>OY728161.1:569274043-579274043 GCA_963277665.1 Viscum album | reverse complement strand
AAACTGGTAAGGTGGGATACAACCACACCTTGGTTTAGGATTTGTGTGTGGGCCTAGGTTAAAGAATCTTGGAATCACTGTGTATCCTGTATGAATAGGAATAAATCCACATGTAGTTTTATAATATGGTGCGGCAGATGACTGATACCATTATAGAGGAATCCTTTATAGAGACAGCCTAAAGTATCACGCTGTTTTACCTCCTAAAATGGGGATGTAAAACATGAATTTCTTAGTTCCTAAATCCTATACTAATATAAGGTGAAAAAATGTCATTTTCATCCAAAAAGAAACATACTTCATGTAAATATAGGCCTTAGGGGAAAATGGTTGGTGAAAAAAATCTTTTAAATGGGTAAATTTGGGGCTGGACCTAGGAGAGAGGCCCTTGGAATCAATACATATCTTTTTAAAGAAGGAATAAATCCATGCATAGTTCTGGATGAAACTCCTTTCGTTGATCCAACAAGTGTGCAGAGAGAGTGCATATTTCTTAAGACGATTCTTCTAATAAAAGGACTCTTGTTAGATTTCCCTTAATAGATCTTATATATATATATATATTGTAGGATAGGGGGAATTTTCCATCACAGCTGGTCTTAGGAAAGAGGTCCATGCGTCACTATATATCTCAATGAAATGAGAATCGTGCCACATATAGTTGTAATGATATTTATGTTGGTGGTGCAGTAGGAGACTGACACCAAGATTGGGGGCCTCAAAGGTGAGGAAAAAAATGTTATTTTTAATATCATTCAATAATTACATGAACCATGCAGTTTTACATCATGCGGTGAGGACATATGCCATGCCTTTTAAGGCCATGCAACAGCGACCTTTGGTCATTCCTTTTAAGTTCATGCGTCTAGGAACTTCATGTGTTATAGTTTAGGTTCATTTGACTAGGACCTAAAGATTCTATAGTTTAATTTCAAAAATATTTGACCATGATTTATGGAAATAATGAATAACATTGGGATTACCAGGTCATGGATGTTCTAAAATACTTTATACAAATGAAATGGAATTTTCAACAAGGATATTAGAGGTTATTTGAAGAGTAGAAATGATATGGGAAATGTTCACAAAGAATGACCACAGACCATGTTTGAAAAGAGGTTTCTATTACAATGTTTTCAGAGCATTCATAGACAAAAGGATTTCCTCCTAAGGAAGAAGGTTCATGTGGTTGATGGGAAATTTCTAGGCACTCATTATGAAAAGCCATTTTTAGGAATATTATGAATAGTCAAAACAAAGGTTCTTTTTAGAGTTATGATATCCCAAAACTAATAAAGAATAATGATTGGGAATATCCATGTTTCCTTGGACAAAGAGTATGATGTGTGGAAGGGGTGTTTCTAACCATAAAGGAAGCACTGATATTTCAATTGGCCATGGAGTGAAAATTTACATATATAGATCTATCTCATATGTAGGGAAGGGGAAACTTTTGTTTTTGTGATGGGTTTCTAAATAAGGTAACGCAAATTAATATCTCTTACATGGAATAGGGTCATATACATGGGTAAAGGGACACATGATTATATTTTTTTTCCTAATGCTGGTCCTAGGATAAGGGACTCCAGAATCACAACGTATCTAGTTGAAGTGAGAATAAAGCCACGCATATTTCTTATTGAAATGTTCCATGTGATGGAATGACTCATATGTAATAAGTGTACATTTTCTATTCATATGGTGGTTAAAATCAGGATGTGAGATATTTGTGTCACTATGTATAATGTGTGCGAAGGAATAAATCCAAACATAGTTATGAAAGATATTTGAGTTGGTGGTGTGGTAGGAGACCGACATTGAGTTTGGGGACCAAAAAAGTGAGGACTAAAGTGTTGTTTAGTTTTATGCCCTAAAACATGGATATGGACCACACTATTTTACATCACGTGGAGAGGACATTTTTAGACTCTTTAACATATTTTGTCTGGGGTGTAAATCCCATGAAGCAAGGACAATGGTTCATTGTATTTTAGGGTATTATGACTACAACCATGGTTCATTTTAGTTTATGGTCTTATAAATAGGACCAAGGTTATAAAACGAAATATTTCTTTTGAAACCATACATTGATAGGCAAATAGTGAATTCCACATCTAGCATGATTAAAGAGTATGATCCATTAGGATATACCTAATATATGATCTAAGTTACTTCCCACTTTGGTCCAAGATTTGGGGGTTTCTTTCTAAGTATCATTAGAGTTATAAGATCTAAAACAAGTTCTCCTTAATAGAATGAATGGAGAAGAAATTTATTATTGAAGGCTTGTACTATCTGGTTTTGGTGAGCCTCCATGTGGTTTAAGGTATGAAAACTTTTAGCATCGAGTCACTCTAAATCATCCAACTCCTTCTATGATTTCTCATCACATGAGTGTTGTATATAGATATGTATTCAGAGTGAGGGACATTAGACCTCAATGAGTAGCACTGTCTCTGTTTCAAAAACCAATAAATAGTGTGGGTTATGGTGTGGTAGGTCCATAAGGTTGGAAGGAGATTTTTAGTATAAGAATTATATTCTTTGTCCAACATTTATAGATAATATCTTATAGTGTTTTATTAAAATACTATATCTGTCCATTTTCTGCTACATGGTAGCAGGAAGAGGGGTTGGATTAGATGTTACACTCTTGGTACAACTTTTTCAATTCAAAAGAGTATATGTTGGCATATTTTTCCATTACTATTGTGTGAGGGAAAAAATATGGTGATGATTTTTGACTTCATAAAATTATTGATACTCTTGGCCTAGAATTCCTTAAGAGGTACCACCTCAGCCCATTTAGGGAAGAATTCAACAACGATAAGGTTATATTTGAACTATTTGGACATAGATAGAGGGTATGACCCTACAATATCAATTCCCCATATAGATAATGACTAGAATTATTTATCTTTGTGTAGAATCTCTAGGGGTTTATTGATTAATTTGGCATGCACTTGGCTTGAATGACACTTGTTGACAAATTATGTCAAATATTTCATTATCGAATGCTATAAATACCAAAGCCTTCTGATTTAGGGGGGAATCATCGTTATTGACTAATGGGAACTATAATTTCCATCATGAACTTCCTTCATAGCGGGATCTGTCTACTTTTTTCAATGCATATGGGGAGAACTCCATCAAAAAGTCAGTTATAAAGAGCCTTCTAATGACTTGGTCTTTCACAGAGAGTGAAATTGACTAGTATTCATCAAATATGTTCTTTTAAAGTTCTATCTATTAGAAGGGTCACATTTTTTAGGTACTTTAGGATTGGTGTCAAAAAAATATTGACAAGATTATCAGGATTAGTGGTGGAGTCAACCCTATTGATCTCTTCCATACAACTTTCAAAAAATGGTGATACTATTATGGGATGGGTGATGATGATGACTTTTTCATCCAGGTATAGATCTTTCAATTCCATAACAATGTTTACTAATGTCTCAACCTAATAATTTTTTGGATACAAGATGTGATTTCATGTTGGCTCGTATGATAATTTTTCCTTAAATCCTTGAACGTAATTATGAAGGGGGTCAGATCTTATTTTCATATATCATAGTCACCATTGATCTACTGAATTACCTATTCAGAGTCACCCTGGATTCTCATGTGAGTCACATGTATTTTCAAATCAAATTCTATTCCTAAATGAGTTATTGGTATTTATCATTATAGTTAGTGTAACCTTGTGATATTAAGGAGTAGGGTAGAAATTACTTTACTGGAGAAGTGAGATTAAATCCCAACCCAACATTATTTATATTGGGGTCTTACATCCTATTTTTGGTTGGGCTTTTGGATTCACCACCAAATTACAATTGCAAAATTCATTTAGTGTCTTTAATAGAGAATATCTCCTCATATGGAAGTTCAATAATCATAAATACTTCTTCCATAGAGTTATATTATACCCAGAAAATTGCTAATGAATTTCTCTGTATTTCCTTATATGGTATAAAATGGATTTCAAACTATTGTAGAATGAATCCCATCATACTAAAATTCTAGTAAAAATTGATTGATTGAGGAAATATTTGAGTGGTTCATTTCAAGAGGTCAAATAGAACTAATGGTTCTGTAGATAGTACCGTTAATTTTGAATTGAAAAAATCTATATCAAATAGTTATTTCCGATATTTGAATATTGAGTGTCAATGGTAATCATTTTATAAATGTGGAAATAAATTCTATTTTCACTACCAGTGTCATTTTTCTATATGAGGAAGGCCCCCATAGATCATTATAGAGATATCACATATAATATGGTGAATTAACATTAATTAGAAACATCAGAACTGGTGGGATCATGTGATATTTCTTGAGTATGTCCAATGATTCTTGGTAGCCTTCAGTCCACTAAAATTTGATCCCATTTATTTGTTAACATTTTGAAGGGATAAAACATTCTTGTGAGGTTTTTTATGAATCATAAAATCTAAAAAAGGTGTCTTTGTAGTCCTCTAAACTCTTTGAGGTTTCAAGGGGGTGGCATACCTATGATTTCTACAATATTTTCAAGGTCAACTTTGATTCCACAGTGGAATACTATAAATATGATAATTTTTTATAAGGTGACACTAAAATCCAATTTCAGGGGGTTTATTTTTAGACAGAATTTCTATAGTTTATTGAAAATTATTTCCAAATTAGTAAGGTGATCATAACTTTTTTGTGATTTTTCCATTAAATAATCAACATAACACTCGATTGATTTTCCCAGGAAGGGTTTTAAGATGAGATTCATGGCACATTGATATGTAGATCCATCATTATTTAAATTAAAGGGAATCAAATAGTAGAATAATAGGTCTTATGGGGACCTTAAGGTAGTGGATTCTTCATCCTATGGGGACATTCAAATTTAGTTGTATCTGAAATATCCATCCATGGAACATATGGCTTGATAGTCAGCCATTCCATTGACCATATGCTTTGTAATAGAAAATGGGAAGTTATATTTCAGAAAGTTCCAGTTGAGGTCTGTGAAATGGATATAATCCTTGATCCACCCTTTCATCTTCTTGATAGGGAAAGTGTTGGTGATCCATTTTGGGTACTCGATTTCTTGAATAAGGTTTTATTTTATGAGATTATCAATTTCATCTTTGACCTTGGAAGTATGAGTCGGATGTTTCTTACTAGTTTCCTGCTTCTAACCACTATGATCTCTTGGTAATCATGTGTGATGGGTAGCCACATTTTGATCAAGTCCTAGAATATATTTTTAGCTCTTAAATAACAAATCATGATGCTACTTTAGAAAAGAGTTCTAAATTTCATTCTCATTAAGGGGAATGGATGCACTGATCAATGTCATTCAGATGTACTCTTCTGCAACTAGCTTTATATGTCAGAGTTCATCAATAGTGGTGGAGACTCCTTCCTTGAATGTCAATGGAGTATCATTGAGTTTTTTTCTTCATATTATTACTCTTTCTCTTCCTTCTCCCCCTCCATTATTTCTATGTCAAGATGTATGGGATACAAATGGGAATTATCGAGGTTAGGGGGAGGCTAGTGTTTTGAGAGTTGTCTTATAATGATGATATAATGAATTCTATATATTTTTATGATGAAGTCGAGACCTTATAAATTAGTAGTGATGAAGTCGGTGCATTTTACTTTGAGTTATAACCACCAATTGGGAAATCAAATACTTCTTCAGTGCCCTCAGTTTCAACTGAAGAGGATGATATCATGAGTACCATATTTGAATTTGATATTATTTCATTGACTAGACTAATAGAAAAAATAGATTCATCACCAAGGTATTTTAATGGGTTATTTGGGGTCATTTCCATTACATTTTGGGGGTTGTAAACCAAGTTACACCATCAGTTTTGGGTAGTTTCTCCTCAATTAAGTACAAAACTACCTCAATATATTGATATTCAAAATAATCAAATATATTTTTATTACCATTTAATGTACTAATCAATTCATTGATAAAATATTTTATGAATTGATGATATGATTAAGTGATAGTTTAATGATGGTGTAGCCAAGGTCTTCCTAGAATAACATTGAAGGATTTATCTTTCTAGATGACTAGGAACTCATAGTCAGATTCTAAATCTCTAAATTGATCTTTTAGATTAATTTAGTTGAGGTTTTTTTTCATTTGTCATTGAATTGAAGAATTATAGTTTAAGGGGATATATTAGCTTCAATGCATCCTAATCTATAGAGTTTTCTGGCTAGAATGAGGTTGAATCCTAAACCATTATCAATGAATGCTCGATGGATGTCAATGTCATCTAATCAGATAGATACTTACAAGGGACTGATATGTCCCTATATAAAAACATCCCTCTTATTTTCTATAAAATATATAACTACCTAAAATTATACATATTTTATCTTTACATGATATAACTTGGCAGCATTAAGATCATATTCTTACTCTTAAGGACTCTACAGTGCCTCTAACATTTCTTATTGTAGATATTTTTGACATGTTGAGATCATCCAAAATTGATATTTTCACTAGAAACATGTACAACAGCCTCTAGATGTCATATTTTTTGAGTTAATGGCCGGTGAATTTTTGTGGGGAGATTCTCCCAAGAAGGAACTGTAGGGATTGATGGGCCTATGGTAGATAAGTTGGGTGGATACACACATGTTAAAATTAACATTCGAGGTGGATTGGACCATTTCGACATGCCTACCAATCTGGGATGACTAGACTACTGCACACCATCTAGTCGATCTTCTAGAATGATTTTTCCTAGATTCCTCAGTGTAAAGTTGGGGTTGTTTCCTTACTCTTCATGCTCTCACTAAATGCATCTTTCGTGAGTCTCTATAGTATAAATATCCCAGGTGGGGATGTGGTTGGGATATTGGTTTTGACCATGACTATATCTTCCCCTACCTCTTTGTATTTTGCGACCTCTACATATGGTTTCTTATATTGGTATAGGAAATTAAATATCATAGTACTAATCATCATTAGAGAATGGATCAATTATTTGAATGATGTTAGTGGAATAAAAAAATTAATTCTTTATCTGATGAGGATTCAGTATTATGAGACGATTTTTATAGTACCATTTTTTGGTACAGTACCCTTTGTACCATTTGGTGCAGCAGCACCTATTCTTTTGGTACTAAATCCGCTAATTCTGAGATAGTCAATGATAAATTATTATTTGATGGTGTTTAATATTATTTCATTTTTTTCTACTCACATGAACATGTATTTTCTAAAAATACTAGATTTTGGAGGGTTGTGGGGTTGACGGAGTTGGATGTGCGATAACAGAAGTGATTGGGGGGAAAATTGTTTGTTTTAACTATGCTGAAAAGATAACTTGATTTTTTTTATTTTTCATATTGTAATCGAATCACATAACTTCAATTCATTATTTCGAGTAACTTCCCTCCATTCACCTTCTTCCTTAGAAGTGGTGGTAGAAACACACGATATGTATTCCGATGGTTTTCCTAGCTTCACATTCCTAGAATCAAATATCTTATATAGCTTATTTGAAAATGAAACTATCATGGACAGTGTGCCCAAATATTAGATGAAATAGGAAATAATTCAGCTGATCATCAAGAGAAATTTGGTAAGTTATATTGGGTTCGAGCAGTATTAACATGTTTTTTCCAAGGCTACTAAGAAGTATCCAGGAACTTTCTCATTTCGGAAGGAGTAGACATTGTTATTCTATCCTCAAAATTTGGATAATTTTAGCTCTTTCCATTCATCCGGATGAGATTTTTTTGTTGTTTTTGTCTACTGGGAGGGGGTGTCCCATGAAAATGTGTCGGATTTAGAGTAGAAGTTGATACCATAGCTATTTTTAGAGTGACATTTTTAGTTTCTACTTTGACTATCCTCTTCCATTATGCTACCAACACTGGTTGATATTTGGTTTTGGTTCCCAAGACGGATTCATCCAATCAATGAGAAATTTAAAAAAACTCATTTAAATCACCCATGTATTTGATAGGAATGAGTGTTATTCGCTACTCATTATATAATTCTCTATGAAAAGTCCCAAACAATCATCCCATGGTAACTGAAAATTCAAAGAGTAAGTTAACCCATTCCACTTAGAAATGAAGTATGAGACTCTATCATTTTTTGTTGTTTATTTAGATTTATAGTGTCATGGTCTACAATATCTTAGAGAAGAAATAAATATGAAACTTTGATTAGGGTTCTTTTCATCCTTTGATCAGTGATGCTAGTAAACAAGTGTACTATGCGAAGAATTGTCCCTACAGGGATTGTAGAAAATAACAGATTTTTACTGCTTCCTTTTACACTATAGTTCCCATAATGGAGCCACAAAGAGACCCATAATGTGTCATATATTCGCCTGGATCCCTTGATCCATCAAATATTTCAAAAATAAGATTTAAAAATTTAGGAAAGGTAAGAGTCATATCTACCCATTTAAGGTATCATTTTCTAAATTTATGTACTAGTTTACGTTGTACCTCCATAGCTTCTAACCAAAATCATAATGGTTCAATAAGTTTTAAAAGTCCTATGGACATTTGAAACAGATCAAATGGTGGATCAAGGTGGAAAAAGGATAAATCAAATGTGGTTGTTCTGTCTACACATGTTCTTTATAATCATTGTAACGCCCTGACCCCAATTACCTAGATTCATTACATTATTTTAATACATTGGCATGATTACAAGGAATCATGTCCCAAAGGACAGATCAGTTTAGCAGTCCTGAAAAATAGATTACAAAAATGAATATTACATTAGATTATAAAATTAAAAACAACAACAAGATTGTATCCATTCACCACATTCATATCCCTTAGACAATCCCTACGGGTCATTCATAATATACTTCTTCGCTTCCTGGGAAAAATAAAACATAGAAAGGGGTGAGCTCAGATGCTCAATAAGGATAACAATATAGCATAAACTTTCATAAATAAGCATAAACATTTAAGAAAATTTATAAGAATAAATCCAAAGTCTTTTAACCTTAAACTTCTGCATAATATGGAAAAGTTAAATCAAATAATTCCATTTACTTATTCAGATGGATATTCTAGTAGTTTAATAATCAAATGTAATATCAATAGTTATTTTCATAATGATGGAATACATAATGTCAAACATCATAACCACACAGTAAAGGACTTGTGCTAAGACTACAAATAAGATTTTTCAAGGCCTTATACCAAGAAACTAGTTTGTATAATTAGACATACCCTTTCATAGAGGAGCTATAGTGGGCTCCACCCATCATTTACTAAGTCCAATTCATTCCCCATATGAAAAGTTTTTAACATAACATAAACATGCATATTAAAACTAGAATATGAAATGTCAATACATTATCCATAAACCATGAATGGTATAAAAATAACACATCCACAGTCAAACATATCATAAAACCATAAATACAATATGAAATATTTGTATCATAATAAACCAATTTCAAACACGTTTAGAATCCATCAAAGGATGTTGACATAGATGAAAATGATTTGTAAAAATCTTTGAGAGAAATATCCTTTTTTTCATGAAAACATTTAAAAGTCACAAAATTTAAAAATAATGATATTTAAAGACATTTTTGAATCAAAGTGTCCCATACCACTTTGAAACATTTTAAATGAATTTACATTTTAAAAACACTCATTTCCATATAAATAAATCATTAAAAACCATTTTGAAAACATGGACATTAATGCGAAAGATTTATAAAAATAAATATTTAAAACATTTAAAATTATTTTTTAGTTAAATAATACCTTAAAAGAAGTATTTTGAAATGTTTTTTATGAAACATAGACATGGATAATAAATATTTCCCAGAAAATACTTACACATAAACAATATCGGATAATAATGAGATTGAGGAATAAACCCTTACCTTGAACTTTTCTTTGGTCGAGGGTATGTTTAACCTCTTGTATAATGAACATAATATGTTATTAAATTATAAAAAATGATATTAATATTTATTATATCATACATGATTCATTTATGACTTTATACTACCCATTTAATATTGATTTCCATGTTAAATTAACATTTTGGGTAATAATCACTTTCTTTATCGTACATGTTTTAACTTGTTATTCATGATCGTATCATTTATAACATGATTTAAATACTTAGAGAATATAAAACTTGATTTATATATCATATAAATTTTAAATATAAATATTTATAATAGATAGATATATGAAAAGGAAGGCACCATTTATGGGAACAGTAGGCTGTACGTACGCATAAACGTTGTTTCTGTTTTCATATCGTATTGAATGGAAGTAAGTGAATAAGATATATGTAAGTACATACATATATGTATATATATATACAGTATAATTATTATGTAATATATTACATAATTATTAATAATATATATTTTTATAATCATCGTTGAATGGTACATGTGGGAATGAATCTCATTCCGTTGTGGAGACGATAATCCATACGTACGCATGAGCGACAATATCATTATATTGATGGTGAAATAGTATGTAATTTGATGGTATGTCATATATAAAGAATCATTAACATGTTATAATTATTATCTAAATTAGTTATACTCATTATTGTACCAATCCAAATAATGAAGTGTTTGAATAACAAACTACACAACAACGTGGAGACGGTATGTCGTACGTACGCACATATGGTGACTTTGTCATTTATAGGATGGATAGAATAATGAATATGGTTGTACCATATTTGTAATAAAATAAAATTATGTAGGAGTTACTGGAGTTATTATTTTTGGTATGGAAAACATAATGAAAGAGGAAGTGGAAGAAGAAAAGAACTTGAAAGAGGGTGGTGAAATTATTACCTCTTCTTCAGGTGTTTCCTTTTGAGTTTATCTAAAGGTCTCCATAGGTTGGATTTATGATCAAATTAATGACTCTACGTTGATGTGAGGGAAGTTTGGAGGATATTTTGGCATGTTTTGGCTGAGCCAAATGGCTTTGGAGGTGTGATTTTGAGAGAAGGGGAAGTGCCTTTTTATAAGAGGGGTGAGGGTCACTTTAGGAAAAGATAAAAAAATTAAATTATTATACTAAAATATTAGGGTTATAATGGCTCCAAATAAATTTATTTCGAGACTTAGGTGGTTATGGACGAAATACTCTCAACAAATAGGTTTTATACATGTTTAGGTTACCATTTTAACCTTATCTTTTAGATTTATCACTTAGTTAAATAGTTTAACTTTTATCGTGTCTTCTTGTATTCTTACACTATATGGTTAATAAGATTACTCTATACTTCTAAGAGAAAATGAAGTGGTTCATTAATGACATATATAATATTATTTATGCTCTTTGGCCAAACCTTATATTTTTGGGAATATTATATCAACCAGTAATATAGTATTTTTTTAAGAATTAATTTATGTCAATTTTTACACTATTTGGTATTTTGTTTTTGTGAAAGTCATAAAAACCTTATAACATTGAAATATTTTTATCAAATCAACACTAACAGGTCACAGTATCCTAGAAATTTTTTTATGGCATCAAAACTTTTAAATCCTATTTATTTTAATATTTATAATATAAACTATTTTAATATTTCATTAAGAAGGTAATTACTGCATCATCATTGTGTCATAAATAAAATTAATTATTTAATCTCTTAAAATTATAAATAAAATACAATTATGTAGGAAATCATTTTATATTTATAATGAATATTTATAGTCTAATTTATCTTATTTATAAACCTATATTAAAAATGTTTTAGTTAATAAACATAGAATTTAACACTTTTAACTCTTCTTTAAATAAAATAATAATAATTGTCCTAATCTAATAAAAGTGGATCTAAAGGATAATATTTTATTCCTAAGGTTTTTTTTGGTCGAATTAAACTTATCCAATAGAATTAGGACATGTGTTAGGGTAATTATAATATCATTTTTACCTTTAATTACCATATTTACTTTTAACCACGGTAAATAAAAGTAAAAAGTTACTATTCACCAAAAATTATTTTCATCTTATTGAATCAAATTTTACTTACTAATGTCAAATGTGTCTCTTGGATTTTTGAAATTCAACTCACAGAAGTGGTAAAATTACGTTTTATGCAAATTTGCTAACATGTCTAGAAGGTGGGTAAAAGTGGTTAAAATGTTCAATAAAAGTTTATACATCTAATTTTATTATAAAATGACTCCAATTAATTACATTGAACTTATATAGGTATTATATATATATTTTTACTAAAAATAAATTTAAATAAAATAAATAATTTTTTTTATAAAAGTCGATTTTAAATAATAACGCAGTGTTTTTTCACTATTCATCAAAAATTTAAAGTTTTCAGAAAAATACCAAAAATTTACCGTAAGATAATTTCGATACTCCAAATTTAAAAATAAAGTCTATTTTACCAAATTCAAAACATAGAAGTTGTATTTATTAATTTAAAAATTAATTCTCATTGTCAAAACCAAAAAGCATGTTTTTAAAAAGTGAAAACTATCAAAAAATTATCAAGTTTTTATGTCAAATTTAAATGTGAAATTACATATAACGACCAAAATTATATTAAATGATAAAAATATAATCTAATTATTTTTAAAAACATTACAAATTCATAATTTATCACTATAAAATATTTTGATTAAAAA
The DNA here is from genome assembly GCA_963277665.1 of Viscum album. NCBI lineage: Eukaryota > Viridiplantae > Streptophyta > Magnoliopsida > Santalales > Viscaceae > Viscum > Viscum album. The sequence continues at coordinate 579,261,417 of OY728161.1, read as the reverse complement.
AGTTATTTTCAATTAAGACATAGTATTTTTCACTATTCATCAAAACATGAAAGTTATCAGAAAAGTACAAAAAATTTATCAAAACTAAATTTTTATGTCCCGATTATAAGGAAGAAGTTTATTTTGTCAAATTGAATATATAAAAGTGTCAAATATTAGCTTTAAAAAGTGTTCTTCATTAAAGGCGGTAAAATTGATTTTTCTGAGAAATACTTCCTTTTTCTAAAAAACGAATTTGTTCTTATATTATGTCTAAGAAACACATAATATTGACATTAAAATTTATATGGAATATATTAAATTCAAAATGCAGATAATACTATTCATAATCGCTTTTGAACAGCTAGTTTGGTAAGTTGTGGTGCGCTCGAACTCGGTGTTGCGTGTAGCGCGTGTTATTGAATTACTTTGAAGAAGTGACCTACTATGAAATCTTGGGGTGTTAAATTCTTCCCTCCTTCAAAAAATTTCATCCTCTCAATTTGAATTTTTTCTTCAAAAATAAAAGGTTAATAATAGGAAAATACTTTGTGGAAAACCCACAATAGAAATTGGGTTAATAAAATTTAGTCTTAATAAGAGGGAAAGTGAATGAAAAAGTCGCTGCCATATTATGATCTCAATTGAGAGGACATTGCTGTAAATTAGAGACACATAATTAGAGGAAAAATTTAAATATTTATAGGGAGTGATTGAGGTCATCAATCATAAACATGTGTAAAATTGAGGGCCTCAAAGACATCAATCTATGATGATTTAAAATATCGTTGGTTCAACAAAACATAAGGTATTAGGATAACACATTTTTGGTTTTGAGATCCATTGCCTAATGTTTAAGAATTAACTTATTCATAGAATAAGAGGAAAAAAATATACTTGACAAGTTTAGTTTCATCCTTCGACAAATTCCTACCACATACTCTTCTTTCACTCCAAAAGATAATAGAATTCAAAAATATTATATTTTTACTAATCTTATAGGGTTCCAAAAATAATTAATTTATAATTCATTTTTCATACTATTTAAAAAAACTATATTATAAAAAACAGGACATCAAGTATTCCAGTGGTAGGTGATCCACCCTTGTCACCCTTAGGTTGCGGGTTCAAGTCTCGCGGCCTTGACGGACGTGACGGGTTGTCGCCCAACCTCCAGGTTGTCATTTTCATAACAATCCAAAAATAATCTTAAGAAATACTTTAACCTTAACAATAGTATCTAATGTCAAACATAATCCATTCCAACCTTTATCTTATCCAAAATACTTCTGTTCAAACTGACAGTCCAAAATTTATAAGGAAGGTAAACATAATGAAGATCTTTTTTCCACGTAATAACATGTAAATACCTTCATCATGCATTCTTTTAGAACATAGTAACACCCTGAATTACCATAAAACCATATTGATTATATTCACACTCCCTTATTCATTATATAATACTAGATATACTCATTATATCTAAATCAGTTGTAACCTCCATCAATGATGGAATAAACAAACCATTAATCAGTTCCAAGGATGTCTATAATATCCAATATAATTTATCCAAATCAATCATTTCTTATTCCAAAATCACTAACTTAGTATCAGAACCATATTGAAGTTCATATTTCCTTCAACAATGTATTTTACAAAAAATTTAACTTTCTATTTATTCACTTTTCATAGAACCATATAATCTTAAATACTTAATGAAATTGTACTGCAGTACAATCCTTATATACTCTATAATTATTAAAACATGTACATCATTAATACAATACTCAAATTACACAATACTTTAATAACAACATAATAACTCTAATAATTCCTCTTCATCTTCGGTATTATCATAACTTTATTATTATCCAATACCAGCATTTGGGGTATACTCTGATGATTTGGAAATTGATTCGTGTAGTGTCCCAACTCCTTGTAGATGAAACATTGTACATTTGAAACATTTTTCTTACCCTTTCAATCACGTTCTTAGTGTCCTTCTTCTCCACACTTATAACAAACTCCCATCCCCTTCAAGCATTTATGAAGGTGATTATTTCCACAGTTATCACATATGGGAAAATATTTCTTTCCCCTTTTCCCTTTATCCATCTTTCTCTCTTCCATCCCTTTATTATCTTTCTTCTCTTCAAAGCCATATGACTCATAGAATTATTTATTTATTTTATTAGCACATGATATTATTTCTTCATATGATGAGAATATGTGGGATACTACTTCCTGTTTAAAGTTTTGCTTAATACCATGAAAGATATTATCCTTCTTAATCTTTCGATCATGTATATTGCTGGAATTCCCATTCATTCTACTAGGAGCCATTTCTAAACAATGGCATACACTCGGTAAGTTTGTGAATCGCAATGCATAACTCCAAACATTTAAAATACCTAACATAAATTGAAAAGATTAGGCATATAATCTATAATCATAAAATCTTTTCTATGAGAAAGTATTTACTCCTAATTCCTTCAAAAAGGAATTTAATGAAAATGGGAATTATCCTAAGCATATCCCTTGGGAGTGTTGTAACCAAGAGTGCAGCAAGGCTCGTTTTCATATACCTAGATACCCTGGGTCAGGGCTGAAACACCTTGTCTAATTTTTCACTCCTAGGTACATATGTTCCAGAACCACCTCTACCTGCTCATATCTAGATAGAGATGTATTGATTGGAAGATACACAAAATCTCTACATTACCAAAATTCTAGGAAGTTATTCTATATTGATCCTCAATGTCTATCTTAGGGTAATATTATCTAACTAGAGTTTATCTAAATCTATTTCCAAGGTTGTTGCTAATCGTCCTTTGATACCAACAGTTACGCCCTGACCCCAGTTACATAGAGTTGGGGCATTATTTTAATACATTGGCATGATTATAAGAAATCATGTCCAGATGGACCGATCAGTTTAGCAATCTTGGAAAATTGATTACATACATGAACATTATATTACATTATAAAATGAAAATCAAAAACAAAATTCTCTACAATGACCACATTCATATCTCTTAGACTATCCCTTCAGGTCAATAATAATATACTTCGTCATGTCCTGAGAAAGATAACACATATAAATGGGTGAGCTCAGATTCTTAGTAAGGAAACAAATATAGCGAATACTTTCATAAATAAGAATAAACATTTAAGATAGTGGATAAGACAAAAATAAAAGCCTTTTAACCTTAAACTTCAGTAGAATATAGAAACGATAAATCAAATAATGCCATTTACTTATTCAGATGGATATTATACTAGTTGAATAATCACATGTAATATCAATAGCTAATTTCATAATGATGGAATGCATAATGCCAAACTTCATAACCACATAGTCAAGGCCTTGTACCAAGACTACAAATAAAATTTTTTCAAGGCCTTATGCCAAGACACTAGTTTGTCTCATGAGACCTAACGATGCATCGAGGAGCTATAGCGGGCTCCACCCGTCACTTACTAAGTCAAATGCATTCCTCATATGAAAAGGTTTAAACATAACATAAACATTCGTATTAAAAATAGCATATGAAATGTCAATAATTTATCCATAAACCTTGAATGATATAAAAATAACACATCCATAGTCAAACATATAAAAAAACCTTAAATATAATATAGAATATTTTTATCATAATAAACAAACTTCAAACAAGTTTAAAATCCATCAATGGATGTTTACTTAGATGAAAATGATTTGAAATAGTCTTTGAGAGAAATATCCCTTTTTCATGAAAACATTAAAAAGTCACATAATTTAGAAAGGGATATTTTTAAAGGCATTTTTTAATCAAAGTGTCCCATACCACTTTGAAACTTTTGAAAGGAATTAACATTTTAAAAACCTTCATGTCCATATAAATAAATTCTTCAAAACCATATTGAAAATATGGACATTAATGAGAAATATTTAGAAGAATAAATATTTAAAACAATTAAAATTATTTTTTAGTTAAATTGTACCTTAAAATAGACATTTTGAATTTTATTTTATGAAACATGGACATGGATAATAAATATTTCATAGAAAATACTTACACATAAACAATCACAGATAACAATGAGATTGAGGAATTAACCCTTACCTTGCACTTTCCTTTGGTCGAGGGTACGTTTAACCTCTTGTATAATGACCATAGTACATTATCAAATTATACCAAAACCATATTCATATTTATTATATAATAAATTATTCATTTATGACTTTATACTACACATTTAATAAATATTTCTATGTTAAATTAACATTTTGGGTAATAATCTCTTTCTTTATCGTATGTGTTTTAACTTTTTATTCTTGATCGTATCATTTAGATCATGATTTAAATACTTACAGAACATAAAACTTGATTTATTTATCATATATATTTAAATTATAAATATTTATAATTTATATATATATGAAATGAAAGGCACCGTTCATGGAGAGGGTAGACCGTACGTACGCATAAACGTTGTTTCTCTTTTCATATTGTATTGAAAGGAAGTAAGTGAATAAGATATATGTAAGTAAATACACACATACATACATACATATATATATATATATATCTCCACTATCATTATTATGTCATATATTACATACTTATTAATAATATATATTTTTATAATCATTATTGAATGGTGAACGTGAGAATGAATCTCATCGTGTCGTGGAGACGTTAATCCGTACGTACGTACGAGCGACAATATCATTATATTGATTGTAAAATCATATGTAATTGGATGGTATATCATATATACAGAATCATTATCATGTTATATTTATTATTTACATTAGTTATACTCATTATTATACCCATCCAAATAATGAAGTGATTGAATAACAAACTACACCACGGCGTGGAGACTGTAAGCCGTACTTACACACGTATGGTGACTTTGTCATTTATAGGATAGATAGAATAAAGAATATGGTTGTACCATATTTATAATTACATCAAAATATTTAGGAGTCACTAGAGTTATTATTTTGGTATGGAAACAACAAAGAAAGTGGTAGTGGAAGAAGAAAATAACTTGAAAGAGGGTGGTGAAATTATTATCTCTTATTCGGGTCTTTCTTTTTGAGTTGATCAGAAGGGATCCATAGGTTAGATTTATGATCAAAGTAAGCACTCTAGGTTGATGTGAGGGAAGTTGGGAGGATATTTGGGCAGGTTTTGGCTGATCCAAATGGCTTTGGATGTGTGATTTTGAGATAAGGGTAAGTGCCCTTTTATAAGAGGGGTAAGGGCCACTTTAGGAAAAGATAAAAATATTAATTTATTATACAATCATAGTCAGGTCATAATGGCACCAAATGAATTTATTTCGATACATAGGTAGTTATGGTCAAAATATTCTCAACCAATAGGTTCTCGACAAGTTTAGGTTTCCATTTTAACCTTATCTTTTAGATTTATCTCTTAGTTAAATAGTTTAACTTTTACCATGTCTTCTTGTATTCTTACACTATATGGTTAATAAACATACTCTGTAATTTCAAGATAACATAAAGTGGTTCATTAATGACACATATAATATTATTTAATCTCTTTGACTAAACTTTATATTTTTGGGAACATTATATCAACTAATAATATAGTATTTGTCTTAAAAATTAATTTATGTCAATTTGGACACTATTTGGTATTTTGTTTTTGAGAATGTCATAAAAACCTTATCACTTCAAAAAATATATCTAATCAATCATAACAGGTCATATTAGCCTATAAAATTCGTGGATGGCCTCAAAACATTTAAATTCTATTTATTTTAATATTTATATTATAAAATATTTTAATATTTCATTAGGAAGGTAATTACTACATCATCATTATGTCATAAATATATTTAATTATTTAACCTCTGAAGCTTATAAATAAAATAAAATTATGTAGGAAATATTTTTATCTTTCTAATAAATATTTATATTCGAATATATCTGATGTATAACCCTATATTAAAAACGGTTTAGTTAATAAACTTTGAATTTAACACTTTTAACTATTCTTTAAATAAAATAATAATAAATGTCCTAATATAATCCAAGTGGACCTAAAGGATAATATTTTATTCCGAAGGCTTTTTTTGGTCAATTTACACTTATCCAATAGAATTAGGACATGTGTTAGAGTAATTATAATATTATTTTTACCTTTAACTACCCTATTTACTTTTAACCATGGTAAATAAAATTCAAAAGTTACTATTCACCAAAAATAATTTCCATCTTGTTGAATCAAATTATACTTACTGATTTAAACCGTGTCTCTTGATTTTTTAAAATTCAACTCACAGAAGCAGTAAAATTAAGTTTTATGCAAATTTGCTAACGTGCCTAGACGGTGGGTAAAAGAGGTTAAAAAGTTCAATAAAATTTTATACATCTAATTTTATTATAAAATGGCTCCAATAAAATAAATTGAACTTATATTGGTATTATATATCTATTTTTACTTAAAATAAATTTAAATAAAATAAATAATTATTTAAATAAAAAGTCGGTTTAAAATAATAACGCAATGTTTTTCATTATTCATAAAAAATTGAATGTTTTTATAAAAATACCAAATATTCACCCTAATATAATTTTGATATTATAAATTCAAAAATAAAGTCTATTTTACCAAATTCAAAACATAAAAGTTTCATTTATTAATTTAAAATTAAATCCTATTGTCAAAACCAAAAAGCGGGTTTTTAAAAAGTAAAAACTATCAAAAGATTGACATGTGTTTATGTCAAATTTAAAAGTGAAATTACATATAATGACCTAAATTGTATTAAATGATAAAAATATAATCTAAATATACTTAAAAAATTTCAAATGCATAATTTAACACTATAAATTATTTTGATTAAAAAAGATGTTTTCAATTAAATCATAGTATTTTTTACTATTCGTCAAAATATTAAAGTTATCAGAAAAGTAAAAAACATTTATCAAAACAAAATTATTATGTCCTAATTCTAAATAAGTTGTTTATTTTGTCAAATTGAATATATAAAAGTGTCAAATATTTTATTTAAAACGGGTTCTCTATTAAAGGTTGTAAAATTGCCTTTTCTGAAAAACACATTCTTTATCTAAAAAAAATGAATTTGTTCTTATGTTATGTCAAGGAAACACATAAAATGGATGTTAAAATTTATATGGAATATATAAAATTCAAAATTCAGATAATATTATTCATAACCGCACTTTAACAGCTAGTTTGGTAAGTCGTGGTGCGCTCGAACTTGGTGTTGCGTGTACAGCAGGTTATTTAATTACTTTGAAGAAATAAAAAACTATGAAATCTTGGGGTGTTAAAATCTGTGTCAAACATATTATTATAACTTAACTAAAATTGGTCTGGTTTTTTATAAAAAGGAGGGATGTCTCGATATTCAGCTCTCACTAGATCCAGATAGATTGGTTGCATGGATCTTGCATTGAGCGGATATTGTGGATCTAATCTCACCAGAATGATGAGTGATTAATGTAATGGTATGTATATTGGGGGATTGAAATGATGTTTTATTTTAATAATATATCTAGTAGGAATATTTCCTTTGAGTATTTCATCATTAATCATTCTTAGTTCTCTCTTTTTTTCTCATAATCAACCAATCTTTCCTCGATCATGAGCGGTTCAAGGCCCTCAGGTAATATGTGGGATGGAGCAGTAGCCTTACCCTTTTCATTGGATAATTACTATCAAGGGGGAGGAAACAATTCATTATAAAAAGTACCCAAATATTTGTAAAGAATTTTATTTATGGTACGCACACCCTCTTCAGTCATTTCAGTGTGGAGGATATATCAAATGGACTTACCCTCTTATACTCATAAATTTTTCTAATGTTATTAATCATTAGAAAGAGTGGTGATAATGATTTTTACTAACATAAACTGCATCTTGGGAATTTCATCAGCCTCTAAATTGTGGGATAACCAATTACCCCAATAGATTTGACTAGAAGAGTTGTGATTTCTGAGAGTAGTTGTGTCCTTGATAGTTTGTTTTTATTTACGACTATCACAGGGCCTCAACCATTCCTTCATGGATTACATCAGATCTATCCAGTAAAGGGTGATTTAAAGGTAATATAAAGATTATTTTTTTATTGTAATCCATGAAGAAATTGAATCTTTTGATGGGATGAACCGGGAAGATTCATTTTGTAGCACTCCTCATAGTCAGGAAAAGAAAGGCTTTCACGAAGGATGAGGTTGGGGTAAAAATTCCCCCAGTCTAATGGACTGGGTATGATTCTATTATATTTTCAAAAAAAATTAGTCTTCGTTTTTTAGCGTTAAAGGTTGTGTTAAAAATGTCCCCACCACTATGGGTTGGGGTTTCTCTTATATTGTTGTGGTTGTAGCTACTACGTGTGATCAATATATTTTATATAAATTTTAGCAAATATGGGTTGGGTTAATTGTATGATTTTCACCTAATCTATCTACATCAAAATATATTAGAACTAAATAATGATTTTATTACATTAATTGTGATGATTTATCAATATTTTCAAGAACATGATTCAAGAGTCTTTTGATGGCACTCTCTCGTCTAGTCCAACATATTTGAGAGTCATTCAAGGCTTGTTTTCGTTTTGATAATACCATATATTGTGAGTAGAACCTATTTATCGCAGTTATCCCAAGGTAATGACGTTACATGATTTCACCTTGGGAAGGATTTTATGATCAGAGTGTGAGGTGAAATGAAATTCCCCATGTTCTCCCCATCCTCTAATATTGACACTAGAAAGGGAATCAATGATCAACTGATGCAACTATTTTAACACATCACGGCATGCCTGTTAAAGGGATACATGTAATTTTCCCAATCTCAGATGTCACATAGATAGAAGGAAAACAAATTACAATTGATTACTTATCTATTTTATTACATTAATGTGACTTGGATATTAATTATAAGGAAATACTCTTGTTTTCAAGTGATGAAGAGTACTCCATAAGTTTATGTTGATTTCATGGACACATTCTTCTAAAAATTCCTTTGGAATACTATATTAGGTAGTGGTTAAAGGCTAGAACTTGTCTAGTATACTATCTTTATCCAAGTATCTCCTAATAAGAAACATGTATTCTTTATCCTTTTTAAGAGTTTCTTCAAAATGATATGAGAAAATTGGATGTTCCCCCATTTATTTATTATAAATAACTAGGTGGGAATATATTTCCTCTATCATTTTGGATGTTAGGTGACTCGAGGGTGGTTCAGTGAATGACCACTTTCTTGGGATATATTCAATTTGAGAAAGTATATCACTAATCAATGATGAGGAATTAGGTATGACTGGACCCAATTTTGAAATAACCTTTTGATAAGAGGATTTTATCATAGTTGAGGTATCAGGTATGACTGGACCCAATTTTGCAAGAACCTTCTGATAAGAGGATTTTATCATCATTGATTCAGTAAGGGGAGGACCTAATTGATGAAATGAGGTGTCATTGTGGGGAGAATTTTTTTTGATAGTTCTTTTATTGGGAGGAATATCATCATGGATTAACATGCAATAGAAAGGAGAATTTCTGTAGAATATAACTAGGGTATGACCTTTAGGGTAGATGATATCAAGGGGAGGGCCTTCTTTCTATTTGATATTCTCGACATGAGTAGGGTTGTAGCAGTACTCATCTTGAGATGGTATATTGTGATCAATCAGATTTTGGATATTATGTAAGCCTTCATAGTAAGATTTCCAAAGAGAAACTCCAGAATTATTGGAAACAAATATACAAGGAGGACCTTTGAAATTGAAACTACTATCTCCATAATTTGGTAATGGATGAGTAGGATCATATTCTACCATAGATAAACATATGATGGATTAATGGACACTAGCATTGAACAAATTATGATCATATATTGGCTAATGATTTTCTAATCACCATTGATGACACTTTTTTTTGGATGCTCTCCTATGGGTGATTGGGTCTACCAGCTATGTTTAACAACTTTCATATAGGTGTTTTATTTTAGTAGATCATGTGTTTTTTCTAGAATTTTCCAATAGATTTCTAGAATTTTGGCATACATATATGTCTTCCCTTGAGTGTTTGCTTGGATGGACCGATGACCTATAGTTGGAAGGTGGATATGGGCCTAATACATTGGTCCACTTATCATGGGATTTTTCTAATTACCCTCCTTGACGGGGGTTAGGATATGCGACTACTCTAGAGTTACCCTCGCATTATTTTGATTATTCATCCAAATTGTGGAAGTAAGATTATATGCCTACCATTTAACCACTAATGCTATTATCATTATATCTTGAAAGGTTTGTAAGATGTGGGAAGGTATTTCCATATTCCCTTTCATCATTATCATGTTATGATAGGTTACTTTAGTGGTCATATTGGGATATATTCCCATTCCATGCATGGAGTAGGGATATAAGCCTACTCTATTCCTCGATTTCTCAAAGAGATGTACTACCATGAATTTTTTTAGGGGGGCCGATACATAGGTCCACCATATTTTTTGATATATCATGGATAATTTTTACAGCTGCTTCAAAACTGTACTAGTAGTTTTGCTGGATGTTGGTAGTTATGTGTAAATTATTGACGTTTTCCACCATATTGGACTAGTGTTCAAATCTAGAGGGAATAGAGGTATGGTCATGTTCCATGTTTCTTATCACTTCCATCAGTGGGTTTTCCTAGTTACCCGTGTCTGATTGACCTGTGGTGGAATCCCAAGGTACACACCCTCATCATATAGGTGGATGATACCACAATTCATTTTTCATGGTGGTTTCTGGTTGGACCCCTTTGTTGGGACCCCTATTTTATTAGAATTAGGCCATTGGGGAACTCCTGATCTTCCTACCTATGACAAGGGATGAATTTGTTGTTGTGTACATGGGATAGAATCATAAAATGGTTTGATATAGTGATGCTTATTATCTTAATTTTCCCACTAACTAGTACTAGGTATATGGTTGGTAAAGCTTCATTACTTTGATGGATTCATATGCGGCCTCCAAGTTTGTTACATTACTGTTACGGTGAACTTTTGATCTAGCGCATTTGACACTTGGTGTTGAATACACTGGGAAAATGATAGTATTATCTGATTTGAGGAGGATTATACTTGTGTAAAAGCAAATTAATAATTCTAGTTTGGTTGTAGTATTCTAATTAGATTGAATTGAGTTTTTATTAGACTTCCTAATAATACACGACAAACAAAAACAAGGAAAACCCCTCAGAAAATCATCTCAATTAATGAACACATGAGTAATTTATTGTTTTAGATCTATTTTTGACCTGCATTAATTTTTAGATAGCATGATAGGGGATTGAAATATGGGTGACATAATCTTTTTGGTTAATGATTAACATCATTTTCACCATTTTTTCATTTGTAAAGATGATAAAAAATAGATTGATGTGCGTAAATCAACTTTATTTTGAAACTACAAGGTTCTTGTCATGTTAACCATTTTTGTTTCACATGTAAAATCAATTGAGGTTTGAATGGAATTTCATGGTGTTGGTGGAACAACCATTTATGAAAGACATACCTTTTTATTTACACATCCATTTCTGGTTACTTCCATGGGGTTTTATTCCTATAATTAGAACAACAAATGGTTCCCTTATTCAATATGTTTCATTAAACTGCTTTCCAAAAGTTGGTGGTCATTAAGAAAAGGATCCAACAACACTTAGGGACTCACATTTTTCAAAAGGATGGGAGGTCAGGTTCATCAAAGTATTTTAGGGTGAATTATTAACTAATCTAGGACTCTATTATAGATATATGGAATATTCTTTAATTATTTTTCAAATACCAAATAAATAATGGTTCACCATTATATTAACAAAAAACTATTTTCTTATATTGGATTTAGAATCATTAGTATATATCTGCAGTTCTTTATCAATGAAGAAATATATATATATATATATGAGTTCCTCCATCGACGGTACCATTTGATTATAGATTATATATTATTATTTCATATATTATCATGATGCTAGATTTAAGAAATCCAATGGAGAAATCTATAATTAATCACTATCCATGAAGATTAGAGTTGTTTTGATTTTGGTATTGGGCCCATGATAAGGGCTTCCCACATATCCCTGTGAAAGGAATCAAAACTCACATAGTTTGGTACCTCTTAACAAGACACATAATACCTTTTAAGGTCATGTGATAAGGACTAAACCATGTAGTTTAACTTGATGGGAAAAATTATAGGTTAAGGGTTCTTGACTAAGAATATTGTGGGACATACACATAAACTAACCAGGGGAATAGTAAAGGATATAGAATCCAAGGTTGGATATGACACTGTAGGTAATATGGCCTCATAATTATGGTTATTGAGGGACCCAAAAGGAATATTTCCTTTCAGGATCAGTATGACCCCACTGGGAATATGGCCCAGATAAGATTAGGTTGAGTTTGGGTTATTTGGGTTTGAACCTTTGGAAGGCTTCCTACATATCCCATTTATATAAGGCCCCAGCCTTAAAACCTACTTAATCTTGAGTTATTACTAGATTACACATTGAGGATCTTTTCAGGTTTAGAGTTTTAGAGAATTAGATCGTAAAACTTGCATTACATTCCACATATAAACAAAGTGGTTACATAAAGATAGTATTCTTCATTCCCATAAATGGAAACATATTTAAAATAAACATGGATTCTTTCTTGACACTTCCTTGACACTATCATCATATCATGTACCTTTCCCTTGACCTGTGAAAAACATTTCAAAAAACTTGGCATGAGCATAAAAAGCACAGTAAGGAATATAAAAATATGGAAAGGAAACATGGGTACATATATACATAATAATGAAATCATACGTTACCCATAAAACATAAGCACTTTAACATACCTCATCAAATCATGATTAAATCATAGAAATCATAAGACATAAAGGTAACTTGAGGCATTCATAACATTCTTACGTAGGGAGTAACCCTCTTGGTTAAGTTTGGAATACCCATCATAGTATATTACCTAAATCTCTTTGGAGAAACCTTAATGTTTCACTCCTTCGCATTACCCAATGCATTGGAGAGCTAGATCGGGCTCACCCGCCCTTAGTTTATCACGGAACCACATGTTTTCATAATAATGCCCAAGAACCTCAACATAATCATATCACATAAAACATGCATAAAGGAAACATAACATTACCACCTTTCAATCACAAGATATCAATACAAAATATTGATATAAAAACATTATGAAAACCATTTTTGATACCAAAATAAAAGAAAAGTAAAACATGGTATTTATTTTTCTTTTAAAAAGAAGGTATGGCTTGTAGAGGATGACAAAACTCAAATAACAGTCACGACGGCGGAGAAGTCGTTGTCGCCGCATACGTACGAAAAAAACATTCCATTTTTTCGTTTAGTAAACGCTTCGTATAAAAAATATTCCTTTTGAATAAACGTAAAAGTCAAAGGGGTTTATACACCGTATAAAGAAGGTTGTGTATAAAACAAAATATGCCTCAATGAAAGGAGATTGAGACGAAGTCCCATACCTCGTATCCGACTTGACCCGACTGTTCTTTAATCTCCTGAATAATAAACTTGAGTTAATCTCTACTTGCTTAAGAACCTTTTTCAAGTTCATTATTCCTTTTATACCATGTTATGAACATCATGTAACCATTTAAGTTAATAATGTTCATTTTGTCGGTATTTGGTTCTTAAGTCAAAAATAGACTTCTTACACTTACATGTTGTTAATTTGGTCAAAGGTTCGTTATATCCAGAATTATATTAATTATTTGAATAAAATATATATCATATATTCAGAATATACATGTATTTATAATATTACATCACATTTAGAGGTAAGAAATGAAATGCACCGTTCATGGAGACGGTAAGCCGTACGTACGCATGAACGCTACTTGCATTTCTATTTCGTATTTTCTGGAGTGGAATCATAATGATATAAGAGTATATTATAATTCCAGTATAATAACATATATAATATAATTAACTTTATCCTTTACGCATCCCACATATGGTATTAACGAATCAAATCACTTTCAGGGGGCGGTAGTCCGCACTTCCTAAAATGAAGATATCGTGTTTACCCATAATGGAAACAATAATGGTATACCATAAATGAAAAATACAGAAGCTTAAGGAACGAATAAAAATATTATATATCATATATAAAAATAGTGACATAATAATGGCCACCTTTGAAGGTGTTAAATGAGTATTGAACAATCATCGTTTCGGGAGGCAAAATTTCGCCATCCACGGAAACCGTATGTTCTTTAACCATTTGATGTAGTTGTGTGAGAGTGTAGCTTGAATAAATCTTATAACAACATCCTAGTATATTGAAGATACTGTTGTTGTTACAAAATAATAAAATAAAAATAGTTTAGGGGGTTGGAGAAGGAAAATAAAACAAATGAACATGAGAGAATGAATTACCTTTAAAAGTGTAACTCCTTTTGATTTGATCCTAAAGGCTTCCTTTGAAAGGATTATTCCCAAAGGGAATCCTCTAGGATGAGGAGAGGGATGTGGAGAGACTAAATGGGCAGGGTATGGCCGATCCAAAGGCTTGAGGAGTGTGTGAAATGAGGTAGAGGTGGGGGCCTTTTATAAGAGGAGAGGAGGGGCACTTTGGGAAATCATGAAACTATTATTTTATTGTCAAACGTGTTTCGAATTTCTAAGGTCCCACATTGATATATTTTGAAGATAAGATGATAAGGCTTCGAAATATTCCCATCCAATAGTTTTTGGACAAGTATAGGTCTTAGATTTTATATTATCGTTTCATTTTATTTAAACTGTTCATTAATGAGGTCATCGTTACATCATCATGATGTCATAATTAAATTAATTTATTTAATGTCTAAAAATTATAAAAAAATTATCCTGATGTAGGAAATCTTTTTATATTTCCAAATAGTATTTATAGACAAAATTATGATTAGTATAACCCCTTCTAAAAATTGTTTTAGTAAAACAATTTATGTTAGTGTCATTTTCACCTTTATTTTAAAAAAAAGGCATTAAAGTCATTATCTCACCCAAGAGGCTCCATAGGGTCCCCTAAATAGACCCATGGGTTGTCTTGGTCGGCCATGACTCATCCAATAGAGGTAGGACAAGTTTCATGGTGTTTTCACATTTTTATTATATCATTTTTACCTTAAATTACACTAATTACCTCTAATCGCGATTAATGAAAAAAAGTTACTATTCACCAAAAAATTATTTTCATCCCATTTAACCACATTTTACATACTAATGACAACCATTTATGTCGGATTTTCAAAATTCAATACACATTAGTGGTAAACTTTCATTTAACTGAAAAATCAGTTTGCTTGATTACCACTTAGTGGTTTCACTATTCATCAAAAATTGGAGTTTTTCAGAAAATTACCAAAAATTCACCCTAAGCTATATTTGATATTCCAAACTCAAAAATGAAGTCTATTTTACCAAATTAAAAACATATAAGTCACATTAATTAATTTAATAATTAATTCCCGCTGTTAGAGCAAATAACGTGTTTTTATAAAACAATAAGTATCAAATGATTGACACCAGTTTAAGTCCAATTTCAAAGTGAAATTGATTCCAATGACCACCATTGGATTAAATGGTAAAAATATATTCTAATTTCACTTCAAAACCAATTCCAAACATAATCTAATCATATAAATAAATTAGATTAAAAAGCAGTTTTGATGTAAAATGCAGTATTTTTCACTATTCATTAAAAAATGAACATTGTCAGAAAAATACCAAAAATTCACACAAAGTAAATTTTGATGTCCCAATCATAAAGAATAAGTTTATTTTGAAAAACATAGTTTATAAAATTGTCAAAAGATAGATTCAAAATGGTTTTCCATCAAAAGGCAGTAAAACAACCTTTTAAAAATATTAGTGTATTTCATGCTTAAGATTGGATTTATTTTCATTTTAAGCCTCTAAAACACTATCTAATTCATTAATAGGCATAGATAAAAATATCTATTATTCATTACTTACTTGGGATGTTACATCCTTCCCCCCTTTAGAAAATTTCATCCCCGCAATTTATTTACTTATCAAATAAATAGGGGTACTTATCCCTCATTGCATTTTCAGATTCCCATGTTGCCTCTTCCATCATGTGGTTTTTCCACAAAACCTTTACCTGCTTAATCACCTTATTCCATAACACTTTCTCCCTGTGGTCAAGAATCTGGATCGGTTGTTCCTCATAAGATAGGTTCTCTTCCAGCTGAACTACCTCTGGACTCAAAACATGAGATGGATCTGGCATTTACTTTCTCAACATCGAAACGTGAAAAACATTATGTACCTGAGATAAACTCGTAGGTAAAGCCACTCGGTAAGCAACTGATCCAACTCTCTCCAGAATTTCATATGGTCCAATAAACCTTGGACTCAGCTTTCCTCTCTTACCAAATCTCATCACACTTTTCCATGGAGAAACCTTGAGAAAAACATGATCACCTACCTCAAAAGATAGATCCTCCCTCCGGTTATCCGCATAACTCTTATGCCTGCTCTGAGCTGTTCTCATGTGCTTCTGAATCAGCTGAACTTTTTCTACCATCTCTTCTACCAATTCTGGTATCCTCAACTTCCTTTCACCCACTTCATCCCAGAAAGCTGGAGTTCGACACCGCTTCCCATATAATTCCTGAAATGGTTCCATCTGTATACTGGAATGAAAACTATTATTATATGAAAATTCAACCAAAGAAAGATGTTGGTCCCAACTTACCTGATAATCCATAGAGCAAGAACGTAGCATATCCTCCAAGGTCTGAATTGTTCGTTCTGACTTCCCATCTGATTGAGGATGAAAAGCTGTACTAAAATTTAATTCAGTACCCAACGACTTCTGAAGGCCTTTCCAAAAGTTAGAAGTGAACCTGGGATCACGATCAGAAATAATGGAGAGGGGAACTCCATGGAACCCGACTATCTATTTAAGATACAAACGGGAAAGTTGATCTAGGGAAAAAGTATCTCGTATAGCAAGGAAATGAGCAGATTTAGTCAAGCGATCAACAATAACCCAGATTGCATTATTACCTCGAGATGTCTTCGGTAATCCCACAACAAAGTCCATGGATATATTCTCCCATTTCCACTCTGGCAGTGGTAAAGGCTGAAGCATCCCTTTCGGTAACTGCTGCTCTGCTTTAACCTGTTGACATGTCAAACACTTCACAGTAAAATCAGCAATATCTCTTTTCATTCCATCCCACCAGTAACACTCCCGCAGATCTCTGTACATCTTAGTACTTCCAGGATTAACTGAAAACGGAAAACTATGAGCTTCACATAACAACTCTCTCTTCAACTGTGAATCACAAGGCACACACAATCTCTTCCCAAATCTCAAAATGCAATCATTATCAATGTTGAATTTAGGCAACTTACCTTTCTGAACCAGCTCTACCTTTTTCTACAACTCACTGTCTTGCTTATGTGCTTTCTTGATTCTATCTGATAGAGATGATCTCACTGATACCTGAAACAAAACAGAAGAACATCCTGCACCCACAACTTCTATTCCAAAGTTCATCAAATCCTTAACCAAAGGATCACGTTCCAAACGCAACATTGCTAATGAAGCATTACTTTTTTGACTCAAAGCATCAGCCACTTTATTTTCTTTTCCCAGATGGTAATGAATTTTACAATCATAATCCTTGATTAATTCCAGACATCTCCTCTGTCTCATGTTTAACTCTTTCTGAGTGAATATATACTTTAAAATTTTGTGATCAGTATATATTTCACACTTTACTCCATACAAATGACACCTCCAAATTTTCAATGAAAAAACAACAGCAGCTAATTCCAAATCATGTGTTGGGTAATTTATCTCATGTGTTTTCAATTGTCGTGAAGCATAAGCAATTACCTGATCATTCTGCATTAGGACGTAACCAAGTCCTTTCAATGAAGCATCGCTGTAGATGACAAACTCACGCTTTCTGGAAGGTAGTGCCAAAACTGGAGCATTCACCAATCTTCTTTTCAGTTCCTGAAAACAATCATCACATTATTTTGTCCAGACACCCTTCCGAGTTAGCTTAGTCATTGGACAAAATAACCGTGAAAAATTTCTAACAAACCTTCGGTAATAGCCTATCAAACCAAGAAAACTACGAATCTCGGTTACATTTGTGGTTCTTGGCCAGTCTTCCACAACTTTTGTTTTTGCAGGATCAACGGTTATCCCATCTTTAGAAACAATGTTACAAAGGAAAGAAATTTGTTGCAACCAAAACTCACACTTGCTGAATTTTCCATATAATTTCTTTTCTTTTAAGGTTTGCAAGATAACCCTTAAATGTCTTTCATGCTCTTATTTACTTTTAGAAAACACCAAAATATCATCAATAAAAACCACCACAAACTTATCCAAGAATTCATGGAAAATTCTATTCATTAAGTCCATGAATACAGCAGGTGCATTGGTTAGCCCAAAAGGCATTACTAAAAATTCATAATGGCCATATCTAGTACGAAAAGCAGTCTTCGGAACGTCTACTTCTTTTACTTTCAACTGATGGTACCCCGACCTCAAGTCAATCTTCGAAAAATACTGAGCTCCCTGGAGCTGATAAAAATTCATTTGACGGCCCGACATCTGCTGAAGTAGTTGAAAAGGATTTCACCACCCCTTTCTGCTTGTAGTCTAACTGCTTCCCATCACTCAAGCTCTTTGTCGGACACTCATTTTCATAGTGACCCATCTCATTGAAATTATAACATTTCACTAACTGTAAATCAAATTTGGTCTTACCTTCACCTTGATCCTTTTCATTGAAATCACGAGCCTTATGTCCCAACTTACCACATCGGTAGCACTTTCTAGAATTCAGAAGACATTCCCCAGCATGCCTTTTGCCACATTTATCACAAACTAGAAACTTAGTTTTCTTACCATCAGACTTTTTTGAATAATTCTTACCTTTCTCCTGCCACCTCGGTCTCTTCTTCTGTTGGTTGTTATAGAACACTTGATCATCAGCAAACTCCATTTCCACCTTCTCAGCACATTGAACAAGATTTTCATAACTTTTAAACTCACGAGAAGCTAATGCCCTTCGATATTTTGTCTTTAATCCTGAGTAAAAACGATTGATTTTACTATCAAGGTCTCGGATAAAATTTGGAGCATACTGTGCCAATCGAGTGAACCTTTGTTCATAGGTAGCCACTGAGTCTTCCTCTTGCCGCAATTCCAAGAATTTCTTTTCCATCCTAAGTCGAACAGCCTTAGGAAAATACTTCTCAAGAAACATACCTTTGAATTCATCCCAGTCGAGAGCATCAATCTCATTAGCATCCCTGATATTTTTAACCATCGACCACCACTGATCTGCCTCACCCTCCAAACGGTAAATAGCAAGACTAACCTTTTGATTGTCTGAACACCCCATGACATCAAAAATCTTCTCCATTTCTTTAATCCACCCTTCATCTAGCACAGGGTCAGATGATCCTCTGAATGATGGGGGATGTTGCCTCATGAAATGTTCCACCACTGACATGTTCCTCTGCGGTTGGTCTGGCTGATCTCGTACATGGATACCACCACCATTTATAGCCTGAGTCAATTGCGCCATTACTGCAACAAACTGTTCAGTTCCAATTCCGACCATCTCAGGATGCTGATTCAGAAGGTTATTTCCTTCTGTATGCCTTCCTAGCACTACTTCCCTATTTCCTCTGCGGAAAACCATTCTGAACAGACATGTCTTAGATGAAGCAACATGGCAATCTTTAAATGCTATATCACTTCAATTTGACCATAAAAACAATATTTTTGGATAATCATTTAATATAATTCTAACTCCTAAAGTTATCTAAACCGACCTCTGATACCAACTATAAGGCCCCAGCCTTAAAACCTACTTAATCTTGAGTTATTACAAGATTACACATTGAGGATCTTTTCGGGTTTAGAGTTTTAGAGAATTAGATCATAAAACTTTCATTACATTCCACATATAAACAAAGTGGTTACATAAAGATAGTATTCTTCATTCCCATCAATGGAAACATATTTAAAATAAACATGGATTCTTTCTAGACACTTCCTTGACACTATCATCATATCATGTACCTTTCCCTTGACCTGTGAAAAACATTTCAAAAAACTTGGGATGAGCATAAAAAGCTCAGTAAGGGATATAAAAATATAGAAAGGAAACATGGGTACATATATACATAAGAATGAAATCATACTTTACCCATAAAACATAAGCACTTTAACATACCTCATCAAATCATGATTAAATCATAGAAATCATAAGACATAAAGGTAACTTGAGGCATTCATAACATTCTTACGTAGGGAGTAACCCTCTTGGTTACGTTTGGAATACCCATGACAGTATATTCCCTAAATCTCTTCGGAGAAACCTTAACGTTTCACTCCTTCGTGCTACCCAATGCATTGGAGAGCTATATCGGGCTCACCCGCCCTTAGTTTATCACGGAACCACCCGTTTTCATAATAATGCCCAAGAACCTCAACATAATCATATCACATAAAACATGCATAAAGGAAACATAACATTCCCACCTTTCAATCACTAGATATCAATACAACACATTGATATAAAAACATTATGAAAACCATTTTCGATACCAAAATAAAAGAAAAGTAAAACATGGTATTTATTTTTCTTTTAAAAAGAAGGTATGGCTTGTAGAGGAAGCTGAAACTCAAATAACGGTCACGACGGTGGAGAAGTCCTTGTCGCCGCATACGTACGAAAAAAACATTCCCTTTTGTCGTTTAGTAAACGCTTCGTATAAAAAAAATTCCTTTTGAATAAACATAAAAGTCAAAGGGGTTTATACACCGTATAAAGAAGGTTGTGTATAAAACAAAATATGCCTCAATGAAAGGAGATTGAGACGAAGTCCCATACCTCGTATCCGACTTGACCCGACTGTTCTTTAATCTCCTGAATAATAAAATTGAGTTAATCTCTACTTGCTTAATTACCTTTTTCAAGTTCATTATTCCTTTTAAACCATGTTATGAACATCATGTAATCATTTAAGTTAATAATGTTCATTTTGTCGGTATTTGGTTCTTAAGTCAAAAATAGACTTCTTACACTTACATGTTATTAATTTGGTCAAAGGTTCATTATATCCAGAATTATATTAATGATTTGGATAACATATATATCATATATTCAGAATGTACATGTATTTATAATATTACATCACATTTAGAGTTAAGAAATGAAATGCACCGTTCATGGAGACGGTAAGCCGTACGTACGCATGAACGCTACTTCCATTTCTATTTCGTATTTTCTGGAGTGTAATCATAATTATATAAGAGTATATTATAATTCCAGTATAATAAAATATATAATATCATTAACTTTATCCTTTACACATACCGCATATGGTATTAACGAATCAAATCACTTTCAGGGGGTGGTAGTCCGCACTTCCTAAAATGAAGATATTGTGTTTACCCATAATGGAAACAATAATGGTATACCATAAATGAAAAATACAGAATCTTAAGGAAATAATAAACATATTATATATCATATATAAAAATAGTTACATCATAATGGCCACCTTTGAAGGTGTTAAATGAGTATTGAACAATCATCGTTTCGGGAGGCAGAATTTCGCCATCCACAGAAACCGTATGTTCTTTAACAATTTGATGTAGTTGTGTGAGAGTGTAGCTAGAATAAATCTTATAAAAACATTCTAGTATATTGGAGATACTGGTGTTGTTACAAAAGAAGTAAATAAAAAGAGTTTAGGGGGTTGGAGAAGCAAAATATTACAAATGGACATGAGAGAATGAATTGCCTTTAAAAGTGTAACTCCTTTTGATTTGAGCCTAAAGGCTTCCTTTGAAAGGATTCTTCCCAAAGGGAATCCTCTAGGATGAGGAGAGGGATGTGCAGAGAGTAAATGGGCAGGGGATGGCTGGGCCAAAGGCTTGAGGAGTGTGTGAAATGAGGTAGAGGTGGGGGCCTTTTATAAGAGGAGAGGAGGGGCACTTTTGGAAATCATGAAACTATTATTTTATTTTCAAAATTGTTTCGAATTTCTAAGGTCCCACATTGATATATTTCGACGATAAGATGATAAACCTTCGAAATATTCCCATAAAATAGTTTTTGGACAATTTTAGGTCTTATATTTTATATTATCGTTTCATTTTATTTGAACTATTCATTAATGAGGTCATCGTTGCATCATCATGATGTCATAATTAAATTAATTTATTTAATGTCTAAAAATTATAAAACAAATATCCTGATGTTGGAAATCTTTTTATCTTTCCAAAGAGTATTTATAGACAAAATTATGATTAGTATAACCCCTTCTAAAAATTGTTTTAGTAAAACAATTTTTGTTAGAGTCATTTTCACCTTTATTTTAAAAAAAGGCATTAAAGTCATTATCTCACCCAAGAGGCTCCATAGGGTCCCCTAAATCAACCCATGGGTTGTATTGGTCGGCCATGACTCGTCCAATAGGGGTAGGACAAGTTTCATGGTGTTTTCACATTTTTATAATATCATTTTTACCTTAAATTACACTAATTACCTCTAATCGCGATTAATGAAAAAAAGTTACTATTCACCAAAAAATTATTTTCATCCCATTGAACCACATTTTACATACTAATGACAACCATGTATGTCGGATTTTTAAAATTCAATACACATTAGTGGTAAACTTTCATTTAACTGAAAAATCAGTTTGCTTGATTACCACTTAGTGGTTTCACTATTCATCAAAAATTGGAGTTTTTCAGAAAATTACCAAAAACTCACCCTAAGCTATATTTGATATTCCTAATTCAAAAATGAAGTCTATTTTACCAAATTCAAAACATATAAGTCACATTAATTAATTTAATAATTAATTCCCGCTGTCAGAGAAAATAGCGTGTTTTTATAAAACAATAAGTATCAAAAGATTGACACCAGTTTAAGTGCAATTTCAAAGTGAAATTGATTCCAATGACCACCATTGGATTAAATGGTAAAAATATATTCTAAATTCACTTCAAAACCAATTCAAAACATAATCTAATCATATAAATAAATTATATTAAAAAGCAGTTTTGATGTAAAATGCAGTATTTTTCACTATTCATTAAAAAAGGAACATTGTCAAAAAAATACCAAAAATTCACACAAAGTAAATTTTGACGTCCCAATAATAAAGAATAAGTTTATTTTGACAAATATAGTTTATAAATTTGTCAAAATATAGATTCAAAAATGGTTTACCATCAAAAGGCAGTAAAACAACCTTTTAAAAATAGTAGTGTATTCCTTGCTTAAGATTGGATTTATTTTCATTTTAAGCCTCTAAAACACTATCTAATTCATTAATAGTCATATATAAAAATATCTATTATTCATTACTTACTTGGGATGTTACAATTTATATATGAATCAAATCCCACATAGTTTGGAGTTGTTGTGGATTATACCTATATAGAAGATTCGAGGGATATTCATCAGTAATATGGACCTTTGAAGGTTTATATTTTAGAGAGTATTGACCTTTGATATAATGTTAACATGGTTTTGGGGATTACACCTAGTAGGATTCCCATTTGAGCGAGTATGGTTGGGGTTTATACTAAATAGGAGGTCCATGTTGGTGGTACATTATTATGCCAATGAAATGGTTAACCCTAAACTCTAATCCCATGTGAGTCATTCTAAGTGTGAGAAAAAAGAGGAAGAAGAATATCTACCAATATGAAAAATCTCTTTTATCCAATGATGTATGAGGTAGATGATTTTGAAGCTGAGGTAATTACCCGCAACAAAGACTATGGGATAATTCTAGGATGGATTCTCTTAGGTGACCCTTTATTCATGTGAATACTCTTTGATAGGTGGACAAGAATACTAGGAATTAACTCTTATAGAAGGTAAAATTAAGTGGTTCCCTCCACTACACAAATGATAGAGGTCCCTTGCACTACCACCAAGATTGGGGTCCTTATTACGGAGAAAATTCACAATTGTAAGAATTATCAGACCCTAACTATTTGGTAGGCTATTTTCAGTACATATTTTACCAAGTTAATGAAAAATAGAATGGGTGAAATGATGGTTTGTATTTTTTTTCATGATCACGGAAATCGAT
Organism: Viscum album; assembly: GCA_963277665.1. NCBI lineage: Eukaryota > Viridiplantae > Streptophyta > Magnoliopsida > Santalales > Viscaceae > Viscum > Viscum album. Next base: position 579,237,236 of record OY728161.1, on the reverse strand, counting down.
AGGCCTTAGTAGTGGTTTCAATTTTTTCCCCCTCAGAAAAGAGTCCCATAGAGAGGGGTTCCCTAGAATTAGTGGTGAAGGATAATAATTAAAGGGTGGGTCATGTAGGGTGGACCTAGATGATCTAAAGGTTTCATTCATCAGGTAGAACTGGGTGAGCTAGAGGTGATTCTCCCAGGTAAGGATTGGGTGAGATTAAGGTTCTTCATGTAGGGTGGACCTTGATGATCTCTATATTCCTTGTGTAGGGTTAACTTGGGTGAGTGAGAGATCCCCAATGCAGGGTGGACGTGGGTGAACTAGACATACCTCACACAGGGTGGACCTAGGTGATCTCGAGTGCCCTCGCACAAGATGGAACTATGAGATAATGAGATACCTCATGTAGGGTGGACCTAGGCGATATGAAGATTCCTCACACAATGTAGACCTGGGTGAGATGGAGATGCCTTGTGCAGGGTGGACTTAGGTGAGCTGGAGACATCTCGAGCAGGGTAGACCTAGGTGAGCTGGAGATGTCTCGCATAGTATGAACCTTGGAAAGCTATATGTTCCTATTGGTTGATGAAAACCCCAGGAAAATATCACTTGGTATAGGCCTTTATCTAAGATCTATGGGTCACGTCAATTGTATTTGAATGACTAGTGCTCAATTTTTGAGCCACAGAAGGGCCCTTCACCCCAGTGGTTTTGACTAGGGAAAGGGATATTTCCTCTCAAGGTTCTTGGTATTCTAGACCTTGAGGGCACTCAATCCATTGACAATTCCTAATTCAATATTATTTAACTACATGCGGGTTTGGTTGACTTAGGTGGTTGACTTTGGTGAGTGGAGCTTCAAGTGGTCTATTTGTCTTCCCTTTATTTCAAATGAGGAGACCAAGGGTCCTATTTATAGGAATTATCAAGACCCTAGGTGAAGGAGATCATCCACATAGGTCTATTGCATAAATTTCATGTATAGGGTCCTCACCCAAGTATTTTCATCTCACATCAAATCAAAAAGGTTGGTCTTGCATTAGCCTCTTAGATTGTAGGTGTGTTCTGTGTGATATCTACTTGGGTGAGTTCTTTGACACCCATTTTTCTCTACTACATGAGTTATTTGGCCTTAAATAATTTCATAACTATGTGATAAATGGAATTTAAGCAAGGTTATTTTGGGTTTTTTAGGGCGTTTTAGGGTTTTGGGGGGGGGGGGTTGGGATTATTTGGGGTTTTAGGGTTTTTAGGATCTTGTAAGGTTTTTATGGTTTCTTGGGTCTTATAGGATTTTAAGGGGTATTATTATCTTTTATGGTTTTTTGGGTTTTTAGGATCCTTTATAGTTTCATGTTACATTACTGGTTTTTAGGGTCTTTAGGGACCTTTATGGTTTCAGAGTTTTCTAGGGTCCTTTGGGGATTTTATGGATTTTATGGCCTTTTAATATTTTTAGGTTTTTAAATGTCCTTTAAGGTTTTTAGTGTATTAAGAGTCTTTTAAGGGTTCAGGGAATTTTATGGTCTTTTAGGATTTTATCTTTTTTCTAGATTTTATGTTTCTAAGGTAATTTTTTGTTTCTTGAGGGTATTAATGTCTTTTAGGATTTTTGGAGTCATTTTTGGGTTTTTAGGGTGTTTAGGGTTTTTAGGGTTTTTAGTGGTTTTCCGATCTTTTATGTTTTTAGGGGTTTAGGGTCATTTAGGTGATTTTATGGTTCTTTATTTTTGTTTATGGGGTTTTAGGGTCATTTATGGGTTTTGGTGTTTTTTGATTTCCTTTAGGGTTTTTAGTGTTTTTAAGTGTCCTTTAGGGGTTTTAGTGGACCTTAGGGTTTTTTGGGTTTTGTAGTCTTTTGGGTGTTTAAAAGGTTTTTAGAATCCTTTCAGGGGTTTAATGGGTTTTAGAGTCTTTCTAGGTCCTTTTAGGGTATTTTCTAGTCCTTTTAGGGGTTTTTAGAGGCATTTTTTGGAATTTTAGGGGTTTTGAGGGATTTAAGGTTTTCGGGTCTTTTGGGGGTTTTAGGGTTTTGTAGGGACTTTTAAAGGTTTTTTTGGTATTTTAGGATTTTTAGGAGGGTTTATTGTTTTTTAGTTTCATTATTTTTTTAGGGTTTTTGGGTTTTTGGGTTATGGGGGGGGGGGGGTTATGTGTTATTATGGTTTTTTTGGTTTTTATGGGTTTTTATATTTTTTAGAGTTTTTAGGGATTTCTAGGTTTTTCAGGATCTTTTTGAGTTTTAGGGTTTTAGAAATTTTTAGTAATTTTAGTGTTTTAAGGGTGGTTTTGGTTTCTTTATCATTTTAGGGATTTTCAAGTGTTTTATAGTTTTTAGGGTATTTTTAGTGGTTTTAGGGATTTTATGATTTTGGGGTGTTTTAGGGTTTTATGGGGTTTCATGGGTTTGTAGTGATTATAGGGTTCTTTTAGTGTTTTTAGGTTTTTTGTATTTTTAGTGTTTTAATGGATTTTTGGGTTTTAGGGTTCTAGGAATTTTTAAGGTTTTAATGGTATTTTAGTGTTTTAAGAGGTTTTTAGGGTTTCTAATGTTCATTAGAGGTTTTAGTTATTTTATGGTTTTTTTGTTTTTTTTTTGTTTTTAGGTTTTTTTTTGTTATTATGGATTTTATGGTTATTTTGGGGTTTAGGTATTTTTTATCTATTTTAAGGGGAATTTAGGGTTTTTTCCATTTTTTCACGTTTTTAGGGTTTTTATGGGATTTAGGGTTTTTTATGTTTTTATGGTTTTTAAATTTTTTAGTGTTTTAAAATTTTTAAGAGTTTTTAGGTTTTTAGGGTGTTTAAGGAGTTTTGGGGACTTTATGGTTTTTAAAGGAATATTTCATGGTTTTTTAGGATTTTCTTATTTTTTTTATTTTATAAGGGTTTTATGGTGTTTTATGGGTCTTTCACTGATTTTATGTTTTTAGGATTATTAAGGGTTTTTATGGTTTATGTGGTTTTTTTGAGTTTATAGTTTTTAATGGTTTTAAAGGGGTTTTAATGTTTTTCATAGTTTTAGGGTTTTTTTGGATTTTAGGGTTTAGGGGTTTTATGTTTTTTCTGGGTTCTTTGGAGATTTTGAGTTTTTATGGGTTTCTTATGTTTTTCATGTATTTTAGGGTTTTCTATGGTTTTTGAGGTATTTTAGGAATTTTTAGTGCTTTTTAGGATTTTATGGCCTTTTAGGGTTTTAATCTTTTTATGGAAATTGAGGGGTTTTCAAGGGGTTATGACGAGGTTTTTAGTGTTTTAGGAGGTTTAGGGGTTTTTATGATTTTCTATTTTTTTATGGTTTTTAGTGATTTAGGGTTTTTATAGTTATTTGGGGGTTTTAAGCATTTTTAGGGGTTTTATAGTTTTTTAGGTCTTCTGGGTTTTTTGGTTTTCTATGTTATAGAGTGTTTCGTTAAGAGTGTAATGTATAAGGCTTAGGGTGTAAGGATTATGGTTTAAGGTGTAGGGTATATGGTTTAGGGTGTAAGGTATAGGGTTTAGGATGTAGGTTTTAAGGTTTTTGGTGTTGGGTTTAAGATGTTGGGTGTAGGGTATAGAATTTGGATTGTAGCGCTAGAAAAGCGATGTTAATGCCGGCGTAGATAAAGGGGGGTCCCCTTTATCAAGGATTTTTGGAGGGCTAATAAAGGGGGTCCTTTATCAGCGATATTCTAGCACTATTAAAGGTGTCCTTTATTAGCGCTCAAAAAAGCGCTGATAAAGCCACCATCACCTGAACCTGCGAAACAGAACCTGCACACCTGAACAGCAGAATACCTGAACAAAGTAGCACATGCACACCTGCACAAAATAGCACCCGCACACAATATTTTGACAGAAAATGGTATATAGATTTACTTAACATCATGAATAAAAAAACACACTGCTATATACATTTCAAACATTGTTTTACATGGTTACAATTATAATTATTCAACAACAGTTATAAATATTCATTTTTCATCCTTTGATATATGTGATCCGCTCTCAAAAATTGTCGTCCACGGTATTTTTTTCCGAAAAAAGCATCCGAACTCAATGAAAAAAATTCACCTATATATGAAAACAAATATTATGTTAGTAATGAAATAATGAAATAAATTAAAACAGTAATATGAAAAAATACATTAATATGGAGATGTGAAACTAAAATATGGAATTTTAAACTCAAATGTTTTCATTCTGATAACAATGAAAGGGAATAATGTAAAATTAATATGTTTTTGGATGATTTATCTCATTAAATAAATACTGATTCTTTATCTAATGAAAAGCTTTACCGGTCACACTGTGCATCAGATTGAGGTGCGGTCGATTCATACACATTACAAATGACGTGTGGATTGTTGTCCTAATGTTTCAAAACAATCCGAAAGCATTTTCTCAGTATTTTGTATGTCAGTAGTGTTGTTTTCAAAAGTTTATGTCATTTTGAAACTGATATCAGACATTTTTATCCATACCGGTCACACCATGCATCCGATTGAGGTGCGGTCGATTAGTACACGTCAAAAATGACTCATGGATCATAGTCCTAAAGTATCAAAACAATCTGAATGCATTTTATCGGTATTCCGTATGTCAGTAGTGTTATTTTCTAAAGTTTATCTCAATTTGAAACTGATATCAGACACTTTTAGGAATACCGGTTACAATGTGCATCGGATTGAGGTGCGGTTGATTCGTGCACATCACAAATGACTCAGGGATCGTTGTCCTAAAGTATCAAAACAATCTGAATGCTTTTGCTCGGTTTTCCGTATGTCTCTTGTGTTGTTTTCTAAAGTTATGTCAATTTCAAACTGATATCAGACACTATTAGCCATGCCGGTCACACCGTGGATCGGATTGAGGTGCGATCGATTCTTACATGTCACAAATTACTAATGGATCGTTGTCCTAAAGTATAAAAACAATCCGAATGCGTTTGCTTAGTATTCCATATGTCACTTGTGTTGTTTTCTAAAGTTATGTCAATTTCAAACTGATATCAGACACTATTAGCCATGCCGGTCACACCATTCATCGGATTGAGGTGAGGTCGATTCATACACGTTACAAATGACTCATGGATTGTTTTCCTAAAGTTTCAAAACAATCTGAATGTGTTTGCTTGGTATTTCGTATGTTAGTAGTGTTGTTTTCTAAAGTTATGTCATTTTGAAACTGATATCAGACACTTTTAGCCATACCAGTCACACCGTGCATCAGATTGAGGTGAGTTCGATTCGTACGCATCACAAATGACTCATGGATCGTTTTCCTAAAGTATAAAAACAATACAAACGCGTTTTCTCGGTATTCTGTATGTCAGTAGTGTTGTTTTCTAATGTTTATCTCAATTTGAAACTGATATCAGACACTTTTAGCCGTACCGGTCACACTATGCGTTGGATTGAGGTGCGGTCGATTCGTACACGTAAAAAATGACACATGGATCGTTTTCCTAAATTATCAAAATAAGACGAATGTTTTTTCTTGGTATTATGTATGTCAGTAGTGTAGTTTTCTAAAGTTTATCTCAATTTGAAACTAATTTCAGACACTTTTAGCCATACCGAACAGACCGTTCATCGGATTGAGGTGTGGTCAATTCCTACAAATCAAAAAATGACTCAGGGATCGTTTTCCTAAAGTAACAAAACAATCTGAATGCATTTGCTCAGTTTGTCATATGTCAGTTGTGTCGTTTTCTAAAGTTATGTCAATTTCAAACTGATATCAGACACTATTAGCCATGCCGGTCACACCGTGCGTCGGATTGAGGTGCGTCGATTCGTACACATCAAAAATGACTAATGGATCATTTTCCAAAAGTATCAAAACAATCCGAATGCATTTTCTTGGTATTCCGTATGTCACTTGTGTTGTTTTCTAAAGTTATGTCAATTTCAAACTGATATCACACACTATTAGCCATGCTGGTCACACCGTGCATCGGATTGAGGTGAAATCGATTCGTACACATCAAAAATGACTCATGGATCATTTTACTAGAGTATCAAAACAATCCAAATGCGTTTTCTCGGTATTACATATGCCAGCAGTGTTGTTTTCTAAAGTTTATCTTAATTGGAAACTGATATCAGACACATTTAGAAATACAGGTCACACCGTGCGTCGGATTGAGGTGCGGTCAATTCGTACAAGTCACAAATGACTCATGGATCGTTGTCCTAAATTATCAAAACAATTCGAACACGTTTTCTCGGTATTCCGTATGTCAGCAGTGTTTTTTTCTAAAGTTTATCTCAATTGGAAACTGATATCAGACACGTTTAGCCATACTGGTCACACTGTGCATCGGATTGAGGTGCGGTCGATTCGTACACATCACAAATGACTCATGAATCGTTTTCCTAAAGTATCAAAACAATCCGAATGAATCTGCTTGGTATTCCGTATGTCAGTAGTGTGTTTTTCTAATGTTTATCTCAATTTGAAACTGATATCAGACACTTTTTTCCATACCGGTCACACCGTGCGTCGGATTGAGGTGCAGTCAACTTATACACATCAAAAATGACTCATGGATAGTTTTCCTAAAGTATCCAAACAATCCAAATGTGTTTTCTTAGTTTTCAGTATGTCACTTGTGTTGTTTTATAAAGTTGTGTCAATTTCAAACTGATATCAGACACTTTTAGCCATACCAGTCACACCGTGCATTGGATTGAGGTGAGTTCGATTCGTACACATCACAAATGACTCATGGATCATTTTCCTAAAGTATAAAAACAATACAAACGTGTTTGCTCGGTATTTTTTATGTCAGTAGTGTTGTTTTCTAAAGTTTATCTCAATTTGAAACAGATATCAGACACTTTTAGCCGTATCGGTCACACCATGCGTCGGATTGAGGTGCGGTCGATTCGTACACATCAAAAATGACTCATGGATCATTTTCCTAAATTATCAAAATAATACGAACGTGTTTTCTTGGTATTCCGTATGTCAGTTGTGTAGTTTTCTAAAGTTTATCTCAATTTGTAACTAATATCAGACACTTTTAGCCATACCGGACAGACCATGTATCGGATTGAAGTGTCGTCAATTCTTACATGTCAACAATGACTTAGGGATAGTTTTCCTAAAGTAACAAAACAATATGAATGCATTTTCTCAGTTTTTCGTATGTCACTTGTGTCATTTTCTATTGTTATGTCAATTTCAAACTGATATCAGACACTATTAGCCATGCCGGTCACACCGTGCGTAGGATTGAGGTTTATTCGATTCTTAAACTTCAAAAATGACTAATGGATAGTTGTCCTAAAGTATCAAAACAATCTGAATTCATTTTCTTGGTTTTTTGTGTGTCACTTATGTTGTTTTCTAAAGTTTATGTCAATTTCAAACTGATATAAGAAACTTTTAGCCATACCGGTCACACCGTGCGTTGTATTGCGGTGTGGTTGATTCTTACATGTCACAAATGACTCATGGATCGTTTTCCTAAAGTATAAAAGAAATAAGAACGCCTTTTCTTGGTATTCCATATGTCAGTAGTGTTTTTTTCTAAACTTTATCTCAATTTGAAAATGATACCAGATAGTTTTAGCCATACTGGTCACACCATGCATCAGATTGAGGTGCGGTCGATTCATACACATCAAAAATGACTCATGTATCCTTTTCATAAAGTATCAAAACAATAGGAAAGCCATTGCGCAGTATTCCGTATGTCACTTGTGTTGTTTCTAAAGTTATGTCAATTTCAAACTGATATCCGAAACTCTTAGCCATGCCGGTCACACCGTGCATCACATTGAGGTGCGGTCAATTTGTACACATCACAAATGAATCATGTATAGTTGTCCTAAAGTATCAAAACAATCCGAACGCGTTTGCTCAGTATTCTGTATGTCAGTAGTGTTGTTTTCTAAAGATTATCTCAATTTGCAACTGATATCAGACACTTTTATTCATACCGGTCACACCATACGTCAGATTGAGGAGCGGTCAATTATTACACGTCAAAAATGACTCACGGATCATTGTCCTAATGTATCAAAACAATACGATCCCGTTTTATTGGTTTTTCATATGTCACTTGTGTTGTTTTCTAAAGTTTATGTCAATTTGAAACTGATATCAGACACTTTTAGCCATACCAGTCACATCGTGCATCGGATTGAGGTGTGGTCAATTCGTACAAATCAAAAATGACTCAGGGATCATTTTCCTAACATATCAAAACAATCCGAATGCGTTTTCTTGGTATTCCGTATGTCAGTAGTGTTGTTTTCTAAAGTTTATCTCAATTTGAAACTGATACCAGACACTTTTAGCCATACCGGTCACACCGTGCGTCAGATTGAGGTGTGGTTGATTCGTACACGTCAAAAATGACTCATGTATCATTTTCCTAATGTATCAAAACAATCAGAACATGTTTTCTCAGTATTTCATATGTCACTTGTGTTGTTTACTAAAGTTATGTCAATTTCAAACTAAGTAGTAGGAATTCACTAATCTAAGGATATGAAACATAAGAAAGGGAGATCATAGATGCTCAATAATTTTAAAGGGAGATATCAATGTCCATATAAAGATAACATATGTATTAGTAATTCACCTTCATTGTCTTATTTTTTTACATTCTTCCATCATTTGCGCTGCCCATTCATTTCTAAACACATTTATATCATCTTCTGAATAAGATTTTTTGCGACATTCATAGTAGTACTGAAAAAATATAAATACACAAAGGATTAATAATAATTTTAAATTAATTAGTAATTATTTTCAAAAATACCTCTTCAGGGATGCTATTTTGTTCATGAAATATGATCTCTTTCATAAATTTACAAACATAATAACCGCAGTCCTTGTCGTTCGTTTGTTTCGGACACTACAGAAAAATTGAGAAAAATAACTAATTTGTTCTGATATGTATTTGGATAGTGAAATATAATTATATATACCCAGATACTTCTCCATTTGTAGATCTTGTGGGCATTGTCGTCCTTATTCCCTGGATTCATTCCTGCCTTTAGACGATATTCATACACCACCCTATCATAACAAAATCCTCATTAAAAGATAATATAAATTATATAACTAGATATTTAGTTCTAAAATGTTGGATCTAGTGTATTACAAATTTAAAATCGCCATCATGTGTGGTCGGTTTGTTGGATATCCATGCAGTGAATCTAGAAAATAAATCCTTGGAGTATCCAAATTGACTGCAATGAGCATCCAATGATCCCTAAAAACACAAAAAGGAATAAGTACTGATAGAAATGAAAATATAATTGATATGATTAAAATGTAGAGTTTTACCCCTGCAACGTTGGTATTGAAAAGAGTCTATCTGTCATAATTTTTCTTTGAAACGTTCTGAGCAGATTTGACATTAATTCAGCCTAAAAATCATAATCTATTTCTTCTCGTTGTGTAGAAATGGTGTGAGGACTAACGAGTCCAAATTTGTATTCATGGTAAAATCCATTCAATTGGTTTTCATATATATGCCTGTGAAAAATATGAGAAGTATTTAGCCATAATTATCAATGTATATCAGCTTTTGTAAAATCAAATCATGAAAACATACCTCATGTATACATTTATAAATGAGGCGCCTAGCCAGTCGTATGTGATGATCTCAACAACATCGTCTGCACTAACAAAATCTAATGTTTCCTCTCTGTACATATCTTTTTCAAAAACAATTGTGTGACTCTTACCGCCTATCATTTTGGTATCCAAATGAGCTTGTAATGATATTAAATTTGGATATAGAATGGACGGGGTGAACGCGCTCTCAGTAGATCGTTTTGATCGGTTGGTTGATCCTTTGGAGCCGTTATTTCATTTCTACTCCTCCATTTTGTCCTTATGTAATAACGTTCATTGGTTTAGAAATTTTCTAATTTAATTTTAAGGGTTCTACTTGAAAAATGAATTGGAATTGAATACCTCCTGGTCAACCTGTTTTTTACAAGATTCAACGACCATGCAACGAATGTTCCAACAGCTTTTTCCACCGTATGAATGTCGTCATCATCATTTGGTATGGGTATCTTGGCACTCGGCTCATGAGATATGTTAATCGACACTTGGACATGACCAGTTGGGAGTGGTCTGGAGTGTAGCATGTCATTCTGCATATTGAACACCGTAGCCCTCGCTACAAGGCGATGGGAGGGAGTTGACAGATATAAAACACAGTCATTTTCACCATGTAGAATATCATTACATGAACGGTATTAGTTTCTATGTGATTCACTTTTCACAGAAACGAATATTAGAACATTTATTACCTCGGTTAAGTCAGGTCTTTGAGGAGAATGTCTCACCTCAAAGCTGGTGGAGGGGTGGGGTGGGATCTTCTCGCGCAGGTTTTTCATGAGTTGTTTGTTCTCTTCGTCTCTCCTCCATCAAACTTGCTAGCATATCTCCCTGACTTTGGAATTTTTCGTCAAGGGTAGCCACTCTATCTCTCATTACTTGAAATTCTGTAGTTTGTTCATCCTCTTGTTTTTTTCAGAAAATATGCCCGGGGTGACACCCCAAAAGCCACACCTCTGACGCGTCCATACTGTTCTGGCTGTTTCAAGGCCGCTGAAAGTATGTCTGCATCTGGTGCGGGTGTTATTCATTCTTATGACTATGTCAAAAAGAAAATATGAAAAAATAAGTAATCATCATTATGTAATAGTGATTTAAAGCAAAACAAGTTTATATTATGTCATACTTACACATGTTTCCCATACTTTTTGTGTGTTTTCAGCTACCAGTTTCCCCTCTTTATTAACACGAGCCTCCTTCCATAGCACATGGCGTAGAATGGAAGTGGCTTGGGATTTTTCTTCCTCAATCTGCATATAAATAGAGAAACATGTTTACCATGTTTTTTTACGTCACATAAAATTATTACAATACTTTTAAAATACGTACCAATTGTTTTTCAATTGAAGTGTACCCCAGCCTTGCTTTACGGTAGGGGTATGCTGGTTTTGCAACCCGTTCTTTATTTTCAGCACTCAGTTGCTATTTCATAAATAAAAACCTGTCAATCAAAGTGATGAATACATGCAATGTTACACAACGTGTAACCAAACACAATGTACCTGAAAAGTTTTTTCCACAAGACGGTTGCAAAATGCATCCCACGTTCCTTGGGATATCAAGTGTGCATAAAGAGGAGGCAGGTGCGGCTTGATTTTCCCTTAAACATCTTTCAGATGATGTTTCGTTAAAATGGTGTGAAAGCCTCTATGAATCCTTCCTTCTAGTCTTAATACATATTCTTTGTGCGAAACATCTACTATAAATGCACTCTTCAAGAGATGATGAAGAGTTGGTCAATATTTCAGTATTTTATTTTATTTTATTTTAATAAATTAAATAGATGATATCGTAATGTTACCGTAATCTCTTCTCACATTAATGTTTTCAACCCACTGATAATATGGTTCCACGACTCTAAATCAATCGGCATGCGTTGTCGAGTGACGATTCCAAGGTAGCTACTAAACATGGCTTTGTTTGGGTTTACATGCTGGCCTTGTTTATTCCATCCCACCTCATATTTGATTCCTTTTGATTTTTCCTTAAGGATTTTGGCTAAAAATGTCAAACTACGGCGCACCTGTTTTTTTTGTGTCACCAGGGTTTCATCGCCTACCATTTCCTCGGTTTTTTCATCATCATTATGTTTCTCTGAAGCGCTAGCATCGGCACTGGGACCAGCTACAACAGGTTGAGAGACCTGTTGTACCGTAGTAGTGGGACCAGCTGAAATAGGTTGAGAGACCTATTATCTCTTAGTAGTGGGACCAGCTCCAACAGGGTGAGAGACCTGTTGTGTCTCGGGATTGGGTGCATCAACAGGTGAAGAAGTCATTATATACAGAACTAGTTTAGCATTTAATTTAGATCACTTAAAAGCAACAGCGAACAGATAATAACATAATGTAACACAATCTATATTATAATAAATAAAATAACCTGATTATTAAACTCTTTTTTTTAAAGGCTGTAGGGATTTGACCCCTCTATCAACTATCCATATCCCTTCATTGTGGTCTCGTCTAACATAAAAAATGTAGTCTATATTGGGACCACTGCGAAATGATTGCGAAGTCCCAATGAAAGGGTCATCTTTCGTTGAATTTTCATCTAACCCTTTAGCTGTTTTGGTTGATAACAGAATGATTGACCAGTTTCAGTTTGCGGGATCTGAAAAATAAAATACTTGCACTGCCTGTGATGCCATTATTAATGGTTCGTCTTTCTCCCCTTCCTTACTGAAATCAACTTTCATGAATCCCAAATAATCTATTTTAACAGCACTCCTGTTATCAACCCACTTTCATTGAAATATCAGAACTTGAAATTCCATATAATCCAACTCCCATATTTGTTTGATGATGAAAAATATGACATATTCGCATAAATTGGATTTCTGTCCTTAGCACCAGAAACATGCATCACTTTAGCCAAAATTGTAACCCCACTATTTTTCATGGTACTATCTTAATCATTTTCATTAGTATAAAATGTGTAACCATTAACTACATAAGCATTGTAAGATAATGCATACACACTTGGTCCTCTGGCTAGCCATTGAAGTCGTTCCGAAATTGAATCTGGATTTTCATCTTACTTCATAAAAATATGATCTCGAACCATCCTATAAACTATCGATTATGTGTATCTAATATAAATTTTTCGGCCCTAGATGGATTCAAATGCCTAATAATTTCTTTGTGGATTTCAACATATGGGTCAACGTCGAAACTGTTATGCAAAACATAAAGGTGGGCCTACTCCCGATCTGTAATATTGATTGTGACAACCTGTCTTCCATAAATTCCTTCACCCTCAAGCTACCCAGTGTGACGAGATTTCGGTAGGCCAATGCTTTCCAAACCATACAAGTATTCGGTACAGAATTCAATAGCTTCCTCAACAATATATCGCTCTGCAATATAACCCTCTGGCCGACTTTGATTTTTGACATACCCTTTCAAAATCTTCATATACCGTTAAATGGGGTATATCCATCTGTAATGTACAGGACCACATAGTAGAATATCTCTCACCAAGTGGGCCATCAAATGAACCATCATATTGATAAATTAATGTGGGAATAACATTTTTAATTCACATAATATGACGGAAATTTCTTTTTCCATAGCTGGCAATTTCGCTGGGTCTATAACTTTGCTGCATATATCTTTGAAGAAGAAACATAGTATCGTTAATGTATAGAGGACATTCTTGGAAAAAATTCAACGTAAAGAAATTTGAATGAGATCTTGCATCAAAACATGATAGTCATGTGATTTCAGACCTTTTAACTTCAAATTTCTCATTGACACAATGTTACTGATAATTGATGAATACCCATATAGAACCTTTACGTCATTCAAGAAGTTTCAAAACTGATATCTCTCCTTCCTAGAAAGTGTGTAAGCAGCAGGAGGAAGAAATGTTCGTTTTTCACCCTTCACTGGTGCCGACTCTTCTCGTATTCCCATCTCAACCATGTCCAACCTAGCCTTAATTCCGTTTTTTGTTTTTCCAGATGTATTTAGCAACGTGCTGATGACACTATAAAATACATTTTTTTCTACATTAATAACATCAAGAAAATTTCTTACATATAGAAAATTCTAGTGTTGTAATTCAAAACAAACTGGTCTCTTTTTCCAACTGATTTTCATAAGGTTTTTCAAAGCTAGTTTACCAAAAGTAGTGTCCACATTTTTAACTTTCTCAAACAATTGGTCGCCTGTTAGTGGAGATGGTGTTGTACATTCTTCTGAACTTCTATCGAATGATGTCATCCAAGAACGGTACTTATGTCGTCACATAAGAAATATGAGATGTCCTAGAAACACGGTTTTCGATGAATGTTTCAACCTAATTGATTATGTACCTTCTTCGCAAATGGGACAACCTTGAGTTCCTTTAATGCTATATCCTGAAAAATTTCCATAAGAAGGGAAGTCATTTATTGTCCCGTACAACATGACTCTCAAAGTGAAATCTTCCTTTCTGTAAGAATCGTAGAATGTACCACCTGAATCCCATAATAATTTCAAATCATCGATCAATGGAGCTAAATAAACATCAATATCATTACCCGGTTGGTTTGGTCCGGATATAAGCATAGATAACATGATGTATTTTAATTTTATTCATAACCACAGTGGTAAGTTATAATTTATCAACATAACCGGCCATGTACTTTGACTGTTGCTTTGAAAACCAAAAGGATTCACTCCATCTATAGATAATGCAAGACAATGGTTTCTCGACTCATTTCCAAATTCAGGATACTCATGATCGATTCTCTTCCACTGAGGAGAGTCTATCGGGTGATGTAGTATCCCGTCTTTAAATCTTGTATTTGAATGCCATGTTAATTGTTCTTCAGTCTCCTCACTTCCATATAGGCGTCTAAACCTTGGAATGATTGGAAAGTACCATACAAATTTAGTAGGAATGGATTCATCTTTCTTGTATCGAGAAGCACAACACTTTGGGCATTCATTACGTGATTTTTGGTCCTTGAGAAACAGTATACAGTCATTTGGGCAGGCATGTATTCTTTCAGATATCATACCCATTGAGCGTAGCATTCGTTTGGCATCGTATGTTCGACTCAGGAGCTCATTGTCTTCTGGGAGAATGTCATTCATTAGAACAAGTAGTTTCCTAAAACTGGCGACACTCTACCCATTTTCTGCTTTCAAATTATACAGCTTCAGTACAGCTGACAATGATGTATATTTAGTGCAACCAACATACAATGGCATCTTTGCACAGCTTTTAAACTTCTCAAACAATTTTTGGCAATCATGAAGTTCATCTTCAACGGTCCTTGTCATTTCCTCAATATGATCTTCATCATCATTCACATCTATAATCACATCCTCCATATGGTCATCTTCATTGTTCATGTCTGTAATCATATCAGATGATCCATAAAACACAGTGTCATCCCAGTCACTACCTACATTCATTGTTTCCCCGTGTTTATTCCAACATGTATAACTCTAATCTATTCCGTGACAGATCAAGTGTTCTTCCAACTTCTCTGGAATAATTTTTTTTTTTGAATAACAACAGCGTAAACACGGACAAAGGATTTGAGAAGAGTCACATGCATGCTCTTTTGCAAACTTGATAAACTCTTCCACGCCTTCTTCATACTCTTTTGTCAACCGATTGGCATTCATCCATTATTTATTCATATTGATCCTCTTTGAAATCCATAGGATGAGTATATAGGTTAGGGGAGAAGGAATATGAGTATAATTTAGATAAAAACTAGATACTTCAAAAATGGTATGGGGCGTACTCATTAATAGAAAATCTTGGGTGGTTCTTGGGATTCATCCAATCTCTTCCTCTCTTCGATCCCCCCTGATGAGGGGTGGTTCTTGGGAGTTTTTTATAGTGTATTATTGAGTTTTCCCATCATACATCATCCATTTCTATTATCCTTTATTTTCCTATGATTTGGGATGATTTTGAATATGATTTGTGTGATAATTTAACTATATCATCTTCAAATCAATTCAGATAATGATGATTTTGATTGTATTGGCTAGAGGATTTCCTTGTATGATGAACGCACCATGTTTTGTGTGGTTTTGGTGGTGTTGTGTTTCCCAGTGAGTTTTTGAAAGATTATTCCTAATGATATTAAGGTGAATAATTAATAATAAGTTTCTATAATTAATTATTTGGGAATTGTGCCTTGATATTGGGTCTCAATCATTGGTACAAGATTAGATAAGGCATGTATAGTCTTGGTTGAGGATGAGTTGATCTTGGTGAGGGGGTTACTCGATTTTTTGAGGTAGGTGGACCCTATAATACAAAACCATGTTCCAATTTATGCATGATTGTGCATTCATGCATGAGTATATGTGTTCCAGATAAAGGGATATAAATCAAGAGCAACCAAGGTAAATAAATAGGGTGTTTTTGATCCACCAAGAGATAGAGTGAGGGTTCTATTGAATGATTGTGATTTTGTGATCATCGAGAGATTATGTCTCCACGGAGTAGTTGTGTTTATGAAAGGATCAGGCTTGGTATGAGTTTTATATAGCCTATTTAGGTTTCCTATGGCTATTTTATTAGAGTCTTATGCCTAAAGAAGATAGATAATATAGTTTTATATATCACGTATGATGAGGAACACCCTCCTAAGGATATATAAAAGTCATGGTTTGATAATATGACGTGAGATATAGAAATGGGGATATATTTAAACCAAATAGAGCACACAACAAAACCATGAGGATCCATAATCATAGAACATAAAGAATACATAAACATGATCCATATATAGTGTCAACTAAACAAAAAAGAATCTAAAAATAGAGATAGAATAAATGAGAACCCGACCAGATATCCTCGTGACCTTTGGGTTAACACTAACTATAAGACCAACCTGCTTTAAAGGAAACCTAAACAAGAAACCCAAACCTAAAAATAACTTGGGTCTACTGATGCCGAGTGTCACAAGTAGGGTGTGAGCATAAAACAACTTAGTAGGTAAGCACCACAGAATCCATACATTACCATTCCTAAAATAATAGAAAAACATTAGTTTGAAAAACATATATAAAATAGGTTTTTATCATTTAAAGAACCAACACATATTTTTTAGAAAATCCATTTTCAAAACAAATCACGACTTCCCTTTTTTAAACAGATATCTAGTTTGAAAAATGAATTCAAAATTCAATATAAGAATCCAAACAAGGTGATCACAAAGCCATGATGAAATTAATTGAAACAATAAAAGTTAAAAAATACTGGAAAACTATATAACCAAAGTGCATAAAAATAAAGAAGAACATATAGATAGGTAATAATTAGAATTACCTAAACATACCTAGAATAAATCCCTAGACTTACTAGGTTCAGACTCACCTACCGACATATGGTGTACCTCCATAGTAAACAACCAACATTGATGCTCCATTATAGTAGTATACCAGAGAATGAAGAGGCCATCATATGCATGGTATAAACCAATAACACACAAGTGCCAACTGGGCCTATACATCACGTGAGTTTCAAAACCAATTTCCAAAACACCAAAAAATACCAATAGATATTTAAAATTTACAAATCAAATTCCATTTTCAAAACCAAGGGGAAAACACCATGTATGCTCCGAAGATTCCAAATGAGCCTTTATGCCATTTAGAAACCAAACCACACCTCAAGAAGCCGAACATACCTAGATTTAGGGAACACATTTGAAACTAAATTTGAAATTTGGGAACCAAGGATCCATTTTTGAAACATTCGTATTTTATAAGAACAATTTGAAAGGAGGAGGGATAAGGAAAATAAGAAGGAAAGGTGGGAAATTGTTTCGAAATCCAGGGTTTAATTTGAGCATCATTTTATAAAGCCATTATCAATTGTGTATCAATCCATATTTTTTCCCTATGCACATATGAATATGCCTACATCTAATAGTTCACTTATAGAGGCCAAAATAATACAAAAAATTCAAATTAAATAAACACATGGGGAATTATAATTAACCACAAGGGTTCACACAATGAACCAAAACATAAAAGGCACCAAAACCCACTCAAAAACATCAATACACAAGTAAACAAACTGTTTGTGGGGAGAGATAATACATATAAAAGAAGTAACCAACCATATATACATGTGTCACACACACAAGCATCACACACAAGAAACATGCCAAATCATAATTAAACTCAATATTGACAATAAATGCAATCATCATTAATTCATGCAAATTCAATTTTACTCACCTTAAGTAGGAGGACCCTGTGGCGGAGGAGAAGGAGGCGACGACAGGGGAGGCACTAGAGGCAGCGGAGGCAGCGGGGAGGCAGGGCGGAGGCAGCGGAAGTATCTCGGAGGTAGCAGAAGCAGCTCAGAGGTAGTGGAGGAGGAGGAGGAGGAGGCCGTGGTGGAGGAGTCGCGGTGGAGAGGAGGCATCATAGTAGGCGGAGGAGGAGGAGGAGGAGGGGGCACCGGTGGAGGAGGAGGATGAGGCCGCACTAGAGGAGGAGGAGGAGGAGCAGGCACAAAGCAAGAGGACGAGGCATCGGCCGGAGGAGGAGGAGGCGGCGGCTGGAGGAGGAGGAGTAGGAGAAGGAGGCAGCGGCCATGGTGGAGGAGGAGGAGAAGGAGGCGGCAGAAGCAGTGGCATCGGCGGGTGCAGTGGCAGCGGCGACAGCGGTGGAGAGGAGGCAGTGGCACAGAGGAGGGATTCTGTGAAATCTTGACAGGGTGCGGGGAGGAGGAAGAGGACCCGGTGGATTTAATAAATCTGGCGTGGACCTTTATCAATGCTAGTAAAGAGCACTGATAAAGGGTGTATTTATCAGCGCTAAAATGAAAAGCGTTGATAAATACCACCTTTATCAATGCTTTTTCAGCGCTGATAAAGGCCAGACTTAATCATCACTTTTGTAGCACTGATAAAGAGTGATTTTATCAGCACTTTTCATTTTAGTGCTGATAAAGAAACTCTATATCTATGCTTTTGTAGCACTGATAAATACGTAGTTTATCAGCGCTAATAAAAGCACTGATAAATGTATCAATTTAAGAGTTTCTTTATATTATTATATATTTATTTAAATCTAAATATATATATATCTCTATTTATACTTATAAAATTATTTTAAATGTATATTTAGATATATATCATTGAAAATATAATAAAAAATATATTTTTTAAATATAATTATATTTTAATTATAAGTGTACATTTTTTATAACATATATATTATATGGGTAACATAACAAATTATAATCTATAAATGAACATTATTCAATATGCACATATGTATATGAATGTATGATATATTCATTGGAAAACACATATATATACACGCATGTATGATATTCATTGACCCCAATTCATTGGAAAACACACATATATATTCAATAATTTCAGTTATAGTACATATATATTAGAACACATTATATATTTATAAATAAAACAAATGCATTAAATATAAAAAATATTAATAAATATATATTAAATATAAGGAATTGATAAATCTAATAAATATAATGAATTAATAAATCTAATAAATTAATATATAATGAATTATTAAATATAATAAATATATAATGAATTAGTAAATCTAATAAATATATTTATTATTAATCTTATAATTATTTAATTATATATATATATTTATATTTATATATATAATTATTTAATTATATATATAAATACGTAGTTTATCAACGCTAATAAAAGTGCTAAAAAATATATAAATTTAAGAATTTCATTATATTATTATATATTTATTTAACTCTAAATATTTATATGTGTATTTATACTTATAAAATTATTTGAAAGTTATATTTATATATTTATCATTGAAAATATAAAAAAATATATATTTATTTTTTACATATAATTTAATTTTAAGTGTACATTTAATATATATATATATATATATTATATATGGGCAACATAATGAATTATAATCTATAAATGAAAATTATTCAATATGCACATATATATACATATGTATGATATATTCATTGACCCCAATTCATTGGAAAACACATATATATTGACGCGCGCATGTATGATATTGATCGATCCCAATTCATTGTAAAACACATATATATTCAATAATTTTAATTATACACATATATTATAATGCATTATATATTTATCAATAAAAAAAATAAATTAAATATAAAGAAATATAATAAATATATATATTAAATAAAATGAATTAATAAATCTAATAAATATATAATGAATTAATAAATCTAATAAATATATAATGAATTAATAAATCTAATAAATATATAATGAATTAATAAATCTAATAAATATATAATGAATTAATAAATCTAATAAATATATTTAGTATTGATCTTATAATTATTTAATATATATATATATAGTTATAACATGTGTTTTCTATTTAATGTATACAATAAATATTATCAGCGCTAAGAAAAGCGCTGATAAATGTTAATTTTATTAGCACTAATAAAAGTGCTAATAAAGGGATATTTAAAGTGCTGATAAAGGGGACATTTATCAGCGCTTTTTTTAGCGCTGATAAAGGCTCGCCCCTTTATCAGCGCTTTTCCGTTAGCGCTGATAAAGGCAGGTGCATGCCCTGCCCAGTTTTGTGGTAGTGGTTTAGGGTTTAGGGTTTAGGTTATAGGTTTTAATGTTTATGGTGTAGGGTTTAGGTTTTTGAGTGGACGGTATAGTGTTTTGGATGTAGGGTTTTGGGTTTAGGGTGTAGGGTGTAGGGTTTATCATGCAGATATTAGGATGTAGGGTGTTGGGTATAGGGTTAATGGTGTTGGGTTTAGGGTCTATGGTGTAGGGTTTAGGGTGTAGGGTTTAGGTTTAGGGTGTATGGTTTATATTTTAGGGTATGGGGTTTAGGTTAAGGTTGTAAGTTATAAGGTTTAGGATATAGTGTATAGGGTTTATGGTATAGGGTTTAGGGTGGATGGTTTATGTTTTAGGGTGTATGTATTACGGTTTTGGGTGAAGGATAAAGGGTCTCGGGATTAGGGTTTAGGGTTAAGGTTTTAGTGTTTTGGGTTAGGACATTAGTTTTATGGTGTAGGGTGTAGGGTTTTGGGTTTAGTGTGTAGGGTTTTGGGAGTGGGGTTTAGTGTGTAAGATATAGGGTTTAGGGTGTAAGTTATATAGTTAATGTTGTATGGTGTAGGGTTTAGGGTATATGGTCTGGGTTTTATGGTCTAGGGTTTAGGGTGTAGGGTTTAGGGTTTCAGGTTTCGGGTTAAGTGTTTAGGGTGTAGGGTATTGGGTTTTAGTGTTAGGGTGTTGGTTGTAGGGTTTAAGGTGTAGTTTATAGGTTTTCAGGTGTAAGGTAATGGGTTTAGTGGCTTGGTTATATGGTTTAGTATGTGGGGTATAATGATTGGGGTATAGGGTATAGGGTTTAGGTTATTGGGTATAGGGTTGAGGGTGTCCGGTTTGGGTTTTTCTTATATGGTTTAGGGTGTAGGGTTTTGGGTTTGGTGTATAGGGTATGGGGTTTTGGGTTTATGGTTTGGGGTTTCATGTGTTGGGTATAGGGTTTTGAGAGTAGGGTTTAGAGTTTATGATATAGGGTATAGGGTTTAGGGTGTAGGGACTAGTGTATATGGTATAGTGTCAAAGATGTATTGTTTAGGGATTAGAGTGTATGATATATGTTTTAGGGGTTTTATTTTTCTTTAGGATTTTTAGTGTTTTGTGGTATTTAGGGTTCCTAGGTTTTTTGTGAATTTATAGGGGTTTTCATAGGTTTTTTCAGTTTTTAGAGTTTTATGGATTTCTCATGTATTTAGTGTTTTCTTGGGATTTTCAGGTTTTAGTGGTTTTAAGTATTTTTAGGGGTTTTTGGAATTTAGGGGGGTTTTGGGTTTTAGGTGTTTTAAGGGGTTTTATGAATTTTAAATAATTTTTTAGTTTTAGTGGTTTGGGGGGGGGGGTTGGGTTTTTGGGTATTTTTCGGTTTATGGTATTTAGTGTTCTATGATTTTTAGGGATTTTTGGGGTTTTCAGGGTTTTAAGAGTGTTTTTGGGGGTTTGGGAATTTTTTATGGCATGTAGTGTTATCTTAGTGATTTTTTTTCTTTTTATTAGTGTTTTAAATATTTTTTTATGGATTTCGATGATTTTTAGGGGGGTTTTTTAATTTTTTAGGTTTTTTGGTTTTTTATGGATTTTTGGTGTTGTTTTATAATTTTTGTGTTTTTTTCATTTTTTAGGGTTTGATAGGGTTTTGAGGTGTTTGAGGTTTTTGGGGTTTTTGGGCTTTTAGGAGTTTCAAGGTATTTTTGGTGTGTTTTATATTTCATAGGGTTTCAATATTTTTTGGGGTTTTAGGGTTTTTTTCTTTAGGGTTTTTGAGTTTTTTTTCATATTCTTAGGGTATTTTGTATTGTTTTAGGTTTTGTAGGGTTATTTGATTTTTCGGAAATTATATAGTTTTTAGGGTTTTTAGGGGTTTTAGGGTTCTTAATGGGTTTGGGGTTTTTTGGGGTTTTAGGTTATTTGGATAAATAAGGGGTTTATGGGTATTTTAGTGTTTTTATTTGTATTTGAAGGTTCTTAAGGTTTTTTATGGGTTTTTAGGGTCTTTAAGGGCTTTTAGGTTTTTAAGATTTTAATTGGTTTTTTAAATTTTAGGGGGGTTTAGATATTTTTAGGAGTTTTATGGTTTTGTTATAATTTTAGGGTTTTAGGTGATTTTATGATATTAATGGTTTTTAGAGGTTTTTCGGATTTTTAGGGGTTTTTGGGTTTTTCTAGTTTTCAAATGTTATTATGGGGTTTAGTGGTTTTTATGATTTTTTGGGTTTTTATAGTGTTTTTATGTTTTTATGGTTTTATGGTTATTAGGGGTTTTAGCGTTTTGTTAGTGTTTTTAAGGTTTACTTGGGTTTATTAGTTTTTTATGGTCATTTGGTGCTTTTAGGATTTTTACGGGTTTTCATGTTTTTTAGGATCATTTAATGTTTTTTTGGTTTTTAGGGTCTTTTATGGATTTAGAGGGTTTTATGTTTTTTAAGGTTTTTATGAATTTTTAGGGTCTTATTGGGATTTAGGGTCTTTTAGTGTCTTTTAGGGGTTTTAGGGGTTCTTAGGGTTTTAGAGTTTTTAATGGGTTTTAGGGTCTTTTAGGGGGTTTGGGTTTTTTTTGGATTTTCTAGTTTTATAGTGTTGGAATGGTTGTTTTTATATTTTTAGGTTTTTCAGGGACTTTTAGTGTTTTAGGGGCCTTTAGGGTATTGTAGTGTTTTTAAAACTCCCTTAGGGTTTTTGGGTTTTTATGGGCCTTTTGGGTTTTTCGTGTTTTAGGGCCCTTTTCTGTTTTTAGGGGTTTTATGTCCCTTTAGGGTCTTTTTGGTTTTCTTATGTTCCTTTGGGGTTTTTATGATCTTTAGAGTTTTTTGAAGTTTTAGGGACCATTAGGATTTTTTTCCTTTTTAGTTTCTTTTATAGTAGTTTTTCATTTAGTTTTTTCAGTTCCATTTAATGTTTTTTGGGTTTTTGGGTCTTTTAAGTTGTTTTAGGGTTTTTTGGGTCTTTTAAGGGGTTTTAGGATTTTTTTAGGGTAGAAGAGGTTCTGGGCTAGGCAAGACTAGCCCCCCAAACATAATTCAAAAGGAAAGTGCAGCTACAAGATGGGCCTAAAAGGGCGAGTATGAATTTATCCCTTCTGATCCGAGTCCAATAACGGTGTACAATAAGGTGGCGCAATAAAGGACCACATTTAGGACCTCTCCACGATCGCCTGTTCGGAGAGGGCATCAGCAACCAAGTTTGCTTCCCTTTAGACGTGTGAGACATTGAGATTCAGGTTCTGAGATAGGTCAAGACACTCGATCCAATTTGGCAAGAGTCTCCAAGGAACATCCCTGGAGCGCCCCTTTAATGAAGTAACCGCAAGCATCGAGTCTGAATCAATCTGGAGCTGTGAACAGGTGAACTGACATGCAAACTTCACAACCTTTATGATCGCCCAGAGTTCCGTTCATAGGAATAGCCATCGCCAAAGAACTGAAAGAAGCGGCCCTTCAAGAAGCCACGTGTGGTGCGAAAAGCACCCCCACACCCAGATGGCCTTGGATATCCAAGCACCGTGCCATCAACGTTAACCTTTATCCATGATGGGAGTGGCGGAATCCATCTAATTTACTTCAAGACCAGAGACTTTCAGCTCCTGCCAGCCACACCAAGAGCATACAGAACAGTCAGATCCTCAATGTTATTAAACATCGAACCTGTTTGTATCTGTGAGGCACTGTGAATGGCCTTGTGAATCGACACCACTCCCCCCTGCAGTGTAGGATTTTAGGGACTTCTACGGGTTTTTTAGAGTTTTTCAGGTTCCTTTAGGATTTTTAAGGTTTTTAGGGAAATTTTAAGGGTTTTATTGTTTTTAGGGGTTTTGTGGTTTTTAGTATTTCTAGTATATTAAAGGGTTTTCTATGGGTTTCAAGGATCATTAGTGTTTTCTCTAGGGTTTTTAGGGTTTTAAGTGTTTTTATGGTTTTAGTGTTTTTTGGTTTTTAGGATTTTTTAGGATTTTTAGAGTTTCTCGGGTTTTAAGGTTTTTTAGTGTTTTTATAGTTATTCATTTTTAGGTTTTTTCAGGGAGTTATGGATATTAGGGTTTTTTGGGGGGGTTAGGGGTTTTAAGGTGTTATTAGTGGGTCTATGTGTTGTAGGGGTATTATGGGTTTTAGGGTTTTAAGGTTTTTAGAGTTAATTATTATTTTTAGGGATTTTAGGGATTTTTAGGGTATTTAGGTATTTTTTAGTGTTTTAATAGTTTTTAGTGTTTTTAGGGTTTTTAAGGGTTTTTAGGGTTTTAATTTTTTAGGAGATATTATGGAATTTTTTTAGGGGTTTTAAGTTTTTTTTAATTTTAGGGGGTTTATTATTTTAATGGTTTTAGGGTTTTTTGGTTTTAGGTTTTTTGGGTCTTGATGGTTTTTATGGTTTTTTAGATTATTTAAGGGTTTTACGGTTTTTATAATGTTGTTAAAGACTTTTAGGGTATCTCAGGTAATTTATTGGTTTTTTATGGTTTATATGGTTTTAGGGGGTTTATGTTTTTTGGGTTTTTGGGGTTTTGGTTTTTTAGTGTTTTAAGGGTTTTAGTTTTTTCTGGGTTTTTAGGGTTTTTAGTGTTATTAAGGTTTTTAGGGTTTTATGCTTTTTTAGGGTTTTTTGTGGTTTTAGGTTTTTCATAGAGTTTTCTGGTTTTTAATGGGATTTTAGGTTTTTATGGGTTTTCAAGGTTTTTAGGGTTGTTGTGTTTTTAATCATTTTAGGGGATTTTGGTGGTTTTTTGGGGTTTTTTGGGGGGGTAGGGGGGTGCTTAGTGTGTTTTTAGGGTTGTTAGAGTTTTTAGGGTTGTTAGGGTTTTTTGGGTTTTATCATTTTTATGGTATTTAGGGGATTTTATGGGTTTTTAATGTCTTTTAGGGTCTTATATTTTTACTGTATTTTAAGGGTTTTAGTGTCATTTAGGGATTTTATGGGTCTTTTAGGATGTTTTTGGGTTTTGGGGTATTTTATAGCCATTTTAGGGGTTTTAGGGGGGGGGGGGTTAGAGGTTCCAGGGTTTTTTAGGGATATATGGTTTTTAGGGGTTTTAGGTTTTTTGGAGTTTTAGGGTCTTTTATAATTTTTTGGTTTTTTTAGGGTGTTTAAAGTTATTTTTTATTTTTAGTGATTTTTAGGGTTTTAGGGACTTTTTAGGACTAATAAGATCTTTTAGTTTTTTATGGCCTTTTTAGGGTTTGTAGGAGGTTTTCAATTTTTAGGGGTTTTTATGAGTCTTTATGGTTTTAGGTATTTTCAAATATTTTAGGGGATTCTGTGTATTTTTAGTGAATGTTTTTAATTTTAGGTGGTTTTTATGGGGTTTTGGGTTTTGGGTTTATTAAGTTTTGTAGTGGTTTTTTCGATTTTAGAGATTTTAGGGTATTTAGAGTTTTAAGGGTTTTTATTTGGACTTGGGTTCTCTTAGGGTTTTTAGCATCTCTTAGGGTTTTTGGGTCTTTTATTGTTTTTATGGAATTTGGAGTTTTAGGGGGTTTAAGGGGGTTTTTCTGTTTTTAATTGATTTTTGGGGGTTTTAGGTGTTTTAGGTTTTTTGGTGTTTTTATGGTTTTTTGGGCTTTTAAAAGGGATTTTAATTTATTTTTATGGTATTTAACATCTCTTTGTGGTTTTTAGTGTTTCTATGGCTTTTATGGTTTTTATTATTTTTTGGGATGTTGGGGTTTTAGTGTTTTAGGGGTTTTAGTGTTTTAGTGGTTTTAACATCTTTTTAATATTTTATAGGTTTTTAGTGTATTTAGGGTCATATTGGGTTTCTTAGGGTTTTTTGAGTTGTTTAGGTTTTTACGGTCTTTTGGGTTTCTAGAGTATTTTGGTTTTTTAGGTTCGTTTAGTGTTTTAAAGGTTTTGAGGTTTTATTCATGGTTTTTAGGTGTCTTTAGGGTTTTATAGGTTTTATGTTTTTAGGGATTTTTATAGTTTTTATGATTTATTATATTCTTTTATGTTTTTAGTTTTTTAGTATTTTTTTAGTGTTTTTAATGGTTTTAGGGGCTTCTAGGGAATTTAGGTTTATTTAGAGGTTTTAGGGGTTTTAGGATATTTTAGAGTTTTAATTGTATTTAAGGTTTTTAGGGTCTTTTAGGAGTTTTAGGTTCTTTTATTGTTTTCTTAGGTTTCAAGGATATTTTAGGCTTTACAGTATTGGGTTTAGTGTTTAGTGTGTAGGATTTATTCTATAGGTTCTAGGGTTTAGGGTATGGGGTTTAAGGTTTTGGGAATAGGGTATGGGGTTTTTTGTGTAGGGTTTTGCGTGTCGGGTATAGGGTTTATTGTTTTTTTGATCTCTTATTGTTTTTAGTGGTTTTTTATAGTTGTTAGGGTCATTTTGGGGGTTTTAGTGTCTATTAGGTGTTTTAGGATTTGTTTGGGTTTTTAAGGGTTTCAAAAGATCCTATAAGGTTTTTAGGGTTTTTAGGGTCCTTTAGGGTTTTTGGGTGATTTAGGTTTTCATGGATTTCTGGGTTTTAGGGTCATTTATGATTTTTGAATGTTTTTAGAGTCTCTAAGTGTCATTAAGTAATTTTTTCATCTTTTTTTGTTTTTAAGTATTTTGAACAATATTTTAGGGATTTCTATGGATTTTAGTATCTATTAGAAAAATTTATCACCTTTTAGACTCCTTTAGGTGGGTTTTTATTGTTTTATGGTCTTTTGTTAGTTTTTAGTGGTTTTAGGGTTTTTCGGGTTTTTATGGTTTTTAGGTTTCTTAGTTCTTTAAGGGCATTTAGTGGGTTTGGGTGTTTTAGGGTGCTTTACGTTTTTAGGATTTTATGGTTTTTAGGGATTTTTAGTTATTTTTAGGTATTTTATGGATTTATGGACTTTTCAGGTTTTTTGGGGTTTAAGGGGTTTTAAAGGGTTTTAAGGGTATTTAGTGTTTTTTGGGTTTTCAGGGTTGTTACTATTTTTTTGGGTTTCAGGGTTTGAAGGGGTTATTAGTGTTTTAGGGGGTTTATGATTTCATGGGGGTTATGTTCTTCGAGGATTTTAAGGGTTTTTTTGGATTTTTAATATTTTTAGGGTTTTTAGGGTATTACATTTTTTGTGATTTCAGTGTTTTTAGGTCTTTCTATGTATATTTATGGGTTTTATGGTTTTTTTGGATTTTTATGGTTATAGGGGTTATAGGGTTTTTTAGGGTTTTTACTATTTTATGGGTTTTTAAAAGTTTTTAGGGTTTTTATGTGTTTTTAGGGTTTTAAGTATTATTTTAGGGGTTTTAGGATGTAGGACATATGGTTTAGGATGTTGGACTAAGCACTTAGGGTGTAGGTTACATGGTTTACAGTGTAGGGTTTAGGGTGCGGGGTATAGCATATAGGGTGTGTGGTATAGGGTTTAGGTTGTAGGGTATAGGGTTTCAGGTTTAGGTTATAGGGTTTGGGGTTTAGGGTCTAGTTTTAGTGTTCAGGGGTTCAGGTGTACGGTATAGGGTTTAGCGTTTAAGGTATACAATATAGGTGTAGGTTTTTTGGTATAGTGTGTACGAGTATAGGGTTTTGGGTGTAGGGTTTTGGGTTTTCGGTGTAGGGTATAAGGTTTATAGTACATGGTTTAGAGTTTAAGGTGGTGGGAATAGGGTTTATGATGTTGAGTTTAGGGTTTGGGGTGTTGGGTATATGGTTTAGGGTGTAGGGTTTTGGGTTTAGGGTTTCTGATGTAGGGTTTAGGTTTTAGGGTGTAAGGTTTAGGTTTTAGGTTTAATTTTATAGGGTTAAGGGTTAAGGGTTTAGGGTTTAGGGTATAGGGTATAGGGTTTAGGGTTTATGGTGTAGTGTTTAGTGTTTAAGGTGTAGGGTATGCGGTTTTGGGTGTAGGGTTTCGGCTTTATGGTGAATTGTATATGGTTTTGGGTGTAGTTATTAAGATTTGGGTTGTTCCATATAGGGTTTAGAGTTTTTGGTTTTTGGTGTAGGGTATGTGTTGTACGGTTTAGGGTTTGGAGTTTTGCGTTTATGGTATTGGGAGAATGTTGAAAGGTATAGGGTTTAGGGTGAAGGGCATAGGGTTTAGGGCATAGGGTTTGGGGTTCCAGGTATAGGTTATAGGGTTTTGGGTGTTGGGTTTAGTGTTTAGGGTGTACAGTATAGGATTTGGGGTGTAGGTTTTAGGGTTTAGTGTGTAGGGTATAAGGTTTTAGGGTGTAGGGTTCATGGTTTAGGGTTTTGGATACAATGTTTTAAGTGTAGGATTTATAGTTTGGGATGTAGGGTATATGGTTTAGGGTGTAGGATTTTGGTCTTTAGGGTTTATTATAAGGACCCATACTTTA
This sequence comes from Viscum album, assembly GCA_963277665.1. Classification (NCBI taxonomy): domain Eukaryota; kingdom Viridiplantae; phylum Streptophyta; class Magnoliopsida; order Santalales; family Viscaceae; genus Viscum; species Viscum album. The sequence goes on along the minus strand of OY728161.1, from coordinate 579,208,860 downwards.
CATACATTGTTAATACTTCAAAATTGAAGCACACTTATTACAACATATAACAAAACCATGAAAGGACCGTATAGGTATAGAGTCTTTAGAAACTGGGAAACATAAACAACTGGTTCATAAAGCATCTACTTTTCCACCCATTCATTTCATCATATCTAGAGTCCCTTTTTGGAATATCCTACATAATAACCTTCTTCCTGACCTGGGGAAATAAAACATACAAAAGGGTGAGCTCAAATGCTCAGTAAGGGTAAACAAAAGAAATATCAATCACATCATATACATAAGAACATAACTTTTGGAAATCTTAACCTGCAAAAGAAATCATAATTTCATAACATGGGATAAATCATAGTAGTGAAATGTAATCCCAATAATCATAACTTAAAACATGAAACTTTGTGTCATACACACATAATCAAAGAGAATCATTTCTTGTTAGTCAAGACTCATTTTCAAGACTATCTTAGTGGACAAAGTCCATTTCTGAACCGAGTTCACTCCTCGTTTCAGTCCTGTTTCACTGAACTGGTTTAACCTGTCGTTCCAGCCATGTCTATCTCATGAGATATAAAATCTTTACCCAATGTATTGGAGGGAGATATAGGTCCCACCCATCTCATAATAATACCATTCTTATGTGTGCCACAAAATCATAAATCATACATCATTGCATAACCCATGTAATAAAAATTGGAATCTTAAACATCGTGACATCATAAAACAATTAATATAAGATAAAGGAATTCATAAATATAATTCCATCACAACATAATCAAATCAATGTAATAATAGGGATAGAAATAGAACCCTTTATTATCTTAGATGGAAAATAATTTTGATAAAACACTTGAACTCCATTCTTGAGGAAAATATCCTTTCTACTTCAAAAACACTTTTCCTTTATTAACATGTCGTACAATTCTAAACTAAAATAAGTTGATTAAAAATAAACTTTAAAACTTGTAAAGGAAGCTTCTTTGAAATAATGTTTTAAAAATCCATTCATACCGTATAAGTTAAAAAACCATTCTTCATACTTTTTTCGGAAAAGTCAAAAAGTACCTCGTACAAAAAACGACAAAGGATTCCTTTCATATCCTTTACTAAAAACCCACCGATGGGTAAAATTGGATTTAAAAAAATGTAGGAGGATGGAAATAATATTACATATTGAGGAAACATGTATGTGGATGATAAAATACACCCCATTAAATACCAAAGTATAAATTATCTCGGATAAAAATGAGATTGTGATGTTTCCCTTACCTTAGGTCTGATTTGCCTCGTAAGTGTCTGAACCTCCTGTATAATGATTTGAATAATGTTATTGACTTATTACAGAATCATAATTATTGTTATGATATCATATATGCTCATATTCTTAGCTTCTTAGTAGTAATATTTCATTGCTACTTGTTATTCGGGTGTTTATAACTTTTTGCTCTTATGCGTGTTTTGTCGAATAAATTATTATTCTTCTCTTTAGGTTATAGATAAATCATTTCCAGAATGGTATTAATGTAATATATATCATATTTATTCATTCAATTCATTTATATAATCATTATGAAATTAAGATCATGTAGAACGAATCGCATCACATCGTGGAGACGGTATTCCGTACGTACGCATGAGCGATGATATCGTTCCCATGATCGTGGAATTGTATTGGAGTGTATGTATACTATTTCAGAATCAATATCACTTTACAATAATCATATATAGTAAGTATTTACACCATTATACCCATCCAAGTAAGGTGGTGGGGGAAAATAGATTACACCACGGCGTGGAGACGGTATTCCGTACATACGCACGCGCGGTGATTTCGTTTTCCATAGGATGGATAGATGTTGAAATAGGGATGTTTCATACTTATAATAACATATCAGTATATGAATGATACTGATGTTATTACTTCATAATTAAACAACTAAATAAGAAGAAGTTGCAGAAGAAATCATTTGGAAACGATCGGTAATGGATATTACCTCTTTTTGACGCGCCTCTTCTTAACCTCCTCTTAGGGCACTAGGGTTGGTCTTTGAAGAAGACCAGAACCTCTAGTATGATTCTAGGGAAGTGGGTAAGTGAAATGGCTAGGGTTTGGCCAAGCTTTAAGGCTCAAATTGGTGTGAGGAGGAGAGGGAGGAGGTGCCCTTTTATAAGGGAGGAGAGGGGCACCTTTGGAAATACAAGAAATATTAGTTTATATTAAATCCCAACCCCACTTAAAAACTTCTAAAATGACTCATATCAGAATATTAGATGAGATAGGGTTGTAATATCATCAACCAATAAAATTTAGACATGTTATAAATTTAGTTTAAACATTATTAACTTGATTTATCCTTATTTATCAATTTAATTTTATTTGTGGTAATAATATTCTAAATTTTAACTTATTATTAATAATTACATATGTGTTGTGAATTTTCCATAATTTGACACTTTATGACATTTTAGACCATATAAATTTTAATTTATAAATTTTAAATATTTTTGTGATTTTAAAACAATTTTATAATATGTTATTTTTATAAAATAACAATAGTGTCAATTTTGACACTATTCATTTATTTGAATTTAAATAAAATATATACAGAGGATATGTTTGAACTAAAAGCTTTAATAGATTAATAAAATGTCATATGTATCTATAAAATTATTGGATCACATTAAATAGTGCATATAATAATTATTTTAATATTTTAAAACCATTTATTTGATATTTTAATTAATAAAATAATTTCAACATCACTATTGTGTCATAATTAATGATAATTATTTAATCCCTAAAAATTCTAAATAAATTCCTATGATGTAGATAATTTTATTATATTTCTTGAGACTATTCATGTTCGAAGTTTCATTATGTTTATCACCAATGTAAAATTATTATACTTATAAGATTTAAGAAAGTGACATGTTGTCACATTCTTTGGTTTTAATAATAATTAAATTATTTTCATGGAAAAAAGTCTATTAAATGAATCTTATCTGACCCTTAGGTGATATGGGTCGAATTTTAGTCATCCAATAGGATTTTGGCAGGTGTTAGGGTAATTTTATAATATTATATTTACCCTTAATTACCCGATTTACCTTTAACTATGGTAAATAAAATTTACCGTAGTTACTATTCATAATGCCCAAAAATAAGAAGTAGCCTATTAAAATAATTTGGACCCACTGATTCTGAATATGGAATCCATTTTTCAAAATTCAAAACATATAAGTTTCAGTAATTAATTTAAAATAAATCCCGTTGTTAAGAAAACGGGTTTTAGAAGTTAAAACATTGCCAAAGATTGAAATGTTTTTACCTATAAATTCAATGTGAAATTAATGCTAATGACATACATTATATTAAATGGTAAAAATATATTCTATCTATACTTTAAAACCATTCAATATTATAATTTATCCATATAAATTATCTCAATGAAAAAAGTTGTTTTTAATTAAAAATTACCATATTTTTACTATTCATCAAAATATGAATGTTATCAGAAAAATATCAAAAATTTATCCAAAGTAAATTTTTATATCCTGATTCAAAAGAAGAATCTTATTTTGTCAAATTGAACTTATAAATGTGTCAAATACTAGATTTAATGTGGGTGCGCCGTCAAAAGGCGGCAAAACTGCATTTTTTGATAAATACTTATTTACCCAAAAAAAATTATTTTGTTCTCTTACCATGTTCTAGAAAATGTGTAAGATGAATAATAATGTTGTAAAATTTAAAATTCAGTTAATACTATTCATAAAGGCTAGTTTATAATATTATAATAATATATCGTTGTTTAGTGGAACTCGGTATTGCGTACTACACACGCTATCGAGGAAGGTTGCGATTGCGTGCAGCGAAAGATTCAAAATATTTCTCATAAAAGTATCAGGTGTTACATTCTACCCCCCTTAAAATGAATTTCTCCCTCGAAATTCGTCACTTTGTAACAAACATATGAGGATACCTCTCCCTCATCATATCCTCAAGATCCCATGTAGCTTCTTCTAATTGGTGGTTCCTCTATAAAACTTTCACCAAGTGAGTGGTCTTGTTTCGTAGGACTTTTTCACTATGATCCAGAATTTCTATCTGTTGTTCTTCATAAGAAAGATCTTGCTCCAGCAGTACAACTTCTGATCTGAGTACATGTGAAGGATCAGGTATGTACTTTCTCAGGAGAGATACATGGAACACATCGTGAACTTGAGAGAGATTCGGTGGAAGCGCCAATCGGTAAGCTACCTTCCCAACACGATCCAGTATTTAGAAAGGACCGCTATATCTAGGGCTCAACTTCCCCATCTTTCCAAATCTCATGACCCTCTTCCAGGGAGATATTCATAAGAACACTTTATCACTCATTTCAAACTCTAGGTCTTTTCTTCGGTTGTCGGCATAACTTTTCTGTCGACTCTGAGCTGCTCTTATGTGTTGTTGAATAGATCGGACCTTTTCTACCATCTCATCAACAATATCAGGTCCTAATAGCTTTCTTTCCCCAACTTCACCCCAGCAAGTTGGAGTCCTGCATTTATTTCCATAGAGAGCTTCATAAGGAGCCATCTGAATACTGGAGTGAAAGCTATTATTATAAGAAAATTCCACCAGAGGTAGGTGTTGATCCCAACCACCTTTGAAATCCATAGAGCAAGCTCTCAACATATCTTCAAGAGTTTGAATTGTTCTCTCAGACTGACCGTCTGTCTGAGGATGATAAGCAGTGCTGAAACTCAACTCTGTATCCAGAGTATGCTGAAGACTTCACCAGAACATTGAGGTAAACCTCGGATCCTGATCAGATATAATAGAAATTGGAACTCCATGAAATATTACCACTTCCTTCACATATATCCTGGAAAGTTGATCTAGAGAGAAATCCTCTCTAATAGCGATGAAGTGTGCAGAATTTGTAAGACAATCAACTATGACCCAGATAGCATTATTGCCATTGGATGTTTTAGGAATTCTTGTGACAAAGTCCATAGTGATGTTTTCCCATTTCCATTCGGGTATGGGTAATGGTTGTAACATCACCATAGACTTCCGTCTCTCAGCTTTAACATGCTGACAAACCAAGCATCGAGAGATATATTCAGCAACATCTCTTTTCATGCCATCCCACCAGAAGTACTCTTTCAGGTCCCTATACATCTTCATGCTTCCAGGATAAATAGAGAATGAAGAACTATGAGCCTCATCCAGCATCTCCTTCTTTAATTCGTGGATGGGAGGAACACAAACCCGATTCCTGAACTTTATTATCCCATCACAATCAAGGTTGAATTCAAGAACATTTCTCACCTTCTTTTGTAACTCGACATCTTCTTTTTGTACCTCTTTAATCTTCACATGTATAGATGGTTGAACATTCATTTGATAAAGATAGTATGTTCCCCTTTCCATTATAATTCCAAGATCCATCCTTTGTAAATCCATAAATATTGGATCTTTTGTGATCCTCATCATGGATAAACTGGCATGGTCTTGTCGACTTAATGCATCTGCCACCTTGTTTGCTTTCCCAGGGTGGTAATGAATTGAGCAGTCATAATCCTTAATCAGCTCAAACCATCTTCTTTGGCACATATTCAGCTCCTTTTGTGTGAAAATATACTTTAAACTTTTATAATCAGTATAAATATCACACCTTTCACCATAAAGGTAATGCCTCCAAATCTTTAATGCAAAGATTACCACAGCTAACTCCAAATCATGAGTTGGGTAATTTTGCTCATGTATTTTCAACTGTCGTGAGGCATAAGCTATCACCATATAATTTTTCATAAGAACACACCCCAAACCCTTCTTGGATGCATCGCTGTAGATCACAAACCTTTCTCCACTACAAGGCAGTGTGAGCATAGGTTCACCGGATAACCTTCTTTTCAACTCCTTGAAATTCTCTTCACATTCCTCCGTCCAAACAAACTTAACTCTTTTCCGAGTCAACTTGGTGAGTGGATTAGATAATCATGAAAAATATTTCACAAAACATCCATAATATCCAGCCAAACCAAGAAAACTTCAGATCTAAGTAACTGTTGTTGGTCTCGACCATCTTTCGATAACCTCTGTTTTTGCTGGATCCACAGATATCCCCTCTTTTGAGATTATGTGACCCAAAAATGAAACTCTTTGAAGCCAAAATTCACACTTGGTAAATTTGGAATAAAGCTTCTCCTTTCTAAGGGTCATCAATATAATTCTGAAGTGATCTTCATGTTCATCCTTGATCTTTGAATATACTAGAATATCGTCTATAAAGACTACCACAAACTGATCAAGATAGTCTCTAAAGACTCTATTCATCAGATCCATGAAGATATCAGGGGCATTAGTAAGACCAAATGGCATCACTATAAATTCATAGTGTCCATACGTTGTACGAAAAGTCGTATTTGGTATATCCTCCCTTTTGACCCTTAATTGGTGATACCCTGAATGAAGATCAATCTTGGAAAAGTATTTAGCTCCTCGTAGTTGGTCAAATAAGTCATCAATGCGTGGGAGAGGATATTTTTTCTTGATAGTGATCTTGTTAAGTTATCAATAATCAATGCAGAGTCTCATTGATCCATCTTTCTTCTTAACAAACAGAACAGGTGCTCCCCAAGGTGACTCACTAGGGCGTATGAACCCCTTATCAAGATTCTATTGGAGTTGCTTCTTCAATTCATGCAACTCAATTGGGGTCATTCTATAAGGTGTCTTTGAAATAGGAAAAGCACCTGGTACGAGTTCTATTGAAAACTCAACTTCACAATTTGGTGGAAGACCCGGTAATTCCTCCGGAAAGGCATCATCAAACTCCCGTACAATGGGCATATTCTTAATCGTGAGTTTCTCACCAACCATTTGAGATAAATAACCTTCATTTAGTGGAATCAAAACCCATAAAATGGAAGAAATTCCCACTGGAAGGTTATGTTCATCCTTGCATCAACAGACGATCATAGATTGATCTGGAATGTGAAATGTGACTTCCCTTCTTTGGAAATTGATATGATATCCATGTAGAGAAAGCCAATCCATGCCAAGAATCACATCAAATTCCACTATAGGAAGGATCACAAGATTTGCAGGAAGCACTTTCCCACAAACTTCAATCAGAGAAGAATTATAAACTTTTGATGTGACTGTTGTGCCATTAGGGGTTGTCACAGCTAACTCAACGTCTAATTGTTGATTTAATACGGTGATATCCTTAGAAAATTCTTCAGAAATAAAGGAGTGGGTGGATCCAGAATCAAATAAAACATTTTCTACTTTAGAGTGGATGGTAAGTGTACCTTTCACCACATCGTTATCGTACTCCACATCGTTGATAGAAATTGCATGTGACTTTCCTTTGTCATTAGCCATAAGAGTTTGTTGACATCTACCATCATCATCAACCCTTGGATTTGGGCATTGATTGGCATAATTCCCCATCTCCTTGCACTTATTACATTGAAGTGTAGTAGGTTCATTCTGTGTGTCCCTTCCTTTGTTTGCATCATTAGACATCTTCTTCCCATCATTGTAGCATTCAAATGCCCGATGACCTTCCTTTCCACATTTGAAACATTTACGTGTCCCTTTAAGACAACTCCCTCCATGTTTCTTTCCAAACCTTGAGCATAAGGGAAAGCTCAACTTCTTTTCAGTGTGATCTTTAGATTTTCCTTTGAATTCCATTTTCCTCTTCTTATCAAACCCATATGACTGATGGGTTACTTCAATCTCTATCTCGACATTGAGAGCACATCGAACGATTTCCTCGTAGCTATTGAAGTCCCTCATGGCTAACGCCCTTCGAAGACTTGGTTTTAAGCCACTAAATAATCGATCGATCTTACTCTCAGGTTGGATAATAATACCAGAAACGTACCTTGAAAGTCTTGTAAAATTTTCTTCATAATTAGCAACAGATTCATCATCCTTTTTCTTCAGTTCAAGAAACTCTTTCTCCATCTTTGTTCGGAGAATACGAGGGAAGTACTTATTGAAAAATAAGTTCTTGAACTTTTCCCATTCCATGGACTCAATTTCATCCCTTTGCCTCATATTCTAAATAAGATTCCACCATTGATCAGCATCTCCTTCCAAACGATACACTGATAGGATGACTTTATCATGTTCAGAACATTGAAGAACTGAAAATATCTTTTCAGTAGTACTAATCCATTGTTCAGAAACTAATGGATCAGTAGACCCGCTGAAAGAAGGTAGACGCTGCCTCATGAAGGATTCAACACAATGTTGCTCCTTCCTTTGCTCGTTTGGAAGTCCGGCATGATTCATAGCTTGAGAAAGTTGTGTGAGCATGGCTACAAGATTTTGCATTCAAGCTCCCATAACGTTTGGTTGCTCAGGGGGACAATCATTTCATTGCCCATCGCATTCCGCATTAACACGGTTCCTTCGGGTTCTAGCCATTGACTAAAACCAAGAAGAATAGTGTGAGAAAACACTAATTATAATAGGAAAACCACATAATCAAGAATAAAATTTCACACTTAAGGTCTTATCATAGGTTTTTCATGGCCATTTCTAAAACACTAAGATTGTTTTCTATGCTTAGAATTATCCTTAGGATTCTTACTAAGGCTTTCACATCCTAGTTTCCAAAGGTTGATTATACCTTTCCTCTAATACCAACTATAATGACCCATACTTTACATATATTGTTAATACTTCAAAATTTAATCACACTTATTACAACATATAACAAAACCATGAAAGGACTGTATAGGTATAGAGTCTTTAGAAACTGGGAAACATAAACAACTAGTTCATAAAGCATCTACTTTGCCTCCCATTCATTTCATCATATCTAGAGTCCCTTTGTGGAATATCCTACTTAATAACTTTCTTCCTGACCTGGGGAAATAAAACATACAAAAGGGTGAGCTAAAATGCTCAGTAAGGGTAAACAAAAGAAATATCAATCACATCATATACATAAGAACATAACTTTTGGAAATCTTAACCTGCAAAAGAAATCATAATTTCATAACATGGGATAAATCATAGTAGTGAAATGTAATCCCAATAATCATAACTTAAAACATGAAACTTTGTGGAATACACACATAATCATAGAGAATCACTTCTTGTTAGTCAAGACTCATTTCCAAGACTATCTTAGTGGACAAAGTCCATTTCTAAACTGAGTTCACTCATCATTTCAGTCCTGTTTCACTAAATCGGTATAACCTGTCGTTCCAGCCATGTCTATCTCATGAGATATAAAATCATTACACAATGAATTGGAGGGAGATATAGGTCCCACCCATCTCATAATGATACCATTCTTATGTGTGCCACAAAATCATAAATCATACATCATTGCATAACCCATGTAATAAAAATGGGAATCTTAAACATCGTGACATCATAAAACAATTCATATAAGATAAAGGAATTCATAAATATAATTCCATCACAACATAATCAAATCAATGTAATAATAGGGATAGAAACATAACCCTTTATTATCTTAGATGGAAAATAATTTTGATAAAACACTTGAACTCCATTCTTGAGGAAAATATCCTTTCTGCTTCAAAAACACTTTTCCTTTCTTAACATGTCGTACAATTCTAAACTAAAAGAAGTTGATTAAAAATATGCTTGAAAATTTTTAAAGGAAGATTCTTGGAAATAATGTTTTAAAAATCCATTCATGCCGTATAAGTTAAAAAAAACATTCTTCGTACTTTTGTCGGAAAAGTCAAAAAGTACCTCGTACAAAAAATGACAAAATATTCCTTTCATATCCTTTACTAAAAATTCACCGAAAGGTAAAATTGGATTTAAAAATTTGTAGGTGGATGGAAATAATATTACATATTGAGGAAACATGTATGTGGATGATAAAATACACCCCAGTAAACACCAAAGTATAAACAATCTCGGATAAAAATGAGATTGTGATATTTCCCTTACCTTAGGTCCGATTTGCCTCATAAGTGTCTGAACCTCCTGTATAATGATTTAAATATTGTTATTGATTCATTACAGAATCATAATTATTGTTATGATATCATATATGGTCATATTCTTATCTTCTTAGTAGTAATATTTCATTGCTACTTGTTATTCGGGTGTTTATAACTTTTTGTTCTTATGCGTGTTTTGTTAAATAAATTCTTATTCTTCTCTTTAGGTTATAGATACATCATTTCCAGAATGGTAATAATGTACTATATATCATATTTATTCATTAAATTCATTTATATAATCATTATTCATTGAAGATCATGTAGAACGAATCGCATCACATCGTGGAGACGGTATTCCGTACGTACGCATGAGCGATGATATCGTTCCCATGATCGTGGAATTGTATTGGAGTGTATGTATACTATTTCAAAATCAATATCAATTTACAATAATCATATATAGTAATTATTTACACCATTATCCCATCCAAGTTAGGTGGTGGGGGAAAATAGATTACACCACGGCGTGGAGACGGTATTCCGTACGTACGCACGCGCGATGATTTCGTTTTCCATAGGATGGATAGATGATGAAATAGGATTGTTTCATACTTATAATAACATATCATTATATGATTGATAATGATGTTATTACTTCATAATGAAACAACTAAAGATGAATAAGTTTAAGAAGAAAGAATTTGGAAAGGATCGATAATGGATATTTCCTCTTTTTAACGCACCTCTTCTTAACCTCCACTAAGGGCACTAGGGTTGGTCTTTGAAGAAGACCATAACCTCTAGGATGATTCTAGGGAATTGGGGAAGTGAAATGGGTAGTGTTTGGATGATCTTGAAGGCTCAAATTTTTGTGAGGAGGAGAGGGAGGAGGTGACCTTTTATAAGGGAGGAGAGGGGCACCTTTGGAAATATAAGAAATATTAGTTTATATTAAATCCCAACCCCACTTAAAAACATCCAAAATGACTCATATACGAAGATTAGATGAGATAGGGTTGTAATATCATCAACCAATAAAATTTAGACATGTTAGGAATTTATTTTAAACATTATCAACTTGATTTATCCTTATTTATCAATTTAATTTTATTTGTGGTAATAATATTCTAAATTTTAAATTATTATTAATAATTACATACGTGTTGTGAATTTTCCATAATTTGAAAATTTATGACATTTTCGACCATATAAATTTTAATTTATAATTTTTAAATATTTTTGAGATTTTTAAACAATTTTATAATATGTTGTTTTTATAACAATAGTGTCAATTTTGACACTATTCATTTATTTGAATTTAAATAAAATATAGACAGAGGATATGTTCGAAATAAAAGCTTTAATAGATTAATAAAATGTCATATGTATCTAGAAAATTATTGGAGAACATTAAATAGTGCATATAATAATTATTTTAATATTTTAAAACCATTTATTTGATATTTTAATTAATAAAATAATTTCAACATCACTATTGTGTCATAATTAATAATAATTATTTAATCCCTAAAAATTCTAAATAAATACCTATGATGTAGATAATTTTATTATCTTTTATGAGACTATTCATTTTCTAAGTTTCATTAAGTTTATCACCAAATTAAAATTATTATACTTATAAGATTTAAGAAAGTGACATGTTGTCACATTCTTTGGTTTTAATAATAACAAAATTATTTTCTTGGGAAAAAGTCTATTAAATGAATCTAACCCGACCCTTAGGTGATATGAGTCGACTTTTAATCATCCAATAGGATTTTGGCAGGTGTTAGGGTAATTTTATAATCTTATATTTACCCTTAATTACCTGATTTACCTTTAACTATGGTAAATAAAATTTATCTTGGTTACTATTCATAATGCCCAAAAATAAAAAGTAGCCTATTAACATAATTTGGACCCACTAATTCTGAATATGGAATCTATTTTTCAAAATTAAAAACATATAAGTTGCAGTAAGTAATTTAAAATAAATACCGTTGTTAAGAAAATGGGTTTTAGAAGCTAAAACATTGCCAAAGATTGAAATGTTTTTACCTATGAATTCAATGTGAAATTAATGATAATGACATACATTATATTAAATGGTAAAAATATATTCTATCTATACTTTAAAACCATAAAATATTATAATTTTACCATATAAATTATCTCAATGAAAAAAAAGTTGTTTTTAATTAAATATTAGCGTATTTTTACTATTCATTAAAATATGAAAGTTATCAGAAAAATATCAAAAATTTATGAAAAGTAAATTTTTATATCCTGATTCAAAAGAATAATTTTATTTTTCCAAATTGAACTTATAAATATGTAAAAAACTAGATTTAATGTGGGTGTGCCATCAAAAGGCGGCAAAACTGCATTTTTTGATAAATACTTATTTTACCCAAAAAAAATTATTTTGTTCTCTTACCATGTTCTAGAAAATGTGTAAGATGAATAATAATGTTGTAAAATTTAAAATTCAGTTAATAATATTCATAATGTCTAGTTTATAATATTATAATAATATATCGTTTTTTAGTGGAACTCGGTATTGCGTACTACACATGCTATTGAGGAAGGTCGTGATTGTGTGCAGCGAAAGATTCAAAATATTTCTCATAAAAGTCTCGGGTGTTACATTTATTGTGTAGGGTATAGGGTTTAGGTTATAGGGTTTTGTGTTTAGGGTTTAGGGTGTAGGAAATAAGGTGTAGGGTGTAGGTTTTAGGTTGTAGGGTCTATGCTTTAGTGTTTAAGGTTTAGGTTTTACAGAGTTTGGGTTAGGGTATAGGGTTTAAGGTGTAGGGTGTAGGGTTTGAGTTATAGGGTATAGATTTTATAGTGTTCTGGGTTTTTTGTTTTTAGAGTTTTTAATGTTTAATTGGGATTAGGGGTTTTTATGAATTTTTTGGTTTTTATTGTCTTTTGGGGTTTTTATGTGTTTTAGGTTTTTAGGGGTTTTTAGGGTTTTTAGGGATTCTATGTTTTTTACTTTTTTGGGGTTTTAATGGGGTTTATGGGGTTTTATATTTTTTCTTTTTTTAGAGTTTTTACGGTTTTTATTAGGGTTTCAGGGTTTTTAGGGTTCTAGGGGTTTTATATGTTTTTCTAGGGTTTTTTAGGGTTTAAACGTATTTTTATAGTTTTAGGGTTTTTATTAGGGGTTAATTTTTAAGAGTTTAAGGTTTTAAAGGTTTATTAGTGTTTATGCAAGGAAGATGTGGGAGCCAAGCTATTCATGACCCCCCCCCCCAAATTTATAGAAAAAGAGACGCATCAGACAAGGGAGGGGCAGAGTCAAACGACACATACACAAATAAAATCACAGAAAAAAAAACAAATAAAAGAAAAAAAGACAGAAAAAAACCAAACGTAGAACAATCTTCAACACCACAAAGCCACAAACACCAACCTCCAGCAGCCCCAAATCCAAAAACCATCACAAAATTCATCAAAAAGCATCATCATCACATATCATCAATCATCAACCAACAACCACCATCGCAAAACACCAAAATCACCCACCACAACAAACCACTGCAAATCACCAACAATTCAAGGACTTTGATATTCCTCTCACCCAAGTAGTAGAAACCATCCAGCAGCTCAGATTCCAGCATCTAGTACCCCCTAAACAATCATGTCCCTATATTCCACATCTTAGAATCGAGCAACCAACAACTCCTAACCAACCATCTCCCAACCAACCACAGCTCAACTTCAAGAATCCATCGCATCCTGACCAAGAATCTTCCAGAAATTGGCACCCATCACCACCAATCCACATCACCTTGCACCCTTCAGAGCTCAAATCAACTTCAATGAAATGGTTAAGCCCCACAAGAACACCACAAAGAATCAACATGGCCAAATCACACCTCCCCTTAAGCAGTACTACATCAAAAGAGTGAGCTGAAGGTGAAACCCTAGAACCACGAGCACAAACCTGTATCTTCTGTGTGAAACAGAGACCTTCCCAATGAACCAGAACACAAGAATAATCTACATCTTGCTGCCGCAATATCCATCCCGTGAAGAGATCTAAGACCGAGTACCTGAGAAAAGCCATTTCTCGAAGAGGAATAAGCTTGCAAAGGAACCTTGAAACACCTGCTGCCATGAATTCGTGGGGCACCATTGAAGCTCATCGACACCAATATTCCCGTTCGTGAGTGATAAGGAATGAAGATCTGAAATTCCATATTCCATGACATCTAGAACTGGCCCACTCCTCTAAGGAACTGCAACACCACAATCAAAAAATTCCAGATATGAGAATATCCTCCCGGGATCTACAATGCCTCACAAAGGAAAGACTATATTCAGACCACTCTTCCATGAAACTACAACGCCACACACCGAAGATGCAAGGTTTGGACTGCTCTTCCACGATTGAATCCTTCATCTGAAGTGGATGCCCAAGAAACACCAAACCTGAAGAAAATTACCTCGATAGGATAGAGAAAAAGTTCTATGAAAGATGGCGCTTGAGAATCCAATCCCGCAGAGAAGTCACCGCCTTGCCGGAGAAGAAGCACTCCGAGGGGAAGCAACCACCAAGGAAGACACGAGTAGGAGAGGAACCCAGAGACTCGACTGCCATCTCCCATTTATTAGTGTTCGGGGTTTTAAGGATATTTAGTTTTTTTAGCGTTTCATAGGATTTTTTGGTTTCTAGGGTTATTATGACATTTTAGGGTTTTTTGGTTTGTTATTGTTTTTTTGGGTTTGTGGGTTGTTTTATGTTATTTATGTTTTCTATGATTTTTTGTGTTTTTATGGGTTTTAGGGTTCTCATGATTTTTATGTTGTTTAAGGGGTTTTAAAGGTAAATTTTTCTTCCATTAAATTTTTAGGGTCTTTATGGTTTTTAGGGATTGAACAATCATAAAGGATTTTAGGTTCATTTACGGGGTTTAGGATTTTTTTTAGAGATTTAGAGGTGCATATGAGTTTTTAGTGGTTTTCTAGTTTCAAGAGGATTTTAGGATTTTTAAGGGTTATTAGGGGTTTTATAGTTATTATGGGTTTTATGTTTTTAGGGTTTTTATTGTTTTATGGTTTTAAAGGTTTTTATATTTTTAGGGGTTTAGAGTTCTTAAGGGGTTTTAAGGATTTAAGGGTTTTCAATATTTTAATTTCTCTTCTGGTTTCTTTGGGAAATTTTAGTTTTTTTATTTTTAGTGTTTTTGGGGTGTTTGGGATTTTTGGTATTTTTGAATTTTTTTAGGGATTTGAGGGCTTTCCTAGATTTTTTGGGTTTTTTAGATTTTTTGGGGTATTTAGGGGTTTTCTAAGGTTTTTTTGGGTATTAGTAGTTTTAGGGTTTTTATTGTTCATAGGGTATTTTAATAGTTTTTTGTAGGTTTAGGGTTCTTAGGTTATTTTAGGGTATTTATGGTCTTCTATGATTATTAGGGGGTTTTATGGTCTTTTAGGGGTTTTATGGGGTTTTTGGTGGTGTTTGGGTTTTTTTGTGTCTTTTAGGGTTTTAAGGTTTTTTGAGGTCTTTTAGGTTCTTTTAGGGTATTATGGTACTTTAGTGACTTTTTAGGGTTTTTAAGACCTTATTGGGTTGTTAGAGTTTTAGGTAACTTTAGGCATTTCTAGGATTTTTAGGGTCTTTAAGGTTTTTTGGAGTCTTTTAGGGGTTTTTCAGTTTTTTGGTCATTTAGGGATTTAGGCTTTTTAAGGTATTTTAGGGTTTGGGGTTGGGGGGTTTAGTGTCTTGTAGGGATTTTTGGGTTTGTTTGCGTATTTTAATATTTTTATGAATTTTAGGTTATTTAAGGGGTTTTAGGGGTCTGTAGGGTCTTTTAGGTGTTTTAGGGGTATATAAAGTCTTTTGGGGTTTTTAGTTTCTTAAGGTCTCTTCGGTGTTTTATGGATTTAGGGTTCTTTTGGGGGTTTTAGGGATTTTTGGGTTTTTAAGAGATTTAGGGGTTTAGTTTTTTATGGTTTTTAATTGTTTTAGAGGTTTATGGGGTTTTTATAGTCTTTAGTTTTTTTGGGGGGTTTAGGGTTTTTAGTGTTTTTAGGGTATGTAGCGTTTTTGGGGGTTATAAGGGGTTTTTAGTGGTTTTAGAATTTTTAAGATGTTTTAGTGTTTTGTGGGTTTTTATTTTTTTAAGGTTTTCGGTTTTTTATTGGATTTTGTGGGTTTTATGGTTTTTAAGTGTTTTTAGGTTTGGGGGTTTTGTAAAGACCCATAAATTCCAAGGAATTTTTTTTTAATTTTTTTTGGAATTTTACAAGAATGCAGTTTCTGACGGCGCCTGATTCCGAGGCCCGGTGTGCCGGGAATCAATTTCCGAAGTTTGGCTCGGGTACGTTCAGTGAACGGACGAGCGGGTTTTTCTAACTTTTGAACCGGTGCTCGGAATCGAATTCTGAGGGCACCGATGGAATCGCAGCGCCGGTAATTGCTTAGAAACGCCTCTTCCGGAGTTGTGTTTGCTCGGGTGTGGTTTTTAATTTTCGGGCTTAAAATTAAGAAATAAAATAATTTTGCGACAACTTTATTTTATTTCACTTAAGCCACTTGGAAGCCACTTGAAGCCACTTAAAAGTGGCTTAATCTGAGTTGAATCGGATAGGGTACTATCCAGAAATATCCTACCCTCTTGGTAGGATATTTGTGAGGTGGGGCCCGTACGAGCCCCGCTGTTTCTTTCCGCTAAGTAACGCACCCGCGAAAACCCGTCTTTATGAAAGTCAACTGACGCGTTTTCTTAAATTCTTAACAGACCATTTAATTGGGCGGTTTTTTTTCGTAAATTAAATGAGATGTTTCTTTCGTTGAATTAATTCTACGAATTAATGGTTCGTTTCTTATCTTTTGAAATTCAAATGTTTAGTTGTGTAAATAAAATAAGGCTTAAGATTATTTTATTTTGGGTTGGTCTCCTTTTCCACCTTGAGAGATTTTGAGAAGCTCTCTCCATCTTCTTCAACCTTGACGAAGAACACGAAGAACACTTAAGCTCCGACGAAGAACGCCGCTTCTCTTCTTCGTAGCCGGTGTGTTTCCGAAGATCGACGACGCCGCTTCTTCGATCTTCTTCCCGTGTCAACGAAAGGAGACATCGTTTCCTCCTCGGACTATCTCCGTCAGCTTACGAAGCTTCTCCAGCGACGTACCTCTTCGGACGCACCTCGACGTCAATGGAAACGGCGTTCGATTTCCGCGACGTCCGACCTTCGCGACGCTAGTCTTCCACGGCTTGATTGGCGTGCTCCGCACTTGAATCCGAGGTAGGGGATTGTTGATATTTTATTTATTTATTTTCCATTCTTGATTCTAGAATGTCGAACTTCGAGGATAAAGGATTAAATGTTATTGTCTAACGGGAGGGGGGCTCGGACCGCACCAACACGGCCGAACCCCCCTCCTATGTTCATAATTGTTTCCTTGCGGATAGAACGGGATGGCGTGGTGCCGTCGCACCACGCAGGAATCGCACGACAATTATTGCGCGGCGCCGTCGCGCCGCGCCGTGGAAAGAAATCCAAGAACGCAACGCCGTCGCGTCGCATCGAAGAAAGTCAAAGGCGCCGCGGCTGGAGCAGGGCCGCGGCGGAGGGAAGCGATACCATCGCATTGCGCCGGACGGCATAGGCCGTGGCCGGTTCTGGGCCGCAGCGGAGCAAGATGACCGGCGGCCGGCACCGGGCCGCCGGTGTCGGCGAAGGAAGGACCGGCCGTCGCCGGTCCTTGCTGGCGAAACCGGACGGCCAGTGCGGGCCGGCCGGACAGTGGAGACCGGGGGAATTAATTTCCCCGGTCGGGTCTCAAAAGCGGCGCCAATTAAGGGGCCGCGGTTCTCAAAAGGGTGGGGGGGGGGGGGCTTTGCCCCCCGCGCGTGGCACCCGAACGGCGCCCAGGCCGCGCCGCCATGCCGGTTTGCGCCGCCGTGCCGGACCGCGCCGTCGCACCGGCCCGCTCCGCCGCGCCGCCGGCTGGGCCAGGTTTTCCGAGCCGGGCCGGGTCGCCGCCCGGGGCGGGTTGACCCAGTTCGGCCGACCCAGGGGGGGTCGGGCCGGGTCGGCCCGGGCCCAGACCCCTAGTTTCGGACCACTTTCGGTCAAATGCCTGTATCTTGGGCTACGGGCCTCCAAACGACTCGCCGTCAGCGGCAACGCGATCCTTGGATCGAGACGGTCGTTTTGGTATACTATACACAAGGTGCACCTTCCTTTTCGGGAGCCTACGTGGTAAAAACTCCATAGTTAACCGTGCTTGGCCTAGAGTAGTGATCAGGATGGGTGACCTCCTGGGAAGTTTCCCAGGGTGGGTGTGAGACGGAAATGCCAATAAATAACAGACCGGGCGTCCGATTGACGCGCCGTCTGTTTAATTGAATTCCTCTAAGTGAGACAGATCTTTTGGCTTACTCCGCTCGAGGTTTGGATGCCGACGGAGTGCGGTCGGGTTGGATCGCACCGAAATCCAACCGGGCCCCTGGAATAAAAAAACCAGTAACTCTCAGACCGGGCGTCCGATTGACGCGTCGTCTGTTGCGTTGAGTTCCTGTTGATGATACAGAACTTTTGGCATCCTTCGCTGAGATTTGGATGCAGTTGGATAGTGGCCGGGTTGGATCGCGCCGAAATCCAACCGGGCCCCTGGAACGGAAAAGATGATACCTTTCTAACAGAACGTTCATTTGACGAACCGTCAGCGGTGTTGGGGATCTTGTTGAGAAACGGTCCCTATGAGTATACCCTATGAGTGTTCGGTGTATATTTGAGTTACGGCCGGATTGGTTCGCACACGAAACCAACCGGGCCCCTAGGACGAAAAGGCTAATAACTCACAGACCGGGCGTCCGATTGACGTGCCGTCTGTTGCGTTGAGACCCCTTTGACGAGGTGGTCCTTTGAGATACATCTTTGCGGGAATTTGTGATACTTGGAGTATCGACCAGTAGCTCGTGGAGCGGACCCTCCCGGAGACGAGCGTGCGGAGTACGGAGACCGTGTAGCCGGCTGAGACCTGACGACTTCTTGACCGACTCGACTTGGAGTGAGTCGACTATCCCAGTGGACGGAGTGCCCGGTATTTGGAGACAGACCCACGATGGACGGAGCGCTCGGTAGTTGTCCGCAAACCCGCGGTACTCGACAGGAGGAGTACCTCTGTAGGCTATTAGTGAGAGCGCCCGGTATTTGGCGACAAACCCTCAGCGGAGGGAGCGCCCGGTAGTTGGCCGCAAACACGCAGTACTCGACAGGAGGAGTACCTCAGCAGTCTTAGGTTAGTGAGCAGTACCTCGGAGTCGTGACAGGACCACTGTACACTCCAGAGACGGAGCTCTTCAGCAGTTACAGTTTCGATAATGAAAATCCTGGTTTGAGCTGAGACTTTTGACCTTTGTGTTTATCTCATGATTGAGATGGGTCACTTGATAACTTAGGTATATGTATGGGCATATACCTGGGTAGTGGTTATCCATTGGTTTCACAATCCTTGTGTTTCCTCATGATTGAGATGGGTTACTTGATAACTTAGGTATATGTATGGGCATATATCTAAGTAGAGGTTATCTGTTGAGATCTTCTTGTGGTTATCCTTGTTGGTTTATTGATACCTTGAGGGTCTCGGGGTCCCTAATGAGTATCGTTATACTCACCCCTGCACGGGCTATGCCCGCACCTCGTTGTGTTCGTTGCAGACGACGGGCAGTGCTGACGGAGGCTGAGTGTTCAAGGACTGGACAGTACCCGGAGGTGGACTACACGAAGAGTCGGTACCCGGAGGTGGACTACACGACGAGTCGGTACCCGGAGGTGGACTACACGACGAGTCAGTACCCGGAGCTGGACTACGCGACGAGACGACTCACAGAGGAGGTTGACGGATGAGAGCGTGGAGGAGGCTATCTGTACCTACCCTTCAGGTAGGATCCAAGGTGGACGACCAGGAGCTGTGCTATCTGTACCTACCCTTCAGGTAGGACCCGAGTAGGACGACCCAGGATCTGCTTCCCTCTTCCAGTTGTTTGTCTTTTTGCTGTTGTACCTTGTTCAGTTGTAGTTTTACTTTCTTTTGGGTTTGTATTCTGGCCCATTTACTTTTCAGATTTTCTTTTGTACTTAGTGTTTTGTTTCCGCTTGTACTATGTGGTGCCTGCTTTTATTTTATAAAGGTAATGCCTTCCCAGTTATCGGGATTTTACGCCTTTGGTGCTAGTTGCCAGCCCCTAGCCTATTGAAGGCGGGCTTGGGGTAGTCACGGCACGGGCCCTGAGGACGGGTCGTGACAAATTGGTATCAGAGGAGTTCGGTTCTACCGCAGAACTTATAACTCTGATGTTTCCTTCTGTGAAGAAATAGTGTTAAGAGTACCGAGTGTGGTTTTCAGTTCAGGGAGTCCAGTGTTGGTGCGGGCAGCTGACGTATCCATACACCAGGACCCTGACAACTGGTTTCCGACTTTGTGCACGAAAACACTGATTGCGTGTGTGTTTTCTAGAAGTTTTATTTAAATGTCATCTCAAACCATGTCAGCTCACCAGGTATAATCTTTTGACTGTGTCACGTTGTTTCTTTCAGGATGTCTCCCCATGGACGACCAGCTAGAGCCCCGAGAGTGGTACGTACTGACAGCCCGCCGAGTGACGAGGCCTCCGTACAGGGCCCTATCCCAGTTGAGGCACCAGCGGAGGCACCAGTGGTACTACTACCCGTTGGGCCACCGATGCCACCATCCCCAGCAGCAGAGGATGCACGTCGCTTAAGCACACTGCATGAGTTCCAGCGCCAGAGGCCACCCAGGTTCCAGGGAGGGACGGACCCGCAGGCAGCTGAGGATTTGACGGAGGCTGTGGTGAGAGTCTTTAGGCTAGTGGGGACACCGACATACTTCATGGTGATCCTAGCTGCCAGCCTTCTTCAGGTAGCAGCAGGCAGATGGTGGAGCCTGATGCTTCAGATGCATGACGAGGCGACACTTCTATGGGCAGACTTCGAGAGCCTGTTCCGGGCAGAGTTTGTACTAGACACCCTTTGAGCGGTGCGTATACAGGAGCTACTTCAGCTGCGGTAGGGCAGCATATTAGTGGCGCAGTACTCAGCGAGATTCACAGACCTCTCGCGCTACTCCACAGATATGGTACGAGACCCGTTCTTCAGGGCCCGAACCTTCGAGCAGGGGCTCATGCGAGAGATTAGAGCTTCTGTTGTTTCTCACAGCTTTCCGACGCAGACAGGGGTGTTGGAGAGAGCCCTCTTAGTGAAGAGTTTCCTTGCTGAGCAGTCTCCAGTAGCAGGACCCACCACTAGCCGGCTTGCGGAAGAGTCTTCTACAGTAGGCAGTAGACAGATGACACAGAGGTCAAAGAGGACCAGACCTACCGGTGGCCGACTGCATGACTCAGGTTCAGTTGTGCAGGGAAACCGGGGTGGAGTCAGAGCCAGACGTGCCGAGAGTGGACAGTGTTACTCCTGCGGCGGAATTGGTCACATGGCACGTGACTGTCCGACCCGCCATGAAGATGACCACCAGTTAAATGAAGAACCTCCGAGGCAAAGGCATAGGTTCGATCAGGGTGGACCGCAAGGAGCAGGTGGCCATGGCAGAGGAGCTGGCCGTGTAGCTGGAGGTGGAAGACGCTTCGGGATGTTGCCACCACCACCAGGAGGCCCACCCCGACCGCAGGGGACAGGAGTACATGGGAGAGCTCAGCTTCAGGCAGCTGAGGTCTATGGTCATGGAGCTCCGAGAGAAGGTGGACAGGAGAGGAACTAGTGGATACGTCCTTTGTACTTCTAGTTCCATGATGCTTTTATATCCGTGTCTTTGTACTATGAGCTGCAATAATAAAACGACACTTATCTTTGTTTTCTTTCATGTCCTTTTTGTTTGGTTGATACTGAGTGGTCCCTGTTAAACTGTTGACTTGACCCTCACTTTTGAGATTCCTACTGGAGGAGACCCAGTGACCTCACACTGATGCCGACAGTGTGACTCGACCCTTGGAGGGGAGAGTGACAGTTGGATCTCTTAGTAGTTGCGTCGAGGCCTTACGACGTCATCCATTGCATGAATGCATCATTTATGACAGGATTGACTGTATTAGGAATCGAATGTGGTTCATCCAGGGGATGAGACCAGATTTCTCTTATCGGCAAAGAAGAAATCATAGCAGCTCTTATGAGACTAAAGGAGGTGCAGTTCATCCAGGAGCAGATGAAGACTGCACAGTGCAGTAAGAAACAAGGAACCAGTGCCAGTCTTAGAGACTCGGGCGTGTTAAATGTTTCAAGAAGAGGTGGCTTTAAATAGAGATGAGTCTGCGAAGCGGAAGACGTGGAGGCAGAGCTAGGAGAGCAGCATGAGGTGGTGTACATCTTAACATGCTACAACCACCTGCCATAGTTATTCCCGCCAGGCTCAGGGAGCTGGAGGGCGGAGGAAGAGTGCGGCTGCATGCCGTCTAGGAGTGTGACCCAATGGCTCTAGAAATGATTCAAGGGATAGTTTGTGTCCACTACTAGCTGTTGTAGTAAGAGACGTCGATATGAATCATTCCTCTCTTTCACAAATCTTGTTCCAGACCTAGAGTTTCCGGTAATCCGTGGACTTGACCCTCACGTCTGGAGATACCTTGGGAGGAGACTCGATAATCACACTTACACCGACGGTGTGGTCAGACCCTCGAGTCGAGAGTTCTGGTTGGAATCTCTTGGTGGCAGCGTCGAGGCCTTACGACATTAGTTTGAGTATGGAATGGTCAATAACTGTTCATACTCAAATTGACGGTTTTAGGAAAACGTCGGGATGGGTTTTCCTTGGTCGGCAGAAAAAGAAACCCCAGGCAGTGCAGGGTAACTCTTGCATAGGAGGGTGCGACCGATCACTCTTGAGTCGGTCAACCTTACCCTCGTAGCAGCAGTCGTTTTGAGTTTCAGTTCTAACAGAAATGGAGACCTCTGGAGTTCGAGGATGACGACCACGTCTTCTTATGGGTCTCACCTCGACAAGGTTTACGGAGATGTGGCCAGGGAGGCAAGTTATCTCTGAGGTTCAACGGACCTTTCTAGGTCCTCAGCTGGGTAGGCGAGGTGGTTTACTGCTTGGCCCATCCACTTCAGTTGCACTAGGTGCAGGATGTTTTCCACGTATCCCAACTGAGGAGATACGTGCTCGACCCCTTCGCATATCATCGACCATGAGGAGCTGGATGGTGGCGATGAGTGTCTTCTACGGAGGTTCCTGTGGGGATCGAGGATCGACAGGAGCGGATCCTAGGAGGACGGTCGATTCCTCTTGTGCACTTTCTTTGCCAGCGCGGGAACCTCCAGGTGAGCACATGGGAGCGGAAGGCTCAGATGCGTGCTCAGTACCACTTTGTTTCCCTAAGTTTGTGGTGAAGCTTTACGGGGACGTAAAGCCCTGTGGTGGTAGTAATGTAAAGACCCGTAAATTCCAAGGAATTTTTTTTAATTTTCTTTGGAATTTTAAAAGAACACAGTTTCTGACGGCACCTGATTCCGAGGCCCGGTGTGCACGGAATCAATTTCCGAAGTTTTGCTCGGGTACGTTCAGTGAACGGACGAGCGGGTTTTTCTAACTTTTGAACCGGTGCACTGAATCGAATTCTGAGGGCACCGATGGAATCGCAGCGCCGGTAATTGCTTAGAAACGCCTCTTCCGGAGTTGCGTTTTCTCAGGTGTGGTTTTTAATTTTCGGGCTTAAAGTTAAGAGATAAAATAATTTTGCGACAACTTTATTTTATTTCACTTAAGCCACTTGGAAGCCACTTGAAGCCACTTAAAAGCAGCTTAATCTGAATTGAATCGGATAGGGTACTATCCAGAAATATCCTACCCTCTTGGTAGGATATTTGTGAGGTGGGCCCTGCATGAGCCCCACCGTTTCTTTCTGCTAAGTAACGCACCCGCGAAAACCGGTCTTTATGAAAGTCAACTGACGCGTTTTCTTAAATTCTTAACAGACCATTTAATTGGGCGGTTTTTTTTCATAAATTAAATGAGCTATTTCTTTCGTTGAATTAATTCTACGAATTAATGGTTCGTTTCTTATCTTTTGAAATTCAAATGTTTAGTTGTGTAAATAAAATAAGGCTTAAGATTATTTTATTTTGGGTTGGTCTCCTTTGCCACCTTGAGAGATTTTGAGAAGCTCTCTCCATCTTCTTCAACCTTGAAGAAGAACACGAAGAACACTTAAGCTCTGACGAAGAACGCCGCTTCTCTTCTTCGTAGCCGGTGTGTTTCCGAAGATCGACGACGCCGCTTCTTCGATCTTCTTCCCGTGTCAATGAAAGGAGACGTCGTTTCCTCCTCGGACTATCTCCGTCAGCTTACGAAGCTTCTCCAGCGACGTACCTCTTCGGACGTACCTCAACGTCAACGGAAACGACGTTCGATTTCTGTGACGCCCGACCTCCGCGACGCTAGTCTTCCGCGGTTTGATTGGCGTGCTCCACACTTGAATCCGAGGTAGGGGATTGTTGATATTTTATTTATTTATTTTCCATTCTTGATTCTAGAAGGTCGAACTTCGAGGATAAAGGATTAAATGTTATTGTCTAACGAGAGGGGGGCCCGGACCGCACCAACACGGCCGAACCCCCCTCCTATGTTCATATTTGTTTCCTTGCGGATGGAACGGGATGGCGTGCTGCCGTCGCACCACGCGGGAATCGCATGGCAATTATTGTGCGGCGCCGTCGCGCTGCGCCGTGGAAAGAAATCTAAGAACGCGACGCCGTCGCGTCGCGTCGAAGAAAGTCAAAGGCACCGCGGCCGGAGCGGGGCCGCGGCGGAGCAAGATGACCGGCGGCCGGCACCGGGCCGCCGGTGTCGGCGAAGGAAGGACCGGCCGTCGCCGGTCCTTGCTGGCGAAACCGACCGGCCAGTGCGGGCCGGCCGGACAGTGGAGACTGGGGGAATTAATTTCCCCCGGTCGGGTCTCAAAAGCGGCCCCAATTAAGGGGCCGCAGTTCTCAAAAGGGGGGAGGGAAGCTTTGCCCCCCACGCGCGGCACCCGAACGGCGCCCAGGCCGCACCGCCGTGCCGGTCCGCGCCGCCGCGCCGGACCGCGCCGCCGCACCGGCCCGTGCCGCCGCGCCGCCGGCCGGGCCGGGTTTTCCGAGCCGGGCCAGGTCGCCGCCCGGGGCGGGTCGACTAGGTTCGGCCGACCCAGGGGTGTCGGGCCGGGTCGGCCCGGGCCCAGACCCCCAGTTTCGGACCACTTTCGGTCAAATGCCCGTATCTTGGGCTACGGGCCTCCAAACGACTCGCCGTCAGCGAAAACACGATCCTTGAATCGAGACGGTCGTTTCGGTATACTATACTCATGGTGCACCTTCCTTTTCGGGGGCCTACGTGGTAAAAACTCCATAGTTAAGCGTGCTTGGCCTAGAGTAGTGATTAGGATGGGTGACCTCCTGGGAAGTTTCCCAGGGTGGGTGTGAGACGGAAAGGCCAATAAATAACAGACCGGGCATCCGAGTGACGCGCCGTCTATTTCGTTGAATTCCTCTAAGTGAGACGGATCTTTTGGATTACTCCGCTCGAGGTTTGGATGCCGACGGAGTGCGGTCGGGTTGGATCGCACCGAAATCCAACCGGGCCCCTGGATCAAAAATGCCAATAACTCTCAGACCGGGCGTCCGATTGACGCGCCGTCTGTTGCGTTGAGTTCCTGTTGATGATACAGAACTTTTGGCATCCTTCACCGAGATTTGGATGCAGTTGGATAGTGGCCGGGTTGGATCGCGCCGAAATCCAACCGGGCCCCTGGAACGAAAAAGCTGATACCTTTCTGACAGAACGTTCGTTTGACAAACCATCAGCGGCGTTGGTGATCTCGTTGAGAAACGGCCCCTATGAGTATACCCTATGAGTGTTCGGGGTATAGTTAAGTTACGGCCGGATTGGTTCGCACAAGAAACCAACCGGGCCCCTGGGACGAAAAGGCTAATAACTCACAGATCGGGCGTCCGATTGACGCGTCGTCTGTTGCGTTGAGACCCCTATGACAAGGTGGTCCTTTGAGATACTTCTTTGCGGGACTTTGTGATACTTGGAGTATCGACCAGTAGCTCGTGGAGCGGACCCTCCCGGAGACGAGCGTGCGGAGTACGGAGACCGTGTAGCCGGCTGAGACCTGACGACTGCTTGACCGACTCGACTTGGAGAGAGTCGACTAGCCCAGTGGACGGAGCGCCCGGTATTTGGCGACAGACCCACGACGGACGGAGTTCCCGGTAGTTGGCCGCTAACCCGCGGTACTCGACAGGAGGAGTACCTCTGTAGGCTATTAGTGGGAGCGCACAGAATTTGGCGACAGACCCTCAGCGGATGGAGCGCCTGGTAGTTGGCCGCAAACCCGCAGTACTCGACAGGAGGAGTACCTCAGTAGTCTTAGGTTAGTGAGCAGTACCTCGGAGTCATGACAGGACCACTGTACACTCCAGAGACGGAGCTCTTCAGCAGTTACGGTTTCGATAATGAAAATCCTGGTTTGAGTTGAGACTTTTGACCTTTGTGTTTACCTCATGATTGAGATGGGTCACTTGATAACTTAGGTATATGTATGGGCATATACCTGGGTAGTGGTTATCCGTTGATTTCACAATCCTTGTGTTTCCTCATGATTGAGATGGGTTACTTGATAACTTAGGTATATGTATGGGCATATATCTATGTAGAGGTTATCTATTGAGATCTTTTTGTGGTTATCCTTGTTGGTTTATTGAGACATTGAGGGTCTCGGGGTCCCTACTGAGTATCGTTATACTCACCCCTGCACAGGCTATGCCCGCACCTCGTTGTGTTGGTTGCAGACGACGGGCAGTGCTGACGGAGGCTGAGTGTTCGAGGACTGGACGGTACCCGGAGGTGGACTACACGACGAGTCGGTACCCGGAGGTGGACTAAACGACGAGTCGGTACCCGGAGGTGGACTACGCGACGAGACAACTCACAGAGGAGGTTGACGGACGAGAGCGTGGAGGAGGCTATCTGTACCTACCCTTCAGGTAGGATCCGAGGTGGACGACCAAGAGCTGTGCTATCTGTACCTACCCTTAAGGTAGGACCCGAGGAGGACGACCCAAGAGCTGCTTCCCTCTTCTAGCTATTTGTCTTTTTGCTGTTGTACCTTGTTCAGTTGTAGTTGTACTTTCTTTTGGGTTTGTATTCTGGCCCATTTACTTTTCAGCTTTTCTTTTGTACTTAGTGTTTTGTTTCCGCTTGTACTCTGTGGTGCCTGCTTTTCTTTTATAAAGGCAATGCCTTCCCAGTTATCAGGATTTTACGCCTTTGGTGATAGTCACCATCCCCTGGCCTATGGAAGGCGGGCTTGGGGTAGTCACGGCATGGGCCCCGAGGACGGGTCGTGACAGGTTTTAGGGATTTTAATGTTTTTAGGCTTTTTGGGGTTTTTTTGGGTTTTTTGGATTTTTAGGTTCATTAGGGGTTTAGGGGGTCTTATAGTTTTTAGGGTTTTTATGGTTTTAAGGATATTATAGTATTTTTATAAGGATTAGGGTATTTTAGGGTATTTTTGTGGTTTTTGGGTCGTTTACGGTTTTTAGGGTTTTTAGTGTCATTCAAGGTTTATTAAGGATTTCAGTATTTTTAGGTATTTGTATTGTTTTTTATGAATTTTATTGATTTTTTTGGATTTTAGTGTTTTTAGGGGTATTAGGTATTTTAGGTTATTTTGGGGGTTGTATGGTTTTGTATGATTTTTAGTGTTTTTAGGTGGTTTATGGGATTGTTAGTATATTTAGGGCTTTTAGGGTTTACGGTGGTTTTATGGGTTTTCAGGATTTTTGAGGAATTTGAAAA
This sequence comes from Viscum album, assembly GCA_963277665.1. Taxonomy (NCBI): domain Eukaryota; kingdom Viridiplantae; phylum Streptophyta; class Magnoliopsida; order Santalales; family Viscaceae; genus Viscum; species Viscum album. Next base: position 579,181,079 of record OY728161.1, on the reverse strand, counting down.
GTATTTTTATGGTTTTTAAGGGAATTAGTGTTTCTAGGGGATTTGGGGGTTTTACGAGTTTTGTTTTGGGTTTTTTGGGGTTTTAAAGTTTTTTTGTGTTCTTAGGGTTTTTTTGGGTTTTGAGGGTATTTAGGTTTTTAGGGTTTTATGTATTCTTATGGTTTTTAAGGGTTTTATTGCTGGAATTTTGGGTTTTTAAGGTTTTTTTTATTTTTTCGGGGTTTTTACGGTTTTTAGGAGTTTTAGGTTCTTTAAGGGGTTTTGGGGGGGTTTTAGTATTTTTTATTCTTTTAGGGTTTTAGGTATTTTTAGTGCCCATTATTGGTTTTTATGATTTTTATGGATTTTATGGTTTCAGTGAGTTTTAGGGTTTTGGGATTTTTATATTTTTATGGTCTTCTTCGGTTTTAGGGTTTTATGGTTCTTTTAGTGGTTTTAGGGTCCTTTTGGTTTTTTAGGATTTTCATGGGCCTTTAGGGGTTTTTCGGGGTTTTGGGTTATTTTTTATTTTTTTAGAGTTTTTAGTGTCCTTTGTGGTTTTTTGGGGCCTTCAAGGTTTTTATAAGTTCTATGTTATTTTAGGGGATCTTATGTTTCGTAGGGTACATTAGGGCATTTAGAGTCATTTAGCAGTTTTAGGGAATTTTATGACCTTTTAGTGTCTTTTGGGGTTTTTAGTGTCTTCTAGACTTTTTGGGTTTTTAGGGGGTTTTAGGGGGTTTTGGATCTTTTAGTGTTTTTTGGATTTTGTAGCTACTTTTAGGGTTTTTAGGATTTCTGGGTTATTTGTGGGGTGTTTTTTATGGGTTTAGGATATTTTAGGGTTTGTAAGTATTTTTAGGGTTTTTATTGTTTTTAGATTTTTTATGGGTTTTATGAAATTTAGGGGGTTTAAGGGTTTTTTGGTTTTAGTATATTTTTTAGAGTTTTTGAGGTTATTATAGAATTTCTTATTCTTTATGGATTTTGGGATTTTGGGTTCTTTAGGTATTTCTAGTGTTTTTAGGGTTTTTAGAGTTTTTAATTTGTTAGGGTGTTTTAAGGGGTTTTAGGGGGTATCAAGGGTTTTTAGGGTTTTAGGGTCTTTTAGTATTTAGGGTTATTATAGTTTTTAGGGTTCAAAATGTTTAAAAGGGTTTTTAATATTTTTAGGGGTCTTTTACTATTTTTATCTTTTTATGATTTTTAATATTTTCAAGGGTTTTTATTATTTTTATAGTTTGATAGTGTTTTTATGAATTTATGGTTATAATGGTTTTAGGGTATTTTTAGGGTTTCTAATGATTTTAGGTTTTATTGTTTTTATGTTTTTAAGGGTATTTTTATAGTGTTTAGGTTTTTTATGTAGTTTAATGATTTTTAGGGTTATTCAGGTGTTTAAGGTTTTCCATGTGTTTTAGGTATTTGCATGGATTTTAAGAGTCTTTAGGGTTTCCATTATTTTTAGTAGGTTTTGTGGTTTTATTGTTTTTTATGTATTTTTAGTGTTTTTAGGTGTTTTATGTGTTTTTAGTGTTTTAGGGGTTTTAGGCCTTTTTAGGATTGTTTTTGGGACTTTGGTGTTTTTCTGGGTTTTAATGGTGTTTTTGGTTTTTTTATTTTTAAGGGTTTTTAGGATTTTAGGAATTTAGTGTGTTTTTTCTTTATAGAAATTTTTAGTGTTTTTAGGGGGTTTGTGGTGTTTAGGGGTTTTTAGGGGATTTATGTGTTTTAAGGGTTTTTTGTTTTTTGGGTTATTTATGATTTTATAGGGTTATTTAGGTTATTTTAATGATTTTACGAGTTTTAGGGGATTTAATGTATTTTAGTGGTTTTTTATAGTTTTAGGGGTACTAGCTAGTGTTTTTAGGTGGTGTAAGGCTTTTTAGGTTTTATTAGTTCTTTTAGGGGTTTTTAATGGTTTTTAGAGATTTTAGTGGGTTTTAGGGTTTTTAGGTGGTTTTTGGGATTTTAGGGTTTTATTGTTTTTTGGGGTTTTAAGGTCTTCATAGGGTTTTCAGGGGATTCCAGTGTTTTCTAGAATTTTCAAGGTTTTAGATATATTTTGTCTTTTTAAATTCTTTTTAATTATTTAGTGTTTTAAGGGTTTTATGGTTTTTGAGGTTTTTGAAGCTTTTAGTTTTTTAGGGGTTCTCTGATATCTTTAGGATTTTAAGAGTTTTTAGGGGGTTTTGAGGTTTCTAGGGTTTTTTAGGGTTTAGGGAGTTTTATGTTTTTTAGTGTTTTAGGGGTTTTTTTGGAGTTTTAGGGTTTTTAGATATTTGGGGTTTTTTAGGATTTTTAATATTTTATATGTTTTTAGGGTGTTTTAGGGTTGTTGTGGTTTTTAGGGGTTTTTAGGGTTTAAAGCTGTTTTTAGTGTGGTTTATGATTTTTAATGATTTTTAGGGGTGTTTTTGTTTTTATCTCATTTGGGGTTTTAGGGTTTTTATGGGTTTTAATGTTTATTTAGGTTTTTTGGGGGGTTTTTAGGGATTTTAGGATTTTTAAAGTGTTATGAGGGGTTTTTAGCTTTTGGTATGGTTTATCATCATTTTAGTAGTATTTATGGTTTTTATTGTTTTTGGGGATTTTATGATTTTTTTAGGAGTGTAGGGATTTTATGGATTTTATGGGTTTTTTAAGAGTTTTTATGGGTTTTAAAGTCTGTATAGATTATTGGGTTTGATGGGTTTTTAGGATTTTAAGGGTGTTTTTTAGGTTTTTATGCTTTTAGTAATTTTTAGAGGTTTTTAATGCTTTAATGGTTTTTTTGATATTTTATGTTTTATAAGGGTTGTTAGGCTGTTTAAGGGGTTTAATGGGTCTTTTAGAGTTTTTATATGTTTTTAGGGTCTTTTTGGGAGTTTTAGGGGTTTTAAGGTAATTTAGTATTTTAGGGTTTTAGTGAATTTTAGTGGTTTATGGTTTTATGGTTTTTAATGGAATTTTAGGTTTTTAGTGGGTTTTAGGGTTTTTAGTGTTTTAGGGTTTTTTTGGGTTTTTAGGTTTTTTATAGTTTTTTGGGTTTTTATAGATGTTAGTGATTTTAGGGGGGGTTGGATTTTGGGGGTTTTTTTAATGGTTTTTAGGGTCTTAGTATTTTTTGGTTTTAGATGATTTCTAGGGTTTTATATTTTTCAACTATAAGGTTTTTTTAATGTTTTTACGGTGTTTAGGGGTTTTAGGGGCTTTTAATGTTTTAGGGGCTTTGAGGTTTTATAGAGGGGTTAGTTTTTGTTGGGATTTTTTTAGAGTTTTATGTTTTATAGGTGATTTTAGGGATTAGTTAATCATAAGGTTTTATGTGTTTTAGTGTTTTTAGGGGGTTTTAGGTGTTTTATGGTTTTAAGGGTTCTATAGTTTTTTGGGGTATTTAGTGTTTTGAGGGTTTTATGGTTTTAGGGTTTTTAGGGTTTTAGATTTCTTTAATGGTTTATAATGGGTTTTTAGTGTTTTTGATGTTTTTTAATTTTTCTAGGGGTTTTTAATATTTTTAGGGGTTTTATGTTTTTTGGGTTATAGGGTCTTTTATGGTGATTTGGGTTTTTAGGATTTTTAGGTATTTTTCTTTTTTTAGTGTATTTCAAGGTTTTATTATGGTTTTTTATGACCATTTTGGGTTTTTTTGGGGTTTTGGTATCTTTTAGTTTTTGAAGGGGGGGGCATTTTTTGTATGGGATTCAAGGGTTTGTATGGGTTTGTATGGGTTTAAATGTGTTTTAGCGATTTTTAGGGTTTTGAGGATCCTTTAATATTTTAATGTGTTTAGAATAATTTGGTGATTTCAGGGTTTTTGTGGTTTTTATGGTATTTAGGGGGTTTTAGGGGTTTTATGGTGTTTAGGATGACTTTTCTGTTTTATTTCCTTTCAGTATTTTTTTGGTTTTTTGGGTTTTTTGGGTTTTTAAGGATTTAGTGGTTTTATGGGTTTTTAAGGATTTAGTGGTTTTATGGGTTTTAAGGGGTTTTATGAATTGTATGGTTTTATGGTTTTAAGGGTTTTTATGGTTTGTGGTGTTTTAAGGGGTTTCATTGGTTTTTTTTTAAAGATTTTGGGGTATCATGGTCATTAGTGTTTTTAAGGTATTTTTGGTTTTTACAAGTTTTTAGTGTCTTTATATGTTTTAGGGGTTTTAGGTTCATTTAGAGTTTTTATAATATTAGGGTTTTTAGGGTCTCTTGGGATTTAAGCATTTTAGGGTTGTTTAGCGTTTTTTGGGTTTTATAGGGTCTTTTATGGGTTTTAGGGTGTTTTAGAGGTTTTTAATATTTATTTGGTTTATTATGGTATTTTAGAGTTTTAATAGTTTTTATGGGACTTTACGGTTTTTGGGTCCTTTAGCTGTTTTTAGGGTTTTTAGGACACTTTACAGTTTTTCTGGTTTTTATGATTGTTTAAAGTTATTAAGGGGTTTAGGGTCTTACAGAGTTTTATCTTTCTTTTGGGTTTTTATGGTTTTTAGTGTCTGTTATATTTTTTAGAGTTTGTATGGGTTTATAGTATTTTATTTTTTAGGGTATTTTATTATCTTTTAGGGTTTTTAGGGTCTTTTGGGGGTTTTAGGGTTTTTTATAGTTTTTAAAGTATTTTAGGTTTTTACTGTTCTTAGGTGTTTTTTGGGTTTTTTTGGGTTTTTAGGAGATTTTTGGGGTTTTAATGTATTTTATGGTTTTTTGTGAATTTTAGTTTTTTTAGAGATTTAAGGGGTTTTATGGATTTATTGGGGTTTATGGGTTTTTAGGGTTTTTAGGGTTTTTATGATTTTTAGGGTTTTCAGGTCTTTTAGAGTTTGTTAGTGTGTTTGAAGGTTTTTTAATTTATTTTAATGATTTATTATTGTTTTTAGGGGTTTTATGATTTTTATTGGTTTTAGGGTTTTTATGTTTTTTAGTGGTTTGGAAGGTTTTCCCAGGGTTTTAAGGTATTTCATAGGGGGTTTTAGGTTTTTGGGGTTTCAGAGGTTTTAGGGGTTTTATAGATCCTTTAATTTTTGGGGGGGTTTTGGTTTTTTATTTTTTAGTGGTTTTAGGGGATTTTAGAGGGTTTTACGGTTTTTTTGGGTTTTAATGTTTTATAATGTATTTTATTTTTTTAATGGTTTTAGGGTTATATATATATTTTTTGGGTTTTTTGGGTTTTTAATATGTTTAGTGTTTAAGGTGTAGGGTGTAGGGTATAGGGTTTAGGGTGTTATTGGTATGGTTTACGGTGTATGGTTGGGTATAGGGTTTAGGGTGTAATGTATATGGTTTAGGGTCAAGGGTAAAGGGATTAGGGTGTAGGGTATTGGGTCTAGGGTGTAGAGTTGAAGGTTTGGCATGTCGGTTATAGGGTTTAGGGTTTATGATATTGTGTTTACAGTGTAGGGTATAGTTTTTAGGGCATGGAATATAGGGTTTAGGGTGTAGGGTGTATGGTTTATGGGGTGGGGTATAGGGTTTAGTTAATGGGTATAGTATTCATGGTGCCGGGTTTGGGGTTTAGGGTGTAGGGTATGATTTTTAGGGTGCAGGGTTTAGGGTTTAGGGTGGAGGGTATAGGGTTTAGGGTGCATGGTTTAGGGTTTAGGGTGTAGGGTTTAGGGTTTACAATTTAGGGTGTATGGTATATTGTTTAGGGTGTTGGGTTTAGGGTTTATGGTGTAGGGTATTGGGTTTTGGGTGTAGGGTTTAAGGTTTAGGGTGTAGGGTATATGGTTTATGGTGTTTTTATTTTTGGTTTTGGGGGTAGGTTATAGGGTTTTGAGTGTAGGGTTCTAGGTTTAGGGAGTAAGGTATAGGGTTTATGGTGTATTATTTAGGGTGTAGCGTATATGGTTTAGGGTTTAGGTTTTCGGTTTTAGGGACTCGGATAGAGGTTTTTTTGTGATGGTTTAGGGTTTACGGAATTGGGTATATGGTTTATAGTGTAGGATTTTGTGTTTATTGTATAGGGATATGGGCATGGGGTTTAGGGTTTGGGCTTTAGTGTTTAGAGTTTAGTGTTTATGGAATTGGGTATAGGGTAAATAGTTTATGGTAGGGTATAGGGTATAGGGTGTAAGGTATAGTGTTTAGGGTGTGGGGTATAAGGTTTAGGGTGAATGGTTTAGTGTTCAGGTGTAGGGTATAGGGTTTAAGGGGTGGGGTTTAGGGTTTAGGGTGTAGGGTATAGGTTTCAAGGTGTAGGGTTTTGGATTTAGGGTTTAGGGTGTGGAGTATAGGGTTTTGGGTGCACGGTATAGGTTTTAGGGTGTAGGGTATAGGGTTTAGAGTGTAGGGTATAGGGTTTTGGGTGTATTATTTAAGGTTTAGGGTGTATGGTATTGGTTTTTGGGTGCAGGTTATACAGTTTAGGGTGTACTGTTTTCGGTATAGAGTGTAGGGTATAGGGTATAGGGTGTATTATTTAGGGTTTACGATGTAGGGTATAGGGGTTCGGGTGTTGGGTATACGATTTTGGGGTGCAGGTTATAGGGTGTACGGGGGTTGGGTGTAGGGTTTACAGAGTTGGGTATAGGGCTTAGGGTCTATTTCTTAGGGTGTCAGGTACAGAGGTTAAGGTTTTTAGTGTTATTTTGGTATTAGAGTTTTTATGGATTTTAGGGATTTTAGGGGGTTTTATGATTTTAAGGACTTTTAGGGTTTTATAGTTGTTTAGGTTTTTAGGAGTTTTATGGAATTAGGCGTTTTAAGAGTTTTTAGGGGTTTTGGGGTTATTTGGGGTTTTAATGGTTTTTTGAGTTTTTTATTTTTCTAATAGTTTTTTAGAATTTTTAATGTTTTGAGGGGTTTATTGATCTTTTGGTTTTTAAATGTTTTTAGTGTTTTTAGTGTTTTTATTACTTTTATTGTTTTGTGTATTTTTCATGGGTTTTAAGGTGTTTGGGATTTTAGGGGGCTTCATGTATTTTTTTGGTGTTTTTTGGTTTCCTTAATTTTTCTAGGATTTTTAATGTTTTATTAGGGGTTTTATTACTCTTTGGGATTTCTTAGAGGTTCTGATTATTTATTAGTGTTTTGGGGGTTTTATGATTTTTGCTGGTATTTCTTGGGTTTTAGGTATCTTTAGAGATTTTATGGTTTTTTTATTATGTTTTGGTTTATTTAGGGGTTTTTTGGGTTCAATTATTTTTTGGGCTTTTAAGGGGTTTTGGGGTTTTGTTATTGTTTTTGTGGTTTTTTGGTCATTTAGGGTTTTTATGGTTTTTAAGGGTTTATGTTTTTTATGGTTTTAAGGATCGTTAAAATGATTTAATAGTTTTTATGGTCTTTTATTGTTTTTAGGGTTTCTTGGGGTTTTGGTGACTTTTAGGGTTTTTTGGTCTATTAGTTTTTTATGCGGTTTTATGGTATTTAGAGTTTTATGGTCTTTTAGGTTTTTAAGGGGGGTTTTGGGGTTTTTTGAGGTTTATTATGGGTTTACTAGTTTTTTGGGTGTCCTAGGGTTTTAGGGCCTTTTAGGGTTTTTTATGATTTTAGGTTTCTTTAGGGTTTTTATGTTTTAGTTGCAATTTGCGTTTTTATGAGTTTTTTGTCTCCTTTAGGGTTTTTTGGGTCTTTAGAGACCTTATGGGTTTTTATGTTTTAAGCGTCCATTAGGGATTTTTATGGATTTTAGGCCCCGTTAGTGTTTTAAGGGTTTTTAGGTCCCTTTGGGTTTTTGGTCCCTTTAGTGTTTTTGGGGTTTTTAGGGCCCATAAGGGATCTTATTCTTTTTAGTGTCTTTTAGGGGATTTAGGCTAATTTATGGAATTTTAGAGTTTTTAGAGACTTTTATAGGGGTTAGGGCATTTTAATGTGTTTTTAGGGTTTTAGGGTCTTTTAAGGGGTTTTCAACATTTTTGGTTCATTTAAGGGTTTTTAAATGTTTTTGGTTTTAAATGATTTTATGGTTTTTTTGGGTTTTTAGGATTTTTAGGGGTTTGGGGTTTTTAGGGTTTTAGGGATTTAAGATTTTTTAGGGGTGTTCAGGTTTTTCGGGGTTTAGGGTTTTCAGGTCCTTTAGGATTTTAGGTCCTTTAGGTTTTTAGGGTTTTTTTTTTGATTTTATGGTTTTTTTGTTTTTTTTTTGGGGGTTTTTAGGGGGTTTAAGGGGTCTTTGAAGGGGTGGGTCTTAGGGGCTTAGGGTTTTTAATGTTTTTATGGGGTTTATGGTTTTTATATTTTTAAGTAGTGTTAGGATTATTAAGGTTTTATAGGTTTTATGTTTTTATGGATTTTAAGGGTTTTTAGGAGTTTTACGGGTTTTAAAGATTTTTTTATGGTTTTTAGAGTTTATTAGGTTTTTAGGGGTTTACTCCTTTTTATGTGTTTAAATAATTTTTAGGGGTTTTAATGTTTTTAGGGATTTTAAGGGTGTTCATGGATTTTTACAGTATTTATAGAATTTATTGAATTTGGGGGGGGGGGGCATTGGGTTTTTTGTGTTTTAGGGTTTTTAGTGTTTTTAGGATTTTTAGGATTTTTATGGGTTTTGTGGTTTTTATGGGTTTTAAGGGGTTTTATGGTTTCTAGAAGTATTTATTATTTATTTATTTATTTGGTTTTTTCATTTTTTGTTTTTTAGCGTTTTAGGGGGTTTTAGGGGTTTAAGGGTGTTTGGGGTCTTTTAGATTTTTTATATGATTATTCAGTGTCTTTTAGGGGTTTTTATCATTTTAGTGTATTTTAGTATTTTATGGGTTTTAGTGTATTTAGGAACTTTTAGGATTTTTATGGGTTTTTAGGTTGTTAGGTCTTTAAAGTGGGTTTGATAGTTTTAGGGATTTTAGAGTTTTTTAGGGTTTTAGTATTTTTTGGGGGGAAAGTTTTTTTTGGCATTTTTGGGTTTTTAATGTGTGTTGAGTTTTAGAGTTTTTTGAGTTTTAGTGTCTTTTGGGTTTTTATAGGGCTATTTATGATATTTTAGGGGTTTTAGTAATTTTTAGGGGTTTTTTTGGGTCTTTTAGTGGTTTTTATGTTTTTAGGGGTTTTCGCGTTTATCGGGGTTTTAAAGTGTTTTGGGAGGTTTTAGTGTTTCTTAAGGATTTCAATGATTTTTATAGTTTTATGGTTTTTAGAATTTTAAAATTTTTTGGTGTGTTTAGGGGTTTTTATTTTGGGTTTTTAGGGGTTTTTATTTTTTTGTGTTTGTAGGGTCTTATTAGGGGTTTCAAGGGTTTTGAGGGTTTTCATGGTTTTGGGGGTTTTTGGGATTTTGTTCCTTTTTAGGTTTCAAAGTATTTTATAGGTTTTTAGGGTTTTTAGGGTTTTTGATAAGTTTTAGGGTTTTATTTGTTTTTTAAGGGTTTGAGAGTTTTTATATTTTTTTGTGGTTAATTTTAGTTTTTAGGGTTTTATGAGTTACTTTATGTTATTTTAAGGCTTTTAGGGGTTTTTATGTTTTTAGGGTTTTAGGGGGTTTTAGGGGTGGTATGGTTTTTAGGGGTTTTAAGGGTTTTAGATGTTTTTAATGTATTTAGGGTCTTTTTAGGGGTTTTTATGGTTTTTAAGGGTTTTATGATTTTTAGGATATATAGGATTTTTAGATTTTCTAAGGGATTTCTAGGGGTTTTAGATTTTTTTAGGAATCTTACTGTATTTCAGTGTTTTAATAGGGTTTTATGGGTTGGGGGTAGGTTTTTTTAGGGCAAGGAAGGCTCGGGGCCAGGCTATTCCTGACTCCCCCCAATATTTATTTGAAAAAGACATGAAGACACTACAGACAAGGGAGGGGCAGGGTCAATCAACCCACACCCAAAAACCCCTTACAACCCAAGACAAAAAAGACCCCCAAAAAGAAAAATCAAAAAAGACAAAAAGACACGCAAAACCGAACACCGCATCAGCTTCTGAATCACCAGCGTCATCATCCATCCTCTCTTTGTCATGAATATTTACCTCCAGTATCATAGAACCACCAACTTCATCACTATCCAAACAACACCCAGCAGCATAATTTTCATTAGCCAACTCCTCTTTGCCAGTCATATCCACCACCAGAATCACAGAACCACATCCCTTCCGCACCACCCAACTAAGTAGTAACTAGAGTCCAGCAGAACATCTTCCAGCACCCAGAAACTTCCCACAGAAAATACTCACATCCAACAACATCAAGCCACCAACACCAAAAACACCAGGCTCCACAATAGCCAACACCTCCACACCAGTCAGATTCATAGCCACCAACACAGAACCATCTACATCAGAAACAAAACTAACTTCATCACATTCCAGCCACAAAGTAACCAAAAGTCCATCATATCGCACCCAACAGCACAACCAGGGGCAAAGAACCACCATCATCAAAGACAAGAACTAGTCCTCAACCCAAACAACCCTTCTAGAAACCCAGAAACCGCAACACATAACAAGCACACAACACCTCATACTAATCCCAGCAAACATCACCAACATCGACCCACAACCAAACCATACATCATCACAACAGATCCATCCAAAACCTTCAGCAAGATAAGCGGGACCAAAAAGACTGCTTTGGAACCATAGGAAAGCATAGTTCGAAACCAGATCATAGCAGAACACAAATAGACAAGGATTAGTAGCAAGATTCAAGAACATGACCAAGGAACAAACCTGAGGATTGTGCACAGACTGAAAACAAGCAGATCTGAAATCCCACAAATCCCGATCAAGCGCACCACCAATCTGGAACCATGCCTCCCACATCCACCAGGAACTGCCCATCTCGCTGCATCGACGATGAGGCCAGAGCCCACGCCTTCATTGAAACCCCCGCCACCATTGAGAACATTGAATTTGTTGTTCCATCTGGGGAGGTCTCATCCCTGCATACACAAACCAGAACCGCAGCCGAAACCCATACATAATTTTAGGGTTATTAGTGTTATATTAGGTTTTTTTATGTGTTGTAAGATTTTTTAAAACAATTTTAGGTTGTTTAGGGTTTTATATGATATTTAGGGGTTTCAGGGGGTTTATGGATTTTAGGGTTTTAGTGTTTTTAGGAATTTTATGGTATTAGTGGATTTACGAGTTTTGGGCGTTTTACGATTCATTATGATTTTGACGTTTTTTTGTGTTTTTATAGATTTTATGATTATAAGGGGTTCTTAGGTTTTTTAGAATTATTGGGGGTTTTAGTTTTTTTGGAACTTTTGGGGTTATTTGGAATTTTTAGGGTTTTATGGTTTTAAGGGGTTTCATGGGGATTTAAGGGTATTTTGGGTTTTGGGGTGGTTTTGTGTTTTTTTGGGGTTTTATGTGGGGAGATTAGAGTTTTTAGGGATTTATAGGTTTTCTATGTTATTAGGGGTTTTTAGGGTTTTATGGTTTTGTTAGGGTTTATAGGATTTTTATAATTTTCATGGTTTTTAGGGAGTTTAGGTTCTTTTAGTTTTTAATGGTTTTTAGGGTATTTTAATGGGTTTTAGGGTGTTTTGGGGTCTTTTAGGGGGTTTAAGGGTTTTATGTTTTTTTTGCAGTTTTTGGTTCTTTTATGGGGTTTTAATGGATTTTAAGGTTTTTAGGGTTTTTTGAGTGGTTTTTTAGGGTTTTAGGGGTTTTAGGGTCTTTTATATTTATATGGGTTTTTTGTGTCATATAGGGGGGTTTTAGTGTTTTTAGAGCCCTTTACCGTGTTTTGTCAATTTAAGGATCCTTTATGGTCTTTTTATAGGTTTTAGGGTCCTTTAATATTTTCATGGATTTTAATGTTATTTGGAGTTCTTAAGGCCTTTTGGGTTTTAGGGTCCTTTTTGTTTTTAGGGATTTTAGATTCTTTCAGGTTTTTATAGTATTTTATTGTCTTTTAGGGGTTTTAAGGTTTTGATGAATTTTAGGGGATTTATTATTTTTATGGTCATTCAATGTTTTTAGGTGTATTAGGTGATTTTATGGGTTTTAGGGTTGTTCAGGGTTTTCATTTCTTTCGGGTTTTTATTTTTTTAGGAGTTTTAGTGTTTTAGGGCTTTTAAGGGGTTTTTGTGTTTTTTGTGTTTTTAATGTTTTTATGGTTTTCAATGGTTTTTATAGTTTTAGAGGGTTTAAATTATATTTAGAGTTTTTATGGTTGTTAGGTTTTTTTTGGATTTTTAGGTATTTAAGGGATTTTTGGTTTTTTAGGGAAAGGAAGGCTCAAGACCAGGGAAGCCTGGTCCCCCAAAATTTACACCAAAAAGAAGGAACAAACAGAGTTCTACAAGGAGGGGTTACATAACCGGGTGTGTAGATTTTTAGTTTTTAGTGGTGTTAGTGTTTTTAGGGTTTTATGGTTTTTATAGATTTCATAGGTTTTTTATATTTTTTAGTGTTTAATTATTTTTTTTGTTTTTAATGGTTTTAGTGATTTTAGGGATTTTAGGGTTTTTTTCAGATTGTACTAGTTTTTAGTGTTTTTTTGTTTTTTTTGGGGTTTTTAAGTATTTTTTGGTTTTTAAGAGTTATTTAGGCATTTTATAAATTTTTATGGTTTTGGGGGGTTTTAGGGTTTTGAGGTGGTTTTAGGAGGTTTAAGTTCTTTTAGGGTTTTCATGGATTTTTAGGGCAAAGAAGGCTCGAGACCAGGTGAACCTGGCCCCCCAAAATGTATAAAAAAGAATATAACCAAGAAAATGTTACATGGGGGGATTACAAACCCGGGTGTGTATCTCACCCTTCATATCAGACTCTACAAATCGAAGGAAGCATGGTGTGGCCACATGCGACCATATAGAGCTCCTCTCCACAATCGCCTATTTGGATAGCGCATCTGCAGTCGATTTTGCCTCCTAGTAGGTTTGTGTGACATGAAGGTTGAGCCGTTGCCAGGAAGCAAGGCATTCCATCCATTGTGGAAGGATCCTCCAAGGGACGTGCTCTGATTTAGCTTTGAGAACTGCCACTGCAAGCATGGATTCTAATTCAAGCAAGAGGGGATTCCATCCAAACTATCTAGAACACTCAATCGCTTTAATCATGGCCCAAAGTTCAGCTTCAAGGGCGCACCCATTCCTAATGAAGTGATGAAAGCAGCCTTTGACGAAGCCTTGGTGTGTACGGAATACCCCTCCACACACCGAGGGCCCTGGTGCGCCCAACGCCGCACCATCCATGTTGACCTTAATCTAGGAAGAGATCGGGGGGATCCATCAGATGTATTTGGGAATCTTCGGTTTCCTTGTCCTTCCATCAACACCAAGTAACCACAAGAGAATAAGATCACTCACATCATTTTCCATCGGGTTGGATTGGATATGAGACGCCGTATGGATCTCCGTGTGGATGCTGATGAAACCACCATGAAGAGAGAGCCGCCATTTGTTGAAAGCGATCGCATTCTGGGAAGCCCATGTGTAGGAGACGATGTCGGCAATGGACACGTGTAGAAAATTTGAAACTTGCATGCTGCATGGCCAGTTGACAAGGCTGTTCAGCATCACAATGAATGGCCCGTCAAGGCAGATGGGAAATCCAAACATCCCTTGTAGGTACCCCCATAGATCCACTAAAAATCTACATTGGAAGAAGGTGTGCTAGATGGATTCTTCTGTTCCAAGTCATAGAAAACATACAAAGGTCAGGCTGTGTCCAGCCCTCTGTAGCCGACCCTGGATCGATATCCGGTTCTTCCAGATTTTCCAGAGTAGGAGGTGACTAGCCGGTAGGATAAAGGGCCCCCTAAAGCATGAGAGCCAAGATGGAAGGGTAGGGCCCTGTGGACATTTCGACCAGTATAAATCTTTCACGTTCAACCGGCCAACAATATTGGTCTTCCAAATGAGAAGGTCTCTTTCACCAAATAAATTTTCTGTAATTTGCATACATGTGTCAACAAGAATGAGGGGCTCAAATTGTTCCATTTTCCATATGAAACCAGCGATTGAAAAATCCCATGCATCGGTGGGGGGGATCACTTTGTCCACCAGGGGCCTATCAAAGCACGTGGTAGACCAAACATTCATATTTGACTACTTGGAGACAATCCACTTTGAGTGCTCCATGATGGCAGTGTAGGAGCCTAGTATCGATGTCCAGACCGAGGAGGATTGATTTTTAGGGGATTCTTTGGATTTTAGGGGCTTTAGGTTATTTTTTGGGTTTATAGATTTTTAGTGTTTTTAAGAGTATTTGAAGATGTTTTTTGAGTTTTTAGGCGGTTTTAGGGTTTTATAGTTGTTTAGATTTTTTTTATGGTTTTAATGTTTGTAGGAGTTTTATGGGTTTTGGGATTTTTAATTATTTTAGTTTTTAGGGAATTTTTGAGTTTTAGGGTCTTATGGGTATAGGGTTATTAGGTATTTCTTTGGGTTTTAGGTTTTCTAGGGTGTTTAAGGGTTTTATGATCTTTTACTATTTTTATTGGGTAATTAAGGTCTTTTCTTAGTTTTTAACATCATTTACAGTTTTATGGTATTTTAGGGTTTTTAGGGTCTTTGAAATGTTTATATATATATATTAGTGTTATTATAGGTTTTAATGTTTTTTAGGGTTTTTAGTTTTGTTTAGGTCATTAATTTTTTTTTTGGTTTTAGGGTTTTTAAGAGTTTTAGGGTTCTTAGGGTTTTAGGATTTTAGGGATTTCATGGGGTTTCAGGGTTCTTATTTTTCTATTAGGGTGTTCATTGTTTTTTGGGTTTTTAGGGATTTTATGGATTTTTTTTATGAATTGTAATTATTTTAGGAGTTTTTAGGGTTTAAAGGGGTTTTTGAGATTTTTTAGGGTAAGGGAGATGCGAGGCTCAGGATATTCCTGCCCCCCGAAAATTTATTAGAAAAAAAGAAACAAGGATGGGGGGGTTAATCAATCGACACACCAAAACCCTAAACACCCCCTCCAGACCCAAAAGCCACCAAAAAACCCAAAAGACACACAAAACCATAAAAAGAAGAAATACAGAAGCATATCCAGTATTTCCCAGCCAAGAAGCAACCGGGAGAAATGAAAACATCACCTTAAACACCTCCCATACGAGTAGCAACCAGCATTCCACTTTTCTATCTCCAGCCTCTAGCACCTCCTCACCAGTCAGATCGACTGCCAACAACACAGTGTCTCCAGCACCAAAAACATAGACATCAGCTTCACCATTTTATATCCAAGCAACATTGAAAATCCAGAACCTCAGTTTCCAACAACCATCACCCTCATCAACCATACCCAGCCAAGTAGAATCCATCCTCCAGCATCTCAGATTCTAGTATCGGGGACCTCTTGTCCTAACAACTTCCAGCATGCCACACCTAAAGATTCAATCAATATCACAAGAACACCAGCGCCCATGGCTAGAACTTTCTGCTTCATCACATCGCATCCCAACATCAAACAAAATTCAGCACCATATATCCCAACAACCAACAAATCCTTTCACACATCATAAGAAAGTAGCATGACACAACCAAAAAATCACATTGATACACAAGCACTTACTGTTAGGGCCAAACCACAAAACCCTGAACTCCTTGTTCAAACCCATAAACATATAGCCCAGCAAGAGCACACATTTAAACCCACCATGACTCAAGAAATCATAGTCCAGTGAAGCATGCACATGTCTCAAATTGGCTATCCTTTCATCAAAAACATAGTGAAAAAATGAATCAGAGGAACTAGAAGCACGAACCTACAATTTATGCACAAACTGGTATCAAGCCAACTTAAAAACCCACACCAGAGAACTGGTTAAGCCACCACCAAACTAGCGAAGATCCATCTACCTCTTTTAAAACCTCTACTAAAGACAGACACTCCCGCCACAAATACCATCTAATAGAACCTCCAAAGGACAGCATCATCGCAAGTCAGGAGACCCAGATCTGCCCCAAACAACCGAGAAGCAAAGCCGCACTCGGGAAAAAACAGAATCGACTATAACCTCCATGGAACTGAAGCGCCACGTAGAGGAAAGACCAGATCCGACCCACCACATTAAATCTATTCAAAGTTGCATGATAATAAGAACAAATCCGACCAAAACCTCCATAGATCTGACTCTCTACACATAGGAGAGACCAAATCTGACCCATCCCACCAATGTTTAGTAACGCCACACGCCAGAAGGTCTAGATCTAACCCGCTTGTTCATGAAAGAATCATTCATCTGGAGCTGCCGCCTGAGAATATCTATGCAGGAACAATCGAACAAGAAAAACCGCTCCTCAAGAGGGGGAAGCTGTAGCGCTAATCAACTAGATTCCTGAGAATCCATCGCCATGCTGAAGGAGAACCATGCGAGGAAAGGTCGCCACTAGAGAACCCAAAAACTAGAGGAACCAAGATATTTTTAGGGGGTTTCAATATTGTTTTTGGGGTTTTAGGGTTTTAGTGTTTTTAATATTTTTATGGTTTTTTCAGTTTTTTATGGTTTTTAACATTTTTAGGATTTTAGGGTTATTAGGATTTTTATGTTTTTAGGGGTTTTTTATGTTTTTTATGGTCTTTTAGCATTTTTATATTTTTAGGGGATGTAATACTTTTTATATTTTTGTGGATTTTTTAGAATGTTTTTGACTTTTTTATTTTTTTTAGGATTTTGAGGGTTCTATTAGGTATTTTAGGGGTTTACAGTATTTTATAGTTTTTAGGGTTTTTATTTTTTTTAGTGTTTTTTTGGGATTTTTTTTGGTTTTTATGTTATTAATGGTTTTATAGTTTTTGCATTTTTAAAGATTTTTTGTATTTTAATGATTTTTTGGGGTTTTTTTTGATTTTTAGGTTTTAGGTTTTAGGATTTAGGGTTTTGGGTTTAGGGTTTAGGGTATAGAGTATTATGTTAAGGGTATACGGTTTTAGGTGTAGTACGTAGGTTGTAGGGTGTAGGGTGTAGGGATTATGGTTTAGGGTGTAGGGTATAGGGTTTTGGTTGTAGGTTATAGGCTATAGGGTGTGGGGTATAGGGTTTAAGATGTAGATTTTATGGTTTAGGGTGTATGGTTTAGTGGTTAGGGTGTATTATTTGGTGTTTAGGGTGTATGATATTGGGTTTAGGGTGAATAGTTTAGTGTTTAGGGTTTAAGGTTGTGGGTATTTGGTTTATGGAGTTAGGTTTAGTGTTTAGCGTGTAGGTTATTGGGTTCAGGTTGTAGGTTTTTTGTTTGGGGTGTAAGGCATATGGTTTTGGGTGTAGGGTTTACAGTTTAGGCTATAGGTTATGTTGATTAGGGTGTTGGGTTTAGGGGCTTGGGTGTATGGTATACGGTTTAGTGTATAGGGTATAGTGTGTATTGTTTATGGTTTAGGGTTCAGGTTTAGGGATTAGGGTTTAGGGTTTTTCTTGTAGGGTATAACGTTTAAGGAGTAAGGTTTATATATTATAGTGTAGGGTATAGGGTTTAGTGTGTAGGATTTATGGTTTACGGTGTAGGTTATAGGGTTTGGGGTTCGTGGTTTAGGGTATAGAGTATATGGTGTAGGGTTTTGGATTTAGGGTGTAAATTATAGGTTTTAGGGTGTGTGGTATACAGTTTAGGGTGCATGGTTTAGGATTTAGGGTTTAGGATTTATGATACAGGATTTATGGCGTACGGTATAGGGTTTTGTGTGTAGTGTATAGGGTTTACTTTATTGGGTTTATGGTGAATGATTTAGGGTTTAGGGTGTAGGGTATAAAGGTTATGCTCTAGGGTTTAGGGTTTAGGGTCTGGGTATAGGGTTTAGGGTATAGGGTTTTGAGTGTAGATTATAGGTTTTATGGTGAAGGTTATAAGGTTTATGGGGTGGGGTATAGGGTTAAAGTTGCATGGTATAGTGTTTAGGGTGTGTGGTATAGGGTTTAGTGTGTATGGTATTGTGTTTTTTAAGTAGGGTTTAGGGTTTTGGGTGTTCGTTTTAGAGTGTAGGTTTTAGGGTTTTAGTTGTAGGGTTTAGGGTGTAGGGTGTAGGGTCTTGGGTGTAAGGTCTACTTCTTACATTTTTGGGTGTTGGGTATAGGGTTTAGGGTTTATGGATTAGGGTTTAGGGATTTGTTTTTAGAGTGTAGAGTATAGGGATTGTTGTGTAGGGTTTTTTGGTTTAGGGTTTACGGTGTATGTCATAGGTTTTAGGTTGTTAGGTTTAGGTTTTAGGGTGTATGGTGTAGGGTTTTGTGTTTTGGGTTTTGGGTGTTTGGTATAGGGTTTTAGGTTTTGGGTTTAGGGTTTAGGGTGTGGGGTATAATTTTTATGGTGTGGGGTGTAGGATTTTTTGTGCAAGGTATAGGGTTTAGAGTGTAGGGTTTAGTGTTTGGGATGTATTGTGGGGGGTTTAGTTTTCTTATGGATTTTTTCTATTTTTATCGTTTATTGGGGTTTAGGGGTTTTTAGGTTTTTAGGGGTTTCTACTAATTTTAGTGGATTTTAGGGATTTTAGGATTCATTTCTGTTTTTTGGTTTTTTTGGGTTTTAGGGTTTTTAGTGGTTTTTAATTTTTTTTTTTATTTTTTATGTTTTAGGTGTTTTATTTGTTTTTCGGTTTTAGGGGTTTGGAATGTTTGTAGGTTTTTAGGGTTATTAGGGCTTTCAGGGGATTTATAGTTTTTTGCTGTTTTTAGGAGTTTCATAGGTGTTTTAGGGATTTCTTTGGGAGGATGGCATTACTCTTTGGGATGCCCAAATAATTTCAAGGGATCCCATTATGGGTGATATGTATGACGAATTTCTTCCACCCCCTTCATATTATGATGACATGGAAAGGACCCCCCCCCCCTCCAAGAAGATTATTGACAGGGTGAAGGATCTTTTGAATGGTGACCATCATCCAAAGCGATACGTGCCATTTTATGATTGGATCAATGCATTTTCTACGTTAAGCTGCTAGGATCCTTGTGATAGGAGGCCTAGGATTTTCCCAAATCCCAAGACCAAAAGGTTTATTGGTTCTTATTGGACCATACATGAGGAGGTTTGGTTTAATGAGTGTGGCTAGAATAGGATCCCTAGTGCCGACCAACTATTCTGACTTGTAGCATTCATTTTCATGTTTCTCAGTGGATGGTTACTATCGGTGTGTGACTTTGATATCTGGATCAGAGTCACAACATTCATAATGGAAGCTTAGTTAGCCCCCAAGAAATTTATAAACCTCTTCATCCCAATGCTGGAGAGGATTTACCCCTTTTTTTGTAAGAATCAGCAAGGGGAGGCCACCATAATGGATGGTAGGTCCCTTCCAAGTTATTTTGTGCTGGGTATGAGCCCATATGGGAGGTTATAGATTTATCAATATCCAAAAGATCCCCAAGGATAATTTCTTACAATATATTTAGAGCATAAGTGGGTCGCGACCATTATGATATAAAGAGAATGAATCTATGTATTAGATAAATTACTATTATTATTTCTCCTATGCTCCTTATTTACCTACCACTGGTACTTTGGTAAATGACACCTCTGCAGATCAAGCAAGATGGGGGTATCTTATTTCTTTAAGGGAAGGAATCTTAGTGGTCTATATTTATGGAGAACGTATATGTGTGAGGAATACAGACTACATATTTTAACGTATGTTCAACTACATTCAGATGAGGTTTCTTTTGACCATCAGTAGTGCACACCAGGAGAAACACTTAATGATAGTTCGATAGCTCAAGATGATGTTCACTTGCGTGGAAAAATGATACCTAACTAGGATTCTTCCTCCTATGGGTTTTAAGCCAACACTTACTGTATCTTATGCTGATGTATGGAACTAATCATACCCTGAAGATCAATAGGAAAACTAAGTTCATGTTGTCAAAGTTCCACCGAAACCCAACCCTAAGGGGAATCAAACCCTAGCTTCCAGAAATTCAAGGCCTAGAGAAAATCCATGAAAAACTCTAATTTCTGAACCCCCATGGAAGATTTTGAGAACCTAGGGTTCAACCCACAAGGATTCCAGTGCTACTTCTCAAGTAAAAGTATCCATCCATCCTAATTCTTTCTTTCCAACATCTTATAAATAATAGGATTCTCTAAGGGGTTCTCATTTGTTATGTCCACTATGGTTATTATTTAATATAAATAGGTTTCATTAAGTAGATATGGATATGTTTTAGTGCCTGACACTATATCATATTCCAATGACCCTAAGAAGGTGGACACCTATCTTTGTGATCCCGACACTTCTGTTCATTCACTATAAAACCATCATAGATATATCAAGAGAGTTCTCTCAATAGTGAGACCTAAGGTTAGTGATAGTGAAGGAGATGATAGTTTTACTTCTAAGGGGTTGATGAGTCCAACCCCCACACCAAGACTAGTTCTTGGGAATTTTCTTCCTCCCATTCGGGGTCTTGTAAATGCCCACCCCCAGAATGTCCGAGGGAGGTCGAGGCACCAAGGAAGAAATTGTTGTTATTGGAACCTTCCTAAAATACAAGGTCAGATC
Organism: Viscum album; assembly: GCA_963277665.1. Lineage (NCBI taxonomy): Eukaryota > Viridiplantae > Streptophyta > Magnoliopsida > Santalales > Viscaceae > Viscum > Viscum album. Next base: position 579,160,828 of record OY728161.1, on the reverse strand, counting down.
TTATAGAACTAGTCATTCCTATCAGTATATCCTTCCAATAGGCTTGGAATGTGTGTTATACTTAAAGTTAAATTACACATGTTGAAGAAATATGTGAAATGATCTAGGTAGAGACCCTTGATTTTGCAAGCATTGGGCTAATCACACCCCCTACATTGATCAATGACCAAGAGGATCTTCCTGAAGTGGGCATATATATATGGAAGAGAAGGACACCTACGTTCACTCATTCAAGTACATAATTAACATGTTTGAACATGTAGGGGATAGAGTGGTAGACATGGGGTGGAGAGATGATGCCATTGAATATGTAATATGGTTTTCTTACCAAATCATCTCTTTATTATTATTATGACCTTGAATCCCTAATTGTGGTGATTTTAAGAACATGGGGAGATTCATGGACTTTTTTATTCCCTGGGGTATACCCCAATGGTTCCAATGCCGGGGAGAATATCCCTTCGGACGTGGGAGCTCTCGAAGAAGGCTCTCTTAAGGAAATGGAGCATATAGAAGTTGTTGATGAAAATCCTACAGGATCATTTACACCCCCAACCTCCCCACTGTTATATCTAGAGGATAATCTCTACAGAAAACCATAAAGCATTTATAGGCATCAAAACTGATGATACATCTAAATTTAGGGAGAAGAGGTGATTGTTTCATATATTTATTTAGTTTTCATGTTATGTGTTTTCATGTGATGATTAATCATCTTGTACATGAAATAGTGTAGGTCCTATGAGTAATCAATCAGTAACTAGCCAGGTTCCTATAGTCCATATTTCTTTATAGATGAATGTGATAACTTCATCAACAGTAGCCTAAATGAATGGGGAACCCCGAATAACATATGATATCTAGGACATACCTAGGGCCAATAGGTCCACCCTTACTGATAAAATGACTTCTATACTAGTATAAGGGTTGTATTTATTGGTTGACATTTCTATTCATCATATTGATCAAGCCCCTCTTGGGAGAACAACCATGGAAGGGGGAGCTAGTTAGGATCGAGGAGAATCAGAATCAAGTGTCTCTACTAGTTCTGGGATGCTTATTCCTTCAATAAAATTTTCCATGAGAGATCCATTAGAGACTATTGACATGTCCAAGTATGAACCTAAACCACTCATGTCTCTAGAATAACCTAATGTTAATCTGCAGACGGAGGTTTCAATGTTCATTTTTCCAGGTGATGGAACAGTGGTGGACATGGTTTCTATTGTTTTTGAAAGTGATGGTGAGTTCTCCAACCTCCCACCCATTACCATTTCTTTTAGGGTTTACATGTTAACTATTTCAAACATACCATTCCATAATTACATCCACATGTCTATGTAGTATCATCTTATTTCCCAATATCTCAAATTCCTGACATCACAAGGGACCCAAACGCTAAACAATCATGTCGTGTTGAGGTTGCAGAGTGAGGACCCTTTCTGGTGGTAATAAATCCTGAATATATTACACTATTTGAGAGTGATTCCAAGGTGGACAAGGAGTATTTGGATGAACTTCACATTACCTATCAGAAAATATGGAATGATATCTAGAAGATGATTTCTAAAACACCTTCCCCTTGGGAGAATTTCCGATGAAACTACCCAAATTGAGTAACCTATTCTCATTTTTTTGTGTGGATTTGGGGGGGGGGGTTGATTATAATGTCTTCCACGACAATGTAAAATAAGTGATTTCTACCTGGGAGAGAACTAGCATGCTCCATTTCTTCCTTTCAAATACAGAGTCTAGTGAACGTCTTCTACATCCAGGTAGATCATTATTTCTAATTTTACTAAGTATGCTAGGATGTCCATGAGGTGATAGAGAGAAGTTGCAGGGTAGTGACACTCATTGGGGTGGATTCATCGATTGGGGAGTGGATTATTCAGGATCTACAGTGAATCAAGCAAAAAATGGCTCATAATGAGGTATCTGTGGATGAAGGGAAATTGTTAGTGGAGGAAGAGGAGAAGGTAGGATTAGATACAGCTAATAAGGTGGAGGAACTACGGTCCAGTTCTAATGATTACTAAAACATTTACTAAGCTCCATCGAACCATAGAGGATTTGGATTAGATATTAATTCAACATTGTGAATATACAAAGAAGGATTTTTAATCATAATTTCCTACTTATGTGAAGATACTCTAGGATATGGATGCTTCTCCATTCTCATATAATAAAATAAAAACTTGTTTTCCATCTAATGATTGTACTTTATCTTATCATTCCAAGTTAATTGATCATAACTGGTCATTTTTTTAAATATAATATCCCTTAGATATCAATTGAAATTTCAACCTAGGATATCCAAATTAACACAATCATATGAAGATATTTTTTTTCTGATTCAATGGAATCAGCAAGAATAGTTTCGAATATTTATAGGGTTACATGGAAAACCCTAATTTTTTTCATGTTATCACCCTAATTTTTTCCCTAATTATGTTGTGGTTTGGTCTTAATGGGTGTAACTTGACTTTTTCATAGGCTTCTGTTATTGTTTTTTTACCTAATGTGTTTTGGGTCTCTTATTTTTTTGATTACTCGATTGATTCCAAAACCATATAAAAGCATTGGTTTAGTGAAAATATAACACAAATTTTATCTAGGGTTTTCTTTACAAGTTTAAAACTGAAAAGTATAGTTTCATTATTTTTGGGTAGTTTTAATTATAGAGAATCATACAAGTTTGACTAGTATTTTAGGTTGAATTGATTTGACTGTGAATTACAGGGATATAACCTCAATAGGACTTACTAGTTGAGAATTTCCTAATATTTTCTAGACATGAATGGGGTTTTTTAGAACCTAATTTTTTATTTCTTAATCTGAGACGTGTTATTGGAAATGCATGTGATTAGAAATAGTAAAAATAGTTTCCCGAATGATATTTTTGGGGCATACAGAGAGAGGAAATGTCTCTCCTAAGGACATATTATCCTTTGGTTTATATGCCCTATATGTGGGAAAATTATGTAGAACCAACTGGGGAATATTGTGCATAGTTAAAAAATGTCTCCTATGGAAATTGAACCTCAATTTCTTATGGACATGTAGTTTGTGAAAATTTTGATTCCTAAAGACCACAAATGATGGCTTGTAAAGGGTATGATTTATGAAAGTGATGAGAAAAACTGTATTGAATCTATCAATAAATGAGAAACCACTCCCACAAAAATTTAGATTTTGTAACAGATGATTGGATCATGGTTCATTTTTAATGTTGGTTCATGGTGTTGTTTTAAATTCATGCGACCATGACATGGACCGTGTAGTTTAATATCATATGAAAATGTCTTTCAAATGATACAGTTTAAGGTCATTTAACTTTGGTCAGGAAATAAATGATTTTCCTTTTTCATGGCAATATATCCAAGAGTATTTGATCATGTTTAGGCATGAAGGGGAAAATTTATAAGATGTAATCTGGGGGTTTCTAAATATTATGAGTTATTTGGGAAGAAAATTTTGTTGGGGGCATACAAAGACAGAAAAAGTATCTTCTGAAGAATAATTTCCCTTTGGTTGATAGGCTTTTTCCTTGGGTGACTTATAAAAATCTAACTGGGGCATATTGTTCATAGTTAAACAAAGGTATCCTCAGGACACTAACCCTCCATTTTTTATGTCTAGGGTGGAATATGGAGATTCATACTTCTCCAGATAAAAATTTTGGTTTATAAAATGAAATTACTTGACTATGAAATAATAATGTCACGCTCAAATTTCTTGATAATGGGTAGAAACATTTCCATAATGCAGGTATACCCCATATATAACAAGGGAAATTTTTTTTAACTTTTTTTGAAGTTTATACTAGGATTTGATATTTGGGAATCACTATTTAGCCTACTATGGATATAATCAAGCCATATATAGTTCTAGTAAGGTTTCCCCAAACATAAATTGAAATATTTTGTGGGGAAAGGGGAACCATCCTATGAATAAGAGCTACAGAGTGAGATAAGACACATATTGGACCATACTATGTAAATCTAACTAATGTATTGAAATTTTTGGGGGGATTTTTTTTGTTGTTGTGGCAGGACCAAGTCCTAATATCTAGGAGTCTCTATATATCTCTTCAAAGAGAAACTCAGGCCATATGTAGTTCTTACGCTAGAAACCTTTTGTGCAGGTCCGGTCCATACGTAGGAAAAGGGGGGGAAACTTTAATGTCATGGATGGATCCATAATTAAATATATGATCATCATTATCTATCCTATGATAATAGGAATTATTCTAGACATTGTTCTATAAATCCTACAGTTTAGTGTCATGCAACTGGGAAATTAGCTATGGATTTTAACATATTGAGGTAAGGATGACTTGGGGTATCATAGTTTTAGGTCATAAGGCTAGGACCATATGTCATGGAATCAATTAGTAATAAAAGTATCATCAAGCCCTGATATTCCTACATTCCTCATATTTGAGGGGGAAAGAAGATGTATACCATGATTTCAGGGTTTCTCAGACCAGGATAAATGATATGGGAAAAAATTACATTAGGGTTTACAAAGATAAAAGAGTCCCCTTTTGTGGATGTATTTTCATTTAGATGATAGGACTTTTTTATGGGAAAATTTGAAGAACCAATAATGGAATATTGTGCATAGTCGAACAATGCTGTCCTCAAGACACTAAGCCCCATCTTCAAAGGTGAGAGAAATATTGTGATGATATGAAATTTCTAGGGTCATTGAGTAGGATAAATAGAATAAATATATCCATGTATGTAAGAATCATCTATAATATGATTGGTAATTAATTATAAAGTTCCCTACATCAATATAATTCATATATAAGGGGGAATTTCATTTTCCTAGGTTGATCTATAAATGGGGAATCAAAATTTGAGATCTCATGCATATATATTTGTTTTTATATATGATATGGGGAATTTTTTTTCTTATTTTTTCTTTTCCCTATGTTTAGGACTAGTATATGAGGTCTAGGTATCACTACATATCTCGTTAAAATGAGTATCATGCCACACGTTGTTTTTGAAAATTTGTGTAGTTTAATTTCATGCGGTAAGGACATTCACCATGAATTTTTTGTGTCATGTGATAAGGATGTAGGTTCTATGATGTGATGATGAAATATTTTGGATGGACCCAATATTAATGAATTAGGTGTCACTACATATCCTACGACAACATGAATCAATCCATACAGAGTTCTCAAACTACCCTTGACTGTGCAATTTAACATTGTGCAGTAAGGAAATATAGTGTGACTTTTAAGGTATTATGACCTAGAAAATAGTAAAAATGATGTGAATTGTTATGCCCTGAGCATGTAAAGAATTTATTACAAAAACTCACTATCCCACATGTGTTATGCTCAGTGTGAGAAATAAGGGGTGTCAAATGTTTACTCTTCCGTATAGGGGTGATAAAAGAGAAGGATGGGTTTTTTTTTCAAGGTGGATGGACTTGGATTAGAGATCTGAACATCACAACATATCTCATTAGAGTGGGAATAATGTTTTTCATTGTTCTAGAACTATCTCTCTATGTAGTGTTGGCCCATACACTGAGAGAGGGAATTTTTCCCTTTGTTTTTTATTTTTTCAGTAGATCTCGAGATTGGAGACTCGGGCATCCCTACGTATCATGTGTGAACATGAATCAAGGAACATGTATTTATAGTACCCTATGTAGTTTAACATCATGTGTTAAGGATAAATTTCAATTGATGTGAAAGATGGGGAATGTTGCAACTGAACCCAGGGTTGGAAATCCCGGGATCACTATGTATCTTATGTTGGTAGGAATCAAGCCACGTGTAGTTTTGGATGGGAAATCTCTATGCAAGGATGATCCATATGTAGAGGGGGTTATTTTTTCCATATTTTGTGGCTGAACCCCATAAATAGGGTCCAATAATCACGACATATCCCATTGTAATGATAATCAATCCACACATATTTCTTGAGGAACCATGATATTTAACATCTTACAACATGGACATGGGTCACCCGACATGGAAGCAAAGAAGTATTGTGGTTTTAACCAAGATTAGAGGTTTGATAATCACTATGAACCCTATAATAATAGGAATCAATCCACACATAGTTCTTTAATATTAAATAGTATATTATTAATGTTGGGGGTGACGTCCTTTGTAGTGAAGACAATGTGGTGCCATGCAGTTTAACATTATACATCGAGGGAAATGATATCATGCAGTTTATTTTCTTCTAAATTGGAAAAATATGTCATTATTTTAATGATGATGTTGTAAAACTGATTTTGTATTTTAATTTCAGGTGGATGGGAAAATTTACCATTCATTTTAATGTCATTTGATCAAGAAAAATTACCATGTGATTACATGAAATACTTATTTAGAAACCTTGCGTTTATTGAAGCCATGATAAGTTGTCCGTCAATTGAATTTAGAGAATAAGATCCATTGGATTAGACAATATGTATGGTGTAAGGTCTCTCTCATTTCAGATCCAACATTAGAGGTTTATTTCTATGAATCATCAAAGTCTTGAGGACGACACCATCTCCCCATCGAGGAAAGATCAGATGGAATCCTTTTGGTTAAATTATCATGTGATCCAGTTTTGGTGTAATTATAAATGATAAAAAGGTATGAAATATTTTCTCATCTAGTCACTCCAATTAATCCAATTGTTTATGGGATTTCTCATCCATAGATAACTAATCGTAGATGGAAATGCAGAGTGGGGGAAATTGAACATCGATGGGAAGAGCTGCCTCTGTCCTATATACTAATGATTATGGGGTCACCCCTTAGGTAATGCAGGTCATGGTATGGTAAGACCAAAAAGAAATGAATAATCTTGTAGATAAATGAATTTTTATCCTTATCTACCATATTCTAGAGTATATTTGATAGGGTCTTATTTAATTCCTCTATCTGTCCATTAGACATTGTATGGTAGCGGGATGAATGGTTGGACTTGACTTCATACATATAATATAGGTTATCAAATTTAGCTAAATAGAAATTGGTTCCATTTCTCAATAGTATTATATAAAGGACACCAAATATGTAGATAATGTTCTCTTTCACAAACCAAAAAATTTTCCCTACCCTGAATTTTTTGAGGTGTATAATTTTAGACTACATGGTGATGAATTCAGCTACAGTAAGAATGTACATTAAATTATTGGCCATGGTGGGAGTATATGGCCCCATTATTTCCATTCACTATATGGAAAATATCTAGGAGTACATGGATACATATAGAAACTATGGGTTTTGGTGAATAATGTTGGTGTAAACCTGACAGGAATGGAACTTTTTGGTTAATTTTGTTCATTACTATGTTATAGTGGTCCATTAGTACCAAAGAATTCACATTTTATTATAAATATTGAATACTTTCAGGTGGTAACCACAAGATTTTGGTTTTACCTTATTCATGAAAAAATTGGTATCTTATCTATCAATTCATCTGAGAAATACCCCATCAAGAATCCTCTTATAGAGCACCATTTTCTGATTCATGATGTTATAAAAAACAAAGTTAATTTATCATCTCCATATTTTCTATTTCCCTTCTTTTTTGGATAGGAGTTATCCAATTTTAAGTTATTCCACAATGAGAGTCATCAAGTTGAGGGTAGTACCATATGTTTTGGGAATTAGACTAACTTTATTGAACTCTTTCATGTTGGCTTGGATAAATATTGAGACTATCCAGTAGTGAGCAATGGTGATGAATATTTCATCTCTGCTTGGATCTTCCATAGTTATGGATACATTTTCTAGGGATTAATCATAGTAATTTTATGATGGTGATATGTGATTCAATTTAAAATCCAAAGGTAATTCCTCTATTAGTCATCATACATGGTTTAGAAGGGGAATTATCTCTTCCTTTTTGATTGATTATTACCGTCCAGTTGTTTGATGACCAATCTAGAACCACCTTTTTTCATCAAGTGGTATAATTATACATGAAGTTCCATCTCTATACCTATAATGACAACAATAAATTCTTCTTTATTGTTCATACTCCCTTCCAATAGTAGGAAAGATTAAGTTAGTACTGCCTTTACCTATGAAATGATTATGACTCCTAGCCCTACATTATTAAGCTTGGGGTTATCTATACTCCTCCCTGTCGGCCATCTGGATGCATCGCCAAAATTCATATCCCATGTTTGGGTGTCCCTTGAATATAGAATACCTCTTTTTTAGGTAATTCATTATCCGATAAAGTCATTTCTATTGAGGGTTCAATTTCATAATAATCTAACTCTTTTCCTTTGACCACTTTTCGAGGCAAGAACTGAATATCAAACTACTACAGGATGACCACCCACCAAGAAAGACATCCAGTCAACATATGACAACTGAGAATGTATTTTATTCAATTTATATGAGTTACTAAATAGACCTCATGAAGTTGTTGGTAGGCCCACAGTTTCTAGATTGTAAAGATTGGTGCCAGACAACTCTTCTTGATACCTGAATAATGAGTATTAGCATTCATCATGGTTTTGATGTGGTAATAATGTGTGTCTTCAATACCAACATCATTATTCTGAGTAAGGAAGTCACCTAGTTATCACTCTAAGTTAGTCACATATAAAATATGTTTCCTTTCTTTGACAGGTAGAATCAACACTGATAGGCTCAAGACATATATCTTGAGAATGTCGAATACTTATGGAAAATCACCAGTCCACTGATATATAAACCCCCTTTCCATCAACCAGGTGAAGGGTAGACATTTTCTTGAAAGGTTTGATATAATGTGCCAGATGTAGTCTAATTTTCCTTGAAGTCCTCTCAAATCAATGATGTTTCAAGGAGGTGGCATCCAAGGATTGCCTTTGTCTTATCAGGGTCGACTTTGATGTCATGATGATGTATGAAAACTCTGAGAAATTCACCTAAGATAACTCTAAATGGACACCTCAAGGGTTAAATTTTTAAGTTGTGTTGTCTTAATTTTTTGAAAAAAAGATTCATGATCCCCTAAGTGGTCTAAATGTTGTCGAGATATAACCACCATAACGTAAATGTAGAATTCAAGGAACTATCCCAAGAAAGGTTTGAATATGCGATGCATGACCCGTTGGTATGAACCATGAGTATCCTTTAGGACAAAGAGAATTAATTGATAGAAAAAAACTCCATGGGGAGCCCTGAAGGTATTGGATTATTCATCTTATTGATCCTTTCATATTTTATTGTATCCTAAATATCCATCCATGAAAAAGAGATCATGATATCCATATGATGCATCGATCATCTATTATATGATTGGGATTGGGAAATCAACTTTCTGGTAGTTTCATTTTAGATTTCTAAAATCATTTCATACTCTAATTTTCCTTATGATAATTTAAAAGGGACTATATTAACCACCCATTTTTTATATTATACCTCTTGAATGATGTAGGTTATGGTGAGCTAGTATTGTTCGACCTCGATTTTGAATGTGTGTTTCAAGTGCGTCCTTCTGGCTACCTGTTTATAGCCTAGTTGGTCCTCTAGTAAGCCCATGTGATGTGTGTCCACCCTAGAGTCAAGGAATATAATTTATATGTATTTATAGGAGAAAATATCCTGATTCTTCTTTAATAATGATCTGTAAACCTATTTCTATTCTGAATATATGGCTACACTGATCATGGTGGGTCATGGGTCTTTTTTTGTACCATGATTTATTTCTCTGAGTTCAACAATGGTGGGAAAGATTCCCTCCTAAAATATTAGAGGGGAATATCCAAGTTCCTCCTCCTATTTCCCCCCTCTTAATCTTCTTATTATTCCATTGGGGGAGAAATTAGTGGAGAAATTCCTCCTGAGTTTGGAGAGGAGTCGATATCTTGACATTAAAAAGATGAAGTGACTTCCTCTAATCTATCTGATAGTGTTGCATTTCTTTGAAACCATGGATATAATGGGGTAGAGTTTTCTTCTTCCTCTTTGGGTGAAAAGAAAACCTCTTCTACCTTAGTTGGTGAGGTAGGGTCTTTTTAGATCTCCAAGGATGGAATGAATTCATTTATGTCTGAGTTTTCTCCTTTGTCTAGGGAGTCAGAAAACTTTTAGTAACTATTGGAATCAGTGGTCATCACTAAAATCAGGAATACTGAAGAATATTCATCTGAAAGTGGACTCATATTCTCGACCTAATTGATGGGTAATAGATATTATTTTCCATGATATTTTAATGGGTTGGTTGGGATCATTTTTAAACCATTCGTGGTGGTGAACCAAGGACTAACATCAACCAGGGGTTGTTTCCCTTCATTTTTATAGAATCTTGCATCAATATAATGAAACTCACAGTACTCGAATGGGTACTTATCAACATGTAATGTCTTCATTTTTCCATTAATGATATATTTGAGTAATTTATGGTATGATTAAGGGATTATCTTGTGTAGATGAAACCATGTCCTTCCTAGAAATACATTGAAGGTCGTATTCTATTAGAAAACCAGAAAGTATGATTTGAACACGAGGTCATCAAACCAAGCCTTAAAATTGATTTGGACCATTTTATTTGCATTTAATTTATCATATCCCTATAGTATTATGGTATAATGTTCTAGGTTATACTCATTGTATCCCAACCGGTAAAGTGTCTGTACTGGGATGAGAATAAATCCAAAGCCATTGTGCATGAAATATTTTCATACATCGACACCATTTATCCAGCCGAACACTTGTAGGGGTCAGATGTTCCCCTAGATAATGGAATCATCATCTTGACCTTTGAATAAGATAATCATATGACATTTCCTATGATCATTCTCTAAATGATAAACCTTATAAACTTTTCAATCAATCTTATTAGGGATTAACAAAGATTATATGAGTGCTTCTCTAAGGTCTTTTAAAAATATTAGGGCATCTAGTATCGATAGTTTGGATGGTATGAAGGCTAAAAAATTTATAATTTCATTCGTCTATTCTAATGGACTGTACTTCCCAGTGTTAGGATTCTCTTTAATAGGCACTTTAGGGGGAAAAGTATTATATTTAGATGGATTGGCCCTTGAGACATGATTTGAGGGGGCAATTTTCATTGGTGGGTTGGGTTGGGAAAGTCTACCTATATGCTAAGGGTGATTGGTTACGTGGTAATCTTTGGATAAATATTCTAGATTGATTAGGTTGAACATACTTTTGGTAGGTTTAGGGTTATTTTCTTACTCCTATTGTACTCCCTAATGGGCTCTTCCATAATCTTGTACAATATTTATAGTATGAGTAGGGACATGGCCAAAATTTTGGTTCATGCCATGACTGTGTCTTCCATAGTATCTTCAGATTCTATGGCCTCTTCCTCTAGTTCCACAATCGGGTGTGTAGAACTTGGGATCATAGAATACTCATTATTAGGGAATGGATCCATTACATGAATTTCATTAATGCAAACAAAGATTAACTCCTCATCTAATGATTTCATCTCCTGGTTGGCCATTTTTTGTGGTTCTATTTGGTTGGGTGGTGCCCATTTTTTAAAATATGAAGGCATAAAGTCTAAGGGAGTTAAATATAATGTTTTATTTGTGTTATTTAGTTCCTTGAAATGTGTAATCTGGTTTTAAGAATCACTACTTCCAGGAGGTTTCAATTTGATTTATTTATGGAACCAAAAACATCTAACAGTTCTATATCAAAAGGAAAATTGCTATCCAAATGTAGGAATTAGTTAAGTTGGAACTTCACAATACTTACGAATGTGCATTGGTTGAGAGGCTGAGAGGTTTGACTCATCTCACCCTTTTGGGAGGAATTATTGTCTACTCCAGGACTCTAATTATAATTTAAGATATTTTTTTGAATCCTTATTAATTCTCCAAGTATATCATAAGTATCCCATGGAATTTTTAATCACATTTTTATCATGTGAAAAGTCTAAAATGATCCATATGTATTCTAGGTTTTTCATTAATGGATATATCCCTATGTATTAGAGGATCTCCATCAATGTTATCCTCTCATATACTACATAGAGATTATTTTAATCATCGTTGTGATCATACTAGTTTTTAAGCCACTCAGTGGGGCACTCTAGAATTTATTTTCATATAGGGAGACGAAGGTTTGGTTTGATATTGGTATCATACCCATGAAATTGGTTACCAACGTATCCTTGTGAAAGGAATCAGAACCCTCATAGTTCTGTGCCGCATAATGGGACCTATCATAGCTTTTAAGGTCATGTGATAAGGACCTAACCATACAATTTAATGCCATGTGGTAAGGAAATCTAAGTGAAAGGCGCTTAGTAAAATTTTTGTGTGGGACTTATGTAGAAAAACACCCAATGAACTTGGAAAGGATATGGGTTTCCAAGTTATATTAGAACCTATTGGTAATACGGATCTATGAGAACAAGGTTGATTTTGAAATGTTCGGTTTTAACCTCAAGGAAGATTATTAATTATCCCATGTGGATGGGAATAAAATACAACGTAGTTCGATGAATCTCATAAGCGATTATAGTCCTTCGAGAGAAATGAGTTTGGGCTTAATTCCTAAAGAGGATGCCTTGATGATTTAGTGAATTAATTTGGGTCTTATTTCTAATGAGGATGCCCATATTAAGGGAATTAGGTTTGGATTCATGAAGAGGATATCTAGTGAGCTTGGGCCCGAAAAGGGATTCCTACGTATCCTGGTTTGAATAGGAATCTGAGTTCCCATAGTTTCTTCATCCTAGATGTTAGTTCATATGTTTATATCATCATGAATCTCTAAGACCATGTGAGTCATGTTCGGTGTGAGAAACAAGAGGATGTGAAAGATTCCACAATAACACTTCACAATTTTCCTCCTCTGTTGGTGGAAGAGGGCGCACCTATGGCGATGAGAGAGGATAATGCCTGAGTTGACCCGAGAAGAGGGTGAAGCGATGAGGCTGAGTTGACCCGAGAAGATGGTGAGGCGAAGAGCCTTCCCTCTATTCACTTTAAATTATACAATGGTCCAATGAACGGAAAATGGGATGAAGTTTAGGGGCTTACACCAGGATGGCTTCCCATGGTGACAAAGCCCAATGGGAGAGGTAAAGAGTAACCAAAGTACATGTTCCCATCACCCCTTTGAACTTTGGCACTGAAGAAGAAAGGATGAGTAATGATGTTACCTCCTGCAAGAATGTTTAGAGGCGTACACCAGGATGGTTGCCCTAAAAATGATCTTGGTAGATGAGGGAGAATTCTCCTTTATTTTAAAATAAAAATTAGGTATAAACCATTCCTTCCCGTACCAGAGACCTGAGGTTTCAGGTCATCTCTTTGAGAAGGGAGTGGCTTGGACCCAACCGTCCTCTAAACATGGAACTTCCCATCACTATTTCTAGGAGAAATGTCCATGTGACTGTGGATATACAAACCCACAGACACTCCATGAATCATAACTCCATTATAAAACAAATTTGGGAAACCTCTTACTGTCGAAATACAAACCCAAATAAGAGACACAATGTTGTGTCTTTCCTAAATGTTTGATAAGCCAAGAGTTTTTGGTGGAGGTCTCAACAGAATCCCTTACAGACATGGGATCCAATGAAGAATAAGCCTTTCCATGATGGATTTGATGAAGGCTTGATGGCTTGTAAACATAAGAGAGTAAGCGAATCAAAAATGGGAGCTCAAGTAAATAATAGCACACAAGAATACTTGAATGACTTGATATTCACTTAGGATATGAACATCCTGTATGGTAATACTTGGGTGAGACTTGGATCAAGCCTTTAAGAGTATTCACATGTAATCCCAGAAATGGGGCGCTCAAGTTCTTATGAATGGAATAGGTTGTGCAGAAGTTTTTCTGATTTATGGAGGTTAGGTGCTTTAAGTGCGCATGTTTTATGGTTTTCAAACACTAAAAAGACTTAAGTACAATGATCCTCATTTAAATACTTCACTCAAGGTGTTTAATAACTACCTTTAATGTCTAGGAAGACTTAGGCAAAGCACTAGGGTGGCCAGAATAGCAATTAGGCTTCAAGGAAATTGTTTTGTGCAAATGAAGACCCCAAGGGTCTATTTATAGGCAAATAGATAACCTTGGGTGAAAGGAGTTTGGGTTCACAAGTAGGCTATTCGGAGGAAATGTGGTGGGTTAGTGGATGTGCGCCAGATGGGTGGTGACCAAGTATACTTGCGCACCGCTGGTGATTTGGATAGACTAGGGCGAAACCTTTAAGACTTATCCAAAATTATTACTTCAATCATCTCCCTCGTGGTGGTGCATAGGTGTTTGCATTTAGGTACCTTGGGTGCCGCTTTAGGGACATAGACAAATAATTGCTTCATACCACAGGGCATGTGCCCCTACACCCCTACTTCAGATCAATGTCAGGCTACGGTCCCGGCCCATCGGGCCTTTGCCTTTGCTACCATCACTGACCCCCATGAATTATACAATGTCTCATCGCGAACTTCTCGAGCCTGGTTGAGAACATTTTGCAGAGATGTGAATGGAACACATTTCATGGTGTCAACAATTTGAAATAGGTTCGTCATACTATGATCTCACCCTCTCTTTTTGATAGACTACATTTTTAATGGTTTTCCTTTAAAGGTTTTTGGGTCCAATGACATGACATTTGTTGTAACAGAAGCTACTGGGGTCATAGCTAGTTGTTTTAACAATTACTATAGAATACCATGAGTTCATTTGATTGTATTTAAATTCATACAACCATAAAACATCCATTCCCTTCTCCTAATAACTTCTTTCCTCTCATATTATTTTTCATGTGTACTAGTGGAAACATAAACTTCTCGTGTTGGTGGATTTCCAAAATTACTTTTATAAAATAAACCATTTTATATAGGGTTTCTTGGAATATGAATCATTCTTAAATGGTGTGCCACAATTTCTCGTGGAAGGGGAAATAATCTTACTATCCATCAATACCTACCTAGTCAGTCTCTTAGGATCTGAAAGAAGTAGGATGTCATTGTCTATAGAGGCTATATAGTATTTTCGGACCTAATCATTTTAGAATGAGTAAAATTTGTTCCTTCCCACCTAGAATTGATTCTGTCATGGTCCCCTAGATCATGCTAGAGAGGAGGGGTTTTATGTTGATGAAAAATGGGTATTGTATGATATGGTGTGGGTTTTGAAGTTGGGGTCAGTGTAGAAGATAGCTTATATGTGACAGATGTCACCTATTCTTTTCTTATTCATTTCCCTAGGACCAGTAGAGTTATTCTAGACTCAATCTTAGCCTGTTGTATGGAATATTAAATTCTTTGAGCCATGGTATCCAAATCATGAAGTCCACCTATATATTTCACTGGGATGAGTGGCATTCACAACTTTTCACAAAGGTTCTCATTGCAAAGAGTGAGCATATCTTCATGGGGAAGTGGTAGGTTTAGGGATTAAGACTTCCCATTCCATTTAAAAATTAAATTTGAGAATATCTCAATTTCAAACTATTTTAAATTTGATAGGTCAATGATTATTGAATTTTTCAGTGTTGACATGAATTGAATGAGGAATTATTGATAGATATCCATCCACCCCGTGATCGATTGAGCTGGAAAATTAGTGTACCATATAAAGGATGGCCCTTAAAATGTTTGCATAAAGCATCTGAGTTTCATTGACTCTTGTTTCTTAGGAGTTCCCATCATGGGCTCACAATGGGTTGAAAAGTGCATCAAATGTTGTTCTAGGTCACTTGATCCATTGAATATATAAAAATAGGAATCAATAAGTTTGGTGGGGGTTGGGTGTCACTCACCCATTATGGGTATGGTTTTTGTTCTGGCTGTATTGGTTCATGATGATTCTCTATGGCTTCCAATTGGTATGTTAATGAATCAATGATTTCAATAATACCTTGATGAATGTTCAGTTAAATAGGATCACAAATAGGTTTAACAATGGGAAATACCTGACATGCTAGTTCATCCATTATTTATCGTCGATATCCGACTGAGGACAACTTTTGAGGATTTTACTGACCTCGTTATGATTGTATCCTTAATGGAGGGAAATATTGATATCCAACTTTGATCAGGTCCAGGTTAACTGATGGTCCAGGCACTGAGATAGGTAGCTATCCTAGCACTTCTTTAGTCACAAGGATGAACCCTTGTGTAGGTACACCTAATAGAAGTGTATATTGAGGCTACCCCAATGGAAAATATTCATTACTAATGTTACCTCAGAACAACTCATTTTTCAATCACCTCAACTCTTCAAATTCTTCCTCCTATCGAGAAAATTTTTCTCTGAGCATAAGAATATGGTCATCTTAGAGAGGAGGATGTAACAGCCGGAGATTTTATGAAAAATATTTTTTTTAATTTTATTAATGTCTTGTGTTGTACGCTACACCAAAAGGAGCTTTCACAACACACATCCTTGACTTGCCTTGCATTACACGCAATCGCGACCTTCCTCGATAACGTGTGTAGTACGCAATACCGAGTTTCACTAAACAACGATATACTATTAAAATATTATTATAACTAGCCGTTATGAATAGTAATAACCACCTTTTAAAATTTTAGAAATTTTAGCTCTCAAAATGGACTTAATTTTTGGATTCGGAGTATCGAATTTAGCCTAAGGTGAAATTTTGGTACTTTTCGGATAACTTTCATATTCTGATGAATAGTGAAAATTACTAAATAATAATTAAAAACAACTTTTTTAATAGAACTAATTAATAGTGATAAATTATTAATTTGAGTGGTTTTAAAGTATATTTAGAATATATTTTTACAATTTAATACAATGTTGGTCATTGGATGTAATTTCATATTTAAACCAGACATAATCAAGTGTCAATCTTTTGATAGATATTGTTTCTTAAAAACACGCTATTTGTTTTAACAGTGGGATTTAATTATAAAATTAATTAATGCAACTTATATGTTATTAATTTGGTAAAATAGACTTCATTTTTGAATTCGGAATATGAAATATAGCTTAGGATGAAATTTTGGCATTATTCTGAAAAACATCATTTTTTGATGAATAGTGAAACTACTAAGTGGTAGGTTAAAAACTGAATTTTGCATAAAACTTAATTTTACCGCTTCTGTGAATGGAATTTCGAAAATCAGACAGACACGGTTGATATCAGTAAGTAAAATGTGGTTTAATGAGATAAAAATAATTTTTTGGTGAATAGTAACTTTTTACTTTTTTTACCGCGGTTAATAGTAAATAGGGTAACTAAGGGTAAATATGATATTACTATTACCCTAAAACATGTCCTAATTCTATTGGATAAGTGTAATTCGACCAAAAACAACCTTATGAATATAATATGACCATTTAGGTCCACTTGGATTAGATTATGACATTTAATATTATTTTATTTAATGAATAGTTAAAATAGTTAAAATCAAAGTTTAATAAGTAAATCATTTTTAATATGGGGTTATACATAAGATAAATTCGACTATAAATATTAATTAGAAAGGTAGAAATATTTCCTATATAATGGTTTTTTATTTGTAATTTTCAGACATTAAATAATTTAATTTATTTATGACACAATGATGATGCAGTAATTATCTTATTAATGAAATATTGACATAATTGATGTTATAAACACCAAAATAAATGTAATTTGAGACTTTTTGTGAATTACACTAATTTTCTAGGTTACTATGATATATTAGTATTGATTTAATCAACTTGGTTTGAACATATAATTCTTTTATGACTTTCACAAAAATCATATATCAAATAGTGTCAAAATTGACACAAAATAGTTTTTAAATAAAATATTATATTATTAATTGTTATTTTATTCCTAAAAATCTAAGGTTCGGCCAAATGACTTAGATAAGGATATATATATTAATAATAAACAATTTTGGGTTCGTTTGGCATGTTATAGTAAGTGTATTAACCATATAGTGTAAGAAAACAAAAAGACACGGTAAAAGTTAAATTATTTAACTTAGAGTTAAATCTAATTGATAAGGTTAAAATAATAACCTAAACTTGTCTAAATCATATTGGTTGATAGGATTTCGACCCATCTCCACTTTATCTTCTAAATAAGACCCCTTTTAACCATTATAAACCGATTTTGACTTTAATATAAAATAATATTTTGAGATATTCCTAAGGTGCCCCTCTCCTCCCTTATAAAAGGACACCTCCTCCCTCTCCTCCAAACACAACTTTGAGCCTTCAAGCTCGGCCAAACCATGCCAAAATCCCTTCTACACTTCCCTAGTATCATCCTAGAGGTCCTGGTCTTCTTCAAAGACCATTCTTAGTTCTTTAAGTGGAGGTTAAGTGAAGGCGCATCAAAAAGAGGTAATATCCATTACTGATCTTTTTCAATTTCTTTCTTCTTCAACTTCTTCTTATTTAGTTGTTTCATGATAAAGTAATAACATCAGTATTTCTTATATACTGATATGTTATTATAAATATGAAACAACTCTAATTAACCTTCTATCCATCCTACGGAAAAAGGAAATCACCGCGTGTGCGTACGTACGGAATACCGTCTCCACGCCTTGGTGTAATCTATTTTCCGCCACCACCTTAATTGGATGGGTATAAAGGTGTAATGAGTAACTATATATGATTATTATAAAGTGATATTGATACTGAAATAGTATACATACACTTCAACACAATTCCACGACCATGGGAACGATATCATCGCTCGTGCGTACGTACGGAATACCGTCTCCACGACGCGATGAGATTCATTCTCAATGATTAACCATTCATGAATGATTATAAAGTATATATAATAAGTAATAATGAAATATATGACCTAATAATGATACTGGAAATATTTATATTTATATGTATGTCATCTACATAATTCCATTCAATTCAATAAGGAAACGAAAACAGCGTTCATGCGTACGTACGGACTACCGTCTCCATGAATGGTGTATTTATTTCCATTTACTGATTTATTATATATGTATATTCTGAATATATATATATAAATAATGTTTTATATTCTATAATTAATTAATCATGATCTAAGTAATCATATGAATAATTACAAGTTAAAAACACGAACGACAAATGAGACGATTTTACCCAAAACGCTACTTTAACATGAATTTACAAAAGAACGGGTAATATAAAGTCATAAGTGGACCATATATGATATAATAACAATGAATATGATTCTGTAATAAGTCAATATCATGATTTAAATCATTATACAGGAGGTTCGGACACTTACAAAGCAAGTCGGACCTAAGGTAAGGGAAAATATCACAATCTCATTTTTATCCGAGATTGTTTTTACTTTGGCATTTACTGGG
The DNA here is from genome assembly GCA_963277665.1 of Viscum album. Lineage (NCBI taxonomy): Eukaryota > Viridiplantae > Streptophyta > Magnoliopsida > Santalales > Viscaceae > Viscum > Viscum album. Next base: position 579,141,565 of record OY728161.1, on the reverse strand, counting down.
GTGTATTTTATCATCCACATCCATGTTACCTCAATATGTAATATTGTTTCCATCCACTTACAATAGTTTTAATCCAATTTTACCCTTCGATGAGTTTTTATTAAAGAATATGAAAGGAATCTTTTGTCAATTTTTTTTGTACGAGGTACTTTTTGACTTTTCTGACAAAAGTACGAGAAGAATGTTTTTTTAAACTTAAACGGCACGAACGGATTTTTACGGTTTTATAAAGCCTTATTTTCATGAAGCTTACTCCAAAATATTTCTTTACTATTTTCAATAAAATCTCTTTCTTTTAAAATTGCATGATGTTTTGTGAAAAGAACTTGATTTTGAAGAAGAAAGGATATTTTCCTCAAGAATTCATTTCAAGTGTTTTATCAAAATTATTTTCCATCTAAGATAATAAAGGGTTCTGTTTCTATCCATATTTTTACATTGATTTGACTATGTTGTGATGGAATTATGTTTATGAATTCCTTTATCTTATATGAATGGTTTTATGATGTCATGTTGTTTAAGAATCCCATTTTTATTACATGGGTTATGAAATGATGTATGATTTATGATTTTGTGGCACACATAAGAATGGTATCATTATGAGATGGGTGGGACCTATATCTACCTCCAATGCATTGGGTAAAGATTTCATATCTCATGAGATAGACATGGCTGGAATGGTAGGTTATACCGGTTCAGTGAAACAGGACTGAAACGAGGGTGACTCGATTCAGAAAGGGACTTTGTCCACTAAGATAGTCTTGGCAATGAGTCATGACTAACAAGAAATGATTCTCTATGATTATGTGTGTATGCCACAAAGTTTCATGTTTTAAGTTATGCTTATTGGGATTTCATTTCACTACTATGATTTATCCCATGTTATGAAATTATGCTCTCTTTTGCAGGTTAAGATTTCCAAAAGTTATGTTCTTATGAATATGATGTGATTGATTTTTCTTTTGTTTACCCTTACTGAGCATTTGAGCTCACCCTTTTATGTTTTCTTTTCCCCAGGATATAAAGAAAGGTTTTAGGTAAAAAAAATGAAGATCTTTATGGGAGATATTGAAGATCTTTCACCACGATTAGAAGATTACGTTCCGAGTTTCCAAAGACACTAAACTATTACGATCCTTGTGTGTGTGTTTTTGTTATGTACTAAGTATTCCGCAAAAGTAATGTAATGTCCATGTACATCACATTTTGGGTCTCTACAGTTGGTATCAGAGGAAAGGTTTAGTCAACCTTTGGAAACTAGGATGCGAAAACGTTAGTGAGATCCCTAGAGATATTTCTAAGGTATGTCTAGGGATGTCCCTAAGGTTAAGTATACGTATAGGTTATAGTACTAGAATTACGCTAATGATCATAGAATTAAACCTAAGATGTTAGATATTGAAGGTACTCTCCCTTTATTATGTTGGTTTCCCTAGCATGATTTTTTCCTCTCACACTATTCTTTTTGGGTTTTAGACGATGGCTGGAACCCGAAGGAACTGTGTTGATCAATGCAATGGACAATGCAATGATTGCCCTCCTGAACAAACAAATGTTATGGGAGATGGAGTGAAAAATCTTATTGCTATACTTACACAAGCTATGAATCATTCTGGACTTCCAAATGAGCAGAGAAGGGAACAATATTCTATTGAGTCCTTCATGAGGCAACGTCCACCTTCTTTCAGTGGGTCTTCTGATCCACTTGTTTCTGAACAATGGATTAGTACCACTGAAAAGATATTTTCAGTTCTTCAATGTTCTGAGCATGATAAATTCATCTTAGCAGTATATCGTTTGGAAGGTGAAGCTGATCAATGGTGGAATCTTATCAAGAATACGAGGCCAAGAGATGAAATTGAGTCCATGGAATGGGACGAGTTCAAGAACTTGTTTTTCAGTAAGTAATTCCCTCGTATTCTTCGAACAAAGATGGAGAAGGAGTTTCGTGAACTAAAGCAAAAGGATGATGAATCTGTTGGTATATACGAAGCGAATTTTACAAGACTTGCAAGGTATGCATCTGGCATTATCATCCAACCTGAAAGTAAAGTTGATCGATTTTTCAGTGGCTTAAAACAAAGTCTTCAAAGGGAATTAGCTATAAGAGACTTTAGTAGCTATGAAGAAATTGTGCGTTGTGCTATCAAGGTAGAAATGGAAGTTGGTGTTACATATCCATCTCATGGTTTTGACAAGAAACGAAAGATGGAGTTCAAGGAGAAATCTCAGAATAATGGTGAAAGGAAGATGAATGTTTCCTTATGCACAAAGTGTGGAAAGGATCATGGTGGAGATTGTCTTAAAGGGACTAGAAAATGTTTTAAGTGTGGAAAAGAAGGTCATCGAACAGCTGAGTGTCGAAGTAATGGAAAAAGGTTTTCTAATGATGTGAATAAAGCAAACACTGCAGAGAACGCACCACCAACACTTCAATGCTTCAAGTGAAAGGAAATGGGGCATTATGCTAATAAATGCCCTAATCCAAGGGTTAGTGATGATCAACATGAGAAACCACTGAAGGTAAAGGACAAAGGGAAGTCACATGCGATCACTATTGGCGATGTTGAATATGACAACGATGTGGTGGAATGATTAAGTGTTTATGTAATGGGATTCCAAAATAATGTTGTATCATGGAGTATTGGAATATTTATGTATTGGTCTAATGTGGTATTCAATGTAATTGAGATATTTTTGGAAATAAGATGATATGCGCATAATGAAGGGAAAACGAGAAAACGAAATGTTTAATAGTATTCATGAGCTCATGATTGATATAAGGACTAAGTGATATCATGGTTTGAGTATATAGAATTTTGAGGATTTTGGTATGTGGAAAGTGTTAACTTTTAACTGCATTCATGTTTTCACTAAGGTATTCAAGAGAATACATGATTAAAGACTTTGAATGTTTGGAATGTGACCAAAAAAACATATCTTATGATATATGGGGATCGACAATGGTGTTAAATCTCTGGTAATCATTTTCACTATGTTATGAGAGTGGACTGCAGTATTATGGATAAGCCTAAAGATTGGAATGGATTATGTTGGACATAAGTTAGTATTGTTTAAGGATAAAAGTTTTTTTGATATTATTGATGGGATGTTATAGTAATATAGCTTTAGAAAAAGGACAAGCTGCAGGACGGGCGACAGCCCATCGCGTCGGACAAGGCTGTGGGAATCAAACCCACAACCGAAGTGCGACTGGCCTTTATCGCCTACCACTGGCCTACAAGAAGTCCCTGTTTAGTAGAAAGTAGTTTTATTATATTAAGCAGTATGATATATGAAGTATAAGTCCATTTTAGGAACCATATATGATTAATCTCACTATAGATCGACTTATGTATATAATTTTTGCTAACCTTTTGTTTGAGACAGATGGAATAACCCGTCATTCTATCACATGATCTGCTAACACTTCACGAATAACAAATTCAACTTCATTTATTTAAGAGATGAAGTGGAAATTGTTCAAGGCACGAACAACAGTGAGATTGTACCAAAATAAAGTAAGTATTTATTCTAATTCAAATTCTTCAGCTTTATGGAAATGATCTTGAAAACCAAAAATGTTGTCCTAGTGATCTTATATCTGATGAATCAGATGGTACCTTAGATCGTCACAAATTTATGGCTTTGTGATTACTGGCTTTTCCATAGCCATGTTCTCTACCACTCTCCATCAGAACATGATGGTTAGATTTCTCTTCCATATCCATATTTTCACCTATGTGGAAACCCAGTGATTAGTTTATTTGGGTAATCGTTACATTTCATAATTTAGTTTTTAAAGCCAAGTTTTGGTATTCTTTTTTACGATGTGGGTTTCTATTAAAGAAACTTTCGAATAGTAAACCATTTATAACCCCGACGAATTTCGAGGGCGAAATTCATTTTAAGGGGGGTAGAATGTAACAGCCCGAGATTTTATGAAAAATATTTTTTTTTTAATTTTATTAATGTCTTGTGTTGTACGATACACCAAAAGGAGCTTTCACAACACACATCCTTGACTTGCCTTGCATTACACTCAATCGTGACCTTCCTCGATAGCGTGTGTAGTACGCAATACCGAGTTTCACTAAACAACGATATGCTATTAAAATATTATTATAACTAGCCGTTATGAATAGTAATAAACACCTTTTAAAATTTTAGAAATTTTAGCTCTCAAAATGGACTTAATTTTTGGATTCGGAGTATCGAATTTAGCCTAAGGTGAAATTTTGGTACTTTTCGGATAACTTTCATATTCTGATGAATAGTGAAAATTACTAAATTATAATTAAAAACAACTTTTTTAATCGAAATAATTAATAGTGATAAATTATTAATTTGAGTGGTTTTAAAGTATATTTAGAATATATTTTTACAATTTAATACAATGTTGGTCATTGGATGTAATTTCATATTTAAACCAGACATTATCAAGTGTCAATCTTTTGATAGATATTGTTTCTTAAAAACACGCTATTTGTTTTAACAGCGGGATTTAATTATAAAATTAATTAATGCAACTTATATGTTATGAATTTGGTAAAATAGACTTCATTTTTGAATTAGGAATATGAAATATAGCTTAGGATGAAATTTTGGCATTATTCTGAAAAACATCAATTTTTGATGAATAGTGAAACTACTAAGTGGTAGGTTAAAAACTGAATTTTGCATAAAACTTAATTTTACCGCTTTTGTGAATGGAATTTCGAAAATCTGACAGACACGGTTGATATCAGTATGTAAAATGTGGTTCAATGAGATAAAAATAATTTTTTGGTGAATAGTAACTTTTTACTTTTTTTACCGCGGTTAATAGTAAATAGGGTAACTAAGGGTAAATATGATATTACTATTACCCTAAAACATGTCCTAATTCTATTGGATAAGTGTAATTCGACCAAAAACAACCTTATTAATATAATATGACCATTTATGTGCACTTGGATAAGATTATGACATTTAATATTATTTTATTTAATGAATAGTTAAAATAGTTAAAATCAAAGTTTAATAAGTAAATAATTTTTAATATGGGGTTATACATAAGATAAATTCGAGTATAAATATTCATTAGAAAGATAAAAAGATTTCCTATATAATGGTATTTTATTTGTAATTTTTAGACATTAAATAATTTAATTTATTTATGACACAATGATGATGCAGTAATTATCTTATTAATGAAATATTGACATAATTGGTGTTATAAACACCAAAATAAATGTAATTTGAGACTTTTTATGAATTCCACTAATTTTCTAGGTTACTATGATATATTATTATTGATTTAATAAACTTGTTTCGAACATATAATTCTGTTATGACTTTCAAAAAATTCATATATCAAATAGTGTCAAAATTGACACAAAATAGTTTTTAAATCAAATATTATATTATTAATTATTATTTTATTCCTAAAAATCTAAGGTTAGGACAAATGACTTAGATAAGGATATATATATTAATAATAAACAATTTTGGGTTCGTTTGGCATGTTATAGTAAGTGTATTAACCATATAGTGTAAGAAAACAAAAAGACACGGTAAAAGTTAAATTATTTAACTTAGAGTTAAATCTAATTTATAAGGTTAAAATAATAACCTAAACTTGTCCAAATCCTATTGGTTGATAGGATTTCGACCCATACCCACTTTATCTTCAAAATAAGACCCTTTGGAACCATTATAAACCGATTTTGACTTTAATTTAAAATAATATTTTGAGATATTCCTAAGGTGCCCCTCTCCTCCCTTATAAAAGGACACCTCCTCCCTCTCATCCACACACAACTTTGAGCCTTCAAGCTCGGCCAACCCCTGCCAAAATCCCTTCTCCACTTCCCTAGTATCATCCTACAGGTCCTGGTCTTCTTCAAAGACCATCCTTAGTTCTTTAAGTGGAGGTTAAGTGAAGGCACATCAAAAAGAGGTAATATCCATTACCGGTCTTTTTCAATTTCTTTCTTCCTCAACTTCTTCTTCATTAGTTGTTTCATGATAAAGTAATAACATAAGTATTTATTATATACTGATATGTTATTATAAATATTAAACAACTCTAATTAACCTTCTATTCATCCTACGGAAAAAGGAAATCACCGCGCATGCGTACGTACGGAATACCGTCTCCACGCCGTGGTGTAATCTATTTTCCGCCACCACCTTAATTGGATGGGTATAAAGGTGTAATGAGTAACTATATATGATTATTATAAAGTTATATTGATACTGAAATAGTATACATACACTTCAACACAATTCCACGACCATGGGAACGATATCATCGCTCGTGCGTATGTACGGAATACCGTCTCCACGACGCGATGAGATTCATTCTCAATGATTAACCATTCATGAATGATTATAAAGTATATATAATAAGTACTAATGAAATATATGACCTAATAATGATACTGGAATTATTTATATTTATATGTATGTCATCTACTTAATTCCATTCAATTCAATAAGGAAACGAAAACAGCGTTCATGCGTACGTACGGACTACCGTCTCCATGAACGGTGTATTTCTTTCCATTTACTGATTTATTATATATGTATATTCTGAATATATATATATAAATCATGTTTTATATTCTGGAATTAATTAATCATGATCTAAGTAATCATATGAATAATTACAAGTTAAAAACACGAATGACAAATGAGACGATTTTACCCAAAACGCTACTTTAACATGAATTTACAAAAGAACGGGTAATATAAAGTCATAAGTGGACCATATATGATATAATAACAATTAATATGATTCTGGAATAAGTCAATAACATTATTTAAATCATTATACAGGAGGTTCGGACACTTACAAAGCAAGTCGGACCTAAGGTAAGGGAAAATATCACAATCTCATTTTTATCCGAGATTGTTTTTACTTTGGCATTTACTGGGGTGTATTTTATCATCCACATCCATGTTCCCTCAATATGTAATATTGTTTCTATCCACTTACAATAGTTTAAATCCAATTTTACCCTTTGATGAGTTTTTATTAAAGAATATGAAAGGAATCTTTTGTCGTTTTTTTTTGTACGAGGTACTTTTTGACTTTTCCGACAAAAGTACGAGAAGAATGTTTTTTTAAACTTAAACGGCACGAACGGATTTTTACAATTTTATAAAGCCTTATTTTCATGAAGCTTACTCCAAAATATTTCATGAATATTTTCAATAAAATCTATTTCTTTTAAAATTGCATGATGTTTTGTGGAAAGAAATTGATTTTGAAGAAGAAAGGATATTTTCCTCAAGAATTCATTTGAAGTGTTTTATCAAAATTATTTTCCATCTAAGATAATAAAGGGTTCTGTTTCTATACATATTTTTACATTTATTTGACTATGTTGTGATGGAATTATGTTTATGAATTCCTTTATCTTATATGAATGGTTTTATGATGTCATGTTGTTTAAGAATCCCATTTTTATTACATGGGTTATTAAATGATGTATGATTTATGATTTTGTGGAAAACATAAGAATGGTATCATTATGAGATGGGTGGGACCTATATCTCCCTCCAATGCATTGGTTAAAGATTTCATATCTCATGAGATAGACATGGTTGGAATGGTAGGTTATACCGGTTCAGTGAAACAGGACTAAAACGAGGGTGACTCGATTCAGAAAGGGACTTTGTCCACTAAGATAGTCTTGGCAATGAGTCATGACTAACAAGAAATGATTCTATATGATTATGTGTTTATGACACAAAGTTTCATGTTTTAAGTTATGCTTATTGGGATTTCATTTCACTACTATGATTTATCCCATGTTATGAAATTATGCTCTCTTTTGCAGGTTAAGATTTCCAAAAGTTATGTTCTTATGAATATGATGTGATTGATTTTTCTTTTTTTACCCTTACTGAGAATTTGAGCTCACCCTTTTATGTTTTCTTTTCCCCAGTATATAAAGAAAGGTTTTAGGTAAAAAAAGGAAGATCTTTATGGGAGATATTGAAGATCTTTCACCACGATTAGAAGATTACGTTCAGAGTTTCCAAAGACACTAAACTATTATGATCCTTGTGTGTGTGTTTTTGTTATGTACTAAGTATTCCGCAAAAGTAATGTAATGTCCATGTACGTCAAGTTTCGGGTCTCTACAGAGTACATGGGTCATATATTCCCCTTAATTTTTTCTATTCTTTAATAGAGATACACTAAGGAGGTAATAGGGGATTGGTTAGGGGAGAAACCAAATATAGGGAAATTTGCTGGTTCCAGGTATGCAGAACATTTTTCATATCAGTGTGGAATATGTTTAGGATGGAACCAACCTCTCCTTTCTCTTCTTAATTTTCATCATTTTTTGTTACATCTTCCAGAATGACTTTCCCAATGTTACCAACACATAACACATTCTATTCATTGTACAAAATTTCAAATTATAGGAGGGTCATTTTCACCCTTTGTTGAACCTCTCCCTTCATTTTTGGGATACTCTCCAAGATTCTTGATGTAGAGTGACTCAAAGGTACCCTCAATGAAACATGGTCATCTACTTCCTTTCTAAGGGAAATTGGACATAAGATGGGTAAACTAGGAGACCATAATTTTCTGGTCCTCCCTATACAGGAAAATACTAATTTCTGTCAAAAAGGAGGTTGAGGTAAAAATTCCCCCAGCCCTGTGGGCTAGGGTTTCTCACATTTCTTTTTTTTCATGCTTCAGTATAAATATTTCATTATTTTAAGGGAATTTTGGGTTAAAAATTTCCCCAGCCCTATAGCCTAAGGTTAATCCCATACAATGGATTCTGTTGCTACTTTTTCCACTCTCTTGATCTCATGAATCCATTTTCAAGTGTGATCCAGGTGTAATGTTTGGGGTTTCTAGGAATACAGGGATGAGAAATTAGGATTTCTGATTGTCCATAGTAGTCCATAAGGATTCATATTATGGATCATGAAAAGGATGCGTCAACCTATGAATTCCAAGGCTCATGAAAGATTTCCTTCATGGGATACTGAAAATACCATCATCAAATGTGAAAAATTTTAGTTTGTGGGTTCATTCATTCATGGTGGATGGAAATCACCATTTTTTCCTGTAAAACAACTTGGTTTCATTCATAGGGGGCCAATGGTACAATATTTCCCCATGAAATATTCCACTTTTGGGGTGCCTCGTGGAGCAGTGGAACTTCATGCAGAGAAGTGGTCCATAAAGTGATTTTTACTATATGGGATCAATCCTTCCTTCATGGATTTTCACCCTTTAAACATTTTATTCCATATCCTAATTTTTGGTTAATTTGTACCCTTTTAAAATTTCATTTAATTTTCTTCCTCTTGCATACAAAAATTCCTAGACACAAAATATCCCCGCCCCACATTAGAATTTTCACTGATCGGAATGAATAAGAGTTGATTCTGATGAAGAAATTGGTCAGGTTTTGTACCAGTTTGAAGTACACTTGTGAAACTACAGAGGGGGTCACACATATAAAAGGGGGTCCTAGCTCATTTTCCTTTTATCAGATTTAATAGCCAACTGAGTGATCCACAATCTATCCTCTACCACTGGTTCTTCCAAAAAGTGATCTTACTTTGCATCCATTCTTTATATACACCAAACCTCACCACCCATTAATATTAATTTGTTAATCTCCTACATAGAAACAAGATGCGTCATGGATTGAGCGCCCTGTGGGATGATGCATCATGAGATGAGCGCTTGTTGGGATAAGCACCTCACCTGCTGAGATCCTCATGGAAAAATGGTTCACTAGCCAATTCTATGCAGGAAATCACTTCATGGTGATTTATAATTTTCCATTTTTATGAATACTAATCCCTTTACTTCCATATTTTGATGTTGATAATAGGATGGACACTTCATAGGAAATTTCTATTACTATTGCTACTTCTATCTCTATTACTGATGAGAGGATGAATGTTATGACCGATTCTATTAAAAATAACGGTAAAATCAACATAAACATGATCCAACAACTCTTAGAGGGAATTATTAGGGTAGGTCAAAAGGGGTATCCATAATTGGACAGGCTACCTCTTTATGTATTTGGGTTTCCATCAGATGTGTCAATCCCAATACCACACCCAGTAAATCAACCTGTATCCTGGATAATCAATAACATAAACATTACCCATTAAAACATCTCATTAAGGGTATCATTCAATAAATAAACTCATGTTGGAATATTTCTCTTGAACTAAAATTCTATTTTCCTAGAAGAAACTATGCAGGAATGAGATGAAAAGGAGTATCTAAGGCGGTCATTGATATATGACCTTCAGACGGGGGCTCATTTAGCGTGGATTGGGAGTGGCCTTTTGGGTATTACAGACTTGTGGGGAATTTCAGAATGATTTGAATAAAATTGGTATGTACATGGAGATCTAGGTATTGTAGAACTAATCTCTCCTAAACCAAAATGTTATCCTATATCTACTTAGCATATGGAGGCCAAACACCAATACCTTCCACCTAATGCATGGGGTGGTTTTCATTACTCTTTGGGATGCCCAAATAAATTCAAGGGATCCCATTATGGGTCATATGTATGATGAATTTCATCCACCCCATTCATATTATGATGACATGGAAAGGACCCCCCTCCCCCTCCAAGAATATTATTGACAAGGTGAAGGATCTTTTGAATGGTGACCATCATCCAAAGCGATACGTCCCATTTTCTGATTGGATCAATGCATTTTATACGTTAAGCGGCTAGGATCCTTGTGAGAGGAGGCCTAGGATTTTACAAAATCTTAAGACCCAAAGGTGTATTGGTGCATATTGGACCATACACGAGGAGTTTTGGTTTAACGAGTGTGGCTGGAATATCATCCCTTGTGTCAACCAACTATTCTGACTTGTAGCATTCATTTTCATGTTTCTCAGTGGATGGTTACTATAGGTGTGTGACATTGATATCTGGATCAGAGTCACGACATTCATAATGGAATCTTAGTTATCCACCAAGAAATTTCTAAACCTCTTCATCCCAATGATGGGGAGAATTTACCTTTTTTGGTAATAATCAGCAAGGGGAGGCCACAATAATGGATGGTATGTCCCTTCCATGTTATCTGGTGCTGGGTTTGAGCCCATATGGGAGGTTATAGATTTATTAATATCCAACAGATCCCCAAAGATAATTTCTTACAATATCTTTAGAGAATAGTGGGGTGAGACCATTATGATATAAGGATAATGAAACTATGGATTAGATCAATTACTATGATTATTTATCCTATTCTCCTTATTTACCTACCACTGGTACTTTGGTAAATGACAGCTCTGCAGATCAAGCCAGATGGGGGTATCTCATTTCTTTAAGGGAAGGCATCTTAGTGGTATATATTTATGGATAACTTATATTAGTGGGTAATACACACTACATATATTAACATCTGTTCAACTACATTCAGATGAGGTTTCTTTTGACCATCAGTAGTGCACAGCCAGAGAAACACTTAATGATTGCTCGGTAGCTCTATATGATGTTCACTTGCATGGACATATGATACCTAACTGGGATTCTTCCTCCTATGGGTTTTAATCCTACACTTACCATATCTTATGCTAATGTATGGAACTAATCATACCCTAAAGATAAATAGGAAAAATAATTTCATGTTGTCAATGTTCCACCGAAACCCAAGCATAAGGGGAATCAAACCCAAGCTTCCAGAAATTCAAGGCCTAGAGAAAATCCAAAAAAACTCTCATTTTTGAACCCCCAAGGAATATGTTGACAACCTTGGGATCAACCCACCATGATTCCAGTTCTACTTCTCAAGTCAAAGTATCCATCCATCTTGATGCCTTCTTTCCAACATCTTATAAAAAATGGGATTCTTTAAGGAGTTCTCCATTGGTATGTGCACTATGGTTATTTTTTTAATATAAATAGGTTTCATTAAGTAGATATGGATACATGTTAGTGCCTGACACTATATCTTATGCCAATGACCTTAAGAAGGTGGACACTTATCTTTGTGATCTCGACACTTCTGTTCATTCAATATAAAACCATCATAGATATATCAAGAGAGTTCTCTCAATAGTGAGAGCTAAGGTTAGTGATGGTTAAGGAGATGATACATTCACTTATAAGGGGTTGATGAGTCTCACCCCCAAACCAAGACTTGTTCTTGGGAATTTCCGTCCTCCCATTCGGGGTCTTGCAATCCCCATCCCCAGAATGTCCTAGAGAGGCCGAGGCACCAAGGAAGCAATTGTGGTTATTGGAACCTTCCTAAAATACTGGTTCAGATCTTATAGAACTAGTCATTCATATCTGTATATCCTTCCCATAGGCTTAGAAAGCATGGTATACTTTAAGAGAAAGTACATATGTTGAAGAAATATTTGAAATGATCTAGGTAGAGACCCTTGATTTTGCAAGCATTGGGCTAATCACTGCCCCTACATTAATCAATGACCAAGAGGATCTTTATGAAGTGGGTATATATATCTGGAAGAGAAGGACACCTACGTTCACTCATTCAAGGACATAATTAACAAGTTTGACCATGTAGGGGATATAGTGGTAAACATGGTGGGGAGAGATGATGCCATTGAATATGTAATATGTTTTTTTACCAAATCATCTCTTTATTATTATTATGACCTTGAATCCCTAATTGTGGTGATTTTAAAAACATGGGGAGATTCATGAAATTTTTTTTCCTTAGGGTATACCCCAATGGGTACCAATGCTAGAGAGAATATCCCTTTGAATGTGGGAGCTCTCGGAGAAGCCTCTCTTTAGGAAATGGAGCATATAGAAGTAGTTTTTGAAAATACTACAGGAACATTTACACCCCCAACCTCCCCATTGTTATATCTAGAGGATAATCTCTATGGAACACCATAAAGCATCTATAGGAATCAAAACTGATGATACATATAAATTTAGGGAGAAGAGGTGATTGTTTTATATATTTATTTAGTTTTCATGTTATGTGTTTTCAGGTGATGATTAATCATCTTGTACAAGAATTAGTGTAGGTCTGATGAGTAATAAATTAGTAACTGGCCAGGTTCTTATAGTCCATGTTTATTTATAGATGAATGTGATAACTTCATCAATAGTAGCCTAAATGAATGGGGAACCCCGAATAACTTTTGATATCTAGGACTTACCTAGGACCAAGAGGTCTACCCTTACTGATAAAATGACTTCTTTCCTAGTATAAGGGTTGTATTTATGGGTTGAAATTTCTATTCATCATATTGATCAGGCCCCTCTTGGGAGCACAACCATGGAAGGGGGAGCTAGTCAGGATCGAGGAGAATCAGAATCAAGTGTCTCCCCTAGTTATGGGATGGTTATTCCTACAATAAAATTTTCCATGAGAGATCCACTAGAGACTATTGAATTGGACAAGTATGAACATAATCCACGCATGTCTCTAGAAGAACCTAATGTTAATCTGCAGGCAGAGGTTTCAGTGTTCATTTTTCTAGGTGATGGAACGGTGGTGGACATGGTTGCTAGTGTTTTTGAAAGTGAGGGTGAGTTCTCCAAACTTCCACCCATTAACATTTTTTAGGGTTTACATGTTAATTGTTTCGAACATACCATTCCATAATTACATCCACAAGTCAATGTAGTTTCATCTTATTTCCCAATATCTCAACTTCCTGACATCACAAGGGGCCCAAACGCTAAAAAATCATGTCGTGTAGAGGTTGCTATGTGAGGACCCTTTATGGTGGAAATTATTCCGGAATATATTACACCATTTGGGAGTGATTAAAAGGTGGACAAGGAGTCACTGGATGAACTTCACATTACCTATCAGAAAATATTGATTGATATCTATAAGATGATTTCTAAAACCCCCTCCCCTTGGGAGAATTTATGATGAAACTGCCCAAATTGAGTAACCAATTCTCACATTGTTTGTGTGGATGTGGGGGGGGTTGATTATTATCTCATCCATGACAATGTAAAATAGGTGATTTCTACCTTGGAGAGAACTAGCATGCTCCATTTTTTCCTTTCAAATACAAAGTCTAGTGAACATCTTCTACATCCAGGTAGATCCTTCTTTATGATTTTGCTGAGTATGCTAGGATTTCCATGAGGTGATAGAGAGAAGTTACAGTGTAGAGATACTCATAGGAGTGGATTAATAGATTGGTGGAGTGGATTAGTCAGGATCTAATGTTAATCAAGAAAAAAATGGCTCATAATGAGGTATCTGTGGATGAAGGGAAATTGTTAGTGGAGGAAGAGGAGAAGGTAGGATTAGATACAACTAATAAGGTGGAAGAACTACAGGCTAGTTCTAATGATTACTAAAACCATTTCTAAGCTCCATGGAGAAATATAGTATTTGGATTAAATATTAATTCAACATTGTGAATCTACAGAGAAGGAATTTTAGTCACAATATCCTACTTATGAGAAGATACTCTAGGATATGTTTGCTCCTCCATTCTGATATAATAAAATAATAACTTATTTCCCATCTAATTCTTATCCTTTATCTTATTATTCCAAGTTAATTGATCATAACTGGTCATTTTTTAAATATAATCTCCCTTAGATATCAATTAAAATTTCAACCTAGGATATCTAAATGAACACAATCATATGAAGATCTAATTTTTTTTTCTGATTCAATGGAATCAGCAAGCATAGGTTCGAATGTTTCTAGGGTTACATTGAAAACCCTAATTTTTTTCATGTTATCACCCTAATTTTTTCCCTAATTATGTTGTGGTGTGGGATTAGTGGGTGTAACATGACTTTTTCATAGGCTTCTGTTATTGATTTTTTTACCTAATGTGTTCTGTGTCTCTTATTTTTTTGATTTCTCGATTGATTCCAAAACCATAAAAAGCTTTGGTTAAGTGAGATATAACACAAATTTAATCTAGGGTGTCCTTTACAGGTTATAAAAATGAATAGTATAGTTTCATTATTTGTGGGTAGTTTAAATTCATGAAAATAATTCAAGTTTTACTGGTATTTTAGGTTGAATTGATTTGACTGTGAATTATAGGGATATAACCTCAATAGGGCTTACTGGTTAAGAATTTCATAATATTTTCCAGACATGAATGGGTGTTTTTAGAACCTAGTTTTTTATTTATTAATCTGAGACATGGTATTGAAAAGGTATTACATGAGAAATAGTAAAAATAGTTTCTCGAATGATATTTTAGGGGCATACAGAGAGAGGAAATGTCTCTCCTAAGGACATATTATCCTTTGGTTGATATGCCCTATATGTGGGAAAATTATGTAGAGCCAACTGGGGAATATTGTGCATAGTTAAAAAAAAAGATTCCTATGGAAATTTAACCTCAATTTCAGATGTACGAGTAGTTTGTGAAAAATTTGATTCCTAAAGACCAAAAATGATGGCTTGTCAAGGGTATGATTTATGAAAGTGATGAGAAAAACTGTATTGAATCTATCCATAAATGATAAACCACTCCAAAAAAAATTTAGATTTTATAACAGATGATTGGAACATGGTTTATTTTTAATGTTGGGTCATGTTGTTGTTTTAAAGTCATGTGACCAGGACTTGGACCGTGTAGTTTAATATCATATGAAAAAGTCTTTAAAATGATACTGTTTAAGGTCATTTAACTTTGATCAGGAAATAAATGATTTTCCTTTTTCATGGTAATCTATCAAAGAGTATTCAATCATATTCAGGAATGAAGGGGAAATGTTCTAAGATGTAATCTGGGGGTTTCTAAATATTATGAGTGATATGGGAAGAAAATGTCGTTGGGGGAATTCAGAGAGGAAAAGTATCTTTTGAAGAATAATTTTCCTTTGGTTGATAGGATTTTTCTGTGGGTGAATTATACAAATCTCATTGGGTCATATTGGTCATAGTTAAACAAAGGTATCCTCCAAACACTAACCCTCCATTTTTGATGTCTAGGGTGGAATGTGGATATTCGTACTTCCCCAGATAGAAATTTTGGTTTATAAAATTAAATTACTTGACTATGAAATAATAATGTCACGTTGAAATTTCTTGAGAATGGGTAGAAACATTTCCCTAATGCAGGTATACACCATATATAACAAGGGAACATTTTTTACTTTTCTCTAGTTTATACTAGGATTTGATATTTGGGAATCACTATGTAGCCTACTATGGAGATAATCGAGCCATATATAGTTCTAGTAAGGTTTTTGCAAATATAAATTGAACTCTTTTGTGGGGAAAGGGGAACCTTCCTTTGAATAAGAGCTACATAGTGAGATAAGACACATATTGGACACTACTATGTAGATCTAACTAATGTATTAAAATGTTTGGGGGGATTTCTGTTGTTGTTGTGGCTGGACCAAGTCCTAAGATCTGGGTGTCTCTATATATCTCTTCAAAGAGAACTCAGTCCATATGTAGTTCTTATGCTTGAAACCTACTGTGTAGGTCTAGTCCATACATAGGAAAATGGGGGAAACTTTTATGTCATGGATGGATCCATCAATGATTATATGAGCATCATTATGTGTCCTATGATAATAGGAATTATGCTAGATGTAGTTTTAGAAATCCTACAGTTTAGTGTCGTGCAACTTGGACATCAACTGTAGAGTTTAACATATTGAGGTAAGGATGACTTGAGGTATCATAGTTTTAGGTCATAAGGCTAGGATCATATGTCATGGAAACAATGAGTAATCAAAGGATCATCAAGCCTTGATATTCTTACATTCCTCATATGTGAGGGGGAAAAGAAAATGTATACCATGATTTCATGGTTTCTCGGACCAGGAGAAATGATATGGGAAAAAATTACATTAGGTTTTACAATGATAAAAGAGTCCCCTTTTGTGGATGTATTTTCCTTTGGATTATAGGACTTCTTTATGCGAAACTTCTACAAAACCAATATGGGCATATTGTGCATAGTCCAACAAAGGTGTCCTCAAGACACTAACCCCCCATCTTCAAAGGTGAGAGAAATATTGGGATGATATAAAATTTATAGGGTCATAGAGTAGGATAAATAGAATAAATATATCAAAGTTTGAAAGAAGCATCTAGACTGTGATTGGTAATGAAGTATAAAGTTCCCTACATTAATATGATTCATATATAAGGGGAATTTCATTTTCCTAGGTGGATCTATAAATGGGGAATCCAAATTTGAGTTCTCATTCATAGATATTTGTTTTTATATATGATATGGGGACATTGTTTTCATTTTTATCTTTTCCCTATGTCTAGGACTAGTATAAGAGGTCTAGGTATCACTACGTATCTCGTTAAAATGAGAATCATGCCACACGTAGTTCTTGAAAATTCGTGTAGTTTAATTTCATGCGGTAAGGACATTCACCATGAATTTTTGTATCATGTGATAAGGATGTAGGTTCTATTATGTGAAGATGAAATATTGTGGATGGATACAATATTAATGAATTGGGTGTCACTACATATCCTACGATAGCATGAATCGAGCCATATAGAGTTCTCAAACTACCCTTGATTGTGCAGTTTAACATTGTGCTGTAATGACATATAGTGTGACTTTTAAGGTCTTATGACCTAGAAAATAGTAAAAATGATGTGAATTGATATGCCCTAATCATGTTGATAATTTATTACAAAAACTCACAATCCCACATGTGCTATGCTCGGTGTGAGAAATAAGGCGTGTCAAATGTTTACTCTTCCGCATAGGGGTGAAAAAAGAGAAGGATGGGGGATTTTTTTTCAAGGTGGATGTAATTGGATTGGAGGTATTAGAATCACTACATATATCATTACAGTGGGGATAATGTTTTTCATAGTTCTAGAACTATCTCTCTATGTAGCGTTGGCCATACACTGGGAGCGGGAATTTTTCCCTTTGATTGTTTTTTATTTTTTCGGTTGATCTTGAGATTAGAGACTCGGTCAACCCTACATATCATGTGTGAACATGAATAAAAGAACATTAATTTATAGTATCCCATGTAGTTTAACATCATGGGTTAAGGAGAAATGTGAATTGATGTGAAATAGGGGTAATGTTGCAGCTGAAACTAGGGATGGAGATCAAGGGATCACTATGTATCTTATATTGGTAGGAATCAAGGCACGTGTAGTTTTGGATGGGAAATCTCTATTCAAGGATGATACATATGTAGAGGGGGGTTATTTTTCCCATATTTTTTGTATGGACCCCATAAATAGGGTCCAAGAATCATGACATATCCCATTGGAATGAGAATCAATCCACACATATTTCTTAAGGAAGAATGATTTTAACATCTTACAACATGCACATGGGTCACCCAGCATGGAAGTAAATAAGTATTGTGGTTTTAACCAAGATTAGAGGTTTGAGAATCACTATTAATCCTCTAATAATAGGAATCAATCCACACATAGTTCTTTAATATTAAATAGTATATTATTGATGTTGGGGGTGAAGTCCTTTGTAGTGAAGTCAATGTGGTGTCATGTAGTTTAACATTATACATCGAGGAAAATGATATCATGAAGTTTATTTTCTTCTAAATTTGAAAAATATGTCATTATGTTAATGTTGATGTTGTAAAGACTGACTTTGTATTTTAATGTCATGTGGATGGGAAAATTTACCATTCATTTTAATGTCATGTGATCAAGAAAAACAACCATGTGATTACATGAAATACTTATTTAGAAACCTTGTGTTTGTTAAAGCCATGATAAGTTGTCCGTCCATTGAAATCATAGAATGAGATCCATTGGATTATAAAATATGTATGGTGTAGGTTCTATCTCATTTCAGATCCAACTTTAGAGGTTTCTTTATAGGAATCATCAATGTCTTGAGGATGAAACCATCTCCCCATCGAGGAAAGATCAGAGGGAATACTTTTTGTTAAATGATCTTGTGATCCGGTTTTGGTGTAATAATGAATGATGAAAGGTATGAAATATTTCTCATCTAGTCACTCCAATTCATCCAATTGTTTATGGGATTTCTCATCCATAGATAACTAATCACATATGGAAATGCAGAGTGGGGTAAATTGAACATCGATGAGCAGAACTGCCTCTATCCTATATAATAATGATTATGGGTCACCCCTGTGGTAATGCAGGTCATGGGATGGTAAGACCAAAATGAATTCATAAGCTTGTAGATACATGAATTTTTCTCCTTATCTACCATATTCTGGAGTATATTTGACAGGGTCTTATTGAATTCCTCTATCTGTCCATTAGCCATTGTATGGTAGCAGGATGAATGGTTGGACTTGATGTCATACATATAATATAGGTTCTCCAATTTAGTTAAATATAAATTGGTTCCATTTTTATATAGTATTATATGAAGGACATCGAATATGTTGATGATGTTCTCTTTCACAAACCAGAAAAATTTCCCTGCCCTAAATTTTTTGAGGTGTATAACTTTAGACTACATGGTGATGAATTCAGCTATTGTAAGAATGTACATTAAATTATTGGCCATTGTGGGAGTATATGGCCTCATGATTTCGATTCAGTATATGGAAAATATCTGGGAGTACTTGTCTACGTATAGAAACTATGGGGTTTGGTGAATAAAGTTAGTGTAAACCTGAGAGGAATGGAACTTTTTGGTTAATTTTGTTCATTACTATGTTATAGTGGTCCATTAGTACCGAAGACTTCACATTTGATTATAAATATTGAATACATTTAGGTGGGGGCCACAAGATTTTGGTTTCACCTTATTCATGAAAAAATTGGTCTCTTATCTATCATTTCATCTGAGAAATACCCCATCAAGGATCCTCTTATAGAGCACCATTTTATGATTCGTGATGTTATACAAAACAAAGTTAATTTATCATCTGCATATTTTCTATTTCCCTTCTTTTTTGGATGGGATTTATCCATTTTTAAGTTATTCCACAATGAGTGTCATCATGTTGTGGGTAGTACCATATGGTTTGGAGATTAGAATAACTTCATTGAACTCTTTCATGTTGTCATGGATAAATATTGAGACTATCCAGTAGTGAGTAGTGGTGATGACTATTTCATCTCTGCTTGGATCTTCCATAGCAATGGCTGTATTTTCTTGGGCGTCATCCTAGTAATTTTATGATAGTGAGATGTGATTAAATTTCAAATCCAATGTTGATTCCTCCATTAGTCATCATACATGGTTTAGAAGGGTAATTATCTCTTCATTTTTGATGGATTATTACCGTCGAGCTGTTTGATGACCAATTCATAACCACCTTTTATCTTCAAGTGGTATACTTATACATGAAGTTACATCTCTATACCTATAATGACAACCATATATTCTTATTTATTGTTCATCCTCCCTTCCAATAGTAGGAAATAGTAAGGTAGGACTGCCTTTACCTATGAAATGAGTATGACTCCCAGCCCTACATTATTAACCTTGGGGTTATCTATCCTCCTCCCAATCGGCTATCTGGATGCATCTCCAAAATTCATATCCCATGTCTGGGGGTCCATTGAATATAGAATAACTCTTTTTTAGGTAATTAATTATCGGATAAAGTCATTTCTATTGAGGGATCAATTTCAAAATAATCTAACTATTGTCCTTTGACTACTTTCTGAGGCAAGAACTCAATATCAAACTACTACAGGATGACCACCCACCATGAAAGACATCCAGTCAACATATGACAACTGAGAATGTATTTTATTCAGTTTATATTAGATACTAAACAGACATCATGATGTTTTTGGTAGGGCCTCAGTTTCTAGATTGTAAATATTGGCACCGGACAACTCGTCTTGATACCTGAATAATGAGTCTTAGCATTCATCATGGTTTTGATGAGGTAATAAAGATTGTTTTCAATACCAAAATCATTACATTGAGTGAGTAATTCACCTTGTTATCACTCTAAGGTAGTCACATATAAAATAAGTTTCCTTTCTTTGACAGGAAGAATCAACACTGGTAGGCTCAAGACATATATCTTGACAATGTCGAATAATTTCTGAAAATCACTAGTCCACTTATATATAACCCCCCTTTTCATCAACCAGGTGAAGGGTAGATATTTTCTTGAATGGTTTGATATAATGTGCTAGATTTAGTCTAATTTTCCTTGAATCCCTCTCATATCGATGATGTTTCAAGGAGGTGGCAAGCCAAGGATTGCATTTGTCTTATTGGGGTCGACTTTGATGCCATGATTATGCATGAAAAATTTGAGAAATTTACCAGAGGTAACTCTAAATGCACACCTCAAGGTGTAAATTTTTAAGCTGTGTTGTCTTAATTTGTTGAAGATAGATTCATGATCTCCTTAGTGGTCTGAATGTTGTCGTGCTTTAACCACCATATCGTAAATGTTGAATTCATGGAACTATCCCAATAAAGGTTTGAATATACGATGCATGACTCGTTGGTATGAAACGTGAGTATCCTTTAGGACAAAGGGAATTAATTGATTGAAAAAACTCTATGGGGAGACCTAAAGGTAGTGGATTATTCATCTTATTGATCATTTCATATTTGATTGTATCCTAAATATCCTTCCATGAAGGAGAGATCCTGATATCCAGATGTTTCATCGATCATCTATTCTATGATTTGGACAGGGAAATCAACCTTTGGGTAGCTTCATTTAAGATCTCTAAAATTATTTCATACTCTAATTTTCCTTGTGTTAATTTTAAAGGTACTATATTAACAAAACATTTTTTATATTATACCTCTCGAATGATGTAGGTTATGGTGAGCTTATAATGTTTGACCTCGATTTTGAATGTGTATTTCAAGTGCATCCTTCTGGCTACCTGTTTATAGCCTATTTGGTCCACTAGTAAGCCCAGGTGATGAGTGTCCACCCTAGGGTCAAGGAATGTAATTTCTAGGTATTTATAGGATAACATATCCTGATTATTCTTTAATAATGATCTATAAACCTATTTCTATTCGTAATATATGGCTACACTAATCAAGGTGGGTCATGGGTCTTTTTTTGTACTAAGATTTATTTCTCTATGTTCAACAATGGTGGAAAAGATGCCCTCCTCAAATATTATAGGGGCATATCCAAGTTCCTCCTCCTCTTTTTCCCCTCTTAATCTTCCTATTATTCTATTGGGGGAGAAATTAGTGGGGAAATACCACCTTAGTTTGGAGAGGATTCGATATCATGACATTAAAAAGATGAAGTGACTTCCTTTAATCTATCTGATAGTGTGGTATTTCATTAAAACCATGGATAGAATGGGGTAGAATTTTCTTCTTCCAATTGGGTGAAAATTAAACCTATTCTACCTTAGTTGGTGAGGTAGTGTCTTTTTAGATCTCCATGTATGGAATGAAGTCATTTATGTCTGAGCTTTCACCTTTGTCTAGGGATTCAGAAAACTTTCGAAACTATTGGAATCAGTGGTCATCACTAAAATCAGGAATACTGAAGAATATTCATCTGAAAATGGACTCATATTCTCGGCCTAATTGATGGGTAATAGATATTATTTTCCATGATATTTTAATGGGTTGTTCAGGATCATTTCCAAACCATTCATGGTGGTGAACCAAGGACTAACATCAAGCAGGGGTTGTGTCCTTTCATTTTTATAGAATATTGCATCAATATAATGAAACTCATAGTACTCGAATGGGTACTTATCAGCATTTAATGTCTTTATTTTTCCATTAATTCTATATTTGAGGAAATGATGATATGATTAAGGGATTATCTTCTGTAGATGAAACCAGGTCCTTCCTAGAAATACATTGAAGGTCGTATTCTATTAAAAAACCAGAAAGTTTGATTTGAACATGAGGACATAAAACTAAGCCTTAAGATTGATTTGAACCATTTTATTTTTATTTAATTTATCATATTCCTGTAGTATTATGGTAGAAGGTTCTATTTTATCCTCATTGTATCCCAACCGGTAAAGTGTCTATACTAGGATGAGAATAAATCCCAAGCCATTGTGCATGAAATATTTTCGTACATCGACACCATTTATCCAGCTGAACACATATAGGGGTCAGATGTTCCCCTATATAATGGAATCATCGTCTTGACCTTTGAAGAAGATAATCATATGACATTCCATAGGATCATTCTCTATCTGATAGACCTAATCCTTTTTGGAATCAATGTTATTAGGGATTAAAAAAGATTATATGGGTGCTTCTCTAAGGTATTTTAGAAATATTAGGGCTTCTAAGATCGATAGTTTGGATGGTATGAAGGCTAAAAAATTTAGAATTTCATTCTTCAGTTCTAATGGACTATACTTCCTAGTGTTAGGATTCTCTTTAATAGGCACTTTATGGGAAATAGTTTTATATGTATATGGATTGGCCCTTGAGACATGATTTGAGGGAGCAATTATCATTGGTGGGTTGGGTTAGGAAAGTTTGCCTACATGCTAAGGGTGATTGGTCACCTGGTACTCTTTGGATAAATATTCTATAGTGATTAGGTCGAACATAATTTTGGTAGGTTTAGGGGTATTTTCCTACTCCTATTAGACTCCCTAATGGGCTCTTCCATAATTTTTGTCAATATTTACAGTATGAGTAGAGACATGGCTAGAATTTTGGTTCATGCGATGACTGTGTCTTCCACAGTATCTTCAGATTCTATGGCATATTACTCTAGTTCCACAATCGGGTGTGTAGAACATGGGTTCATAGAATACTCATCATTAGGGAATAGATCCATTAAATGAATTTCATTAATGAAACCAAAGATTAACTCCTCATCTGATGATGTCATCTCTGGTTTGGCCATTTTTTGTGGTTCTATTTGGTTGGGTGGTGCCCACTGTTTAAAATATTAGGGCATAAAGTCTAAGAGAGTAAAATATAATGTTTTATTTGTGTTTTTTAGTTCCTTGAAACATTTATTCGAGTTTTAATAATCAATACTTCCAAGGGGTTTTAATTGGATTTATTTATGGAACCAAAAACATCCAACAGTTCTTTATCAAAAGGGGAATTGCTATCCAAAGGTAGGTATTTGTTAAGTTAGAACTTCACAATACTTAAGAATGTGCATTGGTTGAGAGGATGAGGGGGTGGACTCATCTCACCCTTTTGGGGGGAATTATTGTCTACTCCAGGACTCTAATTATAATTTAAAATATTTTCGTGAATCCTTATTAATTAACCAAGTATATCATAAGTATCACATGGAATTTTTAATCACATATTTATCATGTGAAAAGTATAAAATCATCCGTATGTATTCTAGGTTCTTCATTAATGGAGATATCCATATGTGTTCGAGGTTCTCCATCAATGTTATCCTCTCATATACTACATAGAGATTATTTTAATCATCGTTGGGATGATACTGGTTTTTAAGCCTCTCAGTGGGGAACTCTGGAATTTATTTTCATCCAGGTAGATGAAGGTTTGGTTTGATATTGGGATCATACCCATGAAATGGGTTACCTACGTATCCTTGTGAAAGGAATCAGAACCCTCATAGTTCAGTGCCGCATAATAGGACCTATCATAGCTTTTAAGGTCATGTGATAAGGACCTAACCATATAGTTTAATGTCATGTGGTAAGGAAATCTAAGTGAAAGGCGCATAGTCAAAGTTTGGTGTGGGACAAATGTTGAAAACCACCCGATGAACTTTGAAAGGATATGGGTTTCCAAGTTATATTAGAACCTATTGGGAATACGGATCAATGAGAACATGGATGATTTTGAAATGTTGGGTTTGAACCTTAAGGAAGCTTTCTAAGTATCCCATGTGGATAGGAATTCAATCCCACGTAGTTCGATGAATATCATAAGCGATTATAGTCCTTTGAGAGAAATGAGTTTGGGATTACTTCCTAAAAAGTATGCCTTGATGATTTAGGGGTTTAATTTGGGGCTTATTCCTAAGTAGGATGCTCATATTAAGGGAATTAGGTTTGGATTCCTTGAGATAATATCTAGTGAGCTTGGGCACGAAAAGGGAATCCTACGTATCCTGGTTTGAATAGGAATCTGAGTTCTCGTAGTTCTATCCTCAAGGATGTTAGTTCATAAGTCATAATCATCACGAATCTCTAAGCCCATGTGAGTCATGTTAGGTGTGAGAAACAAGAGGATGTAAAAGATTCCACAATTAAACTTCACACTTTTCCTCTTCCTCTGGTGGAAGCAGGCTCCCCTATGGCTATGAGAGTGGATGAGGCATGACTTTACCCAAGAAGAGGGTGAGGCGATGAGGCTGAGTAGACCCAAGAAGTGGGTAAGGCGACGAGTCGTCCCTATATTCACATTATATTAGAAAATGGCCCAATGAAAAAAAATGGGATGAAGTTTAGGGGCTTACACCAGGATGGCTTCCCATGGTGACAAAGCCCAACAGGAGAGGGAAAGAGTAACCAAAGTCCATGTGCCTATCACTCCTATGATCTTTGGCACAGAATAAGAATGGAGGAGCAATGATTTTATATCCTTCAAGAAAATCTAGGGGCTTACACCAGGATGGTTTCCCTAAAAATGATATTGGTAGAGGAGGGATACTTCTCCTTTATTTTAAAAGAAAAAATAGGTAAGAACCATACCTTCCCCTACCAGAGACCTGAGGTTTCAGGTCATCTCTTTGAGAAGGGAGTGTCTAGGACCCAACCCTCCTCTAAGTAGGGATCTTCTCATCACTATTTATGAGATAAAGGTCAATGTGACTGTGGATATACAAACCCAAAGACACTTCATGAATCATAACTCCCTTATAAAACATATTTGGGAAACCTCTTACTGTGGAAATACAAACCCAAATAAGAGACACACTGATGTGTCTTTACTAAATGTTTGATAAGTCAGGAGGTTTTTGTGGAGTTCTCAATAGAATCCCTTTAAGACAAGGGAGCCAAGGAAGAATAAGCCTTGCCATGATGGATTTGATGAAGGCTTGATGGCTTGTAAACTTAAGAGAGTATGTGAATCAAAAAGGGGAGCTCAAGTAAATAATAGCACGCAAGTAGACTTGAACGACTTGATATTCACTTAAGACATGAACAACCTATATGGTAATACTTGGGCGAGACTTGGATCAAGCCTTCTGGAGTATTCACAAGTAATCCCAGAAATGGGGCGCTCAAGTTCTTATGAATGGAATAGGTTCGGCACAAGTGTTTCTGATTTATGGAGGTTAGGTGCTTTAAGCACACAAGTTTTATGGTTTTAAAACACTAAAAGGACATAAGTACATTGATCCTAATTTAAATCCTCCACTCAAGGTGTTGAATAATTAACTTGAATGTTTAGGAAGACTAGGGCGAAGCACTAGGGTGACCAGAATAGAAATTAGGCTTCAAGGAAATTTTTTCGTGCAAATGAAGACCCCAGTGTCTATTTATAGGAAAATGCAAGGCCATGGGTGAATGGAGTTTGGGTGCACAAGTAGGCTTTTTGGAGGAAATGTGGCGCGTAAGTGGCTGTGCACCGGATGGGTGGCACCCAAGTATACATTTGCACTGCTGGTGATTTGGATAGACTAGGTATACACCTTTAGGAATTATCCAAAATTATTACTTCAATCAGCTCCCTCATGGTGGTGCATAGGTGTTTGAGATTAGGTACCTTGGGTGCCACTTTATGGACATAGCCAAATAATTTCTTCATACCATGGGGCCTGCACCCCCAACACCCCTACTTCGGATCAATGCCAGGCTATGGTCCTGGCCCATCGGGCCATTGCCTTTGCTACCGTCACTGACCCCCATGAAAAATTCAATGTCTCACCGCAAACATTTTGAGCCTGGTTGAGGAAATTTTGCAGAGAAGTGAATGGAACACATTTCATGGTGTCAAAAATTTGGAATAGGTTCAACGTACTGTGATTTCACCCTATCTTTTTGATAGAATAAATTTTGAAAGGTTGTCCTTTAAAGGTTTGTGGGTCCAATGACATGAGATTTGTTGTATCAGAAGCTACTGGGGTCATAGCTAGTTGTTTTAACTATTCCTGTATAATACCATAAGTTCAGTAGATTGTATTTAAAGTCATGCAACCATAAAAAATCCAATACCTTATCCTAATAACTTCTCTACACTCATCTTATCTCTCATGTGTACTAGTGGAAACATACACTTCTCGTGTTGGTGGATTTCCAAAATTACTTTTCTAAAATCCACCATTTTATACAGGGTGTCTTTAAATATGAATCATTCTTAAATGGTGTGCCACAATTTCCTATGGAAGGGGAAATAATATTACTAGCCATCAAGACCTACCTAGTCAGTCCCCTTAGGCTCTAAAAGAACTAGTAAATCATTGTCTATAGAGGCTATATATTATTTTTGGACTTAATCATCTTAGAATGAGTAAAATTGTTTCCTTCCCACCTAGAATTGATTCCTTCTAGGTCCCCCTAGCTTGTCCTAGAGAGGAGGGGTTTTATGTTGATGAAAAATGGGTATTATATGATATGGTGTGGGTTTTGGAGTTGGGGTCAGTGTAGAAGATAACTTATATGTGATAGATGTCACCTATTCTTTTTCTTATTCATTTCCCTAGGACCAGTAGAGTTATTCTAGAATCGATCTTAGTCTGTTGTATGGAATATTCTAGTCATTGAGCCATGGTATCCAAATCATGAAATCCACCTATATATTTCACTGGTATGAGTGGAATTCACAACTTTTCACAAAGGTTCTCAATGCAAAGAGTGAGCATATCTTCAGGGGATTAAGTCTCCCCATTCTATCTAGAAATGAAATTTGAGAATATATTAGTTTCATACAATTTTAAATTTTATAGGTCAATGATTATTGTATTTTTCAATGTTGACATGAAATGAATGAGGAATTTTTGATAGAGATCCCTCCACCCCGTGATAAATTGAGCTGGAAAATTAGTGTAACATATAAAGGATGGCCCTTACAATGTTTGCATAAAGAATCTGAGTTTCATTGACTATTGTTGCTTAGGAGTTCCCATCATGGGATCAAAATGGGTTGAAAATTGCATCAAATGTTGTTCTAGGTCACTTGATCCATTTAATATAAAAAACATAGGACTCAATAAGTTTGGTGGGGGTAGGGTGTCACACACCGATTATGGTTATGGTTCTTGTTCTAGCTGTATTGGTTCATGACGATTCTCTATGGCTTCCAATTGGGCTATTAATGAATAAATGATTTCAATAATCCCTTGATGAATGTTCAGTTAACTAGGATCATAGATAGGTGTTACAATGGGAAAGACCTGACATGCCAGTTCATCCATTATTTATGGTCGATGTCCGATTGAGGACAACTTTTGAGGATTTTACTAACCTCGTTATGGTTGTCTCCTTAATGGAGGGAAATATTGATATCCATATTTGATCAGGTCCAGGTTAACTGATGGTCCAAGCACTGAGTTAGGCAGGTATCCTAGCACTTCTTTAGTCACTAGGATTAACCCTTGTGTAGGTACACCTAATAGAAGTGTATATTGAGGCTAGGCTCATAGAAAATATTCAGTACTAATGATACCTCAGAACAACTCAATTTTCAATCGCCTCAACTCTTCAAATTCATCCTCCTATCGAGAAATTTTTTCTTTGAGCATAAGAATATGGTCCTCTTAGAGAGGAGGAGGTGGGTCATATATGCCCCTGATTTTTTTTTCTTTTCTTTAATAGAGATACACTAAGTAGGTAATAGGGGATTGTTCATGGGAGGAACCAAATATAGGGAAATTCGCTGGTTCCAGGTACACAAACCTTTGTTCATCTCAGTGTGGAACATGTTTAGGATGGAACCAACCTCTCCTTTATCTTCTTAATTTTCATCATTTTTTGTTACTTCTTCCAGAATTAATTTACCAATGTTACCAACACATAACAAATTCTATGCATTATAAAAAATGTAAAATGATAGGTGGGTCATTTACACCCTTTGTTGAACCTCTCCCTTCTTTTTTGGGATACACTCTATGATTCTTGATGAAGAGTGACTCAAGGGTGACTTCCATGAAACTTGGTCATATACTTCCTTTATAATGGAAATGGGACATG
The DNA here is from genome assembly GCA_963277665.1 of Viscum album. NCBI lineage: Eukaryota > Viridiplantae > Streptophyta > Magnoliopsida > Santalales > Viscaceae > Viscum > Viscum album. The sequence goes on along the minus strand of OY728161.1, from coordinate 579,112,621 downwards.
AGATGGGAAAACTAGGATACCATAATTTTCTGGTCCACCCTATATAGAAAAATACTAATTTATATCAAAAGGCAGTTTGATGTAAAAATTTCCCAGCCCTGTGGGATGGGGTTTCTCACATTTCTTTTTTGTCATGCCTCTTGGGTTTCTCACATTTCTTTTTTTTCATGCCTCAGTCTGAATATTTCATTATTTTAGGGGATTTTTGGGTTAAAAATTTCCCCAGCCCTATAGCCTAAGGTTAATCCCATACTACAGAATATGTTGCTACTTTTTTCCCTCTCTTGATCTCATGCATCCATTTTCAAGTGTGATCCAAGTTTAATTTTTGGGGTTTCTATGAATAGAGGGACAAGATATCAGGATTGCTAATCGTCCATAGTGGTCTATGAGGATTCATTTGAGGGATCCTGAAAACGATGCGTCAGTCTATGAATTCCTAGGCTCAAGAAAGATTTACTTCATGGGATACTGAAAATACCATCATCACATGTGAATAATTTTAGTTTGTGGGTTCATTCATTCGTGGTGGATGGAAATAACAATTTGTTCCTGTAAAAAAACTTGGTTTCTTTCATAGAAGGCCAATGGTACTATCTTTCCCCATGAACTATTCCATTTTTGGGGTGCCTCGTAGAGGAACTCCATGTAGAGAAGTGGTCCAAAAAGTGTTTTTTAATTTGTGGGATCAATCCTTCCTTCATGTATTTTCTCCCTTTAATCATTTTATTCCATATCCTTATTTGTGGTTAATTTTTACCCTTTTATAAATTCATTTAATTCTTTTCCTCTGGCATAAACAAATTCTTAGACAGAAAATATCCCCCCCAACATTAGAATTTTCACTGATCATAATGAATAGGATTTGATTTTGATGAATAAACTGGTCATGTTTTGAACCGGTTTGCAGTACACTTGAGAAACTACAGAGGGTGTCACACATATTAATGTGGGTCCTATATCATTTTCCTTTTATCAGATTTCATGGAGAACTAAGTGATCCACAAGCTATACTCTACCACTGGTTCTTCCAAAAAGTGATCTTCCATTTCATCCATTATTTATGTAAACCAAACCTCACCACCCATGAATGGTAATTTTTTAATCTCCCACATAGAAGCAAGATGTTTCATGGATTGAGCGCCCTGTGGAATGATGCATCATGGGGTGTGCGCCTCACCAGCTGACATCCTCATGGACCAATGGTTCACTGGCCAATTCTATGTAGGAAACCACTTCATGGTGCTTTATAATTTTTATTTTTATGAATACTAATCCCTTTACTTCTAGATTTTTATGTCGATAATAGGATGGACACTTCATAGGATATTTCTATTACTATTGCTTCTTTTATCTCTATTACTGATGAGAGGATGAATGTTATGATCAATTCTGTTAAAAATAATGATAAAATCAACATAAACATGATCCATAAACTCAAAGAGGGAATTAATAGTTATGTTAAAAGGGGTATCCATAATTGGACTGGTTACCTCTTTATGTATTTTGGATTCCATCAGATGTTTCAATCCAAATACCAAACCCAGTAAATCAATCTGTATCTTGGATAATCAAGAACATAAACTTTACCCATTACAAAATCTCATTAAGGGGATCATTCAATAAATAAACTCATGTTGTAATATTTATCTTTAACTAAAATTCTATTTTCCTAGAAGAAACTATGCGGGAATGAGATGAAAACGAGTAGTTAAGGCGGTCATTGATATAGGACATTAGCACGGGGGCTCATTCAGCATGGATTGGGAGTGACCTTTTGGGACTTATAGACTTGTGAGGAATTTATGAATGATTTCAATAACATTGGTATGTACAAGTAGATCTAGGTATTGTAGAACTAATCTATCCTAAACCAAAATGTTATCCTATTTCTACTTAGAATATGGAGTCCAAACACCAATACCTTCCACATAGGGCATGGGGAGGTTGGGATTAGTCTTTTGGGATGACCAAATAATTTCATGGGATCCCATTATGGGTGATATGTATGATGAATTTCTTCCACCCCTTCATATTATGATGACATGGAAAGGACACCCCCCCCCCTCTCCAAGAAGATTATTGACAAGGTGAAGGATCTTTTGAATGGTGACCATCATCCAAAGCAATACGTCCCATTTTTTGATTAGATCAATGCATTTTCTACATTAAGCGGCTAGGATCCTTGTGAGAGGAGGCCTATGATTTTTCCAAATCTCAAGACACAAAGGTGTATTGGTTCCTATTGGACCATAAATGAGGAGGTTTGGATTAACAAATGTGACTAGAAGATCATCCCTAGTGTCGACCAACTATTCTGACTTCCAACATTCATTTCCATGTTTCTCAATGGATGATTACTATCGGTGTGTGACTTTGATATCTGGATCAGAGTCACGACATTCATAATGATGCTTAGTTATCCACCAAGAAATTTCTAAACCTGGTCATCCCAATGATAGAGAGGATTTTTCTTTTTTGGAAAGAATCAGTAAGGGGAGGCCACCATAATGGATGGTAGGTCCCTTCCAAGTTATCTAGGGATGGGTATGAGCACATTTGGGAGGTTATAGATTTATCAATATCCAATAGATCCCCAAGGATAATTTCTTACAATATCTTTAGAGCATAAGTGGGGTGAGACCATCCTGATATAAAGAGAATGAAACTATGGATTAGATAAATTACTATGATTATTTCTCCTATGCTCTTTATTATCCTACCGCTGGTACTTTGGTAAAGGACACCTCTGCAGATCAAGCCATATGGGGGTATCTCATTTCTTTAAGGGAAGGAATCTTAGTGGTATATATTTATGGAGAACTTATATGTGTAGGGAATACACACTACATATTTTAACATTTGTTCAACTACATTCATACGAGTTTTCTTTTGACCAGAAGGCAGTGCACACCAAGAGAAACACTTAATGGTAGCTCGATATCTCAAGATTATGTTCACTTGCATGGACACATGATACCTAACTGGGATTCTCCCTCCTATGGGTTTTAATCCTACACTTACCATATCTTATGTTGATGTATGGAAGTAATCATACCCTGAAGATCAATAGGAAAAATAAGTTCATGTTGTCAAAGTTCAACCAAAACCCAAGCCTAAAGGGAATCAAACCCAAGCTTCCAGAAATTCATGGCCTAGAGAAAATCCAAGAAAAACACTCATTTTTGAACCCCCAAGGAAGATGTTGAGAATCAAGGGTTTAACCCACCAGGATTCCAGTGCTACATCTCATGTCAAAGTATCCATCTATCATGATGCCTTCTTTCCAACATCTTATAAACAATGATATTCTTTAAGGGTTTCTCATTTGGTATGTGGAATCTGGTTATTTTTTTAATATAAATAGGTTTTATTAAGTAGATATGGATACGTGTTAGTGGCTGACACTATATCTTATTCCAATGACCCTAAGAAGGTAGACACCTATCATTGTGATCTCGATGCTTCTATTTATTCACTATAAAACCATCATATATATATCAGGAGAGTTCTCTCAATAGTGAGAACTAAGGTTAGTGATAGTGAAGGAGATGATAGTCTCACTTATAAGGGGTTGATTATTCCAACCCCCACACGAAGACTAGTTCTAGGTAATTTCCTTCCTCCCATTCGGGGTCTTATAAGCACCCATCCCCAGAATGTCCCTGGGAGGTCGAGGCACAATGGAAGAAATTGTGGTTATTGGAACCTTCCCAAAATACCAGGTCAGATCTTATAGAACTAGTCATTCTTATCAGTATATCCTTCCTATAGGCTATGAAATCATGGTATACTTTAAGAGAAAGTACATATGTTGATGAAATATGTGAAATTATCTAGGTAGAGACCCTTTATTTTTCAAGCATTGAGCTAATCACTGCCCCTGCATTAATCAATGACCAAGAGGATCTTCATGAAGTGGGTACATATATTTGGAATAGAAGGACACCTATGTTCACTCATTCAAGGACATAATTAACAAGTCTGACCATGTAGGGGATATAGTGGTAAACATGGTGGGGAGAGATGATTCCATTTAATATGTAATATGTTTTTTTTACCAAATCATCTCTTTATTATTATTATGACCTTGAATCCAAAATTGTAATGATTTTAAGAACATGGGGAGATTCATGAACTTTTTTATTCCCAGGGGTATACCCCAATGGGTTCCAATGCTAGGGAGAATATCCCTTCGGATGTGGGAGCTCTCGGAGAAGGCTCTATCTCAAGGAAATGGAGCATATGGAAGTAGTTGATGAAAATCCTGCAGGATCATTTACACCCCCAACCTCCCCACTGTTATATCTAAGGAATCATCTCTATGGAACACCATAAAGCATCTATAGGCAACAAAACTGAAGATATGTCTAAATTTAGGGATAAGAGATGATTGTTTCATATATTTATTTAGTTGTCATGTTATGTGTTTTCAGGTGACGAGTAATCATCTTGTACATGAATTAGTGTAATTCTGGTGAGTAATCAATCCATAACTAGCCAGGTTCCTATAGTCCACGTTTCTTTATAGATTAATGTGATAAATTCATCAACAATAGCCTAAATGAATGGGGAACCCCGAATAACTTATGATATCTTGGACTTACCTAGGCCCAAGAGGTATACCCTTACTGATAAAATGAATTCTATCCTAGTATATGGTTTGTCTTTATAGGTTGACATTTCAATTCATCATATTGATCAGGCCCCTCTTAGGAACACAACCATGGAAGGGGGATCTAGTCAGGATCGGGGAGAATCAAAATCAAGTGTCCCCTAGTTCTGGGATGGTTATTCATACAAATACATTTTCCATGAGAGATCCATTAGAGACCATTGACTTGGCCATGTATGAACCGAAACCACACATGTCTCTAGAAGAACCTGATGTTAATCTGCTGACTGTGGTTTCAATGTTCATTTTTCCAGGTGATGGAACAGTGGTGGACATGGTTGCTAGTGTTTTTGAAAGTGAGGGCGAGTTCTCCAACCTTCCACCCATAAACATTTTTTTAGGATTTAGATGTTAACTATTTAAAACATACCATTCCATAATTACATCCACAAGTCTATGTAGTTTCATCTTATTTCCCAATATCTCAACTTCTTAACGTCACAAGGGACCCAAACGTTAAAACATCATGTCGTGTCGAGGTTGCTGAGTGAGGACCCTTTCTGGTGGAAATTATTCCTGAATATATTGCACCATTTGAGAGTGATTCTAAGTTGGACAAGGAGTACCTAGATGAATTTCACATTACCTATCAGAAAATATGGAATGATATATAGATGAGGATTTCTAAAACCCCCTCCCCTTGGGAGAATTTCTGATGAAACTGCCCAAATTGAGTAACCTATTCTCATTTTGTTTGTGTGGGTGTGTGGGGGGGGGTTGATTATTATTTAATCCATGAAAAAGTAAATTATGTGATTTCTACATGGGAGAGAACTAGAAAGCTCCATTTTCCTTTCAAATACAGAGTCTAGTGAACATCTTCTACATCTAGGTAGATCCTTCTCTGGGATTCTGCTAAGTATGCTAGGATGTCCATGAGGTGATAGAGAGAAGTTATAGGGTAGAGATACTCATAGGAGTGGATTCATAGATTGGTGGAGTGGATTAGTCAGGATCTAGAGTGAATCAAGCAAAAAATGGCTTATAATGAGGTATCTGTGGATGAAGGGAAATTGTTAGTGGAGGAAGAGGAGATGGTAAGATTGGATACAACTAATAAGGTGGAGGAACTACGGGCCTATTATAATGTTTACTAAAAACGTTTCGAAGCTCCATTGAGCCATAGAGGATTTGGATTAGATATTAATTCAACATTTTGAATCTAATGAGAAGGATTTTTAATCACAATGTCCTACTTATGCAAAGATACTCGAGGATATGGATACTCCTCCATTCTCATATAATAAAATAAAAACTTGTTTTCCATCTAATGATTATCCTTTATCTTATCATTCTGTTCAAATTGATCATAACTATTCATTTTTTTAAATTTAATCTCCTGTAGATATCAATTGAAATTATAACCTAGGATATCCAAATTAACAAAATCATATGATGATCTAATTTTTTTCTGATTCAATAGAGTCAGCAAGCATAGTTTCGAATGTTTCTAGGGTTACATGGGAAACACTAATTTTTTTTAATGTTATCACCCTAATTTATTCCATAATTATGTTTTGGTGTGGGCTTAGTGGGTGTAACTTGACTTTTTCATAAGCTTATGTTATTGGGTTTTTTACATAATGTGTCTTGTGTCTCTTAGTTTTTTTATTGCTCGATTGATTTAAAAACCATAAAAAGCATTGGTTCAGTGAGCTATAACACAAATTTTTTCTAGGGTGTCCTTTACAGTTTTTAAAACTGAGAAGTATAGTTTCATTATTTGTGGGTAGTCTAAATTCTTGAAAATCATACATGTTTGGCTAGTATTTTAGGTTTAATTGATTTGACTAGGAATTATAGGGATATAACCTCAATAGGACTTACTGGTTGCGAATTTCCTAATATATTACAGACATGAATGGGGGTTTTTAGAGCCTAGTTTTTTATTTCCTAATCTGAGACGTGGTATTGGAAAACTACATGATGAGAAATAGTAAAAATAGTTTCCCTAATGATATTTTCGGGGCATACAGAGAGAGGAAATGTATCTCCTATAGACATATTATTCTTTGGTTGATATGCCCTATATGTGGGAATATTATGTAGATCCAACTGGGGAATATTGTGCATAGTTGAAAAAAGGATTTGAAAGAGCACTGTTGTGGGCGCCCTCAAATGATTAGTGTAATTTGGGGTACTTAGGTACAGCAGAGTGGCTGACCAAGGTCGTCTCTCAAAGGAGGAAGTGAATTTAACAACTTATTAGAGGTATTCTAAATATAAAATAAAAGAGAATAAAATAACTACTTGAAAGGATGGGGGTGTTTTTTTTTATAGTTTATGAACCTAGAAGAATTTTGTTGGAAGAAGATTTCATTTTTTTTGTTTTTAATTTTGAAATGAAGTTTCGATTAGAATGACACAACAAGAAGATGTTTTTTTAGAAATCTATTTTAAAAGGTGTAATCGATCTAACTCTACCTCTTCAATAATTTATTAATCATTATCATTTAAATTAATATTCAATTAATTATGATCCCTTAATTTGTTAAATCCCGAACCCTACGAGAATTAACTTTACAACGAAGATTGAAGTGAATTTTAACCGTAGGCTAACTTCAGAACATGAAATCGCAACACCCTGCTTTGATTGATGTTCTAAAATTAGCTTATGGTCAGTGGTAAATTAAGGCACATAACCACTATGGAAATGAGGATTAATTGAGTTTAGCGATTATATTTGAACTCTACAAATTGATCCCATGTGGTTTTGAATTACCGGTTAAGGTTGCGCTCTCACAGTTCACACAATTCCCGACCTCGCGTGTTTTGTGTTAAATATTCAATTGCTTGCTTAGTTTCATTTAAATTAAAAACTAAATTAATAGATCATAATATGTGAATTACAGTAGCACATTGATTCAAAATAAATGAATGAAGAAGGATAGAGGTCGATCAATTACTAAAAAGAACTACTCTTCCATGGGTGGTGTAGTCATCGTGGAGACGTTTTGCATAAGCAACAGATTGAAAGGGTAGAACCCAATATTGTCTCCACTCTTGATTCCAACCCAATTAAGAAGATTAATATAAGAAGAAGACGGATAAACACAGAAGATTATTTGAAGAAAAATTCAAGAAACAAACATGAAAGAAAAGAAAAACAAAGAAGAGGTGAGAGAGGAGAGCCTTTTTGGAAGAGAGGTTTGCACAAAGGCTTACTTCTTCCAAGAGTTTTTAGGGGCTCCCAAGAGACACCCTTTCGGCCACACCTTCCCAAATCCTCGACCAACCCTCTCAAATAGTTAAAACCCCATTTAAATAGAGTTTGTGAAGGCTAGGGATACATAACTTTTTAAGTGTGAAATGAAAAACTCGGCCAAATATTTTATTCCAACTTGAGCCGCCCATTTGACCTCCAACACTCGTGCATTGACCGGCATTCCAGAAGGATTATTTGTGCCAAATCATGTTCCCGAGGTTTCCTCAAAATTTGGGCTCAATCCAAGACAGTATAACTAAGATATGGCCCAAATACAGAACCCATGTCCATTCTGCCGAGTCCAGCCCACCATTGGATTAATGGCTCATTTACTCCATCCAAATGCACTCTTTAGCTCTAGTGTCCTGAATTGAAGTTGTATAAATTGAAGTTAGGAACACTGTTACAAAATTACAAATTAAAATAATAAATATAAAAATATTTATCTTCGAAATACTACAGTGCACTATTAAGGGTAAAATTGGAATTTTCACCAAATTTTCAAATGAATGATCAAATCCCAAATATTTTATAAATAAACATATTTAACACAATGTGAGGAAATTATATCATTTATTATCAATAAAATATTCAATAAAATAGTGTTTTATCAACTCCCCCACACTTACCATTTTGCACACCTGGGAAAACCTCATATCAAGTAAACCTCAATATCAAATCAAAACCAATTTTAAAACACATATCCTTAAGATCAATCAATTTCACACCAAGAATGAAAAGATATCATGCATCATAAAAAACCTTATTTCAAGTTCTCCATTTATGTCATTCAATATATTTCCACTTCATTTATCCGCCCATGCACAAAACACTTACCTCGCTTAAATTTTCTCTCATCACTCAAATATCAATTTTTTTTGCAATGTCTTTCTCATCCAAACTCATACAAGGGTCACCATAGGCTTGATAGATTCCTACATCGCTACCCGATGTGAGTCAAGGATATATGTTTATCATGAGGACTTTTCAGTGTTGTTCTGTGTCTTTCGGTTGGTAGTATTAAGATGTGAAAAACTCCGAGGCTGGATGAGGAGGGCTTGACTCTTTTGAAGCAAAATTGCATTAATCTAATTTTCACTTAAAGATGGTCTTCTCTTCAATCCCCATAGTATCAATTCAGCTCCATCATCATGAAAAGTCATGAAAGGTTTACAACATTCATAATTTTAGCATAAAAAAATGTCAATCTTCTCAAACATGATTTTCTTGAAAGCTCCAGATGGGCACAACTTTCCACCTCAATTAGATGCCCCAGAAAAGGCACAACTTCACTTGTCATGAAAGCTCCAGAAAAGGCACAGCTTTCAATATAATGACTTTCTTTAGCAGCAAACACATCTCTTCATAATTTAATTTTCCACCCAAAGTATCACATAATGTGGTGGCACAACACAAGACAGCTTCCCCCACACTTAAGCTCAACTAGATTATGCAATTTCACTTCAAGAGTTGGTTGGATAGGGAAAATTGGCTTGTAATGTGGCTTAACCTAACAGGCTATGCATGGCTTCTAAGGGCTACAAGGATTAAATATTCAAGGTAGGCTATTATAAAAAAGGATTCTTTGAAATAGGGGCTTTAATACCAAACAAATGCCTCAATCATTTAAACATAAGTACCTCAAACCCTCAAGTTTTGACAGGAATAGATCAAATTCTGGTTAAATCAAGTATGGGTTGGTTCTCTCAAGAAGTGAAGTGAATGTAAAGAATATGAAAATAATGTTTTAGAAGCCTCACAGGAAAGTGATTTCAAATATAAAGACAGTGAGATTTTCATGGGATTCAAAATTCAGCGTACTTTTCATGAAATTACTAAATATTTGAACTTGAAACAAAGTCATTTTAGCATTCATTTAAGCTTAGTTTCAAGGGGTAAATTGTTTCACTTATTGATATGGATTTAAAAATGGTGATGAGAATCATTTCAGCCCAAAAGTTTCAAAAACACACATAAAATTGTAAAATAAACACACAAATTTTGAAAAACACACAATTTTTTTTGGTTTTTTTTTTGAACAGGAAAGAAATTGAAATTACTAAACTAAAAGGTTCCCTCCCCCACACTTAAAATATTGAATTGTCCTCAATGTAAAACTATGAGATGATATATGCACATGAAATGTAGAATTTTTAAATAGGACAAATAATATAAAAGTGAAAGGGTTAGGAACAGCCTGATGTGATCAAGTGATGATGGGGTCATGCAGTGTGATAAAATCCACTGCATCAGTAGGATGTCCCTCAATGTATCTCTTCAAATGTTGCCCATTTACTATAAATCTCCTTCCAGTGTCCTCTTGTGTGATCTCCACTACACCATAAGGAAAAACATTAGACACAATATAAGGACCTAACCATCTGGAACGCAACTTACCAGGCATCAACTTCAGTTGTGAACTATAGAGAAGGACTTTCTCTCTAACATGAAACTCCCTTTGTTGGATCATTTTGTCATGAGATGCTTTTGATCTTTCCTTGTAGAGCCTTGAGTTCTCATATGATGACAGTAAAATCTCCTCAAGCTCTTGAATTTTCAACTTCCTTTGAATTCCAGCTTGGGCCAAATCCATGTTACATTTATTTATAGCCCAATATGCCCGATTCTCGACTTCCACGGGTAGATGACACGCTTTCCCAAAAACAATCCTAAATGGGGACATACCAATGGGGGTATTGTATGATGTCCTATAAGCCCACAATGCATCATCCAAGTGCTTGCTCCAATCCTTCCTATTTGGCTGCACGGTTTTCTCCAAGATTTGTTTTAACTCACGATTTAAAACCTCAGCCTGGCCATTTGTTTGGGGGTGGTATGGTGTTGATGTTTTGTGTGTCACCCCATACTTTCGAAGGAGGGAAGAAAAATTCCTATTGAAAAAGTGTGTCCCTTGGTCACTGATGATGGCCTTTGGTACTCCAAACCTGCACAAAATCTGTGCTTTGACAAAGTCCACAACAACATGAGAATCGTCAGTCCTGGTGGCCCTGGCCTCCACCCATTTACTCACATAATCAACAGCAACCAAAATATACAAAAATCCAAATGAACTAGGAAAAGGACCCATAAAGTCGATGCCCCATACATCAAAAATCTCACAAAATAGTATGGGTTGTTGGGGCATCTCGTGTCTCCTAGAAATGTTCCCAGTGTGTTGGCAACGAGAGCATGACTTACAAAACAAATGGGCATCATGGAATAATCTTGGCCAATATAATCCAAAGTCCAAAACCTTCTTAGCTGTCCGTTGGGGTCCAAAGTGTCCACCACAAGCAAGTGTATGAAAGAAATGCAAAACAGACTCAATCTCATGATCAGGAACACACCTCCTAATGACTTGGTCACTACACATGCGCCATAAGTATGGATCATCCCAAACATATAATCTTGACTCACTCTTTAATTTTTGGACTTGATGTTTCTTTAAATTTGCAGGGATTTCAGAAGCAGCAAGGTAGTTAACTAAATCAGCATACCAAGGATGCGTACCTGAGATGGTATAGAGATGCTCATCAGGGAAAGTGTCCCGAAGTGGTACCTGATCCAAGGTGTCATCCTCTAGTGTGTGAGTAAGACTACTCATGTGGTCCGCCACCATGTTTTCTGACCCCTTTTTGTCCTTTATCTCGATGTCAAACTCTTGAAGAAGGAGCATCCAATGGATAAGTCGTGGCTTTGCATCTGGCTTCTTCAGGAGGTACCTCAAAGCTGCATGGTCAGAAAAACAACTACATTAGAGCCCAATAAATATGAACGAAATTTATCTAAAGCAAATATGACAGCAAGAAACTCCTTTTCCGTGGTTGTGTAGTTTGATTGGGCTGAATCCAGTGTCCTCGATGCATAAGCAATCACATGTGAACGTCCCTCCACCCTCTGAGATAAGACAGCTCCAACCGCGAAGTTGGAGGCATCACACATAAGCTCAAATGGAAGGTCCCACCGTGGGGGATGTATGATTGGTGGAGTGGTCAGACACTTCTTCAGCTCATCAAATGATACCCTGCATGAATCATCAAAATTGAAGTCAATATCTTTTTTAAGCAACTGAGATAAGGGTAGAGCGATCTTACTAAAATCTCTGATGAAGCGTCGATAAAATCCATCATGCCCAAGGAATGATCGAACATCATGCACACATGTAGGATATGGGAGGGATGAAATAATGTCTACCTTAGATTTATCAACTTCAATGTCATTTTGTGAGACTATATGACCTAAGACAATTCCCTTTTAGACCATGAAATGACATTTTTCAAAATTTAAGACCAGATTATTCTCAATACAATGATGCAACACATCACCCAAACTAGAGAGATATTCATCAAATGTGGACCCATAAACTATAAAATCATCCATAAATACCTCCATGCAGGTCTCAATGAAATCTTAGAAAATACTCACCATGCATCTCTGGAAGGTACCTGGGGCATTGCAAAGTCCAAATGGCATCCTTCGGTAAGCAAAGGTATCGAATGGGCAGGTGAATGTTGTCTTCTCCTGGTCCTCTGCTGCAATGGGAACCTGAAAATAGCCAGAAAATCCATCCAAGAAACAATAGTGTGTCTTCCCAGCTAGTCTCTCAAGCATCTGGTCAATGAATGGAAGTTTGAAATGGTCCTTACGAGTGGATTGATTTAGTTTCCTATAATCGATACACACTCGCCAACTGTTTTGTACTCTCACAGGAACTAACTCATCATTTTCATTTTTTATAACAGTGAAACCAGTTTTCTTTGGTACAACCTGAACAGGGCTAACCCATTGTGAGTCATAAATAGGGTAAATGATACCCGCCTCAAGTAATTTTTCAACTTCATTCTTAACAACTTATATGAGGGTGGGATTAAGTCTCCTTTGTGGCTGTCTCACCGGTTTAGCCCCATCCTCCAAGAGAATCCTATGCCTGCAAATGGAGGGGCTAATACCTGATATGTCTACCAATGTCCAACCAATTGCCGTAATGTTTTCTCTCAAAAGATTCAAAAGTTTTTCTTCATGTTCAAAAGAGAGATTGTTAGCAATTATGACAGGTAATCTATCACCACTGGGCAAGTATGCATATTTGAGATTTGGGGGTAATGGCTTGAGCTCCAATGTAGGTGGGCGATGTATGGATGGAGAAATTGATGCAACAGACATATCTTCACAATGAACATCAGTATCAGAATAAAAATAATCACAATCATAGAATAAAGCACCAAATCCATCATCATACTCAATAGCCATGTCATAATCAGAGTTCAAATGATCAAAATCAGAATATGATTCCATTTCAAAATCAAATCTTAGAGAGTCTTGTTCCTTAAAAATGGGTGTAGAAGTATTCTTAGACATCAAACTAGAACCAATACTCATAATCTCCCTAAGCATAGGACAATCCAATTCCATGATGTTTTTACTTGGTGGTTCAAAATGGGAGATAACAAAAGCAGAATGGTCCTCTGAGGGGTACTTCATGGAATCCATAACATTAAATATCACAACTTCATCTCCAAACTCCATGGAAAGTGTACCCTCATTGACATTTATGATAGTTTTTGCAGTTTTGAGGAAGGTTCTACCTAAGATAATGGGGGCATGAGAACTTACCTGATCATCCTCCATGTTAAGCACATAGAAGTATGCTGGAAAGATCATGTCTCGTACCCGAACAAGTACATCCTCAAGAACTCCCGCTGGATATGTTGTAGCTCTATTCGCCAATTGCACCACTACTCTTGTTGGCTTCAACTCACCAACCTGCAAGGAAGAGAATACAGAGTGAGGCATCACATTTATTGAAGCTCCTAAATCACAAAGAGCATCAGAGAAGTGAAACTCCCATATAGTACATGGGATGGTGAATGTCCCGGGATCTTTGCACTTTGTTGGCATTGCTAGAGTTGGTGTAATGAGTGCCGAGACATTCCTTCCAAGGTTGATCCTCTCATTTCCCTTGATCCCTCTTCGATTGGTACAAATTTCTTTTAAGAATTTCGCATACCTTGGAATTTTATTAATGGCATCAAGTAGAGGAATGTTGATCTCCACACGCTTGAATGTGTCCAAAACCTCCTTTTGCATTGCTTCTTCATCCATCTTCTTGGTTTGAACAACCCTGTTTGGAAAAGGAAAGGGTTTAGGAGGTACATCATCAATCTTTTTCTTACCTTTATCTTTCTCCTTGGATTTCTCATCAGTTGGTATGGAATGTGGATTCTCTATAGTAGAGGTGAATCCCGGTGGAATGGTAGGTCCAAATGTATCATTCATTTGCTTCCCACTTCTCAATGTGATTGCACTAACATTCCCCTTTGGATTTGGAGTGGGTTTGGAAGGTAAATTTCCTGAATTCTTACTCACAAGTTCATGGAGGGCGGTGACAATCTGACTCATTTGAGTCTTCAACTCTCTCAGCTCCGAACCTTGACTCTTCAGCTCATTCTATTGATTAAGAACAATTTGTTTCGAAAGATCATCAGTGTTAGAGTCTACCTTGTGTTGGATATTCCCTTGTTGCTGACTCATTGATGTTTGAGCTTCGAATCTCCTTGGGGGTTGTTGGAAACCCTGTTGGTAAGGTGGAGGCTACTGGAAGTTTGGTTGAAAAGGGGGCCTTTGTTGTTGTCCAGAGCCATACCTCATGTCCGCTTGATCTTTCCACCCTTGGTTGTATGTTGGAGCAAATGAATCAAACTTCTTTTGGGGATATGGTTGTTGTTTCTGCTGAAATGGTCTCCCAGGGAACACTGCTGCACAATCTTCTGTCTCTTGTAGTTGTGGGCAACAGTCAGTTGGGTGGCTTGTCTTAGTGAAAATGCCACATGGCCTTGAAGAAGGGGGTTGGGATGTCTTTTGAGCCAATGCAATCTGCCTCACCATAGTTGTCAATTCTTCTAACTTAGTATCAATCAAATGACTTTCAAGAGAAGAAGGACTTACTTGATGTACCCCTCGAACATGTGGTGTACCTCTATCACCGAATTGTTGAGAGTTTTGGGTCATTTTGTCGATCAATGCTCGTGCATCTACTGGTGTCTTGTCCACCACATCTCCTCCAGCAGCAGCATCCACCATGCTCCTCTCCATGGGTGTGAGTCCTTCATAGAAGTAATAGATGAGTCTTTTCCAACTGATTTGGTGATGTGGGAAGCTTGCACACAACTTCTTGAATTGCTCCCAGTACTCATACATTGACTCCCCTTGTGCTTGCTTGATCCCCGATATCTCCTTTCGAATGGATGTTGTCCTTGATGCAGGAAAAAATCTTTTCAAGAAAAGACGTTTCAAATCATTCCAACATGTTACATCTTCAGGTTGCAAATAATACATCCAATCTTTTGCAGCTCCATCAAGTGAGAATGGGAATGCTCTTAATTTAATTTGATCTTCAGAAACATTTCTTGGTTTTAAAGTTGAGCAAACCACATTAAATTCCTTAAGGTGTTTATTGGGATCCTCACCAGATAAGCCATGAAACTTTGGAAGAAATTGAATTAATCCAGATTTCAATTCAAAGTCTGATTCGAGATTTGGGTATGCAATACAATTTGGTTGATAGTTAATATCAGGTGCAGCCAATTCTCGAAAGTTCATTTCCATTATTTCCAGCCATTGGTTCCTATTTTATGTTTGAATTTGAATTGCTTCCAATTTCAATGTTTCCAGAAGAGAGGAATTCACCATCTGGTTGAATATTGAAACTTCCCGTAGATTGAGAATGTCTGATTCGTGCCCTAAGGCTACGTTCAATCTCAGGGTCAAGATCTAAGAGATATTCGGGATTAGTTCGTGTCATAGATTAAATAAAAATGAAAAGAAATAAAGTGGACCATAGTAAAATAAAAATGAGAAGTTTGAGTTGATGGTCCAAAAAGAAGTAGAAGAAAATAAAAGAAGAAGAATAAAAATCAGATTTGGTAAAGAAGGAAGAAAGAAGAGAGGAAGAGAATAAAATGTAAAATAAAATAAACACCTCTAATTGGTTGAAATAATTACTTACCTCCCCGTCAACGGCGCTAATTTGAAAGAGCGCTGTCATGGGCGCCCTCAAATGATTAGTGTAATTTGGGGTACTTAGGTGCAGCAGAGTGGCTGACCAAGGTCGTCTCTCAAAGGAGGAAGTGAATTTAACAACTTATTAGAGGTATTCTAAAAATAAAATAACTACTTGAAAGGATGGGGGTGGTTTTTTTTATATTTTATGAACCTATAAGAAGTTTGCTGGAAGAAGATTTCATTTTTTTTTTGTTTCTAATTTTGAAATGAAGTTTCGATTAGAATGACACAACAAGAAGATGTTTTTTTAGAAATCTATTTTAAAAGGTGTAATCGATCTAACTCTACCTATTCAATAATTTATTAATCATTATCATTTAAATTAATATTCACTTAATTATGATCCCTTAATTTGTTAAATACTGAACCCTATGAGAATTAACTTTACCACGAAGATTGAAGTGAATTTTAACCTTAGGCTAACTTCGGAACATGCAATCGCAACACCCTGATTTGATTGATGTTCTAAAATTAGTTTATGGTCAGTGGTAAATTAAGGCACATAACCACTCTGGAAATGAGGATTAATTGAGTTTAGGGATTTTATTTGAACTCTACAAATTGATCCCATGTGGTTTTGAATTACCGGTTAAGGTTGCGCTCTCACAGTTCACACAATTCCCGACCTCGCGTGTTTTGTGTTAACTATTCAATTGCTTGCTTAGTTTCATTTAAATTAAAAACACAATTAATAGATCATAATATGTGAATTACAGAAATTTGAAAGAGCACTGTCGTGGACGCCCTCAAATGATTAGTGTAATTTGGGGTACTTAGGTGCAGCAGAGTGGCTGACCAAGGTCATCTCTCAAAGGAGGAAGTGAATTTAACAACTTATTAGAGGTATTCTAAAAATAAAATAAAAGAGAATAAAATAACTACTTGAAAGTATGGGGGTGGATTTTTTTATAGTTTATGAACCTAGAAGAATTTTGCTGGAAGAATATTGCATTTTTTTTTGTTTTTAATTTTGAAATGAAGTTTCGATTAGAATGACACAACAAGAAGATGTTTTTTTAGAAATCTATTTTTAAAGGCATAATCGATCTACCTCTAACTCTTCAATCATTTATTAATCATTATCATTTAAATTAATATTCACTTAATTGTGATCCCTTAATTTGTTAAATCCCGAACCCTACGAGAATTAACTTTACCACGAAGATTGAAGTGAATTTTAACCTTAGGCTAACTTCGGAACATGCAATCGTAACACCCTGCTTTGATTGATGTTCTAAAATTAGCTTATGGTCAGTGTTAAATTAAGGCACATAACCACTATGTAAATGAGGATTAATTGAGTTTATGGATTATATTTGAACTCTACAAATTGATCCCATGTGGTTTTGAATTACCGGTTAAGGTTGCGCTCTCACAGTTCACACAATTCCCGACCTCGCGTGTTTTGTGTTAACTATTCAATTGCTTGCTTAGTTTCATTTAAATTAAAAAATCAATTAATAGATCATAATATGTGAATTACAGTAGCACATTGATTCAAAATAAATTAATGAAGAAGGATAGAGGTCGATCGATTACTAAAAAAACTACTCTTCCATGGGTGGTGTAGTCATCGTGGAGACGTTTTGCATAAGCAACAGATTGAAAGGGTAGAACCCAATATTGTCTCCACTCTTGATTCCAACCCAATTAAGAAGATTAAGATAAGAAGAAGATGGATGAACACAGAAGATTATTTGAAGGAAAATTCAAGAATCAAACATGAAAGAAAATAAATACAAAGAAGAGGTGAGAGAGGAGAGCCTTTTTGGAAGAGAGGTTTGCACAAAGGCTTACTTCTTCCAAGAGTTTTGAGGGGATCCGAAGAGACACCCTTTCGGAAAAACCTTCCCAAATCCTCGAAAAGCCCTCTCAAAGAGTTAAAACCCCCTTTAAATAGAGTTTGTGAGGGATATGGATACATAACTTTTTAAGTGTGAAATGAAAAACTCGGCCAAATATTTTATTCCAACTTTAACCGCCTATTTTACCTCCAAAACGCGTGAATTGACCGGCCTTCCAGAAGGATTATTTGTTCCAAATCATGTACCCGATCTTTCCTCAAAATTGGGGCTCAATCCAAGCCCGTATGTATACGATATGGCCCAAATACAGAACCCATGTCCATTCTACCGAGTCCAGCCCACCATTGGATTAATGGCTCATTTACTCCATACATATGCACTCTTTAGCTCTAGTGTCCTGAATGAAAGTTGTATAAAATGAAGTTAGGAACACTGTTACAAAATTTAAAATTCAAAGAGTAAATATAAAAATATTTATCTTCTAAATACTATAGTGCACTATTAAGGGTAAAACTGAAATTTTCACCAAATTTTCAAATGAATGATCAAATCCCAAATATTTTATAAATAAACATATTTAACACAATGTGAGGAAATTATTTCATTTATTATCAATAAAATATTCAATAAAATAGTGTTTTATCAACTCCCCCACACTTACCCTTTTGCACACCTGGGCAAAACCACATATCAAGTAAACCTCAATATCAAATCAAAACCAATTTTAAAACACATATCCTTAAGATCAATCAATTTCACACCAAGAATGAAAAGATATCATGCCTCAAAAAAACCTTATTTCAAGTTCTCCATTTATATCATTCAATATATTTCCACTTCATTTATCCGCTCATGCACAAAACACTTACCTCGCTTGAATTTTCTCTCATCACTCAAATATCAATTTTTTTTGCAATGTCTTTCTCATCCAAACTCATACATGGGTCACCATAGGCTTGATAGATTCCTACATCGCTACCCGATGTGAGTCAAGGACATATGTTTATCATGAGGACTTTTCAGGGTTGTTCTGTGTCTTTCGGTTGCTAGGATTAAGATGTGAAAAACTCTGAGGCTGAATGAGGAGGGCTTGACTCTTTTGAAGTAAAATTGCATTAATATAATTTTCACTTAAATATGGTCTTCTCTTCAATCCCCATAGTATCAATTCTGCTCCATCATCATGAAAAGTCATGAAAGGTTTACACCATTCATCATTTCAGCATAAAAAAAATATCAATCTTCTCAAACATGATTTTCTTGAAAGCTCCAGATGGGCACAACTTTCCACCTCAATTAGAAGCTCCAGAAAAGGCACAGCTTCACTTGTCATGAAAGCCTCAGAAAAGGCACAGATTTCAATATAAATAATTTCTTTAGCAGCAAACACATCTCTTCAGAATTTAATTTTCCACCCAAAGTATCACATAATGTGGTGGCACAACACAAGACAACTTCCCCCACACTTAAGCTCAACTAGATTATGCAATTTCACTTCAAGAGTTGGTTGGATAGAGAAAATTGGCATGTAATGTGGCTTAACCTAACAGGTTGTGCATGGCTTCTAAGGGATATAAGGATTAAATATTCAAGGTAGGCCATTATAAAAAAGGATTCTTTGAAATAAGGGATTTAATACCAAACAAATGCCTCAATCATTTAAACATAAGTACCTCAAACCCTCAAGTTTTGACAGGAATAGATCAAATTTTGGTTAAATCAAGTATGGTTTGGTTCTCTCAAGAAGTGAGGTGAATGTAAATAATAGGAAAATAATGGTTTAGAAGCCTCACAGGAAAGTGATTTCAAATATAAATACAGTGATTTTGGCATGGGATTCAAAATTCTGCGTACTTTTCATGAAATTACTAAATATTTAAACTTGAAACAAAGTCATTTCAGCAATCATTTAAGCTTAGTTTCAAGGGGTAAATTGTTTCACTTATTGATATGGATTTAAAAATGGTGATGAGAATCATTTCAGCCCAAAAGTTTCAAAAACACACTGAAAATTGTAAAATAAACACACAAATTTTGAAAAACACACAATTTTTTTTTTGGTTTTTTTTGAACTGGAAAGAAATTGAAATTACTAAACTAAAAGGTTCCCTCCCCCACACTTAATATATTGCATTGTCCTCAATGTGAACCTATGAGATGATATATGCACATGAAATGTAGAATTTTTAAATAGGACAAATAGTATAAAAGTGAAAGGGTTAGGAACAGCCTGATGTGATCAAGTGATGATGGGGTCATGTAGTGTGATAAAATCCACTGCATCAGTAGGATGTCCCTCAATGTATCTCTTAAAACGTTTCCCATTGAATGTAAAGATCCTTCTAGTGTCCTCTTGTGTGATCTCCACTACACCGTAAGGAAAAACATTAGACACAATATAAGGACTTAACCATCTGCAATGCAACTTACCAGGCATCAACTTCAGTTGTGAACTATAGAGAAGGACTTTCTCTCCAACATGAAACTCCCTTTGTTGGATCATTTTGTCATGAGATGATTTTGATCTTTCCTTGTAGAGCCTTGAGTTCTCATATGATGACAGTCAAATCTCCTCAAGCTCTTGAATTTGCAACTTCCTTTGAATTCCGGCTTGGGCCAAATCCATGTTACATTTCTTTATAGCCCAATATGCCCGATGCTCGACTTCCACGGGGAGATGAAACGCTTTCCCAAAAACAATCCGAAATGGGGACATACCAATGGGGGTCTTGTATGTTGTCCTATAAGCACACAATGCATCATCCATGCGCTTGCTCCAATCCTTCCTATTTGGCTGCACGGTTTTCTCCAAGATTTGTTTTAACTCACGATTTGAAACCTCAGCCTGGCCATTTGTTTGGGGGTGGTATGGTGTTGATGTTTTGTGTGTCACCCCATACTTTCGAAGGAGGGAATCAAAATTCCTATTGCAAAAGTGTGTCCCTTGGTCACTGAGGATGGCCTTTGGTACTCCAAACCTGCAAAAAATCTGTGCTTTGACAAAGTCCACAACAACATGAGAATCGTCAGTCCTGGTGGACTTGGCCTCCACCCATTTACTCACATAATCAACAGAAACCAAAATATACAAAAATCCAAATGAACTAGGAAAAGGACCCATAAAGTCGATGCCCCATACATCAAAAATCTCACAAAATAGTATGGGTTGTTGGGGAATCTCATGTCTCCTAGAAATGTTCCCAGTGTGTTGGCAACGAGGGCATGACTTACAAAACAAATGGGCATCATGGAATAATCTAGGCCAATATAATCCAGAGTCCAAAACCTTCCTAGCTGTCCGTTGGGGTCCAAAGTGTCCACCACAAGCAAGTGTATGACAGAAATGAAAAACAGAATCAATCTCATGATCAGGAACACACCTCCTAATGACTTGGTCACTACACATGCGCCATAAGTATGGATCATCCCAAACATAAAATCGTGACTCACTCTTTAATTTTTGGACTTGTTGTTTCTTTAAATTTGCGGGGATTTCAGAAGTAGCAAGGTAGTTAACTAAATCAGCATACCAAGGATGCGTACCTGAGATGGTATAGAGATGCTCATCAGGGAAAGTGTCCCGGAGTGGTACCTGATCCAAGGTGTCATCCTCTAGTGTGTGAGTAAGCCTACTCATGTGGTCCGCCACCATGTTTTCTGACCCCTTTTTGTCCTTTGTCTCGATGTCAAACTCTTGAAGAAGGATCATCCAACGGATAAGTCATGGCTTTGCATCTGGCTTCTTCAGGAGGTACCTCAAAGCTGCATGGTCAGAAAAAACAACTACTTTATAGCCCAATAAATATGAACGGAATTTATCTAAAGCAAATATGACAGCAAGAAACTCCTTTTCCGTGGTTGTGTAGTTTTATTGGGCTGAATCCAGTGTCCTCGATGCATAAGCAATCACATGTGAACATACCTCCACCCTCTGAGATAAGACAGCTCCAACCGCGAAGTTGGAGGCATCACACATAAGCTCAAATGGAAGGTCCCACCATGGGGGCTGTATGATTGGTGGAGTGGTCAGACACTTCTTCAGCTCATCAAATGATACCCTGCATGAATCATCAAAATTGAAGTCAATATCTTTTTTAAGCAATTGAGATAAGGGTAGAGCGATCTTACTAAAATCTATGATGAAGCGTCGATAAAATCCAGCATGCCCAAAGAATGATCGAACATCACGCACACATGTAGGATATGGGAGGGATGAAATAATGTCTACCTTAGATTTATCAACTTCAATGCCATGTTGTGAGACTATATGACATAAGACAATTCCCTTTTCAATCATGAAATGACATTTTTCAAAATTTAAGACCAGATTATTCTCAATACAACGATGCAACACATCACCCAAACTAGAGAGAAATTCATCAAATGAGGACCCATAAACTGTAAAATCATCCATAAATACCTCCATGCAGGTCTCAATGAAATCTGAGAAAATACTCACCATGCATCTCTGGAAGGTACCTGGGGCATTGCAAAGTCCAAATGGCATCCTTCGGTAAGCAAAGGTACCAAATGGGCTGGTGAATGTTGTCTTCTCCTAGTCCTCTACTGCAATGGGAACATGAAAATAGCCAGAAAATCCATCCAAGAAACAATAGTGTGTCTTCCCAGCTAGTCTCTCAATCATCTGGTCAATGAATGGAAGTGGGAAATGGTCCTTACGAGTGGATTGATTTAGTTTCCTATAATCGATACACACTCGCCAACTGTTTTGTACTCTCACAGGAACTAACTCATCATTTTCATTTTTTATAACAGTGAAACTAGTTTTCTTTGGTACAACCTGAATAGGGATAACCCATTGTGAGTCAGAAATAGGGTAAATGATACCTGCCTCAAGTAATTTTTCAACTTCTTTCTTAACAACTTCTAGGAGGGTGGGATTAAGTCTCCTTTGTGGCTGTCTCACCAGTTTAGCCCCATCCTCCAAGAGAATCCTATGCATGAAAATGGAGGGGCTAATACCTGATATGTCTACCAATGTCCAACCAATTGCCCTAATGTTATCTCTCAAAAGATTCAAAAGTTTTTCTTCATGTTCAAAAGAGAGATTGTTAGCAATTATGAAAGGTAATCTATCACCACTGAGCAAGTATGCATATTCGAGATTTGGGGGCAATGGCTTGAGTTCCAATGTAGGTGGGCGATGTGTGGATGGAGAAATTGATGCAACAGACATATCTGCACAATGAACATCAGTATCAGAATAAAAATCATCACAATCAGAGAATAAAGCACCAAATCCATCAGTATACTCAATATCCATGTCATAATCAGAGTTCACATGATCAAAATCAGAATATGATTCCATTTCAAAATAAAATCATAGAGAGTCTTGTTCCTTAAAAATGGGTGTAGAAGTATTCTTAGACATCAAACTAGAACCAATACTCATAATCTCCCTAAGCATAGGACAATCCAATTCCATGTTGTTTTTACTTGGTGGTTCAAAATGGGAGATAACAAAAGTAGAATGGTCCTCTGAGGGGTACTCCATGGAATCCATAACATTAAATATCACAACTTCATCTCCAAACTCCATGGAAAGTGTACCCTCATTGACATTTATGATAGTTTTTGCAGTTTTGAGGAAGGGTCTACCTAAGATAATGGGGGCATGAGAACTTACCTGATCATCCTCCATGTTAAGCACATAGAAGTCTGCTGGAAAGATCATGTCTCTTAACCGAACAAGTACATACTCAAGAACTCCCGCTGGATATGTCGTAGCTCTATTCGCCAATTGCACCACTACTCTTGTTGGATTCAACTCACCAACCTGCGAGGAAGAGAATACAGAGTGAGGCATCACATTTATTGAAGCTCCTAAATCACAAAGAGCATCAGAGAAGTGCAACTCCCATATAGTACATGGGATGGTGAATGTCCTGGGATCTTTACACTTTGTTGGCATTGCTAGAGTTGGTGTAATGAGTGCCAAGACATTCCTTCCAAGGTTGATCCTCTCATTTCCCTTGAGCCCTCTTCGAATGGTACAAAGTTCTTTTAAGAATTTCGCATACCTTGGAATTTGCTTAATGGATTCAAGTAGAGGAATGTTGATCTCCACATGCTTGAATGTGTCCAAAACCTCCTTTTGCATTGCTTCTTCAGCCATCTTCTTGGTTTGAACAACCCTGTTTGGAAAAGGAAGGGGTTTAGGAGGTACATCATCAATCTTTTTCTTACCTTTATCTTTCTCCTTGGAGTGCTCATCAGTTGGTATGGAATGTGGCTTCTCTATAGTAGAGGTGAATCCCGGTGGAATGGTAGGTCCAGATGTATCATTCATTTGCTTCCCACTTCTAAATGTGATGGCACTAACATTCCCCTTTGGATTTGGAGTGGGTTGGGAAGGTAGATTTCCAGAATTCTTACTCACAAGTTCATGGAGGGCGGTGGCAATCTGACTCATTTGAGTCTTCAACTCTCTCAGCTCCAAACCGTGACTCTTCAGCTCATTCTATTGATTAAGAACAATTTGTTTCAAAATATCATCAGTGTTAGAGTCTACCTTGTGTTGGATATTCCCTTGTTGCTGACTCGTTGATGTTTGAGCTTCGAATCTCCTTTGGGTTTGTTGGAAACCCTGTTGGTAAGGTGGAGGCTGCTGGAAGTTTGGTTGAAAAGGGGGCCTTTGTTGTTGTCTAGAGCCATACCTCATGTCCACTTGATCTTTCCACCCTTGGTTGTATGTTGGAGCAAATGAATCAAACTTCTTTTGGGGATATGGTTGTTGTTGCTGCTGAAATGGTCTCCCAGGGAACACTATTGCACAATCTTCTGTCTCTTGTAGTTGTGGGCAACAGTCAGTTGGGTGGCTTGTCTCAGTGCAAATGCCACATGGCCTTGAAGAAGGGGGTTGGGATGTCTTTTGAGCCAATGCAATCTGCCTCACCATAGTTGTCAATTCTTCTAACTTAGTATCAATCAAATGACTTTCAAGAGAAGAAGGACTTACTTGATGTAATCCTCGAACATGTGGTGTACCTCTATCACCGAATTGTTGAGAGTTTTGGGCCATTTTGTCGATCAATGCTCGTGCAGCTACTGGTGTCTTGTCCACCACTGCTCCTCCAATAGCAGCATCCACCATGCTCCTCTCCATGGGTGTGAGTCCTTCATAGAGGTACTGGATGAGTAGTTGCCCACTGATTTGGTGATGTGGGCAGCTTGTACACAACTTCTTGAATCACTCCCAGTACTCATACATTGACTCCCCTTGTGCTTGCTTGATCCCCGATATCTCCTTTAAAATGGATGTTGTCCTTGATGCAGGAAAAAAACTTTGCAAGAAAAGACGTTTCAAATCATTCCAACATGTTACATATTCTGGTTGCAAATAATACATCCAATCTTTTGCAGCTCCATCAAGTGAGAATGGGAATGCTCTTAATTTAATTTGATCTTCAAAAACATTTCTTGGTTTTAAAGTTGAGAAAAACACATTAAATTCCTTAAGGTTTTTATTGGGATCCTCACCAGATAAGCCATGAAACTTTGGAAGAAGGTAAATTAATCCAGATTTCAATTAAAAGTCAAATTCGAGATTTGGGTATGCAATACAATTTGGTTGATAGTTAATATCAGGTGCAGCCAATTCTCGAATGGTTCTATTAAGTTCATTTCCATTATTTCCATCCATTGGTTCCTATTTTATGTTTGAATTTGAATTGCTTCCAATTTCAATGTTTCCAGAAGAGAGGAATTAACCAACTGGTTGAATATTGAAACTTCCCGTAGATTGAGAATGTCTGATTCGTGCCCTAAGGCTACGTTCAATCTCAGGGTAAAGATCTAAGAGATCTTCGGGATTAGTTCGTGTTATATATTAAATAAAAATGAAAAGAAAGAAAGTGGACCATAGTAAAATAAAAATGAGAAGTTTGAGTTGATGGTCCAAAAAGAAGTAGAAGAAAATAAAAGAAGAAGAAGAAAAATCAGATTTGGTAAAGAAGGAAGAAAGAATAGAGGAAGAGAATAAAATGTAAAATAAAATAAATACCTCTAATTGGTTGAAATAATTACTTTCCTCCCCGGTAACGGCACCAATTTGAAAGAGCGCTGTTGTGGGTGCCCTCAAATGATTAGTGTAATTTGGGGTACTTAGGTGCACAGAGTGGCTGACCAAGGTCGTCTCTCAAAGGAGGAAGTGAATTTAACAACTTATTAGAGTTATTATAAAAATAAAATAAAAGAGAATAAAATAACTACTTGAAAGGATGGGGGTGGTTTTTTTATAGTTTATGAACCTAGAAGAAGTTTGCTGGAAGAAGATTTCATTTTTTTTTGTTTTTAATTTTGAAATGAAGTTTC
Source organism: Viscum album (assembly GCA_963277665.1). Classification (NCBI taxonomy): domain Eukaryota; kingdom Viridiplantae; phylum Streptophyta; class Magnoliopsida; order Santalales; family Viscaceae; genus Viscum; species Viscum album. The sequence continues at coordinate 579,086,541 of OY728161.1, read as the reverse complement.
GATTAGAATGGCACAACAAGAAGATGTTTTTTTAGAAATCTATTTTAAAAGGCATAATCGATCTAACTCTACCTCTTCAATCATTTATTAATCATTATAATTTAAATTAATATTCACTTAATTATGATCCCTTAATTTGTTAAATCCTGAAACCTACGAGAATTAACTTTACCACGAAGATTGAAGTGAATTTTAACCTTAGGCTAACTTCGGAACATGCAATCGCAACACCCTGCTTTGATAGATATTCTAAAATTAGCTTATGGTCAGTGGTAAATTAAGGCACATAACCACTCTGTAAATGAGGATTAATTGAGTTTAGGGATTATATTTGAACTCTACAAATTGATCCCATGTGGTTTTGAATTACCGGTTAGGGTTGCGCTCTCACAGTTCACACAATTCCCGACCTCGCGTGTTTTGTGTTAACTATTAAATTGCTTGCTTAGTTTCATTTAAATTAAAAACTCAATTAATATATCATAATATGTGAATTACAGAAATTTGAAAGAGCACTTTCGTGGGCGCCCTCAAATGATTAGTGTAATTTGGGGTACTTAGGTGCAGCAGAGTGGCTGACCAAGGTCATCTCTCAAGGGAGGAAGTGAATTTAACAACTTATTAGAGGTATTATAAAAATAAAATAAAAGAGAATAAAATAACTACTTGAAAGGATGGGGGTGGTTTTTTTATAGTTTATGAACCTAGAAGAAGTTTGCTGGAAGAAGATTGCATTTTTTTTGTTTTTAATTTTGAAATGAAGTTTCGATTAGAATGACACAACAAGAAGATGTTTTTTTAGAAATCTATTTTAAAAGGCGTAATCGATCTAACTCTACCTCTTCAATAATTTATTAATAATTATCATTTAAATTAATATTCACTTAATTATTATCCCTTAATTTGTTAAATCCCAAACCCTATGAGAATTAACTTTACTACAAAGATTGAAGTGAATTTTAACCTTAGGCTAACTTTGGAACATGCAATCGCAACACCCTGCTTTGATTGATGTTCTAAAATTAGCTTCTGGTCAGTGGTAAATTAAGGCACATAACCACTCTGGAAATGAGGATTAATTGAGTTTAGGGATTATATTTGAACTCTAAAAATTGATCCCATGTGGTTTTGAATTACCGGTTAAGGTTTCACTCTCACAGTTCACACAATTCCCGACCTTGCGTGTTTTGTGTTAACTATTCAATTGCTTGCTTAGTTTCATTTAAATTAAAAACTCAATTAATAGATCATAATATGTGAATTACAGTAGCATATTGATTCAAAATAAATGAATGAAGAAGGATAGAGGTCGATTGATTACTAAAAAGAACTACTCTTCCATGGGTGGTGTAGTCATCGTGGAGACGTTTTGCATAAGCAACGGATTGAAAGGGTAGAACCCAATCTTTTCTCCACTCTTGATTCCAACCCAATTAAGAAGATTAATATAAGAAGAAGAGGGATGAACACAGAAGATTATTTGAAGAAAAATTCAAGAAACAAACATGAAAGAAAAGAAATACAAAGAAGAGGTGAGAGAGGAGAGCCTTTTTGGAAGAGAGGTTTGCACAAAAGCTTACTTATTCTAAGAGTTATGATGGGCTCCCAAGAGACACCCTTTCGTCCACACCTTCCCAAAGCCTCGAACAGCCCTCTCAAAGAGTTAAAACCCCCTTTAAAAAGAGTTTGTGAGGGCTAGGGATACATAACTTTTTAAGTGTGAAATGAAAAACTCGGCCAAATATTTAATTCCAATTTGAAACGCACATTTGACCTCAAAAAAGCATGAATTGACCGGCCTTCCTGAATGATTATCTGTGCCAAATCATGTCCCCGAGCTTTCCCCAAAATTTGGGCTCAATCCAAGCCCGTATGTATAATATATGGCCCAAATACAGAACCCATGTCCATTCTGCCGAGTCCAGCCCACCATTGGATTAATGGCTCATTTACTCCATCCAAATGCACTCTTTAGCTCTAGTGTCCTGAATGAAAGTTGTATAAAATGAAGTTAGAAAAACTTTTTCAAAATTGAAAATTCAAATAATAAATATAAAAATATTTATCTTCGAAATACTACAGTGCACTATTAAGGGTAAAACTGGAATTTTCACCATATTTTCAAATAAATGATCAAATCCCAAATATTTTATAAATAAACATATTTAACACAATGTGAGGAAATTATTTCATTTATTATCAATAAAATATTCAATGACATAGTGTTTTATCAACTCCCCCACACTTACCCTTTTGCACACCTGGGCAAAACCTCATATCAAGTAAACCTCAATATCAAATCAAAACCAATTTTAAAACACATATCCTTAAGATCAATCAATTTCACACCAAGAATCAAAAGATATCATGCCTCATAAAAAACCTTATTTCAAGTTCTCCATTTATATCGTTCAATATATTTCCACTTCATTTATCCGCCCATGCACAAAACACTTACCTCGCTTGAATTTTCTCTCATCACTCAAATATCAATTTTTTTGCAATGTCTATCTCATCCAAACTCATACAAGGGTCACCATAGGCTTGATAGATTCCTACATCGCTACCCGATGTGAGTCAAGGACATATGTTTATCATGAGGAATTTTCAGGGTTGTTCTGTGGCTTTCGGTTGGTAGGATTAAGATGTGAAAAACTCTGAGGCTAAATGAGTAGGGCTTGACTCTTTTGAAGCAAAATTGCATTAATCTAATTTTCACTTAAATATGGTCTTCTCTTCAATCCACATAGTATCAATTCAGCTCCATCATCATGAAAAGTCATGAAAGGTTTACACAATTCATCATTTCAGCATAAAAAAATGTCAATCTTCTCAAACATGATTTTCTTGAAAGCTCCAGATGGGCACAACTTTCCACCTCAATTAGAAGCTCCAGAAAAGGCACAGCTTCACTTGTCATGAAAGCTCCAGAAAAGACACAGCTTTCAATATAATGACTTTCTTTAGCAGCAAACACATCTCTTCAGAATTTAATTTTCCACCCAAAGTATCACATAATGTGGTGGCACAACACAAGACAGCTTCCCCCACACTAAAGCTCAACTAGATTATGCAATTTCACTTCAAGAGTTGGTTGGATAGGGAAAATTGGCTTGTAATGTGGCTTAACCTAACAGGCTGTGCATGGCTTCTAAGGGCTACAAGGATTAATTATTCAAGGTAGGCCATTATCAAAAAGGATTCTTTGAAATAGGGGCTTTAATACCAAACAAATGCCTCAATCATTTAAACATAAGTACCTCAAACCCTCATGTTTTGGCAAGAATAGATCAAATTCTGGTTAAATCAAGTATGGTTTGGTTCTCTCAAGAAGTGAGGTGAATGTAAAGAATATGAAAATAATGGTTTAGAAGCCTCACAGGAAAGTGATTTCAAATATAAAGACAGTGAGATTGGCATGGGATTCAAAATTCAGCGTACTTTTCATGAAATTACTAAATATTTGAACTTGAAACAAAGTCATTTCAGCATTCATTTAAGCTTAGTTTCAAGGGGTAAATTGTTTCACTTATTTATATGGATTTAAAAATGGTGATGAGAATCATTTCAGCCCAAAAGTTTCAAAAACACATAGAAAATTGTAAAATAAACACACAAATTTTGAAAAACACACAATTTTTTTTTGGTTTTTTTTGAACAGGAAAGAAATTGAAATTACTAAACTAAAAGGTTCCCTCCCCCACACTTAAAATATTTAATTGTCCACAATGTGAACCTATGAGATGATATATGCACATGAAATGTAGAATTTTTAAATAGGACAAATAATATAAAAGTGAAAGGGTTAGGAACAGCCTGATGTGATCAAGTGATGATGGGGTAATGCAGTGTGATAAAATCCACTGCATCAGTAGGATGTCCCTCAATGTATCTCTTCAAACGTTGCCCATTGATTGTAAATCTCCTTCTAGTGTCCTCTTGTGTGATCTCCACTTCACCATAAGGAAAAACATTATACACGATATAAGGACCTGACCATCTGGACGCAACTTACCAGGCATCAACTTCAGTCGTGAACTATAGAGAAGGACTTTCTCTCCAACATGAAACTCCCTTTGTTGGATCATTTTGTCATGAGATTCTTTTGATCTTTCCTTGTAGAGCCTTGAGTTCTCATATGATGACAATCGAATCTCCTCAAGCTCTTGAATTTTCAACTTCCTTTGAATTCCAGCTTGGGCCAAATCCATGTTACATTTCTTTATAGCCCAATATGCCCGATGCTCGACTTCCATGGGGAGATGACACGCTTTCCCAAAAACAATCCCAAATGGGGACATACCAATGGGGGTCTTGTATGCCGTCCTATAAGCCCACAATGCATCATCCAAGCGCTTGCTCCAATCCTTCCTATTTGGCTGCACGGTTTTCTCCAAGATTTGTTTTAACTCACGATTTGAAACCTCAGCCTGGCCATTTGTTTGGGGGTGGTATGGTGTTGATGTTTTGTGTGTCACCCCATACTTTAGAAGGAGGGAAGAAAAATTACTATTGCAAAAGTGTGTCCCTTGGTCACTGATGATGGCCTTTGGTACTCTAAACCTGCAAAAAATTTGTGCTTTGACAAAGTCCACAACAACATGAGAATCGTCAGTCCTGGTGGCCTTGGCCTTCACCCATTTACTCACATAATCAACAACAACCAAAATATACAAAAATCCAAATGAACTAAGAAAAGGACCCATAAAGTCGATGCCCCATACATCAAAAATCTCACAAAATAGTATGGGTTGTTGGGGCATCTCATGTCTCCAAGAAATGTTCTCAGTGTGTTGGCAATGAGAGCATGACTTACAAGACAAATGGGCATCATGGAATAATCTAGGCCAATATAATCCAGAGTCCAAAACCTTCATAGCTGTCCTTTGGGGTCCAAAGTGTCCACCACAAGCAAGTGTATGACAGAAATGCAAAACAGAATCAATCTCATGATCAGGAACACACCTCCTAATGACTTGGTCACTACACATGCGCCATAAGTATGGATCATCCCAAACATAAAATCTTGACTCACTCTTTAATTTTTGGACTTGATGTTTCTTTAAATTTGCATGGATTTCAGAAGCAGCAAGGTAGTTAACTAAATCAGCATACCAAGGATGCGTACCTGAGATGGTATATGGATTCTCATCAGGGAAAGTGTCCCGAAGTGGTACCTGATCCAAGGTGTCATCCTCTAGTGTGTGAGTAAGCCTACTCATGTGGTCCGCCACCATGTTTTCTGACCCCTTTTTGTCCTTTATCTCAATGTCAAACTCTTGAAGAAGGAGCATCCAACAGATAAGTCGTGGCTTTGCATCTGGCTTCTTCAGGAGGTACCTCAAAGCTGCATGGTCAGAAAAAACAACTACTTTAGAGCCCAATAAATATGAACGGAATTTATCTAAAGCAAATATGACAACAAGAAACTCATTTTCCATGGTTGTGTAGTTTTATTGGGCTGAATCCAGTGTCCTCGATGCATAAGCAATCACATGTGAACGTCCCTCCACCCTCTGAGATAAGATAGCTCCAACTGAAAAGTTGGAGGCATCACACATAAGCTCAAATGGAAGGTCCCACCGTGGGGGCTGTACGATTGGTGGAGTGGTCAGACACTTCTTCAGATCATCAAATGATACCCTGCATGAATCATCAAAATTGAAGTCAATATCTTTTTTAAGCAATTGAGATAAGGGTAGAGCAATCTTACTAAAATCTCTGATGAAGTGTCGATAAAATCCAGCACGCCCAAGTAATGATCGAACATCACGCACACATGTAGGATATGGGAGGGATGAAATAATGTCTACCTTAGATTTATCAACTTCAATGCCATGTTGTGAGACTATATGACCTAAGACAATTCCCTTTTCGACCATGAAATTACATTTTTCAAAATTTAATACCAGATTATTCTCAATACAACGATGCAACACATCACCCAAACTAGAGAGACATTCATCAAATGAGGACCCATAAACTGTAAAATCATCCATAAATACCTCCATGCAGGTCTCAATGAAATCTGAGAAAATACTCACCATGCATCTCTGGAAGGTACCTGGGGAATTGCAAAGTCCAAATGGCATCCATCGGTAAGCAAAGGTACCGAATGGGCAGGTGAATGTTGTCTTCTCCTAGTCCTCTGCTGCAATGGGAACCTGAAAATAGCCAGAAAATCCATCCAAGAAACAATAGTGTGTCTTCCCAACTAGTCTCTCAAGCATCTGGTCAATGAATGGAAGTTGGAAATGGTCCTTATGAGTGGATTGATTTAGTTTCCTATAATCGATACACACTCGCCAACTGTTTTGTACTCTCACAGGAACTAACTCATCATTTTCATTTTTTATAATAGTGAAACCAGTTTTCTTTGGTACAACCTAAACAGGGCTAACCCATTGTGAGTCAGAAATAGGGTAAATGATACCCTCCTCAAGTAATTTTTCAACTTCTTTCTTAACAACTTCTAGGAGGGTGGGATTAAGTCTCCTTTGTGGCTGTCTCACCGGTTTAGCCCCATACTCCAAGAGAATCCTATGCATGCAAATGGAAAGGCTAATACCTGATATGTATGCCAATGTCCAACCAATTGCCCTAATGTTATCTCTCAAAAGATTCAAAAGTTTTTCTTCATGTTCAACAGAGAGATTGTTAGCAATTATGACAGGTAATCTATCACCACTGAGCAAGTATGCATATTTGTGATTTGGGGGAAATGGCTTGAGTTCCAATGTAGGTGGGCGATGTATGGTTGGAGAAATTGATGCAACAGACATATCTGCACAATGAACATCAGTATCAGAATAAAAATCATCACAATCAGAGAATAAAGCACCAAATCCATCAGCATACTCAATAGCCATGTCATAATCAGAGTTCACATGATCAAAATCAGAATATGATTCAATTTCAAAATCAAATCTTAGAGAGTCTTGTTCCTTAAAAATGGGTGTAGAAGTATTCTTAGACATCAAACTAGAACCAATACTCATAATCTCTCTAAGCATAGGACAATCCAATTCCAGGATGTTTTTACTTGGTGGTTCAAAATGGGAGATAACAAAAGCAAAATGGTCCTCCGAGGGGTACTTCATGGAATCCATAACATTAAATATCACAACTTCATCTCCAAACTCCATGGAAAGTGTACCCTCATTGACATTTATGATAGTTTTTTGCAGTTTTGAGGAAGGGTCTACCTAAGATAATGGGGGCATGAGAACTTACCTGATCATCCTCCATGTTAAGCACATAGAAGTCTGCTGGAAAGATCATGTCTCTTACCCAAACAAGTACATCCTCAAGAACTCCCGCTGGATATGCCGTAGCCTTATTCGCCAATTGCACCACTACTCTTGTTGGCTTCAACTCACCAACCTGCAAGGAAGAGAATACAGAGTGAGGCATCACATTTATTAAAGCTCCTAAATCACAAAGAGCATCAGAGAAGTGTAACTCCCCTATAGTACATGGGATGGTGAATGTCCCGTGATCTTTGCACTTTGTTGGCTTTGCTAGAGTTGGTGTAATGAGTGCCGAGACATTAATTCCAAGTTTGATCCTCTCATTTCCCTTGTGCCCTCTTCGATTGGTACAAAGTTCTTTTAAGAATTTCGCATACCTTAGAATTTGCTTAATGGCTTCAAGTAGAGGAATGTTGACCTCCAAATGCTTGAATGTGTCCAAAACCTCCTTTTTCATTGCTTCTTCAGCCATCTTCTTGGTTTGAACAACCCTGTTTGGAAAAGGAAGGGGTTTAGGAGGTACATCATCAATCTTTTTCTTACCTTTATCTTTCTCCTTGGATTTCTCATCAGTTGTTATAGAATGTGGCTTCTCTATAGTAGAGGTGAATCCCGGTGGAATGGTAGGTCAAGATGTATCATTCATTTGATTCCCACTTCTCAATGTGATGGCACTAACATTCCCCTTTGTATTTGGAGTGGGTTGGAAAGGTAGATTTCTAGAATTCTTACTCACAAGTTCATGGAGGGCTGTGGCAATCTGACTCATTTGAGTCTTCAACTCTCTTAGCTCCGAACCTTGACACTTCATCTCATTCTGTTGATTAAGAAAAATTTGTTTCAAAAGATCATCAGTGTTAGAGTCTACCTTGTGTTGGATATTCCCTTGTTGCTGACTCGTTGATGTTTGAGCTTCGAATCTCCTTTGGGGTTGTTGGAAACCCTGTTGGTAAGGTGGAGGCTGCTGGAAGTTTGGGTGAAAAGGGGGCCTTTGTTGTTGTCTAGAGCCATACCTCATGTCTGCTTGATCTTTCCACCCTTGGTTTTATGTTGGAGCAAATGAATCAAACTTCTTTTGGGGATATGGTTGTTGTTGCTGCTGAAATGGTCTCCTAGGGAACACTGCTGCACAATCTTCTGTCTCTTGTTGTTGTGGGCAACAGTCAGTTGGGTGGCTTGTCTCTGTGAAAATGCCACATGGCCTTGAAGGAGGGGGTTGGGATGTATTTTGAGCCAATGCAATCTGCCTCACCATAGTTTTCAATTCTTCTAAATTAATATCAATCAAATGACTTTCAAGAGAAGAATGACTTACTTGATGTACTCCTCGAACATGTGGTGTACCTTTATCACCGAATTGTTGGGAGTTTTGGGCCATTTTGTCGATCAATGCGCATGCAGCTACTGGTGTCTTGTCCACCAATACTCCTCCAGCAGCAGCATCCACCATGCTCCTCTCCATGGGTGTGAGTCCTTCATAGAATTACTGGATGAGTAGTTGCTCACTGATTTGGTGATGTGGGCAGCTTGCACACAACTTCTTGAATCGCTCCCAGTACTCATACATTTACTCCCCTTGTGCTTGATTGATCCCCAATATCTCCTTTCGAATGGATGTTGTCCTTGATGCTGGAAAAAAAAATTCAAGAAAAGAAGTTTCAAATCATTCCAACATGTTACATCTTCAGGTTGCAAATAATACATCCAATCTTTTGCAGCTCCATCAAGTGAGAATGGGAATTCTCTTAATTTAATTTGATCTTCAGAAACATTTCTTGGTTTTAAAGTTGAGAAAACCACATTAAATTCCTTAAGGTGTTTATTGGGATCCTCACCAGATAAGCCATGAAACTTTGGAAGAAGGTGAATTAATCCAGATTTCAATTCAAAGTCCGATTCGAGATTTGGGTATGCAATCGCAACACCCTGCTTTGATTGATGTTCTAAAATTAGATTATGGTCAGTGGTAAATTAAGGCACATAACCACTCTGGAAATGAGGATTAATTGAGTTTAGGTATTATATTTGAACTCTACAAATTGATCCCATGTGGTTTTGAATTACCGGTTAAGGTTGCGCTCCCACAGTTCACACAATTCCTGACCTCGCGTGTTTTGTGTTAACTATTAAATTTCTTGCTTAGTTTCATTTAAATTAAAAACTCAATTAATATATCATAATATGTGAATTAAAGTAGCACATTGATTCAAAATAAATGAATGAAGAAGGATAGAGGTCGATCGATTACTAAAAAGAACTACTCTTCCATGGGTGGTGTAGTCATCGTGGAGACGTTTTGCATAAGCAACGGATTTAAAGGGTGGAACCCAATCTTGTCTCCACTCTTGATTCCAACCCAATTAATAAGATTAAGATAATAAGAATAGGTATGAACACAGAAGATTATTTGAAGAAAAATTCAAGAAACAAACATGAAAGAAAAGAAATACAAAGAAGAGGTGAGAGAGAAGAGCCTTTTTGGAAGAGAGGTTTGCACAAAGGCTTACTTCTTCCAAGAGTTGTGAGGGGCTCCCAAGAGTTGCCCTTTCGGACACACCTTCCCAAATCCTCGACCAGCCCTCTAAAATAGTTAAAACCCCCTTTAAATAGAGTTTGTGAGGGCTAGGGATACATAACTTTTTAAGTGTGAAATGAAAAACTCGGCCAAATATTTTATTCCAACTTGAACCGCCCATTTGACCTCCAAAACGCATGAATTGACCAGCCTTCCAGAATTATTATCTGTTCCAAATAATTTCCCCGAGCTTTCCACAAAATTTGGGCTCAATCCAAGCCCTTATGTATAAGATATAGCCCAAATACAGAACCCATGTCCATTCTGCCGAGTCCAGCCCACCATTGGATTAATGGCTCATTTACTCCATCCAAATGCACTCTTTAGGTCTAGTATCCTGAATGAACGTTGTATAAAATGAAGTTAGGAACACTTTTACAAAATTTCAAATTCAAATAATAAATATAAAAATATTTATCTTTGAAATACTACAGTGCACTATTAAGGGTAAAACTGGAATTTTCACCAAATTTTCAAATGAATGATCAAATCCCAAATATTTTATAAATAAACATATTTAACACAATGTGAGGAAATTATTTCATTTATTATCAATAAAATATTCAATAAAATAGTGTTTTATCAGGATTCCTATGGAAATTGAACCTCAATTTATTATGGACAAGTAGTTTTTGAAAAATTGGATTCCTAAAGACCAAAAATGATGGATTGTCAAGGGTATGATTTATGAAAGTGATGAGAAAAACTGTATTGAATCTATCCATAAATTAGAAACCAATCCCACAAAAATTTAGATTTTGTAACAGATGATTGGAGAATGGTTCATTTTTAATGTTGGGTCATGGTGTTGTTTTAAAGTCACACGACCAGGATATGGACCATGTAGTTTAATATCATATGAAAAAGTCTTTCAAATGATACAGTTTAAGGTCATTTAGCTTTGATTAGAAAATACATGATTTTATTTTTTCATGGTAATCTACCTAAGAGTATTCAATCATGTTCAGGAATGAAGGGGAATGGTTCTAAGATGAAACTTGGGGGTTTCTAAATATTATGAGTGATATGGGGAAAAAATGTTGTTGGGGGCATACACAGATAGGAAAAGTATCTTCTGAAGAATAATTTTCCTTTGGTTGATAGGCTTTTTCTGTGGGCGACTTATACAAATCTAACTGGGGAATATTGGTCATAGTTAAACAAAGGTATCATTAGGACACTAACCCTCCATTTTTTATGTCTAGGGTGGAATATAGAGATTTATACTTCCCCAGATAAGAGTTTTTGTTTATAAAATGAATTTACTTGACTATGAAATAATAATGTCACGTTGAAATTTCTTGAGAATGGGTAGAAACATTTCCCTAATGCAGGTATACCCCATATATAATAAGGGAACATTTTTAATTTTTTTTGAAGTTTATACTAGGATTTGATATTTGGGAATCACTATGTAGCCTACTATGGAGATAATCAAGACATATATAGTTCTAGGAAGGTTTCCCAAAATATAAATTGAACTATTTTGTGGGGAAAGGGGAACCTTCCTTCGAATAAGAGCTACAGAGTGAGATGAGACACATATTGGACCCTACTATGTAGATCTAACTAATGAATTGAAATTTTTTGGGGGATTTTTGTTTTTTTATTGCCAGACCAAGTCATAAGATCCCGGTGTCTCTATATATCTCTTCAACGAGAAACTCAGGCCATATGCAGTTCTTATGCTTTAAACCTATTGTGCAGGTCTGGTCCATACATAGGAAAAGGGGGGAAAGTTTTCTATCATTTATGGATCCATCATTTAATATATGAGCATCATTATGTGTCCTATTATAATAGGAATAATGCTAGACGTAGTTCTAGAAATCCTATAGTTTAGTGTCGTGCAACTAGGACATCCGCTATGGAGTTTAACATCTTGAGGTAAGGATGACTTGGGGTATCATAGTTTCATGTCATAAGGCTAAGACCATATGTCATGGAAATAATGAGTAATAAAAGGATCATCAAGCCCCAATATTCCTACATTCCTCATATGTGAGGGGGAAAGAAAATGTATACCATGATTTCAGGGTTTCTCAGACCAGGATAAATGATATGGGAAAACATTACATTGGGGTTTACAAAGATAAAAGATTCCCCTTTTGTGGATGTATTTTCCTTTGGATGATAGACTTTTTGTGGGAAACTTTTGTAGAACCAATAAGGGCATATTGAGCATAGTCAAACCAAGGTGTCCTCAAGACACTAACCCCCCATCTTCAAAGGTGAGAGAAATATTGTGATGATATGAAATTTCTAGGTTCATAGAGTAAGATAAATAGAATAAATGTATCCAAGTATGTAAGAAGAATCTATACTATGATTGGTAATGAAGTATAACGTTCCCTACATCAATACGATTCATATATAAGGGGGAATTTCATTTTCCTAGGTGGATCTATAAATGGGGAATCAAAATTCGAGATCTCATGAATGGATATTTGTTTTTATATATGATATGGGGTCATTTTTTTCTTTTTTTATCTTTTCCCTACGTCTAGGACTAGTATAGGAGGTCTAGGCATCACTACGTATCTCGTTAAAATGAGAACCATGCCATACGTAGTTCTTGAAACTTCGTGTACTGTAATTTCATGCGGTAAGGACATTCACCATGAATTTTAGTATCTTGTGATAAGGATGTAGGTTCTATGATGTGAAGAGGAAATATTTTGGATGGACCCAATATTAATGAATTGGGTGTCACTACATATCCTACGACAGCATGAATCAATCCATATAGAGTTCTCAAACTACCCTTGACTGTGCAGTTTAACATTGTGCAGTAAGGACATATGGTGTGTATTTTAAGGTCTTATGACCAAGACAATAGTAAAAATGATGTGAATTGATATGACCTGAGAATTTGGATAATTTATTACCAAAACTCACAATCCCATATGTGCTACACTCGGTGTGATAAATATGGGGTGTCAAATGTTTACTCTTCCACATAGGGGTGATAAAAGAGAAGGATGAGGGATTTTTTTTCAAGGTGGATGGACATGGATTGGAGATCTGAGCATCAATAAATATCTAATTAGAGTGAGTATAATGTTTTTCATAGTTCTAGAACTATCTCTCTGTGTAGTGTTGGCTCATACACTAGGAGAGGGGATTTTTCCCTTTGATTTTTTTTTATTTTTTCAGCTGATCTCAAGATTGGAGACTTGGGCATCCCAACGTATCATGTGTGAACATGAATCAAGGAACATGTATTTATAGTACCCCATGAAATTTAACATCATGAGTTAAGGATAAATGTGAATTGATGAGAAAGATGGGGAACGTTGCAGCTAAACCCAGGGTTGGAGATCTAAGGATCACTATGTATCTCATGTTGGTAGGAATCAAGCCACGTGTAGTTTTCGATGGGAAATCTCTACACAAGGTCGATCCATATGTAGAGTGGGGTTCTGTTTCCCATATTTTGTGGTTGGACCCCATAAACAGGGTCCAAGAATCACTACATATCACATTGTAATGAGAATCAATCCACAAATATTTCTTGAGGAACCATGATATTTAACATCTTACAATATGGACATGGGTCACCCAACATGGAAGTAAAGAAGTATTGTGGTTTTAACCAAGATTATAGGTTTGATAATCAATATGAATCCTATAATAATAGGAATCAATCCACACATAGTTAGTTAATACTAAATAGTAGATTATGGATGTTGGGGGTGAAGTCCTTTGTAGTGAAGACAATTTGGTGTCATGTAGTTTAACATTATACATCGAGGGAAATGGTATCATGCAGTTTATTTTCTTTTAAATTGGAAAAATATTTCATTCTTTTAATGCTGATGTTGTAAAGACTATCTTTTTATTTTAATGCCATGTGGATGGGAAAATTTACCATTCAGTTTAATGTCATGTGATCAAGAAAAATTACCATGTGATTACATGAAATACTTATTTAGAAATCTTTCATTTGTTGAAGCCATGATAATTTGTCCATCCATTGAAATTAGAGAATAATATCCATTGGATTAGAAAATATGTATGGTGTAAGGTCTCTCTCATTTCAGATCCAACTTCAGAGGATTCTTTCTAGGAATCATCAAAGTCTTGAGGATGACACCATCTCCCCAAAGTAGAAAGATATGATGGAACCCTTTTGTTAAATGATCATGTGATCCAGTTTTGGTGTAATTATGAATGATTAAAGGCATGAAATATTTTCTCATATTGTCACAAAAATTCATCCAATTGTTTATGGTATTTCTCTTCCATAGATAAGGAATCACAGATGGAAATGCAGAGTAGGGGAAATTGAACATCGATGGGCAGAACTGCCTCTGTTATATATACTAATGATTATGGGTTCACCCTTGTGGTAATGCAGGTCATGGTATGGTAAGACCAAAAGAAATTAATAATCATGTAGATAAATGAATTTTTATCCTTATCTACCATATTCTACAGTATATTTGACAGGGTCTTATTGAATGTCTCTATCTGTCCATTAGCCATTGTATGGTTGCGGGATGAATGGTTGGACTTGATGTCATACATATAATATAGGTTCTCCAATTTAGCTGAATAGAAATTGGTTACATTTTTCTATAGTATTATATAAAGGACACTGAATATGTTGATGATGTTCTATTTCACAAACTAGAAAATTTTCCTTACCCTGAATTTTTTAAGTTGTATAACTTTAGACTACAAGGTGATGAATTCAGCTACAGTAAGAATGTACATTAAATTATTGGCCATTGTGGGAGTATATGGACCCATGATTTCCATTCACTGTATGGAAAATATTTGGATTACATGGCTACATATAGAAACTATAGAGTTTGGTGAATAAAGTTGGTGTAGACCTGACAAGAATGGAACTTTTTGGTTAATTTTGTTCATTACTATGTAATAGTGGTCCATTAGTACCGAAGATTTCACATTTAATTAGAAATATTGAATACTTTCAGGTGGGAGCCACATTATCTCGGTTTCACCTTATTCATGAAAAAATGGTCTCTTCTCTATCAATTCATCTGTGAAAGACCCCGTCAAGGATCCTCTTATAGAGAACCATTTTATTATTCCTGATGTTATACAAAATAAATTTAATTTATCATCTACATATTTTCTATTTCCCTCCTTTTTTGGATGGGATTTATCCACTTTTAAGTTATTCCACAATGAGTGTCATCAAGTTGAGGGTAGTACCATATGTTTTAGGGATAGGACTAACTTCATTGAACTCTTTCATGTTTTCTTGGATAAATATTGAGACTATCCAGTAGTGAGAAATGGTGATGACTATTTCATCTCTTCTTGGATCTTCCATAGTTATGGATACATTTTCTAGGGAGTCATCCTAGTAATTTTATGATAGTGAGATGTGATTAAATTTCAAATCCAAAGTTAATTCCTCCATTAGTCATAATACAGGGTTCAGAAGGAGAATTATCTCTTCCTTTTTTATGGATTATTACCGTTGAGCAGTTTGATGACCAATTTTGAACCACATTTTATCTTCAAGTGGTTTACTTATACATGAAGTTCCATCTATATACCTATAATGAAAGCCATGTATTCTTCTTTATTGTTCATTCGCCCTTACAATAGTAGAAAATAGTAAGGTAGGACTGCCTTTACCAATGAAATGAGTATGACTCCCAGCCCTACAATATTAATCTTGGAGTTTTCTATCCTCCTCCCTGTCGGCCATCTAGATGGATCGGAAAAATGCATATCTCATGTTTGGGGGTCTCTTGAATTTATAATACCTCTTTTTTAGGTAAATCATTTTCTAATAAAGTCATTTCTATTGAGGGTTGAATTTTAAAATAATCTAACTCTTGTCCTTTAACCACTTTCCGAGGCAAGAACTGAATATCAAACTACTACAAGATGACCACCCACCATGAAAGACATCCAGTAAACATATGACAATAGAGAATGTTTTTATTCAATTTATATAAGAGACTAAACAGACCTCATGATGTTGTTGGTAGTGCCTCAGTTTCTAGATTGTAAAGATTGGCCCCAGATAACTCTTCTTGATACCTGAATAATGACTCTTAGCATTGATCATGTTTTGGATGAGGTAATAAAGTTTGTTTTCAATACCAACATCATTATTTTGAGTAGGGAAGTCACCTAGTTATCACTCTAAGGTAGTTACATATAAAATAAGTTTCGTTTCTTTGACAGGAAGAATCAACATTGGTAGGCTCAAGACATATATCTTTATAATGTCGAATACTTTCGGAAAATCACCAGTCCACTGATATATAACCCCCCTTTTCATCAACAAATTGAAGGGTAGACATTTTACAGAAAGGTTTGATACAATGCACCAGATGTAATCTAGTTATCCTTGAAGTCCTCTCAAATCAATGATGTTTCAAGGAGGTGGCATGCCAAGGATTTCCTTTGTCTTATCGGGGTCGACTTTGATGTCATGATGATGTATGAAAAATATGAGAAATTTACCTGAGGTAACTCTGAATGCACACCTCAAGGGGAAAATTTTTATGCTGTGTTGTATTAATTTGTTGAATATAGATTCACGATCCCCTAAGTGGTCTAAATGTTGTCTATATTTAACCACCATATCGTAAATGTAGAATTCAAGGAACTATCCCAAGAAAGTTTTGAATATGCAATGCATGACCTGTTGGTGTGAAATGTGAGTATCCTTTTCGACAAAGAAAATTAACTGATAGAAAAAAACTCCATGGGGATCCCTGAAGGTATCGGATTATTCATCTTATTGATCCTTTCATATTTGATTGTATCCTAAATATCCATCCATGTAGGAGAGATCCTGATATCCAGATGTTTCATCGATCATCTATTCTATGATCGGGACTGGGAAATCAACCATCGGGTAGTTTCATTTTAGTTCTCTAAAATCATTTCATACTCTAATTTTCCTTTTGTTATTTTTAAAGGGACTATATTAACCAACCATTTTTTATATTATACCTCTCGAATGATGTTGGTTATTGTGATCTTGTAATGTTCAACCTCAATTTTGAATTTGTGTTTCAAGTGTGTCCTTCTGGCTACCTGTTTATAGCCTAGTTGGTCCTCTAGTAAGCCCAGCTGATGAGTGTCCACCCTAGGGTCAAGGAATGGAATTTCTAAGTATTTATAGGAGAAAATATCCTGATTATTCTTTAAGAATGGTCTATAAACGTATTTCTATTCAGAATATATGGCTACACTGATCTAGGTGGGTCATGGGTCTTTTTTTGTACCAAGATTCATTTCTCTGAGTTCAACAATGGTGGAAAAGATTCCCTCCTCAAATATTATAGGGGCATCTCCAAGTTATTCCTCCTCTTTTTCCCCCTATTAATCTTCCTATTACTCCATTGTGGGATAATTTAGTGTGATAATCCCACCAGATTTAGGAGAGTATTTGATATCTTGACATTAAAAAGATGAAGTGACTTCCTCTAATCTATCTGATAGTGTGGAATTTCTTTGAAACCATTGATAGAATGGGGTAGAATTTTTTTATTCCTATTTGGGTGAAAAGAAAACCTCTTCTACCTTATTTTGTGAGGTAGTGTATTTTTAGAGCTCCATGGATGGAATGAAGTCATTTATGTCTGAGCTTTCACCTTTGTCTAGGGAGTCAGAAAACTTTTCAAAACTATTGGAATCAGTGGTCATCACTAAAATCTGTAACACTGAAGAATATTCATCTAAAAATAGACTCATATTCTCAACATAATTGATGGGTAATAGATATTATTTTCCATGATATTTTAATGGGTTGTTCGGGATCATTTCCAAACCATTCGTGGTGGTGAACCAAGGACTAACATCAACCAGGGGTTGTTTCCCTTCATTTTTATCAAATCATGCATTAATATAATGAAACTCATAGTACTCGAATGGGTACTTATCAGTATGGAATGTCTTGATTTTTCCATTTATGCTATATTTGTGGCATTTATAGAATTATTAAGGGATTATATTATGTAGATGAAACTAGGACCTTCCTAGAAAGTCATTGAAGGTCGTATTCTATTAGAAAACCAGAATGTATGATTTGAACTTGAGGTCATCAAACCAAGAATTAAGATTGATTTGGACAATTTTATTTTTATTTAATTTATCATATCCATATAGTATTATGGTAGAAGGTTCTAGGTTATCCTCATTGTATCCCAACCAGTAATGTGTATGTACTGGGATGAGAATAAATCCCAAGCCATTGTGCATGAAATATTTTCGTACATCGACATCATTTATCCAGCCGAACACATATAGGGGTTAGATGTGCCCCTATATAATAGAATCACCATCTTGATCATTGAATAAGATAATAATATGACATTCAATAGGATCATTCTCTTTCTGATAGACCTTATCCACTTTGGAATCAATCTTATTAGGGATTAACAAAGATTATATGAGTGCTTCCCTAAGGTCTTTTAAAAATATTAGGGCATCTAGGATCGATATATTGGATGGTATGAAGGCTAAAAATTATAGAATTTCGTTCTTATGTTCTAATGGATTGTACTTCCCAGTTTTAGGATTCTCTTTAATAGGCACTTTAGGGGAAAGAGTACTAGATTTAGATGGATTGGCCCTTGAGACATGATTTGAGGGAGCACTTTTCATTGGTGGGTTGGGTCGGGCAAGTCTGCCTACATGATAAGGGTGATTGGTCACCTGGTACTCTTATGATAAATATTCTAGAGTGATTAGGTAGAAGATAATTTTGGTAGGTTTTGGGCCATTGCCTTTGCTACCATCACTGACCCCCATGAAAAATGAAAAGTCTCACCGTGAACTTTTCGAGCCTGGTTGAGGATATTTTGCATAGAAGTGAATGAAACACATTTCATGGTGTCAACAATTTGGAATAGGTTCATCCTACTATTATTTCACCCTATATTTTTGATAGACTACATTTTTAAATGTTTCCTTTTAATGTTTTGTGGCTCCAATGACATGAGATTTGTTGTATCAGAAGCTACTGAGGTCATAGCTTGTTGTTTTAACTATTCTTGTAGAATACCGTGAGTTTAGTTGATTGTATTTAAAGTCATACAACCATAAAACATCCATTACCTTCTCCTAATAACTTCTTCCCACTCATCTTATTTCTCATGTGTTCTAGTGGATACATACACTTCTCGTGTTGGTGGATTTCCAAAATTACTTTTCTAAAATCCACCATTTTATACAGGGTGTCTTTGAATATGAATCATTCTTAAATGGTGTTCCACAATTTCCTGTAGATGGGGAAATAATCTAACTAGACATCAAGACCTACCTAGTTAGTCCTCTTAGGCTCTGAAAGAAGTAGGAAATAATTGTCTATAGAGTCTATATAGTATTTTTGGACCTAATAATCATAGAATGAGTAAAATTTGTTCCTTCCCACCTAGAATTGATTCCTTCTAGGTCCCCCTGGATCGTCCTAGAGAGGAGGGGGTTTATGTTGATGAAAAATGGGTATTTTATGATACAGTGTGGGGGTTGGAGTTGGGGTCAGTGTAGAAGATAGATTATATGTGACAGATGTCACCTATTCTTTTCTTATTCATTTCCCTTGGACCAGTAATGTTATTCTAGACTCGATCTTAGTCTGTTGTATGGAATATTCTATTCATTGAGACATGGTATAAAAATCATGTAATCCACCTATATATTTCACTAGGATGAGTGGCATTCACAACTTTTCACATAGGTTCTCAATGAAAAGAGTGAGAATATCTTCATGGGGTAGTGGTAGGTTTAGGGAGTAACTCTCCCCATTCTATATAGAAATTAAATTTTACAATATATCATTTTCACCCAATATTAAATTTGAGAGGTTAATGATTATTGTTTTTTTCAGTGTTGACATGAACTGAATAAGTAATTTTCGATAGAGATCCCTCCTCCCCGTGATTGATTGAGTTGGAAAATTAGTGTACCATATAATGGATGGACCTTACAATGTTTTCATAAAGAATCTGAGTTTCATTGACTCTTGTTACTTAAGAGTTCCCATCATGGGATCACAATGGGTTGAAAAGTTCATCAAATGTTGTTCTAGGTCACTTGATCCATTAAATATAAAAAACATAGGACTCAATAAGTTTGATGGGGTAGTGTGTCTATCACCCATTATGGGTATGGTTTCTGTTCTGGCTGTATTAGTTCATGACGATTCTTTATGGATTCCAATTGGACTGTTAATGAATCAATGGTTTCAATAATCCCTTGATGAATGTTTAGTAAAATAAAATCCTAGATAGGTTTAACAATGGGAAATACCTGACATGCTAGTTCATCAATTATTTATGGTCAATATCCGACTGAGGACAACTTTTAAGGATTTTACTGACCTCGTTATGGTTGTATCCTTAATGGAGGGAAATATTGATATCCATCTTTGATTAGGTCCAGGTTAACTGATGGTCCAGGAACTGAGTTAGGTACCTATCTGAGCCCTTCTTTAGTCACTAGGATGAACCCTTGTGTAGGTACACCTACAAGAAGTGTATATTGAGGCTACTCCCATGAATAATATTCAGTACTAATGATACCTCAGAAAAACTAATATTTCAATCACCTAAACTCTTCAAATTCATCCTCCTATCGAGAATTTTTTTCTTTCAGCATAAAATTATGGTCCTATTAGAGAGGAGGAGGTGGGTCATATATGCCCTTGATTTTTTTCATTTCATTAATAGAGATACACTAAGGAGGTAATAGGGGATTGGTCAGGGGAGCAACCACATATAGGGGAATTCACTGGTTCCAGGTACGCAGACCATTGTTCATATCAGTTTGGAACATGTTTAGGATGGAATCAACCTCTTTTTTCCCTTCTTAATTATCATCATTTTTTGTTACATCTTCCAGAATGACATTCCAAATGTTACCAACACATAACACATTGTATGAATTGTACAAAATGTCAAATGATAGGAGGGTCATTTGCACCCTTTGTTGAACCTCTCCCATCCTTTTTGGGATACTCTCCATGATTCTTAATGAAGAGTGACTCAAAGGTATCCTCCATGAAACTTGGTCATCTACTTCCTTTCTAAGGGAAATGGGACACGAGATGGGTAAACTAGGAGACCTTAATTTTCTGGTCCTCCCTATATAGGAAAATACTAATTTCTGTCAAAAGGGAGGTTGAGGTAAAAATTCCCCCAGCCCTATGGGATAGGGTTTCTCACATTCCATTTTTGTCATGTATCAGTCGGAATATTTCATTATTTTAAGGGAATTTTGTGTTAAAAATTTCCCCGGCCCTACAGCCTATGGTTAATCCCATACTACAGATTCTGTTGCTACTTCTGCCACTCTCTTGATCACATGAATCCATTTTCAAGTGTGATCCAGGTGTAATGTTTGTTCTAAAGGTGAACTAATTAATTTTGAAGACATTAATAGTGGTTAGTGATTGGATTTCCTGAAGAGAGAAGCCTTCTTAATATTTCATATTTCCTGGTTCTTGAGTTTTTTGATGTCTTCTTATTTTCGGGACTAAAACTTTTGAAACTTATTCAAGGTCGATTATTGGTGAGTGGGCCATCTTTCCTGGGAATGGATATTTCTTGATATCCAACATAGAGTAATGAAATTATAGAATTCCATTTTTTGTGGTTTTTGATGAATGAGGAATGGGGTGAAATTAAAATATCTAGGTTCCCCCATCCCTGGATGTGAACACCATGTGATACATCAGCAATTAGATGACACAACTCATGAAATAAAGTGAGGCAAGACAATGGAATATCTTCATACTGATTCTATGATCATGGTAACTATGTAGAAGATAGGGCCTCTAGTTCAATTTGATGATGAATATATCCCAATAATTTAATATGGTCTTCATATCTATTGTTGGGAGATAATTTTTCTTTTAGGTGGAATATATTTTAAAAAAAAACTAGATAGATGTTTTCTTTGGGTTCTTATGGAAATGCCAATGGAATTTCAAACTGAGATGTGGATGAAGGGAAAAAATAATTTCTATATCATCCTTGGACAATTGTCTTATCAAGATAAACATATCCTTATATTCTTCTACTTGAGACTTCTCTATTGGATAAGACTAAAATGAGCACTTCTTTACAGTTTTTTCACAAGTAGTGGTGCTAATGGAGGTCTTGTTAGTATGGTAATGGTTCAAGGGTGTCTTAGAGGATGATATTTACCTTGATACATCTTATTGTTGAGAAATTATTTCTATTTTAATTGATAGGGAATCTAGCATGTCTAGTCCCATCATTCCAAGGACCTCAGAATAAGACGGATTTCTTGTATTTAACATAGAAAGGGGAGGGCCATCTTGCTAAAATGAGATGTAAGCATTGGGAGGACCTTCATAATGAATTCCTTCATGGATACAATTACAATCATATTTATATATACAACAATAAGGAGGACTTCTATAGTCTATACTATGTTTTGGCCTTCAGGTAAGTCGAAAAAAAGGGGAGGACCTTCTTGATATTTGATATTTTGGCCATGAGGATAGATACCATGATTCTCATCAGAAGATAGGCTCTCATGATTGATCAGTTTATGCCAACTAGGTAATACTTCATGTAAGATGCACTATGGATGACATTTAGAACTATTGGAAACAATGCTGTGGGGAGGAATTTCCCAAATTCTACTACCATACCAATAATTTACTAGTATATTGGAAGAATATTGAACAACCGTAGATAGATATTTGATGGCCTCAATAACTCCATCCTCTATGATAGTATAGTTATGAGTGTTCTATTTATTTTATAGTCATCTTTGGGGAAATTGCTTTTTAGGTTATCTCTTGTGGGAAATTAGGGTTGATTATTGTAAATGATGACCTTCGTATATGGGTGACTATTTGAGTTGCTTCAATGATGCTACTGAGATATACTGGTAAGCTTCCATAGTTCTTAATGGGATATATGTCTGCCCTGAGGAAGCCACTGAAGTGGGATGGTGTCCCCCAGTTGGAGTGGGTATCTGTGCCCAATCCTATTGTTCATATATCATGAAATGTTGTATAACACCCTCATATATGAGATTAGGGATGCACTTCTGCTCTTGGGAGATCATCCCACTGGGAAAATGAGTCACCCCAGTTGTGTAGGTAGATTCATGGGCCTGAATCATTTCTATTATAGCTGAAGTGATTACATCTTGGATAGATTGTATTATATAGTTATGAATTTATGTATGACCCTCCATCATTACTAGGATGTGCTGAGAAACATCCTTGGTGGGAATGGGAACATATGATCATTCTAGTGTCAAGGAAGGAATGTGATTCTACACTTATTTTTAGATGATATATGTCGACTAGATCCTCTAATTGATGCTGTATTTTCAATGTGGGATAGATGTACTGGAGAAGGTATTTTCATATGATTATATTTTTCCATTATATTTGACTAAAGGGATTAGTATACATCTATAGGAATGTGCATATACTTTTAGTTTACCACTATCTTTCCATGGAAGTCTTGATGAACTGGAGCAGTTATTTTCATCTGCTTGTAGTTTTTTTAATATTTGACTGATAGGATTGGTTTATATCTATAGGAATGTGCATATGCCTATATTTTTCATCAATATTTTGATGAAAATATTGATGTAAATGGGAATAAATTTATATCTACTCATAGTTTGATACCATATTTTTATGGTGGGATTTTTTAGTAGGAACAAGGAAGAGAACCTATTCCAGTTTGTTTAAATGTCACGCTCTACGAGATGCCCTAGGTACCTTGGTTCGAATGTCTTCAACATGGGACCACATGGTGATATCATATTTAGGGTGAGTATACTGAGTTGTACGGCATTGACAATGAAAATTTCTAGAAGGTACACTTGGGCATTACCCCTGTGCTAGTGGGATTAAGTCACTGGAGAGAACTTCATTACCCTCCCTATGATAAGGGAGAAGCTCATTATCGTGTTTTGGGGAGAAATTATTGAAATTTTTGGAGATGAAAACTGGGACATCTTGGTTCTGGATATCTGACCATCTATAGATGGATATTTGGTGAGGCTTTCTTATTTGGAGGGAATTTCAAAATGCATCCATGCTGGGGATAGTTCCATTCTGGTTGTACTCCCCATCCAATGTATTCAAAACCCATTTTGGAATACGTTGGGTGGGTGATGGAATTCCCTGTTTGGTTGAGGGACTAGCATGTGCAAAGGTTGATGTTAATGTCTGTGTTATATTTTGAGATTACACTAGATTGAAGATACTTCTGTGAAAAAGTACCTTAAATATATATGGGAAAAACATGCACAAGAGTACCCCATAAAAGTAGCATCTTCATAAATGAACACATGCACCATAAATCATTTTGTTTATCCCCCTTTCTTTTTTAGATTGAAAGGGGCATGACAAGGGGTAATACCATCAACTTGGTTAAGGATTCATGTTGGGTTTAGCATTTCATTTATAAATAAGTGACCATTATGAGTACCCATATGGCCAAAATGAAATGGACCAATGATAATTGAGAGGGATATCATTTGTATCTTATATACAATATGCCATTTTAAATGATTTGATATCGAGTTCACCATATTGTTTCCGATGAGTGGGGGTCATGGTGTTGGCCCATATGATGGAAATTACAACAAAATAATATTTGAGTACCTTTATGGTATGATTTATTTTTGGGGATTGAATGTTTCACAATCATTCATATTGGTGTCACTATTATTATCTCACACCCTTTTGTGATATGTTGGTTTCCAAAAGGCTTTGTTCATGGAACCAGAAACACCTAATGGTTCTCATATCCTTGATGACTCGAGGACCTATGTTCCAAAGGCATACACTAATTGGGTAACTTGGAAAATGATACTTAAAAACTCACATTAGATGATAGGATGGGAATTCAGGCTCATCACACAATTTTGGGGGGAACTATTTCATGTTCTGGGACTCTCTTATAGTTTTATGATATAGTTGTGAATCCTTTGTTCATTCCCCAGTAAGACATGGATCAACCTGCATTAACAACCAGTTGTATGCATGTCTTTGGAATCATACATATATATATATATATATATGAGTCTCTATAATGATGGGGATGTCTGTATGTATCTGAGGATCTCCATTGATTTTACTCTTTTATGAACAGAGCATAGATTCTTTGGTCATTCATTGGGATAATTTAGGTTTTGAGCCACATAGTGAAGGGATATGGAGTTTACTTTCGTAATGGAAGAATAAAGTTGTTTTGATTTTAGGATCATAATCATAATATGTGATTCCTACATATCCATTAAAAAGGAATAAAAACACATGTTGCTTGGTGACACATAATAGGACACATCACCTTTTTAGATCATGTGATCAGGAACCAACCATGTAATTTAATTTCATGTGGTTAAGACATCTAGGTAGAAGGTGACTGATAAAATATTAGTGTGGGACATACATAGAAGTATCCCATGGTACCTAGAAAAGATGTAGTCTCCCAGGCAGTGTATGATAATATTAGGAATATGGACCAAATAAGGATGGTGATGAAAGGGACTCGTAAGAAGCATGTCCTTCCTAGTTGGATATTACCCTAATAGGAATTTTGTTCATAGAACATTAGGGTTAATTTGGGTGTTGGTTTTGGACCTCAAGGAGGCTTCTACATATCCCTGTTAGTTGAAAATCAAATCACATGTAGTTTGGTTTGTTGGGGCTTACCTATATATAGGAGGTCCATTTGATTGGATATGATTGAGGCTTATACCATAGAGGATGCCCATTTAGGTTCGGGATCATGTGGATGTTATGAACTTTAACCACCACTAAACTCACTTAAGTCACGCTCGGTGTGAGAAACAAGAGGAATTAGTATTTTTAAAGATCACATGATCCACTTAGTTGGCTGCTGGATGGATGTTGGAGCCCAAAGAAAGAGTGATAGGACATTGAGTGTTCTCATCACCTCTTTTATGTCAGTAATAGGAATAATAACATATCATGATCTATCTATCTACAACTTATTTAGTGAAGAGGAGCAGGAGTTCCACCCCCACCCTATTGAAATGTCTTGGGGCCCAACCTAGTAGGGATTCCCTATTTTTTCCATGGGAATAAAGGGGGATAATCCATGAAGCCTCAAAGGGAAAGGTATGTACGATTCACTCACTCTCTAACCTGGAGCGGGGAGGTCCACATGATCACCTCAATGTTTAGGACCTTTTTACCATGATAATGTCGATTTGAAAACACTTAAAGGGTCTTCCTTATAAAGTGGGTTTCCATTGGGACTCTGCTTACCACAGGTATATAGACTTAAGAGGACATGCTAAAGTGCTCGATGATTTGATCATACATGTTAAGTGGAATTGGAAGGGGACTTGGCCTGACTCCAATGGATTGTTTCACAGAGCGACCAATGTGGGGCCTGGTAGTATGATGAAGGTAAGTGATGGGATATGAATATTAGAACTCCCTAGGATTCCCTACTCTATGTAGCATGTTCTTATGTGGTATGGGGTTCCCTACATAAAGCATGTAGCTACATGGGTGAGTTTACTATCCATGAAGAATTGAGCTATGAAGACTTAGGTTCTTTTTATGAAGAGTTTCTCAATGTGGGGCTAGGTTCTACTGATGTATCATTTTTCTATGTGTGATTAATTTACTCCCACATAGAATTTTTCAACATGGGATAGTAATCCTTCCATATTGGTTTTTTCTATGTGGGATGGGGGCCCACAAAGGGTACATATGCTTATTCTCCATGATGTGGTTTCTATGAATGAGTCTTGGGTTTGTAGATTCTAGATGAATTTAGTTTCTTATTTAACTCTATGAGTTGGGTTTACCTACTTAAAATCAAATGATACATGTTTTCACTCTTATCCGGGCTCTCCTATTACATCATTTATCCCCCGTTTCATCTTTCTTTTTCTCCCCCTTGGTTTACCATGTTTTTATTTTATAGAGGAACAAAGGGACCAGATACTAGGATGGTCGGTCATATATGGTGGATTTCGATCTTTCGTATGGGATCCCAAAAATTATTCCCCGGCCTTTGAACACTCGGGCCCATGAATGATTTCATTGATTGGAGGTAGAAAAGACTATTAGTTCCCACGAATGATTTTTGTTCATGGGGTCAATCATTCATGGAAAGAAAAAATCTTTATCCATCCCCAAAAAGTATTTGGTTTTATTTTCAGGCTCCCTCATGGAGTGGTAGAACACTATACAAAGTGGAGTTCCACAAAGCGATTTTCACTTTGTGGGATCAATATTTCCTTTATGGATTCTCCCCCTTTGAAAATTTTCTTCAAACTCCTTCTTTTGGTATTATTTGCACCCTTTATCAAATTCATGGAATTATCATCATTTTCATGCAGATTAATCAGGACCAACTAGATTTTTTATTCTTTTTAGGTCTTTTGGGGGTTTTAGAGTGTTTAAGTGGTTTTATGGATCTTTTACGATTTATACGTTTCATGGTCTACTACGGATTTTAGGGTATTTTAGATCTTTTTAAGGTTTTAAGGGGTGTTTTAGGGTTTTTAGGGGTTTTTATGGGTTTTCATATATTTCGGGGATTTTAGGGTCTTTTAGTTGTTTGAAGGGTTTTTATGGGTTTCTAGTGGCTTTTGGGGGTTTTAGGGTCTTTTAGAGTTTTTAGGGTTTTTAGGCATTTTTTGGATTTTTATTGGGTTTTAGGGTTTTTTATGAATAATTTGGGCATTTTATGATTTTTAGGGGTTATTAGTATTTTTTTTTAGAGTTTTTAGGTTTTATATTATTTTTTATGTTTCATGGTTTTATTATGTTTTTATAGTTATTAGGGGATTTTCATGTTTTATGGGTTTTTAGGGGTATGGGTTTAGGATTTTTTAGTGTTTTTTGGGGGTTATTTAATGTTTTAAGGTTTTTTATGGTTTTAAGGGGTTTTAGATGGTTTAAAATTTTTATGGTTTTTTATTATTTTCGTCTTTTTAGTGGATTTTTAGGGTTTTAGTGTATTTAAGATGTTTTAAACTTTGTAGGGTTCTTAGGGTCTTTTGTGTATTTTTCTATTGTTAGGGGTTTCAATGTTTTTAGTTTTTTTAGAGTTTTTAGCATCTATTAGTGTTTTTAGGATCTTTTGGGGGGTGTTATGGTTTTTTGGGTTTTTAAGGATTTTGGGTCATTTAGAGGGCATCAGGGTTTTAGGGTATTTTAGGGATTTTTATGGCACATTAGGGGTTTTAGGGTTTTTATGCTCTTTTAGGAATTTTTACTATTTTTACAATCAATTATGGGATTAAAATATTTCTAGGTTCCTTTTTGGTCTTAAGGGCTCTTTTGGGATTTTAGGATTTTATGGGTGTTTTAAGATTTTTAGAGCCATTTAGGTTTTCTTAAGGTTTTTTTGGGTCCTTTATGGTTTTATGGTATTTTATGGTATTTCTTAAAATTTAGTATTTTTATCAACTATTAAGGTTTTCAGTGTTTTTGGGTCTTTTTGGGGCTTTATTATTTTTTAGGGTTTTAGGGATTTAAAATATTTTTTTGGGTTTTTTGGGTTTTTAGAATTTTTAGAGTTTTTTAGAGATTAATGATTTTTATGGCATTTGGGGGTTTTATTTTTTTTAGTTTTTTAGGGATTTTATATTGGTTTTTGGGGTTTATGGGTTTTTTTGGGTTTTTTGGGTATTAGGTGTTTTCATTGATTTTAGGGGTTTTTATGGTTTCTTTAGATTTTATGGTTTTTCAGGTTTTAGTATTTTATGAAAATATTATGGGTTTTTTGGGCTTTCATGTTTTTTAGGGTTTTTGGTATTTTTATAGTTTTTTGGTATTTTAGGGGTTTTCGTTTTCTATGGGTTTTTTGGGTTGTTTAGGGGTTTTAAGGGTGTTTTACTCTTTTTTCATTTAAGGTTTTTCAAGGTTTTTAGGTTTTTTCAGGGTTTTAGGGTTTTAGGGTTTTTAGCGTATTTTACGTTTTTAAGAGTTTTAGGGATTTTAGGGGTTTTTATGTTTTTTTATTATTTTTTGGGTTTTTTGTTTTTTAGTGTTTTTAGGGATTTTATTGTTTTAATGGATTTTAGTGTTTATAGACATTAATGAGTTTTAGGTTTATTTTTGGGGTTTAAGGTTTTTAAGGGCCTTTACGGTATTTAGGAGATTTTAGGGGTTTTTAGGGTTCTTTTGGAATTTCATAGGGTTTTTGGTGGTTTTCTGTTTTTTGGGGGATTATATTTTTTAATGCCTTTAGTGTTTTTAGGGATTACATGGGTTTTTTTGTTTCATATGGTTTTTAGTGTTTTTATGATTTTTTTGGTTTTTTAGTGTTTTTTGGTGTTTTTGGGTTTTTAGGGATTTCAGTTTTTAGGGTATTTTAGGAGTTTATTTGGGTTTTTAGGGTTCTTAATTTTTATAGGATTTAATGTTTTTATGGGTTTTAGGTTTTTATGGGGTTTTAGGGGTTTTAGGGGTTTAACGGTTTTTTAGTGATTTTAGGGTTGCTATGTTTTTTTTGGTTTTAGTGTTTTCTAGGGATTTTAAGAGTTTTTAGGGGTTTTAGGGAATTTTTCAGTTTTTTAATTATTTTAGGGATTTAAGGTTTTTATAGTTTTCAATGTTTTTAGGGTTTTAGGGTTTTCATGTTTTTCATGTTTTAGGCTCTTTTAGGGATTTTAGGCTTTTTGGGAATTTCATATATTTTTATTGTTTTATGTGGCTTTATATTTTTTAGGCGATTTAAGTGGTTTTAGGGTTTTTAAGGTTTTATTTTGTTTTTTTTTGTTTTTTTGTTTTTTTAGATTTTAGTGTTTTAGGGGGTTTTTTGGTTTGTAGGATTTTTCTTGTTTTTATACGGTTTTTAGGATTTTTAGGGATTTTTTTATTTTTTATGGTTTTTATGGTTTTTAGTGGTTTTACTATATTTTAGAGTGATTTAAGAGTTTTTTTGGTATAATGGTTTTTTTTTGGTTTTAAGGAGATTTTTAGGGTTGTGGGGTCGGGGCGGTTCTAGGGTTTTTAAGTATTTTTTGGAATATTTTGTGGTTTTTGGGTTTTAGGGTTATTTAATTTTTTTAGGGGTTTTATTGTTTTATATGGTTTTTATGGGTTTTTTTCTATTTTTTTTTTACAATTTTGTAGTTTTTTCGTGGTTATTATTATTTTTTTGGGGGTTTTATGGTTTTTAGGGTTTTTATGGGTTTTTATGGGTTTTTAGGGTTTTTAGGGTTTTTATGGTTTTTAGTGTTTTTTTAAGATTTTATGGATTTCTTTGGATTTTTAGGTTACTAAGGGTTTTTAGGGGTTTTTGAAATTTTAATGTTTTTTAGAAAATTTGTAATGTTTTACGTGGTTTTAGTTTTTTTTTTGGTTTTTATGGTTTTGGGGGTTTTATGGTTTTGGGGGTTATATGGTTTATGGGATTTTATGTTTTTAGGGTATTTTATCATTTTAGGGTTTATATGGTGCTTAATGTTTCTTATGGGTATTTTCGAGTTTTATATGGGTTTAATGTCTTTTTGGGTTATTATGCGGTTTTAAGGTTTTTAGGATTTTAGGTTCTTTTAGTGGTGTTTAAGGCTTTACAGGTTTTTGTGGTGAATTATGAGATTTTAGTGTTTTTAGAGTTTTTAGGCTTTTTTATGGGTGTTGGGGGTTTTTAGGAGGTGTTATTAGTCTTTTGAGGTTGTTTTAGAGTTTTGTTTGTTTTTAGGTTTTTAGGGGTTTTAGGGGTTTTAGGGGTTTTTTGTGATTTTTATGTGTTTTTGGTTTTTTTTGCAGTTTGAGGGTTTTTTATTATTTTTAGGATTTTTAGGTTTTTGGGTTATTAGGGTTATTATAGTTTTTATGTTTTTAAGGTGTTTTTGTTTTAGGGTTTTTCGTGTTTTAAGGGGTTTTAAGGATTTTTTTTGGATTTTTAATGTTTTCGGGGGTTTTAGGGGTTTATGGTTATAAGGGATTTTTCAATTTTTAGGGTATTAGTATTTTTTGGGGTTTTATGGTTTCTTTTGGTATTTAGTATTTTTTAGATTTTTAGGGGTTTAAGGTCTTTTTAGGAAATTTTAGGGTTTTAGGATTTTAGGGGTTCTTTGGGATTTTAAGAGTTTTTAGTGTCATTAAGTTATTTTAATGTGTTTAGAATTTTTTTGGGGTTTTAGGTGTTTTTTTACATTTTATTATGGTTTTAGGTGATTTTTGTGTTTTTTAGTTTTTTGGGTTTGGGGGGTTTTTAGGGTTTTTATGGTTTTATTGAATTTTTTAGGGTATTGTGGGGTTTTGGGTTTTTAAGTGTTTTAATGTTTTAGGGGTGTTAGGTTTTTTGGGGTTCTTAGGGTTTTTGAGGGATTTAGGGTTAATTGGGTTTTATGGATTTTAGTGGTTTTGTGGCATTTTTTGGGTAGAAAAGGCTCAAGACCCGACTATTCATGGCCCCTAAACGTTATTAGAAAAAAGTAGAAGCATAAAAGGGAGGTCCAGGGTATAGTGTTTTAAGGGGGTTTTAGGGTTTTTAGGGGTTTTAGGGGGATTTTAGACTGTATTAAGGGGTTTTATTAGTTTTTATGATTTTGGTGGTTTATGGACTTTAGGTGTTTTAGGGGTTTTAGAGGGGTTGGGGGTATTTAAGGTCATTTTGGGTTTCAGTTTTTTTGTTTTTAGGGGTTCTTTGTTATTTTAGGGTTTTTATTTTTTTTATGGTTTTTAGTGGTTTTAGGGTTTTAAAGGTTTTTAACAGGGTATTATTTTTTTTGGGGTTCTAATGATTTTTAAGGGTTTTAGGGGTTCTTAGGTGGTTTAGGGTTTTTAGTATTTCTAGGTGTTTTTAGCGGCTTTTAGGGATTTTTAGAGCTTTTGGGGTTTTTCTGGTCTTTTAGGGTTTTAGGGGGTTTTATGGTCATTACAGTTTTTATGTTCTTTTAAAAAATATAGTAGTTTTAGGATATTTTAAGGGGTTTGGGGTTTTTTGGTGTTTTAGGCTTTTTTAGTGTTTTGGGGTTTTAATTTACTTTTAGGGTTTTTAGGTTCATTTAGGTATTTTAGGTATTTTACAATCTTTGAGGGTTTTTAGGGTTTTATGGTTTTTATAGGGTGTTTTTGGGTTTTAGGTTATTTAGTGTTTTTAGGGGTTTTAGGTTCATTTAGGGTTTTTATGGTTTTTGCTTACTTTTAGGGTTTTTACTTTTTTTACGGTTCTTTAGTGTTTTTCTTGTTTTTGAGAGTTTTAAAATGGTTTCTAGGGTTTTTATTGTTTTTTGGGGGTTTTAGGGGGTTTTCGGTTTTGACGAATTTTTAGGGCTTTTAGGGATTGGTAGGGTTTTCAATGTTTTTGTGTTCCTTTTGTTGTTTTTAAGGTCTTCTAGGGTGTTCATGGTTTTTTGGGATTTATAGGGTTTTAGGGTATTTTAGGGATTTTCAATGTCGATTAATGTCTTTAGGGTAATCTACAGTTTTTATGATTTCAATGGGTTTTAGGGGTTTAAAGGGTTTTTATGGTTTATATGGTATTTTAGGGGTTTTTTAGGATTTTTAGGGGTTTTTGGGTTTTTAAAGTTTTTGTGTTCCTTTTTGATTTTTGGGATCTTTTAGGGTTTTTAAGATTTCTTAGGGTCGTTTATGATTTTTAGGGATTTTAGAGTTCTTTAGGGTTTTTAGGGTATTAAGATTTAAGGGTATTTTAGGGTGTTATTGGATGTTTAGTGTTTTTAGAGTTATTTTTGGGTTTTTTAGATTCTTTTAGGGTTCTAGGGGATGTTATATTATTTTGGATTTTTAGGGGTTTAGTGTCTTCTGGGGTTTATGGTTTTTA
This sequence comes from Viscum album, assembly GCA_963277665.1. Taxonomy (NCBI): domain Eukaryota; kingdom Viridiplantae; phylum Streptophyta; class Magnoliopsida; order Santalales; family Viscaceae; genus Viscum; species Viscum album. Next base: position 579,053,977 of record OY728161.1, on the reverse strand, counting down.
TTATCTTTTAGGGATTTTATGGTTTTCGGGGTATTTTAGGGTTTGGGGTGAGGGTTTTTTGGGTTTTTTGGTTTTTTTAGTTTTAAGAGTCGTTTATGGATTGTATGTTGTTTTAGGGTGTTTTCTGGTTTTTTAGGGTTTTGGGTTTTTAGGGTCCTTTAGGGTTTTTAGGGGTTTTTTGGGGTTTTATAAAGATTTTATGGGTTTTAATCGTTCTTATATATTTTTTATGATTTAATGTGTTTTTAGTATTTGTTGACCTCACCTGTTTTGATAATCCCAATTATGCTTTAACATACTTTGATAATCCTAATTAATGTTTATCTATATTCTAATTCACCCAATCTATGATATTCTATTTTCAAGAGGAGAATAATATTAAAGTAATCTTTGAAATATATTAATCAATGTTTATCCATGTTTGTATGAGTTTTGAAGTAATTCTAATCCAATCGGATATGTGTTGCATAAAACAGATAAGTGTTAGTCACTGATCTGCATATAGATACTAATACAGAGCTACCAGTACTTAGTCTACCGATAGACTTATTCTACCGATAGACAGAGTCACCGATAAGCTAATGTCACCGATACTCAGAGCTACCGATATGTACAAGTCCACCGGTAAGCATAGAACCAGCTACTGATACAGTTATCAATAGAACAAGTTCTCAGATAGTACAGAATGAAGCTACTGATGTGCGTAAGTCTACCGATACAAGTGCAAAGAGCTACCGATACAAGTTCAAAGAGCTACCGATGGAAGGGCACTGCTACACCAAATCCACCGTACACGTCTACCAACAGAAGGCTACTAATGATTGACCAACCAATCAAACTCTATACTCTCAATACTAATTATTTATTAAGCTAACAGTTACATTTGATGTCTTCAGTGCAGTTAATGTTATTTAATGATAACTGTTGGTATGTCATAGAACCATACCTAGTACCCATGAAAAAGGTAATCATTCCCATTTGCCAAAGATGAATGCTATAAAAGGGAAGATAAAGTCCTAGCTGAAAAAGAGAAAGAATTGAACCCGATCAAGGAACTAAGAAGGCACACAAAGGGTGAAAAAGAAAAAGGCTCAACAGCATTCAAACATGGTTCATTCACGCAAGGCTACATCCATACTCCAAGGACATTGGACATACACCAAGCCACTCATTCTATAGGAGAACACAAGATATATCCTAAGTGAAGAACTACAACAAACACATCATGCACTCAGGCTGATAAGCTGAACCTGGAACTAAGGATGAAAATGATACTCTTTTTTTCAGACTAAAACCAGAGAAGGAATTAGAAGCTTTTCTGACCAATCAAACAAGAACAGAGCTGCACAGCCAATCACTAAAGCTCTTCTAAACTCATTTATACTTACTTTAGGGATTTTTTCATTACATTTCGAGTAGTGTGTTTACCATGTTTATTTTACACACACTGTCTCCTGAGCTAAGCTAGAGGATTCTCAAATCCTCATTCAAACATTATAACTCTCTTGTATCCCACTGTGGACAGTGGTAGAGGTTGAGTAAGACCTGGACAGCTGTGAGTTGTTGTTTGTTTTCCCACATAGAACTATGGTGGAGGTCTTTGTACCTGGACAGTGTGTTCACTATTGTTTACCCAGATCCAGGGTGTGGATCAATTTATTTAAATAGTTTGAGAAGACTAAGTCTCGGCTTGAGACTAAACCTCTTGGTTACATCTATTGTGGATTTTAGTTTAAGTCATAAGTATACTATATATATTTCATATTCTGCTACTATTACTTTGAAATACAAAACTATTTTAAAGTTAGTTTTATAGTTAAATTAGAAAGTGTTTATACATATTGTAAACCAGTAAGTTAGTTTCAAAATTCAATCTAATCTTCAGATTAAATTAATTGAGACCTAATCAATCTTTTAGAAACTAATTAAACATTTAAACTCTATATAAATTCACTACAGTTTAACTTTGTTTTCAAATAGGGGGATTTTAAGAGAAATATTTTTAACAGAAAATTTAATTGGAACTCAATTCACGCCCCCCCACCCCCTCTTGAGTACCAACTCCGACAAAAATTTGGTATCATATGTTTTTTTATTAATACAAGTTTTCAAAACACTCTGTTTTTCAACTGTAATTTTAGTTGCATCTTTAAAGATCTTAAATTTCTGTTAGTTCTAAATTTTATCTCTTTAATTATTTTTTAAAATCTAACTATGGATAATATACTAGAGGGTGCTGCTACTAACATTCCACATTTCATCAATGGTACAAACTATTCCCACTGGAAACTTAAGATGAAAATTCATTTATAAAGTATGGGTTTTGATATCTGGACTGCTATAGAGTCACAATATAAAATTCCAGAAACTGAAAGAACTATATGGGATGAAGCTACTAGGACTGATTACAATAAAAATTGTAAAGCTATGAATGCCTTGTTCTGTGCTTTAGGAGATGAAGAGTTTAATAGAATATATGCTTGAAAAACTACCTAAGAAATATGGTATATGTTGAGTGTTTCTCATGAAGGAACAACTAATGTTAATGAAATGAGATTAAAAACTTGTACTATTAAATATGATAATTTTAAAATGAAGACTGATGAACCTATTTCTGATATGTATCTCAGGTTCAATGAGATTGTCAATACTATGATCTCTCATGAAAAGGTTGTTCCTATAAAAGAACAAATCATTAGAATCTTGAGATGTCTACCAGAAAGATGGAGAGGCACTTCTTTTTCAATCATAGAATCATGTGACATTGGAGCTATGCCTGTCAAAGTGCTTATTGGTAAATTAATGATGTATGAGGAATAAATTAAGGTAAACAAGGAAGAAGATGATGAACCCATGAGAAAATACATGACTTTCAAGACTACTGCTTCTAAGAGAAAAGACAAGGAGAAAATGCATGTTCCTATTGAAAGTTCAACTAGTGAAGATTCGGATTCAGACAGTGATGCTGAGATAGATTAGATAGCCAAAAGATTTAAGAAGTTATATAGGAAGAAGAAATTATTTAGAAAATCAAATTACAAAGGTAAGTATGACAACACGGGTCACTGGAAGAAGGATTGGAAGAAGTCTGATAAGGAAGATGAATTTGTCTGCTATGAATGCAAAAGGAAATGACACATCAAGGCTGACTGTCCAAAATTAAAATTCAAAAAGAAACATGATTATAAGGACATGAAGTACAAGAAAGCTATGAAAGCTACTTGGAGTGCTTCAAAAGACAACACAAGTGAATCTGAAATTTCTGATTCTGAAAAGAATCGTGCCAACATGTGTTTTATGACCAACACATCTGAGGTAACCTTAGATACTCTTGTTTTAAATTCCTATTATTCTGAAGATAATGCATAATCTGATTCTTATTCTAATGATATGGCTAATGCTGAACTGTTTGAATATTGTAACCTTCTAGAAGAAACATGTAATGAACCTATGGAAAAATATAAGTCACTAAAGAAACAGCATGCTCTCACTGCAAATGTTAAATCTTCCTTTGATATAGAAAAGGAAAATAATGCTCAACTATTAAAGGAAAATACAGAACTAAAAATTTCTAATGAGCAACTTAGTAAGGACTTATAAAAATTCACAAAGTGAAAAGATACACTTACTCAAATTTTAGGGAAGCAAGTTGCACCAAAATATGCTACTGGTTTGGGATACCAACCTGAAAAAAGACAGTTCACTAAAACTCGATTGATTCCTAAGTCTGGACAAAATTCTTCTTGTTCCAGTTCTCGAAATTCGTATGCTTCAACTAGTTATTCATATGGTTAGAGATCAAATAAAGTCTATATTTCAAAATCTATTGAATCTATAAATTATATGAGACCCATAAGACAAATTTGGGTACCTAAAGCTTTGATTGCTAACCTTTCTGGACCCAAAATGATCTGGGTACCAAAATCATTTTCTGTTTAAATATGTATTGTAGGAAACCTTCTTGAAGAGTTCTCACAAGAAGGTATGGTACTTGGACAGTGGATTTTCAAGATACATGTCTGAAGATTACTAATGCTTTAAAAGCCTAATCAATGTTTATGGAGGCCATGTCACCTTTGGTGATAATTCTAAAGGAAAAATCATTGGCCTAGGCCAGATTGGTAACATTGATTCAGTTTTAATTTCTAAAGTTCTATTTGTTGATGGACTTATCTATAACCTATTATGTATTTCTCAATTATGTGGTGATGGATTTAATGTGAAATTTGAAAATTATTCTTGTAATGTTTTTAACTATAAAAATGTTTTAGTATTTTCAACTTTATGAAATGAAAATGTTTATACTGTTGATTTAAATTATTTAACTAAGCAAAATGTTACTTTTTTAAATGCTTTTCATAAATAATCTTGGATATGGCACAAAAGATTAGGAAACTGCAACATCTATTGACTTAGAAAATTTAATAGGAATAACTTGGTTAGAGACCTACCCAAACTTGAATTCCCAAATGAAAAAGTTTGTAATCCCTGTCAAAAGGGAAAGCAACATAAAGTTTCTTTTAAAACAAAGAAATAAATCTCAACTTCTCAACCACTTGAGTTGGTTCACATGGACTTGTTTGGACCTTCTAGAGTTTCTAGTTTAAATGGGAAGAACTATTTCTATGTCCTAGTAGATGACTTTTCTAGATATACTTTGGTATACTTCTTGGCTCACAGAAGTGAAGCTTGTTCTTACTTTATTAGATACTCCAAGACTGTGGAAAACCTTAGGGGCATAAGATTAAAACCCTGAGAAGTGACCATGGCCGTGAGTTTGAAAATCATGAGTTTGAATCTTATTTCTCACACAATGGATATAGTTAAAACTTTTCTACTCCTAGGACACCTCAGCAAAATGGTGTAGTAGAAAGAAGGAATATAACCCTTCAATAAATAGTAAGAACCATGCTTAATGAGTATGACCTGCCTATTTATTTTTGGGTTGAAACTGTGAATACAGCTTGATATATTATTAATAGAGTCTTAATTAGACCTGTTTTCAAGAAGTCCCCTTATGAATTATGGAATAATATAAAACCTAAAGTTAGTAACTTTAGAGTCTTTGGCTGCAATGTTTTTATTCTTAATACAAAGGATAATATTGACAAGATTGCTTCTAAGAGTTATAAAGGAATTTTTCTTGGTTATTCTTTAACTAGAAAACCCTATAGAGTCTTTAACAAAAGAGCCAAATGTGTGGAAGAATCTGTTCACATCAAGTTTGATGAAACTGATCCACATGAGCCAAAAACCTCTCTTGAAAATCTTGAAGAAGATTTGACTCTTCTAGGACTTAATGATAAAACTAAATAACCTGCTGTAAAAATATCCAGTTCCGGACATATTCCTGAATCTGATTATGTTGAACCTGAACTTAGAGATGAACCTGAAATTTCTAGCCCTACCTTTACTATATCAACTAGGATTCTAAAGAATCATCCTTTAGATGTTTTTGTTGGTAATCTTGATAGAGGTTCATATACTAGAGCTTCTCTAAGAAACCAGGTTGAACATCAAGCCTTTCTTTCACATCTAGAACCTAAAAATGTCAATGATTCAATCAATGATGAATTTTGGGTAATGTCTAAGCAAGAAGAGTTAAATTAACTGGAATGAAACAATGTCTAGGAATTAGTTGATAGACCCAAGGACACTTTAACAATAGGCACTAAATGGGTTTTTAGAAACAAAGTTGATGAGTTTGGAAACATAGTTAGAAACAAATCTAGATTAGTTGCACAAGGATATAGTCAAGAGGGAGGTATAGACTATGAGGAAACCTTTTCACCTATAGAAATATTAGAAGCTATTATAATTCTACTTCCCCATGCTACTCATCTGAATTTCAAGCTATATCAAATAGATGTTAAAAGTTATTTTCTAAATGGTTTTATTGTTGAAGATGTTTTTGTTGAACAACCACCTTGATTTAATAATCCTCATTTTCCAAATAATTTTTTTAAACTTTCTCAATATATGGTTTAAAACAAGCTCCATGAGCTTGGTATGATAGGCTTCGTAATTTTCTTATCTCAAAATGTTTTACTGAAGGGATTGTTAATCCAACTTTTTTTAATAAAATAATTTCTAAAGATGTTTTAATAGTTAAAATCAATGTTGATGATATTATTTTTGGATCTTTTAAACATTCCTTATGTACTGATTTTTCAAATAGTACGCAAAATTAATTTGAAATGAGTTTAATGGGAGAACATAAATATTTTATTGGATTTCATGTTTTTCAAAATGAAAATAGCATTATTTTGATTCAAAGTAAATATACAAAGGATCTTTTAAAACGTTTTGACTTGGATAGTATTAAGGAAAGTGATACTCCTATGAGTACAATCTATAAATTGGATACAGATGAAACTGGGAAATCAGTGGATCAAACCAATTACAGAATTATGATTGGAAGCTAACTTTACCTTACTTCTAGTCGACCAGATATTATGTTTAGTGTATGTATGTGTGCAAGATTTCAAGATATACCAAAAGAATATCATTTACTTGCTTTTAAAAGAATTTTTAAATATCTTAAACACACTGTAAACTTAGGTTTTTTTTACCCAAAAGGACAATCCTTTGAGTTAATGAGTTATTCAGATGCTGACTTTGCTGGTTGGAAGTTGGATAGAAAAAGAACATCTAGAACATTCCATTTATTTGGAAAATCCTTAGTATCTTGGTGTAGTAAGAAGCAGAATTCTATAGCTTTTTCCACTACCTAAGTAGAATATATAGCTACTGGTAGTTGTTGTGCACAAATTATGTGGATGAAAGACACTCTCTTGGACTATGGATATGATTTTAACCATGTTTTAATAAATTGTGACAACACTAATGCAATAAACATTTCAAAGAATCATGTGTCTCACTCTAGTACAAAACACATTGATGTAAGGAACCATTTCTTGAGAGATCATTACCAAATGGGTGATATTACTCCTGAATTTATAGGTACTAAACATCAATTAGCTGAAATTTTCACCAAACCTTTGAGTTCGCATAGGTTAAGTTACATTAGACATGAGTTAGGAATGATTAATCTTGATCTGTAGATACCTCACCGATGTAACCTCACCGATGTAACCTCACCGATGTAACCTCGCCGATGTAACCTCATCGATGTAACCTCACCGATGTAAACTCACCGATGTAACCACACCGATGTAAACTCACCGATGTAACATCACCGATGTAACCTCACCGATGTAACCTCACCGATGTAACCTCACTGATGTAACCTCACTGATGTAATCTCACCGATAAACCCTACCGATGAGTGTGCTATTCTAAACTTATTTGCCACAGGAATCTGAATCGTTTTTATTTTATTTCTTTTTCTTTATTTATTTTATGATTCCTAAATGATAAAAACAAAGTCCTAGATACTTCTCAATCCACCGAGCCTCAGACCCTTACCCTCAAACTATAGCTCCTGAATCTCTCAAGAACTCTAAATCCCTCGAATAAGAGATGGAAAAAACCAAACTTCCTACCATTAGAGATGACACTGATGAGCTGAGTGCAAAGAATCAAAAGTCAGAGACTGAAGAAAGTGGTATTGTTGGATGAACTAGTTCGGGTAGGTGACCAGTGAATCCTCATTTGCAGAATAGAGTTATTCTGATTGAAATAGAGTTGTGCGTGGAATGGTTGCTGCCTTGAAAGTCGTTAGTGCTCGAAGTTCTAGATGATCAAAAAATGGGTATATTTCTTTTCGAACAACAATGGATCCCAATATCCGAAGCTTGTGAAACAATTTTATGAGTTTTTAAGCTTTGATAAATCAGAATATGAGAACCGAGTGACTTCTTTTGTGAATGGAAAGGATATGTCTTTTTCATTTGTTGAGTGGGCTGAATGCTTGAAAGTTCCACATGAAGGTGTTTATGGATATGTCTCGAAATCTATTCCACCTACAAGTGATATATTCGATTATGAGACTGCCTTGGAGGAGCTCACCAGTGATAGAAATCAAAGAAAAGTAGTGGCTACTGAAATGGATAGACAGAAAAAATTGCTATTCAAATTTGTTTAGCTTGTCTTAATACCAAGGAGAGGAGACTTTGTGAATTTAAGATATTAGGATATCTATCTCCTACATCTCTTGCGGCATTGTGTAAATGTAAATCTGTGTAGATTTCTGATGATTCAAATGGAAGACATGACAGGGCCAAAATAAAAGACTAATACCCTATTCTTTTCCAAGTTGATATCAGTGATGATCAAAGTGAAAGGGGTAGCTGAGTCTCAAGATGAGACAGTGGTAGTAAGAAACAACTTCTATATCACAACCACAGTTTGCAAATACATGAAGACAAATTGGAACCCATGGAGAGGAGAATGGGTTAATGATGACCAGAAGGTATATGATAAATTCAATCCTGTGAATCATCCTTCAAGACCTAAGGATGAGAGGGATCCAGGTCTAGGAACTAATGAAGAAGAACCTGAGTACAGTGATGTGACTGAAGAAGAAGAAACTTCTATGAATTATGGAAGAGATCCGGACATACCTCCAAGTCCTGTTGCTGAAATTGTTTCTTCCGAAAAGGAAGCCCTAGTAGAAGGAGACTCCTGCTGATGAGGAAGACCAGCCATCCCCTGAGCATAAAGAAGAAAAGGAGAATGAATCTAAATCCTCTAATTCTGTCTGCTTAAGTCTGAGTCCATTAATTGGAAGCTCAGTTGTCCCTACTGAGGATGTACTAGAAGAAATGGAAGAATATGTATCTAATCCAGAGGACCCACCTACTGTTGCAGAGAAAGAATTGATAGTAGAAAATAATTCTAAGTAAGAAAGACCTGCTAAGAATTCCCTTGCTGTACAAGAGACTACACCTATTTAGGGGGAGCATCAAACCATGTTTGGAAGGGTGACTGTGGCTGTTGATATTGAAGACTGGGCAGAAGACCCAGGTTTTGTTGTTTGTGGATTAGACTATCCTGATTCTGATAATGAGGCATCTCTAAATAGAACAAAAATCATTTATGATGTTGAGTCTGAGTTGTTACATGAAGATGTGGTCAGAATGCATGACCTGGATATTTTGATGAAAAATATCGAGGACAGTTTTGTGGAAGAGACAAAGAAGATGGAAGCTTTAATGGTGTCATCAATCTAATCGATTATGACTGACTCAGTGGCCAGCATAGAAACCGAAAGATCACCTATTGTGATTTCTCCTGCTGATATGATCACCAGGTCTGACCTTGAATACTTAAAGGATGAGCTGAAGGAGTCCTTTAGTGCTTCTGTTGCTGAGTTGAAGCACTGCTTTGTTGAAGAGATGAGTAATTTGGAAAAATCTTTTGAACTCTCTCTCGGTTGTAACATGTCAACCTTTGTGGAAGAAATAGTGGAAGAAGTTACAGACTTCTAGACTCATGTTTCTAGACTTGAAGTTGATGTTGAATCTCTAAAGAAATCTTTTATCTCTTTAGACTCTTACATGAGTTCAAAATCCCAAGCAGACAATGACTTAGCCTATGTCAAAACTGTTGTAAGCCAGATGGTTTCAGTGTTTGAAGGTTTTAAAACCTCTATGAAATATCATGTTTAAACCCAAGATTACCAAGTTCAAAATCTTATTAGTGGGTTGTCCAAATACTTCAAGGAAACTGTATCTTTCTCTTTTGGTTATGTTGCTTCTAAACCCTCAGTGGTTTTGAATCAAATTTGAGCTATGTTGAAGGAGGAGCTTGGTCAAGCTTCAACCAGTGGCTCTGTGGACTCATCCGACCTGAGAAAAGTTGTGCTTTCTACAATAGATTCAGATAGAGAAATAATGAAGATAGTCCAAAAATATATGAGAGAATCTTCTGCCTCTCAGAAATAAGTAAAAGATATGGTGTAATCTTATTTCCAAATGATTTACACCAACCATCAACTCAACAATAATTTCAAACTTCTGTTGGAAAACCTGAAGTTAGCTCCTGTCAATCAAACCTTCAGAGAGAAATTCAGCAAACTTAGGGAATTAAATCCTTCCTTGGACAAATTCATAGAGAACAAGGATGATTTCATATCTTCTATGGAGAGAGGAGGAAGAATAATTATGGTTGCATGTCGATGTTAGTCCAATGATTATACCTCCAGCATTACCTGCCTCTGCCTCTACTGCTTCTCCTATTCAGATGATTTCTGCTCAATCCATTCGAAGCCTTACACCTATGATCACTCAAAGTAATCCCCAAAATAGACCAGGAACAGTTTCAATCGCTTAGCCTCCTATGATCATTTCTGGAATTCCTAAGCCTTCACCACCATCCACCCAGTCTGAATCCTCTTCTGAACCAAAGAGAAAATCTCACATTGTGGATGTGTATTGAACAAGTGTCTAAGATTTTTTATAGGAATCCTTTGTATTTTTTTTTTCTATCTATGTACCTTTTTACAACATATAATACATTTGGATTTCATTTATTTCTCATTGTGTTCCCTTTTCTCTTAATTCTTTTCCACTTTTTGATTATCACAAAGGGGGAGAAATATTATCTTAGTATCAAAGGGGGAGAAATATTCTCAAAGTGGGAGCAATATTATATAAGGAAGAACTATCATGCTTTTTTCCTTTGATATCATTGCTTTTAAGTCTACCTCTGATACATTATGTTCTTTAACACACTATTTTCTCTCAGATAATTTCATTTAATGATATATCCTCTGATACAACTACTCATTGTTTTAAACCTATAAATCATAAGTTGTGATTATCAAAAAGGGGGAGATTGTTGACCTCACCTATTTCGATAATCCCAATTATTCTTTCACATAATTTGATAATCCCAATTAATGTTTATCTATATTCTAATTCTCTCAATCTATGATATTCTATTATCAAGATGATAATAATATTAATGTAATCCTTGAAATATGTTAATCAAAGTATATCCATGTTTGTATGAGTTTTGAAGTAATTCTTATCCAATCGAATATGTGTTTCATAAAATAGATAAGTGTTAGTCACTGATCTTCATATAGCTACTGATACAGAGATACCAGTACATAGTCTACCGATAGACTTAGTCTGCCGATAGACAGAGTCACTGATAAGTTAAGGTCACCGATACTCAGAGCTACCGACATGTACAAGTCCACTGGTAAGCATATTACAAGATACCTATAGAGTTATCAATTGAACAAGTTCTCTGATAGTACATAATGGAGCAGCTGATGTGCATAAGTCTACCAATGCAAGTGAAAAGAGCTACCGATACAAGTTCAAAGAGCTACCGATGGAAGGGCACTACTACAAAAAATCCACCGTACACGTCTACCAACAGAAGGCTACTAATGATTGACCAACCAGTCAAACTCTATACTCTCAAAACTATTTATTTATTAATCTAATGGTTACATTTGATGTTTTAATGCAGTAAATGTTATTTAATGATACCTGTTGGCATGTCAGGGAACAGTACCTAGTACCCATGAAAAAGGTAATCATTCCCATTTTCCGAAGTTGAAAGCTATAAGAGGGAAGATAAATACCTAGATGAAAAGAGAGAAAGAAGTGAACATGATCAAGGAACTATGAAGTCACATGAAGGGTGAAAAATAAAAAGGCTCAATAACATTTAAACATGGTTCATTCACGCAAGGCTACATCCATACTCCAAGGACATTGTACATATATGAAGCTACTCATTCTAGAGGAGAACACAAGCTGCATCCTGAGTGAAGAACTACAATAAACACTTCATGCACTCAGGCTGATAATCTGAACCTGGAACCAAGGAAGAAAATGATACTCTATTTTTCAGGCCAAAACCAGAGAAAGACACAAAACCTTTTTTGACCAATCAAATGAGTCCACACCTGCACTTCTAATCACTAAAGCTCTTCTAAACACATTTATACTTACTTTAGTGATTATTTTTTTACATTTCGAGCAGTGTGCATACCCTGTTTATTTCACACACACACAGTCTCCTAGATAAGATGGAAGATTCTGAAATCCTCATTCAAACTTTATAAATCCCTTGTATCCCACTATGGACAGTGGTAGAGGTCGAGTAAGACCTGGAAAGCTGTGGGCTTTTGTTTGTTTTCCCACATAGAACTGTGGTAGAGGTATTTCTACATGGACAGTGTGTTCACTGTTGTTTTCCCCGATCCAGGGTGTAGATCAATTTATAATTTTTTTTTGAGAGGACTAAGTCTCGGCTTGAGACTGAACCTCTTGGTTACATCTGCTGTGAATTTTAGTTTAAGTCATAAGTATACTATATATTTTTCATATTCCACTGCTATTACCTTGAAATACAAAACTATTTTAAAGTTACTTTGATAGTTATATTAGAAATCATTTATACTTATTGTAAACCAATAAGTTTGTTTCAAAATTCAATATAATCTTCAGATTAAATTAACTAAGACCTAATCAATCTTTGAGAAACTAATTGAACATTTACACTCTGTATAAAATAACTACAGTTTAAATTTGTTTTTAAATAGGGGGATTTTAAGAGAAATATTTTTAACTAAAATTTTAATTGGAACTCAATTCACCCCCTCTGGAGTATCCACTCCGACCAACATTATTTTTGGGGTTTTATGGGGTATCAAGGGGTTATATATTTTTTTATGGTTTTCAATGATTTTTCAGGATTTTAGTGGGTTTTAGTTTTTTAGGGTTTTATATATTATTTTGGGTTTATATTGGTTTTTAGGGTTTTTTTTGGTTTATAGTTTTTAGGGGTGTCGATGATTTTTAATGGATTTTGATTTTTAGGGAGTTTTAGGGGTTTTATGGTTTTTTAGGTTTTATGATTTTCATAATCGTGTTTAGGGGCTTTAGTATTTTTTAGGGTTTATTTGGGTTTTATATATATTTTTTTAATTTTTTATGGTTTTTAGTCTTGGTATTTTTAGGTTTTTTTTGGGTTTTTGGGATTTTAGGGTTTTTAGGGTTATTAGTGGTTTTCTGGGTTTTTATGGTTTTAGGGGTTTTGGATTTTTGGGGTTTTTAGGGTTTCTATGATTTTTTATGATTTTTTATTATTTTAATGGTATATAGGTGTTTTAAGTGTATTTATTGAATTTTATGGTTTTTAGATGTTTTAAAGGGTTTTAGGATTTTTTGGGTATTTGGGTATATATTGGTGTTTTTAGAGTTTATAGAGGATTTATGGGAGTTTTGAACTTTTATAGGTTTTAAGGCTTTCATCATTTTTATTATTATTCGGGGTTTAGGGGGTGTTTTAGAGTTTTTATGGGTTTCCTATATTTTTTAGAGTTTTTATGTTTTTATGGGTTTTATTGTTTTTTATGTGTTTTAATTTTTTTGAATTGTTTTGGGTTTTTAGGTGTTTTAGGGGTTTTAGTGGTTTTTAGGCTGTCTAGGCTTTTTAGGAGCTTTTAGGGTTAATCTTTTTTTGTGTGTTTTTTAGGAAAAGGGTTTTATGGTTTATTTATTTTTATGCGTTTTAAGGATTTTGAGTTTTTTTAGTTTTTAAAGGATTTTTATAGATTTAGGATATTTTGGGGTGTTAAGGGTTTTAACGGTTTTAAGGGGTTTTTTTTTCAGGTTTTAGGAGTTTCATAGGATTTTTTAAGGTTTTAGGTATTCTTTCATGGTTATAGGTCTTTTAAGGGGGTTTTAGGGTTTTTAGTCTTGTTTATTGATTTTAGGTTTCTTTAGGGTTTTTAGGGGTTTTCAGGTGTTTTTGGTATTTTAAGGCTTTTATGGTTTTTAGAGTTGTTTATGGGTTTTTTGAGTTTTTTAGGGTTTTATTTTTTAAATGTTTTAAATTATTTTTTAACGGTTTTAAGGGATTCAATGATTTTTAGGGTCTTTTAGAGGGATTTAGGGTGTTTTTAATATTTTAATGGGTATTTAGGGTTTTTTGGAGTTTTAGGTGTTTTGGGAATTTTTTTTAGGTTTTTGGGATTTTATGGTTTTTAAATGGTATTTAGGGTCATTCATGGGCATTTAGTGTTTTTAGTTTCTTTTAGGGTTTTTCTATGGTTCTATTTTTTTAGGGATTTTAATGGAGTTATTATGATTTCTTTGGGTTTTGGATTATTTTAGGGGTTTTAAGGTTTTTAGTAGTATTTTGGGGTTTTTACTATTTTAGGTATTTTTTATTATTTTTAAGGTTATTTTTGGGTTTTTAGTGTTTAGAAACATTTCTTTGGGTTTTAGGGTTATTATGGTTTTTAGGGTTTTATGGTTCCTTTAAGGTTTCTAGGGGTTTTTGGGTTATTTTTAGGGGTTTTAGAGGATTTTTATGGGTCTTTAGGGTTTTTAGTTATTTTTCAGGTGTTTAGGGTTTGTTAGGGCTTTTAATGGGTTTTTGAGTTTTTTGGGTTTTTGAGTTTTCTATGGTTTTTAGGCTTTTATGGTGTGTTAGGGGTTTAGTTATTTTAGGGATTCTATGGGTTTTTTCAGTTTTTTAGGGTTTTAGGGTTTTTTAGACATTCCTTAGGTTATTTACATTGTTAGGGTTTTTAGTGTTTTTAGATATTTTAGGCTTTTTATATAATTTTAGTATTTTAGGGGATTTAAAGTTTTTATATGGTTATTATAATGTTTTAAGAATTTTTAGAGTTTTTACGGGTTTTTAGGGATGATTAGAGTTCATATATATTTTTATGGTTTTTAGGCATTTAAGTATTTTTAGTGTGTTTTAGGTACTTTTAGGATTTAAGGAGTTTTAGGGTTTTTATTGTTTTTTAAGGTTTTACAGCTTTATTTAATTTTAGAATTTTTAGGATTTTTAGAGTTTTAATGGTGTTTAAAGGGATTTTAGGGTCTATTAGAGTTTATAGGGGTTTTAGGGTCATTTATATATTTTTATGGTTTTCAGGTCCTTTTAGGGTTTTTAATTTTTTTATGGTATTTTTGGGGTTTTTATGTTTTTAGGGTCATTTCAAGTTTTAAGGTTTTTTGGGTCTATTAAGGGTGTTTTATTTTTTTCGTCAGGGGTTTGAGGTTTTTAAAGATTTTTATGAGTTTGGTGGGTTTTGGGTTCATAGTTTTTTAATGGGTTTTGGGGTTTTCTTAGGGTTTGTAGGGTTTCTAAGGTTTTAAGATTTTTTATGTTTTTTAGAGTTTTTAGGGTTCTTATCATATTTGGGTAATTTAATATTTTTATTGTTTTTAGCGGTTTTAGGATTTATAACTTTTTCAGATATTTCTTTTGTTTTAAGTATTTTTGGGGTTTTAAAGGATTTTTATCATTTTAATGGGTTTTGGGGGTTTCATGGATTTTAAGGTTCTTAGTGTATTTATATTTTTTAGGGTTTCAAGGTTGTTTTAGGTATCTTAATGTTTTTAGGGTTTTTTGGTTTTTGGGGGCTTTAAGAGTTTTCATTGTTTTTTGGGTTTTACATTTTCTAGGTGTTTTTGGGGTTTTTGTGTGTTTTAGGGGTTTAAGGATTTTTGGGTTTTAGGGTTTTAGTTTTAATAAATTTTTTATGGGGTTGAAGGGTTTTTAAGGGTGTTTTAGGGGTTCAATAGGTTTTTTGGGTCTTTTAATATTTTTTAGACTTAGGGTTTTTACTGTTTTAGGGTTATTTACGGTTTTTAGGGTCGTTTAGGGGTGTTTTAGGGGATTTTGGGTTTTTGGGTTTTTAGGGTATTTATATGGATTTAGTGTTTTTAGTTTTTAGGGTTTTTAGTGGTTTTACAAATTTTATGGGGTTTTAGGGTTTTTAGGGGGGTTTTGGGTTTTTATTGGTTTTAGGGTGTTTTAGGGTTTTAGTGTTTTTTTGGTGGTTTTTTTTTGTTTTTGGATTTTATGGTATTTTCTAGGTTTTATGTGGTTTTAGGGTTTTTATGGGTGTTTAGGGTTTTGGGGGTTTTTTAGGGTTTCTAGGGTTTTCAAGGTTTCTAGGGGTTTGAGTGTTTTAAGGATTTTTTGTGTTTTTACAATTTCTCTATAGTTTTTATTATTTTTATGTGTTTTTTGGGACTTTGGGGGTGTTTGATATTTTTTATATTTTTTATGGTTATTTCATTCTTTTTTTAGTATTTTTTTGGGTATTAGGATTTGTTAGTGTTTCAATGGTTTTTAAGGTTTTTAAATGACTTTTAGGGTTTTTTCAGTTTTTTACGGTTTTTTGTGTTTCTAGGAGTATTAGGTTAGTTTTAGGTTCTTTGAGGTTGTTTTAGATGTTTTATGTATTTTTTTTGTTGTGTTTAGGAATTTTTGGATAATAAGTGGTTTTTATTATTTTAGAATCGTTTAAGGGTTTTTAGTTTGTCAGACTTTTTATGGTTTTCTGGGGTTCTTATGTTTTCTCGGGATTGTAGGTATTTTAAAATTTTATGGGTTTTTTTTCTGTTTTTTTTATTTTTTGCGTTTTAATGGGTATTTTGATTTTTTAAGGATTTTTATGGGTTCTAAAATTTATTAGGATTTTTTATGGTTTCTAGATGTTTTTAGGTAATTTATGGAGTTTAAGGTCTTTAAGGGGTTTTATAGGGTTTTAGGGTATATTATGGGGTATAGGGTTTTAGGTTCTTCCATGTTCTTAGGGTTTTAGGGCCCTATAGGGTCATTTAATATTTTTTAGTCTTTTGGTGGGTTTTCTAGGTTTTTAATAATTTTCAAGATTTTTAGGGTTTTAGGGGTTTTATGGTTTTTTATAGTTTCTAATGATTTCCGGTTTGTGAATATTTTTTATATTTCTCAAGGTTTTTAGAGATTTTAAGGTATTTTCATGGGTTTTAGGGGTTTTGAGGGTTTTGGGATTTTAGTTTTTTAGGGGATTTTTGGTATTTTTAGAGTTTTAGGGATTCTTGAGGGGTGTTCGGGGGGGCTTTGGGTTTTCGGGGTTTTCATGGTTTTAGAGATTTTTTGGATTATAGGACTTTAGTGTGTTGAAGGGTTTATGGATTTTTATGGGGTTTTAGGGTTTATAGGGTTTGTTAGGGGTTTTATGGATTTAGGGGGTTTTACGTTCTTTTCATATATTTAGGGTTTTATGATTTTTAAGGGGTTTAGGGAATATATGGGTTTAGGGTTTTCTTGGGTTTCGGGGTTTTCAGAATATTTTAGCAGTTATAGGGTCTTTTAGGGGTATTTGGGGGGGGGGGGGGGTTAGGGTTTTTTTATTTTTTATGGTTTTAGGGGATTTAATGAATTTTGGGGTTTTTAGAATTTTTATAGTTTTAGGGGCTTTCATGAGAGTAATAGTTTTATGTGTTTTCTTAGGGTTTTTAGGTATTTAAGGGTTTTGGGGGGTTTTAGGGTTCTGGGTTTGAACGATTTTTTGGGTTTTTCGGGTTTTTTGGGTTTTTTGGGTTTTTTGTGCTTCTACATGGTTTTAGGGTTTCCCTTTTTTTAGGTTTTTAGGGGTTTTAGAGGGTTTAGGGTTATTTTAGGGTTTTTTTTTGGTTTTTTAGGGTTTTATAGAGTTTTATGATTTTTATGGTTCTTTTTTGATATTTGGGATCATTTCTAATTTTTAGGTTTTTAAGGGTTCAATTAGGGGTGTGAAGGGTTTTTAGAGTTTTTTAGATTTTTAGGGTTTTTTTGGTTCATGTAGTATTTTTTTAGGATTTATAGGGGTTTTTTGGGTTTTACAGTCTAGTAGGGGTTTTAATTGTATTTTTTGGGTTTTTATAGTTTTTTGTGATTTTCTATGATTTTAGGGTTTTTTGGGATTATAGGGTTTTTTGGGGTTTTACTGATTTTAACGGTTTTCTTAAGGTATTTAGGGTTTTTAGGGATTCTGGGGTTTTTAAAATTTTAGGGGTTTTTTTGTTTTTAGGGGTTTATCAGGTTTTACGGTTGTTTTAATGGTTTTTTGGTGTTTAGGGTTTTATAGAGTTCTATGGGTTTTAGGGTTCTTTTTATGGGTTTTATGGTCTTTTGGGGTTTTTTTGGGTTTGAATTGTTTTTAAGGTTTGTTAGGGTTTTTAGATTTTTGTATTAGTTTTAAGGGTTTTACGGTTTTTCAGTTTGTTAGAGTTTTTAAGATTTTTTTTGGGTATTGAGGTTTTTAGGGTGTTTATGGGTTTTATGATTTTTAGGGGGTTTAGTTTTTTCTGGAGTTGTAAGTGTTTGGAGTGTTTTCTTATTCTTTATGGGTTTTTATGAATTTTAGTATTTTTTATATATATTAGGTGTTTATTAGGGTTTTAGGTTTTTTTATATTTCTATAGGATTCTTTATATATATTAGGGTGGTTTTAAGATTTTTAGGGTTTAGGTTTTAAGGTATATGGTATAGGGTTTATTGTGTACTATATATTGTTTTGGGTGTAGGGTATTGGGTTTAGGGTGTAGTATTTAGGATTTAGGGCATAAGGTATAGGATTTAGGGTGTAGAGTATAAGGTTCAGAGTGTAGGGTGTAAGGTTTAGGGTCTAGGGTCTAGGGTGTAGGCTTTATGGTTTAGAGAGTAGTATTTATTGTTTTGGATGTAGTGTATTGGGTTTGGCATGTAGGGTTTAGGGTTTATGGTGTGAGGTCTAGGGTTTAGGGTGTAGATTTTTGGGAATAGGGTGTAGGATATCAGGTTTAGGGTTTAGGGAGTAGGGTATAAGGTATAGGGTTTAGGGTTTAGGGTTTATGTTGTAGGGTATTGCTCTTATGGTGTAGGGTACAAGGTTGAATGTTTTTTTGGTTTTAGGGGTTCTAGGGTTTTATGGATTATTGGGGGTTTTCCACATTTTTTTAATTTAACAGGTGTTCAGGGTTTTTATATTTTTTAGGTATTTTCAGTTTTTGGGTTTTTTATGTTTTTTTGTCATTTGAATGATTTTTTGGGGGTTTTAAGATTTTTTAGGTTTTTAAGATTTTGAGTATTTTATTATTTTATAGGGGTTATTTCATTTTTAGGGTTTTTGGGTTTTAGGGTTTTTAGGGTTTTTTCTTTGTTACATTAGGGTTTATGGTTTTTACGGTTTTTAATGTTTTTTGGGTTTTAGGGATTTTAAGGGGATTCTTAACATTTTTATGGTTTTATGGGGTTTTAGTTTTTTAAAAGTTTTTAGTGTTTTTTGGGTTATTAAGGGGTTTTAGGGTACTTAAGGGTTTTATGGGTTTTTAAGATGTTTTAGGTTTTAGGGTTTTTATCGTTTTTAGAGATTTTAGGGTTTTTATAGTTGTTTGGGTTTTTAGGGATTTTAGTATTTTTTATATGTTTTAGGATTTTAGTGGATTTATATATTTTCATGGTTTCTATAGAGTTATAGGGGGTTTTAGTGTTTTCATGGCTTTTTTATTTCTTTATTGTATTTTTAGGGGTTCTAAGTACATTTTGGGTTTTAGTGTTTTCTTATTCATTAGGGGTTTTAGGGTTTTTAGGTTTCTTTTATATTTTTTTGGGTTTTTTGGTTCCTTAATGTTTTAGGGATTTTTGAAGATTTTAGCGGGGAGGGGGTTAGTGTATTTTGTAGTCTTTTAGTATTTTTAGTTTTTGTAGTGTATGTTAGAATTTTTATGGTTTCAGGGTCTTTTATAGGTTTTTAGGGTCTTTTAGGATCTTTTAGGGTTTTCTAGGGTATTAAGGTTTTTTGAATTGAAGTTTATTTTAAGGTGATTTAGGGGTTTTATGGTGTTTTAGTGTTAACAGGGGTGTTTTGGGATTCTAGGGTTTTTTAGTATTTTAGGGTTTTAGGTGTTTTGTAGGTTTAAAGGGGTTTTTTTAAATAGTGTTTTTAAGATCCTTTATGGGTTTTAGGGTTTTTAGTTTTTTTAGGGTTTTAGTGTTTTCAATTTTTTATGTGTTTTGGGTTTTTATCAGTTTTGAGGGATTTTTTTTCAGATTTAAGTGTTTTTTTTAGGGATTTCTTTGGTCTAAATGTTTTAGGAGTTTTAGGGGGTTTGTGATTTTAATGGTTAAAAGGGTTTTAGGGTGCTTATATGGATATTTTTAGGTTTTCTGGGTCTTAGAGGATTTATGGGTATTTTAGGGTTTTTACAATGTTTTGGGTTTTTTAGGTTTTTTAGGTTTTTATATAATTAAGTATTTTTAGGGGTTTTAATATTTTACGGTATTGGGTATTTTTAGGGGTTTATGGGGTTTACAGTTTGTAAGGATTTGGGGGGGGTGTTAGGGTTTTAGGGAGTTTTACGAATGTAAGGTTTTTTATAGTTTTTTGGAGTTTTATAGTTTTTATGAGTTTTTGTGGGTTTTAGGATTATTTTAGGGGGTTTAAAGGTTTTTTGGGGGTTTTAGTGATTTTAGTTGTTTAAAGGGTTTTTAATGTTGTTGTTTTTTTAGTGTTATTATGATTTTTAGAGGATTAATGCTTTTTATTTTTTTCACGATTTTTTGGGGTTCTATTTTTTTAGTTGTTGAAGGGTATTTAGTTTTTTTAGTGTACTTACGGATTTTAAGTGGTTTAGGGAGTTCAAGGGTTTGGGGTTTTAAGGTTTTTTATGGTTCTTCATACTTTTTAAGTGTTTTGGAAATTTCAACATTTTTAGTGGTTTTTATGGGTTTTAGGGGGTTTGGGTTTTTTGGATTTCAAGGGGGTTTTAGAATTTTTAGGGGTTTTAGGGTCTTTTGAGGTCTTTAGGGGCTTTTAATGTTTGGGGGTTTTAGGGTTTTTTTATTTTTAGGGTCGTTAGGGTTTTTTAGGTTTCTCTGGGGATTCAAGGGTTTGGGGGTTCTTTTAGGTTTTTTAGAGTTCCATTAGGGTTTGAAAATTCATATGTTGTTTTTGGGATTTTAGGGTTCTTTTTTAGGTTTTATGGTTTTTTAGCTTTTATTTGGGTTTGTTGGGGATTTTTATGATTTTTAGGGTTTTTTAAGATATTCATGATTTTTTGGTGTTTTGGGTTTTAATTTTTTTTTTTTGTATTTTGTATGGGTTATAGGTTTATTAGGTTCTTTAGGGTTTTATGGGTTGTTATGTTTTCTTGGTATTTTTATTATTTTAGTGGGTCTTATATATTTTAGGCTTTTTTTGGGGTTTTAGGGATTTTTGGGAGTTTTACTTGGTTATTTAGGGATTTGAGGGTATAGAGATTATGGTGTAGGGTATAGTGTTTAGTTTGAAGGGTACAATGCTTACATTATCGGGTATTGGGTATAGGATGTAGGGTTTGGGGTTAAGGGTATAGGTATAAGGTTTTGGGTGTACGGTTTAAGGTTTATGGTGTAGGGAATAGGGTTTAGGGTGTATGCTTTAGGGTTTAGGGTGTAGGGTCTAGGTTTTAAGAAGTGGGGTTTAAGATTTAGGGTATATGGTATAGGGTTTAGTGTGTAGGGTTTAGGGTGCATGGTGTAGGTTCTTTGGTTTATGGTTTAGGGTTTATATTGTAGG
Source organism: Viscum album (assembly GCA_963277665.1). NCBI lineage: Eukaryota > Viridiplantae > Streptophyta > Magnoliopsida > Santalales > Viscaceae > Viscum > Viscum album. Next base: position 579,032,736 of record OY728161.1, on the reverse strand, counting down.
GTATCGAGTTTTGGGTGTAGGGTATATGGTTTAGGGTTTAGGGGTTAGGGTGTAGGTATTAGAGTTTAGGGTGTATGGTTTTGGGTTTTGCTTTTATGGTATGGGTTTTATGTTTTTTTTTTGGATTTTATGGTTTTATGGGTTTTCAGGATATTTTGGGGTTTTAAGTCTTTTTTTGTGTTTTAAATTTTTTAGGGGAATTTATGGTTTTTATGGGTTTTAGGTTTTTCATGTTTTTTTAGCTTTTTTACTATTTTAGGGTTTTGGGGGTTTTATTGTTTTAATTTTTTTTATGTTTTGTGTTTTTTTTGTTTTAATGGTTTTTAGGGATTTTTAGTATTTGTATGATTTTTTTGTTTTTGGGGTTTTTAGGGTTTAAGGGTTTTCGCTGTTTTCTTTTTTTTTGTGGTTTTTTTGTTTTTAATTTTTTTATTAGTGTTTTTAAGGTATTTTTGTATTTTTTTTTGTTTTTAGGGGATTTAGGATTTTAGGGTTTTCTTGGGTTTTTAGTGCAGAAGAGGTGCAGGATCAGGCTATTCCTGGTCCTCCCAAAACTTATTAGAAAAAAGACACCACAAGAGACACTGTAGACTGGGTAGGGGTAGGGTCCATCGACCCCAACCCAAAAAACAATCCCCAAAAGGAATACAAAGAATGGAAAAGACAAAAAGGACCAAACGCAACAATAGCTTCAACACCTTCTCATCCAACTCCAGCATTCGGAATCTCTATATCCCCTTCATCACATTTCATCCAAGTCGAAGCTAGCATCCAGAGCTCACAACCAAGCAACGACCAGCATCCAATCTCACATGTTCCAGCATCCAACACCTCCTCACCAAGGAGATCCACCACAAGAAGCACCATCATCCAGCATTCACCAGCTACCAGCAGCTCATAACCAACCAATGTCCAGCATCCAAACTCACAAAATCCAAGTAGCAGCCACCATCCTGCAGCACAACTTCCATCATATAGAACCTCCCCACCAAAGAGACCCACCATAATCAACATATAAACTCCGTCATCAAATCCATATATGTTAGCTTCCCCACAACCCAGCCTCACTGCATCATTCATCCAAAAACTCAAACAACCAGCACCCCCTTCACCCTCTTCCCGACAGGTAGCAACCATCAACCAACAAATCCATTTCCAACAACCAGCACCTCCAATCAATCCAATATCTAGAAAATCAAATCTAATAGCACCTCCATCATTACAGGACCTCCAGCCACCCAAATGTCGCACACCAAGAGAAGACAACATTCAATACCTTGAAATAGAACAGTAAACCAGCACAAAACCAATCCTGCCATTGTCTGTGAAATAGCCACTATAGCCCAACAAAGAACCCAGAATTCAGAACTTATCCAGAACAGCATCAAAACCATACAACAAAAAAGAAACCCAGAAATGAACCTGCCTCCTTCCTAAGATCCAAATTGAGAAATTATCACCATCTCCTGAAAGCTCGATCCAAACCAAGGCAATGGATCCCCACAAAGTTTCATGGATTAGAAATGATGAGATGAAAACTCCCACAGGACAATAGCCAGAAGAACCAAGGCCAATTCTCTCCATGCCACCGCTTGGATAAAAACATGTCATCGAAGAAATTGTGAACCACCACAAGCGACTCACAACAAAAAGTCCAGATCTGAGTGGATCCACCATGGTAGTGCAATGCCACACCAAGAGAAGACCGGATATATCCCACTCCTCCATGGATCCTCGCATCCTCATAGCTGAGCTCAGATCTGGAAAAGCAGCAACAAGATCCACCGTGACCAAGCCAGACCACCGGAAAACCTTCCCATGCCAAAGCCTCTGATGTATTACCATCCATGCCATAACTCAACGAATCACACAACCATGGATAAAGACCAAACAAGGCTTCCAGATCTACCAAGACCAATCCAAAATGCTGCAAAAGAAGATCCAACCCAACACATCCTGGAAAATCAACACACCACTAAATCGAAACCTTCCAGAATCGCACCACACCACCAAATATCACTTCATCCAAGAAGATTCCAAGTCCACCTTGAGATCAAAGAGACTAAGGCCTCGTCTACATCTCTATGCATGAAGAAGGAGAAGCTTCGAGATAGGAGAGTCGATCGTCGTGAGAGGCGAGAGGTTCTAGGAGAGAGCGGTGGCATATTCCGAGCATTGGGTTTTTATGGTATTTTAGGGTTTTTCTATATTTTGGGTATTTAGGGGTATTAAGAGTTTTAGGTTTTTTAAAGGTTTTTAGATTTTATTTTGTTTTTTAGGTTCTTCCTGTATTTTTAAGGATATCATGAATTTATGGGTTTTAGAGGTTTTTTTGGATTTTTTTTTGGTTTTTAGGGGTTTTCAGAGTTTTTAAAGTGTTTTAAGGTTTTCACTGTTTTTGGATGATTTTAGGGTTTTATGGGTTTTTGGTATATTTTAGGGTTTTTATGGATATTTAGGGGTTTTTATGATTTTTTCGGGTTTTTAGCATTTTTAGGGGTTCTAGGGCCATTTGATTTTTATGCGTTTTTTGTTTCTTAGGGATTTTAGGGTTTTTATAGTATTTTATTGATTTTTAGTGTATTTTATAATCTTTATGTGTTTTAGTGTTTTTAGTGCCTTTTAGGGTCTTTATTCTTTTAGGGAATTTTATGGGTTTTAAGAACAATGAAGATGCGGAGGTCAGGAAAATCCCAACCCCCCCCCCCTGAATTTATTAAATAAAAAGACACAGAAAGACACAGAAGACACAGGAGGGGAGAGGTCAACCAACCCACACCCAAAAACCCCTTACAACCCCATACCAAAAGACCCAAAAAAAGTTCAAAAGGAAAATAGAGAAAGGAAAAGACAAAAAATACCAAACACAATAGCATCTTCAGCACCTTCTCAGCCAACCCCAGCATTCGGAAGCTCCAGATCCCTTCATCACAACTCATCCAGGAAGCAGACACCATCCTATTCCTCAGCATTCCCAAAATCAATTCCTAGCCAAACAACAACTAGCCTCTCACATCACAATTTTCATCCATCTCCTCCTTAGCAAGATTTTTCACCACCAACATAACATAATCACATTCAGAAAAAAAAAAATATGTCCCACCATCAATCCAAGTAGCTTCCAACAGCTCACACCCTGTACGACACCTAGGAACACATCTGCAGCCCCTCAAGAAAAGACAACAACCACCAGCACTCAGCAGAAACAAAATCCAGCACCCATAGCAAAACAAAACAAAACCAGCACCAAACTCATAGACATCATCATCAACACATCTCGACGCAGAAACAACTGGCATCCTACACACCATCTTCCAGCAACCAGCACCTCCTTCAGCTGTTTCAAACCAAGAAATAACCAGCACCCAGCAGCTCTGTTTCCAGCTCCCAGCACCTCCAAGATATTCAGCGAGAAGAAAACCACACCCAGTAGAACATGCAGAAATATATGACCACCAACCATCATGCATTTAACCATTCCACAACACCCAAACCTTCTTTTTTAGACCCCAGTCCAGATCCCCCTGCAAGCGACCCAGAAGTCGCACCGCATGACGAAGCACCACCCAGCGCCTCGTGACAGCTCCATAAATCAACATCAGTATAAAAAAATGACCACTCCAGCCAAAACCAAGTTAGCCTCGACACCACAAGGAACCCAAAACCAGAAAAGATTCCAAAAGACATCGCAACTTAAGCAGACCTGCGACAACAACACAAGAGCCGGCCCAGGGTCCGGAAACACTAACCTGAATGATCTACGAAAGCCGATGAAAAATGGATCTAAAACCCCACAAAAGGGGTCTTGAGAAGCACCCCCAAGCCGATGAAGTACCCTGCACATCTTCCTTAAAACAACACCGAAACAGAAACCCACCATGTCCCTCCTGAAGACGGATTTGGAAAGAACCACAATGCTGAAGCCCAAGATAACTAAACCAAAGTGCCTCTAAGCCATCAGGACTCCCATCGCACCTACCTGTCATCATCATGGAGCCTGGGAATCCACAGAGAAGATAGATCTAGAACCCTCTTGGAGATTCGCATCATTGTTGACCTAGTCCCTCTAAGCCACCAGATCCTCGCACCACATCTCCGCCAGGAATCGCCGCAACAGTCACAATGCTAGGAGAACCACCGAGACCACTCCCGAGCCACCGAGAAGCCATAGATGGCGCCACTGAGGATCACCAGAGATCTAGCAGTAGGCTGAACTGGGGAACGCAACGAGGGAGCTCCCAGAGACATAGTCGCCATCTTAACTCTTCCTTAGGGTTTTTTCATAGGGGTTATAGTGGTTTTAGGGTCGTTTAGTGTTTTAAGGGTTTCATTCCATTTTTATGTATTTTATGGGATTTTATGGTGTTCTTGGGTTTTTAGGGTTTTTTTATTTTTCTTGGGGTTTTGGGATTTTTTCATAGATTTTGGATTTTTTAGTGTTTTTACGGTGTTTCTGGTTCTTTAGTTTTTAGGGTTTCTTGTGTTTTTAGGGGTTTTAGTGTTTTTGTATTTTTAGGCATTTGAGAGGATTTTTCGATTATTTTTGGATTTAAGGTTTTTTATTGTTTTTATGATAGTTTTGTTTGGTTTTTTTGGGTTTCAATGTGTTTTAAGGGTTTTTAGTGTTTTTATAGATTTTAAGGGTTTTTAAAATTTTATAGTTTTAATGTTTGTTTAGGATTTTAATGGTTTTTGGAATGTTTTTAGGATTTTTTTTAGGGGTTTTATGACTATTTTACTATTTTTAGGGGTTTTAATGTTCTTTTGTGTTCTTTAGGGTTCATTATATTTTTTTGGGTTTTTTAGATTTAAGGATTTTTTTTTCAGTTTTATGGTTTTTGAGGTTTTTTTGGGATTTTAGGTTTAGTATGGGGTTTGGGTTTTTCAGTGAATTTTTACGAGGTTTAGGGTTTTTATGGGTTTTCAGTGTTTTTATTGATTTTTAGGGTATTAACAGTTTTCTAGATTTTTAGTGGGTTTTTAGGATTATATTAGAGTTTTAATAGTTTTTAGGATCTTTAAGGGGTTTTGGTATTTTTGGGTTTTTTGTATTTTTTAGTTTTTTAGGTTTTTAGTGTTTATAATGTTTTTAGGTATATTTAGTTTTATTTGATGTTTTCAGGTATTAAGGGGTTTATAGTGTTTATGGGGTTTTTAGAGCTTTTAGGGGTTTAAGAAGTATTTAGGGGGTTTAGTGTTTTTATGGTTTTTTGGTTTTTAACTATTTTCTCCATTTATTAGGGTTTTAGTGTTTTTCATGTTTTTGGGGTTTTTTAGAATTTTTAGTGTCACTATGGATTTAAGGGGAATTTATGGGTTTTATGTATTTTAGGTATTTTTCTCATTTTTAGTGAATTTTACAGTTTTGGTGTTGTAAGGGGGTGTGTTTTGGGGTTTTCATGACTTTTTTGTGGGTTTTGGTGTTATCGTATTTTTAGGTTTTTTGGATTTTTTACGGTTTTTAGGATTTTAGAAATTTTTAGGGTTTTTATGGATTTGGGATATTTTAGAATTTTGTATTTCCAATATTTTTATGGGGTTTTGTATGTTTTTTGGGTTTTTGGATGTTTTTAGGGTCTTATATATTTTTGGATGTTTAGGTTTCTTAAGGGGTTTTAGGGTCTTTTCGGGTTCCTTGAGGAGTTTTGGGGTCTTTATATTATTTTAGGGGTTTAAAGATCTTTAGATATTTTAGTGTTTTTTTGGTTTTATGGTATTTTAGGGTTTTTTCTGGATTTTTAGACTATTAGGAGTTTTATTGGGTTTTTATGATTTTTGGTGTTTTTGGCTTGCTAAAGGGTTTTTAGGTATTTTATGGTATTTTATTGTTTTATGGTTTTTATGTTTTTTTGAGATGGTTTTAACGATTTTTAGGGTTTTTTAGGGATGTTTTATTCTTTAGGGATTTTTAGAGTTTTCTTAGGGTTAATATTATATTTACAAATTTTTGGGGATTTTAGTGATTTTAGGGGTTTTCAGCTTTTTTTTCAATTTTAGTGTTTTTCAAGTTTCTGATAAATTTTATAATTTTTAGGCGTTTTTAGTGCATTAGGGATTTTCATGTGTTTTTAAGGTTTATTATGTTTTTTAGGATCTACTTGGATTTTCTAGGGTTGTTTGGATTTTAGTATTTTTAGAATTTTTTTATTATTTTTGGGTTTTATAAATGTTTTTTTGGGGTTTGGAGTTTTTACAATGTTTCATGGGTTTTTCAGGATTTTAAGGGGATTTTGGGAGGTAGGTATGTAAGGGGTTTTAGGGTTATTATCCTTTTATGGGTTTTAGTGTTTTTAGAGTTTTATGGTTTTTAAAGTTTTTAGGGGTTGTCGGGGTTAGGTTTTTTGGTTTTTTAGTGACTTAATAGGGTCTTTAGTGATTTTTAGGTTTGTTGGTTTTTAGGATTTTTAGTGTTTTTAGAGGTTTTTTGGGTTTTTAGTTGTTTAGGGTTTTGGGGTTCTTTTAGGGTTTTTAGGATTACTTTATTGTTTTTATGGTTTTACTTTTTTTATGTTTTTGAATTGTTATGTAATTTTTTAGGGATTTTTTGGTGCATTTAAATATTTTGTAGAGTTTTTAGGGGTGTTAGGGTTTTAATTTTTTTATTGTTTTATAGGGTTTTTTAGGATTCTTAGGGGTTTTAGGTTTATTTTCAGGTTTTTAGGGTTTGATTGGGGTTGGTGAGTTGAGTTTATTAGACTTTCAAAAGGGTTTTAGGATTTTCATAGGATATTTTAAGGGTGTAAGGGGTTTTTTAAGTTTTCATATTTTTAGTGATTTTATGGATTTTTTAGATATTTTAGGGTTTTTTGGTTTTTTAATAATTTTTGATTTTTTATATTTTTAATGGGTTTTAGAGTTTTTAATGGTTTTTAGAATTTTTTTAACATTTTCAGTGTTTTAGGGTTTTTCGGTTTATTTGACTTTTTAAGAATCTTTTAGGGTTCTTATGGGGTTTTTAAGGTATTTTAGTTGTTTTAGGGTTTTTTTGGTTATCTAGGGTTTTTAGAGTTTTTAGTGTGTTTAAGGTGGGTTTTGTGTCTATTAGGGGTTTTAATATTTTTGGGATTTTAAAAGGATTAAGGTTTTTTTAGGTTGTTAGGCCTATTATGTTATTTTAGGGTATTTTGGGTGTTTTATGGTTTTAGTCTCTTTTAGGGGTGTTTGAAGGTTTTAAGGGGTTTTTAGGGGGTTTTAGAGTTTTTAGGGTTTTATAGAGTTTTTAGGGATTTTAGGGGTCTCAAATTTTTATATGATCTTTAGGATTTTATGTGTGTTTTAATGTTTTCTTAGGGTTTTTTATGATTTTTATGATTTTCTTCATGTTTTGGGGTTCTTTAAGGATTTTGGATTTTTTTAGGATTTTTATATTTTTTTTTATTTTTTATATTTTTTATAGATTTTAATTTTTTTGGTATTTTAAGTATTTCATGGGGTTTTAAGGGTTTTTAATGGGTTTTGCGATTTTTAAAGGTTTTTTGGGTTTTAAGGGGTTTTAGAGGATTTAGGTTTCTTACTGTTTTAGGGTTATTTTTTGGTTCATAATAGGTTTTCGGTTCTAAAGGTTTTTAGGTTTCTAGGGTCCTTAGGGTTTTTGGGTGTTTTGGGTGTTTAAGGTTTTCATGATTTTTAGGGTTTTAGGGGTTTTAGGTTTTAAGTTGTTTTAAGAGTTTTTAGCATTTTTAAGGGTAGTTTAGGGTCTTTTGGGGCTTTATAAAGGGATTTAAGGATCTTTTATGGGGTTTGGGGTTTTATGGCCTTTTGGATTTTTAATGTGTGTAGGGGGGTTTTTAGAGTTTTTATACTTTTTAGTGTCTTTTAGAGTGTTTAAAGGTTTTACTGTCTTTTACGGCATTTTTAGGTGTTTTAGTGGTTTTTAGTGATTTTATTCTTTTTGGTGTTTTTATGGTTATTATGGGTTTTAGGATTTTTTGGGTGTTTAGTGTGTTTAGGGTTTTTTATTTTTTTTATGGTTTTATTGTTTTGAATTTTTTTTTGAGTTTTTTGGGTTTCATGGTTTTTAGTATTTTTAATGGGTTTTAAGGGTTTTCATGGTTTGTTGGGTTGGATGGATTTTTATGGCCTTTAGAGTATTTTTAAAGGTTCTTATGGGTTTTTACTATTTTTGGGAATTTTCAACAGTTTTAGTGATATTTTTTGTTGTTGTGTTTTTTAAGTTTTTTTATGGTTTTTATAATTTTTTGGATTTTTTGGTTTTTATAGATTTTTAGGATTTTTACGGTTTTTAGGGGTTTTAAGGGATTTTTTGGTTTTTAGGGTGTTATATTTTTTATGGGGGATTTAAATATTTTTACTGTTTTTACGGGGTTTTAAGTTATTTTAGAGTTTTAGGTTCCAAGGGTTTTTAGGATTTTTTAGGGTTTTACGGTTTTTTAGAGTTTTGGGTTTTGGGATTTTAAAGTGTTTTTAGGGGTTTTAGGGGTTTTATGGCCTTTTAATATTTTTTAGGGTTTCAGGGTTTTTTGAGTTTTTTAGGATTTTTATGGTTTTTTTTTGTTTTTTGGGTTTTTAATAGGGATTTTAGGGATTTATGTTTTTTTAAATTTTTTTTTATTTTTTCATGGTTTTTAGGGATTTATGATTTTAGTTTTGTTATAGGTTTTTTAGCATTTTATGGATTTTTATGAACTTTTAGGATTTTAGGGAGTTTTTGGGTTTTTTTTTGGTTTTAAGGGTTCAAGGGTTTTTAGGTTTTTAGGTTCTTAGGGTTTTATGGTTTTTATGGGTCATCATGTTTTTAAAAAAGGTTTTATGTTATTTTAGGGAATTTAGGGTTTTTAAGATTTTTATGGACATTAATGGGTTGTTATGGTTTTTTAGGGGGGTTGGATTTTTATGTTTTATCAGTGTTTTTAGTGTGTTTTGGGTTTTGATGGTGTTTAATGATTTTTTTTTATTTTTTGGTTTCTTATGGTTTTTTGGGGTTTCTAGGATTTTACGGGATTTAGGGTTTTTAGGGGTTTTTGGGATTTTTAATGTTTTTAGGTTCATATGGTTTTTAGAGTTTTAGGAGGTTTATGGTTTTTATGGATTTTAACTTTTATGGATTTAGGGTTATTTGGGTTTTTGATGTTTTTTGGTTTTTAAGGTTTTTTAGTTTTTATTACCAGGTTTTAGGGTTCAATTTGGGTTTTAGGGGTGTTGGGTTTTTAAGGTATTTTGGGGGGTTGTAGGGGTTTAAATATGTTTGAGGGTTTTAAGGGGTTTTACAGTTTATTAGTGTTTTAAAGATTTTTAATGAATTTTTGGGAGTTTTGGTATTTTTTAAGTGTGTAGGGGTTTTATTATTTTAAGGGATTTGGGGATTATAGGGTGTTTTGGATATTTTGGTTTTTATGTTTTTCTGGTTTTTAATGTTTTCTAAGGTTTTAGTGTTTTTGGATTTTTTTTTGTTTTTTGGGTTTTTTTGTAGTTTATACCGTCTTTAGAGACTTTAGGGTTTTAGGGGTTTTAGGATTTTTTACAGGGTTTTCGGCTTTTTATATTTTTTTAGGGTTTTAGGGATTTTTATGGTTTTGTGGGGTTTTTGATGTTTTTTGGGATTTAGGATTTTTAGTGCTTTTTAGAGTTTTATGGGTTTTAGTTGTTTTTGGTATTTTTAGGGTTTTAGGGTTTTAGTGTTTTTAAGGGGTTTAAAAAAATTTAGCGTTTTTGGGGGTTCCCAATTTTTTGGGTTTTTTGGGTTTTCAGGTCTATTAGGGGGTTTTATCACTTTTGGGTTTTTAGGGGTTTTAGTTTTTAGGGTCATTTTGGTTATTTAGGTTCTTTGAGGGGTTTGGGGGTTTTAGTGTTTTATTATTGTCAGAGTTTTATGAATTTTTTGGGTTCTTAAGGTCTTTTAGGGTTTTAAGATCCATATGGGTATTTATGTGGTTTGGGGTCCTTTAGGGTATTTTATGATTCTTAGGGATTTTTGGATTTTTGGGTTTTTTAGAGTTGTTTTGGTTTTCAGAGTTTTTTTTTATTTTAACAGTTTTTAGGGGTTTAGGTGTTTTTTGGGTATTAGGAATTTTATTGGACCTTTTAGGTTTTTATGGGTGTTTGGTGATTTTTAGGGGTTTTTTGGTTTTACAACTAATTTTTGTTTTTAAGGGGTTTGGGGATTTTAAGGGTTTTAGGGTTTTAGTAGTTGTTTAAAGTTTTAGGGATTTTATGGGTTTTTAGTTTTTTTGGAAGGTTTTCATGGTCTTTAATATTTTATGGGTTTTATGGGGTTTTGGGTTCTAGGAGTTTTAGAGGTTTGTATTTTTTAAGTTTTTTTATGGTTATTTAGGTTTTTATAGTTCTTATAGGGTTTTCTATGATGTTTAATGGGATTTTAGTGTTTTTAGGGGTTTTATATTTTTTTGGCTTTCAGGTGTTTAATTTTTTTAGTGTTTTTGAGTTTTTAGTGTTTTTAGTCATTTCGGGTTTTTAATGTTTTTAAGGGTATTAAGAATACTTATTCATTTTTAATGTATTTTATGTATTTAAGAATTTTTTGTGTTTTTGGGAGTGGTAGGGTCATTTAGGGGTTTTAGTGTTTTTTGGGGGTTTTGGTTTTTTGGGTTTTTTGGGTCTTTGTGGTCAATATAAGGGTTTTAGGGTTTTAGGTTATTTTTATGATTTTAAGAAGTTTATGGTCTTTTAGGGTGTTTTAGTACCCTTTATGATTTTTATGTGTTTAATGTGACTTTAGCAGTTGGGTGGTTGGTTTTGGGAGATTTTATGGGTTTAGGGTTTTTAGGGTTTTTATGGTTTTCGGGGTTTTAAAGGTTTTTATGGGTTTTTTCATTTTGATGATTTTAGGGTTTTAGAGATTATTAAAAAATTTAAATATTTTTAGTATATTTAGGGTTATTGGGATTTTTAGGTTTTTAGCGGTTTTTTGGTTTGTTGGATTTTTTGGGTTTCCTATGGTCATTTAGAGGTTTTTAGGAATCTTATGGTTTTATGGTTTTAGGATCTTTTGAAGTTCTTATGGGTTTTAAGGTATTTAAGGTGTTTTGATTCTTTTAGTGTGTTTTAGGGTTTTTGAGGATTTTTAGGGTTTTTAGGGTTTTCTATGATCATTTAGGTTTTTATGTGGTTTACGGTTTTAATGATTTTTTGTGGTTTTTGGTGGTTTTAGGGACTTTTATTGGTTTTAGGGTAATTAGGGTCCTTTAGATATTTAGGGTTTTTTTGGTCCTTTAGGGTCTTTAGGTTCCTTAGAGTTTCTTAGGGGTTTTAGGGTCCATTAATTCTATTTATAATTTTTAGGTTCCTTTAGGTTTTATAGGGTTTTTAGAGTCTTTTTGGGTTTTAAGGTATTTTATGGTCTTTTAGGGGTTTAGGATTTTTAATGTCCTTTAGGGTTTTGTGGGTTTTCTGGGATTTTTATTGTTTATATTGTTTGTTATGTGTTTTAATTATTTTTAATGTTTTTATGGTTTGAGGGGTTTGTAGGGATTTTTAGTATTTTTAGTGGTTTTTAGGGTTTATAGGGTTTTAGAGTTTCTTAAGATTTTCATAATTTTTTTTAATTTTTTAAAGGTTTTATATCTATTTTTTTGATGTTTACCAATTTTTATGATTTTTAGTTGGTTTTTAAGATTTTTATGGATTTTTTGGGTTTTAAGGGCTTTCAAAAAAATTTAGGGATTTTTGTGTTTTTTGGATTTTAGGGTAATTTTATGGTTTTTAGGGTTTAGGGTATAGGTTATTAGGTTTAGGCAGTTTCGTATTTGGTTTAAGGTGTATGATAATGGGTTTAGGATATTGGTTACATGGTTTAGTGTGTAGAGTTTAGAGGTTTGGGTGTAGGGTATAGAGTTTTGGGTGTAGGTTTATGGTTTACGGTGTAGGGTATAGGGTTGAGGCAATATGGTTTCAGATTTAGGGTTTAGGGTATAGGTTTTATGGATTAGGGATTAGGGTTTAGGGTTTAGGGTATGAGGTTTAGGGTGTAGGGTTTATGGGTTAGATTTTAGGGTAAAGGTTTTAGGTATAGGGTTTAAGGATTAGGGTTTAGAGTTTAGGGTGTGGCATTTTGGGTTTAAGGTGTTGGGTTTTTCTTTTAGGTTGTATGGTATAGGGTTTAGAATTAGGGTGTAGGTTTTAGGTTTTAGGTTTTATATTTCAAGGTATAGATTTTTGTTTTACGGTTTAGGGTTAAGTGTGTACTGTATAGGGTTTAGGGTGTAGGGTTTAGGGTGTAGGGTTTAGGGTATATGGTTGATGTTTTTGGGTGTAAGGTTTAAGTTGTAGGGTATAGGGTGTATTGTGTAGGTTTTAGGGCTTTGGATTTTGGTTATAAGGTTTAGAGTATAGGGTTTAAGGTTAAGGTTGTAGGGTATAGGGTTTATGGTGTTCTCTCTATGGTTTTTGGTGTAGGGTATATGGTTTAGGGTTTTGGGTTTTGGGTGTATAATTTTTGTTATTGGGTTTAGGGTGTAGGTTTTAGGGTTTAAAGTGTGGGGTGTGGGGTATAATTTTTAGGTTGCAAAGATTGGGGTCTAAAATGTTGGTTTTATGGTTTAGGGTTTGGGGTTAGTTTTTAGTGAATGAGGTAAAGTGATCAGTGTATAGGGTTTAGGGTTTAGGGTGTGAGATTTAAGGTTTACAATGTATTGTATATGGTTTAGGGTATAGTTTTTTAGGTTTTGGGTGTAATGTATAGAGTTTAGAGTGTGGGGTATGGAGTTTATTGTGCATGGTATAGGGTTTAGGGTGAGGTGGATCAGGTTTAGGGTGTATGATATAGGGATTATGATGTAGTGTATTGGGGTTAGGGTATCGGGATTAGGTTTACTGTTTTTGGTATAAGGTTTAGTGTATATGGTTTATGGTCTAGGGTATTATTTATAGGGTTTAGGGTTTAGGCTGTATGTTATAGTGTTTAGGGAAAACGTTTTAGGGTTTTGGGCTTAGGTTATAAGATTTTGGGTGTTGGGTTTCAGGTTTATGGTGTAGTGTATAGGGTTTCAGGTGCAGGGTTTAGGGATTTGGGTTTAGTGTATAAGATTTAGGGTAAAGGATGTAGAGTGTAGGGTTTATCATTTAGTGTTTAGTGTATAGTGTGCAGAGTATAGGGTTTAGAGTACAGGGTTTGGGGTTTAGTGAGTAGGGTATTGTGTTTTGGGCATAGGGTTTATGGTTAAAGGTGTATGGTTTATGGTGTATTTTTTACGTTGTAGGGTATAGGTTTTTAGTTTTTTGTTTTAATATGGTTTAAGGGTTTTATGTGGATTAGGTTTTTTGGTTTTTTGGTTTTTAGGGGTTTTTTATTTTTTAGGGTTTTTGAGGATTTTTAGTGTTTTTATGTTTTTTAGGGATTGTGATTCGTTATTTGGATTCGAAGGGTTTTTATGGTTTCTTAGGGTATTTATTTATTATGGTTTTTAGTTTTCATGGTTTTTTATAGGTGTTTTAGTCTTTTAAGAGTCTTCAGGGTATTTTGGGTTTTAGGGTTTTTATGTTTTTTTGGTTTTGTTAGGGTTTTAATGTTTCTTGGTTTTTAAGAGTTTTGGGACTTTTGGCTTATTCATATGTTCTATTTGTATTAGTTTTTTCTTATAGTTTTTAGGGGCTACTTAGGGTTTTTAGTATTTTTCAATTTTTTTAGGGGCTTTATGTTTTTAGGGGTTTTGGTGTTTTAAGGGATTTTGGGATTTTAAGGATTTCCAAACATTTTAATTTTTTAAGGTTTTTTTGGGAATATTATTGTTTTTATGGTTTTTATGGTTTTTAGTATTTTTAGGAGTTTTTGGCTTTTTATGTTTTTTAGGAATGTTTTAGGGTTTTAGGATTTTAGGGTTTTATTAGGCATTTTAGGGTTTTTATGTTTTTTTATGGTTTTAAGTTTTTAGGATTTTTATGATTTTAAAGAAGTTTTAGGTTTATTTGGGGTTGTATGGTGTTTAAGGGGTTTAAAGGATCTTTTATAGTTTTTATAAGGGTTTTTTGGCCTTTTAGATAATTTTATGGGTTTTGGGGTTTTAGGGTATTTTAGAGTTTATTTGTGGTTTTTGGGGTTTTTTTAGTGTTTTGGGGGTTTTAATGTTTTGGGTGGTTTTATGGTATCTTTAGGGTTTTTAGAGATTTTTTGGGGAATTGATGATTTATTCCGGATTTTTAAGGATTCTTAGTGGTTTACTGGGGGGATTATGGGGGATTGGGGGTTGTGTTTTTAGGGCGTTTAAAGAGTTTTTATGGTTTTAAGTATTTTTATGGGGTTTTAGTGTTTTGCGGTTTTAATGGCTTTTTGGGGTTTTAGTGTGTTTATGGTTTTTATCATTTTTAGGATTTTATTGTTTTTAGGGTTTTTTTTGGTTTTTGAGTCTTCTAATGTTTTAAGGGTTTTAAAGAAATTTTAGGATTTTAGGTTTTTTAGAATTTTTAGGTTTTTAGGGCCTTTAGTGTTTTTTGGTTTTTGGGGTTTATTAGGGTATTTTTGGGGTTTAGTGTGTTTCTTGTGTTTTCTGGTTATTTTATGGTTTTTAGGGTCTTTTTGGGGTTTTCGGGTTTTTAGGGACTTTAATGCTTTTACGGTCCTTTTGGGTTTTAAAGACTTTTTGGGTTTAGTGTTTGTATGGTTTTGTTAGGTTGTTTTGGGGTTTAGTGGTTTTATATGTTTTTTTTCTTTTTAGTAGAATTTTTGGGTTCTAGGGTTTTTAGGATCATCTAAAGAATTTAGGGGGGTTTTAGGTTCTTTTAAGGGTTTTCTAGGGTATTTAAGGTTTTTTGTGTTTTAGGGGTTTTTTACATTTTTAGGGTCTTTTAGGGTTTTTGGGCTCATTTAGGGGTCTTTTAAAATCCGTTAGGGATTTTAGGGTTATTTAAATATTTTAAGGATTTTTGTAGTTTTATGGATTTTGGGGTCCTTTAGAATTTTCAGGGGGGGGGTTGGTTTTTCTATTATTTTATGGTTGTTAGTGGTTTTAGAGTCATTTAGGGGTTTATGTTATTTTATGGTCATGTAGGGTTTTTTAGTTTCATTTATGATCTTTAGAGGTTTTTTCCTTTGAGGGTATTTAGGGTTTTAAGGGTTTTGGGATATTTTTCGAGTGTAGAGTTTTTATGTATTTTCATGTTTTTAGGGCATAGAAGGCATATGGTTAGGCTATTCCTGACCTCCGAAAGAAATTTATTAGAAAAAAAGACACAACAGACCAGGGATGGGTGGGGTCAATCAACCCACACCCAAAAACCCTGGGCCAGGGTATTCATGTTTATTGAGGTTTTAAGGTCATTTATTGGTTTTTAAGTGTTTTAAGAGTTTTTTGTTTTCTAGGGATTTTGGGATTTTGTGGGTTTTTAGGGGTTTTTAGGGTGTTAGTGGGGTTTTATTTGTTTTTAGGGTCCCTTCATTGTTTTGGGTGTTCTATGGTTTTATGGGGTTTTATTGTTTTACGGGGCTTTAAGGTGTTATGTTTTTTATTGGGTTTTAAGGTTTTTCAGGGTTTTAAGGATTTTTGGGGTTTTGATGTGTTTTTATTGTTTTTTGGGTTTTTTTATTATATTTTGGATCTTTTTGAGTTATTAAGGGTTTTTTGGTTTTTAGTGTTATAAGAGTTTTTTGGGTTTTTTAGTGATTTAAGGTTTTTCTGGTTTTCATAGTTATTAGTTATTTTAAGGATTTTAGGGATTTTGGAACTTTTTAAGGGTTTTTGTGGTTTTAGGTGGTTTAGGGTTTTTATGGTTTTGATGGATTTTTAGTTGTCTTTCAAGTTTTATTGTTCTTTGATGTTTTTAGGGATTTAAGTGGTTTAAATGGTTTTTACGGGTTTAGTATTTTTTAGGGCTTTAGGGTTTTTAGTTTTTTAGATTTTTTAGGGAAAGGAAGGTGCAAGGCTAGGCTATCCCTGACCCCCTAGATATATAAAGAAGAAAAAAATCAATATACAAGGGAGGGTTGGGGTCAAGAAACCCACAACCAAAGCCCTGAAAACCCCACAAAAAAAGTCCAAAATCCCAAGAAACAAACAGAGAGACAGCTACGGAACAAAATCAAAATCACCAAAGGGATCTCCATCAGCACCATAGCCTGATGAAGAATCCTAGTCCACCGTCTCCCATTCAGAGGATTCATTCTGCTTGAGGAAGGTTGTACAATACTTCCGGAGTTCCACATCAAGTTTCACATTAGTAGCCCAACCTTCCCTGCCATGCGCATTGCCCTTATCTTTACTGGTCTTGGAGGAATCCCTAGTAGCCATCGTCCTAGGTAGGAGGGAGTAGTCCCTCCTAGCCCTCTGTTTCACTAGAGGGTCACTCTTCATCTTGCTTTTCCTTTGAGCGTAGGCATCAAGAGCAACCATCTGTTCCTGCTTGCTATATTCAGGATCAGACCGCGTCCTTCTCTTCTGCTTGCCACCAGATGAATCAGAGAGACCAATTGTCTATTGCGCCTTCTTGATCCTATTCAATCTGCCATTCATGATATCATCATGGTCTCCAAGGATTTCTCCAAGCCTTATATGTTCATCATTCTCATCTACGATAAAGATCATCGGCTGTCGATCCGGCTTGTGGAAGATATCATAAATATGCTTCTCAAGAAGTATTTTCGAACAATCCAGCATAATCGGGTCAAATAGTTCCACACATGGGGGGAAACATCTTGAACAGAACAAGAGTCGAGCACTTGTCAGGCTGCTCAGCCCTCCATTCTAGCACAGTAGAGTCCATCAACACAGGCACCTAAGGGTGAACAGTGGGAAGGTGTTCCACTTCCAAGGCCCAGGAACCAACAAAAGGGGAAGGCAGGTCTGCATTCTGGAGGACATCCTGGAGGACATTAGCAGCTTCCACCGCTTGCAGCACCAACCTCCCCTGACCCCTTTCTTTAGTACCCATAGAATCTAGATGATACATGCCATTGAATCAGTTTGAGAATAAAGACATCTTTTGGAAACATCCGACATCCACTGAAGGTCTTGACAAAGGAACCCTCTCCATCCCAAGAGAGACCTGCATTGGGCCAAGCACATGCCCCTTCCATGATCAAACTACAAGGCAACATCCTTAGATCCTCTCGTAATGACATCTACAAATTATGACGAGGCATCTACCCTAGGACCAAGTCACCCTTCACCTGTGAAAAGTTTCTCTTGACCAATACAGGCTCCCCAGCAGTAAACCCAGGGGCAATCCATGGGGACGATCCCTCATCCTCCAAATTTTCATTTCTCCAAGCATCCAACAAAAGATCATCAGGGGCACTATTCCTTTCCTCCATGTCCCCTGTTGAGATCACCATCTAGGGGATGGGATCCTTGAAAAATCTAGCCATCAAACCATCCCTATGACCAAAATCCCTTTTCAAATGACCAAGATAAAATCACGAGTCGCAGTAACTCGCCCAAGATTCGAAAACCACCGACTTCTTCCAACAAAGATATTCCCCAATTTCAATCCAGACAAAGTCAACAGGTTCCTCCGAGACATAAATTTCAACACAAACACTTGGAAAAACTAAGTGACAGAGGGATCTGGTCTGACTGTCCACACATAGAAACCATCCAACCAAATTCCCCAGCATAGAAATAATAGACTAGTTTGGGAAGTGAAGAAGGAGTTTAGAGAACCTGACACATATTTCCATCAGAGGGGAGTCACGATTCAAATAAAATTCATAATTCCACTAGAAAAGGGAGAAGCGATAAGAATCACACCTATGAGGAGTTGATGGCCAAGCCCGGATAAGGTCCTCCTCTGACAATAATCGAATCAATATGTGGCTGGAATCAACTAAACAGACAGTCGAGCGGTCCCTGAGATCTCAATGCTTGAACACAAACCTGTCAAAAACATCAACTAGGGGACGCCCGTCGAGAAAATGGAAACCAGGGTCCGGATATGAAGGGTAGAGGCCCTGTTGAATTCCGTAATCAATAGGGGGAGATTTGGAAGCCCTTCGTGCAAGCCCGGCTCCTTAGGGCAGTGATCAATCCGCGGGAAAGATTGAAGCGAATCCAGATCCAAGAAAGAGGAGAACCTTTCCATGACAGGGGTAGTAGTGGCCCCTCCCCCACAGAGGGTGGAGGCCAGAATGCAGGCATGTCGTCCTCTTCATGGAGGTTGGATGGCAGGAATTCCATCATGGGAGCAGAGTGGAGCAGAGCACCATCTTCCTTTCCTTGGGTCATTAGGCTTTTAGGGGATAATATTTTTCTTATATTTTTTAGGTATTTTTATATATTTCATTGGTTTAGTGGATTTTGGGGTTTTATATATTTTAATGGGTTTAGGGGGTTTTTGATGATTTTTATGGATTTTTTGTTTTTTTATTATTGTTTTTTAGGTTTTTCGGTATTTTTAGATATTTTTAGGATTTTTTGGTATTGTTATGGTCTTAGGGTTTTAATGGTTTTATTAATTTTAGGGTGTTTAGTGTTTTTAGGGGGTTTTAGGGGTTTTATGATTTTTAGGGGTTTCCGAGACTTTTAGGGTTTTCAGGGGTTCTAGGGTTTTAATAGTTTTTTCGGAAATTTTAGTGTTTTAGGGGTTTTATGGGGTTTTGGGTTTTTGGGTTTTTGAGATTTTGGGTGATTTTGTGGATATGTGGTATTCATAGTGTTTTTAGGGGTGTTGAGGTGTTTTTAGGGTTCTAATGGTTGTAGGGTTTTATGGTATTTATTTTTTTTATGGTTTTTTTCGTTTTTATGGTTTTTATGGGTTTTAAGGGTTTTTGGGTTTTATGGTTTTTAATATTTTGTTCATTGGTTTTCAAAAAGTTTTTAGTATTCTATAGGGTTTTTAGGGTCTTAGGGTTTTAATGTGTGGGAGATTAGCGGTTTTAGGGGGTTTTTTTGTTTTTGGTGTTTTAATTGGTTTTAGTTTAATTTTGTGATTTTTTTGATATTTGGGGGTTTTATGGGTTTTAATGTTTTTAAAGATTTTTTTTGGTTTTCAAGGGTTTTAGGGTTATAGGTTTTCAGGGTTTTTAGGATTCTATAGGGGTTTTATGGGTTTCATGGGTTTCTAGAGTTTATGGTCTTTTTATGAGGTGTGGGGGAGTTTTTTGGGTTTTTTATGTTTTGGGGGTTTTTAAAAGTTTGTTATGGTCTAGAAATTTTTTAGCATTTGATGGTTTTTTGGTTTTTAGGGGTTGTTTTGGGTTTTTTTTTGTTTTTTTCATTTTTTTGGGGTTTATAGTTGTTTGGGTTTTAATGATTTTTAAGGTTTTTAGGTTATTTAGTATTTTTTGTGGTTTTTTTGGGGGTAATAGGGTTTTTAGGCATTTTAGTTTTTTCAGGTTTTTAGTTTTTTAGGGGTTTTAAGGGATTTAGGGTTTTTCATGGTTTTTTGGGTTTTTAAAAGTTTTTATAGGGTTATTTAGGATCATTTTTTATGGTTTTAGGGTGTTTTATATATTTTATGGTTTGGGGGAGTTTAGGGTGTTAAAGGGTTTTTAGGGTTTTTTATAGTTTTATAGGGATATTTAGGGTCTTTTAGAGTTTTTATGGTATTTTAGGGTCCTTGGAGGTTTTTATGTGGTTTTTAGATTTTTTGGTGTTTTTAGGGTCTTTTAGGGGTTTTATGATTTTTATGGGTGCTAGGGTTTTCAGGGTGTTAAGGGGTTTTTGAGTTTTTTAGGGGTTTTAGTGTTTTTATTGTTTTTAGTGTTTTTAGGGATTTTAAATGGTTTTAGGGGTTTTTATGTTTTCGAGGATATGTGGTTTTTAGTTGTTTTTAATTTTTTAGGGGTTTAATTATTTTATGGGATTCTTAGTTTTTTAGTGTTTTTAGGGTTTTCTATAGGTTTTTAGAGGTTTTCATGGTTTTTAGGATTATTTGTATTTTAGGGTTTTTTTGTTATTTTTTATTTTAAAGTTTTTAATGTTTTTCAGTATTTTTAGGGTATTCTGGGTTTTATGAAGGTATTTAGGGATTTTGGGGATTTTATGTTTTGAGATATTTTTAGTGTGTTTAAATTTTTTTAGAATTTTTATGGGCTTTAGGGTTATTTTGGGGGTTTTTAGTGTTTTTGAGGTGTTTTAGGTGTCTTTTAGGGTTTTATGGACTATTAGGGTTCTTAGGATTTTAATGGTTTTTTCATGATTATTGGATTTTTTATATTTTTTTTTGATTTTTCGGGTTTTAATGTTAGTTTATTGGATTGTGCGGATTAGAACTTATTGTGTTGGGTTTAGGGTTTATGGTGTGGAATATAGGTTTTAGGGTGTAGGGTATAGGGTATAGAGTGGATGGTTTAGGGTTTGTGGTATAGGGTTTAGGGTTTAGTGTGTATGGTATAGTGTTTAGGGTGTAGGGTTTGTGGTTTAGGGAGTATGGTATGGGGTTTAGGATATAGGGTTTAGGGTTTATGGTGTAGGGATAGGGTTTAGGGTTTAGGATATTTGGTTTATGGTGTAGGGTTTATGGTGTAGGGTATATGTTATAGGGTGTTGGTTATAGGATTTAATGTACAAGCATTAGGGTATATGGTATCGGGTTTTAGGTGTGGGGTTTCAGGTTTAGGTTTTATGATATAGGGATTAGGGTGTAGAGTTTAGGGTATTGGGTTTAAGGTGTTATGTTTAGGGTTTAAGGTTCAATGTATAGGGGTTATGGTTTATGTAATAGGGTTTGGGGTGTTGGGTGTTGGGATTAGGGTTTATGTTTTTGTGTTTTGGGTTTATGCTACATAATTTAGTATGTTGGGGGTGTTGGGTATGGGGTTTAGGGTGTAGAGTTTAGGGTTTAGGGTGTATGGTATTTGGTTTACGGTTTGGGTTTGGGGATTAGGGTTTAGGGTATTGGGCTTATGGTGTATGGTTTCCGGTTTTGGGTATGTGGGTTAGGGTTTAGGTTGTAGGGTTTAGGGTTTAGAGTGTAGGTGTGATAGTTTAGGGTGAAGGGTATGGGTTTTAGGGTGTATGGTGTCGGGTTTATAGTGTAGGGTTTAGGGTTTATTGTGGATACAGGGTTTAGGGTGTAGGGTATTGGGTTTAGGGTGTAGTTTATAGGGTTTTGGGTGTAGTGTTTTGGGTTTAGGGTGTAGTGCAAAGGGTTTAGAGTGTAGGGTGTAGGGTATAGGGATTTTGGTGTAAGGTGTAGTGTATATGGTATAGGGTTTAGGGTATTGGGTTTAGAGTGTAGGGTATAGGGTTTATCATGTGGGTTGTATGGTTTAGGGAGTAGGGTATATGTTTTAGGGTATATGGTAGATGGTTTAGGTTGTACATTTTATGGTTTAGCATGTATTGTATAGGGTTTTGGGTGTGGGTTTTAGGGTTTAAGGTGTATTGTATAGGGTTCAGGGAGATGAGTTTAGTTATTAGGGTTTTTGGTGTAGGGTTTAGAGTTTAGGGTGTAAGGTACATGGTTTCAAGTGTAGAGTTTTGGGAATAGGGTCTAGGGTATAGGTTTTACGGTATATCATTTAGGGGTTTGGGTGTAGGGTGTATGGCCATGGATTAGGGTGTAGGATATAGGGTTTTGGTG
Organism: Viscum album; assembly: GCA_963277665.1. Taxonomy (NCBI): domain Eukaryota; kingdom Viridiplantae; phylum Streptophyta; class Magnoliopsida; order Santalales; family Viscaceae; genus Viscum; species Viscum album. Next base: position 579,011,307 of record OY728161.1, on the reverse strand, counting down.
TAGGGTTTATGGTGTCGGGGTTAGGGTATATGGTGTGGGGTGTACGGTTTTGGGTTTAGGGTGTCAGGATTATGGTTTAGCATGTAGGGTAGAGGGTTTTGGGTGATGGTTTTAGGTTTTAGGGTTCTGAGTTTATTTTTATGGGTTTTAGGGTTTTTTAGTATTTTCACTCTTTTTTATGATTTTTTGTGTTCTAATATTTTTTAAAGTTTTTAGGGAGATAAAGGTTTTTTATTATTTTTAGGGGTTTATGGGTTTTTAGAGTTTTATTTGGGTTTTCAGGTTATTTTTATGTTTATTTATGGTTTTTAAGAGTTTAGTGTTTTTACAATCTTTTAGAGGTTTAAAATGGGTTTTTTTGGTTTTTGGGTTTTTGGGTTTTAGGGGTTTTAGGGTCTTTCCTAGGATATAAGGTATTTAAAGAATTTTTCATGGGTTATAGGTTATTTTAAAGGTTTATAGGTTTTTATTTTTTTTATGGGTTTTTAGGACTTTTATGGGTTTTAGGGTCTTCGTAAGGTTTTTTGTGTTTTACGGTCTTTCTTGTTTTATTGGGTTTAGGGGATTTAGGGTTTTTGGAGTTTTAAGGGTTTTTGGTTTTTTAGGGTTTCTATGTTTTTTTGGTTTTTTGTTTTTTTTGGATTCTGGTGTGTTATTATGGTTTTTAGGGTTATTAGGGGTTTTATTGTTTTTTTGGGTTCTTAATGGTTTTTATAGTTTTTATGGTTTTTAGGGGTTTTGAGGGGTTTTAAAGGGATTTTATTGTTTTTAGAGTTTTTAGGGTTTTTTGATTGTGTTTAGACTTTTTGGATCTTATAATTTTTTTAGGGTGTTATGGGTTTTAAGTTTTTCAGAGTCTTTTATCATAATTTTTGTTTTTAAGGTATATTATGGTTTTTAGGGGTTTTAGGATATTTTAGGGTTTTTATGAGATTTTAGGGTTTTTAAGGTTTTTAGTGTATTTAGGGTCTTTAATTGGTTTTTAGTGGTTTTAGTGTCTTTTTGTGCATTTTAAGGGTTTTAGGTTAATTTAGGGGTTTTAGGGATTTAGGGGGGTTTGGGGGGTTTTTTTGAGGTTTTCATTGTTGTAGGGGATTTTTAGGGTTTCAAGGATTTTAGTGTTCCTTCAGTGTTTATGATTTTTAGTGTTTTAAAGTTTTTAATGGTTTTAGGTCTTTTAGGTAATTTCTAGGGATTTTATGGTTTTAATGTTTTTAGTGTTTTATGGGTTTTCAAGGTTTTTAAGGTTATTAGTGTTTTAATTTTGTATTTTTTTGATTTTTGAGTTTTTAGGGTTTTTTAGCTTCTTCTACGGTTTTTTGGGGTTTTAGTGTCATTTATGAATTTTTTGGGGTTTTAGGGTATTTAATGTTTTTTTATTCTGTTAGGGGTTTTTGGGTCCTCTGTAGGTTTTTAGGATCCTTTATATGTTTAGGGTCTTGAAGGGTTTTATGGTTTTTAGGCTATTTAGAATTTTATTAGGGTTTTAGTGACTCTTATGGTTTTGGGTGTTTTATGATCATTGAGGGGTTTCTAATAACTTTTAGGGGTTTTACGTTCATTTTGGGTTTTTAGGGTTTTTAAGGTATATTATGGGCATTAGGGTTTTTAGTGTATTTTGGGATTTAGGGGGTTTGGGGGGGTTTTTGGTCCTTCTCATGCGCCCCCTGGGCTCGGCTCATTCAATGATGCCCTTTGTGAATCGTTGCGCGATGTCCATCATCCTTGCTTCCCAGATGTATGTGTCCCAGATCTGAAGGTTTCTCATGATGTCGGTGGTCTCTCACTGGTGTTCCCAGTCTCTACCTTTTTCTAGGCGGAGGAGTGCTTAATGTGGACGCTCGTGGCCCGTTTTGGATCATTGAATCCCTGCTTAGTGGCCTTCAAATGTATCATTCTCCCTTGGGGCCTCCTCTCTACAGTCTAGATCTCAAATATTCACCTGAAGTCCTTATGTCTTGTTATGTCCTCAGAAATAGATTTTATTCATGTGTGGTGTAGGGCTCCTCATTTATTTGGCCAATGGAGTTTCAGTTCGTCTCGCTGGTCTTGGGATGTACACAGGGGAAAAAATCCAATGGCTCTGGTCTGGATCCATATTTTGGTCCTCCCTCTCACTTTCCAGAATGGGGGGTTCCTCAGGGAGATTGGAGGTGCTCTTGCGGGATTTATGTGCTTTGATGTCAGAACATCTAGTGGTGAGGACTTCTCAGTGGCTCGTTTATGTGTGGAAATAGACACTTTTATCCCCCCGTAGGACAATATCTCTCTTTGTGTTTAGGATGGAACCTACTGGAACCAAGATATTTTCTACCCTGTGTTTCCCCAGTTTCGTTCCTATTTCTTGTTCCTGGGTCATTCCATTCAGGGGTGTCGAAAATAGTGACAAGAATAAAGTAGACGTCCTTCTATGAACTCATCCCTCAGAAACAAGGTGTTGGATCTGCCTCGTCATTTCCTTCATGAGGTTCTATAGAGTGATTCCTAGGTTTCAGTTGGTGGCCCAATGTTGGATCCGTCTCCCCTTGTTCTGGAGACAGAGTTGTCCTCAGGCGCTGCACATGAGGGATCCGAGGGTTTGTGCAAGGATTTAGTTCTCTTTGTTCCTAAAGGTGTACTTTAGTCTCAGGATGATATGTTCTTGGTCTTTCCCGGTATCATCTCAAAGCCTCTACAATTTATGTACTTGGAGGAGTGTTTGAAGGGTTAATACCCTACCTATCATGTCTCCTTGCGCTGCCACCCCTTTTCTCTGTATCGCCCAGTGTTATTCCTGATGCTTCAGGGGATATTCTGGTTGTGGATCAGATTTATTGCAGTGGTTCCACTGAGGCCTCCCCCCAAGGGCATGGTCAGAAGATGCAGTTACCCGATCAAGATTTTATACCCCCTTCTCTAGAAGAGACACCCCTATCTAATCCCAAGTTTCAATATATTCCCAAATCCTGTCCAGTTGGCCCAAGATCCTCATATGGTATGAAAGTGTTTAACCGTGAGGGATATTGCACAATCTCACAAGCAAGAAGTTTCCAGGAGAGACCATACTCTTATTTCAATATGGGTACTAGTTTTAGGTTCAATGCCAGAGCCCTTTCCTTCCAATGACTCCTATCTTAATATAGAACTCCCATAGACTCAGTGCCCAGGTTAAAACTAATTTCATTACCACTGTAATTAGTGAACATAAGGCTACAATTGTTTCCATTATTGAACATAAAAAGAACCCACCGGGAATTCAAGAGTTAACATGGAATGTCAAGATGCATGGATCCTTGTAAGATGATCGAACTAACAAAAGTATTTTGATATTTTGGAACAAGAACACCAATGTCGAGATGGTGTGTTATGGGAATCAATTTATCCCTACTAAGGTGAGTACAGGTGACAACAACTTCTCCATGAACTTTTTTATGATATTTTGATGCTCTTCAAATGGCTAAGTTATGGAGTGTGTTAAATGAATTTCTCCTAGGAAACATACCTTGGTCTTTTGGAGGGGACTTTAATATTTCTTCCAATTAGAGGGGAGGAAAGTATGAGGATATTTTCAAAGAACATCTAGTAGAGGGTTTACATAGTTCGCGACTGGGAATGGTCTAATGGACTTGGGCTACTCAGGTGACTGTTTTGCCTGGTGTAATAACCAAAGGGGACCACATCTATCGTTGAGATGTCTGGATAGGTTTTTGGCCAAAATGGAATCCATTTCTATGTTCTCATGCACTAAGGTGCGTCATTTGGTCCGAGGAATCTCTGACCACTCCCCCTTTTGGTTTCGATTTCAGATGGACAGGGTTATCGGGAGAGGTTTCATTTTCACCAATAGTGGGTTAGCAAACCAGGTTATTAGAAGCTGGTTGGTTGTCTTTGGATCACTCCTAGTAAAGGTATCTTGTGAATTTCCATTAATAATAAAATACAATGTCCCAAGACTCATCTCCAATCGTGGGTGAAAGATATCCCTTGGGTCGATAGTGAGATTGATGGAGCAGTGCAGAAGGTTGAAAGTCTCAAAGAATGGTTAGAAGAAGTGTGGGATGACCATACCTATGTGAAACTAGCAAACAGGAAGGAAATTATTGCTAAAATGCTCATGTCCCTGGAACGCCAGTCCAGGGAAACTGCAAGAATTAAATGGATCAGAGATAGAAACAAAAACATTGCATTTTTTCATGCCTGTATCAAAGAGAGAAAGAGACCTGTCAAGCCTAATATTCTTTTGGAATATGGTTCTTATATGGATTACAGGTGTGTTTTGGGAGTTATTTCTCACTATTATTTCAAGGAACTGTTGGATGGTCCCAATATTCGTATACCCAATGGTTACTCAGGAAGGGACAATGGGTTTTTTGAGGATATTTCTAATTGTGTCTCTAACCAAGAAAATTAGAGGCTGAGTTCAATTCTGGATGAAAAGGAGATCTACACAGCCATGATAAACCTTCACCCGGATAGTTCCCAAGGCCCAGATGGTTTTCTCAGATCCTTCTATAGAGGCTCATGGGTGACCGTGAAGGAGGATATCATTTCAGCCATCCAGGAATTTTTTAGGGGAGGTAGCTTGTCGCGGGCTGCTTGCACCACCACTATGGTTCTTATTCCAAAAAACAGGACCGCCTCTTTAATCATGCAATACAGACCAATAAGTATGTGTAACTTCCCATATAAATTCTTTGCAAATGTCATTAATTCAAGGCTGTCAATTCATCTTCCACAGTGGATTTCCATGGAGAAGCATATATTTGTGATAGTCCATTCTATCTAAGGTTATATTTCCCTAGCTCATGATATGATAAGGGATATTAACTTTAAAACATGGGGTTCAAATTTGGATCTCATGTTAGATATGAATAAAGCCTATTATCGTGTGGAGTGGGGCTTCATCAATAAAGTTCTGGATAATATGGGGTTTTCTCCCTAGAATATAGACATTCTTTTTAGATGTTTCAGCACTTCGTGGGTGATGGTCTCGTTCTTGGGGAATTCCTATGGCTTCTTTAAATCCATTCGTGGCCTCTGTCAAGGGGACCCATTGTCCCCTAGTATTTTCATCCTCACTCAGGAGGTCTTGAGCAAGATCATCTATAGAAGCATCAATAATGGAGATATTTTGTCATATCAAAGGAGTATGAGGACTATGCCCATCTATCACCTTATGTTCGCTGATGATAATCTTGTGTTTATTAATGCTGGAAATAAGTCTATATATGGGTGGAATAGGATTTTGAAGGAGTAATTCCACTGGAGTGGAAAACATATCAATAAAGAGAAAAGCTTATTTTTCATCTCCAACAAATGCTCTTCTAGTTAGATTTCTGATATTCAAATCAATATTTCCATGCAAAGAGTCTGTTTTCCCATGAATTATATTGGGGCTCCTATTTACCTTGGTATACTTTAGGTTCAGGAAATTGATTTACTTATCAAAAAGATCATGGACCACATCCACAACTGAAAAAATAAGTACTTTTCATTTGGTGGTCGTATTTCTCTCATTAATAGTGTGTTGTTGGCTACACTAGTTCATGCTCTCTCAGGGATTACACCTCCGAAAGGTGTCATCAACAACATTGGAAAACTTCTTACTGGGTTCATTTGGGATCCTATGGCTGAAAGGAAAAGACACTGGGTAGCTTGGGGAAGAGTGGCTAGGCCTGCAAGTGAAGGTAGGATTAATGTTCATAGTTTGGATGACACCCTAAGTTGCATGCAGGCTAAACTAACATGGGATGTTTTGGATCAGAGTATACTTTGGGGGGAAACAATGCACCCTATGTTTTTCAATTAGTCCTCGGTGGTGGGATGGGGCACTTGGATTTGGCCTAATCGATCACTCCTCATTTCTGAACTTATTGGTCACTCGCAATGGATTATAGGGAGGGGAGAGATTTCCATTTGGCACAACATCTGGGATGGGAATGTTCTTGGCTTCCCAAGATGTCTTTCTCCCACCATCACGTTTAGAGAAGCAAGTGAACACCCATATTTATTTAAAGCCATGTTGGATGAGGAACAATAGGAGCTATTCAACCTCATTGTTTTATCGCAGGTCCCGGATCGATGCATTTTTTCTCCTTCCTCAACGAGGGTCTTTTCTGCCCAAGATTTTCGTCGCAAGTAGGGCACATTAGAGGTTCATGGTGCTTGGAATATCATTCGGTGGACAATGGTGGCTCCCTCAAAATTTAATTTCCTATTATGGAGAATTAGGAGTTTCACCATTCCTACAAATGAAAGCATCAAACACTGTGGAATCCCGCTTGTTTCTCAGTGCGCATGTTGTACTGTTTACAAAGAGAAAATGTTGGATCGTCTCTTTTTCTCAGGGGAAAGGGATAATGCAGTATGTAGTTTTTATGGGGACTTTATAGGGTTTTGCAATCATATCATGGGGGGTCTTCCGTTCTTAGACAAATGGTTTCATGGGTTGGGAGCCAGATGGCCGGAGAAGACAACACATTCTTTGATTCTCCTTGCTGGGTGTTGGCCCATAGGGAAAGCCAGGAATAATCTCAGGCATGAGGGGATGTGTTCTACGGGTATGTCTCTCATCATAAGGTCGAAATATATTCTCATTGATCTGGCTTGTCTTCTCACCAACTGGCATGATGCACCATCCTTTAGCATGATTTTTTCCAGTCCTCATGTTGTCTAACAGAGATCTAGTATTGACAGAGGTATCTGGGTTAGATGGATTCCACCTATCAAGGGTCTTAAACGTAATACTAACAGGTCCTGATCTATGGGAGTCTGGTGTGGGGGGGGAGGGGGGGTTGTCTGGGATTCATGGGGTTCGGTCCTCCTTGCCTTCTCCTCCCATTTTGGACATGGATCCTCTATTGAGGCCGATGCCAAGGCCATTCTCACATGTACTAATCTTTTTTCACAAGAAGGTATTATCTTGAGCTGAAGTTGAAACATATTCAAAAAAAATTCATGATGCTTCGAAGGATATCTGATCCACTCCTTGGTCTGTTATCTATATTATCAGAAAGTTCAAAGGAATCCTCTCAAATGATACCAAAATCTATCACACCTGGATCAAGGGAAACCAAGTGGCATATCATCTTTCTTCAAATAGAAGTTCTCGGTCATGATATTTTTTATTTTCAAGTCATCTCTACATTGAATCCCAAAGGGTAAAATTTCATTAAATGGGATGCCCTTGGATTTCATCATTTCGAACCTCCTTAGGCTTCTCTGTCTCTATTATTTACTGTAGGTTTTCTCCTTCTTAATATAAAAGTAAATTTGCTGATGATGGTAGGCGTTTAGGGGTTTTAGGTATTGTAATTATTTTTATGGTTTGTAGGGGTTTAAATAGTTTTCGGGTTTTAGGGGATTTTCTGTCTTTTTAATGGTTTTTTGTATTTTTAGGGGTTTTTGGGTTTTTTGAGTTTTTAGGGTTATTAGTGTTTTTAGGGTTTTTTGTCTTTTTTTAATTTTTAGTGCTTCTTGGGATTTTTAGGGAGTTTTTGAGTTTTATTAATTTTAGGGTTTTTGAAGTTTTTATAATTTCTTGGGTTTTTAGGCGTTTTATGGTTTTATGGGTTTCCATGGATTTTTTTTGTGGTTTTTAGGGTATTAGGGTTTTTAGTGTTTTTTTGGGTTTTATGGGTTTAAAGTGCTTTTTTGGGTTTTTTGGGGATTTTATTTGTCTTTTTAGGTCTATTTTATGTGTTATTTTTTATTTTTATAAATTTTATGGTTTTTATCAGGTTTTTAGGTTTTTTATAGGGGTTTTAGGTTTTTATATTTTATAGAGTTTCTAATGTATTAGGAAGTTTAAGGGGTTTTAGGGCCTTATAGGGTTATTAAAGGGTTTTTATGGTCTACTAGCATTTTTAGATACTGTTAGGTATTTTTAGGGGTTTTAGATTCATTTTATGCTTTTAAGGTTCTTTTAGGTGGGTTTTGGGTTTTTTGTGTTTTTTGATGTTTTTAGGGTCTTAGGGGATTTTTTGTTTAATTTCGATTCTTTATTGTTTTTAGGCATTTTAAGGGTTTTTAGTATTTTTTGTCTTTTTTTGTTTTTATTGAAGGGATTTAGGGTTTCTTATGGTTTTAGGGGTCTTGGGGGTTTTTAGGGTCTTAAGTGTTTTTAGTGTTTTTAGGAATATTTAGGGGGGTTTGGGTTTTTGGGATTTTTGAGGATTTTTGTGGGTTTAGGATTTTAATGGGTTTTAGAGATTTTTTTGTGGTTTTTATGATTTTTAGGGGTTTCAAGGTTTTTATATTTTTTAGGGTTTTAGGAGTTTTGGTATTTTTAATGTTATTAAGGGTTTTTATATTTTTATGTTTTTAGGGTTTTGAGTATCTAGAGTTTTGATTTTTTTAGGTTGTTGAGGTATTTTGGTTTTAAAGGGATTTAAGGGGATTTATGGTGTTTAGGGTTTTTTGTGTTTTAGGTTCTTTTTTTTTTTGTTTTTACGGTTTTAAGGGCCTCTTACGGTTTTTAGGGTTTTAGGGTTTTTATGTACATATAGGGTTTTCTAGTGTTTTTATAATTTTTACATGTTTTTAGGTTTTTATGGATTTTCAGTGTTTTAGGGGTTTTTATGGTTTTAAAGTGTATTTTGGGTTTTTATATTTTTTTAGGTTTTTTGGGTTTTTTAGAGTTTTTAGTGTTTTCTTTTGTTTTTCAAGTGGTTTCATAGTATTTATTAGTATTTATGTGTTTTTAGGAATTTTAGGGGTTTTTATAACATTTAAGGGTTTTAAGAGTATTTAGGGGTTTCAGGGATATTTTAGGGTTTCGGAACGTTTTTAGGGTTTTATGGGTTTTATTTTTTTAGGGTTTTAGTGGTTTTGGGGTTTTTAGGGGTTTTTTGGGTTTTCAAAGTTTTAGGGTTTTATAGGTTTTTGGGATTTTTAACGGTTATAGGATTTTTAGGAATTTAGAGGGATTTAGGGTATCTTAGGGGTGTTTTGGGTGTTTTAGAGTTTTCTATGGGTTTTATAACCTTTTATTATTTTTTAGGTTTTTAGGGTTATTAGGTTTTATTATAGTTTTTATGGTTCAAGGGATTTTAGGGATTTTAGGGGTTTTCGGTCCATTTGGTTTTTAGGTTATTTTAGGATTTTTATGGTTTAATGGTGTTATATGGATAATTTAGGGGTTTTAGGTTCTTTTTAGGGGTTTCCTGGTCATTTTTTGGTTTTTATTTTTATTAGGGACTATTAGGGTCTTTTAGGGTTTTAAGGGTTTTAAGATTTTTACTCTTTTTGAGTATTTTTAGGGTTTTTTTGGGTTTTAGAATTTTTAGGTATTTTAAGGGATTTATAGGGATTTTTTTTCAGGTTTTTAGGGTTTTTTTGGGGGTTTGAGGTTTTTATGGTTTCGAGGATTTTTAAGGGTTTTATGGAGATTTTTTAGGGTTTTAGTGTTTTTTTGGGAATTCAGGGTTTTTAGGGTTTCGAGGAGTTTTAAAGGTTTTAGGGTTTTTTTGGTTTTTTTAGGTTTTATGTAATTTTATTCATTTTTAGATTTTTTATTTTTAGGGTGTTTTTAGTTCTTAGGGTCTTTTGGGGTTTTTAGAATCTATAGTGGTTTTAGGGTATTTTGAAGTTTTTTATGGTTTTTTGGGTTTTAGGGATTTTTATGGTTTTATAAGGGATTTGTGGTTTCCTGGTTTTTTATTGTTTTTTTGTGGTTTCATGGTTTTTTTACTATTTTTAGGTGTTTAATCTTTTTTAGGGTTCTTAGGGTTTTAGGGTTCTTTAAGGATTTTTTTTGGGTTTTAGTGTATTTTTATGGATTTTTGGCTTTTAGGGTCTTGAGGGATTTTATGTTTTTAGGGATTCATGGGGTTTTAGGGTGGTTTAGGGGGGTTTAGGGTCATTTTTTATCTTATTGGGTTTTTAGGTTCATTTGGGGGTTTGGGGGTTTTTTGGTTTTAGGGTCTTTTGGTGTATTAGTTTTTAGGGGGGTTTGGGGTATTTTTGTGTTTTTTGAGTTTTTTAGTGATTTTATGTGTTTTAGTGTTCAACAAAGGGTTTTTAGGGTTATAATTATTTTTTGTGTTTTTTAGGGATTTTTGGGTTTTAGGGTTTTTAGGGGTCTTGGGATCTTTAATTTTTTTTATTTTGGTCTTTTAGGGTTTCTTTGTTTTTTAGGTTATTTTATGGTTTTTATAGTCTTTTAGGGGTTTTTTGGGGTTTTAGGATATTTTGGGATTTTAGGGGATTTATGGTTTTTTAACGTTTGAAGGTGTTTTCGATTATTTTTCAATTTTTAAGGGTTTTAATATCTTTTAGTGTTTAGGGTATAGGGTTTAGTGTTGGGGTATAGGGTTTAGGGGTTATGTTATATGGGTTCGGTTTTTGGGTATAGGATTTAAGGTTTAGGGTGTATGGTATAAGTTTTAGTGTGTAAGGTTTAGGGTTTATGGTTTAGGGTGTAGGGTATAGGGTTTTGGGTTTTGGGTATAGTGTATATAATTTTAGGTGTAGGTTGTAGGGTATAGGGTATAGGGTTTTGGGTTTGGGGTTTGGGGTTTCTGTTTTAGGGTTTAGGGTATATTGTCTAGGTTATTTTAGGGGTTTTTACTATTTTTTATGTTTTTAGAATCTTAGGGGGGTTAGGGGTTTTAGATGTTTTTATGGTTTTATTGTGTTGTGTTTCGGGTTTTTATAGTTTTTTTTTGGGTTTTTGGTTTGTAGGTATTTTACGGTGGTTTAAGGAGTTGTATGGCTTTTATGGGTTTTTTGTTTTTTAGGGGTTTTAATGGTTTTAGTGTTTCTTAGGGTGTTTAGTGTTCTTATGGGGTTTTAGGTATTTTATGGATTTTAAGTACTTTGAATGATTTTTGGGGTTTTAGGTTTTTTAGGTTTTTAGGGTTTTTATGATTAATTTAAATGATTTTATGTTTTATATTGTTTTTAGGCGTATTTTGAAGGTTTCATTGTTTATATGGTTTTTAGGGTTTTTCTGGTTCTTTAGGGTCTTTAGGGTTTTTCTGGCCTTTTAGGTTCTTTTAGGGGTTTTAGGGTCATTTGTAGTTTTATGGTTTTTTTAGGGTTTCAAGTATTTTTTTTATTTTATTAGGGTTTTTAAGGTTTTTAAGGGTTTTTAGTGTTTTATGATATTTTAGGGGTTTTGGATTTTAGGGAGTTATAGTGTTTTAATTAGTTTTTAGTGTTTTACGGTTTTTAGGGTCTTTAGTGAATTTTTAGAGTCTTTTAGGTCCTTTTTAGTAGTTTTTGAGTCTTTTTAGGGCTTTATGGAATTTTGAATTACATTAGTGTTTTAGTTTTTCTTAGGGTCTCTCAGGTTTTATAGGGTTTCTTATGATACTTTATGGATTTTAGTTTTTTATATGGGTTTTCAGTGTTTTTAAGGTTTTTCATGGTTTTTCATAGTTTTTTCAATGGTTTTAGGGTTTTAGGTATTTCTTGGACTTTCGTTGTATTTTTTAATTGTATTTAGGATTTCTACGGTTTTTAGTGTTTGTGAGGGTTTTAGGGGTTTTTAGGTTTTTAGGGTTTTTATATTTTATAGGGTTTTTTAGAGTTTTTTCGGGTTTAATGGAATTTTTGGGGGTTTTAAAGGTTTTATGGGGTTTCAAGGGTTTTTTGATTTTTTTTGTTTTAGGGCTTTTAGTCGGGTTTTGGGGGTTTTAGGGGGTTTTAGTGTTTTTAGGATTTTTTAGAGTTTTTATAGTGTTTTATTGTTTTCAGGGTTTTTGGGGTATTTTGGGGTTTATAGGGTTTTTTAGAATTTATAGGGGCATTATGTGTTCTTATGGATTTTTAGTGGGGCTTCTGATATGGAAGAGCTTCAAATGCCGAAGGGGGAGTCATCCATTAGACTATTAAAGGTAAAAGAATCATCACCTACCTATTTCAGCTAACGGATTCATAGGATTGACATTGGGGGTGGTATACATATCTTAAATATATATACACATGAAGATAATATGCTGATCATAAAGTGTTTTGACTACTATACTCCTTTAGTAAACATGATTTTCAGAACATTGAGGCTCAATAATGCATTGTTTTTCTTTTTACTCTACTCTCTTCTTAGAGAATCATCAATAGTTCCCCAGTAATCATTTTCTCTCACAAACAAAACCAATGCAAAATTAAAGGTTACGTATATCTAATCATCATCCAATTGAATGTATTTGTAATTAATAATTTTTTTGGGGAAGATAGATCATAAAAAAGGGCTTTAGGTTATTTTTATGTTTGGTGGTTTTAGTGGTTTTAAGGGATTCTTTGGATTTTTTATGGTTTCAATGTTTTTTTTTATTTTTAGGAGGTTTTAGCGTTTTAGAGTTTTCAATAGTTTTAGGGTTTTATGGGTTTTTAAGGTTTTAGGTTTTTTGAGGTTATTAGGGTCTTTTTGGGTTTTTATTGTCTTATATGGTTTTTTGGGGTTTTGGGATTTTCTATAGTTTTCATGTTTTTAGGGATTTCTTATAGTTTTTTAGTTTTTTAGGTTGTTAGGTTTTTTTAATTTTTAGGTATTTTAGGGATTTTAGGAAGTTTTAGGGGTTTTCAGGGTTTAAAAGTGTTTTTAGAACATTTAGAATTTTAGAGTGTTTTTAGGGTTTTTTGGTCTTTGTCATATTTTAACAGTTTTATATGGTAATTAGGGTTTATTTAGTGTCTTTATTTTTTTATGTGTTTAGGGTTTTTAGGGGGTTTATGTTGTTTTAGGGTTTTTATAGTTTTTAGGTTTTTAGGGTGTTTAAGGGATTTTATGGGTCTTTAGTGTTTTATAAGGTTTTAAGGGTCTTTTAGTGTCTTTTGATGTTTTTAGTTTATTTTATGGATTTAAATGTTTTTTATGTTATTTTAGTTTCTTTTATGTTTTTTTAGGTTTTTTATGGTTTTAAGGGTCTTAGGGTTTAAGGTTTTTTGGGTTTTTAGTACGTTATGGTTTTTTAGGGGTTTTAAGATTTTTATGTTCTTTTACTATTTTTATAGTTTTAGGGGTTTTTAGTGTTTTAATGGGTTATAGGGTTTTTATGATTTTTTTGTGATTTATTAGGGTATTAGTTTTCTTAGTATTTTCATAATTTTTAAGGGTTTTGAGGGTTTTTCATGTTTTTGTGGATTTTATAATTTTTAGGTGTTTTAGGGGTTTCGGATTTTTTACGATTTCTGGGGTTTAAAGGGTTTTAAGGGTTTGGGGTTTTATTTTTTTTTTATTTGTAGTGTTTTTAGGTTTTTTAGGGGTTTTAGGGCAAGGAAGATGTGAGGGTCGGGATTGTCCTGACCCCCCCCCCCCCCCAAATTGTATTATGAAAATAGACGTAGCAGACAAGGGAGGGGAGGGGTCAAACAACCCACGCCCAAAAACCCTTTACACCCCCAAACCCAAAGACCCCCAAAAAAAAGAAATACCAAAAAAAGGCACACATAAGAGGTCTAAAAGAAAAGACACACAAAAGAAGCGTGTCAATCAATATCCCCACCAAAGTCATCTAGCTCCACACCTCGACAACCAAATCTTGCAACAAGGCCAGCGCCCACACCAGTAAAGCAGTAGTCTAATTTAGCATCCGTATCCATAGAGTCTTAGCCTGACTCATAGTATTTCTGCATTCTGAGCATTAAAAAAAGCTTCTCTCTGGATCTCTCTTTCTCAACATTTTGTGAAGGTCGCTGCTACTTATTGACTTTGAGAGTTAACTTGACAGACCTAGAGGTGGCCTGGGTCTCTATAGGTTGTGGGAGGGTAGAGTAATCCTTCTACCACCTACACTTCGGGGTAGTGGATATGGAACCATCTTCATGCACTACTTTCTCATGAATGACTCCATCACTGGCCTCATTTGATGCCTTTTTGTTCCCTTTATTGCTTCCCGACCCAGAATTTTCAGCACCCCTTTTTTGTAGCTTATTCTTTTCTTCCTTCGACCTGGCCATATCAACATTTATCATGTTGTCATCATCAGGAAACCACTCCCTGAGTCTCTTAGCTTCACCCTCAAGGGGAAACCTGTCCCATTCAACCATCATTATATCATGTATCAGCACAGAATGATTTCAGTAGATGGAACACCATAAACAACCATGGACCTCGGCATGTTCGAGGCCATATCGCCTAATTCAACAGTGGGTTGTGGCAGAGGAAACCCAATTGTGTCCACTAAAGGAGCACTAGGAAGGTCCTACACACCGCCAGTGACTTCCACAATAGAAGCTGAGCCAGTCTCCATGACAGGTCTCCCCACATCGTCACACCCAGCAAGTACCAGGGGGCATCTCGCCAATCGGTGCATCACACCCTAGGACTCTCGGACTGCTCTTTTATCACTATACTCTCCTTCTCCGCCAAGGAAATTATCCACTCATCCCCAGACCTCATACCTTGTGCATCCACATCCCCCTGCGTGAGCTCTCCAGCCAGCACGTCATCATCCGCCTGCTTAGCTGAGGCTAAGTCCTGAAACATGTTATGTAAAGTCACAACATTCTCATATGAAAATATGCTACTACTAGCACCCCCACTACTCTTCTTACAAACTGTATCCTCCTCTCCTAGTGTCAGCACCAGGGGAGCCTCCAACTAGTCATTCCCATGCAAGTCTTCCATCACAATATCCATCCACTTGTCCAGCTATCCCCCAGAAAATTCACCACATCCGCAAACATCTTCAGCACAAGACCGATTTTCCCCTTGTGCCATTAGCAATGCCTCAACAACTGCAACCTGTGATTCACAAACATCTACAGCCAGACTTATGTTGAAACCACCCGAGTCCATCAATGCAACTTTCATATCGGTCCTAGGAATCTGGTCTGTCATATGGGGATCTTCAGCAACCAGAGGTTGGGAGGACAAGGGCTCAGTCACCCCCTTGGACCCTTTCGCCTCCACCAGAGCATGGACGTTCTCACCAGGACTAGTCTTGACCAGATTTGAACCCTTCCTGCCAGGGGAAACACATCTGCCAGAATTAAAACTATTCCCAATGCTCCAATAGTTAGAACAGAAAACCGGCCATGACTCAAAGATAACCGGTTGCCTCCAGCGGAGTTCCTCCCCCACAGCAATCTAGACAGCATCCACCAGATCATTTGAAGCATCAACCTCAACAAAGGCCCTTGGGGAAACTAGGTGGCAAAGGAACCTAGTCCTAATATCCACATAGAGGAACCTCCCCACAAGATTCCCATGCATTGAAATAATATAGATGTTTTGGAAGGTAAGGGGGAGTTCAGGAAATCTTACCCAGGTCGCAACCATCGGGGAGTTCCGTTTCAGGTGAAATTCGAAACTCCACTGAGAGAGGGAGAAGAGAGCGCCATTACAGATTCGAGGTGCCGCCGACCAGGCTAGGATCATATCCTTCTCTGAAACGAAACAAATCATGATGTTGGATTTATCGACCAGACCCACCGTCGCACAATCCTGGAGATTCCAGAGGTCAGAGACAAACCTTTTGAAAGAGTCCAACAGGGGGTTCCATAATGGGAACCTAGCAACCAGAGTCAAGCGGTGAAGATCTAAAGCTTCATTGAACTCCCGAATGGAGAGGGGAAGCTGAGGACGACCTTCAAATATCTCCATAACTTTCGGACAAAGCACCGTATGTGGAAAGGGAGGCAATAAATCAGAATAAGTGAAATGCGAGAATGCGTGGTCCTCTGGGGGGGGACCCTCCCCCGCTGAGGGGGGGGGAGGAGCTTCAGACACCATCGTCTTCAACCTAGAAGGGAGGGAAATCCTCCATCATGAGAGAGATGATTCACTAGAGCCTCCATCCAAATATGTTGTTGGGTAACAAGGTATTGGGCTGGCCTTCCCACCTGCGCGCCGCACGTCCCCAGCGAGGCCCAAGGTGGTCAACCCTTGAGTTTAATCTAGTTTCAAATGGGGTAGAAAGTTCCACGAGTGGTTTTATAGAATATAGTGCATTTTTACTTGAGAGGACTCAAACTCGGAACCTCGGGGTCAGAATGCCACCTCCTTTAACCAACTCACCTATTCCCCATGGTCAAGAAATGTGTTGTTGGGTAACAAGGTATTGGGCTAGCCTTCCCACCTGCACGCCGCACGTCCCCAATGAGGCCCAAGGTGGAAAACCCTTGAGATTAAGCCAGTTCCCAACAGGGTAGAGGGTCCCACGAGAGTTTAAAATGTTTTTATGTTTTTTAGTGGTTCAAGGTTTTTAGTATGTTGTAGGATTTTTTTTGTAATGGTTTTGAGTGGGGTTTTAGGGTTTATCAGGGTATTTAAATATTTTCATTTTTATTAGATTTTTTTGGATTTTCATGTTTTTAGGGGTTTTTGGATTTTAAGGGTCATTAAGGTCATTTAGGGTTTTAGTGTTTTTTTGTGTTATATGAGTTATTGTGGGATTTTAATGTTTTTAGGGTTTTTAGAGTCTTTTTGGGGGTTTTGGGTTGTTCGGGTTTTGGGGGGTATGGTTTCTTGGGGTCTTTTAGGGTTTTAGGCATTTGGGGGGGGGGGTTAGGGGTTTTAGGTTCTTTTAGGGGTTTTAGGGTTTTCAGGGTCCTTTATAGATTTTTAGGATTTTTAGGTTTCTTTAGGTCATTCATAGTCTTTAGGGATTTTATGGATTTTTAGTTGTTTTAGGGACTTTATGGTTTTTACGGTTTTATGGTTTTTAGAGTTTTTAGGCCTTTTAGTGTTTTAGTGATTTTAGTGTATTTAAGGTTTTTATGGGATTTTAGGGTATTTTGAGTTTTAAGGGTATTTTAGGGTTTTTAAGGGTTTTATGGTTTTTAAGGTTATTTATAGTTTTTTGGGTTTTGATGGTATTTTTGGGTGTTTTGGTGTTTTAGGGATTTTCTAGGCCTTTTATTTGTTTTAGGGATGTTTAGGGTTTTCTACGATCTTTTTGGATTTTTATAGGGTTTTAGGTTTTTATGAGTGTTTTTGGGTTTTTAGGGTCTTTAAGGGTTTTTAAGGTTATTTAGGGTTTTAGGGATTTTAGGTTCCTTTAAGATCTTTTACGAACATTTTGGATTTTTTAGGGTTATTTAGGGGTCTTTATGATTTTTAGTGTCATTTATGGGTTTTAGGGTCCTTTATGGTTTTTATGTTTTTTATAGGTTTTAGGGTGTTTTAGGGTTTTTATGGGTTGTTAATGTTTTTGGATGTTTTAAGGGTTTTATTGTTTTTGTGGTCTTTTGCAATTTTTAGGGCCTTTTAGGTAATTTTGGGTTTTTATGGGTTTTAGGGTTTTTAGGGATTTTTAGGGTCATTTTGGGGTGTTTTAGAGTCATTTAGGGGTTTTTTTGTTTTTTTGGGGTTTTAGAGTTTCAAAGGGGTTTTAAGGGTTTTTACTGGTTTTAGGCATTTTTAGTATTTTAAATTTTTAGCATTTTTAAGTTTTTTTTGGGTTTTTAGGGGTTTTTTGTGTGTTTGGTATTCTAATGGTTTTAAAGGTTTTTTAGTGTTTTAAGGGGTTTCTTAGTATTTTTATGGGTTTTAGGGGTTTTGAGGTTTTTATTGTTCTTTGGTGTTAATGGTTTCTTAGCTTTTTTAGAGATTTATTGTTTTTAGGGTTTTTATGTTTTTAACAAAATTTTGGGATTTTTAGTGGTTCTAGGATTTTTAGGGAATTTTTTGGTATTTTGGTGTTTTTAGGATTTTAGGGTTTTAGGGTTTTTCATAGAGTTTTTAGGTGTTTTATGGTTTTTAGGGGTTTAAGGGTTTTTAGGGTTTTTAAGGGTTTTAGGGTTTTTAGGGGTTTTAAGTTATTTTAAGATTTTTAGGGGTTTTTATTGTTTTTATAGTTTATAGGTGTGTTATGGATTTTTAGTGTTTTTAGGGTTTTTAATGGATTTCAGGGCTTTTAGGGTTTTTATGGTTTTTATGGTTTTTTGTTTTTTGTGGTCTTTATAGAATTTTAAGGAGACTTTGGGGTTTTAAGGGTTTGTTAGGCTCTATTGGTGTTTTTAGGGTTTTAAGGGGTTTTTGGCAAGGAATGTGTGGGGCTAGGCTAATCTTGTTCCCCCAAAATTTATTTGGAGAAAGAAACACATCAGATAAGGGAGGGTAGGGGTCAATAAACCCACACCCAAAACCCTTAAAAACCCAAAAAACAAAAAAGAAAGAAAAAAATAGTCCCAAGAGAAAATAAAGTTAGTCAATATCTCCACTGAAGTCATAAACAGTAGTGCCATAAGGGACACCCTCTACACTATATCCATAAGCCGTAACATCTCCATATGGATCCCCATTAGCACTATACCCTGAGGAAGCATCCTAATCCACTGACTCCCATTCAGATGATTCATATTTCATGAGAAAGTCAGTGAAATACATCCTAATTTGTTGTTGATCCACATTACGCTGCACCTTGACATCCCCTCGTCCCCTTCCAGAGGCATTTTCCTTAGCCCTGCAGGAGGCTCTTGTAGACATAGTCTTTGGAAAAGAAGAGTTTTCCTTCCTCGGATTCCACATTCATGAGTCAACATGGACCCCTACAGGCCTTCTTTCATTCCTAATGGCCTACTCAAACAAGGACCACTCCCTATGGATCATAGTCATGTTGTGATTCATCCTTCTTCCATCCTCATAGACTTGGTCAGGAATGAATGAGGCTTCCTGGTTTAGTGAACAACCTGCAAGAACCCCATAATGCATATTGCTAGGGACCACCTCAGGAACCCCAGGAGCAAGGCCATCCAACACCTCTAACCACCCAGTCTGGTCCACATTGGGATTTCCCTTCCAAGGGACACCTAGACAGTCCCGCAGCTCCAACTCATGCAAGCCCATACAGCCAGGCTTGTCAGCTAGAGTCTCTTCATGAACCTACATGACCAGCCCCATCACCTCTTCCTGTGTGGTGGCATCCCCCTGCTCGGGGTAATCCCCCGTCCCAACTCCCTCCCCCTAACCGCACGTCATCCCTTCTATAGATGTTCCCCCCTGATCAACTGCCTCCTCCAACTTATCCACTGTCCCCTGCTCCTCCACCTTCTCTTACTCAGTCACATGACAATCACCATCAACAGTCCCCTCAAGAACTACCCTAGGTGTATATAAATCCCGTCCAAAAAGCCTGCAACCGGCCACACCCTCAAAACCATCCCCCCTAACCTCCAGATTGATCACCACTGAGATGACCTCTTCCTATTCTTCCAACACCCTCTACTCAGCCATGTGTCCATGTGCAGATACTTCCCCCTCTATCTCAGAACGTAAAAAATTATCAATCACAGCACTAGCATCATTGCTGGACAACGTAACCCGCACATCAGCACCAGCGAGATCCTTCTCATTACCAGCGGGTAGAGATGCTAGTACTCCGTAAAGAACCAAAGATGAAACCCCTATGGTCTGACCTGCAGATCCATAGACAGGAACACTGCCATCATGCATAGTATCAAAATCATTATCCCCTATTCCAGCCAACATTTTGTCACCAGAATTGTACTATAACCCCTTACCCCTATCTTCACAAGCAGCTCCATTAATCCCAGGGCAAGAATTCTGCCCAGCTTGTTCATCCAATTCACAGGCCAACTTTGTTTTCACAACATGTTGCTCCTAAAGTGACTCCTCCAAAACCAAGTCGTCAAACTAATTATGCAAAGGGACACCATCACATACCTCATGCACTTCCAGTTGTTTTGAAGAGTCTCTGCCCCCCTCCATACCTCCAGGAACAAGAGACAGCCCAGGAAGCCCCATCTTACATTACTTCACCACGCTCGAACTATTTCCTCCCTCCAAGGATTCCATAACCCCCTATCATCCTCAATTCCCAGTTCACATTTCAGCCTATCAATGACATCATAGACCCTCAGGTTATAAGGGGACTATCGGGAAACCATTAGTGGAACATCCACAACCACAATATCAGCATGATCCTTCGTCAGAGGCACATTATCCAATATAGAGAGGAAACCTGCATCCCGTATTCCATGGCCACCCAAGGGAGGCGCATGTGTTTGCAAACCAAAATATAGAGCATTTGGACGCTGAAGTGTAGGCTTGAAAGAACTATCACACATAAAATAAGTGTAATAGTGGGACAATCTATTGCAAAATGAGAATAAAGGCACCCAGGATTCAAAATAGATCATCTGATTCCATCAGAGTTCACCTTCAATCTCAACGCAGATAGAGATAACCAGATCTCTGGACATGTCCACCTCAATGAAAATCCTCAGTGCAATTGGGTGGTAGGCAAAACTAGTCTGTGCATCCATACAAAGGTATCTACTAATGATATTTCCAATGATGTGGAGGATGGATGGGTTTTGGAAGGGCAGGGCAAGACCAGGAAGGGTAACCTACAATGCCACACTCGTGGGATCACAGTGCGGGTGAAAGTCATAATTCCAGTGGAAAAGGTGAATCCAATGGCCCTCAAAAGATCGTGGAGAAAAATACCAGACCGAAATTAGGCTTATAGAGATTTTAAATTTTTTAGTGTGCTTAAATATTTTATAGCTTTTTAAATATAATTTTAGTCTATTAGGGGTTTTAGGCCATTTTATGGGTTTTTTCAAGTTATTTAGGGCCATTTAGGGTTATTATTATATATTTTGAGGGGTTTTAGTGTTTTTTAGGGTTTTTAAAGGGTTTTAGAGGTGTCTTAGGTTTTTTTCGGGTTTTGGTGGGTTTTTAGGGTTCTTATGTTTGTAGGATTGTTTATTATTTTCTATGGTTGTTTAGAGTTTATAGGGTTTTTATGGGCTTTTAGGATTTTAGGGTTTTAGGTTTTTTTGTTTTTTAGGGATTTAGTGGTTTTTAGGGATTGCAGGGGTAGGGTATTTTGTTGGTTTTTAGGGTTGATAAGTATTTTTATGGTTTTTTAGGATTTTTTGGGGGGTTTTATTGTTGTTATTGTTTCCATGGGGCTTTATATTTTTTAGGGGTTTTATGGATTTTTTAGGTTTTCTTTGAGTTTTAAAGGGTTTAGGGGATAAATTGTTATTATGTTTATATATGTTTTTAGTGTTTTATGGTTTTTAACGGATTTGGGGTGTTTGGGTTTTTTAGGGTCTATTATTTTAGTTTTTTTTGATATTTTACTAGGGTTTTATAGTTTTAAGAATTTTTAGGGGTTTTATTCTTTTTAAGGGATTTAATTTTATTTATATTTTTAATTGTTTTGGGGGTATTTTAGGATCATTTATATGTTTTGTGGGTTTTAAGGTCTTTTAGGGTTTTATAGTTTTACGTTTTTTCGGTTCTTTTGGGGTGTTTAGGGTTTTATGGCCTTTTAGGGATTTTAGTGTCTTAAGGGAATTTTTGGCCTTTTAAGGGGGTTTTTGGATTATACATCTTTGTGTGGTTTATGGTTTTTAGGGGATTTAAGGGATAAAGGTTCTTTTAGGGGTTTTAGGGGTTTTAGGTCCTCTTAGTGTTTTTTTCAGGTTATTAAGATCTTTTTGGGATTTGAGGGTTTCAGAGGGGGCAGGGGGGTTAGTGTCCCTTTTGTATTTCCTAGGGGTTTTAGTTTCCTTTTTGTTTTTTAGGGTTTTAGGGTCCTTTAGGGGTTTGGGGGGTTTAATGTATTTCAAGGTTTTTAGGGTCCTTTAATATTTTTATGGGTTTTAGAGTCTTTTGTGGTTTTAGGGGATTTTAGGGTCTTTTAGTGTTTTTACTATTTTATGTTTCCTTTTATGTTTATAAATTTTCGTAGGATATTTTAGTGTTTTCTCGTTTTTGGGGCCATTTTGGGGTTTTTTTTTATTTTTTGATTCTTGTAGGGTGTTTTAGGTATATTTGGGTTTTAAGGGTATTTTTGGTGTTTTTAGTGTTTTTATGTTTTCTTTTGAGGGTTTGTGGGATTCCTAATATTTTAGGGTTTTAGTGGTTTTAAATTATATTAATAATTCTTTAGGGTTTCATGGATTTTAGGGGGTTTTATGATGTTTTAGGGCCTTTTAGGGATTCTAATGTTTTATGGGTTTTAGAGTTTTTTTAGGTTTTTAGGTTTTTATGGGGTTTTAGATTTTTAAGGGTTTCTATGGGGTTTTATGTTTTTTATAGGGTTTTTAGGGTTTTTAACTATTTTAGGATTTTGAAGGATTTTAGAGGTTTTGGTTTGTTTAGGGTTTAGGGGTTTTTAGAAATTTTTGGGTATTATTGTGGTTTTTAGGGTGTTTATGGTTTTTATGGATTTTAGGGTTTTAGGGTATGTTAGGGAATTTTTGGGGTTTTGGAGTTTTTTTGTATATTTAAGGGTTTTTAGGGGTTTTAGTGTTTTTTGGTTTAAAATATTTTTAGTTTTTATAGGATTTTAGTGAATATAGGGTTTTTATGGGTTTTGTTGGGTTTTTGTTTGATTCTTTTAGAGGCTTTTATAGGTTTAAGTTTTGTTTTTTGTTTTTAATATTTTTACATGTTTTTATGGTTTTCTTGTTTTTTTTAGGTTTTTAGGGTTTTAGGGGTTTTTTTGTGTTTTTAGAGTTTTTTCGGGTTTTAAGAGTTGGTTTTATTTTTAGGAGTTTTCAGGGGTTTTGGGGGTTTTATGTATTTTTACGAGTTTAAGGTTTTTTGGAGTTTTATGGTTTTTAGGGATTTTAAGAGTTTTTAGGGGGGTTTAGGGGTTTTATGAGATTTTAGGGTTTTTTGTGTGGATTTTTGGGGTTTTATATTTTTTTTCTGTTTGTGTTTTTGGGGTTTTAGTGTTTTTTGGGGATTCAGGAAATTATAGGTGTTTTATGGTTTCATGGTCTTTTTTTTGTTTTTAGGTATTTTATTATTTTTTGGGATTTTAGGGTTTTTTATAATTTTATGTTTTTTTAGGTTTTTTACATTTTTAGGGATTTTTAGGGGTTTAGGGATTTTAGGGATTTTAATGTTTTTGGGGGTTTATGGTTTTTTTGGGGGTTTGCTTTTTTAGTTTTTTTAGAGTTTTTAGGGTTTTTAGGGGGTTTAGTGTTTTCTATGAGTTTTGGTATTCTTTTATGTGATTGATAGGTTTTTAGAATTTTTTAGGGTATGTAGTGTTTTGTGGGATTTTTAAGGTTTTTATTGTTCCTTAATGATTTTTTAGTGTTTTTAATTTTTTTAATGTTTTTTCAGGTTTTTTGTGTTTTTAAGTTTTTTTTGGGTTTTATGGTTTTTAAGGTGTTTTAGGTTCTGTATATTTTTATGAATTTTACAGTTTTTTTAGATTTTTTTAGTTTTAAATGTTTTTAGGCTTTTCATGATTATTTAAGGGTTTTTAGAATCTGTATAATTTTTATAGTTTTTATGGTTTTTAGGGTCTTTTAAAGTAATTATGGGGTTTGGGTCATTTAGGGTTTTTAAGTGTTTTTAATGGTTTTATGGATTTTTTTCAGGGATTCTAGGGATTGATTAAGGTTTTTAGGACCATTTAGTGTTTTCGGGATCCTTATAGACTTTTAGAGTTTATGGTGTTTTTGTGTTTTTAGGGATTTTAATATTTTTAGGGGTTTCAGGGTTTTTTTGGGTCACTGAGGGTATTTTGGGTTTTTAGGGACCTTAATTATTTTTTAATTCATTTTTGGTTTTTTGGGTCTTTTTTTGTTTTTACCGTTTTTAGTTTCCTTTAATGTTTCTAGGGGTTTTATGGTTTTTATTGATTTTTAGGGAATTTAGGCCCCTTTATGGTTTTTAGGATTTTCTAATTTTTTATGGTTTTAAGTGCATTTTATGGTAATTTGGGGTTTTTAGGGTTTTTATTGACTTTCTGTTTTTTATGGTTTTTAGGGGTTTTAGTGACTTTTAGGGTTTTTATGGTTTTTAGGGTTGTAGGGTTTTTATGGTCATTAGGGGTTTAAGGGTTTTTGAGGAATTTTAAGGGGTTTAGGGTTTTTATGTATTTTTAGGGTTTTTATGGTTTTAGGATTTTTCATCTTTTAAGGGTTTTTTGGGGTTTTAAGTTTTTAGTTAAATTTATGGGGTTTTATGGTCATTTGGTGTGTCTTACCATTTTTATGGCTTTTAGGATATTGATGGATTTTTAGGATTTTTAGGGTTTTAAAGGGTTTTTGGGAGGATTTGGGTTATTAAATAATTTTTAGTGTTTTAGGGGTTTTTATTGGGGTTTAAGGGTTTTTTAGTGTTTTTAGGGTTTTATAGGGTTTTATGGTTATTAGGGTTTTTAATGGTTTTAAGGGGGTTTAGGGTTTTTGGAATATTTAGGGGTTTTATGGTTGTTAGTGTTATTTTTATTGTTTTAGGGATCTTTATGTGTATTTAGGGATTTATGGTTTTTATTAATATTTTATGGGTTTTAGGGGGTTTCATTGATTTTTAGGGGTTTCTATGATTTTTAGGGTTTGGGGGGAGGGGTGGTTAGGGTTTTATCTTAGGGTTTTTGGGGTTTTAAGGGATTTATGATTTTTAGGGATTTTATAGATTAAAAAAACAGTGACTTTTTGAGTTTTAGGGTCTTTAGGGTTTTTAGGATTTCTTGGGTTTTTAGGTTTTTAGGGGTTTTTAATGATTTTAGGGTTTTTTGGGTTTTTTGGTGTTAATGGGGTTTTAGGGTCTTTTGGTTTTTATATGGGTTTTAGTGTATTTTAGGTTTTTTAAATGGAATAGAAGGTGTGGAGCCAAGCTAATCCTAACCCTAAAAAATTTATTTGAAAAAAGACCCAGTAGACAAGGGAGGGGAGGAGTCAATTGACCTGCACCCGAAAACCCTTAACAATGACAAAAAACCAAAAAATAAAAAACCCCCAATGAAAAAAAAGTCCGTCAACATCACCAAAAAATTCATAAATAGGAGTTACGCAATAAGGGTCACCCTCTTCACCATAACCATAAGCTATGTCATCTCCATATGGATCCCCATAAGCCCCATGCCTAGAGGAAGCATCTGAATCCATCGACTCCAATTCAGATGATTCATATTTCATGAGGAAGGTAGTGTAATACTCCCTGAGATGTTGCTGATCCACATTCCACTACACCTATAAGGACCTACCTCCCCTTCGAGAGTCTTTTTCTTTATAATTGTAGGAGGCTTTGTGGACATAGTCTTTGGAAATGTATAGTAGTCCTTCCTCATTTCCCTCCGTCGGGGATCAATAGAGACCTCTGCAGGTTTTTTTCCTTCCCATATGGAATGGCCTCCTCAAGCAAGGCCCTCTCCTTAATAACCATAGCCATATTGTGATTCATCCTTCTACCATACTCCTATAATAGATCATGATCAGTGATGATGGAATCTTCTGGGTTTTGGGAATAGCCAAAAAGAACCCCATATTTATGCATGTTAGGACCCACCTCAGGTTCCTCGAGAGCTAGCCCCTCCAATACATCCAATTTCCCACTCTGATTCACATCCTAGGGAATGCCCTTCTGAGGGTCACCTGGGCGGTCTTCCATCTCCAAATCATGCAAACCCATATAGCCAGTTCAATTAGTCGAGGCCCCCTCATGCACCTATACAACCATCTTCATCACCTCCCCCTATTCAGCAACCTCCCCCTTATCATGATCAAACCAATCCAAATCCCCCTATAGAGACTCACCCCTGCTCATCCACCTTCCCCTGTCTAAATTCATAGCTAGAATCACCATTAGTAGCTCAATCAATCACCACTCCAATCATTTTCACAACGAGGCTAGAAGGCCTACATCTAGGAAAACCCTCAAAACCATCCTCCCCAACTTCCACATTGTTCTCTGCTAATAGAAAATACACCTCATCATATCCATTTTCATCGCATCTTGAATCCCGCACAACAGCTTCAGCCCCACTGCAGCTGTAGATCCCATTCTATTCATGGCCAAAACGGATCCCCTCCCCTACCCATCAACCTCTCCATGTTCTTCCATCATCCATTAATCCTCCACATCCCCCTGCAACTCGCTTTTCCCTTTCTCAACAGCACCATTCGAGTGCCTAGTGGTGTCCAACATTAACTCGGCTTCACTAGCATTATTTCCCACACTCCCTCCATCATGTCTAGCATCGACAATATGCCCCTCACTCTATGCTTGTATAGCAAACCTCGCTCTCCCAACATTAAAAATCAAAGACCCTTGCACCTCCACCTCAAGCTCCAGCCCTTGAAAGTGGTTGAAGGTTGTAATGAATTCCTACCTCTACTTTAGAATGCTATCAGAAGAAATAAACATCCCACCAGCTGAAACCTCCATTCATAAAGAACTTCTATCATAAGAATGCTTCATGTCTCTCCTCACTCGCTTGAAAATATCTCTCACCTTGGGCTTTCGTTAGTACTGAACAACCATTTTCCATAAACTGTGATCACCTACAACAGACCCATGGCCCACCAGCACAACCAGAAGACCAACCCACACTGGGCTTAGTGATCCAAAACCAAGACCAATTGTAGGGGTAACCCCCTGCACTAGTCCTTTCATGCCTTCTTGAAATAGCCATTTCAGCCTCCATGACATGCACCCCACCCAAGCTTCTCTCCCTTCACGAGACTTAACATGAACCAAATTCAAGAGCATAGGATCCATGTTCAAAGCCTCCCACACCTCACCCTGATCCTACTTCCCTTCACCATCTACCTCTTGAGCTCAATTTAGAACACCACATTTTCTACCACCACACCTGCAATCCCGAACACTATGTCCTAGTTACCAATAAGAAGAGAAGAAGTCATTCCACGACTCAAAAATTACTAGTTGCTTCCACTGAATCTCCTCACCAATAGCAATCTAGACAAAATCAACCGGTCCTTTAGATGCATCAATCTCAATAAAGTCCCTTGGGGCTACTGGGTGAAAAAGGTTCGTAGTTCTACTATCCGCACATAAGATCCTTCCCACCAGATTCCCCAACATGGAAATAATGGAAATTTTTTGAAAAGGAAGTGGCAGTTCTGAAAATTAAACCCAAGATTACACCATCGGTGAATCATGGTTCAAATGCATATCAAAGCTACAACAAGAAAGGGAGAAATGGGCACTGTTTCATCTACTTGGATCTACATACCAGGCATGAACCAGATCCTCCTCTATCGCAAATCAGATCAAGATGTGACTACTATCAACAAGACCTACCATAGCGCGATCATGGAGGTCCCAATGTTCAAACACGAATCTATCAAAAACATCCACCAAAGGTTTCCAGTTCAAGAATTGAGCAACCAAGGTCAGCCTATGTAGGGAGGAGGCCCCGTTGAACTCCACAATCGATAGCTAGGGCTGTAGAAACCCTTCATTTAAATCAGTTACCCGAGGGAAAATCTCAACCTGTGGAAAACAGGGGAGCATATAAGGATTCTAGAATGAAACAAATAGATTCTCATCATCACGAAATAGCGGAGGCCCCTCCCCCGCAGGGGGGAGGTGCAAGATTGATCATCGTCTTCCATCTTGCTACGAGAGAGTAGAATCACCATCTCAAGAGAGCGGAGTCGCCATCCTCCTTCCTCTCATTTTTAGGTTTTTAAAGGTTTTAGAGTATTTGGTTCCTAAAAACTCTGAAAAAAAATATTAATATAATTCCATCATTTAGGAAAATGGAGGAAAACAAACCAGAGGTAGAGATTTAGGGAAAAATATTTTGTGGGGTGAATTTTGAAAGGATGAAGAAACCAAGAAGTAAAAAACCCTTCACAAAACACTACTCTACATAGAGGTCCGCAACATCACGAATCTCCAACAAACTAACTAGTTTGTAGAATGGATGCAATGGTGCCAACACCCATAAACGAAACCCAAATTGTTTGTGGGAAGGATGATGTGATATGTGGTCCTACAAATGAATATACCTCATGAAGTAAATAGTTCCTCATATGAGGTAATAATGTCATCTCCCTACAAACAAAAAATAATGATTTTCTGGACTGAGTTGGTGATCTCCACCCTAAAAAACAATGGTCCCTTTCTATGAATGATGACCCCACTGAATAATACATTTGCAGACCAGGCATCCTTTGTGGAATTCCTCCATAGAAGGCTCATAGACGACCATGAATGACCAGCCACGCTTATATTCAATGCCTTTTATCTTTTATAAAAATATCTCAAAGGGGACCTATGATGGAGAGTAGAATGATGGAGAAAGGGATCCATTATCGGGCGAACCAAGGCACCAAAAAAATGAGATCATTTCAATGATTCCAAGATTTTAAAACCCACCATGAATCATTAATTAGGAAATAATAAATCATTTTGTGGAAAAAAACCCAAAAAAACATTTGCGAATGTAATTCATTTGAGGAATAAAAGCATTGATCCCCTTGAAAATAGGCATCCCAATTATAAAAATGCAATGCAGGTAGAACCTTACCCCACATAGAAAATTACTATGTGGGAGGAACTCGTCCTCTGATAGCAAAATTCTATGCAAGCAAAACCTATCCCCATGAAGAGAAATGTCATACAGGCTACACATAGGTTCACGTAGCACCATACTATATGGATGGTCACATTACCCACATAAAAATACACTATGCGGAGGGAACCCCATCCTGTGTAAAAATAATATAATTGGAATGAGGTATCTTAGGGAATTCTACTCACCACATTCTACCACTCTCTTCTTTCATATCATTAATATCTATATAAACCCCTATATATACTAGTCATATGGAATAAGGATAAGGACCATTATAAATCCACCTAACATAAATGATAAGGTCATAAGGAACATCAGCACATCCCTTAGAGTTTACATTCCCATGGTAAATGGAGTTCTATGGGTGACCCCAACATTAGGGCAGATCCTCAAAATAAACATGGGCTTCCATTCCCATAGAAACAAGGATTCCAAATTTAGGGTTTTCATGTGAACCTCCCCGTTCTAGGGATTTAGGGTAACCATTGTCCTTTACCTTTGATTAGGGCCAGTGTTAGACATTCCCTTATTTCCTAGAAACAAACAAATGACACTCCACCTAAGGTATGCCCCTATCCTTTCTTGTGGGATAAAAAACTTTTCCTCCTCTTCTCCTTATCCCAAGATATATCCAAAAAGATCAGTAGATGTTACTATCATGGATATGAAAACTAGAGAGGAGACATCCCACTCAATTCCCCCCCCCTCCACCTTTGGGCTCCAGCACAATCCATCATCAGATAGGGTGAGATCATGTAATCCTCAGATCTACTGCTTCCTCTTGTTTCTCACAATGATCATGACTTGTGTGGGATTAAATGTTGGTGGAAATAATGAAATTCACATGATACCAAATTATAACATGGAAAGCTTCCATGTGTAAGCCCCAACTGACTTTAATCCAAATGGGAAGCTTCCATGCATAATCACTAAAAAACCTCAAGCACCAAATGGGCATCCTATATATTGGAATCCCCAATCATACCTCCTCAAATGGGAAGCTTACATACATAAGTCCCAAACCTCAAATGATCCTCCCCCATAGGTGTAGGCCCCAAACTATTGAACTGCATGGGATTTGATTCCCAACTAAATTGGATACATATGAATACTCCTTAAGGTACAAACACAACACCCAAGTCTTCCCTAATATTGTATGGGCCATATCCTTGGTAGGGTCATATACACTTTTTAGACCACATCTCTTCCAGGTACATCAGGTCACCCTAGCATAAGTTCCACACTACCATTGACTAGACATCTCTCACCTTAACCTACTTGCCACATGACATTAAACAACATAGTTGTGTCCTTTTCAAATGACCTTAAAAGGTTTAGATGAGCCTGAATTCCCATCCCCTCAACCAGTGTTAGTTCTTAAGTGTTTTTGGCCAAATCACCTAACGAATGCATGCCTTTGGAAATTATGCCCATGAATCATGGATGTGAGAGATTATAAGAATTTCGGGCTCTATGTACAAACCTTTTGGAGACCATTCAAATATTTTATACCTAAAATCAGGTACTGTACACCATTAAACCCCCCCCCCCCACCATAATCACTCCAATTGCACAAAAACATTTATTTTTTGGAAATAGAATGGAGAACCAGATATAAATGACTTAAATACGACAAATCATTCACAATATAAAAAAGATATATTTTCCATTCCCCATTAGACCATTCTATCTCAGGTATTAAACCATATTCGATGGATTCAAAATGGTGAACCAAATAGTAATCCTTAACAAAGGTGATAGTGTAACCCCACTTCAAGTCCCTTCCATATCCAAAATGAAAGAATACCTAAATACACCAACAATTATGCTTGTAGTCATGAGATTCTACTTTCACAAGGTTTCTTTCACTATAATTATCACATTTGTAGTTTGAAATATTCAAGGATATCATCAATATAATGTAATATCACCAGTTTTCTCAGAACACTCCATCAGAAACAACACTGAATGGGTCCTCTAAGAATCAGATGACACAATCTTGCACTCAATATCATTAACACCATGTCTCAAATGTGATGATTTGAGAGTACCACCAAACAGGTACTCCCCCACCCTGGTGGTATGTAAGAAGGCCATCCAGGACAAGAATCCGCTTAATCCATCCACCTATACTTGGTCAGTGGCCTATGATAAGGTGGCTCCACTAGAAATCTCAAACCGTTTTTAGATCTAGTCCATAGAACATGAAAATGAATACCTCCCTTATCTTATAGAGGTTGATGAAATTTTGACCACTGATTTATTCCCAGAATCATAGGAGTTCTACCCAAGGGCCCCTAAACAAATTCATTTATACCAATTTTATGCAGCCCGACATTCTCTCCACATAGAGGATACCACCCTGGAGGCCCCAACC
This sequence comes from Viscum album, assembly GCA_963277665.1. Lineage (NCBI taxonomy): Eukaryota > Viridiplantae > Streptophyta > Magnoliopsida > Santalales > Viscaceae > Viscum > Viscum album. The sequence goes on along the minus strand of OY728161.1, from coordinate 578,980,731 downwards.
AAAGTCATACAGACTCGGGTCCCCAGGGTGACTCGTAATAGGGAACGATCATATAATAAGGAACATGACCTTTTCCTTATTCCTTTTGAAGAATCCCTCCATTAAAATAAAATGGTAACATATGATAGGATTGATATACCCACTCTCTCCTATAGATCCCAACATGTAAATATGGTGGAACATAATGAATAGGTACAAATTCATACTACTACTTGTCAAAACCATCATGAAAGTAGGGGAGAAAATCACAAGTATATGAATATCCCTTCCATTACACATGAAGCCAACCATCCATATTGGGAGGAAACCATCTATGAGAATATGAAAATTATTATTTATAAATACAAAGACTATCATCTAAATAGTATAGAAAACTATAGGTATGAGCATATCTCTAACAACTCATACAAAGCCAATCAGTCAAATATAATGGTGACCAATGAGAAGACACAAATCCATTCTCACAAATATAAAACCCACCAGTAAAATATAGTAGAAACCAAAAAATTAGATTCAAATTACTATGGATTCATATCAATCACTTTAGAAAAATATAGTAGCAAAACGAGAAGACGAAAATCCATGCTTCTGAATACAATTCCCATCATACAAATACAATGTCAACTAGATAAAAAAATTTGTAATATCCTATCTATAAATCATGGGTAGACTCATTCCTCTACCCCCATACCGGAGAAATATTAGTACCCACTAGTAGAAAAAGGAGGACTGTGGCAGGCACATATTTCTTTTCCGACATCAAAATGGGAATATATTTTCATTCTTTCCAAGGATGCCTCTCAAAACATCCGATAAATGATGGAGGTTTAACCATAAATTCTTAAATACATACTATATACTTGTAAAAATGTAATCATGTTTGTTTCAATTGAAAGGAGTTAGGTCCATGACCCCATATCCCCAAGTGGGGTGACTTTTCAACACATAGTGGTGGTCACCCCAGAGAGGACTTGCATGCCTACTCACATCCAAGAGGGTATTCAGTAATATTCCGTTATAAATGGACAACCAGATTGGGAACAAGTACCCATTACAACTAGGGGACACCATTCCACTCTATCTTCCACTCTAGAGTCAACATATATCCCTACGAGAACTTAGGTAGCTCATCATCATATCCCAATAGCTCCACAAGATCCACTCAATTAGGAACATGTATATGAAGGTAATTACCCATATAAGGCGGCCCCAGTTTCCTTCAAGAGAGAACCCAAAAATGAATTATTCCAAAGGAAAATAGAAATTGGAGAAAAAATTCATGACCCTTCTCTTTAGAAGCTGGAGTTCATGATGCCATTAAACACCTATCAGTGGTGGCTCTGTATCCTTTTAGTCTGTTACTAAATTATGAAAGTAGTAGCTGTAGTTTTGAATATCCTCCCAACAACATTGTTACCAGTAGATCATGAGGTCATCCCTATAACATTGACCATGAAGTACCCCTTCATGGACACAAATTGATCGATCATGAGAGCTCATATCCTAATGAGAGTCATGGTAACCCTCCTCATGGCCCGATGATCATACAATATGAAGGTCCTCCCCTTGCTGTCATTCATGATGATGGTCCTCCCTAGTGTATACACTTCATAAATTGTCCCTACAGTTGGATATAAATCTATGATGGTAGTCCTCACCCTGATGGAAGTCACTGAGAAGGTCCTCCTCTCAATGAAACCATACAACAAGAAGTTCATCCCCTTTCTATCGTCTTCCCTGATGGTTCTCCTCAGGGTATATGAAACGGAATTTATCCAAACAGTTAGACATAAATCTATGATGGTATCCCTCTCCACAAGAATAACTATTCTGAAGGTCCTCCCCATAGTCAAATTTCATATCAACATGAAGGTCCTCCCCTTGTTAAATCAAATACAAGAAAGCCCTCATATGTTGAGTCACTTAGAGGGATGAGGTAATACATGTTGGATCCTTCATGAGATAGCGTCCACCTTCTTTCAGCGGGTCCACTGATCCATTAGTTTTTGAACAATGGATTAGTCCTACTGAAAATATATTTTCAGTTCTTCAATGTTCTGAACATGATAAAGTCGTCCTAGCAGTGTATCGTTTGGAAGGAGATTCTGATCAATGGTGGAATCTTATTAAGAATACGAGGCAAAGGGATGAAATTGAGTCCATGGAATGGGACGAGTTCAAGAACTTATTTTTCAATAAGTACTTCCCTCGTATTCTCCGAACAAAGATGGAGAAAGAGTTTCTCGAACTGAAGCAAAAGGATGATGAATCTGTTGGTAACTATGAAGAAAATTTTACAATACTTGCAAGGTACACTTCTGGTATTATTATCCAACCTGAGAGTAAGATCGATCGATTATTTAGTGGCTTAAAACCAAGTCTTCGAAGGGCCTTAGCCATAAGGGACTTCAATAGCTATGAGGAAATCGTTCGATGTGCTCTCAAAGTTGAGATGGAGATTGGAGTAACCCATCAGTCATATGGGTTTGATAAGAAGAGGAAAATGGAATTCAAAGGAAAATCTAAAGAGAACACTAAAAAGAAGATGAGATTTCCCTTATCATGTCCATGAAAAACATCACCAGGCAGAGCATCTACTAAGGGACCATTTTCTTCAATAATGGGACCAGGCCTAGCAGTAGACACGACCCTTGTAGCAGCAACCTCCCCCATTTCCTCTATCACCCCCTACTCCTCTACATCCCCCTCTATATCATCCATGTCCTCCAACTCCACATAATTATGAAAATCAAATATGTTACTCAAGGGGGTACCATCCAAGGCCAGAACCTCCCTATGTACAGCATGCGCACTATACGAAATCACGACCTCTTGACCATCATTCCCCCCTCTCAAGCCAGTAGCAACCCCCCGATTCCCCAGAAGTTGTGCCACCTCTAAACCACCGAAGGGTGACACTGTCACCAGCCCCTGTGTAGCATCCTCCCACATCGAGGCATGCACCTTCATTTCCTTCCCACCCGAAGAATGTTCCTCCACTCTTCCATCCTACCCTTACTCCTGAAAAACATAAAAACACAACCTTGGGGACATCACACCTTCCTCATTCACTATTCCCCCATTCCCACACTCAATCACCAGATCCCTCTTAAGTCTCTCAAACACATGATATACCTTCGGCCTAGTGGATTTCTGCGGCATTGCCTTTATTAAGGGAGACCCTGTCACAAAAAATATTTGATCTTCATCCATCACTGGCCTTTCACCCTCCATAACTCCTGCACTACTACCCCTTCGTCTAAAATAAATGCTAGAATAACCCAATCGCCTGCATATAATTAGAAGGCAACAGATGACTCCACAACAACTGGCTATTTGAAACAACACTCCCTGCCAACAGTGATCCACACAAAGTCGATCAGTGGTTTTGAGATATCCAATTCAACGAAAACTCTTGGGGAAACTGGGTGGAAAATCTCTTGATTCTAGTTGTCTGATCACAAATACCAGCCCACGAGATTCATGAGCATACAAATAATGGATGGATTTTGCAACAGAAGTGGAAGTTCTGAGAAACTTACCCATGAAGTAATCAATGGTGATTCCATGTTCATGTAAAGTTCAAATCTTCATCAGAAGAGGACGAACATGACGCCATTAAGGCTTCGAGGGGACGTAGACCATGCATAGATCAGATCATACTCTGTTGAGAACCATATCATGAAATGTCGGCCATCCAATAACCCTACCGTCACCCGATTGTGAAGGTTCTGACATCCAAAAACTAATCTGTCAAAAGACTCCACTGAGGGTCATTGCTTCACGAACAGGGAAACTAAGGTAAATCTATGAAGCACAGAGGCCACATGGGACTCCATGTCCAGTAATGGTATGTGAGGGTAGCCTTCATATAAGTTAGGAACCTTTGGGAAAATATCAATTCGAGGGAAGGGGGTAAGAGAAAGAGTCACATGAGGAGAAATTAATGCAAGATCCCAATCATGATCGAGCAAAGAACCCTCCACTATAGGGGGGGGAAGGATCAATGTGGGTGTCGTTAGAGTTTTTTTGGGTTTTTAGGGTTTTCGGGTTTTATGGTTTTTATAGGTTTTTAATGGTTTTTGTGTTTAAGGGTATTTATTGTTTTTATGATTTTTTTTGGAGTTTTAGGGTTTTTCATTATTTTTAGGGGTTTTAATGTTGTTCGGGGTTTTTTGGGGTTTCTCGTGGTTTTATTAGGGTTCTTTGGGTATTTAAGATTTTTAGGGATTAGGGTTTTTATATTTTTAGGGAAATTTAATGTACTTATGGATTTTATGGGTTTTTTGTTATTTTATGTGTTTTATTGATTTTAGGGATTTTAATGTTTTTAGGGGGTTTTGTGTTTTTTCCTTTTCCAGTTTTTATAGTTTTTTATATTTTTCAATACTTTTAGTGTTATTTTTGAGTTTGTGGGGGTGTAGGGTTTAGGGTGTGGGGTACAAGGTTTATGGTGTGGGTTTTATGGTTTAAGGTGTGGGGTATAGGGTTTTGGGTGTAGGGTATAGGGTTTATTATGTAGGGTATAGGGTTTATGTCGTAGGGTATATGGTTTAGGGCATATGGATTAGGGATAAAAGTTTAGGGTATTGGTTAGAGTGTTTAGGTTGTAGAGTGTACAATTTAGGGTGGATGGTATAGGGTTTATGTTGTTGGGTATAGGTTTTACTATTTAGTGTATTGGGTTTAGGGTGTGAGTTTTACTATTTATGGTGTAGGGTTTAGGGTTTACTGTGTAAGGTGTATGGGTTGGGTTGAAGGGTACATGGTTTATAGTGTATGATTAGGGTTTTGGGTGTATGGTATATGATTTAGTGTGTAAATTTTTGGGTTTTTCATGTAGGGTATAAGGCTTAGGGATTAGGGTTTAGAGTTTAGGGTGCAGGGTTTATAGTATAGGGTGTAGTCTTTAAGGTTTTGGGTTTTGGGTGTGTAATATAGGTTTTAGTTTTTAGGGTTTTGGGTTTAGGATTTAGGATTTAGATATAGTGTTTAGGGAGTATGTTTTAGGGTTTAGGGTGTTGGGTATTGGGTTTAGGGTAGAGGGTTTTGGGTGTAGGGTGTAGGGTATATGGTTTATGGTTTATGGTATATGGTATAAGGTGTTATGTATAGGGTGTAGGATGTGGATTTATTGTGTAGGTTACTCAAATTGGGAGGTAGGGTTTAGGGTATGAGGTTTAGTTTGTAGGGTGTTGGGCTTGTGTTTTCTGGTTTAGTGTGTAGTGTATAGGGTGTAGGTTTGAGGGTTTTGGGTGTAGGGTATAGGGTTTTGGGTATAGTGTATAAGGTTTAGGTATTTGGGTATTGGTTTTAGGGTTTATGTTGTAAGGTATAGCGTATAGGGTGTGGGGTCTAAGGTTTTTGGTATAGGGTTTTGGGTTTATGTTGTATGGTCTATGGTTTAGGGAAAATGGTTTAGGGTTTTGGTTTTTGGGTGTAGGATATAGGGTTTCAAGTGTATTTTTTAAGGTTTCGTGTTTAGGGGGTGGAATATTGGGTTTATTGTGTAGGGTTTAGGGTTTAGGTTTCAGGGTATAGGGGTTAGGGTTTTTTAGGATTCTTAGGGCTTTGTGGTCTTTTAGGGTTTTTGGGTGTTTAGTGTTCTTTTGGTTTTTAGGTAATTTTTGGGTTTTAGGGTTTATGAGGATTTTTTAGTTTTTAGGATTTAAAGAGTTTTATAGGTTTTTTGGTAATTAATGAGATTTTAGGGTTTATGGTTGTTTTATGGTTTTCAGGGTATTTAGAGTTTTCTTATGGTTGTTAGGGTTTTTAGGGCTTTTAGGGTTTTAAGGGTTTTCCTAGGGATTTTTTTTGTTTTCATAGGGGTTTATGGTTTTATTAACGTTTTTTCAGTTTTTAGGGGTTTTAGGTGTTTTAGGGTCTATTATGTTTTTAATTCTATTTATGTTTTTTAGGGTTTTATGGATTTTTTAGAGTTTAAAGGTTTTTAGTGTTTTTATAGTTTTTTCATATTTTTTAGGGATTTTGGGTATTTGAGGCTTTTTGTGGATTTATGTTTGCTTGGGGGTTTTTAGGGGTTTTATAGTGTTTTAGAGTTATTATATTTTTAGGGTGTTTAAGGGTTTTATGGATCTTATATGGGTTTTATAGGGTTTTCATTATCTATTAGGGGGTTTTAGTGTCTTTTAGGTGTTTTAGGGTTTTGGGGGTCTTTTATGGATTTTAGGTTTTTTAGATTTTTAGGAGTTTAATGGGTTTTTATGTGGTCTAATGTTTTTTTTCGGGTTTTCATAATTTTATTTATTTTATGTGTTTTTTGTGTTTTTAGGGGTTTTATGGGTGTTTTGTGTTTTTAGGGTTTTAGGGTTTTCAGGGTTTTAGGGTTTATGTTTTTAAGTTTTTTAGGGTTTTTATTTTTTTTGTGGTTTTTGGGTTTTTTTGGGATTTTTGGGTTTTAGGATTTTTTGGGGTGTTTTATGGTTTTTAGTGGTTTTATGGTTTTATTTGGGTTTTTATGGTTCTTAGGGTTTTGGGTTTTTAGGGGGTTTTGGTTTTTATTGTTTTTGGGATTTTGGGTTTTTAGGGGTTTTAGTGTTATTCAGATTCTTTTAGGGGGTTTTGGGTTCTTTACTGTTTTATTTAAATTTATAGTTTTTATGGGTTTTAGAATATTTTAAGGATTTTCAGGGTTTTTTTGAGTTTTTAGTGTTTTTAGGGTCTTTTTATGATTTTAGGGTTTTAAGGATGATTTTGGATTCTAAGTACCTATAATTTCCCTTTATGTAATTTTAGGGTTTTTTGGGTCCATTTGGGGTTTTAGGGTTCTTGGTTATTTTTAGGCCCCTTTTAGTGTTTTTAGGGTTTTTAGGTTGTTTTGTTGTTCCTTGAAATGTGTATTCTAGTCTTAAGAATCACAGCTTCCAGGCGGTTTCCATTAGATTTAGTTATGGAACCGAAAACTTCCAACAGTTCTTTATCCAAAGTGGACCTTCTTTCTAAATGTAGACATTTTTTATGTTTGAACCTCACGATACATAAGAACGTGCATTGGTTGAGAGGATTGGAGGTCAGACTCATCAAACCCTTTTGGGGGGAATTATTGTCTACTCTGGGACTCTCTTTATAATTTTAGATATTTTTGAGAATCCTTATTAAATATCATAAGTATCCCTTGTAATTTTCAATCACTTAATAAGCATGTGAAAAGTTTAAAATCATCTGTATATATTTGAGGTTCTCCATTAATGGATATATCGATATGTATTCGAGGTTCTCCATCAATGGTATCCTCTCATATAATACAAAGAGATTCCTTTAATCATCATTATGATGATACTATTTTTTATGCCATTCAGTAGGGAACTCTAGAATTTATTTTCATCCAGGGAGACAACGGTTTGGTTTGATCTTGGGATCATGTCCATAAAATGGTAAACAACATATCATTGTAAAAGGAATCAGAACCCTCATACTTTAGTGCCACTTAATGGGACACATCATACCATTTAAGGTCATGTGATAAAGACCTAGCCGTACAGTTTAATGTCATGTTGGATGGACATCTAAGCTAAAGGTGCTTAGTCAAAACATATTGTGGAACATATGTTGAACCAATCCAAGGAACTTGGAAGGGATATGGGTTTCCAAGTAGGATCAGTCCCTATTTTGAATATGGACTAAGGATAAGAGTGTTGATTTAAGGAATTGAGTTTGAACCTTAAGGAGGTTTCCTACATATCCCATATAGATGAAAATCAAAGCCCATATAGATCGATTAGTCTAATTGGAGATTATAGTTCTTTGAGAGAAATGAGTTTGGGATTAATTCCTGAAAAGGATGCCTTGGTGAACTTAGGATTTAATTTGAGGCTTATTCCTAAGGAGGATGCCCAAATTGGGGGAATTGGGGTTGGATTATTTAAGAGGACATCCAGTGAGCTCGATCCCTAAGAAGGCTTCCTACATGTCTCCATTATGGTGGGAATCAGAGTTCATGTAGTTCATTAAGTATCATATGAGTATATATTCCTTTGAGAGAAATGAGTTTGGGATTACTTCATGAAAAGGATGCCTTGGTGATTTGAGGATTTAATTTGGGGCTTATTCTTATAGAGGATGGCCAAATTGTGGTAATGAGTGTTTTATTTATGAAGAGGGAATATAGTGATCTCGGGCCCTAAGAAGGATTCCTACGTATAGTGATTATGGTGGGAATTAGAGTTCTCATAGTTCATTCCATTGTGAAAATGTTTAGACCAGGAAAAATCTCTAATCCCACGGGAGTCATGCTCAGCGTGAGAAACAAGATAATGTCAAAGATTCAACAAAATAATTCACAATTTTCCTCTTCATCTTATAGAAGGGGTGCACCTATGGCGGTGAGAGTGGACGAGGGTGAGGCGACCATGGAAGAGGGAGAGGTGACTAGCCTTCCCTCTATTCTATTTACATTGGATGAGGTTCCAATGTAAGGAGGAAGGGATGAAGGTTAGGGGCTTACACCAGGAGGGATTCCCATGGTGAAAAAGCACAATGGGAGAGGGAATGGGTAAAAAAAGTCCTTGTGACCATCTCCCCTCTGATCTTTGGAACCGAAGAAGAAAGGAGGAGCAATGATGCTACCTCCTACAAGAAAATATAGGGTCTTATTCTATGATGCTTTCCCTAAAAACTGATCTCGGTAGAGGAGGTAGACTTCTCCTTTATTTTAAAAGAAAATGAAGGTATGAACCATACCTTACCCTTCCAGAGACCTGAGGTTCCGGGTTATCTCTTTGAGAAGGGAGAGGCCAAGACCCAAACCCTCCACCAAACTGGGAAATTCCCAACACTATTCCTGGGAGAAAGGTCTATGTGACTGTGGATATACAAATACACCGACACTCTATGATCCCTAACCCCATTGTGAAACAAATGTGGAAAAACTATGACTATGGATATAAAAACTGAAATAAGAGACACACTGATGTGTCCTTCCCAAATGTTTGATTAGTCAGTAAGTTTTGGTTGAGATCTCAATAGAATCCCTTTCAAACAAGGGATCCAAGTAAGAATAAGCATTTCCATGAATGGTTTTGATGAAGTATTGATGTCTTGTAATATAAAGAGAGTATGTGAATCAAATAGGGGCACCCAAGTAGGTAAGGGAATGCATGTGTGGGTGTTCAAGTACACTTGAGAGTCTGTATATTCCCTTAAGTGATGAAAAACCTGTATGGTAATTCTTTGGAGAGACTTTTCTCATGCCTTTATAAGTATTCATAGTTAATCCCAGAAGTGGGGTGCTCAAGTTCATAGGAAAGGAATAGGTGGTGCGCTGGTGTTTCTGATTTATGGAGGTTGGGAGCTTTAGGTGTGCAAGTGTTATGGGTTTCAACCACTAAAATGAATTAAGTCCAATGATCCTCATTTAAATCCTCCACTCAAGGTGTTGAATAACTACCATGAATGTTCAAGAAGACTTGGTCGAAGCACTAGGGCGACCAGAGCAGCAATTAGGCTTCAAGGAAATTCGTCTGTTCAAATTAAGACCCCAACGGTCTATTTATTGGAAAAAAGGACCCTGGGGGAAAGGATATTGGGCACGCAACTAACATGTATGCCAAAATGTGGCATTAAAGTACCTTGCACACCCCGGGGATTTCGGTAGACTAGGAATACACCTTTAGGACTTAGCAAAAATTATTAATTCAATCAGCTCTAGCATGGTGGCATGTAGGTGTTTGTACATAGGTACCCTGGGAAATGCTTTAGGGACTTGGCCAAAAAATTTCTCCATACCACGGGGGATGCTCCCCGGCACCCCTACTTGTGTTCAATGTCGGGCTGCTATCCCAGCCCTTCGGTCCGGTGCCTTTTCTACCATCATTCACCCCCATGATAAATGAAGAGTCGCACTGTGAACTTTTCGAGCCCAGTTGAGGAGATTATACAGAGAAGTGCACGGAACACATTTCATGTTGTCAACAGAGGTTCTGTTGGGGTTTTATAATTTTAAGGTATTTTAGGGTTTTTAGGTTCCTTTTGGATTTTTTAGAATTTTTAGATTCTTTTAGTGTTTTAGAGAAATCTATTGTCTTTTAGGGTTTTTAGGGTTTATGGTGAATTTTAGGGTTTTTTAGTGTTTTAGAATATTATCATGTTTTTATGGGTTCTATGTTATTTTAGGGTTTTATGATTTTTTGGGTATTTTATGGGGGTTATATTGTTTTTAGGGTCTTTTATATATTTTTAGGGTTTCAGGGATTTCATTGTTTTTAGGGGAATTGAGGTTTTTACGATTTTATGGGTTTTATGGTTTATTGGGTTTTTTAGTGTTTTATGGGGTTTTATAGGTTTTAGGGTCCTTTAGCATTTTTAGGGTTTTAGTTTTTGTAGGTTTTTATGGGTTTGTAAGGTTTTTAAGGTTTTTAATGATATTTAGGGTTTTTATGCTTTATGTGGTTTTTAGGGGTTCATGTTTAAGTGCTTTGTTTGGGTTTTGGGTTTCTTATGTTTATAGACCTGAATGTCCTGGAGGCCTTCATTTTTAGTTTTTGACAACTACCCTTTCAAGGGATGAGAGGGAACCCTTATAAGGCACGTGGGCTCAGAGATTACATGGGTCGTAGGCTTAGAAGATTACATAACCCGAAGGTCTTAGGGAATTCAACCAGACTATCTACATGGAACTGCCCCTCGCCAGCATCTGCATCTTGATAGTAGCTCTCCACCTTTGCATGACCGTCTGGCTAGGCTTCCCGTGCAAGCACAGGCTGGTACCGATGGAATAGGCATACCCTCTCATAATGACAATCCATTTGGCTCTGCTCTGGTGAGTGCACCTGCTCTGAATCCTCATCTGGGGATGCTCCTTTTTTGTAGTGTGTCTAGGGGCCTACATTCATGTGGCCTGAAGGCCTTGGGGTGGACCGAAGACCTTAAGGTGGCCCGAAGTCCTTGAGAATCAACTGGATTGAAGTCCTTGGGTGGCCCAAAAGCCTTGCAGGACCTGAGGACCAAACTGGTGTCCCTAAGGCCTAGATGGATGAATAGTTCCAGCTGCTACAGTACCAAACAATGCCTGCTATAGTTCTTTCTACAGTGCCTTCTACATCAATACTACAGTACCCGGAAATATTCATCCACCAAGATTTGATCTTGGGTCTCTTGGATGCACCTAGCGAGTCCTCACCAACTAGTTTGAAGCTCTTGTGCAAGTTTGTAGGGTTTTAGGGTTATTTGGGGAATTTTCAGGTATTAGGGTTTTTACTATTTTATGGTGTTATTGTTTTAGGTTTTTTAGTGTTTATAGGGTTTTATGTGTTTTCGGGTTTTTAATGGGTTTTTTGTTTTCAGGGTTTTTAGGGATTTCAATGGTTTTAGGGGATTTAGAGTTTTAATTATTTTTATGTATTTTTACTATTTTAGGGGTTTAAGGATTTATTATATTTTTAGGTGTTTTAGTGTTTTTAGGTGTTTCAGGTTTTAAGTAGTTTTTATGTCTTCTTTATTGGTTTTAGGGTTGTTAAATTTTTATTGTTTGTTTTCTTTTAAGGGTTTTTTTGTGAGGGGGGTGTTAGGGATTTTTAGGATTATTTTAGGTTTTTATGTTTTTAGGGTTTTTAAAGGGTTATTTAATAGTGTTATACATTTTTAGGGTTTTTAATGGTTTTTATGGTTTTTTAGCATTTAAAGGGGTTTTTTAGTTTTTTTATTTGGGTTTTTAAAGTTATTTATGGTCTTTGGGGGCCTTAATGTTTTTAAGGTGTTTTTGGGTGTATAATAATGCTTTGATGGATTTTAGGGCGTTAAATGGGTTTTAATGGTTCTATTAGGGTATTAATTTTTTTTAAGGTTTTCATAGTTTTTTATGTTTTGTGGGTTTTTTAGTTTTCTATGGGTAAGGAAGGCTAGAGGCCAGGCTAGCCTGGCCCCCCAAATTTTACAACAAGAAGAGAGAAGAAACAGAGTGCTACAAGGAGGGGTTACATAACCGGGTGTCCAACTCACTCTTCACGTCCGAATCCACAAGAAAAGAGTAAGTGGGTGTGGAAACAAAGGACCACAATGAACTCCTCTGCACGATGGCCTATCTGGAAAGAGCATCTGCAAATGAATTCAACTCCCAATAGGCATGTGTCAAAGTTAGATTCAGCCTTTGACACAGGGTGAGGTATTCCATCCATTGAGGGAGGATCCTACAGGGAACATAATTAGATCTGTCTTTGAGGGCATTCGACGCAAGCATGGAATCAGATTCAATCCATAGAAAGCTCCATCCAATGCTGACAACATACTTAATCGCATTTATCATGGTCCACATTTCAGCTTCAAGGGAGCACCCATCACCAATGAAGTGATGGAATCATCCTTTGATGAAGCCCTGATAGGTGTGAAAAACTCCACCACACCTAGCGAGACCTGGCGCACCAAGGTCCGCACCATCCACATTAACTTTAATCCAAGAGGGAAGTGGGTGGGGGGGTCCAGCAGATGAACTTGGGAACCATTGGATTTTTGGCCTTTACAGAGATGCCAAGCAACCAAAGAATAATGAGTTCACTAACATCATTCATCATTGAGCCTATCGGATGAGGGATTCCCCATAGACAGCGTTGTGAATCATCACCACACTGCCATGGATGGAGAGCCACTTCTTTTTGAAGGAAACTGCATTCCAAGCTATCCAAGTATAGAAGATGGTGGATGCAGTGGTGACCATCAGGATGTTTTGTAACTATTCACTATAATCCCAACTGGTCAAGTCGCCCAGGAGCTCGAAGAGAGGCCTTTCCAGGAAAGCTGGGAGCCCAAAAATCTGCTTTAAGTAACCCCAATGCACATCACTAAATCTTCATTGGAGATAGGTGTGCTGAATATTCTCTTCAGTAAAAAGGTTGAGAGAACATACAGAGGCAAGGTTGTGCCCAACTTTCTGCAACCAGTTTTGCATTGGCAGCTGATTCTTCTAGATTTTCCAAAGAAGGAGGTGGATGGTTGGAGGGATGAAATTATTATTAAATTTGGAGAGCCAGGCCAAGGGAGTGGATTCCCAAGTGCAATTATACAGATAATAATCCTTATAATTAATTCACCCTATGAGTTTGGGTTTCCAAATAAAAATGTCAACAAAGTCATAATGCTGGATTTGAATAAAGGCTTCAATTGGGAGGAGCGCCTCAAAATCTTCCAGCCGAGGAATGAACGCCGTGATGGAAAATCTCCTAAGGCCAACAGGAGGAATCATGCATTCCTGAAGAGGCCCATCAAGCCAAGGCATGGACCAAGCATTCCGTTCTACGCGCTTTGAGACGATCCATTTCGAGTGATAAATAATACCCTTGTACGAATCATGAACTGCTGGCCAAACAAAGGAGTGGAATTAACCTACATATTCATCACAAAGATTAAGCCCAAATCTTTCCCGAGTGAAGACCATGCCCCCACTCCTATGAATGAGCAGCCCTAAGTAAAATTTAGTAAGGATAAAATCTTTATATCATCTGAGGTCTTTAATGCCAATCCCTCCCAGCTCAATTGCTTTGGTACAGTCTCTCCAGGCCACCGTAACCAGTTTCCTTTCATTAATGCATCCCTTCTAGGAATAGTTCCAAATCATTGCTTGCAGGAACTTAAGAAGGATTACCAGCCATATGTATATATAGAAAGAATATGTGAACATAGAAGTGATCACCGAGTTGATAAGACAGACCCTTCCAGCTTGCGATAGGCACTACCCTTTCCATTTCACTAGCTGTTGAGTAATTCTATTGGCAATTCTCTCTAGGTGACAACACTTTACACGTCCCCAGAAGATGGGGACACCCAGGTAATCAAAAGGAAGTGACCCTCTCTTGACCCCAAGGGATCTTACAATGGAAATGTGACAGGGATGAGAGACCCCCTCCCCAAATACAATCAAATACGTGCTCCAACTGATAGAATGTGCTGCCACATTTTCATAATACTGGAAAATCATCCGGATTTAGGCCAAGGTCTGTTTGTCAGCTTTCCCAAACAAGGGAATTTCATCAGCATAAAATAGATGGGACAACACATGAAGATCCCTCCCTACCCTAATAGAGTTTAAGAGACCATACTTAGGGTTTGTGGGTTTTTTAGGTTTTAGGGTTTTAGGGGTAATTGAGATTTTTATAGATTTTTTTATTTTTAAGGGTATTTATGGTTTTGAGGGATTTTATTTTTTAATGGTTTTTGGGTATTTTTACCAATTTGGGGGTTTCATGGTTTTAGGGTTTTTAGGATTTTTAGAGTTTTTAGGTTTTTTATGGTTTTAATGATATTTTAACGTATATAGGGTTTTTAGTATTTTTCATGTTTTTAGGTTATTTTGGGTTATTAGGGGTTTTAGGGTTTTTTTAAGTTCTTAGGTTTTTTTAGATTGTATTCTGGTTTTTAGGGATTTTTTTGGTTTTTATGGTTTTTTAGGGATTTTGAGGGTTTTTAAGATTTTTTGGGTTTCAAGGGGTTTTAGGGGTTTAGGTTTATCTTAGTGTTTTTATAGGATTTTAGGGGGTTTAGGGTTTTCAATGTTTTATGTTTTTGTATATGTTTTTGAGTTTTTTCATTTATATAGGTTTTTTAGGATTTTAGGGTCTTTTTTGTTTTTAGAGTTTTTATAGTTGTTAGGGTTATTTTGGGGGATTTATGGTTCTATTATGGGTTTTTATAGTTTTGAGGGTTTTTTAAGTCTGGGTTTTTTTTGGATTTTTACTATTTTTAGGGTTCTTTAAGGATATTTGGGATTTTTGTGTTCTTTTGAATTTCTATAGATTTTTTGGGATTTTAAGGGATTTTTTTGGTTTTAAATGGTTTTAGGGTATTTTTTTAGTTTAGTTTTATATATTTTATAATTTTAACGGTATTTAGGGTGTTTTAGGGTTTTAAGTGGGTTTAGGGTTTTTATGGGTTTTAGGTTTTTTATGAATTATAGAGGGTTTTAGTGGGTATTTTGGGTTTTTGGGGTTTTTAGGTTTTAAAGGGTTATATGGTATTTAGGAGTTTTTATGGGTCCTTTAAGGTTTTGGGGGGTTTTAAGGTCTTTTTCTATTTTAGGGTCTTTTAGTGGCTTATGGCGTTTTAGGGGTTTTTTAGTTTTTAAAGATTTTATGGTTTTAAATTTTTTTGCGGTTTATGGTTTTTAGAGAGTTTTATGGTATTTTTTTGTGTTTAGTGTTTTTATTGGGTTTTTTGGGTTTTTATGTTTTTTAGGGTTTTAAGGTTTTTTTTCAGTTTTTAGTGTTTTCATGTATTTAGGATTTTTATGATTTTTAAGGTATTTTAGGTTGTTTGGGGTTTTTTTGAGCTTTTTGAGTTACAGGTGTTTTTTAATGATTTGATTTTTGGTTTTTAGGGGTTTTAAGGGTTTTTAGTGTTTTCAGGGGGTTTCAGTGTTTTTAGGGTTTTTATGGTACATTGGGGTTTAGGTGTTTTATGATTTTTTATGGGATAAGGGGTAGTTTTGAAATTTCAGGGTTTTTTTTAGCTTTTTAAAGGATTTTAAAAATATATAAGGTTTGTATGGGATTTAGGGATTTAGGGTTTTAGGGTATTTTGGTTTTCTTTGTTCTTAGGGGTTTTAGGGTTTTATGGTTTTTAGTGTTTTTATTGCATTTAGAGAAAGGAAGATGCGAGGTTCAGGCTATTCCTACCCCCCCCCCCAAATATTAGAAAAAAAGATGCAACAGACAAGGGAGGGGAGGGGTCAAACGACCCGCACCCAAAAACCCTTAAACACCCCAAACCCAAAAAACCCCAAAAAAGTCAAGAAGAAAAACAAAACCAAGAAAAAAACACCCAAAATTCCAAAATCAACCGTCACCAACATCCAACAGCTCACAACCAAGCAATGACCAGCATCCAAACTCACAAAATCCTGCATCTAGCACCTTCTCACCAAACAGATCCACTGCCAGCAGCATAAAACCATCAGCACCAAAGTCATAAGTCACACCTTCATCACCTTGGAGCGAACCAACAACCCTTACCATGCACCAGTAGAAACAACCAGAATTTAACCGTATGGTTTTTACCATTCAGTGCCTCCTACCCAAGAAAGTCCATCAACAACCACACCAAGACACCAACACCAAACTCATAAACATCATCTTCAACACATCTCTACCTAGAAGAAACTAGTATCCTACCCATCCGTTTCCAAAAACTAGAACCTCCTTCAGTAGTTCCCAACCATGTAGTAACCAGCACCCAGTATCCTTGTTTCCAGCTCCGATCACCTCCAAGACCTTCAGTGTGCAGCATTCCACATCCATCAGTACAAACAGAAAAAATGACTTCCTACACCCAAGCCTTGCACCATTCTGCAGCACCCATACCTCCTTTTTTAGACCTAGATCCAAATAGCCCCTCAGGCGACCATGAAGTTTCACAACATGATGGAACACCACCCAATGCCTCATATCAGCTCCATCAACCGGGACCAACATCAACTCCCGACCAATCCAGCCAAAACCAGTGAAACAGCCAAATTGGAACCATGAATCCACCATGAATCTAAGACGAGAAAAGAAAATAACCAAAAGAAAAATGCATCAACCAAAGAAGCATCGACACCTCAGGGAACCCCAGACCAGTATAGAACCCGAAAAACAACACAATATAAGCATACCTGCAACAAAAGCGTGAGACGAGGCCAAAGCCGAGGGTCCAGAAACACAAACATGTATATTCTGTTCAAACCAATTACAAGAGGATCTAAAAACCCACACATGATAATCGAGAACAACACCACCAAGACACTGAAGTTCCCTTTGCCTCTGTCTTAGACCATCGCAAAACCAGAAAAGCCACCAAAACCATAGAAATAATGGATCTGGAAGGTAACATATTGCTGAAGCCCGATAAAACTAGACCATTGTACCTCCAAGATGTTGGGACTCCCATTACACTTCCCTGTCACCATTGCAATTCTAGGGAAGCCACTGTAAAATCAAATCTGGATTCTGTTTGGAGAGCAGCTTCATCATCGACCTAGTCCATCTAAACTACCAGATCCTCACACTGCACCGCCGCCAGTAGTCACTTTGACTATCACCAAGCCATAAGATCTACTGAGACCACACCCAAACCACCAAGAATCCAAAGAGAGTGCCACCGATGAGCATCAGAGATCCATCAAGATTTAGATTTGGGAAACACGATAGGAGAGCACCCAGAGACACAACCTCCATCTCTATCCTTTTATCTCTTAGTTTATTTAGGGATTTTATGGGTTTTTAGGGTTTTGGGTCTTTTTTAGGGTTTGTTAGAGTTTTTAGGGGTTTTTGGTTTAGGGGGTTTTCGGTTTATTTTTGGTATTTTAGGGGGTTTTATGGATTTTTAGGGATTTTAGGATTTTTAGGAGTTTTTTTGGATTTTTTATGTTTTCAAGGATTTAATTTTTTAGGGTTTCTAGGTGGTTTTGTCCTTTTATGTTTATGAGTTTTTTATGTGTTTTTAAATGATTTTATGGTTTTACCGTTTTAAAAGTTTTTATGGTTTTGTGGGGTTTATGTTTTTAGGGGTTTTAGGGTATTATGGCTTATATGGTGTTTATGAATTTTTACGGTATTTAGGAACTTTATAGTTTTATGGTCATGTATATTTTTGGTGTTTTTTTGGTTTTTAAAGTTTTATAGTAATTATTTTGGCTTCCTAGTGTTTTATTGGGGTTTTTAGGACTTTTATGGTTTTATGGGGTTTAGGGGTTTTAGTGTTTTTGGGTCCTTTAGGGTTTTTAGTCTCTTTAGGATCCTATGGGGGTTTTAGGGTCCTTTAGCATTTTTTAGTGTTTTTAGGGTATTTTAAGTGTTTAGGGTTTCATGTATTTTTTAGGTGTTTTAGTATTTTTAGGGTTTAATACATTTTTAGGGTTTTTAGTGTTTTTCAAGTTTTTACGGTTTTTAGGATTTTTACTATTTTCATGGTTTTTATCATTTTTAGGGCTTTAGGGTTCTTAGGGATTTCAATTTCTTTCTAGGATTTTTTTTGTTTTTTGGTTTTGGGGGGTTTTGGGGAATTTTAGGGTATTAGTTGTTTTTTTGGGATTTAGGGGGTTATTGGGGGTTCTTCCATGTTGTTTTGGGGTTTTTATGGTTTTTAGGGGGTTTTAGGTTTTTATGGTTTTAAGGGGTTTGGGGGTTTTTTAGGTATTACAATTTTATGGTCATTAAGGTTTTACTATATTTTTGGGGACTTGGGTTTGTTTAATTTTTTTTAGTGTTTTTTGCATCTTACTTTTTTTAGGGTTTAAGGATTGTTTTGGGTTTTAAGTGTTTTTTGGTTCTTTAAGGGTTTTAGGGGGTTTAGGGTCATTATTACCTTTTAGGGTTGTTGAGGGTTTTAAGGACCTTTATTTTTTATTTAGGTTTTTTATGGTCTTTAGGGTTTTTAGGTTTCTTTTGGGTTTTAAGGGATTTTTGGATCCTTTAGCGGTTTTTAGGTTTTTGGGGGGCTTTAGGTTTTTAGGGTTTTTAGGATTATTCGGGGTTTGGTGTTTTTTTTTGGTTTTAGGTTTGTTTATGGTATTTAGGGTTTTATGTAATTTTATTATTTTTTAAGGTTTTTAGGGTTTGTAGGTTTTTTGTGGTTTTTAGGTGTTTTATAGTTTTTATAGTTTTTAGGGTTTAGGGGATTTCAGTTTTTTTAGAGTTTTTAGGGGATTTGGGGGTTTTTATGATTTTTAAGAATTTAGAGGTTTTTTGGGTATTTTAATGGTTTTAATAGTTATTAGGTTAAATAATGGTTTCTAGGGTTTTTTGTACATTTTAGGTGTTTTTATAGTCATTTAGGTTTTAGGGTTTTCTTTATCCCTTTTGGGTTTTTTGCAGGGTTTTATAGTTTTTAATGTTTTTTGGGTTTAAGAGTCTTTTAGGGGGGTTTCAGTGTTATTAGGGTTTTGTGGGGTTTTAGGGTCCTTTAGGGTTTTTAGGTTTTTTAATACCCTTATCTTTTAAGGGGTTTAAAAGTTCCCTAAGGGTTTTGGGGTCTTTTAGGGTATTTATAGGGTTTTAGGGTCCATTAGGGGTTGTATAGTTTTTACGGTCCTTTTGTTGATTTTAGAGATTTTCTGTGTCTTTTATGTTTTTTCAGATGTTTTAGGGTCCTTTAGGGTTTTTAGGGTTTTGGTTCCATTAATATTTTTTATTGAATTTTATGGTTTTTAGGTATTTATGGGTTTTTAGTGTCACATGGGTTTTTTTAATTGTTTAGGGCTTTAGGGTTTTTGGGGTTTTTTGCATTTTTATTATTTTTAGGATATTTTAGGGGATGTTTGGTTTTTAGGGTCTTTTAGGGTTTTATGGATTTTACAATTTTTTGGTGTTTTAGGTTTTTCGGTTTTTAGTGTTTTATGGGTTTTTGAGTTGGGGGGGGGCATTTGGTTTTAGGGGCCTTTAGTGTGTTTGTGGGTATTATTGTTTTTATGTTTTTTATGGGTGGGGGGGGTTAATGGATTTTTATAGATTTTTACTCATCTTAGGGTGTTTTTTTAGGTTTTTATGGTGTTTAATGGGGTTTTAGGGGTTTAATGGGTTTTAAGTGTTTTTTGGGTTTATAGGCTATTTAGTGTTTTTAGGGTTTTTAGGGTTTTTAGTGTTCTATATGGTTTTTATAGTTCTTATGGTATTTATGGATTTTTAGGACTTTTAGGGTTTTTAAGGGTGTTAAAGGGTTTTGTGGTTTTAATAGTTTCTAGGGGGTTTAGGGTCTTTGGGGGGGGGGGGGTTGACTGTTTTTATGAATTATTAGTAGTTTTAGGTGGGGGTTGGAGTTTGTTATTTTTTTTGGATTTTATGTTTTTTTTTTATCTTTCAGGGTTTTAGGGAATTTTTAGAGATTTTTGGGCTATTACAGTATTTAGGGTTTTGGGGTTTTTTAGGATTATTTTATGGGTTTTAGTGGTTTAAGGTTTTAGGGGTATAATTGTTTTTAGGGTTTTAAGGATTTTTAAGGATTTTTAGGGTGTTTGGGTTTTTCAGAGTTATTAATGGTTTTAATGGGTTTTTAGGTTTTTATGATTTTTATGTTTTTAGGGTTTTTAGGATTTTTAATTTTTTAGGGGTTTTATGGGTTTTATGGTCCTTTTGGGATTTTTAAGGTTTTTATGGTTCTTAGGGGTTATTAGGGTTTTTAGGGTTTTTTAGTTTCTTTTAGGGTTATCATTATTTTTTGGGTTTTTATGGGTTTCATGGTTTTTAGTGTTGTTTAGGGTATTAGGGAATTTTAGGGTTTTTAATTGGGTCTTAGATTATTTAGATGTTTTTATGTTTTTATGTTCATTTAGGGATTTGTGAGTTTTTCGGTTAGTTTATAGTTTTTTACGGGTTTTTTATTTAGGGTTTTTACTATTTTAGGCTCCTTTATTGTTTTTAGGTTTTTAGGGGTGTTTAGTGTTTTTAGGTTTTTTTTGAGTTTTAGGGGTGTTTTCACATTTTTAGGGGTTTTAAGTGTATTTAAAAGTTTTTCTAATTTTTTGGGTTTTTATCTATATTATAGTTTGTAGGGGTGTTCGGGATTTTAGGGTTTCTAATTTTTTTAGAGGTTTAGCGATTTTAGAGGTTGTTATGGAATTTTTGCATTTTAGTGGTTTTAAAGGCCTTAGTTTTTTTACGTTTTTTGTTGGTTTTAGGTGGTTTTAGGGACTTTTTGGTTTTAGGTATTTTTATGTTCTTTACGGTTTTTAGGGGTCAAAGGAAATTTTGGGGGTTTCAACCATTTTTAGGGGTTTTAATCGCTTTTATGCGATTTATGTTTTTTAGGGTTTTATATTTTTGAGTATTTTTTGATCATTTTAGGTCTGTTAGGCTTTGGGTGTTTTTCTAAGGTTCTTTAGGATTTTTTGTCTCTTTAGGTTTTTTGGGGGGTTTTATTGGGTTTTCACTATTTTAGTGGGTTTTATAGATTTTTAGGCTATTTAGGGTTTTTAGGGTATTTAAGGAAAAGGAGGGCTCGGGTCCAGGCTATTCCTAGCACCGCCCCAAATATATTAAAAGAAAAGACACAAAGACCTACAGAAAAGGGAGGGGAGGGGTCAAACGTCCCACACCCAAAAACCCTTCACACCAAAAGAACCAAAAAAAGATAAATCAAAAAAGAAAACAAAACAAAGAAATAGACCCAAAACAAAACACAGCAGCAGCGTCCATACATCTTGTCCATCCAACACCAGCATCTAGCACCAATACCAAACAACATAGCCAAGCAGCGTCCACACATCCAGCACCACAACTTCCATCATCCAGCGCATTCTAGCATCCAGCAGTACCACATCTAATCATCACAACAATACAGCAGCAGCAACAGATCAAAACCAACCAGCCCCATCAACCAACATCACCAAAACCGACATCGCAACCATCCACAACCAGCAGCATGATACCACAGCATGAGCACTGCAGCCAAATGCGGCCATCATCACCTCCCAGCAGACACCAACCAGCAACTCCATACACACCATTTCCAGCAGCTAGCATGTTAATAGGGACAACAGCGCCCACATCCAGCATACCACAGCAAACATCTCCCGAACCAATCCCCAGTATCCAGCACCCCAACACCAAGAACCAACACCAGTAGTGGTTCTCATCCCATCCATCCACAACCACAAAGCAGCAAAGCTTGTAGTGCAGAGGATTCAATCCAGGAGATCCAGCAAAGAAACCATTGACAACCAAAAGGCCCAGAACACAGCAGAACCAAAGCAAAACCGCAGTAGCGGGAGATGACCGCAAGTCCAAAGAAGCAGCTTGAGCAAGAATCCATACCATAGCGCAAACCTGGTGCTCAAGTGCAGATCTCCAGACCCCCACAAATCATCGTGGAAGAGACCAGGAGACACACCACCGATGAAAACCCATCCACCGTTGAAAGCTTCTAAGCCATTGACCCATCCATGGGGACATAATCTCCGCAACCGCAAACAGAATCATCTACTTATACCAATCACTAGCAGATATGAAAAAACCGAGGTCCAGCGCCACCCCAAATAGTCGGAACCACGCCTTCTTCCTCCATCACCAGAGAAGCCACAAAAATCTTCCTATGCCCAGATCTACATCACCACACACTCTATCTGCACCTACAGCTACGCATGACAACGGGGAAAACCCCCCATCGTCCCAATCCAAGAGCCACAACACCGCACCTGAAGCCATCCTGAACCATCGCAGAACCCATCTGGTGCACCAATGCTAAAGGTCCACACCATCGTCAAAACACCACGCCTTGCCAGATCTCCACCCAGACCACACAGATCTGAGATAGAGAAGCCCGAAACCAACAACAGCCTGCAGATCTAACAGACCAAAAGCAGAAATCCCATCGCCATGGGACACAACAACACCAAATTCCGACGCCATCTAGCACCGCCTAAGGTCACTGAAGACCGACGTCACTGGGAACATCCGAAGCAAACCACAACCACCATGGGGAATCCGATCCAGCAAAGTCGAATCTCCCGGACCTGGAGAGCGCCGCGACGGGAGAGAACTTCTGGGAGAGCAAGCCTCCATCCTTCATCTTCCTTTAGGGTATTTAGGGGTTTTATGGTTTTATGGTTTTTTACAGTTTTAGGGATTTTGGGGGTTTTCTGTGTTTTTAATTATTTTTATGGGTTTTTTGTTTTATGGTGTTTTAGGGTTTATTGGGTTTTTATGGTTCTTAAGGATTTTATGGTTTTATGGTCTATTATGATAATAGGGTATTTAGGGTTTTTATTGTTTTTAGGGAATTTTATTCTTTTTTGGGTTTTTTATCTTTTAGGGGGGGTATCGTTCTTTTAGGTTTTTAGGTTTTTAGGTATTTTAGGATTTTTTTAGGGGTTTTTGAGTTTTTTGGTTCGTTAGGGTCTTTGATGGTTTTTAAAAGGTGTTAGGGGTTTTAGGGTTCTTGGTAGGTTTTAATTTTTTTATTATTTCTTGGGGTTTAAAGTACATTTAGGTTTTTTAGGGGTTTTATGTTTCAAGGGTTATCTTTAGGTTTTCAGGAGATTTGCGGTTTTTAGGAGTTTTAGGGTTTTTAAGGTTTTATGGTTTTATTGGTTTTTAGTATTTTTAGGAATTTTACGGGATTTAGGGGTTTTAGGGTTTTTCATATTTTAAAGGGTGTGTGTTTTTTATAGTTTTTATGATTTCTAGTGTTGTTATGG
Organism: Viscum album; assembly: GCA_963277665.1. Taxonomy (NCBI): domain Eukaryota; kingdom Viridiplantae; phylum Streptophyta; class Magnoliopsida; order Santalales; family Viscaceae; genus Viscum; species Viscum album. The sequence continues at coordinate 578,957,621 of OY728161.1, read as the reverse complement.
ATTTTAAATTTTTATCGGTTTTTTTGGGGGTTTTTGGGTTTTTAGTTTTTTAGGTATTTCTTCCAGTTTTTTATGAGTTTTACGACTCTCTATGGTTTTAGGATTTTTTAGGATTTTCTTTTAAATTTTAGTGGTATTAGGGTTTTTAGGTGGTTTCAATGATTTTAAAGTTTTTTGTTATGTGTTTTTATGGTTTTAATGGGGTTTTTTGGTATTTTTAGTGTCTTTTGGGTTTTTTAGTTTTTTAGGGGTTTAGGATTTTTGTGGTTTTTCGGGTCATTTTGATTTTTAGGGATTTTGGGACTTTAGGGTTTTTGGGTTATTTTAGGGATTTTTAGGTTTTAGGGTCTATTATGGAGTTTTTTGGGGTCTTAGGGTCAATTAGGGTTTTTTAAGTTTTTTGTGTCTTTTTTATTTTTAGGTTGTTTTTTTGGGTTTTTGGTTATTTTATGGTTTTAATGGACATTTACGGTTTATTAAGCGCTTTTGGAATTTCTATGTCCATTTAGGTGTTTTCGGGGTTTTAATGTTCCATTAGGGGTTTTAGGGTTCTAGAGGGGTTAGGGTTTTTGGGTTTTTAGGTTGTTTAGGGATTTTATGATTTTTAGGTGTTTTTTTATTTTTGGTGGTTTTGGTTATTTTTTGGTTTTAAGGATTTTTGGGTTTTTATGATTTTATTTGTTTTTAGGGGTTTTAGTGTTTTTATGGGTTTTTATGGTTTTAGGGTGTGTTTTGTTATTTTTTATGGTTTTATGGTTTTTTATGGTTTTATGGATTTTAGGGTATTTTAATGTTTTTATAGTTTTTTTGGTATTTTAGAGGTTTTTGGGTTTTTGGAATATTTATGTCTTTTTAGGGTTTTTAGGGGGTTTTTCTATTTTTTGATGTTTTTAGCGTTCTTATGTTTTAATGGTTTTTTTGAGTCCTTTATATTTTTTTAGGGTTTTAACGGTCCTTTAGGGTTTCGAGGTGTTTTTAGAGTCCTTTAGGGGGTTTTATAGTGGCATAGATATTTTTAGGTTCCTTTAGGGTTTTTTATAGTTTTTAGGGTCTTTGACGGTTTAAAGTGTCTTTGGGTGTCACTTATAATTTTTTGTGGTTTGATGGCCCTTTAGGGTTTTAGGGGTTTTGAGTCTTTTATGGGTTTTATTGCTTTTTATTTTCTTCTTTTATTTTTTATGGTATTGGTTTTCCTTGTTGGGTTTTTATGGTTTTTTGTTTTTTTAGGGATTTTATGGTTTTGTAGGGTTTTTTATGGTTTTTAGGGATCTTATGTTGTTTTATGTTTTTTAATGTTTTTTGGGGTTTTAGGGGTTTTTAGGGGGTTTTAGGGATTTGTAAAGGTTTTTTGGGTTTTAGGTTTTTTTTACTTTTGATTGTTTTTACTATTATTTGTGTTTTTATGGTTTCCTAATCTTATTAAGGGTTTTAGGGATTTAAATGTTTTTTACTTCTTTCAGGGGTTTTAGGGGGTTTAGTTTTTTGGGGGATATTATGGGGTTTTTTATTTTTTAGAGTTTTTTAGGGATTTTTTTGTTTTTATGAATTTTTTTGGGCATTATGGGGTTTTAGGAATTTTTAGGATTTTTAGGTTTATTTAGGGGATTCTATTGTTTTTATTTTTTTCAGAGTTTTTTATTGTTTTTACGGGTTTAAGGGTTTTAGGTATTTTTAGGGTTTTACAGTTTTTGGTGAATGTTTTAAGGGTTTTGATGGATATTTAGGGGGTTTAGCATTTTTATAGGGTTTATGGGTTTTCATGTGTTTATAGGTTTTTTTGTTCTGAGGGCTTTTAGTGTTTGGGGTTTTTAGGGTGTTTAAGGGTTTTTAAGGTTTTCATGTTTTAGGGCATTCAGGTTTTTTTATTTTTTTAGTTTTTAGGGAATTTTAGAGTTTTCAGGGTTTTTAGGGTCTCTTAAAGTTTTCATGGGTTTTAAAGGTATTTAAGGGTTTTGGTTTTTTTATTATTATTTTTTATGGTTTCTAGGTGTTTTAGTATTTTTAATTGTTTTAATGTTGTTTAGGGTTCCTAGGGTCTTTGAATGGATTTTTAAGTGGATTAAAGATTTTAGGGATTTTTAGGATTTTAAGGATCTTTTAGTGTTTTTATATTCCGTTAGAGGGGTTTTAGGGTTTTTAGGGCCCCTTAGGGTTTGCGCCTTTTTAGGCTCCTTTTGGGTTTTCGGAGTTTTTATTGTTTTGAGAGTTTTTATGGATTTTAGGGGTATAAAATGTTTTTAGGGTTTTTAAGGTCTTTATGGATTTTTATGTGTTTTTGGGATTTTAATGGTTTTTAGGGTTTTTAGGGATTTTAGGATATTTATAATTTTTAGGGGTTTTTTGGTTTTTTTTTAGAATTTTTAGGATTTTTTCTGTGTTTTTAGGTTTTAAGGTTATGTAGGCTCTATTAAGTATTTTTTATGATTTTAAGGAACTTTTAGGGGTTTTTAGGGGTTTTAGTGTATTTTGGGACCTTTTTTGGTATTTAAGGTCTTTTAGTGGTTTTAGAGTAGTTTCGAGTTTTAAATAATTTTAAGGACCTTTTGGGTTTTCAACTTCTATTAGGGGATTTAGGATTTTTTATGGTATTTTTGGGTTTATGGTGTATTTATTAGGGTTTATGGTGTAGGGAATAAGTTTTAAGGTGTAGGGTATAGAGTTTATGGTATAGGGTTTAATGTGCATAGTGTAGGGTCTAGGGTTTAGGGTATAGGGATTGAGGTTTAGGGTGTTGGGTATAGTATTTATATTGTAGGGTTTTGGGTTTAAGGTGTAGGGTATAGGGTTTTAGGTGGTGGGTTTTGGGTACAAGGTGTAAGATATAGGACTTAAGCTTTAGGTATAAGAGTTTGAGGATTAGGTATTATTGTTTTTAGGGATTTCTAAGTATTTTTAGGGTTTTTATGGTATTTTATGGTTTCCAGGGGATTTAGAGTTTGGGGGGTTATAAGGTTTCTATTATGGTTTCTTCTTGGTTTTTAATGTTATTAAGGAGTTTAATGGCTTTAAATGGTTTTAGGGTTTTTAGCGATTTTACTGTTTTGGGGTTTTGGGGGTTTTTACTATTTGTAATGGTTTTCTTTGGGGTTTTAGTGTTTATTGGGTTTTTTATGGTTTTTGGTTTTAATCTATTTTTTGGATTTTTTGGGGTTTTGAGGGGATTTGACAGTTTTATTTTGTGGGATTTTTGAGAGTTTTTATGGTTTTAGGGGTTTTTAGCGCTTTTAGGGAAAGGAAGGTGTGGGACCAGGCTGTTCTTTGCCTCCCAAAAAATATTAAAAGAAAAGAAGAAAAGGGTAGGGTGGGGCCAAAGAACCCACACCGAAGAACCCTAGACCCCCCAAGACACCAAACCCCCAAAAGACCTGAAAAGCATAAGAGAAAAAACCAGGAACTACAAATCAATGTCTCCATTATCATAAGGGTATCCATCAAAACCATAACCAGAGGAAGCATAAAAATCCACCAAATCCCAATCAGATGATTCATATTTCTTTAGGAAGGAAGTGTAATACTCTCTAAAGAGTTTCTACTCCACATTCAGCTACACCTTGACAGACCGACCTACCCTACTAGGGGAAACTTCTTTAGCTTTGCAAGAGGCTCTCAAGGACACTGTGTTTGGAAAAGTAGAATAGTCCTTCCTCGACTTCCTCTTTTGGGGATCTAAAGTGACCCTGTAGGTTTGTTTTCCTTACCATATGGAATGTCCACCTCTAGCATGGCCCTCTCCTTGATGATTTTAGCCATATTTTTATTCATCCTTCTACCATCCTCCTGGATAAAAACATGATCAGGGATGAAGAAGGCTTCCTAATTTAGGTAACATGAAACAAGAACCCCACACTGTGGAAAGCTAGGAACCACGAGGGAAGGTTCCTCCATAGCTAGATGAGGGGACAACACACCAGCTTGGGCCATCTGCAATTGCCCCTCCTCCCTAGGCGGCTTGCTTACTTCCCCTGAAAAAAGGGCTCATTCTCAATCATCCCATCACTATAGTGAACAAGCCCCTGCATTTCCCTTTTCTCCAGCTCACCAGCATCATCCGAGTGCGAAATGACGTAAAAAATTGGCTCGGATTCACTAGAAATCTGGGCCACACTCCCTCCACCACAACCAGCAGCGACGACCAGCACCTCACCCTGCACGTGTACAGAAAACCTCAAACTCCCAGCATCAGAAACCAGTTACCCTTTCCCCTCCTCCCCAGGCAGCTTTCTATCTTTCCCCTCATCCACAAAAATCCCATCAATATTGTGAAAAAGCACCTAAAACTATATTTTATCTTTCTCAACAGCATCATCTAAGAGCCCAGTGGGTTCCAAAAATTGGTCGGCTTCACTAGAGTTTTGGGCCACACTCCCTCCATCACGACCAACATCGACATCCTATACCTCACTCTCCTATACAACAGACCTCGTACTCTCATCATCAACAAACGGAGACCCTTTCACCTCCTCCTGAAGCTATAGGCCTTCAAAGTGATTGAAAGTTAGAATGACTTCGTACCTCTTCTTCATACAGCTATCAGAGGAAGTGAACATCCCACCAGCAGTAACCTCCCTACATAATAACTTCCAGCATCTGAAAGCATCAATTCACTCCTCAATCGATTGAAAATATCTCTCACCATGGGCTCCGGTTGGTACTCAACAACCCCTTTCCCTAAACTGTTATCACCTACTGTAGACCCATGTTCCCTTGTAACAACTGAAAGACAAGACCACACAATCTTCGGGAGAAGTGATCCAGAACCTAGAAAAATTTTTGGGGACAACCCTTCAACTACAGTCCATTCATGCCTACTTGAAACAGCTGGTAGGGCATCCTTAATATGCACCCCCACCTGAGACCAACCCCATTCACCATACCCAACAGGAATCGTATTCAAGAGTTGAGGATCTGTGTACACAACCTCCTGCACCTCACCCCGATCCTACTTCCCTTTTCCATCCACCTCTTGTGCTCGATTAAAAACACCACATTTTCTTCCAACACACCTGCAAGCCCAAAAAATATGTCCCAGATGCTGACAGGAGGAGAACAAATCAGTCCACGACTCAAAAATCATAGGTTGTTTCCACCAAAGCTCCTCACCAACCGAAATGTAGACAAAATCAACTATTCCTCTAGATGCATCAATCTTAGTAAAGGCCCTTTGGGCTACCAGGAGACAAAAATCCCTAGTTCTACTATCTATACAAAATAACCTTCCCACCAGATTCCCCAACATGGAAATATTGGAGGAATTTTGAAAAGGAAGGGACGGTTTCGGAAATCTATCACAAGATGCCACCATCGGTGAGTCATGGTTTAAATTCATATCAAAGATCCACCAGTAAAGGGAGAAACGGGTACCATTGCATCTTCATGGAGCCGCAGACCAAGAATGAACCAAATCCTCCTTCGATGCAAAGAGAATCATGGTTTGACTACTATCAATAATACCTACCATATCTTGATCTTGGAGGCTCCATTTTTCAAACTCTAATCTATCAAAAACATCCACTAGAGTTCTCCAGTTCTGAAATTGAGAAACCAGGGTCAGCCTATGTTGCATATTGGCCTCATTGAACTCTGTCATTAAAAGCTGAAGCTACAGACATCCTTCATCTAAATCAGGGTTTTTTATGGATTTTAGGTTTTTTAGGTTCATTTAGTGTTTTTATTGTTTTTGGTTATTTCAAGGTTATTTTGTGGGTTTTAGGGGTTTTAGCGGGTTTAGGTTTTTATGGTCATTTCTTAGTTTTATGTTTTTTAGGGTCCTAAAATTTTCCTAGATATTTTAGGTTCTTTTCGTTTTTTTATGTTACATTATAGTTTTTAGGATTTTTTATGGTCATTTAGGGTTTTTTGTGTTCTAAGGTTTTATGGTGTTTCTGGGGGTTTAAATGGTTTTTTGGGATTTTAAATATTTTTTGGTTTTTAAGGTTTTTGGGGGTTTTTGGATTTTAAATTTTTTAGGGGTTTTAATTTTCTTAGTAGTTTTATGGACTTTAGGGTTTTTAATTGTTTTTATGATATTTTTAGTTTTTTGGTGTTTTTAATGTTTTATTAGGCTTTAGCATTTTTATGGCCTTTTAGGGATTTTATGTGTTTTTACTTTTTTAGGGTCTTTTAATGTTTTTACGGTTTTTTGGATCTTTTAGGGTTTTAGTGTTTTTCAAGGTTATTTTAGGGGTTTCTAGGGACTTTTTGGGTTTTTAATAATTTTAAGGAATTTTAATGGTTTTTATGAATTTTAGGGTTTTAAGGGGTTTTATGGTCCATTATGTGTTTTTGGTTTTTTTGGGTCCTTTAGGGTTTTTAGGGTCATTTCGGATTTTTAGGAATTTTTGTGTTTTTAGGGTTTTTGATATTTTTTGGTATTTTTTGGTTCCATCAATGTTTTGAGGGTTTTTAGGGTTATCTGGGATTTTAGGGTTTTTATGGACTTTTGGGATTTTTATTGTTTTTATTGTCCTTTATGGTTTTAAGGATTTTTAGAGGATTTATTGGCTATTGAGGTATTTTATGGTGTTATAGTTATTTATGGTTTTTACTAAATTATTTGTTTTAAATGTTTTTAGGACCTTTATGTTGTTTTAGTGGTTTAGGGGTTTTAGGGTCTTTTATGGGTTTTAGGGTTTTCAGTGAGTTTTAGGGGTGTTGGGGTTTTTTGGGAGTTTTCGTGGGTTTTATAGATTTTATGGTTTTTGGGTTTTCTTTACGGTTTTAGGGGTTTTATATTTTTAGTGTTTTATGATTTTATGTGTTTTAGTGGGTTTTGGGGTTCTAGTGTTTTAAGGGTTTTTAGAGGTTATAATATTTTTATTGGATTTTTATGGGTGTTTAGTTTTTTAGGATTTATTGGGGTTTTAACATTTTTAGGTTTTTTAGTGTTATTAGGGGTTTTTAGGTTTTTTTGGGGGTTAAGGTTTTATGGGTTTTTAACTATTTTTAAGGGTTTAAAGGGTTTTGGGTTTTGTGGGTTTTTAGGGTTTCAACGGTTTTATAATTTTTAGTGATATTAGGGTGTTAATGGTTTTTCGTATTTAGTGGGGTTTTAGGGATTTTATGGGGTTTCAGGGTTTTTAAGGATTTAGGGTTTCTAGAGTTTTTATGAGTATTAAAAATTTAGTGGTTTTTAGGGTTTATTATGGGTTTTTATGAATTACTTAGAGTTTTGATGACTTTATATGTTTTTGGGGGTTTTAGGTTTTTAGTGATTTTTATAGATTCTTAGTGTTTTTAGATATTTTTTTCTTTTTAGGATTATTTTCGTACTTTTGGGGTTTTAAGTGTTTTAGGGGTTTTTTGGGTATTAAGGGGTTTGTTATTTTTTTAAAATTTTTAGGATTTTAAGCGATTTTAGGGGTTTTAGGGGTTTTATGGTTTTTAGGGTTTTTTAGTTTTGTCACTATTTTTAGGGTTGGGGGGTTATAGTTTTTATGTTTTTAAGGTTTTTTAGTTTCTTGTAATTTTTAGGTTTTTTCTGGATTTGAGGCTATTTTGGTTTTAAAGGGTGTATTAGTGTTTTAGGGTTTTTAGATTCATTTTCATTTTTAGGATTTTTAAAAAATTTAGGGTTTTAGAGTGTTTATGGGGTTTAGAGATTTTTAGGGTTTTTATGGTTTTTAGGCTTTTTCATACGTTATTAAATGGTTTTTAGGGTTTTTATAGTTTTTAGGGGTATTAGGGTTTTAGGGTTTTAGTGGGTTTAGTGTTTTTAGGGAGAGGGGGTCATGGTTTTAGGGTTTTTCGGATTGTTTTAAAGATTTTAGGGTGTGTAGGTGGTTTTAGGGGTTTTTTGTAGTTGTATAGTTATTTTTTTTACGTTTGTACTGTTTTTTGGGCATTTAAGGGGGTTTTATGGTATTTTATGGGTTTATAGTATTTTTAGTGTCTTTATATATTTTTAGGTTATTTTAAGGTCTTATAGTGTTTTTAGGGGGTTTGGGGGTTTTATGGTCTTTTAGGGGTTTTTAGAGGTTTTTAGAGTTTCTGCGATTTTTTTAATTTTTGAATTATTATAGGGTTTTAGGGTTTTATAAATAATTGTGTTTTTTGTGTTTTTAAAGTTTTTATGTTTTTAGGGTTTGTAGGCTTTTTTTGTGTTTTAGGTGTTTTTTGGGTTTCTATTGTTTTACGGTTTTCTTAGGGTTTTCATAGTGTTTTTAGGATTTTTAAAACTTTTCTAGTTTTTTTGGGGTTTTAAAGGGGTTTTAGGTATTATTATGATTTTTAGGGATTTTAAGCATTTTTTTGGTATTTTAATTGTTTTAGGGGGTTTTAATATCTTTTAGTTGTTTTTTGGTTTTTTGGGTCATTTACGGGTTATAAAGGATTTTTATTGTTTTAGGGTTTTTAGTGTTTTTTATAATCTATTTGGGTTTTTCGGGTTTTAGGGGATTTTAGTGTTTTTTATTATATTTGGATTTTTATTGATTTATTATGGGTTTTAGTGGTTTTAAGGATTTTATGGTTTATTAATTTTTTTAGTTTTTTTAGTGTGTTTAGAAAATTTTTATTGTTTTTAGGGATTTTTATATTTTTTCGGTTGTTTTAGGATTTTGGGGTTCTTTTCGGATTTCTTAGGGTTTTTTGGGTTTTGATGTTTTTTTTGGATTTTAGGTTTTTATAAGGGTTTTTAGTGTCTGTGGGATTTTCATTGGGTTTTAGGGTTTTTACGGGTTTTTAGGGTTTTATGGGTTTTAGGATTTTCATAGGGTTTTAGGGGATTGGGTTTTTTTTGGATTTTTATAGGGTTTGGGTTTTTTTTGTTTTTTACAGTTTTTTGAGTTTTTTAGGTTTTTTAGGTTTTTTTATAATTTTTAGAGATTTTGGTATTTTTAGGATTTTTTGGGAATTTTTTTTAGAATTTATAAAATGGTTTTATGGTTTTTAATTGTTTTCTAATGTTTCTAGGGTTTTTAAGGGTTTTAGTATTTTTAGTGGTTTGTTAGTTTTTAGGGTTTTAAAGGGTTTTTTTTTGTTTTGGGGGGTTATTAAGGTTTTTAGGGTTTGTATATATTTATGGGTTTTAGGTGTTTTGGGGGTTTTAGATGTTTTTATTATTTTTAGTAATTTTGAGGTTGTTTTGGGTTTTTTTGGGGTTTCATTGTTTTCTAGGGTTTTTTTTTGTGTTTTTAGGGTATTTTATAGTTTTTAGGGTTTTTAGTGTGTTTAAGACAATTTATTTTCTGTAAGGGTATTAATGTTTTTTGGGACATTGTGGGGTTTTAAAGTGTTTTTATGGTCTTTTAGGGTTGATTTAGTGTTTTTTGGTTTTTTATGGTTTGATGTTTTTAGAGGTTTCTTGGATTTTTATTCATTATCTGAGTTTTTTAGGGTTGGCTATGTTTTTAGGGTATTTATGGGTTTTATGGAATTTTATGGATTTTAAAGAGTTTTTAGGGGTTTTAGGTTTTTATGGGTTTTATGGGCTTTAGGGTTTTTTCGATTTTTTAGAGATTTTAGTTTTTGGGTGTGTTAGGGTTTATAAGGGCTTTTAATGTTTTATTAAAGTTTTAAAGAGTTTTTAGGTGTTTTTTGTGGGTTTTAAATGATTTTTAGGATTTTTACGATTTTTGAGTTTTACGTGTTATTAATATTTGTTGGGGATTTAGGGTATTTTACAGTTTTTAAGGGGTTTTACGGGGTTTACAGGTTTTTAGGTTTTTAAGGCGTTTTCGGGTTTTTAGTGGTTTTAGGGGTTTTAAAGGGTTTCAAATTATTTTAGAATTTTACGTTTTAGGGATTCAAAGGGTTTTTATAGATTTTAGGGTTTTTAGGGATTTTAGAAATTTTATGGGATTTAAGGTTTTTTAAAAAATTTAGGGGTTTTTAGGATTTTGTTTGGAATATTCATGGATTTTTTGGGTGGTTTTAGAGTTTTTAGAAATTTAATGTTTTTAGGATTTTAGTGGGTTTTTATGGGTTTTAATGCTTTCTGAGTTTTTAAGTATTTTTTATGGGTTTTATTGTTTTAAATGTTTTTAGGATTTTTAAGGTTTATGTTTTTATTATTTTCAAGGTTTATTAGGGTTTTTAGTGGTTTAAGGGTTTTTAGGGTTTTTAGTATTATTAGGGTTTTTAAAAGTTTTTTTAAGTTTTTTAGGGGTTTTAGGAATTTAAGGGGTTTGTATGTTTTTTATGGTTTTTTAAAAAAATAGTCTTTTTTGGATAATATTTGGATTTTTAGGGTTATTTAGGATATTTTGGAGTTTTAAGGGGTTTTTAGGCATTTAAGGTGTTTTTAAGTCGTTTTTTTTTTATTTTTATGGATATTAGTGATCCTTAGGGAAATAAAGGTGTAGGGTCAGGCTATTTCTGACCCCAAAAAATTTATTTGAATGAAGACACATGAGAAAAGGGAGGGGTAGAGTCAATCGACCCACACCCAAAAACCCTTAACACCCCCCAAAACCAAAAACCGCAAAAAGAAAAAAAACAAGAGGATACCAACAACACCAAGACCAAATCACACACCTTCATCACTTCCCTACCTATCAACAGCCAACATAGACCATCAACATATCCATAAGTAGCATCTTCATCACCTCCAAGCCTAGAAATCAATACCTAAAAAAACACAAAAATAACCAGACACACAGAGGCATAAAATCCTTGCCTTCATCACCTCCCAACCAAGCAGAAACCAACATCTAACAACATGGTTTCAGGAATACAGTGCCTCCTCCCCAAGCAAGTCCACCACCAACAACACCAAACCAGCAACACCAAAATAAAAAATATCAGCTTCATCACATCCTGGACAAGGAGAAATCAGTATCTAACACATCTATTTCCAACAACTAGCACCAAAATCATAAATTTCAACTTCATCACATCTTGTCCAAGCAGCAATCAGCATCTAACACATTAGTTTCCAACAAACAACACCTCCTTCACTGGTTCCCAAACAAGCAGTAACTAGCACCCAGCAGCTCAGTTTCCAGCAACCAGCACCTTTTATCCAGTCAGCATGCAACATTCCACACCTAACAGCATAGACATAAATATAGGACTGCCAGCACCAGATCCTTGAACAATTTCGTAGCACCCATACCTCTTTATTCAGACCCAAATCTTGACCACCCTCAAGAGTCCCAAAAATCACACTCCATGTTAAAACACCGCCCAATGCCTCACATCAAATCCATCAACTGACACCAACATTGAATCCCAATAAATCAAGCCACAACTAGTGAATATTCCATATTATAACCACGAAGAAACAATACAAATCAGTTGTGAACAAAAAATCCCTAGATGAAAAATTTTCCAACCAAAGAAGCAGCTTCAGCACCTCAGAAATCACGAGAACAGCATAGAAACCAAATAACAGCACAACTTAAGAGGACCTATAACAACAGCATGAAATGAGGCCAATGTCGAAGATCCAGAAACACAAACCTATAGTTTCTATGAAAAACCGATGGAAATATGATCTTAAATCTCACACACCAGGACCTAGAACGCTACCACCAAGCTGACACATCACCCTCCTCATCTGTCTTAATCTGTCGTGAACCTAGAAAAGCCACTATAACCCTCCAAAAAATAGATCTGGAAGGTACTGCATCGCCGACGATATAGAAATCCAGTCCATCGCACCGCCAAGTCATAGTAAGTCCCATTGCACCTACCTGTAACCATTGTGAAGCAAGAGAAGCCACTACAAACTCAGCTCTAGATCCTGGTTTTAGAGATTCTTAATCATCGACCTAGAAAGGGTTATTCGAAACTATCAGACCCTCATGCCTTGCTGCCGATGGGATTCGTTGTGACTATCATCAAGATAGTTGATCCATCGAGACCATTCCCAGATTATTGAGAAGCCATAGACGCCACTATCAATGATCATTGATGATCCATCGAGAAGAAGTGTTGGGAATCATGATGGGATAGTACTCGGAGACTTGGCCGCAATCTTCTAGAGTTATTAGGAATTTAGAGGGGTTTTTTCTAGTTATCTCTTGGGGTTTTCAAGGTTTTTAAGGGTTTTACCAGTATGGGGGGTTGGGGGGTTAGATATTTAGGTTTTTCATGGATTTTAGGTATTTTTTATTTTTTATGGCTTTATTGGTATTTTTAGGGTTTTTTAAGGGTTTTAAGGTTTTTTTAAATTTTAGTGTCTTTTAGGGTTTTTTGAGGGATTAGGATTGTTTTATGGTTTTTTGGGGGTTTATGTTTCATTATATTTTTTAGGGTTTTTTGGTTTTTATGGTTTTTTAGTTTTTTAATTTTTTTGGGATTTTATGGGTTTTTAGGGTATTTCAGGTTTTTATAGAATTTTTTAGGGTATTTTAGGGATTTATGATTTTTAGGGGCTTTTAGTGCTTTTAGTGGTTTTAGGTTAATAGATATTTTATGTAGTTTTAATGGTTTTTTTGGTTTTTTGGTTTTTTAATGGTTTTAGTGTTTTTAGGATTTTTTATGATATCTAGGGGTTTTTTGTTTTTTTTATGATTTTACGATTTTTAGGTTTATTATGGTTTTTTGTATTTTTTAGGTTTTTAGGGTTTTTAGGGGTTTTATGGGTTTTATTTTTTTGAAGGGTTTCTTGTTTTTCTTGTGTTTTAGGGATTTTTAGGGTGTTTTAGAATTTTTTAGGGTTTTAGGTTTTTTTATGATTTTAAATGGTTTTAAGTGTTTCAAGGATTTTTGGGATTTTATAGGGTTTTAATGGGTGGTTTATGGGGTTTTATTATTTTTTCATGTTTTTTTATTGTTTTTTAGTGTTTTAGTGTCTTTTCAGTGGTTTTATGATTTTAGGGGTTTTAGGGTTTTTTTAGGTTTTTTTGGATTTTTAGGATTTTTAGGCATTTTTATTGGGTTTTGGGTTTTTTGGGGGTTTTGGGGTTTTTGGGGTTTTAAGGTGTTTAGTGTTATTTGGGTCATATTTAGGGTTGTAGTTTATTTTTACTGTATTTGGTGTTTTTATAGATTTTAGGGGTTTTGGTGTTTTTAGTGTTTTAGGGTGTTTTAGGGTTCTTTTAGGGTTTGGTTTTTTATGTTTTATGGTTTTTTAGGTTTTATATATTTTCTTACAATATTTTAGGGATTTTAAAATGGTTTTTGGGGTTTTGGGGTTTTTTAGGTTTATAGGGTTCTTTAGGGGTTTTAGGGTTTTTAGGTAATTTAGGGGTGTTTGGGTTTTTAAGGTATTATTTTGGTTTTAGGGGTTTTAGGATTTTCTAATGGTGTTTTAGGGTTTTTTATATTTCTTTAGGTTTTTTATGGTTGTATATTTTTTAGGGGTTTAGGGTTTTTAGAGATTTTAGTGTTTTAGGGTTCAGGGGTAGTGTTTATTATGGGTTTTTAAATTGATTCATGGTCCCTCTTGTAGTTTTTATGGATTTTAGTGTTATTTTGTGGTTCCTAAGGGTTTAAATATATTTTTATGGTTTTTATAGTTTCAGGGAGTTTTATAGTGTTTTAGGAATTTTTTAGGGTGTTTAGTTTTTTTATGTTATTTTAGGGTGGTAAGATTTTTAGTGATTTTTATGTGGTTTTAATGTTTTTTAGGGTGTTTTTTAGTTTCTAGGGTTATTTATGGGATTTTTTGTTGGGTGGGGTGTTTAGGGTTTTCAGGTTTTTAGGGCAAAGAAGATACGATGGTTAGGCTATTCTCAACCCACCAAAATCTATAAATAAAAAAGACACGGCAGACAAGGGAGGGGAGGGGTCAAACAGCCCACACCCAAAAAACCATAACGAACCAAAAAAAGAAAGATCAAGAAAAAACAAATAGAAAAGTTCCAAAATAAAAGACACTCACAAAAGAGCGTGTCCGTCAATATCACCACCGAAGTCATCCAGCTCCACACCGCAGCAACCGAAGCTCGCACCCAGGTCAGTGCCCACACCAATAAAGTAGATGTCTGGTTCAGCACCTGTGTCCATAGAATCCCATCCGGACTCGTAATCCTCCTGAATTCCGAGCATCGACAAAAACTTCTCTCTGGCTCTCATCTGCTCAGTAGTTTGTGATGTCCGCTCTAGAAAATTGACTTTGAGATTTATCATGGCCTTCTTAGAGGTGGCCCGAGTCGCCATATGTCGCGGGAGGGCAGAGTAATCCTTTCGTAGCCTACGCTTTGGTGGTGTATAGATAGAAACATCCTCATGTACTTCTTCCTTACGAATTACTCCATCACTAGCTGCACTTGAGACCTTTTTGTGCCCTTTTTTTCTGCCAGACCCAGAATTTTTAGCACCCCCTTCTAACAGCTTATTCTTATCTTTCTTCAACCGAGCCATAACAACACTTATCATGCGGTCATCCTCGGAAAATCTCTCTCCAATTCTCTTACCTTTCCCCTCAAGGGGATACCTTTCCCATTAAACCATCATCATATCATGCATCAGAACACACATATCTTCAGTAGATGGGGAACCAAAAACAACCATGGATCTTTGCAGGTATGGGGTCATATCGCTTGAAACATTAGTGAGTCGTAGTGGAAAAAATCATGTCTGGTCCACGCAAGGTGCACATGGAAAGTCCCCCACTTTGCTGGTCCCTTCCACAATATGAGGTGAGACTGCCTCCAAGAGAGTACTCCCCACATCATCACAACCCACAATCACCCGGGGGCGTCACGCAAATCGGTGTGTCGCACCCTAGAACACCAGGACTGCACTTCTATCACAAACCTCTCCTTCTCAGCCAAATACATTTGCCACTCATCTCCAGCTCGCACACCTTGCACATCCATATCCCGTTGTGCAATCTCACCCACCAACACATCGTCATCTGCCTGCATAGTCGAGGATAAATCCTGAAAACTGCTATGAGGATCCACAACATACCCCTTCCAGGAGTCTTCTACTGCTAGCACCCCCACTACTCATCTTGCAGAACCTATCCTCTTCTCCCAGTATTGGCACCAGGGGGGCTCTAAATGGTTGTTCTTGCGCCCCTATTACATTGTGGCTTCTTTACCTTTGTCCAAATGTCTCCCCAAAGCTTCAACACATCCACAAAAAACTTCAGAAAGGGGTTTCTCCTCCCCTTCATCCATTAGCACTACCTCAACAATGAAAGATCATGAAAAATAAGAATCTCTAGCTAGACGAATGCTAAAACCACATGTGTCTATCATAGAAACTTCCAAATCAGTCCCAAGCATATGGTCTATCAAACGGGAAACTTCTGCAACCAGAGGATGGGGCGAGGTCTCGATCACCCTCTTGTCTCCCTTCGCCTCCACCAGAGTGTGGGTGGTCTCCCCGAAAATCATCTGAACAAGAGATGAACCAATCCTACCAGGGGAAACACATCCCCCAAACTGATCATTATGGCCAAAGCTCCTACTATTAGAACAGAAAACCGGCCATGACTCAAAAATGACCAGTTGCCTCCACTAGAGCTCCTCCCTTACAGCAATCCAGAAATCATCCACTGGATCTTTTGAAGCATCAACCTCAACAAAGGTACTTGGAAAAACTGGGTGAAAAAGGTCCCTAGTCATACTATCCACACAGAGGAACCTCCCCATAATATTTACAAGCATTGAAAGAATAGAGAAATTTTGAAAGGGAAGGTGGAGTTAAGGAAATCTATCCCAGGTTTCAACCATCGGAGAGTCCCTCGTTAGATGAAAGTCAAAGCTCCACTGAAAAAGAGAAAATTGAGAACCATTATATATCTGAGGGGCCATTGACCAGGCCAGAACTAGATCCTCCTCAGACACAAAGCGAATCATGATGTGGGAGCTATCGACGAGACCCACTTTTGCGCAATCCCTAAGCTTCCACAAAGAAGAGAAGAACCTATCGAAAGAGGCCACCGAGGGACGTCGCATCTGGAACATCGCAACTAGAGTCAGGCAGTGCAGATCCATGGCTTTAGTAAACTCTCTAATCGAGAGGGGATTTTGGGGTTTTTATTTTTTTAGGGTTTTAGGGGATTTAGAGTTTTAATAATTTTATGGTTTTTATGGGTTTTAGGGTTTTTATTTTCTTTTTTTTTTTTTGTATTATTTTTTTTAATGATTTTTGTGCTTTTCATGTTTTTAGGGGGTTTTCAGGGTTTTTTTGTGTTTATTGTATTTTTACTGATATTTAGGAGTCTTAAATAGTTTATTAGGGTTTTATGGTGTTTAGATTTTTTGGTTTTTAGGTTGTTTTGTGATTTTTATGGATTTTTAGTGTATTTTAGATTTTTAGGATCTTTTAGGGTTTTTATAATTTTTAGGAATTTTGGGTTTTTTAGGGTCTTTAGTGGTTTTGGGGGTTTTTTGAGGATTTCATGGTTTTATGGGATTTAGGGTTATTTTGGTTTTTATAATTTTTAGTATTTTTAAAGGATTTTAGGGTTTTTATGGGTGTTAGGGTTTTTATAGTCTTTTAGGATTTTATTATTTTTAGGTGTTGTTACGGTTTTAATGGCTTTTATGGTCTCTTAATTTTCTTTTAGGGTTTTTGGGTATTTTAGGGTTTTTAGAGTTTTTATGTTTTTAGGGATATTTAAGGTTTTAAAGGGTTTTTGGGTGTTTTAGGGTTTTTAAGGGTTTTTAAGGGTTTTTAAGGGTTTTTAAGGGTTTTTAGGGTTCTTAAAAGTTTCTTTTTCAAATTTTTAATCATTTTAAGTGTTATTGTAGAGTTTTAGTGTTTTTAGTTTTTTTAGTGTTACAAGTTTTTCGGGGTTTTAGTGTAGGGGATTTTAGGGGTTTAGGGTCTTTAGGGTTTTTTATTATCTACTAGTGGTTTTGGTTTTTATGGGTCTCTTTGGACTTTTAGGGTCTTTTGTGGTGTTTAAAGAGTTTTAGGTATATTTAGGGACTTTTAGTGATGTTTAGGGTTTTGGGAGGTTTAATGGGTTTTTTGAATTTTAGGGGGTTTAGGGTTATTTAGCGTTTTTATGTTTATTTATTTTTATTTTATTTTTTAGTGTTTTTAGTATTTTTACTCTCTTGTAGTGCATTAGGGTTTTTTGGGATTTTAGTTTTTTAGGGGTTTTTAGGGATTATGTATTTTTTTGGTTTTTAGGGGTTTTAAGGGCATTAGAATTTTAGGGTTTTTTTACTTTTAGTGTTTAGGGGTTTATAGGGGATTTTAGAGTTTTAGGGGTTTCGGGGGGTGGCATAATGTTTTCTATGTTTAATGGTTTTGTTGGGTTTTATGGATTTTATGGTTTTTTTATTGTTATGGTTTTTAGGGTTTTTTGGTTCATTTGAGGGTGTTTTTTAGAATTTTTAGTGTTTTTATGTCTTATAGGGGGTTTTAGGGTTTTTTATTTTTTAGTGTTTTTTGGGGGGTTAGGGGTGTTTATGGTATTTTAGGGGTTTTAGGGGGTTTAGTGTTTTAGGGTTTTTGTATGTTTTAGTATTTTTAGGGGTTTAAACTCATTTTATAAGTTTTAAGGTTTTTTAGTATTTTATGTTTTTTACAGTTTTTTATTGTTCAGGGATTTTTTTGTTTTTAGGGGTTTTGTGGGGTTTTTCTTCGTTTTTATGGTGTTTCATAATTTTAAGGTGTTTTATGATTTTTAGGGTCCTTTCATTTTTTATGGTCTTTTATGATTTTTTTTGTGTTTTATAGTTTTTTGAATTTTTAGAGTCTATTTTGAATTTTTATGGGTTTAAATGATTTTTAGGGTCTTTTGAGTATTTTAGGGGTTTTTAGGGTCTTTTGTGTTTTAAGAGTGTTTTAGGTGTTTTTTATTTTTTGCAAGGTTTTTAGGAATTTAAAGAGTTATAAGGGTCTTTTAGGGTTTTTTGGTTTTTTGGGTCTTTTCGGGGTTTTAGAGTTTTTAGGGTACAACAGGGTTTTTTGGATTTTTAGGGTCCTTTATGGTTTTTAAGAATACTTAATGGTTTTTAGTGGTTTTAGGTTCCTTTATGGATTTTAGGTTTTTTTTAATATCTTTTAGGGTTCTTAGGGTTTAAGGGTTCTTTTGGTTTTATTGTCTTTTGATGTTCCTTTCAGGTTTTTTAGGATCTTATAGAATCATTGAGGGTTTTCAACAGATTTTATGGTTTTTAGTTTTTTTAACGGCCTTTTAGATTTTTAATAGTTTTATGGGGTTTAAAGTATTTTAGGGGTTTTAGGTATTATTATTATTATTATGATTTAAGTATTTTTTGGGGTTTTAAGGGCTTTTATGGTTTTTATGGGGGTATTCAGTTTGTTTAGATTCACTTATTGTTTTTATTGTTTTTAGGATTTTTGGGTTTTAGGGACTTTTAGGTCTTTTATGGGTTTTTTTGGATTTTTTGGATTTTTTATTTTAGAGTTTTTAGGGTTTTAATGGGTTTCTATAATTTTTAGGATGTTTTACGGTTTTAGGGTTTTTCTTGGTTTTTTGGTTTTTTATGGTTTAGTGATTTAGTGTTTTTAAGGGTTTTAGTGGTTTATTGTGTGTTGTAGGGGTTTTAATCGTTTTAGGGGCTTTTATTAATTTTTTGAATTTTTATGTTTTTTAATGGTTGTTGGGGTCTTTTAGGGTTTATGGTTTTTAGGGTTGTTTTGGATATTTGAGGGGTTTTTAGGATCTTTTAGCATTTTAATGGGTTTTATAGTATTTATGGTTTTATGGTCTTTGTGAGTTTTTAGGGTTTTCGTGGTTTTTATGTTGATTTCCAACATTTGGGGTTTTTTATGTGGTTCTTAGGGTTGTTTAGTGTTTTTTGGAATTTAGGGACTTCTTGAATTTTATGATCTTTTAGGGGTATTATGGGTTTTTATGGGTTTTTAAGATTCTTAGGGTATTATGGGTTTTAGGGTCTTTTAGTGGTTTTACAGAGTTTTTAGGGGGTTTAGGGTTATTTTGTAAATTTTAGTTATTTCATGTTTTTAGTGGTTTTAGGTTATATTAGGTATTGTTTTTGGGTCTTTCTGGTTTTAATGGATTTTGGGTTTTTAGTACTTTTTTTTGGATTTTTTGGGTTCTTAGGGATTTTAGGTGGTTTTCATGTTTTTGGGGGTTTTAGGGGTTTTAGGGTTTTTAAGAGGTTTTATGGGTTTTATTGGTTTAAGGGGTTTTACGGGTTTGGTGTGTTTAGGGTTTTAGTGGTTATTTAGTGTTTTTTTGTTATTCATTGTTTTAGGTTATTTAACTAATTTATAAGGGGTTTAATGGTTTTTAAATGGTTTTATGAGATTTTATTTTTATAGGGATTTTCTTGGTCTTACCGGCTTTATTTTTTATATGGTTTTTATGTTTTTATGTGTTATAGGATAGTTTTATAGTTTTTATGGTTTTGAGTGTTTTTTGGGTTTTGGTGGTTTTATGGTTCTTAGGGGTTTTTTGTGCTACTAGGGTTTTTAGGGTATTTATGGTTTTCAGGGTTTATAAGGTTTTTGGAGTTTTTAGTGCTTTAAGGGTATTTAGGGTTTTATGTTGTTTAGGGTTTTTAAGGTCCATTAGGTATTTTAATTGGTTATAGGGTCTTTTAACGATTATGGGCAATTTACAGACTTTTAGGATTTTTAGGGTTCTCATGGTTTTTAAGGGTTTTAGTGTTTTATGGGGTTTTCAGTGTTTTTAGGTTTTATCGGGGTTTTTGTTTCTAGGGTATTATTGGGATTTTGGGTTTTTATGGGTTTTTATGTTTTTCGGTTTTTATGGTTGTTTTGTGGTTTTATGGTTTTAGGGGTTTCTTAGGGTTTTGTAGGTTTTTAGGATTCTAGTGGTTTTAGTGGTTTATAGATTCTTTTAAAGGTTTTAGGGTTTTTAGGTGTATTTAGAATCTTTTTGAGGGTTTTAATGTTCTTTAAGGATTTTTACGGTTTTAAAGGATTTTTTAGATATTTAGGATATTTAGGGTTCTGTAGTTTTTTGTATGTTATTTTAAGGTTTTTAGGCCTTTTTAGAGGTTTTAATGGTTTTTAAAAGGTTTTTTAGTTATTTAGAGATTATAAGTGTTGGGGACTTTATGGTTTTTTAGATATTTTTAATGTTTTTATTTTTTGGGGTTTTGTAGGGATGTTATGGTTTTTGGGTTTTTTAGGGATTCTAGGTTTTTTAGGGATTTTAAGGGTTTTTTTGTTTTAGGGGTTTTAGGGTTTTTATTGTGTTTTTGGTTTTTCTTAAGGTTTTATGGTCTTTTAGTGTTTGAGGGTCTTTATGGATTTCTAGGGTTATTATTTTCTTTTCAGGTATTAGGTGTTTTTATGGTTTTTAGGGTCTTTTAGGGTTTGATAGGGTTTGGGGATATTTTTAGGAATTTAGGGGTTTGATGTTTTTATGGTCTTTTTAGAGTTTTTGGGTCTTTTAGGGTCTTCATGGTTTTTTTAAGGGTTTTCAGGTTCTCAGCAGTTTTATGAATTTTTAGGGTCTTTTAGGGTTGTTAGGTATTTTTAGGGTTTTTTAGAGTTTTTATGAGGTTTTATGTTTATTATGGGTTTCGGGGGATTAGGTGTGATTAGTGGTTTTTAGGGGTTTTTAGGGTTTTTAGGTTTTAATGTGTTTTGGTGGATTTTTTTAGTGTTTGGGGTTTTATGGAATTTATTGGTCTTTTATACAGTTTTTATGATACTTTACAGTTTAGAGGGCCTTTTAGGGGTTCTATTGGGTTTTAGTGTGATTTAGTGTGTTTAAATCTCTTTTAGGTTTTTAATGATTTTTAGACTTTATAGGGGTTTTTTGTATTTTGCTGTTTTAAGGGTTTTTTAGATTTTTTGGGTTTTATGAATTTTTTGATTTGTTTAGGTTTTTAGTTTTTTTGGTCTTTTATGCCTTTTTTTGGGTTTTAAGGATTTTTATATTTTTTAGTTTTTAGTTGTTGTAGGGTATTTTTAGTGTGTTTAGGATTTTCTTAGTGTGTTTTAGGGTCTTTTCAGGGGTTTTCTTGGGTTTAAGTGTTTTTTGGTTATTTGGTTTTTTGGGATTTAGTGTTTTTAGTGTTTTTAGTGTTTTTACTGTCTTTTAGGGTTTTTTTGGGGTTTCTACAGTCCTTTTCTAGTCTTTTGGGGTTTTAAGCGATTTTAGGGTCTGTTGAATTTTTAGGATTTTTTGGAGATTATTTTGTTCTTTTTAGGTTCTTTTTAATGGGCTTTAGAGTTTTTAGGGGTTTAAAAGGATTCATTGAATTTATTTATGTTTTTAAAGATTTTATGACTTCATAAAGGGTTTTAGGGTTTATTTTTGATTATTTAGGGTTTATTGGGATTTTTAAGGATTTTATGATTTTTAACGGTTTTTATGTTTTTTAGTTTTATTAATGTTTTTGGAGTAATGATATTTTTTAGATTTATTTAGATTTTTTGGGGGTGTATGGCTTTGGGGGGTTTTTTGAGTTTCTTGGGCCTTTAGTGTTTTTTTATGATTTTTAATTTTTCATAGGGGTTTCAGTGTTTTTTGGGTCTTTGAGTGTTATTAGTGTTTTTTATTATTTTTTTGGAGTTTTATGGTTTTTAGGGTGTTTTAGGGATTTTAAGATAGTTTATGGAATTTTAGGGTTTTCGTGCCCATTTGTGATTTTAGGGTTCTTAATGGTCCTTTATGGGTTATACAGTTTTTTGGATCATTTTGGTTTTTTTAGATTATTTGAGGTTTTTATGGTTTTTAGGGGGTTTAGTGGGTTTTAGGGTTTCTTGGGCTTTCGTGGTTTTTTTGTTTTAAGGTTTTGGGGGTTTTAGTGAATTTTGGGTTTTTAATGGTTTTTATGGTTTTTAGGTTTTTTAGGTTTTTTATGGTTTTTAGAGATTGTGAGTTATTTTTAAATTTTTTAGGATTTATAATGTATTTTAAGATCTTTTAATGTTTATTGGTGTATTTAGGTTCTAATATAGTTTTTAAGGTTTTTATGGTGCCAATGTTCTTTTAGGGTTTTTAGGGTCATTTAGTGTTTTTAGGGGATTTCTAGGTTCTTTTAGGGTTTTAGATGGTTTTAATATCTTTATGTTTTTTTGGGTCCTTAGTTTTTAGGGATTTTATGGGTTTTAGATTAATTTATGGGTTTTGGGTCATTTAGTGGTTTTATGGTCCATTAGAGTTTTTTTGTATTTTTATGATCTTTTATGTCTTTTTTTGTTTAAAGGGTCCTTTATTATTTTTAGGTTTTTTTAGATTCTTATGGTTTTTAGGGTATTTTATTTTCATTTAGGGTGTTTAAATGACTCTTTTGGGTTTTATGGTGTTTTGGTCTTTTAGGGGATTTTCGGGTGGTGGGGGTTTAGGTTCTTTTATGGTTTCTAGGATTTTTAGGATCTTTTAGGTGTTTTAGAGTTTTTATGGTTATTTAATGATTTTTAGTGTTTTTAGGGTTTTTAGGGGGGTTAGTGTTTTTCGTGGTTATTATTGGTTTAATGCATTTTCGGCTCATTTAGGACGTGGTAGGGTTTTTAAGGGTTTTTAGGGTATTTAGTGTGTTTTAAAAGGATTTTATGATTTTATGGGGTTTTAGTGGTTTTTAGGGATTTTAATTTTTTTTAAGGTTTTTAGGGTTTTTAGTGTTATTAGGCTTTTAAGGGTTTTTACTTTTCTTAATGTTTTTTTAGTTTTTAGGGTTTTTATGATTTTTGGAGGTTTAAAAGGTTTTTAGTGTTTTTATGGGTTTGAGGGTTTTTAGAGTTTCTATTTTTTTTAGGTTTTTATGGCCTTTTTGGACCTCTTAGGGATTTTTATGTCTTTTAGGAATTTCATGGTTTTAGGGGTTATTATTTTTTTAGTGTTTTCAATTCTTTTAGGGGTTTGGGGTTTAATTGTGTTTTTGGGGTTTTTAGGTTTTTAGTCTTTCAATGGGTTTTTGGTTTTTTGGGTTTTTAGGGTTATTTATGGATTTTCGAGTTTTAAGGGTTTCTATGGTTTCTAGGATTTTTAGGCATTCTAAGGGTTTTAGAATTTTTTTGGGGTTTTATAGTTTGTTAAGGTTTTAATGTTTTTGGGTTTTTCAGGGTCATAAATGTATTTTATGGTTTTTAGGTTTTTTAGGGTTTTGAGGCTTTTTAATGGGTTTTTAGTGTTTTTAGGGTCTTTATGGTTTTAGGGGTTTTAATTTTTTTTTTGTATTTATTGGGTTTTTAGGGTTGTTTAGGGACTTTAGGATCATTGAGGTAATTTAGGGGGTCTTGAGGGTTTTTATGGGTTTTTAGGGGTTTTAGTGTTTTTAGGATACTTTTGGTTTTAGGGTCCTCTATGTGTTTAAAGGGTTTTTTGGGTCTTATAGGTGTGTTTAGTTGTTTCTTGCTTCATTTAAATTTTTTAGGTTTTTTAGTTTTTTTGGGTGGTTTTAGGGGTTTGTGGATTTGCAGGGTTTTTAGAGTTTTTTTCTCTTTTATAGGTTTTAGATTCTTTAAATTCTTTAGGGACTTTTAGGTTATTTTAGGGATTTATGGTTTTTTATTTTTTATTTTTATAGGTTTTATGGTTTTAAGGGGTTTTAGGGGTTTTAGGGTTTTTATGTGGGTTTTTTAGGTTTTTGGATTTTAGGGGTTATTAGGATTTTCATAGTTATTTGGAGTTTTTTAAGGGTTTTCTAGTTTTAGGGTTATTAGGGGTTTGGGAGGTTTTCAAGATTTAGAATGTTTTGGGGTGTTTCTATGGTTTTTAAGGGCATAAGTTTTTGTAGGGATTATTTAGGGTTTTTGGGTTTTCTTTATTTTTATAAGTTTTAGGGGTTTTATGAATTTTTTATGGGTTTATGGGTTTTTGTGTTTTTAGGGATTTTTAGAGTTTATAGTGTCTCATAGTTTTTTAAGGGTTTTATGTTTTTTTGTATGGTTTTGGGGATTTTTGGGTATTTTTGGGTTTTTAGGGTTTTAAGGGTTTTTGATGTTTTTGTGGCCTTCAAAAGTTTTTACCAAATTATAGGTATTTTTTGAGGTTTTAGGGATTTTAGGGTTTTTAGATATTTTTAGGGGTTTTAGGGTATTTTTGGGGTTTTAGGGTATCGTTGGGTATTTGAGGGTTATTTGTCATTTTTGGGTTTTTGGGTCTATTTGGGTTTTTAGGTACCTTTATGGTTTTCAGGGCCATCACTTCAAAAATACAGTAGATTTGCAATGGTTTTTTAGAGGGTGTTATGCACAACCCCACTAAATTCATTTTAGAGGGGGTTCTACACAACCCCCTACAATCATCGAATTAAGAGGGGTTTCACATCTCCCTCTAAATTTTTTAGTATTATTTTTTATACTTAGTTGGATTTTTTAGTCAGTTATGTCAAAATCAACGTGAATTTAATAATTTGTGGCGCCATATGTTCAATTTGATTTTTGAGGCGCTAAATATATATTTATATATTTATATGTATATTTTTTGGGTATTACATTATATATATATATATATATATTCTTTATTTTCTCAAATTTAAACAGAAGGGGTTCGAAACCCCCTCTAGTCTCTTAAATTATAGGGGGTTCGCAGCCCACTATAATCTCATAATTTAGAGGGGTTTCATGAAACTCCTCTAATCCCTTAGATTATAGGGGGGTTTTGAACCCTGTCTAATTTAACAAATTAGTGGGGGTTATGAACCCCCTTTAATTTTTGAAATTAGAGATGGTTTTGAACCCCCCCCCCCCCCTATAATTTATGAAATTTGAGGGTGTTCAGGATCCAACACTAATCCATTTGATTATACGGTTTTTTTTAACCTCCTCAATTTTTTTATTTTTTTAAAAAATAAATATCATATAAATTCAAATTTTATAATATATGTATGTGTGTGTGCACATGTATGTATATATATATATATTACACAAACAAATTATATAAATGTTTTTAAATGCATTATAAACACACACACACACATATATATATAATGAAATTATATAAATAATTTAAATAAATACTTATACATATAAATAAATTTCTTCATATATAAATATTGGTATACATAATATAAATTTAATTATAAATATATTTATCTTAATATATAAAATTTATATATGGTTCTATAAATACTATACATTTATATTATGATTTTTATTAGACACATTTTATATTGAGTACATTTTTATTGTATATATATGTATAAATACATTCATATTATATGATGTATACAAATATATATAATATCAAAAAAATTAAAAATAAATATATTATATATTATATATTATATATTATATATTATAAATATTATATTATAAATATTTTATTATATATTAATTTCAATATATTATATAATTATTTTATACATAATGTAGTATACAATATAAATTATAAAATAATTTAGTGTATATATATATTAGTTAGATATATTATATTTATTTTAAATTATATGGATGCATTTACTTTTGTGAATGTATATATATGTGTATACAAGATATAATATAAATGCATATAATTACATACATAAATATATAGTAAAAATATATTTTACCTTATATATGTATAATATAAATCATAAAATATATAAATGTATAGTATTTATAAAACAAACATATAATTTTTATAGTTTAAAAAATAGTTTTTTATAATAATAATTAGTAATATTATTGTTACACACAAACACACAAATATATATTAGTATATAAAATTATTATACAAATAAATAAATATATTATAATTATACTATATCTATAAATATTATATAAATACACACACACACACATACAAATATAAATGTATTTATAAATATATCTATAAATATATATTTCTATTTGTAAATATAATTATTCAAATATATTTTATATACACTCATAAAATATATATATATATATATATATATATTATACATAATTCTATATTGTATTTAAATATTATACACAAATATATTATAAATTATATACAAATATATTATATATACAAAAATATTTTATATTTATTAAATTACTATACACTACTATTTATATATATATAAATAATCCAATTTTTATGTATCTAAATAAATAAAATTTATTATATATATAAATCAAAAACTTGTCAGCACAGTTGGTTGAGGCTCGCTGTTGTTTTCTCCTAGGTCCCTTGTTTGATTCCCAGTGGGGGAGTATTTCTTCTCCCTTATCATTGGGATGGGTTGTGCGTGCTCGAGGTTGGGATCAGAGCAGTTGTCCACGGGGTGGGTGCCTAGGCCTGGGCCATTCTAGTTTTCTGTGGGTGGGGTTGTCTGTCAGGGTCGAGGTGGGTTTTCAATATTTATTAGGGGCATCTTTCAGTTATCCAACGTTTTTTAGGGGTGTGTACTGAGATTTTCCATGGGGCATGGGTTATTGGGGTTTTCTGGGGGGGGTGTGGGTTGTTAGGGATGTGTCCTTGGGTTTTCTAGAGTTGGGGTTGGGTGTTATCCTGGTGGTGTATTAAAATTGTGTTTAGGGGCAGTTGTATTAAAATTTCCCCTATACTAGGGGATTTGGAACTCATTTTTGGGCGGTTCTAACCACCCCTAAACTGATAATTAAATTAGAAGGGGTTAAAACAACCCCTAAATATGCTATTTTAAGTGAACATAGGGTGAAATTAAAGGGGCTTAAAACGACCTCTAATTTAACAACTGCTAAATACAAGCTCACTTTACTTTAACTTTCCCAAAACCGCCTCTAATTATAGTAGGACGAAACTTTATTGGATGTTATGGGTAATTTCCACTTATGTTTTTAGACGAGGTTATAACCCCCTCTAAATCAAAAAATAACCCCTTCCAATTGCACTATTTTTTAAATTTTGTTTAGGGATTTTAGGGTCCTTTAGAGTTTTTTATGTTCTTTATGTCCTTTAGGTTTTTAGGGACTTTTAGAAGTTTAATTTTTTTGGGGGGTTTTAGTTTTGTAGGGGGTTTTAGGGTGTTTTAAGGTTTTCATGGATTTTAGGGTTTTCTAATTGTTTTATGGGATTTTTTGTTTTTATTGGATTTTTAGGGACTCAGGGTTTTTAGGTTTTTTTAAGGGTTTTGGGTTTTTTTATTTTTTCTAAGGATTGTAGAGTTATTTTGGTTTTTTTAAGTTTTTAGGGTCTCTTAGGTTTCATTTCAGTTTTATGGTTTTTAATGTTTTATCGTTTTTATGGTATTTTAGGGTATTTTAGGGGTTTTATTGTTTTTGGAGTTTTAGTATTTTTAAGGTGTTTTAGTGTTTTAAGGGGTTATTTGGTTCGTTTGGGGTTCTATAGGGTCTTTTAGGAGTTTTAGGTGGTTTAATGATTTTTAGATTGTTTGAGTGTTGTTTAGTTTTTTTACTATTCTTAGGGTTTTTAGGTTATTAGGATTGTTTAAATGTCTTTAGGGTCCATTAAGGTTTTTAGGGTCCTCTAGGGGTTTAGAGTTTATTTGGGTCATTTAGGGTTTTTACTATTTTAAGGGTTGTTTAGGATTTTGAGGGTCCTTTAGGGGTTTTAAGGTAGTTGAGTGGATTTTCAGGTACTAGGGTGTTTTTGGGCCTTTTATATAGTTTAGTTTCCAATATGGTTTTTGGGTATTTAGAGACGTTTAGGGATTTCTATGGGTATTTTATGGTCTTTGGGTGTTTTAGGTATTTTTGTGTATTTTGAGGTTTTTATTGGTTTTATGGTCTTTTAGGGTTTTAGGGTTTTTATTATTTTTGTGGTCTTTTAAGGGGTT
Source organism: Viscum album (assembly GCA_963277665.1). Classification (NCBI taxonomy): domain Eukaryota; kingdom Viridiplantae; phylum Streptophyta; class Magnoliopsida; order Santalales; family Viscaceae; genus Viscum; species Viscum album. Next base: position 578,930,184 of record OY728161.1, on the reverse strand, counting down.
TTAAGTTATCCGGTTCTTTTAGGTTTTTAGGATTTTTTATGTTTTTATTGTTTTTATGGGTTTTAGGGGTGTTTATGCTTTTAAGGTCTTTTAGTAGTTTTTAAGACTGTATGGTTTTTTTGTTTTTAACGGATTCAAAGGTTTTAAGTCTTTTAATTGTATTTTAGGGGTTTTTAGGATTTTTATAGTTCATAGGGTTTTTAGAGTTACTATGGTGTTTTGGGGTTTTCAATGGATTTTGATGTTTTTTAGTATTTTTATGGGGTTTAAGGGGTTTTTATGTTTTCGTGGATTTTAAGGGGTTTTATAGTACTTAGGATTTTTTAGGTTCTCAAGGGATTTTGGGTTTTTAAAGGTTTTAATATTTTTAATGGTTTTATTGGTTATTAGGATTTTTAGGGTTTTTAGGGTCTATAGTGTTTTTGTATTTTTATGGTTTTTAGATTTTTTAAGGGTTTTATTGCTTTTTAGTGGGGGTTTTAGGTTTCTGGGGTTTCTAGGGATTTTAAGTAGATATTCGGGGTTTTATGATTTTTTTGGAATATTATGTTTTCTATGGTTTGAGGAGTTTCATGGGTTTTTAGTGCTTTTTTACGGTTTTTATTGGTTTTAGGGGTTTCTAGGGTTTTCAGGGTTATAAAAGGTTTTTATGATTTTTTAGGGGTTTTAAGGTTTTTTGAGATTTTAGGGTTGTTTAAGGTTTTAAGGGTTTTAGAGGTTTAAGAGTTTTTTGGGTTTTATAATTTTCATGGTTATTTGGGGATTTATATGGGGTTTTAAGGGTTTTAGTTATTTTAAGGGGGGGTTTTGTTTAGGGGTATTTAGTATTTTTAAGGGTTAATGATTTTTATCATTTTTAATTGTCTTTTAGGGTTTTCAGGTTTTTTGAAATATTTTATGGTCTACGGGTATGGTATGGGATGTCGGGTTTTTAATGGGTTTAAATATTTTTTAGTATTATTTTAGGTTTTAGTGTTTTTTTGGGGTTTTACAATTTCTAGGGGATTATAGGATTTTTTTGGGTTTTTAGGAATTTTTTGTAGTTTGTAGCGTTTTTAGGGATTTGGGGGATTTTTAGTTGTTTTTTTGTGTTTTTAAGGGGTTTCATGGATTTTTAGTGTATTTTAGTGTTTTTTGGGTTTTAGGGGTTTTGAGGAATCTTTAGCATTCTAAAGGTTATTAGGGGTTGTAAGGGTTTTTTGGGATTTAAAGGTTTTAGTGGTTTTATATATTTTAGGGTATTTAAGGGGTTTCAGGGCCTTTTAGGATTTGTTAGGGTTATATGGTATTTGCTGGTTTTAGGTTATTTGTGGGTCATACTGTATTTTTAGGGTCTTTATGGGTTTTATAATTTTTAGTGTTTTTATGGGTTTTAAGGATTTTTCAGTGTATTTAGGGTTTTTAGGGGTTTTTATAGTTATTAGGGTTTCATGGATTTTAGGTTTTTATTGGATTTTAGGAGATTCTTAAGGTTTTCAAGGTTTGTAAGGGGTTTTATGGTTTTTTATGGTTTTGGGATATTTTTTTGATTTTTTAGAGTTTTTATATATTTTTAGGGTTATTACGTGTTTTTAGGAGGTTTTAGTGTTTTTTGATCTTTTCAATAATTTTTATGGTTTTTATCATTTTCAGGGGTTTTATAGCTTTTTATAATTTTTAGTGTTTAATGATTTTAAGGGTTTAATGGGGGTTATTGTGGTTTAGGTTGTTTAGGCTTTATAGAGTGTTTTAGGGAAAGGAAGATGGGAGGGTCGGACTATGCCCCCCCACCAAAATTTTTTAGAGAGGGAAAAAGATACACAATAGACAAGGGTGGGGAGGGGTAAAATGACCCACACCCAAAAACCCTTTACAATCCACGCCAAAAAAAAAAAGAAAAATAAAACAATAAAAAACACCCAAAGCCAAACAAAGCATAAAAACCAAGAAGTCTCTAACATCACCCAGCCAAACAAGCATCAATATTTCAAAAATAGCACCTTCAGCACCTCCCTTCCCAGCAGCAACCAGCACCCAGATTCACTGTCTCTAGCCTCCATCACCTCCTCACCAATCATAACCACATCCAACATCAGAGAAACAACTCCCGAATCACAAACAATAGCTTTATCCCAGCCAAACCATACAACAACCAACATCCAGCACCCCATTTTTAGACAACTAGATCTTCTTTCAAACAAACATCTCCCAATAGCCCGCTTCCACCTCACCAACCAGCAGCACCAGTTCCTCTCAACCCCACCATAACAAAAATCCAGCACCCACCACCTCCAGTCCTCGAGGGCAACTGAAGTCCAGCATATCAATGTCCAGAAACTCAAGATCCAGACAAAAAATAGCAGCAACTTAAGAGAAAACCAACAACAAGAAGCAAAACTCGTACAATAGCTCAAAAAACAGCAACCATCTCCTCCTAGACAATCGAGCTCTAGTATCTCACCATATCCAGACTCACAAAATTCATGACCAAACTAGCCACAATGCAAGAGACCACAATCTGAAAAAACATTCATATCACAGCACAACATAATAGGATCGTCATCATCATCATGTAACCGATCCATGGGAGAATCTTCAGAAATACGAACCTGAATTTTCCACACAAACCGATGCCAAGCTGATATCAATTGTGCCTCTTTCATCCTTTGGGTAGATCTAAGAGACCCCATCTCCGCCGCATGTACCAACCTCCAGAGACCTCCACAGATCCCGAAAATCCACCAGGAAACAACCAGCCGCAGATCAAAGCCGCAGAAATTCACCTTAACAAAATGTGTAGAAGACCGAAGCAGAAAATCACGAAAGATCATCCGTCATTGAGGCCAGAACCCGTGTCGCCGATGCACCCTGCTCCATCGTTGAGGCCGCTGACTCCGCTGACCTTCCTGTCCCAGATCTGCAAAGACGACCTCGATCCGTGATATAAATCCATGAAGTAACCCAACCGCCGGAGAGCCTTCGACGCCACAAGCCAGATCGGAATGATCTGAGACCGCTGCAACCTGCACAACCTCCAAAGCAAACGAAACCCAAGCGCACCAGAAAAAAAACAGAAACCCTTATGAAGCCAAAAGCCAGATCAAGGGAACCACTCGGGGAGGACGAAGCCGCTGAAGAAACACCTTCTTGAAGTTACAGAACGCATCCAGAGAACACCATCGCTGAGAGCAGATCGAGGAGCCAGTGTCAAGAACCCAAGACCAAAGCTAGATCTGACATGAGTACATGAAAAACGGGCCAATCACGCCTCTGTCCAAATGACAGGAAGCCCATCTCATCCGACTAACAGCATCATGAACCCAGAGAGACCTGCACGACTTTAGATCTGGAGTCGACTTTGAACGCTTACCCATTGACTGAGAAGGGGTCGACTGAGAACGCCAGACCTTCCCACCAAATCGCTGAAGAGAGCAGCCACATCTAATACAGAGCCATAAGATTCATCGATACCACACGCAAACCACTGAGAGATCGGCAACTTCATCGAGAAGCAGCGAAGATCCACTGGGGGGGGGGGGGGGAAGACGGAGGGGATCGCGAAGAGAGATCACCCAGGGAATCAACCACCATCTACAATCTAGGGTGTTTTAGGGGTTTTATTGGTATCTACGAGTTTTAGGGTCATTTTATGTTTTTATCTTACTTATGGTTTTTTATATTTTTTAGTGACGTTGAGGTTATTAGGGTTTTTAATGTTTTTAGGTTTTTTTTGGATTTTTTGCTTTTTTGGGATTTTTGTGGTTTTAGGGTCTTCTGGTGGTTTTTAGGGTTCTTATATTTTTAGGGGTTTTTATAGTATTTTTATGGTTTTAGGGTTTGTATGGTTTTTAGGGGTTTTACAGTTTTTTAGGATTTTCATATTTTTTTTGTGAATTTTATTATTTTTTTATTTTTATGGTTTTTTACGTTTTTATTTTTAGGGTTTTTAGGGTTTTTATGGGGGTTTAGGGTTCTTTTAAGGTTTTAGGGTTTTTCTGGTTTTGTATGTTTATTAGGGTTTTTAGGTATTTTTAGTGTTTTGAGTGTTTTTAATATCATTTATTGAATTTAAGGATGTCTATGATTTTTAGGGTTTTTTATATTTTAAGTGGTTTAAAGGTTGTCATGGTTATTTTAAGGGGTTTTAGGGTTTATTTTTTTTTTTGATTTTTAGGGTTTCCTTAGATTTTGTAAATGTTTTTTTGGGGTTTTTGGCTTTTAGAATTTTTAGGGTTTTTAGTGGTTTTATGTTTGTTTTTATATTATAGTATTTTATGGTATTTAGGTTTATAGGGGTTATATGGATTTTAATGGGTTTTAGGGGCTTTAGAGTTTTTTTAGGGTCTTAAGGGTTTTTACAGCTATTTTTAGGTTGTTAGGGGATTTTTGGGATGTTATAGGGTTTTAGGGTGTTTTAAGGGATTTAGGGATTTTTATCATTTTTATAGTTTTTAGGGGTTTTAGGGCATATTTAAAGAATTTTAGGGTTTTTAGGGGTTTTAGATTTTTTTGGGTTTTTACGGGTTTTTTGGTCCTTAGGGTTTCTATAGGGTTTTAAGACCATTTTAGGTTTTTTTAGGTTTTTAGCATAATTTATGGTTTTTATTGTCTTTTAGGGTTTTGGGGTTTTATGGTCTTTAGTGTGGTATATGATTTTTTACCAGTATTAGGGTTTTGGGTGGTTTTAGTGGTTTAGGGTTTTTTAGGATTTTAAGGGGTTTTGGGTTTTTAATATGGTTTATTTTTTTTAGGGTTATAGGGGTATTTAGGGGTATTTATGTATTTTTTCATTCATTTATGACTTTTACTATTTTTAGGATTTTTTGGGTTTTTATGGTTTAGGGAATTTTTGGATCTTTTTTCCGTATTTTTATGGTTTTAGGATTTTTAATGTTTTTCAGGTCTTTTATGGTTTTTTATGATTTTAGTGGTTTTTAGGGTTTTTAGACATTTTTAGATTTTTATGGTTTTTAGGTTTTTTAAGGGGTATTAGGTTTTTAATATTTTTAAGGGTTCTTATTATTTTAGGAGTTTTTTGGGGTTTTAGGATTTTAAAGTTTGATTAGAGTCTCTTAATGTTATTAGGGTTTTTATGATTTCTAGGGTTTTTTGGTTTTATTAGTTTTTTATAAATTTTTAGCGGTTTTATTGTGTTTAGTGTTTTATGTAAGTTTTAATGGTTTTTAGTGTTTTTAGGGTTTTTAGGGTTTTTAGGGAATTTAGGGTTTTAATGATTTTTTCAGGGTTTTTAGAGTTTTTAGGTTATTTATATTTTTTAGGCATTTTTCGGGGTTTTGATGAAACTTTAGAAATTTTAATGGTTTTTAGTGTTTTTTTTTGTATTTTGGGGTTTTCATTGATTTTTTTGTGTTTAAGGTTTTTAGATATTTGTGGGGTTTCCAATGTTTTTAATGGTTTTTGGGTTTTTTAGGTTTTTAGGGTTACTTTTTTGTTTTTTGGGTTTTTGTTGATTTTTAATGGGTTTTAGGTGTTTTTAGGGTTTTAGCAGTTTTTTAGGGTTTCAAGGTATTTTTTGGATTTTAATGGTTTTTTAGTTTTTTTAGGATTTTGTATGGTTTTAGAGGTCATATGGTTTTTAGCGTATTTTAGGCGTTCTGATGTTTTTAAGGGTTTTAGTGTTGTTAGTGTTTTTTAGGATATTTATGGTTTTTAATGGGGTTTTAGTGTTTTTATGAATATTTGGGCTTCTAGGGGGTGTTAGGATTTTTAATAGTTTTTAGAAATTTTTGGTTATTTTTGGGGATTTTAGGGGTTTTATTTTATTTAGGGATATTTATGGTTTTATTGTTTTTAGGGGGTTTTCAGGTTTTTAGGATTTTTATGGATTTTTAGGGTTCGTAGTGTTTTTATGATTTTATGGATTTTTTGATGTTTTTGGGGTTATTTGGGTTTTTTATGTTTTTTAGGCATTTTTAGGGGTTTTAGGGCAAGGAATGTGTGAGGCCATGCTATTTCTAGCCTCCCAAAATATATTAAAAGAGAACAAAACCAGACAAGGGTAGGGTGGGGCCAAACAACCCACACCGAAAAAACCTAGACCCCCCCCCAAGACACCAAAACTCTAAAAGACCCAAAAAGCATAAGAGAAAGAAGAAGGAACTAAAAATCAACATCTCCATCCCCATAAGGGTCTCCATTAGTACCATAACTAGAGGAAGCATCTGACTCCACCGACTCCCATTTAGATGATTCATATTACTTTAGGAAGGCAGTGCAATACTCTCTATGATGTTGCTACACCGCATTTAGCTATGCCTTGACAGACTGACCTCCCCTAACAGGGGAATCTTCTTTATCATTGCAAGAGGCTCTCGTGGACACTGTCTTTGGAAATGTAGAATAGTCCTTCCCCGAATTCCTCTTTCTGTGATCAAAATTTACCCCTTCAAGTTTTTTTCCTTACCATATAGAATGGACACCTTTAGTAAAGCCTTCTCTTTAATGATTAAAGCCATATTTTTATTCATCCTTCTACCATCCTCTTGGAAAAAATATTGATCAGGGATGAAGGAGGCTTCCAGATTTAGGGAACATGCTGCAAGAACCCCACACTACGGCATGCTAGGAACCAACAAGGAAGGTTCCTCAATAGCCAGACAAGGAGAGGACACCACACCAGCCTGGGACAGCTGCAATTTCCCTCCTCCATAGGCATCTTGCTTACTTTCCCCCATGTAAGAGGGCTTACTCTCAATCATCCCATCACTATAGTGCACAAGCCCATGCATCTCCCATCGGTACTTCTCACCAACATCATCAGAGTGACAAATGATGTCCAAAATCGGGTTGGATTCACTAGAATTCTGGGCCCCACTCCCTCCACCACACCCAACAACGACGACCTACACCTCACACTGCACGTGTACAAAAAACCTCATACTCCCAGCATCAGCAAACAGATACCACTTCCCCTCCTCCCCAGGAATCTTCCTAACTTTCCCCTCATCCAAAAACATTCCATAAATATTGTGAACAATCACCTGAAACTACATTTTCTCTTTCTCAACATCACCATTTGAGAGCCCAGGGGTATCAAAAAATTGCCTGGATTCACTAGAGAACTGGGCCACACTCCCTCTATCACACCCACTATCGACGGCCATCACCTCACTCTTCTGTACAGTAGACCTCACACTTCGAGCATCAATAAATGGATACCCTTTCACCTCCTCATCAATCCCCATCCCTTTAAAGTGATTTAATTTTGGAATGAATTCCTACCTGTTCTTCATTCTGCTATTAGAGGAAATGGAAATCCCACCAGCAACAACCTCCCTACATAAAGAACTTCCAGCATCCAAAATCTTAAAGTTTCACCATAATATCTTGAAAATATCACTCACCTTGGGCATTAGTTGGCACTGAACAACCACTTTCCCTAAATAGTGATCACCTACTATAGACCCATGGCCCTTTGGCACAACCGGAAGACCAACGGACATAATCTTTGGGCTGTGTGATCCAGAGCCTAGACCAATTTTAGGTGCCACCACCTCAACTCCAGTCCTTTCATGCCCACTTGAAACATCCACTGTGACTTCTTTAATATGAACCCCCACCCAATCTTGACCCCCTTCACCAAATGCAACCTAAATCATATTCAAGATTTTAGGATCTTTGTGCACAAACTTCTACACCTCTCCTTGATCCTATTTCCCTTCACCATCCACCTCCTGTTCTCGATTCAAAACACCACATTTTCTGCCACCACACTAGAAATCCCAAACACTATGTCCCATATCCTAACAGAAGGAGTAGAAATGAGTCCACGACTCTAAAATCCCTGGTGGTTTCCACTGAAACTCCTCACCAATGGCAATCCAATCAAAATCAATCGGTCCATTAGATGCATCAATCTCAATAAAGGCCCTTGGGGATACCAGGTCACAAAGGTCCCTAGTTCTACTATATACACATAAGAACCTTCTTACCAGATTCCCCAACATAGAAATAATGGAGAAATTTTGAAAAGGAAGGGGAATTTCTTGAAATCTAACCCAGGATGCCACCATCGGTGAGTCACAGTTCAATTGCAAATCAAATCTCTACTAGGAAAGTGGAAATGGTCACTGTTACATCTTCATGGATCCAAAGACCAAGCATGAACTAGATCCTCCTCCAATGCAAGGTGAATCAATATGTGACTGCTATCAACAAGACCTACCATAGAACGATCTTTGAGGCCTCATTATTCAAACACGAATCTGTCAAAAACATCCACCGGAGGTCGTCAGTTCATGAATTGAGCAACCAGGGCCAGCCTGTATAGGGCAGAGGCCTCACTGAACTCCACCATAGAAAGATGAATCTGTGGACATCCTTCATGTAAATCAGTAACCTTAGTACAAAACTCAACCTGTGGATTAGGGGGAACTAGATCAGGATCTCAGAACAAAAAAAATGGCGCTTATCATCAAGAACCAGTGGAGGCCCCTCCCCGCGGAGGGGGAGAGTGAGGCGTAAAATTGGTCGTCATCTTCCATCTTGTCTCGAAAGAGGAAATCACCATCACGAGAGATCAGAGTCCCCATAATCCTTCATTATATTACGGTTTTAGGGTTTTTTTTTGGTTTTTTGGCCTTTTAGTGTTTTTAGGGGTCTTAGGGTTTTAGGGTTTTTTATTCTTTTTAAGCAGTTTTATTGTTTTTTGGGATTTTTTAGGTGTTTAGTTTTTTCTCTTGTTTTAGGGTTTTAAATATTTTGCATGTTTTTTAGTGTTTTAGGGGTTCTAGGATTGTTTTAGGGTTTTAGGGGGTTTATAGATTTTTATGATTTTATGGTTTTGGGGTTTTAATAGATTTTTATGTTTTTTTTTGTATTTAGGGTTTTAGGGTTTTATGGTGTTTAAGGGTTTTTAGGATATTTTAGTTTTTTTACAGGATTCTAAGAGCCTTTATAGTTTTTAGAGTTTTAGGGTATTTTATTGTTTTTAGAATTTTTATGGATTTAGAGTTGGGGGGGGGTTATGGTTTTTTATGTTTTTATGGAATAAAGGGTTATTATGGTGTTTTTTGGTTTTCTAGTTTTTTAGGGTTTTTGTTCTTTTTAGGGTTTCAATATTTTTTGGGTTTCTAAAGGTTATTAATGTTTTTATGGGTTTTAGGGATTTCATGGTTTTCAAGGGTCTTCGATTGTTTATGTTTTTGTAGGGTTTTAATGACTTTAGGGGGATTTATGGGGTTTTTGGGATTTCTAGGGTTTTTAGGCTTTTAGTGTTCTTTTAGGGTTTTCAGGTTTTTTGGGGTGTTTTAGGGTTTTTGGATATTTAGGAAACTTTTAGATTTTATGGATTCTTTGGGGTTTTATGGGTTTGAGGTTTTTTGGAGGGTATTCTTGGTTTTTAAGGATTTTTATACTATTAGGTTTTTTTCTATTTTAGGGTTTTTAGAGTTTTTAGGCATTTTGAGAGTTTTTATTGTTTTTAGGGTTTTTTATGGTTTTGTGTTTTTAGGTTATGTTTACTTCTTTTTTGGGTGTTTATGGGGTTTAATGGACTTTTTAGGGTTTTTGGGTTTTTTTTTGTTTTTTAGGTCTTTTAGGATTTTTAAAATTTTATGGTTTTTATGGGTTCTAAGGTTTTTTTAGTAATTTTGTGTATTGTTATGTATTTTTGGTGTTCTATATATATTTTATTGGTTTTAAGGGTTTTAGACTGTTTTAGGGTCTTTCAACGGATTTAAAAGGGCTTTACTATCTTTTTAGGGGTTTTAGTGTTTTTAGGGGTTTTAGGGTTTCTAGGGGTTTTTTGTTTTTAGGTTTTTTAGGGGTTTTATGGGTTTTACAGTATTTATGGTTTTTCAGTTATTTTTTTGCTTTAGTTTTACTTTTTGGAGGTTTTTGTATTTTTAGAAATTTTTAAGGTTTCATAGCGTGTTAATTGGTTTTTAGGGTTTTATATTTTTAGGGTTATTGGGGTATTTAAGTGTTTTTCTGTATTTTTAGGTTTTTATAGATTTTGGTATTTTGTTGGGTTTTTAAAGAATTTTAGGGTTTTAGGGATTTCAAGAGTTTTTATGGATTTATAGTTTTTAGGACTTTTAGGAATTTTAGTGTTTCTAGTGTTTTTATGTTTTTTAGGGTTTTATATATTTTTAGGGGGTTTAAAGGTTTTTAGGCATGTTTCATTGTTTTTAGGGATTTTAATGTTTTGGGATATTTTAGTATATTCTAATATTATTAGGGTCTTTAGGGTTTTTTTTGGGTCTTTTAGGGGTTTTATGGTTTTTAGGAGTTTATGGTTTTTGGGTTTTTAAAGGTTTTTGTTGTTTTTATGGTTTGTAGTGTTTTATAGTTTTTAGGGAATTTTAGTGTTTTATGGGTTTTTAGTATTTTAGAGTTATAGAGTATTTTAGAGACTTTTGTGGTTTTATGGCCTCGTTATGTTTTTATAGGATTTTAGGGCTTTGTTTGATTTTTAGGGTTTTTAGGGTCTTTTGGGTTTTTAGTGTTTTACGAGATTTTCCCAGTTTTTTTGGGGTATTAGGGTGGTTTTAGGTTTTTTTATGTTTTTTGTGCCATTTTAGGTTTTTATTGGTTTTTAGGTCATTTAGGGACATTTTAGGGATTTAGGTCCATTTTAGTCTTTTTAGGGTTTTGGGGTTTTTGGGTTTTTAGGGTTTTCAGGTTTTTTAGAGTTTTTTAGGTTTTTAGGGTTTAGTTATGGTTTTTTTTTATTTCTAGTTTCTTCAAATTCTTTAAATTGTTTATAGGGGTTTATGATTTTTATGGTTTAAAGTGTTTTTTATGTTTTTTAGGATTTTTTAGGGTTTTAGAGATTTTTTTGGGTTTTTAGGGTTTTAAGGGATTTTAAGGAATTTAGGGTTTTTAGGGTATATTAATTTTTTTTAATGTATTTTAGGATATTTTAGGTGTTATTTAAGGTTTTAGGTTATTTTTGGGTGTTTTCATGTTTTCATGTTTTGGGGTGGGGGGTTTATGAATTTTGAAGGTATTTAAGTTTTTTTTGAGGGTTTAAGGTTTTTATTGTTTTTTATATTCTTTTAGAGTTTTTAGAGACTTTTAGAGTTTATTGTATATGATTTAGAGTTAATTGATACAGGTTTAGGGATTCAGGTGTTGGTTTTAGTGTTTCATGTATAGGGTTTTAGAATTAGGGATTAGGTTGTAGGGTTTTGTGTGTAGGGTTTTGGGTTTTGGGTTTTGGGTGTAGGGTTTATGGTTTAGGGTGTAGGGTTTTGTGATTAAGGGGTATGGTATAGAGTTTTAGGGGAAATATTTAGGGTTTAAGTTTTATGGTATTGGGTTTTGGGTATCCGTTTTAGGGTTTTGGGTGTAGCGTATAGGGTATATGGTTTTTAGGATTTTTTGGGGTTTGGGATTTTTAGGTCCTTTTAGGGTTTTTATCATTTTTTGAGGTGTTAATGTTTTTAGGGTTTTTATGCTTTTTTTCGGCAGATTTATGGTTTTAAATGTTTTTAGGTATTTTAATTTCATTTATGGTTATTATGGTTTTTTATTTTTGTTGGGTTTTTAGGATTTTGTATGTTTTTTGTGTTTTAAAAAAATTTAATGGGATTCAGGGGATTTAGGGACTCTTAGTGGGGGATTTAGGTTTTTAGTTTATTTTAGGGGATTCTTAGGGGTTTGTGGGTGTTTTAGGGCTTTTAGAGGTTTTTAGGGATTTTAGGAAATTTTATGGTATTTAGGGGTTTAAGGGCATTTAGTGTTTTTTTGACTTTTTAGTTAATTTTATGGTTTTTTATGTTTTTTTGGAGTTTTCGGTGTTTTAAAGGTTTTTAGGGGTTTTGTTTTTAGGAATTTTATTGTTTTTATGATTATTTTGAGGGTTTTAAGGTTCTTTAGGTGATTTTTTGGGTTTTGTTGGATTTTTGGGTTTTGGTGGGGAGTTAGGGATTTTTAGGGTATTTTAGGGGTTTTAGAGTTTTTAGTGTTTTGAGGGATTTTATGATTTTTATGGTTTTCTAGGGTTTTTTTCGGATTTTTTCATTTGTAGGGATTTTAGGGTTTTATTAGTGTATTTTATGGTTTACTTAGGTTTTTTTCATCATTTTTAAAAAAATTTAGTTTTTTTTAGTGTTTAGAATTTTTTATGTTTTTAGTGGATTTTAGAGACTCACTGTTTTGAGGATTTTTAATTGCCTTACTGGTTTTTGGTGCTTTTAACAGTTTTAATTTTATTAATGGTTTTCAGTTTTTTAGAGTTTTTAAGGCTCAGGGTTATTTTTTGTTTCTTATGGATTTTAGGGCATTTAGGGGTTTTTGGGTTTATTTTGGATTTATGGGTTTTATGGTTTTTAGTGTTTTGGGGGTGTTTATGGTTTTAGGGGTTTTTATATATTTTAGGATGTTTAAGGGGTTTTAGGGTATTTTAGTGTTTTCAAAGTATCTTAATATTTTCTTGTGGTCTTTTTTGGTTCTTAGGTTCTGATATGAGTTTAGAGATTTTATTATATTTTAGTGTGTTTTGGGATTTTGTGAGTTTTTGGGATTATAGATGTTTTAGGGTTTTTTATGGTTTTAGGGGTTTTATGGTTTTATGGTTTTTTATGCATTTTTATGTTTTTATGGATTTTATGGGTTTTTAGTATTTATGGGTTCTTAAGGTTTTAGGGTTTTTATGATTTTACAACCTTTTTGGGGGGTTTTAATGGTTTTTAGAGTTTTTAGGGTTTTTAGTTTTTTAGAGTTTTAAGTTTTTTTTGGGGGGGGGGGGGGTTTGGGGGCTTTATTAGGTTTTTGGGGTTTTATGAGGTTCTAAGTATTTTTAGGTATTTTATCGTTTCTGTGGTTCTTGGGGGTTTATTAGGGGTTTTAAGGGTTTTTACAGTTTTCTACTAATTTTTAGGGTTTTTTGTTTCTAAGGGGTCTTTTTAGTGTTAGTAGTGTTTTTATTGTTTTTTGGGGTTTTGAGGGATTTTAAGGGTTGTTAAAAAATTTAGGTTTTTATGGTTTTTAGGGAATTTTAGTGGGTTCTAATAGTTTATAGGTTCTAAGGGTTTTTAGTGTATTTAGGGTTTTAGTGTTTTTAGATTTTTTTGGTTTTTTATTTTTTATGGTTTTCATGGATTTTTTGTATTTTTATGAGTTTTAGGGGTTTTAGGGATTTTAGGGTTTAAAGGGTTTTTATGAGTTTTTAGGATTTTTAGTGTTTTTAGGGGGTTTAATGTTTTTATAATTTTTATAATAAAAATTCTTTCTGTGTTTTTAGGTTTGAAATGGGTTTTAGGGTTTTATAGTGTTTTTAGAGGTGTTTAGTATTTTTAGGGTTTTTTAGCAATTTTTAGGTTTTTAGTGGTTTTTAGTGTAATTAGTGTTTTTAGGGTTTGTACTATTTTTGAGGTTTTTTTAGTTCGTTACTGTTTTTATGGGTTATTAGTATATTAATGGTTTTTGAGTGATTATGGGTGTTTATGGGTTTTAGGATTTTTATTATTTTTAAGGAATTATTAGATTTTTGGGGTTTTTAAGGTTTTTGGGATTTTAGGGGTTTTATGTATTTTTGGGGTTTAAAGTGTTTTTCAGGGTTTTTAGTTGTCTTAGAGTATTATGGGTTTTATATATTTTTTGAAATTTTAGGGGTCTGGGGTTTTTTTCATTTTAGAGATCTTTAAGTTTTTTGTGGGTTTTCATGTTTTTAGCTTTTCATGGGGATTTCGGTATGTCATATATTTTTAGTGGGTTTACGGGTTTTAAGTAATTTTTATTATTTCTTGATTTTTGGGTTTTTATTTGTTTCCATGGTTTGGGGGTTTATTATTTTTAGGGTTTGTAGAATATTTAGGATTTTTATTGGGGTTTTTTGTGTTTTTTGGGTTTTTTTGGGTTTTTAGTGTATTTAGGATTTTTAAGTGTTTTTAATGATGTTGGGTTTTATGGAATTATTTAGGGTTTTATGGTGTTTAAGGGTTTTTATGGGTTTTAAAGGGGTTTTAGGGTCCTTATTTGTTTTAGGGTCTTTTTTTATTTTTTGGGTTTTTAGGGATTTTAATGATTTTCGGGTCCTTAGGGGTTTTTATTTTTTTAATAAATTTTATTTTTTAAGGGGTTTTAGAGTTTTATATGGTTTTTTATGATTTTTAGGTTTTTTTTTCATATTTAGGGGGTTTTGGGGGTGTTTGGGGTTTTTGGGTTATTTGGGGTTTTGGGTTTTCTTAGGGTTTTTTGGTGTTTTGAGGGGTTTTTTTTTATTTTTAGGGGTTTTTGGGTGTCCATTAATTATGTAATATTTTTTGGGGGGATTTAGGATTTTTATGAATTTTTAGGTGTTTTGAGTGATTTTTATGGTTTTTCGGGGTTTGGTACTTTTTTTAGATTTTTTTGTTTTTAAGGGATTTAGGGGTTTTGGGGATTTTTAGAATTTTTAGGGGTTTTAGGGGGTTTTAGGGATTTTGAACAAATTTTAGAATATTTTAGGTGGTTTGGGTTTTTAGTGTTTTAGGGTTATTTAGGGTTTTTATGGGATTTTAGGGATTTTAGGCGATTTTAGTGTTTTTAGGATTTTTAGAGTCTTTTTAGGGTTGTGATACTTTTTTGGGTTTTAGGGTGTTATTATGTGTTTTTACATTTTTAGGTTGTATAGGTCCTTTCATGATGTTTTAGTGTCCCTTTTGGGTTTTTAATATTTTTAGGGTTTCAAAGGGTTTTTAGCATATTTAAGGTTTCTTAGTAGTTTTTAGGGTTTCATAGGATTTTAGGGTTTTTATGGTTTTTATCTTTGTTTTTGGTTTTTATAGTTCTTTTAGAGATTTTTAGGGTTTTTAGGGGGTTTTAGGGTATTTTAGTGTTTTGTAGTTTTTTTAGGACTTTTTAATATTTTTAGGGCTTTCTAGGGTATTATTGGGTTTTCAGGGTTTTTTAGGGTTTTTAGAGGCTTTAGGTTTTTGTAGTTTTTAGGGTTTTGTAGGGTTATATAGGGGTCTTAGGGGTATTTAGGTTTTTGAGGGATTTTTAGGGGTTTTTTTATTTTATTATGGATTTTTAGATTTTTTAGGATTTCCATATAGTTTTTAGGGGTTTTAGAGAATTTTTTGGTTTTTTGGGTGGTCAGTGATTTTGTGGTTTCAAGGTTTTTTGGGGTTTTTGAATGGTTATGGAGTTCTTAATATTCATTTATGTTTTTAGTGTTTTAGGTGTTTTTTTGGGTTTTTTGGGTTTTTGGGTTTTTAGGGAGTTATTAGGTGTTTAGGGGTTTTTTGGGTTTTTATGGATTGGGGGGGTAAGATTGTTTAGGGTACTTGGAATTTTTAGGGGGTTTTAAGGTCTGGTATGTTTTATAGGGTTTTAGGTTTTTTCAGGGGTTGGTATGGTCGTTTAGGGGTTTTATATTTTATGTTCTTCAAGGGGTTTACAGTTTAAATGGTATTTTAGTATTTTAAGGGGTTTAAATGTCATTTAGTGGTGTTTTAGTGTATTTTTATTATTTAGGAAATTTAGGGATTTCAAGCGTTTTTATAATTTTTAGTGGATTTAGGGTTTTATTGGGTTTTATTACATTTTATATTTTATGGTGTTTCAGGTTTTTTTTGCAGATTTTAAGGTATTATTTTGTATTTTAAAGTTTAAAGGATTTTTAGGCGTTTTATGGCCTTTTAGGTTTTTGATGTTTTTTTGATTTTTTAGTGTTTTGGTGGGATTTTTTTTGTTTTTATGGTTTTTAAGGGTGTTTAGGGTAGAGTATTTTAAGGTGTTTCTTAGTTTTTTATTTTTTTTATGGGGTTAAGGGGTTTAAAAGCTTTTAGGTTTTTTTAGGTAATTTTGTTCATTTTAGATTTTTTAGGAAGCTTAGGTTTTTTTGGGTTTTTGGGGGGGTGTTTATAGGATTTTAGGGGTTTAATGGTTTTCTATAGTTTTTATTGATTTTTTGGGTTTAACAGACAGTGTTGGGTTTTTTTGGTTTTTAATGTTTTTTATGATTTTTAGTGTTTAGGTTGTTTTTGGGTTTTTTCAGATTTTAGGGGGTTTTGGGGTTTTAAAGGCCTTTTAGTGTATTTAAATTGTTTATGATTTCTTGAACTTTTTTAACCTTTTATGGTTCTTATATTTTTCAGGGTGTTTTGGGTATTTTATGTTATACGGTTTTTTGCTTTTTTAGGGTTTTAAGGATATTTTAGGGGGTTTAGAAAACATTATGTTTTTTTTGGGGTTTTTAGGGTTATGGGGTTCTAAATGTTTTTTGGTTTTTAGGGGTTTTTTGGGTTTTTTGGGTTTCATGGTGTTTGGATTTTTGTTTTTTTATGGTTTTTATGGGTTTTAATGTTTTTATGGGTTTTAATGGTTTTGGGGGGGTTTTTGGATTTTTATGGTCTTTTCAAGTTTTTTAGTTGTTTTAGGGAGTTTAGGGTCTTTTATAGTTTGTTTAGGGTTTTTAGGGTCCTTTAGGGGATTTTAGGGTTCTTACTATTTTTAGGGTCTTTTAGCCTTTAGTATTTTTATGGTTTTTAAAAGGGTTTATGGGGTTTAATGGTTTTTAGGGATGTTTTGAGTTTAAGGGTTTATAGGGTTGTTTTAGGGCTCTTATGGTTTTTGGAGTTTATATAGTGGTTTTAAGGATTTTTTTTGGGCGGGGGGGGGGGGTGTTTTTAGGGTGCATGGGGGTTTTTAGTGGTTTTTAGGGGGTTTTAGGTTTTTTAGGTTTTTTAGGTTTTGGGGTTTTTACGGTGTTTACAGTTCATTTTGTGTTTTAAGAGTTTTTACGTTGTTTAATATTTTTTTGGGTCTTTAGCGTGTTAGGGTATTTTGGGATTAAATTGTTTTAGGGTCTTTATGGGTTTTAAGGTTTTCTTAGTGAATTTAGGTTCATTTAGGTTTGTTATAATTTTATAGACATGTAGTGGTGTTTTAGGGGTTTTCAGTTATTTTTAAGGGGTTTCTGGGTTTTTAGGGGTTTTATGATTATAATTTTTTGACATTTTAGTGGTTTATTAGATTTTTAGGGTTTTTAATATCTTATAGGGTTTTTTGGATTTTATAGGGGTTCTGGGGTTTGAGTGTTTTTAGTGTTAAAAGGGTTTTTAGAGGTTTTTGTGTTTTTTGGCTGGTATTTTGGGTTTATAAGTGTTTTAGAGTTTTAGAGGGGTTAGGGGATTTTAGAGTTTTCATGGTTTTTGGGTGTTTTTTGGGTTTTTAGGGTTTTTTAATGTTTAAAGGGTTTCAAGGTTTTTAGTGTTGGGGGGGGGGGTTTAAGGTTTTTATGGATTTTCAGGTTTTTTTTTTGGTTTCTAGACTTTTAATGGTTTTTAGTGTTTTTAGGTTTTTTAGGATTTTTAGTGTTTTAGTGTTTTTTAGGGTTTTTAGGGTTTTTAAGTGTTTTATGGGATTTAGAATTTTATGGGGGTTTTAGGGTTGTTAAAGGTTCTTATGTTTTTATGGATTTTAGGGTGTTTTTTGATTTTTTTTTGATTTTTAGGTCATTTATGGTTTTATGGTTTTTAGGATATTTTAGTGTTTTTAGCGTTTTAGTTTTTTTAATGTTTCATTCGCATTTTAGGGGTTTTTGGATGATTTATGATTTTTATGGGTTGTAGGGTCATTATGGGTTTTAAATTATTTTAAGGTTTTTGGGTTTTTTATTTTCTTTTGTATTTTTCATGGTTTTTAGTTTTTCTAAGGGTTTTAGGTGTTTTAGGTTCTTTTAATGTTTGGGGGAGTGGTTAGGGTCTTTTATGGTTTTTATGGGTTGGGGGGTTTAATGTTTCATAAGTTTAATGGTTTCTTTAGGTTTGTAAGGTCTTTTTTGGGGTTTGTTTTTTTTTGGGTTTTTAGGGGTCTTAGGATAGTCTATTGGTTTTTAGGGTTTGTAGGGTATTTATAGTTTTAGGTTATGTTAATGGTTTTAGGATCTTTTAGGGTTTTGTGGGGTTTTTATGTTAGTTTTGGTTTTTAGGGTCCTTTAGTGTTTTTAGGGTCTTTTTGGATCTTTTAGGGTTTTAGGGTCCATTAGGGTGTTTAGGGGTTTTTAGCATCATTTATGATTTTTAGGATTTTAAGGGTGTTTATGGTTTTTTAGGGTCTTTTAGTGTTTTTTGGTTTTTTGGGTCCTTTTGGGGGTTTTATAGTCTTTTAGAGTCTTTTAGGGTTTTTGCGTATTTTAGGGTATTTTTTGGATTTTTTTGTGTTTTTAGTGTCTTTTAGGGTTTTTAAGGGAATTAATGGATTTTTGGGGATTATGGTGTTTTAGGGTCTTTTAGGATTTTTAGTGTTTTTACGGTCTTTTAAAAGTTTTAGGGTTTTTTTTGGTTCATTTTGGGGTTTTAGGTTTTTAGGGTCTTATATGGGTTTTATAGTTTTAGGGTCTTTTAGTGGTTTTAGTGTGTTTAATGTTTTTATGGATTTTTAGTTTCTTAGGGTTTAAAATAATTTTCACATGTTTTGGGGTTTTGAGGTTTTTGGGTTTGTTGGGTTTTTTTAGGGTTAAGGGCCCTTATGATTTTTGGGATTTTTTCAGGGTTTTTTGGTTCTCTAGGGGTTTTAGTAAATTTTTAATTTTTTACGGGATTAAGGATTTTTAGGGGTTTTAGAGTTCTTAGTGGTTTTTAGGGATTTTTTATTGTTTAGGTGTTCTTCGGTTTTCTAGTGTTTTTATGGGTATTTAGGGGGTTTAGGGGTTTTTAGTTTTTCTAGGTATTTTTAGGGGTTTTTAGGTATTCTTAGTGATGTAAATAATTTTAGGGATTTTAGGGGGTTTTAATATTTTTTACGGGTTTTCAGGGCTCTTTAAGAGTTTTTATGGTTTTAGGGGTTTTACAAGGATTTTATATTTTTTACGTTTTTTAGTTTTTTTGGGTTTTTATTTGTCTTTTGGGGATTAAAATGTTTTTTAGTATTAGTATATATTTTTTAGATTTTTTAGGTATTTTAGGATTTTTTAGGGTTTCAAGTGTTTTTTAAGGTTTTCAGGATTTTTAGGCTTTTAGGGGTTTTAGGGTTTTTTGGGGTTTTAAGGGTTTTAGTGGTTTATAGGGTGGTTAAGGGTTTTAGGGTTTTTAAGGTTTTCATAGAGTTTTCAGGTATTTAAAATTTTAGGGACTTTTAGAGTTATTTTGTGTTTTTGGATTTTAGGGTTTTGGGGGGGTTATGGGGTCTTTTAGGTCTTTAAAACATTTTTCATGTTCTTTGTGTTTTTTTGGGTTTTTAGTAGTTTTAGGGATTCTATTGTTTTCATATATATTTTTAGTTTTCAGTGATTTTTTAGGTTTTTAGGGTTTTTTATGGTTTTTTTGGGTTTTATGGGGTTTTATGTGTTTATATTGTTTTTAGGGTTTATACAAGTTTTAGAGGTTTTAGGGGTTTTATGGTTTTTTAATGTTTTCAAGGTTTTAAGTGTTTAATGGGTTATTTTGTTTTTAGTATTTTCATGACCTTTTATGGGGGCGGTTTATTGTTTTATTGGTTTCTAGAAACTTTTTTGGATTTTAAAATGTTTTTAGGGTTTTCAGGTTTTTTAGATTTTTTAGGGTGTTCTTGGATTTTATGGTTTTTTATGATTTTTAAGAGTTTTTAGAGTTCATTTAGGGTTTTAGGGTTTTTTGTGTTTTAAAGTTTTTGTGGATGTTTTGGTTTTTATAGGTTTTAAGGTTTCTACGGTTTTAGGGTTTTTAAGGTTTTATGGTGTTAAAGGGTCTTTGGGATTTTTAGGTATTATTAGGGGTTTTGAGGTCCTTTTAGTGTTTTAGGAATTTTAAGCCTTTTAGGGCCTTTTAGTGTTTTTACAGACATTTAGGTGTTTTAGGGTTTTTGGGGACTTCTAGGGTTTTTAAGGTTTGTAGGGACTTCTATAGGTTTTAAGGGTTCTTTAGGGTATTTAGGTTTATTTGGGTTTTTAGTGATTTTAGGGCGTTTAGGGTATTTATAGTTTTTTAATGTTTTTAGTAGTTTTATAAGAAATTAGTATTTTTAGAGTTTTTATGGTTTTTAGTGTTTGTTTGGTTTTTTAAGGTTATTAGGGGATTTTGGGGTTTATTGGGTTTGTTGGATTCTTTTATGGTTTTTAAATTTTTTTTGGTTCTTTTAGTGTTTTAGGGGTTTAAGGTTCATTTTGGTTTTTTAGGATATTAACAATTTATTGTATATTTTTTAATTATTTTTTAGAGATTTATAGGGGTTTAAGGTATTCAGGGATTTAGGGCTTGTTGGCCAAACACGGCTCGAGGCCAAGCATGCCTGGACCCCCTAACATTTTTAAAAAATAATGAAAAAGTTTTACAAGTAGGGTTTACATGTTTGGGTGTGTAGAACACCCTTCATATCAGAGTCCACATATGGCACACAAAAATGAGGTGTGGTAAAGGACCACAATAAACATCTTTCCTCAATTTTCTTTTTGGAGACTGTATCTTCCACCATGTTCACCTCCCTAAAGGCATGTGTGACATTCAAAGAAAAATTCTAGTATACGTTGATACATTCAATCCATTGTGGTAGGAGTCTCCATGAAACTTTCCTATATTTGTTCTTGAGAGCATCTTCCACAAACATCGAGTCAGATTCAAGCCATAACCACTTCCACCAGAAAAGAGATGAAAACTTGATCGCCTTTATTATTGCCCAAAGATCAGCTTTATAAGCACATATTATTCCTATAATGTGGTAAAAGAATCCCTTCTAAAATCTTCTATAGGTATGGAAGACTCCACCACACCCCAATGGGCTGGGTGCACCCAAGGTCATACCATCCACATTGACCTTAACCCATGATGTAATCGGGGGAATCCAGTGGATGAATTATAAGACCTGTGGCTTTTTTCACCTTGCAAAGACTCCAAGAAAATTCAAGAGATTAAGATCATTGATTTCATTAGACATTTAACCTATTTGTAAACAATACGTTTCTTGTACCACTTTTTTTATTGTAACAACACCACCATGGAAAGTCCAAGGATGGTTGTTGAAGGCCACTGCATTTCGAGCTGCAAAAATGTACAAGACCATAGAAGCCGCACCTTCATGCAGTAGGTTATGCAGTTGTTCGATACACTGTGTCATTACCAGAATACTGATTAGATCAAATAGCAACCCATATGTGATGAAGACGAAAAGAAAAATCTTCTACAAGTAATCCCATAAATCAACAGCAAACCTACAATGATGAAAGGTGTGTTGTATTTTCCCCTTAGCCTGAAGACAGAGGTATGAGATAGAGGCCAGGTTCCAACTTGTTTTCTTTAGGTACTATTGATTAGGCATCATGTTCATCCAAGGTTTCCATAGCAGTAGGTGATTTGTAGGTGCAATTAAATATGCTTTGAATTTTAAGAGCCAAGGTGGTGGGACAATACCTTGTGAACATTTAAACCGGTAGAAGTCGCATATAGTGAAATGTCCAACCAGGTTAAATTTAAAAATAAGGGTGTCATTGTCTCTGTATCTACAAGAAATTATGGTAAGGAAGAGTCACATGGATTTCTCCAACCCTTTGAATTAAAGAAGCAATATACATGTCCTGCAACCTGTAGGGAGATGTCCCAATATCAAACACGGGCCTTTCAAGCCAGGTACATAAAATGTTGGGAGGGAGAATGATGGTCTCTCCCTATGAAAATTATTTTTTAAATATCGTCCAACAAAAAAAAAATGCACAGGATCATGTAATCCTCAGCAATCATGAAAATAAGGCCTGAGATAAGGTCACCCTTCCTAACTTTATGGGATATTGGGAAGAACCCCTTTGGGGAGCCATTAATGAGGATAAAAACACTAGAAATAGTCATAACGGTGTAAATCAATTTTATAAAAGTAGTGGAAAACCATATTTTCCAATAACATTAAAGATGAATCTCCACTTAATGGTTTAAATGGAATTTGATATATCCATCTTCAAAGAAAATTTACCATGCTTCATTTCCTTCCCCATAATTTTGATTCTTTCTGAGGATGTATAGAGGTGGGTTTGAATACTCCTCCCAGGAACAATCCCAAATTTATTTGTGGTGATAAGATCCCACAAAATATTCTCTAACCTAATGACAAATATTTTTCTTATAATATTGAGAATGGTGTTCTCAATGGAAATCGGCCAAAAGTACCCTATCTCAATATCATTTTCCTTCTTTGCGATCAAGGAATTAAATTTGAATTAGTTCCTTGTGGGATTGAACATGAGAGAAAAAATTCCCTAATTGCATTCATGATTTCCATGTACATAATTTCCAAATAGAACATGAAAAAGTTGTTTCTAAACCCATCCATCCCCATTGTACTATCCATGTTCAAGGAGAGCAGTGCATACTTGACCTCTACTTCAAAGGGGGTAGCAATTAAAATCTTGTTCTAATGATCACCAATGATAGGAATAATGGATTCAGGTAGGTGAATAGAATCAACACCATCATCATTGTACAATGTTTGAAAATAGTCCACAACAGTATTGGATATATCATTCAAAGATGTCAATGTGAATCCATTGATGTGAATGACATTCTAGTTTTTCTTAGAACT
The DNA here is from genome assembly GCA_963277665.1 of Viscum album. Lineage (NCBI taxonomy): Eukaryota > Viridiplantae > Streptophyta > Magnoliopsida > Santalales > Viscaceae > Viscum > Viscum album. The sequence continues at coordinate 578,907,771 of OY728161.1, read as the reverse complement.
CTTATTCCTATGTAGATAATGGAAGAATTTTGAGTTCTTATCCCCATATTTCATCCACAAAGTATTAAATAGATTCTTTTCTAGACTCTCTTTAAAGATCCAAGAGATCATCTAGCTTGGAATAAACTTATAACTCCTTTTGAGAAGTTATGTTCTATGTTTGATTGGTAATCTAGAAAAGGGAAAGCTGATATTTAGTAGCCTTAATGTCATCATCCATCATGGAGAAAGAGCTCCTGCTCCAATATTTTAGATGTCACATGATTCTATTAAGATTATAGGCCACAATAACATGTGGTCTTCCATGAAAGTTATTATTACATCCATTGGTAACCACTTCTCTACAATCAATAATCATAATACAATAATTATTAAATTTAAAAGACATAGGTGTTGACCTCGTAATACCCTCCCCTAAATCAAAAACAAGGGGATTATGATTCGAGTTGAACTTGAGAAGAGTGAACCCATAGATATCTATAGGGAATTTCTTATCACTAATCTAAAACAAACACTTGTCAGGATTTCTATCTTGTATTCCATTAATAGTGAAACTTACCTATGTGAAATATTCTCTAGCAATAGGTTCCTCAGTGTGGTCATTTTGGTCCAAGTAGGAAATGGATTCCTCTTTGGCTATATGTGAGAATTTAGGTCCAATATTCTGATCTGGTCTCAGGATAGTGTTTAAATCACCAAAAAAACCCCATTTATGGAAAAAGGTCTCATTTAATTGATCTAACATCCTCCAGAGGTCCCTTATCTAGCAAACAAGAAGGATTCATACATAAAGGATAAGATAAAATTAATATATTGAAGGCATATTGAGAGGGAGAAAATTTGAGAGATCTCTCCCTAAAAAAGACCCTAAACATCATTATGCTTCATAACCCATAAGGATTACAAATAATTGTCATCTCAATTATGAGAATCAAGAGATTATCTAAGGATATTTCTTTTGAATCCCTTCCAATTTTCAAATTTCATCAGGGGATCAACAATCCCAATAAGCATTGTCTTGTGAGAAAGAAGAAAGCGTCGAAGGGTTGCGATCGTGGGTGAATTATAAAGCCCTTGGAAATTCCTAAACATGATCCTCATTAAGAATGGGATTTAGAGTGGGGTTTCTGCCCTTCCATTTATCTTTCTTCCATTTCTTCTTGGGCTTGTTTACATGCTTTTTATGGGTACAGAGGCAAGGTATTGCTCACTCAAAATGGACCCGTCTTTGGGATGCTTAGTGGATTTAGGGCCAATGGAAAGTTCCATCCATTCACCATCATCCAAGTATTGAGAATACTCAACATAATCACTTTAAAAGACCCCAATTAGAGAGATGAATTGATTCAAGGTGAAAACAATTTATTATGATGAATCTATTTTTCTCTTCACAGTCTTTTCTGAGGGAACCAAAATGAAAGAATATCCACTCAGATCAGTCACATGTGATATCCTAGGAGTGGCCACATGACCTAAAGATCTTCTTGGGTCTACTGGTGTGCCTTGTATAGGAACCAAAGGGGTCATAACCAGTTTCAATGATTTATTAGACAAGCCAGGAGTAGGGGAGTGGCCTCAGCTCATTGTTCATTGTTTTTTTCAAGAACATGATGCAAGGTTACCTCAACATGGAGGGGCACCTTCTCCTTAATAGTAGGAAGAGAAGCCTCATGAACCACAAGACTATCTTTTTTGATACATTTCTGAATAAATATTTAATTATTCCCCTCCACCCAACTATTGGGCAATGTACTATAATTTCTAGGAAGAGCATGTTGTATCAAAACCACACATGCAGTGACTTTAGCTAGGGCGATTTATTGAGTCCCGATGGCCAATTCATACTATGTCATATGAGAAATTACAAAAAAAAAAACATGTTGTAAGGGATCCCCATCATGATCATTGACACCATGAAGAATGGGGGTGTGCCTAGAATAGCATAACTGGTTCCCTCCACCTCATCATGACTAGCGGGTGATGCAGCAGCATTGTTGGGAGTAAGATTGTTGGTTTTTCCAATTTTAGAAGGTAGAACTAGAGTCGGAACCTAAGGAGGATCAACGAAACCTTACATAGGGGTTTCAGGGTTGACCCCATCAATTCTAGAAGCTTTCATATGATAGGGAATAGATGCCACAAGATCCTGATGAGTAGAGGGTTCAAAAATCTTTGAGGTTATCAAAACCTTTCCTTTTATTTCCCCACGATTCTTCCTAAAAATGTTTTAATCATGCCCATACATGTTTTAGATAGTGAAAACCATCATTCCTATACACTTTTAGAGTAGGTAACCAATGAAATTTCAATTATGACAATATTTGGTTCTCTACTCATATTGTATTTCTAGGTTCAGACTATCCTAAACTGTATTAAGGATGACCACCTCAACTAGGGTGTTCAGCATATCCACTTAAACAAGGACCCTAGCATAATTTACATACCTTGGGTTTTGTGTCTCTTTATCTATCCTTATATTGAATCCATCCTAAGATACATTGTATAAAAGTATATGGGTATTCTAATAGATCTAATTCAACTTACATATTCAGATCCATAATGGCTTGAATGAGTTTTTCACACTAGAGGGATCAAGATTATTTTCCTAATATAGAATCTAGAGAAGTCCTGGTTTGAGATTAAGTGATCCAAAACTCTAGAACCTCCTTTTCTAATCGTTCAAGGGGAAAACTATGTGGTAATATCCTCTACCCATGGTTGTCATCTTCTATTTGTTAAACCCCCACAATTTAGCAATTTGTTTGGTAAGGTCATCAAATTTCCAAAGCTTATCGCCTTACAAGTTCAATAATCTCATGATAATACAGAAACAAAAAAGGATTATCATCTCTTCCAATGCATCATAATTGGATGATACATGAGCCACACACCCTTTCCAAATCACCCAACCAGGGGAAGGAGTTCAAAAATTAGTGAAGGTAAATGAGGCCACATATGTCACCACATCCGTAAACAATTTCGAATAAGATTCCCCGAGAGCCCCATGAGAACCATCTGGTTTTGAAGAGTTATATTTGTAATGATCGAAGGGCTCCTTATGGCCGATAAAATCTGGTTTTACCAAGGCCAGATCCATAGTCCTTCCATCAGGGGGAATCGTGATTTGAGGTTTCTGTGATCCTCATGATTTCCTTTTTCCCTCATTATGCCATATTCTAGGTCTTAATATGGAATTTAAAGGGTTTTTAATGTTTTTATGGTTTTTTAGGGTGCCTTGGGGTTTTAATTATTTTTAGGGTTTTTAGGTTTTTTTGTGTTTTTAGGGGTTTTTTGGGATTATATTATTTTTAATGTTTTTTATAGTTGTTAGGGTTTTTAAGGGTCTCGGGATTTAATGGGGGTTATGGGGACTTTTGGGTTTTAGGATCTTTTATTGTTTTAGTTTTTTTATAGTATTTTATGTTTTTAGGGTATCTAATGGTTTTGAGGGTTTTTAGAGTCTTTGTAGGGTCTTTTAGGGTTTTTAGGGACTTTTAGGGTTTTTGGGGTTTAAAGCTATTTTAAGGGTGTAGTGTATTTTAGGGTTTTAGAAGTATTATGTTATTAAGGTCATTTATGGTTTTATGTTTTTTAGGTGTTTAGATATATTTAGTGATTTTTAGGGTTTTTATAGGGTTTTAGGATTTTTATGGTTTTTATGGGTTTTCTAGGGTTTTTAGGGTTTTTGGGTTTTTATTTTGATTTATAGGTTTAAAGGTTTATTATTATTTTTTGGGTTTTATATGGTTTTTAATGGATGTTTTTTGGGGATTTATGGTTTTCATGATTATTTTAGTGTTTTTTGGGTTTTTTAGAGTTTTTTAGGGTGTTTAGGATTTTTATAGTTTTAGGGCCTTTATGGTTTTAAAGGGTTTTAGGGTCTAATGGTTTTTAGGGTCTTTTAGGGGTTTTATGTTTTTTGGGGTTTTAGGGGTTTTTAGGATTTTTTCGGTTGTAGGGTCCTAAAAATTTCACAAAGGGAAGAAAAATACTCCACCAAATATGATGAAGGAATAAGATGTACGTTTGATTGAAAATTTAAGAAGATGATTGAAGAAATCGAATTTGGAAAATGACCAATGTGGTCCGCGTACATGTTTTTGGGGATGGTATGTGGACGGAACTTCCTGTGAGACACACAGTATGTGGGAATCCTATTAAACGTTGGCCTATAAAGCATTGTCCAAAGAACCAAGACATTCATGAATGAGATGAAAATAGAGAACCAAGGTGCCACAAACCATGTAATTGGAAAAATCATGATGATAAAATAAGTACCCACAAACCATACATGCAGACTGAGAAGTTCGTAGACTAGGCGAGGATAGAATTATCAATTGAAATACATCATTTGTGGGATTGAGGTCGTGATTTTCACTACCACGAACCTCAACACTGTGAACCTCAGTTGACTGAGTCGTCCACGAGTCGGATGACCCCTCCATGAGCTTCCAAAAAAGTGTCTTGTTCCTATATATACAATTTCCCCAAAACACTAAAAAAGGACCACCATGGGATCTGAAAGGCACAAATATAAGGCTTCTGAATACTGGTTTATATTTGAAACTGGGGAATTGAGACATTGAGCTTTTGGAGATTACATAGGAAATAATTCTAAGTTGAATGATCGACAAAGGACTACGAACAATTTTCCATCAGGTATAAACCCTCCACAAACCATAAAAAGAAGGAAGCTTAATAATAATCCACTGGATGCAAACCTAACTGGAGAACTATGAACCATACACTCTTCACATATAAAATTCCCCTGAACCGTAGGCACAATGCCCATTCTTCAGTCTGACAAACTGTGTTGTGCACCGCTACGCAGACAAGACCTTGTGATTCATTTCACAACACTATGCGAATGGAACCTGAGTCTTCATACCACCATGGTACATTATGGATTTCATCCAGGTACGATATGATATGTAGGGAATCCCCCATCCCACATGAGAAAATGGTATGCGGAATGTGGTGTCTTCATATTTTCCACCTTCTAGTTTAAATATTTTTCTTTCATTCCTATCACGTCCTTTCGGGCCGCTCTGCTAACATGTCTACCAGAATCAGGCCAAAGCCTCTTCCAAAGAAACCAGACTCATATGACCTGACCCCCAGGTGCATTAGTATGCCCTTTTGAGTCTACATACTCTAAATTATCATAGACACAAAGGTATTTCACATAACGGTTTAGACCCTTATGACTTTCTTAAGAATACATTCCAGAGGTAACCTGGAGTCCAACTTTATGATGCTCATGTGAACCTCCCCATTCTAGGGATCGAGGGTAGTCACTATCCTTTCCTTTCCATGAGTGCTGGTAACAAATGAGGAGCTCATGATTTACTTCCCCTTTGACAAGGGATGATTCTCCTCCCCTCTCCCAAAACCCATTTTAGGCCACTCCTCAAGAGGTAATCCCCAAACCTTTTTACGTGAGGTGGCGCTTTCTCCCCTCTCTAGCCTAACTTGGGATGTCTACAAATAGGTCACTAGATGTGACTATCCTAGATATCAACATGGGTGAATGTATGAAACATTCAAATCCCCTTTTCCTTTCAATTTGGGATCATATATGTTCCCTCATCCATCGTAGACCTCCTCTTTTTCCCTCAGTAGAGAAGAGAAAGTATGCCTTTGTTGAATCTATCACATCCTCTTGTTTCTCACACTAAGCATGACTCATGTGGTCTTAGAGATAGGTGATGATATGATATTCTCACAAACCATTAATTAACTATGATAAATCTAATTCCTAAAACAACAGGGATATGTAGGAATCCATTATCTAAGACTGAGCTCCATATCATCTCATTCATGAAATGAGAGATTATTCCCCCTTCAATTGGGAATCTCCCACACATAATCCCCAATCAATTCACACCACATAAATGAACTACAATAACTTTGATTACTGTTCTAACTAGGATACGTAGGATGCCTATCTAAGGCCCAAGCTTAATGGGGAACATTTCACAAAGGTTAATCCCAATCATGTCCCCCATAAAGGGAATCCTCTTCAAGAGTGAGCACCAATTCACATCATTCATAAAGGCCTCCACATCAGTGTAATTCGCAACCATGCCTCCACAAATGGGAAGCATCAAAGTATAATTCCCAATTTCAATAGAACTATGTAGACTTTTGATTCCACACTGACTGGGATACGTAGGAAGCCTCCATGAGGTCCAAATACAACCCACAAATCAAACATAATTTTTCCCCGGCTATATTCCTAGTTGATTTATCTTTACAAAAGATAACATATCTCTTGTGGGTACTTTGGGAAACATCAGCATAATTCCTTCACCAAGTCATGACTAGGCATCTTTTTCCTAGATGTCCTCACAATATGACGTTAAACTACATGGATGGGTCTGCATCGCACGACCTTAAAAGGTGATGTGTCCTGTTAAGTGGAATCGAACTACATGGGATTTGATTCCTATTGCAATGATACATAGGAATCCCATATCATGGGTTCGACCCCAACATTAAAACAACTCATGTCCCCCTAGATGATGAAAAAATCTAGAACACCTCATCACATGCCTTAAACCAGCGTTGTCATAGTAGCTCCGGGTCCATGTATATTCATGATTGATTTTTAAACATATGTGTAATCCTTTCACACACTGTTGGAAAAAAACCAAGGATTCATGAACATATGAACATTGATTAAATATATAAGAGAGTATCGATGTAGGCAATAATTACTCCCAAAAGTGTGTGATGAGCTCGACTTCCCATCCTCTTGGCCAATGGAGTCCTTAAGTATTGTTGGCCAAATCATCCAACAAGCAACTGCCTTTAATAATAAGGTCCATGAATTTTGGATAAAAGGTTTGTTGGGTTGTTGAGTGTTTTTGGATCCATGAACAAACCCACTGAAGACTATTTGAGGACCTCATACCCCACATGGGCCGATTGCACAAACACATAACCCCCCAAAAAATCTGTTGGGATCATAAAAATGTGGCACCTTCTTCATAACATAAAAATTATATACTTCCCAATCCTGTTAGGACCATATCACCCAACCAAAACGTTGTGTGACATGAACTGGGCCAAAAAAATGGTCAACCCGACGTGAATCCTTAACCAAGGTCGCAGTGTTACCTCATTCAATGTCAAGAAAAATCACCAACCATATATGTGACTATGAGATGATAATTTGATGGGGTTTTGTTTTTTGTATATGTCATGTATATATTTTAGGATTCTAGATAAAACTTTAATCCAAATGGAATCTCAAAAACTAGCTCAGACACATGCCTCAACAACCGCACAAGAGGTCGGGTCCCCGATGAAGAGAAGGACCCCCTCGCCTACCCAACATCTTCAACACTGGGTCTCCAATGCATTAATCCCAAATTACACCCAAAATGGTATTATCCCCATAGTGGAGGCTATAAGAAAAGACCTTTAGTCTATGAAAGCTTGCCAACCACCTCCTCAGCTATGACCGGCACCCCAGTAATGGGAAGCCCTACTGTCCTTCTCTAACCACTTCGAGAGCCTCTCCCTAGATCAAAATAATAAATACCTACCATACCTCATGTAGGTAGATGAATTCAATGTTTATGACTTCATCCCAGATGCACAAGGGTCTTACTCATGGGTCCCTACTGGAGAACATCACTGCTAATTCCGCACAACCCAGTATTCTCTCTCTAAAGAGGATCTCTTACCGAGGGCACCTGATAAAGTCCAAGGGATGTGAGACCTTCGGTCTTCCCATTGAGGGATTAAAATGATGTATTAAGATTAGGTCAACACCCTTATTCTTTAGGAGGATATCATCCACAAAAATGTGGAAAATGACAATGGACAGACATACAATCCTTCCCCCTCTCCTGATGCTCGCCATGGAAACACGACGACAATCTACAAGCGAACGGATATTCCCATCCACATTGATGAATACAAGCATGGAAATAAGGTAGCACAATATAAGAAAACACACATTCCTACCTTTTATCTCCATCAACACCACGTAGATAGAGAGGAAAAATATAGGTAGATGAAAATCTCATCTAATTCACAAGAAGCCCATCGTCTATATAAGATGGAAACCAGCTATATGCAGACACAAATACCTACTAATTCATAGCAATACCACTATCGAAATAGGGTAGAAACTTATGGGAATTCATATAACACTACCAATTCATATGAATCCCACCAGTCAAATATAATGGGAAGTAAATATAAGCAGAGTCAAATTCTTATAGATGCAGGCAAAGCCTATGAGACAAATACAGTAGAAAATGAGTAGATGAAAATTTCTACTCGTGAATATAAATCCCACTAGTCAAATATTATGGCAATCTGAGAAAAATTCTGAGGACATACTTGTTCCTCTCCCTCGATATAGGATAACTACCAGTATCCATTGGTAACCTATAGAGAATCAGGGAAAGCACAAACTCCTACTCTGGCATTGGAATGGGAATTCATACCCATTCCAGCCAAATATATATCTCATCACATCTGGGTAATGATAGAGGGACAGACATCAATTACAGACTATATCCTCTAGACCTATCAAAATATAATTGTGTCGGTGATAGAGGAAGGGAACCGGGCCCAAGATCAGTCTCCCCAAATGATTGGCTCATCAGCAAAATCATATAGTCACTCAGAAGCAGTTCTGCATCCCCTCACCTTTCTATTATGGTCGATGACTAAATAACACCATACAAGGACAAACAGATCGATAAAAAAACATGTTACTACTGGGGGACATCAGTCTAACATGGTGGCTGCTCCAGAGAAAACATATATCCCTTCTAGAACTCAATATTCCCGTCGGTGTATCCCATAAATGTCATGGGAACCAAATAAACAAGGACCCATATATGAAGGCCATTACTAATAGTAGGCAACCCCAGTTTCCCTCAAGAGAGTGACTAGAAGTGAAATACACCAAATGAAACTATAAAATTAAGATCATATCTATAATTTTTCTCTTCTAGAAGCTGGAGTTTTGATGAAATCAAGCATTTATCAGTAGAGGACCATGATACTGTCAATCAATTTCTAAATTATGGAAGAGGAAGTAGCATTTGGGATGGTCCTCCCCTAAATGTTTCTACCACCAGCTCTAACGGTCCTCCCCATAGCACTCATGGGGGCTCACTCCATGGGCCATAAATGATCAATCCTGATGGAATATCTCATGATTTTTGTCAAGGTAGCCCTCCCCTTAACCGAAAGATCGAACTGAAAAAGGTCCTCCCCTTGCTATTGTCTGCCCTGATGGTCCTCCTCAGGGTATAAGTTATAGATATGTTTCTCCCTATAGTAGGATGTCAAGCTCCCATGGTAGTACTCATCACGATGGGATTCACCATGAAGGCACTCCCTATAGTGACACTAAGCAATAATAATGTCCTCCTCTCATTGTAGTACATCCAAAAGGGCTTCCCTAGAGTGTACACTACAAATATTCTCCTTGCATTCAGAGCTATGATGGTAGTCATTTCCATTATAGCAGTCAATGTGAAGGTCCTCCCATCAATGAAATCAAGAAGCAAGAAGGTCCTACCCTCACTACAAATTGGCATGAAGTTCCTCCCTATAGTATAAACCATAGGGACACTCCTCATGGTTGGGAAAAAAGTTACAACGGTAGCCCTTTTCATTGTAGCACCATCTAAAAAGTTCATCCCCATTGTCAAAATCCTCATTGGAATGGAGGCCCTCCCCACATCGAATCAAATATGGGAAAGCCCATATATGATGAGGTGCTCGGCAAGATGGAGTCCCATATATCGAATACTATTTCAATGGAGACCAACATCCTTTATCAACCAAAATATGTCCTAGGGCAACGTTCATTTTCTCAGCTACCCCCATACCGATCATATATCAATGAGGTTTCTATTATCCCTAATTCATGGAATGAAATCATTAAGAAGTGGTTCAGATGGGCCAACTAAGTAGATTATTCCTTGGTGGAGCAACAATAGGATATGTTTCTTATGATGAGACAACTAGATATGGATGAAATAATAGTGATGTATTGTCTTATTAAAACTTCTTAATTCAACATACCAATGATTTTTTCTAAGTAATGTATTCATAAAATTCACCTCAATATTTGGATAACTCCCCACTAGCTAAAGGGAAAAATTTATTACCTATGAGGGGTGTGGAGACTATATCAATATATTGGGAGAGATTCACCATTAAATAAACCTGGAAGTCCTTCCTTCTACACATAGACCACAATAAGAAAAAACATAGAATGTCCTCAAACTGGACTACCTCCATACACTACAAAAATTGTGTTTCCTTGTTAGTAATGCCTCATCTAGTGTTCATATTCAGGGATGGGGAGAACATGGAGCTCTATACTTCACCCCACGTCCCATCAACTAGAACTGACTAGAAATGACATCCTGTAATGTCATTACCCAAAGAAGATAATCAAATGTAGTTATATCTCAGGAAATGCGGAATGATCGACAAGAATTGGCCTTGAGTAAGTCTCAAAAGCATCAAGACTAACGAGATAAAACCATCGAGAAGCTCCTGAACCAGACAATTGAAAATATATAGTAAGCTTACCACCTAAGGGAACCCAATAAAAGATAAATGATCATGTACTTTGAAGAAGAAAATCATATGTAGACTCAACACCATATTTGGCTCATGCCTGTATCGGAATGCACGAGATCATGAAAGTGGTAGTGGTAGCAGTAGCCACCGCAATATGGGATAAACCCTAGATTGTAGGGCTTGGGAAAATTTTAACTCAAAATACCACTATAAGACGAATGAATCCATGCCAAATCAAAACAACAGAAGAATGGGAGAAACCCTAGCCCGTATTTCTAGGGGAATTTTTACCTTCAATTCCTACCCAGCGGATGTCAGTATTTTCCTGCATAGGGAGAATAATGAGTATAGTGGTAACCCATTCCATTCCATGTCGTGATTCACATCCCATGAAATAGATTCATACTAAAAGGTCGTATCAAGACTCTCTTCAAGTCATTCATCACCAAGAAACCTGAAGAGTATCATAGAATGGCAGGAGAAGATCCAACAAATGATGAAAGAAGTTATCCTATAACTCTACACCTAGAATTCCACCCCCAATTCAATATGCATCAGTGAGATTCATGGAAATCATTCCTACGGACCTCGCTGAAGATGATACCAATAATGAGGAAGCAGGAGAAGAGGGCTCCCTCCTAGATATAGTTCACACTGAGCCTGGAGGTCTGCACAATAGAAACAAATGAGTTGTCATAAATTTGGGATCAACATCAGTCAGTCCACCATTACCTCCCATGTGAATCCCCAATAAGGATAAGAAAAAGAGAAAGTTCTATGACCCACCTCCTCCACCTCATGCAAATGATTCTGCCATGCTTGAGGAGATATTTTCTGTACAGGAGGGAGAAATGAAAGATCTAAGGTGAATCAATGATGATCTGCTAAGAGCAAGCCATCCCACTAGGTACGTTCCTCAGGTGGAGAATCAACACACACTTCCATCAGATTTACCTCTTCCTCACATACTCATCCCAACAGATGAATCAAGGATGAAAATCTCATTCATGGGAGCGCCAGGACCATTAGTCTACCTAAACCCAATCCTAGAAGGATATCAGGATTTCCCTCTATTTTGGAAGAAACCAGAATGGATTTAGGAAAATCCACAATGGATTCTCCTAGCTGGGTATCTGCCTCAAGTTCCAACAGTGTCGGCACATATAATCTTTCCCCCTGCTACACCGGCTCATTCGAAGGTCCAAAAGGACATTCATCAAGGTATAATGAATACAATTGGAATTTTAAAAACCCTAATAGAGGAAATGTAATGGTGGCATGCTCTGATACAGTCAGATCAAAAACCTTACCCCAATTCGGTGAGCAACGTCTCAGCTCCAACAAATTTCAGAAACCCCATACTCTCAATGTTCAATGACTCAGGGGACCTAGAGTATCATCTAATTCACTACTCTTATTACTGTGATCCCATGATGGAAACCCTAGAGCAACAAGAAGTTGTGAAGCTCAAATTCTTTGTATGAACTCTGCAAGGTTCAGCCTTTGTCTAGTACACCAGTATGCTAGCCAACTAAATTACAGGACGGTAGGATCTCAGGAGATAGTTTATATTTCATTTTAGCTCGATGTTTCCAAAAAATGTCAGTGATCTCATGAACTGCAAATAGAGAGATAATGAGAGAGTCTCAGACTTCATTGTTTGATGGAAAAGTCTAACTGACTCCTTGAACCAACCACTCCCCCAAGATGAGATTCTTTCCATGTGCATAATTAATCTCTGATATGAGATGCAAACTCCACTCATAACTGTAAAATATACAAGTGGGTTTTAAGATTTCTCTAATATTTCCCAAAGGATATAGTACTCCTTACAATGGACTAATCTCAAGTCCCTAGTGGCCCCATTAGCCCTTGGAAAAGGAATAGAATGGGATGAAGTGGCCCCTATCATGCTTAAGCCACCCCATGCACCAGCTCCATCTCCAAGGACCCCACGAAACCATGAAAGTCCCTCTAGACATCAATATCCAACACCACCTCGATAAGACCATCTGAGGGATACCAAAATGAATCAATTCAAGGAACTAATAAATAAATTCTACTCATTCTGATATGATCAAGTTTTTTGCTAATTCATATCCTCCATGAATTGCAACTTACACAGGCTAACAGAGGCGAAGAGAGCTATTGATGTAGGTATCGATGACCACCCAGACAATTGCACCTTACACTAGATCTTTGGGAACAAAATACAATAGAGTATCTTTATTAAGGACCTTGAATAGAAAATGATTGATTTCAGGAAAGTGAAGTTGGGACCACTTCCAGCACAGATGGAATATATTTCCACCTCAGATCCAAATGAGGGAGAGTGGAATGAAGTCAATATCAAGAAAGAGCATAATTTTGATAGTTGGATGACTCAAAAAACAATCAAATGAGCTCATGTCATACTTCAGGACAAGTTAAAGAGACCAACTGTGCCCCCAACGACTTCTAATGTAGCACAACCATCTTCCTCAGCCCCATAATCCTCCAAGGTTTAGCTGCCCAAAACGTTTTCCTATCAAAAATGTAGAATGAAGGTGGTGTAATATTAACTTTCACCAATAATGAATCTGGATTTGACACTATTAGATTTCATGCCATCAGATATGAAGGTATGGGTACCTACCTACTAAATGTGACAACAAGCACCACCCCATCAAACGTCACCATCATAAGAAGAAAGGTATGAAGAATCACTATCAAATGAAGAGATTATATTTGACTCCATTAATGTCATATACTTAATGGAACCCTTCTCCAAGGAGGAATATGGTTACAAAACCAAATTCCCCTCATATAACCAAATATATAGAAGATGTTGCTATAGGGGTCAAGGGTTCCTAGGAAGACGTGGCTGTGGCGGGATTCAAATTCCAAGACACACCCAAAATCAAACAGTTCATGTTGTAGAAACTCATCGATGATCCCTCCAGTGTACGCCACAAGAACAAGAGTATTTATCTTCACCTACTGGAAGAAATCCAATCCTGATTATCCTATAATATCGATCAGAAGGGGAGAAAATGTCTAATCGCCTGAGGCACATAGTAATACCCCCCAGAAAGACCCGAAAATCAAAGAAGAACCATCAGCTACTGTCCTAGAAGCCAGTGTGTCTACATCTAATGATTAAGCCCCTAATGTTACAATAAAAGAGAATTTAAACAATGGGAAGAACCAGACTTTAGAGTAGAATTATGATATTCTAAAGCATGTAGCCTTCGTGATAGTGATATTCTTAATCCTAGATGTATTGAATATGTCAACAGATCTCAAGGAGGCACTCATCGAATCGTTACTAAGTCCCTAGGAATTTGAGGAGGAGGTGGCCACTACTAAAGTCTATCAGATGGATACTAACTCCATTGAATGCCATGCTATCATATCTTTTACCAATCAAGATGAGGACACCATCAAGCAGGGAAATATCAAGCCTTTATATGTGTCTAGAAAGATCAACGACATCGATATTAGAAATATATTCATTGTTAATGGATCTGTAGTTATTCTTATCCCACCGTGGACACTCCGACGTTTGGGATGTGACAAATATAGTCTTATTAGCTGCACCACAACCATACTGGGTTATCAAAAAAGTGAGAAGAATCCATTGGGTAGAATCAATATCAAAACATGGCTTGGTGACCTCGTGTCTGATTATGTGTTTCCAGTGGTCTAGAAAAATACAGCCTTCAATGTCCTACTAGGAAGACCCTGGATGCATTAAAATGTTACTATGCCCTCATCATACCATCAGTGTGTCAAATATTTCATTAATGGGAAGACCATGATTTTGTATACCGATAAGTCCCCATTTGAATCTTGCGAATCACACTACATTGATGCAGGATTCTATGAGTTGAATGGGAAATAGTCTTCAACCAATGATGATGATTGGATCATTGGACCAAATGGAAAAGAAATTGCTCCACTAACCCCCTAAAACTACTCAGGGAAGAGTATGTATTCCCCATTAATCAGATTGAGTGAATAAACAAAAATTCGGATTTGTATTCATCCATCTACATGATCTCAGTCATGGAAACGAGTCTAGGGATATTGAAAAGTTAACTCACCTCTAGGATGATGGTGATTTCTCAAATAATAATTCCCTCAACCCATCCACATGGCTCTAAGAAATTCCCACTAAGGCCAAAGAGGATGTCATATCCCCAAAAGAAGGTGAGGAAACTCCTCCTCCCCTACTCCATCTTCCTCAGAATATTCTCTATAGTCAGTCGGGGTGGAAGAAGTTGTTTCATTCTCCTAATTCTAGAAGTGTGATCCCTTCCCCAATCCTGGAGAGTTCATCTTATCAATTGTCTGCCTATCATAATACGAAGAGGAGGATGAGGGGATGTGGAATAAGAAGAGGATCTTAGGGATACCCCCACCCACCACTATCGAATAGGGTTTCTCTACCATAATTGATGAACTCAGAGAAATTAACCTGGGTACCTAAGATGACCAGCGACCCACTCTGATTAGTGTGGAAATTACTTTAAAAGAGAAAGGGGTATAAACTTATTTACTAAAAATAATTGAGATGTTTTCTCCTGGAACTACACAAAAATTCTAGGTCTCAAACTTGAGGTGTCCACTCACCACATGAGCTTACCAAAATACCATCTTGCTAATAACTATGCTACCAGAAGGACACACCTGATGCATACTGCCAAGATAGATGTTCAAGTCGACAAGATAATAAAATTTAAATTCATTTGGGATGTCTAATATCTGATATGGTTGGAAAAAATTGTCCCCATTAAAAAAAAATGGGAAGATAAAAGTTTGGATGGATTTATGGGATCTCAATTTACATTTCCCAAAAGATTATTTCTTGGTCCCGATCACATAATTTTGATCGATGCAACTGTCGGATATGAAACTCTTTCTTTTATGGATGAGTACTCGGGTTACAATAAAATCCCAATTTCCCTAGAAGATGAATAAGTCGTGTCTTTTAGAGCCACCTAGGGAGTGTTTTTCTACAGGGTGATTCTCTTCAGTTTAAAAAATGTCGGCTCCACATACCAGTGTGCCATGCATCATATTTTCAAACCCTTCCTATGAAAATCTGTCAAATGCTATATTGATGATATAGTGGTTATGACATGATAGCGCTCAGACCACCTATCAGATCTTGAAACTATTTTCAATAAATTGAGACAACATAGTCTGAAAATGAACCCCCTAAAATTCTCTTTCAGTGTTATCTCTGGGAAATTCCTCGGCTTCGTCATATTCAAACACAACATCGAAGTCGAACCCAAGAAGGAAAAATATATCCTTGGCATGTCACCACCTCATAACCTCACTGAGAGGAGAGGTCTCTAAAGACATCTGGAATACATTCAGTTCATCAAATCCATCCCTACAAGAATTTTTTTTCCATTTACCATGTTAATGGAGAAAGGGTTAGAATATTAATGTATGGATGATTTTTTGGATGCATTCAACAATATCAAGAACTATATCTTATGTACACCAGTGATAATGCCACCTATTGAAGTAAGACTACTCATTATGTATGTAACCACCTTGGAGTGATCCCTAGGTTCCTTCCTTGCACAAAATAATGATGATGGAAATGGGAATAGTCTCTATTACCTCAGATGAACATGGATCAATATTGAGACTCATTATTCGAATATCAAGAAAATATTCCTTGCATTAATATTTGTGGTCCAAAAGTTGAGGCATTAATTGTAGAACCATGAAGTATACTTGATCTCACATAGAAACTCACTCAAGTATATTATCAGTCGTAAAATGTTGACCTGATGCCTATCACAGTGGGAAGTCATCCTGCAGGAGTTTGACATATGTTTCATACCCCAGAAGGCGGACAAAGTCTAGGAATTAGCAGATTTTCTGGAAAATCATCCTTCAACGGAAGTAACTTCATTTGATGTCAAAATTCCTGATGAATAGGTATTCTTTTATCAAGAGAGTTCCCAAACATGGGAGATTTATTTTTACGGTATGTCCAGAAGCCCGATAGGAAATACTCATATTTCCAGAAAAATAAGTCCTACCTTACTCCTTGCTACTATTAGAATGATGCACAAACAAAGAAGCATAGTACCAAGCTCTCATTATAGCCTTGGAACTAGCACTTCAAGAACAAGTTGAGAACATAAAAATAAAAGGTTACTCAAAAATATTCATCAAGAAAGTTAATGGTGACAGTGAATTAAATAAATAGGATCTTCTCCCTTTGATAAACCATGTACGAGAACTAATTGAAGAATTCCCATCAAAACCAACATTGACTTATTTTCCATGGACACAAAATGCACAAGCTGATGCATTGCTAAATGTATCCACAACTCTGGCTGATCCAAATCATAATGAAACGGTCATTAGAATGGTCCATTATCAGTTTGTTTTACCCTTCGTTCAGGACAACACAGAAGAAATCCATCAGATTATCCTAGTCCCTAAGACTTATGGTCATACCACCTATTGGATGACTCCCATTTTAAATTACCTTCATAGGGGAGAACTCCCACTAGAGATGGATAAAAGAGAACAAATCCCAAGCCAGGAATTCAACTTTGTTTTGTATGATGGTGTAAATCAACAAAATGTTCTATATAAATGAGGCCTTAATGGGGTCCTTCTTAGGTGAATTGAAAGAGAGGAGACCGTCAACTTCATGAAATAAGTTCATTCTAGAACATTTGGGTCACACCAATAAGCATCCAACCTCTCCCATAAAATTTGGATACATGGATATTATTGGACCACTGTGATGCATGATTATGTTAAGTTCACCAAGAAGTGTCATTCCTATCAAGTCCATGCCAATTTCATTCACCCATTACCAAATCTACCTCACACATCCAAGTACTCTTGGACATTTTCCATATAGTGAGTTGAAAGTTTGGGACCATATCCTCCCACCATGGATAGATAATTCAAGTTTATTCTCATATAAACTGAATTCTTTTCAAAATATGTAGAATTTGTACCCCTTAAAGTTGTCGGGGAAAGGAAAATTATTAGTTTTTTGAAAAACATCATCATTACCAGGTTTTTTGTGCCTCATATAATATTAAGGGACAATATCACAAATTTATGCTCGGTTGAGTTGGAAAAGTTATACCAAGAATATGCAATCATGGCCAACCATTCATCCCAATATCATGTAGCATCCAACAGATAGATAAAGGCTTTTAACAAGACCGTATGAAACATAATTCATAAAATGGTGGAAAAAGACAAGAAAATGTTGCTAAACAAGCTCCCACATGCTATGTGGGATTACCGAACCATGACCGGAACCACCACCTTAGCCACCCCATAATCATTTTTATACGGGACAGAGGCGGTATTTCACATTGAAGTTAAATTTCCGTCACGTCGTATTGCCATTTTTGATCAACTATCATCATATGAGGAATCACAATAATGGTTTGATGAGATAGAGAGTTTTTTTGAGAAAATTATATATACCTTGCACCATTTGGATGTCTACCAGAATCGGATCACAAGATCCTTCCACAAAGAGGTTTGACTCTGATATTTCTTCAAAGGAGAGATAGTGTTGGTCCTCATAACATTGATGATACTTGGGAAGAAGACTCTAAATTTGGATCCAATATGGGAGGGAACATATGTAATACATAACTTCTACTCCAATGGAGCATAAAATTTAATCTCATTGAGGAACCCTACAGTTTCGTGTGGACAAAATACTATTTCCCCCTACATATGAGTCAGATCTATGTAGAGGTTTTCATATTTCATGGCTAATCACAATGTGAATATTTCTTACATTTCCAGACACACCCCTTCCATTCATCAAACTCTTTTCTCCTGGAAATATGGGATCCCCATAGACATTCATGGCCATCGAAAATGGGAAATCAGTTTCATGTGGACAAATTTATTTGACTATGCACATCATGCCCTGACAGCTCTTCATATGTTTCCCACAATAACGGAATGTCGACCAGAGGAAAATTAATCCACATGAGAGTCTCTTCCAACTTATGTGCACCCAATGGCTTCCATGCCCCATGCAATTCCTACTAATCCAAGTAATCATGGTACAATGGTTTACACGCTATCTCTTTTACCATGTCTTGGGTATGCAAGAATATACCATCCGGATTAACCTATATTTATGCATGGTCTCTATGATGACTTGTCTGCCCAACAGGAATCTAAACAGTGATGTCAATATCCTTTTTTCTAGACTGAAAAAGTATGAATCCACCATATCCATTTATTTTGCATCAGATCACTAGTTCTCTAATGGAATGACGTTAAACTACAATTCCAGAGAATCTTCCATACATGATATTAAACTACTATGCCAGAATGTCATACCTACATGATATTAAACTACACGACACAATAGTGTCCTCACCTATGAGAATATCACTCCCAACATCGGTTACCTACCATTATGTGTCTTATAACTACATAGGGATTCATTACTATCCTCACAGGATATTTAGTACTACCTAGATCCCTATCATGTCATAGCCTTAATAAGAAAAATTACTTCCTCTCCCTATGTATGAGATAGGCCTACATAGGGGACATCCATTACGACCCCGTGTGGCTTGATTCCACTTCTGTTGGATATGTAGAAATAATTTAATCCTATGATCTAGGCTTATCCATAGAAAAAAGTTAAATTTCCCCTCTTATATGGAAAAATTGAACTGAAGTAGAGAATTCCTAGGAAGGCCCAGTATACAAGACAATCTCAGGGGTTATCGTGTTTCACTTCTTTCGCATCAGGGTTTTTTTAAATCCTCTCTACATAATGATAAAATATACAGGACGTTTCCTTGTTATATTATATTAAACAACAACAAATAATCCCAAGAACAAAATAATCCCTTCTAATAATTGTTCCATCTTTAGGTGGTGACTTGAAATCCTTGTTGTCCCTTGTTTCTCAAAATGAATATAGATCACATGGGCTCAGGGACCCCGACAGAGAATTCATCATAGATCTATGGAAAATTGTATTCAAATTTTTTTTCCTATCGGCGTGACCTTAAAATTCATTATGGAGTTCTATTCACCATAATGGGAATCCTCAAGTCATAACCATACGATGTTAAACAAAAAGTTATCCTAAGGATAAAAAAGTCCCCTTACCTATGAGTCAGACCTATACTGGGTGTCTATCTCAGGACACCTAGATCTTCATTCCTAGGTCTAGCCTGAACTAGGAAATTAGATTCCCCGCCCTAAGTATGATCCAGATATATATAGGGGAACCCCCCGTTCTATTGGAAAATCACTACCAGAATGTTTCTATGTATCATGGCACAGTCCTTACGTGTATCAAACTTTGTGCTTTGAGTGATCTTGGATCATCATAATCCAGCAAGTCCATCATAAATGGATGGTCAATGTCCTACAGTCACCTTCTCTTGACTTTGCACATCATTCCCTAGAAGCTTTACAGATGCTTCCTATAAAAAAGGCATGTCAACCAAATGCAATTTCATCCCCATGAGAAGCTTATCCATATTTTGTATTCCTAATGGATTCCAAGCCTAGTTACATATATATTGGTCCAAGAACCCTTGAAACCATGGTTTACACTTTCTTTCCTACCCACGTCCCAGATATGTTAAATCATCCTGGCTCGATTACCCTCTTGTTAATCAGGGATTCTATATCAAGGTCTTAATCACATGACATGTAAACTTCATGATACTCAATACATAGTATTCACCCATAGGCCAGGTCACACTATAGGATATTTCCTTCATGTTCCTATGGACAAAATGAATCTATAATGGAATATTTGGCACATTCCCTACCTTATTAGTGAATTTTCATCCAAAATAAAAATCCCCCTTTTGTATGCACGAATCAGATCTACATACAGATAAAACATGAAAATGATTATTTATATCTTGATTCTTTCCCTCATAGGATATGTAGTGATGTCCGATCTCACATTTCAGGACCATCCACGGAATAGTATTGTCCCATCCCTACTTGCACAAGGGTTAGATCTACGTAGAGAACCAATCCATATAGATGGGAGAAAGATACGCCAGCCTATTCCTTGAGTTCCTGGTACAGTTATACCTAGAGTACCCCCTTTCATTTTAGTAACACCCCTTTTCAAAATCCATAATGTATGTTCAGAATGTTTTAAATCTCCATAATTCTCCATGGCCATTGTATATGGATGTCCAGTGTCCTGTGGACACCTTTTCTTAACTATGCACATCATGCCCCAACAGCTCTGCATAAATTTCCTATAAAAAAGGCATATTAACCAAAGGTAAATTCATCCCATGGAGGAGATCTTCCTACCTGAAAATTCCCTTACAACTTTTATGTACCACCTCAGTCATTGGATTCGTAAGCCCCCTGGATTTAAGTTGACACATTTACCCATTTTCCATTACTAAAGATAAAGAATTTTCATGGCCAAACTATAGTGGAAGAGATGAATCATTTACCCTACTCTAGTCAGAGTAAGATGATTTCAAAAAAAGATGTCCCAAATATCATGGTTGTATGATGTTAAATAGCACCATGCTTTATCCCTCCTTTACACAAGCCAAATTCAATTGAGAGTGGTTTTTCATCCAAAGATGATAAAATTTCCCATATTACTTCCAGGTATCAATCCTTAAATGGTCCATACACCGTCGTCCTCAACTAAAAAATAAATACAATGTTTTAAAAAAATCATGAACAACAGAAATAGAAGACCAGTGTCCTACTGACACTTTTATTTGACTACGCACATTATGCCCTGGCGGCTCTATATATGTTTCCCAAAAAAATGTAATGTCAAACAAAGGTAAATTCATCTTTAGGATATAATTTTCCTATCTTCATATTCCCCATGGATTCCAGGCACCATATCATGTCCCATATCCAAAAATCACAAGTCAGGGTCATGAAAAATCCCTCATCCATGCCTGGAAGTTTTCAGAACAATCATGGTTAATGTGTTATAAATTGAGGCCCTTAACCCAAGATTCATGGTCAAAGATGTTTGACCCAAAACATCAATAATGATAGTCTAGTTTGTAAGACCTTAAAATACCCACCCAAAAGATACACAGAACTCTCTAGGTTGAAAACCCATAAATGGAATCCTAGATAAAAGTTGAGTGCCAAATCGCTAAACCTATACTTCATACGGCTTAGGAAATATATTGAGCAATAAAAAATAATCAAGAGACACAAATATTCTTAGGTCCAAAAATATGCGAAGGTTGGACGAATAAAAATTAGTGTTATACTCGCTAATCCCACACCATAGTGAGCTAAGGAAAAAATTAGGGTGATATTGAAAAAATGCACAATGTTTGTAGGGTTTTTCATGTGACCCTAGAAATAGTCAAACTACGCTCACTGAGCCCCTCCACTTAGGAAAAAAATAGAGAATTTTTTTATTATGAAAATGATAAAGGAAGATTATTGGAGGGAAAATAGTTTCGTCTCATTAAATAATGATATATAGGGAAACCATAACATAGATCCTGTCCATACGGGAAGGACATGACCATTACAAAAGATGTTTAGAAATATCGCATAGTTGTATCAGTGCCTTATTTGACTCTTCAATGTACTGATGTAGCCTTTGTAACGTCATGGTCTCAACCTCCGCACCTTCCCACAATTCCTCTATATCCTGTGCTGCCTCAAGGCTAGTCTAATCCCTTTCCTCCACTCACTTCTGCCCCTGATCAACTACAACCGTAATAAAGGATTGTTCATGTTTAAGGAGCTCTAATTCTCTTCTCTACTACTCCAAGTCCTGATCAATATGTTTCTCTAAATACCTCTACATTGTGGTCTCTCCCAACAACCTCACGACTACTCTATCTTGATCGAAAACTTCATTCATAAGGATTTTCCTAACAGTGGCAAGATGAGTCGTAGACTCTATAGGGGAAATATGACACTCAGGTGTTCCAGTTACCACCTTGGTAGCAACCACCTATTTCACTATGTCATAGATGTCTTGATAATCAAATCCTCCAAACCCCCGAACCAAAAACTGGAGGTGTAACTTAAGTAGCTTCGTCAGCATATCAGCAAGTGTTGTTTGAGAAATTAACCTTCAGATGTTTGTCCATGCCCCTTCGCGGCTGAGTTGAATGCTTACTAGGCTCTATCAATTGTTCTTAGAGTCACTCCCCATTGAATAAATGTATTTAGGAATGAATTTCACTAGGGGTGGATGATTCAATGAATCTAGCATGAATGAATCCCTCAGTGACTTCATCCTTGACAGTTTCAACCGTGGGTAGGATTGAAGTATCCAACGCAATTGCAAGTGATTGTAATTACGATAATAAAATCAGAAAGGAAATCAATAACCATCCTTGATCCCTAAAAATATAGGTGAAGAAGGGAAATGGGTAGGAGGAATTTAAAAATAACCTCCACTTACTAAATCATCGATGCCTTCAGCCTCTATGGAGACATCATCACTAGGTAAAGATGGTACTACATCCTCGATAAGCAGTTAAGACCCAGAGTCATTCATAAGAATCTGTGCCTCGGGGCCATACCCAACTAGACCAACAACCTCCAGGGTAGCCTCTAGAAGATCACATTCTATGATCTAGCTTGTAGGGATAATCATCCTGGAAAAAGGTGTGAGGGCCAGCCCCAAAATTACGGGGGCTGGGATCATGGTCTCTTTTGTGATTGGAAGAAATGACACAATATCCCGTTCTAAGTTCTCAGGAGCTGGAATAGCAACCTCCCCCATATTTTAAACCCTTGAGATAATAGGATCAACTTGATCAGTTGAGGAATCTTCTTCCAAATGTGTTCTCACTACAGGGGTAGTGTCCATCTGGTTTGGATCAATTGACTCCCTAGAACTAGGATTCCCTTCAATGTCTCCGGGGTGACCAGGGATACTTACCTAGCTCAACTATTGATATCAGGGTAATCTTGTCTTTGTCTATGGTAGTGGGATCAACATGTTTAGTTGGGGCTTCAACTTATGATTGTTCCTCCACCATTGGGACAGAAATATTTTGATATGGGGCAGCCACGGTTGATGGTGGTCCTTCTTCCTCCATGGAATGGATATGAGCTATAGATTCTTGGGAAACTATTGTTTGGTTACTTGTTGGTCATTCATTAAAATATTCACATGAAAATGGGTCAGTAATATAATAATACATGGTATGATAACCAAATAAATAGGTATGGAAGTTACTTGTAATCCCATTCTTAATACTCTTTGACTATTAAGATTCATACTAATGTTTCATTGTATTCTAGGGGATATCTGGTAGGAATATCAAGTGGATCCATGGGTGAAAATTCCTCAGAAGGGTCCACAACAACTTCCTCAGTAGAAACTTCCCCAACAACCACCGTATTTGAAGGTACACACTCTCTAGTTTTGGTTCCTTTGGGGGTGTATAATAGGGAAGGAACCATTTCCCAAGACTCCTTAGGATCCTATATAAGTAAATGAGGGAATGTTTGGAATCTTCATAGCAGAGGCAATTAAAGGTGTGGTTCTTAAATCAAATGACCTCTCCCTTGATATTCATCAGTTGCAAGAGTACCACCATTTGTGCCACCTCATCAGACCAGTAAGGTTTGTTCTTGGGAGCATGAAGGTATTTTTCTATTTTTCTTAGGTAAACAGCCACATCATCTTATTATTCTTCAACAAAAATAAATCTTGGGTGATGGATACTCCAAAACAAGAAATTTAATAGTGACTTCCTTGAAGTATCCTCCAAATGTATTAATTAGAGTAATTAACCCTGAATTCATCCTAGACCCTCCAAGAATTCCGAAAAGTATTTGTAATAGGGATGGCCAGCGCTGGAGGGTCGGCCTGGGGAAGTGAAGAAGGTTTCATTAGTCATAGTTGCCTCTTGGGTGCCTCTGCAGTCCTAGGACTATTAGGATATGAATTCTTACGAGGCTATATATGTGAGAAAGTAGATTCCCCTACCCTAGCCACAGTAGGAAAACCAATGGTATCATCACCCTCTCCATCAGACTCTAGTCAAAGTATAGAAAGTACTCAATGAGAGTATTTTTTGTGATAATTCTAGACATGGGTCAGGGTTTTATGGTCCTACAGGTAACAATATACCCTCTTGGGATCCTCATCATAAGAGATGTTAGTAGGTGATAACACATGTTCAAGATTAGTAAGGTAACCACCCTATATTATAGGAACTTTCACAAGGTGCGAGGGGACTAATAAGGAAAAGACTGGCGAATCTTTAAAATATCACATTGCTTCTAATCCACTGTAAAATAATCATCTCATGGGTTAGGTGGTTGGTCACTAACAGAAACCTTGATAACTATTGAGGTCACACCCCAAGGTCCAAATACATTCCTTAGGGGAGGACCAAAAGTTTATGAATAACTTTCCATGGATGCTAATGCCCAACAGCTTCCTTCTACATCCCCTTCCCCTTAGCCTGACACTCAGGGTTTGTAACTATGGGAACTAGATTAAAAAAATAACTACCTGGATATAATTGAATCTAGGAATCAACATAACCTTTGTTAAGAAAGGTAATGGAACCCTCGTAATCTTGAAGCTTAACCTTTAATCGTGTGTCCTCCTAGGTGAACATTAGCCAAAATTGACACTCTATCATAAGATGATTCTCCTGGAATGCACTGTTAATATTCAGGGGACACAACATTTCAACATAGTTAAACTAAAAACTAAATATTCAAGACGTGTATCACCCATAGATAAGCTCCCCACCAATATAAAAAACTAAGATACCATCCCTCAAATAAAATAGTTTCCCTCGGTTAACAAAGTCTTCAGATTTGGAATTCATGGTGGTACTGGTGGGGGAATCATAATGAAGATAGGTGAAGCGGTCATGGAAATTTCTTCAAGCCATCATTTCATGATCATTGTTTTTTGTCCAGTCTTTCAGATTATCTTTTTCATCCTATCCTGCCATTATAACCCCAATGGTGCTCTAAATATATGGCCAAAGAACAGAGTAATGAATCAGTAAGGAATTCCTAAATGTGTAGCCTCTCATGTAGGCTCCTGTCTTACCCAGGGTATTTGGGAGGGCCCAATCATCCACTACAATGACTTTCCTTCACTAATCTAGCCCAGTATGGGGAAAATTTTGGACAATACAAGAATGGACAGTTTGATACAGCTATAAATGGCCATATAAGCTTCCATGGAAATGGTTGTGACTCTTACACTGCTATAATCTCGTGATGGTAAGAGAGAGCTTCTCAAAAACATTACCAAGAAGCCCTCCAACTAAAAAAATGGCCCAAGTCAGTGATGATTTCCCATAACCATTCACAGAACCATCCCTTCTCCAATATAGTCCAATAGGTTCCTACTTTCCTTCGAGTTTCCTTGGATGGATAGGACCTTGGTGTGAACACATCAAGATTTGTGCCCCTATCCTCGGTGAATGCACTAATCCACTTCAAGAAATAGATGTCTTGTTTTGTATAGGGTTTAACATTCCCCAAAAGTTTATCCATTTGAGCAATGAGCATTTTAGCAAGAGGAGGATTCCTCTACTAGTCCTACTAGGGGGAAGCAGGGGGTAGAAACTCATCTTACATATCCACAATGATGGGGACCCTCAAAATCAGCCAAACATTCCAGAGGCTGATGCCAACCTCCCCATAGGTCAAATAGAAAGTATTTGTGTCTAGAATCATCCTTATCAAAATATGTGAGATGAGGGTGTTAGTTCAATGAGTGTTCATTTGGGATACCTAGAGGACCTCATATAGCCCCAGGGATTGTAATTTGGCCTGGAATTCATTGTAGCTTTGATGGACCCTAAAGGGACACCCCCAATCTAAACCAGATGAAACCCTAGGGAAAAAGTCCCATTTTGAGGACCATCCATGTTTTCCATTTTCTATGGACCTCTGGGAAATGATATGGTAACAATAAACCATTGCGTCCATCTTTTTTCGTGTCCCCTCCAATGTTAGAGGGGTATAGTTTAAAAAGGACACAATAGCAGTATACTTTGGTATGAATCATTCTGCTGATGAGATAAGAGCCTTATAAATGGTGTCTCTAAATATCTATGTTGTGGGTTGGTCATCCACACGTGGCTCCAAGTAGTTGGTTGATCATCCGTGGGTTGGATGATCCCCCCACGGGCTTCTGTAAAAGGTGTCGTGTTCCCATAGATATAGCTTCTCTAAAAATCTATAAAAGGACCACTAGGGAAAATTAAAGAAACACAGAGAAGGATTTCAGAGATGGGGTTATGTTTGACGTTGGATAATTGAGGCTTCCAGAATTCCAAGATTACTGAAGGAAGACATTGAAGGAAAACATTCAAAGAAGGACTTCTGACCATTTTCATATAGGTATAAACCTACTGCAAACCATAAACAGAAGGAAACTTAATATTAATCAATTTTCCATTAACCTAATTTGTGAACTGCGAACCATATGCCCTTTGTGGATGAACCTCCCACAAACCGCAGGTGCAGTGCCCCTCCTTTAATCTGGTTAACCGCGTTGTGCATCTCTACACAATCAAGACCTTTAGCCCTATAGAACCACACTATGTGGATGAAACCTAAGACCGCGTACCAACATGGTACATGGTAGCTCACATCCATGTGTGTGAAACAATTCTATATGCAGATGACCCCTTCATCAACATAAAAGTTTTCCATACGGGGAATCCCCCATCCCACATGAGAAAATGGTACACATAATGTTGTGTCTTTGGGTTTTCCACCTTATGGGTTAAATACACTCCTTCCATTCTCATCACTTCCTCTTTGTCCCCTTCACTGACCAGTCCACCGTCATTTGGACAAATCATCATCCAAATCCACCAGACCCATATGACCAGCCCATCGGGCACATCAACATGCCCTTATGAGTCTACATACCTGAGGTAAATGGAGGCACAATCATATTCCCTACAATATTTTGGACCCCTGGGATGTCCTTATGTCTAAAATACCAAGGTAACCCATAGTCCAACCTTGGGACACTAATGTGAACATCCCTGTTATAGGGATTGAGGGTAGTCACTAGCATTTACCTCCCATGAGCGCCAGTGAAAAATGAGAATCTCATGCTTTCCTTCTCCTTTGAAAAGGGATGATGATTATTCCCTCTCCCAGAACCTATTTTAGGGAACTCCTCCTAAGGTAATTCCCTATCATTTGTATGGGAGGTGGTGATTTCTCCCCTCTCCATCCTGGATTGGGATGAGTTCAGATAGATCACCAAATGTGATTATCCTAGATATCAACATGGGTGAGGGGAAAACACACTCAAATCCACTTTCCCTCTCCTATTGGGCTCATATATATGCCCTCATCAACTGTCACCTACCTCTTTTTACCTTAGTGGAGAAGAGAAAATGAGCATTTGTTGAATCTTTCGCATCCTCTTGTTTCTCACAACAATCATGACTCAAATGGGCTTAGAGTTTTATGATGTTATGATATTCACACAACCCATTAATGAACTATGACCTCTCTGATTCCCAACACTACTAGGATATGTAGGTAGCCATTATCTAGGCCTGAGCTCCATATCATCTCATCCATGAAATGAGAGATCATGCCCCCATCAAATGGGATGTTCCCATGCGTAATCCCCAATCACGTCACAACCTAGAAATGAAATTTAAGATCTCTGATTCCTTCTCTAACTAGGATAAGTAGGATGCCTATTTAAGGCCCGAGCTAAAAGGGTAACATTTTTCAAGGTCAATCCCAATCATGTACCCCATAATGGGAATCCTCTTTAGGTGTAAGCCCCAATTCACTTCTTTCCTAATGTCCTCCACTTTGGTGTAATTCACAACCATACCACCTGAAACTGTGAGCTTCAACGTATATGCCCCATGTTCAAGAAAACTATGAAAATTTTTAATTCCCCATTGACCGGGATATGCAGGACGCCTTTATGAGGTCCAAATACAACTCCCAAATAAACCCTAATGTTTCTTGGGACATATTCCTGATCAGGTTATATCCACTTAGAATACCATATTTATTATGGGTCCTTTGGTCCACTTCAGCATAATTTCCTCACTAAGTATTGACTAGGAATATTTTACCTTGATTTCCTCACCACATGATGTTAAACTTCATGGATTGGTCTATATCAAATGACCTTAAAAGGTGATGAGTCTAGTTAAGCAGGACTGAACTACATGGGCTCTGATTCCTCTCACGAAGATATATAGGAAGCCCATCTCATGGGTTCAACCCCAACATAAAAACAACTCCTGCCCCCTGGATGATGATAAACTCTAGAGCACCTCATCACTTGGATTAAACTAGTGCAGTCTCAGTAGGTCCTGATCCATGTATATCAATGAATGATTTTGAAACCTAGGGGTAATATGTGGACACACTCTTGGAAATTAACTAAGGATTCTTGAACATTTGAACAATACTTAAATCTATAAGATAGTCTCAGAGTAGGAAAATAATTCCCTCAAAAATGGTGTAATGAGCCCGACCTCCCATTCTATCGACTAATGGTGTCCATAAGTGTTGTTACAAAAATCATCCAAAAAGTTTCTGAATTTGGAAAGTAGGTCCACGAATATTGGATAAAAGGGTTTTTGGGTGTTTTGGCTCCACAAAAAACTCGATGGAGACCATCCGAGGACCTTATCCCTGACATGGGTCGATTGCACAAACACATAACCTCCTACAATCTCCCACTGGGATAATGAAAATGTGGAACCTCCTTTTTAACATTACAAGGAAATACTGCCCAATCCCAGTGGGCCTATCTCACCCAACCAAAATGTGGTTTGACACAAACTAGGTCAAAATAATGGGGTTTTAGGGTTTTTATGTGTTTTTAGGGTTTTAGTGTGTTTCTGGGTTTTTAAGGTTTTCTGTTATTTATAAATTTAAGGGTTTTAATGTTTTTATGTACTTTTATGGTTTTTATGGTTTTCATGTGTTTTAGGTTTTTATGGGGTTTAGGGTATTTTAAGGCTGTTTTAGGGTTTTTTTTTATGTTTTAAGGTGTTTTTTCGGTTTTTTGGGTTTTTTGGAATTTTTTTTTGGTATTTAGGGTTTTTAGTGGTTTTGGGTTTTTAGTAATCTATAAGTTTTTAATGCTATTTTTGGGTTTTTTTGGTTTTTTTGGGTTTTTTGGGGGGTTTTTTGGATTTTCATAGTCTTTATAGGGTTTTAGGGTTTTAGGGTTTTTTGGGGGTTTAGGATCTTTTTGGTCTTTTAATGGGCTTTAGGGTTTTTATGGTCTTATGTGTTTTTAGGAATGTTTTTGGGGGTTTAGTGATTATTTTTTATTTTTATTGTTTTTAGGGTTTTTCAGGTTTTGAGGGGTTTTAGTGTTTTTTTATTTTTAGGATTTTTTGGGTTTCATATAGTTTTTAATTTTTAAGGGTTTTAGTCTATTTTAAGGATTTCATGTTTTTTTGTGGTTTTAGGGTGTTTTAGCATTTTATTATCATTTTAAGTATTTTTTAGAATCCACTAAATTTTATGGTTTTTTGTATGTTTTAGGGTTGTTATGCCCTTTTTAGGGTTTTAATGGTTTTTAGGGTATTTAGGTGGGTTTTTTCAATTTAGGGTTTTAAGGGTTTTAGGGTCGTTTGTGGAATTTTAGGTTCCTTGAGTGTTTTTATTTGGTTATTTTGGGTCTTTTAGGGTATGGGGTTTTTTTTTAGGGTTTAAGGTGTCTGTTTTAGTGTTTAAGGTGTTGGGTATAGGGTTTATTGTGTAGGGTTTAATGTTTTGGGAGTAGGGTATTGGGTTTTGGGTGTAGGTTTTAAGGTTTATGGTGTAAGGTATATGGTTTAGGGTGTAGAGTTTTGGGTTTAGAGTGTAGGGTATAGGGATTTAGAAG
The DNA here is from genome assembly GCA_963277665.1 of Viscum album. Lineage (NCBI taxonomy): Eukaryota > Viridiplantae > Streptophyta > Magnoliopsida > Santalales > Viscaceae > Viscum > Viscum album. The sequence continues at coordinate 578,877,362 of OY728161.1, read as the reverse complement.
TAAGGTATAGGTTTTAGGGTGTATGATTTTGGGTTTAGGGTGCATGGTACAGGGTTTGAATTTTAGGGTTTAGCGTTAATGGGGTAGTCTATATAGCATAAGCTCTAGGTCTTAGGGTTTAGGCCATAGGGTGTATGGTTTAGGGTTTTATGGGTTTTTTATGGATGGATTACAGGTCTTTTTATGGGTTTTTAGAGTTTTTAGGGTTTCTAGGGATTTTAGGGGTTTTAGGGTTTATATATTTTTTTCTTTTAAGGTTTCTACTATTTTTTGGTTTTTTTTTCATTTTTTGGGTTTTTATGATTTTACTATTTTAGGGGTTTTACGTGGTTTTGGGGGTTTTATGGTCTTTTAGAGTTTTTAGTGGTTTAAATGTTGTAACTATTTTTATGGATTTAGGGTGTTTAAATTTTTTTATGGTTTTATGGGACTTCTTTGGGTTTTTAGAGTTTTTATGGTTTATAATATTTTTTTGGGTTTTAATTGTTTTCTTGTTTTAGTTTTTCTAGTATTTTATAGTGTTTTTAGTGATTTTGTGAATTTTAAGGGTTTTTCAGTTTTATATTTTTATTATTATATAGGGTTTTCTATGTTTTTAGTGGGATTTAGGGTTTTTTGGGGTTTCCGGGTTTTTTGGTTTATTAGGGGTTTTAGTGTTTTTAATATTTTTATGGTTTTTGTGGTTTCTTATTGTTTTTTGGGTATTTTAAGATTATTGTGGGTTTTATGGGCTTTATTAGTTAATTGGGATTTTAGTGTTTTCAAGGGTCTATTGGGTTTTAGGGTTTTAGAGTCTTTTTGGATTTTTTGGATATTTTATGCTCTTTTAAGGTTTTTAGTTTCATTTATATTTTATAAGTTCTATTATTGTATTTTAATGGTTTTATGTATTTTTAGTATTTTGAGGGTTTTAGGGTTTTTTTGGGTCTTTTAGGGGGTTTTTATGGTTTTTAGGGATTTAGCGGTATTTTAGTGCTTTTAGTGTCTTTTAGGTGTTTTGGGTCCTTTTAGTGGGGTTGGGTCTTTATGGGGTTTTTACATTATTTTTGGATTTTTATGAACATTTTGGGATTTAGAGTTTTGAGGGTTTCTAGAGTTTGGGGGTGTGGGTTTTTAGTTGTTTTGATGGATTTTTATCGATTTCTTGCGTGTTTAAGGTCTTTCTAGGGTTTTAGGGATTTTAGTGGTTGTAGGGGGTTTTGGGTTTTTAGGTATTTTATATATTTTTAAGTGTTTAGGGGTTTCATTAGTAACAATGTTTTAGAGATTTTAGGGGTTTAGGATTTTTAGCTTTTTAATGATTTTTTATGTTTAGGGTTTTTAGTGTTTTAGGCTTGTTTTAGGGGTTTTGGATATTTTAGGATTTGCAGGGTATTTTTGGTTCTTTTAGGGGTTTTATGGTCTTTTAGGGACTTTTGGGATGTTTAGGGTCTTTTGGGGTTTTTTTGGTTTTTTAAGGGTTTTTACGATCTTTTAGAATTTTTTGGGGTTTTTAGTGTTTTATAGTTTTTAGGTGTTATGGTTTTTTAGTGGTATTTATAAGTTTTAAATTTTTTTAGTGTTTTTGGGGTTTTATGTGTGTTTTATTTTGTTTGAGGTCCTTTTTATTGTTTTAGGGCCTTTTAGGGTTTTATACTTTTTATGTGTTTTATGGTTATTAGGGGGTTTTTGGTGTTTTTTTTGGTTTTGAGTATATTTATAGGGATATATTTTGTTTTTAGGTTCATTTTAAGGTTTTGGGGTTTTTATGGACTTTTTAGAGTTTTGGGGGGTCTTTTTAGAGTTCTTTTGGGATTTTAGGTTTTTAGGGGGCTTAAGGGTTTTAAGGGTTTATTTATCATTTTTTATGTTTTTATGGTTTTAGGGATTTTTAGGGTTTTAATGGTTTTTAAAGGTTTTTATGTGATTTTAAATGGTTTTATAATTTTTGGGGGGATTTAGGGGTTTCTTTGGTGTTTTGGGAGTTTAGGTGATTTTAAGGTATTTAGGGTTCCAAGGGGGTTTTGGGTTTTTTTAGTTTATTAGGTTTTTAGGGGACTTTATGGTTTTAGGGGTTTTATGGTATTTAATGGTATTGGGGGGTTTATGTTTTTTATATTTTTTAATTTTTTTAGTTCATTTAGATTTTCTATGGTATTTTGAGGACTTTTAGGGTATAGGGTATATGGTTCTGGGTTTTGGGTGTAGGGTTTACGGTTTATGGTTTAGAGTTTGGAGTGTGGGGTTTAAGTTTTATAGAGTACAATATAGTGTATATGGTCTACAGTTTGGTGTTTAGGGTGTATGGTACATGATTTAGGGTGTAGATTTTGGGGTTTAAGGTGTTGGGTATAGGGTTTAGGTTGTTAGGTATAGGTTTTAGGGTGAATGGTTTAGGGTTTGGAGTGTTGGGTTTAGGGTGCTGGGTATATGGTGTAGGGGTTTTATGTTTGTTTTATTGTTTTGGGGGCTTAAGGGGTTTTAGGGGTCTTAGTGGTTTTTAGTTTTTTTGGTTTTATGGTTTTTGTGGTTTTTTTTGTTTTAAAGGGGCTTTAGGGGTTTTTAAAGGATTTTTTGATTTTTATATTTTTAAGGATTTTAGGGTACTTTTATGGGTTTCTAAGAGTTTTTAGGTTTATTTTATAGTTTTAGGCTTTTTAGGGATTGTAATGGTTTGCAGACTTTTTTAGGGCCTTTTAGGGTCTTTTAGGGATTTTCTAGGGTATTTAGGGTTTTTAGTATACTTTTTTGGATTTTTATGGGATTTAGGATTTTCTAGGATTTTTAGGGTTTTAAAGAGTTTTTTAGGGGTTTTTATATTGCTTAGGGTTTTATGATTTTTAGGGATTTTTAAGGTTTATTGTTTTAATTTTTTTTAAGTGATTTCTTAGGGGTTTTATGTTTTTACATTACAGAAGTTTTTTTATGGGTTTTAAATTTTTTTAGGGTTTTAGTGGTTTTATGGAATTAAATAATTTTAGGTTTTTAGGGGTTTTTATATTTTATAGGGTTTTTGAGGATTATTTTGGGGTTTTAGGGTTTAATTTTTATTTTATAGGATTCAAGGAGTATGGTATAAGTTTTAGGGTGTAGGGTATTGGGTTTAGAGTTTAGGTAGTCGGGTTTAGGTTTAGGGTTTAGGGTTTTGTGTTTAGTGTGTAGAGTTTATGGTATATGATGTAGGGTATATGGTTTAGGCTATAGGGTTTTGGGTTTATGGTGTATGTTATAAGATTTATGGTGTAGGTTTTAGGGTTTAGGGAGTAAGGTATAGTCTTTATGGTGTGGGGTTTAGGGTTTAGGGTGCAAGGTATAGGGTTAGGGTATAATGTTTAGGGTTTAGGGTGTAGGGAATATTGTTTAGGGTGTATGGTTTAATATTTATGGAGTAGGGTATAGGGTTTTGTGTTTTGGGTTTAGGGTTTAGGGTGTAGTGTCTTTGGTTTAATTTGAAAGGTTCGGGGTTTTGAATTTTAGATCTATGGTCTATGGTGTAGGGTTTAGTATTTAGGGTTTAATGTATAGGGTATATGTTTAGGGTGTTGGGTTTAGGGTATATGGGTGAAGGGTTTATGGTGTTTGGTTTAGGGGTTGTTGTGAATGGGTTAGGGTTTAGGGTATAGGGTACAAGATTTACAGTATAGGGATTAGGTTGTAGTTTAGAGGGCTTTGGATATTGGGTGTAGGATATAGTGTTTAAGTTGTTTTTTATGGGGTTTTGGGTTTTGGTTTTTGGGTCTACGGATTAGTGTTTATGTGGTAAGGTTTAGGGTTTATGATATAGAGTATAGGGTTTAGAGTGTGGGTAATTGGTTTTAGGGTGTAGGTTGTTGGGTTTAGGGTTTAGGTTATAGGGCTTACTATGTAGGTTTTAGGGTTTAGGGTGTATGGTATATGGTTTAGCGTGTAAGGATTAGGGTTTTGGTTGAGGTGTATAGGATTTTGGGTGTGGGGTTAGGGTTTGGGGTGTATGGTATTGTGTTTAGGATGTTGGTCTTAGGGATTAGCACTTATGGTTTAGGGTTTAGGGTTTAGGGTTTAGGGTTTGGGGTTTAGGGTTGAGGGTGTAGGGTATAGGGTTTGGGTGTAGGATTTAGGGTTTAGGGTTTAGGGTATAGGGTTAAGGTTTTGGGTTTATGGTTTAGGGTGTGGGGTATAGTTTTTAGGGTGTAGCATTTTTGGTATATAGTGTATATTGTATGTTTTAGGGTGATGGTATCAGGTTTAGGTTTTTGGGTTGAGGGTTGAGGGTGTATGGAGTAAGGTGTAGGGAGTTGGTCTTATGGCATCTGGTTTAGGGGACACAACATTTCAACGTAGTTAAACTAACAACTAAATATGCAAGATGTGTATCACCCATAGATAAGCACCCCACCAATATAAAAAACTAAGATACCATCCCTCAAATAAAATAGCTGCCCTCGGTTAACAACGTATTCAGATTTGGAATTCATGGTGGTACTGGTGGGGGAATCATAATGAAGATAGGTGAAGCGGTCATGGAAATTTCTTCAATCCATCATTTCATGACCCTTATTTTTTGTCCAGTCTTCCGGATTATCTTTTTCAGCCTATCCTTCCATCATAAACCCAATGGTGCTCTAAATATTTGGCCAAAGAACAGAGTAATAAATCGGTAAGGAATTCCTAAATGTGTAGCCTCTCATGAAGACTCCTATCTTACCCAGGGTATTTGGCCCAATCATCCACTACAATGACTTTCCTTCACTGATCTAGCCCAGTAGGGGGAAAATTTTGGACAATACAAGAATGGACAGTTTGATACAGCTATAAATGGCCATATAAGCTTCGATGGAAATGGTTGTGACTCTTACACTACTATAATCTTGTGATGGTAAGAGGGAGCTTCTCAAAAAAATTACCAAGAAGCCCTCCAACTGAAACAAATGGCCCAAGTTAGTGATGAGTTCCCATAACCATTAACAGAACCATCCCTCCTCCAATATAGGCCAATAGGTTCCTACTTTCCTTCGAGTTTCCTTGTATGGACAGGACCTTGGTCTGAACACATCAATCTTTGTGCCACTATCCTCGGTGAATGCACTAATCCACTTCAAGAAAGAGATGTCTTGTTTTGTATAGGGTTTAACATTCCCCAAAAGTTTATCCATTTGAGCAATGAGCATTTTATCCAGAGGAGGATTCCTCTACTAATCCTTCTAGGGGAAAGCAGGGGGTAGAAACTTATCCTTCATATCCAAAATGATGGGGACCCTCGAAATCATCCAAACATCCAAGAGGCCAATGCCAACATCCCCATAGGTCAAATAGAAATTATTTGTGTCTAGAATCATCCTTCTCAAAATATGTGAGATGAGGGTGTTAGTTCGATGAGTGTTCATTTGGGATACCTAGAGGACCTCATATAGCCCCGAGGCTTGTAATTTGGCCTGGAATTCTTTGTAGCTTTGATGGACCCTAAAGGGACACCCCCAATCTAAACCAAATGAAACCCTAGGGAAAAATTCCCATTTTGAGGACCATCCGTGTTTTCCATTTTCTATGGACCTCTAGGAAATGCTATGGTAACAATGAACCATTTCATCCATCTTTTTTCATGCCCCCTCCAATGTTAGAGGGGCATAGTTCAACAAGGGCACAATAGTAGTATACTTTGGTATGAATCATTCTACCGATGAGATAAGATCCTTAGGAATGGTGTTTCTAAATATCTAGGTAGTAGGTTGGTCAACCAAACATTGCTCCAAGTAGCTGGTTGATCATCCGTGGGTTGGATGATCCCCCCACGAGCTTATGTAAAAGGATTTGTGTTCCCATAGATATATCTTCTCTAAAACTCTATAAAAGGACCACAAGGGAAAATTTAAGAAATACAGAGAATGATTTCAGAGACTGGGTTATGTTTGACGTTGGATAATTGAGGCTTCCAGAATTCCAAGATTACTGAAGGAAGACATTGAAGGAAAACATTCAAAGAAGGACTTCTGACCATTTTCATATAGGTATTAACCTACTGCAAACCATAAATAGAACGAAAATTAATATTAATCAATTTTCCATGGACCTAATTTGTGAACTGCGAACCATAGGCCCTTTGTGGATTAACCTCCCACAAACCGCAGGAGCAGTGCCCGTCCTTCAGTTTGATTAACCGCGTTGTCCATCGCTACACAGACAAGACCTTTCTCCCTATAGAACCACACTATGTGGATGGAACCTATGACCGCGTACCAACATGGTACATGGTAGCTCGCATCCAGGTGTGTGAACCAATTCTATATGCGGATGACCCCTTCATCAACATAAAAGTATGCCATACGGGGAATCCCCCATCCCACATGAGAAAATGGTACACATAATGTGGTGTCTTTGGGTTTTCCACCTTATGGGTTAAATACTCTCCTTCCATTTTCATCACGTCCTCTATGTCCCCTTCACTGACCAGTCCAGCGTCATTTGGACAAATCATCATCCAAATCCACCAGACCCATATGACCAGCCCATCGGGCACATCAACATGCCCTTATGAGTCTACATACCTGAGGTAAATAGAGGAACAATCATATTCCCTTCAATATTTTGGACACCTGGGAGGTCCTTATGTCTAAAATAACAAGGTAACCCATTTTCCAACCTTGGGACACTGATGTGAACATCCCTGTTATAGGGATTGAGGGTAGTCACTATCATTTACCTCCCATGAGCGCTAGTGAAAAACGGGAATCTCATGCTTTACTTCTCCTTTGAAAAGGGATGATGATTATTCCCTCTCCCAGAACCTATTATAGGAAACTACTCCTAAGGTAATTCCCTATCCTTTGTATGGGAGGTGGTGCTTTCTCCCCTCTCCAACCTGTATTGGGATGTGTTCAAATAGCTCACCAAATGTGATTATCCTAGATATCAATATGGGTGAGGGGAAAACACATTCAAATCCACTTTCCCTCTCCTATTGGGCTCATATATATGTCCTCATGAACTGTCACCTACCTCCATTTACCTTAGCGGAGAAGAGAAAATGAGCCTTTGTTGAATCTTTCAAATCCTCTTGTTTCTCACAACAAGCATGACTCAAATGGGCTTAGATTTTTATGATGTTATTATATTCACACAACCCATTAATGAACTATAACCTCTCTGATTCCCAACACTACTAGGATATGTAGGTAGCCATTATCTAGGCCTGAGCTCCATATCATCTCATCCATGAAATGAGAGATCATGTCCCCTTCAAATGGGATGTTCCCATGCCTAATCCCCAATCATGTCACAACCTAGAAATGAAATTTATGATCTCAGATTCCTTCTCTAACTAGGATAAGTAGGATGCCTATCTATGGACCGAGCTAAAAGGGTAACATTTTTCAAAGTTTAATCCCAATCATGTCCCCCATAAAGGGAATCCTCTTTAGGTGTAATCCCCAATTCACTTCTTTCCTAAAGTCCTCCACTTTGGTGTAATTCCCAACCATACCTCCTCAAAATATGAGCTTCAATGTATATGCCCCATGTTCACGAAAACTATGAAAAAAATTAATTCCCCACTGACCGGGATATGCAGGACGCCTCCATGAGGTCCAAATACAACTCCCAAAAAAACCCTAATGTTTCATGGGACATATTCCTGATCAGGTTATATCCACTTAGAATACCATATTTATTATGGGTCCTTTGGTTCACTTCAGCATAAGTTCCTCACTAAGTCTTGACTAGGAATATTTTACCTTGATTTCCTCACCACATGATATTAAAATTCATGGATTGGTCTGTATCACATGACCTTAAAAGGTGATGAGTCCAGTTAAGCAGGACTGAACTACATGGGCTCTGATTCCTCTCACGAAGATATATAGGAATCCCATCTCATGGGTTCAACCCCAACATCAAAACAACTCCCGCCCCCTGGATGATGATAAACTCCAGAGCCCCTCATCACATGGATTAAACTAGTGCAGTCTCAGTAGGTTCTAATCCATGTATATCAATGAATGATTTTGAAACCTAGGGGTAATATGTGGACACACTCTTGGGAATTAACTAAGGATTCTTGAACATTTTAACATTGCTTAAATCTATAAGATAGTCTCAGAGTAGGAAAATAATTCCCTAAAAAATGGTGTAATGAGCCTGACCTGCCATCCTCTCCACCAATGGTGTCCATAAGTGTTGTTGCAAAAATAATCCAAAAAGTTTCTGAATTTGGAAAGTAGGTGCACGAATATTGGATAAAAGGGTTTTTGGGTGTTTTTGGATCCACAAAAAACTTGATGGAGACCATATGAGGACCTCATCCCTGACATGGGTTGATTGCACAAACACATAACCTCCTGCAATCTCCCACTGGGATCATGAAAATGTGGAACCTCCTTTATAACATTACAAGGAAATACTGCCCAATCCCAGTGGGGCTATCTCACCCAAACAAAATGTGGTTTGACACAAACTAGGCCAAAATAATGGGTTTTTAGGGTTTTTATGTGTTTTTTAGGGTTTTAGTGTGTTTTCGGGTTTTAAGGTTTTCTGTTATTTATAAATTTAAGGGTTTTAATGTTTTTATGGACTTTTATGGTTTTTTATGGTTTTCATTTTTTTAGGTTTTTATGGGTTTTAGGGTATTTTAAGGCTGTTTTAGGGTTTTTTTAGGTTTTAAGGGGTTTTTTGGGTTTTTTGGAAATTTATTGTTTTTTTGGTATTTAGGGTTTTTAGTGGTTTTTCGTTTTTAGTAATCTACATGTTTTTAATGCTACTTTTGGGTTTAATTGGGTTTTTTGGGGGGGTTTTTGGATTTTTATAGTCTTTATAGGTTTTTAGGGGTTTAGGGTTTTTTTGGGGTTTAGGATCTTTTTGGTCTTTTAATGGGCATTAGGGTTTTTATGGTCTTATGTGTTTTTAGGAATGTTTTTGGGGGTTTAGTGATTATTTTTTATTTTTATTTTTTTAGGGTTTTTGAGGTTTTGAGGGTTTTTAGTGTTTTTTTATTTTTAGGATTTTTTGGGTTTCATATAGGTTTTACTTTTTAAGGGTTTTAATCTATTTTAAGGATTTCATGCTTTTTTGTGGTTTTAGGGTGTTTTAGCATTATATTATCATTTTAAGTGTTTTTTAGAATCCACAACACTTTCTGGTTTTTTGTATGTTTTAGGGTTGTTATGCTCTCTTTAGGGTTTTAATGGTTTTTAGGGTATTTAGGTGGGTTTTTTTCAATTTAGGGTTTTAAGGGTTTTAGGGTTGTTTGTGGAATTTTAGGTTCCTTGAGTGTTTTTATTTGGTTATTTTGGGTCTTTTAGGTTATGGGGGTTTTTTACGGTTTAGTGTGTCTCTTTTAGTGTTTAAGGTGTTGGGTATAGGGTTTATTGTGTAGGGTTTAATGTTTTGGGAGTAGGGTATTGGGTTTTGGGTGTAGGTTTTAAGGTTTATGGTGTAAGGTATACGGTATAGTGTGTAGATTTTTGGGTTTAGAGTGTAGGGTATAGGGATTTATTAGTAAGGTATAGGTTTTAGGGTGTATGATTTTTGGATTTAGGGTGCATGGTATAGGGTTTGAATTTTAGGGTTTATCATTAATGGGGTAGTCTATATAGCATAGGCTCTCGGTCTTAGGGTTTAAGCCATAGGGTGTATGGTTTAGGGTTTTATGGGTTTTTTATGGATGGATTACATGTATTTTTTTGGGGTTTTAGAGTTTTTAGGGTTTCTAGGGATTTTAGGGGTTTTAAGGTTTATATATTATTTCTTTTAAGGTTTCTACTATTTTTTTTTCATTTTTTGGGTTTTTAGGATTTTACTATTTTAGGGGTTTTATGTGGTTTTGGGTGTTTTATGGTCTTTTAGAGTTTTAAGTGGTTTAAAGATTGTAACTATTTTTATGGATTTAGGGTGTTTAATTTTTTTTATGGTTTTATGGGAATTCTTTGGGTTTTTAGAGTTTTTATGGTTTATAATATTTTTTTTGGGTTTTAATTGTTTTCTTGTTTTAGTTTTTTTAGTATTTTATAGTGTTTTTAGTGATTTTGTGAATTTTAAGGGTTTTCGGTTTTATATTTTTTATATTTATTTAGGGTTTTCTATGTTTTTAGTGGGATTTAGGGTGTTTTGGGGTTTCCGGGTTTTTTGGGTTTTTAGGGGTTTTAGTGTTTTTAATATTTTTATGGGTTCTTATTGTTTTTTGGGTATTTTAAGTATATTGGGGTTTTTACGGCCTTTATTAGTTAATTAGGGTTTTAGTGTTTTCTAGGGTCTATTGGGTTTTAGGGTTTTAGAGTCTTTTTGGATTTTTTGGATATTTTATGCTCTTTTAAGGTTTTTAGTTTCATTTATATTTTATAAGTTCTATTATTGTATTTTAACGGTTTTAGGTATTTTTAGTATTTTGACGGTTTTAGGGTCTTTTGGGTCTTTTAGGGGGTTTTATGGTTTTTAGGGATTTAGGGGTATTTTAGTGCTTTTAGTGTCTTTTAGGGTTTTTGGGTCCTTTTAGTTGGTTTGGGTCTTTATAGGGTTTTTACATTATTTTTGGATTTTATGATCATTTTGGGATTTAGGGTTTTGAGGGTTTCTAGTGTTTGGGGGGTGTGGGTTTTTAGTTGTTTTGATGGATTTTATCGATTTCTTGCGTGTTTAAGGTCTTTCTAGGGTTTTAGGGATTTTAGTGGTCGTAGGGGGTTTTTGGGTTTTTAGGTATTTTATATATTTTTAAGTGTTTAGGGGTTTCATTTTTAACAGGGTTTTAGATCTTTTAGGGGTTTAGGATTTTCAGCTTTTTAATAATTTTTTATGTTTAGGGTTTTTAGTGTTTTAGGCATGTTTTAGGGGTTTTGGATATTTTAGGATTTGTAGGGTATTTTTGGTTCTTTTAGGGGGTTTATGGTCTTTTAGGGACTTTTGTGATGTTTAGGGTCTTTTGGGGTTTTTTTGGTTTTTTAAGGGTTTTTACGATGTTTTAGATTTTTTTTGGGGTTTTTAGTGTTTTATAGTTTTTAGGTGTTTTGGGTTTTTAGTGGTATTTATAGGTTTTAAAGTTTTTTAGTGTTTTTGGGGTTTTATGTGTGTTTTATTTTGTTTGAGGACCTTTTTATAGTTTTAGGGCCTTTTAGGGTTTTAAACTTTTTATGTGTTTTATGGTTATTAGGGAGTTTTTGGTGTTTTTTTGGTTTTGAGTATATTTATAGGTATATATTTTGTTTTTAGGTTCATTTTAAGGTTTTGGGGTTTTTATGTACTTTTTAGAGTTTTGGGGGGTCTTTTTAGAGTTCTTTTGCGATTTTAGGTTTTTAGGGGGCTTAAGGGTTTTAAGGGTTTATTTATCAGTTTTTATGTTTTTACGGTTTTAGGGATTTTTTGGGTTTTTAATGGTTTTTATGAGATTTTAAAGGGTTTTATAATTTTTGGGGGGATTTCGGGGTTTCTTTAGGGTTTTGGGAGTTTATGTGATTTTAAGGTATTTAGGGTTCTAAGGGGGTTTTGGGTTTTTTTTAGTTTATAGGGTTTTAGGGTCCTTTAGGGTTTTAGGGGTTTTAGGGTATTTAATGGTTTTGGGGGGTTTATGTTTTTTATATTTTTTAATTTTTTTTGTTCATTTAGATTTTCTATGGTGTTTTGAGGACTTTTAGGGTATAGGGTATATGGTTCTAGGTTTTGGGTATAGGGTTTAGGGTTTAAGTTTTATTGTTTGGGGTGTAGGGTTTAAGTTTTACAGAGTACAGTATAGTGTATATGGTCAACGGTTTGGTGTTTAGGGTGTAAGGTATAGGATTTAGGGTGTAGATTTTGGGGTTTAAGGTGTTGGGTATAGGGTTTAGGGTGTTAGGTATAGGTTTTAGGATGAATGGTTTAGGGTTTGGAGTGTTGGGTTTAGGGTGCCGAGTATATGGTGTAGGGGTTTTATGTTTGTTTTATTATTTTTGTGGTTTAAGGGGTTTTTAGGGGTTTTAGTGGTTTTTAGTTTTCTTGGTTTTATGGTTTTTGTGGGTTTTTTTTGGTTTTAAAGGGGATTTAGGAGTTTTTAGGGGGTTTTTGGATTTTTATGTTTTTAAGGATTTTAGGGTACTTTTATGGGTTTCTAAGATTTTTTAGGTTTATTTTATTGTTTAAGGCTTTTTAGGGATTGTAATGGTTTGCAGACTTTTGTAGGGCCTTGTAGGGTCTTTTAGGGATTTTCTATGGTATTTAGGGTTTTTAGTATACTTTTTTGGATTTTTATGGGATTTAGGATTTTCTAGGATTTTTAGGGTATTAAAGAGTTTTTAGGGGTTTTTATATTGCTTAGGGTTTTATGATTTTTAGGGATTTTTAGGGTTTATTGTTTTAATTGTTTTAAGGGATTTCTTAGGGGTTTTATGTTTTTATGTTACATAACTTTTTTATGGTTTTTAAATTTTTTAGGGTTTTAGTGGTTTTATGGAATTAAATAATTTTAGGTTTTTAGGGGTTTTTATATTTTATAGGGTTTTTTATGGATTATTTTGGGGGTTTAGGGTTTAAGTTGTATTGTATAGGATTCATGGAGTATGGTATAAGTTTTAGAGTGTAGGGTATTGGGTTTAGAGTTTAGGTTGTCGAGTTTAGGTTTAGGGTTTAAGGTTTAGTGTTTAGTGTGTAGAGTTTACGGTATATGTTGCAGGGTATATGGTTTAGGCTATAGGGTTTTGGGTTTATGGTGTTTGTTATAAGGTTTATGGTGTAGGTTTTAGGGTTTAAGGAGTAAGGTATAGTGTTTATGGTGCGGGGTTTAGGGTTTAGGGTGCAATGTATAGGGTTAGGGTATAATGTTTAGGGTTTAGGGTGTAGGGAATATTGTTTAGGGTGTATGGTTTAATATTTATGGAGTAGGGTATAGGGTTTTGTGTTTTGGGTTTAGGGTTTAGGGTGTAGGGTCTTTGGTTTAATTTGAAAGGTTCAGGGTTTTGAATTTTATATCTATGGTTTATGGTTTAGGGTTTTGTATTTAGGGTTTAATGTATAGGGTATATGGTTTAGGGTGTTGGGTTTAGGGTCTATGGGTGAAGGGTTTATGGTGTTTGGTTTAGGGGTTGTGGTTAAAGGTTTAGGTTTTAGGGTATAGGGTACAAGATTTACAGTATAGGGTTTAGGTTGTAGTGTAGAGGGCTTTGGATGTAGGGTGTAGGATATAGTGTTTATGTTGTTTTTTATGGGGTTTTGGGTTTTGGGTTTTGGGTCTTGGGATTAGTGTTTATGTGGTAAGGATTAGGGTTTATGATGTAGAGTATTGGGTTTAGAGTGTGGGTTATTGGTTTTAGGGTGTAGGTTGTTGGGTTTAGGGTGTAGGTTATAGGGATTACTATGTAGGTTTTAGGGTTTAGGGTGTATGGTATATGGTTTAGGGTGTAAGGATTAGGGTTTAGGTTGTGGTGTATAGGATTTTGGGTGTGGGGTTTAGGGTTTGGGGTGTATGGTATTGTGTTTAGGATGTTGGTCTTAGGGATTAGCAATTATGGTTTAGGGTTTAGGGTTTAGGGTTTAGGGTTTGGGGTTTAGGGTTGAGGGTGTAGGGTATAGGGTTTGGGTGTAGGATTTAGGGTTTAGGGTATAGGGTATAGGGTTAAGGTTTTCGGTTTATGGTTTAGGGTGTGGGGTATAGTTTTTAGGGTGTAGCATTTTTGGTTTATAGTGTATATTGTATGTTTTAGGGTGATGGTATCAGGTTTAGGTTTTTGGGTTGAGTGTTGAGGGTGTATGGAGTAAATTGTAGTGAGTTGGTCTTATGGCATCTAGTTTAGGGTGTAGGGGATATTTCCATAATTTTATGGTCTTTTATCATTAGTAGGGTTATTTTGGGTATATGGTTTCAATTATAGGGTATAGTCTTTAGGGTCTGGGGATTGGGGTTTAAGGTTTAGGGTATTTTGTTTATGTTATAGGGCTTAAGGTTCTAGGTGTAGGGTATATTGATTATGCTTAGGATTTGGGTTTTAGGTTTTAGGGTTTAGGTTTAGGTTTTAGGAATTAGGGATTAGGGATTAGGGTATAGTGTTTATTGATTATGGTGTACTGTATAGGGTTTGGGGTGTATGATTTAGGGATTAGGGTGTATTATATAGGGTTTGGCGTTTTTGGTATAGGGTTTAGGGTGAAGGGTCTTGGGTTTATGTTGTAGTGTATAGGGTTTAGGGTGTAGGGTAAAGGGTTTAGGGTGTTGGGATTAGGGTTTATGGTGTAATGTGTGGGGTTTAGGGTTTTCAGTATGGATGTAGGGTTTAGGGTGTTGGGTATAGGGTTTAGGGTGTATGGTTTACAGATTTAGCTGTATTTTATAGTGTTTAAGATATATTGTTTAGGGTTTTGGTTGCAGGGTTTTGGGTTTTGGTTTTGGGTTTAGGTTTCAAGGTGTAGGGTATAAGGTTTAATGTGGTGGGTATTGGGTTTAGGGTGTAGGGTGTTGGGTTTTGGGTGTAGGGTATTGGGTGTATGGTACAAGGTTCAGGATGTTGGTTATAGAGTTTTGGGCATCTGGTTTAGGTTTTAGGATGTAGTGTATTGGGTTTAGGGTGTAAGGTTTTGGTTTTTTTCTGTAGGGAATATGATTTAGGGTATCAGGTTTAGGGTTTATTTTGGAGGGTATAGGGTTTAGTGTATAGTTTTTAGGGTTTAGGGTGTTGGGTGTACGGTTTAATGTGTAGGGTTTAGTGATTAGGGTTTATGCTATATTGATTAGTTTGTTGGATTTATGGTGCAGAGTTTATGGTATAGGGTTTGTGGTGTAGTGTTTAGGTTTTATGGTGTTGGGTGTAGGGTTTTTGGTGTAGGGTTTAGGGTTTTGGGTGTGTGGTTTCAGTTTTTTAGTGTAGAGTTTAGGGTTTAGGGTGTACAAGTGTAGGATTTCTAGTTTTGTATTTTGGGCTTAGATATTGGGGTGTATGGTATTGAATTTATGGTGTAGGGTTTAGGGTGTAGGGTTTAGGGTTTAGAGTATAGGTTTTAGGGGGATTTAAGGGGTTTTAGGGGTTTTAGGGGATTTTAGGGATTTTAGGTTCTTCTTGTGTTAGTGTTTTTTGGGTTTTAGGGTCTTTTAGGGATTTTAGGGGTTTTGGGGCCTTTTATGATTTTAAAGAAACTTAAGCATTCTTTAGGGGTTTTTTGGTTTTTTCGGTATTTTTTGGGTTTTTAGGGTGAAAAGGTCTCGGGGCCAACCATTCATGGTCCCCCAAAAATTATTGAAAATAAAGAGCAATGGTTATATGGTGGGTTTATAACTATAGGTGTGTAGCTCACCCTTCATATCAAATTCTACATGGTGCATACAAAAAATGGAGTGAATAGGGACCACATCGAGTTCAGTTACTCAATTTCCTTTTTAGAGAGTGCATCTGCCACCGAATTGGCCGCCCTACAGGCATGTGTGAAATTTAGATTGAGAGTATATGAGATGTTGAGGAATTCAATACATTGTGGTAAAAGTCTCCAGGAGACTTTCCTGGACTTTTTCCTCAGGTCGTCCACCTCAAGCATCATGTCTGACTCAAGCCAAAGAGAGTTCCACCAAAACTGGGTCGCAAACATAATAACCTTTATAATGGCACATATATCTGCCTCATAAGAACATATGCCTCTGATAATGTGTTAAAATCAACCCTCTAAAAATCCTATGTATATACAAAAGACCCCACCACACCCCAAGGGGCTAGGTGCCCCCAACGTCACCCGGTCCACATTGACCTTATCTATGAAGGAATTTGGGGAATCCATCAAATATATTTAAAAACATACGGATTTTTGTACATTTTAGGAACTTCTTGTAAAAACAATAAAATGAGATCATTAATATCATTAGCCTTAAAACCTATTTGAATGAGGGAAACTACCTGGATCACCTTGTGGATCATCACCACTCTACCACGGAAGGAGAGAGGTTAGCGGTTAAAGGTCATGGAATTTTGAGCAGCCCAGATATAGTAAACAGTAGTTGTGACTCCTGAAAGTAGTAGGTTGTGAACCTACTAATTTCATTTCATCTCCACCAGGTTACATATGAAATCATATATAGCCCCCTGTATGCTTCACCTCAGGCCGAATCATTACTGAAGGTGGTACCAAAGATCAGCCGCAAATCTATAATGAAGGAACACATGCCGAATGCTCTCCTCTGACTATAAGCAGATATAGAATATAGAAGCACGGTTCCATCTTGATGCCTTCAGTATCTCTTGAAGAGGGAGCCTATTTCTCCATATTTTCCATAGTAGTACATGATGTGCAGGTGCAGTAAATCATTCTCTTAATTTTAATAACCATGGTTATGAAATAATGACTTATGTTCATTTCATCCTTTAAAATTCATGTGTTGTAAATTGAACAACCATATTTGGATTCCAAATAATGATGTCATTGTCCATGAAAATATATCAATGTATCTCAGAAAGGATGTGGTCTGGGAGATGTACAGGTAACTCTCCACTTCATTAAAAAAGGGTAGAAACGGACAGGTCCCTCAACTCCTGGGATGGTGTCACAAAAATATGATGGGAGCCACTCAAGCCATGTGTTTGTCCAACAATTAAGAGTCGAGTGATTTGACATAACCAATTTTGAATGAGATATGATATCCTTGTATGAGGATCTAAGATCAGGCCAAATAGAGGAAGATATGTATCCGTTAAAACCATTGTAATGTCTGCGCGTGAACCTCTTACCGAGAATATCCAGACCATCATCATGTGGGTTGAGAAATCTCCAGGTGAAATTCCCGAATAGTGAATCATTAAATTCCTTAAGATCCTTAATACCAAGACCACCCGGGTCAATAGGATTTGTGAAATGATTCTAGTCTAGAAATATCAAATTCCATTCACTAATATAGCCCATCTAGGAAAAGTTCCTTATCCTTGTATTTAATATTTTAACAAGGATGGTCGGCCTTCTATAGATAGAAACGTCCTGAAAAAGCATGGAGGTGAAGACTGAGTTAATCGGGAAGACTCTTCCAACATGGGATAGGCACTTGCCTTTCTATTTGGCCATTAGTTGAGTATTTTTAGTTGATATTCCCTCAAAGGAGCATATTTCATCCTTCCCCTCAAAAGGGGAACACTCAGATAGGTGAAAGGCATTGATCCTCTCTTCACTCCAAGCGAGTTATAAATGAAGAGTTTGCTTTAGGGGGAGACTCTATTTCCAAATACAATTGAGGATTTATTCCATCTAATGGGTTATCTAACCAATGTCTCGTAATGGTTAAAGATCATCTAAAATAAATATAAGGTTTTTTTGTTGGATTTCCCAAACAAAATAATGTTGTCCATATAGAGGAGGTGGGAGGGAACATGAAGGTCCCTTCCTACCTGAATTGGTGTGTAGATTCTACACTGCACCAGGTCAATTATGCACCAGCTCATGTAATCCTAAATAATTGAAAAAAGAAGGATAGAAAGTGGGTATCCTTGACTTAATCCATCGGAACATTGGAAAAAACCCGTTAATGATCCATTGATAATAACATAAATTTTGGAACTAAACAGAATAGTATTAATCAGTTTGATAAAGGTTCTAGAGAAACCAAATTTTTCAAGATAATTGAAGATAAAGCTACAATTTATGGTTTTAAAAGCTTTTGATATATCTAGTTTCAAAGAAAAGCTCACATTCTTCGTTTCCTTCTTCATAATATTGATACTTTACGATGTAGTAAGGAGACATGTTTGAATTCTTCTCCCAGGGATAAACCCAAACTAGTTTGGAGTAATAAAATCCCTCAAAATATTCCCCAAACTAATGACCATAATTTTACTTATAATCATAGAAATGGTGTTACTAATGGAAACTGATTGGAAATCCACTATATTAATAGCATTTTCCCTCATCAGGATCAAAGATATTGAATTGGAGTTTTCACCACGTGGGATTGAGCAAAGAGGAAAAAATCCCTAACAGCATTGGTGACATCAGCATGCAAGATGTTCTAATATAGCATGAAGAACTTGTTTCCAAACACATCTATTCCTATTGTGCTATCCATCTTCAACGAGAATAGCGTAGACGTAACTTCCTCTTCAAAGGGGGTAGCCGTTAAGGCCTTATTCTGGTGATCATCAATGCAAAGTGCTATGGAGTCCAAAAGATGGAAAGAAACATCACCATCATCCATGTAGAGTGATTGAAAGTAATCCACTAAAACCTTCTAGATATCTTCCATCAAAGTAAAGGTGGATTTCTTAATGAGGATAACAACCATGTTATTCTTGAATCTTGTCTCCCTATGAATGAGATGGAAGAACTTGGAGTTTATATCCTTTACTTTTACCCATTTAAAGATAAACTAAGCCTTTACAAGCCTCTCCTTACGGTCCAGGAGGTCATCAAGCTTGGAATGATGTTTTAGGTCTTCCCATGAAGGAATGTGTTGCTATGGATTGGACACATAATAAATTTCTAGATTAGATTCAGTAGCTTTTATGTCATCATATAACCATGAAAAGGTCTTCCTGATCCATCATTTCATGAGGTGTTTGATTTCTTAGATCTTAGAGGCCACAACAAAGTGTGGGCTTCCATTTAAATAGATATTCCATCCTTTAATATCCTCTTCCCTACACCCATGAATTTTGAGCCAAGAATTATTAAGTTTGAAGGGGATAGGGGTAGACCTAGTAATACCCTCCCTTAAATCAATGACAATGGGATTGTGGTCTAAATTGAAATTTGGAATAGTGAATCCAAAGATATCCTTGGGAGAAATCTTTTCACTAATTTGAGAGATTAACATGTAATGATTACTAGCTAGCCAACCATTAGTAGTGAACCTTCCCCATGTGAAGGATGATCCCGTAATGGGTACATCAGAAAGGTTACATTGATAAAGGAATGAAGAAAAATACTCTGTAGCTGTAATGACCCACCAATTCTCATTGGCTTGAGAGTACAATGAGTCATTACTAGGCCTTAAGCGACATCCCCAAGGCGCCAAAGGCTGCAAATAAATGCCGAAGGGTTTCAAAACCAGTGGGGGACAATTTACCTTTTTTGAACATACCATAGAGCCAAAAACCATAACCAAACAAATCAAATAAATGATGCATGATAAAATCTAAGACAACTCAAGCATTTGTTTTATCATAACCCAACCAAAAGTACCACAGTGGAAACCAACACTCAATCAGAGTAAACAGCGGAAAGACAAACTGAAAGACCACAAGATGACAAACCAACTCCATGATCCACAAGCTCCAAGCTCCAAAATCACTAACCAGACCAAGCATCACGGAGTAGTTCTATAAACATGTGACACCTTACCTTTTCCAACATCCCGGTATATGACATCTACAAAAGCACCAACCTGCCAAATAAGGGGGTGAGTAATGAAACTCCGTAGATTTTCCCTGATGACTTCCCAACCCATGCCCTTAGGAGAAAACATGTTAGCACATTTATAAAAATTAATTTATATAAAACAATTCCAAAACAGTTCACAATATAGCATGTTCCATGTAAAAACCATTTCCCAACAAAAACCGTCTATCTCAAGAAATGCAACCATGCAATGTTTCCAATCAAATTCCCATTTCCATTTTTGGAACATTCATTCCATTTCACAAATCCACACAACAAACGATGCATTAAACCTATACCTCTCTATACTCGTGAGTGGTGAGTTATCCTTCCACTAAACCCTCACTTAGTGGAATACCTTGACGGGGGTACTTCACGCCCTTATCCATCCCTTTTGATGGGGGTACTTCTCACCCTTATCCATCCAACCTTTTGATGGGGGTACTTCTCGCCCTTATCCATCCCAATGCATATGAACAAACACCACAACCCTTGAAAATCCTTTCCAAAACCAAGTGTGTTCAAAACCTTTCAAAAAAGCATCAAACCTTTTATTGAAAACCATTTATTTCAAGCAGCAAAACCACAACTAGTTTAAAATCACCATTTTCAATTCACTTCAACAAACACTTTCTAAAACACACAATTTCCATCACCCATTACTAAAAATAGTTTCAACCATTCTTTCACAGTAGATAAAAAAACCATTTCAATCATGGAAAACAATTTGAAACTAAGCCCTCATGTTCTAAGAAAGAGGGATCAAGAGTGAATCCACCTACCTCAACCAAATAGGCGAAACCAACCAAGAACCGGGTCGAAACACCAAAAAACCTTCTTAGATTCCTTCCCCTATCACCAATAAGACCAAAACCTAACATAAAATACATCCACTACCTTAAATCTACCCACCTTGGGCATAGATCTAAGGATACATCAAGAGGGAAGAAGGAGATCTAAGAAAACTCAAGGAAACACGAATTACCTTGATCAACTGGCCTCAAAACTCCAAGTAAATCCTCCGAATCACTTCCAAAACGTCTGGTAACTATTCTCCCACCTTCAACATATAGAAATATCGATATAGGGTCTTCTAGGAGCAAAAACGAGTGGGTTAAATTATAAAATCGATTAGATCTTTAAAAATAGGATCTCAGTTAACCTCGCGCACGGCTAGTTCGCACGGTTTGTCAAACTGTGCGCTAACCGTGTGGTAGTCACTACTTGGAAGGGGAACTATGCACGTCCTCCTCACATTGTTTACCCAAACCATGCACACACCATGCGGTCTTCTCTATCCAAGGTGGCACCACCTGCACGGCTTCCGCACGGTTTGGGAAAACCGTGCGAAGCCTGTGAGTCACCACATTTTCCCCTTAGACACTTTAAAATTATCCACACTTTCCCAAACCATTTCTCATTTGATTTATGTACATAAAAAGCATACAAGAATGGTTACTTACCAGAAATAGGGGGTACTACATTCTCCCCACCATTGGCCTTTCCGTCCATGGAATGTAGAAAACCATCACTTGCATGAAAGAGTTTTGGCCACTGCTCTTTCATTTCATTATCGCGTTACCAAGTATCTTCCTCAATCTGACCATGTTGCCACAAAACCCGCACTAGACCAATGCTTTTTCCCCGCAAATCTTTATCATGCCTATCCACAATCCGCACCAGAATATTTACCAATGAAGCATCCGGATCTAGGTCAATGTGATCCCATCTGATCACATGGTCCGAATCGGGCTGATACTGCTTTAACTGAGATACATGGAACACATTATGCACTGCATTGAACCGTTGAGGTAATGCCAACTCATACGCCACCTTGCCAACCCATTCTAGAATCTCAAAATGGCCTATTTATTGAGGATTTAATTTGCCCTGCTTCCCAAAACGATGATTTCCAAGCCTAGGAGAGATTCTGAAAAGACCTAATCACTCACCGCAAATGGAAAAGGTCTTTGGTGATGATCTGAATAAGATTTCTAATGATTCCGTGCAGTCTCCATCCTCTTTTTTATCAACTGGATCTTTTCCGTTTTTTCTTGGACAAGGCATGGCCCAACTAGTGAAGTCTCACCTATTTCCACCCAAAAAAGTAGAGAATGACAAGGACGCCCATACAATGCTTCAAATGGAGCCATGTGTATCGAGACCTGATAACTGTTGTTATATGAGAACTCCACTAAAGCCATGTGATCTTCCCACGAGCCCCCAAAATCCATTACACTAGCCTGAAACATGTCTTCCAATGTTTGTATCGTCCTTTCAGAATGTCCATCCGTCTGAGGATGATACGCCGTACTCATATTCAACTGAGTTCCCAGGGGTTTCTATAAGGATTTCCAAAAATGAGATGTGAACCTCAGATCACTTTCTGACACAATTGAAACTAGTATTCCATGTCTCTTAACCACTTCTCGGATATAGATTTTGGATAAATCCTCCACCGTATTAGATTCATGAATAGGGATGAAGTGGGAAGACTTGGTAAGCCGATCCACTATCACCCATATGGAATCGTGCTTCCGAAATGATATTGGGAGACCTGTAATGAAATACATAGCTATCTGCTCCCACTTCCACACTGGAATTGGTAGATACTACAACATACCTTCTGGCCGTTGATGTTCTTCTTTAACTTGCTAACAAGTTAAACACCTTGAAACCAATTCTGCTACCTTCTGTTTCATGCCGCTCCACCAAAATTGTCCCTTTATCGCCTTATATATCTTCTATATTCCTGGATGAACAACCCATCTAGAATGGTGGTAAGCGTGAAAGAGTTGTTCCGGAGCATCTAAAGGTACAACCATCCGATCATGAAATCGCAAAACTGAACTCCCATCCAGCTTCCATCCCTCAATGGTCTCCCCACCATTGAGTTTTGAACTCATTGCAACACAGTCCACATCAAATGTTTGTGCCTCCATTACTAACTCCACCAAATTAGGAACAAGCGCAACTAGAAATAAAACCAAAACATCATCTCGGTCTTCACATTCCTCATGCATGTCGGCTAGGACCGAAATCAACTGCCAGTCATCTGAAGATTCTTTCCCCAACTGAGCATATGAATTTCTACTCAATGAATCAGCCACCAAATTTCCTTTTCCCTGTGTATACATCAAGTCAAAGTCAAACATTTGGAGATACTCGATCCACCTCCTTTGCCTCAGATTCAAATCTCACTGTGATAAAATATGCTTCAAACTCTTATGATCCTTAAAAATAGTGAATTTCCCCCCAAAGAGATAATGTCTCCATGTTTTCAAAACATGGATGACTGCATCCAACTCCAAATCATTTGTTGGGTAGTTCTTTTCATGTGCTCTCAATTGTTTTGAGCCATAAGAAACAAAACTGTCTCCTTGTATGAGAACACATCCCAACCCAGATCCTGAAGCATCACAATACACCACGTACCCCTGTCCTGATTCTAGAAAAATCAATATTGGTGCTGATGTAAGGAAAACTTTAAACTCTTGAAAAGATCAATGAAATTCCTCAGTCCGTTGAAATTCACCGTTATTCTTTGTCAATGTTGTCATAGGCGAAGCTATCCATGATAAGTCACGCACAAAGCATCAGTAATAACCATCTAGACCAAGAAAACTTCATATTTCAAAGACATTCTTCGGTGGTTGCCAAGAAAGAATAGCTTCTATATTTAGTATATTTGAGTTAGTCACAATCAGGATGTTCTAGCATTCCTTAGATGCGAGTGATGATAGAAGGTGTAAACCATAGTCTTGGGGGGAAATGTGGATCAGGAGGAATGGCATGGGGCTTGGAAGCCTATCGGGTGTATTGAGGTAGGAAAGGACTTTATTGGGGATGAATTTTCCTTTTATTGATGGTAAATATGTAGGAAAAATATGCAAATCCACTAGGGAATGATGTTCATATCCAAACAAAGGTGTTCACAAGACATTGGCCTTCCATCTCAAATGGCCATGAATGATTATGGGGATCCACATTTTCTCCGAATATGGAGATTGATAATTGGGAAATATGTGCCTGGGAATGTAAAGAATACCCATAATGTGATTAATAGTGAACTAATGAAGCTGCCACATAGGTATGACTCATATGTATAGGGGGAAGCAGGATCATTTGACTTCTCATGAATGGGGGGCATGTGCAGGATCTCATAAAACTGAGAATTGGGCTACACATAACTCTTGAATAATTTTGCAGTTTATTTTAAAGTGGTTAGGAACTTTCATATACTCCCCATACAATTATAAAATATGCATAGGGAAAGGGGCATTTTTATGGTGTATGGTTCTGTATTTAAATTCTGGGTGTCACTACGTATCGCACAAGAGAAGAAATCAAGACACATGTAGTTCAGAGTGTTCCCTAAACCGATCTAGCTCAGTCTATGTGTATGGACATGTGAAGGATTTTTTTTCAATGGATGGGCCAGGATGAAAAATCCAAGCATCACTACATATCCTTCAAGAGAAATAGTCATGTCATACATAGTTTTGAGATTTATCTGTACCAATATTGCACAAACATAGGGGTAGGAACAATTTGTTTCATTCGCTACAGGTGCCAGGTGTACCATATTTATCCATCATTTTTTTCATTAGAGAATCCTTACCACTAATCCTAAGATCACATGAGTAATACTCGATGTGAGAAACAAGGAGCGAAAAGGGTATCCTATGCAATTGTGAGGTAATAGAAGACATGATAGAGGCATTTTTTTAGTGGGGGTTGGGCCATGATCGAGGATCGACAAGTCGCTACATATCCTGCGAAGGTAGGAATCAAGCGGCACATAGTTCTGATAATTCCCTATACTGATCTGGATCAGTCCATGAGTAGGGACATGTGAGGGAATGTTTTTCAATGTTTGGTCCAGGATTCCAAATATGGGTGTCACTATGTGTCCTGCAAGAGCAACAATCAAGCCATACATAGTTCTGAGCATTCTCTGTACCGATATGGATCAGACATAGGGGTAGGAACATTTTTGGTTCATACAATATGGGTTCTAGGTCTTACATATCTCTCTATAATTTTTTTTCATAAGATAATCTTTACCACTGATCCTAAGTTGACGTGAGTTATACTCTATGTGAGAAACAAGGAGTGATAAGGGTTTCCCATGCTAGTGTGGAGAAATAGAGGATATGATAGAGGCATTTTTTTGGTGGGGTATTAGAAAAGATCAAGGATCGATGTGTCACTATGTATCCTACAAGGGCAGGAATCAATCCATATGTAGTTCTATGAGATATTATACAGTTTATCCTCATGTGATTAGGACGCTTTGTTCCATGCAATTTAATGTCTTACAGTAAGGACATGATTCCTATTTTAATTTCAGGTTTTAGAGATGAGTTCCTTACATTTTAATGTCATATGGATAGGACTGTTACTCATAGTTTAAGGTCACTGAGTTTGGACCATGACATCATAGTACTACAACTGATAGTTTAGGGTCATAGAGTTTCGACCAAGACATCATGGTACTACAACTCATAGTTTAGGGTCATAGAGTTTGGACCGTGACATCACAATACTACAACTCATAGTTTAGGGTCATAGAGTTTGGACCCAGACATCACAGTACTACAACTCATAGTTTAGGGTCATATAGTTTGGACCATGAAATCACACTACTACAACTCATAGTTTAGGGTCATAGAGTTTGGACCAAGACATCACGGTACTACAACTAATAGTTTAGGGTCATTGAGTTTGGACCATGACATCATAGTACTAAAAATCATAGTTTAGGGTGATAGAGTTTGGACCAATACATAAAGGTACTACAACTCATATTTTAGGGTCATAGATTTTGGACCATTACTAGGAATTTCTATTATGCAAAATACTTCTTAAAAAACACTTCCTTTGTAGGAGTCGTGATGAGATTTCCATACACTGATATCTGGGCATACGCTCCATTGGAATAGACCCAATGTATGACATATGGTCCTTCCCACTTTGGTTCATTCTTTGGGGGCTTTTCATGAGTATCATCAGGGTTCTGAGGACTAACACCATTTCTCCTTCATGGAAAGATCGAAGGAGAACCTTTTTGTTGAAGGCTCGTGTGATCCAATTTTGGTAGATTTCCAAATGGTGTAAAGTCTGCAACCTTTTTTAATCTAGATTCTTCAACTAATAAAATAATATATGGGATTTTTTTCCATGTATAGTTGATTGAAAATGGCCACATGATGTGATGGAACTTGGATTCGATAGGCAAACCCACAAATGCCCCATATACTAGTGAGTATTGGGTCTCCTGGGTGGTAGTGCAAGTCATGGTCTAGTAAGACCACAAAGAATTAAAGAGCCTATATGACAACGATTTCTTATACCTATATACCATATTTTGGACTATGTTGGACATAGTCTTGTTGAAAGCCTCTATCCGCCCATTGTCCACCGCATGGTACCAGAATGAATGGTTGAATTTAATTCCATACTCCTGGTATAACATATCCAACTCAGTAGATCGAAATTTGTTTTCATTGTCCATTAGTATTGTATGAGGGACACCAAATCTGGTAATGATTTTGTACATCACAATGAAAATGATGATTTTCACCCCGACTTCTTTAAGGGTTATGGATTTGGCCCATTTGGAAAATAAGTCAGTTGTTGTGAGTGTGAACTTGAATTTTCTAGATGTGGCATGTGGATATTGTCCCAAAAAATTCATCCCCAGGTGGAAAATGGCCATGATTACAAAGCTGTGTGAAGTAACTCTGAGGGTCATTGTATAAAATTGGCATGAACGAAGCAGGAATGACACTTCTTGGTGAATATGGAACAATCCTGTATCATTGTGGGATTGTAATACCTGAGCCTTCATATTTTATGGGGAGATTGGTTGCTGATTGGTGCACTCCATAAGCTCCAGTGTGCACTTATTTCATGATGGAAATAGTATCATCTCCATCAAAGCACCTGAAAAAGACTCTATGAAGGCCTCATTTGTAGAGAACCTTTTCTTGGTTTACCCCATTGTACAAAACAAAATTAACTGCCCATATCTAGACTTTTTTTCTCCCATCTCTATCTAGTGGGAGTTCCCCCTTCTGAAGGTAATTTGCAATGGGTGTATCAAGTCGGTGGTGTGACCATAGGGCTCAAAAATAGAGCTAATTTTGTCAATTTCTTCCATACTATTCGAGATAAATGGAAAGAAAATACGGTGGTTTGAAATGCTAAAGATCGTTTCATCCAAGTCTGGATCATCCAATGTCATAGCTGCATTTTCCAAAGTATAAACTTTAGAATTTTGATATCGTGAGACATAGGTCAATGTTGGTTCTAATGGAAATTATGCCATTAGTTCTCGAACATGGTTCATCAATGGGGTCAATACTTATTTCTTAATGTAATAGTCACCATTGACCTATTTGATGACTATCTTTGAATAACCCTTAATCATTAGGTGTTTGGCTTGTACATAAAGTGCCAATTCTAGGCCCGCAATGAGGGCTTGATATTCTGCTTCATTATTTGTACACCCTTCTAAAAGTAAGAAAGAGTAAGGTAGGACGACCTTTTTGGGGGATACAAGTATAACTCCCATCCCCACTTTATTGAGCTTGGGATCCACCATTATTTTCCCTATCATGTTTTTGGGAGCACCATCGAAGTACATTTCACTTGTCTGGGGGTCCTCCTGGATGGAGAACACATCTTCATCGAGAATTTCGGCATCCAACATTATTGTTTCTTCCGAGGGGTGCTCTTTTGGGGAGTCTTCTAACACCTAGCCTTTTATGGACTTTTGGGGTACATACCATATGTCAAACTATTGTAGGATGACCTCTCATGGTGATAAGAAACTAGTTAGCAAAGTATGGTTGAGGATATATTTGAGTGGGTTGTTGTAGGAGATCAGGTGGACCTCATGGTGCTATAGGTAATGCCCTAGTTTCTGAACGTCAAAGATTAGGGATAGTTAGTTCTTTTCAATTTTTGAATACTGATTTTCAGCATCAATTATTGTTCGTCTAAGGTAATAAAGGTTATTCTCACTGTCAAAATCATTCTTCTTTGTGAGGAAGGTGCCTAATGACTTTTCCTAGGTAGTTACGTAAAAAATGAGTCATCTCCCATCAATTAGAAGCATCAACACTGGTGGGTTCAGGAGATATATTTTTAGATTTTCAAATGATTCATGGAAATCATTGTCCCACTCATACATAACCCCTTTCTACTTCAACCTCGTGAAAGGTAAACATTTACCCGCTAGGTTGGCTATGAAGTTCTGGATGTAGGCCAAGTTCCCTTAAGTACCACTCAACTCGGTGAGGTTGCTAGGTGGGGACATATAAAGGATGGATTTTTTATTCTCTTGGTCAACTTCTATGCCACGATGGTGTACAATGAAGATAAGGAAATTCCCAAAGGTAACACTGAAGGAAAAAATTTGAGGATTCATCTTTTAACTGTGTTGTCGCAATTTTTTGAAGAAAGTTTCATGATCGACCAAGTGATTTGAGCTCTTTCATGATTTAACCACTAGATTTTTGAGATAAAATTTGACGAATTTTCCTAAGAAGGGCTTGAAGTTGCGATACATGGTGTGATGATATGTCACGCCGAAATTTTTTAGACCAAAGGGAACCTCCATATAAAAGAACACTCCCAGAGGGGCCCTAAAAGTATTAACTTCTTCATCTCCCAGGCCATCCAGATCTGGTTGTATCTATAATAGACGTCTATGAAAGGGAAGGCCTCATATATAATAGTTTCATCGATCAAAAAAATCTGAGATCAAGACTGGGAAGTCGCCTTTCGAGAAATGCCGATTGAGGTCTGTGAAGTCGATGAAGATTCTAATAGGTTCATTCTTATTTTTGATAGGGACTATGTTTTCCATCTAGAACAGATACTGGGCTTATCATATGAAGTTGGATCTGATCATATTTTCATCTTCTGCCTCTATTTTGGCAGCATTCATCTGATGGGTCCTCTTAGAGGCCTACTTGTAGCCCCAGTGATCTTCTGGTAAACCCAGATGATGAGTGGAAACCTCAGGATCGAGGCCTAGAATTTCTATGTAATTCCAGGAAAACACATCTCAATTCCTCTTTAGGAAGGAGTTATATGCCTTATTCTCCTCAATAAATCATAACCATGCTGATTATAGTGGGTCGCGGGTCGTCTTCATTGCCCATATTTTTCTCCTTAAGTTCATTGATTATGATGGGGACACCTTTTTCAAATGCCGAAGTGGAATATTTTAGTTCTTGTTCTTATTCTTTGTCTTCATCTTCTTTTTCATCCTCTTCTGATGGATAGAGTATTTATAAAAGGAAATCTCTAATTTTGGGAGAGAAATCATCTTTTTCCTTAGTGAGTAAAGAGAGGGATGTTTGGGGCCCCGTGCACGGGTTGGGAGCATCTTTGGTAGGGATTTTCCTATCATACCATTCTCCAAGGACTTTGGAATTGGTGTCCATAGTGGAGATCATGCAGACAATTGAGTCTACATCCGGGCTTGCACTTATACATTCAACATGGTTGACGGGTAGTACATACTCTTTCCCATGCTGCTAGAGGGGGTCAAAAGGAGCCATCTCTAATCCATTTGAGGCAATAATCCAATAAATTTCATCAGCCAAAGAATGTTTTTCTTCTGATTCATAGAACCTTGTGTCAATATAATGTGACTCACAAGACTCAAATGGGGATTTATCGACATACAATGTCTTGTTTTACCAATAGTGCAATATTTGACGTACTGATGGTATGATGATGAAATTGTAGTGTGTTGATGCAGCCAAGGCTTCCCCAATAGGATGTTGAAATCCGTACATTTCGACCCTACTAGGAACTCAGAATCCGACATGAGGTCTCTAAGATGAGTTTTAATCTTGATTCATCCCAATAGCTTCTTCTCACATTTGTAATACCCCAAAAGTGTTGTGGTGCAGGGTTTCAAGCTATCTTAATCATATCCTAGCTGAAGAAGCATTCACAGCGGGATGATATTGACTCTAGAACCATTGTCAATGAAGATCCACTATATATCAATTCCATTTATCTTGTCGGACACATGTAAGGGTTTGATGTGCCCTTGCATGATAGCATCTTCATCCCTATCTGTGAAGGAGATGAAAATGTGGAATTCTTCAAGATTTTTCTCCATATGAAACACATCAGCTACTACTAATTTGGACACAAATTTTTGGGGACTTAGTAAGGCTTCGATGAGTGCCTCCCTAAGATCTCTGGATAGGCTTGATGTATCCAAGATTGGCATATTTGAGGGTACTGAAGCCATCTACTTTAGAATATCCGACTATTTCTCTAAAGGTTTGTGCTCCTTGGTTCAGGGTTGATCTTTCATTGACACCTTAGGGGCTTGCGCTTTGGATGTAGAGGGTTCAGCCTCTCTGACAGGAGCTGGTGGCACTACGATCCATTCTGGGTTTAGCGGAACTGGTTTGCCCATATTCCTTGAGCGATTTGGTACTTGTTCTTACCCTGATGGATATTACAAGATAACTGGGTTTGGATTTCTTCTGATGGGGGAGGAGGAGCATTCTGGTTCTTGTTGTGTCTGATGAAGGGTCCTTCTGTGAGTTTTCTCAGTGTTAATGGTTTGAGTTATGGCATGGTCTGGAATTGTACTTTTTCCATGATCATGCCTTCTAGGAATCCTCCTACCTCTATGGCCTCTTTTTCTGACTCTCTGGTTGGGTGCAGGGAATTCGAGTGCATGTTGTAACACCCCAAGCTTCCATGGTACGCTTCTCTTTGAATAATAGAGCAGCGTGTGTTGTACACAACCTTGAGTTCTAACACACCACGACCAATCAAATTAGCCATTATGAATAGTAATATTCACTATTTGAAAATATATAAATTTTATATTTCAAAATGGACTTCATTTTTGGATTCAGAATATCGAAATTATCCTATGTTGAATTTTTGGTATTTTTCTGAGAACTTCCAATTTTCGATGAATAGTGAAAAATACATAAAAACAATTTTTTTAATCAAAATAATTTAGAGTGATAAATTATATGATTAAGTGGGTTTAAAGTATAATAGGAATATATTTTAACCATTTTATCCAATGGTGGTCATTATAATTAATTTCACTTTGAAATTGGACATAAACAATTTTCAATCTTTTAATATATATTGTTTCTTAAAAACATGCTATTTGTCGTGACAGCGGGAATTAATTATTAAATTAATTAATTAAACTTATATGTTTTGAATTTTGTAAAATAGAAATCATTTTTGAATTAAGAATATAAAATATATCTTAGGGTTAATTTTTGGTATTTTTCTGAAAAAACTTCAATTTTTGATGAATAGTGAAACCACTAAGTTGTAGTTAAAAAACTAATTTTTCGTTTAAATGAAACTTCACCACTTCTGTGAATTGAATTTAAAAAATCCAACATACATGGTTGTCTTTAGTAAGTAAAATGTGGTTCAATGGGATGAGATTTTTTTTTGGTGAATACTATCTTTTAAGTTCTATTAATCGCGATTAAAGGTAATTAGTGTAATTTAAGGTAAATATAATGTTATAATAATATGAAATTACCTTTATACCTATCCTACCATTATTGGATGATTCATGTCCGACAAATAAAATCCATGGGTCAACTTGGGGACCCCATGGAGCCACTTGGGTAAGAAAATGACATTAATAACATTTTATTTAAAGTAAAACAAAATTGTCACAAACATGTGTTGTTTTACTCAAACACTTATTACATGGGGTTATATAAGTTAACTTTTCAACTATAAATATTCATTGGAAATATAAAAATATTTTCTACATCATGGTAATTTTTTTATAAATTTTATACATTATGTAAATTAAATTTTTTATGACACCATGAGGATGCATCGATTACCTCATTAATTAACGATTTAAATAATATGAAATGTTAATGTAAAATATAAGACTTACACTTGTCAAAAACTATTGTATGAGTATATTTCTTACCATTATCACCTTATCCTAGAAAAATATCATTTTGGGACATTTAAAATTCGAAAATAATTTCATAATAATGTAACATTTCATGACTTTCCAAGAGTGCCCCTCCTCTCCTCTTATAAAAGGCCCCCACCTCTACCACCTTATTCACACCTTCAAAGCCATTTGGATCGGCCAAAATCTGCCAAAATACCCTCTCAAAATTCCTCCCTTAATCCTAGAAGCATTACCTTCATCAGAAATCTCTTCAAGAAACCATTTTTGTTCAAACCAATGGGAGTTACCCGATTTAAAGGTAATGTATTCTCTTATGTTGTTTTGTTTTATTTTGCTTCTCCAACCCCCTAAACTCTTTTTATTCTTTTCTTTTGTAACAACACCAATATCCCAGATATACTTGGATATTTTTATGAGATGTATTTTTTTTACACTTACACACACTTTCTTCTAATGGTTAAAGAAAATACTGTTTCTGAGGGTGGCGAATTACTGCCTCACGGAACGATGATTGTTCAATCTTCTTTTAACACCTCTCATGTTGGTCATTATGATGAAACTATTTTTATATATGATATATATTATGTTTATGTTTTCCTTATGATTATGTATTTTTCATTTATGGTATACCTTTATGATTTTCATTATGGGTAAACGTGATAATTTCATTTTAGGAAGTGCAGACTACCGCCCTCTCAAAGTGATTTGAATCGTTAATGCCATATGTGGGATGTATAAAGGATGGAGTAAGTGATATTATATATGATATTATACTGAAATTATAATATACCTTTATATTATTATGGTTTCATTCAATTAAATACAAAATAGAAATGAAAGTAGCATTCATGCGTACGTACGGCTTACCGTCTCCAGGAACGGTGCATTTCATTTATTACCTCTAAATGTTATGTAATATTATAAATGCATGTATATACTGGATATATATGATATATATGATATCTAAATCATGAATATAATTCTGGATATAATGGATATTTTACCACATAAACAAATTGTAATTATAAGAATTTTATTTTTGACTCAAGTACCAAAGAACGACAGAACGACCGTTATTAACTTAAATAATTACATAATGTTCATAACATGGAAATAAGTGATATAAAAGGAATAATGAACTTGAAAATGGTTCTTAAGCAACTAGAAATTAACTCTAGTTTATTATTCAGGATATTAAAGAATGATCGAGTCAAGTTAGACACGAGGTAAGGGACTTCACCTCAATCTTCTTTTATTGAGGCATATTTTGTTTTAATAAAAGACTTTATTTTATACGGTGTATAAACCCATTTTAATTTTTTGTTTATTCAAAAGGAATCTTTTTTATATGAAGAATTTTACTAAACTAAAAAAAGGAATGTTTTTTTGTCGTACGTATACGGTGTCAACGACTTCTCCGCCGCCGTGACCATTATTTGAGTTTCGGCTTCCTCTACAAGCCATAACTTTTTCTAAAATGAAAAATAAATAAAAAGTTTTAGTTTTATTTTATTTTGGTATTGAAAATTGTTTTGATAATGTTTTTATTATATCAATGTGTTGTTTTGATATCTTGTGATTGAAATGTGGAAATGTTATGTTTCCTTTATGCATGTTTTATGTGATACGATTATGTTATGGTTTATGATATGTTTAAACCTTTTCATATAAGGAATGAATTGGACTTAATAAGTGACAGGAGGAGCCCGCTATAGCTCCTCGATGCATCAGTAGGTCGCATTAGACAAACTAGTGTCTTGGCACGAGGCCTTGACAAAATCTTATTTGCAGTCTTGGCACGAGGCCTTGGCTACGTGGTTATGATAGTATGGCATTATGCATTCTATCATTATGAAAGTGGTTATAGATATTTCAAGTGATTATTAGACTAGTAGAATATCAATGTGAATAAGTAAATTGCGTTATTTCATTTTATTTTTCCATATTATGTTGAAGTTCAAGTTTAAAAGGCTTTTGTTTCAGTTATACATTGCCTTAAATGTTTATGTTTATTTATGAAAGTTTCTTCTATATTGTTATCCTTACTGAGCATATGAGATCACCCCTTTCAATGTTTTAATTTTTCCAAGATTTGAAGTGGTATTTTATGAATGACCTACAGGGATAGTATGAGGGGATATGAAAATAAGATTTTGTTTTAGTTTTTTTTACTTTATTATGTAATGTAAGACTTATGAATATATCTAGTGTTTCAAAGGCTACTGAACTAATCGGTCTTTCGAGACTTGATCTTTTGTGATCATGCCAATGTTACTTAATAATGCACCGACTTTGGGTAACTAGGTCGGGGCGTTACAGTTGGTATTAGAGGTAGTTTAGTTCTAAATATGGAAGCTATATTTAGATAAACTATGATTAGAGAACATAGCCCTAAGATAGATTTTCAGGATTAGTATAGAATAACTTCCTAAAATTTTGGT
Organism: Viscum album; assembly: GCA_963277665.1. Lineage (NCBI taxonomy): Eukaryota > Viridiplantae > Streptophyta > Magnoliopsida > Santalales > Viscaceae > Viscum > Viscum album. The sequence goes on along the minus strand of OY728161.1, from coordinate 578,843,717 downwards.
ATTATAGAGATTTTGTGAGTTTTCTGAGCAATACATACTTGTCTGGATACGAGATGGTAGAGGCGGCTCTAGCACAGATGTACTTAGGGGTAATACCCAAAAACACCACTTTCATCTAGACTCGAATAGGAACTGGTTCACAACAACGGGCCTTGTTGCACTCTTGGTTACGACACTCTCAGGGGATATGCTTAGGACAATTCACGATTTCTTTACAAACCATTATGAAGGGTTTATGATTATATACTTCCTCAAAGAAAACATTTTTTGTGGATTATATCCATAAATAGTTCAATTTATGTTAAGTGTTTTACAAGTATTGAATTATGTATTTTGATTCATAAACTAATCTAGTTTATGACATTGTTTTGAAATTGCGGCTAGTGGAAGGAATGGAAACCGTATCATTGCACACACTCCATGTAGGGATTTCCCTCCTTCTCAAGATAATTATAATGGAGTTGGTGATACAACTGGTGCTGATCAACTTATCACAATATTGGGACAACTCAATCAGGTTATGAATAATAACCTTACTCGTATGGAGCACCCTGATCTGCAATGTGGAGGATCAATGTTAGATCACTTCATGAGGCAACAACCACCAACATTAAATAGGAGTACAAATACCTTAGTAGCTGAGCAATGGATAAATTCCTTAGACAAAATATTCCATGCCTTGGGGAGTAGTGAAATGGAAAAGGTTATCATGGTATTTTACCGGCTTACTGGAGATGCTGATCAATGGTGGTCATTGATTCAAAACACAAAGTAAGATGATGAGGTATCAAATATGGAATGGAGGGATTTCAATGATATTTTCTTAGAAAAATACTATCCTCGTGACCATCGAGCAGATATGGAAAGGCAATTTCTGAGTTTGAGACAGAAGGAGGATGAGAATGTCGTAAAGTATGAGGCTAACTTTACAAGGTTAGTGAGACATGATACATATTATATACATAACCCAACAAGTAATATTGATCGTTTCTTTGATGGGTTAAAACCGTTTCTCCATCGAGCATTTGTCACACAATCCTTCTCGATATACAAAGACATTGTCTCATGTGCTATTAAGACGGAAAAGGAATTCTCTAAGTCATACGACTTTAAAGCAAAGCAAGAGAGGAAGAGATATACTGATCACTTTGGAAATGGAAATAAGGGGAAGAAGGGAAATTTTGATTATCCATCCTGTAGTAAATGTTGGAAGAATCACCCTGGTAGCACTAAGATAAATAGAGATTTGAATGAACATTTTTGGTGGGACAACATGAAGAGGGAGATTGCTGATTTTGCGTCAAGATGCATGGTTTTTCAACAAGTGAAAGATGGGAGGCATCTTCCTGGAAGAGTTATGAAACCTCTTCCCATACCTGAGTGGAAATGCGATAATATTATGATGGACTTTGTCATGGTAATACCAAAGAATCCTAGAAGGAATGATGCAATATGGGTCATTGTTGGTCGTCTTACCAAGTCAACACATTTTCTTGCTATTAGAGAAGATTTACCACTTGAACGTTTAGAAAGACTTTATATTAACGAAGTTGTAAGACTTCATGGAGTACCCCTATCGATTGTTCCGGATCGTGATCCCCGTTTTACATCAAAATTTTGGAAAAGTCTTCATAATGCCATGGACACTGAACTTCATTTGAGCACTGCTTACCACAGTCAAATAGATGGACAATCATAACGGACTATTCAAACCTTATAAGACATGTTGAGATCATGCTCACATGACTTTCAGGGTATGTGGGATCAATATTTACCTCTCGTAGAATTTTCCTATAACAATAGCTTCCATTCAAGTATTCAGATGGAACCATATGAAGCCGTATATGGAAAGAGGTGTTGCACGCCAACCTGTTGAGATTATGTTGGTGAAAGAAAACTCATAGGCCCAGAACATGATGAGGAAACGATGGAAAAGGTAAAGGTAACCCAAAACCACATCAATGCAGCTCAATGTAGGCAGAAGAGCTATGCTGATAACCGAAGGAAGGATTTGGAATTTCAGGTAGGAGATCATGTTTTCTTGAAGGTATCTCCATGGAAGGGAGTTATACGATTCGGTAAGAAGGGAAAATTAAGTCTTAGGTATATCGGACCATTCAAAATTCTAGAACGAATTGGGGTTTTAGCTTACTGTTTGGAAATGCCTCCAAGTCTCTCTAAAGTTCACGATGTGTTCCACGTATCACTGTTAAGAAAATACATGCCTGAACAAATGCATGTACTCACCTATGAGGAATTATAACTGGAACCCGATCTGTCTTATTGCGAAGAGCCTGTCATGATTCTGGATACGAGAGAACAACTGCTGAGAAACCGGATGACTCGTCTGGTAAAAGTTTTGTGGAGAACCATAAGATGGAAGAGGCAACGCGGGAACTCGAGTAACTGATGATGAAGAACCACCCAAGTCTTTTTATGCAGTAATATTCTATAAATTTCGTGGATGAAATTATTTGAAGGAGGGTATAATGTAACACCCCAAGCTTTCATGGTATGCTTCTCTTTGAATAATAGAGCAACGTGTGTTGTACGCAACCTCGAGTTCTAACACACCGCGACCAATCAAAGTACCCATTATGAATAGTAATACCCAATTTTTGAAATTATATAAATTTTATATTTCAGAATGGACTTCATTTTTGGATTCATAATATCGAAATTATCCTATGTTGAAATTTTGGTATTTTTCTGAGAACATTGAATTTTCGATGAATAGTGAAAAATACTTAAAAACAACTTTTTTAATCAAAATAATTTATAGTGATAAATTATATGATTGAGTGTTTTTAAAGTATAATTAGAATATATTTTAACAGTTTTATCCAATGGTGGTCATTAGAACTAATTTCACTTTGAAATCCGACATAAACAATTGTCAATCATTTGATATATATTGTTTCTTAAAAACATGCTATTTGTTGGGACAACGGGAATTAATTATTAAATTTATTAATTCAACTTATATGTTTTTAATTTTTTAAAATAGAAATCATTTTTGAATTAGGAATATCAAAAATATCTTAGGGTTAATTTTTGGTATTTTTTTTGAAAAACTTCAATTTTTGATGAATAGTGAAACCACTAAGTGGTAGTTAAAATACTAATTTTTCGTTTAAATGAAACTTTACATACATGGTTTTCATTAGTAAGTAAAATTTGGTTCAATGGGATGAAAATAATTTTTGGTGAATAGTAACTTTTAAGTTTTATTAATCGCGATTAAAGGTAATTAGTGTAATTTAAGGTAAATATAATGTTATAAAAATATGGAATTATCTTTACACTTGTCCTACCCTTATTGGATGAGTCATGTCCTACCATGACAATCCATGGGTTAACTTGAGGACCCCATGGAGCCACTTGGGTAAGAAAATGACATCAATAAATTTTTATTTAAAGTAAAAATAAAATTGTCACAAACATGTGTTGTTTTACTAAAACAATTATTACATGGGGTTATATAAGTTAAATTTTAAACTATAAATATTCATTGGAACGATAAAACAATTTACTACATCATTGTAATTTTTTTATAATTTTTATACATTAAATAAATTAATTTTTTATGACACCATGATGATGCAGCGATTACCTCATTAATAAACAATTTAAATAAAATGAAAAGAAAATGTAAAATCTAAGACTTACACTTTTAAAAAACTTATTGTATGAGTAGATTTAGAACCCTTATCACCTTATCCTAGAAATATATCATTTTTGGAACTTTAAAATCTGAAAATCATTTCATAATAATGTAACATTTCATGACTTTCAAAGAGTGCCCCTCCTCTCCTCTTATAAATGGCCCCCAACTCTACCACCTTATTCACACTTTCAAATCCATTTGGCTAGGCCAAACTCTTCCCAAATACCCTCTCAACATTCCTCCCTTAATACTATAATCCTTAACTTAGTAATAAATCTCCTCAAAAAACCATTTTGGTTCAAACCAAGGGGAGTTAACCGATTTAAAGGTAATGTCTTCTCTTATGTTGTTTTGTTTTATTTTGCTTCTCCAACCCCCTAAACTCTTTTTATTAATTTCTTTTGTAACAACAATAGTATCCTCAATATAATTGTATGTTTTTATGAGAATTATTTTATTTACACTTACACACACCTTCGTCTAATGGTTAAATAACATACTGTTTCTGTGGGTGGTGAATTACTGTCTCACGAAATGATGATTGTTCAATCTTCTTTTAACTCATCTCATGGTGGCCATTATAATGACACTATTTTTATATATGATATATATTATGTTTATGTTTTCCTTATGCTTCTATATTTTTCATTTATGGTATACCTTTATGATTTCCATTATGGGTAAACGCGATAATTTCATTTTAGGAAGTGCGGACTACCGCCCCCTCAAAGTAATTTGAATTGTTAATGCCATATATGGGATGTATAAAGGATGGAGTAAATGATATTATATATGATATTATACTGGAATTATAATATACCTTTATATAATTATGATTTCATTCCATTAAATATGGAATAGAAATGAAAGTAGCGTTCATGCGTATGTACGGCTCACCATCTCCATGAACGATGCATTTCATTTCTTGCCTCTAAATGTTATGTAATATTATAAATGCATGTATATACAAAATATATATGATATATATGATATGTACATCATGAATATAATTCTGTATATAATGGATATTTTACCACATGAACAAATTGTAATTATAAGAAGTTTATTTTTGACTCAAGTACCAAAGATCGACAGAACGACCGTTATTAACTTAAATAATTACATAATGTTCATAACATGGTAATAAGTGATATAAAAGCAATAATGAACTTGAAAAAGGTTCTTAAGTAAGTATAAATTAACTCTAGTTTATTATTTAGGAGATTAATCAATGATCAAGTCAAGTCGGACACGAGGTAAGGGACTTCATCTCAATCTTCGTTCATTGAGGCATATTTTGTTTTAATAAAAGACTTTATTTTATATGGTCTATAAACCACTTTGACTTTTACGTTTATTCAAAAGGAATATTTTTTATACAAATTGTTTTACTAAATGACAAAAAGGAATGTTTTTTGTCGTACGTATGCGGCGACAACGACTTCTCCGCAACCATGACCATTATTTGAGTTTCGACTTCCTCTACAAGCCATAATTTTTTTTAAAATTAAAAATAAATACCAAGTTTTAGTTTTCTTTTATTTTGGTATTGAAAATGGTTTTTATAATGTTTTTATTATATGAATGTGTTGTATTTATATCTTTTGATTGAAATGTGGAAATTTTATGTTTCGTTTATGCATGTTTTATATGATACGATTATGTTATGGTTTATGATATGTTTAAACCTTTTCATATAAGGAATGTATTGGACTTAGTAAGTGACGGGAGGAGCCCGCTATAGCTCCTCGATGTATCAGTAGGTCTCATGAGACAAACTAGTGTCTTGGCATGAGGCCTTGACAAAATCTTATTTGTAGTCTTGGCACGAGGCCTTGGCTACGTGGTTATGATAGTCTGGAATTATTCATTCCATCATTATGAAAGTGGTTATAGATATTGCATGTGATTATTAGACTAGTATAATATACATGTGAATAAGTAAATGGTGTTATTTCATTTTATTTTTCCATATTATGATGAAGTTCATGTTTAAAAGGCTTTTGTTTCAGTTATACATTGCCTTAAATGTTTATGTTTATTTATGAAAGTTTCCGCTATATTGTTACCGTTACTGAGCATCTGAGCTCACCCCTTTCAATGTTGTAATTTTTCCAGTATGTGAAGAAGTATTTTATGAATGACCTGTTGGGATAGTATTAGGGGATATGAAGACAATATGTTGTTGTAGTTTTGTTTTACTTTATGATGTAATGTAATACTTATGAATATATCTAGTGTTTCCTAGGATACTAAACTAATCAGTCTTTCGAGACTTGATCCTTTGTGATCATGAAAATGTTAGGTAATAATGCATCGACTCTAGGTAACTAGGGTTTGGGAGTTACACATGTCCATAGTCTCCATATAAGAAAGGTTCCATCAAGTGAATGAAATTAATGGAGACAAAGATCAGTTCTTGATCTGACAATGTGTCTATCTGACTATCTCCGTTTGATGGTACGATTTGGTGGGTCCATACCTGTTGTACCATTTGGCAGGGTGGTTCCAATTGTTCCAAGCCTGTTGGTATGAAATCTACAAGTTTCAACATTGACTTCGGCCTTAGTGTCCTCCCATCTCCTTGTTCCTTATCTCTACCCTTCTGACCTTTAGAGGACTATGGGGCCGAAGAGAATTATTTTGTTGTATCAAGAGCTTTAAGGGAGCACGGTTGGTTGTTTCAACTACACCAAGAAGATTCCATGGACTCGGTTGACTCTCTTCTGGTTCATCCAATTGTCAATTTTTTTTCCACCTTATTACTAATGACTATTTTCCATTCCTCTTCCTCTCTTGAGTCTAAGGTGGATACATATGCTACCTGTTCTAGTGGTGGGCCCAAATTGACATTCCCAGAATCCACCATATTCTATAGGAGATCCTTGAAAATGAAGCATTGTTGGATGGTGTTTCCCTATATATGCTGATAGGGTAAATAATTAATATGGTCACTGAGACCCACTTCATCAGCTCGCTTTGGCTCTAGTAGATAGAGAAAGTTTCAATTCTTGGAAGCTGTGAAATAGATGTGGACCTTGTTATCTGAGAACGAGTAGAATTTGTTTCTTAGTTCTTAAAATTGATTTCTTTTATCATCTTGCCTCTCATATTTCCAATGTGGGGTGGCTATTGGCATTCGGGGGTTCCTGTTCGGTTAGGTTGGGCCATTGCAACTAGATCTAGTGCTGAGGGTGGCTTAAGCATGAAATAAGCTACTTCAGCTTTTCCCACTCTTTTTCCTGGGGCTGATGGGGCCACTCGGGACTTGAGGTGGGTTTTTTGAAAGTAGACCTCTATTATTTGGGAAATGGAAAATAAATATCAGAACCCACTCATGTACTTCACTAGGATAAGCAGTGTTCACAATTCATCATGAAGATTGTCGATGCACATAGCGAGCATTTCGTCCTGTGGGAGCGACTGCTTTAGGGAATAAGTTGGGCCTTTCCATCTTGTAACGAAGTTTGAAACTCTTTCGTTCTCTCACTGTTTTCAATTAATGAGATCACTGACAGTTGTATTAGGCATAATTGAACTGAATTATAAGAGAAATTGTCACCAGAGGTCCTCCTAGCCTGTAATTGAATTATCTAGAAAGCTAGTATACCATAAAAATCCAAGCCCTACAGGGTTTTCATGAAGCACTTGAGTTATACTACTTCTTTCTACTTTGGAGTTCCCATCATGGGGTTAATGTAATAGGCACAGTGCATTAAATTCTATTCTTGGTCCCCAATCCATTGAATACTAAGAATATGGTATTTACGAAGTTTTTCAGTGGTGGAATGTTTCTCACCAAATAAGGGTAGTGTTTGCGCTCAGGTTGTATCAGAGCACGCCACCCCTCCATGGATTCTAGTTGAGATTTTAGTTGATTGACGGTGTTTAAGAGCCCTTGAGGAATATATTTAGGTATTGAGCTTGGGAAAGTGCAGAAGTGGCCAAATATGGGTGTGCCGATGCTGTAAGAATTTGGGGTGATACCCAGCTAGGTGTATCCTTTGTGGGTTTACCTAAATATTCTCTGGTTTCCTTCCTATCAGGGTAAACTCATGATGTCCTTTCAGGGCTGGGTTTAAGTAGGTTGATGGTCCCGATGCCAGATTAAATGGGCCTCTAAGCTTGGTTTCATTCACCCTAATGAGTTCCTGTGGAAAAAGAACCTCTTCTAAGAATATCTGCTAGTGTTCTACAGGGGGAACACATCTGGAAAGGTATCTCCCTTGATGCAGCTCAACATTAATTCAACTAAGCTCTTTCAATTTTTCCTCCTACTTGGAAATCCCTTCCTTGAGAGTGGGGGACACATTCTTAGGGTAAGGAGGAGGAGGGTCCTAGATGACCTTGGATTTGTTCTTCTCCTTATTGGGGTTTTACAAGGGAGGTAGCATCGAATTAACTGAGGGGGAACTCAAATTTTTGATCGCTCTCTAGTTTCAGGTATGCAAACCATATGGCTCAGTGTGGGATGCCACTATAATGGAACCATATTCCCTTGAATCCTCTCCCTCTACGTCATCTCCTTTGAGATCCAAGGGGTTAACATTTACCATGTTAACTATGTAATACTGCATTGGGGGTGGTGTACCTAGTTCGGAATAGTAATAAGTCTTTTTGAATCCTGTGTTGGATTTTCTCCTTCCATTATTTTGTATTATTCAGGTTTCTTAGCAAAGATTGACCTGAATTGAGCCCTGGTCGGACCTTATACTGTACCTTTGTCTCAAAGTGTGTTATCCATGGGAAGGGGTGGAACAGTTGACTCTTTTTCCCATCATTCTTCCTATATGGGAGAAGGTAGACATCCATTGTGCGAGGACTTGAGGTTAGAATTCCCCCATCCCTGTGGGTTGGGGTTGTTCCTGTTCTGCCATTGATACACTACACCCTATATTTGTGAGTCTTATGGGGTCATTTTGATTTAAAAATCCCCCTAACCCTATTGTCTTGGATTGTTCCCACATCGTGGTGGTATCTGCTGCTATTGAAACCTTTTCAATTTCACTTACTCCAACATGGGTGTGATCTAATTATGGAATTGGGCTTTCATGGAGACTATAGGATTTTGATGACATGAGAACTACATGTTGGTTGTCTTACCTGATGAAGGAATCCTGGTAGTTTTTCTTTGTTTCCTGACTCATATGTTTTTTATGGCATGATCTCTTCCGTCCTGACACTTTTGAGACTTACTCTAGGCTGATTTTTGTTGAGTATCCCATATTTCCTAAGTAAATATTTCATTTTATTGATGCCTTTGGGTGATGGGATTGCAATATTTCATTTCCAATGTAGATTTATGGATGGGACACGGTGTGAAGTGTAGATCCTCATGTTATCCTCATCCTCGAATATGAACTCCAGTTGGGGCATCGCCAATGAGGAGACACAACTTGTGTACTGCATGGAGGCAAGCCAGTTTAAGGTCATTCTTTTAACTTTATGATTTTTTATTCCATGGAAACGAGAGGGCTTTCCAATCAATTAGTTAGCGAGGCTCTCTTAACATGTTGACATGATCTGAATACCCTTTGTAGGGTATGAATTTATCTTTCATATGATGAAGAGTCATTCATATATTGAGGTGAATATCATGTATACATTCCCCAAACAACTCTCCTGGTATGTTGAAATGAGAAGTGGTCATAGGCCAATACATATATGGTATATTATCATTATCTAGTTTTCTTCTCAAAATCATCATATCATGTCTTTGTTCTTCCAGGGGATCAATTACTTTATATGACCATCTCGACTACTTCTTAATAATTTCTTTCCAAGTGATCGGGATGGTGGGAGCCTCATTGATATGCGAACTGTGTGGGGGTGGATCAGAAGATAAGCGTAAACAGGGTCTATCATCTGGTTGAAAAATCACTCATTATAAATAGAGCACCTGATATGTATGTATCCTTTCTGAGCACCTCATCATAGGAGGGCTTTCACACATTTTTTCCAGAAAGGGGTCCCTTCTTGCTAGTATAACATTTTATTCAAGGGAGGAACTTCGCAATTGGTGCTACAAGGGCAAGGTCTACTTTTGCAACTTGATTCCACTCTGTGGGAATAATATATATGGAATATACCGTAGGTTGTACCATATATGTGGGCTACAGTGAGAGGAGAATCTTCTTTATACTTGATGTCACTGAGGGGAGGACCTTATCGATGACTTCTATGATGGAGAGGACTACTACCACAACTTGATATCTGACTACAGGAAGAATTTCTACAGTTTCCATCTTGGGGAGGGCCTTCAGGATATATTAAAATGAGGGGAGGAACTTCTCATTGCTTCATGTCACTATGGGGAGGACCTTCCCTGCAACTTCCATTGTAGGGAGGTCCTTCGCAATGACCGCCATTATGGAAAGGACTACCATCATGACTCAACGTCTGACTGTAGGGAGAAGTATATCAATTGCATATACCTTGGAGAGAACCATTTGGGTGGACAACAGCAAGGGGAGAACCTTATTATTGTCTGATCTTTAGGTTGAATATAGGGCTACCCTGACGCGCATCAGGAGATACGATCTCATGATCGATCTATCCTGCCCCACAGAGTGAGCCCCCGTGGGTGCTCTGCAGAGGACCTTTAGAGCTGCTGGCAGTGACATTGCAGGGAGGGCCTTCACAATTGAAACTACCACTTCCATAATTTAGTAATGGAGTGACAAGGTCTTGAGCCTTTATTTATATATGTTTGAGGGTGTCAAGAACACCATCTTTCATTATTGCTGGATCATGTATGCGTTCTTCATTTTCTCATTGACTTTGGCACATTTTATTTTTGTGAACTCTCTTGCGGGTAACCAGGGTTTCTTGTTTTTGGTAATTTACTTTATATATGAGTCCCCATATTATTGGTGTCGTGATGTCTATAGGATATTCCTACAAGAATCTTGAGTTTTGGCAGATATATATGCATGCCCTGGTGTGGCCACCTCATTGGACCTGTGTCCCCTAGCTAGAACAGGTGTTTGTTCCCGATTTAGTTGTTTGTGTATCGTGGGATATTGCTGTAGACCATCCCGAACAAGAGCAAGAATGCATGAATTCTCTGGGGTAACTGACCCATTTTTCATGTAAGTCATTCCATTCGAGGAAACCTGGTTGTGGGCCTGGTTTCTTGCCTTTTCTTCTGATGCAATAATGTCTTGGCATGTTTGGATGATATGTTCTGGGATCAAATTCTGATCATACATCATTTCCAGGATGTGATGAGATGCATATTTGGCTAGAATGGGTATAAAGGCCCATTCCAATATCTAAGTAGGAGTTTTTTCCTACTTCGGTCCTCTATGAGTTGCCAGTAGATACTGGAAGTTCTCTTGTGCAAGGACCGAGGAATGAGTCTGCCACTGGTTTTCTTCTCCAGTTTCCACCGTATTTGACTGGTGGGATTTATAGTCACAAGTGGGGATTTTCGTCTTCTCAATTTCCACTATATTTGTCTCTTGAGATTCATATGAATCTGTATGAATTTGAATCTTCACATATATGTTTTCTGCCTTATTTGGATGGAGAGCTTGATATACATCGGTAGGTATTTTTCCCTGCATATAGCCAGTTTACATCATATTTGGATGAAAATCTTCTTGTGCATCGACAAATATTGGTGTCTTCTTGTAGTTTACCACTCTGTCTGCATGGAAGGACAGAGGAGCACTAGAAGGAACATTCATGTGATCATATTGTGGCACCCTATTTCTGTGGTGGGATTGAGTGGAGGGGTTAGAATCGTATATCTTACCATTGAATGCAGGAAAGTTAGTATGTAATATTTTCTCATTAGAAACTACGGTTATTGAGTGTTCTTAATTATATATCTTCCACCCTTGGCGGGCAGCTCAAGGGGCCCAAGTCTCATGGACTTCTGTAGGTGCCCTCAGCATAAGGTCCTCTTAAACAGGAAGAGGTATGGTCATCTAGTGTCAGAAGTGATGCTCTCTACAAGGGTCTTATGAGTTGGGACCCTATGAAGTTGAGATGAATTTTTTAGCATCGGATTCATCCACCTCCATAAGATAAGGGAGGTACTCAATGTCACATTCTGGGGATAGGCTCTTAAATTGGTTTGAGACGACCTCTGAGGCCACCTTTTACTAGGGTATTGGTAGTAGCTGAAGAGGTGGCTGGCGAGTCTTCACATACTGGAGGGCCTGTCTTGTGGCCTCCAAGGTGTGGAGAGTACCATTTTAGTGGTACTCTTTGATCAAAATTTTGGATACCCAGGGTTGAAGATGCTGGGTAGGCGAGGGGGTCCTGCTCTTCATTGCGGCCCCAACCACCTGTGGGATCACTGATGCATGTGTTAGTATTGGTCATTGGGATGTCATTTAGATTGAAGGCTTCTCTGCAGGAACCAGCAACATACACATATGACATACAGACCATAATACCTCGTCAAAGTACCATCCTTTTAACCATATGCATATTTGACAATACAGATTGACCCCCTTCTCCTTTTTTCATTGTGGGGAGAAGGGGATTGAGTGGGGTAAGAATACCACCTTGGTTAAAGATTCTGGTTGGGTTCACCATTTTCCCCCCTCCAAGGTTGCGCATTCATGGTGATGAGAAAATGGTCCGACAAGAATCATCACCCTTCTCTTTTTATAAAGGCAGTTTCTTGTCAAATTTACCATTTCTTTTGTTTCAACCCATTCTGTATCATTATCATTTAAAAGAAGGTTATATTAACCACACGAGGACTGGGTAATTGACCCCTTCTATATTGCGAAGGAGATCCCGTTGGAATATTGTCCTAGCAGGTGATTTCATTGAGACAAGTACTTGTGCAATCGGTCCTCCTCAGATATAACGTCCTCGGATGGTCTCCAACATGTTTATTTGTGGATCCAGAAATAACCAACTGCCCTATTATCCATTATTCACGGACTTGATTTCCAAAGGTAGGCACTCATTGGACAATGTTTTGTACAATGACACTTAAGGACTCCATTGGTCGAGAGGTTGGGAAGTTGGGCTCACTGCACCCCTTTTGGGGGGGATTATTGCCTATTCCCAGACTCTATTATAGATTTAAGTTGTGATCATATGTTCATGAATCCTTAGTTCATTCTAGAAGAGTGTGTCCAGGGGCTATCCCTAGTTTGCAGAATCATCATAGGCATACATGGATTGGATGCTACAGAGGTAATGTTGACTTAATCGATACAATAAGGCACTCAAAAGTTTATTGTCATCTAGGAGGGATGGATGGTGACTTGATATTGGGATTAGACCCATAATATGGGTTTCTTATGAATCCTTATGAGTGGAATCAGAACCCCCATAGTTTATAATGGAGGGAGCTTACGCATTGAAGCTTCCCATTTGAGAGGACATGATTGGGTGAAAACCTTTCAGAAGGGAACCCTTTTGACCTCGACCCTTCAAGAAGGCATCCTACATATCCTAGTTTGATTTGGAATTAGAGTTCTTGTAGTTCAGAATTGTTGGGTCTTACACATAGAAGTTTCCCATTTAAGGGGACATGATTGGGTGAACCACTTTTGGAAGGGCACTCTTTTGAGATCAGGCCTTCAAGCAGTCATCCTATGTATCCTAGTTTGATCAGGAATCAAAGTTCTCATATTTCAAAATTTTGTGGGGATTATTCGAGGGGGATTCCCATTTGAGGGGAACATGATTGGGTGATCCCTTATGGGAGGGACCCCTTTTGAGCTTAGGCCTTTGAGTAGGCATCCTACATATTCAGTTTGACCAGGAATCAGAGTTATCATAGTTCAGAATTGTATGGATATTGCAATCATCCCAAACCTCTAAGACCATGTGAGTCATACTTAGTGTGAAAAAACAGGAGGATGTGGGAGATCCAACCAACTACATGATTCCTCTCCTACTGGTGGGAGAGGGAAAGCCTGTGGAAGATGAGACCAAGGTGACGATGGGAGAGGGTATAGTGCGATGAGCCTTTCAATGTGAAATGACCTAAAGTTCAAATGACTTGGCCTCATAATATTGGAGACATAACTCAGTGGGAGTGCCCTAGAATGTGTTATGGGGAGGGGAGGAGTGTCTTCCTCATCAAAATAGGAAGAGAACATAACCCCTTTGACTTATCACCATTCCTCATTGAATGGGAAAGTAGGTGATCGCCCGTAATCCCTAGAACATGGAGGTTCATGTCATCATCCCAAAGTTGGTCTCTTGGTTACCATGTAAATGTAGACCCACAAACATCTCAGGAGCTCGAACTGTTGTGAGGAGTGCCCTCATGACTCCGCTTACCATGGGTCTGTAGACTCAAAGGGGCACACTGATGGACATAATGGTTTGATCATATGGGTCTAGTGGATTTGGAGGAGGCTTCCTCCTAATTCCAGAGGACTAGTTCGCGGAGGGATTACAGAGGAATAGATGGTAACAGAGGGGATATATAGGAAATGTAGGAATGAATATACAAAAAACACACCATTCCACGTACTAATTTCTTATTTCGGGTGGGGGAAGCTCTGCATATCGTAGTGGTATATGGGAAGAAGGGTCGTCTGTGTACTATGTGGTATGAAAGCATTGGTATAGACCACCACACACCATAGTGGTGCATGGTTTGTCATCCTGATTTGGGTTCCATCTGTGTACTGATGTAGTACACAACATCGAATTAAATCCACATAGCGATACACTACGTAGAAAACCATATCGAATATGGGTCCGGGGAATTATCATTTATAAGGAGTTCATCCGTGAGAAATATTTGGTTCACAGTTTCACCAATTTGGTTCGTAGTTCTATTATTATTATTTAGTTCCCCTACTTTATGGTTCACAACTGTATTTACATGCGGAGAGCTTGATTCGCAATTCTAGCTTCACCGATGGGTCAAGACTGAAGCCAGAATCTTCCCCATGTTTTGTCTTCCAACCTATAGGGTCCCCTTTGAGATTTCTTTATCTCTCCTATTTCTCAATTCTGTCCGTTCTCCTTTTATAGAGCATTGGGGAAATAGTATCTATGGGCATGTGACACCATTTGTGTAGGCCCATGAAGAGGTATCTGGACCCATAGAAGACTCAGTCAACCAGGGTTTGTAGAGGACGTGGTCCGCGATCATGGTTCATGGAACCCTATCGGTTTACTTCATCTGCAAACTGCTGAGTCCGAGATATGGTAAGTGGATGGCCTTTGCACACATAATTCCTTCAGAAACGTGGCTCTCAGTCTACTATGTAATTCCCTGAACCCATTTACCCAGAGTTGGTGCATTATTACATAACATTAGCATGATCACAAGGGATGAAATCTCGAAAGACCGATCAGTTTAGAAGCCTTGGATGTTCTAGATACATTAATATGTTTTACATTACATCATGAAATAAAAACATCAACATCATTTTGTCCCATTTTGAACACACTTATATCCTTATCCTATCCCTACAGGTCAACTATAGAATACTTTTTCACATCCTATGAAAAATAAAACATAGAAAGGGGTGAGCTCAGATGCTCAGTAAGGATAACAATATAGAAGAAACTTTTATAAATAAGCATAAACATTTAAGGAAATGTATAACACTAAAACAAAAGACTCTTAAACATAAACTTCAACATAATATAGAAAAGATAAAATCAAATAATTCCATTTACTTATTCACAAAGATATTCTACTAGTCGAATAATCACATGCAATATCAATATCCACTTTCATAATGATGGAATGCATAATGCCAGACTTCATAACCACATAGTCAAGGACTTGTGCCAAGACTAAAAATAAGATTTTGTCAAGGCCTTGTTCCAAGACACTAGTTTGTCTCATGAGACCAACTGATGCATAGAGGATCTATAGCTGTCTTCACCCATCACTTAGTAAGTCCAATGCAATCCTCATGTGAAAAGGTTTAAACATAACATAAGCGTTTATATTAAAACTAGCTTATGGAATGTAAATAATTTATCCATAAACCATGAATGGTGTAAAAATAACACATCCATAGTCAAACACATCGCAAATCCTTCAATACAATATGGATGTTTTGTATCATAACTAATCAAATTCAAACAAGATTAAAATCCATCAATGGACGTTGACATAGATGAAATAAAAACTTTTTTAGAGAAATATCTCTTTCTATTTTGAAATCATTTAAAAGTTATATAATTATAAAAGAAAAAATTTATTTTTAAAATATTCTAATAAGATTGTATGGGAAGCTTCGACGATGTTATAAAAGTGGAAAATAGCCGCACCAACCAAATAAGTTAAAAAAAGACATTCTTACCTTAATTTTGTCGAAAAGGTCATAAAGTACCTTGTTTGGAAAACAATGAAAAGATTTATTTCAAAACATATATGGTCAAATAAGGGTATAAATTAATTTTACCCATAGTCTTGTAAATAGTAAGAATGTTATGAATATATGTTTAAGAAAACACATATGTGGATTATAAAGAGGTCCCAGTAGATACTTACGTATTGACAAACTCAGATAAGTAAAGAGATTATAGAATTAACCCCTACATTGTACTTTTCCTTAGTCGATGGTATGTTAAACTCTTTTATAATAGTTAAAAAATTGTTATTAAATTATAAAAGAACTATATACATAAATAAAATAGAATTTATGATCCTCTAATATTTCGTTGTTAATAATATTTTATCAGTATCATCGTTCCGGGTGTTAACTGATCTGTTTTCCTTTATATGTTCGGTTATGTAAGCCATTTTTGTTATGGATAGGATGTATTTTATCCATATCCAAAATTATTTTAAGTTCATAAACATTATTTTTAATCATAAAATAAAAATTATTTTTGAATGATTACGATGTGGAATTAATCTCATCACGTTCGTGGAGACGGTAATCCGTACGTACGCGCGGGCGACAATATCATTATATTGATGGTGAAATAGTATGTAATTGGATGGTATATCATATATACAGAATCATTAACATGTTATATTTATAATTTAAATTAGTTATACTCATTATTATAACCTTGAAAATAATGAAGTGTTTGAATGACAAACTACACCACGAAGTGGAGATGGTAAGTCATACGTACGCACATATGGTGACTTTTTCATTAATATGATGGATAGAATAATGAATATTATAGTAAAATTGTTATAATAACATCATAGTATATAGAAGATACTAAATTTATTATTTTATATTGGAAACAACAATGAAATAGGTAGTGGAAGAAGAAAAGATCTTGAAATAGGTGAAGAAATATTTACCTCTTCTTTCGGTTCTTCCTTTTGATTTGATCAAAAGGGCTCCTTAGGTTGACTTTATAAGAAAAGGAAGACCTCTAGAATGAAGGGAGGACAGTTGGGAGGATATTTTTTCAGGGTTTGGCCAAGTCAAATGGCTTTGTAGGTGTGAAATTAAGAGAAGGGGATGTGCCCTTTTATAAGAGAGGTGAGGGTCACTTTAGGAAATGTTTGAAATATTATTTTATAATAAAATAATTTTCTATTTATAATGGGTAAAAAATGAATTATTTCGAGGATAAGGTTGTTATGGATCGAAAGACTCTCAAACAATAGGTTTTGAATAGGTTTTGGTCATCATATTAACCTTATCTTTTATATTTAACTCTTAGTTAAATAGTTTGACATTTTCAATGTCTCACTGTATTTTTATATTATATGGTTAATAAACATACTATAACCAGCCAATAGAATCAAAAGAGGTTCATTATTAATCTAAGTCATTTGTCCGAACCATATATTTTTATGAATATTATATTGATTAATAATATATTATTTGTTTTAAAAAATCAATTATGTCAATTTTGACACTATTTAGTATTTTTTTTTGAAAATCATAACAGCATGATTAATTAGAAAAAAATTTAATCAAACCTAACATGTAAAATTAAGCTATAAAATTACTGTAATTCATCAAAACCTAAATTACATTTATTTGGATATTTATAATATCAAATATTTTAATATTTCATTAATAAGGTAATTATTGCATCATCATTGTGTCATAAATAAATTAAATTATTTAACATCTAAAATGTATAAATAAAATAACATTATGAAGATAATATTTTTATATTTCTAATTAATATTTATATTCAAATTTATCTTATGTATAAACCTATATTAAAAATGGGTTAGTCATTAATCTTGGAATCTAACTCTTTTAACATTTCTTTAAATAAAATAATAATAAATGTCCTAATAATATCCATGTGGACCAAAGGGAGTCATATTTTATTCCTAAGGTTTTTTGGTCGAATTACACATATCCAATAGAATTAGGACATGTTTTAGGGTAATTATAATATCATTGTTACCCTTAATTACCCTATTTACTTTTAACTGTGGTAAATAAAAATAAAACGCTACTATTCCCACCAAAAATGTTTTCATCTTTTTGAGCCACATTTTACTTACTGATGTAAACCGTGTCTCCCAAGTTTTTGAAATTAGACTCACAGAAGTGTTAAAATTTAGTTTTATGCAAATTTTCAAATGCTTTTATGTGGTGGGTAAAAGATGATAAAAAGTTCATTAAAAGTTTTATATATCTAAACTAATTATAAAATGAATCCAATTAATTACATTGAACTTATATAGGAATTATGTATCTATTTTTACCTAAAATAAATTTGAATTAAATAAATAATTATTTAAATAAAAAGTTGGTTTTAACCAATAACACAGTGGTTTTTACTATTCATAAAAAATTAAACGTTTTCAGAAAAATACCAAAAATTCACCCTAAGCTAATTTTGATATTCTGAATTCTAAAATGAAGTCCATTTTGAAAAATAAAATTTATAAAATTTAAAATCTGCATATTACTATTCATAACGTCTAGTTTGATTGGTCGCGGTGTGTTAGAATCTCAAAGTTGAGTACACAGCAAACTATTGTATTATTCAAAGGGAAACATACCGTGGAAGCTTGGGGTGTTACATTCTCTCCTCGTTAAAATAATTTCATCCTCAAAATTTCTGTAATATTACTGTATAAAAATATTTGGGTGGTTCTTCATCATAAGATTCTCGTGTTCCCAAGTTGGCTCTTCCATCTTATGATTTATCAATAGAAATTTTACTAGATGATTCATCTGGTTTCTTAGGATTTGTTCTCTAGTATCAAGAATTTTGACAGGATATTCATAATAAGACAGATTTGGTTCCAATTCAATTTCTTCATAGGTTAGTACATGTAACACCCCAAGCTTCCAGGGTACGCTTCTCTTTGAATAATAGAGTAGCGTGTGTTGTACACAACTTCGAGATTCTAACACGCTGCGACCAATCAATGTAGCCATTATGAATAGTAATACCCACTATTTAAAATTTTATGCATTTTATCATTCAAAATGGACATCATTTTTGGATTCAGAATATTGAAATTATCCTCATATGAAATTTTGGTACTTTTCAGAGAACTTTTATATTTTGATGAATAGTGAATATTACTTAATTTTTATTAAAAACAACTTTTTTAATCGAAATAATTAATAGTGATAAATTATGAATTTGAGTGGTTTTAAAGTATATTTATAATATATTTTTACCATTTAATACAATTTTGGTCATTGGACATAATTTCACATTTAAACCGAACATAAAGAAGTGTCAATATTTTGATAGTTATTATCTCTTAAAAAAGCGTTTTTTGTTCTGACAACAGGAATTAATTTTAAATTAATTTCTTTCACTTTTGTGTTTTGAATTTGGAGAAATGGACTCCATATTTGGAATCATGATTTCCAAATTGTGTAAATAGGTAACTTTTATTTTTAGACATTTTGAATAATAATTTCGGTAAATATTTTATTTACCATGGTTAAAGGGTAAATCAGGTAAATAAGGGTTAAACAAATAATATTATAATAATAAAAAATTACCCTAAAACGTTTCCAAAACTTATTGGTGGATACATGTCTGACCATGGACATCTTTGGGTCGATTTTGGGACCCCATGGAGCCACTTGTAGGTGATAGGGACACTTTATATTAATTAAGTTAAGTAAATACAAAAATGAGATAAGCTTATATCTTTTTGAAAAACAATTTTTACACAGGGTTATATATGTTATATTTTCGATTATAAATATTAATTAGAAATATAAAACGATTTCATACATAATTTTATTTTATTTATAATTTTTAGACATTGAAAATTTAAATATACATATGAGACAATAATGATGCAGTGTTTTCCTTATTAATGAAAGAATCCAATAATTGGTATTATAAATGTTAAAATAAATATAATTTTAAAGTTTTTATGACATAAACAAATTTCATTGGTTAATATTACATGTTAGGATTTCTTAAATGAATTTTTTTCGAATTAATAAAGTTTCTATAACTCTAAAAAAATTAATTATTGAGTAGTGTCAAAATTGACATAAATGGGTTTTTAAAACAAATATTATATTATTAATTTATATTCTATTACTAAAAATCTATGGTTCGGCCAGAGGACTTATATAATTATTGTCTTATCATTAATAGGAAACTTTGGGGTCTCTTGGATGTATATAGTAAGTTTATTAACTATGTAATATAAAAATACAAAGTGACATGGTAAGTGTCAAACTAATTAACTAAGAGTTAAAACTAAAAGATGAGGTTAATATAATGACCCAAGCCTATCTAAAATATATTTTTTGAAAATATTTTGACCCATCCCCACATTAGACTTTGAATAATCCACTTTATAGCCATTATAAATCGAATATGAATTTATTATAAATTAATACTATAAGTTTTTCCTAAAGAGCCCCTCCTCCCCCTTATAAAAGGACCCGACTTCTATCCAATTCTTCACACCTTAAAAGCATTTTGATTCGGCCAAAACCAGACCAAATACTCTCTAAAATTCCCTCACTTCAACCTAGAGACCTTAGTTTTATCAGAATACCAACCTAAGGAGCCCTTTTGATCAAATCAAAAGGAAGAACCTGAAGAAGAGGTAATGTTTTCACCACCCTCATTCATGTTCCGTTCTTCTTCAACTTCTTCTTTCTTTGTTATTTCTATTCTAAAATAATAACTCTAGTATCTCCTATATACATTTATGTTATTATAAATATGTTACAACCATATATAGTATTCTATCCATCCTTTGAATGACATGTCACCATACGTGTGTACGTACGGATTACCGTCTCCACGTCGTGGTGTAATTGTTATTCAATACATTATTATTTGGATGGGTATAATAATGATGTGTATTTGATGTAAATAATAAATATAAAATTATAAGTATTCTATATATATTATATAAAATCCAATTATATATTATTTTAATATCAAAAGAATGATATTTTCGCTCGTTCGTACGTACGGATTACCGTCTCCATGACCCGATAAGATTAATTTCCAAGCTCACCATTCATCGACGATTATAAAAATATATATTACTAATAAGTATGTCATTTATGACATAATAATTCAACTGGATATATATATTTATATATATAAGTATTTATGTACTTACATATATCTTATTCACTTACTTCCGTTCAATACTATATGAAAACGGAAACAGCGTTTATCCATACGTACGGACTACCGTCTCCATAAACGGTGTTTTCCATTTCATATATACGTCAATTATAAATTTTTATATTAAAAATACATATGATAAATAAATCATTAATATATTCTGGAAGTATTTAAATCATGATCTAAGTGATACAATCAAGAGTGACAAGTTAAAACATGTATGATAAAGAAAGCGATTGTTACACGAATTATTAATATAACATGGAAATTATTATTAAATGGGAAGTATAAAGTCATAAATGAATAATGTATGATATCATAAATATTAATATGGTAATGGTATAATTTAATAACGTACTATAGTCTTCATACAGGAGTCTAAACGTACCCTCGACTAAAGAAAAGTTCAAGTTAAGGGGTTTTCATCTCACTCCTTATTCCCATGAGATTCATGCCACATTGCCACTATTACCTTTTGTGTGGTGTATGTACTACCCATAATTGTATTATTTGTGTAATACACTTTAATTTATGTGTATTTACATATTCATTGTATGATACCTCTTTCATGGGTTGAATGTTTCGTAAGTTACCAAATTGGTAAGGGTTAATTTCACAATCTCTTTATTATACGAGGTTGTTTTTACGTAACTATCTACTAGGAAATATTTATTATCCATTTCCATGTTTTATGAAAGAGTTTTCAAAGGGATTATTTTAAGGTAATTTTCACTAAAACATCATTTCAAATGTTTTAAATATTTATTCTTCTAAATCTTTCTCATTAATGTCTATGTCTTGAAAATGGTTTTTAAGGATTTATTTATATGGACATGAATGTTTTTAAAATGTTAATTCCTTTCAAAAGTTTCAAAGTGGTATGGGACACTTTGATTAAAAAATTTCTTTAAATGACTTATTTTCCAAATTGTTTGACTTTTAAATGTTTTTTTGAAAAAGGGGTATTTCTCTCAAAGATTTTTACAAATAATTTTCATCAAAGTCAAAATCCTTTAATGGATTTTAAACTTGTTTTGAAGTTGATTTATCATGATACAAATATTCCATATTTTGTTGAAGTTTTTGTGATATTTTTGACTGTGGATGTGCTATTTTTATACCATTCCTGGTTTATGGGTAAAGTATTGACATTTTTTATGTTATTTTTAATACAAATGTTTATGTTAGGCTTAGACCTTTTCATATGAGGAATGCATTGGACTTAGTAAGTGACGGGTGGAGCCCGCTATAGCTCCTCGATGCATCGGTACGTCTCATGAGACAAACTAGTGTCTTGGCACGAGGCCTTGACAAAATCTTATTTTTAGTCTTGGCACGAGGCCTTGGATACGTGGTTATGATAGTCTGGCATTATGCATTCCATCATTGTGAAAGTGGTTATTGATGTTGCATGTGATTATTCGACTAGTAGAATATCCATGTGAGTAAGTAAATGGAATTATTTCATTTATTTTTGCCATATTATGATTAAGTTAATGTTTAAAAAGGCTTTTGTTTTAGTTATACATTGACTGAAATGTTTATTCTTATTTATGAAAGTTTCCGCAGTATTATTATCTTTAATGAGCATTTGAGCTCACCCCTTTCTATGTTTTATTTTTCCCAGGATTCCAAAAAGTGTATTGTGATTGATATTAAGGGTTAAGATAAGGGAATAATGGCGTTCATAAAGGATTATTTATATTGTTTTGTATGTTATGAAGTGTAATGTAACATTCATGTATGTAATCTATTTTCCAATACTGCTAAACTGATCGGTCCTTTGGGACTTGATTCCTTGTAATCATGACAATGTATTAAAATAATGCACTGACTCTGGGTAACTGGGGTCGGGGAATTACAGTTGGTATCAGAGGAAGGTTAGAAATAACCTTGGAAGCTAGATTTAGATAAACTCTAATTAGAGCACATATCCCTGAGATAGAATTTGAGTATTATTAGAGAAGAACATCCTGGAATTTTGATATTATAGTTATTTTGTGAGTTTTCTTAGAAATACATCCCTATCTGGATACGAGCAGGTAGAGGCGGCTCTGGCACAGATGTACCTACGGGTAAAACTTGAAAACACAACTTTGAGCTAGAATCGAATGGGAACTGGTGCACGACAACGGGTCTTGCTGCACTCTTGGTTATGACACTACCAGGGGATATGCTTTGGATAATTCTCATTTTCTTTACAAACCATTATGTAGGGTTTATGAGTATATACTTCCTCAAAGAAGTCATTTTTATGATTATGGATTATATCCATAAACGTTTTAGTATATGTTAAGTATTTTACAAGTTTGGGATTAGGTATTTCTATTCAAAAAATAATCTAGTTTATGCCATTTTTTAGAAATGGCGCCCTGTAGAAGGAATGAGAACTCCAGCAATACGCATGATCCAATGATTAAGAAAGATCATATATTTCATGGTCTTAAGATAGAATTTAGAAAAGAAATAGTCTCCCTCGTATTATCATCATATGAATAAATAGTATCACGTGTTGATAAGATAAGTAAAGAATTCTCCGAGTCCTATGGCTTTGAAGGGATTCCAGAGAAGGAAAGGATGGTAGAGAGAATGAAATATAAAGGGAATAAGGTAAAGAAGGATTTTCCCATATGTGATAACTGTGGAAAGAATCACCTTGGAAAATTCTTGAAGGGAATGGGAGCATGTTATAAGTGTGGAGAAAAAGGACACCAAGTACGTGACTGCAAGGGTAAGAAAAAGGTTTCAAATGTACGATGCTTCATCTGCAAGGAGTTTAGACACTACGCGAACCAATGTCCCAGTTATCAGACTATGCCGAAAATGATGCTATTGGATAATAGTCAAGTTATGATACCACCACAGATGAAGAGGAATGACTAGTGTTATTATGTTTTTATTTTGGAATTATTTCATTGAAGTGTTGTATCAATGATGTACTAGAAATAAATAAGGATTGTACTGCAGTACTATTTCATTGAGGATTTAAGATTTTATGGTACTAAGAAAAGTGATGCTACAGTGAGTTAATTTTTTTGGAAATTACATGGTTGAAGGAAAGATAAACCTTAATATGGTCCTAATATTGAGGTACTGATTTTAGAATAAGATATGGTTGATTTTGGTAAATTATATTGGATATTATTGACTACCTTGAAACTGATTAAATATTTTTATATTCCATTATTGTTGGGGTTTACAACATTTTTGGATGGATGAAGTATATCCAGTATTCTATAAGGAATAAAGGAGCATGAATGTAATCAATGAGGTTTTATGGTAATTTAGGATGTTTTAGTGTTTTAAAATAATACACGATGAAGGTATTCACAAGCTATTACGGGGTAAAAAGGATCTAAATTATGTTTATCTTTCATATAAATTTTGGACTAAGAGTTTACAGTAGTATTTTGGATAAGTCTAAAGGTCGTAAGGGATTAAGTTTGAATGGTTATTTTTTGGATTTTTATAAAAGGACAACACGCAGACCGTGTGACGACCCGTCACATTGGACAAAGCTACGGGAATCGAACCCACAACCATAGTGCAATTGGGATTTATTGCCTACCACTGGACTACGTGAAGTTACAGGATGGTATAATTTCATTTTTTAGGGGTTTGATATGTGAATTATAAATTCATTATATTTGGAAACCTATACGATTAGGATAAATAGAGTATTTTTGAGTTGTATTTTGTTTTGGGGAGAAAGATGAGTTTGTGGTAGAAATTTATTAATGGATAAAACTCTAATTATAATTTAAGTATATCTCCTTATGATCTCATCCAATATCATAAATAATATTCATCAACATTAAGAAAAGGAACTTAGAACAAAAATGTTGTCCTAGATGGTACCATAGATCATCACAAATTTATGGCTTTGGGATTGTTAGCATTTTCATAGCCACGTTCTCTACCACTTTCCATCAGATATTGATGGTTATATTTCTCCTCCATATCTATATCTTCCTACATGGAACCCTATTATGTGTTATTTTCGGTAACCTTCATACTTACCACTCTTTATTTTAAATAGAAGCCTCATTAATCCATTTTTCGATGTAGGATTTCAACTAAGATATTTTGAAATGTCAACCCCAAGTTTCCAATACCGAGCATAAATTGTGAGGATGCAATTTATTGAAGGAGGGGAGAATGTAACACCCCATGATTCCATGGTATGCTTCTCTATGAATAATAGAGTAGCGTGTGTTGTACGCAACTTCGAGATTCTAACCCGCCACGACCAATCAAAGTAGCCGTTATGAATAGTAATACCCACTATTTGAAATTTTATACATTTTATCTTTCAAAATGGAATTCATTTTTGGATTCATAATATCAAAATTATCCTAGGATGAAATTTTGCTACTTTTCGGATAACTTATATATTTTGATGAATAGTGAAAATAACAAAATATTTATTAAAAACAACTTTGTTAATAGAAATAATTAATAGTGATTAATTTGGAATTTGAGTGGATTTAAAGTATATTTAGAATATATTTTTACCATTTAATACAATTTTGGTCATTGGACATAATTTCACATTTAAACCAGATATAAACAAGTGTCAATCTTTTGATTGTCATTATCTCTTAAAAACACGCTTTTTGTTTTGACAGCGGGAATTAATTTTAAATTAATCTCTGCCACTTATGTGTTTTGAATTTTGAAAAATGGACTCCATATTTGGAATCAGGATGTCCAAATTGTGTAAATAGGTAACTTTTATGTTTATACATTTTGAATAATTACTTCGGTAAATATTTTATTTACCATGCTAAAAGGGTAAATCTGGTAAATAAGGGTTAAAAAAATAATATTATAATAATAATAAATTACAATAAAACATGTCCTAACCTTATTGGTGGATACATGTCAGACCATGGGCATCTTTGGGTCGTTTTTTTGACCCCATGGAGCCTCTTTTAGGTGATAGGGACACTTTATATTAATTAAGTTAAAGTAAATACAAAAATGACCCAAGCTTATATCTTTTAGAAAAACAATTTTTACATAGGGTTATATATGTTATATTTTTTATTATAAATATTAATTAGAAAGATAAAAATATTTCCTACATAATGGTATTTTATTTATATTTTTTATAAATTGAAAAAGTAAAAATATATATGACACAATAATGATGCGGTATTTTCCTTATTAATGAAACAATCAAATAATTGGTATTATAAATGATAAAATAAATATAATTTGAAACTTTTAATGAAATAAACCAATTTTATTGGTTAATATTACATGTTAGGATTTCTTAAATGAATTTTTTTGGAATTAATAATGTTTTTCGGACTCTAATAAAAATCATTTATTGAGTAGTGTCAAAATTGACGTAAATGAGCATTTAAAACAAATATTATATTATTAATTTATATTCTATTACTAGAAATCTAAGGTTCGACCATAGGACTTATATCATTATTTTCTTATCATTAATAGGAAACTTTGGGGTCGCTTGGATGTATATAGTGTGTTTATTAACTATAAAATATAAAAATACAAAGTGACATGGTAAGTGTCAAACTAATTAACTAAGAGTTAAAACTAAAAGATGAGGTTAATATAATGACCGAAACTTTTCTAAAATCTATTTTTTGAAAATATTTAGACCCATAACCACCTTATATTTTGAATAATATACTTTGGATCCATTATAAACTAAATAAGAATTTATTATAAAGTAATATTTTAAGTTTTTCCTAAAGAGCCCCTCCTCCCCCTTATAAAAGAACCCAACTTCTAACCAATTATTCATACCATCAAAGCATTTTGGTTCGCCCAAAACCTGCCCAAAACCTCTCTAAACTTACCTCAATTAAACATAGAGTCATTAGTTTGATCACAAATCCAACCTAAAGGGACCTTTTTATCAAATCAAATGGAAGAACCCGAAGAAGATGTAATGTTTTCACCACCCTCTTTCAAGTTCCTTTCTTCTCCAACTTCTTCTATATTTGTTATTTCTATTCTAAAATAATAACTCTAATATCTACTATATACTTTTATGTTATTATAAATATGGTAAAACCATATTCAGTATTCTATCCATCCTTTTAATGACATGTCACCATACGTACGTACGTACGACTTACCGTCTCCACGTCGTGGTGTAATTGTTATTCAATATATTATTATTTGGATGGGTATAATAATGATGTGTATTTGATGTAAATAATAAATATAACATTATAAGGATTTTATATATATGATATACCATCCAATTATATATTATTACAATATCAAAAGAATTATATTTTCACTCGTGCGTACGTACGGATTACCGTCTCCACGACGCGATGAGATTCATTTCCAAGCTCACCATTCATCGATGATTATAAAAAATATATTACTAATAAGTATGTAATATATGACATAATAACTCTACTGGAGATATATATATTTATATATATAAGTATTTATGTACTTACATATATCTTATTCACTTACTTCTATTCAATACTATATGAAAATGGAAACAACATTTATGCGTACGTACGGACTACCGTATCCATAAATGCTGTTTTCCATTTCATATATATATCTATTATAAATTTTTATATTATAAATATATATGATAAATAAATCATGTTTTATATTCTGGAAGTATTTAAATCATTATCAATGTGATACAATCAAGAGTGACAAGTTAAAACACGTATGACAAAGAAAACCATTATTACCCGAATTATTAATATAACACGGAAATTATTATTAAATGAGTTGTATAAAGTCATAAATGAATAATGTATGATATCATAAATATTAATATGGTTCTGGTATAATTTAATAACATAATGTCGTCTTCATACAGGAGGATAAACGTACTCTCGACTAAAGGAAAGTGAAAGGTAAGGGGTTTTCATCTCACTCCTTATTCCCGTGAGATTCATGCCATATTGCCACTATTACCTTTTGTGTGGTGTATGTACTGCCCATAATTTAATTCTTTGTGTAATACAATTTAATTTATGTTTATTTAAATATTCATTGTATGATACCTCTTTCATGGGTTGTATGTTTCGTAAGTTACCAAATTGGTAAGGGTTAATTTCACAATCTCTTTATTATCCGCGGTTGTTTTTACATAAGTATCTATTGGGAAATATTTATTATCCATGTCCAAGTTTTATGAAAGAGTTTTAAAAGGGATTATTTTAAGTTACTTTTCAATAAAACATAATTTCAAAAGTTTTAAATATTTATTCTTCTAAATCTTTCTCATTATTGTCCATGTCTTCAAAATGGGTTTTAAGGATTTATTTATATGGACATGAATGTTTTTAAAATTTTAATTCCATTCAAAAGTTTCAAAGTGGTATGGAACATTTTGATTCAAAAATGTCTTTAAAAAAATTCTTTTCCAAATTGTGTGAATTTTAAATGTTTTCATGAAAAATGGGTATTTCTCTCAAAGAGTTTTACAAATCATTTCCATCAACGTCAAAAACCTTTAATGGATTTTAAACTTGTTTTGAAGTTGATTTATCATGAAACAAATCTTCCATATTGTGTTGAAGGTTCTGTGATATGTTTGACTGTGGATGTGCTATTTTTATACCATTCATGGTTTATGGGTAAAGTATTGACATTTCGTATGCTATTTTTAATATGAATGCTTATATTATGTTTAGACCTTTTCATATAAGGAATGAATTAGACTTAGTAAGTGACGGGTGGAGCCCGATATAGCTCCTCGATGCATCGGTAGGTCTCATGAGACAAACTAGTGTCTTGGCATGAGGCCTTAACAAAATCTTATTTGTATTCTTGGCACGAGGCCTTGGATACGTGGTTATGATAGTATGGCATTATGCATTCCATCATTATGAAAGTGGTTATTGATGTTGCATCTGATTATTCGACTAGTAGAATATCCATGTGAGTAAGAAAATGGAACTATTTCATTTCATTTTATCCATATTTTGATGAAGTTAAAGTTTAAAAAGTCTTTTGTTTTTGTTATACATTGCCTTAAATGTTTATGCTTATTTATGAAATTTGCCGCTGTGTTATTATCCTTACCGAGCATTTGATCTCACCCCTTTATGTGTTTTATTTTTCCCAGGATTCCAAGAAGTGCATTGTGATTGATATGTAGGGTTAAGACAAGGGAATAATGGCGTTCATAAAGAATTATTTATGTTTTTTTGTATGTTATGAAGTGTAATGTAACATTCATGTATGTAATCTATTTTCCAAGACTGCTAAACTGATCGGTCCTTCAGGACTTGATTCCTTGTAATCATGCCAATGTATTAAAATAATGCACCGACTCTGGGTAACTGGGGTTTGGGCATTACAGTAATGTGTTGGGTCAGGCTTGTATTTTCTCAACAGTGATACTTGGAACACATCATGAACTTTGGAGAGACTTGGAAGCATTTCCAAATGATAAGATACAACCATAATTCATTCTAGAACTTTGAAAGGTCCGATGTACCTGCGACTCAATTTACCCTTCTTACTGAAATGTATAACACCCTTACATGGAGATACCTTCAAGAAAACATGGTCCCCTACTTGAAATTCCAAATCATTCCTTTGGTTATCAGAATATATTTTTTTCCTACTTTGGGCTACTTTGATGTGGGTTTGGATAATCTTCACTTTTTCAATTGTTTCCTCAATAAGTTCTAGGCCTATGAGTTTTCTTTCCCCAACATCATCCCAAGAAGTTGGTGTGCGACATCTCTTGCCATATAACACTTTATATGGTGCCATATGAATACTTGAATGGAAGGTATTATTATAAGAAAATTATAACAGAGGTAAATATTGATTCCACATACCTTGAAAGTCAAGTGAGCAAGATCTCAACATGTATTCTAAGGTTTGAATAGTCAGTTCTGATTGTCCATTAGTATGAGTGTGGTAGGCAGTACTCAAAAAAATTTCAGTATCCATAGAATTATGAAGACCTTTCTATAATCTTGTATTAAATGAGGATCATGATAAAAAAAATCAATAGGGGTACTCCATGAAGTATTAAAACTTCATTAATATATAGTATTTACATACATTCAAGTGGTAAATATTCTCTTATAGTAATAAAAAGTACTGAATTGGTAAGATGATCAACAATGACACATATTGCATCATTCCTACTAGGAGTCTTTGGTAGCCCCATGAAAAATTCCATCGTAATATTATCCCATTCCCACTCAGGTATGGGGAGTGGTTGCATGAATCCTCTAGGATGTTGCCTTCCAGATTTCACTTGTTGACAAAGCATACATCTTGACACAAAATCAGCAATCTTCCTCTTTATATTGTCCCACCAAAAATGTTCCTTCAAATCACTATACATCATGGTGCTCCCAGGGTGTATAGAGAAATTGGAGCTATCAACATCATCCAACAATTCCCTTTTTGATCAGGTATGTCGGGAACACAAAGTATCTTCCCAAATTTCAAAATTCCATCTTCAAATATAAAGTCACTCAATCTACCATCATTCGTAGCTTTAATATTATTTTTAAACTCCTTATCATTAGTATATGAACTCTTTATCCTTTCAAGTAAAGATGGTTTGGCAATCATTTGAAAATGTATTGATGTTTCACCTTCCATTGTTATTCCCATATCCATCATTACTAGATCCATGAAAATAGGATCCCTTTCAACTCTCATCTTGTTCAAAAATCCATGATCCTTTCTACTCAAAGCATCTTCTACATTAGTTGCTTTTCTTGGGTGGTAGTGTATAGTGCAATAATGATCCTTGAGTTGTTCAAGTCATCTCATTTGCCTCATGTTGAGTTACTTTTGTTATAAAATAGACATCAAACTATTGTGATCAGTATAAATCTCACATTTTTCACCATAGAGATAGTGTCACCAAATTTTCAAGGCAAAGATTACAGTTTCAAGCTCAATATCATGAGTGGGATAGTTTTGTTCATGAATTTTTAGCTACTGTGATGCATAGGAAATAACTCTATCATTCTGTATAAGGACACAACCAAGTATTTTCTTTGAAGAATCACTATAAATAACAAACCCATCATTCCCCAATGGTAGAGTCAAAATAGGAGAATTAACTAATCTCCTCTTTAGTTCTTCAGAACATTCTTCACATTCTTTTGTCCAAACAAATTTAACCCCTTTACGTGTGAGCTTGGTTAATGGGTTAGCCAATCGGGCAAAATTCTGAACAAAACATGGATAATAACTTGCTAAACCAATAAAACTGTGTTCCTCAGTTATACTCATCGATGATGACCATTCTTGGATTTCCTTAGTATTTGAAGGATCAACAGATATTCCATCCTTAGAGACAATATGGCCAAGAAAAGAAATATCTTGAATCCAAAATTCACACTTGCTAATATTTCTATATAATTCATTTCTTCTGAGGGTTTTCAGTATAGTGTGCACGTGATTTTCTTGTTATTCATAGATTTTTGAGTATACCAAGATATCATTAATAAATAACACTAAAAATCCATCAAGATATTCTTTGAAAACTCTATTAATTAGATCCATGAAGACAAATGGTGAATTAGTCGATCCAAAAAGAATTACTGTAAACTCGTAATGCCCGTACCTGATTCGAAATGCTGTCTTCGGAATATCTTCCTTCTTCAAGAACAAATGACGGTATCCAGATCGAAGGTCAATCTTTGAGAAATATTGAGCTCAATGAAGTTGATCAAATAAATCATCAATGCGAGGTAGGGGATACATGTTCTTATTGTTATAACATTGATCTCCCTGTAGTCAATGAACAACCTCAAAGATCTGTCTTTCTTCTTAACAAAAAGGATAGAGGCTCTCCATGGAGAAACATTAGGGTGAATACATACCTTTTAACTCAATTCCTATAGTTGTTTCTTTAGTTCCACTAATTCCATAGTGTCCATTCTATAAGGGGTCTTCGATATGGGCCTTGAACCAGGAATTAAATCAATGGAAAACTCAATTTCTCATTCTGGAGGATGTCCATGTAAATCCTCTGGAAACACATAAACATATTCTTGCACAATAGGTAAATCCTCTATTCGAACATTCTTTTACTCACCCATAGTTATTTTATTCTCTTCCCCCCAAATAATTGAATTTGGTAGAGCTATTGGGGGTGGATCTAGATAAGAATTAGGTGGTGATGTTTCTAATATAAAGAGAAGGTACACCTTATCATCATCGAAAATTGTAACCTTCTTCTTTTTAAAATAAAATTTCTCATCATGGTTTGAAAGACAATACATTCTGTGGATATATCAAATTAAATCATGGGTATGTCAATGATTTTAGGATATAAAGAACATTTATATTCCTTAATGGGAACTAATTCAGAAAACTTTGTTGCGGTGATACTTACCTTAGGTGTTTTGACTAACAACTCCCTTATTAAGTCAAATTGAAAATATCTAATTTTCTTAGCAAACTGGGAATATATGAAACAATGTGATGATCTAAAACAAAAAAATCATTGGCTAAACTTGAGAAAACCTTTAAATTACCTGCCACCATGTCTTTTATAGCTTCAACCTCAGTATTAGTGATCACATAAGCTTGGCCTTTCTCCCTTGTCCTTTTCTGAAGTATGTTCCCATGGTTCATAGAACATT
Source organism: Viscum album (assembly GCA_963277665.1). Lineage (NCBI taxonomy): Eukaryota > Viridiplantae > Streptophyta > Magnoliopsida > Santalales > Viscaceae > Viscum > Viscum album. The sequence continues at coordinate 578,810,987 of OY728161.1, read as the reverse complement.
CATTTGCATAATTCCCCTTTTCTCAAAAATTGTATAATTCATCATTGACATCTTATTTCTTCCCCTTGTAATCACGGGCATGGCGGCATTTTTCACCACACTTGTAACAGACTCCCATTCTCTTCAGGAAAGTACCTGGGTGTTTCTTCCCACATTTTCTACATGATGGATGTTCAACTTTTCCCTTCTTCCTCTAATTTCCATTTCCAAAGTGTTCAGCAGATCTCTTTTTCTGTGGATTTTTTTTAAAGTCATAAGACATATAGAAATATTTTTCTGTCTTGATAGCACATGAGACAATATCTTCGTACGTTGAGAAGGATTGTGATACTAATTATCTATAGAGAAATTGTTTTAACCCATCAAAAAATTGATAGATATTACTCCTTGGGTTATTTATGTAATCCATTGTATGGCTTGCTAGCCTTGTAAATTTATCCTAATACTTTGTGACATTATCATCCTACTTTTTCCTCAGACTGAGAAATTGACTTTCTATATCCACTCGATGGTCATGAGGAAAGTATTTTTCTAAGAAAATCTCTTTAGACTCCCTCCATTCCATTTTCGATACATCTTCATCTTCCTTTGTGTTTTTGATTAATAACGACCATTGGTTTTCATCTCCAGTGACGCGATAAACTGCCATGAAAACTTTTTCCCTTTCACTACTCCCTAAAGCATTAAATATTTTATCTAAAGAATTTATCCATTGCTCATCTAATAATAGATCTATACTCCTATAGAATTTTTGTGGTTGTTTCCTCAGGAAGCGGTCTAACAGTGATCCTCCACATTGTGGATTAGGGTGCTCCATACGGGTATGGTTATTATTCATAACCAGAATGAGTTGTCCCAGTATGGAGATAAGCTGATCAGCACCAGTTGCATCACCAGCTCCATTATAATTATCTTGAGTAGGAGGTAAATCCCTACCTATATTATCTGTGTTGATACGGTTTCTCTTCCTTCTACTATGTTCCATTTCTAAACAATGGCGTACACTAGATTAGTTTATGAATCGCAATACATAATTCCAAACATGTAAAACACTTAACATAAATTGAACAGTTTAAGGATATGATCCATAATCCTAAAAAATGTTTTCTTTGTGGAAGTATAAACTCATAAACCCTTCATAATGGTTTGTAAATAAAATGATAATTATCCTATGCATATCCCCTGTGAGTGTTGTAACCACGAGTGCAGCAAGGCCCATTGTTGTGCACCAGTTCCCGTTCAAGTATAGCTCCAAGAGGTGTTTTCGTGTTTTATCCCTAGGTACATTTGTTCTAGACCACCTCTACCTACTCGTATCTAGAAAGGAATGTATTTCTTGGAAAACATACAAAATATCTGTAGTACAAAAATTCTTGGATGTTCTTCTATACTAATCCTCAATATATATCTTAGGGTAGTGTTATCTAATTAGAGTTTTTCTAAATCTAGTTTCCAAGGTTTGTACTAAACTTCCTCTGATACCAACTGTAATTTCCCAACCCTAGTTACCCAGAGTTAGTGCATTATTACATAACATTGTCATGATCACAAGGGATCAAATCCCTAAATACCTACTAGTTTAATTGTTGTGGAAGTACTAGATACATTCATAAGTTTTATATTACATCACGAAATAAAAACATCACCAACATTTTTCCCCTTTTGAACACAATTATATACTTAGCCTATCCCTTTAGGTCATCCATAAAATACTTCTCCACATCCTGGTGAAAATAAAACAATGATAGGGGTGAGCTCATATGCTCAGTAAGGATTACTATATAGCATAAACATTCATAAATAATCATAAACATTTAAGGAAATGTATGAGACTAAAACAAAATCCTTTTAAACTTAATGTTCAAAATAATATGGCAATGATAAAATAAAATAATTCCATTTAATTTTTCAAATGGATATTATACTAGTTGAATAATCACATGCAATATCAATATCCACTTTCACAATGATGGAATGCATAATGCTAGAATTCATAACCACATAGTCAAGGCCTTGTGCCAAGTCTACAAATAAGATTTTGTTAAGGCCTTTTTCCAAGACATTAGTTTGTCTCATGAGACCTACCGATGCATCGAGGAGCTATAGTGGGCTCCACCCATCACTTACTAAGTCCAATGCATTCCTCATATGAAAAGGTTTAAATATATCATAAACATTCGTATTAAAACTAGCATACAAAATGTAAATATTTTGTCCATAAACCATAAATTGTATAAAAATAAAACATCCACGGTCAAAAATATCCCAAATACTTTAATAAAATATGGATGTTTTTTACCATAGTAAATCAACTTCAAACAAGCTTAAAATCCATCAAAAGATGTTGACATAGATGAAATCAAATTTTTTTTAGAGAAACGTCTCTTTCTATTTTGAAATCATATAAAAAATATAAAATTATAAAAGAAAACATTTATTTTGAAAATATTATTATATGTTGTATGGGAAGCTTAAATGATGTTATAACAGTGTAAAATAGCCGCACCCGCCATATAAGTTAAAACAAGACAATCTTACCTTAATTTTTTCAAAAAGGTAATAAAGTACCTTGTTTGGAAAAATGACAGAAAGATTTATTTCAAACCATATATGGTCAAATAATGGTATAAATGATTTTGAACCATAGTATAGTAAATATTAAGAATTTTTTGAATTAAATTTTTAAGAAAACAAAGATATTAATGATAAAGAGGTCCCACTAGATACTTACGTATCAACAACCTCGAATAAGTAATAATCTTTTAGAATTAACCATTACCTTAATCTTTTCCTTAGTAGATGGTATGTCAAACTCTTCTATAATAGTTAAAACATTGTTATTAAATTATACAAGAACTATATACATAAATATGATATCATATATGATCCTCTAATATTGCTTTTGTTAATAATGTTTTAGTAGTATAATCATTTCAGGTGTTAACTGATCTGTTTTCCTTTATATGCTCGGTTATGTAATCCATGTTTGTTATGTATTGGATGTATTTTATTCATATCTAGAATGATATTAATTTATTAAACATTATTTTTAATCATAAAATATAAATTATTCTTGAATTATTATGATGGGGAATGAATCTCATCACATTCGTGGAGATGGTAATCCGTACGTAAAGATGAGCGACAATATCATTATATTGATGGTGAAATTGTATGTAATTGGATGGTATATCATATATATATAATAATTAACATGTTATATTGATTATTTAAATCAATTATACACATTATTATACACATCCAAATAATTAAGTGTTTGAATAACAAACTACACCTCGATGTAGAGGCATTAAGTAGTACGTTCACACGTATGGTGACTTTGTCATTCATATAAGGGATAAAATAATGAATACTTTTGCACCATTTTTATAATAACATCATATTATATATAATTTACTATAATTATTATTTTATAATAGAAACAACAATGAAATAGTTAGTGGATGAAATAAAAGAACTTGAAAGAGGTGATGAAATATTTACCTCTTCTTCGAGTTATTTCTTTTGATTTGATCTAAAGGGCTCTATAGGATGGCTTTCTGACCAATGTAATGCCTTTACGATGAAGGGAGGAAAGTTGGGAGGATATTTGGGCAGGGTTTGGCTGATACAAATGGATTTGGAGGTGTTAAATTAAGATAAGGGGAAGTGCTCTTTTATAAGAGAGGTGAGGGTCACTTTAGGAAAAGCTTGAAATATTATTTTATAATAAAAATAATTTTAGGTTTATTATATAAAAAAAAATGAATTATTTAGAGTCTAAGGTGGTTATGGGTCTAAATAATCTGAACCATTAGGTTTTGGACAGGTTTAGGTAATCATATTAACCTTATCTTTTAGATTTAACTCTTAGTTAAATAGTTTGACATTTACCATGTCTCTTTTTATTTTTATATTATATGGTAAATAAACTTACAATAATAACACAAGTTAACCCCAAAAGGTTAATTATTAATATATATAACCTTATCTATGTCCTTTGGCTGAACCTTATATTTTTAAGAATATTATATCAATTAATAATATAGTATTTGTTTTCAAAACTCAATTATGTCAATTTTGACACTATTTAGTATTTGGTTTTTGAGAAAATCATAACAAAGTGATTACCTAGAAAAAAAATTATTTAAACTACCCTAACATTTCATAATAACCTATAAAATTAATGTAATTTATCGAAAGTCTCAAATTACATTTATTTGGATATTTATAATATCCAATATTTTAACATTCCATTCATAAGGTAATTACTGCATCATCATTATTTTATAAATAAATAAAACAATATAATGTCTAAAAAATATAAATAAAATAAAAATTTGTAGGATATCTTTTTTTCTTTATAATGATTATTTATAGTCGAATTTATCTTTGGTATAACCAAATATTAAAAATTGTTTAGTTATTAAACATTGAATTTAACTCTTTTTACTCTTCTTTAAATAAAATAATACTAAATTTCCTAATCTAATCCAAGTGGAACAAAGGGATCATATTTTATTCCTAAGGTTTTTTTGGTCGAATGACACATATCTAATAGAATTAGGACACGTGTTAGGGTAATTATAATATCATTTTTACCCTTAATTACCCTATTTATTTTTAACCGTGGTAAATAAAAGTAAAAAGTTACTATTCCCTAAAAATTATTTTAATCTTATTGAAACACATTTAACTTATGAATGTCAACTGTGTCTCTCCGATTTTTGAAATTAAACTCACAGAAGAGGTAAAATTAAGTTTTATGCTGATTTGAAAATGCTCCTATGAGGTGGGTAAAAGACGATAAAAAAGATCAGTAAAATTTTTATATATCTAAACTTCTTATAAAATGACTCTAACGAATTGCATTGAACTTATATAGATATTATGTGTATATTTTTACCTAAAATAAATTTAAATAAAATAAATAATTGTTTAAATAAAATGTCTTTTTTAATCAATAAAATATTGTTTTTCAATATTCATCAAAAATTGAAAGTTTTCAGAAAAATACCAAAAATTCACCCTAATATAATTTTGATATTCCGAATTCAAAAATGAAGTCCATTTCAACAAATAAAATTTATAAAATTTTAAAAAGTGGTTATTACTATTCATAATGGCTAGTTTGATTGGTCGCGGTGTGTTATAATCTTGATGTTGCATACAATGCCAGCTATTGCATTATTCAAAGGGAAATGTATCATGGAAGCTTGGGGTGTTACATACTGGGCTCAGTGATGATCGTTTCCTGAGAAAACGCCTTATAGATCGTCCTGTATACTGGTGGTTCACGATCAAAGCGGTCTGTGGACCCTTCCCTGTGATGGTACGTGGGCCACTTAAAATATTTTGAAAACATGAATTCCTTCAAGTTTCATCAGAAATTTGTAACTCAATTTGAGTCCATTCACCAAGCTATACTTTTAGGAGAACGCAATTACTTCTATAAAGTAATTGTTTGAGAATTTTCTTCCATTGCATAAATTTTTTGGACCATACAATATATATTTATGTAAATTTGGTTATATGTATATATTTATGGATATTTATATCGATTTATAATTTATTCATTTATTATTTATTATTTATTATTTATTATTTATTAATGTATTTATTACATATTGATTATATATTGATTTATTATTTACTATTATATTATTGTTAACATATTATATTATATTTATTATAAAATATTAAATATTAATATTAATTTATTATTTATTATGAATTTATTATCAAATTATTATTTATTATTAATTTATAATTGACATATTATTTATTTTTAATTTATTATTTACTACCTTATTAATTAATAATTATTTATTTACTAAATATTTATTATTTATTATTTATTATTTATTATTCTATGATTTATTATTTACTTACTACGATTCATTTTTTATGGATTAATTTTCCATTATTAATTAATTTATTATTTATTATTAATTCATTATTAGTTTATTATTTTTTATTTTTATCACTTTTGGGTTATTTTGGTTTTTATGGTATTTTGAGGTTTTAGGGTTTTTAGGGGATTAAAAGGATTTAAGGGTCCTTCTGGGGTTTTATCGAGTTTTAAGGGTTTTTTAGGGTTTTTCGGGTTTTATGTGTATTTAGGGTTTTAGGATCATTTAGATTTTTTTTGGGTTTTGGGGTCTTTTATAGGTTTTGGGGTCCTTTAGGATTTTATGGGTTTTTAGGAATTTTGGTTTTTTGGGATTTTTTAATTTTTAGGGTCTTCAGTGGGATTGGGTTTTTTGTATTTTTAGATATTTTAAGGTTTTTTGGTGGGGTTTAGGGTTTTAGGATTTTTTTTATGGTTTTAGGGTTTTTTTGGTTTTTAGGTATTTTTAGGGTTTTTTGGGGTTTTAGGTTCTTCGAGATTTTAGGATTTTAAGGTTTGTATGGTTTTTTGGGTTTTTAGGATTTTTAGTGTTTTTAGTTTTTTAAGGGGGGTTTAGGGTTTTTAGGTGTTTTCAGTGTTTTTATCTTTTTATGGGTTTTTTATGTTATTTGTGTCTTTTTAAAGGTTTTTGGGTTTTTAGGTATTTTTATGTCGTTTTCTGGGTTTGTTTTGGTTTTTTGGGTTTCTTGTGGTTTTTAAGGGTTTTTAGTGTTTTTAGGGGTTTTGGATTTTTTTAGAGTTTTTAGGATACTTTGGTTTTAGGGGTTTTTATATTTTTTTGGGGTTTTTATGTTTTAAATTTTTTTTATGTTTTTTATGGGATTTAGGTTTTTTAGGTTTTTATGAATTTTTATGTTTTCCACTGATTTTAGGGGTTTTAGGGTTTTAAGGTGTTAATGGTGTTTTAATACTTTTTTTTTGTTTTTAGTATTTTTAGGGTTTTAGGGTTTTAGGGGTTTTTGTGGGTTTGTATGGGTTTTAGGGTTTTTAGGGTCTTTTAGTGTATTTAATTTTTTTTTTCAATTTTTGGATTTTTAGGGTTTTTAGTCTCTTTTGGGGAATTCTTTTCATATCGGGGGTCTTTTAGTATTTTGGGGGGTTTTAGGGGGCTTTGGTTTTTATAGTCTTTTCGGCCTTTATTATTTTTCGGGTCTATTAGGGATTTTAGGGTTTGAAGGGTCCTTTTTGGGTTTTTATGGTTTTTTTGTGTCTTATAGGGTTTTGTGGTTTTTAGAGTACCTTAGGGTCCTTTAGGGTTTTTAGGATATTTTAGGATTTTTGTGGGTATTATATATTTTTATGGTTTTATAATCATTAGATTCATTTAGTTTTTTAGGGTTTTAACTATTTTCGGGCTCTTTAGGGTATTTAAGGCCCTTTATGAGTTTTAGGGTATTTTATTTTTTTAGGGGTTTAAGGTCCATCTCGGTTTTGTTTGTTTTTTAGAGACATTTATGATTTTTATTTCATTTAATAGTCTATTAGGGTTTTTAGGGGTTTTAGGGTTTTATGGGGGTTTTAGATTTTTTAAGGTCACTTATGTTTTTTTATTTTTAAGGAATTTTAAGATGTTTAGGGTTTTTAGGATTTTTTATTTTTTATAGGGGATTAAATTACTTTTATGGTATTTAGGTTTTTAAGGTATTTTTTTATTTTTTAGGTTTTTCAGTGTTTTTATGTTTTTAGGATTTATAGAGTTTTTAGGGTTTTTATGTTTTCAGGGGTTTCAGTGTTTTTGGGGTCCTTTAGGCCTTTTACTATTTTTAGGGGATTTTTTGTGTTCTAAGTGTTTTTAGAATTTCTAGGGATTCAAGAGGTTTTTATAGTTTTTATGGTTTTAAGGGTTTTAAGGATTTGAGTATTTTTTTAATGGTTTTAGTGGTTTAAGGTATTCTAGGTTTTTTATAGTTAATAGGTTTTTTATGATTTTTAGAGTTTTTAGGGGTTATTGGGGTTTTAGGGTTTTAATGGGGTTTTTAGTGTATTTAGGTTTTTTTTAGAGTTTCATTGATTTTTAGGGTTTTAATGTTTTTTTAGGTTTTTTGGGTTTTTAGGAATTTTTAGGGGTTTTTTGGGTTTTTGGTGTTTTGTGTTTTTTAGATTTTTAGGGTTTTATGTGTTTTTAGGATTATTAAGGAATTTAATAGTCTTTAGAAATTTGGTATTTTAGAGTTTTTAGGGTGTTTTAGTGTTTTTAATGTTTTTAGGGGTTTTACAGGTTTTCAATGTCTTTTAGGGTATTAGTGTTTTTAATGTTTTTTGGGTTTTTTCGGGTTTCTAAGTCATTTTGGTTTTTTAGTATTTTTAAATTGTTCGGTGTTTTTAGGTGTTTTTAGTTTTTTCTAAGGTTTTGGGTATTTTGGTTATTTGGGGTTTTAGGGAATTCATGGGGTTATAGTTTTTAGGGGTTTTAGTTGTTTTTTGGTTTCTAATGTTTCTAGGGGTTTTAGTGCATGTAGGTTTCTATAGTATTTTTAGGGTTTTTATATAATTTTAGGGGTTTTAAGGTTATTCAAGGTTTTAGGTGTTTTAATGTTGCCTTATGTTTTTTAACCTTTTACAGTGTTTTTATGGTTATTTAATCTTTTTAGGGTTTTTATGGTGTTTAAGGTTTTTCTAGGGTTTTTTAGTGTTTTAGGGTTTCATAGTTTTTGAGGGTTTTAAGGTTTTTTATTGTTTTTATGGTTTCATGGGTTTTTAGGGTGTTAAAGTGTTTTTAAAGGTATTTTACGGGTTTTATAGGGGTTTTATGGTCTTTTAGAGTTTTTATGGGTTTTAGGTGTTTTATGGTATTTTAGTGGTTTGATGAGTTTTTAGTGTTCTTAGGGTTTTTGGGTGTTTAGGGGTTTCATTAGTTTTTAGGGCTTTTAGTGTTTTAGGTTTTTTAGGGGTTTTTGGGTTTTTTTTTTGGTTTTTTAGGTTTTTAGGGGTTTACATTTGTTTGTTGTTTTTGGTTTTTTTTTTATGGTTTTAGGGGTTTTTAGTATTTTTTGTTTTTCGGTTTTTTTTAGGTTTTAAGTAGTTTTATGGGTCTTTTAGGGGTTTTATTAAGTTTTTTGGTCTTTTATGGATTTTAGGGTCTTTTAGGGGGGGGGGGTTTGTTTTTTTGGGTCATTTTGGGATTCTAGGGGGTTTAAGGTCTTTTATGATTTAAGGGTTTTAGTGGTTTTTAGGGGGTTTTATGTCTTTTATGGTTTTTAGGTTGTTTTACGGGGTTAGAAATTTTAGATATTTTTCTAATTTAAGGGTTTTAAGGCCCTTTTAGTGTTTTTTTGTATTTTTAGATGTTTTATATGTGTAGTTTCTTTTATGGGTATTGAGGGATTTTATAGTGTTTAGGGGCCATTAGGGGTTTTTATGGTTTTATATAAGTTTTTAGGATTTTTGGTGACTTTCAGGGTTTTTTTGGGTTTTCGGGCTTTTATGGGTTTAAGGGGTTTTTATGGTCTCTTAGGGGTTTTGGAGAGTTGTAGGGTTTTAATTATTTCTAGGGATTTTAGGGTCATTTTGGTTTCTTAGCCGTATTTATTATCCTTTAGGGATTTAGGGTTTTTATTATCATTTAGGGTTTTCATTTTTTAGGGTCCTTTAGTTCCTTTTAGGGTTTTTAGGGTCTTTTTGGTTTTTTATGGAGTTTTAGATTTTTAGGGATTTTATGTTGTTTAGGGTTTTTAGTGTTTTGGGGGATTTTAGTGTTGTTTAGGAGCTTTTAGTGTCCTTTAGGGTTTCTCGGTTTTTTAGGGTCTTCTGGGGTTTTTATAGTTTTTAGGATCTTTTAGTTTGTTAGTGTTTTTATAATTTTTGGGGTTTTAGGGTATTTTATGGTCCTTTTGGGTTTTCTAGGGGTTTTAGAGTTTTTAGGGAATGTTAGTATTTTTTATAGTGTTTTATGGAATTTTAGGATATTTAGGTTTTTAGGGTATTTTTATAGTTTTAGTGTTTTTAGGGACTATTAGGGACCTTTATAGGGTTTTAATGCTTTTATGGGTTTTAGGGGAAAGGAAGATGCAGAGTTCAGGCTATTCCCGACCCCCCCCCAAAGTTATTAGATTAAAAGAGGCAACAGAACACACACAACAGAAAAGGGAGGGGAGAGGTCAAAAAACCCACACCCAAAAACCCTGGACAACCCCACAAAACTGAAGAGTCCCAAATAAAACAAAAGACACGCAAAAAAACAGAAAAGGCAGAAGTGAACGATCATCTCCAACAACATCTCTCATCCAGACAGCAACAAACATCACTCAGCACCAATTTCGTCAACTGTCACCTCCTTGCCAAGCATATCAACTGCCAGCATCATAGAACCACCAACATCAAAATCAAAGGTCTCACCTTCGCTACCTCACTGAGAAGCATCAAATTCAAGTCAGCTTCTGGAAATTCCGCCCTAGTAGGACATCTGGAAACACATCCACAACACCCAAATGCAAGACAGAATCCAGCACCACTCAACAAAAACAAATTCCAACATCCACACTGATTCACAACGAGACTCGCAACACAATAGAGGACTACAATCCAATATAGCATCCATAGCACAACACAGCTTAACCAGCACTTCATCAACAACATGGGGGAAACCAGCACCCATGTCCATAACCCAACCGTAGCACCCAAAGCATCATCCAACACCACTCCACAGAACCAAAAGGTAGCATCCACAACAATTCTCGACCAAAATAGTCACCACATGGAAAACCAACATCCAAAAAAGTTAAAAAATAGCAAATAAATATAATGCACCCTTCAGCCTTAGAAAGAGATAGATCCAAAAAGAGAAGCTAGAAAAACTAACCTGTATTTTCTGAACAAAATGGTGCAGATCCAATCTCACCTTCTGAACAGATCTGAAAGCCCAAAACACAGCAAGGAATACCATTCTCCCAGAACCATCACAAAGCTGGGGAAACCGCCAAGATTCAACCATCCCCAGTTCACAACTGCAAGACGTCACCTCACCATGACATCTCGTAAGCCATCATTGAATCCCCCTCCACCACAATTCCACGGCTCTCCACACAACGGATCTGACCCACGCCTCCAAGGAGCACCACACTCCGAGAAAACTAGATCTGAGCAGCTCCACCATGGATATGCAACACCAAAGACCAAAACCGGACATCTTCTCTAAGAAACTGCAAAGCTGTGTGCCAGAGAGGCTGGATATGACCTGTTCCTCCATGGTTGACTTCTTTGTCTAGGGCTGATGCCAGATAATCTGCAAGGGAAGCACAGATCTAGATCTAGAGGAAACGTACCATGAGAGGAGGGGGCTACAACATTGTTGAAGCCGACGCCTAAGAATCTACAACTTTAAAGAAGGAACCGTCTTGTCGTGGAAGAAGCATCACGAGAGGAGGCGAGTGTGAGAGCATCTGGGGGATTCAACCACCATCGATGGGATTATAGTCACTTTTAGTGTTTTTATGGGTTTTAGGGGTTTTATGGTTCTTATGGGTTTTAGTGTTTTTAGCAGTTCTAATAGTTTATATATTTTTTAGGGTCCTTTTATGCTTTTTAAATTTTGAAGGGTTTTGGGGGGGTTTTTAGATTTCATAGGGCCTGAAGGGTGTTTATGGAGTTTTTGGGTGTTTATGTTTTTTAATGTTTTATGGGATTTTAGGGGTGGGGGTTTAGGGTGTTTTAAGGTTTTTGACATTTTTTGCAGTTTTTAGTGTTTTAATAGTTATTAGGATTTTAGGGTTGTTACAGATTGTTTGTATTTTTTAGTGTTTTTAGCAGGGTTACCTTGTTTTAGGGGTTGTTACTATTTTACGGGTTTTTAGATTTTTAATGGGTTTTAGGGGTTTAAAAGGGAATTGGGGTTTTTATGGATTTTTTTATGTTTTTATGGGATTAAATGTTATTTAGTGTTTATAGGGGTTTAGGATTTGTAGGGTTTTAGGGTTTTTAGGGTTTTAGGGGGGTTTTAGGTAGTTTTTTTATTTTTGGGGTTTTAATTATTTTTTACGATTTTAGGGGGTTTAAGGGTTTTTTGGATTTTGAGGGTCTAGTGGTTTTAGTGTTTTAATAGATTTTAATGGGTTTTAATGTTTTTTTTTACAGTTTTTAGGTTTTTAGTGTTTTATTGGGGTTTTGGGTTTAATTATAATTTTTAGGGTTTCCAGGGGTTTATTATGATTTTTAGGGATTTCATGGATTTTAGGGATTTTAAGGGATTTAGGGGTTTTTAGGATTTTGAGAGCGATTTTTTTTCATAGGGTTATTTTTGGGTTTTAGAGTTTTTAGATTTTTTAGGGTTTTAGGGGGGATGTTCAGAAATTTTAGGTTTTTTAGAGTTTTTAGGTTTTTTATGGTTGTTTTAGGTTTTTTTATAATTTTAATGGTTTTTAGTGGATTTAGGGAATTTTAGGGGTGTTAAGGTCCTTTTAGACTTTTTAGGGGTTTTAAAGATTTTATGAGGTTTTAGAGGTTTAGAGTTTTTAGGTGTTTTAAGGGTGTATAGAGTCTTCTAAAGTTTTTTTTGGAGCGGTTTAATGTATTTTGGGTTTTATGAGATTTTTTATTGGTTTTATTGTTTGTAGGGTTTTATAGTTATTTATAATTTTAGGGTTTTTTAGATTTTTTAGGGTTTTTGGTGATTTTTTAGTTCATTTTGCTTTTTTGGAATTTTTAAGATCTTTTTTGGTTTTTTGGGGATTTAAGTCTTTTTTTTGGGAATTGGGGGGTTTTCAGGGTTTTAGGGGTTTATGGGTTTTTAGGGATTGGGAGTATTTTGGATTTTTGGGGGTTTTTAATATTTTTATGGTTTTTTGAAGGTTTAATGGTTTCTTGTTCTTTTATATATTTTAGTTTTTAGGGTGTTTTATGGGTTTCTCTCTATTTTTAGGGGGTTTTAGGGTTTTATGGGTTTTATGGGTTTAGGGTTTTTAAGATCTTAATAGATCCAAGGTTTTTTGGGGGCTTATAGTTTTTTAATCTTTTTATCCGTTCTAGGGTCTTTTAGGGTTTTTTAGTTTTTTGGGGAGTTTTAGGGTTTTAATGGGTTTTATGGTCCATTAGGGTTTTTAGGGTTTTTAGGGACATTCAGGTTTTTTAGGGTCTCTATGGGTTTTTGGCTTTTTTGGGTTTTTTGGGGTTTTCAGGTCTCTTAGGAATTTTATTGTTTTTAGTGTCTTTTAGTGGATTTATGGGGTTTAGGTTCCTTTAGGGTTTTTGCGTTTTAAGGACATATAGGTTATTTTAGGGGTTTTGGTGGTTTATTATGGTTTTAAGGTGTAAAATGTTTTAGGTTTTTTAGGTTTTTAGGTTTTTAGGTTTTTAGGGTTTTTAGCGTTTTAGAGTTTTTAGGGTTTCTAAGTTTTTGGGATTCTGAGTTTTTTCGGTATATTATGGGGTTTTATGATTTTTATAGGTTTTAGGGTATTTATGTGTTTTTAAGTATTTTATAGTATTCTGTTTATAGGGTCATTAAGGGATTTTAATGGTGTATAGGGTCTTTTAGGGTTTTAGGGGGTTTAGAGTTTTAGGTTTTTTGGAGTGTTAGGGTCTTTTAGTGGTATTAGGGGTTTTTAGTGTCCTTTAGGTTTTTTAGGGTTTTTAGGGCCCTTTAAGGGTATTTTTGGAGGTCTTTACAAATATTTAAAGGTTTTAGGGTTTTTAGGTTTGTTTAAGATTTTTAGGGTTTGGGGGGTTTTAGGGTATTTTAGGGTATTTATCATTTTTTGGGACTTTTATGATTTTTAAGGAGTTTTATAGTCTTTGAATGATTTTAAGGTTTTTAGTTTCCTTTAGGTTTTGGTATTTCTTTAGAGTCATCATGGGGTTTTAATGGTATTTTGTTTTATTTTGGGTTTTCTTAGGATTTTTAGGCTAATAAAGGGTTTTTAGGATCTTTTAGGGTTTTTTATGGTGTTTAAGGTACTTAATGGTTTTTGGATTTTTATGGTATTTTAGGTTATTTAGGTTTTTAGGGGTTTTAAAGGGTATTTTTATAATTTTTAGGGTTTTTAGGGTTTCTTTATGTTTGTAGGGTTTTTAGGGTCTTTAGAGATTTTTATGATTTTTGGGATTTTTGGGTTTTTTTTATTTGAAGAGGGTTAAAGTTTTTAAGGAAGTTTAGAATGATTTAAGGATTGGGGGGAGGGGGGGTTAAGGTCTTTAAGGGGTTTGGGGGTTATTTTGTTTTTTATGGTTTTAGTGGTTTTGAGGGGGTTTTAGTGTGTCTTAAATTTTTTAGCGTTTTAGAGTTTTAGGGGTTTTATGGGTTTTTATTGTTTTTACAGTTTTTAATGTTTAGGGGGTTTCCCATAGTTTTAATGGGTTTTAGGGTTTTAGGGTTTTTTTGTTTTTAGGATTTTTAGGTGTTTTAGCGTCATTTAGCATTTTTGGGTATTTTCGACATTTTATGGGTTTTTAGTGTTCTTAGGGTGTTTTAATGTTATATTGTTTTTAGTGTTTTTAGGGGTTTTTGGGGTTTTAAGGGTTTTTTGAGTTTTGTGGTTTTCAATGATTTTTTTAAGGGTTTAGGGTTTTACGGTTTTTCGATTTTTAAGGATTTGGGGATTATTTAAGGGTTCGTTAGGGTCTTTTTGTTTTTGGGATTTTTAGGGTTATTATGGGGTTTTAGGGTTTTTAGTGGTTTTAAGGTGTCTAATATTTTTTTGTTCTTTTAGTGTTTTATAGGATGTTTTCAATTATTTTATGTTTTTTAGGTTTTTTATCGGGTTTTAAGGATTTCTAGTGTTTTTAAGATTTTTATGGGGTTTTACGGTTTTTAGTTTTTTGAAGGGTTTTTAGTGTTTATAGTTTTTTTTATTTTTTTGGTGTTTTATGGTTTTTAAGGGATTTTGGGGGTATTAGTGGTTTTTTAGTTTTTAGGGTTTTTTTGTGTTTTTATTTTGATTTTTTTGATGTTTTTGGGTGTTTAAGGTCTTTACAGTTTTTTGGATTTTTATGGATTTTTATGGTTTAGAGATTTTTATGGGTTTTGGAGTTTTAAGGACTTTTGGGATTTTAGTGTTTTTATGGGTTTTTAGTCTTTATAGGGTTCTTCATGTAATTTTAGTGTTTTTTAGGGTTTTTATATTTTTTAGGATTTTTTGGTTTTTCATGGTCTTTAGGCTTTTTAATGCGTTTTTAGGTTTTCTTAATGTTTTAAGGATTTTTAGGGTTTTTTAGGGTTTTCAGGGTTCTTTTGGGGTTTTTAGGGAATTTAGAGATTTTAGGGGTTTTATGGATTTTACAATTTTTAGTGTTTTTAGGGGTTTTTAGGATTTTTAATGTTTTTTAGGTTTTGAGGGTTTTTATTGGTTTTTATGTTTTTAAGGGATTTTACGGTCTTTTAGAGTTTTCCTATGGGTTTTAGGGGTTTTTTATTTTTATATGTTTTTAGGGTATTTTAGGGTTTTGGGGTTATTAGGGGTTTTAGGGGTTTTAGTGTCTTTTAGTAGTATTAGGGTTTGTATGTTTTTTACGATTTTAGGGATTAAGTGTTTTTAAGGTGTTTCAGTTATTTTAGGCTTTTTAGTGGTTTGAGGGTTTTTAGTGTTATTAGGGTTTTTAGCATTTTTATGAATTTTTATGGTTTTGGGGTTTGTAGAGTTTTATGGTTTTATTATCGTACTTAGGGGTTTCAGTGTTTTTAGGGGTTTTTGGGCCTTTATGTTCTTTAGGAATTGTTGGGATTTAATGGGATTAAAGGGGTTTTCAGGGGTTTTAAATGGTTTTATGGTTTTTAGGGGTTTTATCGGGTTTTATGGTTTTTTGAGATTTTATAGTTTTTGGGGGTTTTATGGTTTTAATTGTTTTTAGGGTATTTTAGGGGGTTTTGTGTTTTTAATTAATTTTATGGTTTTTAGGGGTTTAGGAATTTGTAGAATTTGTGGGGGGGGGGGGGGGTAGGGTTTTTAGGTACTTTTTGGTTTTTATGTCTTTTTGTGTTTTTTGGGGTTTAGGGATTTTTTGTTTTGGAGGATTTTAAGATATTTTAGGGTTTTAGTATCATTTAGGGGGTTTTAGGGTTTTTAGGGTTTTAGGGTTTTTAGAATTTTTTTTGAGTGTTTTGGATTTTTTTCAGGTTCAGTATAGGATAAAATTTCACCGTTGTTTTTTAACAACAATTTCCAAAATGACAGTTAAATGAGTTTTATTTATTTATTTATTTATTTCATTTTTTTGAAGAAAAATTGCTATATTAAGTTTTTAATAAATTTATTTTATTTAGTGGTGTATTATAAAAACAATCACTAAATTTATTGAAAAAATATTTAATATTGAATATTTAATTAGGATTTTTTATTAATGATAATTTATGTTTTATTTTTTATAATTTTAATTAATTATAATGTATTGTTTTCTAATCCATTATAATTATTATTTATTAATTCTTTGATGCGTAAATTTATTCTTGGATATGTTGAAAATCAGACTTCAACATCAAATGTAAATAACTTTTGATCTAGATGTATATTTTAGCTTTACAACCAATAAATTTGAAGCTTATGAAATGAGATACATTTACATTCAATAATAATTGAGTAATAAATAATAATAATAAATTTATTATAGTTTTAAGAGAAGTTGAAAATCAAATTTCAACTTTAAACGACAGTAAATTTTGATCTGGGTGTCTATTTGGGATCTATCACATATCAAATCAAATCTTCTGATATGATCTATGTAGTTTTGGATGAGGAGGCATTAGTCACTATTTTTAGGTCAAAAAGTCTAAAAATTCCTCCAAAATTGATTTTTTTTCGTTTAGAAACCATGATTTTTGAACATTCGATGAGATTTTAGCTTCATTTAAGAGTGTCTTCATATGCATGTTAGGCCTTATATGATTTTATTCAATGTGTTTGTATGCCTATTGATTTGATGGTGTTAAATTGTTGTGGTTTTCCCTATTCTGGTGATTTATTATTTATTATATATATTTATATTTGTATGTATTTCTATGCATTTATGTTTATTTAATTATAATATATATATATATATAATTAAATATAATTGTATCTATGCATGGATATTTTTATGTATTTTTGGAATATTTTCATTTATTTATATACATTTTTACATATTTATTCATATTTATGTTTATATATTTTTATATATTATAGGGGTATATATATATATATTTACTTATGTTTATATATTTTTTATATCAATATAAAATTATGCGTGTGTGTGTCTTTATGAATATTTATGTAACATAAATGTGTGTGTCTGTATATATGTATGTTTTGTTATATGTATGTATATTTATAGATATTTTTATCCATTTGTTAGTTATTCATTTATTATTTATTAAATTATTCTTCAGACCCACTATAATATTGTTTATTAATTTATTCATTACTTATTTATTATATATTGATTTATTATTTATTATTAAATTATTGTAAACTTATTATTTAATATTTATTATATATTATGAAATATTATTTATAATTTATAATTTAATTATTATTTATTTTTAATTTATAATTGACATATTATTTATTATTTATTTTTATATATTTTATATGTATGTTATTTATTTATTATATGCTTATTTTTTTGTATTTTTTATATATTTATTTATTATTTATTGACTAATTATTCATTTTATATGTATTTATTTTGAAATTATTAATTAATTAATAATTTGTTTTTGTATTCATTAATTGTTTATATATTTATATTTTAGTTTGTTTTTATTTTATTATAAATTTATTATTAACATAATATTTATTATTTATTTATCATTTATTCATTAAATATTCATTAAATATTATTTATAATGTATTTAATATTTATTAAATTATTAAATTATTTTTTATTTTACGTATATTAATTTATTATTTTTTATAAATTTATTAGTAATTCATTATTTATTCATTACTTATTTGTTAATTATTCATTAATATTTCATTAATTGTTTATTTATTTCTATATTTATTACTTATTAATGCTTAATGATTATTTATTATTTATTATTTACTATTTATTATCATAATTATTAATTGATCATTTTTTTATTTTTTATTTTTTGTTATATTTTTATTATTGAGTTTGTATTTATTTATTTTTTTGTATTATTTGTTTTTTATCTATATATTTAATTATATTAACTCATATTTGCTCACCACATTTAATTTTTCCAATGTGGTAAAGTCTTCGCAAAACAACCCGGGGTAAGGGGTTCAAATCTCACCCAACGCACACACACACACAAACAGATATATATATATATATAATGAATTTTTACATGGCATATATAGCATATGTTTTCAGGACACATGCATGGTAATAAATAAATAATAAGTAATAAATAATACTGTATATTATATAATAATAAATTATTGATTATTAATTGTTAATTGTTAATTCGGTTAATAAAACATTATAATAAAAAAGTGAAGTGAAATGATTTAGTGGTGGTTTAAAATGGCGCTAAATGATTCTATCAGATTTTCAAAAACCACTGCTAAATTGTTTCATAGTGGGTTTGAAAATAGAATCTAAATGATTTGTGACAATAGATTTAGTGGTGGTCTCCCAAAAACACTGTGAAATGATTTTGTGGTGGTTTAAACTACTGCTAAAATTGTCACAACCCATCCCCAGAGGCCCGTGTTGTGACTACCCCAATCCCACCTTCCATAGGCTAGGGGTTGGCGGCTTTCACTGGAATGGCTTATCCCTAAAATGGGAAGTCATTGCCAAAAAACTTTTACACACACATACAGGGAACAATGCACACAAGTAAAACACAATATAAGAAGAAAGGTACAACCACAACTAAAAATCACCACAGCGCGTAAAAGTAAGTACTGAAAGTAAAGGTTCCAGTATACAAGCCCCATTGGAAAGAAGGTATAACAAGAAGGCAAAATAGCATCTAAGATCATCCACCAAGGATCCTACTTGAAGGGTAGGTACAACTCATCCCTCTGGATCTCCATGCCAACCGGTCCCCTTTGTACACTGTCTAGTCCGGGCTCCCAAGTCTCAGTCAATTTTTTCCATTGTCTGCACCAAACTCAACAAGGTGCGGGTGAAGCTCATGTATGGGTGAGTATAACAATACCTTGTAGAGACCCCGAGACCCCCAAAGGTATCTCAGAATTTCACAAAGGAAAAACCACAAAGCCTGATCTCAATCACAAAGTAAAAATTAAAAGAATCAACTCAAATAGGGTATATAACTTAATGAAAATGAATAATGATGACTAGTCATAAAGATAATAAAACTTATTCCACTGAGAAGTACCACTACTGACCCACGAAGAAGTCATTCTATCACCGATCCGAACAGGGTCATAAGTCACTGATCCACACAGGGTTATAAGTTGTTGATCCTCATAGGGTCATAAGTCGCTGATCCATGATGGTCCACTCTAAGGCTATTCCTTGTCGGGTAGTTCTACTGCTGGTCCACATAGGTTCGTAAGTCGTCAATCCACACAGGTTCATAATTCATTGATCCAGCAGGGTTGTAAGTCGTCGAACAACACAGGGTCCTAAGTCACTAATCCACATAGGGTTGTAAGTCGCTAATCCATGATGGGCTGCTTTAAGGCTGGTCCTCATCAGGTCGCACTACTGTTGATCAACACAGGGTTGTTTTGATGCTAATCCACAATGGGTCATATGTCACCTGGCAGCCAGCCACAAGATTCCCGCACTTGGTGAGCATGAGTTTCCAAGAAACCTGTCCTCAAAATATTGTTCATACCTCAACCACCACTAAGTCCCACAATGAATTAACCCAATGAACTGCCATGTCATAAGGGTTCCAACACAATAGATAGCGCGTCAATGAGACGCCCAATCTGTAAGTTATTGGAATTTTAGGGCTGAGGGCCCAGTTGGATTCGAGTCCGATCCAACCAGGTTGTACTTCAAGATTCTCGAAAACCCAACTGAAGTATCTCAAAAGGACCACTTCTTACTAAGGGTCCCAATGCTGTAGAAGGTTCGTTAAACAGACGTATAGTTTAGAAGATAATCCCCTTAAAACAAAACTAGGCTAAAAAGGGTCTGGGTCCGGTCCGACCTGATCAGACCGACCTGACCTAGTCCACTAGGCCCGATCTACTGGGCTATGAGCTCAGCCCACTGGGCCGCGGGACTGGCCTAGCCTACCTAGCTGGGCACGGCTGGATGAGCTACTTGACCAACCTGTCCTGCTGGCTTGCCGCGGCCTTCCAGTTGGGCACGAGGAGTCTGCTCACCTCCTGAACAGACAAGTTGTTCGTTCGACTCCTCAATTAGTAGTGCCAGTTGGTGATTCTCTTCCTGGCTAGTCCACATCGACCAGTCAATGGTGGGACTCATGGTCGTGGGTCCCCCCTTCACCCACAACCATGACTTGGAGCGACAAAACCTCCTCTACGGCGTGCTAACGTGGTGCGCCTCCCGACTTCAATGTGGTCGATGATGTTTGGCTACCCCCTTCATTTTACATAGTGCCTTCAGGCACTACCACCTCCTTTCCACTGCCGGTCGCCAGTGCCACCGCGCTGATGGTGCTTCTGCGATCCACCGATGAAGCTTTGGCGGTCCAATTTTCATCCTGACTGCACCTACAGGCCATCCAGGACGTCTCCATCACTATGTGTCCCCCCAGTTTCTTCTTTCCACCATATTGGACGGTCACCCCAGAAGAATGAAATTATAACAGAGATCAGTGGAGGGTCCAGTCCTTGTTCGGTTCGGCCCGCGCCCTTCGCATTAGCATCATAAAATGGGAAGGGTTCATCATCAACAAAAGGAGATGAAACATAAAACCCTTAAATAGAAACCCTACGTCAAACTCATTAGAAGACACAACAGATAAGGGAGATGAAACCACGTTCGAAGGTGTTCATCGTCACCCGTCGTTGTCCAGTTCGAATCCTCCAATGGTCATCAATGCTCTATTCTATGTTGGTGCAAGACGTTGCAGAAACATTGTCAAAGGTTCCTCTCTTGAGTCACCAAAACCCATGACCAAGATTTTTTTAAATAGAATAGAGGGAACCACTCACTTTCCATTTCATTAATGCAATTCATTAATGAACCGCAATTAATGTTCCATTAATTCATCGAATTTCATGGTTACACAACCCAAGTGTCCTGTCATTAAATGAATTTAATTCAAGCCTGACGTTACACCATGGTCCCTCCTCCATCGCTCAATGATTACAAGGAAAGAATAAAATAACATTGGAGTTATTTTAATATTTATTTTTTGTTATGTCCAAAAAATAACATTTTCGTCCGACCCCTGCCAATCAAAGATAATATTATCCTATGAGAATCCTAGTGATATGAATTCAACGGTGCCCTTGGATTTTTAATCTTGCCTCCAATTAAAAATATATGAATTTGCGTCCACATGTTTATTGAACGTACCTTAACAAAAGATCAAAAATTATTAACAGTCACCCTCGACTAGCATCGGTCGAGGTTAGGCTCCGTTTAAGGGAATATACCCTCACAATATCAACGGTACTCTTGGATTTCCAATCTGAGTTACCGTTTAGGAGTTATAAGGATTTAAAAATAAAATAATTGTTACTTAATTATTTTATTTATGGCAAAAAATTAACTTCTACTATTAGTCCACGCCATCCAATGTTATGATCTACCCAAGGAAATCATGCCCTCAGAAGTTTAGTGGTGGTATCATAATTTTATTTCAAGTCACCATTCATTTTTTTTAAAAAGGTAATGCTTTGGTCAGAGACCAAAGCACAATTTATTGATAAACAAAAAGGATTACAAGAGGCGAAAGGATGGGATTTTTTTATAGTCTCTATCAAAAATATATAGTAAGTCGGATGGAATAGAGTCCATCCAAGTCATGCTCTGATGTATTCCTTTGTTGGCAAGATCATCAGCAACAACATTCTCTTCACGGTAGGCATGAGTAGCTATATAATCGATCCCATGGAGCAAGTTCAGACAATTCATCCAACGAGTGGTAAGTGTCCAAGCCAGATGGATGTTGGCATTCCAGATGGCATGAATGATAGTGGTTGAATTGCTTTCAATCCATTTCTTTCTCCAACCTCTTTGGAGCGCAAGATCAACAGCATGAATGACCCACAACATTTCCGCCTCCAGAGATGTAGAGTGACCACATCCAACATAGAAACAGCCCTGACACTGGATAACTGAATCTCAGAAGGTAGCACCACAACTGGTAGGGCCTGGGTTGCCTTTGGAAGCTCCATCAACATTCACTTTGATCCATCCTGGCATTGGTGATTTCCAGAACACTTCAAATGAGTGTTTGGGCTTTGGATAGATTCCAGGAACACGGAGATGACGAAGGATCTCAAAGTCACCAACTGAGTTGTTACAACAGTCTTTTTGAATTGAGGCAGCCTCATGAACCGC
Organism: Viscum album; assembly: GCA_963277665.1. Lineage (NCBI taxonomy): Eukaryota > Viridiplantae > Streptophyta > Magnoliopsida > Santalales > Viscaceae > Viscum > Viscum album. The sequence goes on along the minus strand of OY728161.1, from coordinate 578,788,741 downwards.
AATAAGAATCCAAGATTTCCCTGAATTTAGATTGAGAGAGTGATTATTGTGAATGAGATAATTTCTAACGTACCAGATCTCATGTAGAAGTTCTGCCACTACCGCCATAAAAAGATTTTTAATCTACAGAGAAACATCATGTCTAGTGCAATTTTTTAATAACAAGGAAATTGAGTCAGTAAAGAACCATATGCAATTAAATAAATCAGAAATATAATTCCAAAGAGCAGAGTCTGTCGCACAGGATAGAAAAAGATGATTGACATCCTCCCTATGCTGATTACACATGCGACATTTAGAGAAAAGTTGAAAACCAAAAGATTGAAGACAAGTTTCGGTTGGTAATCTATTATGGGCAATGCGCCAGATAAGGGTGAGCCTAGAAGGTTTAATCCAGGGATTATTAAGATGATTCACCCAAATAAAACTAGAGTCATTTTCAGAGAAATAATGATTATAATAATTTTTTGAATCAAGAAAACCATTGGTATGAGGTTCCCAAACAAGGAAATCACCATCAGTATAAAAAAGATGATTATCAATAATTTGTGCAATATTATCAGGGAGATCATGTTGGTGAGATGTTAAGACCTCCTTAATAGTTTGATTAGTATCTTCAGGAGGATTATTAGAGGGTAACAAGGATATCATAGGGGTACCACACCAATTGGCACACCAAAAATTTTATGGAAGAATCAGCACTGACTATCCATCTATAATTTTGCATGATCTTGTGATAAGAATCCCGGATAGAAGACCAGATGGATGAGTTGATGAAATTAAAATTCCCTTTTAAAAGCATAATGAGGAATCTATCGTTCAAGAATTCAGTATCCTTAGATTTCTAATTAGGGCACCAGTTTAAGATTTATTCCACTTTTTGTAGAAAACTTCTCACGCGTGCTATTTAAAGCTTATCATTTTTTTGAAGATCATTTCGAGCAGTCTGGGCCTCGGAATCACCTGTCTTCAATTTTATAAGTCTCTTAATAATTCCATATATTTAAGAAAATATTCATAATTTTCGGGTCTTAAAATTCTCCCCACCATAGGGCTTTACATCCCCGAAAGTTGCAACAAAACTAGGGAAACAAATGAGGGTACTGAGCACGTATCTAAGCCTCCCATTCCCATGTTCTCTCCTAGAGGTTCCTGTGCGGCCCCCAAACATGCACTAAAATAATTGACCACCCATGAAGGAACTGCTCCTCTTGATCCTCTATCTCCACCGGGAAATCCATGAACATCGCCCCATCAACAATGTCTAGGTCGCTCCCGTCAATAACGTGTGATGGATCGTGCACATACCTCCTCAACTATGAAACAAGGAAAAAATTATGCACCTTGTGTATCTGTGGGGGAAGACTTAGGTGGTACACCACCTCACCAACTCTGTTGAGAATCTGGAATGGTCTGTTGAACCTCATAGATAACTTGTCGCCCCGAAAAAATCTCCGCAATCCTCATCAGGATGAGACCCGTATGAAGACATGGTCTCCCTCCTCAAACTATAAGGGTCACCGTCTCTTGTTAGAAAAAGAATTATGTTGGATCTATGCAGTCTTCATCCTCTCCTAGATGATCTGCACCTTCTCAGTGGTATATCGGACCATCTCTGGACCCACAAGTGCTGACTCCCCTAGGTCTTTCTAGCATAGAGGTGATCTGCACGGTCACCTGTACACGGTCTCAAATGGTTCCATGCTAATTGTGGAGTGATGACTATTATTGTATGCAAACTCCACCAGATGATTCGATCAATGATCACCCATATGGAATCGTGGCCCCTAAATGTATGTTGTTGTCCCGTCATGAAATGCATGGAGATACCATACCACATCCATTCTGGTACCTCTAGTGGTTGGGTTTAGCCTACTAGAACCTGACACTCGGCCTTCACTTGCTGACATGTGAGGCATCGTGAAACAAAACCCAATAATAATTTATTCATCCTTGGCCACTAGTACTGATGTCGGAGGTCTTGGTAAATCTTCACCACACCAGGATGTACCTCCAAAGGGGATGTGTGGAACTCCCTCAACACCTCCTCTCGTAGTGTCACTAGTACCATGGCGCGTCCTCTTAAAATGATGACATGCTCCCCACCTTTATAAAATCCTTCAAAATCTCATCCTGAGGATACCTGAGCACATCAAGCCTCACAGTCAACACCCCCAAGTTGCGCCTCCTGTACCCACTGAAGGAGTGGGGCAGTGACAGTCATAGACTGGAGATATTCCTCTCCTTATCTATCCATAAAGGATAACTGCAACGTGGATTTCTGCTCTGTTGCCTCGCTCAACAACTATAAACCAGACCTCCTGCTGAGTGCGTCTGCCACCACGTTCCCCTTCCCAGGTGAGTAGACTATCTCAAATTCATAGTCCCAGAGAAACTACAGCCACCTCCGCTGTCTTAGGATTAGTTCTCTCTAAGAGAAGATATACCTGATAATCTTGTGGTTGGATTAGACTGTAAACAGTTCACCCATCTATACACTCAACTCTTGATGCTCTGTGGGAGCCATATGAAATATAGTTGTAGATATTGTTGTTGTCCTTGGGTACAAGCCAATAAAGAAGTCCCTCTTAATGTGGAGAGGTAATCCTAGAATCATTTTCTGAAAGGATGTTCCCACACTCTACTAGTACTGTTGGGAACTAAAAACTCAAAAACATATGCTACCACAAAGGAAAAAGGCTGGCCGATTGAAGAGTGATCCGCTACACCCTCCTATGTATGAGCTTATCTCGTGCTACATGGGTTTATTTTTTCATCAATCCTGGAAACCCCCATTCCAACACTATAGATATACCACATCCTTTTTTCCTAAAACTATAAATCTGAGCATGATCTGTGGATGAACAGTCCATACAAAAATCAACGTTGTAAGGCCTCGACGCTTCCACCAAGATGTTCCAACGGAATCTCTCACCTCAAGGGTCAGATCATACCGTCAACATAAGTGTGATTGTTATGTCTCCTCCCATAGGTATCTCTAGACATAAGGGTCAATTCAATTGTTTAACTGGAAACTCTAGGTCTTGAATAGGATTTGTGATAAGATGGAATGAGTAGTACCTATGTCTATTAATATGACAACCAGTAGTAGACAAAAACCACACCATGAATCATTCCTAGATCCATTGGGTCACACTCCTTGATTGTATACATCGACTCCCTTCTCCTATCCTCTAGCTCCCTAAGCCTAGTGGGGACCACACTAGGATGGTGGTTGTAACATGTCGAAATATATACCACCTCATGCTTCTCTCCTACCTCACTTTCATGTCTATTGTCCTACAAATTCATATTTCCCTATCACTTACACTTAGCAAAACATTTTACACCTCCAAGTCTCTGAGACGGACGTCAGTGTCATTATTTCCCACTATTGACATTCACTAGATGCATCTACTCAGCCAATGATGTTTTCAACCATAAAGGTTATCTCTAGCACCCTAACATAAGTTGGAATTCATAGAGGAATAATGTTGTCTCACATGTCCCTAAACAGATCTCACTCAGAGGTCTGAGCCCTGAGGAATTGGTTGTATCATATTCATCTAGTACCTAGAATGGTCAGTTCGCCTCGATGATTATACATCTACCAACATGTCATCCTGCCTAAGCTATAGAAGATATTGGGAACAAATAACCCTTAGCTTTTTATGGAAAAAGATTCCTTCAATGGGAATGGTTCTCAAGCTCTGTCCAAGGAAAAGTCACCTCCTCATAATATAGTGGAATCTAAACCCTACCATCTCCCTACTAATCCATGTAGAATGCTCATTTCCAGGACTACCGTCTGTTCTAATGGTTCCCTAGTTAGATGGAAACTTAGTCAACACCTCATGCTAGTCCTTAGCCTCTGGTGGGTTAGTCTCACCGCAAAACCTGAGGGGTATCTATCATGGAAACATGTATAAGGCACGAAACCTACATGTGTCCTCTACTGGTAGTGCCAGTAGTAAATGCTGACCAATGGTAGTGGTATCACTGGGACACCACCTGAATGTACCATATTGGGAAAAAGTCCTCGTACTAAAGCCTCATCCCTCTATAGACCATCCACATGGTCACCCATTGGAATCCTGACTGGTTGTTTTCATGGAGGCATCTAGAATGAGAATCAAGATGAACCACGATCAATAAGTCATACCTCGTGAGATGACTCAAAAGAGATCAATAAAAAAAATTTCAAAACACATGCAACTAGTGTTTTCATGTACCAAGTTGTAAATCAGAATTTTGGGTCCTGGTGTATGGATACGTCTGTCGCCGCACCAACATTGGACTCCCCAAACTGAAACCCAAACTCAAGAAACTTAACACTATTACTCCATTAAAAAACATAGACCCTTAGTCCATCTGGTTGAACCGACCTCCCATTGATACCAATTTGTCACGACCCGTCCCCCAGGGACCATGTTGTGACTACCCTAATATTTCCTTCCATAGGCTAGGGTTTGGCAACTGGAATAGGAAGGGATTTTTAATAAAATGGAAAGGCATTTCCTGAAAACTCGTACACACACAGATAGTGAAAACTGCGCACAAGTAAAACAAAATGAAAGAAAAAAGGTATAAAAATAACTAAAAACCTCCACTAAGTGTAAAAGTAAGTAATAAAAGTAAAGGGTCCTGTATACAAGCCCAACCAGAAAGAAGGTACAACAAAAAGGGAAAATAGATCCTGAGATTGTCTGCCATAGATCCTACCTGAAGGGTAGGTACAACTCGTCTCTATGGATCTCCACACCAACCAGTCACCTTTGTACACCATCTAGTCTTGTCTCCCATGTCTCATTCAGAGTTTCCTGTCTTCTACACCAAACACAACAAGGTGTGGGTGTAGCCCATGCAGGGGTGACTATAACAATACCCAGTAGGGACCCCGAGACCCCAAAGGTCTCTCAGAATTCCACAATGGAAAAACCACAAAGCATGATCTCAATCACAATGTAGAAATTAAAAGACTCATCTCAAACCAAGTATATAACATGAAGAACATGAATAATGATTATTAGTCATAAATCTAATACATCTTATTCCATTGTAAACATCCACTGCTGAACCACGAAGAAGTCACTCTGTCACCGATCCACATAGGGCCATAAGTCACTGATCCACATAGGGTAGTAAGTCATCGATCCACACAGGGTTGTAAGTCACTGATCCATGATGGCTCTCTAAAATGATGGTCCTCATTGGGTCTCACTACTATGGATCAACACAGGGTCGTAAGTCATCGATCCACACTAGGTCATAATTCGTTGATCAACATAGGGTCTTAAGTGGTCGATCCACATAGGGTCATAAGTCACTGATCCCAAAAAATGCAGTAAGTCGCTGATCCACAACAGGAAACTCTAAGGATAGTCCTCGTTGAGTCACGATACTACTGATCCACACAGGTTCATTCTAATGATGACCCATAAAGGGTCATATGTCACCTGATAGCCAGCCACCAGATTCCCACACTTGGTGCATTTGAGTTTCCGAGAAACCGCTCCCCAAGATATCCGTCGTACCTCAATTACCGATAAGTCCCATGAAGAAGTAACCCAACTAACCTCCATGTCCTAAGGGTTCCACACAACAGAGAACACTTCAATAGGATGCCCAGTCTGTATGTTATAGAAATTTTAGTGTCAAGGGCCTGGTTGGATTCGAGTCTGATCCAACCTAGACATACTACAACTTTCTCCAAAACCCAATTGGAGTATCTCAAAAGGACCGCCTAGTCCTAAGGGTTCCAGTGCCGTAGACAGTTAGTCAAATGGATGTCTCGTTTAGAAGATAAGCCCCTTTAAGAGAAACTGGGCTAAAAAGGATATGTGTTTGTTCAGACCTGCATGGACCGACCCGACCGGGTCCACTAGGACCATCCTGGTTCGGAGGGGCTCGGACCGAAGGGGCTAGGCTATGGGCATGGCCAGCTGGGTCGCGGGACTTGCATGACCTACCTGGATGGGCAAGGACTGTCGGGATGCTGGACCAACCCGACCCACTGGCTGGGCCCGACCCACCATCTGGGGGTGGGGGGTCCACTCCCCTCCTGAATGGAAATTTTTCCATTCGGCTCCTTAATCAGTGGCACCTGTTGGCGCTACTCCACAAGGCCAGTCCATGTGGACTATTCAATGATAGGACCCGCAGGCGCAGGTTCACACTTCACCCACCGGCACGGATCAGAGCCATGACGCCTCCTCCGTGACATACTTCCATGGAACACCAACTAGATTCAGCACGGTCGGTGATGGCTGGCCACCCCCTTCATCCACCGTGTCACCTTCGGGCGCCGCCTCATCCTCACATCCATCAGTAGCTAGCACCGCCACGTCGGCACCGCCATGACGATGGTGCTTTTGCGGGCCACCGGTGAAATCTCTAGTGGTCCAATTTTTTTCCTAACTGCGCCTATGGGCCTTCCAGGATGTCACCATCACTATGTGGCCCTCAGTTGCATCTTTCCACCATATTGTATGGTTTCCCAAGATGAACACAATGAAAACTGAGATCGGCAGAGGGTATGCCCCTTGTTTGGTTTGGACCATGCCCTCCACATTAGCGTCATAACATAGGAAGAGTTCATAATCATCAAAAGGAGATGTAACATAAAACCCTTAAACCAAACCCCTACCTCGAACTTTATGGAAGATGCTCTGGATGGGGGAGATGAATCTGCATTCGAAGGTGTTTATCATCACCCGTCGTTGTCTGGTTCGAATCCTCCAATGGTTGTCGAATCTCCATTCTACATTGGTGGAAGACATCTTCTGCACTTTGTCAGAGGTTCCTCTGGTGAGTCATCAAAATCCATTCCCAATCACTATTTAAATAGAAGATAGGGAACCACAAACGTTGAATTTCATTAATGTGGTTCATTAATGAACTGCAATTAATGTTCCATTAATTCAATGAACATTGTGGTTATGCAACCCAAGGGTCAATTCATTAAACAAATTATATTCAATCCTGATGTTACACCACTATCTGGCCACCGTCTCTCAATGTTTACAAGGAAAGAATAAAATAACTTTGGAGTTTTTTTATTATTTTTATTTGTAATGTCCAAAAATTAACCTTTTCGCCCGACCCTTATCGGTCGAAGCTATGAATCTTCTATGTTAATCTCTGTGTTGTGAATTCAAATTCGAACTCATATTTTTAATCCAAATGCTAGTTTAAAAGATAGATATTCGTGTCGGTGTGTTTACTGAACCTACCTTAAAAAATTTTCAAAAATTATTTATAGTCGCCCTTGACCCGTGTCGGTCAAGTTTATGCTCCAAATAAAGGGAACACACCCTCACGAGCTCAACGGTAATATATTATTTCTAATCCAAGTTACTGTTTAGGTGTTATAAGGATTTGACAATAAAATAACTATTACTTGATAATTTTATTTACAGCCAATAACTACCTTCCATTGTTGGCATGCACCAACCAATGATAGGATCTGCCTAAGGAAAGAATACCCTCAGGAGTTCAGTGGTGGTCTCGGATTTTTAATCCGAATCATCATTCGTGAGTTATAATAATTTGAAAAATAAAATATTTTTATATAATTATTTTTTTACGGTTATACCATTTTTGGATTTTCTCACTATAGGCCTGCACCGACTAAAATTAAGTCGCACCATGGGTAATCCCGGTATCCTGAACCCAATGGTGCCCTCAGATTAATAATCCGGGCACCCGTTTAAGAGTTATTAGACTTTTTCAGTAAAACTAATCAAACATGCTATTTAAAGATTAACATTTTTTGACGGATCATTCTGGGCACTCTAGGACTTGGAAGAAAGTGTCGTCAATTTTTTGCAATCTCGTAATAAGTCCATATAATTAAAAAATATATAGAGTTTTTAGGTTCCTTAAAAAATCATACTATGATGTAGTGTTTTAGGTTTATTTAGTTTACCTTTAGTGTTTTTAGTATTTTTAGTGGTTTTAGGGTTTTTAGGGTTTCATATAATTTTTAGGAATTTTTTGGGTTCTTATTAAGTTTTAGGGTTTCTTATGGGATTTACGGGATTTACGGGTTTTCGATTTTTCTTTGGTTATTATGGGTTACTAGGGTTTTAGGGTGTTTTAGGGTTTTTAAGGTATTTTATGGTGGGATATTTTTTTAATGATTTTTGGGTTTTCTTACGTTTTGGGGCATTTTATTGGATTTTCTTAAGATTTTTGGATTTTTTAGTTTTTATGGGTTTCAGAAATTTTTTGGTTTTCTAGGATTTTAGGGCAAGTTAGGATCAGGACCAGGCTATTCCTATCCCCCCAAAATTTATTAGAAAAAAGAAACAGCTAGAAAGGGAGGGGAGGGGTCAATCAACCCACACCCAAAAACCATGGACACTACCACAAAACCCAAAAGTCCTCAAAAACCAAAAAGGTACACAAAACTAGAAAAAGAAAAAATTCAAAATCATCTCCATCGGCATCTCCTAGCCAACCAGAAACCAGTATCCCACAACACAGTTTTCATCCTCCATCGCCTCCTTGCCAAGCATATCCACCACCAACAACATAGGACCACCAACACTAAAATCATATATAACTGCCTCATCACATCCTAGACTAGTAGCGACCAGCCTCCATCACATCATTTTCAAACAACCAACACCCCCTTCAATCACCAATAATATCCCAACACCCCGCATCAATACCAGTAACCAACAAAAATAGTGATTCAAAAAAAAATCTTTCCACACTTACCAACCAGCACTCGAGCAGTGCATCAACAACACCTCCAACATGTCCTATACAAGAAGAAACCAACAACCCGCAGCTCATTATCCAATATCCATCACCTTCAAGATAGTTAAGACCCAACATCTAGTAACTCTCACCCAGCAGATCCTAGCCAACAATAGATAAAAACACATCCAATAGCACATTATTCAATTTATAGCATCTCCACCCGCCATCAAGTTCCAAATCCAAAATCAATTCATGAAAAGAAGCGACCATAGTTGATCCACTCGAGTACCAAATCGTACCATGAAATCAGTTCCAACAATCAAAGAAACCCATAAATCTATACTGCATGACTTGTATTGGGAGAAATATCTAAACAAAAACATCCGCAATAAGAACATACCTGAAGCCGCAAAAAATTAGTAGAAATATATCTTTACAGTGACACCCAAAGAACCCAAGCTGCATCACGAGCTGACACAACCAAGACTTCCCAAAATAGCAACCAAAGATGAAGAGGATGCTGCTAGATTCATTGCTCCATGAAATATCAAGGATCCATGGCCACATCCCCATCTCTACAATATCCTATGAAGAATTACACGCCTTGTAAAGCTAAAGAAAGCCCTCACCTTTGCAAACGAAGACCATTGACCAATCGGAAATACGATTCCCACTTCATAAGTGATCTAATGACTTGAACCAAATCAAAGCCAAATCACACTGCGCAGCTTCCAGAATCACCAAAGTCGAGCCTCATCACCACAATGTCATAGTCGTGAAGGGGTCAAGTGCTAAAATACCAAGAAACACCGCTGCTCAAAAATCACGGGGCCCTCAAAGAACACATGTTGCCTTGGATCTGAAGAAAGACACTAAGATCCACTAACATAGAGGTCACCCCCCACGGGCATGAGTGTAAAGGGGTGAAGATTTTCTACCAAAGCCACCTATAGAATCAAGAGTAATCCCTAGAATCCACATCGAGAGATAGAGAGAGAGATCTGAGGGAGTACACTACCATTTTTTTTAAATTTTAGGGGTTTTAATGTTTTAAGGGGTTTAAAAGATTTTTAGGGTTTAAAAGGGGCTTTAGTATTTTTATGGTTTTTAGGGACTTTAGTGTTTCTGAATAAAATATTGGGATTTTAGGGTTATTTTAGGGTTCTTATGATTTTTATTTATTTAAGGGATTTATGGTTTTTAGGATTTTTTATAGTGTTTTAGGGGTTTCATGGTTTTTTAATGTATTTCAGATTTTTTAGAGTGATTAAGAGTTTTTATGGTCATTAGGAATTTTATAGAGTTTTTAATATCTTTTAGGTTTTTTGGTCATTTAGGGTTTTATGAATTTTATGGTCTTTAGGGTTTCATGATCTTTAAGGGTTTTAGGTATTTCAGGGCCTTTTTGGGGTTCTAAGTGTTTAAGGTTCTTTTAGGGGTTTCTATGATTTTTAGGGTTTTTATGTGTTTATGGGTTTTATTTTTTTTATGTTTTTTTGGTTTTTTATTGTTTTTGGTATTTTGGGATATTTATGGGTTCTATGGATTATTATGGATTTTAGGGGTATTTTTGTTTTTATAAATTTTTACTATACTTTATGGGGTTATAGGATTTTTTTAGGGGTATTAGGTTTTTTGGGGGTTTTAGTGTTTTTTTATTTTTTTTATTTTAATGGTTTTTGTGTTTTTTAGGATTTTTAGGATTACAGTTTTAGGGGTGTTGGGGTTTTTAATCATTTTAGGGGATTTTTAGGGGGTTTTATGTTTTTAGTGGTTTTTAGGGTTTTAGGGGGTTTTAGTGTTTTTCATGATTTAAAGGGGTTTTTTAATTTTTTGTGGGGTTTAAAATGTTTAGGGATTTTAATGGTTTTTAGGGAATTTTTCTATGGAATTTATGGGATTTATGGTTTTTAATATTTTAAGGGGTTTTAAGGGTTTTGGTGAGTTTTTATTATTTTTAGGGATTTTATGGTTTACAAGGGTTTTTATATCATTTAACATTTTTATGGTTTTAGGGATTTTAGTATTTTTATTGTTTTAAGGTTTTTAGAATTTTTAGCAGTTTTATGTTATTTTAGTGTTTTTAGGGGTTTTATGTTTTTTTAGTATCTTTTATGATTTTTAGGGGTTTAAAGGTGTTTTAATGTTTTCTTGGGTTTTTAGGGGTTTATGGGTTTCCAGGGATTTTAGGATTTTTAGTGGTTTTTTTGGTTTTTAGAGTTCTTAATTTTTGTGGGGGTGGGGTTTAATGTATTTAGGGTTTTTTTTGTATTTTTAATGGTTTTAGGGTTTTTAGCGGATTGGGGGTTTTTATTTTATTTTTTAGGGTTTTAGGAGTTCTTAATGTTTTGAGTTTTTTAGGGTAATTTAATATTTTTATGGTGTTTAGGGTCATTAGTTATAAAGTTTTTAAGGGTTTGGGGGATTTTATGGATTTTTCATGGTTTTTAGTGTTCTTAGGGTTTTATGGTATTTTGGATCTTTTTTGGAATTTTTTGGTTTTCTTAGTTATTTTATTGTTTTTTGGGGGGTTTAGGTTTTTTAGATTTTTTTGGGAGGGTTTATGGTATTTTAGTAGTTTTGTAGAGTTTTAAGGGTCTTTTTGGGTCTTTTAGGGGTTTTAGTGTATTTTAGGGGATTTAGTGGGATTAGGGATTTTTAGGGATTTTTAGGTTCCTTTAAGGGGTTTGGGGGTTTTGAGGCTCCTTTAGGGTTTTTATAGACCTTTAGGAATTTTTTGAGTCTTCAGGGTATTAGGGTATTTTAGGGTCTTTTAGGGTTTTTTTTTCTTTTATCATTTTAAATATTTATTGGCATTTTGGGGTTTATAGAGGATTATAGGGTCTTTTAGAGGGTTTATTGTGTTTTAGGGTGTATTTATGATTTTTAGGGTCATTTAGGTTTTTTAGAGTTTTTAGGGGTTTGAGGATCATTGACGGGTTTTTATGATTTTTGGGGTCTTTTAGAGGTATTTTAGGGTCCTTATATTTTATTTGGTTTCTTAGGGTTTTCAAACTTTTAAGGGGTTTTGGTGTTTTTTAGGTTTTTTAAAAAATTTAGGGTTTAAGGTTTTTAAGGGTTTTAGGATTTTTTATGTTTATTTACGTTTTCTTGGCTATTTTTAATGTTTTTTGTATGTTATGGTTTTTTTAATGGGTTATAATATCTTTAGGGGTTTTAATGGTTCTTTGGTCATTTAAGGTTATTAAATATTTTGAGATTTTTTTAAGATTTTTAGAGTTTTTTGGGGTTTTTAGGTTTTTAAGGGTTTAAGGTGTTTTTTTTGTTTAACTAGATATTTTGTGTTTTAATAGTTTTTTGGGTTTTAGGGGCTTTATAAAGTTTTTAAGCATTAAGGATTTCTAGGGTGTTTTAGTTATTTATAGGGATTTTTAGGGTTTACAAGGTTTCTATAATGTTTAGGGATTTTAGAAAATTTTAAGGGTTTTTGGGGGTTTTTACAAGTGGTTATTAAGTTTTTACAGGGTTTTCGAGTTTTAGGGTTTTTAATGTTTTTAGGGTATTTAGGGTTCTTTAGGGTATAATGTTTTTTGAGGTATTTTAGGTTTTTTAGGATTGGTTTTGGGGTTTTGGGGTTTTTTAAAGTTTTAAGAATTTTATAATTTTTTGGGGTTTAGGAGTTTTAGGGATTTTTTATTTTTAGGGTTTTTAGGGGCTTATTGTCTTTAGTGGTTTTAGGGTTTTTATGGGTTTTAATGTTTTTATGGATTTTCGGGTGTTTATGATTTTAAGGTTTTATATATTTTTTTATTATTTTTAGGTAGTTTTATGGGTTTTAGGTTCTTTTAGGGTTTTATAGGATTTCTAGGATTTCTAGGTACATTTCGGTATTTTAGGGTATTTTATGGATTTTAGGAATTTTAGTGTTTTAGGGTCCTTTGGGGATTTTTTGGGTTTTTAGGGTCTTTTAGGTTTTTAGGGGTCTTATAGTTATTAGTGTTTTAGGGTTTTTTAGGGTTTTAGAGATTTTATGTTTTTTGGGGGTTTTTTAGTTTTCAGTTTTTTTAGTTGTTTTATGTTATTGGGGGTTTTAGGTTGTTTTATGAACATTTATGGTTTTAGGTGATTTTATTTTTTATAGGATTTTATGGGTTTTAAGGGTTTTTTATTTTTTAAAGGGTTTAAAATGATTTTTAGGGGGTTTTAGGGTCTTTGGAGAGTTTTATGGTTTTTTGGAATTTTAGGGGTTTTATCGTTTTTTTCAGTATTTTAGGGGTTTACGGGTTTTTTGGATTATTTTATTATTTGAGGGTTTTTTTTGAGTTTTTTGGGTTTTTTGGATTTTTAGGGGATTATGTATTTTTTTAGTTTTTATGGTATTTTTGAGGATTTTTAGTGTTTTTAGGGTTGTAATGGGTTTTAGAAGTTTTAGAGTTTTTAAGGGGTTTAATGGTTTTTATTGGGTTTTTAGGGACTTCTTGTGTTTTTAAGGTTTTTTAGGGGTTTAGGGTTTTATGGTCTTTAGGGGGTTTTGGGGCCTTTGGGGGCTTTGGGTTTTCTTTTGTGATTTTATGGTTTTTAGGGGTGTTTTAGATTGTTTAGATTTGTAGGTGTATTGGGGTTTAGGGTTTAAAGGGGTTTTACTGGTTTTGGGATTTTTAAGTGTTTTTGGAGTTTTAGTTTTTTATTATTATATTTTGCTTTTTAGGGATTTTGAGGGATTTTTGGGTTTTAGGTGATTTTAGGGGGTTTATGGGTTATTATGGAGTTTTGGGATTTCTTTTCAAGTATTTTTAGTGGTTTTAGGTTTTTTGGGAGTTTAAAGTTTTTATGAGTTTTTAGGATTTTTATTTACTTTTAGGGTTTTAGGTATTTTAGGGGTTATAAGGTTTTTAGTGTTTTTTTATAGTTTCTCGGGGTTTAAACAATTTTAGGGGTTTTAGTTGTCTTAATGTTTTTAGGATATTGTAATAGTTTTTATTGTTTTTTAGAGTTCTGTTAGGGTATTTTTAGTGTTTTTAGGGTTTTATGGGGTTTTAGGGTTATTTTGGATTTTATGGGTTTTTAAGATTTTATTTTTTAGGGTCTTTAGGGGATTTAGAAATTTTTTGGGGTGTATAACGGTTTTTATGTTATTTTAGTGATTTTTTAGTGCTTTTAAAACTTTTAGACATTTTTGGGGAATTAGGGTCTTTTGGGGTTTTTATGGTCTTTTAGTGGTTTTAGGGGTTTATAGACATTCAGGGGTTTTTAGGGTTTTTAGGGGTTTTAGGATTTTTATGTTATCTAGTGTTTATGGGGTTTTTGTTTTTAGTTATTTTTGGGATTTTATGGTTTTTTAGTTTTTTTTTTGTTTTTTAGGGGTTTTAGTGTATATAGTGTTTTATAGGTTTTTAGGGCTTTAGGTATTTTTAGGGTTTTAAATGTTTTAAATGGGATTTAGGTGTTTTATGGGGTTTTAAGTGTTTTTAGGGGTTTTAATGGTCTTTTATAGTTATTATGGTTTTTAGGGGGATTAGGGTTTTTTAGATATTGTCTGGGTTTTTTTGTTTTTTATGGGTTTAATGGTTTTTTGATTTTTTTTGGTTTTTTTGGGTTTTTAGAGTTTATAGGGTTTTAAGAGTTTTTATGTGGATTTAAAGGTCTTATTGGTTTTTATGGATTTTAGGGTCTTTCATGGATTCTAGGTTTTTTAGGGGGTTTTAGCGATTTTAGCATTTTTAGGGTATTTTAGGGGATTTAAGTTTTAAATTGGTATTTTAGGGGGTTTTTTTTTGGGTTTTTTGGTTTTTCCAAATTTTAGTTTTTCTTAGGATTTTCAGGGTTTTTAGGGATATTAGTGTTTTAGTGTACTTTATGGGTTTTTATTGCTTTTATAGTTTTAATAGCTTTTATTTTTTTAATTATTTTAATGGATTTTTAGGATTTTATGGTTTTTATGATTTTTGGGGTTCATTATTTTTTTATGTGTTTTTTGGGCTCTTAAGGATTTTAGAGTTTTTTTATTTTTATGGGTTTTAAGGGGTTTGGGGTTTTTTTGTTTTTTGGGTTTTTTTCTACGTTTGGGGGGGGGGGGGGTTAGGGGTTTTAATGATATTATGGATTTTTGAGATTTTAATGATTTTTTGAGTATTTCTGGGGTTTTATGGGATTTTCAGTATTTTAGGGGTTTTTACGGTTTTAGAGTTTTTTTTTGGGTTTTTTGGTTTTTTGGGTTTTTAGTGTTTTTAGGTATTTTTTAGGGTTCATTGGTCTTTTAGGTTTTTAGGGGATTTAGTATGTTGAACCATTTTCAACCATTTTATGGTTTTATGGTTTTAAATGTTTTTTATGGTTTTTATGGTTTTAGTGGTTCAAGGGTATTTTATGTTTTAGGGGGTTTTAGGTCATTAAGGGTATTTATTGTTTTAGGGACTTTTAATATTTTTAGTTTCTTTATGGTCTTTTGGGATTTTAGGGGTTCTAGGGGGTTTAAGGGTTTTTAGGGTTTTTAGGGTTGCGTATGGGTTTTAGTGTCTTTTATGGGTTTTAGGGGGTTTTAAGGATTTAAGAGGTTTTTTTTGGGTATTTTAGGTTTTCTTTGGGATTTTAGGGTATTTTATGTTTTTTGGGTATTTTATGATTTTTCGAGGATTTTTCACATTATTAGGGTCATTTAGAGTTATTAGGGTCCTTTAGGTTTTTTCGGTTTTTTGGGTTTTAAATGTTTGTCAGTATTTTTAGGGGTTTGTAGGGCTTCTAGGGAAGAAGAGGTGTGATGCCAGGCTATTCCTATCCCCCCAATGTCTATTAGAAAAAAGACATTGTAGACAATGGAGGGGTGGGGTCAATCAACCCACACCCAAAAACCCTAGAAGCCCCCAGAAAACCCAAAAGTCCCCAAAAAACCAAAATACACACAAAGCCAAAAAGGGAAGAAAAACGGAAGCCTCTCCACCAGAATCTCCCAACAAAACAGCAACCTGCGTCTCGCAACACCATTGGAATCAACCATCACTCCCTTTCCAATCACATCCACCTCCAGCATCACATAGCCACCAGCATCAAAGTCATAGGTCTTACCTTCACGACCTCTCGGCGAAGCAGCAACTAGCACCAAATACCAGTATATTTCTTCACACCCACCTCCAAGAACACATCCACAACACCCAAAAGAAAGACAAAATCTATCAACACTAAATAGTACCAAAATCCAACAGCCACCCTGATTCACAATCAATCCATTAGCAACTCCAAAATCACCAGCACCCACCTCCGGCAGCACCACCACTCCAGGAAGGTCCATCTCCATTAGTACAGGACCACCAACACAAAAAATAAGGGCATCAACTTCATCACATCTCAGCAAAATAACAACCAAAATTCTAGAATATCGTACCTAGTAGCACAACCAGGGGCATAGAGCAACTAGCATCCAAGACAAGAGCCAATCCGCAGCCCAAACAGCCATTTCGGCAATCTAGAGAACGAAAAGCACCACCAACACGCAACACCTCATATCAAAACCAGCAAACAACACCAGTATCGACTCACATCCAAACCATCCACCAGTATAGCAGATCCGTAACAGCAAAAGGGACTAACAAAACCCTTTAGCATGATATGTGGGACCAAACAGACTACTTTGGCACCGTAGGAAATCATAGACCGACACACGATCCCAACAGAACGCAAACACACCAGGATCAATAGAATAAATTAGAGAATGGGCCGAGGAGCGAACCTGGATCTTCTTCGTATACCGAAGAACGGAAAATCACACAAAGTCTGAGTTTTTTCCACTGCAGATGAAAGTCACCGTCCAAATTCTAAGCACCATCAGTGAGGAAACTGAACAACGAAGCAGCAACCCAGAGTAGATGACAGACTACCGCTGAGACCAGAACCTGCGACGCCGGAACAACCTTCTCTGTCATTAAAGCCCTTGACCCTACTGACCCATCTGTGGAAACCTCAGATCTGAACATTCAACTCTGAACGGCTGAAATCCGGAAGTGTTCCAGGCCTCCAAGGAGTCATCGGCTTCATAAAAGACTAGATTGGAATGATCTGAAGACCGTGAGACCTCCATAGCTGTCGAAGACCAGACGCACCAAAAACGGATTGAATACCCATCCAAATCCAAAATAAACAACGCTAGTGGAGAGAAAAGTCATCGAAGACTAAAAACCACCACCTTCTGGACACTACAGAGCACTTCTAGAGCGCACCATTATAGAGAACAAGGAAGGAGGAAGGATCCAACACCAAATATTCGAGCAGAATCTAGGGGAAAACATGGGAGAGGTGTCGGGCGAGAGAGAGGATTGATGGAGTGGTCCGCCATTTATATCTATAGGGATTCTAAATGTTTGGGGGATTTTTAGTGTTTTAGGGGTTTTAAGTGTTTTTTGGGGTTTTTGGGTTTTTTGGGTTTTAATTGTTTTTAAGATTTATTGTTCATTTTTATGAGTTTTAGTATTTTAGAGTTTCACGGCTTTTTAGGTTTTTTAGGGTTTTATGGTTTTTGGGGTCTTTTGGGGTTTTATAGTTTTTTGTGATTTTTGCTGTTTTTTTGTTCTTTTAATGATTTTAGGGTTTTAGAGACTTTTATGGGTTTTAGGGGGATTCTGTTTTTGGGGTCATTTAGTGGTTTTTATGGATTTTATGGTTGTTTAGGGTTTTTATAGTTGTAGGGTATCTTATTGATTTTTAGGGGGTGTAAGGAAAGTAATGTGTAGGGTAAGGTTATTCGTGGACCCTCACAAATTTATTATAAAATAAGAAACAATGCAGACAGAAGTAGGGTAGAGTTATTCAACCCATACCCCAAAAAACAGGCTCCAAAAACAGAAACAAGAAATAAAAAGACACAAAGACATTCCCAAAATCCAACAAACAAAATAAATAAGAAACGAAAAAACAAAGGGGTCAAACTACCCAGAATCCCCATATAGGACTCCATCAGCCCCATATCTAGAGGATTCTTCTGATGGTGTCATCTCCTACTTTGCAGCATCCTTCCTAGAAATTTCAAAATAAATAGGAAGCTTGGTGTAAAAGCCCCTATGCCTCCACTGCTCTACAGACAAGGAGACGTTAGAGGAGGATCTGGTGGCCATTGTCTTGGGAAGATTAGAATAGTCCCATCTAGGCCTCACCATCCTTGGGGAAGGATCTTCATAGTACACCTTTCAGTCTTATAGCATTCCATCTGCACTTGACTCCCTAGTCCTAGAAGTATCATCCTTCTCATGCTCAACAACACCATGATCAGCCCCATCGGTCTGGATACCAGAACCGAGCGCACTGTTAGCCCTATACTTCTTCTTTCGGCGGTAAGAATTCATGCCAACAAAAATAGGGTCACCCATTAGATCCTTCTCTCTCTTTATTTGATCTATATTGGCATAGAGCATGGCATCATAATCCTCAAAGAATTCATCGAGCCTTGCTGCTTCATCTTCATCATCCCCAAAAAATTGCACATCCTGCTTTAAAAATAGCCCCTACAGTATTTCATTGTGATGTTTCTCAAATGGAATTTTTGTGAAATCAAGAACAATATGTTCGAAAAACTCAACACATGGGGGTTCAGTCTCATACAGAACTAGAGCACGACTCTGGTGCTCTTTCGATTGGTCCTCCCAATCCGCAACTAACTGAGAACCTTCAGTTGGTCTGTCCCTAGTCCCAGTAACAACAGCTTGCACATCCTATTCTTGCAATTTCTCAGAATACGTTAAAGGAAGATCTACCTCCATGCACCCTAGTCCATCGTAGAAGGTAAGTGGATCCTCCCCCTTAGGATCTATAAGGATTGTAGTGTAATCCATTGCTGCTTAATCCTTCATAACACCGTGGTCCGGATTCCCTTATCTCAACCCCTCCCCATCCACAGAATCCACTGCTTCCATCCCTGAAAACTGGTTTGAAGTTAAAACAACAAAAACTATTGTTCCCTGTACCCTCTCCCCACTCCCTATCCTTTCACATGTGAGACCAGGTGCCACATCCTGGGATTCCAATGGTTGCAACTCAGTATCCATGGAGGTTGCATCTTAAGCCTCCCATTGAGCATTCATCTCCCACCTAGCCTTCCCAACATCCAAAATTTCCATAGGACCCAGATTCCCAAAGAGAATAGAAGATGGAGCATTATCAAGTAATTTTTGTGGCAGAACATAAGCCACTACCCCCCTCACCAGCAGTATCACCCCCCAAAATGCTGGAGGAATGGGCGCCACCTTCAATTCTTGAGTCACCATGTGAGCACTTTTAAGGTTCATTAACCTTCACCTATAAAAGATTCCCTACTGTAGCTTGCCTGGAGACAGTTCCCTCTCCTTCCACCCCAACATCCCTTATTTCATCTGAGAGAGCATCCTTCAGAATTATCAGCCTTGCATCCAAATCATATTCCATCCCCAACCCTGGTGGGATAGTTCTAAAATCAGTCCCTACAATAACACACTCACTACCCTAGAACTACAATTACTTCCTCCTTGACTGAGTGTTCTAAATTAATCGAAATAATTCATCAATGATTCAAGCACCACATTTTGATTCCATCGATGTTCCTCACTGGTGGAAATCCAAAAAAAATCATCTGGTGCTTTCGAAACATCTACTTCCACACAAACCCTCGGGGAAACTGGGTGACAGAGAGCCCTATTTCTACTATTGATGCACAAAACAGACCAACCATATTCCCCAACAATGAAGTAATAGAAATATTTTTAAAGGGGATGAGGAGTTCAGGAAACCTCACCCAAATTGCCACCATTAGAGAGTCACAACGCAAATGGAAATCAATGGTCCATCGGGAGAGAGAAAATCGGGAACCATCAAATCTTCAAGGGGCTATAGACCAAGCCTAAATAAGATCCTCCTCAGGTAAAATGAAAATCAGAATGTGGAATGAATCAATAATACCCACAGTAGCTTGATCCAAAAGATACAAGTGTGCAAACACCAACCTATCAGAAACGTCAACTGAAGGGAGCCAATTCAAAAACTAAGAAACCAAGGTCAGCCTATGTAGAGAAGAAGCCCTGTTAAACTCTGAGACCAATATATGCAATCACATATGTCCTTCATTCCAACCTAGAACCATAAGGAAGATCTCAATCTGTGGAAAATTTGGAAGCAGACCAGGATCTGGGAATGAAATAATGGTTCTACCATCATCGAGGAATAGCAGAGGCCCCTCCCCTACAGGGGGGGGGAGGCCGAGGCACAGAAGGTGTTGACGTCTTCATGCTGGCAGCAAGAAGGTAGAATCACCATTACGGGAGTCCAGTGGAGCCATCAGGGTATTTTTCTTCAAGGAGGGTTAAGGGTTTTAAAGGGTTTAATGGTTTTTATGGTCTTTTAGGGTTTTATGATTTGGGTGGGGGTTAGAATGTATACTGATTTTTAGGGTTTTTGAGTCTTTAGGGGTTTTCAAGGAATTTTATGGTCTCTCGGGGGTTTCATAATATTTTTTGGGCCATTTAGGGATTTTAGGTGTTCTTCAATTCTTTTATGTGTTTTAGGTTTTTTTGGAATACTTTACGTTTTTAGGTTCTTTTAGTTTTTTAGGGATTTTAGGGGTTTTAAGGTATTTTAATAGTTTTTAGTATTTTCATGGTTTTTATAGTTTTTTTGTTTTCATTTTGGGTATTTATGGGTTTTTAGGGTTTTAGGTTCTTTTAAATTATATTTACGGTTCTTAGGGTATTTATGTTTTTATGGGTTTTAAGGGTTATATGGTTTATAAGGGTTTTGGGGTGTTTATGGTTTTTAGGTTTTCTAATGATTTTTAGGGTTTTATGGATATTAGTGTTTTTTTTATTATGAGTGTTTTTAGGGTTTTAAGGGCCTTCTAATGTTTTAGGGTTTTAATTATTCTTAGTGTATTTTGGGTTTTTGAGGGTTTTTATGTTTTTTAGGGTTTTTAGGTTATTAAGGGTTTTTAGTGGATTTTAGGATTTTTTCAGGTTTTCTAGGATTTTTAAGGATTTTTATGGATTTTTATGGATTTTAATAAGCTTTAAGGATTTTAGGGGTTTTTTGTGTTTTTAGTGGGTTTATACTTTTTAGGATTTTTCATGGATTTTAGAGGGTTTTATGGTTTTTGTGTTGTTAGTGTTTTTAGTGTATTTTGTTTTTTTTGTGGATTTATTGATTTTTATGATTTTAGGGTTTTTAGGGTTTTATGGACTTTTAGAGTTTTTATAGTTTTTAGGGGTTTTTACAATTTTTATGGGTTCTTAGTGTTTTTTAGGGTTTTGGTTTTTTAGGGTTTTAGGATGGTTAAGGGGTTTTTAGTGTCTTTTGGGGTTTTATAGTATTTTAGGGTCTTTTGTGGTTTTTGGGGGTGTTTGCTGTATTATTGGGTTTTACGGGATTTTTTGGTCTTTAGGGGTATTAGGGTTTTAAGGGTTTTTAAGGATTTTATGATTTTAGGTTTTTCAGGTTATTTTGGTTTTTAAGGGTTAAGGTGTTTTTAATTTTGTTTAATGTTTTTATGTGTTTTTAGTGTTTTAGTGTTTTATGGGTATTAAGGGTTTTATGGGGTTTAAGGATTTATATGGATTTATGGGGTTTTTAGGTTTTTTTTGGGGGGGGGGGAGGGTTATTATTTTAGGTTTTTTAGGGGTTTTTTTAAATTTTTGTGGGAGTTAAGATTTTTTAGGGTTTTTTGTGGGGTTTTAGTTTTTTTGGGGTTTTAGGGTTTTTATATATTTTAAGGTTTTTAATTTAGTTAGGGTGTTTAGGGCCTTTTATGTATTTTAAGGTGTTTAGGGACTTTTAGGCATTTTAGGTGTTTTAATGGTTTTATAAATATTTCTAGGTGTTTTTTTGGATATTTAGTGTTTTTTTTGGGTTTTGGGGTTTTTAGAGATTTTCAGGGGTTTTTGGGTTTTATTGATTTTAAGGTTATTTTTGGTTTTAGGGTTTTTTATGCGTTTAGAATATTTTAAGGTTTTAGGGATTTTATGATATTTGGGGTTTTTAGGATATTATGGTGTTTTGGGGTTTTTTTGGGTTTTTTGGATTTTAGGATATTTTTGTGTTTTTAGGTTTTTAAAAGGTTTTTGGGGTATTTTATGTTTTTTATATTATTTTTATGGGATTTTAGGGGTTTCATTGTTTTTATTGTTTTATGGGTTTTGGGACTTTTATGATTTTTATGGGCTTTAGGGGTCTTAAGGATTTTAAGGATTTTAAAGGATTTTAGAATTTTTTGTTCTTTAGGGTGTTTAGGATTTTAAGAGTTTTTAATGTTTTTATGGATTTAAGGTTTTTTAGTGTTCTTTTGGGTTTTTTTGTGGTTTTTAGGGTTTTTTTGAGGGTTTAGGGATTTTAGTGGTTTTTAGGCTTTTATAGTTTTCATAGGGGTTTTCAAGGGTTTTAGTGCTTTAATGGGGCTTTAGGATTTTTAGGGGATTTAGGGATTTTTTTTAGAATTTCTAGGGATTTTAGAGTTTTTGTAGGGTTTAAGGCTTTTTTCAGGGTTTCTAGGGGTTTTAAGTGTTTTATTTTATTTTTAGAGTTTCTTGGGTTTTTTTTGGGTTTTTAGGGTACTAAATGTTTATTAGGGTTTTTCGTGTTTTAATGTTTTTAGCACTTTTCAGGGTTGTAAGTTTTTTTAGGAATTTCTTGGGGTTTTAGGGGTTTTTAGAGCTTTTAGGGGTTTATAGGTTATTTTATGGGTTTTTACTATTTTATTAGGTTTTTTAGGTTTTTTATGCTTTTATAGTGTTTTTAGGATTTTTCTGGTTATAGGTTATTTTAGGGTTTTTACAGTTTTAGGGAGATTTTTTCATTTTAGGAGTTTTCTATAATTTTAGGGGTTTTATAGTTTTTAGTTATTTTTATGGGTTTTAGAGGTTTGAGGGGATTTTTGGATGTTTAAGGGGTTTAGGGTTTTTAGTGTCTTTAAGATTGTTAGTGTTTGAGGAGTTTATATAGTTTATATGGTTTTTATTGATTTTAGGGATATTTTTAGTTTTTAGGGTTTTAGTTTTCTAGGGGGTTTGGGGAGGATTTTGGGTTTTTTAGTTTTTTAGGTTTTTAGTGGTTTAAGAGGTTTCTAGTGTTTTAGTGAATTTAGTGTTTTAAGTATTTTTATGATTTTAAGGGTTTCTAGGGTTTTATAGGGGTTTATTTTGATTTTAATGTTTTTTTGGGTTCTCTTCAAGTCTCTTTGGGATTTTAATGTATTTCCTTAGTATTTTTACGTTTTTTTGGGTTTTTATAATTTTATAGTTTTAAGGAAATTTTTGGGGTTTTAGGGTTTTTTATTATTTTTAATGATTTTTTATGGTTATAAGGTTTTTAGGATTATTAGTTTTATTTTTTTAAGGTTTTAATGTTTATTTAATATATTTTTCAAATTTCATGGCTTTTAAAGATGTTTTAGGGTTTTATGCTTATTTTGGTTTTTCTAGGGTTTTTAAAACTTTTAGGGGTTTGTGGGTTTTTTTTGTTGTTTTAGGGATGGTTACAGTTTTCACTGTCTTTTAAGGTTTTGGGGTTTTAAGTGGTTTAGAGTTTTAGAGTTTTAGGGGTTTTTAGGGATTTTATTTATTTTTAAGGTTTTTATGGGTTATTAAGGTTTGGGAGGTTTTAATGTTTTTGACATATTTAGGGTTCTTAGTTATTTTATTGGTTATAAGCTTTTTTTAGTTTTTATGGGTTTTTGTGTTTTTATAGTTTTTATGGATTTTATGGTGTTTTTTTGTTTTGGGGTTTTTAAATATTTTTAGGGTTTTTAGGGTATTTTATGTTTTTATTGTTTTAGGGTTTTTTAGTTTTTTTTAGTTTTAAGGTATTTGAGGGTTTTAGGTTTTACTAGGTTTTTCAAAAAAAATTAAGGAGTTTTCGGGGTTTTTTGGTTTTGATGATTTTTAGGGTTTTTTATTTTTTGGGGGTTTTGGAGATTCAGGTTTATCTAGGATTTCAAATGGCCTTTTATAGTTTTTATGGGGTTTTAATCCTTTTAATATCTTTTATGGTTTTAGTTTTTTAAGGGTTTTAATGTTGTTTTATGGTTTTCTTGGTTCTTTAGTGATTTTTTGGGTTTCTAATGTTTTAGGGGTTTTAGTGTTTTCTTGGTTTTTAGTTGTTTTATGGGGATTTAGGGGTTTTTTGTGTTTTTAGGAATTTTTTGGGTTTTTAGGATTATTAGGGGTTTTATGGGTTTTATGGGATTTTATTATTATATGGGTTTACTAGTTTTTACTGTTATTTTTGGGTCTTTTGTCATTTTAGTGTTTTAGGGTATTTAGGGGTTTTAGGGGTTCAAGGGTATTAAGGGTGTTTTAGGGTTTTTAGGGTCTTTTAGGGGTTTTTGTGTTTTAGAGTTTTAAGGGTCTTTTAGGGGTCTGATGATGTTTTTATAGTTTTTTAAGGGGTTTAGGGGGTTTATGGAATTTTTATTTGTTTCAGTTGATTTAGTGTTTTTGGGTTTTCTAGGGGGTTTAGGGTAATTTATGGTTTTGTAGGTTTTTAAGGGTTTTAGGGGTTTTTATATTCTTTTAGGATTTTTATGAGTTTTTAGGTCCATTAGGGTTTTTTTAGGTTTTTAGTGTCCTTTAATATTTTAGTGTCCTTTAGTAGTTTTATGGACCTTTCTTTCTTTAAGGTGATTAAGGGATTTTCAGAGTCTTTTAGGGTTTTAAGGGTATTTTAGGGTCTTTTTGGTTTTTTAGTTCTTTAATGTCTATTAGTATTTTTACAGTTCTACAGGTTTTAAGGGTTTTTAGGGTCTTTAAGGTTTTTGGGTCCTTTTATAGGTTTTAGTTTTTTTAGGGTCTTATAGGGCTTTTATGTTCTTATTGGTTTTTATACCATTTTTTATGTTTAAGGTTATTTTTTAGGTTTTTTAGTTTTTTTCTCCGTGTTTTAGTGATTATAAAGTTTTTTGGGTTTTAGGGTTATACTATTTTAAGGATGTTTTAGGGGTTTGGGGTTTTAGGGTTTTTATGTATTTAGGGTTTTTTTTATGGTTTTTAGATTTGTTAGGGTATTTTGGGTCTAGATAGTTTTAGGGATATTTAGGTTCTATCGAAATTTTAGGGTATTTTTAAGGTCTTTTGGGGTTTTTTTTTTCGTTTTTTTAGTGTTTTTAAGAGTTTATTAGGTTTTATTATGTGTTTAAATGTTTTTATGTGTTTTAGGGTTATTTTTTTTAGGATTATTTTGGGATTTTTAGGGTTTTTAGGTGTTATAAGGAGTTCTAGGGATTTTAGGGTTTCTGTTATTTTTAGCAGTTTTTTGTGTTTCTATGGCCCTTTAAGGGTTTTATGGGTATTTTTGGGTTACGAAGCGGTTTTAGGGTTTTTATGGTTTTTAGGGTATTTTATTATTTTTATTAGTATGTGGTTTAGTAGGTTTTTTACAGTTTTATGGATTTTTATGCATTTATAGAATTTTAGAGGATGTTTAGGGGTTTTAGGTGTTTAGGGTTTGTAAGGGGGTTTTATGGTTTTTAAGGATTTCGATGCTTGTTATGGTTTTTTAGGGATTTTAGGGTAATTTAAGGGGGGTTTTGGGTATTTATGAGTTTTATGGTATTTTAGGGTTTTTATTGGGGATTTATGGGTTATTAGTGTCTTTTAGGTTTGTTATTGTTTTTAGGGTTTTTTGTTTTTTAGGGTCTTTTAGGGGATTTTATGCTTTTTCGGAGTTTTGGATTTCTATGGTTTCTAGTTTTCATGGGGGGGGGGGTTTAAGTTTTATTACAGACTTTTGTGTTTTTAGTGGTTTTTAGGTTTATTAGGGTTTTAGGAGTTTAAAAGGTTTTTTGTGTGTTTTAGGGATTTTTAGGGCCATTTGGGTTTTAGAGGACTTATGGGTTTTATGGATTTTAGGGGTTTTAAGGATTCTATGGTTTTAGGGATTTTTTGTGTTTTAGGGGTTTTAGGGTTCGTAACTGGTTTTATGGTTTTTAGGATTTTTTGTGTTTTAGGTTTTCTATGGTTTTAAAGTGTTTATGTTTCCTTTAGGATTTCTTTAGGTTTCATAGAGTTTTTTATAATTTTTTAGGAATTTTAGGGATATAAGTAATTTTACGAGTTTTATGGATTTTATGGATTTTAGGGGTTTTAATGGTTTTTAGGTTTTTAAATATTTTTAGGAATTTTTAGTGTATTTATTGTTTTTATGGTTTTTAGAGTTTTCTAGTATTTTTTGGGTTTTTAGTATTCTGAGGAGTTTTATGGTGTTTAAGGGTTTTTAGGGAATTTTAGGGTTTTTATGAGGATTTTTATGTTTTAATGGGATTTTAGGGTTCTTTACTATTGTTTTAGGGATTTTATAATTCTTTATACTTTTCTGGGTTTTTTCGGTTTTATGGTTTTATCTGTTTTTAGGGTTTCTTTAGTTTTTCAGGATATTAGGCTTTTTAGTGACTTTTATCTTTTTTATGTTTTTATTTTTTTAGGGATATTTTAGTTTTTTAGGGTTTTAGGTATTTTATGTGTTTAAGGGGTTCTTTGGGTATTTTAGGGTTATTATAGGGTGTTATTTGAGATTTTAGGTTTTAGGGTCTTTTAGTATTTTTTGGATTTTTAGGGCCTTTAGGGTTATTTTGGGATTTTAGGTTCCCTTAGGGATTTTCTAGTGTTTTTAGGGGTTTCAGTGTTTTTAGTATTTTTTAGGTTTTTTAGTGTTATTTATGGTTTTAGTGGTTTTTAGGGTTTTTAGGGTTTTATTTTTTTTGGGATTTGGGGTTTTTATGGTGTTTAGTGTTTTTGGGGGGTTTTAGGAGTTTTTAAGGTTTTTATAAATTTTAGGTTTTTTAGGTTGTGTAAGGGATTTTTCGGAATTTATTGGGGCTTAGCGGGGTAGTGTTTTTAAGGAAATAAGGGTTTTAATGAAGTGTTAGAGTTTTAGGGGTTTATTGGTTTATATGGTTTATTTGGGGGTAGTATTTTTAGATTTTTTAGGCATTTTGGGTGTTTAGGGTTTTTAGGGGTTTTTAGTGTTTCTATGGTTTTGGTGGTTTTTGGGGTTTTTGGGTTTTTAAAAGGGTTTTATATTTTTTTGGGTGTTTTTTGGAATTTTAGGGGTTTAATGGTACATAAATTTATTTCAGGGGTTTTAGGGGTTTTCCAAGGATTTTAGGAGTTGGGAGTAGGTGTGTTAGGATTTTAGGGGGTTTTAGGGGTTTTTAGGATTTTTTTTGGGTTTTTATGGGTCTTAAAGTTTTTAGGGATTTTAGGGTTTTTGGTATTTTTATGGTTTTTATGTTTTTTTAGTATTTTTAATGTTTTAGGGGAATTATGTTGTTTCATTATTTTTTAGGGTTTTTAGGGTGTTTAAGGTGTTTTTATTGTCTCTTAGGGTTTTCATATGATTTTATTTATTTCTATGTATTTAGGTGTTTTAGGATTATTTTAGCATTTTTACAGTTTTTAGGACTTTTTAGGGGTTATTGTGGATTTTCATGGGTTTTAGTGGTTTTCTGTATTTTTGTGTATTTTGGGGTTTTTTAATTTTTATGGTTTTCTAGGTTTTTTAGGTTTTTTGGGGCGTTTAATTTTATAGGGGTTTTAGGTTTTTAAGGGGTTTTCAGCCTATTAAGGATTTTATAGGGTTTTTGGTGTTTTATTGTTTTAGGGACTTTACTGTTTAGTGTTTTTAAAGTATTTAAGGTTTTAAATTATTTCAGATTCTTTTAGGAGGTTTTAGGGATTTTATTGGGTTTTTATAGGTTTATAGGGGTTTATGGTTATTAGGGTTTTTAGTGTTTTTAGGGAAATAGTTTTTTTTTGGTTTTTTTGGGTTTTTAGGAGTTTTTAGAATTTTTAAGGTTTTTAGGAGTTTAGGTCATTTTATGGATTTTGGGGGATTTTTTTGGGTTTAGGGGGTTTTATGGGGTTTTATGATTTTCATAAGGGGTTAGGAGTTTTGGAGATGTTTGTGGGTTTTAGGGTTTAAAATGGTTTTTACGGTTTTTAGGGGTTTGTTAGAGTTTTTAGGGGGTTTATGATTTTTTTTGGTTTTTTAAGGTTTTCAAGGTTTTTAGTGTTTTTAGTATTTTTATGGGTTTTTGGGGTTTTTTGAGATTCATAAAGTTTTCTTTTGGATTTTATATTTATAATTTTTAGGGTATTTTATAGATTTTTCAGGCTTTTAGGGTTTTAAGGGGGGTTCAAGGGTTTTGTAGGACATCAAGGGTTTTAAGGTGTTTTGGGGGATTAGAGGTTTTTGGGGGGTTTTAATGGTTTTTTTGGGATTTATAGCGGTGTTTAGGGTTTCTAAGGTTTTATGGTTTTAGTGTTTTGTGGTTTCTATGGTTTTTTTGGGATTTTTTTTGTGTTTTTAAGGTTCATTAGGGTTTTTAGGGTTTTTAGGGCTTGTAAAGTATTTTTTTCTTTTTAGGGGTCTCAACATTTTTTAGGATTTTTTGGAGATTGTAAGTTTTTAGAGTTTTTAGGGATTTCTAGTGTATTTAATGTATTTTAGATATTTTTTTGGGGATTTATGGATTTTTAGAATTTTAGAGTTTTGATGGCTTTATAGGTTTTAGATTTTTTATAATTTTTATGGTTTTTATGGGTTTTTAGGGATTTTAATATTTTTATTATTTTTCATTATTTCATTTTTTTGGGTTTTTTTGGGATTCTTGGGTATTTCAGGTTTTAGGGCATTTGAGGGATTTTAATTATTTTTAGGGGTTTAATGGGTTTTGAAGATATTTTTAGGTTTATAGATTTTTAGGGTTTTTATTTTTTTATCCTTTTTATGGGTTTTAAGTGTTTTAGGTTTTTTAGGTTTTTTAGGTTTTTTAGTTTCTTAAGATACTTTTGGGGTATTTTTGTTTGTGGTTTATAGTATTTTTAGGATTTTTAGGATATTTAGGGGGTTTGTTTTTTTAGGTTTTTAGGTGTTTTATAGTTTTTAGTGTGTTTATGTGATTTTAGGTTCTTTTAAATTTTTAGGATTTCTTAGAATTTTTAGGGTATTTTATGTATTTTATGATTTTTATGTTTTTTTGGGGGTTAAGGGTTTTTTTGGTATTTTTAGGTTTTTAGGGGTTTCAAGATTGTTTAAGATTATTAGTATTTTTGGGTTTTATATTTTTATTGTTTTTAGGGGTATATTAGTGTTTTGAATGTTTTTCAGGGGGTTAAGGTCTTTTTTAGTGTTTTTTCAAGGTTTTAGTTATTTTTATTATTTTTATAAAATTTTAAGGTTTTTGGTTTTTGGGGTTTGGGGTTTTGATGGATTTATATAGTATTTAGGGGTTCTAAATGATTTTATGGGGTTTTATAGGGGTTTTAGATTTTTATTGTGTTTTAGGATTTTTAGGGGTTTTAATGTTTTTTTAAAGTTTTTAGGTTCTTATTAGGGTTTTTATGGGTTTTTAGGATTCTTATGGACTTTATGGGTTTTTATGGTTTGTATTTTTTTAGTATTTTAGGGGGTTTTAGGTTCTTTTAAGGAGTTTTAGTGTTTTAGGGTTTTTATAATTTTTAGGCTGTTAGGGATTTCATTTTTTAGGGTCTTTAGGTTATTTTTAGATTTTGGGGGTTTTAGGGATTTAGGTGCTTCAAGGGTACTTTTAATGTTTTGTACAGATTTAGTGTTTTAAATGGTTTATTACGGTTTCTTTGGGATTTTTGAGTTTTTAGGGGTTTTTGAGTTTTTAAGGTTTTTTTGGGTATCTTTTGTATTTTTAGGTTCTTTATGGGCTTTATGGTTTGATGCTTTTTACGTTTTCTTAGGGTTTCCTTGGGTAATTTTTGGATGTTAATGTTTTCATTGGTTTTTAATATTTTGTTTTGGTTTTTAGGGTTTATAGAGTTTTTAGGGCTTTTATTGGCTTATGGTTTTTAGGGATATTATGGATTTTACAATTTTTATGATTTAAGGTTTTTTTAGGGATTTTCATGTTTTAAGGGTTTTCTAGAATTTTTAGGGATTTGGGGGGTATTTTGGGTTTGGGGGGGGGGGGGGTTAGGTCTTTTAGGGTTCTTATTGGTTTTAACAGTTTTTTAGTGTTTTAGGGGTTTAGGGGTTTTCTGGTGTTTTATTTTTATTTGGTTTTTGTGGGTTTTAATAGGTCTTTAGGGGTTTTGTGGGTTGTATGGTTTTTACTAATTTTATGGGGTTTTAGTGTTATTATGGGGTTTTTAGAGTTTTATGGTGTTTATGTTTTCGTAAAATCTTTTATTTGTTTTATAGGGGTTTTAGGGTCTTTTAGGGTTTTTAGGGTCTTTTTCCATTTTTCGGACTTTTAAGGTTTTTAGGTTTTTAGGCGTTTTAAGGTTTTTTTAGTTTTTTGGAGTTATTTAGGGATTTCTTGGTTATTTAGGGGGTTTTAGTGTTTTTTTGGTTTTTAGGGTTGTAGTTTTATAGGGTTTATGGTTTTTACAGTTGTTTAAGGCTTTTAATAGGTTTTAGGTGTTTAATAGTGTTTTAATGATTTTTTTTAATTTTAGGGGTTTAAGGGTTTTTTAGTGTTTTGGGGAGTTATAGGAAATTTCTGTTTTATTATTGGTTTTTATGGTATTTTAGGTTTTTAAGGGATTTTTTGGATTTTTGGGATTTTTGGGATTTTGGGGTTTTTATTATTTTCTAGGTTTTTTAGGGTTTTAGGGATTTAGGGTTTTTAGGGAATTTAGGGATTTTATGGATTTCTATGTGTTTTTAGGGCTTGTCATGGTTTTTTAAATGATTTATGGGTTCTATGGTTTTTAGTGTTTTTAGGGGTTTAATTGTTTTTAAATTTTTGATGGTTTTTTAGGGATTGATTTTTTTGGATTTTATGGTGTTTTATGGTCCTTTAGGGTTTTTGGACCTTTTTTGATTTTTAGAGGTTTTAGATGTTTTCATGTTTTTTTAGTGTTTTCATGGTTTTAGGGTTTATAAATTTATAATTTTTTTGGGGGGTTTAGTGTCTTTTAGGGGTACTATGATTTATGTGGTTATTTTGGGGGTTTTAATATTTTTTTAGGGTTATTACAGTTTTGGGAGAATTTTGGGTGTTTTAATGTTTTTCGATCTTTTTAGTATATTTTTCGGGTTTTTAGGGTTTTTAGGGCTTTATAATTTTTGGTATTTTAGGGGATTTTAGGGATTTTACTATTTTATGGTTTTTAGGGATTTTATGGTTTTGTAGGATTATTCTCTGGTTTTTAGTTTTTTTAGGGTTTTATAGGATTTTAGGGATATTTAATTGTTTATTAGGGTTTTAAGGGTTCTTTTATGGTTTTAGGGTTCTAATGGGATTTAAGGTGTTTATGGGGGTTTAGGGGTTTCTATGGGTTTTAGGGTATTTTATGATTTTGTATAAATTATTAGGGTTCTTTTGGGTTATTATGGTTTTTTTGGGTTTTTAATGTTTTTTGGTTTTTTAGTGTATGAAAACATTTTTTGCAGTTTCAGCGGTTTTTAGGGTTTTTATGGGTTTTAGGGTTTTTTTTGGATTTGGCGTTTTTTCAGGGTGTTTATTTTTTGTTTTGTTTTTTAGGGTTTTTAAGGTTTTTTTGGGTTTTTCGGTTTTTATGATCTTTTAGGTTCATTAGGGGTTTTAGTATTTTTAGGGTTTTATGGTTTATATGGTCTTTTAGGGGTTTTGGGGGTTTTAGGGTCATTTGGGCATTTTATTGTATTTTTTGGTTTTATGTTTTTATGGTCTTTTAGGCGGGTTTATTATTATTAGCGTATTTTTAGAGCTTTTGGTTCATTTTGGGGTTTGGTGGTATTTTATGGGTTTTAAGGGGTTTGAAGTGTATTAAAGGTTTTCAAGGTTTTTAAAGGTTTCTAAGGGTTTTAGGTTTCAAAATGTTATTAAGGGTGTTTAGTGTTTTTTGGTATTTTTAGATTTTTTAGGGTTTTAGGGATTATTTAAGGATTATTTGGGGTTTTTTGTGTTTTGGGATGTTTTTGTGTTTATGAATATTTTTATAGTATTTGGGGTTTTTGGTGTTTTGGGGTCTTCATTATTTTTTAGTGTTTTAGTATTTTTAAGTGTTAGATTTTTTTTATTTTTTGGTATTTTTTAGTGTTTTAAGGATTTTTAGGGGTTTTAGGGTTTTTTAGTATTTTTTAGGTTTGTTTTTGGGTTTAATAAAGCTTTTTAGGGTCTTTTGGGTCATTATGGTATTTTAGGGGATTTAATGTCTTTTAGTGTCTTTTATGGTTTTAGGATCTTTTGTAGATTTGTAGCGTTGTAGGGGGTTTAATGGGTTTTTATAGTTTGTTAGGGGTTTTTAGTATTTTTATGGGTCTTATGGGTTTTTAGGATTTATAGGGTTTCTTGTGTTTTATGTTTTTTCTGTATTTTTTTTTTGATTTTAGGGTTTTGTGGGTTATTTTTAGTGTTTTTAGGATTTCATATGGTTTTTACATGGGGGGGTGGCCTTTTAGAGTTTTTTCAGGTTTTTAGGGTTTTTGGGTTTTTGGAATTTAAGGTATTTCGTATATTTTATTTGGTTTTTTTCGGATTCTTATAGGTATTAAATTTTTTTTGGGTTTTTGGGGGTTTCTAGGGTTTTTATGGCGTTTGAGCACATTTTAGGGTTTTTAGGGGTTATAAGGAGTTTTGGGTATTTGGGACTTTTAGAGTTTTAGGGTTTTTAGGGGAGGTAGGGATTTTAGGGTTTTTTCTTTTTATATTTTTTAGTGTGTTTAATGGTTTTAAGGATCTTTTATTTTTTAAATGGTTTTTAGGGCTTTTTGGGTTTCTAGGTTTTTTATGGTCTTTTAGGGTTTTTAGAATTTTAGGTTTTTTAGGTGTTTATGGGTTTTATGGACTTTTAAGGTTGTTTTAGGGTTTTCCTTGGGTTTTATGTTTTTCCAAGCATTGTTTGGGATTTTTCATGTTTTAGGGGTTTTTTGAGTTTTAGGGTATTTTAATATTTTTTCGGTTTTTTGGGATTTTTAGGGTTTTTTTGGAGTTTTTAGGGTTTTTTAGAGTTTAAGGTTGTTTAGTTTTTTTATAGTATTTTAATGATTTTTATGGGATTTTAGGTGTTTTAATTTTTTTATTTTCTGGTTTTTAATGTTTTTAGGGTTCTTTAGGGCTTTAAAGGGATTTTTGGTGTTTTCTGGGTTTTAAGTTTTTTGGGTTTTTTTATTTTTAGGGAATTTTCAGTTTTTAGGTGGGTTAGGGTTTTCATTAATTTTAGTGTTTTTAAGGGGTTTGGGTATGGATATTTATGTTTTTACGGGTTTTAGGGGTTTTTAGTGTTTTTTTGTTGTTCCGATTTTTTGGGGGTTTTAATGGTTTTTAATGGTTTTAAGGGTTTTTTGGATTTTCATGGGTTTTTATGTTTTAAGTGGTGTTTTGGTTTTTTGGTCTCTTAGTATTTTAGAGTTTTCCTTTGGTTTTTAGCGTTGTTAGGGTTTTTAGGGTTTTACGTATTTTTTAGGGCCTATCTCGGTTTTTTGAAAAAAATAGGGTTTTATGTTTTTAAGGTTTTCAGGGATTTTTAACATGTTTTAGGGATTTTTATGATTTTTAGGATCATTTAGGTTTTTAGGGTTTTTTGGATTTTTTATGGATTTTGACGGTTTTTAGGGTTTTTAGTGATTTTTAGGTTTTTTAGTGTTTTTGGGTCATTTATAGGTCTTTCAAAGGTTTTTCAGTGTTTTACATGTTTTTAGGGCATTTAGGGATTATTATGGTTTTAGGGGGTTTTAGGATTTTCAATGTTTTTAAGGTCTTTTAGATGTTTAAACTGTTTTATGTCCTTGTAAGATTTTAGGGTATTTTACAGTTTTTGAGAATTTTAATTTTTTTGTGTATTTAAGAGTTCATATGGTATTAGAGGGTTTTTTGGTTTTTAAGGTTATTATAGTCTTTTAGTATTTTAATGTAATTTTAGGGTTTTTAGGTGGTTTTACAGTATTTGGAGTTTTTAGGGTTTTGTGGATTTGTGGTTTTTAGGGATTTTAGGGGTTTTGTAGGGTTTTTAGTCACTTTTATGATTTTTAAGTGGTTTTAGGGTTCTTTAGGGCTTTTAGGAATTTTATGGTCCTTTATGGTGTTTAGGGTATTTAGGGACCTTTAGCGTTCTTTTTGGTTTATTTTGTTCCTTTAGGTTTTTTAGGGTTTTAGGCTCCTTTAAGTCATTTTAGATTCTTTTCAGGGTTTTTACGTTGTTTTGGGTGGTTTTATGTGTTTTTTGGGGTTTTAGTTTTTTTGGGGTTTTAGGGTGTTTAAGGGGTTTTATGGAATTATAGGTTTTTTAAATGGTTTTTAGGGGTTTTTTGGTTTATTAATTTTTATGTTTTTTTAGGTTCATTGATGGTTTTTAGGATTTTTGGTATTTTTTAGGGGTTTTACTGTCTTTTAAAGTTTTTAAGTGTTTTTTAGGGTTTTTAGGTTTTTAGGGGATTTAAGGATTTTTTTTGTCTTTTTTTGGGGTTTTGGGTGTTTTATGGGATTTAGTGGTTTTTTGGGTTTTTTGGGTTTTTATGGGTTTTATGGTTTCTTATGGATTTGGGGTTTTAATGGGTTTTTATTGTTTTTATGGTTTTAGGATTTTTTTTGGGTTTCATAGTTTTTACTTCTTTTTTGTGGTTTTGATGGGTTTTCATGCCTTTTTATGGGGTTTTAGGGTTTTTATGTGTTTTGGGGGTTTCATGGGTTCTAGGGTTTTTAGGGTTTTTACGATTTTTAAGATTTTTATATATTTTAGTGTTTTTGATTTTTTATGGGTTTTAGGGATTTTTTGGATCTTTTCTTATGTTTAATGGTTTTTTATTCCTTTTATGGTTTTAGTTTTTTAGTGGTTTTAGGTGTTTTGAGTTTTTATTATTTTTAGGTTTTTAGGGTTTTTATCAGTTTTTTTTTGTTTTATGGTTTTTGGGGTTTTGGGTGTTTAATGTTTTTTTGGTATTTTGGGTATTTTTTATGGTTTTTATGGTATTTTATGATTTTTAGAGTCTTTTATGGTTTTAGGTTTTTATGGTATTTTAGGTATTTTAGGGTTTTTAGGGTCTTTTAGGGGTTTTAGGATTTTTTTGGGTATTTTTGGGGGTTTTAGAGTTTTAAGGGTATTTTGGGTATTTTGGGTTTTTCTAGTTTTTAGGGATTTAGGGGTTTTAGTGCTTTTCGGGATTTTAGGGGGTTTGGGGTTTTTTCGGGTTTGAGGGTTTTTTAGGGTTTTAAATTTTTTTTAGGGTTTTAGGTTTTTTTGGGTTGTTGTGGTTTTTATGGTTTTGATGGTTTTTGGGTTTTAAAGGGGCTTTAAGGGTTTTAAGGTTTTTTGGGATTTAATTGGGTTTTTATGGTTTTTAAAAGGGTATTTAGGGTTTTTCTATAGTTTTTAGAGGTTTTATGAATTTTTTGAATTTTAATATTATTTTGTGGGTTTTATATTTTTGGTGTGTTTTTATGGTTCATAGTGTCTTTTAGTGGTTTTATGGTTATTATTTCCTTTTAGGGAAAGGAAGATGTGAGGGTCGGACTATTCCCGACCCCCCCCCCAAATTTATTAAGAAGAAAAAAGACACAGCAGACAAGGGATGGGAGGGGTCAAACGACCCACACCCAAAAACCCTTTACAGCAAAAGACCCAAAAAAAGAAAAATCAAAAAAGAAAATAAAAACAGAGAAAAGACACACAAAAAACACAACCGCAGCGTCCACACATCTTGTCCATCCAACACCAGCATCCAGCACCAATACCAAACATCAAAGCCAAGCAGCAGAGACAACACGTCCAATCTGACCAGCCCCAACAGCGTCCACACATCCTGTCCAGCCAACACCAGCATCCAACACCAATACCAAACATCACAGCCTCGTAGCAGAAACAACACATCCAATCCGACCAGCCCCAACAACCAACAACACCATCTCCAACATCACATCCAATCACAACCTGCAGCATCAAACCACAACAGAAACCACATACCACAACAGCCATCATCATCCTCCAGCAAACAGCAACCAACAACCAGCAGTCATCAATGCCACTCCAGCACGATATGCCATTGAACCCGGACACTACCACCAGCACCATCCCAAAGCCTCCACAAACACCATCATACCAGACCAAAGTGGGGTCCGGTACATTGGGAAGGGCGACTAGAGCAGCGGTGGGTGCCCGAGTAGCCATTGGCCTTGGAAGGGAGGAATAGTCCCTCCTTTCCCTCCATTTCACTGGAGGGTCACTCATCACCTTGGCCATTCCATGGGTTGTATCAGTAGGCATGACCATGTCACCCTGCCAACCACATTCAGGAATAGACCGTGACTTTCTCTTCTAATTAAATCCAGAGGAACCAGAAAGACCCATCATCGCATGCTCCCTCTTGATCCTATCCAATCTGGCATACATAAGGTCATCGTGGTCCCCAAATATTTCTCTTAGCCTTACGTGTTCATCATTCTCATCCCCAAGAATGACCACCAGTTGCAGGTCTGGCTTTTGGAAGGTATCTTTTAGAAGATATTTTTTAAGGATTTAGGGTATTTTACTATCTTCTTTTGGGTATTAAGGGTTTCTTAAGGTTTTATGGTTTCTAAGGTTTTTAGGGTTTTCAATGGTTTTTAGTTGTTTATAATTTTTTAGTTCTTTTAGTTATTTTTTGGGTTTTTATGGATTTTTTGGGATTTTATTGGTTTTTTGGGGTTTTATGGTTTTTAGGGATTTTAGGGGTTTTATAGCTTTTTAGAATTGTTTGTTTTTATATTTTTTTGGTATTTTTTAGATTATTTGGGATTTTTATGATTTTTTAGATTTTCTTAAGGTTTTTAGGGCTTTAATTTTTTATGGGTTTTAGATTTTTTAGTTATTTTGTGTTTTTAGGGTAGTTTTAGGGTTTTTAGGGTTTTTAGAGTTTTTAAGGTTTGAGGTTCTCTTATGGTCTTAGAGGGTTTTTGTGGTCTTTTTGGGTTTTTAGGGTCTGTTATGAAATTGTAGGGTTTTATAGGTTTTTAATGGTTTTTATGGTTTTTAGTGATTTATAGGACTTTTAGGGTTTTTAGGGGGTTTTAGTGTTTTCTTAGGGGTTTTTAGGCTTTTGGGTTATTAAGGATTTTAGAGTTTTTTAAGGTTGTTCAGGTTTTCAGTGATTTTTAGGGATATTATTGGTTTCATTATTTTATAGTTTTTTTGAGTTTTTACGACTTTTAGGTTGTTTTATGGTCTTTTTTGTTTTTTTGTGTTTTTGATGATTTTTATGGGTGTTCGAATGTTATATATTTTTAAGGGTTGTTTTATGGTTCTTATGGATTTTTTTTCGTTTTATATGGTTTTAGAGGATTTAAGGTGTTTTATGGTATTTTATAGGTTTTTAGGGTTTTCTTTTTATTTAGTGTTTTAGTGGGGGATAGGTTTTAATGAGTATCTTAGGGGTTTTTTGGGTTTGTTTAGAGTTCTTGGGTGTTTAATGGTTTTTAGGGTCTTTTAGGTGTTTTTTTGTTTTTAGGGTCTTTTATGGTGATTTTAGGGTTTTAAATGGTTTTAGGATCATTTAGGGATGCTTCAGGGTTCTTCTAGGGTTTTTAGGGTGTTTAGAGAATTCAGGGGTTTTAAGGTTTTCTTTGTGTTTTAGGGTTTTTAGCAGTTTTTAGGGTTTCTAGGTGGTTTTTATGGTTATATAGGGTTTTAGGGGGGGTTTATGGGTTTTTATGGTTTTGGGGGGTTTTAAGGTTTTTAGTGTTTTTTGTGGTTTTTTAGGTATTTTAGGGACTTATAGGTTTTTGGGTTTTTTGTGTTTTTAGGGGTTTTAAGGGGTTTTATGGTTTATTAGTGTTTTTTTGGGATTT
This sequence comes from Viscum album, assembly GCA_963277665.1. NCBI lineage: Eukaryota > Viridiplantae > Streptophyta > Magnoliopsida > Santalales > Viscaceae > Viscum > Viscum album. Next base: position 578,751,366 of record OY728161.1, on the reverse strand, counting down.
TCAATTTCTTTGGGGGTTTTATGGGGTTTATGGGGGTTTAGGGTTTTGGGGGGCTTATGATGTTATGGGTTTTAGGGGGTTTATGGTTTTGGGGGGTCTTAGGGAAAGGAAGGCGCATTTCCAGGCTATTCCTGAACCCCCCCCCCCATCAAATTTTATTAGAAAAAATGACACAACAGAAAAGGGAGGGGTGGGGTCAATCAACCCACACCAAAAAAACTTTAGACACCCCCAAAAAACCTAAAAGTCCCCGAAAAAAGCCCAAAAGACACACAAAACCATAAAAAGTAGTAAAACCAAAGCATCTCTAACAACATCTCCCATCCAAATAGCAACCAGTATCCTGCAACACCATTTTCACCATCCATCACCTCTTTTCCAATAATATCCACTTCCAGCTTCCCATAATCACCAACATCGACATCATAAGTCTCTCTTTCATCACGTCACAGCGACACAGAGCCACCATCATCAACATCGTCAGAAACATCACCTTGATAAGCAGCTGCTTCATCTCCTCTTATCCAAGCAACAACTAGCATCCAATAACTCATCATCCAGCATTCTTCACCTCCTATCCAACCAACTATTATCTTTTGGTAGCTTATACTACTAGAAAATATCCATTTTCCCACGGTTATGGGAAAAAACATTGGTATAGGGCTTCCCTTTACCTACAGTTTAAGAAAACCGTGGGTATATGTATTGCGTGAGAACCTATACCCACAGTTTTCCAAAAAACCATGGGTATAGGTGTTTATTTTAAGGTCTATCCCCATGGTTTTGTCAAAACCATGGGGATAGAGTTTTTTTCAAAGGTTTCTACCCAGGGTTTTGTAAAACCCTAGGTATAGGTGTTTATTTCAATGCCTATCCCCACAGTTTTGTAAAAACCGTGGGGATAAATATTTTTTTCAAAGACATATACCCACAGTTTTTTAAAACTGTGGGGATAGCTTCCCCACATTATGGCTACAAAAACATGCACGAGAAACAAAAACAATTTGGTCGGAAAACCTATACCCACAGTTTGAACTAATATATTTTGGTGGATAGAAATTTATAAAACATGTTAATTCTGTGGCTTGGTTGGTTAGGCGTTGCTTATTCGTTGCAGTGATTGAGGTATCGAATCTCGTTGGCTTCTTTTTTTTCAATACAGAGATACATATTAGTATATTATTATAAATGCAGACATATATTGGCGTAGTCGTGGCAGCTTAGTTGGTTGAGCGCCGAAAGATAGCAACCTGAGATGCGGGTTCAAAACCCGTTGTCTTCTTATTTTCTTAACATGGCCAGAGATTAATATATATTTAAAAATATAGATATATATTGATATAAATGGTGTAGCTTAAGTGTTGAGGACCGTTGAAATATAGGTTCAAGTCGTGGGATGTTGTGGGTTCAATACCTGCTATCTCCATATTTTCACTATTTTTACCCACAGTTTTTAAATCATGGGTTTAAGACTTTGACAGCATGGATGAGGCTTTGACATGGTGGAAAAAAATATACCCACAGTTTTCCAAATCGTGGGTATATGATAAGACGCCTATACCGACGCCTCACATCCCCATGGTTCCCAAAAACATTGGTATAGGCTATAGCCACAGTTTTGGGGGATATGCCCACGGTTTTGAACCGTGGGTATAGGCAGTTTTTTCAGTAGTTTCATATTCATGCATCTAGCACTTATTAACCCATTAGCTCCTAAAATATCACATTTCCACATCCATCAACCAAAACATTCCGATCGAATAGCTTTCTGCATCCCACACCTCGCAACATAGCTATAAACATACCACCAACCTCCATACCCAGTACTAGACCACAACACCCAGCATCCCTTGGACAGAACCCAACTCCAGGTTGGTCCCATAGAAAACATTCACAACATCACCAGACATTTCCAAACACCTCTCCACAAATCTGAAAACTAGTAGCTAAAGTGGATCACAAACACATCAATAACCAGTAAACAGTAGAACAAAAAAGCCATCAATTCTAACCAAAACCAGCATCAACAGTGTGAAGCGAAGACGGATCTAAGGGACCAGATCAGGCACAAACTTGTAGCTGTTATGCGAGATGAAGACAAAGCCGAACCAGAGAACAATAAAAACCATTGTCAACTTCAGGAGACCAAGAATCTACGATCTGAACAATGCAAGCAACACCATTACAGGTTCATTAAGGGTTTTAGGGCATTTTAGGGTCTTCTATAGTTTTTTGGGTATCTATGGTCCCATAGGATTATTTATGCTTTTAGGGACCTTCAGGGATTTTTAGGATCCTTTAGTGTATTTTAGATTCTTTTAGGGGGTCTTAGTTTGTTTTAGGTTTTTAGTGTTTTTTTGAGTTTTTTTTTGTATTTTTTGGGGTGTTTTAGGGTGTTTAATAGTTTTTATATGGGTTTATGGTATGTTGGGTTTTTGGGTTTTTTTGGGTTCTATGGGACTTTTAGAATTTATTTGGGTTTCTAGGGTATTTTGTGGGTTTTAGGGGTTTCAGGGATTTTAGGGTTTTAGGGTTTTTATGGTTTTTATGGTTTTATTTTTTTATAGTTTTTAGAGTTTTAGGGGTTTTTTGGGGTTTTTTTGGTTTTTTGGTTTTTTGGTTTTTTGGGTTTTTTTGGGGGTTTTGGGGTTATGGGGGTTTTTGGGTTTTTAGGTGTTTTTACGGTTTTTTATGGTATTAAGATTTTTAGTGTATTTAAAGGTTTTAGCGTTTTTAATGTTTTAAGTGTTTTTTAGGTTTTTAATATTCTTAAAGGTTTTTTGGGTTTTGGGTTATTTTAGGGGGGGTTCATGGTTTTTATGTATTTTTAGGGGTTTAAGGGTATTTCAATCCTACTATGGTTTTTTGGTTTTTTTGGGTTTTTAGGGGTTTTAAGGGGTTTAATTAATATTTTAGGATTTTTAATTGTTTTTTATAGTTGTTTTGGGGGGGGGGTTTAGAGTTTTTTGTGGTTAATAGGTTATTTAGGTTTTCACGACTTTTTACAGACGTTAAGGGTTTTTTAGGTTTTTTGGGTTTTCGGGGTTTTAGGGTGTTTAAGTGTATTTGGGGTATTTTAGGGTTTTATGGTTTTTAGGGTCCTTTATTGTTTTTAGTGTCTTTTAAGGTTTTTATGGTTTTTAAAGATCTTTTGGTTTTTAGGGTTTTTTTGGTTTTTTGGGGTTTAGGATATTTTGGTTTGAGTGTTTTTTTGGGTATTTATGTTTTTTAGGGTTTGGGGTTTTTATGGTCTTTTTATAATTTTTAGGGATTTTGGGGATTTCAAGGTCTTAAATATATTTTTAGGGTTTTTTGGGGTTTTAAGGGTTTTTATGGTTTTAAAGGGTTTTAATGGGGTTTAAGTAATTTTATAGTTTTTAGGAGTTTCGGGTTTTTTATGGTTTTAAAGTCTGTTAATGGTTTCTAGGGTTTTGTAGTAATTTTAGTGCTTTATATTATTATTTGGGTTTTAGAGGTTTTTTTTTGTTTTTTGAAGTTATAAGGGTTTTTTTGAGTTTTTTTGGGGTATTAGTATCTTTTATGTGTTTTCTGGTTTTTATTGTCTTTTAGAGGATTTTATTGGTTTTATGGGTTTTGAGGGTGTTGGGTCTTGAAAACTTTGCAAGGGGAAAGTAAATACTCCCATAATTTTGGGAAAGGAATGAAAATAATTTGGATTAAGAATTTAAAGAAGAACGTCGAAGAAGCCAAATTCAGAAAAGGGAAGGAGGGGTGTCAGGAACTGAAAGTCCTTCACAGACTGCCACTCTGCATGGCAGTCCCCGACCTCACAGAGCAACTACAAACCAAGTGGATTGTGGAATAGAGATGATGGTGCCAACTCCCATGAACCATGTTAATGGCAGAATGAAGGCAGAAAAATATGCTCCACATACAGTCCCGGTGAATGATGTCATTGGTGGAATAGAGGTGAAAAAATTCACCCCTGCATGTCATCCCTGTGAACTAAATGGATCGCAGGAGAAGAGAAGTCTATGGTTTCCTATAAATGAGATGAATTTTTCATAGAATTGAAGCAGTGATCTTCACCACCATGAACCACAACCCAATGGGACTCTATTGTCTGAGTCATCCATGGGATAGATGATTTCTCTATGGGCTTCTGAAAAAGGTTTCTTGCGACCCATACATTCAGATCCTCCACCGCTATATAAAAGGATTTGAAGATAGATTTGAGAAAAAGAGGAAGGGGAGATTGAAAGAGAATAGATTGCTAAGCTTAGAAGGCATAGAAGAATAAATTACCAAAAAGATGGACCTTTCTGATGATTTCTGGAAGGTATAGCTCACTGCATACCACAAAATGAGGAAACATAATATTAATTGGAATATAGTGAACCTATTTGGTAAACCATGAAACATATCCAAGTGGCGGATGAACTTCCCACAAACCTCATGATCAATTCTCCTTATCCAATAAGGTATCCCGTATAGCACATCTCTATATAGATGAAACCCTACCCTGTATAGTGTCCTACTACATGGATGGAATCCAACACCGTAGATCACCATGTAATATGGACGAAACCTGGGGCCGTGTATTACCATAATACATGGAACACATCCAGGTCCGTGTACCACTTTGGTATGTGAAAAACCTATCCACCTACATAGAAACATGCTATTTTAGGGATACCCCATCCCACATGGAAAAATGGTATGTGGAATTGGGTACCTTTGGGAATTACACCCTCCAACTCAAATCACTTAATTCCTTTTCTATCACCTTGTCCACAACCCCTCTACAAACCAGTCCAGTAACAGTGGGCCAAAGCCTCTTTCAAAGCCACCATAACAATATGATAAAACCTTCAGGTGCATCAGTTCACCCTTTTGAGTTTACATACCCCTAGTAAGAAGATTCACATGGGTAATCCCTGCAATGGTGCGGGCCCCCAGAATGTCCATGAGTTTACATTACCATGGTAACCTAGGGACCAACTTTGGGATAATGACATGAAACTCATCATTATATGGATCAAGGGTAATAACTGGAATTTCCTTTTTAGTAGGTTCATTGATATTAATTGGAAATCATGATTTCCTTTCACTTTGACATGAAGCAACATTCCTCCCCTTTCCCAGAACCAATTTCAGGGCAGTCCCACTGAGGTAAACCCCTAGATTTTATTGTAGATTGTTGCATAAGTGCTTCTCTTTGCCTCCAACCAGGGCATAACTAGATAGGTTTATATGAATATATATGGTATGAAAACAAAGGGGGGGGGGGGGGGGGTTATTGGCACATTCAAATCCGTCTATCTCTCTCCCTTTGGACTCAAGTACCATCTTTTAACTGATTATGTGGGACGTGCAATCTTCAGATCCACCACCACCTCTTGTTTATCACATAGAGAATGAATCATGTGGGATTAGAGCTTTGTGGAAATCATGACATCTGCATAACCCCAAATTTTGGGACTCATAAAAGTTTTACGCCCCAATAAATTCATTTTCCCCTTAATGGGCCTCTTAAAAAGTGTAAGACATAATAAATTTAGTTTTTCCTTAATAGGCCTCCTTGAATGTGTAATCTCCAATCAATTCAAGTTTACCCTTAATGGGACTCCTCCTAGGTGCAATCCCCAAATGCATTGAACTATTAGAACATTTATTCCTACCCCAAAAAGTATATGTAGGACACCTATCTAAGGTTTGAGTTCATAGGGGATCATTTTCAAAGGTTAATCCCAATCATGACCTCCCCAACTCATCAAGGCCTCCTTTATTGTGTAATTCCCAAATCTGACTCAAAAGGGGAGTTATCCACTAATGTAATCCCCATATCATTCCCCCATTATGTCTTTTCCCAAGTATGTAAGTCCCGAATCAAACCGAACTATGAGGAATTCAATTACCAACCAACTAGCATACGTAGGAATCCTCCCTGAGGTAAAAACTCGACACTTATATCACCCTAATGATCTTTGGGCCATATAACCAACAGGTTCGTATCTGACTAGGACAATGTATCTCTTATGGACATCCCAGGAAGCTTTGGTGAAAGTCCTACACAAAATTTTATCTAGGCACCTTTCACCTAGACATCCTTGTCGCATGGCATTAAATTGCATGGATGGGTCCTTGTCACATGACCTTAAATTGTGATGTTCCTAGTCAAACAGCACCAAACTATGTGGGTTCTAATTCCTATCATGATGATATGTAGGAATCCAATCTTATGGGTTCAATCCCGATATTGGCACAACACATTTCCCCCCTAGATGACGATAAACTTCATAGTGACTCATCACATGTCTTAAGCTAGCACCATATCAGTAATTCCGAAGACATATATATATTCATGATTGATCATGCGTCCTAGGAGTAATATGTGAACACATGATTGGGAATAAACCAAGGATTCAGGAACATAGGAACATAGCATAAATATATAATATTCATGGAATAGGCAATAATTCCCCCGAAAAGGGTGTGACGAGCCCGACCTCTCATCCTCTCGACCAATGGAGTCCTTACGTGTCATTGCCCAAATAATCCAATGAGTCACTTTCATTGTAAATTAGGTCCATGAATCATGTATAAAAGGGTCTTTGGGTGTTTTTATCTCCGTAAATAAACCCATTGGAGACCATACTAGGACATCATATCTGACATGGGTTGATTCCACAAACACTTAACCCCCTAAAATCACCTGCCAAGACCATTAAACTATGGATCCTCCTTCGCATCATATAAAGTACATATTTCCCAGTTTCCATTGGACCATATGAATACACAAAAGGCGTATGATGCAAATTAGGCCGAAACAAAAATGGTGAACCCCATGTGAATCCTTCACCAAGGTGGCGGATTACCCCACCTCAAGCCCCTTTCGTATTCGAAATAAAGAGGGCCATGCAAGATCATAAATTATACATATGTTCATGAGATTCTACTTTGATGGGGTTTTTGTCTATATAATTCACATATATTTCTGGAATTTCGCAGTGCTGCCTTCAATACAATGTCATCCCAAAAACATTCTCAGACATGTGCGTCAGTGACCATATAGGATGTCGGGTCCCCAATGAGGAACAGTAGTCCATCTCATACCCAGTGTCTTCTACACTGGGTTTGAAACATGGTGATCAATGAGTAACATTAAAATGGTACTCTCCCCATGGTAGAGACTGCATGACAAGCCCTCTAATTGGTAAAATCTCCGTAGTCGCCTCTTCATCCATGATCATCACTCCAAAACTAGGCAGATACACTTGCCGTCTAAAATCGTTTTAGGTGATTTTCCCTAGAACGTGACAACAAGTACCTCTGTTATCTTAGGGAGGCAAATAATGTCAATACTGATGACTTCATCCCAGCTGTATAGAGGTCTTACCCATAGAACCCTACTGTAATATGTCACTTCCGACATGGTGCAACCTAGTATCCTCACTCTGAGGAGGATACCACACTGAGGGCTTATTATAAATCAAAATGGACATGGTCCACTTGGGATACACACCAAGGGCATAAAACATACAATATGAAGTAGGTTATTACCCTAGTTCTTAAGGAGGAGATCCTCTGCACAAACTTGGTGGCATACCATGAGAAGACATTCAAACCTACCTCCTCTTCTGAAGACTGTCATAGAAATACGATGACAACCTACGAGTAGAAGCATATTCCCACTCATTCTTATGAATACCACCAAGGGTATAAAATTGAATAATTTCATTTGGTGAATTTTTTTCCAATGCTCATTGGCCCCGCTGCACAGATAGGGAGGAAAATTATAGGTGGATGTAAATCCCCATCGATGTGCAAGAATCCCATCATCTAAATAGGGTGGAAATCATCTACAATAAGGAAAAAGTTCTTGCTAACACACACCAAGAATTCCATCCAAATAGGGAAACAAACTACGAGCAGTTGACAATACTTCCAATGCATATGAATCCCACCATTCAAATACAGTGTCAATCAATAGGAAGATGAAAATTCATGCCTACCACAACATGGTCCACTAGTCAAATATAATGGAAATAAAATATAAGCCGAGTTGGATTTCTACGGATGCATATCCAGTCTATGAGACAAATATAGAGGTAATGGGGAAGACACAAACTCATGATCGCAAATATAAATCCCACGAGCCAAATATGGTGGAAACTAGAGAAAGAAGCTCGTGTATCCCATCTACAAGTAAAGAGCATACTCATTCCTCTTCCCTAACACAAGATAACTGCTAGTACCCACTAGAAACGCCTGGAGAACCGAAGAAGGCACAAAATCTTACTTCATCATCAGAATTATAATTTATATCTATTCCATCCAAATACATATCACAATACATTATAACAATGGTGTAAGATCAAACATCAATTCCATTTCATATTCTACAGACCTTTCAAGATGTAATTTCATCTGTGGAAAAGGTAAGGGGTCGAGCCCATGACTCGGTCTCCCTAAGCAAGGTGACTCAACTAAAAATTTAGATAGTCACTTCAGAGAAGACCAAAATCTAAAATCCAGTCCAGTATGGTCAACATCCATATTACATGATAGAAGGAAAACCGGATCGAGAAGAAATACATGTTCCATCTGGGGGAAACTGGTCCTATATGGTGGCCACTCCAAGGCAGGCATATATCCATTCCATAACTCTATATTCTCATTGGAAAATATCGACAACATTGTGGGAACCAACCAAATAGGGACCCATATATGAAGGTTTTTCACAACAGTAGGTGTCCCTAGTTACCCGCAAGGGAGATCCCAAAAATGAAATTCACCAATGGAAAACATAAAATAAAGAGCATAATCATGATTCTACTCTACTGGACGCTGGAGTTTTTGATTCCATAAGAAATATATCAATAGAGGATCAATATTATGTCAATCCATTACCAAAATTTGGAAGTGGAAGTAGTTTTTGTGAAGGTCTTCCCCATAAATTGTTCTACCAATAGGTCTAAAGGTCCTCTCCATAACACCTGCAGGGGCTTACTCTGTGGGCTATAAATTATTGATCGTAAGAGTCTATCTCCTGATGCATGTTATGTTAGCTCTCCCCTTGACCAAAATATCAAATAGAATGAAGGTCCTCCCCTTGCTATCATCCACCCTGATGGTCGACCCAGAGAATACATGATATTTTTTTTTCAATAGTCAGATGTCAAGCTATGATGGTAGTCCCCGTCATAGTGGTAGTCACTGTAAAGGCCCTCCCCGTAGTGACATCAAGAATTGATAATTACCTCCCCTCACTATAGTATATCCTAATGGTCCTCCCAATAAGGTACACTATAGATATTCTCCTTGCATCCAGATATCAATCCATGATGGTAGTCCTCTCAAAAATGTAAGTCACTGTGAAGGTCCACCCTACAACAACATCTAACAGTAAGAAGTCCCTCCCCTTGTTGTGGTTCTCCCTGAAGGTCCTCTTTGAGGTATACGCTATATGAAAACTCTAAATGGTTGGATAGTAAGCTGCAATGGTACCCCTCACCATTGTGGCACCAACTACAAAGGTCCTCCCTGTAGTAAAAATCCACACGAACAAGAAGGTCCTCCCCTTACCAAACCAAATACGAGGAAGCCCTCATATGTTGAGGAACTCATAATGATGGATTCAGACATGTTAGAAAATTTTTCTAGGAAAATGGAAATCATTTCTCAACTAGAGGATGTTCCGAGGCCATGATCATTTGTTGAGATACCCCCATGCCGCTTAAATATCAATGAAGATCCTACTAGCTCCACAGCTCGGAATAAAATTGCTAAGAAGTAGTCAAACTGGTAAGGTCAAGAAGATGAGTCCCTAGTGAAAAAAAATATGATATGTTTTTTGTGTGAATAAAACTATATAGGGATGAAATAAAAATAATTTATTGGACAAAAACCACTTCTCAGTTTAGTATACCAAGAATGTGGTCATAAGAATACATGCATAACATTCACCTCAATATTTGGACAACTCTCTTCCAATTGAATGTAATGTTTTTACCTATTATGGGTACACAGACAAAGTAAATATATTGAGGAAAATTTACCATAATATCAACCTAGAAGCTCTTCTATCTTTACAAAAACCATAATCAATGAGGAAAAATAAAGACCTTTAACTAGCTTATCTCTAAACGCTAAACAAGTTGTGTTGTCTCATTGGCGATGCACCATCTAGTGTTCGTATCCAGGTATGGGGAGAACATGGAGCTTCACACTTCACCTCATTCCCCATACATAAGATACCACTAGATATGTAATCCTTTAATGTAATTATCACCAGATGAAAATCAAATGAAATAGATGTTCAGTGAAGATGGATTGATCGATAACAACTAGCCATGAGTAAGTCTCAAAAGCATTAGGCCTGACAAGAAAAGGCCATCGATAATCTTTTTAAATAGGCCACTAAGAATATTTAGTAGGATTATTAACTAAGTTAATATAATAAATGAGAACTTCTCATGCCCTCATGTGCAACAAATTCACATATAGACCTAGCACTATATCAAGCTCATACATGAATGGGAATTCATAAGATCATGAAAGCATCAATAGTAGAAGAAACTTTCATAGTACAGGATCATCCATATCCCATATGGATGGGGGGGATTTTTAACACAAAATTCCCCCTAAGACCAATGAATCTAGTATATGGTACAACAAAAAAGGAATGGGAGCAACTCCAGACCATTGTTCTAGGGGAATTTTTACATCAACAACATGTCTAGCGGATGTGAGTTTTTCCCTCTTAGGGAGAACAATGAATATAGGGCTTACCCATTCCATCCTGCCTCATGATTCATATTACCAGGAAAGGAGATGAACGAAAAGGTCATTTAAAGGTTCTATTTGAGTTATCATTCATTAATAAACCTGAAAAGGACCCCAGAATGGAAGGAGAAGATCCAAAAAAGGACACAAGAAGCTTTCCTACCATTCAGCACCAGGTACGCTACCCCCAATGAGATATGTATCATTGAAATTAATCGAATTAAATCCTATAGAACTCCCTAAAATGATAAGAATAATGAGTAGGATGCAGTATAATATGGTTCCCTTCCGGATGCTATCCACACCGATCTCAATGGTGTGCATACACATAACCGACGAGCCACCTTAAAGATGGGATCTCCCTCAATCAATCACTCACTACCTCCCATATGAATCGCCAACAACCATAAGAATAAGAGAAATTCTTCATAAAACCCACCTCTTCCTCCCAATGTGAACATTTCCTTGACACTCGAGGATAGATTCTCTTAGGAAGACAAGGAAATGAAAGAGTTAAGGAGAATAAAACTTGAGTTGTTAAAAGAGAGATGTCCTACCAGGTATGTTCCTCTAGTAGAGCATCAACACACACTTCCAATAGAGGTTCCTCTTCCACTAGGGACAGTCCTGAAAGATGAAGCAAGGCCAAAAATCAAATTCAAGGAATTGTTGGGACCGTAAGTCTACCTAAACCCAATCCTAGAAGGATATCAATATTTCCCTTAATTGGGGAAGCAACCAAAATAGATTAAATAAAATACCAATAGATGCCACTGGCTGGGTATCTCCCTCAAGTTATAGCATTATCATCACATCCAATCTTGCCCACTAATACACCCTCTCATGCTCAGGTTGAACAGAACATGCATCAATGGCTCATAAATAGCATCGAGTCATTGAAGACTCGATTAGAAGCCATAGAAGGATGATACAATCCAATAAAACTGGAATAGAATCCCCACCCTGACTATGTGAGAAATGTCCCAGTTCCACCATATTTTTGGAACGCAGTATTTCTAGAGTTCACTGGATTAGGAGACCCAAAGAAACATCTGATACACTACACATCTTACTGTGATCCCATGATAGGAACTACAAAATAAAAAGAATTAGTGAAACTTATATGCTTCATGCGCACCCTGAAAGGTTAAAACTTTTTATGGTATACCATATTTCTAGCTAATTCAATAACAGTTTGGGAGGACCTCTAGCGGTAGTTCCTCTTCTAATTCAGTTCAATGTTGTTAAAAACAGCAGTCATCGACCTCATGAACTTCAAACAATGGGAGAACAAAAGTGTTTCGGACTTCATTTCTAGATAAAAAGGTCTTACATTATCATTAAAACAACCTCTCCTTAATTATGACATTATTTCCATGTTCATTGATAATATCCATTATGATCTGCGAACACCCCTCATCCAGGTGAAGTATATAATTTGATTCTGGTATTTCTCTATCATTTCTCAGAGAATAAAGGATTCCTTGTAACGTACTAATCTCATGTCCTTAGCAGCCCCATAGGCCCCAGGTAAAAGGGTGGGAAGCATTGAAGTGGCTTCCATTACAATTAATCCACCCCTGCACTAGCTCCAGCTCCAAAGCCTACACTAAACCATACAACCCCCCTATACGTCAACAAACACCCCCTCCTTGAAAAGATGATCAATGTGGAGCTAGAATATATCACTTTGAGGAGTGAAGGAATAAAGTATATTCATTCCAGGATTAGCAAGTTTCTGGCTACTTTGTATCTTCCATCCATCCAAATATACATTTTTATTAATCCACATTAAGGGAAAGTGGGAAACCATAGTTTGTAAAACAAGGAACATTACGTGATGAAAGATCTCACAAAATTATTAAACACCAAAATAAGATTATTTAAATCATACACTCTATATAATTCCTAGTGAAGAGTACTAACCTGGGTGTCTGGATTCTCCTTGATGAGTTCTTCGAGGTGAGAAACCATTCTTTCCATTCTTTGGATGAATTCCTCCAAGGGGATTTTTCCTTGGTTGAAGCCTCGGGCGATGATTCAGTATTTGTAGCTTCCATGAATTACAACTTTCTTCGGCTACTAGAGACAAAGAGGAATGATGAATCAGGTCTCGATGACTAGAAAAATTATTGTCCCTTCCCTCAGATACTGGGAAACAACATTTAAAATTATTTGACCTTAAAATACCTCCTATAAATAATGATAGATTCTGGTCAAGTCAAATAGGCACCATCTCTAGTATAAGTGGAATATATTTCCACCACTGACCTAAATGAAGAAGGAAAGTGGAAAATGGTCTTTAGAAAAAGAGAATAAAAGATTGATAGTTGGATTACTTGGAAGATGGTCATCTAATCACATGGAATACTCCAAAAATATTTGAAGGAACCGATTGTGCCCCCAATAGCTTCTGATGCAATACATGGGACATCCTCTACTCCAAAATCTTCCAAAGGTTGACCATCCAAAAATTTTCCCAACCAGAAAGGTGGAAAGGAAGTGCAAGAAGAGGAACTAAAATCAAGTCCAAATCTATCTTTGAAACTCATTGATTTCATTCCAAAAGATATGAAAATATGGGAATCACCCCTCTAAATGGCACAACCAGAGGAAAATAATGATGTAGAGTCATCATCAGATGAGGAATTGACTTTCATCTCCATTAAGGTCATGCACTTAATGGACCCCTTCTATAATAAAGAATATGGTTACAAACCTGAGTTCCTTGCACCCAATTGGGGAGATGTAGGGAGATTCCACAAGAGCTAGGGATGTCAAGGGAAACACATCCATGGTAGAAATCAAGCTTATGGCTGCACCCCCGCTCAAACTGTCAATGTTGAAGAAACCCATGAAAGAACCCTTTAGAGGATCCAATAGGAACATGGAAATTCTCCCACACATGAAAGAAGACACTACAGACCAATATTTATTTAATATCCATTAGGAGAAGAATAGGTGACTAATTGTCCTCAGTATGTGGGAAGACATGCCCGCACAGATCCATAGAGGGTGAAATCTCATCCATATATGGTCCCAAGGGCCGACCCATCATCGTTAAATGCTCAAGATCCTAAAGATAATATGAAATAGAATCCATGACCTGGGAAGCATTGGTATTTAGATCAAAAATATGATATTCTGAAGCATCTAGCCATAGTACAATCTAAGTTGTCAATCCTGGATGCAGTAAATCTATCAGCGGATCACATGGAAGCATTCATAAAAGATTTTCTAAGTCCCCAAGAGTCTAAAGTCGAGGATTCCATTTCTTAAGTCTATCTGATAGATACCAATCCTAAAAAATTTCATACGGTTATCTTCATCATGGATCAAGATTAATACATCATTATGAAAGGGCACATCAAACCCCTATATGTGTTCATCGGGATAAATGATGTCAATGTTAGCAAAGTATTCATTGAAAATTGATCCAGAGTTAATATCCTCCTTTCCTAGACACTTCATCGGTTATCCTATAGTGAATCTGATCTTACGCCTTACGACACAACTTAGTTGGGCTATGAGAAAAGATGATAGAATCCATTGTGCCAAATCAAGCTCAAAGATTGAATTAGAGGCCCTGTAGTCGACTCATAATTTTTGGTGGTTCGAAAAAAATAAGGCCTTTAATGTACTATTAGGTAGGCCCTAGGTATATAAGCACACAACAATTCCCTCATCATACCATTAGGGCATTAAATATTGCATTAATGGAAAAAATGGGAAATTTCATGCCAATAAATCCCCATTTGATTCCTACGAGTCACACTATATTTATATAGGGTTCTATGAACCAAAAGAAAACCAAACCTCATTTGATGTAATTGATTGTGTCATCACCCAAAATGGATTGGAAATGATTCCCAAAAACCCCTAAAAGTAGCTCAGTGAGGAGTACATACTACCCATAAATAAAATTGAGTGAACAAGTCCAAATTCAGATGTGTACTCAATAGTTCAAATGGTTTTGATCACGGCTACCAAGACCGATAGTGTTAAACAATCCAACAGTCCCAAAAAAATGATTAATCCTTAAATAAAAATTCCCTAGAACTATATTTAGAGCTCAAGATAATCCCTAACTCTCTCACTAAGTTAGAGAGAATGAATACATTTTTTATTCTCTCACTCCATCCTCTCCCGAAGATTCATTGCTATCCATCGAATCAGAAGAAGCCGTCTCAGCCTGTAAATGCCAAAATTTTGACTCTTCACACAACTCTAGAGATCTCATATCAATAATGTTTTATTCATTAGATGAATAAGATGATGAGGAAGTAGAGTAAGAATAATACCTCAAGGATTCCCCTCTATAATTTCAGAAAGGTGTCTCTACCACCATTGATGAACTCAAGGATATAAACATGGGTAATGAAGAAGACACAAGGCCCTCTCTGATTAGTGTGGCCATGTATTTTGAAGAGAAAGAGATATATACTTCCTATATAATGTAGAATCAAGATGTTTTCACCTGGAACTATACAAAAATTCTAGACCTCGATTCTGAGCTGTCCAGTAATCACTTGGGTCAACCAGAAAACCACCATGGTTACAGGAAAGCTGCCTGGAGAACTCAGCCAACACATTCCAGAAAAATAGAGGCTAAAGTTAAAAAGATCATTAGAGCTAACTTCATTCGGGAGGTCCAATATCCTATCTGGATAGAAAAAATAGTTCCCTTCAAGAAAAAAAAAACGGGTAAATCAGTGTATTCATCGATTTTAGGGATCTCAATCGGCACTACCCGAAAGATGATTTCCCGGTCTCGATCATCGAATGGTTAATCGATATGACTACCAGATATGAAGATATATCTTTTATGAATAGCTATTAATGATATAAAAATCTAAATGGATCAAGGATATGAAGAATAAAACACCTTTTGAGACCCTTAGGGATTATTTTTCTATATGTTAATGCCATTGGTTTGAAAAAAATTTGTGCCACATATCAATGAGACATGCACCGAATCTTAAAACCCTTCATGGGAAGGTTTTTCAAAAGATATGTGGATGATTTGGAGGTTAAGTCACAAAAGCATTCATACCACCTGTCAGATCTTGAAACAATTTTCAACAAACTACGACAATACAGTCAAAAAATGAACCCCCTGAAATGTGATTTCGATGTCAGCCTAGGGAAATTTCTCAACTTCGATATACACCATCATGGAATCTAGGTCGACCCCGATAAGAAGATGACTATCCTTGTAATTTACCTCCTCATAACAGCACTAATTTTATAGGACTCTAGGGATATATTCCATATATTAAATTCTTCATAGCAAACCTTGAAGGAAAATTCATTCCATTAAACTGGTTAATGAAAAAAGGGTCACATGTCAATGGAATAATGATTGTCAGGAGGTATCTCACAATCTCAAGATATATATCTTAATTTCACTAATGAAAATTTCACCTGTCGAAGGAATACCACTCATTATATATATGACTACCTTCTAGAGATCCCTATGCACCTTACTTAAACTGAATAAGGATGCTTGTAGTGATAATAGTCTCTATTATCTCATAAAAACCATGATTGATGTGATACTCATTATTCAAATATCATGAAGAGATTTTTGGATTGATCTCTGTAGTCCAAATGTTAAGGCATTAGTTTCAGGACCGCAAGTTCCATTTGTTCTCACATAGCAAACCACTCAAGTATATTATCAACTGTCCAAAGTTGACTGGGCACCTGTCATGGTGGGAGGTCATCCTGCAACAGTTTGATATATGGTTTATACCACCGAAATTTGTCCAAGTTTTGGTTTTAGAATATTTTATGGCATAACATACTTCAAAATATGTGGATCCATTAGATGCTAAGCTACCTAATGAGTAAGTGTTATCTATTAAAAATGATTCCCAAATGTTGGAAATGAACTTCAATGGTGCCTCCATAAGCTTGATAAAAAAAAGTATGGAAGACCCAAGACTCAACAAGTGGGGCTAGGAATCATACTCATATCACTAGAAAACGCAGTCATGACCTATTCCTTCCTACTATCAGAGGGGTGGAAAAACAATGAATTAGAGTACCAGTCCCTCATTACAGGCCAAGATCTGGAACTTCATATAAAAGTCGAACACATGAAGATAAAAGGAGATCTAGAACTAGTCATCAAGCAAGTCAATGGTGACTATGATATCAAGAAATTAGAGTTTATCCCTTTTATGAACCGTGTTTGAGAACATATGGAAAAATTAATATCATAGTTGACATTGACTTATGTCCCTCAGTTGAAAAATGTGTAAGCCAATGCATTAGAAAATGATGCCATGGCTCTAGATGACCTAGATCTGAATGAAACAATTATCATCATTTCTCATCTTCAAATGTTTTTACCATATATCTGGTACAAGATGGATGAAATCAAAGAGATCAGTCCCATCTCTGATCTTCATGGTCCTACCACCAGCTAGATGAATCCCATTATAGATTACCTTCAAAATGGAGAATTCCCACCAGAAAGGGATTTATGGAGAAAAAATATAGAGACAGGATACCAACTTCCTTCTATAGAATGGCACAAATTAGAAAAGGGTCCTCTATAAGTGTGGATTTGATGGATTCCTTATTAAGTGCATGGATGGATAAGAGACTATCATCATCATCATGAAATAAGGGCATGGTGATGCTTATGGAGTGCATCAATCAACATCCAAGCTCTCTCAAAAAAATTGAAGTTTTGGGTACTATTGGCCCATAATGATGTAGGACTGTGCTCATTTCACCAAGAAGTGCCACCCCTACCATGTTCAAGCCAATTTCATCCACCAGACCCCAGAGATTTTTCACACAACCATGTACTCATGGCCATTTTCTATATGGGGAATAGAAATCATGGGACTTATCTTCTTGCAACGACTAGAAAATTTAAGCATATTCTCACAACATCTAACTTCTTTTCCAAATGGGAAGATTTTTAACCCCATAAAGAGGTTGGGGAAAGAAGCATTGTTATTTTTGTGAAATACAACATAATCACTAGATTTAGTGTCCCTAATACAATGTTAATGGACTATGGAACCAATTTATACTCTTTTGAATTGGAAAATCTATATCCGGAGTATGGATTTAAGGCCATATGTTCATCCAACTACATGTAGCAGCCAACAGGCAGATAGAGGCCTTCACCAAGACCCTATCCAATATACATTAGAAGATGGTAGACAAAGACAACAAATAATTGCTAGTTAATCTATTCCATGATCAATGGGATTACCGAACCATGAATCACACAGCCACTCAAGCAACCCCATACTCATTAGTATATGGGACAGAGGTGGTTCTACCCATGGATGTTCGACTACCATTACTTTGTATCATTGTTTTTTATCGATTGTCCATAGATGACTAATCCCAAAAATGATTTGACAAGTTTGAGTGACTGGATGATAAATTATTTCACACTCTAATCCATTTTTAAGTCTACTAAAACTAGATTTCAAGTGCCTTCAATAAAAAGATTCACCTCTGATTGCCCCTTTGTGGAGAAATGGTGTTGGTCCACAAAACTCCAATGATACTCAGAATGAAACCTCTGAAATTTGAACCAAAATGGCAAGGACCATATTTCATACACAAGTTATCCTCTAATGGAGCTTATTCCTTAATTTCAACTTATGAACAACTCTGCATAGATCCCCCCAATGCAAGGATCGTGAAGGAAAACTTTGTGTAATTATTGATATTCATCTTAGTTGCACGACGTTAAACTGAATAGTTCCATGTTGGTCCATGACACATTACGTTAAACTACTTAGCACTGTCATCTTGATCTCCTGACATTAAATTACATGATAAACCGTCCTAACCAAATGACATTAAACTATATGGATACAACTTTCCCTTTCACTAATGTTGGGTGAACTTCATCCAGATCGCATGACATAAAACTGCATAATCCAATGTCCTAAACACATGACATTTAAATGCATGGAATCAATAATCCTAAATATAATATGTTAAACTATACGAGTTCCATTCTATCTTGGAAAATGATTCCCCACACAGGATTCATATCTGTGCCAAATAAAGGTAAAATTCCCCCATCATCCATGTAAGTGTCCCATGTGAGTGCCAAATTCACATGACAACCCTTTATTCAGAACTATGCATGTCTTTATTCCTTCCCTCATAGGATATGTTGAGATTCCGAGAATATTATCTTGTCCCAACAATCCACCATGGAACAAAAAAACACCCTTTCTCCCTATGTATAGACTAAATCTATGTAAGGAGTTTCTTTAAGAACTACACGTGGATTGATTATTATCTATATAGGATACATAGTGATGCCTATCCTAGGCTCAACCACAACCCACCACCAAAAAAAGATTCTCCCCCTCCTTGCGTATGGACCTGACCTACATGAGGATGTCTTTTTATATAACTACATATGGATTGATTCCCATATTCTAATGGGATACATAGAGATTCCTTGATATGAGGTCATGGTTTAGCCATCACATGTTACACAATTATTCCATAGTACCTTCAGCTGCCTCTATATTGTGATATTAAAACCTTGTTACTCCTTGTTTCCCACATCGAGCATAGCTTACATGAGTTTAGTAATGGTGATAATGTATTATCCTATACAAAAGGGTAAATGTATATTACAGTATCATAAAAATGGTAAAAATGTCCCCTCTATGTGCATAGGATCGACTGGTTCAGGGATCCTTAGAACTATGGGTAGATTGATTATTTCCCTCTTAGAATACGTAGTGATGCCCGGATCGTACCTCCTAGTTCATCCACCACCAAAATAAAGAAACCATTTTCCCATGCATATGGATCAAAACTATGTAGGGAAGTCACTTCTATAACTATGTATGGATTGATTCCAATCCATGCAAGATATGTAGTGACACCTAGATCTTATATCCTGGCCCAACTGCTACCTACAACAAGAGATTCCCCCTCTATGTATATTGGTAAGATGAGCACAGAGAATATCCATTTTAGAACTATGTGTGGATTTATTCCTATCATCATAGTATATATAGTGATAATTGAATTCCACATCCTTGGGACCAGCCGCCATCAGATCAAAATTAACTTCCCCTACATATCTATCTGACTTGCTGGGGAAATATATAGAACATCATTCGGATTGATTCCCATCAACGCAGGGTAATTAATCATCACCTAGGTTACAAAACATGGGCTTGGTTTTAGAAAAATATTCAAGGAAAAATGCCATCTTCTTTTTCCATTCCCCCTATGCAGAAGAATAATATTTTAACATCCCTTGTTTCCCACTTACTTCCAATCATGTGGGTTTAAGAATTTCTGCATATGGTTCCTTAAAGATATATCAATTCACTATATGTCCAAGTCCTTACCGTAAGATGTAAAACTACATGGCCCGAGTCCTAACTCCATGACATTAAACTACAAGGCACCCAAAGAACTATGTGTGGATAGATTCTTAGTATAATGAGATACATAGTGACACCCATATATAAAAACCTAGGTCCATCAATGAAAAATGGGAAAATAAAAATTTCCCCATCTCTTACACAAAAAATAAATGTTGGGAAAGAGATTCCAAACCTTGATTCCCACAGCAAGGGTTTGTCAAAGGATCATTCTCCTTTCACATATAATTCAGATCCATGTAGGGGATCACATGATTCACAACTAATCATGGTTTGGATATTCCATGTATACATTAACATTCCCTTTTCATCCATAAAACTAAATAACATAGGAAATTGCAAATCCCCACAAACATCCACATCCATCTGAAATGGAAGGCCAGTGTCTTGCATACATCATCATTTGATTATGCACACAATTTCTCAATGGATCTACATAAGTTTCCTATAAAAGGACTATCATAAAAAGAAAAATTATTCATTATGAGTTAATTTTAATACCAATATACCTTCAATGGATCTCAAACCACGTATTATTCCTCATAATCTAAGGGTCCCTGGGATCATGGTTTACACTTTACTTCCCACCGCGTGTTCAGGGCATGCTAGAATACCCTAGCTTGATTATCCCATACTTATTTATGAACTTCACCTGACATTTAGTCCCCACTAAAAGAAATTAAAATTTTATTCCAATTTACTCCCTACAATACTTTAAACTGCATGGGCCCACAACATCTATCTTGTTCATGTCAAGCCAACAACATCCTCACCACATGACATTAAACTGTATGGCCCAACAATGTTCTAACCTGAGATGAAATTGACTTCGGCTTCTTTCTCCTACTATGTTGTGTCTTAGAACTATTTTTTTTATTCCTTCCCTCACATGACACATTAATATGCTTGGAATATCATCCTAGCTCGGTCACCCAGAAATTAAAAAGTTCTATCTCCCTACGTATTGGCCAGACTTAAGCATAGTACTTTCTATAAGTAATTGCATGTGGTGTGATTATCACCATCCCATGGGATACATTGTGATATTTGGATCCTATGACCTATATCCGGCTATGGAATGTTGATAGATTAAAAAAATATCCCTTTTATAGGTAGATTAGGTCAAAGTGGAAGGCTCTCAAATAGGCCCAATTCATCATATTGTCTCAAGAATAATTACTTATACTTCTTTCACATCGATTTCTATATAATTTCCACACAATGCTAAATTGTGTGGAAATGGTCATCGTCATATGACATTAAACTATATGATGAAACATCCCAGCTACATGACAATAAACTTCACAATATCAACTTGAGTATAAAATGTCCATTTATTTGATTAGGCCATCCCTAGTGGGAAAATTAAAACCCATACCGCCCCCTTTTTCTCATGCTAGGCATGATATACAGAAGCATAGGGATTATGATGGGGGATTCCCCATAGATCCATGGAAAATCAACCCACGATTAGTGTTCCTAGTGGTATAACCTTAAAAGAAATGTTATAGTTCTTTTCTCTATGATATAGAGCCCAAAGTCATAATCGTATGACATTAAATTGCAAGGCACCCAAAATATAGCTAACACTTCCCTCCCCATATGTATGTCTCAGACTTATGTAGGGAGTCTAATTCCTAGATGCTCGGATCTTCGATCCCAAGTCCATATCTACCGGAGGAGATGGAATTCCCCACCCTACATATGAGTTGGATCTATATAGGGGAATTCCTAACTTTGTGGATAATCATTGAATGAATGCTTCTAGAATATCAAGACACATCTGGTCCATTCACTAGACTCCACATTTTCAGTCATTTTGAGTCTTCATAATCATCCATGGCCATTAGAACTAGATGGTCAATGTCCTATATACACCTTTGTTTTACTATGCACACAAGGCTCCAGAAGCTCTACTTAGGTGGACCACAAAAACAACCAATTAACCAAAGGAAATTATTCCTCAAGAGAGGATTTTTCTACTTCTATATTCCCAATGTATTCCAAGCCCCTTATCATTTCTCCTGATCCGAAATACCGTGAAACTGTGACTTACACATTCATTATTACTCATGTCTTAGACATGTTGGAATACCTCGGCCCGATTATCCTCTAGTTACTTGGGGACACTATATCAATGTCTTAATATCATTACATTGAAACTATGTGATACTTGATACTCAATGTCCATTATCAGGCCTCAATATTCCAAATAATGTCTTCATTTTATGATATTATTCATGAAATGAATCTTCATAGGAAATTCCAACATGAGTCCAAACTTATTGGTGAGATCATATAGAAAAAAATGCCCCACACAAATGTGTTAATTAGATCCACATACGAGAACACATTAAAATAACTAAATTTGTATTTATTCGTATCATCATAAGAATATTTAGTGACACATGAGTCATATATCTCATGCCAATCCATGTAATGAAATCAACCCATCCTTTCCAGTGTAAGGGTTAGACCTACATATGGAACCCCCCTCATCAACTATATGATGATAACATCTTTACCTATTCCTCTAAGATTTATTCTTGAAATTACCCCTTTCATGTTCAAGAAACCCCTCTCCACAACCCATACTCTTTGTCTAGAAAGGTTTTAATCCCCATAATCCTCCATTTCTTTCATATATGGAAGGTCGGTGTCTTTTGGACACCTTTTTTTGACTATGCACACAATTTCCCAGTAGCTCTACATAAGTTTCCCACACAAACTTCCCATCAACCAAAGGAAAAATCATCCTCAAGAGAGTATTTTCCTAATTTCATATGACCTATTATGGTTACATATCATCTCATTCTTTGGATTTGGAAACCCCCTAGATTATAGTTTATATCCTTTCCCCCCTCTCATGCTTGAAGTTGATGGAGCATTTTTGGTTAAACTATTGCGGATGTGATGAGTAATTTACTTCTATTCCTGGTCAAGGTAAGGTGACTTTATATCATGAGTCTCAAATTACTCCATTTCACTATGTTAAACTGCACCATGCTCTATCCCCCTCTTTACACAATTCAAATTCATGTGAGAGTGAAATTATCATTTAAAACCAATAGATCTTCCCTTATCACTTTTAGAAATTGTTCCATTAAAAGGCCATATACCATGGTATTACGCATGCCAAACAAATCCAAATTTTTATAAATCTAACTGCCCTTCATAACTGGGAGGTCAGTGTCTAATGAACACCTTTTTTTGACTAATGCTTGCAATTCCCCGGTAGCTCTGCATAAATGGCCCACAAAAATGGCATGTTAAGAAAATGAAAAAATTTCCCTAAGAGAGGATTTCCCTACTTCTCTACTCCCAATTATTCCAAGACTCATATCGTGTTCCATAACTAATAATAAAAAAGGTAGGGTCAAAAAATCCCTCATCCATGTCTAAAAGATGCCAGGACATTCTCGGTTCATGAGTCCTAAATTGGGGCCCTTGCGATGAAAATCACAGTCAAAGCTGTTCAAACTAAAAATCCATCATGAAAGTCTATATATAATGAATTTAAACTACCCATTTAAGAGATACACAACAATCTATTGGATGAAAACCCAAAAAGGGAACCCTAGATAAAAGTCGAGTGCCAGTTCACCAAACCTATGCTACATAATGTTTAGGAAAAAATATTGAGCAACCAAACAATCAAAAGACACAAAGATTGTTAGGTCCAAACCCCCCAAATGGTGGACTAATCAAAATTCAATTTATACCCA
This sequence comes from Viscum album, assembly GCA_963277665.1. NCBI lineage: Eukaryota > Viridiplantae > Streptophyta > Magnoliopsida > Santalales > Viscaceae > Viscum > Viscum album. The sequence goes on along the minus strand of OY728161.1, from coordinate 578,727,491 downwards.
CTAATTCCATGTGATAATAGGTTTAGGATAAAATTTGGGTTATAACAGAAAATATGTAAAGATTTTATTGTTTCCTATGTAACCTTCGAAATTGTCAAACTATCCCTACTAAGTCCCTCATCTTAGGAAAGAATTATAGCATGAATTAATTATTTCAAATTGGTTATCTCGTATTGGAATTGAAATTGAAATTTGGTTGAAATTACTATTAATATATAGTCAATTATGATTGATTGGAATTGTAGGAAAAGATGAAGGAGAAGCAATGAAGAGAAAAATGTTTCTGTTCCACAAAATGAATCAAGAATGTGGAAACACCAAAAATCTAGAGTCTCTCCCCGATGTCAAAAAAAGGTAGTACATGGTGACCCAAAGGTTTACAATGAATCTCATATTTCTCTTTACAGTAGATTGATGATCTCCTTACATGGGATGTCAGGGGCCTGTTCCAAAGTCCTCTATTCAACTTCATCTTCAACTTCTGGATGTACTCATTTCATGAAACCCCTCAGGTCTCACCCTTTTTGTTTGACAACATCATAATTGGAACTTGAAAATGCCAATTTTGACTTCATTATATCCATACAAACCGCACACTCCTGCACTTCCTCTATTTGGGTAATCCACTGATCATGAGCATATGCTTCTTCATCCTCCAGATGGTGCAACTCGTCAGTAACATCTTAAAAGATCTTTGTTTGATGGTGTGAAGAGTTGAATTTATCAAGGTTAACTTCACAAGTAGAAAGATCCTCCCGATTTATTACAATTTATTACACAAGTAGATTCAAGTTTTGGTAGTCAAATTCTCCTGAACCCAAGTCGACGAATAGTCATCTAAAGGTCTCTCCCTTATTAGAAAAATCTGCCAGGAGAGTTCCCGTGGGAAGAGTATATATTTGATTCCATTCTTATCTCTGCATGGATCAATGCCTCATAATAGAATAATAATTTTGGATTTTCCCCTCGACCACAATGGTAATATAATCGGTAAGCACCCTCATAGAAAATAGAGGCGTTCTGAGTTGAGTCACCCAAGCAGGAGGACTTTCCCTCATGTTAGACACTTCGTTTCCTAGAACTAGGCATGGGGACTAACTATAACATTAGGAATGAATAGTTATTATCCACTTGTACCATCTTCATGAGGGATACGAATCATATCGGCCAGAGATACAGAGATTGAGTAACTCTTAATAGAGATGGGATGAGTCGACAATGCCCCCTAAAAACTTATGTGGCGACGAATAAAACATATTCTTAAGAACGGAGTTGTGGGAGATGGAATAGATGGAACAATTATGATTGTATTGAAGGTAGTCAACAGCTTATGAACTTTCCAAAATTGCCTCACCAGTACCCTATCATGGTAACAAGACACCCATAGTTGATCATATTCTGGTGACAAGTATGTTAAATCCACTTTGGGGGGAATAAGGACTTCCACATTAGCATCCTCCCATATCATCGTCAACCATAGTTTTTTAAGGATTATGGGATGTGATTCCCACTTAACCAAGGTTGCAGGGACATATGTGATATGTTGAAGGAATAAAAATTTACTAGTGAACCTATAAGGGATGTATTGTTCACAAATAGACACTATGTCTATATGAGCAGTCATGATTTCATCCTGAAGTGCAATAATGTAAGAGCATTCTTTTGAAGAGCCCCTCCCATAATCCATTTCTATTCCATGGGGTGTAGTGTAAGGAATGAAGGATAACTGAGAGACATCACTCAGTAGTTCAACTACACCATCAATGTTCATATAACGAGGAATAAAGATAATGATATTGAGAAGAGATGGATGAAATTCATAATGAGGAACCCTTGCAGTATGTCGATACTCATAACAAGGTAAGTCATCCACCATCCAACCATAAAGGAATAGAAAGTCCCACTAAGGCTATGTGAGTGACTTCCCTCTTATATCTTACCCAATAGTTTGTTGATATGGGAAAGGATAGGGATATGGAGATTGATGGGTTGCCCCTCCACTAATATAGATGACATCATTAAAGTGATATGACACCAGTGTATACATCATGGGAATAGAAAATCTATCCACTTAAGAACATGGATAAGAAACCTACCAATTTGAACATGGATGATACGTCTAACCGAATCTTGTAACCCTAGTTGGTGTATCAGAACACCTTAAGGGTAGCACAATATGAGCTCAGAATATGCTGTAACTTTTAGGTCAAATTTGTTCTATTGTGGTGAACTCTCAGCTTTGGTCCACTCACTTTCACAAATAGCTATACCCAATCCTCAAATAAAATAATTCAGTTATCATAGATAAGCATACCAAGAAATTCCTCTACCTTAACTAATAAATCCCTTTCCAGAAGAGATACCTATTCAATATTCCCCCATGTATTAGTTGTAGTTAAGAGTTAATCATACATTTCACCGAGAATGGAAGGTACCCTAACCAGGTAAATATCCCACAAACTTATTCCCACTTCACCATGTGATAAGTGGAAGGTATTAGCGCTTGAACACCAGGGGATAAGTAGTTCAGGGATAATTTTACCTAGTGAATATATGGAAAACTGAGAGACCCATACTGTTTGATACCGACTGACAACTTCCAACTGATTAGGGAACTCTAGGAAGTTTTGGTGCACCCAGAAGGTCGAGTCCCATTGTTTCAAGTCTCCCTCATAAAGTATGTTTTGGTTATGAATCACTACTTCTAGGTGGTTTCCATTGGATTTATTTATGGAATCATAAACAAACAATTGTTCTTTATCCACATGTACCTAATTTCCAAAGGTAGGTGTTCATTAGGTTTGGACCTATGATACTTAAGAACACACATTGGTCAAGAGGATGGGAGGTCAGACTCATCACACCCTTTTGTGGGGAATTATTTCCTACTCTAGGACTCTATTATATATTTAAGATATTTATTTTGAATACTTATTAATATAAATAGTATAAAATAGGTTTATCTTGGAATTTTCAATCAATTATTAGAATGTGTGAAATTTAGAAGCATTCGTATGTATTTTAGGTTCTTCATTAATGGAGACATCCGTATGTATTCTAGGCTCTCCATCAATGATATCCTCTCATATACTATTTAGAGATTATTTTAACCGTTTTTATGATAATTATATTTTTTAATCCACTCAGTGTGGCACTCTAGAATTTATTTTCATTTAGGGAAAAAGAATTTTGTTTTGATGTTGGGATTGTACACATAAATTGGATACCTACGTATACTTGTGAAAGGAATCATAACCCTCGTAGTTTGGTGCTTCTTAATGGGACACATCATACCTATTAGGGTTGTGGGATAAGGACCTTGTCATACAGTTTAATGTCATGTGGTAAGAACATTTAAGTAGAAGGTTCTTAGTCAATGCTTGGTGTGGTACTTATGCATAAGCTACCTAAGGTACCTGGGAAAAGATGAGTTGCCAAGTTGAATTAGACCCTTTTGGGAATATGTACCAGTAAGACCAGGGTTGATTTGAAGTGTTGGGTTTGAACCTTAGGGAGGATTCCTACATATCCCACTTGGATGGGAATCACAAACCATGTAGTATGATGACTCTCATGGGAGAGTGTTTTCCTTTGAGAGAAATGAGTTTTGGATTACTTCTTGAAAAAGATGCATTGGTAGTTTTTTATTTTAATTTAGGACTTACTACTAAATAATATGCCCTTTTATGGATGAAATGAGATGGATCATAGGCCTTAAGAAGTCTTCCCACATATCCCAGTTTTGATGGGAATTAGAGTTATCATAGTTTATTCTTGGTGGATCATGTGGATGTTGTGATCATCAATGTTCCCTAAGCCCACATGATTCATGTTCGGTGTGAGAAATAGGAGGATGTGAATGATTCAAGAAACCACATACTCTCTCTTCCATTGAAGGGAGAGGGTGGGTCTACAGTTAAAGAAGTTGAGGAAATGGTGGGAGAGGGTGCATAGTGATGAACCTTTCAATGTGGGATGACATTGGTGGTCATGTGGCATGGCTCTCAGAAGATTAGGGAATTACATCAGTTGGAGTTCTTTGATTGGATACCAGGAGAGGAGGGATACTTCTACTTTGTTTGAATGGAAAATAAAGTGTGACCCTCACACTCCTTATTAGAAACTGAAGGATCCGAGTCTTAGAGATTAGAAGGGGAGGTAGGAGTCACATTCCCCAAATCTAAGATATGTAACATCCCAAAATTATCTATAGGGTAAGGATCCATGTGACTGTATACATACAAACCTAAAATCATCACAATGACCATGAATCCCTTAGAAGATGAATTTGGGAAACCTCTAACTGTAGATATATAAACCCAAATAGGAGACACACTGATGTGCCCTTCCCAAAGGATTGATAAATCATGAGGTTTTGGTGGACGCTTTAACTTAGTCCCTTTTAGATAAGGGAACCAAGGAAGGAGATACCCTTCCATGAGTGGCTTTGAAGAGGGTTTACCAGATGATGTGTAGGCATAGTGTGTAGCTATGTAGCATATCTATGATGCATAGCTAGACCATGTAGGTATGTCACATAGGTACACTATGTAGGTACACCGTGCATCTATGTTGCATAGGTGCGTCGCGCAGGTCTTAGTGATGACAAAAAAAGTTCTTAACATAGGATAACCAAACTTATGCAAGCTTTAAACATTGAAAGGATTTTAAAATGTGGTTATCCCATCTAATTATCTATTCTCTCATGTTTTTAGAGAGCTATCTAAGAAAATTTGAGGGATCTAGTTGAAAGAGCTGCATAATGGGAACTTCAAGAGTTCTCCCAACTTTTTCAGTTGTCAAATGAGGAGCCCAAGGGTCCAATTTATATGCAAGGAGGGGGTTGGTCAAAATACCTTCATCAGTGTAGGTCGACCGCATATCTCATTTATATAGATCCTCCATGTAGGTGTACAGAAAACATATTGTCGTGTAGATCCTCTGCGAAGGTCTATTGCGTAGCTCCTTCACATAGGTCCCCTGCAATTTATATGCCTTTTACTTCTTTTAGATTCATCTTGAGACTTTGAAATATCTAGAGTATTTCTTCATAATATTTTTGTCTTACTAAGGAGTGTCAACAAAATACCTTCCCCCAACCAGGATTAGATCTGATTAGAAAGAGGGTTGAAGCCTGAGGTAAGATCACGTGGAAAATACTATGGAGTAAATTTTAAGACACATAGGTTGGAGGCATAGCTATATCTCCCAGGGTTTACGCATAGATGTATCGTTCAGGTTTACTGTGTAAGTAAATGATTTCTATAAATTGCTCTGTTCAATTTCGATTTTCTTCACATGGGATTTCAGATTTTTCTCTCTCGTTGCATAGCTCGTTCATCCCACCTTTCCATGTTGGGCTCTCATGTAGGATACATGAAAATTTTTAATGGTGAAAATATTTGATTGATGGAGCTATGAAGAATAATTTCATCTAATTATTTTCACTATGATCCTTGTCAAAGGACCTACATGGATGAACTCATCGAAGGACCTATGCAGAGCATTTGTTTTACCAAAATTTTAAATTCCTTAAAGTTAAATTTTGAATTATCTTAAGTCAGAATTTCAACATAATAGTGAAAACTTGGTAACTCTATTGCAGGAAATGGCTCACTTGATGACCACCACTGAGGAAGCTAAGTCTTGTCAAAACGAGATGATGAATATTTTTGGACTAGATTATTATGATTTGGTTGAAAGTACCCTCCTTGGGATGCTGAGAGGCTTAATTCCATATCAACGTGAATATCTACAATGTCACTATCTTCCTCTGTACGAACATGGGATTTTGTAATATACCCACATTCTAGATTTTAATAGTTACATTCCAAATAATTGGTTTCTCCAATACTTCAACTTCTATTGCATGAATATTACCACAAAGGGGATGCCTATTCATGAGGGAATAGTCTCTACGGGATGCATCCTACACCATAGTGGTTGTACTCTTGATATGTAAGATCATGTTGTAGTGACAAATACACATTGTTATGATTCAACATTTCATGCTTCACAATCATACCGGTATAATTGTAAAAAGAAAGATTGGGATATTCGTTCTAGAGGAGGAGTTAAACCTAAATGGAGTTGGGCATCTTGGGTATGTCAGACTTGTGAAGAATTCAGAAAATAACTATAATATGTTCTAATTTATGAGGTTTTTTGTATGGTACAAACTTATTTTTACAAAAAAAACTTCATCCCTGATTTCTTGAGCTGATGTAGTCCAAAAAAAATACTTTCCACTTGAAACATGGTGAGGTTGGAATCATTTTATAGGATATCTACTAAATATCCGGGGTTCCTATTATTGGGGAAATGTATGATGAGTTTGTTATATCGATAACAACATGGGGTAATGTTACTAGGACACCACCATTGGCTCATGAATTATTAAAAATAGAAAAGTAATTTCATAAATAAAATAAATATATTCATACAAGAGTGTGAATGGAAGACTTTTTTGAAACAACAATAGAGAAAGGTTCCACCTGCGGATGTCCTACTGTTTGTCCTTATGTAGATAATTGGGGCATTTTAGGCACATATTGTCCCACATTTGAGAGAGGTGACTACAATTAATGGTGATATAAATTTAAATCTGGTATTAGTGAAAAGGTATGCTTAGTCGACTTTCTTTCCATGGGACTAAGTATTTACATGCTTCTAGTCCGTGAGTCCAGTGGCAATGTAAGGCCATGGAATTTTGTTATTGTAGCCTAATTGGTAAAAGGAAAATATAATGGGTTAGAAACTCTCGTATTAGCAAGAATTTATTATTCCCTACTGTATTTGTACAATGGAAAGGATCTATTTAGATATTCAAGGCCATTATAAGTGTTTTGGGGCTAGATTACGGCACACTTTTCTTCATATTCATTATTGAATTCTGTTAGAGTATCCAATAGTCGATTTACCCCATTTTTACAGAATGTCTATGGTATTCATTCTTTGAACTTGAGACCTAATGTAGTGTTGAGAGCATTGAATGCATCAAGAGAATTCAGATTCTTTACTTTTGGTAAACCACCAACTGGAACATTTATTGATGATGGTAAGGAAGAAAATTATGAGTTGAGGTCCTATATGATGGATTTCAGGGACATCCCATTATCGACTAGGATTGAAGGTGAAATTATCTGTGAGGCTTATAGCCTTTACAGGTTTTCTTTCCAGTTCAAATGTCTTCAACAATCAAACACTTTTTGTCCCACATATGTTAGACATGAGAAACACCCAATGGTAGTGAGACAATTGTGGATTTCGATGGCTTTAGAAACATCAAAATTACCAATTACATTACCCCATAAGATGCATCAATTAGATTAGAAGATGGATATACCAGATATTGGGCTTCCTCAAACCCTCAGGGGGATTGAAAAAAAAGGAATATATCAGGTGTCGGCCATGAAGACAATTGTGTGTATCAATCACAGTAATATGTATAAAGCCAAAGATGATGCAGAGGATTCAGAAGCTTCATAACCTTTATACCCTTCATAACATTTCCACAAAAGATATACCAATATGACTAAGGCTAGGAAATAAATACCTCCAACACCGAGGCGATCTAGCCACCATCATCCGAAAGATATACCCATCCCATATGCTATCTTTTCTGAAGAAGATGAAGTGAGGCTTGAAGAGGCTCTCCAATCAGAGGGTGTTGAGTTTTCTCCATATCCAACCTTATCAAAACTAAATTATGTGAGGCCTTAATCTATTCAATTTTTGGTGAGCATGACTCGTGATCTCAGGGACGCATGGACATTCCTTAAAAATGGACTTCGAATACCAGATGTGGATGAAATTAAAGTATCATCTGATTTTCATCCAGACAATAACCTAGCTAAATTACAGAAGTATATTGTGGATTTGGATACCTTTATATATGCAACCTATGATCAAGACCCAACCTCTAAAAGAGTATCTGATATGATGGAATTAGGTATATGTGAAAAGGTAATCATTCACCTTGAAGAAGAATGAGACAGTTATGTTAATACTAAGAATGTATTTTCCTTTTCTTTTGGTTCAAGTCATCTTTGTAATTCACCATCATTAATCTTGATGAGATTGCATTTTTTCAGCTTTAATTTAGGGAAGGAACCTCAAGATAGGTTCTTGGGTCCCTAAGTTATGGACCTATAGGTTCCCAATTTGGCACATTATTTGATCATACCAAGTCAAAAAAACATTCTCCCAGAGTGAAAATCATGTCTGGGTTAATAGAGACATATAATCCTCAACCACTACCTCAAGTTTCTATATCCAAGAGGAGTATTTCAATTTCTCCACAAAGCTTATGAAAAAAAACGCAATAGAGCATTGAGATTGGTTTGAAGTGTACATCAAAGAAGTAAGTATTTGTAATATCCTCTGGTATTATGAATTTTTTGATACACCTTGGTGACCATGTTAATCCTTTAATAGGATCTTCATCTTTCTCTTCTCTTAAGGGATTAAAACTAATTATTCAAGAGTGGAGAAGGAATCCCCAAGAGAACGACAGATTTATACTGATGAATCTATAACCTTAATAAGAGAAATACCAAAAGAGACAACTACATTTGTTCTTATTTCTATAGAGAGAGATAAAGGTCATGGTAATGTAAAATACATTTCTATTGATTATTAAATTCTTTTTCTAATATTCTTCTCTTGAAAATAACTCAGATCAGTTGCCCATGCCAATGGATCCTACAATAATCAATGCTGATATTCCTATTGCTCCATAAGGAAGGCAAGAGGATCCTAGGAAATATGAAGTTGACACTGTTTTTGATCCTGACTTGGAAAGATCTAATGATGTTGCACCATTTTATGAATTTATGGAAAGAAATTCAGCAGATCCAATCTGGGCATCAACTAATATTTGTTGGATACCTTAAGTGGTGAGGATTCTATAACTTTCAAAGCTTCATACACTGAAATGATGGATGGTATTAATTAAAAAATTGATAATCTAGGTTCCATAAAGGAATTTTGGGACTTCCATGAGGAATTGAAAAGACATTAGTTCTCATTCATTAATTTTCTATACATAATTGTTCTTCTTTCTCTTGGTACTTCACATCAAAGTTCAACATATTTAGCTTTGTCTGCAGATAATGTTGCAAATTCCCTTCAAGAATGGGGCATTCCACTCTATCCTTATTCTAATGAAGATGGAGACATACCTACTAAGGACCCCATGTTGGGAGATGATCGATATCATTCGATCATGGAAATTGGGAAAACATATAAGATTACCCCTCCCCAAGAAACACATGATCAAACTACTAAAGGTGAGAAGAATGGGGATGAATCTAATCAAGCAGCTGACTAATTATTGGGGAAATGTTATTGACTATCTAGATCATTCCCCATTTCCTCCATTCTTCTAAAACTGATAGTGATTCTTGCTCACCATTTAGGGTTATCGGCTCTCATAGCTAGATCAGAAGGTGAAAATTATTTGATAGTTCAAACATCAACAGAAGGTGAAACATACAATATTTTTAGATAAGCATATAAAGGAACCTCTCTATGTGATTTGTTTCCATAGTACATTCTGACCCATGATAGTGAATCAGATTTAGACATTGATATAAAATTTTCTCTTGGCATGTCACATAAAAAGACATGGAAACCAATTTGGAACATAATTTGAAAGAATCTTTTGGATGAGCTGTTGTCCCATTTTGTAAAAAACCCAATACAATTTTACGTATTGGGATTTCTTGGATTTAATTATTTCCCAGTCTATAATGAAAAAAAATAGACCATTCATCGATGGGAGCAAGAAAATAAGCAGCGATAAGATCATGAAAATGTTAAATGAATTATTAATATTGAGAGCATCCAAGATGTGGTAGCTAAGGCATATGTAGACCATAGCAAGAGGATAATCAAAATTTTCCAACAAATTAAATAAGCGACGAAGGAGATGATACATCTTCAATAAAAATTTGATTCTATTCAAAACAAGATTGATAAATTAAACCAAACATTGGGAGAGACCGATTTGGAATGGATAACCTCCATCTCAACTTCTAAAGAAGCACTTCATCAAGAGGAGGAGGCAGAAGTTACTCAATTATCTCAACTTCAACAAGAGACTGATAAGGCTTATGAATTCGTTCAATAGATGAAGAGTCATGTCGAGAGTTTCTTTTTACACAAGATAAAGATGTTCCGTTATATCGGTGTCCCTGTTATTTTACCATAACAATGAAAGAAATTTTTTCTCTAATCATATATGTCTTTATTATTACATAATATAATTAAAATATTAAAGGTGATAATGATAATTTTTTTAACATAAAAATTTTATGTCAGATTATCATAATTATAATAATAATAATGTGGGTGCTCAAAATTTTCTATTTAAACTTATCATACTATTGAGCATAGTTTGATTTTTACTAGGGTTATATATGAAAAACCCAAAAACATTGTATCTTTTGACTCTTTTTATTGCTCAATATTACCTAAACCATACAAAATGTATGTCTAGTGAGCTGAGACTTGAATTTTTTTCAGAGTACCATTTTTTTGTTTTCAATCTGGTGAGTACCATATCTCTTGTTATTAGAAGTTTAGAGTCATGTATGTCATACTAATATGTATAGTGTTTAATGTGAAATAGCTTTGAACATAAATATTGAAATTAGATCCTAAATAAGGCACAGTGTCTAGGAATTTCTCCAATATTCATTAGTTACTTCCAAGGGGAATCTTGAGTAATGATTGTTATGTTCATCAAATCTAAAACTTGTATAAACATAAAGGAGGTCTTTTCTAAGAACTAAGTTACCATTATTTGAAAAACCTGTTATGGGGGTTGTATTATGCATGGCCAACTAGGAGATATGTTGTATACCAAAATAATGGCATCTTTTGACTGATAGGCCTTTTATCTAGGACACTTTTTCAAGGCCACCTAGGGGGCACGTACTGCAAATTCAATAAAAAGAGCTATAAAAAATAACATTTTATTGTTGATAGAAAAGGGAAAATAAGATTTGGGTGAATCAAGAACACATTGGGTGGTTTTTCCAAGGAAATATATTTTAAGAATAAAGGGACATCTATGTTGACATAGGACATGAATGGGGAAACCACTTCTACATAAATTTAATTTGTATGGTGTCGTATATTTTTTTTAGAAATGGGGATTTATGATATAATGCTATATAGTTTTAATGTCATGCAGTGAGGACATTATACTTTGTATTTTCAAGTCATGGAGTGAGGAAATTATACTGTGGAGTATCGAGTCATGCAGTGAGGACATTATACTGTGCAGTTTCAAGTCATGCAGTGAGGAAATTATATTGTGCAGTTTCAAGTCATGCAGTGAGGAAATTATATTGTGCAGTTTCAAGTCATGTAGTCTGGACATTTGGTGGATTTAATTTATGGTCATTATCTTTGACCAAAGATTTATGAGTCTACAATTCCTTGATAAATTTTATGGAAACATACCAATATGTTCAGGTATGAAAATAATGAAATGTAAACTATGATTTGATAATTTTTGCACCCAGATAATGGTATGGGATAATAGATAATGGAATTATGGAGGTATTTTTCCAAGAACTAAGATACCATTATTTTACAAACCTGTTATGGGGTCTTTATTATGTAGGGACAAATAAGGCATATTCTGCATAACCAAACAGTGGAATATTCTCACTGAAAGGCCTTTTATATAGGATAATTTTTGCAAAACCATCAAGGGAACATACAACATAGTCATACAAAAGAGATCTCAATTTTTTTGAAATTCTATTGCTAAAAGCCGTAGAAAGATTATGGAGATTTGGTTTTTCCATAGAAAAAAGTTCGGTTTATGGAGAAAGGTACCTGAATACAGAATGAGTATTTCAAATTATGATTTCAAAATAATTAGAGGAATATGATTTCTATGAAGGTCTAACTCAAACATAGAAAGTATGGCATCTTTATTTTTAGGAAATACCACTAGGACCAAAATATAATGGAAACAGTAGATGATATGTGGTTGAATTATCCAAGGTTATTTCAATATGATTTGTACACATAGAGAGGGAAATGTGTAAACCATGGTCTTGGAGACATTCAAATCAAGATAAAGGTAATGGAAAAAATATAAACCGATGATCACTTTAAGAGATGAACTCTTGTATATTTTCATCAATGTTTGAAGGGGATAGAAGATTATTTTACCAGGAATGAGGTTACAATTATTTGAAAGAACCCTTTATGGGGGTTTTATTATGTTGGGCTGAATAGGGAATATGCTACATAGCCAAACTATGGAAAAAGTTTACTGACAGGCATGTTAGGAAGGTGTGTTTTATGCAAGGCCACTGGGGGAATGTGCTACGTAGTCAAGAAAAAGAGCTATCATGTATCAGAAATTATGCCCCCAAAAACCATAAGATAGATCACAAAGATCTAAAAGTATTCAATTTGAAGGAGTGAAATACAAAAGTGTTCAATGATTAATACACAAGAGAAATATTTCAGTCAATATTAGCCATGAGTTTGTAGTTCCTTATATATATCAAACTCTTAAGTAAAATGGTGACATTTCTTGTTTCCTTGGTGGGCTCTCTAAGGATTGGACCCAAAATGAAGAGTACCTTCATATATTTTAAATTGAATGTGGATGAAGGAAAAATCTATTTTATCTCTTTGCTAGGACTAAGGGTTAAGGTCTAGTCTTCACTATATATCTCAATGGGGTGAGAATCAAGACATATGTAGTTCATTGAGTACTGTGATGTTTAATGTCAGTTAGCAAGGACATGAAGTGATTCTGACGTGAAAAGGAATATTGCGGTTGGACCAGAGGATAGGACCCATCTGTCACTATGTATCTCATATAGATTAGAATCAATCCACATGTATTTATTTACATTATTCTCCATATCAATCACATTTTGATGTGGGGAGAGATTTCTTTATATCATGATCGGGCCCAATATTGGAGATCTAGGTGTCTCTATGTATAACAATGAAATTAGAATCAATCCAAATGTAGTTCTTGATAAATTCACTCCCCACGCCAATTGATTTTGATGTGAGAGACTAGAGCTTTTAACACATTTCGGAAGAATGGTTATACTTAAGACACAAGATGGTATGAAGATAAAATCATGTATCATATAATAGGACTATGTATAGATTTGATTCATTTAAATGTAGAAAAAGGGAAATAAATTTCATTGTGGTTGTGGATGGGCCCATGATTGGAGATATAAGAAACTCTATGTATCCCATTGTAATGAGTATCAAGGAACACGTAGTTATTAAAATGAGGTCTCTATACAGATCTAATTCAAATTTAGGGAAAAATGGAACTCATGTGCCACTAAGTAGTAGTAATGATGTGATTAATTCTTGTGCATGGAAGCTACTCATTTTTTAAAGAATCACAAGGAATACCAATTTGCGGTACCATATGGGATCTATTAACATCAAATTAAGAAGATGTTAACCGTATAGTTTAATGTTATATAGCAAGGATAAATGATTCCATGCAGTTTAATTTCATGTGATAAGGAAAAATATTCTGTACATTTTAACATCCTATAACATGGATGCATAAGGTTTTTATGCAGTTTAATGTCTTATAGCTAGGAATTTGTTCTTCTTAGTTTAGAGTCATGCATCAAGGAAACTATACAATGTGATTATAGAAATTACATATTCAAGAAGCTTCCATTGGTTGGAGTTTCAATGAGTTATCCATCCATTGAGATTAGGGAATAAGATCCATTAAACTAGACCATATATATAGAGTAAGGTCCTGCCCACATTGGCTCAAGATTTGGATGCTTCATTCCAGGTGTCATCGGAGTCCTGAGAACTAATACCAATTCTCCTTGAAGGAATGAGTTAAGGAAAACTTTCTTGTTAAAATCTCATGCTATTATGTTGTGATAGGCTTCCAAATGATGCAAATTATACAATATATTTTCATCTAATCATTATATCTCATAAAATATCTTTTGATATTGTTCATCTATAGATAACTAATCACAAATTGCAACTCGGAGTGAAGGAAATTGAATTTAAATAGGCAAAACTACTTCTATTCCATACACCAATGAGTATGGAGTTTTTTGAGTGGTAGTATGAGTAGTAGTTCGATAAACCCATAAAGCATGAAAAAATTTATCAGGACAATATTTTTTATCTTTAACCACAATTTTCTAGAGTATATTTGATCGGGTCTTATTGAAAGTCTCTATCTATCCATTGGATGTCACTTGATAGCAAGATGAATAGTTAGATTTGATATTGTTCTCCTGATATAACTTTTTTACCACAACAGAATAGAAATTGGTGTCATTATTTGTCAATATGGTATCAGGGACACCAAATCTGGTAATAATATTAGCTTTAAAAAAGCTGACAATGTTTTTGGCCCTGAATTCTTTGAGAGGTATTTTCTAAGACCATTTGGAAAATAAATTAGTAGTACTAAGCATATACTTGAACTACTTAGCTGTATCTAGTGGATAAGGTCCTACTATATCCATTCCCCATGTAGAAAATAGCCAAGAGTATTTAGTTGTATGTAGCGACTCTGGGGGTTGATGAATGAAGTTTTAATGAACTTGGAAGGGGTGAAACTTTTTTGTGAAATATTTTCTATCCTGTGTCATTGAAGTCTAGAAGTATCCAACCCTTTGGATTTGATCAGAAATCCAATTCCCAAACTTGTGAGCACCACAAGCTCATACATGTACTTCTTTCATGATAGTTGCTGTTTCTTCTCTATCAATAAATCTGAATTGGACTCCATCAAAGCATCACTTTTAGAGGATTTTATACTGATCTTGGCTACCATTAAGAGTGAAATTGGCCAATCATTGTCGAATTTTCTCTTTCCTAGTTCTATCAGGTGGAAGTATTCCATTATGAAGGTATTCCATGATAGGTGGGATCCATCCTATGGCATGACAATATGGCTTATAAATATGGCTTATTTCTTTAATTTCCACCATTCAAGTTTGAACAAAATGTGAAATCACATGACGATGGGAAATAATGATGATTGTCTAACCTCTATTTGGATCTTCCAGGGCTGTAGCTGCATTAGCCAATGCATCTTCTTGGGAATTTTGTTATCACGGGACATATGAAAATGTTTGATCTGAGAGAAATCCATCCATTAAACCTCTAAAATAATCACACAAATCTATTAACTCTTTCTTTCTAATAGAATAATCCCCATTGAACTATTTAATTACCAATTTTTAATCAACTTTCACTTTCAGGTGGTTCACTTGTACCTAGAGTGCCAATTCTAGGCCTGTAATGGGTTCTTGATATTCTAGCTCATTGTCGGTACCACCTTCAGATAATAGAAAGGAATATAGAAACACTACCTTTTTGGGGGATATAAGAAAAATTTATATCCCATCTTTGTTGAGTTTATGGTTTTCAATTCTCTTACCCATTGGAAATATATAAGCTCCATCAAAGTACATTTCCCATGTTTGGGGATTATCTTGAATAGAGAAGATTTCATCATCCGGAAGTTCAGTATTAAAAATGTATCTTCTACAGATGGGTGTTCAGCAAGGAAGTTTTCCAAGGCTTGGACTTTTATTTATTTTTGTGGCACAAACTGTATATCAAATTATTGAAAAATGACTTCCCACTAGTCCAAATGTCATGTAAGCATATGAAGATTGAGGATAAATTTGAATGGGTTATTGCGAGATACCAAGTGGACCTCATGATGTTTCAGGCAATGCCTAAGCTTGTGAACTTCAAAGATTAATGCCAAGAAGCACTTCTTAATACTTGAATATCAAGTCTCCATGCCAAGAATAGTTCGACTAAGATAGTAAAGGCTATTTTCAGGCCCATAATGATTCTTTTGTGAAAGTAAGGAACTCAGTGATTACTCTAAAGCTATCACATAGAGAATAATTTCCATTCCTTCAATAGGTGGAATTTGTAATGACCCAAGACTGGAGCCCCTCCACTGGTTCCTCGTACCCGGTTCGGCACATGACCTCAAGCACGTTTCCCCGAATTCCAGAGGCTGCCGACTAGCAGTGAGGGCCTTGGTGAGTTAGTGGGGAAACTATGCCTTCATTCCGTAAGGTATACAAGATAAGGAAACAACAATAAACAGCAGAAGCAGTAAAGAACATGAATAACAACAGAAACCAAACATCAGAAGCAATGTAGATATATAACTATGATGACAATGATGCAGCAAGTACAAGTATCTAAGGAAAACAGCAAAATAAAAAAACGTGCTGAAATACAACTGAAACCAAGTGAAAAAAGAAAAATAATCTCCTCAGCATCGCGAGCCACGACTCGGTCCCATGCTCCCCAGCTCCTGATGCAGTCATGGTCCTGAATTAGAAGGGAACTTTCCCTTGTCTATACCTGCAGCAACATAGTTTACTTGGGCCCAAAAGCATGGACCAAACATGGGTGTGAGATACAATCCCAGTAGGTAATCACCGAAATATTTGTGCCTAATAGTCAATGAATACATGGTAGTAAAAAAACAAGAAGCAGTAAACAGGAAAGCACAAGAAGCTACAATGCACAATTCTAACAAGTAAAGTACACAAGCAAGCAACCAGCAACAACAAGAAAACAGGTAACCCTTTGGGTAGCTCTCACAGCCTAACCCCTATGGTTCAACCTATAGTACTAGCAACCCTCTGGGAGGCACACACAGTCTCACCCCTCTGGTTCACCAATGTAATTAAGCAGACTCTCTAGGGAAGTACTCACCGTCAATTCCCCCAATAGTGTCGTATCATGTTAAAGGCTCTTTGGGGAAGCACTCAACATCAATCCCCTCTGTGTCCCGTTTCATTATTAAAGAAACTCTGGAGAATCCCTTTTGTCAATTCTCCCTTTGGTCTTACATCGTGATTAAAAGACACTCCGGAGAAACCCTTCCGTCAATTCTCCCTTTGGTCTACTACTCTAGGTTCTCACAGTACTGAGAATAACTAAACATGCTCAGTGCGTGTATATCGTCCAATTAAACCTCAAGAACTACTTGTCTATCAACTAAAGCTCAACAGTAACAAAAGAGACAGTTCCACTATCCTACAACAAGGTATGGCAACTAAAAAAACACCCAACAGGAAAAACAAGCATGGAAAAGCAACCTGAGCATAAAATAAATTACACTACTCACAAGCAATAACCTCTACTAAATCAATCAAGCAAAGAAGGAAAAAAACAAGGGAAAAATAGGAAACACGTAATACCCCATTCAAGGGTATTGGTGGAATTTGCACATAATATTCATCAACTTTCTATGGAAAGGCACAAACCACCTACCTCGATCTGAGGAGATTGATATACATGAACCTAGACGACAGATTCCTCTTAGAACAACGTAGATCTAAGAAAATGCACAAAACCTTAATCCCATGATAACTTGGAAACAAGGAGGAATCAAGAAACAAGGCTAAAGTAGAAGGAAGAACTCACAGATAAGATTCCAATGAAATCGACCTTGCTCGAAGCAGAGAACGGACGGCGAGGTGGGAGCCTGTCGAAGATCCGGACATACGGTCGCTCTCGGATGGTCAAAAACTAAAGAAGAAGACGAATCTGGGGGTTAGACGTGACCCCGGTCCATTTAATGAAAAAAAGTACACGGCGTGTACTTCACTTTTTTCAGTACTCCGAAATAACCGGCCTCCACCTCAGCCTTACACACCATGTGTGTGGCCCGGACACGGCCAGCACACGGCTTCGAGCCGGCGAAGAGTACACGGTGTGTACTCAGAAAGTACATGGCGTGTACTTCTGAAATTTCCAGAAAATTTATTTTCATTAAAAACTCTAGAAAAAGGGAAAACATACCTGAATGAAGATCCGGGTTCTTACAAACTTCCCCCCTTAAAGAAATTCGTCCCCGAATTTCCCTAACGAGGCAGAGAAGAAGAAACCCCAAACAGCTTCGGCCACTGCGATCGTACATCGGCCTCCCTCTCACAGGTCTCGTCATGTACTCGCTCGTGCTTCCATAGCACTCGTACCAGAGGAATGGACCACCCATGGAGAACCTTCTTACTACGATCGAAAATCTGGATAGGATGCTCCTCGAACAATGCATCCGCTTCGAGCTCGACTTCCTCAGGCTGAAAGACGTGAGATGGGTCTGAAAAGTAACGTCGGATCTGAGAGACGTGGAAGACGTCGTGCATGGATCGATACCTCTGAGGTAGCTGCAACCGATAGGCGACAAGCCCCACTCTCTCCAAGACCTCAAATGGCCCGATGTAACGGGGTGAATGATTACCCTGTCTCCGAATCCTTTTGTGTCCCAACCTCGGTGTGACACGTAGGAAAACCTGATCACCGACCTTGAACTCCAGAGGTCATCTTCACTGATCATCATAAAACTTCTATCTAGACTGCATTGTAGCCATCCTCTTCTGAATCAGCTCCATCTGTTCTGAAGTCTCCTGAAAAAGATGATGTCCCAGCAAAGCTGTCTCTCCTGCCTCCAGCCAGCATAAGGGTGATCGGCATGACCTACCGTACAAAGCCTCCTATGGTGCCATCTGAATGGTTGCCTGAAAACTGTTGTTGTAGGTGAACTCCACCAGAGGGATATGCTTCTCCCAAGAACCTCCAAAGTCTAGAATGCAAGCTCAGAGCATATCCAAAAGCACCTGGATTGTGCGCTTGGACTGGCCATTAGTCTGGGGATGGTAAGATGTACTCAAAAGTACCTATGTACCCAAGGCCTTCTGAAGTCCCTGCCAGAACCGAGAGGTAAAGCACACATCTCTGTCTGAAAAAATAGAGCGTGGAACTCCATGCATACAAACGATCTCTTTGATGTAAAGTCATCCCAGTTCATCGACACTGAAAGTCTTCTTGATTGGAAATAAGTGAGAAACCTTCATAAGTCTGTCGACAAAAATCCAAACAACATCGTTCCCTTGAGGTGATCTCGAAAACCCAGTCACGAAGTCCATCGCGACATCGTTCCACTTCCACTCCGGAATGGGTAACTACTTTAAAAGGCCTGCTAGTCATTGATGCTCTGCCTTCACCTGCTGACTAGTAAAACATCTAATGAAAAAACCAGCAACATCCTTCTTCATACCTGGCCACCAGTATTGGCAATGAAGGTCTCGATACATCTTGGTGACACCAGGATGAACTGCCCAAATAAAGGAATGGAAATCTCGCATCATCTCCTCGCGTATGTATACTGGCACCCATACACATCCATGGAAACACACGATCTCATCCTCCTTCACTGTCCATCCAAGAAGAGGGTCCCCTCCTGACACACTCTCCCGCAGGACTAAGCCTTTTGAGTCTGATAGCTGCCTCATCCGTACCCGATCATGTAGCGTGGAGGTAACAGCTATAGAAGATAGAAATTTCAGTCCCCATCTATCGTGCACCACCAGATGCATATCAGAAAATAGAGCCATCAGCGGCCACTCACTACTGGCCTCCTAAACTGTCTGAATCTAAGTTCTCCTGCTCAATAAGTCTGCCACGGCGTTGCCCTTTCCCGACGTATAGGAAAGCTCGAAATCAAAAGACTGAAGATACTAAACCCACCTGCGCTGCCTCAGATTCAGATCATGCTGAGTAAAGATATACTTGAGATTCTTGTGGTCAGTGAAGACCACAAATTGCTCTCCCAGAAGATAGTGTCTCCAAAAGTGCAAGGCATGACCAACAGCTGCCAACTCCAGATCTTGCGTAGGGTAGTTCCTCTCATGTGGCCTCAACTGCTGAGACCCGTACGCAACGACTCCATCTCCCTACATAAGCACAGCTCCCAGCCCGATACCTAAAGCATCACAGTAAACAGTGTAGCTCTTTCTTAGCTCTGGAAAGACTAGTATCAGTGTTGACGTCAACCTCACTTTCATCTCCTGAAAGGCTGACTCACAAGAATCTGACCATAAGAACCTCGCCCCCTTCCTGGTCAGACCCATCAAAGGTGCTGCTAGATGAGAAAAGTACTGAATGAAGCGTCTGTAGTATCCATCCAGCCCTAGGAAACTCCGTACCTCAAAGACGTTCTTCGGCTGCTCCCAGGAAACTATAGCTCTCGCTTTCTCTGGATCCATAGATACTCTTACCTATAAGATGAAGTGACCCAAGAAGTGAATCTGATCCATCCAGAAGTGGAACTTCGAGATTTTAGCATAAATCATATGCTCTCTCAGTGTACTCGGAACGATCTCAATATGTGTGGCATGGTCGTGTCGAGTTTGAAAGTACACCAAGATAACATCCACGAACACCACGACGAAGGAATACAAGTATGGAACACTCGGTTCATCAGTGCCATGAAAACTACAGGCGCGTTCATGAGACCGAAAAACATGACTGTATACTCGTATAGACCATACCTTCTCCTGAAGGCTGTCAGAGGTATATCTGATGGTCTAACGCGCAACTGATGATAACCGGACCTCAAGTCAATCATAGAGAACACTCAGGCTCCTCAAAGCTGATCAAAGAGGTCTTCAATCCACGGAAAGGGATATCGGTTCTTGACCGTCAACTAGTTCAGCTTCTGATAATCAGCACAAAGCTGAAGGGTACCGTCTACCTTCTTTGAAAACAGAACAAAAAAACCCCAAGGAGAAGTACTGGGTCAGATGAAACCCTGAGCCTGTAGCTCCACCAACTACTTCTTGAGCTCCTGCAACTCAGGTGTGGCCATATTCTATGGAAGAATGGACACCGGTGCTGCTCTTGGCACGACCTCAATAGAGAAGTCTACCTCAAGCTCTGGAGGCAAACCTGAAAAGTATTCTGGAAAGACAACCCTAAAGCGATCCACCACTGGAGTAAAATCCAATTGTGGAGTCCCCTGATCATCCAGATAAAGGCTAGAAATCTGGGCTGTCACCCCTCCTAGCCCAAGATGCTCGAGTCCCGCCCGACTCACCCGAACGTCCCATTTGCCTCTATGAAGGATAGATTCACCCTCTAGTGAAATGAAACTGACTTTGCGGCGATAAAAGTCAATGACTGCCAGGAAGGGAATCAACTAGTCCATGCCGAGAATGACATCATAGCCTATCATCTCTAGGACATAGATATTCCATAAGAAGTGATACCCTGCCACATCGAGAGGGCACTCTTTACACTGGCGTACACTAGATGTCCTCATCCCCAAAGGTGTGTCTAGTGTCAATGAGTCGACAGAAGAAAAGATGCAGAGTCCAAGGCTCTCCACAACAGAAACAGATATAAAGATATACGTAAAACCAGTATCGAAAATGGGTGAAGATAAAACTGAGGCTACTAAAATCATACCTCGAACAATAGAAGGGCTGGGATCCTGCTAATGATAATTCTGCTCCACAGCGAAAGACTGGCCCGTGCCGCGGCCCTGCACCCCTGGCTGACAACTCTGAGTTGAACCTCTCTATTGGTGCTGAGGAACTGGTGGCTGACCACCATGGCCTCGACCTCCACCTCGGCCCAAATGGCCAGATGAACTCCAGTTCCCTGACTGGTGAGAAACTGGCGGTGCTGCTCCTAAACGAGGAGTCATGGAAGAACCCCGGTCACCAGCTGCTGGTGAGAAAACCTGGCAGAAATGCTGAAGGTGACCCATCTTGCTGCAATATCGGAACTCCAAGGGGTCCCTCTGGCCCTGCGGCCTCATGTGCCCTGTCCAGCCACACTGATAGAACATCACCTGGCTTCCTGATGATGTGTCTTGCTTCCTCGAATAACCGCGCATAGGATCCCTAGGGCGCTTCTTTCTATCATCTGAAGGAAAGCTAGCTCTGGAAGTAGAACTGCCCTGGCTCGCAGCTCCAAAGTCTCTCAGATTGTGCTCCGCAATCAGTGCCTGGTTGACGATGGAAGTAATGGATGTCAGCTGGAAGATGTTCACCTGCCAGCGGATCTCCCGCCTGAGTCCATCCTCAAATTTCCTCACCAAGAACACCCCGCTCCCATCCTGAAGGGGTGTAAAATGATACAACTCAGTGAAACGAGAGGAATACTTCATGACAGATAGAGTAACCTTCTCTAATGTCATGAACTCCCGGGCTCGATCGGCCCTCAGGGTCTCCGGGTAGAAGTAGCCGTATAACACGCGCTGGAACTCCTCCCAAGTCATAGCCTACTGCTGACCCGCCTGTAAGATCACGTCCCACCACCTCTTGGTGGAGTCTCGGAGCATGTAGGTGGCGATCTTGACCCTCCTCTCTGGAGGCGTCTCTAGATGCTCAAAGATTGTCAACATGGCTTCCAGCCATGACTCTGCAACTTGAGGTTCTCCCTCCCCCGAGAACGTGGGAGGATACTGCTACTGGAAAACCCACGTCAAGTCTGCCATAGACAAGGTAGGAGGCGGTGCTCCCTGGAAGGCCTGCATCATCCTCATGAAACCCTCCCTGAACTTCGCATCAGCACCCGCGACTAGGACAAAAACCGGTGCAAAGGCTGGCTCGGCTGGGGGATCGACAGGAAGTCCCTCATCAGCCATGTCTGGCATCTGATCACTGCCTGATGACAGACGTGCGACCGGAGGACGTCTCGGAGGCATAGCTCTGAAAGATCAAAAGCACACCTTAGATAAGGAAAACAAGGACAGAGAAACAAGATTACAAAATAGGAACAGGGGAAGAAAAACACACAAGATTGCAAAACACGACTACACGACGTGTATAAAACTACACGGCGTGTCTTCTTGAACCACCGACATGGGGGTGTACTCCTACCCTACGAGTCATGTACACTTCAATCTACACAGCGTGTTGCACCCACACATGGTGTGTACTTGAAAAATGTTCCCCTTCCTGAGTCTCCTTACACCGCTAACCCACACGGTACGACTCAACCTGAGACTACACGGCGTGTTCGAAACAAACACGGTGTGCACTAGGCAAGGCTTCTGCGGTCCGTGTTGTTGAGTACACGGCCGTCTACACGGCTGGACCTTACACGGCAAGCTCCAAACAAACACGGCGTGTTTAGGTGAAGGAGAAAACGTCCCGTGTTGTTCATGACACGGCTGGGTACCTGGGCAAGACTACATGGCGTGTTCCGAACAATCACGGCATGTGGAAAAGAAGGTCACACCGGCCCGTGTTGTTTGTGACACGGACGTGTACCTGGACAAGACTACACGGCGTGTTCCGAACAAAAACGGTGTGTGGAAAGAAAGGTAACGACGGCCCATGTTGTTCGTGACTTGGCTGGGTACCTGGACAAGACTACACGGCATGTTCCCTATGGACATGACGTGTTCTACCTGAGCTTCCCCGGCCCGTGTTGTTAGTGACACAACCGGGTACATTGCTCTGAACTCACACAGCGTGTACCAATGGTACATGGTGTGTTCCCGAAGTTACTCCCACGAAACCGAGTTCTTCTCACACGGTCGGTGACATGGCCTTTAAACTACACGGCGTGTATCTAAAAAGTACACGTCGTGTATTCTAGGTTTTTCTGGGCAGTGTGTCAGAAACTACGCAGAATTCCAGAAACACTAAAAACAAGGGAAAATGTGCCAATTTCTGATCCGTAAGGGCCCATAACACCTCAAAACCCAAAATTTGGCATTCATTTTGAAGCAAGGAACAAAACGAACTGTTTTCTAGCATAATAGCATAGAATCTATCTAGCATCTATCACAACAGAATGCATTATCTACACAGAGCCTATCACAACATCATGCAATGGCTAATGCACCCTAGATGGCATGGAAAGAATTCATGGCATGTGATTCCTACAAGTGTCTATATGATGCATGAGACGACATACCCTCATCTCATCGGGTTGCGAAAGAATTAGAACCGCAATATCAAAACAGTAATAGCACAATCCATGTGAATCACTGTAAGTGAAATCAGATCGACTATAAAATCTCAAAACCAGCAAACTGCAATTAACGAGGTAGTATGGCCTTTTCCTGTACACGAGTTAGCTTCTCCCGAGCATATCATAATGCCAAGTACTGAATCCGTCCTATCCCTGGCTAATGTCTCCAAACAGTAAATCAAGAGAAAAGAACTCCTCTGATACCACATTGTAACGACCCGAGTCCAGAGCCCCTCCACTGGTGTCCCGTACCCGGTTCGCCACATGACCTCAAGCGCACTTCCCCGAATGCCAGAGGCTGCCGACTAGTAGCGAGGGACTTGGTGAGTCGGTGGGGAAACTATGCCCTCATTCGGTAAGGTATACAAGATAAGGAAACAACAATAAACAGTGAAAGCAGTAAACAACATGGATAAAAATAGAAACCAAACAGCGGAACCAATGTAGAAATATAACTATGATGACAATGATGCAGCAGGTACAAGTATCTAAGGAAAATAGAAAACACAACAACGTGATGAAATACAACTTAAACCAAGTGAAAAAGAAAAATAATGTAATCTCCTCAGCATCTCAAGCCACGGCTCGGTCTCATGCTCCCCAGCTCCTGATGCAGTCAAGATCCTGAAGTATAAGGGAGCTTTCCCTTGTCTATACCTGCAGCAACATAGTCTGATTGGACCCAAAAGCATGGCCCAAACAGGGTGTGAGATACAATCCCAGTTGGAAATCACACAACAATTTGTGCCTAACAGTCAATGAATACATGGAAGTAAAAAAAACAAGAAGCAGTAAACAGGAAAGAACAAGCAGCTACAATGCACAATTCTAACAAGTAAAGTACAGAAGAAAACATCCAGCAACAAGAATAAAACAGGTAACCCTCTGGGTAGCTCTCACAGCCTAACCCCTATGGTTCAACCTAAAGGACTAGAAACCCTCTGGGAGGCACACACAGTCTCACCCCTCTGGTTCAGCTACATAATTAAGCAGACTATTTGGGGAAGAACTCACCTTCAATTCCCCTTATAGTCTCGTATCGTGCTAAAGGATCTCTGGGGAAGCACTCAACATCAATTCCCCCTATGGCCCGCATCATTATTAAAGACACTCTGGAGAAGCCCTTCCATCAATTCTCCCTTTGGTCTCGCATCGTGATTAAAAGACACTCTGGAGAAGCCCTTCTATCAATTCTCCCTTTGGTCTACTACTCTAGGTTCTCACAGTCCTGAGTATAAATAATCATGATCAGCACGTGTATATCGTTGTAGTAAACCTCAAGAACTACTTGGCTATTAACTAAGGCTCAACAGTAACAAAAGAAATAGTTCCACTATCCCACAACAAGTTATGGAAACTGGAAGAACTCCCAACCGGAAAAACAAGCATGGAAAAGCAACATGAGAACAAAATAAATTACACTACTCACAAGTAATAACCTCTACTAAATCAATCAAGAAAAGCTGCCAAACAACAAGGGAAAAACAGAAAACACACAATACCCCGTTCAAGGGTATTGGTGAAATTTTAACATAATATTCATCAACTTTCTACGGAAAGTCACAAACCACCTACCTTGATCCGAGGAGATCGATATACGTGAACCTCGATGACAGATTCCTCTTAGAACAGCGTAGATCTGAGAAAACGCACAAAATGTTCATCCCATGATATCTTGGAAACGAGGAGGATTCAAGAAAAAAGGCTAAATCAAAAGGAAGAACTCACCGCTGTGATTCCAATGCAATATACCATGCTCTAATCGGAGAACGGATGGCGAGGCGGGAGCCCGTCGAAGATCCGGTCATATGGTCACTCTCGGACAGTCGAAAACTGAAGAAGAAGACAAATCTTGGGGTCAGATGCGACCCCGGTCCGTTTAATGAAAAAAAGAAAGTACACGGCTTGTAATTCAATTTTATCCATACACCGAAATAACTGGCCTCCACCTTAGCCTTACACACTGTGTGTGTGGCCTGGACATGGCCAACACACGACTTCAAGCTGGGGAAGAGTACACGGCGTGTACTCAGAAAGTACACGGCATGTACTTATGTAATTTCCAGAAAATTTATTTTCTTTAAAAACTCTAGAAAAAGGGAAAACATAACTAAATGAAGATCCGGGTTCTTACATCATATATACTGGTGGACTCAAGAGATATTTATTGAGGGTATAAAATTCCTCTTGGAAGTCTTTGGTACATTAATAATTAACTCCCTTCTTCATTAATTTGGTGAAGGGTAAAAACTTGCCTGCCAAATTAGTGATAAAGCCCCCAAAATAGGCCAAGTGTCCTTGAAATCCTCTTAATTCATTTAACTTTTTAGGAGGTGGAATTCCAAGGATTTACTTTATCTTATTAGCATCAACTTGTATGCCATGATGGCATAAAATGAAGCCAAGGAATTTTCCTGAGGTTACCCCAAAAGCACATTTCAAGGGATTCATCTTCAAATTATGTTTTTGATGTTTACTAAATACGGTCTCCAGATTAGTCAAGTGGTCATAATGTTGTGTGGATTTAATCACTATATCATGCACATAACATTAAAAAAAATTAACTGGAAGGGTTTGAAGATATGTTGCATGGTATGTTGATATGTTGCACCTACATTCATTAGGCAAAATGAAATTACCCGATAGAAAAACACACCATGAGGGGATATGAAAGCTATACACCCCTCATCCTCTAGGTATATTCAGATTTGGTTATACCAAGAGTATCCATCCATGAAGGAGAGAGCTTCATAGCTAGCTGTTGCATCAATCAAAATTTATGTGATCGGAACTGGAAAATCATCTTTGAGACACTGCTGGTTAAGATCTCTGAAATCAATGCAAAATCTGATTTTCCTATTCTTCTTTTTCACTGGGAAAATGTTGAATATAAATTTGGGATATTTAAACTCCCTGAAAAAGTTATATTTGATATGATTATCGACTTCACCCTCAATTTTAGAGGCATGAGTTGGGTTCCTTATTCTTGCTTCCTTCTTAAATCCTCGATGATCTTCTGGAAAACCCAAATGATGAGTGTCCATATCAGGATTAAGGCCTAGAGTTTTTGTATAGTCCCAAGGAAATATATCTCAATGTTTATTTAGAAATTAATTATACATCTTTTTCTAATCAGAAGTCATGGTCTCAATAATTATAGAATGACATGGATCTTCTTCTACACCCAAATTTATTTCATTGAGATCATCCACAGTGATGGAGATGTCTTCCTCCAATGATGGGGGGAAATATTTAAGAAATTTTTCTTATTATTTTCACATTTCACTTATTCTATTTCTTCTTGAAGGGAATATGATGGAGAAATACTTTCTGAGCTAGGGGAGATGTCAATATTTTAATATCCTGAAGAAGAGGCAACCATTTATGTCCCTACAGATGATGAACAATCTTCCTGGAGCATTGAAGAGAGAATTATGGGTTGGAAATTAACATAATAGTCTTCCTTTATTAATTCGAAAACTTCTTCTAATTTAAATAATTAATCAAAGACTTTCTAAAGTTTGATGGATGAAATGAATACATCACCATTTAAGAATTCACTATCAACAAAATCTCCCATATTGCCAGGCTCGATTTCCACCACTAACATTATGAAATTCATTGGAAGAGTGCTGATATTTGGGTATATCCTTTCAATTTGATTTATATGAAGCACATAATCTATACTTAGATGTTTTAATGGGTTATCCAGGATCATTACCAAACCATTCGGTGCATTAATTCTTGTTACATATTTTTTCACAGACCTCGTTCCCTTTTTTTGATAGAATTCTACCCAATATACAGAGATTCACATGTTTTGAATGGAGCCTTGTCACCATAAATAACCAAATTTTTCCATTGATGGAATACTTGAGAAATTGGTGATATGATGAAGGAATAACCTCTTGTTGATGTATCCAAGTCCTTATAAGTATAATGTTGAAGGATCTATCCTGTCTGAAAACTGTGAAATCTAAATTAGACACAAGATCCCCAAAATGAGTTCTGTGTGTAATATCTCCTAGAGGTTCTTGTTCACTCTTATAATAAACTCGAAATATCAAAGTGGAGGGAGATACGTCAGATTCAGTGAGACCCAATCGACAAAGTGTATGGATGGGAATGAGGTTGAATCTTGAGCAATTTTCAATGTTGTATCATCAGATGTCTGTATCATTAACCTATCTAGATGGATACAAGGTCCTGATGTGTCCATGTACAACATCATCCTCATCTTCATTCATGAAATATATGAACACATGACATTCTGTAGGATCATTCTCTATATGGTAAACCTCAGCACCAGCAACCTCAGTTTCAAACTCTTGGGGACTTGAGAAAGCCTCAATAATTGATTCTCGAAGATCTTTTGATAGATTTAAGGCATCTAAGATTAAAAACATGAACAGTACTTGTGATAGATATTTTAAAACATCATATATTTGGTCTAGAGGTCTATGTTTTCTAGGATGGATATGTAGTTTTGCAGGTTCCTTCAAAGTTTATGCTCCTGATGTAGATATACCATGTGTCAGGGAAGAATATGGAAATACTTTACTCTTGGTATATTATACTGATTAGGTCCATCTATTTGTTGAGAGAATGATGGTGTAACCTTTAATAGGTCTTATAAGAAAATCATATCAGGACTGATCCTATTATGTGTGGGAGAATTTCCTTGTTCTTACTGAGCGCACTGAAGGCCACTACTGGAAATCCAGCATTTCCCAACTGTTTAGAACCGTTGGGAAAGGCTGCAGAACCGTTGGTATATGTTATACCAACGGTTCTGCAAACCGTGGGGAAGTAAGCCGTTGGGAAAGGCTTTTCCCAACGGTTTAGAACCGTTGGGAAAGGCTGCAGAACCGTTGGTATATGTTATACCAACGGTTCTGCAAACCGTGGGGAAGTAAGCCATTGGGAAAGGCTTTTCCCAACGGTTTACAGAGAACCGTTGGGATAGGTTAGAAAAAATCAACCTATCCCAACCGTTCTGCCAAACCGTTGGGAAAGGCCTTTCCCAACGGTTTGGCCCGTTGGGAAATCAACAGAGAATTTTCTTTCCCAACGGTTTACAAACCGTTGGGAAAGGTTTTTACCAACGGTTCTATGAACCGTTGGTAAAAACAACCATTCAACAGGATATCCCAACGGTTTCAAACCGTTGGGATAGGGTGTTTTTACCAACGGTTCCTTGAACCGTTGGTAAAAACAGCTACATAGAGCCTATGACAACGGTTTTCAAACCGTTGGCATAGGCTTTGCTGTGCAAATTGCACAGCAGCCTGCAATTTGCACATCAGGTCTGGTTTTTGGGCATTCACCCTCGGTTTCAATTCAATTTTCAATCCAATTATGCCCTCGTTTTCAATTCATTTTTCAATCCAATTATTGTACCTGTAACACATATAATGCATACATATAGAGAAAAAACCAACACATACAAATAATGCAAACCAACCAACCAACACATATAATGCATCCTGAAAATATACACATCCATAATTAAATTAGAATTCATAACATAATTATAAACATACATAATTCATTTAGAATTCATTTTAAAATTTAGATGAAAATCATATGTGGAATCCGGAATTCAATTCATAATTTGATTGGTTTTTCGTATACCATATATTTTTAATAGAAATGATATCCATTTTAAACAAAATACATACATCTGGATTGATACCGGTCACACCGTGCCTCAGATTGAGGCGAGGTTAACTCGTACACGTCACAAATGACTCATTGATCGTTGTCCTAAAGTATCAACATATTCCGAAATCGTTTGGTCGGTTTTCCGTATGTCAGTTGTTGTTTTCACTTAAAATGAAGTGTTTTTTAAATAAAAGAGAGACACTTTGAATGATGTCGGCCACACCGCGCCTCGTATTGAGGCGAGTTTAACTCGTACACATCACAAATGACCCATGGATTGTTGTGCTAAAATATAAACACAATCAGAATGCGTTTGGTTGGTTTTCCGTATGAATTTAAAATGTAGTCCATTTTAAAGAAAAGAGATACACTTAGAGTGGTCTCGGCCAAACCGCGACTCGGATTGAGGCGTGGTTGACTTGTACACATAACATATGACCCATGAATCGTTGTCCTAAATTTTCAACAGATTCCGAATGCATTTGGTCAGTTTTTCATATGTCAGTTGTTTATTTCACTTATAATCTTGTCCATTTTAAACAAAAGAGACACAGTCAGAGTGGTACCGGCCACACCGCGTCTCGGATATAGATGAGGTTGACTCTTACACGTCTCAAATGACCCATGGATCATTTTCCTAAAGTATCAACACAATCCGAATGCGTTTGGCCGGTTTTCCGTATGTCAGTTGATGTTTTTCACTTAAAATGATGTCCTTTTGAAACAAAAGACATACACTTTGAGTTGTGCCGGCCACACCATGCCTCGGATTGAGGTGTAATTGACTCGTAAACATCACATATAACCCATGGATCGTTCTCCTAAAGTTTCAATGGAAACCGAATGCGTTTGGTCAGTTTTCCATATGTACTTAAAATGTTGTCCATTTTAAACAATAGAAAGTCACTTAGAGTGGTCCCGACCACACTTAGATGACAATTAAATTAGAATTCATAACATAATTATAAACATATATAATTCATATAGAATTCAATTTAAAATTTAGATGACAATTATATGTGGAATCCGAAATTCAATTCATAATTTGATCGGTTTTTTCTATACCATATATTTTACCTCAAATGATGTCCATTTTAAACAAAATACATACACCTGAAGTGATACCGACCACACCGCACCTCAGATTGAGGCGGGGTTGACTCGTACATGTCACATTTGACCCATGGATCGTTGTGCTAAAGTATCGACACAATTGTAATGCGTTTGGTCGGTTTTCCGTATGCCAGTTGAAGTTTTTCACTTAAAATGACGTCCTTTTGAAACAAAAGACGGACACTATGAGTGGTTCTGACCACACAACATCTCCAATTGAGGCGGGGTTGATTCATACACGTCACATATGACCCATGGATCGTTCTCCTAAAGTTTAAATGGAAACCGAATGCGTTTGGTCGGTTTTCCGTATGTACTTAAAATGTTATCCATTTTAAACAAAAGAGTGACACTTAGACTAATCCTGACCACACCGCGACTCAGATTCATCCCGGTTTGGCTCGTACATGTCACATATGACCCATCGATCGTTGTGATAAATTATCAAAAGATTACGAATGCGTTTGGTCGATTTTGCGTATGCCAGCTGTTCCTTTCATTTATAATCATGTCCATTTTAAAAAAAAGAGACAGAGTTAGAGCGGTGTCGGCCACACCGCGTCTCGGATTAAGACGGGGTTGACTTGTACACGTCACATATGACTCATGGATCGTTGTGCTAAAGTATCGATAGAATCCGAATGCCTTTGGTCGTTCTTCCGTATGTCAGTTGATGCCTTTCACTTAAAATGACGTCCTTTTGAAACAAAAGACGGACACTTTGAGTGGTGTCAGCCGCACCGCATGTCGGATTGAGACGGGGATGATTCGTACATGTCACATATGACCCATGGATCGTTCTCCTAAAGTTTCAACAGAAACCGAATCTGTTTGGTCGTTTTTCCGTATGTACTTAAAATGGTGTCCATTTTAAACAAAAGAGAGTCACCTAGACTTATCCTGGCCACACCGCGACTCAGATTCATCCCGGGTTGGCTCGTACATGTCACATATGACCCATGGATTGTTGGGATAAATTATCAACAGATTCGGAATGCGTTTGGTCGGTTTTCCGTATGTCAGTTGATGCTTTTCACTTAAAATGACGTCCTTTTGAAACAAAAGACGAACACTTTGAGTGGTGCCGACCACAACACGTCTCCGGATTGAGCTGAAACCACCGTGAAACATTCTAATTATTATTCGTGATGTGTACGCGCAGACGGCACGTCAATCGGACGTTCGGTTTGTGCGGTACGACTCAATATTCGTGTCTTAAGTGATGCGCGCGCTTCGTAAACACGCGTGAGGGGGGTCCAAATGGGCCGAACGAAGTCGGAATGGCCTGAAATCATACGACAAATACGGGAGAGTGATTTATGAAGTGGTCGACCAGACGGCACGTCAATCGGACGTGCCGTGTGCCCACGGTGACCGACAACGCAGTTCTGGTGTCATAAACGGCCAAAACGAGCATCCAACGGTCAAATTCATAGCAGAAAACCTCAGATTGAGCTGAAACCACCGTGAAACATTCTAATTATTATTCGTGACGTGTACGCGTAGGCGAAACGTCAATCGGACGTGCGGTTTGTGTGGTACGGCTCAATATTCGTATTTTAAGTGATGCGCGCGCTTTGTAAACGCGCGTGAGGGGGGTCCAAACGGGCCGAACGAAGTCGGAATGGCCTGAAATCAGACGACAAATACGGGTGAGTGATTTTTGAAGTGGTCGAGCAGACGACACGTCAATTGGACATGCCATGTGCCCGCGGTGACTGACAACGCAGTTCTGGTGTCATAAACGGCCAAAACGGGCGTCAAACGATCAAATTCATAGCGGACGACCTCAGATTGAGCTGAAACCACCGTGAAACATTATAATTATTATTCTTGACGTGTACGTGCAGACGACACGTCAATCGGACATGTGGTTTGCGCGGTACGACTCAATATTCGTGTTTTATGTGATGCGTGCGCTTCGTAAACGCGCGTGAGGGTGGTCCAAACGGGACGAACAATTTCGAAATGGCCTGAAATCAGACGACAAATACGGGTGAGTGATTTATGAAGTGGTCGAGCAGACGGCACGTCAATCGGACGTGCCGTGTGCCCGCAGTGACCGACAACGCAGTTCTGGTGTCATAAACGGCCAAAACGGGCGTCCAATGGTCAAATTCATAGAGGATGACCTCATATTGACCTGAAACCACCGTGAAACATTCTAATTATTATTCGTGACATGTACGCGCAGACGGCACGTCAATCGGACATGCGGTTTGCGCGGTACGGCTCAATATTCACGTTTTAAGTGATGCACGTGCTTCGTAAACGCGTGTGAGGGGGGTCCAAACGGGCCGAACGAAGTCGGAATGGCCTGAAATCAGACGAAAAATACGGGAGAGTAATTTATGATGTGTTCGAGTAGACAGCACGTCAATCGGATGTGCCGTGTTCCCGCGGTGACCGACAACGCAGTTCTGGTGTCATAAACGGACAAAACGGGCGTCCAACGGTCAAATTCATAGCGGACGACCTCAGATTGACCTGAAACCACCGTGCAATGTTCTAATTATTATTCTTGACATGTACGCGTAGACGGCACATCAATCAGACGTGCGGTTTGCGCGGTACAGCTCAATATTCGTGTTTTAAGTGATGCTTGCGCTTCGTAAACGCGCGTGGGGGGGGGGGGGGGGTCCAAATGGGCCGAACGAAGTCAGAAGTGGCCTAAAATCAGACGAAAAATACGGGAGAGTGATTTATGAAGTGGTCGAGCAGACGGCACGTCAATCGGACGTGCCGTGTGCCCGCGGTGACTGACAACGCAGTTCTGGTGTCATAAACGGCCAAAACGGGGGTCCAATGGTCAAATTCATAGCGGACGACCTCGGATTGACCTGAAACCACCGTGAAACATTCTAATTATTATTCGTGACGTGTACGCGCAGACGGCACGTCAATCGGACGTGCGGTTTGCGCGGTACGGCTCAATATTCGTATTTTAAGTGATGCGCGCGCATCGTAAACGCGCGTGAGGGGGGTCCAAACAGGCCGAACGAAGAAGGAATGGCCTGAAATCAGACGACAAATACGGGTGAGTGATTTCTGAAGTGGTCGAGCAGACGACACGTCAATTGGACGTGCCATGTGCCCGCGGTGACCGACAACGCAGTTCTGGTGCCATAAACGGCCAAAACGGGCGTCAAACGGTCAAATTCATAGCGGACAACCTCAGATTGAGCTGAAACCAACGTGAAACATTCAAATTATTATTCGTGGCGTGTACGCGTAGACGACATGTCAATCGGACATGCGGTTTGCGCGGTACGGCTCAATATTAGTGTTTTAAGTGACGTGCGCGCTTCGTAAACGCGCGTGAGGGTGGTCCAAATGGGACGAACGGTTTCGGAATGGCCTGAAATCAGACGACAAATACGGGTGAGTGATTTATGAAGTGGTCGAGTAGACGGCATGTCAATCGGACATGCCGTGTGCCCGCGGTGACCGAAAACGCAGTTCTGGTGTCATAAACGACCAAAACGGGCGTCCAACGGTCAAATTCATAGCGGACGACCTCGGATTGACCTGAAACCACCGTGCAACATTCTAATTATTATTTTTGACATGTACGCGCAGACATCACGTCAATCAGACGTGCGGTTTGCGCGGTACGGCTCAATATTCGTGTTTTAAGTGATGCGCGCGCTTCGTAAACGCGCGTGAGGGTGGTCCAAACGGGCCGAACGATTTCGGAATGGCCTGAAATCAGACGACAAATACGGGTGAGTGATTTATGAAGTGGTCGAGCAGACGACACGTCAATCGGACGTGACGTGTGCCTGCGGTGACCCACAACGCAGTTCTGGTGTCATAAACGGCCAAAACGGGCGTCCAATGGTCAAATTCATAGAGGACGACCTCGGATTGACCTAAAACCACCGTGAAACATTATAATTATTATTCGTGACATGTACGCGCAGACGACACATCAATCAGACATGCGGTTTGCGCGGTACGGCTCAATATTCATGTTTATGTGATGCGTGCGCTTCGTAAACGCGCGTGAGGGGGTCCAAATGGGCCAAACGAAGTCGGAATGGCCTGAAATCAGACGAAAAATACGGGAGAGTGATTTATGAAGTGTTCGAGCAGACGACACGTCAATCGGACGTGCCGTGTGCCCGCGGTGACCGACAACGCAGTTCTGGTGTCATAAACGGCCAAAACGGGCGTCCAACGGTCAAATTCATAGAGGACGACCTCAGATTGACCTGAAACCACCATGCAACATTCTAATTATTATTCGTGACGTGTACGCATAGACGGCACGTCAATCGGATGTGCGGTTTGCGCGGTACGGCTCAATATTCGTGTTTTAAGTGATGCGCGCGCTTCGTAAACGTGCGTGAGGGTGGTCCAAACGGGCAGAACGATTTCGGAATGGCCTGAAATCAGACGACAAATACGGGTGAGTGATTTGTGAAGTGGTCGAGATGACGGAACGTCAATCGGACGTGCTGTGTGCCCGCGGTGACCGACAACGCAGTTCTGGTGTCATAAAGCCAAAACGGGCGTCAAACGGTCAAATTCATAGCGGACGACCTCAGATTGAGCTGAAACCACATTGAAACATTCTAATTATTATTTTTGACGAGTACGCGTAGACGGCACGTCAATCGGACGTGCGGTTTGCGCGGTACGGCTCAATATTCGTGTTTTAAGTGATGCGCGCGCTTCGTAAACGCGCGTGAGGGTGCTCCAAACGGGCCGAACGATTTCGGAATGGCCTGAAATCAGACGACAAATACGGGTGAGTAATTTATGAAGTGTTCGAGTAGACGGCATGTTAATCGGACGTGCCGTGTGCCCGCGGTGACCGACAACGCAGTTCTGGTGTCATAAACCGCCAAAACGGGCGTCCAACAGTCAAATTCATAGCGGACGACCTCAGATTGACCTGAAACCACCGTGAAACATTCTAATTATTATTCGTGACATGTACGTGTAGACGGCACGTCAATCAGACATGCGGTTTGCGCGGTACGGCTCAATATTCGTGTTTTAAGTGATGTGCGCGCTTCGTAAACGCGCGTGAGGGGGGTCCAAACAGGCCGAACGAAGTCGGAATGGCCTGAAATCAGACTAAAAATACGGGAGAGTGATTTATGAAGTGGTCGAGTAGACGACACATCAATCGGACGTGCCGTGTGCCCGCGGTGACCGACAACGCAGTTCTGGTGTCATAAACGGCCAAAACGGGCGTCCAACGGTCAAATTCATAGCGGACGACCTCGGATTGACCTGAAACCACCGTGCAACATTCTAATTATTATTCGTGACATGTACGCGCAGACAGCACATCAATCGGACGTGCGGTTTGCGCGGTACGACTCAATATTCGTGTTTTAAGTGATGCACGCGCTTCGTAAACGCGCGTGAGGGGGGTCCAAACTGGCCGAACAAAGTCGGAATGGCCTGAAATCAGACGAAAAATACGGGAGAGTGATTTATGACGTGGTTGAGCAGACGACACGTCAATCAGACATACCGTGTGCCCGCAGTGACCGACAACGCAGTTCTGGAGTCATAAACGGCCAAAACGGGCGTCCAACGGTCAAATTCATAGTGGACGACCTCGGATTGACCTGAAACCACCGTGAAACATTCTAATTATTATTCGTGAGGTGTACGCGCAGACGGCATGTCAATCGGACGTGCGGTTTGCGTGGTATGGCTCAATATTCGTGTTTTAAGTGATGCGCGCGCTTTGTAAACGCGCGTGAGGGTGGTCCAAACGGGCCGAATGATTTCGGAATGTCCTGAAATCAGACTACAAATACGGGTGAGTGATTTATGAAGTGGTCGAGCAGACGGCACGTCAATCGGACGTGCCGTGTGCCCGCGGTGACCGACAACGCAGTTCTGGTGTCAAAAACGGCCAAAACGGGCGTCAAACGGTCAAATTCATAGCGGATGACCTCGGATTGACCTGAAACCACCGTGAAACATTCTAATTATTATTCTTGATGTGTACGCGTAGATGACACGTCAATCGGACACACGGTTTGCGCGGTACAGCTCAATATTCATGTTTTAAGTGATGTGCGCGCTTCGTAAACGCGCGTGAGGGTGGTCCAAACAAGCCGAACGATTTCGGAATGGCCTGAAATCAGACGACAAATATGGGTGAGTGATTTATGAAGTGTTCGAGCAGACGACACGTCAATCCGACGTGCCGTGTGCCCGCGGTGACCGAAAACGCAGTTCTGGTGTCATAAACGGCCAAAACAGGCGTCCAACGGTCAAATTCATAGCGGACGACCTCAGATTGACCTGAAACCCCCGTGAAACATTCTAATTATTATTCTTGACATGTACGCGCAGACGGCACATCAATCGGACATGCGGTTTGCGCGGTACGGCTCAATATTCGTGTTTTAAGTGATGCGCGCGCTTCGTAAACGCGCGTGAGGGGGGTCCAAACGGGCCGAACGAAGTCGTAATGGCTTGAAATCAGACGAAAAATATGGGAGAGTGATTTATGAAGTGGTCAAGTAGACGGCACGTCAATCGGACGTGCCGTGTGCCCGCGGTGGCCGACAACGCAGTTCTGGTGTCATAAACGGCCAAAACGGGCATCCAACGGTCAAATTCATAGCGGACGACCTCGGATTGACCTGAAACCACCGTGCAACATTCTAATTATTATTCGTGACATGTACGCGTAGACGACACGTCAATCGGACGTGCGGTTTGCGCGGTACGGCTCAATATTCGTGTTTTAAGTGATGCGCGCACTTCGTAAACGCGCGTGAGGGGGGTCCAAACGGGACGAATGAAGTCAGAATGGCCTGAAATCAGAAGAAAAATATGGGAGAGTGATTTATGAAGTGGTCGAGCAGACGGCACGCCAATCGGACGTGCTGTGTGCCCGCGGTGACCGACAACGCAGTTCTAGTGTCATAAACGGCCAAAACGGGCATCCAACAGTCAAATTCATAGCGGGCGACCTTGGATTGACCTGAAACCACCATGCAACATTCTAATTATTATTCGTGATGTATACGCGTAGACGGCACATCAATCAGACGTGCGGTTTGCGCGGTACGGCTCAATATTCGTGTTTTAAGTGATGTGCGCGCTTCGTAAACGCGCGTGAGGGTGGTCCAAACGGGCCGAACGATTTCGGAATGGCCTGAAATCAGACGACAAATACGGGTGAGTGATTTATGAAGTGGTCGAGCATACGACACATCAATCGGACGTGCCGTGTGCCCGCGGTGACCGACAACGCAGTTCTGGTGTCATAAACTGCCAAAACGAGCGTCAAATGGTCAAATTCATAGCGGACGACCTCGGATTGACCTGAAACCACCGTGCAACATTCTAATTATTATTTGTGACGTGTACGCGCAGACAACATGCCAATCAGACGTGCGTTTTGCGCGGTATGACTCAATATTCGTGTTTTAAGTGATGTGCGCGCTTCGTAAACGCGTGTGAGGGGGGTCCAAACGGGCCGAACGAAGTCGGAATGGCCTGAAATTAGGCGACAAATACGGGACAATGATTTATGAAGTGGTCAAGTAGACTTCACGTCAATCGGACGTGCCGTGTGCCCGCGGTGACCGACAACGCAGTTCTGGTGTCATAAACGGCCAAAACGGGCGTCAAACGGTCAAATTCATAGCGGACGATCTCAGGTTGACCTGAAACCACCGTGAAACATTCTAATTATTATTCATGACGTGTACGCGTAGACGGAACATCAATCGGACGTGCCATGTGCCCGCGGTGACCGACAACGCAGTTCTGGTGTCATAAACGGCCAAAATACTGTCCATTTTAAACAAAATAGAGACACTTTGAGTGGTGTCGGCCACACCGTGCCTCAGATTGAGGTGTCGTTGACTCTTACACGTCAAATATGACCCATGGATCGTTCTCCTAAAGTTTCAACAGAAACCAAATGCGTTTGGTCGGTTTTCCGTATGTCATTTTTTGTTTTCACTAAAAATGTAGTCCATTTTAAACAAAATAGAGACACTTTGAGTGGTGTCGGCCACATCGCGCCTTGGATTGAGGTGGCGTTGACTCGTACATGTCACATATGACCCATGGATCGTTATCCTAAAGTTTCAACAGAAACCAAATGCGTTTGGTCTGTTTTCCGTATGTACTTAAAATACTGTCCATTTTAAACAAAAGAAAGTCACTTAGAGTGGTCCCGACCACACCGCATCTTAGATTTAGGCGGGGTTGACTCGTACACGTCTCAAATGACCCATGGATCATTGTCTTAAAGTATCAACACAATCTGAATGCGTTTGGCCAGTTTTCCGTATGCCAGTTGATGTTTTTCACTTAAAATGATGTCCTTTTGAAACCAAAGACATACACTTTGAGTTGTTCCGACCACACCGCGCCTCGGATTGAGGCGAGGTTGATTTGTACACGTCACATATGACCCATGGATCGTTTTCCTAAAGCATCAACACATTTCGAATGCGTTTGGTCAGTTTTTCGCATGTCACTTTTTTTTCACTTAAAATCTTATGGAAATTCATATAGAATATTTTTATATCATATTATTTGGGAATAGATTTTAGTTGATCGTGCTATGAAACATTTCAGAGCTGATGAAATTAAGGATGGTGGAGGGGCTGTCCGGGGGGCTGTCCGGGGGGGCTATCCGGTGGGTGTCCGGGGGGCTGTCCGGGGACCAAGGAGGAGGGTGGGGGGCTGTGCGGGGTCTGTCCGGGGGGTGTTTGGGGGTTGTTCAGGGGGTTGTCCGGGGTTGTTCAGGGGGCTGTCCGGGGGTTGTTCAGGGGGTTGTTCAGGGGTTGTTCAGGGGTTGTTCAAGGGTTGTTCAGGGGGTTGTCCGGGGTTGTTCAGGGGGCTGTCCGGGGGGTGTTTGGGGGGATGTCCGGGGTCCAAGGGGGAGGGTGGGGGGGTTGTCCGGGGGGATGTCCGGGGGGCTATCCGGGGTCCAGGGTGGAGGGTTGGGGGCTGTACGGGGGGCTGTCCGCGGGGGCTGTCTGGGGGGGCTGTCCGGTGGGTGTCCGGGGGGCTGTCCGGGGACCAAGGAGGAGGGTGGGGGGGCTGTGCGGGGTCTGTCCGGGGGGTGTTTGGGGGTTGTTCAGGGAGTTGTCCAGGGTTGTTCAGGGGGCTGTCCGGGGGTTGTTCAGGGGGTTGTTCAGGGGTTGTTCAGGGGTTGTTCAGGGGTTGTTCAGGGGTTGTTTAGGGGGTTGTCCGGGGTTGTTCAGGGGGCTGTCCGGGGGGT
Organism: Viscum album; assembly: GCA_963277665.1. Lineage (NCBI taxonomy): Eukaryota > Viridiplantae > Streptophyta > Magnoliopsida > Santalales > Viscaceae > Viscum > Viscum album. The sequence continues at coordinate 578,687,680 of OY728161.1, read as the reverse complement.
GTTTGGGGGGTTGTCCGGGGTCCAAGGGGGAGGGTGGGGGGGTTGTCCGGGGGGCTATCCGGGGTCCAGGGTGGAGGGTTGGGGGCTGTACGGGGGGCTGTCCAGGGGGCTGTCTGTGGGGCTGTCCAGGGGGTGTTTGGGGGGTGTTCGGGGTCCAAGGGGGAGGGGGGTTGTCCAGGGTCCAAGAATGAGGGGGGTTGTCCAGGGAGTTCTCAAACACACAACCACTAAAAGACAACAACATCCATAAAAACAGACAATATATAAAAATAACTCAACTCCAATACTATACTACGAGTCTAGATAAAACCAACAACTAGAATAGATTAAACATCAAATCTCAGTAATATAAGTCAAAAATGTAACGGATCAATATGTACCACATCAGCATCACCATCACCATCATCATCATCATCATCACCCTCGTCATCTTCCTCCTCATCGTCCTCACCCTCCACAGCGCCTTCCTCCTCGCCTTCGCCCTCCTCCTCGCCCTCCTCATCTCCCTCCTCTTCCGCATCAGACTCCTCGCCATCATCATCTTCAAGCTGGACATCGGCCTGACCACCACTGGAACTGCCACCTAGTGCACCATATATAGAATGTATCGACGACATGTATTCATCAATAGCTATGCTGGCCTCTCTGGCCTCTGTTGGAAGTGTTGGACGTAGAACTTCAATAAATTTCATAAATGCACTGTTTGACCTAGCAGACTGTTCTACCGTCTATGTGGCCCTTTTCTCAGCCTGTTCTGCCTGTGCCCTAATTTTCTGCAGCTCGGTGGCACTACAACTCGTACCTGAGGCAGACCAATACCTCGTCGGGGCTATCCTAGGTCGGCAGCGTACTCTGCCAGAATGATCCTCTCCCAACACCTAATGTAAGTGATCAGATGGCCCCAAATTGTCTGCTTCTTGGGCATCGAGGGCCTCTAAAGCATCCTGTTACAAATATAAATATATTATTAAGTTACGAAATAGATATTAAAATATAAAATCAATAGATTAAAACTTACAATCTGCTGCTGAGTCGCTTTGTTGACAGCACTTCCATCCTTTTTTCGTCTACTAGAGCAAAACAGTTTTGCTCGAGGCACACGTCCTTCAATATTTTGTACTTGCCTCTACAATGACATTGAAAAAAAAAGTTATATAAAAAATTTAGCAAATGATTAAATAATTGAGGAAACAAAAGAAAATGTCAGTCGTAAATAAAACTTATAAACAATTGTCATACCTACTGCCTCTCATGATCCGGCATCGTCGTGCGTCCTAGTGTATGGAGGTATTTTTTTGCATCAATGTTTTTTTTATTTTTTCCAGAGGATTCCTAAATAAAATTCGATAATGCAAAGGATAATATTAATGCAAAACTTGAAAGTTATTATTTAAATACCTCAAATGTAATTCATACCTTAAACTGGGTACTCGTCCAATGAGTAATCATCTGACGATACTGCTCTATAGGACAATCATCCACGACTGGTACCGCCTCTAACTCAGTGCCAACTCTAGCATGCCAGCCAATATATAGCTCATGCTTGTAGGCTCTCCAAAGCTCGCCTAAATCCTTTAGATGTTCCAGTCATGCACCCTCACCATCAGGAAAGTTAAATCGAAGCTGAAATCAAAATATTAATTCATATAAATACAAAAATAATTCATGGAATTAAATACAACAGATTTTTTTACCCATATATCTGCCCAAGCTCTATCTTTGACCTCATGTGGCAAATGTCTCCATGACAGTGGGCTGACGGGAATGATGTCGGAGTATTTGGCAAGCGTCGCCAGAAAACTCCGACATTGCTGCCCTGTTTTCTCAACCATCTGATTGTCTTCATTATATTCCACCATAACCTGTGTGCGACGGTTCCACACCGAACACATGCGTGTACGGCCCCGCCCCCGCCTCCTGTCAGTAGATGTATCTGTCATGAAAGAAAAACAATTATTTTATCAAAACATGTTATAATAAAAATAAATATTCCTATAACAATTTGTTAGGGTTTTATAAATATACCTGCGCTAGTCTGATCAATGAGTGGCGCCGGATCCACAGAACCAGATGGAACACCCTCTGGTGGAACAGGAGTCGAAGACGATGGAATATAAAAGCTCAGAGAGACAGAAGTAGAAGGAAAAGAAGATGGAACAGCTGTATGACCTGATGCTGACTGGGGAGTGGGAATCATCATGGGATGTGAAAATGATGGGGCAGAAGATACAGAAGGTAGCGAAAACATGGGAGACCTAAATACCCCGTGTGTCCCTAACGACACACTGGGATCAGAATGTGGGAAGGATGAAATGTCAGTGGGAGGGGCAGGGTCTAGTCGGGCACGCGCAACTCTACGTCCACCTCTGGTACAAACCCTCCTCGTACCACCGGCCTGAGTACTAGGACCAGTACTAGGCTCCTCGTCGAATAACTATCGACGTAATGGTGGATCCTACAAAAACGTTTACAAAAAAAATTAATCACATGACATTATATATTCTGTAAATATAAATATATATATATATATATATATATGTATTTGAAATAAAGTACTCACTGTAGGCACTAATGGTGGAATGCCCATCTCCTCCATCCGGCGATTGTTGTCCGCCATTTTTTTTCTTCGTCTCTCTTCAATTGGCTGCATTTCTTGCATTTGATAACAAATATGTAATTAATTAGAAAAATAAAATTAATGTGTAAACCAAAAAACTAAATATATGAGGGAATGAGGGGATTCATTGGTAATTTAGCTATCAATTGTTTTAGAAGAGCTATAATGAATTTAATAAAACATAGAAGTTGTAATGTTCACCAAGTTAGAAATATTGTTTGATTTGGTTTGAATACAGTTCAATTCCAAATTAGAAAATGCAATTCAAATAAAACAGCAACCAATAAACATTGAAAATTCACATAATGGTCAAGTCAGCTAAAACATATTTGTGATCAATACTAAATAAATATGAATATTACCAACCTTAACAACCCAACTAGAGGTAAACCAAAAGAATTGAGAACATGGATGAATGATTCTATATATTTCCAACCACAACTTCAGGTTCACAATCAACTCTGACAATTGAGCTATTGGATTCATCAAAAGAAATAAATGGATTGGTTCCAATGGCAATAGGGACAGTGTAAATTCCATCATCAGCATCATCAAAAATATGTCTTGGAATTACTTCAACTATGACACCAAATTCAGGTTGAAGTTGATCTTTGACATAAAAAACTTGTTTAGCCATTGATTCCAACACATATGGTTCTTCGGTAGCAAGAGTGCGGGTCATATTAATTACTCGAAATCCACAATCATCAATAAATGTGCCATGTCTCATCATCGAATCAAACCAATGGCATTTCATCATTGTGACTCGTCCATGAGAGTAATAATCCAATATTATTATTTTATCAACGACTCCCTAATAACCCACATTTTCAAGTCGTGGTCTACTATCTGATGCACCGGCATAACAATCTGTTGTGGCAGTAACCATAATACCATCATGTTGTGTTCTCATGTTTTTGGCTCGTTCAGTGTCAATAAATCTGTACCCATTGATAACAATTGATTTACAGTCACGAACCACGGTATTAGGACCAAAAGCCAAAGCTCTTATTTCCTCAGAGACAGAGTCAGCCGACAAACTCAATACCTGCAATATAAATGACAGTTAAACTTAAGTAAATATTGAAATAATTAATTTAAACAGTAATATTTTTACCTTCAATTTTAACCAAGCAGAAAACTCTTTGCTATGCAAAGTCTCTCTCCTTCTCAAAGATAAAGAACGATGCTTCATATTTATCATTGTTTTATGTTCCCTGTGGATAAAAAAATATGAATAGTTTAACAAATATATATATGTAAGATATACATATTCAATTTTGTTACCTGATATAGTCATCGAACAAATCACAGTTGAAGAAAACTGTGCGATATTCCATCTCCCGCTCTTCATGGCTTAATGTCTTCAATGTATATGATCCAGGAATTCCTCCTGTTTGAGGAAGTGATGGAAAACTGGGTTCAATTTGCTCATATTGTTCTTCTTCATTTCTCATTGGTCTGTTCATTCTTGTAGTAAGATCAGACAAATACATTGAACAGAAATCCATACATTCTTGAGCTAAGTAACCGTTCACGATAGAACCTTCGGGATGATTCTTGTTTCGAACATAATACTTTAATTTGAACATATTTCTTTCAGTTGGATACATCCAACGAAAAGAAACAGGTCCTCAGAGAAGTATTTCAGTTGGAATATTGACAGTCAGATGCAGCATGCATGTGAAAAATGATGGGGGAAATATTTTCTCCAACTCACACAAAATTAATGGGGCATCTGTCAACATTTTTTGCAAGAAAGACATGGACAACTTCTTAGCACAAAGATCTCTAAACAAATGGAACAACCAAATAACACCCACCCTTACATTATTGGACAAAAGATGACGGATTTCTATTGGAAGCAACTCATGCAGTAGAACGTGATAATCATGAGTCTTCAAAGATTTTAGCTTCAACTCTCTTCTGTTGACCCGTTTAGATATGTTGCTTGAATAGCCATCAGGAACTCTAATAGTTTCTAATACTTCCAAAAATTGTTTTTTTTCAGTAGGAGTCATCACATAAGAAGCACATGGAGGTTGCCATTTATTTTCACTGATACACACATGATGCAATTCTGGTCTGATGCCCCAATCCACCAAGTCACGTCGAGATCGTAAATCATCTTTTGTCTTCCCCTTGACATTTAGAAGAACTGAAAGAAACATTTCACATATATTCTTTTCAATATGCATTACGTCTAAGCAATGACGTAGCAAATTGGTTGACCAATAAGGCAAATCAAAAAAGATACTCCTCTTCCTCCAATTGTAAGAGGTTTCTGTGGAAACATTCTTTCTCTTTCCAGATTTCATTTGACCCTTCCCGAACGAAAAACTGAAATCTTTCAATTCATTAAGCATATAATTTCCAGACATACGCTGAGGTGGATCATCAGTCTCTATAGTATTATCAAATCTTCAACGATTCATTCTATATGGATGATCCTTTGGCAAAAATCGTTGATGTCCCATAAAACTGAAACTACAACGATGTTTCAGTCTTCTGGATCGTGTATTCTTCATACAAACTGGACATGACAGTTTTCCCTTCGTGCTCCATCCAGACATCATTGCATAAGCCGGAAAATCATTGATCGTCCACATAAGCGCAGCACGCATCTGAAATATGTCTTTCAAACTTGCATCATATGTGCGCACACCCACATCCCAAAGAAGTTTCAACTCTTTTATTAAAGGTTGAATGTATACATTAATGTCAATGTCGGGATCAGAAGGACCAGATATGAGTATACTCATGAAAGTGAAAGATTTTTTCATACACAACCATGGGGGAAGATTATAAATGTGTATAAAAACTGGCCATGTGTTGTGCGAAGTAAGCATCTGCCCAAACGGATTAAAACCGTCGCATGAAAGACCCATCCTCACATTACGCACATCAACTGCAAAATCAGGATTTCGAGTATCAAATCTCTTCCATGAAAATCCATCTGCAGGATGAACCAACTCATCATTAGTCTTCTTTCTCTCGGTATCACGCCATCTCATTTTTATTGATATGTCATCAGACATAAAAATATTCTGGAGTCTGGGGATCAATGGAAAGTGCCACATTACTTTCTGTGGAACGCGGGATGGTGTTCCATCATATTTTGATTTACAGCGGGATGTGCCACATTTTATACATTCATTTCATTCAGCGGTTTCTTCCCAGAATAAACTGCAATCTTTCGGGCAAGCATGAATTTTGTTTCTGGAAAATCCAAGTTCTTCAACTAACTTCCATGCCATATAGTGGTTTGAGGGAATATCTGCATCATCTGGAAGTAAATCCTTCAAGAGGGTAAGAATGTAATCAATTGCTATATTAGAAATCCCATACATAGTTTTTCCATGAAACAGTCGGATTAAAAATTCCAGCTTTTTCATTTTATCGCATTGTCGATATGCTGGAGTCGTGGCAGCATCATTGAATTTTTTCACCCTATCAATATCATCATTTTCACTAGATGCATCAGTTGTCCTCATATCGACGTCTTCTTGAGTCGAAATACTTTCTTTTTCATGATGACGAATAAACAGAAACCGATCATCTAACAAATTCTCCATTCTAGTCCTTTCATTTCGATCATCACCAATTTGAGATTTCATTTTCTCCCCTTTGTGATACCACACAAAGTAGTTTGCTTGAAAACCATTTTTGGTTATGTGGTAGCTGACTTTTTCACGACTCAACCAAGGTCTACCAACACAATTGGAACATGGGCAGTGTATGCGACCACTATCTGAAGCATTGTGAAATGCAAAATCTATAAAGCTCTCCAAATTGTTTTGAAAATTTCTTGAGATACGATCGATTTCATACATCCAACTTCTGTCCATTCTGTAAAAAGAATTCATATAAGTCATTTTGTCATAAACAATTCAATAGGATTGAACTTTAATAGAAAATACATTTAAGTAAATGATAAAGGAAGAAAATAATCATGGTATCAATTACACATGTGAAAAAAACATACTAATGTGTTATTGAAAAAATGTAAAACCAACAAGAACTTAATGTGTTATCACATCAGAGCATGCCTCATCCCATAACCATATTAGTAGGGTATCCTCATATGCGATTTACCTTTTTGAATTAATATGAACTTCCTCACCAGGTACCTGAGTAGATTTCATAGATATAATCATCTCACATCCTGTAAGGCTTCCATTATGTATGATCTGCAGAATAATTTGAGTGATCATGAATCATGCATGGGATCTTCCCATGATCACTATAGATTATGAGAAGGAATTATGATAGGTCACGTGAAGAACATAAAACACATATTTTAGATAATTTGAGACATAATATAATAAAATAATGTATAAATCTATGGAATTTGGGATAAAAGGATGGATGAAATACTAAAATATGGGAGACTAAGGTGAAGGAAATATATGTTGACCCTAATGTTCATAAAATGCATCACCTATGAAATTTTATTGCACTAGGAAATTTCATCATGTTCACAATACATTCCATTGGAAACCTATTTTGATCATTTGATGTCCCCTTGACATGTCAAATAAAATCAGATGGCACCCATGAATATGCCACCCTTGTAATGAAAAGCCTTTAATTATCACCATACAGACTACATGTTTTCCAATAGATATGTATCTCCTTCTATATAGGGGAATAAATACATATTATCTCAGTCTCATATTAAATGTCAGGAATGTTAGATGGCTCCCTTAACACCCTCCAGGCACACCAACTAGGTTATGTGATGTCCTCAAATCATGTCACTATGGACATAAATCACCCTTCAAGACATGTCACACTGACTCTAGAGTTTCCCTCCCAGTGTGTCAAACATGTCTTTTGATGAAAATGGAGAAGATCACCAAAATCAAGAGATTCCCTATAGGCATTACATCCATGATCATGAAATTTCTTCTAGGATCAACCAGTCAGGACTTGTGATGTCCTCCAAACATTCCGTCCTTGATCATTAGAGAAACATCAGAAAATCCACCGTACCCCCCTGGACACCCCGTACCCCCCCGGGATAGCCCCGCCCACCCTCCTAAACAGCCTACACCCCCTCCCCTGCAACCCCACCACCACCACCTAGACATACCACCCCCCTGGACACCCCACACACCCCTCCCCCACCAGGACACCCCACCCAGACCCCCAGGACAGCCCACACCCCCTAGACAGCCCCGACCACCCCTGTGGACAGCCTTTCCCACCCCCGTGGATAGCCTCGCCCACCCCCGTGGACAACCCACCCACCCCCGTGGACACCCCCTACCCCCTAGACTGCCCAACCACCCCCGTGGATAGTCCACCCACCCCCCCTCGACACCCCTTCTCCCTATGGACAGCCCCCACCCCCTTGGATAGCCCACCCACCCCCTGGACACCCCTACCCCCCGTGGCCAGCCCACCCACCCCCCTGGACAGCCCGCCCACCCCTCCTTGACAGCCCGACCACCCCCGTGGACAGCCCGTCCACCCTTGTGGATAGCCCGCCTACCCCCGTACCCCCCTGGACACCCCGTACCCCCCTGGATAGCCCCACCCACCCTCCCAAACATCCCACACCCCCTCCCCTGCAACCCCACCACCACCACCTAGACATACCACCCCCATGGAATGTGTAGAAATAACATAAAAATACATGATATATAGATAGCACAAAATACTCAACCTATGGGTTCACATTAACTACATAATCACACACTTCACTACTACCATAAAACACATAAACCACACCACCACCACACAAGACGCATAGCATTTCTCACATTCATTTATAAGCCACTTCATTCACACTTACATTGTCCATTCATTTAATGTTAAATTAATTAAATCCATTTACCACACATCCATTTCTATTCTATCTCATTTATTTAATATCTTGTTTTTTTGTTTTAACAGCATAATTTATTCCATAGATAACCAGGAAACTAATAAAACCACCACACAACAACTCACCATCTCACAATAACCATCGACACCATGTTACATCGACCAACCATCTCACCAAAACAACCACATATCACAATAAAAATATTGCACATCACAAACCACCGCACAACCAAAACCACCTCACCACATTATACACCACAACTTCATCACACAACACCTCCACACGACACAACACCACCACACATCATCACTATCATACAACTTCACATGACACATCCATGCCCACTAACCATCATATTACAACCCCACATATCACAAAGCCCAACTGGTCACCTCAATCCCCATAAAACAGCCTACAACATACAATGAAACACAAAAAAAACCCTCTCATAGAGGCAACATACCCCAACTTCCACAATTTATTTATTCAAGGTCTTTTATTACATTACCCCTTTATTTAGCATGGACATTATAACACAACTGATATTCCAGGGGAAACTAATTAATTAACAAAATATTTATTCATTTCCCTATTTTACACGGTGAAATCACATCAAAATCCAATCTTAAAACTAAAATATTAGATCAATAACAATAAAAACAAGGTACCATATGTGTATAAAGAAAACATTACCTGATTTGAGACGATTCAGATGGGTTTTCACCTATTCCTATGGGGGAGTTCAAGAGTAGCAGAGAGCTGCAGCCGAATTGATAACTTAAAACTAAAATACTAGAGCAATAACAATAAAAATAATAAAGACAAGGGACCATATGTGTATAAACAAAAAAATTACTTGATTTGAGATGATTCAAATGGGTTTTCACCTATTCGGATGGGGGATTTGGAGAGTAGCAGAGAGCTGGAGGTGGATTGATAACTTAAAACTAAAATACTAAAGCAATAACAATAAAAATAAGGAAGTATATGTGTATAAATGAAAAGATACCCGATTTCAGATGGTTTTCACCTCTTCGGATAGGGGATTTCGCGAGAGGAGAGCGGTGGAGCGGATGAAATTAGGTTTCTGTGCGAATGGGGGAGAGCAGCCCCGCGGCTGGCTTTGGGGGAAATAATTCCCAATGGTTTTTAAGAACCGTTGGGAAAGAGATGATAAGGACCCCTTTACCAATGGTTTGAGGAAACCGTTGGCAAAGGGATGACCCTTTTCCAACGGTTCTTTGAACCGTTGGCGAAGGGTGATTAACACACCCCTTTACCAATGGTTTGAAGAAACCGTTGGCAAAGGGGTGGCTTTTCCCAACGGTTTCAGTGAACCGTTGGGAAAGGCTTTCTTAATCCTTCAAGCCCAACGGTTTTAGAAAACCGTTGGTAAACACCCGTTGGGAAAAACAGCATTTCCAGTAGTGGGCCTCTCCCACAAATTTCTGCCATATAAACTACTTGAGTAGGGGTATATTTAATTTAGTGGATTCTATCATATCCATGTATTCCCATGTATCCATTAACATGGATTCTTCTTCTAGTTCCCCAGTCAGGTATAGGGAATTCAAGCTTATCATAACCAGAATCATCATTTTCTTAGGGGTCTATGAATTGTATAAGGTTAACTGAATCGATGATCAATTCTTCATCTGATAAAGATTCTACTTGACAAGTCTGTTCTTATTATTCCATTTGGTAGGGTGGTTCCCATTCTTTTGAGACAAATGGCATGAAATCTACCAAGTTTAAGGACAACATTTTCTTTGTCAGTTTTCCTTCCACTTCTGACTACTCTTTATCTTTTTTATCATGTTTCTTCTTTGAGGATTGACCTATGGAGGATTGATCTTTTGATAAATATGGGTTTAATATAGTGGAAGTGATATATGACACATTCAGTTATTTCAACTGTGTTCGTAGAATGGCATTAGTTTAGTTTATTGTTTTTCTAACCATCCAATAATCATACCTTTTTGTATTTTTTCTTTTTGACTTCATTCCATTCACCTTATTTTTCTAGATTAGTAGTAGTAAAACATGTTTCATGGGCTGAAAAAAAATTGATTCACTTGTCTAGAGTCTACCATTATTTTTAGAAGTTATTTGTAAAGAAAACTCTCTTAAATGGGATGCCCTAACTTTTGATGAAAGGGGAAATAATTTAGGATATCTTCATCTTCTTATATATTTGGATTCTTTGGCCTTGGAAACTGAACCAAATTGTTTTCCAAAGCTGAAATGAAGTAATTGGGAACCTTTTTATTCCGAGAAGAATAATCGTTGTTCTTTAATTCCTCAAATTGTCTTCGCCTTTGATCTTTTTGTTCAACTTGATGAGTCAGTCATTGTTTCTAATGCTCGGGGGGTGGAGCCCTTCGGTCTGATGAATATTTTCAAGTAGAAGCAATTATATGTGCTTGTTTGAGTGTGAATGTAGAAGCCTTTTATTTCCCCATTATCCTTCCAAGAGATGATGGAATTACTTGAGATTTACATTTAGTTTCCATAATGTAATCCTCCACTGGTTGGGCGATTGAAGCAAGGTCTTGAAATCCTCATGTATATTTCATAGGTATTACTATTGTATGTAAATCAACCTGCATATTTTCCACAAAAATTGGTAGCAACTCTTCTTGGGTTCATGATAGATTTAAGGAATATGTTAATACTTTTCATCTAGAAATGAAAATTAAAACTCTTTCATTCACCCATTGTTTTAAATTTGTAAGATCAAAAATTGTTGTCTTTAGTAGAATTTGGATGAACTGGAGAATTAATTTCTGATAGAGGTCTTCCCATCTAGTAATTGATCGAGACTACAAACATGTATACCAGAAAAAGGATGGCCCCTATAATGATTGTATAAAGCATTTTATCTTTGCAAATTCTTTTTATTGAGGGTTCCCCATCAAGGGATCACAATGAGAAACAAAATGAATTAAGTGCTGCTTGAGATCTCCATAACCTTTAAATATTGGAAATTTGGTATTCAAAATGTTTTGATGGGGAGGGATTGGATCTACCCATATAGGGTAATATTTCTTTTTCGAATTATACTAGTGCACACCATTCTTCCATAGCTTCCAATTTAGTTGTTAATGCTTCAATTGTATTCATAAGCATTTGGGGAATCTATGGATGAGTTGGGACCTGTATAGTTATAAGACTTCATGCTTGAACTAGCATGATGGCTAAAAAACCCACCAGTGGTGGTACTACTTGTATTTTTCTTGGATAACCTATGGGGACAGGCCTATAAGGATGTGTTTGATCATATCTTGGCTATGTACCCAATGGAGGGAATTTATTAACTATATATGTAATTGAAACAAACCCTCTTTGCTGAGTAGTTCCTATAGGATGTGAAAGTTGAGGATTTTCTTGTGGATCATGTATGGGAGACATGATGCTTCTAAGTAACTCTGTATTGAATATTTTTAACTCCTTTATCTCCTCTTTTAACTGGGAAAATTTTCATTCAAGTGACAGAGATTGAACTTCTATGATTGAAAAGTGAGACATGATCTTACCTTTAATTTTCCCCTTATTAGATTCTTTTCAAATAGGTGGAAGTTGGTTTCTTGAGGGAATACCTAGATTCTAGGTAAACCTCTGATTTTGGGTAATTATAGCTCCTTCATTTTATTTAGTGTGTATCGTATTATGAATAATAACTTAATCCTCCAAATCCCTTGAACTAGACTCATTTTTTGGAGGATCTTCTAAAATGGTATTAATGACATTTACTAACGCATAATGCATTGAAAACATTCTATTAGTATATCTATAAGATTGTCTCCTTCTATGTCCTCCTTGAGACTTATTTATCCTATATGTTGAATTCCTAAAAAGTATTTGATGGAATGTAACCTAAAGTGAATCCTTGGATAGTTCAGTTGTTGTTCACTTTGTGGCTTCTTCCCTATTTGGGAGAAAACTGACTTCTGTTGAGGAAGGGATTGTAGATGTGAAAAATCCCACAGCCTTGTAGGTTGGGACTGTTCCTATTATTCTTCTTCAAACGTTTGAATTTAGTTTATAGAACTTGAAGGTAGAGTTAAACTATCCCCCATCCCTATAGCCTCAGGTGGATCCTAAACTACTATGGCTAAGAATAGTGCAGTTGTTCTTCTAATATTTTGAATATTGGTCTGAACATTGGCTGGATGCATTATCCGACACCAAACTGAATCACCTATTTTGGAAGAACATCATTCTATTTTAGACATTTTCATAATCTAATGGCTAACATCCTCGAAGCAAGAGGCCTGCATAATGTTCTCATATGCCTGATGCAAATGTATCTCAACATCCTTTCCTCTTTGGGCCTGCCATTTATGAGCGCTAGTTGGGGAATGTTCTTAAGCGTATCTTTGATTACACAGAAAATCTGTTTATTGTAACCAGCCATGGTCAATAACATTGCATAAGACCACTTTTGGAGGGCTTTTCTGAATTTTTAGCACAGTGAAATGAAATACTCAGTGTGCACCCCATCATCTGATACAAAAGCCAAATGGAGTATCAGTAATTAACTGGCATAGCCTTTTTAGTGCATCGAGGCATGCTTTCCAAAGGGTTCTCTACTACTTCTGTAACTTTGAATGTCAGGAAACTGAGAGAGATGACTAATCAATTTGTAGTTTCAACCCTTATATTACCTTTACATGATTTTGATATTCATCATATGGTAATAATTTGGATTTCAGATGATGGAGAGATTTCCATATATTGAGGCGGATATCATGAATGCAATATTCTGCCATCAATTCTAGAATGTTGTATTGAGAGTTCTCGAAAGGCCAAAACATGACGGGTATTTCACATTTAGCTAGTTGTTTTATAATATTCAACATATCCTCATAATTTTTTTCTATTGGTTACACAACTTGGTCTGACCATAGTGGACATTTATCATCGATTTTATCATAAACAATAGGATTAGTCATTTTTTCTTCTACTATATTATATGAAAAATGACCTAAGGGAGGTTCAGAGATTGATCGTCACCTTGGGATGTCTTTTGGTTGAGAATGAATTTCACCTATTAGTAATAAGGAATCATACATGATTGGACTTATGTTAGCATGTGCCTCAAGACAAGAGGGGTTCCTCATTACTACATTTTCAATTAGTGATTTACCTTAACAATGAAAAACACTACTGTAGAGAGAACATTCACATAAAATTCCATCATGGGGAGGCCCACAATTTTAGATTATATAAAGAGATAAATCCTCTTTATCCTTATTCTTCTTGTCACATAGAGGTTTTTCGTCACTCTCATCCAGTGATAGATTCTATAGATTGACCGAATTTTCATGAAGCAAGCCTTCATGATGAAGTGTCTGATGGGGAACTTTAGAATTACTGCCACTACTACCATAATTTTGTAATGGGATGGTAGGATCTTGATTTGAAACAAATAAATGTCTGAGGGATCTAAGAACTCTAACATTAAGAGGATCCAGATCGTAGATTGGATCTTGATTTTCCAACTGTGTATGGAGAGACTTATTATTATATGATCTTTTACAAGTAGTTGGGTCCACTTATTGGGAGAAGTGGTTATCATGGGTAGGGGGAACATCAGAATTACTACTACCACTCCCATTATTTATTAATGGGAGGGTATGATCTTGACTTGAAACAAATAAATGTCTGAGGGATCCAAGAACTCTAACATTAAGAGGATCCAGATCGCAGATTGGATTTTAATTTTCCAACTATGTTTGGAGAGTCTTATTCTTATATGATCCTTTATAAGTAGTTGGGTCCACTTATTGGGAGAGGTGGTTATCATGGGTAGGTGTATGTGTATGCCTCGAAGTGGTCATCAGAATGGGCTGATTATCTCCAATTGGAAAGGGTGTATGTTCCTGATCGGGTTGTCTGTATGATACAGGGGAGTATGCCCCGTAACCATCCTGGACTAGAACAGAGGTATATATCTGCTCGAGGATGGCATGTTGATGAGTCATCCTAGGAGTGGGGATATAATTATGTGTTTGTTCTCCTATCACTACTGAAGTTGTTGTTATGATATTATGGCATGATTCGAGAATATGTGTAGGAATTTTTGTATGCCCTTTCACTATTGCTAAAATATTTTTGGTGACTTAAGTGGCTAGAACATGAATATACGTCCATTTCATATATGTAGTAGGTCTATGTGCCTACTCCCGTCCTCCCATTCCTATCAATGGATATTGACAGAACTCATGTATGGGGGAAGGGAGTTGCGTATGCCCCAGTTTTGTCATCAGAGCTTTCCGATTGACGTCTATAGGTGCTTCCAAATGATATTGCAGGCAGGATTGATGAATACTGATTGGTGTATGTTCATGCTGGCTATTTTACTCCAAGAAAGGTGGATGGATTTCATTCAATTCTGAAAAATGAGACTACTAGAAAGATTGGTGAGTGCAGGCAGGTGTATGTTCCTTCTTACCAGTTTCAACTGTATTTGATTGGCGGGCTTCCATGAATTTATTTAGACAAGTCAGTTGACTAGATGATTGTTTGTGAGTAGGTGTATGTTCCTACTCACGGTACTTTCTCAGGTTTAAATGGATAGATTGTTTGGGCATCTCTAGATGAGTATGTTGGCTAGAAGAATTAGGGTGGACGAGTGTATGTTCCCATTCGTTGTTTACCACTAATTTAGTTTAATTAACTTATTCTGAGGGGGAAAAGGTAAGAAACTGGTCCTTATTGGCTAGATAATGTCCTCGGTGGTTCATCTTGTATACCCTGGTTTAAGGGATCTTTGCCGAACAACTAAAGGAAATACCCATATCATGTTGGGGGTTTACTGCAACACAATTTTGTTGGCGGTGATTGTTGGTGGGAGCCCTTAGGAAGGACCCATTTATCTTTGAATTGAGTCCATGAGTGACTTCCTGATCCCCCTCTCTATATTATAAGAGGGACTAGTTTTTTCTTTCTAGGGATAAAGTCTTGAAATGGTTAAATATGGTGGTTGTAACTGTCTGTTTCATGACCACCGGTCTTCATTGTCTGGATGATTGAGGGTTGTTGTTAACATAGATAGCTCATTTGGGAAGCCTCCATGGTTGTGATATTACCATGTTGATGGGATTCTTGTACCAATACATTTGAGATCCTACATTGAAGACTCTAAGTTGTTGATTACTTCATTCCAATGGATGAGGATCCAGCTTGAGCAGTAGTCGGGGCATTCATGAATGCATACTTGAAGGAATTCATGTGGAGTGAAGGAAGTTCTGAGAAAACTGAGAAACAATGAATTCCATTAAAGAAACATCTTCTATATGGACAAATGCATGATTGATTCCTTTGTACATCATTATTTTATTAATTAACAGGGGCTTAACAGATGAGTAACACTATCAACTTGGTTATGGATTCACATCGGGTTCACCATTTTTGTTTCACATCTCCCTCAAAATGTGTGTTATGGTTAGGAATCCCTACTTCTGGAAGATTTACATTGGATTTATGTATGGAAGCAGAAACATCCAATGATTCTCTATCCAAATAGATTTATATTCCAAATAAAGTTATTCGTTAGGTTGGACCTATGATACTTAAGAACATACATTGGTCGAGAGGATGGGAGGTCAGACTCATCACACCCTTTTGGGGAGAATTATTTCCTACTTTGGGACTCTCTTATAGATTTAAGATATTTCTTATGAATCCTTAATAATTTACGAAGTATAATATAGGTTTACCTTAAAATTTGAAATCAATTATTAGCATGTGTGAAATTTAGAATCCTCTGAATGTACTTAAGGTTCTTCATTAATGGAGACATCTATATGCATTCGAGGTTCTCCATCAAATTTCTCCTCTCATATAATATTTATAGAGTCTTCTAACCATTGTTACGATAATACAGGTTTTTAAGATAGTCAGTGGGGCACTCTAAAATTTATTATCATTTAGGGAGACAAACATTGTTTTGATGTTGGGATCATACCCATAAATAGTATACCTATGTATCCCTGTGAAAGGAATCTGATACCTCATAGTTCGGTTCCCCTTAATGGGACACATCATACCTTTTAAGTTTGTGTGATAAGGACCTATTCCTACAATTTATTGTCATGTGGTAAGGACATTTAAGCAGAATGTGCTTATTCAAATCTTGGTTGGGACTTATGTGTAAGCAGTCTAGGGGACTTTGGAAAAGATGAGTTTCCATGTTGGATTAGACCCTGTTAGGAATATGGCCTAGGAAGAACCGGTTTTATTTGAACTGTTGGGTTTAACCTCAAAGAGGGTTATTATGTATCCAACTTGGATTGGAATCAATCCCATATAGTTCGATGAGTATGATATGAGAGTTTAGTCCTTTGAGAGAAATGTGTTCAGGCTTAATTCTTAAATGGATGCCTTAGTGATTTTGGAGTTTAATTTAGGACTTAATCCTAAGGAGGATGCCCATTTATGGATGGAATGAGATAGAGCTTGTTCCTTAGGAAGGCTTCTTACATATCCTAGTTTGGATGGGAATCAATGTTCTTGTACTTCATTCTTGATGGGTCATGTGGATGTTATAATCATCACAGTTCTCTAATCCCATGTGAGTCCTGCTCGGTGTGAGAAGCAAGAGGATTTGAACAATTCAACAAACCATACTCTCTCTCTTCCACTAATGGGAGAGGGAAGGCCTATGGTGAAAGAAGCCTAGGAAATGGTGGGAGAGGGAATGAAGCGATGAACCATTCAATATGGGATGACAATAGAGGTCATGTGGCCCGACTTTTTAAAGATTCGGGACTTACCTCAGTGGTAGTTCAATTATTGGATCCCAAGAGAGGTGGAATACTTCTCCTTTGTTTGAATTTTAAAGAAAGTGTTCCCATCACTCTCTTTATTGGGAACCAGGGGCTCTGATTCTTAGAGATTAGAAGGTGGGGTCGGAGTCCCATTCTCAAAAATATAATATAAGGAACTTACAAATATTATCACTTGGGTAAGGATCCATGTGATTATAGATATAAAAACATATAAACATCACAATGATTCAGAATCCCTAAGATGATGAATGCAAGAATCCTCTAACTCTAGATATACAAATCCAAATAGCAGACATGTTGATGTTCCCTTCCCAATGGTTTTATAAGTCAGGAGGTTTTGGTGGAGGATTAAACTTAGTCCCTTTTAGGTAAGGGATCCAAGGAAAGAGATAAACTTCCATGAGTGGCTTTGAAGATGGTTTACAAGATGATGTGTAGGCCCTGTGTGCATCTATCCATCATAGCTAGACCATGTAGGTTTGATATAAAAGTACACTATGTAGGTATACCATGCAGGTATCTTACGTAGGTGTGTCACGCATGTCTTAGTGATGACTGGAAATAAGTTCTTATCATAGGAGAACCAATCCTCTAAAAGCTTCAAACATTTAAGGGATTTCAAAATGTGACTATCCCCTCTAATTCTCTCTTCTTTTTTGTTTTTAGAGAGCTAACTAAGAAATTTTTAGGGATATGGGTGAAAGAGCTATGCAATGGGAGCTTCAATAGTTCTTCTAGATTTTTTAGTTTTCAAATGAGGATTCCAAGGGTCCTAATTATAGGAAATGGGTGGGGCTGGTCAATAGCAGTTCTTCAGCATAGGTTAGCCACAAATATCTTCTGCGGAGCTCCTCTACATAGGTGTATAGAAAAAATCTTGTCACATAGATCCTCTGTGCAAGTCTTTTTCATAGCTCCTCCATGTAGGTCCCTTGTAATTTTTATGCCTTTTAATTCTTTTAGCTTCATCATGAGACTTCAAAATATCTTGAGGAAATATTCATAATATTTATTTATTACTATGTTTTTTAAACACCCATTCATTAGAGAATCACCCTCTAGATCATAGGTCCCATTTAGATCTCCATCCCATGTTGGGGTTTCCTCACAAATGATTGATAATAGTGGGATAATCTTGGATGAATGATTTTGAAGATATGATATGACTATGTTGATTACTCTGCATCCACATAGATCCATTCATAAAAAATGTGTCTTCCTAGCTCAAATAAGCTATGTTCTACCCCATGATATATATATTCACCTGATCACACCTCTAAGATGCCTCAAGATAAATAATAAGGTTGATTCAATCATCCTATGGAAAATGAACATCGTCTTGGAGACCAAATCTATATAGTGGAAGATGATCAGATAATGGGTAGGCCATGAGTTCCAGCATAATGAGGTCTTTCAGAATACCCTCCAGAGGAACAACACAAGATCAGAGGTTTCCCTCAACATTTTTTACCATAGTTTCCCTTCTTATGGTTGCATCCACTAAGGAAAGAGGGAGATCCATTGTTGTTCCTACATTAAAAGACCTGTAAAAAAGGATAGTCCAACAAAACATTTGGGAAAAGTATCAAAAAAATGGAAAAAAACCATGAGAAGTCCACATAAAGAAGCACTATGCATACTAAAACCTGAAAATGGTATGCGAAAGGCACCGAACTCAAACTGAAACTTCAGGGAAATCTGTGAGGTGCTAGTTCGGGGGGCATTAGCCAGCAAACCAAAAAGTTTACGAAATAAGAAATCCGCACACTGATCCGCGCTATAGAGAAATATGAACTCACCATTCAATGATTTTAAGTACCATTCACATATTTGAAATTTATTTCATGGATGAAGGTGACTATGAGAGGTATTCAGTTCATGGGATGCAAAGATCAGTTCACATATGAAGGTGATCTACAATGTCAATGGTTCATGGATGCAAGGAGAGTGAGATAAAATTGAGAGCACAATGTTTGCTGAGAAAATGGTAAAATAAAAAATATATGGGCCCCCTTATATAGGCGTGGTACCCTCTAATGGGTATACCTATATTCCAAAAAATGAATTATGTTAGGAGTACTTTATATATTTGAATACCCTCCTCTTCATCTAGATCAGAACCCATTCGATGGGGGGTATTTGTTGGGTCCTGAAAATTTGATAAGGGAAAGTAAATACTCTCATAATTTTGGAAAATGAATAAAAATGAATTGGATGAAGAATTTAAATAAGAATTTAAAAGAATCAAAATTTGGAAAAGGGAAGGAGGGCCTCCACAAAATAAAATTCCTTCGTGAAAAACCACTCATCATGGTGTTCAACGGCTTCACAAAGTATATGAAAACCACATGGTTTACGGAATAGTAATGATAATCTCGGCTCTTGAGAATAGTGTCATTAGAGGAATAGAGGTGGAAAAATATGCTCCGCATACAGCCCTAAAAAATGGTGAAATTAGTGGAATAGATCTAGAGAAATTATCCCCCACATACCATCAACATGAACTAAATGGTTCCCAGGTGAAGAGAAGCTGGTGGTGTCCCATGAATGAGACAAAGTTGTTTACAAAATTGAAGTGGTGATCTTCACTGCTGAAAACCACAACCCTGTGGGCCTTTTTGACCGATTTGTCTATGTGTTAGGTGATTTCCCCTCGGGATTATGAAAAATGTGTCATACAACCCATAGATCCAGATCCTCTAGCCCTATATAAAATGATCTGAAGAGAGAGTTGAGAGAAACAGGATGGGTAGACTGGAGGAGAATATATTTCCAATATTCAAAGGAATGCAATAAGAAAGTACCACAAAGATTGAATTTTTCAAAAATTTCTGGCAGGTATAGCTCGCCACATACTATAAAAGAAGGGAACATAATATTAATTGGTAGACTGCAAACCTAATTAGAGTACCAAAAACCATATCTCGATGGTGGATAAATATTTCATGAACTGTAGGATCGACACCCCTTCTTCAATTCGGCGTCCTGTATATCACTTATCTATGTGGACGAAATGCTTCCACACATAGAATCCCACTACATGGATGGAATATAGAACCACATAGAACCATGCAATGTGGACTAAACCTGGGGTTGTGTACCACCACAGTATATGGACCACATCTAATTTCACATACCAATTCGGTATACAGACAATCTCTCCACCCACATAGTAACATGCTTTGTGAGGGATACCCCACCTCACATGGACAAATGGAATGTATAATGGGCTAACTTTAGGAATTCTACCCCCAGCTTCGATAATATAATTATATTTTTGTCACATTATCCATACTCCCTTTATGAACCAGTCCAACAATATTAGGCCAAACCCTCTTACAAATCCAACAGACCCATCTGATAAAACCATCAGGAACATCAGCACACGCTTTTGAGTTTACATACCATGGTAACACTACTGGAAAGTGGGTATTTACCCATGCATATATACCCACGGTTCAAAAAAACCATGGGGATATGTGTTTTTTTTATTATCTATACCCATGGTTTTATTAAAACTATGGGTATTCAATCCCCAATTTCACTGCACCATCGGGATTCTCCTCCTTCCCTCTTCCATCATGCTCCTCCCCTTCACTCTTCCATCGTGCTCCCCCGCTTGAACCCTCGCTACCCGGAACTATGTATCGTGGCCCTCTCCTACCCTCCCCGACCAATGCCTCCTAGTCATCTGACCTCCACCTCTTGGCCTTCTCTTCCCCTTTCCGACCTCTACCTCTCGGCCATCCAACCACTACTTCTCAACCCTCTCCTCCCCTCCCCGACCTCTGCCTCCCAGCTCCACCTCCACTCTCGACCTCAACCTCATGGCCTTCACCTTCACCTCCACCTCAATTTCTTGGCCTCCACCTCTTTTCGCCTAGCTATAGTGAAGTCCCCCTCCCCCCTCTCGTCTTCCTCTCTGCCAGAAACTTCCTCGTCGATCCATTGCATCTAGGTTTGGAATTTATTTTCCTTGCTTTTGTATTAATTTTAAAATAATCACCTATTATTATATGAACAACCTCAACAAGTTGACTACATATTTTCTATTTTTCATTGTTTATTTAATCAATAAGAATTCATCTTAGAAGTAAATTCTACTTCCTATCATTGTTATTGCAACATCATTTTTAATTTACCATCTTCTATACCACTGTATTTTGTTCTTTGGATATAACTGAAAACACTACTAATTTAGGATCATGTTATTAGCCTCAAATGGTTGACTTCACAATTTATATTTTTCATTTTTTATTTAATAAATAATAAATCATCTTAGAGGTAATTCTACTTCCTCACATTTTTATTTCAACATCCTTTTTCATTTACAATGTTTTATACCACTGCATTTTGTTCTTAAGATTTAATAAAAAACACTACTAATTTAGGATAATTTTGTTGAGGTCCTTTATAATATTTTCTTCCCACATAAACATTCCAATAGGTATCCCATATGATCCTCCTTATTTTATGATCCAAAATTTATTTCATTGCATTTGATTGTTCATATTAGTGGAAGTAAAACTTTTCATCAGTTTCCTATCTTCTTGAACACCCATCATAGAATACAGGTAATTAGGAGACTGATTTTTATTTCCCATTCGTAGTAAAATTCCCTATCTAGTTCTCCATAAATTTTTGGTTTAAATTGGTTCTCATATTATCTCAACCATATTCATTTCTAATTATGAATTTAACTCTAGTATCTCATAATCATCAACTTCACATGATCACTCATGAGACTGCTCTATAATTAAGTATGGCCCTTTATTGATGAGTTTTAGTTTATTCTCCATAAACCGAGAAACTCCAGTGAAATACCTATAAAATTACACCATCTCTTTCACAACTTTATTCTAGTGTTAGTGTTGATGCATGATTTTCTCCACCAACGAGGCCATCTTCTTTGCTGAGAAATTAAATTCTTCTAGAATTGTGACAAAATAGTCTAGGAACAACTCTAATCCCCCGAGATAGAAATCATAACTCATATATATATTTTATTGAGCCCCCCCCGTAATTGATCACTAAAAATCCATTTTATATCTTTTATTTTCACTATATAGGATATATTATACTATAAAGAAAAATATTTGGGTCTATACCATCCACAAAACCAATAAAACCCTTTAAATATTTAACTTTCTGGTTGAATAAAGATCAATCCAGAACCATTTTCTAGTTTTCATGATGTCGTGCAAGCCTAATCCAATGTTGAAACAATATATTGTATCTCCACAAATGGGTGGCTCCCATATTACATCAAAACTCAGTGGCTACATGGTCATGCACAAACTTATCATGAAGACTATATCCAAGATCCAATGACCCACATTTAATCTATATTGTCCCCATACATCCTAGAAACTACCCACTCCTATTCAATAATGCAATATCACCAAGCATAGAGCACCCTTATTATTTCTTGAAACCATAGGCATCTCACCATGTCAACCCATGTAAATGAAAACTCATAATTATATCATCATTTTATAATTCAAATAAAGTTCATTTATAGTCTCAACACTATTATAAAATCTTATCCTGAGTTTATAGGGCCATGCACATAATCACTTTTCCATTAAAAACTGTAAACTCTATCGAAACACTAACTCATAGAGTGTATTCATATCAATATCTCTAGGTATCTCTATATGCCTGAATCCAATCTCCTCTAAGTGTGTTATTACCCATTGGCACCAAAAATTATATCCACCATGAAAACAATTGTTCTACCTGAAATGTACCCATGTCACATAGGCTAGGAATCTGAATGAGACCTTCCTTCCAAAAACCATCCATAAGAATGAAAGAACTAACACATGTGTACTTATCTTAGAGAACCAAAGTCACCTAACACACCTATCAGAAATATACTTTCATTTTTTTTAATTTATATCACAAACAAAATTTTTTATTTATGCCTCACACACCAAAATGTTCCTAAAAAATGTCCAACCAGTCTGATGGGTTACCCTCAAAGGTCATAATTTACTAAATTCCAAACCCAGAATCATGCTAAATAAGGTAACCAGTCTCTCAAGCCTACTCCACACATTATGACTAGTAGTGATCATAACTATGGGTTTCACTTATCCCTATCTCAAGGTAACAAGGAATTTAACATTCCAAATACATACTTTTATGTTTCAACCACCCATTGAAATTAATTTCAACCTACCCACTTCCAAATCAAGAATAAACCAACATTTTCACAAGTAATCCCTACACAATGCAAAACAAGCTCACTTAAATTCTGACCTATATAAAAAATCATTATAGTTTTAGATCCTCCTAATAATAGGGATAACACATAACTCTGGAACTCTCAGTATCCCCAACCACCCAAACATAACGTCCACATCTACTACCCACCATGTCACCAATATATATATATATATATATATATATATATTTCCCAATTATTTTCATTACACTTCATAATTGCATATTAACACAAAAATTCCACAATAAGGGATTAAATAAATTAAATTTCAATTAAATTATATCAATTATATAATCAAATAGTATAAAAAGAAATTTAGTTCTATATAGCATGGAATTTCTTCATACATGGGTTGGCTGGTCCCAGGGAAAAGCTCCATACCATGTATTGACACATTCTTATTCTATTTTATACATTTTCAAAATAGTAAGACTAAAAAAACCCAAAATAACATTTTACTATGTCTTACAAAAAATCGGTGCTTGCACCATTGGTAGATATAATACCCCAGGAATGATTCCCCATATGATGGAGGATGCTGACTAACAGTGAGGGTGTCATGTTGAATAGTGGGAAAATATACCCTCATATTCAATTAAAAAAATAGTACAAATAAAGATACTAAAATAACCATATGTAAATAACACATTTAATAAAATAATGAAATGTTTGAATAATAATCAAAATAATCAATGTAATAAAAATTAATTTTATGCAATACATTCAGGTATTCATAATATAACAGGAATATCAGGAAGATAAAACTATGAAAACTATGAAAAATGGTCTTGAGTATCAACATAGACCCAATACCCATGATTAGTCATAGAAACCATGCAATAAAAAACATCATGTGCTCTCCCAAATATAAATATAAAATATATTACCGGTAACATCTCAGGTGCCCAACTTCCATGGTAAAAAGTACAAGGCTTTATTATAACTTGGTAAGACTCAAAAAATGGTTTCCCTAAAATTAAAATTCAATTGTTTTTTTCATTGAGATGTGATTTAATAATCAATTATTGATTATCATATTAATATTTGAAAATTTTATAATTTTAGTAAAATTGTAATAAAAATAATACTAATGCTTGATCTCTATAATGGAACACAACATCATTCTGTATGTACTTTTTCATCATTGTCGAGTCTATTGTCATGGTACAAGTCAAATCTAAAATGGTAACAATGTAAAAAACAAAGTAATCCAAGGGAATAATAATCCAAGAGAACCCATATGGCTCAATATATCATTATCTCTCAATAAAACTCATACAAAATACAAATGGGTGAGACTTTCCATTCTTCCTAATCAATTCTTCTAATCTAAACTCAAGGAACCATCTTTGAAATTTAAAAGAACGGTAGTATTATAAACCATAACTTACGATGGTGGTATTCCAACAAAAAATATCAAGCCTAATCTAGTTAACTAATCATTTAAAATTAAATGAGGGTGCACCATAAGAATCCAAAATAGTAATCGATGACATTTGAAAGATAATCCATTAGATAAATCCCAAGGGATATTCCCCTAGTAATTTCAATTTAATTTCCTTCATTTTCATTTCTTAAGAGAACCCTAATCACGACGTGTGTTAAATTTAGTGTTCGATATTAATCTAATAATGTGTATTTGATTTTTCAATTTATTTTAAATACATTTATTTTACCAAAATTTCCTTTTAATTTTTAAGAGTCTTGTTGTGACTTGTTCCACTTTGTATGCAGTAGGTGTTTCTAGGTAATTATTTTATTAAAAAAATTCATGAAGTGGTTTAGGTTATTAAATTCATCTTCTAGAATATTTATACCAAACTTTTACACCCATGATTGTTTTATATAAATTATCTAAATGATTTTCATTCTTTGAGGTGAAGTGGTTTTCTCTAAATTTGTTTTCCTTCTTTGAATTAAAAATTTACCTATGGAAAATATTAAATTAAATGAATATGGGGCTGGTTTAAAATATTTTTGATAATTGGTGAATGTTTTTATCTCTCCCTTTCTTTTTAAATGAAATAACCCATGTTTAAGGGTGTATTTTAATTTTAAAAGTTGGTTTTTTATGTTACACCTAAGGGAGGAAATTTTTTTATCTCTCCCTTATTTCAAATATAATGACAGACACCACAATAACAAAAAAAGGAAACTTTTCTTAGCCCATTATAGTTTACCCAGTTGATCATCCCTTTATAGGATAGTGGTAAGAATTTTATCTCTGATAATTAAAGGGTGGAAATTGGTTATAAAAATAAAGTTACTTGCAATACAAATGTGAATTAAATATTATGTTTTTATGTTCTAATAGTTTTATTTTCTATAGTACATGTCGCTTTTTTAATTATGGTTTACATTTTTCATTTGAAGATATTTTTTTTTCTTATTATAGAATGGATAGAAGCTGGATGTATCGTACCGATAGGATTTCAACCGTGTTTCAAAATAATTTGGATAATTTTTTAGATTTTTCATTTTGACAATGCTTTAGATGGAGGTTGTATACAGTGTCAATGATATAAATGTGTTGGAAGGCCATGGTTAATATGGGAAGAAGTTAAATACCATATAACAAAATTATGAATTCAAAAAAACTATTTTGTTTGGTATCACCATGGAGAGATGAGTCAATGTTCTACTGGTCCTGAACAAAATGAAATAAGTGGCATGAAGAATTTGACATTTCCTCAGTTTCCATTTGTCCACCATCCCGTGAGAGATATTATGTCAGTGCGAGAAGATCGTTCTGTTAATATTCATGAGGAAAATACTGAAGATGATAATGAGAGAGTGATAAATTTATTAGATGATGCCAAAACACCAGTATATCAAGAATGTACTAAAATGACCAAGTTGGAATTTTTAATGTGGGCATATCATGGGAAAACCATGTATTGAATTTCTAATAGTTTTATTGATTATAATCTTACATTTTTGAAGGAATTTATTCCTGATGGTGCAGATATTATCTCAGATCATTATAAGGCATGGAAGTTAATTAAACATATTGGATTTGATACTAATAAATTCCATGCTTGTCTGAAATATTGCAGTTTATCTTGGGAGGAAAAAGCTGACTGTAATGACTGTAAAAAATGTGGTTCATCTTTATGGAAGCAAAATGAAGATGGAACACCATCTCGTGTGGCACATAAAGTCATGTGGCGCATTCCATTGATTCTCGAACATCAAAATCCATTCATGTCTGCGGAAATCTCATCCAATATGCGATGGAATGATCCTAAGATAATTACAGGTAACGACGAGTTGGTTCATCCTATATATGGATTATAATGGTATTCATTTGATGAAAAAAAATCCTGACTTTCCAAATGAGGTGTGTAATGTCATATTGGGTCTATCTTGTGATGGTTTTAATCTATTTGGTCAGATGCTTACTTCTCACAGCAGGTGGCCTGTTTTTATTCATGTTTATAATATTCCTGTGTGTATGTGTATGAAAAAACCTTTAACATTATTGAGCATACTGATATCTGGAACATCTGATCCTGGTAATGATATAGATTTCTACTTTTATCCTTCAATAAGATAGTTGAAACAACATTGGTGTTTGGGTGTGTGTACATTTGATGGTTCTTTAAAGAATGTGTTTCATATGCGTGATGCCCTTCTATGGACCATAAATGATTTCCCTGCTTATGAAATTATGTCTGGGTGGATCATGAAGGAAAAAATATCATTTCCCATTTGTATGAATAATACATAATCTATAAGGCTTAAATATTGTCATAGTTTCAGTTTCATGGGGCATTGATGATTCATGCCGATGAATCATCAACACAAGACAAATCGTCGGAGGCTTGATAATACCATTGAGACTGAACAACCACATCAATATATGTTAGGAAGTGATGTACTTAATGAATTGAGAGATTTTAGTTTATCATTAGGTAAAGGTTAGTTGAAATTTTAGAAGAGGAAGAATGTTGACACTAAAACCACTTACAATTGGAAAGAAGAGAAGTATTTTTTTTTGAATTTTCATATTGGTCTACCAATTTTTTAGTTCATTTTTTAGACGTAATGCATATTGAAAAAAAATATTTGTGAAATTTTGCTTTAAATTCTTCTAAATATCAAGGGGAAGATCAATGATGACTTCCAATCTTGTGAAGACTTATTGGCTTAGGGTATTCAACCAGAACTGCATCCTGTGTGTATCAGTGAAAACAAATGGAAAGTTCATTGTGCTTCTTATGTGATGATGCTTCCAGAGAAAGATCAATTTTTGGACGTATTAGAGAATATCAAGTTTCATAATGGCTATTACAGCAACAAATCTAAATGAGTCAACTGATGATATGTGAAAATAAAATCTTTGAAAACTCATTATTATCACATCTTTCTTCATGAATTAATTCCACTTGAAATTATTCATTTTATATCCAATAATGTAAGGGTGAAAAGGATTTTGCTGTGCCATTTTTTAGAGACCTTTTTGCTAAAATGTCATCCAATTCATTCTTGATAAAAATTTAGTAGGAGGTTCCATTAATTTTATGTGAGATGGAAAAGATTTTCCTCTATTCTTTTTCACTTTCATATTGCATTTAATAGTTCGTATTCCAACTGAAACACTTATTGGGGGACCTGTTTCTTCATCAGTGGATGTATCCTTATGAAAGAAGTATGTTCAAAATGAAACCATATGTTCAAAACAATAATTATCCTGAAGGTTCAATTGTGAGGGGTTATCTGGCTCAAGAATTTATGGATTTTTGTTCAATGTATTTGTCTGATGTCACCACAAGACATAACCGGCCGATGAGAAATGTATATGACCAGTATTGGGAAATTGATCCCTCATTTCCATCTCTTCCCCAAATATGAGGAATTTTTGGGTCTTATACATTGACTACATTGATCCTTGAAGAGAGGGAGATGGAACATTGCACAATCTTGTTTAGTTGTGGTTTTTTCAATGACTATATAAAGTAAGTAATTTGGATATTTATATGTTATCTCATATTATGAAATTTTTCATATACCTTAAACATTTATTATCATTTTATGTAGGAAACATAAACAAATAATAAGTAGAGTTCATCAATCTTTGTCTTTTAGAAGGAGAGAGGCACTTCAAAGCCTAGAGTTTCCGGCTTGGTTGAAATCAAAGGTTTACCATTACATTAATTAGTTTAAAAAATTGATATACATTTAATTGTATTATTCATATATATTTCAGGTGTTGAGTTTACCTATTGAATCTATTTCTCTAGAATTGACAACTTTGAATTTTGGTCCTGATTATTTTGTTCATGAATTTAAATCATTATTAATCAATGGGAATAAATTTGTTATAATGGATCGAGCAGTAAAAATTATAACACAACATGATGGAATAATGTTAACCGCTATAATGGATTGTTTTGATAGTGTATCAGATAGTCAACCTCGATATGAAGATGTGTATTATTATAGACTTGTTGATAAAATATTGTTATTGTATTACTACTCTCAAGGATGAGTCACTATGATGAAATGTAAATGGATTGATTCAATGAGATGACATGGTACATTTATTGATGATTGTGGATTTAGAGTTTTTTATATGAGTTGATTTCTGCATACCAATGAACCATACATTTTGGCATGAATGGATAAACATGTGTTATATGTGAAAGATCATCTGAGTCCCAATTATGGTGTCATTAATGACGTAATCCCCAGAAATATTTTTCATGATGTTGGTGATGAAATTGCCACTATTAACGTCCTTGTTGGCATTTTACGAAATATTTCATTTGATGAATCAAATTTTCCAATTGTGAGAGTTGATGTTGAACCTACTGTAGTGGTTGGTAATATAAAGAAGAAACCATATATGTTCATTGTTCATTCATTTTA
This sequence comes from Viscum album, assembly GCA_963277665.1. Classification (NCBI taxonomy): domain Eukaryota; kingdom Viridiplantae; phylum Streptophyta; class Magnoliopsida; order Santalales; family Viscaceae; genus Viscum; species Viscum album. The sequence goes on along the minus strand of OY728161.1, from coordinate 578,658,335 downwards.
CATTGACATGAGTTTCTTAGGTTATTATTATAGTAATTACATTAATTAGGTTTCAGTTTGGAATTATGTGTTTGTTTTTTATATTTTTTGGTGTCATTTAATTATATCAGATTTATTTCAATGTATGAAACTTTGATAAAATATTTTTTTTAAAAATATATAACTTGGTAATGTCATTTTTAAAACTGTGTTAGTCATTTTCTTGAAATCACTTGTACAATTAGTAATTAAGAGATGTAATATCAGTTCTTCTCATGAATTGATGATAGATGTAAGTTGTATGAATGATTTGTAAAAAATATTTCTAAAAAAATTATATTTAATTCTAATGTAGATTATTCCAAATACTACAGAAGGTCTAAGGAAGGGATTATTTGATCCTGATCAAATGGGGTGTGAGTGTGTGTTGCCTTCACATCCATCAGTGAGTATTATAATTGTAATTTTCTCTTCTACATTACATATAATTTCATGTTAATATTCTTTATCCATTTTTTTAGGGACATTCAGTTCCACCATATTTGACTCATAATCTGGTTAGCATGGGTATGAGTGGGGATTCCCCTAGACTAAGATGGAACACCAGTCATACCTATTTCCACACTGACCCACCATTAGACACCCCTTCCACCACACCTTTATAACCTCATCTTGAGTCTCTAGGGATGTTTCAATCCATGCCTCCATCATCATCTCAGTTAACCTCTAATTCTCATTCCATGTCCTTTTCGCTTTCAAGAATGATCCCACTGTTGCCTCCATCATCTCATTTTTCCTCTTCTTCCCATAATATGTCTACACCGCCTCTACAAATTTTTTCACCTTTATCGTATTCATATTTGATGTTGTATCCCCCATCCTACTACCCATATGATTCCAAGTCTACACCGCCTCGAATTCCTACCATCCAACCAGTGTCTATTGAGTTTGTTCCATTAGCTTCCACTCCAGCACATGAAGGTCATCCAGAGTAAGCTTTGAAACAGACACTTCTTATAGAGGTTACTGAGTCAGGATATCCCACAAATCCATCATAGTCTATTGAGAAATCTAAAGAGTGTTTTTTTATTATAAATGTTTCAAATTATATCACTTTATTTTTATCGTGTTGTACCATGACATAATAATTATTTCCCCCCTCTTTTTATTATTTTATGGGATCTTCTTCTAGTTGATGTGGGTGCACTCAGATGAAATTTTTTTGGAATCACTAGACAGAGCTAATGGTGGATTACAATCGACAAAATGAGATGGTAGGTCCAAATGAAACATAGTGTAGAAGTTTTGTGGCTACTTTGGCTAAGTATCATGATATCATTCCAGTGGAACCGATGTCATTAAGATGTATCAGTTAAGAGATCAAGGACAAATAATGGGAGAAAATATGGGTATGAAAATTTTATAGTCATATCTATATTATTGGTGTATTTAAATGAAATAAAATATTCGTTGCAGATTTGGTTAAACATTCCTAATGGAGAAGCCACTAAGACTAAAAGGTTTATGGGTGTTTTGGAGTTATGGCTCTCATTCAATAATGTGTTTTATGATGATTGGAAGATCATGGTTGGTACTGGCTTAGAGGGGGTACCCATATTCCTCCACTGTCCAAAAAAGTCAATATGAAAAAATTATTTCACATTGGAAGAATGATAAGTTTAAGGTAATCTCAATATTTAATGGTTGGAATATAAAATTTAATTCTTATTACTTGTATTGGAATTTTTTTAGGAAGTGTCAAAGAAAAACCTAAAGAATAATGATTCAATGACATATTTTCTCACATTGGGGCATACTACAATTCTTGATCATGAAAATAATTGGGTACTTTAATCAGGTATTGTGATGTTATACAGGATGTTCTACTGAAAATATTATTGCATAGAGATAGGACATATTTTTTTTATTTCTTATATATGGTGATAATCTGGATTTGTGCGTTTCTCATTTACATCAAGATGTATTGGGCATCGAAGGTCTTGTACCTCATGCCAAATTATTTTTTTCTAGTAGAAATAAAAAGAATGGAAGGGTAGTAAATGCATATACACAAGATAAAATTTTAAGGGGTTTTATTTATATTTTAAATATTCATACAAAATTCATAATTTAATATGTTTATAATTTCAACAGTCTGCCTTGGAAGCCCTCAATGGTAAGGAAGATGCCAAATCCGGGCCACATGATCATTTAAGTTGGGTATTAGGTGAGGAGAACCCATGGAGAGTACGATGTTGAATAGGGGAAAACATCATCCCCTCTAGATATTAGTTTTCTTCGAGATCCTTTCAAGAATCCCAGACCTCTAAGCTATAAATTGCTCGTGTTGAAGCTACTGGGGAAAAGAAAATAGCTTCAGAGGAGGGTGAAAGAAGTAAACTGATGAACAAACATTTTATGAAATATATGGTAGTTTTGAGTCAGTCACTTCCATCAGAGTCTATTACTAATTTTTAATCATATATGGCATCAATGCGCTCATTAAATGATGTGTTGAGCGATTCCCATGAGGTTCATAGTGGCGATGAAGGTGGTGGAGATAGAGCTGTTGGTGGTGAGGATGTTGTTGATGCTGATGTAGGTGATGAGGCTGCTGATGATGATGTTGTTGATGATGATGATATTGATGATGATGGGAAAGGACATGGGGGTGGGGATGTTGGTGATGGGGGTATATTAATCTCCTCCATTTTTGAATTATCAGGGAGACTTATGTCTGTACTTTAAGAACATGAATTGAATTTTTGTATGGATGAGAATGATTAATTTATTTTCTTCTGAAAAGTTTTGCATAAATTTTCACATGCATTTACATAAAGATAACTTTATAATCCATATTTGTGCATATGGGTATGTTATTCCCTTACTACCATAGAATACATATCTCTAATTGATATCCCATATAGTGACATTGGATTCCATTTATTATCTCTTTATTTTTCAAAAATTATTGAATTGACATGTCTAAATTAATGAAGGTAAAAAGGAATATATTCCATAGTTTTTATTTGTAAAATTTTCATTTTGTGAAATATGAAGTTGTTTAATTGATTTAAATAGTTGGGTTTTTTGAGATCATAAGTCCTTGAATGATATGGTATAGGCTAGAGATTTATTTTTGGTTTTATAGGTATCTTTGTAAGAAGGGTGTGGCATTTCAAGAGAGTCAAACATCATTGTTTTAGGATAATGGGAAAGTTACTGTATGAACATATCCACCCCTTGATATATTTATGTGGGGTAACATTTAATAAGGGAAAATCCAATAGTCATCCAAACCATCACTGTGGTAGGTATCTAAGGCATAATTTCATCATGATAAATCTAGCTTGTTTATTTATGCTTGAGTAGTTGATGGATGATGATGAATGTGATCCTCATATGGTGAGAGGTTTTTTATAATATCTTATAGCATCATCTGTGTTTTATTTGATAATATAGATTCTATTTCTTTTTCAAAGAAACTAGTGAATCACTTATAACTGAAAGTGGAATTAACTCAGTGTATCATGAATATATATTCACCTTTTGGTAAGTGGTTATAAAGTAAAAAAACATCACTCAATTACTATTTGTATAAGATTGTTTTGAAACCTTTTAGACTTGTATAATTTAGATATGAGAATATTTGACACACATCCTCCCACCTCCTTTGGTCGAGCATCCCCTACCAGGCTGTGCATCCCCCGTAGGTCGATATTTACCTCACCCGACATGAATCCCTCCTAGGTCGAGCATCCCCTTCTACATTTTTCTGATTTGGCTATTCTTTGACAGTGACTTGATAATATTTTTTCGGCATGGTTAATTGATTAATTGTTTAGTTTGGGTTAACATGTTTCTGATTCATTTTTTTGATTTTGTTATTCATTTTTTTTAGTTTGAGTCACAATTCTTTGTTTAGTTTGATATTTCCCTCACCTAATAGTTTTTTTGGAATGGTTTGAGTTGTTATGATTCATTTTTTAGTTTAATTAATTATTTAGTTTGAATTTTCTTCCATGGTTAATCGATTAAGATATTTGTTTTATTGATTCATTGTTTTGGTCAAACATCACCTTCTACATTTTTTGATACGTTTTTTTGACTATTGATTCATTGTTATTTTGATTATGAGTCTCTAATATTTTCTGACATCCCCTTCCATTCATTTTTCTTGCGTGGATAATATTTTTATGACATAGTTATTATTTGACAATGAGCTGAAAATATTTTTCATTTTTCTAGCACGGTAAATTGAATGAGTTGGAGTGGGGGGGGGGAGGGAGGGGAAGGGGCTTGGTATAGGGGGTGGGGCTGGGTGCAGGGGGAGGGGTTGGGTGTAGGGGGTGGGACTGGGTGCAGGGGAGGAGGCTTGGTGCAGGGGGTGGGGCTAGGTGCAGGGGGGGCTAGGTTTAGGGGTTGGTGGGGGTGTAGCGTGTCTGGGGCTGGGGGGCAGTGTGGGTGTGGGGGGGGGGGGGGTAGTGGTGGTGCACGTGGGGGGTATTGGGGGTGGGGGTGGGTAGTGTACATGGGGAAGGGATCTATCCATGAGGGGTGTTGTGGGTGAATATATGCAGGTGAAAGAGATCAAAAGAGATTTTGGATTACTGATGGCATTTCCTTTTCGATTATTTGAGGATTTTGATGAATTATATTGGTATGTAGGATAGGGATGCATTCTATATAGACAACTTGTAACAAAACATAGCTGTTGTAATTAATATTCTTCCACAACTTGTTACCAGGATTGACATGAATATAAAAGTTAGGAGGTAATGACTATTTTATACCATTTTCTCAGTCTAGTGTGGGGTGTCTATGGGGGAGGGGTTTCTAAGGGGAGGGGTGTCTAGGGGGAGGTGTGTCTAGGGGGAGGGGTTTCTAGGGGGAGGGGTGTCTATGGGGTCCAATAGGGGATTCCAGAATGTCTTGGGGGTGGGGGCAGTGTGAAGGGGGTGTGGGGGTTCAGGGGGGTGTGAGGGTGTAAGGGTAGGGGCTGTTTGGGAGGGGTGAAGGGGTTGGGGGTAGGGAGAGGGTAAGGGTGTAGGGTGAGGGTTTATCTAAGAGGGGTTGGGGGGGGGGGTGTCTTGGAGGGTAGGGAGGGGGGCAGGGGTGTGGGGGTGTAGGGGGAGGGGGGTTGTCCAAGAGGGGTGAAGGGGGCTGGGGGCAGTGTGTAGGCGGTAGGGAGGGGGAAGGGGGAAGGGAGAAGGGGGCTGTCCAAGAGGGGGGGTCAGATGGGGGGGGGGGGGCTATGCAGGGGGTGTCCAGGAGGGCAGGGGGAGGGGTGTGGGGGTGAAGGGGGAGGTGTTGTCAAAGAGGGGGTTGTCTAGGGGATGAAGGGGGTTGGGGGGTAGTGTGCAGGGGGGAGGGAGGGGGAAGGGCGTGTGGGGTGTAGTAGGAAGGGGTATATCCATGGGGCCGGGGTTGTGAATATATGAAGGTGAAAGAGATCAAAAGAGAGTTTGGGTTGCTTTTTTTTGGCTTCCTGATGTCTTTTTCCTTTTCAATCATTTTTTTATTTTGATGACCTTTATTGGTATGTAGGATAAGGATTCATTCTATGCAGGGAACTAGAAACAAAACATAGCCGATGCAATTGATTTTCTTCCATGACATGCAACTAGGATTGACTTGAATATAAAATTCCGGAGGTAATGGTTATTTTATGCCATTTTTTACATGATATTACAAACCATTTTTTTGTGTTTTTAATCAAATTCACTTCGCATACACCATTCTTGCAGAATTGATGATTTTGAGTTTACTCATGAGTGTGAAATATTCAATCTTATAGAAATTTCTCTATATCATGGTTGGATAGTTGATCCCCAAGTATACAATTTTGAATCCTTTACCTTTATATTTTTTTAGAAAAAATATTTTGTACATTCTCTCAGTTTATAGTTTTCTTTTTCTTCTTCTTGAATTTTATTAATATGTATGTGTGCATGCATATGCATGCATGGGTGTGTCCAAGGGGTGTTCATGGGGTGTCTAGGGGGGAGGGGGTGTCCAAGCGGTGTCTAGGGGTGTCCATTGGGGGGTGTCCAAGGGGACTAGTGAGGGTGTTTGGGGGGGTGTCTAGGGGGTGTCCTGGGGGGTCCAGTGGGGGGGTGTCTAAGAGGGGTCCAGTGGGGGTGTCCAGGGGGGTGTCTAGGGGGTCTAGTGGGGTGTACAGAGGGGTCTTCCAGGGGGTGTCCATTGTGGGGTGTGCAAGGGGCTGTCTAGGGGGGATGTGGTGTCCAAGTGGGGTGTACAGGGGGGGTTCAAGGGGTGTCTATGGGGGAGGGGGTTTCCTGTGGGGGTTCTATCCAGGGGGAGTGTGGGGGTGTTCAAGGGGGATGGGGTGTGGTTTCACATTGGTTACATTGTTTATGATAATAAATTTTCCATTATTTCATAGTGGTTTGCTTTCTGGTTTGCTGGAGGAAGGTGAAACCAAGGTGGGCAGCTGCTATTTTTGGGAAAACCATATATAGGCACTATTATTTAAACCCTGGGAATATATGTTGCTATGAAACTATCTATACCCATGGTTCAACGAACCATGTGTATGTGTGATGTGAAGAAAACTATCTATACCCATGGTTTACATAACCATGGGTATTTAATTTGTGCTATAAAATTTTTTACTCAGGGTTCTGTAAACTGTGGGTATAGATGTGTAACCATGGCTTACCATAACCATGGGTAATATAAAATTTCAGTGGCTATACCCATGGTTTCTAAAAAATTGTGGGTTTAGGTCAATCCTGATGCCTTGGGAGCCCACTGTTGATGAAACCGTGGGTATATTCTATACCCACGGTTTCAAATTGTGGGTATAGGGAAATTTTTCAAAAGTGTATGTGGAGTCACATGGGTAATCCCTGCAATGGTGTGGACCCCCGTAATGTCCATATGTTTACATTCCCATGGTAACCTAGGGTCTAACCATGGGATACTAATATGAACTTACCCATTCTAGGGACCAGGTGTAATCACTATCATTTCCATTCGATGAGGTTTACTAATATCCAAGGAAAATCATGACTTTTTTCCCTTTGACAAGAATCAACATTCCTACCCTTCCATAGAACCTATTTCAGGGCACTCCCACTGAGGTAAGACCCTATCTATTATTGTAGAAGGTTTCATTAGTGCTCCTCTTTGCCTATAGAAAGTTAATACCTAGATATGTTAATCTAACTATCTAGGGTATGAAAACAAGGGGGTATTGGAACATTCAAATCCCTCTTTCTCTCTCCCTTTGGGCACCCTAACATCTTTCAGAAGATGATGTGGGACATGAGATCTTTGTATCTAATAACTTCTCTTTTTTCTGACACAGAGTTTCACTCACATGGGATTAGAGGTTGGTAGTGATCATGAAATTTTCATAACCCCAAATCATGGGCCTCCTAGAAGGGGTAAGCCCCAATCAATTCAAGATTCCCCTTAATGGGCCTCCTGGAAGGTGTAATCCTCAATCAATTCAATGTTCCCTTTAATGGGACTCCAATAAGGTGTAAGCCCCAATCAATTCAAGTTTCCTCTTAATGGGCCTACTCATAGGTGTAAGCCCCAAATTCATTGAACTAATAGATCTCTGATTTCTTCCCCAAACAATATACATAGGATTCTTTTATAAGGCCGAAGCTCAATGGGGATCCTTTTCAAAGGTTAACCCCATTCATAACCTCCCAATTCATTATGTCCTCCTTTCTAGTGCGAGTCCCAAATCCATATCAAAATGCCCTTCTCCACCGATTTAAGCCCCACATAATGCCCCCTTTATGGGATTCCTTGAGGGTGTAAGTACCAACTCAAACCAAACTATGATGGAATTTATTCCCAACCAACTACTATATTTAAGAAGCCTACCTGAGGTCCAAACTTGGAACCTATGTCACCCTAATGTTCTCTGTGTCATATCCTTTGTTGGTTCATATCCACCCATGATATTGTATCTCTTATGGAAATCCCAAGACACTTTGTCATATGCCTTTCACCAAACCATGACTAGGAAACTTTCACCTACACATCCTTGGAACATGATGTTAAATTTCATGGATGGGTCCTCGTCACATGACCTTAAGAGGTGATGTTCCTAGTAAAACAACACCGAACTATGTGGGTTTTTATTCCTCTTGTGATGATACATAGGAATCCCATATCATGGGTTCTATCCTTATATAATAACAACTCATGTCCCCATGGAAGATGATAAAATCTAGAGTGCCTCATCACATGGCTTACATTTTCTCTATCTTAGTAATTCTCAACCCATGTAAATCATTGATTGATCTTGCGATCCAAGAGTAATCCGCAGACACACACAGGTGAATAACCCAAGGATTCATGAACATATTAACATATCTTAAATCTATAATAGATTCAAAAAATAGGAAATAATTCCCCCCAAAAGGATGGATGAGCCCAACATCCCATCCTCTCAACCAATGGAGTCCTTAAGTGTCATTGGCCAAATCATCCAATGGGAGCCTTCCATTAGAAATTTGGTCCATGAATCAAAGATAAAATGTTAATTTGGTGTTCTTGTATTTTTGAGTCAACCCATTAGAGACCATCCAAGGACATCGTACCCAACATGGATAGATTTCAAAATAACTTAACCCCTACAATCACCCTCTAGGACCATTCAAATATGGAACCTCCTTTGCAACCTAAAAAAGACACACTACCCAATCCCTATAAGACCATCTCAGTCCACAGACTGGGTAGGATGTCAATCAGGCAGAAACAAAGGGGTTTTAAGGGTTTTTACTATTTAAAGTTTCATTTTATGGGTTTTATTGTTTTTAGGTGTTTAGGTATTTTGAGGTTTTTTAGGTTTTTAGGGGTCTTAAGGGTTTTTGGATTCTTTTATGGGGTTTTAGTGATGTTTTTTGGATTTTATGTTTTTTAGTGTTTTTAGAAATTTCACTGTTCTATTAAAGGTTTTATATTTTCAAGGTTTTTCTAGGGTTTTTTGATTTGTTCTGTTTTTCTAGTGTTTTAGTGGTTTTTATATATTTTTAGAAATTGTTAGGGTTTTATAGGGGTTTTAGGTTTTTATTGGACATTTTAGTGATTTTTAGGGGTTCAATGGGGTTTTAGGTGTATTAAGGTTCTTTTTTATGTTTTATGTTTTTGCATGGTTTTATGGTGTTTTAGGGTAAACTAAATTTTTTTCTTGTTTTTAAGGACTTTTGGATTTTCAATGTTTTTAAGGGAATTTAAGAGTATGTTAGGTTCATTTAGGGACTTTTAAGATTTTTAGAGCTTTTATAGATTTTTTCAAGTATGTAGGGTCATTTAGGGGTTTTTAGGCCTTTTAGGGTCTTTTAAGGTTTTTAGGTATTTTTAGGATTTTAGGGTTTTAAGAGTCATTTTAGTGTTTCAGGCATATTTACAATAATTTTTTTATTTTTAGTTGTTTAAAGGGGTTTTAATGTTTTCTAGGGGTTTTTGTTTTTTTTGGTTCTTTAAGGATCTACGGGACTTTTTGGACATTTATTGGTTTCTATTTTTTTTATGGGGTTTCAGTTTTTTAAGATTTTTTTGGGTTTTTTGGGTGTTTTCTGTTATTTGGGATTTTTGGGGATTTAGTTTTTTTTGGGTATTTAAGTGTTTTTATATTTTTAATGGGATTCGAGGATTTAATGGGTTTTGATATTGTTTTGTGTTGTTTATGGATCTTCAATGTTTTTTAGGATTATCTTATGGTTTTATAGTTTTATGGTGTTTTGTGGTCTTTTAGGTGGTTTAGGGTAATATAGGGGTTTAATGAATTTTTATTATTTTTAGGGTTATGTACGGTTTTATATGAATTTTACAATTTTTAGAGTTTTAATAGTTTTCACGGTTTTAGGGGTTTTATGTGTTTTTAAGGTTTTTTAGGGTTTTCATGGATTTATGGTTTTAATGATTGTTAGTGTGTTTTATGGTTTTAAGTGTTCCTTACGGTATTTTAGTGTTTTTATATTTTCTTTGGGTTTTGGGTATTTTTATTTTTAGGGGTTTTAGAGTTTTTAAGTGTTTTAGGGGTTTTTAGGATCTTTTTGGGATAATATGTTTTCTCTAAAAAATTAGTGTTTTAGGTTTTTTAAGGTTTCTTTAGGTTATTAGGATTTTTTAGTGGTTTTTAAGGTTTTTTTTATTTTTAGGGTTATAGGGTTATTATAGGGTTCTTATGATATTGAGAGTTTTTTAGAGTTTAGGATTCTTTAGTAATTTTAAGGGTTTTGGGATCTTTTAGGGGGTTTTTTGTGTTTTAGGGGGTTTGGGGGCGAGGGGTTCAGTTTTTTGGATATTTAGAGATTTTAGTGGTTTTAAATGGTTTTCAGGATTTGTGTGGGTGTATAGGATTTTTAGTATTTTTTTGGGGTGTTAAGAGTTTTTAAGATATTAAACGGTTTTAGGTTCATTTGAGGGTTTTGTAGGATTTTTAGGGTCTATTAGATGTCTTATGTGGTCTTTATGGTCTTTTATTGGTTTTTAGTTTTTTATGTTCTTTTAGGATTTTAGGGCCTTTCAGGATGGTTTAAGGTTTTTTGGGGTGTCTTAGGGTTTCTATAGTGGTTTTTAGGGGTTTTAGATTTTATTTTCATGGTTTTAGTTTTTAGGGGTCTTAGGGTATTTAATGTTTTTACATTTATTTAGGGGTTTTATGATTTTTGTTTATCATTAGGTGTTTTAGGGCTTTTTAGGGGTTTTAGGGGTTTTACAGTTATTTAGTGTTTTTGGGTTTTATGATTTTTTTTGGTTTAGTGTTTTTTTAGAATTTTAGGGTTCTTTAGCGTTTTTAATGGGTTTTAGTGTTTTTGAAGTTTTTGTGGGTTTTTTTTTTGTTTTTGGTGGTTTTTAGGGGTTTTATGGTTTTTAGGGGTTTAGGGGGTTTTTAGGTTTTTTATGTAATTTTATGGTTTTAGGGGTTTTTAGTGGTTTTTTGATGTTTTTAGAGCTTCCTATGTTCTTTGGCATATTTTTTGGTTTTAAAAGATTTTTTGGGGTTTTCATGGTTTTATGGTTTTTCCATTTTTTAGCTATTTCATACATTTTTGTCTTTTAATTTTTTTGGGATTTTAAGTGGTTTTAGGGTTGTTTTGGGTTTTTATATATTGGTATAAATTTTATGGTTTATTACGCTGTTTTTTAACTTCTGCATTTTTAGGCTTTTTAGAATTTTTATTGTTTTAATCAATTTTTGGTTTTTTAGAGTTTTTATTGTTTTTATGGTTTTTAAGGGGTTTTGGTGTTTTAATGGACTTTTATGGTTTTTAGAGGTTTTTAGTATCTTTTATGGTTTTCTATGTTTTTTTTGGATTTTTTTGGGTTTTATGGTTTTTTTGGGGTTTAGGGGGTTTATATGTTTTTTTTGTTATTTGGGTAATTGTTGGGGTTTTTATATATTTTTAGATGGAGTTAGGGTTTTCTAGGTTTTTAATGGGTTTTTATTATTTTTAGTGATTTTTTTTGTGTTTTTAGGGTTTTTACAGTGTTTTATTATCATTTAAGATTTTTTGGTTATTTTATGGTTTTTCGGGTACTATAATGTTTTTTGGTCTTTTTAAGGTTTTGGGGTGGGGTTTATGGTTTTTATGGACTTTTCGGGTTTTAGTATTTCTTGGGATTTTATGGTATTTTAGTGTTTTTAGGATGGTTTAGGTTTTTTGAGTTTTTTTCATATTTTTAAGATTTTTAGGCTTTTGGGTATTTTAGTGATTTTGTAGGTGTTAAAGGGCCTTTCATGGGTTTTCTGATTTTTTGAACCATTAGGGTTTTTAGGGGTTTTAGGGTCCTTCATGGTTTTTAGGGTATTTACGGTCCATTAGGGATCTTTATTGTTATTATAGACCATTATGGGTTTTTAATGTTTTTAGGGTATTTTAGGGTATTTTATATTACTTTAGAGTTTTTAGGGTGTTTTGGGTTTTTATTCTTTTTATGTTTTTAAATTTTTTAGGGGTTTTAGGGTGTTTAGAGTTTTTAGTGTTTTTTGGGGTTTTATAGGGATTTTTGGGTTTTTGGGTTTTTAGGTTCTTAGCGTATTTTAGGGTTTTTACGGGGTTTAGGGTCTTTTAGAGTTTTATGGATTTTACAATTTTTTGAGATGTTAGGCTTTTATGGGTTTTTAATGATTTTAGGGTTTTAGGGTTTTTTGGGGTTTTTCGGTTATTGGGGGATTTTGAGAGTTTTTGTGTGTATTAGAGTGTTTTAGGGGTTTTATAGTTTTTATGGATTTATGGATTTTTAGGTGTTTTAAGTTTTTTTTTATTTTTGTACTTTTATGGGTTTTATGGGAAAAGAAGGTTCGGGGCCAGGCTATTCCTGACTGCCCCAAAATTCATTAGAAAAAATATTTTAAGGGTTTTATGGGGTTTACAGGTTTTTTGAGTTTTCAGGTTTTTTGTGTTTCAAGGTTTTGAGGAATTTTTAGTTTTTCAAGGGATTTTTTATTCCTTTCAAGGTTTTTAGGTTTTTTAGGGTTTTTAGGGGTTTGGGGGGTTTTTATTTCTGTTAGGGTTTTTTGGGTTTTTGGGGTTTTTTTACAGTTTAGGGTTATTTATATGATTTAAGGGTTATTTAGGTTTTTTAGAGTTTTAGGGTTTAGTGTTTTTAGGGGGTTTAGGGTTTTTTGGGGTTTTTATGGTTTTATAGGGTTTTTTGAGTTTTTAGGGTTTTAGTGTGTTTAAGGGTAATTTGTAGTATTTTAGGTACTTTATTGGGATTTTAGAATATTTTAGTGTTTTTTAGGGTTTTTGATATTTTCTTGGTCTTTTCGAGGACTTAGGTATTTTTGGGGGGGTTTTAGTTTGTTTTTTAAGTGTTTTTAGGTTTTTTGGGGGATTTTAGGGTTTTGGTTTTTAATGTTTTTTTATGGTTTTATGGTTGGTTAATGTTTTTTTGGGGTTTTTTGGGGTTTAAGGTTTTTTGGGGATTTTAGGGGTATTGGGGTTTTATTAGGGATTTATGGTTTTTTTAACGTTTTTAGGGGTTTTAGGGTTTTTATTGGCCATTTTGGGAATTTATGGGAATATAAGGTTTTTAGTGGTTCAAAGGGTTTTTAAGGGTTTTTATGTTTTTTTGGGATTGCAATGTTTTTATGGGTTTTAGAGTGTTTTAAATTTTTATAGGTTATTTTTTTAGTGGTTTTATAGATTTTTATGGGTTTTTGGGACTGTATAGTGTTTTTAGGGGTTTTTAGGATTTTTATACGCTTTTAGGATTTTTATGGTTTTTAGAGTTTTTATATTTTTTGAAGTATTTATGGGTTTTATGGATATTATATGTTTTTAGTGCCTTTTAAGCTTTTTATGGGGTTTTAAAAATTTTAAGGGTTTTTAAGAGTTATAAGGGTTCTTATTGTTTTTCAATGTTTTTAGTGTTTTAGTGTTTTTAACGGTTTTTATTGTTTTAGTTTCATTTTATGGTTTTTTGTTTTTTTTTTGGATTTTTAGGAATTGTAGGTTTTTTTTGTGTTTTTCATGTTTTAATGGTTTTTTAGTTTTTAGGGGTTTAGGGGTTTAAAGGATTATTTAATTGGATTGAGGGTACTTTTAGGATTTTTGGGTACATTAAGGGTTGTAGGGTTCTTTTAGTGATTTTAGGGGGTTTAGGGTTTTTAGATTTTTATATGGTTTTAGGGGTTTTAGGGGTTTTAGGGTTTTTAAGGGGTTTTTGGGTTTGTTTGGGTTTTAAGGTTTTTTAATGTTTTCAAGGAATTTTAGGATTTTTCGTGGTTTTATTTGGGTTTTTTTGGGCATTTAATGGATTTGTAGGGGTTTTAGTGTTTTTAGGGAAATTTGGGGTCTATTAGGGGTTTTAGGATCTTTTCAGGGGTTTAGGGTTTATTAGGTCTTTTAAGGGTTTTAGGGTTATTTTTGGTCTTTTAGTGTTTTTAAGGAATTCAAGGGTTTTTTGGATACTTTAAGGTGTTTAGCATATATTTATTGGGTTTTTTTGGGATTTTAGGGTCTTTATGGTTTTTATGGTTTTTCATGGACTTTTTAGTGTTTCAAGGTCTTTTAATGGTTTTTTTGGTTTTTTAGTATTTTTAGGGGATTTGGGTTTTTAGGATTTTAATATTTTTTTAGGGTTTTTTTAGTGTTTTTAGAAATTTTTAGGTCTATTTAGGGTTTTTAGGGTGTTTATATATTATTTTAATTTTAGGGGTTTTGGGCTTGTATAGTTCATTTAGAGGGTTTTAGGGGTTTTAAGGGGTTTTTTATTATTTTTTTGGAGTTTAGGGTTGTAGGGTTTTCTAGGGATTTTATGGTTTTTACGAAATTTATGGGTTTAAATTTTTTGTAGTGTTAATAAGAGTTCTTTTAGTGTATTGTGTTTTTAGAATTTTTTTATGGTTTTAGGGACTTCTATGGTTATTTAGGGTTTTATGTTCATTTAGGGTATTTTAGGGTATTTTGGGTTCTTTTTGGGTCTTTTTCTTTCTTTTAAAACTTATTATGGTTTTAAAGGGTTTTTAGAGTTTTTAAGGGTTTTAGGGTTTTCCATGTTTTTAAGGAATATAGAGTTTTATGAGTTTTTGTTATCATTTTTCAGGTATTAAGGTTTTTATGTTTTGACGGTTTTTAGTGTTTTTAGGGGTTTAGGGTTTTTGAAGTATTTTTATTGTGTTTTAGGATCTTTTTAGTGTTTTAGGATATTTTTAATGTTTTAGGGCCTTTTTAGGTATTTCTAATGATTTTAGGGTTTTTATTTGTTTCATGGATTTTAATTATTTTTAGGGTTTTTAGGGTTTTTTCATTTTTAAAGCGTTTTTTGGATTTTTGGTTTTTAGGGTTTTATTATAGTTTTTGGGTTATTTTGGTCTTTTGGGGATTTTAGGGTATTTAAGGGTTTTATAGTGGTATGTTTTTAGAATTTTCTTCGTATTTTTAGGTGTTTTAGTGTTTTTAGGGTTTTTAGAGGTGTTATAGGGTTTTTAGGATTTTAGGGTTTCTTACAAATTTTAGGTGTTTTAGGGTTTTTGTAGGGTTTTTAGTGTTTTAAGGGTTTTCTGGATTTTTTTCGTTTTATGGTATTTTTGGGTTTTTAGGTTATTATAAATTTTTATTGTATTTTGAAATTTTTAGGGCCTTCTAGGATTTATAGGGGGTTTTAGGGTTTATAGTGTCTTTATGTGTTTTTTAGGTTTTGGGGGGTTTTATTGTCTTTTATGATTTTTAGGGTGTCTACTGTATTTTAAGGGTTTTAGGTGGTTTTAGTGTTTTTTATTTTTTAATGTGTTTTAGGGATTTTGACATATTTTATAGTTTTTGGTGGGGTTTTAGGGTCTTTTTGGAGTTTAGGGTCCTTTTGTGTTCTTAATGGGTTTTAGGATACTTTTGGTTTTTTAGGTTCATTAAGTGAATTTTATAGTCTTTAAGGGTGTTTACGGTGTTTTTTGGGTTTTTATATTTTTTATGGTTCTTAGAGTGTTTAATAGTTTTTAGGGTCTTTAATTGTTTTTTAGGGTCTTTAAAGTATTTTAGGTTTATAGTATCTTTTAGGTTTTTTAGGGTTTTTAGGGGTTTAATGGTCTTTTAAGGGGTTTTAGAAAATTTTAATGTTTTTAGAGTTTTTTTGGGGTTTTGGGTTTTTTTTAGGGAATGGAAGATGTGAGGGTCGGGCTATTCCCCCCCCCCCCCAAATTTATTAGAAAGAAAAAAGAGACACAACAGATAGGGGAGGGGAGGGGTCAAACAACCCACACCCAAAAAAACCCTTGCAACCCAAGACGCAAAAGACCCCAAAAAAAGAAAATTCAAAGGTAAAAAAGAAAAAACACACAAACCAAGCAACCAACACCATCATCCAGCATCAACCATCATCCAGCAGCTCGCTGCTAACCAACGACCAACATTCAAAATCAAACAGCAATTAGCATCCAGCAGTAGCACATTCATAAACTACAGCTTCAGTAACTCCCAGCTCAGCAGCAACTAGCATCCATCATCACAATTTTCATCATCCAGCACATTCCAGCATCCAGCAGAACCACATCCAATCATCACAGAAACACAGCAGTAGAAACACGTCCAATCCAACCAGCCCCATCAACCAATAGCACCATAACCGACATCGCAACCAATCGCAACCAACATCATGAAACCACAACACGAGCACCACAACCAAATGCGGCCATCATCACCTCCCACCAAACAACGACCAGAAACTCCATTCACACCATTTCCAGCAACTATCATGTCCTCCCCAGGAGGATCCACTACTAGTAAAATATGACCACCAGCATCAAGAAACAAGCAGCAAACTCCAACGAACGACAGCACCAAAACACCAGCATCAGCAACAAAGGCATCACCGCCTCCATGCAGACCAACTCCTAAAAACTTGCAGCTCATAAATCAACAACCAGAACATCGTAAACCATCATCAAACAAGGAAGCACAGCTCATCATCCCGCAGTCATGGTCTTCAGACCAAACAACTTTCAGCATTCCACACCTCGTAGCATAGCTAACTGCATACCACCAGAAATTGCACAAAAAATGCCAAACCCATCTCAGCGAACCCAGAAACCAGATCCCTTTCATAACCAAAATTACAACCAAGATGTAGGAGAACATGGAATGCCAAAAGGTCCAGCCGAATCTAGTATCAAAAAACTGGAGCGAAGACGAAGCCAAGAGACTAGGTTGAGCAGGCACCTACAGCTGCTTCACGAACCGACAAAAGGATCGAACCAGGGCATAGAACAAACCTCCTGCAACGCAGGATCGAGAACCTGAGATCTGAAAGAAGGAAGAGACATCACTGCCTAATGAACCCCACCGGGGATAATCAAAACCAATCCGCGCCACTTCTAGAGTCAATGGAAGCCCAATCACGGTCACTGCTCAAAGAAGAGGAGGCCACCACAGAACACCTTCCGCCATTGAATCGGAGAATGCTGTATCTTATGAAATGCAGGATCGAGAAGGGCCCGACTATCCCTTCTAGACCAGATCATTTCCCAATCCGCAGGAACGATGAGCCTTCCGAGTAGAAACTGGACGCCGAAGCAACCAACTCTGCCGTTGATCCCCTTGACCGCGTTGACCCTCCTGCAAAATCCCTATATCTGAGAAGACGAACCTGATCTACAGCTACTGGAAAATTTCGACCAATTTAAGATCAAGATGATCTGAAGACATCACAACCACCATAGCCATCAGAGGCTGGACATGACAACAATGGAGCAAAGCCCAGTCAAAGACCGAAACCCAGAAAAAATAATCTAGGGGAAGTCGAAGTCGTCGAAGCGTGAAAGCCACCACCTTCTTGAGGCTGAAGATCACATCAAGGGCATGCCATTACCAGGAACTGGGAAGGAGAAAGGGTCCAACGCCGAAGCTGTGATCTGAATCAAGGGGAAAACTTGGAAGAAGCGTCGAGCGAGAGAGATTCCCAGGGGAGTGCGCTGCCATCTTCTCTCCTTTTAGGTTTTTTAGTGATTTATGGGTTTTTTTTACATTTAGGGATTTTTAGTTTTATTAGGTTTTCAAGGGGTGTTATTTTTTTATGTTTTTTATGGTTTTATGGGTTTTAGGGTTTCTTATGGTATGTTAGGGGTTTTAAGGGTTTTATTGGTCTTTAGGAGTATTTTTTTTATTTTTTTTATTTTTAGAGTTTTTTTGGGTTTTGGTGGTTTTGAGGATATTTTTATGGGTTTGTGGTTTTTTAGGAATTCTAGGTGTTTATAGTTTTTAGGGTTTTAGGGGGTTTTGTGTTTGGGGGTTTTTAGTATTTTTAGGTTTTGGGGGGTTTTGAGGAGTTCTTTAGGTGATATAATGTTTTTAGGGTTTTTGAATTGTTTATCAAGTTTTATAGGTTCTAAGATTACTTTTATAGTTTTTGTTTTTTAAAAGTGTTTTAGTGATATTTGATTTCTATTGCTTTTTAGGGTTTTAAAGGGTTTTTATGGTTCTTTTGAGGGTTTTAAAGGATTTTTAATGTTCTTTAGTTTTGTAGGGTGGTTATTGGTTTTAGGCCATTTTAGGTAGTTTATGGTTTTTAGATCCTTTTAGGATTTTTAGGGTATTTTTTGGTTTCTATAGTTTTAGGGACTTTTTGGGAATTTTATGGTTTTTAGGGTATTTTAGTTTTTGATGGTTTTTAGGATGTTTTATGGGGTTTTATGCTTTTTTGTATTTTTTGGGTTTATAAGTTTTTTTCTATTATTTGGGATTCTTATGTTAATTTATGGTTTTTATTGTATTTAGGGTTTCTTATTTTTAATGTTTTTAGGGTTTTTAGGGATTTTTGGGTTTTATGGGTTTTTATGAGTTTTTAGTGGGTTTTAGAGCATTTGGGGTTTTTAATATTTTAAGGGTTTTAAGGATTTTTAGAGTTCTCTAGGGTTTTTGAATTTTTTAGGGATTTTAGTGTTTTTAGTGTTTTTATGGTTTTAAAGGTTTTAGTGGTTTTTTTGGTTTTTTATGGGTTTTAATATTTTTATTACTTTTGGGTTTTGGGGTTTTTTAGTTTTTTATAATTTTTTGTGTTTTTATAATTTTTATTGTCTTTAAGGGTTTTAGAGTTTTATGGGTTTTTAGTATTTTTAGGGGGTTTAATGTATTTAAGGGGTTTTAGGGTTCTTTAGGAATTTTTAAAAGCTTCTTGGGGTTTTCCAAGTTTTAGTGGATTCAGTTTTTTAAGTTTTTTAAGGGTTTAAAGGGGTTTTAGGGTTTTTAATGTCTTTTTATGGGCTTTGTTTTTTGGGGGTTATTTATGTTTTTAAGGCTTTTTAGGGTTTTTTAGTGTTTTTAGTGTTTTTATGGTTTTTATGGTTTTTTGGATTATTTTAGGTTTTTAATCATTTTAAGTGTTTTTAGGATTTTTTTACTTTTTTAACATTTTTTATGGTTCTCTTAGATTTTTTAGGGTTCTTTTAGGGATTTTAGGATTCTTTTAGGGTTTTGGGTTTTTTAATGTTTTGTAGGGGTTTTAGGGTTTCTTAGGATATTTTATACATTTTTAGGGATATCTTAGCTTTTAGTTTTCTTAGGGATTTTCGAGGTGTTATCGGTATTTTATGGATTTTAGGGTTTTAAGGGCATTTAAAGTCTTTTTGGTTTTTTGATTTTTTAGGGTGTTTAGGTTTTTTAGAGGTTTTTAGAGGTTTTAGAATTTTTAGGGTTTTTTGGGTATTGAGGAATATTTATGTGTTTTTAGGGGTTTTAGGTTCTTTTATGTTCTTTTACTATTTTTGAGGGACTATCTGGTGTTTAAGGTCTTTTAGGATTTTAGGGTCCTTAGGGGTTTTAGGGGATTATGGGTCTTCTTTAGTTTTCTTTAGGAGTTTTAGCACATTTTTAGGGGTTTTAGGGTCCTTTAGGGGTTTTGTGGTATTTCTGCTTCTTCTCAGGGGTTTGAAGGGGTTTTAATGTATTTTGGGGGTTTTGGGTATTTTTACAGATTTTTAGGATTTTTTGGGATTCATAAGATTTTTAGTGATATTTTTAGGTTTTTATGGGTTGTTTGTGTTTTTGGGGGTTTTAGGGTTTTAAATTTGTTAGAGTTTTTAGGGGATTAATTTTTTTTATTGTTTTTTAGGTTTATTATGGGGTTTTAGGGTTTTTATATTTTTAATGGTTTTTAAGGGTTTTAAGGGTTTTAGGTGGTTTTAGTGAATTAGGGGTTTTATTGTTTTTAGTGGTTTATGGGTTTTTAGGGTCTTTTATGGGAATTTAGGGCGGAAGCGGTGTGAGGTTGGGCTATTCCCGACCCCCTAAAAATTTATTATGAAAAAAAGACGCTGCAGACAAGCGAGGGAAGGGGTCAATCAACCCACACCCAAATACCCTTTACGACCCAGGATGCAAAATACCCCAAAAATAGAAAAAGAAAAAAGAAAAAACAAAAAAATCCAAGAAGCCATCACCATCATACAACATTAACCAGCATCCAATAGCTCACAACTAACCAATGACCAGCATCCAAACTCACAAAATCCAACACCCCGCACCTCCCCACCAAGAAGATCCACCACCAACAGCATAGAACCATCAGAACCATAGTCATAAGTCTCACATTCATCACTTTGGAGCAAAGAAAAAACCCTTACCAATCACCAGCAGTAATAATCACCTTCAAACCAATCAGCCTTCAGCAAATCACACCAAGTAGCACACCCAGAAACACATCCAGAGCACCCAAAGGAAGAACAATATTCAGCACCACTCAACAGAACCAATAACCAGCATCCACATCAAATCACAACCACACCAACTGAAAAACATAATAACACAATCCAAAGTTTCATCCATTACACAGCACTTAATGTGCCCTTCATTGACAGCATGAGGGGCAACCAACAGCCATGCCTAGAATCCAACCGCAACACCCAAAGTAGTATCCAACGTCAATCAACATAACCAAAATCCAGCATCTTTAACGAATCAAAACCAACCCAGCCACAGAAAAAAGACCAAAATCGAGCATAGAAGCCACAATGCAACATAACGTAACAAGCCCTTCACCAAAATCCTGAAACAAATCCGAAAGAGAGAAACTAGAAATTCGAACCTGCATGTTTTTAGAGTGTTTTGTGTTTTTTAGTTTTTAAGGGATCTTCCCATGTTTTTAGAGTTTTAGGGGGTTTTAGGTTTATTAGGGTTTTTAGGGTTCTTTTTTATTTATTAGGGTTTCAGGGTCTTTTAATGTTTTGGGGTATTTTAAATTTTTTAGTGTTTTTATAGGTTTTAGTGTCATTTAGTATTTTTTTGGTCTTTAGGGATTTTAGTGTCCTTTAGAGTTTTCAAGTGGTTTAGCGTTTTTGGAGTTTTTGGATATTTCATCAATTTTTAAGATTCTTTAGGAGTTTTTAGTTTATTTTTGTTCTTTATGGATTTTTGGGTCTTTTATGGTTATTTCAGGTTTTTTGGGTCCCTTTGGATTTTTTATAGTTATTTTATTATTTAGGGGTATTATGTTATTCATATATTTTTTTGAGTTTTTGGGGTTTATTAGGTTTTCTTATGGATTTTAGGGTTTTTTAGAATTTGTTGGGTTTTAGATATTTTTTTGGGATTTTAGGGTTTTAAGGATTTTTTTGTATTTTTAGTTTTGTTAGGGTTTATTACATTTGTAGTGTTATTTTATGGTTTTTAGGTGTTTTATAGTTTTTTAAGTTTTTATAGTTTTTGGGGGTTTAATAGGGTTTTTTGTGTTTCTATGATTTTTCAAATTTGTTTTCTTTTTTAAGAGTTTATAAAAAAAATTCAGGTTTTTTTTTATTTTTAGGGGTTCCAGTATTTGTTAGGGTTTAGGGGTTTTTGGGGGTTTTATAGTGTTTTAGGTTTTTTTTTGGGTTTTTAGGAGCTTTTAGTTTTTTTAGGGATTTCAGGGGTTTAAGGGTTTCTTAGGGTTTTTATGGTGTTTAAGGTTTTCTGAGGGTATTTTGGGTCTTTAGGGGGGTTTTAGGGGTTTTTTTAATTTTTAGGGGGGTTTAAGGTTTTTAGTGTTTTAATGGTTTTGGGGGATTTTATGTTTTTTAGGGGGTTTTAGTGGGTTTAGGTTTTTGTTTTGTTTTTAGGTTTTTTAAGGGTTTTATAGGTTTTTATGGGTTTTAGGATTTTAATAGGGTTTTTGGTGTTTTTTATCATTCTTGGGGCTTTATAGGATTTCGGGATTTTAGGGGTCTTCTATGGTTTTAGGGGTATTTTGGGATTTTTCAGATTTTTATGGGGTTTATAGAATTTTTTGTTTTTTGGGATATTTAAGTATTTTTTTGGGGTTTTGAGGTTTTTATGATTTTTAATTGTCTTTTGACTTTATAGTGTTTTTGGGTCTTTTTGGTCTTTATGGTGTTTTAGGGTTTTTATATTTCTTGGGGTTCTTATATGTTTTATGGACTTTGGGGTTTTATAGGATTTTCCACGGTTTTTATGATCATTTGTTTTTATATTTGGTTTTTAGAGTCTTTAACAATTTTTGTGGCTTTGAAGTGATTTTAGGGTCTTTAGGGTTGTTAAGTTTTTTTTGTTTTTTACTTTTTTTGGGTATTTTAGGTGTTTTAGATGATTTTATGTTTATTGATTTTTATAGGTTTTTAGGGTCATTTAGGGGTTTTAATGTCCTTTATGTTTTTTAGGTTCCTTTAGGTTTTTATGGGTTTAAAGGTTTTAAGTGGTTTGGGGTCCTTTTTGGGGTTTTAATGCTTTTTCATTATTTTTTAGGGTTTTTAGTGTATTTATGCTCTTGTAGGGTTTTATCGGGTTTTAGTTTCATTTAGGGTTTTTAGGGTCTCTAAGGGTCATTTTGGGTGTTTTATAATTTTTAGGGTCTTTTTTGTATTTTTAGGGGTTTTAGCCTCTTTTAGGGTTTTTAGGAGTTTTTAGGGGTTTTAGGGCCTTTTAAGGTTTCTTTGGTTGTTTTATGTACTTTTAGGGAGTTTAAAGGATTTTTTAGGAATCTTTAGGTCTTGTTCAGATTTTTATGATTTTTAGTGTTTCAAGGGTTTTATTTTTTTTGGGTTTTTTCTATTTTTACGGTTTTTGGGTTTTTAGGGTTTTTTGTTTTAGTTTTTCTAGGATTTTAGGGGACATTATGGTTTTCTAGGGTTTTGAGGGTTTTTATTTTTTTTAGGGTTTTTAGATATTTTTAGTGTTTTTAGAGACTTAATGTGTTTTAGGATATTTTTGGGTTATTAGGGTTTTTAGGGTTTAAAATATTTTTATGTCTATTAGGGGTTTTAGCGGGTTATATAGTTTTTAATGTATTTTAGTGTTCTTAGGGTGTTAATATAATTTTATGATTTTAAGTGTTTTTTAGGATTTTTTGGGGTTTTAAGGGTTTTTTTTGGTTTTTGTGTTTTTTGGGGGGGATTTAGACTTTTTTGGGTGTTATGGGGGTTTTTATTAATTTTTGGGATTTATGAATTTTGAAATATGTTTTTTGGTTTTTAGGGGTTTTGGTATTTTTGTAGGATTTTAAGGGTCTTTTAGGGTTTTTATCAGGTTTTTAGTATCTTTGAGGGAGTTTTCGTTTTTAAGGGGTTATGGGGTATTTTATAGTTTTTAGAGTTTTTAGTGTATTTTGGTGTTTTTAGGGTATTTAGGTTGTTAAGGTTTTTTATGTTTCTTGGATTTTATTGGGTTTTTATGGGTTTAGAGGTTTTTAGGAGTTTTAGGGTTTTAGGTTTTTAGGAGTTTCTAGGTATTTTCTGGGTTTAAAGGATATTTTGGGATTTTGGTTTTATGTTTTTTTACGATTTTTATGGTATGTCAAGGATTTTATGATTTTTAGGGTTTTAATGGTTTTAAGGGATTTTATGATTTCTTAGGGTGGTTAGGGGATTTAGGGTTTTTTCGGGGGGTTTATGGTTTTTTGGGTTTTTTGGGTTTTAATGGTTTTTAGGATTTTGGGTTTTGGGGTTTTTAAAGGTTTTTAGGGATTTTAAGGGGTTTTTATTTTTTAGTGGGTTTCCAAGGGTTTTAGGGGGTCTTAGTATAACGACCCATACTTTATATACATTGTTAATACTTCAAAATTGAAGCACACTTATTACAACATATGACAAAACCACAAAGGACCGTATAGGTATAGTGTCTTTAGAAACTGGGAAACATAAACAACTGGTTCATAAATCTTCTACAGTGTCTCCCATTTATTTCATCATATCTAGGGTCCCTTTTAGCATATTCTACTTAATATCCATCTTCCTGACCCGGGGAAAAGAAAACATAAAAGGGTGAGCTCAAATGCTCAGCAAGGGAAAATAAAGGAAATAAAAATCATATCATATCTTTTTGAAAATCATAACCTGTAAAAGAGATCATAATATCTTAACATGGAATAAATCATAGAAGTGGAAATGAGATCCCCATAATCATAACATAAAACTTGAAACCTTGTGGCATGTACACATAATCATGGAAAATCATTTCTTGTTAGTCATGACTCATTGCCAAGACTATCTTAGCAGACAAAGTCCATTTCTGAACCGAGTTCACTCCTCATTTCAGTCCTGTATCACTGAACCGAAATAACCTTCCATTCCAGCCATGTCTATCTCATGAGATATAAATCTTTACCCAATGCATTGGAGGGAGATATAGGTCCCACCCATCTTATAATGAATCCTTTCTTATGTGTGCCACATAATCATAAATCATACATCATCGCATAACACATGTAACAAAAATGGGATTCTTGAAACATCATGACATCATAAAACAAATCATATAAGGTAAATGACTTCATAAAAATAATTCCCTCAAAACATAATCAAATTAATGTAATAACAGGGGTAAAAACAGAACCCTTTATTATCTTAGATGGAAAATAATTTTGATAAAACACTTGAACTCCATTCTTGAGGAAAATATCCTTTCTTCTTCAAAAACATTTTTCCTTTCTTAACATGTCATACAAATTTAAACTTAAAGAAGTTGATTAAAAATAAACTTGAAAACGTGTAAAGGAAGCTTCTTGGAAATAATGTTTTAAAAATCCATTCATGCCGTATAAGTTTTAAAAAAAACATTCTTCGTACTTTTGTCCGGAAAGTCAAAAAGTACCTCGTACGAAAAAATGAAAAAAGATTCCTTTCATATATTTTACTAAAAACACACCGAAGGGTAAAATTGGATATAAACTATTGTAGAAGGATGGAAATAATATTACATATTGAGGGAACATGGATGTGGATGATAAAATACACCCCAGTAATTACCAAAGTAAAAACAATCTCGGATAAAAGTGAGATTGTGATATTTTCCCTTACCTTAGGTCCGATTTGCTTTGTACGTGTCCGAAGCTCCTGTATAATGGTTTAAATAATGTTATTGACTTATTCCAGAATCATACATATTGATATGATATCATATATGGTCATATTTTTAGCTTCCTGTTAGTAATATTTCATTGTTACTTGTTACTCAGGTCTTTATTGCCTTTTGTTCTTATGCGTGTTTTGCCGAATAAATTCTTATTCTTCTTTTAAGGTTATAGATACCTTATATCCAGAATGGTATTAGGGTAACATATATCATATTTATTCATTCAATTCATTTATATAATTACAATGTAATGATGATCATGTAGAACGAGTCGCATCACATCGTGGAGACGGTATTCCGTACGTACGCACGAGTGATGATATCGTTCCTATGATCGTGGAATTGTATTGGAGTATATATATATTATTTCAGTATCAATATTACTTTATAATAATCATAAATAGTTACTCATTACACCATTATACCCATCCTTGTAAGGTGATGGTGGAAAATAGATTACACCACGGCGTGGAGACGGTATTCCGTACGTACGCACGCGCGATGATTTCATTTTTCCGTAGGATGGATAGAAGGTGAATTAGGGTTGTTTCATATTTATAATAACATATCAGTATGTAAGTAATACTGATGTTATTACTTTATCATGAAACAACTAAAGAAGAAGAAGTTGAAGAAGAAAGAAATTGAAAAGATCGGTAATGGATATTACCTCTTCTTTGGAACGCCTCTTTAAATCCTCCACTTAGGGAACTAAGATTGGTCTCTGAAGAAGACCAGGACCTCTAGGATTATTCTAGGGAAGTGGAGAAGAGAAAATTTCAGGTTTTGGCCGAGCTTGAGTTCTCAAATTGGTGTGAGGATGAGGGGGAGGAGGTTCCCTTTTATAAGGGAGGAGAGGGGCACCTTAGGAATATCTTAAAATATTATTTTATTTTAAAGTCAAAGTCGGTTTATAATGGATCCAAAGGGTCTTATTTCGAAGCTAAAGTGGGGATGGGTCGAAATAATATCAACCAATAGGATTTAGACAAGTTTAGGGTATTATTTTAACCTTATCAAATAGATTTAACTCTAAGTTAAATAATTTAACTTTTACCGTGTCTTTTTGTTTTCTTTCACTATATGGTTAATACACTTACTATAACATGCCAAACGAACCCCAAATTGTTTATTATTAATATATATATCCTTATCTAAGTCATTTTGCCGAACCTTAGATTTTTAGGAATAAAAGAACAATTAATAATATAATAGTTGATTTAAAAACTATTTTGTGTCAATTTTGACACTATTTGATATATGATTTTTGTGAAAGTCATAACAGAATTATATGTTCGAACCAAGTTGATTAAATCAACATTAATATATCATAGTAACCTAGAAAATTATTGGAATTCATAAAAAGTCTCAAATTACATTTATTTTGGTGTTTATAACATCAATTATGTCAATATTTCATAAATAAGATAATTACTGCATCATCATTGTGTCATAAATAAATTAAATTATTTAATGTCTAAAAATTATAAATAAAATACCATTATGTAGGAAATATTTTTATATTTCTAATGAATATTTATAGTCGAATTTATCTTATGTATAACCCCATATTAAAAATGACTTACTTATTAAACTTTGATTTTAACTATTTTAACCCTTCTTTAAATAAATTAATAATAAATGTCCTAATCTAACCCAAGTGGGCCTAAATGGTCATATTTTATTCACAAGGTTGTTTTTGGTTGAATTACACTTATCCAATAGAATTAGGACATGTGTTAGGGTAATAGTAATATCATATTTACCCCTATTTACTATTAACCGCGGTAAAAAAAGTAAAAAGTTACTATTCACCAAAAAATTATTTTTGTCTCATTGAACCACATTTTACTTACTGATATCAACCGTATCTGTCAGATTTTCGAAATTTCATTCCCAGAAGCGGTAAAATTATGTTTTATGCAGAATTCCGTTTTTAACCTACCACTTAGTGGTTTCACTATTCATCAAAAATTGAAAGTTTTCAGAAAAATACCAAAATTTCACCTTAGGCTAATTTCGGTATTCTGAATCCAAAAATGAAGTCCATTTTGAAAAATAAAATTTATAAAATTTTAAAAAGGGGTTATTACTATTCCTAATGGCTAGTTATAATAGCATATCGTTGTTTAGTGAAACTCGGTATTGCGTACGATGCAAGCTATCGAGGAAGGTCGCGATTGCGTGTAAAGTAATCCAAGCTAGTATGTAGTGAAAGATTCCTTTGATGATATATAAAAACAAAATATTACTCATAAAAATCTCGGGTGTTACATTCTACCCCCCTTAAAAAGAATTTCGCCCTCAAAATTCGTCACTTTGTAACAAACAGATGAGGATACTTATCCCTCATCATTTCCTCAAGCTCTCATGTAGCTTATTCAAGTTGGTGGTTCCTCCATAAAACTTTCACCAATAGAGTGGTCTTGTTTCGTAGGACTTTTTTGCTACGATCCAGAATCTCTATCGGTTGTTCTTCATAAGAAAGATCTTGATCCAGCGGTACAACTTCTGAGCTGAGTACATGTGAAGGATCAGGTATGTTCTTTCTCAGGAGAGATACACGGAACACATCGTGAACTTGAGAGAGATTCGGTGGAAGCGCCAATCAGTAAGATACCTTTCCAACACGATCCAGTATTTCGAAAGGACCGATATATCTAGGGCTCACCTTCCCCTTCTTTCCAAATCTCATAACCCTATTCCAGGGAGATATTCGTAAGAACACTTTATCACCCACTTCAAACTCTAGGTCTTTTCTTCGGTTGTCGGCATAACTTTTCTGTCGACTCTGAGCTGCTCTTATGTGTTGTTGAATAGATCTGACCTTTTCTGCCATTTCATCAACGAGATCAGGTCCTAATAGCTTTCTTTCCCCAACTTCATCCCAGCAAGTTGGAGTCCTGCATTTCTTTCCATAGAGAGCTTCATAAGGATCCATCTAAATACTGGAGTGAAAGCTATTATTATAAGAAAATTCCACCAATGGTAGGTGTTGATCCCAACCTCCTTTGGAATCCATAGAGCAAGCTCTCAACATATCTTCTAGGGTTTGAATTGTTCTCTCAGACTGACCGTCTGTCTGGGGATGATAAGCAGTGCTGAAACTCAACCCTGTATCCAGAGTATGCTGAAGACTTCGCCAGAACTTCGAGGTAAACCTCGGATCCCGATCAGATACAATAGAAAGTGGTACTCCATGCAATCTTACCACTTCCTTTACATATATCCTGGAAAGCTGATCTAGAGAGAAATCCTCTCTAATAGCAATGAAGTGTGCAGACTTTGTAAGACGATCAACTATGACCCAGATAGCATTATTGCCTTTGGATGTTTTAGGAAGTCCTGTGACAAAGTCCATAGTGATGTTTTCCCATTTCCATTCGGGTATGGGTAATGGTTGTAACATCCCCTTAGACTTTTGTCTCTCAGCTTTAACTTGTTTACAAACCAAGCATCGAGCGACATATTCAGCAACATCTCTTTTCATGCCATCCCACCAGAAGTACTCTTTCAGGTCTCTATACATCTTCGTGCTTCCAGGATGAATAGAGAATGAAGAACTATGAGCCTCATCCAGCAGCTCCTTCTTTAATTCGGGTATGGGAGGAACACAAACCCGATTCCGGAACTTTATTATCCCATCACAATCAAGGTTGAATTCAGGAACATTTCTCACCTTCTTTTGTAACTCGACATCTTCTTTCTGTGCCTCTTTAATCTTCACATGTATAGATGGTTGAACATTTATTTGAGAAAGATAAGATTTTTCCCCATCCATTATAATTCCAAGATCCATCCTTTGTAAATCCATAAATATTGGATCTTTTGTGATCCTCATCATGGATAAACTAGCATGGTCTTGTCGACTTAATGCATCTGCCACCTTGTTTTCTTTCCCAGGGTGGTAATGGATTGACCAGTCATAATCCTTAATCATATCCAACCATCTTCTTTGATGCATATTCAGCTCCTTTTGTGTGAAAATATACTTTAAACTTTTATGATCAGTATAAATATCACACCTTTCACCATAAAGGTAATGCCTCCAAATCTTTAATGCAAGGATTACCGCAGCCAACTCCAAATCATGTGTTGGGTAATTTTGCTCATGGATTTTCAACTTTCGTGAGGCATAAGCTATCACCATATCATTTTGCATAAGAACACACCCCAATCCCTTCTTGGATGCATCACTGTAGATCACAAACCTTTCTCCACTACAAGGCAGTGTGAGCACAGGTGCACTGGATAACCTTCTTTTCAACTCCTTGAAATTCTCTTCACATTCCTCTGTCCAAACATACTTAACTCTTTTCCGAGTCAACTTGGTGAGTGGATTAGATAATCGTGAAAATTCTTTTACAAAACGTCGATAATATCCAGCCAAACCAAGAAAACTTCGGATCTCAGTTACTGTTGTTGGTCTTGACCATCTTTCTATAACCTCTGTTTTTGCTGGATCCATAGATATCCCCTCTTTTGAGATTATGTGACCCAAAAATGCAACTTTTTGAAGCCAAAATTCACACTTGGTAAATTTGGCATAAAGCTTCTCCTTTCTCAGGGTCTTCAATATAATTCTCAAGTGATCTTCATGCTCTTCCTTGCTCTTTGAATAGACAAGAATATCTTCTATAAATACTTCCACAAATTGATCAAGATAGTCTCTAAAGACTCTACTCATTAGATCCATGAAGATAGCAGGGGCATTAGTAAGACCAAATGGCATCACTATAAATTCATAGTGTCCATACCTTGTACGGAAAGCCGTCTTTGGTATATCCTCCCTTTTGACCCTTAATTGATGATACCCTGAACGAAGATCAATCTTGGAAAAGTATTGAGCTCCGCGTAGTTGGTCAAATAAGTCATCAATACGTGGGAGAGGATATTTGTTCTTGATAGTGATCTTGTTAATTTCTCGATAATCAATGCAGAGTCTCATTGATCCATCTTTATTCATAACAAATAGAATAGGTGCTCCCTAAGGTGACGCACTAGAGCGTATGAATCCCTTATCAAGATTCTCTTGGAGTTGCTTCTTCAATTCCTGCAACTCAATTGGGGCCATTCTATAAGGTGTCTTTGAAATAGGCAAAGCACCCGGTACGAGTTCTATTGAAAACTCAACTTCACGATTTGGTGGAAGACCCGGTAATTCCTCCAGAAAGACATCATCAAACTCCCGTACTATGGGAATATTCTTAATCGTAAGTTTCTCACCAACCATTTGAGATAAATAACCTTCATTTAGTGGAATCAAGACCCATAAGATGGAAGGAATTTCCACTGGAAGGTTATATTCATCCTTGCATCGATAGACGATCGTAGATTGATCTGGAATATGAAATGTGACTTCCCTTCTTTGGAAATTAATATGAGATACATGTAGAGAAATCCAATCCATGCCAAGAATCACATCAAATTCCACTAAAGGAAGGATCACAAGATTTGCAGGAAGCACTTTCCCACAAACTTCGATCGGAGAAGAATTATAAACTTTTGATGCGACTGTTGTGCCATTAGGTGTTGTCACAGCTAACTCAACATCTAATTGTTGAGGTAATATGGTGATAACCTTAGAAAATTCTTTAGAAATAAAAGAGTGGGTGGATCCAAAATCAAATAAAACATTTTCTACTTTAGAGTGGATGGTAAGTGTACCTTTCACCACTTCGTTATCGTACTCCACATCGCTGATAGAAATTGCATGTGACTTTCCTTTGTCTTTAGCCTTAAGATTTTGTTGACGTCGAACATCATCATCAACCCTTGGATTTGGGCATTGATTGGCATAATTCCCCATCTCCTTGCACTTGAAACATTGAAGTGTAGTAGGTTCATTCTGTGTATCCCTTCCTTTGTTTGCATCATTAGACATCTTCTTCTCATTATCGCGGCATTCAAATGCCTGATGACCTTCCTTTCCACATTTGAAACATTTACTTGTCCCTTTAAGAAAACTCCCTCCATGTTTCTTTCCACACTTTGAGAATAAGGGAAAGCTCATCTTCTTTTCAGTGTGATCTTTAGATTTTCCTTTGAATTCCATCTTCCTCTTCTTATCAAACCCATGTGACTGATGGGTTACTCCAATCTCCATCTCGACTTTGAGAGCACATCGAACGATTTCCTCGTAGCTATTGAAGTCCCTTATGGATAACTCCCTTCAAAGACTTGGTTTTAAGCCACTAAAGAATCGATCGATCTTACTCTCAGGTTGGATAATAATACCAGAAGCGTACCTTGAAAGTCTTGTAAAATTTGCTTCATAGGTACCAACAGATTCATCATCCCTTTGCTTTAGTTCAAGAAACTCTTTCTCCATCTTTATTCGGAGAATACGAGGGAAGTACTTATTGAAAAATAAGTTCTTGAACTCGTCCCATTCCATAGACTCAATTTCATCCCTTTGCCTCGTATTCTTAATAAGATTCCACGATTGATCAACATCTTTTTCCAAACGATACACTGTTAGGATGACTTTATCATGTTCAGAACATTGAAGAACTGAAAATATCTTTTCAGTAGTACTAATCCATTGTTCAGCAACTAATGGATCAGTAGACCCGCTGAAAGAAGGTGGACGCTGCCTCATGAAGGATTCAACAGAATGTTGCTCCTTCCTTTGCTCGTTTGGAAGTCCTGCATGATTCATAGCTTGAGAAAGTTGTGTGATCATGGCTACAATATTTTGCATTCCAGCTCCCATATCGTTTGGTTGCTCAGGGGGACAATCATTGCATTGCCCATCGAATTCCGCATTAACACGGTTCCTTCGGGTTCCATCCATTGACTAAAACCAAGAAGAATAGTGTGAGCAACACTAATTATAATAGGAAAACCACATAATAAAGGATAAAATTTCACACTTAAGGTCTTATCCTAGGGTATTCATGGCCATTTCTAAAACACTAAGATTGTGTTCTATGCTTAGACTTATCCTTAGGGTTATTACTAAGGCTTTCACATCCTAGTTTCCAAAGGTTGACTATACCTTTCCTCTGATACCAACTATAACGACCCATACTTTACATACATTGTTAATGCTTCAAAATTGAAGC
This sequence comes from Viscum album, assembly GCA_963277665.1. Lineage (NCBI taxonomy): Eukaryota > Viridiplantae > Streptophyta > Magnoliopsida > Santalales > Viscaceae > Viscum > Viscum album. The sequence goes on along the minus strand of OY728161.1, from coordinate 578,626,519 downwards.
ACACTTATTACAACATATGAAAAAATCACAAAGGACCGTATAGGTATAGTGTCTTTAGAAACTGGGAAACATAAACAACTGGTTCATAAATCTTCTACAGTGTCTCCCATTTATTTCATCATATCTAGGGTCCCTTTTAGCATATTCTACTTAATATCCGTCTTCCTGACTTGGGGAAAAGAAAACATAAAAGGGTGAGCTCAAATGCTCAGCGATGGAAAATAAAGGAAATAAAAATCATATCATATCTTTTTGAAAATCATAACCTACAAAAGAGATCATAATATCTTAACATGGAATAAATCATAGAAGTGGAAATGAGATCACCATAATCATAACATAAAACTTGAAACCTTGTGGCATGTACACATAATCATGGAAAATCATTTCTTGTTAGTCATGACTCATTGACAAGACTATCTTAGCGGACAAAGTCCATTTCTGAACCGAGTTCACTCCTCGTTTCAGTCCTGTATCACTGAACCGAAATAACCTTCCATTCCAGCCATGTCTATCTCATGAGATATAAATCTTTACCCAATGCATTGGAGGGAGATATAGGTCCCACCCATCTTATAATGAATCCTTTCTTATGTGTTCCACATAATCATAAATCATACATCATCGCATAACACATGTAACAAAAATGGGATTATTGAAACATCATGACATCATAAAACAAATCATATAAGGTAAATGACTTCATAAAAATAATTCCCTCAAAACATGATCAAATTAATGTAATAATAGGGGTAAAAACAGAACCCTTTATTATCTTAGATGGAAAATAATTTTGATAAAACACTTGAACTCCATTCTTGAGGAAAATATCCTTTCTTCTTCAATTTTTTTTCCTTTCTTAACATGTCATACAAATTTAAACTTAAAGAAGTTGATTAAAAATATACTTGAAAACTTGTAAAGGAAGCTTCTTGGAAATAATGTTTTAAAAATCCATTCATGCCGTATAAGTTTAAAAAAAACATTCTTCGTACTTTTGTCGGAAAAGTCAAAAAGTACCTCGTACGAAAAACGACAAAAGATTCCTTTCATATCTTTTACTAAAAACACACCGAAGGGTAAAATTGGATATAACCTATTGTATAAGGATGGAAATAATATTACATATTGAGGGAACATGGATGTGGATGATAAAATACACCCCAGTAATTACCAAAGTAAAAACAATCTCGGATAAAAGTGAGATTGTGATATTTTCCCTTACCTTAGGTCCGATTTGCTTTGTACGTGTCCGAAGCTCCTGTATAATGGTTTAAATAATGTTATTGACTTATTCCAGAATCATACATATTGATATGATATCATATATGGTCATATTCTTAGCTTCTTGTTAGTAATATTTCATTGTTACTTGTTACTCGGGTCTTTATTGCCTTCTGTTCTTATGCGTGTTTTGCCGAATAAATTCTTATTCTTCTTTTAAGGTTATAGATACCTTATATCCAGAATGGTATTATTGTAACATATATCATATTTATTCATTCAATTCATTTATATAATTACTATGTAATGATGATCATGTAGAACGAGTCGCATCACATCGTGGAGACGATATTCCGTACGTACGCACGAGTGATGATATCGTTCCTATGATCGTGGAATTGTATTGGAGTATATATATATTATTTCAGTATCAATATTAATTTATAATAATCATAAATAGTTACTCATTACACCATTATACCCATCCCTGTAAGGTGATGGTGGAAAATAGATTACACCACGGCGTGGAGACGGTATTCCGTACGTACGCACGCGCGGTGATTTCATTTTTCCGTAGGATGGATAGAAGGTGAATTAGGGTTGTTTCATATTTATAATAACATATCAGTATGTAAGTAATACTGATGTTATTACTTTCTCATGAAACAACTAAAGAAGAAGAAGTTGAAGAAGAAAGAAATTGAAAAGATCGGTAATGGATATTACCTCTTCTTTGGAACGCCTCTTTGAATCCTCCACTTAGGGAACTAAGATTGGTCATTGAAGAAGACCAGGACCTCTAGGATTATTCTAGGGAAGTGGAGAAGAGAAAATGGCAGGGGTTGGCCGAGCTTGAGTGCTCAAATTGGTGTGAGGAGGGGGAGGAGGTGCCCTTTTATAAGGGAGGAGAGGGGCACCTTAGGAATATCTTAAAATATTATTTTATATTAAAGTCAAAATCAGTTTATAATGGTTCCAAAGGGTCTTATTTCGAAGCTAAAGTGGGGATGGGTCGAAATACTATCAACCAATAGGATTTAGACAAGTTTAGGGTATTATTTTAACCTTATCAATTAGATTTAACTCTAAGTTAAATAATTTAACTTTTACCGCGTCTTTTTGTTTTCTTTCACTATATGGTTAATACACTTACTATAACATGCCAAACGAACCCCAAATTGTTTATTATTAATATATATATCCTTATCTAAGTCATTTGGCCGAACCTTAGATTTTTAGGAATAAAATAACAATTAATAATATAATATTTGATTTAAAAACTATTTTGTGTCAATTTTGACACTATTTGATATATGATTTTTGTGAAAGTCATAACAGAATTATATGTTCGAAACAAGTTGATTAAATCAACATTCATATATCATAGTAACCTATAAAATTAGTGGAATTCATAAAAAGTCTCAAATTACATTTATTTTGGTGTTTATAACATCAATTATGTCAACATTTCATAAATAAGATAATTACTGCATCATCATTGTGTCATAAATAAATTAAATTATTTAATGTCTAAAAATTATAAATAAAATACCATTATGTATGAAATCTTTTTAGATTTATAATGAATATTTATAGTCGAATTTATCTTATGTATAACCCCATATTAAAAATTATTTACTTATTAAACATTGATTTTAACTATTTTAACCCTTCTTTAAATAAATTAATAATAAATGTCCTAATCTAACCCAAGTGGGCCTAAATGGTCATATTTTATTCATAAGGTTGATTTTGGTCGAATTACACTTATCCAATAGAATTAGTACATGTTTTAGTGTAATAGTAATATCATATTTACCCCTATTTACTATTAACCGCGGTAAAAAAGTAAAAAGTTACTATTCACCAAAAAATTATTTTTATCTCATTGAACCAAATTTTACTTACTGATATCAACCGTGTTTGTCGGATTTTTGAAATTCCATTCACAGAAGCGGTAAAATTAAGTTTTATGCAAAATTCAGTTTTTAACCTACCACTTAGTGGTTTCACTATTCATCAAAAATTGAAAGTTTTCAGAAAAATACCAAAATTTCACCCTAGGCTAATTTCGGTATTCTGAATCCAAAAATGAAGTCCATTTTGAAAAATAAAATTTATAAATTTTCAAAAAGTGGTTATTACAATTCATAACGGCTAGTTTTAATAGCATATCGTTGTTTAGTGAAACTCGGTATTGCGTACGACGCAAGCTATCGAGGAAGGTCACGTTTGCGTGTAAAGTAAGCCAAGATAGTATGTAGTGAAAGATTTCTTTGATGATATATAAAAACAAAATATTACTCATAAAAATCTCGAGTGTTACATTTAGGGTTTTAATGATTTTTAAGATTTTTAGGTGTTTTAGGATTTTTCGGACCTTTAGGGGTTTTAGGGTCATTTATGTTTTTAAGGTCTTTTAAGGGTTTTTGGGTATTTTATGATCTTATATAGTTTTTAAGGCATTTTAAAGGGTTAAAGAGTTTGTTAGGGGTTTATAGTTATTTTTTATTTTATAGGGTTTTTTGGGTATTTTACTGTCATGATTTTTTTATATTTTAGGGTTTTATAGAAAGGACGGTGTGGAGCCAGGCCATTCCTGACCCCCCCTAATTTATTAAAAAAAAGAGACAGAAATGATAAGGGAGGGGAGGAGTCAAACCTCCCACACCCAAAAATCCATAACAAACCCAAAAAACCAAAAAAACCCAAAATAAAAACAAGTCAGTCAATGTCAACATAAAAATCAGAAACCGAAGTTGTGCCATAAGGGTCACATTCCGCACCATATCTAGGGGCCACATCATTAAAGAAGAAGTCATAACCTGCACTTGTGTCCATCAATTCCCATCCCGACTCGAAGTCCTCATGAAGGTTGAGGAGCATCATGTGCTCCTCCCTACATATATCTTGCTCCGGGGTGTGCTGTTGTTACCATTTGATAACTTTGACTTTCAGTTTGGCCGCCTTTGATGATGACCAAGTAGCCATGGGTCTGGGAAGAGTGGAGTAATCCTTCTTCATCCTCCTCTTTGAGGGGGCAGAGTTGGAACCATCATCCAAATTTTTAGCCCACTCCTTAAAGATCCTAGCCATATTTTGATTCATCCTTCTACCATCCTTATAGAAAAGGTCTTGATCAGGGATGAAAAGGGCTTATTGGTTTAGGGAACAATCAGCAAGGACCCCACACTATGATGTGCAAGGAACCACTAGGGAAGGTTCCTCGAGATCCAGACATAAAGATAGCCCCACATCAGCCAGCACCAGCTACATGACCTTATCTTACTTCAATGAAAGACAAAACACATCACCAATTGTGTTATCCACCTCAAAATTAGGTAGAGTAAGATTCAATTTCCCCTCCTCCCTAGGCAGCTTGTTCCCCTCGAAGAAGGCTCATTCTCAGCAATCTCATCGCTATTGTGCACAAGCACCTGCGTCACCCTTTACTCCTACTCACCAGGACCATTAGAACACCCAATAGTGTCCACCACAATCCCAACTACACTGAAAATCAAGGCCACACTCCGTCCACCACGCATATCCCATGCCCCATCCAGCAAATCACTTCCAGGGACCAGTGAAGCCTCATTGATCATCCAACCTTCCTCAGCCCCCACACCATCACCATGGGCCTTAATGAAGGGAAACTCTAGCACATAACGCTCATGGATATCATCACTAAACACAGGCTACATTTGCACCAAGGTACCCTTTACATCCACGATGACACCGACCTAGTAGAAAAATCCATCGCAACCCTGATATCAACAGCCAACCCCTATTTCTCCACCGCCCCTTGCTCTTCCACATCCCCTTTTGTATCATCCTTACCCTCCGACTCCACAAAACCAAGACAATCAAAATTGTTACACAAGGGGGAACCACCCAAGGCCATAGCATACATACTTTTAGCATCGCACTATTAATTTTCACAGCCTCCTGGCCCTCAACCACCCCTCCCATGCAAAAAACATCCTCCAGATTCCTGAAAAAATTGCACCTCCCTTGAACCAGCCTCTTCATGCCCGCTACCATTCTGAGGATCCTCAAGGTATAAAACACCAGAGGTTAATTCCATTAATATCCCCTGTGTAAAACCCTCCCCCCTTAGACTTCAGCGAACCAAACCCATTGCACAATGAAACACCACATGAAGCATGTGCCTTCATTACCTGGCCACCCAAAGTAAGTTCCTCCAATTTTCCAGCCTGCCCATGATCCTATAATTGTTCACTTCTCATACTAGTTGATGGAATTCTATACTCCTTCCATGATACCCTATCTTGAGACTTTACAGCCAAACCCACCACAAATTCAATGAATCCTAAGTCTGACCTAAGTATCCTTGCACCTTCCTCTGTCTCCATTACTCTCTTTTCACGCACACTCGCCAGATCCTTCTTCAATCTCTCATACACCTCATATACCTTCATCCCAGTTGATTTTTGAAGAATTTCCTTCATGGTTTTAGGATTTTTAGGGATTTTTAGGGTTTTAGGGATTTATGATGTTTTAGGGGGGTTTATGGTTTTTAGTTTTTTTAGTGTTTTTTGTATTTTTTTGGAGTTTTAGGGTTTTTGAGGTTTTATAGTGGTTTGGGGGGGGGGGTCATTATTTTATGGTATTTTATGGGTTTTAGGTTTTTAGGGGTTTATAGGTTTATGTTTTTAATGGTTTTTATAGTTTTTAGTGTTTTTAGTGTTTTTAGGGGTTTTAGGGATTTTTCTGTTTTCTCGAGTTTTTAATGTTTGTTTGTGGGTTTTAGGGTTTTTAGGTTTTTATGGGGTTTTAGGGCCTCTTAATATTTTTTATGTTTTTATGTTCATTTATGGTTTTTTAGTTTATTATTTATTTTTAGGGGTTTTAGCACTTTTGGGGTTTTCTATGTTTTTTAGGTCAAGGAAGACTTAAGACCAGGCTATTCCTGGCCCCCCAAAATTTATTAGAAAAATAGACAATGCAACAACGGAAGGGAATAGTCAAACTACCCACACCGAAAACCCCCTATAAAATATATAACCCCTAATGAACCCAAAAAAAAAGAGAAACAAGTCAATCCACATAACCACCAAAATCATAAACTGGGACTACACCATATTGGTCACCATCTACACCATAGGATAAATCTACTTTAGAAAATCCTAAGTTAGATTCTTCCATCGTGTCCATCGATTCCCATTTGGACTCAAGCTCCTCTTGAAGTGCAACATACTTTTCCCCAAGTATTTCGTGCTTCGAGGTGCACAGAATCCACTCCCGCTTGTTGTCATTAACTTTATATTTAGCCACCTTTGAGGAAGCCAAGGTAGGCATGGGTCGAGAGAGAGTGGAATAATCCCTCTTCAACCTCCTTTGGTGGGGGGGGGGGTAGAGGTGAAATAATCAGCCTTAACCATTTTCCCATATAGAATGATATCACTAACCACACATGAGGCCCCCGTATCCCCAACCTTATTCTCACATTATTAGAGCATAGGGTTGACAACCAATCTAAAGGATCCTGCCACACCTGGAGTGGACCCTGCTGACATCTTTTCATTTTCCTTCAGATAGGCATCCCCCTTATCTATGTCCCTCTTAAACTGTGCCATATTAGCATTGATCCTGTAATCATCCTCAGTAAAAATTTCACCTAATCTTTGAGCCTCATTCGTAATGAAAAAACTTGGTTGTTCCCCCAAGACCGTGTCATGTAGAGACACACAAAGGTCCTTAATAGTTGTAGCCCCTCCATACACCACCACGACTAGCTGCTTGTCTTGAGCCACACATCATTCACTAGTCATGCCAAAACACCCAAGAAGAAATATTCCATTCAAAAACTCATCATAATCTTCACCGACCTCCTCATTTTGATCCAAAGGCAGAAACAATATACCAACCCTCACCTTACAACTACACCCAGTGAATTACACAGAAGAGTCACCCACACTCTGATCAGGGGGGGCCACCTCAAAGCACACAACATACTTCTCCACCAAATTCTATTCATGTTGATCCATCTCCACATAATATTCCATATCCCCCTACTTAGAACCCCCCCCCCCCACGTAGCATCTTCACCAGCTGATTCTATAGAATCTAGAAACCTGAACCTATTTCTCAGAGAGACACTATCTAGAACCAACAACTGAATGCTACCATCTTTCCCACTGTTACTGCTCATGGTCCCAACAAACCTACCAAGGGTCTAATTTAAGAGACCCTCAAATAGACTCTACTTTTCCCCCTGCTCAGTCACCTCCCCCACTCATTCCCCCCCCCACTACAAGTCACTACTGTTACCCAACCCACCGATGATTCTCAAAAACTCTCTTTCATCATTGGGTGTTTCCACCGCATTAGAACTTCCCTTTCCACTACCATTCCTAGAAAGCACTGGCCCCATGCCACATGAAGCTGCTGCTACCACCTCCTTATCACACCCAACTTTTAGATAAATTTTCAAATTATCAAAAACCACACCAACCTTTGGATGGGGAGGCAGAAGCATGGGTTCCTTTATCACCACTACCTCCCGCACCTCCACTAGGGCCTTACTTCTTTCAACAAAATCCACCTAAGCCATATTCATGCCACCACTTTCCTTGTAAATTCACATGCAAGCCTAATCATGATGCCCAAGTTTCTAGCATGATGAACATAATTTTACCCACACCTCAAAAACCACGGGTTTCTTCCATCAGTTCTCCTCACCGAAAACAATCCACACAAATTCAAATGTTTCCTTAGAATCATCAAACTCAACAAAATCCCTCGGAGTAACAGGATGACAGAGAGCCCAGTTTCTTCTGTCCACACATAAAAAACTTCCCCCCAGATTCCCTAATATTGAGATAATGTATATATTTTTTAAAATGGTGGAGAGGCTTAGAAAATGTAACCCAAGTTGAGAACATTGTAGAGTCACAGTTCATGTGAAAATCAAAACTCCACCGAAAAAGGGAGAAGTGGGAACCATTGAATCTTCGAGGTGTCGCATAATAAGAAAGAACAAGATCCTCCTTAGATAAAAATAGAATAATGATGTGATTACTATCAATGATACCCATAGTTTTGTGGTCCTTGAGATCCCAATGATCCAAAATGAACATTTCAACAACATCCATCAGGGGTGCCACTTTAAAAATCGAGCAACCAGTGTCAAACAGTGCAGCGAGGAGGCTTCATTGAACTACTGGATTGAAATAAGAAGCTTTGGATGACCTTCAAAAAGTTATGGCACCTTAGGTCAAAGATCAATCCATGGAAAAATTGTCATTAATTTAGTAGATGAAAATAGGATGAAGGTTCACTCATCATCAAGTATTTGTGAAGGCCCCTCCCCGTAGAGAGTGGAGTGAGAGACGTGGAGGTCACCGTTGTTTCCAAGATAGAGGGGGGGTGGGGGAATGGCCATCATGATAGAGCAGAGGAGGTTCTCTCCTCTCTATATTATTTTATGTGTTTTTAGGGTTTTTAGGGTTTTTATATGTTTTATGGGTTTTTCATTGTTTTTAGGGTTTTTAGGGTTTTAGGTTTTAGGGTTTTTTTAAGGTTTTTAGTTTTTAATGGGTTTTAGGGGTTTTATATTTTTTAAGTGTTTTTACGGTTTTGGGTGGTTTTACGATTTTCTAGTGTTTTTAGGGATTTTGGTGTTTTATGGTTTTTAAAATTTTATTTGAATTTTTAGGGTTTTTATTATTTTCAGGTTTTTTTATTTGGGGGGGTATAATATTTAGGAATTTTTTATGTTTTAGGAGGTTTTAGTGGTTTTAGGATTTTTTAGGGTTTTTGGGTTATTATTGTTTTATGTGTTTTTGTGTTTTCTGGGGGTTTTAAAATTTTTGTTGGTTTTTTATGGGTTCTAAGCATTGGGGGGGGGGGGGTTAATTTTCTAGGTTTATTATTGATTTTAGGGGTTATGGTGTTTTTAAGGTTGTTTATGAGTTTTAAGGGTTTTTAGGGTATTTAAGGTTTTTAGTTTGTTATTGGATTTAGGGTTTTTGCAGTTCTAAGGCATTTTTTGTTTTGATGGTTTTAAATGTTTTATGATGTTTCAGGTTTTTATGGTTTTTATGGTTTTTAGGGTACTTTAGGTTTTTATGTTTTATTTAAGATTTTTAAGGTTTTTTTGGGTCTTTTAATGGTTTTGAGGATTTGAGGTCTTTTAGGGTGTTTTGGGGTCTTTTAGGAATTTTTCAGGGTTTTATAATCATTTATTAATTTTTAGGGTTTCAAGGGGATTTTAGAGAATTTTTTGGTTTTGAATTTCTTTTAGGGTTTATAGGGGATTTTAGGGGTGTTTAGGGGTTTTAGGGTATTTTAGTGTTATTTAGGGGTTTTAGTATATTTTATTGTTTTTAGAGATTTTAGGATTTTAGGGCCATTTATTATTTTTAGGGTTTTAGGGTCCATTAGGGCGTGTTCGGGGTTTTAGGGACTTGTTTTTGTTTTTTTTTATTTTTGGGACTTTTGGTGATTTTTGGTGGGGTTTAAGGGTTTTTTAGGTTATGAATTGGTTGAGTTATTTTAGTTTTTTTTGGCGTTTAGGGATTTTTATTATTTTTTAGGGTATATTAGTGTTTTTTAGGATTTGAGGGTTCTTTAGGTTTTATAGAACTATAGGTTTTCCTAGGGTTTTTTTTATTTCTATATTCTTTTAGTGTTTTAGTTTCTTTTAGGGTTTTAGGGGTTTTGAAGGTCTTTTATCATCTTTAATATTTTCAGGGTCATTTAGTTGTTTTATGGTTTTTGGGGTTTGTAGAGGTTTTAGGGTTTTATTAGGGGATTTATGATTTTTAGGGTTTTTAGGGTTTTTTGGGGGTTTTTAGGGGTTTTAGGGTTCTTTAAAGTGTTTTATATTTTAAGGGATTTTAGGGTTTTTTTTCATTTTTAGGGTTTTATTAGGTTTTTTGGGTTTTAAGGTGTTTTAGGGGTTTTAAGTTTTTTTATGGTTTTAAGTGGTTTTTAGATCTTATGAATTTTTTGGGATTTGTGGGTTTTCATCTTTTTTTAAAGTTTTTAGTGTTCTTATGCTTATTATTATTTTATGATATTTTCATGTTTTTACTTTTTTCTAGTGGTTTAAATGATTTTTATGGGTTTTAAATGGTTTTTATGGATTTTAATCTTTTTAGTGTTTTTTTGTATTTTCTTGGGGTTTCGGGTTTTTAAGAGTTTTAGGTATATAGGGTCACTTAGGGTATTATGGTTTTATGGTTTTTATGTGTTTTTTTTGGTTTTTAGCGTTTTATGATTTTCTAGGCTTTTTAGGAATTTTAATAAACTGTTAAGTATCAATTTTTTATCCTTTTTAGGGTTTTATTTATATTTTTATAGGTATTTTAGGGTTTTATTAGGGTATTTTTGGTTTTTTCTAGTTTTTAGGGTATTTTAAGATTTTAGGGGTTTTTAGGTGTTTTATGAATCAATAGTTTGTTTGGTTTTATGAGGTTTTTAGTATTTTCTTTTGTTTTTTTGGTTATTAGGGTTTTCCTAGGATTTTGTTTGGGTTTTTATAAGTATTTTAGGATTTTAAGGATTTTTATTGATTTTTTATTTTTTAAATTTTTAGTATTTTTAGGGTTTTCATATTTTTTAACGGTTTTTTGGTTTTTATGGGTTTTAATGTTTATTTGGTATTTTTTAGTTATTTAGGGTTATGTAAGGTGTTTTATTGGTTTTTATGTGTATTATAAGTTTTTTTTGGGTATTTTAGGGGTATTAAGGTTTTAGGTCCTTTTATGGTTTTTTGTTTTCTAGGGTTTTTAGGGTTTCTAGGGTTTTCAAAGGACTTTAAGGGTTTCTATAGGATTTTTATGTTCTTTTAGGTATTTTATTATTCTAATGGGTTTTGAAGGGTTTTATGGGTTTTATGGCCTTTTAGGTATTTGTTTTTTGTTAGTGGTTCTTGGTGATTTTTATGCTTTTATGGGTTGTTATTGTTTTCTGGGTTTTTAGGGGACAAGGAAACTGTGAAGTTCGGGCTATTCCCAGCCCCCCCCAATTTATTAAAAAGAAAAAAAGAGACACAACAGACAAGGGAGGGGAGGGGTCAAATGACCCACACCCAAAAACCCTTCCCAACCAAAGACGCAAAAGACCCCAAAATAGAAAAATAGAAAAAATAAAAAATAAAAAACACACAAAGTCAAGAAGCCACCACCACCATCCAGCATCAACCGGCATCCAGTAGCATAGATCCATCAGCAACCAGCATCCTTCATTAGCTCTCAGCAAAACAGCAACCATCACCAACCAGCATCCTTCGTCTCCCCTCAGCAAAACCACAACCATCACCAAGCACCAACATCTTTCATCATCACCACCTCTCATCCAATCAAGAGTCATCACTCGCAGCAATTCACAACCATGCCAACCAAAGCAAAGTTGACCACGGTCCAGCACATCATACATAGTACAACACAACATAACAAACCCTTCATCAACAGCATGAAACAGATCATGCCTTGTCAGTCCCATATGCCCATGAAACCAGCTGCAGCCTCTGAACCCATAAAACAACCAGCAACCAAATCCTTCAACCCAAATAGCTTGCAGCAATCCACACCTCACAGTACAACTAACAACACACCACCAGCAACCATAATCAGTACCAAACCACAGCATCCAGAATTCTTTGGAAAGAGAAAAATTGTGGAGCATCACCAAGCCACGCCTAACACCTCTCAGCAGATAAAAAACCAGAACTCACATTTACTCACACCTGTAACCACAAACAGTAAATAGAAAAACATGAAGATCCAATAAATCCAACCCAAGATGACATCAACAGCATGAAACGGAGATGGAACCAAGGGAACGGGTCGATCACGCACCTTCATCAGCATCGCAAATCGAGAACTAGGGAAATCCAGAGCACAATACAAAGTTTCATCAGCATCGCAAGAACAAGAAATAGGGATCTGGTCCGAGGAAGCAACACAATCGCCCTACTAGCAAGACCCGACCGAAGCAACAACATTCCACGCTTCCAGAGATGCCGGAGTCCTGAGCAACGTCATCACTCAGAATAGAGGAAACTGCCAAAAAGCGCTTGCCGCCGGTGGTCTGGAGAACGAAGATGAGGCCAGAAGACGCCCAGATCTACCCCCAAAATCATGAAAGAGAAAGGTCGTGAAAGCATCGAGTAATGAAAACTCTACCAACGCTGGTGATTGGAAAACAAATTCCGCACTGAAAAGATCTGCACCAAACTGCCTTCGCCAAGAGCACCGCTCGTGAGCATGATAGGGAAGGAGCAGAAATCTGCCATCGCAGCCGTTAGAGGAAGCCGGTAGAAACCCAAGAATCCGCATTGAGAGGGATAGATCACCAAGGGAGTGCGCTTCCATCTCTCCTGGGGTTTTTAGGCGGTTTTATGGTTTTCTAGTGTTTTGTAGGGTTTTGGGATTTTTTAGGGTTTTTAGGGTATTAGGGCCTTTTATAGTTTTAGTGTTTTTTGGGTTTTTAGGAGTTATTTGGGTTTTTATAGTTTTTATTTGTTTTGGGGGTTTCGTTAGGGGTTTTTGGGGTTTTTTATGTTTTTATCATTTTTAAGGGGTTTTTTGGGTTTTTGGGGTTTTTGGGTTTTTTCGTTTTTAGGGGGATTGAGGGGGTTTTAACGGTTTTTTGAGTGTTAAATGTTTTGGTATATTTTGAGGGTTAGGAGTGGGGTTAGGGCTTTTGAGTGTTTTTTGGGATTTAATGCTTTTAGAAATTTTTAGGGATTATTGGGGTTTTAGATGGTTTTAGGGTGTTTTAGGGTTTGTAGGGTTTTAACAGTATTTAGGTACCTTTAATGTTTTTTCGGTTTTTTAGTATTTTTAGGGTTTTAAGGCCCTTTATATGTTTTTAGGGTTTTTTTGGTTTTCTAGATTATTAAGGGCCTTTTAAGGTTTTAGATGTTTTTTATATTTGTTTTTTATTTTTATGGTTTTTTATGGTTTTTTGGGTCTTTTACGGTTTTGGGAATTTTTGGGGTTTTTAGGGTGTTTAGGGTTATTCGGGGTTTTTAGGGTCCATTTTGGTTTTTAGGATCTTTTTGAGTTTATAGTTTTTTTTGGGGTTTTCAATGGTTTTTAGGGTTTATGTGGTTTTAGGGTTTTTAGGGATTTTAGAACTTTTATGGGTTTTAGGGTTTTTAGGGTTTAGGGTTTTTATGGTTTTTAGGTGTTTTTATTGTTTTAAGTGTTTTTAAGGGTTTTAGGGGTTTTAGGGTGATTTACTTTTTTTAGGTTTTTTAGGGTTGTTAAGTGGTTTTAGATACTTTTAGGGGATTTAGGATGTTTATGGGTTTTAACGGATTTTGATGGTTCTTTATGGTCATTTTAAAATTTTTTTAGGGTCTTTTAGGACTCTTAGGGGTTTTAGGGTCCTTTAAGACTTTTAGGGTTTTAGGGTCCTTTAGGGGTTTTAGGGTTTTTTTGTCTCTTTAGAATTTTTAGATACATTTGGGGTTTTTAGGATTTTTTGGTTCTTTTAAGGTATTTAAGGTTTTTAAGGTAACTGGGGTTTTATGGTGTTTTAGAGACTTTTAGGGTTTAAAGGTTTTTAGAGCCCTTTAGGGTTTTGGTGTTTTGATGTCTTTTATGGTATTTTATGATCTTTTAAAGTTTTCATAGGATTTTTGTGGAGATTTAGTGTATTTTTTTGGGTTTTAGTGTCTTTTTGTTTTTTAGGGTTCTACGGTCTTTTAGTGGTTTTATGGGTTTTATGGTAAATTATGGTTTTTTGGGGTATTTACTGTTTTTTATTTATTTTTAGTTTTTAAGGTACTTTAAGAGTTTTTATGCTTTTTTAGCAGTTTTTACATTTTTAAGGGGTTTCAAGGGGTTTTAAGAGTATTTTAGGGTTTTATGGTTTTATGGTTTTTAAAGGATTATTAGGTTTTAGGGGTTTTATGGGTTTTAGGGTTTTTAGGGTTTTTATGGGTTTAAATGACTTTTAGGATCTTTTGGGGTTTTAGATTATTTGAGGATTTTTTTTAGTTTTTTTATCTTTCAGGGGGTTTTAGGGGTTTTCATGGTCTTTTAGGGGTTTTAGGGGGTTTTAGAATTTTTATGGGTTTATGGTATATTAGGGTTTTTTAGGGTTTTTAGATTATGTTAGGGGTTTTAAGGGGTTTGGGGCCCTTTAGTGATTTTAGGTTTCTTTTAGGGGTTTGGGGTTCCTTATGGCCTTTTAGGGGCTTCAGTGTAGCATCTTGTTATTGTTTTATCAGGTACACCCTTATCCTCATCGTGGGTTTCCCCTCCAATGAGATTGGGAGGAAATCTATAATGGGGAAGTCATAGATTTGTTGGACTTTCAACTTTAACCAGCCTTTTCTACAAGATGCAAGATGATTTTAAACTATGTAACTGGGTTACACACCATGTAATTGTTGTTGGGAATAAGTCATGAAAGGGGATTAATGTTGTAAAATATTAAAAATCGTGAATGGTGGTTTCACATCGTGGATGTTTTAAATAACATATTTTTAATCCGAGGTGACATATTTTTTAGTGTGATTGTGAACTATAGATTTCACATTGTGTAACTATATTACACTTTGTGAAAGATCCTGCATCAAGTTTTAAAACACACGCTTGGTAGTTTTTCTCATTACATTCATTACAGACTCCTTTACATTCGACCCTTGGAAATTCCCAAGTGATTTTGGGAGACTACAATCATTTTAGATCAATCTGTTCGGCATTGGATCTCCATTGCAGTTGCAGTGCATCTCTCTATGTAAGTTATTATTCTGCTTCTCCATTTCAAGGGATCAAGGTGGTGCCCTAGAGTTTTAGTTTTGGATCTGTTGATCTAAATTTGATGTTAATTATTCTATTCTTATAGATATATTGTGAGATGTTGTTCTGAAGGTCGTTTCTTGGTTAGTTGTGGTGCGATGGACATCTGATCTAAAGGTATGTGATGTTTTCCTTTCCCACTGACCCCGTGTTTTCTAAATGGGATCAATCCTAATATGTGGGGATTTGATTATAGGGTGTTTATTGAGATTTTTGGGTTTTGTTGATTTTGGATTCCATTACGGGCATGTGCAACCTGAGTTTTGAGGTAGGTGGTTCTATCTCTAGCCTATGATAATGGATACTGTTGTTTTTATTTACAAACTCATTCATAATGAAATATTGGCATGATTTTTTTATTAGTTGAGAATATTTTTAAGTGAAAAATGGTTTTCCCATGGTTATTGATAAATGGAATGAAAAAGTGGAATTTTCAAAGCACTGAAATCTGATTTGGAATGGTTTTGAAAGCGTTGAAATAAATTGTAAAAAAAAGAGAACATGGGTTACCTTTGTTACATAGGTGGAAGGATTATCTGATGGCCATATTCCATTGTTTTTTGATTATCTAGGAGTTTTTTCATGGGGATTCCTCTGTTTCATAGGCCTGTTGTTCTTGGGGGGGGGGGCGATATTGACATTTTTTGGGGGTTTACTCAGGGGGTATTCCTATGCTTCTTGGACTATTTGTTCTAGGAACTATTTTATGCATTCTATTATTACAGTACGAGTAGTTTGTGACTTGGACATGTAGTATGTAACAGCCTAAGATTTTATGAAAAATATTCATTTTAATTTCATTAATGTCTTGTGTTGTATGCTACACCAAGATTACCTTGCGCTATACGCAACACCGTATTAGCTTGCAGTATACGCAACACAATTCGTGGATCGTATTATACACAATTTCAAGTTCATTTGATAGAAGTTATTCTACGCAACATTGAGTATATATATATATTCAATGTATAAATGAGAAATGGTTGGATTCTATTATAATGAAACAAAAAAAAGGAGTCATGCACTATACGCAACCCTGATGTGGCTTGCATTACACGCAATCGCGACCTTCCACGATAGCGTGTGTTGTACGCAATACCGAGTTTCGCTAAACAACGATATGCTATTAAAATATTATTAAAACTAGCCTTTATGAATAGTAATACCCACTTTCTGAAATTTTATAAATTTTATTTTTGAAAATGGACTTCATTTTTGGATTCAGAATATCGAAACTAGTCTAGGGTGAAATTTTTGTATTTTTCTGAAAACTTTCAATTTTTGATGAATAGTGAAAACACGGGGTTACTATTTAAAAACCGACTTTTTATTTAAATAATTATTTATTTTATTTAAAGTTATTTTAGGTCAAAATTGATACATAATACATATATAAGTTCAATGTAATTCATTGGAATAATTTTATAATAATTTTAGATATATAAAAATTTCATTGAACTTTTCACCGTCTTTTACCCACCTCCTAGGAGAATTTACAAATTTACATAAAACTTAATTTTTCCAATTTTGTGAATGGAATTTCAAAAATAAGAGAGACACAGTTGATGTCAGTATGTAAAATGAGGTTTAATGAGATGAAAATAATTTTTGGTGAATAGTAACTTTTTACTTTTTTTTACCATGGTTAAAAGTAAATAGGGTAATTAAGGGTAAAAAATATATTATTATTACCCTAACACATGTACTAATTCTATTGGATAAGTTTAATTCGACCAAAAACAACCTTAGGAATAAAATATGACCATTTAGGCCCACTTGGATTAGATTAGGACATTTATTATTAATTTATTTAATGAAGGGTTAAAATAGTTAAAATAAATGTTTAATAACTAAATAATTTTTAATATAGGTTTATGCATAAGATTAATTCTACTATAAATATTCATTAGAAATAAAAAAAGATTTCTTACATAATGGTATTTAATTTGTAATTTTTAGTCATTATATAATTTAATTTATTTATGACACAAAGATGATGCAGTAATTATCTTATTAATGAAATATTGACATAATTGATGTTATAAATACCCAAATAAATGTAATTTGAGAATTTTTACGTATTACACTAATTTTATATTTTAATATTACATGTTAGTATTGATTTAATTAACTTTTTTAGAACTAATCATTCTGTTATGATTTTCACAAAAAATCAATTACTAAATAGTGTCAAAATTGACATAAAATAGTTTTTTAAAAACATATTATATTATTAACTGTTATTTTATTCCTAAAAATCTAAGGTTCAGCCAAGTGACTTAGATAAGGTTATATATATTAATAATAAACAACTTGGGGTTGGTTTGTCTTGTTATAGTTAGTTTATTAACCTTATAGTGTAAGAACACAAAAAGACACGGTAAAAGTAAAATTATCTAACTTAAAGTTAAATATAAATGATAAGGTTAAAATAGGAACATAAAATTGTCTAAATTCTATTGAATGAGAGGCTTTAGACCCATCCCCACCTTAGCTATGAAATAAATCAATTTGGAGCTATTTAAAACCGAATATGACTTTATAATAAAATAATATTTTTAGTTTTTCCAAAGGTGCCCCTCTCCTCCCTTATAAAAGGGCACCTCCTCCCTCTCTTCCTCACACCACATTGAGCCTTCATGATCGGCCAACCCCTGCCAAATTCTCTTCTCCACTTCCATAGAAACATCCTAGGGGTTCTGGTCTTCTTCAAAGACCAATTTTTGTGCCCTAAGTGGAGATCTCAAAGAGTCCCTTCAAAGAAGAGGTAATGTTCGTTACCGATTCTTTCAACTTTATTTCTTCTTCTACTTCTTCTTCTTTAGTTGTTTCATTATGAAATAATAACATCAGTATCAATCATATATGGATATGTTATTATAAGTATGAAACAACCGTATTTCACCATCTATCCATCCTACGGAAAACGAAATCACCACGCGTGCGTACGTACGGAATACCGTCTCCACGCCGTGGTGTAATCTGTTTTTCCAACACCACCTTACTTGGATGGGTATAATGGTGTAAAGAATAACTATAAATAGTTATTATAAAATCATACTAATTATAATATATTGTATCATCCTATCCAATTCAATTCAATAATTATGGGAATGATATCATCGCTCGTGCGTACATACGGACTACAGTCTCCACGACGCGATGAGATTCATTCTCCATGTTAACCATTTAAGAATGATTATAAAGTACATATAAACAATAATAATGAAATATATGACATTATAAAGCTACTGTATTTATGTATATATATATATATATATATATATATTTATTTATGTCATCTACTTAATTCCATTCAACTCAACAAGGAAACAAAAACAGCGTTCATACGTACGTACGGCCAACCGTCTCCATGAACGGTGTATTTCTTTCCATTTATCGATCTATTATATATATGTATATTCTGAATATATATTATATATAAATCATGTTTTATATTCTGGAATTAAGTAATCATGATCTAAGTAATCATATGAATAATTACAAGTCAAAACACAGACGACAAATGAAACGATTTTACCCAAAACATGGAATTTACAAAAGAACGGGTAATATCATGTAATAAGTAAACCATATATGATATCATAACAATGAATATGATTCTGTAATAAGTCAATGACATTATTTAAATCATTATACAGGAGGTTCGGATACGTACGAAGCATATTAGACCTAAGGTAAGGGATCACTTTTCCAATCTCATTTTTATCCGAGATTGCTTATACGTAAGTATTTACTGGGGTTATTGCTATCATCCATGTCCATGTTTTATAAAAGTGTATTCATGTATGTTTAAAGTCCTTTTTACCCATTTTTACTTTTACCCCATGGTTTGGAAGTAATCTTTATTTTATTTACCCTACAACTTACTTTTTTACTTTTCCGACAAAAGTACGAGAAGAATGTTTTTTTAACGTATACGGCATGAAAGGATTTTTTACGGTTTTATAAAGCCTTATTTTCCTGAAGATTCCTCCAAATATTTCATGACTACTTTCAACAAAATCCTTTTCTTCTAAAATTTCATGACATTTTCTGAAAATAAAATTATTTTGAAGAAGAAAGGATATTTTCCTCAAGAATTCATTTCAAGTATTTTATCAAAACCATTTTTCATATAAGATGAAATTATTTCATATGTGTATGTTTCAAGTATAATATCTCTATGATTTACCTGGTTTCACTTTTCTTATTATGAAATGATATCCATTTCTCTTATATGGATTATGTGATGATGGGATTATGTTTATGAAACCCATTTTATTCGTTGGGTTATTATGAATGACGTATGTTTATTTTGTGGCAAAAGTAAGAATTATTTCATTATGAGATGGGTGGGACCTATATCTCCCTCTGATGAATTGGGTAATGATTTATATCTCATGAGAGAGACATGGCTGGAACGGTACGTTAATCCGGTTTAGTGTTACAGGACTGAAACGAGGAGTGAACTCGATTCAGAAAGGGACTTTGTCCACTAATATGGTCTTGGCAGCAATGCCTTGGCTACTATGGAAATCATGACATGTGCTGAATGGTTTCCACAATTACATATTTTACTCCCATTCTATTTTATCATTCTTAATGTTTCTGTATGATCTATGCCTTACATACTTCCATATTTTATGTCATTGCTCAAGCTTTTGATGTTTAAACATTATGTTCATGTTTTTAAGTTCAAATGTATATGGTATGTTTTATTTTATCCATGCTTACCCTTACTGGGCATTTGAGCTCACCCTTTTTATGTTTTCTTTTCCCCAAGATATAAAGAAAGGTTTTAGGTAAGAAAAAAGGGGAAGATCTTTAAGGGAGATGTTGAAGATCTTTCACCATGATTAGAAGATTACGTTCCAAGTTTCCAAAGACACTCAACTATTACGGTCCTTGTGTGTCTGTTTTCCTTATGTATTAAGTATTCCGCTAAAGTAATGTAATGTCCATGTATGTCAAGGTTTGGGTCTCTACAGTTGGTATCATAGGAAAGGTTTAGTCATCCTTTGGTAACTAGGATGCGAAAATGTTAGTGAGATCCCTAGAGATATTTCTAAGGTATCTCTAGGGATGTATCTACGGTTAAGTATACGTATAAGTTATAGTCCTAGAATTCCGGTAACGATCTTATAATTTAACCTAAGATGGTAGATATTGAGGGTACTCCCCCTTTACTATGTTGTCTTCTCTAGCATGATTTTTTCCTCTCATAGAATTCTTTTTGTGTTTTATTTAATGGAGGGAACCAGAAGGAATTCGGTTAACATTGAATCCAATGGACAAATTGGTGACTATGAGAAACAAAATTTTGTAATGCCTAGAGAGAAAGATATTGTGATTATGCCGAATCAGTCATCGCGATATATGATTAACAAGGTGAAATTTAGTGGTATGCCTAATTCATCAAATAAGAGGAAGATAGACTATTATGCATGTTCGCATGTTGAGGAGCATAAAGAAAGGAAGATTGAGATTTCTAAAGATGGGAAGAAAACTTTGAGAAATACCTCAAATGGAGAGACCGATGTTATCTGTGTGGAGAAAAGGGTCATAGTGTGACAAACTGTTATGGAGTTCAATGTATTATTTGTGGAGAACATGGGCATTACCCAACTAAATGCCCTGACCTAAAAAGTTACTTCTAAATCAAGGAAGGACTTATTCCAGGACAATCATTGAAGAGGATGCATTGAAGTGTTTATGTATTGGTATTCAAGAATAATGTTGTTGAGGTACTTTTATTGTGTATTAGAATATTTTTGTATTAGTCTATTGTGGTTTTCAATAATTTTATGGTACCGGTAACCATGAAAAGTGATTCAAATATTTTGGAAAGCAGATGATATGGACATAATGAAGGGATACGGAGAAAATGAAATATTTGACAGTATTCATGAGCTCATGATTGATATAAGGACTAAGTGATATCATGGTTTGAGTATATAGAATTTTGAGGATTTTGGTATGTGGAAAGTGTTAACTTTTAAATGCATTCATGTTTTCACTATGGTTCAATGGGTATTCATTATTCAAGAGAATACATGATTAAGGTAATCACATGTTTTTAATTTTACCAACAAGATATATCTTATAATATATTGGGGATAAATGATGGCATTCACGTGATTGTTATGTGACATTTCAAGTATTCATTTTCTTTATACTATGAGCTTGGACCGAAGTATTTTAGATAAGCCTAAAGATTGGAATGGATTACATTGGACATAAGTTATTATTGTTTAAGGATAGAACGTTTTTCAATATTATTGATGGGATGTTATAGTAATGTAGTGTTAGAAAAAGGAAAACCGGCAGGACGGGCGACAACCCTTCGTGTCAGACAAGGCTGTGGGAATCGAACCCACAACCGAAGTGCGACTGGCCTTTATCGCCTACCACTGGCCTACAGGAAGTCCCTGGTTAGTATAAACTAGTTTTATTTTATTAAGTGGTATGATAGATGAAGCATATGTCCATTTTGGAACAATATACGATAGATGGACTTATGTATATAACTATTTCTAACCTTTTGATTAAGACAGATGGAATGACACATCATTCTATCACATGATCTGCTAACACTTCACGAATGAAAAATTCAACTTCATTTCATTAAGAGATGAAGTGGAAATTGTTCAAGGCACGAACAATGGTGAGATTATATCGAAATAAAGCAGGTATTTCTTATAATTCAAAATTTTCAACTTTAGGAAAATGATATTGAAAACCAAAAATGTTTTCCTAGTGCTCTTATATCCGATGAATCTGACGGTACCTTAGATCATCGCAAATCTATGGCTTTGTGATTGTTGGATATTTCATAGCCATGTTCTCTACCACTCTCCATCAGAACTTGATGGTTAGATTTTTCTTCCATATCCATATTTTCACCTATGTTCTCCTATGTGGAAACCCGGTGATGAGTTAATTTGGGTAACCGTTATATTTCATACTTTAGTTTTTAACTCCATGTTTTGGTATTCCTTTTTACGATTTGGGTTTCTATTAAACAAACTTTCGAGTAGTAAACCATTTATAACCCCGATGAATTTCGAGGGCGAAATTCATTTTAAGGGGGGTAGAATGTAACACCCTAAGATTTTACGAAAAATATTCTTTTTAATTTCATTAATGTCTTGTGTTGTATGCTAAACCAAGATTAACTTGCGCTATACGCAACACCGTATTAGCTTGCAGTATACGCAACACAATTCTTGGATCGTGTTATACACAATTTCAAGTTCATTTGATAGAAGTTATTCTACGCAACATTGAGTATATATATATATATATATATTCAATGTATAAATGAAAAATGGTTGGATTCTGTTATAATGAAAGAAAAAAAGGAGTCTTGCACTATACGCAACCCTGACTTGGCTTGCATTACATGCAATCGCGACCTTCCACGATAGCGTGTGTTGTACTCAATACCGAGTTTCGCTGAACAACGATATGCTCTTAAAATATTATTAAAACTAGCCATTATGAATAGTAATACCCACTTTTTGAAATTTTATAAATTTTATTTTTGAAAATGGACTTCATTTTTGGATTCGGAATATCCAAATTAGCCTAGGGTGAAATTTTGGTATTTTTCTGAAAAATTTCAATTTTTGATGAATAGTGAAAACACTGGGTTACTATTTAAAAACCGAATTTTTATTTAAATAATTATTTATTTTATTTAAATTTATTTTTGGTCAAAATTGATACATAATACCAATATAATTTCAATGTAATTCATTGGAGTAATTTTATAATAATTTTAGATATATAAAAATTTCATTGAACTTTTCACCGTCTTTTACCCACCTCCTAGGAGAATTTGGAAATTTACATAAAACATAATTTTACCGCTTTTGTGAATGGAATTTAAAAAATCCGAGAGACACAGTTGATGTCAGTAAGTAAAATGTGGTTCAATGATATGATAATAATTTTTGGTGAATAGTGACTTTTAACTTTTTTTACCACGGTTAAAAGTAAATAGGGTAATTAAGGGTACAAATGATATTATTATTACCCTAAAACATGTCCTAATTCTATTGGATAAGTTTAATTCGACCAAAAACAACCTTGGGAATAAAATATGACCATTTTGGCCCACTTGGATTAGATTAGGATATTTATTATTAATTTATTTAAAGAAGGGTTAAAATAGTTAAAATCAAAGTTTAATAACTAAATAATTTTTAATATAGGTTTATACATAAGATAAATTCGACTATAAATATTCATTAGAAATCTAAAAATATTTCCTACATAATTGTATTTTATTTGTAATTTTTAGAAATTAAATAATTTAATTTATTTATGACACAAAAAATGATGCAGTAATTATCTTATTAATGAAATATTGACATTATTGATGTTATAAATAACCAAATAAATGTAATTTGAGACTTTTTATGTATTCCACTAATTTTAGAGGTTAATATTACATGTTAGTATTTATTTAATTAACTTTTTTAGAACTAATAATTTTGTTATGATTTTCACAAAAATCAATTACTAAATAGTGTCAAAATTGACATAAAATAGTTTTTAAAACAAATATTATGATATTAACTGTTATTTTATTCTTAAAAATCAAAGGATCAGAAAAATGACTTAGATAAGGTTATATATATTAATAATAAACAACTTGGGGTTAGTTTTAATTGTTATAGTAAGTTTATTAACCTTATAGTGTAAGAACACAAAAAGACGCGGTAAAAGTAAAATTATCTAACTGAAAGTTAAATATAAATGATAAGGTTAAAATAGGAACATAAACTTGTATAAATTATATTTTATGGGAGGATTTAGACCCATACCCACCTTATATTATAAATAAATAAATTTGGAGCTATTTAAAACCTAATATTACTTTATAATAACATAATATTTTTAGTTTTTCCAAAGGTGCCCCTCTCCTCCCTTATAAAAGGGCACCTCCTCCCTCTCTTCCTCACACCACATTGAGCCTTCCAGCTCGGCCAAAACCTGAAAAATTCTCTTCTCCACTTCCATATAAACATCATAGGGGTTCTGGTCTTCTTCAATGACCAATTTTAGTGCCCTAAGTGGAGGTCTCAAAGAGGCGCTTCAAAGAAGAGGTAATGTCCGTTACCGATTCTTTCAACTTTATTTCTTCTTCTACTTCCTCTTCTTTAGTTTTTTCATTATGAAGTAATAACATCAGTATCACTCATATACTGATATGTTATTATAATTATAAAACAACCCTATTTCACCTTCTACCCATTCTACGAAAAATGAAATCATCGCGCGTGCGTACGTACGGAATACCATCTCCACGCCGTGGTGTAATCTGTTTTTCCAACACCACCTTACTTGGATGGGTATAATGGTGTAAGGAATAACTATACATAGTTATTATAACATCATACTGATTATGATATATTGTATCATCCTATCCAATTCAATTCAATAATTATGGGAACGATATCATCGCTCGTGCGTACGTAAGGACTACCGTCTCCACGACGCGATGAGATTCATTCTCCATGTTAACCATTTAAGAATGATTATAAAGTATATATAAACAATAATAATGAAATATATTACATTATAAAGCTACTGGATTTATGTATGTATATATGTATTTCATCTACTTAATTCCATTCAACTCAATAAGGAAACGAAAATAGTGTTCATGCGTACGTACGACCTACCGTCTCCACGAACGGTGTATTTCATTCCATTTATCAATCTATTATATATATGTATATTCTGAATATATATTATATATAAATAATGTTATATATTCTGGAATTAAGTAATCATGATCCAAGTAATCATATTAATAATTACAAGTCAAAACACGGACGAAAAATGAAACGATTTTACCCAAAACATTGAATTTACAAAAGAACGGGTACTATAATGTCATAAGTAAACCATATATGATATCATAACAATGAATATGATTCTGTAATAAGTCAATGACATTATTTAAATCATTATACAGGAGGATCGGATA
The DNA here is from genome assembly GCA_963277665.1 of Viscum album. Lineage (NCBI taxonomy): Eukaryota > Viridiplantae > Streptophyta > Magnoliopsida > Santalales > Viscaceae > Viscum > Viscum album. The sequence goes on along the minus strand of OY728161.1, from coordinate 578,601,508 downwards.
TGTACGAATCATATTGGACCTAAGGTAAGGGATCACTTTTCCAATCTCATTTTTATCCGAGATTTCTTATACGTAAGTATTTACTGGGGTTATTGCTATCATCCATGTCAATGTTTTATAAAAGTGTATTCATGTATTTTTAAAGTCCTTTTTACCCATTTTGACTTTTACCCCATGGTATGGAAGGAATATTTCTTTTATTTACCCTACAAGGTACTTTTTGACTTATCCAACAAAAGTACGAGAAGAATGTTTTTTTTAACGTATACAGCATGAAAGGATTTTTACAGTTTTATAAAGCCTTATTTTCTTGATGCTTCCTCCAAAAATTTCATGACTACTTTCAACAAAATCCTTTTCATTTAAAATTTCTTGACATTTTGTGAAAATAAAATTATTTTGAAGAAGAAAGGATATTTTCCTCAAGAATTCATTTCAAATGTTTTATCAAAACCATTTTTCATCTAAGATGAAATTATTTCATATGTGTATGTTTCAAGTATAGTGTCTCGATGATTTACATGGTTTCACTTTTTTATTATGAAATGATATCCATTTCTCTTATATGGAGTATGTGATGATGGGATTATGTTTATGAAACCCATTTTATTCGTTGGGTTATTATGAATGATGTATGTTTATTTTGTGGCACAAGTAAGAATGATTTCATTATGAGATGGGTGGGACCTATATCTCCCTCCAATGCATTGGGTAAAGATTTATATCTCATGAGATAGAAATTTCTGGAACGGTAAGTTAATCCGGTTCAGTGTTACAGGACTGAAACGAGGAGTGAACTCAATTCAGAAAGGGACTTTGTCCACTAAGATGGTCTTGGCAGCAATGCCATGGCTACTATGGAAATCATGACATGTGCTTAATGGTTTCCACAATTACATGTTTTATTCCCATGATTTTTTAACATTCTTAATTTTTCTTTATGATCTATGCCTTACGTACTTCCATGTTTTATGTCATTGCTCAAGCTTTTGATGTTTAAACATTATGTTCATGTTTTTAAGTTCAAATGTATATGGTATGTTTTATTTTATCCATGATTACCCTTACTGAGCATTTGAGCTCACCTTTTTTATGTTTTCTTTTACCCAGGATATAAAGAAAGGTTTTAGGTAAGAAAAAAAAGGGTAAGATCATTAGGGTAGATGTTGAAGATCTTTCACCACGATTAGAAGATTATGTTCCATGTTTCCAAAGACACTAAACTATTACGGTCGTTGTGTGTTTGTTTTTCTTATGTATTAAGTATTATTCTAAAGTAATGTAATGTCCATGTACGTCAAGCTTTGGGTCTCTACAAAGTATCCCTTGGTTTTGTGATACTTGTGATTTTGTTTTGTATTGATAATCTTTTTGAGTGAGCCTAGATATGCATGTTTATGCATGTGAAAAAACGGTACAGAAAATGTTCTTTGAAATTGATATCACTTCTTTGTTTTAGAATTGTGGAAGAAGGGAAATGATTACCTTTTTTTCTATAAAACTAATTTATTTCTTATCATTCAATGATTTTACTTAAAATGATCAAACATGAACTTTTATACAATGGATCTTTATGGAACACCTAGGTGGGATCCTACTGAGCCTTTTCTCTCACACTTTGTGCACCTCTTCGGTGGTGTGTATACCTTTGTTTTTCTTTTAGTTTAGGGAAATGAAAGGTGCCATAGTGAGGTAGCGAGGTTCATGTAAGCTAGTTGGGCTGCTGGTGGTGAGATTGTGGGAGTTTTTCATTCCATTTTTTGGAGTAGTTGTATGGTTTGGGTCCTTTTATGTTGAACTTATCCTTTTTAGTTTTAGTTATTTTTTTCGCTCTATGTTTCCATTGTTTTCTTATAGTTATGGAATATATATCTTGTTTGTATTCCATTGTTCCTTTTTTAGTATATATATGCTATTTGGTTATTTTAATTGGTTGAAATCATTCCCTCTAGTTCATTGTTCGATGCTCAGGTGCTTATTGCCAGCCCATGGGGATTGGGAACACCCTTTAGGTATGTGATAGATCAGGTTGGGCTCAAGGTTTGATGGTACCCCAGGCCAGTTCATTACAAATTTTTAATAGAGGAGGTCTATCCTCAATATTACATGTCTTGAGACATCTGTTAGGCTAGATATAGGATTTTTAGGATTTCAGAGGTATATTTTGATACGTGTCTAGCCATCCCTTGTAGTTATGAGACTCAAGCTACCATGGGATGTTGGGTTATGTTTTTATAGTGTTGGGTTTTGGTTTTAAATATCATTTTTTTTTGTGTTTTCTAGTTTTAATTGATATTTATTCTTTTATTTAATCATTCTTTATGTTTTGGTGTGTATCAGTATGCCTCTGAGACGTCTTCCATGAGTTCCAAATGAAGGTGCAGTTGATGATCCTCAAGGGATTCCACCAATAAATATGATTCTTATTGAAAATATTTTATGTTTAGTTCATGTTATCGATTTGGATTTACCACGAGTTCATAAGGCAGTTGTTGAGGTAAATCCAAGAGCTGGAAGATAAAGAGATCGATCACTAGAATTCATGCATGAGAAGTCATTTTCCATTAAAAGGAATAATGAGCCTCAAGAGGTAGAGGAATGGATGGATAGGATCGATCAAATTTTCAACTTTTTGGAGACACCTGATAATTTCAGGGTAAAGTAAATAGAGTTCAGGATCGATGGTTCTGGTAATAAATATTGGTATTATATGATCCAAGAAGGCAGACAAGTGGACTTGGATTGGAAGGGTTTCAAAACCCCATTCTTTCAGCAGTTTTTACTAGTGTACTTGATGCTAGAAAAGTCTCTAGAGTTTCTATATTTGCAACTGGGAGATCATTCAGTGTCAGTATACAACAATCATTTTTATGATATTGTCCATTTTTTCTAGATGTTGTAAATAAAGACCATCTAAAGGCACAAAATTACCTACAACATTTGTGACCAGATATCAGATCATAGGTGTTCATGTTGAAAATCTATACCTATGCAGATATGGTGGATAGAGATTTTATGGAAGAGATGAATATGAAAGGTAAGGTAAACTTTAACACCACTTCTCTTCCATCTAGTGATAGCTTCAGTGGCGTGCATGAGAAGAAAAAGAAGTGTCAAGATCATCACTGGAGTAGTGGTGGTGGGTCTCAGTAGTGAACATCTTATGTCCCATCTGTTTCAGCTAGGAATGTGCCTCTGACTTTCTAATAGTTCAGCAGGGGAGGACACACAAAAAATTCTTATCCTATGACTACAAAGATGGGAAACAGATGTGGATGCATTGGTCACTTATAGTCCTTCTGTCAAGCTATGACTACACCTCGTTATGTTCAATGTTTTTCATCTCCAAAGGCTATTGAAATGCAGTAAGAAGCTTCAAAGACTATACGGAACCAGCCACATGCCTCAAGATTAAAGAATTTTCAGATAGTATATGAGTTTCTAGTGGAAGATAGTTCAGTTCTTCTAATATTGAGAGGTTCTATCTTTATTTAATCTTCAGTAGAAATTTCATTATTTGATACCAGTTCCTCCTAATCCTTTATATCTACATGTATTTTTTGATATTATTACACATCCAACAAAACATATGTCCTTTGAAATGTAGTTAGAGACACTTCTGGGTTAGATTCAAGGGTAGGGGTTCAGGTGTCCTTGTTCATTAATGATAGATGATACATAGTTCGTCTGGGATTTTCTCATTCTTGATCTGGATCTATTTGATGTCATCATCGGTATGAATTGGCTTGTCACTCATTGAGATGAGGTTTATTGTTATCATTAGTTTGTTTCATTTCTTACTACTAATGGGATCTATCATGTGTTTCTGGGGGAGTGGGCCCCATGGTCAATTCGTAAAAGACCTTCTAGCCTAAATCCTAGGAGTTTGTGGGTTATTGTTGTGTCTGAGCCCAATGATGTCTCTTGTATTGTGGATATCTTTATGTTTTTTTTTATAATTTCATAATGATTTTTAATATGACTTCTCTAGTATTTCTCTAGAGAGAGGGGTAGAGTTTATGATTGATCCATTTTTAATTATGCAGATGATATTGATACATTCTTATCGTATGAAACCAATGGAGCTAACAGAGATCAAGATTCATTTGGGATACCTTTTGGAAAAAGGTTTCATTCACCCTAGTGTTTCACCTTGGGAATCCCTAGTGTTAATTTATAATAAAGTATATGTTTCACTTTGTTTGTGTGTGGGCTATCAAAAGTTGAACCCGATAATTTAAAAAAATACTTTACCACATGTGGATGATCTGTTTGATCATTTAAATGGGAAAAATTGGTTTTATAAGATTGATATCCAGTCAAGTTATCATCATACCATATTTTGGGAGTCTAATATACCAAATATACCCTTTAGGAGTAGGTATGACTATTGTGAAAATATTGTGATACCTTTTGGTCTAAATAAAACTCTAATATTTTTTATAGCTTTAATGAATTAGATATTTCATCAACATATTATTACTTTTTTGGTAGTTTTCATGGATTATATTGTGGTTTATTTGAAATTTGAGCATGAGCACAATCCCCATATGAGTTTGTTTTTGTAAATTTTGAGAAGTCACCATTTGTATGGAAAGCATCCAAAATGTAGTTTTGGGATTCAAGAAGTTATGTTTTTTGGGCACATAATTTCTAAGCTTGTATTGTCAATTTATACAGAAAAGGCAATGATTGTTTTTTCATGGAAGAAATCATGGAATGTATTTGAGATATATAGATTCCTTGGACTTGCTGGATACTATCGACAGTTTTTCAAGGACTTCTATAAGGTGGAGTCAACATTAAACTACTCTTACCAAGAAATCGGTGAAATACACATGGGATGTGAAGTGTCAGTATTCTTTCAATGAACTGAAATGACTTCTAAAATTGGATATTATTATGATCTTACCTACATCTTGTAAGGGGTATACAATGTTATTCAATGCATCAGGTGTAGGTTTGGGATTCATGGTTATGAATTATGACCGTGTGGTGGCTTACGACTCTTATCAACATTGACCCCATGAAAATAATTACCCCACTAAAAATTTATAGCTTTCCACAGTCATGCATGAACTAAAATTCTGGTGGCATTATCATTTTGGGGAAAGGTTCATGATCTTTTCTGATCATAGGAGTCTTTTCTAGCACCTTTCTCAGAAGGACATGAATCTCAAAAAGATACGAAGGGTATAATACCTTCATATGTTTGACTCTAATATCACCTACACCATAGGAAATGTAAATGTCATTGCGGAAACTCTTAGTAAGAAAGTACCATCCCATGTTTTTTTGGAATCGATGGAAGAGTGGAACCTTATGTGTCCTATCACTCAGTTGCATCTGGATTCCCAGGAGGATGTTTTGGGTATGGTTCTGACCAGTGTTCAATTATCATTATCTCTTTGAAATTATATTTTGTGGAGTTAACAGTATGATTATGAGTTTTATATTACTTGAGAAATCCTTTATGGTGGGGATACTATTTATGGTTGGTCTCTTTCTTTAGATGGTATTCTCCACTTTGGGAAGTGGGTTGTCATCCCAGAATATGTAAGAAGTTTATTATTTATTGATTTTCATATCTCTTCATGGTTCATTCATCCAGGAAGTAATAATATGTATTATGACATGAAATGAAAATTTTGGTGGCCAAGTATGAAGTGAGACATTGCAGATTATGCGTCTCGTTATTACACTTGCCAACGGATAATGATATAGCACTTGAAACATTCTTATTTTCTTCAACCTATTTCGGTGCTAATATGGAAATGGGATGAGGTATCCATAAAATTTTTTATTTAATTATCATAGACTCCCCAAGGGAGGAATACTATCTAGGTGGTTGTTGATTGGTTGATGTAGTCTGCTAATTTTATTTCGATCAAGGTTACCAATAATGTTGAAGAACTAGGTAAGATGTATGTGTAAGAGACTTTGATGTTATATGGGAGTCCTTCCTCTATTGTTTTAGACAGGGATCTGAGGTTTAACTTGAGATTCTAGAGGAGTCTTCAATAGGCCATTGGAACTCATGTCAAGTTGATCACAACTTACCATGAACATATAGAAGGTTAGATGGCGCATGTAATTCAGATCCCAGATGATATTCTCTATGCATGTGTATTTTATTTTTAAGGATCATGGGATAAACATCAAGGAATGGTAGAGTTTTTTATAACAATAGTTATTATTTTTCTATCATAATGTATCCCTTTGAAGCATTGTATCGTATCTTGTGTAGATCACCTCTTTCTTGGGATGAGGTGGGAGAAGAATCTTTAGTTGGACCAAGTTTCATTTAGGAATCTTCTTTGAATATTCATTATGAAAATAAAAATCTGGTTATAGCCCAGTGTCAATAGAAATCGTATGGGAATCAGCAGCATCGAACTTTGTATTTTTTTTATAGGTGACTAGGATTTCTTGAAAATTTCTCCTCAGTTGGGTCACCGTTGATTTGTAAAGAATCTAAAGTTGAATCTAAGTTATGTTAGATCATTTTAGGTCATTGAGAGTCTTAGAAAAATTACTTATAGTTTATCATTTTTGTTCAATTTATAGGTATTCTTGATTTTTTCCACATTTCTCATCTTAGGAAGTATCATCTTGATCCGACTCACATTTTGAGTTTGAAATAAATTGAGTTAGATCCAGATGTTTCTATTTGGGAGAAACCAATGTTTATCATTGAATATCAAGTAAAATTCTTGTGTAGTAATTCGATTCTGTTGGTCAGATTTCTATAGAAACAAGGATCAGATTCTCATGAGACATGGGAGCATGAATCATTGATGTGGGAGTAGTGGCATCCTCTTTTTCGTGGAATTACATCTTCTACATGACTACCTGGGGATGGAAATTATTTATGGTGGGGAGTTTGTAACATCTCGTTACTATTTTATCAGGTATTTCATTAATCTCATCATGGTTTTCCCCTCCTTGATATTGAGTGGATACATATAATGGTGAAGTCATAGATTTGTTTTAATTTCAACTTTAAGCATCCTTTTCTATGGAAAGCAGGAATATTTCATGTTGTGTAACTAGATTACACGTTGGGAATTTGTTGCTAGGTACAATACATGAAAGGAGATTCATGCTCTGAAGGATTACAAATAATGAATGATGGTGTCCCATCATGAATGTTTTAAAAAATATATTTTTAATCTGAGGGGATGGATTTTCTGGCATAATTTTACAATATGTATTTCACAATGTGTAACTATATTATACATCATGAAATAGACCATGTCTACTTTAAAAATATGTACTTAGCTATTTTTCTCATTCCTTTCTTTCCAGAATTCTTTAATCATGACCTAAGAAAATTTCCAAGTGATTTTAGGAGACTCCAATCCATTTAGATTGATCTTTTTGACATTGGATCTCCATTGTAGTTGTGGTGCATCTCTCCATGTAAGTGATCTTTCATCTTCTTCATTACAAGTGATCTCGGTAGTTCCCTAGAACTTTACTATCAAATATTTTGATATAAGTTGGATGATCCTTCTAGTATTCTTCTATATCTATTGTGAGATCTTGTTCTAGAGGTCATTTTGCGGTTCATTGTGGCGTTGCCTACATTTGTTCTTGAGGTATGTGGTGTTTTCATTTTCATCTAACCCTATGTTTTCTAAATTGGATCAATACTAAGATGTGGGGATTTCATTCTAGTGCCTTCATTTACATTGTTGGGTTTCATTTATTTTGGATTCCATTCCTCTGCTTCTTAGGCTAGTTATTCTAGGAACTAGTTCTTTCACATGATTATTGTGGTATGAGTAGTCTGTGACCTAGATCTATAGTATTCCTTAGTGTTGTGGTACCTGTGATTCTATTTTTTATTTCTTGTCTTTCTACGTTGGACTTGATATGAATTTTTGTGATTGTGAAAGATGATATGGAAAATTTTCTTTGAAATTGATATACTTGCTTTTGTTTAGAACTATGGAAAAAGGGAAATGTTTGACATGTTTATAAAACGGATTTACTTCTTATCATTCCATGTTTTTACTTAAAATTAGCATGAAAGAATTTTTATATAGAGGATCATTATAGAACAACTGGGTGGGATCCTACTGAGCATGTTATCTCACACCCGACACACTTCTTTAGTGGTGTGTAGAACTTTGTTTGTCTTCCACTGTAGGGAAAGACAAGGTTCCTCTATGAGGTGGTGTGGTTTGTGTATGCTGGTTGGGTAGCTGGTGGTGAGATGTTGTTAGTTTTTGAATGCCATAATTTTGAGTAGTTGTTTGTTTTGTGTCCTTTGTAGTTGGACCAGTCCTTCAGAGTTTGTAGCTACTCTTATTATTGTCTATTTCTCCTATTTTCTTATAGTTATGGAATATATATCTTGTTCATTTTCTAATGTTCCTTTTTGTTTAGTATATAAATATATATATTCCATGTGGTTGTTCATGTTTTGTGAAATCCTTACCTCTGGTTCGTTGTTGGATTCATGGGTGCTTGTTACCAACCCATGGGGACTGGGAATGCCCTTTGGGTATGTTACGGATAGGGTACCAGGTTTGAAGGTTCCCTAGGATGGTTTGTTAAATTTAGGACCTTTAGGGTTTTTAGAGGGTTTTATCATTTCAAAGTTCATTTAGGGGCTTTTAGTATTTTTAGGTATTTTAATTCTTTAGGATCCTATAGGGTTTTGGGTTTTCTATGACCCTTTATAGGTTTTAAGGGATTTAGGGTCTTTTAATGTTTTACAGGGGTTTTATGGGACCATTTGGGTTTTTAGGGATTCTAGTGTTTTTATGGTATTTTATAGTATTTTAGGGTTTTGGGGGTTTTATTATCTTTTAGGGTTTTATGGGGTTTAGGGTCTTTTTGGGTCTTTTAGGTATTTTTGATGTATTTTAGGGTGCTTTTTGGTTTTAAGGTTTTTAGGGTCTTTTATGGGTTTTAGGTTTTTAGGACTTTTAGGGGTTTGGGGGGGTGGTTAGGGTTTTTTGGTTTTTTTAGAAGTCTTAGTGTTTTTTGGGTTTTTAGGTTTTTTTTTGTTTATGGGTTTTTAATGGTTTTTAGGGTTTTTATTTTTCTATTGGTTTTTAGGGTTTTTATGGTTTTTATGGGTTTTAGGGTTTTTAGGGGGGGTTTTGGATTTGAAATCAGCTTTAGGGTTTTTATGGTCTTTTAGGGTTTTTGGGTTTTTGGTTATTTGGGTTTTTAGAGTATTCATTGTTTTTGGGGTTTTAGTATTTTTTAGAGTTTTTTGGATTTTTCTAGGATTAAAAGGGTTTTAAAGGTTTTTGGGTATTTTAGGGGGTTTTTGTTTTTGGGGTCTTTTGGGGTTTTAGTGGGTTTTAGGTTTTTTTAGGTTTTATATTTTTTTAATGTTTTAAGGGGTTTTATAATTTTTAGTGGGTTTAAGGTGTTTTTAGGGGTTTTAGTATCTATTTAGGTTTTTAGTGTTTTTAGGGTTTAAGGCTTTTTTTGGATTTCATTATGGTTTTTAGGATTTTCTGAGTTTTTAGCATTTTTTTAGGTTTTTAGGCGTTTTAGGGGTTTATAAGATTATTTTATGTGTTTTATGTTTTTTAGATAATTTTAGGGGTTTGAGGGTTCTTTTAAAAAAATTAGGTATTTTTGGGCTTTTAGGTTTTTAGTGTATTTATAGGTTTATTGGATTTTATAGAGTTTTTTATAGGTTTTGTTAGTTTTTTAAGGGTTTTTATGTTTTTCAGGGTTATTAAGGGGTCTTAATGGGATTAGTGGTTTGTAGGGGTTTTAGGCATTTTTATGGTTTTTTGGGGTCTTAGGTTTTTTTATTTTTTTTTGGGTTTTTATGTTTTTATGGTATTTAGGGTATATCAGGGTCATTTAGGGGTTTTTATAATCTTTATGATTTTTTTATACTTTATTTATTCTTTTATGGGTTTTTGGATTTTTTGGGACTTTTAGGATTTTTAGGGTCATTTAGGAATTTTAGGGTTTTAGGAACCTTTCAAAGGTTTTGGGGGTTTTAGTACCTTGAAGTGTTTTTAGGGTATTTGGGGGGTTAAGGGTATTTTTGTGACTTTTTGGGTGTTAGGGATTTAGGGTTTTCAGGTTTTGATATATTTTTACATTTTTAGGGTTTTAGTATTTTAAGGCTTTTAATTGGTTGTAGGGTTTTTTTTAGTATTTTAGGTGTTTTAAGGTTTTAGGGGATTTTAGGGGTGTTTGGGGTTTTAGGGATATTGAGGGATTCTATAATGTTTAAGGTTTTAGGAAGATTTTAGAGTTTTTATGGGGTTTTAGAGTTTTTAGGGGTTTAGGGTCCTTTTTGGTATTTTGGGGTTTTAGGGCATTTAGGGTTTTTTAGGGTTTTATGGTGTTTTATGGGTTTTTTGATTTTTTGGGTTTTTAGGGTATTTTGAGTTTTTAGGGGTTTTAGGGATTTAAATTTTTTTAACGTTTTTAGAGCTTTTAATGTTTTTAAGGATTTTCTGGGTTTAGTTGTTTTGGGTTTTTATAGATTTATTTAGGGTTTTTTGGTTTTTGGTTTATTTTTAGGATGTTTTAGGATTTTTAGGGTCTTTTATGTTTTTATGGGTTTTGCAATTTTTTGGGTTTTTCGGTTTTTTAGGATTTTTAAATTTTTTTAATTTTTATAGTGTTTTGGGGGGTTTATGGGGTTTTAGTCATTTTTGAGTTTTATATGGGTTTATTGTCCGTTAGTGCATTATTGGGATTTATTTTGTTTTTGGGGTATTTTTTTGGTTTTAGGGTCTTCACAGATTTTAGGGTCGTTTTTGGGTTTTATGGGTTTTATGGTTTTTAGGTTATATTGGGTTTCAGGGTTTAGTTAGGGTTTTTAGGGGTTTTAGGGGTTTTAGTCTATTTTATATATTTTAAGGATTTTTAAGGTTTTAGGCCTTTAAAATTTCATTGGGTTTTTGGGGGTTTTAGGTGTTTTTTTAATTTTTAAGGGTTTTTGGAGGTTTATGGTCTTTTATGTTATTTTATGGTTTTCAGGCTTTGGGTGGGGGGGGGGGGTTAAGGTTTTTAGGGTCTTTTAGGGTTTTCAGGGTTTTTAGGACCATTTAGGGTTTTTTAGTAGTTCTTTGTTTTTTTTTGGATTTTTTAGGGTTTTAAGAATTTTTATGGTCTTTTAGGGTTTTAGGTTGTTTTTTGATTTTTAGGGTTTTTAGTGAACATTATGATTTAGGGTTTACGATTTAGGGTTTAGTATTTAAGGTGTGGGGTTTAGGGATTTAGGTGTATGGTTTATGGATTAGGGTATAGGGTTTAGGGTTTATGGTGTAGGGTTTGGGATTTTGGTTGTGGGGTATAGGTTTTAGGGTGTGGTGTTTTGGGTTTAGGGTATATGGTATAGGGTTTTTGGTGTATGGTTTAGGGTTTTGGTCGTAGTGTTTAGGGTTTAGTGTGTTGGGTCTAGGTTTTAGGGTGTTGGGTATAGGGTTTATGGTATCTAGGGTTTTTAACTATTTTTAGGGGTTTCAGGGTTTTAGGTTTTTTCATGGATTTTTAGGGGATTTTTGTTTTATGGGTTTTTACGATTTTTATGATTTTTTGGATTTTTATGGTTTTTATGTTTTTTACGTTTTTTAGGTTTTAGGATTTTTTTTAATTTTAGGGTTTGGGGGTTTTTAGGGTTTTGAGTGTTTTTTGTTTCCTTATGGTTTTTTATTACATTTTTGTACTTTGTAAGGTTTTTAGGATTCTAGGGTTTTATGGTTTTTAGGATTTTTAGGTTTTATAGAATTCTTAATGGTTTTGAGGGTTTTGGGGGGTTTTAGTGCTTCTTAGATTTTTGGTTTTTTTTGGGTTTTTAGGGGTGTTTCTGAATTTTTTGAGTTTTTAATGTTTTTTAGGGTTTTTATAATTTTTTAGGGTTTTTGGGTTTTTAGGCGTTTTTCTTGGTTTTTAGGGATTTTGAGGTGTTTTAGGATGTTTTAGGGTCTTTAAAGGACTTTTATGGTTTTTAGTTTTTTTAGGGTTTTATATGATTTTTAGGGTTTTTAGCGTGTTATATGGTTTTTAGGGTTTTTATGTGTTTTTATAGTTTTAGTCATTTTAAGGTTTTAAGGTGTTTTGGGTTTCTTTGGGTTTTATCGTTATTAGTGTTAAAATGGTTTTGGGGATTAATGTTTTTTAGGGGTTTTATGGGTTTTTATTGTTTTATGTTCATTTAATGTTTTAGGGATTTTTAAGACTTTTAGGATTTTTAGGGTAATTATTGTTTTAGAAACCTGTGGGGTTATTTTGTGTTTATTAGATTCTGTTAGGAATTTTTAGGGTATTTTATTGTATTTTAGGTTTTTTTGGATTTTTAGTCTATTTTATGGTTTTAAGGTCTTTTAAAGGTTTTGGGGTGTTTTTTTGGGTATTTTAGTGTATTTAAGTTTCTATTGGGTCCTTTTGGGTTTTTTAGGGTTTAGGGGTTTAAGGGGTTTTTTGTCCTTTCTTGGGGGTATATTTAGGGTTTTAGGGTATTATGTGTTTCATAGAGTTTTTATCTTTTTTAGGACTTTTAGGGGGTTTTAGGTTTTTTAGGGTTTTGGGGTTTTTATGGGTTTTTAGGTATTTTTAGGGTCATTTTTTTTTAATTTTTAGGGTTTGTAAGGGGTTTTATGGTATTTAGGGGTTTTAATGGATTTTAGAGTTTATTGAGGGTTTGATGGTTTTTATGGGGTTTCAGGGTTTTTATTATTGTAGGGTTTATTAATTGTATTAGAATTATTTATTGGTTTTAGGGTTTTTAGAGTCCTTAAAATGATTGAGGGGTTTTGGGGCCTTTATGAGGTTAGTGGGTTTTAGGGGGTTTAGCTGTTTTTAGGTGTTTTAGTTGTTTTAGGTTTTTTTTTCAGGTTTTGAAGGTTTTTAGGGTTTTTCATATATTTTTAGGTTTCTCATTTGTTTTAGGGTTTTTAGTCGGTTAAAAGTTTTTTGAGGTTTTTAAGCTTATTTAGTGTTATTAGGGATTATTGGTTTTTTTGGTTTTTAGGGTTGTGTATGGTTTTTTAAGATTATTTTTTGGTGTTTTATGTCCCCTTAGGGTTTTATTGTCTTATAGGGTTTTATTTTATTTTAAGGCCCTTTAGGTTTTTCTTATGTTGTTAAGGTCTTTTAAGGACTTTTAGGGATTTAGGGTTTTTAGGGTCTTTAGGATTTTGTTTTAAAATTTTTAGAGTCTTTTAATGGTTTATAGGGTTCTTTTGTTTTGTTTTTGTTTTTTTATGGTTTTTAGGGGTTTTTAGGTATTTTGGGGTTTTTAGGGGTTTTACGTTTTTTGGGGGTTTTGGGATATTGGGTTTTCATGGTTTTAATGGATTTAAAGATTTTTTTAGGATTTTTAGAGTTTTTTATGGGTTTTAGGTTTTTAGGGTTTTTTATATTTTATTAGTGTTTTTAGAGGTTTTTATATATTTCCGGGTTTTTAGGATTTTTATAGATTTTTGGTTTTTAGGGATTTAATGGGTTTTAGAGATTTTTATGGTATTTATTGGGTTTTTTTGAATTTTATTGTTTTTAGGGGGTTTGAGGTCTTTTATGGTTTTATATTTTTTTGTAGGGTTTTTGGATTTTTATGGTTTTTATGGTTTTTAGGTGTTTTGGGGTTCTAAGGACTAGTGGTTTTATGGTATGTTAGGGGACTTTTTGGGTTATTTAAGGGTTTGGGGGTTTTGGGGACTTTTGGGATTTTAGGGTATTTTGGTTTTCAGTGTCTTTTAGGGTTTTTAGATTTTTAGGTGTTTTGTAGTTGTTTTAGGGTTTTTTGGGTTTTTTTGGGTTTAATGGATTTTAACTATTTTTAGGGTTTTTGTGTTTTTAGGGTCTTTAGGGTTTGATGAGGGTTTTTCTGGGTTTTGGGTTTTTTTGGGTTTTGGGTTTTTAGTGTTTTTTAGGTTTTTATTATGTTTTTGACGTTTTTTTTAGAGTACCGGTAGTTTTTTTGTGATGACCTAGACTCTCAGGGTCCTTTCTTTTGCCAAAAATCCAGATCCTAAAGGGGTAGCATCTCGGCGTGAGACCGATCGGCGAGACCGATCGGCACGACCGATTGGCGCAACCGATCGGTGAGACCGACCGACCGATTGGTGAGACCGGTCGGTGATGCCGACCGATCGGTGAGACCCCGGTCGGTGAGGCCGACTGATCGGTGAGACCCCGGTCGGTGAGGCCGACCGATCGGTGAGACCGATCAGTGTCGCCCAGCCTTGTCGGGGTTTTTCCAGTGACGTGTGCAAATTGGGTTTTAAACCCTATTTTGACCCCTTTAAGCTTGTTTTAAAGCCCGGTAATGCCCATAAATGTTTTAATTAAATACTTAATGAATTAACCTGGTGTATGTGTAAGTTTAAACCACCCGACCCTTTAATAACGTGTGAGGCTGCGTGGTCGACCCACGACCCCCGCTCCTTACACGGATCCACATTGTTAACTCAACTGTCCCCGACCTTTATAAACTAAAAGTGTTCTCCCTAGGTTTCTTTTTCTCGATCACCCTACGCTAGGAGTACCCTTCGTTCAGATGAACTGGTTTTAGTTTGGACGAGTCGCATCACTATCCGTGAAGTTCCACACCTGGGCTTAGCATCGATCGTTGATAACAAGTAGGGAATTTCTCCTTCGTCTCTCCCTTTTTGTGTATCATGCGGGGTGGGCATGCATTTGATTCTATAGAATTGGATTAACCAAACTTTAATGAACATAATGAACAAACTCTAAGGAATGAAGGGGGGGGGGATGTGATCGATGATGCTGCTTTGTTTTATGATCTTCTTTTCTGAATTGTGCGGGCTTACCCCTACTGAAAATCATGGTCGTTGGTGGTCTTTTCTCTGTGCACTAATGAACCCTTACCTCTGGTGATGTTTAAATGGATTGTATTTGTGAACCCTTGTTGTGTAAAGGAATTCAGTTAATTATGTATATTCGACTAAACAAATTGAGGCACCAGGATAAATCCCTTTTTGTGATAACCCTGGTTAAAGCACACGAAAATTGAAATCATGGAGTGTGTTAAATCTTATAAATCTGAAAGTACCGTCATGGGCCTGCTTTTTGTTGGTGGTGGTGGTTTGGTTGTTTTTTTTCACGGGCCGTTTGCGGGGTGATGTGGATAGGGATGGGATCCCCTGTTGATATGAATTCAGTGGTTGTAAATTTTAGGACTGGGTGGTTACCTTGTTTATATCACAAATTGGGTTGGTATCCTTTGTTGATGAGAAACCATTTGGGGGGGACATGGGACAGTGTATCGGGGATTTCATTGGTTCCAGTAATTCGAGGGATCTCACTTATCCCTTTGTTGTTGTGAATTTACAAGAGAACCGGGTGTGAATGCTTAAATTGATATTGGCTGGATCTTTCTCTTTGGTTGTGCTTATGGTGTTAGTTGCCCAGTAGTGCACAAACATATTTAAACATTATTACTGAACATGAAAAACATGGATGGGAAAAATGGGTTTTCGTTTGGTATGAGTTATGACTCGGACTTGAGTGTTGTTTTTGTTCTTTAGGCGGGATGAAGAAAAACCTAAACTTTGGGTGAGTTCTTATTACCTATACTTATACTTGTAGTTTTGTGTTTCTAATTCGCGCCCCACCCAAGTTGAGCACTTAGTGTCGAACACCCCCATTTCATGCGGGAGGGTGATTTTCCAAATACTTCTATTAGTGGCTGGTTATTAGCTCTTTTCTGGTCCCTTTCCCGGATAGCCCAAGTATCTTCGGGCAGGCTGTGATGGCCTGAAGTCCATTATTAGCCCAAGAACCTTCGGGTGGGGTAGTGTGGTGGTTGGCCCAGGTGTGTGCGGGTAGGTGGTTTCCCAAGTGTCTTTGGGATGAGGCCCAGGTGTCTTCGGGCGTGGAAACGGATCTTCTGGCCCCAGTGTCTTCAGGCGCGGCGGTGGTTGTTCTGGAATAGGTGTTTGCAGCCGTGTTTACGTGTGACATTTGTGGCCCTGATGTGTGCGGGTGGGGTTTGGCAGTGGGATTGCGTGAGGTTATGGCCCAGGTGTGTGCGGGCGAGGTGTGGTAGTGGGACTGTGGTGAAAATGGAGGGATTGGTTCGATGCATAGGTTGTCTTCAATAACCAGGGGGAATGTGGCGCGGGGTACCCAAACATCGATGTTCTCTTATTATATATATTACTTGACTTGCGTTATTTGGGTAGTGTTCCTTGGTGAGGCTTGGGTGGGTAGTTTACCTTGTTAGGTGTCTGGTTTACTCTTTTTTTTTTCTCACGGGACTTTTGTACGTTCCCCCACTTGTGCATGAGAGTCTTTGGTTTTCCCTACAGAGTATACTTGTATACTCACCCTACATATATAAAACTACTTTCATATTTCCAGGAGGACTTCAGGGATAGTGCAAGACCATACTAGCGCAGGACCCTTGGGGCAGTTGTAGTTGCTGTTTTTCTTTCTTTGGTACTTTACCTTGTAGTCATTTTTTTGTACTCTTGGTGTTTATTTTTAGAACGTGCATATGGTAATGGTTGTTCTTGGCTTTACTTTTACTTTTCATTTTGGTGTTGTTGAGATTTACCATCTTATCTCTAGATCCTACTAAAAGAAAAAGGGTAATGCCTTCCATTTAGTGAGTGATTCTATACCCTTGGTGCTGGTCACCACTCTGGAACCTATTGAAGGCAGGTTTCAGGGGTCATTATCTCTCCTTAAACTTAAAGAAGGAAGGTCTTGGAAACCTACTGAACCTTCCCTCCTTTTGGTGATGGCGGGTCGTGACATAATGGTATCAGAGGAAGGTTGAGAGATAGGATGGATTCTGGAGTTAGGCACATTGATGATTGCATGGGATGGTAGGGAAATAGTGTTGGGTGACCTTGGTTCATGAATTAGGCCAGGGAAGACCGGCTAGGACACGAGATTTTAGGGGCCCCCGTGATCCGATGCAAGGACTCTAGACCTACCGAATGACCAAGTGAGGCCACGCTGATTGCAGGGTAGAGACCATAGGAAAGGTACATGCATCATAATGACTTGTGTTCTCGTGTTTCTGGGGTGTCTTGGGAATTAAGAATAAATAAAAAGTTTAATAAGTTTTAAGAACAATATTCTGCACTACTTGGGCTTAGGCATTCCTTGTTTACCTTGCATCTATGGCACCTGGAAGGCGACCACGTTTGGTGTGGGCGATCGAGGCCCCGGAGACTACCTTGGTCGATCGGCAGAGAGCTGATCAAGAGGAGGAGGATGAAAAGTGGTAGAAGACACTTCGGGCCTTCCAGCGACAGACCCTCGAGAAGTATGAGGGAAACAACTCTGATATGAAGACGAAGGGCTGGCTAGAGGAGCTAGTGACAGCCTTCAGCTTGATCCAGGCTAAGACTGAGTACTAGGTTCCTCTGGCCGTCATCCAGATGCGGGGAGCGGCGCATCAATGGTGGATACTTTACCTGGGGGAGAGGAGAGAGGCTGAGGTGGCATGGGCTGATTTCAAGAGGGAGTTCTGGGCGGAATTCCTCTATTCGACGATGAAGGCGGAAAAGAGACAGGAGTTACTCTCCCTCCAACAAGGGAATATGTCAGTGAGGGATCTAGGAATCAAGTTCAAGGACCTCCTATGTTTTACCCCGGACCTCTTTCCTGATGAGGAGTCTCGGGCAAGACGTCTAGAGGTGGATATCCGACCCTCCCTCGAGTATGTTGTTACCCCCTTCACCCTACTGACGTACTTGGAGGTCCAGAAGAAGGCCGAAGTGGTAGAGAGGATGCACGCTCTAGGAGGTGTGTCGCGAGAGGGGATCCAGCTAGGACCATCGAAGGGGAAGGCTGCCAGCACCAGGCCTCCAGCGTCAGGACCCTCCAGGTTCCGACCAGCAGGGAGCAGGCCGCAGTAGTTTCAGTTCCGGTCCCCAGGTCCTCACCCTTTTCCGTCAGGCCCGGGACCGCGATGCTTCATCTGTGGGAGCCACGGACATCTCCGGAGTCAGTGCCCAGACCGGGTATAGTACGACGGTGGAGGACAAACCTAGCACCAGCTTTCATCTAGGCCTTTCCAACAGCAGCAGCAGGGATAGAGAGCTCCCGCTCCTTCGAGGGAAGATGTAGGAGGAGGAGGCCAACCTCAGGGCGCTCCTCAGGGACCTCAACCGAGGCATGGTCGGGGAGGTGGCTGAAATCCAAGGGGCATAGGATCTGGGTGTGGATAGTTACACACCGCGGAGGAAGCAGTTCCAGTAGGGCCAGAGGTACTTCGAGGTACGATCAGTTTGTTTATCACTCTTTCTTATACCTTGTTTGATACTGGAGATTCGCACTCCTTTATTGCACCCAGTCTATCCCGTGCCTTGGGTCTAGATGCCAAGAGACTTCTAGTTCCCCCGGTGCTGAGCACACCAGTTGGAGGTCAGATCGACTTGTTATATGTTTTTCGGGGATGCAGACTGATAATAGGGCCACATCAGTCAGTGAGGGATCTTCTTCTACTACAGACACGGCCATATGATGTCATTCTAGGCATCGACTGGCTGTTCTCCGTGTGTGCCGTCATCGACTGTTTCTGAGAAAGGGTTCTGTTCTCGGACTTGGGCGGCCGGTGTGTTACCTTCACTGGTGAGCGGAGCAATTAGAAGGGTAGCATGCGAGAGGAACCCGTCCTCTCCTTGTTAGCCGAGATGTCAGTGGAGTCAGTAGATGCTGAAATGGTGGTAGTTCCAGAGATTGTCCGTGAGTTTATGGATGTGTTCCTTGAGGAGGTGACGACTCTACCCCCTCGACATGATATCAGGTTCGGGATAGACCTACAAACTAGCGCGCGTCTGATTTCGATGGATCCTTACCGGATAGCACCTTCAGAGCTACGGGAGTTGCGGATCCAGATTGACGATTTGATGAAGATGGGTTATGTTCGACCGAGTGCTTCACCGTGGGGTGCTCCAGTCTTGTTCGCAAAGAAGGAAGATGGTGGTCTTAGGTTGTGCATAGACTACAAGAGGCTGAATCAGGTGACGATCAAGAATCACTACCCTCTTCTGAGGATAGACGATCTTTTCGACCAGCTGAAAGGGGCAGGATGGTTCTCCAAGATCGACCTGTGGTCTGGGTATCACCAGTTGAGAGTAAAGGAGAGTGACATCCTGAAGATGGGCTTCAGGTGCAGATATGTACACTTTGAGTTCGTAGTCATTCCTTTCAGTGTTATGAACGCCCCTGCTGTGTTCATGGGGCTTATGAACTCCATCTTCCGGGAGTACCTAGATCAGTTTGTAGTTGTGTTCATCAACGACATCCTGGTCTATTCAAGATCATAGGAGGACCATGCGGAGCACCTGAGGATGGTTTTGGAGGTCCTCCGACAACACCATCCCTATGGTAAGTTTTCAAAATGCAAGTTTTGGACACGGGAAGTGCACTTACCCGGGCACGTGGTGTCCGAGCAGGGGGTAGTGGTGGACCCATAAAAGGTTGAGGCAGTTTTTTCTTGGGCAGCACCCAAGAATGTGGCAGAGGTTCGTAGTTTCCTAGGACTGGCAGTTTACTATCGGAGGTTCATACCCAAATTCTCCAAAGTTGCAGCCCCTTTGACGACCTTAACCAAGAAGGATCAGGTTTTCATGTGGAGTGAACAGTGCGAGGCATCCTTCAGCTATCTGAAGGAGAATTTGGTTAGTGCCCCAGTGGTGAAATTACCAGAAGAAGGGGCATCCTATGAGGTGTTCTATGATGCTTCAGGATAGGTCCTGGGATGTGTGTTGATGCAGCGACAAGGGGTGATCTCTTATGAATTACCTTGAGCATGCAGCAGTTGTTTTTGCACTGAAGTTATGGTGGCACTACATCATCAGAGAACGCTTTGTGGTCTTCACAGTTCACAAAAGCATGAGGTATATCTTCTCCCAGCGGGACCTAAACTTGCGGCAGTGGAGGAGGATGGAGTTCCTCCAGGATTACGACTTTGAGATCTCCTACACTTCAGGGAAGGTTAATGTAGTGGCTGATGCCCTAAGTAGGAGATCACAGAAGGATGTGGTCTGAGAGTCGATAGACACCTGGAAGGTGATGGAGGAGTTGGCTGCCTTACACCAAGATGCAAGGATGGATAACGTTAGAGGTTGCCTGTATCAGATGACAGTGCAGTCTTCCTTATTGTAGCAAGTGGAAGAGTCTCAGTGGGGAGACCCAGAGTGCGAAGTGATACGTGACTGAGTTGACCAGAGGAATGATATGGAAGGATGGATGGATGATGGCCAAAACCAGATGATTTTCTAGGGAATGTTTTTTGTTCCAGAGGCGATGTGCAGAAAGGTTCCCAGTGAGTTCCACAACTCACCCCTAGCATTACACCTTGGAGTGTCCAAGATGTACTAGGGACTAAAGAGACAGTTTTGGTGCCCCAAAGTGAAGCGAGCAGTGGCAGCGTTTGTGTCCAAGTGCTTAGTGTGTCAGCAAGTGAAGCCTGAACACCGAGTTCCAGGAGGCCTACTGCAGTCTCTAGATGTTCCCGAGTGGAAGTGGGACGACATCTCGATGGATTTCATCACACGACTACACAAGGTCCAAGGAGGATATGACCCCATCTGGGTAGTAGTGGACCGGTTGACAAAATCGGCTCACTTTCATGCGATAAGAACTCAAGTGTAGTGGATGCTTTGACACAAAGGTACGTGGATGAGGTGGTGCGGTTGCATGGAGTTCCGGGGTCCATAGTCTCGGATATGGATGCACATTTTAACTCATGAGTGTGGAGGGGTTTGCCGGATGCTTTTGACACCCAGCTATGCCTTAGCACTGCTTTCCACCCCCAGACAGATGGGCAGATAGAGCGCACCATCCAAACATTGGAGGATATGCTGCGGGTATGTGTTCTGGACTCAAGAGGATCATGGGTTCGACACTTTCCTCTGGTAGAGTTTTCCTACAATAATAGCTATCACTCTACCATTGGTGTGGCCCTGTTTGAAGCCTTGTACGGGAGGCCATGCCGCTCACCTGTGTGTTGGAATGAAGTCAGAGAGGCATGCATCCTTGGCCCATAGGTGGTGTAGAGCATGAAATAGAAGGTTCAGCTCATACGAGAAAGGATGAAGGTGGCCCAGGGCTGACAGAAGTCATATGCTGATACCAGGAGGAGGCCCTTGGAGTTTGAGGTTAGAAACCACGTGTTCTTGAAGGTCTCCCCTTGGCGTGGACAATGGAGGTTCAACAATGGGAGTAAGCTTTCACCCAGGTTCATCGGACCCTTCGAAGTGTTGCGGCGGGTCGCCAAAGTGGCTTATCAGCTAGAATTACCACCACCGCTACTGAGGATACATGGTGTCTTCTATGTGTCCAAGCTCTGTTAGTATTTGCACGACGATTCACACATCCTCAATTGGGGAGAGCTAGACATCGAGGATGACGTGGCCTTTGTGGAGAGACCAGTGATGATCGAGGATCGCATGGAGAAGGTGCTTCGTGGGTGAACAATTCCCTTGGTTCGTGTGTTATGGAGACACAGTGGGCTCAAGGAGAGTACTTGGGATAGGAAAGCACAGATGTGTGCCCAGTACCCAGAGTTGTTTTGAGCCCAGAGTTGTTTTGAGTTTTGTGTTTTTATGTTTATACTTGTTGTGGTGGATCATTTTACCTTTGGCTATGAAATATGTGGTTTTCTTTCCTCTGAATGTGTGCAAAAAGTCCTTGCTACGAGGAGGGGAGTACCCGACCCCTAATCATGACGCATTAAGGTGGATGCGATAAACCCGAGCAGGTGAGTCAGTGTCACCCAAAGCTGATAGTACTTTACATGGGGGAGGAGACTTCCCAACACACATGGCTGGGAAGTTTGACATGGTATTTTTCTTGGTTCTTGACAGGGAGGTGTTCTTAGTTAACAATGAGGTTCACTCTTGAGAGGTATCTTTCGAGGTGGTTGTTCAGAATCGATCTTTCATTCTGGGTTGTTAAAATTCTCAAGGGAGAGAATAGTTTGAGAGGTATCTGATGTGATGACCCATACTCTTAGGGTCCTTTCCTTTGCCAAGAATCTGGATCCTAAAGGTGTAGCGTCTCGGAGTGAGACCGATCGGCGAGACCAATCAGGGTGACTGATCGGGGAGACCGATCGGCATGACCGATCGGTGCCACCGATCGGTGAGACCAGTCAGTGAGGCCGACCGATCGGTGAGACCGATCGTTGTCGCCCAACCTTGTTGGGGTTTTTCCAGTGACGTGCGCAAATTGGGGTTTAAACCCTATTTTGACCCCTTTATGCTTGTTTTAAAGCCCAGTAATGCCCATAAATGTTATAATTAAATATTTAATCAATTAACCTGGTGTATGCATAAGTTTAAGCCACCTGACCCTTTAATAATGTGAGGGGTCATGTGGTCGACCCACGACCCCCCACTCCTTACGCAGATCCACGTTGTTAACTCAACCATCCCCGACCTTTATAAACTAAAAGGGTTCTCCCTAGTTTTCTTTTTCTCGATCACCCTACGCTAGGTGTACCCTTCGTTCAGACTAACCGCTTTTAGTTCGGACGAGCCGCATCGCTATCCGTGAAGTTACCCACCCGGGTTTAGCATCGGTTGTTGATAACAAGTGTGGAATTTCTCATTCGTCTCTCCCTTTTTGTGTATATTGTGGGGTGGGCATGCTTCCGATTCTCTAGAATTGGATTAACCAATCTTTAATGAAGATAATGAACAGACTCAGAGGAATGAAGGGGGTGGGGGGGCTATGATCGATGCTGCTGCTTTGTTTTATGATCTTCTTTTCTGAATTGTGTGGCCTTACCCCTACTGAAAATCATGGCCGTTTTTGGTCTTTTCTCTATGTACTAATGAACCCTTACCTCTGGTGATGTTTAAATGGATTGTATTTGTGAACCCTTAATGTGTAAATGAATTTGGTTAATTACGTATATTCGACTAAATAAATTGAGGCACTAGGATCAATCCTTTTTTGTGATAACCCCAGTTAAAGCACACAAAAATTGACATCATGGAGTGTGTTAAATCTTATAAATATGAAAGTACCAACATGGTCCTGCTTTGTGTTGGTGGTGGTGGTTTGATTGTTTTTCTTTTCACGGGCCGTTTGTGTGGTGATGTGGATGGGGATGGGACCCTTGTTGATATGAATTCAGTGGTTGTGAATTTTAGGACCGGGTGGTTACCTTGTTTATATGAAAAATTGGTGTGGGATCCTCTATTGATGAGACACCATTTGGGCGGGATACAGGGCAGTGTCTCAGGGTTTTATTTGGTTCTAGTACTTCAAGGGATCGTACTTATCCCATTGTTGTTGTGACTTTACAAGAGAACCCGATGTGAATGCTTAAATTGATGTTGGCTGGATCTTTTTCCTTGGTTGTGCTTATGGTGTTAGTCGCCCATTAGTTGACAAACGTATTTAAACATTATTACTGAACATGAAAAAAAAGGATGGGACAAATGGGTTTTCATTTGTTATGAGTTGTGACTCAGACTTGAGTGTTGTTTTTGTTCTTTAGGCGGGCTGAAGAAAAACATAAACTTTGGGTGAGTGCTTGTTACCTATACTTATACTTGTAGTTTTGTGTTTTTTATTCGCGCCCCACCCAAGTTGAGAACTTAGTGCCAAAAACCCCCATTTCATGGGGGAGAGAGTTTTCCCAACACTTCTATTAGTGGCTGGTTATTAGCTTCTTTCTTCTCCCTTTCCCGGATATCCCAAGTATCTTTGGGTAGGCTGTGATGGCCTGAAGTCCATTATTAGCCCAAGAACCTCCGTGCGGGGTAGTGTGGTGGTTGGCACAGGTTTGTGTGGGTAGGTGGTTTCCCAAGTGTCTTCGGGATGAGGCCCAGGTGTCTTCAAGTGTCGCAGTGGATCTTCTGACCCAGGTGTCTTCGGGAGTGGTGGGGGTTGTTCTAGCCTAGGTGTTTGCAGGTGTGGTTACGTGTGACACTAGTGGCCCAGGTGTGTGCGGGCGAGGATTGGCAATGGGAATGTGTGAGGTTGTGTCTGAGGTGTGTGCGGGTGGGGTGTGGTAGTGGGACTGCGGTGAGAATGGTGGGATTGGTTCGATGCATAGGATGTCTTCAATAACCAGTGGAAAAGTGGCACGGGGTACCCAAACATCGATGTGCTCTTATTATATATATTACTTGACTTGCGTTATTTGGGGAGTGTGCCTTGGTGAGGCTTGGGTGGGTAGTTTACCTTGTTTGGTGTCTGGTTTACTCTTTTTTTTTTCACGGGACATTAGTACGTTCCCCCACTTGTGCACGAGAGTCTTTGTTTTCCCTACTGAGTATACTTGTATTCTCACCCTATGTATATAAAACTACTTTCAGGTTTCTTGGAGGACATTAGGGATCACGCAGAACCATACTAGCGCAGGACCCTTGGGGCGGTTGCTGTTAATTTTTTTCTTTCATTGGTACTTTACCTTGTAGTCATTTTTTGTACTCGTGGTGTTTATTTTTGGAACATGCATATGGGTATATTTGTTCTTGGATTTACTTTTACTTTATGCTTTGGGAGTTGTTGAGATTTACCATCTTATCTCCCGATCCTATTAAAAGAAAAAGGGTAAGCCTTCCATTTAGTGAGTGATTATATACCCTTGTCTCTGGTCACCACTCTGGGACCTATTGAAGGCGGGTTTTGGGGGTCATTATCTCTCTTTCAACTTAAAGAAAGAAGGGACTCACAACCTGCTGACCCTTCCCTCCTTTTGGTGAAGGCGAGTCATGATATTTTTAGGGTGTTATTTTTTTAGGGTTTTTATTTTTTTAGGGTTTTTATTTTTTTAGGGATTTTAGGGTTGTTTTCGGTATTTTAGGGGTTTTCTTCTTTTTATAATTTTCATGGTTTTCTAAAAAAATGAAAAATTTGGAGGGGTTTTTAGGGTTTTTTATATTTTTATGTTTTTTATGTTTTTTTAGTTTTTTAAGATTTTGTTGGGTTTAGGGTATAAGGTTTATGGTTTAGGGTGTAGGGTATAATTTTTAAGGTGTAGCCTAAAAGGTGTAAGGTATAGGGTTTAGGGTGTAGGTTTTAGGGTTTATAGTGTAGGGTATTGGTTTTAAGGTGTAAGGTTTAGGGTTTTGGGTGTATGGTATTGTGTTTAGGGTGTGGGATTTATGTTTTATGGTGTTAGGTATAGGGTTTTGGATGTGGTGTTTAGGGTTTATGGTGTAGTTTATTGGCTTCAGAGTGAGGGGAGTAGAGTGTGGGTTTTTGGGTATAGGGGTCTTGTTTTATGCTGTAGGGTATAGGGTTTAGCATGTAGAGTTTAGGGTTTAGGCTGTAGGGTTTAGGGTTCAAAGAGTAGGGTTTAGTGTTTAGGGTGCATGTCTTAGGGTTGGAGGTGAATTGTTTTGGGTTTAGGGTGTAGGGTATAGGGTTTAGGGTTTAGGGTGTATGGTATTGGGTTTTAGGTGTAAGTATTAAGGGTTAGGGAATAGGTTATACGGTTTAGGGGTATCAGATTTAGGGTTCAGGGTGTAGGTTATATGTTTTAGGGTGTAGGGTTTAAGGTTTTGGGTTTAGGTTATAGGGTTTAAGGTGTAGGCTTTAGTTTTTAGGGTGTAGTGTATATGGTTTAGGGTGTATTGTTTAGGGTTAGGGATGTAGGGTATAAGGTTTAGGGTGTATAGTATAGGGTTTAGGGTATAGGGTTTGAGGTGTACTGTAAATTTCATAGGGTGTAGGGTTTAGGGTGTATGGCTTACCGATTTGGTTTTCGAGTTTATGGTTTAGGTTTTTGGGTGTATGGTATAGGGTTTGGGGTGTAATGTATAGGATTTAGGGTGTATGGTATTGTGTTTCATGTGTAAGGTTTTGGTTTTAAGGTCTACGATATAGATTTTATAGTGTAGGGTTTAGAGTTTAGTGTGTAGGGTGTAGGTTATAGGGTTTATTGTGTATGGTTTGGGGTTAAAGGTGTATGTAATCAGGTATAGAATGAGGGATATATGGTATAGAGTTCAGGGGGCAGGGTATATGGTGTATGTTATAGGGTTTAGGGTATTGGGTTTATAGTTTACTCTTTATGTTGTAGGTTGTTTGGTTTAGGGTGTATGGTGTATGGTTTAGGTTGTATGGTTTAGGGATTAGTGTCTTGGGTATAGGGTTGAGGGAGTTGAGTTTAGGGTTTAACGTACATGGTATAGGGTTTCAAGTGTAGGGTTTAAGGTTTAGGGTTTAGGGTACATGGTTTAGGGTGTAGTGTTTAGAGTTTAGGGAAATGGGTATAGGTTTTAGGGTGTATGATTTACGGTTTTGGGAGTAGGGTATAAGGTTTTGGGTGTAGGTTTTTGGGATTAAAATGTAGGGTTTAGGGTTTAGGGATTAGGGTGCAAGGTTTAGGGTTTGGGGTTTAGCTTGTTGGGTATGAGTATTAAGTTGTAGTTTTTATGTTTTAGGGTGTATGGTATAGTGTTTCTGGTGTATGGTTTATGGGTTAAGGTGTATGGTATAGGATTTAGGGTTTTTTGGGTTTTTTGGGGTTTTTAGAGTGTTTAGGTTTATATATGATTCTTAGGGTTTACAGAGTTTTTTGAGGTTTTAGGGCTAGAAGGCTCGGGGGCAAGCATGCTTGGACCCCCAAAATTTATTAAAAAAAGTAAAGGCAAACAAGAAAACAAACAAGTCCAACAACCCACACCCACAACCAAAAAACCCTACTACAAATCAAAGGGACCTTGATCGGTACCATAGCCAGAGGACACATCAACATCTGCCAAATCCCCCTCAGATTGTGGATTCCCAGGCTGCTTGAAAATCACATATTACATATCACTTAGTATTTAATGCACCAAAGTCACCTTCGCATTGGAGGTGTATTTATCTGGATGTCATCACTTGAAGTCAAGATTATTCTTCTTATTATCCTTAGATGAGGATCTGGTTCACACATTCTTTATCTAACCTGAGTAATCCTTTCTAGACCTCCTCTTCAGTGGGGCAGAGGTGAACCCATCAAACTCCTCCCTGCAGCCGAGCATTATTCCATCACTGGCCGAGACTTTCTCCCCACCACGGTTGTCAAATTTATTATTTCCATATATCCTTTCTTCATCTAAGGCATCCCCGCATTTATTGAGGACTTGTGAACCAATGAAATGATTCTAGATTTCCTCTTATAAATTAACCTTATGAGTTTTCTCTATAGGTTCCCCCTCACCTGAAATCTACACATCCAACTCACAACCACCTAATGGTTCCTCCAAGACCACATCCTCAAAAACTAAGAACTCACCAGAGGGGACCTCTTCATTAAACACCGGAGCCAAAATTATGTCATGAACCTCCTTATCCTCAACAAAAACACACTCTCTCCTAGATAAACTGTGGCCTTCCTCATTCCGAACTTATAATTAAAATTCCTTAACATGATTTTTCACCAAAGGAAATAAGACCATAACAGTTTAATCAGCCACATAGTGTGAAATCTAAACATGATGTCCATCCTCATTGAAATCATGACTAGAGTCATAAGTAGAAGTCATGGAAACATCATCTAATAAATCAATTCAAGATAAATGTCCCTCCTCATGAACATCACATGCATCAAGTCCAGAATAGGGGGACTGAGAAAGAGGGACATGATCCTCTAACACCTCAAGTCCATTACCATTGATCAGTGGTAGAAACTACACATCCTCCTAATCCATTTTTCATCCATCATGCCCAAAATCTTCTCCAGATATCTCCTCAGAGTAAAAGTCTTCAAAACGGTTACCCAAATAGAAGCCATCCAGAACCTTCACCACACTACCATTTTGCACTTGATCATCCTACACATCAGTGGTGTCTCTGCTCCCACCAGAAATCCCCAAGGGAGCCAAAATGGTATGATGTGTTATAGTAGGTGATAACATCACAACAACCATCCCCACCACATGATCTAATCCACCTAACACATCTGCAGAAACACAGATAACTCATGTAAAAACCATAGAATCCTTTTTACAGTTAAAAACATCCTCCAAATCCATATCACATACATCATCTACTATAACCTCTTTACCACACCCAATTAACAAATCATATTTCATGTTTTTAAATAATGTACTAAAATTAGGGTCAGGGGGAAATCGTTGAGGCTTCTTCAGCAGAGAAACCACCCCAACCCCTGCAACCTCCTGCACTTCAAAAATAGCTTTTCAACCTACACCAAACTCCACACAAGATAGCTTTGAACCACCATTTTTCCTACTTCTATGAATAGTGGACCAACTTAGATGACCCAAATTCTTACAATATGAACAAAAATTAACCCACGATTCAATAACAACAAGCTTCTTGTATCAGAACTCCTCACTAACAATGATACACACATACTCAATTAGTACCTTAGATACATTAACTTCAACAAAAACTCATTGAGAAACAGGATAAAAAACTTCCAGGGTCCTACTGTATGAACAAATATATTGACCCACTGTATTTCCAAGCATATAAATAATAGGAAAATTTTTAAATGGTAGGGGAAGTTCTAGAAACTCACCTAAGTAGTGATCATCGGTGAATCAAAATTCATATGACGATCAAATCTCAACTAAAAGAAGAAGAAACAAGCTGTATATAATCTTAGAGGGGATGAGGACCATGTGAGGATAAGATTACATTCATTTTCAAATTGTATCATAATATGGTGACCATATATTAACCCTACCATAGAACGATCCTGAAGACCCCATAAATCAAGGAAAAAACTATCAAATGAGTACACCGAGGGACATAAATTCATTAATCATGAAACCAGTATCAATATATTTAGAGAATAGGCCTTGTTGAACTCCGATATCCATATAAGGTATTGTGGTTGACATTTATAAAAACCAGGCACCTTAGAGAAAATCTCAATCTAAGGGAATGAGGGTATAAAATTAGGAATGAAGAAAGAACTGGACAAGTCATTCCAACCTCCAAATTCATCAAGAATCAATAAAGGTACCTACCTCATAGAGGGGAAAGGGGGAGGCACAATAGTCATTGTCATCAAGGTGGTAGAGGGGGGGATAGGTGCAGCCACGATCTTGATCTTTTAGGGGTTTCAGGGTTTTTGGTGTTTTCTATATTTTTTAGGGTTTTTTGGTTTTTTGGTTTTTTTTTTGTTTGATATGGGTTTTTTTAATTTAAAAGGTTGCTAAGGGATTTCTTTGGTATTATAAAGTTTTTTGGGTTTAATTAATTTTTTTAGGTTTTTAGGGTTTTTAGGGTTCTTGTTGGTTTTTAGGGTTTTCATGATTTTTAGGATTTTATGGTTTTTAATGGTTTTTAAGGTTTTAGGTTTATTTTAAGTTATTTAGGGGTTTATAGGGTTTTATTTGGGGTTTAAGTATGTTTTGAATTTTTTATGGATTTTTTTGGGATTTTAGTGTTTTAAGGATTCTTTAGGGGTTTTAGGGTTTTTAGGGGGTTTTAGGGTTTTTTATGTTGTTAGGGTTTTAAGTGTTCTTTTGGGTTTTGCAGATTTTCTAGGGTGTTTAATGTTTTTAAGGGTCTTTTAGGGTTTTATGTTGTTTTTAGGGTTTTTATGTTTTTATGGGTTTTATGGTTTTTATGTTTTTATTCAGGTGTTTTATGTTTTTAGGGTTTAAGTGGGTTTTATGGTTTTATGGTTTTTAGGGGTTTTAAGGGGTAGTTGTTTTTTTGGGCTTCTAAATATTTTTAGGGTTTTTAGGGGTTTCCAGGTTTTTAGTCATTTTTTTCTAGGATCACTAAAAAATAATTATATGTTTTCCACATGGGCATATATATTGGTAAAAGTAAATTTTTCATTGGTAAATTGTTTTTCCAAAAAAGTTATGTCAATAAAGTTTTGGAAAAAACTCTATCACTAAATGTTATTGTGGAAAATAAAATAGTTCTGTTATAATTATAATAATACCAACAGATAATATATTGGTTAGTTAAAAGGTTTCACAACATATTCATAGGAAAATGAATCTGTTTAAAATATCATTACCAACATTATTCTTCTATTGGTAATATTATATATAAAAAAATGTATTATTTTGTCATAAAAAATATTATTAAAAATATAGATTTACCACTTATTAAAAACAATACCTACACTTAATATTTATTTATAAATATTTTTTAAATGAAAAGTTATATGTCTGTGCTACAATATTAATTGGAAAAATAAATAAATTATATTGATTAATTTAATCATATATTGTAAACACATTATAATGATTATATTATTAGTTTAAAACTATCATATAAGAAACTATATAAAACCACCATTGTAGTTGGTTCCTACATAAAAAAGTATCCCTATAAAATAAGCAACTTAAACATTGAATGGAAATAGAGGAGGTTCTGGTATAGTCTCATGCACATCATGATCCCACACCACACTAGAAGGTTAACTACTCAATCTAATTTTTATAAAACTCTTTAATATATCCATGGTTTTCCATCATCGACCCATGATACTTAGTTAATCAATAATGTTCAAAATCTACATAAAAGCAGTCATTCACCAACTTCTAATATAAAAAATAAACAAAAACCCAAAACTCAATTGAAAAAAATATTAAAAATGTTAAAAAAACATGACTAATCAATAATACATTTACTGAACTGTGCTATTTATCAATTATATTAACACATAAGATAATACATTCTATTAAAAATCATTATTGTATCAATTTTATTACCATCAAATTATAAGAAACATCGAGTTTGTAAAACATGTCTCTTCTTTAATACTTCATCAAATAAATTTAATTTTCCATATTTATGTTCTTTAAAATTTTTCAAAAAAATATACATGCTAACCAAGTATAAAAAAAATACTAATATGAGTGTTTTAGATAAAACACTATCTATAAAAACCAGAGGAAAACCCCTATCATAGTAAAAAAAATCAACATGTGATCGTTATCTAATTCCATTATTTAATTTGGTTATGTCTTTATTAGGATAATTTCACCATAATAAAATGGTAAAAATCATGATAAATTTACAATTGGACATAAATAAAATATAAGAAACAAATCCCCTACCTCAAAAGCATCAACGTTATTTTCACTTAAACATATCTATATGAGAGATCTATGACCACCTCTCCCATTAGAAATTATATCCCACCTAAGGTATCACACCATAACCATTCCAACCAATAAACAATGACCATGAATTTAAATATATGATTCCTAAAAGAAAATTCTCATCATAAAGAGAGACAAAAACCAGACTTGAGATCTAAAACCATATTAATAATATACACAAAAATACTACAAAGGCCAAGGAGTAAAATTGTTCCAAAAATATGCATTGAAAGGTGTAAGAAATAAATATACCAACATACCAAATTATTATAGAATATATAACATTCCATTAGCCTATAATGTTCAATATATAATTATCCATATGATATTATCATAACATGAAAAATATACAGCACTCATACCTTACGATTCTACAGGAAACTATATTTATAGGAGGGAGCATTTATTTTAATCTCATCTACCCATAAGTGAAATTCAACTTCACATAAATACATTGAGAATAATTTGCAGTTTTAGTCAACATAGCTGCTTCACCTTAGTAATTTCACTCAACATAGATCTGATCTCAATTTTCACTCTCTATAATATTTCACAATTTATTCTTCACATAATAGCTTCCCACATCTCACCACAGTAATCAACACATCCATTAAAAACTACTATTTTGTATCATTCAATTCTTCTATAATTTAATTCCATTTCATAAAATGTGTTTTTCTTAGGAATGAATTAAATTTTCACCTATCAGTGTGCGTAGATCATCAACTATGATCTAGTTAGTAGCTTCATCTCTAATATCTTTTCAAAATGCAAACACTCCCAAAATAATTATCTATGATAATAATGCCCTGTGTCTCAATTTATGTAATCATACAAATTCAAACCTATGATTTTCTTATCCAATGCATAATTTATCATGCCTTTCATTCATATTTCCAGCATTATAGCTTTATTGTTTCTTATAATGGGTTAAAACACTATAATTATAAATTTTTGGGTCCATATGTTTGTGATTATAGACCTTATGATGGATTTTTCTGTAAATAATCATATAAAATTCAACATTTATTAGAATCTAACACTTCAAAACTTCTATTTCATGTGGTTAATCATATTTTTTCCAACATTTATTTCCATGTAATCTCAAGTAATCCTCATTCATTGGGGTTATTTATTTTAAATAAATATATAAATTTAAATTTAAATCCAATGTATGAGAATGAGACTATGGGAATAAAGTGGTCAATGTGATCACTTAGAAAAAAATTAATCCTCAATATATAACTTTAATCATGCAAAACTTTACTACTTCACACAGTCCATCACCAATTATTTAAATCAAATTATGAATTCAAAATTCAAGAAATATTATGATAATGATATAAAGGGAATTAATAGGTTAGTGTGATCACTCAAACAGTAATTAAGAATCAATATGTTACCTTAAACATATAGGCCTTTACTTCTCCACAAACTCTACGAGCAACTACTGATGAAGTTTCAACTTTTGTAACTTCATGATATAGATTATTAATAATTAAATGGAATATTTCATTTCCATGACAATATCTTCAAAAAAATCATCATTCTTATCCATAAGTGACATATGAATATGAAAGAAAAAACACTATTAATCACCATTCCTATTTGTTTATTATCATCACCCAAAACATTGAATAAATGATTAATAAAACCAAAAAATTTTCCACATTTAGGAATTTATCCAAATATTATATCAGTAAACATTGAATTGAATTCAATGTGATCATGTGGAGAAATCATTTTAGTGTCAGTTTCCTTATCATATATACTTGGCGCATAATAGAAAATGGAATAATGTTACTATAACATCATCATTGAAATTAAAATTAATCATGATTTCTGAGAAACTCAATCTCCCTATGGAATTGAATAATAAAATACAATATTAATAGAAAATAAATTGGAATTTCAAAACACTGAATATTGAGAAATAATAATGCATCCTAAAAAATTTAAAGGAATATTTTATTACCATTGACCATGAAAACACTTGTAGTTTTTTGTTTAAATTTCATGTTGACATTTCAAGTGACTAGTATATAAATGTGAATTTTCAAAGTTGATTTTGTTTTATGAAATTCCAAAAAAAAACTTTGATTCACTTGAAATAAGTAAAAAATAAAGTATAATAGAGACATACATCGTCATCCTATTGAAAAATTCATAATTGTGATCTATTCATCAAATCAGAGTCTTTGATAGGATAACTAGTTGTTTCATAAGTTTAGGTTAAATATTGTATATTTGGAATATAATTAAATTAAATAGATAGATATATAGTATCAAATTATATAATCTAGTAACAAAAATTTTAATTGAGAATGAAACCTAACTAAATATACAACAAACCATTTAGTGTAATGATAACCTTATGAATTGAATGTATTATTTCAAAAATAGTCTTAAAGGACCTTTTCATATTTTATAAATATAAATATGAACTTATTTAAAAGAATAATTTTTAGACACTTTCATATTGAATTTTTAACATATGGAAAATAAGTGAGTAAAAATTATCAAGCTATATGTTGTGTGGATTTTTAGTTCCAAGACCATATCCAAAATATTATGTTCCAAAGATCTGAATTTCCATATTCAATCTATGTTGTATATCTAAAGATCTTTTGATTGTTTACATTTTGTGAAAATTGATCATTACTTGTTAGATCATCACATTAAAAATATAATTACCATCAAGAATTAATTATTATAAGATTCATTCAAATTTTATGGATGTGAAGACTAATGTATTATAAAGTTCACATAGTTTGGTTTCTTCTCATAAAAAACCATAAAAATGTCATTTAAATATATTAGTGACATTTCAAAGGATCTGAAAAATGTTTTTCATTAGTAGATGAATATTGGTTATTTCTTCTTTACTAAATTTATTATTATCCAACAAAATATATTCTAAAAATTTCATATTTTCCTTTCTCATTACCTTGAGATGGTGTGGGAGATTTGTTTCCTATATGTAAAGTGATTGTCTTTAATTACCAATTACTTGAACATCTTCACATGAAATAGGAGAATTGGATTATACCTAAAAATTAATTATTAAATGAATAATTTATAAGAGATTTCATTTCCTGGATTCAAATTCAATAGATTTATTATAACTTCTATTTTCAAAATAGCCCTCCATATAAGACAACAATAACAAAAAATTATTTGACGCAATTAAATTTTGTCGGATACATTGATAAAATGTTTCTAATAATGTCTATTGAAGGCTATATTTTCATAAAACCATTTAGAACAAGATCATGTGATAAAAATTTTCTTATACCTTCTAAGGGAAATAAATTGAGAATATTTATCAATGATTTTCAGAGAAAATGTGGATATATCATGAAATGTGAAAATAATGTTTTGAAAAGAAGCATTATATGAACTTTTCATGTGTCATTTTATATAAAGATAAAATGTTATAATGTTTTTACACTTTATAAATTACCTCCAATTATTTTTTAAGAGTATATTGGGGAATGTTTAACTAATAATGAGTTTTATAATAAAAATAAGTTGTAAATATGAGCCATGCAACATTACTTATCTTATTGGATGCATACTGGGGTTCCAAAGAATGATAAAAAATATCATTGTTTGGATGTAACATAATATGATAATATTGTGAAATTTTTGAGCATAATTATTTTAAAGTAATCCTAAATTAACTTCTAGTTTTAATTTTGACTCCTAGTCATTGTAATTTTCATGATGAATTCTTTCACAATAGAAATGCCGATGCTTTGGAAGAGCTATGATGGGATTATTGCTATATATTTTTACCATCTTTATCATACTATCAATTAATTTCAATTTAATTTATAATTATATCATTACAGGATGTAAGTTTCCTATATAATAGTAATTGTAAGAGGTCATAGAAAGAACAAATGATTGGGAGCCATTTAGTTTTTTCTAATTCTGTAAAAGAATTCATGTCAACAAACTATTGGGAGGTGGTTTGGTCTTTTGGAACTTTAATAATAATTATATTTCTTGTTTAAATTTGGATTAAATTTTCAATAAATTGTTGTTATTTATTTTGGATGTGTTTTTCTAGATTTCTTGTTGATTTTTATTACTTGAGTGGTTTTGTTCAAGAATTTGTGTGTGATAATTTTAATTTAATAAAACAAACATTACTTTTCATTTCCAAACTTCTTATTAAATATTATTTTATAAAAAAAAACACTATCAAAATTATGAAAATAAATTTCTATTTAGTAATATGATTCAACTTTGAAAAATATATATAAACATTCAATTATAGCTGCTTCATTTTCTCTTCCTATTAAATATACATTCCACTAAAATGAAAATAAATTGGAAAAAATATCTATCAATATAAAAAGTATATTTCTACCCTACACAATAAAAAGTATGAGAATAATGTCCATGGCTATTATAAGCATAATCATTTACAATTTATAAAGGAAAATAAATTGAATTGTTATAATAGTTTTAAATATTTTTTTCCAATAGAAAATAAACAATGAAAAATATTCCTTTGAATAGTTCTTTCCTAGAGATAATTAAATCTTTACATAAGATACAAAATGAATACTATACATGGATGAAACATTAGAAAACATAACTTGGTCACCTAAAAATTTATATGTTAATCTGACTGACCAGTCTAAATTTTATATATGGAAATACTAATGAAAATAGTGCTTTAAAGAATTATAGAATTTAAAATATTAAATTATAAATATATTTTTCTATATTTCTAGAACTATTTGGGTTGTATAAATGAAATAGAACATCTGCAAAAAACAAAAAAAATAGGACATTCTAATGTAAAATTAGAGAAATAATTTTGTGAGATGAATTTGATGAATTCCTTTATTGTTTTATCTGATCTAGCACAATATTTTCATGAAATTTAAATATATTTTTAATTTATTTATTGGTAATTTATGAATAAAAGTATGAGCTCCCGACTCAATTAATTATAGATGATCATTAGAAGTATGGATTTAGTATTTTGAAATCTAAAAAAAATAAAAAAAATAAAAACTTATTTAATTATAATTTCTATCAATTCCTAACTAAAAATCAATTCGAAAAATAGATAACTGAAATTTCAACTTCATAAAACATTAATAGATGAAGAAATACAAAAAAAGTAGGTTAAATCATCAATATATTGGATAAGAAATGGGTTTATGTCTATGATCCTCCTGATAATGCAACTTTATATTTGAAGGATGAAAAAAATAATTCATCTCTAGGTGAGGAGTGTAAGTGGTGGTAAATAATTATGGAGGGTTTGGTTATTGGTTCAAGGGTAGTTTATGGTTACAAATTGGGTGTGTGAGTGTTGAAAAATATTCCAATGTTGGGGAGGTTGGGGATGGAGACATGGGATTAGGGGAACTATAAGGGGAAGTGTGGTTTTGGGAGGATAGATGATTAATTTTATAAAAGGAAAAAATATTGAAAACGCACAAAAAAACAAATCCTTACTCTCAAAAAAAACTATTAAGTGAGGTGATTAGTTTGATAAAATAAGGTGTTTGGTTCATTATTCATCCCAACCCTATCAATATTTTTTACTCAGAAAGGTACAACAATGACCCCTTAATCTTCAAACAATCTATATGTTTAGGAATCATAATAACAACATAACCTTCTCAATCTGCCACTATAATAATAAATTTATGGTTCTTCAATAATATATCATTAACTTATAATAAAAATACTTTAACATAGCATATCATAATGATTAAATCATCAAAAGTGTATATTTTACATAAATCTTAGTTGGATTCCAAGACTCGGTCATTCTTCTTGTGCTTCCCAGTGACTATAATTGAATTAAAATCAGAATAGGCAACAATGAATTCTATGTTTCTGACATACTTATTCATTCGAGATACATGGTTTGGAGCCAATCCAATAACACAAAATATGTTATCATGATGATAAACATACAAGTTGTGTCTTGGATTGTTAAAATGTTAGTAAAATACACAGCGAAGATGGACTCCACAATTGAGGGAGGAAAATTTGGATGGTCACTGAGATCAGACACTAGAAGCTCTTCTAATATTCCTCTAATTTTTTTCATATTATTTCCCTTTCACTTTTGTTGAGGAACATGCATCACAATGATTTATGGAGAATGAACTATAATCAACTCCATTCATAACAAATCATTCAATGGGATTGCAGCTTCCATCATGATGCAGTTTTTGTTTTTAGGTCGTTGATAGTGGAAAATGTCATCTCGACCATATGGTTGGTGGATGAATTTTATTATATTTTTTAAAAAAATTGTATGTTCTCTATTATTTTTTTACTAATTAATATTCAACCCCAATAACTTATTTCATCCCAAAATAAATGTATCCAAATTAAATGTATCTAAATATGGTTATTATTGGTAGAAATTTTTTTATTTGTAATTCTACTTATTTATTAAAGATTCATGTGTTAGTAAAAAAATATTGGTATTGGTAGGATAAAGAAATATATTTAACTAGTGGTAAATTATTTATTACTATTGAATAATCAATATCAACAGATAGATATATCAGTAAAAACAAGTGTTGGTACATAAAATTAATACTAATAAAACATAATATCTATTTCAATTTCTCATTTTAAAAAATAGTAATATTATTAGTCAATAAATTTTTATTCGTAAAAATAATTTTTTATAAAGGTTTTTTTTGATTTTAATGGGGTGTTTTGGGTTTTTGGGGTCTTTTGGTTTTTGGGGTGTTTTTAGAATTTTTATGCAGTGTTTTGGGGGGGGGGGAAGGGTTTGGGGTTTTAGTGGGTTTATTGGTGGTTTTATATGTTTTAATGTGTTTTAGAGTGTTTTACCCATTTTTTGGGTTCTTGGGGAAATATTATTTTATTAGGGTTTTTTAGGTTTTTAGGGGTTTTTAGTTGTTATAGTGGTTTTAGGGTTTTGTTATGGTTTTTATAATTTTTAGAGATTTTCATGATTTTTAGGTTTTTTGGGGTTTTTATGGGATTTATGGATTTTTATTATTTTTATGGGTTTTAGGGTTTTTAGGGTCTTTTAAATTTTTTGGGTTTTTTGGGTATTTTAGTGTTTTAGGATTTTTTAGGGTTTTAGGGGGATTTTGGGTCTTTGTTGTTTTTATGGTTAGGAGGGTTTTAAGGGTCATTTAGGTTTTTTATGGGGTTTTATGGATATTTAGGGTCACCTAGGGGATTTTTTGTGTCCTTTATTAGTTTTTCAAATTTTATATTGTTTTTCTTGTATTTAGGGTTTCTGAAGATTTTTAAGGTCCTTTAGTATTTTTAGGGGTTTTAGAGTCTTTAGTGTTATAGGGTAATTTATGGCCTTTATGGTTTTAATGGGTGTTTAGTGTATGTTAGGGGTTTTAGGGTCTCTATGGGTCTTTCAGGGTCTTTTAATGTCTTTTATGGTCTTTTAGGGTTTTTTATGTTATTTTAGGATTTTTAGGGCCTTTTAGGGGGTTTTAAGAGTTATTAAGGTATTTTAGAGTTTTGGGGTCTTTTTTTTTATTTCATTGTGTCTTTTTTGGGTTCTTAATATTTTTAGGAATTTTTGGGTGTTTATGGTTTTTAGGTATTTTATGGTTTTTATGTGGTTTTATGGGTTTTTATGGTTTCAGGGTTCTTTCAAATTTTAGGGTTCCTTTAGGGTTTCTTAGTGATTTTACGATTTTTTGGGGGTTTTTTAGTGTTTTTAGTGTTTTTATGTTTTTTAGGGTTTTATGTTTTTCACAGATTTTTAGGGATTTGTGGGGTTTTAAGTTTCTTTTTTGTGTTTTAATGGTTTTAAGGGTTTTTATTAGGTTTTTCGAGTTTTATGGTTCTATAAGGCTTTAAATGGATTTTAAGGAAATTATGAATTTTTAGGGTTTTAAGGGGTTTTCTTGATTTTTCATGTTTTTTTGGGTTTTTATGGTTTTTCATGGTTCTAGTGTTTATAGTTTAATTTAGGATTTTTAAGGATATTTTAGGATGTTAGGGTCATGAAGAGTTTTTAGAGTTTTTTTACCATTTCTTGTGTTTCTTTTGTTTTTTGGGATTTTTAGGGTTTTTAAGTGTATTAAGGGTCTTTTAGTGATTTTATTTCATTTTTATGGTCTTTTAGGGTTCTCTTAGGGATTTATTATCATATTTATGGGTTTAGGGTCCTTTAGGATCTTATATATTTTTAGGTGTTTAGAGGTTTTAGGGGTTTTATGTTATCTACGATTTTAGGGTTTTAAAGGTTTTGGGGTTTTTATGGTTTATCAGATTTTATGGGGTTTAGTGGTGTTTACGGATTTTTGGATTTTAAGGGATTTTAGGGTTCTTTAAGTTATTATGATTTGTAGTGTTTTTTTTTGAGTTTTTATGATTTTGTATGGATTTAGTTTTTTTAGGGTTTTTATGGTATTTTATGGTATTCTAGAGCTTTTAGGGTTTTTTGGGTAATTTTTGGGACTTTTTGGGGGGGGTTTTAGGTTGTTTAAGGGTGTTGGGGGGGATGATGTTGGGATTTTAGGAATTTTTGGGAAATTTTGGGTTTTTTATTTTTTGAGTTTATTTTTGGATTTTAGAGACTTTTAGGAGGTTTTAAGGATTTGTGGCTTTTTAGGGGAATTTAGAGTGTTTTAGGGTTTTGTGGGTTTTATTGGTATTTTAAGTATTTTAGAGTTTTTATAATATTTTTGTGTTTTTTGAGGTTTTTATAGCCTTTTAGGGTTTTTGGGTTTTTAGGGGTTTTAGGTTCTTTTATGGTTTTTAAGGGTTTTAAGTTCTGTTAGGGGTTTTTACAATTTTTTAGTCTTTTTTGGGTGTTTAGGTTTTTATTGGATTGGGGGTTTTTAGAATTTTTAAGGGGTTTTAGGATTTTTTCCGATTTACAATGTTTTTAGGATTTTTATGGTTTTGGGGTTTTTAATGTTTTAAGATTTTATAGGTTTTCTTTGTTTTTTATGGGTTTTTAGTGTTTTTATTGTTTTTTTGGGATTTTTAGGGTTTTTAAAGGGTTTTTGGTTTTTAATAGTATTTAGGGTTTTCATTTTTTATTTTATTGTATTTTTTAGGGATTTAGGCTCTTTAAAGGATTTAGGGGTTTTTTCGGGGGTTTTGGGGTTTTTAGGTTTATATGGTTTTTAGGTTTGCCATGGTATTTTATATTTTTAGGGTTTTATAGTTTTTTAGTGTTTTAGGGTTTTTAAGGTTTTTAGGGTTTTATGGATTTTAGTGTTTTATAAATTTTTGGTGGGTTTTATGTTTTTACGGGGTTTAAGGATTTTATTGGGGTTTTAATATTTTTAGGGGAAAGGAAGGCTCGAGGCCGGGCTATTCCTGACACCCCCCAAAATTTATTATAAAAAGACATGAAGACATTTCAGACAAGGGAGGGGAGGTGTCAAATGACCCACACCCAAAAACACTTAACGACCCAAGACAAAGATGCAAAAAAAAGAAAAAGAAAAAAAAAGAAAAAAACACACAAAGCCAAACAAAGTCCCCACATCACCTCCCATACAAGCAGAAACCAATGTCCAGCAGCGTCAAAACCATCAGCAACATCCCACTTCACTTTCTCCAGCCTCCATCATCTCCTCATCCCTACACCCCGATTCAGTTACAGAAGCCAACGACACCAATTCCAATCAACATAGCCATAGAATTCTTCCAGCACCAACAACCTCCAAACCTCAAGGAAATCAGCAGCCAATAACCAGCAGCCCAACAGCCAGCAACCATTACATCCAAACCAAAAAGCATCCAGCAACCAAAAAATGGCACCAAATAGCCCCCATTCAAAGAAAAACAAATGATGAACAACAACACCCACATCCAGCATACGACATACAGAAAAACCAACAACACAGGACCACCATCACCCATGCCCCAGACCAACAACTTCATTTCATCCCAACCTATCAGCATGTAGTAACCACCATCGATGTTTCTAATACCCAGTATATCCTTTCACACCTTGAAAGCAAGCAGCAACACACCACCAATCTATCAAAATTTCATACACCACTTGCCACAACAGCAACACAATAAACAAGAAAACTAGAGCCATCGCAACCAGAAAAGAAAAAAACACCTCCAGCCAAATGAACATCCCAGAAGCCCAAACCATCAATGAACTAAACCAAAATTTAAGGTAAGACTTGCACCCACAAAGCATAATCTGATTGAATCCACGATCCAAAAACATACCAGAAAAGAACAACCATCGCAGGAACAGAAGCAAAAACAAGGCCAAGCGATGAACCTGGATCTTCTTCGCAGACTTATACCAAGCCTATATGAGCACCCACAGAACTGGAACAAGCACGGAAGCACCAAGCCGACACCAAACGTTCTTCATCCACGAAAGACCAACGCATCTCCAAAAAAGCCACCAAAAATCTTCTAAGCTCAAATCTGTGAGTGTAAAGGCATATCGCAACCCCGACAACCGAGAAAGCAACCATTTGTGAGAAAAAGTCCCTCAACCCCGCCGACTAGCCCACGAAAACCCCAGATCTTAAAAGTCAATGTCGATCCGCAGCTGAAAACCAGAGGGGATCCCCACGCCCAATGCATCATCGGCTTCAAAGCGCTCCATAACAAACCGAACTGAAGGCCAAAAAACCACCAAAGACATCTGATCACAAACGTGCCAACGAGACCCATCCAAATCCAAAATCCAATACGCGGAGGGGAGCCTATGTCACTAAAGACCGAAATAAACCACCTTCTTCAGATAGTAGAGCACCACCAGAGCAGACCGATGCTGAGAACAGAGAAGAAACGAGAATTTGAGATCAACGATCTGAGCGGAAACCATAAGAAAACCTGGAGGAACCAGCAAGCGGGATGGGTTGGTTATTTTTTAGTGGGTTTTGGTTATTTTTTAATTTTTAGGGGGTTTTAGAGTTTTTAGGGGTTTTAAGGGTTTTTAGTGTATTCATGGTCTTTTGAGATATTTATAGTTTTTGGGACAGTTTACTTTTCATAGAGTTTTTATGGCCCTTTCATGTGTTTTTAGGTGTTTTAAGGGTTCTTTAGAGTCATTTAATGTTTTTTGTGGGTTTTTAATGTATTTTGGATTTTTAGGAGGCTTTAAT
The DNA here is from genome assembly GCA_963277665.1 of Viscum album. Taxonomy (NCBI): domain Eukaryota; kingdom Viridiplantae; phylum Streptophyta; class Magnoliopsida; order Santalales; family Viscaceae; genus Viscum; species Viscum album. Next base: position 578,559,441 of record OY728161.1, on the reverse strand, counting down.
GGTTTTAGATTATTTCAGTGGTTTTTAGGGTTTTTATTTTTTAGGTTCCTTTAGTGTTTTTATGTTTTTTATTGTCCTATAGAGTTTTTTAGGGTTTTGTGGTATTTTGGGCTTTTTATGTGTTTTGGTACATTAGGGGTTTTTAAGGGTTTTGGGGTTTTATATTCTTTTAAGGTTTTTAGGGTATTTTATGGTCTTTTAGGAATTTTAGGGTTTTTAGGGTCTTTTAGGGTTATTTTAAGGATTTTATGGTCTTTTGGGTTTTTTATTTTTAGGTTCATTTAGGGTTATTTTGGGTATTTTTGCACGTTATAGGTTTTTAAGGCTTTTAGGGTCTTTTATGGTTTTTATTGATTTTAGGTCTTTTACATGTTATTGGGGTTTCTAGGGTATTTAGCATTTTTACGGTATTTTTAGGTTTCTTAGGTTTTAAGGGTTTTTAGGGTTTTCAGGTGTTATGATTTTGGGGGGTTTCTTGCTGTTTTTTTGGTTTTTAGGGTTTCATAGGGTTTTACAGCATATTTAGGGTTTTTTAGGTTTTAGAGGTTTTAGGGTTTTTAGGGGTTTTTAAGCCTATTACAGATTTTAAGGGTTTTAGTGTTTTTATGGATTTTAATGATTTTTTGTGTTTTATGTGTTTTTGTGTTTATTGTTTTTTTATATTTTAAAGATATTTTAGGGTTTAAACAGGGTCTTTACATTTTTTACGGTTTTTTTATGTTTTCATGAAATTTTTAGGGACATGGGGGGTTTTTGGATTTTTTATCGTTTTTGGTTTTCTTAAGAGTTTTTTTAGTTTTTTTCGGGTTTTGGGTTATTATGGTTTGTTTTGTATTTTTATGTTTTTTTGGGGATCAAAGATTTTAAAGGGTTTCTTGGATATTTTAAGGGGTTTTAGTGTTTTTAGGGTTTATTTTGGGGTTTATAGGGTTTTCATGGGCTTAATGGTTTTTAGGGTTTTCAGGATTTTCATATTTTTTGGTTTATTTAGGTTTTTAGTGTTTTAGGGTTTTAAAGATTTTAGGGGGTTTATGGTTTTGAATTTTTTTTCAAATTGTTAGGTTTTTTAGGGTTTTATGGATTTTAGGAAAATAATGCTCGGGCCCAAGCATGTCTGGCCCCCCAAAATTTATTATAAAATAAAGACAAAGCGTTAAATATTTTTTAGATGTTTTAGGGTTTTTAGGGTTTTTATAGATTTTTAGTAGTTTTAGAGTTTTTATAGGTGTTTTAGGGTCATTTATGTTTTCTAGGGTTTTTAGAGACTTTTAAGGTTTTAGGATTTTTAGGAACTTTTATGAGTTTTCAAAATTTTAATGGTTTTTATTGTTTTATGAATTTTTGTGATTTTTAGGGTTTTTGTGTATTTAGGATTTTAGTTTTGTTATGGGTTTTTAACATTTTCTATGGTTTTGTATAGTTTTATGGGTTTTTAGGTTTATTTGTATTTGGGATGTTTTAGGGTTTTTAAGGGGTTTTGAGTTTTTTAGAGTGTTTAGGGATTTTAGGTTTTAGGTGGTTTTATGGGTTTCGGTGATATTTTGGAATCATTAAAGTTTTTGAGGTTTTTTAGGGTTTTAATATTTTTAATTTTTTTATAGGTTTTAGGGGTTTAAAGGTTTTTTAGGTTTTTTAGGTTTTTTAGGATTCTTAGGGAATTAGGAGTTTCGTAGGGTTTTAGGATTTTTTTTGGGTTTTTCGTGTCATAAGGTTTTTTATGGATTTTATGGGTTTTTATAGTTTTTATGATTTTTTAGTTTTATAGGGGTTTTAATTATTTTTTGGGGTTTGAGTGTTTTTAGGGTTTTGATAGAGTTTTTAATTATTTTTAGGGTTTTTTTTATGTTTTCAATGTTTTTAGTGTTTTATGTTTTTTTGTTTGTAGAGGTTTTAAAGGGTTTTTTAGGATTTATATGGTTAATAGGGTTTTTCAAACAAAATTAGTTTTTATGGTTTTTAGGGGTTTTACGGTTTTTAGAGTGTTTTGGGATTATTAAGGATTTTTGTACTTTTAAGGATTTATAGGGTTTTAAGGTTTTTTAGGGTATTTAGGGTTTTACGGTTATTTTAGGGTTTTTATCTAATTTTTAGGATCTTTTATGGGTTTGAGGATCTTTAGGGTCTTTTATGATTTTTGGGTTTTTATTGTAATTTAGAGGTTTTTAGTGTTTTAGGGTCTTTTAGGGGTCATAAGGTGTTTTTTTTTGTTTTTATGGTTTTTAGGGGGTTTAGGGTTTCAAGGGTTTTGGTTGTATTTCTAGTCTTTAATTTTTTTAGGGATATAAGGGTTTTTGGGGGCGGGATCAGGGTTTTTAGAAATTTTTGGTTTTTTTTTATTTTTAGAGTTGATTGGGGTTTTATGATTTTTAGGTTTTTCAGGATTTTATATTTTTTAGGATATTTTAGGTTTTTAAATATTGTTTGTGTTTTTAGGGTTTTAGGGTGTTTTAGGGGTTTTAGGCGTTTTAGGGGTATTTCAAACTTTTTGGTGATTTAGGATTACTGGTATTTTTTTATTTGTAGGAGGTTTAAAGGTTTTTAGGGATTTTTTTAGTTTTTAGGTTTTTTAGGATTGGTTTTTGGCATATTTTCTTATATTATATTGGTTTCAAAGTATTTTAGGGGTTTTAATGTTTTTAAGAGTTTTAAGGCATTTTAGGGTATTTAGCTCGTTTTTTTGTTTTCTAGAGGTATATAGGTATTTTAGGGGTTTTTATAATTTTTTTGGCGTTTTAGGGCTTGTAAGGATTTTTAGGGATTTTAGGTTTTTTTACAGTTTTAGTGTGTTTTTGTTTTTAGTGTTTTTTGGGTTTGTATGTTTTTTGTGGGGTTTTATGGTTTTTTTGGTATGTTGTTTTGATTTTTTAGCACTTTTAATTTTTTTTTTATTTTTTGGGGGTTTTAGTGTATTATAATATTTTTGGGTTTTTTATGGTGTTTATGTTTTTAGGGTTTTAGTATTTTTAAGGATTTTTGGGTTTTTGTTATTTTTTTGGTTTTTTTAGGTTTTTAGGGTTTTTATGGGTATGTAAGGTTTATTAGGGTTTTTGGGTTTTAAATATTTTTAAAATTTTTGTGGGTTTTTGGGTTTTAAGGTTTTTAAGGTTCCTTTTGTGTTTTAAATAATTTTTTAGGGGTTAATATAATTATTATGGTCATTAATGGGTTTTAGGGTCTTCAAGGGTCATTTATGATTTTTAGGGTATTTTAGGATTTTTTTAAGGTTTTGGGGTCTTTTAAGTTATTTTATAGTTTTTAGGGTATTTTGGTTTTTTAAAGGTGTTTTAGGGTTTTTTGGGTTCTTAGGGTCTTTAGGGTTTTTAGGGTTTTTATGATTTTTAGGGTCTTTTATCGTTTTATATTTTTTTGGGTCTTTCAATGATTTTATGTTTTTTAGGGTTCTTTAAGGTATTATTAGGGTTTCAAAGATTTTTAAGGTCTCTTAGGGTCTTTTATGGGTTTTAGGATCTTTTAGGGGTTTAGGGTCTTTTAAAGATTTTTAGAGTTTTTTGGGTTATTTGGGTTATTTGGGTATCTTTAGTTTAGGCTTCTTTAGGTGGTTTCAGTTTTCAGGGGTCCTTAAATGTTTTTTTAATTTACGGTATTTTTGGGTTTTAATGTTATTTAGGGTCCTTTAGGGGTTTTGAGTGTTTTATTATTTTTATGGTATTTTATAGTCTCATAGGGGTTTTTTGTGTTTTAATGTATTTTAAGGTTTTGAGGGTTTTTATGGTTTTTTGGGGTTCTTTGATTTTTAGGGTATTTATGGTTTTTTAGAGTCATTTAGGTTCTTTTGAGTTTCTAAGGGTTTTTAGGGTCTAATTATTTTTATGGTTTTTTTGGGTCTTTTAGGAGATTTAGTATTTTTTGTGTTTTATGGGTTTTTATATTTTTTTAAGTGTTATTAGGGTTTTATGGTTTTTGGGTTTTAAAGGGTTTTCGATTTTTGTTTTTAGGGTTTCTATGGTCTTAAGGTTTTTATTGGTTTTTAGGCCTATTTATGGTTTTTATTCCTTTTTAGGATTTTATGGTCTTTTAGGGGGCTTAATGGTTTTTTGGGTTTTAAGGAGTCTTTACTATTTTTAAGTGTTTTAGGGGTTTTTAGTGGTTTTAGAGTTTTAGTGATTTTAATGGGTATTTACTAGTTTTTAAGGTTTTTAGTTTTTAGGGTTTTTAGTTGTCTTAGGGGTTTTAGGGTTTTTTAGGGATTTTTCTGTTTTCTAGTTTTCTTTGTTTATTAGTATTTTTATTAATTCTATCATTTTAAAGTGTTTTTAGGGGTTTTTTTTTCATTTTTTGGGTTTTTTGTGGTTTTATATGTTTTCAAGGTGATTTAGGGTATTTAGTGTTTTAGGTTTTTTCTGGATTCTAGAGTTTTTTAGGGTTTTCTGGTTTTAGATTTTTTCTAGTGTTGTTAGGGTTTTTAAGAGTTTTCTCAGGGGTTTATAGGATTTTGAGGGATTTATTCGATTTTTATGGTTTGGGGGGTTTTAATATTTTTATAGTTATTAAGAGTTTTAGGGTTTTTTTTTGGGATTTTAGGTTTTTTTTGGATTTTGACCATTTAGGGAATTTTTAAGGAATTTTTTGGGATTTTATATGTTTTCAGATTCTAAGGGGGTTTAGGGTTTATTTTTGGTTTTTACGGTTTTTAGGGTTTTTAGGGTGTTTTAGGGTTTCTGGGGTTTTTAGTGTTTAAGGGGTTCTTATGAGGTTTATAGTTTTATTAAGGTATGTCTATGATTTTTTTTTGGTATTTTAGGGTTTTTAAATTTATTTTTCTGTTTTAGAGTGTTTTAGGGTCATTTAGGGTTTTTAGAGTTTTTTTTGATCTTTTAGGATATTTTGGGTTTTTTGGGTATTTTAGGGGGGGTTGGGATTCTAAAGGTTTTGTATGTTTTTTATATTTTTAGGGGTTTTGGGGGTTTTTAGGGTTTTTTATAATTTTTAGGATTTAAGGTTTTTAGGGATTTTTAGCAGTGTTTTTTGGTTCTTAATGTTTTTATGGTTTTATGTTCTAGGGCTTATTATAGTTTTGTAAGGTTATTTTTTGGATTTTATGGGTTTTAGGGTATTTTTGGGTTTTTGTTTTTTTACAGTTTTAGGGGGTTTTATATTTTTTGTGGTTTTTAATGGTTTTGGTGGTTTTCTGGGTTTTTAGTGTTTTTGGAAGTTTTCTATATTTTTAGGGGTTTTTTTGTTTTTTGGGTATTTTATGATTTTAGGTTTTTTAGGTTTTTTAGGGTTTTCATGGTTTTTATGTTCTTTTACTATTTTTAGTGTTTTTTTAAATTTTTTGGTTTTTAGCATCTTCTAATGTTTTTTAGGATTTCTAAGGTCCATTGTGTTATGTATTTTTTATTTTTTTCTTTGGTTTTTAGGTTTTTTAAGGACCATTTATGTTTTATATGGTTTTTAGGGAGATTTGGTATTTTTAGTGTCTTTTAGTATTTTTTATGTAGTTTTAGGCTTTTTAAATGTTTTGGTGGTCATTTATGGTTTCAGGTATTTAGGGTTTTTATGGTTTCTATGGTTTTTATGGTCATTTAGAGACAATTTAGGTTTTTATGGCTCTTTGGGTTTTTAGGGTCCTTTGGGTATCGGGTTTATAAGGTTTTTAGGGGTTTTAAGGGTTATGGGTTTTTATGGTTTTTAGGTTTTTATGGTTTTTATGGTTTTTAGTTTGTTTATGGTTTTTAGTGTTTTTTGAGGTTTTTAGGGTAATTTGGTCTTTTAGTGTTTTTATCATTATTAGAGATTTTAGGGATTTTGGGATTTTAGGGTTATTAGGGTATTTTGGGGTTTTTCGGGTGTTTTCGGGTTTAATATAGTTTTTACTATCTTTAAATTTTATTAGGGGTTTTCACATTCTTTTGGGGTTTTAGGGTTATTTTTATTTTTTTGGGTTGTTTAATATTTTTAAAGGTTTTTAGGGTCATTTATAAATTTTAGGTGGTTTTAGGGGTTTTAAAGTCTTTTTAGGGTTTTTCTGGGTCTTTTAGGTTTTTTGGGGTTTTTCGTTTCCTTTAGGGATTTTATTGTTTTTGGGAACCTTTAGGGTTATTATGCTTTTGGGGACCTGTTATGGTGTTTGAGATTTGTCGTTTTTTTCTTTAGGTTTTTATTGTCCATTAGGATTTTAAGGTTTTTAGGTTCCTTAAGGGGCAAGGAAGATGCGAGGGTCGGGCTATTCCCAGTCCCCCCAAATTTATTAAGAAGAAAAAATACACAACATACAAGGGAGGGGAGGGGTCAAACGACCCACACCCAAAAACCCCTCATAGCAAAAGACCCCAAAAAAAGAAATATCAAAAAAGAAAACAAAATAGAGAAAAAGACAAAAAAACAAAACACAACAGTAGCGTCCACACATCTTATCCAGCCAACACCGGCATCCAGCACCAAAACCAAACATCACAGCCAAGCAGCAGAGACAACACGTCCAATCCAACCAGCCCCAACAGTGTCCACACATCCTGTCCAGCCAACACCAGCATCCAGCACCAATACCAAACATCACAGCCACACGTCAGAAACAACATGTCCAATTCGACCAGCCCCAACAACCAACAACACCAGCTCCGACATCACAACCAATCACAACCAGCAACATCAAACCACAATAGAAACCGCAAACCACATCATCCATCATCATCTTCCAGCAATCAGCAACCAACAACGAGTAGTCATCAATGCCACTCCACCGTGATATGCCCCTGACCCCGGACGCTACCACCGGCACCATCCCAAAGACTCCACAAACACCAGCATACCAGACCAAAGTGGGGTCCGATACATTGGGAATGGCGGAAAGAGGATCGGTGGGTGTTCGAGTCAATGAAACACCATCATGGAGAGCGGCCTCATCATACAGCCCGCCCATCAGACAAGACTAGCAGCAAATCATCCAGTCACCACAACCACAGCAAGTAACCACATAAACCATCAGCACCAGGCCAAAATCATCACCTCCCATCCAAGCAGCATTCCAACAGCCACCAATACACAACATTCTCAGACAAACACATTTCCTCAAAACCAAAAATTGCAGCTCTCCAAGGATCACACCCAGACCAGCCATCATCACAAACCAGCAAATCAAACAAGACCAGGTATTCCGACCAGAACCAACATTAGCGGCATGAAACAAAGGTGGATCCAGGAAGCCAAAACGAAACAGAAGTAGCGAAAAACACACAAAAAATTGCACCCAAGTGTAGAACGGACCTGTAACAGCATCAATCCACCACGATAGGGTAGATTTGTTGTTAAAACCGCAACATTCGATCAGATCATGATAGATCATGGCCATCTTCTTCGAAGGTGCCACAAACCGCCGAGCCATAGGTCGTTAAACCACAATCCAAAGATACCACCACCCACCGAGGACGACTCCATGTCTCCTGCACCAAACCGCCACCACAACCGCATCGCCGATCCCGAGCGACCTAACGCCATGGGAACGCTAGTAGGTCAACTCCCAAAAATTTGAGATATGGTGCTCAGTAGCAAACCAAATCATCTTCCTTGAAAACTCGAGCTGAGCCATCAACATCCAAGAACAACGAAGAGCATCGCACGAAATCTCCAACCTCCTAAGAAGAGACCCAGATCAGAGGTCAACGAAAGGGATCATCGAAGAACGCAACCTCTTCCTCTTCAAAAGATCAAATCCACAGCCCGCCAATTTCCAAAACCACATCATCAGCCATCATGGACCTTCACCGCCAAGGTACAGACGACCTCGCCAAAGCACCACCGAAGGAGACCAAGGAGGGCGAGCAGGGTGAAAGGGATGATGGCATCATGGAGCCCTAGCACAGGGAGAGAGAAAACCAGGAGAGACGAGATCCATCTTATTCCTTAAGGTTTTTATGGGTTTTAAGTGTTTTTTGGGTTTTTGGGTTTTCTTCAAAACAAGTTGTGGGTAATGAGGTATTTGTGATTTCCACGCCATGCTTATTCTGGGCGTAATTCACCACATGTACGCTACTCGTCCCCAGCTAAATTTGAGAGTGGCGAGTCTCGAACCTGCGCCAGTTCCATTTCTAGGGAGTGGCTGCCTTACACGGTACCACTAAGCTAACTCCAGTCGGCTTGAAAATGAGTTGTGGGTAACGATTTATTAGATTTTTAGGGGTATTAGGTATTTTAGGTGTTTTAAGGGTTGGGGGGGGGGGGGTGGGGGTTTAGTGTTTTTATGGTTTTTAGAGTCCTTTAGGGTTTTTTCGAGTTTTTTAGGGTTTTTAGGATTTTTAGGGGTTTTTAGGGGTTTAAGAGTTTTTATGAGTTTCATAGGTTTAAGGGTATTTTATGTTTTTAAGGTTTTTTATTTAGTTTTATAGGGTTTTATGGATTTAATGTCTTTTATGGGTTTTAGTGTTTTTTTGGTTTTTAGGGTTTTTAGGGTTTTTTAGGGTTTTTATGGTTTTTAGGGGTTTTAGGGGTTTTAGAGTTTTTTGGGTTGGGGGGGGGGGTTTATGGTTTTTATGGTTTTTAGGGTTTTTAGAGTTTTATGTTTTTTTAGGTTTTAGGGATTTTTACAGGTTTTAGGGTTTTTGCAGTTTTTAGGGCGTTTTGGGTTTTTTATGGTTTTCCTTGGATTTTTAGGGCAAGGAAGATGCGAGGGTCGGGCTATTCCCGGCCCCCCAAAATTTATTAAGAAGAGAAAAGACACAGCAGACAAGGGAGGGGAGGGGTCAAACGACCCGCACCCAAAAACCCTTCATAGCAAAAGACCCAAAAAAAAAGAAAGATCAAAAAAGAAAAAAAACAGAGAAAATGACACAAAGAAAAACACAACAGCAGCGTCCCCACATCTTGTCCAGCCAACACCAGCATCTAGCACCAATACCAAACATCACAACCAAGCAGCAGAGACAACACGTCCAATCCAACCAGCCCCATCATCGTCCATCATCCTGTCCAGCCAACACTTGTATTCAGCAGCACCACATCCAATCATCACAGCGACACAACAATAGCAAACCAACGAAACCAACCAGCCCCAGCAACCAGCCGCACCAAATTCGACATCGCAGCTAATCACAACCACCACCATCAAGCCAAGGCACAAACACCACAACCAAACATGGCCATCATCACCTCCCAGCAAACAGGTAGCAGCAGTCCCAATCAAGCAATAAACAACATCTAGCAGCAGCAAAAACCAGCTAATCAGCGATACCAGGAACCATAACATCAGTGCCTCCCAGCTAAACAGTAACCCACATTCAACATCACAAAGTCCAGCAGCCGTCACCACCTCTCCATGAATGTTTATCACCGGCAGCATAGAGTCACCACCACCAGAATCATAAGCACCACCTTCATCACATCTAATCCAAACAGCAGCTATAAGCCAGCCCCAAAACATCCATGAACCAGCACCTCTTACACCAGTTCTCAACGAAGCAGTGAACGGTACCCAGCAACTCCAAAACCAGTGACCAACACCTCCTGGCCAATCAGCACACCACAAACAACACCAATGCCTCGCCCCAAACCATAGAGAGTCCAAATGGAACTTCCAGCATAGCAGGAAAACCATATCACAGCACAAACCTGTAATCATGGCGTGAAACAAGGCCGGAGCCGAAAGATTAGAACCACGAACCTGTATCTCCGGTGGATTTTTAGGTGTTTTATGGATTTTACGATTTTGGGGGGGTTTAGGGTTTCATTAGTGTGTTTAAGAGTTTTTATAGTTTTTCGGTTTTTAGGATTATTGTTTAGTTTTTAGATGTTTTTATGAGTTTTTAGAGTATTTAGGGGGTTTCATGGGTTATTAGGGCTATAGGAGTCATTTTTAGGGTATTTAATTTTTTTAGGTTTTTTTATTGTTTTTAGGGTTCTAATGGGTTTAAATTATAATTTAGGGTTTTTATAAGTGTATTAAGTTCTTTTATCTTTTTTAAGTTTTTCATGTCTTTTAGGGTTTTTTGTGTTTTTTGGGACTTTTAGTGGATTTAGTTTTTTTAGGGTTTTCAGGGTTTTATTGTTTTAAAGGGTTTTTAGTTTTTTTAGAGTTATTTGGATTTTTAGTTTTTTAAGATTTTTTGGATTTTTATGGGTTTTAGCATTTTTAAATATTTTTAGTGTTTTTAGGATTTTTGAAGACATTTAGGGTTTAAAATGGTTTTTAGGCTTTTTAGGGTTTTTATAATTTTTAGGGGTTTTATGGGGTTTTAGGGTTTTATAGGTTTTTTAACATTTTTATTGGGTTTTTGGGTTTTTGGGTTTTAATGGTTTCTATGGTTTCTAATTGGGTTTTTGATATTTTTTAGGTTTTTTAGGGGTTTTAGGGGTATTAGGTTTCTTGGGGTTCTTAATGTATTTTTTATGAGTTTTAGGGGTTTTATGGGTTTTAATGGATTTTAGGGGTTTTAGGTTTTTTGTGTTTTTTGTGGTTTTTAGTGTTTTTATGGGGTTTAGGGGGTTTAATAATATTTTTTGGTTTTAGGTTTTTTAGTTGTTTTGGGGGTTTTAAGATATTTTTTGGTTTTAGGGTGTTTTGAATTTTTTAAGCTATATATGGTGTATAAGGGCCTTTTGGTCTTTTAGAGTTTTTATAATGTTTTTTAGTGTGTTTTATGTTTTTAAGGGTTTTAGGAACTTTTATTGTTTTTATATTTTTTAGGGTATTTGGGTATCTTTTAGGGGTTTGAAGGTTTTAGGGTCTTTAGGATTTTAAGGTGTTTTAGGTACTTTTAGGGATTTTAAATTGTTTTATATTATTTTTTGGGGTGTTTCAGGGGTTTTAAATGTTTTTAGTTTTTTAAAGTCCTCTCGGGTTTTATTATTTTAACGAGATTTTAGGGATTTGAGGTTTTTAGAGGGATTTGGGGGTTTTTAGGGTTATTTCAGGATTTATTGTATTTTTACATCCTTTTTGTTTTTAAGGGGTTTTTAGATATTTTAGTTTTTAGGGTTTTCGATTATTAGGTTTTTTATGGTTTTTAGGGTTTTTAGTGTTTTCCATTTTTGGGGTATTGGTCTTTTTATTGGTTATAGGGCCTTTATATTTTTTTGGGTGTTAGGGGTTTTAGGGATTTTTTAGTGTTTTAGGGGGTTTTTAGGGTTTTAGGATAGTTTTTGGGTTTTTATGGGTATTTAGAGTTTTTAGGGTTTTGAGGGGTTTTAGGGTTTTTTTGGAGGGTTTATAGGGTTTTATTTGTTTTTAAGTGTTTGTATAGTTTTTAGGGTTTTTATTGTATTTTATGGTTTTTATTATTTCGGTATTTTTAGGATGTTTTTTCTTTTTAGTGTTTTTAGAGTTTTTACGGGTTTTAGGGTTCTAACGTTTTTATGGGTTTTTTTAGTTTTTAGGGATTATCTGTGTTATTTGATAGCTTTTTTATGATTTTTAGAGTTTTTTTAATGTTATAGGGTTTTTTTTGTTTTTAGGGGTTTTGGGGTTTTATGGGGTTTTATGGTTTTTCTGGGGTTTTGGGTTTTTTAAGGTCACATAGGTTTTTCATAGCATCTTTTTTTGGCTATTTAGGGTCATCTTAGATATTTTATGGTTTTATGGGTTTTAGGGGTTTTAAGATCATTTATGGTTTCTATAATATCTTTTAGGGTTTTAAAGTGTTTTAGAGTTTTTAGGATTTATAGGGATTTATGGTTTTAGGGTTTTGGGATTTTTAGGGTTTTTATGTTTTTTATGGTTGTTAGGGTTTTGGGGGATTTTATGGCCTTTTAGTGGTTTTAGTGGTTTTTATGGTTTTTAGTGGTTTTATGGTTTTTATATTTTTTTGCCTTTTAAATTTATCCTTGGTTTTTATGGACTTTTAGGGTTTTTATGGTTTTTAGTATTTTTTGGATTTTTAGGGATTTTTAGGGTATTTTAAAAATTTTAAGAAGGATTTCCTGTGTTTTAGAGTTTTTTCTAGGGCTTCTAGGGTTTTAGGGTCATTTAGGATTTTTAGGATTTATAGGGTCATTTAATTTTTTTTAGGTCCCTTTATGGGTCTAGGGTTTTTTGGGTTCGTTTAAATTTTTAGGGTTTCTTCTTGGATCCTTTATATTTTTTAGGGTTTTTAGGTTCACATTGGGGTTTTATTGTTTTTTGGGTCCATTTTGGTTTTTAGGATTTTAAGGGTTCTTTAGGGTTCTAGAGCCTTTTATGGTTTTGAGGGTCTTTTGGATATTTTAGAGTTTTTTTGTGTCTTTTTAGTTTTTATGGTTTTTATGGTATTTTTGGGTGGTTTAGGGTATTTAGGGTCATATAGTGGTTTTACGGTATTTAGGGTCTTTTGGGTGATTTTAGGGTTTTGGGGTCTTTTGGAGTCTTATAGGGTTTTTATGAGCCTTTTAAGGGGAGTTGGGGGTTTTAGGCACTTTTAGAGTCTTTTAAGGGTTTTATGGTTTTTAGGGGTTTTAGTGGTATTTAGGATCCTTAGTGGTTTTAGGGTTTTAGGTTGTTTGGAATTTTTAGTGGTTTTAGATTTTTTAGGGCTCTTTAGGGGTTTTAGGTGGTTTATGTCCTTTATGTTTTTAGGGCATTTTTATGGTTTTTAAGGTTTTGATGGTTTTTAGGGTTTTAAAGGGCCCTTTAGGTTCTTTTATGTTTTTTAAGGTTTTTAGGGTTTTAGGGTTTATAAACTTTTTAGGGTATTTAGTTTTTTAGGGGTATTATGTTCATTGAGGATATTGAAGGTTTTTTTTACAGTTTTTAGGGATTATATGATTTTTAATTGTTTTTAAAATTCTTTTGTTATTTTTAGGGGTTTTATGGTTTTAGGGTTTTTAGGGTTTTAGGGTTTTATAGGGATTTAGGATTTTTAGTCTTTTTAGGGCCTTTTAGTTTTTAGTAGGATTTTTTTGGGGTTGTTAGGGTTTTAGGGGGTTTTTATGGGGGTGTTGGGGTTTGGGGATTGTTGGTTTTTAGGGATCTTTTAAAGGGTTTTAACAGGTTTTGGGGGGTTTTGGTGTTATAGAGTTTTAGGGTTTCAGGGTGTTTTCAGGTATTTTATGGTATTTTAGTGTTTTTAGGTTTTTTAGATTATTTTATGTTTTTTCGGGGTCTTATGATCTTTTAGGTGTTTTAGGGGTTTTTGTGTTTTTTTAGAATTTTTACTGCTTTTGTGGATTTTTAGAAAATTTAGGGTTTTTCAGTTTATGTGGGAGTTTTTTTGTTTTTTGGGTTTTTAAGGGTTTTATTGTTTTTATGTTTTTAGGGGTTTGGGTGTTTTTTGGGGTATTAGGGGTTTCAGGGTTTTTATGGGTTTTAGGGTGTTTTAGGACTTTTATGGATTTTTTTATGTTTTATGGGCATTAAGTGTTTTTTGAGGTTTATGGGGTTTCAATAGTTTTTAGGGGGTTTATTTTTTTAGGGGTTTTTAGTGGTTTTAGGTTTTTCAGGTTTTTTGGGGGGTTTAAAGGGATTTTTATATTTTTAGTGTATTTTATGACTTTTTAGGGTCTATCAAGTGTTTTAGATTCTTTTAGGGCATGTTAGGTGTGTAGGGTTTTAGGGTTTTTATGTTTTTTATGTTTTTAGGGTTTTTATGGTGTTTTAAAGGGTTTGTGTTTTTATAAGGTTTATAGGGGTTTTAGTGTTTCAAAGGGTCTTTTGGGTCATTATTTTTTTTTGGTATTTTAGGGTTTTAGGTTATTATGTGTTTTTTGGGTTTTAGGGTTTTTTAGGATTTTTAGGGTGTCTAAGTGTCTTTAGGACCTTTAATTATTTTTATAGGGATTTTAGGGTGTAGGGTATTTTAGTGTTTTTTTGTTTTTGGATATTTTTTATTTTTAGGGTTTTCGGGTATTTTAGGGGTTTTTTAGTGTTTTTAGGATTTTTTATGGTTTTTAGGGGCTTTAATATTTTTTGGGTTTTAGGTATTTTTGTGGTTTTTATGGTTTTTATGTGTTTTTTGGGTTTTTAAGGGGTTCTATGGATTTTACTGGTTTATAGGGTTTTAGGGTTTTAGGGGGATTTAGGGATTTTTAGGGGTTTTAATGATTTTAAGCATTTTTTGGTTATTTATGGTTTCTAGTATATTTAAGGGTTTTCTATGGATTTTATGTATTTTAGAGGGTTTAGAATTTTTATAGGGGGTTTAGGATTTGTTAGGGGGTTCAAGGTTTTTTTGGGTTTAACGGGTTTTTAAGATATTTTGGGAAACTTTTTACATTTTTTAGAGCTTATTAAGTTTTAATTTTTTTTGGGTTTTCGGGGTTTTTTGGATTTTTTTATAGTTTTTGGTGTTTTAGAGTTAATTTATTGTTTTAAGGGGTTTTAGGGTTTTTGGTGGTTTTAAGGTTTTTAGGGGGTTTAGGGTTTCTGGTTTTCTAAGGGTTGTAGGGTTTTTAAATGTTTTTAGGTTTTTATGGAATTTTAGTGTTTTTTAGGATTTGATGGTGTTTGAGAGTTTATAGATTTTAGTGATTTTTAGGTCTTTTGGTTCTTTGGGGTTTTTGGTACATTTATTTATTTTAAGGAATTATTTGGTTTTAAAGATCCTTTAAGGTTTTTATGGGTTTATGGTCTTTTATTGGTTTTATGGTTTTTAGGGTTTTGGGGGTTTTTAGGGATTTTAGATTTTTAGGGTTATTTATGGTTTTTAGGGGTTTTATGGGTTTTAGGGTTTTTATGGGTTTTATGGTTTTTTATGGTTTTTAGGTGTTTTATGTTTTTTATGGTTTTTGAGGGGTTTTTATAGTTTTTAGGGCTTTATGGATTTTCATGATTTTTAAGGGTTTTTAGTGTTTTTTAGTATTTTTCATTTTTTTATGGTTTTGATGGTTTTTTTATTTTATGGATTTTATGGATTTTTTATATTTTTTATGTTTTTAGGGGTTTTATGGTTTTCAATGTTTTTAGGTGTTTTAAACAATCATTAGTTTTTTAGGAGTTTTTTGGTGGATTTTTTTTTGGGTTTTTAAATGTTTTATAGGTTTTTAATGTTGTTTAGTGTTTTATGTGGTTTTATGGTTTTAAGCATTTTCCAGAGTACTTAAGGGTTTATTAGTTTATATGTTTTCAGGTTTTGTTATGTTTTTAGGGGTTTTAAAGGTATTTAGGGTCTATTTTGGATTCTTAATGTTTTTTATGGTTTTTTTGGGGGGGGGGTGTTAGTATTTTAATGATTTTTATTGTTTTTATGGTTTTTGGGGTAATTTAGTGATTTTTGTGGGTTTTGGGTATTTTTAGGGTATTTTCGTGGGTTTTAGGGTTTTTAGTGTTTTTAGGGGGTTTAGTGGGGGTTTAGGGGTTTTTTGGTTTTTTGGGTTTTTTAGGGTTTTTAGGTTTTTTGTGTTTTTTAGGGTTTTTAGTGTTTTTCCTGGTTTTTTTGGGATTTTTGGTGGCTCTTTGGTTTTTTTGTTTTTAAGAGTTTTATTGTTTTTAGGGCATTCAAATTATTTTTAGGTTTTATAGTTTTTGGGGGTTTGTAGGATTATTTTATTATTTTTAGGGTTCTTTTAGGTATTTTAGGGGTTTTAGGGTTCTTTGTGGGTTTTAGGGTTTCTTGGGTTATTTATGGTTTTGAAGGGTATTTAGGATTTTTAGTGTTTTTTTGGGTTTTTAGTGTTTTTAGGGTTTGTTAAGGGGTTTCAAGGGGGTTTTAGGGTTTCAATGGTTTTTAGTGGTTTTAGGGTTCTTGGGTTTTTAAATATTGTTTAGTATTTTTTATGTATTTGTGGGTATTTTTTGGTTTTCTATATGTTTAGGGTTTTTAGGGTCTTTTAAGGGGGTTTAAGGTATTTTAGGGTTTTTGAGACTTTTATGGTTTTAGGGCCTTTATGGTGTAAGGGTTCTTAAGTTGTTTTAGGTTTTTAGGGATATCATGTCTTTTTATGGCGTTTTTTTGGGTTTTTAGGGTCTTTTTGGGTTTTAGGGCCTTTTTGAATCTTTTTAGTGTTTTATAGGCTTTTAAAATTTTATAGGGTTTTAGGGGGGGGGGTTTAATTTTAGACTTTTTTTAGGTTTTTATATATTTTAATTGGGATTTAGGGTTTTATGAATTTTTAGGGATTTTATGGGTTTTATGGGGTTTTTAGGACTTAGTTTTGTTAGGTTTGTTTTTGGGATTTTTGGGTTCTTTTGGGATTTTAGGCTTTTTAGAGTTTGGGGGTTTAGGGTCTTAATATTTTTCAGAATTGTTTTGGGTTATTTGGTGGTTTTTACAGATTTAATAATTTTTTAGGGGTTTTAGGGTTTTTAGGGTCTTTTAGGGGTTTTAGGGTTTTTAGGGTCTTTTATGGTCATTTATGGTTTTTAGGGACTTTTAGATTCTTTTCACTATAACTAATGTAGTAAATTTTAGTGGATTTCAGTGGTATCTTTATAAACCAATACTAAACCAAAAACAATATTATTTTCCACTTTTTTGACAACACATTTTTTAAAGAGTTGGTATTTTTCTGCAGTTTTGTTTAAAACCTCTGTGAAATAATTTTAAAATGTATTCTTTGACTATCTTCATTAAACTCACCACTGATTGTTTTTTAAAAAAATATTGTGTCCCAATATCCCACCCTCAATCACTCTATCTTGGCATCCCTCACCGTTGCTCAACACAAGTATGAGACTCTCAGCCTCGACCTCCCCCTCTCTATCACTTGATACTAGTCTGAGGCTTCCGACCTGCCTCACACTCCCTCTCTCCATTTCTTCATGCTGGATCCCTCTCGGCCTTCCCCATGAAACTACTCAACGTCGTACCCCATCTTGTCTTCCCCCTTGATGTCACTTGATGTTAGACCGACTACCCTCTCATCCTTGATTCCAAATCCCCCTAACTGATTCGTCTTTTCCTCCACACCACTGAACCCTTTTCATGATTTGGGGAGAGCCTTCTTAGATTCGTTTCACCCTAGTCACTTTTAGTTGATTTGTTGCTCTATTTTAGAGAAGATTTTTGAAATATATCTAGGTTTAATAATATAACTATTCTAATTCTCCTTCAATGATTTTATTTTAGTAAATTTATAATTTCATTGTGTTTTAGGGGTAGTTTGGGATTGATTATTGGCATTTATTGGTTTTCCATATTGAGATAGGTAACCTCTGGGGCACTATGTTATTATTTTTATTAGTTTATAAAAAATGTGAAATTCTCTTATTGTTGATTTTTTAGTCTGATCTTAATTTTTTTTAATTGAATTAAATTGTTTGAGAATGATTTTATGTGAATTGATAAGTGATAAACAGTATATTTGACATTTTTTAAGGAATGGAAATTGAAATTACATGTAAACACAATGTTTCATTAGGAAATGGGGAAACAATTAATGAAATTTATGTTAAGATTAATATATGAATTACTAATAAATTTATATAAGATTGAATTATTTTTATAGTTATATTTGCTTATGTTATAGTGTGGTGTATATTTATAAATTTTTAAATAAACCAAGAAATGAGTGTTTGGTTATAAATTGTGTATGGATTCTAAAAATATATTTATTTAGTGTTATATTGGTTATATAATATTTTAACATAAATTTCTAAATAAAATTTCATTTGAATGAATAAATTATGTGTCTTAATATGTTTATCCAATTTTAAAAAATAAAGCTGTATTAATTTTTAAAATTAAATATATTTTATTTTTATATATAATAATATAATTATATTTTATATTTGACAGTTTAGAAATCCAAGTATATATGGATAAAAGTTGGACTATCATGTCTTGGAACACATTTTGGTATGTTATGTGTTTGAAAATGTTGTTGTATTTATTATTTGAAAATTAGTCCATGGATAGAAGAATAAAATTTCCTTGTCCAAATTAAAAATTCAGATGATAGTTGTAGAGAGATGAAGTATTTGATAACATGATGTAGAAACAATTTCTTCCTCATTATGTGTGTTGGATTTGGCATGGAGAGTCAAATGTTATAGAAAATTCAAGTAGTTATGTATAAAGTAAAAATGAACAAGTGAGTGCTTCTATAGTGCATAATGAAATTTAAAACTTGATAAATGAAAAATTTTACATAGTAGGGAAATTCCAAAAACAATGTAACACATCAATTGATTTAGTTTTTGTTGCTGTAGATATTAATTATCCTTATAGAACTACGAGACAGACTGATCAAGATGATAACATTTTAATAGATGGTGAAGAGGAAATCAACAAAAGGGAGAACTCAACTGAGAAAACGAATGAGTTTTCTAAATTAGTTACATTTGGAAAAGTGGGATTGTATAAAGGATGTGTCAAATATTCAAATTATTCTTTTCTACTAAAGTTTTACCACATCAAATATTTATATGGAACTGAAAATAAATAAATTTTTATGATATTATAATTTTTTTGTGATGTATTTATTGAAACTAAGATCCCTATATCATATTATGAGATGAATAAGATTATTAATAATCTTGGACTCAATTATACAAAGATACATGAATGTAATAATGATTTTATGCTTCAATAGAAAGAATATTAGAATATAGAAAAGTAAAAAATATTTTGTAATTATATATGGAAATCAATAAATAATTATGTTAGTTTGAATTTATGTACTTCCAGAAAGAAAAAAAAAATAAACTTTATCTGATGTTTTTATATTAATTTCCATTAAAAAAGCAGTTTTAAATACTGTTCATGCAATCTAAAACCACAAAACATATAAAGTGGAATGATTTATATAGGAATAATGATGATTTCATACGACATCCAAGAGATTCAAAATCATGGAATACCTTCAATTAATTACATCCATATTTCTCTTATCATCTCAGAAATGTAATATTGGGATTAACATCTAATTTATTCAAACATTTTGGTACTCTAATTAGAAGTTAAAATATTTTTCAATTTGTTTTGATCCCTTATAATATACTAACCTATATTTTTATGTAACATACTTCAGTCATTATATTAATGATTATTCCTAGAAATCAAATGCCTGTAAATATGATCTATGTATGCCTTTTTCCTATTATTCAAGAAATATATGTGTTATAGAATGATGTTGCAGACACTTATGATGCATCTACTATGAAAAATTTCAAAATTCATGCTACCCTTATGTGAACCATAAGTGACTTTCCCAGATTATGAAATTTTTCTAGTTGGAATATACACACTGGTTTTCCATGTCCAGTTTGTAACTTTTATTTCGAGTATCAGTGACCACCTCATATCATAAAGTGGTGTTTCATGTTTCATCATCACTTCCTTGATACATCTCATAGGTTTTATTTTAACAAGTCATGTTTCAGTGAAAAATTTATTTGAGGGTTCCACCAAAATTATTATTAAAATCACATATCTTAGAATAATTATCAAATGTTGGTATAGAAGTTTGAAAATATTTTCAACTAAATTAAAATGGAAAAATAGTAAAAACAAAATAATTTAAAATTAGATCACAGAAATAAAAGAAAAATATCATAGTTTTTGAACATCTATATTGAGAATTTAATTTCTTATTTCATAATCTTGATGTTATACACATTGAGAAGAATGTGTTATAAACTGTGTTGTTTACATTGATTAATGAGAAGGAAAAATCAAAAGACCATTTAAATTATCTTAAGGTATTAAAATCAATCAATATCAAATGTGTTATATGGAAAATTTAGAATGGAAAGTATCTGAAAACTATATTCATAATGAAACCCCATAATAATGATTTTTTCCGTCAAATATTAAAATATAAATATCTATAATGGGTATTATAGTAATATTTAAAGATGTGTTTATTTGAATCACTAAAAGATACATGGGTTAATAATTCATGACTTACATGAATTGATGAATCAATTTCTAAATTTGGAAATACATATTTTTTTACCTAAAAAAATTAAAACTTTTCTAACCAACTTTTATACATTTGTTAGATAACTTTAAGAGAATACATTAAACCCCAATAAACTGGATAAGCCTCAAGAAATAATTGTATGGTCACTATACTATTTGGAGATATTATTTCCCCAACCATTTTTCATTATGAAGATTCATATGATGATGAATTTTTTTGAAGAATCATAAATTGGAGGTTTGTTACATTATCTATGGATATATACCATTGATAGGTATTTTATTTTAATATTGTTTTCATTAAAAATTTATAATTTTGTTAGCCTATATTTAAAACATTATTTATTAATTTTTTACCCTTTATCATTAGGTATCATGGACATATGAAGTCTTATGTGAAAATAAATATCATCCAAAAGGTTATATTGTGGACGGTTACCTTTCAGAAGAGTGTTCAACCTTTTCTTCAATGTATTTGGATTGAATAGAGACGAGATTAAATCGAGCAGGATTTGTTGATGATAATCCAAATCAATTTTGGGATAATAATGAGTCATCGATGTTACCAACTTTTGGTCTAGGATTTGGAAATATAGCCTCATTTTCATTAAAAGATGTATAGTTAAGACAAGAATACATATATGTACAATTCGATACTAATATTTTTTATCCTTATGTTGATGAATTAAATACATAAATTAAAATACACCATAGGATTCAAACTTGGAATGATACAAAGATAAAAAAATCTATTACCAAAGAAAATATTGAATGGTTTACATATCATGTAAGTTATTAATATAATATATATTTTGAATATGTTTATAGTTTTATTGATTTCGTAACAATTTTTTGTAACAACTTATACAGGTAATTAATGATGGTAACTAAGATAGACTATCATAATGTTATACGTTTTTAGATCAAGGTCCATTGAATCATGCTAGGAGATTCAATTATTACAATATTTTTAGTTTCATATTTTGTACTATTGATCATGGGGAATATTTGAAAAAAAATAGTGGAATATACATAATTATAGATTAAGGTTACTATAAAAATTTGGTTGATATTATGAGATAAATTTTCATGGGAAATTTGCAGTTTTGTTATTTAAATGTAAACAATTTTATATTAACAATGATATAAAGAAATATTCATTAAAATTTAGTTATGTCAATTTCTTTTGGTTGATAAATACTAGAGATTGGGAAGAAAATGATCCATATATTATGGATTCCCAAGTAAAAATGGTATATTATTTTGATAATATAGTGGATGGAATATGGAGTATTGTTTTCCATATAAAATGAAGAGACGTGTATGATATGGGTGATGAAGGTGAGTAATTTGTGACTGTGAATACCATCAATAATGATAGACTAAATCTTCTTTACCTGAAAATAATGAAAATTTCATTCTTGTTATGGTGATTGAATAATAAGAATAATGAATATAAGAAGAATAAATAGCGTTAACAATGTATCCAAATAAAAACCCGACCAACTAGGAATAGAATTTTTAAGTTCTTTTCTTATATTAATAAATTAAATGAATTTTTTTATATTAATAAATAAAAGGAATGATTTTTTATATTAATATATGAAATTAATATATTTATTTCATTTATTCCATATAGTAATAGGTTTAGCATCTCTACCTACTCTATGTCACAAGGTTCTCATTCTACTTCTACCATATAGGGTATAACTCATCACATAACTTGCACAGTTTTTTGATACCATTTCATCTTATCCAAAAATACATTCTTACATAGGTATGAATTAAAATAAAAATTTTGAGGAATCAGACATGACATATAATGTTAGGTAAATTTCATAAATTTACACTTATATTATTCATTTTAATGGTTATTTTTTTATTCAGTAAATATTCAAATTCAAATAACTTTTAATATTTTTTAGTTTATTTTATTAAAATACATCTCCAATTCTTTGAATAATCCACATCATAATATTTTCATAATTCCTTAAATTATTGATTATAACTATAGGTTTTGATTAAAATATGTGGTATATGAGTTAGTGGTTCTAAAGACAACAATTTATCCATAACACATTTATTTTTATTATAAGTTTGATGACGTTTTCTAAAATTCTATGTATTTTCATTGATATTAAAATTTCTATTTGTTATTATTTTTAGAGTATATTAAATTAGAATATGTTTAGAAAATGATTTATAAGTCTAAAAGACACTACTGAGTTGATGTTTATACTTTCAATCAGGTATGAGAAAATGATTGTAATGAATGATATGTTTATGATGTGGAGTGTATTTAGTCTGAAGATAATTTAATCAATATTGGCCACTAAAAATTTAAATTTATTAAATAATAATCAACTGCTAGTTTGAGACTATAAATTTCAATTTTTTAATAGACTTCATTCACTGATCTAATTATCATCATGGCTATTCTTATTGGTTGAGATGGTTTCCATAATGTGAGACCGATGTGGAAAGGTTGAATTTCTATTTTCAGATATTCAATATATAATATTAAATAAATATATAATATTTAATGAATTCAAGATGTTTACATAAACAATATATAGTATGAAAGGTAGAGGATTTACAACACAAATGAGGCTACCTTATTTTACGATAATACAATATTATTTTTCAATATCATAGTACGTTGTCTATATTCCAACTCAATTGAGGATAAAATTTAGATTAAATCAGATATCATTTGAATTTTATTTCATTTATTATTCCTTTAATATGCTCACTATTGATGTGTGGTTAACTAATTTAAATTCAGGAACAAGGGAAAAGAAGTGGGGATGGAAGTGATGGGTAGTAGCAAGACTGAGTAATGGAGGGTGTGGGGAATGAATATTAGTATAGTATCTTATAATAATTCTTGTGTTAAAGTTTTGTTAAATATTATATTTTGTAAACTATGATGTAATTTAATTTTTTTTATTGAATATAATAGAAGATTAATTGATGTATGGAGGTTATTGTTTTTTTATAATTTATTTATTTCCTATTTTATATATATATATATATATATATATATTTTACATTGGTTTTGTTGAAAAGGTAGTAATTTATTTTGGTATTTTCTAAAACTATATTACTAGAGGTAGTTTTAACCAAAATTTACAAAATAGTGGTGGTTAAAACCATCTCAAAACAAGTTAAATTTCCATATTTAGTGGCGTCTTCCACCACCCATAAATGTTTTCTCTTGGTAAGATCTCTAAAAATCAAAAAAACCACTACTAAATATTTTTTCTATATAAAAACTATCGTTAACTAAAAAACAACCTCTGAATTTCACTCTATAAATACCCACCGCTAATTAAAAAAAATCCACTGCTAAAAATTAATTTTGTCAATAAAAAATGAATGCATTGTAAAAATTATAATACAATTATTAAATATTTAATGATATATTATTTCACAACTATTTTAAAAAATCTTAGTGAATCTAATTAGAGGTTTTCAAACCCACAACAAAACCAAAAAAAACTATAGCTATAGACTTATTTTATAGTAGTTTTTAGGGGTTTTAGTGTATTTTAGGGTTTACTATAGTTTTTTATGGATTCTAAATTTTTTTATTGTTTTTAAGGTTTCAAAGGGTTTTGAAGTGTTTTTAGGTTTTTTTTGGGTTTTTTAGGTTTTTAAGGATTTTGGGTCTGTAACGTTTTTAGGTGGTTTTTAGTTTTCTATGTTTTTGTAGATTCTTAATGGTTTTTATGGGTTTAGGGTTTTAAATGTTTTATGGTATTTTTAATGTGTTTTAGTGTATTTTTAGAAGTTTTAGGGCCTTTTAGGTTTTTTTGGCGAATTTAGGGTTTTTTTTGTTTTTTTGGTTTTTAGGGGGTTTATAGTTTTTAGGGGTTTTAAGGGTTTATGTTTTTTTGTGTATTAGATTTGTTAGGGTTCTAATTCTTTTATGGGTTTTTATGGGTTTTAGTGCCTTTATGTTTTTGGTATTTTAGTAATTGTTTAGGGATTTGGGTTTTTAGGGATTTTTGAAGGTTTTTAGGGTAAGGAAGATGCGAGGGTCATGCTATTCCCGACACCCCCCCCCCCAAATTTATTAGAAAAAAAAAGATGCAGCAGACAAGGGATGGGACGGGTCAAATGACCCACACCCGAAACCCTTAATCAACCCCAAAACAAAAACAAAGAAAACCAAAATAGTCAAAAGAATAATAAAACCTAACAAGAACCTAAAAACCTAACAGCAACCATCACCATTACCCAGCATTAACCAGCCTCCAGCATCTCACTACCAAGCAACGACCAACATCCAAGCTCACCAATACTAGCATCCAGCACCCCCTCACAAAGAAGTCCCACCACACGCATCACAGAACCAGTGGCCCCAAATTCTAACCCACAAGCTTCATCACATTTCACCCAAACAGTAACCAGCCCATAGAATTGTTACCATCACTAATCATCTCCTTGCCAAGAAGATCAGCCATCAACAGCACGCACCCAATATCCTCTGCTGCCTCTAACACTTCCTCACCAAGAAGAGACATCACCAGCAACCAAGAACCACCAACACCAAACTCATATCCAATAGCTTCATCACGTCCCTACCCTGCAGCAAGCAGTAAACAAGGCCATCAATTATAGAAAATGACCTCTCCATCCGCACCATGAAAACCAGCAATGACAAATGGCCTATCTCTCACATCAGAACATACTGATTTACCCAACAGCAAAGAACATAAAAAAAACCAGAACCATCTTAACTGGAGACTCAATCAAACCCCTAATCAAATGGCATGCCCAACCATCATGCCACTCCACAAGTAGAAAATTTCGTAGCAGTAGAACGAACAAAAATCCACTAAACTGCATAAACTGGAAAACACAAGACATCAGCGCAACGAAAAAAGCGGGATCCACCCCGCAGGAGAGAAAGCATACCAGATTTGGAGTGTCACCAAGGACAAAACCAAGCAGCGAAGCAACAAGTCAGAGTAAAGCCACCGAAGAATCAGATCTGGAACCAATGTTGACTTCCTTATCAATCACATATACAACGCCCAAACCACCAAGAAGCAATCAATGCCACCGTCAAGGACCAAAGGCGACTCCTGAGGAGGAGCAAGATCCTGATCAACGAAAGCTGAGCCAAAACAATGCAAAATACAGACCATGTCATAATCTCATTTTCGCAGAACAACCCACCAGATCCCTTCATCATCAAGAATCTGCCTCGTTTTCCACCAACGCGCCGGGGAAGAAGGCCTCTCAAACAGAATTCCATCTGAAACTCAAAGCTATATCTTGAAGCGATCAACAGAGCTACTGAATAGGGTTCCATGAGGGAACCCTGGAGAACACTGTGTTGGGAAAAAGAGCCCAAGAGAGAGCTGATATTTCATTTTTAATGAAGGTTTTTAGGGGTTTCAGGATTATTTTATGGGTTTTATGATTTTTAGAGATTTCTAAGGATTTTAGGGTATTTATGGTTTTATTGTTTTGAATGTTATTTAGTGTATTTTATGGTTTATGGGTTTTAAGGGTCTTTTATGTGGGTTTGGGGTATTAGTGACTTTAATGGTTTTTAGGGTTTTAGGGTCTTTAAAGGTTTTAGGGGTTTTAGGTTTTTCTAGGGTTTTAGGATTTTAAAGGGATTTTTGGGATTTTTGGTTCCTTTAGGGGTTTAGGGGTTTTATGGGATTGTATGTTTTATGGTATAGAGTTTAGGGTTTGGGGTTTAGGGTTTCGGGTTTAGGGTTTGGGGTTTGGGGTTTTGGGTTTTGGGTTTTGGGTTTAGGGTTTAGGGTTTAGAGTTTAGGGTTTATGGTTTAGGGTTCAGGGATTAGGTTTTAACGTGTAGGGTTTTTGGTTTAGGGTTTAAGGTATACAGTGTAGGGTTTTGGTTTTAGGTTGTAGTGTTTAGGTTTTAGGATTTATGATGTAGGGTTTTTTTAGGGTGTAGGGTATCAAGTTTTAGGTGTATGGTATATGATTTTGGTGGTGGGTATTGGGTTTAGGGTTCAGGGTATAGGTTTCGAGGTATATAGTTTAGATGTCTTAGGGTTTTCTTATATTTTTATGTGTTTTTTTTGTTTTTTTTGTTTTTATGCGTTTTTAGGGGGTTTTTTAGATTTTTTAGGTTTTATTAGGCTATTCTTTGGGTTTTATGACCTTTGTGGTTGGGGGGTTACAGGTTTAAAAGGTTTTTATTGGTTTTTATTGGTTTTAAGGGATTTCATGGGTTTTTAGGAATTTTAGTGTTTTGAGGGTTATTAGGGATTTTATGGGGATCTTTTGGGGGGGTGGTAGGGGTTATGAGGTTCATTTTTTGGGTTTTTATTCTTTTATAACTTTTGAGGGGTTTTAATTTTTTTAATGATTTTTGGGATTTTTGGGGGTTTTATAAATTTTAGGCCTTTTAGGGGTTTTATTATTTTTCTGCCTTTTTTAGTGTTTTTAGGAGTTCAAGGGATTTTTTAGATTTTGGGTGTTTTAGGGTTCGTAGGGGGGTTTAGGGTTTTGGGGTATTTTTTGGGTGTTTATTGTTTTTTAGGGTGTTTATTGTTTTTTAGGGTTTTAGGAACTTTTTAGTGTTTTTTAGGTTTTTTTTGTGTTTATGGTTCCAAGATGTTTTAGGGTATTTTAAGGTCATTTATAGTTTCAACAGTTCTAGGATTGTTTATAGTTTTTTAGGTTTTTTTGGTTTTTATGTTTTTTTTGTTTTTAAGAGTTTTTAAGATTTCTTTAGTGTTTTAGAGTTTATTTTGGGGTTTTAGGGTCAATTTAGGTTATTATAATTTTTTTTGATTTTATAGGGATTTAAAATATATTTTTATCGGTTTTCAGGATATTTAGGGTTTTTTATGGTTTTCTAGGGTTTTTAGGGTTTTTAGATTTTTTAGTGTTTTAAAAGTTTTTTATCATTTTATTGTGGTTTTTAGGGATTTTATGGTCTTTCACGGTTTTTAGTGTTTTAAGGTTTCATGGGATGTAGAGGGTTTAGGGGATTATGGTTTTAGGGGTTTAATGATTTTTAGGGGTTTTTAGGATTCTTGGGGTTTTTTAGGGTGTAAAAAGGTTTTTTTTTTATTTTTAGAGTTTTTTAGGGTTTTAGAGATATTATGGGATAGGGTTTAGTATTTTTTAGGAATTTATTTGGGTTTTAGGGTTTTTACGGTTTTTAAGGGTTTTAGTGGTTTTTAGGGTTTTTAAGGGCTTCCTTGTTTTTTTATGTTATTTAGGGGTTTTTGGGGTTTTAGGGGTTTTTAGATTTATTTAATGTCTTTTATTATTTTTAGGGTCTTAGTTTTTTATTGTTTATATTTTTTTATGGTTTTTATGGTTTTAGGGTTTTAAGGGTTTTTTCTGTTTTTAGGGTTTTATGGGTTTTTAGGAGTTTCTAAGGTTTCTATATTTTAAGGGTTTTTATGATTTTCAGGGTATGTAATACTTTACATGTTTTGGAGGGTTTGAGGGGATTTATGGGTTTTATATTTTTTCGAGTTTTTAGGATTTTTTAAGGAAATAGTTTGGTTTTTTATGTTTTTTTGGTATTTTTAAATTTATGGGTTTTATGTGTTTTTTGGTTCCTAGGGTTTATTAGGGGTTTTATGGGGTTTTATGGGGTTATTATGTTTTAGACTTTTATTGTTTTTATATATTTGTTGGGTTTTTTAGGGTTTTATTATTTTTTGGGTTTTTACTTTATTTAGGGCTCTTGAGAGTTTTTTGGGTTTTTTGGGCCTTTTAGGATTTTAATATTTTTAGGGTTTATTGGGGTTTTAGGTTTTTTAGGGTTTACGGTTTCTAAATTTTTTTGGGTTTTTATATTTTTTTATGGGTTTTTGAGCTATTTATGTGTTTTAAGTGTTTTTAGGGTCTTCTAGGATTTTTATGTTTTTGGGGGATTTAGGGTTTTTTACGGTTTTTGGGGTTTTTGGGTTTTAATGGTTTTTTAGGTTTCCAGCATTTTTATGGGTTTTTAGGGATTTTGTGTATATTTTAATATTTTCTTATGGTCTATTGAATTTTTTTAATGGTGATATGGTTGTTTTAGTTTTTAGGGGTTTTAGTGTCTTTTTTAGGTATTGAAAAGTTGTGTTTTTTTTTCAGTATCTAGTGTTTTTTAATATTTCTAATGTTTTTTGGGTTTTATTAGTTTTTGGGCTGTTTTAGATTTTTATTATTTTTCAGGGTTTTTCTATTTCATTGTGTGTTTAATCAATTTAAAGGTAATTTTAACATTTTATCATATTTTTTATGTTTTTATTTTCTTTTAACAGTTTTAGGGTTTTCCAACATTTTTAGTTTTTTATGGATTTTTAGGGTCTTTATGTTTTTTATGTTTTATTTGTTTTTTGGGGGTTTTAGGTCTGTCTTTATTTTTAAAGGTTTTATGGTTTTTAGTGAAAGGCAGGTTTAAGACCAGGTTATTCCTAGCCCCCCAAAATTTATTTATAAAAAGAAACAACAAACAAGGGAGTTTGGGGTTAATCAACCCACACCCAAAAAGCCTTGGATGCCCCTAAGAATCCCAAACACCCCCAAGAAACCCAAAAGGAACACAAAAAACCAGAAAAAGCTGAAAATGAAAAGCATCTTCATCTGTACCTTCTATCCAGTCAGCATCCAGCATCCCACAACATAGTTCCCATCATCCATGCCCTACTTTCCAAATCTATCCTTCACTAGTGACACAAAATCACCATCATCGACATCATAAACATCACCTTCATAAGAAAAAGCTTCATTACCTCCTATCCAAGAAACAACTATCATCCATCAACTCATCTTCTAGAATTCACCGCCTCCTAGCCAACCAACTCCTATATTTTTGTAGCTCATATTCCAGCATCCAGCACCTCCTAACCCATCAGCTTCTAAGTGATCACAACTCAACATCCAGCAACCAAAACATTCTGACTGAACAACTTTCATCATTCCAAACCATACAGCAAAGCTAGTAATATACCACCAGCATCCATACCCAGTACCAAACCATAGCACCCAGCTCCCCTTGGACTAAACCTAGCTCTAGGTTGGTCCCCCAGCAATCATGCATAGCATCACCCGACATCGCCTAACACCTCTCAGTGAATCCAATAACCAGTACCCACAATGACTCATAACCGAAGCCCCAACCAATAAATAGTAGATCAAAAAATTCCAAAAATTCCAACCAAAATTATCATCAACAGTGTGAAGCAAAAATGAAGTCGAGGGACCAAGTCGGGCACACACCTAAATCTGCTTCAAGAATCGAAGACAATATCGAACTACAGCACAATACAAACCATCGTCAACTTCGTGAGACCGAGAATCTGAGATATAAACTGAGTAAGAAGAAACCTTTCCTAACGAACAAAGCCAAACCAAAGATATAACTTTCTTTGTAGCATCCAGAGTCGTATATGACAAACATATCCACCACAAAATCCCATCCATGAAGGGGAATGGTGCCTAAAGCCCGAGAAACACTACCGCTTAGAAAACTGAATGCTGCTGAAGAAAACTTGTTTTCATTGATCCGGAGAAAGCTGCTGAGGCCCGCCGTCACCGATAATGCTCCCCACAAGTGTGAGTGAGTAGGGCCACGAAGGGGTCAGCTTCTGAAATATCGATCAACATCGCCGCTTGTAAAACACAAAGCTGCCGAAGAACATCTACCACATCTAATAATTCGGTATCAGCCCACCATTTCCAAGATCGCCCCTACAAGAACGAGAGGGAAGGGGAAAAGATCTATCACCAAAGACACTGGGGGAATCCAGAGGAAACCCTTAAGGATGCGATGAGAGGGAGAGAGCTCCAAGGGCGTGCTCTGCCATCCTCTTGATTTTTTCTCTAGGATTTTTAGGGATTTTAGGGGTCTTATGGTTTTTAGGGTATCTAGGGTTTTTAGGGGTTTTAGTGTTCTTTGGGGTTTTAGGGTTTTTATGGTGTTTAGGGTTTATGGTTTAAGGTTTTTATCTTTTTTAGTGTTTTTAGTGATTTTCAATTTTTAATTGTTTTAGATTTTAAGGGTTTTAAGGGTTATTTGTGGTTTCTATGGTTTTTAGGGTCTATTAGTGTTTTAGTTCTTTTTTGTTTATTTTGGGTTTTGGGTATTTAAGGTTTTATGGGGTTTTATGGTTTGAGGGGTTGTTTTTTAGGGGTTTTATATGGTTTTTAATGGTTTTATGGGTTTTAGAGGTTTTAGGGTTTTTTGGGAATTTTTTGGGGTTTGTCAATGTTTTTGATTGTTTTTTAGGTTTTTTTTATTTTTAGTGGTTTTATGGGGTTTTATGGTTATTAGGGGTTTCATAATTAAGGGTCTTAGGAATTTTTATATATTTTTGTTTTTTAGTGTTTTATGGGTTGATTATGGGTTTTAGAGTTTTTATGGTTTTTTGGGGTTGTTTTAGTGTTTTATGGTTTTATAGTTCTTAAAAAAATTAGGTATTTTTTAGTCTTTTCAAGTGTTTCATTTTTTTAGTGTTTTTCGATTTTTTGGGGTTTTTGGGTTTCCTGATTTTTTTAGCTTTTCAGGGTTTTTGGGGGGTTAGGGTTTTTATGGTTTTTGGGTTTTATAGAATTTTATGGTTCATTGGTTTTTAGGGTTCTTTATATCTTTATAAGGTTTTTTAATTTTTTTTGGGTTTTTAGGGTTTTTTAGAGGTTATTAGGTTTTTTGAGATTTTAGGGTTTTTAGAGATTTTAGGGTTTTTATGGGTTTATGTTTATTTATGTTTTTTATGGTTTTTAGAGTTTTAGTCTCATTAATAATTTTTAGGGATTCTTTTTTTGGGTTTTTACACTTATGGTTTTTATGGGTTTTTAGCATTTTTAGGTTCATTTAGAGTGTTTTAGGGATTTTTAGGGGTTTTTAGTATTTTATTATTTTTGGGATTTTAGGGTATTTATTTGATGGTTTTTAGGTTATTTTATATTTTTTAAGGTTTCTATGGTCTTTTATGGTTTTTAGGGGATTTTAGGTCTTTTTAGGGTTTTAGAATCATTATGGGTTTTTATTGTTTTTAAGGATCCTTTAGGGTATTTAGGGTTTTAAATATCATTTAGGGTTTTTAGGGGTTTTAGGATCTTTTTAGATCATTTATGATTTTTAGGGTTTGTTGGTGACTTTTAGAGTTTTTAGGGGTTTAGGGGTTGTTAGGTTTCTTTAGAGTTTCATAGGGTCATTAATGGGTTTTTACGTTCTCAAGGTCTTTTAGTGTTTTTGGGGTTTTTTAGTCATTTTGGGGTTTTTGGTTTTTTTAAATTATATTATGGTTTTTATGGTATTTTATGATCTTTTAGGGTTTTTAGGATTTTTAGTGTCTCTTATGGGTTTTTATGGTATTTAGGGTCATTTGGATGTTTTAGAAATATTAGGGTCATTTAGGTCATTTGGGTTTTTTGGGGAATTTTAGGGTTTTTTTGGGATTTAATGGATCTCTATTTGTTTTAGTTATTTTTGAGTCTTTTAGTGGTTTTAGGGTTTTAGGGGTTTGGGTTTTTAGGGTTCTTTAGGCAATTTTATCATTTTTAGGGTTTTTTATAATTTTTTTGTTATTTTTATTATTTTTATGGTTTTTTGGTTTTTGGGGGGTTTTTAGGATTTTTAGGGTGTTTTGGGTTTTTTTAAGGATTTTAGGGGTCTTATGGGTTTTTAGGTCATTTAGGTATTTTAAGTAATTTTTGGGTTTTTAATGTTTTCGAGGGTTTTCTATGGTTATTAGGGTTTTTATGCTTCTTAGGGTTTTTAAGATTTTACGGGTTTAGGGTTTTAGAGTTTTTTAGAGTTTTAATGTTTTTAAATGGTTTTTAGGGTTTTATAGTTTTTGGGTTTTTTTTGGTATTAGGTAGTTTTTTCAGTTTCTATGGGTTTTTTTATGTTTTTAGGGTTTTAAGGTTTTTAGGATTTTTCTGGGGTTTTAGGGGTTTTCTCGTTTCTTCCTACTCTTTTATGGTTGTATGGTTTTAAGAGATTTTTTTGGGATTTTTATAGTTTTATATGGTTTTATAGTTTTTGGTTTTTCATAGGGGTTTTTAGGTTTTTAGGGTTTTTATTGTTTTTTTAGGTTTTTATGTTTTCTAGGGGTTTAAAGCATTTTAGGGATTTTAACGATTTTAGAGATTTTTATGTTATTTTGCGTTTAAGGGTTCTTATGGTTTTGTATTGTTTCTAAGGGTTATTAATGTTTTCAAGGGTTTTAAGGGACATTAATATTTTATGTGATTTATGGGATTTTAGTAGTTTTTCATGTTTTTATGGTTATTTTAGAGTTTTTAGTGTTTTAAAGGTTGTTTAGGCTATTTATCATTTTACATGTTTTTTATAGTTTTATAATTTTAATGGTTTTTTTATGGTTGGGGGATTTTTAGTAATTTTGTGGTATTTTAGGGGTTTTATTGATTTTTAGGGGTTTTTATTTTTTTTGAGTTTTTAGGATTTTTGGGGTTTCTATGGTTTGTTAGGGGTTTTCATATTTTTATTTAATTTTTCAGTTTTTAAGGTGTTTAAGGGTTTTAAGGGTCACTTAATTTTTTTATAATGGGATTTAGGTTCTTTTATGGTTTTTTGGGTTTTTAGTGTCCTTTAGGGGTTTTTTTTGGCATTTTTGGGTCTTTTAGTGTGGTTTATGGTTTTTATGGGTTTTAAGAGGTTTTTAGTATTTTAATGTTTTTCTAGAGGGTTTTAGTATCATATAAGTTTTTTGAGGGTTTAGGGGTTTTATGGGATTTATGGTTTTTAGGGTTTTATGAATTTTAGGTATTTTGTTTTTTTATCGTCTTTAGGGTTTTTTTGGATTTGTAAGGATTTTTTTTGGATTTTTGGATTTTTAGAGTACTTTTACGGTTTTTAGGGTTTTAGGGTTTTTAGGGTATTTAGAGTTTTTTAGGGTTTTTATGGTGGTTATGGGTTTTTAAGATTCCATTAGGGTTTTTATTGTGTTTTTTGTCATTTTGGGGTTTTTAGGGAGTTTAGGTATTTTAGGGTATTTTAGGGTTTTTACAATCTTTAAGGGATTTTTACGGATTTTGGGGTATTTTTGTGTTTTAGGGTTTTTAGCATTTTTTAGGTTTTTAATGGTTTTAGGGTTTTTAGGGCATTTTAGGGGTCTTAATGTTTTTAGGGAATTTTTAAAATTCTTATGGGTTTTTAGGGCTGTACGGTTTTCTATGGTCTTTTAGGATTTTCATGGTTTTTAAGGACCGTTTACGGTTTTTAGGGTCCTTCAGGGTATTTTAGGTTTTTTAAGGACTGTTATTGTTTCATGGGTTTTTTTTTGTTTTTTAGTGTTTTAGGGTCTCTTATGATTTTTTAGGGTTTTTAGGGACTTTTATTGGCTTTTTAGGGTTTTTTCCTTTAGGGTGTTAGGTTTTTAGGTTCTTATAGGGTTTTTTTGGTTCTTTAGGGTCATTTTATTTTAGAATTGTTGTAGTTTTTTAGGTTATTTTACGGTTTTATGGTGTTTTAGGGTTGTTTACCATTTTCTAGGGTTTTAGGTGTTTCAGGGTTTCTTAGGGTTTTTTGGTTTTTTGGGATTTTGCAGTCCTTTAGGATTTTTTAGGGTTTTTGGGTCCTTTTGGGTCTTTAAAATCTTTAGGGTTTTTTAAAATACATTAGGGGGTTTTAGGAATATTATATTCATTAAGGGTTTTTTATTAGATTATGGTATTTAAGGGGTTTTAGTGTCTTTTATGTTTTTTGGTTTTTTTGGGTATTTTATTGTTTTTTAGGGTTTTAGGGTCTTTTAGAGTATTTTTTTGGTTTTAGGATCCTTTGGGGGTTTTAGTGTTTTTTTGGGTTTTTAGGGGTTTTTTTAGTTTTTTTGGGTTTTTTGGGTTTTTTATGGATCTTTAGGGTTTTTACCTTTTTTGGGTTTTGGGTTTTTATGGGTTTTCATAGTTGTTTTGGGTTTTTTGGGTTTTTAAAAAATCTTTAGGTTTTTTTTGTTTTTTTGGGTTTTTGGGTTTTTGTGTTTTTGGGGGGTTTAGTGGTTTTAGGGTTTTAATGGATTTTAATGATTTTAGGGAAGAAAGGGTGCAATACCAGGATATTCCTAGCCCTCGAAACTTTATTAGAAAAAAAAGGAGAAGCAGACATTGGAGGGGAAAGGTCAAATGACCCACACCCAAAAAAACCCCAGACACTCCCAAGAAACCTAGAACCCCAAAAAACCCAAAAAGAACACAAAAACAAGACACATAAATAACACAAAATCAATACTTTCAGCACTTCCCATATAAGAAGCATCCCACATCTAGTAGCACACATCTCCATCAAAATAATCAGCGGTTTGCAACATCTCATCACTAACTCATCAAAAATTACCAAATCCACACCTTCTACCAGCATCCAGTAGCTCTATCATGGATCAACATAGCATCACCCTCACCCAACAATATTCCACAGCCAGCACCTTTCCCCATTTCAAACACTAGAAGAATTAAAAATTTCAACAATCTCAAAACCATTACCTCCCCTCTCCGGGCCCTTCCATAGCTGTAGCCGAGCCAATCCAGGAAGGCAAAGCAGCCATACCAGGATCCAAAAAAACCATGTAGGATCAGCCTTTGAGCCATCCCAGAACTGAATGCACAACTGAACCATCGCCAATATGAGGTCAATGGCGGAACCACCGCCAAAACCTCTAAAATCACGCAAGAACATCTATAGGAAAGATGAACAAATCTAGAAGCATGCCAAGCTGCATTGACGCCGACCCAAGGACTCAAAACCAAACCCACGTAAGAAGCACACCTGACTGAGATCAGCACCAGATATGTCATCGAGCCGAGGCCAACTCTAGATCCAGAACTCCGTCACCAAGACTTGAGCAAGCCGAGAGAATGCCAAGTCACGCTGATCCCGACTCAAGGACCCAAAGATGACCACACCAAAAGAACTCCATATCCAACAGCAGATTGACGCCAGATCCATCATCCAACTGAGGAAAACGATAGTTCCCGAGAAGAAACTGAGTCGTGCTAATCCAAATCTATCACTGATCAAATATCAAAACCGGATCTGTTTCCAAGAAAATAATTCTTGAACGAACGTCGTGCAATCTGACCCGAGACGAGCATAAAGAACCAACACTTAGCCACGAATGAACCAGCCGATGTCGAGCCACCGAAAGCTTTCGGAGGAGTAAAAATGGGATGCAAAGAGCAATAAGCAGTTATAGCTATCAATGGGGAAGGCACAGCCACTCAGGGGCCTCTCCTCTTAAATATTTTAGGGGTTTTTTGGGTTTTGGGGAGACTTTAATGGGGTTTTAGTTTTTTATGTTTTTTTATGTTTTTAGGTTTTTTTATGTTTTTAGGGTTTAAATGTTTTTATCGGTTTTTAAGTTGCATTAGGGTTTTTAGTGTTTAATGGTTTTTTAATTTTTTTTTGGTTTTTAGGGTGTAAGGGTTTTAGGGATTTTAGGGGGATTATGTTATTTTATTTTTTTGTGGTTTTTTTGGGTTTTTATAATTTTTAGGTTTTTTAGGGTTATTATGGGTTTTTAGGTGTTTTTAGTTTTTTAGTTTTCAGGGTTTTTTAAAATTTTTAAGGTATTTTAAGTTGTTAGGGTTTTTAATGGTTTTAAAAAAATAGGGTTTCAAGTGTTTTTAAGGATTTTAGGGCTAGGAAGATGCCAGAGTCATGCTATTCCCTACCACCAAATATATTAGAAAGAAGGATACAACAGACAAGGGAGGAGAGGGGTCAAAATTCCCACACCCAAAAAACCATTTACACCCCAACTCCAAATATTTTATGGATTTTAGGGGTTTTAGGGTTTTTAAGGGTTTGTTTTGGGTTTTTAGGGGTTTTACGGTTCTTTTAGAGGTTTTAGGGTTTTAGGGATTTTTATGGTTTTTAGGTTTTTCTGGATTTTATATGGTTTTTAAGGTTTTTTAGTGTTTTTATTGGTTTTTTTGGTTTTTGGGGTTTTCTTGGAGTTTTTAGTGTTTTTAGGGATTTCCTAGTATTTTTTAGGTTTTTTGGGATTTTAGAGGTTTTAGGGTTTTTATGGTTTTTAGGGTTTTTATGGGTTTATGGTTTTTAGGGATTTAGTTTTTTTTGGGTTTTTGTGATTTTTAGGATTTTTAGTGATTTTGAGGTATTTAGGGTTACTTTGAATTTTTTAGGGTTTTTTGGGTTTTGTTGGGTTTATGGTTTATTTGGTATTTTTAGCATTTTAATTGTTTTTAGGAAAAGAAAATACGAGGGTCGGGCTATTCCCAACCCCCCAAATTTATTAGAATGATAAAGATACATTACAGACAACGGAGGGGAGGGGTCAAACAACCCACACCCAAAAATCCCTTACAACCCACGCCAAAAAAGGAGAAAAACAAAAATGAAACAGAAAACCACACAAGGAGAAGAAAAGAGAAAGGCAGGAACAACAATTTAGGGATTATTATTATTTTATGGGATTATTATTATTTTATGGGGTTTTTAGTGGTTTTAGTGTATTTAAAGGGTTTTTAGTGTTTTGTATGTTTTTTGGATTTTAGGAGCTTTTGGGTTTTTTAGGTTTTTAGGGTCTTTTAGGGTTTTTAGGATCTTTAGGTGTTTTCAGGTTTTTTTAGTTTTTATAGTTTTTTGGGTTTTATGGG
The DNA here is from genome assembly GCA_963277665.1 of Viscum album. NCBI lineage: Eukaryota > Viridiplantae > Streptophyta > Magnoliopsida > Santalales > Viscaceae > Viscum > Viscum album. Next base: position 578,523,136 of record OY728161.1, on the reverse strand, counting down.
TTTTAGGGTTTTATAGGGTTGTTGGAGATTTTTAGTTTATTAGGTTTTGTGGGTTTTTAGGGTTTTTTGGTTTTTTTAGTTTTTTGGGATTTATAGAGTTTTAGATTTTTTAGGTTTTTAGGGTTTTTACTGTTTTAGGGTACTTAGGGAATTTCAGAGCTAATAATGTTTTTATGGGGTTTAGTGTTTTTAGGGTTTTCATGATATTTTAGCGTTGTACTGTTTTATGGTTTAGGGATTTTTATGTTTTCTATGGTTTTTTGGGGTCACATGGACATTTTTATGTTTTTAGGGTTTTTATGGTTTAGGTGTTTTTTCGAGTTTGTAGGGTTTTTTGGGTTTTTATGGTTTTTTGGGGATTTAGGGTTTTTAAGATGTTTTTAGGGGTTTAGGATTTTAAATCATCTTAGGTTTTTTAGTGTTTTTAGTGTCTATAATGTAATTACTGTTTTTTTAATTTTTTTGTTTTTATGCATTTTTATTTTTTAGGGTTTTTATGGGGGGTTTTGGAAATTTTAGGTTTTTATGGTTTTTATGGATTTTTAGGGTTTAGGTATTTTTTGGGGGTTTAGGTTTTTAAGGGTTTATAGTTCTTTTTAGGGGGTTTTTTTTTGGGGGGGGGTTAGGTTTTTTATGGTTCATCATTGCTTTATGGGAATTTTTTGGGCTTTAATGTGTTTTTGGGGTTTTAGTGATTATAAGGGGATTTAGGGTTTCAAAATTGTTTATGGTTTTTAGGATTTTTGTGGTTTTTAGGATTAATTTATGGGTTTTTGAGGTTTTTAGAGCTTTTAGGGTATTAGGGTATTTTAGAAGATTTTCATATTTTTAGGTTTTTAAAGGTTTTTAAAGGTTTTTTAGGATTTTAGGTTTTTTAGTGTTTTTAAGGGAGTAAAATTTATTTTTTAGTGTCGTTTATGGTTTTTAAGGTTTTATGGTCGTTTAGTGTGGTTTTGAATTTTTTTTTGAATTTTTAGTATTTTTTAGGAATTTTATGGGGTTTTTTATATGGTTTTAGGGGTTTTTAGGGGTTTTAAGGTTTTTAAAGTTTCTATATTTTTTCTATTTTTATGGTTTTTTATGGGTTTTAGGATGTTTAATGTTTTTATGTGGGTTTTATGGTTTTTATGGTTTTTATGGGTTTTAGTTTTTTTAGGGATTTTTGGATTTTTAGCGGGGTTTTAAGGGGTTTTAATGGTTTTAAATGGTTTTTATGGTTTTTTAACATTTTTCATGGTTTTAGAGATTTTTTATAATTAATTGGGGTTTGAAGGAATTTTTAGTGGAATTTTTAGGGTTTTTAGTGATTTAGGGATTTTAGGTTTCATAGTATTTTTAAGGGTTTTTATGATTTTTTTGGTTTTATGGTTTTTTATGATTTTTTATAGTTTTTTATATTTTTTGATGGTTTTACTATTTTTGTGGGGTTTTATGTGTTTTTTGGGTTTTTGGTTTTTTATTGGTTTTTAGGTGTATTATGGTATTTTGGAGTTTTTATAGTTTTTAGTGTTTTGGGGTTTTAAGGATCTTTAACATTTTTATGGGTTATTAGTATTTTTTGGATTTTTTACATTTTTATGTTTTTTTAGGTTTTCTGTTATTTTTAGGGTTTGATGGGGTTTAAGGGTTTCAAGGATCTTTTAAGGTCTTTTGGGGGTTCTATGTATTTTTATATCTTTTAGGGCATTTATGTATTTTTAGGGTCTTTTACGGTTTTAGGGGTTTTCAAAGTTTTTAGGGTTTCACTATAGGGAAAAAACTTCACTGTGGGTTTTTAGCATCGGTTTTGAAAACTGCCACTACATATTTTATAAATAAAATTATTTCACAATGGTTTAAAAAATCTATAAATGTGTTTTTTATTTATTTTTAGCGATTTTTTTTAAAACTACCGCTAAATCAGTTTTCACATTTTTTTATTTTATTAAATTTATCTTTATGGGTGGTTTATAAAAATTTCTGCTAAATGAATGGAAAAAATATTGAATGTTACAAATTTAATTATGATATATTATTTATAATTATTATATATTAAAAATAATAATTTATTTTTTATTAATTAAAATTTTCGTTAATGTGTTAATATTTAATTATTCATAATTATAAGTTAGTAATTATTTGAAACTTAAATTAATTAATGGACAATTTGAAAATAAAACTTCAAATCAAATGAACATAAGTTTTGATCTAGATATCTGTTTAGATCCACAACCAATCAAATTGAATCTTATGAAATTTGTTACCATAACATTAGATATAAATTTTCAATAATTAATAAAATAAAATTTATTTCAGTTTTAAGAGAATTTTAAAATAGAACTTCAACTTCTAATGAACATAAATTTTGATCTGGGTGTTCATTTGGGCTCCTCCAAATATAAAATCAAAGATTCTAATGAACTTTATTCTACAGTAACTAGGGAAACTATGGTTATTGTTTTTTAAGGTTAAAAAGTACTCAAAGGCCTCCAAAACATACTTTCTAGTTCAGATACCATGGTTTTTGAACATTTGATGAGATTTCTCCTTCATTTAAGAGTGTGTTCGTATGCTTGTTAGGCTCGATGTGATTTAATCCATGGATTTATATTCCTATCGATTTTATGGTTTTCTTTATTTTGGTTATTTATTATCTATTATATATATATATTTGTGTGTGTGTGTGATTAAATTTATAAATTTATGTATATTTATTTATACTTTATATATATTTATCAATATTTATATATATATATAATTGTATCTATGCATGGATATTTATATGTATTTGTGAATACTTTTCTATATTTATATACATTGGTAAATATTTATAATCATTTAGTCTTATATATTTTTATATCTTATATGGCTATATATAGAGAGATATATTTATATTTACTTATGTTCATATATATATTTATATTAATATTATTTTATATGTGGGTGTGCGTGATTTTATATATATTTATGTAACATAAATGTGTGTTTATATATATATATATATAAATTTAATTATATATATATATATATATGTATGTATATATACATATAATTTGTTCATTTGTTATTTATTATTTATTAACGATTATTTATTAATGATTATTTATTATTTATCATTTATCATTTATCATTTATTTTTTATTAGTTTATTTATTACTTATTTATTATATATGGATTTATTATTTATTATTAAAAAAATTTAAACATATTGTCTCATATTTATTCTATATTTATTTTATATTATTATATATTATTTAAATAGATTATATATTTATTATTTAGTCTTAATTTATAATTAATGTCGTACTTATAATTTTTTTATATTAATTTATTATATATTTATTTTTTATTATATATTTATTAAGAAACTTTAATTTTTATTATATTATTATTAATTTATTATTTACTTATTATTTATTAATTACTTATTTATTATATATTAATTATATATTCATGCTACATTCACTGTTTAATTAATATTTACTATTTATTATTTATTATGTATTATCTATTGTTTATTAATTCATTATTTAATTATCATATATTAGTTTATTATTTTTTATTAATTAATTTATTATTTATTATTTATTTAATACTTATTTATTATTTATTTATAAATAATTTACAATTTACAATTAATTAATTTATTTATTATTTATTTATTATTAATGAATTATAAATGAATATTTATTGTTAATTGTTTTTTATTTTCTATTTATTACCATATTATTTGTTTATTTATTAATTAATCATTTATTTTTATGTATATTAATTATTAATATTTATTTATTTATTTTTATTTATTTTTTATTTTTTTACATATTATTATTCTTTATTATTATTATTATTATATATATATATAAGTATATTAAATTTTTCTTACACACCACATGAAAAGTTTTCTGGATTGGTAAAGTCTTTACCGAATTACAAAGCAACAACGGGTTTGAATCTTACCCAACACACACACACACACACACACATATATATGTGTGTGTGTGTGCTGAAAATTTGAATAGCATATATAGAATATGCATGTACGTAATATGGATGAGAATAAATATATAATAACAAAATAAATTTTAAATTATAAATTATAACTTATTAATTATTAGATTAAAAAATAAATTAAAAAAATCACAGGTAAATGATTCTCCTAGTTTTTCAAAAACCCCACTAAAAAGTTTCATAATGGTTTTGAAAACCACCACTAAATGATTAGCGATGCATGATATTTCAGGTGTTTAAACTACAATTAAACACACAAAAACCACTAGTCAAAGCTTACTTTGGCATAGTTTTTTTGGGGGGTTAGGGTTTTACGGTCATTTAATGAGTTTTTAGGGTTTTAGTGTTTTTAGGATTTTTAAGGTTTTTTAGGGTTTTTGTGTTTTAGGGTTTTATTAGAGGTCTTTAGGATTTTTAATGGGTTTTTATGGCTTTTAGGGTTATTTTAGGGTTATTAGGGTTATTTTCAGGGTTTTTGGATTTTTAGGGTTTTGTAATGGTTTTTAGGGTTCTTAGGGTTTATTACGATTTTATATGGTTTTGAGGGTTTTTTTATTTTTTTTGGGTTTTTAGTGTTTTTAGAGAATTTAGGGGTTTTATGGTTTTTAGGGATTTTAGGGTTTTTATTTTTTTATTAGGGTTTCATAGGATTTTTAGGGTTCTTAGGATTTTCTTTTGGTTTTTCTAGATTCTTAGTATTTTTATACTGTTTAGGGTTTTAAAGGATTTTAGGATTTTTTTTGGCGGGGGGGGGGGGGGGGGGTTAATGGTTTTTTATGGTTTTTAGGGGTTTTTGGATTTTTTGAGTTTTTTGGGGTTTTTTGAATTTGTTTAAGTGTTTTAGATTTTTTAGTGTTTTTTGGGTTCTTATGTTATTTAGGGACTATGAGGGTTTTTAAGTGTTTCAGGGTCCTTAGTGTGTTTTATGGTATTTTATGGTTTTTATGGATTTTTAGGGAATTTTACGGTTTTTTGGGTCTTCATGGATTTTATTGGATTTTTAGGGTTTTATGTTGTTCATGTTTTGTTTAGAGTTTTTTAGGGTTTTAGGGTGTTGAATTTTTTTGGGTCTTTTATGGAGTTTATAGAGTTTTTAGTGACTTTTATGGGTTTTATGGTCACATATGGGTTTTTACGTTTTTAGGGGATTTACGAGTTTTTATGGTCTTTTAGGGTCTTTTATGGGTGTTTTGGGGTTTCTAGGTTTTTAGGAGTTCTATCAATTTTAGGGATGTATATTTTTTTAAGGTTTAAAGGGTATAAAGGGTTTTTAATGTTATTTAGGGTTTTTAGGACTTTTTGGGTATTGGGGGGTCGTATGAGTTTTTTATAGTTTTAGGTATTTTTTATACTCTTTAAGTAATTTAGGGTTTCCTTGGTTTTTTAGGGTTTTATGGGGTTTTATTTTTTTAGGTTTTTTGGATTTTTTATGGTTTTAGTGTATTTAGATGTTTTTAGGGTCATTAGGTTTTCAAGGGATTTTTAAGGGTTCTTAGGTTTTTATGGGTAATTGTGGTTTTTAATAATTTCTAGGGTTTTTATGGGCTTTTTACAGTTTTGGAGTGTTTTAGGGTGTTTTAGTGATTTTTGGGAAAGGAAGATGGGGTGCCAGACTATTCCTGGCCCCCCCAAAATATATAAAGAAAAAGAAGATACCACAAAAGAGGGGTGGGGCCAGACAACCCACACCCTAAACCCCAACACAACGCAAGACCCACACCCCCAAAAAAGACCAAAAACACAAAAGAGAACAAGTCAGTCATTGTCGCCGCCAAAGTCATTCAGTTCCGCACTGAGAGATCCAAAGCATGCACCAAGACGAGCGTCCAATTTAGTAATGCAAAAGTCTGAATCAACTCTTGTATCCATAGAGTCCCATCCTGACTCATAATCCTCATGAATTCTAAGCATAGCCCAAAGTTTCTTTCTGGTCCTCTCTTGCTATTTCGCAAAGGACGCTCCCGCTTGTTAACTTTGAGATTCAGCTTGACCACCCTAGAGGTGGTCCGACTCACCATGGGTCATGGAAGGGCAGAGTAATCCTTCCATTGTCTCCTTATTGTTTGTAGAGATGAAACATTCCTCATGAATTTCCCTCTCATGTTGAGCTCCATCACTAGACACACTTGAGGCCCCTTTGTTAACATCCTTGCTTCGTGTCCCAGGAGATGCACCACCCATTTTTTGAAGATTTTTTCTTTCTTCCTTGGATCTGGTTGTAGCAGCATTTATCCTACGGTCATCCTCAGCAAACCTCTCCCCAAGTCTTTTTTCCTCATCCTCAAGTGGAAAACTATCCCTTTCAACCATCTCAATGTCATGGAGAAGCACACAGTGGTGTTCAGCAGATGGAACACCATAAACAACCATGGCCTTCTGCAAGTTTGGGGCAAACCCACCATCATCAATTTTGGGCTCTGGTATAGGGATCCCAAACAACCCCTTCACACTAATAGTGCCAGTCTCATCATCAATAGAACATGGCAATCCCCCATGTCAATCGTCCTTGCGTCGCCGCTCCCAGTGGATAACATCAAGGGTTCTATGTGCCAACAAGGGTTTCGCTCTCCAGGATCATGGTTTTTATGGTTCTTTTAGGGTTTTAGGGTTTTTAGAAAACTTTTAGGGGTTTAGGGTAATATTTTTATCATTCTTTTAAGTTTATTGTGTGTTTTGAAGTATTGTTTAGGGTTTTCTGGGGTCTTTATGAATTTCTAGTGTTTTTTATGATTTTAGGGGTTTTTAGGGTTCTATAAGGTTTTAAATTGTTTTTAGGCTTTTAGGGGTTTTTAATATTTTCAATTTTTTTAAGGTTTTTTATTTTTTTGGGTTTGTTTGTCCTTTTTGGGTTTTATTAGGGTTTCTACCATTTTTAAGATCATTTCATATTTTTTCGTCTTTATAGGTTTTTAGGGTTTTGTGGGGTTTTTAGTGATTTTGTGGGTTTTTGTGGTCTTTACGGTTTTTTGTGGGTTTTTTGGGTTTTAAGAGTTTTTAGAGTTTTATAGGGTTTTTAGATTTTTAGGGTGTTTTTAGGATTTTTTTGAATTTCTAGTTTTTTAGATATTTTTGTGGTTTCTAGTGATTTTAGTGGTTTATGGGTTTTAAGTGTTTTTTGGTTTTTAGGTTATTTACAGTTTTTTGGGTTTTGGGGGGGGGGGGGCTTTTAGGGCTATTTAGCTTCTTTTTATTATTTTTTTTTTAATTTTTTAGTATTTTTTAGTGTTTTTAATGACTATTTATGGTTTTTATAGTATTTTGGGTTTAAAGGGTGGCTTATAATTTTCTAAGGTTTTTGGGTTTTTTTTTGTTTTTTGGTTTTTTAATCATCTTTAGGGGTTTTAGGGGTTTTAGGGTGTTTTTCGAGATTTTAGTGATTTTAGGGGATTTTTAGCACTTTAGGGATTTAGGGTTTTTAGTGTTTTAGTTGTTTTAATGTTTTTAGACTGTTTAAAGGATTTTTAGGGGGTTTTGTGGGGTTTTTGGTTTTTTATATTTTTAAATATATTTTTGGGTTTTTATTATTTTTAGGGAATTTATGGTTTTTAGGGTTTTATGGTTTTTTAGGGTTTTTGGGTTTTTTTGTTTTTAGGTTTTTTGTGTGTTTAGAGTTTTTATGTTTTTTAAGAAAATAAGGTACAAGATAAAGCACGTCTGGTCCCCCAAATTTATTGAAGAAAAATACATGCAGTGCGTTAAAAGGAAGGCTTACACAAACAGGTGTGTAATTCACTATTAATATCTGAGTCTAGAAATAGATAACAACATTGTGGGACAGAAAAACACCACATCATGCTCCTCCCCACTAGTGCATTCTTGGAGAGTGCATCTTCCACCATATTCGCCTCCCTATATGTGTGTATGACATTAATAGTAAGCTCTTGGGAGATGTTGAGACACTCTATCTAGTGGGGGAGAATTGACCAAGGGACTCCCTTGGATATGTTCTTCAGGGCTTCCACTGCTAACGTTGAGTCTGATTCGATCCATACGAAAATTCCATTTGAATTGGACCAAAAACTTGATTTCCTTCACCATAGAGGAAAGTTAAGCTTCATATGTACATCCATTGACGATGAAGTGGAAAACGAATCCTTTCACAAATCCTCAGGGTCTATGAAAGGCACCACCACACCCCGAGGGGCTGGGCTCTCCCGAGGCCACCCCATCCACATTCACCTTAATCCATGATGGAATCAGGGAAATCCATCGAATAAACTTCAGAAAATATGGTTTCTTGATCCTTACAAACACTCCAAGAAGAGGCATAATAATTAAACAAGTGAAATCATTAGCCATCGAACCTATTTGAAGGCAGGAAGATGCATCAATAGCCTTGTGAATGGTCAAAACAATGCCTGGAAGGAAATCCTTTTATTGTCAGAGGTAGTTGCATTTCGGGCTACCCCGATATAGAAGGAACATGTTTTATTATTTTTTTAGGTTTTTTTTGGTTTTTTTGGTTTTTTAAATATTTTTATTGGATGGGGGTTTTTAGTGTTTTTTAAGATTTTATGGGATTTTAGTGTTTTTTTCGGGTTTTTTAGGTTTTTATGGGTTTTAGGGTTTTAGTGTGTTTATGAATTTTTTGGTGTTTTAAAGATTTTTAGTAGTTTTTTAGTGTTATTAGGGTTTTTAGGTTTTGGGGGGGGGTTTAGGGTTTTTTAGAGTTTTTAGGGAAGAAGAGGTGAAGAACCAGGCTATTCCTGGTCCTCCCAAAATTTATTAGAATAAAGACACCAAAAGAGACACTACAGACCGGGGAGGGGCATGGTCCATCGACCCCAATCCAAAAAACAATCCCTAAAAGGAAAATAAAGAAAGTAAAAGACAGAAAAGATCAAACACAACAGTAGCTTCGGCACCTTCTCATCCAACTCTGGCATTTGACACCTCCATATCCCCTGCCAAGCAGCAAAAAACATACAAAAGCCAACCCAAGAAGACATTCAAAATCATCACCAGCAGCACGTCCCAGTCAAACAACAACCTGTATCTCACAACCCATAATCCATCATCCATCACCTTTGTGTTTTTATGGACTTTAGGGTTTTTAGGGTTTTAGGGTCTTTTAGTGTTTCAGATTTATTTAATATTTTCAAACAGACTTTTAGGTTTTTTATCAGGTTTTTTAGTTTTGTTAGGGGTTTATGCATTTTTAGCGACTTTTAATGGGTTTTATTTATTTTAATGGGTTTTTAGGTTTATAGGGTATTTTAGATTTTTTTAGGGTTATTTACAGTTTTTGGTGCTTTTGTGTCTTTTAAGGGTTTTATTGTTTTAGGGTTTTTAGGGTGTTAGGGATTTTTATTTTATGTTTATGTTTTTTTTATTTTTTTAGGTTTTTAGGGTTGTAGGGTTTTTATTGTTTTTAGGGTTCTTGGGGGTTTTGGGGTTTTTTTGGCTTCAATTTTTTTTATTGTTTTTTAGGTTTTGTGGGGATGAAGGGGTTTTAGTATTTTTCAAGATATTTTGGTGTTTTAGATGGATTTAGGGTTCTTAGGGAATTTAGTATTTTTTAAAGATTTTTTAAGTCTTTTAGTGTTTTTTAAGTTTTATGGTATTTTATAGTTTTAAGAGTTATTTTTGATTTTTATGGTTTTTAGAGTTTTTGAGGGTTTTTGGATTTTTAGTGTTTTTTGTTGTTTAGGGTTTTTGGGTTTTTTTGTTTTTATGGATTTTTTTTTTCATATTTTCTATGGATTTTTAGGCTCTTATTATTTTAAAATGTTTTTAATGATTTTTTAGGGTTATTGGTGTTTTTAGGGTTTTTATGGTTTTTAGGGGATTTATGGTTTTTTAGGGTTTTAAAGGGTTTTCTGATTTTCTTAAAGGTTTTATAATTTTTTTTGTTTTAAGGTTCTTTACGGTTTTTGGGTTGCCTTCTTTTTTAGAGGGGTTTTTTAGTTTTTAGCTTTTTTAGGGTTTTTAGAGTTTTGGTTTTTTAGGTTTTTTTTATTGTTTTTTAATAGTTTTTTTTGGTTTTTTAGGTTTTTTTTGGTTTTTAGGGTTTTTGGGTTTTTTAGGTATTTTAGGATATTTTAGTGTTTTTTGGGTTTTTTAGTGGTTTTAAAGGTTTTTATGTTATTTTAGGGTTAGTTTTTTCATGTCCTTTTAATAATTTTAGGGGTTTTTAAGGGTTTTTCAGGGTTTTATAGGATTTTAGGGTTTTTCATGGTTTTAGGGGTTTTTTAGGGTTTTTGGGTCATTTAGGGGTTTTAAGTGTTTTTCATCTTTCTTTATGGGGATTAGTTTTTTTAGTTTCCTTTAGGGTCTTTTAAGTTTTTTAAGTGTTTTTTGGGTATTTTAATGTTTTACGGGTTTTTAGGGTTTTTAGGATCTTTTGGGGGTTTTATGATCCTTAGAGTTTTTAGGGGTTTTTAAGGGTTTTTTTGGGTTTTTTGGGTTTTGGGGTCCTTTATGGTTTTCTAGTGTCCTTTTGGGTTTTTTTAGTTTTTAGGTACTTTTAGGGATTTTAGGGATTCTCAGGGTCCTTTTGGGTTTTAATGTTTTTATAGTCTTCAATGTTTTTATGGTATTTTGTAGCATTTTAGGGTTTTTAGGGTTTTTAGTGTCTTTTAGGTTTTTAAATATCTTTTATGGTTTTTATTTTTTTAGGGTGTTTATGATTTTTATGGATTTTTATGGATTTTTTAGGGTATTTTAGTGTTTTTAGCACTTTTGAGACTTTTTAGGGTTTTTGGGATTTAGGGTTTTTAGGTTCTTTTATGCTTTTAGAAATATTAGGGTGTTTTAGGTGTTTAGTGTTTTTAGGGTTTTTAGGATTTTTGTATGGATTCTAGGGTTTTTAGTGTTTTAAGGGTTTTAGGGTGTTTAGGGGTTTTGTGGTCCTTAACTATTTTTTAGAGTTTTTATGTTTTCTAGGGTTTTTAAGAGTTTTAGGATAATTTTAGGGTTTTTAGAGAAATTCAGTTTATCTATTTTTAGGAGCTTTTGTTATTTTTTGGGGTTTTAGGTTTTGATAATTTTAATTTTTTTATTGTTTTAGGGGTTTTAGTTTTTTTCAGGGTTTTCAGTGTTTTTAGGGTTTTAAAATGTCTTTTAGAGTGTTTATGGTCATTAAGTGTTTCTTTTATTTTTGGTTTTTTAATGTTTTTAAGTATTTATGGGTTTTTAGGTTTTTTAGAATTTTTATGGTTTTTAGTGCTTTTTGGGTTTTTCAGGGTTTTGGAGGGGTTTTGGGTTTTGGGGGGGTTTTTGGCCTTTTAGGGTTTTTAGGGTTTTTAGGGTTTTTAGGGATTTTGAGTTTTTAATATTTTTTAGGTTTTTAGGGTTTACAAGGTTTTTCAGATTTTTTGGGGTTTTAGGGTTGTTATGGTTTTTAGGGTTTTTTAAAGAATATTATTATTTTTTGTGTTTTTTAGGGTTTTTTTGGTTTTTGGTATTTTTTCGAAGGGTTTTTTGTTTTATAAGGGGTTTATTTACATATTTTTTTAGGGTTTTAGGGGTTTATTTTTTTCTATATTAGAAATATTTTTGAATTTTTAGCCTTTTAATGGTTTTTTGGTTTTTTGTGTTTAAAATTTTTTTTTGGTTTTTAGTGTTTTTTTGAGTTTTTGGGGTGTTTTAGAGTTTTTAGGGATTATTAGAGTTTTTAGGCTTATAGGATTTTTTGGAGTTCTAAATGTTTCTATTTATTTTAGTGTTTTTATGGGATTATGGTTGTTTAAGGATTTTAACGGTATTTTAGGGGGTTTATATGTGTTTCAGTGTCTTTTAGGTTTTTTATAGTTGTTAGGGTCTTTTAGAGTTTCTTTGGGTTCTTAGGGTCTTTTAGGGATTTTTAGGGGGTTTAGTGTTTTCATGGTTTGTATGGTTTTGGGAGTTTATGGCTGTTAGGGTGTTTATGGGGTTTAGGGTTTTCTATGGTTTTTTGGGTGGTTTTAGGGATTTTATGGTTTTTAGGTATTTAGGTTTTTAGGGGTTTTAGGAGTTTTAGGATGTTTTAAGTGTTTAGGGTTTTATGGGTTTTTACGATTTTTAGGGTTTTTCCATTTTTTAGGGTTTTAGAGAATTTTTGGTGTTTTTAGTTTTTAGTGTGTTTTTTGGGGTATTATGATGTTCATAGTGTTTAATTTGTTTAAAGAGTATTGAGGGTTTTTATCAGGGTTTTACGGCCTTTAGGGGTTTTAGGGTTGTTTAGGATATTTTAGGGTTTTTTTTATAGTTTTTAGGGTCTTTATGGTTTTAGGGTTTTAGGATCTTTTAGGATATTTTAGGTGTTTTATAGTTTTTTAATGTTTTAGGATTTTAGGGGTTTTTAGGGGTTTTTATGGGTGTTTAGTTGTGCCTAAGGATTTTAGTGTTTTTATTTTTATAGGTTTTTAAGATATTATGGTTTTTATGGGGTTTTGGGTTTTTAAGGAAATTTAGTATCTTATGGATTTTTTAGCATTCTTTTCAATTTTTTACTGATTTTTGGGTCATTATGGTTTTTTTACTATTTTTTTGGGTCTTTTGGGCTATTTTTGGTTGTTGTAGGAATTTTTTTATTTTAAATGTGTGTTGGGTCTTTTAGGCTTTGGGGTTTTATGGTGTTTTATGGTTTTTTGGGGGGGATTTTATGGTCTTTTATCGGTTTTAGGGAGATTTATAATTTTTAGGGAATTTAAGGGTCTTTTAGGGGGTTTTAGAGTTATGTAGGATTTTTAAAGTTTTTAATTATAAGTTAAGGTTATTTAGCGTTTTTAGGATCTTTAATGATTTTAGGGCTTTTTAGGGTAGTTTATCTTTTAGGTTTTTAGGGGGTTTCTATTCTTTTAGTAGTTTTTAGTATTGTTTAGGGTTTTTAGTGTTTTTAGGGTGGTTTATGGTTTTTAGTGGTTTTTAGGGATTTTAGAGTTTTTAGTTCCTTTAGGGGTTTTCATGGTCCGTTAGGGGTTTTAGGTTATTTTTGGTTTTTTAGTTTTTTTTGGATAGTTTAGTGTTTTTAGGTGTTTTTAGATTCATTTAGGGTTTTTAGGGTATTTTTTGTTCTTTTAGGGGTTTTTATAGTTTTTTTGCCTTTTAGGGTTTTAGGGTCTTATAGAGTTTTTTTTGGATTTTTAGGGTCTTCTATGGTATTTAGGGTCTTTTATAGTATTTAGGGGGGGGGGGGGGTTATGGTTTTTAATAGTATTTAGAGCTCTTTAGGGTATTTAATGGTTTTTGAGAGTTTTATGGTTTTATGGTTTTTACGGTTTTTTTGCATTTTTTAGAGTTTTTAAAGGGTTTTTAGTATTTCATGGGGTTTTAAGGGTTTTAGAATTTTTAAATGAGTTTTTTGGGTTTTTTGTGTTTTTATGGTTTTAGGGTTTTAAAGTTATATTCGGTTTTAGGGGTTTAAGGATTTTGATTATTTTTAGGGTTCTTTAGTTATTTAGGGATATTTTAGGATTTTTTAGGGTTTTTTGATTTTTAATGGTTTGGGGTTTTTTAGAGTTTTATGGTTTTTATTGTTTTAAGGGATTTTAAAACTTTTATAGTTGTAATGTTTTTTGATTTTTAGGTTTTTTGGGGTTTTGCTGTTTTTTAGGTTTTTGTGGGGTTTTATGGGTTTTTGGGGGTTTTGAGTGTTTTAAAGGTATTTATAGGGTTTTTAGGTGTTTTAGGGGTTTTTTGGTTTTTTAGGGATTCTAGGGTTTTAGGGGGTTTAAAGTGTGTTTAGGTTTTTTTTTTGTTTTTATGGGGTTTTCATGTTTTCAAAGGGTTTGAGTTTTTTAGGGTGTTAGGGGTTTTAAGGTTTTTATAATTTTTAGGGTTTTAAGTGTTTCTTAGTTTATTTAGGGTTTCCATTTGATTTTTAGTTTTTTCTTAGGTTTTTTTGGTTTTTATGGTTTTCTTAGGGTTTTTGGGTTTTTCGGATTTTCGAGTATTTTAGGGAGATTTAGGGTTAATTACAATGTTAAGGCTTTCAACAGTTTTTAGGGTATTTAGGGTTTTCAGTTTTTAAGTGTTTTTAGAGTTTTTTTGAGTTTTTAAGGGTTTTCAGCTTTTTATGGTTTTTTTTGTTTTAATGTTTTTTAGTTTTTTTAGGATTCCTTGTGTTTTTGTAATTTTTAGGGTTTTAGGGTTTTTAGTGTTTTTGGGTTGTTTTAGGTATTTAGAATTTTAATGGGGTTTTAGGGTTTTTTAAGGTGTTTTGGAGTTTTTTTGGGGTATTTATGTTTTTTTGGGATTTTTTGGTATCTTGAGGATTTTATGCTTTATAGGAAGTTTAAGGGGTTTAAGGGTATTTTGGGGGTTTTATAGGGTTCTTAAGAACTTTTAGTGATTTTAGGGTTTTTAGTGCCTTTTAGGGTGTTAGTGATATTATGGGTTTTATTGTCTTTTAGGGATTTCTAGGTGTTTTTTAGGGTTTTAGGGTTTTTAGGATTTTTATGGTTTTTTTCGGTTTTAAGGGTTCTATTGTTTTAATGAGTTTAAGGGGTTTTATGGGGTTTTCAGGGATTTATGGGTTTTTAGAGTTTTTAGGGTTTTTAGGTTTTTATGGATTTTAGAGATTTTTAGTGTTTGTAGGGTTTCTTTGTGTTTTAGTATTTCTTTAGGGGTTTTAGGATTTTATTGGTTTTTAGGATTTTTGGGGGAGGGTTCAGGATTTTGTGGGGATTTAAGGTGTTTTATGGTTTTTAGGGGTTTAAAGGTTTTAGGATTTTGGGTGTTTTCTAAGGGTTTTAGGGTTTTAGTATTTTTTGTTTCTAAAACTTTTATGATTTTTTATGGATTGTAGGTTTTTTTTATGTTTTTAGGGTTTATTATGGTTTTTAGGGTTTTTAGAGTTTTAAGGGTTTCATGGTTTTTTAGGATTTTTAGGGATTTAGGGTTTTAATGATTTTTTATGTATTTTTATGGTTTTTAGTGATTTTGGGTTTTCAGGTTTTTTAGGGTTTTAGGGTTTTTAGAGTGTTTTTGGTGTTTTGGGGTTTTTTGGGTTTTCAAGGTTTTATGTGGCTTAAGATTTTTTTGTGTCCTTTAGGGCCTTTTCATGTTTTTTTTGTTTTTCAGAGTTTTTAGGGTTTTTTATGTTTTTTTTGGTATTTTTGTGTTCTTTAGGTTTTTATAGGGTTTTTTTGGGACTTTTAGGGTTTTTGGTAGTTTTAGAGTTTATAGGTTCCTTAGGGTTTTATGGTTTTTATGGGTTTCTGGGTTTTTTGGGGGGTTTCTGGGTTTTTAGAATCATTTAGTGGTTTTTTTTAGGATTTTTAGGGTCTTGTTGGGTTTCTAGGGTTTTAGGGTTTCAGGGTTATTGTTTTAGGGGTTTTTATGTTTTTATAGTTTTTAGGGGTTTAATAGTTTTCATAGTTTTTAAGTGTTTTTATGGTTTTTAGGGTCCTTTATTGGTTTTACTCTTTTTATTGACTTATAGGTTTTTAAGGGTTTTAGCGTTTTTAAGGTTTTTAGGATCAATTAATATTTTTAGGGTCATTTATATTTTTTTGGGTCTTTTAAGGTTTTTAGGGGATAGGAAGGCTCGGGTCCAGGCGATTCCTAGCACCCCCCAAATTTATTAAAAGAAAAGACCCAAAGACATAGAGACAAGGGAAGGGAGGGGTCAAACGACCCACACCCAAAAACCCTTCACACCAAAAGACCCAAAAAAAGGAAAGTCAAAAAAGAAAACAAAACAGAGAAACAGACACACACAAAAACACAACAGCAACATCCGCACATCTTGTGCAGCCAACACCAGCATCCGACACCAATACCAAACAACACAGCCAAGCAGCGTCCACACATCCAGCCTCACAACTTCCATTATCCAGTGCATTCCAGCATCAAGCAGCACCACATCCAATCATCACAACAATACAGCTGCAGCAACACATCAAAACCAACTAGCCCCACCAACCAACAGCACCGAAACCGACATCGCATCCAACCAAAACCAGCAGCATGAGACCACAACATGAGCACCGCAGCCAAACGCGACCATCATCACCTCCCAGCAGACACCAACCAGCAACTCCATTCACACCATTTCCAGTAGCTAACATGTTAACAGGGACAACATCGCCCACATCCATCATACCACAACAAACATCTCCCAAACCAAACCCCAGTATCCAGTACCCCAACATCAATAACCAACACTAGTAGTGGTTCTCATCCCATCCATCCACAGCCAAAAAGCAGAAAAACTTGTAGTGCATAGGATTCAATCCAGGAGGTCCAGTAAAGAAACCATTGACAACCAAAAGGACCAGAGCACAGTAGAACCAAAACAAAACTGCAGTAGCGGGAGATGACCACAAATCCAAAGAAACATCTTGAGCAAGAAGCCATACCATAGTGCAAACTTGGAGCTTAAGCGCAGATCGCCAAACCCCCACAAATCGTCATGGAAGAGGTCAGGAGACACGCCACCGATGCAAACCCATCCACCATTGAAATCTTTGAAGCCATTGACCCATCCATGGGGATATCATCTCCGCAACCGCAAAAAGGATCATCTGCGTATACCAATCACCAGCAGATCTGAAAAAAACCGAGGTCTGGCGCCGTCAGAAAAAGCTGGCACCATGCCTTCTCCCTCCAGCACTAGAGAATCCACAGAAATATTTCTAAGCCCATATCTGCATCACCACGTGCTCTATCTTCACCTGCAGCCACGTAGGACAATGGGGAAAAACCCCCCACCATCCTAATCCAAGTACCGAAACACCGCAGCCGAAGCCATCCTGCACCATCGTAGAACCCATCCGGCGCACCAAATCTGAAGGTACACACCATCGTCAAAACACCACGCGTCGCCAGATCTCCACCCACACCACCCAGATCAAAGACAGAGAAGTCTGAAACCAACAATAGCCTCTAAATCTATCAAACCAAAAGCATAAATCCCATCTCCATGGGACACAACAACACCAAAATCTGACGCCATCGAGCACCGCCTGAGGTCGCCGAAGAGCGACGCCACCGGGAACCACCGAAGAAAACTGCAACCACCATGGGGAAGCCGATCCAGTAAAGATGAATCTCCAGGACCTGGAGAGCGCCACGATGGGAGAGAACCTCCGGGAGAGAAGGCCGCCATCTTCTCATGGATTTTAGGGGATTTTCTTTAGGGTTTTTAGGGGTTTGGGGATTTCTTTTATCTTTTTAGTGTTTTTAGGGGTTTTAGGGTTTTAGTTTATTTAAGTGTTTGTTTGGATTTTTATGGTCCTTCAATATTATTTTGGGGTTTTAGGGTCCTTTAGGGTTTTAGATGTTTTTGGGGTCATTTAGAGTTTTATATAAGTTTTAGTGTCATTTAGAGTTTTTTGGGTTCTTTTGGATTTTTAGGGTCTTTTACTGGTTTTTGGTGCGTTTTAGGGTTTTTTAGGTTTTTCAATGTATTTTATGGTCTTTTAGGGTATAATTAGGTATTTTTAGGTTCTTTTAGGTTTTTATGGTTTTTAGTGTTTTATGGTCTTTTAAGGGGTTTGAGGGGTTTTTAAGGTCATTTAGGATTTTAGTGTTTTAGGAATTTTATGTGTTTTTTGTGTTTTTAGGTTTTTAATGTTTTTTTTTATTTTTAAGGGTTTGGTGTAATTTTAGGTTTTTTGGTATTTTAGAGTTCTTTTTGGTTTTTAGCGGGTTTTCGTGTTTTGAGGGGGTTTAGGGTTTCTAGGGTCATTTAGAGAGTTTTAGGATTTTAGGTTTTTTAGTGTTTTTCGGGCTTTCGGTGGTTTAAATGGGTTTTATGGGTTTTAATGGTTTTTAAATAGTTTAGGGGTTTTAGGGTTTTAAAGGAATTTTAGTGATTTAGGGTTATTAGGGTTTTTTAATGTTTTATGGTTTTTATGGTTTTTTTGAGTTTTTAATTTTTTTTAGGGTTTTAGCATTATTACGTTTGTTTTAAGGCTTCAGGTCTTTTTAGGGTTTTTACGGTTTTTAAGATTTTATAGGGTTTTTAGTGTTTTATGGTATTAAGGGTCATTATGGTTTTCAAGAGTTTTTAGTGATTTTTTTGGTTTTTAGGGATTTATAATTTTTATAGACTTTAGGGTTTTCAATGGTTTGTAGGGGGTTATAGGGTTTTTTATGGTTTTACGATTTTACGGTTTTTATGATTTGTATCGATTTTTAGGGTATTTAAGAGTTCTTAGAAAATTTTTAGGTCTTTATGGACATCATGTTTTTTTTTGTTTTTATGTATTATTAGGTTTTTGGGGTACTTTTGGGGTTTTTATGTTTTTTGGTTATTTGGGGGTTTTTATGGTTTTTAGTGTATTTTGGTTTTTTACGGTTTTTAAGGGATTTTATGGTTTTATAGGGGTTTTTTTTGGAATTTTTGGAGTTTTAGGGGTTTTTAGAGTCTTTTAGGGTTTTAGGGATTTTTGGGTCGTTTTATGGCTTTATGGTTTTTGGGGTTTTTTAAGGTTACTATTTTTTATATTGTTTTTTAGGATTTTTTGGATTTTGAAGACTTTTTATATTTTCTTTGGTTTTTAGACATTTTAAATGTTTTTAGGGTTTTTTATGCACTTTAATGGGTATTATGGTTTTTAGGGGTTTTGGTGATTTTTATGGGTTTTATGGTTTTTAAGATTTTTAGAGGTTTTAAGGGTTTTTTAGAGATTTGGATGTTTTTTTGGTGTGTTTAGGTTTTTGATGTTTTTAGGGTTTTTTTAGGGTTTTTTAGGTCTTTTAGATTTTGTAGTGGTTTGGGGGGTTTAACCATTTTCAGGGTTTTGGGGTTTTTCAAAAATCATGAGTTTTTATGAATTTTTTTGTTTTGTTTTGTTTATTTGGGTTTTTAAGTATTTTAGGGTTTTAAAAGGGTTTTCGGGTTTTTTGGGGGGTTTTGGGGTTTCTTGTGTTTTTAGTGTTTTAGGGTTTTTATGTTTTTTTTGGTTTTTTGGGTTTTTAGAGTTTGTTAGGGTTTAATGTTTTTTCCAATTTTTTACGTTTTTAAGGTTTTTAGGGGTGTTTTGTGTTTTGTAAGGTTTTTTTAGAGTTTTTATGGATTTATAGGGGTTTTATGGTTTTTAAGGGTATTTGGAGGTTTTTAGGATTTTTTTTTATTTTTTTTAGTTTCATTATGGTGTTTAGGATTCTTTGGATTTTTACGGTTTTGGGGATTTTAATGTATTTAAGGGTTTCTAAGGCCTTTTAGAGATTTTGGGGTTTTGGGGTTTTTAGGGGTTTTTAGTTTTTTAGGGTTTTTAGGCCATTTAGGGGTTTCTAAGTGTTTTTATGGTCTTTTGGGGTTTTTAGGGGTTTTAGGTTTTTCAAGGTCTTTTAGTAATTTAGGGGGTTTTAGGGTATTTTGGTGTCTTATAGGTTTTTTGGGTCCTTTAGAGTTTGTAGGGTTTTGTGGGGTTAGGTTTTATAGGGGTTTTAGGGTTTTATGGGTTATTTTTAGGGTTTGTTGGGAAAAAAAGGCATAGGACTAGGCTATTCGTGACCCACCAAAATTTATTAGAAAAATACAATGAAAACAAGGGAGGGGTGGTGTCAAAAAACACACACCCAAAAACCCTAAACAGCCCCATGAAAACCAAAAACCCCCGAAAAAACCCAAAATGCACACAAGAGATAGATGAGTCAAACAACCCATGGCCAAGAGAAGATACCTCATGGGGTCACCATCAACAACATAACTAGACTCAATAATAGCAAAAATACATCACCTCCAGCACCTCCTTTCCAAGCAGCAACCATTATTCAGTGGCACTGTTTCTAGAATCCAGCACCTCCTTTCTAATGAGATTCACAGCCCACAACAACGAACTACCTGCACCCAAACCATAGACAACACCTTCATCACCTCTCAGCCAAGAAGAAACCAAAATCCAGTACCTCAATTTCTAGAATCCAACGCCTCCTAACCAATAAGCTCCTAGGATTTTGCAGCTCAGATTCCAGCATCCAGGACCTCTTGACTAATCAGATCCCATCATTTTTCACCCAGCCGCACAACTAGCAACACCGAACCACCATCACCCACACCCTGGACCATTCCACAGCACCCAACACCCCTTGGTCAGAACCCTACTCAAAAAATATCCTTCAGAAACCTAGTATTCACATAGAATCACCAAACAACACCCAGCACACCTCATCATTTCCAAGAACCAATACTCGCAGTGACTCATTACCAAACCAGCCACAACTAATAAACAACATATCTTAAAATGAAATATGTTCCAACCATGACATTCAATGAGAATCTTAGTACCCATGAATCATAATTTCACCTCAAAAAACCTACAGACCAACACAGTAACTAGATCACAGCACAACTGAAACATACCATCATCATCACCATGAAACCAAGGCGTAGACGGGGAACCAGATCGAGCATGAACCTACATCTACTGTGCAAATATAAGACAAATACAAGGAATGAGAATTTTTCAAAAACCTACATCTACATCGTGAGACAAAGATATCACCGAGGAAGGAAACCCAGATACATGAACCCGCCTCCAAGCTCCACTAAAAATGGAATCTCGAACCGAGAGAACTGCATCATCACTCCAAGACTCGGGCCAAACCAAAACCATGACTCTCCACGTAGCTTCTAGAACTACCAATGTCAAACTTCTCTTCCAAAAAAGCCAAGCCGTGATGGGATCTAGTGTTGAAGGCCATATCAAAGCCTCCACTTGAAAAAAATGATGTCTTCAAAGACACCTTCCAACTTGGATCTGAAGAGCGCCTCCAAATTCCACCTCAACTAGGATCACCCCCCACAAGCGTGATGAAAGGTTGGAAGGGGTAAAGATCCATCACCAATGCCATAAAGAGAATATAGAGGAAACCCTATAAACTGCAAAGAGTGAGAGAGAGAATCAGGGGTGTACACCTCCATCTCTTTAGGGTTCTTAGGGATTTTGAGGGGTTTTGTAGGGTTTTTTGGGTTATTTTTGTTTTTAAGTGTTTTCAAGGTATTTTGGTTTTGGGGGATTTTTAGTTTTAAGGGTTATTATTGTGTTTTTTGTTGTTATAGTTTATTTTAGGTTCTTCTAGGTTTTTTGGTGTTTTAGGGTTTTTAGATTTTTTTAGTGCATTTTGGGTTTTTAGATCTTTTGTGGGATTTAGGATATTTTAGGGGTTTTGAATGTTTTTAGGGTTGTAAGGATTTTTTGGTCTTTTTTTGGGTTTTTAGGGTTTTTATGGATTTTATGGTTTCTTAGGTTTTTTGGTATTTTTATGGATTTTAGTTTGTTTAGTTTTTTAAGGGGTTTTTATAGTTCTTAATGGATTGGGTGGTTTAGGGGGTTTATTGATTTTAGGATTTTTAGGGATTTTAAGGTTTTGGAGTTTTTTATATTTTTTATTATTTATGTCATTTCATAGGATTTTAATGGATTTTTTGTTTTTAGGGTTTTTAGTATATTAATGGGTTTTATGGGGTTTTATGGTTTTTATGGTTTTCAGAAGTTTTTATGATTTTTTATGTTTTTTTTTGTGATTGTTGGGGGTTTTTAAGGTTTTATGGTTTTCCAATGGTCATTAGATATTTTTAGGGTTTTAGGGTATTTTATGGTTTTTAGGTTTTCCTTTTTAGGGGTTTTATGTTTTTTAGGGTTGTTAGGATTTTTAGGGTTTTAGGGGTTTTAGGGATTGTTAGGGTTATTAAGTATTTTTTTTGTTTTTAGGTTTTTTATGTTTTTTAGGTGTTTTTAGGATTTTTAGGGAGTTTTAGGGATTTGTAATATTTTTTAGGGGTTTATGGATTTGTAATATTTTATGGTTTTTGGGGTTTTTATGGTGTTTTTCAGATATGTTTTGGATTTTATAGGTCCATTAGGTGTTTTTAGAGTTTTTTCTGGTGTTTAGGGGTTTTAGGGTCTTCTAATGTTTTTAATGGTTTAAAGGGTGTTTTAGATATTTTTATGGTATTAGGGTTTTATCATCTTTTAGGGTTGTTTTAGGGTTTTTAGTTCATTTAAGGGTTTCATTTTTAGGGTCTTCTACGACTTTTTGATCTTTTTTGTTTTTAGGGTTTTTAGGATTTTTAGGGGTTTTAGGGTCATTTAGGGTTTTAGAGGGTTATATAGTCCTTTTCTCTTTTTATTGTGTTTATGAACCTTCATAGTTTTTTGGTTTTTTGGATTTTTTATGCGTTTTTTGTTTTTATGGGTTTTTTGGGTTTTTCGGTTTTTTGGGCTTCATTGTTTTTTTTTTGGATTTTTTGGGTTTCTTATTGTTTTTTTAATTTTAATGGTTTGTAGTTTTTTAAGGTTTTTTATGGATTATGTGGATTTTTAGGGGATTTAAGGTCCTTTATTGTTTTTAGGGTATTTTAGGGTTTTTAGGATTTTTAGGGTCTATTAGGGTTTTTAGGGTTTATAGGACACTTAATGGCTTCTAGTATTTTTTAGGTTCCTTTATAATTTTTAGTGTTTTTGTGTCCTTTAGGGTATATTAAGGTTTTTATTGTACTTTATGGTTTTATTGTGTTTTATGATGATTAAGGTCTTTTTGGGGTTTTTGGATTTTTTGGGCCCTTTAGTAGTTTTTTAGAGTCTCTTATTTTTATAAAATTATTTTTATATATTTTTTTTTCCTTTCTTAGGGTTTTATTGTCTTTTTGTCTCTTTTATCGATTTTTATGGTTTATAGGGTCTTTTAGGGTATTTTATATTTTATGGCCTTTTAATGTTTTTTAAAAATTGGAGCTTTTAGGGGGTTTTAGGGTTTTTAGGGTTTTTAGGGGTTTTATGGGTTTTAGGGGGTTTTAGCGGTTTAGGGTTTTATGTTTTTTTAGGGTTTTCAAGTTTTTTAATATTATTCGGTTTTTAGGGGTTTTAATGAGTTTTAGGGTTTTTAGCGGTTTTGGTGTATTATATTTTTTGGGGGGTTTTTTGTTTTTTGGGTCTTTTACGGGTTTTTTTGGGGTTTTTGTGTTTTTATGGGTTTTTATGGGTTTTATGTTTTTTGTGTGTTTTTAGTATTTTTTTGGGGGGGGGGTTAGAGTTTTCTAGTATTTTTAGTGTCCTTTAGAGGTTTTTATTGTTTTATGTTTTTAATTGTTTTACTGGTTTCATGGTTTTTAATGGTTTTTAGGGGTGTAAGGTTTTTGTAGTTTTTATTGGTTTTTAGAGTTTTTTAATATTTTTAGGGAATTTTCATTATTTATGTTTTTTTGGTTTTAGGGTTTCTTGTATTTTAAGGTTTTTTCAGTGTTTCTAGGGTTTTTTAGTATTTTTGGAGTATTTAGAGTATTTTACATATTTTAGGGTTTTTGGGATTTTTAGGGGTGTTATGGAGTTGTTGAGTTTTTGGGTTGTTTAGAGTGTTTTAGGATATTTAGTGGCTTTTTGGGCCTTTTAATGTTTTTTTAGTTTTTAGGTATTTTTAGGGTTTTTAACGGTTCAAGGTTTTTCCTTGATTTTTAGGGGTTTTTGGGGTTTCTGTGGATTTTTATGGTTTAAGGGGTGTTTTAATGTTTTAAATGGTTGTAATATTATTTTTTATTGTTTTTATGGTTTTTTTGAGTTTTTTATGATTTTTATGAGTCGTTAGGGGTTTTTAGATTTTATTAGTGTTTTTTTGGCATTTTAGGGATTTTTAGGGTTTTAAAGGGTCTTAGGTTTTTTGGGGGTTTTATGATATTAATGGGTTTCTAGGTCCTTTCGTGGATTTTATTGGATTTTTTAGGTTATTTTAGGGTTTTTAGGGTTTTTAGGGTCTTTTAGGGTTTTTGGGTTTTTGGGGTTTTTGGGGTTTCAGGGACTTTTATGTGGATATAGGGGTTTTAAGGTTTTAAAGGTGTTTAGGGTTATTATGGGTTTTTAATGTTTTTTGGGATTTTTTGGATTTTTTCTGGGTTTTAATTGTTTTTTAGTGTTTTTATGGTTTTTAGTATTTTTAGTGTTTTTTAGGGTTTTTTGGTTTTAGGGGTTTAGGGATTTTATGGTTTTTTTTGATTTTTTGGGTTTTAGGATTTTTAGGATTTTAATGTTTTAGGTATTTTTAGGAGTTCTGAGGTTTTTAAGGGTTTTAGGGAGTTTTAGGTTTTCTCTGTGGTGTTTAGGGTTTTAGTGTTTTTATGGGATTTTAGGGGTTTTAGTGGTCATTATGGATTTTTAGGGAATTTTATGAATTTTAGGGTTTTTAGGGTTTAGGATTTTTTATGTTTTTTTTGCACTTTGTATTTTTTTGGTGTTTTTACTGTCTTTAGGGGTTTTATGGTTAATAGGGGTTTTAGGTATTTATACGGTTTTTAGGATTTTTATGATTTTTATGGGTTTTTAGAGTATTTTGGGTTTGTAGGGTTGTAAGTGTTTTTTGGGTTTCTAGGGGTTTTTTTTGGTTTTTTAGGGTTTTCAGGGTTTTATAGGCTTTTACAGTTTATATTTTTTTTTATGTTTTTTCGTTTTTTCTAGGGTGTTTAAGGGGTTTTAGAGTCTTTTAGGATTTTTGTTCATTTTTAGGTTCTTTTATGGTTTTTGTGGGTATACTCTCTTTCTGGGTTTTAGGGTTTTTTGGGGTTTTTGGGACATTTATGGGTTTTATGGTTTATTAGGTTTTTATAATGTTTTTAGGGGGTTTTATGGTTTTTTAATGTTTTTTGGGTTTTAGGGGTTCTATGGTTTTTACGGTTTTTAGGGGGTTTTGGTTTTTCAATGTTTTTAGTGTTTTTAGACTTTTTATTGGTTTTTCAGGCTTTTTTGGTTTTTCGGAGTTTTTTTTGGTTTTTAGTGTTTTCGTAGGGTTTTCATGGTTTTTTAGGGTTTTATTGTTATAGAGTATTTTTAGGGGGTTTTATGTTTTTTCGTGTTTTGGGGTTTTAATGGTTTTTTGAATTTTTTGAATTTTTTTAAGGGTTTTTAGGGATTTTTAGAGATTTTCATTGTTTTTAGAGTTTTTTTATATTTTTTAGCGTTTTTAGGGATTCTAGGGATTTTGTCTTTTTTATTTGTTTTTTAGTTTTTCAGAATTTTAGGGTTTTTATTGTTTTTAGAGTTTTTTTGGTTTTTTTGGATTTTAGGGTTTTTTAGTTTTTTTGGGGTTTTTTCGAGATTTTAAGGTTTTTAAGGGGTTTTGGGATCTTTTACCTGTGTTTTTGGTTTTTTGTATATTTTAAGAGTTTTTAATATTTATTTTAGTTTTTAGAAGTTTATAGTTTTTCCATAGGAAAAAATGAATTTCATGTTGGGTTTTTAGTAGCGGTTTTCAAAACAGCCATTATATATTTTACAAAAAAATATTTCATAGAGGTTTTAAAAATAGACACAAAATGTATTTTTTCTTTATTTTTTTCTTTGGTTTTTGAAAAACCTTCACGAAATCAAATTTTTATTTTTATTTTATTTTTGAATTTATTTTTACAGGTGATTTATAAAAGCTACTCCTAAATTAATGTGAAATAAATATTGAATGTTACATATTTAATTGTGAGTTTTTATTAATAATTATTATTAATTATATATTCATTTATATTTTATTTTTTATAATTTTCGTTCATTATAATTTTATAAATATTTGTAATTTATAATTATTAGTTGGCGATTATTTGAAACATAAATTAATTCTTGTATAAGTCACAAATTATAATTCAGCATCAAATGACCATAACTTTTCATTTAGGTGTTTCTTTTATCTCTAAAACCAGTCAAATTGAAGCTTATGAAATGAGATACAACAACATTAGATAATAATTTGTATTAATTAATAGAATAATTTTTTTTCCGCTTAAGAGAAACTTAAAATCAAACTTCAACATCAAACGTCCAAAAATTTTAATTAGGGTGTCTGGTTGGGATCCACAACATATCAAATCAAATCCTACTATGATCTCAACACTATGATTATTGAAATGACTTAGGTTACAGTTTCATAAATGTAAAAAAGGCCATGAATGCCTCCCAAAATAGGTTTTGGATTTATAAATCAGGATTTTTGAACATTCGATGAGATTTCAGCATCGTTTTATAATGTCTTAATATTCTTATTAGGCCATCTATAATTTTATCCTATGAATTTATATTTCAATTGAATAGATGGCGTTGAAATTATTATGGTTTTCCCTATTTGATTGATTTATTATTTATTATATATATATATATATATAATTGTATGTATTTCTATACATTTATGTAGATTTATATGTAATTTTTATATATTTAACAATATTTTTTTTAAATTATATATAATTGTATCTATGCATGGATATTTATATGTTTTTATGAATATTTTTCAATATTTTTAAAAATTTGAAAATATTTATATGTATTATTGTTTACATATTAATATATCTTATATGGGGTTAGAGAGAGAGATAAATATATATATTTTTGTTTACTTGTGTTTATAAATATATATATTAATGAACAATTATATATATGTGTGTGTGTTTATATATATTTCTATAACATAAATGTGTGTTTATATATATTTATGTACATTTCGCTATATGTATGTATGTATGTATATATATATATATATATATATATTTATATCCATTTATAATTTATAATTTTTTATTTTTTGTATTTTGTATTTTTTTAATTTTTAATTTTTTTAATTTATTTATTATTATTTATTTTATATTGATTTACTATTTATTATTAAATTGTCGTTAACTTATTATTTAATAGTTATTATAAATTATTACATATTATTTATAAATTATTTTAAATTTATTATTTATTATTAACTTTTTATTAAATTTTTATATATTATTAATTTATATTTGATGCATTATTTATTATTTATTATTTTTAAATTATTTTTTAAAATTTTTAATTTATTATTTATTATTTATTTATTATTTATATATTATTTATTATTTATCTCTTACCTATTATATATTATTTATTTACAACATATTTTTTATTTTTTATTTATTATATATTCATTTATTATTTATTTACAAATTATTTAATTTATATTTATTTATATTTCATCATTAATTATTTATTTATTTATTTATTATTTATTTATTTATTTTATATTTATTATTAATTTTTTTAAATTCTTATTTTTTTAATAATTTATTATTAGTGTGTTACTCATTATTTATTTATTACTTATTTATTATATATTCATTATATATTTTTAATTATTTAATATTTACATTTTGTTTTTTGTTTTTTTGTTTTTATTTATTTTTTATTTTTTATTTTTTATGTTTTATTTTTTATTCGTTATTAATTTTTAATTTATTTATCATATATTAATTTATTTTTTATTTTTTATTTATTGTTTTTATTAATTTATTAATTATTCATTACATAATAATTATTTATTTATTAATAATTAATAATTAATAATTCATTTATTTATAATTTATTTATAATTTATTAATTATTAAAAATTATTTATTATTTACTATTTATCACCTTATTAATTATTTATTTATAATTTGCTTTTTTGTTAATTGTTAATTGTTAATTGTAAATTATTTAGTTTATATTTAATTGTTATGTATTATATGTTTTTTGTTTTTTATTGCTTATTATTATTCTTTAATATTATTTTTTATCTAATTATATATAATTATATTAAATTCTTCTTACACACAACATGAAAATCTAGAAGGAGTGGATCCAACACATATATATGCTAAATTTTTGCATGACATATATGGCATATGCATGGTAATGAGTAAATAATATAGTATTAATTAATCATTATTAATTTTGTAAATAAAAGCTATAAAATCACAGCTAAAGGATTCTCCCGGTTTTTCAAAAACCCTGTTAAATCATATCGCATTGGTTTTGAAAACTACTGCTAAATGATTAGTGACACAAGATTTAGTGGCAGTTTAAACCGCCATTAAATTCAAAAAAAATGTCACTGAGAAAAAATATTGGCATAGTGTTTGGGGTGGGGGGGTTGGGTGTTTAGGGTTTTAAGGGTATTTTTGTCTATTTTTAAGGTTTTTAGCATTTTTAGGGTTTGTAAGGATTTTATGGCTTTTTAGTGTTTTTAGAGTTTTTAGGGTTTTAGTGATTTTTATGTTTTTAGAGATCTTTTTGTGTATTAGGGTTCTTTTATGGCTATTTAGGATTATTATGGTTTTTAGGGGTTTTAGGGTTTTCTAGTGTTTTTGGGGGGGTTTTAGGGTTTTTATGCATTTTAGAGTTTGTTAGGATTTTTAAAGTTCATACGGTTTTTTAGGGTTTTTAGGGTTTTTAAGGTTTTATTATTTTTATTAGGATTTATTAGTGGTTCTTGGGGTTTTAAATATCTTCTTAGGGGTTTAAGGGTTTTGTGTTTTTTAGGGTTTTTATAATTTTTTAGATTTTTTACGTTTTTAGGGTTTTTTCATATTTTTTCGTATTTTTTTTCAGGTGGTGGGGGTTTGGGGCTTTAACAGTTGTTTTAGGATTCATATGGTTTTAGGTATTTTTATTGTTTTTAGGGTTTTATTGTTTTTATGGGGTTTAGGTGTGTTAGGGTGTTTTCGGGTTTTGGGGTTTTTTTAGATTTTTAAGGTTATTTATGGATTTTTTGTTATTTTAGGGAGTTTATAGGATTTTTTATTTTTATTACATATTTTTAGGGTCTTTGATGGTTTTTGGTTTTTTTGGGTCTTTTAGGGTTTTAGGTTCTTTTACGATTTTTAGGTTCTTTTAGTGTTTTAAGGATTTTTAGTGTCTTTTGGGGTATTTTAGAGTTTTTAATGCTTTAAAGGGTTTTTTAGGGTTTTAGTGTTTTTATGGTTTTTTTATCATTTTGTAGGTTTTATTAATCTTTTTAGCAGGGTTAGATATTTTTAGTTATTTTACTGTATTTTAAAGGTTTTTAATGATCTTTTAAATGTTTATGGGGTTTTAGTGTATTTAATCTTTTAGGTTTTTAGTGGTTTTAGGGGTTTTTTAGTTTTTTCTAAGGTTTTTTTAGTTTTGGGGGGGTTGAGTTTTTTGGAGTTCTTAGGGGTTTTGGTATATAAGGGCAAGGAAGGGATAAGGCTTGGATATTCCTGACCCCCCCCACAAATTTATTAGAAAAATGACACAGCAGACAAGGGAGGGTGGAGTTAATTGACCCACATCCAAAAACCCTAGAAACCCCCAAGAATCCCAAGAAACCCCCAAAACCAAAAAGGAAAACAAACCCAGACACATCAGCAATTTAAAGAAAGTTCCTTCACCTCCTCCCATCCACACATCGACTAGCAACCAGCAACATAGTTTCCAACATCCAGTGCCTCCTGGCCATGTAACTTCACCACCATCAACACAAAACCACCAACACAAAAATCATAAACAACAGCTTCATCACATCCCTGCTAAGAAGCAAAAAAGAATATAGAATTTCATTTCCCAATAACCAGTACCACCTTCAATCACTAGATATTTCCCAACACCTCGCATCAGCTCCAACAACCAGTAACAACATCGATTAATAGCCAGTCCAGCCACACCCCCCAACTAGAACTTGAGAAATCCATAAAAAACTCCTATAGAACCTCCTCTATAAGAAGAAACTGACAACTAGTAGCTCATTATATAGCATCCATCACCTTCATGCCTGTCAAGACCTTGTATCCAACAACTCGCGCCCAACAGCTCCCAGCCAAAAACAGGGAAAAACACATCAAACAACATTGTTTTAATTTTATTAAAGCTCCCCTTCCACCAAACTATTGATCTGAAGTCAAAATCTCAAGAACAGAATCCACCACAATTCATACACTCTTGTACCAAATCATACTATAAAATCAGAACCAACAATCAATGAAATACATTAAGTGGTACTGCATAACTTGCCCAGGGAGCAGCAGCTATCTAGAGTGATCCGCCACAAAATCAGTCCAGAAACTGTGAGAATGTACCTAAAATATGTCCAAGTGGTGACACCCAAATAGCCCAAGGAACAACACGAGCAGTCACAATGAAGACCACCCAAAAGAGGAACCAAAGTCAAGGGGTCGCTTCCTACCACATAGAATCATCAAAGATCAAGGAACCCAGGATGTATCTCCATCTCTATAGAATCCAATGAAGAGGCCCACACCTCATTAATTTAGAGAAATACCTTACTAATGTA
The DNA here is from genome assembly GCA_963277665.1 of Viscum album. Classification (NCBI taxonomy): domain Eukaryota; kingdom Viridiplantae; phylum Streptophyta; class Magnoliopsida; order Santalales; family Viscaceae; genus Viscum; species Viscum album. The sequence continues at coordinate 578,493,211 of OY728161.1, read as the reverse complement.
AATGAGTACAACATCCTCATCCAAACCACAAAGTCCACTTCATAAGAGATCTAACAACCCAAGCCGAACTAACACCACATCTCTCCACGCAGCTTCCAAAATCACCAATGTCATGTCTCTCCACCAAAAAAAACCATCCATGGAGGTGTCCAATGCTCAAAGACCATGAAACATGCTACTTGGAAATCACGATGTCCTAGAAGAACACATGCCACCTTGGATCCGAAGAATGATGCTAATGCCCACCAACTTTGAGATCACCATCCACAATAGTGGGTGGTAAGGGGCGATGATCTAATGTTGATGTCATCAGGAGAATCCAAAGGAAACCCTAGAAGCTGCATCGATAGGGAGAGAGAACCAGGGGAGTGCAACGCCATCCTTCTTATCTCCTAGGTTAACTTATTTAGGGTCTTAGCAGGGTTTTTATGTGTTTTTTGGGTTTCATGGTTTTCATGAGTTTTTATGGGTTTTAGGTGTTTTTTAGAGTTTTTATGATTTTAAGGGGTTTTTAGGATATGGGTTGTTTAAAAGTCATTTTTGGGTTTTTAGGGTTTTAAAGGGTTTTTAGGGTATCTATATTTTTAAGGTCTTTGGGTTTTTTGGTTTTTTTGTGTTTTTCAGGTATTTATATGATTTATTGGGTTTTGAAAATATTTTTATTCATTTTATTATTTTTATAGTTTTATTCTTTTTAGTGTTTTTAGGGTTTTAGGGTTTTTTAGATTTTAGGAGTTTTATGGATTTTAATGTATTTTAGGGTTTTTTGGGATTTTTCAAGATTTGGGTTTTTTACAGTTTTTAATGTATTTATAGTTTTTTTGGTATTTATTGGGTTATTAGGGTTTTCTAGGGTTGTTATCATTTTTTTAGGGATTCTCTAGGTTCTTATGGTTTTTTAGAGTTTTTTGGGTTTTTTGGGGTTTTTCAGTGTTTTGGTTTTTATGGTTTTTTGGTTTTTTATGGTTTTTATGATCATTTTTTTGGTTTTTATGGTTTTTACTATTTTTTTTAATTTTTAGGGAATTTTAATGTTTTTAGTGTTTTTAGGGGTTTTGGGTCTTCAGGGTTTTTTGGGTTTTCAAAGCGTTCTTTAGTGGGTTTTAGGGGTTTTAGTGTGATATTTGGTTTTTAGTGTTTTTTTATTTTTTAGGTTCTTTTATAGTTTTAGGTTTTTCATGGGTCTTTTAGGGGTTTTATGGGGTATAGGGTTTTCTAGAGTATTTTTGTAGTGTTTTTACAGGTTTTTAGTTTTTATAGGATATTTTGGGGGTTTTTAGGGGTTTTAGGGTCTTTTGGGATTTTAGGATTTTGTGGTCTATTAGAGGTTTTATGTTTTTTTAAGGTCCTTATCATTTTTTAGGATCCTCTAGGGTTTTTTAGGGTCCTTAAGGGTTTTTAGTTTTTTGGGTCCTTTGGGTTTTTTAAAACCATTTGGGTTTTTAGGGTATTTTAGGATCTTTTAAGGTTTTATGTGGGTTTAACATCTTCTATGATTTTAAATGTTGTTAGGGTATTTTATATAATTTTAGTGTTTTTAGGGTCTTTAAGGGATTTTAGAGACTTTTAATATATTTAGGGATTTATGGGGTCTTTTTGGGTCCTTTTCAGTTTTTATAGTTTTTAGGGTCTTTGGTGGTTTATAAGGTTCTTACAGTCTTTTAGAGAGTTTATGGGTTCAAAGGGTTTTAGGGGTTTTGGGGATTTAGGTATTTTAGTAATTCTTGGGTTTTTCTCGTTTTTTGGGTCCTTTAGGGTTTTTAAAGGGGTTTTTAGGGTTTTTATGGTCTTGTTGGTTCTTTACTACTTTTAGGGTATTTCTATGGTTTTTAAGGGTTTTCATGATTTTTAGTTTTAACATTTTTTTAATGTTGTTTAAATATTTTTAATAGGTTTTAGAGATTTATAGGGGTTTTTAGGGTTTTTAGTTTTTTAGGGTTTTTTAGTTTTTTATGGTTTTTAGGGTCTTTTAGTTTCTTTTATGTTTTTTTGTCCTTTATGGTTTTAATGGTTTTTTAGGGTTTTTAGAGTTTTATATTTTTTTAGGGTTTTTAGATTATTTATGATTTTTTTTTTGGATTTTAGTGTTTTTTATGTTTTTTAGGGTTTCTAATTTTTTTTAGGAATTTTTATGTTTTTTTGGTTTCATTGGATTTATGTTTCTTTTGTGGTTTTATGATTTTTAATGGATTTTTATGGGTTCTAGGTTAATTTTAGTGTGTTTTAGGGTCTTTTTTTGGGGGGGTTCATGGTTTTTTCCCTATTTAGGGGTTTTAGGGTTACTAGGGTTTTTAGAGTTTTTAGAGTCCTTTTAGGGTTTTATTGGGTTTTCAAGGTCTTTTTAAGGTTTTTTTGGTTTGTAGAGTTGTTTTGGATTTTTAGTATTTTTAGGGTGTTTTTTATTTTTAGGGGTTTTTAGGGGTTTTAGTGGTTTTAAAGGTTTTTTAGATTCTTTAGGATTTTAAGTGGTTTTTATGGTTTTTATGGTTGTTTCTGTGCTTTTTGAGTTTTTAGTATTTTTAATGGATTTTAGGGAATTTTATTTTTCTAAGGTTTTAGTGTCTTTTAGGGGGGTTGGGTTTTTTGGTCATTTTAGGGGTTTTAGGGTTTTTTCATGTATTTTTACATTTTTTAGTGGATTTATAGAATTTGATGGTATTTTAGGGGTTTTAAGTGTTTTAGGGCCCTTTAGGGTTTTAGGTTCTTTTAGAGAATTTTAGGGATTTTATGTTCTTTGGGGGTTTAGGATTTAGGTATTAGGATTTATGGAGGAGGGTTTATAGTTTAAGGTGTCAGGTTTATGGTTTAGCATTAAGGGTGTAGGGTCTAAGTTTTAGGGCGTAGGGTATAACATTTAGGGTTTTGGATTTTGGATTCTGGTTTTGGGTTGTAGGTTATAGAGTTTAGGGTGTATGGTTTTGTGTTTAGGGTGTATGGTATAGGGTTTTAGTGTTGGTATTAGGGTTTAGGGTGTCAGATACAGGGTTTTGAGTGTAGGGTTTAGGGTTTGGGGTTTAGAGTTTATGTTTTATGTTTTTTTAGTATTTTATGGTTTTAAGGTTTTTAAGGGATTTAGGGTGTTTAGGGTTTTTATGGTTTTATTAATGTTTTCAGGGATTTTAGGGGGTTTTAGGAATTTTTAGTTTTTTAGGGGTTTTATGGGTTTTAGCATTTTAAGGCATTTTGGTTTTTTATGATTTTTAGGATGAAGAAACATCGAGACCAAGCATGCCTGGCCCCCAAAATTTATTCAAAATAAATCATGAACGAAGTGTTATAGGTAGGGTTTAAAAAATTGGGTGTGCATAACACCTCTCGTTTCCGAGTCCATGAAGGATATAGAAAAAGGTGGAGTGACAAATATCCACAACAAACTCTTAGGGTTTTCAGGGTTTTCTTATGTGTTTTGTGGTGTATTGGGGTTTATTAGGTATTTTATGATTTTTTAGTGTTTTAGGGGAATTTAGAGTTTTTAGGGGATTTTAGGGTTTTTAGGGTTTTTAGGGGTTTTATAGGTTATTTAGGTTTTGGGGGGTCTTCAGGGTTTTAGGATTTTTTAGGGTTTTTAGTGTTTCCTAGAATATTTCGGCTTTTGGATTTTTTATGATTTTTAGTGTTTTGTGGGATTAGGGTTCTTTTGTGTTTTTAATATTTTTATGGGATTTTAATAGTTTTCTAGGGTTATTAAGGTTTTTAGAGATTTTATAGAATTTAATGTTTTTAGTGATTTCTAGTGTTTTGGGGGTTTTAAAACATTTTATGTTTTTTTAGAATTTTTACTGGTTTTTTAGGTTTTAAGCTTTTTTAGGGGTTTTAGGATTTTAGGTTTTTCAAAAGTATTTTTGCTCTCTTAGGTTCTTTTAGGGTAATTGGAGGTATTTTTGTGTATTTTCGCGATTTTAGGGATTTTTAGGGTTTTTGGGGGGTTTTTAGGGTTTTAAAATGTTTTTAGGTTTTTAGGGTTTATTTAAGTATTTGGGTTTTTATGATTATACTAAGGTTCTTTTCATTCTTTTATTATTTTTTAGGGTTTTTATAATTTATTTATGGATTTTTTGGGGTTTTTAGTTTTTTATATATTTTTATGTTTTTATGGTTTTTAGGGGTTTTTATGTTTTTTAGGCTTTTTAAGGTTTTTTTTGGTTTTGAGGGATTTATATGTTTTAAGTGGGTTTAGGGTTTTACGGTTTTAGGGATTTTTATTATGGTTTTAGGTTTTTAGGGGTTTCTCTGGGTTTTTAGGGATTTATTGGGTTTTTTATTACTTTTTTGGGTTTTTATTGTTTTTAGTGTATTTTGGGTTTTCTTATATTTTTTAGGGATTACGTTTTTAGGTTTTTTTTGAGTTTCCTAAGGGTTTTTACGGGTTTTTGGATTTTTATAATTTTTTAGGGATTTTAGGCTTTTTATGGGTTTTAGGGATTAAAGTGCTTTTATAGGATTTTAGAGTTTTTAGGGGTTTAGGGGTTTAAAATATTTTTATGCTTTTTATTATTTTTTCGGTTTTTTGATTTTTTATAGATTTTAAGGGTGTTTTAGTGTTTTTAGGTTGATTTAGGGGGATTTTATGGTTTTAGAGTTTTTTGGGTTTTTAGGACCCTTTAGGGGTTTTTAAATGTTTTTAGGGTTTTTGGAATTTTAAGGGTTTAAAGGGAATTTAGGATTTTTGGGGGTTTTTAGGGGTTTATTCGCTTTTAGGGGGTTTGAAATTTTCTGTGTTTTTTATATTTCATTGGTATTTTTTAGGTTTTTAGGGGTTTGTGTGGTTTTTACGGTTTTTTATTATTTTTATTGAGGTTTTTAGGGGTTTTATGGGTTTTAGAATTTTTAAGGGTTTTTTTTGTTTGTAGGGTTTATTTCATGTTTTTTTGGGTTTTTTGGGTCGTTAATGGGTTTTTACGGTTTTAGTGTGTTCAGGGTTTTTAGGGGTTTTTAGGGTTTTTTAGTTTTTTAGGGTTTTCGGGGGTGTTTCGGATTTTTTTCGATAATTTATGGGTTTTTTTTGGGTTTTTAAGGTTTTTAGGGTTTTATTTGATTTTATGCAGTTTTAAATGTTTTTCTGTTTTTTCAAGGTTTTAGGGGGTTTAGAGTTTTTTAGGTTTTTAGGGTATTTTATGGATTTTTATATTTTTTCAACGTTTTTTAGTGTTTTACGGTTTTTTAGGGTTTTAGGGTTTTCTTAGTGTTTTTTGGGTTTCCTTAGGATATTTAGGGGTTTTAGGGTTTTATCTCGGTTTTTAAGGGTTTTAGGGTTTTTAGGGTTTTTCTAGGTTTATAGGGGTTTTATGGTTTTAGGGGTTTTTTATGTTTTTTAAGGGTTTTAGGGATTTTAGAGTTTCAATGTTTTTTTGGGATTTAGGTGTTTTAGGTTTTCAGGGATTTTCATATTTTTCAATGTTTTAAGGGTTTTTTAGTGTTTTTAGAATTTTAAGGATTTTTAGGGGTTTTATTGGTTTTCAAAGTGTATTTGGGTTTTTAGGGGTGTTCAAATTTTTAGTGTTTTTATGGTTTTCAGGGGTTTTAGGGGTTTAAAGGTTTTAGTGTTTTAGAAGTAGTTTGGGGGGTTGTAGGGTGTTTAAGGGGATTTAAGGGAATTTTAGGATATTTATAGGATTTTTAGGGTCTTTTAGGGGTTTTAGGGGTTTTTAGGAGTTTTCGAGTCTTTTGGGTTTTTGGGTTTTTAGGTATTTTTATTGGTTTAGTAGTTTTTAGGTGGGTTTTGGGATTTTAAGGGTTTTTTTGGGATTTAATGTTTATTAGAGTTTTTAGGGTTTAATGGTTTTAAGGATTTAAATGGTTTTTTGGGTTTTTGGGGGTTTTAGGTTTTTCCGGGGTTTTAATATTTTTAGGGATTTTATGGTTTTAATTTTTTTTGGTTCTTTACAGTTTTTAGGGTTTTCCCAAGGTTTTTAAGGTTTTTCAGAATTTTTAGGGCCTTAGATTTTCTAGAGTTTTATTATTTTATTGTCTTTATGGGTTTTATGGTTTTTATGGTTTTTAGGTTTTTTAGTAATTTTATGTTTTTTAGGTATTTAATGTTTTTTAGTGTTTACAAAAAATTTAGGGGTTTAGAATTTTTTTGGTATTTTTGGGTTTTTTGTGGTTTTTATGGTTTTAATGATTTTTAGGGTTTTTAGGGGTTTTTTAAAATTTTTAGGGTTTTATGTTTTTTAGGGAGTTTTATGATTTTTTATTGTTTTTTAGGGTTTATTGGAGTTTTTAAAGGTTTGTAGGGTTTTTATGGAGTTTCTAGGTGTTTTTGGGTCTTTTAATGTTCTATTGGGTTTTTTTGGCTCTTTTAGTGATTTTCTTATTTTTTTCTGAACTTTTTTGGGGTTTAGGGTCTTCTGGGGACTTTTAGGGATTTTAGTGTAATTTAGGGATTTTTATAGTTTTTAGGGTCTCTATGGTTTTTAAGAGGTTTAGGTATTTTATGGTATTTTATCGTTTTTAGGGTTCTTTATGCTTTTAGGGTCTTTTGGAGGTTTTAGGGTTTTTAGTTTCCTATAGTGGTTTTAGGTTTTTTAGTGCCTTTTAATTTTTAGGGTTTAAAGGGTATTTAGGGTTATTTAGGTTTTTAGGGTTCTTTAGAGTATTTTATGGTTTTTAGGGTCATTTGGGGTCTTTAGGGTGTTTAAGGGGTTTGTAGGGTCCTTTAGTTTTTTTCAATGTTTTTAGAGTTTTTTGGGTATTTAATGTGTTTTTAGGGTTTTTTTGGGTCTTTGGGGGTTTTTAGGGTTTTAGTGTGTTTTAGAGTCTTTTAGGGTCTTTTACTTTTTAAAGTATTTTTAGGGTCTTTTAGAGGTTTTTTGAGTTTTTTGGGTTTTTATGTTTTTTTAAGGTTTTAGGGGTTTTTTTGTTTTTTTTTGGTTTTTTGGGTTTTTAGGGTTTTCTAGTGGTTTTGGGATTTTTCAAGGTATTTATTAGTGTTCTATGTATTTTTAATATTTTTAGGGTTTTTAAGGTTATTAAGGTTTTTAGGGTTTTTATAGGGTTTTTAGGGGGTTTAGAGTTTTTAATCATTTTTTAGGGTTTTAGTTTTTTAGTGTTATTTTTGTTTTTGGGGTTTTTAGTGTTTTTCTGATTTTTTAGGGTTTTAGGATTATTATGGATTTTTGGGGTTTTAGGGTTTTCACGGGTTTTTAGTGTTTTTTGGGTTTTTAGTGTTTTTAGGGTTTTTAGGTTTTATATGGCTTTTTACGGGGTTTTAGGGCTTTTAAGGTTTTTTGGGTTTTGGGGATTTAGTGTTTTTTTGGTCTTTTAAGTGATTTTAATGTTTTCTCGAATTTTATGGATTTTTTTAGTTTTTAGGGTTTTTACAGTTTTTAATGGATTTGAAAGGATTTTTAGGTGGTTTGGGGGGTTGGTTTTTTCATGTTTTTATGGTGTTTTAGAGTTTTTATGGTTTTTTAGGGTTTCATAGTGTTGTAGGTTTTTTAGGATTTTTTAGGATTTTTAGAGGTTTTTAGTGTTTTTTAGTGTTTTTTAGGGGATTAAGGGTTTTAGGGTCTTTAGGGTTTTTAAGGTTCATTATGATTTTTTGTGTTTTAGGGTTTCTAGGGGTTTTAAGGGGTTTAATATGATGTTTTATAGAATTTTAGCGTTTTCTGGTCCTTTTATGGGTTTTAAGGTCTTTATGGCCTTTTAGGTGTTTTTAGGGCTTTTAGGTTCCTTTCGAATTTTTTAGGGTTTAAAAATGTTTTTAATGATTTTTATGGTTATTAGGGTTTGTTAGGATTTTTATGAATTTTTAGGGGTTTTAAGGGTTTTCTGTTTTATTGGATTTTATAAGATTTTAAGGATTTTTTATGGGTTGGGAAAAGAGGTTACACAACAAAGCATGCCTGGTCGCCCAAAATTTATTAGCAATAAGTAAATGCAATGTTTTACAAGGGTTACAAACATCGGTGTGGAAATCACCCCTCATATCTAAGTCCATCGAAGACTCACAAAAGTGTGGGGTGACAAAAGAACACATTGAGAATCCATCTTTAACAGCTTTCATTTAGATCACATATGCCACTATGTTTTCCTCTCTATATACATGTGTGACACTAATTTTAAGGATTTGGGAGTCATTGAGACAAACAAGCCATTATGGAAGAATCCACCATGGTACCCTCTTGGATTTTCTTTTGAAGGCTTCCACTACCAACATTGAATCAGATTCAATCAAAATGTGAGTTCACTTAAAATGAATTTTGAATTTGAACAACTTCATCATTTCCAAAAGCTCCACCTCATAAGTGGTTTTGCATCTAATAAAGTTGTAAAAGAAGCCTTTAACAAAGCCTCTGTACGTGAGGAAGAAACCACTGCATCTCGATGGTCTCGGTGGACCTAAGGCCACACCATCAACATTGGATTTGATCCATGCGGGATTGGGGGAAACAACTGGATGTATTTCAGATTAAATGGATTATTTCACCTACTAGAAACACCAAGAGTGCACAAAATGATCATTTCATTAGTGACCTTATCCATAAAACCAGTTTTTATGCTAGCCGCTGCATAGATTTCCTTGTGGATGGTCACCACACCTTCATGAAATGAGCACTTCTTACTGGAAAAACCTGTTGTGTTCTACGCAGCCCGTGTAAAGGAAAAGAGTACAACAATGGCTGTAAGGAGCAGTTTGTGCAGCTACTCACTAAGTCTAATGGAGATAATAAAGGACAGCCACTCAGCCAGCCTGTTCTGATAAGTGTTCAAGAACAGGGAGATCCTAAAAGTATTCTAGACATAGTTTCATATGGAGGATGAAAATATAATTGAAAATGGAGAGGTGTAGCTGATTTTCTCCAGCCTGTAAATAGAGGAGATAGGCCATGTAAAACTACAATTCAGTCCTCTTTAGGTTCTCATGCAGTGGAAACCTGTTTCTCTATATTTTCCACAATAGTAGATGCTTTGTTGGAGATATGAAAGGATTGTAAAATTTGAGATGCAGTGAAGGAACATTTGTGCCTTACAAGCGGTTGTGCTGGTAAAAATCCTCATTGGTGAATTTACTATTCTGAAACGGCTTCTAGATTAATTTATCTGTGTCAAAAATTCTATAATCCTGAATTTATATGGTGATATCAGCCAGAAGCATCTCATAAAATTCTCCCATCCTATGAATAATGCCATGAATAAGAAGATGTTGGCATCTTTTAGGAGAAAATTGCTCGTTTGACAAGGGCATGTCCAGCTAGGTCTTAGTCCAACAATTCAGACCTGAGTGATTAGAGACCAACCATTTTGAGCATATCATGATGCCATTAAAAGAATATCTAATGTCAGGCCATGTATAAAATTCAATGTATCCTGAGTATCCATTGTGAATACATTGATTAAATCTATCACTTAGAAACTCTATTCCATCATTTTGAGAAGTGATCAAATTCCAGGTGAATTTTTCAAGGATCACTTCATTAAATTTTATGATGTTCTTGATACCCAGGCCACCCATGTCAACCAGTTTGGTGTTGTCCTTCCAAGACACAACTATCAACTTTTGTTCATTAATTATACCCATCTAGGTAAAGTCCCAGATCTTGGATTGAATCCCATTAATGAGGGAGATAGACCACTTATAAATTGATAAATCATACACAGACATAGATGTAATGATGAAGTTAATCAAGCAGACCATCCCTGCTTGAGACATGCATTTGCCTTTCTATTTCGACAGTTGGTTGATGATATTGATCAAAATTCCATCGAGATGATCTCTCTTCACCTTTTCCTAGAAGATTGGGATACCATGATAATCAAAGGGTAATACTCCCCTTTTCACCCCAAGAGTTTTGGAAATTCTTAGCAGTCTGGTGGCTGAAATCCCTTTGCCAAAGACAATTGAGGACTTATTCCAACATATTGATTTCCTTACCACCTTTCCATAATGGAAAAAATGTCTTTGAATTGATGCAAGGGTTCTTTTGGTGTCTTTCCCAAAAATAAGGATATCATATGCATACAAGAGGAGCAAGGGAACATGGAGGTATCATCCTACCCTTATCAGCAAGTAATGACCATCTTGGGAGAGGAAAATGATTCAACGACTAAAGTAATCTTTTGAAATTGAAAAGAGGATTACTGAGATTGGGTCTCCTTTTCTTACACCATGAGAGAATTTAAATAACCCCATTAGTAATCCATTAATAAGGATGGAAATCATGGTGCTTGTCAAGATTCTGGAGATCATCTTGATGAAAGTGGGAGTTAACCCATACTTGTAAAGGACGCTGAAGGTGAATCTCCACTTTATGGTTTCAAAAGACATAGAGATATCATGTTTTAGAAAAAAATCCCACGTTTGATTTCGTATCTCATAGTTTTCATTCCTTATGAGGTTGTGTAAAGGAAATTTGGATATTTCTTCCAGGAAAGAACCCAATTTAGTTGGGTATAATAATATTCTGTATAATCTTACCCAACCACATGGTGAGAATTTTTCTAATGAACATTGGAAGGGTGTTTGAAATGGAATCTGGAAGAATGTCTTGAATATAAATAGTATTTTCAGCCTTTGGAATCAAGGCAATGAAGTCATAATTAACTTCATGAGGGAAAGAGCTGGAGAGGAATAAATCACTAATGACATTTGTGAACTCCTCATGCAAGATGTCCCAATAGGTCATGAATAACATGTTATTAAATCCATCTGGACCCACTGTGCTTTCTATATTAAAAAATAATAGAGTATATTCTAGTTTTTTGGATGATTTATTGGGTTTTAATGTCTTTATGTGTTTTTAGGGTTTTAGGGTTTTAGGGGGTTTTAAGAGTTTTTTGTGTTTTTTTTTGGGTTTTTGGGGGTTTTAAAGGATTTTTAAGGTTTCTAGGGATTTTAGGGTTTTTAAGGTTTTCATGGTTTTTCAGATATTTTATGGTTTTTAGGGTTTTTAAGGGTTTATTATGGTCTTTAATGTTTTATATTTTTTTATGGTTTTATGATATTTTAGGTTTTTTGTGTTTTTATGGTTTTTAGGAGAAATTTGTGCTTTCTAGAACACATTTAGTGTTTTTTAAAATAATTTTAGATTTTTTAGTTATTTATGATTTTTAGTGTCTTTTAATGATTTATAGTGTTTTTATGGACCATCAAACTTTTATGGTTTTTATAATTTTACTGTTTTCTTTGGTTGTTTTAGAGTTTTTGCAGTTGTTTAGGGTTTTTTTTTTGTTTTTAGGGTTTTCGGGATTTTAGTTTTTTATTGTTTTAAAAGCATTTTTTGGATATATTAGGATTTTAGGGTAATTTAGGGTTTTTAGGGTCCTTTCTTGGTATTATTTTTTTGGTGTATTCAATTTTTTTGGAGGTTTAGGGTCTTTAGAGTTTTATTTGGGGGGGGGTTGGTTTGTTTCAGGTTTTAGTTTTTTTTCAAGGTCTTTATGGTTTTTTAGAGTTTTAAGGTCTTTGTGTTGTTAGGGTTTTTATGGGTTTTAGTGTATTTCACATATTTTAGGGGTTTTTTTGGATTTTTATGGTTTATAGGTTCTTTTATATTTGTTTTTAGTTTTTATGGTCTTTTGGGGTTTTTAGGGTCCTTTAGTGTTTTTGGGGTTTCTAGATTCTTTTAAGATTTGTACGTTATTTTATATTCTTTTTTGATTTTTTAGAGGTTTTAGTGTCCCTTTCGTTTTTTATTATTTTTATTATTTTTAGAAAGTTTTGGATTTTTTTAGGTGTTTTAGGGTTTTTAGGTTCCTTTTGGGTTTCTTAGAATTTTTAGGGTCGATTGGGGGGTTTTACAGTTTTTAGGGTCCTTTATGATTTTTTAGTGTTTATAGGGTCTTTTAGGGTTTTATGGTGTTTTTTGGTATTTTGGGGTTTTTAGGATCCTTTAGGGTTTCTTAGGTTTTTAGAGTCTTTAGGGTATTGTTTTGGTATTTTATGGTCTTATTGGGTTTTTTAGGATTTTTAGGTTCTTTTATGGTCTTTTAGTGATTTTTTAGGGTTTTTAGGATCTATTAGGGTTTTTAGGGATTTAGGTTCTTTTAGGGGTTCTATGGCTTTTCGGGTTTTTTGTGGTTTTAGTTGTTTTAGGGTTTTTCAGGTTTTTAGTGTTTTTAGCGATTTTAGGGGTTTTAGGGTGTTTTAGGGTTTCTAAGGTCCATTAGCGTTTTTAGGGTTCTTGTAATTTTTATAATTTTTAAGTGATTTCAAGGTTTTCAGGGATTTCTAGGACTTTTAGGGGTTGTGGGGTTTTTAAGGGTTTTAGTGGTTTTTATGGATTTATTGTTTTTTTATTGTTTTTAATGGTTTCTTAGGTTTATTAAGGTTATTACGGGTTTTTAGTGTCTTTATTGTGTTTTAGGGTTTTTATGATTTTTAGGGGGTTTCATGTTTTAGGGTTTCAGGGAATTGTATGATTTTTAATGGTGTTTATGTTTTTACTATGTTTTGAGGATTTTAGGGCAATTAGTTATATTTTCATCTTTTTTTGGATTTTAACAGTTGTTTTTATTTTTCATTTTTTTAAGGTTTTAGGTTTCTAGAGATTCTTTAAGGTTTTTGGAGTTTTTAAGGTCTTGAAAAAATAGTGTTAATAGTGTTTTAGGTATTTTTAGGGGTTTTGGGGGTTTTGGAGATTTTAGGAATTTTTTAGGGATTTAGGGTAGTTTTTTGGGTTTTTAGGGATTTATAGTTTTTCATGGATTTTTAGGGTTTTGGGGATTTTAAGGTTTTATGGGTTTTATGATTTTATGGGTTTTTTTTGGTTTTTATGGTTTTTATGATTTTTAGGGGTTTTTAATATTTTATAAGGGTTTTTAGGGTTATTTATATTTTTTAGGGTTTTTTGAGTTTTTGGGGGTTTTTTGTGTTTATAGGTGTTTAGGATTTTTAGGATTTTTTTTGTTTTTTTAGTGTTTTCAAGGCTTTTTGGGTTTTTTATGGTGTTTAATGGTTTTTCGATATTTAGGGTACAATATGTGATTTTTGGGGATTTTTGGGTTTTTATGGTCTTTTAGGGATTTTTAGGTTCCTTTTGGGTTTTTAAGGGAATTTAGGGGTTATTTGGGGTTTTTAGGGGGTTTTATGGGTTTTAAGGTTTTTAGGGTAATTTGGGAGGGTTTTAGGGGTTTTCAGGGTTTTTAAGGGGTTTTTAGTGTATTTATGGTTCTTTGGTTTTTTTAGTTTTTTTTGGATTTTTTGGGATTTTAGGTTCTTTAAGGGTTTTAGGGGTTTTTTGTATTATTTTAGCGATTTTATGATTTTTTGGGTTTTTTGCGTTTTTTGGGTTTTTTGGGTTTTTCGGGTTTTTCGGGGTTTTATGGATTTTCTAAGGTTTTAAGAGTATTATGGATTGTTATGGTTTATATTTTTTTAATGGATTTAGTGTTTATGAATTTTTTAGTGGTTTAGGGAATTAAATGGTTTTTACGTATTTTTTAGGGTTTTTATGAGTTTTCAATGTATTTTGGTTTTTAGGGATTTCAGGGATTTGATTGATTTTTCATGTGTTTTTAGGATTTTTAGGGTTCTTAGTTATTTTTAGGGGTTTTAATGTGTTTTATGGTTTTATTGTTTTATAGGGGTTTTAGGGGTTTTAGGGGGGTTTTACATATTTTTATGGTTTTTAGGGGTCCCTAGAGTTTTTAGTGGTGTTATGGTTTTAAAGGTTTTTTAAGGTTCTTATGGTTTTTTAGGGGTTTTAGGGTTTTTAGAGTTTTAAGGGTTTTTAGGATCTTTTATGGTTTTTATAATGTTTTTAGGATGTTCTAGGCTTTTTTAGGTTTTTAGGTTTTTAGGGTATTTAGGGTTTTGAGATTTTTTTAGTGTTTTTAGTGTTTTTAAGAGTTTTTTATAGTTTTTAGGATTTTTAGGCGTTTTTTAGGTTTTTAGGGTTTTTCAATTTTTAGGTTTTTGTGATTTTTAGGGGATTTATGGAATCTTATGGTTTTTATGGGGTTTTTACTATTTTTAGGGCTTTTAAGTATTTATATTTCTTAAGGATTTATATGGTTTTAAGGGTTTTTTGTGGTTTTAGGGTATTCTTGGGGAGTTTTAGGGTTTTATGGTTTTTATATATTTTTAGGGTTTTTTAGTTTTCAGTATATTTTTTGTTTATTAGGGTTATTTATAGTTTTTATGGCATTTTGAATTTTTAGGGTTTTTAGGGGTTTTAAGGGTTTTTACAAAATTATAGGGTTTTTAGATTTTTATTGGTTTTTAGGTATTAAAGGTTTTTTGGGTTTTTAAGATTTTATATATTTTTTGGGGGTTTAGAGTTTTTTATGGTTTAAAGTGTTATTATTATTTTTTGAGTTTTTTAGGTTTTTTAGGGTCTTTTAAGGTTTTATTGTTTTTAGGGGATTTTAAGGTTTTTTCACGTTTTCAGTAGTTTTTAGGTTTTTAGCTATTTTTTAGGGTTTTAGGGTGTTTTGTGTCTTTTAGTAATTTTTTGGGTTCTTTAGATTTTTTTAGAGTTTTTAATATATTTTTAGGGGCTTAATAGGGTTTCACTATAGGATAAAATGAATTTCGCAGTGTTTTTCAAAACCACCATTAAATATATTATGAAAAATTATTTCTTGGTTGTTTTAAAATAAGCTATTAATTGTATTATTTATTTTTTTATTGGTGGTTTTTTCAAAACAGGAGTAAAATCAGATTTTTTATTTTATTTATTTAATTTTATTATCAGTTTATAAAATCCCCACTATATTAATAGGAAATAATATTAAATGTTACATATTTAATTATTATTTTTTACAAATAATTAGTAATTATTTTTTATAATCATTAATTTATATTATTTAAAAAATTAAATAATTATAATGAATTCGTTTTTAATTATTTATAGATGTTAATTAGTAATTATTTGAAACTTAAATTAATTTCTGGATAAGTTGAAAATTAGACTTCGGTATCAAGTGACTATAACTGTTGATATATGTGTCCGTTTTAGGTAAAAATACAAGAAAATTGAAGTTTATGGAATGATATACTACAAAATTAAGTAATAATTTGGTAACATTTAATGGAATAAAATTTATTACAGTTTTAAGAGAAGTTGAAAATCGAAATTTAGCTTCATATGGTCGTAACTTTTGATCTGAGAGTCTGTTTCGGCTCTACTACATAACAAATCAAAACTGACAACAATATCTACACCATTTTCAGTGGGAGAGTCTGAGTCACTATATTTTCAAGGTCCGAAAATTCCTATAAGAACTCCATAACTGAGTTTTTGGTTTGTATGCCACGATTTTTGAACATTCAATGATATTTTTCTTCACATTCTTGTTAGGTATTCTATGATTTTGTTCAATGTATTTACATTCCTATTGATATTAATATCTTGTAATTATTGTGGTTTTCACTATTTGGAGATTTATTATCTATTATATATATATATATATTTGTATGTATTTCATTACATTTTTTGTATATTTATTGAATATATATATATATATATATATATATATATATATATTTATCAATATTTATTTAAAATTTTATATAATTGTATCTATGTATGGATATTTATATGTGTTTAAGAATATTTTTTTTGTACTTATATACATTTAAATAAATTTACATGTTTTTTTGTTTATATATTCTTTTATATTATATGGGTGTATATATATATATTTACTCACTTTTATATATATTTTTATATTAATATACAATAATATATATGGGTACTTTTATATTATTTATGTAATTTAAATGTTTGTTTATATATATATATATGTAAATTTCCATATATTTATATATATTTATTGATATTTATATTTGTTTATTATTTATTCATTTATTATTTATTAGTTATTAATATATTTTTTACTTTTTTATTTTATATTAAATTATTATTTGTTATTAAATTATTCTTAACATATTATTTAATTTTTATTTCATATTTATTGTATATTGTTACATATTATTTATAATTTATTATTTATTATTAATATATTATTTAATATTAATTTAATATTTAATTATTATTTAATTTTAATTTATAATTTTATTATAATTTATTTATTATTTATTATTTATTATATTCATTTATTTATTTTATTATTTATTATTTAATGATTATTATATTTATTATTTTTTAAGTAATTATTTATTTTATATTGATTTATTTTTCATTATTAATTTATTATTAATTTAATAATATAATAATTTATTATTTATTTATTTATTGTTTCTAAATTTTTTATATTTTTATTATTTTTTCCCTTTTATTATTAATTTATTTTTAATGTATTATTTATTATTTAATATATATTCATTATTTATTTATAATTTATTTATTTTTTATTATATATTATTTAATAATTCTTAATTTCTTATTTATTTATCATATATTAATTTTTTTTATGAATTTTTTAATTGTTCATTATTTAATCATTACATAAATATTATTTATTTTTTATAGTTTATAATTTATTATTTAATTATTACTTATTAATTATTAATGATTATTAAATCCTTTTGGGGGAGATGTTGGTTGGGAGCTTCACCATGGCGATCTGCAAGGCAACTAGGGTTCTTCAGACATGTCTATTCTTCACTTTATGGGTTTTCATCTTCTACATGGGTGTGGTTCTTATAACGCGCCCCAATCCAATAAAGCATCAAGTGCATTACAAGGTGTCAATGTGGTCTCTCGAGAAGGTATTTCTTCGACAGAGGAAGTAAAGAAAAGCTTCAAACAGAATTTATTGAAGCATATCTAACTCATACTATGAAAGGTATGTTTCCCCAATTTAAGGCTAATCAAGATGTTATTAAATAGGATGACATGGAAGTTAGGGTTAAGGATTCCTGACTCCAGGCCGCATTCAATGATTCAGCTAAGGGAAGTATTGTTAAGAAAGTTTCCATTGCGCATGTCGCATCGAACCCTAATGCCATCTCCAAAAGGAATGAGTCATGGAAGTTCTCCCTTTTTACTCAATTTTCCCTTCCATTAGGTGATAATCCCTATCTCGTGGAGGAACTGGTAAGTTTTGGTTCCTTGATCTGGGTTTTTTTATTAGAAATTTATTTCATTTAGTTGTGGATTCTTCTATTATTTGGTTCCTTCTGATGAGTTACTCCAGAAGCACTAGTATTTTGGATTATTATATCTGATGTCAGGATCCTTCCACTTTCATGTGTGGTCAATGAATTTTGATCCCTTTACATCTATAAATTCCTTCACTCAAGTGTGTATAAGGATCTATAGATTTTCCTAGATCCTCTGGCATATGAAAATCCTCTATGATATTACAGTTACTATTGGTGTCCCCATTTGGATGGATAGGGAAATCGAGTTATCCAGGTATGGAAACTATTTTATAATTTCTGTAGAAGTTAATTTATACAATACATAGATTAATAAATTGATTCTATCAATGCATAATAATGACATTAATTTGCTGATAAACTATGAAAGGAATCTTTCTTTGTGAATTTTTTAATATAGTTGGACACTCTAAGGAAAATTATCTCAGATCATTGAAATATGATGCCTGATTTATGAAAATACATGTAGAGAAAGACTTTCAAAGGTAATACAAGAATTCTGAATCCTTTTATAAGGACTGGTCCTTTTATAGGGGTGCACTGTATCCAGATTCTTAAAGGAATGTCGTCGTTGAGAGATTACATTATCAAGAACCTGAATATGATACAGGTAAATATTTTATACAGAATTAGGTTAATGCTGATGGCCTTTAATGTTGTTTGGTTGCTAAAATTTCCACTTATATAATGGATCATAATCAGTTTTCCAAGGGGTTGCCTTCTGAATTAATTCAAGTAGGAGGATAATAATCTTACGTATGTTTATATTTAGGTAGGACTAATGTCTCATGGGAAGACGAGGCTAATGATGATGTGGAACCTCTTCATATGATTTTAGACATGGAAATACTAGTGTAGATGTATATTGACTCTATAAATTTGAAGAAGTTGTTCAAAATAAGGTTGCTTAATATTTGATGATGGAGAAAAGAATGGTTTCTTCTACGTCATGAAAGTGAAACAATAAGGTGGCCTCTGAAATTTCTTCTAGATCAAACTATATTTTGGGATATTTCCCTTTTATATATGAAATCATTTTTAATAATGCTAACTCTATGAGGGGAATAAATATATAGGATCTAATATCAATGTGGAGGGGGATTTGACCCTTCTAAATGATATGAATGTTATTGAATGTTCTTAGAAATTTGACTATAAGAAGATTCACATGAAAGAGCATCTTGTTGCCTCCTCATCTATGGTCCCTACTGATACAATCAGAAAGGAATCTAAGGATGATATTCTAGATAAATCAATCTCAGATTATGCCTCTATCACTTCTATGATAGATACACCTCAATTAGATGATTTATCTAAAAGTATTGGAGAATCATTCCATCATAAACAAAACTAGATAAATATTTTAAGTATAAATACTGAGAAACCGAACTCCTCTGATCATGCAAGGGTTTTGATGTCTTCTCATGATCATGCAGTTCCATCTGATCATGAAGCTACTAACAACTCAATGGATAGAGGTTTTCATTTAATCTCATCTAACTAATCAATGAATAATAGTCAGGTTTTTACTAGGTCAACCTCAATTATTTTTGAGAAATATGAATACACTGCAAGTGTTGGGGGTTAACCTAGAAATGAAAGTAAATGTCCACACTTAGTGGTACGTTTTTAGATACTCACACTCAACTCTTTTGAGATACTTGCCTCTGATAATATTGAAGATGATGATTAAAAATAGTGTATGTAGCTAAATAAAAAGATATGTTTTCTTAGATGATGAGATAATTAATGAAGAAAGCATGCCATGAGAGTGAGCTAGGACATGAAGGAGGGGTCAGCATCCTCACAATGACGGTCATGGTCATGGTCGAATTGATTGGGGATATCAACACAACATGAGTCTTTGATCCCAATGGGAAATCAAGGTTGGGATTCACATATGATTTTTGTTCTGTAGCTTTTTTGTTTTATTTTTTTCTAGTTTTTTTGCTTGTATCTATGTTTGACATAATCCTTCCTTACTAAGATTTTCTTCTTTAATAAAGGGTATTTGACCAAGAATTGTTCAAAAAAATATTAATGATTATATTAGTTTTTTGTTTTTTGTTTTTTATATAAAATTTCTTAGCAGATTATTTATTTATTTACCTATTTATCATTTTTTAGTTATTAATTATTTAGTTCATATTTATTTGATATTATTTTTTATTTTTTATTACTTCTTATTATTCTTTAATATTATTATTTGTTTATATATATATATAATCATATTAAATTTTTTTACTCACCATATGAAAAGATTACTAGAGTGTTAAAGTCTTTATAGAATAACTAGAATTTAAGTTGTCTAAATCAGAGGCAACAAAAATATATACACTCAATTTCTGTATTGTATATATAGAATATGCATGTTAATAAATAAAAAAATAACAAATAATTAATTAATTAATTAATTAATCATAAATAAACATGTGATTTAGTGGTGGTTTAAAAAAACATTAAATTCAAAAAATAAATCTATTAAAATATTAACTTAGAGTAGTGTTTTAGGGGTTTTAGGGTGTTTTAGGTTATTTGGTATATTTTTACTGTTTTTAAAATTTTTTTATGGTTTTTAGTTATTTTAGGTTTTTTTTTATTTTTAGTGTTTTTAAGGGATTTAGGGACATTAATATTTCTTAGGTTATTTTTCGATTTTAGGGATTTTAGGGTTTTTAGGATTTTTTAGGGATTTTTAGAATTTTGTATTTTTGGTGTTTTTAAAATATTTTTTTATTATTTTCAACATTTTTATGGGTTTTAGGGTTTTAGTATTTTTTAAGTTATTAATTTTTTTAAAATATTTATGGTTTTTTAGGATTTGGGTTTTAGTGTTTTTAAGGTTTTGGGGTTTTTAGGGTTTTCTTATGGTATCTTAGTGTTTTTGGGTTTCTAGGATTTTCTTAGGAATTTAGGGTTTTATAAGGTTTTTTTATTTTTAGGGGGTTCTACGGATTTTAGTGTTTTTATGTTTTTTAGGGTTTTTTATTAGTTTTGATGGATTTTAGGGGTTTATGGGTTTTTAAATATTTTTACAGGGTTTTTAGTGTTTTAGGGTATTTTTTTAGTGTTTTTAGGGTTTTTTAGATTTATAGGGGATTTAGAATTTTTATGGTGTTTAGGTTGTTTTATTGTGTTATAGGGTCAATTAGGGTTTTCTTTGTGTTTTTATGTTATTTTTGTGTTTTTTGGGTTTTAAAAGGATTTTTTGGGTTTTTTGGATCTAGTATGGGTTTTAGAGTTTTTAGTTTTTTTTTTTGGTTTTTTAGGGTCTCTTAGGGGTTATTTTGGGTTTTGTGGTCTTTTTGGTGATTTTTAGGTTTTTAGGGTCTTTTAGGGGCTTTTTGGGTTTTTAGGGTCTTTTAGGGGTTTTTGTTTTTAGGGTATTTTAGGGTTTTTAAGGTATTTTAGGGTTTTTAAGGATTATTATGGTATTTTAGGGGTGATTTAGGGGCTTTTAGAGTTTTTAGGGGTTTTATGTTTTTTAGGGTTTTATGGGTTTTTAGGGTTTCATGTTTTTTTTGGTTTTTTGGGTTTTTTTGGATTATTTAGGGTTTTAGTTTTTTTACACCTTTTATAGGTTTTTAGGGTTTTTAGAGTTTTCAGGATTTTATTTGGTTTTTAGGGTTTTTAGGGTTTTTTTGGTCTTTATGGGTTTTTATGTTTTTGGGGATTTTAGGGTTTTCAGGTTTTTTTGGGTTTTTGGGTTTGAGGAGGTTTTAGGGTTTTGGGGGGTTTTTTGGGTTTAGGGCTGCTTTTTAGGGGTTTTAGGGATTTATTGTTTTTAGGTATTTTAGGTATTTTATGGGTTTTAGGGGTTTCTAAGAGTTCTTATGGGTATTAATGGGTTTTTGGGTTTTTAGGGTTTTAAGGATTTATGGGTTTTTTAGAGTTTTTTAGGGTTTTCTAGGGGGGTTAGTGTTTTTGGGCATTTTATAGGGTTTTTAAAGTTTTTAGGGTCTTAGTGATTTAAGGGATTTATTTTTTTTTATGTTTTTTTTTCAGAATTTCATCATTTTGTTTTGGTTTTTAGGGCTTCTAAAGGTTTTAGGGTGTATAGGGCTTTTTAAGGACTTTAGGGGTTTTAGTTTTTTGAAAATTTTTTATGATCTTTTAGGGTTTTCAGGGTTTTTATGGTGCTTTAGGGTTTTCTTGGGGTTTTTTGTTTTTTAATGTTTTTATGGTATTTAGGTTTTTTCTATGTTATTAGGGTTTTTATTAGTTTTTATGGTTTCTAGGAAATTTTTATGTGTTTTAGGGTTTTACAATTTTTTATGATATTTAGTGTATTTTAGGGTTTTCTGTGTTTTTAGATTTTTCCTATTTTTCTGGTTGTTAGAGTCTTTTAATTTTTTTTTGGTTTTTACAACTTTTATAGTTTTTAGAGGTCTATAAGTGTTTTCATGATTTTTATGGTTTTTAGGGTCTTTTAGGGTTCTTAGTATTTTAGAGGTTTTATGTATTTTAGGGTTCTTTGTGGTTTTTCAGACCATTCAGAGGGTTTTAAGGGTTTTCAGGTTATTTAGAGTATTTTTATGGATTTTTGGGTTTCCAAGGGGTTTAGGGGGTTTCATGATATTTTAGGGGTTTTAGGGTTTAGGGTATTTAGGGTTTAGGGTATTTACGGTTTCTATGGTTTTGGGATTTATTAGGTTCCTTTCGTGTTATCGGGTTTTTAAAGTCCTTTAAAAAATTTAGGACCCTTTTGAGGTTTAGGGTCCTTTAGGGGATTTTTAGGGTTTTTATGGTTCTTCATGGTTTTTAGAGTCTTTTATGGTTTTTTGGTCCTTTTAGGTTTTTAGTTTATTTTATGGATTTTGAGTTTTTTTGGTCTTTTAGGGTTTTTTAGATTTTTTAGTGTTTTTTAGGGTCTTTTAGGTTTTAGAGTCTTTTGGGTCAAGGAAGGCACATGGCCAGGCTATTCCTGACACCCAAAAATTTAATATAAAAAGGTCACAAGAGACAAGATAGGGGATGAGTCAATCAACCCACACCCAAAAACCCTGAACACCCCCAAAAACCAAAAAACCACAAAAAAGAAATAACAACAAGAGGACGCCAATAACACCAAGACCAAAACCCACACCTCCGTCACATCCAAGCCAATCAGCAACCAGCATCCACCATCACCACAACCATAATTAGAAATTTTATCACCTCCATTCCAAGTAATCAAAACCCCCAAAAAATCTCACAAATAACTAGACACAACAAAAGTGAAAAAATCCTCACCTTCAGCACCTCCCAACCAACCAGCAACCAGCATCTAAAAACACTATTTCCAACATCCATTGCCTCCTCCCCAAGCATGTACACCACAAGAAACATAGAACCACTAGCACCAAAATCATAAATTTCAGCTTCATCACGTCCTGGATAAGAAGTAAATAGCATCTAGCACATCAATTTCAAAGAACCAACACCCCCTTCAACGGTTCCCAACCAAGCAGTAACCAACACCTAGTAACTCCATTTCAATCAACTAGCACCTCCTAGCCTGTCAGCGGGTAGCATTCCACACCTAGAAACATAAGACCACCAGCACCAAAGCCTAACATCATTCCGCATCACCCATACCTCCTTTTTCAGACCCAAATCCAGATCGTCCCTCCAAAAACCCAGAAATTGCACAGAATGTCCAAACATCACCCAATGCCTCACATCAAATCAATCAAATGACACCAACATTGAATCCCAACCAATCCAACCCCTACTAGTGAAGCAGAAAAATTACAACCACGGAGCAACCAGACATAGAAGTTGTGAACAAGAAAACCCTAAATGAAAAATGAGAAAACCAAAGAAGAAGCTTAGGCACCTTACGAATCCCCAGAATAGCGTAGAAACTAGATAGCAACACAACTTAAGAAGACCTATAAAAACAGTGTGAAACGAGGACAAATATGAGGATCCATAAACACAAACCAATAGTCTCTGCATAAACTGATGGTAATAAGATCTGAAATTGTACACACTATGACCAATAATTCCACCACCAGTTGACACAACACCCTCTGTATTCTTCTTAGTCATCACAAATCCAAAAAAGCTACCATAACAACCCAAAAGCAGATTTAGATGGTACTATATTTTCGACGGCTGAGAAATCCATTACATCGCACCACCAAGTCATAGGAATGCTTGTCGCACCTACCTTCCACCATCACAAATCTAGATAAGCAACTTTAAACTATGATCTGGATCCCGCTTTGAGAGATTCTTCTCCAACGACCTTGAAAGGGTCATTCGAAACAGCCAGACCCTCCTCACTATTCACTACAATTGAGTGTCGCCGCAACTTCTACCAAGACAATAGATCCACCGAGACCACGCCCAAACCACCCAAAATCCATAGATGATGCCACCAAAGAGCATCGAAGATCCATCAGGAAGAGGGTGTGACAGCGCTGGTAATCGCAATGGGTGAGCCCCTGGAGACTTGGCCACCATCTCTAGAGATTTTTAGGGGTTTTAAGGGGTTTTTGGGACTTTTGCCATCTTTAGTGTTTTTTTGTGTTTTTAGGTACTATTAGAATTTTTAAGGGTTTTTAGGGTTTAATGGTAATTTATAATTTTAAGGTATTTTTATTGATTTTTACAGTTTTTAGGGGTTTAAAGTATTTTTAGGGTTTTAGGTTTTTTAATTACTTTTAGGGGTTTTTAGGGTTTCCCGTTTTTTGGTATTTTAAGTTTATTTTGGGTTATTCAGTTTTGTTTTATTTTTTTTACGGTTTTTAGTGTTTTTAGGGTTTTTTAGGGTTTTTAGGGTTTTAGGGTTTTTAGGGTGTTGGGGGATTTTCGTTTTTAAGGGATTTTTAGGGTCTTAAGAGTTTTAGGGTTTTTCTTTTTTTTGGGTTTTATGATTTTTAGGGGTTTTAAGGTCTTTTAGAGCCCTTCATGGTTTTAAGGGTTTTACAGGGGGTTTGGGTTTTCATGGGTTAAGGATAGTTTTGGGATAGTCTATTCCTATCCCCCAAAAATTTATTAGAAAAAATACACATCAGACATGGGTGGGTGGGGTCAGTCAACCCACACCCAAAAACCCAGGACACCCCCACAAAATCCAAAAGTTTCCCGAAACCCAATAAGACCAACAAAACAAAGAAGACATAAAAACATAAGCATGTCTATAAGCGTCTCCCAGCCAAAGAGCAACCAACATATCTAAACACCATTTTCATCAACCAACACCTCCTTGCCAAGCATATCCCCCGCTAGCATCACAGAACCACCAACATCAGAGTGATAAATCTCACCTTTGTTATCTCACAGCGAAGCAGCAACCATCACCAAACACTAGCATCTTTCATCACACCCCAACCAAGAATCATCCATCACCCCGCACATCAACAACATCGAACCATGAGCACTAGAATCCCCAGACTCCACATCAGCCAACACCACCATATCTGGCATATCCATCTCCAGCAGTATAGATCCACTAGCACTAGAAACAGTGACATCATCCTCATCACATATCAACTACGTAACAACCAACATACCAAGAACCCACACCTAGTGGCACAACCAGGGGAATATAATCTCCAGCATCCAAGACAAGAACCAATCCGCAGCCCAGAAACCTCTTCCAGCTTCCCAGAATCTATAAAGCATGGCCAACATGCAGCATTTCATAAGAAAACCAGTAAACAACTCCAGCGTCGACTCACATCCAAACCATCCACCACCACAAATCAGAATCCAACACCACTCAACAGAACCATTGGCCAGCATCCATAGAAAGTCACAACTAAACCCACCAATAAATAGAGGACCATAGCCCAACATAGCCTCCATAGTATTGCATAACTTAACGAACCCTTCTGTAATAGCATGAAATAGATCTGAAAGAGAGAAACCAGAAAAACAAACTTGTATCTTTTTCAATGCCTCCAGAAGCATATAAGCAGATCCAAAATCCCACATAACAGCATAAAACACAAATCCCTAAAAAGCGTCAACAAATCAGAAAATACACCAAGAATCACCCTTCCCCAGATCACTGTCGTAGAGCCTCACCTCGCCTTGACTTCACAGAAGCCATAGGAAGCTGAGCAGTGCAAGAAGATACGACACAGCCTATATCTTTAGCGCAAGCCATTGACTAGCAGATCTGATAGCCCATACCATAATACCAAGAATGCCACTAGCAATATGACACAATGCCCTCCGAAGATTCCATCTTCCATAGAAAAGCCCATAGTACCAGAAATGATTTCTGGATTTCAAATCATCCAGAAGAGATGGTCGAAGCACCAATGGACGAGAGAGCTATAACATCACACCAAACCTCTACTGAAACCTATCACCACAACAATTGAGTCACCGGTAAGAACCCATTACAAAGATCCTTGCAAAAAAAACCGGTGGAGAAGTAAAATCCACCCGAAACCCCATCCCTCACCACCGCATACAATGACCCCCACCATGACTGACTTGAAAATCTCAAACCAAGGATAAATCGAGAGGGAGTCAGTCGAAGAGGAGTAGAAGATCACCTGATCGAAGTTACCATGGAGGATCTGAGTTGGAATCCCTAGAGAGTTCAATGCTGAGAGGTAGATCCCAGAAGATAATGACAACATATTTATATTTTTCATTAGGACCAATCAGTGTTCGACTTGATCCTCAGGGAGGCTTCCTATGTACCCTACCTTGGCAAGGAGTTTTTCATGGGCTTTATGGAATTTTAAGGTATTTTAGCAATTTTTTGGGATATTTATGGTTTTAAGGAGTTTTTTTGGATTTTTAGGTTTTTAGGGGATTTTAGGGTTTCAAGTGGTTTTTGGGTTTTGGGGGTTTCTAGGGTCTTAAGGGGATTAAGGAAATTTAAGGTTTTGAAGGGACTTTTAGGGTTTTATCATATTTTATGTTTTTAGGGATTTATACAATTTTTGGGGGTTTAAAGGTTATTTTTTGTGGTTTTAGGTTTTTTAGCGTTTTTATGGTTTTTTAGGGTTTTTATGATTTTTTATAGCTTTTAGGGGCCTTATTGTTTTTAGGGGGTTTTATGTTTTTTGAGTGGGTTTAGAGTATTTTTTGGGTGTTTTATGGTTAGGGAATTTGGGATCATTTCATGTTTTTAGTGTTTTTAGGACTTTTAGGTTTTTTATGTTTTATAGTGATTTTTATGTTTTTTTGGGGTGGTTTAGGGGTTTTAGGGGTTTAAATGGGTTTTTAGTATTTTTTAGGGTTTTAGGGGTTTATTGGATTTTAGGGTCTTTTATAGTTTTTTAGGTTTTAGGATGTTTTATGGTTTTTAGGATTTTTCAACTTTTTAGGGTTTGAGGGTCATTTATGGGTTTTAAGGGTTTTAAGGCGTTCATAGAGTTTATTTAGGGTTTTAGGGTTTTTAGGATTCTTAGTATTTTTACGTTTTTTAAATATTTTTAGTGAATATTAGGGTTTTGTGAGTTTTTTTAATGTTTTTAGGGTTTTAGATTTTTTTAAAGTTTTTTAGGGTTTTAGGATTTTTATGGTATTTAAGGGGTTTTTGGTTTTTTAGGATTTTTATGTTTTTAGGGAATTTTAAGGTTTTAGGGTTGAAAACTTCTCTTAGGGGGGTTTTAGGGTTTTTTGTTTTTATAATTCCTTTAACGGTCTTTGGTATTTTTTAGGGTTGTTAGGGTATTACAATAGTATGGTCTTTAGGTATTTAGGGTATTTTATTGGTTTTTAGGTTCTGTTAGAGTTTTTTTACAGTTTTTAGGGGTTTTAAGAGTTTAGGGTATAGGGATAAGGTTTAGAGTGTAGGATTTAGGGTTTAATGTTTAGGTTTTATGGTTTAGGATATAGGGTTTAAGGTTTAGGGTATAGGGTATCGGGTATGGGGTTTTGGGTTTTGGGTTTTGGGTATTTGGTATTGGGTTTATGGTGTGGGGTTTTTCATTTAGATTGTAGGGTATAAGGTTTACTATTTATGATATAGGTTATGTGGTTTAAACTTTAGGGTTTTAGGTCTAGGGTATAGGGTTTTGGGTTTTTTAAGTTTTTTTAGGGCATGGAAGATGTGGAGGTCAGGCTATTCCCGACCCCCAAAAAATTATTAGAAAAAAAAGACGCAGAAGAAAAGAAACAGCAGACAAGGGAGGGGCAGGGTTAGACAACCCACACCCATAATCCCTGGACAACCCCACGAAACCCAGGAGTCCCCAAAAAACCCAAAAGGCACACAAAACAAAACCAGAAAAGGTAGAAGACAAAAAACATATCCAACATCATCGCCCGACCAGAAAACAACCAACATCACACAACACAACTATCATCAACCTTCAATAACATTCTAAGAATATCCACCACCAACATCATGAAAGAACCAGAATCAAACTCCTATGTCTCACCTTTTCCACCTCATCAAGAAGCAGCAACTTCCATTCAGCTTTCAGAAATTCACACCTAGGGTCTTTTGGGATCCTATTACAATTTTTATGGATTTTAAGATTTTCTTGTATTTTGGTTTTCTTAGGGTTTCTATTTGGATTTGTTTTAATTTTTAGGATTTTTTAGGTTTTTTAGGATTTTGTAGGATTTTTTATGGTTTTAAGGGTTTTTAGGGAATTTTAGGGTGTTTAGGGTTTTTACTAGTTTCTATGTTTATTTAGAGTTTTTTTTTGGTTTTTTGGGTTTTATTAGTGTTTTTTGGGATTTTTTGAGATTTTAGGGTTTTTAGTTTATTTTGGTTTATTTGGGGATTTTTAGGATTATTGGGTTTTTAAGAGTTTTTATGTTTTTAGTGTTTGTAAGGGTTTCTAGAGTTTTAAGGGTTTTTAGGGTTTTTTGTGTTTTTAGGGGTTTTTAGGGTTTTTAGGGTTTTTTTAAGTTTTTAGGGTATTTATGGTTTTAAGGGTTTTAAGGGATTTTTAGTACTTTTAAATGTTATTAGAGTTTTTATGGGTTTTAGGTTTTTAGGGTTTTAATGGGGTTTATGTTTTCTTTAGGTTTTAGGGTTTTTAGTAGTCATAAAGGGTATTTAGAGTTTTTTATGTTTTTAGGTTATTTTTCTAAGAGTTTTTATGGATTTTTATGGTTTTTGGGTTTTTGGGGATTTTTTAGGGTTTTTAGGGTTTTTAGGTGTTTTGGGTTTTAAGGTTTTTTAGTGTCATAAGGGTTTTAAGGGATGTTTTGAATTTTTAGATGTTGTTTTGAGTTTTTAGAGATTTTTATTCGTTTTGGAGGTTTTTTAGTGTTTTAGGGGTTTTAGGTTTTTTATGTTTTTATGATTTTTTTTATGTTTTTTATGTTTTTAAAGTTTTTTTAGTGTTTTTAGGGTTTTATGGTTTTTATGGTATTTTAAGGATTTATGGGTTTTTAGTGTTTGTATAGTTTTTCATGTTTTTAAGGGCAAGAAAAGTTTGGAGACAGGATAATCCTGACCCCCCAAATGTATTAGAAAAAAAAGACACAACAGACACGGGGCCAAGAAGAAAAGGGATGGGAGGGGGTCAAACAACCCACACACAAAAAACCTTAAAATTCCCGAACCCATAAAAGACCAAAACACAAAAAACACACAAAATCTACCCAAAAAAACATCCACAATCATCTTCATAAGCATCTTCCAGCCAAGCAGCAACCAGCATCTCACAGAACATATTCCATCATCCATCACCTTTTGCATCATAATCTCCTTCAACACTTTCCAGGGAAAGGGTATTCCTCCCAGCCAAGTAGAAAACAACATCCAACAGCTCAAATTCCAACCTCCAGTGCCACCTAAATAGACGTCTCCCAACATACTACTTCTCATATTCCATCAACCAACAACACCTAACCAATCATCCAGTGCCTCCCAACCAATCATCTCTAGTAGACCAGTCACAATGCAATTCACACTATATGCTAACAAACCTCTCATGGGCCCCTCTACTCTATTGAGAATTGGACTATGCCCAAGGGTTGTCCACCCTGGGCCTCACTGGGGATGTGAAGTGTACAGGTGGGGAGGCCACCCCAATACCTCATTACCCGAAAACACATTTTTCTTGCGGGGCACAGGTTGGTTGGTTAAAGATGGTGGTGTCCTTACCCTGAGGTTATGGGTTCAAGTCATCGCAAGGAAACATTCACTATAAGCTAAAAAAGCTCTCATGGGACCCTCTACCCCATTGGGAACTATACTAAGCCCAAGGGTTGGCCACCTTGGACCTCGCTGGGGATGTGTGACGTGCAGGTGGGGAGGCCACCCCAATACCTCGTTACCCAAAAACACGTTTTTCCCATGGGGCGCGGGTGAGTTGGTTAAAGGCAGTGGCATCCTGACCCTAAGGTTCGGGGTTCGAGTCCTGAAAAGGAAACTCATACTATATGATAAGAAACCTCTCTTGGGCCCCTATACCCTATTGGGAACTATCCTAAGCCCAAGGGTTGGCCACCTTGGGCCTCAATGGGGACGTGCGGTGCATAGGTGGAGAGGCCACCTCAATACCTCGTTACACAACAACACGTTTTCCCACGGGGCATGAGTGAGTTGGTTAAAAGAGGTGGCATCCTGACCCTGAGGTTTCAGGTTCAAGTCCTCGCATTGCAATGCACACTATATTCTAAAAAATATCTCATGGGCCCCTCTATCCCATTGGGAACTGGCCTAAGCCCAAGGGTGGGCCACCATGGGCCTCACTGGGGTTGTGCGACATGCAGGTGGGGAGGCCACCCCAATACCTCGTTACCCAACAACACATTTTCATGTGGGGAATGAGTGAGTTGGTTAGAGGTGGTGGCATCCTGACCCTGAGGTTCCGGGTTTCAGTCCTCGTAAGGAAACACACACTATATACTAATAAACCTCTCATGGGCCCCTCTACCCTGTTGGGAACTAGCCTAAGATGATGGGTTGGATACCTTGGGCCTCATTGGGGACGTGCGGCGTGCAGGTGGGGAGGCACCCCAATACCTCCTTACCTAACAACATGTTTGATGAGCCCGTAAGGGGTGCTCCTCAGCTAGGGTTCCTATCGCCACCTCCATTATCTGTCTTGGGTCATTCCAACTCCCCTCGGTTCTTGCTTGGTATGTTCATGGTGACAGTTTTTCCTTCTATGGTGGAATCCTGTGACCCTGTTGACATGGAGGTTTTGGTGTCTCATCATTGTTAGCCTCTTCTTTCCTCACTCCACCTACGCTATATAGAGATACCAATGGTGGATTGGTGATGGTCCAGTGGCCGAGATATTTCTTCCATGTCTGAGGATGGATTCCTCGTCTCATGTGTATGTGTTGGGTTGGCTGCTGTGGTCTTCGTCAGCACGGATGGTGGCGATGGGTTTTGGATTCTGATCTACTGCAAGATCCAGTGAGCTTTGCCTTCGGGTGGATGGATTTTTGGAGATGGTTTTTGGATATATTTTCTTGACTTCAAATTTTAATTTTGGATACTGGTCGGTCGATTTTTCATTTCATGTTTTTTTTTCGTTGAATATGTTGATGGTTCCAAGTGAGTCTATGTTTTTTGTGGTTATCATTGGTGGTTTGTGCATTGGGTGTCCAGCATGATTTGGATTTTAGGTGCCGTCAATTGTGAGGGTTTCTGCTTTTTGTATTTTGGATGATCTATCTGATTTGGTTAAGTTCTACTCGAGATTTATTTTCGGTTGGCTATGATGTCAGTTCTAGGTGACTCTGTATTCGGCTTTGGATGCGATCCTATTATGAGTGAGCTGTTTTTGGATGAATATGTTGCGTGAACTTGTTGTGAAGTTTGGTTTCTGGATTGAGTTTTTCATTTTCTTACTAAACTTTGTGGGTGTTTGCAATAATCACACTACATGGGTCTACATTAGATGAAGTCCATAGCATGTAGCTTTCACTTTAGCATGCCATTTAGATTTGGAAGCTTGAGAGGGTATGGCTCTGCCATTGGTACCAGGCCTGTGCATCCTCGCACGGGACAACTAGCCGAGCGATCATGCTATGGTAAAGGCTTGTCATCATAATGTAAATTGCTAGGAAGGGGTAGATTTTGTAGTCTTGATATGCGTTTTCTTCTTTCATGGTTTCATTGAGTTGTACTGTTTGGATTTTATAGTTTCTCTCTTTTCCCTCAAAAGTGATTTGATGATAAGAAAAAGATAATTTTCAGTCAATAAATAGCACTACCATAGATTCACAACCGATTCATCCACACACCCCAATCAGCACTCGAACAATCCAGCAACACCCCCTCTTGCACCACCTCTATAAGAAGCAAAAAACAAACAGCAACACATTATCCAACATCCATCCCCTTAAATCCATTCAAGACCCAATGTCCAAAAATTTGCATCCAGAATTTCACATCTAGTAGCAGCACCAACATTACAGGACCAGCAGCCCTCTCACCGAGGAGTATTATGCAGCAGTAAAATTTTCTTGGACCGACCTGTGACTAATCTTCTCCTCCAGCCACCCAGAAATCGCACGCCCTGAATATACAACATCCAACACCTCGCATCATAGCCATAAACCAGCATAAAACCAATCCTGCCATAGTCCATGAAACATCCCCCCAACAAAACAAAGAACCCAGAACACAACACTTATCTAGACCGACATCAACACCAAACTATGAAAAAGAGTCCGAAGGACGAACCTACGTCTGTGTTGAGATCTAAATTGAGAAACCTACACCATCACATGATGACCCGAGCCAAACAAAGTCAACTTCTACCCACGAAGCTTCCGGCATCGCCAATTTTGAGACTTTCCAACACAAAACAAACATTGCTTCTTGGAAAACACAAGACCTCCGAAGAACACCAGACTCCTTGGATCTGAATAATGCCACAAAATCCCACCACACAACTTCCAGAAACACTGAGGCCGAGCCTCTCCATACCACCACTTAGAAATGACTAATCTGCCAAATAAATTAGGAGCCACCTACCGTCGAAGAAACTAGGAGTCACCTGCCACCACAAAACTGAAGGTCACTACCGAACCCCATCATCACCGAAGGGATAGAGATCTGAAACGCGGCAACCCAAAGCACCCAGATCTTTACCGCTCCTCCATATGTTGCATCACTATGAAAAACCTAGATCTAAGTGGCTCCACCATGGAAGTACAAAGACACACTAAGTAAAGACCAGATCCGGCCCACTCCTCTATGAAACCGAAATGCCACATGGCGAGGAGAAAAGATCTGACCCGGTCGTCTAAGGTAGAAGCCTTTATCCAAAGCTGACACATGAGAAATCCAGGCTGCAAGAGCACCACCAATCCAGAAGTGACACACCACCAAACAAATCAGCAACACTATGATAGCTGATGCCTCAGAAGCCATAGCAGCTGAGAAGGAAACTACATGCTATTGAAGATACACCGTGATAGAAATCAAAGGGAATCTCGAACATGAGAGGAGCCAGGAGTGAGAGCTGCCATCTCCTATTTTGGTTTTAGCATGTTTTTAAGGGGGTTTTATGTTTTTTTAAATTTTTTTTGGGTATTATGGTTTTTAGTGTTTTAGGATTTCTAAGGGTCATAGGTTTTTATATTTTTTTAGGGTTTTTTGTTTTTTAGGTATTTTTGGGTGATTTCAGGGTTTTAAAATATTTTTAGGCATTTTAATGTTTCTAGGGTTTTATGAGATTTTTGTGTTTTAGGGGATAAATGGTATTTAAGGGTTTTAAGTTTCTTTTATGGATTTTATTAGGTTATTAGGGCCTGTTGTGGGTTTTTTTATTTTAAGGGTCATTATGGGTTTTCAATTTTTTATGGTATTTTAGGGGTATTAGGGCTTTAGGTTATTTTATGAATTTTAGTGTTTTTTGGTTTTAAGAATATTTTCGGATTTTTATGGATTTTAGTGTTTTAAGGGGTTTTAAGGGTTTTTGTGGTTTTTAGGGTTTTACGGGTTTTATGGTACTTTTAGAATTTTGAGGGATTTTTAGTGTTTTTAGAGGTTTCTAGGATTTTTACTGGGTTTTAGGGTTTTAGGGTTTTTAGGTTTTTATGGTTTTTAATATTGTCAGGTTTTTTTAGGGGTTTTAGGTTTTTTAGGGTTATTATAGTTATTAGTATTTTAGTGGTTTTTAGGATTTTTAGGGGCTTTTGGGTTCTTATAGAGTTTTAGGGATATTTAAGGTTTTAGATGTTTGGTGTTTTTAAAGGGTTTAAGGCTAGGGAGGGGGGGGGGTGGGGTTAGTGTTTTTTTTAGTTTTTTAGGGTTTTTAGGGTTTTTATTTGTTTTTAAGGTTTTTTAGTATTTTTAGGGTTTTTATATTTTTTTTTGAGGTTTTGGGTGGTTTTTGGATTTTTTTAGTGTTTTTAGGTGTTTTATGGTTTTTATTATTTTTAATGTTTTTTAAAAAATAGGATTTGTTTTAGTAGTTTTTAGTGGTTTTTTGGGTTTTTTGGGTTTTTTAGGGTTTTTGAGGTTTTAGTAATTTTTAGAGTGCTTAGGGGTTTTTTATTGTTTTTAGTGTTTTATATGGTTTTTGTTATTCATTTTAGGGGTTTTAGAGTTCAGGGGGGTTTTAGAGTTTTTAGGGTTTAAGTGTTTTTTACGGTTTTCAGGGTTTTTGAGATTTTTTTAGGGTTTATAGGGGTTTCTAATGTTTTTTGGTTTTTTAGGGTTTTTAGTATTTTTTTTTCTTATGATTTTTTTTGTTTTTATGGGGTTTTAGGGTTTTTATGATTTTTATGATTTTAGGGTCCTTTAGGGTTCTTTTATTCTTTTTTGTGTTTTTTGATCTTTTTTGGGACTTTTAGGGTTTTTAGAGTCTTTTAGAGTTTTTTGGGTTTTTAGGTTATTTTAGGGTTTTAGGGGGGTTTAGGGGTTTTAGGATTTGTTTGCAGTTTTGGGGTCTTTTAAAGAGTTATATTAGGGTTTTAGTGTATTTTATGGGGTTATAGGGTTTTTTAGTTTTCTTTAAGGATGTTTTAGATTTTTTTAGGGAAAGGAAGACACAGGTAGGGTCAGGTGATTCTTGACCCCCCCCCCAAATTTATTAGAAAAAAGTCACAAGCAGACAAGGGAGGGGCAGAGTCAATTGACCTACACCTAGAAGCCCCGGACACCCCCAAGAACCCCAAGAACCCCAAAGAAACCAAAAATCACACAGAACTTCTAGCACCATAGCCAAACACAGTAGTAACGGAGAATCATCACCATCATCACCACCCAGCCAAGCAATAACCTGCATCCAACTTCATAGTCTCTAGCCTCCATCAACTCTTCCTCAATCAAATCAACCACGAGAAACACAGAATTGTTAGCACCAAAATCATAGACACGAACTATGTTATTATGTAGCTAAAGAACAGCTAAACTCCAACACCTCAGTTTCCAACAGCTAACACCCCCTTCAACAGTGTCCATCCTAGCCGCATCCAGCAACTAGTAGCTCAGTTTCCACCATTCATCTTTTTTCATTATTTTGGATTTTTTCTGTTCTATTAGGTTTCTTTTCATTTTAAATTGTTTTATATGAGTTTAGGGTTTTAGGGTTATAGGTTTTTAGGTATTTTTTTGGTTTTTTGGGGTCTTTTGGGGTTTTTAGGCTTTTTAGTGTTTTTTAAGTTTTTAGGGTTTTTTAGTGTTTTAGTGTCTTTTAGGGATTTTGGATCATTTTGGGGGGTTTTAGGGGTTTTAAATTATTTTTTAGGGTTTTAAGTGGTTTTTAGTGTTATAAGGGTTTTTAGGTGTTTTATTTTTTTAGGGGGTTTTTTGGGTGTTTAAATGATTTTAAGAATTTTTAGAGTTTTTAATGGGTTTTTAGGGTCTTTTAGTATTTTTATGGACTTTTATCGTTTTTAGTGATTTTAGGTCCTTTTAGGGTTTTTAGGGTTTTTAGGTCCATTTAGGGTTTTTAATGGTTTTTTGGGTTTTAATGTTTTTAGGGTTTTTAGATATTTTAGGGTTTTTAGTGGTTCTTAGATTTTCTTTAGGTTTTTAGGGTTTTCATAAATAGTTTAATATGGTTTTTGAGTTTTTTTTAGGGATTTAATGGATTTTTAGGGGTTTAGGGGTTTTATGGGTTTTTTTACAATTTATAGGGATTTATATTGTTTTTAAGGGGTTTTCATGTTTTTAGGCAATATTTTGAATTTTTTTTGGGTGTTTAGGGTATTTAGGATTTTTAGTATTTTTAGGATTGTTGGGGATTTTGGATTTGGGGGGGGGGGTTGGGGGGGTTTGGGGGTTTAGGGTTTTTTGTTTTATTATTTGTTATGGTTTTTTGGTTTTTTGGTTTTTAGGGTTTTAGGGCAAGGAAGGTGTGAGGCCAGGCTATTCCTGACCCCTCAAAATGTATAAAATAAAAGAAAGCAGACAAGGGTGGGCGAGGTCAAA
Source organism: Viscum album (assembly GCA_963277665.1). Classification (NCBI taxonomy): domain Eukaryota; kingdom Viridiplantae; phylum Streptophyta; class Magnoliopsida; order Santalales; family Viscaceae; genus Viscum; species Viscum album. Next base: position 578,457,938 of record OY728161.1, on the reverse strand, counting down.
CGACCCACACCAAAAAGCCATGAGCCCCCAGAAACCCAAGTCCAAAAGACCCAAAAGATAGAAAGAAAAGATAAGAGTTACAAATTGACCTCTCCATCCCGAAAGGGGACCCCATTAGCACCACAACCATAGGAAGAATCTGACTCCACTGACGCATATTAAAAAGATTCATATTGCTTTAGGAAAGACATGTAATACTCTCTGAGCTATCGTTTCTCCACATTCGGTTCATCCTTGCCAGACCAACCTTCCCAACCATGGGAATCTCCCTCTTTGCTAGCCTTGGAGGAGGCTATGGTAGCAATTGCCCAATGAAGGGAATAATATTACCTCCTTGCTCTCCACTTTACAAGGGGCGCTCCATGCTCCCACCTTCTTTCTTTGTAACACCTCATCAGCACTCAATGCCATGGGTTTGAAATTCCCATCCTTTCTGTGATCAACAGTGGAAGGCTCAACCATGCCTCCCTTATTAGGTCCAAGGGTGAGGTCATAGACAGACTGTGGATTCCTTTTACGGGGGAATGAGTCCAAGATTGGAGATATAGATAGACCCATCAAATCATTCTTACTCCTAATCATAGACAAATTAGCGTACATGATGTCATCCCGATCCCAAAATATTTTCCCCAACCTTATATGTTCACATTCTCATCCCCAAGGAAGATCGCCTTTTGTAGGTCTGGATTCTGCAGGATTTTTTTTATGCTTCTGGAACGGGATTTCTAAACAGTCCAACATTATCGGATCAGACAACTCAACACACAGAGGTAGATTCTCAAATACAATAAGGGAAGAGCTCAGATCAGGTTTCTCAGTAGTCCTCCAGTCAACAGAAAGGTTATCAAACTACTGCCCAGGATAAGGGGCATTAATCAGACCATCCCTAAGCACAAAAACAACATCCATAACTTACTCTGGAATTTTCTAAGTAGGTAGGGGATTATACTCCACTCCCACTAACCTCATTCCTTAACAAAAGGGAAGCAAAGCCATCTCTTGTAGGTTAAAAGGGGGATCAGAGTCATCCTTAACCACCACAACCTTCAATTCCTAGCTCACAAGACCCCCTCCTATTTGACCATAAACACCTTTCAATCCAAGGACATGAACCGATTCGAGGTTAAGACCAACTCTTGACCTAGGGTCTATCCTTGTGCAACAACTTCTGAAGAATTTGGTAGTAAAACCCTCTCCATCCCTTCACCAATGAGTCTAGTATGATCCCTATCCTCCCTAACAGAAAAAATCGACAAATGGAAGGCTATTTCCATATCGTAATTAGGATCCTCGTCCACCACCTCACTAGAGGAAGGGGCATAACCCACAAGTCCTAGGTCACCCATCATCCACATAAATATGTCATTTACCATAACTTTAAATTGGTTCCCCTCAACACCATACCAGGAGGAGGGTCCCCCTTCTTCCACCCTAGCATCCCTCCCTACATCCATTAAGGTATCCTATGAAGTTCCTTTTCATTAATCAAGCTGAAATGACAACCCCAACCTTAGTGGGATGGCCCAATGTTCACTCCTCATCATAAGACTCTCACTACCCATGCGTCTGCAGTGTCTTTTCAAATGGACAAGTGTAGAGAAAGATTCACAGTAGCTCACCCAAGATTTAAACACCATTGGTTGATTCCACCGAATATCCTCAACAATTTCAATCCAAACAAATTAAAACGGATATTTCGAAACATCAATTTCAACATAGACCCTCAGAGTAACCAGGTGGAAAATGGCCTTGGTTTTGCTATCCATTCACAAAAAACATCCAACCAAATTTCCCAACATTGAAAACATATACAGGTTTTGAATGGGAAGGGGAGACCAGGAAAACCCACCTAGATTTCCATCAATGATGAATCACGATGCAGATGGAAGTCAAAGCTCCACTTGAAGAGGAAAAAATGCACAACATCACATCTTTGAGGAGTCGTAGACCAAGACCGAATAAGATCCTCCATGTAAGAGATCAGATACAAAATGTGAGAGTAATCGGCCAAGCCAACAATGGTACAATCCCAATGATCCTATTGTTCAAACACAAACATATCAAAAACATGAACCGGGGGTGCCAATTCAAGAACCTAGCTACCAGGGTAAGCTTATTCAACGCAAAAGCCTTGTTGAACTCTGAAATCGATAGAGGAAGCTTTGGATAACCTTCGTGCAAACCTAGCACCTTAGGGAAAAGCTCAATCAATGGAAATTTTAGAGGTTTAGGGCAAGGAAGGTGCAAGGCAGGCAATTCCCAACCCTACCAAATTTATTATAAAATAAGACACAGTTGACAAGGAAGGGGAGGATTTAAACGACCCACACCCAAAAACCCAAAAAACCAAAATGCACACCAAACCAAGAAAAGCAGAAAAATAGAACTACTCCCATTAGTATCTCCCAGCCAATAGACATCTCCCAAACCATTAATTTTTTTAGGGTCTTTTGGGTTTTAGGGTTTTTTGTTTTTAGGGGTAGGGGGGTTTTTACGAGTTTTAGGCGTTTTTAAGATTTTTTGGGTTTTAGTGTTTTTAGTTTTTTTAATGTTTTTTATGTTTTTTTAGTTTTTTTTGGGGTGGGGGGTTAGGGTTTTTTTGGGTTTTTAGGGGTTAAAATATTTTTTTCGATTTTTATGGTTTATTTGATGTATTTTAGGGTTTTATGGGATTTCTTATAGTTTTAATCTTTTCATTATTTTTAGTGTTTTGTAGGTTTTTAGGGTTTTTAGGTTTTTTAGGGATTTTATAGTTTTTATGATTTTTTGGGTTTTAGGGTTTTAAGGTTTTTAGTGTTTCTTAAGAATTATTAAGGTTTTTAGGGTTTTGGGTTCTTTGATAATATTCATGGGAATTTATGATTTTTTGGGTTTTTTTGGGTTTTAGGGTTTTAAGGGTCTTTTAGGGTTTCATGGTGTTTTTTATAGTTTTTAGGGACTTTGATGGTTTTTATATTTTTTGGTTATTTTTGGGGGTTTTAGGGTTTTTTGTTTTTTGTAGGGTTTTTTGTGTTTTTTAGGTCTTTTAGGGTTTTTAGGGTTTTAAGGGGTTTTAAGATATTTTATGATTTTATGAGGTTTTTTAGTTTTTAGGGGTTTTTTACATTTGCGTTTTTTTTATTATTAGGGTGGTTTTTAGGACTTTTTAGGATCTTTTAGGGTTTTTAGTTCCCTTTAGGTGTTTTTAGGTTTTTTAGGGCCTTTAAGGTCCTTTATAGTTTTTATGGTTTTTATGGTCCTTTAATTGATTTAGGGTTTTTAGGGGTTATTTGTGTTTTTAGGGTCTTGATGAAGCCTTGTCGTGCACGCTCTCAAAAATATTTATAGCTAAGTGCATCATAGGGGCTGACCTAGGTCGTTCTCTTGAGGAGCTTTTGTGATCAATCAATCACTCCTTATAATTCAATTTTTTTTATATATTTATCATTTATGATATAAAACTAAAATAAATTGATGTTTTTTAAACGAGTATGAAATGTAATTATAAGTAAATATGCAATGTATAATGTAGAACGAATGAATTCAGACAAAATGATGCTAGACCGAAAGGAGATCCTCCCAAAAGATTATCCAAAATAAACCTTCATTGCCTCTTTGTTAGAATCAAATATTCTTATTGAGCATGCTCCATCCTATGCATGAACATCCTCTTCTACCTATGGGTGATGATATATGATTCACTCAATGATCGCTAAGAGACCACACATCCACCTCCTTGATCGAGGGAGAATATTGTAGAAGAAAATCTAAGCCTCAAGTGGAAAGTAGAGACACAAAGTCACCTTACCCACTAAGATCCAAATTTGAGTAAATCTAATCAAATAAAAAACATAAAACATGAATTTATAATGACTTGGGTTCAACACCGAATTGATCCCCCGGGAACTTCCTCGGGTAAGTTTCTCATGATCTCGAGTACAAGAGATCGCAGTAGAGAAGGTCGGGGTGGAAAACAAAAGATAAAAAATGAGAATGAGATGAATAAGGAAAAAATATATTAAAAAGTAATAATACTATTACAATGTAAAGGAAATAAATAACAATAGGAATGACCACACAGAAGTTTCAATTCTTTGAGAATGGGTGAGGATACATATTTATAGGGAGGGGAGGTGAAAGAATTCTCTCCAAAACCATCCTCCAAATTTGTCCGTATGGATATCCCATTAAATAGAAGAATTGGTAAAAGGTTTCTCAATAAAATATGTTCCATATTGTCTACTCTGTTCACCCTAAACATATGAGATTTATTTTCCATCGTATGTAGGAGTTATTTCCAATTTAATCCGTGGCATTTAATCTGTCCATTTGACTAGAAAAATTCTAATTATTCAACTTCTTTGGCCATTATGATGTTGAAACATGTAGATTCAATCCTTCCATAGTTAATAAATGTTTTTCCACATATAATTACTCATCCCTCCACAAAATATGATCCATTTTGGATAAATGGTCATGAGGTAATGAATTAAATACGCAATGAAATTGTTTCTGCCTACTGAGACATTTCATCTTCCACATGTTTAAAGTATTCAAATAATGCTTTAATGAGAATATTTTGACTTTTAATTCATCATAGACGTGTCTCATTGAATACTATGTCATTTGTATCTAGAAACATCTCATTTGGAGGTGTTTAGACCGATTTATGTGTATGTTATGGAGGTGGGGTCTATGTTATCCGCCCGGAGAATTTACCATATTAAATGATTTTTTGGGCCTCTAAATGCTCGAATCAGTCTTTACTCCTGAAGGAAAAGTTGTATAAAATAAATCAAGAATTTAAAAAAATAATCACACACTTTTGAAAAATAATGTAAATTTTATGACCAAAATACCCCTATCATAAAAATCTATCAAATTTCTAGATTTAACCATTTTTTGCATTTGAGCTCAAAATACCAATAAAACCTAAAAATGTGACAATTTCTCATTCCATAACACTATGGTGGCATTATAAACAAGGATTTACAGTATTAAATTTATGAAAATGTAAGCTTCATCAGACATCTAGGGGTTTTTATGGTCCTTTTGGGGGTTCTAGTTCTTTTAAGTGTTTTTAGGGGTTTTAGGGTCATTCAGGGTTTTTAGGGTTTTTAGGGTTTTTAGAGTATTTTAAGGATTTTATGGAATTTTATGGTCTCTTAGAGTTTTTTAGGGTTTTAAGGAGCATTTAGGTTTTTTCAGAGGTTTTAGGGTCTGTTTAGTATTTTAGGGTTTTTTAGGATTTTTAAATTCATTTAGGGTTTTTCAGGGTTTTTAGGGTCTTTTAGGGTTTTAATGGTTTTAGGTTCTTTTATGGTTTTTAGGGTTTTTAGGTCTTTTAGGGGTTTTTAGGGTTTTAAGGGTTTTTAATGTTTTAGGGTTCTTGTAGGGATTTAGGGTTTTTATGTATTTTTAGGGTTTTATTGTTTTTAAAAAAAATTTAATGTTTTTTATGGTTTGTAGTGTTTTAGGGTATTTTTAGGGTGTATAATTTATTATGGTTTTTTGGCAGTTTTAGGGTTTTTAAGAGTTTATATGTTTTAAGTGTTTTTATTGTTTTCAGTTTTTTTCTGGATTTCTTAGGTTTTTTATGGGTTTTTGTGTTTTTAAGGGTATTGGGGAAAAGGTAGGTGCGGGAACCAGGCTATTCCTGATTCCCCCAAATTTTATTAATAAAAAGAACCCGTAGACCGGGGGAAGGGTAGGGCCAATCATCCGATGCCCAAAAACAAACCCAAAAAGGAAAACAAGGAGAAAAAAAGGAAAACAAAACAGAAAATAAGTAAAAAAAAACAATGACCAAGCGATGATCTTCAGCACCATACATCTGCATCACGATTCTTCAACACCAAACAAGAATCAACAACTAGGAGCCTCTTTTCCAGCCTCAGAAGCATCAATACCAGATCATTTATCATCCAGTTGAATCATCACCTTCTGGTAAATAATGACCGGCAACCAGTAGCATCAAACACCCAGATCACATACCACAAAAAATCACCTACAACAAAAGAATATAAGTGCAAGAATCTAGAGAAAAGGAAAGAAAGGGCCTCCCCCGAAACAAATAGGTCCAAGTCTGGGTAGAGCAAAGCACGCCTGGACTGTTGTCGGGCTGAGAAGAAGTCGGGCGGGGATGACAAATCTAGAAGCCAAGAACACCATAGTCGCGACCAGATCTCAAAGACAAGGAGGAACCAACCATAGCCTGGAGTGAACAACTAGGATTCGACAACGAGCATACGAGAACCACGCTATGATCCGGGGGATAGGGGACTGCTGACACTGATGCCAAGAACACCAATCCTAACACCGAACTCACAAATCCACATAAAGAAACCCAAATCTAGAATGGGAAGCACCAACCTGGCACCCGAAACTGAAGCACAAAGAGGTGATCCCAACATAAGCTAGACAAAGATCTCGAAGCCAGGAGTGACGGAGTCAACTCTTCATGGACCATAGCCATCAATGAAAAATCTGAAGCCGTATCCAATTCCTGAGGCCTCCAGACATGATGAAACACCAGATCAGAATCCATGATGCGTGGGGGAAACCTCCATCAATGCTGATCCAAGATTCAACTATGAACACTAAGGTCGGACCACGGTGGAGGGGGAAGGAGGAATAACCGAAGGGGAACCCGAGCAGCGCAAGGGGAGAATAAAAGCCGCCTCTCCGAGGCCTCCTTCTTGGATTTTTCTTAATGTTATTGGGGGATTTAATGGGTTTTTGGGTTTTTAGGATTTTAAAGATTTTTTAGTGTTTTAGGGTTTTTATGTTTTTAGGGGTTTTTTTGGTTTTTTGAATTTTTTGGGGGGTTTCAAGGATTTTAAGGGGGTTTTTTGGATTTCATATGTTTTTAGGTTTATTTAAAGTTTGTTTTTGATTTTTTTGGGTTTTTTTGGTTTTTATGAGTTTTTCAAGGTTTTTGAGGTTTTTAGGATTTCATAGTGATTTTAAGGATTTGGGGGGATTTTTTTGTTTTTAGGGTTTTCTTAGGTTTTTAAGGTATTATATTGTTTTATAAGGTTTTTAGGTATTTTTGGGTTTTTTAGGTTTATTAGGGTTTTTTGGATATTTAGACGTTTTTAGGGGTTTTAGGGATTTTATAAATTTCAATGTTTTTTATGGTTTTTTAGGTTTTTTTGGTGTTTTGGGATTTTTGTTTTTTGGGGGGTTTTTATAGTTTTTATGGATTTTAGAGGTTCTTTAGGGGTTTTAGATTTTTATAGGTTTTTGGATTTATTTAGGGTTTTTATATTTTTTTTGGATTTTAAGGTTTACCTTATGATTTTTTGTGTTTTAATGGGTTTTTAGTGTTTTTACTATTTTAAGTGTTTTTATTGTTTTTATGATTTTTTATGTTATTAGGGTTTTTTAGAGTTTTTTAAATTTTTTATGTATTTTAGGGGGTTTAAAGTGTTTTAGGGTTTTTTTAGGGTTTTTCAGTTTTTAGGGTGTTTAATGGTTTTTAAGGGTATTCATGGGCTTTTATATGGTTTTTATGGTCTTGTAGTGGGTTTAGTGATTTAGGGCCATTTTAGGTGCTTTGGTCCTTTTAATGGTTTTATGGTTTTTCGAGATTTTTAGATCCTTTATGGGTTTTTAGGGTTTTTGGGGTTCTTAGTGATTTAGGTAATTTTTGTTTTTATAGGGTTTTTGGGGATTTTATGAGGTTTTTGGGAGTTTTTTAGGATTTTTTGGATTTTAGAGTTTTTTGGTTTTTATATGGTTTTGAGGTGTTTTTATGTTTTTATAGGTTTAGAGTTTCTTATAGTGTTTATGGTTTTTGGGTTACTAGGATTTTTGGGTTTTTAGGGTTTTTATGGTTTTTATGTTTTCTATGGTTTTGGGGTTCTTAGGGGTTTTAAAGGTTTTTCATAGTTTTAAGGATTTTTAGGGAAAGTAAGGTGAAGGGCCAGGCAATCCCTAGTCTATCCAAAATGTATAAAAAGAAGACATAAAACACAAACCAAGGGTGGCTCATGGTCAAACCACCCACACCCAAAATCCCCAACACACCACGAACAAACCAAAACCCCCAAAACGCCCAAAAACTCAAAAAATAACAAGTCAATCAATGTCACCCCCAAAGTCATAAACGGGGACCGCTCTATAAGGGTCATCATCTACACCAAATCCAGTAGCCACATCGACAAAGAAAATGTTTGAGTCCACCCCTATGTCAATAGATTCCCATCCTGACACAAAGTCCTCCCGCATTCTGAGCAACGCCAAGTAATTCTTCCTAAGACTCTCCTAATCGGCAATGCATGGAGGCCTCTCCCGCTTGTTGACTTTTATTTTCAGCTTCTTCACCCTAGAGGTAGCTTGGGTAACCATGGGCCTAGGTATAGAAGAATAATCCCTCCTCCGCCTCCTTTGAGGGGGGGGGGGTAGAAGTGAAACCATCCATATGTGTTCACTTCTCGTATAGGACATTATTGATCGACACACTTGATGTCCCTTTGTCACTATCCTTTATCTATTTTCCAGATAATGTGCCAGAGGCATCCCAATGCTTATCTATTTATCTCCTAAACTAGGACATATTGGTGTTTATATGGCGATCATCCTCAACAAGGATCTCCCCTAATCTTCTAGCCTCATCCTTGATGGATAAGCTTGGTCGTTCCACCACCACCATGTCATGCAGGACCACACAGTGGACTTCAGTAGATGAGACTCTATAAAACACCATGGCCTTCTACAAATCTGAGGCCAAAACACCATCAACATTGTTGTTCTCCATCTCCATAAGTGGAATTCCATCCATGTGCTCCGCACGATCTGCACCGACCTCTTCACTATGTTACTTCAGAAAAACCTCAGGTTGGCCATCCCAATTTCACTACTCCCATTGTACAACACCAAAGGGTCATACATGCTCCAACCAGGGGGTCCCTCATCAAAACTGATGGTATTATTCCACACAAAAATTATCTCCTACCCAACCATATTCATCTCCTACCCAGTCCCAAATATCTCCTCCTACCACGCCACCACCCCTACTCTAATACCCCCCTACACAACATCATCTCCAACTATGTCATCCGAAACCAACTCCTCAAAAATATTTTTTTAGGGTTTTTGGTGGTTTTTTGGTTTTTAGGGGGTTTAAGGGGTTTAAAGATTATTTTAGATTTTATCGGGGTTTTATGGATTTTTAGAGTCTTTTAGGGTCTTTTGGAGTTTTTAGGTTATTTTTTAGTGTTTTGGTTTTTTTAGATTTTTTAGGGGTTTAGGGTTTTAGGGTTTTTAGGTGATTTCTGGTTTTTTAGGATTTAGAGTTTTGTAGTGCTTTTTACAGTTTTTAGGGATTTTAGGGTTTTTAGGTTTTTAGGGTCTTTTAGGGTTTTGGATTTTTAGGATATTTTTTACACTTTTTAGGTTCTCTTAAAAAGAATTAGGGTTTTTAGGGTCTTTTTTGAGTATTTTATAATTTTTTATGGTTTTTAGGGTTTTTAGGGTCTTTAGTGTCTTTTAAGATGGGGGGGGGGGGTTAAGGGTTTTTATGGTCTTTGAGGGAATTTAGGGTGTTTAAGGATTTTATGTTTTTTGCGGTTTTGAGGTGTTTTGAATTTTTAAGGGTCTTTTACAATGTTTATTTTCCTTTAGGATTTTTTGGGTTTTTATTTTTTATTTTAGGGTTTGGGGGGGGGGTTATGGTGTTGTATGATTTTTAGTGTTTTTAGGGATTTTATGGTTTTTTGGGATTTTTAGGGATTTTAGGGTCCTTCAGGGGTTTTCATGATTTTTTAGGGGTTTTATGGATTTAGGATTCTTATGGTTTTTTTCTTCCTTTAGTGTTTTACGGTATTTTAGAGTCTTTTAGGGTTTCTAGTGTATTTTATGGTCTTTTATATGGGTTAGGGTTTTTAGTGTCTTTTAGGGTTTTGAGATTTTTTAGGGTCTCTTACTATCTTTTAGGTTTTCACTACTAGGAAACATGGCTATAGACACGGACCTATAGCCATGATTTTATAAAACCTTGGGTATTGGTTTTTATGCCCATGCTATAGCTACAGTTTAGACAAATCTTTGTCTATATGTACAATTTGTAACCATGGTTTTCTTAAACTATGTCTATAGGTTTTTTAGTTCATTCTAGAGCCACAGTCATGGAAAACTATAGTCATAGGTCCATGGATATAGCCTCAGTTTTCAATAAAACCATAGTTATATGTTTTTGGGTTCAGACTATATCCATGGTTAGGTCCCTAGATATATCCATGATCCTGAAAATCATGGATATCAGTGTAGTTTATAGCCATGATTTTCTTAAACTCTGGTTATAGTTTTTTATTCTAGGATATAACCACATTTTTGGAAAACCATAGTTATAGGTCTTTGGATATGGCCATGGTTTTTCATAAAGTTATGGATATATGAAATATTATCTAGGATACAACCATATTTTAGGAAAACCATTTCTATAAGTCCATATCTATAGCCATGGTTCTTGAAAAATGTGGCTATAGGTTTCCCACACAACCGCATGAAAATTTTTTCCCACTGGAAATGCACAGGAAGACCTATAACCACTATTTTATACCTATTTCAATTTTTACTATAAATATATGTATATATATATTAAAAATATACACATTAATATTGAACATCCGATGTAGTGTTGTTTTTAAGCATCTGGTGTCGAAAGCGGAGATCCATGGTTTAAATCTAGATACTCGCATTTTATTTAGAACCAATATTCAAGGTTTGGTTTTCAACTATGACAATATGTCTATTTCCACATTTTCAAACATTGGATATAGCCCTATTTCCGTGGTTGAAATTCATGGTTTTCACATTTGGTTTTTTCATATCGATAAAAAGGTGTTAAAGTAAAATATCTCAAGGATAAGTAGAGAAGACAAGTGAATAAGGACAATGGACACACCCCTTAGAAAAAGGCCTTTAACATAGGTATGCCAAGTAGAATCGGCACCTAGGGTACCTATGCATCATCTTTCATGATGGACCTACGCAGTAGTCTAGACGACACACCTATGTGACCAACCCCATTCACCCAATTCACCATATTTGAATATAAATAGGTTTGTGGGGATCTTCATTTGTATGGAATAAATTCCTCAAGAACTCCTAATGCTCTATTCAACCTAGTCCTTCACCCAAGCCCTTTGAAACCTTCTAGGTATCCCTATAAATCCTAAAGAAGAGGGAATTATGGAGTGGATAGTGGAACCAAAGTCCTCTCAGGGTTTAAAACACATAACACTTGTGCGAGGATCCCCCTCCTTCATAGTTTAAGAACACTATCGTGAGGTCCCCTTCCCTTACTAGTTACCTACATGAGAAAATTTTTGGAACACACATAGAGACCCTTGAAGGCTTTAGTAAATTCCCTCCCAAATGTTGTTTCCCATGTGGTTTATCACCCAAAGAACCTTCATCCTTTACAAGCCTACCTTCATGAAGAAATCCAATGATCACCCATCCTATGCCATGAACGATACCCCAGGCTCTCCCAGACTATACCCTAAGGGATATAGTTCTAAGGCCCCATTTCCTGCCACCAATGGAAGGTACTCTCTTCCTTCAGCTCGCTTATCTCAAAGGGACCAAGTTGAAACCTCTATCGAATCCTCCAGATTTGAAAACCATAGAAATTGGCACACCAGTGTGTCTCCAATTTAGATATGCATTTTTATGGTTAGAGGATTATTTTACCTGTATTACCAGATAGTTAGGGTCCTCAAGGTGCATGTGATTATGCATTCCTATAGGTATGAGGACCCCTATAATGACCCATACTATTATAATTAAAATTTCCCTTGTATTTTTATTAAGCGTCTTATTATATAATATGGTTCTAGAAAACACATACACATATTTTTCTTGTTATTACCATTATATTTAATTGAACACTAAGAATAATTATCATCTATAATATAGTCATTTAATATTGATCACATGATTAGTATAAATATAGGGTTTTAATAAATCCAATTATCACAAAAAAAGGAAGACATGACATCAACCAGTAGTATCGTACCCTATGAATCCTATTTATCAGAGCATCCGAGGGAGATATAATTTCTTGGATTTTCCCATGACCAAGACCAATCTTAGATCATCAACTTAAGCACGAGTAATACTTTTTATGGGATAAGTTCAAGATCATCGAGATCACGACCCAAACTATGTTCGTCGAACCACCCCATGAAAGTTCCATCATCATACACCTTACCCTTAGTGATTTTTGTGGTCTATTAAAGTTATATGTGACATGAACCTATAAATATGAGTATTTATATTATTTTTTATTGAATAATGAATATATTTTCATCCAGTTATTATTACTTTATAAATTATTCTTATTTTGATTCGGTAAAACACAAATAGTATTTTTGATTAATATTCAAATTAAATTTAGATATATATTTTGATGAATTTTTGAATTTTTGAAATAAATAATATTTTAATAAAATGTTATTATTAAATAATTTTTATTAAATATAAATGATCATATAATTTTTATAATGTAAATTTTACTTTTTATAAGGGTTAAAAAATGTTATTGTAAAAAACACGCCATTTTCAATAAATGTAAGTTTTTATTTTAAAATTAAAAATTCACATATTTCGAAAATTATTTAGATTAAATTAAGATTATTTTTTTATTCATGGCATCTAAATTATCCAACAGTGAATTTTTCATTATTTTCTGAGAGAGTCGAATTTTCAGGTGAAAATTAAATATCATATAAATATACTTTGTGTCTTATGACACCATAATGAAACCAAAGTTAGGTAATAAGCAATAGGAATGGTATCCAAAACCAAATATATGTTTTAAATTTAATATAATGTAATTTTATATTTATTTGATTTATTTTGTAAAGCTATTATGAAACCTCCAAGACTTATAATATATTTTTAGATTTTAAAACAATTTCTTTTGGAGTGTGACTCACCTCCACATCACCAAGGGTAATATTTTAAAACTGTTATTCCTTTTAATCCTAAAATAATAAAAATCAATACCCTTTTGAAGAAACCATGGGGAAAAAACATTTTATGATTTGTGGTTTTGGTTTTTTTATTATGTAGAGTTCAAAACAAAAATAATAAATAAATCTCCCTCATTTCCTATATAAAACCACCAAGGATCCCATTTATATTCACTAAAACTCCTTGGATAATGTCCAAACTCTTACCTCCACTCTCTATAGTCCTTTAAATTCTCCCACATGCTTTCATGAAGCCCCTCCCAAACCTTTTGAGTCATACACTCAAGTAGGGGATCTTTCACTCTCCTCTTTTATCAAGCACTCTGTTTATGTTATGTCTATTAATTTGAATTTCCATATGCTGGGATATGTTATTACATATCCAAATTACTATCCATTTTATGTATAAATTATAATATCCCCTTTCACTCTAATTTATCCCTCCTATGAACCTTTATGTACACCCATTAACAAGTAGAAATTTTGTAAGGGACCTTCCTCTCCTTTCAAATTCAAAAAACTTCTTTGAAATTAGTTCTTATAATTTCAAATGGATTTATTTTCATTAAATTTTATTAATTTTAATTGCATTAAATTTTATTTTATTTTAATTAGGGATCATTTATCCTCCCCCACTTGGACCCTTACCTAAGTTATTACTATGTCAATATTCCATAAGGGAACCCCACCTTCTCTTATTTATTTAAGTTTCTTTATGAAATTATGCATTATATTTCCATTTACTAATGTCGAGACATGTAATTAAATCTCCCAATTAATTACCATTTTATTTTTAAATGATTATATACCCCTTTATATCTCATCAACCATTTTTATCAATTTTTATGTAATGTTGTTATGCTGCCGAAATTTCACTGTAATTTTCCAAGCCAAAAGAATTGTGTAGTGAATACCATACTAATTTTTTATATCAATGGTATTCACCTTTATGTAAATATAAATATTTGATGGGAACTAAATTATATTTATTCCACACATCATAATTTTAGAATAAATTATGATGTTGAATGAACCCATGTTGTATGATCTATGTGTCACACTAAAGCGTTAGAATGAAATGAATATGATGGGTGAACCCAAATTGTGCTCCAATTAATTGGGTAATGTTTAGTATACTTATACTTCATGTTGAGATAGGGATTGAAATTGATTAATTTATATTAATTTTTCCACCCTTAAGTCTTGGTGGTTTATCCTTGACCAATGTTTATGATTCAATTTTTTATGTTGTTTCCACATTTACCATGTTATGATTATCTTACTATATCATTCCTTATTATTTAGGTTCCTTTTATTCCTCATTTACATGACAATTTTGTAACAAGTATCACTTATTCCACATTTATTACCTTACTAGGATTTTTATCTCACCCCTTTATTATGTATGTCCCCAGGTTATCCCATGCAGTTTTAAGTTCGAAGTATTATTTTGAGAATGTTAAAAAAAATTCCATAAAATCATATTAAAGAAGTGTTTAATAATATTGTTGTATATAATGTTCACGATGCTATTTTTTTACCTAATTCCAAAAATACTATACTTATCAATATCTTGGGTTTTATTAAGTTTAATTTTATGTAATAAACCAGGTATTAATTTATAATAAAGAGTTGGGTTGTTATAGTTGATATCTGAGGAAAAGTTTTGTTATTTTTGGTATTAGGATTAGATAAATCTAGAGAAAGTCTTAGATAAAATACTAAGTATAAGAAAAAATCATTAATTTTTTGTAAGTATAGAGTAAGTGTTTAATAAATAAACTACATCTCTATCTGGATACTACTAGTGGGCGTTGTTCTGTCACAGATATACATAAGAGTAACAACTCCAACAAGTTGTTCCAAGCATTACTTGAGGTAACCTGGTACACAAAAATGGGATTTACTATGCACCTGGTTTGACACACCCAAGGGATATTCTTTGATAAATTCATAATATCATTAAGAACAATTTTTAGGGGAACAAAAAAAATCCCGTAAGAGTATATGATAGGAAATAGATCATGGATAACATAGATTGAATCCTATAAACTCATAAGCTAAAGAGAAAAATATAATTTATCTGTTACCAATTTAATGTTATTGGATTCCCCTTTATCTGTTTAACTATTTGAAATATTCATCCCAAATTTTATTTTTATTCAAGCCAATGGACGAAAATATGAGAAATCAGGTAAACAATCAATGCGATGGTCAATGTGATGAGTGCCATAAAATGATACCCAATCTGATGGGAGAAGGAATCATAATCTTTGTCACGATACTCTCTTAAGTGAATCGGGTTCTGAATAGAGGCGTGGATCCGTAGGAGTGCCCAAACCCCAAAATAGAGAACAAGATGCAATCAAGATCATCATGTGACAAAGGCCTCATACTTTCAGTGGATCATATGATCCCTTAATCATATAACAACAGGTCAAATCCATTAAGAATATGCTCTTCATCCTTTAATGTTATGATTTAGAGAAGGTTCTACAATATGTGTATCATATAGTGGGAGAAGCTGACCAGAGATGGACATTAATCAAGAATACAGATCCTGAGGATGATATCAAAGAAAAGGAGTGGAAGGAATTCTAGAAAGTGTTTTTTAATAAATATTTGCTTCACACTCTCCATCTTAAAATGTAAAGGGGTTTCCTTGCACTCAATAAATAAGATGATGAATCTATTAGGTTTTATGAGGAAAGCTTTACAAGACTTTCATTAAAAGCCTCTGGTTTTGTTGTTACCCCTAAATACAAGGTTGACCGCTTTTTTGGTAGGCCCAACCCAAATCTTTGAAAATACCTAGTGATCCATAATTTTGTTAGCTGTAAGGAAAATATTCCATCTGCCCTTAAATTTGGAATGGAGATTGGAGAATCTCAAGGGTATCATGGGGATGAGAAGCAGAAAGTGGAGTTCAATTCTGGCATTCCAATAACTAGATATAATGGTGCTATGAAATTTCAGCATCCCCCCAGTCAAAGGTGCATAAATATGCACCTTAGAAATTGCCTATGGGGGACAATGAAATGCTTTAGGTGTGGTAAGGAAGGACACATAGATAATAATCGCTAATATGATAATTCCTCTAATGTGAAGGAGGAATATAATGCTCCATCCAACCTTTAGTGCATTGTTAATTGCTACAACTACATGGAACCTGGTTACTTTGCAAACCAATGCTATAAACCAATGGTTTTTTGAGGCAGCTAACAAACTCTAAGGAAGTAAGTGTGATATTTTTCCATCACTACCACTAATGTAAATCCCAACAATGAAGTGGTGATAGGAATACTAGTTATTCATACAAGAATAGAAAATGTGATTTTTTATTCTAATTCTACACATTCCATCATATCATGAATGGTTAGTATAATTATTAAAACACCACCACAAAGCATGGAAGTAGAGATGTTAGTTAAAATGGAAAATGGGTAAATTATTTTATTCAAAGTATATAACTCATCCCCTATCAATTTTTGTTGGATGAAATTCCTAGAAAGACTTTAAATACTCCCTTTGGGGTGATTTTATGAAATTATGGGCATGGAGTGGCTTTCCCAATATTGAGCGAACATAAATTTCCACGAGAAGGAAATCACTCTTCATATTATGAATTGACCCACTATTATATACAAGTGAAAGGAGGAGAATTAATCTTCTATAGAACCATCATCCCATGAATGGATATTATTGTCCTATAAGAAATAATATCTTTCTTAAATTACTGAGTCTAAGGAATTTAAAAGCCTTTAATACATGCCTATTGTGAGGGAACACACTGATGTGTTTCTCAAGGAATTGTCTGGTCTTCCTCTTAGAAGGGAGGTTGAATTTACAATTGAGATTATACCTAGGGAATTTCTAATATTCAAGAATCTATATTGGATGGGTTTTGTGGAATTCGAGGAGATAAATAAACAACTGCATGAGAATCTGGATAAAGGGTTTATATGCCCATGTGTTTCAACATGGGGTGCACCATTCCTCTTTGTTAAGAAGAAGGATGGGTCAATGTGCCTTTGCATTGATTATCATTATCTCAAACCAATAATGATAAAGAAAAACTATCCTCTAACTTGTATTGATAACTTTTTAGATCAACTCTGTGGAGCACAATAATTCTCGAAGGTGGATCTTCAATTGGGATATTATCATGTAAGGGTGAAGAAGGAATATATCCCCAAGACCATTTTTATACAATATAAGGGCACTATGAGTTCATAGTGATACCATAAGGACTCACTAATACTCTAGTAATCTTCATGGATTTGATAAAAATATTCTTTAGATATTACCTCAAAAAAATTGTTGTTGTGATGATATTCTAATATACTCCAAAAGAAATCCAGAGCATGAGGAGAATTTGAACACTATGCTAATGACATTATGAAAGGAGAAGATATATTAAAAGTATAAAAAATGTGAGTTATGGTTAAAGGAAGTATCTTTTTTGAGACACATCATCACATGAAATGGGATATCTATAGACCCTTCAAAGACAAAAGCAATTGTTGGATGTACTAGGCCAATATATATGAAAAATATCTATAGATTCATTGGGTTAGCTTGGTATTATCACCAATTTGTGAGAAATTTCTCATGATTATCAAACCCTCTTACCAAGTTAACTCGGAATGGAGTCAAGTTTACGTGGAATGATGAATGTGAAGAATGATTCAAGGAGATAAAAATGAGGCTTATCACTACCCATATGCTCACACTACCCACAAGTGGATAACTTTTCATGGTATTTATAAATACTTTAAAGAATGGATTAGACCATGTGTTACTGTAGAATGACAAAGACATTGCCTAATCCTCAAGGTGATTGAAAATTCATGAGAAAACTGTCACACACATGATCTGGATTTAGGAGAAGTGATATTTACTTTGAAAATTAGGTGGCATTATTTCTTTGGGGGGATGTTTTAAATACATATGGATCACAAAAGGCTCAAATATATATTTACTCAGAAAGAGCTGAATATTCACCAATGAAGATGGTTGGAGATAATAAAGGACTATGACTACTCAATTCACTACCATCCTAGTAAAGTGAAATAATTTTCAAATGCTCTAAGTCGAAAGGATTCAAAAAATTTATCATTGATGAGAATTGGGATGGACACAATCTTCTTGTTATTTAAGAGGATAGACATGGGAATCACAAAGAAAGGAACATCATCAATCCATTCATGAATTATTTCTCAACCGTCTCTTCTTTAATGGTTAAAGGATGCTCAAAAAGATGATGTGGGAATTCAGAAGAAAGTGGAAACTATAAAAAAGGGAAATCCTCATATTTCAATGTTAATAAAGAAGGAATTGTGAGATTTGGGTGAAGACTATATGCTTCATCAAATCCTAAGTTTAAGAAGATACTATTTGATGATGTATGTAGTTTTACTTTCTACATTCACCCAAGAAATACAAAGATGTACTGAGATATATAAGAGAACTATTGGTGGGACAACATGAAGATGGAGATTTTAAAATATACATCAATGTTTCTTGTATATCACCAAGTGAAGGTTTAATTTCATAAGTATAATGGGATGATGAAAAAATTACCCATACCAACATAGAAATAGGAAAATATTACCATTGACTTTTTCATCAGACTTTTGAAGACAACCAAAAAAATAATGCAATCTAGGTTATTATGGATTGTCTTACAAAGTCTACACACTTCATTACAATTTGATAGTATTTACCACTGGATAAACATTCATGGATATATATCAGATAAGTGGTAAGGCTGCATCGAGTACCACTATAGATTGTTTCCGATCGAGATCCAAGATTCACTTATATGTTTTAGAAAAGTCCCCATCATGCTATAAACACTAAGATAAAATTAATTACATCTTATCACCCAAAAACTTATGTCCAATCTAATCAGACTATCCAAACACTTGATGAAATGTTGAAAAAATTATCAATTTACTTTAATGGAGCATGGGACCAACATATTCCTCCAGTTTATTTCTCTTACAAAAACAGTTTTCACCCGAGCATCCAAATGTATCTCTATGAATCCCTTTATGGGAGAGGTTTAGAACACTTTCATGTTGAGATAAAGTTAGGTAACACCAACAACTAGGTCCTGAAATGGTTGAGGAAATAGTGGATAATGTTAAACCATTCATCAACACATCAAAGCTACTCAGATTTGATAGAATAGATATCCTGATAATCATTAATGAGACCCAGTTTTTGATGTTAGAGAAATGGTTTTCCTCCACATATCTACATGGAATAAAGTGATGATATTTTGTAAGAAGGGAAATCATAGTACAAGGTACATCATCAATTTTGAGATCATTGATCACATTAGAGTGGTGGCCAATCGACTTGCACTCCCACATAACCTATATCAAGTAATTAATTTATTCCATGTATCCCTCTTGAGAAAGTACATATTAGACCCCTAAGATGTACTCAATCCAATGGTAATGGTGGTACCATTGGAGAATTACCATTCCTAGGAGTAGTATCCGGTGAAGATCTTATATCATAGAGACAAATTTGTATGAAATAAGATGATTCCCCAAGTCAAATTATTGTGGAGAAACCATAATTTTAATGAATTAATGTGTGAACATAATGAAATGATGAATAAGATTTATCCTCATCTATTTTCGTATGGGAAATGAAAATTTTGCGGGTGAAATTTCTTAAGGGGTGAATATTGTGACGACCCGAACTGTTATTAATGAAATTAAACTTTCACTTTATTAAATATATCATTATATAATATGGTTATAGAAAACATATGAAATTATTTAGTCTAATTACACCCATTGGATTTAAAAAAAATTTAGGAATCATTTCCATTGATAATATATAATTAGAATAGTGATCATGTAATTAATATAAATATAGGTTTTTAAAAAATCCCAATGTCACGGACAAAGGAATTGATGGCCTCAACCAGTAGGATCATAATCAATGAATCCCATTTATCAGAGATTCTGATGGAGATAAAATTTCTAGGATTTACCTTGAACAATCCCAATATGATATCCAAAAACTTAATCAATAGTGAAACTGTTTATAAGAGAAGTTCAAGCTCATCAAGATCACGGCCCAAACCATGTTTGTCGAACTGCCCCATGAAAGTCCCACCATCACACACCTTACCCTTAGTGAATTTTCTAGTGTGTTAAAGGGATATGCAGAAAGAACCTAGCAATATAATGTTTTTATTATTTTTTATATAATAATTAATATATTTCCATTTTATTTTTTTATTTTGTAAATGATTTTTAGTTTGATTCAATAAAACACAAATAGAATATTTGGTTAATATTGAAATTCAATTTAGATATCTATTTTGATGAATTAATGTATTTTTGAATTAAATAATATTTTACTAAAATATTATTATAAAATAATGTTTATTAAATATAAATGATCAAATAATTTTATAAAGTCAAATGTAATTTTTATAAGGGTTCAAAAAATATTATTGTTAAAAACCATTAATTTTCAAAAAATGTCAATTTTTATTTTAAAAGTAAAAATTCAGATATTTAGAAAATTATTTAGATAAAATAAATATTATTTTTGGAATCAGGAATTTTAAATTATCCAATTCTTTATCTTTCATAATTTTTGAGACAGTTGAATTTTTGGGTAAAAATTAAATACCGTATAAATATACATTGTGTTTTAGGACATCATAATGACACAAAAGTGATGAAATAAAAACTATAAATGGGATAAATGAACAAATATATATTTTCAATTTAAAATAATTTTTTTTATGTTTATTTGATTTATTTTTAAATCCATTATGAATCCTCCAATACTTATGACATATTTTATGATTATAAAATCATTTATTTGAGAGTGTGACTCACCTCCACATCACTAAGGGTAATATTTTAATAAGTTCGGACATTTCCTCCTCAAATAATAAAAACCACTAATCTTTATTAAAAAAATGGGAAAAAAACAAGAGTATGGTTTATATTTTTTGTTAGTTTATTATGTAGAGTCCAAAACCAAAATAACAAATATATCCCTTTATTTTGTATATAAAATTACCCAAGAGCCCACTTCTCTTCACTCAATCTAGTTTTATCAGTCAAACACTCTTCCCTCCACTCCCTATAGTCTCCCAAGGCTCCCCCAAGATTTCAAGAAGCCCCTACCAATCCTTTTGAGTCACACACTCAAGTGAGGTATCTTCCACACTCTTCTTTTATCAAAAAAATACTTTTATGTTATATCATTTAATTTCAATTTTCATATATTGGGAAATATTATTACATATCCCCTTTACTTGAAATTTTATTTATAAATTATTATATCCCCTTGTAATCTCATTTATCCCTCCTATGAACCTTTATGTACACCCATTACCATGCCAAAATTTTGTAAGGGATCTTATTCCCCTTTCAAATTCAAGATACTTCTTTGAAATTATTTCTTTTAATGTAAAATTGTTTTATTTTCGTTAATTTTTACATTCCATTTGATGTTATTTTAATGAGGAATCATTTATCCCCTTCATTTTGACCCTTACCTAATCTGTTACTATGTCAAAATTCTATAGTGGGTCCTAACCTTCTCTTCTTTATTCCAGATTATTTATGAACTTGTGCATTATATTTCAATTTAATAATGTTGAGAAATTTCCATCCATGTCCCTATTACTTCCCATTTTATTTTTAAATTATGTGATACCTCTTTCCCTCTTATCAACCATTTTTATGAATTTTCATGTACCGTTGTTATGCTGTTGAAATTTCACTACGAGTTTCTGTACCAAAACAATTGTCTAGTGAATACCATATCCATTATTTATATAAAGGGTATTCACCTTTATGAACATATAATTATTGATTAGGTACTTAATTATATTTATTCCACACTCCTTAATCAAGGAATAAATTATGATGATGAATGAACCTAGGTTGTATGATCTACGTGGCACACTTAAGAATGATAATGAAATGAATATGATGGGTGAACCCATATAGTGGTCTAATGAATTGGGTAATATTTAGTATCACGATACGTTATTTTTTGATAGGGATTTAACCTGATTCTTTTATGGGACTTTTTCCACCAGGTATTCTTGGCAGTTTAGCCCTGACCTATGTTTATGATTCAGTGTTTTATGTTTCCTATACATTTTCTATGTTTCGATTATCATTATATATCATGCCTTATTATTCATCTTCCTATTATCCCTCCTTGATATTGATATTTCCTAACATGTATCACTTATTACATGTTTATTCTCGTACTATAATTTATATCTCACCCTTTTATTATGTATATCCCTAGGTTATCCCATGTAGTTTTACGTTCAAAACAATATTTTGAGAATGTTAAATAAGTTTTCAATAAAATCATGTTAAAGATGTTTATAATAATTTTGTTGTATCTAATGTTCAAGATGTTATGTTTTGTACCTAATTACTAAATATTATAAAATTATTGATCTTTTGGGTTGTATTAATTGAAATTTTATGTAATAAATCAATTATTAATGTGTAATAAAGAGTATAGTTGTTATAACCATAAACCTGGGGGAGGTTTTAGGGAACTCCTGGTCTTAGGCAGTAGGGTTAAGATTATGTCCTTCCCCAGTCATTTTCCGATTCCAAGTGGGGAGGGTGGGGATCACATTTACCTTTCTCTTCGACATGGAATGTGATACTCCACTATTACTACGGAACTTATTTTTTGGAATCCCACTAAGAGTAATAACCAAGCCTTTCTTACATAACCTCTCCTACTTTATTCATTCCTTGTCCATACCCATGGTCCGTATCCGAATAGATCACTAAATTTTACTATCCTGGTTACTAAAATAAGAGGTGATTGGGAACTTCAATTCCCTTTCTCTCTCCCTTTGGGTCTACGGTGTAATGAAGGAAGGGAAGTGTTTTCACCCCAGCCTCTTCCACTAGTGGAAGGGGGTTACGTGGTTTTCTGGATTCTCTACTTTCTCTTGTTTCCCACATTCAATCATGGATCATCATGATTCAAGTGGTCTTAGATGATATCTATGATCTTTACATAGATGTAGTAAGATGCATGTCTTGGAAGATAATATTCTTCCAATTCTTCCTCATACATTCCTTCAATGGTTCACCATAGGTGTTAGTCCTCAAGGTCATGTATCCAACATCCGGGAAAAGTGGATTATATAGTTTATTAGATCTTCTATTTCTTCTTATTTCTTACATCCAGCACAACTCACATGATATTAGTGGTTGACGATGTTCATGGAATCTATATGATCCCAAAACCAATGGGAATCATTCCAAGTGTAAGTCCCAACTGAGACTTAAGGGCCTCCCACTTGGTATAAACACCAACATATTACCGGGGAATCCTTCTCATAAATACGTCTGAAACCCAATATTTGGGCCTCCTAATTTGTATAATCCCCAACCATATCATCACACTCATTAATGGGCCTCCTCCTTACGTGTAATCCCTAAAAAATCCTTTAAAACACCATGAGTCAAGACATTCCTCAAGGACCCATTCACATGGAATCCCTTTTAGGAGTAAGACCCAACTAAATCCTCTAAAAGGACCACACTCCCATACCAAAAAAACCTTTATTTGGCCACTATAGGTATAGGCTCTCACAACTGAACTACATGGTATTTGATTCCTATTCAAATGGGATATATAGGAAGCCTCTCTGAGGACTAAACCCAACACCCTAAATCAACCCTATTCGCACTGGGCCACATTCCCAATATATTCTTATTCAACCTGGAATCCCATATCCCTTCTAGGTTCCTTAGGACGCTTCGAAATAACTATCACACTAAACATTGACTAGTCTCATTTTTCCTAAACTTATTTGTCACATGAAACTAAACTACATGGTTTGGTCATTATCACATGACCTTAAATGGTATGATATGTCTCTTTAAGTGGAATAGAACTACGTGGGCTCTAATTCCTTTCACAGGGATGCATAGGAATCCCATAAAAGGCTCTAATACCAACATCAAAACAACTCTCATCTCCTAAGATGATGATACACTCCATATTTCTCCACTATACGGCTGAAAACCAAAATCATTGTAATAATGATCAAAGAATCTCTAATTAGTACATAAGAAGAAACCATTTATGTAGAACCTTGGAAAAATATAGATATCTCTATTAATTAAGAACCTCTGATACATACATATGATTTTAAATTCCATACATGCTAATAATTTATTTTTAATTCAAGTGTGACCCATTTCATACATGGGAATCAATGAAGGATTCACGAACATGTCTTAAATCTATAAGAGAGTCCCAAAGTAGGAAAAAATTCCCCCCTAAAAGGCTGTGATGAGCCTAACCTCCCACCCTCTTAACTAATGAAAGTTCTTAATTACTATTGGAAAAAATCCCCAATGAGTGCCTGCCTTTGGAAATCAGGTCCTTCATGTATATAAAACCATTGGGTGTTTTCAGTTCCATGAATAAACCCATTGGAAACTGTT
Organism: Viscum album; assembly: GCA_963277665.1. NCBI lineage: Eukaryota > Viridiplantae > Streptophyta > Magnoliopsida > Santalales > Viscaceae > Viscum > Viscum album. The sequence goes on along the minus strand of OY728161.1, from coordinate 578,433,484 downwards.
TGAAAATAGTGAATCTGATGTGAATGATTGTAGATAATTCAACCCCCTGTAATCAACTATTTTTTGAACCAATTCTCCATAAAAAAATGTGGCTATAGACATATTTAATCTATTTCAAATATTATTTATAAACCTATTACCAAGGTTTCAAATCATTGCTATAGACCTATTGCTAATGTTTTAAACACTTGTTATAGACCTATTGCCAAAGTTTAAAACTGTGGATATAGACCTATTTCCATGGTTTTAAACCTTAGATATAGACATATTTATGATATTTAAAACCATGGATATAAAGATATACCCACTTTTTCAAACTGTAGCTATTGGTTCGACACTATAGCCGACCAATAGGTTCCATGACTGGTTGAACCATGGCTATAAGTAATAGACATGGTTTTTAAATCTATATCCATGGTTTTTACTATGTCTATAGGCAAATTTTCTAGTTTTTATGGTCTTTAAGGGTTTTTAGGATTTTTAGGGTTATAGGGTTTTTTTGTTTTTTAGTTCTTTTATATTTTTTAGGTTATTTTAGTTTTTTAGGTTTTTTATGGTCATTTTTGGTTTTATGATTATTTAGGGTCTTTAAGTGGTTTTATAGGGTTTTTTGGTTCTAATATGTTTTATGGGTTTTAGGGTTTTTACAGGGAATAGGGGTTTCTAGGGTTTTTTTAGGATTTTAGGATTTTTTATGGCTTTAGGGTTCTAGATTTTTTGGGTTTTTTAGGATTTTTAGGATATTTGGATTTTTTAGGGACTTTTAGGTTTTCTTTGAGTATTTAGTGTCTTTTATGGTTTTGGGGGTTTAGGGGATTTTTTTGGTTTTTAGGGTTTTTAGGGTTTTTAGTGTTTTTAGGCGTTTTAGGGGTTTTTATAATTTTTATATGTTTTTAGGCATTTTTTAGGTTTTTTGGGTTTTAGGGTTTTAGGGTGTTTTTAGGATTTTTTTTGATCTTTTTAGGGTTTTTAGTATTTTAAGGTTTTAGAGTTTTTAGTGGTATTATGAGTTTTATGGTATTTTAGGGATATATTAGGTCGTTAGGGCCTTTTAGGGTTTTTGGGTGTTTTAATGACTTTTTAGATTTTTTAGTGAATTTTATGGTTTTTCGGGTTTTTAGTTTTTAGGAGTTTTATGGTTTTTAAGGTTTGGAGTTTATTAGTGGCTTTATTTTTCTTTTATGGTTTTTATGGGTTTTAGGTTTTTTATGTTTTAGGTTTGTTTTAGGTTCTTTGGCTTTATATTTGGGTTTTGTAGGTTATTTTGGTATTTTTTTGTTTTTTCAATGGTTTTTAAGATTTTTAGGGTTTTGTAGGGTGTTTATATTTTTTAGTATTTTAATGATTTTTAGAGGTTTTTGGGTTTTTAGGGTTTTATTAGGGTTTTACATGGGTGTTAGTGTTTTTATGGTTTTTTTACATTTTTTAGGTTTTTAGGATTTTTTAGGTTTTTATAGTTTTAAAGGGTTTTTGGGTTTTTAGGGTTTTTATGGATTTTTGGGGGGTTATGGATTTTAGTGTTTTTGGGGTTTTTGGGATTTTTGGATTTTTAATTTTTTTGGAGTTTTATATTTTTATGGTTTTTAGCATATTAAGGGTTTTAGGGTTTTTAGTTGTTTTAATGGTTGTTAGTGTTTTTTAGGGTTTCAGAGTTTTTTCTATTTTTAGGGGTTTTATGGGATTTTAAGGTTTTTAGGGATTTTATGGTTTTTGTGGTTTTAGGGTTTTTGAAGTTTTTATAGGTTTTTGGGGGTTTTATGGTTTTTAGAGTTTTTAATTTCTTTTAGGGTTTTGGGGGTTTCTTAGGGGTTTATGGTTTTTTTAGGGATAGTCGGGATTTTAATTATTTTAGAGGTTTTTTAGAATTTTTTAGATTTTTTAAGTATTTTTTGTGGTTTATAGGGTTTTAGGGTTTTTTATGGATTTTAAAGATTTTTTATAACACCCTAAGATTTTTTGTAATATTTTTTCAAATCAATTTAATATTTTTGACATTTTCTGTTACACTCAAAATATAATTTAGTTGGCATTACCTGCAACATTGAGTTTATATTTCTTTACATGATACAATATGATTATATTGAGTTACATGAAACACTAAGTTTGTTATGAGTTACATGAAACACTAAGTTTATATTTTGTTACACACTTCACTGAGTTTGAACAAAATGTGTCATATTATTAATATATTATTATTTAGTATGATAGTTGTCACCAAACCATTGGAATGGAGGGTATGAATAGGATTAACTAAATTGATAAAATATGTTTTATAAATGTATATAAAATTAATTATTTGGTTATAAAGTAAGTATAATTAAAATAAAATTCTTTTGAAAATAAAAGGAAATCCTTCTCTCAAAAACTACTTTTTTATGCTTACAAGTGTTTTTTTATATCAATAAATATACCAAATGAATTTTTCATAATAAATTTAATTAAATTTAAATATTTTATATTCAATAAAATTTTTAACATTAATCTTATATGTTTCCTATAAAAAATTAGAATAAATCCAAGTTCATGCTTAAAACTGTATTTTTCTAAAAAGTAGTTTTGTCACCTTTTTCTGGTGCACTTATTTTAAAAATAATTTTTTTTAATTTTATAAATTTAATTGTATAAAATAAACATAATTTTTAAAATCTAAATACCTAAATTATCTTTGGGTAATTTTTGGGATTTTTCTGAAAAGTTTATATTTATGATGAATATTGAAAATACTGAATTTTAATTCAAAATTATCTTCTCACCTAATTTATTTATAAAGTTAAATTATATTTTAAATTGGAATTAGACTATAATTAGATCAATCATAAATATATTAATCCAATTTATGTCATTTTAATTAATATCATATTGAAATTGGATATAAAAACTTTTTGATCTTTTGAACATTTTCACCTTAAAAACCCGCTTTCTCGTCGCATCTACGTGGTTAATATTAAATTAAATTATGCCACATTTATGAATGAAATTTATAAAAATGGATTATATATTTGGAATAATAATTATTGGTACTATAAAATAATTTGAAATTAATCTTTTAGAATAATTATTAGTGAAAATAGTTAAAATTAATTACTACGGTTAAGGTTAAAATAATGTTTTACGCATTACATGCATTTGTATTAAAATTTATTTCACACAAATATTTTATTTTAATTTAATATGTTATATTTCATATTTATGATAATTATGTATAAATTATCTGATGAATACCATTTTAATTTTATTGTTAAATTATAAATTACCTAGGTAAATAAAAAGGTACAAGTTTCCTTATTAAATGCTTTAGGGATAAAATTGAGTGAACATAATGAATAAGGGATTACTTGATGAAAAACGTAATTATTTTATGTTTTGTAGATGTTTATAGAAAAATTAGACCCTTAAATATATTATTTATCCATTTTTTGGCGCGTTAGGTAAAATATACATCCCAATAGTGAACACTTTTAGGTATTTACCACAATAGCACTCTTCAATTATAAAAATACACTCACTCTTCCCCCTTCTTCACACCTCTCAGGACAGTTATCTTGACCAAAACCATTAATAATAACTTCAAAACTTCCCTAATGTTGTATTAAAAGCCATATTTTAGGAATAACTCTATCCTAGGAAGGATTTTAGTGTAAACCTAAGGAGGATAGTTAAAGAACCGGTAACATTCATCAACGAACATCTTTGTTTATTTCTTTCTTTTCCTCATTCAATTACTATTATACAATAATTATATAATAGCCTCATTATAATATATATATACATAGATATTTTTATGTTAATTCCATGAACTAAAACCACATTCACTTTAATCAAATGGGTTTCATATTCATAGTTTGTGTGTATGGAGGACTACCATCTCACAAACTGATATCATTTATTTTTCCATTACCACCTCTCATGGTCATATATAATGATATATTTATATAATATTTATAAAATTTATGATATTTATGTTTTTATTATTATTTTTTAATAATTATTTCACACATACCTTCATATTTTAATTTTTTGAGAATATTATGACATCATTCATGTGTACGGAGAACTACCACCTCGAGAAGCGATGTGATTTGTTGACGCTTTACTTTGAATGTGTTAATGACAGGTTTAATAAAAATATTTCATATATAATGCAAAAAAATTATAATTTATTGATAATATATATATATATATAATTTACTTTTCTTTATTTCAAAATGAAAAGAAAATGAAAATAATGTTCATGTATATGTACAATCTACCATCTCCATCAACAATGTATTTCCTTTCCTCGCACTATATTTTATGGATTAATATAATTACATATATATTTAATATATATGATAATTATATAATGTTTTATATTTTTTATATTATGAAACCATAATAATATCAAGAGAAAAAAAAATAAAAATTCAAAACATATTCGAAAAACAACGCAGCTATTACCCGAAACGTAACTTTAGCATGGAATAGTTAATTAAAAGGTAATGAAAAGGTTATATGAAAATAATATATGTCATGGTATATATAATTATGGTACTTTAATATATTTATAATAAAATTATATTTATTATACATGAATTTTTAATGAGTACGAAGGGAGTCAAGATTTAAGGCAAGAGATGTTCATCTCACTTTTACTTTTTGGGAGAAAAATTCTGTATTCACCATATTTTCCTTTTATGTGGTGTATAGAATGACCATTAATGTATACTATGATTATTATAATGAAAACTATTGGGTTTTAAATATCCATTTTAGGATCTCTTTTCATGGGGTTTGTGGTTAAAAAGTTACCAAATCGGTAAGAAATGTTTTTATCAATTTTCCTTCTTTGAGATGTACATTATGTTATAAACCTATATTCTTTCAAAATGTGTATATACATCCCCTTTGACTTGTAATATAATTAATTTATTAATCCTCATGATATTTTAAAATCCATTTTATTTTATTCATTCACGGGGCTCATGATTCAATGTTACCAATGTGTAAATATTATATGTCACAATCTCATCAATTATCAAGATTTTTTTTATTTAGTCTCCAATGGTGAAATATCGTGATCTAACTCTCAATAATTATCATTAATTTTATTATCCTTTTGTTATTAATAAAATTTTCAAGTAATACTACTATTGTTTCAATCTTTGGTACATAATATAAATAATAATTTTTTTTATAAAATCCAACTATTTTTCTCACTTTAGTCGGAATTTTTTTTCCAAAAAAATGTTCCTAAAAATGTTTTCAAAAATGTTTGTAACTATTATTTTAAACAAATTTAAAAATAAATGTATTTAGAAAAAATGTTTTGTTTAAATTGTTTTTTATATTTTTTTCAAATATTTATTTATAATTTTTCAAAGTTAACTTCAAAGAAAATTATTTTTAAAATGTTTTATGTTTTAAAAAGTGTTTTTCAAAGGTTAAAATATATTTTTCTCATGAATTATTTTAAAAATTATTTAAAAATTATTTTCCATCTAATATGTCATCTGTTGGTGTTACATATGCCTTACTAGGGATATGATCTAACGATACCATTTTTATTCTTATCTGAATGGTTTTGTTTGTGATGAAAAGTTTTCTATGAAAATTGTTTCTATTAAATGGGTTATACTGTGATAAAATTCTTATGAAACCAAATTTTTTCATGGGTTATGCTATGTTTAAATGATTTTTAATCCTTCATATTTCCCATATATTATGATATGATTAAATGTTTATGATAACCATTTCATTTTGTGGGTTATGATATGATGAATATTTAGCATATTGTGGAAAACATATGTACGATTTCATTATATGATAGGTGGGACTGATATCTCCCTTAAATTTATTATGTAAATATAGATACCCATTAGATGATTATATTATGCATGAAACTAATTTTATCTTCACAATGTTATGCATGGGCCTTCTTTCATTTTCATAAGTTTATGTGTAGACCTACATTCTTTTCCATAATGTTATGCATGAACCTAATTAGATGGTCACAATTTTATGTGTGGAATTGTATTTAATTTCCATAATGTTTTGTGTGAACCAGATTACATGTTCACAATATTATTCATAAACAAGATTATAGGTTCACATTTTTATTTATAGACCATTCTCTCATGTCTATAATGTTATACATGGACCTAGTTGAATGTCCATAAGTTTATGAGAGGTCCTGATTTCATGTCCTTAACTTAATGAGTGAACCTGTTTCTATTTATACATATTCACAATGTTATAAGCTAATGATTATACCAAAAATATATGTTTTATGCCAATGTTATGCTCTAATGGCGGACATTATTTGATTTCATTATGATTCATGTCTTATTAATTGCCAATATTTATGCAAAGTCTTATGATTATGGTCTATGAAATGTTAGGTATGAACTCAATAAGTTACGATCAATATCACATAACCTTATTCTTATATTATGATTTTATATGATCATAAATTTATATATCTAATGTTTACCCTTACTGGTCATCTGAGGTTACCCTTTCTTATGTTTCCTTTCCTCGGGTTATGAAGAAAGGTTTTATGTGGAGTATTTTTATGAAGAGTATTGAATAAGAAGTTCTGTGTGGGAAACATTGAAGATATTTCACCATTTTAGAAGATTGTGTTCCAAGTTCCCAAAGGCACTAAACTATTATGGTCTTAAGCATGTGTTTTTTTATTGTATTAAATATTCATTTAAAAATATGCAATATCCATATATGAGAATCTTGGGTCACTGTAGTTTCTATCCAATGAAGTGTTTAGTTAATCTTTGGAAATTAGGATGAGAAAACTTTAGTGAGATCCCTATGGATACTTCCAAGAACATGTATAGGTATGTATATAAGGATAAGTCTAATAATGAGTTAAAATATATAAAAATTTCCTATAATTTTTGTAAAGGATAGAGTTTGTTGAGAGTTAGGGTAGTGGATACCATAGAGGAAATAAGATTCAATTCCTTATATGTTAAGAATGCAGAAAAAATCACTTGAGAGAATTTATACAAGGAATGGGAAAATGTTTTATGTGTGTAGATGGACACAAAGTAAGTGATTGTCAGGGAAAAACTAAAAGTTTAGTTAACATAATGGATGGGAATATTGTTCAACCAATGATATTATTTTTGGATGAATGTTTTAAATATGGAAATTAGGGGAATTATGAAAATTGACATCCAAAGTGGAATGCTTGTGAATAGAATCATCAAGGTTGTATGAATAATGATTTTTATGTTGATGATGAAGAAAATATAGATGAATTATGAATGTATATATGTATTATTTAATAATATGGTAAAGCGTACTTAATTTATTAAGGATCATGTTGAATAATTGAAGTGTTAATATATTGGAATTCAATTATTTTGAAATATATAAGTATTATTTAGTATATGTTTTTCCTTAAGGATTTAAAATAATATATTGAATGATGATTATGACCAAGAAAATTGATTCAATACTAATCATATGTTTTCTGATTATGTGATGATAACCCATATCATATTCCTTAGAATGAGAAAATGGTGTTTAGTTTGGATAAGGATATGATTGATATGGATAAAGTAAACTGGATAGTATTGATGACCTCAAAACTAATAAAATATTTTTTGACAAATTGGTTTATGTTATCATTGATGGAGTTTATATAATTTTTTGATTTAAGGAATATATCCAATAATCTATGTTTTATGTAAGTAATGAGGCAGCATGTAAGTTTTTAATATGGTTGTATGGTAATTTAGGTTATTACCATGTTTCAAGAGAATTCATGATAAAGGAATTCCCATGTTTGGTATGTGCCAATCAATATATACTTCATGATATATGGGGGATCAATGATAAGCTCGTTTTGAGAAATTGAGTGACCTTATTTCTAAAGTTTTGGATTTTCATCTTTTAGAAGTGTTAAAAGGTTATCTATTTATAAAAAAATTATGTTTAACTTTGAATGAGGTTTTAGAGATTAATGTATTATTTCACCATATGAATATTTATGCATATTGGATAAATTTTTCTAACCTTTTTGTTTTGATGATAACTAGACATATATGGATGTAAATATCATTATATATATGGATCTTATGATATGTTAGTGTTTCATGCATAAAAAATTAACACTAATTTATTAGATTATGATATGAATTGAAAATTGATCAAGGTGAAACCGTAAGGTGAGATTGTGCCTATGAAATGTAATGAAATAAATTAATTATATTTTCTCATGAAAAGTATTCAACTTTAGGAAGAGGGTATTGAATTAAAATTTTGTCATGCTACCATCATTTTTTATGATATCCATGACATTTTTCAAGACACTTTGGTTTATAGACCTGTGATCATTAAATTTCCCCCAAACATGTTCTATATCACTCTCCATCGGTATTTGGATGTTAGTTTTCTATTCTATGTACATGTTTTCACTTAAAACCTATGTTCACCTATGTGGATACCTCGTTACTAGTTACATTAGGTAATCATTATGTTTCAAAATTTCCATTTTTATGGGGAGTTTTATTATTAAAATATATGATGAGGGTTTATAAGAAGGAATTTTCAAGTGTTAAACCTTTATGACCAAGAAAAATTTCATGGGATAAATTATTTTTAATGGGGGTATAATGTAACACCCTAAGAATTTTTGAATTTTTTTCGAAAGAATCTAATATTTATAAATTTTTTTGTTACATGTAATATCTTGTTTAGTTTTCATTATATGAAAAACTATGTTTAGATTTACTTACAAACAACACTAATTTTATATTGATTTACTGATAAAACAAATTTTTCCTTGTGTTACACTCAACACCATGTTTAGCTTGCATTACATGCAACACTTATTTTAAATGAAATGTGTTGTATTATTAAAATATTATTATTTATGATAGTTATCACCTAACCGTCAGAATGGAGGGTATGAATAGAATTAACTGAATTATAAAAATATGGTTTACAAATGTATATACAATGAATTATTTTGAGACCAATTAATTAGAAATTACAATAAATACCTTTCTAAATAGAAGGAAATATTTTTCAGAAAAATATTTTTTATGCACACAAGTGTGTTTGATATCAATAAAATAACCAAATAACTTTTCGTTAATTATTTTAAAGAAATTTTCAAATTAAATATTCCATAAAATGGTTTGAATTCATCATATTTTTTTCTAAATAAAATATAAATTAAATCTAATTTTACACTTAAAAAATATATTTTTATGAAAATCAGTTTTGACATCTTTTTATGGTGCACATATTTTAAAAACGAATTTTGAAAATTCTATAGAATGAATTTGATAAAATAAACTTCAGTTTTTAAATTTTAATACCAAAATTATATTAGGTTCATTTTTTTTATTTTCTAAAAAATTTCTTTTTTTTATGAATGGTGAAAAATACTAAATTTTAATGAAAAAATTTAATTTCTCCTTAATTAAATGAAAAGGTAAATTAAATTTTAAATTTCTTTTAATGTATAATTATTGAAATAATAAATTTATTAATCCAATTTTGGTCATTTTAATCAATTTCATGTTGAAATTGTTTTTAAAAACCTTTTAATCTTTTGAACATTTTCACTCTAAAAACTTGATTTCTCATCGCATCTACAGGATTAATTTTAAATTAAATTTAGTCACTTTTGTGAATGGAATTTTGGAAAATGGATTATATATTTGTAATAAAATTAAGTTATATTTTATAATAATTTAAAAATAATTTTTTACTATAGTTATTAGTGAAAAAGTTATAATTAATTACTGCGATTAAGGTTAAAAGATGGTTTTGTGCATTACATGTGTTTGTATTAAAATTAATTTTACAAACACATTTTATTTTTATTTAATAAATTGTATTAAATATTTAAAATCAGTAGGTATAAATTATATAATAAATCTCATTATAATTTATTTCTTAAAGGATAAATTATCTTGGTAAATAAAAAGAACATGTTATCTTGGTAAAACTATAAGAAAAACAATTATGTAAACTAAAAGACTAAAGAATAACTAGAAAAATAATGTGTTTCTTTTAAGTGGTGGAGGTTTTTATCAACCAATTAATCCCTAAAATAAATTATTGATATATTTTTTAGGTACATTAGGTATGGGAGGCCTAGAAATAGTGAATACCTTTCGTTAATTACAAGAATGTCACTCCACAATTATAAAAGCGAACACACTCTCCCCCTCCCCCTTATTCCCACCTCTCAAGCCATTTGTCTTGGAAAAAACTACAAAAATAAATTCCAAAATTCACTAACCTAATCCTATGATCATTAGTTTGGTCATAAATTCATCCTAGAAAGGCTTTTAGGAAAACCAAAGGAGGATACCTGAAGAAGAGATAACATTCAACAACGAGCATCTTTGTTTTATTTCATTCTCCACATCCTTAAATTATTATTATAACATGATTATATAATAACATAATTATCTTATATATACTTATATGTTGTTATTTTAATATTATAACTTAAAATTCCACACACATCCATCAAATGGTTTATAAAATATTCCTTCGTGTGTATGGAAGACTATCATCTTGCAAACAGATATCGTTCGTTTTTCCATTACCACCTCTCATGGTTGGAAATAATGATGAATTTATAGTTTATATATTATATTTATGATATTTATGATGTTATTATTATTATATAATTATAATTTCAAACATAACATTATGATTTACATTTTTTGGGAATAAGATTGCATCATTCATGTGTATGACGGACTACAGCCACACGAAGCGATGTGATTCGTTCACTCTTTATATAGAATGTATTAAAGATAGTTTTAATAAGAATATGTGATAGATATAAAATAAAAATTATACTCAAATGATAATATATATATATATATTTGTGTGCATCATTTACTTTCCTTTCTTTCAATACGATGAGAAAATCGAAACAATGTTCATGTATGCATATGGCCTACAGTCTCCATAAACAGTGTTTTTCATTTCATATCACTAAATTTTATGGATTAAACTAGATAATTATACACTGAATATATATTATATTTACATCTTGTTTTATATTATGGATATTATCAAACCATTATCAAATGAAGAGGACCAAAAAATAACAAGTCAAAACATATACAAAAAACAAAGTGGTTATTACCCAAAATGTAAATTTAACATAGAATTATTAATAAAAGGGTAATAAAATGGTCATAATAAAATAATATATTTTATGATATATATAATATTATTTTATAATATACTTATAATAAACTTATAATTATTATATAGTAATTTTTAATGAGTATGAAGGGGGTCAATACATATGGTAAGGGATTTTCCTCTCACTTTACTTTATGTGAGACAAATTCCATATTCACCAAAAGTCTCTTTTATGTGGTGTATATCCTGAGCATGAATGTATATTATAATTATTATACTGAAAAACATTTTTGGTTTATATATCCATTTTATGATCTCTCTTTCATGGGGATTACGGTTAATAAGTTTCCAAATCGGTATGAAATTTTAGTCTCAATTTTCCTTATTTGAGATTTTTGTTATATAATGAAACTATATTCTTTAACGAGGTTTATATACGTACAATTTTACCTATAATATTGTGATTTTATTTATACCCATGATATTTTAGGTTCCATTTTAATTTATTCCTTCATGGGTATTATGATTTAGTGTTACCAATGTGGTAACGATTTTATGTTGCAATCTCATCAGTTATAAGGATTGTTTATGATTAGGCCACCAATATTGAAATATCATGACCAAACTCTCAATAATTATCATGATTTTTTTATAATTTGGTTATTCGTGATATATACAATTAATGGTGCCATTTTTTCACTTTTTGGTGCTTAATATAATTAGTAAAATGTTTTTAGGAAAATCTATCTGCATTTCTCTCTTTAGTGAGAAATTTTTTTCTTCCAAAACCATAATTTCTAAAAATGTTTTCAAAATGTTTTTAAATTATATTTTAATATTATTTTTAAATAAAATTATTTCAAAAAAATTATTTTTAAAAATTTCTTTAAATAATTTCCAAATCTTCTTTTATAAGTTTTTAAATTTATTTTCCAGGAAAATTATTTTAAACTTTTTTATGTTTTAGAAAGTGTTTTTCAAACCAAAAATGATATTTTCCTCATGTAATGTATTCAATGATATTTAAATATTATTTTCAATATAATATAAAATCCTTTGGTGTTACCTATGACTTACTGGGGATATAATCAAATGATAACATTATTATTATTTCTATAAATGATTATGTTTGTGATGAAATGTTTTCTATGAAACCCATTTCTCTTCAATGGGTTATACCATGATAAAATGATTATGAACACCACTTCTTTTCATAGGTTATTCTAAATTGAAATTATTTTGAATCCTTTCTCTTTTCCACAGGTTTTTATATGATAAAATGTTTGTAATACACATTTCATTTCATGGATTATAATACGATGAATGTTTATTATCTTGTAGAACACATATGTGTGATTTAATTATGTGGTGGGTGGGACCTATATCTACCTTCAATGCATTGGGAAAATATGGATAACTCATGGGTTCATTATATTATAAAATATTGTGATTTCATGTTCACAATGTTATGCATGGTCCTTCTTTCTTTTCCATGTGGTAATGTGTGGACTTACTTTCATGTCCATAATGTTATGCATGAACTTGAGTATATGTTCACAATCTTATGCATGACCTGATTATATGTTCAAAATGATATGCGTGGACCTATCATTCATGTCCATAAATTTATGTGTGGACCTGATTACATGTTCAAAATGTTATTCATGACCTTGATTACATGTTCACAATGTGATGTGTGCACCTGCCTTTCATGTCTATAATGTTATACCTGAACATGATTACATGTTCATAATTTTATGCATGAACCTGATTACATGTTCACAATGTTATGAATAAACCTATATTTAATATCCATGATGTTATGCGTGGACTGATTTCTATGTATATACCTTTATGTGAGGGCCTTATTTCATGTCCTTAAATTAATGAGTGAATCTGTTTCTATTTATACATGTTTATGATGTTATAATCTGATGTATATACCAAAAATATATATTTTATGCCAATTTTATGCTATCATGGCCCATGTTCTTTGATTACCTTATGACTCATGTCTTATGAGCTACCAATCCTTATTCCATGACTCTTGTTTATGAACTATGATAGGTTGGGTATAAACTTCCCAAGTTATGATCTTTATCATATACACTTATTCTTATATTATGATTTTATATGATCATAGATTGATATCTATTTTGTTTACACTAACTAAGCATCATATATCACTCTTTCTTATATTTATATTCCATGGGTTATGAAGAATGGTTTTAGGTAGGGTATGTTTATGAAGAGTACTAAATGGGAAGATCTTTGTGGGAAATATTGAAGATATTTCACCAGTTTAGAATACTGTGTTCCAAATTTCCAAAGGTACTAAACCATTTCATTACTCATACATATATTAGTGTATTTTATTAAATATTCATCTAAAATGTAATATTCAAGTATGATAATCATGAGTTTCTATATTTTTAGTGGTTTTCAATGTTTTTAGGTTTTCTTAATATTTTAATCATTTAGAAAATATTTTTAGGGATTTTTTGAAAATTTTTAGCCTTCTAGAAGATTTAGGGTTTTTAGTTTTTCGTATGTTTTTTAGTACTATTAGTATTTTTGGGTTTTTAGGGTTTTAGGGTTTTATGGTTTTTAGGGTATTTAGTGTCTTTTCAGTTTAAATATTTTTTTGGGTTTTTTGGGTTTTTTTGTTTTTTTGGGTTTTATAGAGTTTTATGGAAAGGAAGATGCGAGGGTTGAGCTATTCCCAACCCCCCCAATTTATTAAGAAGAAAAAAGACACATCAGACAAGGGAGGGGGGGGGGGTCAAACGACCCACACCCAAAAACCCTTTACAGCAAAAGACCCAAAAAAAGAAAAATCAAAAAAGAAAATTAAAAGAGATAAAAGACCCAAAACAAAACACAACAGAATCTCCCAGCCAACCCACAACCAGAATCCAGCAGAGGGTCTACCAGCCATCCCCACCATCATCATCATAATCTGCACCAGGGGGGTCTCCCTCAGCACCATAGCCAGAGGCCGCATCAGTGTCTGCTGACTCCCATTCTGAAGAATCATACTTCTTCAATAAGTTGTTGTAGTACTCCCTTAACTTCACCTGCTCTACATTCAACTGCTTCTTAGCAGACTGCCCCACCTTACCAGAGGAGTTCTTCGAAACCTTACTAGAATCCCTCGTAGAAAACGTTCTCATAAAGGAGGAGTAGTCCTTCCATGGCATCCTTACTTTCAGGGATGTAGTGCCGAGATCACCATTATTCCCCTATACAGGTATAATAGAGTCCTCCTGGTTGAGAGAACAATAGGTGGTAGGTGGAAAACACTCCCTGGATAGGCCCCCAACAAAATTCTCTTTCCCAGCGAGTATGGCCTTGTCCTTCAAAATCTGGGCCATGTTGGATTTCATCCTAGAGCCATCATTAGAGCCACTCTCCCAAAGCATCAAGCACTCGAATTCCATTCCTCCCTACAAATGATAAGGCTGGAAAGACAGCTCTTTTAGAAAAATAAATTTGGAGTACTCATCCACACTGTCCCTAATCATCCCATCTCAAACAAAATTAACATCATTTGTTCCGAAGGGAATGAGCACCTCCGAAGCATCCACTATGAGTGGAACAGGTTCAAAGGATTCCGAAGCATTCATCAAAGACCTGGTGAGGACACCACCATTAAAATTATCCTAGGCAGCATTCACATCATTCTCGGTCCTCATATCAGCCCCCACCTTATGCTCCTATTTACCGGCATTATCAAAGCGCCCAAAATTTCTCAAAGTCCTCTCAGCTTCTCTAGAAAGGTGTTCCGCACTCCCTCCCCCCTGCCCAGTAGCAGACACATTAGGGACATTAGGATATTTTATATTATTTATGGGGTTTAGGGTTATTAAGATATTTTTTAGGTTTTTAGGGTTTTTAGAGGTTTTAAGTGTTTTTATGGTTGTTTTAGGGATTTTATTATTTTCAGGTCTTCAGGGGTTTTATGGTTTTTAAGGATTTTTAGGAATTTTTAAGGGGTCGTTGGGTTTTTTAGGGTTTTAATGATTTTTTAGGGGGTTTAAGGGTTACAAAGGGTATTTTAGGGTTTTATCAGTTTTTTAGGTCTTTTAGTGTTTTTTAGGGTTTTGAATATAATTTAGGGTTTTTTTGTTTTTTAGGGTCTTAGAGGGTTTTTTGGAATTTTGGAATTTTTAAGGTTCTTTAGTATTTTAGAGTATTTTTAGGGTTTTTTGGGATTTTTTGTTTTAGTAGTTTTTAAAATTTTTATGAGTTTTTCGTGTTTTAGTTTTTTATAGGTTTTAAGGGTTTTTAGGTTTTTAGGGGTTTCTGGATTTTTGGATTTTTTTAGGTTTTTGGTGAATTTTAGGGTATTTTTATTTTTTATGGCTTTTAGGGAATTTTAGGGAATTTTAATTTTTCAGTGTCTTCTATGGTTTTAAAAGTTTTTTATTGGTATTTGGGAATTTAAATATTTTCTAGGGTCTTTCATGATTTTTAGGGGTTTTAGGGTCTTTTAAGGTTTTAGGGGTTTTCAGTTTTTTGGTATCTTTAGGGTTTTCAAGGTTTGTTTAGGGTTTTTAGGGTTTTATGGCCTATTTGAGTTTTTTTAGGGTATTTCATTATCCCTTAGGATATATTTAGGTTTTTAGGTTCCATTAGGGTTTTTAGGCGTTTAGGGTCTTTCAGGGTTTTGGGGTTTTTATTGTCCTTTTGGGTTTTTAGGTTCTTCTAGGGTTTTTGGGTACATTAGGTTCCATTAGGGTTGTTTATGGTTTTAGTTTCATTTACGTGTTTTTAGGTTTTTAGGTTCTTCTAGGGTTTTTATGGTTTTTAGGGCCCTTTATTTGTTTTATGATTTTAGGGTTTTTATAGTTTTTTATGGTTTTATGCTATTTTATGATCTTTTCGTGGTTTTATAGTCAATTTAGGGTATTTATCATTTTTTTGGGGTTTTAATATTTTTAGGGTGTTTTAGGTGGTTTTATGGACTTTTTGGGTTTTTAGTATCATTTACGGGTTTTAGGGGTTTTAGTATAAGGCCCCAGCCTTAAACCATAATTAATCTTGAGTTATTACAAGATTACACATTGAGGATCTTTTCAGGTTTAGAGTTTTAGAGAATTAGATCATGAAACTTGCATTACATTCCACATTTAAACAAAGTGGTTACATAAAAGACAGTATTCATTCTTCCCATCAATGGGAACATATTTAAAATATGACACAAATTCTTTGTTGACACATCCTTGACACTATCATCACATCATGTACCTTTCCCTTGACCTGTGAAAAACATTTCAAAAACATGGGATGAGCATAAAAAGCTCAGTAAGAGTTATAAAAATATGGAAAGGAAACATGAGTTCATATATACATAAGAATGAAATCATACTTTACCCATAAAACAAAGGCACTTTAACATACCTCATCAAACCATGAATAAATCATAGAAATCATAAGACATAAAGGTAACTTGAGGCATTCATAACATTCTTACGTAGGGAGTAACCCTCTTGGTTATGTTTGGAATACCCATCACAGTATATTCCCTAAATCTCTTTGGAGAAACCTTAACGTTTCACTCCTTCGTGTTACCCAATGCATTGGAGAGCTATATCGGGCTCACCCGCCCTTAGTTTATCACGGAACCACCCGTTCTTCATAACAATGCCCAAGAACCATAACATAATCGTATCACATAAAACATGAATAAAGGAAACATAACATCTCCACATTTCGATCACAATATAACATTTTAGGATATTGAAATAATGAATCCATTCAAAAAGAAACAATTTCCAAAACCATTTAAAACATTTAATAAAGAGATTTTTGAATCAAAGTGTCCCATACCACCTTGAAGCTTTTAACATTTTAAACCATTAATATCCATGTAAGTAAATCCTTAAAACCATTTTGAAAACATGGATATTAATAAGAACAAATAATTAAAACATTTAAAACGATATTTTGGTTAAAGGGGTTTTACCAAAATTAGAGACACTTGAATACAATAATCGAGGAATAACATTTAGTCAGAACTTTATAATATCATGAGAATAAAAGGATTCATGATATAATACTCCAAAGGACAGTATATACACCATATAAGAGTGAATTGGTGTATAACAACAATGAACCCTCAATAGAAATGTCAAATGTGATGAAATCCCTTATAAAGAAGGTATCCTTAAATTAAGGACAAATCAATCTCAAAATATGTGTGACAAATATAAATACACCCAATATAAGTGGATATTAAGTGTAAAACAATAAAAGGTCATTCACACATATTCAATGGATGACATATTCAATGACTACATGTTGAACCCAAAGAAATCGAAATTGGGTTAAAAAGTTCCCTTGACAGCCTACGGCATCACATCAAAATGAGTTGATGAGAGATAAAAAGTGTATCTCATCACTTGGACATAAAATTTACATCAATAAGGATTTATGAGAACATATCCCAACATAACAATATTTAAATTAAAAGACCCAACAAAAGAAGTCTTTTAAAAAAGGAAGTTGAAAGGTTCCCTTACCGAATTGGGTATCTTTCAAAACATACACCCCATGAAAGAAGGACAATAGATCATTGATGCAAATACTCATAAATGAATTTATATTACACAAAGAGTATAATAATGGGCAGTACATACACCACTCAATGGAATTTGTGGCAAATGTAGCATAAATCTCACGAGAATAAAAATGAGATGAAAAATCCCTTACGAAAATTTGGCAGCCTAACGGCGCCACTCAAAACTTCCAAAATGGATTGATGAGAGAGAATAGGGTCTCTCATCACATGAACATAAAAATTACAGTATGTGTAATATAAAAGATCATCCCAAGAAATATGAGCTTTAAAAGGAATGACATAAAAGTGTATACTTAAAAAAAAGAGAGGAGTAGGATCCCTTACCTCGGGTCCGACTTGACTTGATCGTTCTTTAATATCCTGAATAATAAACTTGAGTTAATTTCTACTTGATTAAGAACCTTTTTCAAGCTTATTATTCTTTTTATATCACTTATTTCCTTGTTATAAACACTATGTAATCATTAAGTTAATAATGATTGTTTTGTCGATATTTGGTTCTTAAGTCGAAAGTGGACTTCTTACAATTACATGTTGTTCGTGTGGCCAAAAGTTTATTATATCCAGAATTGTATTCATGATTTATATATCATATATTTCATATATATCCAGTACATGCATGCATTTATTACATTACATAATCATTTAGAGGTATGAAATGAAATGCACCGTTCATGAAGACGGTAAGCCGTACGTACGCATGAACGCTACTTTCATTTCTATTTCATATTTTATAGAATGGAATAATACTTATATAAAGGTATATTATAATTCCAGTATAATATCATATATAATATCATAGTTCCATCCTTTATATGTCCCACATATGGTATATAACGAATCAAATCACTTTGAGGGGGCGGTAGTCCGCACTTCCTTAAAATGAAGATATCGCGTATACCCATAATGGAAGCCATAAAGGTAAGACAAAAATGAAAAATACAGAAGCATAAATAAAACATAAACATATTATATATCATATATGAAAATAGTGACATCATAATGGACACCTTTTAAGGTGTTAAATGAGTATTGAACAATCATCGTTTCGGGAGGCAGAATTTTACCATCCACGGAAACCGTATGTTCTTTAACCATTTGATGTAGTTGTGTGAGAGTGTAGCTCAAATAAATCTTATAACAACATCCTAGTATATTGAAGATACTGGTGTTGTTACAAAATAAGTAAATAAAAAGAGTTTAGGGGGTTGGAGAAGCAAAATAAAATAAATGAACATGAGAGAATGAATTACCTTTAAAAGTGTAACTCCTTTTGATTTAAGCCTAAATGCTTCCTTTGAAAGGATTAATCCCAAATGGAGTCCTCTAGGATGAGGAGAGGGATGTGGAGAGAGTAAATGGGCAGGGGTTGGCCGAGCCAAAGGCTTGAGGAGTGTGTTAAATGAGATAGAGGTGGGGGCCTTTTATAAGAGGAGAGGAGGGGTACTTTTGGAAAGTAAGAAATATTACTTTATTTGAAAATGTGTTTCGGTTTTAAAAGGCCCCACATTGATATAATTCGTGTATAAGGTTATAAAGGTTCGAAATCCACTCATCCAATTGGTTTTGGCCATGTGTAGGTTGTAGATATTTCATTGTCTTTCAATTTTAATTAAATCGTCAAATAATGATGTCATCGCTGCATCATTATTATGTCATAAATAATTTAATTTATTTAATGTCTAAAAATTATAAAAAAAATAATATGATATAGGAAATCTTTTTATCTTTCCAATTACTATTTATAATCAAAATATGGACTTGTATAACCACAGTTAAAAATTGTTTTCGTAAAACATATTATGTTTGTGTCATTTTCACTTTAACATTAAATAAAAAGTAATTTATGTCATTTCCCAACAAAAGTGGATCCATGGGGTCCCAAAGTTGGCCCATGGCTTGTCTTGGTCGGACATGACTCACCCAATAGGTGTAGGACAAGTTTCATGGTGTTTTCACATTCTTATAATATCATTTTTACCTTAAACTACACTAATTACCACTAATCGCGATTAAAAACTTAATAAGTTACTATTCACCAAAAAAAATTATTTTTATCCCATTGAACCACATTTTACTTCTTAATGACAACCATGTATGTCGGATTTTCAAAATTCAATACACATTAGTGGTAAACTTTCATTTAACTGAAAAATCAGTTTGCTTGATTACCACTTAGTGGTTTCACTATTCATCAAAAATTGGAGTTTTTCAGAAAAATACCAAAACTTCACCCTAAGCTATATTTGATATTCCGAATTCAAAAATGAAGTCCGTTTTAAAAAATTCAAAACATATTAGTCACATTAATTAATTTAATAATTAATTCCCGTTGTCAGAGCAAATAGCGTGTTTTTATAAAACAATTAGTATCAAAAGATTGACACTAGTTTAAGTCTGATTTCAAAGTGAAATTAATTCCAACGACCACTATTGGATTTAATGGTAGAAATATTTTCTAATTTCACTTTAAAACCAATTCAAAATATTATCTAATCATATAAATAAATTTTATTAAAAAGAGGTTTTGAATTTAAAATACAACATTTTACACTATTCATTAAAAAAATAACTTTATCAAAAAGATACCAAAAATTTACACAAAGTAAATTTTGATGCCCCAATTCTCAAGAAGAGTTTTATTTGGTCCAATAGAATGTATAATAGTGAACAAAACTATATTTAATGATGGTTCAACATCAAAAGGTGATAAGTGAACCTTTAGTGAAAACTAGGGCATATACGCCTAAAATTGAATTCTTTCCGTATTTTAAGCCATTATATTTTTTTGGATAAATGTATAAACATTTAAAAACATATATAATCATATTTTAGTTATTTATATCCATTCCCGCCATTACAACGGCTACATGTTAACTAACATTTGAAATTTATTATTAGAGTGCAACGTAAGATTCCCAAGAAACTCGTTGTTGCGTGTTGGGTACGCCATCGAGCATAGCGTCCCCTTTAAAGTCATATTAATATTTTATTCACAAATATGGATAAATATGAAAATGTCTATTCTTTATTTACCTGGGGTGTTACATCCTTCCCCCCTTTTGGGAATTGCGTCCTCGCAATTTTAAAATTGCGCTTGGAAACATCCTTGAAAGACCCGCATCGGAACAAGAGTTGGTAAAACAATCACTTTAAAATAAAGAAAGATAAGAACAGAGGTCACCCGAGTTAACCCATAATAGGATTCCAAGTATGAAAATATGGACATGGAGGAAAAAACAAAGGGTCATGTTCTGATGGAGAGTGATAGAAAACACGTTTAGGAGAAAGTTAACCACGAGAAAATCACAAACTTGTGATGGGTTAAACGGTATTCGATTCCCCAGTAGGAAAAGTTAGTAGACAACATTTTTGTTTTAAGTTACTTTTTATTGAGGAATTTATTCATAAGGAAACATAATCACTTATCATGTTGACTTTCAACTTTTACTAGATTTCTTAATCAAACTCATATTTTTTTCCAAAAGACGAGTATTTAGGGAGACTTGTTCGCACTAAGAGTACTATAATCAACTTCTAGAGAATCACCTAATCCACAAAAGAGAACTATATACTTCCCATGTCTATAGACTTTAACCAAAACCAAAACCAAAAAGGCTAGTACAAGATCAAATAATCCAGAAAAGGATAACCATTTATAAAAAGAAAATCTATGATTAATCTCCAAAATTTGTCCAACAAAACCCAAAGTTCAACGAGGACCATTAGATAAACAATTTGTCCATAAAATTATTCAAAGTAAACAAAAATAAGATTGAAACCCAAATATTTGAAGGATTTAGTCACATAGTCTTCCAAGTTAAATCGTAACATTTATCTCCAAACAACATCAGTTGCTCCTAAAGTCTCGCATTGAAAAGTAATTAACCTAATCACATATCCTCCATGATAGGTTAATCGTTTTCAAAAATAACCCAAAATCAACTTACTCTTAATTCATAAAATCATATAACTAGAATGAATCAGTCAAACTAACCAGGGACTTCACGTAGTCCAGTGGTAGGCGATAAATACCAGTCGCACCTTGGTTGTGGGTTCGATTCTCACAGCTTTGTCCGACGCGACGGGTTGTCACACGGTCTGCGTGTTGTCCTTTTTTCAAAACTATATAATTCTCAAAACATTCCCCAAAACGAGATAAAATATTCAAAAATAATCATAACATATTTTAACCTCAAGTTTAACTCATTCCTTTCATTTTCCATCATATCATAGAGTAACCCATAATTACCTAAAAATTAAGTATCATATAAACCCTAATGGTTACCTTAATAATTATTACCTGAATTTCCACATCGAATTGGCCATCTCGTACCAGATGCATTAGAGAACTCACCAAGGTTAAAGTGGTTGATCATGACTCCTTGATATTTGGTTTAGAACAACCACGAGTTTCCTCATTGAATCCTTCATTTTATCTAGTATCTTAATCAGAGAACCACCACAGTTTCCTTCAAACTTGTTGTCTCTTTGGTGCCTGCTAGATCCATCCATTCACTAAAAATAGAAATGTTAGTGTGAGTATATCAACAAAACCATCATGTACTAATGAGTAAGATAAACAATAAGATATACTTACTCATTCACTTTATCTAAAACTAGTACTCTTTCTGAAATCCTAACCATTATGGTAATTGTCAATTATGCTTAAAGAATACCCTAACCTCTAAAGTTATCTAAACCGACCTCTGATACCAACTATAAGGCCCCAGCCTTAAACCATACTTAATCTTGAGTTATTACAAGATTACACATTGAGGATCTTTTCAGGTTTAGAGTTTTAGAGAATTAGATCATGAAACTTGCATTACATTCTACATTTAAACAAAGTGGTTACATAAAAGACAGTATTCATTCTTCCCATCAACGGGAACATATTTAAAATATGACACAGATTCTTTCTTGACACATCCTTGACACTATCATCACATCATGTACCTTTCCCTTGACCTGTGAAAAACATTTCAAAAACTTGGGATGAGCATAAAAAGCTTAGTAAGAGTTATAAAAATATGGAAAGGAAACATGAGTTCATATATACATAAGAATGAAATCATACTTTACCCATAAAACAAAGGCACTTTAACATACCTCATCAAACCATGAATAAATCATAGAAATCATAAGACATAAAGGTAACTTGAGGCATTCATAACATTCTTACGTAGGGAGTAACCCTCTTGGTTACGTTTGGAATACCCATCACAGTATATTCCCTAAATCTCTTCGGAGAAACCTTAACGTTTCACTCCTTCGCGTTACCCAATGCATTGGAGAGCTATATCGGGCTCACCCGCCTTTAGTTTATCACGGAACCACCCGTTCTTCATAACAATTCCCAAGAACCATAACATAATCGTATCACATAAAACATGAATAAAGGAAACATAACATCTCCACATTTCGATCACAATATAACATTTTAGGATATTGAAATAATGAATCCATTCAAAAAGAAACCATTTCCAAAACCATTTAAAACATTTAATAAAGAGATTTTTGAATCAAAGTGTCTCATACCACCTTGAAGCTTTTAACATTTTAAACCATTAATATCCATGTAAGTAAATCCTTAAAACCATTTTGAAAACATGGATATTAATAAGAACAAATAATTAAAACATTTAAAACGATATTTTGGTTAAAGGGGTTTTACCAAAATTAGAGACACTTGAATACAATAATCGAGGAATAACATTTAGTCAGAACATTATAATATCATGAGAATAAAAGGATTCATGATATAATACTCCAAAGGACAGTATATACACCATATAAGAGTGAATTGGTGTATAACAACAATGAACCCTCAATCGAAATGTCAAATGTGATGAAATCCCTTATAAAGAAGGTATCCTTAAATTAAGGACAAATCAATCTCAAAATATGTGTGACAAATATAAATACACCCAATATAAGTGGATATTAAGTGTAAAACAATAAAAGGTCATTCAAACATATTCAATGGATGACATATTCAATGACTACATGTTGAACCCAAAGAAATCGAAATTGGGTTAAAAAGTTCCCTTGACAGCCTACGACATCACATCAAAATGAGTTGATGAGAGATAAAAAGTGTATCTCATCACTTGGACATAAAATTTACATCAATAAGGATTTATGAGAACATATCCCAACATAACAATATTTAAATTAAAAGACCCAACAAAAGAAGTCTTTTAAAAAAAGGAGGGTGAAAGGTTCCCTTACCGACTTGGGTATCTTTCAAAACATACACCCCATGAAAGAAGGACAATAGATCATTGATGTAAATACTCATAAATGAATGTATATTACAAAAAGAGTATAATAATGGGCAGTACATACAACACTCAATGGAATTTGTGGAAAATGTAGCATAAATCTCACGAGAATAAAAGTGAGATGAAAAATCCCTTACGGAAATTTGGCAGCCTAACGGCGCCACTCAAAACTTCCAAAATGGATTGATGAGAGTGAATAGGGTCTCTCATCACATGAACATAAAAATTACAGTAAGTGTAATATAAAATATCATCCCACGAAATATGAGCTTTAAAAGGAATGACATAAAAGTGTATACTTAAAAAAAAAGAGGAGTAGGATCCCTTACCTCGGGTCCGACTTGACTTGATCATTCTTTAATCTCCTGAATAATAAACTTGAGTTAATTTCTACTTGATTAAGAACCTTTTTCAAGCTTATTATTCCTTTTATATAACTTATTTCCTTGTTATAAACACTATGTAATCATTAAGTTAATAATGATTGTTTTGTCGATATTTGGTTCTTAAGTCGAAAGTGGACTTCTTACAATTACATGTTGTTCATGTGGCCAAAAGTTTATTATATCCAGAATTGTATTCATGATTTATATATCACATATTTCATTTATATCCAGTACATGCATGCATTTATTATATTACATAATCATTTAGAGGTAAGAAATGAAATGCACTGTTCATGGAGACGGTAAGCCGTACGTACGCATGAACGCTACTTTCATTTCTATTTCATATTTTATAGAATGGAATAGTACTGATATAAAGGTATATTATAATTAAATTATAATATCATATATAATATCATAGTTCCATCCTTTATACGTCCCACATATGGTATATAACGAATCAAATCACTTTGAGGGGGCGGTAGTCCGCACTTCCTTAAAATGAAGATATCGCGTATACCCATAATGGAAGACATAAAGGTAAGACAAAAATGAAAAATACAGAATCATAAATAAAACATAAACATATTATATATCATATATGAAAATAGTGACATCATAATGGCCACCTTTGAAGGTGTTAAATGAGTATTGAACAATCATCGTTTCGGGAGGCAGAATTTTACCATCCACGGAAACCGTATGTTCTTTAACCATTTGATGTAGTTGTGTGAGAGTGTAGCTCGAATAAATCTTATACCAACATCCTAGTATATTGAAGATACTGGTGTTGTTACAAAAGAAGTAAATAAAAAGAGTTTAGGGGGTTGGAGAAGCAAAATAAAACAAATGAACATGAGAGAATGAATTACCTTTAAAAGTGTAACTCCTTTTGATTTAAGCCTAAATGCTTCCTTTGAAAGGGTTCTTCCCAACGGTAGTCCTCTAGGATGAGGAGAGGGATTTGGAGAGAGTAAATGGGAAGGGGTTCGCCGAGCCAAAGGCTTGAGGAGTGTGTTAAATGAGGTAGAGGTGGGGGCCTTTTATAAGAGGAGAGGAGGGGTACTTTCGGAAATTAAGAAATATTACTTTATTTGAAAATGTTTTTCGGTTTTAAAAGGTCCCACATTAATATAATTCGTGTATAAGGTTATAAAGGTTCGAAATACACTCATCCAATTGGTTTTGGCCATGTGTAGGTTGTAGATGTTTCATTATCTTTCCATTTTAATTAAATCGTCCAATAATGATGTCATCGCTGCATCCTTATTATGTCATAAATAATTTAATTTATTTAATGTCTAAAAATTATAAAAAAAATAATATGATATAGAAAATCTTTTTATCTTTCCAATTAATATTTATAATCAAAATTTGGACTTGTATAACCACAGTTAAAAATTGTTTTCATAAAACATATTATGTTTGTGTCATTTTCACTTTAACATTAAATAAAAAGTAATTTATGTCATTTCCCAACAAAAGTGGATCCATGGGGTCCCAAAGTTGGCCCATGGCTTGTCTTGGTCTGCCATGACTCACCCTATAGGTTTAGGACAAGTGTCATGGTGTTTTCACATTCTTATAATATCATTTTTACCTTAAACTACACTAATTACCACTAATCGCGATTAAAAACTTAATAAGTTACTATTCACCAAAAAAAAATTATTTTTATCCCATTGAACCACATTTTACTTCTTAATGACAACCATGTATGTCAGATTTTCAAAATTCAATACACATTAGTGGTAAACTTTCATTTAACTGAAAAATCTGTTTGCTTGATTACCACTTAGTGGTTTCACTATTCATCAAAAATTGGAGTTTTTCAGAAAAATACCAAAACTTCACCCTAAGCTATATTTGATATTCCGAATTCAAAAATGAAGTCCGTTTTAAAAAATTCAAAACATATTAGTCACATTAATTAATTTAATAATTAATTCCTGTTGTCAGAGCAGATAGCGTGTTTTTATAAAACAATAAGTATCAAAAGATTGACACTAGTTTAAGTCTGATTTCAAAGTGAAATTAATTCCAACGAACACTATTGGATTTATTGGTAGAAATATTTTCTAATTTCACTTTAAAACCAATTCAAAATATTATCTAATCATATAAATAAATTTTATTAAAAAGGGGTTTTGAATTTAAAATACAACATTTTACACTATTCATTAAAAAAATAACTTTATCAAAAAGATACCAAATATTTACACAAAGTAAATTTTGATGCCCCAATTCTCAAGAAGAGTTTTATTTGGTCCAATAGAATGTATAAAAGTGAACAAAACTATATTTAATGATGGTTCAACATCAAAAGGTGATAAGTGAACCTTTAGTGAAAACTAGGGCATATACGCCTAAAATTGAATTCTTTCCGTATTTTAAGCCATTATATTTTTTTGGATAAATGTATAAACATTTAAAAACATATATAATCATATTTTAGTTATTTCTATCCATTCCCGCCATTACAATGGCTACATGTTAACTAACATTTGAAATTTATTATTAGAGTGCAACGTAAGATTCCCAAGAAACTCGTTGTTGCGTGTTGGGTACGCCATCGAGCATAGCGTCCCCTTTAAAGTCATATTAATATTTTATTCACAAATATGGATAAATATGAAAATGTCTATTCTTTATTTACCTGGGGTGTTACATTTAGAGGGTTTTAAAGTTTTTTTTAGCATTTTAGGTTTCTTTTCTGGATAGGGGAAATGGTTTTTATATTTTTTCTATGGTTTTAGAATTTTTAGTGGGGTTTAGGGTTTTTATGGTTTTTATGGGTTTTTAGGTTTTTTAGGGATTTTATAATTTTTAATAATTTTTAGGGTTTTTATAATTTTTTAATAATTTTCAGGGTTTTGTGGGTTTTAGGGTTTTAATGGTTTTAGAGGTTTTAGGGGTTTTTAATGTTTTTTATGATTTTAGGTTTATTTATGTTTTTTAATGTTTTTATGGGTTTTTAGTGTTATTAGTGGTTTTAGGGGCTTTAGTGTTTTTATGGTTTTATGGTTTTTAGGGATTTTTAGGGTTTTTTGGATTTTTAGAGTTCTAAATGGTTTTTAGGGTCTTTAGGGGTTCTCAGGGGTTTTCAAGGAATTTAATTTTTTTAATGATATTAAAGTGTTTTTAGAGTTTTTAATATTTTTTAGGGATTTAGGGGTTTTAAGGGGTTTTAGGGGTTTTTCGTGTTTTTAGAGTCATTGGGATTTTTTATGTTTTTAAGGGTAGTTAGGATTTTTAAATATTTTTAGGTTCCAATAGGGTTTTTATGGGTGTTTTTAGGGTTTTTAGGGTTTTTTATTTTTTAAGGATTTTAATGTTTTTAGAGTTTTTTAGGGTTATTATGGTTTTTAGGGTTTTTATGTGTTTTTGGGATTTCAATGGGTTTTTATGATTTTAGGCTTGTTTGTGTTTTTAGGTTTTTTTATTATTTTTATGGTTTTTTATAGTTTTTTGGGTTTCAAATATTTTAATAGGTTTTTAGGGTTTTTAGGGTTTTTAGGGTTTTCTATGGTGTTTAGTATTTTTTAGGGGTTTTACGGTTTTTACAGTTTTATTTTTTATGCCTTTTAGGGTCTTTTGAGTTGGTTTTAATGGTTTTTTTAAATTTTTAAGGTTTTATTGGGTTTTATGGATTTTAGGATTTTTTAGTTTTTTAGTGTTTTTTACTGTTTTTTTGGGGTTTCTATGGTTTTAGTGTTTTAGGGGGTTTCAAGGTTTCTAGGGTGTTTTTTTATTTTTCATGTTTTTAGGGTTTTGTATGGGGGTTTAGAGTTTTTATGGTTTTTAGGATTGTTTTATGGTTTTTAGGGTCTTTTAGGATTTTTTATAGTTTTTAGGGTTTTAAAGTTATAATTATTTCTTGGGTATTGTGTTTTTAGGGTTTTATGGGGTTTTTTAGGGTTTTATGGGTTTATTTGGTTTTTGGGGTGTTTGAGGGTTTTTATGGTCATTTAAGGTTTTATAGTTTTATTAAGGGTACTTTAAGGTTTTTCTTGGTTTTTAGGGTCATTAAGGAAGTTTTAAATTTTTTTAGGGGTTTTAGGGTGTTTTGGTAGTTTTTATGGGTTTTTAGGGTTTTTACGGTTTTGATGGGCTTTAAGGGTTTTTAGGTTTTTTCTAGGGTTTTTAGGGTTTTCTATTTTTTAGGGTTTTATGGATTTATAGGGTTTTGGGGTTTCTAGGATGTTTAAGGGTTTTAGTGTCTATTGGGTTATAATAAGGTTATTTATGGTCTTTTAGGGGTTTTTGGGTTTTTTAAGGTTTTAGGGTCTTTTGCGGTCTTCTAGGGATTTTTATGGAAAGAAAGATGTGAGGGTTGGGCTATTCCCCCCCACCCCCATATTTATTACAAAGAAAAAAAGATACACAGTAGAAAAGGGAAGGGAGGGGTCAAACAACCCACACCCAAAAACCCCTTACAAACCAAGATGCAAAAGACCCCCAAAAAAGAAAAAACAAAACTGAATAAAGAAAAAGAAAAAAACACACAATGCCAAGCAGCCACCACCATCATCCAGGATCAACCAGCATCTAGCAGCTCACAGTAGACCAACAACCAGCATTAAAACCACAACAGCAATCAACATCTAGCAGTAGCAACCATCCAACCAGCATCTCCCTGCCAACCCGCAACCAACATCCTAATTTTTAGACAACCAGCACCTTTTTCGACCACCAAACATCTCCCAGCATCCCACTTCCACTCCTACAGCCAAAATCAACAATTCATAACAAAATAGTCATAATTAACTTCCATCACCCACCCCCTCCAGACCAAAGAAGCGGTAGCCAATGACTAGAAGTCCATCATACAACAACTCAAGATCCAACCAAAAATCAGTAGCAACTCATAGAAGAACCAACAGCTAGCAACAAGAATCATACAACAACTCAGGTCTTTTCAGGGTTTTTTGGAGGTTTTACGTCTTTTAAGGGTTTTTATGTTTTTTTTGGATTTTTTAGAGTTTTTAGGGATTTTAGGGTTTTTCATGTTTTTAGGGGTTTTAGGATATTTTTGGGGTTTTAGGGTTTCTTTATATTTTTATGGGTTTTTTTGTATTTTTTAGGTTTTTAAGGGGTCTTAGGATTTTTACTACGTTTAGGGTTTTTTAGGGTTTTTACGGAATGGACGATGTGAGGCCATGCTATTTCAGGCCCCCAAATATATTAAAAATGATAAATAACAACATCCAAGGGAGGGGTGGGGTCAAAAGACCCACACCCTAAACCCCGACGACCCCCACAAAAACAAAAGTCCAAAAAGCCCACAGAGCGAATGGAGAGGCAGCTACGGAACAAAATCTGCATCCCTGAAGGGGTCACCATCTGTGTCATAGCCCAAGGATGCATCTGAGTCCACTGACTCCCATTTATAAGATTAATATTGCTTGAGAAATTCTTTACAATAATTGTTTAGTTTCATATAAGGCTTCACTTTGGTAGTCCAATCATCCCTACCTTGTGCACCTCCGTTACTTTTTCAGACCTTGGAGGAGGCCCGAGTGGCTATTGTCCTAGGAAGGGAGGAGTAGTCCCTCCTAGCCCTCCATTTCACTGGAGGATCACTCTTCAGGTTGATCTTCCTATGACCAACGATAGCAGGTAAAACCATGTCACCTTTCTAACTACATTCAGGATCAGACTGCAATCATCTTTTTGGATTACCGCCAGAGGAGTCAGAGAGGCCCATATTCTCTTGCGCCCTCTTGATCCTATTCAAGATGGAATACATAAGGTCATCATGGTCCCCCATGATTTCTCTGAGCCGAATGTTCTCGTCATTCTCATCTCCAAGAAAGATCACCTGCTGAAAATCCGGATTATAAATGACGTCATATATGTGCTGCTCAAGCAGGATTTCCAAACAGTCCAACATAATCGGGTCAGAAAATTCAATATAGGTAGGAAACTTCTCGAATAGAACAAGGGTCGAGATCTGGTCAGGCTACTCAAAGCTCCTCTTACCAACATGAGGACTATCAAGTTGCAGTACGGGCTGAGGGGTGTCACCCAGACGAAGTCCAGGCACAGTAGAGACTAGCATCACTTGTTCTAAAGGGGACGCAGTGGGAAGGAGGGAATCCACACACAAGGCCCATACACCATCATCAGGGGAAGGCATTTCTGCCTCCTGGTGGACACCAGCAGCCACCGCCTCCTGCAGTTCCCAACCTCCCTAGCCCCTTCCTCAATTCCCACAGATTTCAGGGCGTTGAACCAATTCGAGAACACAACCAGCTCGACACCACCTCCTACTTCCACCAGAGGATTTGTCAAAAGCATCCTCTCCATGCCATGACAAGATAGATTTAATCTCACGTTCATTACCCTAGCAGGATCCGGCTACAACACCACGACCCCAACTCCACCAGTAGTGGCATCCCCCACTTAAGAAGAGGCATCACCCCTAGTCCCAAATCACCGTTCATATTCATAAGGATGTCCCTGAAAAAAATTAGATCGTCCACACCCATACAGGGGGATGAACCCCTTTCCTCCATCTTACCACCCCCACTGAGAATCCAGCAGAGAATCCTACGGGGTGTCATTCTTCACCTTCAGTTACCATGTTGAGATTACCATCGAGGGGATGACATCCTTGGCAAACCTAGCTACCACACCATCCCTACTTCTACAGTCCCTTTATATATGACCAGGAGTAAAGCACGTGGTGTTGTAATTCACCCATGGTTCTAAATCCACTAGCAGGTCCCATCGAAGCTCTTCACCAATTTCAATCCAGACAAAGTCGAATGGTTCCTTCGAGAAATCAATTTCAACACAAACCCTTGGGAAAACTAGATGAAAAATGGCCCTAGTTCGTCTATCCACAAACAGAAATCGTCCGACCAAGTTGCCCAGCATAGTAAAAATGGACAAATTTTTGAAGGGTAAGGGGAGTTCAGGGAACCATACACAGATTTCCATCAGTGGGGAGTCACGATTTAAATGAAATTCAAAGTTCCAGCAGAACAGGGTGAAAAGAGCGACATCACACCAATGAGGAGTCGTTGACCAGGCCCAAATAAGGTTGTCCACCAATGAGAACTGAAACAAAATGTGGCTAGAGTCAACCAAATTAACAGTGGCACGATCCCTGAGATCCCAATGCTCAAACACAAACCATTCAAAAACATCACCGAGGGACACCAGCTCAAGAACATGGAAACCAAGTTCAGGGTATGTAGGGCAGAGTCCCTATTGAACTCTGCAATCGACTGAGGGAGATTTGGTAGCCCTTCGTGCAAGCCCGACACCTTAGGGCCTCTACCCTCCATAGCCTGACCCATAGGGTTTTAGGATCTTTTATAGGGTTTTATGTTTTTTATTGTTTTTTGTGGTTTTTACATCCTTTTAAGTGTTTTAAGGGGTTTTATAGTGTTTTACTATTTTTTAGGTTTTTAAATATTTTTAGTGTTATTGTGTCCTTCAGGGGTTTTGAGTGTTTTTTGGAATTTTATTGTTTTTAGGGGATTTAAGGGTCCTTTAGGGATTTGAAGGGATTTAGGTTTTTTATATTTTTAGGGTATTTTGGGTATTTTAGGAGTTTTTTGGGTATTTTAAGGTTTCAGAGTCCTTAGATGTTTTTTATGGTTTTTATGTTCCTTTAGAATTTTTTTGATTTTTGAGATTCTTTTAAAGTTTTATAGGGGGTTTAGGAACTTTTAGGGTTTTTATTGGGTTTTTGGTTTTATAGGGTCTATGATTTTTAGATTTATTTAATGGTTTTTTAGAGTTTTTAGTTATTTTAGGGGGTTTTGGGTTTCTTATTGTTTTTAAGGGTTTTAGGATTTTTTAGGGTTTCTTGGGTTTTTGGTTTTTTGGGTTTTTTAAGATTACTGATCCATGATTGACGTATCACTGGGAGGGGGAGGGTGAATCAATGATATATTTTTCTTTTAAGTTTATTTACTTTAGAAACAAAATTTATGTCTTTTTAAATATTTCTTTCTCTGCTGAAAAAAATTAAACACACAACCACAAGAACGTACAAATTTATAAGTTTCACTACTAAATAATAGTATTTAGTACTTGGTATGGTTCCGAAATAATCCAATACCACACAATCCACAAGAAAAAAAATCCATTTGTGTGGAATACAATGAGTATGATATTCCCTTATACATGCGTGACATTATGTTCAATACAATAGTGCATGTTCTTCATGTAGTGAGAAATTATGTAATAAAAATTTTTGTAACAAACATGTTATGATGCTTATTGATAAACATTCAAAAATATGATATTTCAAAACAATTCTTCACTTTCTCACCCATAATCTTTTATAAAATTCTTGGAATTCGTAATGATACACAATCCAATTTCCCAATCTAATTCCCAAGTCCGATTTCTAAACACAGAAATAATACTCGAGCTTAATTTTGATGAAACAAACCTGAACTTATTCATCATGGGTACGGAAATCCCAGTCCGGTTTCGTGGTCATATTCTAAAAACTATGATTGAGATCTTGTATCTTCTTATTTCATTCTTTTTTCTATAAATATTATTCATGAAAATAAAATCTGGAAACTTATTCTTACTATAATTGTGGATCTTCTCTCTCCTCTTTCATGAGTGATGTCAGTCATAGGATACACAAATTATTCTCCTCCTTTTATAAACACACCAAAATGGTTTAAGAAAGATTCTAAAAAGGTTTTCCTACTTCAAAAAATTTCCTAAATATTTAATCATCCTTAAATATCATATCTCACTCTGACTTACTTGGAACCTTTTTGAATCTTCAAATATCCTTTATTTTCGAACCTCTCTTTGAATTCTTCAACCCATCAGACATCATAACAAATCCTTTATCCAAATCTGATTCCTAATTCAGATTTCCCATTATGATATATTTATTATGATGAAGACAATATTTTCTTCAATATGTTTCTCTAAATTAATTGTGGAAAATTTATAAAATATATCTTCTTATTAGATTCTCCATACCTATTGATAAAAGCAAAGGCTAAAAAATTATTGGACCTTCAAGAAAGCTTCATACCCCCCTTTGACGATATTTTCAATAATTCTTTAAAAAAGACTCTTTTTATTTTTCTTTTCACTTGATCCACTTGTAAAAGATATTAAAAAAATTATTTATCATTTTATTTAATAAACCAGTCATCTTGATGAGAAATGGTTGGCTATATTGTTGATCGATATTTCTCTCAAAAAACATTGTCTTATTCAATTTTCCCAACATCTCTTAAGACAATTATTCATAAAAACATTTCTACTTTAACAAACATATCTTATCAATCTACCTTTGATGTTATAAGGATACCAAACAAATGTAACGATTGATCGATGTCAGAGTAACTCTGATTATTGGTGGAATACTGAGTCCGATAGACCAGTATCATCAACAATTTATTTATTTCCAATCAATCTTGAATATGATTAGTCTAAATACAATTGGAAGCACCTTTAATCCCACTTTCTTTCATAGATACATCATCACACGTTTTACAGCTTACTTATGATTTGTGATAAATACAAAAAACAAAACATCATTATATTTCTATCAGATTCATGATTAATTTGATTCTCTTCCTCATTACGTTATCCTTTCATTCTGAACCCAA
Source organism: Viscum album (assembly GCA_963277665.1). Classification (NCBI taxonomy): domain Eukaryota; kingdom Viridiplantae; phylum Streptophyta; class Magnoliopsida; order Santalales; family Viscaceae; genus Viscum; species Viscum album. The sequence continues at coordinate 578,399,496 of OY728161.1, read as the reverse complement.
AGTGAGTCCGATAAAGCTTTTCTTCTAGAAATGTTTTTATCAATACAATGGACTTTCTTAAGTAATGTGTGTATGATTTCCTAAATATGATTTGAGAGTATGACTTTGAACTTTTACAAAGTAAATTTATTTGTCCTCTTTGACTACAAAATATAACACAATTGTAAAAAAAACTTTTTCTTGCATCTAAAAACTTCATCCATCCAACTTGGTCCCAAATTTTTTATGGGTTTTATAGGGGTTTCTTAGGGTTTTTAAGGATTTAAATGTTTTATTAGGTTTTTAGGGATTATATGATTTATAGGGTTTTTAGGGGTTTTAAGGGTTTAAATATATTTTATATTTTTTAGTGGTTTTATGTTTTTTATGGTTTTTTAGGGTTTTTAGTTTTTTTTATTTTTATGGTTTTAAATGTTTTGGAATTTTTTAGGTTTTTTAGGGTTCTCTAGGGTTTTTAGGGTTTTTCGGATTTTTTAAGGTTTTTTAAAAAACCAATTAGAGTTTTTAAGGGTTTAGAGTTGTTTTCAGGATTTTTTTTTACAAATTTATTTTAGGACACTTTAGGGTTTTTAGTGGTTTTAGGGGTTTTTAGTGTTTTTTGGATTTTTTAGGTTATTTTGGGTTTTAGGGTCTTTGAGAGTTAATAAGGGTCTTATAGGGTTTCTATTATATTTTTATAGTCTTTTAGGGGTTTTATAGTTTTAAGGGTCTTTTAGGGTTGTTTAGGGTCTTAGGTTATTTTAGGGGATTTAGGGGATTTCTAGTGTTTTTACGGGTTATTAGGGTTTTCTATTGTTTTTTCGGGTCTTAGGGTTTTTTGGGTTTTTAGGGTTTTTAGGGATTTTTAGGGGTTTTAGGGTATCTTAGGATATTTTATGGGGTTTTCTTAAGGATTTTTAGAGTTTTAGGGGTTTTAGGGGTTTCATTTGTTTTAAGTTTTCTTAAGGGGGTTGGGTTTTTTGGGTGTTTTGAGTTTGTTTCAGGTTTAATGTGATTTTAGGGTTCTTTCAGATTTTTAGGTTTTTAGGGGCTTTTAAGAGATTTTTATGGTTTTGGTTTTTTTAATTTTTTTATGGTTTTAGGGTTTTTAGTGTCTTTTAAGGGTTTTTGGGTTTTTTAGGGTTTTTTAGTTTTTTAGTTTGTTAGGGTGCTTATTGTTTTGAGTATTTTCATTATTTTTTAATGTTTTTTATGTTTATTTTGATTATTTATGATTTTTTTGGGTTTTAGGTGTTGTATGGTGTTTTAGGTGCTTCTAGTGTTTTTAGGGTTTTTAGGATTTTTATAGTCTTTTAATGGTTTGGGAGGTTATAGTGTCTTTTTTGTATTTTTATGTTTTTTAGAGGTTTTAGGATTTTTAGGTATTTTGGGTTCCTTTTTTGTATTAGGTTCTTTTATGGTATTTTATGGATTTTATGGGTCATTTATGGTTTTTAGGAGATTTTGGGTATTTTGTGTTTTTATGGTTTTTAGGGTTGTTTTTTTGTTTTTAGGGTCCTTTAGGATTTTTAGGGGTTTTGGATTTTTTAGGATCCTTTAGGGTGTTTTAGTGTTATTAAGGTTTTAAGGGGTTTTTAGTGTTTTTATGGTTTTAGAGTTTTTTTGATTTTTTTTGAATTTTTTGCGGTTTTTTAGGTTTTTTGGGTTTTGGGGTTTTTAGGGGGTTTAAAGTTTCTTTATGGGTTTTTTGGGTTTTTAGTTTTTTTATTTTTTTAGGGTTTTTAGGATCTTTCAAGGGTTTTTATATATTTTTAGTGTCTTTGAATTTTTTTTTGGTTTTTTGGGTAGTTTTTGGGTTTTTTGGGGCGTTTAGTAGTTTTACAGATTTTAGGGTCTTTTAGGGTTTTATAGACATTTATTTTTTTTAGGGTTTTAGGGTCTTTTTGGTTTTCTTTCGGGGTTATTTTTCAGTGGTTTTAGGGAATTTTATGGGTTTTTAGGGTTTTTAGGGTCTTTTAGTGTTTTTTGGGCTTTTAGTTTCCTTTGGGGTTTTTAGGATCCTTTATGGTTTTACTGTCCTTTAGGGTTTGAGGGGTTTTATGGTTGTTTAGGTATTTCTAGGGGTTTTTTAGACCTATATGATTTTTAGGGTCCTATAGGGTTTTTATGTTGTTGTTTGTTCTTTTTGTGTTTTTAGGGTTCTTTAGTAGTTTTAGAGTATTTTAGGGCTTTTATGGTATTTTATGGTCTTCTGGGTTTACTTAGGGTTTTTATGGTCTTTTAGAGTTTTTCTGGATTCTATGGCCTCTTAGGGTATTTAGGGGGTTTTAGGGTTTTCTATCATCTTTTTAGGTTTCTTTTAGGTTTTTACAGTTTTTCAGTTTTTAGGATTTTTCAATGCTTTTTTAGTTTTGTAGGGTTTTAAGGATTTTTAGGGGTTTGGGGTCTTTAAGGTGATTTATATGGCTTTTAGGTTATTTTTGATGTTTTTAAGAGTTTTTAGTTTTTAATGGTCTTTTAGGAATTTTTATGATTTTTATGGGTTTTATATGGTTTTTATGGGTTTTAAGTGTTTTTTGGGTTTTTTGGGGTTTTATGACTTTTTTTGGTTTTTAGGGGTTTTAGGGGTTTTAGTGGTTTTTAAATATTTTTTAGGTTTTTTGATCTTTTATGGGTTTTAAGGGGTTTTTAGGGTTTTTAGGGTTTTAGGGTTTTTTAGTGTTTTTACGGAGTTTAGGGTTTTTTGGTTTTTTGGGTTTTTTGGGGATTTTTGTGGTTTTTTAGGGTCTTTAGTGGGTTTTAGGAATTTTCAAGGATTTTAGGGTTTTCTGGGGGATTTTCAGAGTCTTTATAATTTTTAAAAGTTTTGGTGTTTTTTTGCAATTTCTTATTGTTTTTATTATTTTTAAGTTTTTTTGGGATTTTTAAGTGTTTTAGGGTTTTTAGGTGTATAATAGTTTTTAGGTTTTTTTTAGTATTTTTGTGCCTTTTTAGGGGTTTAGGGTTTTTTAGGCTTCTTATAGATTTTAGGGTTTTTATAGGTTTTTAGGGAAATTTTAGGTTTATTAGGGTCTTTTAGGGGTTTTAGGGGATTTTAGTGTTATTTAAAAGTTTTAAGGGTTTTTAAGGTTTTTTGAGATTTTTAAGGCTTTTTAGGTATTCAATAAAGGAAAAAAAGAATTTTTTGCCTCTTTTTTGTGGTAGTTTTCAAAATCACCGCTAAATTTTTATTTTTATTAATTTATTTTTAGCAGTGGTTTTTGAAAAAGGACCACTAAATTAGATTATTTTATTTTATTTTATTTATTTATAGGTGTGGTTTATAATATATGGAAAGTATTAGCAGTAGTTTTCAAAAAACCACCACTAAATTAATGGAAAAAATTTTAATTTTCACATAATTAATTTTGATTTATTATGAATAAATACTATTTTATTCAAAATATTTTATTTTTTTATTTACAATTTTAATTAATTATAATGTCTTAGTTGTTAATTATTTATAATTATTAGTTTCTAATTATTTTAAACTTTAATTATTTCTTTGATAAGTTGAAAATATGACTTCAACATCAATTGGATTTAACTTTTGATTTGAGTATCCATTTTAGCTCCACAATCGGTCAACTTGAATATTATGAAATGAGTTACAATGGTATTTGATAATAATTGGGTAATAATTAATAGAATTAAGTTTCTTATAGTTTTAAGAGAAGTTTAAAATCAAACTACCATAACTTTTTAACTGAGCATCCATTTGGGCTCCACCACATATCAATTCAAATCCTATGGTGATATTTACATTGTTTCGAATGGGGGGACCTTGGCCACTATTTATTTGGGGTCAAAAAATTCTCGTAAGTATCCAAAAATGAGTTTTTGGTTTAGATACCAGGATTTTTAAACATTAAATGAGAATTCAAATTTGTTTAAGAGTGTCTTCATAAGCTTGTTAGGTATTCTATGAATTTATTCCATGGATTCACATTCCTATTGATTTAATAGGGTTGCAATTGTTGTGGTTTCCCCTCTTTTAGTGATTTAATATATATATTAGTATGTGTTTCTGTACATTTATGTATATTTATTTACATTTTATATATATTTATCAATATTTATATAAGATTGTATAGAATTGTATCTATTTAGGGATATTTATATTCATTTTTGAATATATTTTTGTTTTTATATACATTTGTAAATATTTTCACGTATTTATGTTTATATTTTTTATGTCTTATATGGTTATATATATAAATATTAATATTTACTTTTTTATATATATATTTTTATATTAATATAATATATATATATATGTGTTCTTTTATATATATTTACGTAACAAAAATGTCTGTTTGTATATATTTATGTAAATTAACTTATATGTACAAATATGTATATATAAATATACTATTCATTTTTTATTTATTCTGTATTTTTTATTTTTTATTATCTATTATCTATTATTTACACTTTGTTTATTATTATTATTTTATATTTTTATTAATTTATTACATATTATCAATTTATTATTGAATAATTAATTATTATTAATTTATAATTGGAGTATTATTATTTATTATTTATTATTCTTTATTAATTATTGATTATTGATTATTGATTATTGATTATTGATTATTGATTATTGATTATTTGTTATTGATTATTTATTATTTATTTATAACTAATTTCTCTTATATTAATTTATTTTTGAAGATTAATTTATTTTTTTTATTTATTTGTATTTATTTTTATATATTTTGTATTTATTTTTTATATATATTTTATATATTTATAATTAATGTTTTTAATTTTTTATTATTTTATTATTAATATATTATTAACATATAATTTATTATTTATTTATTACCTATTTATTATATATTATTATATATTTATTATATATTAATTATATATCAATTAATTATTAATTATTATTTATTATTTATTGTCAATTATGTATTTATTAATTTATTCTTTATTCATCATATATTAATTTATTAATCATTCATAATTAATTCTTTAATTAATTTTTATTAATTTATTAATAAATTTTCATTTATTATTTATTATTTATTATTTATTATTTATTTATTACATCTTAATTATTAAAGATTAATGATTATTTATTATTTACTATTTATTACCTTATTATTTATTTAGTTATTATTATTATTCGTTTGTTATTTATTATTTATTATTTATTAATTATTCAGTTCATATTTATTTGTTATGTGTTATTTTTTTTAGTTTTTTATTAATTATTTTTAATCTTTCATATAATTATTATTTTCTCTATATATTGTTTCGACCCAAGGTGACATGTGTACGTGTTTGTGGAAAATGGAAAAAAGGTTCGATGGGTGACAAGCATTTGTCCGTTATTATAGAGACTTTCACATCGCCATATTTGTTTCAACTAGATCCACATCATTATATTTTAGGGGGAATTGGATTGACCACCCAAGGACTGGGTAGTTTATCTCTTCTGCATTATGAATAAGGTGCCACAGTGAAATGGTCCTAGTGTGTGGTTGCATGGGTTTAAGTATTTGTGCAATCGGTCCTCTTGGGATATGACTTCCTTGGATGGTCTCCAATGGGTTTATTCGTGGAGCCTGAAACACCCAATGGCCCTAGAGTCCATGATTCATAGACCTGCTTTCCAATGGCAGGCGCTCATTGGATAATGATTTGGCCAACGGAACTTAAGGAATCCATTGGTCGAGAGGATGGGAGGTTTGGCTCATCACCTCCATTTGGGGGGAATTATTGGCTATTCTGGGACTCTCTTATAGATTTAAGTCAAGTTCATATGTTCGTGAATCCCTGATTCATTCTCAAAGAGTGAATCCACGGGCTACCCCTAGTTTGTAGGATCAACAAAGATATAAATGGATTTGATGCTACAGAAGCAATGCTGATGTAAGCCATGCAATAAGGTGCTCTAGAGTTTAATGTAATCTAATAAGGACAGAAGATGGTTTGATTTTGGGATCAGATCAATAAGATGGTCTTCATATGTATTCTTGGGAGAGGAATCAAATCCCACGTGGTTCAGTTAGATTAGGACTTGGACCGTAGAGGAGGCCCATTTTTTGGGGCATAATTGAGGTTCACCTATTTTGATGGGCACACCTTTTGAGCTTGGTCCTTTAAGTAGGCGTCCTATATATCTTGGTTTGAATAGGAATCAGAGTTCTCATAGTTCATGACGGGTTGGGGCTTATGCATGGAAGCTCCCCATTTGAGAGGAACATGATTGGGTGAACCCTTTCAGAAGGGTACCCCTTTTGAGCTCGGGCCTTCAAGAAGGAATCCTATGTATCCTGGTTTGAATAGGAATTAGATTTCTAGTAGTTCCGGATGGGTTGGGGATTGTGCATGGAAGTTGTCCATTTTAGGGAAACATGATTGGGATAACCCTTTCAGAATGGCATCCCTTTTGAGCTTGGGCCTTCATGCAAGCATCCTACATATCCTGGTTTTAATAGGAATCGAAGTTCTCATAGTTCAGGATGGTTTTGGGATTACACATGGATGCAACACATTTGAGGGGAACATGATTGGGTGAACCCTTTCGGAAGGAAAACATTTTGAGATGGGGCCTTCAAGCATGAGTTCTACGTATCCTAGTTTGAATAGGAATCAGAGTTCTTGTAGTTTAAGATGTGTTGGGGATTATTCATGGAAGCTTCCCATTTGAGGGGAACATTATTGGGTGAACCCTTTTGGAAGGGTACCCATTTTGAGCTTGAGCCTTCGAACAAAAATCCTATGTATCCTGGTTTGAACAGGAATCAGAGTTCTTGTAGTTCATGATGGTTTGTTTTTGGTGGTGTTGTAATCATTACAAATCTCTAAGACCATGTGAGTCACGCCTGGTGTGAGAAACAAGAGGATGTGATAGACTCAAAAAAAACACATCTTCTCTCCGACTGGTGGAAGAGGTTGGGCCTTTGGCGGAAGAAGATGAGGTGATTGTGGGAGAGGATGCGGAGCAATGGACCCATCAATGTGAAATGAAAGTGAAGGTCAGTGGGTCGTACCTGAATTACTAGTGGATTACTCCATGAGAGATTCCATTGAGATGTCACATGGGGTATAATATAGTTTAAAGTCATATAGCTTGGATTATGGAATAATTTTTTAATGTTGTGTTGTAGGGATGAGTTCTATAAAATATAATGTCATGTGGATAAGACTATTTGGGGTCTTTCTGTTTGGGGTCATATGACGAGGACCACTTGTTATAGAAACCATGATTATCTTCAGGGAAATCATGTTTGGATGTTCCAACGTGACTCAAACAAGAGAGGGTAGGATTCTATAAACCATGATTATGGAGGGTTTCAGATCAAGAGAAATGATAAGAGGCATAAAAGCCTTTGAGGTGTACATAGGTAGGAGAGGCCTCTCCTGAGAATGAATATGTCTTTGGTTGACATGTCATTTTTGTAGAAAACATATGTAGAGCCATTGGGGAATTGTGTTCATAGTCAAGAAGAGGTGGTTTTAGGACAGTGGCCGTCCATTTATGATGGTATGGATGTTTATGTAGATCCAAAATTGCTCAATATACTACAGTTTAAAGTCATATAGCTTGGATGCTGGCATCACAATTTAATTTCATGTTGCAGGGACTAATATCATACAGTTTAACGTCATGTGGTCAGGATGATAACGCATCGTTTTGGGTCATAGAGTTTTGACCATTTTTTGTAGAATCCATTATTAGTCGTAGGATAATCAGTTTGGGATCTTCTCACATGCCTTGAACATTAGAGGGAAGGAAAGTGTAAACTATGGCTCTAGGGATTCTTGGATCTGGAGAAATGATATGGGGAATGGAATCCATTGATGCATACAGAGGTAGGAAAAGAATATACTGAGGTTGTATTTGCCTTTGGTTGATGGCTGTAATGTAGGAAACATATGCAGAGCCAGTGAGGTATGATGTTCATAGTCAAAAAAAGGTGTTCGCATGACACTATCCTTCTGCTTCTAATGGCCATAAAGGTTTGTGATGATCAATAATCACCAGATACATGGAGTTTGATGGATGGAAAGGATGTCTCCATGCATTTAAGAAACATTCAAGCTATGATTTTAAATGGAGTTCTAGGTCAACCTGGCATAGGAGGAAGGTGATAGGGTTTTCAGTAGGTTCATGAGGAATATATCTTCTCGTGGTATTTAAGGGATGAGTGTTTGATCGGCATAAGGGAACAATGGAAAATGTCATCGACCCGGCCCAAAAAGTTTGCGGTGCGACCTTCCATTTTCCAAGGTGGTCAATGACAGTAGCGAAGGGACCATCCTAGAAGGCCAGGACCACAACCTAACACTCATCCTGAGAAGGGGGTATGGGTGTAGCCCCAACAGTATAGACCAGTGAGTGTGAACAATTTTCTATATATGGCTGTTCATGTAGGATCAGGCTGCGTAGGATGGTACGTTGACGTTTTTCGACATAGGAGCTTTTGCGAACCATTGTCCTGATAAGAGCTGGCCATGAACCGTTTCCACAAAGGTTTATTTTCATAATGTATTCTTCAAAGGGAGTCCACGAACCATTTTTATTATATTTTTTATTTGGTTTCAGGTTTTTTTGAGAGAGTATTATGAATACGGAATGTGGGGAGGAATTCCATGAACTTCTACCTGCATATGGTTTGTGGGATGGAGTCCATGAACTACTTATGGTTCGTAGGATAGAATCTGTGAACTGCTTTGGATGCGGGATGGAGTCTCGGGAATTGCTTCGGGTGCGAGGAAAATTTCTCCCACACCCTCTATCTTCTTCTTCCCCTTTTCACCCATCCCATATTTCTCTCTTTTCCTTCCTCCACCTCTCTTTTTCAGTTCCCCGGGTGGTCCTTTTATAGGGTGTCGGGGAAGCTGTATCTGTGATTCACACAGCACCTTTTGTGGAAATCCATTGAAGAAATATGGCCCATATTTGACTCGATCAACTGTGATTTGTGGAGGTGCAGGATTCCTCCGGCTTCTTCTCATTCATTAACCACATCGTTTGTGGGGATGGTGTATGGGGTGTACCTTTTTCAGATTCTTGCAAGCGAAAAAAAGGTCACGGCTGCTATGGTTCATGTGTGGAAATTCACCACGAATAGTTTCATTCACTGGCCAACGCCTCTCAGGTCAGCATGTCATAGGCCATCTGTGTACTAATTGGTCGCGATTTATGCCTTCCACAAACCTTTCTTGGTAATCGGTGCGCGGATAATATTGGGTCCTTTTCGAAACATAATTTCATCAATTTTCTCCTCAATTTTTCAATCAAATCATGTAGTTATTTTCTTCACCCAACATTCAGAATTATTTTCCTTCCCTTTTATAGATTTTTGGAACCCTACAAATCCCCCACATCAGAATGGGTTCTGATCGGAATGAAGAAGAGACTATTCAGATATAGAAGCAGTCCCGACATGAAAGGTAAGATAATGCTCTAATTGTTTCTTGATCCAAGGGACTCTATGAGAATAGTTTTACTATTTTTGGGGTCACATGGATAACTCCAAAAACATTTGTTCCTTTTCTATTATCACCCTATTTTTTTACTAAGACCGATTTGTAATGGGCTTAGCAGGTATAACTTGACTTTTTTTAGGCTTCCCTTTGCAGTTTTTTGACCTAACAAAATTTATGTCTCTTTTTTAGGCTGCCCTAAATTTATTGTGTATTTTATGGTTTATAGTCTTTCCAATCAAACCTATTACTATTGTTTTAGGTCAAACAACTTTGACCAAACTTGATGGGGGCCTTGGGGGCCAATTTAAGATTTATCATACGAAAATTTCCTAATAACTCTCAAATTGGAATGAAGGATTTTTCTTGGCCCTAACATCATGTGTTTTGGATTTATATGGGGAATATGAGACATTTTAGGCATACATAGGTTGGAAACGGCTCTCCTAGGGATGAATTTTCCTTTGATTGATGGTCTTTTTGTAGGTTAGATATGCAGATCCACCTGGGAATGATGTGCATAGTCAAACCAAGGTTTCTGCAGTACATTGGCCTTCCATCCTCTATGGATGTTAATGTTTATGTATATTGGGGCCTTTCTAGACATAGCATATGGATTATTAAAGGGGGTGCGCCTAAACATGAAAGGGGGTGTTTCTTTGGATAAAAGTTACTAGGTAAATCAGAAATAGGTGGGGGAATTTTTTTGTTATTTTTGTGTGTAGATCAACTTCATGTATAAGGATGGGGAATATTTATTTTGTAGATTCCTCAAGAGGGACCAGAGGTGAATCAGGCCAGGATGTTCTAATATATCTGGGATGTGGGTATGAAAGATAACGTAAACCATGAATTGGAGGGTTCTTGAATCGGGAGGGATGGCATGAGTCTAGGGAGCCGCTAGGCGTACTGATGTAGGAGATGAATCTCCTAGGGATGAACTTTCCTTTGTTTGATGGTCGTTTTGTAGGAGACATATGCAGGTGCACCATGGCATGATGTGCATAGTTAAAAAAAGGTATCCATAGGACACTGGCCTTACATATCTGATAGACATGGAGGATTATGGAGATTCAAGATTACTCAAAGCATAGAGTTTGATGTATGGTAGGAGTGTATCTGTATACATTAGAGATGTTAGGGCTATGATTCACTAATGGGATTAGGTAATCCCATACATAGATATGATTCATATTCAAGGTGAGTCATTTGTCCCATCTTTGTAGTACCATATAGTTTAACATCGTGCAGCTAGGACCCAAGGTTCCTTATGGAGAATGGAACTGTAACATGCCTTTTAGGGTCGTGTTGCTAGGAAAAAACACCTAGACTGATTATCCATGATTTCATGGTGGATCCCCTACTGAGGTCCCTAAGTTTATGTAAGCTATGCTCAGTTTCAGAAACAAGGGATTACAAGGATTTTGGTTCACCACTTGAGAATGACATAACCAATAGCCGGGATCATTTTACGCTTAGACCAATGCCATGCAGTTTAATTTCAAGCAACAAGGATGAATTCCACACAATTTATCATCATGTGGGGTGGATATAGGGTAACCCCAACATGAAGGAATTGAAATACTATGGCACTTAAGTATCCCTGTAGATAGGACTTATCTAGGGATTCTCTATGTTGATTTAATTTGTGTGCACAAAAGGGGACATTTCATGCCTTCAATGACTAAGTCCAGATTATAGAATTCATGTCCAACACACATCTATTTTGGGGGAATCCAAGTTATGCAGGATTCCCAATGAAAATTCATTGTGAAGGTCTAGACCATAAGTAGGAAGGGAATGAATTTTATTTTAGGAGGTCGAGCTAATATATGAATTTAAGCATTTCCATTGTGCGGTGTAGTTTAATTTCATGTAGTTGGAACACTTCTGTCCTTGTAGTTTAACATCATTCAGTAAGGATGTCGGCAATATAGTTTTTCATCATGTTTTAAAGACAACTTGCCTCAAAGACCGTAAATGTATTTGAGTTAATCATGGTTGGGATATTCTAGAATTATTTAGACATGAGTGATGATAGAAGGTGTAAACCACAGTCTTGGGGGGGGGGGGGTCCTTGGATCAGTAGGAATGACATGGGTATTGAAATCCATTGGGCGTATGTAAATACGAAATGACTCTCTTGGGGATGAATTTTCCTTTGATTGGTAGTTGTTTTGTAGGAAAACTATGAAGATCCACCAGGGAAAGATATGCATAGTAAAATTATGGTGTACTCAGGACACAAGCCTTTCATAACCAATTCCTTTGAATGTTTATGGGGACCCAAGCTTTCCCAGAGTATGGATTTTGAAAAATGGAAAATATGTGTCTGGGAATGTAAGAAATATCAAAACTATGATTATCCATGAAATAATAAAGTTTTTACATATATCTAACTCATATGTAAGGGGAATCATGATCTTTTGACTCCTTCTGTTTTCAGAATTCAAACCTGGAATTTCTGTCATCTCACTGAATTTTTTGTGAAGCAAATTAGGGGCATGTTCGGGATCTCATAACGCTGAGAAATGGGCCATACATGAATCTGGATGGACCTTTTAGTTTAATGTCATGTGGTTAAGATATTTCCAAGATTCCCACAAGCTAGTCTGACCTATACACAGAGGAAGGGGAATTTTTTTTGGGTGTCTAGACCCGGATGTCAAATTCTGGCATTACTATGTATCCTGGAAGGGTAGGAATCAAGCCATATGTAGTTGTTAATGTTACCTATAGAGTTGAAGACCACATGTAGGGAAATGAATGGGAATTTTTTCTTTAATTGGTGGCTGGGCTTGAATGTTAAATCTGGGCATCACTATGTATCATGCAATGGTAGGAATCAAGCCATACATAGTTATAAATGTTCCCTGTACTGATATGACTCACCCATAAAAGTAGGGGAATTTTAGTTTCATCTACTATAGGTGTTAAGTATATTGTATTCCTATATGGTTTTTTATGTAAGGGAATCTTTACCACCAATCCTAAGCTCATGTGAGTCATACTCGATGTGAGAAAGAAGGAGCGATGAAGATTTTCCTCATAGTGTGAGTGATAGAGGAAACAATAGCCACGATGGTCTACCAAGGTCCTCTAAAAACAAGGCCTTGTTTGTAGAGGACTTTTCCTTGGTTTGTTCCATTGTACAAAAAAAATTTACTACTTTCCCATGGATGTGTTCTTTTCCCGCCCAATCTGGTGGGAGGTCACCCCTCCGTAGGTAATTTGAAATGGGATTCATACAACCATTGGTGGGACTATAGGGCTTATAAATGGTTCTAATCTCATGGATTTCCTCTGAATTGTTTTTAATAAACAACAAGACCTTCTGACAGTGGGTAATATTGATGAATGATTCATCTTGGTCTGGATTATCTAGGGTTGTAACTACATTTTCCAATGCATCGACTTGAGTATTTTGTGCCTAGTGAACATAAGTCAGTGTTGGTTCTGAAGGGAATTCTTCCATCAAATCTTGAACATGTTTCATCAAATGTATCGATACTTATTTCTTAATTACATAGTCACCATTGACCAACTTGATGGAACGCTCTGAATCACCTTTTATCTTATGGTTTTTGAATCATGAATGATGTCCTATCTCTAGGCCTGAAATGAGGGCCTGGTATTCTACTACATTATTTTTGCATCCCTCTGAAATTGGGAAGGAGTAAGTCAAGACATCCTTTTATTGGGATATGAGTATGACATCTAGTCCTTATTTGTTGAGCTTTAGATCCTCCATCATTTTCCCTATTGGGATTCCGGAGACACTTTCGAAGTATATTTCCCATGCATGGGGGCCTTCTTGGGTGGATAATACCACTTTATCAGGAAGTTCAGTATCCAATGGGGTCACTTATTTTGAGGGGTGCTTTTCCAGGATGTCTGCTAATGCCTGGCCTTTGATGGGTTTCTAGGGAATGTACCATATGTCAAAATATTGTAGGTTGACTTCCCACCATGATAGGTGTCTTGTTAGCATTGACTATTGATGATATACTTGAGTGGGTTGTAGTGAGATACCAGATAGACCTCATGGTGCTGTAGGTAATGCATGAATTTCTAATCCACAAAGATTAAGTATAGGTAGTTCTTTTGAATTCTTTAATATCTAGTCTCAGCATCAATCATTGTTTGGATGAGGTAATAGCGACTGTTTTTTCTACTGGTATCATTCTTCTGTGTGAGGAAATAACCTAATGACCATTCCAAGGTGGTAACATAAAAAATGAGCGGCTTTATATCAACTAGTTAGTATCAGTACCGATGGGCTTAAGATATATCTCATGATATTTTTGAATGCTTCTTGATAATCATTATCTCACTCGTATGTAGCCCCTTTTTTCATTAACCTAGTGAAAGGAAGACACTTACCTGCAAGTTTGGATATGAAGTAGTGAATATAGACCAGGTTCCCTTAGAGACTCCTCAATACAGTGAGGTCGTGAGGTGGATAAATGCCAGGAATGAATTTTTCCTTCTCAGGGATGACTTCAATGTCGTGATGGCGAATGATGAAGTCAAAGAATTTCCTATTGGTAACACCGAAAGAATACTTTAGGGGTGTCATCATAAAATTATGTTGTTGCAGTTTTTTGAAGGCATTTTCATGATCTGTTAGGTGTTTTGAGTGCTATTTTGATATAACCACCATATAATTGATATAGAACTTGATGAATTTTCCCAGGAAGGGCTTGAAAATGCGATGCATGGTGTGCTGATATGTACTACCAGGATTTTTTAGAACAAAGGGCATCAACTTTTTGAATAACATTCCCTGGGGGCTTGAAAGTGGTGTCTTCTTCATCTCCTTGGGCTATTCAGGTCTGGTTGTATCTAGAATAACCATCCATGAAAGAGAGGTCCTTAAATCTATCAGTCACATCGGTCAACAATTCTGTGATTGGGACTGGGAAATCATCTTTTGAGCAGTGCCGATTGAGGTCCCTGAAGTCAATGAAAACTCTAATCTATTCATTCTTATGTTTGGTAGAGACAATTTTTTCCATCCTAATCAGATATTGGACTTACTAGATGAATTTATATTTGATTATATTGTCATATTTAGCATCTATTTTTGAAGCATGTGTTGGGTAGGTCCTTCTAGTAGCCTTCTTATAGACACGATGGTCTTCTGGTAGACCCAAATGAGGAGTGGCGACCTCAGGATCAAGGGCTATAATTTCTGTGTAGTTCCATGCAAACACATATTGATTCTTATTTAGGAAGGAGGTATATTATTCTTGCTCCTTTAAAGGAATACCCACCCTAATTAGAGTGTTCCATGGGTCATCATCGGTGCCCATGTTTATCTCCCTAAGTTCATCAATTGTACTGGATACACCCTCTTTGAATGTGGGAGGGGAATCATTGAGGTATTATTCTTCTTATCCTTCTCATCCATCCTCTTTGTCATCTTCATCATCTTATGATGGATAGAAAATTCTTGAGATGAACTCTTTGGTGTTGGGATAGAAATCACAACTCTGATTTATTGAAACATAAATAGCTCCTTTTTCCCGACTGACTTTAGGGAAATATTTGAAGAGGATGGAACTTCCTTTCTTTATTTTAGTGAAACGACACCATCTTCTAACTTGATTAAGGTGGGGATTTTATGGGGTCCTAAGGACAGGTCGTGATCATCTTTGTTTGGGATTTCCCTAACATCATAGGAGCTGGCGCGCTTTTCAGTGTCTTTGGACTTGGTGATCATAACAAAAATCATACAGATGGATAATTCTGAATCTAATATTGAGCTTATGCACTCAACCTAGTTGATGGATAATGCATACTCTTCCCCAATCTATTTTAAGGGATCGACAAGAGCCATTTTAAATCCTTTTGGGATGGTGACCCAATCAACGTTGTTGGTCAAATATTTCTTCTCTTTGAGTTCATCGAACCCTGTATCGATGTAATGTGACTCATAGGATTTGAATAGGGATTTATTGGCTTGATATGTCCTGTTTTTTCATTAGTACAATATTTGATGTATTGATGGTATGATGATGGAATCGTCATGTGCTGATGTAACCAGGGCCTCCCTAATAAAATATTGTAGGCTATACTTTTTCGCACTACCAAAAACTCAGAATAAGACATGAGGTCACCAAGGAACGTTTTAATATTGATTCTTCCTAATGGATTCTTCTTGATTTTACCATATCCCAAAATATTTGTGGTGCAGGTTGTTAGACTGTCCTCATTATAGCCTAACCAATGAAGTATTTGTAGTGGGAGGAGGTTGAATCTATAGCCATTGTCGATGAAAATTCTCCAAACATAAATTTTGTTTAGCTTTTCGGACACATATAAGGGTTTTATGTGTCCTTGAATGATTATGCCTTCATTCTTATATACGAAGGATATGACAACATATAATTCTTTGGGATTGCTCTCTGTCAGATTGACTTTGGCTGCTACTACTTCAGCCTCGAATTCCTGGGGATTTAGAAAGGCTTTGACGAGTGCCTCCCTAATATCTACTAATAGACTCAAGGCATCCAAGATTGATATAATTTCTTGTAATAAGGCTAACTATTTCAAAATGTCATATTTTTTCTCTAAAGTTCAGTGCTTCTTGCCTCGGAGATACTCTTCCAAAGGCACTTTAGGGTCTTGATATTTGGATGTAGATGGTCTGGATTCTATGACTTGAGTTGATGGTGTTATTGTTCTTTCCATGTTAGGATAAATTTTTATTCCTATATGCCATGGGTGATTGGATGTTTGTTCTTCCTCCGACGGATACTCAAAGTTGATTGGGCTCATATTTCTTTCATTAGGGTTGGAGAAACCCTCTAGTTCATATTGTGTCTTCTTGGGGATTCTTCAGTGAGATTCAATAACATTAACAATTTGAGTTAAGGTGTGGTTGTGAATTTGTCTCTTTCCATGATCAGGTCTTCCAGGAAACCCTCAGCCTCTATAGCCACTTCCTCCAGCTCTATGGTTGTATGAGGTGAATTTTAGTTCATGGCCATAGTCGCCATCCTAGAAGGGGTCCATCAAGTGAATGACATTAACAGATCCAAAGATCAGTTCTTGATCTGACAATGCTTCTGACTAACTATCTTCTTATGATGGGGCCACTTTGTGGGGGCGATGCTCATTGTCCCATTTGGTGGGGGTGGTGTTTGTTGTCCCATTTGGCAGGGCGGTACCCATAATTTCATGCTTTCTTACATAAAGTCCAAAAGTGTCAAAACCGATTTTGGCTTTGGTGCAGGCT
The DNA here is from genome assembly GCA_963277665.1 of Viscum album. Lineage (NCBI taxonomy): Eukaryota > Viridiplantae > Streptophyta > Magnoliopsida > Santalales > Viscaceae > Viscum > Viscum album. The sequence goes on along the minus strand of OY728161.1, from coordinate 578,382,824 downwards.
CATCTTCTTACTCCTTATTTTTTCCTGTCTGTCCATTAGAGGATTATGGGGATGGGGATGATGGTTGTGTCACATCAAGAGATATTGGGGGCATGGTTGGTTTCTTCAATTATTCTTGGAGTATTCCATGGGATCGGTTTACTTTTTTCTAAGACATATAACAATCAAAAATTTTATCCTTTTTTCTGGTGGTTGTTTTCAATTCCTCTTCCTCTCTTGGGTCTAAGGTAGAGACATATGCCACTTGTGCTGGTGGAAAAACTAAATTGATTTATCCAGAATCCACCATCTCTTGTAGGAGGTCCTTGAAGATGAAGCACTCTGGGATGGTGCGCCCCATTATATGATGATATGGACAATAATTTAGGAGGATGGTAAGACCCACATCATCGGCTCTCTTTGGATCTGGTAATTAGAGAGAGTTGAAATTCATTGTGTATATGAAGTAGACACGGACTAGGCCATCTCATAATGAGTAGAATTTATATCTTTATTCCTCAAACTGATTTATTTTAGAACCCCTTCACTCATCTCTCCAATGTGAGGGTGGTTGTTAGAATCTAGGGTTCCTTCACGATTTGGTCAAGGCCTTGCAACTAGATATGGTGTCAGGGGTGTCTTAAGCATGACAGAAGCTAATTTATCTTTTCTCGTTATTTTTCTTGGGGCTGATGGGGCCACTCAGGAGTTGATATTGATCTGTTGTAAGGAGTATTCTATCCTTTGGGAAATGGTGGAGAAATATTTTAACCCACTTATGTACTTCACTAGGATGAGAAGTGCTTTCCATTCATCATAGAAATTTTATATGCACATAGCGAGCATTTCATCATATGGGAGTGGCCGGTTCTGGGAGTATGTCAGGACCTTCCATCTAAAATTGAAGACCAGAACTCCTTCATTCTTTCACTTCTTTCAATGCATGATATCACTGGCCATTGTATTAGGCAATGTTGATCTAAACTGGAAAATAAATTTTTTTCAGAGGTCCTCCTAGCTTGTGATTGAGTTAGCTGGAAAGCTAGTAAGACATATGACGGATGAACCCTAAAGAGTTCTCATGAATAACATAATTTTAACTACTTCTTGCTACTCTGGGGTGCCCATCATGGGGCCATTGTAAGATTAATAGTGCAGTAGGTTCTGTTTTGGATCTTCCATACCATTTAACACTGGAAATATGGGGTTCCCAATGTTTGGTGGTGGCAGAACGTTTCTCACCCAATTATGGTAAAGATTAAGCTCTGTTTGTATCAGAGCATGTCCCCTTTCCATAGCTTCTAGTCGGGCTATCAATTTCTCAACAGTATTCAAGAGCCCTTGATGCATATCCTACCGGACTTGATCTTAGGTAGGTGCAAAAGGGGGAAAATACAGACATGTTGGTACTACTGGTATTTGGGGAGGATACCCAGCTAGGGGTATCCTTTGTGGGTCCACCTAAATATACTCTGGAATCTTTACCATTGGAGGGAAATATTGGAGTCCTTATAGGTCCAGATTAAAGTAAGTTGATGGTCCCGATGCTGGATTAGATGAGCATCTGAACTTAATTTCATTTTATGGGATGAGTTTTTGGGGCAGGGTCACGTCTTCTAGAAACTCATGTTGACATTCTGCTAAAGTAATACATCCAGAAAGTTAACTCCCTCGACGCAACTCAACATTGATTCACCTGAGCTCTTTCATTTCTTCCTCCTTCTTGGAGAATCATTCCATGAGAGTGAGGGTCACATTCTTAGGGGGAGGAGGATATGGGTAATATAAAACCTATGATTTATTCTCTTCCTTATTAGGGATTCATGGGGGAGGTATTAATGGGTTTTATGTGGGTGCACTCAAATTTAGGGTAGCTCTCTAGTTCCGGGTATGCACACCATCAAGCTCGGTGTGGGCTACCTCTAAGAGGGATACGTCTTCTCTTACATCCTCTACATTTGTATCATTTCATGTAAGATCTGTGGGTATAATGTTCAACATTTTCATTGATTCATAGAACATTGGGGTGGTGTACTCGGTCCCGAATGGTAGGAGATCTTCTGGTGCCCTTTGTTGGACTTTCTCCTTCCAATATGTGGTATCCTTTATATTACATGGTGAAGATAGACCCAAAGGGATCCCTGGTCTAATCTCGTGATATTCCCTCATCTCGGAGAGTATGAACCATGAGACGGGGTGGAATGGGTTACCTCTTTGATTATCATTCTTCCTAGATAGAAGAAGAAATATGTTCGTTGTGTGGGAATTTGAGATAAAAATGCCCCCAACCCTATAGGCATGGGTTTCTCTCATTCTTCCATTGATGCACTATGGCCTGTATTTGTTTTTCTTACATGGGAATTTTGAGTTAAAAATTCCCCCAACCCATTGGGCTGGGGTGGTTCCCATATTGTGCCAATAGCCGCCGCTATTTCCACCTTTTTGATTTCATGCACTCTCACACGATTGTGAGCCAAGTATGTAACTGGACCCACATGGGATTTATTGGCATTAGAATACAAGAGCATTGGTTTCTAGTTGGATTCATTGAGGTGGGAAGCCTACTGGATGTTCTCAATTTTTGGGCTCATAATCTTTTTGATGGCTTGATCTCATCAGGCCTGTCGCTTTTGAGACTTACTTCGGGGAGGATTTTTTTGGGTATTACATCTTTCCTGAGTAGGGATTTCATTATATTGTTGTCTTTGGGTAATGATATTGCAAGATTTCATTTCCAATGAGGTCTTATAGATGGGATGTGGGGTGAAGTGTAGAGATCCATGTTATCCCCATCCCGAATATGAACTCTAGACGGGTTGTCGCAAATGAGGCGAAGCAACTTGTGCAGTGCGTGGAAGAAAGCAAGTTCAAGGTTTTTCTTTCCTCTTTATGATTTTGTCCTCCATAAAAACAGGAGGTCTTCTAGGTTGATTAGACAGTGGAGCTCTCCTAATATGTTGAAATGGTATGCATACACTTCATAGGGAAGGGACTTCCCTTTTAGATGGGGAAGATTCATCTAAATATTGAGGTGAAGGTTATGCATACATTCCTCAGAAAACTCCCCTGGTATGTAGAAGTGTGAAGTGGTCGTGGTCCAATACATCACTGGTAAATTATCATTTTTCTTCTCACGAGAAACATATCTTGTTTTTGTTCTTCTAGGGACTCCACTACTTAATATGACCATCTTGACTGCTTCTTAATGATTTCGTTTCAAGTATCAGAGCTAGTAGGAGCCTCATTGATATGTGAACAGAATTAGGGTGGCTCAAAAGTAAGCATAGCCTCAGACTGTCCTTTGGTTGAGAAAGGGTATTAACTATCATAGAAAGAGTGGCTGATATGTCTGACTCCATCTTTCCAAGTGCCTCAGCCAAGGAGGTCTTTCTCACATTTATCCTGGTAAGGGGAGGACCTTCTTGCCAAGGTTAATTTTTATTGTGGGGAGGACCTTCTTAATCAATGATACAATGGAGAGGGCAACCATTTCAAATTAATTCCTAACTATAGGGAATGTACCTATAGAGTATACCCTAGGGAGGACCTTTAGGGTGGGATGGAGTGAGTGGAGGACCTTCTGGCTACTTGATGTCACTAAGGGGAGGACCTTCTCAATGAATAATATGATAATGCGGACTACTTCCACAACTTGATATCTGGCTACAAGGAGAATTTATGTAGTGTACATCCTAGGGAGGGCCTTCGAGATATATTGCAATGATGGGAGGGCCTTCTCATTGCTCGGTGTTTCTACAAGTTGGGCCTTCACAGCAGCTACCATTTCTGGGAGGGCCTTTGCAATGGCTTCCATCATGGTGAGGACTACCATTATGACTTGATGTTCGACTATATGGAGAAGCATATCTGTAGTGTATACCTTGGGGAGGACCATCAGAGAAGATGACAATATGGGGAGGACATTCTTGTTATCTGGTATTCCAGTCAAGGAGAGGCTGCCCTGACATGCATCAGGAGATAGACTCTCATGATCGATCATTTCTGGCCCACGGAGTAAGCCACCATGGGTGATCTGAGGAAGAGCTTCAGAGCTTCTGGTAGCAACATTGCGGGGAGGACCTTCACAACTTCTACTACCACTTATATAATTTTTAAATTGAATGATAGGATCTTGAGCCTTTATTGATATATACTCAAGGGCATAAATAACTGTAGCTTCTAGTAGATACGGATTATGTATGTGCTCTTCATTTTTCTGTTGCTTTTGGCGAATTTAAATTTTTGTAACTCTCTTATAGTTAACTAGGGTCATCTTCTATTGTTAATGGCCTTCATATACGGGTCAATATTTTGTTGTTTCCTATGATTCCAGCAAGATATGATTATGGACATCTTGAGTTTTGGTAGGGATATATGCCTACCCCAGAGCAGCCACTGTAACACCCCGAGATTTTATGAAAAATATTATTTTAATTTCATTAATGTCTTGTGCTACACCAAGATTACCTTGCGCTATATGCAACACCGTATTATCTTGCAGTATACGCAACACTATTCTTGGATCATGTTACACACAATTTTGATAAAAGTTATTCTACGCAACATTGAGTGTATATATATATATATATATTCAATGTTCAAATTAAATATTGTTGGATTCTGTTATATGAAACAACGAAGGATTCTTGCACAACACGCAACCCTGACTTGGCTTGCATTACACGCAATCACGACCTTCCTCGATAGTGTGAGTTGTACGCAATACTGGGTTTTACTAAAAAATGATATATTATTATAATATTGTTATGAACTAGCCGTTATGAATAGTGTTAACTAAATTTTTAATTTTATAACATTATTATTCATCTTACAAATTTCTAGAACATGGTATAAGAACAAAATAAATTTTTTGGTTAAAATAAGTATTTTCCAAAAAAAGCAGTTTTGCCGCCTTTTGATGGTGCACCCAATTTAAATCTAGTTTTTGACATGTTTATAAGTTCAATTTGACAAAAAAAAATTCTTCTTTTGAATCAGGATATAAAAATTTACATTAGATAAAGTTTTGATATTTTTCCGATAACATTCATATTTTAATGAATAGTAAAAACACGCTATATTTTAATTAAAAACAACTTGTTTCATCATAATATCTTATGTGGTTAAATTATAATATTTAATGGTTTTAAAGTATAAATATAATATGTTTTTACCATTTAATATAATTTATGTCATTAGCATTGATTTTACCTTGAATTCGTAGGTTAAATCAATTCAATCTTTTGCAATGTTTTAAAGAAAAACCCGTTTTCTTTCGACAACGAGATTAATTTTAATTTAATTTCTGAAACTTTTGTGTATTGAATTTGGAAAGATGGATTCCATATTTGGAATCAGTGGATCCAAATTATGTTAATAAGATACTTTTTATTTTTGGGAGTTATGAATAGTAACTACGGTAAATTTTATTTACAATAGTTAAAGGTAAATCGGTTAATTAAGGGTAAATATAATATTTTAAAATTACCCTAACAAATGTCAAAATCCTATTGGATGACTAAACGTAGACCCATATAACCTAAGGGTCGGATTAGATTCATTTAATTAAATTTTGTCAATGAAAATAATTTAATTATTATTAAAACAAAAGAATTTGACAACATGTCACTTTCTTAAATCTTATAAGTATAATAATTTTAATCTAGTGATAAACTTCATGCAACATAGAAAATTAATAGTATCCATAAATCTAATACAATTATCTACATCATAGGAATTTATTTATAATTTTTAGGTATTAAATAATTATCATTTATTATGACACAAAGATGATGTAGTAATTGTCTTATTAATGAAATATTGACATAATTGATGTTATAAATGCCCAAATAAATGTAATTTGAGACTTTTTATGACTTACACTAATTTTATAGGTTAATATTAAATTTTATTGTTGATTTAAGTATCTTGTTTCTAACTTATCATTCTTTTATGAATTTTATAAAAATCATGTACCAAATAGTGTCAAAATTGACATAAATTAGTTTTTTAAACTTATATTATATTATTAATTGTTATTTTATTTGTAAAAATATAAGGTTTGGCCAAATGTCTTAGATAAGATTATATATATTAATAATAAACAAATTGGGGTTCGTTTGGCTTGATATAGTAAGTTTATTAACCATATAGTGTTAGAAATCAAAAAGACACGGTAAAAGTTAAATTATTTAACTTAGAGTTAAATCTAATTGATAAGGTTACAATAAAAACCTAAAATTGTGTAAATCATATTGGATGAGAGGCTTTCGACCCATCCCCACTTTATCTTCGAAATAAGACCCTTTGGAACCATTATAAACCGAATTTGACCTTAATATAAAATAATATTTTGAGATTTTCCTAAGGTGCCCTTCTCCTCCCTTATAAAAGGGCACCTCCTCCCTCTCCTCCTCACACCAATTTGAGCATTCAATCTCATCCAAACCCTGACAAAATCTCTTCTCCACTTCCCTAGTATCATCCTAGAGGTCCTGGTCTTCTTCAAAGAGAATCCTTAGTTCTTTATGTGGAGGGTAAGAAAAGGCGCGTCAAAAAGAGGTAATATCCATTACCGATCTTTTTCAATTTTTTTCTTCTTCAACTTATTCTTATTTAGTTGTTTCATCATAAATTATAACATAAGTATTTATTATATACTTATATGTTATTATAAATATGAAACAACTCTAATTAACCTTCTATCCATCCTACGGAAAAAGGAAATCACCGCGCGTGCGTACGTACGAAATACCGTCTCCACGCTGTGGTGTAATATATTTTCCGCCACCACCTTAATTGGATGGGTATAATGGTGTAATGAGTAACTATATATGATTATTATAAATTGATATTGATACTGAAATAGTATACATACACTTCAACACAAGTTCACGATCATGAGAATGATATCATCGCTCGTGTGTACGTACGGACTACCGTCTCCATGACGCGATGAAATTCATTCTCCATATTAACTATTCATGAATGATTATAAAGTATATATAATGAATAATAATGAAATATATGACATGTTAAATCTACTGGATTTATGTTTATATATATATATATGTATGTCATCTACTTACTTCAATTCAAGACAATAAGGAAAGGAAAACAACGTTCATGCTTATGTACGGACTACCGTCTCCATGAACGGTGTGTTTCATTTCATTTATCTATATATTATATATATATATCATGTTTTATATTCTAGAAGTAAGTAAATCATGATATAAGTAATAATAATGTCATGAACAACAAGTCCAAACCCCTACGATAAATGAAACGATTTTACCCAAAATGCTTCTTTAACATGGAATTTACAAAAGAACGGGTAATATAAAGTCATAAGTGAACCATATATGATATCATAATAATGAATATGATTCTTTAATAATTTAATTACATTATTTATATCATCATACAGGAGGTTCGGATACGTACAAAGCATATCGGACATAAGGTAAGGGAAATATCACAATCTCATTTTTATCTGAGGTGGTTTACACTTTAGTATTTACTGGGGTGTATTTTATCAACCACATACATGTTTCCTCAATATGTAATACTATTTCAATTCACCTAAAATTGTTTAAATCCAATTTTACCCTTCGGTGAGTTTTTAGTAAAAGATATGAAAGGAATCTTTTGTCATTTTTCATACGAGGTACTTTTTGACTTTTCCGACAAAAGTACGAAAAGAATGTTTTTTTAACTTATACGGCATGAAAGGATTTTTACGGTTTTAAAAAGTCATATTTTCAAGAAGCTTCCTCCCAAAGATTTCATGACTATTTTCAAAAAAAATCCTTTCTTTTAAAATTTCATGACATTTTGTGAAAGTAAAATGATTTTGAAGAAAAAAGGATATTTTCCTCAAGAATTAATTTCAAGTGTTTTATCAAAACCATTTTCCATCTAAGATGACATTATTTAATATGTGTATGTTTCAAGAATAAAGTCTCTATGATTTACATGGTTTCACTTTTCTTATTATGAAATGATATCCATTTCTTTTATATGGATTATGTGATTATGGGATGATGTTTATGAAACCCATTTTATTTGTTGGGTTATTATAAATGATGTATGTTTATTTTGTGGCACAAGTACGAATGATTTCATTATGAGATTGGTGGGACCTATATCTCCCTCCAATGCATTGGGTAAAGATTTTATATCTCATGAGATAGACATTGCTGGAATGGTAGGTTATACCGGTTCAGTGAAACAGGACTGAAACGAGGGTGACTCGGTTCAGAAATGGACTTTGTCCACTAAGATAGTCTTGGCAATGAGTATTTACTAATAAGATATGATTATATATGATTATGTGTGTATGCCACAAAGATTCATGTTTTAAGTTATGATTATTGGGATTTCATTTCACTACTATGATTTATCCCATGTTATGAAATTATTCTCTCTTTTGCAGGTTAAGATTTCCAAAATGTTATGTTCTTATGAATATGATGTGATTGATATTTCTTTTGTTTACCATTAATGAGCATTTGGGCTCACCCTTTTATGTTTTCTTTTCCCCAGGATATAAAGAAAGGTTTTAGGTAAAAAAAAGGAAGATCTTTATGGGAGATGTTGAAGATCTTTCACCACGATTAGAAGATTATATTCCGAGTTTCCAAAGACAATAAACTATTACGATATTTGTGTGTGTGTTTTTGTTATGTACTATGTATTCCGCAAAAGTAATGTAATGTCCATGTACGTCAAGCTTCGGGTCTCTACAGTTGGTATCAGAGGAAAGGTTTAGTCAACCTTTGGAAACTAGGATGTGAGAACGTTAGTGTGATCCCTAGAGATATTTCTAAGGTATGTCTAGGGATGTCTCTAAGGATAAGTATACATATAGGATATAGTCCTAGAACTACGGTAACGGAATTAGAATTCAAACTAAGATGTTAGATATTAAGGGTACTCCCCCTTTACTATGTTGTTTTCCCTAGCATTATTTTTGCCTCTCACACTACTCTTTTTGTGTTTTAGATGATGGTTGGAGCCCGAAGGAACCGTGTTGATCAATGTAAGGGACAATGCAATGGTTGTCCTCCTGAACAAACAAATGTTATGGGAGATGGAGTGCAAAATCTTATTGCTATAATTACACAAGCTATGAATCATTCTGGACTTCCAAATGAGCAGAGAAGGGAACAATATTCTATTGAGTCCTTTATGAGGCAACGTCCACCTTCTTTCAGTGGGTCTTATGATCCACTTGTTGCTGAACAATGGATCAGTACTACTGAAAAGATATTTTCAGTTCTTCAATGTTCTGAACATGATTAAGTCATCTTAGCAGTATATCATTTGGAAGGTGAAGCTGATCAATGGTGGAATCTTATCACGAATACGAGGCAAAGAGATGAAATTGAGTCCATGGAATGGGACGAGTTCAAGAACATATTTTTTAATAAGTACTTCCCTCGTATTCTTCGAACAAAGATGGAGAAGGAGTTTCTTGAACTAAAGCAAAAGGATGATGAATCTGTTGGTATATATGAAGCGAATTTTACAAGGCTTGCAAGGTATGCATCTGGATTTATCATCCAACCTGAAAGTAAAGTTGATCGATTCTTCAGTGGCTTAAAACCAAATCTTGGAAGGGAATTAGCTATAAGAGACTTCAGTAGCTATGAAGAAATTGTATGTTGTGCTATCAAGGTAGAAATGGAAGTTGGTGTTACTTATCCATCTCATAGTTTTGACAAGAAACAAAAGATGGAGTTCAAGGAGAAATCTCAGAATAATGGTGAAAAGAAGATGAATGTTTACTTATGCTCAAAGTGTGGAAAGAGGCGTGGTGGAGATTGTCTTAAAGGGACAAGTAAATGTTTCAAATGTGGAAAGGAAGGTCATCGGGCATTTGAATGCTGCAATGATGGGAAGAAGATTCCAAATGATGCAAACAAAGGAAGGGATACACAGAATGAACCTACTACACTTTAATGCTTCAAGTGCAAGGAAATGGGGCATTATGCTAATAAATGCCATAATAAATGGGTTAGTGATGATCGACATGAGCAACCACATAAGGCAAAGGATAAAGGGAAGTCACATGCGATCACCATTGGCGATGCTGAATATGATAACGATGTGGTGGAATTATTAAGTGTATATGTAATGGGATTACAAAATAATGTCGTATATTGTATCGTGGAATATTGGAATATTTATGTATTGGTCTACTGTGGTTTTCAATAATTTTATGGTACCCGTAACCATGGAAAGTGACTGAGATATTTTTGGAAAAAAGATTATATGCGCATAATGAAGGGAAAACGAGAAAATGAAATATTTGACAGTATTCATGAGCTCATGATTGAAATAAGGACTAAGTGATATCATGGTTTGAGTATATAGAATTTTGAGGATTTTGGTATGTGGAAAGAGTTAACTTTTAACAGTACTCATGTTTTCAATATGGTTCAATGGGTATTCAAGAGAGTACATGATTAAGGCATTTGAATGTTTGGAATGTGACCAACAAGATATATCTTATGATATATGGGGATCAACTATGGTATTAAATCTCTGAGAGTGGACTGCAGTATTATGGATAAGTCTAATGATTGGAATGTATTATGTCAGACATAAGTTAGTATTGTTTGCTTTTCGATATTGTTGATGGGATGTTATAGTAATATAGTTTTAGAAAAAGGACAACCTGCAGGACGGGTGACAACCCATCGCGTTGGACAAGGCTGTGGGAATCGAACCCACAACCGAAGTTCGACTGGCCTTTATCGCCTACCACTGGCCTACAGGAATTCCTTGGTTAGTATAAACTAGGTTTATTTTATTAAGCAGTATGATATATGAAGTATAAGTTCATTTTTGGAACCATATATGATTAATCTAACCATAAGATGGACTTCTAACTTTTTCTAACCTTTTGTTTGAAAGAGATGGAATGTCCCATCATTCTATCACATGATCTTCTAACACATCACGAATAACAAATTCAACTTCATTTCTTTAAGGGATGAAGTGGAAATTGTTCTATTCACGAACAACAGTGAGATTGTACCAAAATCATGCAAGTATTTCTTTTAATTCATCAACTTTAGGGAAATGATTTTGAAAACCAAAAATGTTGTCCTAGTTCCCTTATATCTGATTAATCAGATGGTACCTTAGATCATCACAAATCAATAGCTTTGTGATTGTTGGCTTTTTCATAGCCATGTTCTCTACCACTCTCCATCAGAACTGGATGGTTAGATTTTTCTTCCAAATCCATATTTTCACCTATGTTCTCCTACGTGGAAACCCCATGATGAGTTAATTTGGGTAACCGTTACATTTCATACTTTAGTTTTTAAAAGCCATGTTTTGGTATTCCTTTTTACGATGTGGGTTTCTATTAAACAAACTTTCGAGTAGTAAACCATTTATAACCTAGACGAATTTCGAGGGCGAAATTAATTTTAAGGGGGGTAGAATGTAACACCCCGAGACATTATGAAAAATATTCTTTTAATTTCATTAATGTCTTGTGGTACACCAAGATTACCTTGCGCTATACGCAACACCGTATTAGCTTGCAGTATACACAACACTATTCTTGGATCGTGTTACACACAATTTTGATAATAGTTATTCTATGCAACATTGAGTATATATATATATATATTCAATGTATAAATGAAATATGGTTGGATTCTGTTATACGAAACAACGAAGGATTCTTGCGCAACACGCAACCCTGACTTGGCTTGCATTACACGCAATCGCGACCTTCCTCGATAGTGTGTGTTGTACGCAATACATGGTTTTACTAAACAACAATATATTATTATAATATTGTTATGAACTAGCTGTTATGAATAGTGTTAACTAAATTTTGAATTTTATAACATTATTATTCATCTTACACATTTCTAGAACATGGTATAAGAACAAAATAAATTTTTCGGGTAAAATAAGTATTTTTCAAAAAATGCAGTTTTGCCTCCTTTTGATGGCGCACCCACATTAAATCTAGTTTTTGAAATGTTTATAAGTTCAATTTGACAAAATAAAATTCTTCTTTTTAATCAGGATATAAAAATTTACATTAGATAAAGTTTTGATATTTTTCCGATAACTTTCATATTTTAATGAATAGTAAAAACACGCTATATTTTAATTAAAAACAACTTTTTTCATCGTAATATCTTATGTGGTTAAATTATAACATTGAATGGTTTTAAAGTATAAATATAATATATTTTTACCATTTAATATAATTTATGTCATTATCATTGATTTTACCTTGAATTCGTAGGTTAAATCAATTCAATCTTTTGCAATGTTTTAAAGAAAAACCTGTTTTCTTTCGACAACGAGATTAATTTTAATTTATTTTTTGCAACTTTTGTGTATTTAATTTAGAAAAATGGATTCCATATTTGGAATCAGTGGATCCAAATTATGTTAATAAGCTACTTTTTATTTTTGGGAATTATGAATAGAAACTACAGTAAATTTTATTTACCATAGTTAAAGGTAAATCGGGTAATTAAGGGTAAATATAATATTTTAAAATTACCCTAACAAATGTCAAAATTCTATTGGATGACTAAAAGTCGACCCATATAACCTAATGGTCGGATTATATTCATTTAATTAAATTTTTTCAATGAAAATAATTTAATTATTATTAAAATAAAATAATGTGACAACATGTCACTTTCTTAAATCTTATAAGTATAATAATTTTAATCTAGTGATAAACTTCATGAAACTTCGAACATGAATATTCTATAGAAATATAATACAATTATCTACATCATAGGAATTTATTTATAATTTTTATGGATTAAATAATTATCATTTATTATGACACAAAGATGATGTAGTAATTGTCTTATTAATGAAATATTGACATAATTGATGTTATAAATGCCCAAGTAAATGTAATTTGAGACTTTTTATGACTTACACTACTTTTATAGGTTAATATGCCATGTTATTGTTGATTTAAGTAACTTGGATCTAACTTATCATTCTGTTATGAATTTCATAAAAATCATGTACCAAATAGTGTCAAAATTGACATAAATTAGTTTTTAAAACAAATATTATATTATTAATTATTATTTTATTCCTAAAAATATATGGTTCGTCCAAATGACTTAGATATAATTATATATATTAATAATAAACAACTTGGGGTTCGTTTGTCTTGATATTGTAAGTTTATTAACCATATAGTGTAAGAAAACAAAAAGACACGGTAAAAGTTAAATTATTTAACTTAGAGTTAAATCTAATTGATTAGGTTACAATAATAACCTAAACTTGTCTAAATACTATTGTATGAGAGGATTTATACCCATACCCACTTTATCTTCGAAATAAGACCCTTTGGATCCATTATAAACCGAATTTGACCTTAATATAAAATAATATTTTGATATTTTCCTAAGGTGCCCCACACCTCCCTTATAAAAGGGCACCTCCTCCCACTCCTCCTCACACCAATTTGAGCATTCAATCTCGGACAACCCCTGACAAAATATCTTCTCCACTTCCCTAGTATCATCCTAGAGGTCCTGGTCTTCTTCAAAGACCATCCTTAGTTCTTTAAGTGGAGGTTAAGAAAAGGCGCGTCAAAAGGAGGTAATATCCATTACCGATCTTTTTCAATTTCTTTCTTCTTCAACTTCTTCTTCTTTACTTGTTTCATGATAAAGTAATAACATCAGTATTTATTATATACTGATATGTTATTATAAATATGAAACAACTCTAATTAACCTTCTATCCATCCTACGGAAAAAGGAAATCACCGCGCGTGCGTACGTACGGAATACCGTCTCCACACCGTGGTGTAATCTATTTTCCGCCACCACCTTAATTGGATGGGTATAATGGGGTAATGAGTAACTATATATAATTATTATAAATTGATATTGATACTGAAATAGTATACAAACACTTCAACACAAGTTCACGATCATGAGAACGATATCATCGCTCGTGCGTACGTACGGACTACCGTCTCCACGACGCGATGAGATTCATTCTCCACATTAACCATTCATGAATGATTATAAAGTATATATAATGAATAATAATGAAATATATGACATGTTAAATCTACTGGATTTATTTATATATATATATATGTATGTCATCTACTTACTTCCATTCAAGACAATAAGGAAAGGAAAACAACGTTCATGCGTACGTACGGACTACCGTCTCCATGAACGGTGTGTTTCATTTCATTTATCTATCTATTATATATATATATATATACTGAATATATATGATATATAAATCATGTTTTATATTCTGGAAGTAAGTAAATCATGATATAAGTAATAATAATGTCAAGAACAACAAGTCCAAACACCTACGATAAATGAAACGATTTTACCCAAAACGCTTCTTTAACATGGAATTTACAAAAGAACGGGTAATATAAAGTCATAAGTGAACCATATATGATTTCATAACAATGAATATGATTCTATAATAAGTTAATGACATTATTTAAATCATTATACAGGAGGTTCGGATATGTACAAAGCATATCAGACATAAGGTAAGGGAAATATCACAATCTCATTTTTATCCGAGGTTGTTTATAAATTAGTATTTACTGGGGTGTATTTTATCATCCACATCCATGTTTCCTCAATATGTAATATTATTTCCATTCACCTACAATTTTTTAAATCCCATTTTACCCTTCGGTGAGTTTTTAGTAAAAGATATGAAAGGAATCTTTTGTCGTTTTTCGTACGAGGTACTTTTTGAATTTTCTGACAAAAGTACGAAAAGAATGTTTTTTAAACTTATACGGCATGAAAGGATATTTACTGTTTTATAAAGCCATATTTTCAAGAAGATTCCTCCCAAAGATTTCATGACTATTTTCAAAAAAATCTTTTCTTTTAAAATTTCATGACATTTTGTGAAAGGAAAATGATTTTGAAGAAAAAAGGATATTTTCCTCAAGAATTCATTTCAAGTGTTTTATCAAAACCATTTTCCATCTAAGATGACATTATTTCATATGTGTATGTTTCAAGAATAAAGTCTCTATGATTTACATAGTTTCAATTTTCTTATTATGAAATGATATCCATTTCTTTTATATGGATTATGTGATTATGGGATGATGTTTATGAAACCCATTTTATTTGTTGGGTTATTATGAATGATGTATGTTTATTTTGTGGCACAAGTACGAATGATTTCATTATGAGATGGGTGGGACCTATATCTCCCTCCAATGCATTGGGTAAAGATTTTATATCTCATGAGATAGACATGGCTGGAACGGTAGGTTATATCGGTTCAGTGAAACATGACTGAAATGAGGGTGACTCGGTTCAAAAATGGACTTTTTCCACTAAGATAGTCTTGGAAATGAGTCTTGACTAATAAGATATGATTCTATATGATTATGTGTGTACGACACAAGGTATCATGTTTTAAGATATGATTATTGGGATTTCATTTCACTACTATGATTTATCCCATGTTATGAAATTATACTCTCTTTTGCAGGTTAAGATTTCCAAAATGTTATGTTCTTATGAATATGATATGATTGATATTTCTTTGGTTTACCCTTACTGAGCATTTTAGCTCACCCTTTTATGTTTTCTTTTCCCTAGGATATAAAGAAAGGTTTTAGGTAAAAAAAAGGAAGATCTTTATGGGAGATGTTGAAGATCTTTCACCACGATTAGAAGATTATATTCCGAGTTTCCAAAGACACTAAACTATTACGATCCTTGTGTGTGTGTTTTTGTTATGTACTAAGTATTCCGAAAAAGTAATGTAATGTCCATGTACGTCAAACTTCGGGTCTCTACAGCCACCACACAAGACCAGTGTCCCCCGGTTGGAACGAGTATTTGTTCTTGATTTTTTTGTCTGTGCATCATGGGATGTTGTCTTCGACCCTCATGGACTGGAGTAGGGATGCATAACTCTTTTCAAGTGACTAACCCATTTTGTGGGTAAGTCATCTCATTCGAGCAAACTAGGTCGTTGGCCTGGTTCCTCTCAATTTTCGTCGATGCAATGATATCTTAACATGTCTGGAGGATATTGTCTCGAATTGACATTTGATCTTCCATCACTTACAAGATGTGTTGAGCTACATTTTGGGTAGGAATGTGTATAAAGGCCCATTCTGATGTCAGAGTATGATTTTTTTCATGATCTGATCCTCTATAGGTTGCTAGTAGATACTGGCAGTTCTCCTGTGTTAGGATAGAGAATAAGTCTGTCAATGGTTTTCTTCTCTGGTTTCCACTGTATTTGACTCGTGGGATTCATATTTATGATTAAGAATTTTTATTTACTCACTTTCCACTATATTTTTCTCACATGTTTTGATTACGTCCGCGGAAATTTGACTATACTCATATTTTTTTCCACCCTATTTGGATGGTGGGATTGATGCAAATCAGCAGGTATTTGTGCCTTCCTATATCTAGTTGTCATCCGATGTGAATGATGGGCTTCTTGTGCATAGAATGATGTCTTCATCTGCCTGTAATTTGTTGCATTGTCTAAATAGTGGGACCAGTGAGCACTAGCAGGAATGTACGCATGCTCGTATTACGCTACCCTATTTCTATGGTTGAATTGAGTGGAGGGAAAAGATTTATATGTCTACCCACTGAATGCCACCACATTGGTATGGCAGAGTTCCCCCTCTGGAATCATGGTGATAGCTTGTTTCTGATTATATGTCTACTGCCCAAGGCGGACAGCCCAAGGGCCCCATGACTTTTGGACTTTAGTAGGTTCCCTCAATATAAGATCCTCTTCCGAATTAGTATACTTGGTCGCCCAATGTTTTCAGAGACTCTCTACTGCAGGGGACCATGAGTAGGACCCCTACGTAGCTAGGATGAAGTTATCATCATGGAATTCATCTGCCTCCCTGAGATAAGGGAGGAACTTGTTGTCACATTATGGGGGCAGGATCTCGAAACGGTTCGAGACGTCCATCAGGGCCACCATGAACTAGGGCTCCATCAATGACTAAGAAGTCAGCTGGAAATCTTTTCCAGATTAGAGGCCTTGTCTTTCAACCTCCACTATAGGGATATTACAATTTTTGTGTTACTATTTAATCAGCATGTTGGATACCCAACTTTGAAGATGTTGGGTTACCGAGGGGGTCCTAGTCTTCATCAGGGCCCCAACTGCCTACGGGGTAACTTAGGCACATGTCTGCATAGTTTTTTGGGATTCCATTTGGATCAAAGGTTTCTCTGCAGAGACCTTGGTTGAGGATTCATGTCAGGTTCACTATTTTTGTTTCTACCCAAGGTGATACATGAATGTGTTTTGGGAAAATGAATAAAATTTTTCGATGGGTGACAAACATTTTTCCATTATTATAGATAATTTAACGTCTTCATCTTTGTCTTGACCCAATCCACATCATTTTCATTTAGGGTGGATTGGATTGACCCCGTGAGGACTGGTCAGTTTATCCCTTTCTCATTATAAAGGATGTTCCATAGTCAAATAGTCACAGCAGGAAATTGCATGGGGTTAAGTATTTGTGTAATCAGTCCACTTAGGATATGACTTCCTTGGATGGTCTCTAATGGGTTTATTATTACAGGTAGAAACACCCAACGAACCTTCTATCCATGATTCATAGACCTGCTTTCCAAAGTCAGGAACTCCTTAGATAATGATTTGGCCAATGACACTTAAAGACTCCATTGGTTGAGAGGATGGGAGGTTGGACTCATCGCACCCTTTTGGGGGAAATTATTTCCTATTATAGAACTCTCTTATATATTTAAGTCATTTTCATATGTTCATGATTCCTTGGTTCATTCCTGATGATTGAATCCATAGGCTACCCCTAGTTTGTAGGATCATTATGGATATACATGGATTTGATGCTACAGATGAAATGCTAAGTTAAGCCTTGCAATAAGGCACTCTAGAGTTTATCATCATCCAGGAGGGATAGAATATGGTTTGATATTGGGATCATACCCATAAGATGGACTTCTTACGTATCCTCAGGAGAGGAATCAGATCCCATGTAGTTTGGTTAGCTTGGGGCTTGGACCTGGGAGGAGGCCCATTTGTTGGGGGAATAATTTGGGTGCACCCATTTGGAAGGGAACCCCTTTTGAGATTAGTCCTTTAAGTAGTCGTCCTACGTATCCTGTTTTAAATAGGAATTATATTTATTGTAGTTCAAGATGGGTTGGGGCTTATGCATGGAAGCATCCCATTTGAGGGGAACCTGATTGGGTGAACATTTTTGGAATAGAACCCCTTTAGAGATTGGGCCTTCAAGTATGAATCCTATATATCCTGGTTTGAACAAGAATCATAGTTCTCATAGTTCAATATGGATTTAGTCTTATGCATGGAATCTTTCCATTTGAGGTGAACTTAATTGGGTGAACCCTTTCGGAAGGGAACCAATTTTGATCTTGGGCCTTCAAGAAGGCGTCCTACATATCCTAATTTTAACAGGTATCAAAGTTCTCATAGATCAAGATGGGTTGGGGTTTATGCATGGAAGCTTCCCATTTGAGGGGAACATGATTGGGTGAACCCTTCCTGATCGGAACCCCTTTTGAGATCGGGCTTTCAAGTATGCATCCAAAATATCCTGGTTTGAATAGGAATCAGAGTCATCATAGTTCAGGATGGGTTGGGGCTTATGAATGGAATCTTCCCATTTGAGGGGAACATTATTTGGTGAACCCTTTTAGAACGGAACCCCTTTTGCACTCGAGCCTTCAAGGAGGCATCCTATGTATCCTGGTTTGAACATGAATTAGAGTTCTCATTTTTTAATATGGGTTGGTTGTGTGGATGTTGTAATCATCACAAATATCTAATCCCATGTGAGTCACGCTCGGTGTGATATACAAGAGGATGTGAGAGATTCAACAAACCACACATCTTCTTTCCCACTGATGGAAGATGTCAGGTATAAGGCGGAAGAAGTCAAGACAACGATGGGTGAGAGAGCGGAGCAATGAACCATTCAATGAGAAATGAAATTGAAGGTCATTAGGTCCTACATGAAAAACTAGGGGATTACTCTATAAGGGATGCCCTTGAGATGTCATATGGGTTATAATATAGTTTAAAGACATATATCTTGGACAATGGAATCACAGTTTAATATCGTGTTACTGGGATGTGTTCCATACAATTTAAGGTCTTATGGATAGGAATATTTGGGGACTTGGAATTTAGGGTCATACGATGAGGACCAGTTGTTATAGAAACCCTGATTAACTGGAGTGAAATCATATTTGGATGTTCTAAAGTTCCTCGAACATAGGTGGGGAAGAATGTGTAAACTATGATTATAGAGGGTTTTGGATTAGGAGAAATGATATGAGTCATGTATTCCTTTGAGGTGTACATAGGTAGGTGATGCCTCTCCTAAGAAAGAATATGTCTCGGGTTAACATGTAATTTTTTGTAGAAAATATATACATAGCCACTAGGGAATTTTGTGAATAGTCAAGAAGAAGTGTTTTTAGGACAATGACCATCCATTTCTGATGGATGGGTATGTTCATGTTGATCTAAAATCTTCTAGTATACTACAGTTTAATGTCATATATCTTAGATCATGAAATCAATGTTTAATGTCATGTTGTAGGGAATAATACCATAGAGTTTAACATCATGTGGTCGGGATGATAACTCATAGTTTAGGTTCATAGAGTTTGGAACATTTTTTTATCGAATCTAAGATTAGTTGTAGGATAATGGGTTGGGATGTTCTGACATGCCTCAAACATGAGAGGGAAGGAAATTGTAAACATTGACTCTTGGGATTCTCAGATTAAGAGAAATGATATGGGGCATGTAATACATTTAAGCATATAGTGGTAATAAAAGACTATCATATGGAATAATTTTCCTTTGGTTGATGGTTTTTTTGTAGGAAATATATGTAGGTCCACCATGGAATGATGTGCATAGTCAAAGAAAGGTGTCTTCAGTACATTGGCCTTTTGCTTCTAATGGCCATGGAGGTTTATGGGGATCCAGAATCACCAAAGACATAGAGTTTTATGGATGTAAAGGATGGGTATAGGCATTTAATAAACATTCAAGATTTTATTTTCCATGGATTTCTGGGTCAAATTGGCATAGGAGTCCGGTGATAGGGTTTTCAGGAGGTGCATGAGGAATGTATCTAATCATGGTATTTAAGGGATGGATATTTGTGCAGCATAAGGGCGCAATAGAAATTGTCATCAACCCATCCATGAAAGTTTTTGGTGCGACCATCAATTTTCAATGGGGGTTAGTGAAGGCAGGGAAGGGACCATTCCAGAGGGGCAGGACCACAACTCGGAACTAATCCCATGTGGGGGGGGGGGGGTGCAACCCTTGTAGTATCGACCAGTGGGTATGACTGGTTTTCTATATATGGATGTTATCATAAGATTTGGCTGCATAGGATGTTATGTAGAGTATTTTTAGCACAAGATCTTCTGAAAACCGTTGGCTGGAAAAAAGCTGGTCATGAACCATTTTTTGTAATGGGGTGTCAGCATACCGCCTTTTACATAGGGAGTCCAAGAACCATTTTTATTATATTTTTTATTTGTTTATTGGTATGTTTCAAAGGGTATTCTAAATATGGTTTGTGGGGAGTAATTCCAAAAATTTCTTCTTAAATATGGTTCATGGGATGGAGTCTGTAAACTTATTATGGTTTGCGGGATGGAATCTATAAACTACTTTGTATGCAGGATAGAGTCCCATGAACTACTTCAGGAGGGGGATAGCTTTATCCTACACCCTCTATGTTATTCGTCCCCTTTTCACCCACACCAGATCTCCCTCTCCATCTTCTTCCACCCTCTCTTTTATAGTTACCCGAGTGGTCCTTTTATATAGTGTCGGGGAAGCTCTATCTACAATTCACACAACATCTTTTGTGTAAGCCCATGGAGGAAATCTGGCCCACAGATGACTCATTCATATGATATTTGGTTTTTTGGGATGTCATTGGCTTCTCCTTTCCTACGAACCACATAATTCATAGGGATAGTTTGCAGGGTGTACCTCTATCAGATTCTCGCTAGCGAAAATGGTCTGTGAAGCTTCGGTTCACGTGTGTAAATTCACTGCGAAAATTTTCATTCAGTGGCCAACACTTCATGGACCAGAACATCATAGGCCATCCACGTACTTCTGGTTCATAGTTTATGCCATCTGTGAATGTTTCTCAGTAATCGATGTTTGGACAAGATTGGGTCCTTTTCCAAACATAATTTCTTCACTTTTCTCCTCAATTTTCAATCCAATAATGTATTTAGTTTCGTCACCCAACTTTTGGGCATATTTTTCTTTTCTTTTCTAAATTTGTAGTACCCTATATATATATATATGTATATTAAATTCTATTTACACACCACAAGAAGTGATTTCTCCAGTGTCAAAGACTTTACTGGATAACCAAGATGTAAAGGGATCAAATATCACCCAACACACATATATATTTAATTTATACTTGGAATATATGTCATATTCATGCATGGAATATAAATGGTAATAAATTAAAAATAAAAAAATAATTATTAATTGTTAATTGTTAATTGTTAATTATTAAATTTTTTTTAACAGGCTGGGGTTAACTCCATTTATTATATAAAGTAAAATAAAGAGACAAAGGGGGAGGATGGGTCATACAATCATTCCTACCCAGTATCAGTAAAAATGAAAAAAACAATAAAACTAAACAAGATCAGATACTCATACTTTGATGAGGTGATCTTCCACCACAACCATGAGGAAGTCGATCCCTTATCCAATTCTTGACCTACAACCATGGACCACCTCCATCATTCATGGACTCATTATCAGTGGAATCTTTATCATCAGCTACTTTAGGAACACCAACTTTTCTTAACATCTCATCCTAACTGCTTTCGAATGCAAGAAAGTCAAAGGAATTATATTTGAGTAACTTACCACTTGCGAACAAAGATGGGATCCTTTTTTCGATATCTCAAATAATTACCTTCCTTGATTTCTAAGGAGTTTTAGAAGTTTAAAGGGATACATGGAAAACGTGATGAACATTCAGGGTGTGCAATCCCATAGTGGAATATCTTTATACTCTGTATGCTGATATAACCCTCTGAAAAATATATCCAACATTATCCATTGTTTTTTATCAATCAATCCTACGATTCTCCCCCATTTTCTTTTGAGAAATTGCATCATGATTTAAGGCAATAGACTGATATTTCTCTAAGCAATTCAATCTAGTATCAAATTTTCAAGAAGGTTCATCATTGCTTTGAGAAGCCACCATATTTCTGAGCTATCACCCTGTAGTGAAGCACCATCCTTTCATGGAAGACCACTGAATAGATCAATGAATTCCATAGGTTTCCTCGATGAATCAGCCACCATATTGGTATTTCTTTTAGCTTTGGAAGTAGCTAAAACATTCTATCTCCAAATTTAAATATCAAATTTATCTTGGGATGCATTTTCATATTTGGATTGGTCATCTATAAAATCAATAAGTGATTTCTCTAACTCAATCCTCGTAAAGAGAACACCTCTAAATGATTTTTAGCTAAAATGAAATTGGCTCTCCTCTTCTTTCTTCCATAGTACTTTCCCAAGGACTTGATTTACCTTGAAGAAGAAAAATTCGAAAATGTTGTCTAGCATACACCGGATTTTATGATACAAGAATATCAAAGGGTGGGAGATGGTTATGATTCTTAGAAACCTTAAGGAGGAATTCATCAGTAGATTCTTTAGGTAGTCTAATAGGATTTTTTCCAGAATTAATGGGTTCCCTTTTTCTCTGGTAGTGAATCACTTCATGACCAAATTGAGCATAATGTTAATAGGTTAGTCATCTTATGTAGTTAGAGTTCAAATTACCAACAACCTTCCATAATGAACTATATACAAGGACCATTTCATATATAATTCTCAAAGAGAATTAATCCTTGATAGTAGATGTAAGGACCTTATAAAACAAGGTGGATCCATGATCAACTTCTACCAACATGAATGAATAATTTCCAAATATAACATGCTCATTTTATTTATCCTTCTAAATTGGGATGCCAAGTGATAGATAAATTTCATACAGGATCCTAAGATGCAATAAAATTCAATGAAATTCATAAACTCTATCCCATTCATTCACCATTAAACTTCTGTATTCAATTATTTTAAGGACTAAATCCCATTCCTGGATGTGCACGATTCTGGACTTGAGGGATACCGATCTAAAATCCCATTACATCATCTTTAGTTCTTCTAAAGAGAAAAGAAGGTGAAAGTAACCCTAACCAATTGGAAATCAATTCTATTATTAGAATACCCAAATCAAGATAAGTTGATTCTGTAAGTTCTAAATCGTCAACAGATTAAAACCTATTGGAAGGATAATGCGATCTATAATATAATTCTAACCTTTTTTTAGCCAATTTGAAATAGATTTATTCATTTACAACCACATGAGTTGGGTTTCAGGTCTTCTGAAACATACACGCATCTGCCTCCCTGAACAGTGAACAGAGTAGCTTCCAGAAACATCAGTGCCTTTGGATTTTTCAGGAATATATTCATATTTAATGATGAAAATATTTGAGGCTCCATAGTGTTTAGGGAGATCCGCCACTTGATAATTCCCTCCAAAAAAATAATTGATTCCCTAAAAAATATAGAATCATCGTGAACAAAAGGGAACCTTGACCATCATCAAAATCACCATGGAGGATCTCTCATACTCACATATTCTCCCCACCTAATAATATTTAATTATTCATTTTTAATTTTTAATTTTTAATTATTAAAATAAAAAATAAAATTAAAAACCAACAATAATGATCTAGCGGTGGGTTATACCACTGCTTGATGATTGTCCTAGTTTTTCAAAAACTGATGTTGAATGAATTGGGACGCATAATTTAGCATTGATTTCTCAAAACTGCCAAAAAATAATTTAGAGATGGTTTAAAATTCCACTAAAAGTTTACTTTATCATAATTTAATTTTAAGTTTTTTTTGGTTTTTAGGTTTCTTAAGATTATAGATATGGGTTTTAGTTATTTTTAGTGATTTTTTTTGTTTATAGTGTTTATAGTTTTTTAATAGTTTTTAGTGATTTTTAGAGTTTATTGGGTTATTTTATGGTTTTATGATTATTTTAGGATTTTTAGAGTTTTTTGTGGTTTATTATATTTTTTAGGGTTTTTACCATTTTTATGGGTTTTTAGGGTTTTTCAAGGTTTTAATGGTTTTTATGTTTTTAGGGTTTGTTATGATTTTTAAGGGTTTCTTATGGTTTTGGTTTTTTTGGATTTTCTTAACAATTTTTGGGTTTTTAGTAATTTTTTAACAGTTTTAGGATTTTCTAGGGTTTTTATGGATTTTAATGTTTTTAAAGGGTTTTTAGGGTTTTTAGGGGTTTTAAAGGTTTTTTAGGCTTTTAAAGGCTTTTTAGGTTTTTTAAGGTTTTTAGGGTTTTATGGTTTTAGGGTTTTTAAGGTTTTTTAGGTATTTTATGGTTTTTTAGGGTTTTCAGGTTTTTTTAATGGTTTTAGGGGGTTTTATAATGATTTAGGGTTTTAGGGTTTTAGGTATTTTAAAGGTTTTTAGGGTTTGATTGGGTTTTCACTGATTTTTTTAGAGTTTTTTTGGGTGTTTGAGTGATTTTTTATAATAGTAGGGTTTTTATAGGGTTTTTTACTATCTTTTCGGGGTTTTAGGGACATTTAGGTGTTTTTAGGATTTTTCTTTGTATTTTAGGGTTATCATTGTATTTTTTAGCATTTTTATGATTTTGGGGGTTTTATAATGTTTTTTAGGTTTTTTAGGTTTTTTAGGAGTTATATAGGTTATTACAGTTTTAAGGTAATTTAGGGGTTTTAGGGGTTTTAGGGTTTTCAGGGATTTTAGGGAAATTAGGTAATTTTAGGGCTTTTAAAAAGTTTTAGGTTTTTTAGGGTTTTTATGGTTTTTTGGGTTTTTAGGGTTTTTAGGGTTTTTAAAGGATTTTTGGGGTTTTAGTTTTTTAGGGTTTTGGGTTTATTAGGGGTTTTAGGGGATATTTTTATTTTTTGATATTTTTTAGGGTTTTACAAGGTTTTAGGGTTTATAAAGGTTTTTAAGAGTTTTTAAGGGGTTTACAGGGGTTTTATGGTTTTTAGGGATTTAATGGGGGTTTTACGGTTTTTACAGGTTTTAAATTGTTTTAAGTATTTTTTGGATTTTTAGGGTCTTTAGGGGAGTTTTCGGGGGGGGGGGGGGGGAGGATGTTAAAGGTTTTTAGGGGTTTTAGGGTTCATTTGGGGATTTTAGTGTTTTTAGGAGTTTTGAGGGTTTTGAGGGTTTATTATGGGTTTTAAAAGTTTTTTTCAAATTTTTTATGTTTTTAAGATTTTTTAGGGTTTTAGGGTTTTTTGGGTTTTTAGTTTCTTTAGGGATTTTATAGAATTTTAGAGTTTTTATGGTTTTTAGGTTTTTATGGTTTTAATGGTCTTTTAGGGATTTTCAGAGTTATTTTAATGTTTTTTAGTTTTTCTTATGGTTTTTAGTGTGACCTTTTCATCATTGAAAATGAGAGAAAGTTTAAAATTTATAATTCATAATAACTACAATGTATAGTGGTTTGTAGGGTCAAAACCACATGGAATGATGACCAACCAAAATTTCTTTTTTTTTTCAAAACACCCACTGGTGTCAATAGTGGGTGGGGTTTTCTCTTTTCCTTACTTCTATATTTTTTTATTTTCTTAAAAGCGAAAAATAGAAAACAAGATTTTGACTAGGAGGTTAAGCCTTACAGTAAGAAACGATGAAAACAATGGAAAGATAATAAATGAAGACACATATCAATGATTAAGATGTAGAAAATTAATAAAAACACTCAAGAATTAAAAAACTACTGGTTTAAAATGATAAATTATTTACTACTTGTTTTTGAAACACACCTCAAGGAAAAACTGAAGAATCTCCCTTACCAGGAAACTCAACAGACAGAAGATTTATTCTAAGAGGTCACTACCCCAAAATCAATCAAACTGATTAATAATTTCATAAAGGAAAAAAATGGAATTTAACTCGCTGTAAAACTCCAATGTTGATGACATTAAATCTTTGATAAATGCATTCAAGATTAATCTCACCAATTGATCTTGAAATTTTTCAAATTGAAAATAGTTAGGGTGTGAACAATTAAATAGAGAATCAGAATCAGTCTCACCGACTGATTCTAATTTTTTAAAAAGAAAATTATTTGAAGAGATTTAAAATAATAACTTGTAGAATTAATATCCTCGAGATAATATCTTTATCCTGTTATCATATTGATTATCAAAAATAACAGTATTAGATTACAAAGAAAGGAAATTGAAAATGAGCATAAAAGAGATATCCATCTCTGAACTTGAAAAGATACTCTACTCATGGGTTCCTCAGGTCTCCAGGATTGGTTCTCCAAGGATCTGCTATGCTTTCAAGATGTGGGAGGAATAATAAATGAATGAATGAATTATCCTCCCACTGCTGATCTGTTTTTAAATAAACTATCATCTGCTGCAAGTAACCATCTTTCTCAACCGACTTTGTTAAGTCCCTTTATACTACACCGCACACGTTCTCTTCTCATTGCAACATTTTTAATTGTATCTTAACCACTATAACTAACTTCTTAGATTTTGTTGGGATGCACATGGACATGTTTTGGGATCCTGGATGAATCCTCAAAAGAAAACAGTTGGGACAGTTTAAAAATAAAAAGATATAAAAACAAATTACTTATATACTTAATTATTACTATTAGTTAAATTATTATTATATAAATAGTTAATATTTATATATTTGTTAATTACTAAATATTTTAAATTGATTATTTAATTAAATTTATTTTTCAATGGACTTTTATAAATATTATAGTTATCTAATTAAAATTATTAAAATAAATATTTTAATAAAATACTTTAAGTTTAAAAGTTATTATATTATTAAGTTAATTATTTATTTAATTAAAATATAATTATTATAATAATTAATTTATTTATTAAGTTTATAATTTATAGTCAGATTTCATTATTAGGATTTTAATATTTTATTTGATTATTTTATTAAATTAATATTATTAGTAATTAGTTATTGTATCTTTATCATATTTTTACATTATTATTAATTTAGTTGAATTAATTAAGTTATTTTAATTATTAATTTTGTTATTATATTTATAGTTATTTTATTTAAAAAATTATAATTACTATATTTATTAAATTTTTTATTTAAATTTATTTATTTTAATTTTATTTATAAGTATTATTAATATTCTAGTTTAAAATATTTTTATTTTAATTAAATATTTTTATAATTGATTTAATTATTATAATTATTTACTATTTACTAAGTTTTATTTATATTATATTATATTATTATTATTATTATTATATTATTATTATTATTATTTTATTTAATTTTATTATCCCCCACCACCCTTCTCCACAGCACTGCCCAATGGGGGTTTAATTGGGGCCTCTCCTGTAAGCTGGTGGCAGCCCTGGCTCACCCTCCTTGGCTTCCTTAGAACTCTGGTGGTGAGCACTCCAAATAGAGACGGCGCGGGGCACGACTTCTCATCGAATTCGTGGTTGGCAACTGTTGGCTCCTCCTCTTCTCGGTAAGACCACATCGACGAGAGTGGATCTAGGCAACATCTTGTGGAGTCTTGAGATCTCCACAATTGAGATGGAGGCCCCTCTTGATGGCTCTGGCTCTGGTAAAGGAAAGTTTCAGATTCAAATTTGAAATTGAAAGCCTCACACTGTGGAAACACATCAACAGCGACGCCTCGGCTTGGCCACAACTCCATTCTCACGTTTCCTATTCCATAGTGGAGAATAGAGTATATTTGAGTTTGATATGTAATTGTGGTGGTTTAGCATTTCTTGGGTTGAAAAATTCAAATCTGTAGTGTAAATGGTTTGATTATGGTTGGGTGTGAAGATTGATTGTGAAGAGTTACAATGATCGTGCAAGATCGGTGTCAGTATGATGGAAGGAGGATTGGTATGAAGAGGATGGGGAAACAAGCATCAGTGACTCATAGATGTTGTCGGTGAGATAGACTTTGTTGTGGTTGATGGGTCTTGGAATAGTGGACACAATGAACCAGGGAATAACAGAATCTAGATAAATTGGCGCTGGTGATGCACTATCGAACCAAGAACCAAAATACAAGGAAGAAATTGCAGAAAATTAAATGGAAAAAGGAATTTAAGTTCTTCAAATCCCTATGGATCCTACTGAATGAAAAGAACACCACACACACTCTCAATTTATTAATATCTGAAAGATATACAGGGGAAACATATGGCAGTAGTAATCAACAAGAACAGAGATTGAAAATAAGAGAAAATCGGCATACAGTACTGGAGTTCATGAATACTCTATTAGTCCTATTTACTTTTTTCAAGATTGTAGGGGCACACGTTTTCTGGATCTGGTCACGTCCACTTTCTCATCTGGATCGGATTTTTCTTCAACAAGAACCGGCGCTGCACATCCTCCTCTAAGGAAGGGAGATCGTCTCCTTCTTCGAGAATCAAGACTCGGTTTCCAGGGAGATCAACAGGCACATGAAGCCTCTGACGATGTGACACAGAGTTGATGACGAAGAATGTCACCGTAGATGCTAAGACCCAGTATAGGAGAACAATACTTCAGAAGAGTAGATCAAGAGTGTGAATCGTCGCCTCCAGAGGAGTCGTAGCATGGGTGATTAAACCCCCTGTGAGCAGCCATTCGAGAAACCACTTTCCCTAACCAGGGCCTTCTACGATGCATGTAGAGTGAAACAGAAACCAAACGACCCTCACACGCCTCATGAAACATCGGCCAGATGGATGGCCCGCCCCATTTGGGTGGCCATATGGGAATTTCCATCATAGATATATGCGGACATAGATATTAAAAAAGCATATTATAACATATTCAAATTGAAAAATCAAAATGAAACAGTATTAAAGATGAATTTAATATAAGAACAAATGTGAATTAAAGTATATAAATTCACAAATATCCACCATTTTTAATTAAATTCAATGAAGTTATTGCACCTAGGGGTCACGGAATCTGAACCAAGTTTAATCTATGTAGGCAAAAATTAAACTTTTACAAGACCATAACATTAGTCAAACTATCAGTTGGGTTTATGTCAGTGTGTATACTATTGATACACATGGTTCCAGATTCTACAACATCTCTAATAAATTGTAACCTAATATCTATATGTTTTGACTTACAATGGAAAACAAGGTTTTTTGATAAATGAATAGATTATTGACTATCTAAATTATCATTAATAGTATAATTGTAAATACACAGTTCATAGGCCATACCTTTCATCCACAATGCCTCCTTAACCACCTCAGTCAGGGCTCTGTACTCAGATTTTGTAGTCGAAAGTGCAACAAAAGATTGCATGTTGCACTTCCAGGAAATGGCACCACCAAATGCGCTAAACACATAACCGATTAGAGATTTATAGGTATCTACATTTCCATCATAGTCAGCATCCACATAACCATAGATAAGGTCAATAGAATCAATATTTCTACCATAACATAAACAGACACTAGGTGTACTAGAGAGATATCTAAGTAGCCCCTTGAGGGCATGCTAGTGTGGCTTCCCTAGTGTGGCCATGAACCTACTAAGGGTGAAAACCGCAAATGCAATGTCAAGGCGCGTACAAATCATTGTATACATTATTCTTCCAACCATGTTAGCATAATGAATTTTTGATATAAATTCAATATCTTCATTAGCTGTAGGGGCTTGTGATAAGGACAATTTAAAATGTTGAGAAAAGGGAATATTAACAAGTTTTAGAGTTTCAAACATGTACCTCTTGAGAAATTTTAAAATATAGATATGCTAAGAAAGGTAGAGTAATTTATTAGGTCTGTACTTAATGATTTCTACGCCAACAATTTGTTTGGACACACCCATGTCCTTCATTTCAAAAGTGTTTTGCAACTGGGTTTTGATAGAAGATTTAAGATTCATATCCTTTCATATAATGAGAATAAAATCGATATACAACAAGAGGTAATTGATACAGGTCACCATTGCCTTGAAATAAACACAGGCATCATATTGTCTTCTAGTGAATTTATTATCTAACATGAATGAGTCATAATTCATGTATCATTGTCTTGATGATTTCATTAAGACATATAGAGACTTATTCAGGAGGCACACTTGATGTGGTTTGAATTCACTAGGATAGGATTTAGGAGGCTGCATATAAATATTTTCTTTCAGTTCACCATGTAATAAAGCAGTCTTAACATCTAACTGATCAATGTGGAAGTCTTTATAGGCAGCATAGGATAACATGATCCTAATAAAAGAGTGCATCACTATAGGAGAGAATATTTCATAATAATCAATTCCCTATCTTTGTAGGAAACCCTTAGTTACTAACATAGCATTAAACATGATTTTGATTCCCTCAGTATTATCCTCTTTCCTGTTGAAAATCCATTTGGAACCCATTATATTAGCATTAATGGGTTTGTTCACAATAATCCATGTATGGTTTTTCATTAAGGAATGAATCTATTCATTCATAGAAATGACCCATTTCATGGAGTCCTTTTCTTTCCAGGATTTCCTATATGACTGAGGATCATCATCGATGAGATCCCAGGCCACAATAAAATCATAGGAATCCATGTCATAATGGATGAACCTAGAAGGAGGTCTTGTAACCTTCCTTTGTTTTTCACGAGTCAATTGATAGTCCCTATAACTATCAAGGCATTCATAATCCAAATCTAAACTAGAAATTATTTCAGAATCAGCTACAATAGTGGGATGAGAAGCCAGTTGATCAGGCTGAAGATCATTCTCAAATTGAGCTAAAGGCTTAGGTTCATCATAATTTGAATGGTCTAGTTCATCACTTATATTATGAGTAGGTTTGGTCTTGGTATAGGATGACTCATGAAAGACCACATCCCTACTGATAATTCATTTTTGGTACTCGTATTTATCAACCCATAGTTTATACCCTTTGACCCCTTCGGGGTAACCAATGAAAATGCATTTTAGAGATCTTGGTTCAAACTTATCAGTCGTAACATGTGCATAGGCCATGGAACCAAAAACCCTAATGTAGGAATAAGAGGGCGGCCTCCCAGTCATATTCTCTTCATGAGTCTTGAACTAGTTAGTAGAAGACATACACCTATTGATAAGGTAAACTGTAGTGCTAGTAGCCTCAGCCCAGAAAGACTTGGGGAGCCCTGAGCATGCAAGCATGATTCAGAAACACTCTAAGATGGTCCTATTATCCTCTCTGGTAGACCATTCAGTTAGGGGATTATCTCTAATAATCATATGCCTCTTAATCCCTTCTTTTTCACAGAAGTCAATAAAATATGCTGACAGATACTGTAATCCATTGTCTGTCCTCATGGTCTTTATTTTCTTTCAGGTCTAATTTTTGATTGAAGCTTTCCAGGTTTTAAAGGTCTAGAAAACATATTATTTATTCTTCAAGATGTACACCCAGACCTTCCTAGAGATGTTGTCAATGGAAGTGACAAAGTAAGATCCTCCACCATGAGTGGTAGTCCACATTGTACCCCCATAAACCCGAATGGATGTATTCAAGTAGCGCAGCGACTTTAAAAGTGGATCTATTGAAACTAACTCTCTTATAATTTCCCATTATACATTATTCACAAAATGGCAGGTTTATTAGCATTATATCATTCATAAGTCCTTGCTTGCTGAGCTCTTCTAATCCCTTGGAGCATACATACCCCAACCGTCTATGCCAAAGCATATTATTGTCAGTGTTTGTTTTGTAAACACTACCCAACTACCTTGAATGGGTCTTAACATCCAAGACATACAACCCATTTTTGAGAGACCCTCTAATAATGGTCATAGATCCTTTATAGATCTTAATTGATCCTGATTCTGATCTAAAGCTATATCATTTTTTATCATGAACTCCTAAGGAAGTTAAGTTGCGTTGGAGGTAGGGAACCCACCTTACATCAGTCAAGGTAATCACAGATTGATTGTCAAGTTCTAATAGAATAGATCCTCTACCCTCTAATTTACACCTATTATTATTTCTTAATAGGACATTCCATTACACTCTCTCCACCAGCTCTGAAAATGTCTCTTTGTA
The DNA here is from genome assembly GCA_963277665.1 of Viscum album. Taxonomy (NCBI): domain Eukaryota; kingdom Viridiplantae; phylum Streptophyta; class Magnoliopsida; order Santalales; family Viscaceae; genus Viscum; species Viscum album. The sequence goes on along the minus strand of OY728161.1, from coordinate 578,350,639 downwards.
GGGACACGTATAGAGGGAATATCTAGAGTCAAGGACCCACTCTCCATCGCGTGTATGGATGGAAACATTTAATACTTCAGTGGTGTCATAACCAGAGTCAACAATAATAGGATATTCAGTGGATTGTGCACATTCTTGCTCACGTTTGAGCTTCCTACATTGAGACTTAATATTCCCTGGCTTTTCACAACAGAAGCATGTGAATTTTCTTTCTCTATTATTGTAATTATTCCTAGGTTTTGGTTATTTCCTAGGTTCTTTGTTTCTTATACTTTTATCTCTATTAAATTTTTTCTTTTTTTTCTTTTAACCTGGGGTCTACCCCAAGTGAACAAACTCTTAGCCTCACCTTTGGTTTTAGATTCTGAGTGACAATCTTCAGATAGAAGGGCATACATGACTTCTTCTAGAGTCAAGGAGTCTCGACCATACATCATGGTCTCGACCAAGGTGTTATAGCTATGGTCAAGGGAGATCAGGAGATTGATGGCCTGATCTTTATCACCTACTGAGACATCTATATTGGCTAGATCTAACATGATTTTCTTGAACTCATCAAGATGAGATTTCAAAGAACTGCGTGGTCTCATCCTAAAGGTGAATATGCGGTGCTTCTTATATATCCTACCTATAAGGGAGGTAGTCCTGTAGTGTTTTTCTAACTTAAGACAGATGCCGACAACAATATACTCGAAGGACACTTCTCTCAGGATATTATCTCTTAAGGACAATAAAATAGAACTGTGGGATTTAACAAGAATTTCCATGGGCACAGGTTGGTATTCAGCAATAGTTTGGACATTTTCATTATCAGTTACCATGGGTTTAGTAGGCCTAGAGAGAGCATCAATGAGACCTTGTTGGATATGTAGTGGAGTCATTTTTATTCACCATATATTGAATTCATTATCTCCCTCGAATTTTTCAATTTCACACCTCTTTGTAGACATGTTTATATAGTGAGTGGATGTCGAGTAATTTGGGGAAACTAAAGTGTATTCCCCCAAAAGACCAACCAATATCACTAGGGATAAGTGTGTAAAATGGGTAATGAAAAACAAAAATATTCGGCAAAGTCAATAATTCCCCTTAACACAGAAAAGTTGATAAGAGAAATGTATTGGATGAATTAAACAGATACAAAAATGAAGAAAACAAAAAACCCAAAATTGTAAGGAACTATAAACTAAAAATATCTGGTGATATAACAAGAAAGATTTTGAAACCAAAGTGGTGATCAGTGCAGAGGGGATGCCAATTAGTTTTTGTTAGAAAACTGATAGTAAATACATACAGAATTCAGAAATCAATTTGTGGAGGCCTGTAATTAATGTTATAGGTAATTAGACATGAAAAATTACAGCAATATGCAACTTTCTAAGTATGAAGCAAGCCGAAAATGGTGGTAATAGCACATATGATCAAAAGAAAGTAGGCGGGTTGCATTATGACTAACAGCCTAAACTCTTATGTACAACAAATCAATTACTGTGATTGTACACAAAAAATTGAAACAACGGAGGAATGATAAAGAACCAAAAGAAATGCAAACAGTAGGATAGAAGTAATCAGCACGGCTTCCAAGAGTGGCTCTAATACCAGTTGTTGTGGTTGATGGGTCTCAGAACAGTGGACACAATGAACCAAGGAACAACAAAATCAAGATAAATTGGCTCTAGTGATGCACTGTCGAACCAAGAACCAAAATGCAAGGAAGAAATTGCAGAAAATTAAAGGGATAAAGGAATTTACATGATTTAGATCCTTATGTATCCTACTACATGGAATGAACACCAGGCACACACTCTATTTATTAATATCTGAAAGAAATACAAGGGAAACGTATGGAAGCAGTAATCGGCAAGAACATAGATAAAAAATAGGCAAAAGTTGGCATATAGTGCCAGAGTTCATGCATACTTTGGTAGTCCTGTTCACTTCATGTTGAATTTTAGGGGCATGCATCATTTGGATCTGGTCATGTCCTCTTCCACATCTGGATCAGATATTTCTTCAACAAGAACCAACACCACACATCCTCCTCCAAGAAAGGGAGATCATCTCCTTCTCAGAGTGTCAATAATCAGTTTTTAGGGAGATCGATAGGTTCAAGAAGACTCTCGAAATGCGACAAAGAGATGATGATGAAGAATGTCGATGTACATGGTGAGAGCCAGTACCAGAGAACAATACTTAGGAAGAGCATAACAAGAGTATGAATCGTTTCCTCGGGAAGAGTCATAGCAGGGGTGATTAAACCCCCTGCGAGTGGCCGTTCAAGAAACCACCTTCCCTAACCAGGGCCTACCATGATGCACAGAGAGTGAAACTGAAACCAATCAACCATCACACACCTCATGAAACAGTGTCCACATAGATGGCCCACCCCATTTGGATGGCCACAAAGATCAACGGCCAGGATGATTTGGGTGGCCACATGGGAATTGTCAGCATGAATATATGTGGACAGAGATATTAAAAAAGAACATGATAACATATTCAAATTGAAGAATCAAAATGAAACAATAATAAAGATGAATTTAATATAAAAAAATTAATGAATTAAATCATATTAATTCATAGACTGAGGGGTTGGGGTGTTAGTAGCTGAGTAGAAGAAGGCATCAGTAACTAATGAGATACCGATGTGTATGTAGAACGGTGAGACATTTGATTAAAGGAAGATTGGTGAGGAAAATGAATCATAGACTGCAGATAAAGGAAAGAGGATCTTATGAAAGACTGGTTGTGCAACGGTGTCTCATTGAGGTGGAGTTGAAGATATGTGAGATATGTTGCGGTATCGGTGATGAAGGGAGGAATGGTGGAGTCAAAGAGCATGGGTAGCACAATGTTATCGGTAGCACGCGAGACACCAACAAAGGGAAGGGTGAAATATTGAAGTGTTGGTTGCACAATGATTTCAGTAGTAGAGTCGGTGACTCCTAAAAATTGTTAAAGTATAAAATGTGTCACTGACACCCAATGCTGAAAAAAACAAAAACTTAAATTAATTAAAGTAATTAGTTAACTGATTAATTAAAAACAATAAAAAATTAAACTAAAATTAAAAACTAAATTAAGAAAATAAATAAAATGAAACTGGATTATTATATATTATTTTTTTAAAATTTGAAAGAAAACATTTAAAAAACATAAATAAATTATTATTTGTAAACAAATTAATCAATAAACTTGATTAAGGTTAAACAAATTTTTAAAAAATAAAAGTAAAAGATTAAAAATGATATTAATGAGTTAATTAATTAAATAAAAATAATTTGAACCAAAGGAAAGGCAATGTTGAGTGAGGTGAAACTGTGTCAGTGACTCATTGAGTCACCAATAGTGGAAATAAGTAGTATTAGTGACTGAAGCAAAAATATGAAAAAACTAAAATAAAAATTTTAAAAATTAAAACATTATGAAATTGAATATTTAAAATTATAAATTAATTAATTAATTTACTATATGAAGACTTAAAATAATAATTAATTGAATCAAAAATATAACTAATTAATTAAATTAAAAGTTAAACACTTAAATTATATTAAGGACTAACTAATTTATTAAACAAAATAGATAAATTACCAATTATAAATATAATTGATAAATTAAATTAAATAGATACAAATTAATAAATCAAATCAAATAAAATAAGAATAAAGTGATTAGAATAAATTAATAAAGTTGATTTATTTTAATCAATCTAAATTAAAAAATAAAATATTAAATCAAAGACTAGGTTAATTAGTTGAAAATAAAATGAATAAATGGTTAATTAATTAAAACAATTCCAACAAAATACTATTATTTAAAGGAGAATAAAAACTTAAAATGAAATTAGATTATTAAGATAAGTAAAAAAATAGTGTTTTATAGAGGTTTAAAATATGAGATTAATTATAACAATTGATTAATTAATAAATGAAAATAAATTATTATTTAAGTAGAATAATGTAATAAAAAACAGAAAATAATTAATTAAATGATTAAAAACATTGATAAATTATGTGGCAAATCATGTGAATTTAAAGCCACATGAAATTACCACACACATAAAAATTGTTTGTCAAAAAAAATCCCATATTTTATTAACTGTAAAAAACTGGAGTGCGTTTGTATTAAAAAAATCCTAAATGTAACATGTCAATCCCATTAAAAACAAAGGTCAAGGAACTGTAAATGAGACTTTTTAAAATATAATTCTCCAACTAAGTCTTGCCTTACTCTTAATGGTGATAAAGAAACCATTGAATCATCTACCAATGAGGATGTCCTACCTCATATATGAATCTACCTAAAGAATTAATTCAAATCAAATCTATGTCCAAAATTCAAGAGTGATAAAAGGTTAAAAGTAAATGGAATTACAAATGAACAAAAGGAAATTTATACTTTCAATTTCACCCACGTTACAAAAATATTTTTTTTGAATCACCTTATTGATACAACTTAAATGGATTCATTCAAACCAATTGTCCCCTTCTTCATCTAGCTTTCATTATTCCCCCCACCTTAATGAACTCATTTATGAGCATAGTAACTTTATTATAATTTTTCTCAAACCAGGTATCTTGTGTTGAGCCCTATGCATAACACTTATTCAAAACTATAAAGAGGGATTTTATTTAACAGAAATGAACCCTGTGCCTAGTGTCTCGGAGAATCACCATGGGATCCAAAATTCCCAAATTACTCCAGTTCTAATAAATTCATATTAAAAACATTAAAATTGTCTCACTAAAGTGATTATTTTAAAAAAATTAAAATAAAACGGATCCTCTAAGAAAGGTAAAAACATCTAGTCCCTAAAGTTATGATCTCAACTCCACTAACAGGTATCCTATATCACTCTCAAACATAGTTCCTAAATTGAGCATTCATAAATTCACTAAGTTATGTGAATTTTTTCAAATTTAAAGTGAAGAAGAAGATAAAATTAGAAATAAAAATTTAAGAACATACCTAATAATGTTTTATACATTAATGTTCAATCATGAAACTCCATACGAATTGAAAAATTCGGGAATTATAATTCACATTGACACCAATAAAAACATACTTATTTTTCTGAAAACAAGAACTAAGATCACAAATTCAACATAAAGAGAGTTCAACCACAGTAGAAAACACCACTTTATTCAAAAAAATCATCAAAAACAAAAGAATGAAGTCAAAGAATGGACCATGGGTTGACTCCCATGAAGAAATGAGTTTAAAGTCTTTAATTGTAATTTATTAAAATTTAGTTTTCCAGTATAGTGATGGAATCCAATCCCTTTGGTTTTCCTTCAAAATGAAGATTGACTCTCTACCCATTAACCAACATGGATTTTTTTTCTTTACCTACAATCTCAAAAACTCCATTCTTTAAAAATCTAACAATAGTAAAAGGACCAAAACTCTAGGGTTTAAGTATTTCAGGAAAGAGCTTAAGACTTGAATTAAATAGGACGACCATCTATCTAGGTTTGAATTCTCTATCATGTTTGACAGAATCATGAAAGATTTTATACATCTCTTTGTGAATCCTAAAATTATAATAAGACTCTCTCCTTATCTCCTCATGTTCACTCATATCAAGAAATATTCTCTCTCCAGCACTCTAAAAATAAAAATTTAAGGTCTTATACTCCCAATATGACTTATCCTACAACTCCACAGGAAAATGAAAACATTTTCCAAATAATATCCTATATGAATACATACCTATCGGGGTCTTAAAATTTATTCTTTATTCCCAAAACGCTTCATCTAATTTAAGAGACCAGTCTTACCTATAATTTGAGATATTTTTTAATAAGATCTCTTTTAGCTCCCTATTAGAAATCTCTACATGTCCATTAGATTGTGGATGGTAGTCAGTACCAGTAGAACACCCCAAACATTTTATGGTATGCTTCACTTAAATAAATTATATTCATAGCCTATATTTCATAAAGAACTATGTTCCTTTGATACAAAATTTGGTTATTTAATAGATAGTCAAAAACTAGCCATTAAATATAAATTTTCCACATCTATGTATTGAATTTTGAAAAACGGTCATCTAGAGTTGTGACCAGTAAGTCATTTGGAGTTTGATAGAACCAACATGATTTTTTTGATGAATAGTAACATACCCCTATTAATGGTAATATGAATAGTGATATGACATTTATAAATAGTAAATAATTTTAATATTTTATTTTATTAAGCTAATAAGATAACGAGATCTTAATTAATTATTCAATGTGATATAGAACTAATTATATCTTTAAAATGGTTATTTTTCGAATTAACTACGAATTTTTTAAAAATTAAATTAAAAATACATAGAAAATTACTTTCAAAAAATGGAGTTCATTTTGGAATTCTACACATTGAAAATGGTTAGGGTTAATTTTTTGGATTTTTCTAAAAAACTTGAATTTTTCATGAATAGTAAAAATACACTTTTGAGTTGTCAGTAGTTTAATGACATAATAATGATGTAATAATTAAATATAAAAGGTTGGTAAACTTTTATATAGTATATTATGACATGAGGTTTCCCAAGTGGCTAAAACTATGGGAAAATACCATGGGCAAGCCCATGGTTTTGTAAAAAAGCACTAATGAGGTGTCCCTTTTAATTAGTAAAAAACTCCCTCTTAATTACTATAAATTCCCAATCACCCCCTTCATTTTATTTCATTCAAAACTATTTGTCCTAGAAGATCTAGTGGTATTAAATCCCTAGGATTCCTCTCATGGCGTTCTCAAACCCCCAAGGTCCCAACCATCGTGTATTGGGAGTTACTCTATACGGTAAGAGAATCTGCCACCGTTCTCTTTTCATAAAGCATTCATTTATGTTTTCTCTTTTATAATCAATTGGGTTATGCTGGGATATGTCATTCCATATTACCATTACATCCAATATTATTTATTAGTTATGATATACCCCTTTCTCTCATCAAACTATTTTATGATATTTTAAGTGACGTCGTTAGGCTTCCGAATTTTCGTAAGAGATTTCTCAATTTTTCTCTTATTTTGAGTTCCGTTATTTTATAATTCTTTCCTCACCACACTTCATCCAAATGATATGATAATTCAAGAACATTACATGAATAGGAATTATATTATTCTAATGGAACATTTCATCATCATCTCTCTTTCCCCCTCCTATTATACAAAAAATGAAAACACTGACCGAGATCTGTTAATTTATCACATTCAAGGACGACGGGTTATTAATTTTCATTAACATATTCAATTCAGGTCATGAAACCATTTTTATGGTTAAACCAGATCAGAATATATTTATTTCATCTCATTAATTTTTTTAATCCCTACACACTCATAATATGAAATAATAATACAAAATATGTTCATTGTACACAAAACTGCCAAGCTAAATCCAAGAATTTATCACTAACTTTTAACCAATGATTCATCCTCAAGTATATAACCTAGAATAATTAAATGTTCATTTATATCTTTAATGTCACAAATAATATATATTAACAATTTTTTATGTCTAACCACATTTCAAACGAACTTCCATTCATGAATGCAAGTAAACGAATCAATAATCCCAAGAAAGAAAATGCTTCCAAAAAAATAAAATTGATCCTCTTAAACCCATAAAAAGAGCCATGAATGAAACTAATAAGGTTATAATAAACCAGTTAAATGTATATTATGTTTGGGATTTATTAATTAATGAAGCTAAATTTTATTATTCTGGTCATTAAAACAATCTAAGAACACACTCGAGCATAAGGCAAGGAGTTTCTCATCTCACCTTCATTTCTGTGAGATTTCCATTGCTCGCAAATTATTTCGTGTGTATGGTATTTGTGTACTTCCATTTGATATATAATAACATTATTCCCTTTATATTCCTGGTATTTAATTACTCATCTGTGGGTAATTAAGTTCTGTTCCTATAATTCGACTGATTACATTGTGGTAAGAGACTTTGTCTCAACTACTATTTTGTTGTGACTAACTTTGTATTATGAAACTAATAATCAGTATGTGGTATAACTACTTTGCATTTTCGATCACTTTTAATTTGAAATTATATTTATATTAAATATCCATAATCTCATATCATGGATATGTTTTTTTCCTAAACCGTATACCATTTTACATACAGTGTTTATTTGGAATGTTATTTTAACTATAGAAATATTGATGAATCCGTATACTCTACTCTATATGGATATTGAAAAGGACTATTTCTATTGTATTTAATCAATGTATAAAGAATTATTTGGATGTTCAGTGGCGGGTGGGGCTCGCTATATCCCCTCGATGCATCGATAGGTGTCATGAGACAAATTAGTTGGCGACAAACCCTTCGAGTTTGTTTCCAAAAATCAGACGGGTTTCTACCCACAAAACTAAATCATTTCAATGGTATTATGGTATCTTGTTCTAGATACATGACTTCAAATTAATAATAATTCTCTTTATTCATTATCAGTTATTACTATCCATGAGGTTTTCACTATGAAAAAATCTATGGATGCATTTTCATTCTCAGTTTATTAATGGCATGAGTTCTTGATTTATTCACCATGACATATTAACTATGTTAGATTATTTATGATTCAGTTATTATTGAATCATGCTTCCGCTATTTGTAACCCTTACTGAGAATTTGATCTCACCCCTTTCATTTTCTACCTTCAACAGGTGATGAAGAGGAGATCATTTATTGAGTTCCTGTGGATATAGTTTTTAATTTGTGTAATGTATTGTATTTTGTATCCTTTTCCAATGTAATTTGAGTTACATCTATGTACCTAGTTTCTTCAAGACTACTAAACTGATCGTTCCTTTTGGATTTTCATTCCATTTAACCATGCTAATATAATAATTTATTCACTGACTCTGTTCTAGAGGGGTCGGGGTGTTACAGTTGGTATCAAACAAAGTTTTGTAGAAAACATGGAAACTAGAGTTGGAATTGTATAGTAGGGAAAAAATCCCTAAGGTAGTATTTGAGGATAAACATACAAGAAAATCTTGGTATTTTGGAAAGGAATAGATTATGTGAATCTTTTTAACATCCCTACATTGATACGAGTAGGTAGAGGTGGCTCCGGTAGAGATGTACCTAGGAGTGAAAGATCTGACAAGGAGTTTCAGGATTGACCAGAGGTATCCTGGCACACAAAAACGGGGCTTTCTACACTCTTGGTTATGAAACTCCCAAGGGATATTCTTAGGATAATTCATATTTTCTTTTCAAGCCATTAAGAAGGATTTAAATTTAAACTATTCCTCAAAGAAACCATTTTTCTTATTATAGGATTATACATCCGTAGGATCTCAATTTATGTTAAGTATTTTGTTAATTTAAGATTATAAATTATGATTCATACCCTAATCTAATGTGTGCTATTATTTAGAAATGGAGTCTAAAGGAAGAAGGGGAATCAATAGTCATAGGAAATGTAGGGATCTCTCCACTGAGAAAGTCAACACAGTCAATGTGGGAGAAGATTAGATCATGACCATATTGGGACAACTTACTCAGGTTGTAAATAATAACCATTCCACACTTGTGTTGGATAGTTTCATGTGGTGAAATCCACCATCTTTCCGCGGGACTACTAATCGAGTGGTTTTGAGCAATGGATCAATTCACTTAAAAATTTATTCCTACCATTAAGATGAAATGAAAATGAAAAGGTATTACTGGTAGTATATTGTCTCTAGGGAGATGATGATCAATAGTGGTCCTTGATTCAGAATACCACAGAGGAAGAAGAAATTGAATATATAGAATGGATGACTTTATAGGAAATATTCTTTGAAAAATAATTCCCTCATGAGCAGCGAACTGAAATGAAGAGGAAATTCCTTGGATTAAAGAAAATGGAAGAATACAATGTTGTAGATTATGAGGCTACCTTCACAAGGCTATCCAGGTATTCCATAGATTACATACTTGAGTCGGAAGAAAAGATTGATCATTTCTTTGAAGGTCTTAAGCCAAGTCTTCAAAGGGAACTGGCTTGAGGAGTCGGTGAGGGTAACTTGGCCTTAAGCGATGATCCCAAGGTGCCAAAGGAAGGCAGTAAATGCCGAGGGATACGAGAATAATTGGGGAATGATTTTCCCTTGATACATAACCAATCAAACAACCACAACTATTTGATGCATGTCAACAAAACCAAACTCATACATTACCAAGACAGCCAGGTAATCCATAATCATCCATGCCATCACAACCCAAAACAACATCAGAGTACAATGTGAAAGACTCAACAAGAAACACCCCAATCCATGACACCACCACAGCTCCACACCAAGCTCCAAGCTCCAAGCACCTACAAGGAATCACAAAGCTCCACCGAAGGAGGTCGATGCCTTACCTTTTCCCACGTCACAATACACGACATCTGCAAAGACACCAACGTGCCAAAGCAGGGGGTGAGTACTAAAACTCAATAGGTTTTCCCCAAATGACTTCCCTACGCATGCTACTAGGATAAAACCGTTATCCCATTAATATAAAATAGTTTATATAAAATAAAACAGAAGTGTAACCATTTTCATAAGTCAAACGTACCCTTACCAGGTCATCACATATTAACCAAGAATCCCAGGGAAAGCCAAACAAACATGCCATAAGCCATTCTATTTCTTACATATTAGCACAAAAATTCCATCTTGCAAAACAATTCACAACAACAACCAAAACAACCAATCGGTGGAACTTCCATCCAACCCGTTCACCCATTCACAATTATTGGCACTTCCTGTCCACTTATACATTGATGGTGGCACTTCTGTCCACTATCTATCCCCTTCATTATAGTGGTACTTCCCGCCCACTTCCACACAACATTTCAAACAAGCCAAACCATGATCACAACATCCTGCAATCAACCGATTCCATTTCATATCAATCCCATTCAATAAATCAACCATTTATTGAAAATCATTTTCCATGCCAAAGCCCCATTTCAATAAAACGACCTCTTTATTGAAACCCCTTTTTCATCAGCCATTTTCCCAAATCAATCTCATCAATCCCATTTTAAAATCTCCATTTTAAAATTCATAATAAAAACATTTCACCATGAAACCCCCTTTTTCACAAAAACCCCCAAATGGACTCCAACCAAAATCACACATCATCACACAATTAATTTCCATAACAATGAATTAATTGTAACATGTAACTACTATTTAAACACTAGTGGAGTTGGGAGAGAAGCTACCTACCTCTTAGGGTTTGGCGAAATCAACCCTTCACCCAAACACACTTTAATCAGGTAAAACACCCCCTTGAAACCTCTCTAGATCCCTCCCCTAAAATTCACAAGTCTTAAAAAAATCATCCAATGAAACCCCAACCCTAGATCTACACTCCATACATGTAGATCTAGAAAACCAAGAAAGATAGGGATGTAGATCTAAATGAGAACACAATATAAACAAGAGGAGAGATTAACTCGGAGAAATCACCTTCAAACCACCTTGAGTCCTCTTAAAAATCCTTCCAAACCGAGTGAGAGAGCACCCTAAACCCTTCAGAACCCAAAAACCCGCGTAAGGCTCGAGTGGAAGGATGAGAGGAGTGAAATGAGGAAATACCGAGTGAGCCTAGGTTTTATAACCCTAATTTTAAGTGGCCGCACCATTAACCCGCACGGTTTGGTAAACCGTGCGCTAACCGTGTGCATGCCACTGCCTCGAGAGCCAAGGTCCGCACGGTTTCCTTGCATGGTTTGGAAAACAATGCGCAGGCCGTGCAGAGCCTACTATCTCCCCCTTCACAGTTTCCTAGATCAGACGCACGGTTTACACTAATCGTGCTCAAACCGTGCACCCCTTTAAAAGCCTCCAAACTCATTTAAAACCATTCCCAACTCTCCCAACCTCTTCCCAAATCAATCCATGCACTTTAAATACATAAGAAAGCATAAATTAATTCCACATTCCTCAAACAGGGGGTTATACAGGTACTCTAATAACCAAGGGAAAGGTGAAGCGCCAAAGAAGAATAAGGGAACGAAGAAATTCCCTTTAAACAAGAACTGTGGAAAGAATCATCTCAAGAAATGATTGAAATGCATGGGAGTTTGCTGTAAGTGTGGAGAAAAGTGTCATCTATCTCATAAATTTAAGGGGAAGAAAAAATATGATGATTTTCATTGCTAAAATTTTAGAGAGATGAAACACTATGAAAATTGGTGTCATAAGGTCCAAGGAAACATGCCATAGAAAAATCCAAGAGAGAAAGGGAGAGATTATGTGATTACAACCACAGAGGTTGAAGTTCCTAATGATGTAGTCGTATCTACTTTAATTTTTTCCTCAATCTTAGCCAAAAATTTATTTGATTTTGGATCATCGCATTTATTTATATCTTCAAAATTTTCTAAGAAAATTAGACACGTCCAATTTGATTTAATAAAGGTGTTATCATTCAAAACTACTAGGGGATGCATTATTGCAACAAAGTCATGTCAACTAGTCCCCCTCGTGAAACATAAACGTGCTTTAGTTGATAACCTTATCATCATACCAATGACTAATTTTGATATAATTATCGGTATGAATTGGCTATAAAACTATGATGCAAATATTTATTGCAAGAAAAAGGATGTTACAATTTTTCAAAATGGTGTAGAATATTTTATCTTTAGAGAAGATACCTGACCATATGATCCTTATCTAGACCCACCGCTAGTAGATCTATTGAATTCAATTCTTGGAGAGGAAGAGAACCCAATATCTATGGGTGAGGAAATAAATATTCAAATTGAAGATGTGAATATAGTGCAAGAATACATTGATGTGTTTCCAGAGGATTTACATAGAAATCCTCTGAAGCGTGAAATTGAGTTTTCCATTGACAAAGTTCCTATTTCAAGACCTATATCAAATACCCCTTATAGAATGGACACTGTGGAGTTAGTGGTGCTAAAGAAAAACTTATAGGAGTTGAATGAAAAAAGATTTATTCAACCTAGTGTTTCTCAATGGGGATCCCTGGTCTTTTTTTGTCAAAAAGCAAGATGGATCCATGAGGCTATGCATTGATTACAGGAAAATAAATGATATTACAATAATGATTAAGCATCCTCTACCCCATATTGATGATATATTTGATCAACTTTATGGAGCTCAATACTTTTTGAAGATTGAACTTCGATCTAGATATCATCAACTATGTGGGAGGAAGGAAGATATTCCGAAGACTGCATTTCAAACCAGGTATAGACATTATGAGTTTATAGTGATTCCTTTTGGGATAATTAATTCACCATCTATTTTCATAGAATTAATGAATAGAGTTTTCAAGGAATATATTGACAACATTTTTTGGTATTCATCAATGATATCCTGGTATACTTCAAAAGCTATGATAACCAAGATAATCACTTACAAATTACTATGAAAACTCCTAGATAAAATGAATTATATGGGATGTTTAGAAAGTAATAATTATGGTTTCAATTAGTTTCTTTTCTAGGCCATATTGTCTGTAAGGATGGATTCCTAGTTGATCCTACGAAGACAAAGGCAATCCAAGATTGGCCCATGCCAACAAACATAACCAAGGTAGGTAGTTTTATTGGCACAATAGGTTACTATCGGAGTTTCATTCAGAATTTCACCCGACTGGCTAACCATCTAATCAAGCTCACACACAAAGGATTTAAGTTTTTGTGGAAAAAATATTGTACAGAATTCTTCAATGAATTGAAAAGAAGATTGGTCAATTCTCAAATTTTTACTCTTCCATCTGGAAGTGATGGATTTTTAATATAAAGTGATGCATCAAAGAATGGATGAGATGAATACTTATGAAAAATGGTAATGTTATTTATTATTCATCAAGGAAGTTGAAGACTCATGAGAAAAATTATCTAACACATGATCTTGAGTTAGCAGCTGTAGTATTTTTCATGAAGATATAGAGACATTATTTTTACGGTGAAAAATGTGTGATATACACAGATCACAAGAGTTTGAAATAAATTTTCACACAAAAAGAACATAACATGAGGAAAAGGAGATGGCACGGTTACTAAAAGATTACGATTGTTCAATACACTACCACCTAGGAATAGAAAATAAGGTGGAAAATGCATTAAGCAAGAAAGATGATGGAATTTTGACTCAAATGTGGATTGAGAGAGATCCTATATTCATGGATCTATTAAAGATAGATATGGGAATTGTTAAGGAAGGGGAACCATATTTCCTATTTCAAATGATTCCTAAACTATATTTACTAGAGAAGATAAAAATACTTCAATCTGATGATGAAAAACTACACAAGAAAATTATTGTTGTTAAGGATGAGAGATTGGAAGACTTTGTATATGTGGAAGGAGTTCTAATGTTTGGGAAGAGGTTATGCATTTCATTAGTACCTAAGCTAAAAAGGGAACTATTAGATGATGGTCATATCTTAAATTTCTCTATACACCTGGGTAGCACAATGATGTATAGAGATCTGAAGGAATATTTTTGGTGGGATAATATGAAGTGGGAAATTTTTGATTATGTGTCATGGTGTCTAGTTTGTCAATAAGTGAAGCTAGAGATTCAAAATCCTAGAGGAGGGATGCAACCTATACCTATTCCTAGGTGGAAGTGGAATAACATTATGATGGATTTTGTCATCGGACTACCGAGGACACCTATAAGAAATGATACAGTAGGGGTAATTATTGATCGTCTCACAAAATCAGCACATTTCCTTCATATAAGAGAGTATCTACCACTTGAGAGCCTGGAAATAATTTATATTAATGAAGTTCTAAGACTTCATGGTGAACCTATATCGATTGTGTCTGATTGAGATCCTTGGTTTACATCAAAATTATGGAAAAGTCTCCATAAGCCTTTGAATGCTGAGCTACATATGAGCACTGCTTTTCACCCCCAAACTAACAGATAGTCTGAAAGGACTAATCAAACTCAAGAAGATATGCTGAGGTCATGCTCTATTGACTTCCTACGTATGATGGATAAATAATTTCCTTTGGTGGAATTTTAATACAACAATAGTTTCCATTTTAATATTCAAATGGCTCTATATGAAGCATTATATGGAAAGCGATGTCTAACTCCAACTTATTGTTGTGAAGTTGGTGAGAGGAAACTTATAGGCCCAGAACTTATTGAAGAGACCACGAAAAAAGTGAAGACAATCAAAGCCCATATTAAAGAATCCCAAAGTAGGAGGAAGAGTTATGCTGACAACCAGAGAAAGGATATGGAATTCCAAGTACGAGATCACGTCTTTCTAAAAGTATCTCCATGGAAGGGTGTCTAAAGGTTTAGTAAGAAAGGGAAACTGAGCCCCAGGTACCTCAGACCAATTGAAATTCTTGAAAGAATCAGATCTGTATCTTACCATTTAGCAATGCCACCAAGTATCTCTAAAGTTCATGATGTATTCCATGTGTCTTTGTTGAAAAAATAAATGCCAAACCCAATGCATGTACTCACATATGAAGAAATAGAATTTGAACATGATTTATCATACTTTGTAGAGACTATCAGGATTCTTGCCACAAGGGAGAAGGTATTGAGAAATTAGAAAACTCGTCCAGTAAAGGTTCCTTGGAGAAACCAAAATATGGAGGAAGAAACATGGGAACCTGAGGATGTAATGAAGAAGACCCACACACATCCTTTTGGTTGGATTTATACATAAAATTTTGTGGATGAAATTTCCGAAGGAGGGAATAATATAACAACCCAAAAATTTTATGGTATGCTTCTCATAAATGCATTCTATTCATAGCCAATATTTCATAAAGCCTTGTGTTCCTTTGAAACAACACATGGTTATTTAATAGATAGTAAAATCCTAGCCATTAAACATAAATTTTCTACTTCTATGTTTTGAATTTTGAAAAATGGTCATCTAGAGTTGTGACTAGTAAGTCATTTGGAGTCTGATAGAACCAACTTGATTTTTTTGATGAATAGTACCATACCCCTATGAATAGTAATATTAATAGTAATATGACCCTTATAAATAGTAAATAATGATAATATTTTATTTTCTTATGGTAATAAGATAATGAGATCTTAATTAATTTTTCAAGGTGATATAGAACTAATAATATATTTAAATGGTTATTTTTCAAATTAACTTTGATTTTATTGAAAAATTAAATTCAAAATACATAGAAAATTATTTTCAAAAAGATGAGTTTATTTTTGAATTCTACACATTGAAAAAAGGTTAGGTTGAATTTTTGATATTTTTCTAAAAAACTAGAATTTTCGTGAATAGTAAAACTACACTATTGAGTTTTCCGTAGTTTAATGACATCATAATGATGTAATGATTAAATATAAAAATCTGGAATAATTTTTTATAGTGAATTATGACATGAGGTGTCCCAAGTTTCTAAAACCATGGGCAAATACCATGGTCAAGACCATGGTTTTGCAAAAAACCACTAATGAGGTGTCCCTTTTAATTAATAAAAAACACCCTCTTAATTACTATAAATACCCAGTCACCCCTTTATTTTATTTCATTCCAAACTAATTATCCTTGAAGATATGATGGTATTACCTCCCTAGGATTCCTCCCAAGGTGTGATCAAACCCCAAGGTCCCAACCTTCATGTTTTGGGTGTTACTCAACATGGTAAGAGAATAAACCACCCATCTCATTTCTTAAAAGTTCATTTATGTTTTATCATTTATTTTCAATTGTATTATGTTGGGATATTTCATTCCATATTCCCCTTACTCCCCATATTATTTATGATTTATGAGATAAAACCTTTCTCTCTTAAAACTATTTTATGAAATTTTAGGTGATGTTGTTAGGCTGCCGATTTTTCGTAAGAGATTTCTCAATTGTTCTATTACTTGGTGTTCCTTTCTTTTATAATTATTTCCTCACATAACTTCCTAAAAATGATATTATAATTCCAATACCTTAAATTAACTATAATTATATTATTCTGATTTAATATTTTATCATCATCTCACTTTCCCCCTCCTCTTATACTAAAAATGAAAACATCGCCCGAGATGTGTTAATTTATCACATTCAAGGATGACAAGTTCTTAACATTCATTAACATATTCAATTATGGTCATGATACCATTTTTATGGTTGAACCAGATCAGAATATATTAATTTCATCTCATTAATGTTACGTAATCCCTACACACTCATAATATGGAATAATAATACAAAACAAGTTCATTATACACAAAACTGCCAAGATAAATCCAAGTGTTTATCAATAACTTTTAACAAATGATTCATCCTCAAGTATATAACCCAGAATAATTATAAGATCATTTATCTTTTTAATTTCACTAATAATATATATTAACAATTTTTGATGTTTAACCACATTTAAAACGAACTTCCATTCACGAATGGAAGTAAATGAATCATGAAAACCCAGGAACAAAATGCTTCCAAAACAATAAAATTGAACCTCTTAAACACATTAAAAGGGACATGAATGAACCTAATATGGTTATACTAAACCAATAAAATCTATAAGAGTTTATGGAGTTATTAATTAATCAAGATAAATTTTATTATTCAGGTCATTAAAATAAATGAAGAATTCACTCGAGCATAATGTAAGGGGTTTCTCATCTCACCTTCATTTCTGTGAGGTTTCCATTGTTCACCAATTATTTCTTGTATGTGGTATATGTGTACTTACATTTTATATATAATAACATGATTCTATTTATATTCATGTTATTCAATGACTCATCTTAGGGTTATTATGTTCTGGTCATATGATTCAGCCAATTGCATTGTGGTAAGAGACTTTGTCTCAACTACTATTTTGTTGTGACTAACATTGTATTGTGCACCTAATAATCCTTATGTGGTAAACATACTACCCATGTGAGATCAATTTTAATTTTAAATTATATTTATATTAAATATCCATAATCTCATATCATGGATATGTTTTTTTTCTATATCGTACACCATTTTACATACGGTGTTTATTTAGAAAGTTATTTTAACTATGGAAATATTGATGAATATGTATACTCTACTCTATAGAGATATTGAAAAGGAATATTTATCACGTATTTAATCAATGTATAAAGAAAAAATTGGATGTACAGTGGTGGGTGGGGCTTTCTATATCCCCTAGATTCATCGACATGTCTCATGAAAAAAATCAGTTGGTGAAAAACCCTTCGAGTTTTTTTTTCACAAATTAGACGGGTTGCTGCCCACAGAACTAAACTATTTCAGAGATATTATGGTATCATGTTTCAGATACATGAAATACAATTTATAATCATTATCTTTATTTATTATCAGTTATTAATATCAATGAGGTTTCACTATGACAAAATCTATGGATGCAGTTTCATTCTCGGTTTATTAATGGCGTGAGTTATTCATTTATTCACCCAGACATGTTGACTATATCAAATTGTTTATGATTAAGTTATTATTGATTCATGATTATGTTATTTGTAACCATGATTGAGCATTTGAGCTCAACCCTTTCATTTTCTACCTTCAATAGGTGATGAATAAGATATCATTTATTGAGTTCTTGTGGATACAGTTTTTAGTTTTTGCAATTTATTGTATTTTTAACCTTTTCCAATGTAATTTGAGTTACATCTATGTACCTAGTTTCTTCAAGACCACTAAACTGATCGTTCCTTCTGGATTTTAATTCATTCTAACCATGCCAATATAACATGTAATGTACCAACTCTGGTCTATAGGGGTCAAGTTGTTACAACCAGTTTTATGGGTGAATCCATATTTTCCATTAATTCCTTAAACATTTAATTTTTAAACTATATTCCTTTATTAGTTATAAATGTTTGGGTACACCATATCTTTAAAACATATTCTTTTTGAAAATCATAATTAAATTGTTGGCCTTATTTTTGTGTAGTGACGCTACCTCAACCCATCTGAACGCATAATCTATAGAAACTAGAATAAACTAATTCCCATGAGATGATAGAAATGGGCCCATGAAATATAAACCCCAGACATTAAAAATTTCAAGTCATAGAATACCCTTTTGAGGTAACTCTTGTTTTCTCCCAACATTTCCTAACCTATTACACTTAACAAAACCCACAACATAACTCCTAGCATCCTTGAATAAGGTGGGCCAATAAAAACCAGATTGAAGGACTTTTTGAGCTATCCTTTCACTACTATGTTGTCCTCCCCATGGCGAGGAGTGAAAAATCTCCATTATAGGAAACATCTCTTCCTCTAGCACACATATTATAACTATTCCATCATTACACCTCCTAAATTGTAATGAATCGTCCCAAAGATAAAACTTAATTTATGAAATGAATTTTTTTTATTTGATTGTTGGACAAGTCTTTGGGAATAAATCCTTCTACAAGGAAATTGGCATAGTCTGCAAACCAGACAGACTTCCTAATGGAGACAGTGAGTAATTTTCATCAAGAAAGTATGAGTTAATCTCCCTTGTGTATTCTGAATGGGTATGAGGAATCCTAGAAATATGATCTGTAACTAGATTTTTAGCTCCCTGGTTATCTCTAATTTCAAAGTTAAATTCTCATAATAACAGAAAACATCTAATCAGTTTGGGTTTATCTACCTTCATAAATATAAAGTATTTTTAAGGAATAATGGTCAGTGAAAATGATGATTTTGGAGCCTAAACGATATTTCCTAATCTTATCAAGAGAAAAGACCATAGTTAACAACTCCTTTTTAGTAGTGGTGTAATTCCTTTGAGCCTCATCTAGCAGCATGCTAGTATAATAAACCACATGAAGCATCTTATCTCTACTTTATCATAGGAAATTTCTAAAACCCATATATCTAGTATCACACATTAATTCACAAGGTAGTTTCCAATCAGGTGTAGTGATAATAGGTGATGAAGTGAGTTTTTTCTTAAGTAGATTAAATGAATCCAGATAGTTTTAGTTAAAAATTTAATGTGGAATCCTTATCAAGAAGGGAACACAATGGCTTAGTGGTTTTATAGAAATATTTTACAAACCTTTAGTAGAAACTAGCATTCCCCAGAAAACTTCTAACACCTTTAACATTTTTGGGAACTGGAGGTTTTGGGATTACTTAAATCTTGGTAGTGTCAACCTCCAAACCTCTCTTTGGCACTTTATGTCCTAACAAAATACCTTCAGTGACCATAAATTTAAATATTTTATAGTTGAGAATAAGTTTGGTCTCTAAGAACCTCTCAATCACTAACTCCAAATTTCCTAAGAAAATATCAAATGTGTTGCCCACAATGGAGAATTCATCCATGAAAAAATATAGTATTCCCTCAATCATATCAGAAAAAATAGAAATAATGCACCTCTAAAAGGTAATGGGGGCTCCACACAACCCAAAAGGCATCCAAAGGTAAGAAAATGTCCCAAATGGGCATGTGAAAGTAGTCTTCTCCAGGTCTTCTCGAGCAACTAGAATCTGGTTGTAACCAGAATACTCATCCAGAAAACTGAAAAATACATTCCCAATAATCCTCTCAAGGATTTGATCAAGGAACAAAATTGGAAAATGGTCCTTCCTAGTGGGGAATTTATCTTCTTATAGTCTATAAATACTCTCTATTTGGTAGCTTTAATAACTTGAATTTATTCATTTTTCTCATTTTTCGATAACTATGAAACCTCTTTCTTAGGGAATACTTGGATTAGACTGACCAAAGTGATATCAGAAATAGAATATATTATTCCAGTGTCCAGAAGATTGATTTATCATTCTCTCACAAACTCTTTCATGTTGGGATTTAATATTATGTTAAATTCCACCCTCGGCTTTTGGTTTGGTTCCATAAGAATTTTATGCATGCAGAATGAAGGAATAATTCCTTTGATATCTGTTATGGTCCATCTTATGGAAGATTTGAACTGTTTTTAAAACATTTAACTATCTTTATTCTTGATTATATTTATGTTCGACATAAATAATAATAGGATGCGTGGAATCATCACCCAAGAATGAATATTTAAGAAGTGTAGGAAGTGGTATTAGTTCCAAGATGGGTGAATTTTCACTTGAAGGTATACTCTTGGTCATTTTAGGTCTAATATATTCAACATATCTCTTTAAGGGAGTTTGGAAAGATGAAAGATATTCAATTTTATTAATAGTTTCATAATTTCTAGTGCTACTATCCAAAGTGGACATCTTACTATCTATATTTTCATGATTTCAATTTATTAAATTTGTTAAGGTAAATTCATTGATTTGTTTTATAACCTCTCCCAATAATTCATCAAAATGTTCATAAGTGCTGGTGATAGCAGATTCACCCTCAAATTCACTAAAAAAGTTCCTATGTTTATAAATAGATGACACATCTTTAGTAGAGGTAGAAACCTAATAGTTGTCCAATTATAGAAAATTTTCCAAATTCTTTGTTTGAGAAGATTCTACCCTTTGTGAAATAATAATATCAATATTTTCAGTTTCCAAATTACTTTCATCAACACAGAATTTTTTTTAGATTCTTTAAGATTTTCAAATTGATTATCAGCTTCTAAGGACTATATCATTGAATACTTTTCCAGGAATATTGGGTCTTTTAAATTCATAAAGTCATTAAAATCTTCATATTATCCTCTAATTTAAAAATAATAATTGAACTTTAGATACATCAATAACTACTCCACTAGTGTCCAAGAAGGGCCTACCCAGAATGATGGTAACCTCTTTGTATCACTCCATATATAAGAATAAGATGTTTTTAGGAAAAAAATGTTCCCAAATCCAACTAGAAAGTCATAACCCAACCCATAGGATGAGTGAATGAAAGGTAATCCAACTGAAGGATATCTATGGTGGGATAAAGATCACCCAACCTCAACTATTAGAATAGTGAGTATGGGATCATATTGATGCTAGCACCTAAGTAAAAAAGGTACTTAATTAAATATAATTTCCTAGGGTATATGGTATGAAAAAGATACCAATATCTTTGAGTTTTTGGGGGATTTTATTTTGGAGTATAGTACTTCACTCTTCAGGGAGGTTGTAGGTGGAAAATTATAAAAGATTTTTTTTGTTTGAAACAATTTTCTATGAGATTTTAGATAAGATGGTATTTGAATTAAAACATGGATGAATGGGATGTTCACTTGAATCTTGGTAATAATCCCAAGGAACTGAAGAAGTTCAGCTTTGTTATTACATTAGGATTTTAATTTTTTAGGTAAAGGGATGGGTGGGGAAATGTTCCTAAGAATATTATGCATATTATTCATTTATTCATTAGTTTTCTCCTTTCCTTTATTCATTTAATTTTCAGAAGAATTTCCATCTTGATTTCCAGGAGTCAAATTCAAATTTTCTTAAATTTAAACACTTTTCTAATGATTTCTAGATTGTGTATAGAGAAAATTTTAATTTCCAGATTCAGTCATATTTTCAGTTTGGTCATCCTTGAAGTCTTTTTTAGCTATAGTTTGAGTTCTAAGCCCACTTCTAGTGACAAAATCCATAGAATTATCTCTACGATTAAGTTCATTTGTACTAGGTAGCCTTCCTTTATCCCTAGAAGTAAATTATCTTGGTATTTGGACCAATTTTGTTTCCATATTTTTCATTCTAGCATCATTTTTAATTTTATCAGATTCATATTGGGCATGATGTTTATTCAATAATGTTTTTAATAATTTCCATTGAGAGTTAATTATTTTTCAATTTTGATCTAGTATTGATGTAACTTGTCCATAATAATTAACATGAGCATTAGAAGACTCACCCCTTTATTGGTTTCGAAAAAAAAATCTAGGATGGTTTTTGTAATTAGGGGTAGTGGATTGCTTGATTATTTCTTATTCTTTCCAAGATAGATATTGATAGCTCCTATAGCCTTGGTTATAATTATTTGAGAATGGGTCTACTTTAGTAGAAATCCTAGGACCATAGTTTGAAAATTTTGAGTTTTCTTGTAATTGGGATGACATATCAATGTTGGGACAAAATTTCTTAGTGTGACCTAACTATCCACACTGAGAACATTTTCCCTCAATGATTGGTTTGGGTTTTGACAACCTAGTTGATTCACATATTGTTTGGAATTCTGGTTCATTAAGGATTGAAGTTGGTTGGTGATTTCATCTAGTTGATCTAGAGTAATCATTTCCATTACAGAACCGGTGTTAGTATTTTTATTCTCTCTTTTTCTTCTTGAATTTTTATGTTGAGACTTTAATGAAAGGTTACTGAAAATTTGTCTTAACTCTTTATCTATCATATCATTATAATTTCCCCTTGTTGCTTGATCAACTATGTTCTGAGTAGAGGAGGATAACCCTTCATAAAAGGTGTCCATTAGAAGGTGGGATGTGAGATTATGATGAGGAAACTACCTACTAAAGTTCCTAAACCTATCCCAAGCCTCATGAAAGGCTATTCCATCCTCTTGATAAAAAAATTTTAATTCAGTTATATTTTATCCTTTATGTCTTTGAGGATAGAATAAAATTATAAATGAAATATATACTTGGTCCCAGTTCTCAAAGATATTCTCATCAAGACTCAGAAACTAGTTCCTAGCATTCCCTTTAAGGAAAAAGGAAAATACCCTCATTATTAGCTCATTTTTTGTGAGCCCTAAGAGTGGGAATTGTTGCATAGTATTATAAAAATATCAAATGAAGTCTAATGTTTCTTCATTATGATTTCCATTAAATTCTAGCAGTAGTGAAATGTGGGACTGTTTAAGTTCATAGTTTTTGTCTCTCTATGTAAGTCTAATTGAAGAAGTATTACTTGACACTTTAGGGAGTTGGAACTCCCTCATACCGAGCCTATAATTCTATTAAATGAGTTTAGGGTGATGGTTTTAAAATTTTTTAGGTGTATGAACTCTTTCCGCTAAATTCAACATTTCAGTTTTATATTTCTTTCTAAGTGCAGTCAGATGTTTATCAATTTCTGGGATCAAGGGATCTAAACTAACAGTAGAAGATCTTGTTATCATACAAAATGTAATATTAGTGTGAAACTAGAACGAACACAGTGAATAGTAACTCAACAGTTTAGCACAACATTAATGTAGTACTAACAGTGAAAACAGTAAAAAAAATACACACATTAGACAAACAAAGATTAATTTTTATGCAGGATGTTTTCAAATTTTTCAAAAAAATTGGTTTTTTAAGTGATTTTTTAGAAAAGTAAAATGGTTGCTCGAATCCGTCCCCAGAATTAAAGCAAAAAACATGACCTACTCATCATTGAAAATGATTCAATGTTTAAAATTTATAACTCCTACTAACAATAATTTATAGCAGTTTGTAGGGTCGAACCCACATGGAAGGATGAACAACCAAAATTTATTTTCTTCTTTTAAAACACACATTAGTGTCAATAGTGGGTGGAGTTTAATATTTTTTCCCTTTTTAATTTTTATATATATATTTTAATTTTCATAAAGTCATAAAAGAGACAATAATATTATGACTAGGTGGCTAAGACTTACACTAAGGAATGGTGAAACTAATAGAATGACAGTGAACTGGGATATATATCAAATATTGAGATGCAATAAATAAATAAAAACACTCAGTAATTCCAAAACTACTAGTTTAAAATGATAACTTCTTCACTACTTGTTTTTGAAACACACCTCAATTAAAAACTGAATAATCTCCATCTCTAGGATACTCAACAAGAAAAAGACTGATTCAATGAGTTCACCACTCCAAAATCAATCGAACTGATTAATAATTTCATAAAGAAAACAAATGGAATTTAACTCTCTAAAAAACTACAATTTTGATGACATTAAATCTTTAATAAATTTATTTAAGATCAATAGAACCTATTTATCTTGAAATTATTGCAATATAAAATAGTTGAGGAGTGAAAAATTAAACAGAGAATCAGAATCAGTCTCACCTGAATTATTCTCATTTTGTAAAATGAGAAGCATGTGAAGAAATTTAAAAGAATAACTAGTATAATTAATACCCCCAAGATAAAAGATTTATCCTACTATCATATTTATTATCAACATTAGCTTCATTCGATTACAAAGAAAAGAAATTGAAAATGAATAGAAAAGAGATCTCCCTCTCTGAACTTGAAAAGCTACTCTTCTCTTGGGCTTCCTGGGTCTCTAGGATTGCTTCTCGAATGATATACTCCACTCTGTGGATATGGGATGAATATTAAGTGAATTAATCATTTGTCCCCCCCACTAGTGCTCTATTTTTAAATCAATTTTCATCTACTAAAAGTAACCATCTTTCTCAACCAACTTTGGTAAGTCCCTTTCTTACGCACCGTACAAGTGCGCTTTTCAATGTAACACTTTTCATTGTATCTTAACCCCTATAACTAACTTATTAGAGTTTTTTGGGATGCACCTAGACATTTTTTGAGTTCCTACATGAAGCTTCAAAATTAAATAGTTAGGACGGTTTAAAAATAAAAACATATAAAAACAACTTACTTCTATACTTAGTTATTATTGTTATTTAAATTATTGTTATTTATCTAGTTAATATTTATTTATTTGTTAATTATTAAATATTTTAAATTGATTATTTTATTTATTTTATTTTTGAATGGACTTTTATAAATATTAAATTTATTTAATTAAAAGTATCAATGTAAATATTTTAATAAATGACTTTAAGGTTAAAAGTTATTAAATTATTAAGTAAATTATTTATTTAATTAAAATATAATTATTTTAATTATTAATGTATCTATTAGTTTTCTAATATATAGTTGGATTCCATTATTATGATTTTAATATTTTATTTGATTATTATATTAAATTAAAATTATTATTAATTAGTTTCTATATCTTTACTTTTTGGGATTATTATTAATTTAGTTGAATTAATTACTTTATTTTAATTATTATTTTTGTTACTATATTTGTAATTATTTTATTCAAAAAATTTATAATAACTATATTTATTAAATTGTTTATTTAAATTTATTTATTTTAATTTCATTTATACATTATTATTAATATTCTAGTTTAATATATTTTAATTTTAATTAAATAGAATTGTAATTTATTTTATTATTATTATTTATTAATTTGTATTTATATTACACCATATTATAATTATTACTATTACTATCATCTTTTTATTGTATATATTTTTTATTTAATTTTTTATCCCCCACCCCTCGTCTCCATGGTGCTGCCTTAGGGGGGTTTAATTCGGGATTCTCTTGTAACTCGTTGTCAGCCCTGGCTCACGCTCCTAAGATTCCTTCAACCTTCGGTGGTGAGCACTCTAAACAGCGATGGAATGGAAAATGACTTCTCCTCAGATTCGGGGTTGGTGGCTGTCAGCTACTCCTATGCTCGGTAAGACCACGACGACGGGAGTGGCTCCATGCGACATCTCATGGTGGATTAAGATCTCCACAGTAGTGTTAGTATGATGAAGGAGGATCAGTGTGAAGAGGATGGAAAAATAAGTGTCAGCTAATCATGGATGCTATTAGTGAGATAGACAGAGGGGTGGGCTATTGGTAGATGAGTAGAAGAAGGAGTTAGTAACTCATGAGCTACTGACGTGTATGTAGCACCGCTGAGACATTTTATCGATGGAATATTGGTGAGGAAAATGAATCATAGATTGCAGCTCAAGGCAAGAGGATATGGGTGAAGACTAGTTGTACGATGGTATCTCATTGAGGTGGAGCTGAAGATCGGTGAGATATGATAAGGTATTAGTAATTAAGGGAGGAACTATAAAATCATGGAGCATCGGAAGCAAAATGTTATCAATATCACACAAGACACCAATAGAGGGAAGGGTGAAAGCATATAACATCAGTAGCACAGTGATGTCAGTAGTAGTGTTAGTGAATCTTGAAAAATTGAAAAGTATAAAATGAGTCATTAACACCCAATAGTGACATAAAATTTTTAACTGCAAGAACAAAAACTTAAGCAGAGAATTAAATTAATTAAAGTAATTAATTAATTATTTTATTTAAAACATAAAACTAAAAAAATACATAAACAAAAATTTAAAACTAAATTAATCAAATAAATAAAATGAAACTGGATTGTTTTTTATTATTATTTTAATATTTGAAAGATAAAATTTCCATAACATACCTAAATTATTATTTGTAAACACACTAATTAATAAACTTGATGAAGCTTAAACTAATTTTTAAGATATAAATGTAAAAGATTAAAAATGATATTAATGAGTAAATTAATTAAATAAAAATAATTTGATCAAAGGTAAAAGCAAAATTCAGTGATGTGAAACTTCTTCAGTGACACATTGAGTTACCGAAAGTTGTAAGAAGTGGTATCTGCGAATGAAGAAAAAATTTGCAAAACCAAAAAAACTTAATACAATTAATACATTAAGAAATTAATGATTTAAAATTTAAAATTAATTAATCAATTTACTTGATGAAGACTTAAAATAATAATTAATTGATTAAAACATTTAAATAATTAATTAAATTAAAACTTAAAAACTTCACTTATATTAAAAACTAACTATTTTATTAAATAGAATAGATAAATTACCAATTATTAAAATAATTGATAGACTAAATTAAAATGATATAAATTAATAAATGAAATCAAATCAAATTATAATAAATTATTTAGATGAAATTAATAAAGTTGATTTATTTTAATAGATCTAAATTAAAAAATAAAATATGAAATTAAATAATAGGTCAATTAATAGAAAATTAAATAATTAAATGGTAAATTAATTCAATCAAACACAAAAAAATACAATTATTTAAAGCATAATATAAAATTAAAATGAAATTATATTATTAAAATAATTAAAACAAGAAATAGTGATTTATAAAGGCTTAAAATACATGATTAATTATAAGAATTAATTAATAAATAAATTATACTAAATAATTATTTAAGTATAATAATTTAATAAAAACACCCAAAATAATTTATTAAATGATTAAAAACTTTCATAAATGATGTGGTAAATAATGTGAATTTAAGGTGACATCATAGGGTCTGTTAGGGGTTTTAGTGTTTTTAGAGTCTTTTGAGACTTTAACGATATTTTTATGGTTTTCTACAGTCTCTTAGGATTTTTAGTGCTTTTAGGTTTTTAATAGTTTTTTGAGGTTTTTAGATTTTTAGGGTTTTTAGGGTTTTTATGATCTCTGTGGGTTTTTAGGTTCTTTTGGTCCATTTAGGGGGTTTTAGTTTTAGTATGTTTTTTGGGTTTTTAGGGGTTTTAGGGTCATTTAGGACCTTTGGGGTTTTTATGGTTCCTTAGGATTTTTTGAGTTTTTTTATCTTTTAGGGTTTTTAGGGATTTTAGGTTCATTTAAAGGTTTTAGTATTTTTATGAATTTTAGGATCCTTTAGGGGTTTTAGGGGTTTTAGGGTCCCTTAGGGTTATTAGGGTTTTTAGGGTCTTGTGGGTTTTTAAGGTCCTTTATGATTTTTAGTGGTTTTACGATCCTTCAGGGTTTTTTAGAATTTTTTATGTGTTTTGGAGTATTTTAGAGTGTTCTAGGGGTTTTTGTGTTTTTAGAGTCTTTTAGGGTTTTCAATGTTTTTAGGGTATTTTTGGGGTTTTTAAAGATTTGTAGGTTCTTTTAGGAAGAATAGAGTATTCGAAGGATTTTTTATGATTTTTTGGGTTTTTAGGATCTTTAAGGGATTTTGGGATTTTAGGATTTTTAGAGACTTTTAGGGTTTTTATCATCTCTTAGAGGTTTTAGGGTTTTTAGGGGTTTTTGGGGTATTTAGGTTTTTGGTTTTTTTAGGATTATTTACATTCATTACTATTTAATTGATATTTTATGCTTTTCTAGGTTTTAATGGGTTTTTATGTTTTTTAATTTTTCTTGGGGTTTTGAAGGTTTTTTAATAATTTTAGTGTTTTTATGGGTTTTAGGGGTTTTTTAGGATCCTAATGGGTTTTTATATTTTTTTTAGTGTTTTAGTGGGTTTTAGGGGTTTTAGTGTTTCTTAGGGTTTTAAAGAGTTTTTATGTGGAGTTAGGGTTTTTATGTTTTTTAGGGTTTTTAGAATTTTTATGGTTTTTGATGAATTTTATGGGTTTTTAGGATTTTTATGGGTTTTAGGGAGTTTTAGGGATTTTTAGTAATTTTTAGGGATTTTAGGTGTTTTTAGTATTTTATATGTTCTTAGGGATTTTTAGTGGTTCTAGGGTTTTTTTATCATTTTTAGGTTTTTTAGGGTTTAAAGGGTTTTTATGGTTTTCTAGGGGGTTTAGGTTTTCAAGGTTATTTTAGGGTTTTTATGGTTTTTTAGAGTATTTAGGATTTTATGGGTTTTACGTATTTTTATTTTATTAGGATATTTTAGGGGTTCTATTAGTTTTTATGGGTTTTAAGGGTATTTTAGGGTTTTTATGGTATTGAAGATTTTTTAGAGTGTTTATAGGTTTTTATGTTCTTTTACAGTTTTTATAGAGTTTTTAGGATTTTAGGGTGTCTTAGGGTTTTATTGGTTTTAGGGTCTTTTAGGGTTTTTAGTGTTTTTAGGGTTATGAGGTTTTTTAGGGTTATTAAGAGTTTTTTTGGGTTTTTAGGGGATTTAGGTTTTTTAAGAGTTTTCATTGGTTTTAGGGGGTTTTTGGTTTTTGGTTGTTTTGCGGTCTTAGGGTTTTTATGGAATTTTAGTGATTTTTATAGATTTCAAGGGTTTGGGTTTTTTTTTTGGTTTTTTAGGAATTTTTTGGGTTTTTAGTGGTGTATGTTTTTTCATGGTTTTATGGATTTTTACGGGGTTTTTGGTTTTTTTGGGGTTTAGGGTTTTTTAGGGTTTGTTTGGGGGTTTATGGGTTTTAGGATTTTTAAAGGTTTCAAAACATTTTCTAGAGTTTTATGGTTGTTTTAGTATTTTTATGGTTTTATAGAGTTTTTTAGTGTTTTTAGGGTTTTATGACTTTTTAATGATTTTTAGGTTTTTTTTGATTTTTGACGATTTAAAGGGTTTTTAGTAGTTTTTAAGGGTTTTAGAGTTTTTATGGGTTTTAGGGTGTTTTAGGGATTTTAAGGATTGTAGGGTTTTTTGGGTTTTTACGGTTTTTATGGGTTTCTAATATTTTTTTGGGGTTTTCATGGTTTTTAAAGGATTTTGGTTTTTTATGTGTTTTAGATATTTATTCCTTTTTGGGGTTTTTAGTATATTTAAGAGTTTTAGGATCTTTTAGGAGGGTTTTGGGGTTTTCGGGACATAAAGCCCTTTTAATGTTTTTAGGGTTTTTAGGGACTTTTAGGGTTTCAGATGTTATAAGGTCTTATGGGGGGTTTTAGGGTTTTTGGTGTTTTAGGGTTTTTAGGGATTATTTTGGAATTTTTTTATGTTTTTAGGAGTTTTTTTAGTTTTATGAGTTATAGGGGGCTCATTTTCTTTTAGGGTTTTATGGTTTTTTGGGTTTTTTTGGTTTTAGGGGGTTTTAGGTGTTCGAGTTTTTTAGGGGTTTTAGAGTTTGTTCGGGCTTTTTAGGGATTTTTTAGGTTTTTTAAGGTTTTTATGGGGTTTTAAGGGTTGTCTCTTTTTTAGGGTTTTTAGGGTATTTAGTGTTTGGGGGGGTAGGTTTTTTAGGGGGTTTTAGGTTTTGGGTTTTTTTGGGTTTTTGGGGTTTTGGGGTTTCTAAGGTTTTAGGGTTTTTAGTGTTTTGGGGGGTTTTAGGGTTTTAAGGATTTTTTATGATTTTTTGGGTTTTTAATGTTTTCAGAGATGTTTTTGAGTTTTTTGGGGTTTTATTATTTTGTTAGGATTTTTTAGTGTTTTTATGGTTTAGGGTTTTTAGAGTTTCTTAGAGTCTTTAGGTTTTTAGGTTATTTTAAATTTATTTAGGGGTTTTTGGTTCATTTAAGGTTTTTTGGGTTTTTTGGGGTTTTTATGGTCTTTTGTGGGTTTTTATATTTTAATGATCTTTTTGGGTTTTTAGAGTTTTTTAGGGTCTTTTAGGTTTTATCGAGTTTTTGGGGTCCTTTAGTGTTTTTAGGGGGTTTAGGGTTTGGGGGTTTAGGAGTTTTAGCGTCTTTTAGGGATTTTTATGGGTTTTAGGGTTTTTAGGATGTGACACGTGCCTATCATGGGGTGCGGAGAAAACAATTATTTCTTAATTTAAAATGTAGCAAAGTGGTGAACATAGTTTATCTCTAGAGAGGAGCACAAAAAAATCAAGATGACACCTTAAATTATAGAAATATGTGGTGGTTGTTTTTGAAATTGATTGATTTTGAAAATCAAACTAAATCAAGGAGAAAATAAAGAAATTAAGAAAAATATTGAAGAAAATTGACCAATAAATTTATTGAAAATAGTTATTTGAGTTTGGTGATCATTTTGGGTTTAGTTTTCGAGTTAGAATTCTACCATAGTTCTAATTTATCTAATACTATTCTACTAAGTCGATTAAAGTGAGATTCAACAATTTTTTCCTCTCACTCCCTTGGTCAAATGATGATGGTGAGAATAAACCTTTCCAAAATATTATCTTGGTCTACAGTCTTTCTAATGTGTGAGAGAGGTTTAACAAATACCACCAATTGAATTTGGAAATTTCGAATCAGGTCTTGTTTATCCCAAAAAAAATCAAGAATGACCACCGACCCTCCCACACGTACTTGAGATCTCTACGTACATTGTCACGACCTGCCCCCCAGGGCTAATGCTGTGACATACCCCAAGCCCGCCTCCAAAAGGCCAAGGGTTGGTGACTAGTGTCGAAGGCATCAACCTACAAGTGGGAGTCATTTTCCTGAGTACCTGTATGCACCAACACTCACAACCACGTCCCAAATTTGGAAAAGTAAACTTGCATGCC
This sequence comes from Viscum album, assembly GCA_963277665.1. Classification (NCBI taxonomy): domain Eukaryota; kingdom Viridiplantae; phylum Streptophyta; class Magnoliopsida; order Santalales; family Viscaceae; genus Viscum; species Viscum album. The sequence goes on along the minus strand of OY728161.1, from coordinate 578,318,872 downwards.
ACTAAAAAACCCCTCAGTAAAAGTAAAAAATGTAGGTGAAATAGGCCATAATACAAGCCCAAAAAAAGAAAAATTTGACACATGAAAGTATAAGGGAAAATATAAAAGTCATCTGCTGAAAAATCCACCTGATGGGTAACTATAGAGTAGCTGCGGGAAGCCATAGAAGTACGCCCCACCTACATGTTCTCACTAGGAACCAACGGGTCCTTGGCCACCAAGTCCTCCATTAAGGTGGTAGTCATCTGCACCATACACAACACATGCGAGCGAAGCCCATATAGGGGTGAGTAACAAAATACTCATTTGGAACCCAAAACCAACAAGGAAATACAACAAAGAAATACAAAATAAACCACGAAGTATCATCATGAAGCATGATTATGAATAATGATAGCTCACACCAGGTATAATCTAGATTAAGAAAGCAAGACTATCATTCATTTCAAAGAACACCTTAGGCTACTTGGGAACTCCTCATCAATGAGTACAGTGGGCATGTCGGGTCTCATAGAAGCTTCTTCCCACAAACATTGTATAGTTTTCGTACACATCTCTAATTAGTACCATGGGTATGCTGGGTTACACAGAAGCCTCTCCCAACCGTGGGCATGCCGGGTCACATAGATGTCGCTTCCCACATAGCCATACTGAGGTACTCCTCATGTCGAGTACCATGGGTCAGTTGGGTCACATAGAGCTACTTCTCACTGTGGGCATGTTGGGTCACACAGAAGCTGCATCTCACTGGTCTATAGTAGCTGATCCATAGAGGGTCCACTATTAACAATTTTCAGGTCTCAACCAACCGCAGGGTTTCCAAATGTAGTGCACTTGATTCTAGGAGAACCACTCCTCAAGCCAATCACCGTATTTCAACATCCATTAATTCATCCATAGAGTATTCTAAAAGGTCAGAATCATTGTAAGGGTTCCAAAGCCACAAACTTCTCATCAATTGGATTCCTAGTTTGAGTGATATTGAAGTTGTTACAATAAAGGGGTCTGTTGGGTTTGGGTCCGGCCCGGGGTCCACCGACCGGACCCAGATCTACTGACCCGATCTCAACTCATCCCCTCTTACATATGGCCCAGTTCAGCCTATTGGCTAAATCCCTGTTCGGCCGCAGGTCCAACCTAGTTGGGCAGGTCGCTCCCTTCCCAGTTCGCCTGGATGAGACATGGATAGAAGCCATGACCGACTCCCCCTCGACCCGTGGGTTGTCCATGGGGCCAGCACCTCTGCCACAGTTTTTTGAACGTGGAATGCTGTATCCATGGTGCACCGACACAGTTGGGTGGCCTTATCCACCCACCGCCATCGTCCAACACAGAGTCTGGAGTCTCTTGTTGTAATTCTCTTTCAATGCACCATCATGGCGTGACACCACCCACCTGCGGCCACCGCCACCCGCCCCCTGCTGCCACTGCCGGTGATGGAACATCGGCGGGTTCATCCACAGACCACCGGGTTTTCTCTAGTTGTATGTTCTTCACCCCTCTTGATCCTATTGCATCTAGGGTACTCCTTATTCTCTACAATGTCCTCACATCCTCCTTGTCACCATTTTGAGAATGTGGCCACAAAGAATGCACAAGCAGAGGATCTTAGGCCTTGTTCATGTTGGCTTGCACCCTCTGCATTAGTTTTTAAAAAAATGATAGGTGGTTGAAATTACACTTCCAATAGATAATAATCAATCCCAGTTCAAAACCCCAAAAAAAGCACCCTTCCACACGAACACACGATCCATGGATCAACCTATTTGTGGGTTGATCCACATTTGTTGATTTGAAATAAGAATAAGATAAAATTAAAACAATCAAACCCCTACCTCTAAGAAGTATGAAATTGAAGCAGTCTTGTCATGAAGCTTCAAGAGGTCGAAGGTGCTCGTCACTCACCAGTCTCATTCTTCAAGATGCGTCGAAGTTGTTAACGATCCGTCGTCGTTCATATTTGGAATGATTTCTTGCTGTCAGTTCATTAGAGAAATTTCCACCCTTTTATTCTCAACTCTCCAACACATTAACCCATTAAAATAAAACAATTCATAGCATTTATGTTATGTAGTGACAATGAGTTGTTACATTGTTTCATTTATGAAACAACATATATGTTATGATTCATTTAATGCATCGTTACACTTCACAAAACAAGCCATTAATGGACTTCATTTAATGCGCCTCATCACCACAGTGTAGTGTTGTCAACCGCTACTCAACAGTTTCAAAAAACTAATGAAAATATCTTTATAAGTTATTTTATTTTTTTCCAAAAATTCTAAAAACTAAATTTTCCAACCGACCCTTGCAATTCAAAGTTAGGTCCTTTCTAGGAGAATCTCGGCCTTATAATTTCAACAATGCCTTCATATTTTTGATCTGACCACTGGTTTAAAAGTTAGAAAAAAATGCTAATACATTTGATTAAACAAACTTAAAAAAGTTCCAAATTCTATTCTGGGCTCACCGGGCCTTGGAATCACGTGCCCTCAAAGAACCTTATCTTGAAATAATCCCATATAATTTTAAAAAAAATTACACAGAAATTCTGGGATATTACATTAACCCCCCCTTTTGGGATTCATGTCCTCATAAGCCGAAACAAGGCTAAACAAACAAGTGTTGGTACTAAGCACAAATATGAGCCTTCTGCTCCCATGTGATCTCCTGGAGGTTCTTGTGATGCCACCGAACATGAACTAGTGGGTTTAGGGTTTTTAGGGGTTTTTTGTGTTTTTTAGGGTTTTTAGGGTTTTAAGGGTCTCTTCGGGTTTATTTGGGTTTCATAGGGTTTTTATGCGTTTTTTGTTTTTTATTTTACATTTTTATGGTTTTATGGTTTATAGAGTTTTTAATGATTTTTAGGGTGTTTAGGGGGTTTAGGGTTTTTTAGCATTTTAGAAGTTTTTAGCGGTTTTTAAGGGTTTAGGGGTTTTTAGGCTCTTTTAAGGGATTTATAGGGTTTTTGATTTCATCTATTTTTAGGTTTTATTATTTTTTTGGGTTTGTAAGAACTTTTTAGGGTTTTTTGGATTTTAAGGATTTCGGGGGGCATTATAGGGGCTTCTAGAGTTTTTTTTTCACTTTTAGGGTCATTTATGTTTTTGTGGGTTTTTAGTGTTTTAAGGGTGTTTTAGGGGGTTTAGGGGTTTAAAGGGATTTTTGGGGTTTATTTAGTGCATTTAGGGTTTTAGGTTTTTTAGTTTTTATTGGGGTTTTTATTACTCATTAGGGTTTTTAGGGTTTTAGGTGTTTTGGGGGGGGGGGTTGGGTTTTTTGGGTTTTTTTCGGGTTTTCTAGGGTTTTCATAGGGTTTTGTTGGGTTTTTTAGAGTTTTGTAGTGATTTTAGGGTTTCCTAGAGTTGTTTTGGGGTTTTGGGGGTCTTTAGGATTTTGTAGGGTTTTTAGGGGTTTTTTGGGTTTTAAGGGTTTTTTAGGGTTTTAGAGATTTTTTGGGTTTTGAGGATTTTTTATGGTTTTTATAGTATTTTTATTCTTAGGGTTTCTATGGTTTTTTGGGATTTTGGATTTTTTATAATTTTTTGATTTTTATGGGTATTAGAGTTATGAGGTTTTTAGGGTTTTAAATGTTTTTTTAGGGATTTAATAAGGTTTTTAGTGTTTTTAGGTTTTTTTGGTTTTTTATGGTTCTTTTTAAGGTTTCATAGGGTTTTTAGGGTTTTTATGGTTTTTAGGGTTTTATGGGTTTTAGTATTTTTAATGGGTTTTATGGTTTTAGGGGTTTTATTGGTTTTTAGGGTTTTTATAGGTTTTAGGAGTTTTTAGGTTTTTAATGTTTTAAGGGTTGTTTAGGGTTTTACAGTCATTAGTGTTTTGAGGGATTTTTAAAGTCTTTTAGGGGTTTTAGGTTCTTTTAGGTATTTTGGGTTTTTGAGGGTCTTAAGGTTCATTTAGGGTTTTTAGGGTTTTAGGGTCTTTTAGGGTTTTTTAGGAGTTTTTAGGTTTTTCAGGGGTCTTTAGTGGTTTGATGGTATTTAGGGTTTTTAGGGGTGTTTATGGTTTTAGGGTTTTAAAAGGTTTTTAGGGGTTTTAGAGTTTTCTAGGTTTTTAGGGATTTTTACGGGTTTTCAAGTATTTTTATGGAATATTAGGGTTTTTATGGTTTTATAGTTCATTTTAGGATTTTCAATGTTTTAGAGGTTTTTAGGGTTTTTATTTTTTTTAGGGTTTTTAGGTTTTTTAGCATTTAGGGGGGAGTTTAGGGTGTTTTAGGGGTTTTAGAGTCTTTTAGGGGCATGGAAGATGCGAGGGTCGGGCTATTCTCGGCCCCCCAAATTTATTAGAAAGAAAAAAGAGACACCGAAGACAAGGGAGGGGAGGGGTAAAACGACCCACACCCAAAAATCCCTTACAACCCATGAAAAAAAAGAGAAAAACAAAAGATAAAGGTGCACAAAAGGGAAAATCAATCAATGTCACCACTGAAATCATCCAGCTCTACACCACGATAACCAAATCCCACACCAAAGGCATCACCGACCTCAGCAAGCTTGTAATCTAACTCAGCACCCGTGTCCATAGAATCCCATCCTGGCTCATACTCCTCCTACATTACAAGCCTGAATAGAAGCTTCGTTCTGGCCCTCTCTTGCTCAGCAGATCCTGGGAGCCTCTCCTGCTTATTAACTTTTAGCTTTAGCTTGACCGCCCTTGATGTGGCATGGGTTTCCATAGGTCATGGAAGGGCAGAATAATCCTTTCGCCATTATCGCCTCGGAGGGCCGAAGGTGGATCTGGACTCATGACCTGATTTCTCACAAGTGACTCCATCACTGACAGCAGATGGGGCCTTCCCTTTCTTACCTACAGACCCAGGAGTTTTGGCACCTCTTTTGTTCCTTTCCTCCATAGACCTGGCCATAGAAGCATTTATCCGTCGATCATCATCATCAAGCCTCTCCTCAAGCCTCTTTGCCTCACCCTAAAGTGGGTACCTTTCCCATTAAACCAGCACAATCTCATGTAACTGCACACAATGAGCTTCAACAGAGGGAACACCATGGAGAATCATGGTCCTCTGCATGTTCGGGGACTGGTCACCACCAACAATCCCCAGTAAGAAAATCTGAGTCAAAGCCATAGCACTATTAAGATCCTCAGCATCGCTAGTGATTTCTGCAAGAGGGCTAGTCTCCAAATCAGATCTCCCCATGTCATCACTCTCGGATAGCACCAAGGGGGCGTCATGCCAATCAGTGTACTGCACCCTTGGAATCCAGGGCTCCCCGTCTGTCGTAAACCTCTTTTTCTCAACTGAAGACATAAGCCACTCATCCCAAGCCCTCGTGCCCTGAACAACAATTTCCTCCTGCACAACTTTTCTGCCAACACATCCACATCTTCGGGCTTAGCCAGGACTAAGACCTGTATACTATTTTGAACAGGAGCATTAATATTAACTGGTGAAGAGGTTCCACCATTATCCTTCTGGCAATAAATGAATTCTCCTCCCAGGAACAGCACATGGGGAACCTCCATCTGAATATTCCCTTTCCAGGTTCCCATCATAGCATTCTTCCCCAAACCTAACTACCTCCCTGAAAAGTCACCACATCCATGAACACATTCAGTATGAACCCGATTATCCCAATCAGCCAGTAGCACTATCTCCTTGACAAAATCTCTTGAATCAAAAACACCTCCACCCAGACTTATACTAAAGCCCCCTGAATCCATTAGAGCAACCTTCAGATCACTTCCAGCCATCAGTTTAGACGAACATGGAACATCAGTAGCCAAAGGCTGGGAGGAGAAGGGCTCAGCCATCCCCGTTTCCCCCTCAACCATCACAAGAGGAAGGGGGTTCTCATCATAAGACATGTGATCCAGCTTAGCACCACCCCTTCCAGGACAGAAACATCCTCCAGACTGAGTATTGTTCCCAAAACTCCAACAAGAAGAGCAGAACAACAGCCATGATTCATATATAACAGGTTGTCGCCTCCTATGCTCCTCCCTAACCGCAATCCAGACAGCATCCACTAGTTCTTTTGAAGCATCAACTTCAATGAAGGCCCTTGGGTAAACCAGATTGCGAAGGTACCTAGTCCTTCAATCCACACAGAGGAACCTCCCCACCAAATTTCCAAGCATCTACATAATAGAAAAATTTGTAAAGGGAATGGGATGTTCAGGAAATCTAACACAGGTAGCAACCATCGGGGAGCTCTTCTTCAGATGAAAATCAAAGCTCCATCGAAAAAGAGAGAAATGAGTGCCATTGCAAGATCTAGGAGCCTCCGACTAGGAAAGGACCATGTCTGTCACGAACCAGGCCGGTGCGTCATCCGACCCGGCGCCCGACCCGATCCGCGACATGGCCCGAAGGGCGTTCCCGATCCCCACGGGCTGGCAACTAGTGTCGTGCATAAAAATAAACCAGTTGGGAATGATTTCAGCCCAAGACAAGGATGAATAAACATAAACTAAACAAGCATATCAATAAAAGGAAAAAAAACTAAACAACGTGGCAGTAGAAAAAGGAATAAACAAAACGTGACATACCTCAAGTGACCTCGTGGATCACCACGGTACGTCAACTACACTCGCTCCCAAGAGTGATCCAAGACTGAAACCAGCAACTGAAAAGTAAAGTAGGCATGAGCACCGAGATGCTCAGTAGGAAAGCCAAAATGTAACCACGCCCTATGCCCCTGCCTTAAGTAAGAAATCCAATCATGCCGGTTTGAAAAATAAGGTATAATAAAATAATGTTTTCCTTCTTTCCAAATCCAAGTAACGAGTTTTTATTTTCAAGTAAAGCTTTTCACTCCCACTAAATTTTCAAAATAGGTTCCAAGCATGCATTAACGTTTCAAATGAAAAGAAACCAATTTGGATTAAAATATGGTTTTCACAAAAAGAGACCTCAAGTATGAAACAACTGAAAAGAAAGTTACACCGCTAGTAGCATGTCACAAATGAGCACCATGAGTAATCCCTATAGGTAGCTAGAACAAGTGGGAAAATAGAGACCTCGTACCTCGGTGAAACATGGCTTAGAAGGCCACGACCCTCAAAAAACGTGGCTTAGAAGACCACGACCCTCAGAAAATCTGGCTTAGAAGACCACGACCCTCAGAAATTCATATGTTTAGTTAGTGTTGTTGCGTCAATCCTGCTAGACAAACCGGGACGGACCCCTGCCGTGTCATCTAGCGTACTAGTCCTGGTCACCCACCTAGATACTCGGGTTTACCATTGTGCTCTATTCCAAAAAGGTGGTGAGATTTTATCAAAAGAAAAGAAATGAACATCACACTTTCTTTATCCTAAAAACTCGCTAAACCTCTCACCACCGTTCTCCCTCCTTAAGCGCATTCCCCTCTTTCACATTACATATAGCATAAGCCCCAATATTAGGCACATATTCGTACACTCAACATACAAGTCATTTTCTAAAACCAAGGGGGTTTGCCTTAGGAGGGGTTTTTTCCAATTTTACAAACCATTCCAAAAGGGCCAAACAGGCTTTATGGTTTCACAAATAATAGTTTTAACTTTTGCACATATAATCATCTAAACTCTTTGAAAAACCTTTTAGAAATCCCAATTTAACGATCTACATGTTACATATATAAAAAAACAATCTTGAACACTTTCTTAAAATGATGCAATTAATTTATGAAAGTCCAAATGGCATTTGTAATACATTACATTTTTCCAAAACAAATGCATAACCATTTTTCGCGAATGCACCCAGATTTCATAACATGTAAATATAACATTTATATACATATAACATATTTTCAATGAAATCAAGAAATTATGAAATTCAAACTAAAGGCATAGGCATAGGAAACCTACCTCAAACATGTCGTTGTTTGAAGATGACCACTCGAACCGACCGTTGGCACATACACGCACATGCATTCATATATATATATATATAAATACTCCTAGAAACATTGCACATATACCCCACACCATGAGGGAATATGTACAAATAGGACATATATATATATATATATATATATATATGTCTTACCTATGCATGTGTATGTATGTGTTCTTAATACCTGCTGCCCGAAACCGCATCAACGGGACCCAACACACTCTGTAAAAAAAATTACCCACTACTCAAAAACGCAGTGGCAAAGACCCAAACATCACCCAAAACCACTCCAATTCATGATTCACATTACTTAAATAATTCAATAGAACATTTTCAAGAAAACACCCCATGACATTACACCCAAAAGAATAACCAAAATCCTATTTTAAAATTATATGCATGCCAAAATCATTTAAAAACATGATTCACATCACATGAATAATTTAATAAATCACTTAAACCATTTATAAAACCTTTCCAAATAGAACCTCAATGATTTGCACAATAACACCCTCAATTTCACGCAAAAACTTCATTTGACAACAAAACACACACCAATGCCACTTCAAAACACGATACTCACCAACAAAGCTGAAAAAAATAACTGCACAGATTATAAGACACGATTAAATGACACGCTATGGGTTTTCATCAAAAAAACGCATCCCTTTTTATATAAACATGTAACAAAATATAAAACGCATGAAAAACTCTCTTAAAAACCAATTTTTGCACCAAACGAACTAATTTATAAACATGATATATTAACTAAATGAGAAAATAAATCCATCAAACAAGAATTATCCCGAAAACACTAACCTCGGTGTAGACCAACTCCACAAAACTGACGTGAAACTCCCGCCGCACAACAATCGCACCACCAACGACCCAAAGTGACCCTAAAAACACAATATTAGAGGCGGCGGGTCGGCAGGCGGCTGGCCGAGGGCAGGAGGGCAGCGTGCGGTCACCGGAGGGGGTGCGGGACGCCGCTACGAGGTCGCCGGGGAAGACGGAGGTCCGACAATGTGAGGGGATGGTGCGGCTAGGGTTTAGGAGAAGGGGAGGAGAGGGTCCGCGCGACGGGAGAGAGGAGAGAAAGAAAGGGAGGGAAAAAAGGAAAATAAAGAAAAAGAGAAAATAAAAAAAATAAAAAAAATAAATGGAAAATAAATGTAAATAAAGATAAAAAAAATAAGGATAAATTTATATCCCAATAAATTCTAAGAAATTTAATATTAATAAGAAAATGAAAATAATAAAATCGACCAAAAAAAACATTGTTTATTAGGAACGGACACCGTGCATGGTCGCACACGCGGCCATGCGCATAGTCGCTTGCCCGCAAAAGAAACCAAAATAATAGAAACGAGCAGGTTAAAATATCAGCTAAATTAATAATAATAATAATAATAATAATAATAATAATAACAACAACAACAAAATAATAAAACCAACCAACATAATAACATAATTATTAATTTAGGTTGCGCACCGCACACGGTCGCGCGCGCTGTTGCGTGTGCGGGTGAGTTCGCGCGCCTAGTCGCGATTACGGTCGAGCACTCATAAAAGATCTCAAATACCTTTAAAAAAAAGAACTGATTCAAACTGCAACTCAAAGAAAGACCTAAAATAAATTAAAATATAATAAACGTCAGGTCGTTGTGTGACAATTCTCCCCACCATGACACTTTCTTCCCCCAGAAAGTCCCAAAAGACTTGCCCAACCCAAAGATTCCAAGCAAGACCGTGAAGATACTTAAAACAAAACCTCAATCTCCCAAAGACTGAGCATTTAAAATGTCGATGACCTGAAACATCAAAGATCTCAAAACCAGAGTCACCAAGCAAAGTGACCAACAACAAGGAATTCACCTTGAAACACAGCCACAACATGGAACACCCCGACCCCTAACGTAGGGATAATCAGGACCACTCGAGATCTCCAAGAATGCTCGTCAAGCGATCCACTACTTAATCTATCCAACTAACATGGTCGAGGGCGGATCAGAAGCAAGGGGTTGCTCCGCCAAATGCACTTTGAAAATAGAGTCTTCCACAAGTACGTCCTATGGTGGTCTCCCCACCATATTAGGGTTCTCAGCAAACATTTGTTCTCCAAACCAAAACGACTCCCAAACCCAGACAACTCTAACACGGCCTTGACCCTCAGAGTTCCCTATGTTGAACTAACACAAGACAGGACATCGACGAGACCCGCACAGGGTCTCCCCACCATTTTAAAATTTCCAAACACCACGAAACCCGCGCGGGCATTCCTAGTTTACTTTAAGCAACATTGACTGAACCCTTCATCGTGAACCCACCACACGGGCCGACCCGCACTGATCATTCCTACAATGGACAATACTCTGCCACGTGAGATAGCTTTGATAGAAGAAACCTCTAACCAGGAGATGAACCAGACAGGCGCACAATGTTTCCACAATACATGAGTATCTCCGACCGCAAGAAGGTTCACGAAGCACACCCACTAGCTTTACAAGAATATGGGTTTTTCCGAACCTCTTTAATGCCCAAGAGGAACTCCCATAGAATAAGACCATGACAAGTAGACAAGGGCTCCATGCCCCTCACGACAGGAATGACACCTTCAGAGAGGTTACCACAATAGGGAAATTCAAGTTGTCCCCGTCCCGACATTGCAGACTTAAGTCAGACGAAGCCCGTCCCACGTCTGACGAGTCCTGACTGCGCGCAAGCTTCACCCCGAGACCTATGGCTGGGGCACTGATGTCTGAAGCATCTCCAGACTCGCAGTCACAAGCTGACCACTTCTAACTGGAACTTCCTCCGCTGGAAAAGCAGCCTGCATACTTCTCCTCGAGTCTCGCGCGACCACTCTATTAACATACCAATTTAGAATTGCAGCGAACGACCTAGAGTGTCTAACTGACCACACAATAGATAGGAGGTTGAGCAGTTTGTCCGACACCCAACACAAAATGATGGAAGGAGCACTCCACGAACAAGTCCCTTTGGTTCACACTCTTCATCAAATGAGAGCCCTACTCTTACCACAATATAAGCAGGACCAACAACTTGTACTTTTTTTTTGTCCGATGATTCCACACTACTTCTGGGGCACATGGAACTAGCTCATCAGAAACGTCAACACACACCCTTCGCCGCATGTTGACTGGTCGAGAACCTACGAGATCAACCAATTTCCCTCACCTTCACTTCCTTAGGTACAATCATGGAATGAGGCTTGTCTTGAGGATTTCTCACGACGTCCCCATTTGCAACGAAAACGGAACGATCACCATTCACTAGTTTAGTCCCGCTCCACCAGACGTACTCGAGACAATCTTACATCCGCACAACATTTGAAGTTCCTTCAAAACCAGAGACACTTCCAACTTTCTCAAATCACTCAATGTCATCCAACTGACATCGACATCTACGAACAGTCGACGCCACCAAGCCGAACCCAACTCTGCCACTCCACTAAAAGTCTGGGTCAGGCCAAGAACTGAGAGAGACTTGCTGGAACCCATGGAACATTTCTAGGGGCATATCCCAAACAAGAAACACAAACCAGCCTTCCACAAATACAAACACATCACAAAACAAACAGCAACCTTACAAAAACAAATCCAATAATCCCAATTTTAAACATCCATTCCTTTTCAAAGAAAACACTCACTTGAAAGACCAAGCCCTACACAATAAGCCCAAAAACTATTTTAGAAATCTATCTTTACTTTAAAAGCAATGTCATTTTTTTCCATTTCCAAAACCATTTGAGCACGAAAACCCATTTAAGAAAAAGGACCACTTTCTAGGAAGCAAGAAGCAACCTTAGAGATCAATCAACTACCAATGATATTCCATGGTGCCTCACAAGTATGCATTTTCGTTCCACTCAAGCACCCGTCCACATGATCCATCAACTATCCATTAATCAAGTCCATATGCACATGCGAGCACCCATAGGAATACCACTGGAAAGAAACAAGGCTACTCCACTTTCAAAACAAAACATTCTCAATATCAGAAAATACCTTTTTCTTTCCAAACCCATTTCAAAAATTCAAGGAAAATTTCATGAATGCTTTCCATTTATAATATATCCCACATCAATTTCAGATGACCCGAAACATCCCTTTAGCAATTCAAAGTTGACAAATCAATTCCAAATTCCAAAAACAAGGTCCAAGAGAAACGCACCCCAAATATCATGTCAACTGCAAATAAGAGCAACAGAAAAGTCCGCTTCACTTTTTAAAGGAAAACAATTTTGCGTCAATCCCAAAATTGTAGCAAGATATCACAAACATTAAAGCACCTGGGCGGAGGACTAGTGGTCATGTCTAACCCAGCTACATGGTTTAGCAGACCATGCCCTAGGCAAGCACCACCCACTAGGAGTGTTGAACCGTACTCTCGGGCATCACATGGGTCGCTACTCCATGTGAGACCACGCGCAGTATCGGTTTACCCCTATTATCATCCCCATCCACACAGAGCGAAACCAAAACTTAAATCTCGGACTACCCCTAGTTACTTGAGGATCAGAACGCATAAGAGTTCGCGACGCTCTTCTCGTACCTACCACTCGAGTACCGACAGTCCTATCTCCGACATACCAGACACCCCAAATAACAACAACAAAACCTCCTCTGATACCATTTTTTCACGAACCAGGCCGGTGCGTCATCCGACCCGGCGCCCGACCCGATCCGCGACATGGCCCGAAGGGCGTTCCCGATCCCCACGGGCTGGAAACTAGTGCCGTGCATAAAAAGAAACCAGTTGGGAACAATTTCAGCCCAAGAAAAGGATGAATAAACATAAAATAAACAAGCATATCAATAAAAGGAAAAAAAGCTAAACAACGTGGCAGCAGAAGAAGGAATAAACAAAACGTGACATACCTCAAGTGACCTCGTGGATCACCACGGTACGTCAACTACACTTGCTCCCAAGAGCGATCCAAGACTGAAACCTGCAACTGAAAAGTAAAGTAGGCATGAGCACCGAGATGCTCAGTAGGAAAGCCAAAATGTAACCACGCCCTATGCCCCAGCCTTAAGTAAGAAATCCAATCATGCCGGTTTGAAAAATAAGGTATAATAAAATAATGTTTTCCTTCTTTCCAAATCCAAGTAACGAGTTTTTATTTTCAAGTAAAGCTTTTCACTCCCACTACATTTTCAAAATAGGTTCCAAGCATGCATTAACGTTTCAAATGAAAAGAAACCAATTTGGATTAAAATATGGTTTTCACAAAAAGAGACCTCAAGTATGAAACAACTGAAAAGAAAGTTACACCGCTAGTAGCATGTCACAAATGAGCACCATGAGTAATCCCTATAGGTAGCTAGAACAAGTGGGAAACTAGAGACCTCGTACCTCGGTGAAACGTGGCTTAGAAGGCCACGACCCTCAGAAAACATGGCTTAGAAGACCACGACCCTCAGAAAACGTGGCTTAGAAGACCACGACCCTCAGAAATTCATATGTTTAGTTAGTGTTGTTGCGTCAATCCTGCTAGACAAACCGGGACGGACCCCTGCCGTGTCATCTAGCGTACTAGTCCTGGTCACCCACCTAGATACTCGGGTTTACCATTGTGCTCTATTCCAAAAAGGTGGTGAGCTTTTATCAAAAGAAAAGAAATGAACATCACACTTACTTTATCCTAAAAACTCGCTAAACCTCTCACCACCGTTCTCCCTCCTTAAGCGCATTCCCCTCTTTCACATTACATAAAGCATAAGCCCCAATATTAGGCACATATTCGTACACTCAACATACAAGTCATTTTCTAAAACCAAGGGGGTTTGCCTTAGGAGGGGTTTTTCCAATTTTACAAACCATTCCAAAAGGGCCAAACAGGCTTTATGGTTTCACAAATAATAGTTTTAACTTTTGCACATATAATCATCTAAACTCTTTGCAAAATCTTTTAGAAATCCCAATTTAACGATCTACATGTTACATATATAAAAAAACAATCTTGAACACTTTCTTAAAATGATGCAATTAATTTATGAAAGTCCAAATGGCATTTGTAATACATTACATTTTTCCAAAACAAATGAATAACCATTATTAGCGAATGCACCCAGATTTCATAACATGTAAATATAACATTTATATACATATAACATATTTTCAAAGAAAGCAAGCAATTATGAAATTCAAACTAAAGGCATAGGCATAGGAAACCTACCTCAAACATGTCGTTGTTTGAAGATGACCACTCGAACCGACTGTTGGCACATACACACACATGCATTCATATATATATATATATATATAAATACTCCTAGAAACATTGCACATATACCCCACACCATGAGGGAATATGTACAAATAGGACACACACAGATATATATATATATATATATATGTCTTACCTATGCATGTGTATGTATGTGTTCTTAATACCTGTTGCCCGAAACCGCATCAACGGGACCCAACACACTCTGTAAAAAAATTACCCACTACTCAAAAACGCAGCGGCAAAGACCCAAACATCACCCAAAACCACTCCAATTCATGATTCACATTACTTAAATAATTCAATAGAACATTTTCAAGAAAACACCCCATGACATTACACCCAAAAGAATAACCGAAATCCTATTTCAAAATTATATGCATGCCAAAATCATTTAAAAACATGATTCGCATCACATGAATAATTTAATAAATCACTTAAACCATTTACAAAACCTTTCCAAATAGAACCTCAATGATTTGCACAATAACACCCTCAATTTCACGCAAAAACTTCATTTGACAACAAAACACACACCAATGCCACTTTAAAACACGATACTCACCAACAAAGCTGAAAAAAATAACTGCACAGATTATAAGACACGATTAAATGACACGCTATGGGTTTTCATCAAAAAAACGCAACCCTTTTTATATAAACATGTAACAAAATATAAAACGCATGAAAAACTCTCTTAAAAACCAATTTTGCACCAAACGAACTAATTAATAAACATGATATATTAACTAAATGAGAAAATAAATCCATCAAACAAGAATTATCCCGAAAACACTAACCTCGGTGTAGACCAACTCCACAAAACTGACGTGAAACTCCCGCCGCACAACAATCGCACCACCAACGACCCAAATTGACCCTAAAAACACAATATTAGAGGCGGCGGGTCGGCACGCGGCTGGCCGAGGGCAGGAGGGCAGCGTGCGGTCACCGGAGGGGGTGCGGGACACTACTACGAGGTCGCCGGGGAAGACGGAGGTCCGACAATGTGAGGGGATGGTGCGGCTAGGGTTTAGGAGAAGGGGAGGAGAGGGTCCGCGCGACGGGAGAGAGGAGAGAAAGAAAGGGAGGGAAAAAAGGAAAAGAAAGAAAAAGAGAAAAGAAAAAAAAATAAAAAAAAAATAAATGGAAAATAAATGGAAATAAAGATAAAAAAAATAAGGATAAATTTATATCCCAATAAATTCTAAGAAATTTAATATTAATAAGAAAACGAAAATAATAAAATCGACCAAAAAAACATTGTTTATTAGGAACGGACACCGTGCATGGTCGCACGCGCGACCATGCGCATAGTCGCTTGCCCGTAAAAGAAACCAAAATAATAGAAACGAGCAGGTTAAAATATCAGCTAAATTAATAATAATAATAATAATAATAACAACAAAATAATAAAACCAACCAACATAATAACATAATTATTAATTTAGGTTGCGCACCGCACATGGTCGCGCGCGCTGTTGCGTGTGCGGGTGAGTTCGCGCGCCTAGTCGCGATTACGGTCGAGCACTCGTAAAAGATCTCAAATACCTTTAAAAAAAAGAACTGATTCAAACTGCAACTCAAAGAAAGACCAAAAATAAATTAAAATATAATAAACGTCAGGTCGGTGTGTGACAATGTCCTCCTCATAAGCGAACCGAATCATGATGTGGGAGCCATCAATCAGATCCATGGTCACACGAGCCCTAAGATTACAGAAAGATGAGCTGATCCTATAGAAGGTGACCACCGGGGGTCGTCTCCTCGAGAATCTTGCAACCATAGTCAGGCGGTGCAGATCTGAAGCTTCTGTGAACTCCCAAATCAAAAGGGGAAGCTGCAGACAACCTTCAAAGGACTCCAAAACCTTCTAGCGAAGCACCGTTTGTGGAAAAGAGGGAAGTAAATCAGGTGAAGGGAGTGAAGAAAAAGGACAGTCATCCGAGGGACGAATCCTCCCCTACATAGAGGGGGGGGGGAGGTGCGTCATTTTCCATCATCTTCAACCTAGAAGGAAACCACCATCGTGAGAGATCCGAATTGCCAGAGTCACCAAAGCCACTATCTTTCAGTGTCCTTGGAGTCATTTAGGGGTTTCTTGGGTTTCTAGGGTTTTTACGGTTTTAGGGTTTCTAATGTTTTTAGGGGTTTTATGCTCTTTGTAGTGTTTTTATGTTTTTTTGGGGTTTTCTTATTTTTACGGTTTTCTAAGTTTTTTATTATTTTTGCGTTTTAGTGTCTTTTAGAGGTTTTTAGGGTATTTTAGGGGTCTTTTAGGGTATGTTTAGTGTTTTTTAGGGTTTTAGGGGTCGTTTGGGGGGGGGGTTAGGGATTTTTAGTGTTTTTTGGATTGTTAGAGATTTTTAGGGGTTTTTAGGGGTTTATAAGGGTTTTTGGTTTTTAGTGTCTTTTAGTAGTTTATAGTGTTTTTCAATTTTTTTAGGGTTTTTAGGGGTTTTGGGTTATTTAAGGATTATTTTTGGTTTTTAGGTTTTTTCCATGGTTTTTAGGGGTTTTTTGGGTTTTTAGGGTTATTTTAGATTTTTTAGGGTTCTTTTATGATTTTTTGTGATTTTTGGGTTTTATTAGGATTTTTAGGTTTTTTAGGTTTTTTAGAGTTTTAGGGGGTTTTAGAGTTTTTAGGGTCTTTATGGTTTTTAGGGGTTTTTTGGGTTTAAAAGGTTTTTAAAGGGGTTTTAAGGTTTTTTAGGGTTTTGAGATTTTTTTAGTTTTTATGATTTTTAGAGTTTTTTCCATTTTTGGGGGTTTTTTTAGTTTTTGGTATTTTTAGGATATTTAGGGATTTTAGGTTTTCCTTTGGGGTTTTTATGTATTTTTAGGAATTTCATAAGGTTCATTAATTGTTAAAGGTTTTTAGGGTTTCTAGGAGTTTTTTAGGGGGTAGGGTTTTTAGAGTTTTTAGGGTCTCATATGGTTTTTATGGATTTTTAGGGTTTTCAACAGTCTTATGGTTTTAAGGGGTTTTGGGGATTTTAGGGTTTTATGGTTTTAATATTTTTAAGGTATTTTAGGGGTTTTGGGTTTTTAGGGTCTTTTGGGATTTTTAGGATATTTTATTGTTTTAGGTTTTTATGGGTTTTTAGGGGATCTTAGCGTTTTTAGGATCATTTTAGGTTTTGGGGGTTATTTTTATGGTCTTTAGTGTCATTTAAGGTCTTTTTATGTTTTTAAGGCTTTTAGGATTTTTTTGGTTTTTTAGGGTTTTGGGTTTTTATGGTTTTTAGGTTTGGGGGGGGGGTAGGGATTTTTACGATTTTCAGGGCAGAAGAGGTTCCGCAGTAGGCTATCCTAGCCCCCCAAAATGCACTAAAACGTAAACATGTAGCTTCAATATGGGTTTATAAGGGAGAGAGTGTATCTCACCCTTCAAATCCGAATCAACAAATGGAGAACAAAAAGGTGGAGTGACGAAGGACCACATCAAACATATTTCTTCAATCACTCTTTTAGAGAGAGCATTCACAAAAAAGTTGGCCTCCCTATATGCATGTGAAATAGTGAAGCTCATGGTCTGAGAAAAATTAAGTCACTCAATCCAATGCGGTAGAAGTCTCCAAGGGACATCCCTAGAAAATCACATTAGAGTAGCAACCACGAGCATCAAATCAAATTCAATCCAAATCCTTGTCCACTTAAACTAACTTGTGAATTTCACAGCCTTTATGATAGCCCGAATATCTGCTTCATAAGCCCAAACATCCCCAATAAATTGAATGAATCATCCCATTACAAATCCTTTAGAGGTATGAAAATCACCACCACACCCCGAGGGTCCGGGAGCTCCCAGGGTCGCGCCATCCACATTGACTTTTATCCATGATGGAAGTGGGGGGATCCATCTAATGAACTTCAAGACCATCGATTTTCTACTTCTGCCAGAAACCCCAAGTGGGAACAATAATGTTTGGTTATTAACATCGTTCAACATTAAACATGTTTGTAATCGTGATGCATTCTGGATCATCTTGTGGACGGTCACCCCGCCATACAACGAGAGGGGCTGTCGATTGAAGGCAATAGCATTGTGAACATCCCAAACATAGTGAAAATTCACTACCAGACCAACAAGCAGTAGATTATGGACCTGGTCACATCAGTTCATCTCCACCAGGCCGTGAAAAAAACTGCAGATCGATCCTTACAAACTGCAGGTCATACATAATCACTCTAAAAGGAAATTTCAAAGTTCTATAGCAAAGGTGCAGTATAGGAAGATATGATTGTAGTGAGCCTCAGACTTCCTATATAAGAAACAAGCAGAGGAATGTTTCCAGCCGGCCATCATTAGCTACTCATTAATTGGAAGCCGATTCTGCCATATTTTCTAGAAAAGTACAAAGATTGAAGGGGGAATAAAAGGGGCCCTAAATTTAAACAACCACAATGGGGAGACCAAACCATGCAGACACTTGAATTGATAAAAATCATAGGTATTGAATTTAGAAACCACACTTGGCATACATATTAGTGTATCAATGTATGCGAAGGCATATCACTGGACTTGCATGGAAATATTATCCAAAAGCAGTGCCCCCGAGTCACCACATTGGTGGATGAGACTAGCAATGGTTAAATTCCGCATATCTTGGGGAGGCTTCATCACCTCCAAGATGGGATACTCCAGCCACGGGGTAGACCAAAAATTCAGGACATAGTTCATTTACACAATCCATTTTTATTGAGACATAATATCCTTGTGTGAGGATCGTAAAGCAGGATGGACCGAGGAAGAAATGCACACAGCAAAACCATCGCATAACCTACACTTGAATCTCTCCCTGAGAAAATACAGGCCATCACCATGAAGACTGAGGAGTCTCCATGTGAATTTCCCAATCATGGCATCATTGAAACGTCGTAGGTTGTTAATACCAGGCCCACCCAGATCAATCGGCTTTGTGTAGTGTTTCTAGGCCACAAAGACCAATTTCTATTCACTGATAGAACATGTCCAGAAAAAATTCTTTATCTTTTCATTCAAGCTTTTGAGGAGACTAGTCAGTCAACTATAGATAGAAAAGGGTGAACAAACATAGATTTAATAATAGAATTAACCAGGCAGACCTGTAAAACTTGAGAGAGGCACCTTCCCTTCCATTTGGACATTTTCTATGTAATTTTAGAAGCAATGGTCTCAAAGTAGAAGCTCTTTGCTTTCCCCCAAAAAAGAGACACACACTAGTAAATGAAGGGTAATGAGCCCCTCTTCACCCTAAGAACATTGGAAATTCGGAGATTCCCGGTAGGATATAAAACATTTCCAAAAATAATCTCTGATTTCATCCAGCTAATAGTTTTCCCAGCCACACACTCATAGTGGAGAAATATCATCCTGACTGTAGACAGAGTTTGCTTATCACCCTGCCTAAACAGGGGGATGTCATCCTTATAAAGAAGGTGTTAGGGGACATAAAGGTCCCTACCTACTTTAATTTGGGAGTAATGTCCCGCTTTCACAAGACCAAGGATGCAGCGACTCATGTAATCCTCTACCGGTGTAAAGAGAAATCCAGAGAGAGGATCCCCTTGTCAAACTCCATGGGAGCATGGGAAGAAACCATGGGGGAAGCCATTAACTTGGACCGAGACTCTGGCACTATGAAGAATTGAGGAAATCAACTAGATGAAGTTTCTAGAAAATCCATATATACCAAGGACATTGAATATTGTGCTCCATTTTATTGTATCAAAGGCCTTCAAAATATCAAACATTAGCACAAAACTAGATTTATCTGATTTCTTTCTCCTTATATTAATCCCTTCCAAGGAAGTAAAGAGGCACATTTTGATACATCATCCATGAATAAATCCAAACTTATTTGGAGTAACAATGTCACATAAAATCTTCCCCAACCTTATGAAGAGAGTATTTCTAATTATCTTCAAGATTGTGTTACCTATAGCAACCGGTCGGAAGTCACCAATCGCAATGTAATTTTCCTTCTTCAGGATCAAAGATATGAAGTTGGCATTCGCACCATGAGGAATGAATCCTGAGAGGAAAAATTCTCTAATTTCAATAGTAACATCCACATAAAGGATGTCCCAATATAATATGAAGAACATATTTCCAAATCTATCAACCCCACAACGCTGTCCATATTCAAAGAGAAGAGCGACGCCCTAACTACCCCCTCAAAAGGAGCAACCGTGAGAGCCTCATTTTAGGGTTTTAGGTTTTTAATGTTTTTTAGTTTTTAGGGGTTTTTTAGTTGTTCTTAGTGATATTATTGTTTTTTATGGTTTTTGGTAGATTAAATTGTTTATAGGGGTTTTTAGGGTTTTAGGGGGTTTTAGGGTGTTTAGGTTTTTAAGGATTTTTTAGGGGGTTTGTATGTTTTTAGAGTTTTTAGGGTTTTTGGGTATTTTAAAGTTTTTATGGGGTTTTAGGGTTTTTAGGTTTTTAGGGGCTTTAGATTTTTTATTGGTTTTTTGGGTTTTTTTAGTTTTTGTATTTTTTTAGGGTTTTTATGAATTTTATGGATTTTAGGGGTTTCTAGGATTTTTTATGTTTTGTAGGGTCTTTATGATTTTTAAGGCCCTAAATGTTTTTAGGGTTTTTAGTGTCCTTTGGGGTTTGTTAAGGATTTTAGGGTTTTTAGGGTCCTTTAGGATTTTGTTTTATGGTTTTTTAGTGTGTTTTAGGGTTTTTTAGGGTTTTTAGGTTCCTTTAGGGAATTTATAGGGTTATTAGAGTCTTTTAGGGTTTGATAAGGTATTTCAGGTTCATTTTGGGTTTGTTTCATTTTTTTAGTTTCATTTCAATTTTTTTAGTTTTTAGGGTCTTTTAGAGTTTTTATGATTTTTGACTGTTCTTTAGGGTCTTTTGAAGTTTTTAAAGGGTTAATTCAGGTATTTTTAGGACTCATGGGGTTTTTAGGATATTTTATGTTTTTAAGAGTTTATTAATGTGTTAGGGTTTTATAGGACTTTTCATATTTTTTTGTGTCTTTTAGGGTTTTAGGGTTTTTATGGTCTTTAAGGTTTTTTAGGTCTTTTTAGGGGTTTTAGGGACTTTTAGGGGTTTTTAGGATCTTTTAGAGTTTTGTAGGGTTTTAGGGTTTTTAGGGTTTTAGGGTATTTTTTTTTGTCTTTTATAGTTTTTCAGGTGTTTTTATGGTCGTTAAGGTTTTTAGGGTTTTCTAGTGTTTTTAGGGGTTTTTAGGGGTTTGGGAGGGCCCTTAGGGTTTTAAGTGTTTTTAGGGTTTTTCATAGTTTTTAGGGTTTTTATGTTTTTTGTGGGTTTTATGAATTTTTATTCAGTTTTACAGTTTCATTGTTTTTAGGGTTTTTAGGGTTTTTAGAGTTTTTTATGGGTTTTTAGGGTTTTTCCAGATTTTTAGGTTTATTTTCAGGTTTCTTATGGGTTTTAGGGTCTCTTATGGTTTATTAGGGTTTTTAGGGTCTTTAAGGTATTTTAGTTTTTTATTATCTTTAAGTGTTTTGAATTTTTTTAGTATTTTTTAGGGTTTTAGATATATTTTAGGGTATTTAGTGTTTTTAGGGTTTTTTAGAGTGTTTAGGGTTTTTTCGTTATATATTTTTTAAGGGTTTTAAGGGTTTTTGGGGGTTTTATGTTTTTTAATTATTTTACTATTTTTAATTTTTTTAGGGTATTCTTTGGGTATTTAAGCTCTTTATATTTTTAGGGGTCTCTGAGGGGTTTTTTTGTCTTTTTTTAGAGTATATAAGGCTTTAGGGTTTTTAGGGTTTTTTTAGGGTTTTTTAGGATTTTAGGGGGATTAGGGTTTTTTCGTGTTTTTAGGGGATTTTTGGGTGATTTTTGGATTTTACATGGTTTTTAGGTTCTTTTAGATTTTTCTTAGTTTTCATAGAGTCTTTTTAGGTCGTTTAAGGGTTTCTTGGGTTATTTTTTGTTTAAGAAAGTTTTAGGGTTTTTAGGGGGTTAAATATTTTTTGGGATTTTAAAGGATTTTATGGGTTTTCAGTTTTAATATGGTTGTGTGGATTTTTTAGAGTTTTAGGGTTTTTTAAAGTCATTTAGGGATTTCTAGGTTTTTTAAGGATTTTTTAGAATTTTTATGGTTTTTAGTTTATTTTAGTGTTTTAATGGGTTTTAAGGGTTTTTAGAGTTTTTTTGGGTTTTTTTGGGTTTTTTAGGTTTTTTAGATTTTTTGGTGGGTTTTAGGGGTTTTATGGAATTTAATTTTTTTTTAGGATTTTAAGGGGTTATTTAAGGATTTTATGTTCATTTGGGGGGTTTTTAATGTTTTTAGGGTCTTTTAGAGTTTTTCGGGGTTTTAGGGTATTTTATAGGTTTTAGACGTTCTTATGCTTTTAAGGGTTTTAAAGGTTTTTTAGGGTATTTAATTTTTTTATTTTTGGGTTATTTTAGTGTTTTTTAGTTTTTTTAAAGACATTTTTATTTTATGACATAGGGTTTAGGGTTTAGGGTGTAGGTGTAGGGTCCTGAAAACATCGTAAGGTAAATACTCTCACAAGCACATTGTAGAATGAAGCAAACATTTCTATAGGTCTAGCAAGGCAAAATGATGCAAATTGGATTGTAAATTTGAGAAGAATCTTGAGGAAACTAAAATTTTCAAGAGTTTTTATTGCACCGTGTACCATCACTGGAAAAGGATCATGGGGCCCATGAACCACGAACCATCAGTACACGGATGGAACCATGAGGCGCTGGCTCATGGGGTGATGTCCAGAAAACCTTGGACATCATGAGATGCATCATTAGAAAAATAAAGTGCATAAATGATATCTGGATATTGTCCTGTGAATTAAGTAGTTCATGAACAAAACAATCTAGCAGGGTTCCACGGACCATATCTCGTGACCCACAACATCCTTAAACCCTAGTTGACTGAGTATTCTAGGTGTTGAGATATATTTTCATCGGCTTCCACAAATAGTGTCGCATGCCCACATATATTGTTTCCCCAACATTCTATAAAATGAGCACAAAATGTATTGGAAGATAGATGAAGGGAGATGGGTGGAAGAGAACATGAAGGAGAACCTAGAGGCCGGAAGAGATAATTCAGATATGGAGAGGATTCCGACTTTGGTTTTAAATCATCGATGAAGTGTGAACCGTGAATCACTTTTTTGCACGTATAACCATCCATGAACCATAAAAAGAAGGAACTTAATAATAATTGTTGAATTGTGAACCTAATTGGTGTCATCATGAACCATAAATTCCATAGTCATGAATTCCCTGTGAAACATAGGCTTCATGGCCCATCTTCATTCCTGAATTCCACATAGTGCATCACTATGTGGATATAACCATGCGTCATGTACTAAATCAGTATGCTAATGGAACCTGGAGGATCGTGGAAAACCACATCCAGGACTGTGTACCACTTCAATATGTGGTAGTCCATACCCATGTTCATGTATGGTTTTGGTACACGGATGACCCCTCTACCCACATAGCATTATGCTATGCGGGGCTTTTCCCATCTTGTAGGAGAAAAAGGTATGTAGAATGGGTTGTCTTTAGGTTTCCTTCCCTCTGGCCCCAATCATGTTCCTCCATCACCACCCAACCCTCCATAGATCATATGTGAACCAGTCCACTGACAACAGGCCAAATCCTCCTCCAAAGCCACCAGACCCATATGATCAGATCATCGGGTACACCAGTGTGCCTTTTTGAATCTAGATACCTACTATAAGCGGAGTGACGAAGGTTATCACCACAATGGCTTGGACCTCCATAATGTCTCTAAGTCTACATTCCTAAGTTGAACTGAGGACATACTTCAGGATACCAATGTAAACCTCCCTATTCTGGGGTTTAGGGGTAACCAATAGCCTTTCCCTTTAATGAGTTATAGTGACTAGTAAAAAGGTCACTATTTCCTTCTCCTTTGACTAGGGATGATGCTCTTCCCCTTTCCCAGAACCCAAAAAATGGCACTCCTCCGAATGCAATACAATATCCTTTTGTGAGAGGTATCACTCGACACCCTCTTTGCCTCATCTCGGGATGTTTCTGGATAGATCATAAATATTTGACTAACCTGGATATCAATATAGGTGAGGATCACATGGTTAAAGCTCACCTTTCCCTCCTCCATCGAGCTTGTAGCCACGACCTCTTCTGCCATCATAGTCCCCCTTTTCCATTAGTGGAGAGGAGAATATAGGACCGTGTCTAACCTTTAACAACCTATTATTTCTCACACCAATCATGACTCACATGGTCTTAGAGGTGTGTGATGATATGAAATTTGAAAAATCCATAAACAAATAATGATAACTCTAATTCATATTCCAACCCGGATACGTAGGATGCCTTCTTGAAGGCCCGAGCTCAAAAGGGTTCTCTCCAAAAAGGTTCACACAATTATGCCCCAAAAAAATGGGCATCCTCCCAAGTGCAATCCCTAAGAAAAATGAACTATGAGAACTCTGATTCCCACTATAATTAGGATATATAGGATGCCTATCTAAGGCCCAAGCTCAAGGTAAGTTCTCCTCACATGTAATTCCCAATAAAATGGTCCCCAAAATTCTAAAGGGATTCCTCCTAGTTATAAGTCATGATAACCAAACTACATGGGATATAATTCATCTCCCAATTATATGTAGGAATCTCATCTTATGGGTCCGACCCCAACATCAAACACTACAACATAATAAGGATTTAGTGGTAGTTTTTTACCGGTGGTTTCTTAAACTGCCACTAATTTTTTTTAAAGAATTTAGTGGAGGTTTATTAAAAAAATCTTCTAAATATGTTTTTTACGAAGACCTGACACTTCTCCCCTTAACCCCCACCTCCACCCCCTACATCTATGACCCCCTGACCCCCTGAATCCCTACCTTTCCTAGAACTTTCCACCACCAGTCCCGACACTTTCTTCCACTCTCTGTGCCTTTTTGTCCATCGCCGCCTCTCACCATCATTCAATACCCCCTGACCCCCTAAATCCATAGAATTCATCGTGATTTCCAACCTTTTCGTCAATCCTAACCCTTTCCACCCCTCATCGAGCCTCAATTATAGTCACTACCCTTTCCGCTACTCAGCACTAGTCCCGACCCACATTGCCCTCCCCCTACATTTTTAGTAATATTTATTCAATTCAGTTATGTTCAATTATGTTTGGATTGTTTTTATTTAGTTCAATTTATTTCATGTTAGTGGGGTTAGATTTAGTTTTGGTTACTTTAGTTTCGTTCGATTGAGCAAGGATCAATTTACTTTAGTTGGGTTAGGTAAGGTTAATTTAACTCAATTTAGATAAGTGAAATTTGGGTTCATTCTATTTTGTTTTATTCAATTCATGTTGGGATATGTGAGTTTGATTTAACTTGATCTAGTCGATTTTATTTGGATCTAGTTGGTTAAGAGTCATTCCATGCTTTTATTATCATTTCTTGTTTTTTAGATTAGTATAGTTTTGTTATGTTTAAATAGGCTTGAATTGATTCAGTTTTGTTTCATTTCATTTTTTTCTATTTTTTATAATTACATTTTTTTTTCAGGTTTGATATTATTAGTTTTTTAATTCATTTTATTTTTCATATGTCTCATTTTTTTGTGGATTTGATTAGTTAGGTAATGTTCACTTTGGCCTTATTTACTTAAAGTTAGTTTAGTATGCTTCTATTTTGTTTGTATCATGTCTTTTTTTATCATGTATAGTTTGGATAGGTTGGTATAGGAATGTTCATCTTATTCAATTCATTTTGTATTTTAATAGTTGATATTAATATGATTTTGAGTTTGATTTTTTCAGGATGGAATAGTTTGGTTCTGTTTTGTTTATTTCAACTCGAATATATTAATATCAGTTCTTTTTAGTCGTGTTGGTTGTGTTCAATTTACATAAGTTTGATTTGGGAATGTCTTATTCTATTTTATTTTATTTTATTAAGAACATATCATGTTTAGTAGATTCAGATTAGTTATTTTCTATTTACTTCATAGTGGTGTGATTTTGTTTAGTTCATGTTATTTTTTAGATTTTTAGTTTAGTTTAGTTTAGTTTTTTTGCTTTTAGTTCGATTAGATTTGAGTTAGGTTGAATTAGTTATGATATATTCTCTTTGTATTGTTTTAGTTATATTTTATCTGGTATTGATTAGGTTAGTTGGGTCTATTCGCATAGGATTTTATGTGTTTTTAGTATGTTTTATTTTATATTTCTCATCTAAGAAAAAAATCAACATAATTATCTAGAAACTATATAGGATACATAGCCCAAAACAATGTTTGAAATATGATATAAATATTAAAGGGTGGTGGGGATTATAATGGAATATCCTTGTTTTATGTGTCTCAAATATTTCCCATTGAACATATATTATTTTTCGAATTTGAATAATATCTATAAAAGTAGTAGTTAATAAGATGGGCATGATACATGGGAAAATTTAAATACATGCCATAATACTAGGTTATGATAAAGGTGGATTTAATTAAAATTTCAATTCTGAAAATTCCTGGAAATAAGGGGAAATGAGCATGTATGAATAAACATAATTATTTAAGTTATAATGGAATTAAATTTGCATTGAGTGATGGATGAATGCTTGTGTTAGCATAGTTTGATGATGAATTTTTTGATGTTTCAAAGAGTATTGTGTTGAAATTAATGTGGTGATTGTATAGAAACATGATGTCTTCATGTTGTTTTGCAGTTTATATTTCTTAACTTAATTTTTTAGTGTAAATCCTCGAGTTAGGCTTTGATTTAACCATGAGTTTGGTTATTATGTGGGTTATTCCTTATGATATACTATATTGATTTTTTTGAGTTCGATAATAGGATTATTAGGCCATGGGTTTGGATATTCCATGGGCTTAATAACCAGAGGATTTTTCTTTGTTCTTGGCATAAATATTATTTTAAACCACTTAATAATCAATATCCTCATAGTTACCCATTTCCATTAATCTATAGAAAACCCCTTCCTATCAGAGATTTGAATGTAAACAAATTCATCCCATTTCATATAGGTGATCTAAAATTTAAAAACAATTGTCACACTATAGAATTAATATACATGTTATGACTTCATGAATTTAGTTTCAAAAATAGGAATGTTCTCATAAGCCTCTTACTAAAAGAAAAATTGATTAATTATTCTAAATCAAAATGTACTAAATTAGATCCAAGAACACATCTACTTAAATGAATTCCCTTGCAACCGAAGGCCTATTTAACATCCTTGTAGCTAAAACTTTTTTGATAGGCTTTCTTAAAAACAATAAAATTCCACCAATTAGTTCAATATTGAAAAAATTAATTGTTATACCCAAAAAATCAATTTAAACTATAACTTTAATATAAATTCATGTTTGATAAGATTTGTTATATATATATAAATATTTGATAGTACTGCACATCTGTTATCATTTTTAATTTTTTTATATATAATTTTTCTGAAATATATGTTATAAACATAATTTTATATCATTAAATGATAAGAATTCCAAGGAGGAAGCATACTTCTATTTCATCGACCACACTAATAGATGAAGATCCATCCGTCTCCCTCTATATAGAATATTAGACACCATATTCTTGCCCCCTACACCTTCTCCCCCAAAACCATCTTTCACACCCTCCGTGAGCGTCCCTTCAATTTCTCAGTCGTCGCCTTCCCCTTCAGGAGCCTCAATTGTGAGGGAGTGGGGTTCCACTTCTAGTTCTTCATGGGGATACTGGAGGGTGACTGTTATAGGAACACATTTTAATATAAATAAATTTATTGCACTTTTTTTATACTAACTATTTGTTCATAAAAGATGGAAACAATGAAAGTATGGATAAAAATATTAAATGTTCATATGTATATAATCTGACTAGAGAAAAGATAGTTGTCCCATTTGATTCTTTTGAGGTCCCTATGGATGACGTCGTAGGATTACATGGATAGATTCTTGGCCCGTTGTCCATGGATCTGGTTTCCCTTCATATTACATATGATGATTGGAGGCATATTCTATTAACTTGTAAAAATGATGTTTATGATTCCAAAATAAAGGTATGTTTAATAAATTATGGTGTAATTGGATGTCATTATGTTATTAAATTATAATATTATCAAAATGAATTTCTGCATAGAGTTGTTTTTCCACTTTACGGCTGCTAATGTGCTGGCACAAAAGTGAACATTGAAAAATATGGGAAAGAAATGGAATGAATTTAAATAGATATTTTGAATTAATGCTAAAAATACTTCATTGAACTCCTAAAATATGTATAAAAAGCTACCTAATGGGGTTCCTAAAGAGTAATGGAAAGTTTTTGTTGAGAAACATTATGAAGAGAAGTATATGATATTTAAATATATATTATTATATTAATCTCATTTTAAATTTATACATGTATATGAAAAGGATATGACATTGAATACATTACTATTAAATTACATTTTATTTATTTCATGATATTTCAAGGAAGAATATACTAATCTGGGCTAAGCCAGTCATCCCTCACACTATAGGGTCAAAGAGTTTTTCCAGAAGTCGATCGACTCTGGTAATCTTTTCATTAGTTTAAATATTTATATCACAATATTATCTGTTTAATATATTAAATTGTTGATTTATCTTTGTTTAATACAATCATAGTGTTTAGGAAGCCAAGCATCTCAAACCTAAGCATGGTTGTATGTTCACAAAAAAATGATAGAATTTTTGTTAATGAGCCTGCCAAAGAAGTTGGGGTATAAACTCATTTTTCATTATAATAACTTATTATCAGTTTTCAGTATGATAATATATATTTCTTATAATATAAAAAATATATTATTTATAGGTAAAAATTAATGAACTATGGGATTCAAATCCTGTGTAGTCCTACTTAGTCTCCTAGGATGACCCTGCTAGTAAAGTCCTTCGGAAGGAGAATCCTGGTCAAGTTCACTGGATGGGTTTGGGATCCCTACCATATGAGGTCTTTGGCAGGCCACTGGGTATTTTAGCTATATCTACTCCTGGTTTTAATAATTCTATACCCTGATATTCTTAGAGAGATATTGTCTCTCTATAAAACACAGTTCATGAATAGGGGACTCAGATGTCAACTTTGTAGAAAGCATTTATTGATTTATATAAAAATATGATTGGATCTATCCCCGATGGTATTTCATCTACTGGTGGTGAGCATGTAAATCTCAAAAAATCAAAATCATTTACTTTACAAAAATTTATTGTTTTTAAGTTTAAATATAAATATAGAACATTATTTAATTTTCAATATAATGTTCTTATAGGTGTTGGTAGTAGGAATTAGAGATAGAGATGGAGAGGGTGATGAGTTGTGTTCATCATTAGATAGTGATTAATGTTATTGTTGATTTTTTGGACAAATATGGTAACAATCAGTTTGTATATGCATCATGTGTGGTAGAGAGTTGTCACTAATCATTTTCATGACCTAAATTTTATTGACTTCTCATATTTACTTTTATGTATTATGAACCCAATCTTCTAAATAAACAAGGAATTTATGATCTTTATTTTCTATTAATGGATATTTATATTTATGAATCATATAATAAGGTGTAAAATTTTCTAGGTCGTTATATCTATGGTGTAGAGGAAGAGGAGGTGGTTTTTTGTGCGATTTCAAAAATAATAATAAATTTATCATAGGGATAATGGCTTCAACATAGTGTATAATGGTGGTGTTTTTAGTGGTTCTACCTTTTTAAAAATAGTTGCACCATAAAGAAGGTATGTGGCCTAGCCTCTTCTTGGTGAATAGTTTTTTTGGCATGGACCTTCCCACTGCATTGTGGTCCCTTCTCCTATTTCATCAAATATGAGATGTGAATATAATTGTGTTTCTCAGACACAAATTTGACCATCTAGGTTATATAATCTTCCCTCCCCTTTACATCATAGTCATCACTTTTTGAGTAGTTCTAGGGCATGGTGAAGGGGGTTGTGTTGTGGTCTTATGTTTTATAGACGACCTATATATCCCAAAACCCCATCAAACCCCCTCATAATCCTGACTTTCTTCTCAGTTCATGGTCAACCTAATTGCATCCAAAGAAGGTATTTCACCCCACCTTTTATGGATTTCAACCCCATCCTTGGTATATCGACCATTAGTTGTTTTAGGTGAGCCCCCCCCCCACACTTTTCTTCTCTCTTTTTATCCCTATTATTTCACTAAAAGAGGTTACTATCAAGGGGAACCTATTTTTTAATTATGTTTTGGAAATAATATGTTGATGGGTGTTTTGTTTAGGGTGATCAAGTTGTTCTCCTTCATCGAGGTACTTGATGTTGGTCTCCCACCCATCCTGACATTTCATATCAGATCATAATGCTTTGATTGAGGTAGGGGATCCATATCTTTGGATCTTTAATAATAATTATATAAGCCTCTATTATTTAGGTTTATTACTTCTTCTAAATTTAATCATTCCTCTTACTTGTGTTCTATTTTATCCAGTATGTTGGTTTCCCTAAAATGGGTTGAATCACGATTTTGTGTGTATAATCATTGTGACTATGGTCTGATCTTTCCATTATAGGTTCCCATTGTTATACAATTGTGGTTTGCACTAAATTTAAAAAATAATTACAAGATTAAGGTAGTTTATTCCATGATTTATCATTATTAAATGATTTTAGTATATTTTTTCTCCTTTAATGTGTTATATGGATTCTGGGTAATGATTGAATTTTTATTTCCAAAGGTTTTAAGGTGTGTATGTGCTGAAATATGGATTTTGAAATTAAATTGTATATGTTTCATGTGTTCTTCCTTGGGGTGATTCATAAAAATTTTCTATAAATTTTATAAGTGATGAAAATTTTGTTTCCAAATTGAATATGTGTGTGTGTGGATTTGAATGTGCTTTTTCTTATTAAAATGTTGGTTTCCTTATATTCTTTTGGATGTAAGATGTATGTTCATGTGAAGGATGTGGTCTATGTGGCATGAGAAATGAAATAGATCAAAAAGGAAATAAAAACCCATGTATGTCATTCAAAGGGTCTTATTAGCATGGGAAATTTGGGTTTTTTTGTGGTTGTGTGATGCAATGTAACATTCCTGGTAGTGGAGAAATATTTTGATAATAATGAAATTGGAATGGTTTTTTCAGTGTACTAGTACTCGGGCTGCAGATTCAGCAGCATTTTTTTATTTGTAAATCTACCTTTAGTGGCGGTTTAAACCACCACTATAATTTGGTATATTACTACTGGTGGTGGTTAAAACCACTGCTAAATACCTGAATGTTATAATTTTGTGGTAGTTTTTTTTACTTTAGTAGCGGTGATTATGCAAAATTGGTTTTCTTGTGGTTTGAATAGCCTCTAAATAGTTCTCATTTTCTGTTATCATTTCGTGGCGGTTTGTGTGGTTTTTGTGGTGTTTTCCTCAGGAAAACTGCTGCTAGAACCATAATAACAACCACTAAATGAATTTACTATGATGGTTAACACAATAATCGCTTCTAAATGCACACCTCATGTCATAGATTAAGTCAAAATTTCCCCCATAACATCAAATCCATGTATATCCATGATGATCCTACAACCCAGGGGTATCACCTGGGTACAATCTTCATGAATGATCTAAGGATTCATGAACATATGAACATGACTTAAATCTATAAGAGAGTATCAAAGTGGGAAATAATTCCCCCAAAAGGGTGTGATGAGACAGACCACCAATCCTCTTGACCAATGGAGTCCTGAAGTGTCGTTGGGAAAATCATCATCCAACAAGCACCTTCCATTGAAAATTCAGTCCATGAATCATGGATACAATGGTTGTTGGGTGTTTCTGGGTCCACGAATAAACTCTTTAGAGACCATCTGAGGAAGTCATATCCTAAGAGTACTGATTTCACAAATACGTAACCCCCTAAAATCACTTGTTGGGATCATTCTACTATGGAACCTTATTTATAACACAAAAGGAATAAACCACACAATCCCTGTGGGGTCAATACAATTCCCCCTAAAGGATAATGACACAGATCAAGCCAAAACTAAAATAGAGACATGAAATTGTCTATAATAACTAACGAATGCGTGTCACCCATCATACAATTTTTCATTTCCCAAAAAACACGTCACCTCGGGTTGAAAAAAATGGTGAACTCGATGTGAATCCTCAACCAAGGTGGCAGTTTTACTCCCACTCAAGCCCCATCACCTCATAAAAATGGAAGGGGCCATCCAAATCGTCAAATATGCATATGATCGGGAGATACTACTTTGATGGGGTTTTTTTGTCTATATATGTAAAATATTTGTATTGTAGGTTTCCATAGAGAAACCTTCGTTCCAAATGGCATCCCTAAAACAAATGCAGACACGCACCTCAACAATCCTATAGGCATTCGCGGCCCTGATGAAGAGTAGGACCCCCTTGCCAACCCAACATCTTCAACACTGGGTATCCAACATGCTAATTAAATAGTACCACTAAAATGGTACTCTCCCCATAGTGGATGTTACAAGATAAGACCTCTAATTTGAAAAATCTAGTTAGATGCCACCTCTGTCATGGACAACACCCCAGAACAAGGCAGCCCTGGTGGTCATCTTGAACTTCTTTGGGATCATGTCTTTAGAGTGGGACAAGAAGTACCTCCCTTATCTCAGGTAAGAAGATAATGTCGATGTTGATGACTTCATCCCTGCTGCACAAGGGTCCTACTCACGGGCCCCTTTTGGAGAGATTCATTTCCAACATTGGGTTACCATGTATCCTCACTCTAAAGAGGAACTTATGATGAGGGAACCTACTGATGTTCAAAGGGAGTGGGCCCCTTGGGATGCCTTCCAAGGGAGGAAAAAATACAATAAAAAATAGGCCATCACCAAGATTCCTGAGGAGGAACTCTGTCATACAAACATGATGACATTCAACGGGAAGACATAAAAATATTCCCCCTACACTCATGACTACCATTGAAATAGGGTAACACAATATGAGCACGTGTACATTCCTTCCAGTTCTTTTCAGTCACGCTCTACAGACATAGTGGAAAATTACAGGCAGATGAAAATATCTACCAACGCGCAAGAATCCCATCATCCAAATAGAATGGTAACCAGATACAAGAAGGCACTAATACCAATTGATACACTTCAAGACTGTCATCCAAATAAGGTAGCAAACAAATATGAGTAGATTCAAATACCTACAGATGCATAAAAATCCCATGAGACAAATATAGCGACAAGAGAGAAAATTCAAATTCATACTCATAAATATGCATCCCACAAGTCAAATACGATGGAAACTATAGAAGAAAACCAGTTGAAAACTAATTCCTCTATCCTGAAATAGGAGAACTACCAGTATCCACTGGAAACCTATAGAGGACTGGAGTGGGCACAAAATCATGCGATGTCATTGGAATGGTCATTCATTCGTATTCTAGACAAAGATGTATCTTATAACATCATATAAATTATAGAATATCAGTCATCGATTCTAGAACATATCTTCTAGACATGTTAGGATATCATTGCCTTAGTAGAAAAGGTGAGGAAGCAGACCCATGAACCAGTTTCCTCTAACAGAATAACTTACCCAAAAAATGGGATGGTCACTATGAATTAGTTATACATATATGCTCTGGTCCAGGAGGTTTGACAGTAATATCCGGTGATACACGGACAACCAGATCAAGAAAGAATACATGTTCCAATAGGGGGATGTTGGTCCAATGTGGTGTTCTCTCCGGGTCATGTATACATCCCTTCAAAAACTCAAGATATATGTTGGTGTATCCCAATGGAATCACAAGAAAAAACAAAACAGGGAACCGTATATGAATTCCATTACTAATAATAGACAACCCCGGTAACCTTCAAGAGAGTGCCCAAAAATAATATGTGCTAAAGGTAACTTGAAAATGAAGATCATATATATGATTCTACTCTGTAGAAGCTGCAGTCCTTGACACCCTCGAGTAAATTTCAATAAAGGTTCAAGACCCTATCATTCCATTACCAAATTATGGAAGTGGACGTAGCAGTTGTAAAGGACCTCCCTGAAATGTTTCTACAAGTAGCTCTGAAGGTCCTCCCCAAAGCACCCATGGGGGCTTACTCCATGAGCCATTATTGAAATATCACAAGAGCCTATCTCCTAATGCGTGTCAGGGTATCCCTCCCCTTGTCCAGAAGATCAAACAACAAGAAGGCCCTCCCATTTCTGTCATCTGCCCTGATGGTCCTTCCTAGGGTATACGCTGCAGATATGCTTCTCCATACAGTCAAACATCAAGCCATGATGGTAGTCCTTGCTATGATGACAGCCATTGAAAAGGACCTCCCCACAATGGAAGTTGTTGTGAAGGCCCTCCCCTTAGAAACATTGAGTAATGAGAAGGTCTTCCACTCATTGTTGTACATCCTAAAGGCCCTCCCTAGAATGTAAACTACAGAAATTATCCTTGCAGCTAGATATCAAACTATGATAGTAGTCCTCCCCATCATAACAGTCATTGAGAAGGTCCTCCCATTATTGATATCAAACAGCAAGAAGGTTCTACCCTCACTGCAGCTCTCCCTAAAGGTCCTATCTAGGGTATACGCCATAGGGATGTTCCCCATGGTTGGGAATCAAGTTACCATAATATATCTCACCATTGTTGCACTGATTTCCAAGGTCCTCCCCAAAATTAAAAATCACACTATCAAGAAGGTCCTCCCCATGCTAGAGAAAATGTGAGAAAGCCCTCCTATGTAGAGGCGCTCAGAAATATGGACTCAGACATGTCAGACACTTTGTCTATGACGAGTGATATCCTTTCTCAACTATAGGATGGTTTGGGGCCACGCTCATCATCTGAGCCACCCCCACACCACTCACATATTAATAAGGATTCAACCACCCTGTTTCTTAGGAAAAAAATCGTTAAGAAATATTCATGATGGGCATATCAAGTAGAGGAGTCCCTAAAAGAACATCAACAGGATATATTGCTCGTGAGAATAAAACTAGCTAAGGAAGATATACTAGTGATGTATTGGCCCATGTCCACTTATCACTTCAACATACCAAATAATTTTTCCGAGGAATGTATGCATAAAACTCACCTCAATATCTATATAACTCTTTGCCATATAAAAGGAAAGTTATTTCCCTGTGAAGGGTATGAAAACCATGTCAACTTAATAGGACTGCTTTGCCGTCGAATCAACCTAGAATCCCTCCTCTCTGCATGAAGACCACAAACATAAAAGTGAAATAAAGACCTTGAACTGGCCTACCACCAAACATTGCACAAGTTATGTTTCCTCATCAGTGATGCCGTTGTTGGAGTTCATATCCGGGGATGGGGAGAACATGGACCTCTAGACTTCACCTCATGTCCCGACCAGCATACCTCATTAGAAATCACATCTTTCAATGTCATTTACCAAGGGAGGAAATCAAATGAAATCCCTACTTATGAAATGTGTAACAATTAATAAGAATCGTCAATGAGTAAGTACCCATAGTATTAGGCCTGACGAGATCAATATATTGAGAATCTTTGGAGACAAGAAACTCAGAACATCTAACAGGCATCCCACATAAGGGAATCTAACCAACAAGTAGTTATCATATCCTCAAAAGTAAATAAATCTTATGCAAACCCAATGCCATACTGGCTCACTCTCACGCTGGAGTGTGTAAAATCAAGAATATGGAAATAGTATCAGCTACTACTATAATACATAAACATCCCCATCCCACAGGGTTGGGGGAATTTTTATCTCAAAATTCCCCTATAAGACCAAAAAATATGTGCCATAGCGTATCAATTAAAGAACGAGAGCAACCCCAACACACAGGGTTGGGTGAATTTTTACCTCAAATTCCTGCATAGAGGATGTCTATCTTCTCCCATGTTGGAAGAATTATGATCATAGAGGTCACATGTTCAGTACCGTCTTGTGGTTCATACCCCCTGGGATGAAGGCATATTGTGAGGTCATATCAGGGCTCCCTTCGGGTTGATTTTCACTAAGAAATTTAAAGAACACTACAGAATGGAAGGAGAAAGACCAAAAAAGGGCACAGAAATCTCTCCTGCCATTCGGCACTGAGTACACCACCCCCAACGTGGTATGAATCAGTGAACATGGGAAACACCATTCCCATGTATCTCATAGGAAATGATACAAACGGGGAGGATTCAAGAGAATATTTTTCCCTCCCGAAGGCTTCCAACACTGAACCTGATGGTGTGCATACCTGAAATCAGAGAGATTCCCTAAATTTGGATGCACCCTTAGAAAACCCATTACTACCTCCCTCGTGAATCCCCAACAAGGAGAAGAATAAATCCCAGGTCATATATGGCCGACCTGCTCCTCCACCTGAGAATGTGTCCCTCATACTCATGGAAAGATTCACCAAGAAGAAGGAAGAAATTAAAGATCTCAGGGGAATCAATGTAGAGCTACGTTAAAGAAGCTATCTTTTCAGATGTTTTTCTCATGTGGAACATCATCAGGTGTTCCCAGAAGAGGTGTTTCTACCACATGAACTCATCTTAGTAAGTGAAACTAATATCGGGTTCCCATCCAATCCAGCATTGATACCATCATAATACTTGAATCTGGACTCGGAAGGACATCATGACTTCCCTCCACTAGGGAAGCAGCCAGAACATATTCAATAAAACCCATAAAGGATACCTCTGGACAGGTATCCACCCCAAATTCAAGCAGTATGATCATGTTTAGATTTCCCCCCTTCTAGACCCACCCAAGTTCAAGTTCGGTAGGATATGCATCAAGGGATATTGAATATCGTCGAGCAATTAACAGCATGACTAGAAGCCATGGAAGGGCGTCATGCTCTGATACAAATAGAATGAAAATGTTTCCCTAATTGGGAGAGAAATCTTTCACAACATCCAGTCTTTAGGAACCCCATATTCCCAATGTTCAATGGTTTAGAAGGCCCGATATAGCATCAAATGCACTATGCATCTTACTGTGACTCCATGATGGGAACCCCAGAACAACAAGAAGCAGTGAAACTTAAGAGCTTCATATGAACTTTGTAGGGTTCAGCCATTGGGTGGTTACTAGTTTTATAACTAACTCAATCACAGTCTAGGAGGACCTCTAGTGACTGTTTATCTTCCAGTCCAGTTAGACATTTCCTAAGACAATAGTCAAATATCTCATGAACTCTAATAAGCAAGAGAATGAAAGTGTTTCATACATCTTCACCAAATGGAAAGGCTTGACATACTCCATGAATCAGCCACTCCCCCAGGATGAAATGCTCATTATGTGAATTGATAATCTACATGATGAATTGAGGACACCACTCATCCTAGTGCAGTACACAAGTGGGTTTTGATATTTCTCTACCATTTCCCAAAGGATTAAATACTCCTGGTAGCAGACCAATCTCAAGTCCCGAGCGGCCCCATCGGCCCCAATAAAAAGAATGGGAATAGTAGAAGCATCCTCTATCACTCTTAATCCAACCTTGACACTAGCTCTGATTGATTGGACTCCACAAAACAATGAAGGACCCCCAGGATGTCTGAAGCTACCCCCACATCAGTAAGATGAGCGAAGGGGTGCCAAAAGAAATCAGTTCGTGGAATGAAGAAATAAATTCTACTCATTATGAGATGACCAGGTCTGTGGTTACTTCATAGACTCCATGAATTTAAACATTCACTAACTTCCAGAGCTAAAGTGATCCAATTAAGTGGGTCTTGATGATCATCCAAATTATTTTACCTAACTCCGGATACTGGGACACACTATCCAGGAGTGTTTTATCTTCATGGATCTCCTTCAAAAGATAGTGGATTCCGTACAAGTGAAGTTAGGTCCATCGCTATCACAAGTGTCGTATGTCTACACCTTATACCCAAGAGAAGAATATGGGTGAAAAATAGTCACCAGAAAAAAGGAGAAAAAATTTGATAGTTGGGTGACTCAGAAAATAGTCAACCAATATCATGGATTCCTCCAAGCACTGTTGAAGCTACCAACCATGCCCAAATTTCTCCTAATGCAACAAAACCATCATCCTTAGACCCAAAATCCATTGAGGTCCAAAAAGGTATAAAGTAAGAGAAAGAACATGAACATGCACAAAATCCTAAACTAGTATGTACACTTTCGGAATTCATTCTAGTAAACTTGAAAACATGGGAACCACCCTGCCAAATGGGACAACAAGCACCGCCCTGACAAATGGAACTATTAAAAGAAGATAGGCAGAAAAAATTATTATTGGACCAATAACTGATCTTCGGCTCCATTAATGCCATTCACTTTATGGACTCCATCTCTGATGGAGACTATATCCACGAACCCGAATTTCCCACATCCAACGGAAGAGACATAGGAAGAGGCCTCAGAGGGCGAGGGTTTCCAGGATGGCGTGATTGTGGTAGGTGTCAAATTCTTGGCCATGCCTTAACTCAAACCGTTAATGTCTAAGAAACACATAGAAGGACCCTCCAGCAAACAAAATAAGAACCTAAGTGTTTATCTTCCCCTTTAGGAAGAAATATGAGCCCAATCATCTTGTAGTACTTGTCAGAGGAAAAGAAGATGTCTAGTCTCCCAAGGTGTACATGTATACCAGTTCAAACAAATTCAGAAAGCACAGTAGTACCATTATCTTCTGTTAGAGGAGCCTAACCATCTACGTTCAAAGCTCAAGCCCCTAAATAAACCATGAATGAGCATCCCCAAACCGGTATGTTCTGACCTTTAGAGTAGAAATATGATATTATAAAGAATCTAGACTCAGTACCGTAAATTCTATCTATCCCAAATGCCTTGAGTCTATTATTAGACCTTAGAGAGGAACTCATAGAAGCCTTACTAAGTCCCCAGAAATTCGAGGCCAGAGTAGTAGTTGTCAAATTCTATCTAGCAGAGACCAATCTTGAAGAATGTCAAACTGTTATCTCTGTCACAGATCGGGATAAAGAATACATCATGCAAGGACACATAAAACCCTTATATGTGCCTAGAAAGATAAATGAAATTGATGTTCAAAAAATTTTCATCGACAATGGATCTAGAGTTAACCTCCTCCCAATGAGAAAAAAATTTCAAGTTAGGCTATGATTAGGACATTCTGACACCCTTCACCACAACTTTGCTAGTATATGACAAAATAATGTAGAATCTATTAAGACGAATCAAGATTCAAACATGGCTTCGTGGCCTAGTGTCTAATTCTGAGTTTCTGGTACTACGGAAAAGTACATCCTTCCACATCCTGCTGGCAAGGTTCTGGGTATATCAGCAAACTGAGATTCCCTCTTCATACCATCAGTGCATCTAATATCTTTCTAATGGAAAAAATGGGACATTTCATGCTAATAAATCAACATTAGAATCCTTTGAGTCACATTATGTAGATGCAGGGATCTATGAACAGAAAGAGAAGCAGTCTTTGGCTGAAGATGTTGATTGGATCACTTCCCCAAACAAATTTGAAATGGTTCCCATCAATCCCCTTGAACATCTTGGGGAAGAGTGTATATTACCCATTAACCAGGTTGAGTGCATATGTTAAAGTTCAAATTCAGACTCAACCATCTGGCATGATTTATGTTATGACTGCCAAGTCCAAGGATGCTAAAAAGAACTCTAACCCCCATGACGATAGAAAGAGCTAAAAAAAACCTTTCAACCCATCCTTGGGGCCCCAAATAGTTCATTACTTACTCACTAACTTAGAAGATGGTGTACTGTCACTAAAATAATGTTAATAAACTCCTACACGCCCCCCCCCCCATTCCATCCACTTCAAAATATTCTCTGTAGTGAGCCAGGGAAAAAGAATCTATTTCGGGTTCCATAAATTAGAGTTGTGATTCCTCTCCCAGTTCCAGAGAGTTCATATCAACAATACTCTCTCCATAAGAAGATGAATAAGAGGATGAATAAAAGAAGAAGAAGATCTCAAATATCCCCCTCCCTTATTCGAAGAGGATATCTCCACCATGATTGATGAACTTAGGGAGATAAATCAGGGCACTGAAGATGATCCACGACCCACTCTGATTAGTGTGGATATTCCTTTTGAGGATAAGGAGGAATATACCACCTTCATAAAAAAGAATTAAGATTCTTTTTCCAATAACTATGCAGAAATTCCAGGCCTCGATCCTAAGGTTTCCACTCATCACCTGGGTCTGCCAGAAGACCATCGTGGTTACAACCTGGCTTCCAGAAGGACCCACCCAATATATGCTTCCAAAATAGAGGTTAAATTTTACAAACTAATAAAATCTGACTATTGGAGTTGGTGGTCTAGAACCAACTACTTTGTACTTTCTTCATTAATAAAAGCCTTATCACATCTTGATTGTTCTTCTGCGTGACAATGCTTGTGATAATGTCCTAAGGACAACTGTTGCATTAAAGGGTCATAGCGGATCCCTGCTATAATGAGAACCCAGAAGTTCAATAACACTATTTTTGAATATATGTTCTATGGCTGGATGATATTATTTAAGGGACACAAATAATACAGGTCTTTAGGGGTGAGGACTCATCAAAATTTGAGGCACCTTCTCATGGTGTGCACCCTTGGTAATATCCAGGAGGATATTTTGAGAAAGAGACCTGCCAGTAGGAAATCCACATTTCATAGTGTCATTGGATGTTCCTATATACGAACGTGTGTATTGGTCCTTAGAATTTAAGATTATTATTAATGGGTATTACAACTCGTGCACTTAGATGTATTGACGAAAACTGTGACGACAAACTGTTCGCAGCGAGGTAGGATACGTTGGGTGCATCACGAGTAGTACTGCATTAATAGATAATGCGAGCAAGTATTTTTCCCTTCTGTTCCATAACGGAAGTAGATATCTCAGGCCCTTCGATGGAATTGATATAGCCTAAATAAATCCATGGTCATGGTAAGGTATGAACGAGTTCAGTTCTGAGAAGTCAAAAAAAGATTAATCGAGCACATGTGATGATGGCACTAGCATGCAACCCGCTTGATTAGAGATATTGAGACAAAGGGATTATATTACACGGTAAGTGTTCATAGGAGGTGACAGGTCATTACGGCGTTAACTTCTTTCTCTACGGGTGCCTTGGCATGTTTTTAGACGCTAGCCTTGGACTTTAGGCAGGCTCCGCCTAATGCCACTGAGAAAGAGGCCTAGAGGGTCACACACTAAGTGTGTCCATGTATCTCAGTTAAATATTAATATAACAAGTTAAATAAATATTATTCCTGACTGTGGTTTAATAATTATTTAAGGATGCCTGATTACATTTATTTTGACACTAGTTATTCGAGAGAATATATTGTGGGAGAAAGAATATATTTATTAGCAAGTAATGCAGTTACATTTATTTAAGAAATAAATAGCCATTACTCAGGGTCTAATAAATGTGGTGGAGAAAAAGGAAAAATAAAAGTACACTTCGTGTATATTAAATTTACACGCCATGTAGTTTTATGGAAAACAAGTACACACCATGTATTAATTATTACACGCCGTGTAGTTTTCCAATCGGGATTTTGAGGATATAATATTGTTTTATTAAATTATATTAATTATAATCAGCATGGATGCATGTCAAGGAACTAATAATTCAACATGGTTTTTCAATAAGAGTTAATGAAATAAATAAAACACGTAACACATTTATTTATTATCATAACTCCATTAACCTCAAACCTGATTATAAATATCCACACAACCCCAACACTTTTCCAGATCCATTGTTGTGCACAACAAATTTTGGAATACTCTCATGTCAAGAGAGAATTCCCTTTCCACCAAGAACTCCCTCAAGTTACGAGAGCGAGATCCTCCACCAGATCAAGGCGGTCGAAGGCGGACATCGCCAGCGAAGTCTCTTCCGCGCTGGCACCCAGAGATCCCTTCAATGAAATCAAGAGATACGTGGAGCACGTTTGGATCACCTCTAGAGGAATCCTC
The DNA here is from genome assembly GCA_963277665.1 of Viscum album. Lineage (NCBI taxonomy): Eukaryota > Viridiplantae > Streptophyta > Magnoliopsida > Santalales > Viscaceae > Viscum > Viscum album. The sequence continues at coordinate 578,276,837 of OY728161.1, read as the reverse complement.
TACTTGGATTCTACGACGCAACAAAAGATCACATGATCGTGACCGGAGACATCGATGAAGAAATAATTCCACCGAGGTAATTCATGTGAATTAATTAATTTAATTATGACCAAAATATGATGATCCTATCTCAATGGTTCTGAGACTATTCTTTTCATTTTCATTCTTCATTCCATTCTGAAGATCCTGTGTTTTATATCGTGATGGATCTCAGATTGAACGTTGTTTAACGCTCAAATTAAAGTTGGGGAATCCCACCAATGCGCTTCCGCTATGCCCGGAACCTATAAGTGGTATCAGAGCGGTCATATCATTGATTATAATTATTTAGTTTTTCGTTGGTGATTTAGGCATTGAAAAATTTAACTATTTAAATTCATGTTTAATAATTCTGGAAAACTGAATCTCGTGATCTGTTCCTCCTCCCTCGTTTCTCGTTCACCTCATAGAAACTAATTTTTCTTTTAATTTTGATTAAAATAAAATGGAGGAACTCATTCGAAGGAGCCAAACGTTTCTGGCCGTATAACACCAGAATACACGGTGTGTATTCGGAAGTACACGCCATGTAGTCTTGGTTCAATGCATTGGCTGATCCGGAAAATCAGCCTGTGTATTGGATTCTTTCTTAGAATTTACGACACCATGTGTTGACCAGAAACAGGTGGCACACGGTTTCCAGAGTACACGGCCTGTGGTCCAATGAACACGGCGTGTAGTCCCCTCAGGTTAGGGTTGGGCCATGTACCCCATAAACAGCTTCCCCAGCTAGAAACCGTGTAACGCGGAAACTACACGGCATGTTTCCCACAGAACAGATCGTGTACTCCGGAAATTTTCAATGTACATAAACACGCCATGTCCCCCGGTCGTGTACTTCGGATGGATGGTGACGAAAAGTACACGCCACGTACTCACCCAAATTACACAGATTTATTAAAATTTATTATTATATTATACAAACCCTTGAGACGTGTACCATGGTGCAGGCGTAAAGCTAAGGCACAACACATGATAGGTGTTTTATATATATGTGTTTAATTTAACATCCGCGTAACAAACATGAATTCACCAGGTTGCCTCCAAGGTAGAAGTTACATACAAGGATAATTTTAAATGAATTTATTTGTTTATTATTATGATGGATGAGAATCTCAAGGAAGATTAGAAAAGGGTTTAAGATAAAAGGATTGATTAATTAAAGATAATTAATTAATTTGAGTGAGATTTATCTTAAATAAGAATGATTAAATAATTGAATGCTAGTTTTATTTATGCATAAACATCATTGCTTGTATGGATGATCATGAGCTAGACCGAGACCTTTTTATGTGAATGGTTTCTTTTAATTTATTTATTTAAATTAAATTTGTTGGCCTGTGAGCCATCGCCTCATTATTATGTAGGGCCTGCATGCCCAAGGATTCTTTTATGTAAAAACCCCCTTTACCCCTCACCTGCATGTGAGATAAATGCATATATAATGGATGGAGCTCCCAAGCTAGTGGAGGTGGCTCATGTCAGGATCCAAGGTGAAACCAATCCAAGGAGATACAAAGGTGGACAGGTGGAAAGCTGTAAACACGAACCCAAAAGGTTCAAGTTGTTTCTCCCCTAGGTCTTGGGTTAGTTTATCAACCTCTAGATAGACTAACCAATAGAAAAGCTCATAATGATACCATTTATTTTATTTCAGCCAATTTCATGGTTTATTTATTGTGGGTGTGTTGTCATGATCACAAAATTATTGAATTAAATGAGCATGCAAGAAGGAACTTAAATAAAACTGGCTTATATGTGAATATAATTTTTAAAATGGTTAATCACATAAGTAAATCCCACTTAATATTAACAAGCATGTAATGAAAGATAATAAATTGGAAATTTACGTATAAGGATAAAATCCCTCAAAAGAAATATTAAGTTGGTATAGCCTTCCATAATCTTGGTTACAATCGAACCATAGTTTAAAGTGCTTGACCAACCCTAGTTGGGGTGCTTTCAATTATTGGGGAATTCTAATTCAAGGTTTTGGGTTGACTTGACTTGGTTCGCATTAAGGGTTGACTGCCACAACAGGACTTGGTGTGACCAAGAGGCAAAGGTTGAGGAAATCCAAAATAAAAAGATTTCAGGATTGGGGAGTCCACTCAACAGATCAAGGAGCTGCGAGTTAATACAGTTGGCATTTTTAATTCTTACCTAAAACCCATAAAGTTTATTGACCAACCCTATTTGGGGTAATTAAAAGGGAAATATGGATCCTTTCCACTAGAATATTTGAGCAACAGAATATTCTAAAATCAATGGTGAGGGATATTGGATTTCGATAAAATAGTGGGAGACTAGTAAGTATTAATTTATTTATTTGTATTAGTTTTGTAATAAAGTACTAAACCTTTGCTCGTTTTAATTTGTAGAAACAACAAGAAAATGACTTCAAACATATCATTGTGAACCATACTCGAGAAGGAAAAAATTCTCACCGGCACCAATTTCCAAGAGTGGCAGAGGCGTTTACCCATCATCCTTCACCACGAAAGGAACTTGTATGTGATGGAAGATCCTATTCAAGTTGCGCCTGGGAAAGAGTCCATTGATGAGGAATTATCTCTCTATATGAAACACATGGATGATGACACATATTTTTAGTGTTTCATGATATCAGACATGTACAATGAGCTCTTGATGAAACATGAAAACATGGACGCGTATAGCATGATGTCTCACCTTAAGGATATCTACCTAGAGAAGGCTAGAAAAGAGAGGTATGAGATCTCTAATGCTTTATTTACAACTAAGCTTGGAGAGTCTGCGCCAGCTGGGCCTCATGTAGTCAATCTTATTGGCTACATTGAATGCCTGGACATCTTAGGGATTAAATTCCTAGATGAGTTGCGTACAGATCTCATCCTATCATCACTGACCAAGACCTTATCTAGCTTCATTTTCAACTATAATATGAGTGGAAATAAGAAGAGTCTGTCAGAGCTTTTGACATTGATTCTCCAGGTAGATAAGGACATGGGGCCTGACAAACCTGCAGTCCTTATAGCTAACAAGAAAAGGAAAGACAAGGCAAAGGGTCCAGAGACTTATAAACGGTCTGAAGCCCCCAAGCACCATCTCTCCAAGAAGGGGAAGTTCCAAAGGCAGGGAAAGGAATGGGAGGCAATGTGTTTTTCATGTGGAAAGAAGGGCCACTGGAAGAGGAACTGCACCCAGAAGCATGGGGACGCTAAAGGTGCATTTTTTATCAAGTGCAATATTTGTATTTCTACACATTTGGTATTAGATACAGCTTGTGGGGCTCACATCTGTATTCAAATCCAGGAACCAAGTAGATTTAGAAATATTTCCAGTGGAGAGGTGGATCTTCAAGCTGCCAATGGTGCAAGGCTAGCTGTGTTGGATATTGGCGATTAGCACCTCTAATTGCCAACTGGAAAGATTTTGGTTTTACAAAACTGTTATTTTATTCCTAGTGTTACCAAGAACATAATTTTTGTATCTTGTTTGGATATGGATGGATTTGTTTTCATGTTTGGAAATAAGGGTTGTCTCTTTTATAAGAACAATGTATGTTACGGTATGGCACATTTGAATAATGTTTTTTATGTATTAAATTATGAAAACCAAGTGTTGGAAATCGATAATGAAAAAAACTCGCATGACTCATACATCACCTAGTTGTGGCATCACTACATTGGTCATGTAAACGAGAAGCGCTTGAAAAAGCTCTGTCAAGATGGCTATTTAGACTCTGCTGAGCTAAAAACACTTGATAGATGCCACAATTATTTACAAGGTAAAATGACCAAGCTGCCTTTTGGTGGACAGGGTGAAAGGACCACAGAGCTTCTAGGACCGGTACACACTGATGTATGTGGACCATTTTTGGTAGAAGCTAGAGGTGGATATTCTTACTTCATTACTTTTACTAATGATTTGAGTAGATACGGATTTGTCAACATAATGACATATAAGTCAAAGGCCTTAGAGAAATTTAAGGAATTCAAGAATGAAGTGGAGAATCAGCTTGGTAAGAAGATAAAGAAACTTTGATCGGATTGAGGTGGAGAATATCTGAACCAAGAGTTCATAGATCTTCTACGGGAGTCTGGGATTCTATCTCAGCTCACTCCTCCTTATACACCACAGTGGAATGGTGTTAGTTAAAGGAGGAACCACACCTTGTTAGACATGGTGAGGTCGATGATGAGTCATGCGGATCTTCCATTATCCTTTTGGGGATATGCATTAGAAACTGCAACATACACATTAAACCAAGTACCAAAAAAGGAGGAGAATGGAATTCCATCCGAGTTATGGAATGGAAGGAAACCCACTTTATCGCACACACATGTATAGGGATGCGATGATTTTGTTAAGGCCTTCTCAGGCAACAAACTATCACCCTTGGGCACGAGGTGTATCTTTATAGGATATCCCAAGGAAACAAATGGATATTGCCTATATAACCCTTCAGAAAAGAAAGTGACAGTCTCCAGACAAGTCGTAATTATTGAGAGGGAGAACATCCTCAAGATGGATAGTGGGAGAAATATTGACTTCGACAAAGTTGATGCTCAAGATACACAGGAGTTGGTACAGGAACAAGTTCCACAGGTCCCTGTGGAAGAGATTCCAGAAACACAAGTACTTCTTAGGAGCTCAAGAGAGGTAAGGGAACCAGAGAGATTTGGTGTCCTAGTCACCGAGGATGGTGAATCATTATTGTTGGACAATGATGAAACTCTCCCCTACAAGGAAGCAGTATAAAACTCAAAAGATGCAAGATGGCTAGAAGCTATGAATTCTAAGATGGATTCCATGTATCAGAACGAAGTTTGGGTTCTGGTCGATGAGCCAGTTGATGTAAAGCCTGTTGGATGAAAATGGGTATTCAACAGAAAGCTGGACATGAAAGGTCAAGTTAGCACCTATAAATAAAGGCTAGTGGCTAAAGGGTTTAGACAGTGTCAAGGAATTGACAATGATGAAACCTTATCGCCAGTTTCCATATTTAAATCCATAAGAATCATACTTTCCCTATAATCTTACCATGACTACGAGATTTGGTAGATGGATGTCAAAACAACATTCCTTAATGGGAACCTTCAGGAAGATGTCTATATGACACAACCAGAAGGGTTTGTGACACCAGGTGAAGCCAAACGGGTTTTCAAGTTGCAAAAATCCATTTATGGATTAAATCAAGAATCCAGGTCATGGAACATTTGATTTGATGAATCAATAAATGAATTTGGATTCATTAAAAATGAATGTGAGCCATGTATTTATAAATGGTTTAATGGGAATGTGATCATTATCCTAGTAGTATATGTTGATGACATATTTCTTATTGGAAATGATGTACCAGGCTTACAGTCAGTTAAGGACTGGTTGAAAAAGTGTTTCTCCATGAAGGACTTGGGTGAATCAGCCTACATTATAGGGATCCAGATCATTCGTGATAGATCCAAGAGGCTACTTAGACTAAGTTAGAGTACATATATTGACCAGATACTAAAGGGATTTAGTATGGAACAATCCAAGAGGGTATTGGTTCCAGTGTCACATGGCCTATATCTTTCTAAGAAAATGTTTCCTCAGACACAACAAGAGAAAGATAGAGTGAGTAAGATCCCATACGCTTCATCTATAGGATCTATCATGTATGCCATGTTATGTACTAGACTCGATTTTTCCTATGCACCGAGCATGGTAGGAAGATATCAAGAAGATCCAGGAGAACAGCATTGGACTGCTGTTAAGAATATCCTTAAGTATCTGAGAAGAACTAAGGATATGTTCCTGGTGTATGGAAGAGACGAGGAGCTTGTCATCAGAGGATATGCTGATGCTGGTTTTCAAACAGATCAGAATGATCTGAAGTTGCAATCTGGATTTGTTTAATGTCTTGATAGAGGAGCTGTGAGCTGTAAGAGGTCAAAATAGCCAGTTTTCACTGATTCTACAGTGGATTCCGAGTATATAGCAGCTTCTAATGCATCCAAGGAAGCTGTATGGATTCTGAACTTTGTCCAAGTGCTTGATGTGGTGCCAAGAAGTAAAGATCCCATTACATTGTATTGTGATAATACTGCAGTGGTGGCTCTTGAAAAAGAACCAAGGTCACATCAACGGAAAAAGCACATACTCCAGAAGTATCACCTATTGAGGGATTTCTATCAGAGGGGTGAAGTTGCAGTGATTAGAGTGTCCATAGAAGAGAACGAGGTGGACCCGATGACTAAAAGCCTATCTCAGCAGAAGCATGAATATCATGTGAGAGATAGCGGGTTAATGGTTGTTAGCATTTGGCTCTAGTCCAAGTAGGAGTCTGTTGGAGTTGGTGGTCTAGAACCAACTACTTGGTACTTTATTAATTAATAAAATCCTTATCACATCTTGATTATTCTTCTGTGTGACAATGCATGTGATAATGTCCAAAGGGCAACTGTTTCATTAAAGGGTCATAGCAGATCCCTGCTATGATGAGAACCCAAAAGCGCCATAACATTGTTCTTGAATATATGTTCTATGGATGGATGATATTATTTGAGGGACACAAATAATATAGGTCATTAGGAGTGACGAATCATAAAACGTTGAGGCACCTTCTCATGGTGAGCTCCCTTGGTAATATCCAAGAGGATATTATGAGAACGAGACCCACCAGTAGGAAATCCACATTTCATATTGTCATTGGATGTTCCTATCTGCGAATGTGTGTATTGGTCCTCAGACTTTAAGATTATTATTAATGGGTATTACAACTCGCGCACTTATATGTATTGATGAAAAATGTGATGACACACTGTTCGCAGCGAGGTAGGATACGTTGGGTGCGTCACGAGTAATACTGCATTAATAGATAATGCAAGAAAGGATTTGTCCCTTCTATTCCATAATGGAAGTAGATATCTCATGCCCTTATATGGAATTGATATAGCCTAAATAAATCCATGGCCATGGTAAGGTATGGGAGAGTTCAGTTCCGAGAAGTCAAAGAAAGAATAATCAAGCACATGGGTTGATGGGACTAGCATGCAACCCGCTTGATTAGAGATATTGTGACAAAGGGATTATATTACACGGTATGCATTCGTAGGAAGTGACACGTCATTGCAGCATTAACTTCTTTATCTATGGGTTACTTGGTGTGTTGCTTGACGCTAACCTTGGACTTTAGGCAGGCTGCACCTAATGCCACTGAGAAGGAGTCCTAGAGGGCCACACATTAAGTGTGTACATGTATCTCAGTTAAATATGAATTTAACAAGTTAAATAAATATTATTCCCGTTTGTGGTCTAATAATTATTTAAGGATGCCTGATCGCATTTATTTCGACACTAGTTATTCGAGAGAATATATTGTGGGAAAAATAATATATTTATTAGAGATTAATGCAGTTACATTTATTTAAGAAATAAATAGCCATTACTCAAGGTCTAATAAATGTGGTGGAGAAAAATGGAAAATAAAAGTACACTCCTTATATATTAAATATACACGCCGTGGAGTTTTATGGAAAACAAGTACACACTGTGTATTAATTATTACACACCATGTAGTTTTCCAGTTCGGATTTTGAGGATATAATATTGTTTTATTAAATTATATTCATTATAATCAGAGTGGGCACATGTCATGGAATTAATAATTCGGCATGGGGTTTCAATAAGTGTTAATGAATTAAATAAAATGTGTAACACGTTTATTTATTGTCATAACTCTATTAACCTCAAACCCAATTATAAATATTTCCCCAATGCCAACACTTTTCTAGAGCCATTACTGTGCACAACGGATTTGGAAATACTCTCATGCCAAGAGAGAATTACCTTTCCACCAAGAATTCCCTCAAGTTACGAGAGCGAGATCCTCCACTGGATCAAGGTGGTCGAAGGCGGACATCGCAAGAGAAGTCTCTTCCAAGTTAGCACCCGAAGATCCCTTCGACGACGTCCAGAGATACATGGAGCATGTGTGGATCACCGCTAGAGGAATCATATACTTGGATTCTATGACACAAATGTGGATCACATGATCGTGACCAGATACATCGACGAAGAAATAATTCCACCGAGGAAATTCTTGTGAATTAATACAATTAATTATAACCAACATATGATGATCCTATCTCAATGGTTCTGGGACTCTTCTTTTCTTTTTCATTCTTCGTTCCATTCTGAAGATCCAACATTTTATATCATGATGGATCTCGGATTGAATGTTGTTTAATGATAAAATTAATGTTCGGAAATCCCACCAACGTGCTTCCGCTGCGTCCAGAACCTACACTATCTTCATTCAGGAAGTCCAATATCCGATATGTCTAGAAAATATAATCCATTTCAAAAAAAATAATAGACAAATTAGAGTTTTTATTGAATTTAGGGACCTCAATCGGCACTACCTGAAAGATGATTTCCCAATCCTAATTACATAACTATTAATCGATACAACTTCCGGATATAAGGCCCTCTATTTAATGGATGGCTATTCGGCATACAAACAGATCCGAATGGCCCGATAAGATGAAGAATCTATTGTTATCATGGCCCTCAGGGAGTATTTTGTTATAAGGTTATTCCCTTTGGTCTAAAAAATGTCAGCGCTACATATCTACATCTCATGTATTGCATTTTCAATACCTTCCTAGGAAAATTCATTGAGTGATACATCGATGACTTTGTGGTTAAATCATTGCATTTCTCAAACCACCTAACCAATCTTGAAACATTAATCAATAAACTATGACAGTATGGTCTAAAAATGAATCCCCTGAAGTTTGATTTCGGTGTTACATCAAGGAAATTCCCCAGCTTCTTCGTACTCCATTGTAGTATCAAAGTCAACCCGGAGAAGTAAAATTTCATCCTTGGCATGTCTCCACATCACAACCTCACTATGTTGAGGGGTCTCCAGGGGCACCTGGCCTACATTCGATGCTTTATATCTAACCATACAGGTAAGTGTTTGACATTCACCAAGTTTATGAAGAAAGGGGTCACATATCAGTGGGATAATGATTGTCAAGAAACATTTGACAATTGTAAAAGGTATCTCCTAATCTAATTGGTGTTGATGACTCCAGTTGAGGGAAGACCACTCATATTCTACGTAACCATCTGGTAATGGTCATTATGATTTTTCCTCGAATATAGGAATGATTTTGGCAGTGATAATAGTCTCTATTACCTCATCCAAACAATGAAGCATGCTAGGAATCGATATTCAATCATTGAAAAGAATTTTCTGGCCCTAATCTCTGTAGTTCAAAAACTCAGACATTACCTACAGCACCACGAAGTCCATCTAGTCTCCTCCTGCAATCCAATCAAATATATATTTAGTCTTTATATGCTAACTAGATTCCTATCAAGGTGTGAAGTCATTCTATAGCAGTTTGACATTCATTGTATCCCCCAGAAATCCATCAAAGTCAAAGAATTAGAAGATTTCATGGTAGAGCACCCCTCAGAAGAAATGACCCATTAGATACTGAACTTCTTGATGATGAAATGTTTTCCACCCAAGAAGGCCCCCAGGAATGGGGAATTTACATTGATGGTTCCTCCAGAAGCCCGATAGGGAAAATGATGGAGGATCTCAAGCTCAAAAAAGTAGGTCTGGGAGTTATACACATATCTCTAGAAAAGGTCATCTTGCCTTACTCTTTCCTACTTTCATAGGGGTGCACAAATAATGAAGTAGAATAATAGGACCTCATTGCATGCCTAGAGCTAGCACTTCATGCACAATAAGAATGACTATAGATAAAAGGTGATTCAAAGATGGTCATAAATTAGTTCAATGGTGACTATGTCATTAAGAGAGAAGTATTGGAACCTTGGATGAACCATGTCCAAGAGATGATTGAAGAATTCCCATCATAACCAACGCTGAATTATGTCTGTCGGTCATAAAATGCCCAATCAGATGTGTTGGCCAATGAAACCACAACCCTAGATGATCTAGACCAGGATGAAACAATCATCATCATTTCCCACAATCGGATGGTTTTTCAATTCATTCAGAATAATACAAAATAAATCAATGAGATTAGCCCCATTCTCAAGCCTTACAGTCCCAACACTGATTGGATGACTCCCATTTAAAACTAACTTCGAAGGGGGGAACTCCCACTAGATAGGGCTAGAAGATAATAGATCTAGAGGCAGAAATTAAATTTTGTTTTGTATAATGGAACAAACCTAGGAAAATTCCTCTACAAATGAAGCCTTGACGGAGTCCTTCTCAGGTGCATCGATGGAGAAGATACTGCAGCTGTCATGAAAGAAGTGCATGTCGGAACTTCTGGAGCACCCTAATAAGAAGCCAAGATCTCCCATAAAATTCAAAGGCTGGGATACTACAAGAACACTATAATACATGATTGTGCCACATTCTCCAAGAAGTGCCATCCCTTCCATGTTCATTCCAATTTCATTCACCAACCCTCAAAACTACTTCACACAGCTATGTACGCCTGGACATTTTCCATGTGGGGGATTGATGTCATGGGACCATATCCCCCAGCCACATCCAGAAAATTTAAGTTCATTCTCCCAGTAATTGACTTGTTCTCCAAATGGGCTAAAGTCATACCCCTTAAATAAGTCAGGGAATGAAGCATTGTTATCTTTTTGAAATCCAACATCATTACCAGATTCAGTGTCACTTATACAATACTGGATGGACAATGGCACTAACTTTTTCTCTACTGAGTTGGATAAGTTATTCTAGGAGTATGGAATCAAATCCAACCATTCATACAACTACCATGAAGTAGCCAACATGAAGATAGAGGCTTTCGACAAGACTCTGTCCAGCATACTCTAGAAGATGGTATACAAGGATAAGAAATTGTGGAAAGACAAGCTCCTCTATGATTTATGGGCTTATCAGACCACGACCCGCACTACCACCCAGGAAACCCCATACTCACTAGTATATTGACCAAAGTTGGTTCTTCCCATAAAATTTCATGTTCCATCACTCCACATTTCCATTTGTAATCGACTCTCTCTGGATGAGCAATCCTAGAAACATTTTAATGAGTTGGAGCAACTGGATGAGAAAATCCTTCACAAATTGGATCATTTGGATGTCTACCAAAATTAAGTCGCATGAGGCTTCAAGAAAAAGGATCACTTTCAATATTTCCCTAAAGGAGAGATGGTGTTGGTCCTCAAAACTAAAATGATACTAAGGAAGAAACCCCCAAATCTAGATTCAAAATGGGAGGGACCATATGTCATACATAAGGTCTACTCTAATGGAGCATATTCCTTGATATCAATAGATGGATAGCTCATCACGACTCCCACCAATGAAAGGATTCTGAAGAAATATTTCTCTTAATAAAGAAACATATATCTTAGCTTCAAGACATGAAACTACATAGTGACACATACATCCTAGCTGCAGGCCGTAAAACTGCATAGCAACACCATTGTCCTTACCGCATGATGTTAAAATGCAAGTCCAAAAACATCATTGTCATGGGAAACTAAACTACATATCATCTCCATCCTAACCGAATATTGTTAAACTGTATGGTGGGTATTGTGTTCAAGATAACAATCCATTATGTATAAGTAAAATTTATGTGAGAAAAATATAGCAATACCCCCCCTTCTGTTAATAGGACATAGAAACATAGGAAGGGAATTCTAGAACTATGTGTGGCCTGATTCCTATTCATCAGAGGGATATGTAGTGAATTCTTGACCCTCGATCTTGTCCCATCCATCACATGAAAGATAATTACCCTATTATATCCTCTATCACCCCATACTACGAGGAAAATCATTGTCTCTCCTTGTTTCTAAAATCGAGTATAACTCACATGAGCTTAGGATCGGTGGTAAGGGTTCCCTTACATAAAAAACCATAGAGGAATATGATAAAACCAACACCCATAGAGGATGAAACCAAAATTCACCTACTCCTATGCCCGAGTTAGATTGGTATATGGTTCACATTGTTTACAAAACTATATATGTCTTGATTCATACTTTTGTAGGATATATAGTGATGCCAGGATTTAACATCATTTCCCAGCTACCAATCAATGAAAAAATGTCCTCTCATTTCCGTAAAAATGGACCATACCTCTATAGAGAACTTTTAGAAATACATATGGCTTGATTCCTACCCTTGCAGGATGCATAGTGACATTGGGATCATCTATCATGGCCTAGCCATCAGCACCAGATAAATATACCCCTCCCTATAAATGGAATAGACCTATATAGGGAGGGAATTTTCAAAACTACGTATGGATTGATCCCTATCTCAGCAGGATACATAGTTATGTCCAAATCACAGGTTTTAGTCCCAGCCGCAATATGGTTATAATTCCGTCGTTTTACCTTGTTCCTTACCATATGACATTAAACTACACAAAAACTACTGGAAATACATATGGATTGATTCCTATCTCAGTGTGGCACATAGTGATGCCTGGATCTAATATCACGGTTAATCCACTATTTAAATTTACTTCCCCCTACCTGTGCAAGAACTAGACCTTTATAGGTAGGATATGTCCAGAACTACATGTGGCTTGATTCCTACCCTTGCAGGATACGTAGTGACACATTGACCCCAAATCTTGGTTTATCCACCAGGAAAAAAATATTCCCCTTTTCCCTACGTACGTTCCAAAGTTATGCAGGGAATTACTTTTCAGAAATATGTGTGGCTTAATTCCTTACCTTTAAGGATAGGTAGGGACACCCAAATCCTCCATCCTGGTCCACCCACCCCAAAAAATGCCCCTTCCTCTATGTATAGGTTAGACTTGTGCATGGGAATCCATAAAAGGTCATAATCACATGACATTAAATTTCAATCAGCCTCATGAATCATGTGCTTCCCAATTCTCGATGTTACGGGATCCCAAACATGACCCCAATTTCCTACACAACAAATGAAAAGAGATGATGTAAATTCCAAGTCTAAACTAGAACACCTAGAATGAGTCAAAATATCATGATTTCCCTTATATATGAGTCAGATCTGTGTAGAAGATTTAGTATTTCACGTTTAATCACCTTCTAGTTATTTCTTACCTTCCCAGAAACATCTTTCCCATTCTTCAAGCTCCATACTCTGAGAAATATTGGGTCTCCATAAACATTCATGACCATGAAAAATGGAATTCCATTGTCCAGTGGACACCTTTGTTTGACTATGCACATGAATTGAATCAAAGAAGAGAATCCCCAAAAAAGTCCTATTTACAAGGCTGATTAAGGGTAATCATATTTCCATTCATTCATGATGGGATTACCCTACTTTACACCCCACATGATGATAAATTGTGTGGAATTCATCCTTGTTTCACAATGTTAAACTGCACAACATTGGTCTAAGTATAAAACTCTCCCTGCTATTGAATATGAAATTCTTAAGTGGTGAACCAACATCCTTGTGATCCCTTGTTTTTCAATCCAAGAATAGCTCATGTGAGCTTAGGGACCTCATTTGGAGATCCATCAAGGAGTCATGGAAAACTAGTCCTAGTCATGGTGGTCCTAGTCGAACAACCCTAAAAGGAATGTTATGGTTCTCTTCCCAATGAGAAACCCCAAGTCCTGGACATACGATGTTAAACTATAGGGTACTCTAAAGATGGAATAGAAGTATCACCCTACATATGATCCAGATCTATATAGGGTATTACGTGATCCTATGGTTGAATCACAACCCAAAAATTCCTAATTTTTCCATATACACTCCTATCACACAACAAAATCTATTCTTTGAGTAATATTGGATCCCCATAACCCTCCATGTCCATCGGAGATGGAAGTGCAGTGTCCTACAGACACCTTTGTTTGACTATTCACATCATTTCCCAGTGGATCTTCTTATGTTGCTTACAAAACAGTTGTCAATCAAAGGCAAATTTATCCTCATAAGAGTCATCTCCTACCTAGGTACACCTAATGTCTCCCAAGCCCGGTGATATCCCTCCTGATTCAAGAACCCTCAAATTCATGGTTTAAATTCCCTTTCCTTCCCACATCCTAGATATATCAGAACACCCTATCCTGATTCACCTCCAGTCTCTCAAGGCTTATACAAAATAATGATTCCCCATCCATATACGTGAAGTTGGTCTGCATACGAAAACCAAAATGCCCCTACTTATTTCTGGGTTTCCTTGTAAAGTTCAGCCAAATAAATTCCCTCTATCATGTTTTGGTGCACCCCCTTTTATAATCCATACACCATGTCTAAAAAGGTCCCAATCCCCATAATCCTTAATGGCTATCGGAGATGGATGTCCAGTGTCCCACATACAACTTTTTTTTGACTATACACCTCATGCCCCAGTGGATCTGCATATGTCGCCTACAAAATGGCCATCAAACAATGGAAAATTCATCCTCAGGTGAGTCATTTCCAGTTTCTATATGCCCGAATCACATTTATTTCCCATATCACTCCCCAGATTAAAAAACCCCCTAGATTATGATAATCATAATTTTCCCCTTTTAAATTGCCAAAGATGAAAAAAATTTCTAGTTAAAATGATGAATCATTTATTCTCTCCTGGTTATATTAAAATGATATCCCATAATAAGATTTAAGTGTCCTAGTTATATGAAATTAAACAATACCATTCACCATCTCTCCCTAACATAATCGAAATTCATGTGGAATGAGTTTCCCCTTCAAATCCAATATAAATACTCCTAATACTTTTAGTCATCATCCCTCAGATAGGCCACCCACTATGGTCCCCAACCTTAAAACAAATCTAAAGTGTTATAAATCTACCAATACATCATGAATGGATGGATAATGTCCTATGGATACCTTCATTTGACTATGCACATCCTTCCTCGATGGATCTGCATATGTTGCCTAAAAAATGGCCATCAACTAAAGGAACATTTCCCCACAGGAGAGTCTTTTCCCACCTATGTATGACCAAAACAGCTCCCAATCCCTATATACCTACAAAAATAACGAATTCAGGGTCAAGAAAAATCCATCATTCATGTCTGAGAGTTATTAGGACATTCACGAATGATTAATCTCTTCTTGGGGACCTTACCCCATCAATTTTGATCAAATGTTTTCGACCTAAAACATCAGTAACAAGTCTTATTGGAAAGACTATAAACCACCAATAAAAAAGATTCAATACTCTCTAAAGTGAAAACCCCCAAAGAGAACCCCTGGAAAAAAGTTGAGTACCATCTTGTTAAACCTATACTGTGTATGGTTTAGGAAAAATGTTGTGCTATAAAATATTAAAAAAAAGAGACATAAAGCTTGTTAAGTCGAAAACCTGCAAAGGGTGGCCTATGAAAATGTCAATTTATACCTGCTAAGATTGTACCAAATAGACCTAGGCAAAAATTAGGGAAATAATGAAAAATTCACAAAAGTTCATGAGGTTTTCTATGTTACCTCAGCAGTAGTTAAACTTCGCTTACTGAGTCCTGTTACATAGGAAAAAAATAGATCTTGAATTGATTAATTTAATTTTAAAATTTTTAATCACAGTTTAAATAAATACCTAATATAAATGATGTTTATATGGTCAATTGTGATTGATTGACATTGCTAGAAAAATAAAAAGGAGAAACATTGGAGGAAGAAATAGTTCCATTAGCACAAAAAAATGGGGGAACATATTTAGTTTGGAGTCTTTCCATGGTATCAAAATAATGTGAGTGCATCACAATTTAGGAAAATTATAGTGAGGCTCAGCTCACCCTTTCCATAAAAAACTGACAAGTGAATATCATGGGATTTCAAGGGTTTTCTCTAGAGTATCTCCCTCTTCTACATCAGCTTCGACCATGAAGCGTATGCATTCCATAACATCTTTGAGGTCCTGCCCTTTCTTATTGATAGCTTTATATTCAGAAGTTGAGGAGGCTAGTTAAGACTTAAAACATTCCACGTGAGCCGCGAATTATCATATATCTTCTTTTTTAGTGACCACCAAGTCATGATCTTTGACCTCCTCAGCCGTAAGATGATATAGTTCTTATGAAAAATCTCTTAAGGTCGTTTCCTGATGATGTGAAGAATGGAATTTAGCCATGTTGTCCTCAAAAGAAGTGAGGTATTCCTATTCTATGACAATATGGTAAATAAAAAAATGTAGATGCAGGTAATTGAGGCCACCCAAACCCAATTTTGAAAATAATCACCGAACGTTTTACATTTCATAGGTGAAGTTAGCCAGAGTAGTTTTTATAGAATGGTAACATAACTGAAACCACACATGTTTTCACACTTCTTGATGCCTCCTCACGGAACCAAGACCTTGGTCCTCCCCTGATGAAATGGTTTTATAGATGGGAAGTGTCATTACGGTAGTTGGAAGTGATCTAGTACAGGTTACCTAATCAGGAGGGCTCTCCCACCCCACATATGGTTCGACCCCTAGATCCAGACACGGGGGACTAGACACATCTTTCGGGATATATGGTGAAACTCTTCAGGGGCCATCCTTATTAAGTCCATGAATGGTATCCACGGGAGGGGATTAGTCTGAATCAATCCACATTAAGATGGGTTGCATAGATAAATACCCTTATAGATGCATCTTCTAGAGGATTTAGAATGTTCTCACCACAAGAAGAGGAATAGATAGTGTGGCAGTCATAGTCAAAACTGTGTTGAGTCAAAAGTCCTCTTTTGAATTTTATGTCTTGTTTTGGAAATCACAGATCTATTCATATATGATTATCGTACTGACGATGCTTATCGTACTGATTATGTTAACCGTACTGACCCTGTCAATCATACAAACTATGTCAATCATATTGACCCTGTCATTCGTACTGACTTTTTCAATCATACTGAATTTTTCAATCGTACTATCTCTGTCAATCATACTGACTCAGTCAGTCGTACTGACACTGTCAATCGTACTGAATTTGTTAATCATACTCACTTTGTATCATATCAATACTTTACACTAAGTAATACTTATAGTACTCATATTTTTATCGCATGCATGTTTTTATCCTTTATCAACATATATCAATCGTACTCATGTTTATCATCTTCATATATATTTTGTTTTAACAAAAACAATGTCATGGAGTTATTTATAAACTAATCAAAACGATGTCATGTTTTCTATTTCAATATGACCGTTATAATGCCAAGTGTCCAAGTCCCTCTAATTTTTCTAGAGAAATATGACCATTGGAGGAAATGTGATCATTGGAACCTGAGGCCTACAAATAGAAGGTCATGCGAAGATGAGAAGAATGACTGAGAGACTTTGATCATTCTTTGCTACTAACAAACTCTAGAGAGATACGTTGTGACTTCTCTATTGCTTCGTGTGAAATCCTAGTGATTAAAAAACGTGAACGACTCATTCTTAGTTTTTGTAATTCATTAAGTGCATTGATTTTCTTTGTGTGACCGATTATGTAATAATGATCGAGGGCTGCTGAGGATAGCTAGACGATGGTACAGATCATAGTATCATGGGATTTCAAGTGTTTGAAAGACATAGGTGCTGATTACCTGCAAAATTGAGGGCTTGAGGGGATATCAAGACAGACGCACCGATCATCATATCGGGGGATTACCAAGGTGGTGTTAAGACAAACCTCTTATCCTAGGTGAAAGGATACCCCTCTCTTTGGGATAAAATAATTTTAATAATTATACATTTCCGCTGCTGTGAGTTTTAGAAAGTTAATTGTATTGTTTCCTTTCTTGATTTCATATTCATTTGTAATTGTTTCAATTATAATCATACTGTTACATGTTGTATTGATAGATTCTATATGCTCTACGGTATAATCCTTCACTATTGTATTACTCTGATCATTGTATTCATTTTGAATACAATTACGTTACATTTCTTATAGTATTACATCATATCATATCTTTATATTCAATACAATAGTAGCTGTTTGTTTTTGTTGTGAATTGTATTAGTTTAAGATCATTTAAACTATATTCTTATGTGTTTAAACACAATGTTTTTAAACATACAATTCAACCCCCCCCCCCCCTCTTTAATTGTTCCATCTAATACATATACATCTATATATTTATCCATCAAATGGTATCAAAGGAGGTTTCCACTGATTTGTTTTCTATCTCTATTTCCTTCTTTCAAACTTCTGTTTTAACTACTTATTACACTAACGTGTGGAGTGGAAATGATTTTGTTTTATTAGATGGGAGGGATAAATATTGGATCAATTGACTATATAAATCCATCTAGACCACCTATGTTTGATGGGATTGATTATGAGTACTAGAGAGATCAACTGAAGACATTTTTTATCGACACTGGTGTAGAAAAGTTTATTATTCTTACTCGAGGTTATAATTTTTTTGACAAAGAAGTAAGTACTTTCACTAACCAAGAAAATCAATAACATCAACTGAATTATAAGGTACGCAATACTTTGATATGTTCTATGACCAGGAATATATAGAGGCAGATATCATCCTGTGAAGCAGCCAACTGTATTTGGAAGAAATTGGAAGTCACACATTTTGTACATCCAAGGTTATAGAAACAAGAAGGGAAATGCTTCGAGCAGAGTATCATGGATTAATTTTTCCTTACGGAGAATCAGTATGTAAAGTGAAATAAAGATTTATGAAAATTGCCGATATTTTACAATCTATGGGAGAATAGGGTCTTGATTATGATGCTCTTATAGATAAAATTATTGATATAATTCCAAATGAATGGGAGTAAAAAAGGAAAGCTATTTATTAAAATAGAAAAGTTTCTCAGATTACTCTTAATGAAATCTTTGGAACTCTTGTACAACATAAGACAAGAATGAAGAGAGATGCTGATTTCAATAAGAATAAAAATGGAAATGGAAGTTTAGCTTTTATTACTACATCTAAAGCTAAAACACCTGAAAGGATAACAAGATCCAATGCCAAGAAAGTTGTTTTATCAGAATCAAGTGATTGTGATCATTCAGGTAATGAGTTATCCAATCTTTCTCAAAGGATTCAAAAGATTATGGGAATGAAATACTTCCAATACAGATTCAAAAAGAATGATAGAAAGTATAATAAAGATTCAAAGCTAACTTGTTATGAATGTAAGAAAGTAGGTCATATAAGACCTGATTGTCCTTTAATGAAGACAAAATATAGAAAGGAGAAACATTCTGAAAGAAATAATAAAAAGTATTACAAGACAAAGACAAAGAAATAATTGAAGGAAAGTGATACTTAGAGTGCAAGTGGTAGTGGTTCATCAGATGATTCTTCAGAATATGAATCCTCAGGACAAAGGAATATTAGACTTATAGCCAGATTACAAATTGAAGATCATTGTCTCAGGGATAAGGAACACACTGCTGAAGCTATTACAAATGTATCCTTGAATGGAAATTAAACTTATAATAAATATTATGAATCTTCAAATGATGAGTCATCGTCATAAGAAGATAATACATTACATTCTTTTGAATAAGTGTCTAGGTATGTTAATCTAGTTGAGAATGAAAATTCTAAACTCATGAAAAATCTTGATAAGAAAAATTCTATAATTTCAATTTTAACTCAAGAAGTATTAGATCATTCTAATGATCTTGATATGAAAACATCTGATTTTGAATGTATTTTAAAAACCCTTGAGAAAGTCAATTTAGATAAGTATAAACATTCTAAGGATCTTGAAAATGTAATTTCTATGAAAAAGGTTTTCGAGCCTAAATCTAGTTCAAAATCAAATGTTTTAGAGGATAAAAACTTAGTTTTAAAACTAAAGTCAGACATTTTTTCCTTGAAGAAATGTTTGTCAAACTTTACATATGGGATGAAAAACATTGATAAAATGTATTCTCAGATTTGATCTTAGAGAAATCATTCTCGTTTTGGTTATTCTCATTCTAAACGGATATTTAGTAATAACTATTTTGTTCCTCAAAGTACCCCTTTTTGTACTAAGTGTCAATGCGGTAGACACTGGAAAAGAGATTGTCCTCTTAATAGAACTCAGTCTTTAGGATTTCATAAATCTCATTTTTTAAAACAAATTTGGATTCCTAAAATTGTTTTATCAAACACTTCTGGATCCAAACATGTTTGGATTCCGAAAAACTAACTGTTTATTTTTTGAGGAAAATAAGAAGTGTACCAACAATAATATTTGGTACATGGATAGTGGTTGTTCTTGACACATGATCGAAAACAAATATTTCTTAGAAAATATTATCAAAAAAATGGTGGAAGGGTTACCTTTGGAGATAATTATCAAGGAACGATTTTTGGAATAGGTAATATTGTTTTTCTTGGAATATTTCTTATTTAAAATGTTTTGTTTGTTAAAGGTCTTAAGCACAATCTCATCAGCATAAGTCAATTATGTGATGAAGGATACCTTGTGTATTTTAGAAATGATAAATGCTTAGTTCGCAATTCCAAGGATGAATTCATTCTATCTACCCATAGGCAAGAGAATGTATACACTATTAACATAGAAGACCATAGGAGCCAAAATTTACCCTGCTTAAGGCAATAGAAGGCCAATCATGGATATAGAATAAATGACTAGGACACTGCAACCTAAGAATCCTTTGTAAAAATTCAAATAAAAGACTTCTAAAGGGTCTACCGAATCATAGATATGATTCTTCAAAGGTCTGTGATCCTTGTCAATTTGTAAAGAAAAATAAAACTAGCTTTAAATCAATTACTGAAGTTTCAACTTCTAAGGCATTATAGTTAGTGCACATGGATATTTTTGGTCCTTCACAAACTGGAAGAATTGGAGGATAATACTATGTATTTGTTTTAGTTGATGACTTTACTAGATTTACATGGGTTTATTTTCTAACAAATAAGTATGAAGCCTTTTTTTATTTCAAAATTATTAGAGCCCAAGTTAAAAATGAGAAAAACCTACCACTGATAACTATCCATAGTGATCATGGTGGTGAATTTCAAAATTCATATTTTGAAACATTTTGTAGTAATAAAGGTATTACTCACAATTTCTCGGCTCCGAGAACTCCTCAGAAAAATGGTGTTGTTGAGAGAAGAAATCGCATTCTTTCGTAAATGATAAGAACCATGTTGAGTGAATACTCAATTGCTAATCACTTTTGGGATGAAGCTATTAGTACTTATTGTTATACAATAAATCATGTTTTAACTATACCTTTTCTTAATAAAATACCTTATTACTATGGACTGGCCCAAAACCTAAAATCTCATACTTCAATGTTTTTGGATGCAAAGTATTCATTCTGAATACTAAAGATAATCTACACAAAATTTCACCAAAATCTGATGAAGGAATTTTTCTAGGCTATTCTACAACTTCTAAGGCGTATAAGGTTTTTAATAAAAATACTTGTACTGTTGATGAAATAGTGGATGTTAAATTTGATGAAACTAATCCTTTTGTTTTCATACAACCCCAACCTACATCTTCATATGTGTTATCAAAAACTATTTATTAACCTCTATTAAAATATCCTTCTGATAAGGAAAATGTTCAAGAGAGTCTTTCTGAAACTTTTACCCCAGATGATTTTCTACCATACGTTGATGAACAGGCTTTACAAAACCCAAATCAATTGATTCTTAGGAATCACCCCAGTGATAACATCATTGGTGATTTAAATAAACATGTAAGGACCAGAAATGCCTTGAGTAATGAAATAGAACATCTTGCGTTTGTTTTGGAATTCGAACCTAAAAGTCCAAGTGAGGCCTTATGTGATGAAGATTGGATTAAAGCAATGCAAGATGAACTAAATGAATATGACAATACTAATAGTATTAGCACTCCAATTGGGTGAGTTAACATTATTTTTAGGTTCTCAAATTTCAAAAAAACCATAATATATATCTCAACATAATTATATTAAATATTTACTACAAAATTATGGATACAACAATAATAAAATTATTATCTCTCTAATTGGTACCTAAAATACCCTTGACCTTGATGAACTGAGAAACTAATAGATCAAACAATTTTTAGAGGTATGATAGGAAGTTTGTTATACTTGATAGCTAGTCGACCAGACATAATGATTTCTGTATTCTTATGTTCATGATATCAATCCAATCCAAAATATTCTCATTTAAAATCCATGAAAGGAATCTTACGGTATTTAAAAAGAACTCTGGATTTAGGTCTTTTCTGTTCTTCTAGAAATGATTTTGTTTTAACAAGTTTTTCAGATGCTGACTTTGGTGGTTGTAAAATGGATAGAAAGAGTACATCTGGAACATGTCATTTCTTAGGAGATTCATTGTGTTCTTTTTCATGCAAGAAACAACACTCAGTAGCACTTTCCACTGCTGAAGATGAATATGTACCAGCTTGAAGTTGTTGTTCTCAAGTGTTGTGGATGCAACACACTCACTGACTATGGTTTGAGCTTTTCCAAAACTCAAATTCTATGTGATAATACTAGCACTGTAGCTCTTAGTAAAAACCCAGTACATCACTCTTGTGCAAAACACATAGATATTAGGCATCACAATCTTAGTGATCACACACAAAAAGGAGATATTATTTTACAATTCATTGGAACGCAAGAACAACTTGCTGAAATTTTTACAAAACCGTTACCTTCCGATAGATTTGAGTTTATAAAAAAAATCTTGGAATGATTATATAAAAATAATCATTCATATCTAATTCATGTTTTACACTTCTCCTTACATTAAAAAACTCCTCTTAAAAAGGGGGAGAACATTTTACATAATGTGTTTTTTATGATATTTATCTATTTATTCTTTTGGTTTGTTATTCTGTCTTTATGTTTATCATCTTGAATATTTATTTATAGTTTTTTCCTTCTATTTGTCATCTTGTCTTCATGGTTACCATATTGATTTTCTATCCATCAGCACGTCAAACCATGGTAACAACTGTTTTCCATTGGCACGTCATCCCATGGTAACAACTTTGTTTTCCATCGAAACATCAACCCATGGTAACAACTTTGTTTTCCATCGGCACTTCATACTTTGGTAATAACTTTGTTTTACATCGGCACGACAACCCATAGTAAAAAATTTGTCTTATATCAGCCTGACAACCGATGGGAATGAATTTTTTTTACATCGGCCTGAAAACCTATGGTAATGACTTTGTTTTCCATCATCCTGACAACCTATGGTAATGAATTTGTTTTCCATCATCCTGACAACCTATGGTAATGACTTTGTTTTCCATTGTCCTGGGAACCTATGGTAACGACTTTGTTTTCCATCGGCTTGACAACCTATGGTAATAAATTTGTTTTTCATTGGTTTGACAACTGATCATATTCTTTTTCCTCAAACTTATGTATTTTTGTTTTTCTATTGTATTATACTATGTTAATACTATTAAACCAACAATTTCCATAGAATCTCTAGTAGGTACATTATTTCTTTCTTTGTTTTGTTTTTCTTATTTTTATTGTTTCTCACATTTTTTTAAAAAACTCCTTTAAATCCCCACAATTTATTTTCTTTTCTTTTAATCTCAACCGTAGAAGATCAACAGTCATCCCTTTTTCACATATAAATAGACCCCTCCCCTCCCCAAACCCACATCGGGTTTTCAGATCTTGTGGCGAAGCTCCGACCCATTGTTATAAGACTCCGTATGATCTTCTATTTTCCGCATCTATATATCTTATTCCTCTACCAACACTCCTTTCGAAGTGTCTTCAAAAACGTTTTGAGAGAATGAATTCTCTAGAGAAAGACTTCTCCAGAGAAAGGTTAGTTTCTCATGACTTCTTTGACATTTATGAATCAACAATAAGAAGGATTATTTTTTTTCAAGGATGGGAAAATCTTTGTGTTGAAAACCCTGTAACTTAGGATCTGATTCTTATTGTTGAAGATGTTATTCAATTCTACAAAACTGTGTCTTTTGACAAAAATATGATGATCAACTTTGCTTTGTACAATAGAAAATTCTCAATGTCTGTGAAACAAGCAGCCCATTTTCTAAATGTCTCAATAGAAGGTGATTCCTTTTGTCCATCTCATAAACTACCAGAGGAAGTTGGTACATTTAATAAATAAAGTGCTTAAAATTCGTTATTGCTTATAAATGAAGAGAAGATAAAGGTATCCCATTTATATCTAGATAACAAGTTTGTTGTGCTTTGGATGCAAGGATTTATTATCCCAAGGAAAGGGGATTGAGAAACTCTTATGCTTCTGATGTCTTAATGCAAGACTATCTTGTAAACATGAGAAAGGTAAATCTCATGGGATACATCTTCAAGACAATCAATAATGTCATGTCCGGAGTGATTAAGCCTCATTTGATTATGTATCCTTCTATCCTTAAAAAATTCATTCTTGAGAGCATGAAGTTTTGTAATATTCCATTGAAAGGGAAATTGAAAGAGAATATGCCTTCTTTGATAAGTTATAATACATTGAAGAAGATGTATATTTGTTTCGATGAAAACTCAAAGCTTTTTTTCAAATATGTAGAAGCTGAATCGACACCAAATCAATCAGTACCTATACTGATCAAAGATAATCCAACTGTTGTTGGTCCTCAAAAGTCAGCTCTGCAAACCAGTGTTAAGCCAAATAAGAAACCTAAATACAGTAAGGAAGTTTTGGCCAAGAGGGGGAAAGATAGATAACAAAGAAAATAAGGTGATCCTACGTTCGTTCTTGATCCAGCTGAAGCATTTGCTGAGAGGATAAGGGTAGAGGATACTCTTCAATCTGAAATGAAGAAGAAGACTATTTTGAAAAAGAAATCTCAAGATTTTGATGTTTCTAAACTTATGAAAATGGTTTAGGAGGCTAGTTCTCAACTAACAGAAGAAGTGCATCAAGAACCCATCGTATAGAGTCGTCCATATAAAGAGAAATGGAAAAAAAATTGAAAGAAATACAGGATGTTGAAGAAGAGGAAAAATATTTTCTTTTGGAATTTATCCAGAGACAAAAAAAGAGTAGAGAATAATCTTTTCAAAAGTAATGTGAACGTATTCAATAGGTTCCTCAAAACGATCAAGCACTGGATGAATATTTTGAAACTCCATATAGAATTCCTTCCAAAGTAATGTAAGGTGCTCAATAATCTCATACTGAAAAAGTAATCGTTATTAGTGAAAAAGTGGAAGAAGAAAGAAAAGGGAAAGAAAAGGAAAAAGGAAAATAGCCTGTTGAAGACTCAAGACGATCAAATTAACTGGATTCGTATGATGAGGATACTGATTCAGAACACACAATTTCTCTTAAGAAGAGTGATTACATTGTTCATGTTTTGAGGAGAATTGAGAAGAATATTCCTTGTTTTCCTAGACTTGAAGGGAAAATTGATTTCATCACTTACAATAAAAGGAAGAAGTTTGGTTCTGTAAGAGAACATAGAAAGAGAGTATTGTCAATTGAATCCGATTTAAAAGTATTATCTGAAAGTTTGTCTGCTCATAAAAATCCTTGTAATAGAATGACTATGTGGTCATACAAAACAGAAAGCTCAGTGAATGATCATGAAATATCAATTGATGTCTTAAGGATTATTTCAAATGATCGTGATTTTTCTTTCAATAAGCTTGACAAAGACACCATTGAAAGGCTGGATCAGATGTCAAAAAATCAGGGATTCGATATTCCTTCAATAAAAGTGCTTCAAGAGAGAATGAATGAATTCCAGTCAGAGTTTTCAAAGGTTTCATCTTTCAAAGATGAAATAGTTCTATTAAAGAACAAAAAATCTTTGTTATCTACAGACAATAAGAATTTGTAAGTCAGAATTGATACTCATGAAGAAGTAATCAATGTCCATGAAGAGACAATCAAGAATCAGGATCTTCTTTTTTCTGATCAACAAGAGATTCTCAAATCTTAGGGTGATTCTATCTCTAAAGACAAAAAAGAAATCAAAATTATGAAAGTCGTTCTTCATGAGATGATGAAGAAATAAAAGTAAAGAGAAAACAAATGAGTGTTGTTGTATCTTTCTTTGCTCATTTCTGGAATTATATGGACTTTTGTTATCACAATGATATTTATATTACATTTCCCATTTCCTTGCATTTCTTTTCTCTAACTCTTTTAGTCAACTGAAGATTACCTCATTCTTTTTGTAAATCACAAAGAGGTAGAATGTTTTACAATGGGAGAATGTGTTAATAAAATACTTCTAAATCGAGGAAAATTTATGAATACAATTATTAGGAAAGTAAATACCTAAGGGGTAGTTAGTTGTATTCTATTTCTTATTCAGAAGAGTTTCCAATAACTCAGGGGGAGATAAGTATTTCTTTTTGTTTTTACTTTATGTTTTGTTCTTTCCAAAAGGTGGGAGACTGTAGAGTCAAAAGTCCTCTTTTGACATTTATATCTTGTTTTGGAAATCACAAATCTATTCATATAAGCTTATCATACTGACTATGCTTATCATACTGATTATATTAATCGTACTGACCCATTCAATCGTACTGAATCTGTTAATCATACTTACCATTTCAATAGTACTGACTCTATCAATCATATTGACTCGGTCAATCGTACAAACTCTGTCAATCATACTAACTCTGTCAATCGTACTGACTCTGTCAATCGTACTAACTTTGTGAATCATACTAACTTTGTATCATATAAATACTTTACACTATGTAATATGTATAGTAATCATATCATTATCACAAGATTGTTTTTATCCTTTATCAAAACATTTAAATCGTTATCATGTTTATCATCCTCATATATCTTCTTTTTTAACCAAAACGATGTCATGAAGTTAGTTATAAACTAATCAAAATGATCTCGTGTTTTCTATTTCAATATGAACATTATAATTCCAGGTGTCCAAGTCCCTCTGAGTTTGCCAGAGAAATATTACCGTTGGATAAAATGTGACCGTTGGAACCTAAGGCCTATAAATAGGAGGTCATTTGAAGCAAAGAAGAATGACTGAAATAATTTGATCATTCTTTGCTACTATCAAGATCTAGAGAGAGATGTTGTGACTTCTCTTTTGCTTCGTGTGAAAGCCTTGAGATTACAAAATGTGAATGGATCGTTCTTAGTTTTTGTATTTAATTAAGTGCTTTGATTTGATTTGTGTGACCGATCAGGTGATAACGATCGTGGGTTGCTGAGGATAGGCAGACAGTGGTACCGATCATCATATCGAGGGCTTTCAAGTGTTTTAAATACAGAGGTGCCGATTACCTACAAAATTGAGGGCTTGCGGGGATAGCAAGAGAGACGTACTGATCATCATATCAAGGGATTGCAGGGATAACAATACAAACGTATTGATCATCGTATCAAGGGCTTACCAAGGTGGTGGAAAGAAAAACCTCTTATTATAGGTGAAATGATTCCCTTCACTTTGGGATAAAAGAATTGTAATACTTTTACATTTCTACTGCAGTTTGTTTTTGAAAGGGAATTGTATTGTTTCCCTTCTTCATTTCATATTAATTTGTAATTGTTTCAATTACAATCATACTGTTACATATTGTATTGATATATTCTATATTCGTTATGGTAGAATCCTTCACTATTGTATTAATTAGATCATTCTATTCATTTTGAATAAAAGTACTTTACATTTCTTGTAGTATTACATCATATCATATATTTATATTCAATACAATTGTGGTTGTTTATTTTTGTTGTGAATTGTATTAGTTTATGATCATTTAAACTATTTTCTTAACTGTTTAAACACAATGTTTTTAAACCTACAATTCACCCCCTCTTGTATTGTTCCATCTAATACATATAAATCTATATATTGGTCCAACAAACAGGGTGATGGATGGTTAATGGATTTTGGACCCATCGAATTACTCTTCCCAAAACCCTATCAGGGTAACAGTCCGCCCACAGTTGGGTATACTCCAATAATAGAAAGGCGTATCCCATTTTTTAGGGATTATGACCTCCATAATAGCACCTTCCTGCATCATTATAATCCATAATTGGTGAATAATTGTTGGATGGTATTCTCCCCTCAACTGAATGGTGGGAAGAATCAAAGTCGTTTGAAAGGCATTTGAATTTCCTGTAAAATTAGTAGGGGTTGTACAGCTCACAAATAACCACTTGATCTATGCAAGCAGTTAGCATCCAGTCTCAAAGTGCGATGATATATGAGTTCTCCTCTAAATAACCACCTCCATAACACCTCACAGACCCATGAGGGGTAGGGTATGGTGCAATGGTGAAGTGAGAAGCATCATTCAGTAGCCCAACTGCATCACTAATGCTTAAGGTCATAGGACGGACAATAGAAATGTTAAGAAGGGTAGGCTGAAAGTTGGAATGAGGAACCCTCATAGTATGTCTATATTCATAGTAGGGTAAATTTTCTACTATCCACCAATATAAAATTTAAATCTTCTTCTATGATTATGTGGAGGTTACCTTCCTGTATCTACCCAAATAGCTCATAAATTCGGGCAAGAGTAGAAATGTTCAGATTGATCGGTTGACCCTCTGCCAATGTAGCTTCCATCATCATAGTATAAACTCTAGACTTGGTGTATACATCCTGGTAGGTAAAGCAAAATCCTCTCAGAATCATGGGAAAGAATCCTACTAAACTATGCTCAGGTGGCACGTCTGATCAAATATTGTACTCTTAGGTAGTGTATCGTCCTACTTCAAGGGTGGCGTAATATGACCCTAGAATTTGTCATGACTGTTTGGTGGGATGAGTATGAATGTGGTGGGACCTCATCCTAGGCATGTTCACCTAAAAAATGACCCTACCCAATTATCAAACGACATATGGGAGTGAGCTTGGAGGGGTTGACTAAGTAGTCCCTATGCTATGAGCAACATGCTTCTGGCCAGTGGGGACACATGATTGAAATTATCCCAAGTAGTAGATACTAGAAGGAACTCATCATACATATTTTTGAAAATGGGGATCCCTCCAAGCTGATATATGCCCCATAAACTATTTCCCACCTCTCTATGCAATAAATGGAATGTATCAGTACTTGATCACCAGTGACTCAGCATCTTGGGCAGGATTTCACCAAGAGAGAAAACTGTAAATTGGGATACCCAAGCTACCTGTTAAAAGTTCACTACTTCCAACTAATTGGGGGAATCCAAACAGATTTTATGTAACGAAAATACCCAGTCCCATTCATTGGAAATGAATCCTCTAACTTGCAGGTCCCATTGGGAGCTCCACCCACCATTAGGGTTTTCTTAGGAAAAGTTGACAAAGAAGGGTACTCCTGGGAAAATAGTCTCAAGGAATTGTTGCAAAAACAATGATTTCTATGATTCCATGCTGATATTTTTAGTGTGAACACATTCTCTTGAATGGGAGTAGTTAATATTTATACTATTGAAGAAATTTTGGCATGATTACGAACTTGGGGTGATTCTAAGAGAATGAAGAGAGTATTATGGTCATCCAATGATAAAGGGACATCATTAAAAAGACCAAAGTCATATAGTGGTAGCTGAATGGATAATGGGTAAGCTAGAAGCTATAGAGTAAGAAGATATTTTAAGGTAATATACTGAGGAATGATGTAAGATCAAATATGTTCCTCAGTGTCCTCAATCATGGCTGCTCTCATCATGGTTGATTCAGCAACGATCTGTGGAAGATCCATTGCAATTTGCACAGAATGATCCAAAAGGACCCAAAAATTTATTCCAATGATAAAATTTTTGGATAAGATCCACAAACTAGTGTAAATAGTGTTTTTACCATTAGATAAATGATGTCAGATTTTTAAATGCGATGCAAAAATGTATGTGCAAGAGATTTTATCCATCAGTTTTACTAAAAACCGACACCGGAATTTTTTTATACATGGTTTTTTAATCAGTTTATAGTAAAAATGATGCCAAAAACTACTTTAGAATGTATTTTTGGCATAAATTTTGTAAAAAATAAACACCAAAAATAAAATTATATTCTTTTCACATTGGTTTTTAAAAAAACCGAAGTGAAATATATTTTCTTGAACTCTTTGGCATCAGTTTTGTAATAATTGGCACAAAAAATATTTGAAAATCATTTGGGATCAAGAAACCCTCATTTTTTGGATCTAAGAAACGCTCCCACTCATGAAGAATCCCACCCAAATTGTGATGACTTCGAAGGTTACCTGATGATCTCCAATGCCATTGTTGTTGATTTTCTTCGATTTACATGATCTGTGGTTTTCATTCTACATCTTATTCGATTACATCATCATCTCTGCATTATTTTATTCTTGAAAATATATTTCTAACCCAAATTTTTGTTTTATTTTTGTATGTCGTTCATATTTAATGTTCATTTTTACAATAAATTTCGTATAGATCTTGCAAACAGTGTTTATTCTTGAAAAGCATTCAAGGGACAAAGTTTGGATTAAGGATAAAGGAATATTTGAGCTATGAATTTTGTAAGTTGTTTTTTTAATTTTGATGTTAAATTATTTATACTTGAAAACCAATTTCTGATCCAACCCGTGGTTTGATTTTAGTTTTTTTCATATTTAATGTTTATTTTTACAATAAATTTCTTATAGATATTACAGATGATGTTTATTCTTTCAACGCATTTAAGGGATGAAGTTCAGATTTAGGATCACGAAAAAATTGGACTCTATGTTTTTTAAGTTATTGTTTTAATTCACAACGATTATTATTTTTGAATAATTTATAAACTATAAAAATATGATCCAAAAAAATTAATTTTTTATTTTCTATTTTATTTTTATTTTTGATAAATGCATGGGGATTATTAAAATAAATTAAATATAAGAATAATAGAATCCTTATATATATTATTTTTTATATTTATAGTTTATGATAATCTATTCATTTTTGAGTAACCAATATATAATGAAATCTATCAGGAAAAGGCATAAACCATACATATAGAGTAACCCATGAATGGATGAATATATCACATAGTAGGAAAAAAATAAATATGGAAAATATTATATATATATATATATATATATATAGGAAAATATCTTATGCATGGTCCTACCATAATTGATGATATAAAATATCTCTTAAAAATGATTCAATAAAATATTTATTGTGCAAGTCAATATTTAGTCATAGCCAATGATATCACATATATATTAGATTATGACATATAATAATACTATTATATTAGATTTAGCTCACTATATGATACCTATATGTCATACCCTATGGCTGCAACCACACTTTATATTATCAAATAACGTAATGTTAGGTGGATTGAATTGATGACATTTTTATTGTAATAGAATTATTCTACAATTACCACCAGTTGAACACCCAAATGGTATGAATGAGTATGTAACATCATATGTTGAGATATATCTTATTGTTATAGTATTACATCATCCTAATCAGTGTGTATGTGATATTATTATTGATTTTTTTAATCTATTGTAAGTGTAGTCTTGATATGTGAGAATTCCATATCTTTTATGACTGGTGAGTTTCAGTTGTAATATCCTCCACTCTTTAGTAACAACTATGTAAAATGAACTAACAAATTAATGAAATCTTCAATACTTTTGACATGTTAAACACAAAAATAATGTAACAACTATTTAAAATGAACTAATAAATGTTATATGATTGAAAATAATTAAATTATTAAATCAAAAAAACACATGTATATAATATGTAAATAAAAAAGTTTACTATTTGTAATAGTGTTTCATATATGATGTTTTCTATATGATTGTCAATGTTTTTTATTAAATGTGTTTCTATTTACAGTTTATCAGTTTATATATATATATATATTTAAATGTTTATAATTTTTTAATATATTTACCAATTATATTGTGATATTAGGTATTTAATGGATTGTAATTGGATAAATTTTCAAAGAACCACTGATGAATATGAAAAAGGAGTTGATCAATTCTTGGAATTTTCTAAAAGAAATATTTAAAACATTGATTTGATCTTGTATCCATGTGAGAAGTGTTTGAATATGATAATGTTAAACTCCATAGATATCAATGATCATCTAATTTGTTATGGTTTTAACCTTAATTATACATGTTGGATCTAGCATGGTGAATGAATTGTAAATTCAATAGATAATGTTGATGAAAATATTCATAATGTGATAGAGGATTGTATTAAATATTTAATTCATGATTTAGGTGTTGAAACCTTTGAAAAAACAGCATGTTTTGAATTATTTTATAGTGATTCTAAGAAACCATTATTCCCAGGTTGTAGTAAATATACAATGTTATCAGTCATTTGGAGATTGGTTAACTTGAAAGAAATTAATGGTTGGAGTGATAAATGTTACTCAAACATTCTTGAACTTTTAAAAGAGATAATTCTATAAGGAAATGGGATTCTAGATTCCAATTATGAGGTGAAGAAAATATTATGCCCAATGGGATTGGGGTATCAAAAGATACATGCTTTCCCCAGTGATTGTGTGTAGTATAGTACTGAATATTAATTTTTATCAAACTATCCTATATGTGGAACATCACATTATAAGATGGATGTAAAAGTCAATTCAGATTCATTATTTGGTACTAACATATAACCTCATGCTAAACCAAATAATTTCTTCCAATAACCCCTTCATATAATTCCAATAAATTAAATCTGATTCATTTTAAGGTACCGAAATCAAAGATCCTACTAAAGAAATTTGGTACCTTCCAATAATTCATCGTTTGAATAATCTATTTTCAAATTCAATTTATGTAAAAATGTTAAGATGGAATTCATATGATTGTACATCTAATGTTAAATTACATCACCATTATAACTCATCACAATGGAGGAGATTTGATAATCAATTTCAGGATTTTGGAAGTGATGTTAGAAATATAAGAATGGGAGTGTGTACAGATGGAATGAATCCATACCATAACTTAAGTAACCAACACTCTTTGTGGCCAGTTTGGTTGTTAGTTTACAACTTATCCCCATAGATATTTATGAAGCAAAGATATTTTATTATGAGCATGAATATTTATAGATTAAAACATCTAGGAAACAATATTGATATATATCTTTCACCATTGATCAATGATTTGAAACTTCTATGGGAGGCAGGTGTTAATGTTTTTGATGCATAGTAGAAAGAGCATTTTCTTTTGTGTGTTCTGATAATTTTCAGTATAAATGAATTTCCTACATATAGAAACATATTTGGATATAGTTTTATGGGAAATAAATCATGTCCAATTTGTAAAGAAGAGACTTTATATTATCAATTTCATAATGGAAGAAATATATTGTACTTGGGACATCGAATATTTTTGTGAATTGATCGCCCTGATCATAGATTAAAAAAGGAATTTAATAGTTTACAGGAATACAGACTTCTCCCAAAAAAAATTTCAGTTGAATAATGTTATAATAGTGTGAAAAATATTGATTAAACATTTGGAAATAAATATATTTCTGGTCTTCAAAACATTATATAGATGAAGCAGTCTATTTTTTTAACTATCATATTAGATATTTTTAGTGATAAAACATAAAATTGATGTTATGCATGTTGAGAAAAATATATGTGATAGTTTGATTGGATCTTTATTAGACATAAAAGTAGAAAACAAAAGATGGATTGAATTCTATATTGGACTTTATAGAAATGGGACTATGTTTGGAGTTATCTTCCACTATGAAAAGAAACATAACATATTTACCTTCATCTTGTCACACATTAAGAAAGAGTGAGAAGTTAAATTTTTTATCAGTGTCTGTATGGTATAAAAGTACCCAGTGGATATTCATAAAATGTGAAGAATTTTGTGTCAGTGAAGGATTTCAATTTAAGAGGTATGAAATATCATGACTATTATATTTTGATGAAATAACTGCTATTGGTTGCACTGTGTAGTATATTTCCATAAACAATCAAAAATACTATCATCAGGTTATGTAATTGTTTCAAATCCATTTATATCATAGTTATTGATCCAAATTTGTTAGATTAGTTGGATATTGAATCTTCTCTTATAATTTTTTCAACTAGAAATGTATTTTCCACCCACATTATTTGATATAATGGTTTATCTTGTGATTCATCTGGTGTGCGATATAAGAATATTCGGGCCTATTTATTTATGTTGGATGTATCCTTTTGAAAGTTATATGAACATTTTAATGGGATATGTTAAAATACATTTTTGAGTGAAGGATTTTATTGTTCAAAAATATGTATCGGAAGTGTTTATTGAGTTATATTCTGAATATTTGTATGAAGTGGAGCATATTGGTCTCCCTATATCTAAATTTTTTACAATTGATAGATAAAGTAGAGGGATTCGAGACGTAAAGGTAATGTTCATTCCATGTGATGAAGTGATGTAAGTACATTTATATATTTTGAACAACACATATGATGTTAAATCATATATATCATCTTATATTGGTGAATAAAATAGATGATATCCAAAAATAAAGGAAAAGTAGTTGATGGTTTAGCATAAAATGAAATTTGTTTCATGGATTAAAAATAATGTGAGAACATATATGTCAGCATCAGAAATGCTGAAATTGTTGGTAGGGGGTCCATCTATTAATGTGATAACATGGTCTGGTTTTGATATTAATGGGTATACATTTTACTCAAAAAACTTGGATGACAAGAGTACCTTTCAAAATAGTGGCGTGATGGTTATCGCTGAAAAAGTGAATTTTTCAAGTGCGAAAGATAAAAACCCAATTTATGCTTCGTCGGCATATTTTGGAGTTCTTGTGGATTTATGGGAAATTGATTTTACAAAATTTTGAGTCACTATGTTTAAGTATAATTGAATTGATATCAATATTGGTTTCAAACATGATGATTGTGGATTTAAACCTATTGAGTTGGAAAGATTTAATTACAATGTGGAACCATTTACCATGGAAACACATGAAAAGAAATTTTTTTATGTCATTGATCCATTGAATGATTAGTGGTCCATTGTTATTTATGGAAAAAAGATACCATTTGGGTGATGATAATGATTTTAATGATGTTATTTATTTATATGAGTCGTGTCAATCTATTATGTAAATTCTGAATGATTACAATGACTATAAAGAAGACATAGTTCATGTAGTATGCAACGATCATTATAAAGGGATATTAGAAAACACTAAATTAGTCTCAAAATTTTTCTAGTAATTATTTATACTTTGTTTCTTTTTTTAAACATACAAATGTGTGCCTCTTTTTTTACTTATTTTTGTCATTCTTGTTTCAAAATATTTAGTTTTCTAATAATATACAGGTACATAAAATTTCATTTCACTTTCTTGTTTCAATGTCAGATACATAGAGATAAGATAATTTATCGAGGTATATCTATTTTTTCATATTGTTAAAATTCAGTAATATAGTTATTTAATGAAATAAAACTTTTAATTTATAGTTTTCTATAGGACTGCTAATGCGTCCTCAGTGGAGTAAACTTTTCCTATTACTATAGAGAAATTATGTTCTCAAGTTGGTAAATGTGGTATTACACATTTACCAAAACTATCACTTTCTTATGGAGATAAAATATTAAATATTAGTTTTGATGATAATAATAATGAAACTGGCCCAAATTCAGTTCAGTTTATTAGTTATATATAAATATAGAGCCATTGTAGGATCAATATTTTATATCATTATGGGATGTTCGTGGATTGGATTTCAAAACATCATATTTGGGAGGATTTGATGGAAAAATATTTCAATTGATTTATTTTATCTTATTTTTTCGGTATTAAATATTTTAAATGACATATTTCATTTATTTAATTACAAATGACATTCGATTTGGAGGAAACAAAAAAAATATGAAAATATGTCTCTCTTTATTGGTGGTTCGATGAAGAAATATTAAAACAAAAATGACAAAAAAATTTATGTTTCTGGAAAGAAAAAGCTTTAAAACTCAGGTCTTATGTATCTATATATAGATGAAGATACATGGAGTAAATTTGTTGGAAACCATCATGAAGAAAATTTTTAGGTATGATAATTATTTTATATTGTAATTTTTTTTATATATATATCTAAATACAAATTATTTTATTTTTATGTAATAGGCCTCCATGAGATCTCATCAATATATCCAGTTGAAAAATGAATACCATCATACTTTATCACGTGGAGTGTACTCATATTTAGAGCAGAAAATGATTGAATAAAAATTTGAAGCATTAAGAGACTGATCAAGTAGTGGTTCAGAAGAGGTCCAGTCTGGTCCTCTATCTCCTACCACTCACCATGAAAAATTGAAACGATCAAGAAGAAGGAAATTTTTAACATATATTATAGAGGAATCTTGGAAAGTAGCTAATAAAATTGTAAGTAATATTATTTATTTTTCATGAATTTTTCTATTTTATAAATTATAAACACTAATGTAACACATTCATTTTTCATTTTAGGATGAACTTTAGGAGAAAGACACATAGGGATATTTTATTTTTGAGGGTAGGATGGACATCCTAGCCACTACTTTAGGAAAGGCATAACACCTCGGCTGTGTTAGAGGATATCAAGCAGGTGTTAGTGTTCAGAAACTTTTTGGTTAAGAAATAAAAATACCTAGAAATTGAATCCATAAAACCAGGATGAAAGAGAAGAAACAGTCTGTGGGTGATCAAATTCAAGTAATCATGACGTAGGATTTGTTAGAACACTTGAAAAGATAGTCAAAATCTACACAACCTTCCCAACCTTCCCAGCCTACTTTCACTGATCCTCCACCTCCATCCCAGTCAGACTACCCTACCCAGCCTACACAGCCTACTCACATTGATCCTCCAACTCCATCCTAGCCGGAATACCCTACACAACCTGGTTATTTTGATCCTCCACCTCCATCCCAGCCAGACTACCCTGCCCAACCTGCCTACTTTGATCCTCCACCTCCTCACTCAGACCAAACCATACATTGTGAGTTGTTTGCTGGAGATCCTCATATACATATTGTTGCATTAAGAATCGTATAATATTTGGGGGATTTTTCACATCACCAACCTATGAATATGGGTTAGGTTATAGTATCAGTACTTCATATTATTGATCATAATTATCTACTACCATTGCCTACTACAGGGATTACCAGAGTTGAGGATTGTCTATGTAATTTTTAAGTTTTGCCAACTGGTTTTCATCATTATATTTCATATGAGTTATGTGTTTTTTTAAATATTAATTACATATGATTGAAAATTACTTTTAATGTCTTCTGAAATTTAACTTATATAGGATTATCTGAATGACAAATAAATTTCACAATTAAAATAACACGTTTTGGAATAATCAACTATAGATACTTCTGATATTTCTTATGGGATACAAATATTATCTTAGGCTACTTATTCTTTGAATAATATCTATGATTTTCATATGAAATATGATATATGTGTAACAGATTATCCATTGAGATTACTCAAAGAAGATATCATGAATCTTTTTGAATTTGAAGAGCTTATCTTGAATGTGTTTCAGTTGTTTTCCATGTAAGTAAATTGATGTTTGGTTTTTTTATTTTTTTTATAAGAAGATGGTTTAAATTGACTAAGTATATTTCCTTTTTAAAATAAGTATCTACACATGTTTACTGTACAAAATTACATCACATCCATTTATGTTTCTATAGATTCAGAATAAATTTCCATGGATGACTAACATGTGAAGAATCCTTGTAGAGTAGCATATATATGTGAGAGATTATCAGATACAGAGATTCAATGATGGTTTTTTATATTTCTTGGTAAGTAAGAAAAAAACATAATTATGAACTAATGCTAAATATAATGTCATTAATTGTGAAATTTTTGTATTGTAGGTAGCATTTGATGTTACACGTATTTTTCCCAAATGAATGCACTTTATACTGGTTTTTCTCTTTATTAGGGAGTGTTCATAAAAAAATTACCACCTTATTAGATAGGTAAGTTTTTTTTATAATATCATTATGTTTAGTTCTCATTGTTTATACATGTATTATTAGTTAATAAATATGAAAATGCAGTTCATGGAAAAAATTTAACGAAGAATACATGTTGATAAAGAAACCAAATGAAACCAATTATGTGAAAGTAAATGTAATTATTTTGTATATTCAATATTTTTATAATTTTATGATATATATATATATATATATATTGGTTTTTAATATCATGTTAATGTTTTATAACTACATCGTCATTGTCAACAAGGACCTATTGAATGTAGGTATTTTGTTCTATGATTCATGTACGAGATAGTCACAACTGGGGTAACTACTAAATTTCATAAGGTTAGTTATATTAATTTTTTTATATTATTTGTCATAGTATTATATTTTTAATCTAATATCATTCAGTTTTATTGTATACATTTAATGATATAGAGTCTTATACCCAAACTGAACTTACCCACCTTCAATCTTTTTTGTGAACTATTTATTGATTCTGATTACGATTTGAGGTAGGTATATTCTAATGTTTATGAATAATACATTAAATTTTCCTAATAACATGTTATCAAAAAACTATTTAATTTTCTATAATAGGTGTTTTAACATAATGATATCAAATTAATTCTTCTACAGTAACAAATAATGAGCATGTTGTAAATTTCAAGTATGTATATTTGAAATCTTCTTTATAATTAAATTTTTTGATAATTTTTTGGTTTACTAGATAAAAGGACATAAGTTTTTTAGTGGTTTAGTTAATGAGTACAATTTTTTTATTACAATATACTCTGTTTTTATTATAGGGATTATGATTATTTAGAAAGCGTTATATTTTTAATTTTCAAAAAAAAATTATCTTTCAACATTGGTTTTCATAAAAACTGACACCAAAACATTAAAAAATACCATATAGGTTTCAGTGTCGGGTTTTATGAAAGCTAAAAATGAAACCTCTTTTCCACATTGGTTTTCTTGAAAACTAACACAAAAACATTAAAAAAATAATAAGACGGTTCCAGCATCAGTTTTTATGAATACCGACACCGAAAACCAACCCCATGCGGGTTTCAATGTCAGTTTTCATAAAAAATCATGCTAAAATAAGTTGGCGCTCAATTTTTGGCATCATTTCTCATTAAAAATGGTGTTGAAAAGGTTATTTTTTACTTCTCCATTATTGAAATCGGTTAAAAACAAACATAAATAATTTAAAAAAAACTGACGTTAAATCTAGTTTTTTCACAATTTTCAAAATAGCTGAGGGACATAGAAAGACGTTCTGCATGGGGCACTGCATACTACTCCCTACATTGGTATACAAAAGAAATTTCCCATGTAATATATCGGTACACTGAATTTATATCCCACATATGTCCTCGGTATGCAAAAAGCCCATGGGGCGCTATCTTACAGAGTGTCATCTAACAAACCAAGTGGTTCATGGAACGAAGAAACTGTGAACCGAGACCTCGAAATGTTGACGTTCAATGTTTTTTTTATAGAATTTTTAGGTTTGGTTTAACAAATCATAAAGTTCATTCCTCCAGTTTAAATTTCAGTGTGTGAAACATATAAATTTCATATCATTATCCAGTGTGGAGGTTCGGACATAAGTTATAAATTCCATAGTGTAGTTCACAAACCAAAAAATCGGTTTTTAGGCAGAAGATATTGTGAATATTTTGGTTCATAAAACCTATGGAGTGGTTTTTGAATATGGATTTCAAAAAGGAGTTAATACGAGGAAACAAAGGAATTTGAGGAGAAGTTGAGAGAGCTTTTCACCATGAGAAATGGTAAAATACAAATGACTTGGTCCCCTATAAATAGGTGTTGTCCCCTCCTACTGGACCTACCTTTTATATCGCAAATCACATCAGTTCAGGTTCACTTCTACATCAAAATAGCCTCCTCTCCCTTCCAATTGGACCCCATTCTGATGGGGGAATTTGTAGGGTCCTAACAACATTACAAAGGAAAGTAAATACTCCCACAATCACTTTGAAGAATGAATAAAACATTCATATAGGTCCAAAAAGGAAAATAGATGCAAATTGGATTGAAATTTTGAGAAGAAAATTGATGAAATTAAATTTTCCAGAGTTTTTAGTGTACTGAATACCATCACTGGAAAGGTTTGCAGAGCACATAAACCATGAATCATCAGTATATGGAAGGACCCATGAGGCGTTGGCCTGCAGGGTGATGGACATCAATCCTAGGAAGTCACAAACTACATCATTGGAAAAATCGAGCTTATAAATGATATCTATATATCGTCCTGTGAATTGAGATGTTCATGAATGGATCAAGCTAGCAGGGTTCTGTGAACCACCTCTCATGAACCACAACCTCTGAAAACCTCAGTTGACCGAGTCTTCCACAGGTTGAGATATATCTTCTGGGGCTCTTTCAAATGGTTCCACATGACCATATATATGATTTCCCCAATGCTATATAAAAGGAGAGAATGCGGGATAGGAAGAGAGATGAAGGAGATGAGTAGAAGAGAGCATGAAGGACACAATATAGGCTAGAATAGAGAATTATGAAATAGAGAATATTCTATCATTGGTTTCGAATCATTGACGAAGTGCGAACCACAAATCACTTTTCCATAGGTATTACAACTTCTGAACCATATAAAGAAGGAACTTAATAATAATTGGGGAATCAGTACCTAATTGGTTCCATCGCAAACAATAAATTGATCAAGGATGAATTCCCTGCAAACCATAGGCTCCATGACCCTTCTTCAATCCAGCATTTTACATAGCACATTGCTACATGGATCGAACTGTGCATCGCGTACTGCATCAGTACGTGGATGGAAGCTAGAGCAGCATGGCGAACCACATCTTGGACCTTGTAACACTTTGGTACACAGTGGTCCATACCCACATCTGCATACTAATTTTTTATGAGGAAGGCCCCTCTACCCTCATAGAATTATGCTATGCAGGGATGCCCCCATCCCGCATAAGAAAAATTCATGTGGAATAGGGTGTATTTGGGTGTCCTTCCCTCCATCCCCAATCATGCTACTCCATCACCATCTGACTTTCCATAGCTCCTTTGTGAACCAGTCCACTAGAATCAGGCCAAAGCATCCTCCAAAGCCACCAGGCTCGCATGATCAGATCATCAGGTGCACCAGCACACCTTTCTAAAGCTACATACCTAATGTGAGTATATTGATTATGGTTGTCACCACAACGGTTTGGAACTCCCGAATGTCTCTAAGTCAACATTCCCAAGGTGACCCGAAGACCAAACTCGGGATGCCAATGTGAACCTCCCTATTTTTGGGTTTA
This sequence comes from Viscum album, assembly GCA_963277665.1. Classification (NCBI taxonomy): domain Eukaryota; kingdom Viridiplantae; phylum Streptophyta; class Magnoliopsida; order Santalales; family Viscaceae; genus Viscum; species Viscum album. The sequence goes on along the minus strand of OY728161.1, from coordinate 578,235,666 downwards.
GGTGTAACCACTGGCCTTTCCCTTCAATGAGTCCTAGTGATAAGTAATAAGGTCACTCTTTCCTTCCCCTTTGACCTGGGATGATGCTCTTCCCCTTCCCCAAATCCTATAAAAGGTCACTCCTCCTAAGGTAAGACCCTATCCTTTGGCGAGAGGTATCACTCTACACCCTCTTCTCCATAGATCAGGACGTGTTCAGATAGATCACCAAATGTGACTATCCTGGATATCAATACAGGTGAGTATCACATGCATAAAGCTCCCATTTCCCTCTCTCATTGGGATTGTAGCCACAAATTCTCCCATCATCATCATCCTCCATTTCCATCAGCGGAGAGGAGAATATGGGCCCTTGTCTAACCTTTCACATCTTCTTGTCTCTCACACTGAGCATGAATCACGTGTTGATTGAGGTCTGTGATGATATAACATTGGAAAAACCCATAAACAAACTACAAGAACTTTTATTCCTGTTCCAACCAAGATACGTAGGACGCCTTCTTGAAGGCCTAAGCTCAAATGGGTGACATCTTTAAAGGATCACTCAATTATGCCCCCAAAAAATGGGCCTCCTCCTAGGTGTAATACCCAAGCTAAATGAACTGAGAGAACTCTTATTTCCACCATAATTTGGATACATAAGATGCATGTCCAATGCCTGATATTATGGGATGTTCTTCCCATAAATAAGTCCCGATAAAATGTTCCCCAAATTCGAAAGGGCTTCCTCTTAGGTGTAAGTACCAATAACCAAGTTATGTGGGCTTTGATTCCTCTCCTAATGATACATATAAAACTCATCTTATGTGTCTGACCCCAACATCAAACCACCTTTTTTCTCTCCTATATGACTATAAACTCTAGATCACCACATTGTATTGATTAAGTTAGCATTTACCCTATAGCATAAAATCCTTGTATATACATGATGATCCTATATCCCAGTGGTGGCATGTGGATACACTCTTTAGTAATAAACCTAGGATTCAAGAACACATGAACATGACTTAAATCTATAAGAGAGCCCATAAGTAGGCAATAATACCCCCCAAAAGGGTGTGATGAGCTTGACCTCCCATCCTCTCAACCAATGGAGTCTTGAAGTGTCGTTGGCCAAATATTCATCCATTGAGCACCTGCCTTGGGAAATCAGTTCCATGAATCGTGGATACCAGAGTCTTTGGGTATTTTTGGATCCACAGATAAACCCATTGGAGACCATCTGAGGAAGTCATATCCCAGGAAGACCGATTGCACAAATACTTAACCACCTTCAATCACCCATTGGGACTATTCAACTATGGAACCTCATTTATAATGAAAAAGGGATAAACCTCCCATTCCCTATGGGGCCAATCAAATTCCCCCTAAATCATAACGACACAGATTAGTCCAAAACAAAAATGGCGATGTGAAATTCTCTATAATAATAGAAAAATGTTTATTACTCATCGTCCCATTTTGAATTTCCCCTAAAATGCATCACCTCAGGCCAAAACAATAGGTTTTATGGTTTAAGTTTTAGGGTTTAGTGTTTTCACTGTAGGGTTTAAAGTGTAGGGTATAGGGTGTAGGGTTTAAAGTGTAGTTTACTGAGTTTAGGGATTAGGGTGTAGGGTATATTGGTTTTAAGGTGTATTATTTTGGGTTTAGGGTGTAAGATAAACGTTTTCTGGTGTAAGGTTTAGGTTTTGGGTATAGATCATAGGGACATGGGTTTTTATGGTTTTAAAATATTTGGGGGGGGGGGGGTTTGGGTTTTTTTAGGTTAAGGGTTTTTAGATTTTGTAGGTTTTTTATCGTTTTTATGATTTTTTTGGGTTGTTTGGGTTTTTAGGGTTTTGGTGTTTTTTTTGAATTTTTATGGTTTTAATTGTTTTTTATGTTTTTTAATAGTTTATTAGGGTTTTTTTTGGTTTTAGGGTTTTTAGTGTTTTCGGGGGTTTTACATTTTGTTTATTTTGAGTTTTTAGTGGTTTTAGGGTATTTTTTAGGGTTTCTAGGGGTTTAGGGTTTTTTTAAGATTTTTAGTTTTTTAGGGTTTTTAGAGGTTTTTAAGGTTTTTATGTTTTTTACGGTGTTTAGAGATTTTAGGTTTTTTTAGGGTTTTTTCCTTTTTTAGGGTTTTTTAGTGTTTTTTGGGTTTTATAGAATTTTTAGGGCCCTTTTAGTCCACTAGGTTTTTTTGGGGGTTTAGGGTCTTTTATGGTTTTTATGTTTTTCTTATGTTTTAAGGATTTTTTGGGGTTTTTTGGGTGTTTATGGTTTTTAGGGGTTTTGGGGGTGTTTAGTATTTTTATGGTTTTTTAGGATTTTTAGGGGTTTAAAGTTTTTTAGGGGGTATTAAGTATTTTTAGGCTGTTTTAGGGGTTTTAGGGTCTTTTATGGTTTTTAAGGGTTTTTAGGGGTTTTAGGATCTTTTATAGTTTTTAGGATTTTTAGGTTCCTTTAGGGTTTTATGGATTTTGGGTGTTTTTTAGGGTTTTTGGGGCCTTTGGGATTTATCTTGGGTTTTAGGGTCATTTATGGATTTTTTTGGTTTTTTATCCTTTTGGGTTTTAGGGTATTTTAGGGGTTTTTTGGATATTAGGAATTTTTAGGTTTTTTAGTGTTTTTAGGATTTTTGGTTTTTTGTGTTGTTTGTGATTTTCGGTTTTTCAGTGTTCTTACGGGGTGTTAGGTGTTTTAGGTTTTTAGGGATTTTAGGTTCCTTAGGTTTTTTAAATACCTTTAGGGTTTTCATGTTTTTTTGGGTTTTTTCAGCATTTAAAATGGTTTTTAGTGTTTTTAATCTTTTTAATAAGTTTTTAGGGTTTTAGGGTTTTATGGAATTTTAGTATTTTTTAATGTCTTTTAATGTTTTTTTAATTGTTATATATTTTTATAGTTTTACGGGGGTTTATAGTTTTAAATTTTTTTTTCCGGCTTTGTAGGATTTTCAAGTCTTATTTAGGTGTTTTTAGTGTTCTAGGGTTTTCCTGGGTTTTAGGGTTTTTAAGGGTTTTTAGAGTTTTTAGGGTTTTTTAGGGTTTTTTGGGTTTTAGGGTTTTTTAGGATTGGTTTATGTTTTTTTGTGTTTATAAGTTGTATTTGGGATTTTGATGGGATTTTAGGGATTTTTGGAGTTTTAGGGTATTTAGGATTTTTTGAGTCTTTAGGGTTTTTAGGACTTTTATGTAATTTTTGGTTTTTTGGGTTTTTAGTGTGTTTAAGAGTATTTATGGTCTTTTAGAGTTTTTATAGGGTTTTTCAGGTCTTTTATGGTTCTTAGGGTTTTTATTTTATTTTGGGGTTTTGGGGTTTTAGGAACTTTTAAGGTTTTCTAGTGATTTTAGAGTCTTTTAAGGGTTTTTAGGGTTTTTTAGATTTTTTAGGGTTTTTTTGGACTTTTGGTTTTTTTTGTTAGGGTGTAGGTTTGTTAGGGGTTTTAAGGGGTTTTATGTTTTTTAAGGTTTTAGGATTTTTTGGGTTTTTAACATTTTTTTGGGTTCTTAGGGTTTTTAGGTATTTTTTTGGGTTTTTATGGTATTGAATAATTTTTTAGGTGTTTTTGGTTTTTTAGTGTTTTTAGGGGTTTTTAGGGTATCTAGGGGTTTTATAAGTTTTTAGGGGATTTATTGATTTTATTTTTTTATGGGTTTTAGTGTTTTTAGGGTCTATTTAGTGGTTTTTAGTGTTTTAGGGGTTTTAAGGGGTTTTAGTGTTTTAGTGTCTTTTTAGTGTTCTTAGTATTTTTTATGGTTTTTAGGATTTTTAGGATTTTTTAAGGGGTGGGGTGGTGGTTTTAAGGGTTTATAGGGTATTTTAGGAGGTTTTAGGGTTTTTATGTTTTTAGGGTTTTTAGGGTTTTTAGCATTTTTTAGGTTTTTTAGAGTTTTTTGAGTTTTTTAAGAATTTAAGTGTTTTTAGGATTTTTAGTGTCATTTTAGAGTTTTAATGGGTTTTCAAGGTTTTTTAGTGATTTAAAGGTTTTAGGGTTTTTAGGGAATTTTAGGGAATTTTAGGGGTGTTAGGGTTTTTTGGGATTTTAGGGGTTATTATGGTTCTTTTTGGTTTTTTATGGTTTTTTGGGATGTTTTAGGGTTTTTAGGGTTTTTAAGGGGTTAAAGGTTTTCATAAAATTTTTAGGTTTTCAGGGTTTTTTTGAGGTGTTTAATAATGTTTTTTTATATTTTTATGGTTTTGTAGTGTTTTGAGTATTTTTTAGGGTTTTTAGGAATTTTTAGCGATTGGTTGGAGTATAGTACTCAAGAAAGAGTGAATTGAGTATCTATTAAAAAATTTTGTTCGAGAAGTATTCTTAAAATATTCCCCAATAAAAATAAATACAACCTAGTCAGTCAAATTAATACGATTATGAAGGTTTGACTATTTATATAAATTCTCAGATGATTGATTAATTCTCAGTAATCTTAATATCAGTTATTAATATTACTCTTGAAACTATTCTTATAAGGAAAACCAATTATAACTTCTTTCCAATATTAACTATCAAAGTAAATTTAGTGATTACTGATTTATATATTGAAACAAAGAAGACTAAATTAAACAACACAGCAGATATAAAACATGTTATTGAGTCTCAAGCCAAGAACTAATCCACTCCACTTGGTGATCACCTACCACCAAGTAGTTTATATTAATAAACTTGATCCACACCCTGGAGCGGGGTAAACAACATTACATAGGACTACCCAGGTCCCACAACCACTTCCACAGTTCTTCTTGGGTATAAACTAACAGGTCACACATGGACCTCTTCAACACTTATCTGTGGGAGTAAACAAGTGTAAAAGGATGTGATATGAAGGATATCTTGTATCCTCCTGTATAATGTAGGAGACTGTGTGTGTTTTTATACAAACAAACACAGATTGCTCGAAATCTAAAAACAATACACAATAGAGAAAAAATGATGAGATAAGTTTATAAGTTCTCTGAGTGTAATTTTATGCAGATCTGGACTTCTAGGATGAAGCAGATGTAAGAATCGGGTCCTCTTATGAGAAATAGAGTATCGCAGGTGATCTGGTTTCACAGTTAGATCATGCTTGTGTTATTCATGGATTTGGTATTGCGAAGATGTTCTTGAATCTGATATATAGTATCCCAGCCTTTTGGATTAGAGAATGATTCATGTGTTCTTCAGATGTATTGATTCGCATGTGTCAGTTATTTCCTCAAGAATGCTTGTGCTTCTTCGTTATTGCACGCATATTTGTTTATGGGACACACCTCTCTTTTTATTCTTGGATTTCTTGTGTTGGAGCCGATAAAATTCTTGTATTCTACACCTTGTACGTCGTACGGTCAGGTGAAATTTTTGGAAATGTTTTCTCCATAAAACGGTGTCTACTTCTTTGCCTTTGAGCGGTGATAAAGTTATGATGGCATAGTTGTATAGAGATCTGGAACCTGTAGCATAGATGTGGTGTTTGGATCATAGTGTCTGGTACTTTTCCAAACTTCAAAAGGTGTCTCAGTAAGGAACCAGTGTCACATACTTCAACATATCTGAAACTGGTTTCGGTGTCTGGTCACAATGTCTGGTCACGGTGTCTGGTCACGGTGTCTAGGTCATGTTGTATGGTCACAGTGTCTGGGTCACGGTGTCTTGTCATAGTGTATGGGTCATGGTGCCTGGTCATGATGTCTGGGTCCTGGTGTCTGGTCACGGTGTCTGGTTCCTTTTCCAGAAAAACATAACCGGTGGCAGACACATGGTTTCTCATACTTATCCAAATATCTGTATACATACATAAATAGTGATATTCATAGAATGTATTAGACTTAATCATTTGTCAAGGAAATCCATTATAACACAAAATAAAAATAGTTTACAATAATCAAACAAAGCACCTAAGATCTTAGAGAGGTCTATTTAAAGCACGAAGAAACCAACTATATATACACATGATTTGAGATAGATTAAAAAGGATTATTAAGATACATAGGATTTGTGATCATTAAAACAAGATTAAGATAGGATGAGGCTAACAATATCCCCCTTTTTAATTATCACAAATCATGTGAGTGAGATATCTATTTTTATTGAATTTTTCTATCCCTTAGTGTGTAGTTAGAGTGAATGTATCTCCCCCTTTTGGGATTATCAAAAAGACTACAAGAGTGAATAAGAGAATATATAATAAGAGTTCAAAATGCATTAGATGGAGAAAAATGTGTCATTACAAACAGTAAGAAACAAAAATACAATAATATACCTATAAAAAGATAGTTTTCACTATTCTTCAGCACTGGCTGTCTTCTCTTTGCCCTTGGTAGCAGTATCACTAGAAGCCACAAGAGCAGATGTAAAAGTGGAAAAAAGAAGTGAACCAACTAACAGAGAAGGTAATGGGATTCCTTCAAAAACAGAAGGGGCCAAGGAAGGTTGGTGGAAGACTGAGGCAATTGTTAGTCAAGGATAATATTCCTGATCTAACTCAGAGCCTGAGAGACAGACATTGAAGTAAATTCAATGATAGGGAATGAGGTAGAAGGCAAACTAGGTCACAAGGGTGCAGCTGCAGGAGCCGCAATAGTAGTACTCTACACATGAAGATAAGGCCTCAATATCTTGATAAAGTTAGTAGTAATCTCACTACCATACTACATCTCTTTCTCAAAGTCATCCTTGTTCTACAAGAACATGTCCAATAAGGGAGTGAAATCATTCAACTTTTGAACTTGAGTTTGGAAAGTTTGAGTGATAGGAGATATTTTCAAATTCTCTACAAGGTACTTGAAATGGTTTTTCATATCATGCATATATAAGATCCTATTGAAGTAAAAATCCACCTTCTTTGTAATTTCTTCAAGAGCATCATTGGAAATCTTGGAATAAATTCGCACCAAATCATGAACTCTATCACTATTCTTGAAAACAATAGATAGAGACTCTTTGTCAAAACCATTGATCACTAACTGAAGTTCTTATTTAATAACTGTTATGAATAGATCACTGTCCTCGGAAGGTTGACATGATTGTTTAGAGGTACTAGAAACTGTAACAGCTGAAGTAAGAGACTTCAGTTGTTTCAGAAATTTCTAGAGATAGCCCTTATACTCACCAGTCAACTTGTTAAGACCAATAAAAAGCTCACGCATCGCTTGAACTCTTTTATTATTTATTTTAGCCTCCTTTTCTCTAATAAATTTAGGTTAGGTTGAATTAGGGGGGATACATCCTATGGGATCTGACCACTAACATCATCAATAGGATGAGCAACAGGTTCTGGTCTTGACTTCAGTACTCTCTGCATATCTTCAACCATACCACTGAGAGACTTCACTTCATCACTTAACTGCTAGTTCTCAACTCTGACTTCTTGAATTTTGTGAATCATTTTTTCTGAATCTACCAAATGATCTTTTACAACAACAGGGAAGCATCTATTTCACTCAAGTTTGTCATAGGAGTATGCTGACTATTCATAATATTTTCAACCCCAGCCAACAAATTATATTCAAGGGCATTCCAATAATCTTTACATACTAAGGTTGAAGGTTCTTGTTTGTGTTCAGGGATAGAAGCTGAGATAGGCTCAGGTTCCTTTGTAGCTATAACATCAAGAGAGGATAATGGACTCAATTGAAACACAGTAGATAGATCTATACCTTTAATTGAGGCTTCCTAAGAATCATTCACATCAAAATAGCTAGGTAATTTATACCATGTATCCATAGACCATGGATCAACAAGATTAAAAATGTAAACAGTTTCCAGATTCAGGTGATGCTCCCCCTCAACATGTGCATATTTCTCAGGACTAATATATTTAGATCCTTGATTTATTTCCCAGATTTCAACACTAATAGCCCCACCCATTTCCATTCTAGCCAACTGAAAGGATTTCTCTGTTCTATCTTTAGCAGATGGGACAAGCTCAGGAACATCTTGTTCCTATAGGTGTTCCTCAAAAGTAGATTCATTATAAAAGGAAATATATTCTTCTAAATGTTCTTCCAGAGTAGACTTTTCCCTTTCAACACCAATAAATTCGTCTTTAGAGATGGGTTATTCTTCAAGATTTACAATTTTTTCAAGAATAAGTACTTCCTCCTCAATTAATATTTGAGTAGCAGGTTCACTGCCTTCCTCATCTAGGACATATTTCCCTATAGGTACAAAAGCCTATTCTTCTTCTTCCACATCAGAATAGTCAATGATTTCACCTTGTTCCAAAATAGGATCATAAATTTCCTTAGGTCTTGAAGAATGCTCAACCGGGTTGAACTTTTCATACACCCTGTCATTATCTTCCACACATTCTTTTCTCCATGGATTTGAACAAATTGTCATTCTCTTGAATGAATCTTTTGAAATAAAAAATTCATTGTTCTTAATGAATTCTTCATCTGGTTCAACCAACCCTATTTCATGAACCATAGTATAGATTAATCTTGAGTATAATTGAGAGGTTGACTTGGAGGTTGTCTTTATCAACTCAAACATATAGAGTATAACATACTTGCATAGGTTAATCTTGTGTCCATTATTCATAAGATATATCAAAAATAAATCCTGATACTTGAGTGTAGAAAAGTCACCTCTTATTGGAAAGATCAAATTCCAAACAAACATAAACAAAAGTCTGGTTTCCCCATCTGGCTCAGCAGTTATAGCTCTTCTTTTTGTTTCATTCCCAATTAAGCTTCCCAAGGCTTATACCAAAAACAAATATCTCACTTGGAGGTGGAGGACCTATCTGGTATTCCTCAAAAATACCACCATGAGGTATCCCTAATCATGCATCCCATAACCTCAAAGAAAAGGTACATCTTTTCACAATGATCCAGCCTATCCGAACAAAACCGTCTTCTATACCAAAAGTGAATTGAACTAACTGATAAAACCATGCTACTATCTTTGGGTAAATCGGCCTATCCTACTTTGTGAACCAATCCATCCATCCTTTCTCTTTTAGTACAATCAATATTAAATACTTACATGAAAATAGCCACTTGTGGAAAATTTCCTTTTCGGGTACCACTATTCTATTCACCATGTTCAGATTCAAAGGAACTTTGAGCGCTAACTTCGGTGATATTTTTATCTTCTTCGTTGATATTCTATTCTCAAGAGTTTATGGGGATGAATTTTTCATTCTGGGCATTCAATGAAGGTTCTAGAGAGATAAATGTTGAAGGAGGGGTTATGGTTTGAGAGAAGAGATCTAGGGTGAAGAAAGGAGTAAATATTCTTTCTTTTTATCATTTAGGGATATCAAGTGTCGCAAAAACAAAAGCGCAGGAATGTAAAAGAATAAAATAATTAATAACCCCAATATAGGTTATAATATGTAAATAAAAAGATAAAGCGTATTTATGGTGAGACCGTAACAGACTTTTATGGTGGGACTGGAACTAGCATTCATGGTGAGACCGTAACTGGCTTTCACAGTGAGACTGTAACTGTGTGACTTAAAAACTGTGTGATAGTATTGTTTGAATTGGAAAATATTAAGACTGTAAAACTATAGAACTATAAGATTTATACAGTAATCTTAAGCTAGTGACTTGTGAAACCATAATCTGTGAAACAGTAAGCTGTGAAATAGTACACTTACAACTTAAGATTTATCATTCCCAAATCATGTATGATGTAATCTATTCTTTCATAATTTAATGGTTTAGTGAATATATTGGTGAGATGATATTCAGTTCTAATTAATTCCAAAATGATATCACTTTTTTATAATGGTATCTCAAAAAGTGATGTCTTACATCAATATGTTTTATCCTATAGTGTGAAATATGATTTTTTTGGATGTTAATTCCACTTGTATTGTCAAAATTTATAGGTACATGCCTAAATTGATATCCATAATCTAGTAATGTGTGTTTCATCCACAAAATTTTTGCACAACAACTACCAGTAACTATGTATTTAGTTTTTTCAATAGATAATGCAATAGTGTTTTGTTTCTAACTACACCATGATACTAGTGACTTGCCTAAAAAGTGACATGTTACAGAGGTGTCTTTTCTATATAACTTACAACCACCAAATTCAACATCAAAATAGCTAAATAACTCAAATGATTGTCCTTTGGGATAGAAAAGTCCTAGATTGGGTGTATGCTTGAAATATTTCAAAAATATCTTAACAACATTTAAATGATATTCCTTAGGGTTTTCTTGAAAATGAGCACACATACATAAACTAAACATAATGTTAGGTCGACTAGTAGTTAAGAAGAGTAAGCTTCTAATCATTCCTCTGTAAGTGGTTTGATCAACAGATTTTCTATCTTCATCAAGATCCAAATTACAAGTATTACTCATTGGAGTGTCACAAATTTTAGTGATATCTAGGAAAAAATGTCTTAGAAGATCTCTAGTATATTTTGTTTAATTTAAAATAATACCATCATTATTTTGAAAGATTTTAAATCCAATAAATAATTTTATTTCACCCATTAAATGCATTTCAAATTATTTTTTCATCATTTTATAAAATTCAATACATAAACAATTTCTTGGAGATCCAAAGATAATATCATTTACATAAATTTAAACTAATAAAACTTTATTGGAAATTTGTTTTATAAAAAGGGTAGGATCGGCTATTCATTTTGTAAAACCTTTGGAAAATAGAATAGTACTTAATATATCATACTAAGATCTTGGGGATTTGTTTAAACCATATACATATTTTGATAATTTAAAAACATTATTTGGAAAATGAGGATGTGTAAATCCATGGGTTTTTTCAATAAATAAATCCTCATCTATATACCCATTTAGGAATTCAGTTTTAACAACCATTTGATATAGTTTGAGATTCAGATGTGCAGTATAAGCAAGAATAATTCTGATGGATTCAAGTCTAGCTACCACTGAAAAGGATTCTTCATAGTGAATTCCTTCTTCTTTACTATAGCCTTGTGCAGCCAAATCCTTGTTTCTAACTATGTTACCAGCTTAATCTACATTATTTCTAAACACCCACTTAGTGCCAATGGGGAATGTGTATTTAGATCTGTCAACAAGTTTCCAAACCTTGTTCCTTTCAAATTGATTATGTTATTCTTGCATAGACATCACTCAAAATTCATCATTGATATCATCATTAATGTTTTTAGGTTCATGTTGTGACAATAATACTTGATGTTCAAACTAATTTCTAATAGAAGCTACAGTTTGAGTTCCTTTGTCTAAATATCATACAACAACATCTAAATTATTGTTCTGAAGTGTTTTAATAGCTCTAGAAAAAGAAGGACTAGTGATCTCAGGTTCTACAATAGGTTCGGGTTCATTGAGATTGAATCTAAAAAATTTCCATAACTGGAAGTTTTCACAGATTCATTTACAGGATGGTTAGAGGATTTTGAATTAATGTCCAAATTTGACACATCATCCTCCAGGTTCTCTAGAGAGGTATTAGGCTCATGTGGATCTATTTCATCAAATTTGACATGGACATATTCTTCCACATATTTAGTTCTTTTTTTAAACACTCTATAGGATTTACTAGAGATTTAATATCCTAGAAATATTCCTTTACCACTCTGGGATGAAAATTTATCAATATGTTCCTTAGTATTAAGGATAAAGACTATTCAACCAAAAACATTGAAGTATATATCTTTGGGTTTTCTATTGTTCCATAACTCATATGGAGTAATTTTAAGAATGTGTCTAATAAACACTCTATTAATAATATTTCATGCTTTATTTACTTCTTCAGCCCAAAAATAAATAGGTTTGTCATATTCACTAAGTATGGTTCTAGCAATTTCTCGCAAGGTTCTATTTTTTCTTTCTACAACTTTCTTTTGTTGAGGTGTTCTAGGAGTAGAGAAATTATGACTTTATCCATTTTGTGAGTAAAAGGATTCAATGTTTTGATTTTCAGACTCAAGGCCATGATCACTTCTTATGGATTTAATTCTATGTCCACTAAGATTTTCTACATTTATGGCATATTTGGTAAAATGAGAGCAGACTTCACTTTTGTGATCCAAAAAGAAAGTACATGTATGTCTAGAAAAGTCATCTAAAAGAAAATAAACGTAGTTATTCCTATTTAAACTAGAAACTCTATATGGTTCAAAAAAATCCATGTGAACCAGTTTAAGAGGTTAAAAATTTGACACTTCTTTTGTTTGTTTAAAGGAAATTTTTTGTTGCTTTCCCTTTGGACAGGTATTACATACTTTATAATTTGGAAACTCATGTTTGGGTAGGTATTTGACTAATCATTTTCTATATATATTTGTAAGAGAGTGAATATTATGGTGTCCTTGTATCATATGCCAAATCCAAGACTCTGTGAAATACACTTAATCATGAATCATTTTGAGAAACTAAAGAATCTAAATTAACAGAGTATACATTTTCATTTCTTAAAACAGAAAACACTAATTCATTTTTAGAATTAAAAACATTGCAAGCATTGTTTTTAAATTTAACATGAAATCCATCATCACATAGTTATGAAATAGTAAGTAGATTATATTTTAATCCATCAACAAAAAGTACTTTGGATATTAAAACTAAGATAGAGTTACTGATTTGGCCAAGGTAAATGATATTTCCTTTGGCATTGTCACCAAAGGTGACATGTCCACCATTAATTTTTACAAATTCTTGAAGAAGGAATAGTATCCTATAATGTGTATTGAACACCCACTTTCCATGTACTGTAATCTTTTACAGGAGCTCTTTAAGAAACTTTCCTACAAAGTAGCCAAATAAAAATAGACTTTGGTACCCATATTTGTTTGGGTCGAGTGATATTATTGACTAGTGCTTTAAGAACCCATATCTGCCTCATAGGTTTCCTATAAGAATTATGTAACGTTCTGAAAAAATAAACTCTATTTTGTCCAAAAAATCATGAAACATTAGAGAGTTTATCATAATTTTAACTAGATGAATATTTTCCAGAAGAATGAGTAAATCTGTATGTCCTAGACTTAGAAACAAAATTAATTCGTCCAAAATTTCTTTTACCAGGTGGATAGCCAAAACCAATAGTATATTTAAGGGCAAGATGTTTACCTAGAATTTGTACCAAAGTATCTTTACTATTAGTAAACCATTCAATATCCTTTTACAATTGCATATTAAATATCTTTCGTTTATTGTTTTCTTTGAGTAATTGAGCATTTTTTTCTCTTTCTACAGTAAGTTCATATTTAATATTTGAGGTAAGAGCATGTTGTTTCTTGAAAGATTTCTATTTATCTTTTAGTTCATTAAATGTCTCTTTAAGCATATTATAATACTAAAAAATTTCCTCATTAGACATATTTTCATTGTCACTCTCATCTCTATAAGAATAGGAATTGTGTACAAGAGATTCTAGTGTTACTCAGATGTGTTTGTCAGAAAACACAAATTGGATTTGTTATACTTTTAATCATGTCAAGATTCTAAGTCACACAAACTGTCCTCTGAGGCACTCCACGTTTCTTTCTTTTCCTTTTTATACATTCCATATTTGTCCTCATATTTCTTTTTTTACATGACCTTGGGATAGCCATCATTTATATGTCCCTTTCACATACATTCATAGCATAATATCTCATCAGACTTGTCACTTCTTTTCCATTCTTTCCACTGGATTCATTTTTGATCATATCTACCCTTGAAGTTAGGCTTTCTAAAAAAATTCTCCTTCTTGTAAAATATCATAAAACTTCTCGCTAATTGATTCATCTTCTCATCACTGTCAGGCAATGATGTTTCACTGCTGGAAGTTTTCAAAGAGGATTCCAATTTCCCTTTTTCTTTGTGTTTATAGGTGGTGATCTTAAATGCAATAGATTTTCTTTTGGGTTCAACCTACTATTCCTTTTTGACATTCTACTTTTCTTAATACATCATTAGTTTCCCAATGAGTTCTTTTACAGGTAACTTGCTGATGTCACATGACTCTCTAATAGAGAGAGAGGTTTCTCTCTATCTGTCAGGTAGGAATATGAGAAACCTCATTATTTGTTCATTGGCAGTGTCTTATCTTAAAATAGAAATCATTGTGTTGACAATTTCATTGAACCAGAGATACATTTTAGAAATAGGCTCATCAGGTTTCATTTTAAAGTTATCATATTTAATTGTATAAGTATTAAGTCTCATTTCATTCACACTAGAAGTTCCTTCATGTGAAATAAATAAAGTATCCCAAATTTCATGGGTAGTTTTACATGCATAAATTCTGTTAAATACCTCATCTCCTAAAGTAAAATATAAAGCATTCACGTCATTGTAATTTTTATTGTAGGAAGTCATATTTGGGTCATCCCAAGTGATTCTATTAGTATCATAAATCTTATACTCATCGATAATTGAAGACCAAATTTCTATACCCATACTTTCTAAATACATTTTTATTTTGATTTTCCATTGGTCATAATTGGTTACATTTAATAATGGTGGTCAATTTGTTGCAGAAAAAGGAAATCTATTATCTATAATAAATAAATATTTTGAAATATCTATAAATTTATAACTGACAGAAATTTACAAATCTCTAAAGTACAACTAAAATCACAGTTGAATAATTTCAAAAATAGAGGATTAATAAAAATAAAAAACAACCTTTGATACCAAATGTTAGTTGGAGTAGAGTACTCCAGATGGGGGTGAATTGAGTATCTATTAAAAAATTCTGTTTGAAATGTATTCTTAAAAGATTATGCAATAAAAATAAATACATCCCAGCTAATCAATGTAATACAATTATGAATTTTTGACTGTTTAAATAACTTCTCTGAATATTTATTAATTCGCAATAATATTATTATCAGTTATTAATATTACTTTTGAAGCTATTATAATAAGTAAAAACAATAATAACTTATTTACAAGATTAACTATGAAAGTAAATTTAGAGATTTCTGAATTATACAGTAAAATAGGGAAAACTAAAAAAAAGCAGATATAAAACAAGTGGTTCAGTCTCAAGGTGAGACCTAATCCACTCCACCTGGTGATCACCCACCACCAAGCAGTTTATATTAATAAACTTGATCTGCACCATGGATCGGGGTAAACAACAGTACACATGACTACCCTGGTCACATGACCTCTTCAACAGTTCTTTGTGGGTATAAACTAACAGGTCACACAGGGACCTCTTCTACACTTATTTTGTGGGAGTAAACCAGTGTAAAAGGATGTGAGAGGAAGGATATCTTGTATCCTCTATTTTAATGCAGGAGACAGTGTGTGTTTTTATATAGACACTCACACACTACTATAAAGCTAAAAAAAATACACAATAGATCAAAAATTATGATATGAGGTTAGAAGTGCTCTGAGATTTATTCTATGCAACTATGGACTTTCAGCATGAAGTAGATATAAGAATCGGGTCCTCTTGAGAGAATTAAAGTATTGCAGGTGCTCTGGTTCCATGTTAGATCTGGCCCGTGTTCTTTGTGGAGTTTGTATTGCAAATATGTTCTTGAATACGATCTATGTTATCCCAACTTTTTGGATTCGAGAATGCTTCGTGTGTTCTTCAAATGTATTGATTTGCATGTGTCTATTATTTCCTCAAGAATGATCATGCTTCTTCATTATCACACACCATTTTGTTTATGGTCCACACTTCTATTTTTTATTCATGGAGTGCATGTGTTGGAGGATACATGATGCATGTATTCTCCACCTTGTACCTCGTACTGTTAGGTGACATGTTTGGAAATGGTGTCTCCATGAAATGGTGTCTTCTTCTTTTCCTTTGAGCAGTGAGACAGTTTTAATGGCATAGTTGTATAGAGATTAGGAACCGTTAGCACAAATGTGGTGTTATAATCATGATGTCTGGTCCTTTTTCAAACATCAAACGGTGTCTCAGCAAGGAACCGGTGTCACAGACTTCAAGACATCTAAAACCGATTTCGGTGTCTGGTCACGGTGTCTGGTCACGGTGTCTGGGTCACGGTGTTGGTCACGGTGTCTGGGTCACGGTGTCTGGTCATGGTGTCTGGTCATGGTGTCTTGGTCATTGTGTCTGGTCATGGTGTCTGGGTCAATGTGTTTGGTCACGATGTCTGGGTCCTCTTCAAGAAAATCATAAATGGTGGAAGACTCATTGTTTTTCAGACTTAGCCAAATATCTGTATACAGACATAAAAAGTGATATTCATAGAATAAAATAGCCTTAATCATTTATCAAGTAAATCCATTAAAACACAAAATAAAAATATTTTACAATAAAAAAACATAGCACTTAAGATATGGGATCGTTTTATTTGGGTTTTTAGGGTTTTTTAGTGTTTTAAGAATTTTTTAGGGTTTTTAGGATTTTTTAGGCTTTGAGGGGTTTCTTAGGGTTTTTAGGGTATTGTTTTTTGGGGGATTTAGAGTTTTTAGGGTATTTAGGATTTTTTAGGGGGTTTAGGGTGGTTTAGAGTTTTTTTCAAATTTATTTAAGGTTTTTAGGGGTGTTTAGGGTTTTTAGAGTTATTTTGGGGATTTTTGGGTTTAGGGTTTAAGGTGTAGGCTATAGGGTTTACAGTGTAGGTTATAGGGTTCAGGGTGTAGGGTATATAGTTTAGAATGTAGGGTATAAGGTTTATAGTTTCATTTATAGGGTTTAAGGTGTAAGGTTTATGGTTTAGTGTGTAGGGTGTAGGGTGTAGGTTGTATGGTATAAGGTTTAGGGCACAAGTTTTAGGGTTTAGGTTTTAGTGTGTAGGGTGTACGGTGTATGGTATAGGGTATAGGGTTTACGGTTTATCATTTAGGGTTAGGGTGTAGTGTATATGTTTTAGGGGTTGGGTATAAGATTTAGGGTGTGAGGTATAGGGTTTAAGGTGTAGGTTTTTGGGTTTAGGGTGTAGAGTATTGGGTTTATGGTGTAGGGTTTTGGGTTGTGGGTGTAGGGTATATGGTTTAAGGTATAGGTTTTAGGGTTTAGTGTATATGGTGCACGGTTTAGTGTTTAGGGTTTAGGTTATAGGTTGTAGGGTATAAGGTTTAGGGGTTAGTTTTTAGGGTTTAGGGGATAGGGTATATGTTTTCAAGTGTAGGGTTTAAGGTTCTGGGTGCAAGGTATGGGTTTATTGGCTTGGGTTTAGGGTTTATGGTTTAGGATTTAGGGTTTAGGGATTATGGTGTAGGTTTTAGGGTAAAGGATTTATGGTGTATGTTATAGGATTTATGTTTTTTAGGGTTTTTAGGTTTTCTGGGTTTTTTTGGTGTTTTAAATATTTTTTTTGGTTTTTTAGGGTTTTGGGGTTTTAGGGGTTTAAATGGGTGGTTATTTTGTTTTAGGGGTATTATGGTTTTTGGGATTTAGGGTTTTGGTGGTTTTACAGTGGATTTAAGTGTTTTTAGGGGATCTAGGGATTTTAGGGTTTTTAGTGAATTTTAGGATTTTTAGGGCTTGTAATGTTTTCTTACAGGTTTAAAGGGGGGTTTTTAGGGTTTTTAGTTTTTCTATAGGTTTTATAGTGTTTTTTGGGTGATTAGGGTTTTTAGGGTTTTAGGGTTATTTTGGGGTTTAGGGTTTTTTAGAGATTGTAGTGTTTTAGGGTTTTTTATGATTTAATTTTTTTAGTATTTCATAGGGTTTTAGGGGTTTTTAATGCTTGTAGGGGTTTTAGGGTTGTTTAGGTTTTTTAAGAATTTTTAGGGGTTTTAGGATTTTTTTGGTTTTTTGGGGGGTTTTAGGGGTTTTATTGGTTTTTAGGTTCATTTTAGGGTTTTAGGGTTTCGGGTTTTTTTAGGGATTTATGTTTATTTTTGTATTCTACTGTTTTTTTAGTTTTTTGGGGTTTAATAGTTTTTAGGTTTTATAAGGGTTTTAAGATTTTTTAGATTTTTTTTATTTTTTTAGGATTTTTAGGGTGTTTTAGGGTTTAAAAGGTCTTATAGGGGTTTGAAGAGAAATTTTAGGGATATTTACAGTTTTTAGAGTTTTTAGATTCTTTTTTAGTTTTTAGGGGTTTAGGGTATTTTAGGGATTTTTTTTGGTTTTTTAGGTTATTTTAGTGCTTTTAGAGTTTTTAGGGTCTTTTAGGGTTTTTAGTTTGTTTAGGGTCATTTATGGGGGTTTGTATTTTTAAGTTCATTTAGGGTTTTTTCGGGCTTTAAGGGGTTTTAGGGTATTTTAGGGGTTTTAGGATTTTTTAGGGGTTTTAAGGGGTTTTTGTGGTTTTTTATGTTTTTGATGTTTTGTAGGTGTTTTAGGGGTTTTAGGGTGTTTTACAGTTTTTTAGTGTTTATATGGATTTATTATGGGGGTTTTGGGTTTTAGGGAATTTAGGTATTTTTAATGGTTTTAGGGTTTTTCTAGGGTTTTAGTGTTTTTTAGGTTTTTAGGGTCTTTAGTGTTTTTTAGGGTTTTAGGGTTTTTAAGTATTTTTTTGTGTTCATTGGTTTTATTTGGGGGTTTTATGGTTTTTTATAGTTTTTAGGGTTTTTAGTTTTTTTATGGGTTATATTGTTTTAATAGGTTTTATGGGTTTTTTGTGTTTTATGTTTTTTGTGGTGTTTATAGGTGACTTTTTGGGTTTTTAGGGTGTTTTAGGGTTTTAAGGGTGTTCTAGGGTTTTTGGAGGGTTTAAAAGGTTTTTAGGTTTTTATGGGGGTTTAGGGTTTTTAAGGTTTTGTAAAAGGTTGTAAGGTTTTTTGGGGTATTATGGTTTTTACTATGTTTTAGGTATTTTAGGGGTATTAGGGCCTTTTGTGGTTTTTAGGGGTTTTGGGTTTTTTGTGGGTTTTTAGGGTCTTTTAATTTTTTTTGTGTTTTTAGGGTCTTTTTTGGGTTTTAGGGGTTTTTGAGGGTTTTTTGTGTTTTAGGGTATTTTAGGTGGGTTTCAGGTTCTTTTATGGTTTTAGGATATTTTAGTGTTTTTAGAGGTATTTTGGGTTTTTTATGGTTTTAGGGTCATTTAGGATGTTTTGGGTTTTTTGGGACTTTTAGGGATTTTTATTTTTTTGGTCATTTGTGGTTTTTTGTGTTCCACCTAGGTTATTTAATGGTTTTAGGGTTTTTTTGGGTATATAAGTTCCTTTATGTTTTTTTATTTTTTTACGGTCTTTTCGGGGTTTTTTAGGTTCCTTTAGGTTTTTAGGGCTTTTAGGATTTTTTTAGGGTTATTCAGGGTCCTTTAAAAGTTATATAGGGGTTTGGAGGGTCTTTTAGGGGTTTTTTGGTGTATTTTATGGTCTTTTAGGGTTTTGGGGGGTTTTAGTGTCTTTTAGGGGGTTTTAGGGTATTTAGGTTCTTTTGGTTTTTTAGGGTTTTTATAGATTTTTAGGTTTTTAGGTGTTTTTATGGTTTTTAGGGTGTTTTAGGGATTTTTGGTTATTTTATTGATTTTTGGGTTTTTTATGGTTTTTAGGATTTTCTTTGGGTTTTTAGGGTTCTTGGGTTTTTTACGAATTTTTACGGTCTCTTAGGACTTTTAAGGATTTTTTAGGTTTTTCACAGTTTTTGGAGTTTTTTAGTGTTTTTTAGTTTTTTCAGGGTTTTATGGGTTTTAGGATTTTAGGGTGGGTTAGGGTTTTTAGGGTTTTTAGGGTTTTTTACGGTTTTTAGTGTTTTTAAGGGGTTATTGATTGTTTTATGTATTTTTATGGTTTATTAAGTTTTATGAGGTTTTGGGGAGTTTTTAGGGTTTCCTAGAGGTTTATTTAGGGGGTTATGGTTTTTATAGTTTTTAAATAAAATTTATCTTTTATAGGTTATAGGGATTTTTTATGTATTAGATTTTTAGAGTGTTTTTAGTGTTTTTAGGTGTATGGGTTTTAGAGTTTTAATTTATTTTCTGGTTTTAGGGGGTTTTAGGGGACTTAGGGTTTTAGGGGATTTTAGGGTCATTTTAGGGATTTAGTATTTCTTAGGTCTTTTGTGTTTTCTATGAATTTTTTAAGATATTTAGGGGGTTAGGATTTTTTTAAAGGTTTTTATGTTTTTTAATGATTTTATCGTATTTTGTAGTGGTTTAGGGGTTTTGGGGGGGTTTGAAGGGTTTTTGGGGTTTTTGGGGTTTTTGGGTCTTTTGGGGTTTTGGGGGGTTTTTTTGATTTTTTAGGATTTTTTTTAGTTTTTAAGGGTTTTTTGGGATTTGAGGGATTTTATATTTTTTAGGTTGATTTTTGGGTTTTTTAGGGTTTTTAGGGTTTATTAAGGATTAAGGGGGTTTAGGGGTTTTATTGGTTTTTCTAGGTTTTTAGGGTTTTTATGGGGTTTTACGGTTTTTTCAAGGTTTTTTTAGGGTTTTCTGGTTTTTTACGGTTTTTTAGTGTTTTAGTAGTTTAGAGTTTTAGGGTTTTCTTAGGGTATTATGGGTTTTTAAGGTTTTTTTATGGTTTTTAGTTTTTTTAGCGTTTTTAGGGGTTTTAGGGTTTTAGGGTTTATAATGTTTTTAGGGATTTGGAGGATTTTTTAGGGTTTTGGAAGTGTTTTAAGGGTTTATTGTTTTTATGTTGTTTTAGTGTTTCTGAGGGGTTTTCAGCGTTTTAGGGATTTCTAGGGGTTTTACGGTTTTTTGAATTTTAGGGTTTTTAGGGGGTTTAAGTGTTATGTAAGGTTTTTAGGTCTATTTTAGGGTTGTACAAGGTTTTTCAATGTTTTGGGGATTTTTAGTATTTAAGAATTTTTAAGGTTTTTAGGGTGCTTAGGATTTTTTAGGGTTTTTTTTTGGTTTTTTGGGGTATTTATAGTTTTTTACAGTTAGGTAGTTTTCAGGTTTTTAAAAGTTTTATTATAATTTTTTGGGGTTTTTTAGATTTTTATAGGTTTTTTGTGTCTTTTAGTATCTTTTGGAGGGTTATATGATTTTTTACGATTTAAGGGACTTTTAAAAAACATTTAGGGTTTTTCATGTCTTTTAGGTTTTTGGGTTTTTTAGTGTTTTTTAGGGTATTATGGTTTTTATTATTTTTATGGGTTTTTAGGTATTTTGTGGCATCTTTGAGGGGTTTTAGGGATTTGAATGATTTTTTAGGTTTTTAGTATTTTTAGGGTTTTTTAGCGTTGTTTAAGGGTTTCTTGGGTTTTTAGGGTCTTTTAGATAGTTTTGTGGTCTATTAGGGTTATTAGGTTTTTTTGGGTTTTTATGGGTTTTTAGGTTCTTTTAATGTTTTGTAGGATTTTTGGGTTTTTTTGGTTCTATTAGGTTTTCTCAGGTCATGTTGGGTTATTTTTAATTTTTTGGGTCTTTAAGGGGTTTTATGGGCTTTCAGTGTTCTTTAAGGTTTTTTAATGTGTTTTGGGTTTTTAGGGTATTTTAGTGTCCTTTAGGATTTTTTGGGTTTTTACAGAACATTAGTTGGTTTACGGTTCTTATAACCCTTTATAGTTTTTTATATTTTTTAGGGTCTTTTACGGTTTTTAGAATTTTTTGTGTTTTTAGGGTCTTTTAAGGTTTTTGGGGTTTTTAGGGTTTTCAGGGACTTCTTGGGTTTATAGTGGTTCTTTAGGTTTTTTTAGGGTTGTCATGGATTTTATGGATTTTAGGGTTTTAAATTGTTTTATTATATTTTAGGGGTTTAAGGGTTTTTAGAGTTTTTTAGTCTTTTTGGGCAAGGAAGGTGTAGGGCCACGCTATTCCTGACCCTCCACCCCCCAAGTTTATTAAAAAGAAGACACAACAGGCTCCACAACACAAAATGAGGGGCGGGCCCAAACAACCCACACCTGAAGCCCCAATACAACCCAAACCCCAAAAACTCCAAAAACACAAATGAGAACAAGTCAATCAATGTCACTACCAAAGTCATTCAGATCTGCACTAATAGGTCCAAAACCATCACCAAGGCCAGTATCCATGTCAACAAAGTAGAAGTCCGAGTCAACTGCGGAATCCATAGAGTCCCATCCTGACTCATATTCCTCCTGCATTTTGAGCATATACAACAATTTCTCTTTGGCCCTCTCTTGATCTTCATTGCGTGAAGGCCGCTCCTGCTTGATAACTTTAAGTTTCAGCTATGTTTCCTTGGAGGTGGCTCGGGTCTCCTTGGGTCATGGGAGAGCAGAGTAATCCTTCCTCTACCTTCTTTTTGGGGAGATAGAGATGAATCCATCCTCATGAAATGCATTCTCATGTAAAGCTCCATCTTTTTCTGCACTTGAGGAACCTTTGTTATCATCCTTTCTTCCTATCCTAGGAGATGCTCTATCTCCTATTTGTTACTTTTTCATTCCTCCTTGAACCTTTCCATAGCATCATTTATCCTGCGGTCATCCCCAACAAACTTCTCCTCAATACTTTTAGCCACATCCTCAAGGGTAAAACTTGTCCATTCAACCATCATCAATTCATGGAGAAGCACACAATGGTCTTTAATAGATGAGACACAATAAACAACCATGGACTTCTGCAAGTTTGGGGCCAACCCACCTTCATCAGTTTTGGACTCCGGTAGTGGGAGCCCAACCAGGTCCCCCACATAAGTAGTACTAGAAATGGAATCCGATGGAGGATGTCCAGCCAAACCCTCCACGTGAATAGAGCCAGCCTCATCAAAAACGGAACCTATCACAACCCCCATGTCAACACTCTCCGCGTCACCACTCCCAGTGTAAAACACAAAGGGGTCTATGCTCCAACTAGGGTGTCCCTCTTCATGATCAAGGGAATGATCCTCTACCAAGAGCATCTCCTATCCAACCATAAGCATCTCCCACCCATCCCCAACTCTCATCTCCAACCGAATGACCTCCCCCTACTCAGGCTCTCCACCCTACATAGAAACATCACCAAATGTCTCAGCCGAGGCTATGTCTTGAAACCTATTTGACATAGCGACATCATTTACATACAGAAACAGGCTACTGCTAGCTCCCCCACTTCCCTTCCTCCAGTCCATAACCACTTCTCCTAGGGACTGCATTCAGGGGCCCTCCTGAAGGTCATGCCCAGTCCATTCATCTATCTCATCTGCCTTCTCCTGATCTTTCCCTATCCTTGATAGCTCACCACTTCCAAAATTCTCACCTAAACAAATCAGGTTCCTCCCTTTGACCGTACACAACACCTCAGTGTTAGAAGCTCTCGATCCACAAACATTCCCAGCCAAATTCAAACTAAAACTTGAAAAATATACCATTTCCTCCTCCATATCACTTCCAATCATTAAATTTTTCTTGCACCAATAAAATACCACAACAGCCATTGGATGATTGGACGAAGGCTTGGTCACTCCCCTAACCTCATGCGATTCCACCAAATTATGTTTTCTCTCACCAGGCCCAAAATGAGGCAGATTTATGCCACTCTTATGAGAGGCAGCATAGCCTCCAGTCTGTGCATTATCTCCAAAATTATAATAGGAAAAACATAAGTCAGAACATGATTCATAAATCTCTAGTTTCTTACAACAGATTTCCTCCCCCGCAACAATCCAAATAGAATCCACTGGATCCTTTAAAGCATCAACCTAAATGAAGGCCCTTGGGGGAACATGATGGCAGAGGGAACATGTCATGTTATCCACATAGAGGAACATCCCCACCATATTACCTAGTAATGAAATTATAGAGAAATTATGAAATGGGAGGGGATGTTTGAGAAACCTAACCCAAGTCACAACCATCAGGGTGTTACGCTTCAGATGAAAGTCAAATCACCACCAGAAGTGGGAGAAGCGCGCTCCATTATAGCTTCGAGGTGTCATGGACTAGGTGAGAATCAGATCCTCCTCATACATGATGCGAATCATGATGTGAGAGCTATCAACCATACCTACTATTGCACGATCCTGAAGATTCCAAAGTGGAAACAAACCTTTCAAAAGTGTCCACCGGAGGGTTCCACTTCAGGAACCTCACAACCAGAGTCAGATGATGAAGATTCTAGGCTTCGTTGAACTCCTGGAGCGAAAGGTTTTACTTTTTTAGGGTTTTAATGGTACTTTATGGATTTTAGGGTCCTTTAGGGTTTTCGGGGTTTTGGTCTCTTTAGGGTTTATTAAGCTCCTTTTGAGTTTTTTAGGGTTTTAAGGTCTTTCGGGTATTTTCATGGTTTTTAGGGTACTTTAGTATTTTTTTCAGGGTTGTTTAGAGTATTTTATGGTATTTTAGGGTATTTTGTGGTCTTTTAGGGTCTTACTATTTTTAGTGTATTTTAGGGTTTTTTATGATTTTTAGGGGTTTTCGGGTGTTTTTTGTTTTTTAGAGTATTTTAGGGGTTTTATGGGTTTTTATGGTTTTTGAGGTTTTTAGGGTTTTTATGGTTCTGTGGGGTTTTGGGGTTTTCATGGTTTATTAGGGTTTTTTGGGTTTTTATAGTGTTTGGGGTTTTTTAGGGTTTTTATGGTTTTTTAGGGTTTTTATGGTTTTTTAGGGTTTTTGGGGTTTTTATTGTTTATTTGAATTTCTAGGGTTTTTTATAGGCTATTAGGGGTTTTTGTGTTTTTTATGGTTTTAAGATTTCATAAGGGATTTTTAATGATTCTTTTATGGGGTTTCTCAGTTTTTAGAATTGTTAAGTATTTTCTGGGGTTTTAAGGGGTTGTAAAGTTCTTTATAGTTTTAGGGTTTTTTGTGGTTTTAGGGTTTTTAGGATTTTGTAGGGTTTGTAGTGTTTTCTTAGTGTTTTTAACCCTTTTAATGGTTTTAGTGGTTTGTATGGGGTTTTAGGGTTTTTAGGGGTTTCATGGAATTGTTAGGGTTTTCTAGGGGTTTAGTGTATTTAGGGTTTTTAGGTGTTTCATTTCATTAGATATTTTTCATAGCTTTTTTACAGTGTTTTTAGGGTTTTAGGTGTTTTTAGGTTATTTTATGGTTTTTAGCCTTATAGTGTTTTTATAGGGGTGTTCTTAGGGGGTTTTTAGAATTATTCGGGTTTTTAGGATTATTTTAGGGATTTTAGGGATTTTAGGGATTTTTAGGTTTTTTAGGGGTTCTTATGGTTCTTTTAGATTTTTTAGGTTATTTAAGGGTCTTTTAGGGTTTTCAATATTTTTTAGGATTTTTAAGGGTTTTTTGGATTTTTATGTGTTTTTAGGGTTTTTAATATAAATGGTGTTTTTTATGGTTTTTTGAGTTTTTAGGGTTTTAAAGGGTTTTTTAATTTTTTTGGGGTATGTTAGTGTTTTTAATATTTTTAAGGTATTTTGTATTTTAAGTCATTTTTTAAGGTTTTCTTAGGGGTTTTAGGAGTTTTACAATTTTTAATGGTTTTAGGGGTTTTATTATATTTTTTGGTTTTTAAGGGTTTTTAGGTTTTTTAGGGTTTTTAGGGTTTTTTAGGGTTTTTAGGGTTTTTTAGGGTTTTTAGGATTTTTTAGGTTTTTTAGGGTTTTAGGGTTATTTAGGGTGTTTAGGTTTTTTTAGGATTTTTTAGGGTTTTTATGGTTTCTGAGGGATTTTAGAATTTTTTTAGGGTTTTAGGGCTATTTAGGGATTTTTATGGATTTTTAGGGTTTTATAGGGTTTTATTGTATTAGTGTTTTTATGGTTTTATAGGTTTTTAGGGTTTTTAGGAATTTTTTAAATCTTTTGGAAATTTTTAGGGGTTTTAGGGTGAAGAAGTGCAGGGCTATGCAAACCTATCCCCAAAAAATTTATTAAGGACAAAAAAACATACAGTTACGAGGAGGGTTTGCAAGCATGGGTGTCAAAATAACCCTTCATATCAAAGTCCACCAGAGGCCAGAAAAATGATGGAGAAACGAAAGACCACCTGGAGCTCCGCTCCTCAATTGCCTTTTCCAAAAGAGAATGTGCCCTCAAGTTGACCTCCCTGTATACATGTGTGACACATATTCTAGGGGTCTGAGTAAGAGAAAGGCATTCGATCCATTATGGAAGCAACTGCCATGGGACATCCCAAGATTTATTCTTGAGGAAACTCACTACAAGTATCGAGTCAGATTCAATCAAAATCATACTCTACTCAAATTGGGCTACAAATTTGACGGTTTTGATGATGGTCCAAAGCTCTGACTCATAAGCTCATCCATTTCCGATAAAATGATAGTAACAGCCCTTCACAAAGCCTCTGCAGGTAAAAAAGACTCTACCACACCCTGTGGGGCCGGAAGCTCCTAATGTCACACCATCTGCATTGACCTTTATCTTGGATGGGGTCGGAGGAATCCATTAAATAAATTTCAAACCCTGTGGTTTCCTACTTCTACCAGCCACACCAAGAGAACATAGTAAAATCCTATCATTAACATCGTTTTCCATCAAACCAGTATAAAGACGGGACATAGCATGGATCTCCTTGTGGATAGTCACAAATCCACAATGAAATAAGAGATTTTTGTGGGTGAATGACAAAGCATTTCTAGCGGCCCAAATATTTTGAGTCATTTCCATATCATTGGCAAGCAGCAAGTTATGCACCTAATCACTACATTTCAGCTCCACCAGCCTATGGATGAACTCGAAAAAATCCCCTTACAAGATGCCCCTCAAGAAAAATCATTGCATCAGGTAACCCCAAAGCTCAGCAGCGATCTTGTAGTGTAAGAAAACATGGTGAATACTCTCCTCCGTCTGCCTGTAGAGAGAAAACATTGAGGCAAGGCACCATCCAGCCTTCTTCAATTACTCCTAATTAGGGAGCTGATTTCTCAAAACATTCCACATAGGCATATACTGAGTAAGAAGAATGAAAGTCATCCTGAACTTTAGAATCCATGATGGGGAAAAGGTTCCTTGAAGACATTTCATTTGATAATAATCACAAGTACTAAACTAACCAACAACACTAGGTTTCCAAATAATAATGTCACTATTAATGAAAAAATATTTCTGAATTAACAGAAAAATATGATCAGGTAGGCTCACCAGTAAATCATACCTTTTTCTATACCAGGTTGGTGATGGATAGATTCCTCCACTCATGGGGATGTGTCATAATCTCTACAAGATACTAATCGAGCCATGTGGTAGTCCATAAATTCAGAGTCAGGTGCTTGGACACAATCCATTTTGAATGATAGATAATGTCTTTATATGAGGATCTAAGAGTCGGCCAAACCGAGGAAGATAAATACCCAGTGAATCGATCACAAAGTCTTTGAGTGAACCACTTAGTGGGGAATTCCATGTCATTCCCCTTCGGGCTAAGAAAGCTCTAGGTGATATTCCCAAGCAAGGAATCATTAAATTTTCTAAGGTATTTTATACCAATTCCACCCAAGTCAACTAGTTCTATGTAATAATACTAGGACACCGCAATCAACATCCTTTAATTGATGGATCCTGTCTAGGTGAAGTTCTTGATCCCTTCATTCAGGTTTTTAACAAGGCGTGGCAGCCATCGATAGATCGAAAAGCATGGACACACATAGAGGTAATGACCGAATTAATCAGACAAACTTAGCCAACATGGGAGAGACATTTTACCTTCCACTTATCCAACTTTTTGTGATTGTAGATAAAATTCCTTCAATGTAATATCCTTTTCCCTTTCCATAAAAAAGCGGGATGCCCATATACGTGAAGGGGAGTGAGCCCCTCATCACCCTAAGGGAGCTAGAAATGCGAAGCTACCTAGAATGGGGACACCATTTCCAAAGACAATTGATGATTTTTTACAACTTATGCCCTGCCCAAAAACATATTCATAATGGAAATAATTCCCCTAGATTGATAGTAAAGTTTTCCTATTAGCTTTCCCGAATTGAAGAATATCATCCTGATACAGTAGATAGGAGGGGACAAAAAGTGGATTTTTTATGGGTTTAACGAAATAAATTATTTGGGATAAGTGATTAGGGTTCCAATATTTTTAAAACTGGATCTGGGAGGCGTGAACGGCGTTCACGCCTCCTTCCACGGGAAAAGAAACGTGAAATCCGTTCACGCATCCCAGACCCAGGAGATAATGCGTGAATAGTGTTTATGCGTCCTTCGCTGACCAGCTAAAGGATGTGTGAACGCCATTCACGCATCTGTGCATGGGAAAGGATGCGTGAACGGAGTTCACGCATCCGAGCCATGACAGTGATGGGTGAACAATGTTCACGCATCCTTCGTGGACTAGATAAAGGATGCGTGAATGGTGTTCACGCATCCGGCCGAGAATTTCTATAAAAGGAGGGGTCCCCCCCCCAAAAACCCATTGTTCTCTTCTAGTTTTTGTTGCAAAGCCCTGCAGAAATTCTTTCTCAACAAATATTTGCTGCTTTTTTGAGGTAAAATTTCTATTTAATAATTTAATTGTTTAATTGTGTTTATTTATTTCATTTTTATGTTTGATTGCATGTATGATTTATTTATTTCATATGTTATACATGAAATGTTTTGTATGATTTAATTTTTTTGATGTTGAATGTTTGTATGATTTAATTTTTTGAATGTATGTTGTCTGAATATTTAATGTTTTATCAAATGTCTAAAATATTTAATGTTTAGGAAAAGTAATTTATGTTAGAGAAATTTATTTTAATGAACGATTTTAATAACAATAGTGTTTATTATGTAAATCTCAATTAGATCAGTTATAATAAAATTTATTAAATGTTATTAATAATTATATATATATACACATGAAGATAAATTTTTTTAAAAGAGTTGTAGTATTTAATATAGATTTTATATTATACGGATCATATAAAAAATATACCAAAAAATATAGTATGAGTGATGACTGATCTTGAGATGACCGACCATGCATAATTGAAATTGCATGTTTTATTTTGTGTATGTTGTTATTCAATTTGTAATAATTGCATTTTTTTCCGTATTGATGACATGCGAGTCATCTCTTAGTTAAGTGTAAGGACCTGCGTGTCCGCTTAAAATAACTTATGTATTTCATACCCCTAGACCCCCTCACATGCATGTGAGTAAATTTGTAATTAAAAGACAGACACCCCGAAGAGGTGTCCCCGAACAGGCTTCCCCGAAGAGGTATCGATGAAGAGACATCTCCGAAGAGGTGTCAATGAAGAGGCATTCGAGAACACGTTCGAGAGGAGGCATTTCTGTTTGACAGGAGATTGGCGGTTTCTAAAATATTTGATAATAGAGACAGGAGTTCACCCATAGGTTGTGGTTATTTTATCAGATAATGAGAAGTTAATCGTATGTCTCAAGATCAAGTCATGATTATATATTCATAAGTAATTAAACTTTATGAAACATTATACTAAATTTTCTTTTGTGCTAATATCACAATCACTATACCTTAACAGTGATAAATCAATACATTAAAAAGTCTCAAGATAATTTAAAATTTTAATGTAGTGTACAATATTTTTTAAATTATTTTTTATAGGTAATTTTGTCTGCTCAAATATATTACAACGGTGAGGTAATTTATACTGAGCAAGGTTTTAGCTAAAGTGTACCCCCTATCAACGTGGTCAATCTCCATGGTTGTATGACATTGGATGCAGTTTGTTATAAGATTCATAGACGGTTACAACTGAGTGCTGGACAAGAAATCACTTCAATTAGATACCGACATCTTCAATATCCTGAGCGTCTGTGGCACAACGACTACCCTATAGTCGATGATGAGGATTGTATGGAGGATTCTCAGTTATTCAGGAAACATTGTATTAATGGTTTGATGGATTTATTTATTGTCAAATCTGATATTGATGTGGTGCAATCGATTACTACAGAACCATGCTTTGCGAGCTCTATAGAAGTTGATCCTTCACAGCAGTCTTATTCATTGTCTCCTCCTTATATGACTCCTGTGGAATAATGTAATGAGGAAGATCATAAAAATTTGGAAGGAAATGTAGATGGCATCCCTTTTTGTGCTGATATAGTGCATGAAAGTTTATCTGAGGAAGATGAATCTTGGGAGTCATCAGGAGATGATGTGGTTGGGAATGAACCTTTTTAGGTTCCTTTGAGAGATATGAATCCACTACATCCACTAGTTAGTGGTAATCGACCTTTAGTTTTGAGTTATTTAGTTAGAGGAATGTCTCGTGAACAAAATTTTGAATGGGATGTAATTACACCAACTTCTAAATTCCCTAGCATTATAGGGAATAGGCCTGCATCAAATGATAATGCCACATGTGTTGGGAAGGAGTTCGAAAGTAAACAGGTCATGAAAAAATTGATAAAGCAATACCACATTGAGCGACATTTCACATTTGTGGTTTATGAGTCAAAGAAGACCAAATATCTCATTCTTTGTGAAAAATATGGGTCAGAATGTAAATTTCGATTAAGAGAAATATTTGATAAATATTATGGATGTTAGAAGATAACCAAATTAGAAGGCCATCACACTTTTCTACATCCCAGCTTGGCACACGATCACACTTCCCTTAATGTAGAGTTTATATCTTCTGTTATTTGTGAGATGATACGAACAAGTCAAGATGTTCCTATTCCCCTTGTTCAGGAAAGAATTCAATAGTTGTATAACTATAAGATATCATACAACAAATCTTGGAATGCAAAACAGAAAGCCATTGTAAAAGTGTATGGTGATCGGGATGAGTCTTATGATATGTTGCCACAGCTTATGGAATTGTTGTCTCTCAATAATCAGATTGTTTATCAATTGGATAGTGTTGAGTATGTATCCCAAAATCATCGATTTGATCGGTCAAAGGTGAAGTTCAATGGGATTTTTTGGGCATTCATACCGTTCATTGCTGCATTTCCCTATTGTAAACAATTTATTCTGGTACATGGAACATTCCATTATGGAAATTATATAGGTGTTATACTCATTACTTCCACACAGGATGGTAATCGCGCTCCTCTTCCACTTGCTTTTTCTGTTGTTGAAAAAGAAAATTTTGAATGATGGAGCTGGTTCTTCGCATGTGTACATGTTCATGTCATGCAAAAACAGGGCGTGTGTCTGATATCTGATCTTAATCTAGTGATTATAGAGTCTGTGAGTTGTGATGGGGTTTCTTGAACTAAGCCGAACGCTTATCACAGTTATTGCATTAGACATAATGTAAGTAATGTGCATAAGAAGTTTATAGATGAGGCCATAAAGAAGTCGATCCTCAAATTGGGTATGGTTTTCTAAAATTGTTTTTTAACAAAATTTAATATCCATTTTAATACATTATTATCTTATTGTTTCAGCATATGAACCCCAATAAGAAAGGTTTGATCGACATCTTGAAGAGATCCGAACAGTTAATGAGGAGGTATATTAATATATGATGCAAATTTCAAAGGAAAATGGTCATTAGCATATGATGGTGGATTGAGATATGGTCATATGACCACTAATATAGTGGAGTGCATAAATGGGGTCCTCAAGGGTGTGCAAGAACTCCTAACCATATGGTTAGTGCAAGAGAAATTTTTTAGATGTGTTCACTACATTGTTGATAGGTCCCAAAAGGCCTACCAGAGGATGGAAAATGGAATGCTTTCTACTCAGCATTTTCAAACTGATATTGACTGGATATGGAATGAGGCTTCACGATGGAATGATATATCCTGATATAGGGAAAGGAAGAGTTATCGGGTAAGACAGTGCTACGACCAGGGTACATGCACTTGTGGTGGAGTGTTTGTCGTGATGTTGCACAACAGGTACTGTGATTGCGGAAACATTCAGGCATTGAGATATCCATGTGTACATGTTATTGTAGCTTGCGCTTCGGTAAATATATCATGGGAGCCATAGGTTTACCCGGTGTATCACATGAGCACTTTGGTTAACTGTTATAGTGCTGCTTGGATGCCCGTTGGTGACTTCCATTCTATAACATTGTCTGCTGATCAACCGACCATCATCCCTGATATTTCCATGTTTTCATAAGTTTGTTTTGGTTTCATTTATAATTTTTTATATGTTTTTCATTTTTGAAATTATTGGCTTCATGCTACCAGGTTGTGGCCCCGAGGAAGACCGAAGTCAACTCGCATTAGAAATGAGATGGATTGGCCTTGGCAACAAGGAGGGAGAATACGATGCAGTATCTGTCATGTAGAAGGACATACTCGTAAGAGATGTCCCCAAGTGGCAGGACAGAGTTCCACATCTCATCATTCACGATTGAGTCTGTGTACCTTCTCCATTTTTGTGATAAATATAATTTTCTAGAGCGCGAGTTGTACTTTTTCTAAAGGAGTTCAAGTTCCTTGTTTTGGAGTCATCAATGATCATTTTCATCAGATGGTTGAAAGACTTGTTTTTAGGGCCTAGTTTACCTATGGATTTATTTTTTCTTGTTAATTTTTAATGTGATATAGATATGAGCAGGTTAAAGCTGGGAATACCTCTTGGGGAGATGTTGAGAGATGAAATTATCACTTATGAATATGGATGTTCTGGGTTGCATGTTTCCTCTTAGAGGTATCTTTGGATGGTCTTCCAAGAGTACATGGTTTGGATTTTTCTTAAAGGGAATGTAATTTACTCTGATGATTTATGTAATTCAATTTAATATAATGTGGAATAATTTTAATGGTTATTTAATGGATAATGGATAAATTAACAAATGTAATTTCACAAAAAAATGAAATAATTAATTTTTCACTTTTAAATTATGGTTTTCTTATAAGATGTCTAGTTTTTGTAATGGAATATGAGTGTCTGAGCATCAATAACTAATGTTGATTGTGAGACTAGACTAATGATGATTGTGACACCAAATGAAAATGAATATATCATGATTCCACTATTAATAAGTAACGATGATATCATGTGTGCAGATGGAAGGTTTTCCATTGCTTACATCTCAGGCTACTCATGTATCACGACTTCTTTTAGAGAGACATCCTGTGGCTCCCTTGAGTGTATGTAGATCTCACCATTTCCATCATACTGCACCGCCTCCCACTATCGTCCCAGATCTTCATCAAGCTAGATTCCATGGAGTAGCGATGTGCGACTTCACATTTGTTGATCATCAGCTCAGTGCCGCACTTGTAGAGAGAGGAGACCAGAGTCACATACTTTACATTTCAGTGAGGGGGAGATGACTATTATGTTGTAGGATGTGGCCATTATGTTGGGCCTCCCTATCGACGAACATGCTTTGACAGTCCGAGTTCCATC
Organism: Viscum album; assembly: GCA_963277665.1. NCBI lineage: Eukaryota > Viridiplantae > Streptophyta > Magnoliopsida > Santalales > Viscaceae > Viscum > Viscum album. The sequence goes on along the minus strand of OY728161.1, from coordinate 578,202,778 downwards.
AGATTTGCCTGAGCTTGTTCATAGACTTTTGGGCAGATAGGTCCAGGATGATGGCAGGACCATCATCGGTGGTAGATTGCGGATTCCTTGGTTAGACCAGCAATTCACACATTTACCAGATGATGCTGATGACGTCACCATGCTGCAATTTGCACGTGCATATATTTTAAGGCTGATTGGTGGCACGCTTTTTGTTGACCACTCTACAACATTTGTGCACCTGATGTATCTATCTTTTTTGGATGATTTGGACCAGGAAGGATGATATAGTTGGGGTCTTCCTGCCTAGCATATACAAATAGGGCCCTATGCAGTGCATGTCGCATCAATAAGATGTAGATCACATGATGCATGGTTCTTCTACAGATGTGGGTATGGGAGCACATACCTCGTTTAGCTCCACATGCTCGTGCTCCATTACCCGTAGATATTGTAGCAGAGGCTCCACGTGGACGTTGGTATGTTATTAATTCCTTCTAATATCTAACTTAACTGTATAAGATTCTTTTATGAAATGTAAAAATAAAAATGTTATCTATAGGTGGAGTCAGGGGCATCGACATTCAGATTCTCCCAGACATGATGTTCATGCCTACAGACTTATGCTAGACTGTATTCGACCAGACGATGTAAGTGATTATTATTTATATTGTTAAATCTCTACTTTTTACTGTACATCTATTTATTTATTAATTGATTTTTCATTTTTTCTTTCAGATTACATGGATGACATATACAGATGATATCCTTCAGAGTCTGCCCCCATATTTTACAGTGATGCTTGATATCAGCTCCTTCATGGTTCCAATTATTCATTTTCATATAGTCGAGTGGCATCAGACAGATAGGGTTATGAGACAGTTTGGATTCCTTCAGCCAGTTCCTGACCTGCCCAGTCAGTTGGATTCATTTCATTCCCTGAATATGTCAGGGAAGAGAGATTTTGATTGGAGGAGATACCATCCCAGATATGTTGCATTATGGGATAGACGACGGGAGTCCCAGTTGCGAGGGGCAGGGACAGTACGTTTTCATTTGATGGATCAGATGGATTATGCAGGCTGGTACATCAGGTCCCCAGTCAGATTTCTTACATGGCACGGACGGGGCTTCCATGACTTGGTATGCATTCTTCCTTTCACTGTTCCACTGATTTTTTATTCATATTAGTTAACAGTGGAATTTGTTTTCACAGGATGCTCGTATTTGTCATCTACTTCATATGTCTGATCCAGTGGAGAGAGCTGCCTTTGACCCATCATATTTTCACACCCATGTGCGACAGATGCTACCGTCGATGGACGAGATTTATCATGGCATTTTCTTTGATCCACCACCTTCTACGGAGGCCACAGAGCCATCTGAGCCTCAACTAGATGTACCTGGGTGTGACGATCCTGTTATGGATGCTGTTGTTCCATAGGAGGAGGGTTCTCAGCTTTCTTGGCCACATGATATTGTTACACTAGAGGAGGGTGTTCAGCATGATCAGTCAGATCCTCCTCTAGCTTCTCAGGCACAGCCACAGGTACTTACAGACGATGACTGGATTGAGTTCGATGTTTTATTGCAGTCATCCACAGCAGAGCATCTATCTACTTACTATGTTGGTGGGAGATCCAGCCAGCTTCCACTATCCTTAGATATAGGCCAGGGTACAGGCGGTGAGACTGTACATCCACCGCCTGTCACACATGAGGTTGTGGAGGTGGCTTTCAATAAGGATGTGTAACGTACGCCAGAGCACAGACATAGACAGACACGGTGTGGACGCATCCAGTATACGCCTCGCTGTGGGATAGAGGAGTATCCATGCCAGAGGCGTATATTAGGTTGACATTTGATTTATGATACATTTAGTATGTTTATTACTGTTATCTAGACTTCTATTCTATTTTCAATAAGTGTCTTACTTTTATCAAATTATATACCAATGTATATATATATATATGTATAATAAATAATATGATTAAATTAAATGATAAATATTAATTATATCAATTATTTTGAAATAAAATATATTCTAGATGAAAAGATGCGTGAACTTGAAGAAATCTTGAAAAATATTATTGATCTCAATGATTTAAAATTGGATGTAAAATCCTAGAATATCATGCAACACGATTATTTGTTTACAAAAATTAAATTGCATGAAGAAGAATTTGAAAGAATAATGGATATTTGTGAAGAGTAGATGATTATTATTGAAGATCAGAATAACTACAATATGAATTAGAAGTTCATTTGGACAATTTTGAAAAGATACATATTCAGACTTTATAAAAAGAAACAATTTCTACTGGTATGCAATCTAAAGAGTGAGATTATTGAGTATGCATCTCAAAACAAAGTTTTATAGTAATTAAAGGACGAATGAAAGAGGTAAAAGAGGATGATTAAACTATTACCCATTAAAATATAAAACATCACCATCTAATAAAGATCTACATTATAAAAATTCCATTCAGTTTATAGTTGATCAACTAACAATGCTTTCTTACTTCATTACTATTTGAGAGTATTTCACACTTTATCAACATACCAATATATAAATAAAGAGGTATGTTTACATGGATTAAATCTCTATATTATATCTAATAGAGACCTAAGGATCTCTATGCTATTTTTGGGAATTATTTAACAAGCATCGAATACAAAAATGAGATTTGAACTACTAACCACACTAAAACTAATAGTAAGTCTAAAATCATCATTTATAGGCTTGTAGATCAGATAATATATTTCTTGATCTATTTCAAGAGATATTGTGATCTACAAAATTTTTTAGTGGAATTAATATATAATAACAGTTTCCACTTTAGAGTTCAAATGGAACCATATGAGGATCTTTATTGAAATAGATGTATAACAACAACATGTTGGGATGATGTGAGTGAAAGATGCTGAGATTATATCTTTCTCAATATATGTTAGATAACACTCAATACATTATATTAATAATTATCTAATGAATATCTATTGATAATTATTAAAATTATTTCAATATTTTATATTATTTAATTGATATTTATTAATATTTCTAAATTTTTTACTTTAAGTTTATTAGTTTATAATTAATAGTTATACATTTTGAGGAGCATTTGAGCTCCCTGTAAGATGTGTGAACCCCATTCACGCATCCCTCCTCTTGGGAGGATGCGGGAATGGGGTTCACACATCATCAGTGGGGCTGGGATGCGTGAACGCCGTTTACACATCCCAGACCCAGTTTTAAAAATATCGGAACCCTAGTCCCCTATCCTGAATAATTTATTTCGTAAAACCCATAAAAACCCCACAAAAAGATCCCATCTTACCTTAATCGGATAGTACCGGGTCAATAATGCATCTTCTCATATAGTCATCAACAATTGAAAATAGAAATCCATGGAGCAGATCCCCTTGTCGAACACCACAAGAGAAATGAATGAATCCCTTTGGGGAGCCATTTATGATAACAAAAATTTTGGCACTGTTGAGGATGGTATTGATCAGCCTAATGAAGCCGCTCAAGAATCCAAACCTATCAAGAAATTTGAAGCTAAATCTCAATTTTATAGTGTTGAAAGCAATTGAGATATCAAAATTCATAGAAAATTTCCCATTTTTCATGTCATTTTTCATAATTTTGATCCCTATAGAGGCAGTGAAAAGGTATGTTTGGATGCTTCTCCCAGGAATAAATCCAAACTACTTTGGGGTGATGATTTCTTTTAAAATCCTCCCAAGCCTAATAACCATAATTTTTCTAATAATATTGTGGGTAGTGTTTCTAATTGAAACCGGTCAGAATTCACCAATGTTAATGGAATTGTCCTTATTTGGGATCAAAGAAATTAAGTTTGAGTTCTCCCCATGTAGAATTGATCCAAAGAGGAAGAACTCACGGACCGCATTGGTAACATCCAAGTGTAGAATGTCCCAATAAAACATAAAGAACTTGTTTCCAAACCCATCTGGACCCACTGCACTATCCGTGTTTAATGAAAAGAGCTCCACCATAACCTCCTCATCAAAGGGGGTAGTTGTGAGGTCCTTATTCTCATGTACCGAGATGCATAGAGCAATGGAGTCTGAAAGTACAAAAGAATCGGTGCCATCATCCATGTTCAACCTGTGAAAATAGTCTACCATAGCCTTGGAGATATCTTCCATCGAGGTGAATGTCAATCCCACAACTCATATAACATTCATGTTATTTTTTATTATTTTCTCTCGATGAAGGAGGTAATAAAACTTGAGTTTCAATCCCCATCCTGAAACCATTTGATATTGAACAGGGCCTTGTCATGTTTCTCATTAAGATCCAAAAATTAATCCAACATTGAGTGCAGCCAGAGCTTCTTCCGGGAGGGGGTGTGATACTATTGGTTTATAATTTTGTAATCAGAAAGCTGGGATTCGTCCATATTGATATCATCCTCTAGCCCTGAAAAATAACTCTTGCTCTATTCCTTCAGGAGTCACTTAACCTCTCGGAGATTAGAGGCCACAACAAAGTGAGGGCTTCCCATTGGGGTGTTATTCCAAACTTTGATCACCTCTTCTCTACACCCTAGAATTGTAATCCAGGCATTATTAAATTTAAAGGGCTTAGAAAAATACACGACCTTAGGGAAACAACAAGGGGGTTGCTGTCTAAGTTGAACTTTGGGAGAGTAAACCTAGAGATAGCCATGGGGAGACCCGTGTCACTGCTTAGGGAGAAGAATCTGTCCAGCTTACTGGCTTATCGACCATTAATGATATACCTCCCCCATGTGAAGTTTGCACTAGGAACATGGGTTTTTATGGTTTTTTTGTTTTAGGGTTTTAAGGTATTTTTGAGGTGTTTAATTATTTTTAAGGTATTTTAGATTTTTAATATATTTTTTTAAGGTATTTAGTGTTTTTATGTGTTTTTAGGGTCTTATTTTTTTAGTTTTTTATGGGTTTTTAGGTTTTTCTTGGGGATTTTAGGGTTTCAAGGGGTTTTTAGGATTATTTTTCAGGTGTATTAGTATTTTGGGTTATTAGGTTAGTTTAGTTTTCTAGGATGTTTTAGGGTTTTTAGGGGTTTTAGAGTTTTTAAGGGTTTTGGGGTTTTTAGGGTTTCTCATGGTGTTTTAGATTTTTTTAGTATTTATCAAGGTTTTTAGGGAGTTTTATGGATTTAAATTTTTTTAGGGTTTTTAGGAATTTTTAGTTATTTTTAGGGGTTTTTAGGGTTTTTAGGGTCCTTGTGATTTTTTTGGGTTTTAACGACTTTTAGGGTTTTTAGGGGTTTTAGAGGTTTTAGGGGTTATTAACTTTTTTATGGATTTTAGGTTATTTAAGGTGTTTTGAGGTTTACCTGTGTTTTATGTGTTTTAAAGGGTTTTTTGCATTTTTAGGATTTTTAGTATAATTAGTGTTATATGGTATTTTTAATTTTTAGGTTTTTAAAGGTTTTTTCTATTTTTAGGGGTCTGTTTTGTATTTTTAAGGGGTTTTATGTTTTTTAAAGTTTTTTAGTGGTTTTTAATGGTTTTAATAGGGATTTTATGGTTTTTATGATTTTTATGGGTTTAGGGTTTTTATAGTATTTAGGGGTTTTTAGGTTTTTTAGGGTTTTCTATTGTTTTTAGTGTTTTTTATGATTTTATTTTAAGGAATTTTAGGGTTTTTAGTTTTTTTGGGGTGTTTTAGGGATTTTTAGGGATTTTTATTGTTTTATAGTGTTTTTAGGGGGGTTATTATTTTTAAGGTTTTTATTATTTTTTTAGGGATTTTTTTTGTTTTTATGGTTTTAATGTTTTTATGGTTTTTAAGGTTTTCTAATTTATAGGTATTTTAGGGGGTTTGGGGGGTTTGGGGGAGTTTAGGGGTGTTTTTGAGGGTTTGTAGTTTTTTTAGTTTTATGTTTTTTAAGATTTTGTGGGTGTTTAAAGGGTTTTAGGGTTTTAATATATAATTTTAGTTTTTTAAATTTTTTTAAAGGTTTTTTAGGGTCTTTTAGTGTTTTTTGGGCATTTATGGTTCTTTGTTTCTTTTAGGGGTTTTTACGGTTTTTAGGATTTTAGGTTTTCATTGTTTTTTAGGGGTTTTGACATTTTTTAGGGTTTTTAGGTTACTATGGGAATTTTTTTTAGAGTTTTAGGGGTTTTAGGCGGTTTAGTGATTTTTAGGACTTTTTGGGGTTTTATAAGGGTTTTGTTAGGGTTTTAGCACTTTATTATGGTGGTTTAGAGTTTTTTTTTGTGTTTATTAGGTGTTTTAGCACTTTTCTAGGATTTTCATGTTTATTAGGGTTTTTAGAGATTTTTAGGGTTCTAAGGGTCTGTTCCTTTTTTAGGGTTTTTGGGTTTCTAGGGCTTGGAAGATGCAAGGGTCAGGGTACTCCTAACCCCCCCCCCCAAAAAAAAAATTTATTATGAAAAAGACGCTGCAGAAATGGGAGGGGAGGGGGCAAATGACCCACACCAAAAACACTTAAGCACCCCAAACCCAGAAAAAGAAACCCAAAAGTCATGAAGCAAAGCAAAACAAAGAATAAAACACACAAGAACCAAGCAACAACCATCACCATCATCCTGCATTAATCAACATTCAGCAACTCACAGCCAGCCATCATCTCGTAGCACCATTCTCATCAATCATCACCTCATTGACAAACATATCCACCACCAACATCATCACCTTCACTACCTCACAATAAAGAGTACCAAAGTCCAGCATCCACACTGGTTCACAACCCGTCGTACTAAAATTCCAAAAACACCATCTTCCACATCAGCCAGCGCCACCATGTCAGGTAGGTCCATCTCCATCAGTACCAGACCACCATCCAAAGAAACAAGAACAATATCTTCCTCACATCTCAGCCAAGTAACCACCAACATTCCAGCATATCACACCTAGTAGCACAACCAAGGTAATAGAATTGCCAACATCCAAAAAGAGAGCCAATCCGCATCCCAACAAGCCCTTCCAACAACATCACAAAGCACAACCAACACACAACAACAACAAAAAAGGCTCATTTCAATATAGTAGTGATAACACAACACAACTTAACAATCCCTTCATAAACATCATGAAACAAATCTGAAAAACTAGAAATATAGTCCTGTAAAATCTGCACAACCTGATGCCAAGCCAGCCTCAGCTGCACCTCCTACAGCCTCTGAGGAAAATCGAAATCCCCCATCATAGCATCAGAACCCAAACGACAAAAACTATCACAAATCTGAATAATATACCAAGATCCATTGCGAAAAAACCCCAAAATTGCCTCCTGCAACCTCTGAGAAGAACCAGAATCCCCTATAACAGCACTGAGAGCCATACTACATATTCTTTCATGAAGTTAGAAAAGCCACCAACAAGTACCCGACCCCATATCGCTGGCGTGGAACGTCATCTCATAATGATTCCTCCCAAATGACCTGAATCGGAACTGAGCAAGATGTGACGTCGTGTGATGACCAGATGTATCCTCTCCATCGAAAGTGATTCTATAATGTTGACCAAGGATGCCACTATAGAAAATGAGGCATCTCCACAAAAGCAACGATGCCCGAGGAGGAGCAGAGACCAGATCTTCTGAGGCTGAGCCATATCACTGCAAGATCTAGGCTAGGTCGATGCTACCTTTTCCTGATATGAACCGGTAGATCCCATCACCAAAAAGCATCTTCCCCATCTCCCACATGAATACCAAGGAAGAAGACCCCCAATCAAAACACCATCCACAACATAAGGCCCAAATTATAGGCGATCAACGAAGGCGCTGAAAAGGATTCCATGAGGAAACTAAGAGGTCTCTACGTCGGGAGGGAGATCCCAGGAGAGAGTGGCAGCATCTTTCCCTCCTGACAGTTTCCATCTTAGGGGTTTTAGATTTTTTTAGGGATTCTAGGGTTTTATGGGATTTTATGTGTTTTCATGTGTTTTAGGGGTTTTAGGGGTTTTAGGTTATTTTAGGGGTTTTAGGGTTTTTAGGCCTTTTCAGAGTTTTTAGGTTTTTGAGGGGTATTTAGGGTATTTAGGGAATTTTAGGGTTTTAGGTTATTTTACAAGTTTCTATGGGTTATAATGATTTTTAGGGGTTTTATAGTTTTTACGGGTTTTTAGGGGTTCTAGGGGTTTTATGTATTTTTATGGTTTTTAGGGTTTCTAGTGTTTCTAGTGCCTTTTTAGGGTTTTTAGTGATTGGGTGTGGGGGTTTGGATTTTAAGGTTTTTATGGATTATTAGTGCATTTAGAGTTTTTAATATTTTTAGGGTGTTTAGGGTTTAGGGTTCTTTTAGGGTTTCTAGGTCTTTTTATATTGTTTAGGGTTTTGTATGGAAAAGGAAGGCTCGAGTCCAGGATATTCCTAGCACCCCCCAAAATTTATTAAAGGAAAAGACACAAAGAACTGTAGACAAGGGATGGGAGGGGTCAAAAGACCCACACCCAAAAACCCTTCACACCAAAAGACACAAAAAAAGGAAAATAATAAAAAAAACAAAATAGGGAAACAGACAGAAAACAAAACACAACAGCAACGTCCACACATCATGTCTAGCCAACACCAGTATCCATCACCAATACTAAATAGAACAGCTAAGTAGCGTCCAATCATCCAGCAACACAACGTCCATCATCCAGCGCATTCCAGCATCCAGTAGCACCACATCCAATCATCACAACAATACAGTAGTAGCAACACATCAAAACCAACCAGCCCCAGCAACCAACAGCACTGAAACCGACATCACAACCAACCACAAATAGCAGCGTTAGACCACAACATGAGCAACGTAGCCAAACGCGACCATCATCACCTCCCAGCAGACACCAACCAGCAACTCAATTCACACCATTTCCAGCAGGTAGCATGTTAACAGGGAAAGCAGCGCCCACATCCAGCATATCACATCAGACATCTCCCAAACCAATCCCCAGTATCCAGCACCCCAACATCAATAACCAACACCAGTAGTGGTTCTCATCCCATCCTTCCATAGCCACAAAGCAGGAAAACTTGTAGTGCAGAGGATTCAATCCAGGAGATCCAACAAAGAAACCATTGGAAACCAAAAGGACCAGAGCACAGCAGAACCAAAGCAAAACCGCAGTAGCAGAAGACGATCGCAAATCCAAAGAACCATCTTGAGATAGAGGCCATACCATAGCGCAAACCTGGAGCTCAAGCGTAGATTTCCAAACCCCCACAAATCGTCATGGAAGAGGCCAGGAGCCACACCGCCGATGCAAACCCATCCACCGTTGAAATCTTCGAAGCCATTAACCCATCCATGGGTAGAGCATCTCCGCAACCGCAAACAGGATCATTTACGTATACCAATCACCAGCAGATCTGGAAAAACCGAGGTCTGGCGCCACCCCAAAAAGCCGGCACCACTCCTTCTGCATCCAGCACCAGAGAAACCACAGAAATCTTTCTAAGAATAGATCTACATCACCATGAGCTCTATCTGCACCTTCATCCACGCAGGACAACGGGGAAAAACCCCCACCATCCCAATCCAAGAGCCGCAACACCGCACCTGAAGCCATCCTGCACCATCGCAGAAACCATCCGGCACTCCAATGCTGAAGGTCCATACCATCGTCGAAACACCACACCTCACTAGATCTCCACCCAGACCACACAGATCTCAGATAGAGAAGCCCAAAACCAATAGCAGCCTCCAGATCTAACAAACCAAAATCTGAAATCCCATCGCCATGGGATGCAGCAACACAAAAATCTGATGCCATCGAGCACTGCCTAAGGTCGCCGAAGACCGACGCCACCGGGAACCGCCGAAGCAAACCGCAACCACCATGGGGAAGCTGATCCATCAAAGATGAATCTCCAGGACCGGGAGAGCACCGTGATGGGAGAGAACCTCTAGGAGAGAAGGCCGCCATCTAAGGTTTGGTAGGGGTTTTCTGGGATTTTAGTGTTTTCAGGGGGTTTTAGGATTTTCTTAGGGTTTTTAGGGGTTTTTTATGGTTTTAAATTTTTTTATAGTTATTTAGATTTTTTGGGTATTTGGGGGGATTTAAGGTTTTTTAGGGTTTTTTATATTTTTTAGATATCTTAGGATTTTTTAGGGTTTTTATGGGTTTTAGTGGTTTTAAATGGTTTTATGGTTTTTATAATGTTTTTTATTGGTTTTAGGGTTTTTATGGTTTTTTATTATTTAGGGTTTTTATAGTTGTTTTAGTGTTCAATGGGATTTTCAGGCGGTTTTAGTGTTTTTATGGGCTTTAGGGAGTTTTAGTGGTTTTATGTTTTTTAGGGTGTTCAGAGGGGTTTTTTGGTGTTTTTGGGGTTTTAAGGGATCTTAAGGGCTTTTAGGGGGTTTTTTTTATGATTTTTAGTGTTTTTTGGATTTTTACAGGTTTTTATGGGTTTTAGTATTTTTTTTAGGGTTTTTAGGGTTTTTAGGGTTTTTAGTGTTTTTAGGGTTTGTGAGGGTTTTTAGGGGTTTTTATGGTTTTTAGGGTTTTTTAGGGTTTTTAGTGTTTCAGGGGTTTTAATTTTTTTTAAGGATTTTTTGGGGGATTTGGGGGTTTTAGGGGTTTTATGGTTTCTTCATTTTTCCATTATTTTTAGGTTTTAAAGGGTTTTTAGATATTTTGAGAGTTTTTTGAGTTTTAGGGATTATAGCTGTTTTTTACAGTTTTCATGGGGGTCAGGTTTTTATGGTTTTTATGATTTTTATGGTTTTTGGAGTATTTTTTTGTTTTTTAGGGTTTTAGGGTCTTGGTTTTTAGGGGTTTTTTGAGTAATGTTTAGGATATTTTGGGTTCTCTTATGCAAAGAAGATGCGAGGGTCAGGCTATTCCTGACCCCCCCACCCAAATTTATTCGAAAAAAATATACAGCAAATAAGGGAGGGGAGGGGTAAAACCACACACACCAAAAAACCCTTAACAATCACAAACCGAAAAATCCCAAAAGGATCCCTAAAAACAAGACAAAGAAATAAAAGGAGTCAAGAAACAAGAGACAACAACATCACACAAATTTTCGAATCAACACCAGCATCCAACATTATCAAGTCTAGCCATCGTAGCCTCAACATCCCTTTTGCGCCTCCCAACTAGGCAGTAACCAGAATCTAATATCCCACCTTCCAGTAGCCAGTGACTTCTCACAAAAAAGACTCACCAATAGAGTCATCAAACCACAAGCACCAAAAACACCAACCTCTACATTAGTCATTGCCACCATGCAAGGCAGGTACATCACCAGCCACACAAAACCACCAGCACCAGAAACATAAGCAACATCTTCATCACATACTAGCCAAGTAACAACCAACATTCCAGCATATCGCATTCAGCAGCACAACCACAGGCAGAGAACCACCAGCATCCAATGAAAGAACCAGTACGCAGCCCAGAAAGCCCATCCAGCAACCCAGAAACCACAACACATAACTAGAATGAAACTCCTCGTATCAATCCCAACAAACAGCACCAACATCAACCCTTAGCAAAACCGTCCACCACCACAATATATCCATAACAGAAGGATCCAACCAAAAAACTTAAAAAATATGCACAGGGCCAAATATACTGCTTTTGAACCGCCGAATAGTAATGGCCAAGACCAGATCACCACAAAGAACAAACAGACTACGAAGAGTGGCCTGAATCAATGATAGGGCTGAGGAACGAACCTAGAACTTCTGCACTGACCGATAACAAGCAAATCTAAAAACCGAAAAAACTGGACCAAGGGCATCACCCCCATGTTATATCCACACCTTCCCCATCCAACAAGAATGGACACAACAGCAGAGGGGGCACTATAAATCTCCCATTCTCAGCTCATATAAGTGGATGGGAAGATTGCAACATCGATGACCAAGAAAACCAATCCACTACACTGCGTCACCGAAGAGGCCAGAACCTACACCACAAACAAAACCCCCTCCAGTAATGAAAACTTCAAGGTCATTGGACCATCCATGGAAGCCTCATATCTAAAAACACAATTTGGAACTACAACCAAAAACCGCTAGGGTTTCGAATCTCCAAAGTGTTGACCACTTCACCTCTTGCCGAAAAGATCTGATATGAAACCACAACGAGCCTCATAACCTCTAAAGCCACTGAATCCCAAGAACAAAGGCAAATAAACCAAGATATTCTTGAATCTGAAGCTAAAGGACCATTATAACACATCACTCTGAAAAGGAGAAGCCGCCAAAATAAAGAAACCACCGTGGCCTTAGATCTGTAGAGCACGTCAAGGGCACACCTCCACCAAGAAGGAAGGGGTGAAGATCTATGACCAAAGCCCCAAGAAACATCCAATGGAAATCCTTGAAGACAAAACGAGCTGGAGAGAGATCCAGGGGAGTGCGCCGATATCATAGGTTTTCTTTGGGATTTAAAGGTTTTTTGGTTTTTTTAGGGTTTTTAATGTTTTATGGTTTTTTTGGTTTTTGGTGTTTTTAGGAATTTGGGGGGTTTATTTTTTTATATGGTTTTTAGTTTTTTTAGGGTTTTTAAAGGTTCTTTAGAGTTTTTAGGGTTTTAGGGTTTTTAGTGTTTTATAGGGTTTTTAGGGGTTTTTAGGGGTTATAATTATTTATATTTGTTTTAATTGTTCTTAGGGGTTTTGGGTTTTTAAGGCGTTTTAGGGGTTTTTAGTTTTTTATGTTATTTTAGGGTTTGTAGGGATATCAGGATTTTTTAGGGTTTTCAATATTTTTAGGGTATTATTGGTATTATGGTTTTTAGGATTTTTAGGTTTTTTTCTATTTTATCAGTTTTAGGGTTTTTAGGGTCTTTATAAATGTTTTTGAGTTTTTAGGGTTTTGGGGTTTTTTATGGTTTTTAGGGTATTTTAGGGTTTAAGTATTTTTTTAGATTTTTTTTATTATTTTTATGGATTTCTAGTGTTTTTTATAGTTTTTATGATTTTTAGGGGTTTCAGGGTTTTTTTTCACGCTTTTAGGGCTTTTTAGGGTATTTTAGGTTTTTATAGGTTTTATAGGATTTATAGGGGTTTTAGGGGTTTTTAGGGTTTCTAGGGTATGTTAGGATTTTAAGGGGTTTTTAAGGTTTTTTGGGATTTTTATGGTTTTGTATGGTTTTTTATAGTTACGTAGGGTTTTTTAGATTTTTTTTGTTTTTTGTGTTTTTAGGGTTTTCTTTGAGATTTTTAGTGCTTTTAATGGTTTTTGGGATTTTCATAGTGTTTTTAGATTTTTTAAGGTTTTTTGTGTTTTTTAAGATTTTTATAGTTTTAGGGTTTATTTTAGATTTTTGGGATTTTTAGGGTTCTTAGGGTTTTTAGGTTTTTTAGGGTTCTTAGTGTTTTTAGAGTTTTTAAAGGGTTTTTAGGATTTTTTATGGGTTTTTGGGTTTTTTAGGGGGTTTTGAGTTTTTGAGGTTTTTTTGGGTTTTTAAGAGTGATTCCAATGTTCTTAAGATTTTTTAGCTGATTTTAGCGTTGTTTATGATTTTTTGGGGTTTTAAGGTGTTTTAGGGTGTTTTAGGTTTTTATGGTCTTTAGGGGTTTTAGTGTTTTTAGTGTTTTTATGATTATAAGAGTTTTTTATAGGTTTTTATAGACTTTTATGATTTTTAGGGGTTTGGGTTTTTTTAGTTTTTAGGGTTTTTATGGTTTTTAGGGTTTTAGGGTTTTATAGGGTTTTATAGAGATTTAGGGTTTTGGGGGTTTTGGGGGTAGATTTATGGTGTTGTAGGTGTTTTAGGGGTTTTAGGGGTTTTGGGGTTTTGGGCCAAGGAAGATGCAAGGATCAGGCTATTCCCGACCCCCTCAAAATTTATTAGAGAGGACAAGACGCAACAGACAAGGGAGGGGAGGGATTAAATGACCCACACCCAAAAACCCTTTACGAACACACACCCAAGAACCGCAAAAAAAACCAAAAGAAAACAAAACGAAACAAGGAAAAAACCAAAAAGACCCCAACATCATCGCCTAGTCCATCAGCAACCAGCTTCTATCAGCATCAAAACCATCAGCAGCAAATTCAACAACCCAACTTCACAGAACATTGCTACCTTGAATAAAAAAACAACCATCACCAAGAACCAGCAACATTAATCACATCCCAACCAAGTAGTAGCCATCACCTGGTATCTTAAGTACCAGAAGCCATCACCTCTTATCTGCAATGATTCATGACCAAACTATCCAGAAAACAGAAGACCATAGTCCAACATAATAGCCAGAATAAAACACAGCTTAGAGAGCCCATCATCACCATACAACGCTCCATCCCCCGCGGTAGTTCCATCATCCAGCACAAGCATCATCTCACAACCAAGACATCCATACATAGAACCAAAAGGACCACATTGGTACTCCAGAAAAGCACAGACTAAAAAATTATCCAAATTGCAGCACACATTAATCCATCCCGCCTCATCAGTATGATGCAAAACCAAAGACGAGGAACCAGGAAAACAGACCTGCAACTTCAGAACACACCATTGACCGGTATATCGGAGAGCCTGCACCACACCGATGGAAATCCTTCCAAAACTAGTGTTGACGCTCCTTTCCGTCACAGAGTCTAACGACTGAAAAAAGGGAAATACTTTAGTCTAATGTGATTCATCCTTTGAAGAAACATCAAAAATCGACAAAGGGATGAACAAGGAGAACATTGCCCATAGGTCGCGCAAGTACACTTGCGCGCCACCTAGTGGTCGTGCAAGTCTACTTGCGTGACGCCTTATGGTCGTGCAAGTGACTTGCGCGACCTAAGTGATAACCGCCCGGTAACTGCCCAGGGCCTTCTTTTGCCTATAAATAGACCCTGTGGGCCCCCCATTCGAGAGGATCTTTTTTCAGAAACTCGGATTGAAGCTCCCGACGCCCAAGTCTCTTCTCAAAGCTTCCGGAACACTTCTAAGGTAATTTCATAACTAGAACGGAAGATCTAAAGAGAGGGAGTAAGGCCTAAGTGTTGAAACACATCATCACTTGTGCGCCTGAATGGCCAGCCCTTAAGGGAACTGGTCACACTTGCGCGCCGCCTTATTCCTTCAATATAATTTGCGCATCCCTTATCTGGAAGAACCTCAAGGGGATTCTAAAGGGTTTAATAAAGAGTCGCTCAAGTATTTAAATTCTGATTGAAAATCGCGCAAGTACACCATGTGTCGCGCAAGGTATACCTGCGCGACCAATACTTACGCGCCCAATCAAGACTTGCGCGCCTTTCAAGACATGCGCACCCCTACCTTTCTGGGTGCCCATCTTGCCCATTTTTTCCCTCTTAAGCCATTTCACCTTTCCTATTCAAGATTCAGTCTTCAAGATACTCTTCAAAGCCATTTATGGTATAATTTCTTGATTTGACTTCCTTATCTGAAAGGAATTCGGTGGAATATCTCTCAAAACCTAGTGATTTATACATCTTTATGTCACCAAATATTGAGAGTTCGTTCATTCAACCTCATCCTTTAAGATGAGAGAATCCTTAACCTGGGTCTCCTTTTCAAGAATAATCTCCAGTTATAAGTCCTTTAATCTGGGTATCCCCCTCAGGAGTAAGCCCCAAACCTTAATCCCTAACCTGGGTCACCTTTTCAGGAATAAGACTCAGTCATAATCTTGGGCTTCCTTTTCAGGAGTAAGCCCCAAGTCCCGTAACTTGGGCCTCCTTTTCAGGAATAAGTCCTAGTCATAATTATGGGCATTCTCTTCAGGAGTAAACCTCAATCCCCTTAAATTTCTCTTAACCAGTCCTAAATTACATTTGATATGGGGTTCCTTCTCAGGAGTAAAAACCAATTATCAATCCTCTTCTAATTTGGGTTTCCTTTTCAGGAATAAGTCCCAAGTTAGAGTATTCAAATCTCCCTAAAGCACATATACCTTTATGGACCCTGTTCCTGGATTTTCTCTCTAAAAGTAAATCCTAAACCTTCATCTATTTGGGCAGTCATACATACATAAGCCCCAAACAATTTCTTATGATTGCATCTTTCATGGCACAATTGTCTAATTTTTACCAATACCTCTTGTTTCTCACACCGAGCATGACTCACGTGAGCTTAGAGTGTAAGAGCAATTATGACATTCTTCTTTGAGACATCAATCATAAACATCATACTCCATTACTCGAACTACGTGGGTTCTGATTCCTTTTCCAAAACAAAGGATACGTAGGTGGCCCATTTATGGGTTCGATCCCATCTTTGAAATAATCCTTGTCCTTATGAATGACGATAAACTTCAAGTGTCCCACTAAGTGGATTTGAAACCAGACTGGTCATCATAATGACCAAGAGACTTTTATATAAATGTTTTGAAGGATACCATTGACCAAGAATCTCTAAACAGATATAGATGATTCTCTATTGATGAAGAACCTCAAATACATATAAAAGATTCTCTAAATTTCTTGCATATTTAATCATTGATTGTTAAAACTAAAGGAAAGATCATTTTATATTTGGTAATGTAATAAGGATTCATGAACATAACTTAAATCTATAAAGAGAGTCCCGAAGTAGACAATAATTCCCCTAAAAAAGGTGTGATGAGTCCGACCTCCCATCCTCTCGACCAATGCAAATTCCTAAGCCTCATTATTCCACAAGCTAATGAGCGCCTACATTTGGAAAGTAGGTCCAAACGGATGTGGAATCATTGGATGTTTCCGGTTCTACGAACAAACCTGCTAGAAACCGATCGGAACATTTGAATCTCCCGTCTAGGAGGTCATCCCTGAAATCCGTGCGAAACAAAAAATGGTGAACCTGACGTGAATCCTTAACCAAGTTAAAGTGATGTTATTCTTATTTGTTAGGACCCTTGGGCCAACAAATCAATCATTGACATGTGCTCATCCAAAAGATGCAGTGGCCAGATTCATCTTGATTATGTCTGTTATATGGAACAGGCACTCTTTTCTCAAGATCTTTTGCAAAATGGATTTTTTTTAAATTCACCCCTGTGAATACTGCTGCTGTGAACACCTCTACTGTGAGGTCTGCTGCTGTGAAAACCAATGCTGCTACTCTTGCTGGAACGTCGTCTGCTCTGAGGATGACATCACCAACTCAGCGTCTTCAACGCTGGGTTTCTAATGTACTGGTTAAGGAGTACCGTCGCAACGGTACTATCCCAACTCTGGAGGCCACTCGTCAAGCCCTCCAAGTTAACAACTCTACCTGGTCATCCGGACAACGGCGGCCAGCGATCAAGAAGCAGGCGGTGCTGACTACCGTCTCAAACCGTTTCGGGTCGTTATCCCCGGAACGCAATTTCCATTCACTCCCTTACTCTGAGGAAGTGAATGAGCAGGTCCCTCAGGGCCTTAATTCAAAAAGACAAGAGTCCTTCTCGAGGGCTCCCATCAAAAATCACCGCCAGACTCGTGCGGTAGTGCGCCCTCAACATGATGAGGGTACCGACTCCAGGCATTCAGCTCAGGTTCCTCGAACCCGAGCAGGCAAGATGAACCGCCAGAGATGGAATCCGGTTAACAATAGGCAGGTTGTCATCCCTACCATCTTCGGAGAAGTCCACCAAACTAACTTGGTGGCAAATAATGAGCAGGCACAATCACCTGTCTGTTTTAATTCCGCTGTCCAGCAGACTCGTCTGGCAGCATCACGCCAATTCCTCCAGGCAATTCCGGTGGAGTACTATAGGTAGGAACATACACCTGCTTATGCATCATCAGTTAGTCAGCAGGCTTTCCTGTCTACATATGATGAAGTCCACCAACCTAACTTGGTGGAGAACAACGAGCA
Source organism: Viscum album (assembly GCA_963277665.1). NCBI lineage: Eukaryota > Viridiplantae > Streptophyta > Magnoliopsida > Santalales > Viscaceae > Viscum > Viscum album. The sequence continues at coordinate 578,185,060 of OY728161.1, read as the reverse complement.
GGCATACACACCTGTCCGTTTTAATTCCATTGTCCAGCAGACTCGTCTGGCAGCATCACGCCAATCCCGCCAGGCAATTCCGGCGGAGTACCATAGGCAGGAACATGCACCTGCTTATACATCACCAGTTAGTCAGCAGGCTCGTCTGACTACATATGATGGATCTCGTCAACCGCGTTTGGCGAAGTGTAATCAGCAGGCACATACACCTGCTAATACTAATCAAGCCTACCAACAGTCTCGCTTGGTAGCGCACGGAGAAGTCAGTCGGAAAGCCCCGACGACAAATAGGAGGCAGACTCAACTCTCTGCCTCCACACTTGAGTACTTCCAGGATTCACTGACAGGAAAAGGAGGATAGGAGCAGGCACATACACCTACTCCAAGCCCGGAATGGACGTATATCCCCGTTCCGGCGGCTGAAGTCACCAAACATATTTTGTCAATGGTGAAAGAGCAGAAGCAAATTCCTGCTCATATTCTGGATGCTTGCCAGGATATCATAACAGCTTCAGCATCATTACAGGGACAGACACATAAATCTATCCCTAGCAGTGGAGTGACACATCAACGATTCACTCCGGAACAGACACACACATCTGTTCTAGTCCAAGAGGGTTATGGGGCATACTCCCCCATATCATACGGACAACCAAGTCAGGCACATACACCTGATTTGAGTGGAGATCGTCAGCCTAACCTGACCATCTTTCCTGATCAGGCACATACACCTGCTCAGAGTAACCACTTTCGTCAACAAGTGGTTTCTAAAGTGAGTAAGAAGGCATCTAAGAAAAAGATCTGCCCAGCACAGTCCGGAGATCAAAGGCCAATCTGCAACAAGGCCTTGCTCGATGCTGGAGTTCTTGAAGCCCTCAGACATTTATCTGTTGGAATTCAAGATTCTACTCCCTCAGTTCCCAATAACGGTAACATTAATTTTGAAGGTCTTCAACAGACACATCCTCATGAAGGCTTGCTTAATGAAAGTTCGGTCAATCTTGAAGTTTCTTCTTCAGATGAGAGCCACAGGAACCCTCTGTGTGGTCAGAAGACCAAGGAGAAAGAGATTTCATCTTTTGCTGTAACTCATTATGGTGGTCCTCCCCATGATGATGAAATTCGCTGCGAAAGTCCTCTCCGTAGTAGTGATTCACATTGCCTGGAAAATACTCCAGTGGATAATGTAGTGCCGAGAAAGCCCTCTTATCTTGAGGCACTTGCAAATGCGAAACCAGTCATCTCTGATGCTTTATCGCTAACAAGTGAAATACTTTCTCAATCAGAAGATAGCCCAGGGTGTAGGTCATTCTCCGAACCACCCATAAGTCATGCATCTTCTAGTTTGATTAATGATCTCTCTACCAATCTTGTTGAATCCGATGAAGCAACAAGGAAACACCAACTCTGGTCAAAACAGGTAGAAAAATATTCATTTAATGATAAAGAGGAAATGATGAACATGAGGAAAAAACTGGTAAAAGGTGAAGTACCAATCATGTTTTGGCCTTTGGCTGACTCCCAGTACGACATTCCAAAGATGTTGACGGATGATGGAATCCATGATATTCGTCTCAACATATGGAAGACTCTTTGTCAATTGAAGAAGAATGTATTATCTTACGGTGATTATGAAAATCATATTAAGATAATAGAAGGGTTACAGCGCCAGATTGATTTGGCATCTCTATCAGTCTCTCGGTATCCGAAGGCTGAAAGGCAATAGAGAACCCTTCAACGTTCATGCCTTGGCACACTAAGAAAATTGCGTCAGTTAATTTCCAATGCTCCATCTGATGTTCATATCAGAGGATGGGGTGTTCACGGAGCACTACATTTCATAGTGCTTTCCAGTCAGCAAAGCCCGCCGAAAATGGTCTCATGCAATGTTATTGCCCATGGCCGGCCACAGTCAATGGGCTTTGTTCATAATCAAAAACTTTATCAAGAACAGGCTTCAACTAGTTCCTCTCAAAATCAAGTATATAGAGAACAAGTTGTTGAATTGCTCCTACATCAAGCAGGCGAGAATATTACACAAGCCTCTCGTCTGGGGCAAACACGTCATCAAATGACCGAAGTTTCGGAAGTCATCCAACGGTCTGTTGAACCAGGTGATAAAAGTGGATACAGGTTAATGCATCCAGCTAATTTCCGAACTAAGATTTGCAAGATCAAGAGAGATTTTAAGAAGATCTCATACATAGCATGTCAAGAGACACCCCAGCTTGTCATACTGGGGACTTCTCTAACCCAACCCTCAGAGTCAACAAATGGGATTCGAGGAGTTGAGCGGAAGCAGCAGGAACATCCCCAGTCCACCGGACTGGGGACTTTTTCAAATCCTCAATCCCTCCCTCAGAGAAAGTCAGTATTCTCTCGATTAGGGAATAAGCCTCAAGAGGAATGAAGAGCCAAGCTATCAGGAGATTCTCTCCAAGTGACGGTTCTCCAAGAAGTTCCTGAGGGATCAAGTCAATGGAATTCCATGTCTCATCATGGACATGGAAGAAGACAATATCACAGAAATGCTGATAGAAAGGATTCCATGCAATATGCATCCATTAATGTCATCAATGTCGTTGCTGCTGATTCACCAGATGAGGCTCAATCAGAGGGATCAGATGAAGAGGTTCCTGCTCAAGAAGTTGCGCACACCGACCTAAATGAAGAAGGTGTGCGCACACGTAATCAAAGGCTTACCCAAAATCTGGGTATTCCTTCAAGTAACCCACTTCCCCCTCTCCGAAAAGGATCCAATAAGGGGAAAGGAAAGAATAAAGTTACTTCTCATCCTTCCTCTGAATGAGGTCAATCGCTCTCATTAGAGCAAAGGTTTGCACAACAGGAGGAAGAAATGAAAGAATTAAGAAGGTTGAATGCAGAACTACTTCAGACTAGTCTTCTTCTTAAGAATGCTGAAGTCTGACAGCCGAAGGAATTTGTTGTAACTACTGAGATGGATCAGGAATATCCTCCTTTATCAGTACACCCTCAGAGGTATAATCCTACGGGTCAAACGCAACAACGGTTGGCAGCACTACCATCAGTTGCAGCACCAACCACCATGTCTGTCCAAGCTCCATTCATTGCACCTACCCCAAACCAAGTTCAAACTGATGTTTCTCAAAAGTTAATAACTACTATTGAGTCATTAACAGCTCGGTTAGAATCTATGGAAGGGAAACGATCGCAAGTTCAACCTGAAAAGAAAGTTTACCCTGAATGGGTAGATTCAATTTCTCCTCCATCCTGTTTTGGAAACCCTGTTTTCCCTACTTTCAATGGATCAGGCGACCCTGAACAACATTTGACGAATTACATGTCTTGTTGTGATCCTATGATGGGAACTCCAGAGCAGCAAGAAGCAGTGAAACTCATATGCTTCGTGCGAACCTTATAAGGACCAGCTTTTGTCTGGTATACAAGCTTGCAATCCCAGTCAGTCATCGGATGGGAGGATCTTCGTCAAAAATTCCTTCTTCAGTTTAGCTCAACATTGCCAAAAACGATAGTTTTCGATCTTACAAACTGCAAGCAAAGGGAGAATGAAAGAGTCTCTGATTTCATTGCTCATTGGAAGGGATTAACGTATTCCCTGAGTTTAGCACTCCTTCAGGAGGAATTGTTGCCAATCTCTGTGGCAAATTTGCGTGCAGAATTACGCACGCCATTGATCCCTGTGAAATACACAGGAGGGTTTCGAGACCTTACTTAAATCGCTCAACAGATTGAAGATTCCCTTATACAGGCTAAGGTTAAATCTCGTATAATTCCATCAGCTCCAGGAAGGAGAATGGGTAAAGCGGAAACTGCTACAGTTATGCTTAAACAAGCACCTGTACCTATTTCTACTTCAAAACCTTCATCTTCTCGAAGGGCTCCACCTCCTGAATGCCAACAACAAAGGTTGTTTCGTCCAAATGATCAAAGAGATCAACGACGAAAACAATTTGAGGATTTGAAGAGTAAAACATACTCTTTCCGAAGTGAGCAAGTTCCTGGTTACATCATTTCAGCTCTGGAAAATAATTTGGTTCAATTACCAGAGCCCAAGAGGACAAACAAGGAAGGAGATGAAGACCGTCCCAATTATTGTCCCTCTCATCAAATGTTGGGGCATCCCATCCAGGAGTGTTTTGTCTTTAAAGACCTCATGCAAAAGATGGTCGACTTGGGACAAGTGAAATTGAAGGGTTCTTCAGCTCATGTAGCATGTATTACCGCTACAGATCCAGAGGAAGGGGGCGAGTGGCAGGAAGTCCAAAGCAAAACTGCGAAAAAATATGATGATTGGATGGTCAGAAAGACAATCAATCGGACCCTTTCCATTTTGCGAACACAATTAAAGAAGCCGATTGTGTCTTCTACAAAAGCTGCAGTAAAGCCTCCATCGAAAGACAAATCCTCAAAAGGGCAGCGCAATTCAAAGAAGAAAGAGGAATCAGTAGAAGATGAGTATGTATCAAAGCCTAAATTGTCTTTGACTCTGGCAGATTTCATGCCATCTACTTCAGAGCCATGGGCACCATCCCACCAAACGGCACAGCCTAAATAGGCTAACCAGGCAGAGTCTTTATCAGACGAAGAGTTAATCTTTGGTTCTATTAATATGATTCAATTAACATATCCATATTCCAGTCTTGATGAGCCTGAATTCCCTGTATCAAATAAGGGAATCCGAGGAAGTTCTAGAGGTTCAGGATACAGGGGAAGACGTGGATCTTTCCGAAGCCACTACTCTAATTTTACCCCTGCTAGCACTGTATATGCAGCAGAAACTCGTGGTAGAGCCCTTCAACGAGCTCAAAAAGAACAAGCAAGTTCTTCTGCCAATGGCCAACTCAGTTGGCACAGTTATTTTGGAAGACCGATTAAAGGTTCCATATTCTTTATCTCAGCAAGTAAATGGATCTAATCAGTCTAATCTTCCAAAACCAAGGATGTTGACAACTTCAATACAAGATGCATCAGCTTCCAAAGCATCGGCTTCCAAGGTACCTGCTAAACCGCATATTCCTATTGGGAAACGCAGACCTCTAGATCAAAAGTATGATATATTGAAACACTTGGCCCAAGTACCAGCCAAGTTATCAATTTTGGATGCTTTGAATCTGTCAAAAGATCTTCGGGAAGCACTCATCGAAGCTTTGTCAAGTCCTCAGGAGTTTGAAGCTGAAATTGCTGCAGCTGAAATCTATCACATAGAGAATAATCCTACAGAATGCCATGCAGTGATATCTTTTACTGATAAAGATGAAGATGATGTTGTGCATGGGCACATAAAACCTTTGTACTTATCTGGAAAAGTCAATGGTGTAGATGTTTGAAGAGCTTTCATTGACAATGGTTCAGGAGTCAACCTCATGCCCATTCGTACACTTCGTCAATTGGGCCTCACAGAATCTGATTTATCTCCTTCTACCATGATGTTACAAGGATATGATAAAAATGAACAAGAACCACTGGGAGAAGTTACACTCATAACTCAGTTTGGAGATCTTGTATCCAATTCGGATTTCATGATTGTTGATCAAGACTCAGCTTTCAATATCTTGCTTGGAAGACCCTGGCTACATCAGCATGCAGCTATTCCTTCATCATACCATCAATGTCTCAAATACTATTTCTATGGTCAAGTTGGAACATTGTATGGTGATAAGGCCCCGTTCAAGACATGTGAGTCTCAATACATTGAGGTGGAATTTTTATCACATGAAGGGAAGAGAAAAATCTACAATGAAGGAAATTACCAAAGTTAATGCTCCATATGGTTTGGAGAAAATTCCAATAAATCCATTTTCACATGTGAGTACAGATTATGTGTTACCTATCAGTAAAATTGACAAAATAGGCCCAAATCAAAATACTCTTATGGAATGATCCATAATGTCAATTACGGCGATCGAGCCAGACAGCATGGGAGAAATTGGTAACCTACCAAGCAGTGATGAAAGCATAAGTGGTGACATTTTCATTTCATCTGCTGAAGTCCAACAAGTCTATACTTCGCTAATCAGGCTAGAAGAAGTTATAGCAACACCAGAGGACAATAATGATGTCGATTCTCAATCCATCATCTCCTCTTTATTTCCCAATGAAGACCCTTTATCATCAATAGGGTCGGAAATGGATGCTTGTTCTTCAAAATGTGAAAATTTTGACATCTCTTATGATCATGAGAATTTCGTTTTTTCATCTACATTGCAAGTAGAGACGGAAGAAATAACACATGATGAAGAGGAAGAGGAAGATCTTAGAGATGCTCCTCTAGCATTTGAAGAGGGTATCTCTACCACTGTGGATGAACTCAGAGAAGTAAATCTGGGTACAGAGAAAGATCCACACCCCACTTTAGTTAGTGCGGCCATGACCCTTGAAGAGCAAGAGATGTATATTTCTTTTCTAAAGCAAAATAAAGATATTTTTGCTTGGAATTATACAAAAATTCTTGGGCTTGATCCTGATGTTGCTACTCATTATTTGGGTTTACCAAAAGAACATCGAGGTTTTAAGAAAACCGCGAGAAGAACACACCCAACCTATGCTTCCAAAATTGAAGCTGAAGTGGATAAGCTGATCAAAGCCAACTTCGTCAGAGAAGTTCAATATCCCAAGTGGTTGGCTAATATTGTCCCTGTAAAGAAGAAGAACGGACAAATTAGGGTTTGTATCGATTTCAGAGATCTTAATCGGTATTGTCCTAAAGATGATTTCCCAGTTCCGATTACAGAACTCTTAATTGATGCGACGGCTGGCTATGAAGAACTTTCTTTCATGGATGGATATTCCGGATATAATTAGATCCGAATGGCCCCAGAAGATGAGGAATATACAGCCTTCAGAGCTCCTCAAGGTGTGTTTTGTTACCGGGTGATGCCCTTTGGTTTAAAGAATGCAGGTGCAACATATCAACACGCCATGCATTGTATCTTCAAACCTCTTTTAGGGAAGTTTGTTGAATTCTTTGTAGATGATTTGGTGGTTAAATCCAAACAACGTTCTAATCACTTGGCTGATTTGGAAGTCATATTCCACAAGCTTCGACAACATAATTTGAAGATGAACCCCTTAAAATGTGCTTTTGGGGTAACCTCAGGAAAATTCCTCGGCTTTGTTGTACGCCATCGTGGTATTGAAGTCGATCCTGAGAAGACCAAATCAATACTTGGTATGTCACCTCCTCAGAATTTGAAAGAATTAAGAGGACTTCAAGGACACTTAGCCTATATTCGGTGTTTCATCGCCAATTTGGCAGGCAAAAGTTTACCCTTTACCAAATTATTGAAGAAAGGAGTCACTTACCAGTGGACTGAAGAATGTCAAGAAGCATTTGATGTTCTCAAGAAATACCTCTTGATTCCCCCAGTACTCATGCCACCTGTTGAGGGTAGACCGCTTATCCTCTATGTGACAACTTTAGAGAGATCATTGGGTGCCTTTCTCGCTCAAAAGAATGATGCTGGGAATGAAAATAGTCTCTACTATCTCAGTTGAACTATGCTTGAAGCAGAAACCTTGTATTCAAGTATTGAAAAGTGCTGCCTAGCATTAATCTTTGCAGTTCAGAAACTGAGACACTACCTGCAACATCACGATGTCCAATTGGTATCTCGTAATAATCCGCTCAAATTCATCCTTAGTCATCCAATGCTTACAGGACGTCTGGCAAGGTGGGCGGTTATTCTACAGCATTTCGACATTCAGTATGTGTCTCAAAAGGCAATTAAGGGCCAAGCTCTGGCTGATTTCCGGGCTGAACATCCTTCAGTGGAAGACACGTATTCAGATATCGAACTCCCTGATGAGGAAGTTTTCTCTATTCAAGAGAGTCCTCAAACATGGGAAATGTATTTTGATGGTGCTTCTAGAAGTCCAACGGGGAAGAAAATGGAAAATCCAAAATTCAAAAAAGTTGGTTTAGGAATTGTGATCATTTCTCCAGATACGGCATTGTTACCTTATTCCTTTCTATTGTGGGAAGGTGGTACTAATAATGAAGCCGAATACCAAGCTCTCATTACAGGCTTGGAGTTAGCGCTTCAAGCACAAGTGAATCACTTAAAGGTGAAAGGTGATTCAGACCTGGTAATCAAACAAGTCAATGGGGATTATGCCATCAGAAAAGAAGAATTAATCCCTTTGTATGATTACGTCAGAGAGTTAATGTCGGAATTCCCTTCAGAACCGACATTTTCTTATGTCCCAAGATCACAAAATGCTCAAGCTGATGCACTGGCTAATATAGCCACAACTTTAGCAGATCCAAATCGGGACGAGACAACCATCTGTATTGCCCACCGTCGTGCAATTTCACCTTATGTTCAAGTCAGAACAGAGGAAATTAATGAAATTAGTCCCATTCCTGAACCGTATGGTCATACTATAGGATGGATGTCACCTATCAGGGAATACCTTCAAAATGGAACACTTCCACCTGATAGAGCCGAGAAAGAACAAATCCGGCGACGTGTGGTCAATTTTACTCTTTATGATAGCCCAAACCACCTCGAGAAAATTCTCTACAAACGTGGTTTTGATGGAGTTCTCTTCAGATGTATTGATGGTGAAGAGATAATGGCTGTCATAAAAGAAGTGCATGCAGGAGTCTTTAGTGCCCACCAGTCTGGACATAGACTGTCTGATCAAATTCGAAGGCTTGGATACTTTTGGCCTTCAATGATACAAGATTGTGTTAATTTCACAAAGAAGTTTCATTCATGCCATGTATATTCCAACTTCATTCATAAACCTCCAGAGTTGCTTCATACAGCTAAATACTCATGGCCATTTTCTACATGGGGAATGGATGTGGTGGGACCTTACCCTTCAGCTACGGCCAAGCAGTTTAAGTACATTCTTACTGCTACTGATTTCTTTTCCAAATGGGCAGAGGCAGTACCTCTCAAAGAAGTCAGTTCTAAATGCATTGTTAGCTTCATCAAGTCTAACATCATTACTAGATTTGGTGTCCCTCATACCATATTGACGGACAATGGCACCAACTTCTGTTCTTCTGAGGTAAAGAAATTGTATCAAGAATACAACATTAAGTCCAACCATTCATCTCGATATCATGTGGCGGCTAATGGCCAGATAGAAGCCTTCAACAAGAATCTTTCAAATATACTGCAAAAGATGGTGGATAAAGATAAGAGGTCATGTCCTGATAAAATCTTTCATGCTTTATGGGCTTATAGGAATACCACTCGCAATGCAACGCGGTCAACTCCATATTCATTGGTATATCGAACAGAAGCAGTCTTGCCAATTGAAGTTCAATTGCCCTCACTCAGAATAGCCATTTGTGATCAGTTATCTACATATGAGCAATCCCAAAAGCGGTAGAATGAATTGGAACAGTTAGATGAGAAAATATTGTGCACTTTGCACCACTTGGAAATCTATCAGAATCGAATAGCACAATCTTTTAACAAAAAAGTTCATCTTCGTTCATTCATTCAGGGAGAATTGGTATTGGTTCTCAGAGCACCAATGATACTAGGAAAGAAGCCTCCCAAGCTTGAACCAAAATGGGAAGGACCTTATTCAATACATAAGATCTACTCCAATGAAGCGTATTATCTAATCTCAATGGATGGAGAACACATCACGACTCCAACTAATGCCAGATTTCTGAAGAAGTATTTTGTATAAACACAAAATATTGTTCCCAGAGCCAAAACAGTCACATTGGTTCATATGATGTCCTACATGACACTAAACTATATTATGTCCTATCTACATGACATTAAACTGTGTGGCACTTTCAGCGTCCAGCATGACGTTAAACTGTGTAAGTTCCCTTATCATCCAACATGACGTTAAACTACCACATTGGATACTATATTATGTCTGAGATGACATTAAACTATATTTTTTCCGAGATGACATTAAACAATATTTTGTCCGAGATGACATTAAACTATATTTTTTCCGAGATGACATTAAACTATATTTTATCCGAGATGACATTAAACTATATTGTGTCCCAGCAACATGACATTAAACTGTGTGGCACTTTCATCGTCCAGCATGACGATAAACTGTAGAAAGTCCCCAGAACTGATATCCTCATATTGCTTCACCTTAGTCCTTGCTACATGACTTTAAACTGTACAACAATGTTCTATCATCCAACATGATGTTAAACTGTATAAATGTTCTATTTTCAAACATGACTTTAAACTGTAACAGTTACATGAATTGTCCTACATGACATTAAACTGTTAAAAAGTTTCCTTTTTTTCCTCCAAAATGACATTAAACTGTAGAAAAGAAGATGTCCCTGCAACATGACACTAAACTGTGCAGCACCAGTTCGTCCTTGCTATATGATGTTAAACTATACAGCAATGGTCCAGTATGACTTTAAACTGCAACTTCGTCCCACACGACATTAAACTATGAAAAAGTTCCCTAAACCGTCCAGTATGACCTTAAACTGCATCATCCCTGGTCCATGTATATGACCATAAAGTATTTGCAAATCCCTTATGTCCAGCAAGACGTTAAACTGTGACGTCCTAACTACATGACGCTAAACTGTATAAAAGTCCCTTACGTCCGGAAAGACGTTAATCTATATAATCTCAAAGGTACAGTATGACATTAAACTGCACCATTAACGGTCCCTGCATATGACCTTAAACTATTCGCACTTTTGTCCGACATGACGTTAAAATGGTACACTCTTTTGTCCTTACTGCATGACAATAAACTACACAATCCCCCTTTCGTCCAATATGACGTTAAACTGTATTGTCCCCATCGTCCTAACTACATGTCGCTAAACTATACAGAAAGTCCTTGATATGTCCTACATGGCATTAAACTGTTATTTTGTCCCTGTTACATGACACTAAACTATGCAGCACCAATAGTCCTAACTGCAAGACTTTAAACTGCATAGTCCCTGAATATGTCCTACATGACATTAAACTGTGCATCGTTAAGGTTGTTATTACCTCTTGTTTCTCACACGGAGTATGACTCACGTGAGCTTAGAGCAAACCTCAACCATAACACTCTCTTTGGGCCCCTAACCATGTGTAAGTCCCAACAACATTTTAATTAGATCATTATCCCCAAGAACAACTTGATCATTAATTCATTCTTTAATTGAACTACACGGACTTTGATCCTTTCCCTCCAGGCTGGGTATGTAGGCAGCCTCCCAAGGTTCAAGCCCAAAAATAATCTCTTCACATCGGCTCACCACCATCTCATATGATGTTGATTTGTGAAACCGCCCCTGGAATCAACATCTTTACATTGATTCACTTTCATCCTTGTTATATGACGATAAACTATACAACACTTTTGTCCGGTACGACAATTAACTACAATATTCTTTGATCTCCTCACTTGAGAGAGAACTATTATTGACATTGATTTTTCAATCATGTTTCATTTCAAAAAGACTACGTGAACACATGGTAATTCCTGAACTTTTTATCTTAGGTTAAACCATCATTTCACTAAAGTCCCCTTTCACCCTTCACTTGTACGAACCAAATTTGTACAAAGGGTAATTCTAGAACTACGTGGACTTGATTCCCATCCCTATGGGATACGTAGGAACATTCGAGTATCCCTCGAATCCATCCCCAAGTATTTTGGGCCTAACCCCAAATTTCACTTTCAGTCCCTTGGATGAAAAGTCCTCATGAAAACACACACTGTGTATTCATTATTATGGTCCGAATTCTATGACCCTAAACTAAGATTACTCATACTTTCGTTCTGCACGACGTTAAAACTGCATTTCAAGAACTACGTATGGCTTGATTCTAATTCATATGAGATACGTAGTGAAGTCCAAAATTTCAATTCAGGACCCAGCCACAAAATGATTATGGTTTTCATTGACCTATGTATCTCTATATACATTGGACAATACAAATCTTTATGTTTTATAATCCTAACCTTAAATATTTTCAGATCTTCATAACCCTTTTCATGACTTCTAGTCACAAAAATGTCAAACTTCTGAGAATTCTTTTTCCTGACTATGCAGCACGTTCCCATAGGTGGCCTTGCATAAACAGTCCACATAACAGACTTGTCAGCTAAAAGATGCTATTTATTTGACCATGCAGCCAATGCCCTTAGGTGGCCCTACATATTTCAACCCCTTAACAGGTTTGTTAAATGATAGTAACTTCATTCTTGGGAAGAATGCCTCTTTTGTCCTTATTTGTCTTAAACGACAGTATGTAGGTATCCGCAAAAAAATATCCATCCTTAACATATTTGTCCCATATCCTTTTTCATGATCTGAAAGTATTCAAGTCTACAGTTTATTCTTCTTCCCTACATTTGGGTCAGACCTTCGTAGGAGTGATATTCATCCAGTTCTTCGATATTCTTGTTCGGAAATATCTTCTCCATATTCAAGTACCTCTTTCCATACAACAAACTCTATACTTTAGAAAATTTGAATCTCCATAAACTTTCACTGGCTTTTAGCACTAGGAAAGTAACTTTTTGAGAGTTCTTTTCGCCTGACTATGCAGCACGTGCCCATAGGTGGCCTTGCATAAACAGTCCACATAACAGACTTGTCAGCCGAAAGATGCTATTTATTTAACCATGAAGCCAATGCCCTTAGGTGGCCCTGCATATTTCAACCCCCTAATGGGTTTTGTTAAATAATAGTAACTTCATTCTTTGAAACTACTTCTTCTAATGCCTTTTAGCTCTTTTTCATATCATTCCCCAGATTCAAATATTCTTAAGTCATAGTTTACATATTTTCCCTCATACTTGAGTATGGTAATATGTTTTCAGATGAATTTTCAAGGAATTGTGTCAATCTTAATCCATTTTGGTCAAAGCTATTTCGACCTTAAACATTAGCCCCTTTATGTCCGACATGCATGACTTTAAACTGCCAGATTTCTTGTTTTTCTTTTCAACTCAGAGTCAAATTCTCTTTTCTCTCCGGATCCAACTCTGAGGGGGGACTTTTGTTGACGATCCTTTTCGTCACAGAGTCTAACGACTGAAAAAAGGGAAATACTTTAGTCTAATGTGATTCATCCTTTGAAGAAACATCAAAAATCGACAAAGGGATGAACAAGGAGAACATTTCCCATGGGTCGTGCAAGTTCCCTCATGGTCGCGCAAGTACACTTGCGTGCCACCTAGTGGTCGTGCACGTCTACTTGCACGACGCCTTATGGCCGTGCAAGTGACTTGCGCGACCTAAGTGATAACCGCCCGGTAACTGCCCAGGGCATTCTTTTGCCTATAAATAGACCCTGTGGGCCCCCCATTCGAGAGGATATTTTTTCAGAAACTCGGATTGAAGCTCCCGACGCCCAAGTCTCTTCACAAAGCTTCCAGAACACTTCTAAGGTAATTTCTTACCTAGAACGGAAGATCTAATGAGAGGGAGGAAGGACTAAGTGTTGAAACTCATCAACACTTGCATGCCTGAATGGACAGCCCTTAAGGGAACTGGTCACACTTGCACGCCGCCTTATTCCTTCAGTAGAATTTGTGCATCCCTTATCTGCAAGAACCTCAAGGGGATTATAAAGGGTTTAATAAAGAGTCGCTCAAGTATTTCAATTCTGATTGAAAATCGCGCAAGTACACCATGTGTCGCGCAAGGTATACTTGCGTGACCAATACTTGTGCGCCCACGCAAGACTTGCGCGCCTTTCAAGACTTGCGCGCCCCTACCTTTCTGGGTGCCCATCTTGCCCATTTTTTTCCCTCTTAAGCCATTTCACCTTTCCTATTCAAGATTCAGTCTTCAAGATACTCTTCAAAGCCATTTATGGCATGATTTCATGATTTGACTTCCTTATCTGAAAGGAATTCGGTGGAATATCTCTCAAAAACTAGTGATTTATACATCTTTATGTCACCAAAGATTGAGAGTTCGTTCATTCAACCTCATCCTTTAAGATGAGAGAATCCTTAACCTGGGTCTCCTTTTCAGGAATAATCCCCAGTTATAAGTCCTTTAATCTGGGCATCCTCCTCAGGAGTAAGCCCCAAACCTTAATCCCTAACCTGGGTCTCCTTTTCAGGAATAAGACTTAGTCATAATCTTGGGCTTCCTTTTCAGGAGTAATCCCCAAGTCCCCTAACTTGGGCCTCCCTTTCAGGAATAAGTCCCAGTCATAATTATGGGCATTCTCTTCCGGAGTAAACCCCAATCCCCTTAAATTTCTCTTAACCAGTCCTAAATTACGTTTGATATGGGGTTCCTTCTCAGGAGTAAAACCCAATTATCAATCCTCTTCTAATTTGGGTTTCCTTTTCAGGAATAAGTCCCAAGTTAGAGTATTCAAATCTCCATAAATCACATATACCTTTATGGACCCTGTTCTTGGATTTTCTCTCTAAAAGTAAATCCTAAACCTTCATCTATTTGGGCAGTCATACATACATAAGCCCCAAAAAATTTCTTATGATTGCATCTTTCATGGCACAATTGTCTAATTTTTACCAATACCTCTTGTTTCTCACACCGAGCATGACTCACGTGAGCTTAGAGTGTAAAAGTAATTATGACATTCTTCTTTGAGCCATCAATCATAAACATCATTCTCCATTACTCGAACTACGTGGGTTCTGATTACTTTTCCAAAACAAAGGATACGTAGGTAGCCCATTTATGGGTTCGATCCCAACTTTGAAATAATCCCTGTCCTTCTGAATGACGATAAACTTCAAGTGTCCCACTGAGTGGCTTTGAAACCAGCCTGGTCATCATAATGACCAAGAGACTTTTATATAAATGTTTTGAAGGATACCATTGACCAAGAATCTCTAAACAGATATAGATGATTCTCTATTGATGAAGAACCTCAAATACATATAAAAGATTCTCTAAATTTCTTGCATATTTAATAATTGATTGTTAAAACTAAAGGAAAGCTCATTTTATATTTGGTAATGTAATAAGGATTCACGAACATAACTTAAATCTATAAAGACAGTCCCGGAGTAGACAATAATTCCCCTCAAAATGGTGTGATGAGTCCGACCTCCCATCCTCTCGACCAATGCAAATTCCTAAGCCTTATTAGTCCACAAGCTAATGAGCACCTACCTTTGGAAAGTAGGTCCAAACGGATGTGGAATCGTTGGATGTTTCCGGTTCTACGAACAAACCCGATAGAAACTGATCGGAACGTTTGAATCTCCCATCCAGGAGGTCATCCCCGAAATCCATGCGAAACAACTAGAATCCTCCATCACAAAACCAAACAGGCACCAAAGCACTCCAAACCTCAGATCTGGAAGCATCCGCATCATCGAAGACCAAGAGAACGAAAGCATCACCCCCCTCCACCACCGAAAGAAGATACCACAGAATCCATATCCCTAGAAGGAAGCCACTGAAGGAGACCAAACTCCCACTGTTGATGAGCCCCTGTCCACCAATGAGTCCCTTTCATCCCTTGAACGGGCCGCTGCAACCTTTTCCGATGAGGCCCTTGACCCTGTTGACCGATCTTTGAACACTTTAGAACTACAATCTCGACCCCAATCCACTGTAGAACACCAGCGTCGACGAAATCTCAAAACCCGATCAGGGTCCTTGCAAGGATCTAAAACAGGAACGACGAATAGAACCATTCAGGGAAGGCGAGGTCGCCCAAGCACCGCAAAAACCACCATCGTGGGACCAAAGAGCGCATCATGAAACTTCATTCTCATATAGTGAGAATCGACGCAATGCTAGAAGATCCACCGCACATATCCCTTTCCCAGCTCTGAAAGAGGATGGAAAGAAAGAAGCAACAAAGACCGATAGAGCCAGACCACCGCATTGTGTCGTCAAAGAGACCAGAACCCACGCCGCTAGTGAAACCCCCTCCATTGATGAGGATTTCGAAGTTGAACCATCCATGGGGGCCCCATCTCAGCAAACACGATCTGGAACTACGAATGTAGACTGCTAGGGTTTCAAAACGCCAAATATTTGACCACCTCACCACTTGCCGAAAAAATCCAATCTGAAACCACAATGAGAGTCGCAGCCTCTGAAGCCGCCAAATCCCAGGCACAGGGGAAAAGAATCTAAGAAAAGCTTGGATTAGAAGCCGAAGACCCATGAATGAACATCGCTCTGGAAAGTTGAAGTCTCCTGCATAAGGAAACCACTGCTTCCTTAGATCTGTAGAGCACTTCAAAGTCACACATCCACCAAGAAGGATGGGGCGAAGATCCATAGCCAGAGGCCCAAGCAAGGTCTGAGGGAATACCTTAAAGATGCGACATGAAGGAGAGAGAACCAGGGGAGAGCACCACCATCTTTCTAGTCTTTGGGGTTTTGGGGGTTTTAAAGGTTTTTAGGTGTTTTAAGGGGTTTTATAGTTTTTAGGGATTTTTAGAGGTTTTAGGGGTTTTAGGGTTTTTATGGTTAGGGTTTTTAGGGGGTTAGGTATTTTTATGGTTTTTAGGATTTTTAAGGTTTTTTAGAGTTTTTTGGGTTTCTAGGTTTATTAGAGTTTTAGGGGGATTTTTTGAGTTATTATAGGGTTATTTTGGGTATTTTAAGGTTTTAGGGTTTTTTATGGTTTCTTTGGGTTTTAGTGTTTTTAGGGTTTTTAGGTTTTTTAGGAGTTTTTAAAGGTTATTTTTTTGTTTTCTGGGATTTTAATGATTTTTTAGTTTATTAGGGGTTTAAGGGGTTTTTTTAGGTTTTTAGGGGTTTTAGGGATTTGTTTTTGATTTTTTAGGGTTTTTAGGGTATTTAAGTGCATTTAATGCTTGTTACATTATTTTAGGATTTTTTTTGTATTTTTTTGGGGGTTTAAAGGGTTTTAAGGGTTTTAGGGTGTTTGTGGTTTTAAGGTTCTTAGGTTTTTTGGGTATTTGTGTTTTTTAGTTTTTTTATGATTTTTTAGGAATTATAATGGGTTTTATGGTTTTTAGGGTATCTTAAGGTTTTTTAGGGTTTTTAGGTATCTAGGGTCCTTTAGGATTTTTAGGGTTTTTAGGGTCATATATGGTTTTTAGGGTCCTTTGGGGTTTTCTAGTGTATTTGAAGTCATTTTTTCCATTTTTAGGTTATTTTTGTGTCTTTTAAAGATTTTAGGGGGTTTTAGTATTTTTAGTGTTTTTTTGTATTTTTATGGTCTTTAGGGTATGGGGTTTTTTTATGGTTTTTAATGTTTTTAGGGGTTTTAGGGTTTTTAGCATTTTTAAGGATTTTTAGGGTTTTTTAGGGTTTTGGGGATTTTTAGGGTATTTTAGGGTTTTTAAGGTTGTTAAGGTCTTTTAGGTATTTTTTACGGTTTCTAGAGGTCTTGGGGTTTTTTTGGGCTCTTAGGGGTGTTTGGAGTTTTTAGCATTTTCTTTGGGTTTTAGGGTTTTTAGGGATTTTCTAGGAATTTAGGGTTTTATGGTTTTTAAGGAAAGGAAGATGCGAGGGTCAGGCTATCCCCCCCTTCATAATTTATTAGAAAAAATATGCAGTAGACATGGGAGGGGAGGGGTCACATGACCCACACCCAAAACCCTTAAAAACCCCCAAAACCAAAAAAATAAACCCAAAACAGTCAAAAGAAAAACAAAAAAACAAGCACCTAAAAAACCATGTATTAATCATCACTATTACCCAGAATTAACCAACCTCCAGCAGCTCACTACCAAGCAACAACTAGCATCCAAACACACCAATACCAGTATCCAGCACCTTTTCACCAAGAAGTTCCACCGCACGCATCATAGAACCAGCAACACCAATTTCCAACCCGCAAGCTTCATTACGTTTCAGCCAAACATAAACCATCACATAGTAGCATTACCATCATTAATAGTCTCCTTGGAATGAAGATCTACCATCAGAAGCAAAAACCCAATATCATCTGCAGCCTCTAGCACTTCATCACCAACAAGAGCCATCGCCAGCAACTTAGAACCACTAACACCAAACTCATATCCCACAGCTTCATCACATACCATCCCTACAACATACAGTAACAAACGCCACCAAATGTTGAAAATGACCTCTCCATGTGCACCTGGAAAACCAGTAATGACAAATATCCTATCTCTCGCATCAGAACACACTGATTTCTCCAACAGCAACAAAAACATCAAAAAACCAGAACCATCTATCCAGAGACTCAGTGAGACCCCTAACCAAATGGCATGGCCAACCATCAAGCCACTCCACAAGCATAACAAACTGTAGCAACAGAACAAAAAAACATATACTAAATGGAATCAACTAGAAAACACAAACCACCTACGCAACGAAAAAAGCGGGATCCACCCCGCAAGAGGGACAACATACCAGATTAAAAGTGTCACTAAGGATAAAACCAGGAAGCGAAGCAACAAGTCAGAGAAAAGCCACCAAAGACTTAGATCTGGAACCAATGTTGACTTCTTCATAGACCTCTTAGACTATGCCCTGACCACAGGGAAGCCATCAACACCACCACCATGGTGCAGAGGCGACACCCAAGGAGGAACGAGATCCAGATCAACTAAAGAAAAACGTTGCAAAATCCAGACCATGTCATCGCCACCTTTTCCTGTAACAAACCAACAGATCCTTTTCGTCATCAAGAATCTACCTCTTTTTCCACCATCGTGCCAGTGAAGAAGTCCTACCAAATAGAAATCCATCCAAAAACCAAAGCAAGATCTTCAAGCGATCAAGGAGCTACTGAAGACGGTTCCAAGAGGGATCCCTAGATAACGTCGTGTTGGGAAAAAGATCCCAAGAGAGGGCGGTGACATTTTTTTCCTATGGTTATTAGGGGTTTTAGTTTTTTTAGGTTTTTAGGGTCCTTTAGGCGTTTTTAGGCTTTATTAGGGTTTTTTGGGTTTTTAATGGACTATAGTTTTTTAGGGTTTTTTAAGATTTTTTTATTTTTTGAAGGTAATTTAAATGGTTTTTAGGGTTTTTAAGAGTTTTAGGGTTTGGAGTTTCAAGATTTTAATTGTTTTTATCATTTTTATGATATTTAAAATTTTGTACGGTATGATATTTTTAGGGTTTTTTGTGTTTTTAGGTGTTTTAGGATTTTTTATGGTTTTTAGGGTTTTTCAAACTTTTAGGGGTTTGGGTTTTTATGGGTTTTTAGGGGTTTTTAGGATTTTTTAGGTTCTTTAGTGTTTTTTAGAGTTTTAGGGTTTTACGGGTTTTATGTGGTTTTTTAGGTTTTTAGGGTTTTTAGTTCTTTTAGGGGTTTTTATGTATTTTAGGGTTCTTAAGGAATTTAGGGTTTTTAGGAATTTAAATGTATTTTAGGATATTTAGGGACTTTATGATATTTTGGTTTTTTAGGGTTTATTTTGGTTTTATGGTGTTTAAGGGTTTTTAGAGTCTTTTAAGGTTTTTATTTGGTTCCTAGGGACTTTTACGGTTTTTAGAGTTTTTAGGGTTATAGGGTTTTTAGAGTATTTAGGGTATTTTTGGGTTTTCAGGGTCTTTTAGAATTTTTTCTGGTTTTAGGGTTCTTTAAGGATTTTTATGGGTTTTAGGGTCCGTTATGGGATTTTATATTTTTTAGGGTTATTTATGGTTTTTTAGGGTTTTATTGTTTTAGGGGTTTTAAGGTTTTTTAGGCTTTTAAACGTTTTTATGGTTTTTGAGATTTCATAGGTCTTTTAGTGTTTTTTGGGGTTTTTTAGCTTTTTTAGTTTTTTTTAGATTTTTAGGGATTTATGGTTTTATATATTTTAGGGTCTTTTAGTGTTTTTTAGGATTTTTTGGGTTTTTTGGATTTTAGGAGGTTTTATGGTTTTTTATAGTTTTAGGGTTTTTTATAGGTTTTTAGAAGTTTAGGGGTTTTATGGGGTTTTAGAGTGTTTTTGGGTCATTTTAGGGTTTTATGGTCTTTTGGATTTTTTAGGATTTTATTATTTTAGGATTTTTTGGGTGTTTTGAGTTTTTTTGGTTTTAGGGGTTTTTAGGATTCTTAGGGTTTTTAGTAGTTTTTTGGGGGTTTATAAAATTTTTAGGGTCTTTTAGGGTTTTATTCGATTTTAAGGGCCTTTTTAGTTTTTTAGTGGATTTATGGTTTTATATGGTTTTGGATTTTTAGGTTATTTAGGGTTTTAAAGGGTTTTTATGGTTTTTTAGGGCTCTTTAGGGTTCTTTCAATGTTTTTTAGGGTTTGAGGTTTTAATGGGTTTTTATGGGTTTTTAAGATTTTTAGGGGTTTTAGGGTTTAATGTTTTTCGGGTTTTTAGGGTTTCATACGATTTTTAAGGGGGTTTTAAGGTTTTTTAGGTTTTTTAGTGGGTTTTAGGTTTTTTAGGATATTTGGAATTTTTTAGTGATTATAGTATTTTTCAAGGTTTTTTAGGGATTTTTTAGGGTTTTTATGTTTTATTTGGGTTTTTAGGGTTTTTTATGGTTTTTAGGTTTTTTTAGGACAATTAATGAATTTTTAGGGTTTTTGGATTTTTGGATTTTTGTGTTTTTCTATCATTTTAGGATCTTTTATGGGGTTTTAGTGGTTTTAGGGGGTTTTAATGTTGTTTATGTTTTTTATGTTTTTAGGATTTTTTATAGTTTTTAGGGTTTTTAGACTTTTTATGGTTTTTAGGTTGTTTTAGGGTATTTTAGGATTTTTTAGGGTTTTTAGGGGTTTTAGGGTTATAGGTATTTTTAATGTGTTTAAGGGATTTAAGGTTCTTTTATGTTTTTAAAGGGGTTTTAAGGTATTTTAGTATTTTTTTATGTTTTTAGGGTCTTTTGGGTTTTAGGGTTTTTAGGGTCTTTTAGGGTTTTTATGGGGTTTTAGGTTCATTTAGTGGGTTTTAGGGTTTTCAGTGGTTTTAGGGTATTTAGGGGTTTTTAGGTTTTTTAGGTTTTTAGGGTTTTTGAGGGTTTGTGGGTTTGTGGGTTTTAGGTATTTTGGGGGGTTTTAGATTTTTTAGTGTTTTTAGGGGAATTGAATGTGTAGGAACAAGCACTTCTAGTCCCCTAAATTTATTACAGAAATGTAAATGCATGGCGTTACAATGATGGCTTACACAAGCGGGTGTGTAATTCACCCTTCATATTCGAGTCCACAAAAGGAGTACAACATTGTGGGACAACGAAGGACCACCTCAAGCTCCTTTCCACAAGTTCTCTCTCAGAGATCACATATGCCACCATGTTTGCCTCCGTATATTGATGTGTGACATTAAGAGTGAGATCATGGAAGTCACTAAGACACTCAATCTAGTGTGGGAGAATTATCTATGGGACTCTTCTAGATCTATTCTTCAGGGCTTCTAATGCTAACATCGAGTCAGATTCTATCCAGAAAAATGTCCATATGAATTGAAACACAAAATTTATCGCCATCACCATAGACCAATGTTCTGCCTCATATGCACATCGATTTCCAATGAATTAAAAAAATAATCATTTCACAAATCCCTGATGCGTGCAAAATACACCACCACGCCCTGAGGGGCCAAATGCACCTGAGGCCACACCATCTGCATTCACATTAATCCATGATGGAATCAGGGGAATCTACCGAATAAAATTCAGCACTGATGCATTCTTTATCCTACTAGACACTCCAAGAAGATGCATAATAAATAAATCATTGACATCATTATCTATCAAACCTGTTTGAATGCAGGAAGCCGCATAAATAGCATTGTGAATAAAAACAACTCCACCATGAAAGGAAGTCCTTTTATTATCAAATGATGTAGTATTTCACACTACCCAGATATGAGCTATGAGGGAAGTAACAACGACAGGAAGCAGGTTATGGACCTGCTCACTAAATTTCAAAATAGTTATGTTTCCGAAATGTCCACTCGATGGAAATACAAAGAGAGTTGAAACCCAAAAATGTCCTGGATATAGGAACAACGGTAGGCTGAATGTGTGCAGTGCACAAAGAGGTGCAACACTCCCTCCTCGGCCTGCATACATATATGGAATATTGAGGCAAACTGTAGGCCAGTTTTTTTCAGCAGCTCATGAAAAGGTAATATGTCCTCCCAAAGCTTCCATAGAAGCAGGTTCTTGGAAGGAGGAATTAAAGGATTTCAGAAGTTGGACAACTAATTTGGAGTGTTATTTCTCTGTAAATGATTTTATTGATAGAAATCTCTAGTAGAGAGAAACTCAACTATATTCAGCTTCTATATGAGGGTGCCAACATCAATGAAATTGTATCTTTGATGTTCCAGAAAAATATGATCCCCAAAAAAATCAGAAAACTCGAAAATATGCTGGAGAAGGCTAGAAATGAACATGTGTTGTCTATTTGATAGAGGCATCACCAGATTTTCTAGGGGTCTATCTAAACAGTTTGTTTTCTAGAAATTCATGTTGGACTGATTAGAGACAAACCATTTTGAGCATGAAATGATTTCCTTGAAGTGGGCTTTGATAGTAGGCCACGTGGAGGAATGGATGTACCCTAAGAATCCATTGTGGAGCCTTTGGTTGAATATTTCATTCATAATGTCCAGGACTTCATCATAAGAATTGATCAAGCCTGAGGTTAAATTTTTAAGGATCACATCATTAAATTTCCTGGTGTCCTTGATACCAAGTCCACCCATGTCAACTGTGTTAGTAGAATACTTCTATGAAATAGTAACCAACTTCCTTTCATTAATATTTCCCCGCCAAGAAAAGTTTCTGATCTTGGATTGGAGATTTTTTATGAGAGAGACAACCCATCTGTAAATGGAGGAGGTATAAACAAACATCGAAGTGATAAAGGAATTAATCAGGAATACCCTCCCCACCTGAGACATAGATTTACCTTTCCATTTAATTAGTTAACTATAGGTCTTAATTGAAATGGTCTCAAGGTAGCAGCTTCTAACCATTCCCTAGATGAGATGAATTCCAAGATACTCAAATGGTAATTAACCCCTCTTAAACCCAAGGCCTTTAGAAATTATATGTTGTCTTGAGGTTGAGATTCCTTTTCCAAAGCCACTGAGGACTTTTTCTAGCCGAATGATTTCCCTGCCACCTTTTTATAGTGGTGAAATATCTTCTTTATGGATGCTAGTGTTCCTTTGGTGTCTTGCCTAAATAGGATGATGTCATCTACATAAAATAGATTAGAGAGAACATATAGACCCCTTTCTACACTTATGGACTTATAGACACCATCTTGGGAGAGATCAGTAATGCAATGACTTAGATAATCTTCAGCGATTGAAAATAGGACACATGTGATTGGGCCTCCTTGCCTAACACCATAAGAGCATTTGAAATACCCCTTTGGTGATCCATTAATAAGAATTGAGATTCTATTACTAGTAAAAATGGTGGATATCATCTTGATAAATGTGGATTAAAACCCATACTTATTGAGGAACTTTAATATAAATCTCTATTTTATGGTATCAAAATCCTTTTAAATCTCAAATTTCAAAGAAAATTTCCCATACTTGTTTTCCTTCTACATGATATTGATTCCCTCTAAGGATATATAGAGACAAAGTTGTACGATTCTCCCAAGAACAAACCAAAATTGGTTGGGTGTGATAAAATTCTATATAAGCTTTCCCAACCTCATAGTCATAATTTTTCTAATTACCATCGGGTTTTTAGAGGTTATTTTTTCTGTTTTATGGGTTTTAATGTTTTTTATGGGCATTAGGGTTTTTTAGGGGGTTTATGTATTTTTGGGATTTTTGATTATTTTAGGATTTTTCATGTTCATTTAGGGTTTTTATGTTTTTAGGTTATTAGGGTTTTTAGGGCAAGGTAGATGCAGAGGTCAGGCTATTCCTGACCCCCCCCCCAATTTATTAGAAAAAAAAGTCACAGTAAGAAGACACATCAGATAAGGGAGGGGTAGGGTCAATCATCCCACATTTGTTTCATGGTAAAATTAGATCAATTATACATCAATTAATACAATTTAGGTCATTATCAACAATTTTAATTTCAAATATAATATTAAAACATAACAATCATTTGATCATTTTTCTATATTAAAAAACCGTAATTTCGTCCGGTATAAAGGATTAGACTTCATCTTAATTATCCCACATTTGTGAATTGAATATTGAAAAATGGAAATAAAACATTTACATAAATATAATATTTATGGTCTAATAATATATTCTTATCTTTTGATAAAATATATTTGTAAAAGTGATTAAATTTAATCAAATTGATTAAGGTCAAGATAATTTTAACTAGGGACTTCGCCCCAAAATTAAGGGACCAAATGAGCAATACACTTTTAGAAAACACATTGGATGTACATATACCATCCAAAAAACGTTAATTCTTTATATTGGTTTGTTTTTTAAAACTTGTTTTAGTTACGGACATGTGTACACCTAATTTAATTTCTAAAAATCCAAGTGATTCATTTTCCTTGCATATAAAAGGCCACCAACTATACTTATTCTTAACACCCCTAAAACATATAAATTTGGGAAATCTATGATTGTTACTCTTAATTTTAATACTACCTACCTCCTAGAATAACTTTCATAGAAATAAGGATATCCAAGGGAGTCATTTGGCAGAAACCTAAATGCGTTACGTGATTAACAGGTAACATCTTCTCTCTAGTACTTTTTTTTAATTTTCTTTCTCCACCCCATAAATTATATTTATTATATGAATATATAACAACAAACTTATCCCAAATATACTATTATGTTTTTATTTATATTCTATGACCTAAACTAAAACACACCTCCATCTAATGTGTAATGATTAAACTATTTCTGTTTACGGTGAACTATTGCCTCATAAAACTATGATTGTTCATTTTTTTCCATTATCACCTACCATGGTAGAAATTATGATATACACTATATTTATATATGTAATATATTAAATTTATTATTCATTTAATATTATTTATTCATTTTTAAAATAAATAACTTTTTTACTTTCTATTTCGTGATAATACAATAATTTCATGTGAGGAGGTGTAGACTACTGCCCACTTAAAGGGATATGATTCGTTCAAACACCATATGGATAGTATTATGGATATTTTAAGTTAATATATATTTCATATATTACATAATACATATAAATTAATTATTATATACATATACATGTATATAAATATGTGTCTTTTATTTTAATTCTATCAAGACGATAATTAAACAGAAACAGAATTCACGTGTACATATGACTAAACATCTCCATGAATGGTGTATCCCATTTCAAATATAAATATTTTATTGATTATAATAATACACATATAATTTATATAAATATTACTTATATAATTCTTTAAATTATGTAAACAATGACATATAGTATACATAACAAATATAAAATAAATTAATACACATGCGAATAATAAAGTGAATATTACATGAAGTGAAACCTTAACAAATGATTATCTACTAGATGGTAATATAAGGTCATCATAAAACCATGTATGTTATTGTATATAATAATTTTGTTCTATAAAATATTTATAATAAATTTATATTTATTATAAAGTTGGTTTGAATGCATATGATGAAAGTTAGCACACAATGTAAGTTGATTTCATCTCACTTTTTATTCATGTGAGATACAAGCTATGTTTTTCACTCTTTCCTTTTGTGTGGTGTAAGTACTACCAATGATTATATTACATGTTTCATATAATTAAATTTATGGGTATTAAAATATCCCTTTTATGAAATTTCATTCATGGGGTTTTGGTTTTAAATGTTACTAAATAAGTAAAAAATTTGGTATCAATTTTTCTTCTTTGAGATCCATGTTTTGTTATGAACCTTAACTTATTTTAGATATGTATATACTTCTATTTTACATGTTCTATCACAAATATTATTCTTTTCAGGATATATTAATCTTAATATTATTTCATTTACATACATGGAGATTATGATCCCTAATTAATAAGTTATAAGAGTTTAATGAGACAATATGATTTATTTTTGAGATTTTTTACCTTTATGATTCCTATGATAAATTATTATGTTAAATATCTCAATAAATTCATGAATTTTATTCTCAATTTATTATTCATTATATATTCATGTGTTGGTACCATTTTATACTCTTTGGTAAAAAAATATAGTTAAGAATGTGTTTTTAATTTATCATGTTTTTCCCCTCTTCAGTAAGAAAATCTAAGATCCTATAAAACCTTGTTTACTTAAAATGGTTTACAAGAATATTATACTAATATCCTTTGATCATTAAAAGAAATTTTTACATTTTTATGTAGTTTATTAATGTTTTCAAATGAATCATTTTGTCACTTTCTAAACGATGCAATTTTCTATCATTGTTTTTGTGCAAAAGGAATGTTCTTATTTACATCATTGACCATGTTAAAATTTATCAACTATAAATACATTGAATCTTAATTTTCTTTTTTAAAGGTTATCTTTTGTAATTTTTCATAAAATATATTTTCATGGAAATTTTTTTAAATTTTTTAATGATTTCTTTATAATTTCTCTATGTGTTTTCGAAGAAAAAAGGTTTTTAAAATGTTTTGATGATTATTTTATATAATTTCAGGAAAATGGTTTTCAAATGAATTCATCTCTCTTTTATATGTTTTAAATGTATTTTATTTGAAAATAACAATCAAATAGTTGTTTCTATTAGGAAATCAAATAATAAATGATATTTTACTCAGAAATTATTTTTGAAAGATATTTCAAACTTTTTTTCATCAATGGTGGCATATATTAATGTTACTGATGCCCCTATAGGAAATTATCTAATTGTTACTTTCATATACAATCAATTAATGGGTGATTTATAATTTCAGGTTATTTATGAAATTCATTTCCCTTTCCTGGGTTATATATTTATGAAATCTATTTATCTATCATGGGTTATGTGTTTATTAAATACATTCTCTTATAAACGTTATGATTATGAGGAAATGATTATGAAACATGTATCATTTCTCCATGTTATGATATTTTAACATTTTAATTATACCCATTTAATTTAATGGGTTATGATATGATTGTTTTTGATTTTTTATATCATCTAAATAGGATTTCGTAATGAAATGGGAGGGTCCTATATCTCTATGTAATGCATTATGTAAAAATTTATATCTCATGAGATATGTTATGATGGTCTTCGGAATGAAACATGACTAATAAGATGGTCATGGGAGTGATCCATGACTACCAAGAAGGTTTGAGGAGCGAACTCATGCTACTTATATGTTCATGGAAGATAACCATGACTACCGAGATACTATAGGGAGTGAACCAATACTACCAAGATGGTATTGGTAGGGATGAATTGGAAACTATTGAAATCATATTATATGCTTATATCTATTCCTTAATCCCTTGTTTTATTCCTATGTTTTGATTTCATGGGATATGTTCTTTATTTCCTTATGATTCATGTATTATGAACTTCCATGAATTATTCCATGATTCATGGATGTGGTCGTTGATATAAATGGTTTGATCTTATATTTTCATGATCAAGTTCTCATTCCCTTCTACTGATAATTCTGATAACATATCGCCCTTATTCACCCTTAATGATCATTTAAACTAACCCCTTTCCTATATTTCCTTTCCCCAATTTGTGAAGAAATTATTTCTATAGTAGTACTAATAGTGGAGATCATTATGAGGGGTGTTGAAGATCTTTCACTAGGATAGAAGTATTTGTTTCGATGTTTCCAAAGACGCTAAACAATTTTGGTCCTCTTGGTTGTATTTTTCTAATGTACATAGTATTCATCTAAAAGGGAACATTATTTATGTATCTTATGCTTGGGTTATCATAGTTGGTATCAAAGTAATGGTTTAGTCAACCATTATAAACAAGGACTAGAAAATATTAGTCAGATACATAGGTATATTTCTAAGTATACATCAATGGAAGTCTCTGAGGACAACTATAAGGATGTGTAAACGTTTAGGAAAATGTCCTGGAATGTGGCTAAAGGGTAGAGTTAGTGGTTTCTTAGAAATACAACCATGTATAGATACTACAAGTTAAAGTGGCTCTTACATTGATGTTCCTAGAAGTAACAACTTGGAAAGGATGTTCTAAGACTGACTTGGGGTAATCTAGTACACAAAAATGGGCCATATTGAAAACATAGCTTTTCACTCATGGGGGTATGCTTTGGAAATTAAAAAACACATCAAAAAACACCATGAAGTATTTAGATATATATTTTCTAATAATAACCTAGGATGAACCTAGGGTGTCTTATATTAAGGACTTTTTCATGGTTTATAAATCCCATATGTATATATTTTCATGAAAATGTGGTTTTCTACAATGATAAGTTATTCTCACACTATGCTCCTAGATTTAGTAAATAGTGGGAACTAGAAGAAAATAGATTACTGTTGAATGTGATTGATGATTTTCAGATGAGTTGTCAAGTAGGATGATCACTGTAGTGAAATATTTACTGATCATGCCTAATCAATTTTCATAGAACGTGATAAAAAACGTGCACCTTACCCAACTCTCAAACACAACATGGAAGAGAAAGAAGGAGTTAGCTGAGATTTTGGGTAATGGATACCATAGAGGAAAGAACATTCAATTTAATTTATGTCTGAATATGCAATGAATCACCGAATTGAATGTCTTAGAGGAAAAAATGATTGGGGTTGGCCTGAATTCCCAATCCAACACTCCTGCCACAACACCATGGGCTCACCAGGTTTACACAAGTGCCAAGTAGAAACCCAAAAACTGTATATACCTGAAACTGACATAAAACTAAGGGTCGATCAATCAATGGGCACCAGTTGGGTCCCTCAAGTCAATCACTAAAGAGTTATCCAACATGTAATCCCCTAGGTAAACATAATGAAATTTATCCTACACAGTGTCAATAGCTATAAATTGATAAAGAGGAATCCAACATGGGATCATTGAATGGAATGAAATGAAGGAATCATTAAAAGGGACCTATATACAACATAATTAGTATAGGAATCCAATAATGGATCCTCACAATTATAAACATGTAAAGGGATTCTATATTGAAATTCCGAGACCAGCTGATAAGAGAAGGAATTCTTCCGAGGATCCTCGATACCCAAAAAGATGATAGAGGCATCCTACAAGGGATCCTCAATAACAAATTTTTTCACTATCTCTTACTGCATAAGGGAACGTATAATAAGATAATTTTCCTAAAAACAATATGTCATGATAGGTAGTTCATAGCTCATCATAGATCAGTGGTCTCATCTTGGCCAATATGAACACCCAACATATCAATCATGATCAAGTATATTTCTCTTTCATGACATAACTCAATTCAATAAATGGTGGAGGAACCACTCTATTTAGATAGAAAACTAAAAAATCCATCAGTATTCCATAGATCTCACCATAGATTGCACCATCATGGTCTACATGGAAAACTGCTCAGAATGGACTACACATGAGTCTAATTCCAACATTGGGGAGAAAATGAGAGGACCTTCAAACAGTACTAAGGGAAGAGAAGATGGCATGTGGAGACTATAAATGTCATGTACCTTCAGATTACCACATAGTAATGTACTCCTGTGGGAATGGGTGTGTAAAACCCCTATGTAAATTGTGTGTAAGGAGGGTACACGATGTGTACAAAACAAGTGACACATTCCTATGTCCATTAACAAGCCTGGATCTATAGCTTCCAATGAAATTTACTATTACATGGTGTGATATCCACATGGGG
Source organism: Viscum album (assembly GCA_963277665.1). Classification (NCBI taxonomy): domain Eukaryota; kingdom Viridiplantae; phylum Streptophyta; class Magnoliopsida; order Santalales; family Viscaceae; genus Viscum; species Viscum album. The sequence goes on along the minus strand of OY728161.1, from coordinate 578,155,466 downwards.
TCTGACCATGTACTCTATATATCCCTTTACCCCTACATGGGTAGCCATTGTCGGGTACTCAGTTACATGGCTGACTTGTAGTTCATGGCATGTAAACCCCTTTACATCAAAGGTACCCCTTAAAATTCATCTTCCCTAAATGGGAATAACACATGGAATATTCCCTTGAACCACATGTCATGTGACCTAGTTTTCCTAAACAGAAAAACCTCAAATTGAATGAATTCTCATTTTTTCCACCAAAAATGGATCTGACCACTAGGGGTCACAAGAAATCACAATAGGGATTTCAATTTATGAAATGAAAAATATATGATCAATGATGGTTAAAACATAAATGGTTCTACGATTTGGTGGAAACTGCCAATGCTTCTGCTAATTTCATAGTCCATGGCTGCCAAACATCGATCAATCATGATAAGGGCTTTATAGTGGTACTTGTGTTTATCCCTCCTTCTCTCTAGGTATCCCTATACCTTACTCTCTTAGGTCATGGAGAAGGAGGATCTACATATAAGTCATCCATTTGATGGAAGTAAGGAAAGAAATAATAGAAAAGGAAAAGAAATAAAAGGGAGAAAATAAAGATGAAAAGAAAAGCGGGCAATGTTCAACCCCGACTCCCAACTCGAGTTTATGCATTACCTTAGATAAAATCACAATTACACACTCAATGAAGGATACATAATATAAATCTGACACTACATTCAAAAGTTATGGAAAAATGAACATGCGTGAATAAATAAATATTTTATATAATAAAAATTGAATATTAATTATTATGCCAAAATTTGAACAGCTAGAATTCATAAAAAACATGTCCTTGGGTAGACACCCTATTTTGGGACCATCATAGTGTTTGAAAAAGTATCTGTGATCGTCTATCTAGGGAAAATGACTATTTTTCCTCTTTTCAAACATCCAAAATAAAAAATTCAAATTTCTTCTCAAAACTACAGTCCGAAAAAATAGAGGTCCTTACACCCCCCACCATATGCTTATAATCCCTGAGAAGCATTGTGAAAATACTTTTATCCATGATATCAACCTGAGAAACTACAGAAACAAGATATATGGACTACCCAATGACCAGTCTCATAGAATCAACAACACCCATCCACATAGAAAACATTTAACTACGACTGATATGGTACAACCAACCATAAAAATACCCTTACTGTTGACTCAAAATCATATTCATAGCCCAACAACCTATAGAAAACACAGATATTTAATTGAAAATGAGGGGATCCACCCTAAAATGGCCAATGTTTCACTCCCCTCCATATGGGATACCTTACACTACTCCTCATGTGCAACCTCAATAGGTTCTATTGCTAAAATTTGGAAGAACATTTAGAAAGAAAAGGATCATAGTTTAGGGTTGATTCTCTCTCATAAAACTAAATACGAATCATTGTTGAGCATGATCATTTATAACAAGAGTACTGTAAGATTCCACCAAGGGGGTGTGTAAATCTCCCTCTGAGCCATGCTCACCATCCTCTCAAAACATAACTAGGATTCCACAATGTGTTAACCATCACATGGTTCCCATTTCAATTCATGGTGTCACTTTTACCGAGGAGGGACATTCTAAAAATACATTTGGGATCTAATCCCCCATCATGTCTTGAAACACCAATTCTTTTCTCACTCCCACATAGTCACTAATTTTTATTCAATGATACTACATGGAACCAACTTTTATCTTTATATCCTGGTTGGTACTCTAGAGATTCACCCATTATAAAGATACATTGACCGTTCTATAAGGAAAATAATTTTTAAAAGCTAGAATCAACCTTTTAATTATTCTCAATAATCAAGAACGTTTCCATTTCCATGATTTAGTCCATGACTGCCTTTCACCCAGATTCATTCCAGTCAGGAGGGTCTACCCAGGATTTTATTACATTAGAAATTTCGGAAACACTAGAAAACCAATAAAGGCACCCAAATAGTTCATATTATCGATGTCAATATCGAAAAAAACACACAAGGTACTTCGTAAAAAGTTTAAGGAATAAAAATTTCTATAACGCAAAACCCAAGAATGTATTGTTCCTCAATCCAAAAAAAAAGAGTGTGAATAAATGATCACTACCAAAAGAGGCACCAGAAAAGAAGGCCCAACAAATTGTGCATGCTACCTTGAAAAAAAATGTATGTGAACCTACATGGGTCTGTGTCAAACTAAGGGACTCAAGGTCTCCCACCTAGCCCTATAAGGAAATCCTCTCAACTTGGTCATAAGGTCTTACCACCTATAAAAAAGATCAAAACCTCTGAAAAGTATGTAAATATCATAATGACCAATGAAGGTCAAAACTAAAAACACGAACTGCAAAGTCTTGATCCTCACTAAGAATTCTCAGTAGGAACTGCTCCTTCTATATTAGTATGCTATTGAAAAATAGAAACTGAACTGAAACTCATTGGGCATCCAAACATAGAAATACTCCATAGAGGTCCAGTTTGAATGAAAATTATTGGAATTCATCAGCATCGTACTCAGCGATCTGACTAAATAACCATGACCTAAGGATCTCCACCCTAAAATCTGTTCCATATAAAGGAATTGTTTACCCTATCAACCTAAAAGGGTCACTGCACCTTCCGTTAATGAGAACTATGTCATCATACTCACAACAAAACATCTTAACATTGATCCACATAACATTATATTAAATGAAAAATATATACATGTGAGAATGACCAAATAAATAGGCCTCAATCATTTGTAAAATCTCACACTTGTAAGACTGTATGATGTGAATAATACATGCCAAATATGATGCACAAGACACCTCTTGGCTCTGTCGGATAAGAGTCAAAATACATCCCTAGCCTCCTTCCAATACGATAGGGTCAGAGATATATAGTAAATCATAACATCTTCATAACATTTACACCACTGAAATAGAAAATCACATTCAACTGTAACATCGTAGATTATAACAACAATCCTGACCATGGAAACTAAGACTTCTTATAAGAAGAAGTTTTCTCAATGCACCAGTCCGATATCCATCAAAGGTTTAGACAAATTCCTAATACTCCTTTATAAAATATCCAAAATAGTAAAAACTAGGAAAAAACAACTGTGAAACCACTTTGTAACACCCTAACCCTGATTCCACTAAACCAATGCTCTGATCTAGTGGGTTTCAAGGCCTCAAGCACACCTCCCCGTATGCTAGTTTTTGCAGACCAGTAGCAGGGGCCTATGGTGTGATAGTTGGGAGACTATTCCCACATATTAGAGTAAGAAAACAGTAATAATAGCTATGTATCATACACAATTTTAAAGAAACAATGTGCTAAAGTAGTAAACAAAATAAAATAGAACGTGATACAATAATAGATGAAATGTTGTAAAAGCTCAAATAACTATGAAATATAATAAAACATTGTTCACCCACTATGATAACCATACAGATATGAATGTAAAAAAGAAATTGAAATAAAATTATAGGGATCTTCTACTAACTCTGACCCAAACCATATACCATATCTCCTAACGTTGTCAAATTAAATAAGCCTGATCTGAAGAACTCAAATGAGATGGTCTGATCAAACATGAAACTCTTAGCCTCATCTCTGTCCACATAGAAACTCTTGTTCAACCTAGAAAGAGACATAAGGTCTACATGTACACCTAGGGGCATGTGAACGGGTGAGAAAAAATCTCAGTAGGCCACCCTAGAAAGCGAACTATAATTGATTTTCAATAATTTAATGAAAAAGAAATTGTTCATCCTCACTAAGACACAACTAAAAAGTTAAGGAAAACCAAATGTGAAACCACAGTGGAACACTAGGTCCGTAATCTTGGAAAACTTGGAATATTCCACACAGGATGTCTATATATATATATATATATGTATACATGTATTATCCCATACACACACACATATATATACATAATTATGAATATTCATTCCCCTTATAGAGTATTTTATTACTTGTGATAAAAAACATATATAACCTTTATGGATGGAGGGACAAGGGAGAGATTCATGAGATCAAGGAGTCCAGGCGCGTCATGGATCTGATGTTTTTCCAAAGGATTCTATGGCAGGGAAGGATGATGCCTAGTTTGACATTTCGGGGCATAAGGAACATTTCCATCTCTGTGATTCAGGTAAAGGTTTGGTGTGCACTGGTGGCATCGCCCCGGAATGCATAGGATGAAAGTGAAATTTTGTGGAGGTTGTGAACTTGGCTGCGAATACCTCTCTAGACTTTAGTATTCCCTCTCCATAAAGTATAATAAGGAAGGGTAGGATTTCTCATGTCTCTACCATCTAGGATGTGGTTGAGGAAAGAATTAATCTATGCAAATTATCCATTATTGCGAGAGTTTTTTCTTAGAATGGTGAGAAGTCATAGAGGTTTAATGAGCTTTTTGAAAGAATAGCTGCATTTTGGGGCTTTGGGGACTGGCGAATGACTGCTATGGGAAGAGAATACTTCCATATTATTTTCCCCTCTGATGATTTGAAAAGGCATGCTTGGAGCTTGGGTGCCATTAGCTTAAAACTTGGAATGCATAGGATACAAGAGTGGGATCAAAATTTTGATCCGCTGAATGTGAGGAACACTCATACGCATATTTGGATCCATATTTGCAGGGTTAATTGGTTGTATTGGTATCATAGAATTTTTTGGGACATCACTTCATCCATTAGAAATCCCATTAGAATTGATAACCAAATGGACAATCCTAGATTTGGACATTATGCTTGTGTACTGGTGGAAGTCGACATGGCCAACACGTTAGTGGAAGAGGTTGTTCTCACCACCACGGATGATAGTTTCAAACTGGAATTTTTGTATGAATGGAATCCCAAGTTTTGTAAGGAGTGCAATGTCTTTGGTCATGTGGACCTTGAATGTAATAAATCCAAAGTTTTCATGATTTTAAATATCAAAGGGCATGACAGCCAAGCCTGCCGGAGGGATAATACTAAAGGAAAGGGGAAAATAGAAAATAATGTGACTATTGGCGCTTCTTCTATGGAGGACCCTCAGTCCATGAGAGCTACTGACCCATCTCTTGATGCTGATGAAGACCTTGAGCTGGAACTAGATGTGGCAACAATTGTTGACATGGTTGAAATTGAGGAGGTTGTAAAGGATTGCAATGTTCCTCAAGTTGATACACTGCTGAAGTTGATTCACATTGATTTCTTTTTCAAAAGAGAGTGTACAGAAAGGTATAATCGTGGTGTCACTAATCCCTCTTTACTGGAAATAGCTATGTGTTCTAGTAATGCCGGTGCTGATCTGGTTATGTCTATAGATGTGCATGCTGGCCAAAGAAATTCTAAGGATTCAACGAAAGGAAGAGCAGGGGACCAACCTGTTTAGCACTCCACTCAAGACTCGCCCAAAATCCCCCACAAAAAGCAGATTCTGGGAGAGATGGAGGAAGGGGTCTTTCTTGAAGTTGTCCCTGCTCACAGTATGATTATGCTTATGTCTCATCAGAACACTACATATTTTCCACAGGTACGAGGGCCCTTCCTTTCTGTGCCTATGCAGGTGGAGAATCAGGTAACTGGATACTCACAGTTTGGTGGCATGAATCAGGTCTCTCCAACTCCACAAGAGCAAGTTCCTATCTCAGGGATTATCTCAGGGGTACCACCATTTGTGCTGGTGGAGGAAGAGGTGCCTGGAGACACCCAGACTGATGGTGTGAAGCAGGTTATGGCTCAAAGTCAAGATGATCCTATTGATGTGATGCAGCATGGGATTAATAACCAATTCCAATAGGTCCCTTCTGGGAAAACTGCCAGGAGGAGAACACGCCAGGGATCTCCCATGGGCATTGATCAATCTCCTAATAAATTTACTCCAATTAGCAGATGATTATTTTCTGATTTTAGTGAAGACTGTGAAATCTATGAGACTCCCTCTGAGGCTGAGAAATCAGGAAAGGGGAAAGGAAAGGGAAAGGGTTAAAAGGGAAAAGTGGAACCAGTACAGAAAGAGGGGCCTCAAATGAGTGGAAAATCTTCCATAAAATGAAGATCTTTTTTTGGAACTATCAGGGGCTTGGGAAAACTCCCACGGTCAAGGCCTTGAGACATTTTATTTTGACAAATAAACCTTTGATGGCTGCAATAGCTGAACCCAAAATGATGTTTGAAAACTAGAAAGCCTTTAGATGGGACTCCCTTGGGCACTCTTTTGTTTCTCAAAACTCAAGTGATAGTGGGGATGAGTCACTTTGGGTTCTTAAACACAACAATATTTGAATTCAATCGATGACCATGATACACCAGGTTGCTTCTGTGGATATTGGATTTCAGGGATGTATCATCACTCTATCATTTTTTATGCCTCAAACTTCTATATTAAAAGAAGGGGTCTCGGGAAGGATCATGAGTCTATTTCTGCCTGGTTGGCTAAGAGCTAGGTGGTCTTAGGTGACTTCAACATTGTCCTCAGACCTGATGAAAAGACTGGTTCTCAATTCAACAAACTAGCTACAAATGATTTTTCAGTGTGTATTGAGAAATGTAATTTGTCAAAAGCCCCAATTTTTGGAGCAGAGTGCACATGGTGTAGGTACACTTTGAATGGACACCAAGAAAGCAAATTAGATAGGTGCTTTGTTCAGATCAATGAGAGGAATGATTCTATTCCCACTTCTAGTCTCACCTTTCCCAAATGTCACTCTGATTATAATCTGATCCTTGTGGATATTTGTGTCGATAGGAAGTGGTAATCTCCTCTGCCTTTCAGGTTCAAAAATTCATGGCATGTAGTTCTTGGATGCAGGGAGGTCATCCTTAAGTCTTGGGAGAATGAAGCAATTGGTATACCTCTTAAAATAATGACCAGCAAGATGAAAAATACCAAAAAATTATCAAAGAATAGAGCAAAGCATCTATCTTCAATCTGGAGCTTGAAATCGAGGTTGCTGAACAATGACTTATACATTTCCAGAATACATGTCAAAATAAGTATATCCCCTCAAGGGATTAAATCAAGGCCCTTTCTCATCTTGATGATAATTTCCTTCTATAGGAACACATATGGAGGAGCCAATACAATGTCAAATGTATGCATGAAGGAGATTGGAACTCAAGGTTTTTTCACTGCTTACATTGAGAAAATAAGTCCAGTAGAGGTGTCTCTGCAATTGAAGTAAATGGGTCTCTTTATACATCAGATCTGGAAATTACCAATGCTGTGGTGAAATACATTGAAGAGCTGTAATCAAAGAAGGGATTTTATGGAACTTCTCTCTTGATGGAAAATATTCAACCAACAGTTAGTACACTTCAGAACAAGCTGCTTGTCGAAACCCCAACAGAGAGGGAAATAAAATATTCTCTTTTCTTGTTACAAATTGATAGTGGGGCTGGACAGGATGGGTTTTCCAATAAATTATTCATGTTTTACTGGGATATTGTGCGACATGAGGCCATTAATGTTTTATGGGAGTTTTTCATCCATGCCCTATGGTGCCCATGCTTGCTTCATTTCTCTGCTTCCAAAGAAAGAAAATCCCTTATACCTCAAAGAATTCAGGAATGTGGATATTGGAATCACCATCCCCAATGTTATCAGCCAGATTATTGCCTTAAGTCTTGGACACATTATCAGCACAAAGTTTACTTCAAATCAGTTTGGATTTGTCCATGGAAGACAGTTTCAAAATTGCCTTCTCACTTCCTCAGAATGTGTTAATGCCATGAGTAAAAATTTGAGGAATGGATGCTTCTCCCTGAAGCTGGACATTTCTAAGGCATTTGAAACCTTGAAATGGAGATTTTTTTTTTGTGGTTCATAAAAAACTTGGCTTTTCTGAATTCTTCATCAGGCTTGTCAAGACAACTCTCCATAATGTGAGACTTTATATTATCATCAATGGATTGCCCAGGGGTTATTTCCAATGCTCTAGGGGAGTCAGACAGGGGTACCCCTTATCTGGACTCCTCTTCACTCTGGTTGAAGATTATATGAGTATTTGCTTGAATGATATGGTGCAAGATGGTCTTTATAAGAGAATAAAGGTTGGAAGGGATCTCTTCATCCCCTCTCACCTCCTGTATGCAGATGATATTCTTCTTTTTGGACAGGCCAACAGAGGTACAATATCTTGCATTCAGAAAATCTTTGCTCATTATGAGGATGTATCTGGGAAGGTGGTAAGATGGAATAAATCCTTTGTTGTATTTGTTAATGGAAGGATTGTCACCAAGAAGAACAGAATTGCCATGCATCTTGGAGTTAGGAGGAGTGCCCATCATTTTTTGAACCATGGAGTAACACTTTTTTGAGGAAGGGTGAAAAGATGATATCTCAAATCCATATACTCCAGAATTATTAATCAACTATCTACCTGGAAAGGGAAATCAATATCTCAAGCAGGAAGAATTTTTCTTGTGAACTCAGTTATCACTTCAATGTATGTCTATGATTTCTCAGTTTATCAGTGGCCTTGTCCCCTTATCAAGGAACTTCAAAGATTAATCAGGAACTTCATATGGACCAGGTGCATACATGAGAAGAAACACATCACCGTTGCTGGGAAGATTGCATCAAACCCATTGAAAAATGGGGAATGGGTGTTAAGGACCTGAGAGGCTTCAATGATGCTCTTATATGAAAATTCACTCTGAACTTTTTGACTTATAATGATGATTCCCTGGATTTTCTAGCACAGAGATTCATATCAAAGCTGCATAATGGGTACTCAGCATATGTATCCTCCTCCATATAGCCTACCATTAAACATGCTTATATTGGAATCATGTACTACTTCACCTGGCTAGTTTCCAATGCATCCAGCCTTAATTTTTGGACAACGAAGTGGCTGAACATGACCATCATAGAATGCATGGAGATCCCTCCACAGTTGAAGGATATCTCAATTGCTGACATGCACCGAGACATGGATATTTGGAATTTTCTGCCAGATCATACTCAGATAGATATGCAGCATTATAACTTCATGGACATTGACACTTTGATTTGGACACCCAGCACCTATGTCAGGCTCACTTCAAGGGAGTATTATAGAAAATTATGTGGAAACAACACGACTTTTCCCTTATGGTGGCAGAATTTTATAGAACATTTCATTCTCCCTTCCAATTACTTGATACTATGGTGAATTAGGAAAGGCAGGATACCTGTGAAACATCTTTTACAGTGAATAGGAATGCACATAGCCTCTGGCTACTCTTTTTTCACCCAGGATGAAGAAACAATTCACCATATTTCCTTTTCCTGCAAATTCTATTCCATATTTTGGGAACATTTTCAAGAGGTCTTTGAGAATCCATTATCATTGAACAGTCTGGTTGATTTCATGAACTCTGTCATGAAATCTTGTCAAAGTGAGCAGGTTTTTCACTTCTTTTCACTGCTATTTTGGCAGCTTTTTCTTAGATTTGGAGGGCACGAAATCTGGTTATTTTTGAAAACTGCAGGTCCTCTATGAAGGTTTTTCTTACTGTTGTTTACAGGGAAGTGAAAGCTGCTTCCAAGACATGAACAGGTACAATGAATAATAATATTACTGATCTCATAATGCTGAAAACGCTTGGGGTTTCTCGCAGGGTCAAAAAACCATTGATGTTGAAATCGATTAGATGGATTCCTCCCATTTCATCATGGTTGACAGTGAGTGTTGATAGTGCGGAATCTGGTACACCAGGACCTTCTGGTTGTGGTGGGGTGTTCTATAACCATCAGGGTTTCGTTAAGGGATGCTTCTATCATTACTTCGTAATTGGTTCTGTGCTTGATTCTGAATTATGGGCTATGATTAATGTTATCAACTATGTTGTCCTCCATGGTTGGAGGCACATATGGGTAGAATCTGACTCAAGTATAGCGGTGCACATTCTGCGGGAAAGGTCTAGGGATGTTCCTTGGAGGATTCTCCCATTGTGGACTACATGCATGCGTCTCCTTGAGCATCTTCAACTAGAATTCAGTCTTGATTATAGAGAAGCAAACCAGGTTTTTGATGGAGGGCGGTCATGGAGGTCTCCTCACAATGGTCCTTTTTCATCTTGGAATTTTTCTCACATATTGTTTATTTGGACTAACATGGTATGCTCTATTCTCATCTTTTTAAACCCCCTTGCGCTACCACTTTTTCAGTTTTTCAATTTTTTTTTGTAATGGGTGGGATTTGTCAAGATTCTGGACCTACTTTTATGAATATTCATGAGTATTTGAATCAAACAACATGAAACCTCATCAACCGTTGACCCATGGGTCTGTAATCCCAATTGCCTAGACGACATGTTCATGGGAATTGAGATGGATGTTGTGCCACTCATGTCGTGTATCATTAAGCTGATCTCAGGGTTCGTATTCCCAATCAACATAAAACTACATCAGCCAATACTAGAAAAGTCTCTAGGCATGCTACGTCACCCTAAGGCCATACTCATCATGAACCTGGGTTTACCATACATTCCTCTAATATCTTACAAGGACAATGTATAGTGATGTTCAATCCTATATTGAAGGATTATATGTATCGAAATACAATCCTATAATGATGTATTCTAGGGTGTACGTCCATACATCCTATAAAAGTTCATTGAGACAGTCACCATGCTACCCGAGCTTGTAAATCCAGTCTAATTTCTATGACCTAGTTCTCAATCCATAGGTAGCCATGTCATTTAAAAATTAGATTGTCCCTAACGATCTTTCCATTAGGTGGTCTATAAAGAGATAACTCAACGGTGAGGCACCATGACACACCCTGCTAGTCTCATTACAAATCTGGAAGAGTTTAATCCTTCCTATCGAGGGCCATGACGACCCCAATCATCCCCACAACTCAGAAGATAATAATCTACCTTGTGTCTTGGGATTACATGCCCATATAGAGATAAATCACCAGTGATATTCCATGTTTACCCCTCAATTATCGTAACTGGGAAGGAAAATAGAAATCATTCCAATCATAGGATGAAGAGATCACAATCTCCCCAACCATTCAAGAGTGCGTAATCTATCACATGTATTGTAACACCATACATGTATATAGAGAAGATCATAATCATTATTATCATATATCATATAGAATTTGAGTCTATCCAAGTCATTCCTATAATGGTAATCCAAGTATCACTAAATGCATACAAGTGAACGGGAAAGGCACAACAGTTGGATACCCAAAAAAACCTCTAAAAATACTATAATATATATATATATATAATTTATAAACATCCATTCTCAACTACAAAGTCTCAGGTTGTAACTTTGGGTGTACTAATACAATATCAAAAAAACATGGTGTAGAAGCCGAATCCCAGGTATGAATATCTTCTCAAACCAATTGTCATAACAGATCCCAAGAAGAAAATCTGGCCATCCCAAATGAAAGAATGAAACCTGGTCTTAGGATCAACATTCACTATCTAGGAATCACCTCTGTTAATCATCATTACATCAACAATAGCCAAGACAAATCGTAAACATACAAGTGGGGGAGGCATGAACACCCAACCCAATAGTTTATCCATAGCCCTATGGGATTACCAGTTCTGTAAAGGTTCTAAGGATACACCCTAAAAACATCTCTACCCAAACCAAATATACACCTTTGGGCTAGTCAATCAATGGAAATCCACTAGGTCCCTCAAGTGAAACACATAGGTTGTATCCAACATAGGATCCCCCAGGTAAACATGAAGAAAGGATTTCTACTTAGTATCCATAGCTATAAAAGATGAAGGATGAATCCTACATGGGATCGTCAAATATAAAGCAAAGAAGGCATCATATACAGGTCCCCTAAGATATCATAAGAAGAAGAGGGATCCTACATGAGATCCTAAAAATGACACATAGTTAATGGGATCCTACAAGGGACTGCCTAGATCAGTTCATAATGAATACATTCCTTAGGGTATCCTTTCTATCAAAATATAAGATGGAGGCATCCTACATGGGATCCTCAAAAATAACTAGCCTCATAGCCTCTTAGGCTAGAAAGGAACATCCCCCAAGGGATATGTCCTCAATAGAAATACATTACAAGACATAGGTAAAAACTCTTATTTGATTAAGGGTCTCAACTAGGTTGGTCCGAACACCCAACCTATCACTCTTTTTCACATATCTCTCTCTCTCAAAAGATAACTGAATTTGATTATTGGAAGAAGAACCTATTAATTTGGATAGAAACCCCCAAACCACCATTCGAATTTCGTAGATTTTTCCACTAATTTCACCATCACAATCTCTGTGGAAAACATCCCAATATTGACTACTCGTGGGTATAATTCCATCACTAAGTAATGAATCTAGAAAAGACATTAAAAGGGTTATAATGGAGGTGTTCAAAGGGCATAGAGACCATACACAACGTGTAACCATAGATTGAATCATGGGAATGTAATCTCGCTAGATTGGGAATGTAAACACCCCAGGTAAACGACATGTAAGGTGGGTATATGATCTGTACACAACATGGGGAACATCATCATGTCCCTCAATCAACATGGTTAAATACTTGGCAAGGCCATATACTTTTACAAGGATTACTACCCACACAGTGTCTGAATGTGTACTCTACATTCCCTTGTACCCCAACACATGTATCAATGCTCGTGCACTCGACTACATGATCGAGTACTAGTACATGGTGTGGACTCCATAAAATTCATCTTCCCTAAAAAATAATAATAGACATATTTTTTACCTAAACCACATGTCATGTAACCTGGTCTTACCAAATGGAAAATCCTCGGACCGCCTGGATCACCCGTTTTCACCCCCAAAACAACAGATCCAACCACTATGGTCAAAAATAAATAATAATAGGGAATTATATTTATAAAAATGAAATTATATGTGGATCTACTATGAAATGATTCACTAACCTACATTTTGGAGGAAACTGCCAAAATATCATCTAATTTCACTTTCCCTAACTACCACACATCAATCTAGCATGTCGAGGGCTTTACGGTGGTACCTCTCTTTCACCCTATCTATCTTCATATCTTTCTCTCCCATTATATATTAGGTATAATTTGAGGAGGTTCCTCACAGGTGGCATCTTTGAGAAGGTTGGAAGGAAAGAATGAAAATAAATGGAAATAAAAGAAACTGGAGAAAATGGATAGAAATGAAAAAGCGGGCTTAAGTTGGACTTGATTACCAACTCGATTTTATGCCTTACCTAGGATAAATTCCCAATTAAGGACTCATTTATAGGGTAATATTCTCAATATAATACAAATTTCAAAATTTATGGATGAAAGAACCTGCGGTAATTATTAGGTATTTAATTTTATAAGAATTAAATAATAATTATTCCTCCAAACTTAGAATGAATTTAATTCCTACTAAACATAAATACTAGGGTAAACACCTTATTCTGGGAAGAATATAGTTGTTAGAAAAAATCCATGATATCGTCTATTTGGGCAAACGACTATTTTAGCCCTTTTAAGGATTCAAAAAGGAAAAATTCCAATTTTTTATCAAAATAAAAGTCCTCAAAAACATAGGTACTTACATATATAACATGTAATTGGGATGTAAATAATCCATTTTAGAATAATAGGTTCATAAAAAACATGTGTCTCAATGAAGGATGTTTTTAGATGAAGCAGACACCACTATGGTAATAGTTTAATAATAACTACTATAAAAGAAGTTACATAAAATGAAACATTAAATAACTTTAATATAAATATATTAATGATGTAATATTAAAATGATTAGTATATACACCACACAAAATAAATATGGGTTGAATATGTAATCTATCTCACAAAAGTAAAATTGAGAATAGAAATACATTACCTTGAGTATAGACATTGTCATGTACTTTTTTATCTCTGGTATAATAAACATACATCGAATATTTATTTCATTGTGAATATATTCAATGTTTAATCCCATATAATTTAAAATTTTACTTAATTTATTTTTATAACTTATTTAATTACCTCATCTGTTCTTTCCCTATCATTCATTTTGAAGATGCTCAGTTCATAATTTAAAAACATAATTGGCATGTTAACCATAGTCAATGTAGTCATTATTCCATCATATACAGAATAATTGTAATTATATAATTATAAATTATAAACATAAATTAGACTTTAAACAATTACTATTAATTATTATTAAGAAAAATGATTTACATTACAATCCTATAGATGCTTTGTCTCATGTATGCACGTGTACTGATTCCATTTTTCAATGATCATGATGGAAATATAGTAAGTGTTGTTTTATCATTAAAACTGATAATAATTTAATAAATAACATTTTATTTTACTAAATACACTTATATATAAAATATTTTTATGTGGTAATAAAAAAACTAATCAAATCAAATCACGAGTTTGTAGTTTACCATATTGGTGACTGATGTTATAAACATTCAATGGATGGTAAGGTAAGAAATTATATGATATATTAATTTCACATAATGATTAATATTTCATGAATATAAAGTATTAATATTAAATTAATTATAATAAATTGATGTGAAATGTGATGTTGGAAGACAAATAACATTAGTTTGTGAGATAGTAGTCAGCCTTACTCATTAATGACAATTTCATTTCCCAATAGGTGGAAAATAATATAGATTTAAGTTAATAATTTTCATAAAAAAACAAATTTATATTGGATAAATAATTTAATTAAATATAAATTATTGAGTACTATTTTTAGTTCCAGGGAAAATAAATAAAATAAAAATTCTTGGTTAATAATAATCCATATTCTTTTGTCCACATCTTTAGGATTATACATAAAGCCCCACAAGATATAATTTTTGTTCAAAAAACAGACTAAAGGACATGGAGGGGAGATAATGTAAGTTATTAGGGTAGTTATTAGATTAAACACATTTTTTATTGGTTTAACGACAAGATGAGTTGGAGTTCCATTTTATATGTTTGGGAGAGCACTCATTGACAATTTTGGAACTGAAAAAGTTATACTCATGTTTAACACATTATTCTAGGAACCATGATCAATAATTGTACAAAATTAGATGATATATGGTCAAAATAGGGCCATAAAGTAGCATTTGGATAAGTTTTTAGGACAGTTTAACCCTTATATTTATTATTTTGAACCCTAGTAATCCATTTTTAACCATAACCAAAAAACATTATTTTTATCATTTTTCTACTCATTTTGAAAAAAAATATGTTGAATATATTATATATTATTAATTATGATGATTCCAAATATGTAATCCCTTTTTATAAATAGAATTAATAAAATATGAAGAGGTTAATTTAAAATTAAACATGTTGATGAGATGAAAAATGGTTTTACAAAGTAAATGTTTTCACAGTGATAAAATGTTTTAAAATCAACATTAAAAATTTAATTTATTCCAATTACATAAATTTAATTAATAATAACATAATTTAACTAATGAAATTTTTCAACCATTTTAAAACAATATATAATATTCTAAATCATTAAAATGAAATAGATGTTTTCAATAATATAAATTATTTCTCATTATTCGTTATAAAATTTAGTTTTATAAATACTATAGAATATTAATAATGAGAAAATTATGGAATGTTGAATCATAAAATTTTGTTCATTTTTTTAAATAAATTTTTTAAATATGTAAAATTTTAATTTTTTAACTTGAAGTCAGTCAAGAGGGTGGTCATGGAGGTCTCCTCACAATGGCACTTTTTTATCTCAGAATTTTTCTCACATCTTGTTTATTGGGACGAACATGGTACGCTCTATTATCATCTTTGTAAACCCCCTTGTGCTACCACTTTTTCAGTTTTTTAATTTTTGTTGTAAGGGATGGGATTTTTCAAGATCCTGTACCAGCTTTTATGAATATTCATGAGTATTTGAATCAAACAACATGAAACCACATCGACTGTTGATCCATGGGTCTGTAATCCCAATCTCATAGACCACATGTTCATGGGAATTGAGATGGATGTCATGCCACTCAATTCGTGTATCATTAAGCTGATCTTAAGGTTCATATTCCCAATCATCATATACCTATATCAGCCAATACTGGAAAAGAGTCTAGGCATGATATGTCACCCTAAGGCCATACTCATCATACAACTGGGTTTACCATACATGCCTCCAATATCTTACAAGGACAATGTATAGCGATGGTATATCCTATAATGAAGGATTCCATGTATCGAAATCCAATCCTATAATGATGGATTCTAGGGTGTACGTCCATACATCCTATAAAAGTTCATTGAGACAGTCACCATGCTACCCCAACTAGTAAATCCAGTCTAATTTCTATGACCTAGGTCTCAATCCATAGGTAGCCATGTCTGTTAAAAATTAGCTTGTCCCTAACGATCTTTCCATTAGGTGGTCTGTAAAGAGATAACTCAGTGGTGAGGCACCATGACACACCCTGAGAGTCTCATTACAAATCTGAAAGAGCATAATCCTTCCTATCATAGGCCATGCCGACCCCAATCATCCCCACAACTCAGAAGATAATAATCTACCTTGTGTCTTGGGATTACATGCCCATATAGATTTAAATCACCAGTGATATTCCATGAAACACCCCTCAATTATCGTAACTGGGAAGGAATAGATAAATCATTCCAATCATAGGATGAGAAGATCACAATCTCCCCCACCATTCAGGAGTGTGTAATCTATCACATGTATTGTAACACCATGCATGTATAGAGAGAAGATCATAATCACTATTATCATATATCATCTAGACCTTGAGTCCATCCAAGTCATTGCTATAATGGTAATCCAAGTATCACTTAATGCATACATGTGAACGGGAAAGGCACAATGGTAGGGGTGTTCTAGGACTAACTTGGGGTAATCTAGTACGCAAAAATGGGCCATGTTGCAAACATAGATTTTCACTCATGGGGGTATGCTTTAGAAATTGAAAAACACATCACAAAACACCATGAATTATTTAGATATATATTTTCTACGAATAACCTAGGATGAACCTAGGGTGTCTTATATTAAGGAATTTTTCATGGTTAAGAAATCCCATATGTATATACTTTAATGAAAATGTGGTTTTCTACACTGATAAATTATTCTCACACTATGCTCCTAGTTATAGTAAATAGTGGGAACTAGAAGAAACTAGATTACTGTTGAATGTGAAGGATGATTTGCAGATGAGTTGTCAAGTAGGATGATCACTGTAGGGAAATATTTACTGATCATGCCTAATCAATTTTCATAGAACGTGATTAAAAACGTGCACCTTACCCAACTCTCAAACACAACATGGAAGAGAAAGAAGGAGTTCACTGAGATTTCGGGTAATGGATACCATAGAGGAAAGAACATTCAATTTAATTTTTGTCAGAATATGCAATGAATCACCAAATTGAATGTCTTAGAGGAACAAATGATTGGGGTTGGCCTGAATTCCCAATCCAACACTCCCGCCACAACACCATGGGCTCACCAGTTTTACACAAGTGCTATGTTGACACACAAAAACTAAATATACCTGAAACTGACATAAAACTAAGGGTAGATCAACTAATGGGCACCAGTTGGGTCCCTCAAGTCAATCACTGATGAGTTATCCTACACGGAATACCCTAGGTAAACATAATGAAATTTATCCTACACAGTGTCAATAGATATAAATTGATAAAGAGGAATCTAACATGAGATCATTGAATAGAAAGAAATGAAGGCATCATTCAAAGTTCCCTCTATAAAGCATAATTAGTATAGGAATCCGATAGTGGATCCTCACAATTATAAACTTGTAAAGGGATTCTATATTGAAATTCTGAGACCCTCTGATAAGAGAAGGCATTCTTCCGAGGATCCTCGATACCCAGAAATATTATAGAGGCATCCTACAAGTGATCCTCAATAAAAAATTATTTCACTATATCTTACTGTATAAGGGAACGACTTATAAGAGAGGTTTCCTAAAAACAATATGACATGATAGGTAGTTCATAGCTCATCATAGATCAGTGGTCTCATCATGGTCAATATGAACACCCAACGTATCAATCATGATCAAGTATATTTCTCTTTCATGACTTAACTCAATTCAATTATTAGCGGAGGAACCACTCTATTTAGATAGAAAACCAAAAAATCCCTTAGTATTCCATAGATCTCACCAAAGATTCACCATCATGGTCTACATGGAAAACTACTCAGAATGGACTACACATGAGTCTAATTCCAACACTGGGGAGAAAATAAGGGGACATTCAAACAGTACCAAGGGAAGAGAAGATGGCATGTGGAGACTATAAATGTCATGTACCATCAGATTACCACATAGTAATGTACTCCCACGGGAATGGGTGTGTAAACCCCCTATGTAAATTGTGTGTAAGGTGGGTACATGATGTGTACACAACAAGTGACACATCCCTATGTCCATTAACAAGCCTGGCTCTATACATTCCCATGAAATGTACTTTTACACGGTGTGATACCCACATGGGGTCTGACCATGTACTCTATATATCCCTTTACCCCTACATGGGTAGCCATTGTCGGGGACTCAGTTACATGGATGACTCGTAGTGCATGGCATGTACACCCCTTTACATCAAATTTACCCCTTAAAATTCATCTTCCCTAAATGAGAATAACACATGGAATATTCCCTTGAACCATATGTCAGGTAACCTAGTTTTCCTGAACAAAAAAACCTCAAATTGAATGAATTCTCATTTTTTTCCACCAAAAATGGATCTGACCACTAGGGGACATAGGAAATCCAAATAGGGATTTCAATTTATGAAATGAAAAATATACAATCAATGATGGTTAAAACATAAATGGGTCTACGATTTGGTGGAAACTGCCAATGATTCGGCTTATTTCATAGTCCATGGCTGCCAAACATCGATCAATCATGATAAGGGCTTTATAGTGGTACTTGTGTTTATCCCTCCTTCTCTATATGTATCCCTCTCCCTTACTCTCTTAGGTCATGGAGAAAGAGGATCCACATAGAAGGAATCCATTTGATTGAAGGAAGGAAAGAAATAAAAGAAAAGAAAAAAAATAAAAGGGAGAAAATAAAGATGAAAAGAAAAGAGGGCCATGTTAAACCCTGATTCCCAACTCGAGTTTATGCATTACCTCAGATAAACTAACAATTACACACTCAATGAAGGATACATAATATAAATCTGACACTATGTTCAAAATTTATGTCCAAATGAACATGGGTGAATAATTAAATATTTTATTTAAAAAAAATTGAACATTAATAATTATGCCAAAATTTGAACAGGTGGAATTCAAAAAAACATGTCCTTGGGTAAACACCCTATTCTGGTACCATCACAGTGTTTGAAGAAGTATATGTGATCATCAATCTGGGGAAAATGACTATTTTTCCTCTTTTCAAACATCCAAAATAAAAAATTCAAATTTCTTCTCAAAACTACAGTCTGAAAAAATAGAGGTCCTTACACCCCCCACCATAATTCTTATAATCCCTAAGAAGCTTTGTGAAAATACTTTTAGCCATGATATCAACCCGAGAAACAACACAAAGAAGATATATAGGCTACCCAATGACCAATTTCATAGATTCAATAACACCCATCTACATATAAAACATTTAACTACGGCTGATATGGTACACCCAACCCTAAAAATACCCTTATTGTTGACTCAAAAGCATATTCTTAGCCCAATATCCCACAAAAAACACAGATATTTAATTGAAAATGAGGGGCTCCACCCTAAATGGCCAATGTTTCACTCCCCTCCATATGGGTTACCTTACACTACTCCTCATGTGCAACCTCAATAGGTTCTGCTCCTAAACTATGGAAGAACATTTAGAAAGAAAAGGATCATAGTTTAGGGTTAATGCTCTCTCATCACACTAAATACAAATCATGGTTGAGCATGATCATCTATAATACGAGTACTTTAAGATTCCACCAAGGGGGTGTGTGAAACTCCCTCTGAGCCATGCTCACCAGCCTCTCAAAACCTAACTAGGATTCCACAATGTGTTAACTATCACATGGTGCCCATTTCAATTCATGGCCTCACTTTTACCGAGGAGGGACATTCTAAAAATACATTTGGGATCTAATCCCACGTCATGTCTTGAAACACCAGATATTTTATCACTCCCACATAGTCACCAATTCTTATTCATTGATACTACATGGAACCAAATTTTATCATTATCACCTGGTTGGTACTCTAGAGATTCACCCATCATAAAGATACATTGACCGTTCTACAAGGAAAATAATTTTTAAAAGCAAGAATCCACCTTTTAATTCTTCTAAATAATCAAGAACCTTTCCATTTCCACGATTTATTCCATGACTGCCTTTCACCCAGATTCATTCCAGTCAAGAGGGTCTACCCAGAATTTTACTACATTAGAAATTTCGGAAACACTAGAAAACCAATAAAGGCACATGAATAGTTCATATTATCGATGTCAATATTGAAACAAAAAAACCCAAGGTACTTCGTAAAAAGTTTAAGGTATCAAAATTTCTATAACGCAAAACCCAAGAATGTATTGTTCCTCAATCCACAAAAAAAGAGTGTGAAGAAAAGATCACTACCTAAAGAGGCACCAGAAAACAAGGCCCAACAACTCGCGCATGCTGCCCTGAAAAAAATGTATATCAACCTACATGGGACTGTGTCAAACTAAGGGACTCAAGGTCTCCCACCTATCCCTATAAGAAAATCCTCTAAACTTGGTCATAAGGTCTTATAACCTATCTAAAAAGATCAAAACCTCTCAAAAGTATGTAAATATCATAATGACCTATGAAGGTTAACAATAAAAACCCAAACTGCAAAGTCTTGATCCCCACTAAGAATTCTCAATAGGAACTGATCCTTCTACATTAGTATGCCAATGAAAAAGAGAAACTGAACTGACACTCATCGGGCATCCAAACATAGAAATACACCATGGAGGTCTAGTTTGAATGAATATTATTGGAATTCATCTGCATAACATTCAGCAATATGACTAAATAACCATGACCTAAGGATATCCACCCTAAAATATGTCCCATATAAAGGAATTTTTTACCCTATCAACCTAAAAGGGTCACTACACCTTCTGTTCATGAGAACAATGTCATCAGCCTCACAACAAAACATCTTAAAATAGATCCACATAACATTATATTAAATGAAAAAATATATACAAGTGAGAATGACCAAATAAATAGGCCTCAATCATTTGTAAAATCTCACACTTGTAAGACTGTATGATGTGAATAATAAATGCCAAATATGATGCACAAGACACCTCTTGGCTTTATTGGATAAGAGTCAAAATACATCCCTAACCTCCTTCCAATATGATAGGTTCAGAGATATATAGTAAATCATAACATCCTCATAACATGTGCATCACTGAAATAGAAAATCACATTCAACTGTAACATCGTAGATGATAACAACAATCCCAACCATGGAAACTAGGAATTCTTATAAGAACAAGTCTTCCCAATGCACCAGTCCAATATCCATCAAAGGTTTAGACACATTCCTAATACTCCTTTCTAAAATATCCAAAATAGTAAAAACTAGGAAAAAACAACTGTGAAACCACTTTGTAACACCCTAACCATGATTCCACTAAACCAATTCTCTAGTCTAGTGGGTTTCAAGGCCTCAATCACACCTCCCCATATGCTAGAGTTCTTTGACCAGTAGCAAGGGCCTATGGTGTGATAGTTGGTAGACTATTCCAACATATTTGAGTAAGAAAACAGTAATAATAGCTATGTATCATTCACAATTTTAAACAAACAATGTGCCAAAGTAGTAAAAAAAAATAAAATAGAACATGATATATTAATAGATGAAATGTTGTAAAAGCTTAAATAACTATGAAATATAATAAAACATTGTTCACCCACAATGATAACCATACAGATATGAATGTACAAAAGAAATTGAAATAAAATTAAAGGGATCTACTACTAACTCTGACCCAATCCATATACCATATCTCCTGACATTGTCAAATTACAGAAGTCCGATCTGAAGAACTGACATGAGATGATCTGATCAAACATGGAACTCTTGGTCTCATCTCTATCCACATGGAAATTCTTGTTCAACCTAAAAAGAGACATAAGGTCTAAATGTACACCTAGGGGCATGTGAAGGGGTGAGAAATAATCTCAGAAGGCCGCCCTAGCAAGAGAACTATGATTTTCAATAATTTAATGAAAAATAAATTGTTCATCCTCACTAAGACACAACTAAAAAGTTAAGGAAAACCAAATGTGAAACCACAGTGGAACACTAGGTCTGTAATCCTGGTAAACATGGAATGTTCCACAATGGATGTCTATATATATATGTATACATGTATACTCCCATACACACACATATATATACATAATAATTAA
This sequence comes from Viscum album, assembly GCA_963277665.1. NCBI lineage: Eukaryota > Viridiplantae > Streptophyta > Magnoliopsida > Santalales > Viscaceae > Viscum > Viscum album. The sequence continues at coordinate 578,133,078 of OY728161.1, read as the reverse complement.
TATCCATTCCCCTTATAGAGTATTTTATTACTTTTGATACAAAACATATATATCTTTTATGGATTGCGGGACAAGGGGGAGCTTCATGAGATCAAGGAGTCCAGGCGCATCATGGATCTGATATTTTTCCAAAGGATTCTATGGCAGGGAAGGATGATTCCCAGTTTGACATTGCAGTGCACAAGGAAAATTTCCATCTCTGTGATTCAGGTAAAGGTTTGGTGCGTACTGGTGGGATCCCCCCAGAATGCATAGGATCGAAGTGAAATTTTGTGGAGGTTGTGAAATTGGCTGTGAATACCTCTCTAGACATTTGTATTCCCTCTCTAGTAAGTATAATAAGGAAGGGTTGGAGTTCTCATGTCTCTACCATCTAGGATGTGGTTGAGGAAAGAATTATTCTATTCAAATTATCCATTTTTGCGAGAGTTTTGTCTCCGAAGGGTGAGAAGTCGTAGAGGTTTAATGAGCTTCTTGAATGAATAGCTTCATTTTGGGGATTTGGGGACTGGCGAATGACTGCTATGGGAAGAGGATACTTCCATATTATTTTCCCCTCTGATGATTTGAAGATTCATGCTTGGAGCTTGGGTGTCGTCAGCTTAAAACTTGGAGTGCTTAGGATACAAGAGTGGGATCAAAATTTTGATCCGCTGAATGTGAGGAACACTCATACGCAGATTTGGATACATATTTGCAGGGTTAATTGGTTGTATTGGCATCCTAGAATTTTGTGGTACATCGCTTCATCCATTGGAAATCCCATTAGAATTGATAACCAAATGGACAATCCTAGATTTGGACATTATGCTCGTGTACTGGTGGAAGTCGACATGGCCAACACGTTAGTGGAAGAGGTTGGTCTAACCTCTAGGGATGATAGTTTCAAACTAGAATTCCTGTATGAAAGGAAACCCAAGTTTTGTAAGGAGTGCAATGTCTTTGGTCATGTGGACTTTGAAAGTAATAATTCCAAAGTTTTCATGATTTTCAATATCAAAGGGCATGACAGCCAAGCATGTCGGAGGGATAATACTAAAGGAAAGGGGAAAATAGAAAATAATGTGACTATTGGGACTTCTACTAGGGAGGACCCTAAGTCCATGGGAGATACTGACCCATATCTTGATGCTGATGAAGTCCGTGAGCTGGAACTAAATGTGGCAGCAATTGTTGACATGGTTGAAATTGAGGAGGTTGTAAAGGATTGCAATGTTCCTCAAGTTGATACACTTCTGAAGTTGATTCACATTGATTATTTTTTCAAATGAGAGTGTACAGAAAGGGATACTCATGGTGTCAATACTCCCTCTTTACTGGAAATAGAGATATATTCTAGTAATACCGTTGATGATCTGGTTATGTCTATAGATGTGCATAGTGGGCAAAGAAATGATAAGGATTCAACGAGAGGAAGTGTAGGGGACCAACCTGTTTAGTGCTCCACTCAAGACTCACCCAAAATCCCCCCACAACAAGCAGATTCTTGGGGAGATGGAGGAAGGGGTCTTTCTTGAAGATGGCCCTGCTCATAGTATGATTATGCTTATGTCTCATGAGAACACTACATCTTTTCCACGGGTGCGGGGGCCCTGCCATTCTGCGCCTATGCAGGTGGAGAATCAGGTAACTGGAGACTCATAGTTTAATGGCATGAATCAAGTCTCTCCAACTCCACAAGAGCAAGTTCCTGTCTCAGGGATTATCTCAGGGGTACCACCATTTGTGATGGTGGAGAAATAGGTGCCTGGAGACACCCAGACTGATGGCATGAAGTAGGTTATGGCTCAAAGACAAGATGATCCTATTGATGTGATGCAACATGGGATTAATAACCAATTCCAACAGGTCCCTTCTGGGAAAACTGCCAGGAGGAGAACACGCCAGTGCTCTCCCATTGGAATTGATCAATATCCTAATAAATTTACTCCAATTAGCGGATGATTATGGTCTGATTTTAGTGAAGACTGTGAGATCTCTGAGACTCCCTCTGAGGCTGAGAAATCAGGAAAGGGGAAGGAAAGGGAAAGGGTAAAAAGAGAAAAGTGGAACCAGTACAGGAAGAGGGGCCTCAAACGAGTGGAAAATCATCCATAAAATGAAGGCCTTTTTTGGAACTATTAGGGGCTTGGTAACACTCCCACGGTCAATGCCCTAAGACATTTTATTGGGACAAATAAACCTTTTATGGTTGCAATAGCCGAACCCAAAATGAAGTTTGAAAACCGGAAAGCCTTTAGATTGGACTCCCTTGGGCACTCTTTTGTTTCTCAAAACTCAAGTGATAGTGGGGATGAGTCACTTTGGGTTTTTAAACACAGCAATATTTTCATTCAATCGATGACCAAGATACACCAGGTTGCTTCTATGGATATTTTATTTAAGAGATGTTTCATCACTCTCTCGTTTGTTTATGCCGCAAACTTTTATATTAAAGGAAGGGGTCTCTGGAAGGATCATGAGTCTATTTCTACCCGGTTGGCTAAGAGCTAGGTGGTCTTAGGTGAATTCAACATTGTCCTCATACCTGATGAAAAGGCTTGTTCTCAATTCATCAAACTAGCTACAAATGGTTTTTCAGTGTGTATTGACAAATGTAATCTGTCAGAAGCCGCAATTGTTGGAGCAGAGCACACATGGTGTAGGTATACATTGAATGGATGCCAAGAAAGTAAATTGGACAGGTGATTTGTTCAGATCAATGAGATGAATGATGCTATTACCACTTCTAGTCTCACCTTTCCCAAATGTCACTCTAATCATAATCCGATCCTTGTGGATATTTGTGTTGGTAGGAAGCGGTCATCTCCTCTGTCTTTCAGGTTCAACAATGCATGGCATGTAGTTCCTGGATGCAGGGAGGTCATCCTTAAGGCGTGGGAGATTGAAGCAATTGGTATCACTCTTACAATAATGACCATCAAGATGAAAAATACCAAAAAATTCTCAAAGAATAGAGAAAAGCCTCTATCTCCAATCTGGAGCTTGAAATCCAGGTTGCTGAACAACGACTTCTGCTTTTCTAGAATACATGTCAAAATCAGTATATCCCCTCAAGGGATTAAATCCAGGACTTTTCTCATCGTGATGATCATCTCCTTCTATAGGAACGCATATGGAGGAGACAATACAATGTCAAATGGATGCATGAAGGAGATAGGAACTCAAGGTTTTTTCGTTGCTTACATTGAGAAAATAAGTCTAGTAGAGGTGTCTCTGCAATTAAAGTAAATGGGTCTCTTTATACATCAGATCTGGAAATTTCCAATGCTGTGGTGAAATACTTTGAAGAGCTGTAATCAAAGAAGGGATTTGATGGCACTTCTATCTTGATGGAAAAGATTAAACAAACAGTCAATACACTTCAGAACAAGCTGCTTATTGAACCCCAATAGAGAGGGAAATCAAATATTCTCTTTTCTCGTTACAAATTGATAGTGTGGTTGGAATGGATGGGTTTACCAATAAATTATTCATGTTTTACTGGGATATTGTGCGATATGAGGCCATTAATGTTTTATGGGATTTTTTCATCCATGCCCTATGGTTCCCATGCTTGCTTCATTTCTCTGGTTCCAATGAAAGAAAATCCCTTAGACCTCAAAGAATTCAGGCATGTGACTATTGGAATCACCATCCACAAAGTTATTAGCAAGATCATTGCCTTAAGTCTTAGACACATTATCAGAACAAAGATTACTTCAAATCAGTTTGGATTTGTCCATGGAAGACAGTTTCAGAATTTCCTTCTCACTGCCTGAGAATGTGTTAATGCCATGAGTAAAAATTTGAGGAATGGATGCTTCACCCTCAAGTTGGACATTTCTAAGGAATTTGGCACCTTGAAATGGATCTTTTTTTGTGGTTCATAAAAAACATGGCTTTTCTGAATTCTTCACCAGACTTGTCAAGACAACTCTCCATAATGTGAGACTTTATATTATCATCAATGGATTGCCCAGGGGTTATTTCCAATGCTGTAGGGGAGTCAGAGAGGGGGACCCCTTATCTGGACGCCTCTTCACTCTGGCTGAATATTATATGAGTATTTTCTTGAATGATATGGTGCAAGATGGTCTTTATAAGAGAATAAAGGTTGGAAGGGATATCTTCACCCCCTCGCACCTCTTTTATGCTGATGATATTCTTCTTTTTTGACCGGCCAACAGAGGTACAATATCTTTCATTCAGAAAATCTTTTCTCATTATGAGGATCTCTCTAGGCAGGTGGTAAGCTGGAATAAATCCTTTGTTGTATTTGGGAATGGAATGATTGTCTCCAAGCAGAACAGAATTTTCAAGCAGCTTGTATTTAGGAGAAGTGCCCATCCTTTTATGAACCATGGAGTACCACTTTTTTGGGGAAGGGTGAAAATATGATATCTCAAATCCATATACTCCAGAATTATTAATCAACTATCTACCTGGAATGGGAAATCAGTCTCTCAAGCAAGAAGAATTTGTCTTCTGAACTCAGTTATCACGTCAATGTTTGTCTATGCTTTCTCGGTTTATCAGTGGCCTTGTCCCCTTATCAAGGAACTTCAATGTTTAATCAGGAACATCCTATGGAACAGGTGCATACATGAGAAGAAACACGTCACTGTTGCCTGGAAAGATTGCATCAAACCCATTGAAAAGCGGGGAATGGGTCTTAAGGACCTCAAAGGCTTCAATGATGCTCTTATAAGTAAATTCACTCTAAAATTTTGACTTATAATGATGATTCCCAGGATTTTCTAGCACAGAGATTCACATCAAAGCTGCATAATGGGTACTCAGCATATGTATCCTCCTCCATATAGCCTACCATTAAACATGCTTATATTGGAATCATATACTGCTTCACCTGGATAGTTTCCAATGCATCCAGCCTTAATTTCTGGACAACGAAGTGGCTGGAAATGACCATCATAGAATGCATGGAGATCCCTCTGCAGCAGAAGGATATCTCAATTTATAACAAGCACCGAGACATGGGTATTTGGAAATGTCTGCCAGATCATACTCAGATGGCTATTCAGCGTTATAACTTCATGGAAATTGACACTTTTATTTGGACACCTAGCACCTGTGGCATGCTCAATTCAAGGGATTATTATAGACAATTATGTTGAAAGAACGCGACTTCTCCCTTGTGGTTGTAGAATTTTGAGAAACCTTTCATTCTCCCTTCCAATTACTTGATACTATGGTGGATTTGGAATGGAATGATACCTGTGAAACATATTCTTCAGTGAACAGGAATGAACATAGGCTCTGGCTACTATTTGTGCACCCAGGATAAAGAAACAATTCACCATATATCCTTTACCTGCAATTTCTATTCCAGATTTTGGGAACATTTTCAAGAGGTCTTTGAGAATCCATTGCCATTAAACAGTCTTGATAATTTCATGAACTCTGTCACGACATCAGGTCAAAGTGAGACGGTTTTTTCACTTCTTTTCACTGCTATTGTGGAAGATTTTTCTTAGATTTGGAGGGTGCGAAATCTGGTAATTTTTGAAAACTGCAGGCCCTCTTTGAAGGCTATTTTGACCATTGTTTACAGGGAAGTGAAAGCTGCTTCCAAGACACAAACAGGTAGAATGAATAATAATATTACTGATCTCATAACGCTGAAAACGCTTGGGGTGTCTCTCAGGGTAAAGAAACCATTGATGTTGAAATCAATTAGATGGATTCCTCCCATTTCATCATGGTTGAAAGTGAGTGTTGATGGTGCGACATCTAGTACACCATGACCTTCTGGGTGTGGTGGGGTGTTCTGTAACCATCAGGGTTTCGTTAAGGGTTGCTTCTATAATTATATCATAATTGGTTCTGTGCTTGATTCTGAATTATGGGATATGATTCATGTTATCCACTATGTTGTCCACCATTGTTGGAGGAACATATGTGTAGAATCTGACTTAATTATAACAGTGCACATTCTTCGGGCAAGGTCTAGGGATGTTTCTTGGAGGATTCTCCCATCGTGGACTGCATGCCTGCGTCTCCTTGAGCATCTTCAACTGGAAGTTAGTCATGATTATAGAGAAGCAAACCAAGTTGTTGATGGAGGGCGGTCATGGAGGTCTCCTCAAAATGGTCCTTTTTCATCCTGGAATTTTTCTCACATATTGTTTATTTGGAAGAACATGGTATGCTCTATTCTCATCTTTGTAAACCCCCTTGCACTACCACTTTTTCAATTTTTCAATTTTTTTGTAAGGGGTGGGATTTTTCAAGATCCTGGACCTGCTTTTATGAATATTCTTGATTATTTGAATCAAACAACATGAAACCACATCAACAGTTGATCCATGGGTCTGTAATCCCAATTGCCTAGACCACATGTTCATGGGAATTGAGATGGATGTCATGCCACTCAAGTTGTGTATCATTAAGCTGATCTCGGGGTTCATATTCCCAATCAACATATACCAACATCATCCAATACTGGAAAAGTCTCTAGGCATGCTACGTCACCCTAAGGCCATACTCATCATACACTTGGGTTTACCATACATGCCTCCAATATCTTACAAGGACAATGTATAGCGATGGTCTATCCTATAATGAAGGATTCCATGTATCGAAATCCAATCCTATAATGATGGATTATAGGGTGTACGTCCATACATCCTATAAAAGTTCATTGATACAGTCACCATGCTACCCAAGCTAGTAAATCCAGTCTAATTTCTATGACCTAGGTCTCAATCCATAGGTTGCCATATCCTTTAAAAATTATATTGTCCCTAACGATCTTGCCATTAGGTGGTATGTAAAGAGATAACTCACTGGTGAGGCACCATGACAAACCCTGTTAGTCTCATTACAAATCTGGAAGAGCATAATCCTTCCTATCATAGGCTATGCCGACCCAAATCATCCCCCCAACTCAGAAGATAATAATCTACCTTGTGTCTTGGGATTACATGCCCATATAGAGATAAATCACCAGTGAGATTCCATGCTACACCCCTCAATTATTGTAACTGGGATGGAATAGAGAAATCATTCCAATCATAGGATGAGGATATCACAATCTCCCCCACCATTCAGGAGTGCATAATCTATCACATGTCTTGTAACACCATTCATGTATAGAGAGAAGATCATAATCATTATTATCATATATCATCTAGACTTTAAGTCCATCCAAGTCATTCCTATAATGGTAATCCAAGTATCACTTAATTCATACAAGTGAACAGGAAAGGCACAACAATTGGATACCCAAAAATACCTCTAAAAATCCTATAATATATATATATATATAATTTATAAACATCCATTATCAACTAAAAACTCCATGTTTGTAACTTTGGGTGTACTAATACAATATCAAAAAAACATGGTGTAGATTCCGAATCCTAGGTAAGAATATCTTCTCATACCAATTGTCATAAGAGATCCCAAGAAGAAAATCTGGCCATCCCAAAAGAAAGAAAGAAACTTCGTCTTAGGCTCAACATTCACAATCTAGGAATCACCTCTGGTAATCATCATTGCATCAACAATAACCAAGACAAATCATAAACATACAAGTGAGGGTGGCATGAACACCAAACCCAACAGTTTATCCATAGCCCTATGGGCTTACCAATTCTGTAAAGGTTCTAAGGATACACCATAAAAACATCTCTACCCAAACCCAATATACACCTCTGGTCTAGTAAATCAATGGATATCCACTAGGTCCCTCAGGTGAAACACATAGGAGGTATCCAACATAGGATCCCCCAGGTAAACATGAAGAACAGATTCCTACTTAGGATCCATAGCTATAAAATATGAAAGAGGAATCCTACATGGGATCCTCAATTGGAATGAAAAGAAGGCATCATATACAGGTCACCTAAGACATCATAAGAAGTAGAAGGATCCTATACGAGATCCTTAAAATGATACAGAGGTAATGGGATCCTACAAGGGACTCTTAGATCAGTAAATAATGAATGAATTCCATAGGGTATCCTTGCTATCAAAATATAAGATAGAGGCATCCTACATGGGATCCTAAAAAATAACTACTCTCACAGCCTCTTAGGATAGAAAGGAATATCTCCCAAGGGATATGTCCTCAATATAAATACATTACAAGACTTAGGTAAAAACTCTTATTTGATTAAGGGTCTCAACTAGGTTGGTCCGAACACCCAACCTATCGCTCTTGTTCACTTATCTCTCTCTCTCAAAAGATAACTGAATTTGATTATTGGAAGAAGAACCTATTCATTTTGATAGAAACCCCAAAACAACCATTCAAATATCGTAGATTTGTCCACTAATTTCACCATCACAATATCTGTGGAAAACATCTCAATATGGACTACTCGTGGGTCCAATTCCATCACTAAGGAATGAATATAGAAAAGTCATTAAAAGGGTTCTAATGGAGGAGTTGATAGGGCATAAAGACCATACACAACGTGTAACCATAGATTGAATCAGGGGAATGTAATCCCGCTGGCTTGGGAATGTAAACACCCCAGGTAAACGACATGTAGGGTGGGTATATTATCTTTCCACAACATGGGGTACATGATCATGTCCCTCAATCAACATGGTTGAATACTTGGTAAGGACATATTCTTTTACAAGTCTTACTACCCATGCAGTGTCTGAATGTGTACTCTATATTCCCTTGTACCCCAACACATGTATCAATGCTCGGGTACTTGACTACATGATCGAGTAATAGTACATGGTGTAGAGTCCTTAAAATTCATCTTCCCTAAAAAATGAGAATAGACATATTGTTCCCCTAAACCACATGTCATGTAACCTGGTCTTACCAAATGGAAAATCCTCAGACCGCCTGAATCACCCATTTTCACCCCCAAAACAACAGATCCAAACACTATGGTAAAAAATCAATAATAATAGGAAATTATATTTATAAAATGGAAATTATATGTGGATCTACTGTGAAATGATTCACTAACCTACATTTTGGAGGAAACTACCAAAATATCATCTAATTTCACTTTCCCTGACTACCACACATCAATCTAGCATGTCGAGGGATTTACGGTGGTACCTCTCTTTCTCCCTCTCTATCTTCATATCTTTCTCCCCATTATATATTAGGTATAAGTTGAGGAGGTTCCTCATAGGAGGCATCTTTGAGAAGGATGGAAGGAAAGAATGAAATGAAATGGAAATAAAAGAAAGTGGAGAAAAGGGAAAGAAAATAAAAAGCGGGCTTAAGCTGGCCCTGATTCCCAACTCGATTTTATGCCTTACCTAGGCTAAATTCCCCATTAAGGACTCATTTATAGGGGAATATTCTCAATATAATACAATTTTCAAAATTTATGGATGAATGAACCTACTGTAATTATTAAGTATCTAATTTTATAATAATTTAATAATAATTATTCCTCCAAACATAGAATGAATTTAATTCCTACTAAACATAAATCCTAGGGTAAACACCTTATTCTGGGAAGAATAGTGTTAGAAAAAATCCTTGATATCGTCCATTTTGGAAAAAGACCATTTTAGCCCTATTCAGGATTCAAAAAGGAAAAATTCCAATTTTTTATCAAAATCAATGTCCTCAAAAACATAGGTACTTACAGATATAACATGTAATTGGGATGTAAATAATCCATTTTAGAATAATAGGTTCATAAAAAAACATGTGCCTCAATGAAGGATGTTTTGAGATGAAGTAGACACCACTATGGAATTAGTTTAATAATAACTACTATGAAAGAAGTTTCATAAAATGAATCATTAAATACCATTAATATAAATAGATTCATGATGTAATATTCAAATTATTATTATATACACCACACAAAATAAATATGGGTTGAATATGGAATCTATTTCACAAAAGCAAAATTGAGAATAGAAATACATTACCTTGAGTATAGACATTGTCATGTAGTTTTTATCTCTGGTATAATAAAATTACATCAAATATTTATTTCATTGTGAATATATTCGATGTTTAATCCCATATAATTTAAAAATTTACTTAATTTATTTTTATAACTTATTTAATTACCTCATCTGTTCTTTCCCCATCGAGCATTTTGAAGATTCTCAGTTCATAATTTAAAAACATAATTGGCCTGTTAACCATAGTCCATGTAGTCATTATTCCATCATATACAGAATAATTGTCATTATATAATTATAAATTATAAACATAAATTAGACATTTAAAAATTACTATTAATTATTATAAAGAAAAGTGATTTACATTAAAATCATATTGATTCTTTGTCTCATGTATGCACATGCACTGATTCCATTTTTTAATGATCATGATGGAAATATAGTAAGTGTTATTTTATCATTAGAACTGATAATAATTTAAGAAATAACATTTTATTTTATTAAATGCACATATATATAAAATCTTTTTATGTGGTAATAAAAAAACTAATCAAATCAAATCACGAGTTTGTAGTTTACCATATAGGTGACTGATATTATAATCTTTCAATGGATGGTAAGGTAAGAAATTATATGATATATTAATTTCACATAATGATTAATATTTCATGAATATAAAGTATTAATATTAAATTAATTATAATTAAATTTATGTGAAATGTGATGTTGGAAGACAAATAACATTAGTTCGTGAGATAATATTAATCCTTACTCATGAATGAGAATTTCATTTCCCAATAGGTGGAAAATGAGATAGATTTAAGTTAATAATTTTCATAATAAAACAAATTTATATTGGATAAATAGTTTAATTAAATCTAAATTATTGAGTACTATTTTTAGTACGAGGGAAAATAAATAAAATAAAAATTCTCGGTTAATAATAATCCATATTCTTTGGTCCCCATCTTTTGGATTATACATAAAGCCCCACAAGATATGATTTTTGTTCAAAAAATAGACAAAAGGACATTGAGGGGAGATAATGTAAGTTATTAGGGTGGCTATTAGATGAAACAAATTTTTTATTGGTTTAATGACAAGATGAGTTGGCGTTCCCTTTTATAAGTTTGGGAGAGCACTAATTGAGAATTTTAGAACGGAAAAAGTTATACTCATTTTCAACACGTTATTATAGGAAACATGAACGATAATTGTACAAAATTAGATGATATATGGTCAAAATAGGGCCATAAAGTATCATTTGGATAAGTTTTTAGGACACTTTAACCCTTATATTTATTATTTTGAACCCTAGTAATCCATTTTTAACCATAATCAAAAAAATTTATTTTTATCATTTTTCTAGTCATTTTTTAAAAAAATATGTTGAATATATTATATAGTATTATTTATGATGATTCCAAATATGTAATCCATTTTTATAAATGGAATTAATAATATAAGAAGAGGTTAATTAAAAATTAAACATCTTGATGAGATGAAAAATTGTTTTACAAAGTAAATTTTTTCATAGTGATGAAAAGTTTTAAAATCAACATTAAAAATTAAATTTATTCCAATTACACAAATTTAATTAATATTAACATAATTTAACTAAAGAAATTTTTGAACCATTTTAAAACAAAATATAATTTTCTAAATCATTAAAACGAAATTGATGTTTTCTATAATATAAATTTTTTCTCATTATTCATTATAAAATTTTGTTTTATAAATACAACAGAATATTAATAATGAGAAAATTATGGAATATTGAGTCAAAAAATTTTGTTCATTTTTTTAAATAATTTTTTTAAATATGTAAAATTTTAATTTTTTATTTGTTCATGAAAATAAATAGAAATAATTATTCTGAGAAAATCGTATTTATAAAGACCAAAATGGATTTTTCCTAAATGAAGTACTATTTATAAATAGTTTTTTATATCCTTTATAATTTATGTTTAGAATGTTTTTATTCATATTCATACATCCAAAATCTACATTTGGGTTACAATTTTCACATTTAAATAATAAAATCTTAACAGTGTATTGTGGTTCATTTAAAAAATATTGTTAGATGCTTTATATGATATCGAACATAGTGTTATTTTAATATCTAAGGGTTTTATATTTTATCCCATTAAATAAATTTCATCCCAAAAAAAGTGATCTTGTACTATGTAATCAATCCTTTGACATTAAGAAAATCTTTCATGGAAACCCATATCGTAAAAAGGATTAATAAAACAACCGCTTACCATGAAAAATATAAATACAATTGTTTCTATAGGAATAGGTTTCTAAATTATAAAACACTCGTTGGATGTAAAGCTATGGATTTAGAAAGAAGATACACATAGAATATAACATTATTCTTTTTTTATAGAGAAGAGGCTTCCAAATTATCAAATAACGAAAAAAATATTGCTTTTAATTAATGTTGAGAGGTCATTTTACCATCTAAACTGAGAACATAAAGAAATATATTTATGTGACAACAATATTTTTGTCATATGTTAATGTTTTGTTAAAACATAATTTTTTATCCAAATAATGAATAATCAAGTTGATCTTTTCATTGTAGAAGCACTAAAAATTAACTATAATGGATAATATAAATCTATAAAATCATATTAAGATATTAGTATTTTCTTTATAAATTATCCAAAATATGAAATTATTAGTATAAAGTAAGATAATTCCAAAAATAATTTAACCATAATATAAATATTCAAATACTATGTTCAACTTAAATCATTCCATATATAAATAATAATACATAATAAATTTACCTAAATAATCCATTATTTAATTTTTTTCTACCCAAATAATATAATTTATTAAATAATAGGTTAAACTGAAGGGTTACATATTCTACAAAAAAAGGAAAATTTCCCAAAAATATCATTAATCATTGCAAAATCCTAAAAAATTAAAATTAATTTGATCTGAGAATATGTTTCCCTAAATAAATATATTATTTATCTATTAAATAATTTAAGTAAAAAAATTTCATAGTTACAAGTTAATTGCATAGATAAATTGTATTCACTATTCCCTTATAAGCATTTGGTCATGCGTTCAATCCCCATGAATTTTCCAGATGAAATTGGCTGTCTCCTAAATTATGGTTTTCATTTTCATTAATCTATGGAAAAAATTGATAATCATATTCTCAATTAAAAATGATCCAATAATTTTCTAAAGATTATGATTAAATTATAAAAAATATCATTAGTAATCAGATATCCTTTTTAACCAATATGTTTTTCTATCCATCACATGATTTTTTGAAACTTCAAATAATTTGGATTAACTTTAATTTTTTCAACATCAAGAACATCCAAAAGATTATATTTTACTCAATCACCGGTTCTCTCTAAAATATCACATTAAATTAAATCACGATTCTAGTTTTTTGTGCCATTAAACACAATCTTTCAAATTCATAAGTAGAAACAATAATAGAAAAATCTTTAAAAGTTTCATGATTTTTATAAACATAATACCATTGAAAAAATATTTCAACAATATTATTTTTGAGTTATGACATGTAGACATTTAATTAATTACAGTAAAATTATTTTAATAACATATGACCATAGTAATTGATCTTTTTATTATATAATTGAATCAGATAAGAACAAAGTTCCCCATATCAAAGAGATTGAACTATTAATAGTGCCTCAATTTGAGATTCATTTTCCTACATCATGTAAATGAGGATATTAATTTTTAATGAAAATTTGATAAAATTTTCCATCCCTCTTTCACAAATAAATAATATTCTAATTTATTTTATAAATTTCATGTGGTTCCTCCACCCATATTTTTGACTTGTAGAAAACTGAATCTATGTTTACATATCAACTGTAAAACCCGAAATTCTATGAGACATCATCCCAAGCATCAATGACGTTATTCGAAATTTTACTATGTTGATTTTGTAATTGGAATTTTAGAAAGATCATTTGGAATTAACCCTATGTTTCTAAAATCCATTCTAAACAAGTTTTTTATTTTTTGGGAAGTCATTATATTTACTATTAAATTGTTCATCTGCATGATTTCTCCTATTTTCCACCATTATCTAGAAATAAAAAATGAAACAAGATGAGAATGCATTACAATAATAAATGTGAAACCGATAAACCTGGAAGGAATAACATATAAAGGATAAATATATACAAACTTATGAGTACCTAGTTATAAATCTTGTATATACATGGTAATCTTTCCTATTAGGTTTTATAGCATCAAAATCTGTCCGTTCCCTTGATAATGGTTCATAAAGAGTTTTGAACATCTAAAACATATCCCAAAGGATTTTCAAAATATTTGTGAGGCATGTCCCATTGGTGTGAACTAGATGATTGTCGATTAATTCCCAATCCACTATTTTCAGGGTTATTACCACTCGGTACACCTATTTTGAAGCCACATCCACTTGTATCTTCCAGACATTAATTTAATTTCTTAAAACACACCCAATATTTAATTCACAAATATTAAAGGATATTTTCCTATACTTTGTGTTATCCTTATATGTTTCTCAATGATTCTCACTAAATTATTAAGATCCTAATACCCATAATAACTATTATTTTGTCTCATACATTCTATATTTTCCAATTTTTTAGAAATTTTATTTAATTCTTTTTAAAGTCATCAATTATTAATTACAATCTAATGATAGTGGGTCCTTAATTACATTGAATACTAGGATCATAATAAATCAAATAGATACTAAAAAATGAAACTTTTTTTAATTGTCCTTAAAGAGATCATAAATTATTTTGGGATCCAAAAAATACATGGGAAAACATGGGGAATAAAAATACAAAAAAGGTTATCTAGAAATAATAGTAAGATAATAAACATGATAATAAACTTATCTTGTGGGTCAAAGGAATAATATGATGACATTAAAGATAAGTCTCAAGGGTAATTAAAATTGGACATAACCTAATGAACATTGTTTCATAAAACCATTAAATTGTATGAAATGTGAAAAAAGTATAACATATCATAAAGAAGATACAAAATAAATTCTAAAACAATATATAATGGTATAAAAAATCCCCAAATGGATTTATATGATTTCATAATCCCATATATGATGCCTCATGGACTGAAAAATTAAACTATGCATTTTAGTGGTACCTGAGTGATCCCATAATAACATTTTTTTGATTTTGTTGTGCACATTAATTAAATTATCATAATGGATAACAAGATAATTACCCATGTAATTAAAATTGGTTACATAATCCTTCCTCATATGATAATGACGGGAAATTACATAATCATCGAATTTTAGAAATTATGTTAGGTGTGTATTACCCCATCAATGGAAGGGGAATAATATATGTATATTTTTGGGGTAAATATATTAATACTTTAGAAGCAATTAATAAAATAAATGGTTTTTTTATTGATTAAAATTTCATTAGAACATTTTATGGAATATTTCTTTAATAAAATACCTTTTTCTAATTAAATGTAATTTATAAAATTTCAAAAATTTCAAAATATTATATAATTAAATATATTTTAAAAAAAAATCATATTAACTTATAATGTATATTGTAAATATTTGAGTTATCCTCATATTGGGTAATTCCGAACTTGAGGTTTAATTAAATGATGCCTTCACTTTATACTATTTTTAAAATGTAAAAAAAAACTCATTTTGAAAATGACAAGAATATTCTATTTTATCAATTTTATAAAAAGTAAAACATGGAAGAAAAATTATTTGATACACCTTCTAAATAATTTTGTAAATATTAATTATAATATTTTTAGAGTACATTGATAAGAATGAAAAAATATTTTCGACTGAATGGAGAAATAAATTTAGTTATTCTTAAAACAAATTCTCGATAATTTCATGTAAAAAATAGGAATGTGTTAATATTACCTAAATTTTTTGAATGATCAGAGGAGAAAAAATTTAATTTTTTGACCAAATAATTTAATAAAACTGATATTATAGCATTATCAATCCCAATTGAAATGAGATTAAAACATAAACCCTTTCTGATTGGTAACTTTTGATACATAACACCCATAAATAATATTAATGAATTATAACTTAATATATCATGATTTATAATGGATTAATGATATAATATTTAAGGTAGAATTATATACTCCATTTAGAATAAATAATTTTCATAAAAAACATTTTTCATAAAGAAGGAGGTTTTGAGATGAAACAATAACAATCTCAGTAACTATAGAATCATATCCCCCATGAAAAAAAACCATAAAATGAAAAATGTAAAACCATGAATACAATTAGATTTATGATATAAATTTTAAATGGATAGTACATAAACCACATAAAATAAATGATTATAGTATATTACATTTGTCTCATATAAATAAAATTGAGATGATAAATTTCTTATATGAAGTCCAAATATTTTCATGTAAGAATTTTATCACTTATAAAATAAAAAAATATGAATTTTTTTTATTGTGAAATTTTTATTGGATTAATAACTTATTCCTAAACCATTTACTTCATATATTTTAATTATATTTTTAATTTCATAACAATTTATGTCAACATCGGGTGTTTTGAGGACTCCCATTTCGTAATTTCAATGGAACATCAGTTTGTTGATCATGGTAAATGGGGTCATTATTTAATAATATATATAACAATAATAATCGTGAAATAATTATATTTTTATATAAAAATTATATTTCAACAAATAACCCAAAATTATTGTTATGAAAAATGAATTACATAATAATCATGGAGATATTAGGTCGTAAGAATGTCTCTATAACATTTCAATTTTTGAAAAATAATGATGGAAAGAATGTAAATATTATCTTATATTTATAGAATGATCATTATATAATTAAAAT
The DNA here is from genome assembly GCA_963277665.1 of Viscum album. NCBI lineage: Eukaryota > Viridiplantae > Streptophyta > Magnoliopsida > Santalales > Viscaceae > Viscum > Viscum album. Next base: position 578,116,341 of record OY728161.1, on the reverse strand, counting down.
AATATTAGGTATTTTAATAAAATTATATTAACAATCTATGTGATATGGTAATAAAAAACGATTAACATCGCTCTATTAGGTGGTAGTCCAATATACAGAGGAATGATATTATCAATTTTCCATTGATGGAAATGTTTTAAGTAATATTATAAAATAATTTTACATAATGTTAAATATTTCATAAATATATTACAGACATATTAAATCTATTATCATAATGAACCATGATATTCGCAGATTGAAAATGAATTACACCTGGTTTTAAGGTGGCAGTCCTATGTACACACAAACGATGGAGTTGTTTTACCATTATATGGAAGAAGAGGTGTATTTAAATTATTCAATTAACATGATAAAATATAAATAAATATAATATACTAATTTTAATATAATATCATGAATTATTAATATTTTAATTGTGTTGGGGAATAAATAAAACAATGATGCTCGACTATGAACGAAACCTTTTTTCCAACCACCTCATTAGGATTACACCTAATGATTCCATTGATTGTCCTTATGATAAAAACCTAGACTATAGAACATGGGGTGAGGAATGAATTCTTTAAGGGATTTACTAAATGAAATGTTTTTACAGGTTTATAGAGGAAATGATAGTGTGTGCCCTCTAAGAAGTTGGGGAGAGGACTCACAAGGAGTTGTAGAAAACGAAAAGGTATACTAATGTTTTAAACAAGATTCAAGGCTGAAAAAGTATCATCCTCAATTATTATAAAACATTTTTCCAAAATATTCCCTTTTAAATAAGATTTATAAAATATTTTAATTTATTTAAACACATATCTTGTTGTTTTAACCTCTAGAAAACCCGTTTTAGCCTTAACCATAGTAATTAGTTATTTCAATTTTTATTATTCATTATTAAAACATAAGGTTAAAATTATTTTATAATATTATTTATGATTATTCCAAATTTGGAATAAATTTTTCAAAATAAATTTTTCAAAAGTGTAAAAATTTAATTTAACGTTAAACCTGTATACTATTAAAAAAATATTTTCCAATGAAAAGGATTTTTAAATGTATAAAATTATTAAAATAATTTTAAAACATTAAATTGATTCAAATGAAAATATTAATTAATAATAAAAATGTTGATCTACATTTATTTATAATTAACATTAATATATATATTAAAAATTATTTAAATGAAAATAGAGTTTTTAATAAAAACTATTAAGTTTCAATATTCATTAAAAATTTAAACTCTTCAGATAAATACCAAGAATTAATCCTAATATAATTTTTACATGTTTATTAAATATATCTAGTTAATTTTATTAAATGACATCTTTGAAATTAGGAATATCTAATTTATTAATTTTTTTAAAAAATATAAAATCAGTCATTTGTGAAAAAGGTATTTTCGAAACCTATAAATACTTTTCCAATAACTAAAGACTAATTTATCAATATATTTTTGTATATAATAAATAAATAATTGTTAGAATTTTGAAATTACTGTTCATAACAAAAAAAATTAATGTCATGTTTATAACATTCATTTTAATATAATAATATTTTAGTAGTAGATAATGTTATGTGATGTTTACGATATCCAAAAAGTGCTCATTTAAAATATTAGGATGTTAGAAGATAGATATTATTTGAATTTTAATTAAGTGTAGTAATTTCCTAAATGTAATGTATAAAACTCAAATCCATCATAATACCAATCAATAAAATATTACGATGAAAAATAAATTGTATTTATATGTGGAGTTGATAAGATGTATACAAGCACATGTGATACATTCAATTTTAATTTGAAGGAAACAATGGTGGATAATTATGGTTTCACAATAAAAATAATATTTTAGGATTTTTAGGATACTAAATTTATTATTTTATTATAAATACCATAAATTTAGATGAGGTATAAGAAGAAATAAATTGAAAGAGATCGAGTAAGATGATTACATATTATTCACCAGCCCTAATTTAGATCCTATAATATTGAAACATGGGGTCTTTTTTGAATATTAAAAAAACTATAGAACATTTATAATAATTTTTAGAAGATAAATTTTTTGGTCTTGACCAAATTAGTTTTTTCGACATGTCATAAGGGATAGAAAGGACACACATGGAATTTTAAAAAATATAACAATATAACTATGTCATTATAAGGAAAAATTATTCCAATTGTACAAATATTAAAATATAAGTTATTATTATGTTGAAATATCATAAAAAATTATATATATTTTTGTGGTATTTTATAAATTATTTTTTGTTTAACACTATAGTTATTATATTTTAACCATATCTATAATATCATCACTTTCCCAATTAAGGGGTTATATTTTTGTTACATGTTTACAATTGGATAATAAATTAACCAGGGATATAATTATGATCAAATAATATCCCCATCAACCTCACTAAATATTTAAACGATTTCTAAATAATATAATAAAATATTTTGTTTTTGAAAATATCATTATAGACATTTTGTACCATATTCATTTAATTTGACTTCAAATCCATAAATAAAGGGGATTAATTAAAATATAAAACACTTAAATATCTTTAATTTTTTATTTTTTTTCAAAAAATTTAAATTACCACATTAAGTCACCCAAATATTATTATATTTGAGGTTTTTAAATTCATTTATTTCAATATTACATTAATTGAATAAATAATATGTTATAGTTTCATAAGCATTTAGGATCACTATTGAATAACTAATAATTTAATATGAAATAATAAATTGAGAATAATATTATTATTATCAAAATAAAAAATTAACATTCATTCACCACCTTAATTTATCACATTGTGAACACATAAGAAATATTTAAAAGTAAGATATAGAGTTTTAAATTTTTCTTTTCATTAAATATTATATAATTTAATTCCTAGAACAAGTGTCATGTAATTAATTATATGTATATAATAAGTTGATAACTGGTTATATAAAATCTTCAAATTTTAATTTTTTAGGTAAAATGGGGACCTTAACACTTAGTTTTAACCTATATTATCCCAATTTACACTATACTGTAATGATATAATTTACCATAGTTACTATTCATAATATCTGAAAATAAAAGGGAAATATTTACCAAATATGAACATCTATATTGAAAATATGGAATAATTTTTTTCAAATTAAATACTTATAAGTGGATAAATTAATTTTATAGATTGATAATAAAAACCTACTAAAACCACTTTATCAAAAAAAAACATTTTATTATTAAAGATGGATTTATTCATATATCATGCCAAAAAAGCATTAGATAAATGTTAATAAATTTGATTTAATATATAACATAAAAATTTCATTAAAATAATTAATCAATAGTAAATAATTTAATATATTAATATGTAAACATGATTCATTAAAAAAAAATCGGAAAATCACAAAAAAAATGGGAAAATGTTCCTTTTATATTCAAATGAGTTTTTTTTCCATTTCTAATCGATTTATGGTCAATGAATTTACTTTAGATATAACATAATAGTCTATGAAATATAAAAAATAAAATTTGGTTTTATATTTTATACTTCATGATACATCGATACATTAAGAAAATATATCACCGTTAGTATTGATGAAATATTAGTCTTCAAATTAATTTAATATCATTTTTATATTACCATGCATGAAATTCCAGGTTTAAATAAAACATGATATTATATTAAAATAATATTATTTGAATAAGAAATTTATAACCAAGCTATTATTTAGCACTCTATGTATAGGATTGGGAATATTATATAAAATAGATTACATAGACATTCTTAAAAAATAAATTGTTTGTAGTTATTTGAAGAAAATAAGCATCATTTTATAGAAAAAGTAATGTTTTTTGAAAAACGATATTATATTTAAAATGAGGATTACTCACTCTATTCACAAAAAATATATAGTTAATTTAATTACCATATTTATAAAATTTATTTTTAAAAATAAAAATCATTTTTTAAATATAAATGTCAAAATTATATTTTTAGGAATTTCGAGGGCTTTTCTATAATGATTAATTTTATAATGAATAGTGAAAAATATTGATTTTTATTTAAAACTGCAGTTTCTTTTAAATTGTTAAATTGGATAAATTTTATTTTAAATTTTATTTATATAAAATTAATAAAATTTTACTATTATTTATGTAATTTAGGTCATTTGAATCAATTTATAGTGAAATAAAATATTAAAAACATTCAATCCTTTGTATGTTTTTCATTGGGAAAACATTTATTTCAACACGACTATAGGAAGAATATTAAGTTGAATTATTAAAAATATATGAATTGAATTTTAGAAAATAGATCAAATACTTGGAATAATAATAATTAAATTTATCTAATATCAACAGCATAATGTTTTACCATAATTAATAGTAAATAAAGTAAAAACAATTTTCGTGATTAAGGTAAAAATTTGTATACCATTGAGTTTTACTAAGAAGATAAATGTTTAAAATGATCTAAAAACATTTCAAAAACATAGTGGATGGAAATATTTTTACCTTATCACCTATAAGGGTATATAATAAACTATTTTTGAGGATTTTGTAATGGGAACACCAGGGGTGTCGCATTACATTTTAAAAAACTCATTTGTGTCCTCTCCTCAACTTATAAAAGGACACACCATATACTGACCAATTCATTGTTAATAAACCTTATAGTTATATCAATATCTATCAATATTCATAAATTCAGTCTATTACCACATCTTATATCAATGTTTTAGATTAGAAATTCAATCTTGTAAGGCTTGAGGTTAAAGATAGAGTGGTTTCCTGAAGAAGAGTTAAGGTTTTTAAATATGAGTTTTATTTTTTTATCTACATCAAAATCCATTTAATTTTATTAATTTATGATAATATTATTAAAATAGTATCTAAAATATTCTAAGAAAATATTTTCATATTGTAATGAAATATTTGTATATCATCTTTAATCAAATGGGAAACAAAACCATCATTCATGTGTACGAAAAACTATAGCCTCACGAACTGATGCAATTATATTTCCATCACCAACATTAATGGATGGTTATAATTATGTATTTATCCTTTTTGAATAATATATATAAAATTATTATTATTTTGAAATTATTATATTACATATAACTTCATCTTTTGATTCTGTGGGAGAAATGATAACATCGCTCGTGTGTACGGTAGACTAGTACGCCACGATGTGGTGTAATTCGTTTTTTGCCTCTTCTTGGCATAAAAGGAAGTACGGTTAAAATTTATGAATATATTTGATATTTAAGTCCTAAAATTAATTCTATAAATATAATATCATATATAACTTCTCACCTTCTAATTATTTGAAAAAAATAATGTTTCTTGTTCATATGTGTGGATTACTACTACCACATAGAGATTTGAATGATAATTCATTTCATTTTTATGTGGCTGTTAATAAAGAAGTAAATTATTAATATGAACTCAATATTTTAAATTATAAATAACATATAATGTATCATTAGTATTTATTTTAATTTTGATGCATCCATCGAGAAAAAAATAGAAACATCATTCATTTGTGTGTATGACCAACCAAATCCATGAATGTTTTAATCCATTTTCTATCTACATGTTTTATTGATTATAGTAAATATTTATATAATTAGTATATATTAAATTTATATCATGGATAAAAATTTAGAAATAATGGATATATTATGAACCTAAAATTCCAAAAAATACCAAAATCAACACAAATATGAAAAACAAAGTAATTATTACAAGAAAATTTTATTTTAACAAAGAATTGTTGAGGATTGGGTGATAAAAGACTACAGGTAAACCATATATGGAATTATATATAAGATAATGGATATGTAACTGAAATATAATAGACATATATTTATTATACTATGGATTCATACATATATGAAGGATGTCAGTCCAAATGTAAGGGTTTCTCATCTAATTTTTACTTCTGTGAGGAATATTCCTTATTCAATACTTATTATTTTGTTTGGTGTAAATGATGAACCATATTATATGTTATACGATTAAAATATTTCTACTCATGGTATTTAATTTTTAATTTTATTTTATTCAATCCATGGAAATCATGATCCAAAATTTACCCAATCGGCATGAACTTTATTTTTGAATCACATTTTAATCGATTTTGTTTCTACAATAATTTCTATTGAATGAAATTATTTTATAATTTTCTAATAAACTTGATTAATTTTTTTACTTTTGATATGAATGATTATTTAATTTATTTTTACCATATTCCTCTCATTCGTATAGAAATGATTGAGAAAATATTTTTAATAAAATTCGACTTCAAATCTATCTTGAGTAAAAATTTTATTTTTTTCTAAATCTATATTTTATAAAATTGTTTTACAATTTTTTAGCATTATCAAAATTATTTATTAAATAACAATTTAATCATGTTTTATTCCTTAAAAAATAATTTTAAGTGAATCTTTATGTCTTTTTCCAAATAGAAATGTTTGGATTTTATAAAAAATGTTAGAGGATTATTTTTATCATATAAAAAATCCATAGAACATTCCACTGTCCAGACCCAACAATGTTTTAACTATGTTTTTACATTATGAGACACAAAGTTTTTGATTTCATGATACTATCCATATTAAATATCTAGTTGTTTTATTATCAATTTTCTGGTATGTATTCTTTGGAACCAATCATCATATTACTCTGAAATTTTTATGATTATGTTTATTGTGTGGGTAAAGTGTTAAAATTTCATATGATAATTTTACATATATGAATGATTTTGTTGATTAAATTCCACCCCTTTCATATGAGTAATGAATTGGAAATGGTGAGTGACAAGAGGGGCTCCCTATGGACCCTCTATGCATAGAAAGGTCTCATGATAGAAACTAGCATGGATATTTGGATGAGGCCTTAACCATTAATATATGATGTCTTAGAATAAGTCCATGATGTATTTTTATGACGTCAAACATTATGAATTCCCTAATTATATGATTATTTATTGATATTACATGGGATTATTCTATTAGTTATAATCTATAGAGATATTTTTAATGGTAATGTAAATATTTATATGGAATTATTAGATCATGATTTATTCCTTCAATATTGTTATTCATGATTATTTAATATATTAAATGTAATGTGTTTTAGTTATTTACCATTCCATATTGATTATATATTATGTATTAATGATAGATTTTATTATATTATTAACCTTACATTAGTATCTTATCTCACAAATTTATTATGTTTTATTTTCCCAAAGATACCTTGATTTGTTTTGTGATTGATATGTAGGGATATGATAAGGGGATATATGAAATTCAAAAAGAAAAAAACTTTTTTATTTTATTTTTTTAATATTAAAATGGTATTAAATATGATTCTATTATACCATGACTATTAAACTATTCATTACTTATATATACAATTCATTTTATCATATTATAATGTTATAATGTAACCATTGACTCAAGGTTACTAGGTTCGGGGTATTTATAGTTGGTGTAAGAATATATTTAGTAAAAAAAGTCTAAATTAGATTTTGGAAATCATAGATTAGGGAACACAAACCAATGATAGTAATTGGGGATATGTATTGGAATGCATCTTGATGTTTTTTTAAGTGCACATTACTTTGGTTTTCGTAAAATAAATCTGCTTATGGACACTACTAGAGGATTAAATTATATACATTTTTACAAAGTGCTAATAACTCTAAGAAATATATGTTAGGATTGACTCAAACACTACCAGGTATACATAAATGGGCCTCACTATGCCCTTGGATTGACTCTCATAGTGTATATTATTTGGTCAACGCACTTTTTCTTTGAAAATCACTATAACTGATTTGAATAGAAGGTGATAATGAATGAACTAGCTTAACCTTAAGGTGTATTTAATTGAGAATAGGGTGACATGTTTTATAGATCCAATAAATGAATGTATGATTTTTTTCACTATTATTATTTTCAATCACACTATGTTTATTTGGTTAAGTCAATTGATGAAACCTAATTGAATAATATTAGTAAACAATATTGAGGTTAATGGGGTGACTATAAGAAACCAAATGTGATGATGTCTGGATTGAAATATGTCATGATTATAAAAATAAATTATCATGAATCATGATTATGAGCCTATACCATAATCAACTATTAGAATCACCAAATCAGAGAAGGATGTAATTTGTTATAATCTCAAATGATGAAGATTATAGAGGAATAAAGGCTGGATTAAATTTATATAAAAAATATTAAAAGATATACCTAGTAATGTTTCTAAATGTAATAAAAAATTAATTATATGTGGATAATAAGTCCATAAATATATTATTTTCCAACAAAAAATGAAGCATTAAAAAATCACCCTATAGATTCATTTATAGTTTTTTAACCTAGATATTGGTAACACATACATTATCCCAGAAAATTACCTCTTTAAATGGTTAACTAATGGATCATGGATGGTGCTATAATATACTAATCATTAGAGTAAAAGGGTTGATGTATTTATGTATTAGGTTAGAAGATCTATATTGTGTATGTTTTTTTACAAATGTTATTTTTTTATAATAATAATGGATCACATAAGGATTGTGTTAATTTTGGATTCCTATATGTCATCATATAATATTAACATAATTGTAATAGATAACATCACTAGTTTATGTTTTTATTTTTAATCATATGTCTATTGTCTTAATATTCCTTTTGAAATGGGACTTTATCAAAACTATAGATATTTTGGGGGAAATTTATGGAATCAAAACCAACTAGTTTAGTATATTTTTCTACTGAAAGTGTTACTTAAGAAATAATGATTTATCATTTTGATGAATCAATTTAAAACATATTGGTAATCTTTATGTTTTACAATACCATTGTTGTTGAGTTAGTAGTGGTTTATTACAATTTCAGAACATTATAGGAATTATTTTAAAAATGTTTTTTAAAAATGATAAACTATATTCCAAGTGACAACTATGATCATCTAGAATAAAATTGTTGTTTGAACTCACAACATAGGGGAGATATAGATCATATTCCTACCAATAGAATAAGTTATTTTTTTATTCTTATGACAATTTTTTTCACGAAAAAAATGGATTAAAATTTAAGTTAATTTTGGGAAATACATTATAGTATAAAATCTTTTTGTATTTGAGGAAATTTATTATATTTATGGATACATTTGATTTATATATATATATATAACAATTATTTTTAACATAAATGATTAGTCAGGAATAATTTTATAATGTTTATAGAGATGAAATATAAAGATTTTAAAGAAAAAATACTTATATAATGGATAATATCAAATATTGGGTGTTATTTTTGAGTTTTATAAATTAATGTATTAATGTATAGTTTTTACTAAAAATTTTGGTTTTCTAAAATATCAAAGGACTGGTGAAAAAACATTTCACACTTTTATAGATCATACAATCTATTAAAATATATTTTTTAGTGGTTCAAGAATTGAGAAATTCATTTTTGGACATTAATTTCTTTGATTAAGGGATGAAGTTGAAATTGATCAAAGAATAACAAATGGACGAATTCTTAATTAGGAAATAGAAATATATCATGTAATAATATTTCCTTATATTCGTACAAAAAAAATCCTCATCATTTAGAAAAAATTATTGTTTTTTTATCACTTTAAATGCATATCCAATGAATCAAATGATCTTTTGAATCATAAAAAATTTATGGTATTCAGGTCCTAAAATTTAAATTTATCACATAGTTTAATAAGATAAATTATCATTATTACACTCTATTATAATCTATGATTTTCATCCATTTCTATAACATCACATACTACAGATGTTATCATACTTGGAAATTGAGTAATATGTTATTCTAGTTGACCGAAATTCTTCAATTTTTCTCATATCAAGTAGGTTTTTTATTAACACATTTTACAGTGAGGTATTTCAATAAAGGTATTTTCAAATATCAAACACTTGAATATTTAGGTCAAGATTAAATTTTGCGAACAAAATTTACTTATTTAGTGATGAATATAAGACCACAAGATATTATAAGAAAAAAATTGTTTCCATAGAACATGTGACATGTAACACTGATATTTGAAGAGAATGAAACACGCCAAGACATTTCTCTATAATTATTTTTAAATAAATTAAATATCTTTGATATCTTATGATGCAGACAACATTAGGCTTAAACAAAATATGATAGATTATTAAAATATTATCATTTAATCATGACCATTATAACCAAGATGTTATGTTAGTGGGTATGAATATGAGAAACTATATTATGAAAATTTTATGTTTTACAAATGTATAAAATAAATTAAATGGTTTGATATTGACTAGAAAAAAATACAAAACATATAAATAAAAATGAAATGTTTTCAAGAATACAATAATTTTTTAAAAGTTGTTTTAGTCTCACATTAAGAACATAATATAAAATAAATTATTTAACAATTTTACATAGTATAATTAACAAAATGAAAAGATTTTTTGAAATAAACATTTCACACTTATATTGGGATGATTTTTATTTATTTTTATAAATTTTTTAATTATATAGTGAATTGTGAAAAATGAAATTTTTTATTAAAATATTCATTTTAATTTAATTTATTTACATGGATAAATTATATTTTTAATTGCGTTTAAAGTAAAATTAGTTCAGTTATATTATAATTGTACAAATATATGTAATTTAAAATAATTTTATATTGAATTCTCATATAAAATTTTTGTAATCAGTTGATTTTTTTATTGGAAAAACCTTTTTTTCAACGTCTCTATAAGATTAATTTTAAATTTAATTCGACCACTTATATGAATAGAATTTTTAAAAATATATTCCATATTTGGAATTAGTTTAATTAATATTATTTATTATGTTAAAATTAATTTTTTCCCATAATGAATACAAAAATTGGTAAAAAAGAATTATAAAAGATAAGGTAATAATGGGTTTACTAAAAGTTATATTAAGATGATTATGGATATAAAAGACGTAAAATGTGTCCAAAAGATACTGTATGGACATATTTTGACGGAATCACCTAATAGGGTCAAGAATGAGTCATTTGGGATGTGTTTATCAAGAAAACATTTGGGTACCCCTTTACTATTTCAAAAATTTGTATTTGTGTCCTCTCCCCAACTTATAAATAAATTCCTCCTATCTTCCTCTCTTCACAAATAAAAAACAATTTTTTTGTTCAATACCTTAAAATACCCCATAATTAACTTATTATAAACATACTTGTGTCCTTTTTTAGATTTTATATCCAAAATAGTGTAGTCTTAGGATTTACGTAAAGTAGCTTCCTAAAGAAGAGGTAATGTTTAAAATTTTGCGTTTCCATTTTACATATTCTACGAACATCTTTGAATCATATTCATCTATGATAATGTAATAAAACCATAATATCATATATATTTAAATTTTATAATATTAATTAATTGATATATATCCATATCATTTTCTATAAAATGGGAAATGAAACCATCAATCATGTTTATGTTAGATTACCGCCCCACAAACTGATGTAATTTACTTTCATCACCACCATTAATGGATGGATCTATCCACAGATTTAACTTTTTTATATGAAATTTATGACATTATTACAATCCTTTAATTTATATAATACATATTACATATTATATTCCATTCTATGGTGTAAATGAAAGTTTCACTCGTGTGTATTATGGACCACACGTGGTTCATTTTTCACATATGCTTTACATGAAAGGTAGTAAGGTTAAAATTAATTAATATATATTATATTTATGATGTTTAAATTCTTTCAAAAACATAATATAGCTTCAAAATTTATAACTCCCAGTATATTTGAAAATAATAACTTCACTTGGTACACCTATAGAATATCGCCTACATACAGCGAGGTGAAATTATTTTCATTTTATTTTTACATGGATTGAAATAAGGTATTATTTGATTAATATAAAATATATATATGAAATAATTATTATTATGTAATTTTTAGTTAATATTTATTTTCCTCTCAATATATCATTTTAGAAAAAACATGGAAATAAAGTTAATGCACAAGTATGACCTAATGTCTCCACAAATGGTGCAATTCATTTTATATCTCTTTTTTTTATTTACTATATGTACTTATGTAATGAATACATATGAAATTAATGAAAAATTTTAATTTAATTATATTATGTAACCATGATCATACTAAAAGGAAAAAAAATACCGAATGATGTGAAAGATATCATGATTATGGCAATAAGGTTTTTTAGTAAATGGATGGAACCTAATGTAATAATGTTAAAATTTAATAAAATAATAATAATTTTGTGGTTATGGAACACCTAATGTGATGATGAATGATGTGAAAGATATCATGATTATGCCAAATATGGTGTCCCATAACATGATCAACAACCTGTAACATAACAGACTCTCATACTCAAAAAAGAAGAGATGAATGGAGTTCACTGAGAGCTCGATTGATGGAGACCATAACTTAAAGAAGTATCGATTTCACTCATGTCATAAATTTGGAAAGAGACACCCATAAAAGTGTAACAAAGGAATAGAAAAATGTATTATGAGTGAAAAGTAATGGAATAAAACAATGAATTTCTACTAAAAATGACGTGTAGAAATTTTTCCATAGAGATCAATTTATATATGGTTCTTTTATATGTGGAGAACATAGAAATTATCCAATTCAATGAAATCCTATAAAATTTAATTCATAGACCTTGGAGGGACATATGCTATAAAAAAATGAAGTAAAAAATTTTAAAAAATTTATTTATTATGATTAAAAATATGTTTTATAAGTTTTTTACAATGTTATTTTGGTTATATAACTCATGAAACATATAAGTCTGGTATAAATGTTTGTAGCAAATATGTATTCATGAAATATTAAATTAATAGTTATGGATTCCATCATGGATTTATGAGTTTGTAGATGATCATAATGTCAAAGTCTCAAGAATTCCATTTTTGATCTATTTTCTATGAGTTTATTAAGATTAAGTATAATTTGAGAGGCATTTAAATAAATACATCAAAATGGTTTATTTTATTTTATTGTGAAATTTCTATTTAAGGAAGAATTACATTAAATTTTTCTAACATATGATAAATTGTTTTTGTATCCTTTAATATTTAATTTATATTTAATGTTGATTTAATTAAGGGTAATTACAAATTGGGAATGTTATAGTAATTATATTAACATATATTTGGAAAAAGAAAAACTAGCATGCTAGTTGAAAACCTATAACATTTGTAAAGATTGTGGGACTTGAAACCAAAACCAAGTGGTGAGTTGGATGAAATGCCTCCCTCTGGCCAATGTCATGTCTTCATTAATATAAAATGTTTTACCATAAACTTTTTAGGGTTAAATGTTAAGTTACGTTTGGGAAAAATTATTAATGGATAAAATATTTTTTAATTTTAGGTAATTAATGATATTTTAGGAGTATGTTTATTTAGTTGAGATATACATGAACAATATGTTTAATATAAATAATTATATGGGAATAATTCTATCATGTTTTTTTGTAGATTTAAGCTATTAGGTTTTATAGATATATACTTATGGATTGGATTAAGTTGGACTTTGGTTGTTAATGTCCTTGTTTTAGAAATTAATGTATTATAATATCACATCTACAAACCATTTTGATTCTGAAAAAAATCTAATGACATGTGGAATAACATTCCACTCTTTTATGGATCTTAAGAAATTTTAAAAATGTATATTAGTCATTTATGATTAAAATATCATTTTTGAATATTCGTATCTTTGACTAAGATATAAAGTTGAAATTTATTGATTCATAAAAAAAGGATGAAATTATGCTAATAAAGTAGAATTATATCATGTATTTATATTTACTTATATTCATATATTGTAAAATAATTACTCTACATTATGAAAAGGATATTGAAAAAAATGTTATCTTATTACCTTCATATCCAATGAATAAACGATTCCTCTAAATAATCAATGATTTATAGTTTAGTGGTCCTTATCATTGTTTTGGTCTTTATCTTTATTGTGATAAATGATCTATTTTATTCTCTGTAACTATTTTTTCTTTTCATCCATGTCCATACCATCACATCCCAATAATGTTTTCCTACATGGAAACCCTGTAATTTGTTATTATATATGACTTTCATAAAAACTTTTATCTAATATTAAGAGGATGTTTTATAACCATTTTTAAATTTTTAAATTTGAAAAATGTTATTTTAAAATGATAACCCCTTGATTATTGATTCAAATATTAAAAAGTGATGATGTAGTTTATTTATGGGGTAGAATATTACTACCCAATAATTTATGAGAGGAAAATTGGGTTTGATAGCATATATGACATGAAACACTGATCTAGAAAGAGAATGTAACACCAAAATAATTAATGATATGTTTATTTCTAAATAAATTTTACCTATTTAATTGATTATGATGTTTGTAACACTACATTTAATCAAAATAGGACACACTATTAAAATTGTATTATTAAACCTAAAAATTATAGTATTATTATTAAGAAGTAGGTTGTGAATATTAATAACTAGAACTAAAAAAATATATGGTTTACAAATTCATTTAATATATTCATGCTTATTTATGGATTATAAATAAAATAAGACTCATTGGAAAGAAAAATCATTATTTTCTTAAAATGATACAGTTTTTTAAATGGAGGTATAACACTGGTTTTCACATATAATTTAAAATAATCTGTTTACTAATTTTCAAAAATATATTTGAAAAAAAATAATTTTTTAAATCAACATGTAAAAATTAAATTTGTTTTAATATGTTGTTATTTTCCTGAAATGTAATTTTTTTAACGAATATTGAAAAATATTCATTTCTATTGAAAATATAATTTTTCATTAAATTATTTAAAAAGATAAATTATATTTTGATTTAGGTTTAATGTAAAATTAGTTCAATTATAATACAATTTATCTAATTAGGGTAATTCGAATCAATTTTATATTGAATTATGATATAAGTCTTTATAATCTTTCAAATATTTTTCTTTGGAAAAATATTATTTTTATGCATCTATGAAATTAATTTGAAATTGAATTCTTTAACTTTTTGAAATGAATTTAGAAACATAAATTTAAATTTTACAGAGAATAATAAGTATTATTTAATATTTAATATTATTTTTTATCATAATGAATAGTAAAAATAATAAGAATTTATTACTGCAATTCAGGTAATGATTGGTTTACCGAGGGGTTAACCTAAGAATATATGTGTCAAAAATTACTTAAAAACTATCCAAAACCCAATGTATGTCCATATTAATACCATATAACCTATAATGGTTGATAATTGCCATTTTTAAGCTTATTTAATGAAACCAACATTTTTTTAACCTTATCTCTTCAAAAATAAGATTTCTATTCTCTCCCCAACTTATAAAAAGGAAACCCCCTCTCCTCCAAAATGCACACATAAAAACCCATTTTATCATACAATACCAACCCAAATACATTCGTTACATACATACATATATCCTACTATTCCTTAGTTTATCATAAATCTAGTTTTTGAAGGCTTTAGTTTAATCATATTGAGGTTTTTCTGAAGAAGAATTATGGTTTTTATCAATTAGTTTCATTTTAATTATTCTTATTAGAAATTAAAATATTAATAATATATGATAGTATACTAATAATGGTATATTAATTTTACTATGATTTGATATTGTTATGTGAATGACATATATATACCCCCACTTCGATCAAATGTGAAATCAAACCATCGATTGTGTCTATGTGGACAAACTGCCTCACAAACCGATGTAATTCTCTTTCCAACACAACCTTTCCAGGCTTGATATTAAAATGGTTTTAAATTTTTTATAAGATATTTTTGAAATTATTATAATTATTTAATTATGATATTATATATACCTTCAAACATTCTATTTTTTGGGGTGGGGGATACGATAATGATGCTCATTTGTACGGTGGGCTACCACCCCACGAAGTGACGTGAATCATTTTACTATTATGATTTACTAAGAGGAAATTTAGTGAAAAATTAAAAAATATGTCAGATGTTAATGAATTAAAAATTATTCTATAAATATAATATGACCCTTAAATTCTTCACTTCCAATTTATTGGAGAACAATGAGGTCTCCCATTTGTATGTGTGGAGTACCCCCTCAACATTGCATTACGAACAGTTTTTCATTTAATTTTCACATGGATGGTAATGAGTAAATACATTTCAAATAATTTTTTTTATATGAAATAATAATTAATTTATAAATGTGAATTAATATTTATTTTCCTTTTGTTCCATCTGTTGAGAATAAATAGAAACAACCTTATTCCATACATATGACTTACCATCGGCATGAATAGTATAATCCATTTTTATCTCTATATTTTAATGACTAAAATATATATATATAAAATGACTATATATGAAATTTGTATAATTTATAATATTATAATGTTGATGGAACCATGATCCACGTAAAAATACGTAAAATAAAAAAAATTAAAACATACATGAAAAACATATCTCTTAAAACCTGGAATGAGGATTTTTTAAAAAAAATTAAGGAATTGGAGATAAGAGATCACAAGTAAAATATATATGGTATGATATATATTGTTAGGGTTTTGTAATATATTTTTAAGAAACCTAAATTTATTATATAGGAGGATCTATTAGATTTGATGGAAGAGGAACCTTGAGTAAGGCATTCCTGTCTCAGAATTACAATTGTGATACATATACCATAATCACCACATATTCCATTGTGTGGTATATATAATTACTTTTTAATATTTTATATAATGAAATTATTTCTATAAATTTTTTTTAATGTTTCATTTTTTTATATTTCTTTCATGGGGAATATAGTTCAAATCTTACAAAAGTGTTCAGAGATGTATGTTTTTGTCTCATTTTATTTGGGATTGTTTATAATTGAATTTAAATTGAAGGAAATTATTTTTTCATTTTATAATTAACAACATTAATTTTATTTTATTGATTATTTTCATGATTGTCTCATGAAATATTACCACATTCTACTCTTTTATACATATATTATTTAGAATATATTTTGAATGAAACATGGCATCATTTCTCTTCTCAGTCGAAAATCATTTTTCTTCCAAAACAAAATTTTCAAAAAATCCCATTTTTTTAACATTATAAAAAAGATTTTATAAAAAAATGTTACCCATATTTTTCCTTTTAATTTTTTATGGTAGTCTAAATGTAAATTTCCAAACAATACTTGATTTGTTTTACCTAAAATGTGAAAGAAAACATTTTTTAAAATTAAAAGACATGTACAAAATTATCCCTAATATCGACAACTCAGTTATTTCAGGATTATTTTTTATGCTTCCAATGATATTTTTAAATAAATATTTTTCCAGAATATTTTTTGAAATTTTATTTTTACATGGTTATTTGGAAAATGAAAATGATATTTTCCATAAGAATATTTTAAATGAAATTTTTATTTTATTTCTATTCATAAATGACAAAAAACATTATTTTACCATATACTCCATTGGGAATATGTTTTAATGATACCATACTTATTATTACTCTAGATATTTTATGATTAGTTGACCGATATGTTCTATTTTTTTATCATTCGACATATTACATTGAACGATTTAAGATTGTGAATGTTGAATGAGGAATGTATAAACATTCAATATGATAGTTTTTCAAAATGATGTTTATATTTTTAGTGTTTCACCCCTTCCTTATGAGAAGTAAAATGGGCTTAGTATGTGATAGGTGAATCACTATTTAGACCTAAATTCATCGGTTGGTCTCATGAGACAAAATATCTTAGGTATTTGGATAAGTAATTTCCCATTTATGTAATATGTGTTGGAATGATCCCATGATAGTTTGGTTATGATAACCAAAATTTGGTAGTACCTCATTATGATATTCATAAATAATGTTCCATGTCATTATTTTATTAGATAGAATACCTGTTATTATGTTCCAATAACATCTGATAATTCATATGAAATTGTTCTATCATCATTTATTCATTCCATATTATTATTCTTGTACTTGTTATTAATTAAATTTCATGTGTTTCTGTTATTTTCCATTCTCTATTGATCATGTATTATTTAATCATGATATATTCTATTTTATTCATACCCTTAGTATGTATATGAGGTCACCCCTTTCTTTTATTTTCCCTAGGATATAAACAGTTATTTTCTAATTGATATACTAGGATATGCTAAGGGGAAATATAGAGTTCTCAAAGAAAACCCATGGTGAATTTTCTATTTTTTTATTATAAAGTGAGATTTATATATGAATCTATTTTACAAGTATTAATAAAATAATCGGTCCTTCCGTATTCTATTCTTTGAATCTCGTGAAAACTAATTAATGTAAAAACCATCTTTGGGTTACTATGGTCAAGGTCATTAGAGATAATTATTTCATAATTTAGTTAGTCTAATTCATACAAACCAATCTAATGGTCTCCTTAAAATGGTGTAATATATTATAAATCATTTAGACTTGGGGTTTTATATATTGTGATTTATAAAATAATATTTTCAGATAAATATATATTAAAATTTCATGGGGTTACTTTCTACCCACAATTTCAACAATATATTCTTCAAAATTATGCCACTTGGTTACAAAACAATTAGTAAATATCTATTTCATTATATCATAAAGTTCCCAAGAAGATTCTATGAATGTTTTATTCCTCCAATGAACTTTTTATAGGATATTCAACTTATTCTATTCAACAATGTCACATGACATAATATTTCTACCAGGGGTTCCACATATGAATGATCATGCTCCAAGGGTATATCCCTTGACATCCGTATATGAGAATGATCAAGTTTTTACTTCCTGATGAGAGATATATGGAACACAACATAATCATTAGATAGTTTTCTCAGAATTAAGAAGTGATAAGATATCATCTCAAATAAATTATGATCCTCAAAATGGGCAATATACCTTGGTATCAACATTTCCTTCTTTTCGAATCACATAAACATCTTACCAGGATAAAATTATATAAAAACCATTTCAACATCGATAAATTATAGATCACATTAATGATATTAGGATCACGATGGTGATGAAGGTGATGGTTTTCATTTGTTTTCTTTTGTTGTATAAAAAGTATTGAAGAAAATAAATAACCTCTCTTTGTTTTGGAAAGAATCGTAATGAGGTTTTCTGTCCAAATGAATCAAAACCTTTTTTGAGAGAATAAGAGCCAATTTTTTTGAGGAATTGGAGTATGTTTTTTGGTGGAATCAGACTCAGTTTTTTAGAATAATTAGAGATATATTTTTAGAAGAATCGTAGCTTGATTTTCAGAATAAACGGAGCTTGATTCTTCAAAGAATTAGAGATTAATTTTCAAAGTAATTAGACAAAGATTTTTAGAAGAATCATATTCTAATTTTTATAAGAATTAGATAGTATTTTTGGGTGAATCAGAATGGAAGGCTTGGTTGATGTAATAGAGAATCATACTTGATTTTAATAAAATTCATTAAGTGTGGCGATGCTTTTTGATATTTATTTCTCATAGATCATGAGTTTAAGTGAGAACACATGGTATAAGCCTGATAAAATTAATGAGGAATGGTGAAGATGGTACAAACTGAAAAACCTGATGCTGAAGATAGTTGAAAAAGTCATACTAATGGGTTAAAAAAAAGTGTTATGGATTATAATTTAAAAAGTGGTAATGATGGGCGTTAAAAAATTGGTACCAATGTGTAACATCCCAGTTCTGTAAGCCACCCAGAGGTGCCCCATACCCGATTGGTCACATGGCCTCAAACGCATTCCCCCGAACGCTAGAGGATACCGACTATCTGCGAGGGCCTTCAGTGTGATAGTGGGGAAACTATACCCCCATTGGCAAAGTAACACAGCGGAAGTAAAACCAATAATAGTAGCGGAAGTAGGAATAATCCATACAAAAGTAAACAACATCAGACTGGAAATAATAAACTTGAGAACACATATATATGGATGATGAATGATACATATGTCTAGGAAATTAGACCAAAATATTAAAATTCTAGAAGACTACAATACTAAACCAATGTATAGAAGAAAGAAAGTAAATAACTCCTTAGTATTGCAAGACATATCTTGTTCCCATTCTCTCCAGCTCCCTAGAAAATCTACTACCTGAAGTAGAAGGGCACTTTCCCTTATCAATACCCACAATAATATAATCTCTTTGGGCCCAAAACATGGCCCAATCACGGTGTGAGACTAAATCTCAGTTGGAAACCACAAAGAGATATTTTCCTATCAGTCAGTGAATATATGGCAGGCAACAAACAAATAAATACAGTAAACAAGGATGTACCCAAGGTAAACAATTCACAGTTTCAATGCATTCAGTTTCATATATCAAGAAACAGCTACACAAAGTAGGTAATCGCAAACAGGTAACCCTCTGGGATGTTCTCATAGCCTATCCCCTCTATTCCTACCTAGAAACACAAGAATCCCTCTAGGAAGTACACTCAGTCTAACCCCTCTAGTTTAACTTAATCATAGACTCTCTGAAGAAGCACTCACAATAAATTCCTCCTATAGTCTCGTATCGGTAACTAAAGGTTCTATGGGGAAGAACCCGATGTCTATTACCCCAGTGGACCACGTCAAGGATGTATAGACACTCTGAGGAAGCACTTACGTCAATTCCCCCTATGGTCTCGCATCGTATGTAAAACAAACACTCTAGAGAAACCCTTACGTCCATTCTCCCTATGGTCTATATAACGGGTTCTCACGGCACTGTTTAAGTAAAGAATGTATTGTATCTCATATCGGACAAAGTAATCCTGAATAACTACTTGTCTAGAAATCTAAAACATAACAGCAAATCAGAAAAACACACCATCCTATAAATATGCATGGGACAGTAACATCAGCCTAACTGGAAAACTAGACCCAGCAGTCAAAACAGGCAATCATGCATGGGAAAAAACATTAAAAACATAGAAATTAACCCTATTCACATTAAATCATCATCAACTAAATCCTACAAGAATAACAGGAAAACAATAGGGTTAAAACGGTAAACACGCTATACCCTTTTCATGGGTATTGGTAGTTTTTCAACATGTAACTAAAAAATCAACAAAAAGGCATAAAACACCTACCTCAGTGTTGGGTGATCAATATACTTGAGTCTTATGGCTTGAATCATCTAAGAACATCGAAGATCAACAAAAACATCTAGAACATTCAATTGAGGATAACATGAGAAAGAAGATGAATTGGGAAACGAAGTTCAAGCAGAAGAGAGAGATTATTGAGGCGATCCCAACATAATAAACAGTGGTCAAATTGGAGATCAAATGCTCCATTGGGGTCTCGGAGGAAGATCACAGTCATACGAGAGCTCTCGGTCGAAGGAATCCTAGTTGAAGACCATTATGGCGATTAGATGCGACCCCATTACGTTTAATGAAAAAAGAAAGTACACGAAATTTACTTTGGAAGTACACATCATTTACATTCTATTTCCATAATCAGATTTAGGTGGCCTCCAGGTCACCCCCACATGGTCGTGTGCGTGGCTGCTACACGGCCAGTACACAGCAACCCGTGGTAACTGAGTACATGGTGTGTACTCGGAACGTACACGGTGTGTACTTTGAAAATTTCCAGAAATTCCCCTTTTTCTTAAAAACGATGACAAGATGGAAAACATACCTAAAAATAATATCCATGTTCATAAAAACTTCCCCCCTTAAAGAAAATTTTCCCTGAATTTCTCTAGCAAGGTGACGTAGAAAAAGAAACCCTGAACATCTCCATCCACGGCGATCGTACATCGGCCACCCTCTCCCAAGTCTCGTCTTGTACTCTCCCATGCTACCATAGCACTAGTATCAGAAAAATAGACCAACCATAGATAACCTTCATACTTCAATCAACAATCCTAATAGGATGCTCCTCAAAAGACTCACCCCCTTCCAACTCAACCTCCTTGAGTTGGAAGATATGAGACAGGATTGAGAAGTAACGACGAAGCTGAAAAATGTGGAAGATGTCGCGCATATCCCAATACCTCTTAGGTAACTATAACTAATAGGCAATCAGCCCAACTCTCTCCATCACCTCAAATGGCCTAACATACCTTGATGAAATATTACCTTATATCCTAATCTTCTTGTGTCCTTACATCGGTGTGATGTAGGAAAACCTGATCCCCACCTCGAACTCCAGAGGACGTCTCTGTTGATCCGCATAAGACTTCTGTCGAGACTGCGCAATAGCCATCCTCTTCCGAATCAACTCAATATACTCTGTGGTCTCTTGGACAAGATGAGGTCCCAACATAGTTGCCTCTCTTGCATCCATCCAACATATGGGTGATCGACAAGGCCTACAGTACAAAGCCTCATAAGGTTCCATATGAATAGTTTCTTGAAAACTATTTTTGTTGGAAAACGCCACAAGAGTTATGTGCTTCTCCCAAGAACCCCCAAAATCCAAAATACAAGCTTGAAGCATGTCCTTACACACCTAAATAGTATTCTTAGGCTGGCCATCTGTTTGGGGGTGGTAAGCTATACACAAAATTACCAGTGTACCCAAATACTTATGAACCCCTGCCAGACCCGAGAAGTAAAACGTGCCTCTCTCCCTAAAAAAATGGAGTCTATAACTCCATGTAGGCACACAACCTTGTGCATGTACAACTATCCCAACTCATCGACACTAAAGATATCTTTTATTGGCATGAAATGAGCAACCGTCATGAGTCGGTCAATGAAAACCCAAACTACATCATTCCGTCGATGCAAACTCGGTAAACCTATCACGAAATCCATCACGACAACATTCCACATCCACTCGGGAATCGGTAACTGTTGTAAAGGCATTGTTGGTTGCTGATGGTCTGCCTTCACCTTTTGATAGGTGGAATACTTCATGAAGAAACTATCAACATCTCTCTTAATACCTGTCCACTAATACTTACGGTGTAGATCATGATACATCTAGGTGACACCCGGATGAACTGCCTAAATGGGGAATGAAAGTCCCACACCAGCTCCACACGTTTGTCTGTGGGCACCCATACGTGCCCCTGAAAATGAAAGATCTAATCCTTGCCTATGTTCCATCCCAGAATAGGTTCCTCTCCAGAAACGCTCTGCCACAGAACTATGCCTTCTGAATATGATAGTTTCCTCATTCGCACTCGATCAAGAAGGGTAGAGGTAACCACTACAGAAGAAAGAAACACCTGCCCCTATTTGTTGTGCACCTCTAAATGAATCTCAGAGAATAGAGCCATAATATGTCACTCATGGCCTCCAAAACTACCTGTATCTGTGTCCTCCTGCTCAACACATCATCCATTGCATTTCCTTTCCCAGGCGTATTGGAAATCTCAAAGTCAAAAGACTGAAAGTACTCAACCCACCTTCACTGTCTCAAATTCAGATCATGTTGAGTGAATATGTACTTGAGAATATTGTGGTACGTGAAAACCACAAAATTCTATCCCAGAAGATAATTTCTCCAATAGCATAAGTCTTGAAAAACTGTAGCCAACTCGATCTCATGCGTCGGGTAATTCCTCTAATGTGGTCTCAACTGCCGAGACCTGTATGCAATGACTCCTTCTCGCTGCATAATAATATCTCCTATCCAGATACCTGAAGCATCATAGTACACAAAATAGATCTTTCTTAGCTCTACAAAGACTAGTATCGGTGCTGATGTCAACCTCCCTTTCAGCTCTTGAGAGGATGACTCAATAGAATCTGACAACAAGAACTTCACACCCTTCTTAGTCAAAACCGTCAGTGGTGTTGCTGAGCATGAAATGTCCTGAATGAAGCATCTACAATATCCCGCCCGCACTAAAAAACTTCAAACCTCAAAGATGTTCTTCAGATGCTCCTAGGAACCTACTACCCTCACTTTTTCTGGGTCTACTGACACTCCTATCTCAGAGATAACATGACCTGAGAAGTGAATCTGATCCATCCAAAAGTGGAATTTTGAGAGCTTAGCTTATAAATAATTCTCTCTTAGTGTAATCAAAATGATCTTAAGATGGATATCATGGTCGGGTAGAGAATGAGAGTACACCAAGATATCATCCATGAAGACCACCCCGAAAAAATCCAAGTATGGATGGAAACTCGGTTAATCAGTTCCATGAAAACTGCATGTGCGTTCGTGAGACCAAAAGGAATAACCATATACTCATATAGAACATACGTACTCAAAAAGGATTTGAAAGGTATATCAGATGGTATAAAATGAAACTAATGATAATTATACCTTAAGTAAATCTTTAAGAACACCTGGGCTCCTCGAAGCTGATCAAAGAGATCATCAATCATTAGTAAGGGATATCAGATCTTGACTGTCAAGTGGTTTAACTTCTGATAGTCCACACAAAGTCTAAGGTTATTGTCTGCCTTCTTTATAAATAGGATAGGAAAGCCCCAAGAGAAGTACAGGGTTGGATGAAACCCTTTGCCTAAAACTCCTTCAACTGCCTCTTGAGCTCTTGTAACTCTGGTGTAGCCATCTTATAAGGAGGAATGGACATCAGTGCCACCCTGGGAACAAGATCAATAGAAAATTCTACCCAATGTTCCAGAAGAAAAACCAGAAAATTACTCTAGGAAAGACATCTCTGAAATGATCCAAGACTGGAGGAAAGTCCATCTGTGAAATCCCATGGTCATCCAGATATAGACTAGAAATATGGTCTGTAACTCCTCCTAACACATGATGCTCAAGTCCCGCTCTACTCGCCTAGATATCCCATTTTCCCTTATGAAGAAAACATTCAACCTATCGTGATATGAAACTCACCCTATGTCGATAACAGTCAATGACTACATGGAAGGGAACTAACCAGTCCATTCTGAGAATGACATCATAGTTTGTTATCTCTAGGATATAGACGTCCCATAAAAAGTGACACCCTCCAACCTCTACAGGGAACTCATTTCATTGATGTAAACTCATCCTTCTAGTCCCCAATGGAATGTCTAGCATTAAGATATCAGTAGAAGAAAATATGCAGAGCCCAAGAATCTCCACAATAGAAGAAGATATAAAGCTATGGGAAGCCCCTATATTAAAAAGAGAAGAAGCTAAAACAAAGGAAACTAAGATCATACCTAGAACTATAGAGGGTCAGAGATCCTACTCTTGTTGGGTTTTCTCCACTGGAAATGTCAGACCTGCACCGTAGCATTGTGACCCTGTTTGGACACCCTAAGCGAATCCACCCTGTTATTGTTGAAAACTGGGCGACCGGCTACCACATCCCCGACCTCCACCTTGGCCTGAATGGCAAGAAGAACACTAGTTCCCAGACTAGTGAGAAATTTCTGGTGTTTCTCTTGAACGAGTAAGCATAGAAGAACCCCTATCACTAGTTTATTGTGAGAGGATCTGATAGAAATGCTGAAGATGACCCATCTTGCTACAAGATCGGCACTCCACTGGGTCTCTCGTCAATGTTGCCTCATATTCCCGCTCTCAACGCACTGGTAGCACACAAATGGACTACTAGAAGAAGTATCTCACCTCCTTGTATCTCCGCGCGTAGACTCCCCATGGCGCTTCCTGTTGTCAGTAAGAGTAATACTAACCCCATATGTTGAGATAACCTCACTCACAACTCTAGAATCCCTCAGATTGCGCTCAGTGATCCACGCCTGGTTGACAATAGAAGTGATAGTGGTCAACTGTAAGATGTTCACCTGCGATCAGATGTCGTGCCTCAGACCATACTTGAACTTCATTGCCAGGAATAACTGATCACCTCTTGAAATAGTTGTGAAATGATGTATCTCAGTAAAACGAGAGGAATACTCCATAACCGAAAGAGTACCATGCTCCAAACTCATAAAATATCGGGCTTGATCCACCCTCAAGGACTTTGGATAGAATTAGTCAAAGAAGATATCCTGGAACTCCTCCCAAGTCAGGACTTGATGGTGTCCCATCTGTGATATCACATCCCACCACCTCTTGGCGGAATCTCAAAGCATATAAGAAGTGAGATAGACCCGGATCTCTAAACATGTCTCTAGATTCTTATGATCGTCAGTATGGATTCTAGCCATGACTCTACAGCCTGGGTTCCTCCAACCACTGAGAAAGTGGGAGGATTTTGCTGCTAAAAGACCTGTATCAATTCTACCATCGACGAGGAAGGAGGTGGTGGTCCATCAATGTTTTGCATCATCATCATAAAGCCTTCCCTAAATTGTGCATCAACACCCATGTCTGGTATAATAGTTGGTGCCAATACTGGTAAAATGGGAGGATCTATAGGTAGTCTCTAATCGGCCATATATAGTGTCTGATCACTACCCATCAACTGGTGTACAATCAGAGGTTGTCTCGGCGGCATGACTCTGCAATGTCCAATGCACACCTTAGATAAAGAATATCAAGGACCAAAAAATAAAAACTTAAGAAGGGAACTAGATAAGGAAATCATTCAAGTTTTATAAAACATGACTACACGGCGTGTATAACACCTACACGGCATGTTCCCTTCAGCCATTCACCTGGGTGTGTACTCTTTCCAGAACTGGTAATGTAACACCCCATACACACGACGTGTTCACCTATCTCATGACATGTACATGAATCCTCTTCCTCTGCCTGAGTCCTTCTACATGGCTAAGCCACACAGTTCTCCTTATAAAGCGACTACATGGTATGCTACTAGATGGAGCTGGCATGTGTAAGAAAAAATAACATCGACTCATGTTGTTAGTGACAGCCAGATACTCGGTTGACAATACATGGCATGTCCCAGACGGACATGGCGTGTACTAGAAAAGATCATACATAACTTTTTTGTTAGTTACTCGGCCGGATTTCCAAGATTATTCTACACTACATGTTCATACCTAACACGATGTGTATAACCAATAATTTTTCAGTCCGTGTTGTTAGTCACACGGGTGGACACAGGGTCATCACAACATAACATGTA
Organism: Viscum album; assembly: GCA_963277665.1. NCBI lineage: Eukaryota > Viridiplantae > Streptophyta > Magnoliopsida > Santalales > Viscaceae > Viscum > Viscum album. Next base: position 578,089,293 of record OY728161.1, on the reverse strand, counting down.
CAGATGGTACACGGCATGTTCGGCCAACGGTTTCCATATCCCATGTCACTACCCACATGGCCTATGACAAGGATATATATTACATGGCATGTACATACGGTAGATGACATGTACTTAAGAAAAATAGTTTCTTCCCAAACAGAAGAAAACATGGCGTGCAGTCACAACTACACGGCCTATATTCTGGGTTTTTATGGATAATAAGCCTCAAAAACATCTCTAAAGCCCATAAATACATTGAAACAATCACTTATGTTCTAAATTCCGATTTGTGAGGGCCCATACTCACCGAGAATCAATATTTGGCATCTTATACATTTTATAACAAGGAAACACAAGGAAATGATCCACCAAATTCAAATCCTTGAGGGCCCATAACACCTCAAGAACCAAAGTTTGGCATTCATTTAAGAAAAAACACCACCAAAAAATACCCTATCAAATAGAAAGTATTCTATAAATTCATCTATCACTAAAAAATGTATATCTAGCACAACATATATCACAACAACATGAAATTGCTAATTCACCCTAAATGGCCCAGCAAGAAGCACGACATGTGATTCCTATCAAGTGCTTATATGATGCATGAGATGGCATACCCTCATATCATCGGGTTTTAATAGAAATATAACCTCAATAACTTCAAAAATAATAGAACAAAACATGTGAATCACCCAACGGTGAAATCAAATCAACAGTAAAATTGAAAAACCAGAAAAATTGCAATAAACAAGGTAGATTGGCTTTTCCCTAAATAGGAGATAGATACTCTTGGGAATAGATTATTTCCAAGTACCTATTCTATCCTATCCCTAAATAAAGGCCCCAAACTGTAAGTCAAAAAAAACCCCTCTGATACCACTTTGTAACATTCCAGTTCCGGAAGCCACCCAGAGGCACCTCGTACCCAGTTGGTCATGTGGACTCAAGCGCATTTCCCCAAACTCTAGAGGCTTCCAACTAGCAGTGAAGGCCTTGGATATGATAGTGGGGTATCTATGCCCTCATTGGCAGAGTAACACAATGAAATTAAATCAAATAGCAGTAGCGGAAGTAGGAATAATCCATACAAAAGTAAATAGCGGAAGACTAGAAATAATAAACTAGAGCACACATATATATGAATGATGCATGATACATTTGTCTAGAAAAGCATAAAAACAAATCACAATGATGGAATAAAACAAAACTAAACCAAAGTACAAAATAAAGGTGGTAAACAACTCCTCAGCATCGCAAGAAATATCTTTGTCCCATGTTATCCAGCACCCCAGCAAATCAAGTACCTGAAGTAGAAGGGTGAGTTCCCTTATCGATACCTGTAGTAATATAATCTATTTGGGCCCAAAACATGGACCAAATAGGATGTGAGACTAAATAATACTAGAAAACCACTACAAAATTTGTGCCTAAAAGTCAATGAATATATTTTAAGCAACAAGAAAATAAATGCAGTAAACATGGAAGTACCCATGGTAAACAATTTATATTTTAAATGATTTCAGTATCATATATCATGTAATAGCTAAAAAAATTAGGTAATCACAAATAAATAACCCTCTGGGAAGTACTCATAGCCTATCCCCTCTAGTCCTACCTAGCAACATAATCAACCCTCTAGGCAGTACACTCAGTCTGACCCCTCTAGTTTAGCTTAAGCATAGACTCTCTGAGGAAGCAGTCACCATAAATTCCTCCTATAGTCTCGTATCGGTAACTAAAGGCACTTTGGGGAAGCACTCAATGTCTATTCCACATGTGGCCCACATTGAGTATCTACAGACACTCTGATGAAGCACTCACGTCAGTTACCTCTATGGTCCCGCATTGTAAGTAAAACACACACATTGGAGAAGCCCTTACGTCCATTTTCTCTATGGTCTATACACGAGGTTCTCACAACCCTGTGTATGTCAAACAAGTATAGCAACACATATTGGATAAAGTAAACCTCAAGTACTACTTGGATAGTAGTATACAACATAACAACAAATCATAGCAAACACACCATCCTACAACTCTCCATAGGACAGTAACGACAACGTAACAGTCAAACTAGACACAAAGGACAAAACATGAAATCAGGCCTGGGAAAAAACCACCAAACCATAGTAATTAATCCAATTAACATTAAATAATAATCAAATCAAGAATACAAGCTTAGTAGGAAAATAATAGGGCTAAAATAGTTAACGTGCAATACCTCATTCACCAGTATTGGAAGTTTTTGCACATATAACTCAAAGACATTCAATAGAAAGGCACAAACCACCTACCTCAGCCTATGGAGATCAATATACTCGAGTATTAGGGATTGAATCACCTTAGAACACCGAAGATCTAAAAAAACGTATAAAACATTAAATATAAGATAACTTGGGAAGGACGAGGAATTGGGAAATAGAGCACAAGCAGAAGAGAGAGCTTACCGAGTCAATCACAACTCAATCTATAGCGGTTGAATCGGAGATTAGATGCTTGGTTGGAAGATCGGAGGAAGATCGCGGTCGTACGAGAGCTCTCGGCCAAACGAAACCTAAAAGAAGACCTTTCTGGCGATTAGAGGCGACAACGGTACATTTAATGATAAAAAAAGCAGTACACAACATGTACTTTGGAAGTACACGATGTGTAAATTCTATTTTCGTACGCCAATTTAGGCGGCCTCCATGTCACTCCCACGTGGTCATGTGCATGGCCGCTACACGGCCAGCACACTGCTACCCGCGGTAACTGATTACACTGCGTGTACTCAGAATGTACATGGTGTGTACTTCAGGAAATTCTATAAATTCCCCTTTTTCTCAAAAAATTAACAGAAGAAGGAAAACATGCCTGAAAAGAAGATTCAGGTTCTTACACAATGGGAATTGAAAATTTTTGTATCGATGGGCATTTAAAATGTGGTGCCGAGTGGGGGAAATTCTTGTTAGAAAGCATGGTGTCATGGGAAAAGTGATGCCTATGGGAAAGCAGTAATGGGAAGAGATAGCGTTGATTGGAAAGTGGTGCCAGGAAGAGTGAAGACATGCTTATAGTGGTAGGTGATGTCGATGAAGGTTGTATAGATAATGAAGAAGTTGCATATGGGAAATGTGCTGCTGAGAGAAAGGATGTATGACATCAGGATGATTTTAATTAGACATAATTATACCCAAGATGATCAGATCCCATGTTGATCGGATCCTAAAAGATTATTTTATTGGTTGGTATTTATATGCCTTCATTAAGTGGGTCAAGAGATGTGAAGAAGAAATGTTTCGTTCCCAAGTGGGTTAATAAAAGTGAAGAAGAAGTATTCTATTCATCAAGCAGGTCGTGATAAGTGAAGAATAAGTGTGTTGTATCAAGTGGGTTAGGAGAGAAGAAAACGATATAGAGATTTAATAATTCTTTGTTGAATGAGATATGATCCTTCAAATAAAATATTTTGATTCAAATTTTTTATGATGAATATGATTTAGAAATCCGAATAAGAGAATAAAAATCTGAAGTTTGTACCCTTTTTTCCTAATGATCATATAGTCATTCTCAACAATATAAACCTAACAAAGATGGGATGAAGGTTGAAGAAGCATCGAGAAGAATATAGAATTATTTGAAAATGTAAAAATTGATATGAGATTTTAGGGTAAATAATGATTATAGTGAATTTATGTGATCTAGAAATATTTTTTGGATTCCCACATAATCCATTTCAGGTCACCTATAAAAGGAATGAAAGTGAATTGTACTTAGTATGTTTTGATAGTGGAGTTTTGTTTATTGTTGAATAGAGAGAAGCTCTGAAGTCTTAGTGAGAGAGAGTAATATTGGTTGTCTTATATTGAATACACATCATTGGATGTATGTTGTGTTTGGTTAATTGTGGTACCATGTTGATTTAATTAGAACAAGGTTGTTGTATCAGGTTGAATTAATCAAAATGGGATTTCTGTAATGGGTATCACTGTACTAGGATTCCCGAATTGAGGAAGAATTAGGACATAGTTTTTATACCAAGTTTTACCATACTAATGATGTATTTATTGAAGAAGAATCATACTGAGTTTTAGTATACTCAAAGATTGATGTAGTTCCAATTTCTCTATATTAGGGAAGATCAGATTTAGATAATCAAGCTGGTAAATCAGAATCTAAGATTCATAACATCTAGCATAGATGTTCTTGCCATTATTTTGGGCAAGGAATTGAATAATTTTGATACACTTTTATACACTGGTTGAATTAAAAATAAGCATAGGTAACATGAGTCATTACAAAAGAAGATGTATTCCCATATTGTGCTAACTGGTGCACATGCACTAGTGGAAATGTTTCATACTGCTACATGATTGTAAGGGTATATCCTACTCATTGTAATCTAAGTATTATTTTCCAATGGATTGTATATTATTGGATTAATTCCAACCTAACAATTAACATAGATATTATTATTGAATAGTGAACTTTCTAAATATTGGTGTTCCTATGGGTGTGTGTATATTTTGAATTCAGTGGGGAATTGAATCTTTAACATGAGGCAAAGGTTGTTTCAATTGAAAGGGAACTTAAAAGAAAAAAGTGTATCACAAATTCACCCATCCCACTCTTAGTGATACATTACATTGACTTGGCACTTACCAGTGGTATCATAGCCTAGGTTTTCGTCGCTATTCTTTGATGATGGAGAACATGAACTTTGTGAATAGTAATGGTATTCTGGTCTTTGATGGAAAGAAAAAACATATTTATAAGGATAGAATGATTTCATATCTTATGTCTATTAGTTATGATGCTCCTAAAGATACAATAGTTGGGTTTCCTCCCATTTATAACAAAGCTCAACATACAACTATTGAAAAGAAGTTTCTTGAGAATGATGGAAGGGCCAAGAATTATATATTATCATCACTTTCTGAAATTTAATTCTATAGAGTGAAAGTTGTTTCCACATCCAAATGTATACGTGAAAGACTTAAAAACATAAACAAAGGTAATACAAAAGTACAGAAGGAAAATTTTCAAATATAAAGGATAATGTATGATGACTTGAATATTGGATAACAAGAATCTTTTGGGGAATTATTTACTAGGGTGAATGACATTGTATATACTATTAGATTCCTTGGTGAAAATATGGATGACTCTACTATTGTTGAAAATATCTTGAGAATCATACCTAATAAATTTAATGAAAAAGTTTTTTCATTAGAAGATAGATACCCTGAAACATTATCACTTAATGGATTTCATTACACTATTATTACTTATAAGATTAGAAGAGATAAATTTATGAAGATCAAGACAAAAGTTGACAGAGAGATGTTATTCATGGCTATGATAAAAGAGAATTACAAGAATATTCTTATCAAATAATAAGATGGTGATTATTATTCTAAAAATGAGGTATGAAATAATCTAAATGATATTTTATCCTTTTTTTCATGTATTTGAAAAGTGGTAAAGGGAAATAAAAAGGGAAACATTCCCTACAGTTTTTTGAATGTGGAGGTGTCAGTCACGTGGAAACTAATTTTCCTCAATGAAAAAATGAATAGGATAGTGAAAAATAAGAAATAAATCCAAAAATATCATGGATGAAACAAGGAAATAAATGAAATTAAAATAATGAAAAGAAACTCTCTAATTCAAAAAGATGAAGTTTTCTATCAAAAAATTAAGAAGAAGAAGGATGTGATGTCGAATATGAATAGTCAGTTGAGTATAGTATTAAAAATACATTCATTTCAATAGTGAATGATAAATAATATGGAAATACAAATTATGAAGGAGATTAATAATAAGTAGAAACTAAACAAGAAATTTATTTGATAGTAATGTTGAAGGAATGTTTAAGAAATATTAGAAGACATTAAAAGAAAAAAAAATGGAAGATGAATGTTCGTTGGTGTTAAATGAAGAAGGTTTTAAAGAATTGTTCATGAAAAATATTGATGATTTAAATAAGTATCTTGAATGTGATAAGAGTTTTAATGAGCATATGGAAGTGAATGTGAAGGGAAAAGAAGAAGAGTTGGGACTTGTTCATAAAAAATCTAAATATAGAAACCCATGTTTCTGAAACACTATCACTGAGGCTGATGAATGTTCTCGACATGAGAATTAGGGGAAGGTTACCCAAAAGTTACCCTCAAAAGGGTAATAAGAATACTGAAGTATTTTCTATAAAGAAGAATGGTGGGAATGTTTTTTATGTGTCAAGGACCAACAATGTTAGAAATTCTGAGGTATTAAGGAACCCTTTGTCAGAAAATGTTTTGAAACAATCGAAACCTCGAAAAGATTCAATTATTTATGTATTCAGTAAATTAGAAAATAATCATAACAACATTATAGGTAACAAAAGGTTTGGGCGATCAGGAAAAAATGTGGATGAGAAGCATATTCCTGATTCTAATCAGTACAGGAGTTTCAGAGCAAAATACTCATTTTATGGGCTGCACAGGAAAGGCCCGAACCCAATCCTAGGGAATAGTGAAGCTTCATAGGGTCTTTCTGTCCAGGTACAGGGTATTTGCATCTTCAAATACATGTCTATTTCACCAAGCCTCTCTCTGAGACAGTACCCAGATCGTTACGCCTTTCGTGCGGTTCAGAACATACCCGACAAGGAATTTCCCTACCTTAGGATAGTTATAGTTATGGTTGTTGTTCACTAGGGCTTTGGTCGTCATCTCTCCTATCATCAGGTCACCCACTTCCTTGACCATCCGGTATAGGGTAGGAATCAGCCCCAATAAATGTTCTTACGACTTTGCGGAGACCTGTGTTTTTGGTAAACAGTCGCACATACCAGGTCATTGTGACTTCCTTTGTGAGCAGGTACCCCTTATCCCAATGTTACTGGGCTATTTTTCTGAGTTCCTTAGAGAGAGTTTTTTCACACCCTGGATCGGAGCATTAAAAAAGTATGTGTTGGTTCAACCCAAAACATTACAATTTTTCCACAGGTTATGAAAGGAAGATATTCAAGGGGAGTCAATCTACTCAATGAAAGAAAAATGGTAAGGTAGTTTAAATTATGTTTGAAAATAATGAAATGATTATTGAAAATAAAAACTAGTCCCTGTAAAATATCTATTAATGATGAAAAAACTTGTAAATCTTGATAAATTATGTCTTGTTTTGTTTCGTGCCCAAAAGCAATATTCTTAATTCCTAGATGCCAAAGGTGATGAAAAAAATGAAATAAGAAGATGCTATTATTTTTTAAATTGTATTGAAAGAAACAAAATGAGAATGACCTTGGACACTTGATAGTAGTTTTTCTTCACACATGAAAGGATACATGAAATTTCTTAAGGATGTAAACGATCTTAAAGAAGGCACTTTGAAATTTGTAAATGATTAAACATTGAAATTCAATGTTGTTGGGACATCCCTCATTCGGAAAATAAAAGATAAAATCCATGAAATCATTGTATGTTAATGGAATGATGCACTGTATGCTAAGTGTTTCAAAATTGTTTGATGAGGGTGACAATTTTTTCTTAAAGAAAGATTTTTTTTCTATGAACATAAAGAATATGGGAATATTTTTACAAGAATGCTACATAAAAAATGTAATTTTTTCAGGTTGGTGATATAGAAATCTCTTATTACATAAGAATAGTGGAAGAGAATCAGTTTTGGCGTAAAATTCATAGAAACATGTGTTAAATAAACCTGAGAAACTATATAAAAGTGACAGTGTTTGATATATCCCTAATTTTCCAAGAAAGAGATGTTGGGGTTTTACTATCTGTCATAAATGAATGATTGTGAATGATTTGCATAATAAAGTTTATATTTTCTCAACGAACCCCCTCAAGCTGATAAATTCTGATATGTGTGGTCCAACGAAAATAATAATAATAATGTAGATATGTAGTTCATTACATTAATTGATAATTTTTCACGCATTACCATTGTTATTTATATGAAACATAAATCAGATGCTCCGAAAACATTTAAATGTTTCAAAAGGAAAGCTGAGAAAGAATGTGAGAATCCTTTAAAGAAATTGAGAAATGATAATGGTGGTGATTATATATGTGAATATTTTGATGACTATATTGAGAAGCATGGAATTAAGCATGAATATAGTTCCCATATACAACACAAAAATATTGGGTTTTTTAAATAAAGAATAGATGTTTGGTAGAAATTGGAAGAACCATGTTACGTGAACATGGCCTTTCTCATTACTTTTGGAGACAATCCACGAGTAATGTTACTTACATTCAGAACTGGTGTTTCTATAGGCCTGAATCAGATATGACCCCATTTTAATTTTTTTATCGCATAACTCCAAGTATAAAGCATGATAGAGTTTTTGAGAGTCCAAGAATTATAAGTAATAATGGTGGGAATGATGGTAAGTTAGAGAATAAAGGAGAAGATGGAATCTTTTTGGTTATGCTCTAGAAGGAAGAGGTTATAAACGATTCAATAAAGATACAAAAAGAATTTATGTTTATGTGGATGTAAAGGTTATCAAAATAAGTGATAATGAAGAACCTGCTGAGTTGAAGAGGAAGTCAAGAATGTTGATGAAAACAATTCTGATAAGAATACATACATGTGTATACCTTCTCAAGAAGAAGAATCAGAGTCATCCATTTCCAATGATGAGGAAAATAATTAGAAGACTCAATCTAAGCTGAGGAAATATGTGCAAGATAAAAATATTATTGTCAATAAACATCGTAATGTTCAAACTAGAAGAACAACAGAAGCCATTACACATACTTCATTATATTCAAATGTGGAACCAAATGATGTGAAAGTTGATTTTGAGCATCCAAAATGGGTTCAAGTCATGAATGAGGAATTGAATCATATTAAAAAGAACAAAACATGGGAACTTGTTACCAATCCTAAAAATAAAAAAATTATTGGAACAAAATGGTTTTTCTGGGACAAAAATAATGAATAAGATATATTATTGGAAACAAATAAATATTGGTTTTCAAAGGGTATTCTTAGATTGAAGTAATTGAATTGGATGAAACCTTTTCTTTGATTGACAGATTAGAAACTATAAGAATCTTTCTTCTTATTGATTCCAAAAGAGGCTAAAAGATATTTCAAATGGATGTCAAATCCGCATTCTTGAATGGTGATCTTGAAGAGTAATTTTATATTGAATAACCTTGTGGCTATATTGTTGGAAAAAATGAGAGTTATGTATGAAAAATGAAGAAATACATGGATGGGATAAAACCATCTCCTAGGGCATGGTATACCAAATTGGAGAGTTCATTAAGGAGGATGAACTTCAAGAAATGAATAATGGATAACAATTTTTATATTAGAGAATTCAAGAGTTTTACCTCATCATAATAGTTTATGCTGATGAGATTATCATTTTTAGGAATGATGAAAGACGTTGTGAAATATTTTTTGAAGAGATTAAGAAGGTTTTTGAAATGTCCATTTGGAGGAAATGGTATAATTTATGGGGTTACAAATCATTCAAATCAAAGAATACATTTTTCTTTCCCATGAAAAGTATGTTAATGAACATCTCAGAAAGTTCATCACAAAAAACCCAAAACTAGTCTCCAAACTAATTTTAGGGGGAACAAAGCTATGTAAAATAGTGAAGTAAAGGAAGTTGACCAGAAGAATTATTGGAAGTTGGTTGGATGTCTATTTTATTTTAGTGCCTTAATACCTGATGTTTTTTATGATATAACAATATGTGAGTGATTTTATAGTGATAAAAAATAATCACCTCTTATTGATGGAAAAATGAATTCTTAGATATATCAAAGGCATAACATAATTCAGAATCAATTATTATAGCTCTAATAGTATTGACTTTTATGGGTATTTAGATCCAGATTAGGCATGAAATTTTGATGATAGAATATCCACATATTGTCGAGTGTACTTTATCAGAAAGAATTGTCTTATTTGGAATTTTAATGAAATGTAATTAAGTTACTCTCAGTACGGCTAAAGTTAGCTTTGTTTCAACCACTCATTAAACTACTAAACTTATGTGGATGAAGAGGCATTTAGAATATTTTCTTGTTGAAGTGATGTTGCCCTTGCTTTTGGGGAGTGATAATCAAAGAACAATCAAACTCACTAGGAATCCAGTTCAAAATTCTCATTTGAAGCACATTGATATCAAATATCACTTCATCAAGGAGGATGTGGAGAATAATGAATTAAATATTGAATATTTTTTTAACATCGGAACAGGTGGGTCACATTTTCATAAAACCCTTTCTGATGGAATCATTCAAAAACATGAGGTTGAACATGGGTTTCCAACATCTTTCAATTAAAGGCAAATGTATGTTTTTATTTCCCATCTATCTTCTTATATTTGGATTATTTTTTCAAGGGGGATAATTATACTAATTTAGAAATATATATCATAAAAGAGAGATTTGTGGTTAAGTTGTGAATTTTTCATTTTTTAGTGTGTGAACTATTCCAACAATTTGTAAGAGTGGTTGTAGGAAATAAAACGTTTTGTATTCTAGGAAGGGTAAAGAAGAGATGTGAAATGAAGCAAAGAAATAGGAATTCATAATTACTTTGATAGTATGGTTTTTTTGTTAACGATTCTTGTTTCCTACACTGAGTAAGCTCATGTATTCTTATAATTGTTGATAATTAATCCATTTCTGGCGGATACAATGATTGGTGACTTATAAAAACTTGGTTGACAACAAAATCTAATCTGGGTGATTTTTAGGACCATGCTGATGGTGAAGGTGATTATTTTCATGTGTGGTATTTTATTTTATAATATGGTTTGAATAAAGGAAATCACCTCTCTTTGATTTGGAAAGAATCCTAATGTGTTTTGGTAGAACCTTTTTTCGAGGGAATCAGATCCTAGTTTTTTGAGGAATTAGATTATATTTTTTCGTTCAATCGAAACCTAATTATAAGAAGTAGATCCTAATTTTTAGAATAATTAGAGCCTAATTTGTAGATAAATAAAATCCAGATTTTGAAATGAATTGGAGCCTAATTTTTAAAAGAATCAGATCTTTCTTTTAAGAAGATTTCGAGTCTATTTTTTTGAAGAATCAAAGCATATTATTTGAGTGAATTGGAATAGAAGGCTTGGTTATTATGATGGAGAATCCGAGTCACTTTGACTGTGATTCATTAAGTGTGATGATGATTTGAATATTTTTATTTATCATCAATCATGTGTTTATGTGAGAACTCATGATATAAGCATGATGATAGAATGGAGGAATTGTGAACATGGTACAAATTGAAGAAAGTGATGCTGATGATAGTTGAAAAAGTGGTACTGATGGCATAGAAAAAGTGGTACTGATGGGTGTTGAAAAAGTGGTACACATGGGCGTTGAAAATGTGGTGCTGAGTGAGAACAATTCTAGTGAGAAAACACGGTGTTAAGGTAAAAGTATTGTATATGGGAAATCAGTATCAAGAAGAGATAATGCATATTCAAAAGTACTTCCAAGAAGAGTGAAGTTGTGTCGATAGTGGTAGGTGATTCTGTTGAAGGTAGTACTAACGATGAAAAAGTTATAGACGGTAAAGATAATTTTGTGAGAAAGGTTGTCTAAAATTAGGAAAATAGTAATCAGAAATAATCACACCAATGATGATCATAACTAGAGTTGATTATTTCATTAAAGACTCTTTCTCTATTTGGTATTCAAATTCCTTAATAAAGTGGGTCAAGAGAAGTGAATAAGAAGTGTGTCTATCCCAAGTGGGCCAAGTGAAGTGAAGAAGAAGTATTCTTTTCATCATATAGGTCAAGAGAAGTGAATATGAAGTGTGTTGTCTCATGTGGGTCAAAACAGATGGAAAATAGAGCGAGATTCCTGAATGCTTTGTTGAGGGGGATCTGAACCATTAAATAAAAGATTTTGATTAAAATTAGTTTGGAAGAATTAGATTGAGAAATCATATTGGGAGAATCAAAATATGATGTTCATACTCTTATTTTCCTGATGATCGTAATCAGTTTCAACAATTGTAGTCTGAAGAAGAAGGGATTAAGGTTGAAAAACCTTTGTGAAGAATTGAGAATATTTGATGAAGTAAAAATTGATCTGATATTTTAGGGGAAATTATGATTATAGTAAATTTATGTGAGCGGGAAATATTTTTGGGATTCCCGCCTAACCCATTTTGTTCCCCTATAAAAGGAAAGAAAGTACATTTTACTTAGTCAGGTCTATCCATGGAGTACTATTCATCACAGTAGAGGGAGAAGCTTCGAATTCTTAAAGAGAGTATGTAATATCAGTTGTCTTGTATTGAATACAGATCATTGTAATGTATGTTGTGTTTTGATGACTTTGGTATTGTACTAATTTAATTGGAACTTGGTTTTTGTACTAGGATGAACTAAAAATAAAGGAATTTCCATATTTTGTATCACCGTACTAGGTTTTTTAGACTGTGGAAGAACAAGAACTATGTTTTTGTACCGATTTTTACCGTACTAATGATTTTCGAAGTAAGAATCATATTGAGTTTTAGCATACTCAGAGATTGAAGTGGTGTTGATTCATCTGTATCATGGAGGATTGGATTCAAAAAATCAGACTAAGAAATAAGACTCTGATTTTTTTAACATAAGTCCAAGAAGTTATTTTCTTTTTCTTATAATTGAATTGAATAATTTTGTTAGAATTTTATACACTCGTTGAATTGAAAAGAAGATAAGGTAATACGAGTTGTTACAAAAGAAGTTTTATTTCCCTATTTTGCTAAGAGGGTGCACACACACTAGTGGAATTATTTCATAGTGCTACATGAGTTTAAGGATATATCCTACTAATTGTAATCCAATTATTATTTTCTAGGGGATAGCATGGTATTGGATTACCTCCAACAATACCAAATAAGTGATTATTCTTATTGAATAGTGGACCTTGTAAATACATGTGTTCCTATGGATGTGTGTTTGTTTTTTATTCAGTAGGGAATTGAATATTTAATAAGAGTTGAAGGTTTTTCAACTAAAAGGGAACTTAAAAGAAAAAATAGTGTCAATGATTCACCCTTCCCCCTCTCAGTGGCATGTTACACTAACCACGAACTTAAAAAAGATAAACATTGTAATTTTTCTATCAAATCTAATCTCCATTCATCTTTTGTATATTTTCTCTAAAATCATTTTCAAATTTCTCAGAAAGATGATTTTCTATTATCATTAATTCTAAAACTTCATCTCATAACGGTTGTGTTCTACCCTTCTATACATAGTGGGATTTATAAGGATCATTATAAATATTTGAGTGAAGTTTATTTTTTTTATAAAACTCGAAAAGAGTAAGGTACTGATCCCATGACCCTTTTTAATCCAATGAAAAATATCTCAACATATCCTTTAGGGTTTTAATGGTTATCTAAAATTGATTGTCTATCAATATAAGATATGTTATATAGAAACTCAAATTTGTATCCGGATCTCTCTGATGTATTTTTTAGAACATCAATGTAAACAATATATCTTGATCAAATACAACAAATAGGGGAACTCCATAAAACCATACCACCTAATTGATGTATATTTCATCAGTTTTATTAAGAGAGAAATATTATTTTATTGAAATGAAATATTCTAATTTGGAAAGGCATTTTGTTAAAAATAAAAAATCATTATGTCATTGTGACATTTTGAGGAGTCTAATTAAAAAATACATTGTGATTTTTTCTCATTTATATTATGGTATGGGTAATAGTTGTAACATACCTATATACATTAGTTTCTCAAAATTAAATTACAAGAATACCATCAAACGCGTTATAGGCTATGACATATCTTTCATAAGGTTTTCCATTTTGAAATACTCTATTAGATCCCTATAAATCATTTTACTCCAAAAATGATTTAATAATGAATAAGTATGTGCCTCATTAAATATCTCATACTCCATGTATAGTATTGATGGGATATAAATTCAATTCCCTATTTGTATTATTCCAACATGGTCATGGTTGAACTCAATAACATTCATCACCTTCTTCTATAAGTACACATCATTCATATATAACTTTTAAATCCTCTCATTTATGCATGGTTGAACATTCATATAATAAATAAAGGCTCCTTTCCATTTCCTTTTGATTTAAATTTCGTTATTTCAAATATATATATATATTATATCTATATTAATTATCATCATAGACATGTATTTTGGTACTTTCCAACTTAGATAATCAACCACATTGTTCATCTTCATAGTGTGGAAATGTATAGAGGAATCCTAATATTTGATTAACCCAAAAAATATTTTAAGAATTATATTAAACTTTTCTTTTTTTAAATATACATTTAATGATATTTTTATCTATATATATGTCACACATTTCATTATGAAGATAATACCTCCATATTATCATTGAAAAAATTACTTCCTCCAAGTAAAAAACCATGAGTTTGGAAATTATGATCAGGGACCATCAATTTTAATTAGTAGTAATATATAGCCATTTAAATATTTTTGAGTACGCATAAGAGTCCTTTATCTTATTCATCAATATAGATCATGAAATCTTATCCCACGTAGGGTTATATAAGAACATGAATGATAATCATACATTTCTTTAGTTCTTTAAATCTCTCTTCAAATTCATGTACCGACATGATCATAGCCCAATTATGAGTAAACATCTTGGATTGATTATATTATCCTGATAAATATATCACAAATATGAAATAGTATCCAAAAGACCCAAAAAAACTTTGGATTCTGTTAATATGGTCAATCAATTCCTTTTCCCTAAAACCATCGTTCATTAAAGGATACACTAATATACACTAATTCTAAAATATATAATGCATTACTTTGGTTACTCATCACAATTCTAAAATGTTAATCATAATATTGGTTACTCATTGAATATATAAGAGTATCATTTATAAAGACAACCAAGAAAAGATCAAAGTAATATCTAAATACATTATTCATTATGTCTATGAATATATCTGGATAATTGGGATTTCTAAATAGAATTAAAATGAAATCATAAATTTCAACCATCTCAAAAATGGTTTTTTTGTGTGTACATCCTCCTTATTGATATTTAGTTGATGATAAATAGATCGGGGATCATTTTTAAAAAATATATATATAGAGATCCTCATAATTGATCAAATAGAACACCAATACCCTGTAGATGATACTTTTTCTTATTAGTAATTTTAAAAGTGTCCTAATAATAAACTAAAATATTATTTGATACATATTTCTACTTAACAGAATGAATAAGTGAGCCCTATGGAGAAGAACCTGGAAGAGTGAATCATTTATCTAGTTTTTAAAAGAGATTCATATTAAAATACTAAAAGAAAATTAGTTATATTATATATAAAGGGGTGGATATAGGTGTAGCACCACACATGAGTTCTACTAAAAACTCAAATTCATGTTTCTTATGAAAGACTATGAATTTACCTAAGAAACACATCTGTATATTCTTGAAAAATAGTTTTATTTTCAATGTTGAATTTCTCCCCAACAATTTGAGATAAATATTCTTCATGAATAGGTATGAAAGCCCATATGATGCAATAAATTTCAATTAAGTGATCGGGTTCATCCTCACCCTAATACATGATTAATTTTTGATTTTTAATATAAAATATATCTTAACTTACTAAGTAATTTATATGGATTCAATAATTTGAGGTCCAATCCATACAATAAAATAAATAAAATTAATCTAGAGAAAAAATTATAATATTCATAAGAAGAACTATACAATAGTCTTATATCAGAGAGGAGTTATAGATTTTAAATGTTGTCATACGACCACTATAATTTTCTAACTAAAGGTAATATCTAGTTATTGAGGTAGTGATAAAATTCCATTAGAAAATTACTTTCTTATAAATTAGTGGTTATAACCTGAATCCTATACAAAATTTTTAATTAAAAATTTGATGATATGTGTAAATTTCACAATATCTTAAGAAATTTCCATGTCGGTTGTAGTAATTTTATAATCTAAAACATATCCCTATGGAATATTTTATAGTATATTCCCTTGAATCTTGGTTCATTGGTTAGAATATTTCCCAAATATTTTTATAGATAATTCATAGTACATTTATGGATTATACTTTACCCTTACATTCATGATATTAATGCACTTTATCACTACACATGATGGGAAATACCCTTTCTCTTAGGAATGTACAATGATGTTTCCTTCCAAAAGTATCACATGTTGGAAAATGCATGTCTCTATTATTCACCTTATCCATTTTTTAATTTACATCCTTTTATACTATTTATTTCTATCAAT
Organism: Viscum album; assembly: GCA_963277665.1. Lineage (NCBI taxonomy): Eukaryota > Viridiplantae > Streptophyta > Magnoliopsida > Santalales > Viscaceae > Viscum > Viscum album. The sequence goes on along the minus strand of OY728161.1, from coordinate 578,073,030 downwards.
TCCATATATAATGGATAATTTATTCTCTATCATTATATAAAATGATACTATATCCTAATATTATTAAAAAATTTTGAATACAAGTTCCCTAGAAAGGGTTCATTTTAACCCATCAATGTAATGTTCATCATCAGTATTTTGATTATTTAAAAAGTCCAAAACATTGACATCATACCTTTTAATGTTATATTAATACTTATAAACATCTTAATATTACTATTATATTAAGAATTTTAATTTTATCTTCATATATGATCTTTTTTTATAATGAAAATAATTTCTCTGTAAAATTTCCTTAAAATACTTTTATTCCATTATCATCATTTCTATTTGATCATTATTGTTTTGAATCAATCACCACCACTGATCTAAAACCCTAGAGAGATTATCAAAATCCAAGACAACATTCTCTTGTTAATTAAATAAAATAGATAGATATATAATCAATATGGAAGTTAATCATTGCATAAATGAAAATGGATTTTAGTCACATTTTACAGATGAATGTCTCTTATGTATGAAGAATTATAATATTGTGGAACTACTCTTTGAATCTATATTATATCTCATAAGGGAATGGATATTAGATATAACCCGATTCAGATGCCACAATATATTTATAATGTTTTCATCTCCAGTTGAGGCTGCAGCTCTTGCTTCATTATCATGCCTTGGTGGGAAATCAAAACATTAATTATGGATATTGAAATAGTTTTCATTGATTATTCTAGGAAACATTTATAAATAATGAAACCCACTTAATTATATCATAACATCATGAATCGAAATTTATTTCATAAAAAATAATTATACAGAAAATCCCAATTGAAAATGTAAATACAACTAATATCAAAATCATAAGTATTTTTTATTTCAGAATATTCTCAAGGTACACCACAGGCTAAATTTCTCAAATCAATTATTTTTAAAAATATAGTTTCCATGTTTTTGATGAACCAATAAATGATACAAACCTTAAGAATAATAATCCAAATAACTTATATCCACTGGTCACATTATCAAAATGGTACTAAATACCTATAATATCATCCCAAATGTTTATATTGTTTTATTTTATTTTTTAATTTAGATAAATTATTTAATCCCATATTTTATTTGAAAACAAAAAATATAAACCCATATTTTTTGGGAATAATATTAATTCCTAGTATAATATCCCTGCATATCGATCATAAATTTTTTTTAGGCATCCTGGGTAAGGGAAAAATATAAAATCGGTTATCTCATATGCTCAGTAATAGAATAAAAATATAGAAATATAAATGAGCCATGAATAATAAGGAATGATTAAATGATGTTAAAATAATTTCATATAAATAATTACATGAGTATGAAAAAAATGTAAAAAATTATAAAAATAAACATGTGATCATTATTAACTGATTTTAGAATTATAGAATGTAATATGTATGATATCTAAAATTAACTGTCAAGGCCTTTCGAAAATAAATAAAAAAACTGTCAATGCCTTATTCCATGAAATCTAAGTAAATGGTTATGGCCATAAATAATTACACAATCTAGTTTTTTATCAATAGAACTATTGATGCATCTAAGGGATATGTAAATCCATTCCTAATATCTTAGTTAATAAGTCAAATGCATTCATTATATAAATTTACAACATCAATTTGTCAACATGCTATAAAAACCAACAAATTATCATAATAGACCAACTATAATGTGAAATTTCAATAATTTCCCTAATAAATATGATCAAAAACCACTAAAATAAATATGGTGTATGGTATCCTAATAGTAGGAACTCAATAAAGAAGTATATTCAATAAAGGATGTTGATTGAGTTGAAAATAATTTTAAATGCTCCTGGGAAAAATTTTCTTTGGGAAAATTCCATTTTAACTTTAAAATCCCTTATAAATTTTTTAAGAAAGCCACAAATATTATGGAAAAAAATTCATTGAAAAAAATCAAGTAATATTTTAATTAAATAATGAAATAAATGAATTTTCATGATTATTGTAAATTCCATTCTTGTCTTATATGTTTAAAAAACATTCCTGTCACACTTATGAAAAATTGTCAAAAACAACCTTTTTTAGAAAATGGTGAGAATATTCCATTTAGAACATTTTATTTAAAACATTAAAAATAGATAAAAAATTATTTAATAAATAATTAAATATTTTTATAATAATATTGTAGATTTATTAATTAATATATATTCATGGAAGAGAAATTTTCTCAACTGACTAGAAAAACAAGGTTGGTATTCATTAAAATAATTTTTTTATTATCTTGATTACTGAAAGTGATGAAAATGAAATGAAAACATGAAATTTATATAAAAATCATAGGATAATAAAATAATTTTTTTATTAGAGAAATAACAAAAAATTCCATCAATAAAGACTACAATAAAAAGAATCTCAAATAATGAGGAAATTGTGAAATAAACAACAACCTCAGGTTCAACAACCTTCAAATGCATTTGAAAATACTATATAATTAATATAGAATTTTTATTAATATATTTTGAACCTTAATAATTTTTACAATACCATATATTATTTACTTATACCCACTTATCATCTTATATTGACAATTCATTGTTAAAATCACTTTTTGGGGTAATAACTACTTCATTTTTATGTATATTTTGATTTGGTAGTTTTGATCCTTTTATATTAATCCTTGTTAGAACATATATACACATTTTAAAATGAAATTAACATCATATATATTCCTTAATATATTTTTATATTAATCCATAAATTATTGAGATGTAAAAATAAATTACACTATTCCTAGAGACAATAGGTTATACATACACATGAACAATGTTATTACTTTTCAACATATGTAATGTAAGAATAAAAATTAATAATTACCCTATATAGAATAATTATTATAAAAAACTATATCATATATATATATATATGAACTAAATATATCATCATTAATATCTACAAAAAACCAAAGTAAAAAAATGGATCTCTTCACTTCAGGTAGGTGGTTGTCCACACATATGCACACGTGACATTATCGTTTATAAATAAATTGGATGTGAGGAAGGTATATTTGATATTATAATTAAATAATACTAATTATTTCATAAATATCATATATAATAATACAAACCATAACAATAAAAATCTATAAAATGTGGTGATTAAAAATGAATTGTATCACTATGTAGAGACAGTGAGACATATATTTGAGAAATAGATAGTTTCACATTCAATCTTATAGAAAAGAGGGATTATAATTGTGGTTTAATAATAATTATGAAGTTTTATATTATTTTTTTATTTAATTTATTTTTTTATGAGAAATAATACATATTATGAGGTAATCTAATAAGAACAGAATTGTAAGATGTCAGATATTACGTGTTATGGAATTAAACCTTATTTATGACTGGTTATGATGTGTTTGATTTAAAAAGAGTTATTTTTTTACACATAAGGTTTAATATCATGATTATGGATGTTTCTCCCATGTTTGTGGATTATGGTTTTTGGTTCTAGGAATCTTGTTAGGCTTGCCTAATGTTCCATGCCTAGGGTTGTTAGGATGGAGGTCCTAGTTATATGAAATGTGTGTGCTTAACTTTGTGAATGTATGACCAAGGGTAATTGAATATGAGAGATTTATGATATAGGGTATTTTATGTGTAATTGTTATTATGATTGACTAGAAGTATTGACTATGAGATCTGTTGTGGGATTATTGACAAGAGGGGTTATAACATGAGAGGTACCAAGAGGGACATTATTATATAAATGTTGGACCATAGGGAATTGACTGTAAGAGGTGCTAGGGATCATTATAATGAATACTTGGGGGATATTGACCGTGGAAGCTTCCTAGGTGGTCGATTGTAAAGGATTAGTGCTATGTTGTACCAAAGAGGTTAGACTATGTGAGCTTTCTCAGATGGTCATTATTATTTATCGATTGATGACATGTTGATCCCGAGGTGGTAGACTATGAGAACATTCCCAGTGGGTTGTTTTTGAATGATTGTATGATTGTGACGAGTCAGCCAAGCCAACCAACAAGCATGGACTCAGTTCACTTGTTTTATTGGATGGTCATCTGAGACTTCTACCTAGTTACTATTACAAAGGGGGTACATAGCATAGTCTATATCATGATTTTACATAATTAAATGGGTTGAATATATATTAAATGTAATGAATGTAATTGAAAACTATTTGATTGTTTGCTTTTGAGTACTTCGAAATTTATTGCTTCATTTCTACATATTGGCTACTATATATATTCACAAATAGTTAGGCATAAATCTTTTGTTGGTTGCCTACTGGTATTTCTATCACACCTTGTTTCGGTCATGATTTTTGACCAAAACATATTATATGGTTGTAGTTATGGATAATGAATGTGTCATTCTTCATCAGGTACTTTATGGCTATGGAGATAGAGAACATGGTACCAAGATGAGACTTGCGATGCTATTGGGGTTCACTGTTTTCTTTACTTTGGTTTTAGTATTGTATTTAAAACATTGTGACTTTTTTGGAGACATTACTAGATACATGTGTTATACATCATTTAGTTATATATATACTGGAGTTTTTTACACTATCAGTCTTTAGCTGCTTACTTCTTTTGTATGGTATTACTACTTATACTACAGTTTAATATTAGTTTGTACTGTGTTACTCTCCCAATGAGGGCATATATTCCCCACTATCACACCCAAGTCCCTCGCTACTAGTTGGAAGCCTTTGGCGTTCAGGGAAATGTACCTGAGGCCATGTGACCAACCGGGCACGGGGCACCATTGGGAGGCACTCGGATCTGGGACATCCCATTACCTGGTTCGTCACATGTCCTCATGCCCATTACCCAAAACGCAAGAGGATGCCGACTAGTAGAGAGGGCCTTGGGTGTGATATTTGGGAAACTATGCCCTCATTGGTAGAGTAACATAGCAGAATCATATAGTATATAGTAGTAGAAGCAGTAATACCATACAACATAAGTAAACAACTGAAGACTAATAGTGTAAAAAACTACATTATATATATATATATATTATGCAAGCCACATGTATCTTTAAAAGCATCCCAATAAGTCACAATTCTTGAAATACAACACTAAAACCAAAGTACAGAAAATAGTAAACCCCAATAGCATATCAAGCCTCATCTTTGTCCCCTACTCTATAGCTCCATATCCATCAAGAATCTGATGATGAAGGGAGATTTACCTTATGTATACCTAAATCATATAAACTGTTTTGGTCTAAAATCATGTCCCAAACAGGGTGTGAGAGAAATCCTAGTAGGAAACCACCATAATATCTATGCCTAAGATTTGGTGAATATTTATAGAAGGAAATATGTATAAGTGAAGTAATTAAATAGGAATTAATCAAAATTATACCATCCTACAGTTTTCAAACACATTCATTACATATAACATTTATTCAACCCATTGAATTATGTAAGCTCGGGATCTAGCCTAAGCTTTGTACCACTATGTAATAGTAAAAAAGTAGACGTCTCAGAAGACCATCTAAAGAAACAAGTTAACTAAGTCCAAGCTTGTGTTTTATCTTGGAAAAATCGGCACAATCATTCAATCATTCAAAAGAAACCCTTTAGTAATATTCCCATAGTCTAACCCCTTCAGTTCAACGTATCATCAATATATAAATAATAATGACCCTCTAGGAAAGCTTGGAAAATCTAAACCCATTGGTCTGCATAGCACTAATCATTTACAAACGACCACATGTGTGGCTCTCATGGTCAATACCCCATGGGTCTTCATTATAATGACCCCCTGGCAGCTCTCACATTCAATTCCCTATGGTCCAACATTCATATAATAATGACCCTCTAGGTAGATCTCACGGTCTAACACTTATGGTCAATGACGCCATAGAAGCTCTCATATTCAATACCTCTGTTCAATCATAATAACAATTGTACATAAAAGACCCTATCTTGGGATTATCTCACATTAAAATCCAATTGATCATTCTTTAATAATTCTCAACTCATGTATTTCATATAATAAGAAACTTCTTCCTAACAACACTAGGAATATAAAATAAGGCAATCCTAACATGATTCCTTGACACAACATCCATAATCAACATACATGCGAAACATATCCCTAATCATGGTATTAAACTTTATGCATATACAAATGAACTTTTCTAAATCAAACACACCATAACCAGTCTTAAACAAGGTTTAATTCCAAAACATGCAATACCCTAAACATGGGTATTCCGAACTTTAAGCATATATAATACAATGAAAATCTATGAAGCGCACAAACCACCTACCTTGACATTGTATGAGTTACACTCTTGAACGCCAACCCTTAAATCGTCCTAGAACATCGTAGATCATCAAAACGGTCAAAATCGTTTAACCATTGATTACTCTAGAGAGAGGAGAAATCAAGAAGAGGGGATCTAGGGAAAGATAGAACTCACCAGTGGGAATCGAACACACCTAGTTATGTAACAATAAGAGCTCAGATAGAGGAACAAGAGACGCTTGAAGATCCTCATCCATATATCACTCTCTGGTATATGGCATGGGAAGAAGAAGAAGCTTCTAGACATTAGATTCCACCCCATTCTGATTAATCAAAAACATACACAGCGTGTTCATATAATGTACACACGTTGTACTAGAATCTACCAGAACCCATGTTAGGAGGTCCACATGGCCATTTACTCAACATTTACGTGGACAATACAAGGATACACATGGAAACTGATTACAAAACATGCACTCAAGATTACACGGTGTGTACTAAAAAAAATTTCCATATGCATCCTTTTTTCTCTAAAACACCCAAAATCAAGATTCATACCTAAAAATAAGATCCAAAATCTTACACATGACACAAACTGAATCAAGCCACCAATTTTTTGTATTGATAGATTTAAATTAACAGCTAACAATGAGGTTGAAAAATTGAGCAAGGGATAACCATCAAGTATGTCAGTAGCCTTTACCATTAGTAGAATTTTGGGGAATGATGGGTTGAAATTAGGGATGGATAATAAGGGAAAAGAGGGATGATGTGGCCTAGAGGATCGGTCCCCCACCCCTATTATGGTCGAGGGATAATAGGAGGGTCCATCACCATTGCCTAGGGCATGGCCGTATAAAATAGGAGGCTAAGATCACAGGTTCCCCTCTATGTCTTATCTCTCTTCACACATGCATGATTATAGTTGAATAGTTTTTCTAGGTGAATAGAATGAATAAAAAATTGTTGTACAATTAATATAATAATATATTAATATGATAATGATATTTAATTCATAATATTATTATATTGGTAAGATATTTTAGGATTAATAAGAATATACAAATCTTAAGAATGAGATAATAATTACATTGGATACTTTATCTCTCCATATAAGTAACCTTGAAACTGAAGGGATTAGGATATCTAAGAGTTACTAAGTGAATATATTCATGGAAGGGTGTCATAGGTATAGTAATATGGTATAATTTCAAGGATTAATTATATTGTTAATTGTATCTTGGATTGGATGAAGGTGTATTTGTTTAAAAGTGAATATATGGGAAATTATGGTAAATCTATAAATTTTATTCTAATGAAAAGTAATTTTTAAGTAATCAGGGATTTAAAATAGACAAAAGGGTATGATAAAATTTTATTATTTGAAAATGAAAAAAACCATTCAATTTATGTCATCATATTCTAAAATTTTAAAACTTTTAAAGTAGTTTGAAATCAATTTAAATTTTTTTCTTTTACAGAGTTAATAAATTTTTCACCTTAGTAATTAATTTTGATGAAAAGAAATTAAAATTGAACTTGTTAAATAATTTGAAACATTAGTTTTAAATTTTAGAAACCATTTTATCAAAAAAATTCTTAAAGGAATTAAATGATAATTTTAAAATAAAAACACTAAAATGTATAAGATAGTTTATCTAAAAAATAAAATTTTTGTAATTTTAAATTTATATATATGATAAATTATAATTATTCCTGATTTTGAAGCCATATATTTACTTACTATAAATTTAATAAAATTTATGAGGCTTGAAGAGAAAAAAAATCCTATTATAAACTTTAAAATACTATTTTTAAAGATATGACCAAAACAAATATATTAATGTGATATATTAATTTTGTTCTAAAAATTTTTATCATGTGATTTTTATTTAGATGGTAGTTTTATAAATAAAGTTTTTATTAATTTATATTATATTTTATTAATTTAATGGATTTTAAAACTTCTAGTTTGTGCTTACATTATCAGAAAATCAAGGAAATTATAATTTTAGTAAATCCTACTTTTTTCAACTAAAAGTAATCATTTTTAGAGTATTGTAAAAAAATAACAGTGAATATATTTTTATATGAATAATTAAAAATTTTGTCTCTTTTATATAATTAAAATTATAAAATATTTAAATTTACCTTTCATGGTAAAATTAAAAATATAATGAAAATTGTTTTAATTTGGAATACCCTTTCTCAAAATTAACTCATTTTAACTCATTGACATCAATGGTTATGATTATTAATTGATTATCATATTATGAAAATTAATAATTTTATATAATATGTTTTTAAAATTTTATGTCATCTATTATGTGACACAGAATTTGTCAAATATTTCGTTACTTTTTACAAGATCTCAAATAACATGTAATTAAATTTTTCTATGGATGTTTTTTTATTTTTATTTTATTTTATAACTCCAGTTAAAGGTAATAGTATATCTCATAAATGTATAGATACCTAAAAACTACTTTTAATCCTTTATAATATAATGATACACTCTTTAAGCCACAAGCTTCTCTAGTCCTGACACTGATGAGTGTCTCATGGGTAGGGCCTGACACCCAACTTGATATATATTACCTAGAGTTATAATTCACTTTGAGATAATAGATTCATATCCAATACTATTCACATATAAAATATTCCTAAAAATAAATTCATCACCATCATCTCAATTATTTGAAATAGTAAATAGGTTGTTCTTTAGTAAATCTTTAGATATAACCTTACATGGACTAATATATTTCTTCCCATGCTTGGGTATTACAACACCATTAATTTATTTTGGTTGTCATTTCCATTGGTGATAATAAATAACACAAAATTATCCCCATTCTTCATAGTATTAGCATCTCCATTCAAATGAGATTAACAACTTCTTTTCGTCAACCATGTATTATTTTTCTTGAATATAAATATCTGAGACCATACTACATCAAGTAAACTATAAAATTTGGAGTGTCACACAATTTTCATAGTAATAATCCTTATTGATAAGTATACATAAAATTTTTAATATTCAATTTATAAGTTTTATTTTATCAAATTAAAATTCATTTTTCATTTTTTCATAATTTTATTAACTGAATTTTTTTAAAAAAATGGTTTTCAGCCCAAAAATGTTAAAAATACTTTCCATGAAAAGAATTAATTTTATAAAATTAATGGAAGAAAGATTTATATTTAGTAGGTCAAAATAATATAGCTTTGACAACAATAATTTTATTAATTGAAAATAAACTACATAGGGTATAGATTAATTACCACAATAAATGTAAAATAGCTAATTTTAAAGAATTATTTTTATAATAAATGTATAATATTTTCTTAATTAAATCATAATATTGTAAATTATAACATAGATATATTAACATGAATAAAAAACATATAAATTTTTATTTAATTAATAATTGTGATTAAATAAAAATAAAAAAAATTAATATATAAAACATCATTCTTTTGATAAGCAATATCTCTTGTATCATTTTTTCATTTAAAAGTTAATTTTCTCCATTTTTCAAATTGAATTATGTTAAAGGGACATAAATTTTGATTCAAAATCTAAAAAAAATTAATATGGGTTGCATTATATATATATTATCAAAATAATTTCCATAGTTAATTTTTAACTAAAGTTAATAAGGTTAAAATTACTAATAACGAATCTCATATTTTTCAAAACTAAACTATCAGACACACCTCCAAGAAGTCGATATAATGTAATAAATTCATAACATTTATATCCAAAAATATTTTCATCTAGTTCACCTAACATACCTAACCAACCTAACACCCATGATATTCTATTCTTACACCATACATAAATAAATATTTTCTATGAAAAATTCCATCTTTTCAGATAAAAAAGTGTGCACTCCCACCATTTCTCTCATCCCACTTGACACCAACAAAAATAAACATGAATTACAATAAAATATATACTTATTATGTACTGACATGGATTTTAAAATTTTCCATTGCTTTCTCACAAGATTTCTCAACCAACTTAGAAAAAACGGTTCATATCTCCTATTTTTTATCTAATTAAGTCTTTGTGATAATAACTTTGGGTATAAATTTATTGTAATTTAATATTTTAATAACAAACCCTTTACATTCCCAACTATTACAAATTTATGAGATACTACCTTTCACTCCCATTAGACCCATTATATTAATCTTTTTTCACAACCTTTATTCAATTAGAATTACTCATTTATTCCCTCACTCCCCTTTTCAATTCAATCACTTCCTTTTTTTTCAAGAAATTAGGTTTCCATGTGATTATGAATCTATATATTATTAATAATTACTTTAATATATAAATTATATCCAATTAATGACATATTATATTTCTTTCTCATTAATACCATTTCTTAATACTCTTTGTATAGTCATCATATTACTTAAATAATTCCTTTATTTTGTATCTCCATTTTATAAATACCCTAATATATTATCATTAAATAGTACCTATATAAATGGTTTCTAGTGGGTTATTTTTATGAATTATGTTATTAGTTAAGTAATTATTATTGATATTTTAATGATATTGGAGATCAAATTACATTCATGGATTTTAGGATAAGTGGTATGAGGTTTTCATATAAAATTCCTCTCTATAAGTCATAATTTTTATTATTAAAGTAATTTATTTATGTTGCCTATTTTCTTCCAATTTGAGATTTTATTTCAGGGAATTTATTTATTTTAGGTATTTTAATATCAATTGTAATCCCCCTCTTTTATTTTTATATGATTGAACTGCTATCATAGCTAAAAGTGGGGTTTTCATGCATATAAATTTTCATTATTCGAGGGTCATGTGATATTCACTGCATATTTTATTTTTTGTGGTAAATTGATTTCCATGGAAAACTCATTTACATATTAGTTATGAAATTTAATGTATTTTAATTTCAATATTTCTATCCCTGTCTTGTATTCCTTTTATTGAACACATATAAAAACCATTGTAAAACTTATTCATTTCTATTATGGAAAACCATATACCATTTTGGAAAAATAAAATGTGTAAATACTTTTCTAGAAAATAAATGCCTATTTAGAGAGAAGAATGTAGATGTGGTTATGGTACATATTTACATAGGTCTAATCACACTGAGTAGGGTTTGTTGAGCATTTTACTAATCATTTTCATGATGTAAAAATAGTGGTCCTAAGACTCTACTCATAGAGATACACTCATGGTGGATATGCCTTAAAATATTAAAAAACTCTTAATAAACCATGATGAATAATTTTCCATTCCATTACCTTGGTATCAAAAAATTTCATACTAATAAACCAAATTACTATATTTCATGGACGACCCTACACATTTAAATTGACCAAGGCCCTATATTTATTTGATGAGGGTACATAATGATTCTATGAAGATTCCTCAATTCTTGTATGCTGATTAGTGGATGTTCTAATATACATCTTAATTATTATAATAAATTATGAATTATTTTATTTCTATATTTATCATTATATGGATTCATTGGTTTTATTCGATAAAAGTATCCTTAGAGAATAATATGAATAGGCTTGATTAATCTTGTGGTAAATTATTTGGGTATAACCTTGTATCAGGTGGGGACCACAATTATATATCGCCTTTATATATAGAATGGTCATGTACAATTTTAATTGTTTTTAGTGTATAACTATACCCAATATATAATATGTTTTTCAATAGAAGGCACTGAAATATGGTTTTGATATCTAGAATTATATGTTCCATTATTATGAGATCAAGGCTTATTTGTTTCTATGTTTTCATTTTTATTATGGATGTACCACACCCTTAGTTTTTATTGAATATGATTTCACATTGTTCATTTATTATTTTCATATCACTTATCCCATGATTATATTATAGAATCTTTATGTTTATTATACACTTTACTAAGCATTTGATCTCACCTTTATTTTAATTTCATTCCTAGGAATCCTTGATGAGGAATATGTGTCGTTTTCAAAAATTTGATGGAATATAATGTTGCCAAATATTTTTCAAGTAGTATCTTATGTTTCAAATTAAATATTTGAATTTATATAGTAATCTAAGCCTAATAAGACATTAAAACCTAAAATAACCATTTTATTCGATATTGATAATGTAATATAACTACGAGCTCAAGGTTTTTGGAGTACTGGATATTAATTTTTTTAGATAATGTTGTGTTGCTACCTCAGAGACTATATTAAGATGAACAAAGTAAGATAAAATAATTAATTTGAAAAAGATCCTAATTTAAATGAAACAATAAAGAAAAAACAATAGTAATTTTATTTTATAAATAAATATCATGATAAAATTTTGTGACTTCAAATGTATAATGAATAATACTGACAGGGGGAATCAAAACCATATCAACACATGTATTAAATATTGGGATATTGACCTTTAACATATAAATGGTGCTATATTTGATGAAAATCATCTCATAAAAATATTAAAGATATTGACTAAATAATTAACAAATAATCTCTTCCAAATTGAGAAACATATTGATCCAAAAAATTGTGTAACTATGATATATCACATTATGTGTAAATGACCTCCATCCTTCAGTAGATAAAGTAAAGAATTAGTGGCTATATAAAATAACATGTCTCTAGAATATGTCATTATATCAATTGGAATTATTGAAAATGAAAATTTAACCATGGAGTGTTATCATCTGAATGGGGATATGGAAAAATAATGGTGCTAGTTCCAAACACTAATGAGGAAGAAGAGATAATGGACCTGTAATGGGGAAAATCAAGGAGGAATTATTGTAAAATGATTTCCCTTTGAGTAAAGTAGTGAAATAGAAATTACATTATTAAATCTTAGATAACATTTTAGTGGAAAATTCTATTTAGTATGATTCAAAAATTATAAGGATAGACTATTAGGTTATTGATTATATATATATATATATCAAACATAAAGATTTATTATTTTTTCAATGGGTTATATCCAATAATTTTAATGTAATTATTATATATAAATTTTTCACTGTATGAAGATATAGTATCTATCACTATTAAGATGTAAAATTGGTTTTCCAAGATTCATTTATTCAAGGGCAATGTGGATAAGAATAGGTGAGATGAGAAACCTATGATGAAAAATGCAGTAAGTGGGATGAATGGATGTTTGAGATTTCACACATGTGGTATATGTGATAAGACTCACTTGATATCTTGAGGGAAGGGAACATGAATTTGATACATGTGTGGAGATAAAGGTTATCATGATTATAAATTAGTGGAAAATATATGATCTATTAATGTTCAATTATTTAACTATAGGGATAATGGAAAATATACGTCCAATTCTAAGAACCTCAAGGGATAATACCTAAAAAAGGATATAAGAGAATGTAAAATATTATAGGATTACCATAACAAATTTCAATATTCATGAAGATATTTTAGTAGGTATTTTAATCATTACCTTTATGTTAGGTAAGGTTTTATTTGAGTCTATATCTTCACAATATTTAATATATTATATTTTTTCAAAAAACATTAAAAATTTTCCTATCACCATAGTAAGAGAGCTATCAACTCAGATGCCATGTTAATTTTTTATTAAAATAATGACATGTCTCAATGTTCTAATTATGAGTCTTGGGAATACCCTATTTCAATACATGGTTATTTTACCTATGTTTTACACTGACATGATCAATACTATGTATTTTATATTAATATATAATGAAAAAAGTTATTAATATGTGTTGAAGATTATGATTCATGAATATAAGTAGGAATATCATGTCTGTGGAGGGGAAACCTCATCATCAAAACAATGAATTGATAATCCTCAAGTAGATATAATTATATAAATTCTTAGTAAAAATTAAGATCCATAATGATATATATATAATGATGATATCTGAGTAAAAATGATATAAATGTTGTATAGAAATTCATTTATGTTTATATTAAATAATTACATGGTCATCCACTAATTTATGAAGTTAATTTCTCCATTGAACACATTCATGATGAAAGGCCAATATGTAAGACTCATTATAGAATCTCAATAATGGAGTTTGTTGAATTAATGAAAATTATACAATAGTTGAGTGATATTGAATTTATAAATGCTCTTATTTCACAATGGGGATATCCTTTTTTAGTAATGAAAAAAGGATTGGTCTATGTGACTACGAATTGATTATGGGGAATAAAATTAAATTAGTAGAAGGAATAAGTATCCTTTAACATGAATTGTTGAATTATTTGACCAAATCAAAGAATCCCAATACTTTTAGAAGATAGATCTTCAATTTTATTATCATTATCTACTATTTAATTATTCTGATATTTATAATATGACATTTTTAATAAGGTATTAACATTATGTATTTATGATAATTGTTTTTAGATTGTATAATTCAAAATTTTCATTAATGGTAATGAGGAATAGGTTATTCAAGGAGTATATTGATATTTATTTATTTTTTTTATTAATTATATATTGACATTCACTATGATATATAATGATAATGAGATTCATAAATACAAAATTTTGGAGACCATAAAAAAGTAAATATAAAAGATTTATAGTCTGTGTGAATTAGGGATTAATGTAGTTTCTTTTCTTGGATACATTAACTCCATTTATAGAGAAATTGTTGATTCTTAAAAGGTATATGTATTTAAACAATGTATGTAACACCTTGATATTTAACGGTATGATTCTTTTTAATAAATTTAATTTCATCGATAACTTAGGTTACACCTAACTTCGTTTTTAAATGAATCTAAAATCACTATTGTCATATTATTATGTGACTGTTATAACATATATGTTTGATCTGGAGTATAGAAATTCGAGTAAATAAATTATGAAAAATATGTGTTTTATTTTT
Source organism: Viscum album (assembly GCA_963277665.1). Lineage (NCBI taxonomy): Eukaryota > Viridiplantae > Streptophyta > Magnoliopsida > Santalales > Viscaceae > Viscum > Viscum album. Next base: position 578,057,839 of record OY728161.1, on the reverse strand, counting down.
AAATCATTAGTTATCATTTAATTTGAAAAGAAGAAAATCATTAGAAGTTAAAATAAATGTTTTTCTAAAAAAACAATCTTTTTTGAGAAATGTGTTTTTATTAAAATAAATTAAATTGGTGGGTATTGGTGATATTTTTTACTGAAATTTATTTATTAAATATTCAATTATATTGTTTATCATTCATATTGTATATTTTTTAGATATTATATAGGATTAAATACAGTTTTGTGTTTGGAAAATATATTTTTCTAAAACACAATACACTACATTTTATAAACTCATTTAAAAATTAATTTCATCCACTTGTAGAAATTAAATCATGAAATATTAATTCCATATTTTTTAATGTTGTGGATCAAATTTTATTGATATGACCTATTCATATTTGATTAATATGAATAGTAACTATGGAAATATTTATCACCATGATATACGGTAAATCGAGTTAACCATGATTTAGAATAACTGATAAGGTCAGAATATTTAATCATAATTATTATTGGAATATGTTAATAAAACACATAATACCTTACGGTCGAATTACATTGTTTTAATGGAATCTTATCCATGAAAATGATCAATATAGTATTTAAAAAAAATATAGTTAAAAAATGTCACTCTCTAAAATTTAAATGTATCTTATGTTTTTATATTGGGACAAGATAAATTTACAAATGAATATAAATGTCCATTGTGAACTAAATAGATAAAATATTATTGAATTTTTTTAATTATATAATTTTTCTAAATACTTATGCAACACCAACACAATATTTCTTCAATTAATAAAAATATATAATAAATGGTTTTAAAATATTATATAATTTGAATGAGTAACAGAATTCCAGAAATTTTTTAGATTAATATTAATTTATTTTATTCAAATTCCAAATTTGACTTTAATTTTTTAATTCAAATTAAATGAATGTGGTCAAAATTGTTATTAATGACATTTTATGAAAATAATATTTTATTAAATTTTTTAAAAATATAAAAAATAATTAAATATGATAAGGAGGATATTATATGGTAGATAATGTAATATATTGGTCATTTATGAGACTTTTATCCACCTTATAAGGTAAATTAAAAACCATTGTGTGTGGAGAAGATGTTACCATAGTAAATATTAGAATACGCTAATTAATTGGGAAATCCAAAAGAAAAATTTTAAAATGCCACATAAATGTGTCAGCATTTTGTTATTTTATTTTATCTTTTCCATGTCAGTAATTATGTTTGAATCTTTATCCTTATGAATTAATTTGGTTATGTAATGAATCTAAGATGTCTTAAATGTTTATCAAATTTAAAAGTGTAGCCCACGCCAATTATAAATGAGAACCAACTAGCTCACTTTCTTATTAAACATTGACCCTTATATAGTATCCATAATCTACTATAAAACCTAAAAATCAACCTTAAACACATCATACTGATTACAATCTATTAAAAATGCAATTCCTAGGACCCTTAAGTATAAATCTAATGTTGTGCTTTCAATTAAGTGGTAATGACCTTTACTGATCATTTTCATTTTACATATTCATTGAAACCTCTTAACCTATGATATTTTTCCTAAAATAATATATTCAATATCATAATTACAAAAAATTACTATTATTATGAAATAACCATTATCATACTTGATTCCCCTCAAATGGTATGTGATGGTATCACCTATGTGTATATATGGATTACCATCTCCATAATGTGATAGAAATCATTCTCCACCATCATATTTCCTGAATGGTTATTATTATGGGTATAAAATTTATATATAATTATTATAACATTAATTATACTTTAGAATTAAAATATCACATCTAATTTTTTCCATCCAATCCAAAAGAAGTAAATAATGTCACTTGTGTGTGTGCTTGGACTACCACCTCCATGAAGATATATGATTTGTTTTTAATTTCTATTTTAATCAGATAGTAATATGGAAATATTTAATGAATATATATATATATATGATATATATGATATAATAATAATCCTATAAAGTTTATGTATCATTTACTTCTCTTTCATTCCATCTATCAAAAAATTTAAATAGTGTTCATTTGTATGTATGACCTACCGACTCCATGAATGATATAATACATTTTTTATCTCCATAACGTGTTTTAATGAATATAAATTTTTATATAATGAATAAATTTGATATTATTTTAATTATTCAAATTATATAAATGATTTATATGTGATAAAATTATAATGACCCAAACTACCAAACCGAAACAAACATGCAAAATGAGACAGTTTTTACCCAAAATAGTGACTTTAACGATGAATTGTTAAAAATTTGTTGATAAGATATTTTAAGTATATAATATATTATATTATTTTTATAATTATTTTTATATAATATGTATATAATAAATATGAAATAAATATATATTTATTACACAATATTTACATAAGTATATGATGAATGTCGAACCTGAGGTAATAGTTTAACTCACAGTATAACAATTATTCAAATGTATTGATGTTTAAGTCACTTTTGGGGGAATTATTTTATATTTAGGTAAAATTAGATTTATTTGTATGTTCTCAACACTTTTTACTTCTAATAATTCAATTTTTCTTATAACATTCCTCTCTTTATATATTTACAATACAAGAATAACATGTTAAGGAAAACTAACAATGTTTTACTAATCCATCAAGAATATTTTTAGTTGATATTCATATACTCATTGAAATGGATTAAATAATTTTTTTCTATTATTAAATTATTTATTAACGATATTTTTTCCATGTTTTACTTTTTAAATAATGGTTTAAATAGAATATTATTTTCATTTTCATATTTTTCTAAGAGAAATATTATTATAGTTTTCTAAATGTTGTACTTTTTGAAATTTTGAACAATTTTAAAAAACAATATTTTTAATCATATACAATATGAATGGAATCTATAATTTTCCTGATAGGTAATTTCATTAAAGATAAATTTTTTAGTTTATATTTTCATTTTCAAATGAAATATTTCCTTAATATTTGGTATGTTTTTATACTTTAAATATGTTATTTCATTTTATAAAATGTATTTTCTCATAACATTATCTAAAAATATTGTTAAAATATTTTCTTATATGTCCAAATCCTTTTTCAAATATTATATTGATGATAATATAAAATGATACCATCTATCATGTTTCATTGGATGGTTTAAGATTAATTTTTTTAGGGGAATTGTTAAGAGTCATTGTTCTAGTTCTTTCAATATTGATTTTTTTAGGAATGTTGATGATTAGTTATTATTCATTCCTATGATGATTTTTTTCGGCATATTACGTTATGGTAATGGCATAATATATTCCATTGATGAATACGTAGGTCTCATGAAACAATCTATATTGCGTTTTTCTTCCACGACCATAACTATTTAGGTATATTTCATGCCATAAGGCCTTGATAGTATTTTCATATTTCATTAATATAGGGCCTCAATGTAATTTTTCATATGTATGACTTTATGAATTCCACCATTGTATTTTATTTGATTTCCATGTGATTATTTTATTTTTTATGATATCTAGGTTTAAATTTCTAGATCATGATATAATTTATATGAAATTATTTCATCATCTTTTATTCATTCAATATTATTCATTCATTATTAATCATAAAATTTATGCATACACTTAATGATCATTAGTGCTCATCCCTTTTTAGATTTATTTTCCCCACATTTCCAAAAAAAATATATATTATTCCTCAAATGATTTAATTTTATATTGGTAATAAGTACTATCAAAAATAAATAAAAAATTTAATTATTTGTTTTCAAATATAATTGAGATTAAATAAATAATCTATTTTACCAATACTATTGATATATTTGGCCATCTAGGATGTGATCACTTATATCTAGTGTCAATGTTATAATGTAAACACTCACTCTGGGATACTATGGTTTGGGGATTTAAAGTTAGTTTTAATTAATTTTCCGGAAAAAAAACTTGGGAAGTATATTTAAGAAAATATATATTAAGGAACATAAACCTAGGACTGTCTTTGTGAATGTTACCAAAGAAACCAAGATTTTGATTTTGATTTTAATTATAAATATATTATAAATTTATGTTCAGTGTTTTAGTATTTTTTAAATTTTATATTATTCTTAAAAATATGATGATGTAATGTAGTATATTCCATTAATTATAAATTCTTCCTTGTGGATCGAATTTAAATATTGTAAAATCACATAATCTATGTAGTGATTTCTCAGACCGGAATGATAATGAAGCTAGAGAGGGATATGCATTGGATAATGAAAATTTTCAATTATTTTTCCTCACCAAACTCATAATATTCCTGAAAAACATTCTTTTATGTAGTATTATAATGATACACTACATGGTTTAATGTTTTTACAACACTTCATCTATCATCAACCTCCATCATATACTGTGTCTACAAATACATATCAAGGAGATCAATGGATATGTTCCTTAGAAAATAAATCTCTCACTCTTGGAAATGATGAATGGGATAATGTTATAATAGTATTTTATCATATATCAGCTGATTCATATCAATAGTGGTCATTGATTCTAAACCATAAATATGAGGATGAAAAAATAATCTTTTAATTGATGGAATTTTCTATAAAATTGCATGAAAAATATTTTCCTCACAAACAATTAGATGTTATGGATGGATAATTTTTTAGTCTGAGACTAAAGGAAGAGGAAAATATTTTAATTTATGAATCCAATAATTATAATTTTATCAATCCAGGATATGGTCTACATATGTAATTTGATGAGTAAGATTAACTGTTACTTTATTTATATAAATAAAATCCCTTCAAGTGAACTTGTATGTAAAACATTCGCATCATTTGAAGATATAATATGATATTTTACCTAGATATATGATAAATTATCCAGTTAAAATGGAATAAATGGAATGAAATATAATAATATGATATCAAAGTAAAAATTGGTTATAGTGAAGAAGATAAAAGGATGTTTCCAAACATGTGATACAGGTGGTAGAAGAAACTTTATAATATTCTTAAAGGAAAATTATTTTGATTCATGTTTAGAGAAAAAGGCCATCATGATCATGATATTAAAAACTAGAAAGAAGTTACAAACATTCGATGGTTCAACTAAAATAGATTGGTAAATATTAAAATGATTGTCCCAAGCATGAAGGCAATTTCCCTTAGAAAGGACCATAGGATTAAGGCCATAATTATGTTATCAAAACAACTGGTTTGATGAACCTAAAGAGATGGTGGAAGTTAGTTTAATAAAATTTTCAAATTTTAAAAAATTATTTATGTTATTCTCAATCAATTAAATCTTTTATATCATCCATGTTTTCAATGGAAATTAGATATTTTTATAGAACGTTATGAAAGGAGTTGTCAATTAATACTAATAGAGGGAGTCTCACCATAAAAAGGATGAGTCAAAAAATAACTATTATGATAGATAAAAATATCCGATTTATTGATCTTAATATTATATATATGATTTCTTTCGAAATAAGCATTGGAATTTTCATGATTTCAAAATTTTACACACAAATTTATTTTATAGAGAAGTAAATTAAGACATATAATGAAGATACATAATTATTTTTCATTAGAGTGGATACATTATCATATGAATCTTGTATAGATCCACCCTTATTATCTGTTATAAATAATAAATTTTGGGAATAAAAGAATGGAAAATATCTGGAATGAAAATGTAATCCTAAATTTGAGGATGTAGCTATTTTATAGGAATACAATGTTATATTTCATGAAAAATTACATGAACATACACTAGAGAATAATTTTGAGTTATCCATTAATTTAATTTATAATTTGATATATATATATATATATGAATGAACCGCAACATATATCACAATATGGAATTTTCAATACCCTAAAAATCTAAATTTAGAACATTGTATTTGATAGCGTGTATGACCTAAGACCCAAAGCATGTAAGAGAATATAATATCCTTAAAATTTATAATATATTTACTAATTCAAATAAATTAAATATATTCTCTATATTCCAATATATGTTATACTGAGTTAGCAAGTGACAAATAAACATCATGTATCTTGAATGTCTTGCGTTACATGCAAGACTGAGTCTTTCAGAATAATGATATATTAAAAAAAACATTATTATTTAATATAATAAGATACAAACTAGACAATAAATTAGATGTTATGAATAGTATTAACAAACCATGGAAAATATATGGCTTAAAAATATAACATGATTATAATAGTTATAAATTAATTAGGGATGAATATAAGAGCCAATTGAGAATAAATGGAATATTTTATAGAAGACTATTCATATTCTCACAAATACATTTTAACATAATAAATTTAATCAATTAAAATTATTTAGTGATTTTATATATATTATATATATATTATTTTCAATGAAATAATTTTGATAATTATCTAATATATTCTATTGACAGAAGATAATAAGAAACCCAATATTACACATAAAAACATATATTTTTGTAAAGGAACTTTTACCTTATTTTAATGGAGAACCAATTTTAAATAAATTTTTGACACTATTATAAATTTAATATTTAAAAATAGACCTATTATTTTAAATTTAGACATAATAATTAGGTTATGGTGAATTATTTGGTATTTTTCTTTGATGTTTCAATTTAAATTAAATAGCGAAACATGCCAAAATTTAATTCTAAGCTAATTTTTCAAATACATTATTTATTAGGTTAAATTATACTTTTAATTGATTTTAAATATTAATTATATTATATTTTTATTAGTTCATACCATTTATGTCATTGGAATTTATTTTACTGTCAAATTTACTATAAAAGCATAGAAATCTTTTGGGCATTTTTACTTTAAAAACCCATTTGGTTGTCCCATATATGGGATTATATTTAAATTAATTTATGCAACATTTGTGAATGGAGTTAGTAAAAATAGTTTCTATATTTTGAATTAGATTCATTTCTAATTTATAATAGGTTGAACATTGTTTTTACAAAAATTATTCGTGAAAATAATTAAAATTAATTACAATGATTGAAATAAAATTAAACTTAATAGGGGATTAAACAATAATATTAAGGGACCAAATGACCTATAAAATTATAAAAAACCCATTAGGAGGACATATTTATACCCTATCCTCCATTTTCATGAAATGAGACTATTATGGGATTCACACGAAACATGATTTTTTTTACGGAATTCCTCTGTCCAAATATTACAAGAGTACCCCTCCTTCATCACTATAATACGCCAACACTTATCCCCATTCTTCACACCTATCAAGATAATTTGGATCAACAACACTCTTCCCAAATATATCCTCAACATACATTCCACACTCCGAGAAGCCTCACCTTGGGTATAGAGAAACCCAAGGAATCCATTTGGTGAAAACCCAAAGGAGTTACTTGAATAAGAGGTAACATTCTTCCTCAGCTTATTTTATTTTATTTTCATTCTCCACCCCTCAACATTTTAGTCTTCAATTATTATATAAAAACTCTAGTACCCTCGATATACTAGTATGTTATTATGATATGTTTATGACCTAAACATACACACAAACACTTCAATCTAGTTGGAAACGAACTTACCGATTATGTGTTTGATGAACTACCACCTCACAAAAGTATGTTTTTTGTTTTTTACATTACAACAATTCATGATTAGAAATTATGATGGAAAATATGTTTATATGTTATATATATGATATATATAATTAATTTATTCTAATTTTAATTATTTTATATTACATTCATTTATTCATTCAATTTTGTGTAAAAATGTTAATATCGTTTGTTGAAGTTTGGACTACAACCCCCTCAAAGTGGTGTGTTTCATTCACACAATACATCGAATGTATAAGGGGTAGTTCTAATTAAATAATTATAAATAAAAAATATATATTATATTAATGACATAGTTAATTTTTTTGGAAATATAATATATATCATTTCTCTTATTCCACATTCACAAACTTAAAAAGTAATAACGTCATTCGTGGACAAGTGGACTACTGCCTCCTCAACACGATGTGATTACTTTTTCATCACAAGAGTTATATATATACTTATATATTATTAAATAATATTTTATTTATTGTATAATTATCATTATGTAATTATTTATGTATCTTACATTCTTTCCATAACAATCAATAAAAAATGGGAACGTCATTAAACTGTATGTATGGTGTACTGTCTCAATGATTGAGGCCTTGATTCATTTTTCAAAATGATAATTAATTTTTAGTTTTAAAGGTATAATTGATGTAGAAATATGATAATATGTTATTATTTTTATTCTATAGATTTAATATAATGATCCCTTTAGCCTTAGTTTACAAACCAAAGTAATTTGTTTAACACATGAACTGAATTTGGTCAAAAGAACTAACATAAAATTAATTGTTTCATTAGTTGTATACAACATGGTAATAAGTTAAATAAAAGTAATTATAATAATGAAAAATATCCCAATAAATTTAAATAGTTAATATACATTAATTTATTTGGAATATAAAGGCACATGAGACAAGTTGGATTTAACGTAAATGATTTTATCTCAATTTACATTCCATTGAGACTTCTTTATTATTATGATAATAGTTTATTATGTGTGGTGTATATAATTACAATTGAAATTTTGTATCATGAATATATTTATTCTCTTGAAATTATATGTTTTATTTATGGTTATTACTTTATGAGGCTAATGATTTATATTGTTTCAAAGTGGAATGGGACACATTGGTATGTTTAATGATTATTTTACTCAAAAATAATTTTAATGATTCTTCTTTTACATTCAAGGAAATTATATGAGAATTGTTTTATAAACCATTAATTAACTCTCATATGGTTATTTATGATCTTTTTATGTATTAATATCATTTTTCCACTCTTTGTAATTCAAAACATTTTATAAACTATTTCTCCCAAAACAAAAATTTATTAATCTATGTAGTTGGAGAACCCATTTTTTCTAAAAACCATGTTTTATTTAATGTTTTAAAAAAAATTATTAAAATGATTTAGCAAATTTTTTACTCTTTTTCTCTTTTACCAATTTTTTCAAAGGAATCTTATTGTCTCTTTTTAAACAAGTTATTTTGAAAACCTTTTACTATATAAAATGAATGTTCTTTTTTCCTCGTATGGAATTTATGGATTTACCCACCATCATTTAGTTAAAGCATCCTTTTCATGTTTAAAAGGTAACTCAATAATTAGAAAAAATTTAATGGTGATTTTAAATGAAAATAATTTTCAAATGGTTTCTCTAAATAGAAATGTACTTTCCTTAAGAATGTTTTTATATAATATTTTTATAGTATTTCTATTCATAAATGACAAAAACATTTTATTTTTACTCCACTTGGTATATGTTATATTTATACCATCCTTATTCCTCATATGTATGGTTTAGAATTTATTTGGAAAAGTATAGTATTGACATTAACATCCTTGATTCCTTTTAGTCCCCTTGAAATATTCAGTTGTTTATGATCATTGAACATTAAATTTCTCTTTTCCATCCTTATCATTTATCATTAATATATTCATTTCCTAAACAATATAACATTTTTCATATTGGGATTACATTGAATTTTATTTCTTTATTTGGGTATAGACAGATAAATCTTCATCATTTATCCCATATAGATATTTGATAAGTCATATTATTTACTCAATATCAATAATTCTTTGTATGGTTAAGATATGGGTTGTGGACTATTTAAGGTAAGCCTTAAAAATTAGGGACCAACTAATGAAATCCATTTGATGCATCCGTGGTCTCAGGAGATGAAATTAGTTGGTCAAAAACCCTTCATTTTGGTTTCTAAGTAGAATATATGGGTTTATAAAATATATTCTAAACTATCTTGTGAATAGTATTGATGGTTCAGGTTCCATATACCTAGGAAATATGGTGTCTAATAATTGATAATTTATATTTTTTTGTATTAGTTATTATTCTTTAATGACATAATGCATCGACATATCTTTGGATATATTTCATCTTCAATCCATCAATTAAATAGAATGTGAGTTAGTTTCTTTCTTTTCCATATTTATTTTTCCTTCTCTAGTTAATTGAAAGGAATGTGTTGTATTTATTTAGAATTCCACATAATAATTCTAATTTACTCATTATTGATTCTTTATTACATTACCCATACTGAGAATTTGAGCTCACACTTATTATGTTTCATTTCCCAAGGAATCTAAAAAGTAAGAATGATATACAAGGATATTCCAAATAGAATAATGTTATTATCCTTGAAGTTATTTAGATAAAAAATATGTTGAAATTGCGATATTCTTTTCACATGTGTGTATCGAGATTACTAATACTCATAAAAACTTCAATAATTCAGGATTTGATTAAATGTAATAATTATACCATAATTTATATTAGACCCCTTCTCCGGCCCTTCAGAAGTTGGGTTTCTATAGTTGGTATCAATTTGGTTTTATTAGAAACCATGGGAACTATATTTAGGAAAACATTGATTATAGAACATATCCCTGTGGTATAATTTGTGGATAAGTATAGAAGAGAACCCACTAATTTTGGTAAAGTAAAGATTATATGGGTATTCAAAGAAATAAATCCCTCTCTGGATACTACAAGTGGATTATGATCTATCAGAGATGTACCTTGGAGAAATAACTCTGACAAGGTTCATCGGACCTGACTCGACATAACTTGGTACATGAAAATAGGCCTTACTACTCACCTAGTTTCACAATAATAGGGGATACAATTTGGGTACTTCAAATTTAACTTAAAACCCATTATGAAGGATTTGGAGAATTAATAATCAAGGTTAAACCAATGGTGTTTTAGATTGAATATAAGATGCCATGATTTAGAAATCCTTAAATTGATTATATGGTATTCCCAATATGATAGTTAATTCTAACACTATGGTTTTGTTAGGAAATTCACTCATTTATAAGATAAACCCTAGAGTATGTAAGGTCCTATGTGGAAACAAATAGATGGAGTATTAATTTGTTAGAGTTATATTTTGTACCTTATTTAAAAGATAGATTTACTAATTAACTATATTTCAAGGATGTCTAGCATATTCATTTCTGAAATTATATTAAAAGTTCAACATGTATGATGAGTGAAAAAAAATCAATTATGGTAAGGATGTGGATCATAAACCCATGACCAAAGGATGATAAGAGTTTAATGAAAACTAATCACCTACCCAAGGACCTGGTTAATATGTCATCATTTTTAGATAAATAATTTGATTAATAAATATTAATTATGAACGAGTAGTGTCAATTTTTGTGTTTATAGATTAATGTCTTTACAATATTAGATTTGTAAAATAGTTATAGATAAATAGTTAGAATTTTTATTCTTTTATGGTCCTTAATAACCTTTTGAAATTTATTTTGGTTCATGAGGCATCAATGTTGATTTTTAGATATATATTTCCTGAAGTAAGGGTTAAATAATAATTTGATCAACAACCAACCAAAAGTTGAGATTAATCATTTGAAATTAGAATCTATCAGTTATGTATTTTTACTTATATTTATAATAAGTAAATAATTTTTTGAGTATGATGAAAAGGACATTAAAACATGTTGTCCCAATACCTTAATTTTTATTGACCCAATGGTATTCTAAATCATATAAGATTTATATATTTGAGGCCCTATACATTCTATTGATAATTAAATTACTTTTTACTATAAAACTCAATCAATCTTTATAAATATTTATGATTTTACTCCAAGTACATATCTCGACGTTCTGCTAATTCTCTTCAACATAGAGACCTAGTCATATGTAAGTTCGTCTGGCCTTTGTACTTCTAATTCTCTCTTTTTTAGAGGATGTTTTACCAACCCTTTCGATGATATGGAATTTCAAACATATGGAAATAAAAAATATATATTTACTTGATTGGGTTTAAATTGTGAGGATGCATTCTAATTAATGTGGGGAGAATGTAATGTCCTTAAAACCTAATATAGGAACATTTTATTCTATAGCGTGTGTGACACGCAACACCAAATGAGTAAGGGATTATAATACCATGATTATTTATAATATATTTTATAATTTAGATAAATAAAATATTTTATATATCATGTAATGCAGTTTATACTGAGTCAACGTGCAACATATTGAACATCTTACTTCTTCAATGGATTGTGTTACATGCAAGGCTGAGTCTTTCAAAACAACGATATAGTAATAAAACATTATTATTTAATATAATAAGACATAACGTAGCCATTAAATTAGATGTTATGAATAGTATTAATTATCCTATAAAATTTATATGTCTTAAAAGGATATTAATTAATTAGTTAAAATTAATTAGAAATTAGAATAATAGTTGATTGAAAATAAAGGAAATATTTTTATAGAAAATGAGTTTTATGCTCAAAAATCTATTTTATCCAAATAAATTAAATAAATTATAATGATTGAGTGATCTTAATGTAATATATATATTATATTCAATAAAATATATTTTATAATCATCCAATTGATTCGATAGACATAAGATAAGAATAATCTAAATATTTAACATGAAAGCCAATATTTTTATTAAGGTAGTTTTACCACCTTTTAATGGGAAACCAATTTTAAATTCAATTTTTCCCTTTTATAAATTTAATAAGTCATAAAGAACTTATTCCTTGAAATATAAACATAAAAAATTTAGATTGTATATTTTGTATATTTTGTGAGGTTTAATTTTTTATTGAATAATAAAAAATAATGAAATTTAATTAAAATCTACATTATAATCTAATTTATTTATAGGGATAAAATATAAATTGAATATAATTTAAAGTTAAATTGGATCATATTTTAATCAATTAATCCAAATGATGTCATTGGAAAAAATTTAGCTTTGAAATTTACTATAAATATTTAGCAATATTTGGAAGGTTTACACTTTCAAAACCTTCATTATCATCTCGTCTATGAGATTAAATTTAAAGTAATTTATGAAAAATATTTTATTGTAATTAGGAAAATGGAATCCATATTTTGAATAAAAATAATTTATTATTTATCATATAGTCAACAGAGTTTTTGACAAAATAACTGGTGAATGTGAATAAAATTAATTATAATGATTAGGGTGAAAATACAGATAATAAGGGACTAAACATTAATATTAGGGGCCCAAAGGACCTACAAAAATGTAGAAAATATATGTCGTGGAAATAATTAAACCCTATACTATATTTAATTTAAGCCGATACCTTATTGGGGAAATTTTAAATATAAAAAACATATATGGAATTCCTTTTTCAAAATATTTCAAGAGTGGCACTCCTCCTCCACTATAAATTGCCACAACCTCTACCCCTTCCTCACACGTATAATGAAAAAATGGATTTACCAACATATTTCCATATATATCCTAAAAACTGTCGCTAATCCCATACGTATCACCTTAGGAAGAAATCAATCCAGGTAATCCCTTCGGTGAAAACCAATAGAGGTTAACTGAATAAGAGGTCACATTATTCCATAAGTTCTTTAATTTTATTTCCATTATCCACCCCTAAAATATTGTAATTCGATGATTATATAAAAACTATAGTATCATAAATATAATATTATTTTTTCTAATATGTTTTTGACCTAGAATCGCACACACTTCCATCTAATTGGTAACGAGCTTACCAGTTATGTGTTCATTGAACAACAATCTCACAACACAATGTTGCATTTTTTCCATTACCAACTTTCATGGTTGGAAATTATGGTGGAAAATATTTATATATATTATATATTTGATATATATAATTTCATTATGATTATTTACTTCTTTTATAACACATTCCTCTTTTCTTTCAATTTTTTGTAAATATGATAATGTTGTTTGTTGATGTGTTGACTATTGTCCCCTCAAGGCGATATGATTCTCCACACAATTCATATAATGTATAAAGGATGGTTTCAATTAAAAATATGTGACATAAAAAAACCTATATGATATTAATGAAATAATTACCATTTGGGAAATAACATATATATCATTTTCCTTATTATCCATTCAGATATATTAAAAGTGATAACATCGTTCATGGACATGTGGACTATTGCCTCCTTCACAAGATGTGAATATTTTTATAGAACAATAATTATGTATATAAGTATATATGATTAAATAATATTTTATTTATTATATAATTATTATTCTATTAATATTTATGTATGTTACCTTATTTCCATAATGATAATTGAAACCTAGTAATTTTACTCATGCGTACGTACGCCTGACAATCTCTAAGATATCAATTCTTATTCATTTTTTATAACCATATTTAATAATTATATTGAATAGTATAATTGATGTATAAATATGATAGTTATTTCATGATTACTATTCTATAGATTTTATATACTAACCCTTTTGACCAAATTTGTCTTACAAGAGTTATTTTTTTTACACATGATCTAAATTTCATCAAAAAACACGATGTAAATATAATTGTTTATGTAGTTGTATAAAAAATGGTATGAAGTGAAATAAAAGTAATTATAAAAATAAAAATTGTTCTAATGAAATTAAATAATTAATATATTTTTTTATTCAGTAATATAATGATAAACGAGACAAGTTAGACTCAAGATAAGTGATTTAATCTCAATTTACATTCCATTTCCACTTGTTTCTTATTATGCACCTAGTATATTTTATATGGTGTATATACCACAAATTTACATTTTATTTTTTGTATCTCATTATTCTAATGATATTATATGTTTCATTAAATTTCATTCTTTCATAAGGATTATGATTTAAAATTTTTCAATGTGGTACGAGACAATTTTGAATATTTAAATATTATTTTCATAAAAAATATTTTTTTGATATTTAATTTAAATTTGAATAAATTATAAGACCAGTGTTTAGTAAATCATTAATATTTGCTCCCTTATTGTTATTCACAAAAAAATTCTTATATTATTTCCATTTATCCAGTATTTTTTACTCAAAATATTTTACAAAATGTTTATCCAAAAATTTGTCATTGTTTTTATATTTATTTAGAGAACCCGTTTTCTTATTAAAATGCCTTAAAAAGTTTTTAAAATTATTCTTAAAAAACATTATTCCCTTTTCTTCTTTTACTAATTTTTTCAAAGTACCCTTTTTGTCACATTCCACGCAAGGAATGTTTCTAATGTTTTACCTTGTAAAAGAAATGTTCTCTTTACCTCATGTTGCTTGTATGGATTTATCCTCTATCTGTTATTTGAACATTTATTTGAATTTATTAATGATTAATTTTTAATGAAATGGTTTCCAAATGTGATTAATAAAATGATTTTGAAATGGAATTTCAAAAGAAAATGATATTTTCGCAAAACAATGTTTTTAAATAATATTTTTATAGTATTTCAATTAATAATTGACAAAAAAAATTATTGTTACTCCACTTAGGGTATATTTTGTTTATACAATCCTTATTTTTTTCATCTGGATGGTTTATGATTTATTTGGAAAAGTATTTTATTGAAATTCACTTCTTTGATTTATTTTAGGCCCCTAGAAATATTCAATTTCCTATGATCATTAATCATTTAATTTTCCCTAGTTATCCATATCATTTCTCATGAATATGTTCATTTCCAAAACCATATACCATTTTTACATGGTGTTTAAATTGAATGTGATTTTATTATTTAGGAAAATATTTATAAATCACTATCCTTTATTCAACACATAGATTTAATAAAGCATATAATTTATTAGATATGTGGAATGTTTTGGGATAGTAAGACATGAGTTGGGGATTATTTAATGTAGTCCCTATGGTTTGGGGACTGGTTAATAAAATATTGTAGATGCATCAATAGTCTCATGGGATGGAGTTAGTTGGAGAAAAATATTTAGAGTTTGTTTCCATATAGTATAGATGGGTTTCTACCTGATATGATAAACTATCTTGTGAATGATCTTGATGGTACTTGTTCTTTTTATGTCAAAAACATGGAATCGAATAATTAATATTTTACATCATTTAGTCTCAATTATTATTCATCTTGGAGATCATGCATCGACATATATATGGATTCATTTTATTTTTAGTTAATTGATTAAATATTATATGATTTAGTTTCTTTCATTTCCATATTTATTTTTCTTTGTCTACTTATTCGGATAACATGTGATTCCATTTATTTAAAATTCCACATAATATTTCTAATACACTCATTATTACTTCCACTGTAATTTACCGTTATTGAGAATTTGTGTTCACCATTATTTTGTTCACATTCCTTGGGAATCCAAGATATAAAAATGATATACAGTGATATTCTAGATGTTATAAAGTTATTATCCTAAAAATTATTTTGAAAAAATTCATGTTGTAATAAGTGTATTATTTTTTCCTTCATGTAGTCGGTTTTCTAATAATTGTATTTCATGAAGATATTTTTGGTGTTAATTTATGTAATTAAATGAATAACCTTACCATTTTTGGGATGATTTGAATTGTTTTATATTTTATTTAAGGAAACAAAAAATTCTTGAAAAAGGATCAAAAAGAGGAGAAAATACATATTATAGGACCCTTCATTCCATGAGTTAGGTGAAGTAGAATGAGATTGGATTTTTGGAGAATGAAGCAAACCTTGAAATCTGAAGAAACACAGTTACACATTGTATACCATGAGTACACATCGTGACTTCATTGGAAGAGGTAGATCCATGCCTGAAAATTCGTGATGAAGAAACACACTATGAACCTCAAGTACATGACATGTAATCTGAGTACATGTCTTGTAGTGATTCAACTGATCAATGAAACATCTACTGATTAAACACAATAGAGGAAAAATCAGATCTTGGGTACACGATGTGTAACCCAATTACATATCGTGTATACGGTGATGTGTAGAAAAAAAATTAAATGTAGTGGGACATGGATTTTGGATAGTAATGAAAATAAATACCAACCTCCAGCCACACTTTCAACACACACTGGGATGATAGGAAACCAAGGACACTTGGGGGAAACCTCCTTTGGATTTATTTCATTTTCATCCTTTATTTTCATTACTCTATAATGTCTTCCCTCTCCCACATCATCTTAACATCCCCATCCATAGAGGGGTAGTTTCATTGAATGATATAGAAGGGGGATTCCAGAACAATGTTCTTACTTCAGATGTTTTGATTCAAATTAATATGAGCACTTCTTCTCTCTATATCTGGTTTCAATCATAAATTCATTTTTAAATTCTGAATGTGATTTTGATAGGTTTTAATTATACTAATTTACATTTTATTGTTGATGAACACATATACTTTTACTCTATTATAGTCTGTATATGGTGGAATAGATTTGGGTCGGGAGGTGAGTCTTCAATGGTAGTCAGCAAGTGTGAATTCTTGAATGTGGAATATTGGTTTATTGGGGAACAATAGTTCCTAATTAGGGATTTCATTAAATAATTGTGAAATCCATATAAAATCCTAAAATAATTAGAAGAAGGATATAAAAATCTATGGTTTTTCATTGGAATATTCTTATCACAGCCATCTAGCCAAGGGAGAGAGAGGACTCTGTAGAATAATCTCTCTCTGACTAGTAAAGGGGTGAAAAAGGGGACATATCTGAAAACCATGATAGCACAACACTGGGTCTAGCCAAACCCACATTGATTTCCATTCTTATTATCTATTTTAAAACCAAAATATTCATGCTATTTATTTCTCTCACATCATTAAAATTAATTAAAAAAAATTACTTTTAGAAAAAACTATAAAAGTAAAAACCTTGTTTTGTGTGCACACCTCTTCAGGAGACTACTTAGGATAAACTGTTATATTATACTTAGGTAATTAAAATATTGTTTTTGCATTCCCCATGATAGACATTCATAATTTACAAATATGAATAAAATCTTTAATACATTGGGATTTTATTCCTTGTAATCATTTTAATTTAACTGATACCAGACACAAGATTTATCCCTTCGAGGGTCGGGTCTCAATATAATTAGTGGATTTAATGAAACAAATTGGGGAACTATGTATTTAGTGATTTATGTTCTATTTTTTCACCTTGGGGAGCCCATGTTTTTTTCATTATGATAAAATATAGATATCTAATTCATTGAATTGACTATAGGAAAATCAATTCTATTATGATAATGAATAAGAATCATCTACCTCAATTTAATTACTTATTCAATGAACGTCGTGAAGATCAATGTCTTTTTGAAAGAATAACCTTCATATTTGGTATCACAAATGGTTATTAAAGAAAGAAGTTATTCTAATGATGTGATTTTAAACTAGGTATCAAAATTAGAGGTTTTTATTAATGAAACATGAATTTAATAATGAAGCTTCACTATTTAAGGATCTATTGATGAATTTTTTCTGAGGAATATCATGATAAGTTTTTGTGTTATTTATTGATTATATTTTAATGAACTCTAAGAACAATTAAGACCCATATAATAACTTGAAAATAATTCTTAGACTCATATAATAAAAAATTTATATGGGAAATATAGAAAGTGTGAATTCTACCATTTGAATGTTTCATTTCATGACCACATTATTTCCATGAAGGGACTCTCTTGGATCATATCAAGAAAAGGCCAGTACAAGAAAGGTATAAACTAAAAAATATATCTATGTTTTGTAGTTTGAATGGTTTGGTAGGTTACATTCAATATTTTATTTAAAAATGATAGATTTACTAAACTGTTAACAAGTTTTACCCATAAATGGTTTATGATATTTTCACTATGGGAATGTGAGGAATGATTTAATGAATTAATTAATTGACGAGTGAATTATATTGAATTGTATATACCCTTAGGAAATGATGGATTTTTTATATATAGTTATTAATTTAAGAGGGTACATAGTTTCATTATTACAAATAATGTAATGTTATAGCCTATGAATTAAGCCAGTAAACGACTGATGAACAATTCTATCTAAACCATGTTCTTGAGTTAGTATCCATAATTATTGCAATGATGATTCAGATAAATAATCTATATGTATAACTATGTGACATATATATGGATCATAATATTTTTAAATACATATTTTTGTATAAATAGTTCAATATAAGGTAGAGATAATGGATTGAGGTAATTAAGGATTATGATTTCTCAATGCACCACCATCCAGGGATGGAAAATAAGGAAGTAGATGCATTGACCCCGAAAGATCATGATTACAAATGCAATTGTGGATAAACAAGAACCAATGTTAAATGATTTTGTAAATATGGATCTATGAATTATTATGGGAGGGAAGAATACATCCTTTTTCAAATTCTTTTGAATAAATATTTATTGGAAACTATAAAATGGTCCCATCCAGATGATGGGAACTATCAAGGGAAAATTGATGTTTTGAATAATGGGAATTTGGTAATCCAAATATATGACATTAGAATTATGAAATTATGATGGAGAATTTTTATTATATTTATACATATACTGAAAATAAAATTATTTAATTATTTTTATAGCTCGAATTTCTCTATGCACAATTCAATCAGTAAGATGCATAGAAATTTGAAGGATCATTTTTGATGGGATAATATCAATCATGAAATTGATGATTATGTGTCAATATGTTTAGTTTTTTTATGGTGAAGGAAATGATATGTGATCCTAAATGATTCAAAAAAATAAACATATTCATAGATTGAAAGGTGATGAATTTAATAGGGGCTTTGTTACTATATTACAAAAAACTCATAGAAATAATGATGCAATATGAGAAATCTTTTAGCAGTAAACTGAAGATAAATATTTATTACATATAAGAGGAAAATTTTGTCCCAATACTTGTAGTGAAAAAATGGTAATGGTAAATATAATTAAAATCCATATTAATGCATCTCAAACAAAGAATAAAAATATTTCTATTTATTTAAGGAATAGTTTTTAATTTCAACTTGGAGATCATGATTTCATGAATGTATCTCTTTGAAATGGGGTTATAAGAGTCACTAAAAATGAAAACTAATCCATTGGTATCATAAAATTATAAATTCTAAAGTGAATTTTAGTTTTTTCTTATAATCAGGTTATGTCACCAAGCCTGTTTAAATTACAAAATGTGTTCTATATAACATTATTAATGAACTAGATTCACAATATTGTACATGTGATAACCTATGAAGATAAATAATTTGAACATGATTTATCCAAAATTTAGGAGCATTTTCATATTCTAGATATTAGGGAATATGTTTTGAGGAATTTTATGAATCAACATGTAATGGTACTTTGGATAAATCATATAATACTAGAGGGAACATTGGGACTTGGGGAAATTACGATGAAGAATTGCTGAAATTAATGTTTGTAACACCCCAAGGTTTTACAAATAAATATAAATGCATGAAACATTTTTTATTAAATAGTTATAACTAGCCTTTGAACATAATCTTTCATCTTCTGTGATTTGAATTACAAAAAATGGTCAACTATAGTTGTGATCAGTATGTGATTTTGGTCTGATAGTACCAACTTGTTTTTTGGTAAATAGTAACATACCCTTTTGAATAGTAATATGAATATTAATATAACATTTATGAATAGTAAATCAAATTGTTATTTTATTTTATTATGGTTATAAGAAAATTATATGTTGATTAATTTTTCAAGGTGTTAAAAATGAGTTATCGGTTTAAAATTGTTTTGTTAGAATAAATTTTGATTTTGTTAGAAAATTAAATTAAAAATATTTAGAAATTTATTTTTAAATAATAGAGATTATATTTGAATTCTATAAATCAAAAACAGTTACGGTGAATTTTGGTATTTTTCTAAAATTATTGAATTTTTAATGAATATGAAAATAGGACAAATTATGGTAAATTCTAGATAGATGTTTTATAACAGCATAAGTGATGCAAGGTTGATGTAAGCCCACTGAGTTAGAACTGACATGAAATTATTACTATTTTGGGTCTCATTATTTAAGACTATTCATATTTATGAGAAAAAGTATTAAAATAATGATTAAAATAATGTAAATTGCATCCTAACCTCCACTATAAATATCACCCTCAATCCTCTCTTCCCCACATAGCTCTCAAGCCTTGATAATTTCCTATGTTCTACCAAATCCCCTCCCCAAGGATCTTCCCCACATCCAAGACTAACTGGTCTCTACAAAAATCCAAAACCATAGGCCCTAAGGAGGATCTCAAAGAGAATAGATAAAGAGCTAAGAGTCCACTTCCATTTTCATGTGTTTTCTTTTCAATTTGTTTCTTTTATTATACCCTCTTACCCTCCCATTATTCAGTAGGTATGAAATACCCATAATTTTATATATTATATATGTTATAATTTACATGTAAAAAATCCATCATCTTTATTCTTCTCCTCTCCCACTTATTCTTAAAATAAAAATACCACCCACAATGTTCCAATTTACCAAAATTGTCGACGATGTGTTTAAAATTTCAATTAATTCCTTCAAATATGATCATAAAACCCTTTAAATGGTTGATTAATAATTTAATTTTTTTATGTAATCTATTTTATATTCTCTAATTAACTTATATTCCAGACATTAAATTATATAATGACACAAGTTCATGATTTTTGAGAAATATCCAAAAATGATCTAAACAAATATCATTCGTGTTTTATCTAATAATTCATTAATATATATGATAAATACATTATTTATGGTGTTATTATATATTCTAGAAATATATTAATACCATTTCATTCCACTTATGGAATTTCATTTCCATGCGACAAGAATATCAAATACAACCTGACCCTGGAAATCATGTAAAGAGTGCACCCAAAATAGTGGAAGGAACAAAATACTAATAATTAAATGGTGAAATGATTTTATGAAATAATCATATAAGGTATAATAAAGATGAATATATTTCAATAATATAATAATAACACTCTTTTAACTATTATATAGGAGGTTTAAACATGTTTTAAGTAAGAGAAATCCAATGTAATGGAATTCATAACCCAATTTCCATTATTTGGGTTAACTCTTTAATTAATTCTTCAGATGGAATTAAAAATTTCAGTGTAATGAATTTTGTTTTTACTATGTTTTATTGTGTAAATTTATAGTATATTCACATATTCATTTCATTCTATTCATTCTCATATCAATTTTATTTTATACTTAAGTGGATTTTCTTTTTAAATACTCTTGAATTTCTGTTTTACAAAATTCACAGGCAATGTTTTTATGTAATTCTTCATGTTGTATGACTAAGTTCCGGTTATTGTGAATTATTTATAATTATGTGTGGGAACTATTTATACCTCTAATTCTTTGGGAAATCATATTTTGAAGGTTGTTCATATGGTTAATCCATGTGTAATTGTGATGGTTACAAAATAAGGTAGTTCTGAGGGTAACATTGTAAGGTATCTATGACGGTTACAAATTATAAGGTAGTTGAGGGGGTTAAAATATTATGTAAGTAATTAATCAAGATATAATTATGTTTCTATTTATGTTCTATATTTTTGGGAGAAATATCTTGTAAATATCATGTTTCACAATGTAAGTTCATATGGGTGACAAGTATGTATTTTTGAAGATGATTTCACAAGTCACAAGTATTGATGGACTAATGTTTTCTTTCCTTATTTTGATATCCCTTACTAAGATTTTTGGGAACTTAAAACATTTTTAAATCATTTTCATAGGTTATAAGTATGTTTAAGATAATTTATGTAATCCATGTTAAATGTTATAATTATTTTTCAAATAAAACATGTTTTATTTGAAAGTTATATATTTTGGAAGAAATGGATACTATTTTTGGGGTATCTGCACTATATAATTCTAGAATGTTATGTATGTGTTTTATCAAAATCATCTAAAACTATAATCTTGAAAAGACCCTCAATGATAAAGGAAGTTTTTTCTTCAGTAGATTACAAGATTATATAATGTAATAAGGTTCGGTCTTATAGTTGGTATCAGAGGACGGTTTATATAAAATTTCGGGTTAGGAAAATTTTAATAGAATACCATAAATAATTTTTAATCTATAATTATTTTAAAATGTAATATAATTTAATTATTACCATGTTTCATTAACTAATATTTTTTTCAGAATGGTTTTCCACAGAAGAGATAGGGAAGCTAAAGTGGAAAGGTACGGACAGAACAATATCCTTCCAAATATGCATCCTGAAACGATGGGGATTTGAACTGAGTAGTTTATGATAGAATTTCACCCACTAACATAGGCAATAAATGGTTTTTTCATCCATTAAAGATAATAATAAGAGCTACCACAATGTAACACGATAATAGCGAAACATTTTTTGAGGCAACACCATCATGATTTCAGTGGATCTTCTGACCCAGTAGCAGCTTAAGGATGGATTAAATCCATTGAAAATATATTTTATGTTATGTGATTTTTAGATAATTATTATGTCTTCCCATTTATCATTTTGGAGGTGAAGTTGGTCTATTTTGGTCAATGGTCAAAAAATATTAGAGATAGAGAAGAGATTAATGCCTTAGAGTGGGATGAATTTAAAAGTATTTTCCTTGATAAATATTTTCCCTAGGTGGTGTGACATAAAATTGAGAATAAATTCCTTGAATTGAAGAAAATGGAGGTCGATTGAGTATTTTTTTGTGAAGAAAACTTCACCCGACTGGAAGGGTATGCTCCAAATATTATTCTAGATCTTGATAGAAAAATCAACCACTTTTACTCAGGATTGAAGCCATGGTATCAATGGTTATTGGCCTCCCATGAATATAAATGTTGTGGGAAACTTATTAAATATGCTAAGAGGGTAGAGATGTAGTTTACTGATGATCATGTGTACTTTAACAAGGAGAAAAAAGTGTTCTACATGGAATGTGATGGGTAATAATCTATCAACGAAATATGATGGTAAGAAATTCCAGCTTCTAGTTTGTGAAATGTGAGAAATATATCACCCTTGGGAATGAATTACCAAAATTAGGAAGTGTTTTTTATATGATAAGTTTGGACATATGGATCAAGATTGTAATGAAAATGACCCAAAGACTAATCCAGATAAAAAACTGTTTTGTGTTTTAAATGTGGTGAGATGGGTAATTTTGAAAATTCTTTCCCAAAGAAACATCTAAATGATGCAAAGAAACTGGACTATAAGCAGAAAGGTGTAGTGAGTCCTTTGTCACTACATAAGTAGGCATTGGGCTATCCAATGAAGTTTTACCAGACACCTTGTTTGCTTAATCAAAATTTTCAAATGATTTTTAGATACAGGGTCTACAAATACCATTATTCTAAGGATATTTCTGATAAATTAGAAGTATAAACTAAACAAATGAGACGGGAACTTATTATTAAAACAATAGGAGAAAATTATACAATAAAAAGATAAATTTTAAGAATATTCATATTGTTATCTGTGGAAATACATTACCTACAAACCAGGTTGTTTACCCTTAGTAGAGTTTGATGTCGTTTTTGAGATGGATTGGATTTCATTTAATCATGCTACGATTGATTATAGAGATAAAGAAGTTTTTTTTTCAGAACGAGTTTCAGTTTTTATACAAGAATGAACCAATAAAATTGATAATATATCAAGAAGATGAGAAGCAGTTAAAATGTGGAAATGAATGTTATCTTGCACATATTGTTAAAAATAAGGGAATTGTTCATATTAATAAAGTTCCAATGGTAAGTGAATATCCTAATATGTTTCATGATGATTTACCCGGTGTTATACCTAACTGGGAAGTTGAGTTCATAATTGTCTTAGTTCCTAGTGCTAAGATAATTTCAAAAACCCATAACATAGTGGATTTAATGTAACATTTAGATTCGAAAATTCAATTGTAGGATTTTCATAATAAAGGATTCATTCATCTAAGCAGTTCACCATGGGGTACTCTAATTTTGTTCCTCAAAAATAATGATGGTTCTATGATACTTTTCCTTTATTATAGTGCCGGGTATAACATCATTATTAAAAAAAGTACCCTTTACCTCATATCAAGGACATGTTTGATCCGATCCAGGGAACTCAGTACATTTCCAATATTGATTTTTGATCTGTATACCATCAACTAAAGGTGAAGGAGGTTGAAATCCCAAAAATAGATTTTTTTTAATATATATGGGCATTAGGAATTTTTTTATGTCGGTTGAGTTAACTAATGCACCTTCTGTATTCATGTATCTTATGAAGAGAATATTTCATGAGTTCTTGGATAAATTTTTGGTTGTGTTTATTGATGACATGAAGGTATTTTATAAGATTAAATAATATCATGAAAAATATATAATGGTTATTTTTCAAACCATAATGGAAATGAAACTATATGGAAAATTCAGCAAGTGTGATTTTTGGTTAAAATAGATTTCTTTTATTGGGAACATTTTAAATAAGGATGGAGTAACAATTGATCCTTCTAAAATAAATGTGGTTGATAAATGAGAAAGACTTAAAATGTAACAGAGATTCATAATTTTCATGGATTAGCAAGTTATTACCAGTGGTTTGTTAAAAAAATTCTGATTTATCTAGCCTAATAACTATTTTAACATGAAAAGGGGTTAAATTTATTTTTACTGAAGAATGTGATGTTGGTTTTTAGGGATTGATGAAGATATTGGTTATTTCTCTAGTTTTAGATTTTCCTTCCCAAAATGGTGAGTCTGTCATCTATAGTGATGCTTCATTGAAGGGACTTGGTTGTGTTCTAATGCATAATGATTTGGTAATGGAATATTCTTCAAGAAAACCAAAACCTAATGAGTTAAATTATCCCACAAATTATTTTTAATTGGAATCTCTAGTTTTTTCTTTGAAAATTTGGTGGCATCATTTATAAGGAGAAAAATGTCAAATATATACTGACCATAAAAGTATAAAGTATATATTCACTTAGATGGAATTAATAATTATCCATATAATATATCTTGAATTGATTAAAGATTATGATTGCACTATCAATTACCATATTAGAAAAGAAAACAATGTGTAGGATGACTTGAGTTTAAAATATCACGCATCATTAACCATGTTATGTTTGAAACATGACCCCTTGATTAATTATTTAATGAATTTTATCATATAATTGTTTTATGTGGGAAATAAAAATGTTTTGTATCAGGTTTTAGGGCATTCATAATTATCAGATAGAGTTATGAATGCATTGAAGGAAGATTTTGAGCAACCAAAACTAGTGGAATTTGTAAAAATTGGTATGTTTCTCGAATTTAACACTAAAAATTATTTTGTTTTGAGATTTGGAAAATATTGAGTGTTCCATGTGATTTACAGTTAGAGAAATTTTTATTTTGTGAATATCATAGTACACCATATTCAGTTCATCTTAGAAGTACTAAGATGTATAGAGATGTTCTGATGAATTACTGGTGGGATGGAATGAAAAGAGATATTGAAAAATTTATTATGAAATGTTTGACATGGAAATAGGTTAATATAGAGTGTCCGTTATCGAAGGGGATGCTTCATCATTTACAAGTTCTAAAGTGAAAATGGGAAAATATATCGATGGACTATGTTGTTGGACTACCAAAGTAATCTCTAGGTAACAATACAATATGGGTTATTGTCGATCGACTGACTAAATCATCACATCTCCATTCTATTTAAGATACAATGTATTTAGATCATCTTTCTTGAATATACCTCAATGGTATTATCATGTTAAATGTATTTCTTATTTCCATTATATCTCACTAAGATCCCATGTTCACTTCCAATTTTTGGAAGGGCCTTCAGAAGTTGTTTGGAATAGAATTAAATTTTAGTACAACTTTTCATCCCTTATCTGATGGGCGGTTGGAATGATTTATTCATACATTGGAGGATATGCTCTAATCTTTTTCAATGGACTATCAGGGATGTTGGGATTAACATACTTATTTAGTTTTGTTTTCAAATAATAACATTTTTAATTATATTATATAGAAGGAACCTTTATGGAATTGTATGAAAAACAGTGTCAAACTCCATCTTTATGGGATGAAGTCAAAGAAACGATATTGATGGGACTATAATTAATAGATGAAGTGGCTAAGATAGATAAGTTGGTCCTACAACACATAATAACAGCACAGATAACATATAAAAGTTATGCAGACAGTAAGAGGAAAAAAATTTATTTTGAGGTTGGTGATCATGTTTTTCATAGAATCAAACCCTGAAAACATGTTATGCATTTTGGTAAAAAGGGATAGATAATTCCCTAGATCATTTGAACAAATGAAATTCTTGGTAAATTTGGACCTTTATCCAATCGTGTAGTTTTCCCTCTATGTTTATCTCAGGTATATAATGTTTTTCATTATTAATTGTTGAGAAAATATTTTCCAAATTCATCTCATGTCTTGAGCCTAGAATTAGTTCAGTTTGAAAAGAACTTTTCTAATGAAGAGAAACCATTTGAGATTCATGATTGAAAGAAACATGTATTTCGGAATAAGGTAATCCTCTAGGTAAATGTTTTTTTTAAGAAATCACAAGGTGAAATAAGGAACATGGGAGTTTGAAAATTCCATGACGAAAAGGTATCATCACTTGTTTAATATATAAATAAATAAGTAGATAAAATTGTGAGGATGCAATATCTAGAAGGTGGGAAAAATTTAACACCCCAAGCTTAAACAAATGAATTTAAATGCATGAAACTCTATTTTATGTAGATAGTTATAACTATCCTTTAAATATAATTTTTTTGCCTGTATGATTTGAATTTGAAAAAACGGTCATCTACATTTGTGATTAGTAAGTTATTTGGGTTTGATAGCACCAACTTGTTTTATTGGTGAATTGTAACATACTCATATGAATAGTAATATGAATAGTAATATCGCCCTTATGAAAAGTAATTCATATTATTATTTTATTTTCTTAAGGTTATAAGATAATG
Source organism: Viscum album (assembly GCA_963277665.1). Classification (NCBI taxonomy): domain Eukaryota; kingdom Viridiplantae; phylum Streptophyta; class Magnoliopsida; order Santalales; family Viscaceae; genus Viscum; species Viscum album. The sequence goes on along the minus strand of OY728161.1, from coordinate 578,029,886 downwards.
AAATGTAGATTAATTTTTCAAGGTGTTAAAAAATAAATTATAGATTTAAAATTTTTATTTTTCATAAATTAGGATTTTAAATAAAAATTACATTAATAATATTTAGAAAATTATGTTCAAAAATGGAGTTTATTTTTGAATTCTACCTATAAATAAATGGTTAGGGTAAATTTTTGGGATTTTTATGAAATTCAAGAATTTTTTATGAATAATAAAATATGATAAATTAAGATAAATGCTAAATAATTGTTTTACTTCTTCAAAGGTGATGCAAGGATGATTTAAGGCCACTCAGATCAAACTCACAAGAAATATTTTCTATTTGGGGTTACATTAATCAATAATATTCATAGTCTTGAGCAGAAATATTAAAATAATGATTAAAATATTGTAGAATCTCTCCTCTGATCCAGTATCAATACCACCCTCATTATTCTCTTACTAACACACCTATAAATCCGTGAGAATTTTCTATGTTTGGAAAAATCCCTTCCCCAAGGCTCTTCCCCACATCCATGACCTGCTGGACTCACCAAAAGGCAAAAAACCAAAGGCCTTAAGGAGGATCTCAAGGAGATGAGATCAAGAGGTTGGAATCATCATCGTTTTTCATGTGTTTTCTTTTAAATTCCTTTCTTTTCTTATACCCACTTCCACTACCCTAATCTAGGAGTTTGACCTCTTAATAATCATATATATTCATTATAATATCATGTTTTTGTAAAAAAATCATCATATTTCTTCCTCTCATCTCCCTTTTTTTCTAAAAATAAAAACATCATCTGTGATGTGCCGATTTACCAAAATCATGGATGATGTGTATGCAATTTCTATTAATTCCATAAAATATGATAATTAACCCCTTTTAATACTAGAAACAAAATTTAAAGTGTATGATGTATCCCATTTTATGTTCTGGAATGATCTTATATGCATGACATTAAATTATATAATTAAACATGTTCATGATTATCAAGGAACCACCAAAAATTGATCTTAACAAATATCATTAACATTTTATCTAAAGATTAATCATCATATATGATAACAGAATAGATTATTGTATCATTATATTTTCTATAAACATATTAATATGATTTTATTCCACTTCTAGAATTTCATTTCCATATGACGATAAAATAAAATACAAACCGGCCCTTGATATCATGTAAAGAACACACTGAAAACAATGGAAGGTACAAAATACTAACAATTAAAGGGTGAAATGATGTTTTGAAATGATTATATAAGGTATCATATATATGAATATGTTTCTATAAGATAGTATTAAAACTCTTTTAACTATTATATAAGATGCTAAAACATGTTCTAAGTAAGAAAAACCAGAGGTCATGGAATTCTTAGCCCGATTTACATTCTTTGGGTTAACCCTCTACTTCATTATTTATGTGGTATTAAAATTGTTTATATGATGATTTTTTTATATTATTTTCTATTATGTGTATATATTGTTTATAAAGATATGTATTTCATTCTATTTATTCTCATATCAATTATTTGTTATTTTTATGGGGGATTTCCTTTAAAATCTGATTTTGAAATTCGGTTTTACAAAATTCAAAAGCAAATTTTTTATGAAATTATTCTTGTTGTATGATTACTGACTGAATGATACCATTTTTAATGAAATAAAATCCATAGTACAAAAGAACCACAAAAACACATCAAGGTGGTCTAAAGTAGGGCAAACCCATAGCATCATTGGCCACAAATTTCTTCCCCTCCTTAGGAAACGCACCAAAGAAAAAGAAATATATTACCGTCTGATCTGAGGAATACATGGAAGCCAGATAATCTGCCACCATATTCCCCTCCTGCCATGTGTGAGACACTGTCATATTGTTGCCCCTGAACGCATTTCATTTTCTAATTGTGTATGAGATATGCCAAGGAATATTACCCTTTCCAAGAATTTCATTATAAAGCAGCAAAGAGTCAGACTCCACCATATGAACCTCGAACTGTCATTGACTACACATTTCCAACCCCGTGGCCATGGCCAGAGCCTCCGCCTACAACACATCACCTATCCCAAAGAAATTCACGAATGATGCAACAACAAAACCCCTATGATCTCTTACAATCCCACCCTCGCGCATCTCCCCCCAATTAGAGATCTGTCTATGTTGAGTTTCAAACCATGTCGAGAGGGAATCCAGCGTACCCAGTTGCCCTGTTCTGAACATCTAGACTAAGGAGAAATTGGAAGAAGAAGAACAACTGGACTCGCAGACGGAGCTTGGTGATAGTTCGGGTAGAGGCGAAGAAAATAGAGCAAGGTATTCTTCATCTTGAAGTGAATGATTACTTTCAATCCATGTGTATCATTGTTTCGCGCCTCAATCATGACCTTCCAGAGCGTCCAGCTGCCTGAAATCAGAATAATAGAACGGTTCTTCCTCTCCACAACGTGTGAGCCAGCTCCTCTAAACCACGACACCATGAATTCGTCCTCCTCCCCTCCAGAAGGAACCCAACCGAAGAAATCCCCAAAACACGTACAGAGACTGATATCCCATTCACTCTTATAAAAACGATGCTCCACTAATTCTTGGTTCGGGAGCCTGCAACACCAGCACCTGGAAGCCATATTGGTGCTCATCCTCATTAAATTTCCATTAGTTGGCAGAGGCTTGTTTCTCACTCGTCAAAAAAGGAATTTTTATTTAGATGTAAGATCCTTTCACCACAACTGAGCCCCCCAATGATCTTCACTTGAGATATCACTCGCGATGTGCATAATATATTTGATGGAGAAGATACCTCACATTGAAGCTGTGAAAATATGCTTATCTAGAACATCGCAGGAAACAATGCTATTGAAGATGGAAATTTGATCCTCATCACGAATAGCCTAAATAAATCTGGGATGAACACTTTCCTCTCTGAAGGACATGTTTAGAGTGGGGAATCTTGGGAAGTATAGTCTCCCTTCCACCAAATCTTGTTGCAAGAAATTGAAATTACCTTTACCCACTAGCCACCTAGAGTGATGTTGCAGAATCTCCATGTAGGGGTGAATCACAATCCAGATCCTAGAGGGTCTCGATCCTTGTGCACAGAGATCCTGCCCATAAATATCCTTCATATTCCTACCCCAAATGGATCTACCTTCCATATACTCCCATGCTAGCTTGGCATGAAGTCCCTTCATGGTTGAAAAATAACTCCTCATATTTATACCCCCTTCAGCAAGAGGCCTTGCAAGATGTTTCCCTGAATCCCAGTGGTGCTTTCCTTCCATCTGACCATCCCATACAAAGGATATCAAAATCTTATCCAAATTGGAGGTTACACACTTGGGAACCATCAGGGTAGAAATAATATGCATTGTAATGGAAACCAGAATGTTGTTAACTAAAGTTATACGACCTCCAAAGGATAAAAACATGTTCTTCCAGTTGAGAATACGACCCAAAATTCTATTGATGAGCTTATCAAAATGCTGGACCCTTAGGGAAGAAGGACTAACCTGAGCCCCAAAATATTCCATTGGAAATAATCCTCACTCCATATTCAAAATAGACCCTACATCCCTCATGATCCTTTCCAACACATTCCTTGATATGTAAAAGGTACTTTTCTCTTTATTGAAAACCTTCCCACTCCACATGCAGTATTCCCCTAAAAGATCATTCAAACCATGCACTGACCGACTACTACCATTAATTAAAAATATTGTGTCATCTGCAAACATCAAATGCGAGATCCACCTGGTAGCCGACCTATTATGGTAGTGGAGGATTGTCCCCATGGTAAGACCATGATTGATAAAGCTGATGTGCTCATTTTGGGAGATAATGAAAAAGTGGGGGATAAGTTATCGCCTTGCCTAAGACCACGAAAAGCCTTGACAAAACCAAATTGATTACATATATTTCCCTCCAATGCATTGGGTAAGCATAAGTTAGAGGTTGGGCGTATGGTTACTCTATGTGAATCTGTGATGGTCACACAATAAGGTATCCATGAGGGTTACATTGTCAGGTAGCTACGAGGGTTACAAATTATAAGGCTTCCAAGAGGGTTTCAAGATTATATATATAATTCCAAAATATACCTTTATGGTAGTAACACCCCACCCCTACCTCATTTTCATGGGAAGGCGGTGAGGGCTACTTGGCCTTAGGCGATGTTCCCAAGGCATCAAAGGCTTGCAATAAATGTTGAGGGCATCTCGAACAGACTGGGGAACGATTTCCCTTAAGACAAAACCAACCAAAAATCCACTAACAACCACTATATATTGCATGTAAATAAAACATTCAAGCATTAATTCACAAAATACAACCAAGTTATACCACAATACAACACAAAACAATACAACCAGACATGTCTACACAACATCAGAGTACAAGCGAAAACCAACAACCAACACCACGAGCCATGACACCACCACAGCTCCACACCAATCTCCAATCTCCAGGCTCCAAGATCCACCATGAAATCACAATGCACAACTAAAGGAGTAAGATTCCTTACCTTTGGACAAGTTATAGTACACGACATCTGCAAAGACACCAAAGTCCCAAAGCAGGGGGTGAGTACTAAAACATAGTAGGTTTTCCCCAAATGACTTCCCTACACACTCCACTAGGATAAAACCGTTAGAAAATTTATATAAAACAATTTATATAAAGTAAAACACAAGTGAAACCATTTACATAATCTATACATGCTCTTAACAAGCCATCACACCCCAAACCAATCCACCAAGGGAAAGTCGACCAAACATGCGACAAGCTATTTCATCATTCACACACTTGCACAATAATTTCCAACTTGCAAATCAATGCGCAACAAACAACCAAAACAACCAAACGATGGAGCTTACGTCCAACCCGTTCACCCATTCACACCTAGTGGTACTTCCCAACCAAAAACAATCCATGAAGCATCTGTCCAACTCATTCACCCATTTACACCTAGTGGTACTTCTCGTGCACTTATCCATTGATGGTGGCCCTTCCTTCAAATATCCACCCCCTTTTTATAGTGGTACTTCTCTCCACTTCTACACAACATTATAATCAATCACAACCATGCATGTAACCCTCCAATGTCGCAACAGATGCAATCAACCAATTCCATCGCATACCAATCCACTCTAATAAATCATCCATTTATTGAAAACCATTTTCCATGCCAAATAACACTTAAATAAAAACAACAGCTTCATTGAAAACCATTTTTCATAAACCAATTTCCCAAATCAATCTCAAAAACCCATTTTAAAATCTCTATTTTAAAATCCACAAAAATATCATTTAACCATAAAACCCCATTTTTCCCCAAAAATCCCCAAAACATCACCAAAGGGATTTCTAACCAATTTTGCGCAATAATCACAATGAATTTCAAGCACAACAAATTAATTGTAATCAAACACCACATGTTCTAACCAAGTAGAGACGAGAGAGAAGCCACCTACCATTAGGGTTCCTGTGAACTCAACCCACAAGCATCTGAACCTCAAATCTGGAGAACGCACCACCGATACATCTCTAGATCCCCTTCCCTGACCATCACAAGACTGAAAATCAACATCCAAGGCCACCACAACTCGATATCTGCACACAAAAAGTTTAGATCTAGAAAACCAAGAAAGAGGGAAGAGTTTATCTAGAGGAAAACACAAGGAACCCAAGAGGAGAGACTTACCCAGGAGAAACCGCCTTCAAACCGCCAAGAAACACTTTCAAAACGCTTCCAAAATGAGTGGGAGAGGACCCTCAACCCATGAGAACCCGAAATCCTGAGTGACGCTTGAGTGAGCGGATGATTGGAGCATTTTAGGTCAAGGCCGAGGGAACCCGAATTTAAAAACCCTACATTCAAGTGGCCTCATGGTTAGCCCGCCCGGTTTGACAAACCGTGCACTAACCTTGTGCACGCTACTACCTCGAGAGAAAGGGTCTGCATGGTTGCTTCACACGGTTTGGCAAACCGTGCGCCGACCGTGCAAAGCCTACTATCTCCCCCCTGCACGGTTTCTTAGAGAATCCACACAGTTTCCACTAACCATGCTCAAACTGTGCTCCCTAAGAAAATCCGCTAAACTTAATCAAAACCATTCTAAACTCTCCCAACCTCTTCTCAACTCATCCTATGCACTTTAAACACATAAAGAAGCATAAAAAAGGTTACATACCTCAAACCGAGGGTACCTCAATGGTTCTATTTATTTTTTATATGATTTTTGGAAATCTCATAGAAATATCAAGTTTCACAAAGAACGTTTATATGGGTGAAAAGTATGTCTTCTGGAAAATGATTTCATTTGTTACAAGAATTCCTCGGATAATGTTTTATTTCATTCTTTTTTATATCCCTTACTTATATTTTTGTTCTTATAAAATGTTTTTATGTGATTTTTATAGGTTATAATGATTTCTAAGACAAAGAAGGAATCCATGTTATATGTTATTAATATTTTCAAAAGAAAACATGTTTTATTTGAGAAGTTTTATATTTTATAAGAAATGGATACTTTTTTGTCGTATTTTCACTCTATAAACGTGAAATATTATATATGTGTTGTATCCAAATTCCCTAAAACACTAAACCTGAAAAGAACCTCAATGTGAAAGGATTTGAGTTCTTGACATGATTACAATATTATGTAATATAATAAGGTCGGGTATTTATAATTCCTAAGGTGAAATTTTGGAAATTTGATGGAAGAAATTTTTTTAGGAGAATAATTTAACATCAATATATTTTATTTTATTTTACTTTTTATCTAAATTTAATTTTTTGATATCTTATGTTACATCCCACATGGATTTTAAATGACCCAAAATGTATTATTAAAATATTATTATGTTGCTATTTGAAACCAGATGTTAAAATTAGATGGCATCAATATGGATAAATAATTTAATAAAATTAGATGATTTAATATGAATTCATTAGTTATCAAATGATTATAATTAAAAATAAAAAACATTTAAATGTAAAAGGAATTTTTTTCCTAAAATAAACAGTTTGTTTTCGTGAAATATATTTATTATCATCATATATTAAAATTTTCATTATTAGTGAATCATATAAATAAAATATATATATTATATATTCAATAAAATGTTTCATTAGATTTGTTATATTTTTTATTTATGTGAGAAATGAATAAATCAAGTAATATGATTAAAAATGATAAAAAAACTTTTCATTATATTTTTCAGACATATTTAAAAATTAATTCTAGCAATTCATGAAATTTAGTAAAGAAATATTAGTTCCATTTTATGAAGAAATGGGTCAAAATTAGGAAAATTGGTCCCATTAATTTTGTGTTAGTAGGAATAGTAGTTGTGGTAATTCTAATTTCCTCAGTAATATGTAAATTAGGTTATCCTTGGTTAAAATTAATTGATAAATTTATATTATTTTATCATAATTGTAATTGGATGAATATAATTATACCCTTAACACTTTATTCTGGAAATTTGTTTTAAATTCACAATTTTACTTGAATGTGATAAAAATTTTATATAAATTAGTGAAAGTTATAAAAAGTTAATCTTTTAGTCTTAAATATCTCTTTTCTGATCATACATGGGAATAGATATTAATGAATCTAAATACCAATTTTGAGAATAATTAAATTATTTTGAAGGCGTAAACACATTTGATTTTTTTATTTATTATATAATTACCCTATATTCTTATGAAATTTTGACATAATATTTCATTAATTAATAAAAGGACTATAAATGAATCTGAAAATATTAAAATAAATATAATTTGAATGAGTTATATACTTTAATAATTTTAATTGATAAATAATTAATATTATGTGTTAAATTATTATAGTTTGAATAAAAAATTCTCTTTATTTCATTTATGCTTAATTGAATGAGTAGTGTCTAAACTGTTAGTAATTGTATTTTATCAAATTAAATTTTAATTAAATTTATTTAAAAGATTAAAAATATTAAACCATGAAAATGAAGATATTATATTTTCTAAAAGGAAATATCTCACAAATCAATTAGTCAATTATCACCACATATATAAATATATAAGCCTCTAAGTGTGAAAATAGTATTACTGCGGTTAATTTTAAAAGTGGAAAATTTTGGGATTAAACCAAAATATAGGATTTGAAACCATATAAAAAATTTATTATTTAATTGTAATATGGGACTTGAAAAATTGTATTTTTTTATAATACATATCAAATTGTAATAATGTTTTAGGGAATGACTTTATTATATTTTAAAATTTTACCAAATTACAAAAGTTCCTATCACCTCAATTATAAAAGGTCAAATCTTCCATCACTTTCTTACAAAACATTGAGCATTATTGTTAAGAAATATTCTTCCACTATACATTATTATATTAAAAAATTCATACTAGATATTATTTTAATTCTTTACTACCCACTGTAATACCCATAAGAGGATATCAAAATGATTTTTTCATAGAGGGGGTAACCACCTTAACTAATAACATTCTTTATTACTTATTGTTTACCTTCTATAAATTTATTGAACTTATCGTAAAATAATAAATTCATTTCAAAAATATTATAAAATTATTTTATTATTATTAAATCACCATTATATTCCTTTTTTCCCATCAAATGAGAATCTAAATTATCACTCACTCATACGTATGGCATACCATATCCACATAGTCATACAATCCATTTTTAAATACTATATTTAATGGATAGTTATTATGATGGGTTTAATGAATATATATGATAATGATGATATAATTTATCCTGTATAATTATAAGAATCACATCTATATTATTATATCACAATCCATTAGAATTCATTAATTTCACTCATGCACACGTGTAAACTACCACCTCCAACAAGAAATCTATTTTTTTCATTTTAATTTTATTTGGAAGGTAAAATTGATAAATTAAAGGAATATATAAGATATATATATATATATTATAATAATTATTCTGTAAATTTAAATTTTTATTTACCTTCTTACTTTCCATCTATTGAAAAATAGTGTTCATCCGTACGTACGACCTACCATCACTATGCACAGTTTAATGAATTTATTATATATATAACATTTATAGATGATTGTAATATGTATATAATGAATGTATATTATATTTATATAGTATTTATATTTATGTTCTTGATGAATCCATGATCAATATACAAGGTGTAAACAACTAAACTAAAACATACTTGAAAAATCATTAAGTTATTACCTACAATAGTGATTTTAATGAAGAATTGTTGATAAATTTAGTATAATATATTATAAGTAAATAATATATTGTATGATTTGTATTATTATAATTCTATAATAGATTTATTATAAATATATATTTATTATAAATGTTTCTCAAATTAAAAACAAGGAAGTCAAACCTTGGGTAAAGGTTTAATTCACAATCTCATCATTATTCGGGATTTTTCATGTTTAAGTCTCCATTAGGGGATTTATTTGATACTATATCATAAAAAATATAATTTTCATCTCATATTTTTGTATTTATAAATAATAAATTCCCTTTTTTCCTCTTTATATTCTAAAGATACAGAAATAATGTCTTATGGAAAACATACTTTGTTTTTCTACTCGGTAAAGAATAACCTTTTTCCATACCTATAGTTTCAATAAAATGATTTAAATAATATTCTTAGTAATATAAAGCTATTTATTAAATAAGTTTTTTACCATGTTTATGTTTTAAAAAAATTAATTAAAAGGAATATTATTTATATTTTCCATATTTTAAAAAATGAACCTTTTTGTATTTTTAGATGAGGATATTTTTTATATTTTTTAAAAAGAGTGAAAGGAATTATTTTTAACTAAATAATGAAAAAAATTCCCACCATCATGGATTATAATTTATTTGATGCTTCCATTAAATATTTATAATTTTATTTTCATAGAAAATACATTCCTTTGTATCTATGAAACTTATAGATTTTAAATAAGTGATTTCAATGTGAAAAGGTTATTTTCCTCAAGAAATTTTCTAGTGATCATTATAATGTATTTTTGTTTTTGTGAACATCCTTTTTTGGATATTATATTGATGATATACTATAATGATACCAACCATTATATATATATTTTGGATTATTATCATTTTTACTAAGGAATGTATATATATTCAATATAGTGATTCTTCTAATATTTATAGTTATAATTTTTTTGGCATGTTGATTAAATTATTTTATTTATTCATATGATGATTGTATTTGATGTAGTACGTGATGAGAATGGCACAACATAAACCTTAAATTGTTAAATAGTTCCCATGATTAAAACTAGAATAGGTTTAGGCTATGGCATTAGAAATTTTTAATGATGTATTTCACAATGACTTGATGATCGTTTCATATTAATTGGAAGATGGACTTGATGGTATGTTTCAATTGTTTGACATTATGGACACAATCATTATGAAATTAGACACGGATAACCTTGCGATTAATTTTTATTTTATAACATATATAGATATGTTTCGAGCTCATTATATTATTTATATGGAATTATTTTATCATCAAATATTAATTCCATTTTATTCCTTTATTAGTTATCTTCCATTGTATTCTATTACATATTAAGCATCTAACATCACACTTTTAATTTTTTCCCACAAAATTCCATGAAATGATTTATTATTTGTATAAATGAATATGTTATAAGGGATAAAGATGATCCCAAATCCATTACATTTATTATTTTATGTCTTCATGTGAAATTTATATTTGAACCATACATATAGATTACCAAACTATTAAAACATCATGTCATTCGGTATGTGATAACTTGTATCTAGTACCAATATAATAATATAATACCCAAAAATGTGTTACTATGGTTGGAGTCATTATAATGACATACACCAAATGAAATTACATTGATACAATGATTCATGGGATTAACAGGTAACTATCCGAGTATTATGTATGATTTTTCACGTTTCTCTAACCTTCTATCAAAACTAATAGGCAAATGAGTTAAACTCACATGTTCATGGGAATGTAAATAACTATTTCATGATATTTATAGTAAAATAATTAATGAACTAGTAATAAAACAACCACCAGGTAAGGGTAGATATGTAAAATATAGTGATGCATCATCTGAAGGACATAGTTTTTTCATTATAAGAAATTATAGAGTTATCACCAATTCCTCAAGAAATTTAAAAATCCATAAATAATACAATTTGTATCACGTACATGAGCTTTTATTTTTATTATTTTCTTTGTAAATATGGTGAAATTAACTATATGGTTAATGTTACGATATATATACAGACCAAATTTTTTTGGAGTAAATATTCTCTTAAAATAAGTTCTACAGAAGGAAAAAAAGATGATTGGAAGTAATCAATGAATATCATTGAATGATAAACTAAAACCCAAGGATATAAACATGGTCGTTGATGCATTGAGTATGAGAGACCATGGAGTTATGAGTATGATGATGATTAATATAGATCGTATTTATAATGACCTAATAAATATGGATATGGTGATTTATGGGTAATAGAATTCATTATTCCTCTTCCACGAAATTACTAAACCATTTATTCTAGAAATGGTATAGATTTCCCAAAATGTTCAAAAGTACTATAAAGTAATATTAAAGTAGTAATTGAAGGGAAATTAACATACATATTCTGTAGATATGGTTGGTTGATGTTTGTGATGTTGTTATATGTTCCATCCATATCATCATTAAGGAGGGAACATCAAGATGAAACACATAGATAAATTTTCTCTATAAACCATGGTTTCACATTGATGTAAAAGGATTTGAGAGAATGATTTTTGTGGGATGGTATGAAGTGGTAAATTGAAAACAATTTTTCAAGATTCGTAGTATTCATGTTGGTAATTATTGAAAGAAAACAACCTAATGGAGTCAGGAAACCTCTCCCTCCACCTATATAGAATTGGGATAGTGTTACAATAGACATTGTAACTATAATCCATAAGTATGTAAATAATAATGATGTTATATGTTTCATTGTTGATCATAATTATTATTATACTCGTTTCATAGAGGTAAAATTATATCTACCCCTCGAGCAATTTTCTCAACTCTATATTAATGAAATTGTAAGGCTCAATGTGGATCCTCTATCTATTGTATCATATTGTGACCCCCAGTTCACAGGGAAATTCATGAAGAGATTATTAATGAATATCATCACTAACATACATTTTTGAATCTACTAACTTCCCTATACTAATGGGTAGTTTGGAAGGACTATCTAGAGTTTGGATGAAATGTGGTGACCATGTTCTCTTAAATTCCATGGTATATTTGATCAATATTAGCCTTTCATAAAAATTTCATAAAATAACAGCTTATATTTGAGCATCCAAATGGAACCATATCAACAATTTCATGGGAAGAGGTTGTTTACTCCAATATGTTGGAAGAAATATAGAGAATGAAGACTAGTTTTCCTATAGATCATTGAGTAGAAAAATATTAAGAAATAAACTATTCTAGATTATGTTAAATAATATAATATGAGTAAAAATATCTATACAGATAATTTAAGTCAATTACCATTTATTCATGATGGTTTTTTCACGAAAGGGTGTTGTAAGATTAAACAAAACGTGGTTGTTATCCCCCTCTAACATTGAACTATTTAAAATACAGGAATGAATTGTTGTTGTATCTTTTTTATTGCATATAAAACTTAACATTTTTTCTTTACATGAATTATTCTATGATTCATTACTAAATAAATTCATTCCAAATCCAACACATGTGCTCACATCTAAGATAATATATTTGGATCCTGAATTAAATTATAATTAATAACCTTACACAATTCATGAAACCATAATAAATTGTTATGAAATCAAACAACATGATTGTTGAAAATCCTTTGTGAAAACAAAAACATAGTAGAGGAAACATGGGTTCCTAAAAAATCTACATGAAATTAGTATCTTAATTTTATCAATAGATTAAAAATACCCCAATTAAGAGGATGAAATTATTTATATGCAGAGAATGTAATTCCCTTGACAATACTATCAGAGGTAAATAACATATCCTTTACTATATCAAACAGTTCATGCTAAATCAGATTTATTCAAAACTAAATTTCAATGTTTAATTTATGAATGTTTTAAATTTACTATTCCAAATATTTTTAATTTTTAATTCATCATAAAGGTGTTATCATAAGATTTAGTTTCTTTATTTTCAAATATAACATGTTATACATCAAAAATTGATAAAATTAATTTACCTTACTATTAATATTTATATTGATAAAATTGAATTTTTTTATTCAATTTTTTCAAATTATTTAACTATACAAATATTATTTTTAGTCATTCAAAATAAAAAACTCATGAAAAAGACATATTACCACAACAAAAGTAGATTTTTTTTCCAAGAACTAATATTATTAGAGTTATGTAATTTTTATGTAAAAAATTGAATAATATACTATAAAATATTACTCCTATATTATGTTTAAATACCTAAAAATATACATAAAAAATCATTCAATAATTAATTAATTTAAAATAATAATAAAAATACCTGAATATAAAAATAATTTTTTGTATAAGTTTGTTTTTTCATATATAATATGCTATAATTTAATAGTGATTTTATAATATAGAGAATATTAATTAAGATAACAAGATCCAACATATTGGTTCAACATGTAAAATTTTGGCAAGATGCTCATATTATATTTTTATTAGAAAATAAAATTACCATGGTTAATTATTAATCATCATTAATAATGGTAAAATTTTTGGTGGGGGAATCTCGAATTTTAAATAACTAAAAGGTCAATCACACCTCCTAGAAGGCCTTGTTAGGTAAAACAATCAAACCCACTAATTTCACAAACCATTTATTTAACAGACTCACATAATTTAACAAAACCACCTAACACCCATGTGATTCCATTGTTACTCATTTTCTAACTATAGTTATCTATGAAAAGTCCCCACTTTTCAGATATAAGATAAGCTCCGTACCAAAATTTCTCTAATGTCTATCCACACCTAAGACCATCATCGTTAATTTATCATATCTTACCCTCTAAAAATACCTTCCAATGTGGTCCTAAAGTATTATGGAATCCTCCGAATCATTAAAAATATATTTTTAATGTGTAAGGGTTCCCCTAATCATCTTAATCATAGAGGTACATCTTTTGTGAAAAACCATTTGACATTCAATTGATTATGAAATAATTTGTCAATAATTAACCCTATAATATATGAATGATTCAATAATTATTATATACTACCCCACCCTCTAAATAAACCCATAATTTTTTATAGAAAATATGCTATTGAAATCCATCATTGATTATCCCCATCCCCTATTCAATAAAAACACTTAATTTTTCATAATACTTTAGGTTTTCATGATATTATGAACATAAAATTTCAAAATAAATTCATTAAAATCAATATATAACATCATATTAGTGAGATAATTCCACTATCACCCTCTAATCCCATTTAATAGTCCCATTTATATACACATTGTATTGAAGAAACTCTTCCTAAATTTACCATCTTCATGTAATGAATATGAAAATAGAATATCATTGATGTGTATCTATATAAATTAGGGTAATAAACTAATATATATATATATATATATATTAAATTACATTATTATTTTTATAATTATTTCTATGTTTATGATATGGGGCACTTAAATGTTTTTCAATGATGTTAGGAAAAGTTGTAGGGGTTTTCTATCTTAAAATCCTCTATTTGAGACATTTTTTTATTATCCACATAATTTCTATTATTTGATTTATATACTTCATTTTTTCGATTTTATATCATTAAATTTCTCATTCTTAGTATTTTACAATTATGTATAAACCCACCCTTTATAAGGTTTAGGATTGAATTTCTACACAAGCCAGAAGTGCAGTTTTTTTTAAATTAGAATTTTAATTATTTGGTCCTCACATTATATTCACATCCAATTTCTTATCGATAAAAATTATATTAAAGTGTTTTTCCATATTAATAATTAAATTTAAGGGATTTATTGGTTATATTCCTATCAGTCTATTATATTCTTTTTATTCGATATTTACAAAAACCATTGTGAAACACAATCATTTCCATGGTGAAAATCATACTATATATGGATAAAGTAATAGTTTTTGTATATTCTTATAAAATAAATCCTTATCTATACAATTGAAATTTTATACTTCAATGGAAAAGATTTACCCATAGGTAATCACCCAAAATTTGATATTAGAGCATTAACTCGATCATCTCCCTGATGCATGATGAGTGGTCTAAATACTGGACCCCATGTGAGACTCTCTCTGTAGATATTCTTTAGAATATTTTGATGATCATAATTAACCATCATGAACTACTTTACCTACCATTTCCTTGGCCTAAAACTAGTTAAATATACAGGACCCAATTACATTATTTAAAGGATAACTCAAAATATTAAATATACAGTCATCCAAATATTTCATTGATGTGTGTACATGATGATACATTGATGATACTACATAAATTATAAGGTGGTTAAGTGATGATATCATAAACATACACATTATTCCATTTAATAGGGTTGTATTTGATTTCCAAATTTCATATTTTACATATAGTTTTGTTTTAATCAGTAAGATGTTCCTTAGGAAATATTATGAATGGTATTGATGGATACTATGATAAAACCATTAGTCATAATCATGTGAAGGGTGTGACTTTCACGACCCATCCCCCGGGGCCCATGTTGTAACTACCCCAAGCCCTCCTTCTATAGGCCAGGGGCTGGTGACAAGCACCAAAGGCGTAAAACCCTATAACTGGGAAGGAATTGCCTTTATAAAATGTAAACTCACACAACCAGAGAACATGCAGAAGAAAACGCTAAGTAAAGCAGTGTAAAAAACGTGCTGAAAGTGCAAGGGGCCAGAATACAAGCCCAACAGAAAGGTACAACTACAACTGAAAGAAAGTACAACTGAAAAGACAAACAGCTGGAAGATGGAAGAAGCTCCCGAATCATCTTCAGGGTTCCTACCTGAAGGGTAGGTACATGTGTCCTTCTCATCTCTCTGCGTCCGTCCATCTTTCCATCCGTCTCCTCTGGGTACCGACTCGTCATGAGGTCCACCTCTGGGTACCGTTTAGTCCTCGTACAATATGCCTCGATCAGTGCTGTCTGTCGTCTGCATCCAACACAACGAGGTGCGGGCATAGCTCGTTCAGGGGTGATTATAACGATACTCAGTAGGGTCCCCGAGACCCTCAAGGTCTCACTAAATCCAACAAGTATAACCACAAAAGGATCTCAACAGAAAACCCTTACTTAGGTATAAGCCCATACTTATACCTATGTTATCAAGTAACCCATCTCAATCATAAGGAAAAAAATGGTTATGAAATCAAAGGATAACCACTACTTAGGTATATACCCATACATATACCTATGTTATCAATAGACCCATCTCAATCATGAGGTAATCACAAAGGTCATTGACTCATCTCAAACCATGATTTTCATTAATTATATCGAAACCACAACTGCTGAAGAGCTCCTCCTCTGATGAGTACAGTGATCCCGTCACAACTCTGAGGCACTACTCAATAACCATAGACTACTGAGGTACTCCTCCTGTCGAGTACTGCGGGTCTGCCACCCAAACATAGTAGTGCTCCCCGCCATGGTTCTGCCACCCCAGCACAGTAGTGCTCCCCCTAATAGCCTACAGATGTACTCCTTCTGTCGAGTACTGTGGTTCTGCCACCCAAACATATTAGTGCTCCCTGCCATGGGTCTGCCATCCACACATATTAGTGCTCCCCACTGGGTGATACAAGTCACTCCGACTCGAATCGGACAAGCAGTCATCAGGTCTCAGCCAGCTACAAGGTCTCTGTACTCCATACGCTCGTCTCCGGGAGGGTCCACTCCACGAGCTACTGGTCGTTACTTCCAAGTGTCACATAATCTCACGTGGAAATATCTCAAAGGATCTCCTCGTCATAGGGGTCTCAATGCAACAGACGGCGCATCAATTGGACACTCGGTCTGTGAGTTATTAGCCTTTTAGTACCGAGGGCCCGATTGGTTTCATTTATAAACCATCCTAGCCGTATCTCAAATGTACCCCAAACTCTCAGGGGGTATATTCAAAAGAACCATTTCTCAACGAGATTACCAACACCTCTAATGATTCATCAATCTGACATCCGGTCTGAGAGTTATTGGCTTTTTTGTTCTAGTGGCCTGGTTGGTTTGTAAGCTAAACCAACCCAACCATACTCCAACAGCATCCAAACCTCAGGTGGAGTATGCCAAAGGAACCTTCTCATCAAGTGTAATCCAACTTAGTCGACGGCACGTCAATCGAACATCCGGTCCTCAAGTTATAAGCGTTTCCGCTGCGACGGACCGATTGGTTTCGAATTTGATCCAACCCTGTCATATATAAACTTCACTGAAACCTTGAGTGAAATATACCGAAACGGCCGTCTCAATCCATTGAATCCTATGCAACTGAAGGTGTGTCGATCGGAGGTCCACAACTCATGTTATGAGCTTCTAACTATAGATGGTCTGAAAATAGGGGGTTTGGGCTCGGTCCGACCTAGCCCAACACCCCCTGGGTTGGCCTGAACTGGGTTAACCCCACCCGAGAACTGGTCCGGCCCGGTTGGGTGCGGCCTGGCCTGGCTGGCGCGGCCCTGCCTGGCCGGCGCGGCACGGCCAACGTGGACCGCCCCCGGCCCGGCCGGGGGAGCTGGCTCGGCCAGCTTGGCCGAGCAAAAGGTGCAGATCGGGGGGGGGGGGGGTAGTACCCCGATAATTGACACCGGCGGCACAAAGAACCACCCAACCGTCGTGCCAGGATCCTGTGCGTCCACAAGATCTAGTCGCCAGTGTCACTGCGCCGGCGACCCACGCCACCGGGAGCTTCCGCGGGCCACTGGAGTTGCTTCGGTGGTCCGTTTTAGCTTCCTTCTGCGCCGACGGTCTTCTCGGGTCCCGAACTTTACTACGAAGGCTTTCAAACACCGTCGTGGTCCCGTTTCATCATCGTTCGTCAATCCGCGCACAAAAGAACAACCATCGGAGTTTATGGCTTGTTTGTTAGACTATGCCCTCAACATTAGAGGCTCAATCCATAATTCACCAATGATAAGGGTATAATTTATTCATAATAAATTATACTAACACCCTGCAATTAAATATCCATGCACGAGGGTATAAATCACATATACACAAAATACAAAAACCCACCTAAATCGAGAAAGATCCGTGGTAGAGGAGCATAGTGAATGACGATGTTGATTCCGTCATCGTAGGAGTGCACCGAGGAGGAAGCAGTTTCTCCTCTCTTGTCACGGAGAAGAGAAAATAAGGCACATCGACATTGGCGAGTTCTCCTTGTCGGTGTCTCCTCCCTTGTCGCGGAGGAAGAATAGAATGGAGAACTGTGGTTGCCGAGTCATCCTATGTTAAAGGGTCGACGTTATTCATCGGAGAAGATCTATTCTTCAATTTAAGATGATGAACTTCAACAAAGGAGGAATCCACTTCTTCTTCACAAGAGTTCTCTCCCAAACCCCACACAACAAGCCGACCCAATTAAAATAAGGCCACCCCATATTTTAATTAATCTTGTCATGCATTTCAAAAATTCAAAAATAAAATCCCATAATTAATTAAATGTAGAGCTGTTTAATTAATTAAGAGGTATGTTGGCAAGATTTAATGGAGTGAGAGAGGGAGAGGAAGAGTTTTCTTAATTAAAGAGGAGTTAGTAAATTTAAAGAGGGGATGTTTAAGTAGTTTAGGGAATGTGAACAGTTCGGGATCGTGTGATCCCCACCTCAAAAATACCCTCACATGGGTAGTTAGGTGCTTGTAGGTCCCACCCCAACTCCCCCATGTAGGATATAACCACCTTAGATTTAGAAGGAAATGGTTCCACAATTTTATTCACTTCTTATTTTATCCATAAAATCTAACTTCTCTTCCCATGCAAACCCAACTGCAGTAAAGGTTTCCTTAAGAAATTATCGGCGTTGCGAGTTCATCGGTGCCCTCGAATTTCAATTCTGAGCACCGGTTCAATAGAAAGAAAAATCGGCTAGTTCGTCCACTGAACGTACCCGAGCTAAACTTCAGAAATTGATTCTGGGCACATTGGGCCTCGGAATCAGGTGCCGTCAGAAACTGTGTACTCGTAAAATTCCAAATAAATTAAGAAAAAAATATTTCCTCGAAATTTCTGGGTATATACATTACTCCCTCCTGAGGGATTTACGTCCCCGTGAAGTTACAAGATAAACTAGGGAAACTAAAGGAGATACCGAGAACGAATCTGATCCTCCTACTCCCATGTGATCTCCTGGAGGTTCCCGTGCTACTAGAGAAAGCGCACAAGAGGAATCAACCATCCTCATAGGACCCACTCCTATCGATCCTCAACCACTACTGAAACCCCTTGAATGTCGAACCGTCATGGATGTCCATCTCTTTGTGGTTGATGATGACAGATAGGTCATGCACACATCTCCTCAGCTGAGATACGTGGATGATGTCATGTACTCAGTGCATCTGAGGTGGAAAGGCCATGTAGTAAGCCACCTTGCCTAATCTGCTAGGGTCCTAGAGAAGTCCGATGAATCATGGAGATAACTTGCCGTCTCGGCCAAATATCTGTAAACCTCGACAAGTTGAGACCCGTAAGAAAACATGGTCGTCACCCTCGAACTCCAGTGGTCTCGTCTCCTATCAACATCGGATTTCTTCCTGTTCTGAGTAGTCTTCATCTGCTACTAGATGATCTGCACCTTAACCGTCATAGCTCGTACGATCGCTGGTTCTACACGTGCTGACTCCATCACTATCCACAAAGGATATCTAAAACACGGCTAGCTGCTGTCTCGCCTCTCTTAACAACTGAATGCCTGTTCTCCTACTATGAGCATCAGCTACAATATTCCCCTTCCCAAGAGTATAAAATTTCTCAAAGTCATAGTTCTGGAAGAACTCAAGCCATCACTACTATCTCAGGTTCAGTAACTTCTGTGAGAAGACACACCTGAGACTATTGAGATTAGAGTAAACTGTAAACCATTCTTTCAACGAACAATGGTGAGACTATCCAATTGTAAGAACTCAGGTACACCCTTCTTCACATATGTCCCACAAAAGCTATTAATATTTCTCCTTTGCCGATAAGAGAAATATGGTCTCATCCCCTAGATAAACCACATTCCTTGCCTAATACAGTCAATACTAACATGAATAATACTTTTTCATGCCATAAGTGACGTTTTAAGGCCTCGATGCTACTACCAAGAGATCCAACCATCAATCTCACCTCATAGGGTCGAGTCACACAATCGGCATCAGTGTTTCATCACTGGGTCTCCTCCAGTAGGAATATAGAAAGTGAGGGTCAAGTCAATAGTTTTAATCGGAACCTCTCAGTATCAACCAAACAAAAGGACAGGAAGGTAAATGTCACAAAGATAAGTGTTTTTTATTACTGCAGATTGAAGTACGAAGAAACAAAGAAAATTAAAAAACAACAACATGGAAACTAGAAGAACCAATGACAAAGTCCTCCATGCCTGGAACTAGTCCCGCTCCTGTCCACCTGCTTTCAGAGCTCCATTGTCGTATGCTTCAGCTGCCTGAAGATGTGCTCTCCCATATCCACCTGTTCGCTGTGGTCAGGGTGGACCTCTGCCTCTCCCTGGTAGTTCCTTCATTTATCTACTAATCGTCTGCACAGTGGGTCGGACATTCATGTTCCATGTTAACAAGCCTGTCATAGGAGGAAGAATGTCCGTTTATGGCACGCTTGACTCAGACTCAACCTCGGGTACCCCACACTACTGATCCTGAGTCGCGCGGTCAACCACCTATTGGCCTAGTCCACATGGAATTATCCTTCATCTATCTATTACCGGCTGTACAAGACTATGCTACGGTCGGAAGACCCTGTGCCAAGGGTAGAAGCTCCTGAGCATGATCAGAGTGCAGAGTCGTTGGTATAAACTCCACCCTGAAGAAGGTCTCGAAGTCTCCCCAGGTGAAGGTCATCTCGTCGCAAAACTGGAGAATCTGGCTCCACCACCTCTCAGCTGCTCCCTGAAAGAGACTAACAGCTAGGTACACCATCAAGTCAACGGGTGTCCCAGCTGTGTGGAAATATCATGCAACAAAATCAAACCAGTACCGAGCCGTAAGAAAATATGACTCGCCTCAAAACCTTGGAGGCCCCTGTTGTTGGAACTCGTGCAACGCGCTCATGTGGAGTGCACTCTCCGGTGATATCTCAACTAGAAGAGGGCTATGTACTGAGGCCTCGCTGCTTAGTGAGCTATCATCGTGCTCTCCACTTAGTACCCACGCTGACTGACTGGGTGAAGACATCCTGAACGAAACAGATGTGACACGGTCAAAAGACTATACCTAGTGAGTTGAACTGGTTTGAGCTAATTAAAAGAAAATTTTTAAAAGACGCACGCAATCAGTGTTTTCCTGCATTGAGTTGGAAATTAGAAGTCCGGGTCTTGGTGTATGGATACATTGGCCACCCGCACCAAAAATGGACTCCCTGAATTGAAAACCACACTTAGTACCCTTAACACTATTGCTTCACAGAAAGAAAATATCATAGTTCTATGTTCGGTGGTAGAACCAACTCCTCTGATACCAATTTGTCACAACCCATCCCCCAGGGCCCGTGTCATAACTACCCCAAGCCTTCCTTCCATAGGCCAGGGGCTGGCGAATAGCACCAAAGGCGTAAAACCCTATAACTAGGAAGGCATTTACTTTATAAAACGTAAACTCACACAACCAGAGAACAAGTGGATGAAAACACTAAGTAAAGTAGTGTAACAAACATGCTGAAAGTACAAGGGGTCGGAATACAAGCCCAACAGAAAGGGGAAACTACAACTGAAAGAAAGTACAACTGAAAAGACAAACAGCTGGATGATGGAAGCAGCTCCTGAATTGTCCTACAGGTTCCTACCTAAAGGGTATGTACATGTGCCCTCTTCAGCTCTCCACGTCCTTCTGTCTATCCGTATGTCTCCTTCGGGTACCGACTCGTCGTGAGGTCCACCTCCAGGTACCGTCCAGTCCTCGTACACTCTGCCTCGATCAGCGTTGTCTGTCATCTGCATCCAACACAATGATGTGAAGGAATATCCCATGTAGGGGTGAGTATAAGGATACTCAGTAGGGACCCCGATACCCTCACGGTCTCACTAAATCCAACAAGGATAACCACAAAGAAGGATCTCAACAGATAACCCTTACATAGGAATATGCCCATGCAAATAACTATGTAATCAAGTAACCCATCTTAATCATGAGGAAACACAATGGTTATGAAATCAATGGATAACCACTACTTAGGTATATTCCCATATATATACCTAAGTTATCAAGAGACCCATCTCAATCATGAGGTAAACACAAAGGTCATTGGATCATCTCAAACCAGGATTTTCATTAATGATATTGAAACCACAACTACTGAAGAGATCCTCCTCTGACGAGTACAATGATCCTGTCACAACTCCAAGGCACTGCTCACTAACCTTAGAATGATGAGGTACTCCTCCTATCGAGTATCGTGGGTCTGCCACCCAAACACAGTAGTGCTCCCCACCATGGGTCTGCCACACCAACACAGCAGTGATCCCCCTAATAGCCTACAAAGGTACTCCTTCTATCGAGTACCGCGCGTCTACCACCCAAACACAGTAGTGCTCCCTGCCGTGGGTCTGCCACCCAAACGCAGTAGTGCTCCCTAATGGGATATACAAGTCACTCTGAATCGAATCAGACAAATAGTCATCAGGTCTCAGCCAGCTACAAGGTCTCCGTACACCATACGCTCGTCTCTAGGAGGGTCTGATCCATGAGCTACTGGTCATTACATCCATGTGTCACATAATCTCACATGGAAATATCTCATAGGACCGCCTCATCATAGGGGTCTCACCGCAAAAGATGGCGCATCAATGGGACGTCCGGTCTGTGAGTTATTATCCTTTTAGTCCCGGGGGCCCGGTTGGTTTCGTGTACGATCCAACCCAGCTATATCTCAATTGTACCCCGAAATCCCATGGGGTATATTCAAAGTAACCGTCTCTAAACGAGATTACCAACAACGCTGACGATTCGTCAATCGGACGTCCAGTCTAGGAGTTATTGGATTTTCCGTTCCAGGGGTCTGGTTGGTCTGTAAGCTAAATCAACCCGACCATACTACAACAGCATCCAAACCTCAGGTGATGTATGAAAAAAGAACCGTTTCATCAGGAATAATCCAACGTAGTTGATGGCACATCAATTAGACACCTGGTCCTCAAGTAATAAGAGATTCCGCTTCGAGGGCCCGGTTGGTTTCGAATTCGAACTAACCCGGACATATCTAAACTTCGCTGAAACCTTTAGTGTAATATACTGAAACGACCGTCTCGATCCAAGGAATCCTACGCAACTGACGGTGCATCGATCGGAGGTCCAAAACTCGTGTTATGAGCATTCAACTGAAGATGGTCCGAAAATAGGGGGTCTGGGCCCGGTCCGACCCGACCCAACACCCCCTAGGTCGGCCCGAACCAGGACGACCCAACCCTGGCCTGGGCCCCGCCCAGCTGACGTGGCTCAGCCCGGCTGGCGCGGTCTGGCTCGACCGGCGCAGCCCGGCCCGCGTGGCCCGCCCCAGCCCGGCCGGGGGAGCTGGCTCGGCCAGCTTGGCCGAGCGAAACGTGTGGAGCAGGGGGGCGACCCCCCGCTAATAGACACCGGCGCCACAAAGTGCCGCACTGCTGTCATCCCGGGATCCCGCGCGGCCGCAGGATCTAACGCGTCACACCGCCACGACTGTTTCGGTGGCGGGTCTCCTCCGGCGGCGCGCAGGGCCCCACCGCCTCCAGGCGGCGGGACGGCTCCGGCAGCCGCGCCGGCGACCCTCGCCGCCTGGAGCTCACGCAGGCCACCGAAGTTGCTCTGGTGGTCCGTTTTAGCTTCCGTCTACGCCGGCGGTCTTCTCGGGTCCCGAAATTTACTGCGAATGCTTCTAAACACCATCACAGTCCCGTTTCATCATCGCCTGTCAATCCGTGCACAAAAGAACAACCAGTGGAGGGTATGGCTTGTTCGTTAGCCCGTGCCCTCTGCATTAGAGGCTCAATCCATAATTCATCAACGATAAGGGTTTAATTTATTCATTATAAATTATACAAATACCCTGCAATTAAATATCCATGCACAAGGGTGTAAATCACATATAAACAAAATACGAAAACCCGCTACCTCGAGAAAGATCCGCGGTAGCCGAGCATCGTGGATGACGGTGTAACTTCCGTCATCATAGGAGTGCACTAAGGGGGAAGCGGAGTCTCTTCTCTTGACGTGTAGAAGAGAAAAAAAGGCGCGTCATTGTTGGAGAGTTCCCCAGGTCGGTGTCTCCTCCATTTTCACGGAGGAAGAAGAGAATGGAGAACTGTGGTCACCGAGTCGTCATACGTTGAAAGGTCGACGTTCTTCATCAGAGAAGATATGTTCTTCTCTTTAAGATGATGAACTTCAACAAAGGAGGAATCCACTTCTTCTTCATAAGAGTTCTCTCCCAATCACCACACAACAAGCCAACCCAATTTAAATAAGGCCACTCCTTATTTTAATTAATCTTGTCATGATTTTCAAAAATTCAAAAATCAAATCCAATAATTAATTAAATGTAGAGTTGTTTAATTAATTAATAGGTAGGTTGGAAATATTTAATGCATTGGGAGATGGAGAGGAAGAATTTGCTTAATTAAAGAGGAGTTAGCAAAATTAAATAAGGGAAGCTTAAAGACTTTAGGGAATGTGAACTATTGGGGATCATGTGGGCCCCACCTCACAAATATCCTCACATGGGTAGTTAGGTGCTTGTGGGTCCCACCCCAACTCCCCCATGTAGGATATAACCACCTTAGATTTATAATAAAATTGTTCCACAATTTTATTCACTTCTTATTTAATCTATAAAATTTTACTTCTCCTCTCGTGCAAATGCAACTGCAGTAAAGGACCCCTTAAGAAATTACTGGCGTTGTGAGTTCATCGGTGCCCTCATATTTCAATTAGGAGCACCAGTTCAAAATAAAGAAAAACCCACTCATTCGTCCACTGAACGTACCTGAGCTAAACTTCGGATATTGATTCCAGGAACATCGGGCCTCAGAATCAGGTGCTGTTAGAATATGCATACTCGTAATATTCCAAATAAATTAAGAAAAAAATTTCCTCGAAATTTCTAGGTCTTTACAGTGACGCAAAAATATATATCCCATCAATACATTCATTAGTATCATGTGATAAAATAGATTGGGTTTTGGTGCATACAACATCTTATAATAGGATAAAATTCATGTTACGTGTCCTTGGAAAATTTTTTGAGGTCTTAGATAACCATTAAATCAATGTAATATAAATGATTATTTTTAACAATGTTTTAATTTATTTTAAGGGTTATTAAATGACCCATGTTTAACTTTATTATGACTTCAGCTTGTTCATTTATTCTTGACATAAAACTTATACAATATTTATATTATGCAAGATTTTAATGTATTCTATTCTTTACCAAGTATATGTGGTGACACTTGTTAATTTTCCTTCCCTAGAAAACTTAGAGGATAAATATATTTAATATTAAGGGTTATGAGGTATGATAATGTTCTTAAATGTTTTCATATTGTATCTTAATTTACTATTGTAATATTTGGATGTATCTAGCCTCATTAGTTTACGAAGATGTTAAATACTATTGTGGGACTTGAATTCTATTCCTATAATATAAAATAAATAAAAAATCTAGTTTTCAAGAGTATATAATGTTTTATGACAATTTGAAAATAAACCTCCAAAACATTTTGTTATTTGTTCTGAATCTGTTTATTTATTGAATTCTGATGAAAGTTAAATTGACTAATATAGTTGTTATGTAGTTAGTTGATGTATTTCCTTCTTCACCACTTCTTCATAATTAATTTTTTGAACATACAAATATATTTCTTGTTACAAATTTTAGAAAAAACGAATTTATTCATTAATATTTGTCTACCCCTTGAATTAAATTCTATTCTTAGACCTGGAAGGGACATATTATCCTAATTGTTTTATATATTTTGGACATGTGAACCATATTAATAAAAAACCCTATAAATTGTTCGATATATATATGTTTTGAGTTTATCTAAAAAAAGTCTCTATTCATTTTTAGGATTTATTGATATTATGTCCCAAAATGAACTTGTGTACATGTTCTCCATATATCAATGGTTGGAATTGAAATTTTATCATATTTTTTATATCAATGTATAATTGGATTTTAATTTTTCTCAGAACATTTAATATCTTTATAGTTTTCATTTCTTTCTAATCACCTTAAAAATAGATACATATATCTTCGATGAGCTTTCATCTAAAATTTGAAAACCATGTTCACCAACATGAATGTGAGACCCGAGATATTTATATTTATTAGAGCTTCCACAATTACATTAGCATCATTATTATTTGTATATTTACTTATCTCTTCCTTCTTTCAAAATTCAATAATTTGGTACCTAAAAATTTTAGTGTACTAACCATAGAGAGTTATAGTTTAATTTAAGTCATCAATAATCTATTCCTTTTCAATATTCACACAATTAGGTTTTTTCTATTTGTGAAAAATATTATATTTTTTATCATGTTCCTTTATAAGTTCATATTATTTTATATCGAGATGTGCATTCTCATTTAAAAATATTGTAGTAATATTTAATACATTTTAATTTCCATCCTCCTTGATTATTATTTTTTTGACTCATGTTCATCCACAAAATATTCATTTTAAATGTTTTAATCACCATTTGATACATTATTTTCATCCATTTCATGAGTAATTTTAACTCTTTGAGAGAGTTATATGTTTTATTTCTCATCATAATTACTATTATAATGGCTAAAATGCATATTTTATCATATATAAAAATCCTTATGATAAATATTGGATTTATTTTCCATTATTTAACCTATGGTAGGTATTATTTTTTGATCTTCCATTGATTAATACAACCCTTTTAGTTTTTAAATATATTTAGTCATCATTTAATTTCATTGGATAGTAAATAATGAAGATAAAAACCATAGATATGTTGAAACTTTTTAATGGATGCATGAATTTTTACTTATATCCTCTTCCTCTAGCGAATCATCATGAAATTCGATCATGTGTATCAATGTATTATTCCATATTTTCTCCCCTATTAGAACAAATATTTTTTCTTCAATCATTAATTTTTTAAAAGAATTTAAATCAATTATGTTTTCTTTCATTCCCATACTATTATGTGAAACTCATCTTCTTATTTCATAATAGATAGGACTGTTATACAACCCATCAATATATATATATATATCTTCAAATGATGGTTCTTCTTCATGAAAATATTCAAGGATAATTCATTGAGATTATCTGTAATATTAATTTTTTAAGGGCCCAACTATAAAAATTATATATTACAATGTTTTGGAACTGTAATTCAGATTTGAAGATGTTTTCAGTTTTTTGTTTTATAGAAATAGGAAAAAAATCAAAAAAATGTATACCAATTCATTAAAATTGTTCTTTAATACTCGATATACATTTTTTAACAATTTAAAACACTTTTAAATAACAAATTATTTCTATTTTAAAAAAATCTTCACCATTATCCCCTTTGATATAATCCCTGTCTCAATTCCTCCTTAAACCCAAAGAAATGAATTTTGAAAACATAGGTTGATCACAAACGCTCTGTAAGTGAAATATAATGAATAGAAACCATTAGTTCAGTAAAAACATGAAACACATATAACATTAACATATATATTAAAATCTATTTGATAATATGAAATTAAAAAAATCACATGAAAAATTCACTTTTTTGTCAAAGAAAATCATTAAAACACATAACAGTAAATTAAAACTCCATTAGGTAATATAGAGATTCATAAACATAAAACCCTTTAAAACCCCTTTAAAACCCCCTTTAAATTGAAATAACTATAAAAAAATTTCCCATTAATCCATTATGGGATTATGAGGTGTCATCTGGACCACACCATGTTATGCTGGGATTATCTGTGCAATTTGGGCCACCCCATGTTAATATTTAATGATCTTCCTTAGTGTCATATGGGAAACCCCATGTAAACCAATAATGGGATTACCCGGTGATATTTGGGCCAACCCATATATTATTTATATCGCGCTCACTAGTTTTATATAATTCTAAATTATAATATCATTATTAATAAACATTATTCATAAATCCCTTTGAAACACCCTTTTAATACCATATAGAAAACACATTCGTATAAAACCCCATTTTACTTAAATCCATACTCAATTCAAGAAATTTAAAAAAGATGGTAATATGGTTTTTCATTTTGGAAAATATGTAATCTTTTAAATAATGATGGAGATTATATAACCACCATCGTGGTGGGAATGTCATTGACCACAAGTATGTTGATAATATAAAATTCATTTTTTTTTACTTTAAAAAAATTCTTAATGTAACACATAAAAAGATTCAATTTAAAAAACATTTTATGAAATGAAAATAATGTAAATGAAATTTCCTTTTTAGTCCTTTCATATTTTGTGACCTTTCCCCTGATGGCTAAGATCCAATGAATGCTATCATATACATTGACATGATTATAAGGAATCAAATCACAAAGGATCATAGAGTTTGGTAGTCTAAGTAAGACAGCTACATACAAGAGAAAATTATACTTTAATTACAACATGATTTTTTTTCTAAATAAATTTAAGGATAATAAGGTTATTCCATTTAGAATATTCTTGTGTATCATTCGTACTTATTGGATCCATGGGGAAAGGAAAAATAATAAGGGATAGATTAAATGATCTGTAAGGGTAAATTACAGTGGATGAAATAATGAATCAATTAGAATAGTGAGGTTGTAAGGGAAAAAATGGAAACACATGCCATTAAAATAACTGTAGAATGAAAAATAAATATGGAAAAGAGATAAACTGAATCACATGTAGGTTAATCAATGAACTAAAAATGAAATGTATCCATATATATTGACACATGATCTCATAGATGAAAAATAACTTATTCTATATTAGGGTAAATCTTAATTATTAGATTCCATGTTCCCTAGTTACATGGAACTAGTACTGTCAAGACCTTTCCCAAGATATTTTAGTATATCTGATAGATACCCATATATTATACATAGAAAAAACTCAATGGTTTTGTCTCCAACTAATTTAATCTTGTGAGACTAACAATTAATTGATGTTCTTTCACTGACAGGTCCCCAACCCATATGGCTTACCTTAAACAGTCCCTATCTTGTGTCTTACTTATCTAACTCATTCCCCATATTGAATAAATAATGTACCTTATAAAATATCCATTTCCAAAAAATGATATAGATTTGTCAATATTTACCAAAATAATCAAATAATATTCCAGGTAAAAATTGTATGCAAAATGGTATACCAGTTAGGCAATGAAAACATCTATAATTAATGGTATGGATAGCTAGGGGAAATTTAATGTGAAAATATAATAGAAATTTAATATATCAAGCGGACTAAAAGGAATCAAGGATGTGAATATCAATACTATCTGTATCCAAGTAAATCATAAACCATCGTGATGAATAATAAGTATGGTATCAATACAATATATCCCACATGGAGAAAAAATAATTATTTTTCGTCATTTATGAATAGAAAAACGATACAAATATATTTTTAAAACATTCTTATGGAAAATAACATTTTCTTCTAAAAACCCATTTTTTTTAAAATTTCATTAAAAATAAAATTTGAATTTTTTTATTTAATATATATCTTTTTAAACAAAAAAATTAATCATAAAAAAATAACAATTAGTAAATTTGTATATGCCATACAATGTAAAATAAATATCCCTTTTCTATGGTAAAAAGGATGAATAATAGCATGTTTGGAAAGAAATAAAAAAAATTACTTTGAAAAAATTGGTGAAAGAAAAAAAAGGTAAAAAACACTTTACCGAATAATTTTAAATTATTTTTTGGAAATTTATTAATAAAACATGGGGTTAGAAAGAAAACTGGTTCTCTGACTAAAGAGAAAAATAATGTCAATTTTCTAAAAAATCCATCTTTTTTAGTACCAATTTGTGGAAAAATGTTATGTATACATGAAAAGGCCATGAATAACCATAAGAGATGAAAATTAATGGTTTATTGAAAAATGGTCATATAATTTCCTCAAATTTAAATGAATGATTGTTAAAATTATTTTTGAGGAAAATAATCTTCAAACATTCCAAAGTGTGCTATGAAAATTTGAAAAATGTTAAATCACAAGCCTCATGGAGGAATAAAATTAAATGAAACATCTAATATCATGAGAATCAATATATTCATGATATGACATGTTTATGTGTAGTATATACACTATAAAAACAATCTATGTTCATAAGAACAAAAAAGGCTTAATGGAATATAAATTCAGATGAAATCCCTTACCATGATTCTGACTTGTCTCGTGTGTATTTATATTCTATAATAATAAACATATGTTAACTATTTAATATATTTAGATCTTTTTTCATTTTTATCATTTTTTTATTTCACTTGTAAAATTTTTCATAAAATAACATAAAAAATTATGTTTATGTCGGGTGTTTTGACCAAATTCGGTTCATGAATAAAAAAAATAACATTATTATATTAAATATGGTAAAAGGTTCCACTATATAAAATATCCAGAATAATAATAATGGAATAATTATCATATTTTATCAAAAATATATCAAAATAATTCCAATCATTATAAAAGGATATGAAAAATGAACAGATGTAACAATCATAGAGATGGTTGGTTGTATGTACGCATTAGTATTATTCCTATAATTCAATTATCATTATGGAAAGAAGGAAAGTAACATCGGTCATTATATAATGACAATAATTTAAAAAATACCATATTATTTAATCATATATAATTATATGTATAATTATTTTTTATGTAAATGGAATCATATCATGTCAAGGAGGAGGTAGTCCACACGTCCACGAATGACATTATCACTTATTAAGTGTGTGAATGGGAAATTAGAAAAAAGATATATACTATTTATAAATAATGTTAAATATATCATGAATATCCTATTGATTATTTTCATGTCAAATATGCTTTATTAAAACCATCTTTTATACATTCTGTGTATCAAGTGAATGAATCACATCGCTTTGAAGGGGCGGAGTCCACACTTCCGTAAATGACGTTATCATATTTACACAAAATGAAAAGAATAAATGAATGTGTTATTAAATAGTTAAAGAATAATTAAAAAATGATATATATATATATATATAATATATATCATGTATAAATATGGTTTATAATATAATTCCAAACCATAAATGGTTGCAAGGGAAAAATTAACAACTTCATTTTGTGAGGCGGTAGTTCACAGAACACATAACTGGTAAGTTTGTTTCCCATTAGATTGATGTGTTCATGAGTGTAGGTATAACCTTTATCATAAAAACATCCTAGTATATTGAGGATACTAGACTTAATATATAATAATATAAAAATATTATTTTAGTGGGTGGATAATGGATATCAAATAGAAAAACATGAGGAAAAATGTTACCTCTTATTTAGATAAATCCTTTTGGATTGCACAAAAAGGATTCCTTGAATTTCATTATGATAAAGTTTAGGATAATAATATTAGGGAAGAAATGTTATGGAGTTAATTTTCAATATCCCAGTTGAGATAATGTGTATTGAGAGGTGTCAATAAAAGGGAGAGTTGGTGGCCTTTTATAAAGGTGGACGAGTGACGCTATTGTAATTTTTTGACAAAGGAATTCCATACACGTTTTTCACATTGATAGTGGCTCCCATAATGGTCAAAGTTCAATACAATGGATTATATGGTTTAAATATGGATTAATAATAGATATTGAACATGTTTCTAGATCATTTAGGCTATTATGATTATGTTTTTGTCACTTATTAAGCTTAATGTTACCTTAATTGTTGTAATTAATTGATATTATATTCAGTAATTTTTTTTGGTAAAAAACAATCCTAACACAATTATACATTATAAATTATTCATATTCAAAAAATAATATCCTTATTTATAATTCCAATCACATAATTCATAGAAAAAATTTTTAAATTTAATGTTGCAGACGGGATGACACTTCTTGTTTTTAAAGATAAAATGTCCAAAAGTTTTCTATGTTTTTATAGTCAATTTATAATTGAAAATGATTAAAATGATAAAAAAAATTGTATTAATTGATAAAATTATGATATAATTAGACTTTAAAATCAATTAAAATATAATCAATCATTATAAAAACAATTAGATGAAAAATAGTGTTGAATTAAATTTCAGTATTTTTCACTATTCAATAAATAATGAAACTTCACTAGAAAAATACAAAAAATCACCATAATTTTTTTATATTTCTAATTCAATGAATTATTTTATTTCTACATATTATATTTATAAATGGGTCATAAATTGTATTTAAAATAGGCACACCCTTAAAACGAGGTAAAAGTTCCTTAAAAAATGTTGGTTTTTATGTGTAACATTGAGTTTGATCTTATCTTATTTATATAGAATCCATTAGATGATTATAAAAAAACACTTTATAGAATATATAATATATATATTATATTAATATAAGTCAATAATGTTAAATAATTAAATATATATGGATAAAATAGCTTTGTGATCATTAAAATATTTTCTATAAAATATTCCCTTTATTTTCAATTGGATCTTATATTCATTTGTAATTAATTTGTAACAAATTAATTCATTTTATATATATGTTTGAAATATATTTTTATAACTTTTTTAATACAAGTCATAACAACTTGTTTAATTTCTAGGTTATGTAATATTATATTTAATAATATGGTTTTATTAATATATTGTTGTTTAGAAAGACTCGGTCTTCTGTGTAACACTAACCACTGAAGAAACTCATTATTGTGGGTGTAGCATGCTAACCCAGTATCACGTTTATTTCAAGATATAGAATATTTTTAATGTAATCTATGTAGTAAATATATTATAAATACTTAGGATATTATATTTTCTTATGCGCTTGGTGTCACATGTTATACATGTTATTAAATACAATGTTTTTAATTATGATTTTAAATGTGTTAAATTCTCCCCACTGAATCCTCACAATTTAATATCAATCTTGGTAATATATTTTTTGATATTTCCTATGTTATAAAACCTACAACATGATAAGGGTTCATAAAAAATCTTCTAGAAAAAATAAAATGTGAAGTAAAATGGTCATGTGGACTATCATATGACTAGAACAATAAGTAAGAGAACATTAGTGGAATGAAGAGATATGTCCTTCATGGAAAGCATAAATATTTATTGGGAGGTATTTAGGTCATCAATAACAATAAATTAAAATATCAATACAATGTTGAGGATTTCAATTCCATAAATCATCAATGATTTAGAAGATAATCAGTTCAACCAAAATTAAGGTATTAAGAAAAAAATTAAGTTCAATTTCCTCCTGTTGAGAAATTTCTTTACTGCCTTAAAATACAAGGAAATTTAATTAATTTATTGGTTTCAATTTCTCATAAATTAAGGTCATTTTCCCCATGTGTTATGGGTATTAATATCTAAACCTATAAATAAACACACCAGCTCCATAATTAATATTTGTTCATAAAATTATTTAACTATAAACAATTAAATCATTACCAGGATATTGCCATGGTCATATGTTTCTATAAAAACCTTATCATCCTTTGATCATGGGTTCATGAACCATGTCCTTTATGAGCATTATTGGTTGTCACCATGAATACATGTTTTTCCATTTAATATAATTTCCAAAATAAATATTATATAAACCCTTAATATAAAGTTAGTATCTAAATATCCCTCTTAATAAAGGCTTTCAATATAACCCTAATACATAAATACTTCATCCATTTATTTCCACACTGGTCCTTCTTTGGTATAGGGTTTATCGTATAGAGGAGGTAATATCCTAAAACAAAAAACCATAGTATGGGAATTCATTATCATATTGTAAAAACCATATAATCATTTTTATGATGTCTAAATCATGACACCATATCTTCAATCTAAAACACGTTAAGTATCACCTTTGTTATTCATTATCAAAATACTTCATTATGATTTTCAATGAAAATGTGAATTATCATATGCTTTACACCTAGGAGTGTCAAACTTGGTGCACGTTATGTCCTTTTGTTGTGTACTAGGTTACTCCGAGTTAGGCCCAATGAAAAATGTCTAAGTTATTACTCTTACATACACTTATTTCATAACCAAGACTATTTGTAGTATCCCTAAAAGGCTTTATTCCTAATAATACCCACATAATATCAACTTTACCGAATTTGTATGGTATTGTTATATACTTATCATCAAATTATACAATAGTTTTTTGTTCTCTAATCCAAGTATTCTAAAATCTAGATCACGATGTTCGTAAAAATATTTGTTTCATACAAACTATTGTGACCCAACCCCCAATGTCCCAGAGCTAGTGTCTTCAATAAATTACATGGGCATGATTATAAGGAATCAAATCCAAAAGAATTGAATAGTTAATTATTCCAGGTAAACTAGATTCATACATGAGAAAATAATACATCTTATTACAACATCATTTTATATAAATAACTTCAAGGATAATAACTTTATTCCATCTAGAATATCCTTGCACATATTTCATAATTATTTGAGATTTGGGGAAAAGAAACATAATAAGGATGATATTAACTGATAATTGTTGGTAATGTAGAT
Organism: Viscum album; assembly: GCA_963277665.1. Lineage (NCBI taxonomy): Eukaryota > Viridiplantae > Streptophyta > Magnoliopsida > Santalales > Viscaceae > Viscum > Viscum album. Next base: position 577,994,961 of record OY728161.1, on the reverse strand, counting down.
CTCAATAAATAATGAATCAATTATAATCATCATTTTCTAAGGAAAATAAATTTAAACACCTTCCATTGAAATAACTAGAGGAAGAAATTTAAATATGAAATTAAAGAAACTAAACAACATTAATTTTAATCAATTAACTGAAAATGAATTGTGTCCAAATAAATTTCGACCTATAATCTCATGTATTAATAATACTAAAACAAAATTAGTTAAGTTTTTAATTATTGGATGACTTGTTTCCTGGATATGTGGTACCACTACCTTCATGACCTTTCAGAAGACAATTTATTATAATGGGTATAAACCCATCTATTCAAAATGAAAAAAAACTCGAAGGGTTTGCCTCCAAATAATTTTATCTCCTGAGACTATCGATGCATCGAGGGTAAATCAATAACTAGTCCCCAACCCATAGGTATTACATTAAATTGTCCCCAACCCATGTCTTATCAATCCAAGAATTACTTGGATCGAATAATTAATATTCCTAATCAAACATCCATATTGAATAAAGGATATATATTTTTAAATATTTATACAAATAATCAAATAAATTTCAATTTAAACGCCTTATAAAAAATGGTATATGATTTATAAAATGAACAGATCTATGATAAATGATATGAATAGTTAGGGGAATTCAATGATCAATGATCTTAGGAAAATGAATACTCAAAGGGAACTAAAAGAATTAAAGGAAGTGAATTTCAATACTATCCTTTTCCAAATATATCATAAACCATATATATAAAGAATAAATATTGAATCAATACAACATATTAAAATTAGAATAAAAATATAGGGGTTTTTACATCATTGAATAGAAATTCAATTATTTTATTATTTAAAAACATTCTTCTATAAAATATCTTTTTCTTTTGAAACCCCATGTGAAAATATTTTTATTTGAAAATCACTTTGGAAAAAATTTTATTTAAAAATTAAACATTTAATCATGCAATTTATTCTTCAAATAAATGGTCGTTGGTAAATCTATATATGCTATATGTGGTAAAAAGGAAATCCATTTTTCATGGTTAAAATTTATAAAAATGACATTTTCTGAAAGAGAAAAGAAGATTCATTTGATAACATTTGTAAAATAAAAAATGGTTAAATTTTATTGATAAAATAATTTTAATTTTTTTAAATATATATTTTCGTAAAACAAGGTTATTAGAGGAAAATTAGTTCCCTGAATAAAAAGAGAAATAATGTCAGGTTCTCTAAGAAAAACATTTTATAAAAAAATTAAGAAAAAAAGACTAGGAAAATAGTAATAATAATAAAAAAATGTCATGAATAACCATAGGATAGAAAAATTAAATTATTTTTGAACAATTATCATATAATTTACTCAAATGGGATTGAAGGATCATTAAAATTGTTTTTGTGGAAAATAATCTTTGAACATAGAAAGGTATCCCATAACTCTTTGAAACAATATACATCATAAGACTCCTGAAAGAATAACATTATACTAAACCTATAATATAATGATAATAATTATATTCATGATATTACATGTAAAATAGTAGTATATCAACCATTTAAAATAAACTAGGTTCATAATAATAAACATGACTTGATCGAATGTAAATTGAAACAAAATATCTTACCTTGAGTCCAACTTGTATTGTGTGTCTTTATATCCCTCAATAATAAACATATGTTGATTATTTACATTATTGAGAACATTTTTCTATTTTATCATTCAATTTTTTTCATTTATTACTTTTCTTTATACAACTACTTATATAAATAATTTTACATCGGGTGTTTTCACTAATTCTATTAATCTAATAAAAAAATTAATTTTGAATTTCATATATGGTCAAGGGGGTTATTATATAACATATCTAGAATAATAATCATGAAATAATTATAATATTTACACATTAAATATACTTTTATAAATAATCATTAAATATTTTTAAGAAAAATGAACCAACATTACAATCAAGGAGATGGTATGTTAGAGGTACACATGTAAAGACCTAGAAATCCCGTGGAATTGTTTTTTTAATACATAGGATTTTTGAAAGTTCGTGAAAGTTTATGACTCTTGATTCCGAGGCCCTGTGTGCCCAGAATCAATTTTTGATGTTTTGTTTGGGTATATTCAGTAAACGTACGAGCGAGCTTTTATAACTTTTGAACTATTGCTCGGAATATAAATTTGAGGGCACCATTGGACTCGCAGTGCCGGTATTCTCTTAAGAAGACTTTCACATCGACGGCAGTGAGTCAAGGATAAAAGTTAGTTTATGGGTTTTCGTGTGAAGTAATAATATAAAGTAAGATCACTTTATTTTATTTCTAAACGCCATGTGGAAGTTGGGTGGTTAAAACCTCTTCATTGGAGTTGGAGGTGGGACCACCACACCGTAACCCCCCTTGTGAGGTTGTGGTGGTGGGGCCCACCCGAGCATAACCTCCCGGGAGAGGTTATGATGTGGGGACCACACGAGGCTTAAACCAATATTAATGCAGGAGGGTAAAATTTCCTCAACTCCCCATTAAATTGGAAGATACCCCATGACCTTCTCTACCAAAATGGATCCAACTCATATTTAATTTAATTTTTGCCACCTCTCAAGAATTAAATAGGGGAGATGAGTTAATTAATTAATTATCTGTTTTGAATTTTAAATCCAACGTTCAAAAATAATAGACAAACTATTATTTTTGTTGGAAAAAATTCTTTGGTTGGTATTTTCTCTTTTGGTGGATCATTGGAAGAGGGGATCTTGAGAGAAAAGTTCTTTCAACGAAGAACACCAGCAACAACCATCTTCGACTTCCTCCCTAGGATCCTACCGATGTGGAGTGTCTTCCACAGCCAACACAACTCGGGATTGGGACAGCGTGACGAACGCGAGGAATGGTGAACTCCTTTGTTCCCTTTCCCCGACACCGTCAACGAACGACGACCGACAATCAAACGGTAGGGTGTTTATTACTTGATTATGTTATACCTTTTCTTATATTCTTCATCAGATAGAAAGGGTTTGTTTCAGATGTGTTAATGATCAACTGCTTATCTTGTTGAGCCAATTGATATCTCCCTAAATGCGGAGGTTGCGGACCAACCTAACATGGCCCTACATCCTCCATCTTTTTTCAATCTTCTGACGTTCTTCGGCATGGAAACGTAACAATGACGAGGTGACAGAGATGACAACGACAAAAGCCACATTACTCATAGCCTTTGTGAACCGCGCCGCCCCAACAACATCTCGCACAGCGTCCAGTTGAGCCTGCATGCTGCTAGCGCCTTGCCGGCCTACCTGCAAGCTACCCGCAAGCCTCGCTGACCTACTCGGGCGATGCCCGCGCGCCCCCGTCATCTTCCCACACGCTGCCTGCGCGCCCCACGTTTTACCTGTACATACGCAGCCCGTAGCCTGCCAGCCTAACCACATCCTGCCCAGTGACCTGCAGCCTGCTCGCGCCCAGGTCGGTGCCCTGTCGGCCAACCAACGCCTCGGCTCCCGGCCGAACCGGGCGAGCTGCGCCGGCCACCCGAGCTAGCCCGTGGCGTCCTTCCCGGCGTCGCTGGCCAAACCAGCTCGGCTATCTGGGTTGAGCCACCCGAGCTGCACCCCACGTGGTGCTGGAAAAACCGGCCAAGGCCTCTGAGCCGATCTACCTACGTGGCGATCTTCGGGCCGAACCGCCCCTGATGTTCGCTCGGCTGGGCCCAGTGGACCGGGCAGAACCTAGCGGGCAGACCCACCCAATGGGCGAGGTGAGAACCATCGGTTCTGACCGGGTCGATCCAGAACAGGTCAGCCCAGTCTGGGTTTGGCCGAGTCGGTCCGACAGGGTCAGACCAGGCCTAGGCCCGTTACCAACCCTGTTACTTCCTTTGGTCGTATATTTGGCATCGGATGACCATTTGACGAACTGTCAATGGTGCTGGTTTTCATGGAGCACGACGGTCCCTTTGAGTATACCCCACTAGAGTTCATGTTAATGTTGGGATACGGTCTAGTGGGATCGTACACGAATCTAACTGGGCCCCCTAGACCAAAAGACATATAACTCACAGACCGGGCGCCCGATTGACTCGTCGTCAGTTGCGATGAGACCCCTATGATGAGACGGACCATAGTGATAATTCTACATGAAACATCGTTGAAGTTGATGTATCGACACTTGACTTGAAGATTGGACCCTCCCAGAATCAAGAGAGCTTTGCGGAAACCTTGTGGATGGATGTGCACTGATGACTGTTCTTGGATCATGTGATGGTCCGACGGTTCTGACTTCTATTCCTGCATAATGTGTTGGTCCGACAGAATAGCTGGTCCGGGATCATGTGTTGGCCTGACAGCTCTGAATACTGTTCCTAGATCCTATGTGGGTCTGACAGTTCTGAATTCTGTTCCTGAATCATGTGTTGTCCTAACATAAAATCCGGTCCTAGATCATGTGTTGGTCTGATAGTTCTAACTACTGGTCCTAGATCCTGTTTTGGTCTGACTGCTTAAATGATTCAGTGGCTATATCTTATCATCTCTTTCTCTCTACATAATTTGTATACTTGTGTGAGCTGAGTTAGTGACTTCTATGTTTTTATCGTGATTGAGATGAGTTACTTGATAACTAAGGTTTATGTATGGTCATATAACTAAGTAATGGCTAATAATTGATTTATTACTCTGTAGTTTGTCCTTGGTGGATTTTGAGATACCTTGGTGGCCTCAGGGTCCCTACTGAGTATCATTATGCCCACCCCTATGCGGGCTATGCCCACACCACATTCTGTTGGATGCAGACAACAGACAATACTGACGGAGGCCAAGTGAACCAGGACTGGACGGTACTCAGAGGTGGACCATATGACGATTCGGTACACAGAGAAGACTAATGGATGTGGAGTTCTGAGGAGGTTATCTATACCTACCCTTCAGGTTGGATCCATGGCGGACGTTCCATGAGATTTTTTTCACCTTTCAGTTGTTTACCTTTCTTCATTTGTACTTTTTTTCAATTTCCTTGTACTTTACTGTTGGGCTTGTGTTTCTGGACCCTTTACTTTTCAGCACTCTTTTATACAGTTTTACTTACTATTTTTCTTCTATATTACTCATTTGTGTGTGTTTATAGTTTGTAAAGGCAATGCCTTCCCAGTTTTAGGTATTTACACCTTTGGTGCTAGTCTCCATCCCCTTTACTATAGAAGGCGGGGTTGGGGTACTCAAGGCATGGGCCCCGGGGGACGGTTCATGACAAATTGGTATCATAGGAGTCAGTTCTACCACAGAACTCAAGACTCTGATCTTTCTTTTCTATGAAGTGATAGTTTTAAGGGTACTGAGTGTGGTTTTCAGTTCATGGAGTCCATTGTTAGTGTGGCGGCCGACGTATCCAGTCACTATGACCCAGATGTCGGATTTCCCACTCAGGGCATGAAAACACTGATTGTGTGTGTGTTTTCAAGTGTTTTCTTTGTGATATATTTAATCATCTCACCAGGTCTAACTTATTGACCGTGGCACACCTATTTCTTTTCAGGATGCCTCCATGAAGACAACCATCTAGGGTTCCGAGAGATGTATGATATGGAAGCCCACCGAGCGACGAGGGATAGATCCAGGGACCCATCATAGCAGATGCACCAGTGGTACCACTACCTGTTGGGCCACTGATACCACCAGCCCCAGTAGTAGAGAGTGCATGCCACTAGATCATGTTGCATGAGTTCCAGCGGTAATGGCTGCCCAGGTCCAGGGGTGAGATGGACCTGCAGGCAGCTGAGGATTGGCTGGAGGCTTTGGTGAGAGTTTTCAGACTGGTAGGGACACCAGCCGACCTTATGGTGATCCTTGCCCCGATTCTCCTTTAGGCAGCAGCAGGCAGATGGTGGAGTCTGATGCTCTAGTTTCATGACGAGGCGACACTACTCTAGGCAGACTTCGAGACCCTATTTCTAGTGGAGTTTGTCCCAGCCACCCAACGTGTGGTTTGAATACAGGAGATAATTCATCTAAAGAAGGGCATCATGACCGTGGCACAGTACTCAGTGAGGTTCACCGACCTCTCACGCTACTCCACCGATATGGTGCGAGACCCTTTATTCAGGGCCTGGACCTTCAGGCAGGGGCTTAGACGGGAGATCAGAGCATCGATGATCTCACTCAGCATCCCAAAACAGGTGGGAGTGTTAGAGAGAGCTCTCCAAGTGGAGAGTTTCCTTGCTGAGCAGTCTCCAGTAGTGAGACCCACCACTAGTCAACATGCAGCGAAGTCTTCTGTTACTAGAAGTATAAATATATCACAGAGGTCCAAGTGGACCAGGCCTTTCAGTGGATAACCTCAGGATATGGGTTCAGTTGTGCGGGGAACACGAGATAGAGCCAGTCATGCCAGCAGCGGGCAATGTTACTCTTGCGGCAAGTAGGGTCACATGGCTCATGACTGTCCAACACGCCATTATGATGATCAAAATACAGTTGAGGGACCTCCTAGGCATAGGAAGAGGTTCGATCGAGGCAGTCCGCAGGGTGCAGGCAGACGTGGAAGAGGAGCTGGTCGTGCAGCTGGCGGTGGACGCCATTACGAGGTGTTACCACAACCACCACCAGGAGGTCCACCCCAAATGCAAGGAGCTTATGGATAGGCGAGAGCTCAGCTCTAGGAAGCTAACGCATACGATCACGACATTCCAGAAATGATTCAAGGTACGACCTGGGTGTACTCCACCTTATCTGCAGTTCTTATAGACACTGGTTCCAGTCACTCTTTCGTTGCCAATACCCTCGTTCGGTGCTCAGAGATTCCGAATGAGATGTTGGCTCGATCCTTATGGCTAGAGACTCTTACGAGAGTAGAATCGATGATTACGCACTGGTTCCAGCAGTGTGAGATTACTCTAGGAGGCGAGAACTTCGGCAGGGATCTCCTCATAGCAGCATCGAGGCCTTACGATGTCATATTGGGTATGGACTGGTTATCTACAGTCCATGCTGAGATTGACTGTATTCGGTGAAAAGTACTGTGTGTCTGCACGGATGGGACCAAGTTCACCTTAACCGGAGAGGAGGGAGACTTTTTAGCGCAAGACAGACTTACTCAGAGGAGGGTGCAACCGATCACTCATCTGTTGACCTACCTTACCCTCAAATGAGTAGATGTGGAAAGTCCAAGATATCCTGTAGTGGTGGACCAGTACGTAGATGTTTTTCTTGACGATGTCCTAGGTCTACCTCCTCGTAGAGATGTGGACTTATACATTGAAATGTACCCCTGGACGACATCGATATATACACCAGAATATCGAATGGCTCCAGTTGACTTTTGTGAGCTGCGGGTATAGCTAGAGGACTTGCAGGGGATGGGATTCATCCGGCCTAGTGTTTCTCCCTGGGCAGCCCCGATTCTATTCGCGAAGAAGGCAGAAGGGAGCTTGAGGATCTGTGTTGTCTAACGTCGCCTGAATCCGGTGACAGTGAAGAACAAGTACCCAATCCCAAGAATCGACTACCACTGTGATCATCTGAAGAGAGAACGGGGGTTCTGGAAGTTTGAACTAAGATCAAGAAATCACCATCTCAGAGTTCTATATGTGGATGTGTAGAAGACGACCTTCAGATGTCGGTATGGCCACTACAAGTTCTTGGTTATGCCCTTCGGCATAACCAACGCTCTAGTAGTGTTCATGGGACTCATGAACAGGATCTTCCAGCCTTACCTCGATCACCATGTCATAGTCTTCATCGATGACATACTGATCTACTTGACTACCGAGGAGGAACTTTCCTATTATTGGGGGGTAGTACTAGACACACTCCATGAGAACAAGCTTTATTGTATTCTTTCAAAGTAACAGTTTTGGATCCGAGAGGTTCACATTCTGAGATATGTCATACCGGGGGATAGATTTTTAGGGGATCCAGTGAAGATCATGGCGGTTCCTTCATGGGAGCCACCCAGGAGTGTGACGTAGGTACAAAGTTTTTTGGGTTTGGCTGGTTACTATTGGAGGTTCGTACCATAATTATCTAGAGTTGCAGCACCACTATCATCCTTGAAGTAGAAGGGGAAACCCTTCATGTGTCAGAGAGATGCCATTAGATCTTCAAGGAGCTGAGGCAAAGGCTGACTAGTGCCCCCATATTGAGGCTTCCATAGGAAGTCGTAGGGTACATAGTTAACTGCGATGCATCATGGACTGGACTCGGGTGTGTACTGATACAGGAGCGAGCCGTGATTGCGTATGGTTCTCGGAAGCTGAGACGACATGAGAAAAACTATTCTACCCATGACCTGAAGTTAGAATCAGTGGTATTATCCTTGAAGATGTAGAGAAACTATCTTATGGTCGAATGTTTTACTATATACATTGATCCGAAGAGTCTTAGGTACATCTTCTCTCAGAAGGACCTGAACCAGAGACAACGACGTTGGATTGATTTCCTCCAGGACTATGACTTCGAGATAGTCTATACATTTGGGAAGGGAAACATTGTTGTAGATGCACTCAGTAGGAGATCTGGTATACAGGTTCTAGGCGAGGAGATAGAGTAGTTGGTTGCCTTACAAATATCCCTTTTGGATAGAGACGGACCAGCCTTTCTACAGTCTCTTATAGTCACTCCCCAACTTATTTAGAAAGTCAGGGAGGCACAACATGGAGACACTGACTGTGAGACACAACGTGCTCAGATATCCACAGGGCAGACACCTGATGGATTTTCTGAAGGTGGGGAACACATCATCCTCTTCAGAGGACGTACCTGGGTACCATTAGTACTTCATGAGGAAGTTTTGAGGGAGTTCCACACGTCCACTCTAGCGGTACATCCATGAGTGGCGAATATGTACTAGGACCTTCGGTGACAACACTGGTGACCAGGTATAAAGAAGGCGGTAGAAGAGTTTGTCTCATGATGCCACACTTTTCTGCAAGTGAAGGCGGAGAACCAGGTACCTTCATACTTGGTAAAACCTTTAGAGGTCCCAAAGTATAAGTGTAATGGGATATCCATGGACTTCATGACGGGTATTCCACGTACATCCAGGGGCCACGACTCGATTTTGGTTATCATTTACTGACTCACCATGGCATCCCACTTCCTACCGATCAGAGAGCAGGGTTCAGTAGAGAGCTTGGGACACCTATACATGCAAGATATTATGTGGCTACATGGAGTACCTACTTCTATTGTCTCCGATCATGATGTAGAGTTTACTTCATGGTTATAGAAGGGGTTGTAGGAGGATTTTGGGATGCAGCAACATCTGAGCACCGCCTTCCATCCTCAGATGGATGGCCAGACTGAGGGAACCATTCAGACCCTCGAGGACATGCTACGTGCTTGTGTCCATGACTTCGGTCACAACTGGGAGGATCACTTTCCATTGGTGGAGTTTGCGTATAGTAATATATATCACTCCACCATAGGGAAGGCATCTTTTGAGGCCTTGTACGAGAGACCTTGCAGATCACCCTTGTGTTGGAAATACCCTGGGGAGTCAGAACTAGTGTGGCCAGAGATGGTACGAGCTACCACTAGAAAGGTGCAGATCATCCAGGAGCAGATGAAGACTGCAAAAATCAGGTAGAATTTGTATGCTGACAGAATACGGAGGCCTCTGGAGTTCGAGGATGTTGACAACGTCTTTCTACGGGTCTCACGTCGACGAGGCCTATGGGGATTTGGATGAGGTGGAAAGTTATCTCCGAGATTCATTAGACCTTTTTAGGTCCTCAGCAGAGTTGGTGAGGTGGCTTACCACTTAGCTCTTCCACCTCAGTTGCACCAGGTGCACGACGTCTTCCACGTATCTCAGTTGAGGATATACGTGCAAGACCCTACTCACAACATCAACCATGGTGAGATGGACATCGATGATAGGGAACTTTCACGGAGGTTCCAATGGAGATTTAGGATCAATAGGAGTGGGTCCAATGTGGACTGTCGATACCTCTGGTCCACATTCTCTGGTAGCATGTGAACCTCCAGGAGAGCACATGGGAGAGGGAGGCTCATATGCATTTTCAGTACCCCCATTTTTTCCCTTAGTTCATGTTGTTTCTTACGGGGGCGTAAATCCCTGAGGTGGGGAGAATGTAAAGACCCGAAAATCCAGTGGAATGTTTTTTAATACATGGGATTTTTACGAGTCTGTAAAAGTATACAGTGCTTGATTCTGAGGCTCGGTGTTCCCGGAATCAATTTCTAATGTTTTCTTGGGTGCGTTCAGTAAACATACGAGTGGGTTTTTATAAATTTTGAACCGGTGCTCATAATTAAAATATGAGAGCACCGTTGAACTCACAGTGCTAGTATTCGCTTAAGAAAACTTTTACTTCGATGTTAGTGAGTCGAGGATAAAAGTTAGTTTTTTGGTTTTCATGGGAAGTAATAAAATAATGTAAGGTCACATTATTTTATTTTTAACCGCCATGTGGGGGTTGGGTGGTTAAAACCTCCTCATGGGAGTTGGATGTGGGACCACCACACCATAACCTCTGTTTGGAGGTTGTGGTGGTGGGGCCCACCAGAGAATAATTTCCTGTGAGAGGTTATGACATGGGGACCACACGAGGCTTAACCCCCTATTAATGTATGAGGGTAAAACCTTATTCAACTCCCCATTAAATGGGAAGAAACCCCTTGACCTTCCCCGCCTTAATGGAGCCAACTCCCCTTTAATTTAATTTGTGCCACCTCTCAAGCATTAATTATGGGAGATGAGTTAATTAATTAAATCTCTCTTTTAAATTTTAAATCCAAAGTTCTAAAATAATAGACAAACTTTTATTTTTGTTGGATATAATTATTTGGTTAGAATTTTAACTTTTGGTGGAGCTTTGGAAGAGTGGAGCTTGAGAGAAAAGTTCTTCCAACGAAGAATGCCAAAAACAACCTTCTTAGATTTCTTTTCTCAGATCCTACCAACGTGGAGTGTCTTCCACAGCCGACGCAGCCTAAGATTGGGAGTGCGTGATGAATGAGATGAACTACGAACTCCTTATTTCCCATTCTGTGACACCATCAACGAACAACGACTGACAATCAAAAGGTAGGGGGTTTATTACTTGATGATGTTATACCATTTATTATTTTTGTCATCATATAGAAAGGGTTTGTTGCAGACGTGTTAATGATCAACTACTTATCATGTTGAGCCAATTGATACCACCCTAAATGTGGAGGGTATGGGCCAACCTAACATGGCCCATATCCTCGGTCATTTTTCCTTCCTCTGACATTCTTCGGCATGGAAATGTAACAACGAAGAGGTGACGGAGACAACAATGACAATATCTACGCTACTCACGGCCTTCAGGAACTGCGTCTCCCCCGCAGCATGCCGCACCGCCTTCGGCCGAGCTCGCGTGCTGCCCAGGCCACGCCGGCCTACCAATGCACCGCCCGCGTGCCCCGCCGACCAACCCAAGCACTGTCCATGCGCACCGCGGCCTGCACGCACGCTGCCTGCATGCCCCGTCAGCCTACCTGTGCCCCTTCGGCCTAAATTTGCCCCACCCGGCACCCCGCGGCCTACCCGCGCGCCCCGCGGCATGCCCGCGTGCTTCCCTCGCGCCCTGCAGGCCTGCCCGCGCCCCGCGCCCCACGGCGTCCTTTACAGCATCACTGTCCGAACAGGCTCAGCTTTATGGGCTGAGCTGCCCGAGCCGCGCCCCACGTGGTGCTATCCAAAATGGCATGGGCCTCTAGGCCGAGCTTCCTACGCGGCGACCTTCGGGCCGAACCACCCCTACAGTCCTCAAGGCCGGGCCCGGCGGACCAGGCCGATCTAAGCACGCTCACCCACCCAATGGGCCAGGTAAGAACCAGCGTTTCTAACCGGGTCGACCCAGACTAGGTTGTCCCATTCTGGGTTTGGCCAAGTCGGTCTGACCGGGTCAGACTGGGCCCATGCCCTTTACTAACCCTGTTACTTCCTTTGGACATATCTTTGGCACTGGAGGACCGTTTGACGAACCGTCAGTGGTGATAGTTTTCTTGGATCACAACGGTCTATTTGAGTATACCCCACTAGAGTTCGGGGTAATGTTGAGATATGTTATAGTTGGATCGTACATGAATCCAACCTGGCCCACAGGACAAAAAGGCTTATAACTCACAGACCGAGAGTCCGATTGACATGCTCTCAGTTGCGTTGAGACACCTATGATGAGGCGAACCTTTATGATAAATCTACGTGGGAATTCTTAGTATTTTATTTATCTACACTTGGATGGAAGAGAGTACCCTCCCAGAATCAAGCGTGATTTGTGGAAACCCTATGGCTGGCTGTGCCCTGATGATTATTCCTAGATCATGTGTTGGTCCGACAGAATAGCTGGCCCTGGATCATGTTTTGGTCCGACAGCTCCTACTATTGTTCGTGGATCCTGTGTGGGTCGGACAGTTCTAACTTCTGTTCCTGGATCACGTGTTGGTCAGACAGAAAAGCTAGTCCAAGATAATGTGTTGGTTCAATTGTTCTAACTGCTAGTCCTAGATCCTACGTGTGTCTGAAAGCTTGTATGATTCAATGGCTATATCTGATCATCTCTATCTCTCTACATAAGTTGTATAAATGTGTGAGCAGAGTCACTAACTTCTGTGTTTTCCTCGTGATTGAGATGAGTTACTTGATAATTAAGGTACATGTATGGGCATATACTTAAGTAATGGCTATCTGCTGATTTCTTACTCTGTAGTTTGACCTTGGTGAATTTTGGGAGACCTTGGTGGTCTTAGAGTCCCTAGTGAGTATCGTTATACTCACCCCTGCATGGGCTATCCTCGCACCTCGTTGTGTTGGATGCAGACAACAGACAGCTCTGACATAGGCTGAGATCACCGGGACTGGACGGTACTCGGAGGTGGACCATATGATGAGTCATTACACAGAGGAGACTAATAGATGTAGAGTGCTGAGGAGGCTATATGTACCAAACCTTTAGGTATGATATATGGTGGATGTTGTAGGAGATGATTTTCACGTTTCATCTAATTAACTTTCTTCAGTTGTACTTGTTTTCATTTTCCTTGTACTTAACATTTGGGCTTGAATTTCGAGCCCCTTTACTTTTCAACACTCCTTTTGTATAATGTTTTACTTATTGTTTTGCTTTCAACTTACTCTATTATGTGTTTTTCTAGTTTATAAAGGCAATGACATCCCATTTTTATGGATTTACACCTTTGGTGCTAGTCTCCATCCCCTAGCCTTTCGAAGGCAGGCTTGGGGTAGTCACGACACGGGCCCCGTGGGATGGTTCATTACAACACATGATTAACACACCCATTTTTCAATGATCATTTTGGAAACAAGGTAAGTAACATAAATATTTTTTGAATTATAATTATATCATATATACAATATTATATAATCACATATAGTTATATGATGGATCATTTTTTGGTAAAATGAGTCACATCGTGTGGAGGAGGAGGTAGTCCACACATCAACGAATATCGTTATCACTTTATTAAGTGTGTGAAAGGGTAATGAATAAGATGGAATATATTATATTTTCAAAAAGTTAGTTATTTCATGAATATAATATATTTTTTTATGTAACATATTATTAATTAAATGAATCCTTTATACAATACATGTATCATGTGAGTGAATCATATCACTTTGAGTGGGCAGTAGTCCACACCTCCACACATGATGATATCATATTCACACAAAATTTAAAGAATAAAAGAATGTGTTATAAAATAATTAAAGAAACATCAGTAAATTATATATATCATATATATAATATATAAATAGAGTATCCATCATAATTCTAAACCATTATAGGCAGTAAATTAGAAATTAACAACTTCGTTTTGTGAGGTTGCAGTTCAACAAACACATGAACAATAAGTTCATTACACATTAGATGTAATTTTTTGTGATTGTTGGTCTAAAATTAGGGTAAAAATATTATTATAATGTTGATACTATAGTTATAATATAATAATGGAATAATAGGTGTTTAGGTGGTGTATAATGGAAATAAAATAAAATAACTTGAGAAGAATGTTACCTCTTATTCAGGTAACTCCTTTTGGTTTTCACCAAAGGGGTTCCTTCGATTTCATTTACACAAAGATGAGGATTATAGAATGAAGGAGGTATTTTAGGAGCTAGTTGGCTGATATTGTCCCATTAAAAGTTGGTGGAGAGGTGTACAAAAGGGGGAGAGGTGTTGGCCTTTTATAGTGGAGGATGAGTCGTACTCATGTAATTTTTATACACATTTTTGACATTTCATGTGGCTCCCATAATTTTTCAATTTCGATCCATGAGAGTATAGGGTAAAAATATGTCCATAAAATGGCCTTTGTATAAGTTTACAGGTCATTTGGTCCCTTAAGATTAAGGCTTAGTCCCTTATTATTCTTCATTTTACCTTAATCATTGTAATTAATTTTAATTAATTTCACTAATAATTTTTCATCAAAAACTATTTTTACCTTATTATAAATTATAAATAATTAGGAATCAAAATATTGAATCCTTTTTACTAATTCCAATCACATTATTGGTAGAAATTAATTTAAATTTAATCATGAATATGGGATGACAATGCTTGTTTTTGATATAAAAACTTCCAAAAGTATGATATGTTTTTATAGTCAATTTCCAAATGAAATTGATTCCAATGACCTAAATAAGATTAAATGATAAAAATATAATCTAATTAAATTAAAAATAAACTATAATTATAATTTAAAAATAATATAAATTATATTAAAAAGATGTTTTGAATTAAATTTTATTATTTTTGACAATTCATAAAAAAATTATTCTACACAAAAAAATACAAAAATTCACTATAACCTAATTTTTGTGCTTTTCAATCAAATATTATGTTTATTTCGAAATATTATATTCATAAAAGGTTAATTAATTAAATTTAAAATTGGTTCCCCATTAAAAGTTGGTAAAAATTCCTTAATAAAATATAAGATTTTATGTGTAATATTGTGTTTATTCTTATCTTATGTCAATCAACTATATTGGATGATTAAAATAATATATTATTAAATAATATATATATATATATATTATTAATATTACTCATTAATTGTAATTAATTTAATTTATTTGGACAAATAATCTTTTTAAGTAAAAAAATTGTTCTCTAAAAAATATTCCCTTTATTTTCAATTTGCTCATATATTCATTTATAATTAATTTATGACTAATAAATTCATATTATATTTATTAAATCCATATATTTTTATAAGTTAGTAAATAATATTCTAAAACTCTAATTTAAAGTCATGGTTATTTCTTATTATACTAAATAATAATGTTTTATTAATATGTCGTTGTTTTAAAAGACTAGGTTTTGCGTGTAACACAATCCATTTATGAAATTAATTATTGCATGTGTCACACACTAACTCTGTATCATGTTCATTTAAATATAAATAATATATTGAATTTATTTAATGTAGAAAATATATTACAAATACTTGGGACATTATATTCCCTAACTTTCTTGGTATCACATTTAATAACCTCTATTGAACACAAAGTTCATACTTTAGATTTTCAAGGAATTAAATTATATAAATATAAATATATTTGTAAAATAATATCAAGAATATTAAAATAGAGAAAATATTTGATAATTAAATGTTTCTATCTTCAACGTGTCTTATATTACTTTGAATATTCAAATCATAATGTAAATAAAAGAATGATACAAAAATAGTAAATAATATGGGAGTAGAAAAAATAATGATATGATTTTTTAAAGGGGATGTATATACACATAAAAAAAAAGTTCAGTGTATAACATCAAAATATTCCATAATGAAAATATATTGAGACAAAATCCCTTACATTGAGTTGGACTCGTTAAGTACAATATTTATATTCATGAACAATAAACATTGATTAATTATATAATTTTTGGAGAACCATTTTGAATTTATTATTAATTTCATATAACTTATTACCTTTATATAACAATTACTGAATTATTTTAGTTCATACCATGAATTTTGATGATATTCAGTACAGGATTATGAAATTAATTTGTTGTGCTATCTATAGTAAAATGTGGTCATTATTCAATCATCTAAACAATAATACTTAAGAAATAATAATAAATTTTATAAATAAATTATCATTTTAAATACATCAATTAAATATGGATATGAAAATTTAACTACATTACAATCATGGAGACGGTAATCCATATGTGTGGATGAGTAATGTTTCCATTTTTCAATAATCATTATAGGATAACTGTTGATATCATTTTTAAATTTATATAATTAAAATAATATAATATATATCATATAATTTCTCTAAATATGCTTATATATATTCTACAAGGGATATGGTGCTGAAAAATAAATCACATCACTTCATGGATGTGGTAATTCAAACATACGCACAAATGATGTTATCTTTTTTGTACACATTGAATGGTATGAACATAAATGCTATATTTTTATTTAAAATTATTAATATGTAATTAATAATATATCGAGACTTCAATTACATCATTATAACCATTCTTGAGAGGGAGTGGTGAAAAATTAATTATATCCGTTCATGAGGTGTTAGTTTGATGTGAACACAAATGATAATTATTTTCCCTTATAATGAAATTGAAGATAGATTGAGGTGAAGATATTAACATATTAAAATCTCAGTATATTTTGGATACTAGAGTTATTATTTCACAGTGGTTGAAGATATTTTAAGGAAGCGTTAGATGAAATAAAACCACAGTAATTAATTAAAAATGATACCTCTTCTTCAAACTATCTCCTTTGGTTAACACCTTAACACATTTAAGGAGGGTACTTTGACTAAAATAAGGCCTATAGAATCTGGTTTTAGGTTGTATGAATGTATTTGGAAATAAATTTTAG
This sequence comes from Viscum album, assembly GCA_963277665.1. NCBI lineage: Eukaryota > Viridiplantae > Streptophyta > Magnoliopsida > Santalales > Viscaceae > Viscum > Viscum album. Next base: position 577,978,093 of record OY728161.1, on the reverse strand, counting down.
GATAAAAATTGGATTTATGTGTGAATAAAAGATATTAATGGGTTCCCTATTATAAGAGAGGGGATGGGAAATTTTGGAATTCTTAATAATATTAAATTGATATAAATAACTCTTATATTCAAAATAGATAAAAATTGATTTATTTATAATATATCTGATGATTATGGGTCTAAATAACTTCTTCCAAATAATATTATACATATTTTGACTATTTTTAATCCTTCTCTTTTAGCTTTAACCATTATTTATCATTTCTAAATTTTACTGCGATATCTTGTAATTTACACTTTCAGTGTAAATATAATTACAATAAAATGTAAAAATTTACATAAATGAGTAATAAATCAAATTTTGAGACTTATCTTAATAATTTATCATAATTTTTTATTTTTAAAAATATTAGGTTATTTAATAAAATATAACATGTCTTAAAATATCATTTTGGAAAATTTTGACAATATTCATTCCCTGACTTTTTAAAAATATCATTAAAATACGATATCATATAAATAACTAATTTAATACATAAATAACATATAACTTTTTTGTATGAGTAATTATATCATATTATATTAATTTTAGTATTATTACTATCATTTAGTTGATAATTCCATTAATTAAAGAATTCATGAATCATCATTGTGTAAGCATTTAATTTAATTAAAATTTCCCTAAATATTAATAAAAAATAATCATGATCAATTAAAAAAATTTAAACTTCAAAATACTATTTATAGTCTAACATATAATTTATATAACCACATATTAATTATATTTCATTTGGTAAAATCAAAAGTAAGAAAAAATTGACTTTTCATTGAATTAAATACTATAAATGGATTCAAGACAACCAACTGGATCAAAGAGCACAAAAAAACAGCTAAGGATTATATTGGTCAAAAATAAATCATTCTATAAAATTAGTATAGGTGGAAGGGTAATTGTTCTGTTATTTAAAATATTATGTTTAGCATTGATTACCTAATTTATCCTGATCCATGCTAATAAAAATTACCAAATTTACTGTTCATATTTCATCCAAAAAATTAATCAAACTATTTACTAAATCTTGAACTTCTCATTAAAAACATGGATTCCATTATTCATAAAATCCAAACACATATTTTATAAAATTTAATTAAAATTAATTTTGTTGAAGGAACGAGAAAACATGTTTTAATATTAAAAACCTTTACAAGATTGAAATGTTTTTGTCTCCAAAGTCAATGCGAAATTGATTCCAATGACCTAGATTGGGTTAAGTGATAAAAAATAAATCTAATTGTACATTAAAAACAAAATAAAATATAATTGAACACTATAAAAAAATATGATGAACAATCTATTTTCATTTAAAATGCAGTATTTTTTCACTATTCATCACAACCAGAAACTTTTCAAAAAAATACAAAAAATTCAACAAAATTAAATTCTTATATTCCTCCATAAAATAATTAATCAAATTTTTTCAAATATAATTTATAAAATTTTGAAAAAATTAGATTTAAAACAAGTGCACCGTCAAAAGTAGAAAAATTCCTTTTTAGATAAATATATGTTTTATGTATAAAATTGGATTTGTTCTTATATAATGTATATAAAACATATATGGGGAACATTTATCATTATATTTAATATATATATATATATTTCATTAATATAATCACAATTTTTTTTAATAATTATTGGTATAAAAACCCTTCTGTGCATTTCAATTTTTTTTCAAAAAAACATTTACATTTATTTTAAAAAGGGTTTTACATTCATTTAAAATAAATTTTTTGAAAAATAATTATTTATATATATATTTTTAAAGCATGTATTTATAATTCAGTTAATCTTATTCATTCCCTCTATTCTCACAGTTTGGTAATAGTCATAGCCTAATTATATTTAGTTGCCTATTTAATATCGATGTGGTTTATCATGTATGCAATCAAGCATAATATTCCTTTTACAAAAACTTGGGATGTTATAATCTCTCCCTTTATTAAATTTCATCCTCTTAGTATGAAATTAAGATGAAAATAGGGGTTTGAATTTTCAAAATATCTTTATTCAAATCCCACATTATAAAAAAGGGACAATAAAACATCCACTTTATAAGACAAAAAATAAATTAGTAAGGTCATATGACATAACACTTACTAGGGTTACAAATAAGAAAACATGGTCATGAAAGAGAAAACCAACTATCATGTTCTAATTGAGAGTGATTGAGAACATGGTCATTATAATGTCACCATCATAACAATGTAAATATGTGATGGGTTAAAATATCATTGATTTATGAGTAAGAAAAGTATATGAATAATATTTTTCATTAAAACTTTTTTTCCTAGATTCGGGGAATTTAATTAATTTCTATGAACATCATGAAATATAATTACTTTACCATTCTATTTTCAACTGATAACCAACTTCCACTACAAACTCATCTTTTTATCAATGTGATGAGTATATAAGATGAATTTTTCCTGCCCGATGCATTAAAATCAACTTCTACGGATTGAAAAATCCCTAAAAGTGTAACTCTCTATTTATCCTATCCTAAAACATTATCCAAAACCAAAATTGTTAGGATAAGATAATATATTTCTTCAAAATATGATAAATTCCTAAAAAATCATAATATGTTTTAACCTCAAAAGTTATCTCATTCCTTTAATTTTTTATCCCAAAATATAAAAAACAATAATTACCTCAAAAATACATTTTTTCAAAAATACCACTAATGACCATAAAATTTAATTACATAAATCCTTAAAATAAGTTTCTAAGACATTGAACTTATGATCGACCTACAAATTATAATCCCATGATGATATCCACAACTCATAAGAAAACACTCTAATCTCTAAAGTTGTATAAACCATCCATATATTCCAACACTATGGAAATGTCGATAAACATTTCATATTTTAGTTTTTTTGAACTAGAATTCACATTGGAGAATCATTTCAATATACATTTTTATAGAATTAGGATAAAATTTTACAAATTAAACCCATTGATTATAAGTGGACACATATACTCTTTATCCCTTATTTCCATAAATGAGGGCCCTTTTAACATAAAAAATAGTTTCTATTCATGATCAATATCAAAAATTTTAATTTGGTATCATCTATATATTTATTCCCACTTAATCTTTTAGATATATATTTTGAAAACCTAAGATGAGTACAAAATCATAGTATGGGATATTGAAATGATGGAAATTGTTAATTTATTAAAAAACATGAAAACTCATATCACGTTTACCCTAATATAATATGTTATTTGAAAATGTAAACTAATGTATTTTCATAGGGAAAATAGACACCAATTTTTCTCAATGAAAATAATTAAAATCCATTGCAAGAAATTAAAAATCCTATATGTCACACATAGCATCATATAAATAAAACCCAATCAAAACCCTTTCAAAAACTCTTTCAATTGGAATAAAAATATGATCGAATTTAAATTAATCTATTACAGGCTTACCTGATGATATCATGGCGAACTCATGTTATACTATAATGGGCTTACCCAAAACTATATGGTCCACCCATAGTTAGGATAAAAAGGGATTCTCATGCACTATATAAGCCACCCCATGTTAAGATGTAATGGGATTAACAAGCGCTATCTGGGATACCCCAAGTATATGATATATTGGGATCACCCTTTATTATAATGCTCGAGTACCATATCATTTATAAAACACATTCATCATAAAATGATGCGAAAAATTATTTTAATTCCCTATGAAAAAAAAATCATATAAAAATACCATTTTCATTAAAAATTAATATATAATTCGATAAAGTAAAAAAGTAAGGGAAGAGGGTATTTTGTTAAAAAAATATGTAATCATACAAAAGAAGATAAAAATTAAAAAATAGTCATGACAGTGGGAATTTCATTTTCACCACATACATTAAGACTAGAACATTCCTCTTTTCATTTGTCATAAAATTCCTTATAAAACACATAAAATGATTTCTTTTAAAACCCAATGAATGAAGGTTGGAAATGGTATCCGTTCATGTCCTAGACCACCAATCATCTTGGACTACTCAACCCATCCCTATTTGGGACAAGGTCAACCATGCCCAAGAGAGTTATCCCAGATCAACTAGTAGATCATCAGGGGAGCATAGATCTCGCATGGAATAAGTCGGACCTCTGTATAGGGCACGTGGTGTGCATTCCCATAGGCACACACGCTCATAGGTTAGAAATGGTATTTGTGCTTGTCCCAAATTATTGCTAAAGATTCAACAAATGTTACAAACAACGGATTAAGGCATGGAGGAGGTAATACATGAAGACCTATGACTTAAAGTGACATACCATATTCTATACTAATAATTTCATTCTATTATTAGGTTTTATTCTTAATTTAGAGTTATTAATTATGATACTAAAATTACCCAAAATATATGGCTAGCAAACCAATCATCTTAGACTACTCAACTGATTCCCATGTAGGACAAGGTGGACCATGCCCAAGCGAGTAAGCCACAATCAGCCAGTAGATCATCGGGGGAGCATAACTCTCTCATTTAATAGGCTAGACCCTTATATCGCGCATGAGGTGTGCAATCCCATAGGCATGAACACTCATAGGTTGGAAAATGGTATTCGTGCATGTCCCAAATTACTGCCAAAGATTCAAGAAACATTCGGAGCAATGGATTGATGCATGGAGGAGGTAATACATGAAGACCTATGGCTTAAAGTGACATACCTGATTCTATACTAATAATTTCATTTTATTCTTAGGTTGAATTATTACGTTGAATGCTTTAATTGTGATACTACAATTACCCAAAATATATGTCTAGCTCACCAATCAACTTGGACTACTCAAACCAGGCCCATGTGGTACAAGATCAACCATGCCAAAGGGTGTCAGCCCAGATCGACCAATAGATCATCACCCACAAATCATCTTGGACTACTAAACTGAGGCCCATGTGGGACAAGGTCAACCATGCCCAAGGGAGTCATCCAAGATCGGCCAGCAGATCATTCGGGAAGCATAGCCCTCACATGGAATAGGTCAGACCCCTTTATAGGGCATGAGGTGTGCAATATCGTAGCCACGCACACTCATAGGTTGGAAATGGTACTCGTGCATGTCCCAAATTACTAACAAAGATTCACGAAATGTTCCAAACAACGGATTGATGCATGGAGGAGGTAATACATAAAGACATATGGCTTAAAGTGACATACCAGATTCGATACTAAAAATATTGTTCTATCCTTAAGTGGAATTCTTAAGTTGAAGGTCTTAATTATGATACTACAATTACCCAAAACATATGGCTAGCCAACCAATCAACTTGGACTACTCAACCCAGGCCCATGTGGGATAAGATCAACCATGCCCAAGGAAGTCAGCTCAGATCAACCAGTAGATCACCACCCACCAATCATCTTGGACTACTCAACCATGGCCCATGTGGGACAAGGTCGACCATGACCAAGGGATTCAGCCTAGATCGGCCAATAGATAATCGAGGAAGCATAGCTATCGCATGGAATAGGTCAGACCCCTATATAGGGAACGAGGTGTGTAATATCATAGGCACACACACTCATAGGTTGGAAATGGTATTCGTGTATGTCCCAAATTACTGCCAATGATTCAAGAAACTTTCCAAACAACGGATTGATGCACATAGGAGGTAATTCATGAAGACCTATGGCTTAAAGTGAAATACCAGATTCTATACTAAAAATTTCATTATATTATTAGGTTGAATTCTTATGTTGAAGGTCTTAATTATGATACTAAAATTTCCAAAAATATACGGCTAGCCCACCAATCAACATGGACTACTCAACCCATGCCCATATGGGACATGATCTACCATGCCCAAGGGAGTCAGCCCAGAGCGACCAGTAGATCATCGCCCACCAATCATCTTGGACTACTCAACCCATGCCATTGTGGGACAAGGTCGACCTTGCCCAAGGGAGTCAGCCAAGATCCATCATTAGATCATCAGGGAAGCAAAGCTCTCGCATGGAATAGGTCGGACCCCTATATGGGGCATGAGGTGTGCAATATCGTAGGCACACACACTCATAGGTTGGAAATGGTATTCGTGCATGTCCCAAATTTCTGCCAAAGATTCAAGAAACGTTCCAAACAATGGATTGATGCACAAAGGAGGTAATACATGAAGACCTATGGCATAAAGTGACATACCAGATTCAATACTAAAAATTCCATTCCATTCTTAGGTTGAATTCTTAAGTTGAAGGTCTTAATTATGATACTACAATTACCCAAAATATATGGCTTTCCCGCCAATCAACTTGGAATACTCAACCCAGGACCATGTGGGACAAGAACAACAATGCCCAAAAGAGTCAGCCCAGATCAACAAGTAGATCATCGCCCACCAATCAACTTGGACTACTCAACCCTGGACCATGTGGGACAAGGTCGACCATGCCCAAGGGAGTCAACCAAGATCAGTCAATAGATCATCTGGGGAGCATAGCTCTCGCATGGAATAGGCCAGACCCCTGTATAGGGCACGTGGTGGGCTGTCCTGTGGGCACACACACTCATAGGTTGGAAATGGTATTCGTGCATGACCCAAATTACTCCCAAAGATTCAAGAAACGTTCCAAACAACGATTGATGCATGACGGAGGTAGTACATGAAGATGTATGGCTTAAAGTGACATAACAGATTCTATACTAATAATTAAATTCTATTCTTAGGTTTAATTCTTAAGTAGAAGGTCCTAATTATGATACTATAATTACCCAAAATATATGGCTAGCCCACCAATAAACTTCGACTACTCAACCCAGGCCCATGTGGGACAAGATCAACCATGACCAAGGGAGTCAGCATAGATCGACCACTATATCATCGGGGGAGGATATATCTCACGTGGAATTGGTTGGACCCCTGATTAGGGCACAAGGTTTGTAAGCCCAAAGGCACAAATTACCTCCAAAGATTCAAGAAACGTTCCAAACAACGGATTGATGCATAAAGGAGGTAATACATGAAGACGTATGGCTTAAAGTGACATACAAGATTCTATACTAATAATTTCATTCTGTTCTTAGGTTGAATTCTTAAGTTGAAGGTCTTAATTATGATACTACAATTACCCAAAATATATGGCTAGCCCACCAATCAACTTCAACTACTCAACCCAGGCACAAGAGTGTCATGCAAAAAATGTGAGAGGGGAGAGAGCTCTAGAATAAGGGGGAAGTGGAGAGAAAAACAAGAGAGATAGAGCCACTGGCCTCCACCATCAGGGATTGCCTCCAGGTAATAAAAGATGTCCCTACATTGAGAACCCGCTATGGGATATCCTCAGAAGAACCCATCGCATGATCCTCATATGATCACGTGATCAGATACTGGACCCTTCAGAATTCTTGTAGGAACTTCTATTGGACCTCCCCTATGATAACGTGATCGCATGAGCGATGGAACCTCATGATATGTGGTGACATGTGGCGCCCATATTGGTTCCCTTGAATATGCACTAGTGAATGTGTGAATCCCGATCTCAGGAATACTGTGAGTGCCCTTGTTTTGCGATGAACACATGAGATCTCCACAAATTATTATCAGGGTATGCGAGCACATCCTCCAAGCCCTTTTGTGATCAATAAATCACTGATGGACCCTTCTGAAGACATTCCAGTTCGATGAACCTGAGGGACGTGGGATTTTGAAGACATGCGGTCACGCGAAACCCTAGGAGGCTTTCAACGAAGCAAACCCTCAACCACACATCCTTATGTTCTATCTAGTACATAGCCGTTATATGTGCTTTCAGACCACCAACATGATCCTTTTGAGATCATGTGAGATGCCGAAGAATCACATGACACCCATGTTTAGCCACCCCGAGACAAAACCCAAATGATTCGGGATGTGTACTCCATGTTCCATGAAGAGAAAAGCCTCCCCACCTGTTGGAATTAGAAAACCCAAAACCCGTTGGTTTTTTTCCAAGCAAGCTACTGCCCTTCCCCATGCAGTACTTTCCTATGAGACTCTTCCCCATGTGGCTCATTTACTCCCCCATGTGTCCGTTTATTTTCCCTATCATGTCATTTAATGTTACTTTATTGTTTTTTTTTCATCTATTAATGCTACGGGAATTTATGGAATTTTTTCATTTATTTTGGAAGAGCCTATATGTATGGGCAAATGTAATTCTTTGAACAACAATAGTGAGAATTGGAAATAAATCCTGAAAGCCTTGTGGTGTTTGTTTGTCCAATTTTATTTTTCTATTTTTTTCCCAGCTTGAATAGCGAAAAAATTGGTATCAGAGCGTAGTACCAAAGAATCCTCTAATTTCCGAAGATGGCCACTATAATTCAGTCGCATGTTTCAAAGCTGTCACAGGAGAACTATGAAATGTTGTGCATTCAAATGAAGGCATTGTTCGGGTCGCACGAATTATGGGATATCGTCACTGATTGGTATATCGTACCCACTACGGAGGAAGAAGCCGCATTCAAGAATGAAGAAAAGACAGCCATCAAAAATCAAAGGAAGAAAGACAACAAGGCATTGTTCCTTCTCTATCAATGGTTGGATGAATCAATGTTTTAAAAGATTGCTGAAGCAACATCTAGCAAACAAGTTTGGGATATGCTTGCCGCCATCTCTAAAGGAGTTGATCGAGTGATGCAGGTTCGTCTTCAAAATCTAAGAGCGGAGTTCGAAGCGGCACACATGAAAGGCGATGAGAGTATCTCTGATTACTTTTCAAATCTAATTCTCATTGATAACAATTTGAAATGAAATGGTGATAAAATGGAGGAAATTCTTGTCATTGAGAAAGCACTTCGATCTCTCACAACCAAATTTGAGCATGTGGTTGTGGAAATCGAAGAATCAAAAGATTTGGAAAAATTATCCTGTGAAGAATTGATGGGGTCGTTGCAAGTACATGAGCAGCGAATGTAGAAGTAAGAATGTTCAACAATAGAGCATGCCCTAGAGTCGATGTTGACTCTGCAAGAACCAATGAATGACCAAGCACAATGACACAGTTATCGTGCAAGAGGTAGAGGGCGTGGATACCATCCAAGCTATCAACAGAAGCAACAAAATTTCACTAGCTTCTGTGGAAGAGGACATGGTAGAGGCTGATTCACACGTGGTCGTGGAAACACAAGAAATGTTCAATGCCACAACTGTAATAAATTCAGCCATTATATCTTTTATTGTTGGAGAAAAGTGGATCATGATGAACAATCCAACTACGCTGAAGCATCTCATCATGATGAAGAAGGTACCACACTCCTCCTAGCTCAAGAAAAGGAATGTGAATGCCCCAATATATGGTATTTGGACACGAGTGAAAGTAACCACATGAGTGGTAATAAAGAGATGTTTGAGGAACTCTCTGAAGAAGTTCATGGAGATGTGAGTTTTGACGACTCATCGAAGGTGCCCATTCTTGGAAAAGGTAAAATAAAAATCTTTCTGAAGACTAGTGAGTCGAATTATATTTCTAATGTGTATTACGTACCTAGCATGAAAAACAATATCATCAGTCTCATCCAAATTCTTGAGAAGGGGTATGTTATACACATGGAAAAGTCTTCTTTGTCTATAAGGGATGCTCACAAGAGACTTATAGCTCAAGTCCAAATGGTGAAGAATCCCATTTTTCCGCTGCATATCAATACAATGGCCGAGGAGTGTCTCTTTGGGTTCATGAAGATTTATTCCTGGAGATGGAATCTACATTTTGGGCATCTTCATTTTAGCAGGATTAAACTTCTATCCTCATCAAGAATGGTGTTTGGCTTGCCAATGATTGAATCTAAAAATCATGTGTGTGAGGCATGTACACTCGGAAAGCAACAAAGTAGCTCCTTCCCAAGTGGAGTGTCCAGAAGAGCAATAGAACCACTTCAGTTGGTTCACACTGATATATGCGGGCCACTTGAAACACCATCACATAGAGGTAATACATATTTTATTAACTTTATTAATGATTTCAGCAGAATGTTGTGGGTGTATTGCATCAATAAAAAATCATCTTCTTTCAATATCTTTAAGACTTTCAAATCTCATGTTGAAACTGAATGTGGCCACAAAATCAAAGTACTCAGATCTGATAGAGGTGTAGAATACACCTCAAATGCATTTCAATATTTCTGTATGGAATATGGCATCAAACACCAATACACTGCGGCTTATACGCCATAGCAGAAAGAAATAATTGCACCATCCTCGATATGAAGATGACTATGTTGAAGGAGGAAAGGCTTCCAAAGTGTTATTGGGCAGAGGTAGTGGCATGTACTACCTACATTCTCAATCAGTGTCCAACAAAGAGCGTCAGGAACTTGACACCATAATAGGTGTGGAGTGGATTCAAACCGAGCGTGGCACGCCTAAGAATCTTCGGGTGTGTCGCCTATGCTCAAGTTCCAGAAGTGATAAAAAGGAAGCTTGATGATCGTGGTGAAAATTGCATCTTCATCGGCAATTGTGAAGCCTCTCAAGATTACAAGATTTTCAACCCACTAACCAATAATTTAGTGGTGAGTAGAGATGTGGTAATTAGTGAGGATGAAGCGTGGAAGTGGAATGATGAAGAATCTAACAAGGATGTTCCAGTCGAGACAGAGGTTCCTGAAGAAAGGCATGATTATTAGGAGAAAACAACCGAAACACCTTCCTCAGGCGCATTATCTATTGGAAGAAGGCCAGGAGTACATTTTATCCTTCCTGAAAGCACTCCATAAATTCAAAATTTGGCCAGATCATCCTCAGCAATGGCTCTTATGAAGATGAAAAATCTGTGTGATATTTATGGGCATACTGAAGAGGAAAATAGTTTTTTCTAGTATGCAGATCATGAGCCTCTAATGTTTCAGGAAGCCATGAGGGGATACTGCTAGAGAATGGCTATGGAAGAAGAAATTCGTGCGATATAGATAAATGAAACGTGGGAGCTAACTACATGTCCCAAAATCCAGAAGAGAATTAGTGTCAAATTGGTGTACAAAATAAAGATAAATCCTGATGGCGAGACCGATTGATACAAGGAAAGGCTTGTAGAAAATGGGTACAAACAGAAGTACGGGGTGGACTACGAATAAGTCTTCGCTCCTGTTGCTCACCTTGACACTGAAAGGATGATTATATGCCTGGCTTTCAATCACAATTGGATGATATACCAACTGGATGTGAAGTCTGTGTTTCTTAATGGAATTCTGGAGGAAGAGGTCTATGCTGACCAGCATGAAGGATTTTTTATGCAAGGGGAGGAAGAAAAAGTGTATCGACTGAAGAAATCTCTTTATAGGTTGAAGCAGGCTCTTCGTGATTTTAATTCACGCATCGACGACTATCTTCGAGACAACGACTTCACCAAATGTCCATATGAGCATGCAATTTACTTCAAGAAGAATGAATGAGGGGATATATTTATTTCATGCTTGTATATTGATGATTTTTTGTTTACAGGGAATTGTCGACCGATGTTCGATGATTTCAAGGAGGCTATGTTCAAGGAGTTTGAGATGACCGATGGGGTTCTCATGTCCTTCTTTCTGGGCATAGAGGTAAATCAACGACATGGCGGCATCTATATATCCTAGAAGAGGTATTCCAAGGAGTTTCTTTAAAAATTCAATATGGCCAATTGCAATGATGTAAACACACGAGTAGAAACAATCATAAAACTGACAAAAGATGGAGAAGGAAGAAGTGTTGACTTGACTCTGTTCAAGAGTCTGATTAGAAGCCTGAGGTATCTCACAATCACAAGGCCTGAAATTGTCTATAGTGTTGGGCTTATAAGAAGGTATATGGAGGCACCAAAAGAGTCACATTGGTTAGCAGCAAAACGCATCCTTAGGTACATTAAAGGAACAATGGATTTCGGCCTCTTTTATCCACAAAATGAAGAAGCAATGCTGTATGTATACATGGATTGTGATTGGGGAGGTGACCAAGATGAAATGAAAACAAATACTGGGTATGTATTTTTTCGTGGATCAACTACATTCACCTAGAATTCAAGAAAGCAGAGTGTGGTTGCTCTATCCACATGTTAAGTAGAGTAAGTGGTAGGATCCTATACTGTTTTTGAGGGAATTTGGTTGAGAAATTTGTTGAAGGAGATGAAGCATCCACAGGATGGATCCACGGTGATATATGTGGATAACAAGTCCGCTATTGAAGTAGCCAAAAATCCGGTACAACATGGGAGAAGCAAACACATTGATACTCATTTTCATTTTCATAGGGGTCATGTGAAATAGAAAATGATAAAATTGGAATTTTTTCATACTACGGAACAGGTGGCAGATATTTTCACAAAAGCACTACCAAAAGATTCATTCAAACGGCTAAGAACGTTGCTCAGAATGAAGTCATTTTTAGTTTGAAAGGGAGTGTTGGAATTAGCAATCCCAAAAACTGTTGGTTTTTTCCAAGCAGGCTGCTTCCCTTCCCCATGGAGTGCTTTCCTAAGCTGTGCTTCCCCATGTGGCTCATTTATTCCCCCCATGTGTCTATTTATTTTCCCTAGCATGTCATTTAATATTACTTTATTATTTTCTATTCCATCAATTACTGATACGGGACTTTATGGAGTCTCTTCATTTATTTTGGAAGAGCCTATATATATGGGAAATTGAAATCCGTTGAACAACAATAGTGAGAATTGGAAATAAATCTTGAAAGCCTTGTGGTGTTTGTTTGTCCCATTTTATTCATCTATTTTTTCCCAGCTTGTATAGCCATACGTGCAGTGGCTTCGAGATATATCCACCAATGCATGACCACCAGGACTATTTCAAGACTCAATCCATGATAACATGGGATGATCATATGCCTCCCGTCATCTGCATATAGCCTTATAAGTGGCTGCCTCAAAGTGGAGGATCCCCACAGATTCCCCTAGCACGAGAGGAAAATAGTGAAGACATGCAGCCAATGAGCCATGCACTCCTAGCCATACAACCATCATCGTCCCGTGCACACATTTTCTTTGATATATAACCTCAGTGTATAAGCATGGAGCCTATCCCCATAAAATATCTTTAAGGTCATGCACGTGAGCACAGGGAAAAGACCTACCCTTTCCATGAAAACACTATAGTGTACGCCTTCAACATGATCAATCAGGCACATATGCCTCCCATGGAACATAAGCCATATTCCCTTCGGATATGCACTCATGGGACTTAGAAAATCTCAAGATCCCAAGAATAATCATGATACCCTTTAATGGTCTCATGATGTCCTCAAACAAAAGTCATGTTAATGAAAAAGAAAGACATAGACAAGTTTGGTAGGTCTCCCCACAACCCTTCGACATGTCACTATGGTCATGTGATGATCCAAGGATGAGACGTACCTGTCATGTGAATAACCCCGACATTTCCCACCCTAATCATGCACAAGAGACCTAGGAAATTCACTTTGATCATGAAAAGGAGTCATTGATATTCCATAATAATCATGCGATCATCCACAGAAATGTCTGTTTTGATATGTGATGACCAAAGGATAGGACCCCATACATGTTCTCCTCACCATACAGAAGTCCCCATGTATGAATAGAAAACCCTGAAACTCCCTAAGAGCAAGCATAAAGACATTTCCATGATTTTATTGTGCACTATCTACATTACCCATACTGTTCATGCGAACATCATAAAAAATAGAGTGAAAATCCTATGAATTACTCATATGATGTTGTGAAATCCTGGGCATTTGTAAAATAAAGGAGATCAAAAGGAGGGAGACAAGTGATGTTCGCAATCAATGAGAGAAACGCTTCGCGTCAACAGCATAGCTTCGCAAGACGTCCTATGAAGTCAACCAGGAATGTTCATTATGGTCATACGAAAAATATTTTTATCACATTTGACAACTCAAATATGTTCAACATGATGTGGAAAAGATACCTGAGTCAAGCCAATTAATCATGTCAAGCACTCATGACATGTCACCCAACACATGTGAAGCACTCCGGGCACGTCCACCGTAACATGTGAAGCATTCTTGACATGTCCACAAGGACATGCGAAGGACCCTCAACATGTCTGCCAAGTAATGGGATGAGACATTGACATGACAGCTTCTCTTAGGTGAAGACAGTAGAGGCAAGTCAGTCATTCATACACAGAACTCAGGACATGCCCACTTTGGTCAGGTGAAGCATCTCAGAGATTTTTTCTTTTCCCATGTGAAGAAATCGAGAACATGAAAATTAATTAGGAATACATCCTTGGATATTTCCACTATGTTAAATAGGTTCCCCAACATATCGAGTATCCAATCAAGACGTTCCCAATAGATGGTTGAGACATGTTAAGAAAAGAACTTGTGACAAGACCACTTTATGCGGAAGACCTAATTAAACTCATGCTATGTGAACCCAAAATAAGAATCCTCATCCACATTACCTTTATTTGAAGGAAGTGACATTGAAGATTTGGGATTATGGATTCATGAAACCCTACAAATGTCATGCCCTCAGACAGGCCATCTTTGTCATCACCACCTCTCTTTAATCCCCCGGTGGTTAAAATGTGACTATACAACCCGAGAAGCCTCAGAGTGTAAATGCCAACTAAGGAAATGATGTACCTATACCAATCATGAAATCCCATAGTGTAATCCCTGACCAAGAACATCACATGAGTGAACTAATAATGGGTAGCCTTAGAGTGTAATCCCTAACCAATGAAATGATGTATGTATACCAATCTAGAAATCCAAGAGTGTAATCCCCAACCAGCAACAGGGAATGAGTGAACCAATCATGGACATCCACATAGTGTATGACTCGGAAAATGACATGATGTAAGTATACCAATAGGGAGGCCTCAGTGTTTAATCCCCAACATCTCCAAGAGAACTTCAATTTAAAACAATTGCACCATCAAAAGGAGAAAAATGTCTTTTTAGATAAATACATGTTTTAGTGATAAAATTGGATTTTTTTCATATATAATTTATATAAAACACATATGGTGATTTTTTATCAATATAATGAATATTATATATATATATATATATATCATTAATATAATCCAAAAATGTGATTTTCTTATTTATTGGTATAAAATACACTTGTACACAGTTAAATTGTTTTTCAAAAAAAAAACATTTACATTTATTTTAAAAAGGGTTTTACATTCATTTTTAATTAATTTTTGAAAAAAGAATTAATTATATATACATTTTTAAACAATGTATTCATAATTCTATTAATCATGTTCATTCCCTCCATTCTCACTACTAGGATATAATGGGAACCTAATTATATTTTGTTTGTTTAATCTTGATGTGGCGTATCATGTATACAATCAAGAATAGTATATATTTTCAAAAAATCGGGATGTTATATTCTCACCCTCTAATAAATTCCATCCTATCAATTTGAAATCAAGATCCAAGAATAGGCATTTGAATTTTGAAAATGTCTTTACTCCAACCCCACTATGGAAAAAGGGAAAAATACTTCCACTTAATAAGAGAGGATATAAATTAGGAAGGTCATCTGAGATAACACCTACTAGTGTTTCATATAAGAAATCATGGACATTAAAGAGAAAACAGACTATCATGTTCTGATGAAGAGTGATATAGAACATGGTCATAATTATGTCCCCAACATAATATTTTAAAGTTTTGATGGGATAAAAGATCATTTATTTATGAGTAAGAAAAGTAAATGAATAACGTTTTTCATTAAAAATAATTTTCATAGAGTCCGGGAATTTCATTACATTCTAAAAACATAAGGAAATATAATTACTCTACCATTATATTTTCAAATTATAACCAACATCCACCACAAACTGATATTTTTCTCATAGTGTTGAGTATATAAGATGAATTTTTCATGCATGAAGAATTAGAATCAACATATATGGATCAAATAATGAAAAAAAGTATAACTGTCTATTTATTTTGTTGCAAATAATTATACACAACCAAAATTGTTAGGATAAGATAAGATATTTCCCCCCAAAATACGATAAAATCCTAAAAAACAACATTAATATGTTTTAACCTCAAAGGTTTTCTCTTGTCATTCATTATTTATCAATTTATGTAATAAACCATAATTACCTCAAAAATATTTTTTTTCTTCAAAAATACCACAAGTGACCTAAAAATTTCCTTACAAAAATACTGAAAATGGGTTTATGAGACATTGAACTTATGATCACCATAAAAATTATAAACTCATTATGATATCCCCTACTCTTAATAAGACACCCTAATATCCATTTTTGTATAAACTGTCATTTGATTCCAACTCTAATGTCTTTTCTATAAACATTACATATAATAGTGTTTTTGAACTAGAATTCACATTCGAGAATATTTTTAGCTTATAGTTCTATGTATTTAGGATAAACATTTACAAAATAATCCCATTCATTATAAGTGGATACATATACTTGGTATCCATTATTTCGACCAAGGGGGACCCTTTTAAAATTAAAAACTGTTTCTATTCATGATAAATCTCTAAAATTTTAAATTTGATCTTATACATGTCTCTTTTCCCCCTTAATCCCTTGGATACAAATTTTGAAAACATGGGATTTACACCAAATCATAGTAAGGGATATAAAAATAAATGAAATTGTTAGTTTATTAAAAACATGAAAACTCATATCACATTAACCTTAATATATAATTTTATTTGATAATGTGAAATAATGTATTTTCAAATGAAAAATAGACCCCCGTTTTTCTCAATGGAAATAATTAAACCCCATATCAAGATATTAAATGTCACGACCCGCCCTCGGGGTCCGTGCCGTGACTACCCCAAGACCGCCTTCCATAGGCCAGGGGATGGCGACTAGCACGAAGGCGTAAATCCCAGTAAGAAGGGAAGGCATTGCCTTTGTAGAGTAAATAAACACCACAGAGTAAGCAAGCAGAAAGTAAACACTAAGAAAAAGCAGAGTACAACTGAAAGTGCGGAAATGTAAATGGGCCAGTATACAAACTCAAACTGAAAGTAAAGTACAACTCAAAAGGGAAAACAACAACTGAAAGGTAAAAGCCGCTACTCCGAGCTGTCCACTGGAAATCCCACCTGAAGGGTGGGTACAGATAGCTCCTCTGCTCCACGGGTCCCGCCGTCCGCTCCGTGCACGTCCCGCCCAGTGGTCCACCTCCGGGTACCGTCCCGCTCTGCAAGCCTCAGCTAAGGTCAACGCTGTCCGTCGTCTGCAACCAACACAACGTAGTGCGGGCAAAGCCCGTGCAGGGGTGAGTATAAGCTACTCAGTAGGGACCCTGAGACCCCTGAAGGTCTCTCAAATCCACAAAGGATAAACCACAAAGAAAGGTACAATCACGAAGTAACAACCGACTCTGCTTAGGTATATGCCCATACATATACCTAAGTCATCAAATTCATATACGCTCCAACCTCAGAGCACAAGTACAACTCAGTCCACACAGGAAAGTAAACGTATTCCACACAGGAAAGAAAAACGTAATCCACACAGGATTGCACAACACAATCCACACAGGAAAGCAACAAATTCATCTCACACAGGTATACTTCTTCAAAGGACGATAAAGATGATCTCTGATCCATCTAAGTCGTCGGACCCACGAAGGATCGATAGGTAACTAACCCCCGCAAAGACCCACACAGGATCGGGCCCACACAGGACCTGTAGGCGCTGGTTCACACAGTACCGTTGAGCGCAAGGACCCACACAGGATCGGACCCACACAGGATCGGGCCCACACAGGACCTGTAGCACTGATCCACGTAGGATCGCTGAGTGCTATAGTCATCGTCGTCAAATCCACATAGGATCTCTGTACTGTCGTCGTCACAGTCACAGTAGCAGTAGTAGCAGTAGTAGTCACAGTAACAGTCGCAGCCAGCACTAGGGTTCCCGCACACAGCAAGCTCGTATAGGAGGGTCCGCTCCACGAGCCGAGAGGCTGATACATCAACTTTCACAAAGTCCAGAGTTGATGTATCCAAAAGTTCCGTATCGTCAACAGGAACTCAACGCAACAGAAGGCGCATCGATCGGACGCCCGGTCTGAGAGTTATTGGCATTTTCGTCCCCGGGGCCCGATTGGTTCTTAAGGCAAAACCAACCCGACCGTACTCCGCCTGCGTCCAAACCTCTGGCGGAGTATGCCAAAAGATCCGTCTCACTAAGAGGAACACAACACGGCTGACGGCACGTCAATCGGACGTCCGTAGCTCAAGATATGAGTGTTTCCGCTCCGAAGGCCCGGTTGGTTTCGTGAACGAACCAACCCGGCCGAACTCAAAGTAATCCGAAACCTTGAGTGTGATATACCGAAACGACCGCCTCGATCCAAGGATCGCGTTGCCGCAGACGGTTCGTCAATCGGAGGTCCGTGGCTCAAGTTATGGCCAAAAGACCGAATCTGGTTCGAAACGGGGGGTCCGGGTCCGGGTCGACCCGGCCCGACCCCCCCTGGGTCGACCCGACCCGGGTCCGACCCGGCCCGGCCGGCCGGGCGGCGCGGCGGCCGCAGCGGCCTGGCGCCGCACGGAGGCAGCGCGGGGGGAATCAATCCCCCGCGGATTGAAAGGGGCGGCGCAGCATATAGCCGCACCCTTGTTTTAAAAACGCCCCCCCCCCCCACGTGGGGGGCCTGTTTGTGCGGAAACCGGGGGCCGCCTGCCCCCCCCCCCCCCCCCCTCAAGGAACCGCCTCCCCCAATTAAATGGGGGGGGCTTTATTGCTGGCTGGGGGATTTATTTCCCCCGAATTTGGCCATCCGGCCGGCCAGCTGGCCGGCCGGTTTTCTCCAACGGGACCGGAAAAATCCGGTCCCCCTTTCGGCTTCCGACGCCGGTGGCCCGGCCACCGGTCTCCTCGTTCCGCCGCGGCTCGGAACCGGCCGCGGTGTTCGTCGTCCGGCGCAGTGCGACGGCATGGCGCCCCTCCGCCGCACCTCGATTTCCTTCAACGCAGCGCGATGGCGTCGCGTTCTTGATGATCTTTCCATGGCGCGGCGCGACGACGTCGCGTAAGATAAACATACAATTATCCGCGTGGTGCGACGACACCACGCCACCTTGCTTCCACCCGCATGATAAAACAACATGAACGATGGAGGGGGTTCGGCCGTGTTCATGCGGTCCGGCCCCCCTCACGTTAAACAATAACACAACTTAAAATATTCAATTGCCTCACGTTAGACATGCTAGATCCACGATCAAGAATGAAATAATTAAACAATAAAACAACAACCCCTACCTTGGGTATAAGTTCAAGGATTTGTCAATGTTCCGCGGAAGACAACGTCGCGGAGGTCGGGCGTCACAGTAGTCGTTCGTCAAATCCGATGACGAAGAGGTGCGTCCGATGTGATACGCCATTGGCGAATCTTCGTATGCCGACGAAGGGAATCCGAGGATGAAGCGGCGTTCCCTCTCGTTGACACGGAAGACGAAGAAGAGCGGAGCGGCGTTTTTCGTCGGAACTTGAGCGTTCTTCGTCAAGTTGAGCGTTCTTCGTCAAAGCTTGAAGATGAAGGAGAAGCTCTCAAAATCCTCTCAAGAACAAAGGAAACCAACCCAACAAAATAAAATAAGCTTAAGCTTATTTTATTACACAACCCTCCTCTTAGAATTTCAAAGGTTTGAAATTTAAATTAACCCTCTTCAATTAATTAAGCCAAGTTGTCAACATTAATTGAAATGGGTTAAAGGGGAGGTTTTGAGAGAATTTGAGGAGTTGGGGTTCGTGTGGGCCCTACCACACTTAATCCTCCCAAGGGAGGTTAAGTGGATGTGGGTCCCACTCCCAACTCCCTTTGGTAGGATTTATCTAGTTAAAATAAAATTTGTTCTTCACAATTTTATTTAACTTAAACTAAAAACCCAAAAACTAACTTTCAACCCGCAACAAACGCAACTTCCGAAAAGGTCTCTTTAAGTGAAAATCGGCGCTGCGAGTTCATCGGTGCCCTCAGATTTCAATTCCGAGCACCGGATCAAAAGTTAGGAATTCCCGCTCGTTCGTTCACTGAACATACCCGAGCCAAACTTCGGAAATTGATTCCGGGCACTCCGGGCCTCGGAATCAGGTGCCGTCTGAAACCGCGCTCTTGTAAAATTCTAAAGAAAATTAAGAAAAAATTTCCCTTGAATTTTACGGCTCTTTACATTACTCTCACCTCAGGGCTTTACATCCCCGTAAAGATACATCAAAAACTAGGGAAACAAATGAGGGTACTGAGCACGCATCTGAGCCTCCCGCTCCCATGTGCTCTCCTGGAGATTCCCGTGCTGCCATCTGATGCGCACAAGAGGAATCGATCGCCCATGCAGGACCCGCTCCTGCCGATCCTCTATCTCTACCGGGACCTCCGTAAAAGTCGCCCCATCGTCAACGTCAAGCTCCCCATGGTCAATGATGTGTGTCGGGTCGTGCACGTATCTCCTCAGTTGAGACATGTGGAAGACGTCGTGCACCCGATGCAACTGAGGTGGTAGAGCCAGGCGATAAGCCACCTCACCAATCCTGCTGAGAATCTGGAAGGGTCCGATGAAGCGCGGAGATAACTTGCCGCCTTGGCCAAATCTACGAATACCACGTCGAGGTGAGACCCGCAAGAAGACGTGGTCGCCATCCTCGAACTCTAGTGGCCTCTGTCTCCTATCAGCATATGACTTCTGTCGGCTCTGTGCTGTCCTCATCCGCTCCTGGATGACCTGGACCTTCTCTGTCGTGGCCTGGACCATCTCCGGTCCCACCAGTGCTGACTCTCCAGGGTCTGTCCAGCACAAAGGAGATCTACAAGGTCGTCCGTACAACGCCTCGTACGGTGCCATCCCGATAGTGGAGTGGTAGCTGTTGTTGTACGTGAACTCCACTAAGGGTAGGTGGTCCTCCCAGCTACGACCAAAGTCGAGAACACATGCACGGAGCATGTCCTCGAGAGTCTGAATGGTCCTCTCCGTCTGACCATCCGTCTGAGGGTGAAAGTTTGTGCTTAGACGTAGCTGCATCCCGAACGCCTCCTGTAACCTCTTCCAAAGCCGGGAAGTAAAGAGGGCATCTCGATCGGAGACGATAGATGATGGCACACCGTGGAGCCGCACAATCTCCTGAACGTAGAGACGTCCCAAGCTCTCTACTGAGCCCTACTCACTGATGGGTAAGAAGTGTGCCGACTTGGTGATTCGGTCAACAATCACCCAGATGGAGTCTTGACCTCTGGAAGTGCGTGGAAGTCCAGTCACGAAGTCCATAGATATGCCGTCCCACTTCCACTCCGGAACCTCCAAGGGTTGTACCAAGCCTGCTGGTACCTGATGCTCTGCCTTCACCTGCTGGAAGGTAAGGCATCGAGAAACGAACTCAGCTACAGCCTTCTTCATGCCCGACCACCAGTGCTGTCGTCTGAGGTCCTAGTACATCTTCGCCACTCCAGGATGTACCGCCAAATGAGAAGTGTGAAACTCCCTTAGCACTTCCTCTCGCAAAGCAACTGGTACCATGGTACGTCCTCTGAAAAGGATGTCGTGCTTTGCCCCAAGGGAGAAACCATCAGGTGCCTGTCCCGAGGATATCTGTGCACGCCATGTCTCACAGTCAGCGTCCTCACGCTGTGCCTCCCTGACCTGCTGCAGTAGTGGAGGAGTGACTGTGAGAGACTGAAGGAAGGCTGCTCCATCTCTCTCCACGAAGGATATCTGCAAAGAGGCTAGCTGCTCCGTCGCCTCCTCAAGTAGCTGAATGCCCGTCCTCCTGCTAAGGGCATCAGCTACTACGTTCCCCTTCCCAGGAGTATAGACTATCTCAAAGTCATAGTCCTGGAGGAACTCAAGCCATCGCCGCTGTCTCAGGTTCAGGTCCTTCTGCGAGAAGATATACCTGAGACTCTGATGATCAGAAAAGACTGTAAAGCGCTCGCCCATCAGGTAGTGTCGCCATGTCTTCAGAGCGAAGACCACTGCTGCTAACTCCAAGTCATGGGTAGCGTAGTTCTGATCATGCGGCCTCAACTGACGTGATCCATAGGCGATCACTGCCCGCTCCTGCATCAGAACACATCCGAGTCTGGTCCCTGATGCATCGCAGTAGACTACGTACCCTACTCCCTCCTCGGGCAACCTCAAGATAGGTGCGCTAGTCAATCTCTGTCTCAGCTCCTGGAAGCTCTGCTGACATCTGTCAGACCATACGAAGGGTTTCCCCTTCTTCGTCAAAGCTGTGAGTGATGCCGCAACTCTAGAGAAGTCTGGCACGAATCTCCGATAGTATCCAGCTAGTCCCAAGAAACTCCGAACCTCAGTCACGCTCCTGGGTGGCTCCCATGCTAACACAACCTCAATCTTCGCGGGATCCACTGCAACTCCCGCCTCAGAGATAACGTGTCCCAAGAAGTGGACCTCACGTATCCAGAACTGGCACTTCGAGAGCTTACCATAAAGTTGGTGCTCTCGGAGTGTGTCTAGTACTACTCGCAAGTGATAGGCATGCTCCTCCTCTGTCGTCGAGTAAATCAGAATGTCGTCTATGAAGACTACGACAAACCGATCTAGGTATGGCTGAAAGATCCTGTTCATGAGAGCCATGAACACTGCTGGAGCATTGGTTACACCGAAAGGCATAACCAAGAACTCATAGTGGCCATACCGACATCTGAAGGCTGTCTTCTGCACATCCTCGTCTCTGACTCTGAGTTGATGATAGCCTAACCTGAGATCTATCTTCGAGAACCACCGTGCTCCCTTGAGCTGATCAAAGAGGTCATCAATCCTCGGTAGCGAATACTTGTTCCTCACTGTCACCTGGTTCAGGCGACGATAGTCAACACAAAGTCGCAAGCTCCCGTCCGCCTTCTTGGCGAACAAAATCAGGGAAGCCCAGGGTGAAACACTGGGTCGGATGAACCCCTTGCCCTGCAAGTCCTCCAACTGTACCCGTAGCTCTCGAAGCTCGGCGGGGGCCATCCGATATGCTGGAGTAGATATCGGGGCTGTCCCGGGGTACAAGTCAATATAAAATTCTACCTCTCTACGAGGAGGTAGCCCTGGAACATCGTCGGGAAAAACGTCCGCAAACTGATCCACCACTGCAGGAAAACCAGGACTCCGCATGTCAACTGCTCCAAGGATAAGGCTAGCCAACTGATAAGTGATGGGCTGTCCTCTCCTCCGCGGAAGTCCATCCTGTGCTGCTAAGGCTCCCTTCTCGCCGGAGAAGGTGAACCTGCTCCCGTCGGTGCGTACACATCGCACCTTGGGCCTAAAACAGTCAATCTGTGCATGGACCGTAGATAGCCAATCTATGCCCAAGATGACGTCGTAAGGCCTCGACGCTGCTACAAGAAGATCCCAGCCAAAGCTCTCGCCTCCTAGAGTAAGCTCACACTGCCGGCACCAGTGCGTAATCGTCGAGTCTGCTCCCGTAGGAGTCTCTAGCCGTAAGGATCGAGCCAACGGCTCTGTCAGAATCTCCGAGCTCCGAACAAGGGAAGCGGCTATGAAAGAGTGACTCGCTCCTGTGTCTATAAGAACTGCAGCAAGGGTGGAGTAGACACAGATAGTACCTCGAATCATCTCGGGTGCACTGTGGTCGTAGGCCTCTGCTGCCTGGAGCTGTGCCTGTCTCTGCCCGCCAGCTCCCTGTGGTCGGGGTGGACCTCCTGGTGGTGGTGGTGGCAGAGCCTCAAAGCGTCGCCCACCACCGGCTGCTCGTCCAGCTCCTCTGCCTCGTCCGCCTCCTCCCTACGGACCTCCACGGTCGACCCTCTGCCTCTGCCTCGGTGGTCCCTCTACCGTCTGCTGCTCCTCGGCACGGCGGGTCGGGCAGTCACGAGCCATGTGGCCCTGCCCGCCACACGAGTAGCACTGTCTGCCTCTCGAAAGACTGGCTCCTCGCTGTGTGCCCCGCACTGCTGAGCCAGTGTCCTGAGGTCTTCTTCCCGAAGGTTTGGTCTGTCTGGACCCCTGAGTCATCCGTCGACTGCCTGCTACAGATGACTCTGCCACGTGCCGCCCTGCGGTGGGTCTCTGTGCTGGTGTAGACTCAGCAAGGAAGCTCTCGATCAGAAGGGACCGCTCCAGTACTCCTGTCTGAGTCGGTATGCTGTGGGAGATCAGCGATGCCCTGATCTCGTGTCTCAAACCCTGCTCGAAGGTCCGGGCCCGGAAGAATGGGTCCCGTACCATGTCGGTCGAGTAGCGCGAGAGATCGGTAAATCTCGCCGAGTACTGAGCGACCGTCATGCTGCCCTTCTGCAGCTGTAGAAGCTCCTGGATACGCACCGCACGAAGGGTGGCTGGGACGAACTCCGAGCGGAAGAGGCTCTCAAAGTCCGTCCAAAGTAGGGATGCCTCATCGTGCACCTGGAGCATCAAGCTCCACCATCGTCCTGCTGCTGCATGTAGTAGGCTCGCAGCGAGGATCACCATGAGGTCTGCTGGTGTCCTCACTAGACTAAACACTCGAACCACTGCCTCCAGCCAGTCCTCTGCTGCCTGGGGATCCGTCTCCCCGCGAAACCTGGGCGGTCGCTGGCGCTGAAACTCATGCAGTGCGCTGAGGCGACGTGCATCATCAGCGGCTGCTGCTGGAAGCATCGGGGGCTCGGCGGGTAGAGCTACCGCCGGTGCCACTGCTGACAAAGGACCCTACACTGAGGCCTCGTCGCTCGGTGGGCTGTCGTCACGCTCGACTCTCGGAACCCTAGCTGGCTGCCGTCGTGGGGCCATCCTGAAAAGGAAACAGGTGCGCCATGGTCAGAACAGTATACCTGGTGTGCTGATATAAGTAATCACAAAGAAAACTTTGAAACACACACGCAATCAATGTTTTCGTGCATTAAGCCGGAAATCAGAAGTCAGGGTCCTGGTGTACGGATACGTCGGCCGCCGCACCAACACTGGACTCCCTGGACTGATAACCACACTCAATACGCTAAACATTATTGCTTCACATAGAAAAGATCAGAGTTCACGGTAGAACCGAACTCTTTTGATACCAATTTGTTACGACCCGCCCTCGGGGTCCGTTCCGTGACTACCCCAAGCCCGCCTTCCATAGGCCAGGGGCTGGCGACTAGCACCAAGGCGTAAATCCCAGTAAGAAGGGAAGGTATTGCCTTTGTAAAGTAAACAAACACCACAGAGTAAGCAAGCGGAAAGTAAACACTAAGAAAAAGCAGAGTACAACTGAAAGTGCAGAAAAGTAAATGGGCCAGTATACAAACTCAAACTGAAAGTAAAGTACAACTCGAAAGGGAAAACAGCAACTGAAAGGTAAAAGCCGCTACTCCGAGCTGTCCACTGAAAATCCCACCTGAAGGGTGGGTACAGATAGCTCCTCTGCTCCACGGGTCCCGCCGTCCCATCCGTGCACGTCCCGCCCAGTGGTCCAGCTCCGGGTACCGTCCCGCTCTGCAAGCCTCAGCTAAGGTCAACGCTGTCCGTCGTCTGCAACCAACACAACGTAGTGCGGGCAAAGCCCGTGCAGGGGTGAGTATAAGCTACTCAGTAGGGACCCCGAGACCCCTAAAGGTCTCTCAAATCCACAAAGGATAAACCACGAAGAAAGGTACAATCACGAAGTAACAACCGACTCTGCTTAGGTATATGCCCATACATATACCTAAGTCATCAAAATCAAATACGCTCCAACCTCCGAGCCCAAGTACAACTCAGTCCACACAGGAAAGTAAACGTATTCCACACAGGAAAGGAAAACGTAATCCACACAGGATTGCACAACAAAATCCACACAGGAAAGCAACAGATTCAGCTCACACAGGTATACATCTTCAAAGGATGATAAAGATGATCTCTGATCCATCTAAGTCGTCGGACCCACGAAGGATCGATAGGTAACTAACCCCCGCAAAGACCCACACAGGATCGGGCCCACACAGGACCTGTAGGCGCTGGTTCACACAGGACCGCTGAGCGCAAGGACCCACACAGGATCGGACCCACACAGGATCGGGCCCACACAGGACCTGTAGCACTGATCCACGTAGGATCGCTGAGTTCTGTAGTTGTCGTCGTCGAATCCACACAGGATCTCTGTACTGTCATCGTCGCAGTCACAGTAGCAGTAGTAGCAGTAGTAGTCACAGTAACAGTCGCAGCCAGCACTAGGGTTCCCGCACATAGCAAGCTCGTATAGGAGGGTCCGCTCTACGAGCCGAGAGGCTGATACATCAACTGTCACAAAGTCCAGAGTTGATGTATCCAAAAGTTCCGTATCGTCAACAGGAACTCAACGCAACAGACGGCGCGTCGATCGGACGCCCGGTCTGAGAGTTATTGGCATTTTCGTCCCCGGGGCCCGGTTGGTTCTTAAGGCAAAACCAACCCGACTGTACTCCACCTGCGTCGAAACCTCGGGCGGAGTATGCCAAAAGATCCGTCTCACTAAGAGGAACACAACACGGCTGACGGCACGTCAATCGGACGTCCGTAGCTCAAGATATGAGCGTTTCCGCTCCGAAGGCCCGGTTGGTTTCGTGAACGAATCAACCCGGCCGAACTAAAAGTAATCCGAAACCTTGAGTGCGATATACCGAAACGACCGTCTCGATCCAAGGATCGCGTTGCCGCAGACGGTTCGTCAATCGGAGGTCCGTGGCTCAAGTTATGGCCAAAAGACCGAATCTGGTTCGAAACGGGGCATCCGGGTCCGGGTCGACCCGAACCGGATCGACCCGACCCGGGTCCGACCCGGCCCGGCCGGCAGCGCGGCGGCCGCGGCGGCCTGGCGCCGCACGGAGGCAGCTCGGGGGGAATCAATCCCCCGCGGATTGAAAGGGGCGGCGCGGCATATAGCCGCGCCCTTGTTTTAAAAACGCCCCCCCCCCCCCCCCCCCCCCCCACGTGGGGGGCCTGTTTGTGCGGAAACCGGGGGCCGCCTGCCCCCCCCCCCCCCCTCAAGGAACAGCCTCCCCCAATTAAATGGGGGGGCTTTATTGCTGGACGGGGGATTTATTTCCCCCGGATTTGGCCATCCGGCCGGCCAGCTGGCCAGCCGGTTTTCTCCAACGGGACTGGAAAAATCTGGTCCCCCTTTCGGCTTCCGACGCCGGCGGCCCGGCCGCCGGTCTCCTTGTTCCGCCGCGGCCCGGAACCGGCCGCGGTGTTCGTCGTCCGGCACGGTGCGACGGCACCGCGCCCCTCCGCCGCACCTCGATTTCCTTTAACGCGGCGCGATGGCGTCGCGTTCTTGATGATCCTTCCATGGCGCGGCGCGACGGCGTCGCGTAAGATAAACATACAATTATCCACGTGGTGTGACGGTACCACGCCACCTTGCTTCCACCCGCAAGATAAAACAACATGAATGATGGAGGGGGTTCGGCCGTGTTCATGCGGTCCGGCCCCCCTCATGTTAAACAATAACAGAACTTAAAATATTCAATTGCCTCACGTCAGACATGCTAGATCCACGATCAAGAATGAAATAATTAAAAAATAAAACAACAACCCCTACCTTGGGTATAAGTTCAAGGATTTGTCAACGTTCCGCGGAAGACAACGTCGCGGAGGTCGGGCGTCGCGGTAGTCGTTCGTCAAATCCGATGACGAAGAGGTGCGTCCGATGTGATACGCCGTTGGCGAATCTTCGTATGCCGACGAAGGGAATCCGAGGAGGAAGCGGCGTTCCCTCTCGTTGACACGGAAGACGAAGAAGAGCGGAGCGGCGTTCTTCGTCGGAACTTGAGCGTTCTTCGTCAAGTTGAGCGTTCTTCGTCAAAGCTTGAAGATGAAGGAGAAGCTCTCAAAATCCTCTCAAGAACAAAGGAAACCAACCCAACAAAATAAAATAAGCTTAAGCTTATTTTATTACACAACCCTCCTCTTAGAATTTCAAAGGTTTGAAATTTAAATTAACCCTCTTCAATTAATTAAGCCAAGTTGTCAACATTAATTGAAATGGGTTAAAGGGGAGGTTTTGAGAGAATTTGAGGAGTTGGGGTTCGTGTGGGCCCTACCACACTTAATCCTCCCAAGGGAGGTTAAGTGGATGTGGGTCCCACTCCCAACTCCCTTTGGTAGGATTTATCTAGTAAAAATAAAATTGGTTCTTCACAATTTTATTTAACTTAAACTAAAAACCCAAAAACTTACTTTCAACCCGCAACAAACGCAACTTCCGAAAAGGTCTCTTTAAGCGAAAATCGGCGCTGCGAGTTCATCGGTGCCTTCGGATTTCAATTCCGAGCACCGGATCAAAAGTTAGGAATTCCCGCTCGTTCGTTCACTGAACGTACCCGAGCCAAACTTCGGAAATTGATTCCGGGCACTCCGGGCCTCGGAATCAGGTGCCGTCTAAAACCGCGCTCTTGTAAAATTCTAAAGAAAATTAAGAAAAAATTTCCCTTGAATTTTACGGGTCTTTACATTAAAAATCCATTATGTGGAATAGGGAATCATATATAGAAAACCCTTCCAAAACCCTCTCAAAAAACCTTTCAATTATAATAAAAATATTATTGAATTAAAATTAAGAAATTACATTGTTACTTGACGTTATCTTGGATGCCTCAGTATATGTTGTAATGGGCATACCTGAAGCTATCTTGTCCACCCCATGTTAGGTTAAAACGAGTTTCCATGGTGCTATCTGGGCAACCCAATGATAATATGTAATGGGATTAACAAGAAATATCTAGGCCACCCCATGTATAAGTTATACCAGGCTCACCCTTTCGTATATTGCTCGAGTACAATAGCATTATTAAAACACATTCATCATAATAACCTTTGAAAAAAACTCTTTTAATGCCATATAAAAAAACATTCATATACAAATACCATATTATTTATAACCACATATTAAATTCCAAAAAATAAAAAAAATAAGCGAAGAGGTGGATTTCATTAAAAAAAATATTTTGTAAAAAAATGTTGTAAAACAAGCGAAGAGGCGACTTTCATTAAACCCCATATCAAGATATTAAAACTCCATTATGTGGAATATAGAATCATATACAGAAAACCCGTTCAAAAACCTTTAAGATACCTTTCAATTATAATAAAAATATGATTGAATTAAAATTATACAATTATAGGGTTACTCGAAATTATCTTGGCCGCCTCAGTATATGTTGTAACGAGCTTAACCAAAGCTATCTCGTCCACCCCATGTTAGGTTAAAATGGTCTTCCATGGCGCTATCTGGGAAACCCAATGATAATATGTAATGGGCTTAACAAGAACTATCTAGGCCTCCCCATGTATGAGATATATCTGGATCACCCTTTCGTATAATGCTCGAGTACCATAGCATTATTAAAACGCATTCATCATAATACACTTTGAAAAAAGCTCTTTTAATCCCATATAAAAAAACAATCATATAAAAATACCATTTTACTTAAAACCACATATTAAATTCAAAAATTAAAAAAAAATAAGCGAAGAGGTGGCTTTCATAATAAAATATATGTATGCTTACAAAATAATCCATAAATTAAAAAATAGTCATGATGGTGGGAATGTCATTTTCACCACTTAAGATAGGAACATTCCTCTTATCATTTTTTAAAACATCATGTACAAAACATGTAAAAATAATCCATTAGAAAACCATTGAAAAATGTTGGCACTCGTATTCAAGCATGTCCATCTTTGCCTCTAAAGATCCAACCAATGTTCCAAACTACATATTGATTCATAGAGGAGGTCATGCATAAAAACCTATGGATTAAAGAGTTATAGCAGATAATATAATAATATTTTTATTCAATTCTTAGGTTGAATTCTTAACATGAAGTACATTATTATGATACTACAATTATCATAAAATATGGCCATCCAACCATCCATTTGGCCCGGATTCGACCTAGGCCCATATGGGATCAGGTCAACCACACCCATTGGAGTTAGACCAAGCATGAAAGTAGACCACCAGGGGAGAATAGCTCCCACAAATAATAGATTCAGAACAAGTATAGGCGCTGAGGTAAACAAGTCCGCAGGAAAGAATACGAACATGAGGGCCGAAGGCCGCATGTTGGAGGGTAATGCAAGTAGTATGGGTGTCGACCCCATTATTAAACAACCACTGAATTTCTTATAACCTGGAGGGTGGAAAGCCTCGGAATTCGATGTGGGCTGTGGTTTTTTCCTCCAGATCAAATCAAAGCCATATGATTAATCCATTAGATGATTTGTGCTATCGGATCCCACATATTCTCAATCCTAGCCATTTTCTCAATCTCGTAGATCGCAAGATCAAATCCAGCCATGTCCACATGCCACACAACCCTCACCTCCAACCTCCAACCACCCAGGTTTGACACCCTGAGGAACACGCAATGCTCCCTCATTATCAATACAATGTATTATACCCTTAGGTAATAAATATGCAAGTCCAAAGCAGTCCTCATGAGATGAAAACCGTGAACCCTACTATTCAATCACAGGACTACCTGACGGCTTTCGAAGGGACCTCATGATCATTCCAGGATCATGCGACTGAGATGAAGATGACCATGAGAAGCCACCGTGAGCCTTTCCAGCATTCCAAACTATCTCTTGAGGAACTCAAAACCATTGAATGATCACACATGATCATGTGATCAAAACAAAGACAATGAATAGGTTGATGTGAGTCATTTTACAACTATGAACCCTTTCAACATCCACATGTTTTTCTTCTGATTTATTTTGGATTTTTACCTGCACATGAGACACCATGCAAACAAACCATTCATGAGTTTTTTTTATGAATTTTTTACAAAAAACTGTTAGGGATATTTTTTTTCAAAATACCCCTAAAAGGCGGCATCGTGGATGCCGCCTTTGCATTTCGGGTGAAAGGCGGCACCCGCGATGCCGCCTTTCCACTATGGCTGAAAGGCTACACCCGAGATGCCGCCTTTCCCCTAACAAAAAAAATATTAGCAATTTTTTATTATGTTTTGTTTTGTTTATATATTTATTTATATATATAATTCATAAAAAATGTTTAAGAGGATGTGTCCTTTCACCTAACAAAAAAATTATTAGTTTTTAAAATTTAGCTTCAAAACCGCCTACTTGAAACTTAGAAATGTTTCATGTACGTGACTTTGAAATACTATAAAATATAAACCATAAGACCAATATAAACGAAAGTTTAAAAATTCTTTAATCATATAAGCAATTGTTTAAAACACAAATCATTTCATAAAAAGTGTTCATGAAAAATAATTTATAAACTTTCAAAACCACATACTTGAAACATAGAAATGTTTCAAGTACGTGACTTTGAAATACTATAAATATAAACCATAAGACCAATAGAAAAAAACTTTAAAAAATCGTTAAACATATAATCAATTTTTGAAAACAAAAATCATTTCATAAAAATTGTTCGTGAAAAATAATTTATAATATTTCAAAACCGCCTCCTTGAAACATAGAAATGTTTCAAGTACGTGATTTTGAAATACTATAAAATATAAACCATAAGACCAATATAAACGAAATATTAAACATTCATTAATCATATAATCAATTGTAGAAAATAAAAATCATTTCATAAAAATTGATTATGAAAAATAATTTATAAGCTTTCAAAACTGCCTACTTGAAACATAGAAATGTTTCAAGTACGTGACATTGAAATAATATAAAATATAAACCATAAGACCAATATAAATGAAACATTAATCATTCATTACACATATAAGCAATTGTTGAAAACAAAAATCATTCCATAAATTTTTTTATGAAAAGTAATTTATAAGCTTTCAAAACTGGCTACATGAAACATAGAAATGTTTCAAGTACGTGACTTTGAAATACTATAAAATATAAATCATATGACCAATATAAATGAAACTTTAACAATTAATTAAACATATAATAGTAAACCTCACATCAATAGGATGCATGGTGTCTCTAGTATCACATACATATATAATCTTTGATGCATGAAAACATGTTATATCTACCTTCATGGGACAATGAAATCCATTCATTCACCCGCCATGTCTATATCCATATCAACATCTGGCCGAATAAGGGTATATTGAAAGATATGCCACATGAAATTATCATATGTTCCCATTCCTGCAAATATCTACCCCTTCAACACCACCATACATCCAACCATTTTAATTTCTTTTACAATTATCACCACATTTCCTCAGGACCAGTTGATCAGATGAAAGCACCAACGATTCCACATAGCCCATAGAAATCTTCCTCACCAAATCATTATCCTTTATCATCTTAAAAGGGCCACTGTAGGACCTCCTTGATCTATCCATTCCAAACACTCACATACAAGAATACTATAAACATTACCTGGTCATATGTTTCATGATTATTTTCTTTTGATAATAGGATTTAAAGATTAGGGTTTCACATTTTGCCCTTTGGGTCTAGGATTTTGGATTTTTTTAACGTTTTACAGTTTAGGTTAATTATTTGAGAAAAACATTTCAGGATTATAGTTTAGAATGTTAGGATTACGATATAGAAAATATGTTTGTTAGTTTACTGTTATGATTCTCAGTTTTGAGGGTTAGAAAACCGAGGTAAAAGGAAGAGATAACTACATAAATTTACAACATGAGAATCTATCAATAATGACAATACATCATTGTGGATTAGAGTGTGAACTTGACCCAACAATGTTAGGGAATCGGTTCCGATTATGACCATTTTGATGACATATGGTGCATCTCAAACTCTTTCTTTGTTCTTGAGGCCAGTCTATCTCATTTCGCATCCTGCTGGCCTTCAGTCTCCCACATGGACGCAACTGATTCATATCAGGTACCACTATCGGTTGACCTTTGAGTATTGGGAAATAATGAAACTCCCCAATAGGTGTCCATGGTGCAGCATAACAGTTAGCAATGGTGTTCATCTGGTACACTGGATCAATATATGATTCCCATGATATGTTAATAGAGGCACATGTTACGATGGCGTGTGAGCATGGAAACTGTAAGGCCTGAATATTTCCACATTGACTTTTCCTCGTTTCTAATAATACCACCATTTTTCACCAATTCTATTTGTGATGGATTTCATCTTCTCATGAACTTCAAATCGATATTCTTCTCATCAAAATGGGAATACATGATAACCAGTATCTTCTTTAATATTCTTTTCAATCTCTTGTTGAAAATGTCTTCCTTATGTTAGCCCTTGATTTATTCCATCTGATGCTAGTTTTTGTCTATCAACAAAGTACTTCACAAATCGATATAATGTCTCCTGAACTAGGGAAGTTATAGGTAGCCTTCGAATCCATTTGAAGACACTATTTATGCACTCTACAATGTTGGTGGTCATGTTTTCATACCTCTTCCCCCCCCCATCATATGCCAATGTCCATTTTTCGTTTGGAATTTGCATCATATAATCGTAAACTTCTTCATTAACCTGACGGATTAGTTCGAAACATTCTTCAAACCATCTTTGATCAGACACATATGCCACACAGAATAGATTATATTTCACATATTTTGAATTTATCTTTACATTGATATACAAGAAAATAACAAATACAATGTGTAACAAGTCTGGTGATTGCCTTTTTCATCGGTTCGTTGTGGAATATTTTATGCATGTTTCTAGAAATGTGTCTAATGCAGAACTGATGATGTGAATTTGGGTAACTCCATGAATCAGGATCCACATTGATTTCCTCATTAATTGCCCGATGCCGATCAGATATCAAACAAACACCCCAAATGTTGGGTTAATGTGTGTTGATACATGCCAAAAACCAACCCCATGATTCAATGTTTTCTTTCGCTACAATGGAAAAGGCAAGCAGAAGAGGTGAATAGTTTCCATCTTGGGTTGCCGTAATCAACAATAAGAACTTGTATTTTCCATACAAAAATGTTCCATCAGTCTGAATAAACTGTTTGCAGAAACGAAAGGCAGAGATACAGGGAAGGAATGCCCAGAACAACCGATGAAATTGAACACGAGATGTATCAAGTTGGTTATCATGAGACACATGTTCGTTTGTATCTAGATGGAGATAACTTGGTTATGATTCCTTAGTATGGCTAGAAATTTTGGCAACACCCGATATGAGTCATCCCAAACACCATAGACCTTCACAATTTCCTTATGTTTCGCCTTCCATGCCTTATTATAGGATATCTTATAACCGAATGTATGTTGTATCCTCTCCTGCACAAGGGCTATTAGAACATCTTGACATGTACTAATCATCTCAACAATAATGGATGAAACAAATTTTGCATCCAATGAGGTATAATCTTGTGTTAGGCTTGCCTGAACGCAACTATGAGCCACCTCAATCCTCAAAATTCTCCAACCTCCAAATGAAATGTCTGGAATCACCCTCAATCAAAATCTAAAATCATCCCCATACTTCTCACACCGTATGGCATATTTTCTACGATATGATTCATAAACTACATAGCTATAGTGCCTCTCAATCTGAAATCTCTTTAGCGAACTTTTTAATGAATCTTTACTTGGAAAATTCATTCCAACATATAAAGTTTTGTCTATCTCACTAAAACTATCTCGTATAACTCTGGGAAACTCAGTTGTTAGTGTGAGAACATTATCCTCAAATTCCGGCACATGTTTCATTTCTTCTGACCAAGATGCAAAGAGCGGTGGATGATTTATTGTAGGTTAATCATGTTGTACAACTAATGCATTTCTCGAAACATCCGTTGTTCCTTCCTCATCAGCACTAATATCATCATCTGTTTTGTTATTAAGAAACTCCACATCTGATGTCAGGTTGACATATATATCTGGGAGATCAAGTAGGTTGTCCTCTTCTGCATCATTTGGAATAGTATCAACTTCATGGGGCAGACTATCTTCAACGACTCTTGAATATCTACGTCTTTGTACAATTGGATTTTGTTGTTGTATAGTAGAAACAACAACATATATCCTCATCATGGTACCATCCTATTGTTGATAAATCAAACCAACTGTTTGGATCCACTACGCATTATCAACCAATGGATAAGCTAGATGCCACAATGTTGACGGGAACTGCAAATGTCTATAACTTATTGACTTGATCTTTTGATCGGGTCCTAGATTTAATGAGCCATGAATTCTGTCTTGAAGGTCAATTAGGGGTACACAGTCAGTTGTATTAACCACTGTTATTGGTTGTGTACTGTAAGAAGCTCCTTGTTCAGTTTGAATAACCTCTCCATAGCAGTACACACATGCAAACATTATACTCTACGTAACAAAGGTTTCTGATCATGATTTTGATAATGTAAGTGAAATCCAGAATGATGGATACCAATATAAGTTGGATATTATACATTAAAGATGTAATTAATCTTCTTATTAAAAATAAGTTGGATTTTACCTCACGTTCAAATAATAACTATTACTTCTAATGTATACAATCTTTATGATACTTATATTTTAAAAGATCTTATATCCCAAACTAGGATATTTCTTATGATACTTAATAATTATTAATTATTTATTCAATAACATAGTAGAGTTAAAATATAAATAACATATACATAAAAAAATAATTAACATCATGTTTCGAGCTTCTAGCATTTCTTGCAGTGAATTGGATATGAAAATTTCAGAAAAATTTTTGTCACACGGGATTTCTGAATTTTGATATTCAATTCACTACAAGAAAGGCTAGATGATTGAAACATGCAATCATTTATATTTTGAACTCTATGTTATTTATCTTTTTAACTCTATGTTATTTATATTATTTTTAACTCTATGTTATTTATATTATTTTAACTCTATGTTATTTATATTATTTTAACTCTATGTTATTTATATTATTTTAACTATATGTTATTTATATTATTTGTAACTCTATTATTTATATTATTTGTAACTCTATGTTATTTATATTTTTAACTCCATGTTATTTATATTTTTAACTCCATGTTATTTATATTTTTAACTCCATGTTATTTATATTTTTAACTCCATGTTATTTATTTTTTCACTTTCACTACATGTCGTTTTTTAACTATGTTTTTTTAACTCCATGTTATTGAATATCATTTGAATTGTAGTTTTATTTTTAATAATTAATTAATTTCTAATTAATCATTACTCATAATAACTATCAAAATAATTACTAAATTATCAATTTATCATTTCTTTACTTAGATATTTTAGTAGTTTTTAATGAAATATGCATATCTTAAGCATATCCTCTGGGAGTGTCAAACGAGAATACAACAAGGCCTGTTGTCGTGCACCAGTTTTCATTCGAGTCTATCTCAAATTGGTATTTTCTGGTTTTACACCTAGGTACATTCGTTCCAGAGCCAGATTCAATTTTCTGTATCCAGACAAGGATTTTATTTCTTAGATAACATATTCCGTATGCTACCAAAATTTTATTAAAAAATCATAAATTAATTTATTCTAATGATAATTATAATTCCCAAATATATATAACTAATTAAACAACATAATAATAATTCCTAAATATATATAACTAATTAAACAATGTAATTAAACAATTTAATAAACAAAAAGAAAATTTTAAACTAACTAAACTACTAAAGACACTTCCACTAAATAAAAAACATTAAATTTATAAAAATATTAAAGTGAAAACAATTCTACAAAATAAACTAAAAACAATTCTACAAAATAATAAAAAATTAAATTAAACATCATGCCTCTAAAAGTTTTCAAAAAATTTCAAACTGCAAAACTCCTTCAAAATAGAGAAAAACTGAGTGGTAATGGATGTTTGGAAGTGAGGAGAAGGGAAGGGGGCGCTGCCCTTTTATAGGGCTCGGAGGAAAAGGTGGCACCGTGAGTGCTACCTTGCGCAATGTCGTCAGGCGAAAGGCGGCCCCTGCGGTGCCACCTTTCTCATGACGTCATATAGAAAGGGGGCACCGCGGGTTCCGCCTTTACCACATCAGCGATCCGCACAGGCAGTGGAAAGGCGGCATCCGTGATGCCACCTTTGAGCCGCATTTTGAAAAAAAAATCGCCCAAACAATTTTTTGGTAATTGTTTTTAAAAAATGCATAAAAAAACTCTACCATTCACCCCATAATACTGAAACTACCTTCTACCTCACATGCCCTAAATAAACCACCTCACCTACTAAAAAACACACATAAAAGAAGGGGAGAGGGAAGAGAGCTCCAGAATAAGGGGGGAAATAGAGAGAAGAACTAGAGAGAAAGATCCACTGGACATCACAATATTGGATCGCCTCTAGGTAATAAAATATGTCCCTACCATGAGAACCCATATCTATATGTCATTGGAATAACCCATCATGTGATCCTCATATGATCATGTCATCACATACTGGACCATTACAAATGCTCACGAGGCCATCTGTAGGACCTCCCTTTGGATCACACGGTCGTATGAGCAATGAAACCTCATAAGATGTAGTGATATGGGCCACCCATATAGGTGCCCATGAATTTAAAACATTGGAAATTTTAATCACAATCTCGCAAATAGAACAAGTGTCCCTGTTTTGCGGTGAATACATGAGACCTCTGAAAATAATTATTCAGGTATGCGAGCACCCCCCGCAAGCCGTTGGTGTGATTATGAAATGACCCGGGGACACTTTTGAAGACATTCCAGTTGCATGAACATGAGGGACTCAAGATTTCACAGACCTACGATCACGCAGAATGTCATCTGTCTTTCGATAGCAAAGATGGATGACCCCCAATACGGGGGTCCCACACCAGTGACACTCTAATGCACCTCCGGCCATGAAACCATGCGGACCTTCTTCAGTTACTTGTGTTTGTCTACCCTAGTATATGAAGACTCAACAGGAAGGCCCGTTCTGGATCAGGGAGTCCATCATAAGACCCCTTCGAGATCACGTGAACCCCTAAGAGGATTTGAATGAAGCAGAACCTCAACCAGACATCCTTATTTACAAACATGGACATTTCCCATATACGTTCTTGCAAACCTCCTGCATGATCCTTTAGATATCATGTGACATGAAAAAGTATCACACGATACCCATGTTCGGCCTCCCAGAGAAAAGACCACATGCTTCGGGATGTGTACTCCCTGTTCCATGCAGAGAAAAGACTCCCCCACCCATAAAATCAAAGTTTTTGAGATATATCCCTGAACGGATGATTGTAGGGAAGGTATCTAGAGTCAATACACAATCACAGGGGATGATCATATGCCACTCATTATCTGCATGCAACAATATAAATGGCTGCATCAGTGTGGAGTATTCCCACAGATTCCCTGGGCATGATAGGAAAATAGTGAGAACATGCATCCAATGAGAAATGAAACCATCATTTCTGCATTCAAACCTTGGAGTAGGTATATATCCCCTATGCATAAACATGTATCCCATCACCATGATACATCTTTGAAGTCATGCGAAGGATCCCATGGAAAGGACCCACCCATACCATGAAAATCCTATGGTGTACGCCTTCAACATGAGTTGTCGGGCACATATGCCTCCCATGAAACAGAAGGAATAATCCCTTTGGATATGAACTCATGGGAATTGGAAAAGTAGAAGACCCCAGGAACACTCACATGACCCTTCGATGGTGACACGATGTTCTCATTTGAATGCCATGTTAATGAAAAGGCAAGCCTCATACAAGTTGGGAAGGTCTCATGACAACCCTTCAACATGTCACTATGGTCATGTGATAATCCACTGACGAGACGTACCAGTCTTGTGAATCACCCTCGAGTTGCTCGCCAAGATCATAAGAAGACTTTCTAGACAACACACATTGATCATGCAGTGGAGTCATTGATATTCCAGAATAATCTTTCAATCATTTGCAGACAGGTTCGTATTGACATGCGAAGACCTATGGACATCACCCCATACATTTCCACCTCCCCAAATGGATGCCCCCGAGTATGCTCAGAAAACAATGTGGCACCCTCAGAGAAAAAAAAAAGACTTTTCCGTGTTTTTATTTTTTTCTCTCTACGTGACCCATATTGGTCTTGCAAATCTTCATCAAAAAATCAAGCAAAAATAATGTGAATTACTTATATTTTTTTTGTGATCTTGGGAATTAATAAAATAATGGGAAAGAAATCAAAATGAGGGAGGCAAGTTTTGTGCATAATCATTGAGATACCAGCAACACATCCATAATGTATCTCTATAGGACATCCTGACAAGTCATCCAGACATGATCGTTATGGTCATATGAAGCATATTTTGATCAAGTGCGACACCTCAGACATGTTCACCTTGATCAGGTGATGAGACCTAAGTCAAGCTAGTTGATCACGTGAAGTGCTCCTGACATGCACACATAGACATGTGAAACATTCTTAACATGTCCACCTAGACATGCGAAGCA
Source organism: Viscum album (assembly GCA_963277665.1). NCBI lineage: Eukaryota > Viridiplantae > Streptophyta > Magnoliopsida > Santalales > Viscaceae > Viscum > Viscum album. The sequence goes on along the minus strand of OY728161.1, from coordinate 577,938,776 downwards.
TTCCAAGAAAGTCCACCTAGACTAGCGAAGCACCCCCATCATGACCTCCTAGTCATGTGAATCATGTTTTACATCACTACTTCACTTAGACAAAGATAGCATTGGCAAGATAGTCAATCATGAGAAAAACTCCGGACATGCCCACTTTGGTCATGATAATCATCTCAGACATGTTTTCTTCGCCCATGACAAGACATCCAGAATAAGAAAATTGATTAGGAATGAATCCTTGGATATGTAGACTATGACAGATAGGTTCCCCAACATATGGGGTTTCAAATTAAGACTTTCCCAATGGATGGTTGAGAACTGTCAAGCAAAGCCCTTATGAAAGGACCACTTCATGCGTAATACCTACTTGAAGTCATGCTTTGTGGACCCTATCTAGTAATCCTCAGCAACATTCATTTTCTATGAAGGAAGTGACCTTGATGAGTTTGGATCATACATTCATGAATCCCTACTAATGTCATGCCCTCGGATAGACCATCTTGGTCATCACCACCTCTATTTAATCCACTAGAGGATAAAGAATGACTACACCCCACTGATAGCCTCAGAGTGCAAGACCCGACCCATGATATGATGTATGTATACCAATAAGGAAATACCAAGGTGTAATACCTGGATAGCATCATGGCATGAGTGAACCAATCACGGGCATCCATAGAGTGTAAGCCATGACCAATGACATGATGTATGTTTACCAATGAGGCAATCCTAGAGTGTAATCCCCCACCAACAGCATGGCAGGAGTGACACAATCATGGGTAGGCTCAGATTGTATGCCCTGACCAATGACATGATGTAATTATACCAATCGGGAAATCCCCGACCAACAGCATGGCTTGAGTGAACCAATCTTGGGAAACCTCATCGTGTAATCCCCGACCAATTACATGATGTTTGTATACAAATAGGGAATCCTTAGTCTGTAATCCCCAATATCTCCAAGAGAACTAAGAGAACTCTAATTCCATCCATAAATAGGATATGTAGGATGAATCCTTGAAGGCCCGAGATCCATGTAAAACACTACAAAGAATACCCCAATATGCAGATCCCATATCCATAAGCCATGTGTCTGTTCATGAACTCCCATTTATTTCTCACAATGGGAATAGATCACATGGACTTAGTGAGATGTAATGAACACCTCATTAGGAATCAAATACCCATTCACTAGTGTAGCCTCAGTTTAAGCCCTAACATGGACCAAACTACAATGACTCTGATTCCTACCATAACCAAGATATGTAGGATGTCTCTTGTAGACTCAAACTCAAATATTTTTTGTTTCGGCACCCCCTCATATTACTCCTTACTGCATGAAGTTAAACTACCCAGATCAACGGAACTATGTGGTTTTTGATTCCTGCAGTATCCTTGATATGTAGGACACCTGATAATGGCACAATCCCATCCTCGGAATAGAAACCATCTCCATAATAGGGATCCTGACAAGAAATACTTTGTCATATCGTTACAACATATAAAAGACCACTCATTACAGGAAAATGATGAATAACCTTAGATACAACTAGATGTATTCACATAATATATCCCGGTCTGTCTCACATAAAAGAGAGTTAACCCATATCCATTTTGTTAGGGTAACTATTCCCACATCCGGATTAGAAATAGATTCACAAACATTTCTTAAATCTATAATAGATTTCCAAAGTATGCAAAAATTCCACCCAAAAGGGTTAAATGAGCCCAACCACCCTTCCTCTAGACCAGTGGATGTACCAAAAGATTACGAGGCCAGGAAACCCAGACAACTGCTAGCCCTGGTAAAGCAGGTCTATACATAGCTATGAATGGGGGAACCATTAGAAGTTTCAGGGAAATGTGATAATGATAATGTAATAAGAGAAACCAATTACACAATACAAAATCCCAATGAAAAAATAGTGAAACTGACATGAATCTCTAAAATAATAAAATGATCTGGTTATATTCTATCATACCATTCCATTTGTCCCCATATGCGAACAAAAATTATAAATCTGACACAAATCCCTCTAATAATAGAAAATTGTGTTATAATATGTCAAGCTAGGTAGCTTTAGGAAAACAACACTGATAAGATCAACATGAACCTCATTTTTCTTTGTAAACCAAATATAAAATAATCAGCACGACCATCATAAACATTGATTCCTATAATTCCATCCTCATGTGGAAAATTACACATGAGCAGAACAGATGGAAAGGGAATAAATGGAAATTGTGTTAACCATGCATGTATAATTGAGTATTGTTATTCCCATTATATAACATTGATTGGTGTCCTTGTTCCTAGTTTTCTGCATGATTGTGGACATCTGATCTGAGAGAATATCTTTATCTTCTATCATATGATTCGGTACATCATCCACCGATGTGACCCATGTGGGTTGTAAAACAGTCTCTCCTGGAAAATGGATCTAGAAGTAGGTAGCAAGCATGATTATTCAAAATTTCAACCAATATGATACCATCCCAGTTATGGATGTTGCTGGTGATATTATACAAGAACAACGGTTTGCGAGTCCACAACACTTGACAAAGGTTGATGCTAAACCAATGCCCCCCATCACAATGACCTATTTCTTTAGGAGACTATCCCCAAAAAGTGACAACCACCACCTTTCATAACATTTATAGGTGGATTATGGGGCTGGATCTGGCTTCCCCATGGTTCAGGAACTACCAACGAGGGAGCCTACTAATCAACTTTGCCAGCATCATCATACTAGTACCTATTAGCGGCCTACCGGGGGTTCCTCCCAACATAAAGCCACCTTAGACATCCATGAACATGCTTTGATGAGGAAGACTCATTGGAGATAGATTACGATGGATACCCGAGAAAGGGCTAATATTCCCAGTCTTATAGATATCACCCACAAGTAGGATCATGTCCCTTCTCTCTCAGAACAAGTTGGTTGGAATATCCCCACAACAAACATGGGGGAGGCTCAAACTCCTACCCTCATGCATGAAGACCATCAACATATCCTGATGGCACATAGAGGACAGAAGTTGGTGGACATCCCTGATTCAAAAAAATATATATGTCAACAGTTCATGGATATAAAAAGTGAGAAATATTATATCCCCCACACACTTATATAAAATTAAAATACATTCTAGAAACATCTATAGAACTCGGTTGGCACATTCTTTCAGTGTTTCAGATCAATGTACATGCACATACTCATATCTCTACATCTAGGACAACCGAACACTCTGATCATCATGATCAATAGGTTGTACCACAGTGAGTGCACATTCTTTCTCCCACCCAGGAGGATTATCAGTCTATCCCAATAAAGGGTGAGGCATCAAAATAGTCTCATAATATCATTCCATATGTGGAAAACCATGTGAGAGTGGGACAAGCCTTGGGATAAGAGCACATGCTTGTTGATGACGTCCTACGAAATAATCTGGAAGCCCATGATCAGTTCCATAACCCTATTCAGGATAAGGTTAACCAAGTGAGAGTGGCACAAGCCTTGGGATAGACTCGTATTCCTATCAGATAATCTACTTGGCATACTCTAGAAGATCACATAATAAAGGATCATATTCATGCTTTGGACAATGAATGATTATGCCAACATCATTTCAAGGTAATACAAGAAGAGGCTCATATTCGTTCTCCCATTACGGAGATCTATCACTATATTTTTGTAGGGAATGCATATTCAAAACCCACATATACTTCTTATCCAACCAGGACTAACCAAGTGAGAGAAGCACACACCTCAGGGTAGGATCATACTACTGCCATCAAAGTCCAACAACATATCCCAAAGGCTCTAGATCAGGCCCATACCCACCTCTTGACTCAGGATCCCCAACTAAGAGTGGAACACACCTTATAAAAGGCTCAAATCCATACCGAACATTAGGTATTGTATAAATATATTCTGATATCTCGACAGTAGTGGGATCATTTCTCCATAGCAGTAGGAGATTATATACATGTTCTAGAAATCATTGTACAACAGACCCATATCCCAGAACAACCATTAAAGGTAGGTTGGAATACTCTAACTATGACATAGAACATGACCCATATTTTTAATCTTCTCAATTCCAGTGTCTATAAGGATTTTTGAGAGACACTATAAAAACCAAATGGCTCCACCGACTCTTCTATTGAAGCAAAATTAGGAGAATTTCATTACCACGATAGTCCTCTTCAAGTTAAAATGGAGATGGATCACAAAGACTCTACTCTTGACATCCACCATGGTCGACCTACCCACAGTGATATCTCCCATGGTAATGGAAGTCCTCCAATTTTATAGAGACCTTTTTATAGAGTGGTGAACCAAACACTGACACCTTCATATAGAGAGGTTCTCAAAACACCATGGTAATATTTATATAGTTCCCCATCATAATCTAGTAGAACTCCACACTCATCAGCAAGATACCTTTGGAGTCATATTCTATGTTCTGACCAAATAGAGGCTTATAAATCTAAAAAGTAAGAGGATAAAATTTACATATGGATATATTTAGCTGAAAAAACCTCCCCGTCTATTCTGTAACCTCTCTACATCCATCTATGAGATCACCAATGAGATAGAAGAAGATTCCAACCTTATCGATACCATAATATATGGGATAATCATTAGTGACAGAAGGATCCACATCTCCCTTATCCAATATTTGATTTTCACCTTTAGACCATCCCAGTAATCTACTTTCAACTCGACCTAGATGTTATCTCCATAGACCAAGATCCAAAACTAGAAAAGAACAGTGCAAATTTGCAACACATTTACTGCCTTTTATTCATGAAACTTTAGTAGCTATTCTTATGAATACACACCATGCATCCAAATTTGAGGATGGGGACAATATGGAGGGGTAAAATTTGTTGCTCCCCTTGAACAGTAGAGCCCCATAGACATGGAATCCTATAATTTTATAGCCTCCGATGAGGTCAGGGGAATGGGAACTACTCGAGCTAGTTATTCACTACAGTAGAATTCCCCCACTCCAACAATGCCTATATATCATAGATGGGGGGAGTAGATAGCCACCATTAATTCAAACTTAGCCATTCAAGATAATTTATGGTTTTTTTCAAACACAGATATTTATGTTTCTATCACTTGGACAACCACCCCCAAGGAATGATCATTATAATGGGATGCCATTACACCCATCTCTCACATATGCACAACTATGCCACATCACAGAGACTACAGTAGCAAGTTCCATAGTGGCCATCTTTGAATGGACTCATACCCCTAGACTAGGAGAACATTTTACACTGCCTACACCAATCATGTGATCAGTTCCTAAGAAATTTCAAGATGTTCTTGAAAGAGTCCCATATAAATTCCAACTCATAGGGCTAGGATCATTTATAACTCAATCTCCATATTTAAAATCATTATCCATTGATAATGGATGGGAGATATCAGAAGTTATTTCATATTACCTCTACCCCTATGGGCTGGGGACAACTACATATTCATGTCTAATGACGTCCCTAGATAAACCCCATATTACAATGCTAGGGATATTTTTACCATCATCATCACCGTAGAGGGAATTGGTAATCTATAGGTTGTGAGGAAGAGATCAAAGTTCTATGTCCTTCTTGTTTTTCCCAATGTAAGAGAATCCTCTATTTTTAGGCACTCATTCAGAAACCTTGACTGGAAATTCCCTCATGTTCACCATTCATAAACCAATAAGAGAGTAGTGTATGGTGAAAGAAATCAAGACCTTCCATGGTCACAATCCAAAATGGACCAATAAGGCCAAGGGTTCGAATAAATACCCAAATGAAAGCCTTATAAAAATTGATTTCCACATGGAAAGCAATGAAACAACCAAAATGGCTTGATATGACTCTGTGAATGTCCAAACTATTAACATGGAGTAAATGGATCAAGATTTAAATATTTAGGGTCACAACAGGGAAGAAAAACCCAAGGAGAATGGTGAATTGGATGAACTAATTGAGGTTTCATGCAATCAGAGTCAAGGAAGTATTTAGAATTTGGAACCACAAAATAACGAGTTTCCACCTCCTCGATAGAATATCTCAAAAGATAATTGGAATGAAGTGGCCACACCTAGGTTTTCATCTTTTTAATATAAATTATCACAATATGAGAGTGAAATACAAGCTCTCTGGCTGCTCAATAAGGAGCTACTTAGGGGAAATATTCCCTTGGGGTATCATATCTAGCCACAGGTGAATATTATCCGTCATATGGTTGATCTTCCAACCAGAGAGGTGTTTGAATATTAGATTGCCTCTAGGAATTGAAAACCAATCTATATAAATGAGGATGTCTGGAATGATACGGACACCCCCCAACAACGGAGAAACCCTCTCCCTCACTAGGTTAACACCTCAGATATAGGACATATAGAGGATTAATGGGAGAAGAATGTTGGACCAGATTATTAGCCACCACCTACTACCTACAGTTGAGAGTTGGCTCAAACAATAGCACCTCCGTAACTTTTCTCTACCATTGAATCCATGGGTGCGCGGATGGAATCTATGGAAGGGAAGAATGTGCCAGTGTAGAATACGTATAATCCATATCTCGAATGGGTAGAGGATAATCCGCATCCACCAAACATGGATAATTAAACCCTTTACACCTTCCATGGTGCAGGTGATCCAGAACAACATCTTGCACACTTGGTGTCTCAATGCTGGGAAATGATTGGCCCTTGGGATCCGCATGAGGAGACCAAGATGAGGCATTTCATGAAGGCACTGACAGGGCCAGCATTCATCTGGTATAACAGTCAGCCCACATGATCTAACACAAGATGGAATACATTCGTTGTCAGTTCCTTTACCAATTCAGTTAAACACTGAGGAAGAAGACAATTATAGACCTGATTAACTACAAGCAACATGAGAATGAAAGGGTGATTGACATCATAGTATGGTGGATTGGTATGAACTATTCGCTCAGAATCCCACTCTCGTAGGAACAATTGATGAAACTCTATGATGAAAAAATCAAGGATAAGCTACAGACATCCTTAACTCCCATGAAATGTCCATGTGGATTCAGTCTGTTTGATAAAATAGCACAACATATTGAGGAGGCTATTTAATGAACCCGATTCAAGTATTAGTACACGCCCACAAACAAAAGAAAAAAATACAAGAAGAATAGAATCTTCATGTATCACACTCAAGACAACAATATTACAAGAACCTGGGAAATATCTGAACCACCCAGCACCTCCTGTGGACCCATGACAGCAACAAAATCACCCTCAGATGGGAGAACATAGAAACTAGTACTGCCCAGGATTTTAGGAACAAATGAACATGGTTTACTCCTTCCAAAATGAGCATGTCCAAAGCTACTTCTTAGAATACATGGACAAAAACCTATTAACGCTTTCACAACCCATAAATCCTGATGAATTAAACCACACTGATCATCCCTATTATTTCCCTTCCCATAGAAGGTTGGTTCATAATATCCTTAACCATTTTTTATTTAAGAAAATCCATTAAGGCATGATTGACTCTATACAGGTGACATTAAATGGTCCTCCAGATCAAGTGGCATGCATATCCATTGCCTTGTCATAGGAAGGGGAAGGCCGGGAAAAAAATTCCAACCATGAATTAATAGATGTTTGATAGTTGAATGACTCGTAAAATAGTTGATCGAGAACACAACACCTTGATGACACAATTGTGCAATCTCACAAGAGCTCCACCAACCAAAAAAGGAGAAGTCTGATGTACATCCTGAGTGTGTGCCTGATAATTGGGAGTAACAAGAAACTGAATACAAAGAGACATATTCTAGCCCAAAGTAGACTCCAACTCTTATAAAATTTTTCCCTACTACAGCTATAGCCCGAGAACCCACACCAAACGGAATTCTCATCAAGAGAATAACTCATATTCAGTTTCATCAACATGAAACACTTGATGAACCCCTTCTCCAATGATGAGTATTACCCCAAATATGGTTTTCCATATATAATAGGGGAACGAGAGACCTCATGTGTTGATGATGAGGATACATGGGACAACGATTATATGGTCAGAGTCAGTATCCTTGAAATATCCTCACAAAATACCCAAAGGTTGCCGAGACCCATGGGCAAGTACTCTAGTAGGTTCAAAGAAAGTAGGGAGGTAATTCAGAGCCCTCCAGTAGTCACCCAAACCCAATTTTCGTACATGAACATTAAATTGGGGTTCTACCTAATAACCCCATGAAACATAGAAGGATTGCGCAACCTACACCACTGGCAGAGGTTATTCCCCAAACATCTGCACAGGGACAAGTTCCATCTACCTTTGATGCCCCATTTTTGGAGTCTTACTCCCCAGAGCCGCTCCCATGTTAGGAAGCAGAGACCTTTGGTGAAAATCTATGATGTTTTTAAATAGATATCTACAATCCCAGCCAAACTTTCAATCCTTTATGTGCTTCATATTCCGAGAGAACTCAGGGAGGCACTTGTTGTAGCCCTCCAAATCCCATAAGAATTTGAGATAAAATTCACCATGGACAAGGTCTATCGAGTGGAGACAATTTACTTAGAATGTCATGTCTCTATCTCAATCACTGATAAAGATCAGTAAGTGGCCATCCAGGGACACATCAAAACCTTGTATGTCTCAATAAAACATGATAACATCAATGTCCAATAGCTATTGATCCATAATTGATCTAGGATTAACTTCACCCCATCCTGAACCCTTTGAAGTTTGGGGGTAGAGTGAAGGATAATTTTCCCCTACAACGATGAACATCCATGGATATGATAAGAATGAGAAAAGTCCCCTCAAGAATATTAATCTAGAGACCGAATTTTGGGAGTCCAAATTTTATGAGAGTTCATGGTTATCCACCAAGACACCTCATATAATATCTTTCTTGGATGAACCTGACTCCAAATTCAGACGGTGGTACCATAAATAGTCCATAAATGTTTGAAATACCCCATCAATGGAAAAGGTTAGAATACATCACAGTGATAATTCCCCTTTCAGGACTTCCAGATCCATCTATGCTGAAGTAAACTTTTAGAGGAATGGAGGCAAGAAACCAGTGGTGGGTGTTTTTCTACAGGTTTCCACCGCCAATGATTTAAGGACCAACCCATTAAATCCCTTGAGCATGCACGATGAGGATTACATGCTCCCCATAACCATGGTTGAAATATTAGATATGGCCCTAGAGTTCCAAGCCTCTCATTTCCACAGCGACAATCATCTCTAGCGCCCCTCTACCACAACTTAGATGAAAATAGATAAATATATTTATTCTAATGACCTCCATAGAATTGATAGTGATGAAGAGGCCCCCAAACTACCATCCTCATCCAAAAATTTCCCAACTAGAATATAAATGGAGGAAGACGAGGATGATATCAGAAGCACCCCTCCAACATAAAAGGATGGTGTTTTGACCACCATATATGAGATTCAGTAGATAAACCATGGGACATAAGAAGACCCACAACCTATCTTGATTAGCACTACCATACATCCAAAAGAATAGGAGATGTATATCGCATTACTAAAGAAATATAGATATCTATTTTCCTGGAACTATATAGAAATTCCCAGATTGAATCCAGATGTGGCTACACACCATCTCAAAAAACCAGAAGAGCATCGGGGCTTTAAGCTGGTGGCCAGGAGAATGCACCACTCTCATCCTACAAACATAGAGGAGGAAGTTGAAAACTTGGTTAAAGACAAATTTTTCCAAGTGAAATAACTGAAATGTATTTTCAAAATTTGGATATACCTATCACGGAAAACAATGTGTAGATTAGGCTCTACCTTGATTTCAATGAACGTCATCGGTATTGCCCGAATGAAGATTTCCCATTGTCTATCACAAAACTATTGATCAACACCACTATTAGCTTCCATGCCCTTTCCTTCATAAATGGGTATTGGGGGTACAATTATATGTAAATGGCCTCATAGGATTAAGAAGACACCACCTTTGGTATGCCCTAGGGGATCTTCTTCTATTAAGTCATTCCCTTCATATTAAATAATGACGACGCCACATATCAGCATGGAAGGTGTCGCATCATTTAACAGTTATTGGGAAGGATAAATGTGTGTTATTTCAATGGCCTGGTCATCAAATACCGATAGTGATGTGATCAATTTACATATCTCTAAGAAATATTCAACAAGATGTGATAACATAGCCTATGGACGAATCTTCTACATTGCGATTTTCGGGTAACATCGGGTAAATTCGTTGGTTTTGGGGTATTCCACCATGTTATCGATGAAGACATAGATAAGACTAGTGATATCCTAGAAATTAATCCCCCGTGAATTTAAAAGAACTAAAGGGGTTCCAAGGGTACCTCACCTATATTCGGTGATACATAACCTACACGGTTGGAAAATCCCTCCCCTTCATGAGGTTAATGAAGAATGGGGTCACCTACGAATGGTATGATGAGTGTTAAAAATCATTTGACAATCTCATGCAGTATTTTCTACACCCACCAATTTTGATTCCTCTGGTGGAAGGGAGGCCACTCATCTTACATGTGTCCACCATGAAACACTAAGTAGTACCCTCATTTTATAGAAGAATGATGTGGGGAGTGAGAATATTTTTTACTACCTCATACAAACTATGTTTGTTACTGAGACCAGATATTATGATGTTGAAAAGAAATACCTTACGCTTATCTTTTTAGTGAGTAAGAAAATGAATTAATAATACCACCATGAGGTCCACATTATCTCTAGTATCTACCCACTCAAGTGTATCCTCAGCTGCCCTACGTTGATCGGACACTTGACTCAATGGGCAGTCATTTTGTAGCAGTATAAAAACATATTCATATCCAATAAGTCAGTAAATGGGAATGATTTGGATTACTTCTTGCAAGCACATCCCACTCTATAAAAAAAATCAGAGGACACCAAACTCCAAGATGAAGAGGTATTTTATTCCCACAACACTCCACATGCATGGGGGATGTATTTTTATAGCACCTCCTACAGTCCTACCAGAACAAGAATGGAAAAACCAAAGCTCAATAGTGTTTCCCTTGGGGCTATATTTGCCTATATAAAAAATTAGGTCTTACCTACTCTTTCTCAATATCTGATGGTTGTGCAAACAATATAGATGAATACGAACACCTTATCAAGGGGTTGGAACTAGCTTTACAACTAAACATAGCCTACCTGACCATCAAAGTGGATTTAGAACTAGTGATAAATCATATCAATGATGAATATTCCATCCAGAAAGAAGAACTGGCTCCCACAACATCAATTTTAGGCCTCTAATAGAATAATTCCCCTTTGATCCCACATTTAATTATATATTTTGATCATATAATGCTTGTTCCAACACACTGACTAACACAGCTGGCATCTTGGTCGACCCTGATCAGGAGGAGGTGACCTTCCACATAGCACATCAATGAATGGTCTCATTGAACATCATATGTGATATGAAGGAGATCAATCAGGTATGCACCACCATAGACCACAATGAACCATCATCCTCCTCTTGGTGGATGGATCCTGTAACCAGTAATATTCTAGATGAAACTCTCATGATGGATCATGCTAGAGAGGAAAAAATCTAGCATCGGGCAACAAACATCACCTTAAATAATGACCCAAATGATCATAAAATTATATAAAAGCATGGTTTTGACAGAAGTCTCCTTAGGTTCATATAAAAAGGATAAATCCTCTCCATTATCAAATAGATCCACATAGGCTCCTGTGGTGCCCACTTATATGGAACTAGGCTTTCCCCCCAAATCAAAAGGTTGGGGTATTACTGGAAGACCATGATACATGACTATGTAGAATTAAATAGAAAATTTAATGCATGCTAAATTCATGAAAAAAATCATCTATAAAACCCTATAATTACTGCATTCATCCAGATATACATGGCCATTTTATATTTGCAAGATGAATGTTATGGGGCCTATCCCCCAACCATTGTAAAGCAGTTTAAGTATATCCTTACTGCTGCCAAATTATTCACCAAATGGGGTAAGTTGATACCTCACAAATATATAAGAATTAAGAGTATCATAAAATCATTAAAGAACCATATCATCACAAGTATTGGAGTCCCTAACATGATATTGATGGAAAACAATTCCAGCCTCTATTTTTTGAATGTTGAAGAAGCTATACCAGGAGTATAACATTGAATCCAATCACTCATATCACTGTCAGATGACCAAAAATGGACATATAGAGGCTTGTAATAAGACCCCATAAAAATAATCTAGAATTAGGTGAACAAGGATATGATATATTTGAATGAAAAACTCCTATATGATTTATGGGGCTACAGTACCACCATGCGTACTGCTACACAAGCGATGCTATAATCGTTGGTGTATGGGAACAAGGTCATGATACCCATAGAGTTCCATCTGACCTCACTCTTAATATCCATTTATAGGAAACTCATTGATGATTAGTAGGTATAAAAACAACTTTATGGGTTTGAGAGGAAAGATGAGAAGGGTTGTCCACACTACAAAACCTTCAGATCCACTAGAATCGAATAGCACGAGCCTTTAATAAAATGGGTTTCCTCTATTAGTTCTTATAGGGTGAACTAGTTATAGCTCTCAGAACCCCAATGATATCGAGAAACAAACCCCTGATGTTGGAACCAAAAGTAGGAGGGTCATTACTTCATACATAAATTCTATCATAATGGAGCCTATTCACTATCCACCAAGGATGGGGAGCATGTCACACCACCCAACAATGTGAGATTTATCATAAAATAATTTGCATAATCTCCTACACTTGGGAATCTACAATGGTATAAGTCCCATAAGATTCCTTTCTTCATGATGTTAAACTATGTGGAATGTCTCACACATGATAATAAACTATGTAGGCACGCCTTCAACGCATGACGTTTAACTGCACAGTCCTTTGAAAACTATGAAAGAATTGATTCAAATTGTCAATGAGATACATAGGGATGACTTGATCCTATATCTTGTCCTAAAAACCAAAAATAAAATAAAATACTCCTATAAAAACTCTCCAAGTCTCTGAACAGTGGATGGGATCCTTATCAATATTTGTTTCTCACACCAAGCATAGCTCATGCGAGCTTAAGAATTCTGATAAATGTTTACCTACAAAATATAGGGAATGAATTCTTAGGTTGATCTCATTATCATCATAAGTACATGTAGGTAATGGGTATGCCCTGAGTCCCCATATCATGATGTTAAACTGCACGGTCAATGTCCCATACTTGACATGAAACTGTAATAGAGGAACACCATTGTTGAATTTATTATCCTACCACACTAACATCCAACGAACTTCATATGACTTGATTTGAATCCTTTTAGGATAGGTAATGATCCCTGAATGCATATTTCCTAGATCAACCATCAGATTATCTTCCTCTCACATCGGAATACCTTCTTCCTTATCGTGTGACATTATACTTCAAAGAAATTCATCCTTTTTGCATGATGTTAAACTGCATGGTGCTTATAAAACTATGGATTGATTCCCACCATTATAGGATATTTAGGAATTCCTGAGAATTTAATCTATGGGTCTAACCCCAGGTACCGGAAAACCAATATTATTTTGAGCATCATTTCTGGAGCCCCTTTTAGGGATGTATGACATGGTGTAGATATCATTGTTCATCATTAATGTCTAGTTTTTTATCACACCATGAACATGCCTTTTAGGACCTCATCCCCCCACCTTTATCTTTACTACATGACATTAAACTACTTGGAATTATAATAACTATGTTTATATTGATTCTTACTGCCATGATACATATAGGGATGCTTAGATATCCAATACTAGTCCCAGATGCAACTATTAAAAAGAAATAATTCTCACCACTATGTATGGGCTAGAACTATGTAGAGTACCTAATTTTCAAATAACTACATGGAAATAAATTCCGGACCTATTGGGATATGTAGGAATGATCTCTGGGGTTTAAGCCCAATGTTTCAGGGACCTTATTTATTCTACCATCTTCACAACGATTCTCCTTCTTCCACACCGCATGATGTTAAAATTAATAGAATGTCTTCTTATTTACCTCATGATGGAAAACTGCATAGAATTATAAAAATTACGTATGACTTAATTCCTATCATCACATGATACTCAGTGATTCCCGAAATCATAATTTTTGGCCCAACCATAGGATTTTCTTCAATTAATAATGGGTGATCCTTCATCATTACTATACAACATTAAAATATAGGGGAATAAATATGGAACTCATGATGATAAACTATATGGATCTCTCAGAACTAATTATGTCTTGATTCTCATCCTCATAAGATACGTAGTGATGCCCATGAAGTTTTTCATGATCCTAGACATGGGTGTAACCACCATTGGCCCCATTGTCTTGAGTCCTATCAGAAAGATATATGGTGTGGCTGAGACCTATTTCGCAGTCTCTCACATCGGTTCACTTCATGGAACCACATTGTGAATCTCCATCAGGGACTCCATATTATAGTCTGAATCACATTTCCTTAAACTGTCTGCATGTGTCCCTACAACTTGACATTAAACTATTCCATACCTTCCACACCACAGGATGTTAAACTACATGAAATTATGTTCATGATACATTATTTCATATTGAATGGTCCATTATAAATTATGTTTGGATTTATTCTCACCCCCATGAGATACGTAGTGAGGACCATGTTCTCGTCCTCGGGCCCAGCTATAGCATTACCACTTTCATGTCAGTTATTATGTCCTTAACACATTTTTTAAATTACATAGATATGGATGTAAATCTCCACTATAGGACAATAAACTGTTTAGGTCATCATCCATCACCCCTCTTTATCAAATGACCATAAGAGCCTTACTCTAGAAAACCATTTAATGGAGTTCTTCCATCATCTTTTTATGCACCTCCATACATGTTTCACACTACATGTCTCAAGTGTCTTGATTTTTCAGAAGCCTTTCACTACAATTGAATAAGAAAAAAGGTATATCTACTTGGACATGATATTAATACGAGGGATCATACCCACAAACAATAGATATCATGGAATAGTGTAAAGTGGTTTATGATTATTGTCAGCTCGACATCACCAAGGTGGAACCCAACACCACATTGTGTTATAAGTCATCCAAAAAATTATCGTCCCATATCATCACTCATTAATTGGGAACCTTGATCCATGATTTATGATATCTCCATCACCAGCTCAAAGGGGTGCTGGAGTATACTTCACCCCGGGCATTGTAATGAGCCTCTTGTGTAACATCATCATACCATGTCCAACTGGAATTACCTTAAACTCCTCACACATTGGTCAAATTTGCATGACCATAAACTATAACACATAATGGTCTAAATCGTAAGAATATAAACTAACAACAAAAGAGACAAAAAACAAGTCAGGTCAAAATCCCGCAAAGGTTGGCAAGAGAAAAATTCAAGTCTCTACCCTCTAAACTCATCACCTTTAGTGTTTAGGAAAAAATTAGTGCATAAGTAAATAATTCATAAATCTCATAGGGTCTACTCTGTATCAAAAGTAAAATACAAGATAGTCTCATTGGACCCCCTATTCTAGGAAAGAGTTAGAGAAATGATTCTTCATGTCTCCTCACTATGGGGATATGTTTGATAGGCAGTGGAACAAATTTTAGGGTTCTCAATCCCTACATGGATCATAAAATTTCCATATATCCTAATTCATGATCTGAAGCATCTCAAGTTGTCCAAAATATTTCATTTCCCATAAAGATGAAAAGTGATCTCTCTACTAGGACATGATATTTATTTGAGGGCTCAAACCCACCCAATAGAAACATTTTTGCCTGGTGTAAAGGTATTTTTTTATCTGGTGAGTTCGACATCATCATAGTTGAACCCAACACCCCATTGTGTTATATGATCCCTCTATGGTGATTTTCCCATACCTTCATCATGACCTGAACACTTTGGAATATGATTTACAGTCTCCATATTTGACTATCAAAGAAGTTTTGTTCTCCTCATCATTTCATCACCATGTTGTGTACCCTTTCTCAAATTTGGATGGTGACACATCATTATTGAACTTTTTTTGGCCCACACCTCATAATTCAAAACCACAAGGTATAGGGATCAAGGTTTTTAATTAAGAGCTACGTTCCCCTAGGCTGTTGGAACCCTTTCTGTATAGCATTATTTACATACCCAACTTCATAATCTTGATGTCCGATCCTTTATAAATATTTTATATCCCCTAGAAAGTAAAATCGATCTCTCTACTAGGTCATGATATTGATGCAAGGGCTCAAACCCACAAACAGGAAACATATTGTCCCGGTATAAAGGGCCAACTAATCCTTGTGAGTCTCAATGACACCGTTGCAGAACCTAAAACCCCATAGTTTCAATAGACATACCCGACATGTCCACCCTAATCCTTATCGTAGGGATCATGTTTCTGAGTTGTGATTTACATCACCACCCCACAACTATCTAGGTGGGGCTAACTTCCCTATAATTTCACCCTCAACAATATTCACCCCCTGAATCTTTCATATCCCCTAGAAAAGAGTGTAGATTTTCTTTTATTGTCCATGCTATCAACACATAAGGGATTTAAGCCTCTAACTAAATATATATCCTCCTTGTAATAATGGAAATAAAATCATCATAAGCCCCAAGAACACCATGACAGAACTTAACACCCCATAGTTTTTTTATTCACAGCAGGTTTTCCAACCCCATATTTGATAATTTCCCTGGTGGTAAGGCTTTTAACAACATGCCACACCAATGTCCAGGAGGTAAGACTTTAAACTATGGGTCACACCAAAGTCCTGGAGATAGGACATCAAACTACACAGCACACCGTAGTCCCAATAGTAAGACATTAAACTATATTGAATACCAATATTCTGGACTAGAAGACCCTAAACTGAAGCACAATGATGGTCTAACTTGAATAATATTAGAATATTTGGAGACGCAATTCCCTCCAAGTTGGAAACCTGATAATGGAATATTGGGAAAAAGTCGTCTTTCGGCTTGGTGGACATATTCTTTGTGTAATAAAGGTGACATTGAGCATCTATAAAATTGAATAGGCACAAAACCTGTCCAGTTGAATACCCATAAGAAAGAGATTTGAGAAAAATACAAGTTCATGGCCACTATATCATCCCTCATATAAAGATTAAGAAGAAATTAGGGAAATGTAAATAAATAGATACAAATATTATGGGGCCCCTTATATATCCTTAACAAAAATCTAGATATTCTTTCTATGTCCCATGACTTAGGAAAAAATTAGAGAATCTAACCTTCAGGAAGGATATAATGTCCAAATTGTCCTCATAAACTAGATGATCTCAAAACTACACGAGTAAGAGAATCTATGAAGGATTTCATGTCAGCGAGCATTCATGAAAATTCATAAAAAAGAAACCTATTAGAAGTCAAAAACTAAAATCTAGAAAACATGATCTATTGTGTATTACACAGAAAGAACATACATAGAAAATGATCTGATCAATATCTCTATTGAGAAATGGTTCTCTACTAGGTATTTTATCACAAATGGTGACATTTCCCCTCATATATATAATCTTGATCTACATAAGGAAATTATTCATAGAGTTACATATCAATTAACCTTTTATCCTTCTGCAGGAGCTTGATCTGCATAATAGAATATTTCAGAACTACGTGTGTCTTGATTCAAATTTGCATGGTATACATAGGGACATCCAAGTATTTTAATTTGGATCTAGTCACATGTTTTCATTCCACCATATCCCTATTTCATTTTCGAATTTTCATTCATTCCCATTTTTAGATATCTATGCCCCATTTGAAGATAATTCCAATATTGGATTAAACCATGAAGTTGTGGAAAAATGTATCCCTTTCATAGAACCTGAGAGATCCTTAGACCTACTTAGGACAGATCCTCTCAAGGAGTTCTTTATCATGGATAATCATTTATTCAGATATGCAGAAAAGCAATCTCATAGGACCTCCAACAGGACCTCCCCTTGGATCAGGCAGTTGGATCAATGAAGGATCCTCATGCGATGTGGTTATTTGGGGAACCCACATTGGTTCTGGCGAATATGCACCACTGAACATGTTAATCTCAATCTCGTGAATACATGGACAAGTTCTTCCACGAATACGTGGGACATACGAACATGATTATCAGGGAATACGGGCACCAACCGCAAGCCCTTAGCGTGATGAAGGAATCATCGCATGGCCCTGTTGAAGACATGCTAGTTATATGAACAGGATGGCCTTAGGATTTTTAAGACTTGAAATCTTGGGGAATGCCATCTATAGCTTTTGATAACCAATAACGAATGCCCCCGATATGGGTCTCCGGCACCAGTGATGTGCTCATGCACCTTTGAACACTTAGCCATGCTAACCTTCTTCAGTTCAATGTGCACATCTTCCCCATTATATGAATACTCAACAAGCATTCCCATTGAGGGTCAAGGAGTCCATCATAAGTCCCCTTCGAGGTCACGCAAACCCCCAGGAGGATTTTAATGAAGTAGACACTCGACCATTCATCCTTCATTGCAGCCTAGGATGTAGCCCCTATATGTGATTGTAGACTTATTTTTTGATCCATTAGATGTTTTCTATACAAGTTGAGAAATTAGAAAGGAATAGAATTGTCACACAACACAAAGGATATTTCAATAATTTTATTTTCACACCAATATTATACTACAATTACATCAATTTATAGACACACAAAATTAAATACAGAGCATTTATGATGGTACACAAAAAGACCAAAACATTAAATATGGAACAATAAATTCATTCAAAGAAAATAAATGGAGATGGGACCATCAAAAAAATGTGCATGTAATACATGACTCTAGAGGAAACAATGCGGGAAGTTTTAACGCGTGGTTTTTTTTTGAAATTCCAACACTCCCCTTCAAATTAAAACCGAATTCATTCTGAGCATCATTCTGAGTTTTTTGAAAACATTTGTTGGTAATGCATTTGTGAGAATATCATCCACTTGTTATATAGTATGACAATATTCCAATTTTATCGGTTTCTACTTCACATTATCTCTCATAAAATGGCATCGGGTATCTATCTGTTTGATTCTTCCATGATGCACCAAATTTTCTGAAAGTTCAATTGCGGACTTGTTATCAACATATATCACTATGGATCCATCTGGCGGATACTTCATCTCCTTCAGTAGATTTATCCCCCAGATTCCATCACAAACAGTGGATGATGCTACCACATACCATGATTCACATGTAAACAAGGCAACCACACTTTTTGGCTTTACTTATATGCCCAAAAATAAGGACATGAGACCTCTTTCAGTCATCTAGAACTCCTTGAACAAGGCCTCCTTGAAATCATTGAACATCTGTCGACTATTCCCTGTAAACAGAAGATCAACAACATACAAGGATGCAATAATTATATCTCCACGATCATTATTCTTGATGTAAACTGCATGCTCATATGGATATTTGGTAAAGACATTATCTTGAAGATAGCTATCAATGCGTGCATTCCAAGCACAAGGAGCCAACTTCAACCCATAAAGAGATTTCTTTAGTCGATACTCTTTGTCTTCCTATCCTTGTATAACGAAGCCTTTAGGCAGGTATACATAGACCTCTTTCTCTAAAATTCTATTCAAGAATGCAAACATCACATCCAGTTGGTAGATCATCCAACTGTGATAAAAAAATGGGAAATAATCATCCTTACAGTGTTAAGGCAAGAAATACGAGCGAATAATTCTTCATAGTCCACCCCATAATTCTGTTTTACCCCTTTTCTATGAGCCTTGCCTTGTATAGATCGATTTCACCATCAAAATTCCACTTGATCTTGTAGACCCAGTTGATAACAATTGTTTTCTGGCTATAAGGAAGTGTGGTCCGCTCCGAGGTGTCATTTTTCTCTATGGTATGGATTTCTTCTCTTATAGCCATTCTCCAACATTCTTCCCTCATGGATTCCTGAAACGTCAGAGGCTCATGATCTGCATACAGGCAAAAAATATTTTCCTCTCGGTTTTCTAATAAATGTTGCTTAAGATTTTCATTTTTATGGGTTACATGGGTGAGGATGAGATCACCAAATTTTTACTTGATGGAGTCTTTCAAAAGTGATAGAATGTCCTCATGGACTTCTATTCACTAACGATGTGCCAGGGGAAGGCGTTGCTGATGTATGCTCCTGATGATTATGTATTTCTTCAAGATCATCTATTTTGACTGGAATCACTTTGTTTGGTTCTTCATCATTCCATTTACAATCTTCTTCCTTGCTAAAGACCGCATCTTTACTCACCACTATTTTATTGGTTAGTGGATTGTAGAGATTATAGGCTTTATACTCTTCACTGTAGCTGATGAAGATTCACTTTTCACCATGATCATCAAGCTTCCTTCTTCTTGCTTCTAGAACATGAATGAATGCAACACACTTGAAGATTATTATGTGTTCTATGATCAGTTTGTAGCCACTTTATACCTCTTGTGGTGTCAATTTTTTGACGCTCTTGGTTGAGCACCGATTGAGCAGATAGGAAGTACATGCCACTACTTCTACCCAAAAGGTCTTTGGAAAGCCTTTATCCTTCATCATGGTCCTCGTCATGTCGAGGATGCTGTAGTTCTTCCTTTATACAATTCCATTCTATTGTGGTGTGTAGAGAGTAGTATATTGTGGCTTGATGCCTTGTTCCCTGCAAAAATCTTGAAATGCATTGGAAGTCTATCCTTCACCTCCGTTAGATCTGAGAACATTGATTCTATAACCAGTTTCAACTTCAACACAAGCTTTCAGAATTTTAAATATCGAAAATGCATAAGATTTATCATTGATACAATACACCCAGAGTTTCCTTCTAAAATCATCAATGAGGGTAATAAAATACCCATTACCTCCAAGTGAGGGTGTTTCATGTGGGCCGAAGATATCAGTGTGAACTAACTGAAGTGGATCATTTGCTCTTCTGGACACTTCACAATGGAAGGAGTTCCTTTGTTGCTTGTTCAGTGTAAATGCCTCACATACATGATTTGGAATTTCAATCACTGACAATCCCTACACAATGTTTGATGAGAATATAAGTTTAAGGCTGCTAAAATATAGATATCCAAAGTGCAGATTCCATCTCCATGAGTCATTCTTCATGAGTCCAAAGAGACACTCATTGTCCTTTGTGTTGATACACAACAGAAACATGAAATTCTTCAACATTTTCACTTGATCAACAAGTCTCTTGTGAGCATCCCTTATTGAAAAAGTAGAATTCTCCATCTGTATAACATACCCCTTCTCAAGGAGGTGGCCGAGTCTAATGATATATTTTTTTTCATGTTTGGTACATAATACACAATTGAGATGTAATTTTTCTCACCATTATTCTGATAAATTTTGATTTTACCTTTTCCAATCATGGGTAACTTTTATGAGTCACTTAATCTCACGTCACCACGAACTTCTTATGTGAGTTCTTCGAACAGTTCCTTGTTACCACTCTTGTGGATTCTTTCACCTGTGTCGAGATACCACACATCAGGGTGTTCACATACCTTTTATTATGTGAGGAGGAGTGTGGTACCTTCTTCTTCATGATGAGATGATTTAGCATTGTAAGATCATTCATCATGATCCACATTTCTCTATAAATCTGAGGCATAATGGCCAAATTTCATACAATTGTGGCATTGAATGTTCTTTGCATTTCCATGACCACGCCTGAATCGACCTCCACCATTCCCTCTTCCACAATGGCTGGTAGAATTTCGTTACATTTTTTGATGGCTTGAATAATATCCACACCATCTTACTCTTTCACAATGACCGCCTCATTTCATGTGGCCATTCTGTTGTTCTTGTAGAGTCAAGTTGGACTATAACGCATTATCTACTATTGAACAGACATTCTTTTGCATCCGTTTCTCATGCACTTGTAATGAACACATTAGTTATTAAATGGAAAATTTCTCTAAAGATTTTGATTATTTGATTACCACAACCACATTCTCAAACTTAGTTTTGAGAGATCAAATTGATTTTCAATAACTCTAATTTCTTCCAATTTTTCACCATTCCTATTCAAATTGTTAACAATAAAAATTAATCTTGAGGAATAATCTGAGATACTCTCGCATACTTTCATGTGTGTTGCTTCAAACTCTTCTCTTAATGTTTGAAGACGTACCCACTTCACTTGATCAACACCTTTGAATATGGTGGAAAGGGTTTCCCAAGATTGCTTTCTTGATGTTTCTTCAACAATTTTTTTCGAACATTGATTCATCTAACCCTTTATAGAGGAGGAACAAATCATTGTTGTCTTTCTTTCTTTGATTTTTGAGGCCCTTCTTTTCTTCATTTGTGAAGGCGGATTCTTCCTCCATAAAGTGTACAATATACCCATCGGTGACGATATCCCATTATTCTTGTGACCAGAATAACACTTTAATTTGGAAGAACCATATTTTGTAGTTGTCTTTAGATAGCTTTGGAACATACAGCTGGATTTCCAGCATGTTAAAAAAATTGGAAGATCTTGGTAACCGGAAATGATACCAGTTTGTTGGATGTACATGCAGATAAATTTGAAAGGAATAGAATTGGCACACAATACAACAGATATTTCATGATTTTTTTTTTCACACTAATTTCATACTACAATTACATCAATTTATAGACCCACAAAATTAATTTCAAATCATTTATGTCAGTATAATGAAATAAGAAAACATCAAATGGAGAGCATTTATTACGGTACAATGAAAGACCAAAACATTTAATGTAGAGCATTTATGACGGTACAAAGAAATACCAAAATATTAAACACGGATCATTAAATTAATTGAAAAAAAATATAGATATACCCATGGAAGAAAAAAAATGTGCATGTAATAAATGAATCCAGAGGAAATAATGCAGGAAGCTTTGACGCATGGTTTTTTTTTGAAATTACAACATTAGAGACCATGCGACAAGAATAATAACCACGTGACAACCCTGTACGGCCATCCAGAGAAAAAACTGCATGCTTTGGGATGTCAAATCCATGTTCCATGCTGAGGAAAGCCTCCCCCACCCATCCTTGCAGAGGATCCAAGATATAGCCCATGGTGGATAAACATGGTACCATTCACAGGACCAAATCCATGTTCATGTAGGAAGAATGCATGCCTCCAGAAATTAGCATGTGGCCTTAGATGTGGCCACTTGGAAGCTGAGGATCACCACATATGCCCCTATAATTATAGGAAAATAGAGAGGAAATGTGAGAAATGATCCATGCACACGTATCCATGAAACCACAATCTCCCTGTGCACAACTTGGATTCGATATACATCCCTTTGCATAACCATGGATCCCGTCACTATGAGACCTCTTTGAATTCATGTGCAGGAGCCCATAAATATGAACTACCTATTCCATGAGAACCCTATGATGTACTCCTTCCGGATGAGAACTCAGGATCACTTGTCTGCCATGGAACTTAAGTAATAATCCATTTGGATATGCTCTCACGTCACTTGGAAAATGACATGACACCAAGAACACTCGCGAAACCCTTCAATTGTCTCGTGATGTCCTCATAAAAACTCCATGCTAACTAATATCCAAACCTCGGGCAATTCAGGCATGTCTCGTGATGACCCATTGACATTTCACTATGTTCAGGTGATGATCCAAGGATGACACTTACCAGTCTAGTGAAACACCCATTGTTTCCCACCCTGATCATGAAATGACAAACTAGAAAACACACTTCGATCATGTGAAGGAGTCATTTATGTAGATGAATAATCATGTGATCATCCACAGACATGTCTACAATGATATGAAACAACCTAAAGATAGAACCCCATACATGTTTGGCTACCTATATGGAAGTCCCTAGGTATGCCTGAGAAACCACGTGGTGCCCTAAGAGCTAGCAGCCAGACATGTCCATGATATGCCTGTGCACTCTCTAAGTGACCCATATTGGTCATGCAAAGAATCCTCGATAAATATAGAAAAATTAAAATTAATTTCTCACACAATTTTGTGTGATCCTAGGCCTTCATAAAATAATGTAAATGAGATCAAAAGGAGGGAGGTGAGTGTTGTTCACGGTCGTTGAGAGATATATAATGCATACATAGCATAACTCTAAAAGGCAATCTAAAAAGTCAGCCATGTTTTCTCGTAATGGTCATATGAAGTATACTTGGATCATACATGAAATCGAAGACATGTTCCACATGGCCATGCAAAGGAGACATGATACAAGCTAGTTTATAATGAGAAACACTCTCGACCTATCCACCTTAACATGTAATGAATTCATGAAATGTCTACATGGACATGTGATGATCCCCCATCATGTCCACATAGTCATGTGAAGTAGCTATGACATGAATGATTCCCTTAAGTGAAGACACCAAAATCAAGTTAATCGATCATGCACCGAACCCAAACATGCCTGCTTCGGTTAAGCGAATCATCACATACATGTTTTCTTCGTCAATCCGAAGACATCCAGAACATGAAAATTAATTAAGAATCCATCCTTGGATATGACCACTATGTCAGATAGGTTCCCCAACATATTAGGTAGACAATTGATACATTCCCAATAGATGGTCGAGGCATGTCAATCAAACCCCTTATGACAGGACCAATTTGCACGGTTGACCTACTTAAACTCATGCTATGTGGACTCTGGCTAAGAATCATCCACCACATTCCAATTCTATTGAAGAAGTGACCTTGATGAGTTGGGATAATGTATTCATGAAACCCTAAAAATTTCATTCCCTTGTACAGACCGTCCTATTCATCACCACCTCTCTTTAATTCACAATAGGATAATGAGTGCGTACACCCCAGGGGTAATCTATGAATGTAATCCCTGACCAATGAATTGATGTAAGTATACTAATATGGAAAAACTATAGTGTAAGCCCTCACCAGCTGCACGGAATGAGTGAACCAATCACATGCAGCCTCAGAGTGTAATCCCTGACCTTTGACATGATGTATGTATACCAATCAAGAAATACCGGAGTTTATGCCCGGACCAGTAACATTGAATGAGAAAACCAATCATGAGAAGCCTCAGATTTTAAGCCCTGAACAATGACACGATGTAAGTTTACCAATCCAAAAATCCCATAGAGTAATCCCTGACCAACAACATGGCATGACTGAACCAATCACGAGCATCCACAAAGTGAAAGCCTCAACCAATTCCATGATGTATGCATACCAATAGGGAAGCCTCAGTGTATATGCCCCAACATATCCAATGGAACTATGATGGATCTAATTCCTTCCATAACTAGGGTATGTAGGAAGCCTATTAAATGGGCCAATCTATACATCAAACACTCCATGGACTTCCCCAATACATAGATCCCATATCTATATTCCGTGAGACGGATCATGCAACCCCATTATTTCTCACAACGATAATTTCTCACGTGGTTTTAGGGGGATGCAACAAACACCTCCTTAGGCATCAAATACCCATTCTCCAAGGTAGACTCAGCGTAAGTCCCAACCTATACCAGACTATAGTGACTCTAATTCCAACCAAAACTAAGATATGTAGGACGTCTATTTTGAAATCGAGCTAAAATACTCTGTGTTTTGAAATCCCCATATTAGTCCTTCCCACATGATGTTTAATTTCCCAAATCAACTAGAATAGGTGGGTTTTTATTCCTTCAATAACCAAAATATTTAGAATTCATCATAATGGATCAATACCATCCTCATAATATCATCCACCTCCATAAAATAGAGCATGTCCCAAAAGAGTTGGTCGTATGTTCTCAGTATATAAGTGACCACTCCATATGGGAAAATGGTGAAGAAACATGAATACATATAGATAGATATACAAAAGAGATCTCAGTCTATCACACATTAAAGAGAGTTAACCCATATCCATTTTGTTAGGGCAACTAGTCCCACATCAAGAATATGAATAGATTCACGTACATGTCTTAAATCTATAAGAGAGTTCAAGAGTAGAAAAAAATTCCCCCAAAAAGGGTGTGATGAGACCAACCTCCCACCCTCTCGACCAATGCATTTCTCCAAGAGTCACTAGCCTTGAAAACCCAAATGATCATTGGCCATTGGAAGGCAGGTCCATACCCATATACATATGGGAGAACCATGGGTTGTTTTAGGGAAAAGTGAAAATTGTAATGTAACAAGCGAAACCCCTTCCACACCACAAAATCACGATAAAACAATAAAATTAAAAAATTTTGGCATAAAATTTATTTTATAATACTTTTATAATGATATAAATATATGATAAAAAATATTAAAAATATTAAAATATTGAAAAAATTCAATAAATAATTCTTTAAACATTCATAGTGTCCCATATCTATTTGATCATTTAAATACTAAGCTACATTAAATATTAATGTAAAAATATTAAATATCTTGTGGGTAAATAAATTCATTATTTTAATTTTCAATGTGGATGTATATAAATATCGTAATAGAAGGTGACTGTATAACGTCAACATATGCCTTAATAAAAGAAGATTGAGACAAAATCCCTTACCATGAGTCTGACACATCCCTTACAATATTTATATTCAATAAAAATGAAATTAAATATTTTTTTATTGAGAACCTTTTTAGGTTTATTATTCATTATATATCTATTATTACCTTTTCCTAACAATTAATTACTTATTTTTTCTCATGCTAGATGTTTTGATGATATTTGCTACATGAGTCCAAACTAAATTTGGTTTGATGTCTATAGTCAAAAGTGGTCATTATTACATCATATCAAGAATAATATTCCTGAAATAGTAATATTTTTTTAAAATAAATTATACTTTTAATTCTATATTTTAAATATGGATATGAAAAATTATGTACCTTACAATTACAGAGATAGTAAGCCATATGTACTCATTAGTAACGTTTTCAGTTTTCATTGATCATTATGGAAAAAAGGATAATCTAATTTTTTACATTATGGCATGGTAATAATATCATATATATCATATTATTTATTAAAATATACTTATATCTAATATCCAAGGTATATGGTTATGAAAAATGAATCACATCTCTTCGTGGAGGTGATAGTTCACACATATGCACAAACAACATTATCACTTTTCCATGCATGAAATGGTAAGAATGTAAATGTTATATTATATTTTCATAATGATAAATATTTCATGAATATAATATAAAAACATAAATTACATCATTATAACTAGTATTCAGATATGTTAATGTAAAATGAATTATATTGGTTCGTGAGGCGGTAGTTCACCATACACATGAACGATAATTACTTTTCCATATGATAGAAGTGGAGATGGATTTAGGGGATGATATTAACATAATAACATATATGTATATTTATTATAATAGATTTATTATTTAATCTTGTTTGAAGAAGATTTTAAAGAAGTGGATGAATAAATAATATAGAAATACTAAATTAAAAATGATAACTATTTTTCGAACGATCACCTTTGATTAACACCTTAACACCTCTAAGGAGAGGGTTATGCCTAAACTAAGGAATATTGAATAAGTTTAGAGTTTGTAAGAATATATTTAGGAAGATATTGGTAGAAAAATAGTTTATTAGGTGTGATGAAAATAGAATAATGAGTTCCCATTTATAGGAGTTGGGATGATCACTCTTCGAATTCATTAAATTATATAATTAATAAATATTAATTTTATATTCCCAATTGATCAAAATAGATTTATTTATAATATATTATGATTATAGGCCTAAATAAATTCTTTTAAGGAAAATTATATATGTTTTTACTGTTTTTTATCCTTATACATTATCTTTATCCATTATTTATCCTTTAAATTTTTACTGTGATATCATGTAATTTACACTTTTAGGGTTAATATAATTACATTAAAATTTAAATGTACCAAAAAATGATAATAGATGAAACTATGAGACTTTTTAAAATAATTGGACCACATTTTAGATTTTTATGAATTATATATCATTTAATAAAAAATAATATATTTTAAAGTATAATTAATATCTATTTTGGCAATATTCATTACTTAACTTTTCAAAATATCAAAAAAACATGAAATATTAGAAAAAACTCTTTTAACTAATAAATAAAAAGGAAAAGTAATTTG
Source organism: Viscum album (assembly GCA_963277665.1). Taxonomy (NCBI): domain Eukaryota; kingdom Viridiplantae; phylum Streptophyta; class Magnoliopsida; order Santalales; family Viscaceae; genus Viscum; species Viscum album. The sequence goes on along the minus strand of OY728161.1, from coordinate 577,910,570 downwards.
TAAAATTCATGTATAACATTAATTATATTGTATTATATTTATTTTAGTGTTTTTAATTTTATTTATTTTATATTTCCATTAATTAAACTATTACTGCATCATCAATGTGTAAGACTTTAATTTAATTATTTATTCCCTAAAAAAGAAAAATAAATTATCTTGATGAATATAATAGATTTTTATTTATATAGAATATTTTTAGTCAAACATATCCCTTACGTAACCCTATATTAAATATATTTCACTTGTTAAAAACAAAATAATTGAAAAATTTTATTTTCATTGAATGAAGTACTATAAATGGATCAAAGTCATCAATGTGAATCCAAGAGTGCTAAAATAGTACTAAGGAAGATTTTTGTCGATAATAAATCATATAATAATATTGGAACAAATTTCAGGGTAATATATCTATTATTTATAATATTATTTCACTCATAATTAACAGATTTACCCAAAAACATTGTATTATGAATTACAAATGTTATTATTCATATTTTGTCCCAAATATAAAAGGGACCTTTTAAATAAATTTGGAACATATAATTTATAATATGGAATCAATTTTTTGTGACTCCAAACACATGATATTCTAAAAATAATTTAAAATTAATGCAATTGAAAAAAATATGAAAATGAGTTTTAAAAGGAAAAAACATCAAAAGAATGAAAGGTTTTTATATCCAAATTCAATATGAAATTAATTTCAGTGACCAAAATTGGATAAAAGGATAAAAAAATTTATCTAATTATACTTTGAAACAATTCAAATATATAATTTATCCCTAAAAATAATTTCAATGAAAACTCTATATTCAAATAAAATGCAGTATATTTTCATTATTCATTAAAAAATGAATCTTATGAAAAAAATAATAAAATTAAACCAAAGTAAATTTTTATATTCTTTTTTCAAATAAAATGTTTATTTTTATTTGTAGAATTTATAAAATTTCCAAAAACAATATTTAAAACAATTGTACCTTCAAAAGGTATAAAACAGTCTTATTAGAAAAATACATATTTTATTCATAATATTACATTTGTTCATTTATAATGTATAGAAAAAAAAATAATTTTAAAAATTTATTAAATATTATATATATATGTTTATATAAATGTCATTAATGTACTAAAAAAATAGTGATTTTATTATTTATTGGTATCAAATACACTTTTTCATATTTAAAAAAATTTCTTGAAAACATTTCTATTTATTTTTAAAAGGTTTTAAATTAAATATTTATTAATTATTTTCAAAATAATTAATTATATATTCATGTGTAAACCATATATTTATAATTTATTTATTACTATTCATTCCCTTCATTCTAACAACAATGTTATAAATATAACATAATAATATTTAGTTATTCGTTTAAAACTGATTTTACATATCATGTACGCAATCAAACATATGAATTATTTCTAATGACATTTTACTTTAAAAATGTCATTAATTTTATCCCTAATTCTAAAAAATAATATTATATGAAAATTAATTATTATAAAAAGACCATCAAAATATTCATCTTCTAGCATTCTAAAATACTTAAATTAATTTATGTTGTATTGTATTTTTGATTACACCATCATTGTTTTAATATATAGATTTTTTGTTTTTTGTTAATAGATTAAATTTGGAGTCTTGAATCCATATTCTTTTTCAGTTTTATTCTAATAATAATGAGTGTAGAGCATTTCATTCATTTCTATCACTCTAATCATTACTCTTTCCAGTGTTAGTCTAAATAAAAATTTTATTTTTCATAATGTAAACTTCAATATTATCATGAAGAACATCCCATCACATGGGTATAATATAAATCACCGTACTATAATTGTAACACCCCAAGATTTCATAGGGTGTTATTTCTTCAAAATAATTCAATAACTTGCACTAAACACAACACCGAGTTCAAGCTCACCATGACTTACCAAACAAGCCATTTAAAAGAGGTTATGAATAGTATTAACTAAATTTTAAACTTTATATAATCCTTTTAATTTTAGAAGCCATATTATGAGTTTCTTAGACATAATGAAAGAACAAATTCATTTTCAGTAATGCACTTTTACCAACTTTTAATAATTAACCCTTTCTAAATACAATATTTTAAACTTTTTGACTAAATGGGGACATCAAAAATTTAAAATGAAACACCCCAAGCTTCTACGGTACGCTTTTCTTTGAATAATGTGATAGCGTGTGTTGTACGCAACATCGAGTTCTAACACACCACAACCAATCAAACTAGCTGTTATGAATAGTAATACCTACTTTTTGAAATTATATATACTTTATATTTCAAAATGTACTTCATTTTTGGTTTTGGAATATTGAAATTATCCTAAGATGAATTTTTGGTATTTTTTTGAGAACTTTCAATTTTTATGAATAGTGAAAAATACTTAAAAACAACTTTTTTAATCAAAATAATTTATAGTGATAAATAATATTATTGAGTGGTTTTAAATTATAATTAGAATATATTTTTACCATTTTATCCAATGGTGTTCATCATAATTAATTTCACTTTGAAATTGGACCTAAACAATTGTCAATCTTTTGGTATATATTGTTTCTTAAAAACACGCTATTTGTTGTGACAGTGGGAAATAATTATAAAATTAATTAATTCAACTTATATGTTTGTAATTTTTTAAAATAGACATCATTTTTAAATTCGGAATATCAATTATATCTTAGGGTGAAATTTTGGCATTGTTCTGAAAAACTTCAATTTTTGATGAATAGTGAAACTACTAAGTGGTAGTTTAAAAAACTGAATGTTTCATAAAACTTAATTTTACCACTTCTGTGAATGGAATTTTGAAAATCTGAGACACACGGTTAATATGAAGAAGTAAAATGCGGTTCAATGAGATGAAAATAATTTTCGGTGAATAGTAACTTTTTACTTTTATTTACCACGGTTAAAAGTAAATAGGGTAGTTAAGGGTAAAAATGATATTAATATTACCCTAACACATGTCCTAATTCTATTGGAAAAGTTTATCTCGACCAAAAACAACCTAAGGAATAAAATATTATCATTTAGGTCCACTTGGATTAGATTAGAACATTTATTATTATTTAATTCAAAGAAGAGTTAAAAGAGTTAAAATCAAAGTTTATTTACTTAAACATTTTTAATATAGGGTTATACATAAGAAAAATTCGATTGTAAATATTAATTAGAAAGATAAAAAGATTTCCTACATAATGATATTTTATTTATAATTTTTAGATATTAAATAAGTTAATTTATTTATGACACAATGATGATGTGGTAATTACCATAATAGTGAAAAATTAAAATAATTGATATTATAAATACCCAAATAAATATAAATTTAGACTTTTAATGAATTACAATAATTTTAAAGGACAATATGACATATTAGGATTTATTTAATTGACTTTTTTCGAAGTAATAATTCTGTTATAAGTTTCAAAAAAATCAACTATTGAATAGTGTCAAAATTGACATAAAAGAGTTTTTAAAAGAAATATTATATTATTAATTGATATTAAATTTCTAAAAATCTAAGGATCGGCCAAAAGACTTATATCGTGATAGGTGTATCATTAATGGACCACTTGGTGGTATCTTGGATTTATATAGTATGTTTATTAACTATATAATATAAAAATACAAAGTGACATGGTAAATGTCAAACTAATTAACTAAGAGTTAAAACTAAAAGATAAGGTTAATATAATAACTAAAACCTGTCTAAAATCTATTGGTTGATTAGTTTTCGACCTATCCCCACCTTAACCTTTGAATAATAAACTTTGGAGCCATTAGAAACTGAATATTAATTTATTATAAATTAGTATTTCTAGCTTTTCCAAAGGTGCCCCTCACCCCTCTTATAAAAGGGAACTCCCCCTTCTCATTACTTCACACCTTAAAAGCCTTTTGGTTCGGCCAAACTCTTCCCAAATAATCTCTCAACTTTTCTCACTACAAACTAGAGTCCTTAGTTTGATCAGAGACCAAACCTAAGGAGCCCTTTTGATCAAATCAAAAGGAAGAACCCGAAGAAGATGTAATGTTTTCACCACCCTTTTTCAAATTCATTTCTTCTTCCACTTATTATTTCTTTATTATTACCATTCTAAAATAATAACTCCAGTATCTTATATATACTGTGATTTTATTATAAATATGGTACAACCATATTCAGTATTCTATCCACCCTTTGAATAACATGTCACCATACGTGCGTACGTACGGCTTACCGTCTCCACGTCGTGGTGTAATTGTTATTCAATATATTATTATTTGGATGGGTATAATAATGATGTGTAACTCATGTAAATAATAAATATAACATTATAATGATTCTGTATATATGATATAATATCCAATTATATATTATTTTAATATCAAAAGAATGATATTGTCGCTCGTGCGTACGTACGGACTACCGTCTCCACAAACCCGATGAGATTCATTCTCCATCGTATCCATTCAAGTATAATTATCAATTTATGATTTAAAAAAAATGTTTAAGGACTTGATATCATTAGGTATATGAATAATATACAACCTATCCATGAAAAACATGGATTGCGTAACAAAACATATAAAAGAAAATGAGTAAGTTAACACCCGGAACGACGATAATACTAAGATATTACTAACAAAGCAATGTTAAAAGATCATATATGATATCATATTAATATATATGATTAATGTATAATTTAATAACAATTATTTCACCATTATACAAGAGGTTAACCTACCCTCAACCAGGGAAAAGTACAAGGTAAGGGTTAATTTCACAATCTCATCATTATCTGAGGTTGTTTATACGTAATTATCTACTGGGATCTCTTTATCATCCACATCCATGTTTCTAAAAAATGTATTTAAAAACATTTTTACTATTTACTAGACAATGGTTTAAAGTCATTTATACCCTTATGTGTTTTTAAAGGAATCTTTACGTTGTTTTCCAAACAAGGCACTTTTAACATTTTCGACAAATTTAAGGTAAGAATGTTTTTTTAACTTATACGGCGGGTGCGGCTATTTACCGCCATTATAAATTTGTCAAAGATTACCTTAAAAGCTTATAAGATTATTTTAAAATTAATTTTTTTTATAATTATGTGACTTTTTAATGATTTAAAAATGAATATTTTAAGAATTTGTAAAAGGTACTCTTTTTCAAGATCGTAATTTTAAATGTTTTAAAGATTTATCTTTCCAAATCTTTTAAGTAATGTCCATGTTTTCAATATGATTTTAAGGATTTATTTATATGAACAATAATGTTTTGAAATGATATTTCTTTTCAAAAGTTTCAAAGTGGTATGGGACACTTTGATTCAAAAATCACTTTTAAATTACTTTATAAATGTGTGACTTTTCAATGATTTCGAGAAAAGAGGTATTTCTCTCAAATAGTTTTGATTTCATCTATGTCAACATACTTTGATGTATTTTAAGATTATTTGAAGTTGATTTATTATGATATAAACCTTTTTTATTGTATTGAAGGTTTTGTGATATGTTTTACTATGGATGTGTTATTTTTATAACATTCATGGTTTATGGAGAAAGTATTGACATTTCGTATGCTAGTTTTAATAAAAATGTTTATGTTATGTTTAAACCTTTTCATATGGGAATGCATTGGACTTAGTAAGTGAAGGGTGGAGCCCGCTATAGCTCCTCGATGCATCGGTAGGTCTCATGAGACAAACTAGTGTCTTGGCACAAGGCCTTGGCAAAATCTTATTTTGTAGTCTTGGCACTAGGCCTTGGCTATGTTGTTATGATAGTCTAGCATTATGCATTCCATCATTATGAAAGTGGTAATTGATATTGCATGTGATTATTCGATTAGTAGAATATCAATGTGAATAAGTAAATGACATTATTTCATTTTATTTTTGCCATACTATGTTGAAGTTCAAGTTTAAAAGGCTTTTGTTTTAAGTTATACATTTCCTTAAATGTTTATTCTTATTTATGAAAGTTTCCTCTATATTTTTATCCTTACTGGGAATTTGTGCTCACCCCTTTTCTATGTTTTATTTTTTCCTAGGATGTGAAGAAGTAATTTATGAATGACCTGCAGGGATAGTATGTGGGGATATGAGTGTGTGATATGGAGACTATGTTGTTGTAATAGTTTTTCACTTTATGATATAATGTAAAACTTTATGAATATATCTAGTGTTTCCAAGGCTACTAAACCAATCGGTCTTTCGAGATTTGATCTTTCTTGTGATGATGCCAATGTTATGTAATAATGCACCAACTCTAGGTAACTGGGGTTGGGGCGTTACAATAATTATATAATTGAATATATTTTTCATCGATGGTGGGGATGTTTTTTAGTTTTATTGAGTTTTTGTTATTTATATAGATCCAATTATTTATATATTTCCATATCTATTTTTAGGTTTTTAACTGGGTTTTCTAGGAAAACCTGTGATTATTATGGAGAAATATTGAATATTGTATATTTAGTAGATTTAAATGCAATTCATTTCATATTATTATAAAAATTATTATTTTTAATGAAAAAATTATGATATGTTCTTATCTTAATTACAATAAATTTTGAGAGTAGAAAATTTTGATAATCATACTGGTTCATTAATCAAAATATAATATTTTGACATGATTTTATTTTTTTCATTTTATTAGATTCAAATTTTCGGTTTTATGTTTTTCATATAAATTATTAGTATTTATATGAATACCATTATGTGAATACCTTATTTAATATGATGATGAAAATATTAATATTAATTTGTTTAATGATTTGATTTTAAAAGCATCATTTTCTACTATATGTTTTCTTACTCACACATGTGTTTGAAATATATAATTCACATAAGATTATTCCTATAATAGAAAAATAAGGATGAAAATTTATATCTAATATAATTCCAAAATAAGTCACATAGGTCAGAATTTTTTCTTACTATATAACCAAATGGTTGAACGAAAACAAAGTAGTCTTGTAGACACAAATATCTTCATTGGAATGGTTACATATAAAAATTTCCATTTATCTAATTTAAACTAGTGGACATGTAAGAGTATTCATTTTCCTAAATTAACCATGTGAGGAAATTTATCAATGTATGTAGGTACAATGATGTAGTAAAAATCCCTGAAGGGATTCAATCATCCCAAATCCATGCAAATAAAAGATAAAATCTAATATTCACTAATGCTTCATGAATATGACATCAAAATAAAGATGGTTGAGCCAAGATGATATACACCTTTCGATCCTAATGAAAATGAAATTATTGATCATGTTCCGCATAAGATGTTGACACCTTCATTTCATTGCTAAAGAATTCGACAATGAAAAAAATGACGAAGTAAATAGAGGTAAGATGATACTCAAAATCAATTTGTAAGTATAATAAAATTTACTTAAAATTATATATTTTATCCATCTAAGAAGAATTAGTCCATTCTTGGTTCATTTTATCATTTTTAGGGATCTTGGACTCATTATGTTGTTCCATGTGCTTATATAAGAATTTTAATTTCAAAATGAGTTTAAACATTTTAATCTGTAGATGGAAGAGATTCTAAAATGGGATTCAAATGAAATTATGGGAATTTAAAAACCTTCAGATGAATTTTTTGAACATGGTTTGAGGCTCTAATGATGTAATGGTTTTTTATATGTGTCTCTAGGTATTTTTGGCCAGTTATGTTTTATAGTTTTTATTTTTTGAAAATAAAAATGTGATGCATGATTAGCATAATATTTTTGCAAAGTTTTCCACAAAAACATTGTGTCCTAATCATATGATCATAGTTTGTTAAAACATTTTATTGGGGATATGATACAATGAAACAAAATTTCAATTAACTGTATAGTTCTTTAGAACTAGTGCCATATGAGTTTCCAAACTTCTCACATAACCATGAAATATAGAGTTCCCATGAATAATGGTTCCATATAATTTGATAATAGTTTGGCCACTGTTGATAACAAACCATAATTCCATTAAAAATTGGTATACAGACTATTTTACACTATTCAATATTGAGTATAAGGCTTTTTCCCTACATCTCCCACACATGTACCATGCACAGTCCAACTGATGTCCTCTCCCCCTTCAATATACGTGGGTTTTGGGATGGCCTTGAATTCATTATTTAGTTTTTTGAGGTGATGATTATCCTCTGAGAACTTCCTTTCCACTATTTATTTATGATATAAAATTTATATGTAATCATGTTTAGTATTTTTTTATCTAATAACACCATATTGTGGTGAAATCAACCATTTACCATTGAGATCATGGTTTTATTACATTAATCCAATCTTTAGATGACTTATATCAACTGTCACACATCATTTATATAGTTGAACATTATTCCACCAAATTTATTAATTTTTATCATTTAAATTAAATAAATTATATTATTTTTCAATCTTTTTTTGCATATGTAATTGGTCTTGATTGTGGTTTAGGGTACCCGATGGGTCATTAGAAAGTGATTGGCTATAGTATCAGTGTTCCAAGAGCTTCTTAATATATGTTACAACACTTATTCCTTTGGTATTTTTTTATTAAAATAATTATAGGGGTTTATAGTTAGGTGAAAATAAATTATAATTAGTTATAATTATTTTTTGTTCTATCATTATGTGGTTAGGTACCAGGTTGATAACTCGGTCATTGGGTGGGTCTTATTAATGTTTCTAACCATGAGATGTATTGAATGTTATTGAATGGTAGGAGGTCTAGATGCCTTCCCTTAATGTATTTCCCTTGAATTTATTGTCTCCTTCTATGGTCATCATGAACTGTTTGTTTTTTAGCTAAATAATTTAACTTTATTGGATTAGTTTCAATTTTAATAACATAGAACTGATTGGACTTTGTAGAATGTGATAGTTTGGGGGTGATCATTATTGTTAAATTCTTATAGAGAACTGGAGTCTTCTGCCTTGATTTGGGGGTTATATAACGAGGTAGTTGGAGATGGCCTTAGTGATGTAGTAGTTTTCATTTGTAAATGGGTTTCTTATGATGACCTCTAGGACCGATTATACTTATGATTATAGAATTACATAAATGGAAGTGTAAATTTGACTAGAATGGGGAATTTTTAAAAAAGGGTTTCCCTCAAGAATTCTTTATTACATTGATTTTTTAATATTCCATGTTGAGGTTGTTGAAAATGGTTATGATTGTGTAATGCATTAAAGGAATTCCGTGGACTCATTTTGATTATATTATAGTTGATTTTCATGGATGGACATAAGATTCAATTATATTTTACATGTGAATACCGAGGTGTGAACACACATTTTGATACAATCAGGTACAATTCTATATAATTCCATGTGAAAGAAATTTGATTCTACATATATTCATTAATATGAATTCTAATGGTTTTCCCCCCATTAGATTATTTTAATTATTATTTTTTGAATTACATGGAAAAATTTAATGAATTATTAAGGTCACAAGATAATAAATTCCATGATATGAGATCCAAATATTTGACTCAATTAAAACTTATATAGTGTCCACCAGATGTAATCTGTGAATCCAATACAGCTATATTTATAAATATACATGGAGGTCCCAAGAGTTCAGACAAAACTGATTCTTTTTTTCATAGTACTAGTAATGGATTCAAATATGAGGAACATGGATTCATGTTGGGTCACATGACTAGTTTTTCCTTTGTAGTTCCTTATTGAATGAGATAATTTCATGTTGCTTTATCCATGATTAGAGTTACTAGTGTAGGCCAATGGAGGTAGCATCGCCCCAAGATATCACCCTATAACCTGAGGTCTGACTTTGTTCCCATCTACCCACAACATATTATTATTCTTAATATTAATTATATATATAACACCAAATTATTATGTACATGTAGTTTTTGGATTTTATCTAAACACCATTGATGATGGCCTACCATGTTTTTATCACACCATACCTGAACCGCCGTGACACATCGGTACTTGAGTAGATTCTACATGGTCACAGATTACAGTTCTTGTCAAATGATTGAAAAGATTCCAATTTTTATTTCATGTTTGGATATTTAGAGATAGGAAAAATTATATAGCTTAATAAATCCAATAGTTTTGTATTATTTTAGTCTTTTTCTTTTATTTTAGATTGGGTATGTTATACATGTTTTTGGTTTTGTACTTCCCATTATATATTGTTTGAATAAAAATTATTTTGTAGAATTGGATGAAAAATGGTATTTTTAGAACCTATTTATTAATTATGGATATGATTTTTATGTTAATTCATTTGTTTCCATTATATTTTAATATAAATTAAGTGTATATCTTGTACACAATACCAAATTTAGAGACATACATTTACTTAGTTCCTATAACATCCTGTAGTGGATTCCACTCAACAGTTCCTCAAGATGGTGGCCACATAACCTAATGTGAATCTCCCTGAAGCCTAGAGGCTTCTTACTAGCAGTGAGGGAATAGTTTTTGTCTATCGGGAGACTATCCCCTCATATATCCAAGTATCCACAATGATATACTATATATAAAAAAATAGTCAAAGCATAAGTATATATAGGCATCAATGGGAATATGGATATAAACCAAAAAAGATAAATAACAATGAGTAAGCTAATTAATAAAAAATAGACATAAATGATGATCATGTTGCATTATAGAAATTGAGTATGGTGAGTCAGGGATATAAGCATATATTACATGATGAAAAAATATACAAAAATACAAAAACTATTACTACAAGAATCTAAAGCATAGTCTCGGTCTTCTATACTATGAAACATACTAGAATAGGAAAAACAATCAAGCATAAAAACCCACATTATTCGCCCTGTCCATACATTGGATAATAATGTCTGCTTAGGTTCCAAACGGTGCTTGAGCAGGGTGGGAGATATAAATCTCATTAGACCGGTGCCAAAGGTTTCTAGGCCAATCCATTTCGGGATGTAAATAAAAGTGTATTGGCACAAATGGAAAAATTACCTATACCAATAGTTTGGAACCGTTGGTATAGGTCCCCAAACCTTTGGTATAGCCTATACCAATGGTTTGGGAAGCCATTGGGAGATTTGGCATGGGGAAAGAGCTATCCCAATGATTTGGAGAAAACTATTGGGAAAGACCTACCAAAACGATTTTGAAACCGTTGGAATAGGTCTTTCCCAATGGTTTTGAAACCGTTGGAATAGGTCTTTCCCAATAATTTTGAAACCGTTGGAATAGGTCATTCCCAATGGTTATTCAATCCATTAGGATAGGTCTTTCCCAATGGTTTGGGGAAACCATTTGGATAGGTATATATATTAAAAAAAGATCCAGTGGAGGTTTGAACCCACAACCTCCACATTATATATCAATGACTTTACCACTATACTAGAGTTTTCTTTCTGAATATATTTAGATATATATATATATATATGTAATTTATATATTGATTTATTTGATGATATTCGATAAATGTACTGATAAAAAATAAGGGTACCCATTCCAACAGTTCTCAAAACCGTTGGGATATGCCTTTCCCAACAGTTTTGAGAACCATTGGGAAAAGCGGACTCAAGGTGGGATTTTACCAATGGTTTGGCCAAACAATTGGGAAATGTGGCCTTTTCCCAATGGTTTGGCCAAACTGTTGGGAAATCCATACCCTTTCCCAAAGTTTTGTCCAAACCGTTTGGAAATCCACACTCATACCCTTTCCCAATGGTATGGCCATACCATTGGGAAAGGGGACCTATACCAACAATTTGTAAAAACTGTTAGTATATATGAATTAGTATATGTCATATTTTCAGTAGTGTGGGATGATATATAACAAAATAAGAGAAATAAAAAATGATAAATAACCAACTTAATTTGAGTTTCTAAAAATAAATCTGACCCATACCACCTGTTTGGGCCTAAGGTGGATATCTTAAAATAATTACACATGCCTGTCAAAATACGCATGCAAGGGCCATTCGAATATAGATGACTAATGAAAATGAGTATACAACCCTGGACTAGTGATTTATCTTGGAGGTCAAATTTCAATTTCATTATCAAAGTATGAAACCAAGTAGAATAGAGACATCATAGATGGTCAAGAAATAACCTACTAATAAAAATAAGGGCTGCATCTCATATTAGAAAACAATCACTTAATACATAAAATTTAGTGGTGGAGTATAGAGAATGTCCAAGGATATTTAATAATAATGAAAAGGGTTGACACATGTATCACTGATATAGCCCAATACCTTCATCTACTTCCAAGGAAAACCATACTACATTCATTGAATCACTCTAGGATGATAACATTGATCCCATCCTAAGTATCTCACATAGAAGACTAGGTATCACCTAAGGCATAGAATAACCATCATTCCAATTGGGGCAGTCCTCAGTTTCTTTTTGGGGTAACCGACCTCTCTCATTACTATAAGTAAATTTCCCCTACAAGAATGTACTGTGAAAAAAATGTATCACTTTTTGCAAAGAAAGTGATTCCAACCAAGCATGGAACATCCATCCCATGAATCCTTAATTCAGGACACATGTTCTCTCTCAACCTAAAACAATTGAGACATGTCAACAAAATAATTTATCACAAGACATAACATTTATAGGTAATCACATCCCATTAAGAAAACAAAACATGAAAAAAAAAGATAACCAGACACTCAATTAATCCTAACAACAATGAAATAATCTTTATGGAACACATAAGGCATAACATGCACAAAATAAAATTTCCTAAATGTCATTTCAATTTTCTGTTCTAGTAAGCTTGGTCAGGCATAGAAGTCCATTCATGCCATCCAAATATGTCATAAGTAATAAGAATCAAATGAGGCATAGAGTAAAAAGAACATTATATTGCCTAAAAGTAAGAAATACCAGATAGTAATGGGAAAGGTTTTTTCCAACATGAAATAAGAAATTTAAATGTAACACTCTTGAAATGACTTGTGCTTTTTGAATCATGAGTAATTAAACATGAGGTTTTTGGAATGAAGCTCAAGGATGACTCATGGTTCACTATTCAAATTAACATAATTTATCAATAAAGTTATTCATTTTAAGTAAAACTCACACACATATGGTGGTTGAAAATTTTGAGCAAGGGTAAATAAGGCTCATTAAAAGAGGAAACACCCTTGAGGTGACTAATGATAAGGAGAAATTACCTAGATGGGTTTTTCCACTATTAAAGGCCCTAAAATATATGGCAACCCATTCTAAACAATTTAATATGAAATAATGAAGCATCATGGGAAGGGTCTATCGACCAATACAATGAAACATTAAATAAAAAAATGAAATGAGTAGAAAATAAGTAGACCCCCTACCTCAACATAATAGAACTCCAATAATCCATTATCAAGCATTGATTCTACCTAAAACAAAAGAAGTCAAATGATTTTTCAAAACCCAAAAAATAAGTGAAAAATATTTCACACAAAAATAAAACAACAGATATTGGAGGAACCTAGGAATATATTAGTGTGGAAATTTTATCTTATTAGGGGATTTCCACAGAATTTGATATGATGAAATCTGACCACAGTTGAGAAAGATGTAAAAAATTATAGGAGAGGGAGGACGAGGCCACTACACACCAAGGGGGAGGCCAAAATACCAAGTGAGGGAGGAGGGAAAAGGATAAAATGGGATAAAACAATTATTAAGGGTAAAAAAGGAATTTTATACTCAAATTACACTGAGAATGGAATGTCTTCATGGGTTGTCCAATTCATTTTCTAACCATTCTCCATTCACTGCTATTAGGGGGCACCTTGCACGGTTAAGAGCATGGTTGGAATAACTATCAAAAAACCATGAAAAAAATCTCTTTTAAAAAGGTGTAGAAGGTCACGTGGTCATGAACCTCGGGTTTCATGGTTATAGACAAAACATGAGGCCCCCGAGTTCCCACTACCAGCTGAAACATTGTTTATAGAAACCGTATGGGTTGGGCTGTATGATTTCCTCTAACAGTGTGGCCCAGTCAGCTTCCTCCCATTTTAATGCTACATGTTTTGAACAAGACATAGACTCACCTATGGCCACCATTATTAGCTTAATCATATATATTATGTCATATTTATGTAATTTGAACAAAAAATGTAATGGTTTGTATTATTTGATAAATCTAAGACATTTCAGCCTCCCCTTCGTAAGACAACTCATCAGTAGGTTTCATGTTTGACGGTTGTAAAACATCATCTATGAAAATTTATAAGCACTAAGAAAGTACTTTTTTTTCTTACTCCCATGTATCATATTGGAAAAATACATGATTCCATATCACCTAGAGATGAAGAACTTCCCTACCCCAGAGAACCTTAATGTCATGATCGATGATAGGAATTACATTCTCTCTAAAGGATGCATTTAGCACCATCTCGATGTACTCATGGTCAAATGAATGATATGGGTATGGATGGTACTAGCATAATTGATATACATGGAAGAGGACATGCATGTAGTAGTAACTCTATGGTAACTCCAATTGATAGCCTACCTACTCGATTCCCTCCACTATCTCAAAAGGCTAGAATTACCGTGGCGATTAAATTCCATGTATCCTAATTCTTCCATGAAAAAATTAAAGAGATACATGAAGAAATAACTAATCCCCAAATCAATCTTTAGATTTCTTCATCGATGAATGGTGTATGAATTATGCCTAGAATGAGATGTAGCCATACAATTCTATATCAGCTGGACATTCTATGAAATATCTTATATAAGACGACGACCCAGTAGAGATGTATCCCAAAAAAATATCCAGTATAAAAGTGAAAAAATGGACTACCATAGATATCCTCATATAGATCCATCAGAATTGTTTCTTGAAACCTGTTATTGTAGGAAAAATAAATAAGAATAATATTGTTTTCTAATGAACCTCCAAAACCAAGGATACTTGAATGAATAATATCATCTAACACCTGAATCATTTTCTTGGAAAACCCATCAGTCTGAGGGTGATATGTAGTACTCAGGATCACCTATGAACTTAGTTATTATTTCAACACTTTCATGAATCATGAAGTGAACTAGGAGTCTCCATCCAATACAATATAACCGGTTCTGCCATGAAGTGTCATTATCTCTCCGATGTAAATCCTACCTAAATCATCAACAATGAAGGTTTACTGGATTGTTAGGAAGTGAGTGAATTTATACATACAATAAATGAACACCCACACTACATCTCTACCCCAAGGGTCTCTTAGTAAGCCTATAAGAAAAACCTTGTTGATGTTTTTTCCATTTTCAATCACGAATGGAGAGTGTCTATAGGAGTCAAGAAGGTCACCAGAGCTCTTCCTTCACCTATTGATAGGTGGAGCACCGAGTGATGAAACATGTTATCTACTATATCATACATGGAAACTAATACTAGTGTTTCATATCATTGTACATCTTGGTATTCTCAAGACAAACTTCTTGAAAAGAGTCATGTGATTCCCTCATAATATCTTCTTATATATCAGAAGATTCCCTTGCACAACCACGGTAGAGAAGGGTCTCACTTATATCAACAACCCTACCAGGAGGGGGGTTCCCTCAAGGGATACAACCCCAGAGAATGAGGTCCTCAAAATATTATAACTGATGCATATGGCCCCATTATAAAAAGATTATTACACTACCAGAGCTACTAAGACTAGTTGTTGTGTTGTTCATGAACCTCCAGATGCAAGTCATAAAATATAACCATCATATTCCACACACATCTAGTTACCTTTTTGGGTTGTGACTATATTTTTCTTCTCAGGGAATCATCCATGGAATTCACCAAACCACATGTCTAATCAATATAAAAATAAATGGATTTAAGGTATTCTACCCACATATAATGCATCAAATTCATGAATTTCTATGTAAAGATATATTTCATGATTTTTATATCCACATATAAAATGAATCACTCACCCATAAATAGTTCCTCAAACATTATAGAGAATGAAACATGCCTTCTAACTCGAGGTTGTTTTTAGGATAGTTCCATTCATGAGGCATCGGGTAGAGAGATCCATATTCTAAGACTCAACCACCTTTCATAAAAACTAATACTAGTCCGATTCATAAATTATAATACTATACTTTATAACTTCTTCTAGAAAAAGATATAATTAGAATGGGTGATGAGGTGATACTTCCATTTATCACCTGAAAATAATTCTTACATGCTTCAAAACATATGTACTACACATCTTTCTTATAAAGGGTTGAAAGTTGAACTTATAGGTGGGTGATGACCTATATAAATCACTTACAATATCATTATAGACCTAGTAACCATAATATATTTAACACATTAATAGGATCCTCCAAGGAAACCATGACATTCACTTTCTATGGGTCAACAAATACGCTTGCCTCTGATATGATATGACCGACAATGTGAACATTATTGATCCAAAATAGAATTTACTGAGCTTTACATATAGATGGTTTTCTCTAAGTGTACTCAACATGATCTCAATATGATTGGCATGATTATGTCTGGTGCACTAGTACACTATGATTTCAACTACAAAGACCACCTCAAAATAATTAAGATATGGGTAGAAACCCCAATTAATCAAAACCATAAAGAATACATGTACATTATTCAGACCAAACCACATAACCATGTACTCGTACAATATGTAAATGCTCTAGAACATTGTACAAGGTATATATAATGGACTCATAGGAACCATATGATGTAATGACCTCAAATAAAACTTATAGAAAAATGTATCTCTTTAGAGATGGTCAACGAAGTCATCTATACGAGGAAATGAATAGTTATTCTTCATTATGAGATGATTCAAACTTCTATAATCCATGATAAATTGAAGGGTACCATCAAACATATTGGAAAAAGGACTGGTGAACCACTTGAAGATGTTCTAGGTCTTATAAAACCTTATCCTCAAGATATTAAGTATTTTTTCTGAGTTCATGGATCTCTATTGGTACAATCTTATATGGAGGAATGGACACTAGTTCCACACATTGAATTAGCCCTATAGTGAACTCAAACACTATATTTAGAGGTATTCTGGAGAAATATTTAGAGAATAAGTCCTTGAAATGTTCAAAAATAAGACGTTACACTACCAACTGCATTCTCCAATCGATTATAAAGAGACTAGCTAACAGAGCTATCACTCTACCATGCCCATTTCACATGGGTATAAATCAATCTTCTTGGATATCCCATTGTACCTTGTGTAAATATGTGATGTACTCAGTTTGTGTGGGGGAAAATATTTGGATATAAAAATACACTAGTTCACGATAAATCACAATATAGCCTATACAAAGAACGACATAAAAAATGGTCATATTGAGGATGAAGATACTGTAGAAGAAACAAAACCCACCATTATCATGGGGAACTCTTAGAACATGAATTTACCCTCTTTTGTGTCCCATAATAGCGTGTCAATGTAAATCACACCCCAATATTACTCTATTCCATGACCATGTCTTTCCACAGATGCTGGAGACATGGAAGAGTGTGATTCACCTATATTGAAAAGGGATGAATCTAAAGTAGAGGTCACCATTATAGAATTAGTAACCAAAGATTGACCAGGACTCTGCTACTCTTCAACTGACTACACAGTATACATATGGATGAACCACAGACCTAAGGTTCTCCTTGACTATCCTAAGTAGATCCACTCTGTTGATGTTGAATCTCTTAGGCCATTCTGTCTCAACCACAACCACTACTTCCTCATCTTGAGCGGCTTTTTGAATACCAAAACCTAGCATAGAATGGTTCTGTGTACCCTGTGCATGATATATATGATGATACAGATTACCTTCCACTAGATACAAGAGGAAACTATTGGAAAATTCACTAAAGATGACCCATCCTAGAGGAAGCTTGGCATTCGATCGGGTTCCTTGTACACTAAGGCCTCTTTCTCCCTGGCCTTCCACATTGGTGAAATACAATAGAATAATTTCTCATAACCTGAATGAAATTACCCCAATATGTGCCCTCAAAATAGAACTCTTGACTTCCATACGGACATACCCCCTTTTTCAGAACATAACCAACCGGGCTCATAGGACCAACCTCTTTGAGATATTGTTCTATAATTAAGTCAAGAATTAATATATCTATCATGGCTTCCATATGGAATAAGTTTACTTAGGTGCTGATGAAATTCCCCATCCCATACTCAAATAAAATCATAACTGTCAATTATTCACCCTTTAGATACGGAGAAAATCACTGGAGCTTGGTAAAATGAGATGAATGTTCAAGAACTTTCCAAGAGCCCTACTGAAGGTGCATGAACTCCTTGGATCAATCTAATCTCAATGTTTACAAAAAGAAGTGTTCATAGAAATACATCTGTTAGTCTTCCTAGATCATACATTGGAAATGCTTAGATTGAGAAACAACATCCCACAAGGGCTTAGTGGAATATTGTATATTATATATAGTGAGATTGACCCTCCATTGTGGATGTTTCTTAAGACTATTTTAGATCGAAACAATATCCTCTAACGATGAATCTATAGAATGAGTTTCTCTATCCTCTGAGAAGTTCTGAGAATGATACTACATGAAGTCATGTGTTAGCTCTGCCATAGTAGGGGAAGGTCGAGGGGAACCTTAAATGATATTTAGAAAATATAATAATATATTATGAAACTGAGATTTAGTGACTAGATTTGGAGCTCCATGAGGTTTCTTAGTTTTCACTACAATATGTATAATGGATTGATCATGTCACACCCCAACAGAAGCATGCTAATCATCACCCATTTGTCATACAGCATGTGGATGTCATGGATGTATAGATATATAATTTCATAAAAAATTACTTATCCTACATTTATAATAGACAAAGAATGTATATATTTAAGGCAATAATGAGTGCAAGTACACTTCCTACTTATGAGCATACAAAAACTAACAACCTACTACTTTATCCATGCTTAGATAATGCGGTACGATTTCAGATGGAACATAGTAGACAAAACCTACAACCCATATCCAATATAAGGTCAATCTATCCAATTTTAAATATAAGGTGCTCAATTCATTTCTATGGTGGTTCACATTTTAATTACAATCTAATGGTTTAATTAGGTAGATCTTCATTACAATTTATAAGGGACCATACACATTACAAATTGAAATTAGGAATCCACTCATGCTAACTTATAACATTCTCCTATAATTTGAATTGAATCATTTCTATAATTTTATGAAAACATGAACTGCAAAGCACAATAAGGAAAAAACCAACAATCACTTGAAAAATATTAAATGCATGCTAAATTTAGATACGACATGTCATAATTCAGGTAATTTCAAGTCCTATTATACCTAGTATGATGAATGTAATGCAATGCCCTCATATCATTGGGTAGAATTTGTAAATATCATCATCTCAATCATATCAATATTAATAATACCATATAATTAAGTATGTAAACAAATGGTGAATTTATATAAACCATAAATGGAATAATCATCAAATAAAATTCCCATACAATGTAATTTAGGTTTCCCCATTACATGGGTTAGTTACATCTAAGAAAAGGTACATATCAAAATTCCAATGTCATAGTATCCCATCTGAACTCAAATAGTATGATAAAAGGAAAAAGTTCTTAGGAAACACTTATTATCATCATGGACATGTCTCTAATAATAGTGCCCTAAGATAGTGATCCAAATGACCTCAAGAACATCCCCAAAAATGATAGAGGATACTAACTAATAGAGAGTGACTAGGGTGTGCTCATTGGGAGACTATACCCTGATAGATATGTGTAAGAACAATAGTAAACAATTTATAAATAAATAGCAGAAGAATAAGGGTATTAACACAGAAAGAATATGGAAATAAACCAAGAAATATAAATAACCAAATGTAAGCTAAGTAACCGATAATAGATTCATAATGATGACCATGATGCTATAAAAAAGTGAGTACAAGGAGATGGGGATAAAAGTATATAATACATGATGGAAAAATATACAAAAATAAAAAAAACTACAACTATAAGTATCTCGATCATAGACATGATATTCTACCCAATGCTCCATCATAGAACAATAAAACAATCAAGCATCAAAATACCCACACTTCCCCTTGTCCATACCTATGATCTTAATGTCTACTAAGGCATTAAACACCACCAGAGTAGGATGTGAGATATAAATACTTGTATTTAGGAAACCAGAGTGTCTAGGAAATCAATTTTGTGCTATAAATAATATATTATTGTTCTAATATATGAAAAAATACGAGTAATACAAAATAATATGTAACCAACTCGGTCTGAGTTCCTAAAAGGACAACCGAACCATACCATATACTACAACCTAAGATGTATATCTAAAAATATGTACCTATTCAAGTGATAATATGTATGTAATGGTCATTATAATTTAACCAACCAATATATAACAGTAGAATACCCCAAGCATGTGATTTATCATGGTGGTCACATTTCAATTTCATTACAAATGTATTAAGACAAGTAGAAGAGGGACATCAAAGGTTCATGTCAAGCTCATAATAACAAGAGTAATAATATGTGAAGTATCTCATATGAGAAAACAATAAATTAATTTGTCAAATAGGAAGTTTGAGTCTAGAGCCTATCTAAGGAAATCTAAAGGGAATCCCAAGTTTCTGTACATGTATCTATTTTATAACCCAATACATCCGAGTCTGTCCAAGGCAACCCATACAACATTCCTTGAATCACTTATGTATGGTGAATCTAAAATCATACTAATTATCTCACATAAGAGACTAGGTATCACTTGAAGCGTGGAATATCTATCTTTCCAAATAATTCAAACCATAGTTTCTCCTTAAGGGAACCGACCATGGTCATGAGTATAATTGAATATGACATGTAAGACCATATCTAGAAAGACAATGTATCACTTCTTGTGTGGAATGTGATTCCACCCAAGCATAGAGAGTCCATCCATGGCGTCCTTAATATGGGACCCATGATATCTATCATCCTAAAATAAGTGAGCCATATCAACCAAGATATTTATCAAAAGTTATAGAATTTATATGTAATCATATTCCATTAAAAAACAACACATTCCAAAATATATCAAGCTACCCAAATAATGGAAAAAAATGGAACCATCTATATGGTAAGTATAAGGCATAACATGAACAAAATCAAAATTCCTCATTGTGATTCCAATATCACATGCTAGAAATTTTGAACAAGTATAACATTCATTACAATCCACCCAAAATTGGCATAAATAATATGGATTAAATAAGGTATAGAGAACAAAGAACGTGACCTAGAATAAATGTAAGAAATGGAATATATCAATGAGAAAGTTGTTTCCCTAACATGAAATAATGAATTTAAATTTATAGTTCATGAAATTCTAAGTGAATATTGATGCTTGTGTAATTATGCATGAGTTTTGAGGCATGAAACATAATGTTATCTCAATGTTCATCATTCATATTAAATTAATTTATCAATTAAGGAATTCAATTTAAGTGAAACTAACACACATAGGGTGGTTCAAAATTTAGAGAAAGGGGAAATTAGACTCATTGAATTAGGGAATACCCAAGGGGTGACCAATGATTAGGTGAACATCCACATAAGTGTTTCTCCAATAGTTAGGGTCTTATAAGGCACAAAAAACCATTGTATTTGTTTTTATAGGAAAAAATGATAAATCACCACAAAGTTCCAATAAGAAAAAAATGGAATAGTAATTAAAATGTGATTAAATAAGAAGAAAAGATATAGAACCCATACTTCATTGAAATAGTATCCACATTTCATTAATCAAGAACTGATTTGACCAAAAATGAATGAAATAATATGATTTTTCAAAACCCTTAAAATAGTGCTATAGTTTATGACACCAAAATAGAACAACAGATAGGGGAGGAACATATTAATAGATGAGTGGATAATTTATATCATACCAAGGTATTTACGTATCATTCTATAATGAAGGAATTCGACCATGGAGGAGGAAGATATCAAAAATCATATGAGAAGGAGGAGAAGGACACTAGGAACCAAGGGGGAGACTGCAATTCTATGTAAAGGAGGAGGGAGTATGAGAAAAGGGGTTAAGAAAATCATTAATAGATAAAGGGAGTTTCACCATCAAAATACACTACCCACGGTTTAGATACACTCTTTTTCCAAAATGTGTGCCAATCATGCACCCTTCACTTATATAAGGGGGAACCTCACACAGTTAAGAACACAATTTGACCAAATGTGAAAAAACCACTTTAAAACCCTATATCAAAAAATTATATTGTTTTTCATGGTTATAGAAAAACAATGTGGCCCCCAAGAGCCTACTATTAGCTACTACACAATATAGGGAAACCTTGTGTACTAGCCTGTACAGTTTCTTGTAACCATGGGCCCATTTCTGCTTCATCCCATTTCAGAGATTTGGGTTTATAACGAGCCCTAAACTCACTCCAAACCTCCATTATTTTATTAATAATTAATATTATGGTCATTTTAGGTAAATTATACAAAGAAAAAAATTCTTCATATCTTTTGATACAGTTGGGATGTTACAGTACCCTCTGGCATATGGGAATGTGTGCATAAGGCGTTGTTCCATACTATATTGGGGCACCAGTTTAGTCGATCCCAGTTCCAGTTGTTATAGAATGGTTTTATATAATTATTCATATTTCATACTATTTGGCAATGGTAAATAAGAGACAATTATTTTTTCATGGTTTGGATTTGAGCTCACTTATATATTTGCAAAATAATGTTTGGGGGAAAACCCATTTTTCATTGGGGAATTATACATCCAATTTTTCAATTTTATTGTTGATTTAAACCCACCTATGGTGTTTCACTTGGGTGTGATGTTATACATTTATGTTATTTCATCTCATGATGAGTACAACAACTGGTAGTGTGTGACCATGCATCATTCTATGCATATTTCATTTTATGACTTCTTTATATTTATTATTATTAATAGTTTCATACTAGTTAAATCAATTAGAGATTATTTATTATTAATGGAAATATTCTATAAATGTTTATCTATATATAAATATAGATATTTAAGAGGGGTTGGTTATTTAATGTGTTCATTTCCATTTATATGGAGTTTCTCATATATAATTCTATCACGAAACTCTATATGGACCACTCCAAGATTTATCCTAAAGGAGACACATGGATTTGTGATTTGATTTTATGATACATAAAGATTCCATGATTTTTATGTGTATGGTTTTTTAGGGACAACATTATCTGAGTACCTCATAAGTTCAATGTTTCTTGGTCTGATTTTTATGAAATTTTATATCTTGCAAGAAAGTTTCATTATTAAGGAATGTTTTTAATATGTGAATAATGTTAAATGAAGATTTTCATTATGAAATTGAGTTAATATATGTTTGAAATACCATAATTTTATAGGGAAAATTAACATACAAATATATTTTAGGTCACTGATTTGGTGAAGTAAATTTCACATAGCTGAATTATGTAGTTTATTCATCCATGTTCCCAGATGCTTAATATTTCCAAATGTTTCACCTAAATAGTTTTCTCTAAAAATAATTGTGATTTAGGTAGCTGGTTTTTTTAACTGAATTCAAAATCATATATGTGAATATGATTAGTAGAATATTCTTGTTAAGAAACACATAGTTGACTTTTCCATATAGATAAATTATATTCATTACTATATACAAATTTATTTTATATAGGTATTCATAATTAAAGTATTATATGGTTTTTTAAATTATTATGATTCATCGATGATTCTTAAAACCTATGAAATCATAATATTTTGTTTCTAAACCACAAGTATAAGTGCTTGTTAAAAATTATTATAGATATTTTTTTGAATTAGTGATTTATTTTTCATTGTAGAAAATAAAAATAGTGGAAAATATTTGATAGATAATTTGGTTTTTTAGTATAAAAATAAAATATTGGATTTTGAATCCTTGTTTTTTTAATCATTGATCAATATCAAATATATATCATGTCTTTAGAGGAGTAATTTTTTGTCTAAGAATATTTGTGCAATACCTTCATGATTTTATCATGTAAAATTATATCTTAAATACACTAGAAGATCATAGAAGTGGATCATTATTAAATGTTCTAATTAAACCCAATCGTCAGTATAATCATCATCATTGTGCAATCCATTTGTGTACATCAGTGAGATTTTGTAATTTTGAGTGTGACTCCTAACTCCTATAGTGTGATATCCCAATAATTCTTTTTTAGGTTATTTCACTAGGGGATTTTGTGAAATTAATATATGGTTGGGGGAATAAATAGACATCATATATAATGGGATTCCTCATTTTATCCAATACATTCTAAAATATATGTTTTACCTAATCTGACTTATGAGGAATTATCATGTGACGATGAGTTTTTCAATTTTCAGTTGATTAAACTATAAAATATCAAAACTGATTATTTTACTTAAATAAATTTTTAAAACCACAATCCCATGATTCACCTCCCCATTCTAATTTATGATAAATTATTCATCCATAAACATAAATAACTATCAATTAGTGAAGGTTTACTCTATATGATCCAAAACATTATTCTTCAATCCATGGATAATATCAATTTATTTAATAACTGGGGTGTGTAAAATATTAATGGAAAATCTATCACAATTTGGATAATGAAATACTGTTGTATCTTTTATATCTAGGAATATAGGATTTTTATTAAAAAATTGTTGTATTTTTACCTCTCATAAAAAAATATAGATGATATTTTTTGAAAAAATTATTATTGATGTGTCTAAAAAAATCCAAAATTATAATCTAATGTCACTATAAGAGAATCATTACAACAAATTTTTAGGATTAAAAACTCCAAATGAGATATGGGACAATGATGATGTGTATTCATAAATGTAATTTGAATCTCAAAGTGTAAAATATACTGATATAGAGAATAAAATATAATGAAATTATAATTTTAGTGGATGAATGGGTTGGTGATTTCTTTACTCAGGTAAATAAAATCGAGAGAAATAATCAGGGCTTTAGTTAGAATATTTATTATTAAAAAATGGTGAATTAATTTATGGTAAAATTTCAATATATATTTGATACTAAAATTTTATCACTTGAATATGGATAAGATATTTCTATTAACAAGTTACGCAATATTATCATTTCTTATAAAATAATAATCCATACATCATTTGTGAATAAACAAAAAGAATATATATATTTTAAATCCTTGAGAAGAATGAAACATTTGATGTTATGATGTTTTTATTGTCAAAAGTGACTTCGAGAATAAAAAATAATATCAAAGTGTTCATGAATTTATTTCAAAAATATTTCATAGGGGAAAAATCAAGAATAAAGTTACATTATCTAGTATATGTTATAAAGATAATGGTTTTAAACACTATGCAATTAATTTTTTAAAGATGAAAATATAATAATTTTAATCTAAAAAAGAATAAAAATACTTAATTAATGTAATTGGGAAAAAATTATCATGAAAATATAAATCATGGGTGAAGAAAGAATAGATCTCAATGGACAGAATAATGAAATATAATGAGAAAAAATAGGATTATGATTATATCTCTTTTATTGATAATGATGAAGAGTCATGTGATGAATTTAAAATTTCAATGGTCTTTTTTTATATGATTATTGATTCATCTAATAGTAATGAAGATGATTTAGTACCATATAACTATGAATACATTTTTAATGATAAAATTAAGGCATGTTTTTAAGAAAAGAACCATGATCAAGAATGAGAGGAATACATTTATAAGAGAGAAAATGAATCTGGTTGATTAAAAATTTGAGCAAGATTAATGGGAGGCATATATTGTATAATAAATTAAAAACACCACATTTAATGTTATGTAATATGATAAAATGATAAATATCTCTAATAAATACTCAATTTAAAGAATAAAAAAATATTGTTAATCAAATAAAACTGATTGTATAATGAAAATGGTCTATAAAAGATCAATAATTAAATCCCAAGATATATGGAATTTAAGGTATAATCCAAAAAAATTTCTTTAAAAATTATATTTTGTCATAATATGAAAAATATTTTTCCAAAACTACTAACACCTAAAATAAAATTTTAAATAATTTTTCTAGTAAAATTTGGACATTTAAAATTGTTGAGAAATTTTTCATTAGAATTACTATTTATGGAATAAGATTATTAGAAAAAAATATTTAAAATGAGATATAAAATAAAACATAGCCTATTCTACATATGCCAAATTTAGAATAGAAATATTCTGGAAAAAATATTTCTTTTTTATGAAAAATTAGTCTTCAGGGTTATATATGGTGCTCTGAAATATTTGGATATAAATAAAACAAATGACGGTATAAAAAGTGGTTACCAAGGATAAAACAAGAATCTAGTAGGATTAGTTATTTTTATAAGAAAAAACACATTATATGAGACCATTCATAAATGAAAAATAGATTCAAAAATAGGTTCAATTATATTGCGTTGATTTGTGATAGGTGTGGTAAAAATTAACCTAAATTATAGTAATTATAGAAAAGCCTAACCTAGCATTCCCAATTATAAAAATGACGCTTCGGCCCAAACCCTTAGAAAAACATACCAATCCACTACCCTCTCAAAAATAATGAAAAATATTTCTATGTTTTAAATAAAAAATTCTATTATTAATTAATTTTAATTTTAATGAAATTATTAATGCAGAATAATTGATACTGGAAAGTGTGTGTTACACCCATATGATTGACGAAGCTAAAATTTTTAGGAAAATTGAGAAATATAAAGAATGTGTAGTAAAATTTGATAAAAACACTTCCTTGAAAATAAAAATAATTAGAACATTATAGACTAATAATAATAATGTGAAATCAGTATCTATTATTTATGATGAATAGAAAAAACACAACTTGTTATGTATTAGAAAACTATGTGATGATGGTAATTTTATGACATTCAAATAAATTACCCGCTTCATTAAAACAAAAATCATTTTATGAAATATTTATCAATGTATTGGAACTAATTTGAACTTCTTATTGAATGATTATCCTTTAAATACATGTTACATGATCATGAATTATGAATATATGTTATTGAATAAATAACATGGTAATCTTGGGAAAATAGTCTTAAGTAAGATTATAATACTTGAATTGGTGATATATTTTCCAAATTCAAAAAGAGGTAAAAATGGAATCCATTGAGAATTTTAGGTGGTATTGATCACTCAGAAGGATCATAAGAAGGTGGATATTAATTTCACAATAACATTGGAATTAGTCCACATAGATCTTCGTAGGACTTTGAGATAGAAGTCAATTGATGTTGTTATCATTTGATTACATTATTAGATGACTTCACTTATATGACTAATGTTTTTTCATTAATTTAATGCTTGAGGCTGTTAGGGTGTCCAAATTTTATGAAAGGTTGTTTGAAAAGGATCATGGTTTGTTAATCAAAATACTAATAACAGATAATGTAAAATAATACACATGTAATGTGATTAAAACTTATCATTGAAAAAAAAATTTCATTAAATATTATAGAAAAACCTATAAACCACAATAGAATAGTGTTTTAGAGAGTAATAATATTTAAATTATTGAAATAGGAAGAAAAATTATGGATTAGAATAATGGATCAAAATATTTCTATACACAAGAAGTCTGTACTACATTGGTAATTTGGAATAGTTTTATCTTCAGAGAGGAAACACATGCCACACCATATTAGACATTGTTCCAATATATTCCCATAGTGAAATATTCTAACCTCATTAGTATATCATGTCAAATAAAAATAAAATAATTTCAGTTGAGAAATATTGAATAAAATGATAATGATGGAGTATTTCTGTGGCTAATTACCTATTATGAATAGATACAAATTATGGAATAAGATATTATATAAAACACATGTGTTTTTAGATTTTAAAATTCATGAATATATAGGATCTTAGAGTTATAAGATCCATATAGACTTTTCATATGTCAAATAAAGCATTTCGAAGAGTTTTGGTGAAAAATTAGTAAAATATGATGAAATCAAACAAGAAACAGTAGATATTAATTCATAATACTTTAGTGATGATGAATAAAGTCATATTGGTGTTAAAAACCCCAATTAAATATTAGAGAAACATTTCAAATCTATGAATATTATTAATAATTTGAATGAACTATTTCATAATAATAGAATAATTATATTTGAAAGTAAAACAACCCTTATATTCATGGTCAAACCTAGAATAGTGGTGATAGTTATTACGAATGACTAATGGGTAAAACCTGTGAATTAATAACTCAATCGAATTAATACATACATTACATGGAATCATTTTCCATGACTAAAAACAACAAATTTGAATGGAATAAAATGGTGTTTCATGAACAAAATGAATGGAATAGGTGAATTAATATGAAATAAAGCTATACTTATTTGAAAATTAAATTCAAAAAATGGAAAACATTAAATTTCAAGAGATAATTTCTCTAGTTAACATAAATAATAAAATAAGTATGTTTGTACTAGTGGCATCTCCTATGAATTATAATTCTTTTTAAATGGATATAAATTTAGAATTTTTTAATAGGGACCTTTATTATTATGTTTTTCTTGAAGAAAATATAAAGATTCACCCTTTAAAATGAATGAATATTAATTTTTGCTATAAAAAGGGAATTTTATAGATTAAAATATTATCCATGGAATTAAATTCATAATATGATATCTATTTTCAAAAAATAGTTTTTCTAAAGGAAATATTTGGAAACAATTTTTTCTTAAAGAAGGATATCATAGACACATTTGTGGTGATACTTTTTTTGGATGACATAATTTCTTTCTGATAATAATTGTTTATCATGTGTAGAATTTGATTGAAAAGTGAAAATTATGTTTTTGATATCTATATGGGGGAACTGATCTTTTTAACATGTGTTTATAGATTGTGTATAACTCAAATCATATCGACATTTCACATGAAAAATATTCAAAATAATTTTTTAGAATGTTTAGAATGTATCGATAAGAAGATATCTCTATACTAATATTGTTTTTCATGTTGTAGGGAAAATATTAATAGGGAAAAAACATTGTTCAAATGATTTTTGGAAGCATGAATTCAATATTGTTGTATCTCATATAGTTCTATCTTGAAATTTCTTATGTGGTGAATTTTTGTTCACTATATCATATTTCATCATAGTAAACAAGTATTTTTTAACTAATATAATTCATAGATATGTAAATTGTAAAATGTATTATGGGTAATTATATAGGTGAATTGGGATTTATATTTTCTTTCCTATAATAATGTATATTATAATATTTGCTAAACAAATCATAGACCCATATCCAGTTATGTTTACTTAGTTAGGGTTGGTTCTATTAGATAGTATTGTAAGTACTGATTTTCTATGAACCAAAGTAGAGGTGAGTCAGAGTTTGTAGTGGCTACTCATGTAGTTGAACTTGTTTTGTGGATTCAATTACAATTAGAATATTTTAGGTTTAATATTTAGATGCCATTGAAGGTTCATTATGATAATCATAGTGTTATTGATCTGTTAGAGGATCTAGTTCAACAATATCATTCAAAACACATTAACATAAAAATCATTATATCAAAAAAAATATTAATTCAGGCGAAATCAAACAATATTATATTTAAATAAAATAACTTATTATTGATGTCCTTAAAAATTCCATTCATCATTAATGGTTATTTGAGTTGTTAAAAAAATTCAATGTTCATTATTACTCATAAATTTGAGTATTTGAATCTCTAAAATCCCCTATTTACCTTCAGAATATGTTTTAAAAGGGGGATAGAAGTCTCTGATGAAGATGATTTTCATTGAAAATGGTTATTTTTTATAAATATTTAGAAGATAAACTATTCAATAAATAATGTTAAATCATAGAATGAACTCCCAATGAGGAAATAAAGAAGATGTAGGACATGAGATAGTGAGTAATGCAGGTAGTGATTAAGGTACTGACCAACCAGATTTAGTGTAGTGGCCTTCAATTAATTATAAACAATGGTGGTACAAGAAGAAATTCCCTCCTTAGAGATGATGAAATGTTTATGTTTCTTCACAAATCATGTTTTTTTGTAATGTTACATCCATGGGGTTTTAATTGAATTTTCGAATTCTAAAGGGGGATATTGAATAACTCCAGGGATTTTTTCTCCATTTGAGAAAACTTGGTAATCCCATGGTTCATTATGAGAATGAGTTGATGTGTCTTCTAATAATATCATCTGAATAAATAATATGTCTAATGTTTTATAATATTTTTTATGGGTTAATATTTCATTCAATATAGTATTATGATGGTATCACGTGTCTTTAAAGTGTGATTACTTTTAACGGAAGATGTTTTCTAGAGTTTGAGAGAATTTTGTTTGAAAACATAATTTTTGTAAAGGATATATTCACATAGATATTTGTTTTAGCGACCCTATTTGATAGTGGGAAATTAATTCAAGAATATATTTTATCTGATTTATCCTTGTAACCAAATTCATCATGTATCCAAGTATTTAATATAACTAATTTCTTATTTTCTAGATTGAAAATCCCATATCATGAAGTTCCATTAGGATCATTGTTTGTGATCATTTAGAGTAGAAGGAGGTGAATTAATTTCCACTTTATCTATTATTATAAGGTTTCTCAATTTTTTTGGAATCATTCTTAACATTTGAAAATATATGTAGAATTTATAATGATATTTTATACACCTCTAAAGATTCTATTTGACTTGATAACCCTACAGATCATTTCTAGAAATTTATATTATCAATTTTAGTTTTTATAAAAATTATTGAAAATATCCCATAGAAAATATTAATCCAATTTTTATATCTATTTTTTCATTTTGTAATGGCTACATCCAATTTTTATTTCTCAGATTTCACCATTCAGCTTTCCTTTTACTGGAGGCTTAACAAATCATTCATCAATCTGATTGTACTTACTGATCTGTAAAAATAACTATTTTATTCAGATTTACCTCACCCGATTAAGTTAGCCAATAAATTCCCATTTTAAGAATCAAGTCTAGACCTATTCACATTCTGATTTGGATGATTAAAAACACAATCAACCACACTGTATTTTCCTTCAACTGATAGAACTATAATCAATGTTCCGCCATCATATGGATCTCTGAGAAATGTTCAATGTAAACCTATAAGAGAATTCTATTTGAAACTCATCCTATGCCAAAAATTTCAGAGTGTCTATTTTTTTCTGACTAATAAAGTCATCAAGTACAATTATGAATTTTCACACCCTTTATATATGTCATCCTTTAAATAGTTTTCATAGGAAGTAAAATTTATTTTACAATCATCAAAATTTGAAATTTTAATATCCTATTGATTTAAATTTCACTTGAATGCTTACTAATATTTCAGGAATATATCTGAAGCTTCATAAATTCTATATCATATTCACACCTATTATAATTTTTGTATACTTGATGATAATGAAATTTGGAATACTTCATTATCCTCATAGAGATAAATAATATTGGATGACCAGATTCCACATCAACACATTTAACGGAAAGAATATGATTAGGTAAAATCATTATAATTTCTCTATGTGGTGTTCTTTTCCAGAAAATCTTTAGCTGATGATATTTAATAAAAATCCTATGTCAGATGAAATCAAAAAAAATCATCTTCTACTTGAAATTAAATGTGTTTCACTTTATTAGGGAATATCTAAATTTTAATGATCAACATACCTCTATTTAGTGGATCTTCATACAAGAATTATTTACGATGATAGATCAAATAAATATCTATCTGGTAAAAAAATTATATCATTTAAAATTTCATATACCATTTTCTTTTTGCAAATATTTCACTATCCATTATTCTCCTTGATATTTTATCCTTTGAATATTTCACAGGTATTTTCATAAGGAAAAATTTTATTGTATCATTAAAAATATCTTTTTAGAGATATGCTTCCAATTTACTATGCTAGATAACATTGAAAAGCTATGTTCTATCTAGTGTAATATTAATATATTATCAAATTATTATGCATCAAAACATTTTATAAAACTTTTATCGTTAAAAAAATATCATTTAAAATGGTTGAATACATTGTATCAACTTCTAAATACTTATTTTCAGGGAAGAATCCCCATCTAAATATGTATTTTTCCAGGATTTCTTCATCTGATTCACATTGTGTAACTGTGTACTAATGTTATGTCATATTTCATCCATTTTTTAAACATTTTTTCATTTAGTGACTCAACATTTGAAAAATTCATGACAAAATTCCCGTTTATGCAAACATTAAAAAATCAACATTATCTGTTACATTTCATATAAGTGCACTATCAAGATATTTTATTCATTGATGTTCATCCAATGTATCAGTTTCACTTATTCTCTTTTGTAATTTTCTCACATTTTAAAAAAAATTATAAACTTAAAAAGGAAAAAATAATAATAATATCTATCTAGAACACCATTTTTGGATATTTTCAAATAATTCCATCATCATGGATGATGAAAAACATCATGAGGACAATATCATTGAGATAATCATAGAATCATTAGTTTTTATGTGGCACTATTACATTCCTTCATAATAAATCTTCCTACAACTTCTTTCTCTAGAATGTTTCTCTAGAAATGTGACTTTCATTAGAAACTATCATATTCCACTTTATTAAGAATCTATACTCTCAACATCATTAAAAAATTTCTCTAGTAACTTTCAAAACCAACACATATGTTTATATGGATACCAAATTGAACCAAACTCAATTTGGTCATAAAAAGATCCCCATTTATGTTTTTTCCATACTCATTTTCATCATAAAATGTTTTACTCAAATATTTCTCACCATTTTATATTTATATCTTCTTAATCCCCCTTCTTTTATTCTCCCTCATATTGACAATAATATTCAATGAGGCTAGTCATTACTAATATTCATAATTTCAGAATCTGAATTTTTTTTAGAAGAAAAGAAATATCAAAAGGGTTTCATAACAATTATCCTCTTACTAAAGAACTCCATGTTTAGATAGCCATACCCAGTTTAGAAAATGAGAGTTAATAATCAAGGTGGCTAATATTTTCCATAACACTAATTTTACATAATACATTCTTCATGTTTATTAAATGATATTTATATTATAGAAATTTTTTTAATGATTTTCTTAGTGAAATATCACACACATCATAAAAAATAACGAAATATTTCAGGTGAATAAATATAACATTCCTAACCACCACAAGTTTATTATGGAATTTACTTAAATCTATAGGATAGGTATGATACTAATACCTTATCTTTATATCTTCTCCCACTCAATGTAGGATACCATTTCTCATAATCGTTGAAAAACTTCAATTATGGTAATTTTAAGATGTTATAAAACATCTGTAGTACTGACCCATCTACCGAACATTTCATTTAATTACCTAATTGCGAGTAAGGAAATATATAAATTTGGAAAAATGAGGAGTCTCATTTGTTCCGTAGAATTAATGTTTGAACTAACAATATTTTCTTAGTTTCAATTGTATGCTTTTCATAGATTTTGAAGTGGTTATACATTCATTATTTTGACCATTCTTGTCATGTTTATATATGAATTTATTCTCATCTATAGTGTAATAAGATGAATATGAGAACTTTTTTCAGATTTAGTAATATCTATGTTACCATCAATTTGTAACATCTTTCATCTTCTTTTTCTTGTGATGGTAAATATTTCTTTCAATATTTAGTAACATTTCCATATTTATCAAGAATATTCCATTTCTTCTAAATTTTCAAATTACCACTGGTTGAAAACTTCTAATCATTATTGTTCTCATTTCTAGAAACATGTTTCATCACTTTTTCATTTCCATATATTTTTAATTCCTCTAAATAAATATATAAGTCTATGTACTATACCCAAATAAGTAAATACTCTTTCTATCCCAGATCAAATTTCCTAATCTCTTTATTTTTCACTACTATGACATTGACATTCTTCATTTTCTGAACATTATAATCATCCTTAAATAAATCTTTTGGAAGGTTTTTTCCACTATTATAATTTTATAACCCCTTGAATCATACATGTTTTCTAATAGATACTTGGTGATCAATCATGAATTTTCTCTTCCTAAAAACTCCAAAACACCATCCATGACCTTTGAGTAATGATCATTCAGACTAATAGTATAATTGTTATCAACATTATTATATTTTACTTTTTAAAAACATTGGGATGCTTTGTTCATTGAGATGAATTATTGATCAATTCCACTCATTCTTAATGGAATATGTCTTTTAAAAAATAACTAATTTTCTACCTATAGAGTTAGTAGAAAATGTAACTCATTGGGATTGTTTTGTAAAAGAAAAAACAAGTTCTCTCAAACATTATTTTCAAAATCCTTAGAATTTTCCCTCTTTTTCTCTAACACTATAGTAATATATCATATCATATTTGATAACACAATTTTTTTCTTAAGAAACATTTAATTTGTTTCTGACAAATTTTATTCTTGTTTAGTATATACCTCTTTAAAAAAAATTTACAATCTTCTTGAGTTCTATTATCTTCATCTTATTCTACTTAAATTCTTAAATAATTAATGTTTCAAACATGTTGTGATTCTCATCACTAACTGAATTTTCTCAATAAAATTTATATATGCCATTTATCTCATCAACATTCATTTTTTAATACATAATAATATTGAGGATTATCTCCATAATTTTTTTAATCACAATTTATCAAAATTTATTTATTTACGATCATTCTGTATCTACATTTCTTAATGATTGAGTTGGGTATTTTCCTTGTGTGTAGATAATAATTTTCCCTTTATAATAAAATTATTTTTCATTCAACCTTCAACACCATAATCAATTATTAGTGAGTTAAATCATTTTATAACTCATCCAATGAAAATAAAATGATGATCATATTCATTATTGTATGAAGAGTCAACCTTCAATCTTTTAATACAATTTTTTTGTTGTTATAAGGAATGTTTTTAAATCTTCTCTCCCACATAAAATTAATAATCTTCATATCACAATCTTTAGAAATATTTTATTTCTTCAACTTCATCTGAATCACATGATTCTTATTTATATCCCTTCTCTCTATTCCCCCTTTAACATAGCTTTGATGTAAATTTCATTCTTTATATTTTTTTATGAAAACTATTATTTTACTTATCACATGTGCTAGGAGAGTATTCTAATATTCATCACAAGAAAAATTTACACTTTATTCTAAGGATGATACATTAGAATTAAATCTATTAAAATGTTTCTCTTCATTTTTTATAGTAGTGGAATCTTATATATTCTGACCAATGCCTCTGATGTTTCAGATGATCTCTTTAACTCTTCAAATGTATTTATCAATAATGTATTCATAATCAATATTAAAATATTCAAATATACTTCTTCATATTTGTGACATACCATCCTTAATTTTTCCATCTCATTCATAACTACTTCTCACTATGTCACACATATTCATAGCAATTGGTAACCCCATAATCATTCTATATATATTTTCTATAAGATCCATCAATAAGGTATTACAATATTTTTTATTTTTCTCAGTATTTTTCTTTGCGACATCCATAAAAAACACTAAAAATGAGGAAATATGATTCTTTAATATTATTTAACATCATGTAAAAGAGATAGAATATATGGAATCATCTTTTCATTCCAACTATGATAGTTTTACCCTAAAAAACAGGAACACCTCTTTTTTTCAATGAATGGGAAATATCTATTCATAGTAGTTGGATCTTACATAGGGACCCCTATTATTCAAATAGATTTTATTATAATGAATTTATTATATTACTATAAATGGGAGGTGTATAATCAGTTATCATATTTTCATTCAAAAAACTGTTTTTCTACTTTGTAAAGAAAATATATTTACCTCTAAAATACCATGTATAACTCTTCATGATATTTGAGAACACTATTAAGAGTATGTTGTTCTCAAAATCACTCATAAAAATATTATACTTTGATATGTTCAATCATAGTTCTTTGACATCATAGAAAAAATTAATTAGAAAATGATTGTCTAATTTTTATGTCATGTTTTCTTATATCCAATGGAACCGTATGTCATCCCATCATTCAAAGGATTCATTGGATTTGCCATAATCTAATAGCTCTATTAATTTTTCTCCCATATGACTATACTCAATTTCCCAATTTACAAATTTCTAAATTTAGAGTTACTTGATCTGATTACATCATCCAATGAATCTTTATCCCATGAAGAAACCCTAACATAGTGCACTACCTACATTGACTGACTAAAAAATAAATCAGAAACTCCCAATATTCCTTCATTTGATGGAACTCTGATGAATGTTCATTTTTCTTCTAGATCCCCATCTAATTCTGATATTTATCATTTTAGGGAAACTCTATTGAAAACCTAGTGTTTTAAAAAAATAACATTGTGTCAGATTTTGTACACATGAACAATGTCTTAGTTAAATTATTTCTTTTTTCTCCCATTTTATTATGTTCATAAATCATAATTATATGTTCGAAATAAAATTTATTTCCCACCCAACCACATTATTATTTCAAATATCCCAATGATTTGAGTATTACCCAAATTCTTCTTATCACTACAAGAATATTAGAGAATCATCAAGAAATCTCCAGAATCATCAACATTCTTAGAATTTTCCCAAACATGATATTAAGGAACATTCTTAAACTTTATTAACATCATAAATATATCATAAAATAGATTAAAAACTTCTAAATCTATATTTTTTATTGAAATTATATATTTTATATAAACATCCTTATAATTTTTCTACTTAGTGATTTTTTTGAAGTTATTTGTCCAATGATAAAACATCGATATTATAATTCCAATGAACTCACAAACACTTAAATAAAATAATCCTTTCACTAATTTCAATGTTTTATGAAAATTCAAAATATTAACTCTTTACAAACATTCATTTGGGGGATCATTATACAAACCCTCTATCTGATATTATTTCATACAGATTTCTATTTGGGGAATCTATTCAATCATTTAAAACATATTTTCCCTTTTTATTATGGAAATATTGCAGAATAAATTTTCCAATTTGATATTCCATACTTTGGATATTTAAGGTATCCAACTAGAGGATACTTTCTCTTGTCACGTTATACAAATATTCTTTCGGTTATCTACTTCATACATTCCTTGTCTAATGTTTTTCACAAGCTATCCACTATATTGTGTATTCTCACACAATTTACCCTATTATTCTAAATTATGTTTTTATTAATTGTTAATATGGAAAACATAATCTATATAATACAACTAAATGGAGTGTAGAAATAAAAAATACTTCATTTAGATTAAATTTCACTATACAAACTTGTTGGTTTGATGATTTTTTTCTACTATCCACATTGTACAACATTATATGAAAAATATGCTTGATTTAATCCTAGCATTACATGAATTTTAATTAGATGGATCTGTTTTTGAAGAATCATGAATACATTTCCCCTTTGAACAAAATTATTAAATCTAAAATCTAGTCAAGAATTATGACATGTACTCCATCTGAAATGTTTTTTATAATGTTATATTGGAGAATCAGTTACACATATTCTCCATTATCCATTTATCACCTTCTATATAAGTATAAAAACCTAAAAACTCAAACATCATATAGAATCCTTCTCTAGAAACCTATTTCTCGTTATTTTAACATTTAACCATCATATTTTATCATGATAGACATCATAACATCAAGATATTTGAGATCCCTATAACATCATCAGATTCTATAAGGAATTTTCATACATTCCCTCATTAGTAATGTCCCTAAAATATCTTTTTCAAAAAGTGTATAGTTACATAATCTTAAAATAAATGGATATTAAATTATATCATATGAATTTACAACACATTACAAAAATACATTATTGATGACCATACTAGTTTAGTGTATCTAGAATCATGGAAACATTATCTCTTAAATCAGTGGAATATCTTCAATATATCCCTTAAAGATCTATCCCTTTAGTACTCCTTCTTAAAACCATTATTCATAACATAGATAATGGAAACATAAGAAAGGTGTGAGATCAGATTCATTTTAAGGGTAATCATTAGATATATGTAAGCATAACGTGAACATAAGGGTATGAGAACATTATCATAACATTATAAGATCATACCCTTTATATAAAAGATCACAAACAAGAGTCATAGAATAAGTATTGGTAGTTTATAAATCAAGAATCAAAAGGGTGATAAATCGTCATAAATCAATCAAGAACCATATAATCATGTCATAAAAGTTTGTTTCAATTATAACTATCAAATATAATTTCATGTGACTAGGTTATCCTCTATGGACATCAACATAATAGATTAGGACACACCTGTTTCCATTTTTTTGATCAGGACACACATGTTTCCCATAGTGGATATGAAATTCCTATTACCCATATAGGATCAGGACACACAAATTTCACATTTTGTATCCGGACCCAAATCCTTCCCATTTATTGACCATGACACACTAGTTTCCCATAGTGGACCAGGACATAGTTGTTTCGCATTTTGGACAAGGACACATTGCTTTCCCATTTTTAGATCAATCCTAGAAAATTATTTTCGATCATTATCTCATGATATATAAATATTTACCCAATTCATTTGAGGGAGATATAAGTCCCATCCATCACATAATAACATCATACATACATGTTCTATAAAATGAACATCGTATAATAACCTATAAAAAGAAAAGGTATTGATAAAAATTATATCATAACTGATGAAATGAAATGGGTATCATAAAAATTTCATTATACATTAACCTATCAAAAATATATAGGTTTCATAATCAATTTCTTGTAGAATAATTCTTAAAAATAAATGGATTTTATAATATTTCTATCATGGTATAGCCCAGGTAATAGAAACATGTTTCATTAAATATATTAAAATCCTAAACATTAACTATTTAGAAAAAATAATGAGAATTTTTTTTCCTTAGGGAATATCCCTTGTAAACAATAAACTACATCAATATATGTCAGCTTAGATGAATCATTATTTCGAATGTTATCTTGGAGAATTTATTTTGTAAAATAATTGTTCATTGAAAATCACGAGGGAAGAAAAAATATCCAATATTCTTTTTAGTAAAAACCACTATGAAAACAATTAATATAAGAATTAAAAATAATTTAAAAACTTTATTGAGGAAAATATCATTTCTCTTTTTGAAAACACTTTTTAAATCCTATAACATTTGAAAATAATTTTCTTTGAGAATAACCATTAAATGTGTTAAAGGATGATTTAGAATCCATATTAAACTGTTTTTTGAAATATTTTTAAATATAATTTCCCTTGAATATGATCTTAAAACTAATATAAAATCATTTATGAAAACATTTTTTTGATAAATATGGTTTTTGAATAATACAAATTTCTTACCATAGATTTAAGTAAGGTTACATTTTCTTAAAAATGTTTTCTTATTTATATTCAGTACTAAATAATTGAAAAATAGTACCATTAATTTTATATATAATGAATAATCAGAGGATAATAAAATTGAAGATAATTGTTGAGATATGTATCGTGATATTTTATTAATAGAAGCATAATTAAAAAATATCCTGATAAATGATGAGACAATAGTAATAAGTTTTTACCACATTGGTAACATAGAATCATAATCCCCCTGAATGAATAATGATAAAAAAGATTAAAATATGATAAAAATAGATATATTCACGGTCTAAAATGTAAAAGGGTAGTTATTATAATCCATATAAAAATATTGGCGTACAACATGGCATGTATCAAAAAGAAGGAAAATTGGGACAAAATTTAATTTACTGATATGAAAAATTTCAGACGAAGGACACCATGAAAGATTGATCATAAAATGGATATGTAAATAACCATAACATTAAGTATAAGAATCATATAATACATTAATGGGTTGTATATACAGAATAAGAAATAAATTAGTGAAGAATAAATAATAATTCTCATAGAAATTAAAAGTGACATGAGAAAACCCTTACCCTACATCTTGAATTTCAACCAAAAAGTTCAAACCACATGTATAATAAGCATAAGTTTTTATAAATCTTCTACATAACCATATTATTATATATCATAACATATATGATTTATTGTCGCCCTATATTACCCATTTTTAACAATCCCATGTTTAGGTTATGTTTGGAGTAATAACCGCATCGATTTTTATACATGATTTGACTTATTATTCTCTGTCCATTTAAAGAAATCATGTATCATTATATAAATAATGTAATACAAGGTATAAATATTATATATATTAATTTTATATTTATTTATAATAACCTATGAATGATAAAAAATAATAAATTGAATACACCATTAATGGAGATGATTGGTTGTACATATGCATGGACACTATTTCTATTTAATTACCATTTAAAAAAAATAAAGTAGATGATATATATATATATATTAGTTATATTTAAAATATTATGTCATATATATCATATAATTTTACTAAAACCATCCTTAATATATTCCACATAGAGTGTGAACGAATCACATCTCTTCGAGGAGGTGGTAATAAACATGTCCACAAATGAAGAAATCATATTTAAAAAAAATGTTCAACATGAAGGTATTTGTTATATAATAATTCAATTAGAATAATTTAATCATAATTATAATATATATAATATAAAAACATAGTTCCCATCATAAAATTCCATCCCTAATGGGTGTAAGGGAAAAATAAACAACATCATTTTCTGAGGTGGCAGTTTGCTGCGCCCAAGAATTGTATATTTGTATCCCATTTGATGGAAGGATCTATATGTATAGATCAAAAAAATATAATAAATAATTATCATATTATTTATTATAATTAATATATTATATAATCATTTAATAAGAGTAATTTAGGTGGTGTTGAATGAAAATAAAATAAAATATCTTATGGAAGGTTGTTACCTCTTCATTGTGTGACTCTTTTTGTATTATAGAAAAGGGATTCCTTGATTTATTTTAAACCTAATATGAGGATTATAGGATTATAGGAGGATTTTTGGGAGCTTATTTTGGATGTTTTTTAAATGAGTAAATGTGTCTTGGGATGTTTAATGAAGGAGAAGATTGAATGCCTTTTTATAGTGGAGGAGTAGCATTCATGTAAATACCAATAGGTAAACACTATTGATTGGTATAACAAAACTTATGTTCATCCAAAATGATAAAATAAAGCAATAATGTAAAATTTTGGTTGATAAAAACCTGTTACACACAATAAATTTGTATTTATAACATTTTGTTATTTAACATTTTGGATTCCCCACTGTCATCATTTTGGTTTTTATAAAGGCCACTAATTTTCTAACATAAGTTATATAAACATTAAGAATAAATTAAGTTTTGATTTATTAGAAACTATAGACACCATGAATTATAAATTTAATATATAAATTTTATAAAATAAAGCCCATGTGTGTTGGAAATTCATTTTAATAATAGATCATGTAACACACAAAACCCTACTTTATCCCGAACTGTGCTAACAATGTGTTCT
Source organism: Viscum album (assembly GCA_963277665.1). NCBI lineage: Eukaryota > Viridiplantae > Streptophyta > Magnoliopsida > Santalales > Viscaceae > Viscum > Viscum album. The sequence continues at coordinate 577,868,883 of OY728161.1, read as the reverse complement.
ATATTTAAATATCAATATCTTAATAGTAAAAGATTAATTGTACCACTATTGGAAAATATTTTATTTTTATTATCATTTGAAAATCAATATTCAGAATTTTGGATTTATTATAATTTTAATATCAATTTTAGTAAAATACCATTAATGTCAATTTTGATTTAATTAATTTAATTTTAAATTAAAAATATAAAAACATTATTGGAATTAAATAAAGTTAATTCAATATCTGTGTAAAGTGATATATTCATCTAAAAAATCAATAAAATGTATTATTTCATTTAATTTATTTTACTATTCATGTTTTTATCATTGTTTATCTTATTTAATTATTAACTATATAATCCATTCATTAGGGTTTTAAAGAATTTAATGTAATTATATGCTCTATAAAAATTAAAGTTAAATTAAAATGATTAATAACTCATTTAACTTTAAAAATAATGTTTATAAGGGAAAATATGTATCTTCCTCAATAGTCTAATTATTTATAATTGTCAAAGGTATGGAAAGTTATTATTTTTCATTAAATTACTTATTATATGGGTCACTATAATAGAATAATATCCAACTAACTCATAAAATTCAAAACAAATTGGTATATGATCTAAATACAGGAATCCAATAGATCATGGACAATTTTATATGTTATTTTGTCCCCTAAGAATAAGGTTTCACCCCTTATTACATTTATTTTACCTTAATAACTATAATTTATTTTAATTACATTGAAAAATATTGTTAGTAAACAAATAATTTTATATTATTAGAATATAAATTCTATAATAAATATAACAATCTATTTCTATTTTTTAAAATACAATTCATAGAAGTGGGAAAATTAAATTTAATGCAAATCCCACATACTTGAAGAGAAAGCTAGTTTTTAAAGTGAAAATGGTCCAATGTTGAATAGGTTTTTATATCTAAACTGAATATAAAAAATATTCATGGGACGTAAATTATATTGGTAGATATATAACTGAACTGTAATGAATTTAAAAAAAATTAAAATATAATTTTACATTAATAATTATTTAAAAAAAATGTATTTTTTTACTAAATTGTATAATTTGTCACCATTCATCAAAAAATGAATCTTCTAATAAAAATACCAAAAAATAATCCAAATATATTTATTACGTTATGAATTTAAAATTGAATTTTAATTTGAAAAATAAAATTTTAAAAAATGTAAAAATTCTATGTTAAAATAGGTGTGCCAATAAAAGGTGGAAAAAAATGGTTATTTTTGTAACACAAGATAACTCAGTGTTATGTATAACATTAAGTTATCTTGGTGTAGCATATAATTAAATAATAATGTGGTATTGTGTACAGAATAAGAATAACATGCTTCTTTTATATAACAAAAGATATATTCAGTGTAGTGTGGTATGAATCATAATGAAGTATAAATAAATTAGAAAAAAATCACAACATCTAAGGGTGTTATATTCATCAACACTTAAAATAAATTTCACCTTAGAAATTCATATATTTTATAAAAGGTTTAATAATTGAATTGTCCTTTCATAGAAACCCATATAATAAAAATGTATTCAAAAAATTACTTTGATAAAGATATTTGGAACCATAAAGTTTACCCATAGTAACATATAACAATGCTTCCACATAGAATAAAATTATTTGGGAGTGAATATATGACATAAAGGAAAATTATAAACAATTATAAAGAGTGATTAAGGATCATTGATCACCCAAATTTGAATAACCAATAAAAAGTTAAGGGCCTAAATACCATAAACTGATGATAATTCATAAGACCATCGATTCAATAGAAATGAAGTTATTAGTTTAAATCTTTTTCAACCCCTTTTAAATGAGTTAAATAATTATTCAGAAGAATATATAATTACATGATTTCATTCTATTCCATATTCACTGTCTCAACTATTGGTTGTTTCTTGATCAATTCCCACATCATCTCTTTCTCCCATGGCTAAAGGTGAATTTTTCAATTATATAGAACTATCATATAATGTAACCCATAATTAGAATGGTAACTCATTTCAACCATCTTTAGATCACATTACAGAAATATATATTACAAAATTTATCATTTTTCACAATCTTCATATAATGAGATAATACAGTATTCTCACAAACATAATATGAATTTTAACTTAAAAATTCTATAAGTGGTTAGCCTTATAACCATTCAGAAAGATGAAACCCAAAATATTTTAAATAAGGTCACCAAATTTCTCAAAATAAGATTAAAATTAGCTGCATATATATTGTAATGTCACTATTATTTTTAAAATCCAAAAACATTCTATAGATTTTTCATCCATTCTCTTGAAATATGGTTACAACCTAAAATTAAATGAATCCTTTTTGAAAACATGTCTTCTTCACTATTCCAAAGACTAATGGATATATTACCTAAATTCAAAAAGGATTAAACATTATCTATGATATCATATACCACTTTCAATGAAATTAATTATCTATTCCATGGTAATATGTATTGTCTAACTTGATTTTTCCATATCAATAATCTCTTTATCCAAGCTAAACACAAATTTATTAATATTAGAAAAACATTAAATGTTACATTACCATAATCAAAATATCACATCTCAGTTAAATAAATTTTCTATATATTCGGAACCATTCAGAATATATGTTTCAATCCTTAATAAAAATGTTATGAGAATTCTTATATATTTCAAGATTCGTATAACATAATATTTTAATTCCAATACACATGCAGTTAAATTGTTCAATAATATTAATAAACCAATACTCATGAATAATCATTTTATTCCCTATACAAAATTTCCTATAATATGATATTATAATCATGTGTTAAGGTCACTCAACCTCAGTTTAATCATTCTTATTATTTCTAATGTAGATAACATTGTTATAAAATACCATATCATTAACATGTTTTTTGAGTTCCATTTATCTTAAAAAATATAACTGATACCAGTACAACCTTACTAATTATCTTAATGATGTTACCACTCAGGAAATATATTTTCATATTTCACATTTCCTCCACATTTGAAACATTCAATGTTAACCATGTACCTTCTAGTTCTAGCCATTTTGTAAAACCAGAAACCATATGTTCAAAAACCCTTTTAATAGAATAATTTCACATATTAATGAAAACATACATACAAGATTCCTAAATAATTACACCAACTTCTAATTGTTTGACACCATAATATTATCCATAGAGACATCCTAAGACAAATCCTTATAAATATACATAGCGATCTTAATAATGTTTTCTCATCCTCATTTCCAAAGGTTGACTAAAACATTCCTTTGATACCAACTATAAAATCCAAGGCATAATATAAATTGATATTACATAAATTTTTATGAATATTTATCTCATTACAACAAAATATACCTTAGGACAAAAATTGTTTAGTATCTTCGAAACATGAAAAATAAGTTTCTAAATTGATGAAACATCTTCAAACTCTCCCTTAAATATATTAACCTTTAGTAATATTACTTAAAAACATTCTATATAACCTTTGGAAAGGAAACATAATAATGCGGTGAGGATATATGCTCATTAAGGGTAAACATGGGAGATATGTAAGAATAATGGTATGAGAACATGATCATAACATTAGAAGATCAAACATTACATATAAAAGATCAATATGAAGAGCTAGGGAATAATTATTGGCCAATATTAATACATGAATAATATGGGTGATAAATAATAATAAATCAATCATAAACCATAATATCATATTATATTAGTATGGATCCAATATTACTGTATAAAACTAAATCTTGTGTTAAGGTTAACTACCAATACCATTAACATAGTTGATTTAGACACACATGTTTCCCATTTATGGATCAAAACAAACTTCTTTCCCAAAGTGTATCTAGACAAAATAGTTTCCCCTAGTGGATCAACACAGACATTCTTACCTTTTTTGATTAGGACATACATGTTTACTATTTTTGTATCAAGAAATACATGATTCCCCAGTGGGTCAGGACATAACTCCATCCAATTTTGGATCACGACACACCTTTTTCCCATTTTTGTATCAAGATCATTTACTTTTTTACCTAAATTTTCTCATGATATATAAATATTTACCTAATGCATTGGAGGTAGATATAGGTTCCACCCATCACATAATGAAATCATACATAAATGTGACATGAAAAATTAATCATTTCATGACCCATAAAGAGAGTTTTGTTTCATAATCATCATATCATAAATGATTAAATTAAATGGGTATCATAAAAATGTATTCATATCATAACCTATGGAAAATATATAGGTTTCAAAATAATTTCATCATAGAGTAACTCATATAAAGAAACATGTTTCTGAAGTGTTTTATCATGATATAACCTATAGAATAGAGACGAGTTTCAAAAGTAACATGAAATCAAAAAGAAAATCCATTTAGAAAAATAATGAGAATGTGTTCCATAGGTAACATCCCCAAAAAATAATATAATATATCAAATTATATCAACTTATATTGGGATGTATTTTAAAATAAACCATTGGCCATTTCTTTAGAAAGATAACCTTTATTTAATTATAAAATTCTAAGGCATAATTTTTTTAAAACCTTTTCATTGAAACCTGTTATTAAAACATTAAAAATATTCAAAAAAATTCATTTAAAATATTTTATGAAGAAAATATCCTTTCCAATTTGAGAAATAATTTTTTAATCAAAATTAAATTTGAAAACCATTTTCTTTGAGAATAACCTAGAGAAATAATAATGAAGTATATGAAAAAAGTTAATCCCTTTATAAAAAATTAATATTTTTTAAATAATTTTCATTGAAAAATGTCTTAAAAATAACTTAATGTCATTTTTTAAAACATTTTTATTAAGAATTAATTTTGATTAAAAAAAGTTCCGTCATATGAGAGAAATAATGTAATATTCTCTTAAAAACATTTTCTTAATTATCTAATATACCAAATATTAGAAAAATTGTATTATTACTTGAATATATCATGAATAAATAGGTTAAAATAATATATATTATAAATATTAAGATATTTATCATATGATTTCATCAATATAATAATAATCATAAATAATCCCGATAAATGATTTGATTGTTTCTATAAGTTGTTACCACTTTGGAAGCACGGAATCAAAATCCCCATGAAATAAAAACCTAAAAAAGATGAAAATGCCAAGAAAATAAGTATATTCATTATTTAATAGGTTAATGGTATGTATATGAATCCCATAGAAATATATAGTTGCACAACATGTCATTAATATCATAGAAGGAAATCTGAGACAAAAATTACTTTATGTATTTGGAAATATTTAAATAGTAAATGTCATTAAATAAGTATCATAAAATTGATTTTCAAATACCCATATATATATTTATAATAATAAACAATACAATAATTTCAATTAAAAAAAAACACAAAATAAATGAATGGTGATTAAGTCATAAGTCTCATAGAAATTAATGTTAGACGAGAAGACCCTCTCCATAAGTCTTGAATTTTTTATACACATTAAAACCTCATATATAATAAGTTTGAGTTTATTATAAATCTAAAAAGGAACCATATTATTATATATCATACTATATATTATTATGGCTTTGTATAATCTGTTTATTAATAACTCCATGTTTAAGGTAAGTTTCGTGTAATAATAACTTTGTTTTTCATACATGATTTGACTTGTTATTCATGGTCCATTTTAATTTGAACACAACATCACTTTTTAAAGAATTTATAATATTGTGTAAATATACTATATATTTATTATATATGTATTTATTATAATATATAAATTAATTAAATATTAAATGGAAGACACTATTCATGGAGATAGTAGGTCATATGTAATCTTGAATGTTGTTTATATTTAGTTATCATTTTAAAATAATGAATATAAGTGAAATATATATATATATAAATACACTATCATTATTATTTTAAAAATATAAATTTCTTAGTAAATACATCATTAATACATTATATTTACAGTGTGAATAAATCACATCACTTTGAGGAGGTGATGGTATACACATCCATAAATGATGTTATCATATTTACAAAGGGAGGAATGCATGATTTTATGGGTTATATAATAATTATATAAAAATAAATAAATCATAAATATCATATAAAAACATAATTTCTATCATAATTCCAAATCATGAGAGGTGGTATATGGAAAATTAACAGCATTGTTTCGTGAGGCGGTAGGTCACCATATACAAGAACAATAAGTTCATTACCCATTTGATGGAAGTGTGTGTAATTTTAGGTCAAACCCTTAGAAAAAAGATTAGTATATTTAGGATACTTAGGTTAATATATAATTAATGAATAAGAATAATTGTGTTGGTGGATAATTAAAATAAAACAAAAGATCTTATTGAAGGATATTAGCTCTTCTTTCAGTAACTCCATTTGGTTTATATTAAAGGGATTCCTTGGATGGATTTTGGCCCAAAGTATGGATTTTAGGATAATATATTTTATTTCGAGAGATTATTAGGGTAGTTTTTGGATGTTACATTGTGGATTTATAAGTGTAATGAAGGGGTGTATTCAATGCCTTATTATAGAGGATATGGAGTGGCATTCCTATAAATACAAGAAGGTAATCACTTTTGAGTGGTATCAATTAACTTATGTTCGTAAAAAATATAAAAATAATGGATTAAATGGTAATTATTATTGATACAATTTTCCACAAAACAAAATAAGTGTATTTTTATAATTTTTTTCCTTAACTTCTTTGTTTCCCCACTTTTATCATTTTGGTTCATATTAAGGAAATTGGTTTTTAAACATCTATAAAAATTATTAGTTAAGACTAAATTAAAGTGAGAATTATTATAAAATATAGACCAAATTAATTTTTAATATTATAACTATTAAAAAATAATTAAATATCATGTGTGTTGGAAATTAAATTTAAAACAAGAAACTATAATGCGCAAAAACACTACTTTATCCCAAACTGTGCAAAGGATTTATTCACTATTTAATCATAAATATGTTAATTATGAATGATCAATTGGTAAAATATTAAACCATATTTTATATTTATTTATATGTAAAAATACATTGGTGGAATATATTATTTTTTGAAAATTTAATATCACTTATTATAAAATAACAATAATGTCAATTTTTACATTAGTTAATTAATTTTAATTTAAAAATATGAAAAAATTATTTTAATTAAAATATATTATGTTAATATCTATTTAAATGAATTATTAATCTATAAAAACAATAAAACACAAAATTTCATTAAGTTAAAATTAATTTTAATGTTTTTAGCAACATTTATTTAATTTAATTACTAAATAAATAATCCATGAGTTAGTGTTTGTTACTTGTTTATTAAAATTATATCATATCATAAAATTAAAATTAAATTTCTATGATAAAAAACTCATTTTCCTTCTATATTAATTTTATAACAGAAACTACGTTGCTTCTTTTATATTCATGAGCTTTATAAATGTTAATGGTAAGGAAGGTTCCTTTTTCCACGCATAACATATTATATAGGTCAAATTCACGTAATAGTATCCTAGTAACTCATAAAACTAAAACCAATATGGGTTATGGTATTACTATAGGTATAGAATGTATTTTTGAAAAGTCTCTAGTTCATTTCTCCACTTATGTTTATGTTTTAGCCCATTATTAAGACAAATTTTATCTTAATCACTCTAATTAATTTTAATTACATCCATTTATATTTTTGGAAAAAAAAATATATTACTGGAGAATAAGTACAATAATTATTACAACCATTTATTTCTATGTTTCAAAATTAAATTCAAAAAAGTTGAAAAATTAAATCTAAAGCTAATCACAAAGACGCATCCAGAAAGATGGGGTGTAAAGTAAAAATGTTCAGATGTTCAAGAGTTTTTTATATTTAAATTGAATATAACAATTATTCCAATGACTTATATTGGGTTGATAGGTTTAAAAATTATTTTTTTTGCCCAAAAAACAATTTAATATATATCTGAGCATCAATAATTATTTAAATGAAAAATAAATTTTAATCTGAAATGATTTATTTTTAAATATTAATAAAAAAATTAATCATCTCATAAAAATACACTATAATAATAAAAAGAAACGTATACCTATCTGAATTAGAAAATAAAGATTATTTGTAACAATTAAATTTATGAAATTTCAAAATAAAGTTTTAAATTAGTAGCACCACTAAAAGGATGTAAACCTCATTCTTATGTATCGTTTAAGCTAACTCAGTGTTTCCTATTATGAAATCTTATATAGGTTTTGAATATAAAAAACCATTACATGGTGTATGATAAAAATCAATAATAACTTGTTACTTTAAAATAAAAAAATTTATAATCAGTGTTTTTTGAAATTAAAAAGATCAATAGTTTAAGTTATTTTGGGAAACAAAATTGACAAAAACATAGGGTGTAAAAAAGTTTGTACAAAAATATGTCTTTTTTAAGATTCTATATTATCGAAATTTATTTTGAAAATTTAATCAAAAAAACATTACCAATACTCTCATGTAACAATCATATCAAATACATATTGATATATTATATTAAAGTGAAACAAAATTCACTTTAGGACAAACATAGAAAGCTAGTTATATAGGTAAATTCGAAATCATGTTGGTGAATATGATATATAGTTAATTCTTATTGAGAAATGTTAGATGACTATTATTTATATAACATTCATAGTCTTTATATTATATGGAGTATTTTTTTAATTCCTTTTGAATTAATTTATTATGGGGTGATGTTAACTATAATATTGTTTCAAGGGTTCACAATTATTTTGTAATCATTGGTTTCAGTCTCAGAACCCATGATGGAGATTTGGTTATTTACCATAGTTATTTAGATAATAGGGTCTTAATGATTATGGGTTTTCAATATAGAAATTAAATGAATGAGGGAAAATATTGATGCACCATAGTGAGATGATAGTAAAAAAGAAAGAGGGGGTTCTAGTTTGTTCTTCTGCAGTCAATATCTTATAAAACATTTAAAAACATCAGATTTAATTTTATTCTAATAATTTTGCGTGAATATATATCAGGACTAAACCTCTAGGAAACAATTTCAATCTTATCATGGAGTATCATTGAAATGGATATTTTTTATTTATTATTTAATAAATCTAATTTTACAGAATATATTCTTCTTTGTGTAATCATCTTTTGTTCATTAGTTTTAATCGATGTTGTTGGGAGTGATTATTAACATTTGAGGTGGCTTTCTTCAAAAACTGATATAAGAGGATTTCCCTTTTGGATATAGTGAATGAAATTCAGGGTTTATGGGAATATCCTTCCACAATAATGATTATGATTTCTTATTGGATTAGAGCTTATAAAAATATGTGTCTTCACTGCTCATTATTTTTATCTAAGATTGTGTGAGACTGAGTTTCTATTTTTTGAGTGGACCACACAATAATAGGTTATAGAATTTTATTTTGTTTAATTTTTTTAAAAACATCCCTCTAATGATTCAACCACCCTTTCTCATTAGAGATATCCAATCTTACAAGGACCTTCAATCCCCATGTAAAGTAATGGAAAATATATATGGGTTATTAAAAGTCCAGGTTTGGGTACATAATGTTCTATTAATAACTCATAACATGTTTTACCCTATAGCTTCTGAATGGAATACTATAAAATATAAAAATGATTATGATATATTAATAAATGCTTAATAAATAAGGAATGGAATTTTGTTGGGTAATGAAAAGGCATGGAAATGTGAAAACTATGGAATGATGTTAACAAATTAGTTACTTTGGATTTATATTGGAGGAAGTTAAATGGGGTTATAAGAAAATATTTAAGTGTTTTTTCCTTTATATTTTTTTGAAACCTCATTTATAGACTCCTAGGTTATCATATTGGAAAATAAAATACCTAACACATGTATGAAAAAAATAACTTTATAAATTAAATGGTGGTGTTGGTTAAATAAATATTCAGTAATAATCCTATGAATAAATTTCTAATATATATTGTGAAATAAAATTTATCTTACTAGGAATCTAAATTATGATTTTGGATGTGGAAAATCATTTGGGGATTTAGTACTGATTACAGATTATAGGAACACCCATTTTGTGACTCATTTTCAATGATCATGGCCCCTATATGGGTTTCTTGATCATTGAGAGTGGCCATGATCAAGTGAATATTTTGGGTTTGTTATTCGAGTTTAGGGTTTTTGGCTAGAGTGAGAGTATGTATTATGAGACCTTGGTGTTTTATATAATGATGGATAGTTGGAGGTATATTTTTTGTGTGACCCTAGTCATATTTGTAAACCTTGTATGTCATCTCGACCTCAAGCATAGGTGGATGGTGAAGACATTATATTTCCATGTTATATTGAGATGGTATCTAGGGTGGTTTCAAAACCCCTTCATTAAAGAGATTTATATGCATTGTTTTTTAGGGATATACTTTTGATTCTAACTATGTCTTGTGGTTTGGTGAGTCAATGTTTTCTTTTATAGGTACCCATGAGAGGAGTTGACATGGTCCTCAAGTACGTTTTTATCTCTGATTCTTGGGTAGATTACATAGTATCTAAATTTGATAAGATGTGTTCTTGTTTATTAGTTTTAATTTTTATTTTATGAGGCATGGGTATTTCAGATTCTTAGATCTATCATTTTTAGGTCTTGTGTCAAAGTACACCTATTGTGATCACCACAATTCCAAATCTGTTTGGCAACTCTTCTTTGAGGGGGATTGGGCATAATTTATTTGGTATTAGGTTTTACAGAGGTTGTGATTTTGGGTTTTGGATGAAAACATTCATTATTTCCTCACCATTTGGTTCTAGGGGTCATATGTTTGGGATATTATTAATAAATGGAACAAATAAGTGCTTTCCTCACTTTGGTAGGAAATCTTGGATATGAGAAATAAATGTCGGGAATGAAAACACTATCTCTTTAGAACCTAAATACTAGGTCCTTCACTATACTATTTGAACTCTTCCAATTGATTCATGGGAATGAAGCTGGAATTATTCATATTATTTTCATCAATAACTACATCAACTCTAGTAGTAATGTCCATCTTAGGTGTTGGATTAAATGGTGTCTCCAGCCATATGGTTTCATAATGAATGTGAATGGTTCTTAAAAATATGAAGTTATGCTATTAGGATTCCATGTATTAAATTATAGGTATATATGGTCATTCGTTTTATAAATTAATATGGTCTATGAAACTCAATTGTAATGGAGACTAGATCTCTTCTCAGCATTATTTCCTTATGCAAGCTCTATAACATTAGAATTGCAAATGTAGAGTCTTATTCTAAACATGTGGTTGGATTTATTAATGACAATTCTAACATCCTGTTGTATTTTACCAATTTAAATATGAAATGAATGTATATCTTGAGTAATTGACTAGAGATCTCACACACCCTCTTGAAAGGGAACCTTGCAAGAAAAAACCTGACCATTATTTAATGTCCTCAATAAAATATTATTATATATCATAATATAATTTCTCTCACCAATTTTTGTAATATTTTTTTCTTTGGTGATGCTCTAGGGATTCACCAATATAGACCCCCTAACTCCCAGTTTTCATTAAATGTTTTGAATAAATAGTGTTATTTGACTTTGAGTATGACTCAAGGGATAATGATTCTAGTTAAAAGATTGTGGAATTTGATAAAGGGATCCTAAGGTTTTTTGAGTATGATTTTGATGCTGTATACAAAAGGTGCATGATTACCTTGGGGGTATATAATAAATGAGACCAAGGTGACATGTGCTAGATATTCATGGTAATTGTTTGGTTTTGGTATTTAAAATGGTATTTCTACATCTCAATGAGAATCATTTGGGTCTAATAAAATCTTGAGTAGTGCGGTGGTAGTAGTTTCATGATAGATATTTTTTCATGACATATTTGAAGTGAGAATCATATTAACCAAGTGGGTTTCAATTTATGAGTTCCCCCTAATGTAATGTAACAATTAGTGGATAATATTCATGAAGGAATGGAGGATTGAAACCACTAATTGAGCATTATTACCTACCCTAAAGTGATTGGAGATATTAGAGAGGGATCAAAATTTTGTTTCATGGAAAATTGGGTTTTTACTAGATGGTGGTGTCATATTATGAAAATAATTTTAACATGGATCATAAAATATACATGTGTTGTTTCTATAAGATTCTTGATGTCTATATTTTAGAAGAAGTGTATGTAATGTTTTATGATGGGGTGTGAAAAATTGGCTATTGGAGGGGGAGGAAATTATTGTAGACTAGTTGTCCCAAAAGGTCATCGGTGCAGTTATTGGACTCTAGTAAGATTTGATACTTTTACATCAACTCAAAATTTGAGTTTGAATACCATGAAAATATATTTATTTTGGTGATAAATTAAGTGTATAAAATTGTTGTTAAAGTTTTTTAGGGAACTGATTCAAATATCACTCATTGGGTGGGGAGAAAAATATTCATCCTAATAACTAGAACCTTGTGAATTAATTTTAATTGGTATATGGAACTGAATACAGAATAGTCATGGAAAATTCATGTTGATAGTAATGAACCGTTGATGTTTGTATAAATATTCCACATGGCCTTCCAATTTGTGAATTTTTGAACAATTGTAGATCAACAGTGAACATTGGATTCATTCTTGAGGGGGTTTATTTAATATTATTATTATTGGAATGGATATTCATCTATGTGTGTGGTAGGACATAATTTATTTTCTTGTTACTTTTTGTGTTATAAATTTTAAATATCATAAGGAGTCTAGGGTAAACTTTTTTGACAATGATTGAGTAATAATAAGTTGCCTTTGGGTTTAAAAGCATCATAATCAGGTTAGTTAATGATGTGTTGGAAGTCAAAGCCTTATATTTTGAGACAATATAGCTGATAATGGTCCAAAATGTGTTTTCAAATCTGTTTTAAATCGTTATGTTTCAAACCACATCAGGTATTCCTTTGTGGATATGGAAGGTTCATTTTGACAATTAAACCATTATTTCATGGGAAGGAATGTTTATCTCATTATATTGTATAGATGGAACATACACATACATCCTCATTTTGTTTTTGATAATTAGGAAGTGTACCATTATAAAAATTAAATTATCATGTATTATTAGTTTTAGTGAGTGGGAACTATACAGAGAATTTATTTAGAATAACCAAGAATCATTTAATATGATTTTGACGGAGAAGATTCAAAAGAATCATCATTTTCTTGTGTTAAACTGAATAATATGGTGGGGTGAAATCATAGTTCACTTAATGTTTTGAGTGTTGGAAATCCCATGTCTTAGGATATTTGGGTTTAGCAATGATCCATCTCAGAATTTTTGTGGGTATAATGGGGAATGGATCATCTTTCAGGGCTATAATACCATAAAAAAGGATGTTCCATTTGAGGTGTTTTTGTTTTTTAAAAGTGGAATGAGGCTATTTAGCATGAAGGTTTTTCCAATAAAAAGTTATGAGACGTTTTTTGGGGACTAATATAACTTCTCTAGGATGAATATATTTTGGTTGGGAGTTTCTAGAACCTTGGGATAACATTATAATTTTAATTTCAAATTTTAAATTCAATTTTCTATTATTTTATAGACAAGATTGTGAACTAGGATTTGGAATGAAATTTTTAGACATTTTTCACCATGTGATGATGTACCTTGATATTTTTTTTGTGATTCCTAAGATATTAAATTGTTGGTTAAATAAGTATCAGAAATTTTTTGAGTTCTTGGTTTTGGAGTTTGGTGTTTTGGAAACGTTGAATGGGGTGCATTGTTAATATATAGTTTTAATAACTTATCACCCTAATGATACAACATGATCATAGGGGAATCAATGTTTTTTTTAAATCATGTGATTGTGTATGATAACCATGTGAGAACCTAAAATTTACTAAATATTGATTTTTCATGTTTGGTACATAGTTTGTCATACCATGCCCCTAACCGTGAGAGATAGAATGACTCTGGATAATGGGGTCTGCATGATTACTGAATGTTTTGGATAACCATGAGGACAAACACTATTCTCTTTAAAAAGGTGCTAAAATTTATATTTTACCTAATTGATTTTGTTTCCAGCCCTCTACTTCCCTTCTCCACTTACATGAAGAACTGTCGATGGAAACCAAGCTCCTCTACCACATCAACATTGTTGAGTTTGGAGATGCTTCAAGATTTTTTCTTTAGTGCTATTGGTAAGGATTATTGTATGAAACTTCCATTCATATCCTTCATCCTCAAATATAATTTCAGTCTTATTTTTTATGCTTTCTTTTAATTGTAACATTTTCATAGTGAAATCTCCCATTTCTTTATGGATTTTTGTAGGCTTATGGAGAGTCGATCCTGAGAAGGAATCTGCAAACCATCCCACATCATTATGATGGTTGTGTGTTGTTACATGAATTTTATTACGTTTTTTCCATTATATAAATTAGTTTTAGTGTTCATATTTTCAATGTGGGAAATGTATTTGTTCTTAAGTGTGGTGGTGGGTATGGCATATGTCTTTTTAATGTGGTTGTCTATGGTTCTAGTGTTACGAGAGCTTCTAGAATTCCTTTTACCACTTAACAATATTTGAGTATTTTTTTAATTATTATTTATTTTTAACTATTATTTTTTCCATAAATTACTCGTAGTGATAATTATTAATATTGGTATAATGAAATTTTTTGGAACTTAGTTGTTGACACATATTCTTTTTGGGCCATCTCAATGTTTTGTAACATGGAAAATAATTAATATTTCTAAGTGGTCGGTTGTTCATATGATTCCCCTTTTAGTACAACATTACATTTTTTTGTTATAGTATTTTTTTTGTGTTGAATCATTATTTCATGGAAACAAATTATTACTATTTAAATCATATGTTGAACTATTTATTATATAAAACCTCATATATAGAGGAAAATGTGTGGGTTTTTGGTAAACCCAAATCGAGCTATTTTCAAATATGTGAATATTCTTTTTCAATGACTTCGGGGTGTGATTATGCGGTAGTTTTTGAAGTCCATTGTAAAATAATGGTTTTTATATGAGTTGCAGAGTTCCTAGGATGAACTCTATCTTCCTATAAGAAAATTGTCACATAATTTATGATATATAAATGTGAATTGATTAATAATTTTTTTCCATAAAGGGTGTTATGGAATAATATTTTATTATACTAGTTTTGATATGATGGAATATTGTGATTCATGGAAATGGTTATGAGTGTGGATATCCAAGAAGGGAATTATTATATTTTTTATGATTATATTAGAGTTCAATTTATTTGATGAGAATGGTATTTCATTTGAGGATTCTAGTGAATAAAAGTGTGTTATGATGCCTTTGGATTCAATGTTGTATAATGTTCTAGAATGAGTTGACCATGATAAATGATTGAACTTAGATTATATACTTTGAATGTGATGTTACTTCTCCCATTTGACTCATTTAATGTATATAATTTTTATATTCAATATATTAACGTGGTGGATTTTTTATGGAATTCCTTTTTGAATTATGAGGGTTTATTTCCATATATTTGTATATACATTAATTTATATGCAATGCTTCAGGGTTGTCCTTGGAATCTAATCATGTTCTTTTCTAAATAAAAAGGGAAGTTTCTTATATTGAGACCATGTTATTGATTTTCCTTATAATATACTAGGACATAATTTTAAAAGAATCCACATGGATTCATCTTCTAAAACATGATAATTATCTCCTTGTATGTGGGCCTTAAAACTAGATTATTTCATGATGCTTCCATCAGGATCATAGGTACCTGAATAGTATAATACATGTCACATCAGCATGGGTTTCCTCCCAATGACATGAGGCCCAACATTGATTTTTTTATTTTATTTATCATGTTAGTATTCTTACATTTTATTTTTTATGAAACTACAATATTATTTAAAAATAAATTTTGGACCTTCATTAGACACCATTATTGGTAGCCAACTATGTTTTACTCACACCCTGCTCAGGTCACCATTCACTTGGGTACTGAAGTAGATTCTACATGTTTAGAGAATATAGTTTCATTTTATGATTTTAGGTGATTCATGGTGGTATGAATATGTTATATTATGGGATATGGGATCCATGATAGAGGTTAAGACATCTGGGGGTTATCTGGGCTTTGGGTATTTTCCCAATATTTTAGTTTTGGGGTTATTTTACTTGTCTTATTTTATATATTTCACTGATTGTTACGTATATAGTATCATTATGAGTTAACATGGGTTTGGAATTCATATTTTTTAAACAATTTATTTATTCAAGATTGTATTTTAAATTTACATCCTTTATTTTCAATGTCTTTAACTCTAATCTCAGGGTATAGTCTTTTCATTGAACCACACTTATACCTATTCTACATGTGTGTTCCCTCTATAGTATAGAGAGGTACATCTGAGGGCTTGTGGAAAAAAATATGGGGAACCGGTTTAGTGGCCTTATTTTATGAGAATTAAAAAATAGTATCAGTTTTCCCCTATTTTAACTATTTTGTTATTTTTTAAAGGATGTAATGATGATTTTAGGCTTTATAATGATCTCACTATAAGATTTTATTCAAACATATTGTTGGTAGAATACATGCTTATTGAGCATGGACCGATTTTTTTACTTTTTAATTTTATAGTTGATTGAAATCCACCATGAGTGGTTGTCTTGGGTATGGTGTAATAAATTTATGTGATTTAAACTCTTGACCCATAATGTCTGGATGTTTTGTTTGTTCATGAATCATGTTAGGAATGAATGATTTATATACGATCCATGTAATAACTATTGTTGAATATTCCCTTATAGATACATGTTCTAGTGGTTATTTATTTTCTGTGTCTATATTTTATTAAAGTATATATCATATAGATTAATATGTTTTAGAGATATTGGTAATGTTTCTACAACCATTTGTTTGGTGTTTCTAACATGTAATAGTATAATCGAAAAATTGGAGGAAATATTTATTGATACCCATGTAAATTATAGGAAGATATAAATGGGTTATTAATGTGATGGTTCTATTATATATCATTTTAGTAAGAATCATGTATAGTGTCTTCCTTTATAACTTGTGAACTCCATCTGATTTATCTAAACATTTTTTTTATAACTAATTTAATTTTTTAACAATTAAAACTTGGAATCATGATGGGTAATGAAAATATTTTGAAATTTGGTACCCTGAGAATGATGGTATCTTGAATCCTGGATTTAAATTCACACCAATAACAGTTAAAAGGGATTTCAATCTCCACTTAATGAGTGTTTACCACTATAACTTTTATTAATAACCACAAATAATGGAACCATGGTGATGATCATGGAAACGACCAGGTGAATGTTTAGGGTGAGTGATCTAAGTTTAGGATTTAATGATAGAGGGGTAGAATGGTTTTGGGACCTTGGTGATGTTTGTTTTGTTATTTAGTAGTAGGTGTGTTTTTTATATCCCCTTTAATAGTTTTCAGCATTATTGTTCATCTATACCTGTTAGATAATTAGTTGGTGAAGGATTGTTAGTAACAATGTGACCTTTAGATGAGATCTTGTATGTTTTCATGACTAATTTTTATGTTAGTTGTGGAAAATATTTAGGTGGAATAACCTTGATATTATTACTGTGAATTATGGGTTGGAAAGTGAGTGAATTATTTTTTGTGTATGCATGAGATGGATTGAATAGCTGTTTGGGTTCATATAGATCCATCATGCATGTGATGACACATCAATTTCATGATTTTAGAACATGTTTAATATTGTATTGGTTATAAAATTTAAATGATATGGAGGGTAATTTGTATGTATATATTTTTCATTTCATTGAATACATATGATCTGGTGGAAATTATGATTAGTTTTTATGGTTGGGGGAATAAGGTTATCTACAGATAAGGGTACCCATGCAACAATTGACAATGATTTTTAGATACCTCATCTCAATGGTTGTGTATGCCCTATGTTACAGTGATTGTGGGGTTGTGGTTGATGTGAGGGATTGATAAAATTGATTCCTGTCACTATAGTTTTCTATTCTATGATGTTTTGATTTTAGGGATGTGAGTTGCATTGGGTTTGAATAACACATGTGTAGTGGGTTTTCATAATGTAAACTTTTGGTTATACATAATTCAGAAAAGGTTTCAACCCTTTGGTATAGAATAATTGAGGATTCTTGAAGAATGATGAATATAATAAGCTAAAAGGAATGGTCACATTATTAAATCAGTGTTGAAGCATAATTATAGTAATGAATCATTCATCAGATCATGATTTTGGTAAGAAAATAGTTGTAAGGGAGAGTGATACTATATTATTTATGGGGGATGACGTAGATGGTGCATTCCAAATGTAAGAGATGTAGTTGGGGGTTTTGTGATTTGGGATATCAGGGAGATACATTCTGAAATTCATGGGTAATTATAGATTTTTTTGGTAAAACTAGCCATTTATTTATCGTTGAAAATAATTTTGGTCTTGGAGAAGATGTAGGGGTTCAATAACCGTATTTACATTGTAGATGTTAGTTCATGACAGATTGACTGAGAGAGATGTCGGGCTCTAGTTAGTTTCAATAGATGAGTTCCTCCAGATGCAATGTAATTATAAGAAGATGAGATTATTATGGTTAGGGTGGCTCAAAGGCTCTATATAGGAGTTATTACCTACCATGTAGTAAATAATTAATTTCATCGAGGGATCACATTGTAGTGGAATTGAAGCATGGTTTTGACTTATGTGTATTAATCAATTGTTAAAGATGCATTTATAATGGATTGGTAGAGAATCACATTTCATTTCAATTGGATCCTTAGAGGCTATGATTGAAGAGAAGTGTATTTAATGCCATATGTTAGGGAGTTCACCATCGAACTTCAGAGGGTGAGGTAATCATTATAGATTGGATATTGGAAAATTTCCTAGGTTCTGTTCTTATATACTGATGATGGGTTATTATTGTACTTCCACTTCAGAGAGAGTGGGATGGCCACATATATCTTTTTTTGGAATTAATAGGATCATGGTCCATAAAAGTAGGGTGTTTTTTTGTTAATTTATTAAAATGAAACTTCATGGCTTTTAAATAATGTTTCTATCATGATCCTATGAACCTTATGAAAGATGGTCCATGAGAATGTGGAACTAACAAAGGAATAGTTATAGTTCAATTACGATTATATTAAGAAACTTGTGAGTTTTGTATGTAGATTCATCATGGAAGTCCAAATATACATGTTTTTCTCTATGGGGGATCGATACTAAGCACTAGATTCTATATTGTGGTGGTTTAATGTGATTTAATCATTCTTTGATCGAAGGTTTATTGGTGTGTTTGGTAGGACAATATGGCGATTCCAATAAATTGGAGGATTTCTCAATATAATCACACTGAGAGTCAAGTAAGGAATTTAGAGAACATGATTGGGTAACTAGAGGATTATTATAGGTATAAAGGAAAAGTAATTATGTAAGTTTATGACACATAGATAGACATAACATGGTGTTTTGAAACAATTTGATGAATAATGGTCCAAATTTTGTTTACCTATATATTTATATATAGTCGAATTCAATCAATATCAAACATTCTTTTTTACATATAATAGGTGTGTTTTTAAAATTAAACTAAGATATTATGGAATGGTAGGGGTATCACAAGATTATGAATTGATGTTGGTTATGCATCCATATATAGTATTCTTGGTAACATAGAAAGGTAGATACATAAAATTTCTATTCTTAGTTATTTTTTGGTGTGGTTAGTTGGAACCACATTTTGAGTTTCTACAAAACACAGAGTTAATGATTTAATTGGATTTTACAAAGCCATAGGTGCTAAACCATAAATGATTAGATATAGAAAATTGAAGGAAATGGTGTAGAGAACCATATTTTATCAGAATTTTATAGAATTTTAATTTTCATATTTTATAATAGACAGTCTCTGGTTAGCTATATCTCAGTGTTTCGGAGGTGGAAATGGGTGTTGGATTTTGTTTTCATATCTATAGTGTAGTAAGTTGAAAGATGTTACATTTTTAGAGATTGAAGAATTTGAAATTGTAATGATGATATTTTCTTTGGAATTAGTTTATATTTTTGGTCATAGAAAGAGGACATAGGACCACCAATACATCTTGAGTATGATAAGTGTTATTCTGGGGAGTTTATAAAACTTCATTCTCATATTGGAATTTTAATTTCAAAATGTGTTTGATCTTATAAATTGGAGGATGGGAAAAATTTTGAACATGGAATTATTATTAAATTATGAGTTTTTGAGTATAACTAAATGATATTTTTGGATATGGTTTGAGTATCGATAAATTCTATGTTCTCTTAAATTTTCCAGGGATGCATTTTGAGGGCAAGAGGTTTAGTGTTTTGGTTTTTGAAAAAAATGGGGTGAAATATAAGTGTATGGTTGGTGATAAATGTATACCACAACATTGAAACTTTATCCGAGGAGGATTAAAGTTAGTCAAACCATGTGATGGTGTTTTATAAATGTTGAGGGCACCTATATTTTATAGCACATACATTTTTCATGGTTGGTGAACGATTTATCAAACAATGTGTTTAAAAAGGAAATAAAGAGTTCATCTTTTTAGTGTGGTCTAAATGGTTGGAATACATATTGGCCAACCATAAATTCAAACCTTGTGACCATTAGAATGTGGGTACATATTAATTCTCCCTGGTGTAATTATTAGTTGATCCCCTTCATCCCTTCTCTTATCGTGGGAGCACCTATCCTAGCTTATAGATCTATTCTCCGCTTCACCCAATAAGTCTTGGGGAGGTTTCTATACATTATAATTAGTGTATTATTTTTTGGATTCTACTCATAAAAATTTATTAACTACCACTCTTTCTAATATATTTTTTCATGTTTATCAATTTATTTTTATTTAGGACTTCTACCAGAAAATGGCAGAATCATTCATCCCTCTTTGGGTATTTAGTTTTCTTGTATAGAAGATTTTTTGATATTAATTAAGTGAGTTGTCACACATTCTATCAATTAAGTGATATTGTGTTATCAATTTTTTGAAGTATTTTCATTGAAATAATTGTTATCATGACGCAATGGTAAATGGATTTTTTTTCTGGTGTGTGTTAGAGGGAACACTATGGGTCATTAGAAAGAATATAGATATGCTTTAGTTTTAGTGAATCATTTTTGTAATTGTTTATCCACTTATTCCTATTAATGTTTAGTGATTAATTGATTATATTTTCTGGTAATTAGTTTTTAAATTAGTTATAACTAATTGTTTTTGCATCATGACGTGGTCATATACCCGACTGAAGACTCTAGCCTGGGGTGGACCATGGTAATTTTTCCATCCATGTGAAATGGTAATGATGCCCAAATGTTAGGTATTTTAATTTCCATACCTTAATGTTTATCCATAATATTTCATGTATAACATGATCATTCATATTGTACCTTTGGTGATTTCCCTTAATAATTTTGTTTGAATTGTTTTTCCATTATAATGAAATTTAAGATGTTAAAATTAAGAAAATTGGGTATGTTTTATTAGACCCATGTTAATATACATTAATAGGGAATAATTTTCTGTTATTTATTATTTAAGAGAGATGATTGGGTTATTGGGTCCTTCTTAAGTGGAATACCAGTTATTATATGTGATATGGGTTTCCTAGGATGAAATTTAAGACCAATTATTCTTATATATAATGAATTACATAATAGGAAACGTTAATTGAACTCAAATGTTGAATTTTGGATTAAAACATCTTCCCAAAGAATTTTTTATCACATGAATTGTGAAATAATGGAATTTTGAGATCCATGGAAATTTTTATGCATAGTGAATTTCCTAGAGGAACTCCATGGATTAGTTATGATGATATTAGAGTGGAATTACATAGATTATCACATTTAATTAGGGGACACAAGGGAATTTATGGGTGTTGATAAACAATTGGATTCAAATTTCTCAAATGATATAGAATTATTTGTGAAATAATTTGGATTATAAATAGTTTCATTACTTAGAATTCAACATGGTGGATACCCCTAGGATTTGAATAATGACTTATATTTTTTGAATGTTATAAATTAATGGTATGTATTCCTATGGACAACTCTTGATAATATTTTTTGAGATGAGATCTATATATTTAACTCAATTATTATCTATTGGGAATTAATTTTCTAAGATTTAGGGTTCATATTGATCACTATCTCTGAATTTTAAAGGATGGGCTTTTAGTTCAAACTAGATTGATGGGTTTTCTTTCATACTTCAAGGAGGTAGTGCCTATATGATCCATGTGGATTCTAATTAGGCCCTTTGATCAGGGTTTCTATGTATGTAATCCTTGGAACAATAAAATGAAATTATTCATACATTATGATTTGAGTTTTAGGCATTAGATGAAGCTGTTATCATTGACCTAGACTATCAATCATTGAAATGATTCCTGACTTGGTTCCTTTTAATTTTTACATATTTTTTGTTATTACACATTTTATTATTCCAGACACCATTAAAACCCACATAAATGTCTTTTCATTAAAAATCAATATAGGTGGATTTATAATCTTGAGACACACAATAAATTGGTCACCGTGTCACTTGGATCCCTGAGAATATTCTAATTGGATTTAGGTTGATGGTACAAAGAATGGATTGAGGTGATGAATGGTTGAATGGGTAGGTTTAAGCAATGGAGATATGATATGAGATTGAGTTCAGGAGGTCCCAGTGTTATGCCATTATTGTATATTTATCATTTTATTAATTATGATGTTTTTTACATGTTTTTTATGTAACTACCATCATGTTTTGTATGACTCATCATTATGTGATAACATGGGTTCTGAAATGGTATTTTTAGCACCAATTTCTCTATTTAGATTGTGTTGAGTATGTTACTCCCATTATATTCCATTTGTTGATGTTTATACTGAGGGTATATTCTCCCCCATTGAACCACCTTTAAAAAAAATTTATAGTGGGAATAATTTGGAATATGAAGAGGCATGATAGAGGCCTTGTGGAATGCCATATTGAGGGATCCATTTATCAGCTTTGAGGGAATTCTACTAAAATTTAATGGGGATCAACTGGGAATGATGATAATCCTTTCACAATAAACACAGATAAGGTTAAATATGGTAGGATATTGTAACATTATTTAAAATTTAGTTTCAATGGAAAATTGATCATCGTATTTGATTCCTATATAGGTGTGTGTTTTTAGAGGGTGAAAACAAGACGATGTTTGATGATTTGGTTACAAATTGAAATATTTTTGTATAATAGATGCCTGATAAAATGTTAAAAACTAACTAGGAACTAATTTTTAATTTCAATTAGAAGAAAAGGGTTTTATGGTTCTACCATATGAATGATTGGGTGTTATTTTGGTGAAAACATGTGTGGATGGTGAAATAACAGAGCCAAAATGATAAGGAAAAACAATAGGTGATATGATAATTATTGATTATTTTTTCATATGAGAAACAATAGTGTTGTTCATTTTTATGTTATCTAGTGCCTAAAGAAGTATACAGAAAAATGAGTTTGGTTTTTATGACAACCTTGTAATTGTTTATAGATTCAAGTTCCATTGATAAGTGTTAGTTTAGACTGCTAGAGTTTCCACAATTAATTTATGTTTTAAGGTAGCTAGAGAATTTAATGATTCTAAACTGGTCATAATGGGTTTTAATTGTTTTACAATATGTACATCACATATGATATAATGAAAGATAATTTTCACTTAACCATGTTTTCATCGAATTTAACAAGTTGCATTATTTTAGATATTCAATTGGAAATATAATAGGAATCTAGAAAAATAATGTGTTGTGGATAATAATTAACTTATTTGTTTTCTTTGAGTTGAGAAGGAAACAATATTTAGAATAGTTATGATATAGTAATTGTGGATAATGGATCGTGGATTAAAATTCATCCCTATAGTTATAATAGTTTTAATTCATTCATTTTCACGATTTTTAGGAAAACATTCTTATATGATATAAAAAAAATGTTTGTAGGGAAAATCATTATTTGGGTAATTATATTGCCCAATTTTTTTAATTATTCTTGGAATAATTAATGTCATTTAATTATAATACTATAATGTTTTTTCTTTGTGATTTTTTTTATTTTATCATGGACTTACTATATGTGACCTTAATCAAAATTTCATGTTGATATAAAAAATATTAATGAAAAATAATTTGAAAAGGAATCATCCCATTAAAAATATTTATAGTTCAACGCACTATGATTATAATTGTTTAATGTGGTGAAAATAATTCACTCATTTCACATTAAATATTTAATATATATAGTTGCAAGAAATACTTAAGAAGACTCACATATATGGATTTTTATACAAAGTTAATAGAAATTCAATTTTATAAATAATTATTTAATCATATATTTTCGTGATTTAAAAAAATTTCATAAATAGAAAATCATTATTCCCCTTGATGAATAATTGTTTATATCTCCTCATATATTCATCTTATATCACTGTATTATATTTTATATTCTCACACTTACTCATTCTTAAAATTTATTTCTTAGTTAAATATAACAAAACTATTGTCTTTACTCATTAATTTTTTTTCTTATTTTGTGGTTGTTCCTCAATAATTTTTTTTTTCCATAACTATGGAAATGATCTTGATTCGGTATTGTAGTGTTTTTAGGAATTAAATAAATTTTATATATTTATTACCTCTAACAAATATTTAGTGCTATTTCAGGGGATGGATTCATGGAAAATTGAATGAAAAAACATTTGAAACACACCAATTTTTAAACAAAAATATTTTCTCCTAAAATGATATGAAATATTTATACTTCCACAATGTTGGTGTTATTTTGAATCACACCATCACCAAAATAATCAAAGATAGTTGGACACAATCAAATAATGTTTTTCTTTTATATGAAAAAATTCACAAACATATGAGTGATCTAAAGTGGGATAAAAATGTTAAAATTAAAAATATTGGAAATAATGTTTTTTGAAAAAATTAATAATGTTTTTCAACCTAAAAAAAATAAAATCTTAATGGTTCTTAGGGTTATGGAGTTTTGTTTTTACATAATATCAATCAATTGTTCTTCTGTTAGGCATACCCCTAGGTATAAGAATTATGAGATCCAATTGAAACTATATTACATGATTATAAAAAATAATAAAATACTTAATAAAGACTCTTTGGAACTTATTATTCATATATAATGTGTTTTATTAACTTCTATTAGAAGGGAGGAGTGAATTGGAGTTAAAGTGGAAGACATTCCCATTTTTCCTAAAAGGACACATTAGATTTTTATTACAATAGTTAGATGAATAAATTTATGATAGATCATCTCAGTTTTATAATGTTTTTTTGAGATATTAATATAATAGTTTGAACATTGAAATTGTAAAAAACTAATATTTCATATTTATTTCTATTGTGTAACGTCCCGACCCAGCTCACCACTAAACCAGTGGCCATACTGGTCGCCACATGACCTCAATCTTGTCTCCCCGTACGCCCGAGGATACTGACTAACAGCGAAGGTCTACGGATAGAAAGTGGGGAGACTATACCCTCTCATCAAAGTTGCACATTGGTATATCAAAGTAAATAAAAATTAATGGAAATAAATGGAAGAATCAGTCTAACAAATGATAAAGCAGTGGAAGGTAGATTTTATAAATTTTGTGCGAACAAATAGCCAACATCAATTATATATCAGTTGCATGCATGACTTGCTAATGACAAAAAATGGAAAACAGTGAACAAAACAGCCTTCTGACCATTCCATTACCAAAATAAATAAAAAATGACTCCATGCCTCGAGGTTAGTCTCATGGATCATATCAAGCTTCCACTCGGTCCTATGTTCCTATCTTGTAAGTAAATGCAAAAATAAAAATCCTGTAACCAAATAGAATCTACTTGGGTACACCAGTGCAATGACTGCCTGAGTAGGGTGTGTGATATAAATCTCAGTAGGCTGGGACCACCAGTGTCTGCCCTAAATCCTAACATTCAATAAATAATTTAAACAGTAAAAGCTTTCATAATTAAGGTACGAAGTATAATGTAACTATATACCCAAGTACCATCTTCAACTCTCAACTGGTGTCTGAACCTATATTATACATTTTTCATCCATAAACAGTAGTCATTACACAATCATTTTCATTTATCAATTATTAAAATGTCATTAAACAACATAATTCTCATAATCTGTACTGAGCCGGACATTCCCTATATATTTCACTCACCACAGATGTCTCTGAAGACCATCTATGTAATAAATGTTAAGACCAAATATAAGCTTGTGCTTTTGCATGGATGATGGGTCATAAGATACTCAATTTAATATTTCATATACTATATCTGATCCCGTCCACTAAAATAAATAGTGTTTCACACATAGGTCCATCCATTAATAGTGATTCACCCATTTCATTTATAAGTATGAACCCTTTCTCATATTCAATTCAAAAATCATAATGTCAAAATAGTGTTCATTAACCAATGAATTAAATTCATGTACGAACAATTGGACCTAGAGTCCAATGTCAATTAATGGGTGTATAACATCATGTCTCGCACCCTCATGAGTATTTGGAGCCTCCTTCCTTGTCTCACAACCCATGGGTATTTAGAGAATTAGTCCCTGACCCATAAAAGAATATTTTCTTGCATTCTAGGTGTAGAACACCATGTCTAGCACCCTGTGAGTATTTGGAGCATCAGTTTCGGTCTCACCACCCATTTATTAATAATACATATATATATTTATCATTATTTTAGAACGCCATGTCGAACATCCCACAACCATCAATTAATTAATTCATAAATTAATTAATCAAATCCGTAATTTAATTCAAAAACCAATTAACAACATAAATCACCCATAAAAAATCAACCATTAATTAACCATTCATCTTATAAATAGTAAATAATTAGTAGACAATTAATTATTTGTATAAAGACAAATAAATAATTAACTCAACATTTAATTATCTAAATTCATTAACAAGTCTGAACCCATCCACTAAAAGAGTGATTCGTCCAAGACTTCAACAATTTATATCCATGTTATAATCATCAAAAAACAAGCTAAACAAAGACCATATATATTTCAACCATCTCACAAAGCATATCATAATATAAAAAAACTCCATCTAAGACAAGTTAATGCATTGAAATCTAGCATGCATCAAAATTTACCCACAACCAACATTCGTAACAAACAGTTAATTCACAAACATAATTTAATGCATTCAAATAAATTAATTCAACAGTTAATTAATTAAATATTATCACTTTAACCAATCATCAATTAATAAACTCTTTACCATTTATCATGAAATAATTAATCCATCCATTAATTATTTCCAATTTCCATTTTATATTCTGAACATTTCAAATATTCAATATTCTAAATAATCAGTAATATACAAACTTTTTATTCCAACTCATGACATGATAATTAATTATACAATTAATTACCCTATTACCCATTCTTCCCATTCAAATCATTTAAATATTTAATCATATCACATTATCTAATTTTTCAAAACATGCTTAAAATCAACACATGTTCAGGTCCCCATTTATTTCACATGGGCGACATCATTTAATAACATCGAAAGTGTCATGCATAGACATATCATAATCTATGAAACTCACATTCTCAATTTTTTTAAAGAATCTATAATTCCTAAATAATGTGATAGGGATTTGGGACCCTACCTTAGTGTGGCACCATTTTCAATCTGAAGGGATTTAATATATTTGGCGGTAACCAGTCAACAACTAGTCTGCAATCGCACGTGCACACACCTTATATATATATATATATTACACACACAAACATATATATATATATATATATATTCACGTGTGTGCCCTACATCAATATAAATAAAATTCAAAATCTTAAAACAGGTACCCAAAATCAAACCAGTAAGGACCAACAAACCTCTAACTATGTACCGTAGACTCATATAAATTATCAAACCCTTAATTGAATGATGTGAAACAATACCAATGTTATAAAACCTTACCCAAAAAATGCCATCACAGAAAAAACAAACCCATCCATCTCGCCATTGTCGGAAGATGCTGAGATATTGTCCAAAGGTTCTAGAGGAGCCCCTTGCACATCCCTAGAACCAAAGAAACCAGAAAACCCAATAAAACATGAACCATAGGGTTTTGGCTGAGAAAACAGGGTGAGGGTGGAGCCAAACGACCAATGTGAATCACCAAAAAAATCATATGGACTCACCTTGCTGAGATAAACAGGATTTGAGAAGACATCTGGAGGATTCAATCGTGCGAAGTGGAGCCAACGAGGGGGGTGTAGCACGTGAAGAGGAGCCAACGAGGGGGTGTAGCGCGCCTCAAAGGAGGGGCCTCGTGAGTTTTTGGTGTTCCTCCAGGATGGTGGTACGCCACCCTCATGTTCTATCCCCCAATTATCAATTACACCCAAGATAAATTAATATTATTAATATAATAATAATAACTTTTATTATTCACATTTAATATAATGTTAATTCATTATTAAACTTTTAATTAAATGTTTCACAATTAATTCTGAAATCCCCCATTAATCATCCAATAAAATTAATATAATAATAATAATATCTTTGTTATTATTATTATTAAATATATCTTTTATTTATGAATAAATAAATAAAATCATTTTAAAAATCGGGTAACCACACAGCTAGTCCACACCATTTGAATAACTCTGCACAACCCGATATCTACATTTAAAATGCTTTAATTAAATTAAACGAAACATCATATTTAATCCTCATTTAATATTACCATTTAAAAATATCCTTCTTCAATAACACCCAACATCTCATTTACCAATTACTTAACTACATTCATTCACATAATTTAATTAAATAATTTCCCCATTTCATGTATTTTATTAAATTATCTTAACAAAATTTAATTAAATTTAAAAACACCAACGCATCATTATTCAATTAATTATCTCAACAAAAATTAATTAAATAAAAACCTTCTCTTAGTAGTGATTAATTAAATTATTATTGACATTTAATTTAATTAAATGAAACCCCAAAAAATCCATTTTTTTTATTATTCATAATAATAATAACAAAAACACATAAAACCATAATAATAACAATTTCATTGTTATTTTTATAATTATTCATCCTTAGATAAAACCCAACTCCTCTTATTAAATAAAAACACTTATTTATTAATTAAAAAACTCTTTAGTTAATTAGACGTTTCTTTTAGATACCCAAAAGCCTCATTAATTTCACATTAATATTATACCTCATTAAAAATCCTTATAAAATATTTCAACATAAATGTTACATGCCATTTAATTAAAAACCGTTATTCATTCATTATTTTCTTAATAAACATTTCATAATTAATTATGAATCTCCCAATTTATTACAATATTATTAATATGATAAAAACGTTAACTAATAACCCCTAATTTAATTTCCATTAAAATAATAATTATTACATTCAAAAAAATTATGTCATTTTTATTATTTTACAAAATTTTGATAAACCCAACACCAATATTTAATATCAATGCTTCATTAAATCTGAAACACCTCATTTTATTAAATATTTCATTGAGAAGCTCAAAAGCGTCATTAAATTCTCATAAATAATATACTTCATTAACATGAAATTAAAATATCAATGCATCAAAATAATTTATGACACCATTATAATAATAATAAAATTATTATTATTATCACATTCATCCATTTAATAATAAATGGTCCTTTAAAAATTCTAAAACTCTTCATTTAAATAAATAGTTTCTTCGATAAACCCATAATCCACATTAATTTCTTCAATCGTCATGTAAATAATTATTTAACATTAATTTAATTAAAAAGCCCAAATAATAATAAAAAAATCATTATTGTTATTATTAAAACCTTAATTTAATTAATTAAAACTTTCATATAATATTATTTAATTAAATTAATTAATTTATTAAACAGGGTAAACTGAATGATTTGGAATGCAACCTTGTGCTGACCGTGAAGATCCATTTATGTGGACTTTTCTAGAATCGGTCTTCCAGAGACTCATCGGGACGCCTGCAAAAATTATCAAGTAATTATGCAAGTCCAAAAATGACACCTTTTGGTGTTCCAAGACATAGAATAAAATTTTGGAGCTCAGATTAATAAAATGACCCATCGATAAACTGAAAAAAAATTCAAAAAGCATCGTCTTTTAACCTAGTTAAAAAAACACAGGACATTACAATATACCAACCTTAAAAAATTCTCGCCCCTAATATGACATCAGGAACCACTACTAAAACAACTGACCTACCAAGTACATTAAGAAGATCAGTCAAACAATTACCATACAACTCTATTCTAAATGATCAACATCTCATATCGACACATTTATCGAAAAAAAGTGAAAATTCCCACCTTAGGATTTTACATGAAGTCTCAATAAAAGATCATGCACTCACCAGCGCATGTTTTTAGAAAACATTAACGCATGTGTGTGACATTACTTGATCCACGATCTCCACGTCAAACATTGACCTAAAAGTATATAGCATTAACCTATCAGTGTTCTATAACCCTCGAGTACCAAGAAGTCCTCCTATGAAGTGGGACGAACTTACTTTAACTACCTAGAACATTATAACGGTACTACCTACCATGGGTTAGCCCCTTACAAACCATAAATGTTCACCCTCTCTCTCGGTGATGCAAAACTAAAATAACAAGGTTCAAAAACCCTTTATAATTTTTAGGAATTTTAATTAATTCATTTCAACCTTTTAACATTTGAATGAATTTCAACATACCCATATGTACATCTACACAACAATTCACTTTGTTTTCAAAACAACGCCCTATGGAAAAAATAGGCATGCTTTCTCAAAAATCCTATTTATCATATAAGATTCAGTGTCATTCAAATATAAACAAGAGATTTAGCATCCAAATTCCATTTACCGAAAATATGACCTCCAAAGGTCTCATTTATTCAATCTAAGTTCTTCAAAAATCCACCCAACAATAGTTTATTACAATCAATTCATAGCAGTTTTACTTTTGTAACCATTTTCAAACACATTATGGTTGTATAAGGTTCAAACACAAGGGTGGCCATCTACTAATCGATAAGGTGCCCATACACCTTATCACGGGAGTTTGGATTCCGTTTATCACAATCAAAATTTATTTAAAATTTTATCTTTAACACCCCTTACACATATCCAAATCATCTATAACATGTTAGAATAAGCAGTAACACAATAGAATGAAATATCATAGAAGTATGGCACAACAACAAAACATGCTAATAACTGAGGAAATATGGAATATAATCACCGAATCATGATAAATCTATCCATAAAACATTCTATTTAGAGAGGCATGCTAAAGAAGATCAAAACATGGCATTGCACCCATGAGACACAATCCAAATTAGCAGGAATCCTACTAATGCAACTACATGGCATGTTATATGCATGATATGTGAATCTTTAGCTGCCTAGGATAATGAATGTATGAAACTTACTTTCAATATCAGGCTAAGATAATTTTTATTTCAAAATTCACAAAATCAATAAACTGTGGAAAATAAGACAGTCACTCAAAGACAAATCATGTCAACTATAACCTATAATAGTACAAAAATCAATTCCCATCCATGGAAACTTGGTCATTTCCTGTACATGGGGTGATCAGTCCCAAGCACAGCTATTAACTGAAGTGCTGACACATTCATAGTATCCTATCTACCAATCCCAAAATATTAAGATAACGGAAAAGAAACCTTTTGATACCACTTTGTAACGTCCCGACCCAGATCACCTCTAAACCAGTGGCCGGATTGGTCACCACATGACCTGAAGTGCATCTCTCTGTATTCTAGAGGCTATCGACTAGTGGCGAGGGTCTACAGATACTCAGTGGGGAGACTATACCCTCTTATCAATGTCGTAAAGTAGTATATCAAAGTAAATAACAAAAAATGGAAATAAATAGCCGAAGAAGTATAACAAATTGTAAAGCAGTAGAAGGTAGATTTTATAAATCTTGTTTAAAAAAATTGACAACATAAATTATATAGCAGATGCATACATTACATGCTAATGATACAAAATGGAAAAAAATGAACAAAACAACATTCTGAACATTCAGTTACAAAAATAAATATAAAATGACTCCATGCATCAAGGGCAGTCTTCTCAAGCATCCTGAGCTTCTGCTCGGTCCATTGATCCTATCTTCAAAGTAAATACAAACAACACAATCCTACAAACATATAGAATCTACTCAGGGAACCCAGTGCAATGACAGCCCGAATAGGGTGTGAGATATAAATCTCGATAGGCTGGGACCACCGATGTCTACCCCAAATCCAGACATTCAATAAATAACATAATCAGTGAAGGAATTCCTAATTAAGGTAAGTAGTACAATGTAACTATATACCCAAGTACCAGCTTCAACTCACAGCTGGTGTCTGAACCTTTATTATACAATTTTCATGAATACAAAATAGTCATTACACAATCATTTTCATTTATCAATCATTCAAACCTCATTAAACTACAAAATTCTCATGATCTGGACTGATCCCGACATTCCTTGTATAAGTCACTCACCAGAGATGTCTCTAAAGAATATCTAAGTAATCATAGTTATGTCCAAATTTAAGCTTGTGCTTTTTCTTGGATAATGTGTCAAATGATATTCAATTTAATATTTCATATACTATAATTGAGCCCATGCACTAAAAAAATAGTGATTCACTCCTGGGTCCGTCCACTAATAGTGATTCACCAAATTCATTGATAAGTATGAACCCTTTCTCATATTCAGTTCAAAAATCATATTGCCACAATAGTTTTCATTAACCAAGTAATTCATTTCTTGTATGACCAATTGGACCCACAGTCCAATGTAAATTAATGTTTGTAAATGATCATGTTTAGCACCCTCGTGATTATTTGGAGCGTCAGTCCTTATCTCACAACCCATGGGTATTTGGAGCATCAGTCCCTGACCCATAAAAGAATATTTTCTTTCAAGATGGGTATAGAACGCCATGTCTAGCACCCCATTTGTATTTGGAGGATCAGTCCCTATCTCACAACCCGTTTATCAAAAATAAATAAATATATTTCATTGGTGTATAACTCCATGGCTCACACCCTACAACCATCCATTAATTAATTAATAAATTAATTAATCCAACCCGTTAATTAATTCAAAAACTAATTAACAACATAAATAATTCATCAAATGTTAACAATTAATTAACCATTAAACATCTCAAAAGTAAATAATTCATTAACAATTATTTATTTTTTTCAAGCCAAAAAAATAATTAACTCAACATTTAATTATCCAAATTCTTTAACAAGTATGAACCCATACACTCAAACAGTGATTCGTACAGGACATTAACAATTTACATGCATGTAATAATCATTACAAAACTTGCTAAAAAATCCCATATATTTAGCAACCATCACACACAACATCTCAAAATATAAAACAACTCAATCCAAGACAACTTAATCCATGTAAATCTTACATGTATCAAATGGTACCCATGGACAATAGTTATAACAAACAATTAATTCACAATCTTAATTTAATACATTCAAATAAATTAATTCAATAATTAATTAATTCAATCTTATCACTTTAACAAATAATCAATTAATTAACCATTTTCCATTTATCATGTAATAATTAATCCATCCATTTATTATTACCAGTTTTTAATTTATATTCCGAACATTTCAAATATTAAATATTCTCAACAATCAGTAATAGCCTCTATTTTTTATTCCTACTCATGACATGATAATTAATTCTACAATTAATTACCCTATTACCCATTCTTTCCATTCAAATCATTTTACTATTTAATCATATCACTTTAACCAATTTAGAAAAACATTCTTAAAATCAACACATGTTCAAGTCCTCAGTTATCTCACATGGATGTCGTCATTTAATAACATAAAAATTATCATGCATAGACATATCATAATCAATGAAGCTCATATTCTCAATTTATTTAAAGAAGATATAATTCTTAAATAAATAGATAGGGATTTGTGACCCTACCTCGGGGTGGAAATATTTTTTATCCGAAGGGGTTTAATATACATGGCGGCAGCAAGTCTACAACTTGTCCGTAATCGCACGATCGTGCACCATATGAATAGATATATTTATTTCTTAAAGACACACACACATATATATTCATGTGTGTGCCCTGAAACAATATAAAAAAAATTCAAAACATTAAAACATTTACTCAGAATCAAAGCAGTAAGGACCAACACACCTCTAACTTGGTACCAGGGACTCATATAAATTATCAAAACCTTAATTGAATGATGTGAAACAATACCACGGTTATATAAACTTACCCGAAACATGATGACCAAGAAAAAACGAACCCATCCATCTTTCCTTTGTCGGCAGATCCGGGAATACTTTCCAAAGGGTCTAGAGGAGTCCCTTGCACATTCCTAGAATCGAAGAAATAAGGAAACCCAATAAAACCTGAACCATAGTGTTTTGGCTGAGAAAACATGGAAAGGGAGGAACCAAAACACCAATGTGAAACACAAAACAAATGCAGACAAACTCACCTCGCCGAGACAGACAAGATTCGAGAAGACATCGGGAGGATTCAATCACGCGAAGAGGAGGAGACGATGGGGGTGTATCACGTGAAGATGACCCAGCAAGGGGGGTGTAGCGCACCTCTATAGAGGGGCCTCGTGTGTTTTTGTTGTTCCTCCAGTATGGTGGTACACCACCCTCATGTTCTATCCCCCAATTATAAATTACACCCAAGATAAACTAATAGTCTTAATATAATAATAATAATATTTATTATTCTCATTTAATATAATGTTACTTCATTAACTAACCATTAAAAAATGATTCAAAATTAATTATAAAACACCCTGTTAATGATGGAATAAAATTAATACAATAATAATAATACCCTTATTATTATTATTATTTTGAAATATTTCTTTTATTTGTAAATAAATAAAAATAAATCATTTTAAAAACTGCGTAACCGCACACTTAACCCGCAACATTTGACTAACTGTGCAAAACCCGATATCTAAATTTAAAATGATTTATTTAAATTAAACTAAACATCATATTTAATAATCATTTAATATTTCCATTTAAAAAAACCTTATACGATAACACCAAAATTACCATTTTTCAATTATTTTATTAAATTCATTCGCAAAAATTAAATAAATAATTTCCCCACTTCATGTATTTTTAATTAAATTCTCTCAACATAATTTAATTAAATTTAAAAACTCAAATTCATAATTATTCAATAAATTATCTCAACCCAAATTAATAAAATATAAACCTCCACTTCGTAGTGATTAATTAAATTATTATTGACCATTAATTTAATTAAATGAAACCCCAAAAAAATTAATTATTATTATTATTCACAATAATAATAACAATCACTCAAAAAACCTTAATAATAATAATTGAATTATTATTATTAT
This sequence comes from Viscum album, assembly GCA_963277665.1. Lineage (NCBI taxonomy): Eukaryota > Viridiplantae > Streptophyta > Magnoliopsida > Santalales > Viscaceae > Viscum > Viscum album. Next base: position 577,833,220 of record OY728161.1, on the reverse strand, counting down.
TATTATTCAACCTTAGATAAAACCCAACACCTCTTATTAAATAAAAACACTTCTTTATTAAATAAAAAACTCCTTATCTAATTGGACATTTTTTTGAGACAACCAAAAGACTCATTAATTTAACATCAATATTATACCCAATTACACATCCAATTAAAATATTTTAATGTAAATGTTAAACCCTATTATATTAAAAACGCTTCTTAATTCCTTATTATTATTAAAAAAATTCATAATTATTTATTAAACTCCAAATTTATTACAATATCATTAATAGGGTAAACACTCCAACCGATAACCCCTAATTTAATATCAATAATATTAATAATAATTACATTCATAAGGCTAAAATAATAATAATTTCATTATTATTATTTTTCAAGCTTTTGAAAAACCCAACAGCACTATATAATAACAAAGCTTCATTAAATATGAAACTCCTTATTTTATTTAATGGTTCTTTGAGAAGCTCTAAAGAATCATTAAATTATAATAAATAATATACTATTTTAACATAAAATTAAGATATCAATGCATCAAAATAATTTACGATACCATTATAATAATAATAACATTATTATAATTAAAAAATTACTCCATTTAATAATACATCATCCTTTAAAAATTCTGCAAATCTTCATTTAAATAAAAAGGTTCTTCGATAAACCCATAATACACATTAATTTCTTCAATCTTCATTTAATTAATTCTTTAAAATTCATTTAATTAAACAAACAAAATAATAATAATAACTACATTATTATTATTATTATTAAATCCTTATTTTATTTAATTGAAAACTCTCATATAATATTATTTAATTAAATTAATTAATTTATTAAACAGGTTAAGATGAACAGGTTGGAACGCAACCGTGTGCTACCCGTGAAGATCCATTAAAGTGTAATTTTTCCAAATCTGGGTTTTTGAGACTCATTGGGACACCTACGAAAATTATCGGGTAATTATGAAAATCCAAAAACAACACCTTCAGGTGTTCCAACACATGGAATAAAATTCCGGGACCTAGATTAAAAAAAATGACAGGTCGATAAACCGTAAAAAATCAAACACCTTCATATTTTAACCATATTAAAAAAACATGGGACTTTATACATTGAAAGAATCTTGAACTATTCGATGGGTTTTATTATATAATACCATGACTCTAAATGAATTATGATATAATATAACTTTATAACCTAGCTATTGGATTGGTGGGTATGAATAATAATTACCAAATTATGATACATATTTATAATGATTACTATAGGCCAGTTATATTAATTTTTTCTTAATAAAGAATTAATCATTTTTCAGTAAATCTATTTTATGATTAATTTTTTTTTTAAAAAAGTGTTTTTATTTCATATTTCCTGTGGATATTATAATTAATTTATTATACTTTTACAAATTTAGTTTTTTAAATATTATATAATTTGTAAAATAACTATTTTAATTCTAGCATTACATGATATTTTTTGGATTTTTCTGAATACATTACATTTTAATTAAATAGTGAAAGATACTAATTGTACAGGAAATTTTCTTCCACATTCATGTATTTGAAATGTTTAAATTTTTATTGAATTGGTTTTTACAATTTTATAGGTTTTTTATCAATAATAGTCAAAATAATTATATTATAATGAATATTATGTTGATTTTTTATAAAAACATTTTTATACTAAAAATTACATTTCTCCGGAAATTTTTTTTGTAGAATTTTTCCGGTTTACATTAATTGTAATTTTTGAATATTATAAATAATTAATATAGAAATATAGATTCCATATTTTGGATAATTTGTAGAGCAGTTTTTATGAGGAAATATTATTTTTTAGTCTTTATGAATAATAAAAACTTTAATTTTTTTGGCCATAAATGTGGTTAAAAAATGATTTCTTAGGGGTTAAACTAATAAATAAAAATATTATTTCTAATTAAATATCAATATGTCTATTTTATTTCTATATTTCTACAATATATTATCCTTATTTAAAATATTTTCGCATTTGGATGAATTTTTATTGAGTATGATGTTATAATATATTAATATTTTATGAAATTCCAACTATTCCCTCCCCCCTATTAGTTAAAGTAAACCCCTCATGACATTTCATTACACAAAATTGAACAAAACATATTGAGTAAACCCTGATTATTTCTTTTCCCATATAAACTATCCATGAATTAGTTTTTTTATACATAAAATCTTTTTCTGTGGGTCCCTAAGAAGATATCTAAAAAAGGTTAAATGAAGAAGAAGTAATCATTCTACAAGACATACTTAAATTTATTTAATCCTCAACCTCAAAAAAATATATTGAATTAATCATAAATTAATAATTTCATGATCACTAATATAAAGATGTTTTTTAAAATTTAACCATTATTTTTCACCCAATTTTCTAAAAAATGTCAAATGGAAGTATCACTCATTCATGCGTTTGTACTACCACCTCCACATATTAATATAATTCATTTTTTTGATAACCATAATTCATGGTAGGTTTATTGAGATGGATTCAATGTTTATATATGTTATTTATGAAATAATTAATGTTTCCTATTGTTAATATATGATTTATCTTTTTTTCCCTCTAATTTTAGTTATAATATCAAAATAGTGTTCACATGTATGTATAGACTACCGACACTACAAAAATTTTACGTTATTTATATGTCAAAATGTATTATTGATTTCGATAAAACAGTATATAATACATATATATTATATTAATATCTTTATTAACCCTCTATTGTTCATGGAATGATGATTAATGCACAATTAATGAATCTAGAAAGCAAAAATATTAATGGAAAACCAAAAATTTAACACTTGGAGATAATGAATTTAATATGAATTTAATAATAAATTGTTTTTGAAATATTATATTCTGATAATTTAAGATCTTCTATTTATATAAAATATTTTATTATAGATTTATTATAAATTCAAATTTATTATAAAAATGATTCAATCACCTACATATAAATTCAAACATATGATATGGGAAATACTTTTCTATCTCATTGATTAATGGGATTGTTTATGATTATGTTCCTGATTTTGAAATATTTGTAACTACCACTCAAGAATATCAAAAAATTTCATTCCTCAACTTATTTCTATACATAAATTTTTATCTTTCATTTTCCACCCATATTTTACTCAAGAGACATAATTTTATTAAAAGAAAACCAATGATATTTCTCTCCCTAGTCTATAATCAATTTTCTTCTATATACATGTCTTATAAAATGGTTAAAATAATGTTTATGATAATATTATCTGATTCTTTAAATTCATTTTTACCAATGTTTTAGTTTCTATAATTTTTTTAAATTTAATCTACTATTTATTTTATTATTTATCCAATTTGGATTTTCTACCCCATATATGGAAGTAATAATTTTTTAATGGGCACAACATGACCAAAATTCATCACTATTAGGACCGTTCATTTCTCTAAAACATCCTTTACATATTTCCTTGATTTATTAAATAAAATTAATAATATATTGGAATTTTTTATATTTTTAATAAGATAGTTCTAATTGAAACTGAATTTTCCTCAATAAATATCCCGTTGATCATAAATTTCAAATTTTCATCTATGATAAAATAATTTGTTATTATTTATGATTTTATAGTGATATGATCCAATGATATGATAATTTATCTTTCTATATATGATTTATGATTATGATTATGGGATTTTTATTGAACATGTTTATCAAACATGGGTTATTCTTTGTTGGAATGATGAAATGTTTATAAAACACATTTCCATTCCAATGGTTATGAGATGATGATATGATGAATGTTTTATAATATTTTTTTGACATATATATGGATTTAATTATGTGATGGGTGGTCTTATAAACATATATACCTCATATTTCTTTCATAATGAAGGATATGTGAATGGATGGAAAGGACTACAATGAGGATTGAAGTCAGTTCAGTAAGGGACTATATATAGTATGATTTTCTTGGCAGTGAACATTGAATATGGAAATAATGGAATGTGTAGTGAACCAAATACACTAATATAGTTTTTATAGTGATATTTGACTAATAAAATTATTTCCCATGATTATGTGTATGTCAAAAACTTTTGTCTTATGATTATAATATGATCTTGTGGATAATGTTCTTTATTCTTTTATGATTATTTTTTTATAATGCACCGAGCAATACTTATATTTAAATATTATGATCTAAGATTTTATTTGTATGGTTATCAAATGTTAATATCTAGTGTTAATTCTCCTATGCTAATTTTATAGATAAATGATATCCAATATCACTATTTTTACCCATAGTTGTCTTATGAGCTAACATTTTCTAATGTTTCCCTTCAATATGTTATGATGGAAGTTTAATTTTTGACATTTCTAATATTTTTGCTATATATGAACAACAACTAGGGACATAATTTATATATTTTATATTATAGTTGTTTGTATTTTGATGTCTATAGTTGAAATATACATTTATAGTTCTTATACGGTTATTATTGTGAAATTTATTAATTTTTTTAAAAATATGAATAATTTCTATATGAAAAGAATGGTATGATATAGTAGGTATTATATGATGGTTATTTCATTTTTGGAAACTTGTCTATGAAAATCATTAGTAAGAACACTTACTATAAGTCCAAGTATAAGATAATATCCAATGTTTTGTAAAATAAAGGATTGGTGTTTGCCTATAAAATATTTCCCTATCTGGAAACTAGGTAGAGTATTCAGATGTGGTGTATAATCACATTGGGGTAATAAATATGAATGGGTAAGATTGGGTAATAACTTAATCATCCCCAGGTGATAATGAGTGGGCATAATACTATGTAGTTGGAAAGATAATCTAGGGTTATAGGATAAGGTAAATTCACATTTTCTTTATGAACAAGTATAAGGAATTTAAATAGATAATATCCATTAATGACACATGTTAAACCTCATGTATCACATATTGAAAATAGGGTTTCATGATTTAGATATCCTATAAGTGATTTTTCATCGTTAAATTATTATTCACTATGAATATTGTTTCCCATACTTTTATTTTTGGTATTCATTTATGGGTGGAATCAGACATAAAAATATTGACACTAAATGTTGTTGTTAAGGTGTTGATTTTCTTCTCATATTTTATTTGAGATAGAATAAAAAATCTCATTGTTTTTTTAATGAAGCATTCCCCCTAAATGAATCATAATGATCTTCCAATGGATCTTTGGAGGGAACAAGGTTATTTAGATCCCATTATGGGGAAACCCCCCACCCATTTTTAGTGGATTTATTGATATATTAGTTTTCATGAAATGGATTTTTACAACTAACAATATATTTTAAATTCTCTAAAATTTTGAACCTGTAAATTTAATTTTAAAGATTTATTTTTTAAAGGAAAAACATATCGATGGTTGAATCTTATAAAAACACCAGTAAATTGTTGAAAATTGACTCTATTAATATGGATTACTTTAGAATTATATTTTTGAACAATTAAATTCATATGATCATTTATAAAAAAATATAGAAGGAATTGCTTGATAAAATATAAAAGGATGATGAACCCAATAGAATCAATGAGAGAATTTTTACCGAATTTTGAGGTATGATTTTATAATTACCATCTAAACTAAAAATAAATATTTTTCTTTTCCTAACTATCTTAAAACCAAGTCTCTATAAGGTGTTTGATAAAATTTACTTTATTAGATATGGAGAAATAATTTAATGATTTAATAAGGATGAAATGGTGATAGAAATTACCCACCAATGTCATGCTTTTAATAAGAATGAAAAATATGGAATTGAATGGAAATTAAAAATAAAAAAAACCATAGAGGGAATAAGTTGGAAATTCCATTATACCCAATGTGTTGATATAACTATAGAGGAAATTTACCCTATGTTATTGCTTAAGGATTTAATTATTGGAAGCAAATTCAATAAGAAATCAGATACTGATATGATTGTAATAAGAAGTTTAATAATGATGAAAATTTAGAGAAAGATCTATAGAATTAGAAACCTACATTAAAATTAATGAAATAAAATGTGTATAGTAATTATTATAACTAGTAATAAATTTAAATTGTTAATTATGATGATTGATGTCATCAACCCCTTAATCTGAGAGGCAATTGGAAATCCCATATGTTCACTATTAACAATGTGGGGTATAATAAATTTGTGATAAAAAGTAATATTATCATCCACTCTTGAACTACTATTGTCTTATTTTATTCTCAATGTATCCAATGTTTTATATTTTAATAATATTTTATGGGTATAAAAACTATATCTAAACAATTTGATATTGAATTAGTAGTGAAAACCATGGATGGTTAGATGATCAGAAATCATGTCTATGTTTCTTCTCTGATGGAAGTTTCTGGGAATGTGGTTGAATAAAATTATTATCCCAATAGTGGAATTTTATTTTATATTTTTCATTGATTTTATTCATTGAATAATAAATTAATCAAATATTGAGGGGATGTAATAGTTAATATTCATTACAAACAATTGAGTGTCAATCAGTGTGATAATAAATCAAAATTTCTAATGGAAATTACATTCATTGTATGGGTCCTGATTCTTATCCCAAAGGTATTTTCTCCATAGATTTATTTATTAAACAAAAAATAAATAATATTCATATTTTAAAAGAGTAATTTGATGTTTATCCAAAAATAATTTCTTAGAGAACCTTTAAATCATGTACTGTAGTTTTCAATAGAAACTATATATGGTTCACGAATATTTCAAGAACCTTAAATATAATGGGCCCAAATTTGTTAAAGGAATCAATAAGAGACTCTAGTAAAAACACTACAAGGTATTCATTTGGAATATTGTATTACTATATGGTGCACCAGTTCATTGTTTTATGATGAAATCTGGATCAGTGCAAATCTGCATTGATTATAAAGAACAGAACAAGATCACATTCCTGAATATGTATCACATTCCATATAATGATTTTTTAGATCAATAATGATTATAAAAATATTTTTCAAGGAATGATATTCAATATAGATTCAATTAATTGACGTTAATAATTGAATAAATACCTATGAAATCCTATTGTATGATGTACAAAAGCTCTTAATTTATAATTATTACATTTGGTCTCACTAAATCCCCTTATATCATTATGGAGATATTGAATCGTATATTTAGATATTTCATATATTAGTTTGTGGAATTATATATAGATGATACTATTGTATATTATATGAGAAAGGAAAAACATGAACATAAAATGAGTATTTTACTGAAGACCTTAAGAAGGATAATCTATCTCTAACATTCACCTAGTGTGAATTTCAGTGAAAAAACATTTATTTTTGGGGAAAATAATCTCAATAGGGTGAATATATATGTATCCATCAAATATGGAAGTTATTAAAAATTTTCATGGAAAAGAAATGCTATCAAAATCCATAGTATTTTTCATTTTTATGATATTAATAGTAATTTGGGGATAATGTCTCACAATTTCCTAATCCACAAACCAAGTATACTCATAAGGGAGTCAAGTTCTTTTAGATATTTGAGTATGAATAAAATTTCATAGAACTAAAGAAGATGTTTTTCTACGAAAATATGATCACATAACACTATAATGGTGAGGAATTTTTGATATATTATTATATATGAAATAAGGGTTTGAGATGAATCATCATGAATAATAATATAATGATATATTTTGAATAATTATAAGTGATAGAAATTGATTAAAATTATATAAATCATGATTCTTGGTGTTCTGTGGTAATTTTTACATTTAAAATATAGAGAAATTACATTTACAGTTGAAGGTGTATCATATATACTGATAATAAATATTAATATATAAATTCACTCAGAAAGAGCTAAATATTTTATAGAATATAATAGGAGTTGATTAAGGATTAAGGGTTCTTAATACATTACCACCCTAGAAAGAAAGAAAGGTGTAATTGGCATTGAGTAAAATGGATCATTCTAACTTATCTATTTAGTGAATCACAAAAGGGGTTTTTGGTTTATTAAAATTATGAATATGGAAATATTTAATTATTAAAGGAAGTTTTATCTTACTCAAAATATTTTTCTGTAATCTATTCAAGAAAAGGAAAACGTGTTGTAGAAGGAAGATGCAAAACAAAAATCAAGGTGAGAAATTTTCCAATGATAATTCTTTATTACGATGATATTATAATGTTCATGAACTTTATATGTATGTCTTATATACAAGACCTGAAGACGGAGCTGTTGGTTGAAGGTTATTTTTTATCATTCTTTATTCATACCAAAATAATGAACATATATGGAGATCTAAAATAGTATTTCTAGTGGGGAAATTTCAAATGGGAAATTTTACAGTATGTCTCATGGTAATTGGTATTTAATAAATTTATGTCTGAAAGAAGTAATAATAAGAGGATTTTAAAACTCTTATCCATTCATTAATAAAAATTATAAAAATTTACCATCAATTTCATTATCAGACTCTCCAAAACATCTAATGGAAAAATTTCTATTTGGGATAATTTTATTATCATATGATGTTAACCAAAATTTTTTATTATTGAATATTTATATCTTTATCATTTTTAATGAATACACATTAAATATATTTTATGGTTTTATAGAGTACAAATTCAGTTTTATCTGACCAATATCAGATTATTACCTCAATGATTTGGAAACAAATTTAGCATGCTCTGGATATAAGGTTTTGTTTCAAAACTACTTATCATCCTTAGATAGATGATTAGTGTAACGCCTCGGTTCTAGAAACCACCCTATGGCGCCCGGTACTTAGTTGGTCACATGGCTTAAAGAACATTTCCCCAAACGCCAGAGGCTGATGACTAGCAGCAAGGGATTTTGGTGTGATAGTGGGGAAACTATGCCCTCATTGGTAGAGTACACAACAGAAGATAACAAAAACAATAGAGGAAGTAGTAAACATCCATACAAGAGTAAACAGTGGATGAAAAAAAGTGGAAACAAATGGAGCACATATATAAATGATGTAAGATACATAAGTCTAGGAAAGTAGCCAAACAAGTCACAATGTTGAATACAGTACTAAACCCAAGTACAAAAGGAAAATAGATAAACAACTCCTCAAAATCGTAAGCCTCAGCTTGGTCACATGCTCTCCAGCTCCAATGCAATTAAGAACCTAATGTAGAAGGGCACTTGACCTTATCTATACCTGCAATAATATAATCTGTATGGGCCAGAAATCATGACCCAAACAGGGTGTGAGACAAAATCCCAGTAGGCAACCAACCGAAGATATATGCCTAACAGTCAGTGAATATATGGCAGTTAAAAGTATAGAAATAAGTAAGCATAAAAATACTTAGTAGAAAACAATCCACAGTTTCTAGCATATAATATAAAGACAACCAGGCATCTACTCAAGAAAGTGGAACAAATAGGAAACCGTCTGGGTAGTTCTCACAGGCTAACCCCTATGGTTCAACCAACGGGTACTAGAAACCCTCTGGGAGGCACACACTGTCTCACCCCTCTGGTTCAGCTAAAGAATAGACTCTCTTGGAAAGAACTCACCGTAAATTCCCCCAAATAGTCACATATTGTACTAAAGGCGCACTGGGGAAGCACTCAATGTCTCATTCACCATGTTTCCTCCATCGAGGAACTATAGAAACTCTGAGGAAGCACTCAACGTTAATTCCCCCTGTGGTCTTCCATCGTATTATAAAGACACTTTGGAGAATCCCTTACATCCATTCTCCATATGGTCTACTACACTAGGTTCTCACAACCATGTGTAAAGTCAGCAAGTATCGCATCTCGTAACAGCCAATGTAACCTCAAGAACTATTTATCTAGCATTCTGCAACATCTCAGCATGTCAGAAAAAGAAAACTTCATCCTAAAACACTAGTCATGGAGTTGGAAATAGCCTAATAGGTAAAACAAGACCCAATGGTCATAAACAGGCAAAGGATGAATGGGAAAAACATCCAAAGTACAGTAAATTACCCTATTCACAAACAATAACCTCTACTTAGGCATATAAGCAAAGAAGGAAAACAACAAGGGAAAAACATGAAACACACAATACCCCATTCAAGGGTATTCATGGAATTTTCACATAAATACTGAAATACTTCCTACAGAAAGGCACAAGACACCTACCATGATGTTTGGAGATCAATATAATTAAACCACGAGGCTTCAATCGCCTTAGAATGTCGAAGATATACAAAAACACATAAAACGGTCAACCCATGATAACATTGAAAAGAGAAGAAATTAGAAAATCAAGCTCTAGGAGAAGCAAGAGATTACCATTTTAGTTCTAATGTGATCGACGGTTGTTGATTCAGAGAATGGACAGAGGATCGGGGGCTCGTTGAAGATCCATGGATGGTCAGTTCTCTCAGACAAATGAAACCTAGAAAGAGTGGTTTCTGTCCGTCAGACGCGACCCTAGTACGTTTAAGGAAAAAAAAGAAAGAACATGACATGTACTTTTGGAGTACACAGTGTGTACTCGCCTTTTCCTTACTCCAATTTACGTGGCCTCCAAACACCCTTACATAGCCGTGTGTGTGGCCCCTACACGGCTAGCACACGACCTTCATCAGTAAGGAAGTACACGGCATGTGCTTAAATTTTTTTCAGAAACTTCTCTTTCTGAAAAACTCCTGAAAAAGTAAAAACATACATGAAAAGAAGATCTTGGATCGTAAAAACATCCCCCCTTAAAGAAATTCATCCCCTAATTTCCCTAGCGAGACATAGAAGAAGAAACCCCAAACAACTCAGGCCACTGTGCTCGCACATCGGCCTCCCTCTCCCAAGTCTCAACATGTACCCACCTATGTTGCCATAACACTCGTACTAAAGGAATAAACCGACCATGGAGAACCGTTGTACTGTGATCAACAATCTAGATCAGATGCTCCTAGAATGATGCATCCACATCAAGCCCATCCTCCTCAGGTTGAAGGACATGAGATGGATCTAAAAAGTAATGGCAGAGGTGAGAAACATGAATAATGTCATGCATAGCCTGGTACTTCTGAGGCAACTACAACCGATAGGCAACCGAACCAACTCTCTCCAACACCTAAAACGGTCCCACTTACCTCAGTGAAATCTTACCATGTCTTATGATCTGCTTGTGTCTCAACCTCAGGGTGGCGCGTAGAGAATCCTGATCCCCGACCTCAAACTCCAGAGGTCATCTCCGCTGATCAAAATAAGACTTCTGATAGGACTGTGCAGTATCCATACACTTCTGAATCAACTCTATCTGCAATGTGGTCTCCTAAACAAGACGTGGTCCCAAAAAAGTTTCCTCTCCTACCTCCATCCAACATAAGAGTGATCGGAATGGCCTACCATACAATGCCTCATATGGTGCCATCTGAATAGTCACTTTAAAACTATTATTGTAGAAAAACTCTACAAGATGTACATGATACTCCCAAAAACCTCCAAAGTCCAGAATGCATGCTTGGGGCATGTCCTCAAGCACCTGAATCATACTCTCAGACTGGCCATCTGTCTGAGGATGGTATGATACACTCTGAAGCACCTGCGTAACCAAATCTTTCTATAACCCCTGGTAGACCTGAGAAGTAAAACGTGAATCCCTGTTTGAAATAATGAAGTGTGGAACTCCATGAAGACGCACAATCTCACGGATGTACAACCGCCCCAGATCATCAATGATGAAGGCCTCCTTGATTTGAAAGATGTGAGAATCCTTCGTAAGTTTTTCAACGACAACCCATACAACATCATTCCCATGAGATGACCTTGGAAAACCGGTCTCGAAGTCCATCGCGACATCGTTCTACTTCCACTCCGGAATGGGTAACTACTGCAAAAGACCTGCTGGTCATTGATACATCGCTTTCACCTGATGACAAGTATAACACCTCATGGAAAAACCTGAAACATCTCCCTTCATACCTAGCCACCAATAATGGCGGTGAAGATCAAGATACATCTTGGGGACACCCGGATGAACTGCCCAAATTGGGGAATGTAAATCCCGTATCAGATCTATGTGTATGTCTGTTGGAACCCATATGCGTCTCTGGAAATGCATGATTTCATCCTCACCTATGCTCCATCTAGAAATAGGGTCCTCTCCTTACAAATTTTCTCACAGGACTACGCCTTCAGAATTTTATAGCTTCCTCATTCCTACCCAATCAAGAAGTGTAGAGGTAACAACTACAGAAGATAGAAAAGTCTTCCCCTGTCCGTCGTGCACCTCCAGATGCATCATAGAGAACATTGCCATATCCTTCCACTCACTGCAGGCCTCCTGAACTACCTGTATCTGAGTCCTCCTTCTCAGCGAATCTGCCAATGTGTTTCCATTCCCAGGTATATAGGCAAGATCAAAGTCAAAGGACTAATGATACTCGTCCCACCTGCACTGTCTTAGATTTAGATCACACTGAGTGAATATGTACTTGAGAATTTTATGGTTAATGAAAACCACAAAATGCTCTCCCAAAAGATAAATTCTCCTACATCATAGGGAATGAACAACAGCTTCCAACTCCATATCGTGCGTCAGGTAGTTCCTCTCTTGTGGCCTCAACTGCCAAGACCCGTATGCAAGGACTCCATCTCCCTACATAAGTACAACTCCTAGCCTGATACCTGAAGTGTCATAGTAGACAGTGTAGATCTTTCCTGGTTCTGGAAAGACCAGTATGGGTGCTGATTTCAACCTTCCTTTCGGCTCCTAAACGTCTGACTCACAAGAATCTGAGCATAAGAACTTCTCACCCTTCTTGGTCAGACCAGTCAGCAGTGCTGCAAAGCATGAAAAGTCCTGTATAAAGCGTCTGTAGTATCCATCTAGCCCCAGTAAACTCCACACCTCAAAGACGTTCATCAGATGCTCCCAGGAAACTACATATCTCACATTCTATGGGTCTAATGATACTCTTTCCTCGTAGATAACATGACTCAAGAAGTGAATCTAGTCCATCCAAAAGTGACATTTTGAGACCTTATCATATAACTGATGCTCCCCTAGTGTACTCAAAACAATCTCAAGATGGGTATCATGATCGTGTTGATTGTGAGAATACACCAAGATATCATCCATGAAGACCACCATGAAAGAGTCTATGTATGGATGGAACACTCAGTTCATCAGTTTTATGAAAACTACTGGTGCGTTCGTGAGACCTAATGGCATAACCATATACTCGTATAGACCATACCTGCTCCTGAAGGATATAAGAGGTATATCTGATGGTCTAAAGTGAAACTGATGATAACCGGATCTCATGTCGATCGTTGAGAACACTCGGGATCCTTGAAGCCAATCAAAGAGATCGTCAATCCTCAGCAAGGGATATCGGTTCAAGACCATAAACTGGTTCAACATCTGATAATCCACACAATATCAGAGGGTATCATCTGCCTTCATTGAAAACAGAACAGGCGAACCCCAAGGAGAAGTACTGGGCCAGGTGAAACCCTTTACCTGCAACTCCTCCAACAACTTCTTGAGCTCCTGTAACTCCGGTGTAGCCTTACTATAAGGAGTAATGGACACCGGTGCTGCTCATGGCATGAGCTCAATATAAAAGTATACCTCACGCTCCCGAGGGAAACCTGAATAGTCATCTAGAAAGACATCTCTGAAAGGATCCACCACTGGAGGAAAGTCAAATTGTAATGTCTCCTGGTCATTCATATTAATACTAAAAATATGGGCTGTATCATTCCCCAACCCATGATGCTCTAGACCCGCTTTTCTCTACCGGATGTCCCACTCACCCTTATGAAGAAACGTTCCACCCTCTGGTGATATGAAACTCATCCTACAACGATAATAGTCGATGAATACTTGGAAGGGAACTAGACAATACTTTCTGAGAATGACATCATATCTTGTTATCTCTATGACATAGAGATCCTATAGAAAGTGATATGCAGCCACCTCTAGAGGGAACTCCTTCCACTGGCATACATTATATGTCCTAGTATCCAACAGTATTTATAGAGTCAAAGTATCAGTAGGAGAAAAGATATAGAGCCCAAGGCTTTCCACAATAGTAACAAAAATAAAGCTACAGGAAGCCCTTGTATCGAAAAGAGCAGAAGATAAAACTAAGGATACTAAGATCATACCTCGAACTATAGAGGGTCTTGGATCCTTCTCCTACAGGGTCTGATCCACTGCAAAATCCTGACCTGTACCATGACCCTGTAACCCTACCTGAATGCTCTGAGCTGATCCACCCTGCTGTTGCTGAATGACCGGTGACTAACCACCACAACCTTGACCTCCACCTCGGCCTGAACGGCCTGAATAACTCTAGTTCCCAGATTGGTGAGAAACTGGTGGTGTGGATCTTGAACTATGAGTCTTGGATGAACCCCTGTCACCAGCTGCTGGTGAGAAAACCTGATAGAAACACAGATGGTGGCCCATCTTGCCACAAGATCAGAACTCTAATGGGTCTCTTTGGAACTGTAGTCTCGTATGGCCAGGCCTTCCACACTTGTAGAATTCCACCTGGCTACCTGAAGATGTGTCTCGTTGCCTCAGATCACCATGCGTAGACTCCCTACGGTGCTTCCTGTTGTTAGATAGTGGAGCACTAACTCTGGAAGAGGAACCTCCCTGGATCTCAGCACCAGAATCTCTCAGATTGCGCTTCACAATTAGTGCATGTTTGATGATGGAAGCGATAGAAGTCAACCTGATGATAATAACTAGTGAGAAGATCTACCGCCTGAGACCGTACTCAATCTTCTTTTCCAAGAACAACCCATCTCCGCCCTGGAGGGGTGTGAAACACTAATGCTCAGTGAAATGGGAGAAATAATCCTTGATAGAAAGAGTACCCTTCTCTAGGCTCATGAACTCCCGGGCTTGGTCGGCCCTCAAAGTCTCTGAATAAAAGTAGTCATAAAAGACGCGTTGAAACTCCTCCTACACCATCACATGCTAACAACCCTCCCGTGAGATCACGTCCCACCACATCTTGCTAGAGTCTAATAGAATGTAGGTAGAAAGCATGACCCGCCTTTCTGGAGGCGTATCTAGATGCTCAAAGATCATCAACATGGATTCAATCCATGACTCTGCAGCCTGTGATCCTCCTTCCCCTAAGAAGGTGGGATGCTGCTGCTACTAGAAAACCTGCGTCAAGTCTGCCATATACATGGTAGACGAGGGATCACCCTAGAAGGTCTACATCATCCTCATAAATCCCTCCCTAAACTACACAACAGCTCTTGTGTTAGGTATAACGGCTAGTGCGAAAACTGGCACGACAAGAGGATTTGTGGGAAGCCCCTGATCAGCCATATCCGGTGTTTGATCACCGCCTGGAAACTGGTGTACAACCAGAGGACGTCTTGGTGACATGACATTGAAAGGTCAAACACACACTTTAGATCACATTATCAGGGATTTAAAACTAGGTTTGTAATAAGGGATGATGGGAAAAAATATTTCAAATTTTACAAAACATGACTACACAGTGTGTATAAAGACAACACAATATGTTCCCATAAGTCATTTACATGGGCATGTAATTTTTCCAAAACTGGTCATGTAACACCCCAAACACATGATGTGTTATCCTAACACTTGGCGTGTACCTGTATCCTCTTCCCCTACCTGAGTCCTTCTACACGGTTAATCCACACAACACTTCTAAGACAAAACTACACGGCGTGTTCAAGGTACACACAAAGTGTACTCAAAAAGCCTCACCTGGCCCGTGATGTTTGTGACATGGCCTGACACAAGGCTCGAACTAAATGGCATGTTCCAAATGGACACAGCATGTATGAGAAAGGATAACACAAGCCCGTTTTGTTCGTGACATGGCCAGGTACCTAGGTCAGAGTACACGACGTGTTCAATCGGGACACAGTGTGTATAAGAAGAGACTCCACCGACCCATGTTGTTAGATACACGGCTGGGTTCCTAGGATTATACTACACGATATGCACAATCGTTACACGGCGTGTTCCCACAAGATTTTCCCTATCTCGTGTCTCTTCCCACATGGCCTGTGACATGGTTAGAGAATATACGGTGTGTACATAATGTACCCGACATGTACTTATGAAAAACTATTTCTTCCTGAACAGAAGAACACATGGTGTGTAGTCAAAACTACATGGTGTTTATTCTGGGTTTTCCTAGACAATAAGCCTCAGAAACTACTCTGAATCCTAGAAAACACTAAAATGAACATTGGAAGTGCCAAATTCCGATCTGTGAGGGCCCATACTCCCCACAAATCAATGTTTGGAATCTTTAACAAGTTACAAACAAGGTAAACGTGTCAATGATCCACCAAATTCTGGTCCATGAGGGCCCATAACACCTCGCAAACCATAACTTGGCGTTCATTTAGGTAAAAACTTACACAATCAATGCTTTAACAAGAAGCAGACATATCAATCAAGGAATTTATCACAACAACATACAAATTCTACGCAGCATCTATCACAACAACATGAAATTTCTAATGCATCCTAGATGACATGGAAAGAATGCCTGACATGTGATTTCTATCAAGTCCCTCTATGATGCATGAGATGGAACACCCTAGTCTCATCAGGTTGCGACAGAAATAGAACCAAATTAACAAAAATGATAACAACACAAATCATGTGAATCACCCAATGATGAAATCAAATCATCTTTAAAATTGAAATCAAATAAAATTGTAATAATCCTGGTAGTATGGATTTTCCCTGTACATGGGTTAGCTACTCCCAGGAAAAGCTTAATACCAAGTACCTATTCCTTCCAATTCCTAGCTAAATGCTCCAAACAGTAAATAAAGAGAAAAGAAAACCTTTGATACCACTTTGTAATGCCCCGGTTCCGGAAGCCACCCAGAGGCGCCCCGTACCCAGTTGGTCACATGGCCTCAAGTGCATTTCCCCAAATGCCAGAGGCTGCCGACTAGCAGTGAGGGATTTGGGTGTGATAGTGGGGAAACTATACCCTCATTTGTAAAGTACACAATGGAAGATAACAGAAACAATAGAGAAAGCATGAAACATCCCTAAAAGAGTAAACAACGAAAGACTAAAAGTGGAAACAAATGGAGCACATATATAAATGATGCAAGATACATAATTCCAGGAATGAAACCAAACAATTCACAATGATGAATATATTACTAAACCTCAGTACAAAAGGAAAATAGATAAACAAATCTTCCGCATCATAATCCTCAGCTTGGTCCCATGCTCTCCATCTCCAACGCAATCAAGAACCTGAAGTAGAAGGTCACTTTCCCTTATCTACACCTGCAACAATATAATCTGTTTGGGCCCAAAAGCATGAACCAAATAGAGTGTGATAAAAAATCCCAGTAGGAAACCGGCCGAAGATCTGTGCCTCACACTCAGTGAATATATGGCAGGTAAAACTATAGAAAGCAGTAAACATGAAAGTACTCAGCAACAAACAATCCAAAGTTTCTAGCATGTAATTTACAAACAAGAAGGCAGCCACTCAAGCAAGTATAACAAATAGGAAAACCTCTGGATAGTTCTTATATCCTAACCCCTATGGATCAACCAACAAGTACTAGCAACCCTCTGGGAGGCAGACATAGTCTCACTCCTCTGGTTCAGCTAAAGAATAGACTCTCTCGGGAAGCACTCACTGACATTTCCCCCTATAGTCTCGTATCATAGTAAAGGTTCTATGGGGAAGCACTCAACATCTCATTCCCCCTGTGGCCCACGTCAAGGAACTAAAAACCCTCTAAGAAAGAACTCAACGTCAATTCCTTCTATGGTCTCACGTCGTATTATAAAGAAACTCTGTAGAAGCCCTTACATCTGTTCTCTATATGGTCTACTACACTAGGTTCTCATAGCCCTGTGTAAATTCATCATGTATCGCATCACGAAATGGCCAATGTAACATCATTAACTACTTGGATTGAATTCTAAATCATCTCAGCATGTCAAAAAAAGAACACATCATCCTACAACACTAGGAACGTAACTGCCAATAGCCTAACAGGTAAAACTAGACCAAACGGTCATAAACAGGCTAATCATGCATGGGGAAAACATCCAAAGCAACGTAAATTACCCTATTCACAGACAATAACCTCTATTCAAGCATATAAGAAATGCATGAAAACAACAAGGGAAAAACATGAAACAAGTAATACCCTGTTCAAGGGTATTGGTGGAATTTTCACATAAATACTCAAAGACTTCCTAAAAAAAGGTACAAACCACCTACCTTGATGTTAGGAGATCGGTATTTGTGAAACACAGGGATTGAATCTCCTTAGAATGTTAATGATATTCAAAAATTCCTAAAACGTTCAAACCATGATAACTTGTAAAAGAGAAGAAATTGGAAAATGAAGCTCTAGGAGAAGGAAGAGCTTAACGTTTTGGTTCTAATGAAATCGATGGTGGTCAATTCAGTTAACAGATGGAGGATCTGGGTCTCATCGAAGATCCACAGATGCTTGGTTTTCTTAGACTAATGAAACCTAGAAGGAGTCGTTTTTGTCCGTCAGACGCGACCACGGTGCATTTAATGAAAAAAAGAAAGTAGATGACATGCACTTTTGGAGTACACGACATGTACTCGTCTTTTACATAATCTTCTTTAAGTGTCCTCCAAACACCCTTAAACAGCCATGGGTGTGGCCCCTACATGGCCAGCACATGGCCTTCAGCAGCAAGGAAGTATACAGCTTGTACTTCAAAAATTTCCAGAAACTCCACTTTTCTCAAAAACTATAGAAAAAGTAAAAACCTAACTAAAAAAAAGTTCTGGGTTCTTACAATTAGTTTTAGGGGACCATTCAATCAATGAAAGATATGTTAATATCATCTTATCTATATTTCAACGGATTTTTCAATCAATACATTCCTCTTTTAGAATTCTCATATATCTATAACTTCACATCAATCATTTAGATGGATCATTATGAATCCCTAAATGGATTTATGTTTTCAAATATAATTTGTTTTATTAAATTAGGAAATGAACGTAATTTCGACCTGATCTAGAAATTTTAATGGATTGAAAGTAATATCTTTTTAGAAAAAAATAAGGTAGCTTTATGTTGGTAGAAAAGTAATATTATCATGAATTGGTGAAATATGGTATTCAATGATGGTGATATTTTTTAATAAAAATATATCCATGGATAAAGGTTATTACAATTAGTGGGAATGAAAATTTTAGATGTATTTATATTGGCCTCTTCATGATTTTTTATTGAGTAGAGATAGTTTTTTTGTCAATGTTCTCTTCCACCTAAACACTATTGGGTTCATGATGTGTTCCACATATTAATCCTGAGGAAGTAAATACATGACTTTAAGAAAGTATTAATCCTAATGTTTATAAAATTTGGAGCTTCAACATTATTATCCAGAAAAACTAGTATAAATTTTTGTTGATAGATATAATGTGCTGAAGAATAAGAACTTATACCTTTTCAATGTTCTTTAGAGGGATTTGAAATTCAATGAATCGATATGGGAAAATGAGGATGTGATGAAATTTGGATATTGTAAAATATTTTGTATTGTAGTGATATATATCCAATGGTGAAATTATTTTTACATGGGGTAAAATGTTATAGTCCATGATTATATATATATATATATTAAAATATTGTATTCGATATGTTTCTTTACATAAAACCCTAAATCATAATGAACCATGATAGGGTATGACTTTATAACCCCAATATCTCATTGGAAGGTAATAGAAGTATTAGAATCATGACGAAAAATATTTATAATGGTTTATATAATTCAATTGTATTGATTAATTCATAAAAAACAATTACTCAATTTTCAATTAAGTCATTTTATACTAAAAATATATATCTTAAAAAAACAGGTTTTATTTAGTTATTTTCCCAGATATTATAATAAATTATTTTCAAGTTTATATGTTATATTTTACAAAAAAAAAATATTACCATATATAATTTAATATATCAAAATTATCTTATGTTCGATTTTTCTTGGATTTTTTAAAAGAATATTTTTTAATGAATATTAAAAATATTAGTTTTTATAAATATATATACGCCATTAAAGTATAAAAATAAATTTTAATTGAATATAAATTATCATTATAAACTTTTGATTAATCATATTCGATAAAATTTCATTTTAATCCACGTTCAATTCAATTTTGGTATAAAAATAATTGTATAATTAAAAATACATTTTCCCTGAAAAAATTTGTCATTACGTTTTGCTGATTTATTTGAAAATTAATTTCACTAAAATATGTTTTTTATTGAAAATGATATGATATTTATAATCATAATTTCAATAAAATATAATTAGGAAACATTTATTTTTTGTTAAAATTAATAGTTAAATGAGTAAAATTTTCATACAATGCTTATTGTTGAAATGTGATTATTAGGGAGAGGGGTTGGGGGGGACTATGATATAATAGTAATATAGTTAATAAAAATATATAAATCCTATTTTATGGACATATTTTAACACTATATTATCTTATTGTTTAATTCTTATCAGTTTGGAAGCATTTTACTTAAGTATTACATTGTATTATTTAATATTTTATGAAATTATACGTGTCTTTATTGACCCACTTATAAATGGACCCACATACCATCTTCTAAAACCCCAAATTTAACATCCAAAATTTAGAAAAATACAAAAAAATTTATTCTAAAATTTACTATCCATGATTTAGTGGTTATAATCTTCATAAAATGTTATTCCAAGGGTCCATAAGATAGAGATATGAAGGATGTTTTCTGATAAATGTGTAGTCATCCTAGCTGACTTTTTTTAATATATTTATTATTCTAAATTCTATTATTCTATAGTATACATCATAAATTAATAAATTAAATATATTTGATATACTAATATTTTATTATTGTTATGTAACACACATTTCCCTCCTAGTTTGCAAACAAATGGAAATGATAATATCGCTTGTGCGTATGTCTGGACTACCACATCCATGTAGCGATTTAATTAACTTTACATTACCATATTCATGGATTATTATAATAATATAATGATTTTTTAGATATGATATTTACTAAATAATTATTTTTTTATATAATAACATAGTTTTTATATTTCTTTTTTTTGTTATTTTCAAAATAAAAAACATCACTCAAGGGTATGTATGGACTTCCATCTCCATGAAAAATATAATTCAATATTATATATCTATATTTTTGAATAATTATAAATAGGTATATAATGAATATATATTTCATTAAAATCCTTATTGAATTTTTTTGGGTGATGTTAATATTATCTAAGTGAAGGGACCAAAATATCCAACCAAAGACATTTATGAAAACTGAAACATTTAACTCTTAGAAAAAATAATTTTAATAAGAAATTATTAATAAATGAGTGTTTAAATGATTATAGTGTATCATATATGATATTATACATATAAAAATGAATATATTATAAAAGTATAATAAATTTAAATTTTTTATTCAGTAGATTTTACACCATTCACAATAATTCAATCATGAAATATATGATTTATGCTATAATCTCAATGTCTTTCAGGAATTTTTATGATCAATACTCTTCAGTAGAGATTTAATGTACTTCCTATAAGGAATATCATGAATTTTATTATCCTTTGGTTATTTATATAGATTTAATATTTTTCATTCACTTTACTCTCATTAAATACTCATGACCCCAAAAGAATATTTTAATTAAAAAATACAATATTTTTTATCTATGATCATAAATCTATTTTTTTCCATACCCATGTTTTCTACAACTATTTTCAATATTTTATTCTATTCTTATACAAATATTTAATTTAATTTTTACATAGTAACTAATTTGTGTAATTTTTTAAAGGTGAATTTTTTATAATCTCTTAAATGATTTATATTTGAATTCTTATTGATAATATGAATGGAACCATTATTTAAACAATCACAATATAAAAAAATTTCCTCCCACCATGAATGAAAATTGCATTAAATCATCCTTAACATGCTTCCTTGGTTATTTTAAATTAAAATAATTACCTTTTTTTAAAATTAATATATTTTAAATAAGTTCTTTTAAAATAAAAGGATAATTTCCACATGATATATTCTGGAGAACATTTATAGGTATTTTTAATTTTGAATAATATCTTTTGATGATAAAAATTAATTTCTATGGATATGATCCAATCATACCATATATATTATTTCTTTGAATGGATTATGATTATGATGAATAGATTTTTACGAAACCTATTTACCTTATATGTGTACTTATATGATTAAATGAAAAAATTATTATGAAAAAAGTTTCAATTCAACGTGTTATTATATATTGATATACTAATATGATGAATATATTATGTTCTTTCAGAAGACATTGGTATTGTTTTCATTCTGTGATGGGTGGGCCATGAATTATATATCTCTCCATTTTATTAGTTAAATATATATATATATATATCTCATGAGATAATAAGAACTAGAATTGGTAGTGAGATCATTACATTATGGAACTCTATCCACTATGATAGTCATGAGAGTCTACGATGACTATTAAAATGATGGAACAAAGGGTGATTCCAATGCATAACAATTCATTGACAGTGAACCATGACTATTGAAATGATTAAATGCTTATGTTTATGGTAAAAACATAGGTATTTGTCTTATATTTTATCACAAATCAAATTCTTTAATTCCTTTAGGATCCATATGTTATGATCCACCAATAATTATTCCACGTCACATGATTATGATCTATGATTTTCTAGGAATGATTTTCAAATGAAATGATCAGGTTCCTAAACCAATATACTCATGTTAGTCTTAAATAATCAACGATATATTCATTTTCTACCTTTAGTTTGTATCCAATCTTACTAATAATTATGTTTCCCTTCCCAAGCTATAAATGATTATTTCAAGTATGATATGATTAAGATGTGTTCTAGATATGAAAACAATATATGTAGAGGGTGTATATATTTATATATTAGTTGAGTATTTATCCATGTTTTGAATGATACTAATCCTTATTGGTCCTTATATGGAATTTATTGTGAAATGTAAAGAGTTTCCATACAAAATAATGACATATTTATGTATGAAATGTGCGGAACCCTATAAAAATTTAATAGTATTCTTAGATAATTTCCTAACCAGATGTTTGTTATTTATTTTTTTATTGACAATTTTTCAAATGGTCTCATGTCTTGCAATCATAAATTAGTTGATCAATTTTTTCATGTCAATTATCTGATGAAAATCACTCATAAATGATGTATATTTTCAACCCTATTTCACAAAATATGGAAAATAAATTTTTTTAGAAATAAACATACACCTATATTAAACTTTTTCTATTCATCATGATGATATTTAAACTTCTAGAGATTACTAGGAAAATTCACTTATTGAAAAATTACACCACTTCAATATGTACAAATATTCTAGTGCTTGTTAACCTAAAATTGATATTATTTTATTGATTTTAAAATTTTCAATTTTTCTAGGTTTATAACTAAGATGTATGATATTTATGACAATTAATGAATCAAATAATACTAATAATATTATAACTACATGAGGCCTCTTTGTGAGACAATGGAATGTTTAGACTTGTTACTACACCTCCATTTCCCCCAAACCCTTAGAAATATTTCGAAAACCAACAAATGGATGAATCTAAAAAATTTAAATGGGCTATAGAGTTGCAAAGTATAAATATATTGGCAACAAAAGAGTCAAAACATAAAGCTGACTTGGAATCTCAATGATCTTCCTACAAAACTAAAATAAACAAATATCAATCATAAATGTGGAAAACCCATAGAGAATTAAGGGGAAGAAAAAAAATTACGTGATAAATTAATTGAATACCAATGAAATATCATGGATTTGACTACATGGAGTGGTAAAATACTCAGTACGATGCTAAAAATGATACCAAGACATCCTAAAATGAAATATTTGAATAATCTAGCAAAACAATTTAAGAATTTCTAGAATATTGAAGCCAAGAAAACATTGAATAAAATGAATTAAATTCTTTCATTATATCATAAAAATAATGGGTAAAAGATCATAGAATGAACATTAATAATGAGATGTAAAACATCAAAGATTAAATTGAGCACTTTCCCATTATTGATAATAATTTTCACTAGAATTCCCATTTCCATAAAATATAAAGTGAAGAATAAATAACATTACTATCTTATTTTCCTAAAAAATATTTATAATATTAATTTGAAAATATCATTAATTAGTTATATATTTATAATTAATTCATACATGAAATATCATAAAAAATTATCTATTAAGAAAACGCTATATGAGTATGAAAATTATAGCCTCACTTAGGAGTGTACTACAACACATTAAAACAATATCACTCCCAAACTCAATGATTCATTGAGTTTTTTACTCAAACAACTTTATGGAAGAATTTAAAATTCAACTTTTTGTGAAATTTGTGCAAGTATCAATGTGATCAATTACTCAATATTTTAATAGTTAATATTAGGGGAGTTTTAGTCTACCCATATTTTTATAATAGTAGATAACCAATCCATCAATCATCCAATCCGTTTGGTAGATGTCTATATTATTGTATTTTAGATGTTAATTTTAAATTATAATTTTATCATAATATATAGGGTTTGTTATAAGTACGTCTTAACCATCATTGGTAGCCCATTCATAGGCAAATGAAAAGATGTGATAACTATATCTATGGGTAATTCAATAATTAATTTTTATGAAAAATAGAGAAATTGATTATTTTAAGAGATCTCTATGATCCCTCACATGATGATATATTCTCAATATTATTGTTGATAGAATACATGGATTCATTTTTTCCATGTAATGAAAAGTTTTAATGAATTTTGAAATAATTGGATGAAATGTCATCAGTTGAAGAAACTAATTTAGAAATTGATTATGTATATAGGAGGAAAATTTGTGTTAGTTAATGTGAGAGATTATGGATCATTTTGAAGTTTTTAAGTGAAAAATATAACCCGTTAAAATATACATTTTGATACAATCGAGTTGTACACTTTGTAAAATAATGAGAGATAATTTCACTCATGCATTCCCACTATTACATAATTCAAAAATATATCTTCTATTTAAACAAAATCTAGTAGAACTATTAAGTTCATGGGCCACCTATACTTATGAGTCATATTTCATAATAATAACTACCACAATTAGAGATTAAATCCATTCATTCTTACTTAATGTATTCATTTCTTGGTGAGAATTTTTTTCCTATCATTATTTTGTCTGATTTACAGAAACAAGAATTTGATGTTACATGGTGGCTTGATAAAATTAAAATATTAAATATGTTTTAGTATAGTGTATATAAATATTTATTCATTCAACCTTTATAATATTTCAATTAAAAAAATCAAAATATATGTAACAGAGGAAAAGAGACATAATCCCAATATGAATGAAGTTTATAAGGATCATGATATCTAATTGCATGATGACTGGATTATTATTGATATTATTATAGTCCTTAGGTCATAATGTTCCATATTGTACCTATTATGAAAGGATTTTGTATTCTTACCAATGAAAAAAATGACCATATTCATCATTGGAATGAAACTAATTAGATAGAT
The DNA here is from genome assembly GCA_963277665.1 of Viscum album. Lineage (NCBI taxonomy): Eukaryota > Viridiplantae > Streptophyta > Magnoliopsida > Santalales > Viscaceae > Viscum > Viscum album. The sequence continues at coordinate 577,807,538 of OY728161.1, read as the reverse complement.
TTAGTAGTTTTTCGGAATCATATTTTGTCCATGATTAATGACTATTTTCCATTTAATTTCATTATCAAAAATATTTAGAGGATTAAAATTAATTGTTATTATGTTTTTTGGATATTTATTTTTGTCACAAAGATATTACTATATATCAGAATGACTAAGAGAAGACCACACTCACTTTTCCCCTTATCACATATTCCAATCAGTGAATGCCTTTTTTATTGTGTGGAATAATAAAAACTCTTTAATGGCTCATTATGGATACAATTCAAAAAATTATTTTGAATAAAATAAGGTTTATTATTGAATAAATTTTTATATTGGGTCATATATTATAGATTTGTCTTAAAAAAATTCAATAATTAGCTTTAGAAATATGTATAGTGACCAACAATTTACTCAATTGAGAGATGTATCAATGTATTCTCATATAGGTGATTTATTTTTACCATAAGGTATAAAGGAGGTGTATAATGATGATAATTCTATTATAGACACCATTAAAAAGATTACCCCTCCAAAAATGTTAAAGGTATTAGAATTTTTTTCATTAATAGTTTTTACTTGAGGTTAATTAATGATATTTCTACCATCACTAGGAACTTATGGTCAATCATATTAAAAGGTAAAAATTTAGATATCAATGATGTGTATAATCATTCATTATTCATAAGTAGAACCTCACTTTATCCACAATAATAATTTCCTCTATTTGTAATATTCCATTTGGATAATGTGTGATTAATGATATGTGTATGTATGACAAGTTTTAAAAATAATAATGAAAAATGATTTATTATGGTGTACTATAATTGAACACTATTCAAAATTGGGTTTTCCATGTGTTGTGTATTATATTTTTTTCACCCTATAACTATTAACCCTAGTGTGGAGAAGTGTTAGATATGGTACTTCAATTTAAATAGTGTATTAGAGAACAATGGATTTTTTGTTCAATATGTAAAAAATTGTAATATAAGATGATTTTATAGACATAGATATAATGCATTATTATGTGAGGTCTTATCTTTGAAAAAAAATATAATGGTAAAACTGAGAGTTAGGTTGAAGATATTGAGGGAAAAAGTGAACCCATATAGTGTTACATTATACAAAATCATTGAATATTTATAGAACAATTTATTCTGATGAAAATCATTAGCACCCAATGATAGATTGCATGGGGATAATTATTTTTCCCAATTAATCACTTATGGTGTACCATTTTCGAATGGTTTACAATGTTTTTTTCATGGTTATAGAAACATCCAACAAATATCATATTATTAATTAATCATGGACCTATTTCTAAAGGAAATCATTTATTGGTGTAATGACCCGCTTTACATGGCCTTAAGTGACATCCCCAAGATTCCAAAGGTTGGAAAAAATTACCGAATGGTTTCAAAAAATAGTGGGGGATGAATTACACATTAATTTATAAAAACAAAAACACATCAAACCATCAATAAAAGCTCACTATATGATTTTTTAAATAAACTAAGACATTTCAAATCATTCTCTTTAAAACAAAAAACCATGGTATGCTACAACAGAAGACAAACCAGTATCAACGTAAATAGTGGGAATACAATGAATAAACTCCAAGAAGGAAAAAGTCTCCATGCTCCAAATGATCCATGATCCAACATCTCCATGTTTTCTAACGTATCATGACATGGTGCTAATGAAGGGAGATACATTACCACTTCCCATGTCCTAAAAGGTAGCATCTGCAAAAGAACCAAAGTGCCAAAGTATGGGTGAGTATAAAACTTAGTAGTTTTTTCCAATGAATTCCCCACTCACACCACTAGGATAGAATACTTATCACATTATTTAATATAGTATATATGAAATAATATCCAAAATAATTTATAACCAAATATAAACAAGTTAAAAAAAACTAATTATAACCTTGTGAATACAAAAGACATTGAAACAAATTTTTTTCATGTTAATTTCCAAAAAAGTGTAGTAATGTCTTATAAAAAACATGATTATTATAATAGAATACCCATTCCATTATTCAGCACACACCCACAAATTAATACTTCATTTGACAATTCCATACTCATGTGCGCTCTCTTGTCCAATCACTTTGTGTGCCACTGACACCCACCCCATATCCAGGGTCACAAACCTTGTACCCCAATGGTACTCATCCATTATTCGGGGCCCGTTAAGTATGAACTCATACCAACACCAGGTATACCAAATGTTTCCATTACCAAAATAAACCACTTCATTAAAACTGAAATTTTATTGAAAACCAAATCACAACCAATTTCAATAAAACATTTCATTTCAATAAAGCATTCCCTTTTATTGAAAACATCTAATCCAATTCATGTTCCAACATTCTAGAAAAATCCCCATTTTAAAATTTCTATTAAAAAGTAAAAAAATCAATTTACCTATTAACCTAGTTTTCCATGTTTCACAAAACATCACTCAAGAAGGTTTCGAACAAGTGTTCTACCATCATGTGACTATAAATTCAACCAAATACAATCAATTTAATCCATTAAAACAAGTTTTAATATGAGAATTCGAGAGTTAATCCACCTAACTAGAAAGTTTTGATGAAACCCAACAAAGGAAGAAGAACACTCACAAAAATCGGATTGTTTATTTGAAGAAACATCCTCAGATCCATTCTCATATCAATAGAAAATCCAAATATCAACTTATTTGGAAAAAAGAAACCTCTATCTAACCATAATAATAATATATATGAGAAACCAAGAGGAGAGAAGAAGGAGATCAAAGTAGATCTAAGATGATGGAATAAGAACAATGATTGACAATATAGAAATGGAAGAAAATCCCTTACCTTGAAGGTGGGGTGCCTCTAATAGTTTCCTATGTCCACCTATGGTCTAGATCCCTAAATATCCCACCAAAAGAATGATATGGAATATCCAAATGTGTGACTTTAATCTGGGAACATTTCGGGTCACGACGTTTACCCCTTGGTCACATCGTGTAGGCCACACTGCATAAGTACACCAAAAAACCCATCTCATTGCATAAAAAAACCAATATTTAAACACTACATGAAGTGTAACTCAGGTAAACAATGTGTACCAGCTCATGACATGATCCCCATATCATGACTTAAATCCATTCCCAAGTACACGACATGTACATCTGGTACACGAAATGTACCTATCCAGAAACCTGGAGTAAACCCAAAAACTGATTTGAAGGATTTCTTAATCAAAAGTGTACTTAGATAAAGGGGAATCTTACCTGATCTAAATAACATGATGCTACAAACTAGAAACTGGGGGAACTAAATTCTCCCCACCGTTGGTGTTTCCATCTTCGGAATGTAGAAGACCCTTACTTCCCTGAAAGAGTTCCGACATTTATCTTTCATTTCCTTCTAGCATTCCCAGGTCTCTTCCTGAATCTGACCATGCTTCCTGAAAACCTACACCATACCGATGCTTTTTTCCATGATGGATTTTATATTTCATATCCACAATTTACACTAGGATATGTATCAATGAAACATCTAGAGCTAGGTCAACATGATCTCATCTGATCTCATGGTCAGGATTTGGCTGATACTTTTTAATTTGGATACATGGAACACATTATGCACTGAACTGATCTATGGTGGTAATTCCAGGTGATATTCCAACTCTCCAACCCATTCCAATATCTCAAAATGGAATGTCTTCAAGGAGACAACTTTCCCTTCTTCACAAACTGATAATGTCCAAGCCTTGGATATATCCTCAAAAAGACATGATCACCCATAGAAAATGACAATGTACTTCGTTGGTGATATGAATATGATTTCTGAAGACTCTGAGAAATATCCACCTTATTTCGAATCAACTAGATCTTCTCCATTGTTTCTTGGTCAAGGATCAGACCATCTAGTGATGTCTCACCTGTTTCCACCCAACATAATGGAGAATGACTATGACACCAATACAATGCTTCAAAAAAATCCATATGTATTGAGGCAGAATAGATGTTATTATATTAGAACTCCCCACTGGGTATGTGATCCTACCACTATCCAACAAAATCCATTACACAATCCCACAACATGCTTTACAACATTTGTATCGTCTGCTTAGACTGGACGTCTTTCTGATGATGATATGTCATGCTCTTAGTCAAATGTTTCCCAAGGGATTTTTATAAGGACTTCCAAAAATGAGATGTGAACCTTGAATTTCTATTTGACATTATTGAAACTTGTATTTCAAGCCTCTTCACTAATTCATTGATATATAATCTTGACAGATCCTCCATCGTATGACTTTCACGAATAGGGATGAAATGGGATAACTTGGTAAGCTGATCCAATATCATCAAAATGGAATCATGTTTCTAAACCATTCTTGGAAGACCTGTAAAAAAATCCATCACTATATTCACCCATTTTCACTTTGGAATAGGTACTACAACATAACTAATGGTCTCTGATGCTTGGCTTTGACCTGCTGACAAGTTACACATTTCTAGATGAACTCTCCCACTTTCCTTTTCATACCACTCCACCGAAACTATGCCTTTAATCCCTTATACATATTATATGTTCTTGGATGTACATACCATCTAGAATTATGGAAATCATGAAAGAGTTATTCCTGACAAGAAATAGGTAGAATCATCAAATCTTTGAAATAAAAAACTGAACTTACATCAAGTTTCTAGCCCTTAACGGTCTCCCCAACATTGAGTTCTGAACTCATAATTAGGCTTTCTGTATTAGTATATTGTTCCTCTTTGACCATTCATAAAAAATCATGAACAAGAAAACCTAAAAAAAATCTAAAAATCACCTCATTCTTCACATTACACTTGCATGTCGGCTAGGTCCAAAATCAAATCTAATTCATCTGAAGATTATTTTTCCAAATAAGAATATGACATTCTAATCAATGCATCTTCCACTGAATTCCCTTTTCCAAGTGTATACATCAAGTTAAAATCAAACATCACGAGATACTCCATCATTCTTCATTATTGTAGATTCAAATATCACTGTGTGAAAATATGTTTCATGCTTTTATTATCATTAAAGAAAGTGAATTTCTCACCAAATAGAGAATGTCTCCATGTTTTCAAAGCATGGATGACTTCAGGTAACTCAACATAGAGTGTTGGGGTAATTATTCTCATGAACCCAAAAATTCCTTGAACCATAAGCAACCACATGGTGTCCTTGCATAATAAAACATATCAAACCTAATCCTAAAGCATCATAGTACACCACATACACATGTCATGATTCTAGAAAAATCAAGAAAGGTATATATATAAGATGAACATTCAGCTCCTAGAAAGTCTTCTATAATTCCACTGTCGATTGGAAATGATTTTTTTTTCAGAGTTAAAATTGGCCAAGCTAGTCATGAGAAATCACATGCAAAGTGATGGTAGTAGCCACATAGAACAATAAAACATTGTATCTTAAATACATTCTTCAGTGGTTTCCATGAGACAACAACATTTATCTTTTTAGGATCAACAGAGACACCATTATCAGAAATGGAATGGCCAAGAAAACATACTTCTTATATCCAAAAATCACACTTTGATAATTTGGAAATCAAATAGTGATCTCGTAGAATTTGTAACACTATTTCTAGGTGTTCCTTACAGTCACCCTTGTCTTTAAATACACAAAGATGTTGTCCACAAACACCACATCAAAAGAATCTAGATATCACGGATATATCAGATTCATCAAATCCATAGAAGATAGCTGGTGAATTATTCAGACCGAAAGGCCTAACTACATATTCATAGTTTCCATGTCATCTTCATATAACTTTTGTTGGAATATATTCCATCCAAACTTGAAATTGGTTACATCATGATCGCTTGTCAATTTTAGAGTACCATTGATCATTCCATAATAGATATAACTGATTATCAATGCGTGGAAGTGGATATAATTTCTTTATCATAACTTGGTTTAGCTTACGATAATCAATGAACAGATGAAGAGTTCCACCCTCTTTCATTACAAAAAAGACCAGTGCGGCCCATAGAGACATACATAGGTGAATGAAACCATTTATTTCTATCTCCTACAAATGAAATATAAATTATCATAAATCTCTTGGTACCATCCTATAAGATGGAAGGTAAATAAAAATGATCCACGGAAGGAGATCAATCATAAAATACACTTTCCATATAGGTGGTAACACTAAGATGTTTTTGGGAAAGAGATATGGAAATTGATCCACAGCTGCTAGAAAACTATTTTTGTCGATATCTTCCATTGATTCCAAATTCAATACTGCCAACTAATAAGAGATCATTTCCACTTTCAATGCCTATAATCTCTTTTCACCTGTATTTACAGCTCATTATCCTATTAAGAGATTCCCACTACAATCTTAAGTGCTGAAACTACTAGTTTGTCCATATCTTTCTACGTGATACTTGAATTTTGTAAACCATTCCATACCAAGGATTATGTCATTTTCATCTTTGTCCAACCCTAAGAAGTCTCATTTCATATCAACTCCATCAAAAGATATAACACATGCTCAACATACAAAGGTTTGAAATTATCCTTCCTTGATAAGATTTTATAGTTATAAAATAGAAGTAATCATTTAAAACATTAAACATATAAAATCAAAAACATGAGAAGAAATGAAATAATTTGATTCACCCATATCTATGATCACTTGAGCAAGGGTAAAATTCAAAAGAATCATATCTCTCAGCGTAGATAGTCTAGCCTAATAATTAACAATAATCAGCTCAACTCTATAAAATTTCTTCATCACCGCACTATTCTTCTTGTCTCCTTGATGATATTTCCCAGGTTGAGGAATCATGGTATTTCTAGAATCACAATTTATAGCTCTGCTCTGATGACGAGACTGATTATGTTGTCCTTGCCCTATCGAAACATACAATGCTAGCGACACCTGTGAAGTGTCTCCAGCACCAGACCTTGGAGCACTATGACAATAGTGCTAAAGATTCTCCATCTTCATGTAGTCATGTCATGATTGAGGTTGTGTCATACACTCTCACTTTATGGGGTCAAGAGAACCACAATGAAAACAACCTGCTTTGCTTTTGGGTTGTGGAAGAAGGTTCAATGATCCATCCATCTAATTCTGATTTCCACTTACACCATGGAAATAGGTGTCCCTTTTCCGATTTCTCCTAGTGTTTGAGATCCCACAATTCCTTATAGGTATCATCATACCTCCCCCCATAGATCATGAGATATCCGGATAAGCCACAGTTGCTCTAATCACTATTTCTGTATAATCAGTAATCCATAGCACTACAATCATTGATAAAATCTCGTATCTTAGTCTCAATTCGATGATGCATGCCTTTAAAGAAGCACTTTCCACCAAATATAGTGAAAAAACTCACTAATTTCATGAATTTAACCACATACTCTGTGATAGAGAGAGTCTTTTATTTCTGGATGAAGAAGTCTGTCATTTTCTGGATCTTGAACGTGTGAGGATAGAATTTTTTGTTGATGAATTCCTCAAAATCCTCCCACATAAGGTCTTCATCCAATTTTTACAGCACCACTATATTCCACCACTAGAATGCCTGATACTTGAGCATATATGTCTCTATCTTGATTTTGCGCTTTGATGGTGTGTTGATAAAATTGAATATATGATTCATCCTACTATACTCCACCTACACCTTTTCGAGTTTAGTATCACCCCAGGCGTTAGGGGGATTATGCTTCTTGAACTGGATGGTATGATCCACATGTCTTGGATCAATCCTATGGTTTTCTATATCCATAGTTTGAAAACCCTGGACAATACTCTAAACGAGGACTTGGTTTGTTAGTGGTTCAGGTGCAACCACATTCTCCACAGGTTATTTAGGTTGGTTTCTATGACACCTAATAGGTTCCATTTTCTAAAGCAACAAAAAACTCCATAAATCTAACTCTCTATCAACTGATGGATGGGAATTTCATATTCATCCTCATAAAAAATCAAAACATTTTTTTTTGAAAAACAACTTTTCTCCATGTTCAGTCATTTTGGAAAACCTTCCACTTTATTTTTAATTATTGAATCATTTTCAAAATACCATATTCTTTTAATTTATCAAAATCCTTCATCTTAAAAACAATTTCATACTTTTTAAAAAATAAACATTTTTTCAAAATATGAATCATTACTCGGAATGATTTATGCACTCTTACTGAAAAATCATTCCTATACAATGCATTTAATGCTCATCTCATTTTCTAAACACATGAAAAGGAGTTTTCAAAATCCTAGAAGTGGCTCAAAACACTTATGTATCGAACTCCCTAGTAACTTGACGTTCAACATAAAATGGATAGCTATGTCCTTTTATGATATACATTTCTAGTTTCAATAATCCAACTCCTTTCTAAAATTCCAACCCAAGGAATAGACAAGAAGGACTTTCAACTCCAAGACCAAGAACAATGAAAAATACTTGGTAGGCAAGGACCGAACTAGCTGAAACCATTTGTAATGACCCATTAATTATCATTGTATTGAGAGTACCACGAGTCATTACATTTCCTTAAGTGACATTACCATGACACCAAATGAAAGAAATACATTCCAAAGGATTTCGAAGAATGTTGGGGATGATTTACCCTTTAATGTCTAAAAACAAAAACCAAACAATCCATCCACAAAAAACTCATTATATGATGCTTAGAATAAATCAGGACATTTCAAATCATTCTCTTCAAAACAAAAAACAAAGTTATGCTACAGAGGAATACAAAACAACCTCAATGTAAACAAACAAAAGAAAATGAATAAACTCCAAGATGAGAACAAGACTCCATGCTCCATAAGCTCCATGATCCAACATCACCAAGTTATTCAATGTATCATGACATGGTGTAAAAGAAGGGTTATAATTTTCCTTTTCTGACATCCCGAAAGGTAGCACCTACAAATACACCAAAGTGCCAAACCAGGGGTGAGTATAAAACTCAGTAGGTTCCCAATAACTTATCTTCTCATTCCATTATGATAGAATGGTTAGCACATTATATAAAATAGATTATATAAAATAATTTACAAAAATAGTTTATGAAAATATAAACAAGTTAGAAAACCAATTATAAACAAGTGCAAAAAAAAGTAAATAAAAAAATTTGGAAAGTTATTTTCTAGAAATGACTAATCAATGATTATAAATAGATTTTGATTAATATTTTGGCATACCCATTCCATTTTTCACAACACACCCACACATGCATGATTTATTCAATAGTCCTTAATCATGAGCAGTGTCCTATCCAATCAATTTTTGTCCCACTAACAACCTCCCTTGATCTAGGTTTACATACCTTGTACCCCAATGGTACTCATCACTTAATCAGGGCCAATTAAGCATAAACTCACACCAGCACTGTTTGTGCCAAATATTTCCATTACAAAAAAACCACTTCAATAAAATAGATATTTTATTTAAAACCAAAGAACAATAAATTTCAAATAAACATTTCATTTCAATAAAAAAATCCATTTTTTTGGAAACATCTAATCTAATTCACGTGAAAACATTCCCAAAAAATCCCCATTTTAAAACCTCTATTTAAAAATTAAAACAAAAGCACTTCCCCATTAACCCAATTTTCCAGATTTCACAAACCATCACTTAATAAGGTTTCCAATATGTGTTCAATAATCACGACACAATAAATTTAGCATAATAAATTCAATTGAAAGAATTCCAATTAGTTCTATTGAGAGGAGTTTAGAGTGAATCCACCTTCCTTGAAAGTTTTGATAAAACCCAACAAAGGAAGAAGAATGCTGACAACAAATAAGTTGATTCTTCCCAGAAACAGCCTTAGATCCCTTATCCTATAAAAAAAATCCAACACTCAAATTATTTGGAAAACAAAAAACTAGATCTACCCATAATAGGTATATATATGAGAAACCATGTGGATAAATGATGTATATATAAGTAGATCTAATATTATGAAAGAAGAATGAGAAACCACAACAATGAAATGGAAGAAATTCCCTAACCTAGAATGTGGAGCGCCTCCGTTTGTCACCTAGGGTCAAGAGCCATGTAGATCAAAAAAAAAGAATATGACAAAACAACTGCAAGCGTTTTTTTAATCTAGACATGCTTTGGGTCACAACGTGAACCCCTTGGTCATGTCATGTAGGCCACTTTGGATAAGTATGTGAAAAAACCCATAGCCTTAGAAAAAACAAATATTTAAACACTATAAAATGTGTACCTCAGGTACATGATGTCTAATAGCTCCTGGTGTGACCCCCTATAAGGCCCCAACCTTAAACATTAGTTATTATTGAATTAAATGAATAATTCACATTGAGGGACTTTTCAGGTTTAGAGTTTTAGAGAATTTGATCATAAATCATGAATTACATTCCACATTTACATAAAGTGGTTACATAAAAGATAGTACTCATTTTTCCCATCAACAGAAACATATTTAAAATAAATCATGGATTCTTTCTTGACACTTCCTTGAAACAATCATCATATCATGCACCTTTCCCTTGACCTGTGAAAAACATTTCAAAAACATGGGATGAGCATAAAGAGCTCAGTAAGGGATATAAAAGTACGAAAAGATAACATTAGTCCATGTATGAAATCCTAATTTACTCATAAAACATAAGAATTTTAACATACCTCATAAAATCATGAATAAATCATAGAAATCATAAGCCATAAAGGTAACTTGAGGCATTCATAACATTCTTACGTAGGGAGAAACCCTCTTGGTTAGGTTTGGAATACCCATCATAGTAAATTCCCTAAATATCTTCGGAGAAACCTTAACGTTTAACTCCTTCGCGTTACCCAATGCATTGGAGAGCTATATCGGGCTCAACCACCCGTTGTTTATCCCGGAACCACCCGTCTTCATAATAATTCCCAAGAACCATAACATAATCGTATCACATAAAACATGCATAAAGGAACCATAACATTTCCACTTTTAAATCAAAAGATATCAATACAACACATTGATATAAAAACATTATGAAAACCATTTTCAATACCAAAATAAAAGAAAAGTAAAACATGGTATTTATTTTTCATTTTAAAAAAGGTATGGCTTGTAGAGGAATTCGAAACTCAAATAATGGTCACTGCGGCGGAGAAGTCGTTGTCACCGCATACGTACGACAAAAACATTCGCTTTAGTTGTTTAGTAAAAAACATAGTATAAACAGATTCCTTTTGGATAAACATAAAATTCAAAAGGGTTTATACACCTTATAAAATAATGTTGTGTATAAAACAAAATATGCCTCAGTGAAAGGAGATTGAGACGATGTCCCTTAAAAAGACGATATCCTTGGATTAAGGATAAATCAATTACATAATTATGTGTGAAAAATGAATACACAAAATATAAGTGTATATTAAGTGTAAAACAATCAGAGTTTATTCACACATATTCATATAATGACATATTAAAGGAGTACAAGTTTATCCCAAAGAATCAAAATTGGGTTAAGAAGATCCCTTTCAAAAATTTGACAGCTTAACGGCATCACTAACAAATTCAGAAAATGATATGATGAGAGATAAAATTTACATCAATATGGATATAGAAGAACATATCCCAACGTTACAATTTGTAAATTAAAAGACCCAACAAAATAAGTCTTTTAAAAAGAGGAGGGTGAAAGATTCCCTTACCGACTTGGGTATCTTTCGAAACATACACCCCATGAAAGAAGGAAAATACAACATTGATGTAAATACTCATAAATGAATGTATATTACACAATGATTAGAATAATGGGTAGTACATATACCACTCAAGGGAAATGGTGGAAAATGTAGCATAAATCTCACCAGAATAAAAGTGAGATGAAAAATCCCTTACGAAAACTAGGCAGCCTAACGACGCCACTTAAAACATCCATAAAATGGATTGATGAGATAAAATAGGGACTCTAGTAATATTAAAATAAAATTTACAGAAAGATGAATATAAAATATCGTACCCCAACATAATAAAGAATAGATTAAAAAATGTCACATAAATAAGAGTACTTAAAAAGAAAGAGAGAGGTTGGATCTCTTACAAAAATTCGGCAGCCTAACGGCGCAACTCAAAACATCCAAAATTGATTGATGAGAGGAAGTAGGGTCTCTGATCATACAAACATAAAATGTACAATAAGAGTAATATAAAATAACATCCCAATCATAATAAATATGAGCTTAAATGAAAGGACATAAAAGAGTGTACTTAAAAAGAATGAGAGGGGTAGGATCCCTTACAAAAATTCGGCAGCCTAACGACACCACTTAAAAATTATAAAAATCAATTGATGAGAGTAAGAGGGAGTATCTCATCATATGAAAATACAAATTAATGTGTGGTTAATATAAATGAACATCCTACAACATAAGAACATGGAGTATAAATGAAATGACACAAAAGAGGGTACATGAAAAGAAAGAGAGAGGTCAGATCCCTTACCTCGTGTTCGACATGACTCGATCGTTCTTTAATATCCTGAATAATAAAATTTGGTCAATTTATAATCTCTTAAGGCCCTCATAAAAATATTAATATTCAGTTCATATCACATATTATAATTTTATAATAATTGGTTAATAAAGTGAGTTCATATCAGACGTTTTTGTCGATGTTCGGTACATGAGTAAAAATTGAAATTGTTGGAAAAGAATTTTCCATGTAGATATAGGTACATCTTATCCAGTATAGTATTGATGTTTTTAATATCATATATATCCAGTATATATTCATTTTATACTATTCCATAGAATTTGGAGATAAAAAATTAAAATCACCGTTCATGGAGACGGTAGGCCGTACGTACGCATGAACACTACATTCATATTTTTGAAAAATTGATGGAATTAAGACAAAACGAGAGATATATATATTATAATTCCATAATTATATACATAATTTAGATGTAATATAATACATATATATCCATTATATGTATTTACTTATAATAGTACATAACATTTGGAGATAAGAAATGAAATGTACCATTTATGGAGACGGTAAGCCGTGCGTACGCATGAACGCTACATTCCTTTCATTTTTTTTGTATTCAATGAAATGAAATAATAATGATATAAAGGTATATTATAATTCCAGTAGGATATAATATGTAATACCATTAATTCCATCCTTTATACGTCCCACATATGGCATTAACGAATCAAATCACTTTAAGGGGGCGGTAGTCTGCACTTCCAAAAATGAAGATATCACGTTTACCTATAATGGAAATCATAAAGTATGAAATAAATGAAAAATACAGAAGCTTACGGAAAAAATAAACATATTATATATCATATATAAATATAGTGACATATTAATGGCCACCTTTGAAGGTGTTAAAGGAATATTGAAAAATCATCGTTTCGTGAGGTAGTAATTCGCCATCCACAGAAACAGTATGTTCATTAACCATTATATGGAGGTGTGTTAAAGTGTAGCTCGAATAAATATTAAAAAAACATCCTATTATATTTTATATACTGGTTTCGTTACAACAAAAAGTAATAAAAAGAGTTTAGGGGTTTGGAGAAGCAAAATGAAACAAAAGATCACAAGGGAAGACATTACCTATAAATCGGGTAACTCTCTTTGATTTGAGCTCAAAGGCTTCCTTGGAAAGGATTATTCCCAAAGTGAGGTTTCAATGATGAAGAGAGGGATGTGGAGAGATGAAATGGGCAGGGGTTAGCTGAGCCAAAGGCTTGAGAGGTGTGTGTAAGGTGGTAGAGGTGGGGGCCTTTTATAAGAGGAGAGGAGGGGCACTCTTGGAATGTTATAAAATATTACTTTATTATAAATTGATTTTCGGATTTTAAAGGACCCAAAATTATATATTTCGATGATAAGGTGATAATAGTTCTAAATCCACCAATCCAATAGGTTTTTGACATGTGTATGTCTTAGATTTTATATTATCTTTTCATTTTATTTAAATCTTTAAATAATGATGTAATCACTGCATCATCATTGTGTCATAGATAATTTAACTTATTTAATGTATAAAAATTATAAAAAAACAATCACGATATAGGAAATATTTTTTCTATCTCTAATTAATATTTATAGTCAAAAATATGACTTGTAGAACCCCATTTAAAAATTGTTTTAGTAAAACAACTCATGTTTGTGACATTTTTATTTTAACTTTAAATAAAAAGTTATTTATGTCATTTTCCTACCAAAGTGGATCCATGGGGTCCCCAAGTTGACCGAAGGATTTTCTTGGTCGCCCGTGACACATCCAAAGAAGGTAGGACATGCTTATAGGTCATTTTATATTATTAAAACATTATTTTTACATTAAATTACACTAATTAGCTTTAATCACGATTAATAAAACTTAAAAGTTAATATTCACCAAAAATTATTTTTATCTCAATGAATCACATTTTACTTCATAATGACAACCATGTATGTAGGATTTTTGAAAATCAAATCACAGAAATGGCAAAGTTTCATTTAAATGAAAAATCAGTTTCATTAACTACGACTTAGTTGTTTCACTATTCATCAAAAATTGAAGTTTTTCAGAAAAATATCAAAAATTAACCGTAAGCTATATTTGATATTATGAATTCTCAAATGAAGTCGATTTTACAAAATACAAAACATATAAGTTGTATTAATTAATTTAATAATTAATTCCCGCTGTCAAAACAAATAGCGTGTTTTTATGAAACAATATCTATTAAAAGATTGACACTAGTTTAAGTCCAATTTCAAAGTGAAATTAATTCCAATGACCACTATTGGATTAAATGGTAAAAATATATTATAATTTTATATTAAAAACAATTCAAAAGGTAATTTAATCATATAAATAGATTAGATTAAAAAGAGGTTTTGAATTAAAATACAACATTTTTCACTATTCATTAAAAAATGAACTTTATCAGAAAAATACAAAACATTTACACTAAATAAATTTTTATGTCCCAATTATAAAGAAGAATTTTATTTTGTCATATATAACACATAAAATTGTCAAAAAGTGTATTTAAAAGAGGTTCTCTATCAAAAGGCGGTTAATCGACCTTTTAAAGAATATTAGAATGTTTATGCTTAAAATTGGATTCATTCGCATTTATAATCCTCTAACATTTATTGTAAAAATTAAAAATATTTGACAAACATATATAATCATTTTTTAGTTAGTTCTCTTCATTCCCGTCCTTACATCGGCTAGGTGTTAACTACCATTTAAAAATAATATTATTTTATTATTAGAGTGCAACGTAAGATTCCCATGAAACTCGTTGTTTCTTATTGGGTAGGCCATCGAGCATAGCGTCCCCTTTAAAGTAACATTAATATTTTATTCACAAATATGGATAAATGTTAAAATGTAATATTCTTTATTTACCTGGGGTGTTATAACCTTCCCCCCTTTTGGGAATTGCGTCCTCTCAATTTTAAAATTGGGCGTGGAAACTTCATCGAAAATCCCACATCAGAACAAGTGTCAATAAAACAATCACTTTAAAATAAAGAAAGAGAAGTACAAAGGTCACCCAAGTTAACCCATAATAGGATTCCATGTAGGAAAACATGGATATGGAGGAAAAAAACAAAGGTTCATGTTCTGAGAGAGAGTGATAGTAAACATGTCTAAGATATAGTTAACAATAAAAAAATCACAAATTTGTGATGGGTTAAATGGTATTCGATTCCCCAGTAAGAAAAGTTAATCGATTTTTTTTTGTTTTAAGTTACTCTTCATTGAGGAATTTATTTTTGAGGATAACTAAATCATAATGAAACAAACTTACTTGTCACATAGACTTTCACCTTTTACTAGATTCCTTAATCAAACTCATATTTTATCCAAAAGATGAGTATTTAGGAAGACTTATTCGCATTAAGAGTTCTACAATAAACTTCTTGAGAATAAACTATTCCACAAAAGAGAACTATATATTTCATATGTATTTAGACAAAAACCAAAACCAAAATTGTTAGTATGAGATCATATAATCCACAAAAATTATAATCCTTTATAAAAAGAAAATATATTCTTAATCTCCAAAATTTGTCCAAAAAAACCCAAAGATCAACAAAGACTATTCGACAATCCAATGTCCATAAAATTAATCAAAGTAAACTAAACTTAGATTGAAACCCAAATATTTTAAGGATTTTATCACGTAGTCTTCCAAGGTACAAATTAACTTTCATCTCCAAATAACATCAGTTTCTCTTAAATTCTCATATTGAAATGTAATTAACCTAATCACATATCCTCCAGGATAGGTTAATCATTTCCATAGATAACCCAAAATAAACATACTCTTGATTCCTAAAATTATCTAACTAAAAATAATTAGTCAAACTAACTAGGGACTTCACGTAGTCCAATGGTAGGCGATAAATACCAGTCGCACTTTGGTTGTGGGTTTGATTCCAGCAGCTTTGTCTGACGTGATGGGTTGTCACACGGTCTGCGTGTTGTCCTTTTTCCAAAACTATATAATTCTTAAAACATTCCCCAAAACGAGATAAAATATTCAAAAATAATCATAACATATTTTAACCTCAAGTTTATCTAATGAATTTCATTTTCCATCATATCATAGAGTAACCCCTAATTACCTAAAAAGTAAGGATCATATAAACCCTAATGGTTACCTTTATAATTATTACCTGAACTTCCACATCGATTGGTCATCTCGTACATGATGAATTACAGAACATACCAAGGTTCAAGTGGTTGATCATGACTCCTTGATAGTTGGTTTAGAACAACCACGAGTTTCCTCATTGAATCCCCCATTTCATCCTGTCTCTTAATCAAAGAACCACCACAGTTTCCTTCAAACCTATTGTCAGTTTGGTGCCTGCTAGATCCATCCATTCACTAAAAACAGAAATGTTAGTGTGAGTATATCAACAAAACCATCATGTACTAATGAGGAAGATAAACACTAAGATATACTTACTCATTCACTTTATCTAAAACTAGAACTTTTTCTAAAATCCTAACCATTATGGTAATGTCACTTATGCTTAGAGAATACACTAACCTCTAAAGTTATGCAAACCGACCATTGATACCAACTATAAGGCCCCAGACTTAAACATTACTTATTATTGAATTAAATGAATAATTCACATTGAGGATCTTTTCAGGTTTAGAGTTTTAGAGAATTAGATCATAAATCATGAATTACATTCAACATTTACACAAATTTGTTACATAAAATATAGTATTCGTTTTTTTCCCATCAACAGAAACATATTTAAAATAAAACATGGATTCTTTCTTGACACTTCCTTGACACTATCATCATATCATGTACCTTTCCCTTGACCTGTGAAAAACATTTCAAAAACTTGGGATGAGCATAAAAAGCTCATTAAGGGATATAAAAGTACGAAAGGAAAACAATAATCCATGTATGAAATCATACTTTACTCATAAAACATAAGCATTTCAACATACCTCATCATATCATGAATAAATCATAGAAATAATAAGTTATAAAGCTAACTTGAGGCATTCATAACATTCTTACGTAGGGAGTAACCCTCCTGGTTATGTTTGGAATACCCATCATAGTATATTCCCTAAATATCTTCAGAGAAAACTTAACGTTTAACTCCAACGCGTTACCCAAGGCTTTGGAGAGCTATATCAGGATCGCCCTGTTAAGTCAAAAGTCTTCTTTTGGCTTTTACATCATGTTTTGGAAATCACAAATATATTCTGTCATGTTTTGGAAATCTCAAATGTATTCTATCATATGTTTGTAAATAACAAATTGTCTTTTATCATGTTTATCGTATCGTACGATGTTGATCGTACCGACCAAAACGTATCGTACTGACTCTGTCAAACGTATCGTACTGACTCTGTCAAACGTATCGTACTGACTCTGTCAATCGTATCGTACTGACTCTGTCAATCGTATCGTACTGACTTTGCTATTCAGATGATCATTATTTGTTTTGGTACTTTGTCAAAAACTCTCTCTGCATATGAATCGTACTCATGTTTTACATTTCTATATATCTCTTATCCTAACAAAACGATGTCGTTGAGTTAGTTATATACTAATCAAAATGATGTCGTGCTTTCTGTTTCAATATGACCGTTGGAGGCAATATGACCGTTGGAACCCGAGGCCTATAAATAGGAGGTCATTTGAAGCTGAGAATACACTGATGAATGAAGAGACTCTTTGAACTACGAAGATTCTAGAGAGAGACACTGTGACTTCTCTCATCAGCTTTGTGCGACCGATCATCGTATCGAGGGCTGCCGGGGATAGGCAGAGAGACGAGCCGATCATCGTATCGAGGGCTGACGGGGATAGGCAGACAGACGTGCCGATCATCGTATCGAGGGCTGCCGGGGATAGGCAGACAGACGAGCCGATCATCGTATCGAGGGCTCACCAAGGTGTTGGTGAGACAGACCTTTTATCCTAGGTGAAAGGATAACCCTTCTCTTTGGGTTAAAAGAATTGTATTACTTTTACATTTCCGCTGTTGTATTAGAAAGGGATTTGTATTGTTTCCTTTCTTCCTTACATATTCAATTGTAATTGTTTCAATTAAAATCATTCTATTACATATTGTTTTGATTGGTTCTATACGCTTTAAGGTAGAATCATTCATATCTGTATTACTCTGATTATTGTGTTCATCTTGGAAAAGTTGTTTTTGTTATTAGATGGCAGGAATGAATATCGGATCAATAGATAATCTGAATCCTTCTAGACCACCAATATTTGATGGGAATGATTATGAGTATTGGAGAGATCGTATGAAGACTTTCGTCATCAATACTGGTGTAGACAATTTTATTATGCTTACTGGGGGTTACAAAATTCCTGACAAAGATGTTAGTACTTTCACCAATCAAGAGAAGCAAGAATATCAACTTAATTACAAGGTACGCAATACTTTATTATGTTCTATGACCAGGAATATATATAGTCAGATATCTTCATGTGAAGCGGCTAACTGTATTTGGAAGAAATTAGAAGTCACTCATTTTGGTACATCCAAGGTTATAGAAACAAGGAGAGCAATGCTTCGAGCAGAGTATCATGGGTTTGTTTTTCCTTATGGAGAGCCAGTATGTAAAGTGCAACAAAGGTTTATGACAATTGTCAACAGCTTACAATCTATGGGAGAAAAAGGTCTTGATGATGAATCTCTTGTTGATAAGATTATAGATATTATGCCAAATGAATGGGAGTCAAAAAGAACAGCTATTGATGAAAATAGAAAAGTTTCCCAGATTACTCTTGATGAACTCTTTGGAACTCTTCTACAGCACGAGACAAGAATGAAAAGAGATGCTGATTTCAATAAGAAGAAAAATGGGAATGGAAGTGTAGCTTTTGCATCTAAAGCTAAAACACCTGAAAGGGTTACAAGGTCTAAATCCAAGAAAGTTGTTGTTTCTGATTCAAGTGATTGTAATCATTCAGACAATGAGTTAGCTAATCTTGCTCGAAGGATGAACAAGATTGTGGGAAAGAAAGATTTTCAATATAGATTCAAAAAGAAAGACAGAAAAGATAGGAAAGATTCAGAGGTAACTTGTTATGAATGCAAGATAGCGGGACATATAAGACCTGATTGTCCTTTACTGAAGAGGAAAGATAGAAAAGAGAAACACTCTGAAAGAAACAAGAAAAGGTTTTATAAGACAAAGAAAGTCTTGAAAGCAAATGATACATGGAGTGCAAGTGGTAGTGATTCCTCAGATGATTCTTTAGAATATGAGACGTCAGGACAAAGGAATATTGGACTTCTAGCCAAACTACCAATCGAAGATCATTGTATCATGGCTAAGGTACATAATGCTGAAGCTGTTACAAATGTCTCTTTAAATACAAATTATGTTGATAATAAATATTATGAATCTTCAAATGATGAACCCTCATCAGAAGATGATACTTTACCTTCTTTTGAAGAAGTCTCTAGATTTGCTAAGTTACTTGAAAATGAAAATTCTAAACTCAAAAAGAGATTTGAAAAAGCAAATTCTAGAATTTCTATTTTGACTAAAGAAGTATCAGATCTTTCTAAAGATCTTGATGGGAAAACTTCTGATTTTGAAAGTATTTTGAAAACCCTTGAGAAAGTCAAATCTGAAAAGGATAAACTTTCTAAGGATCTTGAAACTGATATTTCAAAGAAAAACATTTTAGAGTCTAACTCTAGTTCTAATTCAAATGTTTTAGAAAACAAGAATTTGGTTTTAAAACTAAAGTCAGAGATTTTATCCTTGAAAAAGTGTTTGTCAAACTTTACTCATGGAAAAGAAAACTTTGATAGGATGTACTCTCAAATAAGACCTTTGAGAAATCGTTCTGGTCTTGGTTATACTTATTCCAAACCTGTTTTTAGTAATAACTATTTTGTTCCTCAAAAAACTATTTTTTGTTCCAAGTGTCAATGTGGTGGAAATTGGAGAAGAGATTGTTCTCTTAACAAAACTCAATCCTTAGGATTTCATAAAGCTCATTTTGCAAAACAAATGTGGATTCCTAAAATTCTTTTATCTAACCCTTCTGGATCCAAACAAGTTTGGATTCCGAAAATCTAATTGTTTCTTTTTCAGGAAAACGAGAAGTGTATCAATAAGAACATTTGGTACATGGATAGTGGTTGCTCTCGACATATGACTGGAAACAATTTAAATCTCTCCTAATAGTAAGAAACTCCTTGTAGAAAGGGGGAGGACATTTCTTTATGTCTATTATGTTTCTGATCTTTAAATATTTACTCTCTTTATATATGTTTCTTTCTGTTTATCGTATTGACAGTTTTATCGTTTCATTTTAAGTTTTCCTGTTTATCGTATTGACCATTTCAGTTTTTCTGTTTATCGTATTCAAATTTATTTCCATCGTACCATTCAATAGTTTTTGAATCGACCGATGATAGTATTCAAATTATTTTCCATCGTACCATTCAATAGTTTTTGAATCGACCGATGATAGTATTCAAATTCTTTTCCATCGTATCATTCAATAATTTTTGTATCGACCGATGATAGTATTCAAATTCTTTTCCATCGTACCATTCAATAGTTTTTGAATCGACCGATGATAGTATTCAAATTCTTTTCCATCGTATCATTCGATTTTTTTTTGTATCGACCGATGATAGTATTCAAATTCTTTTCCATCGTATCATTCAATAGTTTTTGTATCGACCGATGATAGTATTCAAATTCTTTTCCATCGTATCATTCGATTTTTTTTGTATCGACCGATGATAGTATTGAGATTGTTTTCCATCGTACTGATAGTTCATGGTAACAATTATTTTCCATCGTACGGTCCGATCATAGTAATGACTGTTTTCCATCGGCATCATGATTTTTTTTCTTACGATTGTGTTTACTTTTGATTCATACCAAAACCAGCAATCACCTTATGTTCTCCGACATGTTTCTTTTCATCTTTTTTATTTTTTTTTATTATTTTCTTTATTTTAATCCTAACCATTGATCTGGTATTATCTAATCTTGACCGTAGAATATCAACGGTCATCTCTTTTTTTGCCTATAAATACCCCCCTCCCCTCCCCAAACCCACATTGATTTTCCAGGAATTGAGGCGAAGCTCTGCTCCACCAGCTATAAACAATCGTACGATCTTCTCATCGGCAGAACCTTTATGTCTCAATCTTCTGCTAATACTCCTGCCGAAATGTCTTCAAAGACTTTTACAGAGAAAGACTTTCACAGAGAAAGGTTAGTATCCCGAGAATTTTTCGATATGTACGATTCTACAATCAAGAGGATTATTTTGTTTCAAGGATGGGATCATCTCTGTGTCGAAAAGCCTGATATTCAAGATCCAGTTCTTTTTGATGAAGTTTGTCAGTTTTACAAAACCGTTTCTTTCGACAAAGATATGACTATAAACTTCGCTGTGTACGATAGAAAGTTATCAATGTCTGTGAAACAAGCGGCACATTTTCTGAATGTTTCTATAGAAGGCGATGCATTCTGTCCATCTCACAAACTACCAGAGGAAGTTGGTACGTTTAATAGAGAAAGTGCTGAAAAAACTTTGTTTGTTGTTAATGAGGGAAAGAGGAAAGTTTATCATCTTTCACCGGACAATCGGTTTGTCACTTTATGGATGAAAGGTTTTCTTGTCCCAAGAAAAGGGGATAGAGAAACCCTTAAAGTTTCTGATGTCTTTATGGTCGACTATCTTGTGAATATGAGGAAAGTAAATCTCATGGGATATATTTTGGAAACCATCAGAAATCAAGATCAGATTTTTGCGGATCAACAGGAGCTTCTCAAAACTCAGGGTGAATCAATTTCTGAAGACAAGAAGGAGATCAAGAAGATGAAAGCTGTGCTTCATGAGCTTATAAAGAAAGAGAAGGAAAGAGAAAACAAATGATTGTTGTATTTGTTTCTTTTGGAACTTGTTTGTTTTGTAATAACTCTTATAATCCTTTATCTTTTATCCATTTTCTTGTATTACTTCACTAACTCTTCCAGACAATTCGAGATTCCTCCTTTCTTTTTGTAAATCACAAAGGGGGAGAATATTTACAAAGCAAAGATTGTTTTACAAAGGGGGAGAATGCATTACAATGCTCTTAAGGAAAATCTACGAATACAATCCTTAGGAAAGTCAATACCTAAGGGGGAGTTAGTTGTATTCAATTTCTTATTCAGAAGAGTTTTCAATAACTCAGGGGGAGATAAGTATTTCTTGTTTCATTTACTTTGTGTGTTTTGTGCTTTCCAAAAAGGGGGAGATTGTTAAGTCAAAAGTCTTCTTTTGGATTTTACATCATGTTTTGGAAATCACAAATATATTCTGTCATGTTTTGGAAATCTCAAATGTATTCTATCATATGTTTGTAAATAACAAATTGTCTTTTATCATGTTTATCGTATCATACGATGTTGATCGTACCGACCAAAACGTATCGTACTGACTCTGTCAAACGTATCGTACTGACTCTGTCAAACGTATCGTACTGACTCTGTCAATCGTATCGTACTGACTTTGCTATTCAGATGATCATTATTTGTTTTGGTACTTTGTCAAAAACTCTCTCTGCATATGAATCGTACTTATGTTTTACATTTCTATATATCTCTTATCCTAACAAAACGATGTCGTTGAGTTAGTTATATACTAATCAAAACTATGTCGTGCTTTCTGTTTCAATATGACCGTTGGAGGCAATATGACCGTTGGAACCCGAGGCCTATAAATAGGAGGTCATTTGAAGCTGAGAATACACTGATGAATGAAGAGACTCTGTGAACTACGAAGATTCTAGAGAGAGACACTGTGACTTCTCTCATCAGCTTTGTGCGACCGATCATCGTATCGAGGGCTGCCGGGGATAGGCAGAGAGACGAGCCGATCATCGTATCGAGGGCTGCCGGGGATAGGCAGACAGACGTGCCGATCATCGTATCGAGGGCTGCCGGGGATAGGCAGACAGACGAGCCGATCATCGTATCGAGGGCTCACCAAGGTGTTGGTGAGACAGACCTTTTAACCTAGGTGAAAGGATAACCCTTCTCTTTGGGTTAAAAGAATTGTATTACTTTTACATTTCCGCTGTTGTATTAGAAAGGGATTTGTATTGTTTCCTTTCTTCCTTACATATTCAATTGTAATTGTTTCAATTACAATCATTCTATTACATATTGTTTTGATTGGTTCTATACGCTTCAAGGTAGAATCATTCATATCTGTATTACTCTGATTATTGTGTTCATCTTGAATACAATTGTTTTGCATTACATTAGTATTACAATACATCATACCTTTTACAATCAATACAATTGTGGGTGTTTGTATTAGTATTAGTTTAAGTTCATTTAAACTAATCTCTTTGTTACTAAAACTCAAAGGTTTTTAAACCTACAATTCACCCCCCCTCTTGTATTGTTCCATCTAATAGACTTTTATATTGACTATTCGATCCAACACACCCGCCCTTAGTTTATCATAGAACCACCCATCTTCATAATAATGCCCATGAACCATAACATAATTGTATCACATAAAACATGCATAAAGGAAACATAGCATTTCCACTTTTCAATCAAAAGATATCAATACAACACATTGATATAAAAACATTATGAAAACCATTTTGAATACCAAAATAAATGAAAAGTAAAATATGGTATTTATTTTTTATTTTAAAAAAAGTTATGGCTTGTAGAGGAAGACGAAACTCAAATAATGGTCACGGCGGCGGAGAAGTCGTTGTCGCCGCATACGTACGACAAAAACATTCCCTTTAGTCGTTTAGTAAAACACTTCGTATAAAAAGATTTCTTTTGGATAAACGTAAAATTCAAAGGGGTTTATACACCCTATAAAAGATGGTTGTGTATAAAACAAAATATGCCTCAATGAAAGGAGATTGAGACAAAGTCCCATAAAAAGACGGTATCCTTGGATTAAGGATAAATCAATTACATAATTATGTGTGACAATCGAATACACAAAATATAAGTGGATATTAATTGTAAAACAATCAGATTGTATTCACACATATTTATAGAACAACCTATTCAAAGAGTACAAGTTTATCCCAATGAATCAAAATTTGGTTAAGAAGTTCCCTTGCAAAAATTTGACAGCCTAACAGTGTCACGACAAAATTCAGAAAATGAGTTGATGAGAGGTAAAAAGGGTATCTCATCACTTGGACATAAAATTTACATCAATAAGGATATAGAAGAACATATACCAACATTACAATATTTAAATTAAAAGACCCAACAAAATAAGTCTTTTAAAAATAGGAGGGCTAAAGGTTCCCTTATCGACTTGGGTATGTTTCGAAACATACACCCCATGAAAGAAGGACAATACAAAATTGATGTAAATAATCACAAATGAAATTATATTACACAAAGAGTAGAATAATGGGAAGTACATATACCAATCAAAATAAATGGTGGAAAATGTAGCATAAATCTCATGGGAATAAAAGTGAGATGAAAAATACCATATGAAAACTCAGCAGCCTAACGACACCACTTAAAACTTCCAAAAATGGATTGATGAGATCAAATAGGGTCTCTCATCATATTAACATAAAATTTACAGAATGAGGAATATAAAATATCATTTCCCAACATAACAAAGAGGAGATTATAAGATGTGACATAAAGAATAGTACTTAAAAAGAAAGAGAGAGGTTAGCTCTCTTATGAAAATTAGGCAGCCTAACGGCGCCACTCAAAACATCCAAAATTGTTTGATGAGAGGAAGTAGGGTATCTCATCATATGAACATAAAAGTTATAGTAAGAGTAATATAAAATAACATCCCAATCATAATAAATATTAGCATAAAAGGAATGACATAAAAGACTGTACTTAAAAGGAAAGAGAGGGGTAGAATCCCTTACAAAAATTCGGAAGCCTAACGGCACCACTTAAAAATTATAAAAATGAAAAGATAAGATTAATAGGGGGTATCTCATCATATGAAAATAACAATTAATGTGTGGTAAATATAAAATAACATCCTCCAAAATAAGAACTTGGAGCATAAATGAAATGACATAAAAGAGGGTACTTGAAAAGAAAGAGAGAGGTCGGATCCCTTACCTCGTGTCTGACATGACTCGATCGTTCTTTAATATCCTGAATAATAAAATTTGGTCAATTTATAATTTCTTAAGGTCTTACTTTAATGATTATTATTCAGTTCATATCACATATTATAATGTTATAATAATTGAACTTGTTGGGAAAGAATTTTCCATGTAGTTATAGGCACATCATATCCAGAATAGTATTGATGTTTTAAATATCATATATATCCTGTATATATTAATTTTATACTATTCCATAGCATTTGGAGATAAAAAAATTTAAAGCACCGTTCATGGAGACGGTAGGTCGTACGTACGCATGAACGCTACTTTCATTTTTTTTGTCAAATTAATGGAATTAAAACAAAATGAGAGAGATATATATTATAATTCCCGAATTATATCCATCATTTAAATGTAATATATTACATATATATCCATTATATATATGTACTTATAATAGTACACAACATTTGGAGATAAGAAATGAAATGTACCATTCATTGAGACGGTATCCCGTACGTACGCATGAACTCTACTTTCATTTCTTTTTTTTTTGTATTCAATGGAA
The DNA here is from genome assembly GCA_963277665.1 of Viscum album. Taxonomy (NCBI): domain Eukaryota; kingdom Viridiplantae; phylum Streptophyta; class Magnoliopsida; order Santalales; family Viscaceae; genus Viscum; species Viscum album. The sequence continues at coordinate 577,781,364 of OY728161.1, read as the reverse complement.
TGAAATAATAATGATATAAAGTTATATTATAATTCTAGTAGGATATCATATTTAATACCATTAATTCCATCCTTTATACGTCCCACATATGGCATTAACTAATCAAATCACTTTGAGGGGGCGGTATTCCGCACTTCCTAAAATGAAGATATCACATTTACCCATAATGGAATCCATAAAGGTATGCCATAAATGAAAAATACAGAAGATTAAGTAAAACATAAAAATATTATATATCATATATAAATATAGTGACATCTTAATGGGCACCTTTTAAGGTGTTAAAAGAATATTGAACAATCATCATTTCGTGAGGCAGTAATTCTCCATCCACAGAAACAATATGTTCTTTAACCATTAGACGGAGGTGTGTGAAATTATAGCTCGAATCCATCTTATAACAACATACTAGTATATTTAAGATACTGGTTTTGTTGCAAAAAAAAGTAATAAAAAGAGTTTAGGGGTTTGGAGAAGCAAAATAAAACAAAAGATCACAAGGGAAGACATTACCTTTAAATAGGGTAACTCTCTTTGATATGAGCTTAAAGGATTCCTTGGAAACGATTCTGCCCAAATTGAGGCTTCAATGATGAAGAGAGGGATGTGGAGAGATGAAATGGGCAGGGTTTGACCAAGCCAATGTCTTGAGAGGTGTGTGTAATGTAGTAGAGGTGGGGGCCTTTTATAAGAGGAGGGGAGGGGCACTCTTGGAAAGTTATAAAATATTACTTTATTATAAAATGATTTTCGGATTTTAAAGGTCCAAAAATTATATATTTAGAGGATAAGGTTATAGTAGTTCGAAATATACCCATCCAATAGGTTTTTTACATGTGTAGGTCTTTTATTTTACATTATCTTTTCATTTTATTTAAATCGTTAAATAATGAGGTAATCGTAGCATCATCATGGCGTCATAAATTATTTAATTTAATTAATGTCTAAAAATTGTTAAAAAAAATATCATCAAGTATGAAATCATTTTGTATTTTTAATGAATATTTATAGTAAAAAATATTACATGTATAACCCGATTTAAAAATTGTTTTAGTAAAACAACTCATGTTTGTGACATTTTTATTTTAACATTAAATAAAAAGTTATTTATGTCATTTTCCTACCAAATTGGCTCCATGGGGTCCCCAAGTTGACCCATGGATTTTATGGGTCGGACATGACACGTCCAATGAGGGTAGGACTTGTGTCTAGGTCATTTCATATTATTAAAACATTATTTTTACCTTAAATTACACTAATTACCTTTAATCGCGATTAATAAAGCATAAAAGTTACTATTGACCAAAAATTATTTTGATCTCATTGAATCACATTTTACATCATAATGAAAACCATGTATGTCGGATTTTTGAAAATCAAATCACATAAGTGGAAAAGTTTCATTTAAAAGAAAAATCAGTTTCTCTAACTACGACATAGTGGTTTCACTATTCATCAAAAATTGAAGTTTTTCAGAAAAATACCAAAAATTAACCCTATGCTATATTTGATATTCCAAATTCAAAAATGACTTCTATTTTACAAAATTCAAAACATATAAGTTGCATTAATTAATTTAATAATTAAATCCCGTTGTCAAAAGAAATAGCATGTTTTTAAGAAACAATATCTATTAAAAGATTGACACAAGTTTATGTCCAATTTCAAAGTGAAATTAATTCCAATGACAAATATTGGATTAAATGGTAAAAATATATTCTAATTTTACTTTAAAAACAATTCAAAAGATAATCTAATCATATAAATAAATTAGATTAAAAAGTGGTTTTGAATTAAAATACAACATTTTTCACTATTCATAACAAAATGAACTTTATCGGAAAAATACCAAAAATTTACACAAAGTAAATTTTTATGTCCCGATTCTAAAGAAGAATTTTATTTTATCAAATATAACACATAAAATTGTCAAAAAGTGGATTTAAAAGTGGTTCACCATCAAAAGGCGGTTAATCGACCTTTTAAAGAATATTAGAATGTTTATGCGTAAAATTGGATTCATTCACCTTTTTATCCTCTAACATTTATTGTAAAAAGTAAAAATATTTGACAAACATATATAATCATCTTTTAGTTAGTTCTGTTCATTCCCTCCATTACAATGGCTAGGCGTTAACTACCATTTAAAAAAAATATTATTTTATTATTAGAGTGCAACGTAAGATTCCCAAGAAACTTGTTGTTGCGTATTGGGTACGCCATCGAGCATAGCATCCCCATTAAAGTAATATTAATATTTTATTCTAAAATATGGATAAATGTGAAAATGTCATATTCTTTATTTACCTGGGGTGTTACACCCCCACATTATGACTAGAATCGGTCCCTATGTACATGGCATGTACATCTAGTATATGGTGTGTACATGTCCTAAAACCTGCAGTAAACCCCAGAAAATTGATTTTATGTAATTTTAATCAAAAATGGCCTTAGAGAATGGATAATATTACCAGATCCAAGTAAAATGATGCTAAAAACTAGAAACCAGGGGTAATAAAATTTGGCAACATGAACCAAGAAATTTAAGAACACGCATTGGCTGAGAGGAAGGGATGTAGGGCTCATCAAACCCTTGTGGGGGGGGGGTCCAATTTTAGGACTCAATTATATATTTATGATATGTTTGTTATTTTTTTGGTCAATCTCACATATGTATTATATGAATCCCCCATCGATAACTATCAATTATGTACAGTCATGGGTTCACGCTCATCTTTTTTTATTCAGGGTTTTCCATTGAGAAGGATATTTGTATGAAATTGAGGTTATTCATTGATAATAACCATTTATGGAAGGTTTTGAGATTATATAATAATTGAATATGATGACACTATTTTTAAGACACACATTCTGGCTCTCTCAAGTTTATTGAAATCCAGGGGTATGGACATTGTTTGGATATTGGGATCAAACCAATAATATGGGATTCCTATGTATCTTAATGAAATTAACTAATCCCACACAGTTTAGTTTCACTTATCATGACTCATCACCATTTATGGTCTTGCTATGGATACCAAACTATTAAATTTAATGTGATGAGATAAGGATATGTAGAAGAAAGTTTCCTAGTCAAGGATGGTGTGGGAATTATGATGAGATGGCTAGAGGGACCCGAAATGATGTGGTCTCCCATTTGGACATGACCCTAATAGAAATGTTGCTCGAAGAAAATGAGGGTGAATTTTGGGGTTGTTTTTAGACCTTAGTAAGTATTCTTACATATCCCATTTATTTGGGAATCAAAGATAATTTAGTTTTGTATGGGGTTGGGATTACACCGTAAAGGATGAGGCCCAATTGATGAGACATGATTGAGCCTTATACGGAGTAGGAGGACCATTTATTTCCCTCATCCTGAATTTAATCCTTAGAAGTTATTGGGTTATGGTTTACACCTTTGAGGATTCCTATTTATGTGGATATGGATTTGGCTTACACCATATAGGAGGACCGTGTGGGTCAGTCTTACACTCTAGGGATTGTCTATTTGAGGATTGAAAAAATGATGATTTAGGATCAAAACTATCCTCTATTCCAACGTGAGTCATGCTCAGTGTGAGAGGAAATTTGGAATTAGTACAATTTAAGATCACATGGTCTACCATTTCCATTGAGGAAAACTATTTAATACTAAAAGAAGAGGTAATGAATGAGGATTGTCACACATATCCTCTATTAATTTTATAGTTTGGGACCAAAGAAGGGGTGATAGGGCTTTAAGGACTATCTCCTCCCATCTTTTAATATGGGATAGAGAATAGGACCATGAGTGTCAACAATCCAAATAAATATTTGGGCCTTAATCAAGGAGGGATTCCCCACTAGTACAAGTGGAATAATAGAGTGTCTAGAAATGAACCTCATCTAAGTGAAATACCAATGGTTCCCCTCAATCCCTAGAATGGGGAGGTTTATGTGATAACCTTTGAGGCCATAATCAATGATACGTATAAGAACCATTTTACCATTGGAATATATACCTGAAAGAATTCCTTGGGTCCACCTTGTCATAGAGGTTACCAACATGACTTCATTTACCATGTGTATGTATAACTGAAAGGACATGTTGAAGTGTATATGGATCAAATCATAAATGTCAAGAGAATTTTGAAGATGCCTTGAAATTTTACCAATAGTGTGGTTTATGGAGGGGCCAAAATTGGGCTTGATAGTATCCTAGTTGGAAGTAATGGGATAGGTAGAAAAGAACCTAAAAGGAATCCCCATTCTATGTAGCATGTTCTTATGTTGGACAAAGTTCACTCTATATAGCATGCTTCTATGTTTGTGATGTAACTGTCCATGAAGCATTATGCTATGTGGAAATAGGTTCTATGCATGTTACTAATTGATATGTGGGGGTTGGTTCCACTAGTGTTTAGTTTTTCTACATGGGTTCAAGTACCTCTCCTGTAGCATTCTGTTATGTTGGGAAAGGTTCCACCTGCATAGTGTTTTCTATGTGCGATACTCAGCTAGAAAGGGGAAATCCATTTATGCCGTGAAAAGAAGTTTCCACAAATAGGTATTATGTTTTTAAATGGCTAGATGATGCTGGTTCTTCCTTAATGGTATGCAGTTTTTTTACCCGCTGTTAATCGATGGTTCTCTCCTAATTCTCTATCAATTCGTGGCTCATTGTGTAATCCTCCATGTCCCATCTTCTGTTTTTCTCCTCCATCTTGTTTCACCATTGAGGGTACTTTATTAATAAATGGGGGGACTAGATTATGGCATGTCTAGTCATATTTGGTGGGCCACGATGCTTCATTTGTTGGAGCCTATGAAGGATAACATGTCTAAAAAATGATTTTTCCTATATGGTAAGTCATTCATAGTTGGGAAAATCACTGTATAGACTCAAAATGATTTTGGTTTAATCCCTAGGATCCAGAGGTACCGTCTCATCCCCCTAAATCTTTTCATTCATGGGGGATGGTAATTCATTATTGTGGAAATCACCATCCAGCCATGAAAGTGATTTGGTTTTGTTCATGGGAACTAGTAGTATCACATTTTCCCATGAATAATTTCATTCATGAGATGTCATGTGTAGTGTCTATAAATAGAGTTTATTTTATTTCTTGGGACCAATAATTCCTTCTTGGATACACAACCTTTGAAATTTTTTCATCAAAACCTTATTTAGAATTATTTTTCCTTAAACCAAACTCATTAGATCATTTTATTTATTCATATATTGTTTTCAAATCCGAAAAAATGACACCTATTGGAATGGGTATTGATCATAACGAAGAAGAGGTTGTTCAGATGTAGAAACTGGTCATGTTTTGAAATAGTTTAAGGTAGACAAGTGAAACTAATAGTGGGAAACACACCTATAAATAGTGTTACTTGATCATATTTCCTTTTCCAATTTCTCTCTGTGAACTAGTTCGCTATGATCCCTCTAACCCCCCCCTCAAACTCTTGATCACCTGTTATATTCTTGTATCAATTCTACATTTTGGATTTATTTTTCATGAAACAGACCTCATCAACCACAAAAAATGATTTTGTTTAGCCAAATAATGATTGTTTTCATCCACAATGTGGTTTCTCAAACAAAGAACCCCATGTATTGTAACCTTGTGAGCTAATTATTTATGAGAAAAGTCTTTACAGTCCAATGCTTTTGAGGATAATTCTTCATGAGAAAAATGATCATAGGGAATGACTACTTTTATTTCTCCTTATTATCTTATTTATTAGTATAACCTACAAAGGATGTATTCTTCAGTTTTTTTTCTTCTACTAATGATGTCCTCCCTGTCTTTTATAAGAGGATAAAAGATATTATTGTCTCTGTTGGTTTAGTTATAATAATCACTTCCCAATTCAATCATTTTCTAGTGATACATCTATGTGATGTTCATAATGGATATCATGCATCAAATATAATGATTATTTATGTTATTGGGATTCCATTAGATGATTCAATCACATCTTAATGATAAACTAATCAACCCATGAAATGGATAATCAATAATAACATCATTCCTCAGTTCAACTTCTCAACCATGGGGGAATTTATTTCAGAAACTACCTCTTCCAATATGTTTTTAAAATTATACTATTATTCCATTAGATGAAGATATGAGGGTTTCATATAGAGATGTTCATTACTATCATATCATTTCGTAGAAGGAAATATCAAGTGAGAAATTTGCAGTGGTCGTCAAAATGGGACCTTTTCCCTAGGGGCTCATTCGATGCAGACTATGATTAAACCTTTTGGGCTGGCCAAAAATGATAATAATTTAAGGCTAGTATAGAGGCATTGGTTTTATATTAATATGTGGGGGAATCAGAGATATAATCCCACCGTAGACTGACCGTCATCCCATAATAACTTAAATGGTGGAGCCAAACACTAACTGTAACACCTGATGTTTTTGAAAATCATTTTCTATGAATAAATTAATTTTTATTGATGTTGTTCATTTCATTCATCACTATGTAAAAAATTCATTAGCCTTTATTCATTTTTAATATTTTTCTTTGTGCAACACCGACAAGGTGTTCATTACATGTTACACTAAATTTCAATGAAACTATATTTTATTATTAAATTTCATTAAAAAAAATTTATAAGACAACCATTAAATAAAATTGTATGAATTAGAATAACTGATTATTAAATATTATTTATGTTGGATTTATATAGATAAATCATATTAATAATAATACATTCATTTTTTAGTAAAGTATTTATATGTTTGAAAAATACAATTTTATTAAAAGAACTACTTTTTTATGGAATTTTGTGAAGAATAATAAAATTAATTCTTAAAAATACTAGAAATTTAAGTTTATAAAATAAATATTATTTTTTAATTCTGAATTTCAAAAATATCTTAGTCTTAATGTTTGGTATTTTTCTAAGAGACATCATTATTGGATGAATAGTGAAAATAATGTATTTTAATTCAATACTATATTTTCATTTAATTTATTTATATACATAAATAATATTTTAAATTAGTTTTGAAGTTGTAATAGATCAATTATAAATCTATTAATCCAATTTTGGTCATTGGAATCAGTTTTTTGTATTGAATATAAATTTAAAATCTTATAATTTTTTTTCATTCTCACATTAAAAACCTTCTTTATCACTACATATATAGGATTAACCTTAAGATATTTTTTTTCAATTTAAATTAATTTAATTTATAAAAAATAAAATCATGGTTTGAATAAATACAATATATATAGTATAATAATATGAACATAAAATTTTGCTAAAATTTTAGTGAAAGTGATGGTAATTAATTACAATGATAATGAAAAATGATGCTTAACCAAGTATTAAACCTTAAACCAAAGGAACAAATGACCTAGAAAATTTTCCACTAACCATTATATGTCCATATTTAGTCAAAAAAACTTATATTTTTTAGTTTTTTTATATTTTGATGAATTTTGTGAGGTAAAAATGTGGGTACACCTAACTTGTTTATAAAAATTCTATGCGTGCCCCCTCCCTCCCTTATAAGTTTACACCAAATCTCCCCCTTCATTAAACTACTAGAAACACATTGGTTTAGTCATGATATTAAAATTTAACATTATAAAATACATAAATTACACCTTCAGCCCTACCTTTGGGCATAAATCTAACCAATGAATCCCTTTTGGGAAAAGAAAAAGGAGTCCCCCAAAAAAGAGCTAACATCATTCCTAAATATCCATTCTTGCATTTTATTTCTCCACCACATGAAATATTATGATTATATTATTATATAATAAAATATGTATCCTAAATATACTGAAATTTTTTTCTAAGGTTTATACCTTAACATACACACACTTCCATCTAATATGTAATGAGCATGTCATTCTTGTGTGTGTGAACCACTGACTCAGAAAATGTTGTTCTTATTTTTTCCTTTAACACATATCATGGTTCATAATTTTGATGGGAAAAATATTTTTATAAATCATATATGACATTTATTAAATATTTAGTATTATATAATTATTATATAATTTTTACCTTGATTCTTTATATTTTGTGTAAGTGTGTTAATTTCATGCGGGGAAGTGTGGACTACTGCCTCCGCAAAGAGATGTGGTTTGTTCCCAAATTGAATGGATTACATTAAATAACTTCATAGTGAAATTATATGATGCATATGAAATAATAATTATTCTCTAAATATACTATATATACACATATCTCATTAAATTTATTTCATTCAATATGGTAATAAAACAGAAACAACATTCATGCGTACCTACGACCTATAGTCCCCATGAATAGTGCTTTTCATTTTATACTTCTGTCATATATATATATAATTATAAATACAAGTAAACTGAATATATATTATATTTATAATGTTTCTAATTCTATAAATAATTAATTCATTATCTAAGTACGAGGACCATGAATAACAAGTCAAAACATAAGCAAACGATATAGCATATCTTACCGAAAATGTAACACTGACATGGAGTTGTTGGAAAAATACTAATATAAATTCATAAACAAATAAAATATGGAATTATAGATAATAATATATTTCTTAATTATATTTATAATAAAATTATATTTATTATACAATAGGTTTGAATATTTATGAATAAATTCAAGACTTAAGGTAAGAGAATTTCATCAAACTTTTTTACTTCTATAAGATACATGTATAATTCGTCACTCATTTATTTTTTTGGTGTTTATATTTCCCATTGATATATTATATGATTATTATACAAAATTAATGGTTGTATAAATACAATTTGATGATATATCATTAATGGGTTTTATGTTTGAAAAATTACTATGTTGGTAATGTAATTTTGTCACAATTTTCCTTCTTTGAGGAACATGCCATGCTATGTGCCTATATATTTTTCATTGATGTGAATATAATTCCATTGAAATAAGATATAATGAATATAATTATTCTAATGAAATTTCAATATTCATTTATTGTTAATATTTTCATTTAATTTTTATTCAATGTTACCAAAGTTGTAACAGTTTATAACTATAATATATTCGTTTATTGGGTTTTTTTAGAATTATGCTTCCATAGATGAAATATTATGATCCATTTATAATGAAATCTCATGAATTTTAAAAAAATATTATTACTCTTATTATATCATTATAGTGGATAAATTTTATACTATTTAGTACAAATGATAATTAGGAAAATGTTTTTTTGAACATATAGCATTATTTTTCCGTTAATTGGGAAATCTGTGTTATTTTAAAACCATGTTTTATGAAATGGTTTAAAAAATGTTTCTTATTTTATTATAACGATTAATGGAAATATTTACCCATGTTATAACATAACATAAAATGGTTTTAAAAGTAATATTATTGTCATTTTCTAATCAAGTCACTTTTCTAAACTTTTCATGTTAAACATGAATGTTCATCATCTATGAACTTACTTTCCATCTTGATCGTCATTTACAAGATTATTCCTTTATAAATTTAAAAAGATAATTTTATAATGAAAATTTTCCAAATAATTTTGAAATTTTATTCTTTTAAAATGTGTATTAAAAAGAAAAATTGTTTTCAAAATTGTTTTCTATTTAAAAATTGTTTTAAATGTTTTCAATCTTTATTTATATGTTAAAGAAGAAAAAATATTTCAAATGGTTTCGAATATTTATATAAATGTTTCAAATAATATTAAAATAAAACCATTATCATTAGAATTTATGTTTTATGAATATTTTGAAAAAAGTAAAACATATTTTCCCAATGAAAGTTTTTAAATAAAATTTCAATGAATAATTTATAAGAAATTGATTTTTGAAAATTAATTATTAAATGGATTTTAAAATGAATGTTATTTTCCACAATATACACTATAATTGATCTTTATTAAAACTTCTCTATCTAATAAGGAGACCATTGATATAGTTTCTAATTTATTGGGGAAAAAATAGAAAAATAATATTCATATTATTTCTTAAATTGTATATTTTTTGATGGATTGATGTTTAAGAAACCCCTTTCCTTTCATTGAGATAATATATGATAAATGATTATGAAACCTATTTTTGTTCAATGGGTTATACCATCATAAATTATTATGAACACCATTTCTATTCAATGGGTTATACCTTGATAAATTTGTACGAAACCTATTTCTCTTAAATGGGTTTTACCATGATAATTTCTTATGAAACAAGATTCCTTTCAATGTTTATTCTAGGATAAAATTATTTTTAATCCTATATATTTTCCCTAGATTATTATATGAATATAATTTTATGGTACCCATTTCATTTCATGGTATATGTTGTCATGTTTAATAAACACATTCATTTTATGGGCTGTGATATTATGCTTGTTTTATTATATTATGGCACTTGTATGTGTGATTTTATTATGAGATTGGAAGGGCCTATATCTCTCTCCAATGCATTGGTTAAATATTTATATCGCAATTTTAATTATGGGATTCAATTTATGGGCTTAATAAAATAACAATATATTGCGAAACCTGATCTCTTACTTGGAAATCAATGTGACTGGGGATGGTGGTGTGTACCGCTCAATAGGTGTATTCCCCATAAAGATGGGAATATGGGGAATCCTGATCCACAATAAGAAAATGGGGAAACTCTTTTCACTATGGGATGGTGGAGAAACCAAATACCTTAAATGAAAATGTCTATGAATGGGGATGATGGTGTTTCCCACCGAGAAGTTTTTGTACCCACGAAGTCTATTGCAAATTTATAGCAATCCATCTTGACTTATAAGGAATGATATTAACTTTTTATGTGTATTCCACAATTCCATGTCATTCTCCTATGTTATTATTTCATTGATTATCCTCTTTATTTACTTATGAATCACGTCTTATGAACTTATAATATTCATGACTAAATTCATGTTTATGATCATTGATATGATGGGTCTTATATTCAAATGTAATGGTCATGTTCCCATACCCTTATGTTATTTTATTTATTTCCTTCATTTACCCTTGATAAATATTTGAGATGACCTCTCTCTTATTATTTATATTCATAAATTAAAAATAAAAGATTTTAAGAATAATTACTAAGTGGGAAGATAATCATGGGAACCATTGGAGATCATTAATTGAGTTATAATATTGTTGTTCCAATTTTCCAAAAAGTACTAAACGAACACAATATTTGGGAATATGATTTTATAATATACTAGGTATTCCACAAGAATGGTTTAATTTTTATAAAGGTCAATTCTAGGTAATTATAGTTGGTAACAAATATTAACCTTTAGAAAATAATATGAGAAAAAATTAGTGAGATCCCTAGGGATAATTCTATGAAGATGTCTAGGGGTGTCTCTAAGGATAATTCTATAGATGAGTTAATGCTTAGGATAATTTTTGGTATTTTGGTAAAGAATAAAGTGAGTTTTTTCCTAGAATTATATCCATGTCTGAATACTAAAAGTGGATGTGGCTCTTGCACAGATGTAGCTACGGAAAATAAATCCAACATGATGTGTTGAGCGAGACTCAAGAATATCTTGGAACATAATAGTGGGCCTTACTGTACAGATACCTTGACACACCTCAGAGATATGATATGGAAATTCAATAACTCGTTATGAACCATCATAAAGGATTTAAATGGATTTTTTTTTCTATTAATAACCTAGGATAAACCTATGGTGTCATAGATTATGGATGGTGTCATAATTTACACATCATATAAGTATGTTTTCATGATTATGTTTATCCTCGATCTGATAATTGTTTCCAATTAAATTATTTCTAGTTTTAGTTAATGGAGGGAACCAATATATACTTTTTTAAAGACTAATGATATGTAAACCATGCTGACGAGTAGTCAAATGGGATTGTCACTAACGTGATGGATGTTGTGATCATTCCTAGTTAGTTTTCACAGAACACAGTTTATAACATGAACCCTAAAAAATCACTTAATTGAATTTATTAGAGGAACAAAAATATGCAATTTCTATATAAAAGAAGGACAAAAATCAAGTAACTACAAATGAAAAATGAAGGGATTAGTTAAAAAAATGTATGCAAATATTATACTCTTTAAGACATCATCAACGGTTAAATTCTTTATTTTTTGAATGAAAAGTCATTATGAAAATTAATTTCCCAAATTTAATGCTAAAGAAGATAATCGACATGGTGGTTTGATTAATGGTAATATTGTTGATGATGAAGAGACTACTGATTCAATGAGAAAGTAAAGAGGAGTTAATTAATAGAATGATGTACCATTATTAAGGATTATAGATTTAGTGGAATGACCATAGTTTCATTGTATTTGGAATCAAGAATTATGTTATATGAATGGTGAAATATAAAATTATTATTCAGTTTATTTTATTAAAATAGGGTTTAGAAGTTCATGTTTAATGTTTTTGATGGATTTGAAATGTGATCTAATGGAAAAATATGTTTTGAATAAGGTAAGATAACCCTTAATATGTTCTTTATCATAAAATAATGTTATTTGGATAAAAATATTTTGGATATTAATTAGTAAATTGGAAGGTACAGATTAACTAGGAACTAATTAATAACTTGTTGACAAGTGGTTATGAACTCATTGATGAAGATTGCAATATTTTTGGATTTTCAGAATATATCCAATATACTTTTGAATATAGAAACATTGATTTTTTTGTTTGGAATTGTGTTAATTATGGATATTTCTTGGTTTTAGGGGAATACATGATAAAGTTATTCCCATGTTTGGTATGAGGAAACTAAGAAAAAATTTATGATATATATGGGGGATCAATTCTAAAAAGATTTTGAGAACATTAGCGAACTTATTTCTAGAGTATGGTAATTTCATATTTTATAAGGGATAAAATGTTAACTATTTATGGTATCTTGTATGTTAAAATTAAGATACGGTTTTAGATAATAATGTATTATCTTTCCATATGAGTATTTTTGAATATTGGATAACTTATGTTAAAATTTTTATGTGGCAAAAATCGATGGAATGACCTGTAATTCTATTCAGGGATCTCAAGATCTATTTATGCTTTATGAAGGAAAAATACACCTTCATTTCATGGAATTATAGATGATTTAAAAGCCAATACATGAAAAAATGGCATGGTTGTACTAAAATCATGATATTATATTCTTTCAGGAAAAATATTCAACTTTAGGATACCAATCATGAAATAAAATGTTGTACTAATAACATAAATTTTTTAAATGGTGGAATTTTTAATAGTCAATGATTTTTTTTCGTTTATTCCCTTAATTTTACACTAATTATTCACTTGTTTGTGACTGATAACCTCAATAACTTCTTATAAATATTTACGATTTCCCTCTATGTCTATATTTTCACTTCCAACATTCATCATTGTGGAAACAAAGTCTTCATTACTCTGGGTATCCATCATGTTTCGAAAATTAATTTTTTAAAGGATGTTTTATAAATAACTTTTAAAATGTGGATTATATGAATGGAAATTTCAATTATAAATCATTTTAAAATCGTAGATAATTTTGAGGGAGAAATTCATTTTAGGGGGGGGGGGGGGGTAGAATATAACACCCTATGTTTTTTGGGGGCATTTTTTCTTCAAAAAATTAATTTTATTTGATCTCATCTATTAAATTATACATTATGTCAAATGTTATTTATATTCTATAATATGTTAATCATTCCCTACATGCAACACCATCTTTGATTGTGTTACATGGTACATTAAAATTTTACAAAATATCATTTTATTATTATAATTATTTAAATGGGATAGTTATTAAATTTAATTAAACATTATAATATTAATATTTATAAAAAAATTAAATATTATTAATTATGGTTTTGTATAGATAAATAATATTAACAATAATACATAAAAGTTATACTAAAGTCTCTAAGTGATTGAATATATCATATTCTTAAATGAACTGATTTTTATGTCCTTTGAAAAATAATAAAATTATTTTTTGAAACCATTAAAGATTTTGTTGGTAAAAAAAATTAATTCAGAATTTAAAAAATATATTATGGTGTAATTTGGGATTTTTCTGAGAAACACCATATTTGGATGAATAGTGAAAAATTCTGAATTTCAATTCAAAACATAATTTTCATATAAATTATTTTTGTTCATAAATTATATTTTATGTTTTTTTTCAAAGCAAAAATAGATCAATTATACATTTATTAATCAAAATTAGGACATTAGAATAATTTTAATATTTAATTCAGATATAATTGTTTATTTAACTTTGTGAACATTCTCACATTAAAAACACACTTTCTCACCACATCTACAAGATTGGAATTAACCAAAATTGTTATTATTATGTGAATTTAATTCATAAAAATATTCATAAATGGTTTTATTAATTATAATATTTATATTAGAGTATGATAATTTTAATTTTTTACCAATAATATTACTGAATTTTTTTCAAAATAATTACAATGATTAAGGTAAAATGATGATTAATATGTGACTAAAACATACTGTTAAGGGCCAAAATGACATAGAAACTTTTAAAACACGTATTTTATGGAAATATTTATTCCATAAATCTTATATTATGGATTTTTGTTGGATTTTTATGAATTATTTCATGTAACAATGTTGGTTCATCTAACTTATTTTAAAAATTTCCATGTATGTCCCCTCCACCCTTATAAAATGCCACCAACTATCCACCTTCTTGACACATCAAAATCTTCTAATTTTTTGACATGTTATTCCCAATTAAACTACCAAAATCCCCCCATTACTCTTATAATACTCTATTTGGTTATAAATGTAACCAACGATTCCCTTTTGTGCAAAAAATAAGAGTTAAACAAAGAAGAGGTAACATACATCATAAATATCTTTCCATTTAATTTAATTTACACCACCTCGATTATTCTCATTATATGATAATATTATAAAACTGATAAAATTAGTATAATGATTTTTTTACTATATGGGTTATACCTGCACTTATATATAATTCCATTAAATTGGTAATGAAAATAACATTCTAATGTAGGGAGAACTTCCGCCTCACGAAATGACGTTGTTATTTTTCACCATACCACACACCATGGATGCAAATCACTATCACAACCAGACATTTGAAATAATATTTTTTTCTTATTTTATCAATCGTTGAAACATTATATCGATGTGTGGGTCAAGCCCGATTGAATGTTTTATGTTTTGGTGATAAATGAATGTTTTTCCATTAACATTGTCTGGAGAATAGGAAGGGCACATTCGAAGCTACGCGGCTTCGCCTGGGTCACCGTGCGGCCTGTTTGATTTTCAAGAAAAATAAATTTTTTACGGTTTAATGAATTATTTTAATAATAATATTAGTGAAAATTTATTATTATTATTATTATATTCATTATTTTTATTAATATATAGTTATTATAATTAAGTTATTTTTATTAAGTTATTATTATTAAAATTCTATTAGATATTGTTATTTGTATTATGTTTATTAATATCAAATTATGTTTATTATAATTATTATTATGATTATTATTCTTATTCTTATAAATTTATTTACTATTTTTATTTATTTATTTTGTGTTTTTGCCTTTGTTATCTCCTCCAGCCTATCGTAACCCCCGTCCCCATCTCCCTGTGCATTTTCTCCTCCCCCCTAAAACACTATGGGTCATGCCACCTACCAAACCCCGTGGAAAACCTATCATTCCAGTGATTTCAACCACGATTAGTGGCCTCCCCTCACTACTCACACACACCCCTTGATCAGCGGCCTCCATGTTTCACGACCCAACCAACCGCCAACATCCTTCCTTTCTTTCCTCTAGATATACACCTGATTTAAAAACCTCCTCCAATCTAGTGGGAAGCAATGAACTACCCTACTACCTGCGTTTTGCCTCCCCTATGCCACACCTCACTACCGTGAAACACCTCACCTTTTCGGTCATATTTATTGGTCTGGTGCACCTCCAACAGGCCTCTCTCTTGCTCAGTTATCCTCCCACACCCTCGCCACAAGGGTGTTCCACATTGATTAGTTTTCTCCTTCCTATATTAGAAATGTGTGTTATGGTTTCATGTGATTAGGGACTAATTGTGATGAATTAGGTTCGATGTCTTGTTTTTAGCACTCAATGTGAATTTGTAGTGGTGTGGGTGTGGTGCGGTAGAGTTTTCACACTAAGGATGAAATGTTTGTCTAAACCGTGGTAGGTGGTTCCATATTTAAATATTTATTAATGATTAAATTTTATTGTTTAACTAATTTATCATGTACTTTAATTTATTTGTTTTCTGAAAATTTCGTTTTCCTGATGTTTATCATGTGTTGGATTTTTAGTGAATTTTTATATGGAATGGAGTACATTTGAAATGAAAAACAATATTTAATCTTTTATTAATATTTTATTTTGTTGAAAAAGGGATGAAAAGTATTTTTTGTCATGTTATTGGTGTGCATTTGGCCTTAAAAGATATTGTTGAGTGGAATTTTGTGTTCAATGCCTTGTGATACTTCTATGAGTTATTTCATAAAATTATTATGTTTTTAATTAAATATTTTAAAGGGAATTTGGTTTAAAATTGAGGTGCAACCTCAAATGTTTTTAAAATGGGATTTTTACTTTTCTTTCGAATAGTGGATTGAAATGTGCGAGAGGTTTATCACTTGTTGAACTGCCCGGTTGGCCTCCTTGAATGTGATTTGATGGAAATAGGATTTGATTCATCCTTTATCTATGATAAAAATCCCAAATGGATGTTTCCATTTCTGAAATGCACTTGAACATTGGGCTTTTGGCCAACTAGTTTTGGAGTGAGATTCTTCAGAGTTTAAATGGGGTTTTCTTGTCAAAAAGGGGAGTCTAAGTTTTATATAGTGGTAATGGGGTTTCCCTTGATCTATGTGGTTATTCTTGGAAATGTTTATGACAACCTTTGGATTAGGGTTTGAAATATAAAATTGTTTAGGAAATGGATTTGGAACTGTTTATGAAATGGTTGAAGGCCTGGTTGGCACTTGTGATGTGATATTGATTTTCCTTATTGAACCCTCATTTAGTAGATAATGATTATGGTTCATATGATTTATTCTTATGTTATAATAAAGGGGTTTATTATTAGGGAAACCCCTTGATGTGCTATTTTGAAATGTTTTATCGATTGTTTAAGAGTTTAATTGTTTTGTTAAACTATATGTGTAGTGGGTGGTCCCTGCTTTGTAGTTTAGAGCCACCAGGTCAAAAGAGCACAACTGCATGTGCATAGGTAATTATATATATATATATGGGTTCTGCCGTTACATGTTTAGTCATTCATGATAGTGAATATACATGCATGGGTCTAGGTGTTCAATGTATAAATTTGAGAATGAAAACATAGGTGAGTGGCGACTAGTATAGGCATATGAGCATATATGTAAGGATCCCCTTGCACATGTTCCTGGCCATTCGGGTGTGTGCATTGGGGATAAGTGTCCTTATATGTAAGTGAAAGTGCATATTATTAGTCGGTTATAGCATCTTTTCATCAGAAATCACCATGATCCGAAGTGGACGGTTTGGTTCCACCTTGGGGTAGGTTCCGAATGCATTAATCTTTAATTAGAATTTCCATTTGTTCTTGGTCTTCATTTAAAAATATGTCCCTTTATTTTATATGAAATACATATTCAATTTATATAAATATGTATATATATATATAAATGGTTTTGGATTTTTAATGAGGCTTTATAGATGTTTTGAACATGAAATGGGTATTTCCAAAGACATGTGGCCTTTTGGTCATTTTTATTATAAAAGTGTAATTAAATGTTTGATTTTCCAAATTAATTCCAAAGTGATTTCCTAAATGGGGTTTGGTGTGAACAAGAGACTAAATGGATGTAGATCGGTACTGAGAGAGTGAGTGCATTCATGAATAAATTGAATGATATGTTCATGTATGGTTTCATGATAAAAATCACCACCGCATGAAATAAAGCACCTGGGAAAACCTTGATCTCTATATGGGTGAACTAGAACTAGTACGCTTGTTTCATAGTTCCTTGAAAAGTTTGTTCTAGTTTTAAGAATCACCATCTCTAGGCCGTTTCTGTTGGACTTATTCATGGATTTGAAAACATCAAACAATTCTTTATCCAAAGGGGACCATCTTTCCAAATACAGGAGATCATTATGTTTGAACTTACTGATACTTAGGAAGACACATTGGTCGAGAGGATGGGAGGTTAGACTCATCCCACCCTTTTGGGGTGAAATTATTGTCTACTTCATGACCCTCTTTATATATTTAAAATATTTTCATGTATCCTTATTAATTCACCAAGTATAACATATGTTTCCATTGGAATTTTCAATCACTTATTAACATGTATAAAATTTAGAATCATTAGTATGTATTAAAGGATCATTATTAATGTAATTATCCGTGTGTATTTAATTTTCTCCATCAATGGTATCCTTTCATATAACATTTAAAGATTCTTGTAATCTTTTTTTATGATGATACTTGTTTTAAGCCACTCAGCGAGGCACTTGGGAATTTATTTTCATCTAGGGAGGCGAAGGTTTGTTTTGATGTTAGGATCATAACCCTGAAATGGGTTACCTATGTATCTTTGTAAAAGGAATCAGAACCCTCATAGTTCAGTGCCTCTTAATGGGACACATCATACCTTTTAAGGTCATGTGTAAGTACCTAACCATATAGTTTAATGTTATGTGGTAAAGAATTCTATGCAAAAGGTGCTTAGTTAATGTTGTTTGTGGGTCTTATGCCAAAACAGCTCATCAAACATGTAAAAGACATAGGTTTCCATGTTAGATAAACCCTATCGAGAATATGGCCCATAGAGAGCAAGGTCGATTGGAAATTTTTGGTTCGAACCTCATGAGGTCTTCCTACGTATCCCATGTGGATGTGAATCAAATATCACGTATTTCAATGAGCCTCATAGGAGAGTATAATTATCTAAGGAAAATGAGTTTGGGACTACTTATAGAAAAGGATTATTTGGTGATTTGGGGGATTAATTTGGGGCTTATACTTAAGGAGGATTCCTAGATTAAGGGAATTAGGGTTGGATTATGGAAGAGGATATCCAGTGAGCTTAGTCCCAGAAAGGGCATCCTATGTATCCTAGTTTTAATAGGAATCAGAGTTCTTGTAGTTCCTTTAGTATGGGTGTTTGTATAAATGTTTTAATAATCATGAATCTCTAATCCCACATGATACATTCTCGGTGTGAGAAACAATACGATGGTAAAGATTCAACAATGACACTCACTTTTACTCATCTACTAGTGGTGGAGGGAGAGCATATGGTGGCGACGATGGATGAGGGCAAGGCGAAACAGGCATAGGGAAAGGCGACGAGCCATCCCTCTATTCTCATTACATTAGACAATGTTATAATGTAAAGAAGAAGGGATGAAGGTTAGGGGCTTACAATAGGATGTAATCCCTCAAATTGATCCTGATAGGGGAGGGAGACTTCTCCATTTCTGGTATGAAAAAGCACGTTTGAACTTTACCTTCCCTACCAGAGGTCTGAGGTTCCATCTGTTTGAGAAGGAAGAGGTCAAGACCTAAACCCTAATTCTAAAAAAATCTGTAACTTCTTAGCATAGTTCATAGGAGAAATCTCCATGTGACTATGGATATAAAAAACCAAAGACACACCATGAATCCTAAAACCATTATGAAACCAATGTGGGAAACCTCTGACTGTGGATATAAAAACCCAAATATGAGACATGATAATGTTCCATTCCAAAAGTGTGATAAGTCAAGAGGTTTTGCTGGAGGTGTCTAAAAAATACCTTTAAAACAAGGGATCCAATGAATAAGAATCCTTTCCATGAATGGATTTGATGAGGGCTTGATGGATTTTAGACTGATGATAGTAAGCCTATCAAAGAGGGGCCCCAAATTAGGTATGTGTGCATAAGTATTAGAACATAGGTAGGATTGGGAGACCTGATGTTAAATTAAGAAATGAACAACCTGTATAGTAATACATGGGAGAGATCTAAATCAAGCCTTCTAGTGTATTCACAAGTGATCCTTGAAGTTGGGAACTCATGTCCTTGTAGAAGGAATATGCGGCGTTCAAGTATTTCTTATTTAGGGTGGTTTGGAGATTTAGGCTCTCTAATGTTATGGATTTTAACAAATAAAATGACATATGTTCTATGATCCTCCCTTAAATCCCCCACTAAAGGAGTTGATGAACTACCTTAGCAATTTCAGAAGACTGGGGAGAAGTACTAGTGCAAATAGAGTAGAAATTGTGCTTCAGGGAAATTCTTTTGTAAAAATGAAAACCCCAAGGGTCTATTTATAGGAAAAAATAGGGCCTTGGAAAAAATAAGTTTGGTCACACAGGTGGGATGCAGACAAATTTGTGACGTGCAGGTGGTTTCCAGTCAGATTAGTGGTGCCCAAGTTGACTTGCATGCCACCAGTGATTTGGCCTAACTAGTGTTCTGTTTTGAGGACAGATCCAAAATAATAGTTTCATTCTCCTTCATCAGGGAGGATCACAGGTGTTTGGTGCAGGTGCCTTGGTCACCTCTTTAGGGACTTAGCTAAATAATTACTCCATACAACGGGGGATGCGCCCCCACACCCTTGCTTGGGATCAGTGTCGAGCATCGGTCCCCGCCCTTCGGGCTAGTTCAATCACTACCGTCACAGACTTCCATGAAAAATGAAATATCGCACAATGATCTTTTCAAGCCCAATTGATGAAATTTTGCAAAAAAGTTCATAAAAGACATTTCATGGTGTCTAAAACCCCCCCCTAGAATTTGATTCATTCAGAATGAAAATAATCTTATTCAATGATAATAGTAGGGTACTTTGATGAATTTCGATATCATTTGGTTAGATTTGGAGGTATGTCATGTTTTGAAGGATTCATTACTTTTTTTCCTATTCCATGGGACCTAGTGAGCATATTTTTCTTTTTTCTATGGTCATATAGAAAACCCCAAAAAATTGTATATTTTGACTTTTTTTATTCCTCAATATTACATAAATCATACATAAATGTATGTTTAGTGAGCTGGGACTCAACTTCTATTCAGAATTCCCTTTGTGGGTTCTCAATCTATTGAGTACCATGTCTCTTGTTGGGGGTAGTTTATTTTCATGCATGTTGGACTAAAAAGAGATTGTATTTATGGTCAAACAACTTTGACCATAAATTTTGAAATTAGATCTCAAATAAGAATTTGTAGCTAATAATTGATTCAATATTTACTAAATATTTCCATGGGAAATCTTGAGCCATGATTTTTATAGTCACCAAATTTAAAACCTATATCAACAGAAGGGTAGTCTCCCACAGAAATAATGTTACCATTATTTGAGAAAATCGTTACGAGAGTTTTGTTATGCTGGGCCAACTAGAGAATATGCTACGTAGCCAAATAGTGGTATCTTTTGGCTGAAAATCCTATTATATAGGAAACTTATGCAAGGCCACCAATGGGAACATACTATTTAGTCAATCAAAAGTGCTCTTAAGAATTTATCATTTTAATGTTGATAAGAAATGGAAAATGAGATTTAGGATACTCAAGACCATAGTAGGTGGGTTTTGAAAGGAAAGGAATTTTAAGAATAAAAGGGTTCTTTTATGCTGAAAAGAGTTATGAATAAGAAAACCACTTCTATAGAAATTTGGTGTACGAAAAATGGTTGAAATTTATCAGAAAGGGAAATTTATGATATAAAACTATGAAATTTTAAGTTATTTAGTGAGGACATTGTACTGTGCAGTTTTAAGTCACACAATGAGGACATTATACTATGCAGTTTTAAGTCATGATGTGATGACATTGTGTGGCTTTATTTTAAGGTCTATAGTTTCGACTAAAGGAATGAAACTCTCCCAATTTTTTTTATAATTTGTTTAATAACATACTACCATATTCAGGTATGTAAGGGAAAATAGTAAATTTTTATTTGGAAATTTCTAGATCTGAATGATGATATGGAAAAAGGGATAAATTCATTAGAAGAATTATTTTCCTAGAAAAAAGTTTCTGTTATTTGAAAATCCTTTTATGGGGGATATATTATATAGGTCCAACTAGTTTATATACTTCATAGACAAATATTTGATTCTTTTGACTGATAGGCATGTTATGTAGGCAACTTATGCAAGGACACATAAGGGAACATGCAACATAGTCAAGATAAAGAGGACTTAATAATTTTAACATTGTATTTCTAAAAGCCGAAGAATGTATATGGAGATTCAGATTTTCTGAAGCACAGTGTTTGGTTTTTGAGGAAATGTAACTAAATATGGAGAGGATATTTCCAACCAATATTTCCAAAGAATCATAGGAATAATACTTTTACAAAGGTCTAACCCAAACATAAGATTTGTGGTGTCTGTAGTTTTAGGTCATACAACTTAGACCGGAAATGGAAACTGTAAATGATATGTGGCATAGTGATTTGGAGGTTATATCATATTTATTTGAACATATAGATAGGGAAATGTGTAAACAATAGTCTGGAAGAGTTTCAAATCAAGAGAATTATAATGGGACAAATATACCTGAATGGATATTTTAAAATACACATTCACGTATATTGTAATAAAAGTTTGAAGGGGAAAAAGACATTATAACCAAGAATGAAATTACCATTATTTGAAAAACCCATTATGGGGGATGCATTTTTCAGGTCCAAAGAGGGCGTATGTTGCATAGAAAAATAGTCGCATCTTTTGTCTAACATTCCGGTTATGTAGAAAAATTATGCATGGCCACCTAAGGGCACACACTTCATAGTCAGGGAAATGAGCTCTCAGGTATTAGAAACTCCGTCACGAGAAACCATAAGAATTATTATGAATATGAAGAAATATTCAAGATTAAGTGTGTGAAATATAGAAGGGGGTTATGAAAAATGAACATAAGAAATACTTGAATCAATATTTTCCATGAGTTTAACATCCTTTACATAGATATTATTCGTATATTAAATGGACACTTTCTCTGTTTCCTTTTGAATTGATATTGGGGTGTGTAGTTTAAAGTCATGAAATAGGGACATTATACCATACAGTTTTAAGTCATGCAGTGAGGACATTATATTGTGATGATTTAAGTCTTACAGTGAGGACATTATGTTGTGCAGTTTTAAGTCATATAGAGAGGACATTGATAATCCCATAAGAAACTGAGACTCCTTGTTTATATAAATAATCCATTCACCCAATTCCTAATCCCACGAGATCTATTCTTAGTGTGAGAAACAAGGAGAAGTAAGGTGTTATTCAATAAAACAAATGTGACCTAAGTGATGAATATGGGAGTTAGATTTCCATGCATTTTAACATCATGTTTTAAGGATGAAGATGAAATGATGTGAAAAAAAGAAATACCTATTGTAACTAGGCTAAGGGGTAAAACCAAAGTTTCACAATGTGTCTTGTAGGGGGAAATAAACAATCCAAACATAATTCTTTAACCATTCACTATATATGTTTGATTCTTATATAATGAATAAAGTGGGTTTGTTTGTTTTTTATTATATATGGGCCCAATATTAGAGATCCCTGAATCCCTACGCCTTACATATAGATGATAATCAAGATGTACATAGTTCTTTAAATAATCATTTCCCACACCAATCAATTATGACATGGGTGACGAGGTTTTTAACAGATTCTAGAAGAATAATTAAATTTAAGACACAAGATAGTATGAAAATAAAATCATTTGTCTTAAAAGAGAACCCTAAATAGATCTAGTTCATATAATGGGGAAGAAAAAAGGAAATAAAACTTTTGGGGTTCAGTTGGGCCCATGATTAGAGATCCGGACATCTCTATATCTCTCAAATAGATGAGAATAAATCCCCACATAGTTCTTAAAAAATTTCCCTATGAAGATCTGACTCAGATATAAAAAGAGAGGGACTTGTGTGCCACTAAGAAGTAGTAATGATTTACATGATGATTTCTTATGGAAACTTATAAAATCATGTAGAGAAGACATTAGCCATATTTTTTAATGTCATGTAACGAGAAAAAAATGGTGCTACACATTTTGACATCATGCAACATGGACGATTATGGTTGTTATGCAGTTTAATGTCTTGCAACTAGGAATTTATTCTGTGAAATTTTTAGTCTTGCTATGAGGATGTGGGGTTGTGCAGTTTTCCATCTGGAAGTGAGGACATGGTGCTGTGTAGTTTTTATTCTTGCAGTGAGGACATGGGGGCTATGTTGTTTTTTATCTTGTAGTGTGGACCTGGGGGCTGTGAAGGTTTTTTGTCTTGCAGGGAGGATGTGGGGGGCTGTTCATTTTTCAGTATTTCAATGAGGAAATGGGGGATGTGAAAATTTTAGTCTTTCTGTGAGGACATGGGTATGCAATTACACAATGTATTTCTTTAAGAATCTTGCATTGGTTGGAGTTATAATAATCTCCTCATCCATTTATATTAATACATTAGCTCCTTTTGAGTAGACATTATATATGAAATAAGGTCCATCCCACTCCATCTCATGCTTTGGAGGTTTCTTTCCTGGTATCATTAGTGTCCTGAGACCCAATACCAATTATCCATGAAGAAATTAATGAAGGTGAATTTTTTTGTTCAAATTTGGTGTTATTCTATTCTGATAGACTTCTAAATTATGAAAAGTATGCAATATTTTCTCATCTATTTTTTCCATCTCATTAAATTGTTTCCAAGACCTCTCATCTATAGATAATTGATCATATATTTCAATTATGAGTGAAGGAAATTTCATTTCAATTGGCAAGACTACATTTGTTTTGTATACTAAGGAATAAATGGTTTCTAGGGTGGCAGTACGAGTACTTGTCTGATAAGCCCATAAAGCATCCAAACGTTTATCAGGCCAAGATTTCTTTATCATTATCAACAAACTTCTAGAGTATTTTTTACAAGGTCCTATTGAAAGCCTATATCCATCCATTGGAAGCTACATGATAGCAAGATGAATGGTGGGACTTGATATTGTGCTCCTGATATAACTTCTTTAACTCAACGAAATAGAAATTAGTGCCATTGTCTATTAATATAGAATAAGGGGCACCAAATCTAGTGATGATATAAATTTTTCAAAAACTAACAATGATTTTGGCTCTGAATGCATTGAGGGGAATTGTATCAGCCCATTTAGAAAAGAAATCATCATTAGAAAGAATATACTTGAACTGCATAGATGTAGACGGAGGATAAGGTCCTACTACATCCATTCCCCATGTGTAAAATGACCAAGAGTATTTAGCTTTATGTAGCAACATTAAGGGTTGATGAATGAATTTGGAATGTACTTGGAAGGGATGAAATTTCTTAGTGAAATATGTGAAATTCTGCCTTATTGAAGTATAAAAGTATCGAACCATTCAAATTTGATCAGAAATCCTATTTCTAGACCGGTGAGCACTACAAGCTCCTAAATATACAACTTTTATAAAAAATGTGGTTTATTCTCCATCAATACATATGAAGAGGATTCAATCAAATCCTTGTTTATAGATGATCTTCTGGTGATCTGGACTATCATAAAGAGTAAAATTGGCTCCTCACCATCTGATCTATTTTTTTCCAGCCCTATCAAGTGGAAGTACTCTATTTTGAAGATATTTCATGATGGGGGTTCACCATACCATGGTATGACCATACATCTTGGAAATAGGGCTAATTAAATTAATTTCCTCCATTATGGTTTGATCAAAAAGGTGAGACCATATGACGATGAGCTATGTTGGGTAATGTATCTTCTCAATTTGGATCTTCCAAGGTTGTAGATACATTAGAAAATTCATTCGCATGAGAATTTTGTGATCATAGGTCATAATACATTTTCTTCTCTAAGGGAAATTCAGCCATTAAACCTCTAATGTAATCACATAGAGGGATTAAATCATCCTTTTTATAGAATATTCCACATTGATCTGTTTTTTTAATAATTATGAATCCATTTTTACTTTTATGTGTCTCACTTGAACTTTATGTACCAATTCCAAAAATGCAATGAGATCTTGATATTCTACTTCATTGTCAGTACCAAATTATGATAACATGAAAGAATAAATAAATACCACATTTTCTGGGGAAATAAGGACAATTTTTAACCCAACTTTGTTGAGTTTTGGGTTTTCCATTCTCTTCCCTGTAGGACTTTGGGAGGTACCGTCAAATTACATTTCCCATGTTGTGGTTTATCTTGAATAGAGAAGACCTATTCATCAGAAAGTTCAGTATTCAATAATGTATCTTCTGCAGATGGATGTTCAACAAGTAAGTTAGCCAGATCATGGACTTTTATTTCCTTCTGTGGCAAAAAATGGATATCAAACTATTTTAAATTAATTTCCCACCATTCCAGACACCCTGTAAGCATTAAACGACTAATGATCGATTTTATAGGGTTATTATGTGATACCAACTAGACCTCAGGATGTGGCAGGTAGTTCCTTAATTTCGAAACTGCAATGATTAATGCTAGAAAACACTTTTTAGTACTTGAATACTGATTTTCTGCATCATGCATAGTTTGAATGAGATAATAAATACTGTTCTCATTCCCAACATCATTCTTTTGGGCATGGAACACACCCAATGTTCTCTCTGAAGCTGTCACATAGAGAATAAGTGGTCTTCCTTTAATAAGTGGATTTAATAATGATGGACTCAAGAGATATTTCTTGAGGGTAGAAAATTCTTCTTGGTAGTCTTTAGTCCAGTGATAGGTGAATCCCTTCTTCATTAACTTGGGGAAGGGAAAACACTTGCCGACCAAATTGGTGATAAAACACCAAATATAGGCCAAGTGTCCTTGGATTCCTCTTAATTATTTCAAATTTAAAGTAAGTGATATATCATGGATTGATTTTATTTTTCTCGGGATCAACTTTGACATCATGACAGAGAATAATGAAGCCAATGAACTTTCCTGATGCTACCCCAAAATCACATTTCAAGGGGTTAATCTTCTAACGGTGTTGCTGAATTTTATTTAATATGGTTTCCAAAAAATCCAAGTGATTATAACATTGTCTAGATTTTACCACCGAATAACCCACATAACATTCAACAAATTTCCCTAAAAAGGGTTTGAAGATATGGTGCATGACACATTGTTATGCTGCAGCCGCATTCTTTAAGCCAAAAGGCATTACCCGATAGAAAAACACACCTTGAGGGGATCTGAAGGATGTAGATTCTTCATCGTCTATGGTGATATAGATTTTATTATACCAAGCGTAGCCATCCATGGAGGAAAGAGATTCATATCTAGGTGTTTCATCAATTAAAATCTCTATAATCGGAAATGGAAAACAATATTAAGAACAATTCCGGTTAAGATCTCTAAAATCAATGAAAACTATAATTTTTTCATTATTCTTTTTCATTGGGACAATGTTGGCCATATTTTTATGATATTGACCTTCCCTAACAATGTTATCCTTTATAATCTTATCAACATCAGCTTCAATTTTAGAGGCATGAGTTGGGTGTGTTCACCTTGCTTCCTTCTTGAATCCTCGATGTTATTCCCACAATCCCAAATGATGAGTGGGTACATCAAGATTAATACCAGACATTTCTATATAATTACAATAATATATATCATTATGTTTCTTTAGAAATGATGTATACACAACTTTCTCTATTTATAATTCATTTTCTCACTAATTAGAGTGGGGCGTAGATCTTCTTTTGTACCCAGATTTATTTCTCTTAGCTCATCTACAGTGGTAGAGACACATTCCTCAAATGTTGGAGGATCATCCCTGAGATCTTTATCTTCTTCTTCATTACGGATTATTTCGTATATTTATACTTTCATAGTAGATAAATAAACAAAACAATCCAAGTTAGGAGAGGATTTTGTATATAATCATCTAGAAGAAGAGACCAACATTTTTGACACTAATATTGATGAATGGTCTTTCTAGGGCAATAAAGAGGAACTGATGGATTAAGAAGAAACATCTTTGTCTTCCTATAGAATTTATACAACTTCCTCTACTTTAATTGATGATGTAGAGTATTTCTATAGTTTGAAATATGATATGAGGAAATCTCTATTTAAGCTTCCATCAGTAATTGGTGAATCAAAAATTTCTCCCATTCGGCCAGGCTCAATTTCTGTAATTGAAATTATAGAAGTTATTGGAAAAGTTCAGGGATTTTTTTTCCCTTTCAATTTGAATGATGGGTAGCAGATAATCTATAATAAAATGTATGAATGGGTTTGCTGGGATCCTTTCTAGTAAATTTAAAGTATTAACTCTGGTTATCTCCTTTGTCATGGACTCCATTCCTTTTGTGTGATAAAATTCTGTCTCAATGTATTGAGAGTCACATGTCTTGAACGGAGCCTTGTAAACATACAATGTCCCAATTTGACCATTGAAATAGTACATAATACATTGGTGGTATCATAAAGGTATGGACACATGTTAATGCATCCAAGGCCTTCCAAGAAGAATGTTGAAAACTTTTTCCTGATGAACAACCATGAAATCTGAATTAGACACAAGAGCTCCAAATAGTGTTCTAAGAGTAATCTTGCCCATAGGTTCTTGCTAATTCCAGTAATATCCTTGCAACATTAAAGGGGAAGGAGATAAGTCATATTCAGTCAGACCCAATCGATGAAGTGTATAAACATAAATGAGGTTGACCTCAGAGCCATTATCAACGAAGGCTCACCGGATTACTATATCATTGAACATACTAGATAAATACAAGGGTCTGATATGTCCAAGTAAAACATCATCTTCATCTTCATCTATAAAACATATGACTTCATGAAATTATGTAGTATCATTCCCTATGTGGTAAACCATAGTAGCAGCGACAACAGTTCCAATCTCTTGAGGAATTGAAAAAGACTCAATAAGTGCTTCTCAAAGATATTTTGACAGATTCAAGGCATCCAAAATCAATAACATGGACTATAGATGATAAAGTTGTTTAAAAAAATCATACCTTTGATCAAGAGGTTTATGTTTCCCAGCATGGTAATGCAGTTTTTTAGGTGTCTTGGAAGTTGATACTTCTGATGTAGATGTACCCTGTGTTGGAGCAGAAGCAGGAAATAATCCTAGCATTGGTAGATTAGACTGAATAGGTATATCTACTTACTGAGAGAAACACGGGGTGACTTATAATCATTCATCTAGAATAATCATGTCAGAATCGAACCCATCATGCATGGAAGAATCTCCTTGTTCTTGTTGAGCCCACTGAAGAGATCTTCCATGAGTTCCTACCACATATATGGTTTGACCAGGGGTAGAGTTAAAATGGTGGTTAATAGAATTTCCATGTCATCCTCTGTATCCTCGACCATGGACTCTTCCTTTACTTCCCTAGTTAGGTACATAGAACATTGGCTCATTATAATTAGAATCACCATTGGCATAAGGATCCGTTATATGGATTACATTAACATAACCAAAGATAAATTATTTATCTGTTGACGATTATTCGTAGGAGGTCAGTTCTTGTTGTGCCGTTTGGTGGGTCAGTGCCCGTGCTTTTGAATCAGATGGCATGAAAT
Source organism: Viscum album (assembly GCA_963277665.1). Lineage (NCBI taxonomy): Eukaryota > Viridiplantae > Streptophyta > Magnoliopsida > Santalales > Viscaceae > Viscum > Viscum album. The sequence goes on along the minus strand of OY728161.1, from coordinate 577,751,797 downwards.
TTTCCAGGGTCAAGGAAAACATTGTTCATAACCCCAGATTGTCTTCTTCTGACTACTCCTTTTCTTTCTAATCACCTTTTATCCTTGAGGATTGTCCTTTTGATGAAGGTGGTTTTAATGTGGTAGGAGTGGCGGAACGCACAACCGATTGTTTCAATAGTATTTGTGAAATGGAAAGAGTTCTATTGATTGTTTTCCAGATCATCCTATCATCATTTTTCTGCACATTTTTTAGTTTTAATATCCTATAATTCACAATATTCCTCTATATCAGTAGTAGTAACATATGCTACTTGAGATGACAATGTTTTTAGTTTCACTTTTTTAGATTCTACCATTTTTTTCCGGAGGTCCTTGAAAAAAAAACAATCCTGCCTAGGATGCCCCAACATCTACTGAAAGGGACAATAATTCACAAGATATTCATCTCCTTATATTTTTGTTTCTTCATCCTTGAAAACTGAACCAAATTTTTTTCCATAGCTGAAATGATGTAACCATGAACTTATTCATTACGGAAGGAATACAATTTTATTTTTAATTCCTCTAACTATTTTTGACCTTGATCTCTTTGATCATCTTGACGAGGCTGCCATTTCTACTGACGCACTAGAGGCAGATCCCTTCAATACTATGATGGTTTTCAAGTGAAAACATGTACAAGTGCTTTCTTAGTGTAACAATAGAATACTTTACTATCCCTATTCTCATTACTAGATTAGATGGAATTACATGAGTTTTTTCCTTAGCCTATATAATAGAATCATTTATCTATTGAGAAATTGAAGGGAGATCTCAAAAATCCCCTGTGTATTTTATAGGGGTCAATGGTTTGCGTAACTCATCACATATATTTTCCACATAGATTGGAATCAACATTTCTTGAGGGAGTTACAATCTTAATGAATATGTTAATACTTTCCATCACGTAAAGAAATCTGAAACTCTTTCATTGTCCCTTTGTTTACAATAGGTAAGATAAAGAATTGTCATCTTTGGCAGCATTGAGCTAAATTAAAGAAGAAATTTCTGGCGGAGATCTTCTTATCTAGTAATTGATCGAGATTGTAAACTTGTATACCCACAAAAGATGGTCCCTGTAACGACTGCACAAAACACCAATGCTTTCCTGCTTCTTGTCGTTGAGGAGTTCCTATAATGGGATCAAAACGAGAAAAAAATGTGTCAAATGTTGATCTGGAACTCCCGAACCATTAAATATTAGAAATGTGGTATTCACAGAATTTGGTGGGGGAGGAATTAGGTCAACCCATTCTGGGTAATATTTCCTTTCCGGCTGAACTGGCACACGTCATTCCTCCATAGATTCAAATTGAGCCGTTAATGCCTCAATTGTGTTCATAAGAATTTGGGGAATATCTGGATGAGCTGGAACTTGTGGTGGTACAACAACTGGAGCTTGAGCTGATGCAATGACAGGGAAAAACATTGGCAATGGTTCAAGTATTTGTCTTGGATAACCCATGTGAACAAGCCTATTAGGATGTGTTTGATAATTCCCTCATTGTGTACCCAACATACAAAAAACATTATCTACATATTTAGTTACTACATACCATCTTTGTTGAGTAGTTCCAACATGATGTGATAGTTGAGGATCTTCCTAGGTATTATTTCTAGTAGAAATGCTTCATCAACGTACCTCTGTATTGAGTCTTTTCAACTCCTTCATCTCCTCTTCTTTATGTGAAAACCTCTCATTAAGTGAAAGAGATTGACCTTATTCAGTGGAAAGGTGAGATGTAATATTACTTTTACCTTTTCCTTTGTTAGATGCCTTTCAGAGTGGTGGGAGTTGGTTATTTTAAGGTATACCTAGATTTTGGGTAAACCTGTGATTTTGGGTACGTACACCTTCTTCATTTTTCATAGTGTGTACCATATTATTGATAAGAAGATCAATATATGATTCCCCTAAACTAGACTCATTTTTGGAGGATTCTCTATAATCATGTTAATGACATTAACTGATGCATAATGCACTGACGAATTTTTTCTATTTCTTTGTAATATTATACCCCTTTGTATATTCCATGAGAATCTATTCCCTTGTATAATGATTTCATGGGAACTGTTTGGAGAACAGTAACCTGAAGGGTATCCTTGGATAGTTTAGTTGCACTCTCTCTTGGTGGCTTCTTCCTTAATCGGGATGAAAATGATTTTTGTTGAGAAGGGGATTGTAGATGTGAAAATCCCCCAACCCATGCAGGTTAGGGATGTTCCTATTCTTCTTATTATTATTCAAATAATTGAACTTTGTTTAATAAATTTGAAGTTTCAATTAAATGAGTCTCACCACCTTGTAAGATGCGGTGATTCTTGAACTGATATAGCAGAGATTCGTTCAACTGCTCTTCTGATTTTGTGAATTTTGTTTGAAACATTTTCTTGGTGAATCATCTGAAAACCACTCAAATCACCTATTTCATAAGATCAATTTTCTTTTTCAGACATTTTCATTCTTTGATGGATGACATCCTCTAATTGGGATACCTTCTCAAGATTCAGATATGCTTGATGTAAAACTAACTCAAAAACTTTTTTTTCTTTGGGCCTAACCCTGATGAGAACAAGTTGATGCCTTTTCTTGAGCATAAAATTGATTACATAAAAAATCTATTGATTTTAGCTGACCAGGGGCAATAAGATTTCATGAGACAACTTTTGGCAGAATTTTCTGATTTTGGAGTGCAACAAAATGCAATTCTCTATGTACACCCCATCCTATGATATGAAAAATAGATGGGGTGTCAAAAATTAACTGACGAAGCCTATTTAGAGCATTAAATCATAAACACTAAAGGGTTCACTGCTATTTTTCAACCTTGGGATGTTGGTAAACTAAGATAGATGCCAATTTAATTTGACATTGCATCCCTTCTATTAACTTTACATGATCTTGAAATTTATCATATGGTAATACTTTTGTTTTCAAATGATGAAGTGTATTCAATAAATTGTGGCATATATCTTGAATAGAATTTTCTTCAATCAATTTTGGAATGTTATACTAATTATTTATGTAGGCCAGGACATGACTGGTATTTCTACATTAGTCGTTTGTCTTCTCATGTTTAACATATATTCATAGTCTTTCACTAGAGGTTTCTCCACATGGTATGACCAAAGTGGACTCTCTGTATTATAAGGAAAATGACCCAAGAGATGTTGATAGAATGAATATTCCCTTAATATGTATTCTGTTTGAGAAAGTGTTTCACCCATCAATGAAAAGGAGTCAGACATGACTAGCCTTGTGTTTGCAAGTGACTCAAAATAAGAGGGATTTATCATATCTACATTATCAATTATAGAACTATCATGAAAATGAGAAATAAAACTACAGAGAGGACATTCGTAGAAAATTCCATCATGGTGAGGACCACCATGGTAGATTACAACAAGGAATGAATCCTCTTGTTACTTGGTCTTCTGGCCACATGGAGGGTTGTTGTGTCTCTCATCCAGAGATAGGCTATCTTGATTGACCGAATTTTCATGAAGCAAGCCTTCATGATAAAGTTTCTTTTTACGAACATCATAATTACTACTACGACTCACATAATTTGGTAATGAGAGGATAGGATATTGAGCTAAAATAGATAAATGTTTAAGGGCTTTAATAACTCCATCATTAAGATTATCCAAATTGTAGATTGACTATGGATTTTCCAATAGTTCTTGGTGAGACATCTTCTTAGACATTGTATTATACTTAGTTTGGGTCACTTTCTAAGAGAAGTGGTTATCATGGGTAGGTGTATGTGACTGCCTTGGAGTGGCCATCAGAACAGACTGATTACCTCCAATTTGAAAGGGTGTATATTCCTGATCTTGTTGTCCGTATGATAGGGGGAGTGTGCCCCATGACCCTACGAAACAGGAATTGAGGTGTTTATCTCCTTTGGGATGTAATTCCTATGTGTCATCCCATATGTGTGGATAGATTTATGTTTCGTTTAACCTGGTACTACTGAAGTAGTTGTTATAATATCCTGGCATGCTTTCAAAATATGGGCAGGAATTTGCGTTATCCATTTCAGCAATGATAATATGTGTTTGGTGACATCAGTGGTGGGAACATGAATTAATATCCATTTTGTATCTGGAGTAGGGGTATGTTCCTTCTCCTGTCTTCCTGCTCCAATCAATGGGTAATGAAAGTACTCATGGATGGGGGAATATAGTTGGGTCTTCCCTAGATTTTTCGTCAGAGCTTTTCGACTTACTTCTCTGAGTGCTTCCAAACGAAATTGTTGGTAGGCTTGATGATCACTGGTAGGTGTATGCGCCTTCTATTAATTTCCCATCAAGTATGATGGGCAGACATCCTTCAATACTAGATGATAAGACTGCTAGAAAAATTGATTATTTTTTGAAGGTGTATGTTCCTGTTTACCAGTTGCCACCACATTGGATTAGAGGGCTTCATTAAATGCAATCAGACGGGCCTATTGACTAGATGATAACTTGTAAGATGGTTCATGTCCCTATTCATTGTACTCCACCGGACTTATCTTGTGGGATTTGTGGGTTTCTGCCGGACAAGTCAGCTAGACAAAAAAATAGAATGGATGGGTGTATTTTCCAGCTCGTTTTTTCCCATCATGTTTGGTTGATGTACTACTCCAGGGGGGGAAAAGGTAAGAAGCTGCTCCCTGTTGACCATACGTTTCCATCTATTTTTCTTCTTGCATGACCATGTTTAAGATACCTGGGCTGAAAATCCCGAGGAAATACCCCCATCATGTTGGGGGTTCCCTACCGTGCAATTCTGTTGGGGTAGATTGTTGGTGGGAATCCTCAAGAAGGATCCCTAAATCATTGAATTGAGGCCATGAGTGACCTATGGATACACCTACCTATAGTATGGGAAGTAATGGTTGTTGCATTCTAGGGATAAGAACCCAAAATGGTTGAAAATGGTTGTTGGGACCATTTTCTTCTTGATCATCGGTTGTCATTGGCATGATGATTAAGGATTATTATTGACTTGGAGGGAATGTCAGGTAGCCTCCATAGTCAGGATTGTACCATGCTGATGATACTACTTTACCAAAATGTTGGAGACCCAACATGTAAGACACAGGGTGGGCGATGGTGTCATTCTCATGGATGAAGGTCCATCTTGGGTAGCGGTCAAGAAGTTCCGAGTTGTCATCTAGAAGAAAGCCATTTTGGACTGAAGGGTGTTCTGAGAAAAAACCTGACAATTAAAAACTCCATTAAAATGAAATATGTTAGATGAATAAATTCATGATTTATTCCTTTGTCCAGCCTTCCTTTATCAATTGATAGGGTCTAGATAGGTGGGAAACATTATTTACATGATTGAGGATTCATGTCGTGTTCATCATTTTTGTTTCGTAGTTCCTTGAAACGTGTGTTCTAGTTTTAAGAATAACTATTTGTAGGAGGTTTCCATTGGATTTATTCATTGAATTAGAAACTTCCAACAATTCTTTATCCAAAGGGGACCTGCTTTCAAAATGCAGGAGTTTTTTATGTTTGGACTTTAAGATACGTAACAATGTACATTGGCCGAGAGGATGGGAGGTCTGAATCACCACACCCTTCTCAGGGGAATTCATTGTACAGTTCAGGAATATCAATATAATGTTAAGATATTTTCATGAATCGTTATTAATTCTGTATTTGTAACATAGGTTTCCCTTGTAATTTTAAATCACTTATTAAAATGTGTAAAATTTAGAATCATCAGTATGTATTCATGGTTATTTTTTAATGAAAATATCCATATGTAGTCGAGTTTCTCTATCATTGGTATCCTTTCATATAATATTTAAAGATTCTTTTAAAAAACTTTATGAGGATTGTAATGTCCCAGATCTAGCTGCCACAAAACGGGTGCCCCGAACCCAGTTGGTCACTTGACCTCAAGTGCATTTCCCCAAATGCCAGAGGATTCAGACTAGCAGTGATGGCTTAGATTTGATAGTGGGGAAACTATGCCCTCATTTGTCAAAGTCTAGCGCTATAGAGAAATATAAACATACCCAAAAGAGGAAGCTATAAAAAATACAAATCTGAAAGGAAAATGGTACTAAAGAAAAAGATAACCAATAGTCATACATATATGATGATGAAATATGTCTTATTTCCAAGAGAGTAGTCAAAATAGAATACACTGCAGTCAATTACAATACAATACAAATTATAGGAAAAACAAAACAAAACAGTGAAATGGGAACTCAGCAGCATGACAAGACCAAACTTGGTCGCATGCTCTCCCACTCCTCTGCAATAATCAGGTACCTGTATAGGGACTCATGCCCTTATCAACACCTGCATCAACATAATTTGTTTGGGCCCATGACATGACACAAACTAGGTGTGAGAAATAAATTCTAGTAGGCAAGCATCAATGCCCATTCCCAAATGACATTTAAAATGTGCAACAATAGTGTGAAATAAAGAAATGCAGTAAGCTAGGAAGTACTCAAAGTAGCTACTCCTACCAGTTCCATTATCATTTAATTATTATTTAAAAATTCAATATAATTGATTTATTAGTTCCCGAGACCCGGCCTCGTCCGACAATATCTTGTATAGTGCCACATCAAAAACTATAACAGACTATCTAACTAATAGAAGGTATTAAAAATACCAATCATGTGCTTTATCTTGGCAGTAATTACTCAAGAAAACACCCTAGTTAATATTCAAGTGAACATTTCCCTCAGGCTAAACATTACCTTTCCCTCAGGCATACCATATATTTCCATCAGGCGTAGAAGCTACTACCCTCAGGAATAAGAAACATTTCCCTCAAGAGAATAAATACCTTTCCCTCATGCGAATCAGTACCTAGCCCTCAGGCGAATCAATACCTTTCCCTCAGGTTAATCAATACCTTTCCCTCAAGCGAATCAATACCTTTCCCTCATGAGAAACAAAACACTGCCCTCAGGCTAAGCGAAACACTACCCTCAGGCTAAGCAAGTAACTGGGTCAAGACCAATGAATAAGAAAGTAATAAATATGTTTCCTATCAATAAAACTCAAATGATGCTATCATTATGGCATTCCCATGGGTATCCTGGACAAATGGCTAAACAAGGGAAATACACCCTCAAGGTGTCCTTGGATCAAGTTAATGATCCCAAACAACATTTTATACATCTTCATTAGATTATCTATGCAATTCTAGATATCTTAACAGGTAAGGACTCCGCAATACGACACCCCAAACATGGTCACATAGCACAACGATACACAAAATCAACTCAACAGTTAGAAATAAACACCAGACCACCTACCATAATCTCCTCTGATTGATATATGTGAATGAAGCCTTTTGAATCTACCAAGAAAAACCTAGATCAAGGATAAACATTCACCCATTCAAACACAAATAACATTCCTTCGGGAAATAATTGGAAATAAAGGCTCAATGATAGGGAAGGCCTTACCCGCGCAGTTTAAACAAGATCGACGACGGAAGAATCCGAGTTATGGTGAGCGATCTAAAGCTCCTCTAGGCTTCAACATCCTCTCCCTGTGCTCCAATGGAACCCACTCCCTCCTCTACCAAATATGGAGGCTTCTGCCTATTTATAAAAAAACATAACTATACAATGTGTACTCTTAAGTACACGGTATGTACTATTTTTTAACTGTTCCTCTGGCAGCTACTTTTCACCACCACCATGTTCACATGCCGTCTGATTACATGGCATGTATTACTTTGTACATGACATTAAGTTAGTTATTACTTCTTAACGCACCGACAAGTCTACACGCCCTGTGTTCTTGTCCCACACGACGAAAGTACACGACATGTATATGAACGTACATGGCTTGAAGTTTGTTTTTACCGACAACCTACGTGCCTTGTATTCTTATCCCACTTTGCCGAAGTAAATGGAGTGTACCCATAATTTGGGATTTTTCCCACATTTCCCTTGTTTTCTCAAAAACACTAAAGGAAAAATGAAAAGAAGAAACTCGTACCTAGTGAATAAGAATTGATTTCTTATAAACATCCCCCTTTAAAGAAAATCATCCCGAAATTGACCTTCCAAGGGTGGTGAAGATAAATATGTGACCAACTCTGTCCTCTAAGCATGTATGTCAGTCTCTCGCTCCCAGGTTCTGTTATGCACTCAGCCATTCTTCCATTGCACCCATATAAGAGAAACTAACCAGCCTCGGAGAACCTTCGTTCTCCTATTAATAATACAAATCAGATTCTTCTCGAATGATTCATCAACCTGAAGTTCAACCTCCTAGAGCTGAAAAAAGTGAGTCAAGTCTGAGTTATAACGGCGCATCTGAGTTACGTCAAAGACTTTGTGCATGTCCCAGTACCTCTGTAGTAACTACAACCGATAGGCAACCGGCCCGACTCTCTCCAGAATCTCAAACGACCCCACATACCTTGGTGAAATTTTACCCTATCTCTTGAACTGCCTGGGTCATAACCTTGGTGAAACATGAACGAAAACCTGATCCCCAGTCATGAAATCCAATGGTCTTCTGTGGCGATCAACATAAGATTTCTGATGAGACTGTGCAGTATCCATCTGCTTCTGAATCAATTGGACCTACTTTGAAGTCTCCTGCATGAGATGTGGTCCCAGTAAAGATGCATCTCCTGCCTCCAACCAGCAAAAAGGTGATCAGCATGGACTACCATATAAAGCCTCATAAGGTACCATCTCAATAGTTTCTTGAAAAATATTGTTGTAGGAAAACTCGGCCAGGGGTATGTGCTTCTCCCAAGATCCCCCAAAGTTTAGGACACATGCACACAACATATCCTATTGCACCTGTATCGTACGCTCTACCTGGGCATCGATCTGAGGGTGGTAAGATGTGCTATGAAGCACCTGTTTACCTAGTGCCCCCTAAATACTCTTCCATAAACGAGGTGTACAATGGGCATCCCTATCTGAAATGATAGAATGAAAGTCCCCATAAAGATGAACCATGTAACACCCTGACCCCTCTTGACTGGAGTTAGTGAATTACTTGTTATATTGGCATTATTATAAGGAATGAAAATCCTGAAGGAATTATTAGTTTAGTAGTCTTGAAGAAACTATATACATAGATGTTACTCAAATTATATTGGAAAAGTTTACAACATACAATACACAAAGAAAACTAAAAGCTGCATCTGTAGGAACTCAATAAATGGTCTTCTCTTTATCACCTGTTGAAAGTAAACAATGAAAGGGGTGAGATCAAAATCTCTGTAAGGGATACAAATAGTAGAAGCATGAATCAATAATGACTGAATCACAAAAAAATATTGCATGGTGAATAAATGAAAAACACATGCCATTAGTAAACTGAGAAAGTGATTACATCCATAGATTTTGTCATAGTGGAAACCACAAGGATAGTAATAATGGATAATGAGTAATGATAATTCTTATTAATTAGACATCATATATCTGGCACATGAAACCATAATACTGTTAAAATGGTTTAGTTATGTATGTAGAAACCCGTCTAATTTTTGGAAACAAACACGAAGAGTTTGTCGCCAAACAGATTTGCCTCATTAGACCTACCTATGAATCAAGGGGCAATAGCGGGCCCCAACCTCCACTACATGTCCAAATCATTCCTTATAAATTGATTCAATATAAGATACATATGCCTTTTCAATATCCATACAGAGTAGAGTATATGGATTTATCAATATTTCCATAATTAAAATAACTTTCCAAATAAACACCATATGTAAAATGGTATATGGTTAAGACAACAAAAATATCCATGATATGAGATTATGGATATTTATTATAAATATAATTTAAAATGAATATTTATCTCAAATGGGAAGTAAATACACCACATAAGGATTATTAGGTGCACCACACAAAGTTAGTCACAACAAAATAGCAGTTGAGACAAAGTCTCTTACCACAATGTAATCAGTCAAATCATATGACCATAACATAATAACCCTAAAATGAATAATTGAATAACATGAATATAAATAAAATAAATTTATTATATATCAAATTACCGTACACATAAACCACATACAATAAATAATTTGTGAACAATGAAAATCTCACAGAAATGAAAGTGAGATAAGAAACCCCTTACCTTTTGCTCTAGTGTGTTATTCGTTTGTTTTAATGACTTGAATAGTCAGATTTAGGTCCATTAATTAAAAATTACATAAAATAATATACATGTAATTTATTAATTATAACCTTATTATGTTCATTCATGGTTCTTTTAATGGTTTTAAGAGGTTTAATTTTATTGTTCTGGAAGCATTTTCTTCCTTGGTTTCAGGATTCGTTTACTTGCATTCATGGATGCAAGTTGATTTGAAATGTTTTTAAACAAAAACAATTATTAATATATATTATTAGTGACATTAAAGATATATAAATTATCTTACAATGATTCTAGGTTATATACTTGAGGATGAATCATTTGTAGAATGTTTTTGATAAACGCTTGGATTTAGCTTGGCAGTTTTGTATACAATGAACTTGTTTTGTATTATTATTCCATATTATGTGTGTGTAAAGATTACAGAACATTAATGAGATAAATTACATATATTCTTACCTTTTCATCCATTAAAATGTTTTCATTACTAGTAATTAAGGAGAAAGTGGATAAGAAAACTACACCATCTACAAAGGTTATAAATTGGAACCTCATGGACGTTGAATTTGTTTATATAAAAAGGGGGGGAGGAGTAAGAATATTGATGATTTTTATTCCATTAAAATGATATAATTACAGTATATAGATTATACTAGAGTTTATCAGGGTCAATAGGAAATAGGAGGTGTTAAGAGAAGAAAAAAATAGATGAACTTAAAAATAAAATAAAAGATGAGAGATCCCTTATGAAAATTTGGCAGCCTAACGAAGTCGCATAAAATTTTATAAAAAATAAATGATGAGAACAAATGTGTATCTCATTATATTGAAATCAAAATGGATGTAATAATAATAGATAAAATCAAACCCCAACATGTTATTATGAAAATTCATTTAGATAACATAAAAGAAGTGAGAACTAAAAGAAGAGAATGAAGGATTCCATTACCTTGTTGAGTAACTCCTAGATCTTGAAGGAAGGGACCTTGGGGGCTTAAGGAAACCATGGGAGGACTTCTAGAGAGGTAAAACCACCACCGATTTGAGGATATGGGATTTTTAATGAAGTAAAATGAATGGATGAGTGGGTATTTATCGAAAAAGAGAGGTAATTTTTTAATAATTTCAAAGGGACACCTCATTAATGGGTTTTTCCAAACCATCATCTTGCCCATGGTATTTTCCCATGGTTTTAGTCACTTTGGAAACCTCATGTCATATGACAATATACACAAGTCTCCATATTTTTATATGTAATTATTACATCATTATGATGTCATTAAACTATCGACAACATAAAACTGTAATTTTACTATTCATTAAAAATTCATGTATTTTAGAAAAATCTCAAAAATTAACAATAACCATTTTTCAATGTGTAGAATTAAAAATATAATACCATTTTTTGAAAATAATTTTCTTGGTATTTTTAAGTTAATTTTTAAATGAAATCATAGTTAATTCAGAAAATAATAATTTTAAAGGTATAATAAGTTCTATACCACATTGAATAATTAATTAAGATCTCATTACCTTATTACCTTAAGAAAATAAAATATTATCATTATTTACTATTTATAAAGGTCATTGTTCTATTCATTTTACTACTCATAAGGGTATGTTACTATTCATAAAAAAACATGTTGTTTTTATCAAACTCCCATTAACTTACTGGTCACAACTCTAGTTGACCGTTTTTCAAAATGAAAAACATTAAAGTAGAAAATTTATGTTTAATTGATAGATTATAAGTTTCTCCTATAATGTTTTGATTTAGAAAAGACATTGTGCCTCATGAAATATTGGTTAGGAATAGAATTTATTTAATAGAAAGAAACCATAAAATGTTTGGGGTGCTATATTATTCCCTCCTTTGGAAATTTCCTCCTCGAAATTTTATGTGTAAATCCCACAAAAAATATGGGGGTGGTTCTTCTTCATGAATTCCTCTGGTTCCCATATTTATTCCTCCATATTCTTGGAGTTGTTCGATTTCTCAATACCTGCTCCCTTGTATCAGGAATCCTGATTGGGTTTTCCCAGTATGAACAATTTGGTTCCAGTTCTATTTCTTCATATGTGAGTACATGCATTGGGACTGGCATTTATTTCTTTAACAATAATACATGGAACACATGATGAACTATAGAGATATTTGGCAGCATCTCTAAACGGTAAGCTATAGCTCCGATTCTTTCCAGAATTTCAAATGTTCAGATGTACCTAGGGCTCAATTTCACTTTCTTACCAAACCTCAAGACACCCTTCCATGGAGGTACTTTCAGAAATACATGATCCCCTACATAGAATTCCACGCCCTTTCTCTGGTTGTCAGCGTAACTCTTCTGCCTTCTTTTGCCTACTTTAATATGGGTTAGTATTTTCTTCACCTTTGTTGTAGTCTATTCAATAGGTTTTGGGCCGGTAAGTTTCCTCTCACCCACTTTGTCCCAAGAAGTTGGAGTTTGACATCTCTTTCCATATAATTCTTTATATGGCGCCATTTGAATACTACAGTGGAAACTATTGTTGGAGGAAAATTCCACCAAAGGCAAGTATTGACCCCACATACATTGGATGTCAAGAGAGCATGATCCCAACATTTTTTCTAGTGTTTTAATAGTCCATTCAGCCTATCCATCAGTTTGGGGGTGATATGCAGTACTCATACGAAGCTCAGTATTCAAAGCCTTCTGGAGACTTTTCATGAATTTTGATGTAAACTGGGGATCTCGATCCGAGAAAATCGATAGAGGTTTACCATGAAGTCTCACAATTTCATTAATATAAAGCCTTTCTAGGCGCTCAAGTGGTAAATCCTCTCTTATTGGAGGTAAATGTACTGATTTTGTGAGATGATCAACAATTGCCCATATTGCATCATTCATTCTAGGTGTCCTGAGTAGTCTGATGACAAAATCCATCGTAATGTTATCCCACTTCCACATAAAAATATATTGCTGTTGCATCACTCATTTGGGATGTTGTCTCTCATCCTTTACTTGTTGACAAACTAGACACCTTGACACATAGTCAAAAATTTCCCGCTTCATATTATCCCAAAAAAAATATTCCTTTACATCTCTGTACATCTCGGTGCTACCCAGGTGTATAAAGAAATTTGAGCTATGGGCATCGTCTAATAGTTCCATTTTTAGATCAGGTATTGATGGAACACATAACCTATTCCCAAATTCTAGAACTCCTTCTTCATACACGAAGTCATCCAGTCTCCCATCCATGAAAACATTAATTTTCTTGTGAAAATTATCATCATCATATTGAGATCTTTTTATCTTCTCTAATAAAGATGGTTTAGCAATCATTTCAATAAGAAAATATGTTTCCCCACCCTTAAAAATTCCCATATCCATATTTTTTAGATCCAAAAATAAATGATCTCTCTCAATCCTCATTTGTGTCAGAAGTCTGTGCTCCTTCCTACTTAAAGCATCGTCCACCTTATTCTCCTTTCCTGTGTAGTAGTGTTTTGATAAATCGTAATCTTTGAGTAACTTGAGACATTTTCTTTGCCTCATGTTGAGTAATTTTTATGTGAGAATGTATTTCAATCTCTTGTGATATATGTATATCTCACATTTTCACCGTAAAGATAATTTCTCTATATTTTCAGAGCAATAATTACGGTTGCTAACTCAATATCATGAGTTGGATAATTTACCTCATAGGTATTAAACAATCTTGATTCATAAGCAATAATTTTATCATTTTTCATAATTACTCAAACTAGACTATTTTTTGATGCATCCCTATATATTAAAAATTCATCACTTCCAAATGGAAGAGTCAAAATTGTAGCATTGACAAATATTCTTTTCAATTCTTCAATGAATTCAGTACATTCATTTTTCCACACAATAATAACTCCTTTACATGTGATGTTGGTAGTAGGTTATCCAGTTGAGAAAATTTATGAATGAAACTCTAATAGTAACCTGGTAAGTCAATAAAACTATGTACCTCAGTTATATCTGCTAGCATGGTCCATTCATGGATTACCTTTTTCATTACAGGATCAACTTGGATTCCATCCATAGAGTTAATATTTCCTAGAAAAGAAACCAATTGAACCCATAATTTTCACATTCTAAACATCCCATATAATTTATTTCATATAAGAGTTCTCAGAATAACCCGCAAGGGATTCTGATGGTCTTCATAGAATTTTGATTATACCAGGATATCATCAATGAATAGAAAAAAAAATCTATCAAGATATTTCTTGAAAACTCTATTCATTAAATCCATAAAAATAGAGGGTGCATTTTTCAATCTAAAAGGCATCACTGTAAACTCGTAATTCCCATACCTGGAATCAAAATGATGTCTTTGGAATATCTTCCTTCCTCACATGCAGCTGATGATATCCCGATCGAAGGTCATTCTTTGAAAAGTATTGATACCCTAGAAGATGATCAAATAAATCATCAATTCAGGGAAGAGGGTACTTATTTTTAATTTTAATAACATTTATATCCCTATAATCAATGCATAGCCTCATGGATCCATATTTATTTTAGACAAACAAGACTGAGACTCCCCATGGAGAAACACTAGGTCGAATACATCCCTTTTCATTCAACTCCTCTAGTTGTTTCTTTAGCTCCACTAACTCCATATTGGCCATTCTATAGGGAGTCTTGGATATAGGTATTGAATCAGGAATTAAATCAATAGAGAACTCAACTTTCCACTATGGAGGATGTTCAGGTAAATCCTCTGGAAATACATCAATGTACTCTTGCACTATGTGCACATCTTCAATTTGAATATTTATTTCCTCGCCCTTAGTTATTGTTTTATCTTCTTCTCCAAGTATTGAATTTTGTAGAGCTACTAGGGATGGTTCTAGATAAGAATTAGGTGGCTAAATGTCTGCAGTAAATACAAGGGATTATACACCATTTTTAAAAAATTATAACTTCCTTCTTCTTACAATAAAATTTCGCATCATAATTTGACAGCCAATACATACCGAGAATTATATCAAATTCAGTCATTGGTATGATGATAAGGATAACTACTAAGTCACCTTTTTTGTGTCTGGAGGGGGATTAGTCGACATGCCTTTGTTGCAATGATGTATCCCCTAGGATGTTTTGGCTGAAAACTCCTTTACTAAATCAAATTGGGCATATCTAATTTTCTTGGATAACTGGGATGATATAAATGAATGTGATGATATATAATCAAATAATGTGTTGGATAAGTTTGAGGAAACTATTAAAGTACCTTCCACCATGTCATTATGAATTTCAACCTCCACAGTTGTAATGTCATAGGCTCTCCCTTGTTCTCTTGGATTTTTTGAGGCATGTTTCCTTGGTGATTAGGACACTCATGTGCATATTGTCTCATCTCTCTGCAATTATAGCATTGAATATCAGTGAATTGTTTCTTCCCCTTGAATTCATTAGATCGATGACCCTTTTCTCTGCAATTATAACAGAATCCCATGCCATTCAAGATTTTCCCGAGATGATTCTTTCCATAGTTCTCACATTTTAGGAATATCCAGGTTCCCTTCCTCTTCTTTGTTGCTTATCCTTTTCCTTTGTTATCATAGTACCGCTTCTTATCTTGGTTTCCTTTGAAAATATTTGATCTATAAAATTCCCTCTCTGTTTTGATGGCACTTGATACAATTTCATCATATGATGAAAATGATTGAGAATCCAGTGCCCTTAGAAGTCTTGGCTTAAGTCCTTCAAAGAAATTATCAATCATTCCTTCTAAATCACGTACATAATCTACGACAAACCTGGCCAGCCTTGTGAAAGTAGCCTCATACTCTTCAACACTGTCTTCTTCCCTTTGTTTTAAGCTAAATAATTTCCTATTCATTTATGTTCATTACTCATGAGGGAAATAATTTTCAAAGAATATTTCCTTAAAAGTCCTCAATTCTATATCATCTATTTCTTCTTCCTCTGTGGTGTTATGAATCAAGTACCACTATTGATCAACGTCTCCCTTGAGACAATATACCTCCAGTACTACCTTTTCATTTTCATTACATCTTAATTCCATGAATATCTCTTCAAGGGACTTGATCCATTTCTCACCAACCACTAGATTAGTAGCCCCGCTGAAAGTGGGGGTACTTTTACTCATGAAACGATCCAACACAGGTGTGGAATGGTTATTCGTTACAAATTGAGTAAGTTTTCATAATATGGTCATGATCTGATCTGCTTCAACATTGACTCTGTTGACTTGATTAGTAGGGAGATCACTACCTTTCCCATGAGTATTGATTCTCTTTCATCCATTAGACGTCATTTTTAAATAATGGGATACACTACATTAGTTTATGAATCTCAAATAGAAAAGAACTCAACATAGATTGAAATTCTATGCATAGCTATTCTTATAATCGTGGTTCCTCTGAGGAAAAATTTACATTAAACTCCTTCATAATTTCTTGTAAAAAAATTTAAATTATCCTAAGCAAACCCCCCCCCCCCCCCCCATGAGTGTCGTAACCAAGAGTGCAGCAAGGCCCGTTGTCATGCACCAGTTCCCGTTCGAGTCTACCTCAAAGTGTTGTTTTCGGTATTTACACCTAAATACATCTGTGCCAGAGCCACCTCTTCCTACTCATATCTAGACTGGGACATATTTCATAAAAATATTCACATAATCCACTCCTTACCAAAATACCAGGACGTTCTTGTATGTTTATCCTCAAATAGTACCTTAGGGCTTTGTTCCCTACAATAAATTTTCTACTATAGTTTCCAAGTTTCATACTAAAATTCCTCTGATACCAACTGTAACACCCTGACCCTTCTTTGACCGGAGCTGGTGCATTACTTGTTATATTAGAATGGTTATAAGGAATGAAAATCCAACGAAATGATCAGTTTAGTAGTATTGAAGAAACTAGATATATAGATGTTACTCAAATTACATTGTAAAAGTTTACAAAAAACAATACATAAATAAAACTAAAAACTGCATCCACAAGAAATCCATTAATGGTCTGCTCTTTGTCTCTTGTTGAATGTAAACAATGAAAGGGGTGAGCTCAAAATCTCACTAAGGGTTTCAAATAGCGGAATCATGAATCAATAATAACTAAATCATAAACAAATATGGCATGGTTTATAAATTAAAAACACACCTTATTAATAAACTGAGAAAGGGTCTACATCCAGAGATTTTGTCATAGTGAAAACCTCATGGATAGTAATAAATGATAACAAATAATGAGAATGCTTATTAATTGGAAATCATGTATCTATCACATGAATCCATAATACCATTAAAATTGATTAGTTCTGTAGGTAGAAACCTGTCTGATTTTTGGAAACAAACTCGAATGGTTTGTCAACAATCTAATTTATCTAATGAGACCTACAGATGCATCTAGGGGCTATAGTGGGCCCCACCCACCACTGTATGTCCAAATAATTCATTATAAATTTATTCAATAAAAGAGAAATATGCCTTTTCAACATCCGTGTAGAGTAGAGTATAAGAATTTATCAATATTTCCATAATTAAAATAAGATTCCAAATAAACACCATGTATAAAATGGTATATGGTTAGGAAGACAAACAAATCCATGATATGAGATTATGAATATTTAATATAAATATAATTTCAAATGAAAAGTTATCTCAAATGGGAAGTAGGTACACCACATAAGGATTATTAGGTGCACCACACAAAGTTAGTCACAACAAAATAGCAGTGGAGAAAAAGTCTCTTACCACAATGTAATCGGTTGAATCATATGACCATAACATAATTACCCTCAAATGAATCATTTAATAAAATTAATATAAATAGTATCATGTTATTATATATCAAATTTCTATACACATATACCACATACATGAAATAAGTGGTGAACAGTGAAAATCTCACAGAAATGAAAGTGAGATAAGAAACCCCTTACCTTTTGCTCTAGTGTGTTCTTCGTTTTATTTTAATGACCTGAATAATAAAATTTAGATCCATTAATTAATAATTCTAGAACCTCATATTAATTTAATTTATTTATTATAACCTTATCAGGTTCATTCATGTCCCTTTTAATGGGTTTAAGACGTTCAATTTTATTGTTTTAGACACATTTTCTTCCTTGGTTTCATGATTCATATACCTACATTCATAAATGGAAGTTCATCTGAAATGTGGTTAAACATACAGAATTGTTAATATATATATTAGTTACATTAATGATATATAAATGATCTAATAATGATTCCTGGTTATATACTTGAGGATGAATCATTAGTTGAATGTTTTTGATAAATGCTTGGATTTAGCTTGGCAGTTTTGCATACAATGAACTTGTTTTGTATTATTATTCCATATTATGATTGTGTAATTATTACAGAACATTAATGAGATGAATTAAATATATTCTTATCTATTTCAACCTTTAAAATGGTTTCATTACCTGTAATGAAGGAGAAAGTGAAGTACAAAACCCCGCCTTCTACAAAGGTTATAAATTGAAATCTCAAAGACGTTGATTTCGTTTATAAAAAAAGAGTGAAGTAAGAATATTAATGATGGTTTTTACATTCAAATGATATAATTACAGTATATATATTATAATTGAGTTTATCATGGTCATTTAGAAGTAGGAGGTGAGAAGAGAATAAGAAAAGAGATGAACTTGAATAGAAAAGAAAAGTTGAGAGACCACTTATGAAAATTCGGCAGCCTAAGGGTGTCGGTTAAGATTTTATAAAATGAAATGATGAGAACAAATGGGTATCTTGTCAAATTTTAATCTAATGGTAAGTATGAAGAACAGATAAAACTAAACCCCAAAATATGAGAATGTAAATTCAAATAGATAACATAGAAGAAGTGACGATTAAAAGAAGAGAATGAAGGATTCCATTACATTGTAGAGTAACACCTAGATCTTGAAGGATGGGTACATGGGGGCTTATGTAAACCTTGTGAGGACTCCTAGAGAGGTAAAACCACAATATATTTGAGGATGTGGGATTTTTAATGAAATAAAACGAATGGATGAGTTGGTATTTATAGAAAAAGAGAGGTAATTTTTTAATAATTTCAAAGGGACAACTCATCCGTGGTTTTTGCCAAACCATGGGCTTTACCATGGTATTTGCCCATGGTTTTACCCTCTTAGGACACCTAATGTCATAATATACTATACCGAAGTAAACCATTCTTTTATATTTAATTATTACATCATTATGATGTCATTAAACTACTGAAAACTCAAAACTGTATTTTTTCTATTCAAGAAAAATTCATGTATTTTAGAGACATCCCAATGATTCAACCTAACCATTTTTTGACGTTTAGAATTAAAAAATTAACTTCATTTTTTGAAAATAATTTTCTATGTATTTGTAATTTAATTTTGGATGAAAATGATAGTTGATTCGAAAAATAACAATTTTAAAGCTATAAATAGTTATATATCACATTGTAAAATTAATTAAGATCTCATTGTCTTATTTTATTAACAAAATAAAATATTATCATTATTTACTATTTATAAAGGTCATATAACTATTCATTTTACTATTCATAAGGTTATGTTTCAATTTATCAAAAAAACATGTTGGTTCTATCAGACTCCAAATGACATACTGGTCACAACTCTAGATGACAATTTTATGAAATTTAAAACATTGAATTAGAAAATTTATGTTTAATGGATAACATATAAGTTTCCCCTATAATGCTTTGATTCAAAAAATACATAGTGATTCATTCAATATAGGAAATTAATAGAATGTATTAAATAGAATCATACCATAAAATGATTTGGGTGGTATATACAACCTCCCGGATATATAGCTTTCCAAGCTCGTCAACACCAAAGTTCTCCTTGATCGGAAAAAAGTGAGTTACCTTCGTAAGTCTACCCACAACAACCCATATGGCATCATTACATTGAGGTGAACCTAGTAACCCAGTCACGAATTCCATCATGACATCATCCCATTTCCACTCCCGAATGCGTAACTGTTGTAACAGTCTGGATGACCTCTAAGGCTCCGCCTTCACCTACTGACAGGTGGAACATCTCGTAACATAACCAGATACCTCATCTTTCATACTCGGCCACCAATACTAGCATCTCACATCAAGGTACATTTTGGTAACTCTGGGATGTACTTCCCAAGCTGAAGCATGAAACTCCCCGCATTAACTCCTCACGTATATCCCCTAGAACCCACATTCTTCCATGGATACACAGTTCCTCGTCATCTCCTATTGGCCAACTAGGAGGAAGGTCCTCACTTGCCACCGACTCCCGTAGAACTAGGCCTTCTGACTGTTATAGTTGTATCATCCTCACTATATCAAGGAGGGTAAGTCATAGCTAAGGATGAAATATAGGGTTTCCCCTGACTGTCGTGCACCTCCAAATGCATCTTAGAGAACAAAGACAAGAGCTTCCACTCACCACTGGCCTCCTGCACTGACTGTATCTCAGTCCTCCTGCTCAATACATCAGCCACCATGTTACCATTACCAGCTATATAAGAAAGATCGAAGTCAAAGTACTGAAGGTATTCAACCACCTTCGCTATCTCAAATTCATGTCACAGTAGGTAATGATGTATTCCAGAATTTTGTGGTTCGTAAACACCACAAAATTTCCTCCCATGTGATAATGTATAAAAAATAATACTGCATGCACAACTACAACCAACTTGAGATCATGCGTCCGGTAATTCCTCTCATGCGTCCTCAACTGCCAAGACCTGTATGTAACTACTCAATTGCCCTGCATCACCACAGCTCCCAGCCCAATACCGGATGCATCACAGTAAACTGTATAGCTCTTCCATTGATCTGGAAGTATCAGAACTGGTGCTAATGTCAATCATCCCTTTAGCTCCTGAAATGCTGTCTCGCAAGCTTCTGACCAAACAAATTCACACCCTTCTGAGTCATACCCATCAACGGCACTGCTAAGCTAGAGATGTCAGGTATAAAGTTCCTGTAGTAACAAGCTATCCCCAAGAAACTCCGTAATTCAAACACATTCTTAGATTATCTCAGGAAACTACTGCTCTCACTTTCTCTTTGTCTACTGCAACTCTTTCTTCTGAGATATTATGACCCATGAATTGTCTCTGGTCCATCCAAAAGTAGCACTTTGATAGCATATCATATATCTGATGCTCTCTCAATGTACTCAGTATGATCTCAAGTTGGGTGGCATGGTCGTGTCGAGTGTGAGAGTACACCAAGATATCATCCATGAAGACTACCAAAAAAGAATCCAGATATGGATTGAACACACAATTAATCAAAGCCAAGAAAACTACTGGGGCGTTTGTGAGTCCAAAGAGCATGACCAAGTACTCGTATAGACCATATCTACTTCAAAAGTCTGTAAGAGGTATGTCTGATGGTCTAACACAAAATTGATGATATCCGTATCTCATGTCAATATTTCAGAACACTAGTGATTCTCTATGTCGATAAAAAATATCATCAATCCTCAGCAAGGGATATCGGTTCTTGATCGTCAACTGGTTCAGCTTTCGATAATCCACGTAGAGTCTGAGGGTACCATCCGCCTTCTTCACAAATAGGACAGAAAAACCCCAAGGATAAGTGTTGGGTCAGATGAAACCCTTTTCTTGAAAGTACTCTAACTATTTATTGAGCTCCTGCAACTCTAGTGTAGCCATCCTATAAGAAGGAATGGACACTGGTTCTACTCTTGGCACAATCTCAATAGAGAAATCCACCTCTCGCTATAGATTTATACCGGAATAATCATCTAGGAATACATCCTTGAAATGATAAACCATTGGAGTGAAATCCTTATGACAAGTTCTATGGTCATCTAGATATAAACTCTCAATTTGGGATGTCACTCCACCTTGCCCACGACGCTCGGGTCCAGCCTGGCACTCTAGGGCATCCCATTCTCCCTTGTATAGAAACTCTTCACCCTTTGGTGACGTGAATCTCATCCAGTGACTATAGCAATCTACGAAGGATTGAAAGGGTACCAACCAGTCCATCCTGAGAATGAAATCATAGCTCATCATCTCTAATACATAGAGGTCCCATAGAAAGTAACACCCACCAAACATGAGGGGGATCTACTTGCACTGACGCACAACTACCATTATAATTTCCAACGGAGTGTCTAGCATCATAATAACAAAAGAAGTAGAAACATAGAGTCCAAGGAATTCCATGATGGGAAAAAATATAAAGCTATGTGTAGCATCTATATCGAAATCTACTGAAGACAAAACAGAAGAAACTAGAATAGTACCTTTCACAGTCGAAGTTCTGAGATCCTATAGATTTTTGGTATGCAACACTGCATATTCTTACCTAGTGTCGTGGCCCTATGACATAGCATGGATACCGAGAGCTGACCTTACCTACTATCTATGAGATCCTACTGTCTGGCTACCATTACCACGACCGCCACCCCGGTCGGAACGTCCTGACATATTCCAATTCCCTGACTAGTAAGAAGCTGTTGGCCCTGCTCCTGCACATGGTGTCTACATAGAACCCCTCTCAGTAGTCCCTGGTGGAAATGCCCTGCAAAATCACTGGAGATAGCCCACCCTTCCGCAAGCTCGACACTCCAATGGGTCACATGTACACTGAGGTCTATAGTGCCCCTATATACCACATTGGTTGCACACTACCGGGCCACCTGAAGAATTAATATATACAGTACTACCACGGTGATATAAATCCATATACCTCTTCATCTTACCGATAGAAATAGTACCAGAAACATGTGCTGAACCGCCCTGGCCTACACCACTTGCTTCTCGTAGGTTATGCTCAATAATCAAAGCCTGGTTCACAATATCATGCACTGTAGTAAACCTAAAAACATTCACCAGTGGTTGAATGTCATATCTAGGACCATCCTCAAAATTTTTTTCCCTTAACACATCATCCCCCAACAGAACAGGTGAAAAATGTTGTAGCTCAGGGAAGCAGGCATAATAATCCATCACTAACATGGCTTCCTACTGCAGATTCATGAACTATCGAGATTGTCAGCCATTAGAGTATCTGGAACGAAAAATTCATAGAAGACTGCCTAAAAATTATCCCACGCCATGCCTCGATGATGCTCAGTCTGTGTGGTGTCATCCCACCGTCTCTTGGCAGAATTATGCAGCATGTAACTAGAGAGCTTCACCCTCCTCCAAGGAGGCATCTCAGGATGCTCGAAGATCATCTATAAAGACACCAACCAAGAATCCGTAGCCTGTGGTCCGACATCCCCTAAAATCGTAGGTGGATGCTGCTACTAGAATATATGTGTCAGCTCTTCCATAGATGTGGAAGCTAGAGGTGCTCTTTGGAAGGTCTGGATGAACCGCATGAAGCCTTCACGGAACTGCACATCCGCACATGCGTCCTAAATAATGGCTGGCACCGCATCTTGCACTGCTGGAGGATCCATTAGTAGCCCATGGCCTACCTTCTATAGAGTATAATCATTTCCACTCGCTTGGCGAACAACTCGGGGTCACCTCGTTGGCATGACTTTATAAGGTCAAACACACGCCTTAGATTAAGATCATCATGGACCAAGAACTGGATACGTAAGAAGGGAGAAGGAGAGGGGAAATATTCAAGTTGTACAAAACATGAATACATGGCATGTATAATCCCTACATGATGTGTTCCTTTAATTCTTTCTCATGGGAATTTACTTCTGCCAGGACTGGTCAAGTAACACCCCAAACACACAGTGTTGTCCGCACTCACGGCTTGTAATTGAATTTTCTTCCCCTTACTGAGTCCTTGTACAAGGAAAATCCACAAGACTCTCTCTATAATGAGACTACATGACGTGTATAACAACTACATGGTTTGTACCCCTAATCCCTTACATGGTCGTGTTCATATGTCAACCTGGGCGTGTCTCAACTCTAGGTAAACAATGTGTTACACCCGCACATAGTGTGTACACCACCCCATCATCCTAGCCACACAGCCAATTCCACACAGTATCTCATCACTCAAGACTATATGGTGTTCCCCACATGTACATGTCATGTACTAGATGAGAACCACCAGCCTGTGTTGTTTGTGACATGGCCGGATACACGACTCACACTACACAGCGTGTTCTAGATGGACACGACGTGTACAAGAAGAGGTAACAATGACCCGTGTTGTTAGCTACACTGCCGGATCCCAAGATCAAACTACACAACATGTTCAGGATTGCCCCAGCATGTATAAGATAAGGTTTCTCCATCCGCGTTTCTAGCCACACAGCGGACATAGGGTCAACATGAAACGGCGTGTACAACCGGTACACGACATGTTCTCTGAAGAGTTTTCTTATCCCGTGTTTGTTCCCACATAGCCTATGACATGGTTAGAAACTAAACGAAATTTATATAGGGTACATGGAGTGTACTTAAATTTTTTTCATTTCTTCCCGAACAGAAGAGTACATGGCATGTGTTCATAGAACCACACACCGTTTTGTCTGGGTTTCCGGACAGTACACCTCATAAACTACTCCTGAGCCCCCTTTTCTTAAATTTAAATTGTCGGTATGCCATATTCCAATCCGTGGGGGCCCATAATCCCTGAGAACCAATTTTTTTCACCTGACCTTTCCCATTTATAGTACACAACTCAACTAAAAGGTTGCATCATGATCGGATAAATTCTGGTCCAAGAGAGCCCATACATCTCAGGAACCAATGTTTTATATTCATCAGCCCATCTATAACTTCAAACAATACCATATCAACAGTAGGCATATCTATCAAGTTACCTATCACAGCATCATGAATTTTCTATCACCACATCTATCACAATAACATGTAATTTCTAATGCACCTACTTTTCATGGAAACTATGCATGGCATGTGATCCCAACATTTTCCTAAATGATGCATGAGTTGGAATGTAACACCCGAGACTTTAATGTTATAAAAATCATCAAAGGAATATTTTTCTACACAACAATTGCTTGGCTCTCTTTACACGAAATCACAACCTTCCTCGATAGCTTGCGTCGTACACAATACCGAGTTTCACTAAAAAACGATATGCTATTAAAATATTATTAAAACTAGCCGTTATGAATAGTAATAACCTTTTTTTGAAATTTTATAAATTTTATTTTTCAAAATGGACTTCATTTTTGGATTCGGAATATCGAAATTAGCCTAGGGTGAAATTTTGGTATTTTTATGAAAATTTTCAATTTTTGATGAATAGTGAAACCACTAAGTGGTAGTTAAAAAAACTGAATTTTTCATAAAACTTAATTTTACCACCTCTGTGAGTGGAATTTCAAAACTTCGAGAGACACGGTTGATGTCAGTACGTAAAATGTGCTTCAATGGGATGACAATAATTTTTTGGTGAATAGTAACTTTTTACTTTTTTACCATAGTTAAAAGTAAATAGGGTAATTAAGGGTAAAGATGATATTATTATTACCCTAACACATGTATTAATTCTATTGGATAAGTGTAATTCGACCAAATACAAACTCAGGAATAAAATATGACCATTTAGGCCCACATGGATTAGATTAGGACATTTATTATTAATTTATTTAAAGAAGGGTTAAAATAGTTAAAATCAAAGTTTAATAAGTAGATAATTTTTAATATGGGGTTATACATAAGATAAATTAGACTATAAATATTAATTAGAAAGATAAAAATATTTCTTACATAATGGTATTTTATTTTTAATTTTTAGACATTAAATAATTTAATTTATTTATGAGACAAAGATGATGTAGTAATTATCTTATCAATGAAATATTGACATAATTAATGTTATAAACAACAAAATAAATGTAATTTGAGACTTTTTATGAATTAAAATAATTTTCTAGGTTAATATGACATGTTAGTATTGATTTAATTAACTTGGTTCGAACTAATAATTCTTTTATAAGTTTCACAAAAATCAATTACTAAATAGTGTCAAAATTGACATAAAATAGTTTTTAAAACAAATAATA
Organism: Viscum album; assembly: GCA_963277665.1. NCBI lineage: Eukaryota > Viridiplantae > Streptophyta > Magnoliopsida > Santalales > Viscaceae > Viscum > Viscum album. Next base: position 577,725,683 of record OY728161.1, on the reverse strand, counting down.
TATTAGTAATTGTTATTTTATTCCTATAAATATAATGTTCGGCCCAATGACTTAGATAAGGTTATATATATTAATAATAAACAACTTGGGGTTCTTTTGGCTGCTTATAGTAAGTTTATTAACCTTATAGTATAAGAACACAAGAAGACACGGTAAAAGTAAAATTATTTAACTTAATGTTTAATCTAAATGATAAGGTTACAATAGGCACATAAACTTGTCTAAATTCTATTTGATGAGAGGATATAGACTCATCCCCACCTTAGCTTCGAAATATATCAATTTGGATCTATTTAAAACCAAATTTGACATTATAATAAAATAATAGTTTTAGTTATTCCAAAGGTGCCCCTCTCCTCCCTTATAAAAGGGAACCTCCTCCCCCTCTTCCTCAGACCACTTTGAACCTTCAAGCTCGGCCAACCCCTGCCAATTCCTCCTCTAAACTTCCATAGAGACATCCTATAGGTCCTGTTCTTCTTCAAAGACCAATTTTAGTGCCCTAAAAGAAGGTCTCAAAGAAGCACTTCAAAGAAGAGGTAATGTCCATTACCGATTCTTTCATCTTTATTTCTTCTTCCACTTCTTCTTCTTTAGTTGTTTCATTATGAAGTAATAACATAAGTATCAATAATATACGGATATGTTATTATAAGTATGAAACAACCCTATTTCACCATCTATCCATCCTATGGAAAAATAAATCACCACGCGTGCATACGTACGGAATACCGTCTCCACGCCATGGTGTAATCTATTTTCCACCACCACCTTACTTGGATGGGTATAATGGTGTAAATAATGAATATATATTACTATTATAATGTGATACAGATTCTTAAATAGTATACATACACTCCAATACAATTCCACGATCATAGTAATGATATCATCACTCGTGCATACGTACGGAATACCGTCTCCACGATGTGATGTGACTCGTTCTACATGATCTTCATTTCATAATGATTATATAAATGAATTGAATGAATGAATATGATATATATTACACTACTAAAATTCTGGAAATGAGGTATCTATAACCTAAAGATAAGAATAAGAATTTATTCGACAAAACATGCATAAGAACAAAAAGTTATAAACACCCGAATAACAAGTAGCAATGAAATATTACTACTAAGAAGCTAAGAATTTGACCATATATGATATCATTAAAATAATTATGATTCATTAATAATTCAAGAAAATTATTTAAATCATTATACAGGAGGTTCGGACACATACAAAGCATATCGGACCTAAGGTATGGGAAATATCACAATCTCATTTTTATCCGAGATTGTTTATACTTTGGTATTTACTGGGGTGTATTTTATCATCCAAATCCATATTTCCACAATATGTAATATTATTTCCATTCACCTACAATTGTTTTAATCCTATTTTACCCTTCGGTGAGTTTTTAGTAAAAGATATGAAAGGAATCTTTTGTCATTTTTCGTATGAGGTACTTTTTTGACTTTTCCGACAAAAGTACGAGAAGAATGTTTTTTTAACTTATATGGCATGAATGTATTATTAAAACATTATTTCTAAGAAGCCTCCTTTACAAGTTTTCAAGTTTATTTTTAATAAACTTCTTTTAGTTTAATATTGTAAGACATGTTACGAAAGGAAAATGATTTTGAAGTAGAAAGGATATTTCCCTCAAGAATGGAGTTCAAGTGTTTTATCAAATTTATTTTCCATATAAGATAATAAAGGGTTATATTTCTATCCCTATTATTACATGGATTTGATTATGTTGTGATGGAAATATTTTTATGAATTCCTTTATCTTATATGAATTGTTTTATGATGTCATGTTGTTTAAGAATCCCATTTTTATTACATAGGTTATGCTATGATGTATGGGTTATGATTTTGTGGCACACATAATAATGGTATCATTATGAGATGGGTGGGACCAATATCTCCCTCCAATGAATTGGGTAAGGATTTTATATCTCATGAGATAGACATGGCTGGAACGGTAGGTTATACCGGTTCAGTGAAACAGGACTGAAACGAGGAGTGAACTCGGTTCAGAAATGGACATTGTCCATTAAGATAGTCTTGTAAATGAGTCTTGACTAATAAGAAATGATTCTCTATGATTATGTGTGTATGCCACAAAGTTTCATGTTTTAAGTTATGATTATTGGGATTACATTTCACTTCTATGATTTATCCCATGTTATGAAATTATGCTCTCTTTTGCAGGTTAAGATTTCCTAAAGTTATGTTCTTATGAATATGATGTGATTGATATTTCTTTTGTTTACCCTTACTGAGCATTTGAGCTCCCCCTTTCATATGTTTTCTTTCACCAGGTCAGGAAGAAGGTTATTAAGTAAGATATGCCAAAAGGGACTATAGATATGATGAAATAAGTGGGAGACAGTGTAGACGCTTTATGAACAAGTTTTTTATGTTTCACATTTTCTAAAGAAACTATATCTATACGGTCCTTTCGTGGTTTTGTTAAATATTGTAATAAGTATGCCTCAATTTTGATGTATTAACCATGTATATAAGGTATGGGTCGTTATAGTTGGTATCAGAGGAAAGGTATAGTCAACCTGTGGAAACTAGGATGTGAAAGCCTTAGTAAGAACCCTAAGGATAATTCTAAGCATAGAACACAATCTTAGTGTTTTAGAAATGGCCATGAATAACCTAGGATAAGACCTTAAGTTTGAAATTTTATTCTTGATAATGTGGTTTTCCTATTATAATTAGTGTTGCTCACACTATTCTTCTTGGTTTTAGTCAATGGCTGGAACCCAAAGGAATCATGTTAATGCGGAATGCGACGGGCAGTGCAATGATTGTCACCCTGAGCAACCAAACGTTATGGGAGCTGGAATAAAAAATCTTGTAGCCATGCTCACACAACTTTCTCAAGCTATGAATCATGCAGGACTTCCAAACGAGCAAAGGAAGAAGCAACATTCTGTTGAATCCTTCATGAGGCAGCGTCCACCTTATTTCAGCGGGTCTACTGATCCATTAGTTTCTAAACAATGGATTAGTACTACTGAAAAGATATTTTCAGTTCTTCAATGTTCTAAAAATGATAAAGTCATCCTAGCAATGTATTGTTTAGAAGGAGATGCGGATCAATGGTGGAATCTTATTAATAATACGAGGCAAAGGGATGAAATTGAGTCCATGGAATGGGACGAGTTCAAGAACTTATTTTTCAATAAGTACTTCCCTCGTATTCTCCGAATAAAGATCAAGAAATAGTTCCTTGAACTGAAGCAAAAGGATGATGAATCTTTTGGTACCTATGAAGCAAATTTTACAAGACTTGCAAGGTACGCTTCTGGTATTATTATCCAACCTGAGAGTACGATCGATCGATTCTTTAGTGGATTAAAACCAAGTCTTCGAAGGGCGTTAGCCATAAGGGACTTCAATAGCTACGATGAAATCGTTCGATGTGCTCTCAATGTTGAGATGGGGATTGGAGTAACCCATCAGTCATATGGGTTTGATAAGAAGAGGAAAATGGAATTCAAAGGAAACTCTAAAGATCACACTGAAAAGAATATGAGCTTTCCCTTATGCTCAATGTGTGGAAAGAAACATGGAGGGAGTTGTCTTAAAAGGACAAGTAAATGTTTCAAATGTGGAAAGGAAGGTCATCGGGCTTTTGAATGCCGTGATTATGGGAAGAAGATGTCTAATGATGCAAAAAAAGGAAGGGATACACATAATGAACCTACTCCACTTCAATGTTTCAATTGCAAGGAGATGGGGCATTATGCCAATAAATTCCCTAATCCAAGGGTTGATGATGATGGTCGACGTCAACAATCCCTTAAGGCTAAAGACAAAGGAAAGTCACATGTAATATCTATCAGCGACGTGGAGTATGATAACGATGTGGTGAAAGGTACACTTACCATCCACTATAAAGTAGAAAATGTTTTACTTAATTCTGGATCCACCCACTCTTTTATTTTTGAAGAATTTTTTAAGGGTATCACCGTATTACCTCAACAATTAGATGTTGAGTTAGCTGTGACAACACCTAATGGCACAACAGTCGCATCAAAAGTTTATAATTCTTCTCCGATCGATGATTGTGGGAAAGTGCTTCCTGAAAATCTTGTGATCCTTCCTATAGTGGAATTTGATGTGATTCTTAGCATGGATTGGCTTTCTTTATATGGAGATCATATCAATTTCCAAAGAAGGGATGTCACATTTCATATTCGAGATCAATCTATGATTGTCTATCAATGCAAGGATGAACATAACCTTCAAGTGGAAATTACCTCTACCTTTTGGGTCTTGATTCCACTAAATGAAGGTTATTTAACTCAAATGGTTGGTGAGAAACTCACGATTAAAAATATGTCCATTGTACGGGAGTTTGATGATGTCTTTCCGGAGGAATTACCGGGTCTTCCACCAAATCGTGATGTTGAGTTTTCAATAGAACTCGTACCTGGTGCTTTGCCTATTTCAAAGACACCTAATAGAATGGCCCCAATTGAGTTGTAGGAATTGAAGAAGCAACTCCAAGAGAATCTTGATAAGGGATTCATACGCCCTAGTGCGTCAACTTGGGGAGCACCTGTTCTGTTTGTTATGAAGAAAGATGGATCAATGAGACTCTGCATTGATTATCGAGAACTTAAAAAGATCACTATCAAGAACAAATATCCTCTCCTGCGCATTGATGACCTATTTGACCAACTACGCGGAGCTCAATACTTTTCCAAGATTGATCTTCGTTCAGGGTATCATCAATTAAGGGTCAAAAGGGAGGATATACCAAAGACGGCTTTCCGTACAAGGTATGGACACTATGAATTTATAGTGATTCCATTTGGTCTTACTAATGCCCCTTCTATCTTCATGGATCTGATGAATAGAGTCTTTAGAGACTATCTTGATCAATTTGTGGTAGTCAATATAGACGATATTCTTGTCTATTCAAAGAGCAAGGAAGAACATGAAGATCACTTGAGAATTATATTGAAGACCCTAAGAAAGGAGAAGCTTTATGCCAAATTTACCAAGTGTGAATTTTGGCTTCAAAAAGATGCATTTTTGGGTCACATAATCTCAAAATAGAGGATATCTATGGATCCATCAAAAACAGAGGTTATCGAAAGATGGTCGAGACCAACAACAGTAACCGAGATCCGAAGTTTTCTTGGTTTGGCTGGATATTATTGACGTTTTGTGAAATATTTTTCACGATTATCTAATCCACCCACCAAGTTGACTCAGAAAGGAGTTAAGTTTGCTTGTATGGAAGAATGTGAAGAGAATTTCAAGGAGTTGAAAAGAAGGTTATCCAGTGCACCTATGCTCACACTGCCTTGTAGTGGAGAAAGGTTTGTGATCTATAGTGACGCTTACAAGAAGGGATTGGGGTGTGTTCTTATGAAAAATGATATGGTGATAGCTTATGTCTCACGAAAGTTGAAAATACATGAGCAAAATTACCCAACACATGATTTGGAGTTAGCTGCGGTAATCTTTGCATTAAAGATTTGGAGGCATTATCTTTATGGTGAAAGGTGTGATATTTATACTGATCATAAATGTTTAAAGTATATTTTCACACAAAAGGAGCGGAATATGCGTCAAAGAAGATGGTTGGAGCTGATTAAGGATTATGATTGCTAAATCCATTACCTCCCTGGGAAATCAAACAAGGTGGAAGATGCATTAAGTCGACAAGACCATGCTATTTTATCCATGATGAGGATCACAAAAGATCCAATATTTATGGATTTACAAAGGATGGATCTTGGAATTATAATGGAAGGGGAAAATATTATCTTTCTCAAATGAATGTTCAACCATCTATACATGTGAAGATTAAAGAGGCACAGAAAGAAGATGTCGAGTTACAAAAGAAGGCGAGAAATGTTCCTGAATTCATCCTTGATTGTGATGGGATAATAAAGTTCAGGAATCGGGGTTGTGTTCCTCCCATCCCGGAATTAAAGAAGGAGCTGCTGGATGAGGCTCATAGTTCTTCATTCTCTATTCATCCTGGAAGCACGAAGATGTATAGGGACCTGAAAGAGTACTTCTGGTGGGATGGCATGAAAAGAGATGTTGCTGAATATGTCTCCAGATGCTTGGTTTGTCAGCAAGTTAATGCTGAGAGACAGAATTCTAAGGGGATGTTACAACCATTACACATACCCAAATGGAAATGGGAAAACATCACTATGGACTTTGTCACAGGACTTCCAAAAACATCCAAAGGCAATAATGCTATCTGGTTCATAGTTGATCGTCTTACAAAGTCTGAACACTTCATTGCTATTAGAGAGGATTTCTCTCTGGATCAGCTTGCCGGGATATATGTAAAGGAAGTGGTAAGAATGCATGGAGTACCACATTCTATTATATCTGACTGGGATCCGAGATTTACCTCGAAGTTCGGGCAAAGTCTTCAGCATACTCTGGATACAGTATTGAGTTTCAGCACTGCTTATCATCCTCAGACAGACGGTCAATCTGAGAGAACAATTCAAACTCTAGAACATATGTTGAGAGCTTGCTCTATTGATTTCAAAGGTGGTTGGGATCAACACATACCATTGGTGGAATTTTCTTATAATAATAGCTTTCACATCAGTATTCAGATGGCTCGTTATGAAGTTGTCTATGGAAAGAAATGCAGGACTCCAACTTGCTGGGATGAAGTTGGGGAAAGAAAGCTATTGGGACCTGATCTCGTTGATGAAACGGAAGAAAAGGTCAGATCTATTCAACAACACATAATAGTAGCTCAGAGTCTACAGAAAAGTTATACCAACAACCGAAGAAAAGACCTAGAATTTGAAGTAGGTTAAAAATTATTCTTACGAATATATCCCTGGAAGATGGTCATGAGATTTGGAAAGAAGGGGAAGTCGAGCCCTAGATATATCGGTCCTTTCGAAATACTGGATCTTGTTTGGAAGGTAGCTTACCGATTGGCACTTCCACCGAATCTCTCTCAAGTTAACAATGTGTTCCATGTATCTCTCTTGATAAAGTACATAACTGATCCTTCACATGTACTCTGCTCAGAAGTTGTACCACTGGAGCAGGAACTTGTTTATGAAGAACAGCCGATAGAGATTCTGGATCGTAGCAAAAAAGTCCTACGAAACAAGACCACTCGATTGGTGATGTTTAATGGAGGAACCACCAATTAGAAGAAGCTACATGGGATCTTGAGGATATGATGAGGGAGAGGTATCCTCATCTGTTTGTTACAAAGTGACGAACTTCGAGGGCGAAATTCATTTTAAGGGGGGTAGAATGTAACACCCGAGACTTTTATGTTATATAAATCATCAAAGGAATCTTTTTCTACACAACACTTGCTTGGATTGCTTTACATGAAATCAAGACCTTTCTCTATAGCTTGCGTCATACGCAATACCGAGTTTCACTAAACAATGATATGCTATTAAAATATTATTAAAACTAGCCGTTATGAATAGTAATAACCACTTTTTGAAATTTTATAAATTTTATTTTTCAAAATGGACTTCATTTTTGGATTTGGAATATCGAAATTAGCCTAGGGTGAAATTTTGATATTTTTTTGAAAACTTTTAATTTTTGATGAATAGTGAAACCACTAAGTGGTAGTTAAAAAAACTGAATTTTTCATAAAACATAATTTTACCACTTCTGTGAGTGGAATTTCAAAAAATCCGAGACACACGGTTGATGTCAGTAAGTAAAATGTGGTTCAATGAGATGAAAATAATTTTTTGGTGAATAGTAACTTTTTACTTTTTTTACCACGTTTAAAAGTAAATAGGGTAATTAAGGGTAAAGATATTATTAGTATTACCCTAACACATGACCTAATTCTATTTTATAAGTGTAATTCGACCAAAAACAAACTTAGGAATAAAATATGACCATTTAGGCCCACTTGGATTAGATTAGGACAATTATTATTAATTTATTTAAAGAAGGGTTAAAATAGTTAAAATCAATGTTTAATAAGTAGATAATTTTTAATATGGGGTTATACATAAGATAAATTCGACTATAAATATTCATTAGAAATATAAAAATATTTCCTACATAATAGTATTTTATTTGTAATTTTTAGACATTAAATAATTTAATTTATTTATGACACAAAGATGATGCAGTAATTATCTTATTAATGAAATATTGACATAATTAATTTTATAAACACACAAATAAATGTAATTTGAGCCTTTTTATGAATTCCACTAATTTTATAGGTTACTATGTATTGTTAGTATTGATTTAATTAACTTTTTTCGAACTAATAATTCTGTTATTAGTTTCACAAAAATCAATTACTAAATAGTGTCAAAATTGACAAAAAATAGTTTTTAAAACAAATATTATATTAGTAATCGTTATTTTATTCCTAAAAATCTAAGGTTAGGCCCAATGACTTATATAAAGTTATATATATTAATAATAAAAAAACTTGGGGTTCGTTTTTCTTCTTATATTAAGATTATCAACCTTATAGTATAAGAACACAAGAATACACGGTAAAAGTAAAATTATTTAACTTAATGTTAAATCTAAATGATAAGGTTAAAATAGGAACCAAAACTTGTCTAAATTCTATTGGATGAGAGTATTTTGACCCATCCCCACCTTAGCTTCGAAATATATCAATTTGGAGCTATTTAAAACCGAATTTGACTTTATAATAAAATAATAGTTTTAGTTATTCCAAAGGTGCCCCTCTCCTCCCTTATAGAAGGGCCCCTCCTCCCCCTCTTCCTCACACCACTTTGAGCCTTCAAGCTCGGACAAACCCTGCCGATTCCTCCTCTCCACTTCCCTAGAGACATCCTAGATGTCCTGGTCTTTTTCAAAGACCAATTTTATTTCCCTAAAAGAAGGTCTCAAAGAAGCACTTCAAAGAAGAGGTAATGTCCGTTACCGATTCTTTCATCTTTATTTCTTCTTCCACTTATTCTTCATTAGTTGTTTCATTATTAAGTAATAACATCAGTATCAATAATATACTGATATGTTATTATATGTATGAAACAACCCTATTTCACCATCTATCCATCCTACGGAAAATGAAATCATCACGCGTGCGTACGTACGGAATACCGTATCCACGCCGTGGTGTAATCTATTTTCCACCACCACCTTACTTGGATGGGTATAATGGTGTAAATAATGACTATATATTACTATTATAAAGTGATACTGATTTTGAAATAGTATACATACACTCCAATACAATTCCACGATCATAGGAATGATATCATCACTTGTGCGTACGTACGGAATACCGTCTCCATGATGTGATGTGACTCGTTCTACATGATCTTCATTTCATAATGATTATATAAATGAATTGAATGGACGAATATGATATATATTACACTAATAGCATTCTGGAAATGAGGTATCTATAACCTAAAGATAAGAATATGAATTTATTCGACAAAACACGCATAAGAACAAAAAGTTATAAACACCCGAATAACAAGTAGCAATGAAATATTACTACTAAGAAGCTATAAATATGACCATATATGAAATCATAAAGAAAATTATGATTCATTAATAAGTCAATAACATTATTTAAATCATTATACAGGAGGTTTAGACACGTACAATGCATATCGGACCTATGGTAAGGGAAATATCACAATCTAATTTTTATCCGAGATTGTTTATACTTTGGTATTTACTGGGGTGTATTTTATCATCCACATCCATGTTTCCTCAATATGTAAAATTATTTCCATTCAAATACAATGGTTTATATCCTATTTTACCCTTCGGTGAGTTTTTAGTAAAAGATATGAAAGGAATCTTTTGTCGTTTTTCGTATGAGGTACTTTTTTGACTTTTCCGACAAAAGTACGAGATGAATGTTTTTTAACTTATACGGCATGAACGGATTTTTAAAACATTATTTCCAAGAAGCTTCCTTTACAATTTTCAAAGTTTATTTTTAATAAACTTCTTTTAGTTTAAAATTGTTAGACATGTTAAGAAAGGAAAATGTTTTTGATGTAGAAAGGATATTTTTCTCAAGAATGGAGTTCAAGTGTTTTATCAAAATTATTTTCCATCTAAGATAATAAAGGGTTCTATTTCAATACCTATTATTACATGGATTTTATTATGTTGTGATGGAAATATTTTTATGAATTCCTTTATCTTATATGAATTGTTTTATGATGTCATGTTATTTAAGAATCCATTTTTTTTACATAGGTTATGCAATGATGTATGGGTTATGATTTTGTGGCACACATAAGAATGGTATCATTATGAGATGGGTGGGACCTATATCACCCTCCAATGCATTGGGTAAATATTTTATATCTCATGAGATAGACATGGTTGGAATGGTAGGTTATACCGGTTCAGTGAAACAGGACTGAAATGAGGAGTGAACTCGGTTCAGAAATGGACTTTGTCCACTAAGATAGTCTTGGTAATGAGTCTAGACTAATAAGAAATGATTCTCTATGATTATGTGTTTATGCCACAAAGTTTCATGTTTCATGTTATGATTATTGGGATTTTATATTTCACTTCTATGATTTATCCCATGTTATGAAATTATGCTCTCTTTTGCAGGTTAAGATTTCCAAAAGATATGTTCTTATGAATATGATGTGATTGATATTTCTTTTGTTTACCTTTACTGAGCATTTGAGCTCACCCTTTCATATGTTTTCTTTCCCCAGGTCAGGAAGAATATTATTAAGTAAGATATTCCAAAAGGGACTATAGATATGATGAAATAAATGAGAGACAATGTAGACACTTTATGAACTAGTTGTTTATGTTTCCCAGTTTCTAAATACACTATACCTATACGGTCCATTCATGGTTTTGTTATATGTTGTAATAAGTATGCTTCAATTTTGAAGTATTAACAATGTATATAAGTTATGGGTCGTTATATGGAAAATCATCATCTCATTGGGTGGTGAATAAAATAGAACCTAGTATAAAAATATAAATAGCACACCACAAGTGTGTCACCCAACTGTGAAAATCAGATCAACTGTAATGTGAAAAACTAGTAAAATTGCATCACGAGGTAAATTGGATTTTCCCTATACATGGGTTAGCTACTCCTTGGTACAACTTATTACCAAATAAAAATTCCATAGTATCCCTGACTATAGGATAAAAACAGTAATTCAAGAAGAAAAGAAGCCTCACTTAGATACCAATTTGTAATGTCCTGGATCATGGTGCCACACAATGGGTTCCCCGAACCCAGTTGGTCACAAGACTTCAAGTGAATCTCCCCAAATTCCAGAGGCTGCCGACTAGCAGCGAGGTACTAGGTATGTTAGTGGGGAAACTATGGCCTCATTTTTCAAAATTAAGAACAGTGGAAAAATATAAACATACCCAAAAGCGGAAGCAGTAAACAATACAAAGCGGAAAGGACAACGATAATGAAGTAAAATATTACCAGTAGTCATACATCTATGATGATGAAATATGTCCTATTTCTAAGAAATCAGTAAAAGCATGATACACTACAATAAAATACAATACAGTACAATGTAAATCAAAAACAAAACAAAACAGTACAAAAGGAACTCAACAATATCGCAAGCCTAAGCTCGGTCCCATGCTCTCCCAACTCCACTAAAAAAATCAAGTAGTTGTATAGGGACTCTTTCCCTTATCAACACCTGCAACAATATAATCAATTTGGGCCAATGACATGACCCTAACAGGGTGTGAGAAATAAATCCTAGTAGGTAACCACCAAGTCCCATTCCCAACTGACAATGAAAATGTGCAACTGTAATGTGCAATAAAGAAATGCATAAGCTAACAAGTACTCAAAGCAGCTACCCCTACCAGTTCAATTACCATTTAATTATTATTTAACAATTCAATATAATTGAATTATAAGTTCCCGAGACACGGCCTCGGCTGACACTCTTCTGTATAGTGCCACTGAAAAAACTACAACAGGATATCTAACAAATAGAGGTTAATAACAATACCAAGCATGTGCTTTTTCTTTGTAGGTATAACTCATGAAAACACAACAGTGAATATTCATGTGAACATTTCCCTCAGGCTAAACAGTACCTAGCCCTCAGGCTAACCAGAACCTTTCCCTCAGGCGTACTAGATATTTCTCTCAGGTACAGAAGCTACTACCCTCAGGCATAAGAAACATTTCCCTCAGGTGAATCAATACCTTGCCCTCAGAGAATCTGTACCTTGACCATGGGAAAATCAATACCTTTCCCTCAGGTAGATCAATACCTTTCCCTCTAGAGAATCAATACCTTTCACTCAGGAAAAACATAACACTTCCCTTAGGCTAAGGAAAACACTTCCCTCAGGATAAGAATGTAATTGGGCCGAGCCCAATGCACAAGAAAGTAATAAATATGTTTCCTCTCAAGAAAAATCAAAACGTGCTATCATTATAGCATACCCACGGGTATCCTGGCCAAACTTATGAACAAGCGAAACACACCCTCGGGGTGGCCCTGGATCAAAAAAACGATCCAAACCAACATTTTATACATGTTTATTTGATTATCTATGATATTATAGATTTCATAACATCTAAGGCCTCAGCCATACGACACCCAACACATGGGCGCATAGCACAACGATACACAAAATCAACTTGACAGTAGGAAATAAATACCAGACCACCTACCTCGATCGCCTCTAATCAATATACATGAACAAAACCTCTCGAATCTACCGATAACAGTGTAGATCTGAGATAAACATTTACCCATTCAAACTATAATAACATTACATTGGAAAATAATTGGAAAGAATGGCTCAAGAAGAGGATAGATCTTACCCGCATGGTTAAAACAAGATCAACGGCGGAAGAATCTGAGTTCCAGTGTGCGATCAAGAGCTCCTCCAGGATTCAACCTCTTCTTCTAGTGATCCAAATGAACCCACTGCCCCTATGCTGAATGAGGAGGCTACAACCCATTTATAACAAAAAAACATATCTACATGGTGTGTACTCTCAAGTACACGGTGTGTACTATTTTTTAACTTTTCCTCTAGCGGAAACTTCTCACTGCCACCATGTTTATCTTCCGATTGACTACACGGAATGTATTACTAAGTACACAGCGTATAGTTAGTTATTACTTCCTAAACCACCGGCAAGTCTACACGCCCTGTGTTCTCATCCCAGATGACCAATGTACATGACATGTACACAAAAGTACACGATATGTAGTTTGTTTTTACCGACAAACTTACAAACCTTATATTATCATCCCACATTGCCGAAGTACAAGGAGTGTGTGAAAAATGTACATGGTGTGTACCCATAAATTTGGGATTTTTCCACATTTCCCTTGTTTTCTCAAAAGTACTTAAAGAATAATTAAAAGAAGAAACTCGTACCTCAAGAATAAGAACCAAGTTCTTACAATGATACTGGTTTTTAAGCCACTCTGCGCCGCACTCTGGAATTTATTGTCATCCCGGGAGATGATGGTTTTTTTGGTGTTGGGAACATACCCATAAATTCGGTTACTTACTTATCGTTGTGAAAGAATCAAAACCCTCATAGTTCAATGCCACTTAATGGGACATAATATACATTTTAAGGTCATGTGCTAATGACCTAAACATATATTTTAATGTCATGCGGTAAAGAAACATAAATGAAAGGTGGTTAGTCAATGTTTTATGTGGGAATTATGCTAAAACAACCCAAAAATCATGGAATGGATTTGGGTTTCCATGTTAGATTAAACCCTATTGTGAATATGGCCCCCAAGGGGAATAATATTGATTTGAACCATTGAGACTGAACCACAAGGAGGATTATTACGTATCCCATTTGGATGGGAATCAAAGCTCACATGGTTCGATGAGTCTCATAGGATAGTATAGTCCTTTGAGAAAAATGAGTTTTGGATTTCATCCTGAAAAGGTTTCCTTTGTGATTTGGGGGATTAATTTGGGGCCTATTCTTATCGATGATTACCGAATTAAGGGAATTCGGGTTGGATTCCTGAAGAATATATCTACAGAGATCAGGCACTGAAAGGGATTCCTACATATCCTAGGTTGAACACTATTTAGAGTTCTCATAGTTCCTTTACAATGGGATTTGGTGTAAATGTTGTATTCATTATGAATATCTAATACCACGTGATTCATGCTCGGTGTGAGAAACAAGAGGATGTAAAAGATTCAACAATGAGACTCACTTTTCCTCCTTCACTAGTGGAGGAGGGAGAGCCTATGGTGGTAATGATGGATGAGGTCAAGGGGACCCTAGAAGAGGTTGAGGTGATGATCCCTCCCTATGTTATCTTTAAATTGGAAAAGGGTCCAATGAAAGGAATAAAAGATGAAGATAAGCTGCTTACACCAGGATGGATGCCCTCAAATTGATCCTGGTAGGGGAGGGAGACTTCTCATTTTTCTTGTATGAAAAAGCATGTGTGAACTTTACCTTACCAACCAGAGATCTAAGGTTCCTTATCTTTGATAAGGGAGAGGTCAAGACCTAAACCATAATTCACAAAAAATCATGAACTTCTAGGAACTGTTCTTGGGAGAAAGGTCTATCTGAATGTGGATATACAAACCCAATGACACTCCAGTAATATTAATCCCATTATGAAAAAAATGTAGGAAACCTCTGATTGTGAATATACAAAACCAAATAGGAGTCAAACTAATGTACCTTTCCCAAAGGTTTGATAAATCAAGAGGTTTTGGTTGAGGTCCCAACAGAATCAATTTCAAACATGTGATCCACTGAAGAAGAAGCCTTGCCATGACTGGATTTGTAGAGGGAATGAGGGATTTTAAACTCAAGAGAGTGTGTGAATCAAAGAGGGGCGCCCAAGTAGGTAAGGGTGTGAAATTTTGGGCGCACTTTTAGGATTGAGAGACATGATGTTAACTTAAGTGAAGAACAAACTGTATGGTAATACTTGGGTGAGATTTGGCCGAATCCTTCCAGTGTATTCATAAGTGATCCCAAAAGATGGGCGCTCTTATTTATGTAGAAGGAATAGGTTGTGTGGAAGTATTTATGAGTTTGGGAGGATATGTGGTTTAATCATTCAAGTGTTGTGGATTTCAAACACTAAAATGACTTAATTTCTATGATCCTCCCTTAAATCCTCCTGTCAATGTGTTGAAGAACTACGTTAACAATTTAAAAAGACTGTGGTAAAGTACTATGGAATCCCATGTAGTAATTGGGATTCCGGGAAATTACTCAGTACAAATGAAGACCCCAATGGTCTATTTATAGAAAACTATAGGACCTTGGGCGAAAGATGTTTGGGCGTGTTGGTAGGCTTCATGAAAAATTGGCGCGCACAAGTAGGTTGGGCGCCGACACCCTTTTGTCTGACTAAGGCGACCCAAAACTCATGCCCTTGAAAATATTGATTTTCTTCATGTATTTTCATCTTTTAATTATAAGGTATTTCCCTTTTTCATTATTTAGAAACTTTTATGGAATTGAGTGTCAACAATGCTAGATGATACAGAAGTGGTGTGTCCTGATTTCGTCTAGTAGGATCGATGCTATAACACTTACTAAAAAAATAATATGGTTAAATTACCCTAGGTTATAGTTGTTTTCCCTAATAATGGATATTGTATAAGAACACAGATCATTGTGGATTATATTCCATGTTTACATTGAGGCACAAGGTTCCTAGGTCCCTAACTACCACTAGCTACTAAGAGATTTCCCATGGTTCTTGTGATATGATTTTCAATTCAGTTGTGTCGTGCTTATTTCCTCTTTCATGAAAACCATGTTTTAATTTAAATTTTATTCCATTTCATTTGGAAATTCTAATTCATGTTTGGATTCTATTTTGAAAATGGAGACATAGAGAAATTTTTTCCTTAAAAATGTAAAAATATTACATGATTTTTAAAAACATAAAAAAAATATTTTAATGGGTCTTATTTTCAAACATGCTTATTTTCAATTTATTTTTTATGGTAAAGGCATAGGATATTGTTATTCCATCGAATTCCTATTGATAATCTCAGTTCCCATGCTAACATTTATTTTTAGTTTTAGATTCCTTTAGTTTTGGATTGCTCTTGGAGAGAGTGCAGTTTCTGTTCCGTGGTGACCAACAGGGTCACATGAGGTTAGTCACATTGCTTCATTTATTTCTTTTTTTGCTTTTAGTTAGTTTAGTTTTTATGTTTTTTTATCTTTTTGTATTGTTTATGATTATTCATTTATCTTTTTTATGATCCAAAATTTTTCCCAAATAGTTTATTTTTATTCCCAACACTAGTTGCTAGCCTGTGGGAATTGGGAACGCCCTTCGGGTTATGTCGCAGATCGTCTTGGGTGATCAGTTCAGGGTCCACCTGGGTTTTTTGTGGTAATGTGGTGTTAGAGTAGGTCCTTCATATTTAGGGTGTTAGGTATCTTGGAGATTATGTGTTCCATGACATGGGTGGGAGGTTCTGGAAGGACGTCATGAACCCTTGCTTGTCCCTAGCCTCGAGTTGATTGGATTGTCTTGGATTAGATTTTTATTTTTATTTTATTTTTCATTTTCTTGTTATATATGGATAAGGGATGAAAAAAGTAGTGAGCCAATGTTACACGACAAGAATGCATGGAGGATAGACCCATGTATAACTAGAGTGCCCAATTCAAGATACTTCCTATGGTTAATGCCCATTTTAAGCGTGGTTTGCTAATCTATGTTTCCAGGTAGGCAAATCCACTAGTTCCTTATCTTTGGATGTTTTGATGTTAATAATGTTTAGGATTAGTTATATTTGACTTGAGTGGATTTCATAAATTCAAATGCTTCATATAAAAGATTTTTTTAAAATAAAATATGGTTTTTTGAGTGGTAAAGTGGTTTTTTCAAATGTAAATTGTTTTCTTTTAGTGGAATGTGTGGTTCTAAAAGGGGAAAAAATTGGACGTGTTTTGGAAATTGTTTTGGGGTATTTAATACTCATTTTGGAAGGTGAATGTAAAATGTTGGGGAATTTAAAAAATGCATTACTTTAATGATCAATGTTTTTTTCAAATTATTTGGGAATTATCACTTTTTTGCTGAATGATCTTTGTTGGAAATGAAGAGGGTCTTGAATTGACCCTTGGTATTCCTATGACTGATCAAATAAATTAAGGTACATATGTGGTAAGGTGAAAAATTGGCGACTGAGTGGATGGGTACATGATCTAGCTTAGGGATGTGTTGTGTAAGACATCATGGAATACAAATGGGGGATATTTAAGTAGTTTTCTTTTCCTAAAAATGGTTTTCAAAAAAAGATAATTTAAATGTTTTGAAAAGTTTGTGAGAAATTGTTTAGTTTTTTATATTCGTTTTTAGTATCCTTTTTTGTGGGATTCTAGTTTTGACATGCTAAAAATGGTGTTGAAATGGTGATTTTAGTTTGAGTTTTGTTTTGATAGTGAAATGTTGGATTTAGGTTTGTGATGTGTTTTGATTCGTCATTACACCTTGTTTTTTTGAGTATGCCACCCAGAAATGTCCAAGAGAGTTCAAGTGATTCTCTTCTAGTTATTGGTTATACCCAGAATCTTATCAGTGTGGTGGAGTTGAATTCTTTTCGGTTGTTTGTTGTCTGTGGTGATAATGATCTATTAAAGGGAGCAGATTATATTGGTTAAGTCAATGGTGTTTTCAAGATATGGGGAACTCCCAAAGCTATGGGTTCTTGTACTGGTTTGATTACATTTGAGGGTTCAAATTTGTATTGATGGAAGAATATGATCCCATCATTGTTGCGTTATGGTATGTCTTAGAAGTTGTTTATGACCACTTTCATCTAATGGTTTATACCTAAGGTGGTGAAATATAAGAAAGTGGAAGACCTAGAAAGTGTCCAGGAAGGCCAATGAGTAGTGAAGTCTAGCGCACAGTGTTTCAAGGGTTTGACTCCATTCTCTCCCGAAGTAGAATCTCAAAATTTTTTGGTGTGTGTTCTTTGTCCAAGGTTCAAGGACGGATTATTCTTGGTGTTCGGGATGTTTCCTCATCCGGTGAGGATAGAGAACTGGAGAAACTTATTTTAGACAAGTCTTCTTGTCAAATCCATCTTTTATTCATTAGGCCACTCCCTTGTTTTCTTCTGGTGTTGCCAGTTTTGGTACTTAATGTCACCTTTTCATCACACAGTGAAGGATTTCCATCGGTGTGGTCATTCAAGACACATGTAAGGGTATCTTTAGAAGAATATTAAAAAGGTTTCTTGATTGTAGGATGTCTGCTCCAGAATACATGGAAATGGATGCTTCATGAAATTAGTGATCAAGCCAAAGGTCTCAGAGTGAAGATTTTCAAGCAGTCACGAATAGTTGGGTGTGTGGATCCTTGGTCCAAATTTTGTCTCTAGTGTTGAAATAGGGATTGTTTAAATTTTTAGTTGTACCTCCCCCATCCTTGAAGGTAATGTTTTTCTGCAATAGGCATAGAGGTTCATTTTTATCATTGTGGAATTTATTCTATGAAAACCCCAATTTGGTTGTAATAAAGCGTGGCAATCTTTTTTCTTGTAATTCCAATAGTTTCACCTCCTAAAATGTTATCTTTGACGGTTTTCTATTTATATCAGTGAGTCTTGATATGATTATCTCTTGTGTGGATATATCCTTTTGTGACCCATTATTGTTATAAGATGTGCTTGTTTTGGAGATACACGAGTCTTGAGAAATAAAGAATAGGGGTTTGGTCTTCCATTCAGTTTGGTGTCTTTATTAGGGGACTCCATGTGGTGGGGGTTTGGTTTATGTGGAGAGTTCGTGGGTTTGTTGTGTTGGGTGTCCGATATCGATCTTTGTTAATTGTCCTATGTTGTTTAGTTATTAACTGGTGGGAAGACCCAACATGGATATTTTTGTTCCTTCTTCGAGAGTTGGTTTCTAAGAGAGTTTTTTTCTATGTTGGCAGTTTCCTATTTGGATCAACTTTACTATTCCAGAGTTAGACTGTGCTGAGAGTCTCAATGATGGTTGTGTTATTTGGGTTATTATGGTAGGGATAACCCTTTTTTTTCTTGATGGATCTACTATTTTTAGTTTCCCATAGAGTTGGTCGGTGTGAATGATGGAGTGAAAATTCACACCAAGTTCATGATTCTATTTGACTTGTTCACTTTCAACCTTCAGATTGATTCTTCATTTGGCCGGGTGACTTTCTCAGGTAAGAAATTTTTGTAGTGGGGAGAATTTTCTACACCTGGACTTTTGAAATAATAGTATTGTATTATTTTATCATTCTTTGAAATATTCTTTCAAGGTGTGGGCCGAGCCTGATTGAAATTTTTGATTTTTGGTGATAAGTGAATGCTTTTCCATTAACAGCATTTAGCACCTGGGAAGGGTACATTCAAAGCAGCACAGCTTCACACGGGTAACCGTACGGACTCCCAGATTTTCAAGAAAAATAAATAAAATTAGGTTTATTGAATTATTTTTATATTAATAATAATAATGGTAGTTATTATTATTATTATCATTATTACTACTATTATTATTAAAATCACCAAATTTATTAATACAAGTCTATTATTATTAATTTATTATTGTTAACATTCTATTTTATATTGTTAAGTTTATTATTTTTATTAGAATAAAATATATTTTATAGTAATAATAATTATTAACTAATTTAAAATTATTTTTATCTTATTTTTGGTTTTTGGCTTTGTTCTCACCTCTAGCTCGTCGTGACCCCCTCCCCCATCTACCTATGAATTTCCTCCTCCCACCTAAAACACTATGGGTCGCACAACATCCCTACCCCCATTTATATCCCCACTTTCTGATGACGTCAACCCTAATTGGTGGCCTCCCCTCCCTACTCGTACAAACCCCTCGACTAGGACCCTCCCTATTTTGGGACCCAACCAAACTCTAACATCCTCCATTTCTTCAATATAATGATTCTCCCGACCTAAAAACCTCCTCCCACCATTTGGGTATCCATGCACCACCCAACTACCTATGTCATGCCTCCCTCACACTACACCTCACTACCGTGCACCACCTTAATTTCTATTCCAGATTTTCTCGCATGTTGCACCTATGGATGCCCTCTCACTTGCTCTATTAACCTCCCATATGCTCACCAATGGTGTGTTCTACATTGATTGGTTGTTTTCTTCCTCTAGTACAACATCAGATTAGGATTTCATGTGTTTAGGGTCCAATTGTGATGAATTTGGTTTGATGTCTTGTTTTATGCATTTTATCTATGTTTGTTGTGGTGTAGTTTTTGTGCGGTAGAGTATGCGAACCTAAGTTGTAATGTTTATCTACACCAAGGTTGGAGGTTTCTCATTTAAATATTATTTAATGAATTAATTTTATGGTTTAATTAATTTATCATGTTCTTTAATTTATTTGTTTCTAAAAATTTGGTTTTCTTGAAGTTTATCATATGTTGGATTTGTTTAGTGCCTTGTTCATATGTAATCGAGTTTTTTCATGATGAAAACCAAATTTTAGTCTTTTATTCTTGCTGTATTATGTTGTTCGTGGGCCAGAAAATCTGTTTTTTCATATTATTGTT
Source organism: Viscum album (assembly GCA_963277665.1). Lineage (NCBI taxonomy): Eukaryota > Viridiplantae > Streptophyta > Magnoliopsida > Santalales > Viscaceae > Viscum > Viscum album. The sequence continues at coordinate 577,705,134 of OY728161.1, read as the reverse complement.
GTGAATTTTTCCATAGAATATGATTTTGAGTGGTAATTTTTGTTCAAAGCCTTGTGATACCACTTTGATTTGTTTCATAAAATTGTAAGTGGTTTATTAAATATTTTAAAGGTAATGTTGTTTTCAATTGAGGTTTGATCTCAAATGTTTTCAAAATGGGGTTTCCATTTTTTTCAAAGGGTGTTTTGAAATGTGTGAGTTGTTTCTCTCTTGTGGAAATGCCCAGTTGGACTATTGGAAAGTGGTATGATTGAAATGGGATGAGATACATCCTTTATGATAGATTAAAATTCCAATGGATGTTTCCATTTGTGAAATACACTTGATCATTAGGCTTTAGGAAAAATGGGTTAAGAGTGGGATAATTTTGGGTTTAAAGGGAGTTACCTTGTCAAAAGTGGTGATTTAGTTTTATAAAGATGGAATGGGTGTTCCCTTGATTTATATGGTTATACTTGGAAATGGTTATTTTTTCCATTGGAGTTGGGTTTGAAATTTCATATTGTTTTTGAAAGTGATTTTAAAATGTTTATGAAATGGGTGAAGGCTCGGTTGGCACTGTTTATTGGATATTGATTGCCCTTGTTTAACCCTCCTATTGTAGATGGGGATTACGATTTATGTTATTGATGCTTCTGTTATAATAAATGGGTGTGTTATTGGTGCCAACCATTTATTTATTATTTTAAAATGTTTTATATATTGTTTATGTGTTTAATTGTTTTATTTAATAATATTTGTACTGCATGGTCCCTACTCTGTGGTTTGGAGTCATCGGGACTTAGGCAACTCACCTGCGTGTGAAAATGTAAGTATATATATATGTGTGTGTGTGTGGGTTCCCCAAATAAATGTATAACCATACATGGTAGTGAATATACATTTATGGGGACAGGTGATCCCATGTATACATTTGAAAATGCATATGTAAGTGAGTCCTGACTAGTATATGCATATAAAAATATATTTAAGGATACCTTTTCACATAATAATGGCCATGAAGGTTTGTGCATGGGCGATAAGATTCTTTATATGTATGTGAAAGTTCATATTCTTAGTGGGGAATCATCAAATTTTAGTTATAAAGCACCAAGAGATGAAGTGGACATTTTTGTTCCACCTTGAGGTAGGTTCCCTATGCCTTAATCCTTAATTAGAATATCCATTTTTTCTTGGTTTTATTTTAAAAATATGTCCTTTTCATTTATGTGAAATGAATATAAAATGTATGTATATATATATATGGTTTTGGATTTTTAAAAGTGGATTTGTAGATATTTCAAATGATTAACGGGTATTTCCAAAGACATGTGACCTTTCAGTCATTTTTAATAATAATGTGTAATAACATTTTTCATTTTTCAAATGAATTCCAAAGTGATTTTAAAAATGGGTTTTTTTGTGAACATGATATTAAAGGGAGCGAGATAGGTGGGGATAGAGTGAGTGTGCCCTTGAATAAATATAATGATAAGTTCATTTATGTTTTCTTGATAAAACTCACCCCCACCTAAAATTGAGGACAAGAGAAAACCTTTGTATCTAGGTGGGAAAACTAGGACTTGTACACATGATGATATGGATGTTGTTCATCCCAGTTTTTTCTAGCATGATTGATGCTACAACACTAACTAAGAAAATGATGATTGGAGACCACTAGGTTATGGGTGTGTTCCCAACTAGTGGCTCGTGCATGAGAGCATGTATTATTTTTGTTAAAATGTCAAATTTACACAAAGGTACGAGGTTCCTAAGTCCCCAACTAACACTATATTTTAAGGTATTTATCATGGTACTTGTGATATGATTTTCACTTTAGTGGTTTCATGCTTGCTTCCTCATTCATGAAAACCATGATTAAATTTAAATTTTATTCCCATTAATTTTGAAACATTAATTAATGTTTGGATTCTATTTTAAAAATTTAATGCTAGGGAAATGTTTTCCTTAAAAATGTAAACATGTTACTATATTTTTAAAACTAAAAAGCAATATTTTAATGGGTCTTATTTTCAAACTAGTATGTTTTGGGTTTTTTTATATGTATGGTCATAGGGTGGTGTTATTCCATGGCCTTTATACTGAGCATCTTGGTGCTCACACATAATTTTATTTTAGGTTTCAGGTTTCTCAATATTTATATCACTCTTAGATAGACTTTACATTCTATTCCGTGGTTACCCATAGGGTCACTTGAGGTATGTCAGGTTTCCTCATTTATTTCTTCTTCCACCTCCAGCCTGTTCTGTTTATTTTATTTTATTTATCTATTTCTTATGTTTATGATTTTTCATATGTATTTGTTATGGGTAAATTTGTTCCCAACTTTTTTATTTTGATGCTCTTTACTAGTTGACTGCATGTGGGGATCAAGAACACCCTTTGGGTTATATCACTAACCGGCTCGGGTGATTTGTTTTGGGTCGACCGAGGTCAGTTCATTACAACCACGATGGGAATCATATTTTTATAAGTAATAAATTATTTTTTTGAATTATTTATTCTTATATAATTATTAGATAACAGATTCCTTCATTATTTCCTTTTTAAAGTACAATAAGTTCATTTAGGGAAGTTTGGACTACCGACTTCTCAAAGCAATGTGATTCATTCACACATTAAATTGAAAGTATTAAGGGTGAATATAGAAAAATTATATAACATTTATGAAATAAATAATCTAATTTAATTATAATATATATCTGAATATATTTAATTTACTTACTTTATTTCAATATGACAATAAAATTGAAACAACATACATTCATATTCACGATCTATCGTCTCCGTGAAAAATGTCTTCCAAGTAATACTACTATATAATATAGATTATTATATATAAATGTATTCATAATATATAATATATTTTTTTTTAAAAAATAAATAAATTATGAATTATTGTTATAGGTAATAGGATCAATAATAATAAGTCAAAACAGATATGAAAGATGAAGAAGATTTTACCTAAAATATACCATTAATATGGAGTTTTCAATAAATGGGTAATATGAAGCCATAAAAAATATTTGGTATTAAATATAATAATATGTAACATTAATAGTTTTATAATAATATTATTTTTATTATATAGAAGGTTTGAATATGTAATAATGAAGTCAAGAATTATGGTAGGGGAACGCCATATCAGTTTTTATTTCTGTGAGACACATTTTCTATTGAACCCTCTTTTCTTTTGGGTGATATGTACACAAATAGTTAATGTATTATATGATTATAAAAATAATTAAATGGGTATTTTAATATCAATTTTATTATCTTTCTTTCATTATTATTATGTTTCAAAAGATACCAAATTGGTAATGTAATTTTGTCTCAATCTACCTTTTTGAGACACATGACATGTTTTTCACCTGTATTTTTCTATGAGGTGTGTATAATTACATTGACATGTTATATAATTAATATAATTTTTTTCATCATATTTTATGATTAATGTAATGCTATTACAACATGTTTACAATGATTTAGTTTTACCAATGTGGTGAAATTTAATGATACAATCTCATCATTTATCAAGAGTTTTTATGATGATTCTTCCTTGGATACAATCATATGATCCATTTTTTTAATAACTCTAATGAATTTTTTAACCCTCTACTATTTAATTGTATACACATGTAATGGTACCATTTTTCCACTCTTTGATACTGAAGATAATTAATAAAATTATGAAAATTTAAGTTTAATTTTCCTTTTAGTCGAAAATCTATGTTCTTTGAAACCCTGTTTTCTAAAAATGTTTTAAAAAAATCCCTATTGTCCTTTGATATTTATAGGAAATATTTACCCATGTTTTACCTTTTAAATATTTGGTTAATTTTTTTTTTCATTTTTCGGTAAAGGAACATTTCTAATCATTTAAATTTTAGAAAAAAATTTGGGTATGTACGGACAACCCCACCATCATGACCATCACATCCTTGAAGCTTACATTGCATGTTTTATTGATTTTTTTAAAATAAAATGTTATTCCTAATATTCATGAATTTTGATTATTTTAAAATTGTTTTGAATGAAATTGGGTTTTCTTAAATGTTTTATTTTATCAATGTTTTTTAAATGTTTTCATGATTTATTTATAAAATTTAAATGAAAAATGTTTTCAAATGGTTTTCATTATTTCTTTTTAAGATTAAATATATTTTTAATGAAAATGTATTTCAAAATTATTTATGTTTTCAAAATAGTTTATCAAAAAGGAAAAAGATATTTTTACCATGAAAAATTTAAAATGAAATTTCAAAGAATTCTATAAAGGAAAATAATTTTTGTATTGGTTTCCTGAAAGGAATTTTTAATGAATAGTTATTTTCCATAATATATAGACCATGTTTAATTTAAAAATAATTTCATATCTAATAGTGAGTCCTTCTAAATAGTTTGATCTTTATTGGGGACATGATACAAGAATATCATTCATATTCTTTCATTAATGGTCTATATTTTTATAGATTGAAGTTTTTGAAACATGTTTCTCTTCCTCAGGTTAAACGATGATAAATTATTATGAAACCCTTTCCTATTCAACTGGTTATACCCTGATAAATTCTTATGAATCCAATTTCTCTTCAATGGGTTATACCAGGATTTTTTTATGAAACCATTTTTTCTTCAATGGGGTATACCATGAATTTTTTTTATGAAACCTACTTCCTTTAAAGGGTTATTCTTGGATTAAATGACTATAAAACCAATAAATTTTCCAAATGATATGATATGATTAAATTTTTATGATACCCATTTCATTTCATGGAATATGATGTGTTATTTATGAAACCCATATCTTTTTATGGGTCATGATATGATATATATTTTATTATATTGTTCAACATAAAATTTATGGTTTTATAATGAGATAGGCGGGAACTATATACCAATCTAATGAATTTTGTAATGATTTTTAATTCATTAGATAATGATGGGAATAAGTAAAATAATATTAATTCACTATGGGAAGATATGGAAATAAGATCCCTTATAAGGAAAGGGTTGTAACTAGAGAAAATTTTGTGTCCCAACCAGTAGGTTTAGTCCCCAATAAGATAGGTATATGGGGAATCCCAATCAAATATGGGAATATGTGGAAACGAGAACCACTATGGGAAGATGGTGAAACATGATCCGTTACAAATAAAGGTCTATGACTAGGGATGGGGTTGTATTCCACATAGTAGGTGTAGTCTCTCTATAGAGATGATAAGTTATATCAATTCATCATGACTTATATGGAACAATATTACATGTTTATGTGTATGGAAAAATTCCATGTCTTACATCTATGAAATGAATTCATGGTTTATGATTTTGATTTCTTTATGAATCATTTCTTAGGAACTACCAATAATTTTTCCATGATTATGTTTTTGATAATGGATATGCAGGCTGTGAACATCAAATGTTATAATCATGTTCTCATATCATTTTGTTCATTTCAGGGAAATTTATTTCATTTATTTATCATTACTGAGAATTCGAGCTCACACCATTCATATGTTTCCTTTCCTTTGGTTATGATGAGTTTTATTTATTTATAATTAATACGGAAAAAATAATTATTATTAACATAGATGATATTCAAATGAGTTAGTATATTATTCTTCCATGTTTCCAAGGTAATCAAATTAACATGGTAATTGTGAGTCTATTTTTTAATGTATAAATTAATCTAAAAAATGATGAAATTTATATGTATATTATTCTTGGGTTGTTATACTAACATATTCGATTTTGTGCGGGAGAGGTTGAATTAATATTTGTGATGTCAGGATGATTTCATGAGATTAAATAATGGGAGACACGCTTAATAAATTTCTTACACCCTCATCACCTTGAGATGACATACAGAGGAAAGCCCCCTATTATTGAGATGATTATCAACAAAGTGATGGATAATCTGAAGTATAATCATTGCATGAAGTAGAACATTCTTTTTTCAGAATGGATTTAGGCTTTTACCATGCCAACTATCAAAGATCCTTATACAAGAAGGCTAAGGACCATCCCCACTCAGAAGACCCGATGGATTATTGGGGATTATTGTACAATTCTTGAGGAGGGATAGTTTTCCAAGTACTGTGGAATTATTATCCCAACTTTTAACCAACCATTTAAAATTTCTTCCTTTATTACCATGTTTATTAGTGGTTGGTTACAGCTATTTTGAGATTCTGACCCGAAGGTTGGAGTTATGGCATTTATTATGGCAGCTGTACTAGCCACCAAAAGGTGAATTAACATTTACATATTGCCTTTGAAAAAACTATTCCTATTTCATGGACATATTAGCAAGGGGAATCCACCACATAGGTTTGTGGGTCCCTTTTATGTCATCCGGTGTACTAAATAGACCATATGGGACTTTATATATTTATTAATAGTGCACAAATCCTAATTTATAGTTTTCGGCCCTATCTTTATAGAATTAGTTGGATAATCACACTGGATGGGAAGATAAATCATGAAACAATAGGTCAACTCAATTACCACAATTATTTCACCTATACTCTCTATACATACTTATCTAGTAAATTGATAAATTAGCATATGGGGATATTACCATGTGAGGGCCCCTTATTTAACTGATGGAGGGCATCTCAGTCACCAGGTTTGATAAGGAGCTCCTATGAAAAGAATATTCAACCTAAGGATTGGGTTATTAATTATAATGTTTCTAGATGAGGTTTCCCCAACAATCATTAATTTACAACAAGAGATACATTTAATGGTTTCATGGAATATTTGGATAACGTTTACTTAGGAAGGATTACGAGTCCAAATTGTGACCCCTCCTCATGTTAGTCTACATTTTTCACATACTGGGATTTTTATTAAATTTTTTAAAAATTCATATACTTAAGATCAATTAAAAAAAGTTTCTCATCATTAAAGGTCGATTGAATCCCATGTCCGAGGGGAATCAAACACAGGTTTCTGGACATTCAGGTCATAAAAAAATAGTGAAGAAAAACAGTCTTTCTTGAACCCCCAATGAATATATTTATATCATAGGGTTCAATCCACAAAGATGCTTGTGATAATTCTCATGGTCAAGTATCCATCCCCCCTGACACTGCCATCCAAATAACCTAGAGAAAATGGGATTCATAGATGATTTTTGATTTGGTTCATTCTACTTGGCACTTTTTTCATTATATGGAGGCAACATTTAGTGGATAATGATACGTGTCATCACGTAATACTATCTCATGTGATAATGACCCGAGGATGGTGTATGAATATCATTATGATCTCACTGCCTCTATCTATTCTGTACAAAAATCACACATATATACCAATCGATTTCTCTCCATGGTCAGTCATGAAGTCAACAAAAGTGAAGGGGATCAACATCTTAGTTCTCAAGGGTAATATGAATTCGACCAACATGAAATAATAGGTGTAGGAAAAATTCCATTTTCCTGGATGGGGTATCATAAGAACCCATCCCTAGAAGGTCCCAGGGTTTAATGGCACTATGGATGAAAATGTGGCTACTAAAACCTTCTCTACATCCTAGGAATAATCTTCATCTATTAGTCATTCCAATCACTATTTCCTTCCCATAACCAAGGAAAACAAGACATAAAATTAGGTAATCAACATCTTCCAAAGATATTTGAGAAATTTTCTTATCAGAGACCCTTGAACTGGCCTGATTTGGGATGACCATGTCTCTTATATGGATCTCTTCTTGAGAAGATACATGTTATGTGGGAATATATTTGGAAGTTTTGGACACCTACGTTCACTCCTACAATGATAGATAATGCTGTTTTGACCATGTATAGGATATGGTGGTAAAATTTGTGGGGAAAATACATTGTTGATGATAATGGAATCTGGTGTTTTCTACAAATTCATCTCAATATTACTGTGACATTGAATCCCTACTATTGGAAAATTTATGAGACTGGGGAGATTCGAGAAACTATTCAATCTCATGAGTATATCCCAAGGGGTATGAACATTGAGTAGAACATCCATATATATGTGGAGCTATGAAAACGAATCTCTATATGAGATGGAACATATAGAGGTGGTTTATGAATATTTGGTAGTTTTATTTCCACCACCAGCCCCTGCCCGCAATTCCTTCTAGGGGATCATCTCCATGGAACATCTAGAATAATTGAAATTATTGGAAACTGATGACACATCTTTGATATGGGATAATAATTGTTCATTTATTCCATTACTTCCCTATTATGATGTTTATTTAGATTTTTTGATACCATACATGTATTTGTGTAGCTCTGTTGAGTCAAAAAAATTCTACCATATAGGTGAAAAACCTATATCTTTAAAGTCTATTGTGACACCACCTATGGTTATACTAGATCCAAATAGGAATAAAAATTGAATTAAATCTATTAGGGGGTCCCAATCCCATGGGTTTATCTTTTCATGATTGAATGACCTCTATCCCAATTAAAGGAGGGACTTCAGTTGTCGAAGGTTTGAATGAGTGTATTGATCTAGTTTTTAAAAAGATATTGTCTATGGAAAATGCCATGAATCCAGATCAAATAGAGTCAGAACCAGTCATTATTTTGGTTTTCATGCTCATTATTTATTCAATCTCGGTATCCCTAAGCTGTCTTGTAGAGGAAACAGACCTGGCTAAGTAAGATAATTCACTACAGGTGTCACTAGAAGAAGCTAATGTCAACCTGCAGGTGGAATATGCAGCATAAATTTTCTTGGTGATGGAATTATGTTGGTTGAGACACTAATGCTCCATCAATTAAGGTTAGTTACTCAATCTTCAAGATTACTTTATTTTATGATAAAGTACTCATTTTATTTAAAAAACTAGATTTAGGACTATTTTCACAAGATTATGTGTCAACAATTGGATTTAACATATCATCTGACTAATGTTTTATAGAAGTGGACTAGTAATAAGTTATGTCATGCTGACATTTCTGAGTCAAAACCCTATATTCTATTGCTTATTCATGAATATATTCCACCTTACATGTGTGATTTCTAAGGGGACTATGAGGCTTTGGATGGATTTTCACGTCCCATTGAAAAATAAGGAATGAAATATAGAATTTGATTTGTCAAACCCCTAGATAACCTACATATGATACTAAAAATATTACCTCTCTTATTTTCATTTATTTGGTATGGAGGGATTGATTATCATACAAGACCTGACATTGTACAATAGATGATTACTACCGTGGATAGAAAATGCATGATCAAGTAAAATCATTCATATGAATTGACTATATCCCACCTTAACAATGTTAGGATGACCAATATTAGTAAAGATTATGACAATGATGGGTTGGATGTGTGTTATCATGTAGATGTTGTAGATAAGAGAACCTTGGAAGAGAGGATTATGTATGAGGTGGATCAGCACAGTCCGGATCTGCAGTGGGTAAATCAAGAATTAACTAGTGTTGAAGAATCTGTTGATGAAGGGTAATGATTGATAGAGGAGGCCACGAAGGAAGGATTGGATGCTACTAAGAAGGTGGAGGAATTATGGGATGTTGTTAATACTATGACTGAAAACATTTTTGAGATACACCAATCCATAGAGGATTTTGATCATGAAATTTTTCAATATTTTGAATCTTTTAATCTAGGTATGTAATCATAATATCTTTTGTGAAGATCCTCCAATATGTGCATGATCCTATCATCCCATTCGATAAATAAATTAAAACTATATTCACCCTTCTAGTTCTAATCCATTATCTTATCATGTAATTACTATAAATCAAAATTTATAGTTTTCATAAATGATGTTAAAGTTTATAATATTATATAATGAACTTATCATAACCAAGATATCATAGGCATCTATCTTTTGATAAAGATCATTTAACACACTAATTTTTTCCTGACTAAAATGTCTTAACGAGAATGGATTCAACTATATCTAGGGTAGCATGTCACAACCTTTGAACATTGTGTCTTTTCTGTTATCACATAATATTTTTCCTACATCTACTATGGTGTGAGCTTAGCAGGATTAACATGAACATTCCTTAGTCCAAACGTTGTGGGGTATTGACCTAAAAGTTTTATTTATTATTATTTTTATTTTTTTATTTATTATTATATAATCCATGAGAATTGAAGGTTTTTTGAGTTGGGACTCAACATTTACCCAGATATCCCTTTATAGGGGGCCATCCTGGAGAGTTTTGTGTTTATTTTTGGTGGATGATTAGAGTCTTGCAAATATGATCAAGGCATATGATATGTCTGGTCAAACAACATTCACCATGACTCTTGGGGTGATGACCCAATAGGGTTTATGGGCTGATAATGTCTCAATATTCTTTATTAATTAGTGGTGAGTTTTTGGAGCAAGGTTTTTTGACTTTTTAACCCAATAAATGATATGGGTAAAGAATGCGAGGAGTAACCAAAAGAAAAATTTCTAACACATCAATGTCTTGGAATACCAATGTAGAAGATGATTCCCATGGGGATGAAATTTCTTTTAGATGATAGTCATTTTATATGGGAAACCTATTTGGAGACAACTTGGGATCATTGTTCATAGTCAAATAATGGTGTCCTCAGGAAAATGAATCTCCATTTCCAATGGACAGGTAATTTGTGAATCTTCGTATTTCACAAGACCATGATGGGTGTCTTTTTCAAGGGAATATTGTATCAAAATGATGTGGACATTTATATTAGCACTGACCATGATTGATAAACCACTACTACATGAATTTGGATTATATAAATGTGGGATGTAGTATCATTCCGTACTAACTGGCATAAATTGATTTTTCTTAGGCATCACATTGTCGATTTTATTAATTAAAAAGGTTTTAGACTTTTCATTTTATTTTGATTATTCTAATTTTTTATGAAACATGGAATGTGTAGGTTCACCATGATATGAATCAACATTTAAAAAGGTTTTCATATTTGGGTTTTGAAAATGTCATGTTTTTTATCTCTTTTAGTGGGACGTTTAGAGTCTTTAAAACTGGACTATCAGAGTTTATTTTTTTAGGTCAGACATATTTGACCATAACTCATGGGGTGATAACCTTAATAAGTGTTACTAGATAATGGTGGCCCAAAATGCATAAAAATAAATAGAGTATTTTTGGAAATATGTTTTTTGATCTATGAAATTGATAAATGATATGGGGAAAGTGATTCAACAGAAACTGTAAGAATGGTTTCCAACATGATGTTATTAGAATGTATGGTGGTAAAAGTGGCCTATCATGGGGACAAAATTTTGATTGGTTTACAGGACTTTTGTGAGGGAATATTAAATAGATCTAACTAGTGAATATTTTTAATAATTACTCAATTTTTTCCTCAAGAATCTAACTCTCCATTTCCAATTGAAATGTAATTTGTTAATATTCATATTTATAAGGACAAAAAATGGTGTCTTGTTAATGTAAAACTCTCTAAAAATGAAGAGGGAATTTGTTTTGGCCACCAGCATGAATGAGAAACCATTATTACATGAAATTTTCCTATGTAAAATAGGGATGGATCATGGTGGGGTTTAATACCATTAAACTAGGAAATGGACCATTCAGTCTAATGTCTTATGACAAGTATGTTATAGGTCTAACATTTAATGTAACTTTTCAATGAAAAAGGAATTAATGATTTTACATTTTTCACAGTAGTCTATCCAATAGTATTCCATCACATACAAGCATGAAGGGTATAGGTTGTATGATTTAATCTTGGGTTTTTAGATCTGTAGAGTTGTGTGGGATGAAAATCCTAAATGGGGAATAAAAATATAGGAAAATCCCCTTCTCAGGATGAGTTTTCCTTTTGTTAATTGGCCTTTATGTGTGGGTGAGTTATGTAGAAGAAAACATGGAATAAGGTGAAAAGTCAAAAAAGGTTTCATAAGGACACTAACCCTCCATTTCCAATGTCCTAGAAGGTTTATGGCGATCCATAATTTCATGGAAATAGAGTTTAGTTTTTGAATGGAATGTTCCTGAATATTAAAGGTGGATTTTATGTTGATATATTCTAGGAATAAGTATAAATATTTTCTATAACAAGGTCAGAACCATACATAAGAAATAAGGATTTCTTTTTTCTATCTCTATTAATGAAATATATGGTCTAAGTATCACTATATATATTTCTAAAATAGGAATCAAGTATCTTATTATTCTGTAAATTGTTCAGTTTTGTGTCATGTGATAATGATATTCGGCCATGTAGTTTAACATCATGTAGTGAGTATGATATGGGGACTTGTAGTTTTAGTATATAAAACTAGAATCAACATCCATATAAAACATTATTAATAGGAGTCTTCTCAGGCTAGGATGTTTTGACATGTCTCAGACATGAGGAGGAAAGAATGTGTAAACCATGACTCTGGTTGTTCATAGATCCCGAGTAATTATATAGAGAAGTATTGCCATTGTGGGATTTCATATATAGGAGAGGCATCTTGTGTGGATTAATTTACCTTTATTTTATAAACCTTGTGTGTAGAAAACGTATTTAGAGCCAACTGAGGTATAATTTGTATAATCAGATGAAGGGACCATTAAGACATTTAACCCTATCTTTGATGGCTGGAGAATGATAATGGAGATCAGAAATTGACTAGGTAACAATGTATGATGAATTTAAAAACTGTTTTTGTCTATGTAATAAAAATTTAAACTACTATTTTCGATGGAATATGAAATTACTTAAATAAATATCACTCATATGTATGAGGTGACATTTATTTTTAACTGATGGATTCATGAATGAGGATACCCAAATTTAATATCTCTTTCATAGATCTTTTAATGTATATACAAGGTGGGGAAAATTCTATTATTATCTACCCCATGTATAGGACTTTGAAAATAGGTGAAGGTGTCACTATGTAACTTGTTAGAATGAGAAGAAATCCACATGTAGTTATTTAGGTACAATATATTTTAACATCACGTAGAAAGAACATGTGGTGTGCCTTTTAAGGTATTTCTACTAAGTCCATGGTATCCCTGATTTGAATTTATACACCTTGATCGTATGGGGAATCCCTTATCGAATATATTCATCTAAGATGAGCTTTGATTGCTATGAGAAAAAAGTTTTGTATGTTTTTCCCTCTAAAAAGAGATAAAAAAATAAATGAATGATTAATATTGAATTTGTGGTGGACAGAAAAGGATAAAAAATCATGGTGTCGGTGCATATATCATGAAAATGAGAATCTATCCATATGTATTTCAGAAATGTGTTCCGTAAGTAGTTATACACATTGATGAGGAATTTTGATTGGTTTTGGATTGAACTAGGATTAGAGATCTGCGCCTCATTATGTATAATGTGTGGACATGAATCAATCCACACATAATTATGAATGAGAACACTCTACACATGTCTGTTCTATACATAGATGGGGGAATTTTTCCGATTCATTTCTTGATAGTTGAATTAGAACTTGATATTAGAGATCCAGATGTCACTATGTATCTTGTGTTGATATGATTCCTACCACATGTAGTTATAATCATGATTCCATACACATATCTAAATCATGTTTTTGTAGAGGTTAGTTTACTTGAAATGAAATAGTTAATTTAAGGACCCTAATTGGAGTCCCCTGCATTGATTTGGTTTATATGAAGGGTAGGGATAATATACCATATTTCACTACTGGGCCTAATACGTCAGGTTTAGGAGTCACTAAATATCCCATTGGAATGTGAATCAATCCACACAATGTTATTGACGAACCATGTAGTTTAATGTCATGCATTATTGACGTGGGTTGCCCAATTTGGATGGAAATTATTATTGTTGCTATGACCAAGAACATAGACTTAGGAATCTCTAAATATCTTTTGTGTATAAAAATTCAGTCACTCATAATTCTAGATGAGTTGTGTAGTTTAGTGTCAAGTGACTAGGAAATCCATCCATGAAGATTAGTGTCTATGGTAAGGATGACATATGTGACCTGACAAGAATGAAGTACCACTATTTTTAGGGTCGTGAATAGATATTTGGTCATCCCCATATATCTTATGTGGGTCGAAATAAGGAAAAAAATAGTTATTTTGGAAATGTTATTGAATAGGAAGTATCCATGTGCTTGGAGGGAGCATTTTTGTTTTTGGAGTGGATGGATCGGGATATCAGATATGAGAATCAATGAGTATCAAATTAAAACAATAATGAATTGAATCATAGATCTTGATCATGAAAAGATACATGACCAATTTAGAGGCATTTTATATTCTTATGAGGACATGAAATCCTTGGTTTTTTATATGAGGAATCATATGGATATCATGAAGAATATAATTTTTATTGAAAAAGGTAAGAATAAAATTTACCTTTCTCTGATAAAGGAGTTTATCATCGATTTGACCCATACATGGAAGCATGAGGCCTCTATGTTTTTCAATGGTGTATTTATTTAATTTATCATTTCTTGCCTTTGATCATGATTGGGTGAAAATTTCATAAAGGAAATTAGGTGGCTAATAAGAGAATAAAATTTGTGATTGATCGCCCACATGTGACTCTTTTCCTCACAAACTCTCAAGAAATATTTCACTGAGGCAAAAATCAAGATGATGAATGGAAAATATTACACAAAATGTTTTTTATTGGGCCCAAGAGAGGATAAAGAACCCTTGAACCACTACATATCACATGATACTGTGAATCATTCCATATATTGTTCGTGGACATGTTTACTAGGAATGTATAACCTATACACATGGATATAAGTACACCATTCATTCGCAAAGATCAAGCTCATATGTGGTGAATCATTGATGAGATGATTATTCCCATCTAGTTTAGTGACATGAGGTAAGGATATTTGTGTCACACTTTTTAATATCTCACAACATGGATGTTTTCCTTTTCAGTTTAATGTCATTCGATCCGAATGATGATGTCTTGTACTTATGAGAAAAATGATTTTGTGTGATGGAAATAAACAACAACTCTACGTGAAAATAGGCATCGAGGAAAAAGTATGTCTAAAATCAAATTATAAACGGGGATAAATTTTTATTTGTAACTTACAAAAGAATTATATGTGGTGTACATAACCTATAATAAATGGAATCACGATACACATAGTTCTTGAATATAGTATGAAAGCAGACCAATGATGGGGGCGATTTTCTCTCAAGTGGGTACATTATGGTGTTTTGTTGTTTGATTTCATATAGTGAGGGAAATGGTGTCATGAAATTTATTATCCTAGGAAATAAATGATATATGATGATTTGAATCTTTATACAATCCATATGATGATGTCTTGTGACTAAATAAATTACTTATTTAGAAACATGCACTATTGGGGGCCATGTTAACCCACCCATCCAATGAGATTAATGAATATAATTTATTGTAGTGTATTTCATAATAGAAAGGGACCCCTAAAATTGGGGTTCCATTATTCATGGTTTCCTTCTGAGTATCATCTATGTCCTTAGGTCCAACACCATATCTCCCTCGAGGAACAATTATAGGTGAATTTTATTTATTAAAGTCACCTGAAATCCGATTTTATGGACTTCCAAACTTTGTAAGGACTAAAATATCTTCTCATCCAGATGATCTAATTCATCCATTAAAAATATAATATTTGTCTTATTTGTTTTTCTGATCACCTAATGTAAAACAGTGTGAGGTAAATTGAATCTCTATGGGTATGAAATCCTATTTATGGTACACTAATGAGTATGGGGTCACATATGAGGAAGCATGGGTCATTGTCTGGTAATCGAAAAAGAAATTAGAATATTGTGTGGCCAAGTAATATTATCCTTATCTACCATCCTCTAGAGTAAATTTTATAGAGTATTATTGAAGGCCTCTATCTTCCAATAACCTGTTGCATGGTTGCATGATGAATAGATCGACTTGATGTCAGACTCCCAATATGGGTTTTCTAATAGAGTAGATTATAAATTGGTTGAAATATTTCTATGTATTTTATAAGGGACACCAAATTCGGTGATGATATTGGCTCTCATGAATCTCACAATGTTCATTGCCTCACCCTCTGTGAGGGGTATGGCTTCGACTTAATTGGGGATGAATTCAGTTTTAGTGACAATGTAGATGGATTGTTTGTCCATAATAAGATTATATAGTCCCATTATTTCCAATCTACATATGAAAAATTGATAGAATTATCATGTTGTGTTAATAAACATTGGGGGTTGGTGAATTATGTAGGCATGAACCTGATAGTAATATCACCTTTCAATGACTTTGGTGTAGTCAGGCATTAAAGAGGTCCCGTAGTACCCATTCCTTCATATTTTATTGGAATACTTGGATCTTGACTAGTAGACACCATAAGATCAAGTGTTCAATTATATTATTTCCATAGCTTTTGCTTCTCTAACAATGATCCTGAGATGGACCCCATCAAGAATCCTCTTAGAGATTAAATTTTAAAGATTCATGTCATCATATAGATCAAAATTAATTACCCATCTTCAAGTTTTATCTCTCCCTACCACTTATGGAGAGATATCACCATTGTACTGTTTTTCCACAATAGGAGTCATCTATCTGGTGGTAGGTCCATATGGTTCATGTATGGGAAAAATCTCACTGATCTATTCCTTACTATATCAAACAAAATATGAGATGAGTTGACACTGTTCAGTGATGATGGCTATTTCAGACCAGTTTGGATTGGATAGAGATTTGAATTTATTTTCCAATACATTATCTTTGGAATTCAATGACCATTGTATGTGAGTAAATGTATTCTCTTAAAGAAATTACACTACTATTCCCGATATGTGGTTTGGAAGGGGAATTAGCACTTCCATTTTGATATAATAATCCCCATTGGCCAGCTTGATGGCACATTTCAAACATCCTATTATGTTCAAGTGGTTGATATGTAACTAAACTGGAGGCTCTAGCCATGCGACTAGATCATGATGTTATGATTCATTTCATTTTAACCCTTTCAACAACAAGAAGGATTAATGTATTACTACCATCGCTGTAGATATAATAATTTTTATCCTCCCTACTTATGTGAGGTTGGGGTATTCTATACTATTCCCTGTTGGACATATAGATGAACAATAAAACTACATATCATATATTTGGGGGCCTTTCTGACTAAACAAAACCTATTTGTCAGGTAATTCACTTTCAGTTAAATTAATTTATGTTGAGGGGTGATCTGTTAGCATATATGAAATTTTTTATGCCTTCATCACCTTCTAAGACACGAACTGGATGTACAACATCTTTCAGAAGAATTCCCACTGTGATAGACACCATGTCAATATTAGACTACTGGGATTATTCATGAGTTTGTTTCTAGAAGTGGCCAAATAGATTTCATGATTTTATAGGTAGTGATTCAATTTTTGGACTATAAATATTTGTTCCATACGCATATTTTTGATATCGATGTAATGAGTCTCAACATTGAT
This sequence comes from Viscum album, assembly GCA_963277665.1. Classification (NCBI taxonomy): domain Eukaryota; kingdom Viridiplantae; phylum Streptophyta; class Magnoliopsida; order Santalales; family Viscaceae; genus Viscum; species Viscum album. Next base: position 577,687,696 of record OY728161.1, on the reverse strand, counting down.
CATGGTTCAATTGAGGTAATATAGGTAGTTTTCACTAGCAGCATCATTCGTATAAGATAGGAAGGCAACGAGTGATTTCTATAATGTTGTGACATAAAAAATATGCATCCTTCCTTTAAAAATCAGCATCAGTATTGGTGGTCTCAAGAGATATTTATTGGGGATACCAAATTATTACAGGATATCATCAGTTCATCAATATGTAACCCCATTTTTCATCAACCTAGCGTAGTGACGACATTTTGTTGAATGTTTTTCTATAAAGTATTGAATATTTTTTATGTGTCCCTAGATTACTATCAACTTCTAGAGTATTCAAGGAGATGAAATGAAAAGGATGGACTTTTCTTAATCAGAGATGAATTTAATTTCATGATGGTGTATGATGAAGCCATGGAATTTCCTTGTGGTGAATAATAATGTAAAATTAAAATGGTTCATTATCGGGACATTCTATATTATTTTGTTGATGATTGTTCCAATATACAATAGGTTGGAAAATATTTGTTGAGATTTTATTACTAGTTTATCAATATAACTTTAAACGAACATTCCCAGGAAGTGTTTCATGATGTGAGGCATGTAACATTGGTTCATAGGACAAACATTCTTGAAACAAGATGCATTATCCAGTAGAAATGTTCTATAATGGGGCCCTAAATGTACTAGATTCTTCATCTTCACGGGACATAAAAAAATTTCATTATATCCCAAATAGAAATCCATGAATGAGGGGGCCTGATATCAAGATGTCACATCAATCTACAATTATATGATAAGGACTAAGAAATAATTCTTTGTGTAGGGCCCATTTAGATCATGGGAAATTGATGTATACTCTTGTTTTATCATTCTTCTTCATTATGGGGATTATACTGGCCATCCATTTGTTATATTGGACCTCCCAAATGATTTTACCTATGATGATATTGTGAAATTTTGCCTAAATTTTGGGAACATGTGTCTAGTGCATCCTTCTGGATGCCAGTTTATAATGCTGGTGGTCCTATGCCAGTCCCAGGTGGTAAGTGGCACCTCATGATCAAAGCCTGACATATCGTGGAAGTTCAAGTGAACACATCATGATGATTCTGTAGGAAGGAGGTATATACCTATTGTTCATTAGATGAAATGATTGTGACGATCAATGTGGGTTGTGGGTAATCTTATATTCCCATATTTATTTATCTGAGTTTATCAATGGGGGTATATACACCCTCATCAAATTTATATTTGAATCCTTACGTTACTCATCATCTTCTAATTCTACTTATTCCAATGGTGGATCAATTACTATGAAATGTTCTCCATAGTTAGGGGAGGAGATGATATATATGATTTCTGAAGATGAAGATACTTCCTTTATCCATGATGATAATGTAGAATTTACATGAATCATTAGAGTAGATGGAGTGGGAGATAGAGATGTAGTTTTTTATCCTATTTGGGTGATGAAACAACATATTCATCTATAGAGGGTGAGGTAGGGATTTCTATGAGATTTTGGTATGGAATGATGACATTTTGATGAAATGTTTCACCACTATCTTGGTAGTCATAAACATTTCAACACTAATAGACTCAGTGTTCAGGACTGAATCCTTGAATATATCTAAATATTATACTGAATTTGATCTCATATACATAACCCGATTGATGGGAAATACAAACTATTCACTGAGAAATTTTAAGGGTTTGGACGAGATCATTTCCAGACTATTTGTGGCTGTGACCCAAGAAACAACATCTAAAATGGATTTTCTCCCTTTCGTCTTTTAATTTCCAAGTACATTATAGTGAAACTCATAGAATTCAATTGGGGTATTATAGGTGTGAAAAATCCCGATTTTTCTATTAATTTATTATTTGAGGCATTGATGGTATAATGATGGGATTTCTATCTGTTGATAAAACAAGGGCCTTCCAAGAAATATGTTGAAGTTTATGCTCTATCAAACCATAAGAAATTATTAGTCAGCTATGAGGTCTCCAGATTATTCCTTGAGCTTAACATATCCCAATAGATTATTCTATCATTTTCATAGAACTAAAGAGTTTTGGAGGAAGTAAGTAGGATATCCTCATTGTATCCCATTTAGTTATGACTCTATTCTCGAATGAGATTATCTCCTGACCCATTATTAGTAAAAACCTTTTAGACATTGACATCATTTATCCTACTAGACAAATTCTTGGGTATCATGTGTCCCTATATAATGACATCTTCATCTCAATATGTGATGGATATAGCCACGATAAATTCATTATGACTAGTCTATGTCCGATAAACTTCATGAGTGGTAACATCAACTTCAAACTTCTGAAGGATTATCAATACCTCTATGAGTGCATCATTGGGGTCTTTTGAAAAAATCAGGGAATCCAGGACTAATATCATATTCAATACCAAGGATATGTATTTTAGGATGTCTAACTTTTGGAGTAATGAACCAAGCTACATAGGGTTGTGATGGTCATTCATAGGCACTTTAAGGGCTTAATTATTTCATGTAGATAGATTAGCACTCAAAATATGTTTTCGATTTGATCATGTCCTTGGTTGGTTGGTCCAAGAAGCCCCCCCTTCCCACTGAGGGTGATCTAAGTAATGTAACCACTATGATTGATGTTCTATATTGATAAGGTCTGGTTGGATTTTGGATGATGTTGGAGGATCATCATACTCTTATCAAACTCAAAAAGGAATCTTCTATAAGTTTTTTCAACATTGAATGTCTGAGTATGGATGTGGATAGAACACTACTTCTAGGCATGACTACATGTTCCTCAGTATCCCGGAATCCTAGACAATCTTACCTAGTACAAAAATTTGAAACATGGAACTGATGTTCTTATCCATACTCATCTTTGGATAAGAGTTACATTTTTTGAATAAAATTAATGGAAACAAATATTAACTCCTCATCTGATGATGGATTTTCATGCATGAACTTTTTCTATGGTTCCATTTGAATTGGCGGTGATCATTTTTTAATATATAGAGGAATAATGAATGAGAGTTTCAAATTCTACCTTGAACTTGATGCAGGTTTATCCTTCTTTTTTCTCCCAAAATTTCTATCTAGGATGATTTTTGGAAGGATGGATTTGGGTGGATTGTGGGGCCAATAACATAGGCCATGCTATTGTATCTATAGTTTGGGTAGATTTAGTTGTTTCAAATGTGTATTTCTAATACCATGAGTTTGGATGATTGTTTATTGAGTCATCCAAAAATTATTTTTTTATATTCTTCTAACAAAATCATTCTACACACCACCTTCCTCAGGGGTATTTGTAGAAACAAACACTAGTTCTGTTGGTGTCTTCTTCAACATTACTATACCTTAATCTACCATTTTATTAAGGGTGTATTTGAAGATGAAGGATCCATGAATGTTTTAGCTCAATATCCACAGAAATTAGACAAAATTAGTCTAGTCATTAACACATAATTTTTTATGATTTTTAGGCTGCCGCACTAAGAGTAAATAATTTTCTATATGGGCTACAAAATATCCCCTAACATGATCATCTCAGAAAAAGTAAAAATTGTGCCTTATATCATTGAAATGATTTCTCATATATCTCATCAAATATTCCTAGCATGGATGTGGTTTCTATTTATGCGTAAGGATATTGTATGATATGATACGTATTTTTAGAGAAAGCATGAAAAAATACTAGATTATGTGTGATAGATGTTGTCTCCACCATTCATTAACGTTTCCCAAGGACATGATGAGTTATCTGGGAATTATGCATGCTTCTCCATATGGAATCATCCTATCCAAGGGCTATTATGGGGAAATACTGAAACCCAACTGTATACATTTCCAAGATGAGAGGTGTTCAAATCTCATCAGGATTATTCTTCATTCAACGAGAGAGGATGTATTCTAGGGGATGTGGTATGATTAAGGAGTAGGTTAGACCGTTCCATCTCAAAATGAAATTCAGAACTCTATTTAATCATCACTTTTAATAATTTTAGATGTCAATTATAGTTTTTTACAGTGTTGAGATAAAGTGAAAAAGGAACTAGCAATGGAGGTCATCCCATCCTATGATTGGCCGAGTTGGAAATCTAGAGTACCATATGAAGGCCATCCATTATAGGGATTGCACGAAGCATCTAACATTCACTGATTCATATTTACAAGGAGTTCACATCATGGGATCACAATGGGATGAAAAATGTGTCATATTTTTTTTGGATCTTATGAGAAATTGAATATTAAGAAAATATGACTCATGGAATTTGATGGGGGTGGGTTGTCACTCACCTAGTCAGGGTGAGGATTCTATTTTTATTTCACTAGTGATTGTTTCTCTAACAAAGATTACAATCAACATTCCAATGAATTGATTGTGTTGATAATCCCATGATGAGGGTTTAGTTAAACATGATCTTTGATAGGTGATGAAATGTGTCAGATTTGGTGTACTAGATCTTCTATTACTTGAGGCTGATATCTGATTGCAGACATCATTTGAGGTATCATCTAAAACCATTCATTTTTTATTAATAATGGAGGGATATATGGATATCCACACAAGATTTGGTCTAGGTAAACAAATGGTCTGGGTTCCATATTTGGGAGAGGTCCTAGAATAACATTAGTCCATGGGATGAATCGTTATTATTGTGGTACACCAAATAGAAGTGTGCATTGAGGCTCATCTCATGGAGTATATTTAGAATGAATTATTCATTAGATAAAGTCAACACTGAGTCACCTCAACTCTTTCATTTCTTCATCATACTGATAAAATAAATTTCCAAGCACGATGAGCTGATCTTCTTCAGGATGAGGAGGAACATGGTATGGGGCCTTGGGTTTATTATTATTAGGGATTCCCTAAGGTGGAACTAAGGGATTGGTTTATGGAGAACTAAAATTAATGGTGATTCTATATTTTACAGTACATAAACCTGCTTCATTTATTTTAGTGTGGACTATATTCTATAGAGAACCACCCTCTCCCCCAACCTCTGCATTGGAAACATTTTTAGTGATTTCTTTAGGATTAGTATCAACAAAATATTCCATTTATTAATTCATTATATGCATCACACCATATGTCAAATTATCGGAGGGATGTATGAATCCATTACTAGACCAATCCATTCCATCATGGTATCCTCTTTGAGCTTCTTGGTGAAGAGTGTCTAAGAGGTATCCTCTATTTATCTTGTTCTTGGTCCTCCCTTTTGAGGGAAACATGTCATGGTACAAGATGATCTTGGACACCATACTTCTTTTCATCCTCACTAAATAGAAAAATAATTTATTTAATTATGGGAGTGGTTGAGGGAAAGATTACCCAATTATTATTAGATATATTTTCTCTTGTTCTCCTATTTGTTAGGCCTTAGTCCTAGTTTTCTATACATAGCAAGATTTTTCTATTAAAAATTCCCCTATCCTCTCAGTAGGAGGTTGAGCCCATATGATAATGGTTTATTATACTGTCTCCACTCTCTTGATCTCACACATCCTTCTTCAAGCATGATATAGATATAATTTCAAGTGTATATGTGAACTACATTCATTTAAGGGCATTGAAAATGCACGAATAATGGATCCCCTTATGTGTGAAGCCTACTTAATGTTCTAGGATTCCACGTAGATGAGTTATTTTATGGATATCCCCCAATCAGAGTGACTCTTATGAAATTTATTCAAGGCTGATTCTTGTTGAGTGTGTCATCATTAATGAGTACTCTTTTTTAATAGCCCCCGTTGGGTAATTAGATTATATAATGTCATTTGGAGAGAGTTACGATGAATGGGGAATGAGGCTAAATTAAAATATCCATGTTCCCCTATCCCCATATATTAACACCTTGTGGGACATCGATGATTAGATGATGCAACTTAGGAAACACATTGAAGCATGAAAATTGAAAATATTTCCATCTCTTCTCTAATCATGGTTTCTATGTAGATGGATGGATTACAATGTATATTTGATGAATAATCTCTCCCAAAATTTTTACATAGTACTCATACCCAGCGTAAGGCGATAACATTTTTCCAGGCATTGGATAGCTTCCTATAGAATTAGATGGTTGTTGTGTATGAATTATTCTAAAAATTCCTCTTGAATGTCAAGATAAGAATTTCTTGTGGTCCAAAAAATGTTGGGTATTTCATCCCTAGACACATGTATTGTCATGAGAAATATATATATTTTTATTCTACTAGAGAATCCACTACTTGATTAGCTTAAGATGAGGGATTCTGACTTTTTTTGTCTCATGCAATGGTTATAGTGGGGGTCTCATTGGCATGGATATGGTATGAAGGTGGTTCAAGGGATGATCATTTACCCTCGACATTTTTTGGTGGAGAAGGTATATGGCATGAAATTAATTTGATATATTGAATTTATGGCCCCATGATTCTAGGTTACATAGTATTTGAGTCCCTTCTCATATTATACTAGGCACTTAGAGGACCTTGTCAACAATAAAATTCACTATGGGAAGGGCATTCACAATAGATTTTTTCATAGATAGGACTACCACTATTGATGAACATATGAATATATAGAGAATATCTATAACATATTCCTCAGTAGGAGAGTAATTGGTTGATATAATGTAGGGAAGGAACTTCTTTCTTTTTGACCTTCTAACCTTGAGGAAGGATATTGTGATGCTTATCATGAGACAATATCTCTTTATTGATCAGTTTGTGTCCATGATGGAAGCCATCAAGGTAGGTACTCTTGGGATGACCTCTAGAGAAACTGGTAAAAATGTTGTGGGGAGGACATTCACAACATCAACTTTCACATCCAAAAATTTGTAATGGATCATAAAGATACTCATCCACAAATGATATATGTTTGATGACCTCAAAAACAATATCTTTTATATGAGAAGGGTTAAGAATATCATCCTAAATTTTTGTCTCATATGGAATGATTTATTTTTAGGAACTCTCTAACTGGTGACCATTGTTAATTTTGATAAGTTAAGGCCTTCATATATTAGTAACTCTTCGAGTGGATCCTTTGAGATTTTCGAGATATGCTACAATGTTTTTGGAATTCTGGCATGGATACAAGTATTCTATAGAGTGGTCACTAAAGTGGACTAATTTCCAATAGTTTGATTGTGTATTTACACCTGATTCCATTTTCCATTAACAATGGAATATTATTGATGACCCTACTGTATGGGAGAAGGGATGCATACCTAAACCTAATGGAATTTCATGTTTTACAAATGAGTTTCCCCACTTGAGATGGAAAGGTTGTGGGACTAAATCCTTTCTTTATCTTCTAATGTGATTACTTCATGGAATGTTTGTAGGATATGGGTAGTGATTGATGTCTAACCATTCATTATTAATGCATGATAAGAGACTTCTTGTAAGGAACATGAATTTTCACATATTCTGTTATCGGTGGAGGAATATGTTCCTAATCCGGACCTCCATTTCATTATACTAAATGCTAACATTCCTCCATTCTGATGGTAGATATACAAATCTTCTCATGATTTACAACTTTGATATGCCATGTTTTCCAATTTTCAATCATATTTTCCTAAAAGGTACGATATTAATTAAAAGGGATCTGAATGTGCTTTTAATTTTACACTATATTTTATAGGTTGGATTTATATGAACGTAATGAAATTTTGGTATTATCATGGATTATCACTATTTTTTTCCCTAGAGGGCATTCTATGAATCTATATTGATTTTCATCTTCTTATCGATAGATGAAATATTTTTTCTGGTTGGGATTGATTTCATTAGAAAGGGTATTTATCTTATCATAGATATTTTATCCACTGTATTTCTATGGTGGGATTGATATTTTAGAGAAGGAACAAGGATATGCTATTTTTCTGCTATATTTTTAAGATACAATTCATACTGTTGAGTAAGGGTTTGCATCTACTTGTTTTCAGCCATATTTTCATGATGGTATTCATAAGAGTGGGATATATATATACATATATATATATAACCATAGGTTTCCACCATTTTATGTTGGAAATACTTTTGAGTAGAAACAAGGATGATGACCTAATTGCAGATTGTATGATCATCACCCTCTATAAATAGACTAGGGACCTGGATCTGCAAGACTTTAGAAGGGGCTTGTGGGGAAGTACCCTATTAATGGTGAGGAAAATAATTTTCACAGTGTTGATAGTGACGCTTTCTTAAGGGGCCCTAGAGTGGGACCACAATTTTTCACAGATTAATTTGATGGAGACCACTTCATTAGTCACCTTTAGATAATCAAGGAACACATTATCATGTACATGGGAGAGTCACTCGAAATGGATTGTGATGGAAATTGGGGAAACTAGTTTTGGACCGTCGACTATCACTTGGTAGACGACTAGTGGGACTTATAAGAATGTATGTTGTGTTATGATGCCTCTATGGCTGGGAAGGTACTGTTATTGCTTTATTGTTATACCAATGAATTTTCAAAAAGACATTGAAGAAGATGGGTGGGATATAGAGTTATCTCTTTTTACAAGAACCATACTATATAGTTGATGATGTTCATGTCTGTGAAAACTGGTGTGACTCTATTAGATTGAAATATGTTATGGGGAAATCTTTCTACAATATATGTGACAAAAAACAAAAAAACCACATCAAATTAGAATCTCATGGAAAAAAGAAGATATGATTGTATCATTTGTACCACACCCATTTTGGATATTGAATAGGCCTAATATGGTGTTTCACCACCACTATATTTATGTATTCACGTCATGTTTCCCATATTGTTTCAGAAAAAAATCATTTTCACCCAACTAATGATTGTAGGGGATGTAATTTTGTAATGTAACTCAGGTTGGGTGACAGATTTCTAAATTGTATCCAACTAATTTGGTTCATAGAGTCAAAAGCACCCAACAACTCTTTTATCCAGGATGACTCATGTTCCTAAATTCCTAAGGATGATGCTCAATAGGGAACTTGGAAAATGTTACTAAGAAGTCAAATTGCATGAGAGGATGGGACTTCGGACTCATCACACCCTTTTGGGGATAACTATTTCCAATTATAGGATGATTTTATAGATTTTATACACATTTTTGAATCAATTGTTCCTTCCCAAGTATGTATGACATAAATCTTCATGAAGTGATGATCAATTATAATCATCATGGGTCTAAAATCATCTATATATATGTGATGTTATCTAATGATTGGGATATATATATATGTATTTCGATTATTTCCATCAATGGTACCCTTTAATGGATTGGTTATGGATTCTTTAACTATTCTTTTGGATGAAATTAGTTTTAAGCCACAAAGTGAGGTTATCTGGATTTTTCTTTCATCTTGGGGGGAAGTTGTTTTGATGTTGGGGTTGAACCAATTAAATGGTGTTTGAATGTATCCTAATGAAGGTAATAAATAGAGAATAGTTAAATGCCACATAATAGTTTAGATCACCATTTATGGTCATCTGATTAGGACCAAACCATGTATATTAACATCTTGTAGTAATCACATCATGTTGAAAGTGTTTGGTCAAGGATAGTGTTGTACATATGATGAGGTGGCCCGAGATACAAAGAATATATATGGTTTCATAGGAGGATATAGGCCTTTAAGGATTCTAGAAAGAAAACCATTAGGGTGAATCTAGGTATTGGGTTCAGACATCAGAATGGTTACATACATATCATAGTTAGTTGCGAATCAAAGCCCACTATGATAGGTATGGGTTTGAGATTACCCTATATTGGAGGAGGCCCATTTGAGGGGATAGGATTAGGGATAATATTGATTTTGAGGCCCATGTATTTCATTCATCTAGAATATGACCCATTGATGTTATTATTTTTGGGCTTACACCTGTGAGGATTCCAAAATGAGTGGGTATGTTTGGGGATTACACCCTATTAGAGGCCTATGTGGTTGGGGCCTACATTCATGGGGATTGGAATTTGTGTTCTAGGACTATGTCGTTGAAATTATTTCCAATAATGAATAAGCCCACATGAGTCAGGCTAGGTGTGATAAACAAGAAGAATATGAAGATATGATATTTACAATGTCTAATTTGTCCACTGGTGGACAACCATTAAAATCCATAGTGAGAGGGAAATAAAGTTCCTTGATTCTCATCTCATATTTTTCATTTACAGCATGATCCCAAAAAGAGATAGGGATTTAAACATGAATCCTCCCATCATTGTACCCTTTGATGGTGAAGAGGATAAAAAGTTCCACCACCCACCTGAAAGACTCGAGGCTTAAACTTGGAGGGATGCTCGACAAGTTCCATGAAAATACAAGACCTTCCAAAACCTAACCTCATTAAAGGGAAAGGAAAAAAGTTCACCTAAACATATAGAACAATGAGGTTCATCTGAGATTCTATGGTTCCATAATAACATTAATGGTTAGGACCATGGTAACCATGGAAATGTAAACAAGATGGAATTTTGAGGGTCCACCTTATCAGATAAGTTACCAACATGACTCCATTTACCATTGGTATGTATAATTGAGATGACCAGATGATGTGATTGATGATCTAATTAAACATTTCATGTGGCTTTGGAAGATTCCTTGGTCTGATACCTTTATAATGGTTTCTAGAGGGTCCAAAGTGGGGCTTGATGGTATGTTGTTAGGAAGTGATGGGAGTTGAAGCACATAATTTTCATTGATAAACCATTCTGCATAACATGCTCTTATGTGGGATGGGGTTCCCTCCATGTATAATATTGGTACACAAGTGTGGGTACCATACGTATAACAACGTGCTATGAAAACTATTACTCCACCCAAGTAGTATGTTTCTATGTTGAGTTAGGTTCTTCTAGCGTCGAATTTTTTTCGGCAAGTTCAGGTTCCCCCAACAAGGATTTTTACTATGTGGGGCAGGGTTCGTCCCAAATACCAATTTGATATGTGGGGTACATGGCCATATAGGTGTCATCCATTTATTCCCCATGGAATGCTATTTTGAAATGTTATTTATGTTTATAGGTTTTTAGATGAATTTATTTCATTCTTAATGCCATGTGGTGACTTTAACTAGTATGAATTGATGTTTTTAACTAAATACTCTTTGATTCATAGAAATTTGTGTTGTCCTTTATTTTCTATCTCCCATTTTTCAACTCCCTCTCAATTACCCATATGGGGAATCTTATATAAGAATGCAAGAAAAAAATCTAGCATTCCATTTCGTCCATGGTGGACCACAAGTCTTTCTTTGTGTGAGACAAATGATGATGCCTAGACCCACAAAGTGATTCATTCGTGGATGCAGTTATTTGTGGGGGAAAATTCACCATCTATCCCCAAAAATGATTATGGTTTCTTCTACTAGAATCATATGTATTTTCTAGTCCCACGAATGAGTTTTTTCATGGGGGGTGATCATTCACAATGGAAGAAATCACCATATGGACAGACATACAACATGGATTCATTCATGGGTGTAGGAAATATCACCCTGTCTAGTGAATGATTTCATTCATGGGATTCCATGTGGAGTGACATTATGTATTTTGTTTTTTACACCCCGTGTCAAAGCATTCCCTCACAGATCTCCCTTATTCAAATATTTTTATTCAAACCCTTATTTGGATTTAGTTATTATAACAACCCATACTTTACATACATGGTTATTACTTCAGAATTGAAGCATAATTATTACAACATATAACAAAACCATGATAGGACCGTATAGGCATAGTGTCTTTCAAAACTAGGAAACATAAACAACTGGTTCATAAATAATCTAAATTGTCTCCCATTTATTTCATCAGATCTAGAGTACCTTTTGGCATATCCTACTTAATACCCTTATTCTTGACCTGGGAAAAAGAAAACATACAAAAGGGTGAGCTCAAATTCCCAGTAAGGGTAACCAAAATAAATATCAATCATATCATATTCATAAGAACATAACATTTTGAAAATATTAACCTACAAAAGATATCATAATATCATAAAATGGGATAAATCATAGTAGTGAAATGTAATCCCAATAATCATAACATATAATATGAAGCTTTTTGGCATACACACATAATCATAGAAAATCATTTCATATTAGTCAAGGCTCATTGCCAAGACCATCACAACGGACAAAGTCAATTACTAAACCGAGTTCACTCCTCATTCCAGTCCTGTATCACTGAACCAGATTAACTTTCCGTTCCATCCATATCTATCACATTAGATATAAATCTTTACACAATTCATTAGAGGGAAATATAGGTCCCACCCATCACATAATAAAACCATTCTTATGTGTGCCACAAAATCACAAATCATAGCATAACCAACGTAATAAAAAGGAGATTCTTAAAAATCATGCCATCATAACATAATCCATATAAGATAAAAGGACATAATAAAATTAATTCCATCTTAACATAATAAAATTAATGTAAAAATAGGGATAGAAACAGAACCCTATATTATCTTATATGGAAAATAATTTTGACAAAATACATGAACTCAATTCTTGAGGAAAATATACTTTCTACTTCAAAAACATTTTTCCTTTCTTAAAATGAAATACAATTTTAAACTAAAAGAAATTGATTGAAAATTAACATAAAAAAATGTATATTAAGATTCATGTAAATAATGTTCTATGAAATCATTAAAATCCATTCGTGCCGTATAAGGTAAAAAAACATTCTTCTCGTACTTTGGCCGGAAAAGTCAAAAAGTGCCTCGTACTAAAAAAGAAAAAATATTCCATTAATATCTTTTACTAGAAACTCACCAATGGGTAAAATTGGATTTAAACAATTGTAGGAGGATAGAAATAATATTACATATTTAGGAATCATGGATGTGGATGATAAATATTCCCTAGTAAATTCTGAAGTACAAACAATCTCAGATAAAAATGAGATTGTGATATTTTCTCTTACCTTAGGTCCAATTTGCTTCGTATATATCTGAACACCCCGTATAATGATTTAAATAATGTCATTTACTTATTACAGAATCATATTAATTGTTATGATATCATATATGGTCATATTATTTTCTTCTTATTAGTAATATTTCATTGCCACTTGTTATTTGGGTGTTCATTGCTTTATGTTCTTATGCATGTTTTGTCGAATAAATTATTATTCTTCTTTATAGGTTATAGATACCACATTTAAATAATGGTATTAGTGTAATATATATCTTATTTATTCATTCAATTCATTTATTTAATCATTATTCAATTAAGATCAGGTAGAATGAGTCTCATCACATCGCAGAGATGGTAGGCGGTATGTACGCACGAGCGATGATATCATTTCCATGATCGTGGAATTATATTGAAGAGTATGTATACTATTTAAGAATCAATATCAATTTACAATAATCATATATAGTTATTCTTTACACCATTATACCCATCCATGTAAGGTGGTGGTGGAAAACAGATTACACCACGACGTGGAGACGGTATTCCGTACGTACGCACACGCAGTGATTTCATTTTCCGTAGGATGGAAAGAAGGTGAAATAGGGTTGTTAAATATTTATAATAACATATCAGTATATGAGTGATACTGATGTTATTACTTCTTAATGAAACAACTAAAGAAGCGGAAGTATAAGAAGAAATAAAATTGAAAGAATCGGTAACAGATGTTACCTCTTCATCGACACGCCTCTTTGAATCCTCCTCTTAGGGTACTAAAATTTTCCTCTGAAGAAGACCAGGACCACTAGTATGTTTATAGGGAAGTTGATAACGGAAATGGTCAGGGGTTGGCCGAACTTTATGGCTCAAAATTGTGTGAGGAGGAGAGGGAGGATGTTCCCTTTTATAATGGAGGAGAGGGGCACCTTAGGAAAAACATAAAATATTATTTTATAATAAAGTCATATTCGGTTTATAAAAGCTCATAATTGATTTATTTCGAACCTAAAGTGGGGATGGGTATAACTCCTCTCAACCAATAGGTTTTAGACAAGTTTAGGTTACTATTTTAACCTTATCATTTAGATTTAACTCTAAGTTAAATAATTTAAGTTTTACCATGTCTTCTTGTTTTATTACACTATATGGTTAATAAACTTACTATAACAAGACAAAAGAACCCCAATTGGTTCATTAGTAATATATATAACCTTATCTATGTCATTTGGACGAACCTTATATTTTTAGGAATATAATAACAATTAATAATATAATATTTGTTTTAAAAAATATTTTATGTCAATTTTGAAACTATTTGGAAATTTATTTTTGTGAAAATCATAACAACATTATTTGTTCTAAAAAATTTAATTAAATCAATACTAACATGTCATATTAACCGATAAAATTATATTAATTTATAAAAAGTCTAAAATTACATTTATTTGGGTATTTATAACATCAATTATGTTAATATTTCATTAATAAGGTAATTACTACATCATCATTGTGTAATAAATAAATAGATTTATTTAATTTCTAAAAATTTTAAATAAAATACCATTAGGTAGGAAATCGTTTTAACTTTATAATGAATATTTATAGTTGCATTTATCTTATGTATAACCTTACATTAAAAATGTTTTTAGTTATTAATCTTTGATTTTAACAATTTTAAAAATTCATTAAATAAAATAATAATAAATGTCCAAATCTAATCCAAGTGGACCTAAAGGGTAATATTTTATTCCTAATATTTTTTTTCTATTAACACTTATCCTATAGAATTATTAAATGTGTTAGGGTAATAATAATATCATGTTTACCCTTAATTACCCTAGTAACTTTTAAACGTGGTAAATAAAAGTAAAAAGTTCCAAATCACGAAAAAATATTTTTATCTTATTGAACCAAATTTTACTCAATGATATTAACCGTGTCTCTCGTATTTTTGAAATTCCCCTCACAGAAGTGGTAAATTTAAGTTTTATGTACATTTTCAAATTCTCCTAGGAGGTGGGTAAAAGACGGTGAAAAGTTCAATAAAATGTTTATATATCTAAAATTATTATAAAATGACTCCAATGAATTATATTGAACTTATATAGGTATTATGTATCAATTTTGACCTAAAATAAATTTAAATAAAAAATTATTATTTAAATAAAATGTCGGTTTTTAAATAGTAACCTAGTGTTTTCACTATTCATCAAAAAAATTGAATGCTATCCGAAAAATACAAAAATTTTACCCAAAGCTAATTTTGATATTCTAAATCCAAAAATGAAGTCCATTTTGAAAGATAAAATTGATAAAATTTCAAAAATTGGTTATTACTATTCATGACGACTAGTTTATATATTATTTTAATAACATATCATTGTTTAGTGAAACTCGATATTGCGTTCAAAAAATGCTATCGAGGAAGGTTTATCTTGAGTATAACACAAGCCAAGTTAGTGATGTGTGTAATGAAAGATTCCTTTAATGTTTTTTATAACATAAGACATAAAAAATATATACTTCTCATAGAATATCAGGGTGTTACATTCTACACCCCTTAAAATGAATTTCTCTCTCGAAATTCTTCACTTCGTAACAAACAGATGAGGATACCTCTCTCTAATCATATCCTCAAGCTCCCATGTAGCGTCTTCTAGTTGGTGGTTCCTCCATAAAAAATTCACAAAGCGAGTGGTCTTGTTCTATTGAACTTTTTCACTATGATACAAAATCTCTATCGTCCATTCTTCATAAGAAAGATCTTGCTCCAGCAGTACAACTTCTGAGCTTATTACATGTGATTGATCGGGTATGTACTTTCTCAGGATAGATACATGGAACACATCATGAACTTTAGAGATATTTGTAGGAAGCGCCAATCAGTAAGCTACCTTCCCAACACGATCCAGTATTTCAAAAGGACCGATATACCTAGGGATCAGCTTTCCCTTCATTCCAAATCTCATTACTCTCTTCCAAGGAGATATTCGTAAGAACACTTTATCACCCAATTCAAACTCTAGATCTTTTCTTCGGTTGTTGGAAAAAAAATTTTGTTGACTTTGAGCTACTCTTTTGTGTTGTTGAAAAGATCTGGCCTTTTCTGCCATCTCATCATCAATATCAGGCCCTAATAGCTTTCTTTCCTCAACATAATCCCAGCATGTTGGATTCATGCATTTCTTTTCATAGAGAGCTTCATAAGGAGCCATATGTATACTAGAGTGAAAGCTATAATTATAAGAAAATTCAACCAAAGGTAGGTGTTGATCCCAAACACCTTTGAAATCCATAGATCAAGCTCTTAACATATCTTCTAGAGTATGAATTGTTCTCTCAGACTGACCATCTATCTGAGGATGATAAGCGGTGCTGAAACTCACCTCTATATCTAAATTATGCTAAAGACTTCTCCAGAACTTCGAGGTAAACCGTGGATCCCGATCAGATATAATGGAAGGTGGTACTCCATGCAATATTACCACTTCCTTTACATATATCCTCTAAAGCTGATCCATAGAGAAATCTTCTTTAATAGCAATGAAATGTGCCGACTTCGTAAGACGACAACTATGACCCAGATAGAATTATTGCCTTTGGATGTTTTAGGATGTTCTGTGAAAAAGTCCATAGTGATGTTTTCCCATTTCCATTCGGGTATGGGTAATGGTTGTAACATCCCCTTAGACTTTTGTCTCTCAAATTTAACTTTCTGACAAACCAAGCATCGAGAGACATATTCATCAACATCTCTTTTCATGCCATCCCACCAGAAGTACTCTTTCAGGTCCCTATACATCTTCGTGCTTCCAGGATGGATAGAGAATGAAGAACTATGAGCCTCATCCAGCAGTTCCTTCTTTAATTTTGGGATGGGAGGAACAGAAACATGATTCTTGAACCTTATTATCCCATCACAATCAAGGTTGAATTCAGGAACATTTCTCACCTTCTTTTGTAACTATACATCTTCTTTTTTTTCCTCTTTAATCTTCACATGTATAGATGGTTGAAAATTCATTTGAGAAAGATAAGATTTTCCCCCTTCCATTATAATCCCAATATCCATCCATTGTAAATCCAAAAATATTGGATATTTTGTGATCCTAATCATGAATAAGCTAGCATGGTCTTGTCGACTTAATGCTTCTGCCACATTGTTTGCTTTCCCAAGATGATAATTAATTGAGCAGTCGTAATCCTTAATCAGCTCCAACTATCTTCTTTTGCACATATTCAGCTCCTTTTGTGTGAAAATATACTTTAAACTTTTATGATCAGTATAAATATCACACTTTTCACCATAAAGATAATTCCTTCATATTTTTAATGCAAAGATTAGCACGACTAAATCCAAATCATGAGTTGGGTAATTTTCCTCATGGATTTTCAACTTCCGTGAGGCATAAGCTATCACCATATCATTTTGTATGAGAACACACCCAATTCCCTTATTGAATGCATCACTATAGATCACAAACCTTTCTCCACTACATGACAGAGTGAGCACAGGTGCACTAGATAACCTTCATTTTAATTCTTTGAAATTTTCTTCATACTCCTTCATCCACATGAACTTCACTCCTTTTCAAGTCAAACTGGTGAGTGGATGAGATTACTTTGAAAAAGCCTTCAGAAAATGTCAATAATATGCAGCCAAACCAATAAAATTTGGATCTTAGTTACTGTCATTGGTCTTGACCATCTTTCAATAACCTCTGTTTTTTCTCGATCCACAGATATCCCCTCTTTTGAGATTATGTGACCCAAAAATGAAACTTTTTGAAGCCAAAATTCACACTTTGTAAATTTGGCATAAATCTTCTCCTTTATTAGGGTCTTTAATCTAATTCTCAAGTGATATTCATGTTCTTCCTTGATCTTTGAATAAAAAAGAATATTTTCTATAAATACTACCACAAAATGATCAAGATAGTCTCTAAAGACTCTATTCATCAGATCCATGAAGATAGCAGGGTCATTAGTAAGACCAAATGGCATCACTATAAATTCATAGTGTCCATACCTTGTACGAAAATCCGTCTTTGGTATATCCTCCATTTGTACCCTTAATTTATGATACCTTGAACAAAGATCAATCTTGGAAAAGTATTGAGCACCGCGTAGTTGGTCAAATAATCCATCAATGCGCGGAACATGATATATGTTCTTGATAGTGATCTTGTTAAGTTCTCAATAATCAATGCAGAGTCTCATTGATCCATCTTTCTTCTTAGAAACCAAAACAAGTGCTCCCCAAGGTGACGTACTAGGGCGTATGAATCATTTATCAAGATTCTATTGGAGTTTCTTCTTCAATTCCTGCAACTCAATTGGGGCCATTCTATATGGTGTATTTGAAATAGGCATAAAACCCGGTATGAATTCTATTGAAAACTCAACTTCACGATTTGGTGGAGGACCTGGAAATTCCTCTAGAAAGACATCATCAAAGTCTCGTACAATGGGAATATTCTTAATCGTGAGTTTCTCTCCAACCATTTGAGATAAATAACCTTCATTTAATGGGACGAAGGCCCCTAAGATGGATGAAATTTACACTGGAAGGTTATATTCATCCTTGCATCTATAGATGATAGTAGATTGATCAGGAATATTGAATGTGATTTAACTTTTTTGGAAATTGATATGAGTTCCATATAATGAAACCCAATCCATGCCATGAATCACATCAAATTCCACTATAGGAAGTATCACAAGATTTTCAGGAAGCACTTTCCCACAAACTTCAACAGGAGAGGAATTGTAAACTTTTGATGCGACTGTTGTGCCATTAGGGGTTGTCATAGCTAACTCAATATCTAACTTCTGAGGTAATATGGTGATACCATTAGAAAATTCTTCTGAAATAAAACAATGGGTGGATCCAGAATGAAATAAAAGATTTTCTTCTTTAGAGTGGATGTTATGTTTATGTTTCACCACTTCATTATCATACTCCACATCGCCGATAGAAATTGCATGAGACTTTCCTTTGTCTTTGGCCTTAATAGTTTTTTGACGTTGATCATCATCAACAACCATTGGATTAGGGAATTGATTGGAATAATTCCCCATTTCCTTGCACTTGAAACATTGAACTGTAAGAGGTTCATTCTATGTATCCCTTTCTTTATTCATATCATTTCACATCTTCTTCCCATTATTTTGACATTCAACTGCCCGATGACCTTCTTTTCCACACATAAAACATTTACTTGTCCCTTCAAGACAATTCCTTCAATGATTCTTTCCACACTTGGAGAATAAGGGAAAACTCATCATCTTTTCGGTGCAGTATTTAGATTTTCCTTTGAATTCCATTTTCTTCTTCTTATCTAACCCACATGATTGATGGGTTACTTTAATCTCCTTCTCAACCTTGAGAGCACATGAAACAATTTCCTCATAGATATTGAAGTCCCTTATGGATCATGCTTTTTGAAGGCTTTGTTTTAGGCCACTAAAGAATCGATCGATTTTACTCTCAGGTTGGATAACAATTCCAGAAGCGTACCTTGCAGGCCTTGTAAAATTGGCTTCGTAGGTACCAACTGATTCATCATCCTTTTTCTTCAGTTCAAGAAACTCCATCTCCATCATTGTTCGAAGAATATGATTGCAGTAATTATTGAAAAATATGTTCTTGAACTCATCCCATTCCATGGACTCAATTCCATCCCTTTTTTCATATTCTTAATAAGATTCCACCATTGATCAGCTTCACCTTCCAAACGAAATACTGCTAAGATGACTTTATCATGTTCAGAACATTGCAGGACTGAAATTATATTTTCAGTGGTAATAATCCATTTTTCATCCACTAATGTACCAGAAGACCCACTGAATGAAGGTGGACGCTTCCTCATGAAGGATTCAATAGAATGTTGCTCCTTCCTTTTCTCGTCTGGAAGTCCTGTATGATTCATAGCTTGAGAAAGTTGTGTGAGCATGGTTATGAGATTTTGTATTCCAAATCCCATAATTTTTGGTTGCTCAGGGGTATAATCATTACATTTCCCATCTCATTCAACAATAACATGGTTCCTTCGGGATCTAGCCATTGACTAAAACCAAGAAGCATAGTGTGAGAAACACTTATCATAACAGGAAAAACACACAATCAAGAATAAAATTTCATAGTTTAGGACTTATCATAGGTTGTTCCGGGCCATTTGGAAAACACTAATATTGCATTCTATGTTTAGACATATCCTTAGAGTTCTTACTAAGGATTTCAGATCCTAGTTTCTAAAAGTTGACAATTCCTTTCCTCTGATACCAACTATAACAAACCATACATTACGTTCATGGATATTACTTCAGAATTGAATCATACTTATTAAAACATATAACAGAACCAAGATAGGATCATATAGGTCTAGGGTATTTAGAAACTGCGAAACAAAAAAAACTGGTTGATAAATCATATACATTTTATCCCGTTTATTTCATCATATTTGGAGTCCCTTATGGAATATCCTGCTTAATACACTTCTTTTTAATCTGGGAAAAAGAAAACATAAAAAAGGGTGATCTCAAATTCTCAGTAAGGGTAAACAAAAGAAATATCAATCATATCATATTCATAAGAACATAACTTTTTGAAAATATTAACCTGCAAAAGATATCATAATATCATAACATGGGATAAATCATAGCAGTGACATGTAATCCCAATAATCATTACTTAAAAATTGAAACTTTGTGTCATACACACAAAATCATAGAAAATCATTTCATATTAGTCAAGGCTCATTGCCAATACCATCATAGAGGACAAAGTCCATTACTGAACCGAGTTCACTTCTTGTTCCAGTCCTGTATCACTAAACTGGATTATCATGTCATTTCAGCCATCACTATCTCATGAGATATAAATCTTTACCCAATGAATTGGTGGGAGATATAGGTCCCACCCATCACATAATGAAAACATTCTTATGTGTTCCAAAAAATCAGAAATCAAATCATAACCCATGTAATAAAAATGGGATTCTTAAACATCATTCAATCATAACATAATCTCTATAAGATAAAAGGACATCATAAAATTAATTTCATCATAACATAATAAAATCAATCTAAAAATTGAAATATAAGAAGAAAACCTATATTATCTTATAAGGAAAATAATTTTGATAAAACACTTGAACTCCAATCTTGAAAAAAATATCCTTTATACTTCAAAAAAAGTTTTCCGTACTTAACAAGTAATACAATTTTAAACTAAAATAACTTGATTAAAAATAAACTTGAAAACATGTAAATTAAGATTCATGGAAATAATGTTCTATGAAATCATAAAAATCCATTCATGCCGTATAAGGTAAAAAATCATTGTTCTCGTACTTTGGTCGGAAAAGTCAAAAAGTACCTCGTACTAAAAACGATAAATGATTCCTTTCATATCTTTTAATAAAAACTCACCAATTGGTAAAATAGGATATAATCAATTGTAGGAGGATAGAAAGAAAATTACATATTAAGGAAACATGGATGTGGATGATAAATATTCCCCCGTAAATTCTGAAGTATAAACAATCTTAGAGATTGCGATATTTTCCCTTACCTTAGGTCCAATTTGCTTCGTACATATCCGAACGTCCTATATAATGATTTAAATAATGACATTTACTTATTATAGAATCATATTAATTTTTATGATATCATATACGGTCATATTATTATCTTTTTATTAGTAATATTTCATTGCTACTTGTTATTCGGGTGTTCATTGCTTTGTGTTCTTATGCATGTTTTGTCGAATAAATTCTTATTATTCTTTTTAGGTTATAGATAACTAATTTTATGAATGGTATTAGTGTAATATATATCATATTTATTCATTCAATTCATTTATATAATCATTATTCAATGAAGATCCTCTAGAACGAGTCACATCACATCGTGGAGACGGTAGGCCGTACGTATGCACGAGCGACGATATCATTCCCATGATCGTGGAATAGTATTTAAGTTTATGTATACTATTTAAGAATCAATATCACTTTACAATAATCCTATATAGTTTTTCTTTACACCATCATACCGTTCAAGTAAGGTGGTGGTGGAAAAAATATTACACCACGGCGTGGAGAGGGTATTCTGTACGTACGCACGCACGGTGCGGTGATTTCATTTTTCGTAGGATTATAGAAAGTGGAAAATGGTTGTTTCATATTTATAATAACATATCAGTATATGATTGCTACTTATGTTACTACTTAATAATGAAAAAAATAAAGAATATGATGTAGAAAAAGAAATAAATTTTAATGAATCTGTAACAGATATTACCTCTTCTTCGACACGCATCTTTGAAAACTCCTCTTGGGGCACTAAAATTGGTCTTTGAAGAAGAACATGACCTCTATTATGTTACTAGGGAAGTTTATAAGGGAAATAGTCAGGGGTTAAATGAGCTTTAAGGATCAAAATTGTGTGACGAGGAGAGGGAGGAGGTTCCCTTTTATAAGGGAGGATAGGAGAACCTTAGGAAATACTTAAAATATTATTCTATAATAAAGTCATATTCGGTTTATAATAGCTCAAAATTGATTTATTTCGAATCTAAAGTGGGGATGGGTCTCAATACTTTCATCCAATAGGTTTTAGACAATTTTAGGTTACTATTTTAACCCTATCATTTAGATTTAAATCTAAGTTAAATAATTTAACTTTTACCTTATCTTCTAGTTTTCTTACACTATATGGTTAATAAAGATACTATAAAAATACAAAATAACCTCAAGTGGTTCATTATTACTACATATAACCTTATCTAAGTCATTTTTCTGAACCATATATTCTTAGGAATAGAATAACAATTAATAATATAATTTTTTCTTTAACAACTATTTTATGTCAATTTTGAAACTATTGGGTAATTGATTTTTGTGAAAATCAGAATAGCTTGATTAGTTAGAAATAAATAAATTAAATAAATAATAACATGTCATATTTACCTAAACAATTAGTGGAAATAATAAAATGTCTCAAATTACATTTATTTGGGTATTTATAACATCAATTATGTTAATATTTTATTAATAAGGTAATTACTGCATCATCATTGTGTCATATATAAATGAAATTATTTAATGTCTAATAAATATAAATAAAATAAAATTAGGTAGGAAATCTTTTTAGATTTCTAATTAATATTTATAGTCAAATATATCTTATGTATAACCCTACGTTAAAAATGTTTTTAGTTATTAAACTTTGATTTTAACTATTTAAACACTTCTTTAAATAAAATAATAATAAATGTCATAATCTAATACAAGTGAACCAAAATGGTAAAATATGATTCCTAAGTTTGTTTTTGGTCGAATTAAACTTATTTAATAGAATTAGGACATGTTTTAGGGTAATAATAATATCATTTTACACTTAATTACCCTATTTACTTTTAACTGTGGTAAATAAAAGTAAAAAGGTACTATTCACCAAAAATTATTTTTATCTTATTGAACCACATTTTACTCCTTGATATTAACTGTGTCTTCTGGAATTTCTAAATTCCACTCACAGAAGTGGTAAAATTATGTTTTATGTACATTTGTAAATTCTTTTTGGAGGTGGTTAAAAGACTGTGAAAAGTTCAATAAAATATTTATATATCTATAATTACTATAAAATGACGTCAATGAATTAAATTGAACTTATATATGTATTATGTATCAATTTTTACCTAAAATAATTTAAATTAAATAAATAATTATTTAAATAAATGTCGGGTTTTAAATAGTATCCTAGTGTTTTCACTATTCATCAGAAAATAAAAGTTTTCAGAAAAATACCAAAATTTTACCCTAGGCTAATTTCGATATTCCAAATCCAAAAATGAAGTCTATTTTGAATGATAAAATTTATAAAATTTCAAAAAGTGTGTATTACTATTCATAATGGTTAGTTTATGTAATATTTTAAAAACATATCTTTGTTTAGTGAAACTCGATAATCCGTACAACACAAGCTATCGAGGAAGGTTGATCTGGCGTATAATGCAAGCCAAGATATTGCTGTGTGTAATGAAAGATTCCTATGATGTTGCGTATAACATAATACATAAAAAAATATACTTCTCATAAAATATCAAGGTGTTACACTTATCCATGAACCGAACGAATGGAATTATTTTCATGTTGCATGTAGAACTTTCTGGACCCAAAACAATTACCTTTACATATTCTTGTTGGAATATTTATGGAAGAGTGTGAGTTCGTGCGGTAATTTTTTATATAAAAAAGGAAATGGAATAATGATCATGTAGATCAAAAGATGTATGAACATGGTGTTTTTGAGTCCCCTCATGATAAAATAAAAAACAAGGATTTTCACTCAATTGAAAATCCTTATGCCAATGTCAAAATAAATTTTGTTCCATTTTAGGAAATTGATTATTGTAGATGGAATCATCGAAAATGAAAAAATGAATGATTCTTGTGAAAGAATTTTTTTGAGAGGATGATTTGTGTGAAGAAGAATTTTTTAAAAGTAGGTTTT
The DNA here is from genome assembly GCA_963277665.1 of Viscum album. Classification (NCBI taxonomy): domain Eukaryota; kingdom Viridiplantae; phylum Streptophyta; class Magnoliopsida; order Santalales; family Viscaceae; genus Viscum; species Viscum album. The sequence goes on along the minus strand of OY728161.1, from coordinate 577,663,276 downwards.
GGATGTTTCTATATTCATATTTGGAAAAGAAAAGGTTTTCGTAAAAGTTTCAAGAGTTCACAAAGGTGGATTTGTATTGTGTATATTGAGTTATTCAAACCTATAAATTTAGATTGAGAATGTAAAAATTGTTAATGTCAAATACTATATGATTAGTGAATGGTTAATGTTTAGTTCAAGGTTAGTGGTGATATACTTAATTTTGAAAAGGGTAAAAAAATCTATAAATTGGGGTTACCCCCATCATTTAAAGAATATAAACAGAAAGATGTTCCAAAGGATCATAATTCATTAAATGGTTTCATGAATATGGTGACCCATGCTTCTCATACATAGATATAACATCTTTCTAGTTGAATATTAAACATATTAAAAAATAACACTTGAGTACCAATAGAGTTTAGATTCATTAGAGACTAGGTACCAACTATTATATTTTGGTGAAATATATTCAATATCTCTGACAATGATCTTCTAATTTAGTTCTCTTAATAGGTATACCCAACACAAAACCTTTAATCATAAATTTTTTAGATAAAATATAAGAAAAGGTTAGCTCCGATGATCAATAAGGGTAAACAAGGGATATATCTATATAACATGAGAATATGTGTATGATAACATAAGAATAACATTTTAAAACCATAACCTGCACATAATAGATCATAGATATGCATCATGAAATTAATATTAGTCGTTAATAAAGCATTAATCCTTATAAAATCAATGAACATGATCCATGATTACATAACATTATCATTAGAAAAATATTTGGGGGAAGAAAATTAAATTTTAACATTGTGAATATTTAAAAATAGAGACATGTTCACTCATTATGTTATGGTTGTAAAATTAGCCCTTATGTAAACATATGGAAATGAAACTAGCACCACATGTAAAATTAGACATGAAACATAAGTCTACACATTACATTATTGATTTGAAAGACATATCCACACATAAAATTTTGAACATATAATGTGGTTCATGTGTAACACTATGAACATGTAATCATGTTCACCCATAACACTGTCAACGTGTAATTAGGATCACACATGACATATTTACCCATGAGTTATCCATATTTACCTAATACATTGTAGAGAGATATTGGTCCCACACATCACATAATGAAAACTATATGTATGTGTACCACAAGATCATAGAACTATCATCATATCATAACCCATGAGATGAAATGGTTTTCATAAACAAATCATCCTTTAACAAATTACATAAAAGAGAAAATAATTCATAGTAATTTCATCATAGAATGAAACGTGGAAAATAATTTTGTTTTATAAGATATTTATCATTGTATAACCTATGAAAGAGAAATTGATTTCAGAATAATTTTGTCATCATGAATATAAATAATTGAGATATACTATAAGATTGATTTCGTTGGATAATTTACTTAATATATCATAGGTCACATAAATTTTTGTTATCATAGATGGAAAACAATTTTGAATGAATAAATAAAACTTTTCCAGAGGAAATTATCCTTTCCATTTTGAAAAAAAACTTTTTACAACATCAAAATATTTTAAAAATCATTTTCTTTGATAATAACATTTGAAACATATAAAAGATGATTTAAAAATATTTAGTGGTCATGGAATCTGTAAATATCATTAAATATTTATTCATTAAAGTAATGATTATTTTCAAATTTTCAGTAAAACTCAAAGTATCATTTTCTAAAATGGGACATGAATAATCCTATGAAAACATTTTGTTAAAAATTAAAACATGGGTAAATATTTATTTAATAAATAATTTTTAGAATGTCACATACATCATTGAAAACATTTTTTGGAAACGAGGTTTGATTTGAAAGAGTGTAATCTACCAAATAATGAAATAATGAATTTTTTTATAAAAAAATAAAAAATTATATTATCAAAAAAAGTTTAAAATGGTACTATTACATGAAAATATCAGTAATGGCCAATGGGTAATAAAAGACATGAGAATTCATATGACGTAGATCAGATGATTTCATTATTAGAGACATAATAATAAAAAATCATGATAAAATACCCATAAAACTTATAAAAATATGGAATCCACATAATTTTCAGTAGAATCATCATTAAATACATTAATGAAAAAATTGTTGGTGAATATAACATCTGTCTCATAGAAGAAAAAATTGATATAGTAATACATTACCATAAGTCTCGACATCCGTTGAACGTATTCAAACCTCTTATATAATAAATATAAATACATTATTAATCTTTTATAGAATGATAATAATATTTATTATATCCTATATTATTTACTTATGACAATTTATTACCCATTTATTATCAATTCTTTATTAAAATGATGTTTCTGGTAATAACCACTTTGTTTTACATATATGATTTTATTTTTCATTTTCTGTCCTATTATGTTGATCATGTTTTTGAACCTACATAATAATAATAATGAAAAAAGTTTCATATTTATAAATAAATTATACTTTTTAAAAAGGTAATTCATGATGGTTTTGAGAAATGATGTACATTATGGACATGGAGATGATAACTCATATGTACGCAAGAGTAAGGTTTCCATTTTCAATGATCATAATTTTATGAAGGTAAGTAATATTTTATCATTGAATAAAGATAATTATATTATAAATATAATATTATTTCTTTAAATATTCGTATACATATAATCCATGTGGTTTGGTTATGAACATAAATTGCCACATCGCATCGTGATGGCGATAGTTTACACATACAAAATTGACAATATCATCTTTTGTGAGTGAAATAGTGAGGAAAAAAATGATATATTATTTTTTCAGAATGATTAATATTCCATTAATATTATAATAATTTCATTTAATCCAGATATATTCTTTACTTTTATCTTTATTATCATACATGTAAAGAGTTAGGGAAAAACAAATCACATTTTTTTTGTGAGGTGGTAGGCCTCCGTACACATAACTGCGGTTATCGTGTCAAATATAGAAGGAAAAGTAAAAATATAGATGTGATAAAATAGATCTAATCGTATAGTTGTATTAAAAATATAATATTTATATTATATATGGAACATAATAACCGACATTGATAGTGGGAAATGAAAAAATGAACAACAACAGTTCGCGAGGAGGTAGTCTATTGTACACAAGAATGATGATTCCATAACCCATTTTATAGAATCAGGGATGGTTATTGGTGATTAACAAAACCTAAAAAATTTAGTTTTATAAAAGATAATAAATTATTATATCATCGAGGTTTAATAAAAATTTAATGTGGTTGGGGAATAAAAATAATAATAACGATCTTTGAAGAGAATTACCTAATCTATTGTTAATGTTCTTGTGTATGCACCAAAACCCTTACTGGATTAGCCTACATCCCTAAATAAGTATTCAAAGATTCGGTTATGGGTTTTCTATTATTATTTTGTCAGGTAATGGAAGAACCAAAATGGTATTACGTAGGGAATATGAGAGGAGAGGTGGTGTCCATTTATCAGTTATATGATTAGAACACATGTAATTTTTAGAAATGAAAAAGATGTAGCCATATTTTTCTCAATCCAAAATTTCCAAAATAGTTTATTCTCTATCCTCAAATAATATAGGGTCTAAATATGTACCTGAAAAGGATATTATTCCTTTTATTGGTCAATTTAACTTTAATATTTTTAGTTTACCCCCAGAAAACCATTTTTACCCTAACTCTTAAAAGTAATTTCTCTTTTTTATTTACTATTCACTATTTTAAAAAATATAATTGAAAAGATTCTGTAATATAACGTAATCTAATTAAGAATATTTAATATTTTAAAAAAAAATCCATTCAAATTAGTGAACATTTTGATACAAAATTAATCTCATAGATGCTATGTGAAATCTTTTTTTCACAGACAAAATGTTAAAAAGTTAAAATGTTTTTGTAAATAAGTAAATAGAAAAATGATTCCAATGAAATAAAGTGGATTAATAGATATATTAATGAACTAATTATAATTTAAATTAGTGATAAAATATATTTTTTTAATAAATAATTTAAATTCAATAGTACTTTTCCAATAAATTTCATCATTTTTCACTATTAAAAATAAAAATAATATGTTCAATAATATTATAAAAGATTCACTATAATATAATAATGAGATGAGGATTTAAAAAATATAAGTTATTTCTTAAATTATAGTTTCTAATATTTTCAATAATTAGTTATAAAATAACTACACAAAGGGGTGATAAAACCATTTAATAAAGTACAGTTTTAAGTATAAAAATCATTTTATTCTTACATAATATCTAGAGAACACATAAGATTATTATAAATATAATTTTTTATTTTATACTATAAATATTTAATTATATATAATTACAAAATTGATATGTTATATCTACAATGTTAAAATGTGTTTTATTGCATAAAAATAGTCTTTTCAAAAAAAGATGTTGATTATTTTCATATAGTGTTATTATTTTCATTTAAAAATAATCAGTTAAAATGGAATTAATCTTAAATACTTATATCAATGAAATATTTTTATAATTTAGTTAATAATATTAATTACTATCATTCCATTGGCTTTGTGATAATATTCTAAATATATAATAGTTTTTTAACAGTACAACTCATTTTTTTAAACTCAATGTCACTTGTAAAACAAGATACACATAGTTTTTTATGTAATGAAGGAAATAATCAGCTTTTTGTATAAAAAAATAAAAAAAATTAATTATATTTGAAATAAATATTTCAAAAAAATCCCTGGGTGATATATTCTAGCTCCAATAAAATTATTTTTACCCTTGAAATTCATCAAATTTGTAATAACAACAGTAGAAAATTCAACATAATTAAATCATCAGGTTCAAACAGAGCTCTCTCACGATGGTGGTTTTAAAAAAAACATTGACCAAGTGTTTGGTCATGTTTTATAGATCATTATCTATTTGATAAGGAATCTCAATAAATAATTACTTATCAGAAGGATCATGCTCCAACAACATGACCCTTGTGTTTATTATATGTGATAGATTGAGTATATACTACCACATGGGAGTTACACTAAACACATACTGAATATAAGAGAGTTTTTTTGGAAGAACTAAGATATAAGATAACATCCCAAAACTATTAGTAATTTTAAGGGGAATGATATACCTAAGAATTAGTTATTCATTAAATTATCCAAATTTTTTTTGTATAACCCCCTTTCCCACTAACTTCAATTTCACGATTTCACCGACAATTATTTTCATATAATTTTTTAACTATTGCAGTATTTTTTATAAATGGCTCTAACATTCTCATCAATTTAATTAGCTACCTCAGGTCCCAATAGTTTTAATTCTTCAACTTCATCTAGTATTTTATAATTATACACTTATTTCCATAATAGGATTGATAAAGATCTATATAAATCATTGATTTAAATATATTATTATAAGAAAACTGAAATTTAGGAATTTGGGGATCGAAACAACCTTTTAGATCTATAGAACATGATCTTAAAATATCATCGAGGTTTTTTGATTATTCATTTACACTGATCATCTATTTGAGAAAGATACACCATGTTGAAACTCAACACTACGTAAAGATCATTCTGAATACATTACCATGAATAGAGGTAATATTCTTGTCCTAATCTTATATAATTGAATATTGTACCCCATTAAACCACACCACTTAGTTAATGTATATAATGACAAAATGATATATGGATAAATATTCTTTTGTAGTAAGATGAGATTGGATTTCCTCAGGTGATCATCAATAACAAATAATTACATAAATTTTATTGATAAGATAAAAACTAAATACTACTCGTACCATTAATAATTAGTCCATAATGTGTAAAGGTATTCATCATCAACTAACATTTTCACTAAAACATATATAAAACCAGTGGGTTATATATCATAAAATGTATCTTCAAATATCGTTAATCTTGATAAATTTATTTTCACATAAAACCTCAAAAGAAGTGTTAATGAATTTGAACTAATTATGACACTAATACTCGTAATTTAATGATTATGTCCATAACTCTTAAATTAATCATACATTTAGACATATACAATTCTAAATGATAATTAAAACTTTATTCCACATATTATCTCTTATCTTAAATAAAAAATCATTTTAATCTTTGTTTTATCCTTGTATAATTATAATATAATTTGTGATAAAATTATTATAGAATCCATGTAGAGATATATAATCATAAGAAATTTCACTAAATTATGTACATTAAGATTTTCATAGGGCCCATTCATAGAAAATGAACCATAAAATTACCAATAATGAAGGGAGTATATGTATTCCTTAATTTTCAGGAACCACTTTATCCATTTTGATTTCGTAATCATTCCCATTTCCATTCATCCCCCAACGTTATTGTAGATTATCATACACAGTAGAACAAGGATTGGGGAATTGATAAGTATAATATAAGAACTATTTTCACATGAAACACTATATTGTGGAAAAAACATTTTGTTGAACTTCATCCCCACTATTTTCATTAACCATATGGTTTAAACTACTTGTACATTATTTTTATTGATGGAAATGATTACCACACTGAAAAACATTCTTATTCCACATGAAATAACCTAAGGGATCCTTCCAATAGTTTTGGAAAGTATGAGTTTGTAGATTTTTCTTCCATTAATGTGACACATCATTAGAATTTCTATGGACACCATATTAAATTTCTTATTAGAAGAACCTAGGAGATTTTGGGAATAAAAGTACACTTTTATTGCACATAAAAAGATTATTCATAGCATAAGAATTCCCCTAGAGTTAATGAACCTTTGAGATTTGGTTTTTGGAAACTTATGAATAATTAAACCATTATTTTAGAATAAAAGACAATACGAGAAGAATATATAAAAATTCTTGTCATTTTTTCTTCATATGGGACAATAGATTAATCCTCATTATGAATAAGTTTGATGATTTCTATAACCATTTTTTTATAATGAATACACGAATGTATTCATTAGAAAATAGGATTTTAAAACCATCCCTCATTTTGAAAATAATTTCTTCCCATTAACTCATATTATTTTTAAGAGTCCAACATTGATGTTTCTCACTATTCAAATTGAATAAATCCAAAATATAAATCTCATGATTTTAAAACTAGAGAATGGGAAATCTCAATTTCATGGTGTTGATCCATGGTTGAGAAAGTATTTTATTAGATGAACCACTAAATGAAGGAGTGAATTACATAATAAAGGAATCAATAGAACAATGTTACCTCATTTTATTTATTGGAAGATCAACATGAGTAATTTAATGAGAAGAGTGAATAATCACTATAAAATGGTTTTTCATTTAAAAAACCATCACATATCATTTCATAGAAGTAAAATCATTGCAAAATTGATTATATTCTTCATTAACATGGTTCCATCTGGTTCTAACTACTTACTAAAACAAAGATGCAAAGTTTAATAAATTCTAAACAGATTGGAAAATCATATAATCATTAAAATAATCAATTATTGGATGTCTATATCATGATGACTTATTTTTAATCTATGAAACCTTATTTTTATCACTAGTCATTCATAGTCATCATTTTTTAAATCCTCCATTATGGATCATAAAGAGTTTGTGAGTTTCCAAATAATACCCCCACAACTGTGAAACTGGCTATGTAGAAAGTCCTATATGTACATAAGTTGATGACTGAGAATATCTCAATGTGATCTTTTTTAGGTTATTATCACATAGTTACCTATATTCTATACCCTAATTCACCCACATTATCATGAAATTGATGTATTATCTTGAAACCACTTCCTCTATATTATTCCAAAATGACAGGAAAACATTATAGAATTAACTCATCCTTAGACTTATCCATAGATACATCCCTATACATATCGCTTCAAATAGACCTAGGTATATCACTAAAAACTTCCCATTATAGTTTAAAAATGTTAACAAAGCATATATATTGATACTAACTATAGTTACCTAGTCCACTAATATATAGATATTATATCTTTTTAGATGAATATTAAATACATTACAAAAACACACTCTTGAGGACCATAATAGGTATGAGGTTTTAGATACCAGGTAGAAAATCATATAATTTTATGTAATATCTATAATTTCTCTAACCAATATCATTTAATTTAGTTCTCTCTATATACATACCATATATAAAATTTATATTAATAACATGGATAGAGGAAATATATGAAAGGGTCATCATAGCTTCTCAGAAATGGTTAAAAAGGGATATATAAATATATCATGATCATATATGTATAGGAACAAGTAAATAACTTTTGAAAACTATAACATAAATAACATTGAGAAGGATCATGATTCATAACATGAATCTTAGTAGAAAATTAGACAAGAATTATATTGGAATCTACAAACACAAGCCATGAAAAAAATAAAATTTTCATAGGAAATATATTTTTGGAATAGAAATCAGTTTATAATGTTGTTATCATTTATAAATAGAGATAGTCTGACATATAACATTCAAGATATGAAATCAGGACCTTCCATAAAATTATATACTTACAACTACGTCTTCTTGTAATATTATTAACATGAAAGATATGTCAACACATAACATTGTGTGCATGAAAGATAGTCCCATGCATAAAAAATGATAATGTCATACATATTAGGAATAAAACAATGAACATGTAATCAGGTTCCCATATATCATTGTGAATTTGTAATTAGGTTCAGACATAAAAAAATTACTCATGAGATATCCATATTTACCCAAAATATTAGATGGAGATATTGGTCACACCCATAATATAAAGAAAATCCTATATATGTGTTCAACAAGATCATAAATGGTTCATCATATCATAACCAATGAAAAGAAATGAACTACCTAAAAATATATTCCTACCATAATGTGTGGAAAATATGCTAGTTTCGTAATCATTTCATTATTTGATCATATCAAAACTTATGGAAAAGAAGCGGGTTTCATAAGGATTTTGACATAGTGTATCATGTGGAAGAGAAATGGGGTTCATAATAAATTTTCTCCATAATCATAAAACAATAATATAATTAACAATAATGGTGTTTAATGATTACTTCCCCAGTAAATCATAGGTTATAAAAAGGGATATCATATTAATGGAAAATCATTTGAAATGATCCTTAAATCATTTCCTAGAGAAAATATACTTTTCACTTTAAAATAAAAATTATAAAACATAAAAAATTTGAAAAATCATTTTCATTGAATATATTGTTCAAAATTTATTAGGGAATGTTTAAATCATTGAGTGTTCATGAAAATAGAAAAAACATTTCATGTCATACATCTAAAAAAATTGTTTCATATTATTAGTAAAATTCAAATGAGAATTTTTTGGAAAACAATAATATACCTTCCAAAACTTTTAGAAAAATAAAATAAAAAATATGATAAATTTATTTAAAAATAAATTTTATATATGTTAAAAACCTATTTAGAGAACATACTTTTTAAATAAAAAGGGGTTTTATCTAAGAATCAAATAAGGAATATTTTTATTAAAAACAGTTTCTCAAATATTTTAAGGAAAAAAGAGTAGATAAATGGTTCTATTATGTTAAAATATTTTTAATATCAATAAATGTAGAAAATTAATTGGAATTTTTTATATTTATATCATTAGATTTCAACATTGGACACTTAATCATAAACAATCCTGATAAATGATAATATTTTTACAAAAATACATTTCACCTTTGGTAACATTTGAGTCATAATACCCATGAAATATAGTACCCAAAATGGACACATAAACATCCTAATATTTTTGATAATAATAATAAACTACATTCCTCTATATTATGCTCACCACATAAATTAAATAGGTGTTGAATATATAATGTGCCTCATGAAATAAAAAGATGAGACAATAATGCCTTAAATTAAATATGAACTTCCTTCCTACACATCATAACATAATTTATAATTAATATAATTTTACTAAAAATATATTATAAAATAATAATTATAAATATCATTCCATATATGATATTTTTTATGATCATTTATTTCTCATTTATTACCTATTTTTTTGTTAAAATCATGTTTGAGGTAATGAAATATTAAAAACTAAATATTTATTATTGATGGAAGAAAAATGAATCCAAGTGAAAAAATCAAGAGTTAGTGGAAGGAGGAAACAAGTAGTGGACTCCAAGGGAATCACCCTTTAAAAAAAACAAAATGTCATCACGTAAGGATCCAAGAATATTGTATTTGATAATGTTCACTTTTGGATACCTCTTGTTGACTAATGAATTGGTCGTAAAATTCCCTTATCTCCAAGTGTAACCAACTTTAATGCCCTGATTAATGAATTATCTAAATTTCCTACTATAATAGTTAAACTTACATGGTATTATAATCATCTCTTGAATGATCCCAACTAGAATAGTAGATCTAGACTCGAATTCATTAATCAAAATAGTATATAACCTACATTATAGAAGTTTAATTACCATGGATCATGATTTTGTAGCCGTTAAAAGCCATCACCCATGGAAGGAGATAAAACAAATAATTAATGAACCCCAATTGTGTCTGAACAATCTGACTAATTTTATTTCACAAGAAAAACCAAAGCCACCAGTGTTTACTTTTAATTCCCTTTTAGTAAGCATTCAATTGACCCAACTTCTCAAATTTACTCTACCTCCTCCCCCATACAACACATACTTGGAAAAAGCTCCTTCGAAACATAGTGGATTTTCCATTCCTAATAAGAGAACTCAAATCTGCCATTAGTTCCCTCCCCAGCACCCATAACAAGAGAAAATTGCATGGTTTTCCATAATTTCCTTGTTTCTCGCTTACCAAAGATTCCAACACAAAGAAGATAAATCTACCAAACATATTTTGATATATTGACCATGCTTCCCAGCACCATTTAACCATGTATCTATATACTCTTACCTAGAATCCACACAAACATGTATATTCATTTGTTATGAGATAAAGTGCCAAAGAACCTCCACCCACTCACCATCAAAGTAGATGTTAAAGGTTTACTCCTAAGGAGGTGGAATACAATAGTAGAATTTGGATTCCATGGTCACAACATTCATCTAAATATTCAGATCTATTGGGAGATCCATATTTCCCATTCTCCAAATATAATGTTGAGTGTTCCTAGAATCTATTTGAACCAATGCCTGGGAACCAATTCATCCATCCCATACTTAGTTTGTACTGGGATCAAGAAATGATGAATACAAAAGTTTTCCTTATGTTCATCCTAGGATGTTATATCTATATATATCATTATAGAACCTGATATCTCCATATATACACGGCTATTAAGGATTAACTATGGAATTTAGAAATCATGTAAATAAAGTTTCCACTCTAAAAGCGCCAATTATAATTGGGCCCCCTGTGTAGAATAAGGTATCACCATACATTTTTATATTCTAATGGTTGACATCCTCATAGACAAATAGACACCAGAATTGTTCATTCATATATTCTAGATATTCTATAACAATTCATGTATGTCTATTCATTCTTCAGGATCAACTATCCCACTCCCTCATATTTTTACCATATCTATCTCCCCTGATCTTCCCCAAAAATGATTTAACTTCAAATAAATCCTATTCCAAATGATCATACATGCCAACAATGACTTATAAAATACACCTAAGTCTTATTCCACCCTCATTTAGTGACTTTTCAATATGTTTCCATGATTCAATGTGACACCACCCTTTCTATTTTAGATCCTAAAGAAATTTTGTCTTGATATTCCCACCTTAAAATTGTCCAATTTAGTGGTTTGATATTAGAGAGAACATAAATTGGAAATAATGATACAACACTACTGATCAATGTTTTCCTCACATAATTGGAGAGAAATTTATTCATCCAATTTCACACTCTCCTCATGATTCGACTAATAATTTCGCCAAATATAACTTTTTTCACTTTACCATTCTTTGGTTTCTCTATGATACTACATTAGGAGGTGTATCTTTTTACTACCTAGTTTATGAATAATATTGTGGGTGAGGCTTATTGAGAATTTTTTGGAGGCAAGGAAATTTGAATTCATTTTATTTATATGTTTCCCACTTATATTTACATACTTATTTATAACTTGAATGAATCCATTTATCAATATTTTCTATCTATTGATGAAAAATAACATTTCATGGGTGACCATCAGGTGAGGAACCAAAGTACTCCAAAACCTATTTCTATAATGTTTAACACTCCATTTTTCAATGATACATTTAATATTGATTGTAGGGGACCCATGGAATAAGATAAAGGCAGTGGAATAAATTGGGTCACCCTATCTAACACTATGTACATTCTTCAAAAAACCAAATCCTCTTCCAGTTAGGTAGATGGTGGGCCATCAGGATACAAAAACTATAAAACATTGGTTGAAAATCCTTTTACTAAAAACTAATTTCCTCAGACATTTTATCAATAATCTTAATCCCAATTATCGCATGATTTTTCCATATCAACCTTGGTAAAGAAATTTGTTCCAAAATACTTTATATTAATGTACTCCACCATTTTTTGTTAATACCAATATCCTATTAAATGCTTATTTCATGCCTGATTCCCTATTGTTCCACTGATACAAACCATAATTTGATGGAGCATTTTCATCTATTTATGATATTGGATGGTATATTGAAATTTAAGTTAAAAAAGCACATAGGTCTATAATGGATCGAGGTAGTGGGGTATTTCACCATAGGAATAAGGAATAATATGGTTGGACTTAATTTTCTATTCGTATCACCACCTTTGAAAAAATATTTCACCACATGTTCCATACATACACATGTGTAACATTTACATTTTTCATTGATCATTATGGATAGTAGTTAGTAATATTTTATATTTTAATAATGATCATAGTATAAACAATAAATAAAAGTTTCCTTTAAATATTCTTATACATATCATGCATGTGGTGTGGTGATGAAAATAAAAAGTCACATCACATTATGAAGGATGTAGTCTGCGCATACATGAAATGTGTTATCATCCTTCAGAAATTCAAATGGTAAGAATTAAAAAAATATCATCCATAAAAAGGATAAATATTTGATTATTGTGATAATTAATTAATTTATATCATATATATTGACAAACAATACCTTTATTATCATCCTTTTAATGTGATAGTCAAAAATATAATTATATCTCTTAATAAGGTAGGTTTCCACATTACACAGGAGACACTTTATTAAATCCCATAAGAAATTGAATTAAATATATATATATATATGAATATGATATAATGACTCTATATGTATATTAATGTCATAAAAATAATAAAAATACTCTTTATTAAAAATTGTGTCCAACCATGAGAGTTGGTAATGAAAAAATATATGACATTAGTTTGTGAGGTGGTAGTCTACTGTACACCTAAATGATGATTTCATAACTCATTTGATGAATGTTGGGATGTTTCAATGTTATTAACTTAAAATAAAAATGTCAAACAATATTTTTTATTCTGAATTTTTTATATCATCATGTTTCAAAAACATTTGGATGAGGTGGAGAATGAAACAAAATAGAAACTCATCTTGAAGAATGTTACCTCTTATTTGGGTAACCTTCTTAAGATTGAACCAAATTCCACAATAGTTTTATTTATGAAAAAAGATTCTATAAGGAGTTCATGGATGTTTTTATTTGATTTTGGTACGTATTTCATAAATAAAATGTTTTTATAGTGTGAAGAGGATATATGAGTGTGTTTCCTATTTTAGTGTGGTGACTAGTGCACTTGTAATATGGTGAAAAGAAAAAGGATTACCCAATTTTCTATCACGAATAAAGGGATCATAATAGATTATTATGGATACACAGGTATGGTAGGGTCTTAATATGGTTATAAATTATATTGTATACATGTTTTTTGATCATTTTAATAATTATATATATTGTTTAACCCACTAAGTAATCCCATTTTTTCTTTAATTGAACTAAGTAATTCTTAATAATTTTACTATTCATTTCTGTCAAATATTAGTTTTCAGTTATATATTAATTTAAATTAATCTCATTAAAAATATTCAGTACATATATAAAATTCCATTAATTGAAGTGTAAAAATATAATTTAAAATTATTCCTACACAGGTGACAAGACTGAAATTTTCAAATATAAATTGTTTTAATGTGTACAAGTTTTTTATAAAAAAAATAAACCATAAAATTATTCAAAGATAATAAATTTTATTATTTGATATTGAATTTATCTAATTTTAATTTAAAAAAATTAAAACTAATTTATCTCTCAGAATTATTTAAACGAAATATCATTTTTAATTTACAATTCAATATTTTTTAACTATTTTTCACGAAATTAATAATTTTAGTAAATTATAAAAAATTCATTACAAGATACACTTTATTTATTTTTTAAAAATATGAAAACAGTTTTTTCAAATAAATTATACTAAATTTTTAAAAATTAGTTTTAAAATATGTGATAAAAAAGGAAGAAAAACATTTTTTTAGGAAAATATATTTTTAAGTGTAAAATTGGATTTATTCTTATCTACCCTCTATAAAACTCATAATATGAATATTTGGTGGTTTATTGAATATATAAATTTAAATTTCATCAAATTCATACAGTAAAATTTATGTGGATAATTTAGTTAGGTAAAACATGTTTTTGGGGAAAATATTTATAACATAGAAATATTACCTTAATTTGAAAATACATTAATGTTATCATTTTTATTAAATTGGACACCAAATAATTGGATTTATATTCTTCTATAAACCATAAATTTTCATAATTTATTTACTCATATTCAAAACCACAATTCCATGGACTATGTGATAACTATTATATTAATTAATGATATTTTAATAGTACATCAAATTTCATTTAAACTCTATGTGGTGTGAAACACAAGCTACTCTCACTGATTTGGCGAATGCATGGTATAAACAGTGTTGTGTGTAATTAAAATTATAAAAAATACTATATTTAAAAAAAATATTTCTCAAACAGCTCAGGGGTTACCACAATGGTATTTCATGCTGGAATTATACATATATACATGTGCTACATATGTAATTCACTTATTTTAGTATGACCATATGTGTTTTGAAAATATAATCTATTCAATCAATTATTTCATTAAATAACTTCATGTGTGATATATTATTGTTATATTTTGTGGAATGGAGAAATATATCATGACTATATGAACATGGTATATTTTTTAAGGATTTAATGGATAAAGTTTTTTTAGTATTGAAACATAGATAATGTTATATGGAAGAGTAGATAATTATGGAATTAGTAATGTTGTTTGAAATGTTCCTATTGTTAAGAATTTCTAGTTTTTCAGGTAAAATTTGATACATTTCATGAATGTTACTATTGGAAATCCTCTAAAGGATAATAGTACCTAATTTGATTGGAAATCATTTCTTAAAATTCCAAATGAGTTAGTTTTCCTTGATGGCTAGTTCAATAGGGAATGTGAAACTGATTCAATGGAGATGTTCGAAACCAATTTCTGATAATGAAGTTTGAAGATCAGTGATCTTTAATTTGTGAAATTTTGGAAAATAGTGAATTCATTTATTGGATAATGTGATAACAAGGTTGTCCACTAGATGATTTGAGTAAGAGGTGAGAAAAAAGGGAGTGAACCTTGGGTGGTAGTGAGAAAAATCTAAATCTATTAAGGCTACTATCCTTGGTTAGGAGTGACTATTCCAAATCCTTTGTATGAATTGCGATTCATAATGATTTTTTTCCTGAAACAATGATGATTAATTGTACTTTGAAGTACCCTAGTGAGGGTTAATAACCTAAGTACTCTGTAAATATTTATTCCTTACATTCATAAACTAATATATCATGATACATTATGAATAAATGAAAAAAGAGATGAATAAATTTATCCTCAATGACGAGATGTAAATATCCTTTACTGGATTTGAGAAAAGTGGTTCAAGAATCTTTAACACTAAATGTCATTTTTACACCCCATTTCACCCCCTAATTAGTGTGATCCAATTATATGACCCTTGTCAAATCCTATAACTATACTAGTATGTTTCAAGATGATTATAATGAAAATTACACCACTATTTAGAAAGTTCTGATAGATACTTTTATTTATTTATGAATAATTATGATGTACTTGATAGGGTACGATTTCATTGTTTTTAATATGAATTCTACCCTGAAATAATTAATTTCAAAAAGATGGAAATCATGATTTACTAGATGGATTGTCTTTCAAGATTATTTCAATTGATATATTAGACACAAGAATGGGGAATAAATTTTAATGGGAGATCACTTGTCTCAAGTACAAAACATTGAAAAACGTGATCGTAGGTTGATTAATTAATTTTTCAAAGATTAAAACTTTATTAGGTTATTGAGAAATAGAATCCCTTTTATGTGAATTTTGTGAATTTCTAAGCTGCTATAGTAATTCCAAAATAATTATACACAAAAAAGTGTATGAACATTATTTATGAACTAAAATACTAATTTTTATATTACCATTTTTTGTTTAGAAGGTGTGTGGAAGGTATCTTAAGAATATGTGTCCCTCACTATGAAATGTTTCCCATTCATGATGGGTGTTACTAACCAACAATGGGAGGAAGTTATGGTGGATATATAAATAATCATACATACATATTGTTGGATTATTCTTAACTAAACATTTTATGAATTCTCAATTTATTTTTATAGAATGTGATAGATACTAATTGATAAGAAATATGGGATGGAAACAAGAATTTTCTCAATAATTGATTTTAGAGGTAGATATTTTTAATGTAGACGGATTATATTATTTATATAATTTTCTCCTTCACATGGTGATGATTTTGTTCTTCTAGATTGATAATATTTTCTATGTAGGTAGAATCATTGGAAAATCCAAATAATCTGGAATCTAGTATAGTGATATTCATCAAGAGAAAAAATATCTTTTTGAGATTTATTGTCCCAAATATTATAATCATGGATAATGAAACCCATTTTAATAATTTAAAATTATAAAAATTAATAGCAAAATGTAGTTATATACATAAAACCTGATCTTATAATAAAACATTATCCAGTATGAATGTTAGGGGTTTCTAGTAGGGATATTTAGTAAATGAGGGAGAGAACATGTTCTTCCTTGATGAATGATAGGTATTTAATTTTTTATGAAGTTTTTGGTCCAACATAATTGTTTTCAATACTCCCATAGATATGTATCCTTATAGAAATTTGTTTAAGAGTTATAATTATCTTCTTATAGTGATTCGACATTATAATTTTTTGGAGGTTAATAGATTAAAATTGTTTTTGATATCTACTTATGGTATAATGATGACATATTTTAATGATTTTGATGTGATAAAATTAGAATCCTAGAAAATTTCTACGATTTATGTGGAAAAACTATTTAGTTTCTTGATTCTATTATTCCAAATCAGAAAACTGAGGGTATTTATAGGGTTTTAGTTTTCAATTTTAAATTGAAAACCTTCTATAGAAAATTAAAATCTATTTTTAAGGATCTATTACCATCAAAATTTTTTTAGTCAATGGATCTGTGATACTTTTTTTTGAGGATAATTTTCACACTTTATTAATATCCAAATGACCAAACAATATGTTAAGGATTTCAAAAAAAGTCTAGTTTCTATAGTTGTTATTGAATATTTGATATTTGGTGGTGTCTCACTAGGTAATTTGTAACGTCCTGAACTTGAGTTCCACAGGAAACAGTTACTTGAGACTTGTTAGTCACAAATCCTTAAGTGCATCTCCCCAAATTCCAGAGGCTACTGACTAGTAGTGAGGGCCTAAGTGTGTTAGTGGAGAGACTATGCCCTCATTACCAGAGTATCACAGTGGATGTCAATCATACAGTAAATAGAGGAAGCAAAATAACCAGTCAACAACTGAAACATGACAAGATAGGCATACACATCAATAACCAAAAGTGTCTCATATACAAAATGATGCTGATGGTACAAGTGTCTATAAATAAGCTGAAAAAATACACAGAAATACAATATAACACAATTATCCCAAAAGAAAAAATCCTTAAAATGGTATCCCAACATCGCAAGCCTCATCTTGGTCCTATTCTCCCCTTCTCCAAATCCACAATCAAGAACCTATACTAGGGTAAATTCCCTTATCAACACCAATAATCATATAATATATTTGGGTCCCCAATGAGGCAAAAATAGGGAGTGAGATAAAATAACCAATAGGAAACCACCCATTTATATAGAGTTCTAAAAACTATTATAAAAGTCCTATAAAGTGTAATTAACTAGCAAATAAGAACATATTTATTGTTCATAAGTCTACATTAAAGTAGAACTGAATATCCCTCAAGGATACCTATAAAAGAGAGTCAGGTCCTAACAAGGAAGCTATAACAATGTAAACATTCAATTCACACATCCACTCCATACATCCATTTGTATCCTATAACCCTCAACCATGCTGTATAAAAAAGCCAAGTTTCCCATTTCCATAATTTCTAGAAAATGTATCATCCCATGTGTAAACCATATAATGAAGTAGCAGACCTCATGGGTTGGATCTAAGGTGTCAGCAGAACAAGGAATTAAAGTAATAAATATCTAGACCATGGACAACCGAATCCAAGAAGAATGTACAATGAATCCCATTTATTCCCATGGTAATATTAAGTGGAAACTCAGTTAGGCATTGGTTGTGGTCCTTTGAGCATGACAATAGAATTATCTATGTGAGTCTAATATAACCATATCCTATAGGGTAGCATGGTCTGAGGCATCTCATGGAATCGAGACCCAGGGGGAAGAGTCAACCCAAGGCATCCGCTACTGCATTCCAGATCCATGGAGAGTAGTCCATGAAATCAATCAATAAATTCAATAAGCATTCAAGTGTTCAAAAATTCCAATTAAACATTTCTCCGATGATATTATATCTACACACATCTACCTGCACAATCCATGAGTATTCCCACTCATGAAAAACATTCATTGAAATAATAATATGGGCCTACCCTATCATATAAACCATTCAACATGTCATTAATAATTTACATATAGGTATACACACCAATATAAAGACCTTTCATTTCATCCAAGCTATCAAAATAAACAACCCATAACATGATATAAATAAACAAAGAGGCAATACATCTCTTAAATAAGATACTCAAGTAATAAAGGAATCTAACAGATTCCTCTAACAAGGAAAGCATAATAACACACCCCTCATGTTGTTTAATCTGGAATAAACAAGGTGTTCCCATAAGGTGCACCCCTCTGTTGACCTCGAAATAATGAACATGTGCCAATGCACCTAAATAGAACCCATGGTCAACCTCAATAGGTCCAACTATAGCTACTAAAATCAACTCACTCAAAAATGATACCTCTCCGGAAAGTCTGACGAAAGGAATATCGACCAAATTCCTGAAAAACACTAAGAAAACCTGAAAGAATTTATAGACCACCTAACTCACCTCAGTAGTAGACAACCCGTCTAGTATCAAGTCTTCACTCATCCCAGTTTGGATGAAATCTGATGAATGGACGAAGAACCGGATATTAGGGCATATGTGCCTAAATCTAAATTGCACAGTTTTTGTTCCGAAGAATCATGAATGACTAAAATTTAATGTAGGCCTTACCGTTGCAGATCCAGAGAGACTAATGATGATCAAAACAGAAGTTGTATGAAGATTAGGGATCAAATCCTACCTTAGATGCCAAAATGTGGGAGCTTCGGTGGTCCTCTATACATTGGACAAAGAAAAACCATTTTCGTTTAGAAAAATTTATTTTAATTTTTATTTATATTTTAAAAAATCATCTATCAGGGTTCATATAGTTTACCCACATAGTTTCCAAAAATGTGCGGAAACTATTCCCTCATATCTTCCAAAGAGGGGAAGTTTGCATGGTTACCCAAGATAGTTTGACTAACCATGTGGTAACCATGTGGGACCGCTCTATCTAAAACTTTTTGTTTTTCATACCTCTAAAATGGTTTACCTAAATAGTGCATTGGACATGCACAAACCATCCGCTCGACCATTTCTAGCCCAAAACCTAGATCTATGTTCTAAACAATCCCCGGACTCATCCAGAATACCCTAGATCAAGATAATAATTCATATAAGGCCATAATAAGGAATTTAAACCAAAACATATTCACACCACATACACAAGCCTGGGTTCTTACAATCTTCCCCCACTTATAGAAATTTGTCCCTGCATTTCTCTCTAAAGGGTGGTCAAGATTCATCTAAGAACAAATCTGGCCACTGAGCATGTACGTTAGCCTCCCTCTCCCAATTCTCATTCTATAAATGGTTGTGCTGCTATAGCACCCATACTAGAGGAACTGTCTAGCCTCAGAGAACCGTTGTCCTCCAATCAACGATACGAATCAGATGCTCCTCAAATGATGCATCAACTTGAATCTCATCCTCCTTGGGATGAAAAACATGAGATGGTTCTGAGTGATAGAGGTGAAGCTAAGATACATGTAAGATATTATGGATGGCTTAGTACATCTTAGGTAACTAAAACTGATAGGAAACTGATCCGACGCTCTCCATAATCTTGTATATCCTGACATATCTCAATGAATGATTACCTTGTCTCCTTATCCACTTGTGTCTCAACCTCAGTGAAACATGTAAGAAAACTTGATCCGTGACCTGTAACTCCAAATATTTTCTGCGACAATTAGCTTATGATTTATAAAGATATTGCGTAGTGACCATCCTCTTCTGAATCAACTAGACCTACTCAAATGTCTCCTCCATGAGACGCAGTCCCAGTAAAGTTGTCTCTCATGCCTTTAACCAGCAAAGGGTAGAACTATATGGACTACTATATAAAGATTGGTAATGTTCCATTTATATTTTAACATGAGAACTGTTATTTTATGGAAGCTCAACTAGGGTAATTTGCCTCTCTGATGATCCCACAAAATCTAGGATGCATGCTTGAAGCATGTCCTTTATCACATGTATCAGACGCTATGACTGGCCATCAGTCTAAGGGTGGAATTCTGTGCTCATAATCAACTGTGTACCCAACACCCTTTGAAAACTCTACCAGAAATGGGATATAATGTGGGAGTCCCGATCTGAAATGATAGTGTGGGGACCTTATGAAGTCGTACAACCTCTCGGATGTACAACATTCCAAGATCATCAACACTGAAGGTCTCATTGATTGGAAATAAGTGTACGACCTCTGTAATCCTGTCAACAAAAACCAACACAACATCATTACCTTTTGGTGACCTTGGTAAACTAATCACAAAATCTATTGTGACATCATCCCATTTCAAATCAGGAATGGGTATCTATTGTAAAAACTGAGTTGGTCACTGATCTTCCTCCTTCACCTGTTGATAGGAGAAACAACTAGTAACCGAGCTTGCTACCTAACCCTTTATTCTTGGACACCTTTACTAATGTCTCAAGTCATGGTACATCATGGTAACCCTATGATGCACGGACCATGCTGAAGCATGAATCTCCCGCATTAACTCTTTACGTATATCCAATATAACCCAGAAACATCCATTGATATGCTAGATCTAATCATCACCTACCATCCAACAAATTGGAAAGTCCTCACCCTCCACACCTTCCCGTAGAACTAGGCCTTCTGAATCTAATAGCCTAATTATACTAACTCTAACCAGTAGGGTAGAGGTAATAGCTAATGATGAAAGAAAATTTCACCCCTGTCTATCATGCACCTCCAGATGCATCTTAGAGAACATTTCCATAAGCTACCACTCGCTTCCAGCCTACTGCATTTCCTGTATCTGAGTCCTCTTGCTCAATACATTAGCTACTTGATTCCCCTTACCAGGCATTTAGGAAAGTTCGAAGTCAAAGGACTATGGGTATTCCACCACCCTTCGCAACCTCAAATTCAGATCATGCTTTGTAGATATATACTTTAGGCTTTTGAGTTCCATGAACACCACATATTGTTTCCTAGTAAATAGTTCCTCCAAAAGCATAATGCATGAGCAACGAACGCTAACTCGAGATTGTGGTTAGAGTAATTGTTCTCCTGAGGCCTCAACTGCCGAGACCCGTCTGCCACTACTCGATCTCCCTAAATCAGCACTTCCACCATCCCAATACATGAAGTGTCATAATAAACTGAGTAGATATTTCCTGCCTCTAGAAGTATCAATACTAGTGATGATTTCAACCTCCATTTGAGCTCATGAAAGGATGCCCCACAAGATTCAGACCAGACAATCATCACAAACATTCTAGTTAAGCTTGTCAGTGGTGCTCCTAGGAATGTTAAGTCCTGTATAATACAACTTTAATAACTAGATATCCCTAAGAAACTTTGTATATCAAAAACATTCATTGGATGTTCCTAGGAAACTACAACATTAAAATTCTCTTGGACTGCGGACAGTCTTGTCTCTAAGATATTGTTACACAGAAAGTGAATCGGATCCATCCAAAAGAGGCACTTTGTGACCTTAACATATAACCGATTCTATATTAGTGTATTGAATGCTATCTCAAGATAGTTGGAATGGTTGTGTCAATTATGAGAATACAACAAGATATTTCCCACAAAAACCACCACAAAAAAATCCAAGTAAGGATGGAACACTCTGTTCATCAATGTTATAAAAATTGCTGGCACGTTAGTGAGACCGAACAACTTAATCAGATAATTTTATAACCCATACCTGCTACAGAAGGTTGTACAAGTTATGTCTATAGGTCGAACACACACCTGGTGATATCCTGTCCTCAAGTCAATCATCATAAACACTCAATCATCTTGAAGATGATCAAACATGTTATCTATCTGTGCCAAGGGAAATTATTTTTTAACTAATAGCTGGTTTAGTTTCCAATAAATTACACATTTCCTAAGAGTTTCATCTTCCTTTTTCACAAAAATGATTGGCGAAACCCACAGGGAAGTACTAGGTTTGATAATACTCTTTCCCTCCAAATCCACTATCTTTCTCTTGAGCTCCTGCAACTCCGTCATAGCCATCCTATACGGAGGAATAGATACCGACACAACTCTTGTAACTAGCTCAACAGAGAACTCAACCTTTCTCTTAGAAGGTATACCAAAAAATTCATTGGTAATTACATCCTTGAAGTGCTCAACCACTAGAGGAAGTCAACCTAACCCACTCCCTGACCATCCAAAAACAAGCTAGAAATATGGGCTATTATACCAAAAATCCCACAATGCTCAGGTCTATATCCGCTTTCCTGGACATCCCATTATCCCTTGTGAATAAAAACTTCACCCTCTGGCGATGTGATAGTCACCCTCTGATGATAGAAATCAATGTATGCTCGATAATCCATGAGCCTTCCCATTCCAAGAATAAAGTATAACCCTGTCATCTCAAAGACATAAAGATACCTGATGAAGTAACACCCTCTGACCTCAAGGGGACACTCTGTACACTAGCGTATATCACCCATTATAATTCCCAACAGTGTATCTCATTTCCAAATTCCCTCAGAAAGAAAAATAACCATCCCAAGGATCTTTACCATTCTTGGGGAGATAAAGTTGTAGGAGGCACCTATTTCAAAAAGGGTAGATGAAATAGTAGAAGATACTGAGATTGTACCTACCACTATAGAAAGACCGGGATCTTACTCTTATTGGGTCTGTTGAACTACATTAGTCTGGCATGTACCACAACCTAGTTACCCTGCCTGGCTACCTTGAGCAGATCTATCCTACTGCCTCTGAGAACTCGGTGTCTGGCTACAACGACCATGACAACCACTACCCCGGGCTAACTGGCCTACACTACATCAGCTCCTAGCCAAACACAAATCTGAATACACTACACTTGAAACTAATTTCGGAGCTAAAATCCTACCACTCACAACTAGAGATAAGGTCCTACAAAATCATTGTATGTTCCCCATCATGCCGTATGATCGGCACTTGAACAGGTTGCAGTCGCACTGATTTTTCATGTGTCCTTTCCAACCACAATGACGGAAAAACACAATGATGCCCGCAACCATAGCTTGACTAGCACTCACATCATGGGAAGCCTCAAAATGGATATTCCTACATAAATATGTAGATCCACTAGGATGAGAAACAACACTCCCATATTCTGTAACCCCATATTTCATCAGTTTCTGCTTTGCAATCAATGCCTGGGTCACAATCTCAGTGATAGAAGGAAACCTAAAAACATTCACCTAAGATCCTATAGCATGTTTAGGTCCTTCCTTGATGTGACTCACCCTCAACAACTCATTAGTAAGATACATCAGTGCAAAACATTTCAGCTTTGTAAAGAATACCGAGTATTCCATAAGTATGATCACACCCAGATCCAGACGCATGAACTCTCTCACCCACTCCGCTCTCAGATTCATAGGGTAAAATAAGTCATAGAAGTAGGTTTGGAACTTATTCCAACCCATATCACATAGCCTATCGGCCTGGTTCAAAACATATCACTAGCTCATTACCGCTCCATGTAGCATATACGTCATGAGCATGACCCTATGCTCTGGATGGGACTCCAAACGCTTGAAAATCACTAATGTGGTCTCTAGCCACAATTATGTAGCCTATGGTCTGCCATCCCCTAAAAATGTAGTAGGATGCTACTATTAGAAAACCCTTTCCAGCTCAGCGATGGACAGGGCTGGCTGCGGTGTTCCCTGGAAATCTGCATATTGCAAAATAATCCCTCACAGAACTATGCCTTAACACATGTGTCTGGAATTACCTCAGGTTCTGCAGATGGCACTATAGAAGGGTCAAGCGGTATCCTATGGCCCATCATCTCTAAAGTATGGTCATAACCTCCATTGCGTCATACTACTGGAGGTCTTCATGGTGGCATAAATCTACAATGCCAAACACATTCCTCAAGAAATAACAACCACAAGGATCAAATCCTAAAAGAGTAGGACTTTTCAAAACACTCCTAGAAATCATGTCAAATCCGCAACCTATTCCTAATTCCTAGAATGTATAAAGAATGACCATCAAACCAACCAAAACTATGACTATCACCCACTGAAAAGTCGGGTCTATGTCAAGTCTCTATTCATGGTTCCAAGTTCCATTTCCATTTATCATTCAATTTTTCAAGAATTTTTGTACCAAGGTTTTACAAATTTTTGAATCCATGAGGTCCCCTAACACCACATGAACCCCAATCATGGCTCCCATCCATGCCTTACAAATAACAACTCCATTTAAGCATTTACATTTTCTCGATGTGTCATTTCCTAATTCATATGGGCCCATACTCTTTATGGATTGAATGATAACATCACACATTTATCAAATGCATGCAAATAATAGAACAACATGAAAAAATATCACATCAATTATCAGAACAACATGAAATATCTAATTCACCATAGATGGAATGGCATAATGCATGGTAAGTGATTCTATCAAGTGTCTGTATGATGCATGACATGGAACACCCTCATCGAATCGGGTTGAAACTTAAATAGAACCCATAATTTCATCAATAGTAATAGAAGAAATAAAGTGCATCACCCAATGGTGAAATAAAATAAACTATAATAATACAAATATGGAAAATTAGAATCCAATTTGAGGAAATTTGGCTTTTCCATGTTCGCATAGTAGCTACTCCTGAGCACATTTTAATACCAAATTCTATTTCATTTCTATATATGTCTAATATCACCAAATATAATGTCAATATAGAAATGAAAACCCCCTTTTATAGCACTTTATAATGTCCCAAACCTGGGTGACACCCACAATGGTTCCCCAAGTCCATTTGGTCACAAGGCCTCAAGCGCATCTCCCCAAATGCGGGAGGCTGCCGACTAACAGCGAGGGACTAGGTGAGTTAGTGGGGAGATTATAACCTCATTACTAGAGTATCAAAGCATAAGTCAAATATAATTAAAAGAGAGAAAGAAAATTAACCAGTCAAACTACTAAAACAAGATAAGAAAGGAATACACATCAATAACCAAAAGTGTCTCATATACCAAATGATGTTGATGGTACATGTTTCTAGAAAGTAGCTATAATATTACATTGAAATATAATATAGTACAATTATCCCAAAATAACAAAACACCAAAAAGTTATCCCAGCATTGAAGGCCTCAGGTTAGTCCTATGCTTCTTTGCTCCAAATCCACAATCAAGAAGTGGTTCTTGGGCGGTTTACCTAATCATCACCTAAAAATTTTATAATCTGTTTGGGTACCCAAGGTGGCCTAAGAAAGTTGTGAGATAAATATCCCAGTAGGAAACCACCCAGGTTTATACATTTCTAACAAAAATTCTAAAAGTGATATAAAGTGTAAATAACTATTAATTAAGTGAATATGCCTGTGTCATAAGTATAATGTAATGTAAAGATGATCAACCGTCAAGGCTACCTGCAAAAGAGAGTCAGCTCCTAAAAAAGAATCTATAAGAAAGTAAACAAGCAAGTCTTAAGGCCATGCTATACATCCATCTATATCCTGTAACCCATGACCACTATTTATAATGAAATAAAGTATCCCATGACCACACCATATAGTGAAAGTAGCATCCTAAGACCACCATATAGTGAATTATAAGACCTCATGGGTCGGATCCAAGGTGTCAACAAACCAATGCATCCAAGTAATAAATATCTAGACCATGAAGGGACAGATCCAAGGAGCATGTCCAAGGCATCCCATCGATTCCCATGGGTGTCCCTGGTAGAAACATGATTAGGCACTGGTTGGGGTCCTAGGGGCATGTAAATAACATGTCCTATGCTGGCCTAAGCAAGTCGTATCCTACGGGGTAAGAAGGACCATGTCATCCCACATAACCAAGAACCAAGGGGAAGAGTCAACCAAAGGCATCCACTACCACAATAAATATCCATGGAGAGTAGTCCATGGCATCTATCAAACCATTCAATAATCTTTCAAGCATTCATACATTCCAATTAAACATTCATTGCATGTGAGTATACCCACTCACATCCACCTGCACAAGCCATGAATATACCCACTCCTGAAAACCTTTCATCAATATAAATATATGGGCATACACTACCATACAAACCATTTAACATACCATTAATCATTTACATATAGGTACAACCACCCATATAAACACATTTTATTTTAACCAGGATATCAAAATAGATGAGGCATAACATGATATCAACTTGCAAGAAAGTTGTTTATCACATAAACAAGATAATCAAGATGTAAGGTCATTTAAGAGCATCCTATAACTAGAAAAGCACAAGGAAAAACCCATTGTGTGGTTTAAACATGCATAAATAAGGTATTCCCTTAAGGAGCACCCCTATGGTGACCTCGAAATGAGAAATGAGTTCCAACACACCTAAACAGAACCCATTGTCAACCACACAAGGTCCAAATAGAGCTAAAAAATGCTATTACGTCAAAAAAGAGACCTCTCCAGAATGTCCAACGAAAGGAATAGTGGAAAATTCCCGAAATACACCAGGAAAATCCAAAAGAATGTATAGTATACCAACCTCGCCTCAGTAGTAGGCAACTCATCCATTATCAAGTCTTAATTCACCTTGGTTTGAAGAAATCTAAATAATGGGAAAAGAATAAGATATTAGGGAATATGATCCTAAATCAAAATAGCTCAGTTTTTGTTCTGAAGAATCAAGATTGACTATAAAGGAATGTAGGCCTTACTGTTACAGATCCGTAGAGACAAATAACGATCAAAACGGAAGTCGGATGAAGAGTATGGCTCAAATAGTTCATTTGGTTCCAAAAGGAGGGTGTTGTAGCAGTCCTCTATGCTTGGGTGAAAGAAAAAAAATTGGATTTAAAAATTAAAAGAATTAATTTTAAATTAATTTACAAAAAATCCTAGCAAGGGTCTCATGGTTTACCCACATGGTTTCCCAAACCGTACGGAAATAGTACACACCTCTTTACCTAATGGGGGAACGTCACAAGTTATCCCCACATAGTTTGACTAACCATGCGTTAATAGTGTGGAACTACTCAATCCAAAATCTACAATTTTTAAATCTCATGCACAGTTTACATAAACCATGCGCATGTCATGCACAAATCGTGCACCAAGCCATTTCCAGCCCAAAACCATGTTCGGAAATATGAAAAAGCCCCAGACACCACCAAAACAACTGAGATCAAGATTAGCATTCATATAAAGACATAATATGGAATTTAAACCAATAAGAATATTACTGTTCCTCAAATGAAAACTTGGGTTCTTATAGAATTTAAAAACACGTCTTCTTGGGAGTAAACCTGCATTGTTCTTTTCCATTTTTATTTTTCATTGTATATCTAAAAAGAATATAATAGTATTTTCTTCTGTATGTTTTCATACTAGTTTTCATGATTTATTTTTTATTCAATACTCATTGTATTAGTTTGTGATATCATTTGATACATAATATAGATGGATTATTTAATCATGATTTTTATAATTAATTTTTTGTAATTTGAGCATATTTTCTAATTGTGTGAAGTACAAAATTACAGAAAAACTAGAGAAATTTTTTGTATAACCATTACATTAAATCCATATACTGTATGATTTTACATTGAAAATAAAAATTTAAAATATCATCCTGATAAATTCTCATTGTAGAAATTTTCATTTTGTAACCACATTTTTCTAAATTTAAAATAAAGGGATTATGGTTGATGAACTAAAATTAGTAATGATATAATAATTATGGGTATTGTTTCATTTATTATAATCTATATCTTCCACATTTTTCTACAGATATGATCAGAAATATTTATTAACTGACATTTTAAAACATGAATATGTATAATAGATTCTTACACTAATGTATCAATGAATGTTTTGAATATTTCCTCCATCGTTTTCCACCATTTGAGTTGAAATTTAGGTGCTCCATTAATCTTATATGTTTCTTTTTGAAATACTATTTGATTATAGAATTTTAGGCATGAAAATATATTATATAATGCTAAAAATGTAAGGTTGTAGGATGAG
The DNA here is from genome assembly GCA_963277665.1 of Viscum album. NCBI lineage: Eukaryota > Viridiplantae > Streptophyta > Magnoliopsida > Santalales > Viscaceae > Viscum > Viscum album. The sequence continues at coordinate 577,634,226 of OY728161.1, read as the reverse complement.
GGAATTGTTTTTACCATTTAATATATTTTTTATATATCTTCTGTAGAAATTATGTTTTTTTATCAATATAGCGACCAATCAACATGAATTTTTGAAATTTTAATTGATTAATTTTATTTTACATTGAAAACTAAAATTATTTCCTAAAAAATGAGATTAAAAATTAGTGAGACGATGGTCTTTAGGTTAGGGGTAGGGGTCTTAGATATTATAAGTTATAATTCAATTATTAAGCATTATAAACAACAATAAATTTTTTCAAAATTCATCACATTTTTGGTTTCTACATTCTTATTCTATGGTTAATAATTTTATAATTTGGGGAGGTCATGAGACCACTAAAAGGAGGTTAAAATTAATTTTTATATAAAATTAATGGGGAACATCATTTATTTCCCTCTTATAAAAACATGATATCAATTAAAACTCTGGACATTGTACTATAATTTTTAATAGGAATAATATTTTCTTTATTCAAAATCAACTTTCAATATATATATATATATATATAAATGGGATATGAATTAAAAATAAAAATCAATAATGAATATTTTTTATTTTATTATTTTAATATTTGTGTGGATTTTAATTTCATGAATTTATTTTTCTCCCATTTAGTAGTGTTTTTATTTATGCAAAGTTATTAATTAGGTGGGTCTATTTACATAGAGGTAAAGAGATTTTATATTGACTTTGTTAGATGAAAATTGATTTATATAAAATTATTTTAAAAACAATATCTATTTTAATTAATTTTTTAATATATTAAACAAAATTTAAACAAAAAAATATAATTTTAAACTAGTATAAAACATACAAACATAATATAAACAAGGTGAAAAATCATTTCGAACATTAAATTATTAGGGAATTATAGTTTTTCATTATTGATATTAAATTTATTATAATGTATTTGAAAAATTTATTTCATATGGACAAGTTATATACTATGTATTGGCGAATTCAATATGGCCCTACATCATTACATATTACAACATCGGTTTTTTTTGGGATTTTAATTTTGCTCTGATGACCAAATATGATTATTTTCGAGAAATACTAAATATTATACATTTTATTGAATAAAATATTATCCATTGAAAATAATTATAAAAGTGATGATTTTTTGTGGATTAATAATTAAATATTCATATTTAATTTTTTATTCATTTTGAGAACATATTTTTCATGATTATATTAAGTGTACTCTAATCGAAATGTTTATTTTGACATGATTTTATTGTTTTTATTCTATTTGAATCAAACATAACAATGGTTTTCAAATTTTCAATAATATTATTATAATATATTTTAAATCTATTATGAAATGTCAATAGTAAAAATGATAATTGAGAAATTAATTTTGAAAGGATGTATTTGTTTTTTTTTGCAAGGGAAAAATGTAGTTGGATGTGTTGTTACTCAAATATATATTTGTATCAGAGGATTCAAATCAATTATCATCATGATATAGGAATACATATCTAGTGGATTATGCAATAGAATTCCCGAACCATTGATACAGGTAAAAGTTTTTAATACACATATAACAAAATGTATGTTCAACCAGAAGCAGGCACATAATAATAAATACTGGTATTTAGATGGATATATATGTAAATTAAAATTTGGAAAATAATTATGTAATGAGAATTTTATATTAGATTTTTGAGTTTCCAAAATGAATGGTGTAGTGGAAATCATCTATATACACTATGGTAGTTACATTGCAAAATCCAAAAAGATGTTATTCCATTTGAAATTTGTGTAGCAAAATGCTGTAATCCAATATTCACCCATACAATTAGAATCAAAATTGAAAATTAAGAAACCCGATTCTTACTAAGATTCATCATACCATATGAAAATGAAATCATCGACTGAGTTGTAAAAATGTTTTCTAAACCATCCTTGATGAGATGAAGAAGTCACTGCTGAAAAATACTTGGGCACACCTTGATTTAAGCCAAATATTTGAGTCACTATGTAATGTTTGTCTCACACATATAAGTTATTATTTTAATTGATCTATACAGAATCATGCTAATCACGGTACACTGTATCATTCTTGAGATATCCCAGTCTAGTTAAATAGGATCGACCATGACTAATGAAAACCATTACATTTTAAACTGATATGTAGTTCAACGAGTAAGGGGATTCCAATATAATTAAATCTCACGTAGTGGTGGGAAATTTATCACTTTATTTTTTCCCTATGATGGTTTTAATTTTTAGATGGTGGAGCCTTAGTGATCTATAATTCATTGATTTTTAAGAAGAATAGGGTTACATGACATATGTTTCATAAAATGTAAAAAAGGAACAATGTACACATGTTTTAGTTCATTAGGTATACATGTTTTATATTGTGATAATGTATACAAGGTATATTGCCATTAAAGTGCATGTATCCAATACAAAGGAATTATAGACCCACATGTATAAATATAACCCATTGATGGTATTCCCATCAATGAAAATTTTTCTTATTGAGAATCATGAGAGTTGATCAGTATTTAAGTTGACCCCATGTATGATAAATATTAGACAAAGGTGAGATTTAACATTTTTAATGACAAAAACTTTTTTATATAAATATAAACTATTTCAAATTTTTTTTGACATGTTTATTTTTAATAGAAAATGTTTTTTTAAGGAAGATAAAGCATTTAAATATCCTATTAAAGTTGCATCGATTTTTGAGATTATGGATATAGCAATAAAAAATGATATAATGATAATTACCTTTCAACTAAAATATATATTATATAATTTATTTATAGGAATTATTATGTTGATTTCAAATGGAAATAAAAGGGGATTGAAGAAAAAATATAGAGGGGGACAAGAGGACATAAAAATATTCTTAAAAGATTAGAGGAAGAAACTATGGGATGTTTAGTGATTATGTTTTAATGGAGAGTGTACCATTGAAGAGTGTATATCTATATGGTGATTATTATTTGTAACATCTCAATATTTTAATAGAATACAATGTTTGATAGAGTATAAGATACTCAACACGGCGATTAAACAATCCATGAAATATTATCACTTATACTATCCATTCAATGGGAATGGATTAATAAGATTAAACAAATATAAATATATATATTACCCATATATTAATTTTTTATTTATTATTTCTATGTAAAAGAGTATTTAATTATCATTAATATATTTTAATGCTTGAAAATATGTTTTACTAAAAAATTATTTTTATAAATTTTTTGAGTAAATGTAAATATTAATTTCTAAAACATTTTAAAAAAACTTTCGATAAAAAGAAAATTTTTTGGAATTAATAAAATCAAATTCATAATATGATGAGTTTTTTTTTGGAATTTTCATTAAGGTGATATTTTTCAATGAATAATGAAATTATTTTTTATATTGTATCAATATTTTTTTGTTATATAATTAAAATTTGAAATTAACTATTTAACAAATTTAAAAATTTAATTTTTCATTTTTATTAAAAAAACCTAATTATGGTATTTGGAATTAATATCATATGTTTATTTGATATAAAAACAATTTTACACTTTAAATTAAAATTTTATGAAATATCATTTTTGTTGTGTTTTATGTTTTTATATCTTATTTATATCTTTTACTTCTTTGAGAAAAATATTCAAAAATGAATTCTATGTTTGGTATCTAGAAAAAAATATTTTTTGAATAGTTCACTTTTACATTTGGTTAGAATGACTTCTAACCATATAAATTCATATTATCATTGTTTTGATTAAATGGGTTAATTATTGTTAAAACTAATATAATAAGGTCTCAAAATAAACTCAATACATGATTTTACTACATTATTATTTAATTTCGTGCAGGTACATCCATTTATCTAATATATGGAATTTATTTATCATTATATCAACATATTATTATTTTTAATATTTTGTAATACATAATGTCAAAAATTTCCTTTTCATAATTTAATACCTCTAAGATTATTACATAAGAATAAATAGATTATATATCCGTATAAAAATGGCAATTTCAATGATAAATTAAATTTTTAACAAGAAAAATTAAATCATGTTTTTAGGAATGACATAATTACCTTAAATTCCTACTCATCACTAATACATTATTTATTAAACTTTGAGAAATGCAAAAAAAATAATTTTAAAAATATTAAAAGTAATGTAATTTTAAAGAATTTGTACATCCCATGAATTTTTTATAATATTTACATAAGATGAATTTATTAATGTTTTTATTCTAATTCTAAATTTTAATTGATATCATTATACATCACACTATATTGATAGTGTTAAAAATGATATTACATATTTTTTATAGAATATAATATTTTATTAAAATATTAAAAATTTATTAAAATATGAGAATTGAATAATTAGTATAGTAAAAAATATAAAATTTTATACTTTTTCCTATTTATATTTCTATATTAACAATCTATGTAAAATTATAACCATTTAATAGTGAAAAAGATGTAATAATTAATAAGGTTAAAAATGGTTAACTAATTCGATAAAACTAATTAAAAGGGTGAAAACCCCATATAATCATATCTAAATTCTACTTTTTATGGTATTAAAATAAAATCATACCATTTATTAAATCCCTTGTCCATTTGAAATATTTTTTATCAAAAACTTTTTATTATTTTGTATTTCATTTTATGAAATACAAAAAGTTCCCCTTATCTCAATTAAAAAAATGAACGTACTCCACTCAATTGATAACATATGTATCTCTACTTTCTTAAATAAAACGTAACAAAATCTATCTCAAACAACATTATACAAAGTTTAGAGTTATGGGATATTCATATTTCTAACACTAGAAACCATAAGAGTAGATCTAAATGAGTTCTCTCAAAGAAGATATAATTTCCTTAAATGATTATAGTGACCCAAGATTAAAATTGATGGATATTATGTCATTTTTGACAAATATTGAGAATATTAAAAAAGTAAATCCTCCAGGACAAATATATTTAATTTCATTGGAAGAAATGTAACAAAATTTTTTAACTTGGTGAAAGATCGTCAATCTAACCAATAATGATCTACATTTCGAGTACTTCTACCTAAACATTCCTTTATAACATGAGGAAAGGTAGCATAATAATGGTGTGAGATATAAATATAAGTTAGGGTAAATATGGGAAATAAATATTCATTGCATGAATATAAGGGTTTGATAATTTATCCATAAAATTTGAGTATCATACATTACATGTCAAAGATCATAAACATGATACATGGCATAAATATTGGATGTTCATAAGGCATGAATCATAAGGAAATCAATATCATAAGCCACCAAAGAGTAATGTATGAATAAGAAATAGATTTTTGGCATAAAAATCAATGTATAACATTGTGAACATATATAAGTATAAACAATTTAACATATTAAGTTATGTACTTGAAATCCAGACCACTCATAGACTGATGGAATTAAATCCATGTCCATGAATAATGGTGTTAACATAAAATAAGGATCATATATAACATTGTGAACATGTAATTATGTTCACATATAAACTTATAGACATGAAACCAGGTCCATCAATATCATTTTCATCATGAAATCTGGTTCACACATAAAATTATGAACACATAATAAGGTTAACACAAAATATTGTGAATGTGCAATTAGGTTCACATGAAAACATATGGAACTGAAACCAGGTCCATACATTACATTGTGAACATATAATCTGGTTGAAACATAACATTCATACTATTGAGTCATCCATCATTTCCTAATGCATGGGATGGAGATATAGGTCCCATCCATCAGAAAATAAAATCCTTCATATATGTGTCACAATATAATAAAGCTTTCATCAAATCATTTCCCATAAAAAGTGATAGGTTTTCTAAATATCATATGATAACCCATGAAATTAAATGGGTATCAATAAATAATCATAAAATCATAACAGATGGATAATATATATATTTTATAATCATTCAATCAGTGAATAACTTATGAAAAGAATTGGTTTTCAATAGAATATAACCCATTGAATTGAAATGGGTGTCATAAGAATCACTCCATCAAAAAAAACCATTCATGTAATTATATGAGTGTAACCTTTGAGTCATTTATTATAAGGGAATGAGTAACCTCAATGGATATCATAATAGATGGAAAATCACTCGAAAAGATGTTTTGAAAATATTTAATTTTGAAAATATCAGTTATGCATTGAAAAGTATTTTAAAAACATAAAAACATTTGATATCCATTTTTTTTAAAATGAAATGAATACATAGAATAAAGCCTTCAAATAATTTTTAATCCTTATACCTTGAAATCATATAAAATAACTAGGAATACATTTTAAAAACTTTTTTCCTTGAAAAATTATAAAATAAGATTGAAAAAATTTTGAAAAAATTTTCATTGAAAATTAATCGAAAAAAATAATTAAAAATTAACCATTTAAACATGAAAAATAATCTTTGCAATAATTACTATGGGAAAATCCATACATGACTTATGAGGTAACAAGAAAAATCCATTTCAATGATAAAATGGTCTGAAAAATGCCATGATCTAAAATAGATAATAAGATTCATTTGAAAACATTGGTAAAACAACAAGTGGGTAAAAATTTCATTTAATGATTATAGTATTGTACGGTGTTCTTGGAAACCATTTTAAAAAAAATTGCTTTAAATTAACCCATATTTATGACTGAAGTGAGAGGTAAAGAAAAACATACATAAAATTACATTCATCATGATCATATATAATAAATATTGTAAAAATGGTACAATTATATATATATTAGATGAATGAATGGTGGTTAGTGAAACTTATTATAGTTATTGAGAGATAGATCATAATATTTCATCAATGGGAGAATAATTATAAAAATGTCAATAAATGGTGAGATTATTGATATAAACCATTAACAATTTAGTAAATTTGAATCATAATAAAATTGAAAGAATATTTTTACATGAAGCTTAACATATCATGAATATATGTAAATTCATGATATGACATTTCAATGTCAATACATACCCCTCAATGAAAAATATAGGTGGATGACCCGACATGTGTCTCAATGAAGGAAAAGTGAGACAAAATTAATTTACGGATTTGGGAACATCAGTAAGATAAACCCCATTAAATAGATATCATAAAATATATATTATAATACCCATTAATATAACAATAATAATAATTGAATACATCCATTTGAATTATACACACCACCAAAAAAATTAGTGTTAATTAAGACATGCATGTCATGAAAATAAAATGTGAGATGAAATCCCCTTACCTTATGTCTTGGTTCTCATCATACTAATTATAAACAATGATATAATAAAAATAAATTTTTTTATATATATTTTTAAGGACTATATTCTTATATATAATACTATATATTGTATTATTATGACCCTATATTACCTGCTTGTCAATAATATTATGTTAAGGATTCACTTCGGGTAATATTTTCTTTGTTCTTCGCATGTGTCTTAATTTGTTATATCATTGGTCCTCATACTTATATCATTAATTCAATAATTTAAACCATGATATACATATCAGGAATATTAATTATATTTTTAGGATAATACACTAAAGAATATTTATGTATGAAGTGGAGTACACCGTTAATGGCGACAATAAGCCATACGTACGCATGAATATTGTTTCCATTTCTAATATCGTATTGAAAGGATGAAATAAAATTACATATTTGTAAACATATATATATATATATATATATTATAATTATATTATAATTATTTTTTCATATATTTCATATAATTTTAGTAAACTCATCCCTATTAAATTACATGTAGTGTGTGAACGAATCACATTTCTCTGAGGGCGCGATAGTCCACACTTCCTCAAATGAAATTATCGTATTTACACTATGGAATGTAAAAAGATGTTTATTATAAAAGGATTAAGGAATCATAAATAAAAAATAAATTTAATATATAACATATATAAAAATATGTTTCATCATAATGTCCACCACAGGGGATGATAAATTAAAAATTATCAATCATCATTTCGTTAGGTATTAGTTCACCATACACAAAAAGAGTATATTTTTTACCAATTAAATATAGGTGTTTTAAATTTTAGAAAAAAACATAGATTAATGAAATACTATTATATTTAGGAAACTAGTGTTCTTTTAAAATCAGGGAAAAAAATAGTGGAGTGGTGGAGAAAGAAAATAAAATAAATGAGCTTGAGAGAAGACGTTACCTCTTAATTAGGTAAATCTATTATGTTTTCAGAAAAATGATTAATTGAATTGAATTAATACTTATTGGAGGTATCGAGGACGAAGGGAGGGATATTATAATGTGTATTTGGTGGATCATGGCTAAATATTAGTCATTTGAGAGGTGTGAATAATGGGTAGAGTGCATTCCTTTTTAAAGTGGAGGGGAGTGGAACTATTGAAAATTTAAATAGTTATTCATTAATCTGAGGTAACCATTCGTGAATGTCACTAAAAGATGGAAAAATAATGTTTTAATTTGAATTTATGGTCAAAGAAAATCTAAAACACACAAAAATTTCTTCATTTTAATAATTTTCTTCCTTAAAATCTATGATTCATAAATTTTGTTATTTTAGTTTTTATTAAAGTATCTACTTTTGAAACCTATGCAATTTAACCATTATGAGTAAAATAAAAAAAATTTATTATAACATATAAACAAAATGAATTATAAATATTATAAATAATTTATAAAATAAAAATCACCTGTGTTTTGGAAATTATTTTTTTTAAAAGCTCTTGTGATGGGAAAAATACTACTTAAACCTAGACTATGATAAGAATGTTTTTACAATATCTGGGTCAATAAGATAATTATAAAAGTTAAACTAGTCCATTAGTAAAACCAATTTTTTTTTTAAAATAAAAAATAATTGGAATAATATATTATCTTTATTAATTTTAAATCATTAAATGAAATATAATTTATTTTAATAAAATTTCAATTTCGACATTATTTTAATTATTATTTTATATTATCAAACTAATATTGGAATTTAAATAAGGTAATTATAACTATGTGATAAATGTTATATTAATCGGGAAAAATTAACAATGATAATAATTCAATCAATTCACTTTGCATTAAAAATTTATAGTATTCTTTATTTTATTTAATTATGAACAAAATAATCACTATGTTAGCGTTTCATAAGCATTTTATGATACATATATTACCCAAAATTGTATTTAATACCTTTTAGATTATTACATAAGGGGAAAAAGAGTATATGTCCATATAAAAATTATATTTTCAATGTTAAATTAATTTTTTATCATAAAAAATTAATTCCAATTTTTAGGGATTAAGTATTTACCATAAATTCTTACTCATCACTAATAATTTATTTATAAATTTGGAGAAATGTAAAACAAATATTTTTAAAAATATTAAAAGTAATGTAATTTTGGAAAACATTGCATATCCCATGATTTTTTTATAATATTTATATAGGGTTATTTTTTAATGGTTTATATTCTAATTCTAACTTTTAATTTATTTCATTATACATCACACTATATTATTATTGTTAAAAATGATATTACTGATATTTTATTTAATTTAAAATTTTATAAAAATCTTTAAAATTTATTAAGATATGGAAATTGAATAATTAAGATAGGTTACAATATAAAATTTTATCCTTTATCCTATTTATGCTTCTATATTAACAATATATGTAAAATTATAACCCATTAATAGTGAAAACGTTTTAATAATTAACAAGGTTAAAAATCGTTAACTAATTGGATAAAACTAATTATAATTGCAAAAACCCAATATAATAATATCTAAATACAACTTTTTTAGGTTATTAAAATAAAAACATACCATATATTAAAACCCTTGTCTATTTGGAATATTTTTAATTAGAACATTTTTATTATAATTTATTCATTTTATGTAATACCAAAAGTTCACCTTATCTTCATTATAAAATTGAACATCCTCCACTCAATTTATAACATATATATTTATATGTCATAAATAGATCATACCAAAATCTATCCCAAACAACATTATACAAAGTATAGAGTTTTTGGAAATTCAAATTTCTAACCCTAAGAACCTTAATAATAGATCTAAATGAGATCTCTCAAAGAAGATATAATTTCCTTAACTGATTATAGTGACCCAAGATTAAAACTCATGGATATTACATCATTTCTTATGAATATTCAGTATATTAAAAATGTATGTCCTCCAGGACCAAAATATCTTAGTGTCATTGGAAAAAATAGAACAAAATATTCTAACATGGTGAAACATCATCAATATAACCAATAATGATCTTCCGCTCGAGTACTTCTACCCTAAACATTCCTTTATAAATTTAGGAAAGGAAGAATAATAAATGTGTGAGCTATAATTTTTACTATGGGTAAATAAGGGAAATGAAAAATCATAGCATGAACATAAGGGTTTGATAATGTAACCATAAAATATGATTATCATACCTTACATATCAATGATCATAAACGTGATACATGGCATAAATATTGGATGTTCATAAGTCATGAATCATAAGGAAATAAATAGCATAAGCCACAGAAGTGTAATATATGAATACAACATAGAATTTTGGCATAAACTTCAATGTATATCATTGTGAAGATATATAATTATAAACAATTTCACACATTAATTTATGTACTTGAAATCAAGGAACACTCATAGACTTATGGATTTGAATCCAGGTCCACGAATACTATTGTTAACGTGAAATCAGGTTAATGTATAACATTGTGAACCTGTAATTAGGTTCACATATAAACATATGGACCTGGAACAAGGTCCATGAATATAATTTTCATCATGTAATGAGGTTCAAGCACAAAAGTTATGAACACATAATAAGGTTTACTCATAATATTTTGAATGCATAATTAGGTTCACACGTAAACTTATGGACATGAAACTGGTTCTATACGTAACATTGTGAATATATAATTTGGGTTAAACATAAATTACATACTAAGTCATCCATTATTTCCTAATTCATGGTAAGGAGATATAGGTTCCACCCATCACAAAATAAAATCCTTCATCTATAAGTCATAAGATAATTATAGCTTTCGTTAAATCATTTCCCATAAAATGTGATGGGTTTTCTAGATATCATATCATAATGCAAGAAATTAAATGGTTATCATTAAATTATCTTCAAATCATAACACATGGAAAATAAATATATTTCATAATAATTTCATCAAAGAATAACCAATGATATGAACCGGGTTTCAAAATAATATAACCCATTGAATTGAAATGGGTGTCACAAGCATCACTCCATCAAAAAATAAACCATTCAAGAAATTATATGAGTTTAACCATTGAGTTATTTCCTATAAGGGAATGAGTTACATCAAAGGATATCATCATAGATGGTAAATCACATGGAAAGTTGTTTTGAAAATATTTCATTTAGAAAATATCAGTTATTCACTGAAAAGTATTTTTACAACATAAAAACCTTATAAAAACATTTTTTGAAAATGAAATTATTACAAAGAATAAATCCTTTAAATCATTTTTATTCCTTAAACCTTGAAATCATATAAAATAATGATGAAAACATTTTGAAAATAATATTTACATAAAAATTTATAAAATTAGAATGAAAATGTTTTGAAAACCATTTCATTGAAAATTAATTGAAAAAAACTTCTTAAAAATTGTCTTCTTAAACATGAAAAGGAATATTTGAAAAAATGATAGAGGGTCAATCCATACTTGACATATGAGGAAAAAAGAACAATCCTATTGAATGATAAAATGGTCATAAAATTTCCATGGTCGGAAAGAGATAATAAGATTCTTTTGAAAACATTGGAAAAACAACAAGTGGGTAAAAATTTCAATTTATGAATATATTATTTTACTGTTTTCTTAGAAACCATTTTCGAACAAATTGTTTTAAATGAACACATATTTATGACTTAAGTGAGAGGTATAGATGGACTTACATAAAAATACATTCTTGATCACCATATACAATAAATATTATAAAAATGGTTCAATTACATGTTTATAAGATGAATGAACGTAGGTTAATGAAACTCATTATAGTTCTTGAGATATGAATCGTAATATTTCATCATTGGGAGAATAATCATAAAAATCTCAATAAACAATGGGAATATTGATATATGCCATTACCAAAATGGTAAATTAAAATCATAATAAATTGGAAAGAATATTTTTACCCGAGGCTTAACATATCATTAATATATGTGAATTCATGATATAACATTTCAAAGTCAGTACATACCCCTAATGAAAAAATATAGGTGGATGACCCGACATGTGTCTCAATGAAAGAAAATTGAGACAAAATTACCTTACAGATTTGAGGACTTTTTCTAGATAAACCCAATGAAATAGATATAATAAAATATATATGTTAATACCCGTTAGTTTAACGATAATAATAATTTAATACATCCCTTTTAATTATACACACCACCAAAAAAATAAGTGTTAAACAAGACATGCATCTTATGAAAATAAAAATTGAGATGAAATCCCTGTACCATATTTCTTGGTTCTCATCGTACTAATTAAAAGCAATGCTATAAGAAATATAAATTTATTTACATATATTTTAAAGTACCATATTTATATATCTAATATCATATATGGTATTTTTATGACCATATATTACCTTCTTGTTAATAATATTATCTTAAAGATTCACATCGGGTAATATTTGATTTGTCCTTCTCATGTGTCTTAATTTGTTATATCATTAGACCTTATACTTATATAATTATTTGAATAATTTAAACCATGATATAAATATCAGGAATATTAATTATATTTGTATGATTATACACTAATGAATATTGATGTATGAAATAGAGTACACCATTCATGGAGACAGTAAGCCATACATATGCATGAATGTTGTTTCCATTTCGATTATCGTTTTGAAAGGATAAAATAAAATAACCTATAGGTAAACATATATAAATATATATATTATAATTATATTATAATTAGTATTTAATATATTTAATATAATTTTAGTAAACTCATTCTTAATACATTACATGTAGTGTTTGAACGAATCAGATTTCTTTGAGGAAGTGGTAGTCCACACTTCTTTAAATGAAATTATCGGATTTACACAATATGGGAATTATAAAGAGACATATTATTAAAGGATTAAAGAATAATAAATAAAAACCAAATTTAATATATAACATATATAAACATATTTTTCATCATAGTGTCCACCATAAGGGATGGTAAATAAAAAATGATCAATCATAGTTTCGGGAGGTAGTAGTTCACCGTACAAAAAAGGACTATATTTGTTACCAATTAAATGGAGGTGTTTAAATGTTTAGGAAAAAACATAGCCTAATGAAATAATAGTATATTTATGATACTAGTGCTCTATTAAAATCATGGAATAAATATAGTGGATGGGGTGGAGAGAGAAAATAAAATAAAAGATCTTGAGAGAAGACATTACCTATTAATTAGGTAAATCCATTTTGTTTTTGGAAAAAGGATTCATTGAATTGAATTAATACAAATTGGGGTTATGAAAGAGGAAGGGATGGATTTTGTAATGTGTATTTGGTGGATCGTGGATAAATATTAGTCATTTGAGAGGTGTGAAGAATGGGTATATTTCATTCCCTTTTAAAGTGTCGGGGGAGTGGAACTATTGTAAATACAAAAAGGTATTCAATAATCGGAGGTAACCATTCATGAATGCCCCTAAAATATGAACAAATAATGTTTTAATTTGAATTTATGGTTGAAGAAAATCTAAAACACCTAAAAATTGGTTCATTGTAATAATTATCTTCTTTAACATCTAATATTCCTCAATTTTGTTATTTTAGTTTTTATTAAAGCATCTAATTTTGAAACCTATGTAATTTAACCATTATGATTAAAATAAAAAGAGATTTATTATAACATATAAATAAAATGAATTATATATATTATAAATAATTTAAAAATTAATAATCACATGTTTTTTGAAATTAATTTTCTTAAAAAGCGCTTGTGATGTGCAAAATACTGCCTAAACCTAAACCATGCTCAGAATGTTTTTACAATCTAAGGTTTAATAAGATAATTATAAAAGATAAATTGGTCTATTAGTAAACAAAAACAATGATTTTTACAAAATTAAAAAATAGTTGGTATAATATAATATATTTATTATTTTTAAATCATTTAATGAGAAATAAATTTTTATAAAATAAATTTCAATTTTGAAATTATTTATTTAATTATTAATTTAAATTATCAAACTAATATTTGAATTTAAATAAGGTAACTATAAAGATGTGAAAAATATTTTATTAATCTAAAAAAATTAATATTGATAATAATTCAATCAATTCACTTTACATTAAAAATTTATATTACTATTTATTTTATTTAATTATGAAAAAAATAATCACTATGTTGGAATTTAATAAGAATTTTATGATACATATATAACTCTAAATTGGATTTAATACTTCTTGGATTATTACATAAGGGGAAAAAGAGTATATGTTTATATAAAAATTGTAATTTCAATGATAATTTATTTTTTTATCATGAAAAATTAATACAAATTTTTAGGACTGAAGTAATTACCTTAAATTAGTACTAATCAATAATACATTATTAATTAAATTTGGAGAAATTTTAAACAAATAATTTTAAAAATATTAAAATTAATGTAATTTTGAGAAAATTGTCTATCTCATGACTTTTTTATAATACTTACATATGTTTAATTTTTTAATGGTTTATATTCTAATTCAAACTTTTAATTGATTTCATTATACATCACACTATATTATTAGTGTTAAAAATGATATAACTGATATTTTATAGAATATAAAATTTTATAAAAATATTTAATAATTATTAAAATATGGAAATTGAATAATTAGGAGAGTAGAAAATATAATATACGATCCTTTTTTCTATTTATGTTTCTATATTAACTACATATGTAAAATTATAACCCATTCATAGTTAAAATGTTGTAATAATTAACATGGTTAAGAATGGTTAACTAATTGGATAAAACTAACCATAAGGGTGAAATCCCCATATAGTCATATGCAAATTCTACTTGTTAATGTTATTAAAATAATATCAAACCTTGTATTAAAGCACTTTTCCATTCGTAATATTTTTTATTATAACATTTTATTATAATTTATTCATTTTAGGAAATTCCAAAATATCCCATGTTATCAATTAAAAAAATGAAAGTCCTCCACTCAATTGGTAATATATGTATCTCTACATGCTTAAATAGAATGTACCAAAATCTATCCCAAACAACATTATACAATGTATAGAGTTTTTGGAAATTAAAATTTCTAACACTAGGAACGTTAAGAGTAGATCTAAATGAGTTCTCTCAAAGAAGATATAATTTCCTTAACTAATTATAGTGACCGAAGATTAAAATTCATGGATATGACGTCATTTTTGAAGAATATTCAGTATATTAAATAAGTACATCATCCAGGACAAAAATATTTTACTGTCATTGGAAAAAATGGAACAAAATATTCTAACATGGTTAATGATCATCAATCTAACCAATAAAGATCTTCCACTCGAGTACTTCTACCCAAAACATTCATTTAGAACTTGAGGAAATGAAGCTTAATAAAGGGGTGAGCTATAATTATTAGTAAGGGTTAATAAGGTAAATGAATAATCATAGTATTAACATAAGGGTTTGAGAATGTAACCATAAAATTTGATTATCAGACCTTACATATGAAAGATCATAAACATGATTCATGGCATAAATATTGGATGTTCATAAGGCAAGAACCATAAAAAAATCAATAGCATAAGCCACAGAAGCGTAATCTATGAATACGACATGGAGTTTTCGCATGAAAATCAATCTATAACATTGTGAACATATATTAATATAAAAAGGTTCACACATAAATTAATTACATGAAATAATGACCTCTCATAGACTTATATAATTGAATCTAGGTCCATGAATAATGTTGTTAACATGAAATCGGGTTCACGTAAAACATTATGAACATGTAATTAGGTTCACATATAAACTTATGGACATGAAACCAGGTCCACGAAAATAATTTTCACCATGTAATTAGGTTCACGCACAAAATTATGAACACATAATATGGTTCACTCATAATAATATGAATGTGTAATTAAGTTCACACGTAAACTTATGGACATGAAACCAGGTCCATATATAACATTGTGAAGATATAATCTGCTGTAAACATAACAATCATACTATTGAGTCATTAATAATTTCCTAATGCATGGGATGGAGATATAGGTTCCACCCATCACAAAATAAAATCATTCATATATGTTTCACAAGATAATTAAAGCTTTAATCAAATCATATCCCATAAAAAGTGATGGGTTTTATATATATCATATCATAACCCATGAAAGGAAATGGGTATCATTATGTTTTCATCAAATCATACCATATAGAAGATATACATATTTCATAATCATTTCATCAAATAATAACCTATGAAAAGAACTGGTTTTCAATAGAATATAACCCATAGAATTGAAAAGGGTGTCATAAGTATCACTCCACCAAAAAATAAACCACTCAAGAAATTATATGAGTGTATCCTTTGTGTCATTTTATATAATGTATTGAGTAACATCAAAGGATATCATGATAGATTGAAAATCACTTAGTAAGATGTTTTGAAATAATTTCATTTTGAAAATATCAGTTATTCCTTGAAAAGTCTCTTTAAAACAAAAAAAACATTAGGAAACTATTTTTTTTGAGAATGAAATTCATACCTAGAATAAATCCTTTAAATCATTTTTAATCCTTATACCTTGAAGTCATATAAAATTATTAGGAATTCATTTTGAATAAATTTCTCCTTGAATGATTATAAAATTATATTGAAAATGTTTTGAAAACCATTTCCTTGAAAATTAATTGAAATAAATTCATAAAAATTAACGTCTTAATCATTAAAAGAAATATTTTCAAAAATGACTATGGGTAAATCCATACATGACGTATGGGGTAAAAAGAAAAATCCTTTTCATTGATAAAATGGTAAGAAAAATTCCATGATCGGAAAGAGATAATAAGATTCTTTTGAAGAATTTCTAAAACAACAAGTGGGTAAAAATTTCATTTAATGATTATATTATTGTACTGTGTGCTTGGAAATAATTTTCGAAAAAATGGTTTTAAATGAACAGATATTTATTACTGAAGATAGAGGTAAAGATGGACTTACATAAAAATACATTCTTGATAATAATATATAATAATGATTGTAAAAATGGTTCAGTTACATCTATATTAAATGAATGACTGGAGGTTAATGAAACTCGTTAGAGTTCTTGAGAGTTGAATCATAATATTTCATAAATGGGAGCATAATCATAAAAATCTCAATAAATGGTGAGATTATTGATATAAACCATTACAAATTTAGTAAATTTGAATCATAATAAAATGAAAATAATATTGTTAGATAAAGAATAAAATATCATGAATATATATAAATTCATGATATAACATTTCTAAGTCAGTGCATACCCCTCATGGAAAAATATAGGTGGATTAACTGATATGGGTCTCAATGAAGGATTATTGAGACAAAATTACTTTACGGATGTGTGGACTTTTGAAAGATAAACCCCATGAAATATATATCATATAATATATGTGTTAATACCCATTAATTTAACTATAATAATAATTGAGTACATCCATTTGAATTATACACACCACCAAAAAAGTAAGTCTTAATTAAGACATGCATCTCCTGAAAAAAGTGAGATGAAATCCTCTTACCTTATATATTGGTTCTCATCGTACAAATTAAAAACAATGATATAATAAATATATATATTTTTATATATATTATATAGGACCATATTATTTTATCTAATATCATATATGGGATTATTACGACCCTATACTACCTACTTGTCAATAATATTATGTTAAGGATTCACTTCAGGTAATATTTTCATTGTTCTTCACATGTATCTTAATTTGTTATATCATTAGTGCTTATACTTATATCATTATTTCAATAATTTAAACAATGATATAAATATGAAGAATATTAATTATATTTGTATGATAATACATAGAAGAATATTGATGTATGAAATGGAGTACACTGTTCATGGAGATAGTAAGCCATACGTACGCATGAATGTTGTTTCAATTTCTATTATCATATTGAAAGGATGAAATAAAATTACATATATGTATAAATATATATATATATATATATTATAATTATATTATAATTATATTATAATTATATTATAATTATTATTTCATATATTTCATTGAATTCTAGTAAACTCATCCTTAATACATTACATGTATTGTGTGACCAGATCACATTTATTTGAGGGAGTGGTAGTCCACACTTCCTCAAATGAAATTATTTTATTTACACTACATGGAAAGTATAAAGATAATTATTATAAAAGGTTTAAATAATCATAAATAAAAAATATTTTTAATATATAACATATATAAACATATTTTTCATCATATTGTCTACCACAAGGGATGGTAAATGAGGTTGGGAGAAGATGTTACCTCTTAAATAAGTAAATACATTTAGTTTTTGGAAAAAGGATTAATTGAATTTCATTAATACAAATTGGGGGTATGAAGGAGGAATGGAGGGATTTTATAAAGTGTATTTGGTGGATCATGGCTAAATATTAGTCGTTTGAGAGGTGTGAATAATGGGTAGAGTGTATTACTTTTTTAATGTAGAGGGGGAGTGGAACTATTGTTAATACGAAAAGGTATTCAACAATAAAAGGTAACCTTTCGTGAATGTCCCTAAAAGGTGAAAAAATAATGTTTTAATTTGAATTTATGGTCGAAGAAAATCTATAACACACAAAAATTGGTACATTTTAATAATTTTCTTCCTTAACATCTAAGATTCATCAATTTTGTTATTTTAGTTTTTATTAAAGTTTCAACTTTTGAAACCTATCTAATATAACCATTATGATTAAAAAAAATATATTTATTATAACATATAAATAAAAATAAATAAAAATATTATAAAAAATTTAAAAAATAAAAATCACATGTGTTTTCAAAATTAATTTTTTTAAAAATCATTTGTGATGTGAAAAATACTATTTAATCCTAGACCATGATAAATTTTTTTTACAATATATGGGTCTATATGATATTTATAAAATATAAACTGCTCCATTATTAAACAAAAAAAATATTTTTAAAAAATTCAATAATAATTGGAATAATATATTGTCTTTATTATTTTTAAATCACTTAATAAATTAATTTTTTTTATAAAAATAATTTCAATTTTGACATTATTTATTTAATTATTTTCTTAAATTATCAAAATAATATTTGAATTTAAATAAGGTTAGTATAAATATGTGAAAAATATTAAATTAATCTAGAAAAATTAACAGTGACAATAATTCAATCTATTCACTTTACTTTAAACAAGTATATTATTATTTATATTATATAATTATGAAAACAATAATTATTATGTGGGCATTTCATAAGAATTTATTGATACATATATAAATCCAAGATAGTTTTAACTCAAATTAATATTCATATTACTAAATTTAACATCTATGTTATAGTTTTCTCATTTAATTAATTATAACAATATATGATGTTTCGTTGAAAATTTGTGTTGCGTATAATGCTCCCAAGCCGATGTTGGGCATAGTGAAAGACTAATTGGTTCCATGTGAGTGGAATAATTTACTTATTGAAATTAAATTCATCAATGAAATTAAATTCATTCGAAAAAGGACCATATAATCTTGGGGTGTTACATTCTAACCCCATTAAAATGAATTTCACCCTCAATGTTCATCTTAGTTATCAATTGTTTAATAATTATAAGTTCCATTAATCTAAACACAAATTGTAAAAATGAACACTAAAATATACATTAATTTTTTTGGAACACTAGTGGATACTCACACTAACATACATCTGGGTTTACATGTAAGAGAACAATGGTTGAAGGTGAAAATAAAGACATGGAAGAGAAATCTAACTATCATGTTCTAGAAGATAGTGATATAGAACTTCGTCTAGAGAATGTTAATAATCAAAAATCCATAAGTATGTGATTACCATAGGGACTATATGATCCATCATAAATAAAGGCACTAGGATTATATTTTTTGTTTCAATATTATTTTTCCTACTGTTGATGAATTATTATGAAAGGATACAATTGTATAATTTCATTATAATGATACCCTTCTTGGTATATTAATCCACTTCACCACTTTCTCTAAAATGGAACATAACTTTTTCATTCCTAAAGTAATAATAGTTCAGGAAATCCATGATATGCCATCCAATTTTTCAACACTTATCATCAACACAAATTAGTTTGATCATTCTATCCAATATACAATAATTCACATGTGGTTAGATAATAGATTAATCTCCAATACATCATCAAAAAAATTTCATAACCTTTCCATAAATTGTTAACCTTATATGCCTTTAGAAATTAAAAAATCAAATAAATTAAAAATAAGGTCATGAAATTTTCTTAACATTTATCCCTCATATATCAAAATGTATCTCTTGGTTGTTTTATTACAAAAATTTGAATACCCTAATTGTATATTCCCTTCATTACCCTAAAACCATTCGGAAAACATGCGTGCTACATTATTCCCATAATTACTGGATAAAATCATTAGATCCAATAAGTTGTAAACTTCATCTATGATTTCATAGAAATTTTTTTCAATAATAAATTTATTGGAAATACATACCATCTAATTTTATTATTGAGATCCATAATATATTTATCCAAACTTTTTTATCTCAATACCATGCATTAATTAAGGGTTCCCATCAGCTAATCAAAATTTCACTATTCCACAAAATCAAATATCTATGTCTTCATCACCATTAAACATTTCATTTACCATCCTTAATGATTAATTATACAGAGAATATTTAAATATTCCATAATTCAATTAAAATATTAATTTAATTATAATACATAAATAATTCATTAATCCAACCTTATTCTTAAACCATTACTTTGGCATCACCAATTTATTTCTTAATACCACTTTACAAGAATATGAAATAAGAATCATTATTATGTTTCCTCAACATAAATCTAGTGATTATTCTTATGATTAATGTAAAGAGTTTGATAATAACATCACATACCATTCACATGTCATTTGGTTTCTCATTATCATCATGAGTTTAACCAATACTCATACGAACATATTGAATCTCTTTGTGATATTTTCAATTGGGAAATCTATTCTCATAATTCAAATACTTTCCACACATAAAACACTAAATGGTTACCATGATACATCAAGTTATATATGGTGACTAAAACCAGAAAGAATTTTGTGTGGAACATTTATCATATTGGGATACCATACAATAAAACAAATTACTGATATGGTTCCTAAATCATGTCTCATAATTTTCTAATATATGAAACATTTTTAACCTAGGGTATTCTTATTAATAAAATTTTGAAATCATGAAATTATGGTGTGTAAATATTTTTTTTATTCTAGAAGCATATCCCCATGAGTGTTAAACCAGGTGTGTAAAAACACTATTATTATGTACCAGATTACCCCATGTCAGACATGGGAAGTCATTTCAGAGTTTCTACATCAAGGTACATCTATAACATAGCCACATACACTTTGAGTATCCATACATTGATTAATTCTTTGGAAACCAATCACCCAATCCTTTACCAAAATTCCCAAATATATTCCTATATTTTACTTTTCCTTAGACTTATCCCTATAAATTTTCATAGGGTTCTCTCTTTGTTTTTGTCATCCTAGCTTCCAATGGTAAACTAAACCATTACTTTAATACCAAATATAGAAACCATGTATAAACATACAAGTATATAAATTTATATTTTATGAATCTTGATCATATATAAAATGTACAATACTGAGTATCGTAATAGTATAGTGTCTTTGGAAACACGGAACAAAATATTCTAACTTTGTGAATGAACATCATTATCTCTAGTAAAGATCTTACCTTCTTGTACATATACCTAAAACAATACTTCATAACATGGGGAAAATAAACATAATAAAGGGTTTATCTTGATTAATTTTTAAGGGTAAATAAGAGATATGTGTAATCCTAACATAAACATAAGGGTATGAGAATATAATAAAAGCATTTGATGAACCTGCATTGCATATCTAAGATAATAATCATGAGACATTGGGTAAATATTATCTATTTATAAGACATTAATCATCATTAAATCAAGTTCAGAATCCATTGAAGCATAATATATGAATAATACATGTAATTGTGGAATACACATCAATGTATAACATCGTGAGCATATATAAGTAGAAACAAGTTCACAAATTAATGTATGGAAAATAAATCAGGTCATCTCATCGACTTCTAGGCATGAAACTAGGTTTACAAATAATGTTTTGAATATGAAATCAGGTTAATGAAAAATAATGGTTCCATGAAATCATGTTCATGCACAAACTTTTCTAAATTAAACTTGGTCCATGCATAACACTGTGAACATGTAATCATGTTCATATATAACATTCTGAACACAGAATAAGGTTCCCTCATAACATTTGGAACATGTAATCTGGTTTTTGCATAAACATGTAAACATGAAAATAGACCCATGAATAACATTATAAACATATAATTACGTTTACACATAATATTTTTACTAATTATTTGTCCATAATTACCCAATGCATTAGAGGGAGATATATGTCCCACCAATCTCATAATAAAATCCACCATACATGTATTATAAGTTAATTAAAACATTCATCATATCTTGACATGTAAAAGATGATGGGGTTTAAAAAAATCTAATCATAACCCATTAAATGAAATGGGTATCAATAATATTTCATCACATCATAAAATATGGAAAAGAGATAGGTTTCATAATCATTTCATCAAAGAATTACCCGTAAAATGAAGTGGGATTAAAAAGAATATAACTTGTGTAATATAAAAGGGTTTCATGAGAATCATTCCATCAAAACATCAACCATTCATGGAAGGATATGACTTGAACCTTTACATCATTACCTATAAGAGAATTAGTAACATTAATTCGATGACATCTTAGATGGAAAATCACATGAAAATATATTCTTAAAACCATTCTGGAGAAAAATATACACTCTTATTTCAAAAGTGTTTTTAAAATATAAATCCTTTAAAAATCAATTTTCCTCAACAATTCATTGAAACAGAGAATTTAGGCTCCAAATAATTTTGAAAACCATTTTATGATGAAAATTTATAAAAAATACATGAAAATGTTTTGAAAACAATTTCATTAAATATTTAATAAATTAGTTTGAAATTATTTTTAAAATCTTTTATTGGAAAAATAATATATAAAAATATAAAATATTAAACTCATAAACATGAAAAGGATTATTTTTATTAATGATTTTTGAATAATATGTACATGTTGTTTGAGTTAGAATGAATATTACCATATCATGGTAAAAAGGTTAGTAAAATACCTTTATCGGGAAGTGACAGGAGGATTCTGTTGAAAAAATTGGTAAAAGAAAGAAATGGTAAAAACAACATTTAATTATTACCAAATAGTATACTATTTTTTGAAATCCATTTTATAATCATGGTTTTAAAGGATCATCGATTTCCGATTAAAGATAGAGATAAATTCAAACTTTCTTAAAAACACATGTTTGATCATATTATGTACCAAATAGTGGAAAACGGGTACCATTAATTGGATATAACATTAATTAATAGAGTTAAAAAAACTAATGACAATTATTGAGATATGGACCATGAGACATCATCAATGGGATCATAATGATAAAAATCACAATAAGCAGTGAGATTATTGATAAAAAATGTTACCAATTTGGTAACATTGTATCATAATAAAATGGATGGAATAACATTACATGTATCCTTAAATATCATTAAAATAATAAGATTCATGATATAACATTTCAATGAAAGTATATACACCTCATGGAAATATATAAGTGGATGACTATCATGACCAATCCCTCGGGGCCCGTATCGTGACTACCCCAAGCCCGACTTCCAAAGTACATGGTCTCGTAACTAGCACCAAAGGTGTAAATCCCAAAACTAGTAAGGCATTGCATTTATAACTAAAAACAAACACATCAAAGTACACAACTAGAAGAAAAGCACTAAGTAAAACTGTATACAAACGATGTGCTGGAATGTAAAAGGTGATGGAAATAAAATCCCAATAGGAAAGTACAAGTACAACTGAATGAAAGTACAACTGAAGAAAATTAATGCAGCTACTGGGTTGTGCACCGGGGTTCCTACTTGAAGGGTTGGTACAAATGGCCTCCTCAGCTCTAGCATTTGTCTGTCTCTTCTGTGTACTGTTAAAACGAGTGGTCCACTTCCGGGTACCGTCCAGTCCTGTTACTCTCGGCCACCGTCAGTGCTCTCCATCATTTTCATCCAACACAACGAGGTGCGGGAATTTCCTGTGCATGGGTGATTATAACGATACTCGGTAGGTACCCCGAGACCCTCAAGGTCTCACTAAATCCAACAAGGATAAATCACAATGTATGAAATCAACGAATAACCATTACTTATGTATATGACCATACATATACCTAAGTTATCTAGTAACCCATCTCAATCATGAGGAAAACACCAAAGTCATTCAATAAGCTCAAACATGGATTTTTATTAATCTAAACCTTCGGCTGATGGAGAAATCCTCCTCTATCGAGTATAGTAGTCCTGCCACATCACACAGTGGTGCTTCCTAGTAACTTGGAATACTGAGGTACTCCTCCTATTGAGTATCGTGGATCTGTTGTGCTCACACAAGGGTTCTCTCTATCCTGGGTCTACTGCGCTCACAGAAAGGCGCTCCCCTACTAGCCTGCTAAGGTACTCCACGTGCCGAGTACCGTGGGTCTGCCGAACTCACACAGAGGTGATCCCCACCATGGGTCTTCCGTTCTCACGTAGAGGTGCTCCCCACTGGGCTAGTCGAATCACTCTGAGTCAAATCAGTCAGCAGTCGTCAAGTATCAGCCAGCTACTAGGTTCTTGTGCAAATGCCTGCTCGTCTCTAGAAGATACGCTCCATAAGCTACTAGTTGATACTTCAACTGTCACGAATTTCCATGTAGAAGTATCTCAAAGGTCTCCCAAGGCATAGGGGTCTCAACACAATAGATGATGCGTCAATCAGACGCCCGGACTGTTAGTTAATAACTTTTTAGTCGTGGGGCCCCGGTTGGATTCGTGTA
Organism: Viscum album; assembly: GCA_963277665.1. NCBI lineage: Eukaryota > Viridiplantae > Streptophyta > Magnoliopsida > Santalales > Viscaceae > Viscum > Viscum album. Next base: position 577,608,850 of record OY728161.1, on the reverse strand, counting down.
CGATCCAACTTGACCGTATCTCAAATATACCCCGTAGTCCAGTGGAGTATTATCAAAGGAATGGATTCACTCCAAGAATACTGGCACCGCTGACGGTTCGTCAAACGGATGTTCGGTACCAAAGATATGACCCACGATGTTAATGGGTTCAGTAATGGGCCCAGGTCCGGTCCAACCCGGTCAGACCGGCTCGACCAAACCCTGTCTTGGCCGACCCAGTCTAGGTCTACCTGGTCAATCTCACAGGGTTTGAACTAGCATGTTGGGTGGGTTAGCCCGCTATGATTTGGCCCGATCTATTGGGCCCGACCCAGCGGACAGCGAGGGCGGTTTGTCCTGGAGCTCGCCATGTTGGTGACTCAGCCCAATGGCCGAGGCCAGTTCATCCACCGCTGCGAGGGGCGCGACTCAGGTGACATGGCCCAAGAGTTTGGGCTGGTCGGGAGACCAGCAGAGAGGGTGGTGTAGGGTCCGGTTAGGGCGTGGGGCCACCGGGCTGGGCGCAAGGGCACCGGGTAGGCTGCGGCAGGGGCCGGGCAAGCCACGGTAGGGGCCGGGTAGGCTGCAGGGGCACCAGGTAGGGCGCGGTGGCACTAGAGTGCTGTGGGCAGCACGTCGGGAGGTAGTGGGCTAGCAGGCCCCGCAATGGGTAGGGCACCTTGAGGCCATGGGTAGGTGGTATGGGCGCCACTCGGGACGACGAGGGTCGGACGGAAGCTTTGGTGCACCATGGGGGTGGCACGATTTGCAGAGGCCGCGGGTAGCACTACCTTCGTCATCGCCTCATCACCTTTCCATAGAATGCTAGAAGAAAGATAAATTGATGGAGGATGTCAGACCATGATAGGATGGCCCTCATACTCTGCATTTGAAGTGATATCAATTGGTTCATCAAAATATTAACGATGAACATCAATTATTTACAACCACGCAATGATTTCATTTCAAAGAATGATGAGAAAAGAAAATTTGTAAAACACAAGGTAAACCCCTACCTTTGATTCATCGATCAACATTCGTTAATCATTGATGGTATTGCTGAAAGAAGACGATGAATTTCATCGTTCTCCACGTTCGTCGTGCACTCCCAACCCTGAGCAGCGTCAGCTGTGGAAGACACTCCACGTCGGTAGGATCTGAGGGAGGAAGATAAAGAAGGTTGTTGGTGGCGTTCTTCGCGTTCTTTGTTCTTCGTTGGGAGAAAAACTTTTATCCCAATCTCTCCTCTCAAGATCCCACCAAACGAGAATTGGTAAGCCAAAAATAATACAAGTTATCTATTATTTTATTGGCACAACAATTTCAAAATTTGAGGAATAAATTAAAAGGCCCCCGTAATAAATTACATGCATTGGTGCAATTGATTAATGGGGAGGTCAAGAGGCCCCCATAAATTAAATTACACACATTTTCAAAATTAATTAAAAGGGAGAGGTGGCACCAATTAATGGTAGAAGAGGTCAACAGACTCCCCTCTCATAAATGAGGGGATTTTTGAGATTGTCCAACCTCCAATTAATTGGGTGGTTTTAGTCTCGTGTGGTCCCCATGAAGTAACCCCTCACGGGAGGTAATGTTTGGGTGGGCCCCACCACCATAACCTCTCATTGAAGGTTAGGGGGTGGCAGTCCCAGCTCTAACTCCCATATGGAGGTTCTAATCAACAAACAGTCACACTCATGGCGACTCAAAAATAAAATAAAGTGTTGTACACTTTATTTTATTAATTTTTTTTTATAAAAATACAAAAACTAACATTTATTCTCAACGATCCACAATTGAGGTGAAAGTCTTCATAAGATAATACCGGTGCTACGAGTTAAACGATGCCCTCAGCTTTTAGTTCCGATATCCAGTTCAAATGTTATAAAAACCCTCTCATAAGTTTACTGAATATACCCGAACAAAACGTCAGAAATTGATTCCGGGCACAATGGGCCTCAGAATCAAGCACTGTAAAAATTCGCGGACTCGTAAAAATCCCTTGTATTTATGAAAAAAATTTCCAGGGAATTTCCAGGTCTTTAAAATGAATCGACATGCATCTCAATGAAGAAATATTTAAAAAAAAATTACTTAACTGATTTAGAAATTATTGAAACATAAATACCAAGAACGAAATAATGTAAAATAGATTTGTAAATAAAAAAATGTATGTATAATAATGATAATATATATATATATATATATATGTGTGTGTGTGTAGTAAACACTCCACCCAAATGACAAGATTGTTGATTAAGGGTTGTATCACATGAAAATAAAAAATGATATTAAATCTCATAACATTGTGTCTTGAGTCTCATTATAATAATTAAAACCACTTGAATAATAAACACATTTTTTTATAAATCATTTAAAGAACCATATTATTATATCTAATTCTATGTATGGTTTTATTGTTACTTATATTCACCCACTATTAATAAGCCCCTGTAAATGTTTTGCTTGGATAATATTTTCTATGTTCTTCACCTGGTTTTAATTTGTTACACCACAGTCCTTATAATTATATATTTATTTATAAATTTTAAACCCAATAAAAATATCATATATTATCATTAAGTGTGTATTATAATAATGTGAAAAATGTATAAGTATGAAATGTAGTACACCTTTCATGGAGATGCTAAGTTATATGTATGCATGAATGTAGTTTTTGTTTTATTTTTTTATAGAAAGAAAGAAAGAAAATAAAATATATATATGTGTGTCTAAATATATATATATTATAATTATTGTAAAATTATTACTTCATATATATCATATACTTTAACTATATTTGTCCTTAATAAATTCCATGTTGTGTGTGAACGAATCACATCGCTTTGAGGGGGTGGTGGTCCACACATCATGAAATAAAATTATCATATTAACAATAATTGGAACATATAAAGGTATTTTTTATAAAATGGTTATATAATATAAAAAAGAGATAAGAAAAATAATATATAAAATATATTAATAGAATGCCTATGAAAATGTCCCCCATGAGATGTGGTAATGGAAAAATGAACAATTATTATTTTGGGTGGCGGCAATTTATCGTACCTGTAAACATTATGTTAGTTAACCATAATATGTAGGTGTGTCTAATTTTAGTTCAACCCATATCATAAAAAAAATTACTATTATACTTATTATATAAGTTTTTCTATACAAATATGTAATAAATAGAGTGGAGGGGGAGGAGAAAGAAAATAAAAAATAAAGGATCGTATGAGAAGATGTTACCTCTTAATCGGGTAACTACTTACGGTTGGGTCCAAAAGGCCTAATTTTATTTATTTATTACCAAGTGGATGCTTCTAGGAGGAAGGTAGGGAAGTTGAAATGTGGATTGGGAAGAGATTGGCCAAACCTATGTGGGTAGAGATGTGTGAAGAATAGATAGAGTGCTAGCCATTTTATATTGGATGGAGAGTTGCACTCTGCTAAATATCAAGAGGTATTCTATAACAGGAACTCTCATTTACCTAATGTGCCTCTAAAATTGAATAATAATTAATTAATATAAATTTTTGGTTGAAAAAAATCCATACCACACCAAAATATGTTCATTTCAATAATTTTTTTCCTTATATTCTATGATTTTTCAATTTTACTATTTTGTTTTTATTAAAGTATATTCTCTTTTACACTAATTAATTTAATTTTTAATATTAAAATAAAGTGTGATTTATTATAAACTATAGATACTATAAATTATAAATATCATACCTAATTTAAAAAACTCTCATGTTTTTTGGAAAATAATTTTTAGTTCATGTTTATGTGACACATAAAACAATGTTTAAACATGGACCGTGCTAACAATGTTTTTTAAGTCTATAGGTCAATATGGTAATTATAAAAGCTAATTGCTCCATTAATTGACCATATAAAAATATTTATAACCATGATAAATTACATGTCAGAATGGAGTATTTTTATTAATTTTAAATCATTTAATGCAATATCGTTTATTATAAAATAACATTAATGTCAATATAAACATTATTTAATGAATTTTAATTTTTTAAATTTCAAAATATTATTAGAATTAAAATAAATTAAGTTTAAATATGTTTTAAATTAGTTATTAATCATAAAAAATAAATAATTATAACTATTCTATAAATTTACTACACTTTTAACATTAATTGTATTATTTTATTTATTTAATTAATAACTAAAAAATAACTATGATGGGTGTTTCATAAGAATTATATGTAACTAAATCATCTCAAAAAATTACTGATAAATTATTATCACAATAATAACCTATTTATATTTTAAAAGGATTTTTATAATAGAGAAACATGATGCCTTTTACTTATCTCAATGTTTTATAAAATTGAAAGGTATTGAAAGTTCAATTTTTGTCTTTTTCTATACTTAACCTTTTATATAGGGGACTTATAGTTAATAGTATACAAATAACCCATAAAATTACAACTAAAAGAGTATATGGTCTTATTATTTGTATTAAATGGATTTTTGAAAAGTGTACATGTAATTTTTCTACTTATGAGGAATGTTTAGTCCTTAATTAAGCTAAATCTTACCTTAATCATTATGATAAATTTAAATCAGTTTCACTAATTTTTATTTCAAAATTAAGTTGATATTTTTTTGTTAAAAAAATTATGATGTAGAAATGTATGCTTTCCCATTTTTCAGAATTTGAATCATAAATTTGGAAAATTAAGTTTAATGCTAATTGCATCGATGGGGGGAGAAAACTTGGTTTTTAAGTAGAAACACTCCAAAGATTGATAAGTTTTTATATCTAATTTTAAAATAAAATTAATTACAACAAAATAAATTTAATTCAAATATGTATAATTGTTCTATTTTGACATTAAAATTAAATTTAAAATATTATTTAATACTAATCATTAGTTAAATTAAATTTCTATTTTTAACTGAATTGCATTTATTTTTTCTATTTACCTTAAAGTAACATTTCTCACCAAAATCAATAAAATTTAGCAGAATCTAATTTATAAATTATCAATTAAAAATAAATTTTATTTAATAAAATTCAATTCATATAATTTTCTAAAATTTATTTTATTATTGTTCACAAAAAGGATTAAAAAAAATTCTTTTAGAAAATATTATTTTAAAACATATAATGTCATTACCCAAAACAATATAAATTTCATACTCAAAATGTTTTATTTTTCTGAATCAATAATATATTCCAATAATTTATTACTATTCATATTACAATGTTTTATTTCTAGGTTATAATTATCCCATATCAATAATTTTAACAATAAAATGATGTTTTGTAGAATCTTAGAGTTTTGTATAACACATGCCAAGATGGTGTTTCATGTAGAAAAAGCCAAGTCATTTCCATGTGGATCAAATATTTCAAATAGTCAAATGAAATACATTAATGAAAATAAATTCATTTGAAAAGAATCTCCACAAAAACTCGGGGTGTTACACTGATCATCTTACTTTAATATTTTAATTACCCTCTATAAATATTCGGTATTTATCTAAAAATAATTAATTGTATATCATAAGTATAAATAAATTTTGTTATTATTATAAAATCACCATTATATAGCCTCTTTCCCATAAAATGGAATGTGATTGTATCATCCCTACGTACGTATATCCTACCATCTCCAATAGTGATACTATTACTTTCCATAACCAAAAATCATGTAGTGTTATTACAATGGGGAAATTATTTTATATTATATTTATTACTTAAATATAATTTTTATCATTAAAATATCTAAAATACCTTCCTACCTTATTATCCATTGGAAAAATATAATGTTATTATTATGTAAGTGTGGAATACCACCTCTCTGAAGTGATGTGATTTTTTTTAATATATGATCAACTTGGATGAAAATAAGGAATGATTTAATGAATATAAATAAAATAATAAATATTCTGGAGTGGTGGATTATTATTTACCTATATTTTATTTCATCTTTTAAAAAGAGAAAATATCATTCATGCATACATACGATATACTATCTCTATGAATGGTGTAATTTATTTATCCATATTTAAATTTTATCAATGAATCTCTATAAATATAAGGATTATATGTTATAATTTAATCCTAATAAAAATTCAGTTGATGATGAAAGCTTGATAAATGTACAAGGAACAGAACCAAAAACTAAAATACTATTGACAAATGCGATATAAAACACACAGAAATAATGCTTTTAATAACCAATTATTATTAAATGGATGTTTAAATGTTATAAATGGATAATATATTATTTCATAATTATGTAAATTAATATTTTATTGAATTATTATAAATATAAATTTATTATAAAGGAGTTTAGAGTGGTTTTGATGAACGTGGAACTTATAATAAGGTTTTACCATCCCAAATTATCTTCTTTAAGACATAATATATATCATGAACCTATATTATTATTTTTTCATTTTATATACAACAATTTAAAATTATATATCTTTATTATCCTCATGTTGATTATATTTAGAATTTTATTTGAGGTTTTTCATTTTTGGGGCTAACGACTCAAATATTACCAAAAGGATAAGGATTTTATGTTATAATCAAATTTTTTATCATGATTTTTTATGATTATGATTGTAATTATGAAATAATCTGATAAATCTCTCAGGAATTCATGACATATCAAATTCTCTAGAAATTTTTGAAAATTAAATATTTTCCCTTTATCTTCTTCACCTTTAGTACATAATATACTGAATTGATTTTTTAATAGAAAAATTAAATTATTTCTCTCTTTAGATGAAAATAATTTCCCTTCCATGACCATTTTTATAAACATCAATAATTTTATGATATATTTCGATGAATTTATAAATAAATTCTGATAAATGAATAAATTATCAATTTTTTTTAAAATTCATCATCTATTCATTTTACAAACGACATAATTTTTAATTTTTATAAAATAATATGATTTTAAATTTTTCAGTTAACTTATATGGAATTAAAGTAATTTAAAAACACAAATCCTATAAATGAATTGACAAATTATTTTTATGTTAGTAATTATCTTTTTGAAGAATTTTTTCCATAGTTTTTTGGATTTATTTCTTTGTAAAAGATTTATTCAAAAGTGAGAAGGATGGTTTACTAACAAAATATTCCATGTGGAATTTAATGAATTAATCATCTATGACAACTTCCTTTGATTTTACCTATACATTACTAGTGATATAATCAAATTAAACTAACATTATTTTCTATCATATATTATTATTATTATTATATGAAATGTTTATGAAACCCAATCCTTTCCATGGGTTATACTACGATGAAATAATGAAATGTTAATGTAACCTAGTTAATTTCCCTATATTATTCTTTGATGAGATGTTTATAAAACCATGTTTTTTTCATGGAAATATATTTGATGAATTTTCTAGGATATTGTGGAACACATATATATTGTAACACACTGATATTTTATGAGAAATATTTTTTTGTCTTATGTTATACGCAAAACCAAATGAAGCTTTCACTACACGCAACACTGGCTGGGCTTGTGTTACACATAAGAGAAACCTTGCTCGATAGCTTGCGTTGTACGCAATACCGAGATTCACTAAACAACGATATGTTATTAAAAAATTATATAAACTAACCATTAAAAATAGTATTAACTACATTTTCAATTTTATATAACATTATAATTCATCTTACATATTTTATGAGAGAAAATAAATTTTTCAGATAAAAGAATAAATTTTTTAAAAAATGTAGTTTTTCCACCTTTTGATATTGCACCCATTTTAAATCTAATTTTGCAAAAAAATTTATGAGTTAGGATTAAAAAATTAAACTTCTACTTTTGAATCAGGATATAAATATTCACATTGGATTAATGTTTTATACTTTTTGGATAACTATCATATTTTGATGAATAGTAATAATACGCTAAATTTTACTAAAAAAACTTTTTTTTCATCAAGATAATTCAAATCATTAAATTATAAAATTTAATTGTTTTAATGTATAAATAGAATATAAGTATACCATTTAATATAATTTATGTCATTAGAAATAATTGTATATTGAATCCATAGGTATAAACATTTCAATCATTTCCATTGATTTAAATTTTAAAACTCATTTTCTCAACAATGGGATTAATTTTAAAATAAATTTCTGAAACTTTTTTGTATTGAATATGGAAAAATGGATTCCATATTTTGAATCAGGAGGTCCAAATTATGTTAATATGAGACTTTTTATTTCTGGGCATTATAAATAGTAACTACTATAAATTTTATTTACTAGGGTTAAATGTAAATCAGCAATCAAGGGTAAAAATAATATTATAAAATTATCTTAACCCCTACCAAAATTCTATTGGATGAATATAAGTCGACACATATCACTACGGGTTATAATAGATTAATTTCATGGTCTTTTGACCATGAAAATGATGTCATTATTATTAAAACCGAAGAAAGTGACAACATGTCACTATCTTATATATTATAAGTGTAATAATTTTCATTTAATGACAAACCTTATAAAACATCAATCATTAATAGTCTGCAGAAATCCAATAAAATTACCTACATCATTCCGAATTTATTTTTAATTTTTACGGATTTAATAATTATCAATAATGATGACACAATAGTGATGTAGAAATTATTTTATTGATTGGGATATCAAATAAATGGGTTTAAAAATATTGAAATAAATATTATATGAAATATTTAATGTAATATATGAATTTTCATGAAAAATATGACATGTTATGAATCTATTAAATATTTTTTTTGAATATATTGTCTTTGTGGATTTTATTTAAATTTAATTAAATGAATAGTGTCCAAATATACACTACTGTTATTTTATAAAAATAACATATTATTAAATTGTTTAAAAACCACAAATATATTTAGAAATTATAAATTGAAATTTATACGGTAAAAAAATTCATAATGTATCCAATTATTGAAAATTCACAACACATATGTAATTATTTATAACAATTTAAAATTTAGAATATTATTACTATAAGTGAAATTAAATAGATTAAATAATGATAAATCGAGTTGATAAGGTTAAAAATAAATTTAGAACATGCTTAAATTTTTTTGGATGATTATATTACAAATATATATCATATGATATTTTAATTTTAGTCATTTTGGTACTTTTTAAGTGGGGTTTTGTTTTATTATAAATTAATATTTTTGAGGTTTCCAAAAGTGCCCCTCTCCTCTCTTATAAAAGGGAACCTCCTCCCTCTCCTATTCACAACATTTTTAGCCTTTATGCTTGGCGAAAACCTATAAATTTATCTTCTCCACTTACATAATAAAATACTAGAGGTCTTGGTATTATTCAAAGACCAACTTTAGTGCCCTAAGGGTAGGTTTAGAAGAGGCGCGCCAAAGAAGAGGTAATATCCTTTACTGATTCATTCAAATTTATTTCTTCTTCTACTTCAACTTATGTATTTTTTTCATTATAAATTAATAAAATCTGTATCACTCATATACAGATATGTTCTTATAAATTGGAAACAACCCCATTTCACCTTTTATCCAACTTATGGAAAATGAAATCAACACGCATGCGTACAAACAGAATACTGTCTCCAAACCAAGATGTAATCTGTTTTCCACCACCACCTTACATAGATGGGTATAATGGTGTAAACAATAACTATACATGGTTATTATAACGAGATACTAATTCTTAGAAACTATATCATCCAATCCAATACCATTCAATAATTATGGGAACAATATCGTTGCTTGTGCGTACGTAAGGCTAACCATCTCCACGGTGCAATGAGATTCATTCTACATGATCATCATTAAACCATGATTATATAAATGAATTTAATGAATAAATATGATATATATTATACTAATAACATTCTATAAATGATATAACTATAACATAAATAAAGTAATATGAACTTATCCGAAAAAACATACGTATGAAAATAAAGTAGTTAATACCCAAAGAACGAGTAACAATGAAATGTTACAAACAAACAAATAAAAATATGATCATAAATGTTACCGTAAAAATTATTATGATTCTTTGATATATCCATAACATTATTTAAATAATTATACAAGAGGTCCAGATACACACGAAGCATATCAGATGTAAGGTAAGGGATAATTATTCCACTCTCGTTCTGAAACGAGATTTTTTATTCATAATTATTTACTAGGGTTATATTTATCATCCATGTCCATGTTTTTAAAAAGAAATCATGTCTGTTTTAATTCATTTATATCCATTTTTGAATTTTACTACAGGTTATGTAAGGAATCATTCTTTTGTTTACCATATGAATAACTTTTTTTACTTTTCCGGATAAAGTATGTGAAGAATGTTTTTAACATATATGGCATGAATGGATTTTTACGGTCTCATAACGCCTTATTTCCAGGAATCTTCCTATGTAAGATTTCATGATTATTTTCAACAAAAATTTATTTCTTTTAAAATAGTATGTCATTTTGAGAAAATAAAATGATTTTGAAGAATAAAGGATATTTTCCTCAAGAAATGAGTTTAAGTGTTTTATCAAAATTATATTCCATCTAAGATGATATAGGGTTAGGTTTCTATCCTAATTATTACATTGATTTGATTATGATACGATGTAATTATTTTTATGAAGTTATTTATCTTATATGGATTATGTTTTGATGGAATGATGTTTAAGAATCCCATATTTATTACATGGGTTATGTTATGAGGTATGATTTATGATTTTGTGGCACATATAGGAATGGTTTCATTAAGAGATGGGTGTGACCTATATCTCCCTCCAATGAATCGGGTAATGGTTTATATCTCATGATATAGACATGAATCTAATGGCATGTTAATCCATTTCAGTGATACAGGACTGGAATGAGGAGTGAACTCAGTTCAGTAATGGACTTCTTACACTATGATAGTCTTGGAAATGAGTCTTGACAAATATGAAATGATTTTATATGATTATGTGTGTATTCCACGAAGTTTCACATTATATGTCATTATTATTGGGATTAAATATCACTACTATGAATTATCCCATGTCATGATATTATGATCTCTTTTGGGGGAAATGATTTTCAAAATGTTATGTTCTTATGAATATGATATGATTGATATTTCCTTTGTATTCCCTTACTGGGCATTTGAGCTCACCCTTTGTATGTTTTATTTTCCCCAGGTCAGGAAGAAGGGTGTTAAGTAGGATAATAAAAAAGGGACTCTAGATATGATGAAATAAATGAGAGACAATGTAGTTGATTTAGGGACCAGTTGTTTTTGTTTCAAAGTTTCTAAAGACAATATACTTATACGGTCCTATCATGGTTTTGTTAAATGATGTAATAAATATGCTTAAATTCTATTGTAATAAAAATGTATTTAAAGTATGGGTCATTATATATTTTATTATCAATGTGTAAACAATGGAAATGAAATTTTATATCACTCTAATGCATTGGAAAAAAATATCATATGAGGTACACATGAATTGATGGGGAGTTACCCTTATTTAATAAGGTACTTTATCCACTTGGATAGACATGGGAGTGATCCATGACTACTATGATGGTGTTGGAAGTAAACCAAATAAAATAATAGAGTGTTGGCAACGATCCTTAATACAAATGAATTTATTTTATATTCTTATGTGTATGCGACAAACTTGTGTCTTATTCTAATGTTATGATCTTATTGATCATGTTCTTAGATTCCCTGATGTTTCATATATTATAATATGTAAATATTTATTCCATAACTAATGATGATGATATATGATATAAGAGATATGGATAAAAAATTATTATAATATTCTCATAACCTTATTATCATGTTATGTTTAACTGATCATTGTTATCTCACATTTTTACCTTATTTAGAATAAGAGATCACCCTTTTACTATGTTCTATTTAATCAGATTATGAATAGAGGTACCAGTTATGATATGCTTAATAGTGGTTCCATTTCGAAATATTTTTGTCGGAGATGATGTAGTACAATGATGAACCAATTGTTTATGTATATACATTTCAAAAGATACGAGACCTATAAAATTATAGTTTGGATGATTATAATATGTGTGAATATTCTGATAATACGATGTTATATCGATATAGGAAATGTATGGGTTTATATAGTTTGAATTAGAGTGGGGTTTATTTATGCTATAGAATCATGGATGAGAATAACTTAGTGATAACCATTAGGATAATCCACTGTATAAAAGAATATCCTATGTTATGGTAAATAACGTTTCTTTCTTTTATAATGAAAAAAATCATTTCATGGATACTATAAGCGAAAATAATTTATGAAAATACTCATATAGGAGTAATAATCATAAATATAGTTTTTCAAGTACATCACATCAATTATTATATATCACGGTGAGTGGTCCCTTCATATGAACATGGTTTCACACTCCCGAGTGATATTTATGGGATATTTCACAATTTTTTTTATGAATAATCATGAAAGAATTAAATAGTTTTTGACTGTGTATGACCAATATTAAACCATATGAGTAATAGATAATTATAGACGTTTTATGATTTAAAAACCCTGATAATTATTTTTCATGATTCCCTACTTTGATTATTTTTTCTAAAACTATAATTTTTTTGTTTTAGCCAATCGATATAACTAGAAGGACTATTGTTAACATTGAAATACAAGATAATGATTTTAATAACAATAAACAAAATAAAATAGGAGTTTTAATGTGAAAATTTATGATTATTCTTATCAATTTATCTTTTTATATGATTAACAACCTCAACCTGTGTTAGTTTAAAAAACATAAGACAAGATAAAGAAAGAGTTTAGTGAAGAACATATTAGATTGAGGATTCTTCTTCCTACATGTATAGATTATTAGAAGAAGGTATCAAGGGAATGCATCAATGGAATGATAATTTTATTTCCATGTAAAATAAAGGGAATATAAAATGAAATTATCATGAAAAAATCAAGAGGTTGATGGAGGAAAATGATGTCCATCCAAGTTTACTATTTATAGAACAATATCTCATTCATAGGGAATATAAAATTATCAAGGACTATTCCTTGATATAAGGAATAATTCCAAGACTGATGAAGTAACTATAATAATTTGACTCATTACAAATATTTAAATTATGTTTTTTTATTGGGATTCAGGAATTATATCAGAAATATTTTGGAAAAAAGATTCATGAAACATATAATTATTTATAAACATTAGTTCATATTAATGATTTAAAAATATATTTGAATGTTTCTGATAACTAATAAAATTATTTAGTTATATGGTTATAAATAGAAGATTGGAGTTAATGGTATATAATTAGTGACATAAAAATTGGGTAATAATTAATATCAAATTGTTTTAACTAATATTTGATGATGTTTAATTCATTTTTTATATTTATTAAATATATTATATAGAATGTGATTATATATGAAGAATAACATTTTTGATAATTAATGAATAATATATGTTTTCACGTGAGGATAAATTAATTATTATGTAAACCATAATGGTTTGGTAAGTTTATGGTCAATCATAAGTTAAAAAGAATCAAAACCAACTTTTTAATGTTTTATGTGATGGGATTTGGAGGTGATTTTATTATTTGATTGGGTTTTATGAAGAATACTATATTTAATTTTAAATAATCCTTTAGTTTATCATATAATTTAGTTATATGTTAATTATGTACTATTTGATAGTGGGATAATTATAATCTTAAGAGATGGATTGTAATTCATTAAGAATGTTATATTTTAAGATATATATATATATATATATCCATGTTAATGATTATATTTCAAGTAATTATTTAAATTTTTTTCATGATAATTTGGTGAAGTTCCCTACATTATATGATTATATATTAATTTATCATAGTTACTAATGATATATTGGTATATATTTTCTGGTTTTAGGAATATGAAACCCTTATTTTTATAATATGGAAAAATTTTAGACGAATAATTTTTTTGGAATATATAATCTAAAGTATATGAAATAACATTAGAGGATAAGTCATTCATAAATTTTATGCTAATTTTTCACAATTTTCATTATATTTTTTTTTGGAAAAGTTTATAATAATGTAAAATGTATATAAATTTTAAAGATGGGTTTTACCTCAAGAGTAATAGATCAATTATATTTTGGAAGCATATAAATTTTTAATATGGCTTTATGAGAATTATAGATATTTATTGAGATAATTAATTTTTTTATAAATTATATGATTAGGGAATATAATATTTTGGTAAAATTTTGGTGAAAATGTTACATATATCTTTAAAGAATATGGGACTCAAGTCAATCTAATTATGGGTTCTAAACATAAATAAATATTTAGAGTTATATATGGAATAATCTATATTGAATATGTGATGTTTTTGTTGAGTCTATTAGTGTAACACATAGAGTATTTGTGAACATTTTTTTGAAATTTTTTTATTTTATTCGATTTCATACATTGGAAAATATCCTAATTTAAGATTTAATTATACTATACACCAAGTGAAGCTTTTAGTATATGCAACACCAACTCTGCTTGCATTACACACAAAACTAAATTTCTACAAAACAAATTTTTATAATTATAGTTATTTAAATGGTGGAGTTATAACATAAACATTAAAATAGTTATTTTAATTATTATAAATAATTATAAAATTATAATAATAATAGTTTTATATAGATAAATCATAATGATAATACGAAATAAATTGTTTTAGTAATGTTTTTTTGTGTGTAAATACTACTTTCTTATAAGAACGGTATATTATGTCCTTATATGAACAATAATAAAATTAATTTTATAAACAAAAAGAAATTTAAGTTGATAAAATAAAATATCAATTTTAATTTCTAATTTCTAAATTATCATTGGGTGATTTTTTTGGAGCAACATCATTTTTGGATGAATAGTGAAAAATACCAAAGGTTAATTCAAAACTACTTTTTCATCTAATTTATTTTTATATTTTAATTATTGTTTATGTTAGTTTTAAATTAAATATTTATCAATTATACATATATTAATCAAATTTATGTAATAAAAATTATTTTTACATTTAATTTATATATAAAAGATACTGAACATTTGATCATTCTCACTTTATAAACCTTCTTTCTCACAATATCTATAAGATTAGTAGTAAAGTTAATTTTTCTTCATTGATGAAAATAATGTTGGAAAATGGAAGAATAATGTTCTAATAATTATAATTTTTTTCTAATAATATCAACACAATATTTGACCCATAATACTAGTGATAGTGATTAAAATTTATTCTAGTGATTAATGTAAAATTTTTCTTAACAAGGGATTAAAACATACAAATAAAGGCCAAAATGACCTATCATCTTGTAAAAAATGATTTAGTGGACATATTTGTGCCATAAATCTTCCATCATTTTGTCTCAATTTTTTGAATAAATTTTTATAAGTAAAAACATGAGTACACCTAAACTGTTTTGAAAAATAAAAAATGTGTCCCCTCCATCCGTTATAAAAGGCCACCACATCTCCCCCATATTCAGAACTCTAAAATCACATATTATTCACCATAATATTCCAAGTTAACTACCCAAAATTATTCATTTAGCCCATTAATCCTCCCATTAGGATGAAATCTAATCAAGTATACCCTTTGGTGCAAAGCAAACGGAGTTACCTGAAGAAGAGGTAACATCCTTCCTTACGATCAATCTAATTATTTTCATTCTACACTTCCCAAATTATTATTATTCCATGAATGCATAATATACTAAGTATCATCAATATAAAAATATGTTGTTATGATAAATAAAAAACCTACACTTATACACACGTCCGTCTAATGGGTAACAAACTTATTGTTCATGTGCATGGTGAACTACTGCCTCGTTTAATGGTTGTGTTGGTTTTTTTGTTTGACTTCTCTTATATTTTGTAATTTTGATAGAAACTATTTGATCATATGATATATATGATATCTATTTTGTATTTATGTTTTTTTATTATATAACACATACTGTATTGCTTCACCTCCTCAAAGTGATGTGATACATTCCCACACTACATGGAATGCATTAATGGCGGGTTCAGTAATCATATATGATATAAGTGAAATAATAATTCTAATATAATTAGAATATATATATATATATATACACTTTTTATTTATTTTCTTTTATTCAATATGATAATTAAACAGAAACAACATCAACCATATGTATGGCCTATCGTCTCCAGAAACTGTGTATTCCATTTCAAATTTCTATATTATATATAATTTCATAAATAAAAATATAATGATTATAAAGGATAGTTATATCATGTTTTAAATTAAATAAATCAGAATATAAGTATTAGGGAAAAAATATATCAGTTGATGACATGGGAAAAATTGAATATTACATAAAGATAATCCTTACCATGGAATTGTTGGTATTAAGATAATATGAAGTAATAATCAAGACATATATGGTATAAAATATAAGAATATGGTTATTTGAAATATTGATAATAAACATATACATATTATATAGCATTTCTTTTAAAAATGACATGATAGAAGACATATGGTAATGGGATTTCCAATCTCACCTTTTTCACAGAAAATTACGACTTATTCAATAATCATTTCATTTTTTTGGTTTATATGATTCCCATGAATATATTATATGACTTTTATCCTTAAAATAATGGGTATTAAAATATCCATTATATGATCTCGATTTTATTGGTTATATCATTCACAAGTTACCAAATCGGTAAAGTGGGTTTTGTTCTATATTTTCCTTCATCCAGACACATGTCTGAAACATCAAAAACCATGTTTTGGAAAATTATTAATTAATAATATTTAATTTTCACTTAAAATAAAAAATATTTTAAAAATATTTTATGGTTTTAAAATAATTAATATTGTGTTTTCAATTTATTTTCAATGAAACCATTTTAAAAACTATTTTCATGATTCTTTTTCGAAGAAATGGTTTTGAAAATTATTTCTAGAAATTATTCTATGTTATAAATGTATTTTAAATGAAAATAGTTTTCATAAGGCTTGATGTTTCAAAAGAATTAAAAAATATAAAGGGTATTTTCCTCAAGAAATGGTTTTAGAAAGAGGTCTCCAAATTATTTTCCACTTAAGATGGCCCCCATTAGGGTCATTCAGGCCTTTATAGGAAATAAACTAAAGGTTCCATTCATATTATTTCTCCAAATAGTTATTTTTTGATGGAACATTATTTATTAAACTAATTTCTCATTCACATGTTATATTATTGTGAAACCCAATCCCCTTTCATGGGATTTAAACTTATGAGGATACTTCTGTTTATGGGTTATGATTTGGTGAAATGATTAGGAAACCTTTATTTTTCAATAGTTTAGGATATGATTACATGTTTATGACAACAATTTAATTTCATGTGATATTATAGGATCATTATGAATCCCATGTCTTTTTATAGATCATGACATGATAAATGTTTTATTATCTTATAGAACATATAGGTATAATTTTATAATGAGATATGTGGAACCTATATATCCATTCAATGCATTGGGAAAATACATACATATAATTAGATAATGGTGTGAATCAAGTCAATGGAATTAGTCCACTATGGGGAGATGGGGAAACCCAATCCCTTAAAAAATGAATATGACTGGGGATGGTTTTATATGCCTCCTAGTAACTGTAGTCACAATATAGATGAATAATGGGGAAAAATGATCCCTAATGGGATGATAGGGAAACCTAATACACTATTGGAATAAAAGGAAAACCCAATATTTTAAATAGAAATTATTGTGACTAGGTATGGTAGTTTGTCTCACCCAATAGGTGTAGTCCCCATTATGTTCAATGCTAATTTCGATAAACATTTCAATCTTTTGCAATGATTTAAATTTTAAAACCCATTTTCTCAGTAATAGGATTAATTTTAAAATAAATTTCTGAAACTTTTCTATATTCAATTTGGAAAAATGGATTCCATATTTTGAATCAGTAGGTCCCAATTATGTTAATAGGAGACTTTTTATTTCTGGGCACTATAAATAGTAACTACGATAAATTTTATTTACCATAGTTAATGGTAAATCAGCAATTAAGGGTGAAAATAATATTATAAAGTTATCTTAACCTCTACCAAAATTCTATTGGATGAATATAAGTCGACACGTATCACCTACGAGTTAGATTAGATTAATTTCATGGTCTTTTGACCATGAAAATAATGTCATTATTATTAAAACCGAAGAAAGTGATAACATGTCACTATCTTATATATTATAAGTGTAATAATTTTCATTTAATGATAAACCTCATAAAACATCGAACATGAATTGTCTTCAGAAATCCAATAAAATTACCTACATCATTCTGAATTTATTTTTAAATTTTACGGATTTAATAATTATCATTAATGATGACACAATAGTGATGTAGAAATTATTTTATTGATTGGGATATCAAATAAATGGGTTTAAAAATATTGAAATAAATATTATATGAACTATTTAATGTGCTTTATGAATTTTCATGAATATTATGACATGTTATGAATCTATTAAATATTTTTTTTGAATATATCATCTCTGTGGATTTTATTTAAATTTAAATAAATGAATAGTGTCCAAATTGACACTACTGTTATTTTATAAAAATAACATATTATTAAATTGTTTAAAACCCAAAAAAATATTTATAAATTATAAATTGGAATTTATATTGTAAAAAATTTCATAATGTATCCAATTATTGACAATTCACAACACATACATAATTATTTATAACAATTTAGAATTTAGAATATTATTACCATAAATGAAATTAAATAGATTAAATAATGATTAATCAAGTGATAAGGTTAAAAATAACTTTAAAACATGTCTATATTTTATTAGATGATTATATTACAACAATATATCATATCATATTTTAATTTTAGTCATTTTTGTACTTTTTAAGTGGGGTTTTGGTTTATTATAAAATAATATTTTAGAGGTTTCCCAAAGTGCCCCTCTCCTCTCTTATAAAAGGGAACCTCCTCCCTCTCCTCTTCACTACATTTTGAGCCTTTATGCTCAGACAAAACCTATAAATTTCTCTTCTCCACTTACCTAGAAACATACTATAGGTCTTGGTATTCTTCAAAGACCAACTTTATTGCCCTAAGGGGAGGTTTAGAAGAGGCGCGTCAAAGAAGAGGTAATATCCTTTACTGAATCTTTCAAATTTATTTCTTCTTCTACTTCCACTTATGTATTTTTTTCATTATAAAGTAATAACATCTGTATCACTCATATACAGATTTGTTATTATAAATTTTAAACAACCCCATTTCACCTTTTATCCATCTTATGGAAAATTAAATCAACACGCGTGCGTACAAACGGAATATTGTCACCACATCGTGGTGTAATCTGTTTTCCACCACCACCTTACATAGTTGTGTATAATGGTGTAAATAATAAATGTACATGGTTATTATAACATGATTCTAATTCTTAGATACTCTATCATCCACTCCAATACCATTCAACAATTATGGGAACAATCTCGTTGGTCATGCGTACATAAGGTTTACCGTCTCCACGGTGCGATGAGATTCATTATACATGATCTTCATTAAACCATGATTATATAAACAAATTGAATGAATAAATATGATATATATTATACTAATACCATTATTTAAGTGATATAATTATAACTTAATTATAGTAATATGAACTTATCTGAAAAAACACACGTATGAAAACAAAGCAGTTAATACCCAAACAACGAGTAACAATGAAATGTTACAAACAAAAAAATAAAATTGTGATCAGACATGTTACCATAAAAATTATTATGATTCTTCGATTGATTTGTCACATTATTTAAATAATTATACAAGAGGTTTAGATACACAAGAAGCATATCAGACGTAAGGTAAGGGATAATTATTCCCCTCTCGTTCTTAACTGAGATTGTTTATTCATAATAATTTACTAGGGTTATATTTATCATCCATGTCCATGTTTTTTAAAAATTATTTCATGTATGTTTTAATTCATTTTTATCCATTTTTTAATTTTACTACATGGTATGTAATGAATCATTCTTTTGTTTACCATACGAAGAACTTTTTGACTTTTTCGGCAAAAGTACGAGAAGAATTCTTTTAACATATATGGCATGAATGTATTTATACGGTTTCATAACGCCTGATTTCCATGAATCATTCTATGCAAGATTTCATGATTATTTTCAACAAAAATTTATTTCTATTAAAATAGTATGTCATTTTGAGAAAATAAAATGATTTTGAAGAAGAATGGATATTATCCTCAAGAACTGAGTTCAAGTGTTTTATCAAAATTATTTTCGATCTAAGATGACATAGGGTTAGGTTTCTATCCTAATTATTACATTGATTTGATTATGATACGATGGAATTATTTTTATGATGTCATTTATCTTATATGGATTATGTTTTGATGGCATGATGTTTAAGAATCTCATATTTATTACGTGGGTTATGTTATGAGGTATGATTTATGATTTTGTGGCACATATAGGAATGGTTTCATTATGAGATGGTTGTGACCTATATCTCCCTCCAATGAATCGGGTAATGATTTATATCTCATGACATAGACACGACACTAATGGAATGTTAATCCATTTCAGTGATACATGACTGAAATGAGGAGTGAACTCGGTTCAATAATGGACTTTGTCCGCTATGATGGTCTTGGAAATGAGTATTGACAAATATGAAATGATTTTATATGATTATGTGTGTATTCCACGAAGTTTCACATTATATGTTATTATTATTGAGATTAAATTTCACTAATATGACTTATCCCATGTCATGATATTATGATCTCTTTTGTAGGAAATTATTTTCAAAATGTTATGTTCTTATGAATATGAAATGATTGATATTTCCTTTGTTTTCCCTTACAGAGCATTTGAGCTCACCCTTTGTATGTTTTCTTTTCCCCTGGTCAGGAAGAAGGGTGTTAAGTAGGATAATCAAAAAGGTACTCTAGATATGATGGAATAACCGAGAGACAATGAAGTTGATTTAGGAACGAGTTGTTTTTGTTTCAAAGTTTCTAAAGACGCTATACCTATACGGTCCTATCATGGTTTTGTTAAATGTTGTAATAAATATGCTGAAATTCTAAAGTAATAATAATGTATGTAAATTATGGGTCATTATATATTTTATTATCAATGTGTAAACAATAGAAATGAAATTTTATATCACTCTAATGCATTGGAAAAAAAATATCATATGAGGTACACATGAATTGATGGGGAGTTACCCTTATTTAATAAGGTACTTTATCCACTTGGATAGACATGGGAGTGATCCATGACTACTATGATGGTGTAGGAAGTAAACCAAATAAAATAATATAGTGTTGGAAGCGATCCCTACTACTAATGAATTATTTTATATTCTTATGTGTATGCCACAAACATGTGTCTTATTCTAATGTTATGATCTTATTGATCATGTTCTTGGATTCCCTGATGTTTTATATCTTATCGTATATAAATATTTATTCCATAATTAATGATGATGATATATGATATAACAGATATGGTTGAAAAAATTATTATAATATTCTCATACCCTTATTATCATGTTATGTTTAACTGATCATTGTTATCTAACCTTTTTACCTTATTTAGAATAAGAGATCACCCTTTCTTATGTTCCATTTAATCAGGTTATGAATAGAGGTACAAGTTATTATATTCTTTATAGAGGTTCCATTTAGAAAAATTTTTGTGGGTGATGATGTAGTACAATTATGAAACAATTTTTTATGTATATACATTTCAAATGATACGGGACCTATACAATTATTGTGTAGATGATTATAATATGTGTGAATATTCTGATAATTTGATGTTATATCGATATAGGAAATGTATGGGTTCATATAGTTTGAATTAGAGTGGGGTTTATTTATTCTATTGAATCATGGATGAGAATAACTTAGTGATAAGCATTAGGATAATCCATAGTATAAAACAATATCCTATGTTATGGTAAATAATGTTGCTTTCTTTTATAATGAAATAAATCATTTCATGGATACTATAAGTGAAAATAATTTATGAAAATATTCATATAGGAGTAATAATCATAATGATAGTTTATCAAGTACATCACATCAATTATTATATATCGCGGTGAGTGGTCCCTTAATATGTACATGGTTTCACTCTCCCGAGTAATATTTATGGGATATTTCACATTTTTTTATGAATAATCATGAAACAGTTAAATAGGTTTCGACTGTGTGTGACCAATATTAAACCATACGAGTCATAGATCAATATGAACGTTTTATGATTTAAAAACCCTGAAAATTATTTTTCATGATTCCCTACTTTTATTATTTTTTCACAAACTATACATTTTTGTTTTAGTCATTTGATATAAATAAAAGGACTATTGTTAACATAGAAATACAAGGGAATTATTTTAATAACAATAAAAAAAATATGAGTTTTAATGTGAAAATTTATGATTATTCTTATCAATTTATAATTTTATATGATTAACAACCTCAACCTGTGTTAGTTTAAAAAATATACTACAAGATAAAGAAAGAGTTTAGTGAAGAACATATTAGATTGAGGGTTCTTCTTCCTACATGTAGATATTATTTCAAGAAGGTATCAAGGGAATTTATCAATGGAATGAGAATTTGATTTCCATGTAGAAATAATGGGATTATAAAATGAAATTTTTATGAAAGTATCAAGAGGTCGATGGAGGAAAATGATGTCCATCCAAGTTTACTATTTATAGAACAATATCTCATTCATAAGGAATATGGAATTATCAGAGACTATTCCATGATCTAAGGAATAATTCCAAGACTGATGAAGTAACTATAATAATTTCACTCATTACAAATAAATAAATTATGTTTTTATTTTTTGGGATTCAGGAATTATATCAATAATATTTTTGGAAAAAGATTCATGAAACATATAATGATTTATAAAAATTAGTTTTTATTAATGATGTAAAAAAATATTTGAATGTTTCTGATAACCAATAATATTATTTAGTTATATGGTTATAAATAGAATATTGGAGTTAATGGTATATAATTAGTGACATAAAAATTGGGTAATACTTAATATCAAATTGTTTTAACCAATATTTGATGATGTTTAATTCATTTTTTATATTTATTAAATATATTATATAGAATCTGATTATATGTGAAGAATAAATTTTTTGATAATTTTTGAATAATATATGTTTTAATGTGAGGATAAATTAAATATTATGTAAACCATAATGGTGTGGTAAGTTTATGGTCAATCATAAGTTAAAAATAATCAAAAACAACTTTTTAATGTTTTATGTGATGGGATTTAGAGGTGATTTTATTATTTGATGGGGTTTTATGAAGAATACTATATTGATATTTAAATAATCCTTTATTTTAGCATATAATTTAGTTATATGTTAATTATGTACTATTTGATAGTGGGATAATTATAATCTTGAGAGATGGAATGTAATTCATTAAGAATGTTATATTTTAAGAGCTATATATATATATCAATGTTAATGATTATATTTTAGGTAATTGTTTAATTTTTTTCATGATTATTTGGTGAAGTTCCCGACATTATATGATTATATAGTAATTTATCATAGTTACTAATGATATATTGGTATATATTTTCTAGTTTTAGGAATATTAAACCCTTATGTTTATAATGTGGAAAAATTTTAGACGAATAAATTTTTTTTGGAATATATAATCTAAAGTATATGAAATAACATTTGTGGAAAAGTCATTCATAAATTTTATGGTTATTTTTCACAATTTTAATTATATTTTTTTGGAATAATTTATAACAATGTAAAATGTATATAAATTTTAAAGATGGGTTTTACCTCAAGAGTAATAGATCTATTATATTTTGGAAACATATAAAATTTTAATATGGCTTTATGAGAATTATAGATATTTATTGAGATAATTAATTTTTTTATAAATTATATGATTAGGGAATATAATATTTTGGTAAAAGTTTTGTGAAAATGTTACATATATCCTTAAATAATATGGGACTCAAGTCAATCTAATTATTGGTTCTAAACATAAATAATTATTTAGAGTTATATGTGGAATAATCTATATTGAATATGTGATGTTTTTGTTGAGTCTATTAGTGTAACACATAGAGTATTTTTGAACCTTTTTTTTGAATTTTTTTTATTTTATTCGATTTCATACATTGGAAAATAGGCTAATTCAAGATTTAATTATACTATATACCAAGTGAAGCTTTTAGTACATGCAACACCAACTCTGCTTGCATTACACACAAAACTAAATTTCTACAAAACAAATTTTTATAATTATAATTATTTAAATGGAGGAGTTATAACATAAACATTAAAAATAGTTATCTTAATTATTATAAATAATTTTAAAATAATAATTATAATAGATTCATATAGATAATTCATAATGATAATACGAAATAAATTGTTTTAGTGATGTTTTTTATGTTTGTAAATACTATTTTCTTATAAGAACGGTTTATTATGTCCTTATATGAACAATAATAAAATTAATTTTATAAAAAGAAAGAAATTTAAGTTGATAAAATAAAATAGAAATCTTAATTTCTAATTTCTAAATTATCTTTGGGTGATTATTTTGGGGCAACATCAATTTTGGATGAATAGTGAAAAATAACAAAGCTTAATTCAAAACTACTTTTTCATCTAATTTAATTTTATATTTTAAATATTATTTATGTTTGTTTTAAAATAAAAATTTATCAATTATACATATATTAATCAAATTTAGTTAATAAAAATCATTTTTACATTTAATTTAGATATAAAAGTTATTGAACATTTGATCATTCTCACTTTAAAAACCTGCTTTCTAACAACATCTATAAGATTAGTATTAAAGTTAATTTTTATTCTTTGATGAAAATAATGTAGGAAAATGGAAGAATAATGTTCTAATAATTATAATTTTTTTCTAACAATATGAACACAATATTTGACCCATAATACTAGTGATAGTGATTAAAATTTGTTGTAGTGATTAATGTAAACTTTTTCTTAACAAGGGATTAAAACATAAAAATAATGGCCAAAATGATCTATCATCTTGTAAAAAATCATTTAGTGGACATATTTGAGCAATAAAAATTCCATTATTTTGTTTCATTTTTTTGAATAAATTTTTATAAGTAAAAGCATGAGGACACCTAAACTGTTTTGAAAAATAAAAAATGTGTTCCCTCCCGACCATTTAAATGGCCTCCACATCTCCCCCATATTCAGAACTCTAAAATCACATATTATTCACCCTAATATTCCAAGTTAACTACCCAAAATTATTCAATTAGTCCACAAATCCTCCCATTAGGAAGAAATCTAATCAAGTATACCCTTTGGTGCAATCCAAATGGAGTTACCTAAGGAAGAGGTAACATCCATCCTTACGATCAATTCCATTATTTTCATTATACACTTTCAAAATTATTATTATTCCATGAAAGCATAATATACTAAGTATCATTAATATAAAAAGATGTTGTTATGATAAATGAAAAACCTACACATATACAGACGTCTATCTAATGGGCAACAAACTTATTGTTCATGTGCATGGTGAACTACTACCTCGTTTAATGTTTTTGTTGGGTTTTTAGTTTAACTTCTCTTATATTTTGTAATTTCGATAGAAACTACATGATCATATGATATATATGATATCTATTTTCTATTTATGTTTATTTATTATATAACACATACTTTCTTGCTTCACCTCCTCAAAGTGATGTGATACGTTCCCACACTACATGGAATGCATTAATGGCGTGTTCAGTAATCATATATGATATAAGGGAAATAATAATTCTACTATAATTAGAATATATATATACATTTTATTTATTTTCTTTTATTCAATATGATAATTAAACAGAAACAACATCAACCTTACGTATGGCCTATCGTCTCCAGGAACTGTGTATTCCATTTCAAATTTCAATATTATATATAATGTTATAAATTAAAATGTAATGATTATAAATGATAGCTATATCATGTTTTAAATTAAAGAAATCATGATATAAGTATTAGGAAATAAATATATTAGTTGATGAAAAGTGAAAAATTAAATATTACATAAATAGAATCCTTAACATGGAATTGTTTATATTAAGACATTATGAAGAAATAATCAAAACATATATAGTATTATATATAAGAATATGGTTATTTGAAATATTGATAATAAACATATACATATTATATAACATTTTATTAAAATTACATGATAGAAGACATATGGTAATGGGATTTCCAATCTCACTTTTTTCCCTGAGAATTACTACTTATTCAATAATCATTTCATTTTTTTGGTTTATATGATTCCCATTAATATATTATATGATTTTTATCCTTAAAATAATGGGTATTAAAATATCAATTATATGATCTCCATATTATTGGTTATATCATTCACAAGTTACCAAATCGATAAAGTGGGTTTTGTTCTAAATTTTCCTTCATCCAGACACATGTTAGAAACTTCAAAAAACATGTTTTGGAAAATGATTAATTAATAATATTTAATTTTCACTTACAGTAAAAAATATTTTGAAAATGTTTTATGGTTTTAAATTCATTAATATTGTATTTTCAATTTATTTTCAATGAAACCATTTTAAAAACTATTTTCATGATTCTTTATCGACGAAATGGTTTTGAAAATGATTTCTAAAAATTATTCTATGTTATAAATGTATTTAAAATGAAAATGGTTTTCATAAGGCTTGATGTTTCAAAAGAATTAAAAAAGATAAAGGATATTTTCCTAAAGAAATGGTTTTAGGAAGACGTCTCCAAATTATTTTCCACATAAGATGTCCCCCATTAGTGTCATTCAAGCCTTTATAGGAAATGAACTAAAGGTTCCATTCATATTATTTCTCCAAATAGTTATTTTTTGATGGAACATAATTTATTAAAATATTTTCTCATTCACAAATTATATTTTTTGTAAAACCCATTCCCCTTTCATGGAATTTACACTTATGGGGCTACTTCTGTTTATGGGTTATGATTTGGTGAAATGATCAGGAAACCATTATTTTTCCATAGTATAGGATTTGATTACATGTTTATGAGAACATTTTAATTTCATGTGATATTATAGGATCATTATGAATCCCATATCTTTTTATATATTATGACATGATAAATGTTTTATTATCTTATAGAACATATAGGAATAATTTTATAATGAGATGTGTGGAACCTATATATCCCTTCAATGCATTGGAAGAATATATACATATAATTAGAAAATGGTGGGAATCAAGTCAATGGAATTAGTCCACTATGGGGACATGGGGAAACACAATCCCTTAAAAAGGAATATGATTGGGGATGGTTTTATATGCCTCCTAGTAAGTGTAGTCACTATAATGATGAATAATGGGGAAAAATTATCCTTAATGGGATGATAGGGAATCCTGATCCACTATTGGAATACTAGGAAACCCAATATTTTAAATAGAAATTATTGTGACTAGGTATGGTAGTTTTTCTCACCCAATATGTGTAGTCCCCATTAAGTTCAATGATAATTTCGATAAAAGATTATTGAATTATATGAAATTATATTGAATATTTATATGTATGACACAATTACATGTTTTATTCCTATATTATGGTTTCATGGACCATTCACTTATTTCCATTATGATTCTTCTTTTTTTGAAATGCTAATAATTATGAAAGGATTTATGTTTATGATTATTGATATGCATTTTATAATATTTTAATGTCATGATAACAATATCATCCCCTTATTCACATGTTTATTCATACATATATTCATTATTTACCCTTATAAAGCATTTGATCTAACCCCCGTTGTGCCTTTCAATACCCAGGTTATGAAGATATGTGTTACGTATGATGTGTGTTATAAGTGGTGCTAGTGATAAATACCTAGTGGGAGATTATGTAACCCAGTTATGCACCAACACTTATGTATATATGTTTCAAAAGATAAAAGACTAATAAAGTGTATGTGTTCTTTTTTACATATTGTATTAATTATTTCACAAAATTGATGTAATGTTGATGTATGAAAAGAGTGGGACACTATATTTTTTATCATATTAGAGGATCAGATAAATATTTGAAACTAGTATGAGAAGACCTTATGATAACCATAAGGTCATTCCTAAGGATATGTCTAGAGAAAATGAAAAATGTTGGAAAATATCAACGGTCTTTGGTAAAGGATAGAGCAAGTGGTTTCCTAGTAATATATCCCTATCTGGATACTACATGTTGATGTGGTTCTATCACAAATGTACAAAGTAATTACAACTATGAGAAGGTGCCTCAGGCCTAACTCATGTGTAACATGGTAAATGAAAATTGGACTTACTACGCA
The DNA here is from genome assembly GCA_963277665.1 of Viscum album. Lineage (NCBI taxonomy): Eukaryota > Viridiplantae > Streptophyta > Magnoliopsida > Santalales > Viscaceae > Viscum > Viscum album. The sequence continues at coordinate 577,580,358 of OY728161.1, read as the reverse complement.
CATGGTTTGACAGTCATGGGAGATATTATTTGGGAATTTGGAAACTCTTCATGAAACATCATAAATGATTTAAAAATAAGTTGCCTATGAATAACCTAGGATAAACCCAAGGTTTCATTGAATAATGAAGGCTTCATGATTTAGATATATAGAATATGATTTTTCATGATTATGTGGTTCCTCACTATGAAAAATGTTTCTTACATAATTATTTAATGTTTTTTTCAATAGATGGAACACTATATAATAATGTTAATGATGACCGCAATGGAAAATGATGCAATTTCTTCCCTTGATAATCTTAATGCTATCTGAGATGGAATTAAAAGTATTTAATATTTTCCCACACAAATATCTCAAGATATGAATCTTTCTGATCTTCTAGACAATCTGAGAAGGGTTAATGATATATTAATTCCTTCTAGGGGTAACATCCACCTTTGTTTAGTAGGTTTTTTGATCTAATTGTTTATAATCACTAGATCAGTACATCTAAATTGATATTCATTGTTCTCTAGTGTTTGAATAATGAGATATTTGTTTGGTATTTTATCTACTAGAAGCTGAATAAGACCACCAGTCAATAGTAATCAAGACTTTGAGGAAGCAAGATGAAATTGGGTTCTGGGATTGGGAGGAGTTCAAGAAATTATTCATCAATAATTACTTTACTAGTTTTGTTTTTATGATTATGTAAATAGAATGCCCTGATATGAAGGAAAATGAAGATGAATGAGTCAGTGCCTATGAGGATAATTTCCCGCAAATTTAATGGTTCACTTCTGAAATTATCAGGCAACCCAAAAGTAAATTTTATAGGTTCTTCAGTTTCTTAAAGACAAGGAATGGAAGGGATTTAGCCATAAGAGAATTTATTTTCTATGAAGATATTTTTCATTATATATTAAAATTTTAAATGAAGGTTGCCATAACATATCAATCTCATTGTCTTTACATAAAATAGAATGTGGAGTTCTAAGGGAAATCGAAAAACCCTAAAGAGATGAAGATTATCCTTCTTTGATGCTCTATGTGTGGGAAACAATCTTGTAAGGAATTGTATTTTAGGTGTTCAATAAGTGTTTTATGTGTGTAGAGGAAATACATCAGGATATTTATTAACCCACATATGGGAAAAGGTTTCACAATGTTTAAAATAGGGGATAATTTATACAAAATGAACATCCCAAGGTTCAGTGATTTAAATGTAAGGATAAAGGGAAATATGTTTTCTAGAAACCAAACCCAAGGGTTGATGATGATGATCGGTGATAGAAACCTCATAAAATGTGGGATAGGGGGAAATATCATGGGGTCACTATTTTTGATAATGGATGTAATAACTACATAATTAAAGCTACACATAACATATACTCTAGAACTTATAATGTCTTATTTTTTTTAGATCTACCCACTATTTCATATCTAATGAATTTTTTAATGGTACTAAGGCTCCAACAAATTATTAGAAGCATAATTTTCCATGAAAAACCCTAATGATATGATAATCTCATCTCTTGTTAACTATTCATATCTAGTTAATGTTTGTGGGAATTGACTTCATTAAAATAATGTTATTTATCCCTAGGATTAATTGGTGGTAATCTTAGGGATATATTTTCTTTTTCTGTGAAAATCCTTCATCAGTTTTAATGAAAATGATGTATCTTTTGATAGTTCAATCCATTCTATGATGATATATCATTGTGACTATATGTATGAACTTCCTATAGAGATTACATCGAGTGTAAGAGTCTTAATTATAATTAAGAAGGGATGTTTATCAAAAATTGATGGGGAATTTCTCAACATGGATGATATTCTTATTATTTGGTAATTTTTGAATGTGTTCCTTAACAAATTCTTATTCCTCCACCAAAAAGTGAAGTTGATTTCTAGATATAACTCAAAACTAGTTCCATACCAATTTTAATGACTCCCTAAAGAATGGCCGCAATTTTGTTGCAGGTATTGATGAAGTAACTATAATAAAATATTGATAAAGAATTCATTTTTTCAATTGTGTCACCTTGGGGTGCACCAGTCCAATTTTTGAAAAAGAATGTTGGGTCAATGAAAGAATACATATATTATCGGTAATTGAACAGGATCCAGATCAAGAACATGTATCCTATTCTCATATTGAGGACATGTTTGATCAAATTCATGGAGCTGAACACATTTCCAATCATGAAATTTATCTTGGATATCATCAATTAAGGGTCAGGAAATTGGATATAGCAAAAATGGAATAATTCCAATGTTATGGACACTATTAATATATATTGATTCATTTTGATATTAATAATTCCCATACTATCTTTATTGATTTGAAAAATAGAGTCTTTAATGAATACCTTGAACATGTTGTAGTAATATGTATAGATTATATTATTATATAATAAATAGTCAATGAAGAATATAAGGACCACTTGAGAAATGTACTAAATACCATGAGGAAGGAGAAAATATATATAAAGATTCAAAATATATAATTTTGGCTGCCAAAAGATTCTTTTTTGGGTAACATAATCTCAGGATATGGATAAAAAAGTAGATTCATCAAAGATAGATAGTATTCATTGTTTTCATCAAATAACCACATTGAGAAATATGCAGTGTTTATAAAGATTATACAGACAATGTAAACTTTTTATAATATGATTTCCAAGACTATCATCTACATGGATGATGTTTACTCATAAGGGTGCCCAGTTCCTCAGGATAGATGAAGGTGAGGAAAATTTTAAGGAATTAAAGAGAAGGTAGGTCAACACACCTTTGCTTACATATCACTATAGTGGAGAAGGGTTTTTAATATATAGTTATGTATTCATGAAGGGATTTTTATTTTTCTTATAAATAATAAGATGGTTATATCTTAATAGTCATGGCAGTTGATTTTCCATGGTAAATATTACCCAACTTGTCATTTGGAGTTAACATTGGTAATTTTCCCATTAAAGATATAGAGGTATTATGTTTATAGATAAGAGCGTTATATATACATTTATCATAAAAATATAATATATATTCTAACATAGAAGTAGTTGAAAATGATCTATAGAATATGGTCAGAGGTGATATATGATTGTGACATCAAAAAAATTACCACCGTGGGAAAAACATCAATGTGGTTGATGGTTTTAGTTGAATGGATCTAAATAGATAATCCTATATGAGGTTATAACAAGTGTAAATCTTGATGGAATTGAAAATTATGGATTTTTTAATCCTAAATGAAGGTGGAAAATCTTATCCCGGTCATTGAATTTTCAACCCTCTATCCATGTTAACATTATTGAGGCATGTAAGGAATATGTATAACTATAATGAAGATTAGAATTGTTCTTGAGTTTAACCATGACCTAGATGAAATGGTTGGGTTCATGAACCATGTATGTGTTCCATCCATACTATATTTGAAGAAGGATATTTTAGAGAAATAAAATAGTTCTTCAACCAAGATATATCCTAGATGTTAACATTTTTTTAGATACATGAAAGAAATATTTTGGTGGGACTTCAAAAAAATGGATATCACCGAGTTTGTATGTTGGTTCATGGTATTCAAACAATTTAAGGATGAATGAGAAAATTTCTAAGGGGAAGTTTCTATTCCCCATTCTTGAATGGAAATGGGATCACATCATAATTAATTTTGATGTTGGGTTACCCAAAACCTCAAAAGGGTTTAATACTACAAGGGTGGTAATATATATCCTCACTAAGTTAATAGATATCACTGAAATCCGAGAAAAATTATATCAAGATTATATTTCTACTATATAAATTAAGGAAGTGGTAATGTTTAACATACAACCAGATTTCATTGTATCTGATCATCATTTGAGATTAACATCACAGTTCTAGTTAATTCTTCATTAGGAACATGATACAAAATTGATTTTCAGCACTGCATATCATCCTTCAATGGATGGTCAGTATGAAAAAACATTTAAAAACATCAAGGATTTATTGAAAAATTATTCATTTCATTTCAAGGGTTATTGGGTTCAAAAACATCATATAGATTAGGTTTCATAAAACAATAGATTTCTCTCATGAATTCTTATGGATCCTTATGAATATCTTTTTGGGAAGAAATTTAGAGATACAATGTGATGGGACGATGTTGTAGAAAGAAATCTATTGGGACCTGAGATAGTTGAGGAAATGGATGAGATGGGTAGAACCACTATACCACATAACAATGTAGAAAAATATAGATATAAAGTTTATTCTTATAACTCTGAGCATGTTCAAGAATTTGATATTGGTGAGAAGGTGTTTCTCTTAATCTCTCCAAATAAAAAGGTAATGAGGTTTGGAATGAAATAGAAACTAAGTCGTATGTATTTTGTCCCCTTTAATAATCATGATCATATCAAGATAGTATCCTTTCACCTGGATCTTCCTAAAAATTTATCTCAAATCCATGAGGTGTTCAATGTACCACTCATTCAGAAATACATACTTGACCCTTCAATGTAATAAACTCAGAGTTTTTATGTTGTAGCATGATTTTTCTTAAATGTAACAAGTAACTGAAATTATAGATCATACATAGAAATTTCTATGAAAAAACACCACTAACATGGTCATATTTTTTAGATAAACCATTTAGGGTAATATATGTGGGAACTTGAGGATATGATGATGAATAGTTATCTTAATTTTTTTGTATCAGAATGAAAATTTTTTAAGGTGAAATTAATTTTAAGGGGGTTGACTGTAACATCGCTTGTTTTTGTGAACATTTTTTTGAATAAATTAATTTTCTTTGATGTCACGTGTAGCATGATATATTATGTATAATATTCATTATTCACTACAAATAGTTAGTGTTTCACAATATACAACACTAACATAGATTTTGTTATATGAAACATTGAATTTGTATGAAAACATTATATTATTATAATTATTTAAACAATATAGTTATAACACTATCATTGAACATAGTAATATGAATAGAAATTAAGTATTTTAAAAAATGATTATAATGGTTTTATATAGATAAATCATATTGAAAACAAGACATAGTAATGTCTTTATATGTTTGAAAATACATTCTTTCTAAAGAAATAACTTCTTTTTATGTCCTTTTTCAAACAATCATATCATCAAATTTAGACAATAATAGAAATTTAATTTTATAAAATAGAAATCAATTTTGAAATCGTAAAGTCCATTTCATCATAGGGTTAATTTATGGGTTTATTTCTGAGATACACCATTTTTGTATGAATAGTTAAAAATACTAATTTTTAATTCAAAACATCATTTTCATCTAATTTATTTATATATTTAATTTTATTTATGTTGGGTTTAAAGAAAAAATATATCAATAATACATCTGTTAATAAATATTATTTCATTTTAATCACTTTTATATTTATTTTATATTTAAAATCATAATGAACATTTTTTCATTCTCACTTTAAAACCCTACTTTCTTACAATATCTGTAAGTCTACCATTTTAATTAATTTTCACTCTTCTTTGAACTAAATGATATAATAATATAAATAAATGGTATTATTTAGTAAATCATTTATATTCTATTAGAAACAATCTAATTGTTTCCACAAAGATGTGTGAATGTGATTAAAATTAATTAAAATAATTAAGGTTAACTAAACTCAACAAGTGACTAAACCGTAAACATAAGGGACAAAGTGAAATATCCACTTGCCCAAAACCCATTTTTTGACACATTTAGTGCATAATAAATTAATTGTTTATATTTTTTTAGTCTATGATTATTTTTGTTTCGTAAAAACCTGGGCACATAATTTTTTTTAATATGATATGCCCATTGTGTCTCCTCTTTCCCTTATAAATGCCACTAAATATTCCAATTCATTACACATATAAAACAAAATAATTTCAGCCAACTTTTTCCCTATTAAATACCAAAAATCCATTCCTTATTCCATTAATAATCATTATTTTAATAATTCCAACCAAGGAATCACTTTGGTGAAAACCAAAATGAGTAACCCGAAGAAGAGGTGACATCCATCCTCAATATACATTATTTTATTTTTTTTCTCCACTATAAGGATTATTATAATTTCCTTGAAATATAATAGAGTCAGTATCATACATCCTCCAATGTCCTAATGGCCTTAACTTGTTTTATTGATTTTCGATAATCCACCTTTCAAGGGGTGATGTGGCACTCTTACAAGGCTTGTAGGCATAAGTATTACATGGACCGTAGGCCTTAGAGGAATTCATTGCCTGTAGGATTCGAACATCACATAAAAACTAGAATAACCACATGGAACTACCTCTCCCCAATATCTTTATCATGAAATCAGATATCCACATTCACATGGTTTTTCTACTAGGCTTTCCCATGCATGCACATGCTTGTCCCGATGGCAGGTGCGATACCCTCTCATTCTTGCAATCTGTTTAGCTTCTAAAATGGTGAAATCCCCTTTATCATCCTCTATCTAAAGCTTGTTTCTTGTAGGTTTTTTGGTTTACGTCTACAATTAATGTTTCATAAAGCATGACCTACTATTACACACACACCCATTAAATTGTTAACCAACTTATCATTCTTGTGTACAACGAACTATCGCCTCACGAAGCAATGTTGTTCATTTTTAATTTACCACCTATCATGGTTGGGAATTATGATGGAAACTTAGTTTTTTATGATTTATATGATATATATTATTCATTTATTGTTATTTAATTTTTCTATAACACATACCATCATTACTCCCCTTTTTTGTAAATAAGATAATTTAGTTTGGGTTCGTGTGGACTATTTCCACCTCAAAGAGATGTGATTCATTCAAAATATACCTAGAATATATTAAGGATGGTTTTAGTAAAAATATATGATATATATGAAATAATAAGTACGGTTTCATTTTTATATATAAATTTATACATATATTGGATTTACATACATTCTTTCAAAATAATAGTTAAATAAAAAAATAATCAATGTCTAAGTATGACCTATCATCTCCATGAATGGTGTATTCAATGTAATAATTATTTATTAAATATATTATTATTGATATATATACACTAAATATAAATGATATTGATAACATGGTTTACATTAAATAAATCATGATATATGTATGAGGACCAAAAATTTAACAAATTAAGACACATATGAAAAACTAAACGGGTATTACTAGAAGAGAAACCATTACTTATAATTGTTAATAAGATGGTAATAAAAATTCATAATATATATATAAGGTAATATATATAATAATATGGATATTTAATATATTTATCATAATATTTAATTTATTATACAGTAGTTTTTTATGAGTATTAAGAGAGTCATTACATTAGGTACGGAGATTTCTCATCTCACTTTTATTTCTATGAGATTTATGCATTATTCACCACTCTATTTATTTGTTTGGTGAATATATTTCCATTGAATGTGTTATATGGTTTTTATCATTGTATTTATGGGTATTTATGTATATAATTTATTATCTATATTTCATGGGGTTAATGTTCTAATAGTTTCCAAATTAGATTTTTTTTTCAATTTTCCCTTTTTAAGACAAATGACTTGAACTTCAAAAACCATGTTTTCAAAAAAGTTATTTTAAAAATATTTTTTAAAATTAAATTTGAATATATTTTTCAATGGGAAATTCATTTTAAAAAGATTTATGGTTTTTAAAATTTCCATTATAATATTTTGATGCATTTTAGTGAAATCATTTTCAGAAATGTTTTCAAGATTCATTTTTAATGAGATGGGTTTCAAAATGATTTTAATCCCTCATAATATGTATTCAATATATATTAAATAAAAATGGGTTTAAAAAGGATTTATATTTTAAAATAAAATTTTAAAATAGTAAAGGATACATTGCTTAAGAAATTTTTTTATAGTATCTTTCTAAATAATGTTCCATATATAATGACACTCATTGATGTTAATCATGCCTTTCTGGGAAATGATCTAAAGGTTCCATTCATAATATTATGTTTTGAATGTTTTATGTTTTTGTTTCATGATTTTTTTGAATAAAATTTCTATTTCATAGGTTAAATGTTCATGAAACTCGATACTCTTCGATGAGTTTTATGCTTATGAAATATTCTTCTTTTCACATGTTTTGATTTGATGAAATGATTATGAAACATATATATTTCTATAGCTTAACATATGATTATATATTAATAATACCAATTTACTTTCATGGGTTATGATATAAGGTTTATGAAACCCATCCCTTTTTATGGTTCATGATATGTTGAATGTTTTATTATCCAGTGGCAGACATATGGATGATTTTATTATCTGATGGGTAGGATTGATATCTCCCTCAAATGTATTCGGTAAACATTTATATCTCATGGGATAATGATTGGAGTAAATTTGATGGGATTGATCCTCTAAAGGATGGCTTGAAATTATGTTCATTTAAAAGGAAATGTATATGACATGGGATGGTGGTGTGCGCTAGGCAGTAATTGTAGAAATCGTGAAGATAGAAGACGAGGAAACCCGATACACTATAGGAAGATAGGAAAATCAGACATACAATGGGAATAAGGGGAATCCTAACCTCTTATAAAGAAAGGACTCTAACTTGTACATATGGTGTGTCCCACCCTGTAGGTGTAGTTGACATAAATTACTCTGATAAGTTAAAACAATTCATCTTAGATTATAAGGAATGTTATTACATTTTTATGTGTTTTCCATAATTCCATGTTTTATTATTATGTTATCCTCTTGTGGATAATTCTGAATATTCCTTTATGATTCATGCCTTATGAACTACAAATATATATTCCATGATACATTTTAATGATCTTTTATCTACATGGAATGATCTTCTTAATGTTGCGATCACATCTTCATGACCTTATGCTCATGTTTATGCTTAAAAATATACCTTGTTTACCCATACTAAGAATATGAGCTGACCCTTTTTATGTTTCCATTGCACAAGTTATGAAGATATGTATTATATATGATGTGTCTATAAAATAGTTCTAATCATGCTGAACCTAGTTGGATTTATTATAGATCACTTATGTTCTACTATTTGTGTTTCCATTTTTCAAAAGGAACTAGACTAATATAGAATTTGGGAATTCTTTTCTGTAATATGTTAATTATTATACAAAATTGATGTAATGTAAATGAATTAACCGAGGGTCACTATAATTAACATAAATGTTTTATTTAATGATATAATCTTTTAATAATTGATGGAATTAATAGACCATGTGATAATCATTTAAGGGTTCTCATATTTTTTAATGTATGGAGGAATATTTAAAATATAATTTTTATATAAATTAGAATTTGATTTTAGTTCTACCGGCATGAAAACGTCATCTCAAATACCCATCATTTGGGGGGGGGGGGAATAGAGTAGATTATGGTTGGAGTTGTGTAAATGATTAAATTAGTATATTTAAGTAATTATATTTTGTTATATCATTATTCTAGATGTTATAGATATGCCTCATCTATATGAAAAAATAATCATAAAAATATGTCTTATACCGCATTTTTTTCAAATGAATTGATGATCATTTTCTGACGTGATTTATTATTTATTTTATAATAAAAAACCTACTCATGATCCTTCATTTTTTGATTCATACTCTCTGTCACTCTATATCATTATATAGAAATTATTCTCTTCCTAAATTTAAATATTTTCACTTCCCACAAATGTTCATCAATATAAAAATAAATACATGGGTTATTAAAGGTAAATATTTTATTTATCCTTAGTACATTTCAAGAGGATGTTTTATTAACCCTTTTGTTAAATTTAAGATTTTCAAAATAAATATTTATTAAATATCAAAAACATAATTATCAAAACGAATTTTATGTTGGTATGATATAATATTTTATTGGGTGGGAATATTACACACTATTATTTAAAAAAAACTAATTTTTTGTTTATTTACAAGATATAGAAAACTGACATTTATCAAAACATGAATTATCATCATTATAATGATTCTTATGAATTTGATGGAATAATTAACTTTAAAAACTTTATGAATTATATATATAATTATACTACTCAAAAATTTAATGACGAATTCTTAATAAATTATCATTTTTTTACAAATTACACTTTAAGGTTCCAAAATATATTTTCTTCAAAAATGATTTATATTAATTTTTATTAAGAAAATACAAATTTTATTTTATATAAATACATGAAATTTTATTTAATAAAAATTATACAATTGTATAAATTAGAATATCAAATTATGTTTATTTTGAGATTTTTAGAATTTTTTGAATGGTGGCATATTTCAATAAATATTGAAACTTAATGATTTCAATTGATAGAAACATTTTAATTTCAAATTTTTAAAAAGATAATGTATATTTTCAATTTATTTGAATGTAAAATTAATTTCCCTTCATTACAAAAATCATATAATGGTTTTTGGATAGAATTTGGAATATGGAAATTATAAAAAATCATGTTTATACATAAATTGATATTTTTTAGAAACAATATTTTTCCAATGAGTTTTGTGTTTTTATATTCAATTAATTCCTTCCACATATAGTTAATGAATGATGAAAAATGAATTCATTATTTTAAATTATGAATATAAAATTAAGAATATTGGTAAATTTTATTTTTAGTTAGAATTAATCCTAAAAATAATAAATTTAAATTACTAGAGTAAAGGTAAAATGATCTAATTGGGTTTTAAAATAATATAATAATGTCTAAAAATCAACATAAGACAGGGATTTTTCCAATTTTGAGATTTTAATTCACCCAATTCTATCATGTGATTTAATATATGGGTTCTACTTTCCTTGATAATGACATGTATATTATATAGGTAAATGATAATGTCACTAATGTCATTGTCTTGACTTTGATATCACCTAAATTATTATATAAATTGAAAAAGAGTATAAATTTTATTCAAAATGTGTATTTCAATGAGAAATGTATTATATTTACCATGAAACATTATTTATATTTTTTTTGAATAAAATAATTACCTTAAATTCTTATGAAACACAAATACCATATTTATTCTATTAATAGAAAAACTAAATATATGATACTAAAAATATTAAAATAAAAATAAAATTTGATAATTAATATGTTTGTATAATTTTTTAGATAATTATTACTTATTATGATTATGTGAAGTGTTTATATTGTAATTCCATATTTTTCTTAATGTTATTAAATGTTATAAAAAAATGAATAGTGTTAAAAATGGAAATAATGATATTTTTTGAAAACAATATTATATTAAATAATTTATCAATTACATTAATAATTAAAGAGGAATATTATGATAAGTTATAGTTGAACATGCCATTCTATTTTCATTCATGAGTGAATAATTATTAGTAAAATTATAACCCTTAAAAAGTGATTTTTTGGGGTTAATATTAAAATTGGTAAAGTCATATGTTAAACCTAAAGATAAGGTTTTAGACACCACTATAAAAATCATATCTGATTATGGGATGAAAACCAAATATTACAATTGATTCTAATTAAGTTCCATATAGAATCGTATCATATGATAATGATTTTATTATAATTAAATATTTTAAGGAAATTACAGAAGTTATTCTCACCTCAATTAAAAATGTGAACCACCTCCCCTCACTTATACACACATTTTAGGAATATATATAGAAAAAACCAATATAATATTCCACCAAAAAACACTCATCAGTACGTACGACATACCACCTCCATATAATGATATTATTAATTTTCAATACGAATTTTTTATGAAGGGGTATTAGGAAGGGATTAAAATTTTTATATTAAATTTATAACATAATTATACTTATGAAACTATACTATTCCATTTACCTTATTATTGTCCTATCCATTATAAAATGATAATTTTTTGTTTGCGTATGAGTGGAATATAACCTCTATAAGAGAGGGGAATTTTTTTCCATCCCCGCATAATCATGTTTTAAAAATTATTTATTAAATGAATATATATAATATAATAATTAGTCTTTAAATATTTATTATTATTTAATATTTTTAAATTTTAAATTTTGAAAAATGAATGCATCATTCATGTATACATATGTCCTACAATCACTATGAATGATGTAATTCAATTTTTAATCTATATATTTTATGGATGAATCCATATATAAAATTATTGTATATGATATTTATATAATTATTAACATTATATATATTATGTAACTGTGATCAAGGTACATGAATTGGTAAAAGTGAATTGAAACACTCATGATAAATGAAAATATTTAAATATAGAAACAATGATTTTAATATGTGACTATTGATAAATTGATGACGAAGTGTTACAAAGGAATCAGATATGATATTATAAGTTTATAATTTATTTTTTTATTGAATTATAAAAAATATAAATTAACAATATAATAGGTTATACTTATTTATGAATAAGTCAACTATAGGATATGGTTTATCATATCAAATTTTCTTGTTTAGGACATATGTAATGAGATCAAAAAATATTCATTTATGAGATCTATATACCACCATGTGACACCCAGAAATTATAAAAGGTTAAATTAATAAATGAAATCACTCAGTTCGATAAGGTGCACATTATTTTTAGGATCCTACCAAGTTGGAAATCTATAATTTATCATGCTCAAACTTGAATATGGATCAACAAGAGTATCCTTGTATGATGTTTCTCAGGGTGTGTGTGACTGAGTAAAAAAACACTATAAATGATCATGTGTAGGAATGTGGGGATAATTATTATTCTAATGACTTGTTGAGGCATGTGGTTTTTCCCCAGGTAGGGGACCACATGCCATGGGGTAATAGGTGAGCTAGGATTATAAAAACCATTTAATATAGAGATTATATTCTTTTATAGGGGCCTAGTTGTTATATTAGTATAATATTAGAAACAAAACCTTAAGTGGAGTTGATGTTATTGTGTTTTGAAGTATGTTCGAAAAGGAGTAATTTTTTTTATATGGGGGGGATGAATGTAACACCGCATAATGATAAATAGTTAAATAACTAAATGATTTCAATCAAATAAAAAAGTGGTCCCTTATTTTTATAATCATACATGGTTAGAACTACCTAGTTATGAATTCTTGTCCTGGACTAGTGATAAATTTGGGTGATCATCTATGTAGATTCTCTGTGTGTGTTCTTTGAAGAAATGGTATAGTAGAAATAGTAGGTGTTAGACTATGGAGATAAAAAAAAGTTGGATGACCCATTTGAAATTGTAGATGGGTGATAGGTAGGGGAACACATGTATGTAGGAAAACTAGTGGTTCCTAGTAGGCTAGGTGTATGAACCCATATTTTTATTTCAGGTATTTATAATTTTTTTGAGTTGTTTTTAGGAAAAAGTAAGAGTTGAGAAATTTTCTAAGGACATTCCTTGTACTCATGATTACACACTATGTACTCGGTTTCTACATGTATTCATGTACTGTTCATGTAAATGTCATGTACATAGACATTTGGATGACCTGGAAGACCGCTTAAAGCCGATGCCAGTTGAGGTTAGTACACAACGTTTACATTAAATGAACACTCTGCGTCCTTTTCTTTTTATGGGAATACTCAGACTAGCGTCACATCAAATCACCAAAACAATATTTGTCTCCCCTCAGTTCATACTAGATAGTGACAAACATCTATGATCTTCGAGCACCTCACATTTCTTTGTCCATGTTCTGATTGAGTCATCATTGGGTGAATTGGATTCCCACTAGTGAGTTATCTCTTCCCCAAGAGTCTCTCTTCCTGATTTCTCATCTCTTTAGAGTATTCAAGGGCTGATCATTATTAACCTTTTCATAGATCTATGCCATTCTAGGCTGATTCTAGGTCTTATGTTCAAGAGTTTTTTTCGTACTACATCAAGGTAGGTTGTTTGTGGATTTCATCAATTGTCTTTGGATTATATATGCTAAATGTGAATAATACCCATGTTTAGGGTATTGTGTGTTATGGAATTAAATCTTGTTTAGGACCTGTAATGGTTTGTTTGATTTAGAAAGTGTTATTTATTTATGTATAATGTTTAATATGATGACTATGGATGTGTTTCCCATATTTTTTGATTATGGATATTGGGTCTTGGAAGCAGGTTAGGATTGCCTTGTTTCCCATACCTAGAATTGTTTGGTTGAAGTTGATATTTATATGAAATCGATGTGTTGTGCATCATAAAATTATGAGCAAAGGGAATTGACTATGAGAGATTCCCAAGAAAGGGTATTTTAAGTATAATTGTTATTATGGTATACAGAGGAATTGACAATGAGAGATTATGTGGGGTTATTGAAGAAGTGGGTTAGACTATGAGAGCTTCCTAGAGGGTCTTTACGGTTTGAATATTTGACCATAGGTAATTGATTATGAGAGGTTCTAGGGGTCATTATAATGATGACCCTGGGGGTTTTGACCATGAGAACTACCAAGATGGCCGTTTCTAAATGATTAGTGATATATTATACCGATGGTTTAGACAAAGTTTGATTTCTTAGTGGGTCATTATTATTTATTGATTAATTATATGTTGAACTAGAGGTGTTTGAATGTGATAACATTCTTAGAGGGTTTCTTGTCAATGATCGAATGATTGTGATGAGTTTGCGAAGCCAAAGCACAAGCTTGGACTCAGTTCACTTTTTTTAGATAGTATTCTGAGACATCTTCTTTGTTAATATTACACAGGGGGATACAGAGCTTTGGATATATCGCAATGTTTCATAATTCAAAGGGTTGATTAAAAATTAAATGTAATGAATGCAATTGAAAACTGTTAGATTGTTTACATTTGAGTACATCCTGGATTATTGATTAATTTTTTATATTTCCATATATATATATATATTCACTGACCCTTATGCACAGATCATTTGGGGGTTTCATTTTAGAATTCATCTCAGAACCCTATTTTGGTCATGATTTTGGACCCAAATAGATTATATGGTTTCATTTATGGATAAGGGAATGCACCGTTATTCATTGGGTACATGATTTTTGATGGATTTAGAGAGCATGGGACCAAGCTATGCCTTGCGATGTCGCATGATTTAACTTGTATTATTTTTTCCTTGTGTTTAGTAGTATATTTCCATCATTGTTATTTTTTTACTTCTTTCCTAGACATATGTTACACACATCATTTATGTATGTGCTATAGTTGTTTATTCACTATCAATCCTCTGTTGTATACTTGTTGTATGGTATTACAACTTTTATTACTACTTACTATTTATTCAAATATGTTACTCTTCCTAAGAGGGAATAGTATCCCCACTATCGCACCCAAGTCCCTCGTTGCTAGTTGGCGTCCTCCGGAGTTTGGGGAAATGTCCTTGAGGCCATGTGACCAACTAGGTACGAGACACATTTGGGTAGCACCCTAATTCTTGACATTAGAATGTGGTATCAAAGGAGTTTTTTCCTGACTTTTCTTACCTTTTGGAGCATATAGATAGGATTAGGAAGGAATAGGTAGTTGGTAATAAGTCGTTCCCTATTATTAGCTGACCTATGTATAGGGAAAAGACAATTTACATTGAATATTGAAATTTTCTGTTTTTACAAGTGTTATAGTTGATTTGATTTCACCATTGGGTGATTCACATGTTTTTTCTGTTAAAATTTATATCTTTGTGGTTCTCTATATGTTGAAACCCGATGAGTTGAGGGTATTCCATATTATGCATTATATAGACACTTTCTAGAGATCACATGCCATGAATTTTTTTCTTGCAATTTAGGGTGTATTACTGATTTCATGTTGTTGGGATAGATGTTGTGCTTAATGTGCATGTTGTTGTGATAGCTGACATAATAGAATACTTGCTACATTGATAGGGAATTGTAATGTGTAAAGTATCATTCGAATGGATGATAAACTTCGGTTATTGAGGTGTTAGGGGCCCTCTTGGATCAGAATTTGGGGGATAATATATGAACTTTGGTAGGATTTTGTCATGTTTTGATGTGAAAAAATTTCCAAAAAATGATTTTCGGGAGTATAGGCTCTTACGGGTCATATTTTGTCACACCTAGGAAAAACTATCATGTTTTTAAGGGTCCCAGAGAAGTTTTATAGGCCTACTATCTGAAAACCCTAAAAACATGCTTTTTATGTTATGAACAAATACTGTGTGTAATTCTATTATGGAAGAAACAACTTTTAATAAGTACACGTTTTGTACTATATGTACAAGCTATGTAGTCCCCAACCATATGACTGACTGTTTGAGAAGAGACATTGGTTGGTAAATTTTTTTGAACATGCCTTGTGTAGATTTTATAGGCTGTGTTATAAGGAACAGTGTATCCGACCATGTGACTAACTAGATGGGTGGATGAATATTGGATGGTACATTCCATGTCGATTTTGAACACACTGAGAAATGTCGTTCATGTATGCAGCCATGTGACTAATGACATGGGTGGTTAAAACATAAACTCGTACACAATGTGTATTGGGTGAACATGCCAGTTATTTTCACCTAGGGGAGAACCGTGTGTTTTAGCCGTGTTGAAGAACATGGGAAGGAGAGAAGAATTGGAGTATACACCATGTATCAAGGAGAACACGTCGTGTGTAACGGGTGTTACATGACCATGTTTGTAAGAAGTACATGACCATGTTATTGAATATGGGAACACGTCAGGTGGAAGTTATACATGTTGTGTAACCTTCTTTTCTAAAGCATGAATGATTTCTTCTCCAATTTATTTAATTCACCCCTATATTTTAGTCCATGATAATTATAAACTAAGGTGTGTGCTTGAAATTTCAGAGTCATCCCACCAAGACATCCTCCAATTCTACACCTGATATTGGGAAATACTCAGGTACCATAATGGATATATCAGGGACTACAAGCAGATCCTTCAGTTATGTCGGTCTTGGAAAAGACTATTATACCGGATGCACGTGTTGATGCATAGTTTAGTGGTTAATTCTTGAGGATGTTATAGACCATATAGGTAACACTTCATCCTACCCCTTCTATGGAAGAAATAACACGGGTGTTCTAGCAGAAAATCCTCCAAATTATTTAGGGTTTGGAGGACCACAGGATGCAGAATCATAGTCGGAGGCCATGCTATCTATATTTGAGTATCTAGAGATGCCTTCAGAGAAGAGGGTGAATCTCATGATGCACATACTATGTGATCCCACTAATATATAGAGGGATGGTATCTCACAGGAGGGATAACATCGAGATATGGTGTTAGAAGAGTTTCAGAGGATCTTCTACAATTACTTCTATGCCAAGATGTTGAGCGCCGATCGAGCCCAATATTTCTTGCATTTGTATTGGTCTCTCTTTCAGTGATGGTGTACTCTTCTCGTTTTACAAATCTAATGCAATTTTCACCTATTATAGGAGGAGAAGTGTTATCTTTGGCTAGGTAATTTGATGATAGTCTCACATATGAAATCTGATCATAGGTGAATGTCTTTACAATGATTACAGTGAATTCTATAGTGAACCAGATGATGATTATCGAGCGTAATATGATGTTTTTGGGAGCTGTGAACTAGAGAAGATCATCATCAAGGGCTAGTACTCCTTCGAATAATATTTGGAAGCGCCACAGGGAGCCTTCATTAGATGTTTCTTTAGGTAGCCAGGTGGTATGCTACCAGTGCAGGATGAGTGGGAAAATGAGGCCCCATCCCCCAAGAGACCCAGTCAAGCGCTGATCATGAGGCAAAATATGCCATCTTCAACACTTTTTCCTAGTTTCATCACTGGTAACTAGTGATAGGGGTTTTTTATGACCCCTAGTTCAGTAGCAGGACCACAGGTTTCTCATCAGTTTAGAAACTGGAGTTCATCGGCCAATACATGCAGATAAAGAAGATTTGGCTATGGTAGTCAGTCTATATGTTTTCTATGATAGTAGGGTGGATCACCTCAAGGTAGTCAAGAAAGGATGCTGGTTTGTGGAAGAGGTCATACTTTTTTAGTATATAAGACCCAACAGGAGGAGGATCCCAAACCCTATACGGTTATAGGTTTAATTCTACATTCCTCAGTTTTAGATTAATATATTTTCCATATAGGGTATTCCCATAGTATTATATTTGTTTCCATTGTAGAGAGAATAAGGCTATGTCTCTTTACATCTGAGAATGTTATGATTCTAGACACTCTGTTGGGGATTATGACACCAAGTGTACATCAGTACAAGGAGTGACCTCTTACGGTTGGGGGGTGTCTCTTCTTATGGGACCTCTAGGTCTTAGAGATGACATGATTCTATGTCATTCTCGAAATGGACTTGTTAGTCTCTGTTCAGGCCATTGCTGACTACTATCTTGGTAGGGTGAGTTTCACATAACTAGAGAGGGTATCCTTTCTAACCAAGGGAGAATGGGATGTCCAGAAGAGTAGATATGGATTTGAGCATCACGGGTTGAGAGTAATTACTGCCATGATTTCTAGTTTATATCGGGATGACAAGGGGACATCACATATGGAATTTCCTACAATGGTGGATCATTTTAAAGATGTATTTCTTGATGAATTTTCAGGTTTAACTCTAAAGTGAAAAGTGTGTTTCTCTATTGTTCTTGTTCAAAGAGAAACACTGGTGTCCATTCATCAATATAGGATGGATAAACCAGAGTTATAAGAGCTCATGACGCAGTTGGAGTTGTTATTGGAAAAGGGTTTTATCTGACTGAATACTTCTCTTTGGGGTCCACCTATCCTGTTTTCAATTAAGGTAGATGGTACCATCATACATTGTGTGGATTATCGGAAGCTAAACCCATTTACAGTTAAGAAACGATATCCCTAGTTGAGGATTGATGATCTATTTGATCAAGTTCAAGGAGCTTGAGTGTTATCAATTACCGAAATGAGATATGGTTTTCATCAGTTTCACGTTCAACCATCAAATATACCTTTTACAATCTTTTGGATCAGGTATGGTCTATATGATATGTGGTTATTCCATTCCTTCTAATGAACGTACTTGTAGTTTTTATGGCACAGATAAACCGAGTGCTCCAACCTTACGTGTATTTTTTGGTAGTCTTTATGGATTATATCATAGTAAACTCTCACTCTCTACATGAATATTCCACCCATCTTGAGAACACATTGAGTATACCGACAAAGCATCACTTATAATCTAAGCTCCCAAAATGCCTCTTTTGGATGGGTCAAATTTACTTATTAGGCCATGTTTTCTCAGAGAAAAATGTATCAGTAGAACCATAGAAAGTGAAAACAGTAGTTTCTTAGGAGCATCTTAAGAAACATTATGAGGTACTGTGTTTTTTGGGGATGGATGGTTACTACAGGCACATTATATAAGACTTTCCACGCTCAGTAGCCCCACTGACGTTCCTAAATAAGAAGGGTGCAACGTATTTATGGATAGATTTTTGTGATTCAGACTTTCAGGATCATAATGGGATATTGACTTCAGAACTGATAATTATTTTTATATTGTTGGGAAGGAGTTACACTATTTACTGTGATGCATCAGGTATTGGGATGGGAGTAGAACATATGTATTGGAAAGGAGTCATTGCATATGGTTCTTGGTAGTTGAGGCCACATGTGGGGAATTACCCAACAGAAAATCTCGAGTGTGTTGCAGTTTTACAAGAATTACACTATTGGAGATATTATCTTGTGTGAGAGAATTTTGAGATATATACTGACCGCAAAAGTCTCATGTATATCTTTAATCAGTATGATCTTAACTTGAGATAGTAAAGATGGTTGGAGTACCATTAGTCCTTTAACTTTGAAATTTGTTACACGTATGTGAAAGGAAAAACATTGTTTGATGCATTCAGAAGGTGGAATTAGATACAATCCTTTCTGGGGGCCGACAGTGAGTTGGAGCTTATGGATCTATTATCGGAGGCACATTTGGAGGTGCACGACAGATAGGGGCGGAAAATTCCTTCTTCTATAGTTGTTACTTATACTCTTTTCGATCGATTGAAAATGAGGAAGCTATCAGATTCTGAAGGCCAAGTCCCATAGGAGAGTGTGTCAAGATTAGACCCTACAACTAGGTTGAAAATAGGCAAGGATGAGGACATTCATTTTCAAGGGTGTCGAAAGGTGTTAGAAGACTTACATGGGGAGCTTTGGCGAGATGTCCATTCCCGAGTTTGGGATGTTCATCCTAGTGTCTGCAAGATGTATAAATATTTACACAATTAATATTGGTATCCATGTATGAAGAGAGATGTTACTGGTTTTTTTATAATATGTTCCACCTACTACTATGCGGTGGAGGAGAATCGACAACTAGTAGGGATTTTAAAATATATACACTCTTGAGTGGAAGTGTAATGGTGTCTCTATGGATTTTGTGATGGTATTACTGAGGTCTCCTCAATGGAATGATGCAATTTGGGTTATTTTTAATGGACTCATGAAGGATTTTCATTTACATCCAATCAAGTAAAACATTAGTGTTGATGATATATGAAGGTTATACATATGAGATATTTTATATTTTCATGGGGTTCCACACTCTATCATTTCAAAGAGGGATACACGGTTTACTTCCCGTGTCTAGAAAGGACTAATTATGTCTTTGGGTACAAAGTCAATTCTGAGTAAAACATTCCATCCCCAGATAGATGGCTAGTCCGAGAGTATGATTTAGGTTTTGGAGGACATTATTTGGGTGTGCTGTAGGATCGAAATAATGAATGAATATACTTATTGTAGTATCTGATGATGCTCAATATACAAGCGGAGGGGAGGGGGGGTAAATTGTATACTTTAAAAACTATTTGGTTACATTTAATGTTGGTTAAAAACCTTTCTATTGTTTAACAATGGTATACAAGGTAAATTCACAAAACCATTATATTCTACATACTTGCGTGATTCAGGAAATATGATTCTGAGAATGTAATTCCGGAAAAGTGAATTCGGAAAAGAAACTTAACAAAAGTTTAAAAAGTTAAATTTTCTACCTTAATGTATATATAATCTCACTATATCAGAGTAAAATTATAAGGAATTATTAGATAGTTGTACTTTTCCCAACAATAAAAATATAGCAGAACGCTTGAAACACAAAAGTAAAAAGTATTAAGTCTTTTAATCCTAAGAGAAGGGTATACAATATCATGGATAAATGTTACTTGATTTATACATTCAAGAATGTATTTTTTTACCCACACCAGGGTATGCCCTCGATAAAATGATCAGAACCTATCTTACTATCCCCACAAGCCCTCAACTTTAAGGGAGTCGACACCTCTATCTTCCTATCCCCAGAAGCCCTCAAATGTACTCAGCAATATTTGGAGTCGCACGAATAAAATCTAAACAAGATGTTCAGTATGCACAAAGCATGAAATGTATCTCCATAAAAATCACTTCAACATCATGTAATCTCTGGATTCATTGAACAGTCTTAAATAGATGTAATGTTATGAGATCTCTCAAATGAGCTTTTATCTATAGGCACAACCTCAACGGTTGGATCCCTCCTCCAACTGTCATATTTTTCCTCGAATTTCGGAGGGACTTTTACACATTTCACTCAAACAATGGTTAGTTAGAAATGAATGAATGATATAGTTTTATAACAAAAACAAGTGAAATCCAGAATATGATTAAATAACTAAAATCATTTTTCAGAGTGTAAGGAAAAATAGTTCGGAGACTAACCAAAAGAAATTCAGTGTCTATAACACATAGATATTCAGATTCTATATTCAGAATAATTCAGAACCTAATGTCAATATAATTATGGATTCTGGATTTCAAGTAAATTCATAGTCTTGAATTTAGTAGAATTCAAAGTCTGAATTCATAATACTTTGAAGTCTGAACATAAAAATGTTCGGAGTCTGAATTCATAAGAGTTCGGAGTCTAAACATATAAAAGTTCAGAGTCTAAATTCATAAGAGTTTGAAGCTTGAACTTATAAAAGTTTAGATTCTGAATTCAGAAGAGTTCATAGTCTGAACATACAAAGTTAGAAGTCTGAATTCAGAGAACATAGAGACAAAACATAAAATTTATGTATAAACACCTATAAAAATAAGGTAGGTTCATAATAAAACTTATGTCTCAAATACGGAAAATTGAGACAAAACTATCTTTCCAATTTGAATTATTTTGAATCATTAAACCATTGAAATAAATATCATATATTGGATATGTAAATACCCATTAATTTATGTAAAATAATAATTTAATACATAAATTGTTAGTAAAAAACTATAAAAAAGGAATGGTTGGTGAATAAAGAATGAATATCACATAAATAAAAAGTTATATGAAATACCATTACCTTGTGTCTTGAGTCTTATAGTACAATTATAAACCTACTATTGATTGGGTAAATACTTTTTGTTTCCACCAAAGGTACTAATTAGAAGTATTTTTGACCAAATGGATGCTTCAAAAAGAAAGAATGGATTTGGGGAAGTGTATTGACAGAGATTTTCAGAACCTTAGTGGTTTGAGAGGTGTGAATAAAAGGGTTAATGTTTTCCTTTCTATACTAGAAGGGGAGTTCCCCTCTTGTAAATAATAAAATTTATTCATTAATGGGAGGTATATCTTACCTAATGTGCCTCAAAAATAGAAAAATAATGATGTAATGGGGAATAATGGTTAAGAAAATACTCCACCATACAAAAATATGTGAATTTTATTAATTTGGTTCCTTATCTTCTATATATCCCCAATTTTATCATTTTCAGTTTTATTAAGAACACTTGTTTTAAAACCTATGTAGTTTATCAACAAGAATATATAAAATTTCTATTTATTATAAAATAAAGATATATTGAATTAGAAATATTATATCTAATTTACATTATTATAATATCATTTGTTTTGGAAAATAATTTTTAAAGGATTTTCATGCGACACACACAACACTGCTTAATCTCGGACCGTGATAACAATGTTTTTACAATATATGGGTCTATATGTTAATTATAAAATATAAATTGGTCCATTAACAGACCATATTAATTATTTTTTTAACCCTTAAAATCACTCGAATGAATATAGTATATTTATTAATTTTAAATCATTTTATAAAATATCATTTATTGTAAAATAACTATAAAGTCAATTTTGACATAAATGAGTTAATTTTAATTTTAAAATCTCAAACTAAAATTTTAATTAATGTATTTTAGGCTTAAAGATGATTAAAATGATATATTAATCTTAAAAAACAATTAAATACAATATTTGAATCAATTCAATTAACTTTTAACATTTATAGTATCGTTTATTTTAGTAAATTATTAAATAAATAATCAATATGTTAGAATTTTGAATGAATTTTATGTAACTAATCCATCTATAAAATATTAATGATAAATAATTATGATTAAAAAACAAATTTATTTTCAAAAGGATATGTAAAACAGAAAATATGATTTTCTGTACATATCTCAATTTTTTACAAATGTTAAATTTACGGAGAGTTCCATTTTTGTCAATATCCTTAACATTTTAAATAACAATATTCCATGTAATAATATCACAATAACCAATAAAATTATAACCAAGTGAAGATGTGGTCATATTATTGGAATCCATTTGAATTGGGACAAGTTTCCATGTAAGTTTTGTTTATATCATTAAAGATTAGTCCTTGATTAAGCATAATCTTATCTTAATCATTGTGATTCATTTTAATCAATTTCAATAATATTTTGGGTTAGAAATTATGCTTATCTTATTATAATAAAAATATCATACAGAATTAAACCTTTTATTGAAAATTTTAAAAATTCAAATCACGGAATTGGGGAAAATAATTTTAATTCTAAACCTACAGACATGGTGAGAAGACATATTTCTAAAGTAGAAACGTTCAAAAGATCAACAAGTATTTATATAAAATTTATATATAAAATTGATTCAAATAACATAAATTTTATTATTATATGATTAACTTATCTATTGTGACTTTAAAATTTAATTTAAAATACAATTACAGTTATCATTATTTAAAGGAAAACGCTTTTTTCACTAAATTGCCAAAATTTGTTGTATTCACCAAAAACTATTATTTCTTAAACAAATATGAAAAATTTATATTAAAATAAATTTTGAAATTATGAATTCAAAAATGAATTTAATTTTACCAAATTAATTATATATTTTTTTTCTAAAAATTAATTATATGATTATTCATAGAAGGACATAAAAATCAGTTTCTTTATGAAAAATATTATTTTTAAACATGTAAATACATTACCAAAAAAAATATATTTCATAAACAATTAATTTTTATTTTATGAATCCATTAAAAATAATATTATAAAATTTGTTATTACTAATATCATTACTATGTTTAACGACTAGGTTATAGTTATCTCATTTAAAAAATTATTGCATTAAAATGATGTTTCATAGAAACTCAGTGTTGCGTATAATTCTTGCCATGTTAGTGTTGTATACATCATAAGACTAGTAGGTTCCACATGAAAATAATATTTCACTTATTTCTAAATAATACATAAATTAATATTATTTGATTTGAATATTGGTCCCTAAATATAATTTTATTACATTCTACCCCCCTAAAAATGAATATAATTGTCAACATTATTTTGGTATATCAATGGCTTTGTACGTGAATGTTTTATTAAAAGAACCCCGTATTATAAAAATGAATAATAAAAATTCATATAAAAATGGAATAATGGAACCATAATGGTTACCCTAAGTATCATATAACTTGGTTTTATCATAGGTGAACATATATTCTAATTAAAAACATGGACATGGAGGAAAAGCTTAAATATTTATTGGGAGTGATTGAGGTCATCAACAACATATAAGTCATTGAAAATTTAAAATTTGAGTTCCTAAAAGTAATAAATATGTGATTATTTAAATTTTCATTGGTTTAATAAAAATTAAGGTATTTGGGAAATATTTTATTTCTGTATCATCTTCCTATATAATTTTCATGAAATAACATACAAGCATGATTTCTAAAAAACCACACCCTTTATTATTCCTTGATCTAATTCCCCTATTTCTCCAAAAGGAATGGTGAATTTTTCATTCCTGAAGCACTAATAGATCATGAGATCAATGTTATGAAATCATGTTTTTCATCAATTATTATCAACAAAATTTAGTTAGAATAACTTATCCAATATGCCTAAATCCCTATGTGGTGAGATAATTCTTTATCCTCAGAAACATTATCTAAAGTTTAACATTATATTTCCCTAAATGGTTAACCTTATAACCATTTTGAAATAATAAAATATGAAGCTTTCGAAATTATGTCATGAAATCAGCATAATGTTGATCCCCCATATATCACAAATCACCACATGAATTCCACATTCCAAACATGTGAATACCCTCATCATATTTTAACGTGAAACATGGTAATTACAAAAATTACAATAAATCCTTTTAGAAAACCTGAATTATTCCTTATTACAATGACTACTAGATACATTCATTAAATGTAATAAGTTGAGAACTTAATATTTGATGATATATTCCACTTTTCAATAGTCATTTCTATTGTAATCCATACTGTCCAATTTACATATCAATATCTGACATATCTTTGTCCAACCATCATTAACTCAACGTTAGAAATTAATTATGGGTTACCATCCCCAAATACAAAGACCACCTTTCTAGGAAATCATTTTTTTATTTCTTCATCAATACTAAATAGGTCGTTTTCAATCCTTAATGTAAAACAAATACTGAAAATACACAAATATTTCATGATTCATATGCCATAATATTTATTTCCAAAAACCTAAATGTATTATTGGTCCATCTTTTTTCATAATAAATTACATAGACTTCGTTACTTTATTAATTATAATCAATTTACTAAAATAGGAAACTTTTATCATTTTTAAGGTTCCTAGACATTAAACTATTAAATCTACTTTTGTAAAAAATAACTGGAGAACATCACACACCTTTCACATGTTGTTTCTTCTCTTTATACCTTTAGAAGTAAAAAAAACTCATACCACCTTCACGACTCCATTTATGGTATTTGTAATTGGAAAATAAACTTTAATAATTCCCATAAATTCCACATATGAAACTATCCATGTTAATGTCATTCCTTCTAGTTCGATCCATTGAAGAAAAACGAGAAATCGCACTGTGAGAAACACTTACCGTATTGGGAAACCATGTAATCAAGAAAAATAGTTATTATTATTTCTAAATTTTTACACATTCCTTAATATATTACACCATAGGTTTATCATATATTATTCATAACCAACTAATATTTAATCTTGTCATGATTTTTAGTGAATATTTTGTGAATTCCCAAAGAAAATCCCCTATGAGTGTCAAACCAGGTGCGTTGTAAGGTTGGTTGTCATGTACCATATTAGTCTATGTTAGTCTAGGAAGATTTTTTTGGAGTTGTTACTCATAGGTACATATATTCCGTAGCCAAATCCACATGCAGTATCTAAACTTTGATGTATTGTTAGGGAACCAGTCACTCAATCAATGACTAAAATTCAATGACATTTTTCAAAATGTTAACTCTTCATTATAATTTTTCTTAGAGACATCCCTAGACATATGAATATAAATATACCTATGAATCTCAATGTTATTTTCTCATAAAAGTTTCTAATTTTTGAATAAAAGATCAATCTAAAAAAACTATAGTTACCCTCTCTTCTCATTCATTAATATTAAATATTTTTTATGAAATACTTCAAAAATTACATAAATAAATACTTAATTACACTATTTATTTAGTGCCTCTAGAAACATGAAAAAATAAACACTTGTAAATATGTGATATAAATTATATCCCACTAGGTTCTTCATGACTACAACCATTCTTAGTTAAATCATACTTAATACATATCATTTTAATCTTGGAAAGGAAACATAAAATGTGTGAGATCAAATGCTTTTAAAGGGTAAACAATGGAGGATTGAAAGAATAAACATGATTATTGGGCTTTGAGAAAGTGGTCATTAAACTAGAATACAATACCATTCATATAAAAATATTATATACATGAAATGTGGTAGAAATAAGGATACGTCATAATGAAATAATGAAGATGTTCCATGAAAGCATAACATAAGAATAAAAAATAGTATTGTGGCAGACACATGTTCATATAACATGATTTACATGGTATCTATGGATTCACTTCAAAGACCATATTAGTAGTACTAGGTCACTCCCATAATGTCTTGGTAGTCATGGTTCACTCCCATTCCTATCTTAGTAGCATGAATTTACCCCTCATACCATCTAGGAGTAATGGTTCACTCCTGTGGCCATCATACTTGTCAAGGTTCATTATGAAGACCATATTATTATATCTCATTAGATATAAATATTTACTCAATGAAATGGATATTTATATAGGTTACACCCATCTATTAGTGAAATATTACATACATGTGCCACTAAATAACAAATAATTATATCATAACCAATAAAATAAAATGGGTATCATAAACAGGAAATCATATATTAACATATGTAAAAAAGGCAGGTTTTGATAATCATTTATCAAATCATAACCCTGTGAAAGGAAGAGGTTTTCAAAATCTTATAACCTATGAAGTATGAATTTGATAATTGTTCATAAGTCCATCAAAACATAAACCATTAAATAATGAATATGAATGGATCCTTTGAATCAATTACTAGAATAACATGATTAACATCATCAAATGTCATATTATATGGAAATTAACATGGAAATATATTTTTGAAAAAATTTCTCGAGGAAAATGTCAGTTCTCCACTAAAAATAGATCATTAAAACATTAAATAATTTTGAAAACCATTTTCATTAAAATAAAAATTAATTTTTATAAATAAATATTTGAAAACAATTTGGAAATGTTTATCTCTGAAAACATATAAAAAGATATTGAAAACAATTTGATAATCATTTTCCTTGAAAACATATGGAATGATCTCAAAAACATTTTGAAAACCATTTTATTTGAAAACATATAAAAGTATATTTAGATTGTTTTAAAATCCAATTATTTTAAAATTAATTACACACTTATAAATTAGGTTTGAAGTAATTTTAAAAACCTTTTTCCAGCAGAACTTATCAAAGAAACATGAAAACATTTTTAATACTGCATTACAAGATTTGTTTTAAAATAATCATTAAAAAATTATCAATTTTTTTTCAAAATAAATTTCAAACATAGAAATGAGTCTATAAATAACTTTGGAATATTTTTTCTCGGAAAACATATAAAATAATATTAATACCCTTTTAATAAAAACATTACATGAAAGTACTTTAAAAACATATAATGAAATCATGAATATATTTTGAAAACCCTTTATTTGAAAATAATTTTAAAAAAAAATCTAATAAAATTTCCTAGTTTAACCTGGAAAGGAATATTTATCGAATAGACTATGGGTAAATATATACATGTTGTATGAGGTAGTAAGAACATTCCATTTATTGGGAAAAGGTTAGAAAAATTCCTTGTTTGGAATGAGACCAGACAATATTGTTGGAAAATTGGTAATAGAAAAAAAGGAAAATGTATATTAAATATTATAGGAGAATAGTTTAAAATTATTATAATTTTTTTAAACATCTTTTTGATGTAATACATATTTTTTACGAAAAAAAGGGAAAATTCAGGCTTTCTATGAACAATTT
Source organism: Viscum album (assembly GCA_963277665.1). Classification (NCBI taxonomy): domain Eukaryota; kingdom Viridiplantae; phylum Streptophyta; class Magnoliopsida; order Santalales; family Viscaceae; genus Viscum; species Viscum album. Next base: position 577,551,692 of record OY728161.1, on the reverse strand, counting down.
TTAACTATATTATGTACCCAAGAGTTGAAAAATTCTACCGATAGATTATTGCAACATGAATAAACAAAGGAAAAGTAAATTAAAGTCTTTTTTGATATATAGATTATAATAATTCAAAGAATTACTGCATAATCATTAATAATCTTTTAAAATTAATGGTATTGTTTCAATAAACTCTAATGACTTAGTAACATTGAACCATACTCCACGTGTAAGAAAGAGAAAATACATGAATCATAAAATATCATAAATTTAATTAGATTCATGATATAAAATGTAATTTTTAAGTATATAATTCTAACAAAAAAAAGTAGGTTCATAATAAAACATGTGTCGCAATGAATAAAAATTGAGACCAAAATATCTTAGCGATCTTGTAGCTTTTGATATATTATCTCCAGGAAATAATGATCATAGAATAGAGATGTAAATACAAATAATTTTAATCATAAGAATAATTGCATACATCTAATATTTTTATACACAATAAAAAAAATTTAATGGGGGATGAATAATGTTTGTATCTCACAGAAATAAAATGTGAGATGAAATTTCATTTCCATGTGTCTTGACTCTCATCGTACTTGTACAAACCTCATCTTAATTAGGTAACTCCTTTCTATTTTCACTAAAGGGATTCCATGTATGTATTTATTCACAATGGTATGATCAAAGGGGGAATTTAGTTATTTTAGGATGTGGTTTGGGTAGTTCATGGCCAAACCTAACTGGTTTTAGAGGTGTGAAGAAGAGGGAGAGTGCTTCACTTTTTCTATTAGAAAGGGAGTGGCACTCTTTTAAGTACCAAAAAAAATTCATTAATTGGAGGTATAAATTACTTATTGTTCCTTAAAAAATTTTAATATAATTGAGTAAATTAGAATCATTGTTGAGATAGACATCCACCACACAATAATATGCTCATTTTAATAATTTGGTTCCTTAACATATAATTTTCTCCAATTTCATCATTTTTGTTTTTATTAGGGACACTAGTTTTATAACAAGTTTATTTTAACCATAAAACTATATTAATGTGTGAATATTACTAAAATATAGATTCATTTAATTATAAATATGATAAATATTTGAGAAAATAAAAATATCAGGTGTTTTGCTAATTAATATTTTAAAACAAACACATGTGATGTACACAAAAATCTAAAAAATCGAACGATTCTGATAATGTTTTTACAATTTATGAATTTATTTGTTAATTATAAAAGTTTAATTGGTTAATTAATAGATCATATTTAATATTTTCTAACCCTTAAAATCATTTGTCGAAGTATAGTATTTATATTAATTTTAAATAAATTAATGAAATATCATTTTTTGTAAAATAACAATAACGACAATTTGGACATTATTAATTTAATTATAATTTTAAAATACAAAAAAAAAATATTTTATTTAAATATATTATCTCTAAATATGTGAAATATTATATATTAATCATCTAAAATAATTAATTTTAATAATTCAATCAATTCAATTCACTTTTATCATTTATAGTTTCATTTGTTTTAGTTATTTATTAACTACATAATCACTATGTTGGTGTTTCATAATCATGTTATGAAACTAAATCATCTTTAAAAAAATTATTGATAAATTATTATGTTAAAAATAACCCTTTATTATTAAAAGAAAACGTATAATAAAAAATACGATTCATTGTACATATCTCAATGTTTTATAAATGTTAAATGTAAGGAGTTTTCTCTTTCGTTCTTTTTTCTGTACTTAACATTTTATATAGGTAAATTCCATTTAATAATATCCCAATAACCAATTTAATTCTAACCAATATGATATATGGTCGAATAATTGGAAGTTAATGGTTTTTAGACATGTTTTTGATTCATTTTGGTCCATATGATTAAGGTTTAGTCCTCAATTAAGCTTAATACTATGAATAATTTTTATCACTTTGACTTGTATTTTTGTTAAAAAATATTCTGATATTATTTGACTAATAATATCATAATGATTATAGTTGTGTATTTAAATTTTTCTATATTAAAATGACATAAGTGGGAAAATTAATTTAAAGGAGAATCCCACAGACCTGACAAGAAAGTGGGGTTTTAAAGTAGAAATGTTCATAAGCTCAATAATTCCATAAATCTAATTTAAATATAGAAATAATTACAATGTCCTAAATTGGATTACCATATTTATAATTGATATAATTTTTCTTTAAAATAAAATTTAATATATAATTTATCATTATCCATTTTTTAAATGAAATGTTTGTATTTAAATAAATTGTAATAATTTTTACTATTGACCCAAAAATAATGTTTCTTAGAAAAATCCCAAAAATTCACCCTACGTTAATTTCAAAATTATGAATTCCAAAATGAAGTTAATTTTATAAAATTTAATTTATATTAGTTTCTAAAATTAATTATATTATTGTTCATGGGTGGACATAAAAATGAGTTTCATTAAAAAAATTGTATTTATAAACATATATAAACCATACCAATAATTATATAGTTAATTATCAATATATAATTATTTTTATGAAACTATTATAAATAATATTTAAAAATTAACAATTACTATTCATATTACATTGTTAAGAAGAATTTTTATACTTATCTAGATTAAATAATTACAACAATAAAATTATCTATCATAAAACACTATATTGCATTTATTGGATGCCAAGATGATATTGTGTGTAGTGCATGCCAATTCAGTTGATTGTGAAATGAATATTTGACTTATTTTAATGAAATAAATAAATTAAACTTATTTAATTCTAAAAAGGACTGTAAAAACATAGTGTGTTGCAATAACAATGTTTTATTATTCCACCAATTATTGTGGAAGAAATTCATGAAAAATAAGTAGATTCAATTTTTTTTACATTAAACAAATTAAAAAATTTTTTGGGATGGAGGATACAAGAGAATAAACTTTTAGAAACCTATTTATAAAATTTCCACTAAATACTAAATTAGTCACTCATAATAAAGTCATTATATTCTAGGTAAACCAACATTTTTTCTTAAAAATAGATTCACACCCTTAAAAATTAATGGATTCAATTAAAAATTATTTAAATATCAAATTTTTTAATGTTGTGAAATCACCTAATAAAATAAATTTCATTATTTTACCAAATGTTATTTCTCCATGGTAGTTGAAAAAAAAATTACAATACGTTCCTTCATAAAAAATACCATTTCATTTAATGGAAAATTTTCGAAACATTGTTTCCCTTAAAAATAGATTTCTCTACAAATAAAATAATTTATTTAGGAATCTAATATATAGATTAAATAAAAATAAAATTAGTGTTTATTAGATTAATTAACTATGTAATATAAAAATCATTCATCTTGTCCAAAACATCCACAATGTGGGAAAATAAATCACCAAAACAATGCCAACGACTCTTTTAGAGGCTAAGAGGTGGGGAACCGAGCCTCTGAGAGGGAGGTCATAGAGTGAGTTAATCATCGATGTCAAGGAGAGGAACTTCTAGGTAAAGGATGGCTGGGGGGTGGGTCGTGGGGATTTTAGTCGATTCCATGGATGGAGGAGGGAGTTCAGGGGGGTTGCAGGGGTCAGGGTTGCCACTGAGGATAGAGGAGGGAGGCATGAGTGGGGTTTTTGAGTTTCATCCAGGGAGAGGGAGGTCAAAGGGATGGTGGGGGTGGGTCATGCAGTTAAGGTTTTGTATGGAGTGGGGGACGATTGGTGTCGTGGTTTGGTCCCACAAAGGGAGCAGGGGATGTGGAGAAAATAGGGATTTTTAAAAACATATTGTAGTGGTTTAATGGAAACTGCCAAAAATTATTGAAAAACAAATAGCAAAAAATTTATAAAACAACCACTTTATTAATTATATTGAAACTGAATTTATATAGAGTTAGTTAATAGAACCCCCTATAATAAACATCCATTAACCTTTTTTGTAGTGATGGTGTTGTCTCATTTTCCCACCCATTAGAATATAAAAAATTTATTTGTATGTGATTAATGAATATGATGAATCCATGATTCTGTATAAAGAAACATCATGTTTCTATCCAACCGACTATTCTGAATCTACCAAACCATTCAATAACCCATAGATAGTGTTCTAATTGAATGTATTGTAATTAGAATCATTCCTGAGGTTCATATGTAATTTTATAATGATCGACCTTCTTGATCAATCTCATTATCAAACATCAAATACTAATAATCTACAATTAGGGCTTCATTTAACAAAATATGATTTTATAAATGTAAAAAATTACATTTATGTTTGTCACAATGTTTAATATTTAACATTATAAAGATTATTGTTATTAAAAAATCACATTTATGTACCATGTGAAAGTCACATGATATGTTTTGAAGTCTTCACAACCTTACCATTATAGTATGAATTTTTGACATTAATTGAAACAAGTACATGAATGTTGAAATTACCTTAGGTACATAAAAATCACTTTTATACTGTGTGAAAATTTCAGAATTTTCATGCACTTGGATTCTATAATTCTATATATTAATGTCATGAAATTAAAATATATAAAAACATTTTCAATTGAATTGATGAATTTGAAATCACGTTCATAACTACATTAATAACCTTTAAAAATTGAATCTCATTATATAATGATCAATAATAATAATCGATACATTTAAATATATATTGTGGGAAAATATATCATCTTCACTAAAGGATCAATATATATTTTTCACTTTATATTAATATATATAACCTTTAGTGCTTCATTAAAATCACTCATCTCCTTATCTCATATAATTTTTAAATATTTTTATCAATATTTTTATTCAATGGAAACTTTATATAGTTACCCTTGATACTATGGTCCTCAGAGAATATTGGGAAAAAGAATATTTCCATCATGTTTTAAATTTGTTGACTTTTGGTTTTAAATTATTCAATTAATCTAATTATGTTTCATTTTTAACATCTCATATTATACATAATTTATTTTATTTTTACCATAATTAGTGATGTTAATTTTAATTATATCATGATGCTTTATGTAAGAAAAAATTTCATGTATTTAAAGAAATATTATTATATGAATGGGATGTTACATAATGAGCTTGAAGACTGAAATGTGTAAGATTAGAGAAATCCCAATTTTTATTGGAATACAAGTTACTCAATATGGGGATATATGTTTTTTTCTGATATAAAATATTTGAAGTAATTATTGACATTGTTTTACTAACATGAAAAAACCAGTTTTAGAACCCATTATAGTTAGATGAATTTTTATAAAACAAGAAGGGGGAATAGTGGTTAATCAAACTCTATTACAAATGATTATTTGAATATTTTTTTAATTTATATAAAAAATATGAAATATATTATTTATTGATATGTTTGGAATTCCTCTATGGAATAATTTCACTGGAGGAACATCTATGTGCTATGAAACAATTCATTGGGTATATTCAAGACACACAACATAAAAATTTATTATATTGTCAAAATAACTATAGATATTTCTATGAATTTAATGTTTGGGATTGGGATAGATACATTAATGATAGAAAATCCAACAGTGGAATATCCTTCTATATTATAATAATAAACATTTGTTCACTAGTAAAAATAAATAAATCATTTTCCCAAATATAGGTTAAAAGGAGTGTATATTTGGAATTAAAACATCTCCACAATTGATGTGGATGAAAAAATAATTGGAGGACTTCAGATAATATGTGAAGTCTCCCATTTGAGAATTGTTTTTTTTAACAAATGTGCCATTTATTTATTGAAAATCACTTTAAAACATTCAAAAAATGATTATTGATATATGGTTTTATTTTATTAATGATAAGTTGGATCATGGAATTAGTATTTTGGGAAATGTGTGTACCATCATAAAAGTGTCCAATATTTTTAAAAAAATCCCACATTAGAATGTGTGAATCATTATATGGACGATGATGTTCAACCACCACCCAAAACATGTGGTGGTTTTTAAATAAACCTTCCTTCATTTTCATCTATAATTTTATCCTGATGACTTTTTATAAGACATTGAACATTGGGTTTAAATTAATAATGGTAAATAATATGTAACTTCCATTTAATTTGATAAATATATTAAGAAGGGAGATAGGGGGTGTTTACCATTGATGGGGAGTATTTTTTTGAATATTGGGATTCCTAATGTCGGTAGTGTGTGATTTACTAAAAATTTTACTTTAGGATGATTCAAAGTATTATCATCAATTTGTATAGGAAGAATTAAAAAGGAATTAGTTTATCTCTCAATATATTGTATTCTACAATAATATTTATACACATATAATTAGATTGATAGTATTAAAAATTCATTTCTATTGGTAATTAATACTGGTTATGGTATTCAATATTATTAAAGATTTATAGGATAACCACTATACCCAAAATAGGAGAATTCTAGAAATACATATTCTTTTAGATTATAACTTCCTTATTAAGGTTGATTATATTTATGCTACAATGTTTTGATTATATTTTTAGAGTCTAAATAGATTAATTTTTATATATTTATTCACGGAGAAAAATCATAGAGTTAAAATAATACATGATATTACCCTAGCCAATGGGATAAAATCATGACGTGAGCATAATTATAATTGAACAATGGAGAAAAACATAAGATTAATTTTAAAATTTCAAGGTAATATATAGTACTAACTTGGGATTTGGGAGTCTAGAATATCCCAAACTGTTTTTAATAAAATTCAACGTGTAATTTATTTAAATATATTATAATATAATAATCTTATAGAAAAAATTCAGTTATAAGTTTTTATTTTATCCTATCATATTTAACATACCCTTAAGAATATTTACAACTGATAATATATCCATTTAATTGGGGTCAAAATTTTAGTATAAATATAGGGTTTAAACAATTAAAATTTTCACAAATAAAGGATGTGATGACCTCAACCAGAAAGATCATACCCTATGATGCACATTTATCAGAGATTCCAAGGGAGATAACTTTTTTTTGGAATTTTCTTTGACCAAAACCAACCTGAGATCCATCAATATAAGCTTGAGAAAAATAATTTATGGGGGATGTTTAAGCTCATAAAGATCATGGCCCAAACCATACTCCCTAAACCACCCCAATAAAGAACCAAAATCACGTACCTTACTCTTACAGAATTTTATTGTGTATTAATGGGATATGTATGAATAGAATTTTATTACTAGTATGTATTATTGGGAATAGAATAATGAATATGTTTTATTATTATTATTACTACTTTATAAATGATTTATATTTGTAGATAATAAAAAAGAAATATTATTTTTGGATAATATTCAAATAATTAATTTATTTTAATGAATTAATGTATTTTTAATTAAATAATATTTAAATACTATATTAATAGAAAATATTTTTTATTAAATAAATATGATCATATAAATTTTAAAGAGTGAAATATAATTTTCTTTAGTGTTTTGAAATATTTTATTATAAAAAACCCAATATTTTTTAAATTAATATCTATTCATATTTTAAAATTTAAAATTCATATAACTAGAAAAATATTTAAATATATATAATATTTTTGTTGAATCATATTGTTAAAATTATACAAGATTTATGTTTCATAATTGTTTGAGATAGTCTATTTTTTGGGTGAAAATTAAATTCCATATAAATATTCATTTTGTATTATGACATCATTATGAACCAAATTAGATTTAATAAATACTCTAAATGTATAAGGACCCATCCTTAAAACCATACTTAATCTTGATTTAAATGAATAATTTACATTGAGGATATTTTCAGGTTTAGAGTAATAGAGAATTAGGACATAACTATTACATCTCAAAGATTACAAAGTAGACACATATACTCAGTTTCCATTTTTTCACAAAATGTAAACTAATGAAGAAAAGATTCATGTGTAGTTCCATGTTTTAGACATCATGAAATTTACTTGATCCCATCCTTGACCATATTCCACTTTATGTCATGTGGAAAACATTTCAAAAATATGGGATGAGTATAAAAAGTTCAGTTAGGGTTATAACATAATGAATGGAATCATTAACACATCAAAAATAAAAATTGATGAAAAAATAATTTTCATTCATAACATTCCTTCTGAAATCATTTTATTTATGAATAAAAAATTGTAATCACAATTAATAAATGTAACTTATGGCATACAAAACATACTTACATTGTAGACTTCATATCTACATAGGGAGTCACATTTGGAATACCCATGACAGTATATTCCCTAAATCTCTTAAGAGAAACATTCACGTTTACCTCCTTCACGTTATCCAAAGAATTAGAGTGATATCTCGGGCTCACCAACCTTAGGTTTATCACAGAACCACCCGTATACATAACAATGGCCAAGAACCATAACATAATCATAACACATAACTTAAGAATAAAGGAAAGATAAGATTCCCACATTGCAATAACAATATAAAATTTTAAGATATTGAAAATCCATTCTTAAAAACCAATTTCAATACCAAAATAAATTAAAATAGTGTATGGTATTAATTATTCCTTTCGAAAACATTAAGACTTGTTATGGAATCCGTATATCAAATAATACTTGCAGCGGCAGAAAGGGTTGTTGTCACCGCTTACGTTAAAAAAGAAACATTCCTTTTTGTCTTTTTGTAAAATGCTTCGTAGATAAAATATTCTATTTGAATGAAATGAAATGTCAAAAGGTTTTTATACACCTTATAAAATAATGTCATGTATAAATCCAAAGATACCTCAATGAAAGGAGATTGAGACAAAGTCCAGTACAAAGATGGTATCCTTAGAATAAGGATAAATCAATTACAAAATTATATGTGACAAATACAAATTCACCCAATATAAGTGGATATTATGTTAAAAACAATTATAGGTAATCCATACATATTCATATCACTACATATTCAAGAAGTAGAGGTTTAACCCAAAGAATTGAAATTGGGTAAAGAAGTTCCCTTACAGAAATTTGACAGCCTAACGATATCACTTTAAAGTTAAAAAATGAGTTGATGAGAGATAAAAAGTTTATCTCATACCTTGGACATAACATTTACTGAAATAAGGATATATAAGAACAAATACAAACATAATAAGATGTAAATTAAAATACCTAAAAAAGAAGTCTTTTTTTAAAAAGAGTTGGGTAAAAGGATCCCTTACTGATTTGGGTAACTTTCGAAAAGTACACCCCATGAAATAAGGGTCATAAAATGAATATGTAAATACCCATAAATTATATTATATTACAGAAAGAATAAAATAATGGGTAGATTTATACCACACAAAATGAAATAGTGGAAAATGTATCATTAATCTCAAGAGAACACAAAGTGAGATATAAGCCCTTTACCTCGTTGTGATCAATCGATTCATATGACCAAAAGATAATAGACTCCAAATGAATCACATAATACCATGAATATAAATATAATCATGATAATATATATATGAAAGGGAAGTAAAAAATACACCACATGTAATAAATAAGTGGCGAACAATGGAAATATCATGGAATTAAAAGTGAGATAAGAAATCTCGTACAAAATTTCAGCAGCCTAACAGCGCCACTTAAAACATCCAAAAATGGATTGATGAGATAAAAATATGGTCTCTCATCAAATGAAAATAAAAAATTACATTAATATGAATATAAAATAACATCCCCCAATTTAATAGAGGAGCATAAAATAAGTGTCATAAAAGAGAGTACTTAAAAAGAAAGAGAGAGGTTGGATCCCTTACCTCAAGTCTAACTTGTCTTGTTCATTTCGTTATTTTACAAAATAATAAATGGTGGTAAATTTATAATTTCTTAAGGAAATACTTTAATGTTTATTATTCAATTCAAATAACATATTATCATGTTATAATAATTAGTTAATTATGTGAGTTTATATCATACGTTCTGGCGATGTTTGGTATATGAGTCAAAAATAAACTTCTTTGAAAGGAACTGCCAATGTAGTTATAAGTACATCATCTATAGAATATTATTAATGATTTAAATATCATATATATCCATATATATTCTTTTTATACTATTCCATAACATTTGGAGATAAAAAATGAAATGCAACATTCATGGAGACGGTAGGTTGTACGTACGCATGGACGCTACTTTCATTTCATTGTCATATTAAAGGGATTAAAAATAAATGATAGATATATATATATTATAATTCCAGTATAATATATTTTTTATATAGTTAACATAAGTTCATTAATTACATTATTTATAAATTCCATGTTTGGTATGAATGAGTCATATCACTTGAGGGGGCGGTAGTCCACACTTCCTCAGATGAAATTATTGCAATTGCCCAACATGCAATGCATAAAGGTATGTTTTAAAAATATAATACAGAAGCATAAAGAAGGAATAAATATATTATATATCATATATTAATACAATTACATCATAATGTCCACCATGAAATATGTTAAAAGAATATTGAACAATCATCATTTCATGAGCAGTAATTCGCCATCTACAGAACCAGTATGTTATTTAACCATTAGACAGAGGTGTGTGTAAGTTTAAAATTAAATAATTATCATAATAACATACTATTATATTAAATATACTGGTGTGTATAAAATATAATGTAATAAAAAGAGTTTAGGGGGTTGGAGAAGAAAAATAAAACAAAAGGACATAAGAGAAGACATTACCTTTAAATCGGGTAACTCACATTGGTTTGAACCAAAATGGTTTCTTTAAGAGCTTTAGGACTAAGTCAAGGATTCTAGGATGAATATTGGGATTTTGAGAGATAAAATGAGAAGATTATGGTCAAGCCAAAGGCTTGTGAGGTGTGGGTAATGGGGTATAGTTCGGGGCCTTTTATAAGAGTGCGGATGGGCACTCTTGGAATGTTATAAAATGTTACTTTATTATAAAATGCTTTTTTGATTTTAAAGGTCCGAAAAAGATATATTTTTAGTATAAGGTGATAAGGTGTTTAAATACACTCATCCAATAGGTTTTTTTACAAGTTTATGTCTTATATTTTACCTTATCTTTTCATTTTATTTAAATCGTTCATTATGACGTAATCACTACATCATCATGGTGTCATAAATAAATTAATTTTTTTAATGTCTCAAAATTAAAAAATAATAATGATGTAGGAAATCTTTTTATCTCTCTAATGAATATTTATAGTAAAAAATATTACTTTTATAACCCCATGTAAAAATGGTTTTACTAAAACAATACATTCTTTTGATATTTTTATTTTTACTTTAAATAAAAGTTATTAATGTCATTATCTTACACAAGTGGATCACTAGGGTCCGAAAAATTTACCCATTGATTTTAGTGGTTGTACATGACTCATTAAATAAGGGTAGGACAACTTCCAAGATATTTTTATATTTTTATAATATCATTTTTACCATAAATTACCATAATTATCTCTAATCGCGGTTAATAAAACTCAAAAGTTACTATTCACCAAAAATTTTGTTCATCCCATTGAACCATATTTTATTTAATAATGAAACCCATGTAGGTAGGATTATTGAAATTCAATTCATAGAAGCGGTAAAATTTCATTTAAACGGAAAATCAGTTTTTTAACTACCACTTAGTGGTTTCACTATTCATAAAAAAATGAAGTTTTTTCGAACAATACCAAAAATTAACCCTAAGATATATTTTATATTCCCAATTCAAAAATGATGTCCATTTTACGAAATTCAAAACATATAAGTTGAATTAATTATTTTTATAATTAATTCCCGTTGTCAAAACAAATAACGTGTTTTTAAGAAACAATATTTATCAAACAATTGACAGTTGTTTATGTTCAATTTCAAGGTGAGATTAATTCTGATGACCACCATTGGATTAAATGGTAAAAATATATATTAACTACACTTTAAACCAAATTAATAAGATAATCTAACCATGTAAATAAATTAGAATTAAAGGAGGTTTTAAATTAAAATACAACATTTTCACTATTCCTTAAAAAATGAGCTTTATCGGATAAATAACAAACATTTACACAAAGTAAATTTTGATATCCCAATTCTAAAGAAGGATTTTATTTTTTCAAATATAACATATAAAATTTTCAAAAAGTATATTTTAAAAATGGTTTGCCATCAAAAGGAGGTTAATCAACCTTTTAAAGAATATTAGAAGATTTGTGCTTAAAATTGGATTCATTTTCATTTTAAGCCTATAACATTTATTGGATAAATGTAAAAATATTTGACAAGAACATATAATCATTTTCTAGTTAGTTCTGTTCATTCCCACCATTTCAATGGATAGGCTTTAACTATAATTTAAAATAATATTATTATATTATTAGTTTACAATGTAAGATTTCAAAGAAACTCGTTGTTGCGTGTTGGGTACGCCATCAAATATAGAATCCACATTAAAGTAATATTGATATTTTATTCAAAAATATTAATAAATATGAAAATTACATATTATTTATTTACTTGGGATGTTACATCTTTCCCCCCTTTTGGGAACTGTGTCCTCGTAATTTTAAAATTGGTCTTGGAAAAATCATTGAAAGCCCCACATCAGAAAAAGAGTCAGCAACACTATTACTTTAAAAGAAATAAAGTTAAGTACAAAGACCACACAAGTTAACCCATAATAGAATGTCATGTAGAAAAAAATGGATATGGAAGGAAAAAAAGGATCAAATTCTGATGGAGAGTTATAGAAAACATGATTAGGAGAATGTTAACCATAAGAAAATCACAAACTTGTGATGGGTTAAACTGTATTTGATTCCCCAGTAGGAAAAGTTAACAGAAAAAAGTTTAATTTTAAGTTACTTTTCATTGAGGAATTTATTTATGAGCTTCACTAAATCATAAGGAAATATACTCACTTGTCATGTAGACTTTCACCTTTTACTAGATTTCTAACACAAACTCATATTTTATCCAAATGATGAGTATTTTTGGGTGACTTCTTCATATTAAGAGTGCTATAATCAACTTCTAGAGAATCACATAATCTATACAAGAGAACTATATATTTCCCATGTCTTTAAACCTTAACCAAAACCAAAATTGTTTGTACGAGATCAGATAATACCCAAAAAGAATAATCATTTATAAAATGAAATACTTATCTTAATCTCTAAAATTTGACCAACAAAAGCCAAGGTTCATCAAAGACCATTCAATAAATAGCTATCCATAAAATTAGTCAAAGTAATCCAAACTAATAATTAAAACCAAATCTTCGAAGGATTTAATCACAAAGTCTTCCAAGATAATTCTTAACATTTATCTCCAAATAACATCAGCTAATCTTAAAGTCGCATACTGAAAAGTAATTAACCTAATCACATATCCTCCATGATAGGATAATAATTTCCATAGATAACCCAAAATCACCTTATTCCCGATTCATAAGATCATCTAACTAAAAAGAATTAGTCATACTAACCAGGTACCTCACATAGTCCAGTGGTAGGCAATAAATCTCAGTCACACTTTGGTTGTGGGTTCAATTACAGCAGCTTCTTCCAATGCGATGGGTTGTCACACGGTCTATGTGTTGTCCTTTTTCCAAAACTAAATAATTCTTATAACATTCCCCAAAAGAGATAAAATCTTCAAAAATAACCATAACATAATTTAACCTCATGTTTATCTCATGAAATTAATTTGTCATTATTACATATAGTAACCCATAATTACCTCAAAATTAAGGATCATATAAACCATAATGGTTACCTTTATAATTATTACCAGAACATCCACATCGAGTTGGTTATCTTATACATTATGAATTAGAGAACTCACAAATGTTCATGTGGTTAATCATGACTATTGGAAGTTGTTTTAGAATAACCACAAGATTTCTCATTGAATTTACCATTTTATCTAGTCACTTAATCAGAGAACCACCAAAGTTTCCTTCAAACCCATTGTCACTTCGGTTCCTGCTAGAATCATCCATTTACTAAAACCGATATTGTCAGTGTGAGTATATCAAAAAAATCACCATGTACTAACGAGAAAGATAAAAACAAATATATACATATCCATGTTCTCTCAATCCCATTCTAACATTCAAAAATAACAATGACTTCATCTACTATACTAACCGTTGTGATTATATACAACTTTTCACTTATGCTTAAACATCACTCTAACCTCTAAGGTTATCTAAACCGACCTTTGATACCAACTATAAGGACCTAACCTTAAAAAATTACTTAATAATTAATTAAATGAATAATTCATATTGAGGATCTTTTCAGGTTTAGAGCTTTTGAGAATTAGGACATAACTATTACATCTCAAAGATTACAAAGTAGACACATCTACTCAGTTTCTATTTTTTCACAAAATATAAACTTATTAACAAAAGAGTCATGCCTAGTTCCATGTATTAGACATCATGACATTTCCTTGATCCCATCCTTGACCGTATTCCACTTTAAGTCCCGTGGAAAACAATGCCAAAACTTGGGATGAGCATTAAAAGCTCAGTAAGGGTAATAACCTAATGAAAGGAAACATTAACCACCAAAAATAAAATTCGAGGAAAAGATAATTTTCAATCATAATATACTTTCTGAAATCATAATATTTACGAATAAAAAATAGTAATCATAATTCATATATGTAACTTATGTCATACATAACAAACATACATTGTAGCTATCATAGCTACGTAGGGAGTCACATTTAGAATACCCATAACAGTATATTCCCTAAATCTCTTCGGAGAAACATTCACATTTACCTTTTTCACATTACCCAATGCATTGGAGAGCTCTCTCGGGCTCACCAGCCCAAGGTTTATCATGGAACCACCCGTATACGTAACAAGGGCCACAAACCATAACATAATCATAACACATAACTTAAGCATAAAGTAAAGATATAAGTCCCACATTGTAATAACAATATAACATTTTAAGATATTGAAAATACATTCTTAAAAACAATTTTAAATTCCAAAATACATTAAAAGTGTGTATGGTATTTATTTTTCCTTTTGAAAACATTACGTCTTGTTAAGGAAGCCATAGATTAAATAATACTTGCGGCGGTGGAAAAGGTCTTTGTCACCGCTTACGTTAAAAAAAGAAACATTACTTTTTGTTGTTTAGTAAAATTATTCGTAGAGAAAAGATTCTATATGATTGAAATGAAATTTCAAAAGGTTTTTATACAACGTATAGAATAATGTCATGTTGAAATCATAAGATTCCTCAATGAAAAGAGATTGAGACGAAGTCCCATACAAAGATGGTATCCTTAGATTAATGATAAATCAATTATATAATTACGTGTGACAAATAAAAATACACCCAATATTAGTGAATATTATGTTTAGAAAAATCAGAGTTCATCCACACAAATTCATATCATGACATAATCAATAAGTAGAGCTTTAACCCAATGAATTGATATTGAGTTAATAAGTTCCCTTATAGAAATTCGACAGCCTAACAGCATCACTTTAATGTCCATTAAATGAGTTGGTGAGAGATAAAAAGTGTATCTCATCACTTGTACATAAAATATACTGCAATAAGGATATATAAGAACATATCCCAACATAAGAAGATCTAAATTAAAAGTCCTAACAAAAAATAGGTCTTTTTTATAAAAGAGGAGGGTGAAAGGTTCCCATACCGATTTGGGTAACTTTCGAAATGTACACCCCATGATTGAAGGGTCATACAATGAAGATGTAAATATAAATAAATTAAAGTATATTACACAAATAATACAATCATGGGAAGTACATACAGCAAACATAAGTAAATAGTGTCAAATGTAGCATGATTCTCATAGGAAAACAAAGTGAGAAAAAAGCACATTACCTCATTGTGATCAATCGAGTCGTATGAACAAAAGATAATAAACACAAAATGAATCACATAATACCATGAATATAAATAGAATAATGACAATATATATATTAAAGGGATGTACAAAATACACCACATGTAATAAATAATTTGCGAACAATGGAAATCTCACGGAATTAAAAGTGAGATAAGAAATCCCTTACAAAATATCTGCAGCCTAACGACGCCATTTAAAACGTAAAAAAATGGATTGACAAGATCAAAATATTGTCTCTCATTATATGAACATAAATATTACAGTAAGATGAATGTAAAATAACATCCCCCATCATAATAAAGTGGAGCTTTAGAAAAGTGACATAAAAGAGAGTACATAAAAATAAAGAGAGAGGTATGATCCCCTACCTCAAGGCTGACTTGTCTTGTTCGTTTATTTATATTCCTAAATAATAATCATTGGTAAATTTATAATTTCATAAGGAATTATTTTAATGTTTATTATTCAATTCATATCACATATTATCATGTTATAATAATTTGTTATTTATGTGAGTTCATATCATATGTTCTGATGATGTTCGGTATATGAGTAAAAAATAAACTTGTTTGAAAAGAAATGACCATGTACTTATATGTACATAATCTCCATAATTATATTAATGATTTAAATATCTTAAATATCTAGTATATATTCATTTTATACTATTCCATAACATTTGGAGATAAAAAATGAAATGCACTCTTCATGGAGACGGTAGGTTGTACGTATGCATGAATGCTACTTTCATTTCTTTGTCATATTAAAGGAATTAAAACTAAATGAGAAATTTATATTAAAATTCTAGTATAATATAAATTTTATATAGGTTACATATGTTCATTAATTACATTCTTTATAAATTCCATGTTTTGTTATGAACGAGTCTTATCACTTGAGGGGGTGGTATTCCACACTTCTTCAGATGAAATTATTGAATTTTCACAACTTGAAATGCATAACTGTATGTTTTAAATATAATTTACAGATGAATATAGAGGTAATAAATATATTACATATAATATAAAAATATAGTGACATCATAATGGCCACCATGAAAGGTGTTAGACGAATATTGAACAATCATCGTTTTGTGAGGCAGTAATTTTCCATCCACAGAAAAAATATGTTCATTAACCATAAGATGGAGGTGTGTGAAATTGTAAATAAAATCCATCTCATAAAAACATACTAGTATAATGAAGATACTGTTTTTGTTAAAAAATAAAGGAATAAAAATAGTTTTGGGGGTTGGAGAAGCAAAATAAAACAAAAGGACATAAGAGAATACATTACCTTTAAATCGGGTAACTCCCTTTGGTTTGAAACAAAAGGGTTTCTTGAAGAGATTTCTGCTTACGTTAAGGCTTATATGATGAATAGAGGGATTTTGAGAGATAAAATGAGTAGAGTTTGGTCGAAAAAAGTCTTGAGTGGTGTTGGTAAGGGGGTAGAGGTGGGGGCCTTTTATAAGAGAGAGGAGGGGCACTCTTGGAATATTATAAAATGTTACATTATTATAAAATGTGTTTCGGATTTTAAAGGACCCTCAAAGAAATTTTTCGAGGATAAGGTAATAAGGGTTTGAAATACACTCATCCAAGTGGTTTTTGACTTGTTTA
Organism: Viscum album; assembly: GCA_963277665.1. NCBI lineage: Eukaryota > Viridiplantae > Streptophyta > Magnoliopsida > Santalales > Viscaceae > Viscum > Viscum album. The sequence continues at coordinate 577,534,198 of OY728161.1, read as the reverse complement.
AGTCTTATATTTTACCTTACCATTTCATTTTATTTAAATCGCTCATTAATGACGTAATCTCTTCATCATCATGGTGTCATAAATAAATTTATTTTTTTAATGTCTAAAAATTATAAAAAAAATATAATGATGTAGGAACTCTTTGTATCATTATAATGAATATTTATAGTCAAAACTATGACTTTTATGACCCCATGTAATTTGTTTTAGTATAACAATACATGTTTGTGACATTTTTATTTTTACACTAAATAAAAGGTATTGATGTCATTATCTTACACATGTGGCTCCATGGAGTCCCAAAAAAGGACCCATGGATTTTTCTGGTCGGAAATTACTCATCCAATAATGTTAGGACATATTTCAATATATTATTATATTTTTATAATATCATGTTTACCTTAAATTACCCTTATTACCTCTAATTGCAGTTAATAAAACTCAAATGTTACTATTAAGAAAAAATTATATTAATCCAATTGAACCATATTTTAATTACCAATGACAACCATGTATGTTGTATTTCTGAAATTCAATTCATAGAATATTTAAAATTTCATTTAAACGAAAAATCAGTTTTTCTAACTACCACTTAGTGGTTTCACTATTCATCAAAAATGAAGGTTTTCAGAACAATACCAAAAATTCACCCTAAGGAATATTTGATATTCCAAATTCAAAAATTATGTACATTTTAACAAATTCAAAACATAGAACTTACATTAATTATTTTTATAATTAATTCCCACTGTCAAAACAAATAACGTGTTTTTAAGAAATAATATCTATCAAAAGATTGAAACTTGTTTATGTCCAATTTCAATGTGAAATTAATTCCAATGACCACCACTGGATTAAATGGTAAAAATATATTTAAAGACGCTTTAAACCCAATTAAAAATATAATCTAACCATGCATATAAATATTTGAAGTGCATTGTGTTGCATTTGTTGTCAATGAGGCATGAAGTTGTCTTGGAATTAATGGATGTCAAGGAGTCAAGATGTGAATGTCAAAGGATGTGATGGTGTTGGTGGTGAAGGAGAATGGCCATGGAACATAGAGGCATGTCACTTAGGAGATTCACTAAGTGGTATTGGAAATTATGGTTGAAACATTCTCCATGAACATCTAACGATTGCTGAGCTGCTCTTTAAGTTCATAGAACATGTATCCTGATGATACAAAGTCACAACAAGCTTTAGAAGACCATGCATTGTGCTGACAATGCATGAGGAGATGAAAGGAGATCCATCCACAATCACTGAGTGGATGAAGTGAACTGAAGAAGACCATGTACTAATTCTTAGTGCATGACAATGTGAATGTGATCCAACTTGACCTCTAATTGGATCATTGAAGAACATTGAAGAATTATGTGATTCAGGAGTTCGGTTGAAGAAGATCCTTGAGAATTATCTCCTATGTAGAAAATAAGATGTTAAAGAAGAATTATGAATTGAGGAGTTGTTTCTAATGAAGAAGATTAATACTTGAATTCTTAAGAAGAAGATGAAGGAGAAGAAAGGCTTGAAGTGGTTCTCTTGAGATGGCTTGGCATTTAGAATTGGTATTTTTCAGGGAGGACTTTTGTTTTTGACAAAGTCTTATTCTGTCCCTTTGCCAAAAAATGTGGCTAGCCAAGGCACCTTGGGGGTTCAACCCCAAGGCATGGGCACTAAGGCACCACGCCCATAGGGGAACCCGTGGGGCGAGCCAGGGCAGCAGGGCGCACCCAAGGACACCACATGGGCGCCTGGGGCACGCCCGGAGGAGCGCAGAGGCAGGGGCCGTGTATAAGCCCCCGGAGGGCACGCGGTGGTGAAGCCCGCGCACCCGTGTGTGCATAGTGGGCGCTAGAGCGCGCCCGCAGGAGGCATGAGTGGGCGCAGAGCGCGCCCGCAGAGAGAACCCGGTGCGGGGCGGCACCGGGAGGGGAGAAGTTCAACTGGCGTGTGGTGGAGAGCGCCAGGGTAATAAGCCGCGTGAAAATCGGCCGCCATTTCGATGTGGGACGCGCATTTTTTCCCGGGAGCGCATCCTGGCCGTCCGAGCGATCTCGCGGCAGATCACGGCCGCCCGATGCATCGCGCCGCTCGCGATCTAATCCAGGCCGTTGAAGATCTGATCCAACGGCCCCGGCTTCGTCCTCAACCTCGAGCCATGCCGAAGCCTCCTCGCGAACTCCGTTCGAACCAGGAGTAACCCGAGCAGTGTTTTCGAGCTCCCGGCCACCGCTGATCGAAGTAAAGCCTCCATGGTGATCGTCTGGACCTACTGAACCGATCCATGCTTAAAAATACACATGCATGCAATGTTTGGGAGATTTCGATGAAGGCCGAAGCAAACCGAAGGTGCGAGGCCATTCGGTGTTGATGCTCTGCATGGTTTGGATCGAAGGAAGGCCGTGCATGCGTTCTAAGTCGCATGCACGTGAAGAAGGCCGAAAAATAAGGGAAGCCGCATGAAACAGAGGAGAAACAAGATTTGGTAAATCTTGAAGATCCGAAGATCTCGGGTGTTTGAAGTTATTTCACGCGGATAGAACCGCCTCTCCTCTGCCTATATAAATGAGGCCTAGCCCTCGAGAAGATGCTGCTGACATGCTGAATTTTTGAAGACCCGTGAGAAGCCTTTGTGCCTCGCGAAGTTGAAGCCCCGCGCAACCCATTTGCGCGGCTGTGTTCCTTTTGCGCACTCCTTGCGCGAAAGAAGAAAGGAGGAGGAGGAGATCCCCTGCGCGCCTCTCTTGCGCGACAGGAAGGAGCCGAGCCGCATATTTGCGCGCTCGAGACTCTTGTTCCCTCTCTGCCCGCACCCTTGCGCGGCAGGAGGAAGATCCCGCGGGTGTTGCACTTGCGCGCCCCGCGGGTAGGAGGTCTTGCGCGCCCCTGTGCCTTGCACCTTGCGCGCCTGGTTGCACCAAGTGCACCTACTTGGCAGTGTTGGAGAAGAAGACCCGAGGCAGTATACCACACCCTTGGTTGTGGGTGCTTGGCAAGGAAGAAGGCCGAGGCCTTGCCTCGTGTGTGTGCCAAGTGAAGTGGAAGACCACTTGTGTGTGTGCCATGTGCTAAGAAGGCCACCTCTTGTGTGTGCAAAAAGAAAACAAGTGGCTGTAGCCCTTGTGTGTGTGCCAAATTGAAGAACACATCGTGTTTGTGCTAAGTGCAAAGAAGGGCAGTAGGTGTTCGGGTGTGTGTGCAAGAAGGGAAGAGAAGGCCGAGCCTTAGTGCCTTTGTGTGCAAATTGAACAAGTAAAGGCCGTATCCCTTGTGGGGTGCACACTTTGACGAACAAAGAATACTTTGTGTGTGTGCAAGAGGAAGTGAAGGCCAAGATTCAAGTGTGTGCAAAATGAAACAAGTGTGTGTAAAGAGACAAGTTGGCCGAACCTAAGTGTGTGCACTAAGAAGTGTGTATACACTTAGAAGAAATAAGGAGTGACCCACACTAAAGTAGAACACACTCTAAGTGTGTAAACAATTTGGATAAAGTGTGTGAAGGAGGAGGAAGGTGTGTGCTTAAAGTGACTACACCCTTTTTGGGTCTACTGCACCAAGAAGTGGAAAGGGAAAGTGCATGCATGCATGCATGCACGTGCACACGTGAACAGTGCTAAATCAGTGGTGTGCATCTGAGGAGTCCAAGACTTGATGATCTTGAAGAGTTGTCATGCACTCAGTGCATGATATTGAAGTGAACTGAGACTGAGCCAGACTGAAGTTAAAGAGATTGGTTGTCTGAGTTTTCAGTAGATTGAGAAGATCCTGATCATCACAAGTGATCAGAGGTACAGAGCAAGGCCAGCAGTCTTTATCCCAGACTGCTGAAGATACTTGAAGACCTTAAATAGAAGAAGAGCTACTCGTGTGACTCGAGGAGCCAGGAGAAGACCCTGTGGGACTCAGGGAGAAGAAGTCTTCAGTGGGATTCTGGAGCAGGCCAGTGGGACTCTGGTAACACTGTGGGACGCAGTATAAAGACCCTCCTGTGGGACTCAGGAGAGATACGGTGGGAAGCTGTATCGACCATTGTAATACTAACCGATTATAATGGGAGAATCCATGGTGAGAGGGCATGGCAAGGATGTAGGCCTTTGGTGCCGAACCTTGTAAATCCTTGTGTCCTGTGCCTTTTCATTACTGCATTATCCGGGAAAGGTTGAGAGATACAAGAAGAGTGGATCGAGGCTTTAACCAGCCATAGAGGTTTAATTGATAATAATCAATTAGTAAAAAGTTTTAAGGGATCAATGATTCACCCCCTCCCCCTCTCAGTGATTCACACTGATCTGGGTACTTCAATTGGTATCAGAGGGGAGGTTACCTCTAAAAGATCCAAGGGAGTCTTTATGAAGTGCAGATTTGAGGAAATGAGCGACCAGCCTCAAATGGAGATATCTGCCAAGACTCAGAAAAATAGAAAGAAGAAACAGGCCAAGAAGATGAAGAAAGCCTGTCTTAGCTGTGATGAAGTTGAAACAATGAATGATCTTCAGAGTGCACTCAAATATCTTCAGAAGACAGTTCCCATGGAAGTGGCAAAGTGTATAGCTACAGGCATCCATGATCTTCATGAAGAAAAATCACAGTTAGAAGAAGAAGCCAATGCTATGGAAGATCAGCTGGAAAAAAGGGTTGGCATAACCAACACTCTCAGAAAGCTGGTGAATGACAAGGATGAAACTGTTTCCCTTTGCAATGAAAGATATGAAGATACCTGTGAAGAATTGCAAAGGAGCTCTTCTGAGAAAGATTTCTTTAAAATAATGGTCAGAGATGTTTTCCATGCACTGGAAAAGAGGCATAGAGTCTCAATGATTGTCAAAGATGCTCAACTAGAAGACAAAGTCAAAAGGGTGAAGGAGCTGGACAATTCATTGCAAGAATTGAAGAAGGTGCATGAAGACCAGATGAAGCAGCTGGAAGAGAAATGGGAAGGAAGGCTAGGAACTATTGAGGATGAGAAGAACTCCCTCAATATGAAATACTTAGAACTGGGGGTGATATTGAAAAATCAGCAATCACCCAAATCCCAAGCCTCCCAGACAGCTGGAAGAAGAAATGTTGCCACTCAAGTGAGTTTTGAGAAGGATGATTCTAAAAGAAATACATCCTCTTGTGAAAGTGCAACATCTTCTAAAAAGAAGGTACCATCCATACCATCTTGTACTGATGCTTCTAATAGTGTTTCCACAAAAAGTGCAGGATGGAAGAATAATTCCAAACAAGTATGGATGAAGACAATGAAGAAAGAAAGCTCTCCTGAAGCAGCACAACAATTCAAGACAAGTACCCTACAATCAGAAGGACTGAAAAGGTCAAGATTCGTGGGACAATGCTGGTGTTGTAACAAGTATGGGCATTGTGCAAAGGATTGTTGGTACAATCTAATGAATGTCAAAGCACAGAGGAAGCCCATGCCAAGGGGGAGCAAGCCAGAAGGAAATAAGAAACATCCACAGGTCCAGAGACATCTGTTTACTGCTAACAGATTTGGATTACTTGACAACATCTGGGATGATTGCAAAAGTGGTCAAAAAGATACATGTCAGTCTCCAACTGTATCCAGAGCTCAAAAGAAGAAAAGATCACAGAACCTGGCTCAGAAAGATTCCTTGGGAAGCAAGAAGAAAGTAGAAGATGCTCCCAAGAAGAGTTTTAAGAATGAAGAGAAGTCCTTGGAATTGAAATCCAAGAAGGGTGATGCATCCAGAAGGACCACCAAGAAAACATGCTTCTACTGTGGAAAGAAAGGACACATCATGGACCTTTGTAAACAAGCCATGGAAATAAATAGAAGCCAACTGAACTCAAACAGACAATCAATCCAGAAGAAGCAGAAGGGATTGATTGAAAACAGGTTGCCTAAGAGAGGTAGCTTGACAACATCAAAAGAACCATGTGGAACTTCCAAAACTGAGGCCACTCTTCCAAATGATATACTTGTCATATGGCCACATCAGTTGCAACTTGCCAGAGAACTACAATGAGCTGAAGATGAAGCTCTGGCATTTGCTAAAGCAAAAGGGAAGAAAAAGATTTCACATGAAGATGGGTTGAGATCCACACCAGCACAAACATCAAAGAAGATCAGATATGCAAGTGTGAAGAATGGTGAAAATGGGGAATCTCGGTTGAGAGAATCTTCTCAACCTTGTTGTTCACATTGATGAACCAAGGAGGTTCCATCTTATTCCCTAATCATTTGTATTTACATGTGCTAACATTACAGGGAATTGAAGATGATGATCATTCTCAACTGGAGGATGGTTTGGATTGAATGGAGTGCACCCCTTGAGGGGGAGCAAATCTGAAGAAGATGATGTTCTAAAGTTAATATCATCTTGAGAATGTGAAGGTATTCCAATCATACTTTCATCCCTTGTTTCTTAATTGAGTTTATCTTGTCAATTAAGGGCGAGTATGGATTGAAGACAAATGGATGAAAGGGGGAGCTTTATCTTTGCACCTGAACTTTCTAATTAGTTTTGTGAAGTATGTGCAGGATTTAGCAATTCATTGTTATATCTAGAAATATTTCAAGCCCCTTGAAGCATGATCTCACATGTATTGTGAATGTTGGACAGCATTGAGTTCCTTGGTTATATCACTCTTGTTTTCTACACCGGGTTTGCCCAAGTAGACTTAGAGTTGATCTCCTAAAGGTTCTTTGCTAAAGAAGAACATGTGCATCATCCCTCTCTCAGTGTTTTTCAAGAAAATACTTTTCAAAGGGAGGAAGAGATTTTTGAAAGTGAACCACACCACACCTTTGCATTTGATTTCCAATAAGGGGGAGAAATATTGGCACACATATTGACCCATTCATATGTGCTCTAGTGTATTGCCAACAAATACAAAGGGGGAGAATGAAGTGCATTGTGTTGCATTTGTTGTCAATGAGGCATGAAGTTGTCTTGGAATGAATGGATGTCAAGGAGTCAAGATGTGAATGTCAAAGGATGTGATGGTGTTGGTGGTGAAGGAGAATGGCCATGGAACATAGAGGCATGTCACTTAGGAGATTCACTAAGTGGTATTGGAAATTATGGTTGAAACATTCTCCATGAACATCTGACGATTGCTGAGCTGCTCTTTAAGTTCATAGAACTTGTATCCTGATGATACAAAGTCACAACAAGCTTTAGAAGACCATGCATTGTGCTAACAATGCATGAGGAGATGAAAGGAGATCCATCCACAATCACTGAGTGGATGAAGTGAGCTGAAGATGACCATGTACTAATTCTTAGTGCATGACAATGTGAATGTGATCCAACTTGACATCTAATTGGATCATTGAAGAACATTGAAGAATTATGTGATTCAGGAGTTCGGTTGAAGAAGATCCTTGAGAATTATCTCCTAAGTAGAAAATAAGATGTTAAAGAAGAATTATGAATTGAGGAGTTGTTTCTAATGAAGAAGATTAATACTTGAATTCTTAAGAAGAAGATGAAGGAGAAGAAAGGCTTGAAGTGGTTCTCTTGAGATGGCTTGGCATTTAGAATTGGCATTTTTCATGGAGGACTTTTGTTTTTGACAAAGTCTTATTCTGTCCCTTTGCCAAAAAATGTGGCCAGCCAAGGCACCTTGGGGGTTCAACCCCAAGGCATGGGCACTAAGGCACCACGCCCATAGGGGAACCCGTGGGGCGAGCCAGGGCGGCAGGGCGCACCCAAGGACACCACATGGGCGCCTGGGGCACGCCCGGAGGAGCGCAGAGGCAGGGGCCATGTATACTCCCCCGGAGGGCACGCGGTGGTGAAGCCCGCGCACCCGTGTGTGCATAGTGGGCGCTAGAGCGCGCCCGCAGGAGGCATGAGTGGGCGCAGAGCGCGCCCGCAGAGAGAACCCGGTGCGGGGCGGCACCGGGAGGGGAGAAGTTCAACTGGCGTGTGGTGGAGAGCGCCAGGGTAATAAGCCGCGTGAAAATCAGCCGCCGTTTCGATGTGGGATGCGCATTTTTCCCCGGGAGCGCATCCTGGCCGTCCGAGCGATCTCGCGGTAGATCACGGCCGCCCGATGCATCGCGCCGCTCGCGATCTAATCCAGGCCGTTGAAGATCTGATCCAACGGCCCCGGCTTCGTCCTCAACCTCGAGCCATGCCGAAGCCTCCCCGCGAACTCCGTTCGAACCAGGAGTAACCCGAGCAGTGTTTTCGAGCTCCCGGCCACCGCTGATCGAAGTAAAGCCTCCATGGTGATCGTCTGGACCTACTAAACCGATCCATGCTTAAAAATACACATGCATGCAATGTTTGGGAGATTTCGATGAAGGCCGAAGCAAACCAAAGGTGCGAGGCCATTCGGTGTTGATGCTCTACATGGTTTGGATCTAAGGAAGGCCGTGCATGCGTTCTAAGTCGCATGCACGTGAAGAAGGCCGAAAAATAAGGGAAGCCGCGTGAAACAGAGGAGAAACAAGATTTTGGAAATCTTGAAGATCCGAAGATCTCGGGTGTTTGAAGTTATTTCACGCGGATAGAACCGCCTCTCCTCTGCCTATATAAATGAGGCCTAGCCCTCGAGAAGATGCTGCTGACATGCTGAATTTTTGAAGACCCGTGAGAAGCCTTTGTGCCTCGCGAAGTTGAAGCCCCGCGCAACCCATTTGCGCGGCTGTGTTCCTTTTGCGCACTCCTTACGCGAAAGAAGAAAGGAGGAGGAGGAGATCCCCTGTGCACCTCTCTTGCGCGACAGGAAGGAGCCGAGCCACATATTTGCGCGCTCGAGACTCTTGTTCCCTCTCTTCCCGCACCCTTGCGCGGCAGGAGGAAGATCCCGCGGGTGTTGCACTTGCGCGCCCCGCGGGTAGGAGGTCTTGCGCGCCCCTGTGCCTTGAACCTTGCGCGCCTGGTTGCACCAAGTGCACCTACTTGGCAGTGTTGGAGAAGAAGACCCGAGGCAGTATACCACACCCTTGGTTGTGGGTGCTTGGCAAGGAAGAAGGCCGAGGCCTTGCCTCGTGTGTGTGCCAAGTGAAGTGGAAGACCACTTGTGTGTGTGCCATGTGCTAAGAAGGCCACCTCTTGTGTGTGCAAAAAGAAAACAAGTGGCTGTAGCCCTTGTGTTTGTGCCAAATTGAAGAACACATCGTGTGTGTGCTAAGTGCAAAGAAGGGCAGTAGGTGTTCGGGTGTGTGTGCAAGAAGGGAAGAGAAGGCCGAGCCTTAGTGCCTTTGTGTGCAAATTGAACAAGTAAAGGCCGTATCCCTTGTGGGGTGCACACTTTGAAGAACAAAGAACACTTTGTGTGTGTGCAAGAGGAAGTGAAGGCCAAGCTTCAAGTGTGTGCAAAATGAAACAAGTGTGTGTAAAGAGACAAGTTGGCCGAACCTATGTGTGTGCACTAAGAAGTGTGTATACACTTAGAAGAAATAAGGGGTGACCCACACTAAAGTAGAACACACTCTAATTGTGTAAACAATTTGGATAAAGTGTGTGAAGGAGGAGGAAGGTGTGTGCTTAAAGTGACTACACCCTTTGTGGGTCTACTGCACCAAGAAGTGGAAAGGGAAAGTGCATGCATGCATGCATGCACGTGCACACGTGAACAGTGCTAAATCAGTGGTGTGCATCTGAGGAGTCCAAGACTTGAAGATCTTGAAGAGTTGTCATGCACTCAGTGCATGATGTTGAAGTGAACTGAGACTGAGCCAGACTGAAGTTAAAGAGATTGGTTGTCTGAGTTTTCAGTAGATTGAGAAGATCCTGATCATCACAAGTGATCAGAGGTACAGAGCAAGGCCAACAGTCTTTATCCCAGACTGCTGAAGATACTTGAAGACCTTAAAGAGAAGAAGAGCTACTCGTGTGACTCGAGGAGCCAGGAGAAGACCCTGTGGGACTCAGGGAGAAGAAGTCTTCAGTGGGATTCTGGAGCAGGCCAGTGGGACTCTGGTAACACTGTGGGACGCAGTATAAAGACCCTCCTGTGGGACTCAGGAGAGATACTGTGGGAAGCTGTATCGACCATTGTAATACTAACCGATTATAATGGGAGAATCCATGCTGAGAGAGCATGGCAAGGATGTAGGCCTTTGGTGCCGAACCTTGTAAATCCTTGTGTCCTGTGCCTTTTCATTACTGCATTATCCGGGAAAGGTTGAGAGATACAAGAAGAGTGGATCGAGGCTTTAACCAGCCATAGAGGTTTAATTAATAAGAATCAATTAGTAAAAAGTTTTAAGGGATCACTGATTCACCCCCTCCCCCTCTTAGTGATTCACACTGATCTGGGCACTTCAATATTATTAAAAGGATATTTTGAATTAAAATACAACATTTTCACTATTCATTAAAAACGATCTTTATCAGAAAAATAACAAAAATTTACACAAAGTAAATTTAGATATCCTTATTCAAAAGAAAGATTTTATTTTGTCAAATATAACATATAAAACTGTCAAAAAGTATATTTTAAAAAGTTTTTTCCATCAAAAGGCGATTAATCATCCTTTTAAAGAATACTAGATGATTTACGCTTAAAATTGGATTCATCTGAGTTGTAAGCCTCTAACATTTATTGGATAAATATAAAAATATTTCACAAGCATATATAATCATTTTTAGTGAGTTCTATTCATTCTTGCCATTACAATGTCTATGCATTAAATACCATTTAAAATAATATTATTATAGTATTAGTGTGTAACGTATGATTTCAAAGAAAATCATTGTTGCGTGTTGGGTACACCATCGAACATATCATCCCCTTTAATGTAATAATGATATTTTATTCAGAAATATTAATAAATATGAAAATTTCATATTCTTTATTTACCTGGGATGTTAGAAAATGGTTTCCATGAACAAATATATGTTTACAATTAATATAATGAAATTTTATGTTTATTTTATAAAGCCACTATGAATCTTTTTAAACATGTAATATATTTTATGGTTTTAAAATCATTTATTTTGGATTATGAATCACCAATACATTAGAAGGGGAATTATTTTTTTAGGCTTGGACTTTGTAATTATAAAATAATGTAATATATACACATGTTTTAGAAACTATGGGAAAACCCCCATGGTGCGGTTTGGGGTTGTTGTTATTTTATTATGTAGAGTCCAAAACCAAAGCCATAATGAAGCACCACACTATTCATATATAATCCCACCCAATATCTAATTTCTCATAACTAAATATCTTTAAAAAATGACCATAATCTTCCCTTCACTCTCTTGAGTTCTCCCAAGGTTCCCCTATGCTCTCCAAAAGCCCCTCCCAAGAATTTAGAGTTACACGCTCAATTAAAAGACCTTCCTATACACCTTTAAATTCAATAAATTTCTATGAAATTAGTTTTCATTAATTCAATTATTAATATTTTCATTCATTTATAATCATTATATTATAGTTTAATTTAGTTTATTGTAATTAATATATCTTTTATTCACCCTTATTTTTAATCATACCTTATTTGTTATAATGATAAAATTTCACAAGGGATCTTCCACTCTCTTTTTTTTATTAAAGATCATATTTTATTTTATGCTTATTAATTTCAATTTACTCACATTATGATCTGTTATTACATATCCAAAATTATAAAAAAATTTAGATCTAAATTCTGAGAGATCCATTTCACTTTCATTAAAATTCCCATGATCCTTTATGTATCCCTATTTCCATGGAAAAAAATCTTAAATAAATTATACCTTCCCATTTCCATTCAAGATATTATTTTATGTTATGTATCATAAATTACATTTTATTATCTTATAATATGTTATTAATTATGATAATTATTCTACATTAAATGTAAAAATGATTATATATCCATTTACTCTCATTAATCCTCTAACAATCATTCTTTGACAGCCATTATCATTCAAAAATATAGTCAAGATTATTTTATTTATTCATGAATTTTAAAAACAATGATCATCGTATTTAAAAATTTATTATGTTTGTATACAATTTTCCATTTCCATATTACATCCTATTTAATGACTATGTGATGAGAGAACCCTTTCTCCATCATCGACCCCTTTTTTCAAAACCTTAGGTGATGGTTTATGATTTCAAAATTGAACCAATGTATTACATGCAAAAACAATTGTGTTTTGAATACGATACCCATTTCATATCAAGGGAGTTCACATTTATGAACATAAACCTTCTATTGGAGGTTTATATATATGTATTCCACACTCGTAATGCATAAAATAAATTATTATGATGAATTAATCAATGTTTTCGGATCTATGTGGTACACATAATCATGAGAATGAAATGAATATGGTAGGTGCCCCTGATAGTGTTTCAATTCCATGGGTAATGATTAGTACCATGAAACATCATGTTGGGATAGGGAGAAAACCTGATTCGATTATGGGACTCTGTCTACCATGAACTGTTGGTGGATTTATCCTTTACCTTTGTATATGATTCATTGTTTTATGTTGTTTCTACATTTCCCATGTTGTGATTATCATGTTATACAATGACATATTATTCACATTCCGTTTATTCCTCATTGATGTTCCTATTGAATAACATTCAACACTTATGAAATTTTTATTCTCTTCTTAGTATTTATAGATCAATCCTTTCATATATACATCCTCAGGTTAACCATAGAATATTATGTTTGAATGAGTATTTTGAGCATGTTAAAGCTGGTATTAAAAAATATGTTGTCTTCCATGTTATATGTTTTCATGTAATGTACCTAATTACCAAAGAAACTATGACATATCGATCATTAAGGTTGTTTTATATGTAGTCTTTTTTAATAAATCAATTATTAATTTTAAAAAATAGCACTCTCATTATAGTTTTTATCAAAGGAAAAGAAAAGTTATTTTTGGGATTAGGATTATAATTCTATACTGAAAATTTCACGACCTGTACCAGTGGGGCCCGCGCAGTGACTCCCCAAGACCACCTCTAGTAGGCCAGGGGCTGGTAACTAGAACCGAGTAGGAATATTACTAATATGGGAGGCATTGCATATGTACCACTACACACGTACACATCTCCAAACCCACATTTCTGAAATGTAAAAACCACTAATGAACAAAAAAAATGCATGCATACAACTAAACCCAACCAATAGAGTACGACAAAAGGTAGAGTACTAAAAAGTAAACTGGGCCAGAATACAAGCCCACCAAAAACAAGAGTCTGAAAACTACAAAGTCCAACCTGTAAACACAAAAGGTACTAGGAATGCTGCTTGTATACCTAGGAACACCTCAGCCTGAAAGGAACTCAGAAAGCTCAGTCTTGTCCTGGTCTGCCCTAGACTCTGTCAAAAGGATGCTCATCTGCACAAGACACCAGTCATGTGGGCAAAGCCCGTAAATGGGTGAGTATAAAAATACTTAGTAGAGGACACCGAAAACCAAAAAATAGTAAAAAATTAAAGGTACAGTAAGATATACACAGTTTATCTCTACAATACATATAGGACAAAACAGATATACTAAAAACCCAGACCCGTTGTCTAGAGACATGTCACACAACCACATACCCCTGTTAGGTATTCAGTTCGAAGATTCTGTGAAGCACTCATCCCGGGAGGACAGACTCCACGAGTCTTACATCCATGATGACATCTGTTCGAGAAGTATAGTTTGACGGGAACCATCATGGGAGGTAGTCACCCTCATTACCGGAGCCACACCCCTAAGTGGGAAGATTTTTGACAGATAGAAACACTAATTATGGGAGACACACTCCGGAGTGGGAAAGATCGCAATACACCGATGATGATCACTCCTAGGGCCATGGAAGATACTACGACTCATCTGGATTCACCAGTTAGGTGATACACTAGCTAGGTAGAGGTTCAATGCCTCGTAGAGTTGGTCATGTCGATGGCTGACTCTACCTAGGGACTGAAATGGATAGAGGATCTTGATTTGGGCCTCACGGATGGATGCCTGACTCTATCACAAAAAGTCATGATGAAGGGATCATACCCCTGTGTGAGCAAATGATGTCTGACCTTCAGGGGAATGAAAAGAATGAAACTAACCCAAAATATATGTACAAGTTATCTTGAACAAAATTACCATTCCATTCTCCAAAAAGTACATGGCTTGTAGAAAAGTTACACGCTGTGTTGTCTGACCCCGGGTACTGCCCATGTACAACGGACCATGTTGTAAGGCTGGTCGTGTAGAAAATCTTGGTACATGACATGTAGAATAATGTACACGCCATGTCTGAATGACTGGGGTTGGCCCCGTGTCACTGAACATGGGGCCGTACACGGTCATCAACCCATGTACTACAACCCGTGTCCGTGTACCCATTGGATACATGCCGAGTTCTACGTAGCCGCCTTGTCCATGCTGTACACACCGTGTCGCCTGAAGCCATGTAGATCATCCCGTGTCCGTGTATTTTCCAAAATACACACCGAGCTTCTGGGAAAGTCCAACATGCCGTGTGACCAGGGTCACACACCGTGTGATTCCTCTTTGACCCCCTAACCCTAGCCTCCACCGTCAGTACTACACGACGTGTTCCTCAGAAGTACACGCCGTGTATTCTGGAAATTTCCAGAAATGATGCTCTTCGCTAGTGCACCTCCCGAGCTTCTCCAATCATTGATATGGATATCTTATCACCACAAAACATTCAGGTTTTGGTCTCCCCGACACCACGGAGTCGCTTCCGGTGTTTTCAGTCCTCTGATTGGCTCCGAAAACATGTTTTGATCTTCCTGCGCGAGGAACGCTCGAAGAATGGTCCTTCCTGATTCGGTCTGATTCATCATCCACCATTGTCGTCGCACCTCTATGAGGTCGTTGTGGTGTTGAAACATTGATTTGGGATCGTTTCATCATAGAACATATGTTCAACGATCCATTGTTCTTCGCCCTGTGAAGAACATGAAGAACGCGCGAGAAAAGAAAGAGGGGGAAAGAAATCCAATAAAACAACATGACGAAGGAACCTCCACCGTCGTTTATCACAGCGTTGATCTGCTCTCATCAATAGGATTAAATTGAGAAAGATCAAATAACAAAACAAAACATGGATCAAATCCCCGAGATCATCCCAATGAAAAATCCCTCCCGCAAGAACGTACGAATCTGCGGATCAACTTGTTCATGGTTGATCTATGATCGTCTTTTTAAATCAAGGACAGGGAAAGAGGAAATTAAATTACAAACCCCTACCTCAACTGTGATCTATCACTAATGAAGGTGTCACACTATTGCTTCTGTCAAGAACCATCAATGTCGTTGGTGCAACGATTCTCAACTTCGATCCATCGTCGTTCGTCATTGAGGGTTCGCTCTAGCACTCCGCGGATCCTCCAGTGATTTCTCCAAAAAGTTCATCAACGACCACCACTCACCTAACCCATTAAAAAGGGAAACATGAATTTAAGATATGATGTGGTATTAATGAATCCATAATGACATTGTTGAGTCAATATGACGCGTCATCAAATAAGGAAATAGATGTCTCATCGCTGCGCTGCATCGGATGTTTCCATAAATTAAAATAAATATTTAGCAATTTATTTTATTTTTATTTTACTAAAAACGTCTGAAAATAATATTTTTACCTTGACCTATGTCAGCCGAGGTTGGAATCATTCATAAGTAAAGTTATCATCTCGAACACAACGATGCCCTCATATTTTTAATCCGTACACCCGTTTGGAAACTACCACAATCGCACACCAGTACCGACATACATAACATAAAAAGTGAAAACCACCATTCTGGGCTCACTGGGCCAAGGAATGATGTTCTGTTTTTGTGCCCGGTCTCGAAATAATTCCATATAATTTTTATAAATGAATACACGGAAAACACAAGACATTAAATTCTCCCCACCTTGGGAATTTACGTCCCCGAAAATCCAAAACAATGGATACCCAAAAAGATGGGGGTACTGGGCATGGATCTGGGCCTCCCACTCCCAAGTGCTATCCGGAAGAATCCCGTGCTACCACCAGACGTGCACCAAGAAAACCGATCTCCCATAAAGGATCCTCTCCGGATGATCCTCGATATCCAGTGGGTACTCACCAAAGGTCACTCCATCCTTGGTGTCCAGCTCACCCCAGTCGATGACATGCGATGGGTTGTGCACATACCTCCTCAGCCGCGACACTTGGAAGACATCATGTACCCGATGCAATTGTGGAGGTAGATATAGGCACTATGCCACCTCGCCAACTCTGTAAAGTATCTGGAAGGGTCCGATGAACCTCATAGATAGATTTCCGCATCGACCAAATCTCTGTAACCCTCATCAAGGTGAGACCCAAGAAAAGATGTGGTATCCCTCTTCAAACTCGAGAGGCCTCCGTCGTCAGACAACATAGGACATATTCCAGCTCTGTGCAGTCTTCCTCCACTCTCGGATGATCTGCACCTTCTTTGTGGTAGCATACACTAACTATGGACCCATGAGTACTGATTCTATGGGGTCAGTCCAGCAAAGCGGTGACCAGTAGGGTCCCCTTTAGAAGTCCTCGAATGGTGCCATACCAATGGTAGAGTGGTAGCTGTTGTTGTACGCAAACTCCACCAGTGGTAGGTGTTCCTCCCATCTGCGACCAGTGTACATGATATAATCTCACAACATATGCTCTAGAACATGAATGTTCCTCTTCTTCTAAACATCAGTCTGGGGATGAAACTCTATGCTCAAGCGTAGCTGAGTCCCAAAAGAATCCTGCAATACCTTCCACAACTAAGATGTGAAGTGGGCTTCTCGATCTGAGACTACAGTTGAGGGGATGCCATGAATCTGAAATATCTTCTGCATGTAGAGGCAACCCAATCTATCTACAGAACTCTACTCTATGATAGCTAGGAAGTGGGCCGACTTAGTGAGTCAGTCAAAGATCACCCAGATGGCATCATGCCCCTTGAATGTCCATGGTAATCCCGTCATGAAGCCCATCGATATTCCATCCCACTTCCACTCTATAAATTCTAGGGGTGAGCTAATCCTGCTGGAACATGGTGCTCAACCTTCACATGCTGGCATGTGAGGCATCAAGAAACAAACTCCGCTACTATTTTCTTAATTCCTGACCACCAGAACTATCGTCAGGGATCCGACTACATCTTTTCCACCCCAAGATGTACCACCAAAGGGGATGTATGAAACTCCCTTGGGACCTCCTCCTGCAACGCCATTGGAACAACAATGCGTCCTCTGAAAATAAGTACATGATCCCCACCTTTTGAATATTCATCAATAGCATGTCTTGTGGATAACTGAGCATGTAAATCCACACAGTCTACATCCCCAAGATGTGCCTCCCTAACTCTCTTTAAGAGTGGAGGGGGGACAACCATCGACTGCAGGTATGTTTTATCCTCTACATCCACGAAGGATAACTGCAAGACGGCTAACTGTTGTGTCGCCTCACTCAAGAGCTCTGAGCTCTACCTTCTGCTAATATCATCCACCCCCATGTTCCCCTTTATATGAGTATATATGATATCTGAAACATAGTCCCGAAGGAACTCTAGATATCTTCTTTGCCGCAAATTCAAATCATTCTGCGAAAAGATGTACTTGATTCTATTATTGTCAGAGTAGATGATAAGACTCTCGCTCATTAGGTAGTGTTGCCACATCTTCAATGAGAAGACCACAGCGTCCAACTTGAGATCATGGGTCACATAGTTCTACTCATGTGGCCTAAGCTGGCGCGAACCATATGTAATCACTGCATGCCACTACATCTAGACACAACCGAGCCCGATCCCTAATGCGTCGTAGAAAACTACATAATCAACACCCTCCTCCAGTAATCTCAAGACATGGGCGCTTGTCAAACTCTATCTCAGCTGCTCAAAAGATTGCTGGAAATTCTTCGTCTACATGGAGGGTTTCCCCTTCATGGTCAAGGCCTTCAATTGTGCTGATATCTGAGAGAAATCACGAATGAATCTCCGGTAATATCCTGCCAACCCAAGGAAGCTCCACACCTCCGTCACACTCCGAGGTGGATCCCATGATAACACAGCCTCCACCTTGGCTGGGTCCACATCTACTCCATCTGTGGAGATGACATGTCTTAGAAAGTGGACCTCCTGAATCCAAAACTGGCACATCGAGTACTTCTCATAAAGCTGGTACTCTCTAAGTACATCCAGAAACATCCGCAATTGTCTCGTGTTCTCCTCCTCTGACGCCTTGCACACAAGGATGTTATCGATTAAGACCACTATGAAACGGTCCGTGTATGGCTAGAAGATCCTGTTCATCAGTCCCATGAACACTTTGGGGGCATTCGTTATTCCAAAAGGCATCACAAAGTACTCATAGTGACCATAGCGGCATCTGAAAGTCGTCTTCAGTATATCCTTAACCCGCACTTGTAGCTGGTGATAGCCTGATCGAATGTCAACCTTCGAGAACCACTATGCCCCTCTAAGCTGATCGAAGAGTTCATCGATTCTTCGCAGTGGATACTTGTCCATCTCCGTCACCTAGTTCAGGCACTAGTAATCCACGCACAACCTGAGACTCTCATCTGCTTTCTTGGAAAACAAGACTGGGGCCGCCCAGGGTGAGACGTTGGGTCTCACGAAACCCTTGCTCTGAAAATCCTACAACGGCATCCTCAACATGAAAAGCTCTGCAGGAGCCATCCGATATGCTGATGAGGATATCGATGTCTTCCTGGGGTGTAATTCGATGCAGAACTCGATCTCCCAGTGGGGAGATAATCTTGGAAAAACTTCAGGAAAGAAGTCCTCACTCTCCGCCACCACTACTAGGAACTGGGGGCTCACAACATCCACTGATCAGAGGGAAAGGCTAGACAACTCATGAGCGATTGGTTGCACCCTTTTGTGCATAAGACCATTCTGTGCTGCCTGGGTTTCCTTTTCTTTGAAAAAGGGAAACCTCATTCCATCACAACGGAAACACTGCACTCATCGCCTAAAACAGACAATCTGGGCATGGACCGAAGATAACCAATCCATACCGAGAATGACATCATAAGGCCTCGACGCTACCACCAAGAGGTTCGAACCAAAACTCTCACATCCAAGGGTAAGATCGCACTGTCTGGAAAAGTGTGTGATCATTGAATCTCCTCCCGTAGGTGTCTCCAAATGTATGGATCGAGTCAATGAAACTACCGGAATCTCGAGGTTTTGTGCAAGACATGTGGATATGAAGAAATGAAAGACACCTGTATCTATAAGAATGATTGCTAAGGTAGAGAAGACACAGATCATACCTCAAATCATTCCTGGAGTCCCTGGGTCATATGCCTCGACCGCATGCAGCTGTCTCCGCCCCTGTCCCCTAGCTCCCTAAGCCTGGTGCGGACCTCCTGGGGGTGGTGGTGGAAGTATGTCGAAGTGTCTGCCACCACCTCCAGATCTTCCTTCTCCTCTGCCATGTCTACCACCTAGAGGGTGTTCCTATTCCGTTTTATTCCTCTGTCTTAGTGGTCCATCCACCACTTCCATATCAGCAGCTCAACGGGTTGTGAAATATCTAGTGAGATATCCCTGACCATCACATGCGTAACATTGATTCTCCCTAGGCTGACTGGATGCAGCCTGGGATCCCTGGACTGTTGATCCCCAGTCTTGGGTCTTCCTATGATGTTTCCCACATCTAGGTCCTTGTGCCTGACATCGGCTCCCTACTACCGGGGTCTCTGCACCTGTCTTCCTGCTGCTGACTGCCGGTGGCTGTCTCTGCTCCGCCAAGAATCTCTCGATCACCAAGGCCTACTAGAGCACTCTAGAATAAATTGATATGCATAGAGGTACGAAACTATCTCGTATGTCTCATCGTAGACCTCGCTCGAAGTTCCGAGCACTAAAGTTCTGATCCCTTACCATATCCATCGAGTACATGGAAAGGTTGGTGAACCTCGATGAATAGTCATCTACTGTCATACTACCCTGTTAAAGCTGAATAAGCTCCTAGATGTGTACATCTCTGAGAGTAACCGGAGAGAAATCCTCCCAGAAGAGTCTCTCAAACTCTGTCCATGAAAGAGTATCCTCGTTGTGAGTCTGTTTGGTCTGACTCTACCATCTTCCTATTGAACCCTGAAGAAGGCTCACTCCTAGGATCACCATCTCGTATACTGGTGTCCTCACTAGATGGAAAACTCTAATAACCGCCTCAAGCCAGTCCTCAGCCGCCTGAGGGTTGGTCTCTCCTCGGAACCTAAGGGGTCTCTATCTTTGGGACTCATGGATTGCACTAAGCCTGCGCTCCTCACCGGTCCGTACTGCAGGTACCACTGGATGCTCCATTGGTGGTGGTATAACTAGTTCACCAACTGGTGGAAACACCTGGGGAACTGATCCCTTTATCGAAGCCTCATCACCGAAGGGGTCATCCTCGTGATCGTGCAACTGAATCCAAACGGGTATGCGTCATGGAGGAATCCTGTAAGGAAACATGATATACCATGGTCAAAGAGTATATCTGGATAGCTGCCACAAAGGATGTGGAAAACACAAACCATTACTATATGATACATGTACCTTTTATACCCCTAAAACCTGTTCATTCATGTACCAAGCCTAAAAGAAGGTTATCAGAGTCCTAGTGTTTGGATACGTTGGCCACCGCACCAACACTGGAGTCATTGGCCTGAAAGTTGAACCCAAAACACTCAACAGTATTTCCCCAAACCAAATTCACAGTCTCTTGGTCCTAAGGTAGAACCAACCAGCTCTGATACCTCTCTGTCATGACCCCTCTAAGTGTGGACTACACCGTGACTCCCCATGGATACCTCCAATAGGCCAGGAGCTAGGGACTAGCACCATGTAGGCATATTACTATCATGGGATGCATTGCCTATGTACCTATACACATGAACACGTCTTCGATCCCACAATGCTGAAATGTAAAAATCACTATGGAACAAAAAAATGCATGCATACAACTAAAACCAACCAACAGAGTACGACGAAAGGTAGAGTACTAAAAAGTAAACTTTTCTAGAATAGAATCCCACCAAAAAAAGAGTATGAAAACTACAAAGTCCAACCTGTAAATAAAAAAGGTACTGGAACTGATGCTCGAAACTGTAGGAACGCCTCAGCCTATAAAGAACTCAGAAAGCTCGGTACAATCCTCGTCTGCCCTAGACTCTATCAAAAGGAAGCTCATCTGCACAAGGCACCAGACATGCGGGCAATGCCCGTGCATGGGTGAGTATAACAATACTAAGTAGAGGACCCTGAAAACCACAAAATAGTACACAAAGTAAAGGTGCAGTCATCTATGCATAGTGAATGTCTACAGTACATATAGAGCAAACCAGATAAACTAAAAACCTAGACCCGTAGTCTAGAGACAAGTCGCACAACCGCATACCCCTGTTAGGGATTCAATTAGAAGATTACATCAAGCACTAGTCCCGGGAGAACACATTCCCCGAGTCTTACAACTCTAATGACGTCCATCTGAGAAGTACCGTTCTTCGTGAACTGTCATGAGATGTAGACACACTCGTTACAGGAGACAAAATTTTGAGTGGGGAGATTTCTGATAGATAGAAAAACTCCTTATGGGAGACACACTCTTAAGTTGGAAACATCACGATAAACAGATGAAGATCACTTCCAGGGCCATGGCGGATATTGCGACTCATCCGGATTCACCAGTTAGGTGATACACTAGCTAGGTAGAGGATCAACGCCTGGTAGAGTTGGTCACATCAATTCCTGACTCTACCTAGGGTCAAGAATTGGTAGAGGATCTCGATCTGGACCTCTTGGATGGATGCCTGATTCGATCACAGAAAGTCCTGCTGATGGGATCATACTCCGATGCAAGAAAATAATTCCTGACCTTCAGGGGAACGAGAAGAAGGGCACCAACCCAAACGAAATATGTCCAAGATACGGTGAACAAGAGGACCATTCCGTTTTCCAAAAAGTACCCTATGTGGGCAAAAGTTAAACTTCGTGTTGTCTGACCCTGGGTACTGCCCATGTACAACGACCCGTGTCGTATGGTTGGCCGGGTAGAAAAACTTGGTACACGACATGTAGTACGATGTACACGTCGTGTCTGAGTGACTGGGGTTGGCCCCATGTCACTGACCATGGGGCCGTACAGGGTCCTCACCCCATGTACTGCAACCCATGTCCGTGTTACCCCTAGATAAACACCGAGTTTCATGTAGCTGCCTTTGCAATACTGTACACGCTGTGTCTCCTAAAGCAGTGTAGATCATCCCGTGTCCGTGTATTTCTCAAAAAAACCCAACGAGTTTCGTGGATTTTTTGACACACCATGTGACCAAGGTCACACACCGTGTGATTTCTCTCTATCCCTCGAACCCTAGTCGCCGCTGTCAGTACTACACGACATGTTCCTCGAAAGTACATGCAGTGTATTCTGAAAATTACCAGAAATGACACTCTTCATCAATTCGCCTCCCGAGCTGCTTCAATCATTGATCTGGAAATCAGATCGCCACGAAAACATTAGTTTTTGGTCACCCCAACACCACAAAGCCCCTTCTCGTGTTTTTGGGCCTTCGATTGGCTCTGAAAACATGTTTTTATCCTCCCGCGCGAGGAACGCCCGAAGAACGGTCCTTCCTGATTCGGTCTGATTCATTGTCTTCCATTGTCTTCGCACCTCTACGAGGTCGTTGCGGTGCCAAACCTTCAATTTGGGATAATTTCATCGTATAACAGATGTGCAACGATCTTTTGTTTTTCACCCCATAAAGAACACGAAGAACACACGTGAAAAGATAGAGGGGGAATGAAATCCACGTAACGAACCTCCACCATCGTTCGTCACGGTGTTGATCCACTCCCGTCAGTAGGCTTAAACAGAGATGGATCAATTAATAAAACAAAAAATGGATCGAATCCCCGAGATCAACCCAAATAAAAATCACTCCCATAAGAACGTACGAACCATAGATCAACTTGTTCGTGATTGATCCATGTTCGTCATTTTAAATCAAGGATGGGGAAAGAAGTAATTAAATAACAAAACCCTATCTCAACATTGATCGTTCACTGATGAAGGCTTCTTGATGCCACCGCCATTGAGAACCTTCAACATCATTGGTGCAACGATTGTCAACTCTGATCCTTCATCGTTTGCCATTGAGGGTTCGCTCCATGGCTCTGTGGATCCTCCAGCGATTTCTCTCAAAAATTCGTCAACGTCCACCAATCAACTAACACATTAAAAAGGGAAACATGATTGGAATTTAGGATACAATTTAGTATTAATGAATCCATCATTCCTTTCTTGAGTCATTATGACGTGCCATTAAATATTGAAACAGTTGTCCCATCACTGTGCTGCAGCAGATGTTTCCATAAAATAAAATAAAAATTTAGCAATTTATATTATTTTTATTTTACTAAAACATTTGAAAATAAACTTTTTCCCTCGACCTGCGCCGGTTGAGGATAGAATCATTCTTAATTAAAGTCATTGTCCCATATGCAACGGTGCCATCATATTTTTAATCCGGGCACCAGTTTGGAAACTGCCACAACCGTGCACAAGTGCCGACTCACAGAACTTTAAAAGTGCATACCACCGTTCCGGGCTCACCGGGCCTTAGAATGATGTGCCGCTTTCACACCCGGTCCTGAAATAATATCATATAATTTTTATAAAAGAATACATATAAAATAGAAGAAATTATAGAAAACATTAGGGATAAGACTATGTAGAAGGAAATATCCCAAAATTTTGTTTAGTTTAAAATATGTGGTTATTAAGTAAAATTGATGCCCAAATAGAAACACTAATTTGAAGTGGTTATCGAATAGATGTACTAAATAGTAACAACTATGACTTTTTTTCGGGCCTGACTCGAGATAACCTGGTACACAACAACATACCTTATTGCACACCAGGTTTTGACACTCCTATGGAATATGAATTAATAAATTAATAAGAAAAATACGAAACATTATAAAGTGGAAAAATATATTCCCATTACAGTATATGTTTTGAAATAGAGCATGGGAATCATATATTAAAGACTAAAAATTAAAATTTTATTGAAATAAATGTAATTTATAAGTTATCTCTTTAATTACATCAGATCACCATTCATGTTTTTAATAGTTTATAAAATCATCATCATAATTTTCCATTAATTATATCTAATAGATGGAAATATGATGAACTGGTTAAACGAATAATGCAATGGGCAATGTGATGATTCCCCATCAATATTCCCAATACGATGGGACCAAGAATCATGAGCATTATAAGGATACTCGCTTAGGTGACTCAGGTTATTAATAGTTACATGGATAAAGAGCATGTCAAAAACCCCCCAAAGAGAGAATAAGAGACCATATAGATATTCATGTGATATAGACCTCCCACATTTAATGGATCATATGATCGATTAGTCCCATAATAGTTGATTAACTCCAATGAGATGATATTATCCATCCTTCATTGTTATCTGTAAGAGAAGTTTCTAATTACTATTTATCATTTTGATGGAGAAGATGATTAGTGGTTGAAATTTATCAAGGATATGAAGCCAAAGGAAGAGATCAATGTAATGGAGTAGAAGAAATTCACGAAAATATTTTTCAATAAATATTTTCATTTCACTCAACATCCTAAAATAGAAATGCATTTCCTTGATATTAGTAAAATGGATGATGAATCTATTGGGGATTATAAAGAAAACATAAAAATACATAAACAATATATCATTGTATTTTTCATTACCCATGAATTCAATGATTCCCACTTATTTAAAATGTATAATACTTGGGTATTAAAATCCTTGGGGATCTATGACTCTGATATCAATGAGTAAATTGTCCAATATTACCTCAAAGTCGAATTTGAGATTGGAAAATACCAGGGGTATCATGGGGATATGAACCAATAAGTAGAGGATAATTATGGGTGTATGATGGTGAAATAGAGGGGTTCCATAAAATTCCTGCATCCCACTTGTAAAAGGTGCATTAAGAGACACCAAAAACATTTTCTAAGGGGAATGAAAATATTATTTAGGTAATGTATGGAATGACCGAAAGATAACAATTATCTATTGGTGTAAAACACTAATGCCATGGGGGAAATTAATGATTTAGTCAAACCTCAATGCATTTTTAATTACATCAACTATAAGTAACTAGGGATCTTTTCTAACCAATGACCTTAGGAAATAGTTTCTAGAGATAAATAATAACATCATATTAATCCAGGGTGAGATTTTTTCATCACAACCACTTAAGAAGATCCCAGCAAAGAAGTGGTGATCATTACGCTAGTAATTCATTATTGAATATAAAATGTACTTTTTATTCTATTTTTACTATTTCATTTATATCATTTATGTAGTGTATAACTATTTAAACATCATGAATCATAACGTATGTTTATCTAAATATGAAAATAGTAAATTGGGAAATTATTTCATTATAGGTATATAAATCCTTATGTGTCTATAATTGTGTGATGAAATTATTGATAATACTTATTATACTATCATATAGTGGAATTTGATTCAATCTGGGCACAGATTTAATTTTACAATATTGACTCTACATAAATTTTCATGGGAAGAAAATCACTCTTTATATTGTGAATCAACCCTCCATTACATTAATGTGAATATATGAGGAAGAATTTTATTTAGAACCAAAATTAATGATATGGATATTATTTACCTATATGAAAATATATATATATATATATATATATCAAATTATTGAGTCTATGGAATGAACCATTCTTGATGAAATGAATATTGCGATGGAATACACTGATATGATTATTTAGGATTTTCTTTGTTTTTATCCTAACAGAGAGGTTGAATTTTCAATAGAGCATATACCTGGGGTGTTACTAGTATCCAATACTATGTGTAGAATGGTTGTTGTGGAACTTGAGGAGATGAAGAAACTACTATAGGAGAATTTGGATAAATGGTTTATATTGTCAATTTATTCACCATGGGGTACAGTAGTCCACTTTTACCTAAAAAATGATGGGATAATGCACCTTTTAGTTGATTATCATGAGACCAAATAGATCACGATAAATAACATGTACCCTCTACCACAAATTGATGACTTTTTCGATCAGATATGTGGAACAATATACTTATTCAAGGTGGATTTGTTGTCGGGATATTATCATGTTAGGGTGAAGAAGGAGGATATCACCAAGACTATTTTTTTATAAAATGTATGTGCAATATGGGACTATATTGATATCTTTTGGGCACAATAATGCTAAAAAATCATCATGTACTTGTTGAATATAGTCGTTATAGATTATATTGAAAAATTTATGGCTGATATTATAGATGATATTCTAATATACTCTAAATGAAACAAGGAGGATGAAAAGAATATGGTCACTATTTAAAAGACACTATGAAATGAGAAGATCCATTCCAAGTATAAAAAATATGAAATTAGGTTTAAGTAAGCCTCATTCATGGGGAATATCATAACAAGAAATGATATATATATATATATACACCCATAAATGATAAAGGAGATTGAAGTACTGTTAATGCAAACATCTGTGATAAATTCCAATAGTTTTTGGAGGTCAACGTGTTATTATTTCCAAATTGAGTGAAATTTCTCTCAATTTCCAAAACCTCATAACAAGATAACTCATAAGTCAGTGATGTATTCCTGGATGCAAGAATGTGAGGAAATATTTAAGCAGCTCAAATAAAGGCATATAGTACACATGTTCTGAAAATAATAACAAGTTGGAAACACAATCTAGTAATCAGTGACGGTTCAAAGAATATATTTGGTGGTGTGCAAGTGAAAAATGATATTGTGATAGTCTAATCCAAAATGTTGTTGGGAAGTCTTGAGAAAAAACATCATGCACATGATCTAGATTTGGATGTTATGATCTTTGATATGATAATATAACAGCATTACCTCTATTGGGGGAAGAGTGAGATATAAAAAAAACAGAAGAGCCTCATATATATATTCACACAAAATTATATTTATATGCCCCAATGAAGATGGTTAAATATAATCAAGGATTATGACTACTCTATCCATTACCATCACAGAAAAGAAAATAAACTAGATGATACAATTAATGGAAAGGTTGATACATCCTTTTCAATGATGGGAATTGAGAAAGATACAATCTTCTTATATATAAAAGGATAGGCGTGGGAATCATAAGGGATTGAATGTCATAAATAATTTCACAAATTATTTCTCCACTATATTTTTTGTAAAGGATATCGTATTTTTAATGAAATTATATGGAATAATAGAAGAAGGTGGAAGACGTGAGAAAGATTAATTCCTCAGATTTTAAAATTGATAAATAATAATTTTTGATATTTGGATAAAGACTATTTCTTCTGTCAAATATTGTGTTAAAAATAAAATATTAGAAGAAGAATATAGTTCCACTATATATATTAACCCAGGATTGACAATGATGTATCAGGATCCCTATATGAACTATTTGTAGGACAATTTGATGAATGATATTATGAAGTGTACATCAAGATTCCTTGTATTTTAGCATGTGAATTAAGAAAGGAAAAATCAAAGGGGACGATGAAAACATTACACATACCATTACTGAAATAGGAACAAATAAACATGGAAATTATAACTAGTTTTCTGTTGATATCCAAGGGAAAAAATTTTATATAGGTTATTGGGGATCTTCATAATAAGACATATCACTTTTTCACAATTCAAGAGGACTTATCACTGGATCAACATGCATAGATATACATCTTCTATGTGGCGAGGTTTTATGGAGAACCACTAAATATTTTATCTGATCGAGATCTAAGATTCACCTTCTTGTTCTAGAAAGGTCTCCAACATGAACTAAACACTGTTCTAATCCTTAGCACATCCTATCATTCTCAAACTAATGGATAATATGAGAGAAATATTTATACACAGGAAGACATGTTCATGACATGTTCTATATTCATCAATAGAAGATGGGTCCAACATATAATTTTTTTTTGAGTTTTTAAATAATGGATTTCCACTCAATCACCCAAACGGATCCCTATGAATCCCTTTTATGCGATGTTTTTATGAACACAAGAATGATTGGCTGATTTTGGGGAACAAAAACTAATATTTCCCGAAATGGTAGAGGAAGTGGTGGAATGGGTTATGATAATTTATAATAACATATAGGATTCATAAAGCTCAAAAAATATATATGAAGAAAGTCATCAACGAGACCTAGGTTTTGATGTTAGATATAATTTATTCCATTGCATATCTCCATGTATGAATGTGATGAGATTTGGGAAGAATGGGATGGTTAGTTCAAGATACCTCAACCTCTTTAAGATCTTTTATCACATTGGAGTGGTAACTAATCGACTATAACTCCCACCAAACCAATCTCAAGTACATGATTCAATCAATGTATCCCCATTGAGGTTGTAGATTCTATAACCATAACATGTACTCAATCCATATGTTCCAAAAATGGAAAATGATCTTTCGTAGGAAGAGTAGGCTGTGAAGATCATTTATGGTAGAGAAATATTTCTACGAAATAATACAATGAACCTTGTAAAAGTTCTGTGGGAAACCATATGTTCAAGGAACTATCATGGGAACCAAAGGATGTGATGAAATAGAGTTGTCACCATTATTTTATTGAGGTAAATGATACTTTTTATGTACAAAATTCAAATGGGGTGATGATTTTAATGATGTGAAATGTTATAAAAAAAATCCCATGAAGTTTATTTAAATATATTATTATGTAATATGGTTATAGAAAACATATTTACTACAATGGTTTTACTAAACCATATCATATCTAAATAAACATTAATAATTATTACAATTTATAATATCGTGGTTGAATTGTGATCATGTGATTTTTATAAAGATAGGGTTTTAGAAATTTAAATTGTCAAAGTGGAAGGAAGGGATTGCCTCAATTAGTAGAAGAATACCCTATCAGGACCATTTATAAGAGCATATAATGGAGATATAATTTTTGGGATTTTACATTAGCCAATAAAACATAGATTAAAAAAAACATAAGTTTGAGTGAAACCGTTTTTAGAAGACGTTCAAGCTCATTAGGATCACAACCAAAACAGTATTCACTGAACCACCCATTGAATGTCCCAATAATTCACACCTTACTCTTAGGGTGATCGATTGTGTATTAATGGTATATTTACCAAGACATTGGAATTATGATTAATTACATTACAATGTATATAATGATTAATATATTTTCACATAATTATTGTTACTTTATAAATGTTTTTTATTTTATTACAATAAAAAAATAATGTATTTTTGGGAGATATTCAAGTTACTAATATATTTTGATGAATTTAAAAAAACTTAAATGAAATTTTTTTAACTAAATATTAATACTAAATATAATTTATTTAATATAATATAATATACATTTTTATAATGTTATTTATATTTTTTTAAGCATTTAAAAAATAATTATTGTCAAAACCCTTGATTTATCAATAAATTTCAATTCTTATTTTAAAATTGGAATAAAATATAAATACAATTATTTTGATAAAATGAACATTATATTAGGAATAAAAATTCCACAATTTTAGAATGATGGAATTTTCATAAATTTTTATGAAAACTGAATTTTCATGTAAAAATTAAAAACCGTATAAATATACTTTGCCTATTATGTCCCCATAGTGAACCTGAAGTTATTTAATAAATAATATATAGAAAATCACCAACCATATATTTGTTTTACATTTAATATAATGAGATTTTAGGTATTTTTTTTATTTTATTAACCCATTATGAATCCAAAATAAAATTTAATATATTTTATTATTTTAAAACATTTCATTATGAATATGAATCACCACCACATATGAAAGGGAATTATTATTTATAGGTTCAGAACAATCCATTATATAATAACATAATACATTCCCATTTGGAAGAATATATGATAAAGAACCATGTGATGGATTGTGGTTTTGGTTATTTAGTTACGTAGAATCCAAAACCAAAATAGTAATGAATTCCACCTCTTTATAGATAAAAACCCACCCTAGCTCCCAATTCTATTCACTCAAACCCCATTGGATAATTAACATAATATTACATAAACTCTTTATAGTCCTACATGTCACAAAAAATATCTCATGAAGACTCTCCTATGAACATGGAGTCACAAAATCATGTAAGGGACCCTCTTATCCTCTTTTCAATTCACGAACTTTGAATGAAATTATCCTTCTTAAATAATATTTCATTTATTTTAATTAATTTATAACCATTTATTTACTATATTGTTGTTGTAATATGAATTATATATCATTATCTATCTCTCATTTTTACCCTTAACTTAAATGTTACTATTTTGAAACCCCGTAAGAAATCTTCTACTATCATTTTTCTACAAGCACTTGTTTTATCTCATGTTCCATAATTTCCATTTCGTCGGGGTTTGATATGATATTACATATTAGACAGGGATTTTTTTTCTATATTATTATTTACCCCTTTATCTCTCATTATACCTCCCATGTTCCTTTATCTATACCTTTTACAATTCTAAATTTCATAAGGGACTTATCTCTTCTAATTTCTACTCAAGTACTTGTTTTATGTTATGTCTCTAAATTTACATTTTTTTTATATTTTAATATGTTATTAGTAATTAACCTTATTGTAAATAAAATTTATATATACTGAAAGATCCTATAAATCATAGTAAGCAACAAATGATCCTTTATGCACAACTATTACACTACAAAAATATTAGTAGGATTCATTTATTAAACCATGTTTGTTCATTAACTTATGCCATCTATTTACAAATTTCTAATGATGGGATATTATTTAAATATACCTATTGCTGACTAATTTATTAATATGTGACAATAGATGCCTTTTATCTCCCATCAAACCATTTATAGTAATCTTTATGTGATGTCGTTGTACTGCCCAAATTTCCCAACTATCTTCAATGAATAAGAACTATGTAGTGAATACCATACCAATTACAAATCAATTGTTTCTACATTTATACACACATATACATATATGATAATTTATCACTCCTTAGACCTGGAATAAATTATGTGGAGTTATTGATCTATGTTTAATGATCTATGTATCACACATAAGTATGAGAATTAAATTAATATTATGGGTGCACCAGAATAGCACACTAATGCATTTGATAATGTTTAGTATCATAAAATATGACATTGTGATAGGGATTTAACCATATTACTTTATGGTACTTCTTATATGAGGATATATATCTAGGATTTTCATTGATCTATGTTTATGATTTAGCATTTTAAGATGTTTCCACATTTCTCATGCTATGATTATCATGATATATCATGCCTTATTATTCATGTTCCTTTATTCAATATTGATATGCCTATTTTTTAACATGTATCACCTATTCCATATTTATTCTATTACAATGATTTATTTCTCAACCCTTTCCTATATATGTTCCTAGGTTATCCCATGAAATTTTATGTTAAAAGGTGTATTTTGATCGTGCTAAATAAACATTTAATAAAGATATTATATTTCTTATCTTATGTTATTATGTACTGTAATTAATTCAAAAAGAAAATTGAATTATTTATTTCCATGTTTTTGTTATGTGTAGTCTTATATAATAAATCAATAATAAATGTGAAATAAAGAGAAGGGGTGTAATAAAGTCTATGTAATTTTACACTTGAATCAGGGAGGTGTTTATAACACCACAGAGAGATACATCATTCTAGGAGGATAGATGTAGAAGATTAAAAAAATATATAGTTGGAATGTTAATATACCTTGAAATAGGATATTAGTCCACAATCCTTGTAAGATGATAACAAATATTGTGTAAAAAGATGTTTGAAAATAAATTCCCACACTATCATCTCTAGCCTCAATAATATTGATCAAATATGTTTTTTGATAGTTGAATTAATTGTTTCATGGTTCCTAAATCACACTAAAATCAGTTTTTAAAGAATAAATACCATACGCTAACATATTTTTTCACCATATTGGTTTTGTTTATGGTTTAATGGATGAAATCAAGGATTCCTATTAATATAGGTACATATTATGGGAAGAATAGGGTAATAACATAGTATTTTTTAATATTTGTTAAATATTTTAGAGAAAATCACATTCTATTTTAGAAGAACATGTTTTTATTTGGATGGCTATTATGGATATAATTATTTGATGTCCTCACACTGTAGTGAAATAAAACACTCTATAGGCATATTTTATTATAATAAAAAATTGTATAGTGAAATAATTCAATCAATATGTGATGAAAATATAGAAAATTCCAAATGACTAAATCAAGTATAGTTTTCTTGTGATTATTGAATTAATTGTTGACATAATTGGAGATCGATGCAAGGTTTGATGACCCAATCAGTGGCTCATGTGAAGAATATTTATGGACTATAATTTGAAGGAAATAATCATTTATTTGGAGAAGGAATAATTTAGATAAAGGAGACAATTTTTTTAAAATAGAGTAATGGAGTCTGTTTGGATAATTTCATCAAAGATCATTATTTGAATATGGAAATAAAGAATAATTACATATCCCATAATGTTCTTGTAGTTTTCATTTGTAATGAATTATTTTATGTGATCGTTGAGTCACAAAATATTATACTATTTTCCTCAAAGTAGATAATTTAGAGACAAGTTAAGGGAGTGACCCTAGTACTGATAGCATGTCATTATATAAAATTTTTGATAACTATAGTGAGTTGTGTTATACCATGGTATAATGAAATAATATTGATTTTTTTCCTTGGTTTAGATCTTGGTGATGAAATATGAAAAATATCGATACACCAACATTTTCTTTCTACATTAGAATATTTTTTCTTGAATATTGTAATTATCCATGGGTTTTTATAATTTTTGAACAATATATATTAGAATATTAGAAGAATATTTAAACCTAATTTACTTTCACAAGATTTGAAATGAGATTGCGGGGAATATATTTATAATTTATTCTAATTTTCAATGCATTTTGATATCATATATTACAAAAATTTTATAATGAAAATTCCAATAAAGTGATCTTATTTTATTTTAAAAATAATAGAACCATTGTTGTATAATTTTAAAATATAAAATTTAAGAAGAAGTAATAAAATAATTTAACATCCCAAATAAAGGTATTTTTTATTCCACATTTATTATGGATGTGTCTATATTGTATATATATTCTACATATTTTTTTAAAAAACATATGGTTTGTTATGATTAAATGATCATTATTAAATTATTAATACATTTTAAATTTTTGTTAAATTGTCATTTATTGGAATAATATAATATAATCATGAATAATTTTAATGATAACATGTTTTATTTAATAATGTTTATATACCTGTGTGAAAATTAATTTTATATTTTTTGTTTACTAGTGTTTTAATAAGGATTTTTTATGTTACTAAATAATATATTTTGAACATGATATGTCATGTACTTTTTTTAAAATATTACTTTTTTATTTTACATATAATTAATTTTATTGAAATAATGAGGTACATATTAAATTTTAATTTTTTGACATTATATTACAAATTAAATAAATATATTATGTATTAATTAATTAATTTACTCCATGATAAATTATATTGTTAATGGTGATTTTTGTTATATGTTCTATGAGAAATATTTATATGATGTTTAATATTTATATGTGTATCTATGTGATATTTAAGTCATTTGGGTTGATATGAAACATTTTTGACATGGTAAAAATTTTAGATGCTATTGTAGAACGATTTTATAGAATGGTCGATATGCTATATTTTTCTAGTTAATTGATTGATTAATAATATATTTAATATTTTAAATTTATTATACCAATACATGATATCTTTTTGGTATATAGATAAAAGTGATTGCTTTAAATTTTTTAGGGTTCCCCAACGTTAGATATAAGTAATTCATTAAAATTATTGTGCATGATATTTTTTACATTTTTAAATCTTGATTGATCAACTAGACTTTATTCATGATATGTAATATTATGTAGTTTAATTGTAATAAAATCATATTTTGATCTCATAAAATATTTGTAGAAACTAAAATGTTCTAGATTTTGGATATCTAAATGGAATTTAGAGCTCATGATCTTGATTCGCTGAAGTGAAAATAATGACAATGGGGTCTATTAGATTATTCATTTTAAAGATGATTGTGCTGATGAGGGATAATGAGAAAATGTGTGAAGACAATAGCGAGATCCAAAAATAAATTTTTTGTTGAGGAATAATTCTGATATATTATGAAATTTAGATGCTGATCTAAATTTGATATAATTATTCATGCTGGATTATGAATGTATTAACGGATATGAGTTGATGAGATCAATGATGAAAATAAAATTATTTTACATCATGGTGATTTTAACTAATGAGATCAAGCCTATTTATTAAATATGATGACTAAATGTCTTTCTCAAATAATGAAAATGAGTTAGACTAACATGAGAATATTAATATTATTTAGAGTTTTGGAAATCGAAGAAGGAATGTTTTGTGATCAATGATTTTTTAAGGAATGAATTTATAATAATAGAGGGAGATATATGGTACCACAATTTAATAGTTCTGTGTAATTATATCATTTTATAAAACATTATTTATTAATTTACTATATTGAATAGTTTAATGTTTTCGAATTGGATAATTCTTTCTTGGAAGATTGAGTTATGTTATTTGGGGTCCTTTCATCAATAACCAACTAGGGTAGACGCTGAATTGGAATGAAAATATGTTTTTGAGGATTATTTTTGAGGAAATATTTAATAATGAAAATGTTTTCAAGCATATTTAATGGAGTGAAGATATAAAAGGGGGTGATGTGGATTTCAAAGTTGATAAAATACTGTTTTTGGCGTATAAGGGTTCATTGGATATTTCCATATAAGTATTTTGGTATCACTGATAGGGGGATTTGGTGAATAAATGATACATTTTTCTTATAAGATTCCTTCTTCGTAAAACAATATTCTCTATCTATAAAATATTTACAACCTTATTGAAAAAATAATAATCACACATCCCTATGAACACATTACTTGACAAGTTTCACTACACAAAAATAGTAGCTATGTCCATGGAATGTTTTTTTAAAAAATACAATACCACAGAATCCATTAAAAAAAAAATATTTTTAGTGGAAAAAGTATGATTTACCCTTACACATTTTTATAATTATGTTTAACACAATAGTTCATGTTATTCATGTATCACAAAATTATTTAATAAAATTTTGTGTAATAGTGTAAGAAACATTCACTTGTTTTTTCAAAACATGTTAATTTGATTTCCTAACGAATTTCAAAAATAAAAATTTCAAAACAATTCATCCAATTCCTACAGAATAGTAGGTGAGAAATTATCTATAAATCATAATGATACTTTGTCCTATTCACTTATCAAATTTCTCAGTCAAATAATATATGTATTCTAGAATACCCCTGAAATAAATCTGAAATACCTATTTCACAATCTAGAAAACTATGTTCGATTTCCCAGTCTAATGATCACGTCCAATATAACAATGTTACAAATATTAACATCATCTTCCTTCTTCATCCATTTTGGAATACCTCCTCAAGAAAGCTCTACCTAGAATCTTTTACTCTCTATGAAAATTCATCACTCCACTTTCTCCCTCCACCCATGAATAATACAAGATTTAGAAAGTGAATCATATATCCCTCAATTTATAGGTGATCCAAATTTTGTTTAGGTTGGAATCCTAATTTTTTTCCCACTCAACCAAATTTCATGAATCACAAATATTTCCTACATTTAGGATACATCCTTCAATTGTTCATTTATTCTCCACTATCATCATTTCTTCTCAAACCTTCTTGAATATTAAAAAAAATCATCTTACTTCTGACTTTAAAACCATTCTTCAGTCTGATTCTAATATTAATTTTGTTTTCTTAATTACGATTAAGATATATCACCACCGAAATTTCCAGGACCACATGATATGAAATTAATATTGAAGGTATTTAATTACATTTCAGTATACCATCATATCAAAGTAAATCAGTAAGATAATTCCAATTCATTGTTCCAACTATTAGGTATAATATTGGAGAAAAATTCTAGGATAAAAATGGTCACATGATCAATATATATGTACACTTCCTCAGAAAAAATTTAGAATTGGCTTCATAATTCTTGGAATTTTTTCCTCTAAACTCATTAGCTATAAATCTACTACTGAAAAAAAATTTGTAACAACATTAAGTAGTTATTATTTTCTTCCTTCCTTCAGACCAGTGGTCCTACATATGAAAAAGTTATTAGTGTTATCAAGTGTCTGATGGATTGTTCTCTATCTTCTCTTCATTGATCTATTTAAACATGAGTCCAATAGTTAGAATCTCACAATATCAAATGATCCATAACTATTTGATTCCAAATAAATTCACATATTTTCCTCTTGACCCATTTGATATGAAGAAATAGGAGCTTTTTATTTCAGTCATGACCCTATTTTAAACAAAAAACAACTCAATGTGACTAAGTTCCAACTATATTCTTCATTGATCTATGATCCCATTTTTCATCAGTATCAAAAAATTCAACTTCAACATTAGTCCCAACTAACCATAGATATTTATTGATTGGAATAATTTTTAATGCATTATATTTTAGTTTGAAACCATATACCCATCTTATTATCAGTGTCATAGTATATCCATTTATTGGTGGAAGATTGTGTCTGATAAACTGATGTATGCATATTAGACACTACAAACATAATCATATATAATAACAATTTTTATATTGTTGTTTATTGGACTAGATAATAACCAATATCTTCATTATCCCTCATTCTGAACAAAACAACATTTCTTTAAAACAATTCCACATTCTATGATCATCACAATGATGAAATTATACCAGAATGATTTGAATTAAAAATAATTCATCTTCCATAAACTCAATATTGTTTTATGACTTCTTCATGACTTTCAAAATGTTTAATATTTTCATAGAATAATTTTACATGAACTTTAATGTATCATTATTTACTTTATTTCAAACAAATTCATTAAATCCAATCAAAACCTAATACAATTTGCATCATTTTCTCCCCACTTTCCTTTATAAGGATAGAATCACAAGCTGTCTTGACATCCTTTGTTTTTTTGAACTCCATGATTAGAAAATAATATTTATATTTACATCAGATCTA
This sequence comes from Viscum album, assembly GCA_963277665.1. Taxonomy (NCBI): domain Eukaryota; kingdom Viridiplantae; phylum Streptophyta; class Magnoliopsida; order Santalales; family Viscaceae; genus Viscum; species Viscum album. The sequence continues at coordinate 577,496,999 of OY728161.1, read as the reverse complement.
TTTAGAATCTAATACCAATTAATCATTATGATACAATTTTTTTCTTAGTTTCAAGGCGAGTATGATAAGGATTTTCTCCCAGAAATTTTTTTCTCAAACCAGTAGACATTCATAATTGTTTTTAGTATGATCTCCTGAATACAATTTTCTATTATATTAACATGTTTTTGAAATTTGTATCCTTCTTTATTCTTTAAAATCAAAACAAAACATTCAAAAAACAAACATCTTTCATCTTCAAAAACACATCCAGCCGACATGGTCCACAAAATCTCCCTCTTTTTATTTTTTGGTGTACTATGATTCATAAATCACTAAACTATGTAACCTCAACCTATATATTACTTATCAACGATGTTATTCTAACATGATGTAGCTCATTATAGGGAACATGAATTATTGATACAAACCTATATTGTCCAAAAGTATTGAATAATGATACATCTTCATATTTTATTGATACCATACACAATTTCTCTAAAATTACAATATTTTTTTTGGAATAGTCCACACATTTTAATAATAAATTCATAGCTTATCCAGAACCCCCATATACACATTCTTCTCTAAATGGTTAAAACATAATAATAGATAGATTTAGTAAAAACTTATACACCTTAAAAACACTATCATAAGAAAATATAATGGTGGGGAAAACTATAAAAAACCCATTATTAGAAATATGTTACATTACCATGTTCAAACTCCTTCCAAAAAATATTCCTTCAGTAATGGTTTTGTGAAAATGAATGCAAATTGATCCGAGGTAGGAACATATTCCAACATCAAATCATTCTTCCTTAGATGAACTTTGATGAAATGATATTTGATGTCAATACGTTTTGAATAATAATAGTGTACCATATTTCTTGTTTGATTTATAGAACAATGATTATCACAATCCAAATCCAGGGTAACATTTATCCCACAAGAGTTTGGAAATTTTGCTTCTCTACAAGCCAAATAACACAAATTTTCCCCATAAAGATTACTCCACTAGATTTTTATCTTCTATATTCAAAATTTATTTCCCAATCAACATCATAATTCCAAAACATATTAATACATTCTATTATATCATATCATATTCATAAATATTTTGTTTATTTAATATATCTATGTATTATTTTTTGAGCTAATTGATGTGATTATTTGGGAGTACTTAGAAATATTTCACATAAGGTAACAATATAAAAAAATAATTGTTATCAAAGATGTAAAATAAAATAAACTTCAAATTAGTTTCAAAAAATCATTTTGAATGACTTCATTTCATTTACAATCTTTATTAGACTTAGTTCCCACTTAAATTGGTGTGGAAAATGGTTTTGAATTTTCCATGATTTAATTTTTAAGATGATCCAAAACATACATCTGTTGGAAAAGAAAAACGCGTTTCTTCATCAATGAGAGTTGTAACTGAATAAATAATTTCATTTCTCCTTTTATAGAAACCTCAATGATTTTTTATCTATGAATCTAATTTTTTACAAGTTCATTCATCATTCCTAGAATGGTTATGCTCATCTAAATAAATAATACATATGAGTGAAAACTCCAAAATATCATTGATGTACATACTACTATCATCCCTCCCATTCATAAAACACATCATTCTTAATCTTGTGTCATGGTTGGAATACCATTCTATAATATCATTATTTATCCAATATAATTATTTCATTAATATGAACATATAATTTTCATTAATTCCAACAAAATTGAAACATGGCTATTCAATATAAAATTATTTATTTGGATCACCATTCAAAAATAAATATTTCACATCCATTGGAAATATTTTATATTTTCATTATGATGAAATAACAAGAAATATTGGGATACTTTTTACGATTTACACTAAAGAAAAAATCTCATCTAAATCAATGCCTTAAATATGTGATAAACTATTGAATATAAATACTGTTTTATTTCTTATCACTTCATTATCTTCATTCATCTTGTTTTGGAAAAACCAAATTGAACCAATATAATTTTCATTATTAGATTTAGGTATGATTTAATAAGTATCATTTCAATCTATTTAGTCTAGCTCTACATTGATAGAATGAACCCTTTCCATATACTAAAAATCATCACTCACAACAATAATCTCAAATTTTTAATACAAAAAACAATATGTACAATCATTTTATTTACCCTTTTCTGAACCTTTTGAAGATGATCACCAATAATGTTTCAAGATTCCACTTTATTCCTCAGATTGGGATTAGATTTTCATGATTCTTCTCCATAATTGAAAATAGTTGAGTTTTATTCTTCCCTCTAAATAGTATTATAGTTCTTTTAATACATAAAATAGTTCTCAATAACAATTATTTCATCCTAATAATCTTTCATATATATATGAGTATGTTTAAAATCTTTCTCATCATTTTCAATGACTTTCACATAAATAGAGATAACTTATCTTCTTAAAGATTTTATGAAACATTATATCATCTTCCTTGTAGAGAATATGCAATAAAAATTCTAACATTAACTTTTTATCAAACGTTTCATGGATTCCACCTTAAATCAAAATGATCAATTGACTCTTAAAAAACATAATGTGTTTTAAACACGTAGTGTTGTCATAAAAAAATTCATATTGAGTCATTTCTGATGAAGGCGATTAGAATCATTGATTTTGAATATAAGTAACCATGCTCATGGGTTACCTTTAAATGTAATTAGAGAGACATGTTTCAAGAAACATTGTTCTTCCCATTTCATCCATACTTTTATTGTTCATTTCATCAACACCATTTTTTATGTTGTGTATGGTGTAAAAAACACATATTGAATTCCATGTATCAAAAAATAATATTCAGATTCTCAATTTTCTTACTTACCACTATAGTATGTTCTAAACTTATTCATTGAATAATCAAATTACTTAAAATCATTTCCCCTAAAACATTTAACCATTTTCATACAATTTGACTAATGTATGATATCCGTAAAGAAAAAGCTTTGAGAAAGCTCCATAATGAATGTAATGAAGTACTTCTCTCTATGAGTCTATTATTTTCTCATTGGATCGCATATGTCAGAATGAATATGTTTATGGTGTTTTTTATAATAAATGAAAAATTTCTTATACACAAATTTTGTAATCATTTTTTTCTAGAAAATTTGGCAACACTAATATCTTTTTATTGACATATCTAGAATTCCATGGACACTAAAATTCATTGATAACATTATCATGTTTTTCTAAAAAATATATACCATCCTTTTAATATATAAATGATTCTCTTCCACTATGCCTTTGTAATAGTAGTTTTGAACATCACTAATTTCAAACATGATTCCTTTTCCATATTGGCCACTAATGACTATTTTTTCATCTTCCAATTTTTTAGAAAAGAATACAAATTTTTTGAAAATAAATTGTTTTTCCTTCATCATAATGTTGAGAAACACTTTTCAAGTTTTGTTTCATCCCATCCACAGAACAATATTTCTATGAATTCCGCTTTTATTCCCCAATGATGGATGATATAACACCTTTGATTCTGAATGAATCTTCACTACCAAATGTTGTTTTTCCTTCATTGAAGTCTATTAAATTCTCTAAAAAATTTAGGCCTTCTATCATTTGATATGAAACCCCATAATATAAAATTCATCTTTTTTATCCTTTTAATGATTTAATATAATTTTATATAACACGATTTTTTCTTTCCCTTTATCTTTCTTGATATCCATGTTCTAAGAATAGATTAAAAGATTATTATGATGGTACATAACAAGAAATCATTTTTCCAGATGTCCATGATATTAAATCATTTCACATCTATTTTCTAGAGGTTGGACTATATTTTAAACATTTACACTGACCATATAAGGATTATTTAAAACATCCTTCTCATATATATTACTTTGAGAGGATTGACTTCCCCTCAATGTTTTCAATCTAATTTTTTTGATTAATTGTAATGGTTTTTTTAAAACCACACATATTTATTATATGACTGAATACACCACAATACTAGAAGTATCCATAGAAATAACATGATCCTCTGAAACTTCTATAATATCTAGAGTTGGTAGTTTTTTTCTTAGTAACCTTATTTTCTTTCTTAGAAGAAATTGTTTGACCACCAAACTTTCTATTATCCCCCAAAATCTTCTTTTTCATATTGATTTTATTTTTTTCCTTACAAAATACAAAATTTATTGACTCATTTTGAGACATGTATTTTTTGAAAACATATGGCTTCTCTACATTGTTGGTTTTATCCACATACATAACTTTCCTAGGATTCATATTACAAGCAACTATTTTCATAAATAATCACAACCATTTAAGGTAAATTTTGAACCTTCTCATGATTACACTTTCATAGCATTCACCAACATTAAAAAAGAGTTATTGAAGCATTTATCACTCTATTCAGGTTTAGAATTTTTTTGGACAAGAGGAAACACTATTTTTTATTTCTACTTAACAAGTTCATTATAATGATTTTTTTTATCATTACATATATTTAAATCACCAGTCTATTCTTGTAGAATAACTCTCTTGTAAAGAAAAAATTCTGGATTATTTATTGAATATTTTTCATTTTTCAACTATGTTACTTCTTTCTCTTACCTCCAAATATTTTTGAGGAATTATTTTAATTCATCATTATGATGAAAATATAATCTAGTTTCTTCTTCATCATACACACAACTTCCATATTCATAATTTTTATCTATTTTAGTAAAAGTATATTTCTTAGACTTATCAATAAATTTTTCAGATTTAATTTCATTATATACATCTTCTTCTTCATTATATATGAAACCTAATTGTTTTCATTTTGAATTTTTTTATCCTTCCCTTTAGAATAAGATTTATCATTATTTTCACATTTCTTCAATAATATTTGTTGGCCATATTTCATCTTTTTCACTATTCTATTATAAATGTTTTTAGGGAAACATATTATCAATGATTCCAATGCCTCCACATTCAAAAAATATTAGGGGAAGTTTACCTTTATATTTTTCTTTACCATTTTTACATTATTATTAAATATTGATAAAAATGAATTAAAAGTTTCACATACCTCATTTTCAGTATAATGGTCAACAACTTCTTCTTCTTTAAGAAACTTCTTAGATATTCATTCCTAGGAAGCCTTGAAGTACATTTCTCAATCTGCATTCTCCTTTTCTTGTTATATAGTTCTCCCTTATCATTTCACAACTGATGAGTGTACTATGAAAAGCATCAAGAGATAATGCTCTTATATGTAAATATTATAGAGAGAAAACTTTAGAATGATCCTTTTTAGGAAGAATTCTCAAGATCATTTCAATAATAATATAATCTTCTAGATTTTCACCAAGACATATAATAGTGAAAAATTTTCATTCAACCTTTTAAATAAGTCACTAAATTATTCAAACTCAACCATGTGGATATCTGTATACTTAATCCTCTATATTTTAAACATTTCATTCTTAACTATTAAATTTCTATTGAAAATGCTCTCCAGCTTATCCTAGATACCTTTGGTGGTGGAAACCCCCTTCACTCTGAAACTCTCACTTTAATAAAGTGATGAGGGTAATGAATTATTAACTATTAAAAAAATGTAAGTTTATTATTATCAATATATGTAAGTGGATATTTCTTTCAAAAATAGTATAAAATCCATATGTTTTAGAATAAAGAACATCATACCCAAGAGGAATAAGATACAACAATGTTCAATATTTTTAGATATTAAACTTCATTAAATTAAGGAATAAAATTCCATTTATATTCACACAATTCATATTCTCCATCTTAACTTCTCTTAAAAGCATCAAAAAATAGTTTATGAATGAAACCTTCATTTAAATTCCAATTGATATATCCTAGGTAGGATCAATATTCTTCTATGAGGGGAAGGGGTGAATTAGTGATTACTAATTTTTTACATTTCCTTATGTTTGAAACCACATTCTCCTCCTGTTACAGATTTATCATATTTATAAAAACAAAACTATCACACATCCACACTATCTCATGAATTTACCAGGTTCACTACTCAATTAGAGTATCTACATCCTTGGTAAGGTTTTAAAAGACTCAAATACTACACAATCAACTTGATATACCCTTAAATATTTTATAACAATGTTCAATACAGTAGTGTATATGGTTAATGTAGAGTGAAATTTAAAAATACCATTTTTTTGTATCATTTTAAGAAAAAATAACCAAATACATTAAAACATGTTATTGTACTTCCTCTTAAATGTTCACAAATAGAAAATTCAAAACACCATGTCACATTCCTTCCTAGCGTCATGTAAGCACATATATGGACATAGTAATGATACTCAGTAAGATATCTAATATCATTAACCATTCTGATTTCTCTGTCAGCTAATATATGTCTACAAGAATATATATGAAACATTTTTATACATCCTCAGTCAATTTTTGGAAATCTCAGTCTGACCTCTATGTTTGAGGAACTGGTCTAATATAATAATTAGGTGTATATGATTTTCCTACTACTTCTGTTTCGATATGGAAAAAATACTTAACAAATATCTATCTCAAATATCATTGTCTCTAAAAACTATCACCACTATTCATTAACTCTTCAGTTGTGAAAAGTATATGTTTTAGAAAGTAAAAAGTAACACCAACTAAGTACAGGTGATCCAAATATTTTTTTGAAATGAATCTGATATATTTTTGTACTCCACCAAATTTCATGAATAAAAAATTTTATTTACATTTAGGATACATCTTTAACATCTTAATCACTTATTAACTCTTCTTGTTTCTTTTCAATCCTTACTAAATATTATCATAACTTCTTCTCACTTTTTACTTTAAAACTATTCTTCAATCTGATTCATATTGTCATTGTGATGTCTTCGTTACAATGAGAATATAGGATTACTCTGATTTGCTAGACACCATTGAAACAAATCAAAGTTGAAGAAATATCATTAGGATTCTATATACCAACTGACAAATGTAAAACCATCAAAACATTTCAATTATCCATACCAACTATTAAATATAACCTTTGAAAACAATTCCTCCACAACGAAGGTCACAACACCTAATGCTATCTATAGTTTCTTAGTATCACTTCTTCAACACCTTAAATCAAAATTGGAGAAATTTTTCACTATGACATTTCAATTTCATGATCCCCTAGATAATATTTTTTAACTTCCTTAAACAGTTCTAAGTTTATTTTTTTCTTCTGACCGAGGATCATGTGTCTGATGATGTTATCAATGTCAGCTTATCTGTTAGATCTGTCTCTATCTTCTTTTAATGGATCAAAACCACTTATAATCCAATAATAAACATCACCAAAAAGTCTTATGATCTTGATACATTTGATAAAAAATAAATATATCTATATTTTCTCTTGAACAACTTGATTTGAAAAAAAATCAGGTCTGTTCATTTCGACCATGACCAAATTGTACACATTACAAAATTCATCAAAATAAATATGGTAGACAACGTTATTGATTGATCTATGATCACATTTTTTATAGGTCTAATCATTTCCAACGTCCTTATTAGTCTAAAAAACATTACATACTAAAATGTTTTAAAAAAACTTTAACCTCCTATATTTTTTTACCACTACTACATATACATTTTAGTGTAACGATCACTCAAATTATCAATGGAACTATACATTTAATGTTCCAGTGTCTTCAAATTTCAATCCAACAACATAGAACCTTTTCCCTTGAGTATTCCTATCCTATATTTTATTGTCATGACTAAAAAAATGCATCCTCACCATCTAACATTCTGAACAAAAAATCATATACTTTGACCAATACCACATCCTGTGATCTTCACACAGATGAACTAAGACTGGAAAGGTTCTACATCAAAAAAAAAATCTTCTTCCATAATCATCTCTTTGTATTGTGCATTCCTCATGACATTGAGAACATTTCAGATCAACATATCATCATCAGAATTGCATTACAAAGTATTATTACTTCTCATCCTCTAAAAAATTATTTCATTCTAACAAATCCATCAAATGATTAGAAGAACTATCTCTCGACCTTTCTATCTTTAATCTAGCATCATATGTTTTCTAGAAAAAATATTATTTTTGATAACTCCAATATTATTAAATAATTATTATATTTACATCAGATTCAATTTGAATTAAATACTTCTTCCCCATTACGATTAAATCATCCTTTCTCAAACTCAAGGTGAGTTCGATAAACATTTTATATCAGAAAAATTCCTATTAAATTAACAAAATTTATTAATTATTTTTATAAAGATAACCATATAGTGGTTTTAGTTTGATTTTTGACTTTTAAAAGATAATGTGATATATTCTTCCAGGAAAAAATAACTACACCCGTAAAATGAAAACCAATTTTTACAAAAACATATAACAACCAACTTAGTTCCCACATCCTTGGTTTTGGTTCAATTGAATAATTTTTTTCTCATCAAAAACATTTATATTAATATATAATTTTATATATGGTGTTTAATGGACATGATGTTATTTTTTAGCACATAAGTTTTAAGGCATGATAAATGAGAATGATTCCATAATGTGTTGAACCAATATGAGGAACGAACCAAATCTTGATAATGGATAGATACAAATGATATTGATAAAATTTGTCCAATATTCAAACATGATAAAGGGGATGATTTATTTTAGGAGATATTATCTATTATCTTTGGAAGATGTTTAAGGTCATGGGAGTTACTGTTAAATGGAACGATAAAAACAATGAACATTATTAAAATGTAACTTTTTAAAATTATTTGGATTAGAGTTGTAATGTCCCAAAAATTCTGAACATTTTTTTAAATTATATAGAACTATTTCATGACCACGAATTCTGATGACGCGATATTCCAAAGGCCGATGGGCCTGAAATGATCCGTCGAAGTATTTTTATTGTTAAATTAGCGCGAATAAAAAATTTTCCAAAAAAATGGAATAAATCATAAATGGTTACTCAGCTCAGAAATACAAGGGAAATGTTACACTAAGGATGGTAGGTTTGCCCTAGGTGCGACTTATATTTGGTCGATGCAGGTCTCCTGTGAGAAAACCCGAAAATGACATAACCATAAATAAAATAAATAAATAATGTTATTTTATTTTTGAAATAATTTTAACTAAAAAATGGTTAAATGGATTAAAAATACAAGTTCACTATAGAACTCAGGAGGATATTCATTCTTTTGGAAGATACTTACATTTCCCTGTGCTGACCACTAGTGAATTCTAGTTTTTGGTCATAAATAAAATTATTATGTAACAGTTATTTTATTGTAAAATCCATAACATTTAAACAGAAACTTAGATTGGAAATCTGAGAGTACCATTGGGTTTTTTGGGGCATGTTTCACTTAGTAAAAGCCTAACCTCTACAGACACAGGTTGAGGGTGACTTTTAATAATTTTCTAAACTTTTTTTCTTGTACATTTAGTAAACATGTCAGAATCGTTTTGTATCTTTTCAACCAGTCATCAAAATTGAAATATAAGGACACCGATGAAATCGCCACTCTGATATTCACATAAGGAGACCCTCACCTCGACTATAGTAGGTTGAGGGTGGATGTTTTTTCCATATTTTTGAGGGAGAGTTTAAAAAAATGATTATGAGAACAACATTTTATTTTTCAAGGCGAAACCACCTTTTTGAATTTCGAGGTGGGGACCACCCAGAAATGAAACCTACTATTTGAATTTAGTGGTGGGGACCACCCAAACCGTGACCTCCCACTTTAATTTGAGTTATCCTTTGCAATCCTCAAAACCTAATGTGTCAGCCTTAACTTAATTAAAGTGCCAACTTTAATTGATTTAATTCTTATCTGATGAATTTGGAACCTCACCTCTCACAGGAAAAAGGATTTGAAAAGGAGAGCCTTTAAAGAAACATTCTCCAAATGAAGAACATATTTTTTAAATAAAAACTCTTTAGATCTAGAACGTTGACGTTGGAGTGTCGTTCTGAAAAGAGTTGTGGGCGCGACGTATGTCGGTTCCCCATCATCGACTTCATCTCCTTCCTCACGACACCTCCAACGAACGTCATGATAGGGGAATCATTTTCAATTATGAATGAATTTATATGACAATAATTCATATTATACAAGGATTCCCATAAAGGATCAGTGGTACCCGCTCAGGTCTCGTGGGTGACATGGAAGATTTTAAATGTGTTGCCCTTTGTTGTTCCAAATAGAAGGGGGGCCGCTCCCCCTTCAGTGCCATCTCAGGCGGGTCGGGTCGTGCCTAGCGCGGTCCGGGTCGTGTGTAGTGGTCCGGGTTTCCCCTTCATGTTCCAGGCTGGTCCATGGCCTAGCGGGCCATGCCATCCATGGCCTAGGACAACTAGGTCAGGTCGGCCCTGGCTGGGTCAGGCCGAGTCGGCCCGACCAGGTCCAATTAGACCTAGATACGCCCTTTTGGATATAACATGAAATCTGTGCATCCATTTGATGAACCATCAGTAGTATTTGGATCCTTGGATCGAGAATATTCATCTGGTGTATTCCACTTGTGTTTTGAATAATTTTGGAGTACAGCCAGGTTGGATCAAACCCCAAATCCAATCAGGCCCTCAGAGAAGAAACACTAATAACTTACAGACCAGGAGTCCGATTGATGCGTCATATGTTGCGTTGGGTCCCTAATGATGTGACAAAACATTGAAAGACTTCTATATGAGATTTTTTGTCATTAGAGGTATGACCGATATCTCAAGGGATAGATTATACAGAACTCAGACCCACCAGGTGCGAGGAATCCAGTCTCTGGCAGTGAGGCGGAGGTTCGAGACAGATAATATAAAGATTAGATACCTATCAAATCTGGTCAGGTCAGATCCTATTTTGGTCATTATGGGGGTTTGTACCTGTTGATCTTGTGTGGGTTAGCACTGAGAGATCCTTTGTGGGTCAGCGCATACCGATCCTGTGTGGGTCAAATCCTGTGTGGGTCAGTGCTTAGTAATCATGTGTGGGTCAGTGCACACCAATCCTGTGTGGGTCAGATCGTGTGTGGGTGATTGGGAGGGTTAGTACCTATTGTCCTATGTGGGTCAGGCATCGTATAATCAACATCAATGCCTCTTTAATGAATAAGATTATCTATATTCAATACTAATCATATGTACTTCTATACTTCACTTATACCTATGTGAGATGAGTTTTATATCTTCGTGGAGTACCTGTTTGGTTCTTTTAACATCGTGGTACTATCATCATGGTGATACCTGTGTGGTACTTTTACTTTCTTGGTTCTATCTCCATGGTGATACCTGTGTTGTAATTTTACCTCTGTGGTGTAACCTTCATGGTGTTACTTGTGTGGTACTTTTACCTTCGTGGCCTTACCTTCGTGGTGTTACCTTTGTGTTATTCTCCCATCATGTATATCTTGATAACATAGGTGTATGTATGGGAATATACCAAAGTAGAGTTTGATGTCTTTCTTTGTTGTTTTCCTTTTGGTACATGAGGAAACCTACAAGGTCTCGGGGTCCCTAATGAGGATCATTATACTCACCCCTGCACAGGCTTAGCCCACACCTTGTTGTGTATTGTGCAGACGACGTACAACATTGATCAAAGTTGAGGGAACCGGGACTGGATGGTACTCGGAGGTTGACCATTTGGTGTGATGTGACACATGGACTACTGATCAGGAGTTGTACCTACCCTTTAGATAAGATCTGTGGTGGACAATCCATGATCTTCTTTTAACTTTTTAGTTGTATTTGTACTTTAGAGTTATACACATACATTCAATTGGGCTTGAATTCCACCCCCTTTACTTCCTAAACTCTCTTTCAGATATCAATTTCATTGCCACACATACGTATAATGAAGAAAACAGGATTGCTGAGGGGCATGCTAATATTGCCTGTTGCTCACGATATTCATTGGAGGGATGATTTTATTCATGAGTTACTCCCTCTTTATGATAGGGATGTAAAAAAAATTCGTTATTTCAGAATTGTGTAACAATTTGTTTTTTTCTATAAATTTTTTGTTTTGTTTATTGACAAGAACACTACATTCAAAAAACATTATTTTTGTGTTCTACTCTGTTTGTATATATTGGTTTAAAGGTAATGCCTTCCCATTTTAGGGATACACCTTTTTGATGCTATTCACTAGCCCCTAGCCTAGGGAAGGCAGGCTTGAGGTTGTCAAGACATGGGCCACGGCGGATGGGTCGTGACAATAGTATTTTTGATATTATAGAATTGGTATAATTATTAGTTATCCTTTGACACAGAATAACATATTCTCAATTATATAAATATATAGGGGATGAATATCAAATAATTTTTCTTAAGAAAATCTCTCTAAAAAATATCTATTTTTTTCTTCTTCATTTATAATAATTTCTATATATTCAATAAATTATTTTCAAGGGTTGATAAATCAGAATGTATAAAACTCTTGTAGAAAAATATTAAAATAAATTGAAATATTTTTGAAAACTCTTTATATAATGTTTAGGTGTATATTTTATTCTTTTCATTGCCTATTATTAATACTATACACTACTATATTTATCATTAATTTAAAATATTATAGGTGATTTATTATGATAATAATTTATTTTGAAACTAATTATTGATATTTTATTATTTATTTATTTTGAAATGTATTATTTACGTTCCATTTGCTGATTATAGGGTGATTTATAATTCAATATGATTTTGGATGGTTCCTATTAGTTTTATACTATAAAATATGTTTTAAATATTCTTATAATGATAATTTAAAATATTTACACCATTAACTAATACTCAGAATTTTCATTTAATGTTTCATTTCCAATTTTTTTAGATAAACTATTTTATTTGTCGTAGAATTCAATGAAATTAAAATGTTATTATATTAATAAATGATAAATAAAATGATTTGATAAATATATTGAAGTATATGTTTCCACTGTGATTTTTTTAGTTATCATTCTCAAATGAAAAATAAGAAAATGGTTTTTTTCAATCAAAATAAGGATGTTTACATTTCTTCAAAACCATATTTGGTTTATATTATTTCTTTTATATATTTTAGAGGATCATAACCAATTTAAATTAATTTATGGTATATAACTATAAATACCTAGTGTTTTGATCATTTTCATGAATTTCCGAAAAATAGATTAGCACTATTTTTTCACTACATAATTAAAATCATAACTAAATTTTCAATTGCATATTTTAGTGAAATGTGCATTCTGAAATGATAAATTGAACAATAAAAGTGATATACTCCTTGGAACATAATGATATATTGATTTTATTTATTTTGGTTTTGTCTATAATCAAAACATGTTAAATGATTTGTATGGTTCAAAAAGAATACCTGAAAATTCATAATGAACTTTTAAATTTAAGAACCCCCAAATTGTTTCAGTGAAAGGACATTGGATGAAAAATATATATTCTTACCAATAAATATTACCAAGATATATGTTTGGGGAATAATTTTGAAAGAAATTTCCATTTATAGTTTTTCAAAAGTATTATTTATAATGTTTTAAATTAAACAAATGATGTTTTGGTATAATATATTAATGAAAAATTCAATAATAACAATATAATTGAGTTTAAAATTACTTATGATGACTGAAAAGTTGATATGATAAATTTTAACAATAAAATCTCTCATAGCATTGTTAAGGATTATTATTTATATGAAGATAATAAAATTTTATTGACCCTCAAGATAGAACATATAAATTTTTTGGTGTCGATAAACCATGTAATCCATTATCTATAACATGTTTCCCTCCAATGGAGTATCCTATTGATACAGTCGTACTTAATCATAGTAAAGGAAACAAAACCTATGGAAAGTAAAAAGTAAATACTATATATAGTCATAATTGTTATATAATAATATAATGAAATATAATTATTCAATTAGTTGTGAGAATGGGATGATTTCTATAAAATATGATTCAAACAAATTAGATTAAAAAAGATTGGGAATTGTGGAAAATATCAATGAACTTTAATACTTTTGGAATGATGTTGTCATTTTAAGACAATATTAATGAGTTGAGAACTATAAATAATAATAATTATATTTCAACATCAAATTGGATTATTCAAAAAAAAATACACGTTAATAAATAAAAAATTAGTTTTCTTATTAAATGAAGTCATTAAAATTATATTATAATTTGAATCTAGTTTTAAAATAAATTTTTGCAATATTAATGTAATGATACATTTTTTCAATGGTTCAATTGTTCATGTTTTGTTGAGAAGACGCTAAGAATATAAACAATTAATAATATCTATATCTTCATTCATTCTAAAATAATTTATCTATTAATGTATGCTCATATACAATGGTATTATTAACTAAAGAGTTTTATTTTAAAAATTTATTTAATGAAATATATTGTTTAATCAATCTTATTTTCAATTTTATCGCATAGTATATATTTATACTAACACTTTAATATTTTTAAAAAATGAAATTATGTTTGATAACATGTACGAAACAAAATATTGATCTTAAAATTGCATGTTGTGTTATTATTTAAATATTAAAATTATAAAATATATATTTAATTTAGGGGTAATAATTATATTTAATAAATTACGAAATATATATAGATGTATAAATACATATAAATATATTGATTTGTTGACAGATAATGAGAACTCTATTTTTAGAGAATACATTTTATTCTCCAAAAATAAGTTTTCATAAAAAAGGTTATTTTTTTCTTTTTGTGGGAGTATATTATAATTATTTGTTCCAATATTCACATATTTTACTTTATTAATATGATATATTTTATTAATCATATTCTCAAAATATCATATAATGAAATTATGATATTATTTTGAGAACATGATTTTTCACTAAAAAATGAAACACAATTTTTTCTAAAACACAATAATATTTTAATGTATTGGTAAAGAGAATTTAAATTTTGGATTAGTTTCAAAATATTGTTAGTTCCTTTTTTAATTAATCCTTTTATTGTGGTTAGAGTTAATGTTATACATGAATTTCTTGTAAGAACGTTTTTGTATTTAAATTAAAAAAATTTGGAATTTTTTTTTCATCACCTCTTAAAGGTTTAATTTAAAATAAAATTATTCATATTATTTGTATTTAATATGGAAAAATGGAATTAATATTTGAAATTATGAAGTCAAAACATGGAACAAATTTCACCTTTTTTATTATTCATTAAAAATAGAATAATAAAGAATTTTGTGAAGATGATATTGTTTAAATGGGTCAATTAAGGGTAACAATAATATGGCAATGACCATAATGAAATTGAAATAGATGAATTAATTACATTAGATAAGTATATACAATCCATAATAACCCAATATTACAACATTCGACCATTTATATTCATATTAATTTGATTTTGGCCATTATAATATATTATTTAAAGAAAAGTTAAAAATGGAATTATATTTATTTTATTATCATTATATTTTTTAATACGGATAAAAACAAGGAATGCTTAATTATAAAAATTTAAATTAAATTTAAATGATTTTTTTATATTGGTAATATTTTAAAGGTAAATTTTTAGGTATTATTTATTCTGAAATATAAACCAAATATTCTTATAAAATTTTGAAATAATAACACCGATGTTGTATATATACATTTTTATTTTTTTATTGAAAATTATATATAAATATCCATTCTAATGAAATTTTAATGGAATAGTCATTCGTGTGTATGATGAACTACCTCCTCGTAAATCAATTTAATTATTTGCATCATTGTATATACTGGATTCATATAATATTGTATTTAACGATTACATATGATAATAAAAAATATATATATCATTCTTAAAAATTTATATATAATTTAATTTCATACCTTTTAATCCATTGAAAAATGATAATGTCGTTCATGCTATTGTGTGGAAAATAACTTCCATGAAGTGAAGTGATTCATTTTCCATCACCACATCACCTGGATTCAATATATATGTTATTTAAATAAAATATAGAGAATTTATTATATAATGATAATAATTTAAATATAACCCATTTCTTACATTCTTTCATTAGTGATCATTGAAAAATGGAAACCATACACTTGCGTACATATGGATTACCATCCTTGTAATTGAAATGTATTTAAATTTTCATAAAAAAATTCCACGGATGGTTTAATAATTGTAATTTATGTATAAATATAATAATTATTTAATGATTATTATTTTAAATATTATTTATTAATGCCCACTTTGATGATATCCATCATACTAATGTCATTTTGGACCTATGAGGTGAATATTGTTAAAATATATGACATGAATTTAATTGATTGATTAAATGACTATATTAGTGTTAAAGTAATAATAAACATGAAAATGTTTACTAAGAATGTCTATAATTAGTTTATTTTTATAAACGATGAAAATAAATTTTGTACATGATGATTAAGAGTTGAGGTAATTGTCATCATTTTAAAAATCCTCTTTATAAGTAACCCTTAAAATATTTATCTTCATCCATGTTTTTTTATATAAAATTATTTTATTAAAATATATATGTGGATATAAATTATTTATAAATGAAATTTTATGTCATAATTTAGTTTATTTCAGATGTTTTTTGAAAGAATATTTTTATGTATTTCATATGAAACATTTTGACTTACTTTAAAAAAAGATAAAAGTAATGTACTATTTTAACACATATAGAGATAATGAATTTTCCCAAATCTATAATAGTTACTTGACATTCGACATCCCTATAAGATTCTATGTTTCTTTCATATAAATAAAACATTTTCCTTTCATTATTTGTTTTTTAAGAAAATTTGTTTTAAAATGATACATATAAATCAATTTTGGAAATTCACTTATATGGGTAAAAATAATGTTTACTGATGAAATATATTAGGTTTTGGGATTTAGTTATCCCTCCTTGGAATATTATGTAATAGTGGTTTTTTATTTTATAATGAAATTATGTATAGGTCTTAGATAACCCACTAATTCACTAGATCAGATTTAGGTATTGATGATGAAATTGAGGACTATTCTAAGTGTAACCATAATGGTTATTCCAGGTGTAATAGTGGCTGTAATTCCCTTAGAAACAATGGTGGTTACCCCAAATGTATGTTTAATATGAAAATAGTTCCTAAAGATACAAAAATTATTTATTTATTTTTATTATGGGGTTTAAGGTAATAATATGAAATAAATGTGTAATATAATGAGTCTATGTTCAAAGAAAATATTTTTCTAATTTTTTATGGGTGAATGTTATGGTACTGTGAAAAACATTTCATTAAATTTCCCGATTTCAAGAAAATCATTATGAGTTTTTATTTTTCCACTTAAATTTCTAGTGAAACAATTTATGAAACAATTTTTTAGGGTAGTAGATTTTATATCTAATAGAATTATTATTTTTAACAAAATTATACTTTTGAAAAATGAAATTCATTATAATTATTTAGGGACTATTTATTTCATTCATTTTTTTCCAGTTACTGACTTTTTTTCAAATACAAAATTTTTAAAATGTTATTTGTAGGGATTTTTTATTGAAAAAACATAATATGTTGGGTAAAATTTTAGAAATATTATTCATGAACATAAAACCATTCTCATTTTATAATTTTTATACTATAAGAAAATGATAATTGTGTATAATGTTCCACTTAGAAAATCATGGTATTTTAATATAATAGTTATGACCAAATTATCAAAAATTGTAACAAAATTTTATATATAAATGAAAGAAAGTGATTTCCTCTCTAAAGGAACTAGAATATATATTACTAAAGGTCATGAAAATTTAGTTAGTATCAATTAATATGAGTGAATTTTATCTATAAGAACTATAAAATAATAAAATTTGGTGAATTATAACTCTCCACCAATGGGATTCATAAAGAAATGTCTTCCACTAGGGGTGATTTTTTGTTTCTTGATCAGAAAGTGTAGCTTCCCATAAAGCACATCGATAATTATCATCTATAGACCACCCAGTAAGGAACCAGACCATTATTTATGGTACCAGAGAAGGGTTAGAAAACATTAGAGATTAAGATATTTAAATTTAGGCTATCATAAGAGTTATGGATACCATCAAAGTTTTATTAGTTAATGCTTTTTCATAAGTAAAATTTCATTGACACACCTTAAGTGGCTTAAATTGATTGTATTTCAATATTAGTTATTGAAGTTTTTCCCCATATTATTTGTGAGGATGTATATATACCCTTTAGCCTTAATATAAAGGATTATTTCATATGAATGTTATGACATTTTTTGGGTGGAATATTAAATCTATTAGGTAAAATTTATCGAAAAAAATTATTTATCATTTAATTTATTTTTTATTATTTGTTGGTTAAATTAGTATATAATTTGAATTGTTATAGTCATTATAGGGTCCATTTTCAATTTTTACATGAATTAAATCATTTGATGTTTCAATTTTTTTTATTTTATATATATTATAGATCATTTATCAAGATGAATGTAAATGGATCAGAGAGAATTTTCATATCCCTTCATTGTAATTAAATCATAAATATCATTAAAAATATTTCTCAAAATAATTTTAAATGTTATTTAAGATACAAATCACATAAAATAAGTTTGTTGCCTATCTATATCCAATTATTTCTAGAATGTTTTTTTAAGGATAACGGTAACAATTTTATATGATTTCAATGTCTCAACCAATCCACATCACCGAGGAAGGGAAGTAACACCAATTTCTTGAGAATTAGTTTTCTATATATTTGGAATTTCTAGTAGATGATTAAAGGCATTACGACAGTATCACAAAGATCCTTGATGCTAGGATATATGGTTATTAATTTTTTTAAATGTTCTTATCCAAAATCATCATTATGTTTATATTAGTGGGTCGTCAAAATAGATTTCATATCATTTATTTTTATGAATAAATTATTATGATATTAGATTAAAATGAATCATTAATGTATTAACTGAGATGATTGTTGATATATTTTTATATAAGTATTATATTGATATATTCCTAATATTATGTAAATCCAAAAACATTTAATTATTCTTCTATGGTAGTTTTTATTTTCAATATTTTGAAATGTATGTTAGATTGAATCTAGAACTTGTAATTTTTTTTAGTAGAAATGTGAGATTTTATAGAGATATCCATTGAAGGATATTTTTTAAGGGATAAATATTCCATTAGGATAAAATGTGTTTAACTTTATGGAAATTATTTTCAATAATTATTATTTGAATTTTAAAAAAATGATATTTTTTTAATACCTTAAATACTAAAAATTGATTTGATGATTAGTGAAATTTTTGTGTTTCTTCATAAAATTTTTGGAGTACATTATATTAATTATATTTGTAAGGGTTTGAGTCTATGTGGATAACCCGTTTGGTCACTTTTGAAGATTGAGGTTCTAGGAGAAAGATTGGTGGATTTATAGAAGAGTTTGTATATGTAATTCTATAAAAATTATTAATTAAACATCATGTAATTATTACACATTCTCTAATCTAGGTTTACGACGTGTAATTTTTCAATGTTAAATAATAAAAAAGTAAAATCATTGTTAATAGAAATAAAACCCAAAGGATTACATAAATAGAAGGTGGATTACTTTCCTTGTAAACCCATAATATTATATGTTTTTGAGTTCATTATCCGCTCAGGTTTTCACCAAACCTTATGGCTTCAACACATCCTCTTGTTCCTGGTGACCCAAAAATACCCTCTTCAACATTATGTGGTTACCTATATCATGGATGGGTATCTAGCTTACCTCCACCGATCTATCATGGATCCAAGTTAGGTTCTACCTCTATTCATTTTATTTTTTTGATATGTTTCCTCACATTTATCTTTTCCATGAAATAACTCTTGATCTCAATGTTTCTAAAGCAGCTATTTTGATGTTTTTTGGTGCGGTTGTTGTGTGACATCCATAGGTGGATGAAATTTTTATGGAAAATGTTTTCAGGATCCGCATTATTAGTCTATTTTTTGAAGCAATGTTGAAAGCTTTTTTTATGTAGGAGGTTTGTTTCTTCTCTATTTATTTACATGAAATAATAGATTCTGGAATGTTTTTTTACCATGGTTTTAAATGAAATTAACAATGTAATTACTTAAACATGATAAATGAATTGACATTGATCATATAGTTATGTTGCTATTTTATACCATGATAATGGTTTGCCTATTTTTTTTATAGATAGCATGGTATCTTTTCTGGGAATTTAATTCTAATATTAGAATGTGGGATTGTTAAAGAGATGAAAGAAATAAATAATTTCTAATTAATTAGATAAAATATAAAAGAGGCATGTTTAATGAATCCAATGTGTTATAATATTAATGATTCAAGCATGTTTAAATGATTTTATCTTCCACGTGTCAATAAAATTTATTAAATATTTGAATCATGGTTATTATTTTTGTATAAATAATTAATGTCATGTAAATTAATTGTTTAATTTATTTTTTACATCTTGTGATAGATTATTTCTTAGGTTTCCCATAGTTGGAAACTGTAAATAATGATTCAGTTAAATCAAGATCAAATATGAACTAATTATGAGATAAAATATAATTCCTTTGTGGGGCCTATGATTATATATTTCTTATAGAGGAATATTTATGTTCTTTAGATCCATGAGAGATCATTTCATTTAAAGGCCGAATGTCTTGAGTTACGACTAATAGTCTGGTTACTAATTTTGTTTCCTACTGATTCTATTTTGATTTGAGAATGGGATTGCTGAGCATGGAGGGTTGTTGTGGTATATTTGGTGGCAAGCCACAAATGTGATATTATCCAGGGATGGATGGCCCTAGAAGGAAGTTATGGTATTTGGAAAATGGAGGCCTAGTATTTTTAGTAAAAATTGACACTTGGGATTGTGGGATATATCGTGAAATCCATGTAGGTGTCTAAGAGGATAGTAGAGATAATGGAATTATTTGAATATGGTCTTACCCATTAATATAAAAGTTGAATTCTTGTTTGAATCTATTATTTGGATGATGAACGGGTTGTTCATATATCTTCATTCCATTCCCCACAACATGATAAATATATATGTTCTTGGTTTTATATCATATTTGATAGCTTATGGTGACTTCATAGAGTACTTGGTAATATGGAAAGTAATAATCTTAATAAATTAATAAATTTTAAACCCATGGGGTAGAATCTTGATTGGATTTAATGACAAATCTATACTTCTAAGAACCTATGTACTTTATTTTCTTATCCCAAAAGGGAATGTAAATTTTTTTGTGATGTTAAAATAACATAATTTGGAAGATGATAATTATTAAAATATTATTAAAGAATTAATTAATATATTTTTTTACTGATGGAAAGTAAAAAATGAATTTTATTATAGATCATTAAATGGATGTCTTCTTAGAGGATATCTGGTTTTATAAGTTGTTGTCGAGAGTCTGAGAGGCATTAGATGTTGTGGATTATGAGAGTAGGTTATGATCATAACGTGGTCATGGGATATATTATATCATGTAATTTTTGTGTTTCTATATGCTACATCACCATTTCAGTTAAGGAGATTGACACCATATGGATTCTTAGCCCTAATGGGGAGGGTTGTTTACCCAAATTTTTGGAAAGAGTAGGGATGGATAACTTCCCCCTTTGGCCCCACTCTCTTCTAATGGCAATTACTTCTGTTGGTATTCACTACGTTCAGTGTCCCTCATATAAGTGTGTATAGTTCTATAATTGATTTTGGTTATTTCACACACATGTATTGTAGATATTGTTTCTTAAGGACAAAAATAGGTATAAGTTGTATAGTCTGTGATGGATTGATGTTCCTTACAAGATGAATGGGAAGTGATTCTTTGAGGTATAATACATAATGATGACACAAATTATAAGAGTTGTGGAGGATCCCCACAACTAGATAGTTAATTTTTTATACATGTATGTTGTGATTTTTTTCTCAAGGTTCATATTGTGGTTCTTCTCCTAGGTGTCCGCGGGATAGAATTTTTGGAGGGATATTCCAAATATGTGCCTAATTGGGGAATATTAGGAAACTAGTGGGGAATAAGTAGCTGAGTACACTTGGTAATCATTATTATATTATATTATCATTTATATGATACTTGTTTAGAGTATCCATGGTGAGTTTGGGAACTTCATATACAAATTTATGGGATGAGTTAGGTTTTATTTTTGTTCATTTTTCAATAGCATGATTTTCTTATCTCATTAACAAGAGGCAATATAGGGGATCCAACTGATAATCATAGTAAAATTACCCCAATTATATATAATGGATTTCATTTCAATTAGATATGGTTCGAAGTCTAAAAAATTAATATTATCTTGAGGTTTAGCAGAAGATATTTGGGCTTTATGGTCCTCACCATCTTCAACATTTCTTCAGGAACGTTCTATTCCCGTTCAATTGTAATAGGTATTAAATGGAATTACATATGGGAAATTTTTTCTTCAATTTTATATAGTCGTCTGAGTAGGATTTGGCTGGTGTATTTCATATCTCTATCATTCCATATTTTCTATTAGAGGGTAATGCCCCCCATTTGTGTGGTTAATATACCCTAGGTGATGCCCAAAAACCCAAGCCATACTGATGGAGGGAATCTATTTTAAATATCTATTTTCTCCCATTGCAGCATAAGAGGGGTACACCATATGGGAAGAGGGTCATGATAGAGTTATATCAGCGGTCTGGTTTAAGGATATATTGGACTTTGGGGATAGGAATACCAGAGGTTGTGTGGGATTGTAGGGAATGGTGTCAGAAAATATTAGTAAGATATATAGACATGTGAGACCAGATTGGAAAATAGAATTTATCCACCCTATGATCATATGCTAAAACCATAATAATTACAGTGGATAATAAATGATGTGATAATGGTTTTAGGGTAGAGACCTTAGAATTGAACATGCATCATTATTTTTTTGCACATATGATTGGATGGGTAGAACATCAAATAAGTTAACCTAAAATAATTAAAATAAAAAAATTAATTAACATCAATTTCTTCAATATTCTAGGTTCCAATTTCTATTTATTTTTTCTTTTATATATATGGATCATGGCCGACATCATCATCAGATTCACAGAGAATATTTTTTGAAAGTTGCACCCGCATATCAATGTAGATTAGAGGTTGAAAAGAATAGAGTACACTCTAAGAGTTTCATCACTAGTGTCTGTTGAGGTATTAGGGATCTATATCAAATACAATCACCGTGTAGTGTTTGTTGGAGTATGAGATAGAATTCAGTTCGATCCACCTCAAAAGAAGCACTAGGTATCATTGGATTTGATAATAATGAATGGGGAAGTGAGGTAGTGGAGGTTCTTGTTCCTTGGAGATCCTGATAAGTTGGTAGTCTCATGAGAGGAGTTTTGAGACATGTTTAGAGTCGAGTTTATTTATTCAACTATGAAGGAATATTGTAGGGACCCAAGCATGACTTACATAGACATTACATTACTTTTGCGGAATACATAATACATAACAAAAACAGACACCAAAGGACCGTAATAGTTTAGTATCTTCGGAAACATGGAACATATTTTTCTAATCATGGTGAAAGATCTTCAAAATCTCCCATAAATATCTTCCCCTTTTGGTTTTCTTACCTAAAAACTTTCTTTAAATCCTGGAGTAAAGAAAACATATAAAGGGTGAGATCAAATGCTCAGTAAGGGTAAGCATGGATTAAATAAAACAAATCATATACATTTGAACTTAAAAACATGAACATAATGTTTAAACATCAAAATCATGGGAAATGAAATAAAACATTGTATTACATACAGAATAGATCATAAAGAAACATTAATCATTATAAAATAGAATTGGAATAAAACTTTTGATTGTGGAAACCATTACGCACAAGATATGATTTCATAGTATCCAAGGCATTTCTGCGAAGACCATCTTAGTGGACAAAGTCTCTTTCTGAATCGAGTTCACTCCAAGTTCCAGTCCTGTATTATTGTACCGGATTAACATACCGTTCCAGCCATGTCTATCTCATGAGATACAAATCATTATCCAATCCATTGGAGGGAGATATAGGTCCCATCCATCTCATAATGAAATCATTCTTTCCTGTTCCACAAAATCATAAATCATACATCATAACCCATGTAATAGAATGTGATTATTAAACATCATGCCATCATAACATAATCCATATAAAAAAATGGACATAATTTCATTATATGATAAATCAAACCATGCAAATAATGGAGACATTATAATTTCAACAAAAACATATTAAATAATGTCATTTTATATGGAAAATAGTTTTGACAAAACACTTGAAATGAATTCTCGAGGAAAATATCCTTTCTTCTTCAAAATCATTTTCTTTTCACAAAATGCCAGGAAATTTTAAAATAAAAGGGTTTTTTTTAAAAAATAATCATGCAATATTTTATAGGAAGCTTCATGAGAATGAGGCGTTATGAAACCGTCAAAAAACCATTCATGCCGTATAAGTTAAAAATCACATTCTCCTTGTACTTTTGTCAGAAAAGTCAAAATGTTCCTCGTATGGTAAAAAAAAGAATGATTCCTTACATACCATGTAGTAAAATTACAAAATGGTTAAAAATGACTTTAAATATACATGAAACCATTTTTATTAAACATGGACATGGATGATAACAATAACCCTAGTAAATACTTATGAATAAAAAATATCGGATATGAACGAGATTGGAATAGTTATCTCTTACCTTATGTCCAAAATCTTCGTATATATATGAAACTCCTGTATAATGTTTTAAATAATGTCATTGAATTTTTACAGAATCATATTCATTTTTATGATATCATATATAGTTTACTTATGAAATTATATTACCCGTTCTTTTGTAAATTCGTTTTAAAAGCAGTGATTTGGGTAAAATCGTTTCATTTATTGTACAAGTTTCGACATGTTGTTCTTGATATTATTACTTATATCCTGATTTAATAAATTATAGAATATAAATAATTATTTATATATAATATATATTCATCATATTCATATATATATGATAGATTGATAAATGGAATGAAACACACCGTTCATGGAGATAGTAGGTCATACGTACGCATGAACGATGTTTTCGTTTCCTTATTAAATTGAATGGAATTAAGTATATAACATATATATACACAAATAAATAAATTATCATTATTATGTCATTTATCTCATTATTATTCATTATATATACTTTATAATCATTCATGAATGGTTAACTTGGAGAATGAATCTCATAGCATCGTTGAGACGGTAGTCCTTACGTACGCACAAGCGATGATATCATTCCCATGATCGTGAAATTGTATTGAAGCGTATGTATAATATTTCAGAATCAATATCACTTTACAATAATGATATATAGTTATTTATTTACACTATTATACCCCTCCAAGTAAGGTGGTGGTCGAAAACAGATTACAACATGACGTGGAGAAGATATTCCGTACGTACGCACGCGCCGTGATTTCATTTTCTGTAGGATGGAATGATGGTGAAAAAGGTTTGTTTCATATTTATAATAAAATACCAATATATGAGTTATACTGATTTTATTACTTCATAATTAAACAACTAAATAATAGGATGTAGAAGAAGAAATAAATGTGAAATAATCAGTAACAGATATTACCTCTTCTTCGACACGCCTCTTTGAAACCTCCTCTTAGGGCACTAAAATTGGTCTATGAAGAAGACCATGACCTCTAGAATATTAATAGAGAAGTGGTGAAGTTAAATTCTCAGGTTTTGGCCGAGCAAGAAGTCTCAAAGTTGTGTGAGGAGAAGAGGGAGAAGGTGCCCTTTTATAAGGGACGAGATGGGCACCATGGGAAAACATAAAATATTATTTTATAATAAATTCATATTCAGTTTTTAATAGCTCCAAATTGATTTATTTCGAAGAAAAAGTGGCGATGGGTCTAGATACTCTCAACCAATAGATTTTAAATAGGTTTGGATTATTATATTAACCTTATCATTTAGTTTTAACTCTTAGTTAATTAGATTGACATTTACCATGTCACTTTGTATTTTTATATTATATAGTTAATAAACGTACCACATACATCCAAGCGACCGCCGAGTGGTCCATTAATGATAAAACTATCTTGATATAAGAACATTTTCTGAACCGTAGATTTTTAGGAACATAATAACAATTAATAATATAATATTTGTTTTAAAAACTATTTTATGTCAATTTTGACACTATTTGGTAATTGATTTTTGTGAAACTCATAACACCCTGATTAGTTCAAAATAAGTTAATTAAATCAATATTAACATGTCATATTTACCTTTAAAATTAGTTTAATTCATAAAAAGTCTCAAATTACATTTATTTGTGTATTTATAACATCAATTATGTTAATATTTCATTAATAAGGTAATTAATGCATCATCATTGTGTCATAAATAAATTAAATTATTTAATGTACAAAAATTATAAATAAAATACCATTATGTAGAAAATCTTTTTATCTTTGTAATTAATATTTATAGTCAAATTTCTCTTATCTATAACCCTATATTAAAAATGATTTATTTATTAAACATTGATTTTAACTATTTTAACCCTTCTTTAAATAATTTAATAATAAATGTCCTAATCTAATCCAAGTGGTCCTAAATGGTCATATTTTATTCCTAAGGTTCTTTTTGGTGGAAATACACTTATCCAATATATTTAGTACATGTGTTAGAGTAATAATAATATCATTTTGACAATTAATTAACCTATTTACTTTTAACCGTGGTAAATAAAAGAAAAAAGTTACTATTCACCAAAAATTATTTTCATCTCATTGAACCACATTTTAGTACTTCATATTAACCGTGTCTCTCGGATTTTCAAAATTCCACTCACAGAAGCGGTAAATATATGTTTTATGTAAGTTTGCAAAAAGCTCCAAGGAGGTAGGTAAAAGGCAGTGAAAAGTTCAATAAAATTTTTAAATGTCGAAAATTATTATAAAATGACTCCAATGAATTACATTGAACTTATATAGGTATTATGTATCAATTTATAAATAAAATAAATATAAATTAAATAAATAATTATTTAAATAAAAATTCCATTTTTAAATAGTAACCCAGTGTTTTCACTATTCATCAAAAATTGAAAGTTTTCAGAAAAATACCAAAAATTCACCCTAGGATAATTTTGATATTCCGAATCCAAAAAATCTCGTCCATTTTAAAAAATAAAATTTATAAAATTTGAAAAATTGGGGATTACTATTCATAACGGCTAGTTCGTAAAAATATTATAATAATATCTCGTTTAGTGAAACTCGGTATTGCGTACTACACACACTATCGAGGAAGGTCTTGATTGCGTGTAATGCAAGCCAAGTCAGGGCTACGTGTTGTGAAATAACCGTTTGGTGTCGCATATAACATAATCAAAACTTATTTCATTTATACATTCAAAAAATCTATACTTATTGTTCCATAGAATAATTTCCACCAAATGGACTTGAAATTGTGTGTAACATGAGCCACGAATTGTGTTATGTATACTGCAAGATAATACGGTGTTGTGTATAGTACAAGCTAAACATGGTGTAGTGTATAATAGAAGACATCAACGAAATTAAAAGAATATTTTTCATAAAATCCCAGGGTGTTACATTCTACCTCCCTTAAAATGAATTTCGCCTTCGAAATTCGTCGGGGTTACAAATAGTTTACTACTTGAAAGTTTATTTAATAAAAACCCACATCATAAAAAGGAATAAAAAAATGACATTAAAAACTATAGTATGAAACGTAACAATTACCCAAATTAACTAATCACTGGGTTTCCACATAGTAGAACATAGTTGACAATATGGATATCGAAGAGAAATATAACTATCAACTTCTGATGTAGAGTGGTGGAGGACATGGCTATGAAAAATACAACAATCAAAAAACCATAAATTTGTGATGATCTAAGGTACGATCCGATTCATTAGATATGAGAGCACTAGGACAACTTTTTTGTTTTCAAGATCATTTCCATAAATTTGAAGAATTGTTTAATTAAAAGAAATACTTACTTGTATTTGGTACAATCTCACTGTTGCTCATGCCTCGAACTATTTCCACTTCATCACTTAAATAAATGAATTTGAATTTTTTTTTCTGTGAAGTGTTAGAAGATTATGCAATAGAATAATAGGTCATTCCATCTATTTCTATCGCTAAATTTTTAGCACAATTTATTAAATATACAGAAGACCATCTATGTTGAGATTAATCGTATATGGTTGCTTAAATGGAATTATACTTCAGCTATCATAGCACTTAGTAAAATAAAACTTGTTTCTACTAACGAGGGAAACTCTGTAGGCTAGGGGTAGGGGATAAAGGTCTGTCGCACATTGGTTGTGGGTTCGATTCACGCATCCTTGTCCAACTCAACGGGTTGTCGCCCATCCTATAGGTTGTCCTTTTTCAAAAACTAAAATTTTATAACATTCCATCAATAATATCGAAAAAGCTATAGCCTTAAACAATTCTAGCTAATGCCCAACATAATCAATTCCAATCTCTAGGTTTATCCAAAATACTTCTTTCCAATCTTATATTAAAAAGAAAATGATTACTAGAAAGTTCATCTCCAAGAATGTGAATACCATCATTTATCCCCCATATAAGATATATCTTGTTGGTCACATTCCAAACATGTGAATACCATAATCATGTATTCTCTTGAAAAATGAATACCCATTGATTCTTAGTGAAAACATGAATGCTGTTAAAAGTAAACACTTTCCACATACCAAAATCCAAAAATTCTATATACTCAAACAATGATATAACTTTTTCCTTATATTAGTCATGATCTCATGAATATTTTCAATCCTTTCATTTTCTCCTTCACCCTTCATTATGCTCATATCATCTTCTTTCTAAAAATATATCAATCATTTTCCATGGTTACTGGTACCATAAAATTATTGAAATTCACAATAGACCTATACATAAGTATTCTAATACTCCACGATAATATATACGACATTATTTTGGAATCCCATTACATAAACACTTAATCATTCCACCACATAGTTTTCATAATCAACATCACCAATAGTGATCGAATGTGACTTCCCTTTGTCCATTACCTTAAGTGGTTACTCATGTCGATCATCATTAACCCTTGGATTAGGGAATTGATTAGCATAATACCCTATTTCATTTAGCATGATGCATTGAAGTGTTAGTAGTGCGTTCTCTACAGTCTTTT
Source organism: Viscum album (assembly GCA_963277665.1). Classification (NCBI taxonomy): domain Eukaryota; kingdom Viridiplantae; phylum Streptophyta; class Magnoliopsida; order Santalales; family Viscaceae; genus Viscum; species Viscum album. The sequence goes on along the minus strand of OY728161.1, from coordinate 577,467,708 downwards.
CTTTATTCACATCAGTAGCAACCCTTTTTCCATTACTTCGACACTCAGCTGCTCATTGACCTTCTTTTCCACACATAAAGAATTTTATAGTCCCTTTAAGACAATCCCCACCATGCTTCTTTCGACAAAGTGAGCATAAAGAAACAATTATCTTATTTTCATCATTATTCCGAGATTTCTCCTTGAACTCCATATTTCATTTCTTGTCAAAACCATAAGATGGATATGTAACACCAACTTCCATTTCTACCTTGATAGCACAGTGCAAAATTTCTTCATAGCTACTGAAGTCTCTTAGAGCTAATGCCCTTCGATTAATCCAGGGAATAATTGATCAACTTTACTTTCAGGTTGGATGATAAAGCCAGATGCATACCTTGCAAGACTTGTAAAATTTGCTTCATATATACCAACAGATTCATCATCCTTTTGATTAAGCTCATGGAAATCCTTTTCCATCTTTTTAGAAGAATATGAGGGAAGTACTTAAGGAAAAATATGTTCTTGAACTCATCCCATTCCATGAATTCCATTTCATCTCAGGGCCTCGTATTCTTAATTATTGTCCACCATTGATATGCTTCACCTTTTAGACGGTAAATAGCCAGAATGAATTTTTCATGTTCTAAACTGCGAAGTATGGAAAATATCTTTTCAATGGTACTGGTCCATTGTTCATCAACAAGTGTATTAGAAGACCCACTGACAGAAGGTGGACGTTGCCTCATGATGGAATCAATAGAATATTGTCCCCTTCTCTTCTCATTAGGAAGTCCAGAATGATTCATATCTTGTGTAAGTATAACAATAATAGTTTTCACTCCATCTCCCATAACGTAGGTTGGATCAGGAGGACAATCATTGCATCATCCATTACATTGATCAACACTGTTCATTTGGGTTCCAGCCATCGTCTAAAACCCAAAAAGAATAGTGTAAGAGGAAAAAATCATGCTTGGGAAAATAACATAATAAAGGTGGAGTACCTTCGATATCTAACTTCATATGTTTAATTCTAATATCATTTACATAATTCTAAGACTATAACCAATATGTATACTTAACCTTAGGGACATCCCTAGATATACCTTATAAATATCTCTAGGGATCTCAAAAATGTTTTCGCATCCTAGTTTGCAAAGGTTCACTAAACCTTTCCTATGATACCAACTATACAGACCCTAAGCTTGACATACATTGACATTATATTACTTTTGTAGAATACTTAATACCTAAAAAAACAGACACCAAATAACCGTAATAGTTTAGTTTCTTTGGAAACTCAATACGTAATCTTCTAATATTGGTGAAAGATCATCAAAATATCCCATAAAGATCTTCCCCTTTTGGTTTTCTTACCTATAACCTTTCTTTAAATCCTGGGGAAAAGAAAACATATAAAGGATGAGCTCAAATGCTCAGTAAGGGTAAGAATGGATAAAATAAAACTAATCATATACATTTGAACATAACAACATGAACATAATGTTAAAACATCAAAATCTTTTGAAATGACATAAAACATGGAATTACATAAGGCATAGATCATAAAGAGACATTAATCATGATAAAATATCATGGGAATAAAACATGTGATTATGGAAACCATTATGCACATGATATGATTTTCGTAGTAGGCAAGGCATTGCTGCCAATACCATCCTAGTGGGAAAAGTCCCTTTTTGAATCGAGTTCACTCCTCGTTCCAGTTCTGTATTACTGAACCGGATTAACTTACCATTCCCGCCATGTCTATCTCATTAGATATAAATATTTACCCAACACATTGGAGGGAGATATAGGTCCCACCCATCTCATAATGAAATCATTCTTTCATGTGCTACAAAATGCCATGCAATATTAAAAGAAAAGCGTTTTGTTGAAAATAATCATGCAATATTGTATAGGAAGCTTCATGAAAATGAGGTGTTATGAAACTTTAATAAATCCATTCATTCAATATAAGTTAAAAATAACATTCTCCTCGTACTTTTGTCGGAAAAGTCAAAAAGTACCTTGTATGGTAAAAAAAATATTCCTTACATACCATGTAGTAAAATTCAAAAATGGTTAAAAAGTACGTTAAAAATACATGAAACCATTTTTAGGAAACATGTACAAGGATGATAACAATAACCCCATTAAATACTTACGAATAAACAATCTCGGATAAGAACAATATTGGAATAATTATCCATTACCTTATGTCCGATATTCTTCCTATGTATCCGAACCTCCTATATAATGATTTAAAAAATCTCATTTACATATTTCAAAATCATATTCATTGTTATGATATCATTTATAGTTTACTTATGACTTTATATTACCCGTTCTTTTGTAAATTCTATGGAAAAGTAGCGATTTGGGTAAAAGCGTTTCATTTATTGTACATGTTTCGAATTGTTGTTCTTGATATTTTTACTTATATCCTGATTTAATTAATTACAGAATGTAAAACATGATTTATATATAATATATATTCATAATATACATATATATATGATAGATCAATAAATGGAATGAAATACACCGTTCATGGAGACGGTAGGCTGTACGTACGCATGAACATCATTTGCATTTCCTTATTGAATTGGATGGAATTATGTAGATGATATATATATATATATATATATATTAATCAAGTATCATTATTATGTCATATATCTCATTATTATTCATTATATATACTTTATAATCATTCATGAATGGTTAACATGGAGAATGAATCTCATCGCATCGTGGAGATGATAGTCCGTACGTACGCACTAGCGATGATATCATTCCCATGAACTTGGAATTGTATTAAAGTGTATGTATAATATTTAAGAGTCAATATAACTTTAGAATAATAATATATCGTTATTTATTTACACCATTATACCCATCCAAGTAAGGTGGTGGTTGAAAACATATTACACCACGGCGTGGAGATGGTATTCCGTACGTACGCACGTGCGGTGATTTCATTTTCCGTAGGATGGATAGAAGTTGAATTAGGGTTGTTTAATATTTATATTAACATACCAGTATATGAGTGATACTGATATTATGACTTCACAGTGAAACAACTAAATAAGAGTAAGTAGAAGAAGAAATAAATTTGAAAGAATCGGTAACGAATATTACCACCCCTTCGACACGCCTCTTCGAAACCTCCTCTTAGGGCACTAAACTTGTTCTCTGAAGAAGACCAAGACCTCTAGAATATTACTAGGGAAGTGGAGAAGAGAAATTTTCATGGGTTGGCCGATCTTGAAGCCTCAATGTGGTGTGAGGAGAAGAGGGAGGAGGTGCCCTTTTATAATGGAGGAGAGGGGCACCTTAGAAAAAACTTAAATTATAATTTTATAATAAAGTCATATTATGTTTTTAATAGCTCCAAATTAATTTATTTTAAAGATAAAGTGGGTATGGGTAGAAATACACTCAAACAATATATTATAGACTGCATTGTATTATAATTTTAACTTTATCGATTAGTTTTATCTCTTAGTTAATTATACTGACATTTACCATGTCACTTTGTATTTTTATATTATATAGTTAATAAACTTACCATATACATCCAAGAGACCCCCAAGTGGTCCATTAATGATAAAACTATCCTGATATAAGTATCTTGGACTAACCTTAGATTTTTAGAAATATAATAACAATTAATAATATAATATTTGTTTTAATAACTATTTTATGTCATTTTTTACACTATTTGGTAATTGAATTTTTTGAAAATAATAATAGAATGATTAGTTCAAAAAATGTAAATTAAATCAATATAAACATGTCATATTATCCTATAATTTTTTTTATTTCATAAAAAGTCTCAAATTACATTTAATTGTGTATTTATAACATCAATTATGTTAATATTTCATTAATAAGGTAATTACTTCATCATCATTGTGTCATAAATAAATTAACTTATTTAATGTCTAAAAATTATAAATAAAATACCATTATGTAGGAATTTTTTTTATATTTATAATTAATATTTATAGCCAAATTTATCTTATGTATATCCCTATATTAAAAATGATTTAGTTATTAAACATTGATTTTAACTATTTCAACCATTCTTTAAATATATTAATAATAAATGTCCTAATCTAATCCAAGTGGACCTAAATGGTCATATTTTATTCCTAAGGTTTTTTTGGTCGAATTACACTTATCCAAAACAATTATGACATGTTACGATAATAAAAATATCATTTTTACCCATAATTACCCTATTTACTTTTAACCGTAGTAAATAGAAGTAAAAAGTTACTATTCACCAAAAATTAATTTCATCTCATTGAACCACATTTTAGTTTTTGATATTAACCATGTCTCTCAGATTTTTAAAATTCCACTAACAGAAGTGGTAAAATTAAGTTTTATGTAAGTTTGTAAAAAGCTCCTAGGAGGTAGGTAAAAGACCGTGAAAAATTCAATTAAATTTTTATATATCGAAAATTATTATAAAATGACTCCAATGAATTAAATTGAACATACATAGGTATTATATATCAATTTTTACCTAAAATAAATTGAAATAAAATAAATAATTATTTAAATAAAAATTAGGTTTTTAAATAGTAACACAATGTTTTCGTTATTCATCAAAAATTGCAAGTTTTAAGAAAAATACCAAAAATTCACCCTAGGATAATTTTGATATTCCGAATCCAAAAATTAAGTCCATTTTGAAAAATAATATTTATAAAATTTAAAAAATTGGGTATTACTATTCATAACGGCTAGTTTATAATAATATTATAATAATATCTCGTTTAGTGGAACTTGGTATTGCGTACCACACACACTATCGTGGATGGTATTGATTGCGTGTAATGCAAGCCTAGTCAGGGTTGCGTGTAGTGAAAGCACCGTTTTGTGTTGCTTATAACATAATCAAATCATATTTCATTTATACATAAAACAAAATCTATACTTAATGTTGCGTAGAATAATTTCCACAAAACGAACATGAAATTGTGTGTAACACGAGCCATGAATAGTGTTGCGTATACTACAAGATAATACGGTGTTGCATATAGTACAAGCTAAACTTGTTGTAGTGTATAATAGAAGATATCAATGAAATTAAAAGAATATTTTTCATAAAATCTCAGGGTGTTAAAAATATAGTCTCTAGGAGCTCCTAACCCTTTGATAGGGGATATCTAGTGTTTGATAGTTCAAGATCCATTTCAGGAACCTTCAATTATATTATTCAGACCTATTTCTAGATATGGAGGCCATAGAGAGGCATTTCTAGGAGTATTTTCAAATATAGATCCAATACTAGTTCACCCCATTTTTGATGAATATGTATCTCTAGGAGATGGAATGAGAAGAGATCATTAAGATAAATCTATACAAAACAAGATCATTGTTAGAGGGGGGTCATCGAGATCACTCAAGAAGAATATTTGCGGTATGGGGTTCCAAATATTCAAGATAGAAGACTATTTGATCAGTTGAGATCAAGACCAATATATCAACATATAATTTCTGGGGGGTGATTCTCATGTCAATACCTTGGGGTCATATGCATGTTTTTATTGTGGAGGTCAAGGTTATAATTTGTGAGAGTTACTGGACTTTTTAAATAATCAGTGTGTGCCAATTGTTCCATATCATGCTCGTCCACAAACGCTGTTACTGCTATGCTAGTAGTCATAGGTTGGTCCAGTTTGGGATCAGTAGAGATTTTATGGGGTTTGTAGAGGATAGTTCTGGGAAGCATTATATCCTCATAGAGCAGAGATCAGCCATGGTAGTGGGAATTAGTATGGTCATAGGGGGCATGAAGCAGGTCATGGTCAGTTTCTTTCTTTAGTGTCTCCAATGTTAGCTGTATTGGACATCATTTGAGGAAACATATGATTGTTTTATACTTTGGTGAATGATTTTTTTTTATCTAGGGGTTACAAAATCATTCATATCACCTATCCTTATGCATTCATTGTTACATTAGATAGAGATACTTCTAGTGCCCTTAGTGTTCAATATGAAAGTGGGAGGTTGAGATAGCTTGTTTGATCTTTGTAGAGACTATGAGATAGTGTTGGGGAAGTACTACCCTGGGTGATAATTCCCATGTTTAAATATACAACCATATATCATAATCCTCATTATCAATTGGTTGTATTTGGAGAATGATATCATGCGTTACATAAGGAGGTAGGTTGTGTTATTCAAATATGATAGAGATCCAACAATGATTGTCACCAAGAAAGACCCTATGATGGGTTAGAGGAGTGTTCCATCCTTATCATCCTTTACAGAAGAGATGTTGTGATGGTTTAGGGAGGTTCCCCAATTGTAATTATCAGGGTGCTAGAGGAGTACCTTGATCTATTTCTAGAGGATTTGGTAGCATTACCCCCTCGACAATAGATCTATTTTTGGATTGAACTATAGATTTCCATGTATTCTATGTCAATGTATCCATATTGAATGTTTCCGTTTCAATTGTGAGTGTAGCATATAAATATTGATGGTATATTGTCATGTTCTATCATTCATCTATGTCTTTAATTGTTGGGTGCACCAATTTTGATCATGAAAAAGCCTGAATTATGTTTTTTCGTTCTGTATTAATTATCACCGCTTAAACAAAGTTATAGTGAAGAACTAATATCCCCTTCTATAGATGGGTGATTTTTTGATGAAATGATAAATGAATATGGGTTCTTGAATATCAATTTTTAGTCTATATATCATCAAATTCATGTGATGTATAAAGATATCCCAAAGACTCTATTAAATAATCATAATTTTCATTGAATAATTTTTTTGTGTTGCCCTTCGATTTTATTAGTGTCCGAGTTGTGTTCAATGCGTTAATTAATGATGTGTTTCTTGAATTCATGTATAAATTCATGGTGGTATTCATCGATAGTATCCTTGTATACATCACATTAGATGAGTAGAATGTGGTGCATATACATACCATTTTGGAAGTTCTTAACTATGAGCAGTTTTTTGGGACGTTTTCAAAGTGAGAGTTTCTGTCTTGGGAAATCGGTTTCATGGGGAATGATGTATCCTAATAGATAGTAGATATGTAAATATTGAAGATAAAAATAGTTGTGTCTTAGGAAACCCCCACGATAATGGTAGAGTATTAATGATTAATTGGTCTTGAAGGATATTAAAGGAGGTTTGATATATATTCAATAGGTTAATGAATCCACTGGTTTTTTTGAATAGAAATTATAAGGATTTCATGTTGTCAAATCAGTGTCAGATAAATTTTGAGTATCTGAATGAGAATTTGTTATGTGCTCCAATTCTTTGTCCTCCAATAAAAGTTTTTTAGTTTGAGATTTTCTCTGATGGTTTTCATGTTGGGTTTCACTGTGTGTAAATGATTTAGAGATCAGTCATTTCTTAAATGACATTGTACATACACCCACATGATCCTAACTATGGAACCCATGATATTGTGTGGGAAAATATTGTGTTTTCCCAAAAGCAGGGGAGATATTTACTCATCAGTAAGAATTTTTTGGTATTCATAGATCAAAATAGAATGGGGTATGTTTTTTTTCCAAATGTGACATGAACTTATACAAATGTTAGTGGATGGAATTCTTATAGGAATATGACTTAAAGGTTTCATATACAACTAGGTAGTGAAATTTTATAGTCGATACGTTCTGCAGAAAGTCACATAGTGATGTAGTGTATGAATCTGGTGATTCGTCGGTGGTGAGGGATGAAAATTCAGGATTGCATCTAGATATGAGAGAAATTATCGGTAGATGATTTTTTATTTAGATTATAGTGAGGTCATATATGGTGTAGTAGGTGGAAGGATCCAATTGGTGGATCCTGAGGTGGATGTCTGGATAGACCATGTTTCTTTTAGAAAGTCCTCCGATGGTTGGTCTAATAATGAAAAACACAGATTTTTTGTTTTAGATGAGAATTTTAATTTATTTGGAAATGTATGATATGTTTCCTAGATAGTACTATAGTTTTCTTTTTTGCAGTATATCATGGTGTAAAAATGATGTACTGTTCATTGGGATGTCATTTTTTCTCGTCTAGGTTGAAGCATGTAGTTGGTGGGGTTTTTATCTCCATGTTTATTCTACTAGAAAGTGAAGGTCAAGCATCGTGTTCCTAGTGGTTTTCGAGTATCATTATATGTTATTCAATGTACATGTTTTGATACCTCGATGGAATTTTTTTTGGATTACCTCGAGATTAGAGAGGCTACGGGGATATATGGGTTTTATTGGATAGTTTGAAAAAATCATCCCACATTATAGCAATCAACTAGTCGAGCTAAGTCATGGTCTTTATTGAGGCAATATCTAGAGGAGGCGGTGACACTCCACAGGGTACCGAGGATGATAATTTCGGATCAAGATCCTTATTTTACCTCTATGGTGTGGAGAGGTCTCCGACATGATTTTTGTTCTCAGTTATGAAATATCAAATATTTTCATCCACATACGGAGAGTCAGACATAGTGGTCCATATATACTATCAAAGACATGTTTCACTCTTGTGTCTGAGATTTTTTAGGTTTGTAGATGATTCACCTTTACATGGTATAGTTATATTAAAAATATAGTTTTCACTGTACCATAGGAATGGATATGTTTGAAGCCTTCTATGGCTGACCATGCAATTCTATGATGTGCTGGACTGGGGTCGGAGAGTCTGGAATTATCAAAACCGAACATGTAAAGAATCCAATAGTGATGGTTCAGGTGATTAAAGGGAGGATGAAAGAATTATAGGATCATCAAAAATCATATATCAATCATCTGAGGATACTTTTGGAGTTCGGAATTGGGGATCATGTGTTCTTAATGGTGAATCACTATATGGGTCGGTAAGGGTTGGTGTTAGAAAAAATAATTATCCCATGTTTATTGTCCATTACAAGGAGTTATATCCTATTGGAGCCATGAAATATTGGATAGCGCATATCCTATATACAAGTTTGATACTCAGTGTTTTTCAAATGATATAGCTTTATTATTATCTTCATGGTTACACATACATCATTGATTGGGGAAACATTGATGTTATAGATGATGTAACCTTCAATGATAAGATAGTATAGATAATGGAACACTGGGGAGGGATTTGTATGGTTATGTTATCCCACTAGTTCATGTGTTGTGGTTGAATATTGGAATGTAGTATAGTATATTAGAACATGAATTTCAATTATGTGCCTAGTATCTAGATCTTTTTTGGGATATGATCTTCTCTTGAAATGATGGTCATTTTGTGGATGTATAAATTTTTTGTTTTACTTGTTCGAATTATCTTGTTTTTTGTTTTGAATTTACTTATATTGAGATATATCTCACTTAAGTGATTGATTGGGATATTTTTTTTGTATGTGGTGTGGTTTAATGTTGATCCTTTAGTGAGGTCGTTGAGCTCTTATTGTGCCAAGATCCTAGACGGGATGAGAACCCATTTTAGACAACCCATTTCCGGTGCCACATGTTGTCATTGTTCGGACAACCCATTTCAGTTTTCTCTATATGTTTGTTTTAAATTCTCAACGATGAGAATATTTTGAGTGGTGTCCCATGTATGGGCCCAAATTCTCATGGCTATACCCCATGCAGATTTCTGAAGATCGATGTTCTCGAAGGAGTCTCATATGAAATTTGTAGGAGTTTGGATACGAGTTTATGGAAAAAATAATAATAACATACCCTATAAGAATTACACATCATCTTATTTAGGTTAATGACCTACTATTTTTTAGTGATAAAAAATAAAAAGGTCACACATTTTTAACAAAAACCAATATCGGATGATTAAACGACATGAATGAGGATTGCAAATATTATAAATCTTCAATTTTAAACATTTTACAATGCTTCTTCCACTAATGGATTTCACAAACGCTATTGATGTAGCTCTTCCTCTTGTTCTAGGTGACCTGGAAACCCCCTCTTAGAGATGTTAGGAATTCCAATATTATGTATCAATCTCTAGCTTCTCTCTATTGAGTATTATTTGATCCAAGGTATGTTCCACCACTATTCATGTGGTTTCCTCAATCAATGTCTTCATGTTTTTCTTTTCCATGTGGTGGACCATGATCTCCATGTTTCTAAATGTGTTTGTTGGTTATTTTTGGTGTAGTTGTGGAAGGAATTAATTAGGACATTACAGTACTTATGGGAGAGGTGATCGGGATTTTCATCATCAGTTTGTTCTCATGCAAAGAACGTTAACACCCATTTTGAGGTTTGAGATTTTTTATTCTTTATTTATTTGTGTTAAATTGTAGAGAAATCATGATTTATCCTCTTAGATAACAATGAAATTAAATTAATAACTACTTGGAATGAATATATTAATTGATATAGATCATATTACAAGAAGGATATTTTGTACCATGATAATAGTTTGTGTCTCGTTTTTATAGAAAGTGTGGTATGTATGGTGTTCTAGTTATGCTTGTGTTAACACATGGAATTGAAATGAATGTAAATTTAGAATTTATTTTTAATTTAATTGGCTAAAATATTTATGATGCATGTTTAATGAATCTCGTGTTTTGTAATTTAAATGATGAAATAATGTTTAATTGATTTTTATCTTCTACTTATTAATGGAATTGAATAATGATGTAAATCATACAGATACATGTTGATAAAGTAAATAAAGTCATGTACATTGATTGATTAAATAAATTTTTAACAACTTATGAAAGCTTAATGATTTGGATTTCTATAGTTGGAAACTCTAAATAATGAATATTTCAATTCAAGAAGGAATAATATTCGGTTGTGTGAGAAAATATAATTCATTTATAGGGCCTCCTTTTCCTATTTTGTTATAATGGCCATGTGCCTTTTTATTTGGATCCATGAGATCTTGTTTAGTGTGAAGCATGGATACCTTTCTTAAAGTATAAGAGCCCGAGTTCTATTTTTTAATGCTTCTTGTTATTTTTTGTGAGATAGGGATGGATATGCCTTGAGTGAAATTGTGGTATATGGTGGAGGGTTGTTTGAATGTGGTGTGAGCCAGGGAAGGCTGATCCTGGATGGAAATTGTGGCATATGGGGGCAGGGTAGCCCAGTTTTTTTTTGAATTAGTTCATTCTTATGATAGAAAGATGAATCAGGGTATGCAAGTGGGTGTCGAGGAGGATACTAGAGATGATGTAATATGTTGAAGATGAGATTACCCATCTATATAAAAGTTGGATTATTCATTGACTATATTTTTATCTACTGACCATTATGTATGTTTTATACATTTCTTTACCAATTGCATGAGGCACATTGATGTTCTTGGTTTCCTACCATTTTTGGTAGCTTTGGATTTCTGGATAGAGGTCATGGTAATATGGAATGTAATAATTTTAATAAATGAATTAATATTTAACCCATGGGGTTGAATCTTGCTAGGATAAAATATTGATGTTATAATTATGAGATGTCATGGAATCAGTTTTCTTATACAAGGAGGGAAATGATCATTATTTTAATTCTAAATTAATATAATCTAGATAATGTTAATGGTTAGTTTAGGATTAATGTATTAATTAAGGAAAGATAGAACTAATGAAAAGGAAAAAATTAATTTATTGTATCTCATTAAATGGTTGTGTAGTTATTGTTTATATGGTCTTAGTTGTGGCATCTGTGAGTCCAAGTGATGTTAGCTATAGTGTATTCAGAGACTAGGTTATTCCCATAGTGTAGTTTTGTGCTCTATAATATCATTTACATTTTGTGTTTCCTTGTTCTACTCCACCATATTTGTTATGGAAATTGAAACCATAGGGATTCTGAGCCCTGAGGGTGTTTTCCCCAACATCCTAGTGGGTGGAGGGATGGTTGAGTATCCCCCTTGGCCCTGCACTCTTAACATGGTAGTTACTTGTGCTAGTATGCATGATTCTTATATTCCCCATATATGTGTGTAGAGAGATGTAATGTATTGTGGGTTTTCACATACATGTATTCTATAAATAGTTTCCTAAGGACTACTATATGTATAACATGTATAGCTTGTGATTTCTTGAGGTTCCTTAGTTATTGTATTGGTTGTTCTGGCTTGAGTTGTAGTACACATTTTATAATACATGTTATACTGGATTTGGTGGCTCCTAAAAACTACCAAGTTAATTTTGGTTATGTGGGAATACCGGTGTACTATAAAAGGTTCATTTTTTGGTACATTTCCCATGTGTCTATGGGCTAGCCTTTTTAAAGACAGATGCTAAGGATTTGCGATGTTTGGGAAGAGTGGAAAATCAGTGGGGAAGCGGTTATATGGTACCCTAGATTTTCATTATTATATTATATTCTCATGTATGCGATACTTAGTGAGAGTATCCATGGTGAGATAAAAAAACTAATATACATGTTTATGTTATTAGTTACTTTCAGTGTGTTTTAGGGTGCTTTAATTACCTTTTCCAAGAGAGGATGTTGGGAGGATCCTACAATGTATACTTTACTAATCACCCTATGTATATATAAACTATTTATCAGGTCATTTGGTGAAGGTAAGAGTTCATACTAGTTACTACTAGATTGTAGTTTAGCAGAAGTAGTTTAGGTTATATGATCATCGCTGCCTTTAACTTGTATTTCTGCACTTTCTAATTCCATTTAATTATAGTAGCTCATGCATGAAATAACATATGTAGACTTTAGATATTATTTTATATTGGTTTATGTGAAATATTTTGTCGGTTTATGCCTTATCTATATCTTTTTCATTTGTTCTCTTAGAGGTTAATGCCTCTTATATGTGTGTTTATTATACCCTCAGTGCTAGTCACTGAATTTATAGAGGCGGGACTCAGGAGTAACTATCTCTCCACTCCCATTGATGGAACAAGAGGGGTACACCTAGGGTGGATGGTGTCCTGACAATATTAATATATTTATTGTAAAATTATTACACATATAAAGGGTGAAAACAAATCATATCCAACAAGTTTGTTGGGATGGAACCCACAACTTTTAGTTGAAATGGGTCCAAAGTCCAAAGTCTATGTTTGTAATTCCCGAGATAGTAAAATATTATATAAAAAAATTATAAAAAATAATAATTTTTATAATTCTTAAAAAATATACTTTTTCATATATATATATATATATATATGGGTCAGAAGTAATTTTTTAATTAACATATTAATTTTATTTCAAAAAATTATTGCAATATATTTTTGAAACATAATATAATTATGAATGAAATTAATCTTATGAGATTAGGTTCATGGATTAATGGTTTAATTTTATTTTAGAATAAAATGTGATTTTAATGTGTATTTTTAGTGATTCAGGTCATTTTTGGAAATTATTTAAAAATAATTATATATTATATGACAACATCAAAATCAATTTGTTTAAAGATGATAGAAGGTATTGATGCTATTTGAAGAAAATATTTGAAAGAATATGTCATGAAATCATTATAATATATTTATTTCAATATTAGTCCAGAACAAAGATAAATTTTAGGGATAGTTTTTTACTGAATGATTTATCTTGTTCTTTGGGTACCACTATATAATTTTGGAGATAAATGTGTTATTTATTAATATGAAGGATAATCAACGTGGGAAATTTTCAAACCTTATGATAGATATTATGGGATTGGTTAATTATTATTTATTGTAGAAATATATTTTTATCCTTCTATTGAATATATGATTCAATAAATATTTATTTTAGTGAATCTGTCATAAATAAATTTTCTTATATATGTATCTATTGGTGAAAAATATGAGGTCGTTATTAAAATTGATTAAAGGAGGAAATTATACTAATCATGTAATAAAATTTCCTTATTCACATAGTCTATATGAGAATGGAATTCCAAAAATCTATGAAAAGGAATATTAAATAAATTTCATCATATTACCTTCATTTATGAATAGTAAATACTGTTTTTCCAACTATTTTTATTATGTTATTATAGTTAATAAATTTATAATTAAAATTACAATTATTGTGGTTAGTGACCTCTATCACTCTATATAATTATTGTCATATTATTACATGTTCATATTTTAACTTAACTATTATTTTTTCCGATATGGAAATATAATTTTTGTAGATGACCATCATATTTCTTTTTCTATGATTAAAAAAGGATGTTTTATTAAACCTTTTGTGAAGTGATAACATAAAAAAGAAATATCTAAATGGAAACTCCTGCATTACCAAGTTCATGTTAAAGTGGGAGGAATTTTGTTTTAAAATTAATGTGAGGAAAATATAACGACATGATATTTTAATTGAATAAAATTATGTTTGATAATGTGTATGACACATAACCCAATGTTTAAATTAACCATGAAATATTATTATATAAATTTATAAATTTATACACAACCTCTCAATAGATGAGAATAATTTGTAATGCACCAAAAATAAATAAATATCTATTCTAGTTATTTTAAAACAACAAATCACATTATTTTATAGAATATATTTTATTATCATATATTTAGAGAATTATGAAAAACTTATAGAAAGTAAACCCATACATAAATGTTGAAAATTATAATTAGTAATCATTATATTCAGAAAAAGAAAACCAATATAATCATAGTTCATTTTCATCGTAAATTGTTACAATATTTATCTTGACTTAATCCTTATACCTATTTATTTTTTTCACTATGGAAATGTTTTTAATACATGGTATGTGCACAAAAAACATAGTAGGGGGAATAAAAATAATGAAAACTATTAGTTTAGTGAAAACAATATAACACATAAAAAATTTACTATTACCTTAAATGTTATTTTAGTTTTTATAAAAAATTAACACAAAAAAACAAAAACTTTAAGCCTGAGTAAAACCATTAAACCACATATAATTTAATTAAAACCCCCTTTTTGTTTACGTAGAGTATCATATTCACAAATGACTTTCAAAATCCATGAAATAGGAATAAAAATACAATCGAATTCCAATATAACTCTATTTAAAATATAATCATTACACAACACATTAGATATATATAATGGAGATCACATTTCATATATGCTATATCAAGATCAACAATTTTTTATGAGAAATAATGGGGATCATGACATCGTATTAGCTAAATTGGGATCACCCATGAGCAATAATGGGGCCCATCCTTTAACATAAGATATATTAGGAACATTCCTTTTATATTTATTGATCATGTAATATATCACAAATAATACATTCTATGATTTCATATTTCATTATAAAACAATTTACAAACAATTTAAAATACATATGAAAAAAATTATAATATAATAATATTCTATTCATTTAAATACAATTTCCACTAAAAAATAATAATAAGGGAAATATGTTATTCATTAGATGAAAATAAAACTGAATTTTTTAAATGAAAACAAAATGTTCCATTATGAAGTCACCTTTTTTAAATGTGGTGAAATTATAAATGAAAACATATTATTTGATGATAAAAATATTTTCATGTAATGGAAACTAATAAACATTATGATGTTTTGAATGTGGGTAAATACAACCTTACCATAGAAGATAAAAAATATTTCATCCATATTTTGGTCAAAAATGTCATAGTGAGCCTCATTTAGAAAATGAGAAGATGAGTCCATTCATACCATTTTTAAAATTTCAAAGGCGAGTAAAGTGGCTTTAAATTATCATTACAAAATTGTGAAAAATAATTTGAAAATTTTTAAGAAAACAACTACATGAATGGAAGAAATATTTAAATGGAATATTTAAAAAATATGTTTTCAATGAAATTACATAATAAATATCATATAAATGATGATATAGTTAATTAAATTAATTGAATATCATAATCTACAATAATGAATCTTAAAAAATATAGATAAAAGATAGTATTATCAATTTTAATTTAACACATTATCGTAGTATGATAGAATTATTGATGTTATGGTTAACCCAACGAAGAGAAATTTGGGTGATAATTACATTACCTACAGTATGACATCTTTAAATGGGTTAAATCCTCTTATATAAATTCTATAATAAGTTTATTAAATTATTAATGAACAATATTAATGTTTATAATACCTTATATGAATATTTAATATCATATTTCCATCCATTTATTAATCATATTTTATTAATTTCATTATTTTTTCTGTGTGTATTTCAAGGATTTGTTGTTCATTCATTTGTGTATAACATATAATTTTCTTATAAAATGGAAAAGAAAACACTAGAAGTGGAATGAAATGGTATTAATGAAAATATTGATTTATAAATATCCCCATAAATAATTTTTAATTCTTCCATTTGGATCAATCATTTTATTAAATGTATATGATAAATGTTTGTTTAATATGATGTTTTATCTAAACATCAGAAACTAGTTTAACTATCTTTAATGTTATGTCTAAATACTAGTTATAGAACATGAAATAGGTTCTAAAATACATATTAATATACTCTTTACCCATAATAAAATATTTATGACTGGAATTGAGGTATGAAATGGAAAATGTAAAATAAATAACCATAGAGATATTTGACCTCCATAAGCTGGACAATGGTTTTGTTTTATTGTGTAACAGGAAGGTAATAAAAGGTATTGATTTAAAATATTAAATTAAAAAAATTAAATAAAAATATTTATTTTAATTTATATTTTTTATTATTTTATGGATGAATGTTGTGAATAGATGGTAGAATAAGGCAAAAAATTAATAGAGGTTGTTTGAGAATGAAAACTGTTGGATAACACATCCTTAATGGATCCCTTAAAGCATGTAGAATTGGTATTTGGGTAATACCAAAATCCTCAAGAAATGGTGATAGTGGGGAGGAGATTATTTTTTGTTATTTTATTAGATTAATGTATCGTGATGATAAATGGGGTGTAGAGGGGTGATATTTACACTTGAAGAGGGTTGATTTTAATTGATTAATTAATGGTTATTTCATACTTAACGCGATCCAAAAAATTGGTGGAATTACTTCAAATGAATTAAATATAAAATTAATGTTTAAAATAATTTTTATATTTTTGAAAAAAATCGACCATCAATTTAATGTTCCATATTTTTGTTATGTTAATATTAAAATATTTTAAAATAACTCATTATATTATTTTACCTATATAGTGGTAAATTTATTTTATTTACCTTGGTAAAATAATTAGGATAAAAAATGAAAATGACATTTCAGACTAATTTTTAAATTTCACTTCTAAATATGTAATCTATTTTATGATATTAAATACATTAAATTCAAAAAATAGAAACGAAACCTGTACACATAATGAAAAATAGGGTGTTTAAGAAGTGTATTTTCAAGAGAAAAAATGATTTAATATCAAATATTTGATTAATAAAAGCCATTATATGAAAAAAAATTAATATTTAATAATATATAATTTTAAAATTTAATTTTAAATATTCCCTAAGCAGGATTACAATAATTAATTAAAAAGGATAATCCTTATGTACTTTAAAGTAGTTTTTAAAAAATCTTGTTTTTTAACCCAAAAATAAACCTATTCTAAAATACAATAAAATAGTGATTAAAATAGTTCTAAAAAATGGAATATAATTAAATAATACTTATGTATATTTAAAAAATATAAAAAACATAATATATATTTTAAATTGTATAATTTATTGAAAAATAAATGAAATTTTCATAAAAAATCATTATATATCATTATTCACTATAAAACCCAATATTTCAGACAAAATTACATAATTTCACCGCAATAAAGAAATTATACGCTTAAAAATGATATTAATTTTATGAAATTGAATTTCTAAAACATAAGAAAAAAATTATAATTCTAACTCAAAAAATACATATAAAATTTTCTTTTTTAAGAAAATATATTTTTGAAGAATATAATGACTTCACTAAATATTAGAGTGATCATTTACAAAGTATTAATTAATATTCTATAAATTATTATGTCCATTATATATTAAATAATGTTGTTGAGAGTATTCATTCATTCTAATTTGACATCTAGATTATACCTTTTACATTTAGATTATGAGATTAGGTTGTTTTTTATGAGGAAAATTTCAAATGTTATCCTCTAAAAAACATAGTATTTACATTTAAAATAGAGATAATTAAAATTATCCAACCAATTAATTAATTTATAACTCTAAATATGATATATGTATTGATATATAAGGCTATTAATTTTCAACATACCATGGTTTAAATGCCATATTATAAACAGGATCAATAAAATATTTACATAAAAAGTGATCAAGGGAAATTACAAAGGTCATTTGAAATAATTGATACTATAATTTTATGTAATAGAATGTGGATATATAATATTGAATATAAAGTTCATGTAATTATAGAAAGTGATAGGGAACATGACAGTGAAAAGTTTGCAATTAATAAACTGTAAACATATGATGGTTTAAAAAGGCGATTGATTTGTTGGTAATAAAATAAATAGAATAATTTTTTTGTTCCAAAATACATTTACAAGTGTTTAAAATTTCTTATAACTCCATGAGTAATAAAATTATGAAATATAATTACATGAAATTTAGAATTATTTCTTCATATTTTTATTAAATGAAGAATATTCATGAAGGATTTTTATATCTAATGCCTCATAATCAAATTAGATGTTTTGAAAAATATATAAACATTTATCTATCTATTTATCAATTATTTTTAAATAATCACATTAAAAATGGTTAGCATAACATAAGATAATTCTCAAAAAAATATGCCTTTATATGATCAAAATATACATTAATCTCTAAAATTCGACAACAATACCAAACATTCAACATAGATTATTCAAAAAATAACAGTTTATTAAATTACTCAAAAACATTATAGACAAATATTGAAACTAAAAAATCATAAGGATTAAATTACATTGAATTCCCAGAAAAATATTATATTCAAATAATAATAATATAAATCAACCTTAAAATCTCATTTTAATATATATTTTCCATCATAACATAAACAACATGATATAATAATCATTTCCCAAAATACTGTGAATAACCGTAAAAAATACATGTTTACAAAAGATAATTATTCATTTATTTTTCAAATAAAACTCTAAAATATACTGTTTTGCTTAATCGTATATGGTTTTAAAAATATTGAGTGTCTTTTGAAATAAAGTAAACCCTATAATCACCCAATAAAATTTTCAATCTCATAGTAATCTATATGATGAATCATTTGATCAAAAAATCGACTTTTTTATTGATAAAAACAATTAACTAAAAAGTGAAAAATATCATGCTAAATGTGGATTTATGTGGTCCAGTGGTAGGCGATGCACCCATTTCTACCTTTAGCTGTGTGTTTGATCCATCCATCAATTCCAGATGTGATGGGTTTCCACACAATGTATGAGTTTCACTTTTTTAAATAGAAAATTAATATAATCCAATAAAATTATAGAATTCTAAAAAAATTCCTAAAAATAACAAAAATATATTTAACCTCAAATTTTATCTCATACCTTTCATTTTCAACCCATGAAATTACAAACCCATAATTTTTTAAAATTCAGAGATCACATAATCCAAAAAGGCTACCAATAACTTTAATCATATTTCCAATAAATGTAAATGAATTTTCCCCAAATAACATTTTTCATTTCAGAAAAATTATTTGTTACATGTTCCTAGAAGAAATATCACTTTTTACTACTTTTGAACGGATTTTATTCCATCCGACATATGTTTAATTTTTTTTGGAAAAACATACTATAGAAAAATAAAATGGCTTTCCATGATTGATGTAAAATTAATATAACAGCACACCTTCATAAATGTTAAAAATCATCATCACTTTTCATTTTAATATTATTTCTTAATACATCATTCCTATAATAATAGGTTTAGATTATATCCTTATGATTCTTCAATATAAAATATAAAATGATGCATAATTTGAATATATGAAAATAAGTCATTCCATAAATATTGACATTAGGATTTTATTAATATGCACTTTATCTTAAGACATGATTCCCAACATCTAGGAATTAAATGGAAGTGTCCATTTTAGAAAATACCTTTTATATAGAGTTATTAATGTTGGGATGTTGAAATAATATTAAATAGATAACATGACCAGTTATATTTTTGGGGAAAATAAAAGTAGTTAGATAACTCAAATATCTTATTTCATTTAATTTAAATACTCTGAATAATTTCAAAATAATTTGAACATTATTTTTCATTAATATAGAAATTAAAATCATCATGAAGGTATACGAATTTTGTGAAATATTTCTATTCATATATCTTAATAAAATACCCTTAGTCGGTATAAAATGAAATCATAAAATCATGAAATTAATTATGTCATTTTAAAATGAAAATGTAAATTTTAATGATGAGACACATAGAAACTCTAAAATATATTAACATTAAAATCTTTTATACTTCATTCAATTATAATTATAAATCCAATTTACAAAATATATCCTTTATCTCACTTAAATACATCCAATTTAAAAGTAAAATGGGTGTATATATCATTAACCATATAATAATATTTAAACTTGTAAAACCATGATAATATATATTAATCATAAGAAAAAATACAAGGGAACCACATAATCATCAAATTTTCCTGAACCCTGCTCTGATAACAACAGTAAGGATCAAGTATTAAGTAATACTTATTCTTGTTTTTTAAACTAAAATAACTTTATTTTCCTAAATATGTTTATGTTTATTATAATAAATAATTAGGTCAAACTCTATCATATTGAAACCACACATTAAAAGTGGACACTTATACTCTCTATAAATTTTTTAATGAAATGGAACTCTTAAAAAACATGTGGTTTTTCATGATAAATATTTATTGTTTTCATTCTGACCTCATTTTAGTCTCTATTAATTAATTAACCTAATAAAAATCATTTTAAAATCGATCATGATAAAAAAATCATTTTTAGGGACAAAAAAAATAGAAAAAAAATCATTAACATAGTGGAAGATATGAAAACTCATATAACATTTACCATTACCTTCTATGATCTTTGAGTGTATTATATTAAACATTTTATCCAAAAAAACATACATATTTTTTTTTAAATTACAACCTTTAAACCCCATAGAAAGTTATTTAAATACATTTTTTAGTAATATAGAGAATCATATTCAAAAAACCCTTTCAGAAGCATTACATTTTGAATAAACATATGTCTAACTTCTTATATAATTCTTTATGAAACCTAATCATTACCTAATTAATTGTAGATATATAATGGGTACCACCCTTTGAATAAGTAATATCGGTCTCACCCATTTTTCCTGGCATAAAATGTAGATCAACTATTCATATAATTTATATCGAGATTAACCATGAGTTATAATAGAGATCAAAACATTGCTCAAGATATATCTATGTAACCTATTTCATATATACTGATCAAGTACCATATCATGAATAAAATATTTTATACTTTCTATTTTCATCGAAAAAATATTTTTAAAACTCTAAAAATACCATATGAAACAAAAATTTCAATATCATAATACTTCTTTATTTTGAAATCTATTTTCAATACTAAATTTTTGAATACACAGTAAAGAGGGTATTTATTTGAAGAAAATATCATTTAAAACATTTTGTGATGAAAATTACAATCTCAATTAAAAAAAAACATATTTTTTTTTGAATAACTATGCACTAATAAATGAAAATATTTTATTTTAAAATAATAATTAAAACCAGTTAAGGGAATAATGAGAGCATTAATGCATCATGAATGTCGCAAAATCCTCCTATTCCAGATATGTTAAAAAAATAATTCCTTCTATATTTTTTTGGAAAAGTGACAATGAAATGTTTTTTGAAAATTATGAATGTAATCCTTAAAAAATTATAATATATTAGATGAATTATAAATCATTGAATAATAATAATATAATTGGTAAAAAACTTGAAACAATTTAAAAAAACATGGCCATGGATGTAAAAATATATTTTCGAGAAACATTAAAATGATAATTATTTAAAAAATGTTCCTTATAAATATCATTTCATTGACGTGATTGTTCATAAAATGAATTATAATTGTGTATCCTTAATAAATAAACATAATAAAAGTGGAAAATTATATATAATAATCCAAATTTTTGTTACTCATAATCTTATCATGACATAATCAATGGAGTAGAAGGTTACCCAAAAGAATGAAAATTAGGATAAGAATAGTCTTACCAATGTTTATAAATCATTCAATCATTATCAATCCTCTTGTATAATGGTTTAAAGAGTTACATTAATTTATTAGTAAACAATATTATTATTTATAATACTATGTATGATATTTTAATAAAATATTTCAACCCATTCATTTATAAAATTTATTATTTGCATTGCTTCAATTCTATTCAATTTGTGGTTCCATAGTTGGTTCATTTTTTATAACTATGTATTTTATTCTCAAAGTGAAATAAAACTACTGAATTGGAATTAAATGGTATTAAATCCATGAATTCGAAACATTATCATAATTTTTTTATTTATTATAATAGGATGATTCTTTTGATAAAATAATAACGATAAAAGTGTGGTGTAATTTGGTGGTTTCTCTAACAATCACTAACTTGTTTTATTTTTTATATTTTGTATATATATTAGTTACAGACATTAAAAAGGTATTAATATACCAATTAAAATATAATTTATTAAGAATAATACTTTTATGACCATCCCTAATGGCGGTAATGGAAGACAAAAAATCATTATACATGGAGATTTTTAACCGCAATAATTAGGAATTTGGGTTCATTTAATTTAATAAAAGGAGGTAAAAATATGGGTGGATAAAATAAAAACATTTAGCATCATAAAATTCATTTTATAAATTATATTATAGTTATTATGATTTATGGAAGAAATTGTTTAATGGATGGTAGAATAAGTATTGAAATTATATAATTCCACGAACCCTCACATTCAGATTCAATAGCAAAATATGTTTTCGATTTTTTTAAGAGATAACAACAAAATACACATAATATTATAAATCCATTTTCCTTATCTGTTCTATGTTTTGGATTATTATAATACTTATTAAATATACTAAATCATAGTTTACACAAGTAATTATTATATAACTAATTGGTTTCATCTTCACTAGAAACATAACTATACGTTTAACTTATATGAAATCCTGTTATTTTTAAAAAAACTCAGGATCAGATCAAATAACCCATTAAGGGTTATAAAAATATGGAAATAAAACTTTAGTTCATAAATACATATAAAACATATTCCAATGAACCTAAACTCAATAACATTACTTATGAAAACATTAGGTTCCCATAAAAGTATTAAAAAATATTTGTAAAATATGGCATAAATTACCTAAGATTATAACCATCATGAATAAAATATTAATTGTATCCCTTAAAAATATCTCATAATGTAACCCTCATGGATATCATACAATTTAACTGTCATGGATAAATTATAATGTAACCCTCATGGTTGCCTTATGGTCTGACCATTGTAGTTACACTTGGAGTAACCATATAGTAAACCTAAAATATTATCATACCCAATTAATTGGGGGGGAGAGAAATGAGTCCCACCCTTGAATACAAATATTTCCAATTATCCCAAAAGTAATCATAAAACAAGAATACCTACATCATTGAAAACAATCCTTAAAAACATAAATTACATGGGGACTTTTAGAGAAATGTAACTTATAAATATCATATATATTTGATGAGATATAGTTAATAAAATAAAAGAAATATGTATAATTACTATAAATCTTCATAATAGAATATAAGGACCTGACCTTAAATATTACATAATCTTGAATTAAGTTAATAATTCACATTTAGGATATTTTTAGTTTTTGAGATTTTTAGAATTAGGTCATAACACATACCTAACAACTTGAATATTACTAGTAGAAAAATTCTCTTACTATCCATTTTTTATAAAAAATAAACTCATAAATAAAGAAATATTTCTAGTTCCATGTTTTATATAGAATGACTTTTCCATGATCCAATCCTTGACATTATTAATCAGTATGTCTCGTGGAAATCATTTCAAAAACATTGGATGAGAATAAAAAGCTTATTAAGGGATATAAAATAAGAAAAAAACATTAGTCCGTCAATACAAGAAAATCAAAGAAATAATACTTTTAAATGTTAAATCATAATCTCTTAAATATACCTCAATAAATTATATGATTTTTGAATAACACATAGAAATCATAAATCATAAAGGTAACATGTAGCATCCATATCATACATACATTATAACTATCAAATTTATATAGAGAGTTAAATTTGGATTACCCATCACAATATGATCCCAAAAACTCATAGGATAAACATTAATTCTAACCTCTGTCACATTACCCAATGCATTAGAGTGATTTCTTGGGCTCACCTGCCGTAGGTTTATCATGGAACCAACTGTATACATAAACAATTCCACATAATCATAACATATTCATAACACATAAAATAAACATAAAGGAAAGATATCATTTCATCCTTGAAATCATATTTTATCATTTCAATATATTGACATAATCAATGCTTTATCAAACCATTTTCAAAACCATTTCAAAAATTTAATGGAGATATTTTTGAATAAAACTGTCCCATTCCAATTTGAAACATTTAAAAGAATTATTATTTTAAAACATCAATGTCTATAAAAATAAATATTTAAAACCATTATGAAAATATTGAAAATAATGAGGAAATATTTAGATGCAAAAATCTTTAAAACATTTAAAACAGTGTTTTTGTTAAAGAGTCCCCTACCACTTAAAAAATACTTGAATAAGAATAATTACATATTAATATTAAAAAAATCTTCTAATATTAGTAGAATAATTAGATACATCTAATAATATTTCATTCTGATGTATATACATCATATGAATGTTATTTGGTCTATAAAAACAAATAAGTCTCAATGGAATATAAATTGAGACAATGTCCCTTACAAAGATCATATCCTTAGATTTAGGATAAATCAATTAAATAATTATGTGTGAAAGAAATTAATATACCCAATACAAGTGGATATTTCATGTAAAAGAATCATAGGTCATCCACACATATTCATATCCTAGAGTCATATCTAAGTAGAAGATTAACTTATGGACATTAAATTGGGTCATGATGTTCCCATATAGAAATTTGACAGCCTAATGACATCACATTAAAAATCAGAAAATGAGTTGATGGGATAGAGAAGGGTCTCTCATCACATGGACATAAAATTTATATAAAAAATGATATAGAAGAACATATCCTAAAATAAGAAAATGGAAATTATGAAACATGACATAAATTAAGTCTTTGACTGAAAGAGTATGGTGAAAGTTTCCCTTACCAATTTGGTAACTTACAAAACATTCAAACCATGAAGGAAAGATCATAAAATTATGATGTAAATACCTCTAAATTAAATAATATTAACCAAATAATACAATAATATGAAATACATACACCACAAGAAAGAAATAGTGGCAAATATAGGATGAATCTCACGACAGTAAAAAGTGGGATGAAAACCCAATACCTCGCGTCTGAATTGACTCGTTCATATTCAATATTTTGAATAAATGATTAATGTTAATTTATAATTTCTTAAGAACATTTCTTCAAGTTTATTTTTTTACATAACTTATTAAATCATTATAAACATAACATAATTATTTAAGTTAATATTGGTTGTTTTGTCAATATTTGTTACTTGAGTCGTATATGAACTTCTAATAATTAAAAATTATCCATGGGGTGAAAATTATATTATCTATATAATTATAATCATGATTTATATATCATATATATCTTATATATATTGTATTTATATATGTATTTATAGTAGTACATAACATTTGGAGATATGAAATAAAATGAACCATTCATGGAGACGGTAAGTCGTCATACGCATGAACGCTACTTTTATTTATATTACATTTTTACTGGAATGATAACATAATGAAGCATAGGTATATTATAATTATAGTATAATATCATATAACATTTGATTAACTATATCCTTTATTTGTTACACATATGGAATGAACGATTGATATGACATTGTGGGGGCGGTAGTCCGCACTTCCCCAACTGAAATTATCATTTTTTCCGATTATGGAAGCCATACAGGTATGATATAAATTAAAAATACAGAATCATAGAGACAATATATATAATATATTACATATAAATATAGTTCTATAATAATGGCTACAATGAGAGGTGGTAGGAGATAATTGACCAACCATCGTATCGTGAGGCAGTAGTCCGTCGTCCCCAGAAATAGTATGTTTTAAATCAATTAGAATGAGGTTTATGTAAGTGTAGTTTGAATACATCTCATTAAAAAAACCTAGTATATTTAGAATAATTGTGATTTTATTTATACAAATAATAATAAGATCATTGGGAGTGAAGATGTAAAATAAAATAAGAGAACTTGAGGGAAGACATTACCTTTAAATCATGTAACTTTTTTGGATTTGAGCTTAAGAGATCTCTTGAATTGCGTAATACTATGGGAAAGGCATCTAGGAGGAACATAAGGATGGTGGAAGCTTATTTGGTTAGAGATTGGATGATACAAGGGGCTTGAGAGGTGTGAGTAATGGTTATAGGTGATGGCTATTTATAAGGGGGAGGAGAGGCTCTATAGGAATGTTTAATAGTATTATTTTATTATAAAAAGTTTTTTGGTTTCTAATGGTACATAAAAAATCTAATATGAAGATAATATGACTATTGTTCAAAATAATCTCAAACAATAGATTTTAGGAATGTTTTTGTTTCATTTTTAACCTTATCATTTAGCTTTAACCCTTAGATAACTAATTTAACTCTTTCAATGTTTTCTTATATATTCATACTATATGGTTAATATAGTTACCATAAAACTAAAATATAACCACAAATAGTTTATTAATGGCATTAACAACATTATCAAATTAATTTGGCCATATCATATATTTTTAGTAATATTATATCATTTAATAAAATAATCATTGTTTTAAAAACACATTTATGTCAATTTTATATTATTTATATCATGACTTTTTTAAAAATCAATAAATACTTTATCGATTCAGAAAGAGTTCATTAATTAAAATATAACAAGTTATAACCATCCATAAAATTCGTGTATGGCATAAAATGTTTTAAATTAAATTTATTTTAATATTTATAATATCATTTATTTAACAGATTCATTAATGAGGTAATCATTATATCATCATTATGTCATAGATAAGTTTATTTATTTAGTGTCTAAAATTTTTAAATAAAATACCACGATGTATGAAATATTTTAGTTTTCTAATGACTATTTATTATAAAATAGTTCTCTTATATAACCCAGCATTAATTTTTTTAGCAAAACAATATATGTTTATGATATTTTTGCTTTTAGTTAAAAAAATTTATTAATGTTATTATCTTACCCATGTGGATTCCAAAGGCCAAAAGATTTACCCAAGGATTTTATTCCTTGTCCATGACTCATACAATAATTTTAGGACAAGTGTTATGCTTATTTTATATTATTATAATATTATTTTTACATAGAATTGCCCTATTTACATTTAATTGCGGTAAATAAAAATCAAAAGTTACTATTCACCAAAAATTATTTTTCATATTATTGAACAAAATATTACTTACAGATGAAAACCATGTATGTATGATTTTTGAAATTCAATTCACAAAAGAAGTAAAATTTAATTTAACTGAAAATTCGGGTTTTTAACAACTATGCAGTGTTTTTAATATTCACCCAAAATTGAACATTTGCAAAAAAAATATGAAAAATTCACCATAGGATAATTTTGATATTATGAATTCAAAAATGAATTTTATTTTAATAAATTCAAAACCTAAATTTTTCATTAATTAATTTAAAAATATTTTCCATTGTCAAAACTAGAAAGCGTTTTTTGAAGAAGTAAAAACTACAGAAATATTGACCAGTGTTTGTGTCCAATCTCAAAGTGAAATTACTTACAATGACTATAATTGGATTAAATGGTATAAATATAATCCAATTAAAATTTAAAACCATTTCATAAAATAATCTAACCATATAAGGAATTCATATTAAAATATTGTTTTGACATAAAATGCATCATATTTCACTATCCATTAAAAATGAACATTATCAGAAAAATGCCAAATATTTACCAAAAGTAAAGTTTGATGTACCACTTCTAAGTAAAAAGTTTATTTTTTAAAATGGAACATATAAAAGTGAATAAAAATATATTAAAAATGGGTTCTCCATTAAATGGTGGTAAAATTAAAATTTACAAATATTAAAGTATTTATGATTAAAATTGGATTAATTATCTTTTTAAACCTCTATATTTTATTGGATTAATGTAAAAACATTTAACAAACATGTATAATCATATTGTAGTTAGTTATATTCATTCCCGCCAATCCAATTTCTAGTCATTAAAAACCATTTAAAACAATTATAAAATTATATTATTTTTTGTTACAACTCAATGGTGTGTGCAACGTAAAATTTAAATGAAACCCATTGATTCATGTTGTGTAAACAATCAGACATAATGTCCCCTTGATAGTTAAATTAATATTTAATTCAAAAATAATAATAAATATGGATGTGTATTATTATTTATTTACCTCAGATGTTACAACCTTCCCTCTTTTTGGGAACTGCGTCCTCACAATTTTAATATTGGGCATGGAAACATCATTAAAAGTACTACATCAGAGAAAGATTCAACATAACAATCACTTTAACAGAACGTAATATATGTAAAAAGGTCACACGAGATAACCTATAGTACGATTCTATTTTGGAAAACATGGATATGGTAGAGAACCTAAATCTTATAAATTAATAATGAGTGATAGAAAACTATATCATGGAATTTTAACCACCACAATATCACTAATTTGTGTTTGGGTAAATGTATGAGGATAAAAGAATGCATATATCAATTTTACTTCAATATCCTTTTGAAGAATTTTATTATTACCTAGACAAAGATCATAAGGAAATATACTTACTTTAAATGTCGATTTTTAACCTTTAGTAAACTTTCTACCAAAACTCATCCTTTCTCCAAATGGTGAGTACTCAAGATTACTTGGTAACATATGTAGTGCTATAATTAACTTCTATAGAATCACATAATCCAAAAAAGATGAACTATATATTTCCCCTATCTTTATACAATAACTAAAACCAAAATGGTTTTTACAAGATCATAGAATGCCTAAAAATGATAATATTTAATAAAAAAAGTACTACTCTAAATCTCCAATATTGAACAAACAATACCCAAAGTTTAACAAAGACAATTTAATAAAAAAAATTCCGTAAAATTATTAAAAATAATCCAAACAAAAATTGAATCACAAAACTCAAAATTATTTACTCACATTGACTTCCATATTAAATCTTAACATTTATATCCAAATAAAATCGAGTACTGTTAAAGTCTCATACTGAAGTGTAATTATCCTAATCACATATTCTCAATGATAGGTTATTCATTTCCAAAAATAACCCAAATAACCAAATGTACACAATAAATACATTGATTTTTCCAAACTAAAATTTCAACCATTACTCCACAATTGAAATCCAACGGTATAATATTTTTCTTAAACATACAGTGTTCCCAAAATAGAGAATGTATTTGAAAATACCCTTTATCACTTAATCACCAAATAATTTTCCATTAATAAGGATATTAATTTGTAAAACATATGTTCCAAAAATCAAATTATTCTTTGTCTATAAAATTATTTAACTAAAAAATAATAACTCATATTATCCATGGACTCCATGTAGGCTAGTGTTAGGTGATAAATCTCAATCGCACTTTGGTTGCGGGTTCGATTCCCACGGCCTTGCCAAACATGACGGGTTGTAACCCATCATGTGGGTTGTCTTTTTTCAAAAACCATATAATTTTCTAACATTCCAAAAAATTTGATAAATTCCTAAAAAATAACCATAACATATTTTAACCATATGAGTTCTCATCGCATCTCCCATTTCATTCAGCTGCACATTAAAAAAATACCACAATTTCCTTCACATCTATTTTTACATTTGTTCCTACTAGATCCATCTATTTACTAAAACAAAAAATGCCAATGTGAGTGTATCAGTAAAATCAATATATAATAACTTATGAGGAGGCTAGACACTAAGATAAACTTATTCATGTTATCTTGAACCTATTCAATTTATCTAAAATAACTATGACTCTTCCTAAAATGATAAGCATTAATTTTATGTAACTTATGTTTAAATGACACCCTAACCTCTAAGGTTATCTAAAATGACCTTTGAAACTAACTATAAGAACTCGACTGAAAACATTACCTAATTTTGAATGAAGTTAATAATTCACATTGAGTACCATTTCATGTTTAGAGATTTAGAGAGTTAGGTAATAACATATACATAACAACTTGAATATTACAAGTAGACACTTTTTCTCACAATCCTTTCTTTCATAAAACAATAACTATTAAAAAATGAAACATGTATAATTCTTTGTTTTAGATATCATGACTTTTCATTGATCCCATCCTTGACCCTATTCATCATAAAATCATGTAGAAATCATTTCAAAAACATGGGATGAGAATAAAATTCTCTATAATGGATATAAAATTAGGAACAAAAAAATTATTCCATGAATACATACTAATCAATGAAATCATACTTTTCATTCTTAAAACATA
Source organism: Viscum album (assembly GCA_963277665.1). NCBI lineage: Eukaryota > Viridiplantae > Streptophyta > Magnoliopsida > Santalales > Viscaceae > Viscum > Viscum album. Next base: position 577,437,001 of record OY728161.1, on the reverse strand, counting down.
ATCTCTTTTACATAACTAAAAAAATCATAATATTTATGAATAAGACATAGAAATAATAACTCAAAAAGGAAAAATGTGGAATCCATATCATACATTAATTGTAGTTTTCACAGCTAAATAGTGGGTTATGTTTGGAATAACTATAATAGTATATTACCTAAATTTCATAGGAGAAACATTAACGTTTACCACTGTCATGTTACCAAATGCATTGGAGATCAATACCTGACCCACCCGCCCTAGGATTATCACGGAACCACCAGTGTACATAAAAAATTCCCAATAACAATAATATATTCATAAAAAATAAAATAATATTAAAGGAAATATAAAATTTCCACAATGCAATTACAATATACCATTTCATGTTATTTAAATAATCAATGATTTATCAAACCATATTCAAAACCATTTAAAACATTTAATAAATAGAATTTTTAATCAAAGTGTCACATACCTCATTGATGCTTTTAATGGAATTATCATTTTAAAACATTAATGTCCATAAAAATAAGTCCTTAAAACCATTTCTAAAACCTATAAATTAATGAGAAATATTTATAAGAATAAGTATTTAAATCATTTAAAACAATGTTTTTGTTAATGAGTCCCCTGCCACTAGAGAAAATAATTAAATACAAATAATTACAGAATAACATTAAATGAAGCTTTTAATATCAGGAGAATAATTATATTCATGATATAATCAGTCAAAGGGATGTATATACATAATATTATTTTTAATTGGATTATAACAACAAATGAGTCTCAATGGAATATAAATTGAGAAAATATCCCTTACAAAGATCGTATCCTTTGATTAAGGATAAATCAATGACATAATTATGTGTAACAAATAAGTATACACCAAATATAATTGGACATTAAGTGTAAAAAAATCATAGATCATTCACACATATTCATATCATGTTATAACCAAGATGTAAAAGTTCAACCCAATGACTTGAAATTGGGTTAAAAAGTTTTCTTATAGAAATTTGATAACCTTATGATATCACATTAAATTTTTAAAAAAGATATGATGAGTGAAAAAAGTTTCTCTAATTACATGGACATAAAATGTTCAAAAACTAGGATATGAAATAATATATACCAACACAAGAAAATGAAAATTAAAAGGCATGAAATAAAATAATTATTTTATTAAAAGACTACGATGATAGGTTCCCTTACCGATCTGGTAACTTACAAAGCATGCACCACCTGATGGAACGAACATACAATGAAGATGTAAATAACCATAAATTAAATATTATTACACAAATAATATAATCATGGGTAGTAAAAAAACCACAAAAAAGTAAACATTGGAAAATATAACCGGAATCTCACTGGAATAAAAAGTAAGAGGAAAACCTCGTACCTCATGTCCGACATGACACATTCATTCTTTAATATCCTATATAATAAACAAATTTTATTTATAATTTCTTAAGAACATTTTTATGTTCATTTTCTTTTTATATCACCTATTACCTCATTATAAACCTACATAATTATTTATGTTAATATCGGTGATTTTGTCAATATTTGGTACTTGAGCAAAAAATGGACTTCATATAATTACAAATTGTCCAAGTGCTCAAAATTAAATTATATCTAGAATTATATTATTTATTTAGATATAATATTTATCATATATATACAATATATATATATAGTAGTACATAAAATTAGGATAAAAGAAATGAAATGCACCGATCATGGAGACGGTAAGTTGTATGTACGCATGAACACTAATTTCATTTCTATTTCATATTTAATAGAATTAAAACATAATAATTTATTGGTATATTATAATTATAGTATAATATCATATATAGTATCATAAACTACATCCTTTATAAGTTCCACATATGTATTGAATGATTCATATCACTTTGAGGGGGCGATAGAATATACTCCCTCAAATGAAATTATTGTATTTACCCATTATGGAAACCACACATGTATGATATAAATTAAAAATAGAGAAGAATAGAGAAAAAATAAATATAATATATATCACATATAAATATAGTACCATAATAATGTCCACCTTGTGAGGTGATAGTTGAAAATTGGACAATCATCATTTTGTGAGGTTGTAGTTCGTCGTCCACATAAACAGTATATTCTAAATCCATTTTATGGATTTGTTTGTAAGTATAGATTAAATCCTTATAATAAAAAGAACATGTATATTTAAGATAATTATGTGGATATGTAAAAAAATTATAAGATGCACGTAGGTAGTGAAGATGTAAAATAAAAGAAGATAACATGAGGGAAGACATTACCTTTAAATTGGGTAACTTCTTTTGATTTGAGCCTAAGGGCTCTCTTGAATTGCCTAATGCATTGGGAAAGTCTTCTAGGAGGAGCAGAGGGATGTTGGAAGATTATTATGATAGATATTGGATGAGGCAATGGGATTGATAGGTGTGAGAAATTCTTATAGGTGATAACCTTTCAAAAGGGGGAAGAGGGGCTCATTAGGAAAGTTCAAAAGTATTTATTTATTATAAAAGTATTTTTCATTTTAAAAATGTCTATCACTCATTAAATAAAAATATAAGATGAATATTATTCTAAATCCTCTCAACAGATAGATTATAGACATGTTTATGTTACATTTATATATTTATAATTTATCTTTAAACAATTGTTAATTAATTTAACACTTACCATGTCTTTTTATATATTCATACTATATGGTTAATATAGTTACCATAAAATGAAAATAGAACCAAAATTGGTTCATTAATGAAATTAACCACTTTATCTACGTAATTTGTATGAATCATATAATTTTAGGATTATTTTATCATTTAATAAGATACTAATTGTTTTAAAAACTCATTTATGTAAATTATTATACTATTCATAACATGACATTTTTCAAAGTCCATAACAAATTGATCAATTAAAAAAACTCATTAATTTAAAGAAAAAAATTCATCATTATCCAATAAATAGTGAATGGGATAAAAATATTCAAAATAAATTTATTTTAATATTTAGAATCTCGTTTATTTAAAATATTTTTTAATGAGGTAATCATTACATCATCATTGAGTCATAAATAAAATTATTTATTTGATGTCTAAAAATTATAAATAGAATAAAATGATGCAGGGAATATTTTTATCTTTCTAATTAATATTTATATTCAATTATATTAAATATATAACCCCACATTTAATTTTTTTTTTCAAAAAAATACATGTTTATGATATTTTTTTTACTTTAACTGAAAAGCGATTATTGTAATTATCATGCCCAAGTAGCATAGAAAAGCCAAACGTTGTAAAAAAGGATTTTTATGGTCATACATGACTCATCCAATAAGGTTAAGACAAGTGAGGAGGTAATTTTATATTATTATAATATTATTTTTACCTTGATTTACTTTATTTACCTATAACCGCAGTAAATAAAAATCAAAAGTTACTATTCAACAAAAATTATTTTCATTGTATTGAACCGTATTTTACATGAAAAACATGTCTGTAGTATTTTTGAAATTCATTTCACAGAAGTGGTAAAATTGCATTTAAATGAAAGGTTGGGTTTTTAACTGTTATGCAGTGTTTTTCTATATTCATAAAAAATTGAACGTTTCTATAAAAATACCAAAAAATCATATGATAAATTTTTTGATATTTTGAATTCCAAAATATTTTCAATTTTACCCCATTAAAAACATAAAATTATAATTTATTAATTTAAATTTAATTTCCATTATTAAAACCAGAAAGCTTGTTTTTAATAATTAAAAACTACAAAAAGATTGGCATGTGTTTATGTCCAATTTCAAAGGGAAATTACATCCAAAAAAATTTGATTAAATGGTAAAATTATAATCCAATTACACTTTAATCCCATTTATAAAGATAATCTAACCATATAAATAATTCAGATAAAAAGATATTTTTGACTTAAAATGCAGTATTTTTCACTATTCAATACAAAAATGATTTTTTTCTGAAAAATATAAAAAAATTACCCAATATAATTTTTAATTTAACACTTCTAAATAAAAAAGCTTATTTTTTCAAATAAAATATATAAAAGTGACAAGATAATAGATTTAAAAGGGGATCTCTATCAAAAGGTGGTAAAACTACCTTTAAAAATATTATAGTATTGATGATTAATATTAGATTCATTCTCATTTTAAGAATTTAAATTTTATTTGATAAATGTAAAAACATTTAACAAACATGTGTAATCATATTGTAGTTAGTTATATTAATTCCTGCCAATACAATGGCTAGGAATTAACTACTATTCCAAATCATAATAATATTATTATATTATTTTTCAGTGTAACTCAAAGTTATGTGCAATGGAAGATTTCAAAGAAACCCATTATTGTATGTTGAGTACAATATCTAACATAGAATCCCCATGAAAGAAAAAATAAAATTTAATTCAAAAATATTAATAAATAAGAAAATTTCATATTATTTATTTACCTGGGATGATACATAGAACATAATTTATTTTATATTTATTCCCATTATAGTATATTGATTACAAATTCAATGATGTAGAAAGTTAACCCAAACAATAGAAATGGGGTTATGAATTTTAGTACCTCTGGTTCATCTTTTATAAAATGTATTTAATCCTCTGGTATAATAGTTAAAAGAGTGTTAATGTTATTTTAAAGGGAAATATTCATTTGTATAAAATCATATATGATCATTTTATAACATCACTACACTCAATCACTAATAAAATTTTGTTTGTTCAATTGTTTGAGGCATATGCTTTACATGATTTGCACAATCTATTATTATTGTATTACTTTTCAAATGGAAATGAAAATCCACATGTATAATGAGCTACTATTATCATTTTTACATAAATTAAATGTTACCATAAATTATTTTTTTAATCATATGTAATGAGAATCATTATATAAAACAATAATGATGTTTAGATCATTTTGGCGGTTCTTCGATAATCACAAACTTGTTTCATCATTTGGCATAATATTAGGTATCTATGTTAACTAAAGAACATAAAATATGATATATTATAAAAATTATATTCATTTTCAACCATTAAAATGTTTTTATGACCATCACTAATATATGTAATAAAAATTGAAGTCACATCATCCATGATGTCGATAAATCGAAACATCACAGATGATGTTTTTATTTTTAAAATCAGAGGGATAAGAGATAAAGTATGATGATATATTTTTCCGTAAACATAATAGAAATATATAATTTATAATGTACTAGATCGTTAATTCCTCCTTTATATGGGAAGTGAAATGAGTATAAGAAATTAAAATATCGGAAAATGAAAGAGGATTATTACTACTTGATCTCTTCTACTTGCGATATTTCATAAGGCATTTGGGATTGGCCTTATGGTACAATCAAGAGGATTTGGACATGGTAAAGTTACTTTAGAAGGAGTTTTGGTAGAATTTAGGTGATTATCTTTTCTTGAGAGGGGTGAGAGGAAGTGGTGGGGGAGGGTGGTATTTATATTGGAAAAAATAGTGGGTTTCTATTCTTTTAAACATTAGATTAATATTATTGGTAAATTTAACGAGTAGTCTGGATTCAAAAGAACAAAAATTATAAGTAGAGAATATGATTTCAAACCTAAGGTGATTACATCATCCATGATGCATGGAATATTATATTTAATATATAATATATATATGGAAAATTAACATATTTAACTATTAAAAAAATTCATGTATTTTAGAAAAATACCAAAAATATAACCTCACGATTTTTTCTGTGTAGAATTAAAATATTTACACTATTTTATCAAAACAAATTATAATTTTTTTTAATTAAAATTATAAATAAAAATATAATTTTTTTTAAAAATAAAAATTTTAAAACTATAACTCATTTTATAACCCCTTGAAAAATTAATCAAGGTCTCATAAAATTATATAACAAACATAATAGAATAAAATAATAATTCAATATTATAATTTATGAAAATACATTTTTTATTATATTATTTTATTAATCATAAAATTCTAATTAAAAATTTATGACTTACAAACATCTATATATTTATACCGTGATCATATTATCATTTATAAAATGTCTAAATTTGATTTATACATTCATGGGTGAGGTTACTATTCATTTTGTCAATTTAATATTTAAATGGGTTAGTTTCTATTCATAAGGGTTTGTTACTATTAATAAGGGTATGTCACTATTCACCACCTATTATGTTTGTTCTATCAGACTCCAAGTAACCTACTTATCACAAACATACATGTTCATTTTTTAAATTTCAAAACATAGAAGTCTGAAAATTATGTTTATTGGCTCACTGTAATTTTCACATAGTATTTAGTAGTTCACTTAAGAACATAGTGTTCCCTTTGAAAATATTGGGATGTTTCTCTCTCCCACCTTAAATGAATTGTGCCTTCCCAATACATTATTTTAACATATAATTCTAAATTTTTATATTGATAACTGAGAATAACTAGTTACTTATTTGTACTTAGTTACATGAAGTTTAAAAGTATAGATGATCGCTATATGTTTTCTAAAACAATGACAACATCAATTATAAAAAGTTTCCTAGACCGTTCCTTTTATACAAACTATAAAACCCATAACCCACAATTCTAGATTCTATATGGAATTATGCTAGGTATTTTTTTATAAGATATAAAATAAAGATACAGAGTACATTATATATCCAATGAAATTTTTTGGTCAACTTTTTTGGGGATTAAACCACAACATAAATATATTTCATCCATGTTTATAAAAATAATTATAATATATGAAATGGGATTCATCTTTTCTACCACCTTAACTATCATTTTAACTTTTATGCAATCCTATGAAAGTACTATTAAAACATGGGATGAGAATAAGAAGCATAGTAAGGGTTATAAAAAGAAAGAAACAAATGGTTAGTCCATAAATACATATAAAAAATTTTCCGTTGATCCGAAGCATAATAACATTATTGATAAAAACAAGAGGTTTACATAAAAGCAGTAAAACATATTGGTAATATGGGGAATTACATAGTAAATATAAAAACCCTCATGACTACCATATTATTTGTAACCCGGAAAAATATCTTACAATTCAACCCTCACAACTACCTTATAATGTAACCCTCGCGGCTACCTTATGGTGTAATCATCATAGTTACACATAAATTAACAATATGGTCGACCTCTAACATAATCATAACCTATGAAATAATGGGATATATAGGTCCCATCATTTATCATAAAAAATTCCCAATAATTAAAATATAATAATAAACCAAGAATACTTGCACCATATAAATGATTCCTCTAAAAAATAAATGAAATTAAATAACGATTTTTAAAGAAAAAACCCATAAAAATATCATATATTTGAATTGAGAGAGTTAATAAATGAAAGGAATATGTATAATTAATGTGAAGCCACATAAAAATAATAATATATTTATCATTTATTCCCCAAATAATATTATAATGAATTTTTTTTGAAGTATAATGTTCACCTAATGAATGGAAATCAGTTTAAGAATTACATTACATCAGGATCAACATACATAAAATGTTTTCAAATCTCCATTACAATGATTATAAGAGTGCTATTAATATTTTATAGAAGATTATTCATGTTTATAAAACATTATATGATCATTTTATAACTTTAATCCACCTAATATGTAATAATATCTTGTTTCTTCCAATATTTCAGGTGTGTTCTTTACATGATTTCCATGGTCAGTTCATAATTGATTTCTTTGTCGAATGAAAATGGATCTCCAAAAGTGGAATGATTTGTTATTAATATGTTTCCTCAATATTAAATGATTCGATAAATAATTATTTTATCATATATGATGAAAAATTGTTATATAAAACATTAATGATCTTTACACCATTTTGGAAGCTCTTCGGTAATGACATACTTGTTTCATAATATAACATATTATTATGTATATATGTTAATTATATAACATAAAATAGGATATATAATAAAAATAAAAATATTTTTCAACAATTAAAATGAGTTCACTATAAGATATTATAGAACTATATAAAATTGAATACACATCATCCATTGTGTTGGTAACTCGACACACCACAAATGATTTTTTTCTTTATAGAATAAGATGGAGAGTAGTTAAAGTACGAGGATAAATTTTTTCAAAAAAATATTTAAAAAATAATATACAAGATATTGGATCATTAATTCCTCTTGGATAAGAAAAGGTTAAGTTAGTATAAGAAAAGAAAATAATTGTTTGCAGAATACATGAAAATGAAGTTGGATTTTAACATCTTCATATCTTCTTCTTGAGATCCTCCTTAATTCATAAGTTTTGAACTTTTATTTACACTTGTAGGTATTGGACCGGTGGAAGATCTATTGAATGGGTTATGGGTAAAATTTAGACAATGTTCAATGCTTGAGGGTTGTTAGTGGAATTGGATGGGTAATATTTATAGTGGGGGAGATGAGGGGTTTTAAATTATTTTAATCATTAGTTTACTATTTTTTCTCAATACTATGAGTAGTCCAGATTAATGTGACTCCAAATAGTAAATAGAGATTGTGATTTTGAACGAAGTGTGATTACAATAACCATTACGGTAGGAATAATTTATTTAACATATAATTATTATTTATGGTAAGTTAACTTCTCAACATTTCATTTTTATTAAAGACCGAGAAAAAAATACAACAAAGATGAATTCAAAAAGGATGAAAATAATGAAACCCTAACTAGGGGGGCCTAAAATAATAGAGACACATATGATACCCCCTTAATCAAATTATCCACCTCCAAATCCAATTGAAATGAACTAGAATAATAAATAACATGATTACCTTGTTCCGCCACCGCCAATGAAGCAAGATAATCAACCAATTTGTTGCCCTCCCGCCAAACATGAGAAATATAAATCTTGTTGTTGTTGAGGATATATTTTTACTTCCTTGTAGGGTAGGATATCGATGAAGGAGCTATAATTTTACCATGAATTTTATCATGAATAATTAAGGAATCAGTTTCAACCTGAATGAGAATAATATTTTTCTAGATGCACAAAACAAGACCCATCTACATAGATTTTTATTCTACATTAATTGAATTTACCCTCCAAAAATATGCATAATATGCAAGCATAAACTCACCCATGCATAACGAACCACCCCTCCTCCTCTCATATTTCCTAGAAAGCAAGAACCATCCAAAATCAACTTCAAACCTATGTTTGGAGCCATCTACTGGACCCAATTCCCTCTTATCACATTAACAGGCTACTGAATCATAGAAACATTCCCCTGCACGAATCTCAAAGAAGGAGCATCATTCCATTTACTAAGACCATTAACCTGATCAATCAGTAGTGATCTCGTCCTCATAACAATGGACCATTCTGGGGCCATAATACCTTCAAACATGGACCTGTTCCATGGCCACTAGAGGCACCAACAGCCTACACATAATATTACAGCTCTGGCCATTTTTTGGGTCCCTCACCTTTAATACCATGGAACCATTTTCCATAAAGGAATTTTCCGCAAGACCAATGGAAAAAATACCATTAGAGCCTCCAAAGAATCTCCATACAGCTCTGGCCTAATCACTCTCAATGAAATGGTGATTAATGTATTCCTCCCTGTATAACGTGTCACAATGTAATTTATAAGTCAGGTTAAATCCTATCTTCCTCACATTCCCATCTGTAGGAATATCCTGGGTTCTTATCTCCCATACAAGAATGTTTAACATAGTATGAATACATCTACACCATACCTTTTTCTTCCAATTATCATGCTGCCCATGAGGAGTCGAAATCTGGTTGATGTCCTTTAAAGAAAAAGAACATGTAATGGAAGAAGTAAACACACACTTATCCATATCAAAATTTGAAATAATATCATCCAAATCTTCCCTTTTACCCTCATCCATAGTTTCATCAATAAAAATGAGATTTTCAATAGCCTCCATGAAATAAATCAATAGTCCAAGACATCCCAGATAGCCCAAAATTGAACCTTCCCAATTATAATTCCAAAAACATAACCCCCCCTTCTCTACAATCCATCGTGAATGTTACCAAATAATGGGAAGAAACTCCGTGATTAAGGACCAGAAGTGAGAACCATTTGAAACATGATTTTCCTGATAACTAGTCCCTTTATAGGACATAATCTTCCCTCTATAACATTGGTCCTCCACCACTTCCCAAGAATGTTTTGCATGCATATAATGGATGATATTAGCCAAAAATCTAACTCCAATCCCACCTTCTTGGATAGTTCTTGCCATTTTCCCCATGATGCCCAATGGTGTTTCCCCTAAGATAAAGCATACCAAATGATCCCCGCAAGAACTTTATCAATGTAATAAAATACTCCCTTAGGGACACAGGTGGCCTAAAGAGAATAAATAGGGATGGAAGATAACACACTGTTTATTAGAGTTATTTGGCCCTTAAAGGATGAAGAAAAAATTTCCAGTTCAACACACAGTTCACAATCCTACTCACAATATATCAAAGTCCCGGATTCGAAGATGACCAAGAACAATCAGAGATCCAAGATATTCCTTTGGAAAACAACCCTTTTGAATATCCATTCTGCTACACAGGGTTGAAACCTGCCTGTCTCCACACTTATTAGAGATAAAAATACTACTCTTGGATCTATAAATCACTTGACCAATAAATAAACAATATTAATCCAAGACCGTAGATAAACCACCAATCGATCTTCCACTAGCATTAAAGAAAATTTATGTATCATCCAAAAACACTAGTTGAGAAATCGAAGGATGATTCATTTAGCGATGATATTGAAGAATACATTCCATGAAAATATTTTTGTTAATAAGGCGACTTAGAGTATCTTTCATATGAATAAACAGAGTTGGGGAAATTGGATCCCCTTGTCTAGGACCATGAGAATACTTGAAGATACCATAGGTTCTCCCCATGAACAAAACTGCCATCCAAGAAGAGCTAAAACATCTAGAAATCATATCCATAGACCGAGGGGAAAGGCCCATACCTTTGAGTAACCTATTGATAAATCCCAATTCCATTCTGTCATAATACTTGTTCATATCAATCTTAAAATCCATATTTGAACCATGAGTTTTGAAGTTAATATCTCGAATCATTTCAGGGGCAAAGAAACTTCACCCTGACTGGAACGACCATTAACAAAACCATGTTGCTCCATGGAAACCCACTAAGGCACATACCTAGAAATCTTCCTATTTAAAATACTAGAAAGGATCTTATAAGGGAAATTACAAATACTAACCAGACTATAAACAAGAATATAAATCAGATTTTTAATTTTAGGGAGAATCACCAATGTAGTAGACCCTTCAACTCTTGGTAAGGAACCACGCCGAAAGAAATCATTAATGTCCATAATGATAACAGATTTTATAATCTCCCCAGACCCCCAATAAAATGATCTAGGAAAACTATCTGGGCCCAGAGCACATTCCGAATCAAGACCTATCATAGCTTCATAAATATATCATTCATCTGGAACGGCTTGCAACACTTCAATATCATTATCAGACTGTATATTGGGAATCCCCTCAAATAGATCAGAATTTCTATTAGGATAACCATTTAGAATATTCATATTGTGACCTGTAGGTAAAATTTTAAAAAATTCAAAACCCATATTTCCAATCACCTCTCTATCATCCAAAGAAGACCCATCTTAAAGAAGAATATTAGGATTAAATAACCTCCACCTTTATTTAATGAAATCATTAAAATAGGCTGAGTTTTTATCATCTTCACGAAGCCATTTCACTCTTGCGCCTTTCCTTGTGACACATTCCTGTTTTAAAACCATTTCAGATAATAGGTTTTTATTATTATATAGCACCTTATAATTTTCCTCATCACATGAATCCTCAAGGGCTCTCTCCAATCTGTCAACTTCTTGTTTTAAATTTCCACATTATGGTCCAAAGGAGAAATATTCTTTGCCCAGACCTGAAGTTTATTTTTCAAACACCTCAGCTTGTTGGGTAATGCTACCCAAGCATAGCCTTGAAAAACATCTCCCCAGCTATCCATAACCAAACTATTGATACCCCTGTACACCAGCCCATTGATTACAGAAACTAAATCACTCAGAACCATCCTTTCATTGAGGAAAAGATATTATTAGTAGCAAATGGTCTGAGATACTATGAACAAGATGTTCCACCTTAGCATTGGGAAAACGTTCAATAGAATGTTCATTCGCCAAACACCTATCCAGCTGACTCCAGTATCCAGGATCACCTTTTTGATTGTTAAACCAAGTAAAACAATCACCAGAATAACCCATGTAATTAAGACATTTCCCCACAATAAAACAAAAAAAACTCATGCTAAACAAATAAGGTAATATACCCCGTCCCTTCTTCTAATCTGGTTAAAAAATAATATTAAAATCTCCATCAAAAAACCACAAAAATTCCTCAAGATCAATGTTATAAAAATCCTAACATAAAACCTCCAGTTTTTTGACCATCACAACTCCCATAAACAAAGGATATATACATCAACTGTACACCCTTATTGACTTTTACTGTAATTTAATGATCACCATCTTTAGTCAGATCCACCTTCATTTCGTTCTTCTAAAAAATCTATATATGCTAATTATCTATTTTTTCATGTAAACTAGTATGCATTTTGAGTCTATAAGAAAACTTATTTACTCTCGACATGTTCTGCATGTGCTCTAGAATAGAAGCAATACAAACCATGTGTTTTTTGATTTCCATGGCTAGAAAATCTATCTTCACCCGAGCGCTAATGCCATGTTCATTCCATATTAGGAATATAATCATTGTAATGTATTTAGCCTAGATTTTACCCCAGGCGTCTTGGTCATGTTAGGATTAGAAGATAAAAACTATTTCATATATCGTATCTTTTCTCTTGTACATATTCCATTTTTTGTGGACAAAGAATACTTCATAGGAGATGCTGAAAAGGACTTCTTCCTTCGAAATCTCTCTACCACCTTGTTCAAATCAGAGGGGTTTCCATAATTTTCAGACATAAACAAAAGATGCACTTCACATTTCATCCTCTAGTTTTTATTTAAATTATGACCATGATTTATTGTCTTTTAATAGTAATTTACATGATCCTTTACCTCCACCTATCATTGTTCTAATTTCACCTTTAACTTGTATAACTTTTGTTGTGGACAAACGCAACACCAGAGGGAAAAGATGCAACACTGTATCGACCACTGACTGGTTCTCCAGCCTTTCCGATCCAAACCTGAAGCCTTGAGCATCAATAATTAAACGATTCACCCTGGTGGTCCATATAAAATTCTCCTCAAATGAGATACACCAAGGCTGGGAAAACTAAATGACTTTCAGAATATTTTTTCTGCATGAATGTTCAAAAGTTACATGATTAACCTTCTCATCTTCCAAAGCAACATCATTAGATATCTCAGAAATTTTGTACATAACAGGATTTGTATGACATAAATATTCATTCGACTCCTCTCTATATGGTTGTTCAAATGCTATAGGAGCATCCTTCTCAATCACAATAGAGACATCAGTAGATGAATCATTAAATTTGGCCATTACATGATCTGTATGACTAGAATTACATCATTGTCACTTCCTGCAAACATGAATTGAATAGCCTTTTAATGAACAAAACGAAAAAAACCTTGGAAACACAGGATAAAAAATATCCTTCTTCCATGAAAATGATTCCTTCACTTTCAATGATATATTATCTAGAAGAGGTGCATACAAGTCTAATTCAACACAAATCCTTATAGACGATACATTCTCATAACCACGTGTATTATTATCCACATAAAGAAAATCCCTAAGGGAATCCCCAATGAACCTTATAATAGACTCATTATGAATCAGTAGAGGAAAATCTGGCAGAGAAATCCACACTGCCTCCTGATGACTTTACCTCCCTTTATGCACATCAATTGACCATCTAGCCAAATTGAAATGACAACGACCCATGATCCGATGATAATTTCACAAAGAATGAATGAAATACAACTCAAAATTAAAGATTAAGTAGAAGGATACCCAATGTAATGAAGAAATATTTACCATAAATGAAATCCTCCAATAATTCACACACTTATTGAGTAGCGATAAAGATGGCTTTGTCGATCCAAATCGCGCAATAATGGCCCATCTGAGACAGTCAGCCGCCTCTTCATACGTCTCTGACGGAATCTCCACTGACAATCCAAAATCATTCCTATAAATCAACGTGTAAAAAAGGTTGAATTTAATGAAAAAAACCTCTCAAACTCTGTGAAAAACCACATAGGGCTTCCATGAATGTTGGACCATTTCCATCAGCATAGAAGGATCCAAAAATTGGTTCTTGTACGGGGCCCTGATCAAAGGTTACCGACGATGGGATTTTAATCACAGATGAAACCAATACATCAACAGAAAAAGGATTTTGGGACACTACTGGAACATGGTGCGGGTTCTCTCTCATCATTCTCCATGTTCTATTCAGTCTATTATTTATGGTAAATTACCATATTTAACTATTCATTAAAAATCTTGTATTTTAAAAAAAACCAAAAATTCATCCTAACCATTCTTTGTCCTTTAGAATGAAAAAATGAACTATATTTTATCAAAATAATTTCCTAAATATGTTTAATTTATTTTTTACCATAATCATAATGTTTTCAAACAGTAACAATTTTAAAACTACATCTCATTTTATAACACCTTGAAAAATTAATCTAGGTATCGTAAAATTATCCTACAACTCTAATAGAATTAAATTAGAATTTTTGATTACATTATATGAAAATTCATATTTCATTTAAATTACTTCATTAGTAATAAAATTATTATTAACTATTTATGGCTTACAAGGAAACCAATACATATACTATGGTCATATTTCCACTTATATGGTGCCTAAATTTAAATTTTACTTCCATGGGTGAGGTAACTATTATGATATTCAATTTAATTTTTATAAGGGTTAGTTTCTATTAATATGGGTATGTTTCTATTCATAAGTGTATGTTAATGTTCATCAAATATTAGGTTGGTCCTATCAGACTCTAGATAACATACAGATCTCAACTGTGTAAGTTTGTTTTTTCAATTTCAAAACATAGATGTGTCATAAATATGTTTAATGGGTATAAAGTATTAGTAACATATCATTTAATAGTTTATTTAAGCATATTTTGTTCCCTTTTAAAATATCATGATGTTATAAATTTTGGGAGGTCGTTTGAAAAGGTACATATGGAATATCCCCTCTGTAAAAGATCCCATAAAGGACTTGATGTTGGCCTTTTAGTGACACTTGTCAAACATGGTTATGGGGAGAGTGGGGAGGTGGGGGTATAAAAGATATTTTAGTATCTTAAAGGATTTTGAAGAATTTATTGTGTGGATTAGTATTAATACTGGATGAGGGGTGGTATTATGTGAATAATGAATTATTATTTCATATAAAAAACCAACCAAATTCTGGTTCGAATTAATTTCAATGAATTTTAATTTTAATTATTGTTTTAATGGATATTTATTTCATATCAACACATCAAACTTAAATTTAATTTTAATTTTTTATCTATTTTATGATTTTATCTTTTAAACATAACTTACTTTATTATGTTACCTATATAGTGGCAAATCATTTTTTATCATGGTTACATTTTTATCACTAAAAATAAAATAAAATGTTTTTAAAAAAATTGTACATTGTGGTTAAAAATATGGAATATATTTTATCATATTCAATTCAAAAAAAATTATAAAATAAAATAGCATCACACAGACATGATAAAGAAGTGGGATTTAAAAAATTATATTTTTTGAAAAAAAATTATGATTTTATATTTACTCAATTATTAGTAGTAATTGTTGAATGGAATTCAATTAATATTTTCATATATAATTTATAAATTTTATTTAAAAAATTACCCATTAGGATTTATTATAATTAATTAAAAGGAAGAAACATTATCCACTTTGAAACAGTTTTCAGAAAAATGTCATATTAAAACCCAAAAATAATCTTTTTCATAAATATAATATAAATATGGTTCATAATAATTATTGTGCTTGAAATATGAATAAATAATAATTTATTTAATTTAAATATAATTCAAAACCAAATTAAATATAAATGTTGTAGATTATTTAAATGAAATGAAATTTTTTTAAAAAAAATTATTTTTCAATTTTCACTGATAACCCAATATTTTTTGAGAAATAACAAAATTTAAACTATATTAAAAGATGATATTATGAGTAAATTTTTTTTTTAATATTATTAAATTAATTTTAAAAATTATCAAAAATTTAAATATAATATTCAATCATAAAATTAAAGAAAAAAATTTATTGAAAAAAAATTATTTTTAATGAATCAAACGAGTTTATCAAAAAGTTGAGAAATTTTATTACAAAGAATTTTTTAATACTTTCTCAATGATCCTAATTTTTATGTATGTAAATTTTTTTAATAAATATCATACTCTTTATTTAAATATCGATATTATTTGGGTAACATTTTAAAAATAGGATTTCATTGTTTGTTTAGGACAGATATTTAATATCTGATATGTTGTCGAACATAGTCTGATATTTTAGAATCATGTGATGTTACATGAAAAATATTTAACAAATTATTAAATAAATGTAATATATTATTGTTGAATAAAAATATATTAATTATTTCTTATAAAATAAGGAGTTTTTTTGAGATAAAAATTTATTTTTAAGAAATAAGCTTTCATCAAAAAAATTATTTATTTCTTTCTATGAGGGAATATTATAAATAATTTATTAAATATTTTAAAATTTTATTTGATGAAATGGAAATAATTTTTGAAATAGCATGATGAAAATAGGTTTTGCTAAAAATTTGAATGTTTTAAAAAAGGTTCTATTTTTCATTGAATATTGAAAAATACTAATTTTTATTGAGAATATAATTTTATATTAATTTATTTATAAAGAAAACATAATCTTTTGTATTTTTTAATATAAAAATTATTCTTTTATGATTAAATATATTCCAATTATACTATTTAGAATTAATTTTATACTTTAATTTATACTGATAACATTTATATTGATAAAATGTAGTGTTATGAAAATGGGTTTCTAATAAATATTTGTAGATTATATTTAAATTAAATGACAAATATTGTATGTTTTGATTTTTTATAAAGTTATTTTTTATATTTTGAATATAGAAATTATTATTTTTTATTTTTCATTTTAATTTTTTAATTAATAATAGAAATCACAGTAAAATTTATTTACATGTTAAAGGTCAAAAGGGATAAAAAAGGTTAAAATATTGTGATAAATACTAGAATGTAATGAAAATACTCACATTAATTTTATTATATGATTATATTTTATTAATAATCATCCAAAATTGAAATATGTGTCCATTTTTCCATATAGTCATTTTTCTTACCTTTTTAATTTATTATGTAATGGATTGTTAATAATTTCATTCTCATTGTTTTGTTACATTAGTTTTTTGAAGTAATTATAATAGATTATATTTAAAATTCAGAATATTAATTTTAAATTTGATTTTTTATATACAATGGTAATTTATTTTCATTTATTTGTAGTTATATAGTCTAATTAATGCTAACACAACGATGATAATGTATTTATTAAATTAATAGAATAATAAAAAGAGAAAAAGAGATATAATTAGAATATATTTTTTTGAAACATGCTTTTTACGATAAGAATGGAATATTAGATAATTTTTCAGGAATTACATTCTAATATTATTTTTTATTTTTAAATGTCAAATTAATGTAATAATTTAAAAATCAATATTAATGTTATTTTATAACAAGTAATATTTTATTAAATAATCTAAAACTCCAACAATCATATGCAGGGGAAAATTATTAGGATATGGTAAAAAATATCCAAAATATAAAATTTGTGATCCAATTTTTCATTAACAAAATATTTATTAACCAAGAATGTGTAAAATCATTAATACTCTGGTAATTGGAAAAATGGTTAATACTAGTTGAATCATAATATATCAGTGAAAAAACCGCCTATGATTATAATAGAATGATTGAATTTTATATAATTCTTATCTTAAATTATATTAATATTAATTTGGATACAATTAAATATTATTGTTAATTTATAATAATTTTAGAGTTTAGGAAATTCCCAAAATTCCCCTCCCATATGTTATAAACGAGAACATCCTCCCCTTTTCTACACATATAAACCCATTTGTCTTAGAAGATAAATAAAAAAAATTATGCAATATCTTCCAATATTATAGGGGTAATAGCTTAGTCAAGAATATTAATCTTAGAGGGATTATGCTGAAAACAAAAGGAGGTTTTCTAATAAAAGGTCTAATTTTTAACTGATTGTTTTGGTTTTTTCGTCTACATTCCCCTTAAAAATATTCATAAGAAATAGGAAATAATAAAACCTTTATATTACATATAATTATGTTTTTAATGTTAATATAACTACATATATCTCTTTAGACTTCCATTAAATGGGAAACATAACCATTTTTTGTGTGTATAGAGGATTACCATATCATGAAACATTGTAATTATTTTTAAATCAGTATATCTCCTAGATAGTTTAGTAAATTATTTAATGTTTACATAGGATAATTTGTACTTAATTATATATCTACAAATATAAGTTACCATATACATTATTAAAAATTTATTAACTAAAAAATTTATGATGTTTTTCATGAGTTCATGTGGTCTACAACCTCCACAATTCTACGTGATTCATTTTAAGTCACAAAATCACATGAACTATATATATATATAATTACATGTATTTTTAAATAAATTATATTATATTTATAATTTAATTATCATTCATGAATGATACCATAATACATAACATCATTCCATCATTATTGAATATAAATAGAAGTATTACTCAAACATTAATATGACATACCATTTCAAGGATTCTAATCTAGGTCATTTTACATAACCATATTACACGATAAATTTATATAACAAAAATTTATTTATAAATAATATAAGTATGTATTTATTATTATTTTATAGATGAGTAAATAATGACTACTTTGACTATAGTCTGCAAACCAATTTCATTTTGGACATATCAAAATAATATCATCAAAATTTTAAAATGTGAAAATAATTTATTAATAATCTATTTATAAAATAAACAAATAAATAACTAATATGAAAATTATTTTATGAAAAAAGTAACTAATTTTTATTTATTTTTATAGATGATAAGGAATATATATGATGATTCAGATTCCACGTAAGGGTCTCTTTTTTAGACAAAAAAAAATTTAATTACCCTTTAAAATTCCTTTTTCATACATTTAATTTTTTATAAAATAATTTTATTGAATTATTTTTTTAGGAAAAATTAAATTATGATGGAAAATTTAATTTAGTTTTTTAATTTCTTTCAAAGGATTTCATATGGAATATTTTTTTCAAATTTAATATATAATACTTTTACTTTCTTTACACATGAAAAATGGAATGTAATATTTTAATGTAGGACATGGCCATGAATTTTCCTTCGACTATAAATGTTAGTAGATAATTTAATTACCTTATAATATTTCTTGTGTAATTAAAATAATTTTTTTTATATTTTGGGAACAACATATTTTCAAAATTGGTGTTTAAAAATAATACGATATATAACTACCATACAATTATTTTTTATGGTTTCAAAGAATAGTTTTATGATGAAAAACAATATGTTTTACAATAACATAATGGTTTTGGAAATTTATTATGATAAATGGTGGATCTATTAAATAAAATTATGTGTTGGACCATGTTATCCCTGTAATTCACTTAAGGTTTTTATTTTGATGATGATCATGTGGGGTTTTTAATTATAACAATTATTGTTATTCCATGTGTAAACATGTGGGTTATTATAAAAAACATAAATGGTACCCCATATATAAGGGTGATTTGAATAAAAGGATTCATTTAACCTATGATATATATTTATACATTATATGGTATTTATTTATAATTAATGTTTTATCAAGGATGGATAATGAGTTATTGTTTAATGAAAAGTATTTTTATATTATTATCAGAGAAAAGAATAACTCAATAATTTTTTTTCATAAATTATAATGATTTAAAATACATATTAATATTTTTTACGTAACATTTTAAATTTATCATATATTGTTTAATAAAAATAATTGGTGTTGAGAAGTTGATTTCTTGGGTAAGCAAATATTTATTTTAAACCCAATGTTTATTTTGGAAAGGTAATTTATTTATTAGTATTAATATAGTGGAAATTTATTCCATTATTTTTATGTCCCTTACTAATATTTTTATTCCCATAGCACTATTTAAAAAAGAATAATTAGGATTATGTATTTTTAATAATAATTAAGAAATCTGGTTGAGAGTGTGTAAAATTATTCCACATATGTAAACAAGATTTATTTTTAATTTCTTTTCTTTAGTAAAATTATGATCTGTGTAATTTATTTAGTAATGAATGATTTATAACATAATTTTCAGAAAATATAATCCTGAAAAATTAATTGGACTGCAATAATGTTAATTTAGTCCTAATAAAAAGAGAATATGTATTTTTTAAGGTAATGTCGTTATATTTATATCTCGAATTTATATTCTTGACTTTATTTTTATACAAAAAACACCTATATAGTCAATTTTATTAAAATTTAATGGAAAATAATTTTCAAATGAGAATAAAATATGAATAAGAAACTCTTCCTTGCAATTCTAATTTATAAATTTATAAATGGGAATTCATTTAATTTTATAATACAATAAGTATTTATTTTTATTTAATTTTATCATGTAATGTGTTCAATGATTTGTTACAGCTATGAATATTAATTTTAATAATTATGACGATTATAATAAGAATCCAATTTCTTAGGGACATTACAATGGTATGATTTTGATTTTTTATATACCTTTCTTCTGTAGGCCATTATATTATGTGTTTTATATTGATTTTATGTATATCCCTTTTCATATGACATGGAAACAACTGAATTTTTATTTTTAAAACCTCAATAATAATATAAAATATTTGTTTGTTTTACTCTAATGTAAAATATTTTTATTAATTCAATTATATATATACTGAATACGGTTGTTGAAAATTTTTTATATGTAGAACCATCGTAAAATTTTACTTTTTTGAAATTTATATTGTTTACATCAACAGAAAATATTAAAATTGTATTAAATTATATAATAATAATAATGAATATATAATTTTAGGTAGTTTTTCTGCATATGTATATTTTGTTGAAACAAACTATACTTGATTATGGAATTCAATTCATACATGTGATTGAGAAATATAAAAAATATGATATAAATGTTTATAAATATGGTTTATCTCAATCTAATTCAAATCACATTGTCATAAAACATCAATGAAAATAGTTATAATAGTGATATTATAAGAGATTTTCATTTCCATGAATTTCATCTTGCATATATCGTTACTAAACTGTTGAATCATGATGAAAAATATTATATCTAATATGAACATGGGTAGGTTAGCTATCCTTATTTTAATTATATAATAATTATTTATATATATTGATTTAATTATATATTAGGATTATGAAAATTAGAATTTTCATACTTATTTACAATTTTTTTTATTTTTAAATCCTTCACCATATATATTTATGATTAACTATTATTTTTTTAATTATGTATGGTATGTAGGAAATTTATTTATTTATTTATATAAATTATATAATTTGAGAATTTTATTTTGGATCACTATAATTCTTTTCAACATTTTTATGTTTTTCATGGTAAATATGTTATTGTCATATTAACCTATAAATTAAAATGAATAGAAAAAACTATGTTGTGGAACATACATATTTTATTTTGTAAACATAAATAATATTCAATTGAAAAATCAACCATGCTATTATTTGAACATATTTTCTCTCAAAATCATACCTTTTGGGATATAATCATCTATGTATTAGTGTAATTTTATATATTGATTAATGAAATGTCAACCAACCTCATTGGGTGATGAAGATCACTAAAATATGTTTTAATATAGAATATTAACTTCATCCTATATACCTAATTAGCACATTAAAATTATAATTTATCCAATAGAGAAGTGATTTTTGTTAATGTGTTTAGTGTTTAGTAGGATAAAAATACTCTATTGATTATATGAATAATTTTGATTCATGTCATTTACAAATATATTATGTTACGAGAGAATAATTTCTTAATTAATGACTCATTTAATTAGTATAAAAATTATTGGATTTAGTGTACTATTTGTGGGAAAATATTTCACCATGTTTATTGGATTGTTCCTATACTTTAAATATCATTTTTAAGGGATAAGACATTGCATTTCCTATAAAAAAATTAATGAAATTTTTATTGATTTTGTTTTTCAATAATATATCTATACAAACAGTGAAGGGTGAAGGCCATTAAAGATGGTATTAAACAATGAGAATATTTTTTTATGGGATACTATAACATGTTTTTCCCAAAATACTAATTTTCCATTAATGATACATTATTATTATTATTTATTTTCTGATGAATTAATGTTACCAGACTTACTTTTGTATATTCATGAACATAAATATTGAATATATAATCAGGATGAATTGAAATCAAATACGCTTTCCTAATTACACTTTTATCATAAATGTTTTAAATGAAAATGGATTAATTTACGAATGTGGAAAGGATTAGGTGAAGTAAACTAACGTGTACCAAACCACAAGATTGTTCAACCAAAAGTGGGTTATCTAGAACCACAATTCTAGAATTATTAACTAAATTCTAAAAAATATAATTGATTAAATATTAGAACAAAATGAAATGGTTTGAGATTGTGATTTTCATCATGTTAGTCTTTAGTTTTCTAAATATTTTATTTTTTTTGAAAGAGAGAATCTGGAAGTTAATAAATTGAATATAATAATATTTGAACATATATTTTTTTCATGAGATTTAACTTTTAGCACATTAGGATAAACTAATAGATTTTCTTCCACTAAGAATGTAATATTGAGTTTCCCATTTGCAGCCGAATAATAGATTTATGGTTTCAATTAGTCAACTGGATCAAAATGTATGTGTAATTCACCCTAAAATTTATATTTCACCATTCCAACATACCTGAGAGGGGGTATATCGCTTGTGTTGAATTTTATAAAATTAAAATTTATTCATTAAAATATTGAAACCCCTACAGTATTAGACATTTTGTGTGTTTTAAAACCAATTGATATTTTTTTGTTCTTTAAAGAATTCAACTATACAAAGAGAAGATAATGTAGTAAATTGCATGATATCTATTATAAGGATACCGCTACATATAATTAATCTTCTTGCCTAATATTGGATTCCAATGTCTGGGATTTTCAATTAGAAAATTCTTGTCAATAATATTGGATAATTGGGGTATTTTTATCCAAATCTAGTCTCAAATATTTTCATTTTATTTGGTTCGAAATACTACACATGTATATATTACCAACAACCCACAACTTCTCTTATAATTGGAATCTCACAAGATTGGATTTGATAGGTTTTTTTTACATCCATCTAAAGTAAGTAAAAGTCTATAAATTATTTCAATAGATCATATAAATGATATTCTTCCTCAAACATATAGTCACAATTTTCACAAAATATACTGGATAAATTTGTATGTTTTATTATGTGTTCCTCTACACATCTCCAAAATTTATAGGAAATCGGTAATTGGATTTACCCACTCAAAAATTTATCTTTTAAGTTAAAAATGTATTCTGTGATACCAAAATATAAAAAATCTAACTAAAAAACAACTTAAGTCACTCCCACATTTTCCAATTTTCATCATCAAATACAACTATCAAGGAGTGGATCTTGATATATCAAACCATTCTTATTCCTCCCATCCACTGAAGCCTTTTAGGATATATGTGATTAGTTATGTTTGTCATACATTCTATAATATAGAACTTATAATTCTTCTCCTACTTATTACCCATGATTCTCTATTCCATATTCTTATATATATTTTCTTCATCATGATTACCATATTAGTTCACCAAACACAGGTAAATATATACAAAATAATAATAATAATTCATTTTCTACATTTTTATTCAAGATATTATCATAACCATGTGAATTAGAATTAATTTCATTCTCCCATTTTAAAAATTCCATTAATGGATTTTTAAACCATTATCATGGATGATTCCGAAATTACATGACATGAGGATACCTTCTCAGTCTTCTTTTTATATTATCATTTAATATGTCACTATTCTTATTCATATGGAATCTAAAAATAATAACTTAATAATATTTCAGCATTTTTGAATACCTAAAAATATATACTTTTACATTTATTATTTATCAATATTATACTCATGTTTCTAAAAAACACACTAATTTAAAATCTACTCTTCAATCCCCGTAGTTATAAGAAAGATAGAAAAAATTCATATATTTTGGTATGGATAACTGTATTTTTTCCATGAAATGCAGTAATGATAATCAGTATAGATCAAAAATTGATCCCATACCCAAAAAATTCCTTTTATTTTATTATTTCATATACATATTTCTTCATTAATATATTACTCATTGATAAAAAATTTGATATTTGACTCATCATAATTTTGATTAACCTTGAAAATCAGCGATAACAATTCTCACCCCAAAGAATCTCATATAGGTAATTAACCTTTTAATTCATTCCAGAATACTTGATAATCATAGATTCATTAAATTATAGACACATTGTAACTTATTATGAATAATTATAATAATTTACTCCTCATAATTGAAATTTGGAAAATAATTATTATTCACAAATCACGAACATATAATTTTATGATTTATTTATTAATATGATTCTAATGTATTTATCCATTTTATACAAATTTAATTTAATGTTATCTAAACTATGTCTTAATATGTTTTAATATGACATTAATGTCATTTTTTCACTAATTTTCATGATTTATATATACCAATTCATCAGGCCATATCCGTACAACTAACTATAACAATGCAAATAATAGTTTTACATTAAATTATTCCATAGATTACCAGGGTAATCACAATATCATCTATCATCATTAAATTGTGTGGAAACCTATTAAATACTCATGTTTAGTATTTTATATAGCTCACAACCCTTCATTTCCAAACACTAAATCATCCTTCTTTATATTCTATCGATGTTCACTTTGAACTCTATATTTAAAATTCTTTATGATATCTTTTAGTTGGATGGTTTTTTCAATATGTCTTGTTTCATACATGAACCATGAACCCAATTTATATTTTATATGATATATATATAATGGTTCATTTAACTATTTAGATTATAGAAAAAATTTACATGTTATCTACTTTATATTATTTATATAGAGAGTGATTTAGACCACAATAATACATGTCATGATATTTTGAACTATCTCATAGGTGGAATCCTATTTTATCCACTTATAGTTTGTTTTAGCTAGATTATTAATTACTATAACATCTTATTTTAATTACACATCATATTATGAGTAAAAATATCACAAAACATTATACAATGTTATGGTCTGACATTTTATGTTCTTCTAATGAGAAAATCACTACTCAATCCCCAATGAAATCTAAATATCATCATTACATTGAAAATCATGCTAATTGTTATCAAAAAAATTTTAAACCAATGGGAAATTAAATCATCCCATTTTTTGATTTTTTCCAATTAAAAAATCATAAAAATAATCAATTCGATCCCCCATAATTGACAGTTAATGTAATGAGGTGAAAAAAATTTCTAAGGTATTTTGATATTATAGGGAGGAATAAAATTTTTAAAATCCTCTTTGGATATAAAAAATACATAAAAAGATATCTCGTATAAAAAATTATATATTAATATTATGAAGACAATAAAATCTCTATTCGACTTAATCAAGTTTCCAATATCTCCATTAATCAAGGATTGATAGTTCATATAATCTGAAACAAAACAATCTGCATTCATCTAAAAAGATGTAGTATTCTTAGGAAAACACACTCTTAAGAACAATATATATTAAATATTCTATTACATGCACTCTTTAATTTAAATAATTGTATAACTATATTTTAAACAAACTAATATTTTTTTTCAATGAAACCATTCTTACATACTTCAATGATTTTATTATTGGTTAGTTGATGTTCCATAAAAATCATAAACTAAAAAACAGTTTAGGATAATGAAAACACATTAGTATCACATTATCTAATTTTAGTTATCATAAAGAAAAATTTCTTTAATAAATGATATATAATTCATGGAATATATATAATGTATAATTCCATTATTAAATTCACACATCATATAATGGAATAATAAATGACATATTTGTCCAATAAGGTGCATAAATGATGCAATACAAATGCATATTTTACCTACAATTCCATGGGACAATATTAATCCACCATCCTAAAAATAATAACTCCAAATATCATGTGAATCACTTAATGGGGAAGTAAAATAAATAATAATAGGAATATACAAGAACATTCTATCATTTCATGTGAAATTTGGGATTTTCCCCACGTGTGAGCTAGTTAATCCCAAAAACAGTCACATTACCTAACTATGGAATGTAATATTATTATTTCTACAATCCAAAATTAGAATTTAATGGAAAATAAAAACCTCTAGTTTGAAATTTTAATGTTCCTACCTAGGATCCATTAAGAGGAACCCCATGATTGTTGGTCACAAGGTCTCAAGAGCACCTCCTAATACAACAAAGGGACAACCAACAACAAGGGCACATGATGGTATTGTGGGGAAACTATATTATAATAACCAGAGAATCAAAGTAGTGATTTATATGTATAAATGAATGGTGGAAGCATTAAAATAACATTCATTAATGATAATATATAAAAACATATATATGATAAGAATAATAAATAAAATAATAGTAACATCTAGTATCATATATAAAATATTTTTATGAAATGTATCTAATAAAAGGAAGCAGGAATAAATGAATGAAGGAAATAGGAAAATTAAATGTATAAAAATATAAAATAAAAAGGTTATCACCAACCATATAATGAGATATAGCTTTGTACATTGATCCCCCACTCCAATAATTAAATCTATCTACCATAAACCACTATTAACATTCCCTTTACCCTACATGCATCAACATAATCTTATTAGCTACCATCAACAATCTAGATATGAAGTCAAATAAACATATTTGGCCCACAATAATGTTGTCTATAAAAAATATATCATCTTTATAGAAATGGACTGTGTGAAAGTATACCCGGAAATGATATAAATGAATAATAGATATAAAAAGGCCATGAGAATATGATTTCTGAGAATGAGATATAATATATGAAAATTTCTCTATATATCTAATATTAGTTGTAGGTAGTAACAATCTCGACCAAAGAAACATGAAAATGTGTGACATACAAATATGGGATAGGTCCCAAGGCATGAAACATGAGAGACCTATATCTCGAGATGTTAATTTATATAGAATTCATAGGTGACATTCAATTATCCTCCTCCTTGGTACCATTACATAATATAATCATACCTATGAATCATATGATTTATAATTTGATCCATTAGTTTGTGTCCTACTGTAAGTAAATATACATTAAGGTCCTAGATTCCACACATAAATCACCTAGTTAGTGTCATACCAACTTGAAATAGATGTTATTCCATTATATGAATCGATTTCCATATCAAAATATCCGTCATCCAAAATGTAATAATAATTATTTTATTGTTTATATATTAGTGAACATACCCTATCCCAAAATTCATTTGATAAATTTAATAACATTTAATAAAAAAGCATGGAGGCATAATACTCTCAGTCAATCACATTTAATTTATAGATCCTCCCAAGATAAGTATGACATGTTTACACAAAATATGGGGTGGCATACCATAGATATAATTATATAAAATACCACATGGGAATATTTGGTTGATGTTAAAAACATCCAACCTTTTTTATGTGATACAAGGGAGAACCTTATTAAAACAAATAATCAATATTAAGGAATATCATTTTATTTAAATAAATAATGTTGTGGTCTGATGTGAAACAAAACAACAATTGTAAAAAAGAAAAACAAATAAAGAAATAGGAACATACCACCTACATTGTGACTTTGGTAGAAGAATTATCCATTATCGACTCTTGGTATGTTCTTAATTAGAATAAAAAGACCAAAAAGGTGAAGGACATAAAAAAAGATATGATCTAACACTAGAAAAAATTATTAAAGATAAAGTCAAATTATAAATGTAGCCTATAAATTAGAGAAATTACAAGTGATGATTTGACATGATTGATAGATAGTGATTTGGATGTAAAAATA
This sequence comes from Viscum album, assembly GCA_963277665.1. NCBI lineage: Eukaryota > Viridiplantae > Streptophyta > Magnoliopsida > Santalales > Viscaceae > Viscum > Viscum album. The sequence goes on along the minus strand of OY728161.1, from coordinate 577,408,538 downwards.
AGGAACATGATCCAGGCATAGAATTTATTTTTAGAATATCTCAATGGTGGTAAATGAGAGATAATGTCTGCTAGAGGAGAACGAAAATACATGGGAGTGACCTAAATATTGATAGGTGAACACTCTAATTCACCACATTTCATGTGTTCACATGGTATAAAAGAATGTTTGTCAAAACTATTTCCCAACTGTGGCTAAACCAATTCCCAAGAATCAGCCCACATGTGGCCTAAATTTCAAGGTTATAAAAACCACGAACAACCCACATACCCCCTCTATCTTAGAACCACATGGAATTATACTCCCTTTATTTGATTAATTCAAATTATGTAAAAATATAATATTTACTGAATTACCATAAATGGTATAGTCTTACTATGTCGAATAAGATGCATATTTTCAACAAATTTTATGGCCCATATTACACTTACAGAAGTTGAGGCTCCTCAGTCTGAATAATCACATGAAATCATTGTTTCTCCTATAATATCATTACGAAATTTTTTTAGGATCTATGTAAGTAATCAAACTAGAACCATAAGGTTATATACCACATGAAAATGATGAGTATTAATAGATTTGTAAATTCTCTAAATATATTAAATATATCAAGGGTTCCTGTGTTTCTAGGGACAATATTTCCACTATTTCCAAACCACATGATCGAATTACATGGTGATATTCATAGGAATACATTTTATTCAACTTTAATCTCAATGTTCCTTAATACGTCTATTAGGATAACGAGTTTTTCAACTCTGAGTAGTTTTTATATATTGTTGGATTGATTAAAACCATATCATTGATCTATTTCAAATGATCAGGACCAATTTACCATTGTTCGAAAACATAATCCCTACATGTTGGAAGTCTAAATAGCTTCCCATATAAAGGTTATTAAGGATCAGTATGAATACTTGATATAAAGCTATTATTGTATGAGAAGTACACTAAATAGATATATTGATCCAAACCTCATCTACTATCAATTAAAAAGGATATTCGAATGTAATAAATTGTTTGAATAGTAATTTTTAATTTTCCACTAGTTTAGTTGTGATATGTTATATGGAAATTTAATTCACTCTTCAAAACATGTTCAATTATTATTTATAATTAAGAGGTTTTCCATGGATCATGATCATAAATGATCAAATGTGGAACCTCAAGTATCCTCAAAAAATTATTGATGTATATCATGAGATATTTTTCATGAGAGAAATATTCACTAATGGTAATGAAGTGGTATTTCTTGGTGTGTAAACCACCACAACCCAAATAAAAATATTTTTCATCGGAATTATTCGAGAGAGAAGTGAAAAATTCTATAATGACATTATCCCATTTCCTTGTGGGTATATTCCATGGTTGAACAATCCATTTGGTATTTTTTCTTTCTATATTTATGTAATGGAAAAAATAACCTTGAGATATACTCTATGGTATCCTTCTTTATGGTGTCTAACCAAAAGGGCTCTCTAGGAAAATGTTACATCTTCATACTTTAAGGATTGATGGATAAAGGTGAGCTATGTGAATTTGCTAATATATTTTTATTTATATTTTTTGAAGAAGGAATGAAATTCAAATTTCAAAAACTAATCAAACCACTCTAATTGATGTGGAACACATTTAGATTCCTATACATTACTCAATTTACATTATTTTGAACCTCTAGATCATTCATTTATGCATCCATAATATTATCTTTAAAATATGGATGTGAGATCATTTGGTAAAGGTTAGATTTATTTCATCCCAATATAATTCCTATATCCATATTTTACATATCCATGAAAATATGGTATTTCCAAATTCACATCATGGATAAAGTAGTTGGTTCTTTTATGCTAAGTGCATGAAATCCCTTTTCCACCTTTCTATGATGGTAGTGAATAGGAAAATCGTAGTCCTTAATTATCCCTTACTATCATCTTTTACACATGTTTAGATGATTCACAGTGAATATATACCATAATCATTTAAGATTGATATATTTTTCACACTTATGACCATCTATATATTACAACCTAATCTTTGCGGTTCAGATCGTAACCGCTAACTCCATATCATGCATCTGGTATTTTCTCAATGGATCTCCATGTATTGTGTGGTATAGGTTATCCAATTTTCATTATTAATGAGTAAAAAACATAATTAGTTAATTTAATGATAACATTATATTGAAAAAACATATCCACTTATTGGTAGTGTGAGTACAAGCAAAGTGATTATAATTTTCTTATGCTCCCAACAAGAGGATTTTCAGTTTTCTCCCCAGACCTACATTATGACATACCATTATAATATAGTATAGGTATATAAAAATATAATAAATTTGTTACAAAACATTATTTTTGAGTCAATAAGTTTCCTTCTGAATTTTACATTACTTTATGTTTTGAAAATCACAAACACGTTTTCATAAGGAAAATTATCATTCTCTAAGAAACATTCTCTTAAAAAAATTTATTTCTCGAAGAATAATTTTTTACATTATCTATGATTATAAATAACTTGATAATATTTTATTAAACTAAATCTAACCATAATTTTATTAAATAAAAAAAAGGATCATTTTCTAACATTAAACATTACAGTTACAAAGATTATGATTTCCCCAGAATTGTGAATATGATTTTACTGAAATTAGACTATGATTTATTGTAAAATTAGACTCTAATTCCTTCTAAAATAAGGTACCAATTTATTCAAAAATCATAAAACGTTTTCTTCTAAAATAAGTCACAGATTTCATCTGAAATCGAACTCCATTTGTTTTAATCCGAATCATATTTTTTATTATTTCAGAATATGATTGTAAATATATCAAGACTATGATTTTCAATTTCTCAAGAATCTGATTAAATTTATTTCTATGTGTCAACTAAATTCTCTAAAGTAACGATTCATTTTTTGATATCCTGAATTTGTTATTTTTTCTTACTAATGATAATATTTCTAAAAGTTTTTTTACATGTAATAATGTCTTACAATCTATTTTTAACTTACCATTTGATGAGTGACACATGTCCCAGTCCCAATGAATTTTAAGGAAAAATATGACCATTGGAGGAGGTTGTAGACCACTAAACACCATTCCTATAAATACTTAGCCATTTGAATGAGCAAAGTCTTAAAATTTTTTTGGGAGCTATTTATTTTCATAATGAAGTAAAAATATATAAAATATCTACTTGATATGACTTGTGAAAATGTTATTAACAACATTTTTAAGTTGAGAAAATATTGTTCAACTAGACTAGGGTGATTACTATTGTTGTTGATAAATCAAGGGCTTCTAGGGATATGAATGTAGAGGTTCCAATTACCTTATATATCAAGGGATTTTGGGGATAATAAGACTGATTCTGATCTTTGTATTGAGGGCTTACCTTAGTGTGGGTAAGACAAAAATTATTGAAATTATAAATAAATGGACCTTTATCCAAGGTTGTTGCTTAACCTTCTATTTGGGTAAAAATATTTCTTATAGTTGTCTTATTTTGTTTAATGTTTTAATTCAGTAACATTTTTTGAATGAATGAATGAATAACATTCTTAAGAATTCTTATACATGTATACTCTGATAAATAATATTTTATGCGATTTAATGTAGAATCATTACCTAACTAAACATGTCTTATGATTCTTTATTAGATCTATATTATTGGATTGTAAGAGAGATAGATTCCTTTTTAATAACTAAATATGGCCTGTTAATTCGTAATGTTTAACTTTTCTAATCATAGATTTTAATAAGAATAAAAAGGAAAATTTTTAAACCAACAATTCACACCCTTGTAATTGTGGAATCTAAATATACATTTCCATCCTACAATTGGTAACAGAGAAGGTATTTGAAATACTTATACATACATATAAGTTTTCTTAATCAACTTATCTTGATTAACATTACATGTTCATATTTTCATGACGCTTTTCCTTTTTTACAAACAATTATGACTAACTTATTTTGGGAGAAAAATTATTTTGTATTTTATATTGAAATGGAAGGAATGAATATTGGTTCAGTAGAAATTTGAAATCATACCAGGCCTACAATATTTGATTGAAATGATTATAAAGACACAAGAGATATGATGAAGTCTTTTATTATAAATACCAATGATGATAGGATTGTTATGTTGAATGGACATTACAAGATTCCAGACAAATAAATTAGACAATTCCCTAATCATGAAAAGTAAGAGTATTAGCTGAACATTATTTTATACAATACATAGTTATTTTCTACAACCAAAAACATCTATAGCCATATTTCATCAAGTAAATATTCTAATAGAATATGGAATAAATTTGAAGATACACATTTTGGAACATCCAATGTCATCGAATCAAGAAGAGTTATGATTAGATCTGAATATCATGGTTTAGTGCTTCCACATGGATAACCACTATGTAATGATCAATTGTGGTTTATAACTATCATAAATAAACATCAGTCTATGGGTGAAAATGACTTGATAATGAGATTATTATGGATAAGATAATAAATATTTGGCCCGATGAGTGGGAATCTAAAGGAACATGGATTGATGAGAATATGAATGTTTCAAAAATTACCCATGGTGAGTTATTTAGGATTCTTATAAATAATTAATCTATAATGAAGAGAGACACAATGATCAATTAGAAAAATAATGTTAATGATCATGTTTCTTTTGCTAATACGATAAAATCATATGATATCCAAGACAACTGGAAGATTTTTAAGATCAAAATCCAAGAAGGCTACTATTATTTCTGAATCAGGTGATAATAATGATTCTATGAATGAACATGCCAGTCTTTCTAAAATAATGGATGATATTTTGGGAAAGAAATATTCCTAGTATAGATATAAGAATAAATAAATAAAGGATTTTAATGATTTAGAAGTTACTTAGTATGAATGAAAGAAGGTAGGTTATATCAGAACAGAAAGTCCTATGCTCAAAAGGAAATAAAGAAAGGATATGCATTCAGAAAGAAACAAGAATAAGCATTACAAGTCTATGCTAAAAAATATACTCAAAACTAATGACACATGGAGTGCTTGAGGTGATTATTCTTATGACGAATATTTTGATATTGAATCTTCTAGATAGAAGAATATTGGTCATATAGCTAGAATTCTAAATGAAAGTCATTATCTCTTGGATAAGGTAAATACTACTGAACCTTTAACCCTTATTTGCATAAATGAAATTTTTTTAGTGAATAATATTATAAATCCTCACATAAAGAATCTTCCTCATCAAAAAATAATACTTTACATTCATTTGAATTAGTATACATGTTTTCTATGTTAATAAATAATATAAATATAAATTTCATTAATAAACTTGTTATTCAAATTTATAGAACATCTATTTTAAGAAAATATTTATCTTAACATTTAAAATATCTTGATTAGAAAACCATTCATTTTGAAAATGAATGTAAAAATCATTTGGAATTTAATTCATAGTAGGATTAACATTCCAAGTATCTTGAAAATATTATTTCTAAGCAAACTATTTTAGAGAAAAAATCTAATTCTATGACTAATAACTATGAAGATAAGAATTTATTCATTAGGATAAAATATTAAATATTTTATTTAAATAATCATGTTTCAAACATTACCCATGGAATGGAAGGATTTTAAAAAATATATTCACAACATCATCCTCTTAAGAATAATTCTTGATTTTGTTATTCTCATTCAAAACATGTTTTTAGTCATAACTATTTTGATCTCCAACGTCATAAATTTTTCACTAAGTTTCAATGTGGTGGAAGTTAGGAGAAACAATGTTCCGTGAATAAAACCCAATACTTAGGTTTTGATAAAGATTTTTCTTAGAAACAAAAATGGATACATATGATTTTAATTTCTAATATTTCAGGATCCAAACATGTTTGGATTCTGAAATTCTAACATTTTATTTTTGAGGAAAAAAAGGAGCGCCAAGAAAAATACATTGTACATGGATAGTTTATGTTCCTAGCACATGACTTCTGAAAAAAACATCTTTCAAAATATTATCAACATGAAAGGTGAAAAAGTAACTTTTAGAGGCAATTCTCAAGGATAATTTGTTGGAATAGTTAATATTGTACTTCATGGATAAGGATTAATTTAAAAAATAATATTTGTTAAAGGTATTAAGAATACAATAATAAGAATAATCAAATTATGTGATGAAGGTTACCTTGTGAACATTAGGAATGAAAAATGTCTAGTAAATAGTTTCAAGGAAGAGTTTATTCTCACTACCCATAAGAATCATATTTTTTACACACTAAACTTATAAGGCCTTATGAGCCAAGTCTGAACTTTCCCTAGAGAAATTGATGACCAATCTTGGTTATGACAATGAAGAATAGGACATTGTAACCTTAGAAACCAATGAAAACTCTCCAATAAATTACTTATTAACGATCTACCAGACCTTAAAATTGAGATTTCAAATGATTTTGATCATATTAAATATGGAAAGAAACATAAGTTGAGTGTTAAATAATTTGTGAAGTCTCAACATGAAATGAATTACAGCTTGTTCATAAGGATCATTTTGTTCAAACAAAAATAGGAATTATTGGAGGAAAATACTATATATTATTTTAGTTGATGATTACACTAGACATACATAGGCATGTTTACTATAAAATATAATGAAGCATTTTATAATTTTAAATATATTGATCCAATGTTAAAAATGGAAAAACCATATATTCATAACTGTACATAGGGATCATGGGGGATAATTTAGAAATTCTGATTTTGAAAATTTTTCAATAATGAAACGCATTAATCATATATTCTTAGGTCCAAAAACATCATTACAAAATCGTTTTGTTGAAATAAGAATCAAAATTCATTAAGGGATTACAAGAAATATGTTGATTGAATATTCTATAGAAATACATTTTTGTGTTGAATTTGTTCGTACTACTTTTTCTACTATAAATTAATTTTTAATCAAACCATTTATTAACAAAATTCCTTACGAATTGTGGACAAGTCAAAAAACTAATGTTTCTTACATCAAAGTATTTAGATTCAATGTATTAATCATGAATACTAAATATAATAGACATACATTCTCTCCCAAATTTATCAATGAATTTTCATAGAATTTTCCAATACTTCTAAGGGTGATAGAGATTTTAACAAAAATTATTGTTCTTTTAGAGAAATAATACATGTTAAATTTCATGAAACTAATATTTTTTGTTTTTAAACAACCCCAATATATATCTTAATATGTGTTTTCAAAAATTTATTATCAAACTTTGATGGACGATTCTTAAAATATAGAAAATAATCAAGAACATGTTCCCAAGGTATATACCCAAGAATATTTTTTTCTTTATGTTGATGAACATGTTTAACATTACCCAAATCTGTTTCTTCATAAGAATATTTCTAGTGATAGTATCATAGGAGATGAAAATCAACCATTATGGATTATAAGTTCATTAATAAATAAATTAGAACATCTAGAATCTCTTTTCCAATTAGATCATAAAAGAATAGATGACTCTTTAGGTGATGATTATTGCATTAAATATAAGCAAGATGATCTAAATGAATTCTAAAGAAAAAATGTCTTGACCAGGGTTAAATGTCCTAAATAATCATCTGTAATTGTTGTAAAATGGGTTTTTTCATAAATAAATGTGATGAAAATGTAATCATTGTATTAAATAAATCATTAATTTTTGTTAAAGGCTATTATAAATAAGAAGGAATAGGCTATGAAGAAACCTATTCTATAGTATCTAGACATGAATCTATTTGTATTCTACAAGCCTTTGATGAATTATTCAATTTAACAAATTTTCTAATATATATAATGTGTGATTTCCTTAAATAATATGATAAAGATGAGTTTTATATTGATCATCCTCCAGGCATTGAAGACACAGAACACCCTAAACATGTTTACAAACTTACCAATTATTTATATGGACTTGAACAAGGACATAAAGCCTAATACAAGAGACTTACATGATTTTTTTACAAAACAATTATGTTATTGAAAATATTGATCCAAAACATTTAATAAACAATGATAAGATTCATGTTTTATTTTAAAAAATTCATTTGATTACATTATATTTGGATCACTCAATATGATTTAACTCATTCGTGTATGAATATCATGAAATTCGACTTTAAAATGAGTATGATGGGTGAGTTAACATTTTTTAATGGTTATAAAATTCCTCAGAAACATGAAGTTAATTATATATCTCAATATAAGTATATTAAATATGTTATTAAGAAGTATAGATATGAATACACTAAAAGTATAAGTACTCCAATTGGTACCTTAAATACACTTGATCAAGATGAATCATGGGAACCAGTATCAAACAACTTTTACCTGTATGATATTTTTTATATTATAATTAATAGTTAGTTTTGTAGAATTAATTTTTTCATTATGCTTATGTTCAATAAAACAATAAAATCCAAAATAATCCCATTTTAAATAAGTGCAAATAATTTTTAACTATTTAAAGATAACCACATATGTAAGAATTTGAAATTCTTTGTTGAAATTATTTTGTTTGAATTTTTTTTTCGATGTTGACATAAGTAGATGTATAATTGATTGGAAATGTACATCCAGAAAATTTCATTTCATAAGAGATTCATTAATTTCTTGTTCATGCAAGAATCAACACTCATTAGAACTTTCTGCTATTGAAGTTGAATATGTAGTCGGTGGAAGTATTTATGATCATGTGTTGTGGATACAACACAAAGTCACCAACCATGACATGAGTTTTACCGAAACACAGATAATGTGCAATAATACTTGTGCCATTACCCTATATTAAAACCCTGCACATCAATATCATTAATAACACATAGATATTAGGAATCACATGCTAACTTATTTACCAAATCAATGGACATTGAAATATTTAAATACATAAATAAAAATTTAGGAATGATAACTGTAAGGTAATCATCCATTTTAACTTTTTTGTAAAATCCTATCTCCTTACATTATGATACACCATTTCATAGGTGTGGTACAAAAGTTTATTATTTTATATTTCTCTTTCCAATTTTTTTTTTCAAAACCTAAAAATATTTATATCCCTAGTAAAAAATTTCAAAACATATGTTTTGTAAGAGAAATCATATCAATACTGAAAAATATTACAGAGAAATATGGAAGTTATGTTCCCAAATCTTTATCATCTTATTTGATATCTGCATAATGATAACATAAATCTTGATTTAAGATAACCTTATCAGATTCAATTTTCTTAAATTTAATTTTCCCTTAAAACCTCAAAAGACCAAAACATATAAATACTTCTCTGACATTGATATCAACCATTACATCAGATAAATAAAATATCTACTAAGGGATTGATTCCACAATATAAACCTCCAACGTAATGCCTGTATAGTGGGCCCTCATATTCGCATCCCCCATCAGTTTTCTCAGATTTTTTGTGTCGAATCCCTTCTTCCCTTCAATATTTCCATTCATTTTTCCCTTATATTTATCTCTTAGTGTCTCTTAATGCTTCCTCGAAGAATTTGATGGCCTCAAACAAGGATCTAATGGATTGAATAATTTCCAGCTAATGGTTGGTAGAATCAAATTTCATTATCAAGTTTGATTCATTGATTTCAAAAATCATAGGGAAGAATTGATGGTAATGTCTCTATAACGAAAAAGAGGAAAATTGGGATATGGTTTATGAAAATATTGTTATAGAATTATATGATATAGTATATTCTTATGAACAAAGTGGAAAAGAATTGTTTTCATTCAAAAGTTATGGAAATACTTATTCCTTGTCATACAACATGGTTTCTAGTATCTCTGATATTCTATATGATGGATAGAAAATATTATACAAACACAAAATGCTAGAAAATGAAGGTTCTTTTGAGAAGGTTCAGTCAATCGAGTTCCTTGGACATAAAGAAGTAAAGTCACTAAAGATCGGTCATATTTCAACCAATCATGTATTTCTAGCACTCGGGATGCAAGTTTTTAAGATGCTGAGAATGGGAGAAAAGGATTCTCTTAAGATATGAGATATATTCATGATGAATTTCATGGTGAATCAATGGAAGATAACCCCCATCAAATAAATTATTTTTACCATCAAAAAATATAGTGAATTGAAACATCACGTCTCAGATCATAATATATCATGCGATCTTGTCGAATATCATTGCCATATTCCTATAATACTTCATAATTACTTTCCTCTCATAGAAAAATATTTTCAATATTTTGTTATTAGGTGATGATACTCTTGGAAGGATGATAATAGGTTTTATTGTTAAGATATTAGTGTTCTTTGATCTTCTAGATAACGATGATCAAGCTTCCATCAAGAAAGGTTATATAGGCGAAAGGTCCATGAAAAATCCAAAGAAAGGAAAAGTTAAAGAGTTAAAAACAAAAGAAAAAACACAAGTTCCAAATTCAGTATCTGATCCACCCATGATAAAGAGAAAAAAATACTTCTCTAAAAAAATTTGTCCAATGGAGAGAACAGAAGAAGAAAAATAATGAATAAGATGTGTTGTTTGGGTTACACCACACTAAGGCTAAGGAATTTAATATTCAATTAGGTGATGATCTTGAGAAGAAAATTAATGGGAAGAAGTTAAACAATTATATGTCATATTCTGAGATTGTTCAAGGTTAGATTACAGATAAAAATAAAGAATTTGAACACGCTTAGGTCCTAGAAACTATTATGCTAAATCTACTTCCAAATAAGGCTCTGGTTATAGATATGAAAAATAAAGGCATTTCAATTCTGGAACACATATTTAAAAAATAATAAGAAGAATAATAAGAAATTAATGATCTGATAAGGATGCTTAAATAGTATTAGGAGAATGAATGTCATTTAGAAAATTTATTAATAATAATTTCAAAAGATCAATAATCCAAGATAATTTCAAAATGAAAATATCTTCTAAGAAATTATAATGCTTAAAAAGAGGATGATAACCATTTATAAGTTGAGAGTTGTAATTAAGATTTTATTCATCAGGATGATGACAAAGCTGTTAAAATAATTGGTGATAAATGTGTTGATAAAAAAGTCGATAATGATGATTAAAGAATTATTAATGTTTCAGATGGAGATCATTAAACTGAAGATGTGGAAGAGAAATTTTCAAAGAAATAGAATGGAAATGAAGTTTTTGTTGAGACACTAAAGAGTTATTTAGTTGAAAAAATGAACATAGGATGTTTTTGGCATATATATATGAGGAATGAATATGACCAAGATGAGTTCAGTTCAAAAAAAATCTTCTTCAGAATCATAATTTTCAAGAGGGCATGATTTTGTGGTTCAGTCATTGAAGAAGCTTGTGAATACCATTCCTTTATTTCCATGCATTGATTACCAATGTCAGTTGCATAAAAAAAATAATAAATCAGAAGTCAGATTCCACAACAATTCTCATGAAAAAGTCTATCAAACCTAAATATGAATTTAGGACATTTTAGATTGGTTATGACGCTCATCAGAGATATTGAAATGAGATAAATTATTGGTCTATGTCAGTGATTTATGATCATAAAATTATGGATGATTTCACTAATTCAGTTAAAGATACATTTGGTATGTCTTAAGACAGGATTTAAAATATGTCAATAATTGTTTCAAAAAATATAATTTATAAATAAGCTATCCACCTTCATGAAGATAAAAATATTAATGAGATTCTAAATTCAATTTCCTTTAATTTGAATTGAGATAGGGAACTTAGGGATGAAATGGAGAAAAATTAAAAGGGCCAGAAGATGCGACAAAGTCTCAAGGAGAAATTCATAAATACCATGATGAGAGTATTAAATATATCAAAAAGAAAAATCAGGTGTAGGATCAATTGATCATGAATTTTGAAGATAGTCCAATGCAATTAAAGAAGTTGAAGATTACACTGAAAAGGCTATTGCCAATGGAGAAAAAAGAAGGTAGAATGATTATCTATTAAACTTAGTTCTTTTGTTGTATTTTTATTTTTAATAAATTTTGTAATATAAATAAAACTATTTATATTTAAAATTATTTTTGTATATTTTTAAGATATATGGTACAAGTTTTTTCATTCTCTGCATCACTTTTTTAAAATAACAAAGGAGGAGAAAATAATGAATATTAAGAAAGAAAATTCCTATGTAAGGGGGACATTACTTAATGAATAAATTTTTACGTAAAAAAGAATTTATTACTCTATGAAAATAAAGAATAAAATCCTTAAAGATTTTATACATAAAGGGGGAGTTATTTGTATTCACAATGATCCATAAACAAAGGGATATAATAATTTATTCTAAATTTCAATAATCAAAACCTTTTCCTTTAAATTCTTTTACCAAAAACTACTTTTTCATTCCAATAGGGGTAGATTGTTGAGTCAGTAATTTTTCCTATGTCGTTTCCATTCCATTATGATTTTAAAATCACAAAATTATTTTTTAACAGGAATTTTTTTCTCTCTAAGAAACGTTCTCTTATTAAAAATTTTCATTCTCTAAGAATAATTTTTTTACATTACCATTGATTATAAATACCAAATATATTATTTTAATAAAACATGTCTAAAAATATTTTTCTTAAACCACAAATAAAATCCTTATATAACCTAGAACCTTATTATTACATATAATCCTTTTTCCTGGGAACTGTGAATCTAATTTCTCCTATAATCAGACTCAAATTTCTTCTGAAATTAGACTCTAATTTCTCTTGAAATCAGACTCTGATTTCTTCTCAATTAAAATTCATATTTCCTCAGAAATTATTCTCTAATTATCTCTCAAATCAAAATCCTATTTCTAATGAAATCATACATAAATTTCTTCTAAAATGAGACAGTGATTTATTTAGAAATCAGACTCTGATTTCTTCTGAAATTAGACACCAATTTCTTTAGAAATCATAAACTGATTTTTTGTAATTTATAAATCGAATTTTCAAAATTTTTAGACCATGATTCTCACTCTCTTATGATTTTGGTTAAATTAATTTCTATGATAAACATCATTTTCTTAATGTAATGATTATTTTTATCAGATAGTAAACATGTTAATTTTTCTTAATCGTGTTAATGTTTCTCAATACTTCATACATGAAATGATGTCATATAATATGTTTGTAACTAAAAGTTGGCTGAGTGAAAACTATCCATGTACATCTAAAACTTATGGAAAATATAACCGTAGGAGGAGGGTGTTGACCATTGAAATACATGCCTATAAATACTCATCCATTTGAACGAGTTGTGTGTTATAGTTTTCATTGAGAGATATAGATATCTAGAATGAAGTGACACTTTATGAAAGATCTACTCGATCTGCCTTGTGTGAATTTTGTGAACTACTATTTCAAGATGAGGGCTTCTCGTTCAACCTACCTAGTGGAATTCATATTTTTTTGATCAATCAAGTTCTTTTGAGGATAGGAATACAGAGGTTACAATCACTTTAGATAGAGAGGGAATTTGGGGATAACATGATAGATTCTAATCCTCATATCAATGACTATCACTGGGGTTGACAGGACATAAATTATTGAATGTATAAATCAAGGGTCCTTTATCCAAAGTAGTTGGATACCCTGCTCTTTCGGATAAGATAATTTTTATACATTTATTTTTTTGAATGTTATAATTATGCTTCATTTTTTATAAAATAAAGATTTTATAATATTCTTAAACAATCGTATACATTCTTATACCTATATACTGAGATAAATATGATTCTATACATATTAAGGATTAATATTTCCCTAATTAAACTTTTATTAAGTTCATTTATCGGATCCATATTATTGAATACAAAGAATGTTAGTTTCTTTATTAATAACTAAAAAGGGCTTGTAAATTCATCTTGTATAACATTGTTCAACAAGGATTTTCTTAAGGATAAAAATGAATGTTTTTAAACCAATAATTCACCCTCAATTGTAATTGGAAATCTACATCTATATTTTTATCATACAATTTCTAAAACATTGCTATGGGGATGAACAATATTTTTTTTATGACCGTAGTGGTTCTGGGAGAATTCTCAATTGATTTTTTCAGCAGGGAGTCTGCAAATATTACATTAAATTAGATTAAATTCGAAATTAATATTCTAGTTCCATTCAAATTTGACAAATTCAAGACATAGAATACATTTTATCTTTCCATATTATTAGTGACTCAATAATTAGTTTCAAATCATGTTCCACATTACTCGCATTGAAGATGAGAATACCATGTATAAGGACAATAAAAAATTTGACAAGTTAGTTTACAAAGACACTAATCATAAAATCCATGAATATTATAGAGGAATTAGTATGTATGATGTGAATCACTATAAACTCACAATTTACATACTTTATACAAAAATTAGTCTTTTGAATATATTCTTTCTTCAACATTAGTAAATGAATATCCATCAACGATATGTAATAATCTCCACATAGTTGATTGAAAAAGTCCAAAATCCTTGAAATATGATACATGTTCTCAATGGTGATCTTTTTAAGCTCCCTATATTCAACACATAGAAGCATTGATCCATAAATATTCTTAAAAATGTGCACAAGTGCTCTCCATGGCAGTGGACTAGAGAATGTAAACCCTTTGAGAAAATTCTTATACATATACTTTTTTAACTCCTCTAGTTTGTTCTGGACCATCATGTAGGTAAATTTTTAGATAATATTGTCTCTATGTATATGTTAAATTGAGAAATATTAATCAAAATATAGGGGATGTACATTTAAAGAGACGGAAAATATATCAATTTATTTCGTCACAATGGTAATTTTACCATGGTTTATATATCTTTTTAACTCATCCATTTGAAAAATATATTCTTATTTACAAGGTATAAACACCCACAATATTGAGAGATTTTCAAAGGGATATTCATGATATTCATTTAAATTTTAGAGCATTATGGGATATTTCATTATATTAAAATATATTTCTTATTCCTGAAACTTAATGAACACTCTATATAATGAGAGGTAATAAATTCCTAGTATATAGTTAAATTAGGCAATGGAATGGATTACATGATTTAGTGTACGAATATTCCCTCACTTGGTAACTAGAGAAGAGTCTAATTCTAGTAATTCAATGATCAAAACAAAAGGTGTTTTTATTGATATAAAAATTTCATAAAAACAAGGGATTGATTGAATAGTACTAGAAGATATTCAAGATATTAACAAATTTGTTGAACTAGAATAAAATTAAAAAATAGTTATTGAGTGAATAGGTTTTGTACTATGTATGACATAATGTTTTTGATCCACTTCTATAGTAGAAATGAAATAATATTAAGCTTACTCCTCTGGATTATGTGGCTACTAATTTTTATTACACACAAGTACCCACAATCTAAAGAACTAGATTGCATTGATCTTTGGACCCATTTAGTAAAAGAATTTGGTCTATGGAAATACATTAAGTTTTTCATTCCTTTCCTATGTCATTTTTTTCCAGAAACATCATGTCTCTTCATCATTCATGAGAATTTTTTCCTTCACTACCATAGTTTAAACATTTTACAATTATACTGAGGAAATTCACATGATGTTTTCTCCTATAAATTTGACACATGGTGGGTTGGATCCTCTTTCCTCATTTTTCATTTTTCCCACCATCTTGAAAAAGAAGTATTGATTGCTTATATCCATTACCATCAAGCTA
The DNA here is from genome assembly GCA_963277665.1 of Viscum album. Classification (NCBI taxonomy): domain Eukaryota; kingdom Viridiplantae; phylum Streptophyta; class Magnoliopsida; order Santalales; family Viscaceae; genus Viscum; species Viscum album. The sequence goes on along the minus strand of OY728161.1, from coordinate 577,392,820 downwards.
TACCCCAAATTCCATCTCATCTATTATAATATAACAAAATAATTCCTTGAAATCACTAATTTCTCTAATATATATATCATTTTAAAGGTGGGGTTTTATAAAAAAATGAATTTATCTATTTTCTATTATTGTTTATAAAAATTTACTAGGAATATATTTCAATATATGTGAAGTTTTCCTTGTAATAAGTGAATGAATCAACATTATTTTTCTTAACCTATATAAATTAAATATTTATAATAGTTCAAATAATTTGTGGGAAATAGAAGTTAAATAAATATTCATTAACATGTTCCTAGGCTGTATCATCAATTACATCATTTTTTTGGTGTAATTCCTTAATTCCCCCCATTTTTCGGTTTCTCCAAACATATTATAGATTATTGTAGTCACCAAATCCATCCCACAATTTTAGAGACCATAAAATATCATCTATATTTAGTTAATAAATTGGTCTTTGACAAGTGGATCAATAGATTTTCTATATTTAGGTTGTGGTTGGAAAATAAAAAATCAATTGAAAATTTCTCCTTCTTGGTAAAAGTAAGATGTTGCACATGGTTCATGTTATTTTTTAGAGCTTATAAAAATTGGTAAGCATAAGTATGATGTTATTAACTCCACCTCCCAGAGAATTGGGTATGTAATTTGGGATATCATTTCATTATCCCTCACATGGTTTTTTTTATTTTTTTCTCTTGGTTCCTACTATTATAAAAAATATATTCTTTGAAAAAAACCTAATTCATCAAATTAGGAAAAAATTATGCATTAATTTTCTTAATTAATATTAAAAGAATAAATTGTTGGATAAATATTTTTAATATTTTTCTACAAAAATATTATTGGATATTTACATATACATGATATTATCCAATGAGATGTCACTAACACATTGAAGGGATCTATAATGATATGCTCTGATTTCACATTATTGTATTTATATAGTCATGAATGCAACCTAGAATGCATAAAAATACAAGAAGGAGAATATCCCATGTAATTTAATGGGTTTTATATGTATTTTATGAATCACGATTTAATGAATAAACTAAGTGACCTAAAATGAAAAAGTGAATACATATTTGGAATAAACAAAATCATTCTCAAATAAGGAAAAAAACTCAAGAGGATTAAAATAATCGTATGGAAAAGAATGTCTTTTTTTAAAAAAATATTGGTATTTGGCTGGAAATTAAATGTGGAAACATAAATATACAAGAATTAGAGGTAAGAATGTTTGATATATTTTTAAAATAAATTAGAGGAGTTTCCATACCAAACATTATTTTAAATAGGTATACTTAAATGAAATGGTGTTGGGATTGTGAATCCCCCCTCGATAAGTCCTACTTTATTTTATATAATCCCTAACACCAAAATAATAATCGTATGATTATAAATTAATCATTACAGAAATGAGTTAGTTTCATTTTTCCACTCTTTATCCATTATAATTATTAAATTATGATTTATAAAACTATTTTAAAAATTTAAATTATTTTTCCAACAATATTTCATTAAATAATCCCATTTTTTTCTATGAGGCTATTTATGATCAAGGAAATTTATACATAAAAATCAATAATTAAATAATAATTAAATTCATATATATATATATATATATTTAAATAGTATATATTTTTTATTGTAACTGACCATATGTTTAGTTAAAAAAAATTCATTTGAAATTTCCTCATTGGTGATTAAAAGACAATTGACGGGACATTAGTGAAAGAGAAAGAATGAGAACATTGAAATTTTTATAGGACATAATTATATACATACATATGTTTAAAATCACTAATATCAAGTTATAAAACGGAATAATTTATTTATTAATGTTTGGCTTTATAATTTATTGGGGAAAAATATATGGAGGTAGAAAATTTGTGAAAAGATGATATAAATTTACTATTTCCTCGGTGTTTCTTCTCTTTCATGACACACAAAATCTAATGATTATAAGATTTGGATTACTCTAGAACATCTATTAGGTATTCTCAGTGGAATTAATGTGGGGATTTTGGATGACGATATGATTTGGTAAGAGGGGGATGAGATGGTTTCAAATGATATGGAGATGGGTTATTTATACTTGACGAGATGATTATTTTTAGAATAAATTATTAAATAAAAAAGTAAATAAAAGGTAAAAAATAAAATTTTCAATTGTTTAAAAATATTAGTGACATATAAATATAATAGACTGGTAAAAATAAAATAAATTCAATAGAAATTATAATTAAATAAATTTATTAAAGAATAAGTTGGAAAAATGAAAAAAATTATAATAAGGGACCACTTTGGACATTAGTTTTTGGAAAAAAAATTTGGTTGGGAAATTATATTTTATTTATTATTAAATATATTATGAAATTAAATATACCTTGCCCAACAATAATTTTATATAAATAATTAGGTTATTTTTTATTATTGTATGATGAAAATTTTCAAAAATCAGTTACATGAAAAAATATATTTTTAATTTCCACATGAAAATTGATGTGTTTCATAAAATTACCAAGAAAATAATCTCTAAGAAATTTGGACATGAATATTTCAAAAATGATATTCATTTTTTCAAAATATATTTTAATTATAGGTAATTTTTATTTTTTGTTTAGTTATTATGTTTTTTAAAATAAATTTGATATGTTAGTTATTAAAAATGTTCCTATATTTTCATTGAGATTTTTTAATCATGATATATTTTTTGGAATTATAATATTTAAATTCACATAAATTAATAATAATGAAAATATTTTTTATTTTTCAAATTGTTATTTTGAGGTAAAATTACTATTCTAGCAGTACTATTATTTTTTCTAATCGTTGAGATACTTTTCCAATGGTAATATCACAATTCCAACAGTCATATTAATAAACTAATAGTCATATTATCATCTATAAATAAATCTATTATAGTCAAATCATTATAAAAATCAATTCCACTTAGGGTTCTATATTTTGAATTTTTTAAATTTTTATTAGATAACTAATATTTTTCAATTATTTATATAGTGTTGTTATTTGAGGGTGATGATTATAATAGATTTAGTGATCAATATTTTACCATTGTAGTTTATCTATTTTCACATTCCTCCCTTCTATTATTGGTAATTATAATGTTATTATTCATTGACTAATGTAATAATTTTAATTTATGAAATAATGACTTTTTGGTTTCTTTATATATTTTTTATAATATTTTATAATATAATATTATTCAAAATCATACCATGAAATATATTTCATTTATAAACACTATGTTGTCACACCCCAACAGTGAAATAAATGTCCAATTATTTCCATTTCATATGAAATGATTATAGGAAAAACATGGAATAATATTCAGGGATGAAAAAATTAAAAAAAAATGTAACATTATCAAAATGGAAGTATTCATATGTAATATTACCATGTAACTCTATAGACTATGTGATAAAATAAAATATTTTCTAACTATAAGAATTATAAAAAAATACTATGTGATTTCCATCATCACATATAAGTAATATGTAGATATTCATGTTTTTTAAATCACCCACAACTAATGATTTATCTGAAATTATAACTAATAGGTACTTGACAAGATTTAAGACTATCAACATGTTTAGTAAATTTTATTTTCAACGTTAGATGTCGAAATAAACGCATACATTATATAACAATATATCAAATTTCTATTTTGGTTTATAATAAGTGTGATATTAATACATGGAATATCTTCCATGAGTGTAAATCATGGTTCACAATAAAGTACCTTTTATCCATCACGAGGATGATGATTGAGAGATACAGAAAAAACATGATTCGTGGTTATTACTCATCATTGAATCAATACCAAAACCAAGTTGACTAATTTATATCCAAAATGCATCCAATTTTCATTAAAAAGGATTTTTTTACTAAAATAATATATATGATTTCAATGGTTATGAGGAGTATAAGTCATATTAATGGAATGTGAACTGGGTACAATGGGAGTGAATAAATGGATAGTTTTTTGATATAACGTATGAATTGAACATAAAATTAATTATAACGATATTGTGGTAATAAAGTTAGTATTATAAATTTTATAAATAATTTAATGAATATTGGAATTAATGCAAGAGAGAAAACAAACCCTTACAATGAGTGATGAAAGAATGAAAAAATTGGTGTAATGTAAAGTGTATTGGTAGTGTATACATGATAATTTTTCAGTGGGGAGATAATTATGAGGATAAATATCAAATAATCAACTAACATTATTTTCTAAATGATATTTCATATGAGAAAATAGGTATATAATATGAACAGATATAAATTGGACCCCTTACCTCTCTTAAGCATCTAATATTAGAACCAAACCATAGATGGAACCATACTCTTAATGAGTGAATGTTGATAAATTAGGTAAACTCTCTGAGATGGTTGTTTTCATGGAATTAAAAAATTTGTGTGTATAAATGATAGGTGGTATGGGTATTCAATGGTGGAGGAGTTGAAACATTCACATTGAAAATATTATTATAAGATTATATGGGAATCTTAGATGATTTTATAATGGAAGAAAATACCCGCACCTACTGTATATTCTAAAAAAGAGATTCTTACCTTAATTCTGTCAAAAAGGATAAAAAGGAATTTTTTTGGAAAATGACTGAAATATACCTTTATAAACATCGTATAAAAAGTCAAAAAGGGTATAAATGACTTTAACCCATTCTAAAAATAATTTGAAAAACTTTTTTAAGAAATGTGGATGTGGATGATAAAGAGGTCCCAGTAGAAGATTACGTATAAATAACCTCGGATAATAAAGAGATTGTGAAATAAACACTTACCTTGTACTTTTCCTTGGTTGAGGGTAGGTTAACCTCCAGTATAATGGTGAAATAATTTTTATTATATTATACAAGAATAATATACATTAATATGATATCATATATGATCTTTAAACATTTATTCGTTAATAATATCATAGTATTATCATCGTTTCAGGTGTTAATGGATTCGTTTCACTTTATATTACTTGTTATGTGGGCCATATTTGTTATGGATGGGATGTATATTATTCATATCCAGAATTATATCATGTCTCTAAAAATTATTTTTAATTATCAAATGAAATTTATTTTTGAATGGATACGATGGGGAATGAATCTCATCGCGTTCATGGAGACGGTAGTCCGTACGTACGCACGAGCGACAATATCATTATTTGGATATTAAAATAATATATAATTGGATGGTATATTATATATATATATAATCATTATCATGTTATATTTATTATTTACATGAATTATACATCATTATTATACCCATCTAAATAATAATATATTTAATAACAATTACACCACGACGTGGAGACGATAGGTCGTACGTACGCACGTATGGTGACATGTCATTCAAGGGATGGATAGAATAATGAATTTGGTTGTTACATATTTATAATAACATCAATTTATATATATGATATTGGATATATTATTTTATAATGGAAATAACAAGGAAAGAAGAAGATTAAGAAGAAAGGATCTTGAAAGAGGGTGGTGAAATCATTACCTCTTCTTTAGGTTCTTCCTTTTGATTTGATAAAAAGCGTTCCATTGGTTGTCATTATGATCAAACTATGGCCTCTAGGTTGAATTTAGGGAAGTTTATAGGATATTTGGGCAGAGTATGGACGAGCCAAAAGGCATTGATAATGTGAATTTGAGATAAGGGGAGTGCCCTTTTATAAGTCGGGTGAGGGGAACCTTTGGAAAAGATAGAAATATTATTTTATAATAAATTCATATTAGGTTTATAATGGCTCCAAAGTGGAATATTTAATGTTTATGGTGGGGATGGGTCGAAATACTTTCAATAAATAGATTTTAGACTATTTTAGGTCATTATATTATCCTTATCATTTATATTTAACTCTTTGTTAAATAGTTTGACATTTATCATGTCTCATCGTATTTTTATATTATATAGTTAATAAACATACTATATACGTCCAAGAGTCCCCCAAGTGGTCCATTAATGATAAACCTATCATGATATAAGTCCTTTTTCCGATCCTTATATTTTTAAGAATATAATATTAATTAATAATATAATATTTGTTTTAAAAACTCTTTTATGTCAATTTTTACACCATTGGGTATTTTGTTTTTTATAAATTCATAACAGTATTATTACTTTGAACAATATTCATATAACCAATAATAATATGTCATATTCACCTATAAAATTATTTGAATTCATAAAAAGTCTCATATTAAATTTATTAGGATATATATAATATCAATTATTTTAAAATTTCATTAATTAGGTAATTACTACATCACCATTGTGTCATAAATAAATTATATTATTTAATGTCTAAAAATTATAAATAAAATACCATTATGTAGGAAATATTTTTATATTTATAATGAATCTTTATAATGAAATTTATCTTATATATAACCCTATATTAAAAATGTTTTAGTAATTAATCTTTAATTTTAACTCTTTTAACTCTTCATTGAATTAAATAATAATAAATGTCCTAATCTAATCCTAGTGGACATAAATGATAATATTTTATTCCTAATGTTTTTTATGGTTGAGATAAACTTGTAAAATAGAATTAGGACATGTGTTAGTGTAGCGACGCAATGCTTGACGTATATAGACATTACTTTACTTTTTCTGAATACATAATTCATAACAAAAACAGACACCAACGGACCGTAATAGTTTTGTGTCTTTGGAATCTCGGAACGTATTATTCTAATCATTGTGAAAGATCCTCAAAATCTCCCATAAAGATCTTCTCCTTTTGTATTTCTTACCTAGAACCTTTCTTGAAATCATGGGGAAAAGAAAACATATAAAGGGTGAGCTCAAATTCACAGTAAGGGTAAGAAGGAAGAAAAGAAAACATACCATATAAATTTGAAAATAAAAACATGAACATAATGTGTAAACATCAAAATCTTGAGTTGTGAAATAAATCTTTGCATTATGTATGGAATATATCATAAAGGAACATCAATCATGATAAAATGACATGGAAATAAAACATGAAATTATGGAATCCATTAAGAACATGTTATGATTTTTATAGTAGCCAAGGCATTACTGCCAAGACCATCTTAGTGGACAAATTCCCTTTCTGAATTGAGTTCACTCCTCATTCCAGTCCTGTATTACTGAACCGGATTAACTTGTCGTTCCAGCCATGTCAATCTCGTGAGATATAAATCTTTACCCAATGAATTTGAGGGATAAATAGGTCCCACCCATATCATAATGAAATCATTCTTTCATGTGCCACAAAATCATAAATCATACATCCTAGCATAACCCATGTAATAGAATGGGATTATTAAACATCATTCCATCATAACATAGTCTATATAAAAAAATGGATATCATTTTATCATAAGAAAAATAAAACTATATAAATAATGGAGACATTATACATGAAACATAATCATATGAGATAATATAATTTTTAGATGGAAAATAGTTTTGATAAAACACTTGAAATGAATTTTTGAGGAAAATATCCTTTATTCTTCAAAATCACTTTCTTTTCACAAAATGCAATGAAATATTAAAAGAAATGGGTTTTGTTGAAAATAATCTTGCAATCTTGTAGAGGAATCTTCATTAAAATGAGGCGTTATGAAACCATAAAAATCTATTCATGTCGTATAAGTTGAAGAAATATTCTTCTCGTACTTTTTCCGGAAAAGTCAAAAAGTACCTCATATGGTAAACAAAAAAAAGATTCGTTCCAAACGATGTTATAAAAGTAAAAAAAAGGGTAAAATGAATTTAAACATACATGTAAGAAAAGTAAACATTTTATTAAAACATTTTGAGAACATATGGACATTTTTAACAAACATAACCCCAGTAAATACTTACGAATAAACAATCTCCGTTAAGAATGAGATTGGAATAATTAACCCATAACTTATGTCTGATATGCTTCATATATATACGAACCTCCTGTATAATGATTTAAATAATTTCATTGAATTATTAAAAAATCATAGTCATTGTTATGATATCATATATAGTTTACTTATGACTTTATATTACCCGTTCTTTTGTAAATTCGATATAAAAGCAGCGATTTAGGTAAAATCGTTTCATTTTTGGTACGTGTTTCGACTTATTGTTCTGGATATTATTACTTATATCTAGATTTACATAATTAAAGAATGTAAAACATGATTTATATATAATATATATTCATAATATACATAAATATATGATATATTGATAAATGGATTGAAATGCATCGTTCATAGAGACTGTAGGTCGTACGTACACATGAACGATGTTTTCGTTTCCTTATTGAATTGAATGGAATTTAGTAGATGACATACATATATATATATATATACATACATAAATTTAGTATCATTATTATTTCATATATCTCATTATTCTTCATTATATATACTTTATAATCATTCAAGAATGGTTAACATGAAGAATAAATCTCATCGCGTCGTGGAGATGGTAGTCCGTACGTACGCATGAGCGATGATATCATTCTCATGATCGTGGAATTACATTGAAGTGTATGTATAATATTTCAGAATAAATATCACTTTACAATAATCATATATAGTTATTTATTTACACCATTATACCCATCCAAGTATGGTGGTGGTCGAAAACAGATTAGACCACGGCGTGGAGACGGAATTCCATACGTACACACACGCGGTGATTTCGTTTTATGTAGGATGGATAGAAGGTGAAATAAGGTTGTTTCATATTTATAATAACATATAAGTATATAATTAATATTTATGTTATTAATTTATAATGAGAAAACTAACTAAGAAGAAGTAGAACAAGAATGAAACTTGAGAAAATCGGAAAAGGAGATTACCTCTTCTTCGACACACCTCATTTAAGCTTCCTCTTAAGGAAGTAGAGTTGGTATTTTTAGAAGACAAGAACATCCAGAATGTTTCTAGGGAAGTGGAGAAGATAAATGGGCAGGGGGTTTCGGAGATTCAAGGCTCAAAAGGGTGTAAAGACAAGAGGTAAGGGGTTCCCTTTTTATAACGGAGGAGAGGGGCACTTTTGGAAAAAATTAAAATATTATTTTATAATAAAGTCATATTCGGTCGATAATAGCTCCAAATTGATTTATTTCAAAACTAATGTGGGTATGAGTCTAAATACTCTCATCCAATATATTTTAGACAGGTTTGGGTCATTATATTAATCTTAGCATTTAGTTTTATCTTTTAGTTATTTAGATTGACATTTACCATGTCACTTTGTATTTTTATATTATATAGTTAATAAACATACCATATACATCCCAGAGACCCCCAAGTGTGACATTAATGATACACCTATCATTATATAAGTATCTTGGAAGAACAGTATATTATTAGGAATATAATAACAATTAGTAATATAATATTTGTTTTAAAAACTATTTTATGTCAATTTTGACAGTATTTGAAAATCATAGCAGCATGATTAGCTCGAACAAAGTTTATTAAATCAATACTAAATGTAATATTAACCTGGAAAATTACTGGAATTCATAAAAACTCTCTAATTACATTTATTTGGGTATTTATAACATCAATTATGTTAATATTTCATGATTAAGATAATTACTGCATCATCATTGTGTCCTAAATAAATTAAATTATTGAATGTCTAAAAATTATAAATAAAATAAAATTATGTCGGTAAAATTTTTAGCTTTCTAATGAATATTTATAGTCTAATTTATATTATGTATAACCCTATATTAAAAATGATTTAGTTATTAAAAATTGATTTTAACTATTTTAAGCCTTCATTAAATAAAATAATAATAAATGTCCTAATCTAATCCAAGTGTCCCTAAATGGTCATATTTTATTCTTAAGGCTGTTTTTGGTCGAATTACACTTATCCAAGAGAATTAGGACTTGTGTTAGGGTAATAATAATATCATTTTTACCCTTAATTTCCCTATTTACTTTTAACCATTGTAAATAAAAGTAAAAAGTTACTATTCAACAAAAATTATTTTCATCTCATTGAACCAAATTTTATACCTTTATATTAATGATGTCTCTCGGATTTTAAAAATTCAACTTACAGAAGCGGTAAAATTATGTTTTATGTGAATTTCCAAATTCTACTAGGTGGTGGGTAAAAGACGGTGAAAAGTTAAATAAAATTTTTATATATCTAAAATTATTATAAAATGACTCCAATGGATTACATTGAACTTATATAGTTATTATGTATCAATTTTGACCTAAAATAAATTTAAATAAAATAAATAATTATTTAAATAAAGAGTCAGTTTTTAAATAGTAACCGAGTGTTTTCACTATTCATCAAAAATTGAATGTTTTCATAAAAATACCAAAAATTCACCCTAGGTTAATTTCGATATTCCGTATCCAAAAATGAAGTCCATTTTGAATGATAAAATTTATAAAATTCCAAAAAGTGGGTATTACTATTCATTACAGCTAGTTTATATTATATTTTAATAACATATCATTGTTTAGTGAAACTCGACATTGCGTACAACACACGCTATCATGGAAGGTCGCAATTGCGTGTAATGTAAGCCAAATTAGGGTTGCATGTAGTGAAAAACTCCTTTTTTGTTTCATATTACATAATCCAGCCATATTTCATTTATACATTGAATATATATATATATATACACTCAATGTTGCATAGAATAACTACAATCAAACGAACTTGAAATTTTGTGTAATACGATCCAAGAATAGTATTGCGTATACTGAAAGCTAATACGGTCTTGTGTATAGCACAATATAATCTTGGTGTAGTGTACAACAGAATATATGAAAGAAAATAAAAGGAATAAATCTCATAAAATCCCAGGGTGTTACATTCTACCCCCCTTAAAATTAATTTCGCCCTTGAAATTCGTCGGGGTTATAAATGGTTTATTAATTGAGAGTTTCTTTCATCGTAAATAGTAATACTAAAACGTAATATAATAAAATGAACGTTAGAAACAAAACAGATACCCAAAGTAACTCATCACTTTGGTTCCCACATATGAGATCATAGGTGAAAATATGGATGTGGAAGAGAAATTTAATCGTCACGTTCTGATGGAGACTAGTAGACAACATGGCTATGAAAAATACAATAGTCACAAAGCCATAAAATTGTGATGATCTAAGGTACCATCTGATTAATCAGATATGAGAGCACTAGGACAACATTTTGTGTTTTCAGGATCATTTCCCTAAAGTTGAATAATATTTGAATTAAAAGAAATACTTACTTGATTTTGGTACAATCTCAATGTTTCTCGTGCCTCGAACAATTTCCACTTCATCTATTAAAGAAATGAAGTTGAATTTGTCTTTCAAGAAGTGTTAGCAGATCATGCGATAGAATGATAGGGCATTCCATCTGTCTCAAACATAGAGTTAGCAAAGGTTATATACATAAGTCCATATATGGTGAGATTAATCAGATATGGTTCCAAAATGGACTTATACATCATCTATCTTCCTTCTTAATAAAATAAAACTATTTTCTACTAACCAGGGACTTCTTTTAGGCCAGTGGCAGGTGATAAAGTCATGTCGCACATCGGTTGTGTGTTCGATTCTAACAGCCTTGTCCGATGAGACGGGTTGACGCCCGTTCTGCAGGTTCCCCCTTTTCATAAACTACACTACTATAACATTCTATCAATAATATTGAATAAAATTTCTATCCTTAAACATTACTAACTTATTTTCAACATAATCCATTCCAACATTTGGGCTTATCAAAAATAATTCTTTCCAAAATCATAGTATAAAGAAAACGATTACAAAAAAGGTCATCTAATAAGCACGTGAATACCATCATTTATCCCTCATATATCAAAAGATATATCTTGTTGGTCGCATTCCAAAAATCTGAATACCTTTATATTGTATTCTCTTGAAAAATGAATACCCATTTAATCTTATTAAAAACATAAATGATGTCAAAAGTTAACTCTTTCCACATACCAAAACCCAAAAAATTCTATATACTCAAACCATGATATAACTTTTTTGTTATATCAGTCAAGAGCTCAGGAATACTGTCAAACATTTCATTTTCTCCTTATCCCTTCATTATGCGCATATCATCTTCTTTCCAAAAATATCTCAATCACTTTCCATGGTTATCGGTACCATAAAATTATTGAAAATCCACAACAGACCAATACAAAAATATTCAAATATTCCACTATACTATATACAACATTATTTTGGAATCCCATTACATAAACACTTAATAATTCCACCACATTGTTTTCATATTCAACATCTCCAATAGTGATCAAATGTGACTTCCCTTTTTCGTTTTCCTTAAGTGGTTTCTCATTTCGATCATCATTAACCCATGGATTAGGGCATTGATTATCATAATGCCCCATTTCCTTTCACTTGAAGCCTTGAAGTGTTGGTGCTGCGTTCTCTACAGTCTTTTCTATATTTACATCATTAGGAATTCTTCTTCTATTACATAGACACTCAGCTACTTGATGACCTTTTTTCTACACTTAAAACATTTTCTAGTCCCTCTAAGTCAATCTCCACCATGCTTCTTTTCACACATTGAGCATAAAGAACCATTCATTTTATTTTCACCATTATTTTAAGATTTCTCCTTGAACTCCATCTTTCTTTTCTTTTCAAAACCATGTGATGGATATGTTACACCAACTTCCAGTTCTACCTTGATTTCACAACACACAATTTCTTCATAGCTACTGAAGTCTCTTATAGCTAATTCCCATCGAAGACTTGGTTTTAAGCCACTGAAGAATTGATCAACTTTACTTTCAGGTTGGATGATAAAGCTAGATGCATACTTTGTAAGCCTTGTAAAATTTGCTTCGTATATACCAACATATTCATCATCCTTTTTCTTAAGCTCAAGGAACTCCTTTTCCATCTTTGTTCGAAGAATATGAGGGAATTACATACTGAAAAACAAGTTCTTTATCGTGTCCCATTCCATGGATTCAATTTCATCTTGAGGCCTTGTTTTCTTAATTAGAGTACTCCACTAGTTTTCTTCACCTTCGAAATGGTAAATAGCTAGAATGAATTTATCATGTTCCAAATAGTGATGTATGGAAAATATCTTTTCAACGGAACTGTTCCATTTTTCATCAACAAGTGGATCAGAAGACCCATTGAAAGACGGTGGACATTGCCTCATGAATGAATCAATAGAATGTAACGCCCTGACCCCAGTTACCCAGAGTCATTTCATTATTACATAACATTCGCATGATCCCAAGAAAGATCAAGTCTTGAAAGACCGATTAGATTAGTATCCTTGGAAACACTTGATACAAACATAAAGTTTTACATTACATCATAAAAAAACATCTTGTCCTCATATCCCCTCATACTATCCCTGTAGGTCATTCATAATTTTACTTTGTCATAATCCTGGGAAAAATAAAACATTGAAAGGGTTGAGCTCAGATGCTCAGTAAGGATAACATTATAACAGAATCTTTCATAGATAATCATAAACACTTAAGGCAATTTATAATTAAAACAAAAGCCTTTTAAACTTGAACTTCAGCATAATATGGAAAAGATAACATGAAATAATGCCATTTACTTATTCACATGTATATTCTACTTGTCCAATAATCACATGTAATATAAATAACCACTTTCATAATGATGGAATGCATAATGCCATACTATCATAACCACATAGCCAAGGCCTCGTGCCAAGACTACAAATAAGATTTTTCCAAAGCCTTATGCTAAGACACTAGTTTATCTCATGAGACCTACCGATGCATCGAGGAGCTATAGAGGGCTCCACCCTTAACTTATTAAGTCCAATTCATTCCTCATATGAACAGGTTTAAACATAACATAAACATTCGTATTAAAACTAGCATACGAAATGTCAATACTTTAACCAAAAACCATGAATGGTATAAAAGTAGCACATACACAGTCAAACATAACTCATTTGATAAAATATAGAAGATTTTATTGTATCACATTAACCTCAATCAAGAATAATTAAGGATGTTGACATATATGAGAATAATCATTAAAACTATTTTTTGAGAAATATCCCCCTTTTTCTTGAAATTATTTAAAAGTCACACTATTTGTCAAGAAGCCATTTAAAAATAGATTTTTTAATCAAAGTGTCCCATACCACTTTGAAGCTTTTAAAAGTAATTTTGATTTTAAAACTTTAATGCCCATATAAATAAATCCTTAAAAGCATTTTCAAAACATGGACATTAATGAGAAAAGATTTAGAATAATCAATCTTTAAAACACATAAAATGTTTTTTAGTTAGAGTTTATAACCAAAACAGAGACACTTGAATACAAATAATTGAGGTAATAAAAACTTTATAATATCATGAGAATAAAGGGATTCCGGATATACTATGTAAAAGAACAATATATAAGCCATATAAAAGTGATTTGGTTTATAACAACAAAGAAGTCTCAATGGAATGTAAATTGAGATGAATTCTCTTATAAAGATCGTATCCTTAGGTTATGTATAAATCAATGACATAATTATGTGTGAAAAATATAAATACACTCAATATGATTGGATATTTAGTGTAACTCAATCAGATGAAATTCACACATATTCTTGTAAAAACAACACCAATGAATTTGATATTTAACTCAAAAAATGGAGATAGAGTTAAAATTACTCTTATCAAGTTCATACCGATCACTTGAGAATTTATCAATGGAGTTATTATGTCTATAAAATGTATATCCACAGAATGGGGAGTGGAAAATACGACATAAGAAAATAAATAGTAATTCCACAGATAATCTTGGAGTAAAATAATCAATGAAGTATGCGTAAAGCTGAATGAGTGGAAATTGAAATATTAATTTCCCTTATCAATTTGGTAACTTAGGAAACATACACCCATGAAAAAAGGATCATACAATGATGATGTAAATATCCATAAATTAGAGAATATTACACAATTAATACAATCATGGGAAGTACACACACCACATGCAATAAATAAGTGGTGAATAATGGAAATCTCACCAAATTAAAAGTGAGATAAGAAACCCCTTACTTTGTACTTTTTCCTTGGTAAACGGTAGTTTAACATCCTATATAATGGTTAAATAATTTTTATTGAATTATAAAAGAATCATTTAAATTAATATGATATCATATATGATCTTTTAACATTGATTTGTTAATAATATCTTATAATTATCGTCATTTCAGGTGTTAACAGGTTCATTTTACATTATATTCTTTGTTATGTGAGCCATATTAGTTATTAATGGGATGTATATTATTCATATCCAGAATGGTATCAAGTCCTTAGATACAATTTTTAAATCATCAAATGATTATTATACTTGAATAGATATGATGGAGAATGAATCTCATCGCGTTCGTGGAGACGGTAGTCCGTACGTACGCACGAGCAACAATATCATTCTTTTTATATTAAAATAATATATAATAGGATGGTATATCATATATAAAAAATCATTATCATGTTATATTTATTATTTACATGAGTTAAATGTCATTATTATACCCATCCAAATAATAATATGTTGAATAACAATTACACCCCGACGTGGAGACGGTAAGCCGTAAGTACGCACGTATGGTGACATGTTATTCAAAGGGTGTATAGAATACTGAATATGGTTGTACAATATTTATAATAACATCACACTATATATATGATACTGGGGTTATTATTTTATAATGGTAATAACAAATAATGAAGAAGTGGAAGAAGAAAGGAACTTGAAAAGGGGTGGTGAAAACATTACCTCTTCTTCGGGTTCTTCCTTTTGATTTGATCAAAAGGGCTCTTAAGTTGGATTTATGATCAAACTAAGCCCTCTAGGTTGTATTTAGGGAATTTTAGAGAGTATTTGGGCATGGTTTGGCCGAAGAAAAAGGATTTTATGGTGTGAAAAATGAGAAGAAGGAGTGCCCTTTTATAAGAGGGGTGAGGGGCACCTTTGGAAAAGCTAGAAATATTAATTTATAATAAATTCAGATTCGGTTTTTAATGGCTCCAAAGTTGATTATTTAAATTTTAAGGTGGGGATGGGTCGAAAACCACTCAAACAATATAATTTAGACAGGTTTGGGTCATTATATTAACCTTGTCTTTAAGTATTAACTCTTAGTTAAATAGTTTCACCTTTACAATGTCTCTTTGTATTTTTATATTATATGGTAAATAAACATACCATATACATCCAAGCGACCCCCACGTGGTCCATTAATGATAAAAATATCATTAAATAAGTCTCTTGGACGAACCTTAGAATTTTATCAATTTAATATCAATTAATAATATAATTTGTTATTTAAGAACTCTTTTATGTCAATTTTGACACAATTCAAGAGTTGATTTTTGTGAAATACATAAAAAAATTATTACATCTAACAAAGTTGAATAAAATCAATAGTAATATGTCATATTAGCCTATCAAATTACTGTAATTCAATAAAAGTCTCAAATTATATTTATTTGGGTATTTATAATATCAATTATTCTAATTTTTCACTATTATGGTAATTACTACATCACCATTGTGTCATAAATAAATTAAACTATTTAATGTCTAAAAATTATAAATAAAATATCATTATGTAGGAAATCGTTTTATCTTTCTAATTAATATTTATATTATAAAATCCATCATATATAACCCTATGTAACAATTGTTTTTCTAAAATATATATGCTTGTGTCATTTTTGTATTCTTTTTAACTTAATTAAAATAAAGTGTCCCTATCACTTACAAGTGGATCCATGGGGTCCCAAAACCGACCCAAAGATGCCCATGGTCGACCATGTATAAACCAATAGTGTTAAGACACGTTTTAGGGTAATTTAGTATTATTATAATATTATTTGTTTAACCCTTGTTTACCGGATTTACCATTTAACCATGGTAAATAAAATATTTACCGAAGTAATTATCCAAAATGTCTAAATATAAAAGTTACCTATTTACACAATTTAAACATCCTGATTCCAAATATGGAATACATTTTTTAAAATTCAATATAGAGAAGTGGAAAAAATTAATTTATAATTAATTACCGTTCTTAAAACAAAAAGCGTGTTTTTAAGAGATAATAACTATGAAAAGATTGGCACTTGTTTATGTCTGGTTTAAATGTGAAATTATATTCAATGACCCACATTGTATTATATGGTAAAAATATATTTTAAATATAATTTAAAACCAATAAAATTCATAATTTATCACTATTAATTATTTCGATTAAAAAAGTTTTTTTTAATTAAAATTTAGTAATTTTTTACTATTCATCAAAATATAAAAGTTATCCGAAAAGTACCGAAATTTCACCCTAGGCTAATTTAGTTATTCTGAATCCAAAAATGAATTGTATTTTACCAAATTAAAAACATAATAGTTGCATTTATTAATTTAAAATTGATTCATGCTTTCGAAACCAAAAGGTGTATTTTTAAGAAATAATAACTATCAAAAGTTTGACACTTGTTTATATCCAATTTCAAGGTGAAATTACATAAAATGACCATCATTAGATTAAATAGTAAAAATATAATCAATTTATACTTCCAAACCATTGAAATGTATAATTTATCAATATAAATTATTTTGATTAAAAAAGATGTTTTCAGTTAAAATTTAGTAATTTTTCACTATTCACCCAAATATGAAAGTTATCAGAAAGACACCAAAACATTATTGATACTTAATTCTTATGTCCCGATTCTAAAAAAGAATTTAATTTTGTCAAATTGAATATATAAAAGTTTCATATATTGGTTTTATAAAGGCTTCTCCATTAAAAGGTGGTAAAATTTCATTTTTTGAAAAATATTTCTTTTATCTGAAAAAATGAATTTGTTCATAAATCATGTCATAGAAACTCATAATATGGATTAAAATTATAAGTATAATATAATATTTAAAACTTAGTTATTACTATTCATAACCTCTTCTGAATGGCTAGTTTGGTAAGTCGTGGTGTACTTGAACTCAGTGTTGCGTACAACACGCGCTATTGTATTATTCAACGAGAAGTGTACGGTGGAAGATTGGGGTGTTACATTCACCCCTCCTTCAATAAATTGCGTCCCCGCAATTTTAAAAAATTGGGCTTGAGAATGTAAAGTCCCATATCGGAAAAAGAGTCAACAAAACTATCACATTAAAAGAAAGAAAGAGAGGTCTAGAGGTCACCCAAGATAACCCATACTAGGATTCCAGGTAGTAAAACATGGATGTGGATGATAAAATAAGTGTCAAGTTCTGATGGAGAGGGATAGAAATCATGATCAGAAGAAATTTAACAATAAGAAAACCACAAACTTGTGTTGGGACAAACGATCCTTAGTCTCCTAGTAGGAAAAGTAAATGGAAAACATTTTTTGTTTTAAGTTAAATTACATAAGAATGAGGAATTCATTTATGATATTGAGAAAGAATATAAATATGTATACATACTTTTAAAGTAGATTTTCATTCTTTAATAAATTTCCACCACTAACTCATTTTTTTAAACGATGAGTATTCAAGAAGACTTGGTCACACTGGAAGAGCTAGAATAAACTTCTATAGAATCACATGATCCATGCAGGATAAAATATATATTTACATTGTCTTTAGAGATTAATCAAAACCAAAATGGTTAGTACAAGATCTAATGATCCCCCAATAGGATATTCCTTGAGAGAAATAAATACTAATCTTAATTTCTAAAATTAAACCAACAATACCCCAAAGTTAAATAAATACCATTCAATAATCAATTGTCCTTAAAATCCTTCAATATAATCCAAACTAATATTGAAACCCAAAACTTATAAGAATGTAGTCTTCCATGTTAAATTGTATCTCCAAATGACATCATCTACTCTTAAAGTCACATACTTAAAAGTAATTAACCTAATCATTTCCATAAACAACCCAAATCACTATAAATCCATAATAAAAACATAGATAAAAATCTACAATTACTCTTCAAATGAAATCCTATTCTATTCTATTTTCCTTGGTAATATAGTGTTCCCACCAAAGTGAACATCTTCCAAAATAACATTTATCACTTAATCACCAAATCATTTTCCTATATTAAGGGTATTTATTTGATAATACATAAGAACACAAATCAACTTATTATTGATCAATAAAATCATTTAACTAAAAATAATAGTCACACTAACCAGGGACTTAACGTAGTCTAGTGGAAGGCGATAAATCTCAATCGCACTTTGGTTGTGGGTTCGATTCCCATAGCTTTGTCCGATGCGACGGGTTGTCACATGGTCTACGTGTTGTCCTTTTCCATAAACTATATTTTATAATATTACCAAAATGAGATAAATTCCTCAAAATACCATAACATAATTTAACCACAAATGTTATATCATACCTTGCATTTTCATCCCAAATTATAATAACTTATAATTATCTCAAACCCCAATGATCATATAAAACCAAATGGTTTTTTATACATATATCCACATAGGAAGAGATAATTCTTCCTCAAATATCATTCTCACATGGAAAACTGTGGGGTTACAAATACAAGAGAAAATTATTCCAGAGTAAACCCATCAACAAGGAGCACTAATATTTTTTAAACATTTCTCCAACCATTTATTTCCACATAGCTTCTTCTTTGACCAAGAAAATATCCTATAGAATAGGTCATTCACTCGGGTAATGGCCAGGTCCCCTATATTTACGGCAAATGACTATAAATGGACTCTTGGGACAATTTTTATCTTCTTCCATAGTATTCTTAATTTTTCATCGGCAATTCATCACTTTATGTCCTTCCTTCCCACACGTTAAGCATTTTTTGGTCCCATTGAGACACATTCCCGGGTGTCTCCTACCACATTTATTGCATGATGGAAATTGAGGGTTCTTTTCTCCATGGTCTCCATTGCTGGAGCACTTATCATTCATCACCTTTCTCTTCCTTGTTGAGTCCAGGATTTGGTTAATATATAGTATGTTGATCATATTTTTGGAAAACTGATTTGGCATAAAGACGATATCTTTTACGGATATCAACATTCCATTTTGTTGCTCATTTCCACTACCATTCCCACCTTTTACATCATTCTCAAAGTCACTATGACTTCCTTGGAATCTAGCCATTGACTAAAACCAGAAAGCATTGTGTGAGTAACAGTAGTCATAAAATAATTTAGAGATTAACATGTCACCATATTCTCAATATGAAACATATTAGTATTAACCAAGGTCATTTACTCTCATATTATATATATATTACTTCAAATTTTTTTGTAAATAAAATGTAAATTATCCTAAGAATATCCCTCGGGAGTGTCGTAACCAAGAGTGCAGCAAGGCCCATTGTCGTGCACCAGTTCCCGTTAGAGTCCAGATCAAAGAGGTGTTTTCGGGTTTTACCCCTAGGTACATCTGTGCCAGAGCCGCCCCTACCTACTCATATCCAGACAGGGATGTATTGCTCGGAAAACTCATAAAATCTCTACAATACCAAAATTATAGTAAGTTATTCCATGCTAATCCTAAAAGTTCATCTTAGGTCTACGTGCTCTAATAAGAGTTTATCTAAATCTAGCTTCCAATGCTTATACTAAACATCCTCTGATACCAACTGTAACGCCCCGACCCCAGTTACCCAGAGTCGGTGAATTATTACATAACATTGGCATGATCACAACAAATATCATGTCTCGAAAGACTTATTAGTTTAGTAGCCTTGGAAACACTAGATAAAAACATAAAGTTTTACATTACATCATAAAAAAACATCTTGTCCTCATATCCCCTCATACTATCGATGCAGGTCATTCATAATTTTATTTCTTCATAATCCTGGGAAAAATAAAACCTTGAAAGGGTGAGCTCAGATGCTCAGTAAGGATAACATTATAGCAGAAGCATTCATAGATGAGCATAAAAACATAAGGCAATTTATAATTAAAACAAAAGCCTTTTAAACTTGAACATCAGCATAATATGGCAATGATAAATTAAAATAATGCCATTTACTTATTCACATGGATATTCTAATAGTCGAACAATCACATGCAATATCAATAACCACATTCATAATGACGGAATGCATAATGCCATTCTATCATAACCACATAGCCAATGCCTCGTTCCAAGACTACAAATAAGATTTTTCCAAGGCCATGTGCCAAGAAACTAGTTTGTCTCATTAGACCTACCGATGCATCTAGGAGCTATAGTGGGCTCCACCCGTCACTTATTAAGTCCAATGCATTCCTCATATGAACAGGTTTAAACATAACATTAACATTCCTATTAAAACTAGCATACGAAATGTCAATACTTTAACCACAAACCATGAATGGTATAAAAATAGCACATCCACAGTCAAACATAACTCATTTGATACAATATTGAAGATTGTATTGTATCACATTATCCTCAATCAAGAATAATGAAGGATGTTGACCTAGATGAGAATAATCATTAAAACTATTTGAGAGAAATATCCCCCTTTTTCTTGAAATTATTTAGAAGTCACACTATTTGTCAAGAAGCCATTTAAAAATAGATTTTTGAATCAAAGTGTCCCATACCACTTTGAAACGTTTAAAGGGAATTTTGATTTTAAAACTTTAATGCCCATATAAATAAATCCTTAAAATAATTTTTAAAACATGGACATTAATGAGAAATATTTAGAATAATCAATATTTAAAACACATAAAATGTATTTTAGTTAGAGATTATAACCAAAAGAGAGACAATTGAATACAAATAATTTAGGTAATAAAAACTTTATAATATCATGAGAATAAAGGGATTCATGATATACTATGTCAAAGTACAATATATACACCATAAAAAATTGATTTGGTGTATAACAACAAAGAAGTCTCAATGGAATGTAAATTGAGATGAATTATCTTATAAAGACCATATCCTTAGGTTAAGGATAAATAAATGACATAATTATGTGTGAAAAATATAAATACACTCAATATGATTGGATATTTAGTGTAAATCAATCAGATGACATTCACACATATTCTTGTAAAAACAACACCAATGAATTTGATATTTAACTCAACAAATGGAGATTGAGTTAAAATTACTCTTATCAAGTTCATACCGATCACTTGAGAATTTATCAATGGAGTGATTATGTGTATAAAAAGTATATCCACAGAAAGGGGAGTGGAAAATATGAAATTAGAAAATTAATAGTAATTCCACACATTATCTTGGAGTAAAATAATCAATAAAGTATGCGAAAAGCCGAATGAGTGGAAATTGAAATATCAAATTCCCTTATCAATTTGGTAACATACAAAACATACACCACTGAAAGAAGTATCATACAATGATGATCTAAATATCCATAATTAGAGTATATAACAAAATGAATATAATCATGGGTAGTACACACACCACATGCAATAAATAAGTGGTGAATAATGGAAATCTCACGAAATTAAAAGTGAGATAAGAAACCCCTTAAATTGTTGTTTTTCCTTGGTCGACGCTCGGTTAACCTCCTGTATAATGGTGAAATAATTGTTATTTAATTACAAAAGAATCATTTACATTAATATGATATCATATATGATCTTTTAACAATGATTTGTTAATAATATCTTAGAATTATCGTCATTTCGGGTGTTAACGAGTTCATTTTACTTTATATTCTTTGTTATGTGATCCATATTCGTTATTAATGGGATGTATATTATTCATATGCAGAATGATATCAAGTCCTTAAATACTATTTTTAAATCATCAAATGATAATTATACTTGAATGGATATGATGTAGAATGAATCTCATCGCGTTCGTGGAGACGGTAGTCTGTATGTACGCACGAGCGACAATATCATTCTTTTGATATTAAAATAATATATAATTGGATGGTATATCATATATACAGAATCATTATCATGTTATATTTATTATTTACATGATTTAAACATCATTATTATACCCATCCAAATAATAATATATTGAATAACAATTACACCACGACGTGGAGACGGTAAGACGTACGTACACACGTATGGTGACATGTTATTCAAAGGGTGGATAGAATACTGAATATGGTTGTACCATATTTATAATAACATCACATCATATATATGATACTGGAGTTGTTATTTTAGAATTGTAATAACAAAGAAATAATAAGTGGAAGAAGAAATGAACTTCAAAAGGGGTGGTGAAAACATTACCTCTTCTTCGGGTTCATCCTTTTGATTTGATCAAAAGGGCTCCTTAGGATGGCATTATAATCAAACTAATGAATCTAGGTTGTAGTGAGGGAATTTGAGAGAGTATTTGGGAAGGGTTTGGTTGAACCAAAAGGCTTTTAATGTGTGAATAAATGATAAGAAGGAGTGCCCTTTTATAAGAGGGGTGAGGGGCACCTTCGGAAAAGCTAGAAATATTAATTTATAATAAATTCATATTCGGTTTCTAATGGATCCAAAGTTGATTATTTAAATTTTAAGGTGGGGATGGGTCGAAAACCAATCAACGAATAGAATTTAGACAGGTTTGGGTCATTATATTAACCTTATCTTTAAGTATTAACTCTTAATTAATTAGTTTCACTTTTACAACGTCTCTTTGTATTTTTATATTATATGGTTAATAAACTTACAATATACATCCGTAGATGATGTTCCTCATAAGTCTGAGGCTTCAGAGCTCAAAACCTCGCCCATGGTCTTTCATTATAGAGGGAAGGATGCGATTTCCTTCTCAGAAACTGAGGTAAGGTCTCTTGCCGAGGATTTGCGCGTTACCCTCATTGTAAAATTCACAAATCGAAAGCCTTCTCTGAAATACCTTCGTTCTGCGCTTGAATCCATGGGATTTTCGGGTTTCAACTTAGGACTCCTAAATTCTACTCATATAATATTTATATTCCGAACTGAAGATGAAAATTATATATTATGGGTCAGTAGATCATGGTTTTTTGGTGGTTGTTTTATGAAAGTTTTAAAATGGGATCCAGCGTTTGATCCGCACATTAAATTGCCAGTTGTGCCAATCTGGTTGGGTTTTCCCGAACTGCCATTGCACCTCTTTAATCAAAATGCATTGTTTCCTATTGCTAATCTCATTGGTAATCCATTGAGACTTGATTCTACCACAAAGTCACTTTCTAGGAATTCTATTGCATGAATTTGTGTAGAAGTGGATGTTTCAAAACACTTGCCTTCACATATTTGGATTCAGAGTGGTAAACTTGGTTTCTCTTAGGAGATTATATATGAGTGATTTCCTGACTATTGCCATAACTGTCTCAGGCTTGGCCATCCCTCTAATTTCTGTAGCAAGAATCAGGGATGTCCCAAGGTTAAAAGACCCACCTAGGTTGAAAAAGGTCATAAATCTCTAGTTGATCAAAAATTTTGCGTGAGTATATTGGATCATGCTCATAATTCCGAAAATCAACTTTCAGATGTTACTAATGCATTTATTGAAAATGCGATTACTCCCTCTAGGATTGAACCTATTGGATCCCATCACTCTAGTGCTTCTAAGAAAACTGAACCTCAGATTCCCCATCCCCTTCAAGAACAAAAGGATATCGATGTACCTAATGATAATTCAGGGGAAGAGGATCATGATGTATTAGACTCCAATGCTGAGGAAGCCGACAAATCTGTTCAGATGGAAGAATCATTCTTAAATAATATGGCCAAAAAAGGAAAAAAACAATTGGTAGATGAGGATGGCTACATCACTCAACATCCAAGAAAAACTAGAAGACGCAAAGACTACTCAAACATAGAACGTACCATTGTTACTAGATCAGTGGACATCTCTAAAGATGAGCAAGTAGAAACTTCCCAAGAGAAGCCTCAAGTTGAGACTCCCAAATCAGAACCTGCTAATGATCCTCAGGATAAGCCTCAAGAATCACTTTCTAGTACCGTTATGTACTAATTTTCCCAACATTATGATGAACATGATCATCAGGAGTGGATCAAGAATATGGATAGGCAACAATAGATTGCTCAGCAAGAGCTTCAGGAAGGTAAGATTTCAAAGGAGAAATATCATAATATTAAAAGATCCATCTCCATTGAAAAATCATGGATGAACAACAAATCAAATTGAATCTGACCGGTTTGATGATTTTGTCTTGATTAACACTGTTTTAGAGTTTTCTGTCCCATTCTCCAGATTTATTGACTGTCATCAATTGAAAGTATTTTCAGTAAAAGACTGCTTTCTTTTGGTTTTTTTGAGGCCACTTACATGGTTCATTCTATGCTGGATATTTTACTCTGGTCTTCAGATTGTTATTTTAGACTTTTATTTCTAGTTGTACTGGGCTTCTATATAATGGTTTGCTACTGAGCTATTTGGGTTATATTATATTCTTTCTTGGAACCGGTTCTGATTTGGTAAGTGGTATTCTGATTCAGTATGAGATGTGGCTTTTGGATCAACTCGGTGCAGATCTCACTCATTTTGATTCAGGATCCTATCATGCTTTCCTGTTTATCTTCTTCTTTGGTTACTATTTTTATATGGAGTTCTCTATCTAATTTTCCTTCAAAGAGATCACCTGACTTTTATGGGATGCTCCTATTTTTTTTGTTTTTTTATGAATAAATCAGTATGATATGGAACACCTTGAAAGATGTCTGCAATGTGAACATCCTGAATCTTTAGGAATGGTTTGGGTGATGAATTAGAGTCTCAAATGGAAGTAACACTGTTGTGCTCATATAATGATAAGTTAAACTACATGCTGTTTCGAAGGACTTTTGATTGATTGATTTCCAGCATGATGTCTCATATTGGAGGTTGTTGTCCTGGTTGTCTTCAAGTTTTTACACTATGTTCTGCTTGTGTTTTACCAGTCTCATGATGATGTGGAAGCCTGGGTGGAGGAAAAGTTCTATGGATTTTTTTTTCTGGCTGGCTACATTTTTTTGGTACAATTGAATTCCTTTATCATGTACCATGGATTACTCCCTGCTGGTGTAAGTACATTACACCTCGAATTTGTAACACATCTTATTTTGATTTTAATAAATTCCTTCTGGAGCAAAAAAAAACCTACCATATACATCCAAAAAACCCCCAAGTGGTCCATAAATGATACACCTATCATTATATAAGTCTCTTTGACGAACCTTAGATTTTTAGGAATTTAATATCAATTAATAATATAATATTTGTTTTAAAAACTCTTTTATGTCAATTTTGACACTATTCAATAGTTGATTTTTGTGAAACACATAACAGAATGATTACTTCAAAAAAAGTTAATTAAATAAATACTAATATGTCATATTAACCTATAAAATTAGTGTAATTCAATAAAAGTCTCAAATTATATTTATTTGGGTATTTATAATATCAATTATTCTAATTTTGCACTATTATGATAATTACTGCATCACCATTGTGTCATAAATAAATTAAATTATTTAATGTCTAAAAATTATAAATAAAATATAATTATGTATTAAATCGTTTTATCTTTATAATGAATATTTATAGTCTAATATTAAACGTATATAACCCTATGAAACAATTGTTTTTCTAAAAGATATATGCTTATGTCATTTTTGTATTCATTTTAACTTAATTAAAATAATGTGTCCCTATCACTTACTAGTGGATCCATGGGGTCTCAAAATTGACCCAAAGATGCCAATGGTCGACCATGTATCAACCAATAGGGTTAAGACACGTTTTAGGGTCATTTAGTATTATTATAATATTATTTTTTTAACCCTTGTTTACCGGATTTACCCTTTAACCATGGTAAATAAAATATTTACCGAAGTAATTATCCAAAATGTCTAAAAAAAGTTACCTATTTACACAATTTGAACATCCTGATTCCAAATATGGAATCCATTTTTTCAAATTCGAAACACAGAAGTGGCAGAAATTAATTTAAAATTAATTATCGTTGTTAAAACAAAAAGAGTGTTTTTAAGAGATAATAACTATCAAAAGATTGGAACTTGTTTATGTCTGGTTTAAATGGGAAATTATATTCAATGAACCACATTGTATTACATGGTAAAAATATATTTTAAATATTATTTAAAACCACTCAAATTCATAATTTATCATTATTAATTATTTCGATTAAAAAAGTTGTTTTTAATTAAAATTTAGTAATTTTTTACTATTCATCAAAATATAAAAGTTATCCAATAAGTACCAAAATTTCACCCTAGGCTAATTTCATTATTCTGAATCCAAAAATGAAGTCTATTTTACCAAATTCAAAACATAAGAGTTGCATTTATTAATTTAAAATTGATTCCTGCTTTCGAAACCAAAAGACGTATTTTTAAGAAATAATAACTATCAAAAGTTTGACACTTGTTTATGTTCAATTTCAAGGTGAAATTACTTAAAATGACCATCATTAGATTAAATAGTAAAAATATAGTCTATTTATACTTCTAATCCATTAAAATTTATAATTTAACAATATAAATTATTTTGATTAAAAAAGTTGTTTTCAGTTAAAATTTAGTAATTAGTCACTATTCACCCAAATATGAAAGTTATAAGAAAGACACCAAAACATTATTGATACTAAATTATTATGTCCCGATTATAAAGAAGAATTTAATTTTGTCAAATTGAATATATAAATGTTTCAAATATTGGTTTTATAAAGGATTCACCATTAAAAGGCGATAAAATTTAATTTTTTGAAAAATACTTCTTTT
The DNA here is from genome assembly GCA_963277665.1 of Viscum album. Lineage (NCBI taxonomy): Eukaryota > Viridiplantae > Streptophyta > Magnoliopsida > Santalales > Viscaceae > Viscum > Viscum album. The sequence goes on along the minus strand of OY728161.1, from coordinate 577,365,075 downwards.
AACTGAAAAAATGAATTTGTTCATAAATCATGTTTTAGAAACTCATAATATGGATTAAAATTATAAGTATAGTATAATATTTAAAATTTAGTTAATACTATTAATAAACTCTTCTGAACGGCTAGTTTGGTAAGTGGTGGTGTATTTGAACTCAGTGTTGCGTACAACAAACGCTATTGTATTATTCAAAGAGAAGTGTACCGTGGAAGATTGGGGTGTTACATAGAATATTGTTCCCTTATCTGATCATTTGGAAATCCTGAACAATTTATAGATTCTCTAAGTATAACAATAATATTTTTCAATCCATCTCCCATCACATTTGGTTGTTCGGGAGGACAATCATTTCATTTTACATTACATTGATCAACACGGTAGCATCGGGTTCTAGTCATCGTCTAAAACCCAAAAGGAAAAGTGTGAGAGGAAAAAACATACTAGGAAAACGACATAATAAAGGGGAAGTACATTCAATATCTAACATCTTAGGTTTAATTCTATGATCATTACCGTAATCCTTGTACTATAACCTATAGTTATAGTTAACCTTAAAGACATCCCTAAACATACCTTAGAAATATCTCTAGGGATCTCCATAAAGTTTTAGCATCCTACTTTCCAAAGGTTGACTAAACATTTCCTATTATACCAAATGTAGAGACCCATAGCTTGACGTACATTAAAATTACATTACTTTTGTGGAATACTTAATTCATAACAAAAACAGACACCAAAGGACCATAATAGATTAGTTTATTTGGAAACTCGAAGATTAATCTTCAAATCATGGTGAAAGATCTTAAACATCTCCCATAAAGATATTACCCTTTTGGTTTTCTTACCTAAAACCATTCTTGAAATCCTAGGGAAAAGAAAAAATATAAAGGGTGGGCTCAAATGCTCAGTAAGGGTATGCATGGAGAAAATAAAACAAACCATATACATTTGAACTTAAAAACATGAACATAATGTTTAAACCTCAAAATCTTGAGTTGTCAAATAAATCTTGGAAGTATATAAGGCATAGATCATAAAAAACATCATTCATGATAAAATAACATGGAAATAAAACATGTAATTGTGGAAAAACATTAATCACATGTTATGATTTCCATAGTAGACAAGGAATTACTGCCAAGACCATTTTAGTGGACAAAGTCCCTTTCTGAATCGAGTTCACTCTTCATTACACTCCTGTATTACTGATCCACATTAACGTGTCATTCTAACCATATCTATCTAATGAGATATAATTCTTTACCCAATGTATTAGAGGGAGATATAGGTGCACACATCTCATAATGAAATCATTATTTCATGGTCCAAAAAATCATAAATCATACATCATAGCATAACCCTTGTAATAGAATGTGATTCCTAAACATCATGTCATCATAACATAATCCATATAAAAAATGGATATCATTTCATCATAATAAAAATCTAACCATTTAAATAATGGAGACATTATACTTGAAAAATAATCATATTAAATATTTTTATTTTTAGATGGAGAATAGTTTTGATAAAACACTTGAAATGAATTCTTGAGGAAAATATCTTCTCTTCTTCAAAATCATTTTCTTTTCACAAAATGCCATGAAATCTTAAAAGAAAAAGGGTTTTGTTGAAAATAATCATGAAATATTGTAGAGTAAGCTTCATGAAAATGTGGATTTATGAAACCGTAAAAATCTATTCATGCCTTATATGTTAAAAAACATTCTTCTCTTACTTATGCTAGAAAAGTCAAAAAGTACCTCATATGGTAATCAAAATAATGATTCATTCCAAACGATGTGGTAAAAGTAGAACAAAAGGGTAAAAATGTATTTAAACATACATAGAAGAAAATTAAACATTTTATGAAAACATTTTTAGAACATATGGACATGGATAATAAACATAACCCCAGTAAATACTTACGAATAAACAATCTCGGATAAGAATGAGATTGGAATAATTATCACTTACATTATGTCTGATATGATTTGTATGTATATGAACCTCCTGTATAATGATTTAAATAATATCATTGACTTATTGTATAATAATATTTGTTGTTATGATATCATATATATTTTACTTATGACTTTATATTACCCATTATTTTGTAAATTCGATGTAAAAGCATCGATTTGGGTAAAATCGTTTCATTTATTATATGTGTTTCGACTTGTTGTTCTTGATATTATTACACATATCCTAATTTTCTTAATTCCAGAATGTATAACATGATTCAAATATAATATATATTCATAATATACACATATATATATATGATAGATCGATAAATGGAATGAAATACACCATTCATGGAGACGGTAGGCCATACATACACATGAACGATGTTTTCGTTTCATTATTGAATTGATCGGAATTTAGTAGATGACATACATATATATATACATAAATGTAATATCATTATTATTTCATATATATCATTATTATTCATTATATATACTTTATAATCATTCATGAATGGTTAACATGACGAATGAATCTCATCGTGTCATAGAGACGGTAGTCCGTACGTACGCACGAGTGATGATATAATTCTCATGATTGTGGAATTGTATTGAAGAGTATGTATAATATTTCATAATCAATATTACTTTAAAATAATCATATATAGTTATTTATTTACACCATTATATCCATCCATGTAAGGTGGTGGTCGAAAACAGATTACACCACGGCGTGGAGACGGTATTCCATTCGTACACACGCGCGGTGATTTTGTTTTCCATAGGATGGATAGAAGGTGAAATATGGTTGTTTAATATTTATAATAACATATAAATTTATAGTTAATAAATTTTTTATTACTTTATAATGATACGACTAAAGATGAATAAGTAGAAGATGAAAGCAACTTGAGAAAATCCGAAGAAGAGATTACCTCTTCTTCGACACACCTCCTTTAAGCTTCCTCTTAAGGAAGTAGAGATGGTCGATTGAGAATACCAAAACCTCTGGAATGTTTCTATGGAAGTGGAAAAGATAAATGGTCATGGGTTGGCCGAGCTTCAAGGCTTAAAAGTGTGTGAAGTGAAGAGGGAAGGGGTGCCCTTTTTATAAGGAGGAGAAGGGCACTTTAGGAAAAAACACAAAATGTTATTTTATAATAAAGTCATATTCTGTTTATAATTGATCCAAATTGATTTCATTCGATGATAAAGTTGGGAAGGGTATAAATCCTTACAACCAATAAATTTTAGAATGGTTTGGTTTATTATATTAACCGTATCTTTTAATTTTAACTCGTAGTTAATTAGATTGACTTTTATCATGTCACTTTGTATTTTTATATTACATAGTTAATAAACATAAAATATACATCCAAGAGACCCCCATTTGTTCCATTAATGATTCACCTATCATGATATAAGTATCTTGGCCGAACCATATATTTTTAGGAATATAATAACAATTAATAATATAATATTTGCTTTAAAAACTATTTTAGGTCAATTTTGACACTATTTGAAAATCATAACAGCATGATTAGTTCAAAAAATGTTAATTAAATCAATACTAACATGTCATATTAACCTATAAAATTAGTGTAATTCATAAAAAGTGTCCTATTACATTTATTTGGGCATTTATATCATCAATTATGTTTATATTTCATTAATAAGATAATTACTGTATCATTATTGTGTCATAAATAAATTAAATTATATAATGTAAAAAAATTAAATATAAAATATTATTATGTAGGAAATATTTATCTTTCTAATTAATATTTATAGTCGAATTTATCTTATGTATAACTCTATATTAAAAATTATTTATTTATTAAAATTTGATTTTAACTATTTTAACCCTTCTTTAAATAAATTAATAATAAATGTCATAATCCAATCCAAGTGCCCCTAAATTGTCATATTTAATTCCTAAGGTTGTTTTTGGTCGAATTAAACTAATCTAATAGAATTAGGACTTGTGTTAGGGTAATAATAATAACATTTTTACCCTTAATTACCCTATTTACTTTTGACCGTGGTAAATAAAAGAAAAAAGTTCCTCTTCACCAATAAATTATTTTCATCTCATTGAACTAAATTTTAGTCCTTGATATTAATCGTATCTCTTGGATTTTTGAAATTCAACTCACATAAGTGGTAAAATTATGTTTTATGTAAATTTTCAAATTCTCCTAGGATGTGGGTAAAAGATGGTGAAAAGTTCAATAACATTATTATATATCTAAAGTTACTATAAAATGACTCCAATGACTTACATTTCACTAATATAGGTATTAAGTATCAATTTTTTCCTAAAATAAATTTAAATAAAATAAATAATTATTTAAATTAAAATTCGGTTTTTAAATAGTAACCCAGTGTTTTCACTATTCATCAATAATTAAAAGTTTTCCGAAAAATACCAAACATTCACCCTAGGATAATTTAGATATTCCAAATAAAAAATGAAGTCTATTTTAAAAGATAAAATTTATAAAATTCAAAAAATTGGGTATTACTATTCATAATGGCTAGCTTATATAATATTTAAATAGCATATCTTTGTTTACTAAAACTCGGTATTGCGTACAACACATGCTATCGTGGAAGGTTGTGATTGCATGAAATGTAAGCCATGTTAGGGTTGTGTGTAGTGCAAGACTCCTTTGTTGTTGCGTTTAAGAGAATTCACCCATATTTCATTTATACATTGAATATATATATATATATATACACTCAATGTTGCATAGAATAACTAATATTAAACGAACTTGAAATTGTGTGTAATACGATCCAAGAATAGTGTTGTGTATACTGTAAGATAATACGGTCTTGCGTATAGCGTAAGATAATTTGGTGTAGTGTACAATAGAAGATATGAATGAAATTAAATAGAATAAATCTCATAAAATCTCAGGGTGTTATAGTTAGGGTAATATTAATTTAATTTTTATCCTTAATTACCCTGTTTACTTGTAACCGTTGTAAATAAAAGTAAAAAGTTATTATTCTCCAAAAATTATTTTCATCTCACTGAACCACATTTTTCTTACTGATATCAACAATGTCTCTTGGATTTTTGAAATTCTACTCATAGAAGTGGTAAAATTATGTTTTAGGTGAATTTGAAAACTCTCCTAGGAGATGGATAAAAGACGGTAAAGAGTTCAATAAAATTTTTATATATCTAAAATTAATATAAATTGACTCCAATGAATTAAATTTAACTTATATAGGTATTATGTATCAATTTTGACCTAAAATAAATTTAAATAAAACAAATTATTATTTAAATAAAAGTCGGGTTTAATTAATAACTCAGTGTTTTTAACTATTCATCAAAATTTGGAAATTTTCAGAAAAATACCAAAAATTAAACCTAGTCTAATTTCGATATTCTGAATACCAAAATGATGTCCATTTTGAAAGATTAAATTTATTAAATTTTAAAAAGTTGATATTACTATTCATAACGTCTAGTTAGATTGGTTATGGTGTGTGTTAGAACTCGAAGTTGCGTATAACACACAATACAGTATTATTCAAAGAGAAGCGTATCGTGGATGCTTGGGGTGTTACTCTTTATACGTCCCACATATGGCATTAATGAGTCATATCACTTTGAGGGGTGGTAGTCCCACTTCCTCAAAAGAAATTATCGTGTTTACCCATAATGGAAACCATAAAAGAATAATATAAATGAAAAATAATAAATCATAAAGAAAATATAAACATAATATATATTGCATATTAATACAGTGTCATCATAATGACAACCATGAGTGGTGGTAGGAGATAATTGAACAATCATCATTCCGTGAGGCGTTAGTTTTCCATCCATAGAAACCATATGTTCTTTACCCATTGGATAGAGGTGTGTGAATGTGTAGTTAAAATCCTTCTCATAACAACAACCTAGTATATTTAGGATATAGTTTTTGTTATAAATTTAAGGAATTAAATTATTTTAGGGGGTTCGAGAAGTAATATTAAATAAAATAACCTAATAGTTGATGTTACCTTTAAATCGGGTATCTATATTTGCTTTGAACCAAAAGGATTACTGCAAGTGCCTTCTCCCTAAGTTAAGGATTCTAGGAGGATGAGAGGGATGTTGGGTGCTTATTTAGGCAGTGTTTGGATGAGCCAAGAGGCTTTGGAGGTGTGAGGAATGAGTTATAAGTGGTGTCCTTTTATAAGTGGGAGGAGGGGCTCTTTAGGAAAGTGTGAAAATATTATTTTATTATATAACGATCTTTAAATTATAATGCTCAAAAAGAGATTAAAGTAGAAGATAATATGACTAATGGTCTAAATAAAATCATCCAATAGGAATTGAAAAGGTTCTAGATATTATTTTAATCATTATAATCATATTTATTTAAATAATTCATTAATGAGGTAAACCTTGCATCATTATTGTGTAATAAATAATTTTATTTATATGATGTCTAAAAATTATAAAAAAAACTATCATGATATAGGAACTCCTTTTATATTTTATAAAATATTTATAGTTGATAATATAACTTATATAACCCTATGTAAAAATAATTTACTAAAATATTTTTGTTTATGTCATATTTGTCTTTACATTAAATTAATTAATATAATGTGTCATTATCACTCGAATGTGACTCCATGGGGTCCCAAAATTGACACAAAGATGACCATGGTCGGATATGTATCAACCAATAGTATTAGGACACATGTTAGGGTAATTTTATATTATTATATTAATATTTGATTACCTTTATTTACAAAATTTACCCTTTAACCCTGGTAAATAGAATATTTACTGATATAAATATTCATAATGTATAAAAATAAATGTTACCTATTTACAAAATTTGGACCTCCTGATTCCAAATATGGAATAAATTTTTTCTAATTCAAAACACATAAATGGCATAAATTAATTTAAAATTAATGCCCACTATCAAAACAAAAAACTTGTTTTTAAGAAATAATAACTATCAAAAGATTGACATATGTTTATGTCCAATTACAAAGTTAAATTTCGTCCAATGACAAAAACTGGATTAAATTGTAAAAATAATAATTTTATTACACTTTAAAACCAATTAAAAAGGTAATCTAATCATATAAATAAATTATATTATAATGCAGTTTTGAATTAAAATACAATATTTTTGACTATTCATAATAAAGTGAACTTTATCAGAAAAATACCAAAAATTTTTCCAAAGAAAATTTTTATGTCCTGATACTAAAAAAGAATATTATTTTGTCAAATAAAACATAATAATGTGACCAAAAATATATTTAAATAGAATTTCCATTAATAGGAGGTAAATCAACCTTTTAATTATTATTAGAGTATTTATGCTTAAAATTGGATTCTATCTTATTTTAATCCTTTAAAATTTATTGGATAAATGTAAAAACATTAATTAAAAATATGTAATCATGTTATATTTATTTATATTCATTCTCACCAATACAACTATTGGGCATTAACTACCATTTAAAAATAATATTATATTATAATTTTTTAGTATGACTCAGCATTGTGTGCAACATAAGATTTCAAAAAAATCAGTTGTTGCCTATCGGGAATGTCATAGAACATTGCATCCCATTTAAAGTTAATTTAATAATTAATTTAAAAAAATTAATAAATCTGAAAATTTCATATTCATTCTTTACCTGGGATGTCATAATTAGGGTATATTATTCTTATCTGAGACATTGAATGGATTATAGGTCAAACTACCTGTGTTCCTGTTTTAGGTATATTCTTAGAGATTGTTGGGTAAAAACGGAAAAGAATGTAGATGTGAGGGTTATCATTATGATTCTTTCATGGAGATATTATTTGGGGGATTAATTTACCACATATTAATGATGGGTCATGTAATGTAATTCTCGGGGATTCAGTAGGGATCCATCACTAATTCAATATAATAACCTTGTTTTAGTCGACAAATTATTTTTTCACCACACTAGAATATAATTGTGAAACATAAGTCTATTTTTCGGGAAATTGGTCTTCATATATATAAGAAATTACATGTATGGTTTTACCACCAAATTACATACACATTGGTTCTTCCAAAATCCCTATAATATAAGAATTTCCCAAGGGAGTATTTAGTAGTTGGACTTCTTCATCCCTTCAATAAACATAATTTTAAACCTCCTATTACTATAATTATTGTATATTATTGTCTAAATAATAGTAATCCCATGTAGAAGTGATGTTGTAGTGGTAATAAGTTAGGGAATAGTATGTATTCTGGATCCACCTCACAGAGAGTTCTATAATGCTTTAACAATATGATGTTAAAAAATTATCATAAATTCTACAATGTACCTCAAATAAATTATTGATGGGGTTTCATTATGGGGAATTACCATAAGTTCTAATCCATACCACTGAGGTCAAGATTCCATAGTGTTATAGGAATGATATAGCCATTATTTCAAGGATCTTTCTAGGTCCACAATATCATGATCATATGATGATGACTCAAGAGAAACATTAATCCCAGGTTTGAAGCCATACTTAAGAGTTAGGATGAGTGTTTCAGGTAAATCAATGTCCATAATACAAGATTTAGTGATAATCAGCTATTTAAGCTGTGTAAAATATTATATTGTTTCTATATTCTGTTTTTTATTTTGTTTCATTCCATTCATTTTTACATACACGTGTTATTACTTGAAATGAGATTCTAGTAACATTATATTCTATGTTTTATTTCCCATTATTAGATATTTTGAACGTATTTTTATCATCATTAATGATACCAATAGTGTCCAATAATCATTTTTTATTATAGGTATATTTGGTAATTCATTAATTTGTATGTGAAAATATTTAATGTTTTTTTGGCATGGACAGTGTGACTAGATTTTGATCCATCATTGATTACAATCAATTGTAGTTATTATTTATATCATCTAAGTGAGTGATTTTTGGGTTGATGAGTGTGTTGGATATCATAGACTCTATAAAGGGTTTATACATAATCCATTATTGGAGTATTACAATGTAGATTGTTGTCCTATATCTTACTGTAGTATCAATGGAATCCCATAATGTTTTCATCTAATTTTGGATCATAATTGGGATGTATTTGGATATGATTTTGTAGAGACCTGAAGCTTGACATACATGGACAATACAATGCTTTTGAGGAATAATTAATACATAACAAAAATAGACACACAAGTACCGTAATAGTTTAGAATCTTTGGAAACATGGAACATAATCTTCTAATCATGGTGAAAGATCTTCAACATCTCCCATAAAGATCTTCCACTTTTTGTTTCCTTACCTAAAACCATTCTTTTGATCCTGGGGGAAAATAAAACATAAAAAGGGTGAGCTCAAATGCTCAGTAAGGGTAATCATGGATAAAATAAAACATAGCATATACATTTGAACTTAAAAACATGAACATAATGTTTAAACATCAAAATCTTGAGCAACGACATAAAACATGGAAGTACATAAGGGATAGATCATAATGGAACATAAACCATGATAAAATAGAATGGGAATAAAACATGTAACTGTGGAATCCATGAAGCACATGTAATTATTTCCATAGTATCCAAGGCATTGCTGTCAAGGCCATCTTAGTGGACAAAGTCCCATTCTGAATCGAGTTCACTACTCATTTCAGTCCTATAACACTGAACCGGATTAACTTACCATTCCAGCCATGTCTATCTCAATGGATATAAAATCATTACCCAATGCATTAGAGGGAGATATAGGTCCCACCCATCACATAATGAAATCATTCTTACTTGTGCCACAAAATAAACATACATCATTCATAATAACCCAATAAATAAAATGGGTTTCATAAACATCATCCCATCATCACATAATCCATAAAAAATAAATGGATATCATTTCAGAATAAGAAAAGTGAAACCATGTAAATCATATAGACATTACACTTGAAACATAAACATGTGAAATAATTTCATCTTAGATAAAAATGATTTTGATAAAACACTTTAAATGAATTCTGGAGGAAAATATCCTTTTTCCTTCAAAATCATTTTCTTTTCACAAAATTTCATGAAATTTTAGAAGAAAATGTTTTTTTTCAAAATAGTCATGAAATATTTTGAAGGAAGCTTCATGAAAAAAAGGCTTTATAAAACCATAAAAATCCTTTCCTATCGTATACGTTAAAAAAACATTCTTATCATACTTTTGTCAGAAAAGTCAAATAGTACCTTGTAGGGTAAATAAAAGAAAGATTCCTTCTATACCATGGGGTAAAAGTAAAAATGGGTAAAAAGGACTTTAATCCTACATGAATACACTTTTATAAAACATGGACATGGATGATAGTATTAACCCCAGTAAATACTTACGAATAAGCAATCTCGGATAAAAATGAGATTTTCAAAATTATCCCTTACCTTAGGTCCGATATGCTTCGTACATATCCGAACCTCCTGTATAATGATTTAAATAATGTCATTTACTTATTACAGAACCATATTCATTGTTATGATATCATATATGGTTCACTTATGACTTTATATTACCCGTTCTTTTGTAATTCCATGATAAAGAGCGTTCTGGGTAAAATCGTTTCAGTTGTCGTCTGTGTTTTGACTTTTATTTATTCATATGATTACATAGATCATGATTACATAATTCTAGAATATAAAACGTTATTTATATATAATATATATTCAGAATATACATACATATAGTAGATCGATAAATGGAAATAAATACACCGTTCCTGAAGACGGTAGGTCGTACGTACGCATGAACGCTGTTTTTGTTTCCTCATTGAATTGAATGGAATTAATTGGATGACATACATACAAATATATATATATATATACATAAATCCAGTATCATTATAATGTAATGTATTTCATGATTTCTTATTATATATGCTTTATAATCATTTATGAATTGTTAATCATTGAGAATTAATCTCATCGCATCGTGGAGACAGAATTCCGTACGTACGCACGAGCGATGATATCGTTCCCATGATCATGGAATTTTATTGGAGTGTATGTATACTATTACAGAATCAGTATCACTTTACAATAATCATATATAGTAATTATTTACACCATTATACCCATCCAAGTATGGTGGTGGTTGAAAATAGATTACACTACGCCGTGGAGACGGTATTCCGTACGTGCGCACGTGCGGTGATTTCCATAATTTTTCACTTTATAACATTATAGACCATATAAATTTAAATTTATAATTTTTAAATATTTTTGTGATTTTTAAACAATTTTATAATATGTTATTTTTATAAAATAACAATAGTGTCAATTTTGACACTATTCATTTATTTGAATTTAAATAAAATATATACAGAAGATATGTTCTAAATAAAAGCTTTAATAGATTTATAAAAGGACATATGTTTCTATAAAAATATTTGATCACATTAAATAGTTCATATAATATTTATTTTATTATTTTTCAAACCATTTATTTGGTTTATCTCTTAATAAAATAATTACTACAACGTTTTTGTATAATTATTTAATATACTGATTTGTTGCATAAAATTAAAAATAAAATACTATGATGAATATAAATATATTACCTTTCACAATAATACTTTTACTCGAATTTATCATCTTAAAATCACAATATTTAATTTGTTATATTTATTAAATTATGAAGGTGACAGCTTTGGCATCATTTCAAATAAAATAATATAAGTGTCATAATCACTTTTATAAGTCTCCAAACGGTTATATATTAGGTCATTGGATGATTAAGGTGTAGATATACCCTAACAATAAGTTTTTGTTAGGTTTTTGGGCCTTTCAATGGGTATTATTATTTCAATAAAAACTATATTACTTATTTTCCACTTAATAAATAATTTTTGTATCATTAATGTATCACCATTAATGACAATTATTTAATCCCTATAAATTCTAAATAAATTATCATGATGTATATAATTTTATTTGATTTCTTGATACTATTCATGTTCGAAGTTTTATGATGTTTATCACTAAATTAAAATTATTATACTTATAAGATTTAAGAGAGTGACATGTTGTCACTTTCTTTGGTTTTAATAATAATTAAATTATTTTCATAGTCAAAAGTCCATAAAATGAATGTAATCCGACCCTTAGGTTATATGGGTCTACTTTTATGCATCCAATAGAATTTTGGAATGTGTTAGGGTAATTTTATAATATTATATTGACCATTAATTTCCCGATTTACCTTTAACTATGATAAATAAAATTTACCGTAGTTATTATTCATAATTCCCAAAAATAAAAAGTAGCTTATTTACAAAATTTGGGCCCACTGATTCCAAATATGGAATCCATTTTTCAAAATTCAATACACAAAAGTTGCAGAAATTAAATTAAAATTAATCCCGTTGTCGAAAGAAAACGAGTTTTTCTTTAAAAAATTCCAAAAGATTGAATTGATTTAACCTGCGAATTTAATGTCAAATAAATGCTAATGACATAAAATATATTAAATGGAAAAAATATATTCTATTTATACTTTAAAACCATTCAATATTATAATTTAACCATATAAATTATTGTGATGAAAAAAGTTGTTTTTAATTAAAATATAGCGTGTTTTTACTATTCATCAAAATATGAAAGTCACCAGAATAATATGAAAAATTTATCAAAAGTAAATTTTTATTTCCTGATTCCAAAGAAAATTTTTATTTTGTCAAATTTAACTTAAAAACATGTAAAAAACTTGATTTAATGTGGGTGCGCCATCAAAAGGCGGCAAAACTGCATTTTTTTAAAAATACTTATTTTACCCGAAAAAATTATATTCTTCTTATACCATGTTCTAGAAAATGTGTAAGATAAATAATAATGTTATAAAATTCAATATTTATTTAATACTATTCATAACAGCTAGTTCATAATAATATTATAATAATATATCGTTGTTTAGTAAAACCCGGAATTGCGTACAACACATGCTATCGAGGAAGGTCGTGATTGCGTGTAATGCAAGCCAAGTCAGGGTTGTGTGTTGTGCAAGTCTCCTTTATTATTTCGTATAACATAATCCAACCTTATTTAAATTAAACGTCGAATATATATATATATATACTCAATGTTGCGTAGAATAACTATTATCAAAATTGTGTGTAACATGATCCAAGAATAGTGTTGTGTATACTGAAAGCTAATACGGTGTTGCATATAGCGCAAGGTAATCTTGGTGTAGCATACAACACAAGACATTAATGAAATTAAAAGAATTTTTTTCATAAAATCTCAGGATGTTACATTATACCCCCCTTAAAATGAATTTCGCCCTCGAAATTCTTTGGGGTTATAAATGGTTTACTACTCGAAAGTTTGTTTAATAGAAACCCACATCGTAAAATGGAATACCGAAGCATGGCTTTAAAAACTACATTATGAAATGTAACGGTTACCCAAATTAACTCATCACAGGGTTTCCACGTAGGAGAACATAGGTGAAAATATGGATATGGAAGAAAAATCTAACCATCATGTTCTGATGGAGAGTGGTAGAGAACATGGCTATGAAAAAGCCAACAATCACAAAGCTATTGATTTGTGATGATCTAAGGTACCTCTTGATTCATCGGATATAAGGGAAATAGGACAAAATTTTTGGTTTTCAAGATCATTTCCCTAAAGTTGATGAATTCAAATAAATACTTGCATGATTTTGGTACAATCTCACTGTTGTTGTAGAGACCCGAAACTTGACGTACATTGACATTACATTACTTTTGCGGAATACTTAGTACATAAAAAAAACACACACACAAGGATCGTAATAGTTTAGTGTCTTTGGAAACTCGGAACGTAATCTTCTAATCGTGGTGAAAGATCTTCAATATCTCCCATAAAGATCTTCCTTTTTTTACCTAAAACCGTTCTTTATATCCTGGGGAAAAGAAAACATAAAAGGGTGAGCTCAAATGCTCAGTAAGGGTAAACAAAAGAAAAATCAATCACATCATATTCATAAGAACATAACTTTTGGAAATCTTAACCTGCAAAAGAGAGCATAATTTCATAACATGGGATAAATCATAGTAGTGAAATGAAATCCCAATAAGCATAACATAAAACATGAAACTTTGTGGAATACAAACATAATCATAGAGAATCATTTCTTGTTATACATGACTCATTGCCAAGACTATCTTAGTGGACAAAGTCCCTTTCTGAATCGAGTCACCCTCGTTTCAGTCCTGTTTCACTGAACCGGTATAACTTACCATTCCAGCCATGTCTATCTCATGAGATATGAAATATTTACCCAATTCATTGGAGGGAGATATAGGTTCCACCCATCTCATAATGATACCATTCTTATGTGTGCCACAAAATCATAAATCATACATCATTTCATAACCCATGTAATAAAAATGGGATTCTTAAACAACATGACATCATAAAACCATTCATATAAGTTAAAGGAATTCATAAACATAATTCCATCACAACATAGTCAAATAAATGTAAAAATATGGATAGAAACATAACCCTTTATTATTTTAGATGGAAAATAATTTTGATAAAACACTTGAAATGAATTCTTGAGGAAAATATCCTTTCTTCATCAAAATCAATTTCTTTTCACAAAACATAATGCAATTTTAAAAGAAAGATATTTTTTTGAAAATAGTCATGAAATATTTTGGAGTAAGCTTCATGAAAATAAGGCTTTATAAAACCGTAAAAATCCGTTCGTGCCGTTTAAGTTTAAAAAAACATTCTTCTCGTATTTTGTCGGAAAAGTCAAAAAGTACCTCGTACAAAAAAAACGACAAAATATTCCATTCATATTCTTTAATAAAAACTCAACGAAGGGTAAAATTGGATTTAAACTATAGTAAGTGGATGGAAACAATATTACATATTGAGGGAACATGGATGTGGATGATAAAATACACCCCAGTAAATGCCAAAGTAAAAACAATCTCGGATAAAAATGAGATTGTCATATTTTCCCTTACCTTAGGTCCGACTTGCTTTGTAAGTGTCCAAACCTCCTGTATAATGCTTTAAATCATGCTATTTACTTATTCAAGAATCATATTCATTGTTATTATATCATATATGGTCCACTTATGACTTTATATTACCCATTCTTTTGTAAATTCATGTTAAAGTAGCGTTTTGGGTAAAATCATCTCATTTGTCGTTCGTGTTTTTAACTTGTAATTATTCATATGATTACTTAGATCATGATTACTTAATTCCAGAATATAAAACATGATTTATATATATATATTCAGAATATACATATATAATAAATCAGTAAATGGAAAGAAATACTACGTTCATGGAGACGGTAGTCCGTACGTACGCACAAACGCTCTTTTCGTTTCCTTATTGAATTGAATGGAATTAAGCAGATGACATACATATAAATATAAATAATTTCAGTATCATTATTAGGTAATATATTTCATTAATAATTATTATATATACTTTATAATCATTCATGAATGGTTAATCATTGAGAATGAATCTCATCGCGTCGTGGAGACGGTATTCCGTACGTACGCACGAGCGATGATATCGTTCCCATGGTCGTGGAATTGTGTTGAAGTGTATGTATACTATTTCAGTATCAATATCACTTTATAATAATCATATATAGTTACTCATTACAACTTTACACCCATCCAATTAAGGTGGTGGTGGAGAATAGATTACACCACGGCGTGGAGATGGTATTCCGTACGTACGCACGCTCGGTGATTTCCTTTTTCCGTAGGATGGATAGAAGGTTAATTAGAGTTTATTCATATTTATAATAACATATCAGTATATAAGAAATACTTATTTTATTACTTTATCATGAAACAACTAAAGAATAAGAAGTTGACGAAGAAAGAAATTGAAAAAGACCGGTAATGTATATTACCTCTTTTTGACGTGCCTTCACATAACCTCCACTTAAAGAACTAAGGATGGTCTTTGAAGAGGACCAGGACCTCTAGGATGATACTAGGGAAGTGGAGAAGGGATTTTGGCAGGGGTTGGCCGAGTTTGAAGGTTCAAAGTTGTGTGAGGAAGAAAGGGAGGAGGTGCCCTTTTATAAGGGAGGAGAGGGGCCCCTTAGGAATATCTCAAAATATTATTTTATATTAAAGTAAAAATCGGATTATAATGGTTCCAAAGGGTCTTATTTAGAAGCTAAAGTGGGGATGGGTCGAAATACTATTAAACAATAGGATTTAGACAAGTTTAGGTTATTATTTTAACCTTATCAATTAGATTTAACTTTAAGTTAAATAATTTAACTTTTACCGTGTCTTTTTGTTTTCTTACACTATATGGTTAATACACTTACTATAACATGCCAAACGCACCCCAAATTGTTTATTATTAATATATATATCCTTATCTAAGTCATTTGGCCGAAAGATAGATTATTAGGAATAATATAACAATTAATAATATAATATTTGATTTAAAAACTATTTTGTGTCAATTTTGACACTATTTGATATATGATTTTTGTGAAAGTCATAACAGAATTATATGTTTAAAACAAGTTTATTAAATCAATAATAATATATCATAGTAACCTAGAAAATTAGTGGAATTCATAAAAAGTATTAAATTACATTTATTTTGGTATTTATAATATCATTTATGTCAATATTTCATTAATAAGATAATTACTGCATCATCTTTGTGTCATAAATAAATTAACTTATTTGATGTCTAAAAATTACAAATAAATTACCCTTATGTAGAAAATCTTTTTATATTTCTAATGAATATTTACAATAGAATTTATCTTATGGTTAGCCCTATATTAAAAATGTTTTAGTAAATAAACTTTGATTATAACTCTTTTAACTCTTCTTTGAATTAAATAATAATAAATGTCCTAATCTAATTTATGTGGGCCTAAATGATAATATTTTACACTTAAGGTTGTTTTTGGTCGAGATACACTTGTCCAATAGGATTAGGACATGTGTTAGGGTAATATTAATATCATTTTTACCTTTAATTACCCTATTTACTTTTAACCGTGGTAAATAAAAGTAAAAAGTTACTATTCACCAAAAATTATTTTCATCTCATTGAACCACATTTTACTTATTGACATCATCCGTGTCCCTCGGATTTTTGAAATTCCATTCACAAAAGTGGTAAAATTAAGTGTTATGAAAAATTCAATTTTTTAACTACCACTTAGTAGTTTCACTATTCATCAAAAATTGATGTTTTTCAGAACAATGCCAAAATTTCATCCTAAGCTATATTTCATATTCCGAATTCAAAAATGAAGTCTATTTTTCCAAATTCATTACATAGAAGTTGCATTAATTAATTTTATAATTAAATCCTGCTGTTAAAACAAATAGCGTGTTTTTAAGAAACAATATCTATCAAAAGATTGACACTTGTTTATGTCTGGTTTAAATGTAAAATTACATCCAATGACGATCATTGTATTAAATTGTTAAAATATATTCTAAATATACTTTAAAACCACTCAAATTAATAATTTATCACTATTAATTATTTTAATTAAAAAAGTTGTTTTTAATTATAATTTAGTAATTTTCACTATTCATCAGAATATGAAAGTTATCCGAAAAGTACCAAAATTTCACCTTAGGCTAAATTCGATACTCCGAATCCAAAAATGAAGTCCATTTTGAGAGAAAAGATTTCTAAAATTTTTAAAGGTGGTTATTACTATTCATAACGGCTAGTTATAATAATATTTTAATAGCATATTGTTGTTTAGTGAAACTCGGTATTGCGTACTACACACGCTATCGAGGAAGGTCGCGATTGCGTGTAATACAAGGCAAGTCAAGGATGTGTGTTGTGAAATCTCCTTTTGGTGTAGCATACAACACAAGACATTAATAAAATTAAAAAAAATATTGTTCATAAAATCTCGGGCTGTTACATTCTACCCCCCTTAAAATGAATTTTGCCCTCGAAATTCGTCGGGGTTATAAATCGTTTACTATTCGAAAGTTTCTTTAATAGAAACCCACATCGTAAAAAAGAATACCAAAACTTGGCTTTAAAAACTAAAGTATGAAATGTAACGATTACCCAAATAAACTAATCACTGGGTTTCCACATAGGTGAAAATATGGATATGGAAGAGAAATCTAAGCATCATGTTCTGATGGATAGTGGTAGAGAACATGGCTATGGAAAATCCAGTAATCACAAAGCCATAAATTTGTGACGATCTAAGGTACCATCTGATTCATCAGATATAAGATCACTAGGACAACATTTTTGGTTTTCAAGATCGTTTCCCTAAAGTTGAAGAATTTGAATTAGAATAAATACTTACTTTATTTTGGTACATTCTCACTGTTGTTCGTGCCTTGAACAATTTCCACTTCATCTCTTAAATAAATGAAGTTGAATTTGTTATTCGTGAAGTGTTAGCAGATCATGTGATAGAATGACGGGTTATTCCATCTGTCTCAAATAAAAGTTTAGCAAAAATTATATACATAAGTCGATCTATAGTGAGATTAATCATATATGGTTCCTAAAATGGACTTATACTTCATATATCATACTGCTTAATATAATAAAACTAGTTTCTACTAAACAAGGACTTCCTGTAGGCCAATGGTAGGCGATAAAGGCCAGTCGCACTTCGGTTGTGGGTTCGATTCCCACAGCCTTGTCCGACGCGATGGGCTGTCGCTCGTCCTACATGTTTTCCTTTTTCTAAAGCTATATTACTATAACACCCCATAAATAATATCGAAAAAACTTTTATCCTTAAAGAATACTAACTTATGTCCAACATAATCCATTCCAATCTTTAGGCTTATCCATAATTCTGCAGTCCACTCTCATAACATAGTGAAAATGATTACCAGAGATTTAACACCATCGTCGATCCCCATATATCATAAGATATGTTTTGTTGGTCACATTCCAAACATTCAAAGTCCTTAATCATGTATTCTCTTGAATACCTTAGTGAAAACATGAATGCAGTTAAAAGTTAACACATTCCACATACCAAAATCCTCAAAATTCTATATACTCAAACCATGATATCACTTAGTCCTTATATCAATCATGAGCTCATGAATACTGTTAAACATTTCGTTTTCTCGTTTTCACTTCATTATGCGCATATCATCTTATTTCTAAAAATATCTCAATTACTTTGAATACCACATTAGACCAATACATAAATATTCCAATACTCCATGATACAATATTATTTTGGAATCCCATTACATAAACACTTAATCATTCCACCACATCGTTGTCATATTCAACATCACCAATAGTGATAGCATGTGACTTCCCTTTGTCCTTTGCCTTCAGTGGTTGCTCATGTTGACCATCACTAACCCTTGGATTAGGGAATTTATTAGCATAATGCCCCATTTCCTTTCACTTGAAGCATTGAAGTGTTGGTGGTGCGTTCTCTGCAGTGTTTGCTTTATTCACATCATTAGAAACCCTTTTTCCATTACTTTGACACTCATCTGCTCGATGACCTTCTTTTCCACACTTAAAACATTTTCTAGTCCCTTTACGACAATCTCCACCATGCTTCTTTCCACACTTTGTGCATAAGGAAACATTCATCTTCTTTTCACCATTATTCTGAGATTTCTCCTTGAACTCCATCTTTCTTTTCTTGTAAAAACCATGAGATGGATATGTAACACCAACTTCCATTTCTACCTTGATAGCACAACGCACAATTTCTTCATAGCTACTAATGTCTCTTATAGCTAATGCCCTTCAAAGACTTGGTTTTAAGCCATTGAAAAATCGATCAACTTTACTTTCAGGTTGGATGATAATGCCAGATGCATACCTTGCAAGTCTTGTAAAATTCGCTTTGTATATACCAACAGATTCATCATCCTTTTGCTTTAGTTCAAGAAACTCCTTCTCCATCTATGTTCGAAGAATATGAGGGAAGTACTTACTGAAAAACAAGTTCTTGAACTCGTCCCATTCCATGGACTCAATTTCATCTCTTGGCCTCATATTCTTGATAAGATTCCACCATTGATCAGCTTCACCTTCCAAACGATATACTGCTAAGATGCCTATATCATGCTCAGAACATTGAAGAACTGAAAATATCTTTTCAGTGGTACTAATCCATTGTTCAGCAACAAGTGGATCAGAAGACCCACTGAAAGAAGGTGGGCATTGCCTCGTGAAGGACTCAATAGAATATTGTTCCCTTCTCTGCTCATTTGGAAGTCCAGAATGATTCATAGCTTGTGTAAGTATAGCAATAAGATTTTTCACTCCATCTCCCATAACATTTGTTTGTTAAGGAGGGCAATCATTGCATTGTCCATTGCATTGATCAACACGGTTCCTTCGGGTTCCAGCCATCGTCTAAAAGCCAAAAAGAATAGTGTGAGAGGCAAAAATGATGCTAGGGAAACCAACATAATAAAGGGGGAGTACCTTCAATATCTAACATCTTAGGTTTAATTCTATGATCGTTAGCGTAATTCTAGTACTATAACCTATACGTATACTTAACCTTAGGGACATCCTTAGACATAACATAGAAATATCTCTAGGGATCTCATTAACGTTTTCGCTTCCTAGTTTCTAATGGTTGACTAAACCTTTCCTCTGATACAAACAGTAGAGACCCGAAACTTGATGTACATGGACATTACATTACTTTTGCGGAATACTTAGTACATAACAAAAACACACACACAAGGATCGTAATAGTTTAGTGTCTTTGGAAACTCGGAACGTAATCTTCCAATCATGGTGAAAGATCTTCAATATCTCCCATAAAGATCTTCCTTTTTTTTACCTAAAACCAATCTTTATATCCTGGGGAAAATAAAACATAAAAGGGTGAGCTCAAATGCTCACTAAAGGTAAACAAAAGAAAAATCAATCACATCATATTCATAAGAACATAACTTTTGGAAATCTTAACCTGCAAAAGAGAGCATAATTTCATAACATGGGATAAATCATAGTAGTGAAATGAAATCCCAATAAGCATAACATAAAACATGAAACTTTGTGGCATACACACATAATCATAGATAATCATTTCTTGTTAGTCATGACTCATTTCCAAGATTATCTTAGTGGACAAAGTCCCTTTCTGAATCGAGTCACCCTCGTTTCAGACCTGTTTCACTGAACCCGTATAACCTACCATTCCAGCCATGTCTATCTCATGAGATATGAAATATTTACCCAATTCATTGGAGGGAGATATAGGTCCCACCCATCTCATAATGATACCATTCTTATGTGTGCCACAAAATCATAAATCATACATCATTTCATAACCCATGTAATAAAAATGGGATTCTTAAACAACATGACATCATAAAACCATTCATATAAGTTAAAGGAATTAATAAACATAATTCCATCACAACATAGTCAAATAAATGTAAAAATATGGATAGAAACATAACCCTTTATTATTTTAGATGGAAAATAATTTTTATAAAACACTTGAAATGAATTCTTGAGGAAAATATCCTTTCTTCTTCAAAATCAATTTCTTTTCACAAAACATCATGCAATTTTAAAGAAAGATATTTTATTGAAAATATTCATAAAATATTTTGGAGTAAGCTTCATGAAAATAAGGCTTTATAAAACCGTAAAAATCTGTTTGTGCCGTTTATGTTTAAAAAAACATACTTCTCGTACTTTTGTCGGAAAAGTCAAAAAGTACCTCGTACAAAAAAAACGACAAAAGATTCCTTTCATATTCTTTAATAAAAAATCATCAAAGGGTAAAATTGGATTTAAACTATAGTAAGTGTATGGAAACAATACTACATATTGAGGGAACATGGATGTGGATGATAAAATACACCCCAGTAAATGCCAAAGTAAAAACAATCTCGGATAAAAATGAGATTTCCTATTTTCACATACCTTAAGTCCGACTTGCTTTGTAAGTGTCCAAACCTCCTGTATAATGATTTAAATAATGTTATTGACTTATTAAAGAATCATATTCATTGTTTTTATATCATATACGGTCCACTTATGACTTTATATTACCCGTTCTTTTGTAAATTAATGTTAAAGTAGCGTTTTGGGTAAAATCATCTCATTTGTCGTTCGTGTTTTTAACTTGTAATTATTCATATGATTACTTAGATCATGATTAATTAATTACAGAATATAAAACATGATTTATATATATATATATTCAGAATATACTTATATAATAAATCAGTAAATGGAAAGAAATACACAGTTCATGGAGACGGTAGTCCGTACGTACGCATGAACGCTGTTTTCGTTTCCTTATTGAATTGAATGGAATTAAGTAGATGACATACATATAAATATAAATAATTCCAGTATCATTATTAGGTCATATATTTCATTTGTACTTATTATATATACTTTATAATCATTCATGAATGGTTAATCATTGAGAATGAATCTCATCGCGTCGTGGAGACGGTATTCCGTACGTACGCACGAGCGATGATATCGTTCCCATGGTCGTGGAATTCTGTTCAAGTGTATGCATACTATTTCAGTATCAATATCACTTTATAATAATCATATATAGTTACTCATTACAACTTTATACCCATCCAATTAAGGTGGTGGCGGAAAATAGATTACACCACGGCGTGGAGACGGTATTCCATACGTACGCACGCGCGGTGATTTCCTTTTTCCGTAGGATGGATAGAAGGTTAATTAGAGCTGTTTCATATTTATAATAACATATCAGTATATAAGAAATACTGATGTTATTACTTTATCATGAAACAACTAAAGAAGAAGAAGTTTAAGAAGAAAGAAATTGAAAAATATCAGTAATGGATATTACATCTTTTTGACGCGCCTTCAGTTAAACTCTACTTAAAGAACTAAGGATGGTCTTTGAAGACGACCAGGACCTCTAGGATGATACTAGGGAAGTGGAGAAGGGATTTTGGCAGGGGTTGGCCGAGCTTTAAGGATCAAAGTTGTGTGAGGAAGAGAGGGAGGAGGTGCCCTTTTATAAGGGAGGAGAGGGGCCCCTTAAGAATATCTCAAAATATTATTTTATATTAAAGTCAAAATCGGTTTATAATGGTTACAAAGGGTATTATTTCGAAGATAAAGTGGGGACGGGTCGAAATCCTATCAACCAATAGGATTTAGACAAGTTTAGGTTATTATTTTAACCTTATCAATTAGATTTAACTTTAAGTTAAATAATTAAACTTTTACCGTGTCTTTTTGTTTTCTTACACTATATGGTTAATACACTTACTATAACATGCCAAACGAACCCCAAATTGTTTATTATTAATATATATATCCATATCTAAGTCATTTGGCCGAACCTTAGATTTTTAGGAATAATATAACAATTAATAATATAATATTTGATTTAAAAACTATTTTGTTTCAATTTTGACACTATTTGATATATGATTTTTGTGAAAGTCATAACAGAATTATATGTTCAAACCAAGTTGATTAAATCAATACTAATATATCATAGTAACCTAGAAAATTAGTGGAATTCATAAAAAGTCTTAAATTACATTTATTTTGGTATTTATAATATCATTTAGGTCAATATTTCATTAATAAGATAATTACTGCATCATATTTGTGTCATAAATAAATTAACTTATTTGATGTCTAAAATTACTAATAAATTACCCTTATGTATAAAATCTTTTTATATTTCTAATGAATATTTACAATCGAATTTATCTTATGTATAACCCTATATTAAAAATGTTTTAGTAAATAAACTTTGATTTTAACTCTTTTAACTCTTCTTTGATTTAAATAATAATAAATGTCCTAATATAATCCAAGTGGGCCTAAATGATAATATTTTACACTTAAGGTTGTTTTTGGTCGAGATACATTTGTCCAATTGGATTAGGACATGTGTTAGGGTAATATTAATATCATTTTTACCCTTAATTACCGTATTTACTTTTAACCGTGGTAAATAAAAGTAAAAAGTTACTATTCACAAAAAATTATTTTCATCTCATTGAACCACATTTTACTTACTGACATCAACTGTGTCTCTCAGAGTTTTGAAATTCCATTCACAGAAGCGGTAAAATTATGTTTTATGAAAAATTCAGTTTTTTAACTACCACTTAGTAGTTTCAATATTCATCAAAAATTGATGTTTTTCAGAACAATGCCGAAATTTCTTCCTAAGATATATTTCATATTCAGAATTGAAAAATGAAGTCTATTTTTCCAAATTCTTATCATAGAAGTTGCATTAATTAATTTTATAATTAAATCCCGTTGTTAAAACAAATAGCGTGTTTTTAAGAAACAATATCTATCAAACGATTGACACTTGTTTATGTATGGTTTAAATGTGAAATTACATCCAATGACCAACATTGTATTAAATTGTAAAAATATATTCTAAATATACTTTAAAACCACTCAAATTAATAATTTATCACTATTAATTATTTTGATTAAAAAAGATGTTTTTAATTATAATTTAGTAATTTTCACTATTTATCAGAATATGAAAGTTATCCGAAAAGCACCAAAATTTCAGCTTAGGCTAAATTCGATACTCCGAATCCAAAAATGAAGTCCATTTTGAGAGCTAAAATTTCTAAAATTTTAAAAGGTGGTTATTACTATTCATAACGGCTAGTTATAATAATATTTTAATAGCATATCGTTGTTTAGTGAAACTCGGTATTGCGTACTACACACGCTATCGAGGAAGGTCGTGATTGCATGTAATGCAAGGAAAGTCAAGGATGTGTGTTGTGAAAACTCCTTTTGGTGTAGCATACAACACAAGACATTAATAAAATTAAAAAAAAATATTGTTCATAAAATCTCGGGCTGTTACATTCTTCCCCCCTTAAATTGAATTTCTCCCTCGAAATTCGTCGGGGTTATAAATCGTTTACTATTCGAAAGTTTCTTTAATATAAACCCACATAGTAAAAAAGAATACCAAAACTTGTCTTTAAAAACTAAAGTATGAAATGTAACGATTACCCAAATAAACTAATCACTGGGTTTCCACATAGGTGAAAATATGGATATGGAAGAGAAATCTAACCATCATGTTCTGATGGATAGTGGTAGAGAACATGGCTATGGAAAATCCAGTAATCACAAAGCCATAAATTTGTGACGATCTAAGGTACCATCTGATTAATCAGATATAAGATCACTAGGACAACATTTTTGATTTTCAAGATCGTTTCCCTAAAGTTGAAGAATTTGAATTAGAATAAATACTTACTTTATATTGGTACAATCTCACTATTGTTTGTGCCTTGAAAAATTTCCACTTCATCTCTTAAATAAATGATGTTGAATTTGTCATTTGTGAAGTGTTAGCAGATCATGTGATAGAATGATGGGTTATTCCATCTGTCTCAAATAAATAGTTAGCAAAAATTATATACATAAGTCGATCTATAGTGAGATTAATCATATATGGTTCCTAAAATGGACTTATACTTCATATATCATACTGCTTAATATAATAAAACTAGTTTCTACAAAACAGGGACTTCCTGTAGGCCAGTGGTAGGCGATAAAGGCCAGTCGCACTTCGGTTGTGGGTTCGATTCCCACAGCCTTGTCCGACGCGATGGGCTGTCGCCCGTCCTGCAGGTTGTCCTTTTTCTAAAGCTATATTACGATAAAATCCCATCAATAATATCGAAAAAACTTTTATCCATAAACAATACTAACTTATGTCCAACATAATCCATTCCAATCTTTAGGCTTATCCATAATACTGCAGTCCACTCTCATAACATAGTGAAAACGATTACCAGAGATTTAACACCATCGTCGATACCCATATATCATAAGATATGTTTTGTTGGTCACATTCCAAACATTCAAAGTCCTTAATCATGTATTCTCTTGAATACCTTAGTGAACACATGAATGTAGTTAAAAGTTAACAATTTCCACATACCAAAATCCTCAAAATTCTATATACTCAAACCATGATATCACTTAGTCCTTATATCAATCATGAGCTCATGAATACTGTTAAACATTTCGTTTTCTTGTTTTACCTTCATTATGTGCATATCATCTTATTTCCAAAAATATCTCAATTACTTTGAATACCACATTAGACCAATACATAAATATTCCAATACTCCATGATACAATATTATTTTGGAATCCCATTACATAAACACTTAATCATTCCACCACATCGTTGTCAAATTCAACATCACTAATAGTGATCGCATGTGACTTCCATTTGTCCTCTGCTTTCAGTGGTTGCTCATGTTGATCATCACTAACCCTTGTATTAGGGCATTTATTAGCATAATGCCCCATTTCCTTGCACTTGAAGCATTGAAGTGTTGGTGGTGCGTTCTCTGCAGTGTTTGCTTTATTCACATCATTAGAAACCCTTTTTCCATTACATCAACACTCATCTGCTCAATGACCTTCTTTTCCACACTTAAAACATTTTCTAGTACCTTTAAGACAATCTCCACCATGCTTCTTTCCACACTTTGTGCATAAGGAAACATTCATCTTCTTTTCACCATTATTATGAGATTTCCCGTTGAACTCCATCTTTCGTTTCTTGTCAAAAACATGAGATGGATATATAACACCAACTTAAATTTCTACCTTGATAGCACAACGCATAATTTCTTCATAGCTACTAAAGTCTCTTATTGCTAATGCCCTTAGAATACTTGGTTTTAAGCCACTGAAAAATCGATCAACTTTACTTTCAGGTTAGATGATAATGCCAGATGCATACCTTGCAAGTCTTGTAAAATTCTCTTCGTATATACCAACAGATTCATCATCCTTTTTCTTTAGTTCAAGAAACTCCTTCTCCATATTTGTTCGAAGAATACTAGGGAAGTACTTACTGAAAAACAAGTCCTTGAACTCGTCCCATTCCATGGACTCAATTTAATCTCTTGGACTCGTATTCTTGATAAGATTCCACCATTGATCAGCTTCACCTTGCAAACGATATACTGCTAAGATGCCTATATCATGCTCAGAACATTGAAAAACTGAAAATATCTTTTCAGTGGTACTAATCCATTGTTCAGCAACAAGTGGATCAGAAGACCCACTGAAAGAAGGTGGACGTTGCCACATGAAGGACTCAATAGAATATTGTTCCCTTCTCTGCTCATTTGGAAGTCTAGAATGATTCATAGCTTGTGTAAGTATAGCAATAAGATTTTACACTCCATCTCACATAACATTTGTTTGTTCAGGAGAGCAATCATTGCATTGTCCATTGCATTGATCAACACGGTTCCTTCGGGTTCCAGCCATCGTCTAAAACCCAAAAAGAATAGTGTGACAGGAAAAAATCATGCTAGGGAAACCAACATAATAAAGGGGGAGTACCTCCAATATCTAACATAATAGGTTTAATTCTATGATCGTTAGCGTAATTCTAGTATTATAACCTATACGTATACTTAACCATAGGGACATCCCTAGACATAACATAGAAATATCTCTAGGGATCTCATTAACGTTTTCGCATCCTAGTTTCCAAAGGTTGACTAAACCTTTCCTCCGATACAAACTGTAGAGACCCGAAACTTGACGTACATGGACATTACATTACTTTTTCGGAATACTTAGTACATAACAAAAATACACACACAAGGATCGTAATAGTTTAGTGTCTTTGGAAACTCGGAACGTAATCTTCTAATCGTGGTGAAAGATCTTCAATATCTCCTATAAAGATCTTCCTTTTTTTACCTAAAACCTTTCTTTATATCCTGGGGAAAAGAAAACATAAAAGGGTGAGCTCAAATGCTCAGTAAGGGTAAACAAAAGAAAAATCAATCACATCATATTCATAAGAACATATCTTTTGGAAATCTTAACCTGCAAAAGAGAGCATAATTTCATAACATGGGAAAAATCATAGAAGTGAAATGAAATCCCAATAAGCATAACTTAAAACATGAAACTTTGTGGCATACACACATAATCAATGAGAATCATTTCTTGTTAGTCACGACTCATTGCCAAGTCTATCTTAGTTGACAAAGTCCCTTTCTGAATCGAGTCACCCTCATTTCAGTCCTGTTTCACTGAACCGGTATAACCTACCATTCCAGCCATGTCTATATCATGAGATATGAAATCTTTACCCAATTCATTGGAGGGAGATATTGGTCCCACCCATCTCATAATGATACCATTCTTATGTGTGCCACAAAATCATAAATCATACATCATTTCATAACCCATGTAATAAAAATGGGATTCTTAAACAACATGACATCATAAAACCATTCATATATGTTAAAGGAATTCATAAACATAATTCCATCACAACACAGTCAAATAAATGTAAAAATATTGATAGAAACATAACCCTTTATTATTTAAGATGGATAATAATTTTGATAAAACACTTGAAATGAATTCTTGAGGAAAATATCCTTTCTTCTTCAAAATCAATTTCTTTTCACAAAACATCATGCAATTTTAAAAGAAAGAGATTTTATTGAAAATAGTAATGAAATATGTTGGAGAAAGCTTCATGAAAATAAGGCATTATAAAACCGTAAAAATCCGTTCGTTCCGTTTAAGATTAAAAAAACATTCTTCTCGTACTTTTGTCGGAAAAGTCAAAAAGTACCTCGTACAAAAAAAATGACAAAAGATTCCTTTCATATTCTTTAATAAAAACTCATCAAAGGGTAAAATTGGATTTAAACTATAGTAAGTGGATGGAAACAATATTACATATTTAGGGAACATGGATGTGGATGATAAAATACACCCCAGTAAATGCCAAAGTAAAAACAATCTCGGATAAAAATGAGATTGTCATATTTTCCCTTACCTTAGGTCCGACTTGCTTTGTAAGTGTCCGAACCTCCTGTATAATGATTTAAATCATGTTATTGACTTATTTAGGAATCATATTCATTGTTATTATATCATATATGGTCCACTTATGACTTTATATTACCCGTTCTTTTGTAAATTCATGTTAAAGTAGCGTTTTGGGTAAAATCATCTCATTTGTCATTCGTGTTTTTAACTTGTAATTATTCATATGATTACTTAGATCATGATTAATTAATTCCAGAATATAAAACATGATTTATATATATATATTCAGAATATACATATATAATAAATCAGTAAATGGAAAGAAATACACTGTTTATGGAGACGGTAGTCTGTACGTACGCATGAACGCTGTTTTCGTTTCCTTATTGAATTGAATGGAATTAAGTAGATGACATACATATAAATATAAATAACTCCAGTATCATTATTAGGTAATATATTTCATTAGTACTTATTATATATACTTTATAATCATTCATGAATGGTTAGTCATTGAGAATGAATCTCATCACGTCGTGGAGACGGTATTCCGTACGTACGCACGAGCGATGATATCGTTCCCATGGTCGTGGAATTGCGTTGAAGTGTATGTATACTATTTCAGTATCAATATAACTTTATAATAATCATATATAGTTACTCATTACAACTTTATACCCATCCAATTAAGGTGGTGGCGGAAAATAGATTACACCACGGCGTGGAGACGGTATTCCGTACGTACGCACGCGCGGTGATTTCCTTTTTCCGTAGGATGGATAGAAGGTTAATTAGAGTTGTTTCATATTTATAATAACATATCAGTATATAATAAATACTGATGTTATTACTTTATCATGAAACAACTAATGAAGAAGAAGTTGAAGAAGAAAGAAATTGAAAAAGAACGGTAATGGATATTACCTCTTTTTGACGCGCCTTCACTTAACCTCCACTTAAAGAACTAAGGATGGCCTTTCAAGAAGACCAGGACCCTTAGGATGATACTAGGGAAGTGGATAAGGGATTTTTTCAGGGGTAGGCCGAGCTTGAAGGCTCAAAGTTGTGTGAGGAAGAGAGGGAGGAGGTGGCCTTTTATAAGGGAGGAGAGGGGCCCCTTAGGAATATCTCAAAATATTATTTTATATTAAAGTCAAAATCGGTTTATAATGGTTCCAAAGGGTCTTATTTCGAAGCTAAAGTGGGTATGGGTCGAAATCCTATCAACCAATAGGATTTAGACAAGTTTAGGTTATTATTTTAACCTTATAAATTAGATTTAACTTCAAGTTAAATAATTTAACTTTTACCGTGTCTTTTTGTTTTCTTACACTATATGGTTAATACACTTACTATAACATGCCAAACGAACCCCAAATTGTTTATTATTAATATGTATATCCTTATCTAATTCATTTGGCAGAACCATATATTTTTAGGAATAATATAACGATTAATAATATAATATTTTATTTAAAACCTATTTTGTGTCAATTTTGACACTATTTGATATATGATTTTTGTGAAAGTCATAACAGAATTATATGTTCAAAACAAGTTGATTAAATCAATACTAATATATCATAGTAACCTAGAAAATTAGTGTAATTCATAAAAAGTCTTAAATTACATTTATTTTGGTATTTATAATATCATTTATGTCAATATTTCATTAATAAGATAATTACTGCATCATCTTTGTGTCATAAATAAATTAACTTATTTGATGTCTCAAAATTACAAATAAATTACCCTTATGTATAAAATCTTTTTATATTTCTAATGAATATTTAAAATAGAATTTATCTTATGTATAACCCTATATTAAAAATGTTTTAGTAAATAAACTTTGATTTTAGCTCTTTTAACTCTTCTTTGAATTAAAAAATAATAAATGTCCTAATATAATCCAAGTGGCTCAAAATTATAATATTTTACACTTAAGGTTGTTTTTGGTCGAGATACACTTGTCCAATAGGATTAGTACATGTGTTAGGGTAATATTAATATCATTTTTACCCTTAATTACCCTATTTACTTTTAACCGTGGTAAATAAAAGTAAAAAGTTACTCTTCACCAAAAATTATTTTCTTCTCATTGAACCACATTTTACATATTGACATCAACCGTGTCTCTCGGATTTTTGAAATTCCATTCACAGAGGCGGTAAAATTAAATTTTATGAAAAATTCAGTTATTTAACAACCACTTAGTAGTTTCACTATTCATCAAAAATTGATGTTTTTCAGAACAATGCCAAAATTTCATCCTAAGCTATATTTCATATTCCGAATTCAAAAATAACGTCTATTTTTCCAAATTCATAACATAGAAGTTGCATTAATTAATTTTATAATTAAATCCCGCTGTTAAAACAAATAGTGTGTTTTTAAGAAACAATATCTATCAAAAGATTGACACTTGTTTATGTTTGGATTAAATGTGAAATTACATCCAATGACCAACATTGTATTAAATTGTAAAAATATATTCTAAATATACTTTAAAACCACTCAAATTAACAATTTATCACTATTAATTATTTTGATTAAAAAAGTTGTTTTTAATTATAATTTAGTAATTTTCACTATTTATCAGAATATGAAAATTATCTGAAAAGTACCAAAATTTCACCTTAGGCTAAATTCGATACTCCGAATCCAAAAATGAAGTCCATTTTGAGTGCAAAAATTTATAAAATTTTAAAAGGTGGTTATTACTATTCATAACGACTAGTTATAATAATATTTTAATAGCATATCGTTGTTTAGTGAAACTCGGTATTGCGTACTACACACGCTATCGAGGAAGGTCGCGATTGCGTGTAATGAAAGGCAAGTCAAGGATGTGTGTTGTGAAAGCTCCTTTTGGTGTAGCCTACAACACAAGACATTAATAAAATAAAAAAAAATATTGTTCATAAAATCTCGGGCTGTTACATTCTACCCCCCTTAAAATGAATTTTGCCCTTGAAATTCGTCGGGGTTATAAATCGTTTACTATTATAAAGTTTCTTTATTAGAAACCCACATCGTAAAAAAGAATACCAAAACTTGGATTTAAAAACTAAAGTATGAAATGTAACGATTACCCAAATAAACTAATCACTGGGTTTCCACATAGGTGAAAATATGGATATGGAAGAGAAATCTAACCATCATGTTCTGATGGATAGTGGTAGAGAACATGGCTATGGAAAATCCAGTAATCACAAAGCCATAAATTTGTGACGATCTAAGGTACCATCTGATTCATCATATATAAGATCACTAGGACAACATTTTTGGTTTTCAAGATCGTTTCCCTAAAGCTGAAGAATTTGAATTAGAATAAATACTTACTTTATTTTGGTACAATCTCAATGTTGTTCGTGCCTTGAACAATTTCCACTTCATCTCTTAAATAAATGAAGTTGAATTTGTTATTCGTGAAGTGTTAGCAGATCATGTGATAGAATGACGGGTTATTCCATCTGTCTCAAATAAAAGGTTAGCAAAAATTATATACATAAGTCAATCTATAGTGAGATTAATCATATATGGTTCCTAAAATGGACTTATACTTCATATATCATACTGCTTAATATAATAAAACTAGTTTCTACTAAACAGGGACTTCCTGTAGGCCAGTGGTAGGCGATAAAGGCCAGTCGCACTTCGGTTGTGGGTTCGATTCCCACAGCCTTGTCTGACGCGATGGGCTGTCACCCGTCCTGCAGGTTGTCCTTTTTCTAAAGCTATATTACTATAAAATCCCATAAATAATATCGAAAAAACTTTTATCCTTAAACAATACTAACTTATGTCCAACATAATCCATTCCAATCTTTAGGCTTATCCATAATACTGTAGTCCACTCTCATAACATAGTGAAAACAAATACCAGAGATTTAACACCATCGTCGATCCCCGTATATCATAAGATATGTTTTGTTAGTCACATTCCAAACATTAAAAGTCCTTAATCATGTATTCTCTTGAATAAATTAGTGAAAACATGAATGCAGTTAAAACATTACACTTTCCACATACCAAAATCCTCAAAATTCGATATACTCAAACCATGATATCACTTAGTCCTTATATCAATCATGAGCTCATGAATACTGTTAAACATTTAGTTTTCTCGTTTTCCCTTCATTATGCGCATATCATATTATTTCCAAAAATATCTCAATTACTTTGAATACCACATTAGAACAATACATAATTATTCCAATACTCCATGATACAATATTATTTTGAAAACCCATTACATAAACCCTTAATCATTCCAACACATCGTTGTCATATTCAGCATCACCAATACTGATCGCATGTGACTTCCCTTTGTCCTTTGCCTTCAGTGGTTGCTAATGTTGATCATCACTAACCCTTGGATTAGGGAATTTATTAGCATAATGCCCCATTTCCTTGCACTTGAAGCATTGAAGTGTTGGTGGTGCGTTCTCTGCAGTGTTTTCTTTATTCACATCATTAGAAACCCTTTTTCCATTACTTCGACACTCATCTAATCGATGACCTTCTTTTCCACACTTAAAACATTTTCTAGTCCCTTTAAGACAATCCCCACCATGCTTCTTTCCACACTTTGTGCATAAGGAAACATCCCTCTTCTTTTCACCTTTATTCTGAGATTTCTCCTTGAACTCCATCTTTCGTTTCTTGTCAAAACCATGAGATGGATATGTAACACCAAATTCCATTTCTACCATGATAGCACAACGCACAATTTATTCATAGCTACTAAATTCTATTATAGCTAATGCCCTTCGAAGACTTGGTTTTAAGCCACTGAAAAATCGATCAACATTACTTTCAGGTTGGATGATAATGCCAGATGCATACCTTGCAAGTCTTGTAAAATTCGCTTCGTATATACCAACAGATTCATCATCCTTTTGCTTTAGTTCAAGAAACTCCCTCTCCATCTTTGTTCAAAGAATACGAGGGAAGTACTTACTGAAAAATATGTTTTTGAACTCGTCCCATTCCATGGACTCAATTTCATCTCTTGGCCTCGTATTCTTGATAAGATTCCCCCATTGATCAGCTTCACCTTCCAAACGATATACTGCAAAGATGCCTATATCATGCTCAGAACATTGAAGAACTGAAAATATCTTTTCAGTGGTACTAATCCATTGTTCAGCAACAAGTGGATCAGAAGACCCACTGAAAGAAGGTGGACGTTGCCTTATGAAGGACTCAATAGAATATTGTTCCCTTATCTGCTCATTTAGAAGTCCAGAATGATTCATATCTTGTGTAAGTATAGCAATAAGATTTTGCACTCCATCTCCCATAACATTTGTTTGTTCCAGAGGGCAATCATTGCATTGTCCATTGCATTGATCAACACGGTTCCTTCGGGTTCCAACCATCGTCTAAAACCCAAAAAGAATAGTGTTATAGGCAAAAATCATGCTAGGGAAACCAACATAATAAAGGGGGAGTACCTTCAATATCTAACATCTTAGGTTTAATTCTATGATCGTTAGCATAATTCTAGTACTATAACCTATACATATACTTAACCTTAGGGACATCCCTAGACATAACATAGAAATATCTCTAGGGATCTCATTAACGTTTTCGCATACTAGTTTCCAAAGGTTGACTAAACCTTTCCTCTGATACAAACTGTAGAGACCCGAAACTTGACGTACATGGACATTACATTACTTTTGCAGAATACTTAGTACATAACAAAAACACACACACAAGGATCGTAATAGTTTAGTGTCTTTGGAAACTCGGAACGTAATCTTCTAATCATGGTGAAAGATCTTCAATATCTCCCATAAAGATCTTCCTTTTTTTACCTAAAACCTTTCTTTATATCCTGGGGAAAAGAAAACATAAAAGGGTGAGCTCAAATGCTCAGTAAGGGTAAAAAAAAGAAAAATCAATCACATCATATTCATAAGAACATAACTTTTGGAAATCTTAACCTGCAAAAGAGAGCATAATTTCATAACATGGGATAAATCATAGTAGTGAAATGAAATCCCAATAAGCATAACTTAAAACATGAAACTTTTTGGAATACACAAATGATCATCGAGAATCATTTCTTGTTAGTCATGACTCATTGCCAAGACTATCTTAGTGGACAAAGTCCCTTTCTGAATCGAGTCACCCCTGTTTCAGTCCTGTTTCACTGAACCGGTATAACCTACCATTCCAGCCATGTCTATCTCATGAGATATGAAATCTTTACCCAATGCATTGGAGGGAGATATAGGTCCCACCCATCTCATAATGATACCATTCTTATGTGTGCCACAAAATCATAAATCATACATCATTTCATAACCCATGTAATAAAAATGGGATTCTTAAACAACATGACATCATAAACCCATTCATATAAGATAAAGTAATTCATAAACATAATTCCATCACAACATAGTCAAATAAATGTAAAAATATGGATAGAAACAGA
Source organism: Viscum album (assembly GCA_963277665.1). Taxonomy (NCBI): domain Eukaryota; kingdom Viridiplantae; phylum Streptophyta; class Magnoliopsida; order Santalales; family Viscaceae; genus Viscum; species Viscum album. The sequence continues at coordinate 577,329,836 of OY728161.1, read as the reverse complement.
TCCCTTTATTATCTTAGATGGAAAATAATTTTGATAAAACACTTGAAATGAATTCTTGAGGAAAATATCCTTTCTTTTTCAAAATCAATTTCTTTTCACAAAACATCATGCAATTTTAAAAGAAAGAGATTTTATTGAAAATAGTCATGAAATATGTTGGAGAAGGGTTCATTAAAGTAAGGATTTATAAAACCGTAAAAATCCGTTCGTTCCGTTTAAGTTTAAAAAAACATTCTTCTCGTACTTTTGTCGGAATAGTCAAAAAGTACCTCGTACAAAAAAACGACAATAGATTCCTTTCATATTATTTAATAAAAACTCATCGAAGGGTAAAATTGGATTTAAACAATTGTAAGTGGATGGAAACAATATTACATATTGAGGGAACATGGATGTGGATGATAAAATACACCCCAGTAAATGCCAAAGTAAAAACAATCTCGGATAAAAATGAGATTGTGATATTTTCCTTTACCTTAGGTCCGACTTGCTTTGTAAGTGTACGAACCTCCTGTATAATGATTTAAATCATGTTATTGACTTATTCCAGAATCATATTCATTGTTATTATATCATATATGGTCCACTTATGACTTTATATTACCCGTTCTTTTGTAAATTCATGTTAAAGTAGCGTTTTGGGTAAAATCGTCTCATTTGTCATTCATGTTTTTTACTTGTAATTATTCATATGATTACTTAGATCATGATTACTATATTCCAGAATATAAAACATGATATATATATATTCCGAATATACATATATAATAAATCAGTAAATGGATAGAAATACACCGTTCATGGAGACGGTAGTCCGCACGTACGCCTGAACGCTATTTTCGTTTCCTTATTGAATTGAATGGAATTAAGTAGATGACATACATATAAATATAAATATTTCCAGTATCATTATTAGGTCATATATTTCATTAGTACTTATTATATATACTTTATAATCATTCATGAATGGTTAATCATTGAGAATGAATCTCATCACGTCATGGAGACGGTATTCCGTACGTACGCACGAGCGATGATATCGTTCCCATGGTCGTGGAATTGTGTTTAAGTGTATGTATACTATTTCAGTATCAATATCACTTTATAATAATCCTATATAGTTACTCATTACACCTTTATACCCATCCAATTAAGGTGGTGGCGGAAAATAGATTACACCACGGCGTGGAGTCGGTATTCCGTACGTACGCACTCGCGGTGATTTCCTTTTTCCGTAGGATGGATAGAAGGTTAATTAGAGTTGTTTCATATTTATAATAACATATCAGTATATAATAAATACTGATGTTATTACTTTATCATGAAACAACTAAAGGAGAAGAAGTTGAAGAAGAAAGAAATTGAAAAAGATCGGTAATGGATATTACCTCTTTTTGACGCGCCTTCACTTAACCTCCACTTAAATAACTAAGGATGGTATTTGAAGAAGACCAGGACCTCTAGGATGATACTAGGGAAGTGGAGAAGGGATTTTGGCAGGGGTTGGCCGGGATTGAAGGCTCAAAGTTGTGTGAGGAAGAGAGGGAGGAGGTGCTCTTTTATAAGGGAGGAGAGGGGCACCTTAGGAATATCTCAAAATATTATTTTATATTAAAGTCAAAATCGGTTTATAATGGTTACAAAGGGTATTATTTAGAAGCTAAAGTGGGTATGGGTCTAAATACTATCAACAAATAGGATTTAGACAAGTTTAGGTTGTTATTTTAACCTTATCAATTAGATTTAACTTTAAGTTAAATAATTTAACTTTTACCGTGTATTTTTTTTCTTACACTATATGGTTAATACACTTACTATAACATGCAAAACGAACCCCAAATTGTTAATTATTAATATATATATCCTTATCTAAGTCATTTGGCCGAACCTTAGATTTTTAGGAATAAAATGGCAATTAATAATATAATATTTGATTTAAAAACTATTTTGTGTCAATTTTGACACTATTTGATATATGATTTTTGTGAAAGTCATAACAGAATTATATGTTAGAACCAAGTTGATTAAATCAATACTAATACATAATAGTAACCTATAAAATTAGTGTAATTCATAAAAAGTCTTAAATTACATTTATTTTGGTATTTATAATATCAATTATGTCAATATTTCATTAATAAGATAATAACTGCATCATCTTTGTGTCATAAATAAATTAACTTATTTGATGTCTAAAAATTACAAATAAACTTCCTTTATGTATGAACTCTTTTTAGCTTTCTAATGAATATTTACAATCGAATTTATCGTATGTATATCCCTATATTAAAAATGTTTTAGTAAATAATCTTTGATTTTAACTCTTTTAACTCTTCTTTGAATTAAATAATAATAAATGTCCTAATCTATTCCAAGTGGGCCTAAATGATAATATTTTACACTTAAGGTTGTTTTTGGTCGAGATACACCTGTCCAATAGGATTCAGACATGTGTTAGGGTAATATTAATATCATTTTTACCCATAATTAACCTATTTACATTTAACCGTGGTAAATAAAAGTAAAAAGTTACTATTCACCAAAAATTATTTTCATCTCATTGAACCACATTTTACTTACTGACATCAACCGTGTCTCTCGGATTTTTGAAATTCCATTTACAAATGCGTTAAAATTAAGTTTTATGAAAAATTCAGTTTTTTAACTACCACTTAGTAGTTTCACTATTCATCAAAAATTGATGTTTTTCAGAACAATGCCAAAATTTCATCCTAAGCTATATTTCATATTATGAATTCAAAAATGAAGTCTATTTTTTAAAATTCATAACATAGAAGTTGCATTAATTAATTTTATAATTAAATCCCGCTGTTAAAACAAATAGCGTGTTTTTAAGAAACAATATCTATCAAAAGATTGATAATTTTTTATGTCTGGTTTAAATGTGAAATTACATCCAATGACCAACATTGTATTAAATTGTAAAAATATATTCTAAATATACTTTAAAACCACTCAAATTAATAATTTATCACTATTAATTATTTTTATTAAAAAAGTTGTTTTTAATTATAATTTAGTAATTTTCACTATTTATCAGAATATGATAGTTATTCGAAAAGTACCAAAATTTCATCTTAGGCTAAATTCGATACTCCGAATCCAAAAATGAAGTCCATTTTGAGAGCTAAAATTTCTAGTATTTTAAAAGGAGGTTATTACTATTCATAATGGCTAGTTATAATAATATTTTAATAGCATATCGTTGTTTAGTGAAACTCGGTATTGCGTACTACACACGCTATCGAGGAAGGTCGCGATTGCATGTAATGCAAGGCAAGTCAAGGATGTGTGTTGTGAAATCTCCTTTTGGTGTAGCGTACAACACAAGACATTAATAAAATTAAAAAAAATATTTTTCATAAAATCTCGGGCTGTTACAGTTGTTCGTGAATTGAACAATTTTAACTTCATCCCATATCGAAATGAAGTTGAATTTTTTATTCGTGATGTGTTAGAAGATCATGTGATAGAATTATGGGTCATTCCATCTCTTTCAAACAAAAGGTTAGAAAAAATTATAAGTCCATCTTATGGTTAGATTAATCGTATATGGTTCCAAAAATGAACTTATACTTCATATATCATACCGCTTAATTAAATAAAACTAGTTTCTACTAACCAGGGACTTCTTGTAGGCCAGTGGTAGGCGATAAAGGCCAGTCGCACTTCGGTTGTGGGTTCGATTCCAACAGCCTTTTCCGACGCGATGGGCTGTCGCCCGTCCTGCAGGTTGTCCTTTTTCTAAAACTATATTACTATAACATCCCATCAATAATATCCAAAAAACTTCTATCCTTAAACAGTACTAACTTATGTCCAACTTAATCCATTCCAATCTTTAAGATTATCCATAATACTGTAGTCCACTCTCATAATATAGTGAAAACTATTACGAGAGATTTAATACCATCGTTGATCCTCATATATAATAAGATATGTCTTGTTGGTCACATTCCAAACATTCGAAGGCCTTAATCATGTATTCTCTTGAAAAATGAATACCTATTGAACCTTAGTGAAAATATGAATGCAGTTAAAAGTTAACACTTTCCACATACCAAAATCCTAAAAATTCTATATACTCAAACCATGATATCACTTAGTCCTTATATCAATAATGAGCTCATGAATACAATCAAACCTCTCATTGTCTTCTTCTTCCTTAATTATGCGCATATCATCTACTTTACAAAAATATCTGAATAACCTTCCATGGTTACTGGTACCATTCAACATATACTTTCAAATACTTTTAGGAAAAACAATAGTTTAACTATCCTTAGATGATTCGTTATTCCATAGTACCATTAACTATACAACATAACTCTCAATAAACATATAATCATTCCACTACCTTCTAAAACAACTGACAGAGCTTCAACACATCTTTCAGCTCATATATCATTTGTAGTCTCCTCATCATCATCCACATAAATACTACCCATACGAGCATGCTGATTCTCTTCATGAGATTTTCCATTAGGGCATTGGTTTGCATAACACCCATACATTCCACATTTAAAACATCTAATAATTGTTGATGTCCTAGAAATACTATTATCCTTGTCCATGGTGTTAACTAATCCTTTTCCTTTGCAATTACTGGCGTTGTGTCCTTCTTTTCCACACCCAAAGAATCTTCCAGTTCATTTGGAACAATCTCCCTGATTCCACTTCCCACATGATTTACATGAGGGAAATTGAACTTTCTTTCCTCTATGATCATCATGAAACTCCATCTTTATCTTATTATCTGAGTCGGGAAACTTACCAAATATGAGATTATTGATCATATTATGAGATTTCTGATTAGGAATAATAATGATGTTTGGACTTCCAAATCCCGTTTCATTTGGTTTCTCATGAATATAATCATTCCATTTTCTATCATATCCTACATTATCGTGAATCTTCCTGTTTCCAGACATTTTCTAAAACCCAAAAAGAATAGTGTGAGAGGCAAAATCATGCTAGGGAAAACAACATAGTAAAGGGGGATTTCCCTCAATATCTATCATCATAGGTTAAATTCTATGATCGTTACCGTAGTTCTAGGACTATATCTTATACGTATACTTATCCTTAGAGACATCCCTAGATTTACCTTAGAAATATCTCTAGGGATCTCACTAACGTTTTCACATCCTAGTTTCCAAAGGTTGACTAATCCTTTTCTCTAATACCAACTATAGAGAACCGAAGCTTGACGTACTTGAACATTACATTACTTTTTCGGAATACTTAATACATAACAAAAACCGACACACAAGGACCGTAATAGTTTAGTGTCTTTGGAAACTTGGAACGTAATCTTCTAATCGTGGTGAAAGATCTTCAACATCTCCCATAAAGATCTTCTACTTTTTTTCCTTACCTAAAACCTTTATTTTGATCCTGGGGGAAAATAAAACATAAAAAGGGTGAGATCAAATGATCAGTAAGGGTAAGCATGGATAAAATAAAACATACCATATACATTTGAACTTAAAAACATGAACATAATGTTTAAACATCAAAATCTTGAGCAACGACATAAAACATGGAAGTACATAAGGAATAGATCATAATGGAACTTAAACCATGATAAAATATCATGGGATTAAAACATGTAACTGTGGAAACCATTAAGCACATGTACTGATTTCCATAGTAGCCAAGGCATTGCTGCCAAGACCATCTTAGTGGACAATGTCCCATTCTGAATCGAGATCACTCCTCGTTTCAGTCCTGTAACACTGAACCGGATTAACTTACCATTCCAGCCATGTCTATATCATGAGATATAAAATTTTTACCCAATTAATTGGAGGGAGATATAGGTCCCACCCATCTCATAATGAAATCATTCTTACTAGTGGCACAAAATAAACATACATCATTCATAATAACCCAATAAATAAAATGGGTTTCATAAACATCATCCCATCATCACATAATCCATATAAAAAAATGGATATCATTTCATAATTGGAAATTTGAATCTATGTAAATCATAGAGACATTACCCTTGAAACATAAACATGTGAAATAATTTCATCTTAGATGAAAATGATTTTGATAAAACACTTTAAATGAATTCTTGAGGAAAATATCCTTTTTCCTTCAAAATCATTTTCTTTTCAAAAAATGTCATGCAATATTAGAAGAAAAGGTTTTTGTTGAAAATAGTCATGAAATCTTTTGAAGGAAGCTTCATGAAAATAAGGCTTTATAAAACCATAAAAATCCTTTCATGTCGTATACGTTAAAAAAATCATTCTTATCGTACTTTTGTCAGAAAAGTCAAAAAGTACCTTGTAAGGTAAATAAAAGAATGATTCCTTCAATAACATGGGGTAAAAGTAAAAATGGGTAAAAAGGACTTTAAACCTACATGAATACACTTTTATAAAACTTGGACATGGATGATAGCAATAACCACAGTAAATACTTACGAATAAACAATCTTGGATAAAAATGATATTTTCAAAATCATCCCTTACCTTAGGTCCAATATGCTTCGTACGTATCTGAACCTCATTTATAATGATTTAAATAATGTCATTGACTTATTACAGAATTATATTCATTGTTATGATATCATATATGGTTTACTTATGACTTTATATTACCCGTACTTTTGTAAATTCCATGTTAAAGAGAGTTTTGGGTAAAATCGTTTCATTTGTCGTCTATGTTTTAACTTGTAATTATTCGTATGATTACATAGATCATGATTACATTATTACTAAATATAAAACATGATTTATATAAAATATATATTTAGAATATACATGTATATAATAGATAGATAAATGTAAATAAATACACCGTTCATGGAGACGGTAGGCTGTACGTACGCATGAACGCTGTTTTCGTTTCCTCATTGAATTGATTTGAATTAATTGGATGACATACATATATATATAAATACAGTATCATTATTATGTCATATATTTCATTATTACTTATTATATATACTTTATAATCATTTATGAATGGTTAATCATTGAGAATCAATCTCATCGCATCGTGGAGACGGTATTCCGTACGTACGCACGAGCAATGATATCGTTCCCATGATCGTGGAATTTTATTGGAGTGTATGTATACTATTACAGAATCAGCATCACTATACAGTAATCATATATAGTAATTATTTACACCATTATACCCATCCAAGTAATGTGGTGGTGGAAAATAGATTACTCCACAGCGTGGAGACGGTATTCTGTACGTACGCACGCTCGGTGATTTCATTTTCCGTAGGATGGATAGATGGTGAAATAGGTTTGTTGCATACTTATAATAACATATCAGTATATTATTGATACTGATGTTATTACTTCACAATGAAACAACCTAAGAAGAAGAACTGGATAATGAAATAAAGGTGAAAGAATCGGTAACGGAAATTACCTCTTCTTTGAAGCGCCTCTTTGAGGCCTCCTCTTAGGGAACTAAAATTGGTCTTTGAAGAGAACCAGGACCTCTAGGATGTTTCTAGGGAAGTGTAGAAGAGAATTGGACCGGGTTTGGCCGAGCTTGAAGGCTCAAAGTGGTGTGTGGAAGAGAGGGAGGGGGTGCCCTTTTATAAGGGAGGAGAGGGGCACCTTTGGAATTCTTAAAAATAATAATTTATAATAAATTTATACCCACTTAAAAACCTCGAAAAACGACTCATATTCAAAGATTAGATGAGATAGGGTTGTAATCTCATCAACCAATCAAATTTAGACATGTTTGGATCTTATTTTAAACCTTATCATTTAGATTTATCCTTATTTAATCTATTTAAGTTTATTTGTGGTAATAAAATTCTAAATTTTAAATTATAAAAAATAATTAGTTATTTTTGTGATTTTTCATAATTGTTAACTTTATAAAATTATATACCATATAAATTTAAATTTAAAATTTTTAAATATTTTAATGATTTTTAAACAATTTTATAATATGATATTTTTATAAAATAACAATAGTGTCAATTTTGACACTATTCATTTATTTGAATTTAAGTAAAATATATACAGACTATATGTTGGAAATAAAAGTTTTAATAGATTTATAAAAAGTCATATGTATCTATAAAATTATTGGATCACATTAAATAGTTCATATAATATATATTTTATTAGTTTTGAAACCATTTATTTGGGTTATCTCTTAATAAAATAATTACTACAACATTTTTGTATAATTATTTAATATACTGCGTTGTTGCATAAAAATTAAATATAAAATCCTATGATGAAGATAAATCTATTAAATTTCACGATAATACTTTTACTCGAATTTATCATCTTAAAATCACAATATTTAAATTGTTATATTTTTTAAATTATGAAGGTGACAACATTGGCATCATTTAAAATAAAATAATGTAAGTGAAATAATCACTTTTATAAGTCTTCAAACGGTTATATATTAGGTAATTGGATGATTAAGGTGTATATATACACTACCAATAAGTTTTGGTCTGGTTTTTGGGCTTTTTAATGGGTATTATTATTTCAATAAAAACTATATTACTTATTTTCCACTAAATGAATAATTTCTGTATCATTAATGTATCACCATTAATGACAATTATTTAATCCCTAAAAATTCTAAATAAATTATCATGACGTAGATACTTTTATTATCTTTCTGGGGACTATTCATGTTCTATGTTTTATTATGTTTATCACTAAATTAAAATTATTATACTTATAAGATTTAAGAGAGTGACATGTTGTCACTTTCTTTGGTTTTAATAATAATTATATTATTTTCAATGTCAAAAGTCCATAAAATTAATCTAATACGACCCTTTTCTTATATGGGTCTACATTTATCCATCCAGTAGAATTTTGGCATGTGTTAGGATATTTTATAATATTATATTACCCTTAATTACCCGATTTACCTTTAACTACGGTAAATAAAATTTACCGTAGTTACTATTCATAATTCCCAAAAATAAAAAGTATCTTATTAATATAATTTTGACCCACTGATTCCAAATATGAAATCAATTTTTCCAAATTCAATACAAAAAAGTTGCATAAATTAAATTAAAATTAATCTCGTTGTCGAATGAAAACGGGTTTTTCTTTAAAACATTGCAAAAGATTGAATTGATTTTTCCTACTAATTTAATGTAAAATCAATGCTAATGACATACAATATATTAAATGGTAAAAATATATTTTATTTATACTTTAAAACCATTCAATATTATAATTTAACCATATAAATTATTGCGATGAAAAAAGTTGTTTTTAATTAAAATATAGCGTGTTTTTACTATTCATCAATATATGAAAGTTACCAGAATAATATGAAAAATTTATCGAAAGTAAATTTTTATTTCTTGATTCCAAAGAAAAATTTTATTTTGTCAAATTGAACTTACAAACAAGTAAAAAACTAGTTTTAATGTGGGTGCGCCATCAAAAGGCGACAAAACTGCAATTTTTGAAAAATATTTATTTTACCCGAAAAATTTATTTTGTTCTTATACCCTGTTCTAGAAAATGTGTATGATAAAAAATAATGTTATAAAATTTAAAATTTAGTTAATACTATTCATAAAATCTAGTTCATAATAATATTATAATAATATATCGTTATTTAGTAAACTCCGGTATTGCATATAACACACGCTATTGAGGAGGATCGTGATTGCGTGTAATGCAAGCCAAGTCAGGGTTGCGTGTTGTGAAAGACTCCTTTATTATTTCGTATAATGGAATCCAACCATATTTCATTTAGACATTGAATATATATATATATATACTCAATGTTGTGTAGAATAACAATTATCAAAATTGTGTTTAACACGATCCAAGAATAGTGTTGCGTATACTGAAAGCTAATACGGTGTTGCATATAGCGCAAGTAATCTTGGTGAAGCATACAAAACAAGACATTAATGAAATTAAAAGAATATTTTTCATAAAATCTCAGGGTGTTGCAGAATTCGTATATATTGCCCCAAATATAGATATTTTGTTTGATATTTTACTTGTTCCATATCCATAACACCTATTTAAAAAGCCATATGACTGGTCAATGTATGTGTTTAATAAGTTCAATTCAGTGATCAAGTATGTGAAACAAAGTGGTTTTATCTATCTAACTACATCATATAGGGGTGTAAATGATTTTGTTTCTATGTAGGTTAATCAATTTCAAAGAATATTCATATATGATTTGAATTTATATTTGGTAAATGTAGATAATAATTACAATTTCTAAAATTTTATGACCTATTAGTTAAATTTCATGAGGACCAATGGTTCTTCTTCATTGATCATTGATAAAGTTATCCCCATATAGTGATTAAAGTGGAGGATATTGTTAATACGAAATTTAAGAGTATAAATGGGTCACACAAGTACGTAGGGGAACTATTTGGACTGAGAAATATAATGTAATTGGTAGTGAATCTCAAGGAGAGATTTTACACCATTATCATTAATGGTTATTCATGGTGGTTATTGAGGATATCCTTATTTACTCACCATCATAGAGTGGAATGATATAAAAATTGGCCTAAAGATGATTAGATATCAAGAACATAATCATTTTTTATATCTTGATATGTTTTAATTTAAGAATGATCATTTATAATTAATCAGTATTTGGTTTCTAACATAAGTATAGTAGTGGAGCCAGAGAACATAGAGGTCATGATACATATAAAAATACCTTGAATGTGTTACGTATCATTATATTTCCTTGATTAATAGGTTACTATAACGATTTTATCCAGGGATTATCTAACTTATTAAATCCCATTGCTACACTAATGGAGAGAGGGAAAAATATTTAGTTGTCGAACCTGTTTAATGAGGATTTTCATAAGAGGAATATAATTAATCTACAACCCTAGTCTTAATTCTTCATGATTATACGACTTCATAGGTCAAATACCGTGATGTGTATATTGTTTTCTGGGGATATATTGACAAAATTGATTATTTATCTTATTTTGGTTCATGTCAGCAAAAACCCTTTTACTGTAACTATCCAAACAATGATTTAATATAAGATGATGTTTTCTATAATTTTATATATTTGAAACACTATCTCTTTTTCATGTTTGTTTTTTTCTTCAACACATCCTAAAAAAACTAAATAAATTATTCTCCCAATGTGATCTCAATTGGAGTTATATGATGAATATAGAGTACGTATTTATGTTCAACATTTAGATGGATTATAAACTATGGAACATGATCATAGATGTAGATGAACCTAGCCATAAGTGAAATGGAGCTCTAGAGCATGTGGAAAATATTTTGGAAGAAAAATTCATCTTTATGATCATATTAGTAAATTGGAGGATGGATGATTTCATAGAAATTGGATATATGTAGTTTTCCCCAATAGTGATCATAGCTTATTTAGTTGTTTTAGTTGAAGGCCAGTTTATAATTGGACCCATACTGTACTATGATGTGAGAACATCTCTAGGGAGGTGAACTGATTCTAGGGTTGTCATTGTAACGTGATGACATGGTCCTATTACCTAGGTGATTTTTTTTAAAAACCCTTCTATATTGGGGAAAATCATGTGGTTTGTGTATTCTTATATGTTGGGGATTCTAAATCTATTGAAAAATATGTACTGTGATTTTACACATATATTTAAGTGGATAGGGAGGATGATGGACATTACTATATTCATTTTTGGATGCCTTACCTTATATAAGATAATGTCAAATCACCAATCACCATGTATTTTTTCCCAATACAATTCCCAATAACATGTTGTCGTGAGGGGACATAACAATAGACTTTTATACAGTTTTCTTATAACCCCCATCAATCATGACACTATTAGAGTGGCTAATGATCAACTAGTTAATGTTTTTCACTTACTTCCAAACAAGGATACCAAAATTGTTTTTATTCTATGAAAACATTATGGTTATGATCTATTGGAAATACATGGAGTGCCATTGAGAATTTTATTTTAATGTGGTACATATCATCTAGCTTATTTTTAATAAGTCCGGTAGACGACATTCAATAATCCTTGAATATTAGGAAAATTTTGACTTGCCTTGATCTATGGATAGTCATATCATATGATTCATTTATTAAAGTATATTTTATGATCCATTGTGTTGGATTTTAAAGGAGGTTTTTTGGATAAACTAGAATTTATTGACTTTATATAAAACAACATTTTCTATCAAAATATTATATTGGATTTTTTAATGTTTTTATGGTATCTCATGCCATTTAAAAAATACTAGCATGAGGTGCATGAGATAATGTTCTATGGACTTGTGTTGTATTGTATACCTCAATGGTAGTACTTTTGGTTGATATGAGTTTGATCATTAGATAATTCCTAAAAAAATATTTTGAAGACTACATGGGGGAAATATTTGAGTTCTCTGTTGGTTTCATGGTTTTTCATACAGTTTTTCGTTAGTTGTTCCAATATTAATAGATAAATAAATTATATATAGGGCTATATTATGTTATAGTAATAGGGATATCCTAGAGGATTTGAATATTTAAATAGAATATTGGTAATTATTTTTGAAAACAATGAATCATTAACGTGTTAAATGTTTCATAGATCTAGTGGTACACGTATGATCCTATTATTTTTACCAATTATTATGATATTATGATGGAGTCTTACTTACCAAATGGGGAACTCCTATTTTAGATTACATATCAGAATGAAAAATATATATGGTGGATGATGTACCACTTCTCCATATTCAAATTAATTACGTATTGATCAGACCTGCGACATAAAAACACATACAAGATGTTCAAGATAAATTGAAAACATTTATTAGGATAAACTATTTAACACACATCATATGTATTATAATTATTTATTAAAGGAAAATTCTATCATACTCTATTAACAAATTTTACGAGATAATTTAAATATGATAAACTAATTTTTTATATGTTTGTTTATATTTATAGATGTGTTGTATATGACATACTTGGTATTATGGGTTTGATATTTGATTACATACGTTATGAGGGGAGCCATGGTCCTGTGGTGGTTGTAAAATCCCAATTGATATCCACTGAATTCTCTAGAATATATTGTTGGTTGACATTATATTTTAACAAATAGTAGTCACCAATGACTAAAATCTAGATCATTAAGAACCTAGGTTATTCTATCTTGTATATGAGCTCATTGGAGGACATCCTGGAAGACCCATCAACTCATCTATAGATCATGGATGATTGTTCATTAAATTACCTTCATAAATATTTTATTAAACTAAAATTTCTCATTTTTAATACCATTGTATGACCATACCAATAATATTTCAAAATGATATATCTTTACTATTTATTCATTATGAAGCGACCCAACACCTGAAGGAGTTGAGTCGATGTCTACTATCAGTTACATTGTCATGATTACAAGGAATCAAGTCAATAAGGATTGAATAGTTTAATAGTCTTGATAAAATAGATAAAAACTAAGAAAAGAATACATTAATTACAACATAAGTTTTTTCCAAAATAACATTGAGAATAATAACATTATTACATCTAGAAAATCCTTTTATATATTTATTTCTTAATGGATTCCTAGTGAAAGGATACTTAATAAGGGTGAGATCAAATTCATAGCAACAATAAATTCAAATGATATAATTAATGAATGAATATAAATAATCAAGTGGAAATGTAAAATAAATGGAATTACATTCCATTAAAATAACTGTAGATTCAAAAATCAATATGACAAGGATAGAAATTGATTCACATTACATTAAATCAATGAACTGAAAATCAAATGTATCAATATATATTTGACGATAAATGATAACACGGATGAATAATAACTGAAATTAAATGATGTAAATTCCTAATTGTTGGACACCATGTTCCCTAGGTTTATGGAAACAGTACCAACAAGAACTTTCATAATACAGTTGAACATATCCGTTAGAAACCCATCAAATAACCTAAAATCAAACTCAAAGGGTTTTTCTGTAGATAATTTTTTCTCATGAGTCTACTACAGCATCAATGTGATTTCATTAACTTTTTCCTAAGATGTATGGCATACTATAAATAGTACTCAACCCATGTTTTACCTTTCAAAAGCATTCATCTTATCAAATAAATAGTATGCCTTATCAAATATTTGTATTGAATAAAGGATATAGATTTACCAATATTTCCCTAAATAATCTTATAAATAATATGCCTTATCAAATAAATCATTCTTCACCCCAACCCATGTATTACCTCAAATAGTCCCCAACCCAGGTTTTACCTTTCCGAAGCATTCCTCGTATCAAATAAATAATATTCCTTATCAAATATATGTATTGAATATAATATGTATATATATCAATATTTACCCAAATAATCATATAACATTAAAATTAAGAACCATATGGTATGTGGTTTAGTTATAAACATATCCATTATAAATGATATAGATTGTTAGGTGCAATTCGATGCATAATGATCATAGGAAATTGATTATTTAAAGGGGGAAAAAGGAATCAAGGAACTGAATTTCCACACAATCCACAATGAAGTAAATCATAAACCATACATATGGAGAATAGTAAAGGTATCAATACATAAAATCACTAGAGATGTAAAAAAATGTTTTTTTCATTGTTGTATAGAAATACTATGAAAATATCATTAAAAACATAATCGAGATAAATATCATTTTCCTTTGAAAGTCCATTTGAAAAACCATTTCATTGAATATATAATTTGAAAAGAATTTTCTCAAAAAATAAAATTTTGAACAAGAAATTGATGATTCAATGAAATGATGGTGTGTAAATCCACACATTACTTGTGAGGTGAAAAGAATATTCCTTTTCCACATTAAAAGGTTAGACAATTTTTGGGCTCAAAAAGAGACATGAAGAATTGTTTGAAACTATTTTCCAAGAAAAAAATGGGGTAATTATCTTTACCAAATCAATTTAATTTATTTTATAACATTTTAGTATAAAATGGTTTTTATAAGAAAACAGATTCTCCGACTAAAGATAGAAATAAAGTCATGTTTTCGGAAGAAAACATTCTGCAAAATTTTCAGTACCATATAGAGTAAAAATAGTGATAATAAAAAAATCATGACTATCCATAGGAGAGTAAAATTAAAGGTTTATTGAGCTATATTATTTTAATTTCCTTGAATTAGAATCAAGGATCATATAATTATTTTTAAGTAAAATAATCATTAATCATTCTAAAGTGTCACATACTGCTTTAAAACATTATAAATAAAAAGCCTCATAATGTGATAACATTAAATAAAAAATATAATATCATGAGAATAATTAGATTCATTATATAACATGACAATGAATAGTATATACACAATAAAAAACAAAATGGGTGCATAACGACATACAAGACACAAAGGATTGTAAATTGAGATAAAATCCCTTACATTGAGTCTGACTTGTCTCATGTATCTTTATATTCCTCAATAATAATTTTATGATAATTATTTAATTTCTTCAGAACCATTTTTATCTATATCATTTGTTTTATTTCACTTATTTCCATTTTAATACAACTACATAATCAATTTTGATTACATTTTTTGTTTTGAATAAATGTTATTCATGTGCTAAAATATTAATTTGGTAGGTTATCTACGGTCAATGGTATCATTGTGTAGATAAATTATAATTTTAATACAAATAATAAAAAATGTTTATGAAAAATTAACCAATGTTACAATTATGGGGATGGTATGCCTTATGTATTTATGAGTGACATTCCCATTTTATAATGATCATTATGGAAGGAAGTTATGTGTCATGACCACTTCCACAAATGATATTCCCCTCCAAGACCTGATATGGGAGAAGATAGATAAAGATAGTTGTGTCCCACCTCCAGTAGGCCCCCATTTGGTGATTATAATTGAGTGTACAGTAAACACACATATGGGATGCATTACCCTCTAATAGAACACATGCGGAAGAGAGAGATATGGTAGACACCAATAGACTCCTGATCAGAATCCAATATATAAAAAATAAAATATAATCCTATGAAGATTTATGAAATTACTACTAAAATTGAATGGAAATATACATATACCCCAATAAAATTAATGATGACTGTGGCCACGAATCCCAATCCATTATTGCTAAACCTAATGCTAGTGGTAACAGTCCTTACCACTAACTGTCTCCAACTAACCTATAGAACAGTTTATATATGCATTGGGTGAGTATAAAATTACCCATAGTAAAATATATAAGGATAATGAATAGTGAACAACAAGTGAAACAATGGTAACAAACTCATGAAGAAGTAAATACAACATGCTAAAGATCAGCGAACAACAAGTTAAAGTAACTCATCATCTAAAGAGGTGTACAAAGTTCCCAACCACACCATCGATAATCTCACCAAATATTTCATTCAAAAGTACATAATATAAAAAATAATATCTTGGGTTCATGATACTACACCCCCAATGGTTTTCCACTCTTCCCTAATGTCGCATGTCCTATGATTCTCTCTCTAAAGAAGATATCATTGTTAAGCCCGAGAAAGCAACACAACATGCACAGTGTTCAAGACACCACCATATCCAAATAGCCAAAAGTAACCAGGTAGTTTCTAGGAGCTTCTATAGACATTATAAAATGTATTATACAGAAGGTATTATAAATCAATCCATTATTTCCCATACACAATGTAAGGTTCATCAGTTTGTCACAACCTATACACATAATACCTATAATAGTCTACAGGAAACCATAGACATAATAGATGTCCATGAAATAACCGCACACCATTATAATCCTATAGAAATATATATGGGAAAATCAAACCACAATTATTACCATCACATTTTACTACCACGAGAAGAGAGTGGTGACAAAGGGGTAGTCATCCATCCATCCTCCCACATGAATGATGGGGAAAACACCCCCATGGGATAAGAATATTGGGGTGTTAGTTTAGCCAAATCACAGGGTTCAATAGAATATAGAAACACAAAAAAAACATGATATAATATATATCACAACCAATCTATGGGAATAACCTAGTATTAGAGTCAAATATAGAAAACAAATCTCTAAATCCCAGTTACCATTACTAAGACTAGATATGCAATAAACACACAACCATTTAAGGGGATAAATTATATTCTTTAATTCATTTTCATAAGTTAAACTATTGCTAATTAATTATTCATCCATTAATTATCTATTAACATATTCTGAATTATATTACATCAGTGTGAAAACAAATTTTAGTTCCCCCTATGTGACGCCCTGAACTTATTTCTTATGTAGTATCATTGTTGTATTGTTTCTACTTCATTTAATTTCTTTATTGTCAAAACAATACTTGCAAATAAACACAATACATTATTTATATAATGAAACACTGAAAATGATTACATTTCATCAAGGATAAGATAATCCATATAACCAAAACTACCTACCATCAGAATTATTATAATTACAAGGAGACCAACCAATACAACAACTAGACCAATTAAATATTAAAGATTCTTTGGTTCGATCAGAACAAAAAGCATTATAGCCATAACCACAGTAGTTTTCTGATCAACAAAGGAATGATGAGCACCATAGTCACCAAATTTTCTTGAATTTAAAATACCCTAATTCATGGTTATATATGGCTTTAAAGATAACATGATCGTTGCCTCTTTTGAGTGATCATATTCTCTCCAATGACTATAAGACCTTATAGCCATTGAATATTTTTGTGGTTTAATTTAAATTAACTAGGCATATTAAGCATTCTATGAGTTTAAAGTGTATATTGAAGTTACACTATAAATTTGATTTTAATAAACTCTTTATATATATATATTATAGGGATAATGATTTAATGTTTCATATGCGTTTTAATAATAACCCTTGTATTTTAAAAGAAATACCAAGAGAAGTATGAATTTGGTAATACATGAATTCGGTACAAAGAAACATATTTTTTATCTTGAAATTGTAAATATGAAAAATTAAAATAATAACTATTGTTGCATTTTATATTTTAGATATAATTAGTGTGTTACGTTTTTAAATATCTCAAATGTCTTGAAAATATTTTATAAATTTTTCATCTATGAATGTATATAAATAGGGTCTTAACTAAAACAATTTTTTGTGGTTTTTATAATACTATTAGAGTTTATTTATGATTTAATAAACTTTGATTTATATATTTGTGTTTTAAAAATATATTTTTTAAAATAAAGAATATATATTTTTAGGAATTTTTTAGTCATAATAGAGAATTCATATTTCATTGTTTAAATGAACCTTTATATGAAAAACTATTTTTAGGTTTAACTAAAAAAATTAAAATTACAATGAAAAAAATTGGTGACCACCCCACCTAGCTGAGGGACACCATGTTAGAAAGCCACTCAAGGCCTTAGTGGGCCATCTCACTTACAACCCCTGACAATGGCACAGGGTGGTGCACATAGATGGTGTTTGCTATGTAACACATACAACGGGAATAGTAAGACCTAATCATGCACTGGAATGCGCTTGTGAAAGAGAACCAGAGCACACCACCTTGTAGGGCGGGGTAGTGGCATAGGTGGTCATTGGAGCGTTCCTACAACGAACCCTGTATGGGGAGGTACTAGGACAGGGGTTGAGTAATCTGATCTACAGATGGGATCATCGGTCATATAAAAGAGCCAATGAACCCATATCGTTTCAATTTAGGATGTAAATTTTAATGCAGGATCGCATATAGATAGTTAGATAATGCCACATGCAATTTGAGCCATTCATTTCAGTTCAGTCCTCGATCCCCAATAGCCACAGATTATTCTCCATGTTTTTTACAGTCATCCAATCAAGCGTGATCTAATCATAACCATTAGAGCCTTTTTAAATCGATGCATCATTTCATAGACATCAGATCAAGGTGTGATTTATTCTTGACCAATCATTCCATTTAAAAACGAATGGATGCGCCTCAACCGTTGGGTCAGGGCATGATCAAATTCAGACCACCCATTTTCATTCTCAGTTTTCCCATACCTATTCCATCTTCTTCCTCCCACATGCGCCACACCAGTTGTCTTATTTCACTATCTTTTCATTTTTTTCCATAACCATGACTACATGGCCCACCTTCTCACTCGTTTTCCAAAAGACAGACACCCTCGGTTTTGTTTTAAACTGTGGATGTCTCAGTTTTCCGGGCAAGGGTCCTAAGTTGTCTTGCCTTGTTTCAGTTTTTTTCGTCAATATACATATATAAGTCTATGCATGTGTATATATATATATGGGTAAGTATATGACCTATTGGTTCCTACTGTGATGGTTAATTATTGATCTTAAATATTTTATTAATCCTTTACCGAATAAGGGTTTGAGATTTTATTTGTTTGATATATATATATATATGTCAATAATACATATGAATATATATATATGTATGTCTGTATAAGTTTCATAACTAAACCCTTTATATCATATGTATCATTTTGAAATTAATAAAACCATGTTTAACTAATTTTCCTCATATGTTCAAAACATGTATGAATCATTAAATGTTTGGTGTAAGACCCTTATATACACCATATATATTCAGTTATACATATTTATATTTATATATGTATATATAAATTTGGATCGAAAATATAATTTAGAGCTTCCAAATATTGATGGGAATGAATGGTTATTGCAGATTTTAAAATATTAAAGGTTTTTATTTATAAATAAAAATTGTTATATACACCCTTCTGTATAAATGGATTTTCACAACACTAAAGCTTATATAATTTTGAATTTTTCAAATGTTATAATTTTTATGTATTTAGTAATTATGGATAATTTGTGAGTATAATTTTTGGGGGTTTCCACTCTTATATACATATGTATGATTTAGTTATTTACAAAAAAATTATTTGGTATTAGTAATGGTTGATCTTCATGCCATTCAAATCATAACATTGTTTTTATTATTTATGGTTTATCTTCCCGACTCTCAATTCTTAACTTTGTTTGTAAGTAACTTCTAGTACCCCTATGATAAGTTATATATTAGCATAAAAGTAATTAATGTATGGATATCTATGTGATTAATATCCCATATAAAATAGTTTGTTTACTTTTTAATTAGTAACATCCATGATGAATTTCCATTAATCATTTTTTACTATTTTAATAAGGTTTTTTAATTTAAAAGGTTTATCATTTTATGAGACAAAACCTATATTTCTTTTTATGCATTAGTTTTCATCCCACATTCTATAATCATCCTACCATACATTTCATTTATTAAATTTCCATGAAATTATGGGTTTTGTTGTTTCCACTCAAGTGCATGAATCACTATACACACGCACACAGACACACACAAATATATATATATTCAAAACAATGTAATAAAAACTATTATGAACATATATGTATTAAAGAATAAATTATTCATGTGCTATGGGGCCCACTGAATAATATAAAATAACAAATTAAATTATTCCAAGTGGTATGGGATACTTCGAATAATATGAGAAACCATGTAATATGTGACATTTGGAATGATATTTAATTTAATAAATCAATGTTGTTTTATATACGTTTATTCATCGAAATGAGGAATGCATTGAAATTAGTATGTTGTGGGTGGGGCCCGCTATAGCCCCTCAATTCATCAATAGGTATCACGAGAAAACTCAATGTGGAATTGGTCGAGGCCTTTCCTAAATTTATTTATGGATTTTGGTCGAGTCCATAATCATTTTAGACATCCTGGTCAAGGCCTTTGCACAGTCCGTTATATGCACTTCCCTCGTTATGACATTGAAATTTATTTAACCATGTAAATATTCGACGAGTAGAATATTTTTTGTAATGAGCTAGTACATATGAGAATCGGAAGAAGTAAAAGCTTATGTAATAACATGTATTCAGCACTAAGGGAATTTATCAACTAGTTTATAGTTTACAGTTAGTGATGAATGAAATTGATGTTATTATTTTGTGTGAAACTCCGATAATGTATTACTCTCAGTTTTAAATTTAGTACTTACACTGTTGCATGTCAATCTTATTGAAGATTTAATGACTATTACTTTATATGTGACACACTCAATATTTTTTATGTGCATTCTTATATTTGGAATCGGTATCATTGTAACTGTGTTAGTATTCATTGAAAGTTTCACTTATAATTCTTGGAAAATTGTTATATTATGATTCATATATTGCATCATTCCATATAATAATGTTTTATGGAAAAATTAAAAAAGGAATGTTTCCAACTGGTTTTAATTTTAATACTATTTTATTTCAAAACCCCTTACTGGGTATTTGTATGCTCACCTTACATTTTGACTATAATTTTACAGGTTCAGTGGATTTGAGATACAGTGTTTAGTGGCAGCTTTGTGGATATTCTTTTCTCTTTCAGTTTTTTGAAGAATTGTAATAATTGTATCTTATTCTCCAGGACCTAAACTAAAAATATCCCCTGTAGTGGATCATGACGTGTATTATCATCATTCCTTTACAAAAAAATTACACACCATGATTTATTTAAAACCACACCGGCTCTGAGGTAGTCCAGGGGTCGGGTCGTGACAGTTGGTATAGAAGGAATTTTTTAGATAACCCAAGAAAATAATAACAACATTACGAAACTTGATTATATTTTAATAAGTAGGATTTAGGAAAAAATCAGATGGGTGATGAAACAAGTCTTATGTATCTACCCACTGAATTACAATAACATATAATTTTCGAGTCATATTCAGAGGCAAACAATTAATTTTTGAGACTACGTCTACCTTGTTAATGCCTTTATCAAGTGTCCATCAACCGAAATATTCTTCTACATTATCAAGGTCCGAGTCACATTTAATACATCATGTCTATAGTGCATCTTTATTTTTATTCCCACAAAGGAAGGTACTACGAAGGCCTTGTCTTGTGTTTCACCCCATCTGAGGGTTATTTGGACTTAGACAAGTTCTGGGAAGCTATAGAGATGAGAAATCCCCGCGTTGCCTATATGTTCAATGTCTTGAGTTTCATTTGGTATATGAACCATTACAATATATTTTTTTTTATAAAAACATGTCATCTGATTAGTCTATCAGAACCATGTTCATTCTGATAACTTCACACTCTATAACTCTCGTGTCAATCTATCGAGGACTTACTGCTTCCCACGTGAGTTTGAAACGAGCACTAAGAAGTGTATCTGGGAGAGTGAAATTGTGGAGTTTAGGAACATTTTATGGATCAATCTAACTGGTAGAACCTACCAAGAAGGTCTCTGATGATGGTGGTCCTAGTAAAGGGGGACATCCAGAGTGATGTGTATTTGGTATTGTTGGTGTTTCTGTATGAGAGTTTTATAATTTTGAGGATGCAATTCATTGTATGAGGAATAATTTAACGCCCAGAACATATTTATTACATAATTACACAACTATATGTTTTTTTACTTCATTTAATTTCCATACTTTCAAAACAATCCAAGAAAATAAACACAAGACATTCTTTATTTAATGAAACACTGAAAATTATTACATTGCATCAAGGATAAGGGAACCCAACTATATAAAAATACCTACATAGAGACCTATTATAATTATAGGGAGACCACCAAATACAAAAATAGGCCCACTAAATAGAGAGTATCATTCATGTTGATCAGAATAAAAAACAATTATAGCCATAACCCCAACAGGCATGTTATGAAAAAGAAGAATGATGATAACCATCTTTGCCAAATTGTATTGAATATAAATCACCCTAATTCAAGGTTATATAATGCCTTAAAGGAAACCCTATAGTTTCCTCCCTTCGGTGACCGTTGTTTCTCCAACAGCTATAAGACCTTAGATCCATCTGATATTTTGGTGGTTTAATTTAATGTATCTTGTTATAATGAGTTTTATATGTGTTTAAAGTGTATATTGAAGTTACAACTATAAATACGTTTTTAATAAAATATATATATATATATATATATTAGAGGGATAAGGATTTAATGTTTAAGATGGGTTTCAATCATTACCCTTGTATTTTAAAAGAAATACTAAGAGAAGAATGTATTTGATACTACTTGGTTTTGTTATAGAGAAACATATTTTTGTGTTTGAAATTGGGCTTTGGGAAAATGAAAATAATAACTATTTTTGCAATATATATTTAAGATATACTTAGTGAGGTATGTATTTAAATATTTCAAATGTCTTGAAAAGATTTTATAAATACATTCATCTCTAGATGTATAAAAAAAGTTCTTATCAAAAAATGTGTTTTTTGTTTTTAGAATACTATATGATTTTTTTATGATGTACTATACATTGATTTATAACTTTCTGTTTTAATACTATGGTGTTTATAATAAATATTTGTTTTATTAAATTAATCTTTATTCATAATAGAGAATTTATATTTCAATTTTCAATGACACCTATATTTGAAAAGATGTTTTTATGTTTATCAAAAAATGAACTTTACCATGCATGAAAATTGTGAGCACCCTACATAGCAGAGGGCTACCATGTAAGTAGCTACTCAAGGCCTTGGTGGGATATCTCACTCATGACCCATGGAAATGGCCCATGGTGGTGTGCACACATAGGGAATTCTATGTTGCATAGATAGGGGGAATAATAATCCTTAACCACACATTGGCATGCATGTGTTCAAGGGAAATAGATCATGCCACAGTGCGGGGAGGCACAATAGCCTGGGTTGGTGCAGGAGTGTGCCCGCAGAGAACCTGGTACAGGGAGGTACTAGGAGGGGGGATGGGTTATCTGAGCTATGGCTGGGAGCCTCAGTCTTATAAAAGAGCTTCAGAACCCATCTCATTTTGATGTGGGGTGAGAAATTTAATACGGGATCACATATGGACCCTCAGATCACACCGCACATGATCTGATCTATATGATTCAGTTCAGTCCTCAATCCCCAGTAGTCAAGGATTATCCTCCCTGTTTTTACCTATCATCTGATCGATCACTATCTAATCATGACAATTCAAGAATTTTTTAATTTCTACATCACCCCGTAGTCGTCCGATCGACTCGAGATTTATTCTCATCCAATAAATCTTTTTATAATCTAATGGAAATGCCTCAACCATTAGATCAGAGCATGATCAAATCCCGACCTCCCAATTTCTTTCCTGGTTTTTCCATACTCACGTCGTCTTTTTCCTCCCACATGCACTACACCAGTGGCATTATTCTAATTTATTTTCATTTTTTCCGTCATCTGTGACTATATGGCCCCCCTTCTCACAAATTTTCCACAAGACCGACACTTCCAGTCGTATTTTAATCATAGGATGTCTCGGTTTCCCAAGAAAGTGGTATTAAAAATATATTATATGTAATTTATATATACAATACTTTTGTACTAGAACCCTACGAGTTCTCCTCTCTCCAGCACCTCCATCAATGTTGTCCTGAACCTCCACTTCTACTCCTTCAGACTAGGTATGGTTCCTAAGTTTTCTTGCCTTATTTCTATTTTTTTAATATACATATATAAGTATATACACGAATATATATATATATATATACGGGTAACTATATGACCTACTGGTTACTCCTAAGATGGTGAATTTTTGATCTAAAATTTGTTCTTAATCCTTTACCGAACATGGGTTTTAGTTTTTATGTGTTTGATATATATATATATATATAATTATATAAATTATACAGATGAATATATATATATATATGTATGTATGTATGTATATGTATATGTTTCATAACTGAACCCTTTATATCTTATGGAATTTATTGAAATTAATAAACCCATATTTAAATAATTCTCTAAATATGTTAAAAACATGTATAAATCATTAAATTTCTCGTGTAACACCCTTATACACACCATATATATTCAGTTAAGCATATTTATATTTGTATTTATATATGTATATATAAACATGGATTCTAAATATAATTTTGAGCTACCAAATATTGTTGGGAATGAATGGTAAATGTGGATTTTGAAATATTTAAGGTTTTAATTTAAAAATAAAATTTTTTATATACACCCTTGTGTATAAATAGATTTACACAACCCTAAATCCCTGATAATTTTGGATTTTACAAATGATATAATTTTTATACGTTTGGTAATAATAGAGAATTCATGAGTATAATTTTTGGTGTTTTACACTCTTATACACTTATATATGATTCACATATTTTCATAAACATTAATTGTTATTAGTTATGGTTGATCTTCATGCCTATAAATTCTTAGCATTGTTTTAATATTTTATGATTTATCTTCATGCCTTTGAATGATTAGCATTATGTGTAAGTAATTGGGAGTAACCCTGTGATTAGTTATACATGAGCATTGAAGTAATGAATGTTTGGATATCTATGTGATTAATACCCCACATAAAATATTTTCACTATCATTAATTAGTTACATCCATGATGAATTTCCAATATGAATTTTGTTTAATTTTGTAATACGGTTTTGGAATTTAAATGGTGTATAATTTTTAGTAACAAAACCTGAATTTCTTTTTATGAATTACTTGTCATCCCACATGATATAATATGCATACCATACATTCCATTTTTAAAATTCCTTGAAATTATTGGTTTTTTATTTCCACTTATGGGCATGAATCACTGTAAAAAAATACATACATATATATAAATGCTAAAGAATGTAATGAAAAATACTATGACTATTTATTGATTAAAGAACTAAATTATTCAAAGTGGTATGGGAATCATTGAATATTTTGAAATATGAAATAAAATTATTCATATTTGTGTGGGGCACTTTGAATAATATGTAAAACCAAGTAATATGTAACACTTGGAAGGATGAGTATTTTAATAAATAAAAGTGGTTTGATGCACTTTGATTTAAATAAATGTGGAATGCATTAGACTTAGTATGTGGTGGATGGGGCCTGAAATATCCCCTCTATGCATCGGCAGGTATCATGAGACTATCTAGACATCGAATGGGACAAGGCCTTTCCCAAATTGATTTATTGAATTTGGCCATGGCCGTAATCATTTTAGACGTCTTTGACAAGGCCTTGACATAGTCTGGTATATGCACTTCCCTCATTATGACTATGAAATATAATTAACCATTTGAATATTTTACTAGTAGAATATTCTTGGTTAAAGTAGTAGTATAAAGGAGAATTAGAAAAAGTAAATGATTATGGAATAACATGTATTCAATATTCAGAGAATTTATCAGTGAGTATTTGTCTTATAGTTTGTAACTAATGAAATTGAAGTAATCATTTTATGCGCAACTCTGATCATGTATTACTCTCAGTTGTAAATTTAGTACTTCAACTCTATCATTTAATACGTATTAATGTTAGAATGACTATTAGATTATATTCTTCACACACTACATTTTGTATGATCATGAATATGTTTGGATTAGGTTTCATTACAACCTTGTTAGTATTCCTTGAAATGTTCATTTATAATTCATGAAAAAAAATTATGTTATGATAAATATATTGCATCTTTCCTTACAAATTGTATTATGGATAACCTAAAAAGAATGTTTCCAAAAGGATTTAATTGAAATATTATTTTATTTAAAAACCCATTACAAGGAATTCATATGATCACCCTATGTTTTAACATTAATTTTACAGGTTCAGTGGATTTGAGTTACACTTTTTAGTAGAAACTTTACGGAGATTCTTTTCCCTTTCAGTTTTTTTCATGAATTGTAATAATTGTAACTCATTATCTAGAAACTAAACATAAAATATAAGCTCTAGTGAAACATGGTGGGTGTTTTTTTCATTCATTTTTATAAATAAAAATTACACAATATGTTTTATTTAAAACCACACCGGCTATGGGGCAGTGCAGGGGTCGGGGCGTGACACTCACGGCACAAGCAAATTGAGTCCATGAATTTGCATAATTATAACATAATTATTTCATCCATGCATGCATGAACCCCCTGGTTTATACATTTTTTCATAATTAAATTTATTATATTTCATAGTACTAGGTACTGTGGGAAATAATCTGATGCAGCCAAACAAGTATACAATGAAAAACATCCATCTATATCATGTAGTGTGGAATGTAATAAAGATAAACAAAAAATGTGTCCATCATCGGACCAAAAGATTCATACAAGAATACATATTTCATAACAATTGGTAAGACTATCTTTGACATGTTTCTTTATCTTTAATGTCCTCCCCGACACCCATATAAATATTCTAAAGCATCTTTCCACTCCATACAATAATTGATGCCACAAAATCCAAGCCTTCCTACCATACATACCTCAGAATCCCTCCAGGATCATCTATCCTAGGCTCACATCACATCTAAGGCCCCCTCCCAACATACCATAACATCCCTCCAGGATTAGCCATCCACGACTCACATCACATCACCTGACGTAGGAAAAATACATAGAAACCCAGATAATTGCCCTAAATCGTGGCATATATCCTTCACACACAACAATATCTCACGGATACAAAGAACTACGAAAATTATCTTTATAAGTATAAGGAAAAGTCAATCCCTATCGGGAATTATATTTTATCAAACAAGCAGTTTCTATTATATATTGAATTAACCGATTCATTATTCAAAATATCCAACTACAAGAAACCTATGTAATAATATATCACAATTAATAAAAATTAATTAAAAAACTAATCAAACATGAATATAATTAATCTATTAACATGAATCAATATTCATTAGGTTCCATAAATAATGAAATTAAACATCCATAATTTCATCAATCTTATTAGCATTAAATTACACAATTTGAAAATTCATTAAACATTCCTCTTCAATATTTTATCCAATAAATTATATATTATTTACAACTTTATGTTATTTAAAAATTTAACATGCTAGACAAAGAACAAAAATAAAAACATAGATATAAAAAAATCTTGCAAATCAACAGGCAACCCATTATCATGGTCAAATCAACAACATTAAAAAAAGATCGAGACTATTTATTTAATCTTGTTCAATTAACTAAAAAGTTCAATTTTATTATGATTCCTGTGGCTAAATATTTCTAGATCTATGATTGAATGTAATGAAATAAAGATGAAATGAATAACCTACCTCAAAATGTTTTCAAAATTCATTTGACAAGAAACGACCAATATTATAAATTTTGATCACCTCCCCCAAAAGAACTGAATCCACCCAAGGATGACGTGCCACAACCATGCCAATAGAAAAAGAAAATAACTCTATTAGAAATATGGATATCAAGATCCATTACATGGAAAAGATGAAAAATTGGCAAATTATTGAAGAAACTAAAAGAACGTTGGTATATCATACCTTGGATCAAATATGGATAAAAAGGGGGAATCTTGTGATAGATCCATGATGTGGAATCCCTAAAAAATCTAGAAGGGGTTTTTCAGGTTGTCTGAAATGATAGGGAGTGGTTCTCCAACCATAGGGTTTGAAAAATAAAGTGTATAGGAAAATTTAAAATGTACAACATCAGAGATTTTGACAATTTGTAATCCCCTTTAAAGTCATGTAATCGTCAGGGGTTTCTTTCCACCAAATAATGTTTCAACTATTCATTTTACTTTTTTTCTAACCTAATTAAATTCACATTGTGAAACCTACATTAATTTAATGTAACATGTTTACACAATGTCACATCTACTTTCTTTTAAATTTTATTAGTTGACCTCATCCTGACATCCTCTGAGCTTCTCTTGAGTAGCCCTATCTTCAGAATCCCACAACAGTTTGATCAATCTGGATCCAAGACCTCTCATTAGATTCCACTCAAAAAATTCTAATCCTCATGAATAATAATCCAAAATAAAGAGAAAACAAAAGGGATTCATCCAAAAAACCACCAAACTATATAGCTCTCAATGCTCTCATCACTACAGGAGTTGAATAACCTCACCCAATCATAAGGGGCTCAATATAGTGACATGATAAACTAATTTTCATATATTCTACACCTATCATAGTATAATAGATTCTTCCATCCATAGGAAGATAAAAAATCAAATCACATGGCTTATCTAATGTGTCTTAAAATACCACAGAAAAGAATGAAGACACCACATCAAAAAAGTGAACTATATCTCACAAACTTGAAAATAACTTAAACAAAAAAATAAAAACATTTATAAGTGATGATCTAAAAACCATATATATTTGGTTATTGAGCATGAAAAAAAGAATCATGTTCCCAGGTACTTTCCTTAACACCATTGGGCCTCCACAAGACATGATCCAATGAGATAGTATTCCCATGAAACTCCTTCTCCTAGAGTTCTGAGATCTCTATAGGCTGCTCCACATTTTTCACATCATTGAAAATTACAATATCTCTCCAATATATTATGTTAGAGTCTCCATTAAGATAAAGATATGGCTATGTAAAAAAATACTGTGTCCAACCGATCATTGGATGAACAACTATCTGATACACCACGACTTCAACATGATCAAATACCTTGAAAGGATCCAAAACTGGCAAGAAGGATTAATCCCATTACCAAAACTCCACTTCCCATGACGAGGAGTCACCTTTAGGAACATGTGGTTCCTAAAACTAAACTCTAGTGGTCTCCTCATATAATCATCATAGGATTTAAATGATCATGTGCTACATTCAACCTGTTATAGTTCACCAGAACCATCTATGTATTATTTAGTACTAGTTTCATCTTGATAATTACTGACTCTCTAACCCCAGACCAACACAATAGATAATAGAATAGTCGACCATAAAAAGATTCAAATGGTCACATAAAAATGGTTGATTGTAAACTATTTTTTTCTGAAAACTCTACCAAATGAAGGTGAATCATCCATGATCCTCAAAAATCCAGGACAAAAGAGCGCGACATGTCTTCAATAGTTTTGAAGGTCTGCTCTGTCTATCCATTTTTCACTGGATGAAAATTTGTGGAATGGTATAGATGGTATCCAGAGTCATGAAAAATTCCTCTCCAATCCATGTAGGTAAAATTTGGATCTGGATTAAAAATGAATTTTCTAGGGACTATATGGAGTCACAACATCTCCTCCAGATACTTCCTTGACAAAACCTCTATTGCTCTTGTCTTCATGATCACTTTAAAGTGGTTCTATTTCATCAAATTATCCACTATCACACATATAACATCATAGGATCAATAAGATCAACATAATCTAGTAACATAGTACATCTATATGCCCTATCCACTTCAAAGTTTGAACATCTAATGGATGAATAAAATCACCAGGAACATAGTTCTCAACTTTAATCTTCTTGTGGACCAATCATCGATACAAAAACCCTAAAATTGCATGCTTTAACCATGGATACCAATACTAGCCTCTAAAATATTGGTACAACTTTTTCATAATTGTATGTACTAGTGAACTATAATTATTTAACTCTATGAGAACCATTTCATCCATTTAAAATGGAATGATAATTATTCCTTGAAACAGCATTGAATATTGGTAATCCTTGGACAAAATGGAAAGGGACTCACTATAAATAACTCGGTCTCCCAAGATGTCTTCCTTCAGATCCCCCATCTACGATTCCTCCTCCCGATACACAAGTGATGACTGTACCGTCATTTATAATAGAAAACATATCCCCCCTGCCCCACCTTCTCTCATTTATAGATGCAATGATGATTGTTCTTCCATTTCTCTCCAATAATGGGAAGATTGACAAAATACATCACTACCTGGCATACCGGTCAGCTATCATCAATATAATTCCCCTTTCTAGGTGTATTTGAAATCTTAATGACTTAACCATGTATAAACACTATCCATTGATGCAGGAGTATGTTCGTTTAATGTCGCGAGAAACATACCTCAGGATCCTGTGACTAGTGAAGTCCACAAAATTCTCACCTATGAGGTAATGTATCCCCAACATCAGGGAAAACAATATCACCACAAACTCATGATCATCAGAGTCATAGTTTTGATCATGGTTATATAACATCATAGTCCCATAATAAATGAAATATCTATGATACATCAGAACACATATCACCCTAAAACATGAAGAATTACATTCAACTTCAAACTAAACTCCTTCGGTTGGAAGACAAAGAGATGGATCACTGGAAAAAAAATCCATTAGATACTAAAAATCATCCTTACACTATTCAGTATGTAGGAACACCTGATCCATTCTTGTCTATTGTATTATAGGATTCAAATCAAAAGGTAAATTGGCTACGAACCTCCTATAATAGCCTTCATGACCAAGGAAACATTACAACCATGGTAGTGTCTTGGGGGATTTTCAAGAGACAAATACATCAAACATTCATGTATCCGCATCTACTCCATTATGAGACACCACATTCCCCATGAAATGGAATTCTTCATCATAAAACATAGACTTTGATAGCTTTTTAAAAAGATTCTCATAATGGAAAACACCAATAACAACATGCAGATTATCTACATTCTCCTCCAAGGAAATGAACTATAAAATGATTCTATCAGTGAAAACCATCATGAGATTGTTCAGTGACTCAGGAAACACAAAATTCATTAACCACATGAACAAATATGGAGCATTTTCCAAATTGTACGACATCACAAGAAACTCATAAATCACATAGTGATAGTATGAAGATGTTTTGGGGATATCATCATCATTTACATGAAACGAATGATATCATGAATGAAAATTGATCTTCAGGAACCAACTTACACCCATCAATTAATTGATTAAATCATCAATACGTGTAAAAGGGTAGTGTTTCTTCACAGTCACTAGGATTAAGGGATGATAATTGATACACAATCAGAAAATACAATGAGCCTTTTTTTACAAAACTATTGAACCCCACGGCGACACACTTGGATGAAGAAAACCACAATGAATGATACCATTCACCTATTTATGCATATCTCGTAAAATACATGGTTACATACTATATGAAGACATCGAGATAGGAGAGACACCTAGAAGTATCTCAGTCCCGATCTTGATCTCATGTTGAGGGGGTAACACTACAACCTCCTCTTAACATACATCATCGTACTATTCTATGAACCTATAAAACACTGACTGTAGAACCTCTGATGAAATCATCAGTATATCAACCTTCAAGGCTGAAAATGATAGAACATGCATCTAAATGATCTGATGGTCTCAATCGGAAACAATCAATGATGGCTCTCTAGCATCACTGAAGAGGATAACCTACCCCATAATGATATCCATGATATCCTAAAATGAATACAACCAATCCATGATGAGGATGATTTAATATGTTTTTATAAATAATGATATTAAATATCCCAAATAGTGGTGGTTCCCCAGCACTAGCTCATAGTTTCTATAAATATAAAACATGTCTTCTTGACATCCAATTGGCATTGTAAACACCAAGGGAACTAGAAGTCTTAAAACCTCATTTCCCAAATTATTGATAAGGGTTTGTGATATTAAGGATTGTTTCACAGTCAAATCAAATAGATCTTTCAACCTTTTATAAAAAAAGAATTGGGTAGTTTGAATGAAATCTAGCTCGCTAGACACTAGAAACTCAATAGCATGAAGTTGATAATGACTTAGTCCCGATACACTCTATAACTACTGACAACCACCTCCACTTCCTCACATTTCTCTCTAAGTAATTTGATTATATTGGGGCTATGCTCTACCTACCCCATCCACTCTATGACGATCCTAAACTAGACCAACCTTATATTGTATTATTAGGAGGAACTTTCTCAGCGTAGGAACCTAAAGTATCACCACTAGCTTGCACTGACTATTAAAAAATTTCTGCTACTCTCGCCACTGATGACCACATTCTGGATAAGAAAAACAATAATTTTATCATTTTTCATATGTTGAAGAGCCTCTCCCTCAGTGAAACAAAACATTGAGTGCTCTTACCTACCCCGTTGATGGGAATATCTATTTCCTAAAAACTGTAAACCCCAAACAAAAAAAATACTTCATGAAGAATATGAAGACTCATTTCTTGTGACAATCTAGTTCTGACCATCATCCTCTCAATGTCCTATCCTCTGACTAGTAGCTCAAGATATGTTTCTGAAAGAATTGTGGTGACTTGGTGCTAGATAAATTGATACAAAGCATCCTAGAAATTATTCACCTGACCTCCTTGTTTATAAGAGTGTCAAAGAAGGATCCTATAAGGGATATTGAACTCTCAAACATTGGATCTACCCTACCAAAGGGTAAGAATCTTTGAGAGACTAGTCGTCTTCACTATTGAATAATGAATCTAAACTCTAAACTGGCCTTGGACCTCCTTTCACAAGACTGTCATGTCTTTAAAATCTCCAATGAATAAAAACCACCACTACCTCACTACCCAAGCATCATTTTCAAAGTAAACTATACACCGTGCACCTCTAGAGAACAGATCAAACAAAATGATATCTCAACCTCCATCAATAAGTGTTCTTGGACTATATCTGAAATGGGACCCTCATACTTTTAATATGGATCTGAAACCCTCAATTTTCTCTCCTCCATGTATTTTCAACATCAACCTCCACTCGACTTTGATATGCCACTACCACATGCTGAATATTTTCTACATGAACCCGATGAGGATGCTGACCTGGTGGCATACAAGTAGAGGAACAAACAGATAGATAGCCAAAAACAAGAATATGGAAGAAAATAATAATTATAATAAACTAATTTTTTTATTTAATTTAGAATTATCTATCACAATGTCTACCCATTAAAACACAGGCACAGAGAAGAAGGATGAATGATCCTTTCCTAGTTCACTAACCTGTAGCAAGTAGCACATCATTAATAGATAATGTATGCATAATGCTTAATGCACCATATCAAAGGGGAGCCTAAATACCCACGCCTTTTCTTATCTTCAATGTTTATAACGCTTTCTAATCTTAACTGAGGCAATTCCCCTAGCATCCATGTACATAACTAAACACACCATCCTTTCACTCAACTGGACCTCTAATACCACTCTATCATGACCCCTTTCCCATAAGATGTACCCCTCATTAGATAGAAATGGGATAATAGAGACAGTGACATCTGAGTCCCATGTCATGTAGGCTATGGGTTGGTGACTAAGCACTGAGAGTATAATAAACACCAAGATGGGAGGCATTACCCTCTAAGAGAACACATGTGAAAGAGAGGGGTAATATAATAACCAACCAACCCCATATTATAAGCCAATATAAAATAAATCCAAATTAAAAAATATTTAATTTCATTCACGAACTACTACATATAAAATGAAAACTACAAGTATCATAAGAATTGTAAAGACATTAGATACCCTATTTCCCAAAAATCTCATGCTAAACATTATGCTCGTATTAACCAGCATAATACACTATCTACTCCAACTAACTTGAAAAATATATTATATATACATAGTGTGGGTATAACTATATTCTTAGTAGGATCTTCCCCAAACCAACTTGTACAAAAGTTAAGACAACATGCTAACACACACAAAAACAACACGTGAATAAATCTAATCACCTAAATAGATATATGAAGTCCCCAACCTAACTATGGATACTATCACCATGCATTACAAACAAGATTAAATAATATAATAATTAATATCAATTTTACCCATTTATCAACTCCCTAATGAACTTCCACTATTCCTCAATGTCGCATGTCCTGAGCATCTCCTGTTAAAAGGATATCCTACAAACACCTTGGAAGAGCACCCCAACATGCACCTCATGCAACACACCACTACATACATGTAATAAAATGTAACCATGATGTTTCTAGGATCCCACACAACATATATAACGTGTATCATACATAGGGTATTTTACCTCAACCCATCAAAACCCATACACCAAGTAAGCATCCTCATGCCATCATAGCATTTACATGTTATGCCAATAGTAGTCCCATGGAAACTATATCCAAAATAAAAGTGTTTAAAAAACCATAATCCATTACATCACTCTAAACATATATACGGGTAAAACTGACCATCATGCACACCAAACTAAGAAACTACCAAGAGAAGTGAGTGCGGCCAACAGTGGTAGTTATGCATCCATTGTCCCACTAAAATGTTGGAAAAAACACCCCTAGGTCTCAAAATCATAGGGGTGTTAGATTCCATGAATTAAATGGTGGAGTTACGTATAGAAAATATATAATTACATGATATTATATAGATCAAAACCAAACTATGTGAATAACCTACTCTCAGACTCAACTGTAGCTAACGTATCTCCGACTCTTGACTGCCACTATTATGAGAAGATATTCTATAAGCATGAAACCATTTAAGGTGATACATTAAATTATTAAATTCTATTTCATCCGTAGGAATTTTAGTAATTTAATTCATTTACCATTAATTATCGATTATCATTTTCCATATTACATTATATTAGCATAAAAAAAGATCCATGTCCTTGAGGAAAAAGTATACTGAGTCCATGACTTCTTCGAATAATAACCTGAGCATTGCATCCAAGAAAGAATTAACCCCATGGGTTAAATATTTATTCATTTAATAACATTATTACTTTCCACATTACCATGTACTATATGAAAAAATTCTATGCTTCCAAACATGTAAATAACAATGGACATACATATTCCTTAAGCAATGGAGAATGGAACGATTATAAACAAACACGACATATATCTGCCAAAAATAGATTGAAACAAGAATTCATCATTCATAATTTGTTTATTTCTTACTAGTGTCCTCCCCAACACCCACATGAATATATATATATATATATGAATCTCACAACTGAAGGCATCAAATATTTCCACAACAATCAGGTCGCCTTACCCCACATTCAACAACATGCCTCCATGATCATTTATCTGAGGTGCACATAACATTCAGGCATCCCTACCCGACATATCATGACAACACTCTAGCCTTATCCATCCTAGGATCACATCTAATCATAAATAACAAGAAACAAACATCGAAACCATAAAATTTTCCCAAAAGAAATGCATATATCCCTCTCACACAACAAGATATTATGGTTCCAATGAAAAAATCACTTGGACATTACAAGATAGCATGAAAATCAGGCACTATGGGGAATTATATTTTTTCCCCTAACTAGTTCTAATTCTATATTAAATAAACTGATTCATTACCCATTGGTTCTAACTACAGGAAACCTATGCATCCAAAAAAACAGCCTATAAAAAATTAAATAAACGTATAATTTTACATGCCATTAATTTTTTTTATAAAAAATCATCAATAAGATTTAGGTTCCTTAACCAATTAAATTAATCATTTATACATTCATTAATATTGTTAACATCAAATTACACTGACAACTAAATTCATTAAACATTCCTCTTTAATATTTTTGATAATTAATTATAAATTATTTTATGATTTATTCCCATTACTAATTTAACATGCTAGACAAAGATAAATAATAACTACATAGATATGAATGTTTCTAGAAAATAAATAAACAACCTGTTATCATGGTGAAAATAGAGACATCTTCAAGAGATCGTTAACAATTCATTAATCCTATTCAAATAATTAATTTGGATAATTTAATTATGATACATGGAGATAAATATTTCTATATATATTATTTGACAAAAAAGAATAGAGAAGAAATTAATCTCCTACATTTGAAGGATGTCAATGTTATTTTTATGAGAACAGACTAATGCTGTCAATCTTAATCACCTCTCCAACATGAACTTTATTTTTCCAATGACGTCACACCACACCCACACCAAAAAAAACCAACATGAATGCATTATAAACATGGATATATGGTGCCATAAAATGAAAAATATGAATTATCGTAAACGTTTCAAAGAAACCATAAGAACAGAGTTATAACATACATTTGATCGAAGACCTAATGAAGGGGGTAATCTAGTGATCAATGGTTGAGCATGGATAACCCAAAACATCAAAGAGGGGGTATCCCAGTCTCTATAAAAAAGAGGGTGGGTAATGAATCTATAGGTTTTGAAAACCCGATCAAATAGATACATTTAAAAAATATATCATTTCGGATTATACAATTTGTAATCCCTTTTCTCATTGTGTAATCCTCATGGTTATGTTTCCCTTAAAAAACATCTCACCTTTTGATTTAATTGTTTTTCTATAACCCTAATTAATTACATGTTTTTAATCCTACATTAATTTCTTGTAAATGTTTTACATGATCTGAAATCACTATGCTTATTAGTTTTAGAAGCTGCACTCCTCCAAACATCCACCCAACCTCCTTTAAGCACCTTGGTCTTTTGAAACATGCAAAGGGTCGATGAATGTAAATCTATGTCCTTATAGTAAGTAACTTAAATATCTCCCTAATGAGAGTTTTATCATAAATCACATATTATTTATTAATATATACATTTATATATAGTTATTGTGACTTAAGAGGAATTGAATAATTTTGAGGAGGTGGTAGTCCACACATCCATGAATGACATTATAACAATTTATGTGTTTGAATAGGTAATGGGGAAAATGATATAAATTATATTTCAAGAAAGATAATTTTTCCTTAAATATCTTATTTTTATCTCATATATCGAATTTCGACAAATTTTTATACATTATTGGTATCGTTTGAATGAATCACATCGATTTGAGGGGGTGGTAGTTCACAGATCCACAAACGATGTTATCATTTTTACATAAAATGAAAATAATAAATGAATGAGTACTAAAAGATGTAATGGATCTTAGAGAAATTATATATATCATATATAAATATAGTTTTAATCATAATTCCCAACCATTAAAGGATGTAATGAAAAAATGAGCAATATCATTTTGTGATGTGGTTGTGCACCAAACACATAACTAGAAAGTTTATTAACCACTAAATAGATATGTGTGTTGTTGTATATCAAAACCTTATCATAATAACATCATATTATATTTATTTTAATTTTATTTCTATATACTCATTGAATAATAATATGTGGGGGAGTGTTCAATGTAAATAAAATAATATAACTTGAGGAAGAATGTTACATCTTATTTAGGTAACTCCTTTTGGTTTTCACGAAAGGAATTAAATAGATTGATTTATGACCAAGGTGAGGCTACTAAGATGAGGGGAGAGATTTTTAGGAGATAATTTGGGAGATAATGGCCTATCTAATGTTTATTTAATTGTGTAATGAATGAGAAAATGTGGTGGCCTTTTAGAGTGGAGTATGATTGGCATTCTTGAAATATTTTTCAAAAGGAATTCCATACACATTTTTTACAATCTATGTGGCACCCATATTGAATTATTTTCAATAAAATGGATGATAGGGTCTAAATATATACAAATTGTTGATTTTGGACATGTGTATAGATTATTTTGGTCATTATGACTAAGGTTTAGTCCCTCAATATGATTAAATATTACTTAATCATTGTAGTTAGTTTTATTTACATTCACTAATATGTTTTCTAAAATGCTATTTTGACCTGACTAGAAATTATTAATTATTATTATTCCTAATAAGGAATCCATTTTACATAATTCTAGTCAATTAAGAATAGTAAATTAATATAAATTTTATATCATTGATAGGATGATAATGTGGGGTTTTTAATGTAAAATCCTCTAAAATTTTCTAGGTATTATTGTTAATTTCAGTGTGTATTAGATTCTGAAGAATAAAATTGGATTAAAATAAAAAAATTGGATAAAATTAAACTTTAAAATAAATTAATTATAAATTTTTCTTTCTAAATATGTTATACTAGAATGAATTTTTGAAATAAATTTTAGTATTATAAATAATCAAACAAAATGATACTTCACAAAAAATATACCAAAATTTAATACTAACCTGAATTTAATGTTACTACATATAATATAATGTTTATTTTGATATATTAAATTTAAAAACGTTTCTAAATTTGATTTAAAATATTTTCTTAATTAAATGGCACTAAAAGTTACTAAATAGAAATATATGTTTTTTTTGTATAATACAACATTTATTTTTTTTATATGTTTGTTGAATATATTGTATGATTAAAAAATATATTTTATTGAATATATAATATATATAATAAGTTAATATCACTCAATAATTTTAATTAATTTAATTTATTAAGAAAAAAATTCATTGTGAGCAAAAATATCGTTTTAAAAAAAAATTCCCTTTAATTTCAATTGACTCGTATATTCTCTTATAATTAATTTTAAAATAATTATTTAATATTATATATTTTTAGTAAACTTATTTTCATAATTTATTTAATTTCATTATGAAAAAACTAATTTAATATATATATTAATGCTTATTATATTAAATAATAATGTTTTATTAATATAACATTATTTGGAAAGACTTGGTGCTGCGTGTAATGCAAGCCATAGTAGAAAATAATTTTTCATTACGTTCCATGATATGTCAATATCACAATCATTTAATGAAATATTATATATTTTATTTATTTAGTTTTGTTAAAAAAATATAAATACTTGGGAAATTATATTCCATTATGTACTTAGTGTCGCATGTCATACACGCTATCAAATACAATTTTCCTATTTCAGGATTTTAATGAAATACAATATTCCCAACCTAATTAAATTTCATCATCCTAATATAAAATCAATCTTGTTTATATTTTGTTTTATATTTTCTATTTTTGAAGTTTAACAGTGTGAGATGGTTCCATAAAACATCCTTAAGAAAATAGAGAATATGAAGCACATAGTTAATGTGGACTAACATATGATTAGGTATCTATTTTGGAGAATATTATAGGAATGTAGAGATACATACATGGATGAATATATTCAATAATTATAGGGACTTATTTAGGTCCTCAGTCACAGTCTATTTAATGATAAATATAATTTTATGGGCCTCAAAGACATAAATCAATGATGATTTAGAAGACCATTAGTACAACGAAAATTAAGCTATTGGGAAAATATTATTTAATGTATTTTCCACATGTTGGGAAAGTTATTTTATACCTAATAATACATGAAAATATTATAAATTGATTGTTTTCAATTATATATATACAATTTCAACATTTGCTTATTCTTTTATCAAATTAAAATTCATCCTTTATTTTAAAAAATTGGATGTCTAAAATTTATCATTGATTCTTCATGAAAGAAGATAAATTTCTAAATGATCTTCATGACCATAATAGTGTGAAAATTCTAACAATTTATCCCTATCTATTTTTAAAAACTAAATTATAATGACATTAATCTCAAAACAAAAACCGGAACACTACTGGTTCTTAGTTAATATTTATTCATCAAATTGTTTAACAAAAAACAATGAAATATTAACTAAGACATTGGGTATGTCAATATTTAGCATGAAACCCTTTTTATTTTTTATTCATGGGTTAAATACCCATATCTATTCCGAACCTGATTGTTTGTAACATAGAATAAATGTTTTCTTTTTAATAAAATTTGAAAAATAAATATTATGGATATCCTTGTACTAAGGTTAATAATTTAATATCCATTTTAACTATGTTTTTTATTTAAAAAATTATATATAAATACTTCATCCATTTATTTACATATATTACGTTCCTTGATCTAGGATTTATCCTACAGAGGAGGGAATTCCCAAAAATAGAAATTCATAGTGTGGTAATTAATTATCACATTGGAAAACCCATATAATCATTTTTATGATGTCTAGATCAAAATACCTTGTTTTCAGTCTGAAATAAATTATGTATAACCATGGTTATTATTTATAAAAATACTTCATAGTGGTTTCTAAATAAAATGTGAATTACCTAAAGAATATCCATATGATAGTGCCAAACCTGGTGCATAGTAAGTCATGTTGTTGCGTACTAGGTTATGCTAAGTAAGGACCGACACACATTATTTGAGA
Organism: Viscum album; assembly: GCA_963277665.1. Lineage (NCBI taxonomy): Eukaryota > Viridiplantae > Streptophyta > Magnoliopsida > Santalales > Viscaceae > Viscum > Viscum album. Next base: position 577,288,992 of record OY728161.1, on the reverse strand, counting down.
TGTTATTCCTAGGTGAATATATTCAAGAACCATGTCCTTATGTTGTATCTATACATATATGTATTTCATGGGATACCAATATAACCTCTAATTTATCAAACTTTAGGGTATTCTCTTATATTAATCATCAAATTTACCATTGGGTTATGTTATCTAATATATATTTTCCTAAATATATTTTACATGGTTTCTATTAAACCTGTTATAACTCCAATTATAGGAACTTAAACCCTAATGGTCTAAAACTGGTGTCTTCTCTAAATAACACTGACATGATTAAAAGGAAGTGAATCTAGAAGGATCTATGTGCTTTGTAGTATAAATATACTATATCCATTCGTGAGAAATGAATACACGAATTACAACATAATTTTTATCAAAATAACCTTGGGGATATTAATATTATGTTATCTATCATTTCCTTGAATATCATTATTCCATCATGGATTCCATGGAAAATTAATCATAATAATGGTGAGATGAAATTCTCAGTAATGGAAACACAAAGTGGAAGAAATAATGAGTCTAATAGAATAATCATGTGGCTAGGTAAATAAATGGAAACATATCCCATTAAAAAAACTGGAGAAGGAAATATAATTATGGAATGAAAAGAAAATAAATCGTATTCAATTTAATAAATGAATTTAAAATTAAATGAATCCATAGATATATCGATTCATGATCTCATGGATGAATAATAAATGAAACTAAATGATTGAAAGGATTAGTTATTCAATACCATGTTTCCAATGTACATGGAACCAATACCTTCAAGACCATTCACAAGACAGATTGACATATCATATAGAAACCGATCTATTATACATGGAAACAAACTCTAAAGTATTTTTCAAACTAGTTTTTCCCATTAGACTATCGATTCAACAATGGGATTTCGTTAATGGATCGACAACCTATTGGGATTAATTTAAATGGTCTCGAATCCATGTATTACCTATCTAAGTCATTCCTCATACTGAATAAAATAATACTCTATATCATATATCAATGTTTAATAAAGGATACTGATTCGTCAATTTTTCCACAAATAATAAAATAATATTCAATATAAACAACAAATTAAAAATAGTATACAGTTTAGGAAATTAACACATCCATGATATTTTAATTGGATAGCTTGGGTAAATTCAATCATCAATGATCATATTATATAGAATATGTCAAGGGGAATGAAAGGAATCATGGAATTAAATGTAAATATTATCCCTATCCATATAAAAAATAAACCAACCAAATGAATAATAATAATTATATCAATACAATATATACCAAGTGGAGTTAAAAAGTGAGGTTGTCATTGATGAATAAAAATACTATAAAATTTTTATTTTAATTCATTCTTGTGGAATATATATATATATATACAAAATATAAAAATAATTTTATTTTAAAATCACTTTTGAAATATTTTCCTCTAAAAAGTAACCATTTAAACATGTAAAGGAAGATTTAATGAAATGATGATGGGTAAATCTATTGATGCCATATGATAAAAATTTTCATTCTTTTTGTTGGACTAAAGTTTATAAAAATGAATTATTTAAAAAAAGAATAGAATATTTCTTTTAATTGTTTGCAAAAAAATTCAAAAATAAAATTGATTAAAAATGTAATTTTTTTGATTATTTTTTAATAAACATGTATTTTGGATGAAAATATATTCTCTAACTAAAGAGAGAAATAATATCTAGTTTTCTAAAAAAAATTATAAATCATTTTGATAAACTATGTGTGTAAAAATGTTAATAAAACATAAAAACATCATGAATAAAAATAAAAGTGTAAAATTAATTATTTATTAGTAAATGTCCATATAATTTCATTTAATGTGAATAATGTTTCATAAAAAATTATTTTTGATGAAAAAATCATTAAAAAATTTAATGTGCCCCATACAACTTTGAATATTTTTAAATTCTATTCCTTAAGATGAAATATAATTAAATTAATCTTATAATATCCTTTGAAAAATAGATTCAATATATAACATTTCATGTGGAATTATATACACCATATATAATAAACTAGAAGTATAATAACAAATAAGTCTCAATGGAATGTAAATTGAGATGAAATACCCTACCATGAGTTTGAATTATCTAATGTGCCCTTATTTAACTAAATAATAAACATATGTTAGTTTTTTAATTTTCGTGTTAAATTTTTTTATCCTTACATTTATTTCACATATAAACATTTTTTATAAAATTAGATAATCACATATTTTTATGCCATGGGTTTTGACCAAATTCTATTCAGGTGTTAAAACAGTCTTTTACAGCATAATTACGGTAAAAAGGTGCATATATAAAATCTACAGAAAATTGATCATGAAATGATCATCCTATTTATATATAAATTATCCTTTAATAACCAATACTCAAATATTGTAAATAAAAATTAACTAATATTGGAATCATGGTGATAGTGGGACATATAGACAAATGTGTAATGTTCCAATTTTTCAATGATCATTTTAGAAAGAGGGTAAGTAGCATTAATCATTCCATAATGATAATTATATCATAAATATAGTATTAATTAATCATATATTTATATTTATAGGAGATTATTTTTCTTGAAAAGAAATCCCATCAAGTTGAGGTGGTGGTAGTCTACACATCCATGACTGACGTTATCACTTTTAAAGTGAGTGGATGGATATTAAAGAAAATTATATATACTATTTTCTTTGAAAGGTAATTATTTAATATATATAAGATAGTTATTTTACTTCACATATTTTTTACTAATACCATACTTTGTATAATATATTTACTATGAGAATGGAACACATTGCTTGGTGGGGATGATTGTCCACACTTCCAAAAAAGGACATTATCGTAAAATTGGAATGTATAAAAGAATGTTTTATAAGAGTATAAAATAATCATTAAGAAGTTTTATATATAATATTTAGAAATAAAATATATATATAGTGTTTCCATCAGAATTCAATACCATGAAAGGTAGTAATGTAAAAATGAACAACTTCATTTTGTGAGGAAGTAGTTCACTGAAAAAATAACATGTAAGTTTGTTACCCTTTAGATTGAGGTATGTGTTGGTATAAGTACATAATATATCATAACAACAAATTTTTATATTTTTTATAATATATTTTTATATAATCATTATACTATAATAGTTTGTGGTGTTGTATGGAAAAAATATTGAAGACCTTGAGGAAGATTGTTACCTCTAATTTAAGTAACTCCTATTTCTTTGCAACAAATGCATTACTTGGATAAATTTATTCTAATTAGAGGCTTATTATATTATAGTAGGTATTTTTATAAGATATTTTTCAAGATCATGATAGATCAAACGTTTATCTAGATTAGTGAATAAGGGGGAGAGGTGGTGGAATTTTACATTAGAGAATTAGTGGCACCCCTGTAACATTTTGACAAAGGAAATGCATACATGTTTTTCATATTTAATGTGGCTCTCATAATAGTAAAATTTTTGGAAAATGGAAAATATGGTCATAATATTTCCATAAAATGGTTTTCGAAATGTTTTTATTTCATTTGGGCCATTATGTTTATGGTTTATTCTATTATTAATATCATTTTAACATTAATCATTGAAATTAACTTTAATTACAATCAAAAATATTATTTGTCAAAAACTAAGATTAACCTTTTATAAATTATAAATTATTCTTAATAAATATATTTAATTAATTTTTTCATTATTCCAATCATATAGGTGACATAAATTAATTTAAATTCATTCCCACAAAGGGATGACAACTCATGTTTTGAAGGTAAAAAAATCCAAAAGATTTTAATGTTTTTATATTCAATTTCAAATTTAAATTGATTCCAATAACCTAAATTTTATTAAATGATAAAAAATTATCTATTTAGAGTTTAAAATAATATAACTGTATAAATTTTCCTTATAAATAAAATAATTGATAAATGTCGTTTGAATTAAATAGCCATATTTTTACTATTCAACAATAAATTAAACTTCAAAGAAAAATATACCAAATCCACCATAAAATAAATTTTTCTATTCAAAATATTATTTTCTTTTTTACATATTAAATTTATAAAAGGGTAAAAAATTATATTTAAAATTGTTTCTTCATTAATATATGTTAAAAGTTCCTTTATAAAAATAATGTTTTTTATTTGTAATATTGAGTTTATTGTTAACTTATGATTATAAATTATAATAGATGATTATGAAAAATATTTTATTGAATATATAATATATTTATATAAAATTAATATTACTCAAGAATTTAAATTAATTTAATTTATTAAGACAACATATTTTTGTGATCATAAAAATTGATTTTTATAAAATATTACCTTTAAATTGAATTGTCTATTATAATTTTTTATATTTAATTTGTATCAAATTAATTCATATTTTACTTTTATATGCCATATATTTTTATATTTTAGTTAATATTACTCATTAATGATAATTTAATTTCATTTTTATGCCTTATTATATTAAATATTAATTTTTTTAATATGTTTTTATTTGTAATGATTCTGTCTTACGTGTAACGCAATGCATCAAAAAAAGTCATTGTTTCTTGTGTCGCACACTAACTCAATATCATGTTAATTTCTAGATATATAATATATTGAATTTATTTAAAGAAGTAAATATATTATAAATACTCATGATATTATATTCCCTCCCATGCATGGTGTCACATGTCATACACACCATCAAATAAAATGTTCGCACATTAGATTTTTGGGAAGTTATGCTTCAGATACCCTCCCTGTGGTCCCTTTTCCTTTATTCATTCGATTAATATTATGACATAATATTTAAAATCATCCCCTTTATCTAAACCACAATCAAATTTCACCTTGAGATATGCACAAAAATATTTTATGGATTTATGAATTATATGTAGATCTGATGAAGATTCATTAATTCCATTATAGATTAGTGAATGATATAACATGTTGATGTATTCTACTATTTGGATATAAGTATGCCTTTTACTATAAGAATATTCTTGATATTTTTTTATGCATCTTATTTTTTTTCATATTATTAATTTATTTTTACAATAAAAATGTAACACATTTTCATGATCTATGTTCAAATTCTAGATCTAATATTATTTTAATAATCCATCTATTAGTTTGACGTTTTATTTGAAATTTAAACTAAATATTATTAAATGAAAATATGAATATTTTTACCTTTAGAAATTTCAATGTAGGTTATCCTAATCATTAATCAATATAAAATTTTATCATACTTCTCATTGTGGATCTCCATTATGATAATAAATCAATTTTGGATTGATTTTTTCTAACTTGGATGAAGGTTTTATTCTATTTTTTATAAGAAATTATTTTATATTACTCTAATGAAAATGGATATCATTAATTTGCAGCCTCTTATTCAATATATATCAAAACTTGTTTCTTTTTTGGAAATAATCTATTACGCGTTTCTTGAATTACCCTTATAATCATAGAATTTCATTTTTCGCATTTCTAACGAAATTATTTGATGAACCAAAATAAAATTATGAATCTATGCTGGAAGAAATAGTTTTTTAAAGTTTTAGAAAATGAATTTGGAATCAATCAACTAATAAATATTGGAATAATTCATCCAAAAAAAAGGTCGGATAATTATTAACAATTTTGGCGTGTGTATGAAATTTCTTCCGATAATACTATTTTATCATTTTTTAAACATGATTGATAGAGATCAGAAGTATATTTGTATGTAACTCATGATACCAACATAAGATGTTTTATTTGATGATTATTCGTGTATATCATGTTTTATATTTTTTGGTTTAATTTCATATACATATATTTTTTTATTTAATCAACACCATTATAATATATTTGGACTATTAATTCAATTACTTATTATGTGTATTAATTATGGATTTTGATTTATTTTTTAAGTACATTTAACATGTAAAATATCATGATATGGTTCTTATAATGAGTTGTTGTTAATGACATTTTATGATGAAAATGATGGAATATAACATATGGTAGGAGAATAAGCATGAAAATAAACCCATGGATGATACATTCTTGGTACAATGGATTTGTTTCCTGAATGAAAAACTATTTACAATATCTCAACCATACCATCTGAAGTAGGATGTAGGTGGGCGTCACCATCCTTATAGCCGTATCTGAATAAATTCCTTATGACTAATGAGTGATATTTTAATCATCCATATTAACAGAACATTTAAAATTATTAATTCCTCTTTATTATACTTATATTAAAGATTTAAAAATAGTATAGTTAGGAATTGTGGGGTCTTTTTTACTACCTGAATTCTTAAAATATGTTTTTTACAAGTTTTTTAGAATTTATATTTATCATCTAATTAATCTTCAATAAGATGCATTATTTTATTATTAAGGTATGTTTTTGTTTATGATTTAGTTAAATACCTTTATTTTGGATAAATAACAATTTCCTAAGTTCATGAAAATGATCAGCGGATGTTCTGTGGGTTCAGGGCATGAAAAAAGGTGGAAAATGGAATTCTTAGGCACGTTTCAGGGTTACAACTTGGTTTGTGAAAACCATGTGGAATTACCAAGTAACCATTTTATAGTGTGGTTTTGGGATAGTGGCTCGCGCACTGTTTGTGCATGGTTTTTAAAACATCATGGGTAAACTATGCCACACATTAAAGTTGGGAAACATACAAAAATGTTATTACGAGATTTTGAACCCCAACTCAAGATTTCTTAATTTCTTCCCCCTTACAATCCTATTGATGAGTAAGATATCCCAAGATATTCCATGGGAGATTCTCCCTCACCTATAGGTCATTTTGAGTCTTTTCTATTACAGATCAAAGCTCTAAGAATGTTTAATCTCCCCCTTTCTTCCTCCACTTAATTAGGGTTTTCATCGTTCTTCTATGTCCTTGAAAAGCCTAAAAACAAATTTTTTTAGTGATATCAAGTTTAAGGATTCATGATCCAGTTTAATAGGGATCTAATGCATCAATTGAGGGATAATTCATCAATGGATTCAAGGTAGGTGCCCTATAAGTTATATTCAATAGTTGTTTTTGAGATTTGTGCATGCTTGGGTTTATTAATTAGTTACCCTTGTTTTCATTTTTATCCCTTCAAGATATTTGGTATAATGAATGTCAAAATAATGAATGGAAACCCTCATGGTCCCCATGGGACACATAGATGATGACTTGAGCTTATTAGGGCCCCCAATGGGGGGGCTCCAAAAGTTTTTGAATGTAGAAGTTAGCTACATATGGTCATGGTTTTCATGTAACAATGTAGAGACATTGATAAGAATATCGACATGTTTAATTAGAGTGAAAATGAATTATTTTCATATGCTTATACTTAGTAATGAATTATGAGACTATTTTTCATGGTAATAAAAATGGGTTAAATTAGTTTTATGGTGGATTGTGCTTTATGGCTAATGAATTATGTTTAAAACACTATGTAGGATTGTGTATATGAAATGTCAAACATGTGGGATTAGAAATATCTTGTGAATTGATTAATATAGTTAATGGGATGAGTCATCTGAAAGAGAATTTGGCTAATATGATATGTATTGTAATATAGAATTGTGAACAAGCAATGGAATAAAATTGAATCCCATATTGTTTTCTGAGAATCCTGAATGTTATATGTATTGTTTGTATTGGTTTTGATAGGAATAAATGTGGTGAACCGATAAATAATCATGTGAACATGGCTTGGTGGTCGGATAAAGGACTGATGCTCCACCCATGGGTAGGGTTGGACTCCTGCTCTAGCCTATAAAAGAATGCATGACTTGGGGGGTTACCTAATGACTTATTCCCCCAATGGTTGTATTCAATGAAACTACATGGGCTGAGGCTCCATGGTAATAGTGATGATCACATGATATACTCATTACTAATGAGATAGGGACATAACATGTTATCATATGCAGAATGGTAAATCCCATGAATATTTTCTGAATAAGGTAAATTTCTATCCCATGGATCAAATTTTGTTGATTATCTAATTGATGTGACAGTATAAAAAATGAACTTTACACAATAATACTCATAGTTTTTGAAATGTATATATTCATAAGTAGTAGCCCATGTATTTTCATTCAATTACTTTCCATTCATTTTTACTTACATGAAATATCTGTTAGACTTGATATTTGATGAAACCATTGGTGGGGTCCTACTAAGTTGTACTCACACCTTTCTCAGGCCACCTTTTAAGCTAGTTCAAGTAAGGTTAGCTGAAGAATTCAGAGTGTTTATATATGAAGTAAAGTGTTAATGTGGGAAACCACTTATCTAGATGGGTTATAAGTGATGATGGAGTTTACAATGTTTAGGGATATGTTGTGGTACCAAAAGGCATGCGTGAAGAGTTGATGCTCAAGTTCCATGCATAAAACATTATAGCACATCCTGGATTGACTAAAATGTATCATAATCATCATCAGTAAAAATTAATGGCCTGTAATGAAGGAATAGGTTGTGGGTTTTGTTGCGTGATTCCTTACTTGTTCACATGTGACGGTCGTGCATCGGCATCTAGGTGTGTATTCATATTCATTTTCCATTCTAGAATGGATGTGGAATGACATAACGATGGACTTCATAGTGGGTATTTTAAGGACACCATAGAAGTATGATACAATCTAGGTGGTTTTATATTAGTTGGGTAACATGGATCATTTCTTACCAATCCATGAAACTTATATAGTTGATCTGTTTGTAGAGTTATATGTTCAAGAGATAGCGAGACTACATGGTATGCTAAGAATAATAGTTTTGGATCATTATCCACATTTCACATCATGCTTCTGATAGGATTTACGTAATGAACTAGGTACCCAATTGTTATTGAGTATGTATTATCACTATTGGATAGATGGGATTTTAGATCATTCAATTCAGGTATTAGATTATATGTTACGAGCATGTGTCTATGATTTTGGTGGTTTAGGAGAAAAGCACTTTCCACTTTTTGAGTTTTCTTACAAAACTATTTTTCTGGATACAATTCCGATGTCACATTTTGAGGAACTTGGTGGGAGGCCATGTATATCTTCATTGTGTTGGTGATAAATAGGACAATGTGAGCATTTGGGACTGAGTCTCATGAAAGAGCCGTCTGAGAAGGTTCAGTTGATTTAGAATTTCATGGTAATAGAACATAGTAGGTATATTTCATACACAACATGGTATTGTAGATATATCGAGTTCATTGTAGGAAATAATGTATTTCTTCAAGTGTCACAAAATTTGGCTCACCATAGAATCCACGAAATTGGGATATTTGGCGCTTAATTTTCTATGTCCGTTTGAGATCATGAAGATGATCGAACTGATGGATTACCAATTGGATCTCCAATAGTTTCATAGTGGGATACATGACATTTTCCATGTTTCACAACATCAATAGTATCATCCTGATCCATTTCATGTTATAAAAATTGATGATGTTGTCTTGAGTGTAATGCGTCCTTTGAGGAGTATATGGTTCTTATTATGGATCATAGTGAGATGGTTTTCTAGGGAATGGTTATTCATATGGTTTTCATTCTATGGTATTATAGAAGTGTTCTAGAAAAACCATGGGTGCATGAATCATATATTTGGGACTACTGACCATATCACTTTTTTTAATATCAATGATTTTTGGGAAGAGTATCATGAGGAAGAGTCTTCTTAAGGTGGGGAGGTTATAATATCCATAATATTTTTGTTATGTTATTTTTTTTATTTTTTAGACTAAATACTTTATTAATAACTATTTTACATGTTCATGTGATGTCTCAGGATATTTCTAGATTTCATGGCACAAAATAGGCAGAAAAAGGGATATATGGGCATGTCGTACGGTTTACACATGGTTATTAAAAAATATTCATGATAATATTATTATTAAATTACTAAGAACTCAAAGAATATATATATTTCTCAAAAAATATTCATGATAATATTATTATTTTCTACCATTAATTGATGATATCGTAAAAAAATGTTCCTCCCTAGAGATGTATAGTGACCCATTTACTATTTAAACAATGTATTAAATATAATATAGGTTGAATTTTTTATTTATCATAATAGATTTATGATCCTGAAAATCAATGCATATATGTGATTAAAAATTTTTCATTTTGAAAAAATAAGCCTTGGTGATCCCATATCAAATTTAAAAGGAAATATAAAAGCTTATCCCACTTTCCATTGTAGTTTCTTCTTCAACTCAACTATTTCTATTTATGTTATCTTTTTGGGACACTCTGATATTAGTGATTATAAATGGGCAGGATCATTGAAGATCATGCCCTCTAATTTAAGTGGAAGAGTAAGAAACAAATAAAATTATGCATTAATTCATTCATATGAAAATTTTCATGTCATTAGGTATAATACATGTTTTGTGATTATTAATTTGATATAGATATGATTCCTCAATTGGAATCAATATCCATGAATTGGATAGAGTTTCCAAAAATGTATTTAAATTCGTCAAAACATGTAATGGATTACTGGATATTTTTTGGTATGTAATGACATTTACCTTCCCTTTTTTATATTATCATTTAATATTTATAACCAGTTAATTGCAATTTTAATATCAAATTCTACAATAGTATTAATGCAATACCCTGTGATTTTATGATTTCAAAAAAAATAAAAATACATTGATTTCTTGCATTGCAGACTACACCGATTTATGATTTTCCAATAAAAAAACCATTTTATCCATGAATAACACACAACACTTATTTTACAATCAGGTACATACAACACGTTGTTTGGCTTGTGTTACAGACATAATCATGTTCCTTCTATAGCTTCTGTTACACACACAACTGATTTTCATCTTAACATCAATATATTATAAATATTGTTATTTAATATGGTAGTTATCACATATAATTATGAATAGATGGAACAAACAAGAATAAACTAAATATGAAATTATTTATTTTTCACATGTTTATAATATATAAATAAAACTAGAGTCATTTAAATGAAATTGTAATTTTTGCTGGAAGATAAATATTTTTCACAAATGATGGTTTAATCATCCTTGGGACACATAATTTTAAATAAAATATTAAATATTTTAGAAAATTAATTCAATAAATAAAAAATTGGGATGAGATAATCTATAAATATTCTTAGTGTTAATGTTCGGTATTTTTTAGAGAATTACATTTTTTTATGAATTATGAAAATACTGGTTTTTAATTAATAAATATTTTTTAAATATATTTATACAGATAAATGGTAATTTAATTTAAAAAAATGAAATTAGTTTACTTATAAATATATTAATAAAATTTTTGTAATTATAATGTATTTCATATTAAAATTGAATTTTAAAATATTGTTATATTATGATCATTTTTTCCAGAAAACTGAACTTCTTTGTCCCATATATGGGATTAATATTATATTAATTATTTCCACTTCTGTGTTCATAATATGGAAAAATAGATTCAATATTTTGAATTAGAATAAATTATAAATTATAATATGTTTGAAATATAATTTTACCAATGTGATTATTAAATAAATTAAAATTTAATTACAATTATTAATGTAAAAATAAGATTACATAGTTTCTAAAATAAGGGTAAAAGGTATGAAAATGTCATGAAACATGTACACAACAGATTTAATATAACTGTGGAGACCATATAATGTATATTGAAATAGTTTGAGCCATTTTTTTACACTTTTTTCACATGAAAAATATTTTTTAAAATCACTCTTTAAAAAATTTACATGTTTTCTACCAACCTCCCATATAAATGGAAACCCATATATCCATATATTCACCCTTCTAAATACCTCCATCCTGGAAAAGTCTAGTTAAAATCTATTCCCAATTCCCTAATTTAATACTAACATCTTTAATTTTGCATTAATTCCATCCTTGTAATCCCTTTAGTGAAAACCAAAAAGAGTTACCCAAATGAGAGGTTACATCAATCAATGAACGATTATATTTTATTTCTATTTTTAAACCCATTTAAATATTTTTTCATGATTATATAATTACCATAGTATATTAAATATACATATATTTTATTACCGTATGTTTAATAGCTAAAACCACACACATGTCTGATTTTTTTTCAAAATAATAGTTTGTCTGTACGACATTATACATCCTCTTGATCTGATGTTATTGGTTTCTCCATTACCACCAATCAAGGATGGGAATAATTATGTAAATACTATTTATAAATACTATTTATTATTTTGGTAATTCATTTTTTTCTTATATAATAATAATATAACATATATCTTCATGACATCCATTTTTTTGGGACAAGATAATGTTTTTCTTCTGTATAGTGGATTACAGCCTCTCAAAGCGATGTGATTTAGTCACGCTTTACATAGAATGTATTATGGATGAGTTTTTATTAAATATGAGATATATATAACATAAAATCATAATATAATTATAATATATATATCATTTTATTTTATATCATTCAATATCATAATAAAATGAAACATCAATCATTTGTACTTATTGCTTCAAGTATCCATGAATAGTGTATTTTATTTCATAACAATAAATACTATAGAATAATATAAATAAATATATAATGAATAAATATGATATTTATATTATTTTTATAATTCTGTATGTGTTTAAATCATGAATAAGGAAAGAGAATAAAAAATAAAATGAATCAAACAATTTAATGAAAACAAAGATGTTATTACCCATAACTTAGTTTTTACATTGCATTGTTAATTAATGGGTAATATAAAATCATAGGAAAGTCATAAATGTAATAATATATATATATATATGATTATTTTTATTTTCTATTTTTATATTAATCATAAATTAATTATACACCAGGTTTGAATTTGTACAAAAAATTTCGAGACATAACATAAGGGTATTTCTAGTATCATTTTTATTCATGTGATACTTATTCCATATTCGATACTATTTTTTTTAAGTGTTATATATACTAACCAAAGAAATTTTAACTAATAAATAATTTTTAATGGAATTAAAAGTTCTAATTTCCATTATTATTTCATGATGCCCAAAAGTCATAAGTTCACCAAGTAGTATTTGACTTATGACTCACATATTATTATAGTGGGACACATGTTATATTTACAAACACTTTATTTTAGGTGCTGCATATAATTAACATTAATTTAATTTATTATTTCAATTATTAATAATTTAAATACTTACATATATATATTTGTGGTCCTCACTTTCATGTGGTTATGTTTTCAATGTTACCAAAATGGTAATGGAATATTTCTTAAATCTTCATTCATTGAGACACATGTTAGATTCTGAACTATATTCTTCTTCAAGGTGTATATAATGCCCTATTGAGATTTTATATCATTAATATACTAATATTGATTATATTTTATACTTCATGTAATGTAATTATATAATGGGTATAATGATTACACCATACCAATGTGGTATGATTTTATTTCTATAATCTCATCATTTACCAAGATTGTATCTGATTATGCCTTCGTTGATGAAATCATATGATTTATATCATATGAATTCTCACGAAAATTCATTAACAATACTTTTTTATGATATATTTATCTCATTTTACCATTTTAAACACATTAGAACTTAAGATAATTAAAATTGTTTTTAGTTAATATGACTTTATCTATCTATTGAGTCAAAAATCAATTTCCCTCAAAAAAAAATTTTAAATAAGTTTCCAAAAATGTTTTGAAATGGGATATTATGATAATATTCGAGGATAAAGATTTTTTACGTTTTCATGTATATTATAAAATTGAATTATTTTGAAGTTATTATGTATAATTTTCAAAGGATATTTTCAATGATGAATATTTTCAAAAATGATATTTTTATAAATAATTTTCAATGTTGAAATGTTATTTTACTCAAGATATGTTTTAAATTGCCATTAAAAATCATTTTCCATATTATAATGCACAATTTGATGTTACCCCTGCCTTAATGTGGATTTTACCTATTGATACCATTTATCTTCCTTATCTGAATGGAGTTTGTTTTGATTGGATGATGTTTATGATACCCATTTCACTTAGATAGATTATTCAATGATAAAGTGGTTATAAACCATATTCTTCTAAAAATTTATCCTATGATGAAATGATTATGATGATTAGTCCATTTCATGTGTTATGATATGATGAATTTTTTGGTCTTCTGAAACACTTGTTTACGATTTTCATTATCTGATTGGCGGGACCTATATCTTCTTCCAAGGATTTGGGAAATGATGGACTGGCCAAGACTAGATTTGATATGTGATAACATGATTGCATGTTACATATATTATACATTGACATGATTAAAAGTTCAAAATGTAATGTATGAACCATATTACATGTCCACCATGTAATTTTTGAACTGGAATACATGTTCACATTATTATTCAAGGACTAAATTACATGTCTAAAATGTTATGAATGAACATGATTACATGTTCAAAATGTTATGGATTGAATTTTCATTCATATTAATATTTATATGCATATAACCTATTAATGTCCATGATTTTATGTGATTGACTAATTCCATGCCCTTAATATAACGAGGGAAACTATTTTTATTTATAGATGTTAATTATGTTATATGACAATGTTAATGCCTAAAATTCTAAATCCTATTCCAATATTTTACTCTCATGTCCCATGTCATTTATATATCTTACAATTCCTAACTTAATAACATACCATATTTAATCTATGATTCATGATTTTAATCATTGATATATATAGTATGGTTATCAAATGTTATGATCATGTCTCTATGAACTCATTCCCTAAGATATTCTTAAATATCTATATTGATTACCCTTATTGTGAATCTGATATCACCCTTTCTTTTGATCCATTTCTCACACATTCCAGTCAATATCTAATAATCATATCTCAAAATAAACGATTCCCTAATATATCATATTTTTGGTCATATATTTTTCACTCATTAATAAAATATGATATGAAAATATTTTTGAATAAACCACCCCAATCCCCCTGATTATGCTCCTTAACCAACATAATACATACCATAATTATATTTCAAATTTACCTTTACTAACACCTAGTTATATGGATTCCAATTTCATTTTGATGGAATTATTTCATAAAATAATTAAAAATAATTAAAAAGGAAAATGTTATTAATAACCCATCATGAAATATCCATAAATTGGGTTCTTTTGAAAAATATATTAGAATAAATAAATGACATGATTTCAATATAAATAATTCATAAAAGAAAAAAATAATATAAGAGGAAATAAATTAAATGATAACAAAGATAAATATATTAGATAGAAATTCTAGAATGTCGAATATAAACAATTGACATTATAAAAAAATAACTTCCAAAAAAGAACTAAAAATATCATTGTGACTTATGGTCACTATCAATCCATATCACCAAAACTATTCAATATGAAAAAATAATGAAAATTTACATTTTAACCAAATCTTATAGAACCTTAATAAATGTTAAATTTAAAAATACGAACTATCAGTAACAACCACTGTTTTTTTAGAATCAACACAACATTCGTTATCATTAAAAATAAATTCGATTTATGTTACACATAAAATGCAACAAAAATGGAAAAAATTTATCATAAAAATAACCAATGAAATAAATGAAAAATCAATGTTCATTTTATTTTATAAACATATTTTGCAATTTAGACACAAAAAATGTATCCAAACATTATATATGAAAATAAAATGCAATTTAAAGAAAATTATTTTGGACTGAAATAATTTTTTTGTAACCATATTTTTCATTAAATCTATTGGATGATAATTCAAAATAAAACCCACTCATATAAAGATATATTAGGTAAAAATATCATAAAAATCATATATAAATAGTATAATTTAAACCATTATCATTAGAGAAGTCCCAAGAAACTACTATCATGTTTTCCAAAATCCGCATACCCTTGATTTCGAATCAACCCATATAAATATTCTATCATGATCAAGTAATATGTATATTATATGGGACAATGTAATGTTGAAACACATAATAGTGAATCCAAATAAATTTTAATCTCACTGATGAGTGTAATCATTTTCTAAGATATGTGATTCCCCTAAAATATAGTCCTACTATATTTGATCAATTAGTCAGTTTTATAACATTGTATATGGGTATTGAGGGTATAAAATAACCATCAACTACTTTTCCTAATACCAATTTTCCATTCCATAGGGTTTCATGATAAAAAATTGGAAATTGAGTGTATAAAAATTATTCACACCACCTATCATCCTTAAAATAATTAATTCCAAGTCTCCTATAAAACCATTTTAATCAGATTGAATTCAATCCTTGATATATATTTAATAAAAACTAACAGTATATAATATCATTAAATATATATATATATATTACAATAATAAAATTCTTGATAAAAATACCATGTCATGGGGTAGAAGTTAAATTGATATGCACTCTGAAATTTTATCAAACATTTGAAATGCCTGAACCATTGTAACATTAAATTAAGGCTTTTTCAAAAATTAAATACTTTCACATTACATCTAATACATGATAATACATCAACATAATTTTAGAATATGTTTAAAATTTATTTGTTGTGAGGTAGACATAAAAATAACAAGTGAGAAATATTATTTAATTATGGTTTTTAGTTTAAATGATTTAATGATGGAGTTATATACATTAAGGTAGATTAAAACTAATGACCTTAATTTTATGGAACAGAATATAACTATAAAATTTCTTCAAAAGACCATGATAAAAAGAAGAATAAGAATTGGGAAAAACCCACACAATAATAATTTAAAGCTATGATAATATGGAATGGATAATAATTAATACCACGATAATGGAAATATGTGAATACAAACCAATCCCTATCCTTGGAGAAAACCCATAAATGATTTAAGGGAGGATATAAAATCTATTATTGTAGGATGGGTTATTTTGACTAGAGATACTGATTTTGTGTATAATTTTTTTAATCTAGTAGTGTGTAGTGACAATATACTTTTAGAAATATTATTATATTAATTTAATCATAATTAACATGTAAATTCGAACTAAGGATAAAAAATAATTTTGTTATTTAGAAAATATATATAATTAGATAATATTAAAATAGAACAAAAAAACTTTATATTAATCTCAATTATGATATTCTATGTCTATTTGATCTCCTACAACTATATAGGATAACCTGTGGAATACATAGACAAAATGGTTGAGCTAAAAATCCTATTATGGTAATAATCCTAAAAAAAAGCATACAACATGAGTAAAAATGTATAAAATGATAACATAAAAGGAATGTATCAAGAATAGGCATAGAGAGTCATTATATATAGAAAAAACAACATATGATCTTGGAAATATAGGAATTTGGTAGCAACATATTTAATTAATTAAACATGATTCTAAGATAAGTACAAAGATGATATCATGCTACAGAAAGAATCCCATAATGGATACAAGTTACTCTCTAATCCCATAAAAAAATTATCTTCAAACAAAAAATTACCCAATGTATTAGAGTTCTATCTTAGTGCACCCAAAATTACATTTCCATACTTATGTGTTCCACATAAGGAAATGAAATATAAATAATTCATGAAATTTAGACCCATGGAATAAAATGGATTTCATAATAATTTCATAAGAAATAAAAATGGTTATATCAAAATTCCATCCAAGAAAAATTATATTAATACAAAATAAGACAATATTAGAGTAAATAAAATAATATATCATGAATAATTGTCTCCAAATGAAGTGAAAATGTGAAAATTAAGGTTTACATAAATCTTGAAATGTTCCACTTTTGTGTTGTTTATAGGAAAAGAATAAAGGGTCCTTATTGTGGATAATGGTATGATTATTTTCATAAAACTATAAATGAAATAAATAAATTATGATGAAATTTGTTATTTTTTAAAATATTAATGGAATAAAAATTTTATGGGGTTTACATGAGGTTGGTTAAGAAATAGACAGGTTCCCATTAAGCGGGGTTTATTTTCTAGAGGAGTAAATAGGGGACCCATTTTATCATAAAATATTCTATAAATGAAAATTAAATGAGATAGATATAAATTTTTGGGACATCATATAATATATAAGATTGTCATATAAGATTAATGGATTAATAAATTGTGGAAAATTCAAAAATTACATAACCTACTTATAATATAGAGGTTTGAGGGAATCATAAACTTATAACCAAATGTGTTATACAGCTAAAATTATTTTACTACAAAATAAAATTACCTTAATTAATTATTTAACAATGAACCTATAAAACATATATTTGTTTTATTATTATTTTATTATGTTCATTTATGGAATTTTTAATGAGTTATAATGTTGGATTTCATTGTACAAGGATTGTTTATTTCAATGTATCATGGTATGTTAAGTTTTATATAATTAGTAAATTATTTTCCAATTTAAAAAAAAACAAAAAAATGGAAATGAAATTTTTTTAATGATCATTTATAGGTTTTAATGGTCCCGAATATTATTTTGTACTTGAATATGATTCATTTGACAAAACATTTACTATAAATGTTTACTTTATTTTTTCTCATTTTCTGACCATCTGAAACTAGTTTCTTTTTATTTAATGTTATAGCCATATAATATTTAACTAATGTTAAAAAAAATATAATATATATAATTAGTTCATTATAAAAAGAATTATGTGAATTTCAACCTTTCATGAAGTCATTAGTGGAAAACTAAAACTCATCGTCCACGATGGCAGTTACGAAATATCAAATGGACTACTGTTTTATTCCCCATTAACTAAAATGAGATGAGAGATTTTTGGGATAAATGAAATCCCATTATCAATAAAATATCTCCTAGAAACATTTACTATTGTTAATACCACTTAATTAATGAAAGATATTAATAATATATAAAAGGGAAAAAAATAAAATAAATGAGGTGGTTTGAAAATGATACCTCTTCAATATCACCTTCTTAGAGGAATACTATATGAACATAGAATTGGTTTTACAGAGATAAAATATATCTTGGACGTCTGGATAGTGTTGAGAAGAGGGAATGGTAGATATTAGGCTAGAATCAGTACACATCAGGTTTTATGGGAGGGGGTGGTGATGGGTGTTATTTATATGGGGGTGAGGGGTGTTTATGATTATAATATGCATTCGATTGTTATTTTAGCTCATAACTGTCAAAAGTATTGATTACTATAACTATATTAAGAATATGATTCATGTGACTTTAAACTAATGAGTTATTTCATAATCCTTGACCCAAAAATTATTGTAATTTTCTTATGATGTCAATTACTATAAATTATTGCATTTAACTATTCACCAAATATTAAACTATTTCTTTAAAAAATCCAAAACATAACCTATCCATTTTTGATATTTATATTTCAAAAATTGAAGGCATTTAATGAATATAATTTTATTAATATGACTAATTTTATTCTATATGAAATCCTCATTTATTCAAAAAATATTGATTATATGTTATTACAGATTTTATGACCCTTTGAAAAATAACTTATAGTCTCATAAAACATTAATATAATAATAACAGTAAATAATATTATTTAATAAATCCACTTTATAAAAAAGAATTTTCTATTAAATATCTGTATTTATTACACATACAAACAAATCTTTTATGTTTTTAAAATTAAAAAATATATAATTTTCCATTTTGTTGACCATTTGATTATTTGTATCATTACATACATATAAAATATTTTCATTTTATAAAATTCATAAATTTATTTTTTTCATTTCCATAGTCGAGTTTCCTATACTAATAGTCATATTATAAATCATAATTAAAATATTCCAATTCGAATTCATTGGTTACTATTCCAACACTCAAATAACTTTTCCAAAGGTCATATTTATAATGGTTATATCTATTAAATTCTACTTATAAATAAAACTTATTACATTAATTATTAATTCACATGTAAATCTATCAATATTCTATATAATTTCATCTTCTAAATGAGTTTGCTTTATTAGCATTATGTTTTTTCTAAAGCATTGTTCGTGAGTGTTGTAATTATTATCGATTGAGAAGATCCAAATTATCCTATCCTTATTCACTTTTCCTATTTTTAATCCCATATTATTGTTTTTCATTATTCATGAATTATTATATGAAAAATGTATCATTATTAATTTTTTGGACATTTTTTTTTGTTAGATAATATTTTTTATTTTTGTTCTGTATACTTCTTCATATAGATATTTGAATGGAAATTTGATTGATAAAATTCTTGGTAGGTAAATTCTTTCCCCCTTATAATATTTATCCCTAATTTTTTTTCAAACAATAGCTAAAAAGGAGAGGGTAATTCTCCATCATTGCTTCCTAAGGTTCCCATTTCACCCCTTCATATTTATGAGTTTTCCATGACACATTAACCATGTGTGTATTATTGTTTGGTTGTAATATATCCATATCATCTAAGATCTTCATTAGATTCACCTTGTAAGAGATATAATTGTCTTCTAAAATATCTCTGAATTCATTAATAGGGATGGTTATAGTATGTAGTTATCCAAAATAAATACATGGAATACATCATAAATGTGATTCATGAATGGTTTAGGTTCTATTCGATATGAAACTATTCTTATGTGATCAAGAATATCAACATGTCTGACATATATATGTCTTATATTTTTCTTCTTCCAAAATACCATTACTCACATCCAAGGTGATTTAATATGGAATACAATATCTTAATCCTCAATCTACTTGTTTTTGTTATGGTTCTTTTTATATCTCATATATCAGCATTTGGATTCCCTGATCTTCTTCTAAGTGGTGTTCACATATTATAGCAATTTGTGGCCCATTTCTAAGCCCAATAATTTAAGTTCAAAAACATTATCCCACTGTGTGGGTGGTCTACATATACTACCACAATTTTCATCATATGGATCCATTGATATTCTTGAGTGGAAACAATTTTTTTAAGTGAAAAAGTCAATTGGGAAATATTGGTCCCATCCTCCAATGATACCCATCGAGAATGATCTCAATATATCAAACCATTTATGAAAATATTTCTCATATTAGAGATTATTCATAGATATTTAATTCATACTAATGATCAAATAATTATTTGGGGAAAATTGGAGACTTTCCCCAATTGTGGAATAAAATATTGAATCTCAATCATGTTCAATTAAAAATGGTAAACCACATAGCCTTTTCAATTCTATGATGTATATTTTTTTCAACATTATAGAGTAATAAATCCCCTCAACTTTTAGTAATGTTATTATCCTTTCTATGACTATCCACAATAACCCATAGAGAAATATTTCCTTTGGATATCATTGTATGACTAGTTAGAAAGTTCTTATAATGTTTCCCAATATCTATTTAGGTTCTTCTAATGTTTTCATCTAACCATATACTATTTCATGTAATTCACCTTTTTCTAAAATACTAGGAAAATTGATTTATATTAATTGGTCTCCTTTTTCATTCTTTCCAACCAATAGTTCTCTCAGAGATCTCGATACATCTTTGTAATCCTTGAGTGGATGGATAATGTCATGTTATGTGTGTTATATAGTATCCCCATCTTTATGTCAGTATTTTCTGGTAGAAATAGTCATTACCTAAATCATATGAATCATTCCTTATAAATTATGAAATCGAAGCATTTCCCATTTATGATATATTCTATCTTCTTCATAATCACTATATTTTCTTGTTAAGAATCCTATAAATTATCTGGAATGGATTGGTGGAATATAATTTAGGAAGTTAATAATGATTTCCTTACATTATTACCCCCATGTCCATAATTTTCTTGTCTTGGAAAATTGTATCATTCTCCATTTTCATCATTGATAATGTTTTCAGAGACATTCTACATAGAGAATCATCCACTATATTTTATTTACTAGTATGGTAGTATATTGAGTAGTTATAATCATTGATGATCTTTAACCATATTTTCCATAGCATATTATGGTATTATATGTGATTTTATATTTATGGTTCTTTTGATTATTATATATCACACATGTATCACCATAGATAAAATAAAAATCCATTTATAATGCTACGATCACAACCACCAACTTCATATCATGTGTGGGATAGTTTTTCTCAAATAGATTTAGTTTCCTTTAGGCATAGTCAACCCCTTTATCATTTTACATTAGTACACATGACAAAAAAATCATTAATAAATTGATTTATGCCACATATATTTCAAAACATGTGAATAGTGCAAGTACTAAGGATGTGAGAATCCTCATTTTGACTCATTGAAGCTATCTTCAAATTCACTATTCTATAAAAATAACAATTCTATATGAGTAATCATGGATAGTGGTTTTGAAAATCTTGAATTTTTCAAAAAAATATTCATTAATACCTTTGTAGAAAATTAATACTATAGATCTCCATTACATATATTAGTTTTGGACACTCCTCAACTGAAATTATTTTTTTATGGACTAAGGATACCCTTTTTGTTTAAATTTTTTACTAATAGTGTTATTTCGTCCATCCCTAAGTCATATTTACGTTACTTTTAATTTTCTTTATTTCATGTGAATATCATTTATCATTGTATTCAAATTCACCTCATTATCTTCATTACTAGTCAATGACATCCGAATATCATCAATAAATACTAGAAAAAATTGTTCTAGGAAATATCTAAATACATTATTAATTAATTTAATGAATTTTTTGAAGAATTGTTTATTCTAAAGTGAAACCCTGTAAACTCAAAGTTTCTACAACTCTTTCGAAAGGTAGTCATGTGAATATCATCCTTCTTCACCAGTAATTGGTGATATCCTAACTGACGGTACCCCATAGAGAAATACATTCCCCAACATAATTGGTTATAAAAGTTATCAATCCATGTTAGGGGATACATTTTATTGATTATTTAGTTGTATAGTTAATTAAAATCAATGTAAATCTTCATTGACCCAAACTTATTTTTGAAAAAATTGACTAGAACACCATATAGAGAATAACTATGGAATAAAAAAGTAATCTCAATGTTATATTGTAACTACTTATTTATTTCTTATAACTAAATGTTGTACATCCTATAAGGATAAATTTTTAGGTGAATAGATCCAAGTATAAGTTCAATTGAGGTATAAAACATTCAATTATGAGGAAAACCTGATAATTTATCATTGAACAGATTAGTGTACTCCCCCACATTGGGTATGTATTCAAGCATGATGCACTCCTTTATCTCAATCATTTGATCTAGATATTATTTCTCATAAGGAAATATTTTCCATGCTTGAGAAAGATATTCCAATGTATATTCATCTTCCTCTTGAAATTTTTGTACAATTATAAGATTCAATGGTATGTGATGAGTGATCTCCCACTTTAGATAGTTTATGTTGTCTTTATATAATTATAGTTGATCCATTACCAATAGAGAATCAATCATAATTATTTTATGTAAGATGATATTTTTGGGAGGTTCATTCCATATAAAATTACCCGTGAGGTGTTATATAAATTATATGAAATTATTTATCCATTTTCTACTCCCAAAGTTAACTCAACATTAATATTCATAGGTGGTGTTTGAATAGTTCTAATAATAATTCCCGATATGAATGAATTTGTATAACCAAAATAAAAAATGAATATTTAGTCTTCTAGAATGAATCACCAATTTACCAATCACCAAATCATTATCACTATCAACCTCGTAAAAAGTGAATGAGAATTAAATTCCTTTATTCCATGGAGTTCATTGTCATAGTTGCCTCTGAGAACCCTTAGATTTGCGAATTGAATCACATAATGCCCAATTTAATGTAGTTGAAATATTTTAGTTCTAGTCTACTTTTTATATGAACAATCATTAATTATTTCACATTAGTGGTATTCTTTATATAAATTTTAAAATTATTATACTATTTTTCCTATTTTCCATATTTCATTATTAAAATGATTCCCTTTTGAGAGTTCCTATAAGGCCTCTTCCCATGCTTTTGACACATGGGATGCTGTTTTTTATTTCCTAGATGAGATATATCTATAGACACTCTCATATTAAATTTTAATATCTTATTTTAATCAATATTACCATGAGACCAAAGTTATTCTCCAACATCCTTCTCAAACATAAGGAAATAGTAGAAAATCTCATCAGAGCTCTCAATGCCTCAAATCACAAAGGATTCACATTATATTAGTTTTAATCTTCGAATAAGTGACCCAACATTTCTTAAGGGTTGACGAAAAAGATATAGGAATATCATTCAAGTGATATATTTTTTTCCTCATACACTCTCAAAGACTCGTCATCCTTTTTCTTTAGTATAAGGAACTCCCTATCCATCTTAATATGAATATTTAGAGGAAAATATGTACTAAAATAAATTTTAATGTGTCCATAGCAATTAATGTAATTAATATTCTATTTATCAATTCATGTTAATTAAATATTTACTCCAAATATTAGTTTCATTATCAAATTATTGACTTCAAACATGACATTATCTTCTTATAATCAATAATTAATAGTTAATACATCCTCGATCGAGTTAATCCATTATTCCATGATGAGGGGATCCTATGATCCACTAAAGGTACAATTACATTATAACATGGATTATTTAACCCAAAAATGGTCATTATTATAACATTTTAGGAGTTTCACATGATACATTTTTTATTCATAACCTTATCCAGTTTATAGTGTACTACCATAATGTTATGATCTCTCATTTATTTTGGGTATTAAATATCATTTGGGAAATCATCACATTTCCAATCAAATAAGTTTTCAACATGAGTTCTTTAATTTTTATCCATTACCTAGAATGAATAATTATAAAATTAGTTAGAGGCATGAATATATATTTAATGAGAATATAAAAAGGAAACTATGATTAAAGAATGATATACTTATAAATGAAAACTATATCCTAAAATGTGATTCCCTATAAATCAATATAGGTTATACCTGGTGTTATATTTTTGCTTAGGTTCATACTATGGTTTTTTATTATTAATCCTTATAAATGGATGTATTGTCTTCTGCTAACAAAAATAAGGACATAAGCCTTTTACAAATATTATTACAGGAATTTAAGCGTCATTATGATTCAAATAAAATACAATTATAGATAACCATGCATACCTGGATTATTAGGAACATAATTATGAAACACTAAAATATATTAATAGATACTTTTATTGAAAACCATAACAATATCATAAATATATTTTATATCATACAATATTATAGGACAACATACGAAATACATAGACAAAAGGGATAAGCTAAAAAATCATTATTGGAATAAACATGGTAATGATGAAAAACAAATGAGTCAGAATGAATAATACGATAATATAAAATTCATAGATCATTAATAAAAATATAGATTCATAACATATAATATATGGAATAATATGACCATGTCAATATAAGATAGTGGATGGAACATATATCATGACACAAACATGAGTCATGGCTATCTACCAAGATGATATCAGATAATGGAAAATTCCATGTGATGTATTAGGATTAATCCCAAAATCCTTTATATAATTCTACATGAGAAAATAAATTACCCCCATTAATAAGTGAACTATGTAGGTAAACCCCTCATAACATGAACATGAGATTGATTTCTGCTTAAAGAAATCAAATTACGTAATGAACATAAGTGTTTTCCATTGAATGTAATAGGTTTGGTAATAATTTCATAAGTAATCACCAAAATGGTGTATCATAATGATATCCATGAATTATGGTATTAAATAATCATTGAAAATATGAAAGAAAAAAATAATAACACATCCTGAATATTTATTTCTAAATTCATTGGTAATAAGAAGAAGACAGTTTAGGTAACATTAGAAATGTTCCACTTAAGTACTGTTTATGAGAAATAAATAAAGATTTCAGAAATAAGATAAAGGTATCATTATATCCATAAAACCATAAATGAACTGAAATATTTCTTCATGATAAAATGTGTGATTTAGAAAATATTAGTGGAATCATAAATTTTATTCAGTGTATATGAAAATGGTTATGAAATTGAGAAGTTCCCTTCAATCAGGTTTTCCTATCAAGGGTAATTGAGAAGGGAAACTATTATTAAATGTATTTACCCATAAATAAAAGATGAATTGAACAAGATATTCATTTTGAGACCATATTTAAAAAATAAAGTTTAATTATATATTATGAATTGATATATAAGCCGATGAAATGTGAGAGAAAATGTAATCCATTCGAAATATAGATGTTTGGATATAACACTTACATTATGTCTGGATGCATTCAGCAATTTGAATTAATGTCCTGGATAATCAAAATTATTAATTTATTTAATTAATTAAAATGAAACCTATTCACCATATATATTATATAATATAATTTTAATAAAACAATTTATAGCGATTTTGATGAGTTATAATGGTTTATTATGGTGACATGGGAACATTTGTTTTATAAATTTGTTGTCCCTTAACTTTTATATAATTATGAATGTTCCTGACAAATAAAAAATTAACGAAAAGTGAAATGAAATGGAAAAAATGGACATATATATTTTTTAACAGTCCCATATATCATTTTTGAACATGTTGATGATTCATTTAATAAACATTATTGATAAATAATTAGTTTGTTTTTGTAGATAATATGTCCATCCCGAACTAGTTATAATTTATTTCATTTTATGGCCATATAAAACACATAGAATGTGAAACCAAAAATAATATAAATATTTAGATTTTATTTAACACTTATAAATATAAATTGAATCCTATCATGAATGAATTAGTGGAAAACAAAACACATCGTCCAAGAACGCAGTTAACTTAAATAATATAGATGGTTGTTTCATTTTAGAATAAATAAGTTTAGATGAGATAAAGGTTGGATAGAATATAGTGAATTAGAAATACAAAATACTATTATATAAATTATTTTATAATTATAAATCATTTATGGGTGAATTTTTTGTGGAGAACATATGAGATCTAAATAAATTAAAAGACGTAGTTTTAGAATGATACCGCTTGAATATCATCTCCTCGAATGACCCCTTGATGATCCTGGATTTGGTATTGTAGGGAAACCATATTCTCATGGACATGTGGAGATTTGTACGGATATATTTTGGTATGTATTTGACATGCATAAAGTCTTAAACGGTTTATGTATAAGGGGTGGTGAAGGGTGTTATTTAAAAGAGGAATAGAGGGGGTTTTTTATTAATATATTCGATATTTTATTATTTTCCCCATGAATAAATATAGTATTGACTCCAGTGACTATATAAAATAAATTAACGATTTTGGTTTGATCAAATGTACTATTAAAACATCTATGAATAAAACATTCTTGTATTTTTCTTAAAATGTTATTTCCTAAAATTACGGTATTTCACTATTCACCAAAAAAATAAACAATTTCAAAGAGGTCTCAAAAATTGGAGATAAATAATTTTAGATGTTTATATTTAAAAATGAAAATCATTATATGAAAATAATTTTATAAATTCTTAAATTTTAATTTTTAAATCAAATCATCATGTATTCATAATATACCACTGCTATTAGTATAATCAATTTTATGAAAAATTGAAAAATTACTCATTGTGTCATAAAATTATATTACAATTTAAATAAAACATAAATATTAATTATTTATTCAATTTTATGATAATTTATTTTTATTTAAATCATTATATTCATTTTATATTTTAATATAATATAGTTTAAATCTAAAATAATACTAATTATTATGTTTCTATTTCTAAAACATTAATTTACATGTAAAAAGGTTTTAATATATCATATTTTGATGTTATTAATAAAATTATTATTTTAATTATCCATAGCGGATATTATTATTTTAACAGTCATATTAATATTCTTAATGGTAAGATTAATTCCCTAAAATCATGTAACTATTCAGTTAGTTATATTTTATTCTAGTTGTAATATTTATAATGTTCATATGTTATCCCTAAATCGCATCAATAAATCTTATTAAATTTGTTCTCCATTAACCTATATTTTCTATGTATTCTATATATAATTTTATATTCAACTTTAATATTGAATTAATAAAATTATTCGTTATTTCTGTAAATTTGTTCAAGAGTGCCATCATTCTGGTGGACCGAGAAGATCCAAATTATCATATTCATATTATATTATTTACTATATATTATCAAAATTTCTTATTTTTAATTCTAATTAGATTATTTTATAAAATCTATGTCATTATTCATTAATGATAATAATTTTTTATTTTTTTCTCAATCTGATGTACGTGCATTATAATACATGAAATAGTTATAAGAAGTTGAATATCAATGATAAAATTATGGGTCATTATAGAGTGGTTTGAAATGGTTTTAAATTAAAAAAAA
This sequence comes from Viscum album, assembly GCA_963277665.1. Lineage (NCBI taxonomy): Eukaryota > Viridiplantae > Streptophyta > Magnoliopsida > Santalales > Viscaceae > Viscum > Viscum album. The sequence continues at coordinate 577,260,509 of OY728161.1, read as the reverse complement.
TTTATATTAAGAATTTCCAAATCATAAAATTTTGGATAATTTGATGTTTTGGCTACACATTTTTTATACCATGAATCAACAAGGAGGGACTCACTAGGCTCACTTGACAGACAATATGGAATGAAAAAAAATTGTTTTTATATCCATTCAATAACAGTGATCTAAGATCCCAACTATTTCATGAGTTTTCAAGGGATTGAATTCATGTAAATTTCTTGGTTATTTAAGTACCATTGTTTAGAGTAATGACATTGGGTGTGTTTGGATTGGGTTTATAAGAAATATTGATAAAAAAAGGTATGTGGATTGTTGGAACACAATTAGGGTAAACCATGTGCCCAAACCAGCTGTCTATGTTAACTCAATCATAGATGTTCACATAGTTGTCACATAGTATGACAACCCATGTGCTGAAATATACGTAACAAGGTGACCCTATATAGTGTGGTCCACATGTTAGGCATATGGTATACCTAACCGTGTTCCCCTTCCTAGGAAACCTTGTGTACAGTTTTTATTTACCCAAAAAACATTTTTAAATTTCACATTCTCCCAAAGCACCTCTATATCAAGATTGTATTGGGAGTAAATATTTTTTCTCAATTTTAGATCATCTGAGAGAGGATAAAATTACATATAACTTCTGTTCTTCAAGAATCGATGATTGAATAGATGATCTTCTCATCTCTAGATAAGTGAATCTATTCCTGATGCATTTCCTGATCATTATTATCTATTTACATGAATTTTTGCTGGAATTTATCATCTATTTAATTATATCTAATCATAATTGATGATATCAAGATCTATGGTTATATATCTGAATCTAGATTGATTAGATCATGATATACTTGATCTTGATTTATGGATTTAGATCTCGAACTCAGATCTACGTCATTGTGCTACTATGATTATAGGGATTTCTATTGAACAAACATCTATCAACGATTTGAGGTAGGTGGTCTAAGATTTAATTCTCATAGTCATGAATTAGAATTCTTGTATCTATGATTATAAAATAGATATCACCCTTTAAATCATGTGTCCAAGGGAATATATTTTTGGATAATTATTTTTTGGAAATTTATAATGAGATATTGGGAAATGTGATCTTGGAAATTAATTATGGGATTAATTATGAGATACTAAATTTCATACATTTAGACACATAATTTTGAATAAATTATATAACTTGATATTATTATCTTGATAATTAATTATGGTATTGGTTATGAATTGTATATATATATATGGACTGATAAAATTAGTTCTAGAATATTAATTATGGGATATGAATTGTGTAATTGATTAATTAATTGATGAATTGACTAAATGGATTGGAGTGATACCTTAATATGAAAGCTAATTATGGATATTGATGTATTTAGATAATGGATGAATTAGTAATGGAATTTATGTGGATAAATAATTTTGAATTAATTATGTGAGTAAAGTAATGGGAACATGGGTATTCAATTTAGAAGTATTTATGGTAGCATGGTAACTGTACTTATGACTAAATGAATGGGAACTTGTGCATTCAAATGAGAATTATAATGGATAACATGGTCAATGTACTTATGAGTAATTTAATGGGAATATTTTCATTCTATAGAGACATAATAATGGTAAAATTACCATCTTAATAATGAATTTTTAATTAGAAACATTGTAATTTTTTCGAAATTTATATAATGATAACAAAAGAACTAAAAGATATGGCTCAATATGAATGCACTTAAACCTCCAACATTTTTCAAATTAGGATCCAAGATATCACATAAACATTGAATACATTGAGCTCTAGAATGAGTCATAGTAGGTATTAGGATATGATATTACATTGGGAACACTTCAGGCTCCGGCACGATATGATGTTAGTATTGAGACACCAGTATCCCTTTGAACTATGTAGTTAAAATGACTAAATAAATAATAAATGATTATGTGATAATTTATTATTTACGAATTTTTTTCTTTTCATAATATAGTTACATATTCTGCCTTTTGAATGGATTTGTTTTAGACACCTTTGGTGGTGGCCTACTAATTTTTACTCAACCCTACTCGGGATTCATGATGGGTACCCAAATAGATAATACTATTTAATATAGGTTAATGGAAAGGGCCCTATATTAGTTTATGATTGTGTGGGTGAAATAACATGATGTTCATATTAACAAACATGAGTGAAATTAATGTCATTATTTTTTAGTTTCATTTTTTGGCACTTTGGAACTTGTATTGACACAACATTCATTCAATTCTATTCAATATTGTACTTGTTAATTTAGTAATCCTATGACATTGGTACTGTTTATGATTTACATATTCTTCAATTATTTGTTTTCTATTTCATACAGTGTTTTACTCTAATGAAAGATTTTATAGTCTCCCGTGGACTGTCTTATCATACCCTTAATAGTAGTTGGAATCCTCTAGCATATAGGGAGTCGTTCCAGTGGTCATGTGACCAACCAGCTTGGGGAATTATTGTGTGGTACCCAGGTCGTGAACCGACAATGTGCTACCAGAGGGATAATTTCATTACTCATATCATGTATTATTATTTGAGAAAGGTAGATATGAGACTAGGATGATTTGGGGATTGGTTATGATCTCGTTCATTGGAGTTTCAATCCCATGTATGGGGGAAAACCTGAGTACATGGGGTGTTGTTGTTAATTTTAATTATGGTTATTGTTGTATATTATATCACCTTGGATGATGCACATACGTTGTGATGTGATTATTATATATTATATTTTTGGTATTGAGTCGTTTCCTTGAATAACTCCATATTTGATTCTATGTGAATTATTCCAAGCACTCAGGGTTATTGTGACACAATCCATTATAGGAAATCACGTGAAACCAGGTTATGGGTAAGGTATGAACTTTAATTGTTTTCCTCATTTTTGTTATTATAATAAAAAATTGTTCCTTACATGAATTGAGAGTGATTTTAAAATGATTCAAAATGAGAATAATGGTATTTATAAATGAGAAACATTATAATGACCATGTTTTTACCCTTGTTAACCAAAACCTTTGAGTGGGATGGTTAAAGGAAGTGAATGCCCCTTAGGGTGAACTTATGAAGAGAGGTGGGGAAAATACAATTATGAACTCTTATTATTATTCATATTATTTAACTTTTATAATGTTGTGTTATGTGACTTAATATGTGTGTTTTCCATTGTAGAGTGTATGTATACACAATTCTTGTTGATGGGACAACTGATGAGTACAAATAAGAATAGTCTTCCAATTAGGGAATATGAGGGACCTATGGTGACCATTTAAGATAAAGAAAAGATGTTCCAGGAGAAATTTCAAATTTCATGAAATTCATGGAAAGTGGCCTAGGGAAATTTGTAAGAAGAATATTTATGTTGACAAGGGAGTTTCAGTTACCGCACCCTAAAACGTTTCTTGGAGATGGTAGGCCTAAGGGTGCTGAAGTTGGGGTTGTGTTTATTGAGTTAATTCATGAAAATTTTACGACTCTGTCTAAGAGGAGGGTCATGCTAGATAATTATATGCTATGGGGATTAGGTAACCACTGGTGGTACATTCATGCATGAATTGAAAAAACTAACAGTATGTTATTGAAGGACTTCATGGAGTGATTCTAAGAGAAAATCTATCAAAAGATGATGAGAGAAGATAAAGCTATATAATTTTTGAATCTATCCTAGGGGAGTTTGTCCAAGAATGATTATGATAAACTCTACAAAGATCTATAATTCGTTACTCCAACATTAGTAGGTGACGGAGCAACTTTCGTGAAATGCATTCAAGATGGACTTATGTTTGAGATTAGGTCCCAGGTAAATATTTTCCGATTAAAGAAGTTTTTTGAAGTTGTGGATCTGTCTGTCATAGATGATAGGAGACTAAATTTAGATTCTAGTATTGGATATGTAGTTTTTACTATAAAATAAAGTGGTGTGACTTCCAAAAGAAGGAATCATCATTTTGACAACATTATCTAGGGTAGAAGGAAGTATAGTACATAAATAAGAGGTTCAGTTGGAGGGGACGACATAGAGATCATCATTAATTTGTGTGGTATCCTAGGAAGAAATCATCGACAGTATCCCCGACCACCGGTAGAGTGTTGTTCTTGATGAAATATGGGAATCCTATAAAAGTTCTAGAGTACATAGAGACTTAATAGGGTTGAGGCAGTAGCAGGGTCGAGTCAGAGTGTGGGAAGTTTGTCTTTAATACAATATCTGTTTGGGAGCTACATTTCTACTGGAAAATGTAGAAGGGTAATTTGATAGTGTTCTATAGGGATTGAGTCACCATATCATCAATGTGTTTTTACTCAAGGGAGTCATACAACATTACAAGGAACATGGGAAAGACTGTTACATGGAGTGAATACTTCACTTGTGGAGAGTGAGGTTAGGCCACCGCCAGTGAGAGGTACTGTTATAGTGGATTCTACTTGACCTAGTGCCTTATTTGATACGGGTGCCTCTAATTCATTCATATATGTGTAACTTGTTAATATTTTAACCTATCAATGGAATTTTTGAGTGGATAAATGAAAATAGATACACAGTTGGGAGTACTGTCTAAAGAAATTTATTTGGGTAGGGTATGTTTCAATGTGATCAGGGAGTGTCGTTTTCTATTGGATATATATACTCATGATATTTCAGACATCAACATAAGTATGGGTATTGACTAGTTAGTAACATACTAATCTCGCATCGACTATTTCCATAGGAGAGTTTTGTTTACATCTCCAAAGGGTGACCCGTATATTCATTGTAGATTGTGGGATATCTTGGCGGGCCAAAAAATTCCAATTACTCAGCAACTAGGATAGCTCACAACCCAAGTTTCTAGTCTATTTCTAGATGAATGGGATGTTAGGAAATATTTCCTTCCACTTGTAGTAGAACATTTTTTGGATGTATTTCCGGACGACTTATCAAGGATACCACCTAAGATATTTATGGTATTCACTATTGAGCACATGTCAGGGGCTATGCTAGTATCTATTCCACCATACATAGTAGAAGGAAACATACATTAAGAGATAAAGAATTAGTTAGAGTAGTCTATGGATAAAGGATTTACCATTCCATGTATATCGCTTTGGGGTTACTTTTTTTTTGTAAACAAGGATGACCATATTTTACATTTGTGTGTTGATTATCATAAGTTGAATAAGATGACTATCCTGAACTAATATAACCCTCTTCATATCAATGTCCTTTTTTATTAGATAAAGTGGGTTTTTTTGTTCTCAAATATTGATTTGAGATCTGGGTATGATCAGTTTAGTGTAAAAAATTCTGATATATCAATGACTAATTTTAAGAGCAGGTATGGCCTTATTGATTTTGACGTAATGCATTTTGGGTTAACAAATGATCCAATAGAGTTTAAGGCTATAATTAGAATGATAAATCACCCATACCTATATTTTTTTTATTATTCATTGATTATATATTTGTTTACTCCAAGACTCATGATGACAAGTCTGTTATCTTGACATCAACCTCAGTACACTAAGAGAGAATTGGTTATACGCCGAGTTATCTAATTGTCTATTATGTATTGATCATGTAAGCTTATTGGGACACACTATATTAGTAGAATATGTGTTATTATACCCATATATAGTATGAGTAGTGGTTTTTTTTGGAGATTCCCAATAATTGTTTCAATATAAAAAGCATTTTTTGATTAGGTGGACATTTTATGAGATTTATCTGAAAATTTTCCTGTTTTCCAACAACCCTTTCGAGAATAACCCAAAATGGTATAAAGATTTAGTGGAAATAAGAATGCAAGAATTATTTTTAGTATTTATTGATGTGTTTCATGATGGAACCATTCTTTATCTTACCTAATTTCGGGGAGGATTACTTTGTTTGTTGTGAAGCTTCTAAGATCGGACTCAGAGATTGTAACACCCCGAGATTTTATGAGATATATTATTTTTAATTTCTTTGATCTGATATTATAAACTACACCAAGATTACCTTTTACTATACGCAACACTGCATTATCTTGTTTTATACGCAACACTATTCCTGGATTTTATTACACACAATCATGACCTTCCACGATAGCGTGTGTTGTACACAATACAGAGTTTCACTAAACAACGATATGCTATTAAAATATTAATAAAACTAGTAGTTATGAATAGTAATACCCACTTTTTAAAATTTTATAAATTTTATTTTTGAAAATGGACTTCATTTTTGGATTCATAATACCATAATTAGCCTAGGGTAAAATTTTGGTATTTTTCTGAAAACGTTCAATTTTTTTATGAATAGTGAAAACACTGGGTTACTATTTAAAAACCAATTTTTTTTTTAAATAATTATTTACATTATTTAAATTTATTTTAGGTAAAAATTGATAAAAAATACCCATATAAGTTAAATGTAATTCATTGGAGTCATTTTATTATAATTTTAGATATATAAAATTTTTATTGAACTTTTGACCGTCTTTTACCCACCTCCTAGGAAAATTTGCAAATTTACATAAAACATAATTTTACCGCTTTTGTGAATGGAATTTCAAAAATCCGAGAGACATGGTTGATGTTAGTAAGTAATATGTGGTTCAATGAGATGAAAATAATTTTTGGTGAATAATAACTTTTTACTTTTTTTACCACGGTTAAAAGTAAATAGGGTAATTAAGGGAACAAATGATATTATTATTACCCTAACACATGTCATAAATTTATTGGATAAGTATAAGTCGACCAAAAAACAACCTTACGATTAAAATATGACCATTTAGGTCAACTTGGAGTAGATTAAGACATTTATTATTAATTTATTTAAAGAAGGGTTAAAATAGTTAAAATCAATGTTTAATAACTAATTCATTTTTAATATAGGGTTATAAATAAGATAAATTCTACTATAAATATTAATTAGAAATATAAAAAGTTTCCCTACCTAATGGTTATTTATTTATAATTTTTAGACATTGAATATTGTATGTTATTTACGACACAATGGTGATGCAGTAATTATCTAAATAATTGAATATTAAAATAATTAATATTATAAATACCCAAATAAATGTAATCTGAGACTTTTCATATATTACACTAATTATATAGGTTAATATGACATGTTAGTATTGATTTAAATAACTTTTTTTGAACTAATCATTCTGTTATGATTTTCACAAAAAATCAATTACAAAATAGTGTCAAAATTGACATAAAATAGTTTTTAAAACAAATTATTATATTATTAATTGTTATTTTTTCCCTAAAAATATATTTCTTGGCAAAATGACTTAGATATGGTTATATATATTAATAATAAACAACATGGGGTTCGTTTTTCTTGTTATAGTAAGTTTATTAACCTTATAGTGTATGAAAACAAGAAGACACTGTAAAAGTAAAATTATTTAACTTAATGTTAAATCTAAATGATATGGTTAAAATTGAAACCTAAACTTGTATAAATTATATTGTATGATGGGATTTCAACCCATCCCCACCTTATCTTCTAAATAACTCAATTTGGATCTATTAAAAACCGAATATGACTTTATAATAAAATAATATTTTTAGTTATTCCAAAGGTTCCCCTCTCCTTCCTTATAAAAGGGCATCTCCTCCCTCTCTTCCTCACACCACTTTGATCCATCAAACTCGGCCAACCCCTACCCATTTCTCTTCTACACTTCCCTAGAAACATCATAGAGGTTCTGGAATTCTTCAAAGACCAATCGTATTTCCCTAAGAGGAGGTTTCAAAAAGGCGTGTTGAAAGAAGGGATAATATTCATTACCGATTCTTTCAACTTTATTTATTTATCTACGTTTTCTAATTTACTTTTTTCGTCATGAAGTAAAAAACATTAGTATCACTCATAAATTGATATGTTATTATAAGTATTAATAAACCCTATTTCACCATCTATCCATCCTAAGGAAAATGAAATCACCGCGCGTGCGTATGTACGGAATACCGTCTCCACGCTGTGGTGTAATTTGTTTTCAACCACCACCTTACTTGGATGGGTATAATGGTGTAAATAAATAAATATATATGATTATTTCAAAGTTATATTGATTGTTAAATATTATACATACATTTTAATGCAATTTCACGATCATGGGAATGATATCATCGCTCGTGCGTACGTACGGACTACCGTCACCACGACGCGATGACATTCATTCTCAATGTTAACCATTCATGAATGATTATAAAGTATATACAATAAGTTATCATGAAATATATTACATAATAATGATACTTTAATTATGTGTATATATATTTATGTCATCTACTTAATTTCATTCAATTCAATAAGGAAACGAAAACAACGTTCATGCGTACGTACGACCTACTGTCTCCATGAACGGTGTATTTCATTCCTTTTATCGATCTATAATATATATGTATATGATTAATATACATTCTGTAATTATGTAAATCAGGATATAAGTAATAATATCATGAACGACAAGTCAAAACACATATGTTAAATGAAACGATTTTACCCAAAACGCTCTTCAACATGGCATTGACAAAACAACGGGTAATATAAAGTCATAAATGAACCATATATGATATCATAACAATTAATATAATTCTGTAATAAGTCAATGACATTATTTAAATCATTATACAAGAGGTTCGGATACATACAAAGCATATCGGACATAAGGTAAGGGATAACTTTTCCAATCTCGTTCTTATCCGAGATTGTTTATTCGTAAGTATTTACTGGGGTTATTGTTCTCATCCATGTCCATGTTTCCTAAAAATGGTTTCATCTATATTTAAAGTCATTTTTACCCATTTTGACTTTTACTAAATGGTATGTATGGAATCATTCTTTTACAAGGCACTTTTGGACTTTTCCGGCTAAAGTACGAGAAGAATGTTTTTTAACTTATACAGCATGAAAGGATTTTTACGGTTTTATAAAGCCTTATTTTCATGAAGCTTCCTCTAAAAGGATTCATGACTATTATCAAAAAAATCCTTTTCTTTTAAAATTTCATGACATTTTGAAAAGAAAATGATTTTTATAAAAAGGATATTTTCCTCAAGAATTCATTTTAAGTGTTTTATCAAGACCATTTTCCATATAAGATGACATTATATCATGTGTATATTTCAAGTATAATGTATCTATGATTTACATGGTTTCACTTTTCTTATTATGAAATAATATCCATTTATTTTATATGGATTATTTGATGATGGGATGATGTTTATGAAACCCATTTTATTCGTTGGGTTATTATGAATGATGTATGTTTATTTTGTGGCACAAGTAAGAATGATTTCATTATGAGATGGGTGGGACCTATATATCATCCCAATGCATTGTGTAAAGATATATATCTCATGAGATAGACATGGGTGGAACAGTAAGTTAATCCGGTTCAGTGTTATAGGACTGAAACGAGAGGTGAACTCGATTCAGAAAGGGACTTTGTCCACTAAGATGGTCTTGGCAGCAATGCCTTGGCTACTATGGAAATCATAACAAGTGATGAACGGTTTCCACAATTAAATGTTTTATTCCCATTCTATTTTTTCAGGTTTGATGTTCCTTTATGATATATTCCTTATGTACTTCCATGATTTATGTCTTTTCTCATGATTTTGATATTTAGATTTTATGTTCATGTTTTTGGATTCAAATGATTATGGATTGTTTTATGATCCCTAGTCTTACCCTTAATGGGCATTTGAGCTCACCCTTTTTATGTTTTCTTTTCCCTAGGATTTAAAGAATGGTTTTAGGTATGAAACCAGAAGGGGATGATCTTTATGGGAGAAGTTGAATATATTTCACCATGATTAGAAGATTAAATTCCGAGTTTCCAAAGACACTTATCTATTACGGTCCTTGTGTGTCTATGTTTGTTATGTATTAAGTATTTCTCTAAAGTAATGTAATGTCCATGTATGTAAAGCTTCTGGTCTCGACAGTTGGTATCATAGGAATGGTTTAGTTAACATTTGGAAACTAGGATGCGAAAACTTTAGTGAGATCCCTAGAGATATTTCTACGGTATGTCTAGGGAAGTCCCTAAGGTTTAGTATAACTGTAGGTTATAATACTAGAATTATGTTGACGATCATGAATAACCTGGGGTGAACCTATGGCGTCATGGATTAAAGAATGTGTGATAAGTTAGACATCCTATAAGTGAACGTTAATGATTATGTGATTCCTCGTTATTTTAACTATTCCTTACACTATGGTTTCTGGTTTTAGTAAATGGAGGGAATGAGAAGGAATTCAGTTAACGTTGATTCTGAAGGACAAATTGGAGACTGTGATTAGCAAAATTTGGTAATGCCTAGAGAGAAATATATTGTGATTATTCTGAATCAGTCATCACGATATATGATTAACAAGGTGAACCTTGGTGGTATTACTAAGTTATCAAATAAGAGGAAGATGTAATTTTATGCATGTTCTCAAGGTGAGGAGCATAGATAAATGATGATTGAGATTTCTAAAGAAGGGAATAAGAACATAAAGGAATGCCTCAAATGGAGGGGAAGATGTTATCTGTGTAGAGAAAAGGGTCATAGAGTGACAGACTGCTATGGAGTTCAATGTCTTATTTGTGGAGAACATGGGCATTACACAACTCAATGACCTGACCTAACAAGATACTTCTAAATCAAGGAAGGACTTATTCAATGACACTCATTGAAGAGGATCGACTGAAGTGTTTTTGTATTGGTATTCATGAATAATGTTGTTGAGGTACTTTTATGGTATATTGAAATATCTATGTATTGGACCATTGTGGTTTTCCGTAAGAATATGGCATCTGTAACCATGAAAAGTGATTGAAATATTTTTGGAAAGCAGATGAAATGCACATAATGAAGGGATAAGGTGAAAATAATATGTATAATATTAATCATGATCTCATGATTGATATAAGGACTAAGTGATATTATGGTTTGATTAAATAGAATTTTTGGGATTTTGGTATGTGGAAAGTGTTAAAATTTAAAAACATTCATGTTTTTACTAGGGTCAATGGGTATTCATTCTTCATAAGAATACAGGATATAGGTATTTTCATTTTGGTAATTTGACCAACAAGATATATCTTATATGGGGGATAAATTATGGCATTCACTTGATTGTTATGTGAAATTTCAAGTAATAATTTTCATTATACTATGAGCTTGGACCGAAGTATTTTAGATAAGCCTGAAGATTGAAATGGATTATGTTGCACATAAGTTAGTATTGTATATGGATAGAACTTTTTTCAATAATATTTATGGGATGTTATAGTAATGTAGTTTTAGAAAAAAGGACAACCTACAGGATAGGCGACAACCCATCACTTCGGACAAGGCTGTGGGAATAGAAGCCACAACCGAAGTGCGACTGGCCTTTACCACCTTCCACTGGCCTACAGGAAGTCCCTAGTTAGTAGAAACTAGTTTTATTTTATTAAGAGGTATGATATATGAAGTATATGTTCATTTTTGGAATCATATATGAATATCCTCACCATATGTGGACTTATATATATTTGATAACGTTTGCTAACCTTTTGTTTGAAACAGATGGAATGACCCATCATTCTATCACAAGATCTATTAACACTTAACGAATAACAAATTAAACTTCATTTATTTAAGATATGAAGTGGAAATTGATCAAAGCACGAACAACAGTGAGATTTTACCAAAATCATGCAATTATTTCTTCTAATTCAAAATTTTTCAACTTTTGGGAAATGATATTGAATACCAAAAATGATGTCCTAGTGATCTTATATCCGATGAATCAGATGGTACCTTAGATCATCACAAATTTATGGCTTTGTGATTGATGGATTTTTTTCATAGCCATGTTCTCTACCACTCTCCATCAGAAGGTGATGGTTAGATTTTTCTTCCATATCGAAATTTTCACCTATGTTCTCCTATATGGAAACCCAGTGATGAGTTACTTTGGGTAATAATTACTTTTCATACTTTAGTTTTTAAAATTTAGTTTTAGTATTCCTTTTTATGATGCGGGTTTCTATGAATAGTAAATGATTTATAAACCTGACGAATTTTGAGGACGAAATTCATTTTATGGGGGGTAGAATGTAACACCCTGAGATTTTAACAGATATATTATTTTTAATTTCATTGATCTTATATTATACACTACACCAAGATTAGATTGTACTATACGCAACAATGCATTATCTTGTAGTATATGCAACACTATTCTTGGCTTGCATTACATGCAATCGCGACCTTCCACGATAGCGTGTGTTGTACGCAATACCGAGTTTCGCTAAACAACGATATGCTATTAAAATATTATTAAAACTACCCGTTATGAATTGTAATACCCAGTTTTTGAAATTTTATAAATATTATTTTTGAAAATGGGCTTCATTTTTGGATTTGGAATACCGAAATTAGCCTAGGGTGAAATTTTGGTATTTTTCTGAAAACTTTTAATTTTTGATGAATAGTGAAAACACTAGGTTACTATTTAAAAACGGACTTTTTAATTAAAAAATTATTTACATTATTTAAATTTATTTTAGGTCAAAATTGATACATAATACCCATATAATTTCAATGTAATTCATTGGAGTCATTTTATAATAATTTTAGATATATAAAAATTTTATTGAACTTTTGACCGTCTTTTACCCACCTCCAAGGAGAATTTGAAAATTTACATAAAACATAATTTTTCCGCTTTTGTGAATGGAATTTCAAAAATCTGAGAGACATGGTTGATTTAAGTAAGTAAAATGTGGTTCAATGATGAAAATAATTTTTTGTAAATAGTAACTTTTTACTATTTTTACCACGGTTAAATGTAAATATGGTAATTAAGGGTAAAAATGATATTAATATTACCCTAACACATGTTCTAATTCTATTTGATAAGTATAATTCGACCAAAAACAACCTTAGGAGTAATATATGTCTATTTAGTTCCACATGGATTATATTAGGACATTTATTATTAATTAATTTAACGAAGGGTTAAAATTGTTAAAATCAATGTCTAATAACTAATTCATTTTAATATAGGGTTATAAATAAGTTAAATTCTACTATAAATATTAATTATAAAGCTAAAAAGATTTCCTACCTAATAGTGATTTATTTATAATTTTTAGACATTAAATAATGTAAGTTATTTATGACACAATGGTGATGCAGTAATTATCTAAATAATTGAATATTAAAATAATTGATATTATAAATACCCAAATAAATTTAATTTGTGACTTTTTATAAATTAAACTAATTTTTTAAGTTAATATGACATGTTAGTATTGATTTAATTAACTTTTTTTGAACAAAAAAAATTCTGTTATGATTTTCACAAAAATCAATTATCAAATAGTGTCAAAATTGACATAAAATAGTTTTTAAAACAAATATTATATTATTAATTGTTATTTTATTCCTAAAATTCTACAGTTCGGTCCAATGGCTTAAATAATGTTATATATATTAATAACTAAAAACTTGGGGTTCGTTTGTCTTATTATAGTAAGTTTATTAACCTTATAGTGTAAGAAAACAGGAAGTCACGGTAAAAGTAAAATTATTTAACTTAAAGTTAAATCTAAATGATAAGGTTAAAATAGAAACCTAAACTTTTCTAAATTCTATTGGATGAGAGTATTTCAACCCATCCCCACCTTAGATTCTAAATAACTCAATTTGGATCTATTAAAAACCGAATTTGACTTTATAATAAAATAATATTTTTAGCTATTCCAAAGGTCCCCTCTCCTCCTTTATAAAAAGGCACCTCCTCCCTCTCTTCCTCACACCACATTGAGCATTCAAGATCGGCCAACCCCTGCTCATTTCTCTTCTCCACTTCCTTAGAAAAATCCTATAGGTTCTGTTCCTCTTCAAAGACCAATTTTAGTGCCCAAAGAGGAGGTTTCAAAAAGGCGTGTCGAAAGAAGAGGTAATATTCGTTACCGATTCATTCAAATTTATTTCTTCTTTTACTTATTCTTCTTTAGTTGTTTCATTATGAAGTTATAACATTGTATAACTGATATACTGATATGTTATTATATGTTTGAAGTAACCCTATTTCACCATCTATCCATCCTATAGAAAACGAACTCACTGCGCGTGCGTATGTATGGAATACAGTCTCCATCCCGTGGTGTAATCTGTTTTCGACCACCACCTTACATGGATGGGTATAATGGTGTAAATAAACAACTATATATGATTATTTCAAAGTGATATTGATTCTGAAATATTATTCATACACTTAAAATCAATTTCACGATCATGGGAATGATATCATCTCTTGTGCGTACGTACGGACTACCGTCTCCACGATGTGATGAGATTTATTTTCCATGTTAACCATTCATGAATGATTATAATGTATATAAAATAAGTAATCATGAAATATATGACATAATAATGATACTGGATTTATTTGTATATATTTTTATGTCATCTACTTAATTTCATTTAATTCATTAAGGAAACAAAAACAACGTTCATGCGTACGTACGACCTACCGTCTCCATGAACGGTGTATTTCATTCCTTTTATCGATCTATAATATATATGTATATGATGAATATATATTATATATAAATAATGTTTTACATTCTGGATTTTGTGTAAATCAGGATATAAGTAATAATATCAAGAACGTCAAGTCGAAACACATATGATAAATGAAACGATTTTACCCAAAACGCTCTTTAACATGGAATTTAAAAAAGAACGGGTAATATAAAGTCATAAGTGAACCATATATGATAACATTACAATGAATATGATTATTTAATATGTCAATGACATTATTTAAATCATTATACAGGAGGTTCAGATACATACGAATCATATCGGACATAAGGTAAGGGATAACTTTTCCAATCTCAATCTTATCCGAGATTGATTATTCGTAAGTATTTACTGGGGTTATTGTTCTCATCCATTTCCATGTTTCCTAAAAATGGTTTCATGTATTTTTAAAGTCCTTTTTACCCATTTTTTTCTTTTACTACATGGTATGTATGGAATCTTTCTTTTACGGGGTACTTTTGGACTTTTCCGGCAAATGTAAGAGAAGAATGTTTTTTTAACTTATACAGCATGAAATGATTTTTACGGTTTTATAAAGCCTTATTTTGATGAAGCTTCCTCTAAAATAGTTCATTACTATTTTCAACAAAATCATTTTCTTTTAAAATTTCATGACATTTTGTGAGAAGAAACTGATTTTTAAAAAAAAGGATATTTTCCTCAAGAATTCAATTTAAGTGTTTTTATCAAAACCATTTTCCATCTACGATGACATTATTTAATATGTGTATATTTCAAGTATAATGTCTCTATGATTTACATTGATTCAGTTTTCTTGTTATGAAATTATATCCATTTTTTATATAGATTATGTGATGATGGGATGATGTTTATGAAACCCATTTTATTTGTTGGTTTATTATGAATGTGTATGTTTATTTTGTGTCACAAGTAAGAATGATTTCATTTTGAGATGGGTGGAACCTATATCTCCCTCCAATGCATTGGGTAAATATTTATATCTCATGAGATAGACATGGCTGGAACGGTAATTTAATCCGGTTCAGTATTACAGGACTGAAACGAGGAGTGAACTCGATTCAGAAAGGGACTTTGACCACTATGATGGTCTTGGCAGCAATTCCTTGGCTACTATGGAAATCATAACAGGTTCTGAATGGTTTTCACAATTAAATGTTTTATTCCCATGCTATTTCATCATGGTTGATATTCCTTTACGGTATATGCCTTACGTACTTCCATTATTTATCTCTTTGCTCAACATTTTGATGCTTAGATTTTATGTTCATTTTTTTCATTCAAATGATTATGGATTGTTTTATGTTCTCTTTTCTTACCCATACTGAGCATTTGAGATCACCCTTTTTATGTTTTCTTTTCCCCGCGATATAAAGAAAGGTTTTAGGAAAGAAAAAAATGGGGGAGATCTTTATGAGAGAAGCTGAAGATCTTTCACCACGATTAGATGATTAAATTCCGAGTTTCCAAAGACACTAAACTATTACA
This sequence comes from Viscum album, assembly GCA_963277665.1. Classification (NCBI taxonomy): domain Eukaryota; kingdom Viridiplantae; phylum Streptophyta; class Magnoliopsida; order Santalales; family Viscaceae; genus Viscum; species Viscum album. Next base: position 577,244,425 of record OY728161.1, on the reverse strand, counting down.
GTCCTTGTGTGTCTATGTTTGTTATGTATTAAGTATTCTTCTAAAGTAATGTAATTTCCATGTACGTCGAGCTTCGGGTCTCTACAGAGATTCTCTAATGTAAAAATATCATGTTTTTGAGTATGGGTCTAATTAGTTGAGACAAAATAATGAAACAAACTAATGCATGACCTTGAGATGGAAGCAGAGGTTAATGCACTTAATTGGTGGTGGAATTAACTTTTGGGAGGAAAAATTATAGTTTATATAGATCACAAGAACATTAAAAATATCTCCTCTCAGTGTGATTTGAAAATTCTTGTAGAATAGGTTGCAGAGTATATTCAATTATTTGATTTTGAACAATCATATTCACTTGGGGAAGGAAATACTATATTAGATTCGTTGAGTGCAAAAAATCAAACTCAGCTGGTTCATGAGTCGAGTGTATTGTGGAAGATAATGAATATGATGGTTGAAATGCATGTGATGGTTCAAGAGATTCAGGAGAAGATAAATCGCGATTCCATTAGATTGGAGTCAACATTGGTGAGATAGATCAGGGATAGAAAATTTAAGGATCTGAATTTCATTTCTATGAGGGAAATATTTGAGGGTGGGGAGAGAACTTTTGGTGGTGTGATAGAGGAGGAAGATATCATATATGTGAAAAATCATGTTGTCATACCTACGAGTATACTAGAGGATCTCATGTGATATTTTCATTCCTCAATGTGGAGGGTGCTTCAAAATGTGACCAAAATGCTTCATGAACTGTGATGATAGTTTTGGTGGCTAGGAATGAAAAAAAATTGCATGGTTTGTGTTAAGATGCTTCAACTATCCATAGGTAAAGGTAGAGAATCAATAACCTGGAATATTACTACAAAAATCTCATATTCTAGAATGGATGCCGGATAACTTGAAAATGGACTTTTTTTAGATATTCAAAAGAATCATAGGAAGAATACTTCTATTTGTGTCATTCTAGATCAACATAAAAAGATAATGCATTTCCTTCTAATAAGGGAAACGATTATATAGACCAGTTGAAAGAATTGTATGTTTGGGATATTGTCCACTCTTCATGGGGTTCCATGAAATATTCTTTCAGATTATTATTCATTATTTACCTCATGATTTTGTTTCGTCTTGTAGAATGTTCTCAGAATATAGGTCATATTGAGTTCCACATTCATCCCATAGTCAGATGGGTAGTCAAAGCATATAACACAGGTTCTTGAATATATGTTCTAGTCAAGTGTGATTGACTTAGGTGGGTCACGATAGAAGTTCATGGATTTAGTGGAGTTATCCTATAACAATATTTATCAGAAAACTATACCAATGGCACCATACAATGATTTTTTTTGTAGACAATGTAGATCACTACTATGATGGATGGAAGTAAGTGAGTCAAAGTTATTGGGACTGAGTCTCATATAGGAGGCATTAGAGAAGGTGTACTGAATTTAAAAATGTAGTTCTATAAATTATAGTATGAATAAGTTGTATATTTATAGACAAATAGGACACCATGTGTTTATAGAGGGTGATCATGTATTTTTTTGGGTGTCTCCTAGGTTGGGTCGTTGTAGGATACAGAGGCATGGAATGTTGGTGCACAATATTTTTTGACCATTGATGGTAGTCGAGATAATTAGGCTTATGGAATACTGATTGGATCATTAATAATAATATAACACCGTGAATGAGGTCATACATGTTTCACAACAATAGCGGTATCATCTCGATACTTCTCATCTGATCGATTTGGGTGATGTTGAACTTGAGATAGATGCATCATTTAAGGAGCATCTAAAATATTTTATTTATCAATGTGAAAATGTGGTTCATGGAAAGACCATGCTTGTAGTACATGTTTTATTGAAACATGTACATGTGAAATTGGAATACTTTGAAAGGGAGGTATATATAAGGTCTCGATGGCCTTGTCTTTTTTGGATTAGATTCTTTGAAAGGCTTGTAAGTGCAGCTCGAGGATGATATGTTATAAGGATGAGATATTATAATATCCCAACCATTTCTGGGGTTATCTCAGGATTCAATTATGGTACATATCAAACATATTTATGTAACTAATTTTGGACTTATGACATGGGGTGTGTTTGAGTGGATTTTATTAAGAATTTTGTAAAAAAACAGTCTTTGCAATGTTGGTGCATGTATGGGTAAGTCACACACAAAACCCATATAACCATGTGAACCCAATACGAGGTGTTTACACTATTGAAACATTTTTTCAAAAACCATAATCCCAATCCCTGGTAACTGTGTGACCCTTGAATGTGAGGTCGACATGTTTGCTAAACTGTTTTCCTAACTCGTCTCCCCCTCCAAAAAACATTTGTGCCCAATTTTTAATTACATAATAAATTATCTAAAATTTACATGAACCCATGAAACACATATATTTTGACATTGTCTCATGAATAAATAATTTTGACCATTTTTAGAACTTTTTAGTGGGGTTCAAAGGACGTTCAACCATTATTATTTAATATTCAAATCCCAATTCATAGATCATATCACCCCTCTGTAAGTTGATCTCATCATGATCATTCTTCAATAATTCGTTGATCATTTGATGTAAATTTCCCTTTCTTTCTTTAGATATCGACCTAATTTTTGATATCATGATATAGAATTCTAGAACTAGATCTACATTGATTATATCTTGATTTCCTCATTCATGATTTAAGTATTTACATCTGGAACTCATATCTACATCATTCTGCCGCTCGAATTTTGGGAATTTTGGTTTAACTAATGTCCATGAATGAGTTATGGTAGGTGGTATATGATCAAATTCACATTTTGTTGTTTTTTAATAGATGTATGAAATATTATAAAATTTATAGATTTCTTTAGAAATTGAATTCCTAAATTCGGTTAAATTGTTTGAGTAATTTATTAGTCAAAGCATTGTTGAACTACAAGATTAATTAAAGAATTATTCATGAAACTAAAGTGTTGTCATATTAGATACATAATTTGGAAAAATTAATTATGAGTGTTGGGGAATTTTAATCTACATAATTAATAACATGAATAATTTTCTGATATTGCATTGGCTAGGTTAAGAAAATTAATTATGAATTAATTATGTACTTAATTTAATATTCTTGAAAATTAACTTTCAGATTAATTATCAAGAGTTTAGATTTACAATGAGATAATTAGTTCTATAAAATTAATTATGGTATATGATTTTTGTTATTGAATAATTAATTGAATAATTAATTAATGGTATTGGCATGCTTAATTATTTGGGGACTCAGTTGAGGATACTGATGTATTATTCTAATTAATGAATTAGTAATTGAATTGATGTGGATAATTAATTATGAATTAATTATTTGAGTAATAGAATGGAAAAATGGTCATTCAATTGAGATATTGAAATTTTAACATGGTCATTCAAATGAGAAGTTTAAATGGTAACATGGTCATTGAAAAAATGAGTAAATGAATGTGATCATGATAATTATATTGATATTTAATAATGGTATCATGTTCATCTTACATATTAATTTTTTATTATTAAATTTTAAATTTATGTGTGAATTTAATGAATTGTTATAAAGAAACTCCAAGATTTGACTTCATATGAAAATTCTTCAAACTCTATCATAAGTCGAATAAGATACCACGATATCATAACAACTTTGAATACATCGAGCACTGGAATGAGCCGAAGTATCTATTTTGATATGATATTACCAAGGGAACAATGTAGTCTCTAGTATGAGATGATGATATATTTTTGGTATGGGTATCTATAGGAATCCTTGTGTTAATATTTCTAAATGAATTATAAAATATAATGTGATAAATGATTATGTATGAATTTACATCTTCTCTTTATAAAGTTTTATTCACAACCATTTCACAAGATTTTGTTTTTGACACAATTACTGTTGGCATATAAAGTTGTACTCACACCCTACTCAAGCCACCTGATCAGTACCTGAAAATACATTACTATTGAAATACAAGTCAAGAGAAAGGGCTATGGATAAGATTATTAGTTGGGGTTGGAGCATGGTTGAGGGAACCTGATGTGTTTCGGAATACACTTGGGAGTCATTATTGTCTTTAATTTGAGTTTTATTTTTAGGAACATTGACTCTTGTACTGGCATAGCATGCTTTCATATTCAGTTGAATATTATAGTTTCTATTTGAGTTTTTATGACATTGGTAATATTTATGATTTCCATATGCTTTCATTATTTTTTATCTATTTACTCTTATGTTTTACTCTGATAAATGAGTGTTTATTCTTCCCATTACTGACTTTTCCCACCCTCGATACTACTCGGCCACCTCTAGCATAAGGGGAGGAGCACCTGATGTTATTGGACCGAATGGATCAGGGAACAATTGTGTGGCACCGGGGTAGGATTGTTACACATAAAAACATGATCTATTAACATTTAATGGCCTTTTCATGTTCATTTATATATTTGGTATAAAACATGAGTACAAAACACAATCTCCATTGGAACAAAAAAACAGGAATTTCAATATAGGATGACCCAAAACACTAAAAGAATTACTCAAAATAATGAATAGGTAAAATGAAATTGACATTGGAGGATATAGTGTGACACATTAGATGATGTAGAATTCATCATTCTAATTTTTTATGGTATAATGGGTTGGATTATAAAGACACATTTAATATAGGGGATGAAATATTATATGAATGTCAAAATTTATTTTAAGTGAAAAAATCATGATAAATTTTAGATGTTGAAAAGTCCTTTGGTTGGGATAATATTTATGATTAGATGTTCATGGATAAAACACCATTGATTTTTGTTGTTCTAGGCCATCTTTATTGAGATACTGGTCAAGTATTGATCAATAGAATGATAATATAAATTATCCAAATTACAATTTTATAATAATATATAGTTTTCCTTATAAATGAGATTTGAGTGTAAGATTGGTGTGAGCTCCAAAGTGAATGTTGTAGTTTCCCATACAAATATTTTAATTATTTTAGGGTCATATTGAGTAACCTAACATACATTGTTTTTGATAAAGTTTTCTAATAAAATTAAGTCCATGATACCTAGTTCTGAATTTAAAAATCTAATTTTCTTTATATAATCCTCATTAGTAATGAAAATAATATTGTTAAGACCATAAGGGTAATTACGAAAAAAACTAGGGAATATCTATTATCAAATTATTATAATTTATTTCAGATCCATACAATAGATATTTAATATATGGATTGATCGTGATGATCCCACATGATAATTGATTTTTTTCCCTCTTTGTATATTTTTATTATTTGGATAAGTTTTTAGATATATAATACATATCTGTGTTTGGATTAAGAATTAAAATCATGAATGAATTAGTCATGATACATTAGTAATTTTTTACTTCCATGAAGTGTTATATTTCTTTTATTAACAATATATTTATGGTTTTTGGATCATTAAATGATCATTGTCTATGTCAAGAGGATTCTATTCACTGATTTTAAAAATATCATTCCTTATTTTTTGATTCAAAATTGTTTATCCTGTTTATTTGTATGATAGAGTAAAATAATTTCATTTATCAATTTGAAATAGATTCTCCTTGATTGGCAATTATTTTAAATTTTATGGTATTATATTATTTCTTGGTAGTGTGTTATGAGTTGATTAAAAAATTTGAAAAATATTCTTAGGCTTTTTTGGATTAGGTTGAATGTGAAATTTTTGTAATCACGAATCAATATGGTTAAAGTTTAGAGTTTTTATCAATGTATTTTATGATATGTCTCTAAGATTTATAACTAATTTGGGGAATACAATGTGTTCAGAATGAGAGATTATTGAGTAGTGTTGAGTATAAATTTGATATATTTGGTTTTAGGATAGAAGGGATGCTTTATGTTTTTATAATACTAATGTGGAATACAGTAATATTTTAAAAGAATTTGGGTGGGAGATGATACAAAATGTGTGTATTAAATGATCATAGAAAATAATTTATGTTATATAAAAATTATGTTACTAATATTTCAATGGGTTTTTATTTATTTATTGACAACATATTTGAGTGGAACTGGTAATGGATGCATTTTTTGGAGAAATGATTTGTTATATTAAATATATATTAATTTAACAACATTAAATATGAAAAAATATTTTTTTTTAAAATTCAATAATCAATTTTAAATGGAATTGGTATCATGGTTTAGAATATATTTCCATGGGATTACATGTGAATAATTTGAGTGCATTCTACAAGTTATTTGTAGTCATCCCTATTTGTAAATCTATGTGTGCCTCTTGAAGCCATTTATTGCGATTAATACATGTACAATGATCATATTATATAATTAAAAAATTTAAATAATAATTTTATGGTATATGTGGTTTTATTAAGTTGTACTATGGATTCAATGTTTTACTATTTTTATATAATGGTCAGCATCTACTATGTTTTTACAAGTTAACAATATATTGCATTTTAAATTTCTCCCTATACATTTTACAGTGGTTTATTATTAAATTTTATTTTAAGGTTGGATATAGTATATAAATTTAATATTTTATTTTTTATTTTTTCGATATCTTATAGAATGGAAAATGTGTACCCATTTAATATATTTCATAACACCCTGAAATTCTAAATAATAACTTTATTATTGATAGTGAACCAACATGTGACCACCAAGCATAGAAGAAAATATATAACCACATGAATTTATGATATATTTATTTTTAAATAAATTTATCATATTAAATATCTTGAATTAAATGAAATAATGATTTTAACATTTGTTACACACAATAATTTGTTTATAATGAGGTTCATGGAACACGGAGTTTAACTCCCGTTACACAAAACAAACATGTTTAAAATAAATTTAAAATACTATTATAATATTATTATTATACTTATAACCCACTCATTGGAATTATATGAATGAGTATTAATAAAAAAATTATGAAAATTATATGTATCTACTAATTAAAAACAAAATATAAATCATTTAAAATAAAATGAATTGTTCTCCTATAAAATGAATTAATCCTAAATGACATTTTAATAAAGTATAAAATATAAAAATTTAAAATAATTTATACCAATTTTAGTATGATTATTTAATAAAACTGAATTAAAATTTTAAATCATAATATCAAATTTATCATAGGGTTATTTTTTGTGAATTTTTTTTGGAATGATTCATTTTTTCAATAAATAGTTAAAATTGAATAGTTTTAATTCAAAAAAACAGTTGCGTTTAAAATTTAACAATGTAAAAAGATATTTTTAGTTGTATTCAAAGGAAAAAAATTAAATACATACATATATATATGATTGAAATTTTATTCATTTTTATCATATTATTATTAAATATTGATATAAAAAATTACAATCTTATGATTATTTTGTCATTTAGAACTCACATTCTCATCACATATGTGGGATTAATTTAAAAGTAAAATGTTCCTTTTCAATGATGGAATTTTTGAAAAATTAATTTAATATTTGGAATAATATGAATTTATATTATCTAATATCTTAGAAATTACTTTTATAGTAAATGAATAATGAAAACAATGAAAATTAATTACCTCGATTATGGTAAAAATGGATTTCCTATTTTGTTAATCTATGAAGATAAGAGTTTAAAATAATTGTAAGCCTTGTAAAAATTGAGTTGGAGGGATATAATTCAATATTATACTCCCCATAATAGAGTATATAGAAAATTTATGGGTTATTTATGTGAATTCACTAGTGGAAAAATGGTTTTCCAATTTGGAATTGTTTTTGTCGGTTATATATAAATGATGTGAAAAGCTGTAAAAATTGCTTTATCATGTCGATTATAAAATAATAAACCTCATAAATCACAGGACAATCCCTACCCCCATGCTTATCCCCCACTCCCATGATAGCCCCCCAATCCCCCAGGACACCTCTACCCCCTAGACAATCCCCACCAGTAAGACAATCCCTACCCCCTTTAATAGCCCCCCTGAGAATCCCTCCCCCACTGTGGACACACCCACCCCCTTGGACACCACCTAAACACCCCCACCCCCTGAACACCCATTCCACCTTGGACATCCCCCCACCCCTGGAAAACCCCCACCCCTAGACAACCCCACCCCCTCTATAACCCCCACCCCCTAGACTTCACCCACCCCTGTGGACATCCCCCACCCTCGTGGACAGCCCCCACCCCTCTGGACACCCATCCCCCCTTGGGCAGTCCCCCAACTCCCCTTCGACAGCCCCTACCAATGGACAACCCCCCCCCCCCCACCCCAAGGACACCCCCACCCTTTGGACACCCCTACACCCTGGACACCCCCTACCCCTGGACACCCCTACACCCTGGACACCCACTCCCCCTCGACAGCCCCCCCCCCCGGACACCTCCACCCCCAAGGACAACCCCCACCCGGTGGGACCCCCCTGGACACCGCCACCCCATGGACCCCCAACCCCCTTGACAGCCCCCACAACATAGACACCACTACCCCCATGGACAAACCCCACCCCCTAGACAGTCCCCACACCCTCGTGGACACCCACCACCCCCTGGACACCCTCACACCTGGACAGCACTACCCCCTTAGACAACCCCCACCCCCAAGACAACCCCACCCCATGGAAACCCCATACCCCTTTCATGACCCCCAAAGACTAACGGAACCCCCCCCCCCCACCTAGACAGTCCACCACCACATGGACACCCCCACCCTCTAGATTTCCACCCACCCCCTGTATTTTAACACCCCAAGATTTTATGATAAATATTCTTTTTAATTTCTTTGATGAATTATATTCTACACTAAAACAAGATTAGCTTGTACTATATGTAACACCTTATTAGCTTGCAATATACGCACCACTATTCTTGGCTCATGTTACACACAATTTCAAGTTCGTTTTGTGGAAATTATTCTATGTAACAGTAAGTATATATTTTGTTTAATGTATAAATGAAATAATTTTTGACTAATTTATACGCAACACAAAAGGGAGATTTCACCATACGCAGCCCTGAATTGGCTTGCATTACATGCAATCATGACCTTCCTCGATAACTTGTGTAGTATGCAATACTGAGTTTCACTAAACAACGATATGTTATTAAAATATTATATAAAGTAGCCATTATGAATAGTAATACCAACTTTTTGGAATTTTATAAATTTTATCTATCAAAATTAACTTCATTTTTGGATTCTAAATATCAAAATTAGCCTTGGGATATTTTTTGGAATATTTCTGAAAACATTCAATTTTTGATGAATAGTGAAAACACTAAGTTATTGGTTAAAACTGAATTTTTATTTAAATAATCATTTATTTAATTGAAATTTATTTTAGTTAAAAATAGATATATAATAAATATATAGGTTCAATGTAATTCATTTCAGTCATTTCATAATAATTTCGATATATAAAAATTTTATTGAACTTTTTACCGTCTTTTACCCACCTCCTAGGAGAATTTGAAAATTTACAAAAAACATTATTTTACCACTTCTATGAATGGAATTTCAAGATTCTATGAGATATGGTTGATATCAATAAGTAAAATGTGGTTTAATAAGATAAAAATAATTTACTGTGGATAGTAACTTTTCACTTTTATTTTCAACGATAAAAATTAAATAGGGTAATTAAGGGTAAAAATGATATTATTATTACACTAAAACATGTCCTAATTATATTGGATATGTGTAATTAAACAAAAAACAACCTTAGGAATAACATATTACCCTTTAGGTACATTTGGATTATATTAGGACATTTATTATTATTTTATTTAAAGAAGAGTCAAAATAGTCATAATAAATGTTTAATAACTAAATCATTTCTAATATAATGTTATACATATTATAAATTAGACTATAAATATTTATTAGAAATATAAAAATATTTCCTAAGTAATGGTATTTTATTTATAATTTTTAGACATTATATTATTTAATTTATTTATGACACAATGATGATGCAGTAATTACCTTGTTAATGAAATACTAACATAATTGATATTATAAATACCCAAATAAATGTAATTTGAGGCTTTTAATGAATTACACTAATTTAATTGGTCAATATAACATATTATGGTTTGTTAGATGAATTTGTTTCTAAGTAATAATTCTTTTATGAGTTCAAAAAAATCAAAATACCCAATATTGTCAAATTTGACTTTAAAGAGTTTTTTCAAAACATATTAAATTATTAAATTATATTCTATACCTAAAAATCTAAGGATCGGCCAAAATACTAATATAATAATATATATTACCATTATTAAACTAATTGGGATTTTAGTGATAGTTTATAGTACGTTTATAAACCATATAGTGTAAGAATACAAGAAGACACGGTAAAAGTTAAATTATTTAACTTATAGTTAAATCTAAATGATAAGGTTCAAATGGTAACCTAAACTTGAATAAAAACTATTCTTTGAGAGGATTTAGAACCATCCTCACGATATCCTCGAAATAAGTCACTTTAGATCCATTATAATCCGAATATGAATTTATTATAAAATAATACTTTATGTTTTTCCAAAGGTGCCTCTCACCTCTCTTATCATAGGGAACTCCCTCTTCTCTCCTATTCACTCATCCTAAGAAATGTTTCTCGTCCAAAACCTACCCAAATACCCTCTCAACTATCCTCCCATAATCCTAGAGGCCTTTATTTAGTCAGAAATCCACCTGAAGGGGCCATTTTGATCAAATCAAAAGGAAGAACCTGGAGAAGAGGTAAATATCTCACCAACTATTTCAACTTCCTTTCATCTTCCACTTCCTGCTACCTTGTTTTTTCCATTATAAAATAATAACTCCAGTATCGTCTAGATAATTTGATTTTATTATGAAAAAATTACAACAATATTAGTTATTTTATCCATCCTATGAATGAAAAAGTCACCACACGCGCGTATGTACGACTTACCGTCTCCACGTCGTGGTGTAGTTCGTTATTCAAACATTTCATCATTTTGATGGGTATAATAATGAGTATAAATGATATAAATAATAAATATTACATTATTATGATTATTTATATATGATATACCATCCAATTAAATATTATTTTGATATCAAAAGAATGATATCATTTCTCGTGCGTACGTACGGACTACCGTCTCCAGGAACGCGAGGAGATTTATTTTCCATGATTAACCATTCAAGTATGATTATAAAGTATATATAATAAATAATCATGAAATATATTACTTAATAATGATACTAGATTTATTTACATATATGTTTCGTTTACTTAATTCCATTTAATTCAATAAGGAAATGAAAACAACGCTCATGCGTACGTACGACCTACCGTCTCCATGAACGGTGTATTTCATTCCATTTATTGTTCTATCATATATATTTATATGATGAATATATATTATGTATAACTAATGTTTTACATTCTGGAATTATGTAAATTAGGATATTAATAATAATATCAATAACAATAAGTCGAAACATGTAGGATAAATGAAACGATTTTACCCAAAACTCTGCTTTAACATGGAATTGATAAAAGAAAAGGTAATGTAAAGTCATAAGTGAATCATATATGATATCATAAATATTATTATGGTTATTTTACAAGTTAATAATGTGTTTGAACCCACTATACATGATTTTTAGACAAGTATCGAAGAAATTGGACCTAAGGTAAGGTTTAATTTTGCGAATCTCATTTTTATCCAAGATTGCTTATACGTAAGTATTTAATAAGGTTATATTTTCCATCCATGTCCATAAAAATGTTTTTCATAAAGAGTTAAATATTATTCCATGTATTTTTAAATTCATTTTTATCCCTCTTTGAATTTTACATTGTTTCATGGAAGGAATCTTTCTTCTGTTTACCATATAATGAATTTTTTGACTTTTCCTGAAAAAGTACGAGGATAATTTTTTTAACATAATATGGCATGAACATATTTTTACGGTTTCATAACACCTAATTTTAATGAAGATTACTCTAAAATTTTTCATGATTATTTTAAACAGAATCTCTTTCTTTTAATAGTGAATGTTATTTTGTGAAAAGATAATCAATTTGAAGAAGAAATGATATTTTCCTCAAGAATTAATTTCAAGTGTTGTGTCAAAACTATTTTACATCTAAGATGACATTGTTTAGTATGATTATGTTTCAAGAATAATGTCTCCATTATTTATATGGTTTGATTCTTCTTATGAAAAAATTATATCCATTTAATTTATATGGATTAGGTTATGATGGGATGATGTTTATGAAACCAATTTTATTCTCTGGGTTATGATGAATGATTTATGTTTATTTTGTGGCACTAGTAAGAATGATTTAATTATGAGATGGGTGGGAGCTATATCTCCCTCCAATGCATTGGGTAAAAATTTATATCTCATGAGATAAACATGGCTGGAATGGAAAGTTAATCTGGTTTAGTTAAATAGGACTGGAATTAGGAGTGAAATCGATTCAGTAAGGGACTTTGTCCACTATGATGGTCTTGGCAGCAATGCCTTGGCTACTATGGAAAATATATCATGTGCATAATGGTTTTCCACAATTACATGGTTTATTCCCATGCTATTTTGTCATGATTAATGTTCCTTTATGATCTATGCCTTACGTACTCCATGATTTATTTCATAACTCAAGATCTTGATGTTTGAACTTTATGTTCATGTTTTTATGTTCAAATGTATATGGTTTGTTTTATTTTCACCATGCTTACCCTTACTAAGAATTTGATCTCTCCCTTTATATTTTTTCTTTTTCCAAAGATATAATTAAAGGTTTTATGTAAGAAAACAAAAGTGTAATATCTTTAAGGGTGATGTTGAAGATCTTTCACCATGATTAGAAGATTAAGTTCCATGTTTCCAAAGACACTAAACTATTATGGTCCTTGGGTGTCATTATTTGTCATGTATTATGTATTTCACAAAATTCATGTAATGTCCATGTACGTCGGGTGTGGGTCTCAAAAGTTTGTATCAGAGGAAAAGGCATAGTTATCCTTTGGAAACTAGGATGTAGAAACATTAGTGAAATCCCTTGAGATATTTCTAAGGTACATCTGGGGATGTCTTTATGGTTAAGTATAAATATAGGTTATAGTCCTAGAATTATGGTAATGATATTAGAATTAAATGTATGATGTTATATTTTGAAGGTGCTCCCCCTTTATTATGTTGTTTTCTTAGTATGATATTTGCCTCTCACACTATTCTTTTTGGGTTTTAGACGATGGCTGGAACCCTAAGGAACCGTGTTTATCAATGTAATGGAAAATACAAAGATTTTCATTCTGAACAAACCAATGTTATGGGATATGGAGGGAAAAATCTTGTTGCTATACATTCAAAAGTTTTGAATCATTATCAACATCCAAATGACCAGAAAAAGGAATAATATTCTATTGAGTCCTTCATGAGGCAGCGTCCACCTTGTTTTAGTGGGTCTTCTGATCCACTTGTTGATGAACAACTAATTAGTACCATTGAAAAAATATTTTCGATTCTTCGCTGTTTAGAGCATGAAAAAGTCATTTTGGCTATTTTCCAGTTAGAAGGTGAAGCAGACCAGTGGTGAACTCTTGTTAAAAATACAAGGCCCCAAGATGAAATTGAATCCATGGAATGGGGCGAGTTCTAGAACGTGTTTTTCAAAAAGTGATTCCCTTTTATTCCTCAAACAAATATGGAAAATGAGTTCCTTGAGATTAATCAAAAGGATGATGAATCTGTTGGTATATACAAGGTGAATTTTACAAGGATTTCATGGTATGAATTGGGATTTATTGTCCAACTGGAAAGTAAAGTTGGTCAATTCTTCAGTGGCTTAAAACCAAGACTTCGAAGGGAATTAGCTATAAGAGACTTTAGTAGCTATGAATAAATTGTGTGTTGTGCTATCAAGGTAGAATTGGAAGTTGGTGTAACATATTCATCTAATGGTTTTGACAATAAATGAATGATGGAGTTCATGGAAAAATCTCTAAAAAATGGTGAAAAGAAGAAGAATGTTTCGTTAGGCTCAAAGTGTGGAAAGAAGCATGGTTGAGATTTCTTTAAAGGGACTAGCAAATTTTTTATGTGTGGAGAAGAAAGCCATCGAGCAGTTGAGTGTGGAAGTAATGTGAAAAAGGTAGCTAATGATGAGAATAGAGAAAAGACTATAGAGAATGCACCACCAACACTTCAATGCTTCATGTGCAAGGAAATGGGGTATTATGCTAACCAATGCCCTAATCCAAGGATTAATGATGATCGACCTCAACAACCTCTTAAGGAAAAGCAAAAATGGAGGTCACATGCGATCACTATTGGTGATGTTGAGAATGACAATGATGTAGTGGAATGAATATGGTTTTATGTATTGGGATTCCAAAATAATGTTGTGGAATCTCATTTGTAGTATTATTGAATATTGGAATATCTAAGTATTGGTTTATTGTGGTACCAGTGACCATGAAAAGTGATTGAATTTTTTTGGAAAGAAGATGATATGCACTTAATGAAGGTATAAGTAGAAAATAATACTCATGATAGTATTCATGAGATCATGATTGATATAACGACAAAGTGATATCATGGTTTGAGTACATATAAATTTTGTGATTTTGGTATGTGGAAAAGTTAACTTTTGAAAGCATTATTGTTTTCACTAAGGTTCAATGGGTATTTATTTTTCAAGAGAATACAAGATTAAGGTATTCACATGTTTTGAATGTGAACAACAAAAAGATATATCTTAAGATATATGGGGGATAAATGATGGTAATCACATGCTTGGAAGATGACCTCTCTAGTAATATTTTTTCATTATGAGATTGGATAGATCTATTTTGGATAAGCCTAAAGATTAGAATAGATTATATTGGACATTCGATAGTATTATTTAAGGCTAGAACATTTTTATGATATTATTTCTGGAATGTTATAATAGTATAGTTTTAGAAAAAGTACAACCTACAGTATGGGTGACAACCCGTTGTGTCAGACATGGTTGCGGGAATCGAACCCACAACTGAAGTGCGATAGGAATTTATCTCCTACCAATGTCCTACCAAAAGTCACTATTTTTTTAATAATTTAGTTTTATTTTATAAAGAGGTATTATAGAAGAGTTATAAGTCCATTTATGGAACCATATATGATAAATCTCATCATAAGATTGACTTATGTATATAACTTTTGCTAACCTTATGTTTGAGATAGATGGAATGACCTATCATTCTATCGCATGATCTGCAAACACTTCAAGGAAGACAAATTCAACTTAATTTCATTATGTTATGATGTGGAAATTGTTCAAGGGACAAACAACAGTGAGATTGTAACAAAACCATGTAAGTATTACTTTTAATTATTCAACATTAGATAAATGATCTTCAAAACCAAAAATGTTGTCCTAGTGCCCTCATATCTGATGAATCATATGGTACCTTAGACAATCACAAATTTATGGTTTTGTGAATGTTGGATTTCTCATAGCCATATCCTCTACCACTCTCAATCAGAACTTGATGGTTATATTTCTCTTCCATATCCATATTTTCACATATGTTCTCCTTTTTGGAAACCCAGTGATGAGTAAATTTGGGTAACTATTATGTTTCATACATTAGTTTTTAAAATTACTTTTCAGTATTCCTTTTTATGATGTGGTTTTCTATTAATGAAACTTTTAAGAAGTAAAATATGAATAACCCCAATGAATTTCGAGGGTGAAATTCATATTATGTGGGGTAGAATGTAACACCATGAGATTTAATGAGAAATATTCTTTTTAATTTTTTTATGTCTTCTATTGTACAATACACCAATATTAGCATGTACTATACGCAACACCGTAATAGCTTGCAGTATATGAATCACTATTCTTGGCTTGGGTTACACACAAATTCAAATTCGTTTTGTGGAAATTATTCTGCAATAGTGAGAATAGATTTTGTTTACTGTATAAATGAAATAAGTTTTTATCAAGTTATAAGAAACAAAAAAGGGAGCATGCACTACATACATCCCTCACTTGTCTTTCATTACATGCAATCACGACCTTCCTAGATAGCGTGTGTAATACGCAATACAAGGCATCACTAAACAACGATATGTTATTAAAATATTATATAAACTAGCCATTATGAATAGTAATACCCACTTATTGAATTTTTATAAATTTTATCATTCAAAATGGACTTCATTTTTGGATTTGGAATATCAAAATTAGCCTGGGGTGAAGTTTTGGTATTTTTCTGAAAACATTCAATTTTTTATGAATAGTGAAAACACTGAGTTATTGGTTAAAACCACCTTTTTTTAATGATAATTTATTTTATTTATATTTATTTTAGGTAAAAATAGATAAATAATACCATTATATGTTCAATGTAATTCATTGGAGTCATTTTATAATAATTTTTGATATATAAAAATTTTATTGAACTTTTTACCGTCTTTTACCCACCTCTTATAAGAATTTGAAGATTTACATAAACCATAATTTTACCACTTATGTGAGTAGAATTTCAAAAATACAAGAGACATTGATGATATTAGTAAGTAAAATGTGGATCAATAAGATAAAAATAATTTTTGGTGAATAGTAACTTTTTACTTTTATTTACCACGATTAAAAGTAAATAGGATAATTAAGGGTAAAAATGATGTTATTATTTCACTATCACAAGTCCTAATTCTATTGGATAAGTTTAATTCGACCAAAAACAACCTTAGGAATAAAATATTACATTTTAGGTCCACTTGGAATAGATTACAACAATTATTATTATTTTATTTAAAGAAGAGTTAAAATAGTTAAAATTAATGTTTAATAACTAAAACAATTTTAATATAGTGTTATACATAAGGTAAATTCGACTATAAATATTAATTAGAAATATAAAAAGACTTTAAACTTAATTTTATTTTATTTATAATTTTTAAACATTATATAATTTAATTTATTTATGACACAATGATGATGCAGTAATTACCTTACTAATGAAATATTAACATAATTGATATTATAAATAACCAAATAAATGTAATTTGAGACTTTTTATGAATTAAAATAATTTTATAGGTTAATATATCATATTAGGGTTGGTTAGATGATTGTTTTCTATGTAATAATGTTGTTATGTATTTAGAAAAAACAAAACACCATATAGTGTCAAAATTGACCTAAAAGAGTTTTTAAAAAAAATATTACATTATTAATTGATATTATATTATTAAAAATATATGGTTCGGAAAAAAGTCTTATATAATAATATATATGACATTATTCAACCAATTGGGTTTCTATTTTCAGTTTATTGTATGTTTATTAACTAAATAGTGTAGGAATACAAGAAGACGCGATAAAAGTTAAATTATTTAACTTAGAGTTAAATCTAAGTAATAAGGTTAAAATGGTATCCTAACTTGTCTAAAACCTATTGGTTGAAAGGATTTTGACCCATACCAACCCTAGCCTCTAAATAAGTCACTTTGGAGCCATTATAAACCGAATATAAATTTATTATAAAATAATATTTTATGTTTTTTCTAAGGTGTAGCTCACCTCTCTTATAAAAGAGAACTCCCTCTTCTCTCACATTCACTCATCCCAAGCCATTGGGCTTGGCGAAACCCGGCCCAAATACCCACCCAATTATCATTAATGCATTCTAGAGGCCTTCCTTTAGTCATAAAGTCAACCTAATGAGCCCTTTTGATCAAATCAAAAGGAAGAACCCGAAGAAGAGGTAAATATCTCACCACCTATTACAAGTTCCTTGCTTCTTTCACTTCCTCCTCCATGGTTGTTTCCATTATTAAATAATAACTCTAGTATCTTCTAGATACTGTGATATTATTATAAAAATTCTACAACCATATTAATTATTTTATCCATCCTATGAATGAAAAAGTCCCCACACGTGCGTGCGTATGGCTTACCGTCTCCGCGTCGTGGTGTAGTTTGTTATTCAAACATATCATCATTTAAATAGGTATAATAATAAGTATAAATGATATAAATAATAAATATAACATTATTATGATTATGTATATATGATATACCATAAAATTATATACAATTTTAATATCAAATAATGATATCATCGCTCATGCGTACATTCAGACTACTGTCTCCACGAACGTGATGAGATTCATTTTCCATGATTAACCATTCCAGTATGAATATAAAGAATATATAATTAATAATAATGAAAGATATGACATAATAATGATACTGGATTTATGTAAATATATGTTTCATTTACTTAATTCCATTTAATTCAATAAGGAAACGAGAACTGCGTTCATGCGTACGTACGACCAACTGTCTCCACGAACGGTGTATTTCATTACATTTATTGATCTATCAGATATATTTATATGATGAATATATCTAATATGTAAATCATGTTTTAAATTATGGAATGATGTAAATCAGAATATAAGTAATAATATCAAGAACAATAAGTCAAAACACGTACGATAAATGAAACGATTTTACCCAAAACACTACTTTCACAATGAATTGATCAAAGAACATGTAATATAAAGTTATAAGTGAATCATATATGATATCATAAAAATTATTATGGTTCTGTTATAAGTTAATAATATGTTTTAACCAAAAGAACATGTGTTTCAAACACGTATGGATGAAATTGCACCTAAGGTAAGGGATAATTTTTCAAATCTCATTTTTATCCTAGATTGCTTATACGTAAGTATTTAACAGGGTTATATTTTTCATCCATGTCCATAAAAATGTTTTTCATAAAGTGTTTAATATTATTCCATGTATTTTTGAAGTCATTTTTAACCCTCTTTGACATTTACATTCTATTATCGAAGGAATCATTCTTTTGTCTACCATATAAGGATTTTTTTTACTTTTCTGGCAAACGTACGGGGAGAATGTTTTCTTAACATATACGGCATGAAAGGATTTTTACAGTTTCATAATGCCTGATTTTCATGAAGATTCCTTTACAGGTTTTCTTGATTTTTTTAAAAAAATTCCTTTCTTTTAATAATGAATACCTTTTTGTAAAAATAAACTGATTTTGATGAAAAAGGATATTTTCCTCAAGAATTCATTTCAAGTGTTTTGTAAAAACTATTTTTCGATTTAAGATGACATTATTTAGTATGATTATGTTTCATGTATAATGTCTCTATTATTTACATGGTTTGATTCTTCTTGTGATGAAATGATATCCATTTTTTATATGTATAAAGTTATGATGGGATGATGTTTTTGAAACCCATTTTATTCTTTGGGTTATGATGAATGATTTATGTTTATTTTGTGGCACAAGTAAGAATGATTTAATTATGAGATGGGAGGACCTATATCTACCTCCGATGCATTGGGTAATGATTTATATCTCATGATATAGACATTGATGGAATGTCAAGTTCATCCGGTTCAGTGTTATAGGACTGGAATATGGAGTGAACTCGATTCAGAAAGGGACTTTGTCAACTATTAAGGTCTTAGAAATAATTCCATGTCTACTATGGAAAACATATCATGTGCTTAATGGGTTTCCATAATTACATGTTTTATTACCATGCTATTTTATCTTGATTAATGTTCCCTTATGATCTATTCCTTATGTACTCCAATATTTATTTCACAACTCATGATCTTGATGTTTAAACATTATGTTAATGTTTTTATTATAAAATGTATATGGTTTGTTTTATTTTCTCCATGCTTACACTTATTGATCATTTTAACTCACCGTTTATCTGTTTTCTTTTCCCCAGGATATAAAGAAAGGTTTTAGGTAAAAAAAACTGGAAGATCTTTATGGGAGATATTGAAGATCTTTCACCATGATTAGAAGATTATGTTTTGAGTTTCCAAAGACACAAAACTATTACGGTCCTTGGGTTTCATTTTCTGTTATGTATTAAGTATTCCACAAAAGTCATGTAATGTCCATGTAAGTCATGTGTGGTTCTCTAAATGGATAGCCCCCCACACCTAGACACCCCCAATCAGCTTGGAAAGCCCTACCCCATAGATAGCCCCCCCACCACAACCCAAAACACCCCCTTGGGACACCCCCTCCCCCTTGGACAACCCCCACCCCCTAGACAGCAAACCCCTTTTACAGGTTCCGGATGTCATGTGTATAGGTTCTAGATGTCATGAAGAGGATTATGAGTACAGTGTTACATGGTTCCTAGGTGAAGAGTGTACAATGCTAGTTGTTATGTGAAGAGGATATACCAACGATTTCATAAACTATTTAAATACATTTTTTACAAGAGTGTGTGTGCCAATTGTTCTTGAACCATTGGTATACATATATCCAAACGGTTTCCATGAAACAGTTGTAATAGATTATATGCTGGAAAACATGTATAACAATGGTTCTTGAACCATTGGTGTATATATCCCAAACGTTTTGTTGAAACAATTAGAATATATACACATTAGACAGTCTATATAGTTTTTAAATTCAATCACTTCTACTTATTTGGAGATAACATCTTCATGGGAAAGAATGTTCTTCTTTATAAAGGATTTAAATTCTAAATTAATCGTTCCTCTCACACCCATTGACAAATTTTTCATGGGTTTTTTATCACCACCATATAATAATTTCATTGGAAACTTTTCTATTAGATGACTAACTTTTATATATCGAAATAAATCAAGTATAATATTTCTTTTGAATGATCCCAAATCCTTAATTACTAACACATCTATTCCCAATTGTTTTTGAATGTTTTTTTAATTTCTAATTATGTCATTCTTCATTTAAATATAAAATGGTTACATCTAACTATATTTTCTTTTTAAAAGTATTTCCATGCATATCTATTTCAAATACACATATATTTTTTTATATTTCAAATTTGTTTTACATTCCAATTATGATATTTATTATAAAAATATAAAATTGGCTTATATTAAAAAGATGTATAATTTTGATATTTGTTATAGGTAATAATGATTCAATGTTTTATAACGTTTTATCAAATGAGTAATGAATATGAGGAAGGTGGGGATGCCTTTTTGGAATTTTCAAAAAAAATGTTCCAAAAAATGACATTTTTTTGTCCATGCCTGAAATGTTTGAATAAGAAGAATTTGAAAAGTAGAGAGATACAAGATCATCAAATTTTTCATGGCTTTAATAAAAGTTATAGTCCTTGTATTTGGCATGGTATAACTGGACAGAATGTGAGATCTCTTGATATTGATGATTTTACAGATGGTAACTCTAATGGAATTGAAGAAATGATTCATGATATTACAGAAGAACAAATTGATATAGAACTAATAGTTGCACATCTATATGTTGATGCTAAAGAAATATTGTATCCTCGTTCTATTGATTTTACTGTTTTTTATGTGGTGTTATGATTGATTGTCCTGAATCAGAAACATGGATGGAGTGATAGAAGTTTTATCAAGCTGGTAAAATTTTTGAAATACATTCTTCCAAAAGTCTAAGATCTTCTAGATTCACATTATAAGGAAAAGAAATTCTTATTCCTGATGGGATTGGGATACAATAAAATGAATTATTTTCTGAATGACTCAATGATATATAGGAAGGGCTACGAATTTCTATCATAGATTTCAAAATTTGGGACATCACAGTATAAGTTGAAAGAAAAATATCAAACTGGTGTAGAGATTACAAAGATCCCTACCAAGGTATTTTGGTATATTCCAATAGTTTATCATTTTAATAGTTTATTTTCTAATTAGAATGATGTAAAAAGGTTATGATGGAATGTTGATGAGCAGATATGTGATAGAAAAATAAATCATCCTGCTGATGGTTCATAATTGAAGAAACTTTATGAGTAGTGTCCTATATTCGGAAATGATATTATAAATCTCATACTTGGGTTGTGAATAGATGGTATGAATCCATATATAAGCCTTAGTAGCACACATAGTTCATGGCCTATTTTATTGGTAATTTACAACCTTTCTTATAATGTTTTTTTGAAGAGAAAATATGTATGGTTGAGTATAATGATCTCTAGTCTGAAGCAACCTTATAAATGATATTCATGTTTTCTTTTCAAAACTGATTGATGATTTGAAACTTTTATGGGAGGATGGAATTACAGTGTATTATTATTATAAAATGGAATATTTTCAATTGAATGAAATACTTTTGTTCACTATAAATGACTTCCCAACGAATGTGAATTTGTCTAGATACAATGTTAAGGGGAATAAAGCTTGTCCAATTAGCGAACAAAAGACTTCATATTGTCAATTGTATCATTATAGAAAAATTGTATACATGTGTCATTGAATGTTATTGACTATGGATCACACTTTTAGAGGACTAAAAAAGGAATTCAATGGCTCACAACAATTTGATATTTCTCCAAAACATTATCCCCTGATGTGTATTTTGAGAGGGTGAAAAAACTTGATGTGACATTGGGAAAGACACATAAATATGTTAACGATATATATATTTGGAAAAAAATGTCAATATTTTTTGAGCTACCATATTATAAATATCATGAAGTGAAACATAATCTTTATGTCATGCACATAGATAAAAATACTTGTAAATGTTTTATTGGAACATTATTAGATATTAATGGAAAGAGTAAAGATGGGTTGAATGGAAGATTATACTTATTATCAATGTAAATTTGTTTGGATATAGCTCCCACTCTTAATGGAGATGAACATTTCATCCCTAAGATTGTCATTCATTGTCCAATAGTGATACAATTATATTTTTTCAGTGTCTTCATGATATAAAAGTCCCTCAAGGTTATTCATCAAATGTAAAATTTTTGGTCACATTTAAGGATTTGATGTTGATATGTATAGAATATTGTGATTTTCACGTCAGGATGCAACAAATTCTATCAGTTGCATTGTGTTGAATATTTCTTACCCATGTCTAAAAGACTATAATGAAGGTGTTTTATTTTTTCAATTCAATTTTTAAGAAGGGGATTTATGTGAATGTTTTGACCATTTTGGAAGAGGATGTACTTTCTATACTTTTTCTATTGGAAATGTATTTTCCTCATTTATTTTGATATAATGGTGAATTGAATGGTTCAACTGGTTCGGGAAATAATTTTTTATGGACAATTTTATCTTCTTTGGATGTATCCATTAGAATGGTATATGAAAAAAATGAAGGGGTATGTTAAGAATCAATATCAACCTGAATCCTCTATTATCAAAAAGTACATTTATGAGGAAGTAGCAGAGTTTTGTATGAGCTACTTGGCTGCAGCACAACCCATAGGTTTTCCTGAATCTCGCCTAAAATGAGTTAATAATGAGGGAAATGGGATTTGAGGATTGAATGTCAAATATTTGTTATCTGAACTAATTATGAACGTACAATTATATATCTTGAATAACATAGATGATTCTAAACCATATATCACATATCTTATTAATGAGTGGAAACAATGTCTTCCAAAGAATAATGAAATGTAAATTTTGAATGAGTAAAATAAACATTTTCCATGGTTTAAAAAGACCATGCTTGGTATATCACATGTATAAGAGGAATTAATATGGTTAGTGGGAGTTAAGTATATAAATGTGATAACATGGTCTATGTTCGATATTAACGGCTATACATTTTAAACAAAAGGTCAAGACAATAGTGGTTTTGTAACACCCTGCCCCTACCTCATTGGCTTGAGGAGGCGGTGAGGGATACTTAGCCTTATGTGACATTCACAGGTCAACAATGTCTCGCAATAAATATCGGGGGCTTCAAGATCAAATTACAGAATTATTTCCCTTAAAACAAAACCAACCAAACCATCCCTTAACAAACACTATATGATGCATGTCAGTAAAATATCCTAGCATGTATTTCTGAAGGACAAACATGTTGTTCCACAATATATCCCAAAACCAATACAATTGGACATGTCTATACCACATTAGAGTAACAAGTGGAAACTAAACAACAAAACCCAACATGAGCCAAGACACACTCCATGGCTCCACACTAAGCTCCATTCTCCAAGATCCACCCAAACATCCCGATGCACCACTAATGTAGGGTGATGTCTTACCTTTTCCTATGTCACAGTACACAACATATGCAAAGACACCAATGTGCCAAAGCAGGGGGTGAGTACTAAAACTCAGTAGGATTTCCCCATATGACTTCCCTACACACACCACTAGGATAAAATCGTTATTACTTTTATATTAAATAGTTTATATAAAATAATAACAAGTGCATCCATTACCATATTCCAAACACACTCTTACCAAGCCATTTAACCCAAACCAAGTATCCTAGGGAAAGGCAAGCAATCATGCCGTAAGCCACACATGCCACACAAGGAAGCCAAATACACCATGCCACAAACCCATTACCTTTTTCATATTTCACTCACAATTCCCACCTATAAACATCACCATACAAGAACACAACACATCATGGTGGCACATCCCATCCATCCTATCCACACAACAAACCATGGTGGCACATCTTCTCCACTAAAAATTGATGGTGGCACTTATCGTCCACTATCCATCCCCTTTTTATAGTGGAACTTCTCGTCCACTTACCATTGATGGTGTCACTTATCGTCCATTATCTATCCCCTTTTTATAGTGGTCCTTCTCGTCCACGTTCAGAACATTCATGCAAGCCAACATAACTGAGCATATAACCCATCAAGGCCACAACAACTTGCAATCATCCATTTCCATTACATGCCCATCCACTTCAATAAATCTAACATTGATTGAAAATGCCCTTTAACCATTTTCCATGACAAACCCCATTTCATTAAAACAACCCTTTTTATTGAAAACCATTTACTCAGTTCATCATAATCAACCATCAAAACAACTCATTTGAAAACCCCATTTTAAAATCACATCAAGATCATTTCACCACAATCCCTTCTTCCCCAAAATTCCCAAACCATTACTGAAGGGATTTCCATCCGATTTCGCACATCAACAACACAATTAATGTAGTACCACTGGTTTGAGTTATGTGGCCTTTTTATGAATTATTATGTGTTTAATGTGCATGTATTTAGTTGGGAAGATGTTGGGAGAGTTTTGAATGGTTTTGGATAAGTTTGAAGGCTTTTCTAGGGGAGCACGGTTTGAGCATGGTTAGGGTAAACCATGTGGATGCTCCAGGAAACCATGAAAGGGGAGACAGTAGGCTTCGTATCGCCTACACAAAGTTTTCCAAACCATTAAAGGCAACCGTGCATACACTTTCTCTCAAGGCAGTAGCGCGCGCACGGTTAGAACACGGTTTGACAAACCATGCGGACGAACCGTGCGGTCACTTAAAAATAGGGTTTTAAAACCCAGGATCACTCGAGATTGCCTCATTCCTCTCAAAATCCTCTCCCACTTGAGCCTCACGTGGGATTTTTAGTTCTCAAGGGTGGGAGGGTCTCTCCAACTCCTTTTGGAAGCAATTCAAAGGGTATTCAAGGTGGTTTGAGGGTGGCTTCATCTAGGTAAGTCTCTCCTCTTGGTTTCTTTGTGGTTTCCTCTAGATCTACATCCCTCTCTTTCTTGGTTTTCTAGATCTACACTTTTTGTGTGTAGATCTAGGGTTGTGGTTGCCTTGGATGATGTTTTAAGGCTTATGAATGTTAGGGAAGGGGATCTAGAGAGGTTTTGGTCATGAGTTTGTTGGATTTGAGGTGCGATTTCTTGTGGGACGATTTCACCAGAACACTAATGGTAGGTGGATTCTTTCTGCACTCCACTTGGATAGAACATGGTTTGGTTACAATTTATTTTTGTTTCTTAAAATTAATTTTGTAGTATATTTTTGAAATTATTTGGAAATCCCTTTGGTAATGGTTTCGAGATTTTGGGGAAGAAGGGCTTGTGGTGAAATGCTCATGATGTGAATTTAAAATGGGGTCTTAAAATGAGTTTTTTGTTGGATGATTATGATGAAATGAGTAAATGGATTACAATTAAAAGGGTTGTTTTATTGAAATGGGGTTTGGCATGGATGATTCTTAAAGGGATTTTCAATAAATTTTTGATTTATTGATGTGTTTTTTCATGTAATGGAAATGGTTGATTGCATGTTGTTGCGGCCTTTATGGGTTATATGCTCGGTTATGTTGGCTTGCTTTAATGTTGTAGAAGTGGATGATAAGGGCCCCTATAAAAAGGGAATGGATAGTGGACGAGAAGTTCCACCATCAATGGTAAGTGGACGAGAAGTTCCATAATAAAAATGGGATGTATACTGGACGAGAAGTTCCACCATCAATAGAAAGTGTACGAGAAGTGCCACCATGGTTTGTTTTGGGCATGGATTGGATGGGATGTGCCACCATGATGTGTTGTGGGCTTGCTTGGCGATGTTTGTAGATTGGGATTGTGAGTGAAATATGAAAAAGGTAATTGGTTTGTGGCATGGTTGATTTGGCTTCCTTGTGTGGAATGTGTGGCTTACGACATGATTGCTTGGCTTTCCCTAGGTTACTTGGTTCGGGTGAAATGGCTTGGTAAGGGTGTGTTTGGATTGTGGTAATGGTTTCACTTGTGATTATTTTATATAAACTATTTTATATAAATGTTCTAACAGTTTTATCCTATTGGCGTGTGTAGGGAAGTCATTTGGGGAAATCCTACTATGTTTTTGTACTCACCGCCTACTGTGGCACATAGGTGTCTTTGCAGATGTTGTGTACTATGAGTGAGCAAAGCTAAGACATCACCCTTCTTTAGTGGTGCATCATGATGCCTTGGTGGAGCTTGTAGCATGGAGCTTGTTGTGGAGCCATGGAGTGTGTCTTGTCTCATGTTGGGATTTGTTGTTTAGTTTCCACTTTGTACTCGGATATGGTATAGACATGTCCAGTTGTATTGGATTGGGGATGTATTGTGGAACAACTTGGTTGTCCTTTGGGAATACATGAGAGGACATTTTATTGAAATGCATTATATAGTGGTTGTTAATGGATGGTTTGGTTGGTTTTTTCTTTAGGAAAAATTGTTCCCCAATTTGATCTTGAAGCCCTCGACATTTATTGCCAGCGTTTGGCGTCATGGGAATGTCACATAAGGATATGTAGCGCTCACCACCTCGTCAAGACATTGAGGTAGGGGTGGGGTGTTACAAATGGTATCATCTTGTTTGGTCCTTTGGAGTTGATTCTCGGATTTGGATTTGACATTCATTGTGGTATATTCCATGTTTCGGGATGGTAGAAAGGTGTAGGAATGTCGGAACATGGAATGTATAGAATAAAAGGATGTAGCTAACCCTTTTATGTTGAACTTCAGGTTACCAAGGATTTAGGTTCATAAGTGTTTTGGAGACACTTATAGGCATTAGATATATCATTGTCATGGGTGTAGCCAATGAGATGAGCATTACATGGATGGTATAAATGACTTCCCTCTAGGATGCATATTTCATTGGGCATAATGATTTATGGGATAAATTGAGAAATTGTTTTTCAAATGTGTGAAATTTTAATGTGAATAAATTTAGTATTTTGAAAATGGTTTGGTTTTCAAAATGGTGAAACATGGTAAATGTGGAAAGGTTGAAAGACTTGTTGTGATAGTGTTGTGTAATGTGATATGAAATGGTATTTCGTGATGTCAACGGAAGTGAGACTCATGTTTTGTTTTCTGTTTATAGAAATGGAACCACGTAGGCGTTGTAGAGACCAAATGGATGTGGTTGATGAGAACATGGTTGCACCTGAGCCTCAGGTGAACCAGCAGTTAGTGCACAGTATAGTGCAAGCTTTCTAAGCCGTGGAAAGTGGAAACTAGGTGGATGAACCAAGGAATGTGGATCATGCGGTTCATTTTCAAAAGCAGAATCCACCCATCATCAGGGGTGATTAAGAGCCAGAGAGTGTAGAAACATGGTTGAATAGAATGAACAAGTTTTACAAGTCCATTGGAAATCCGGTAGAGTTAAAAGTGAAGTTGGCCACATATATGTTGGAAGATATTTCCATTCTATGGTGGGAGTTGGTAGTCCAAGTGGGGACGGACCAGGGTGCGGTGTGGGAAGGCATTGAGGAATTGTTTAAAAAACAATTCTACCCCCATACGTTCAGAATTCAGCATACGACTGATTTCATCAGTTCGAAGAAATAGCTTTTGTCTATGATGGAGTATGCAGCTATGTTTATGAACATAGTGTGGTTTTCATTCGAGGTGGTAGGTAGCACATCGTTGAAGGAAAGGATCATTGAATCGAGGGTAAGGAAATAAATCTATTCAAATATCGCAGCGCTGTGTATAGATGATTACATAGAGGTGGTAAATAGAGCCTCAGTGGGTGAGTGAGATCTGTTGGGAGCTCCAGGTGGAGGAAGTATTGTGGTACCCATGGGAAATACTGGGAACTCTAACGCTGGGTACAAGCAAAGGAGGGACACTGAATCCCAGGGTGGGAACACTATTATTGCATGTGTGTTAGATTTACTAGGTTTAAGGGTAGAAATGATGCCCTTGGTTTTAAAACATAAAACTCCTCTGGATCGAAGAGAGTGTTGATCTTTCTTGTGTAGAGCATGTTGTATTGTTGTGTGAGAGGTTGAGATAACTTGGAATTTCTTAGTTTTTGAGATGGATGGGTATGATGTAATCCTGGGAATGGATTGGCTGGTGGTTTTTGTGTACCACGTCGACTGTAATGCACAGAAAATGTCTTTTACGAGTCATGATGGCATTATAAATCTATTTATAGGAGAGAAGCATAAAAGGCATGGTGCAACGGGTTTTTTGGCACCATCAGTGGGCACGTTATCGTATTATTTGGTTGTGTTGTCATAGGAATCGGTAGACGGTGTTGAGTAGAGTGTTCTTCCAGCCTTGGGGGATCATTTTATGGATGTTTTTTCGGAATAATTCTCTAGGTTACCTCCCGTAAGAGAAGTGGAGTTTACGATTGATCTCCTCCCAGGGACCAGTTCTATCTAAATTTTGTCTTATCGGATGACACCATATGAATTGAAGGAATTGAAAATCCAGTTGGAATAGTTAGAAAACAATGGGTTTATCTGGCATAGCACGTCTCCGTGGGTAGCGCCAGTGTTGTTTGTGAAAAAGGCGGATTCAACTTTGAGTCTCGGTTTTGATTATCATAAACTTACCCAAGTTAAAATAAAGAATAAATATCAACTTCAATGAATTGATGATTTTTTCAATCAATAGAGGGGATCCTAGTGGTTCTCCAAGATCGATCTGAGGTTGGGGTATCATCAATTGTGGGTGAGGAAGGACAATATTTCAAAAACAGATTTCAGAAGTAGATATGGCCATTATGAGTATGTGGTTATGCCCTTTGGTCTAATGAATGCGCCAACGGTGTTCATGGTATTGATGAATCATATATTTCAGTGATATCTGGATTCAGTTGTGGTGGTGTTTGAAGAAGATATTCTTGTGTATTCAAATACAAAGGTGGAGAATGGGAAGCACTTGGCGATAGTTCTGGGGATCTTGAGAGATCATTGGTTTTATGACAAAATGCCAACGTGTGACTTTTGGATATAGGAAGTTCGTTTTCATGGCCATGTGATTTCTTAAAGTGGTGTTTCAGTGGATCCGGAAAAGATATAGGCTATTATCTCGTGGAAACTTCTAAAGAATGTGTTTGAGATATGGAGTTACCTTAGTCAAGTTGGGTATTATCGGTGTTTTGTTCATGATTTTTCACGTCTGGCTTCGCCGATGATAGCTTTGACAAGAACGAATGTTCCATTCCAGTGGAATGAATAGTGTGATCAATGTTTCGAAGAGCTAAAGGTTCTCCTTACATCATCCCCAATATTGGTTTTTCCAGAACTAGGAAAATGGTACGTGGTTTATTGTGATGCATTGGGGTCAGGTTTGGGGTGTGTTCTCATGCAAGGGAATCCTGTAGTTGCGTATGGATCATGGCAGTTGAGGGTGCATGAGAAGAACTACCCAAATCATGATTTGGAGTTGGCAGAAGTGTTCCATGCATTGAATGTGTTGCGTCATTTTCTCTTCGGTGAGAAATTCCCGGTATATAAAGATCATAAGAGCCTGAAGCACATTTTCTCACAAATGGATTTGAACTTGAGGCAATGTAGATGGATAAAATATCTCCAAATTTTTGATTTTGACCTAATGTACGCAACGGGTAAGGGGAATTTGGTGGCAGATGCATTAAGTTGAAAATAATACACTCATGTGGTAAAACAGGCATTGGACCAGTGGCAATTGATGTCGGTTATAGCTGATATACGGTTGGAATGTGAGGACCAGGGTGATAGAGAATTCTACTTTCTGGTTTTGTTGATTCCTGACTTGGTTGGCATTGTTAAAGAGGCACATATATCTGATTCTGAGTCTGTGACCATGGGGTCTAGAATCAATGGTGGTGAGACCATAGAGGGTTGGAAACTAAATGGAGATTCAGTTTTGTGTATTTGGAATCAGATGGTTGTATTAGTTGCTTATCAAAAGGATCTTCTCAGAGCGTATCATCATTCCAGCTGGGCTATTCATCTTGGAATTCATAAAATGTATAAATCATTGAAATCACAGTTCTAGTGGGCTGGTATGAAAAGAAGTGTGGATGAGTTTGTTTCGAAATTCTTGACTTGTCAGCGGGTCAAGGCAGAGCATCAGAGTCGAGTAGGAATGTTGAAGTCTTTACCAATCCCTGTTTGGAAGTGGGAACAAATAGCAATGGATTTCATCACAGGTCTCCCATGAATGGTCAAAAAGCACGATGCCATTTGGGTGATAGTGGATCGACTAATGAAGTCGGCCCATTTCATCCCGATTCGTGAATCTCATACAGTTGAGAAGCTGTCCAAAATCTATATCCCGGAGGTGGTAAAGATACATGATGTTCCAGTTTCAATTTTATTAGATAGAGGTCCAATGTTTACATATCGTTTTTGGAAATCCTTTCAGAAAACCCTAGGGACACTGTTGACTATGAGCATCGTGTATCACCCACAAACGAGTGGTCAATCTGAGAGGATGATTAAAATTTTGGAAGATATGTTATGGGCTTCTGTCAAGGATTTTGGTGGATCATGGGAGGTTCACATTTCGTTGGTTGAGTTTTTGTACAATAACACTTATCAGGCATCTATACATATGTCTCCGTTTGAAGCATTTTATGGGCGGCCGTGTCATTCTCCACTATGTTGGGTGGAAACGAGTGAGTCTTCGATGGTTGGAATGAGCCTTGTCCAGGAGACTACGGAGAAGATCAAGTTGATCATGAAGAGAATGGAGACGACTCAATGTCATCAGAAATCGTATACGGATTATCGTCGATGGTCATTGTCATTCGAGGTGAGTGATAATGTTTTCTTGCGGATCTCTCATAGGTTGGGGCATTGTCGGTATGGAATGCATGGGATGTTATCTCCGAGGTACATTGGACCTTTTGAGATTATTGAGCAGTTTGGTGAGGTGGATTATGATTTGGCATTTCCACCTAGGTTCAGTGCGGTGCACAAGGTGTTTCATGTGTCGCAGTTGAAAAAGATTCATCCAGATCATGACCATGTGATTCGATGGGATCCTATTGAGCTAGAACTGGATTCTTCATTGGTTCATGTGCTTGTGTGGGTTATGGATAGGCCTGAGAAATTAATTAATTGTAAAATCATCAATTTAGTTCATGTTTTGTGGAAACATGGTCAGATTCAAGAGGAGACTTGGTAGCAGGAGAAAGAGATGGTCGAGTAGTGGCCCGAGCTCTTTCAGCAAAGGGCGGGTTCACTACATTCAGATGACATAAAGTCCAATGGTGGGGATAATGTAGTACCTATGGTTTGAGTTATGTGGTCTTTGTCTATGAATTGTTATGTGTTTAAAATGAATGAGTTTAGTTGGGAAGAGTTTGGGAGATTTTGGAATGGTTTTGGATAATTTTGGAGGCTTTTCTAGGGGAGAACGGTTTGGGCACGGTTAGGGGAAACTGTGCGGATGCTCCAGGAAACCATGTAGGGGGAGACATTAGGCTTCGCACGGACTTTTCACGGTTTTCCAAACCTTGTGAGGAAACCATGCAGACCCTTGCTCTCAAGGCAGTACCATGCGCATGGTTAGCCCACGGTTTGCCAAACCATGCAGACTAACTGTACGACCACTTAAAAATAAGGTTTTAAAACCCGGGTTCACTCAATATTGCATCATTCCTCTACAAATCCTCTCCCACTCGAGCCTCACATTGTATTTTCGGTTCTCAAGGGTTGGAGGGGATATCCCACTCATTTTGGAAGCGATTCAATGGGATTTCAATGAGTTTTGAGGGTGGTTTCTTCCGGGTAAGTCTCCCCTCTTGGTTTCCTTGTGTTTTTCTCTAGATCTACATCCCTCTCTTTATTGGTTTTCTAGATCAAAACTTTTTGTGTGTAGATATAGGGTTGTGGTTTCCTTGGATGATGTTTTTAAAGCTTATGATTGTTAAGTATGGGGATCTAGAGTTGCATTCGTCGGATTTGAGGTGTGTTTGCTTGTGGGTCGATTTCGTCGGAACACTAAAGGTGGGTGGCTTCTCTCTCGAATCCAATTGGTTAGAAATTGGTTTGGAAATGGTGATTCTTTCAATACCATGACACATTATTAGGGTAATAAAGATAAATTTTGGGAAAGAAATCAGTTATTTTGTGCTGAAAAGATTGGGATTGATAATCAGTTGGGACCATCAAAAGTGTGAGGTACAGTTATTTTAAATTCCACGTTCATGGAATCTTTTTTATACAGTTGATTCCCATTTTTTTATTCCTCTAATATAATTTATTTATTGGGTTTACATGAGGCAATGATGCATTATGTTTTGAAACAAAAAACTCCCCTAGGTCAAAGAGACTGTCCAGTTTTCCTCTGTAGAGGATGTTGCCTGGTGGTTGATATCATTTAATTGATGTGGAATTTTTTAGTACTTGAGGTGGGAGATACTAACATAATCCTAGGAATGGATTGGTTGGAAATTTTTAAGGCCGAAATTTATTATTATGTAGAAATGGTTAGTTTTACAAAGGAGGATGGCATTGAACATCTCTTTAGAAGAGTGAAGAATAAAAATCTGGGTAAAATGGATTTTTTGGCACCATCTATTGGTACGGTACTGTATTAGTTTGCATGTTTTTCATTGGAATCAGTGGAAGGTATTGAGTAGAGTGTTCTTAAAATAGTTTTAGATCATTTTATGGATATATATCCGATAAATTTTTTAGGGTCTCTATCTCTGAGAGAAGTGGATTTATGGTTGTTCTCTTTCTAGGGACCTGTCCTATCTCACTTTCGTCATACCATTTTGAACAAGTAGAGATGATGGAATTAAATGTGTAGTGGGAAGATCTTGAAAACAAAGGGTTTGTATTCCCTATAATTTATCCTGGTGCAACACCAGTTTTTTTTGATAAAAAATTGAATAGAAAATTACATTTCTATTTGTATTATCATAGACTTAAACATGTTATGATAAAGAACCGATATCCACTTACATGAAATGATGATTTTTTGGCCAATTTAAGGGATCTTACTGGTTCCGTAAAATTGAAATGAGGTTAGGGTATCATCAATTGTGGGTTACAAAGTAGGGTATTCCCAAAATTGCATTCAGAAGTAGATATGGATATTATGAGTATGTGGTTAAGCCCTTTGGTCTAATGAATGCACAAGAGGTGTTCATGGCATTGATGAATCACAAATTTCATAGATATCTAGATACATTTTTTGGTGGCATCTGTTGATGATATATTTTTGTATTCACGGACAAGGGTGGTGCATGAGAGGCACTTTGAGAAAATGTTGAGGTCTTGAGGGACCTTCGGTTGTATGCCAAATTTTCAAAGTGTGGCACTTTGATATAGGAAGGTCATTTCCTTGGAAATTTTATTTTGGAAAGAATTGTATTGTTGATCCAGAAAAGATAGAGGCTGTTATCCCCATGAAACCTCTAAAGAACGTTTTTAATATACAGAGCTTCCATAGTCTAGCTAGCTATTATCGACGATTTTTTTGGGATTTCTCATGACTGGATTCGCTAATGACATCATTTACAAGGAATAGTATCCCATTTCAGTGGTTTGAAAAGTGTTAAAAAAATTGAATAGCTAAAGAGTTGCCTTACATCAGCACCAATCATAGTTTTTCTAGAACCAGTTAAAGGGAACTTGGTTTATTGCGAATCATCAAGATCAGGGTAGGGGGTGTGTTCTCATGAAAGGGGAACATTTTGTTGAATATGGCTCACAACAGTTGATGTTTCCTGGGAAGATATACCCAACTCATGATTTTTATTTGGCGACAGTGGTTCATGCTTTCAAAATGTAGAATCATTATCTCTTTGGTGAGAAATTTAAAGTGTTTATCGATCACAAGAGCTTAAATAATATTTTCTCACAGAGTGATTTGAACTTGGCCCAAAGGAAATGGATGGAACATGTCTAGATGATTTTTTGAATCAATGTACACATTTTTTTAATGGAAATTTGTTTGCATATACACTAATTAGGAAATCATATGCTCATATGGGGAAATAGGAATCAGATCAGTGTCAGTTGATGTCACTCATAACTAACATGCGGTTGGAATGTGAGCACCAGTATGGAAGAGTGGTATTATTTTTGGTTTCATTGGTTCCAGACATGGATGGGTTTGTTAAAGAGGCACAATTATCATATTACGAATGTTTGGAGATAAGGTCGAAACACAATGGTGGGGAGAAAATTGGGGGCAGGGAACAAAATGGACGTTCAGTTTTGTGTTTTCAAAATCAGATTGTTCATCCAGTGGATTTTTAGCAGGAAATTTCTTTTTTTATCATCACTAATTGAGGTATGTTCGTCCTAGAATTATGATAATTTTTATATCATTGAAATCCGTGTTTTTATGGGCGAGTATGAAATGGAAAGTGGATGAGTTTGTATCCTGATGTTTGACTTGTCAGCATGTCAAGGTTGAGCATTAGCAACCAGTGGGAATGTTGCAATCTTTACCTATCCTATTGTGGAAATGGGAGGACATAGTAATGGATTTTTTGATATGTCATCTGAAAATGGCCAGGAAACATTATTCAATATGGGTGAATGTGGATTAGCGAATAATGTCGGCCCATTTCATCCCGATTCGGGAATCTCATACGGTGGATGATCTATCCAAAATCTATATCCCGAAAGTTGTAAATATGAATGGTGTTCAAATTTCGATTAAATCATATAGAGACCTAACATTCACATATCATTTTTGGAAATCGTTGCAGCAGGCCCTTGGGACACAACTGACGATGAGCACAATGTATCATCCCTATACGGATAGCCAATACATGTGGATGACAAAAACATTGGTAGATAAGTTACGGGCTTGTGTGATGGTTTTTTGTGGTTAATGGGAGGATCACTTACCATTAGTGTATTTCTTAGATAATATTATTTTTCAGGCATCAATTAATATGGATCTTTTAGAGGAATTGTATGTGTTTTGTGGCGTTCACCACTATGTTGCATTGAAACAGGTGAGACTTTCCTGATCAGATTGAGCCTTGTCCAAGAGACTATGGAGAAAATCAAGATAATCTGAAAGAGGATGGAGATAGCTAAATATATTCAAAAATAGAATTCCGATCATCATCGAAGACTGTTTTCATTCGATGTGGGTGATCACATGTTTTTTATAATATCTCCTAGGTTGGGACATCTTCAGTTTGGGAAGAAGGGTAAGTAATCTATGAGATATATTGGGAAATTTGAGAGAAATGAGAGGATTAGAGAGGTGTCTTATCAGTTTTATTTTCCACCATGGTTTTTCAGGGGGCACAATTTTTTTCATGTGTTGTAGTTGAAAAAGAATCAGCCAAATTGTGACGATATGATTCATTGGGATCATGTTGAGCTAGAATTGTATACTTCCTTGTGGAAATTACAAATACAGATTATGGATTGGAAATAGAATGTATTTAATGGTAAATTCATTAGTTTAGTTCAGGTTTTATGGTATCGAGAGAAAGAGATGGCTGAGTAATGGACTGAGCTCTTTCAACGATGAGGTGGTTTTGTACATTATGAGGATGGAATGTCCAATGGTGGGGAGAATGTGGCACCCACCCAATTTGAGGTATTTAAAATTATTCATGGATTTATATATATATATATGTTGGTGTGGTGGATTTTGGGAGATTTTGGGAAGGTAATGAAAAACTAATGAGGCCTTTTTATGTCTTCACAGTTTGAGTATGGTTAGGTGATACCGTTCAAGAAGAATCATGCATGTAATAGGGTACACACTGCTTGTTCATGGTTTGTGTAACCATTTATAGTGGTCCATGTGAGGATCCCCTTTGAGGTTGTAGTAGTAACATGTTCAGGGCACAAATTTTATAATCGTGCGGGTTAATCATATAGTCCATTAAAAAAGTGTTTTTTTTAATGGGGATAGTTTGGATTTATCCCAACTCACCCAAATCAGCTGTCATACAAACCCTACGTGGTATTTATCCTTATCAACGGTTAGAGATGCTCTACCACTCAATTTTTAAAGGTTTTGAAGTAGTATATTGGGGTTTTGAAGGCATTTTATATTGGTTAAGTCTTCTCACATATTTCTTGGTTTTTTTCTTGATCTACTCTTCCATATCTCTCAGATTTCAAGATGTACACCTGTAGATTCTATATCAGTGGTTTTGGTTTCCTTCGATGTTGATTTCAGGGCATGTTGATGTAAGCAGATAGAATCTAGAGTGGTTTTGGTGGTTCATTCGCTGAATTTTTAGTGAGGTTTCTTGTGGGTCAATTTCACTGATATCCTAAATATAGGTGGATTCTCTCTCAACTCAACTTGGTTATAATTAGTTTTTTTTGTTGTAATTAATTTTTTTATTTAAAATAAATTGTGATAAAGGTGATATAGTAATTTTGGGAACCCATTAGGTGATGATTTGTTGGATATTAGGGAAAATGAGTTATAATAACAGAAGGGGATTTGTTGTGTGATTTTGAAATGTTTATTTTAAAATTGTTAGTGGTTTATTAAGAAAAATATTTTTAGAATGATGGTTTTCAGAATAATTTTTTTATTTAAATGTAGTATTGAATGGTATGTTTCTTAAATGGTGTTTTCAATAAATGTGTGATTTCTTGACGTGAAGTGGCATGTGTTGGAAGTGGTTGTGTGCTTATTGTATGGCCTTAGTACATTATGCTTATTAGTTGATTATTTGTTATGGATTGTGTTGATGTTTTCTAAGTGTGTGGTAAGTATCACTTTAAAAGGTGATGGATAATCGATGGAAGATCCACTACTATCGGTAGTGGTTGGGAAGCACCACTAGTTAGAAATTTCGTGAACAGGTTGTACAGAAGTTCAACAATTTTTGTTACCCCATTATGTGTAAGTATGAAAGGTAAAAATTTTGTGTTAATGTGAATGGGTGAAATATCATGAGGCATGGTTGTTTGGATTTCCCTTGGGTGGCATGGTCTGGGTATAGGTGTCTTGGTCAGGGCGTGTTTTTCTTATTGGTAATTATTGATCTATTTAATGTTATATATAAACTGTATATATAAATGTGCTAATGGTTTTATTATAGTGGTGTGTTCATGGATGTCATTTGGGGAAAACCAATTGAGTATTTGTACGCAACCCCTACTTTGGAGCTTTAGTGGTCTTGTAGATGTTTTCTCCAGGAAACAGGTAAGGGTAATGAAGCTCATTTTCTCATGGTTCTTTATGAGGATGTGGTGATGTTGTGGTACATATATCATGGGGATTGGCGTGGAGCTATGAATGGGGTCCTTTTTTGGGTCTTTTTGTGTAGTGTTCCAAATGGTACTTGGATTTTTTTGTCTCGTTGTTTTGGTATTTGGGAATTTCTATGGAATTGTTTGGTTGACTTTTGGAAATTTATGGGTTGGGTTTTTTGAAAGAAATGCATCATATAGCTTATTGATAAGGGATCGTTTGGTTGGCTGAATTTATCTCTAGGAATGTTTCATGAGGCCAATTAGTATTCTTCCATCCTCTCACGCCAGTTGAATGGTGCAGGATGATACAATTATTACCAAAACCTTTGATAAAAAATAGAACAATAATGATATATGGGTTACATAAATCAATAAAAATAAGTATTATAATACATATATAAATATAAGGGTTTATATATAAAATCAAATTCATGGAATTTGGAAATTCAATCCTTAATGTTATATATATAATGAATTGATAGGGATGGAATATACCTCTTATCTTGAGATGAAATTTGATAACTGCACAATAAAAACATGATATTGATGTTCAAAACATCATTTAATTAATAAATCATTAAATGATATCTTCAAAATAAATATAAAAACATTGATATTAACATGAAAAATTAGAAATTACATTATGTGATTGAAGGGATTATGATTTCTGTTGAAAAATAGATAAAACATATATTTACCCTCAATTATGGATATCCAACACACATTGAATCATAAAAATATATGACCAAATCCAATTGAACCAATAAAAATGCATATAGAAACTAGGGACTGTGATGATATGAGAGGGGAAGAATAATTAGTGTTTCATGTTAATAATCAATGATTTTTGTTTTTATTTTTATATAATTTAATGAATAATTAATGGTTATCCATTATAATTTCTCATTGGTTTCCCTATCTGTGTCTACACTATAAGAGATTCACGAAGGTTTAACATGGATATTAAAACCCCATGCATACAGTACATGTGATTATATCATATTACTATAAACAAGAAATGTTTCTTTTAGAAACCCATGTTATTTGATAAACCATGTGAAATATGTGTTCCTTGATTGTGACTCTAAACATCTACTTTCATGGTTTACAAGAGAGGGTTCAATGAATCCCATATCATTGTACACTTAAACCCTTTTCTAAAACACTTTAAAAAATTAAAATCCTATGAAAAATAGATAATAATTTTTTATAAAGCTAATAGGTATAATAAAAGTATAACATACCTTTATCATTTTGTTAAATTTTAACCACCATATGCCTTTCATTACTCGGAATTTTTGAGGCTATTTGAGAAGATTCATGAGATCAAACTAGTAGTCCAGAAAAAATGGATAAAGGGAATTGTGTTTTCTAGAGTATTTTGATTTCATGAACTATTGAGAAAAAAAATTAAGCATTGATATATCCTAAGAAAATAATTCATGGGAAAATGAAGAAAATGATTTAAAATTTTAATTGATCAATCATCCAATGAATTATTAGGTCATAATAAAAAATTCAACTAAAATAACAATCTCTGATGGAAGATAATGTTATAAATGGATTAAGTGTCAATGTTTTAATTACTATTGTGATAGTACCCAATTGATAACTAATTTAATATGGTTTAATATCTCTTATCGATACACCCACTATTGAATTTACTACCACTGATTACGCTAAACAGAACACATTAACCCAAAAAATTCATAAAGATCACAAGTTACTTGATTAAATATAGAGGGACATAACAACAAATATGGAAAAAATAAAATTCTATAGAAATGAAATAATTATTTCCTAAATGGGGCCTTATAAATCATCTGTAGAGAACATAAAAATATATGAATTAATATCATATTCATAGTACCCTTCTTTGATTTATGAATGTTTTTTTAATAATTCAATACATATGATATATGTGCTCAGTGGTACCCTTTGATCAAAGATGATATCATGTATTTCTTGAGAATTTATATTTCATAATGGATCTACATTATCCACTATGCCAACATAGAACTATATTTCTGGAAAATAACAAAAAATAATTATAAGACAATTCAAAGACAGTAGTTTCTAACCATACCACAGAACCTTAACATCATAGGCTTGATTCCATAAAAAATAAGCTACGCCATATTATTTAGTGAAAAACATAGAAATTGATGAAAAAAACATTTATATTATTATTGGATTCCATGTATATGAGAGATAATATATTGTACTGGAATAGAATAGGTAAAAAATTTCATATTCCCATAGGTTAGTGTGCATTATTTTTGGTAATGACATAGTTATTCTCATTGTCTTGAGATTACAATGAGTTGTCACATGGGCCTAGTGACTTCGCCAAGATGCCAGTTCCTTAAAATAAATAATTATGTCCTTCAAATTTGAGTGGGGGATGATTTACCATTTATGAATAAAACCATTATCTCACAACCATATTCAAACCACCAATAAAATTTTCATGAATAAAATAAATACAACACAACAACATTATCGAGCCAACTCCAAAGTGTGGAAGATTTTAATAAAAAAATGTACCAATGTAAATAGCATAAGGAAAATAAAGACTCCAAGATGTCCACAATAATATTTTCTACACAATCTCCATGCTCCACAATCACCGAACATCCCATGTATCATGAGGTGGTTCTAAAAACAAGTGATACATTACCTTATCCCATGTCTTCAAATATATCATCTAGAAAAGAACCAAAGTTACAAATTAGAGGTGAGTATACCACTACGTAGGTTTTCCCGAATTACTTCCCAACTGACACCAGAAGGATAGAAAAGTTGGTCCCATTTATATATATCTATTTATATAATGAAATTCTGTGAAATAGTTTATAACAAGACATAACATGTTCCAATACAAATTATAACCAAATGAAAATAAAAGAAATTGAGACCAATTTTTATTCAAGTAATTTTTATAGAAAAATAAATTAAGAAATCATTAATTCCATTTCTAAATATTCCATTGGAATACCCAAAACACTCTACACATCCACACAACTAACCATGTATGTAAAATGGAACTCCTTGTGCGTACGAGTGGTGAGTCAACCATTCACTTTGCAATCTCGAATGAACTAATTATAAATAGAGTTTCCTAACAATTATCCATCCCATTAAATTATGGGGGAGACCCCTAACCCTTATCCATACTAAAACCACCCTTGGATGGGGGATATCCATAACCCTTATCCATCTAATTAAATGATGTGGTAGACCCCTAACCCTTATTAGTCCAACAAACTAATTAACACACAGAAACATCTTCTTAAAAACCATGTTTGTTCACCCAACTCAAAAAATTTCAACAAATCTATTCATTTCAAGAAAAACATTAAGAAAAACAATTAAAACAAACCATTTTAGTTCAATAAAACATTAATTTTCAACAACACAATCCTTTTATTTATAACTGATGACCAACCCAATTTCAAACAACAATATCAAATTAATAAAATGTTCATTTTTTTGAAATAATCTAGAAAAACCATGTTCTATGACTCTAAAAAATTCCCATTTAAAAATATTTATTTTAAAATCATTTACAAAATAACTTTTTTCAAAGAAAACAATTTACTAGATATTCCCAAATATCCAAACAATTAAAAAAGGGTTCCCAATGATTCATAAATAGAAAAATAACTACCAAATCAATAGAAGGTATTCAATATGACATCATTTATATAAGTTATACTATGTGGAGTTAAGAGAAAATCCACCTACCTCGAATTTTTTGGTGAGAACCGAAGGCCAACGAAGAATGCTATAGAAACTGGGTTTATTCTCCATAAAAAAGGCTAATATCACTTATCCTACCCACAATGAACCCAAATATCACCATATTTGGCATCCACCATCATAGATATATGAATATATGGTATATATATGTGAAATAAAGAAAATGGGTGATGTAGATCTATGTAGATCTAAATAACCATGATGATAACGAAGAAGAATGTCACTTACCATGAGAATATGGCTGGAAAACTCCAAGGGGGGATCAAGATCGGTTCTAGAACACATGGTAGAGGTTCCACAAACTTAAATGGATTGAAATATCTAATTATGGTAATTTTTGATAAAAAAGAGTTACTAGAAGCAAAACAAGTATGATACTAAAATAGTGGATCTTACTTTTCCCCTACGCATTGTTAGTAGGCATGGTTAAGAAAACAGTGTGCTGACCATGCATCTACCCATGTGCCAAAATTTCATGTCTGTATGGTTTCTCCAAGGACCTCTACATGGTTTGGAAAAACTATTCCCAAACTGTGCACCCCACCTTTGGCCCACAAAACTACTTGAATGTTACCAAAGACTCTCATTCTCCACCCTTACATATTATAACAATATAAAGAATCCTGTAAAGGTTAAACAAACAAAACTGGGGGCACTAAATTCTACCCAAAATTGGTCTTTCCATCCTTAAAAAATAGAAAATCATCAAAGGCCTGAATGAGTTCCATCCATTTCTCTTTCATTTTCTTCTCACGTTCCCAATTATTTTACTGAATCTTACCATGTTGTTGTAAAATCCCCACATGACCATTTCTCTTTCCAAGCATGATATTCTCTTGGATGTCCACAATCTACACCGGGATATATAACAATGAAGAATCAGAATCTTGGACAACATGATCTAATTTGATATCATGGTCAGTATCAAGTTGATAATTTTTCAACTGAGGTATATCTAACACATTATGCACCAAACTGATCCATGGTGGAAATGAAAAATGATATACCACCTCTCCAACCAATTCCATAATCATGAAATGCTTATGTATCCATAAGATTAATTTTCCAATTTTCCAAAATGATGATGACCATGTTTGGGGAGATCCTCAAGAACACATGATAATTTAAGGAAAATGACAGTGGATGTTGATGATGATCCACCTAAGATATATTATCACTATGATCCGTATCCATCCTCTTTATGATCAACATAATATTTGGAATCATTTATTATACATGACTAGGACAAAATAGTGATGTCTAACATGTTTCCACATATCACAGTGGAGAATACAGTGGACTCCCATAAAATGCATTAAATAGAGCGAAATATATCATGGACTGATAGCTGTCATTATATGAGAAATCCAATAAGGGTATATTCTCCTCACATTAGCCACTAAAATCCATGAAACAACCTAGTAACATGTCTTCCACTCTGTGAATCGTTTTTTTGGATTTTTCATCTACAAGATGATGATACTCTATACTCACAGTCAACTATGTTCTTAGATATTTCTATATGGATTTCATGAAAGGACATGTGATCCTATGATCTCTATCTAAGACAATCAAAACTAGTATAACCTTTCTCTTGACCACTTAATGGATATATATTACGGATATAACCTCCATCTTATTGGTCTCATAGATTGGAATGAAATGATTTTACTTTGTTATTCGATCCACAATCACCCTTATGACGTTGGGATTTAGAACCATTCTTGGGATACTTGAAAAAAAATACATAGCTATCTTATCCCATTTTCAGACAAGGATATGTAAAGACTACAACATACCCACTAGTCTCTAATGCTCTACATTAACATGATAACATGTTAAGAAAATTGAAACTAAATTAGACACTCTCCTTTCATGTTTCCCCACCAAAAATGTTCCATTAACAAAATTTTCACCATCTATGTTCCCAGATTTATAACCCATCTAGTATGGTTATAGGTATGAATAAGTTCCTCCAAAAAAGCCTTAGGTGTAACCATCAAATCTATAATACACAAAAAAAGAACTCTGAACTAGTTTCCATCCCTCAATGGTCTCCCCACGATTGAGTTTTGAACTCAAAAACAAGAATTCTTCATTAGATACTTGTGAACAATTAACCATCTGAACTAAATGAAGAACCACAAAGACTGAAAATGAAACCATAACCTTACCTTGGTCTTCACATTCTACAAGCATATTGGTTTGGACTAATTTCAAATACCATTCATTTGGGGATTTTTTAAGCAGATCATATGAATTCATGTGTAATGCATTGGGCA
The DNA here is from genome assembly GCA_963277665.1 of Viscum album. Taxonomy (NCBI): domain Eukaryota; kingdom Viridiplantae; phylum Streptophyta; class Magnoliopsida; order Santalales; family Viscaceae; genus Viscum; species Viscum album. The sequence goes on along the minus strand of OY728161.1, from coordinate 577,200,670 downwards.
CCAAATTACCCTTTCTCACATTGTACATCATGTCAAATGGAGACATCTCAAGATACTCCATATGTCTCCATTGCCTCAGATTCAAACATGTTCATGAAAAAATATGTTTCACCCTCTTATAATTCAGAAACACGTCATATTTACCACCAATTATATAGTGACTCTGTGTATTCAAAGCATGAAAAAATGATGTTAACTATATGTTAGGTGTTGGGTAGTTCTTCTAATGAACTCTCAAATTACATGAACTATAAGAAACCACATGGTCTCCATGCATGAGAACAAAACCTAACCCTGATCTTGAATAATCACAGTACACCACATACCCCTATCATGATTCATGAAAAATCATGATGGGTGCCGATATGAGACAAAATCTCTCCTATTTAAATACTTTTTGAATTCCTCAGCCCATTGGAATGTTACATTATTATTTTTAAAAGCATTCATTAGAAAAGATAGACATGATAAGTCATCGTAATAACAAACATGACCATGAAAACACCATATCTCAAAGGCATTCTTTAGTGGTTTCCATGATATCACATTTATATCTTTTAATAATCCACTGAAACACCTTTTTTAGAAATTACATGGCCCAAAAAGCATACATTTTGTATCCAGAAGTTAGACATTGATAATTTGGCATAAAATTGATGGTCACTAGAGACTTCCAACACTATCACAAAGTATTGATCATGATCAACTATTGTCCGGAAATTCACCATGATATCATCAACAAACACTACAATCAACCAATCCAGATATCTATGAAATATATGATCAATCAATTCAATGAAGACCGCTAGGGAATTCATAAGATCGAAACGAATTAATAAATATTCATAGGGGCCATATATACTTTTGAAATGTGTCTTTGGAATATATTTCTTTCAAACTATTAATTTATTATATCTATATCACACGCCAATTTTAGAGAACCATTGATATCCCCTCAATATATCAAATTGATCATCAATGCGTGCTAGTGGATACAAATGTTTTATTGTAACATGGTTAAGATTACGATAATCAACACAAAGTGGAAGAGTTCCATTGTGTTCTCCATGAACAGTATCGGTGGCACCCACAAAGACGTACTTGGCTGACTGAAACCATTGATTTCCAGCTCATCCAATTTTACTTTTAGTTCCTGTAATTATGTTGGTCCCATTCAATAAGATGGAAGGGATATATGATTGATCCCTAAAAGGAGATCAATCATAAAATATACTTCCCATATTAGTGGTAACCCTATTATGTTCTTATGATAGACATCATAAAATTGATCCAAACTACAAGAAAACAAGTTTCCACAATCTCATCCATAAACACCAAATTCTACACCGCCAACTAGTAAGAGATCATTACCACTACGGTTTCCAAAAATCCCGTTGCACCTGTCTTTACAACCCTTTTTCCAATGATTATGTGTTTGACACTGTCCAAAGTTTAAAAACTCACAATCCTTATGTAACAGTCAATGTGAGCATTGAACACTATTAAAAAATTCATACGTAGGATTAAATCATATACATCAATCTCAAAAACTGATACATCCCACAATATCTTAGCTCCATAAATAGTTATAGAATTATCACTTCTAACGAAGGCTCAACAATCTCTTTGACCAAAGGGAGTTTGATGGTTTACCACCAAAGGCATCATCTCATGTTTTAAACATAGTAGGTTAAACAAATTTAGAAGAAATTAAGGTTTGTGAGGAACCAGTATCAAATAGAACTTTCATAATGGTAGAATTTAAAAGAATCATACCACTCACCATAGATGGTCCAATCTGATCTTCCACAACTATCTACTTAACTCCGCACAATGCTTCAATGCTAAACTCTACTCTTTATTGCCATGCTGAGATTTACCTTGTTTTGTTAGAGAATAATATGTCTGCAACATATGAGATGTTTCTTGAGAACATGACATCAGTTCACTAAGGCAAAATCACTTAAGAAGTCACATGGTGTTGCAATTGTGGCATGCTCTTGGTTCTACCATACACTCTTGATTTTTGTGGTCATGCGAACCACATTGGAAATATCCAAGATTTATCTTTGGTCTTGGAGGATATTTAGTTGCTACAATGTTTTGATTCTGATGTGTTCCACCACCATGAAATAGGTGTCCCATGTCCTTAAAATGATGGTTCTAGAGTTCTCATATCCTCTTGTGAAGATAGCCTTACTTTCTCCACTTGGATTTTCATCAATGATAGATATTATAAACCCAGTATGTAGTGGTAGTATTAACTCAATGGTTTGAAATTCTAAAGTGATGATTTGGACAAATTTTTGGTTCGCTTGGGGCTTTGGTGAAACCACATTCTCACTGGCTTGTTCTGACAGGTTTTTATGTGGGATATCAGGTTCCATTTGTTGAATAAATAACAAAATCAATATTTCTCACTCCCTAGAAACTGATTTTTTAGAATTTCAAATTCTATCACATCAACTTGCAGACCTTATTTCCAAAAAAAAAACGTTTTTCTCATTCATCCATTTCTGAAAAATCTAATATTTATTTACAAAATAAATCTATTTTTATAATATTCCACGTATCTTCTTTACAAAACAATTCCATTGAAAACTAAGTCGGAAATTTTTTATAAATTTACATGCTTTCACACATCATAAATCATTACTTTAAATGAAATATTCAATCCTAGTGGGATTTCATTCCTCTAAAAGGAGTTTATTTCTCATATCATTGGTTATCTCTAGGAAAATGAGGTTCCAAAATCTAATATGTTTTTCCAAAATACATATGTACCCAACACCCTAGAAAAATGATGTTCTGCAAAATGGGATATCTGCATCATTTTAGGATTAAAATTCCTTGTTTCGACAATCCTACTCATTTCTATGATCAAAACCAAAGGAATAGACAAGATCAAATTTCAACTCCAAGACCATGAATGGAAGGAAACTTATTAGGCAATGATCGAAGAAGCTAATATCATTTGTAATGACCCGCTTATCCCCGTTGAATTGAAAATATAATGAATCATTACAGGGCCTTATGCAACACTCCCAAATGCCAAAGGTTGTCAATAAATTCAGAAGGATTTCAAATGTGAGTGGGGCACAATTTACCCTTTATGAATAAATCCAGTATCTCACAACTATAGTAGAAATACAACTAAATAATTCATTAATAAAATAAAGACCACTATACTTTATTATTAATATCAACACCACTCCAAAGTGTGCAACATCAAAAGACAAAACAAGTGTCAATATAAAAAATAAGAAGAAAATAAAGACTCCTAGAAGACAACAATACACCATGATCCACAATATTTAAGCAGCACAATCACCAAATACCACTAGTATCGTGAGGCTGTTCTAAAAACAAGTTATACACTACCTTTACCCATGCCACTGAAGATAACATCTACAAAAGCACAAATGTTCCAATGAATGGGTGAGTGTAAAACTCAATAGGTTTTCCCCAATGACTACCCTATGAATTCTGCTAGTATTAGAATGTTATTCACATTTATATAAAACCATTTATATAAAGGAATTACAAAAAACTATTTATAACCCATTATAACATGTTTCAAAACAAATTTTAACAAAATGAAACAAAATAAATTGAAAAAAAATTTCATACTAGTTATTTTTTCAGAAAAATAACTGCACAAATATATAAAAACATTTCTCAATATTCCACTAGCATACTCAAACCATTCCACACATCCACACAACCACCCGGGCATGTATCCTAGATCTCTCTATGCTTGCGAGTGGTGAGTCATGTTTTCACTAATACATTCATAGTGAACCAATTAATAAGAGAGAGAACAAAACGATATATATCAAGTTAAATGATGGGGGATGCCACTAACCCTTATCCATCATACATTCACCTTTATAAGGGGGTGATACCTAACCCTTATCCAACCTGTTAAAGGATGTGGGAGACCCCAAACTCTTATCTATCTAGAAAAAATGTGAACTGACACAACCAGCATATCAAAATATAATATTGTTCCAAAAAATCAATCCATTTCTAAAAAACTATTATTTTAATAAAAACCATTATGAAAATAAATTCAAACAATCCAATTCAATTCAATAAAACATTCCTTTTCACTAAAAATATCATTTTATTGAAAATTGAAGAACAAACCAATTTCAAATAGCTATATCACTTCAATAAAACAATCCATTTTTATTGAAAATGTATAATAAAAACCATGTTACATTATACAAAAAAATTAACATTTTAAAATCACTATTTTAAAATCATGAACAAAATCACATTATTCAAAACACCAAATTTCTCAAATATTCTCAATTTCCCAAACCATAAAAAAATGGTTTTCAACGATTTCAAGGAAGCCAAATGACAACCAATTAGTGAAATGACATTCAATTTTAATCACTCATATCAGTTATTTTAAGTGGAGTTTAGATATAAGTCATCTACCTCGATGTTTTTGGAGAAAATCAACCATTGATAAAGAGTGCTTTTGCAACCGATTTGATTGTCAACAACAAACGGCCTTAGATCTCTTATCCTACCAAATATTAACCTAAATCTAATCATATTTTTCAGAAATCATCTTTTATATACCCATAACAAGAATATATCATAAAACGAATGTGAAAATAAGAAGTAGATCTAAGTAGATCAAAAGAAACATGACGATAATGAAGAAGAATGTCCCTTAGCGTGAGAACCAGGATTGAAAATGCCGAGGGAAGGCTTCAAATCGGTTCCAAAATTCTTAAGAGAGGTTAACAAAAATTAAAAGGAGATAAATCTTGAATTAATGATATTTAGGATAGAAAAATGATCATGTAAAAGAAAAAATAAGTTACATACTAAAAAATAGGATCTTATTTTTTCCTTGTGCATGATTACTTTTCACTTTTTGGCAAACCCTGCACTATCTTTGCATTTTCCATTGTCCCAAAACTTCATGTGTGCAGGTTTTCTCTTATGACTTCCACATTTTTTGGACAGACCATCCAAATATAATGCCCCACTCTTTTGGCCTCCAAAACATCATGAATGTTTAGCGAACTCTATCGTTCTTCACCCTTACACATTATAATCATAAAATATCATCAACTAATGGTTAGGTGCCTAAAACTGAGGGTTCTATAATTTTATACCATTTATACCATTCCAAAACTTTTATAGAGATTCCACTCATGGTTTCCATACCACATGTATACATTTAATATTTTCCTTTTAAACTAAAGTGAAATGTTTCAACACATTTCTTGTACTCAAATATGATCACCATAAGTATTACCCTTAATGAAATACAATGATGAGTCTACTAGGGAAAATTATTCCTCTTGTAATCATTGGTTGGAATTTTAACCACTGGATATAAAATAATGCTATCAAATTTTTATGTACAACACAATTTCATTTAAATTTTTATGGATGAATGACTCTACATTAATAAATTTACTAACCCAATCCTCATAGACTATATATTCTATAAAATAACCACCCAAACAATTAGGAATAAGGTAAGAGCTATCATTATTGACCAAAACAAGATAAAAAATAAATAAAAAATTTGAAATGACACACCTAGAATAAACAATACATGTAGTTGGGTGTCTTCTTGGTAACTATAGTTATAATAACATACATGTACCTATAACCTAGAAAATAGTAAATTGAATTATATATCAAAAATTGGAGTTATAATTCCAAAATAAAAAATAAAATGTATCCATGAATAGATCAAAACAATGAAATGGTTATTTTAACTCTATTAAAAATGTGAATGTTTTCATAGAGGATTTTATTCTAAAAAATAAACTATAAAAATACCATTTAATAGGGGAAACTATGATACAATCCATGTTATAAGAATGAAACATGGATGAATATTAACTATAACAAATCTATACCATGGTCATGTGAAAAGAGGAGGTTAAATATTTTTATGTATTGTGTTATCTCCGCTCTCGTAGTGCATATGTTAATCATTTGTGATAAAATATCTCAACAAAATTACTTTAAAGCTAAAAAAAATATGTATATCATTTGGAACGATGAGAGATAATAACTATAAATATAATAATAATAAATATACAATATTGAATACAGAATACCCTTAAGATATTAACATTTCATAGGTAAAATCAAGCAAGGAATATCAGATGAAAAAGAACACAAAGTACAAAAAACTAAAATTGAATCTACATGATAATATAAAAAATATTGTCTTTAATACTAATATATCCATCGCGGCCATTCATAAAGGAAAATATCCAACCACATCATTCCTAGAAGTATCATATATTTAATATTCATTCAATCATAGTTTTACATTTTCTATCCTTGAATTATCTATGTTACAAGAATTATCAATAAATATATAAAAATTCGAAAATACCTAAGGAAAAAAATAAAAAAGGTCTTTTTTAATTTCCCAATAATGAAAAATATTTAGTTTTCAATATATTGAGGACTTATAACGCATTTATGAAATTTTATCTATTAAGGACCTTTAAAAACTACATCGAAGTGTTTCCATCAATATGAAGAAAATCAAAAAATAATATAATAATACATTTTAAAACTATACATAGTCTTTATTTTTTAAAATAATTTCCGAAATTCGCACTATATAAATGTTTCATAGAGAAATTATTTGAAATAAAAATGTTTTCATATTATTATAAAAAATTAATAAAATAGATTTTTTAAAACCTATATTAAATATAACGATACTTTTTATAATATTGTATGGAAAATGAAATTTTTAATTTTAAAAAATTGCTAATAAATTAATATATTACCAACTCATATAAGAATAATAATGAGAAATAAATAAATTAATCATAATGAATAAAAACCACACGGACCAACCATCTCATATGATAGAAATGTTAACAAATTTCTTATGAATAAGAGAATAAGAAACCTAATTAATATGAGAAAAAATTATTTTAGGACCTTGTATTATTAAGAATATTAAATTATATTCAACTGATGAAAATATATCAATAGCTTATTATTGTTTAAAAAATATAAATTTAACAGAACATATATTTCACATTATTCTATACCCAATAAATGAATATTTGAATGGATTACAAATCTGGAAAAATATTATAGTAGATTATCCATATTAGAAAATTATACATTTAATTTTTTTCATCCAATAAATTTTAATGTTTCATATATTAAATTAATTAAAATGAATATAGTATTTAATTATATTTATTTCAGATCTAATGATAATTTTAACATTTTTAGAATACTTTATATGCCATGATAAAATTAGAGCTTGATTTTGAAAGAAAAAAATTCCAACATGTTTTTACATTAGACATATAATAATTATTTATGGAATGTTATTCATGTTACATGACACAATTTACTAATATATTATATATTATGTAAGAATTGTAAATTGTTGTACTTTTGAATAATTAATGAAATTAATAAATTTAAATATATGTAAAATTTTTATCGTTATTTTCTCCAATAACCATATGAATGAAATATTCTAATTCAGATTCAATTAATTTAAATAATGTTATATTACATCAGAAAAATCCAAAAATGTTAGACAAAATAAAATGGAGTCAAATATTTAATTTCTTATTATTAAAATGTGGAAATAGTTTGTAATAATAAATAGAAAAATTGTAAACAAGAGATTATTCATTCATGTACTCAATATATAATGTAGTAAAATATGAAAAATATTTCCTTTTCCAATCAATATATACTTGTCTATAACTAATTAAATACATTTCTAGTTATGTATCTAATACTACTAAACAATGATCATCCAATTGTCAAAAGACCACAAGGATTGTCTCAATAGTATTTAATAAGAATAAATATCAACACTCGGTTCCATGGAAAGGACTCCATACCATATTCTTGTAACCATTATTTTTTGAATTTTAGTATCATAAAATGAAAACTCATTCATATCAGCAATGAATGTTATCATCTAAAACTTTTCAAAGAATAATTCATCATAAATAACATGAATGATTTCATATTTCTATTATGTATTTTAAGTTACCCATATTTTTTAACTCTCGTCTGATGAAACACTAATGATAATGTGAGTACATACTTGGATTTGTATCACCACCTATTTCTCCCAAGAATACCTTAGAAACATCATGTTAAATATAAATATTTTAGCTTCATGTTTCAATTATAGTCATTTAATGTTCAAACATTGATATCACATTACTATTATGTGAAAATTATAGTCTTCCCCTGAATAAAAACATTGGTAATATCATACCCTCATCCATTTTCATGGAATGTGTTTGAGGTTCTACAACCCATTGGTGACATACATAGGACACGAGAAACTAGGGACAACTATGAGGGGAATAATGAATATTTGTGGGATAATTCAACCTAATACATAAAAAACCATAAATACACATAAAATAAAAATGGAATATTTATTATGTAATTTAATGTAACACAACACCAAAATAAAAAATGGATAAATTAGTGTGCAATAACCAACAAAAAATAGTAAAAAATGATTGTCCATTAATGATAGGCATTGATCCAATTGTTTCAATATCCTTGATATCCAATCAATTGTAAACATCATGATCCATCCCATATAACCATTTCTCATGATTCCTACATTATCAGGTTAAAAATTGAGAGATACACTTTTATCTACATCATGTCAAACATTTTCATTATATGAAGAAATTTTCTATATAGGGGAGAGTATCCATTCCTTGTTGGAAATCAACAAAAATCATTACACATATTCCAGCCAAAAAAATGATAGCTCGTATTTTATATAAAATATATGGTGAAAATATAAAAAAATACTATATTATAATGATTTAGTCAAATAAAATTGAATTGAACCACTTTGTTCATCCATTCCTTCAACTTGGAATAACTATAAATTATTGTAAAAAACACATAAGCATACATGTCCAATGAAAATAAAAATACCCACAAGTAGTGACCATATATTACAATTCCCTAAAAAGGTGATAAATAAGTTGTTCCTTTCCAATTATCACTAATAACTATTTCTATTTTGATATGGACACATAGTTTGTTATATGATCCCACAACACCATGTAGGATACATCTACTTACAGTAAGTTCATTTATATCAAGCATAAATTATTCAATATATTTTATCAAGACAATTAATATTATAATTAAATAATTGAAACTCTAAAATATGATTATCTTATGGAATTTAAAATGATATTTTCTCACAAAAACATAATAAAGAAACTACGATAATAACATAATTAAATTGAACATTTATTTTCAAAAAAGTGATCATCATTGATTTTATATTGAAAATATCATCAAACCAATTTCAAAATACAAGAATTATAATTAAAGGTAGGGAAGAGTGATAGAGAATCCATAGTGATCTCAATAGGTGATGAAAATGGAGAATAACAAAATAAAACCTCTATATGTCAGCACAAATCATCACCCCATTAATATATCCAAACATGTTATAATCAAAACACCTTATGGAAAATATTAATATATCCAAAATGAGTAGATATAACATTTTGGGAGATACATAATGAGAATATATAAAGTGAAATAAATAAAGAATTACATACCCCTGATTTTTCAAACCATAAACTCATTTATTGGTTAAAAAAGTAAATCCAATGAAATGAAACTTCTAGGAATTATTTAAGAAATTGACGAGTATGACATCTGGATAAACCATAATAAAATAATATTTTTGGATTTTGTAAGAAATAAGTTTTTATTATTATAGTATTTATGCTTGTCATGTTGTTGGGATTCTTAGTTTTAAAAATGTGTACTAATATTTCACAATCCAATTGATATCTCCAATGTGGAAGTACTTATTTGAAACCTGTGTTAGGTAGCTGTTATCACAACAGTGAAATGATACTATACAAATACTATCATTTTTAATTGTTTCCCATAGACACACACTTTATCTTTCTTATGTTTGTTGGTACTATGTTCAATTTTAGAGACATATATCATCTCCAGGCACAATTTCCTTTAGAGGTTGTACAATTCCCCCTAACTATGCTAAGATCACGCTCTATTAAAAATCACTTAAAAACACAAAATACCCAATTAGAACCACTTGAAACTAAACCCGATTATATTTTAACACAAAAAAAATTATAAAAGGGTATAATACATCAAATTGAAGATGTTGGATGACCTATAATTGGAGGTGAATATTTAATCCGAAAATATTTTAATTAAGAAAAAGGATCATTTTAATGGACAATAATAATATAAATTAAACAGTCTGTGAATGCATTGAAGAATATTTAATCATTCTCAAATGTAGAAACAATTAATTATAAATTTTCCATATGTTTATGTATGTGTAATATAAATTATCATTTTGTATATTACTATATCACATTACTTGTTTAATGAAATAAGAATTATTTATTAATATATTTTAAATTTGTTATATTTTAATATAATATATGTTTGTGGTAAATATATTAATATTAATAAAGATTCTAATAAATTTGGAAAAAATATTACAGAGAATATTATTATAATATTAAATCCAAATGTAAATATTTATAATTTTTAATAATTTTTTATATAATTCATAATTATATTCAATTTGAAATAATGAATAATTGCACTACTCTATAGATTAAAAAATATAATTTGTAAACTAATATAACACATGGCCATTATTGTAGTTCATTTTCCAAAAATTTTGAGATGATCATGAAATTAGGATATTTCCAAGAACATAATGATTATCCTATTTACTCACTTTCTAGTCATACTAAAAAATGTGTAATTACATCACATAATATTATCATTACATGGAAACTCACTTAATTAAAATATACATGATATTCATGAAGTCATAAATCCATAATTTGGATAAAAAGCCAATAATTTTTACTTAATCTCAAATTAAATAATGGTAACTAAACCAAAATCCATGAATTAGGAAAATTAATTTTAAAACATTTAGATAAGAATCTGCCTATGAATCCTTACATATTAGTATAGATATGAAAACCTAATGATAATATATATATATATATATTAGAGTTAAAATAATGAATCATATGATAATTTTTGTGGTGTATATTATAATAATAAATTTGGATACAGTCCCCAAGAGTTTTTACTAAAAGTAATTATTTGTATCTGCAAATTGGTTATCGTACACATAATGAAAATAACATAAAATTAAAAATCGATATGTTTATAATTAATCATGTAAAACCTAGTTATAAAAATATTTCTAAACATTATTACAATATAAAAATCACTATTTTCTATAACAAATATAACATAATGCTAATGTATTTTAATTTGAATAAAACATATTATCATGAATATATGTTTTTCAACAATTATTTAATAAATATAGTGTAAAAATATAATGTTCTGTAATAAAAAGAAATTTGGTTACCATTTTTCTAATAGTTATCATTTTTTTCTAATTTCATTATTATTATATGATTTTTATGGGATTTCTAATATTATCCACTATATAAGAATACCACATATTTGTATTGACATTATTAATAATATAATATATGAATTATTGTTTTTATATTCATATTTTTTTCTATATTGAGACAATTATTCCTATTCTTGTGCAATTATTGCAATATAATTATTTAAATGTTTGATTAGAAACATGATTATATATAATACACCTAAATACTTATCGACCTTTAGTATGAAAAATTCTAGTTTTTCAAACAATATTTTAACGTGAAATTTTTTTCTTCTCTTATATAATTGGTTATAGAAAATTTATTTGATATTTTATATCATAGGATTTTATATTTAACAATAAAAAAACATGCTAATAAATAACAACAAATTATTATTTTTGGAATACATGAAATGATTATCCCATATTATCGAGAACTATCATAACCTTATGGTATAAATATCAACCCTAGTATTTTTCAGGTATATAATGATATTATTTATTACAACCCTTTGATTGTATATTGTCACAAACCCATCCCATCAATGATTCCACAATAACGAGAGTGAGATAGTGACCCTTAATTCCTACCTCCTATAGGCCTCGAGTTGGAAACTAGTATCGAGGGTGTAAAAATATCATATCATATGAATAATAATTGTATATAAATGATATAGGATTAAGATATAGTATATATTATCAAGAAAAATCACAATTAGAATAAATAAATGTAAACCAAAAACCATCCCACATTTCCTGAATTAATAAAAATAATACATATAAACTTATCCAGATTAAAAAATAACAATACATGTCTATAGACATGTCACAAAAGAAACCCTAACCTAGCTAGTAATGTGAAACTCTATAACACTCTAATTTTTATGGACCTTTTATAGAAATAATTAAATGTTCATTTATGTATTACAATTTACTAAGTCAAAAATTCCATTAAAAATCACTAAATCTGTGTATAAGAACATTGAATTACTGTATTTTACAGAAAACCAGAAAAATGAAAATGCAACACACAACACTGACTTGGCATACGAGACATGAAACAAATATTTTTATATGAAACATCATTTTAATGTTATAAATATTTAATCGAGATAATTATAACCTTGACATTAATAATTGTAATAAGAATAATAATACCTTCTTTCTCATCTATTATATTTATAAGGATAAATTATATTTTAAACCAATTTGAATGTTTAAATAGATAATATTTTTAACAATTAATTCCTTCTAGGTCATTTATATCAATTTCACTTTGATCTATGGTATTGATACATAGAAATCATTTGAATATTCTTTCTTTAAAACCCAACATTATTGATCTGAATAGATGATTAATTTTAAATTAAATTCTTCCACTTCTGTGATTGAAATTTGGAAAAAAAAATTGATATTTTGAGACATCACAAATTATAATGTTAATAAAGTTATGATTAGTTTTTTACCAAAAATATTAATGAATTTAAATAAAATTAATTACATCGATTAAGGTAAAAGCAAGCTTATCTACCGACTAAACCTTAAATTTATGACCCCAAATGCCTAGAAAATTTCTCCAGAGTGATTTTAGAGACATATTTGAAACAAATAATCAATTTTATAGATATTTAATCCTCATTAGATGCACTTTCAATGTGAAAAGGTTATTAGAATACTCTAATTTGATATATACAAGAGTGACAGTCTTCATTTATTTTAAAAAGTCCTCCACCACATCACTTATTTACACCTCTAAAATCACATAGTTTTAGTCAATATAATCCTAAAAAATTTCCCAATGTCCCTCCCTTCCTTTTATAAGTTTACTATTCTGTATATAGAAATCCATGTAAGCATTTTGGAAAAAACCAAAGGAGTAACCCAATTAAGAGGTAATGTCTTCGCCAAAGATTCTTTCTTTTGTTTTATTTCTCACCCCCCTAAAAACTCATTATTCAACGTTCATAAAATAATCATTGTCTTAAATATAATAGGATGTTTTTATGATATTTTTTGACCACACTTACCCACACTTCCATCTAATGGGTAAGGATCATTCTTTCTACATGTATGGGGAATCATTGCCTCGCTAAGGTAAGATTGTTTATTTTTACTTTACCACCTCTCATGGGAGAAAATATGATGTAAAATATGTTCTTATAGGGAATATATTATATTTATTATTTCTTTACACTTTTTTAGTCCTTTTACTACATATCTCTTTTTTTACTTTCCATTTTATGTGAATTCAACAATTTTGATTGAGAAAGTGTAGACTATCGTCCCCTCAATGTGGAGTGATTTGTACACATACTACATATATTAAATAAATGATGGATTTAATTAAAGTATATGGAATATATGATACAATAATTATTTTTTAATAATTATTACATATATATATACATGTATTTTATTTTTGTTGTTATATTCATTATGACAACCAAAATGGAATCAACGTTCATGCATATGTACAGCTTATCATCTCCATGAATAGTGTGTTCAGTTTTGTACATAAATATTATATAGATTATTATATTAATCATATAATTAATATATATTATATTTATATGTTTCTTTAAATATTATAAATCCTGATATAATTAATATGATTGAAGATATAACAAATTAATGTACATGTGAATAACAAAGTACATATCACTCGAACTGAAACCTTAACATAGTATTGTTAACAGGAGGGTAATATAAGTTTAAATTAAAACCATATTTGGTATTTTATATAATAATTCATATATTTTAAGTATTTAAAATACATTTATTTTTATTACAATGTTGTGTTGAACAAGTACGATGATATTCAAGACACAATGTACGAGAATTTAATTTCACTTTTATTTTCATGAGATATATTTCTTATTTGACACTCACTTATATTTTATGGTGTATGTAATTTCCATGAATTTATTGCATGATTCTTATTATTAAATTAATGGGTACTCACATATACATTCAATAAACATTCTTTCTTGGGGTTTATATTGGAAATGTTACCATATTCGTAGGGCAATTTAGTGTCCATTTTTCTTCTTTGTGACACATGTTATATTATGCATCTACATTATTTTTCTATGTGAATATAAAAAAAATTACATTCCATATAATGAATTTAATTTTTTAATTAAATATAAATGATTTATGAAAATCACATTATTACATGGATATTTTTATCCCATTTAACCAAGTGCTAAGTTCTTATTGAAACAATATCATCACTATCAATATATTTAATGATTATGTTGCCTTAGATGAAATATTGGAGCCTTATATGAACCACACAGATGAGTTTTTTTCTCAAATTTTTATTCAATATATTCTCATGTATTATTACCATTTTCCACTATTTGGTATTTAATATAATGTTTCTATGTAAAATCTCACGATCTCCATCTTCAGTCAGAAATGTATTGTATTCAAAAACCATATTTTCTAAAATGTTTTGAAAAATGTTATCCAATGATATTTGAGGCCCATTTTCATGGAAAATGGATTTTTAAAACATTTTATTATATTCAATGCTTCCTTTATAAGTTTTCAAATCTATTATTTAGAAAAATGAATTCCATTATTTTTATGATTTAAAATTATTCTTTTAAATGAATAATGGATATTATCCACAAGTAATGTTTTTAAAAGAAATTTCAAAATAATTTTCCATATAATATAACAACCATTGGTGTTACTCACACCATTGTGGGTGAATTATTCAATTTTTTCATTCATATTATTTCTTTTACTAGATTCTGTTTGGATTGAATGATGTTGAAGAAACCCATTTCTCTCTCTTGGGTTATATTATATTGAAACCAGCTTCTTTTAACGGGTTATTTTTATGATGAAATGATTTAGAAACCCGTACATTCCAATGTTTAACATATTATTACATTTTTATGAAAACCATTTCATTTAATGGGTTATGATATGATTTTTATTATTATTTTTTCACATGAATAGATAATTTCATTATGTGATGGGTGGGACCTATATCTCCATCCAATGAATTAGGTAAATCTTTATATCTCATGATATAGATTAACATGGTCTTGGGAGTGATCCTTGACAACTGATATGGCCATGGGAGTGATCCATGACTAAAAAGATGGTATGAGGAGTGAGCCATTCTACTAATATTTCCAAGAGAGTGAATAGTGATTAAAATGATGGTATGGGGAGTTAATCCATAATACAATGAAGGTCATGGTAGTGAGGACTTGGAGAGTATGGAAGTCAAATTATATACTTTTTTTCAACAAAAATTCCATTTTTTATTCCTATATTATGCTATCAAGGGTAATGTTCATTATTTACTTATGATTAATGTATTATAGATGATCAGTATTTATTAAATGATTCATGTTTATGATATTTTATGAGCGTGGTATGATCTCTTACTTTATTGATCATGTTCACATACCTTTACGCTCAAGAATATTCTTATATGTCTCTTTTATTTACCATTATAGAGTATTTGAGCTCACCCCTTTTTACAATTACATTTCTCAAGTTATGATGAAATATATTATGTTTTCTGTTCATAATAAATGTCCTATTCAAGATTACCTAGTGGGAGAAAATTTTGATCATTTAGGTACTAGTGTTTATTCATCTATTTGTCCAAAGTCACTGGAATAATATTTTCATTGGGTGTATATTTGAATAATGGTTTAAGAATTTTGATAAAATGATATATTTTCCCTATACGTGTAACAAACCAAGGTTTAAAAATTAAATTGAAATTCATGAAAACAATGACCCTAAAAAATGAAGCATTTTAATGAGATATTTGTAAACTAGCCATTAAGCATACATTTTCTTCTTTAGTGATTTGAATTTCTAAAAACAGACAATTACAGTGGCGAAAAGTAAGTTATTTGGAGACGAATAGAACCAAATTGATTTTTCATGAATAGTAACATACAATTATGAATAGAAATATGAATATTTAAATGACCCTTATGAATCGTAAATCATATTTTATTTTATTGACTTGTGTATTTATGATAATGATATATTGATTAATTTTTCAAGGGGATATAAAAGGAGTTATAGTTTTAAATTTTCTATTATTCAAATAAATTATGATTTTATTTAAAATTTAAATAAATCATATTTAGAAAATTAATTTAAAAAAAAGTAGTTTAGTTTTGAATTCTAAACATTGATAAATTATTTTGGTAAATTTTTGGGATTGTTCTGAAATAGGAAAAAAAAATTAATTGGGAAATACTATAATTTACAGTATATATACATTGTATTATAAACACACTATTCATAGAATAATGGATAGTGTAAGAACCACTGGTTCAAAATCAAAAAACATCTTTACTATATTCTATCAAATTAATCCAGACTATTTATTATCTTGAGAAAAATTATCATCCTAATGATTTAAAAAATAGAAAACCCCTCCCCTCCTCCACTATATATACCTTCCTCCTCCCTCTTTCTCTCACAACCCTAAAGCGTTGAGAATTGTCTAAATTTACCCAAATACCCTTACTAGTGATATTTCCCACTTCTAAGACCTTTTGGTCTCATAAAAATTCCAATACCAAAGACCTTAAGTAGGACCTCAAGTAGAAGAGATCAAGAGTAACAATCCTCTTTTATTTTCTTGTGTTTTATTTTCAATCCATTTTTTTTCTTATACAATATTCAAATCCCATTATAAAAGTGGCATAAGAGATCCATTATTTTATAAAATAAATATTTTTATCTTGTTTATAGAAAATTTCATCATCATTATTCATCTTTTATTTCACTGATTCAAAAAATAAAAAGATCTTTCGTGATGTGTCAATTTATCGACTTCGTGGTTGATGTGTCTTCAGTTTACACAAATTCTATCAAATATGGATATAAAACTATTTTAATGGTTGAAACATATAATAATGTGTATTATATGACATCTATTGTGATAATGACGCAACATAAATTTATTATTTTGATGATATATAAGGAAATAGTTTCATGATTATCGACGAACTGCCAAAATGATCTAAACAAATATCACTATTTATTTGTCTAATGATACATCATTATGCCATATATAAAATGATTTATGGAATAATTTAACATTTTGGAATCATATTAACACCATTTATTTCCACTTATTGAGTTTCTCTTCATTTCTATTTGTAAATACATTAAGAACCGACCATGGAAATCGTGTAAAGAACACACCAAAAACAATGGAGACAAAAAAATATTACAAATAAATGGGTCTAATTTTGTTAAAAATGATTATATAAGGTGTCATAAACATTATTATGCTTCATTAAAATATTAATATCACAATTTGAAATATTATATAGGAGGTTTTAACATGTTTGATGAAAATTGATCTAGAGGTACGGTAAATCTTAACCCAATTTCCATTCTTTGGGATAAACTTCTACATCTTTAATTGTGGGCTACCAAGATTATTTATGTAATGAATTTTGTATACATTATGATTTAATATGTGTATTTACAGTTTATACGCATAATATTATCATTATATTAATTCTCAATTCAATTATATGATACTTTTAATCGACATTCCATAAAAAATCCTCTTTAAAATGATATTTATGGAAATTCAAAACCAAAACATTTATAAAATTATTTGTGTTTTATGATTATGTTAATATTCCTGGTAATTTTTTTATAACGAAGGGTGGTACCTATATCTCCCACCAATTTATTGTGTATGTGTATGTTGTAGGTCAGCAGTATGGTTACTCGAAGTGTACCTGCAATGGTTACACTAGAAGGTATCCATGAGGGTTACATTGTAAGATAGCATTGGGGGTAAAAAAATTTAATGTATCCATGAGGGTTCCAATATAAATAAATAACTCCCCAGGACACCATTATGGTTTTATATATGTTCTTTAATGTTGTATGGTAACATCATTTCTCAAAAGGTAAGTATATATGGTTGAGAAGTATGTACTTTTGAAAATGATTTCTTATTTTTATAAGTATTCTTAGACTAATGGATTCATTACTTATTTTTATATCCATAAATGAGATTTTTAAAATAATCCCATATTTTTATATTTTTTTAATAGGTTATAAGGATGTTTAATAGAAATAAGGAAGTCAAGTTAGATGTTTTGAGTATTTTTCAATGAAATAGTGATGTTGTTGTGTGTTAAAAATATTATGTTTTGGATGAAATGAATACTGTGTTAATTATTTCCACTTTGAATTATTTTTGTCTAATATGTTTGAGTTATTTAGAAACATTATACAACTATAAATCAAAAATATATTTGGAAACTTAATGACGTGGAATCTAGTTATTATAGCTAGATTATGTAATGTTTAACATTGGGTCCTTATAGTTGGTATCGGAGCACTATTTAGATAACATTAGGAGTTACTGTGATGTTTAAAGATTACCATAAAAGAATATTACCTTATATTTATGTTGAAATGGTATCGAATTTAATTATTACCATGCAACATCATCTGGGATATGTTTATTTATAATGGGTTTCCTTAGAAGAAATAGGGAAGCTGAAGATGGAAGGAACCGAGAGGCGGATATCATTCCTAATCCGAAACCTAGAATGGTGGGAATTAGAATCATGATATTTTTAATAGAAATGTGTTAGATGATGTATGTAATAAATGGGGGTGTTATCTATGCAAGAGACGAACCGGTACAGCCTTAGAGGAACTTAATGATAGTGGAACATTTTAAGGGGAAACGCCATCATACAGCCAGTGGATATTTTGACCCAGTAGTGAATGAAAGATATATTAAAGGACATGAAAACATATTCTATGTTATGGGATATTCATATAATCAAAAGGAAGGTATTTCCATTTATTATTCTAAAGGTGATGTTGATCGGGGTGGTCATTGGTCAAAAATATCCTGGATAGAGAAGATATTTATTCCATAAAGTGGGATGAATATAAAAGTGTAGTCCATGAAAATTATTTTTCGAAGGTGGTTAGGCATTAGAGGGAGAAGAAATTATAGTAATTTAGGAAAATTGAGGGAGATTCAATGGTCATTTATGAAGAAAACAACACCTAACTGACAGGATGCACTCTACATCATATTTGATATTTTGATAGAAAAATCAACCACATTTATTCAGGATAAAATCCCATATATTGAATTGCATTGGGATAATAAGAATTCAAAATTTATGAGAAATTTGTCCAATGTGCTGAGAGGGATGAAATTGAGTTTGTTGAAGACCACATGTACTAGGAAAACAAACAGAATAAGAGGTTCATATTACAAAAGATATCTATGAATCAATCAAATCAATCTTATGGTGAAATGTCCAGTTTCTAGTTTGTAAATAGTGTGGTAAAAACATCCCCAGGAATGCGTTAACAAAACTAATAAGTGTTTTAGATTTAGTAGATTTTCACATATAGACTTATATTGCAATGAAAATGATCATTAGACCAATCAAGATAAGAAAACAATAAAATGATTCAAAGTTTGTGAGTTGGGTTATTATACAAAATTTCTACCCAAAGAACGATCTGATTCATGGAAAATTGCCAGAATAAAACAATTATTGTGTAGTGGTATCCTATGTGACAATGTTATAATATGTTGGGACATCAAATGAAGTGGTATCAGGTACTTAGAATATTTACTCAAATGTTTTTAAATTCTTATTTGATATGAGGTCTACACATTCTTCAATTTTTGATAAATTTGAAGGAATATTTGAAATATCACCACAACAAATGAGACCAGAACTTATTGTTAAATCATTAGTGGGAAATTTTATAGAAAAAAGGTATTTAAAAATATTACTATTTTTATCTATTAAATAACAACACCAAAATACCTTGTTTTTCCCTTATTATTGATTGATTTTATTCTGGGTATGGATTGGATTTCATTTTATCCTACTATGAATGATTATGGACCTAAAGAAGTTGTTTTTCATAAATAGTTTGAGCTTGTACATAGTTATGAACCCATCCATTTGATAACATAGTAGGAAGCAGAGAAGTTGTTGAAATATGGAAATGAAATTTATCTTCCTCATATTGTTATAATCAAGGGAACTATTCAAATTAATGTTGTACAAGTGGTAAATAAATACCTTATTGATTTCCATGATGATTTACATGGTTTTATACCAAGGTGGGATGTTGAATTCTCAATTATCTTAGTTCCTGGTGGTAAATAAATTTGAAACTCCCTTTATCAAATGGCTCAAATGGAACTTCTTGAATTGAAAAACTAGTTGCATGAATAGCTTGATAAAGGATTCATTCATCCTAGAACATCACAATGAGGAGCTCATATTTTATTAGTTAAAAATAAATATGGGTCCATGAGACATTTCATTGATTATAGATATTTGAATAGCGTTACATTTTAGAATATGTATCCTATTTCTCACATTAATGACATGTTTGATCAGCTCTAGGGAGATTTGTATTTTTCCAAGACTAACATAAGATCCAGGTACCGTCAATTGATGATGAAGGAGGATGACATTCCAAATCATATTTTCTAAATAAAAATGTTCATTGTGAATTTTTTGTTATGCCATTTGGGTTTACGAATGATCCTGATGTATTCATGGATCCTATGAATAGAATATTTCATAAGTTCATTGATAAATTTTTTGTTTTTTAATTAATAAACAGATGGTATATTCAATAATTAAATTAGATCCTGAAATATATATTATGGTTGTTTTCAAAAACATAAATGAAAAGAAACTATAGGGGAAATTTAGAAAATTTGAATTTTGGTTGCAACAAAATTGTTTACATGGTAACATTGATTCTATTAATGGTGAGTTTCTCATCTACAATGATGATTAATTAATGGGACTTGGTTGTGTTCTAATGTAGAGCGAATAGGTAATCTATTATGATTGTAGAAAACTAAAAAATTTATGAGTTAAATTATACCACACATGATTTATAATTTTCTGATATGGTTATTTCTTTAAAATTTTTGATTCATCATTTTTACGGAGCCAAATGTGAAATATAAACTAATCATAAAAGTATGATTTATATATACTAATTAAAAAATAATTAAACATTAGATATGGAATGTTGATTTAATTGATAAATTATTATGATTTTATGATCAATTACCATCAAGGAAAAGAAAAATAGTGATAGATTTCTGAAGATGAAAACATCATACATCATAAAATATGGTAGGCTAGAACAAGACCCTATTATTAATGATTTAATGAATTTGGTATTTGATGTTGTTGGTGATTGATTTTTTTTAATTTTTTAGGTTTTAGTGTAGTCAGCAATGTTATAGATAATTAAACAAGATTATAAGGATGATGGAGAGTTATAAAAAATGGTATAAATGGTTAAAATGGATATGCATCCAGAATTCAACAATGAAAATGATTCTGTTCTAAATATGTAATGAAATTTTTTGTGAGTTTTGATTCTCATTCAAAGAATTAATTGTGGTGTGAAGCTTATATTTATATGTTTTAGTTTATCTTGGAAGCCCAAATATTTATATAAAACTTCAAAAAATTTACTAGTGGGGTGGAATGAAATGAGAAATTGAAGATTTTACAATTAAATGTTGGACAGGTCAAAAGGTTTAAGTTGAGTGGAAATTACAAAAGAGGATTGATCACCCTCTACTAGTTCCATTGTTGAAATGGGGTAACATATCTATGTACATCATTGTAGAACTACAAAAGGCTTATCCATGTAAAAATAAAATCTGGGTTATTATTAAAACCTGAATAATTCTGCTCATTTCCTTCCTATTTGAGAAACTATTTCATTGGGTAAACTTTTTTGACTATACCACAAAGAGATAGTCAGGTTACATGGAGTTACAATTTCCTTTGTATCTGACAGTTATCCCATGTTCACTTCTATCTTTTGGAATTTCTGTTATATGTCAATGGGAACAGAATTAAATTTTAGTACCACTTCCCATTGTCTGTTATATAGGAAATTAGAAAGGATGATTCAGGATTTGGAGAATAAAATTATAGCATGTACAATGAATTTCTAGGGAAGTTTGGATCGACATATTTAACTAGTTGAATATTATTATAATAATAGTTTTTATTACAGTAAAATGATGGAACCTTTTGAGGTATTATATAGGAAATGACTTCAAAATCCATCTTTTTGGAATGAAGTTAGGGAATGGAAGTTGATGGGACCAAAATTAGTATAGGGAGTGTCTATGAAGTTGATGATGATACCGCAACACATGAGGATAGATCAGACCAAGAATAAAGGTTATATAGATAACAGGAGGAAATAATTTAATTTTGTGATAGGTGATAACATTATTCATATAATCTCACCCTAGAAAAGTTTTATGCATTTTGGTAAGAAAGAAAAGGTGATTCCCTTGAACAGTAGACATTATGAAATTGTAGATAATGTCAGAACAGATTCCTATTGAGTAGCTTTGCCTCTAAGTTTATGTCATGTAAACAATGTTTCTGATGTTTTGATGTTGTGAATGTATGTTCCAGATTCATCTCATGTTGTGACCCTAGATTAATTTCAGCTAGAATAGAATCATTATTTTGAATAGAAACCTATTCAGATTTTAATGTAAAAGAACAAGTATTTTAGAATATATTAATCCACCTGGTAATGGTTTGGTGTAGAAGACACATGGTTGAATAAGTAATATGGGTATCTAAGAATGTCACAAGGGAAAGGTACCCTTACTTATTTAATAAGTTATTAAAATTGTGAGGACATAATTTCTAGATGTTGGGGAGAATGTAACACCCAAAGGTTTTTAAAATAAATTTAAATTAATGAAATAGTGATTCCATAAATAATGAATCTTTTTAAGAGATAGTTGTAAACTAGCAACTAAACATAATTTTTCGGATTCTATGATTAGAATTTAAAAAAATGGGAATCTACAGTTGTGATCAATATGTTATTTCGAGTCTGATATAACCAACATATTTTTTATAAATTGTGAAATATCTTTGGGAATAGTAATATTAATTATGATATTACCCACATGAAAAGTAAAACATTTATTTTTTTAATTCCATATATATGTAAGATAATAAGATCTGGATTTAATTTTTAAGGTGATTTAAATTTTT
Organism: Viscum album; assembly: GCA_963277665.1. Lineage (NCBI taxonomy): Eukaryota > Viridiplantae > Streptophyta > Magnoliopsida > Santalales > Viscaceae > Viscum > Viscum album. The sequence continues at coordinate 577,177,135 of OY728161.1, read as the reverse complement.
TTAAAGTTTTAATATATTTAATTTTCAAATAAATTATGATATTATATATAATTTACATTATTAATAAATAGAAAATTATTTTCAAAAAAAGTAGTTCATTTTTTTAATTCTACATTTCTACAAATTGTTAGTTTTAATTTTTTGGATTTTTTCTGAAATACATGATTTTTTATGAATAATGAAATAGGGTAATTTATATTATATATACATTATATTCTAAATACACTATTCTTATAATCATGGATAATATATGGACCCTTGTATCGAACTTAGATGATATCCTTACTATTTTGGGTCACAGAAATCCAGACTATTCGTAATCTTGATAAAAATATTAAACTAATGATTAATATAATGGAAGAACCATCCTCTACTCCAATATAAATACCACCCTCAACCCCTCTTCCTCTGACACCTCTCATGATTTGAGAATTTTCTAAAGTTTACCCAATCAGCTTCATAAGGATCATCCCCACATTAAAAAACTACTAACCTCACCAAAATTCAAAAACCAAAGGCCTTAATGATGATCTCAATTAGAATAGATCAAGAGGAAAAATCCTTGTTGATTTTCTTGTGTTTTCTTTTAAATTTATTTCTTCTCTTATACTCTCTTCACATCCCCTTATCCAAGTGGATTAAAATCTGGAGTATTATATATATTCTAGATTCATATCGTGTTAATGGGAAAATTAATCAGTATTATTCTTCTCCTCTTTCTCTTATTCTAAAAATAAAAAACATCATTTATGATGTGTTGATTTACCAACATCACGGACTATGTGTCTTCAATATACATTAAATCCTAAAAATCAAGTTGTAAAACAAAATTAATTGTATAAAATAAAATTAAATTGTATTATATGAACTCTATTTTGTTTTTTATTTAACATATATTCATATCATTAATGGTATATGATGAAACAATTTCGTGATTATCATAGAACCACCAAATTTATCTAAATGATAATAAATCATGATTAATCTAATGATTAATACACATAAAATATATGCAAAATGATTTATGGAATAATTTAACATTATGGAAGCATGTTGAAACCATTTAATTCCACTTATGTAGTTTCTCTTCCTATCTAAAAGAAAATCCATTATGAACTGACTATGGAAATCTTGTAAAGAACACACCTAAAACAATGGAAAAAAATATTATTAAATTTGTAAAATGATGCTATAAAATGATAAGCTAAGGTGTTATAAACATGATTATGACTCTTTAAAATATTAATAACACTTATTTAGACATTACAATATTAGTTTAAATGTTTATGAAGATAGAGAATCCCGAGGTAATGGAATTCTTAACCCAATTTCCATTCTTTGGGATAAAATTAAACTTCATTAATTATGAGATACCAATATTATTTGGGTAATGAATTTCATTTATAATATGATTTATTATGTTGATTTATAATTTATACACATAATCATTTCATTATATTAATTCTCACTTCAATTATTTGATTATTGTAAGGGGCTTTCTTTTAAAACCCCTTTTTTAAAATTCTATATTATGATATTCAAAAGAATAGTTTTAAGGAAATTATTCAGCATTTATGATTATGTTTTGGTTCTTGATAATTGTTTATAATGAATTTTTGGACCTAAATCTCCCTTCAATTCCCTGGGTATGTGTATTTTGGTGGTCTAACTTGTGGTTACTCAAAGTGTAACTGTGCTGTTTACACCATAAGGTAGTAATGAGGGTAACATTATAAGATTGATGTGAGATTTAAAAATAATAATGTAGCCATGTGGGGTACAATATAAGTAAGTAATTGCCAAATATACCATTATAGTTTTATATAAGTTATTTAATTTTTTATTGAAATCCCTTGTTTCACAAGGTATGCATATATGGGTGAGAAGTATGTCCATGTGAAAATGAATTCATATGCTTATAAGTATTTATGGACTAATGGTTTCTTTCCATCATTTTATATCTCTTACTAATATTTGTATGGTCATATCATATTATTAAATTTTTTCTACATTTTATAAGAATGTGGAAGAGAAATAATTATGTTATGTTAAATTTTCTGATAATTTTTCAATGAAATGATATTGTTGTTTTGTGTTAAAAATATATCTTTTAGACGAAATGGATTATATTTTAATTCTACCCCCATTGTATTCTGATGAGTTGTTATGTATATGTTATGTCCTGGAATTATAAAACGATAAAACAAAAATATATTTGGGAATGTAATAATGTGAAATCTAATGAAAATATATATATTATATAATATTTATTGTTAGGTCCTTATAGTACGAAGGGATATGGTCCAAATAGTATTCATCCTAGAAGATCCCTAGAAAACCAATGGAATCTAGAGTGAGAAAACCTCAGAAGGAAATGTATAGGGATAAGACTATCGATAAGGATAATTATAGTAAAATGAATTATAATTTTGGTAATGTATTTAGGGAGTGGTTTCTTATAAATATATATCAACCTAGATACTATAGGTGTATGTCACTCTTTAATAGATGTACCTAGAGGTAAAAAATATGACATGATATTATCAGTCTATCTCAGGGTAATACGGTACATGAAAATGGGGCTTGTTGCACACATGGTTTGAAAATATAGGGGATATGATTTGGTAATTCATAAAAACTTCTGGAATAATCATAAAATAATTAATTTTATGTTTTATATGAATAACCATGGATATACATATGGTTTCTTATATTAAGTAATGTTTCATAACATATACATATTATAAGTGAATTTTCATTAGTATTTAGTTTATTATTATGTTAAATTTTTTTACTATATGGTTTTTGGTTTTAATCATTGATAAGAACTTGAAGGAATTATGTCAATTGTGATTGTGATGAAAAATATAGTGACTTTCCTCCTATGAAACAAAATTCTATGGGACCTGGAATGAAGAACATCATTGTTATGATGACATAGCGTTCCCATGCAATGAATCAGGCTGGAGTACCAAATGAGAAAATGTGGTGACCATATTATGTTTAGTCTTTTATGAGTAACCATCCACCATCTCTTAGAGGCTCTTCTGATCCACTTATAGATGAAAAATGGATTAATACTAATGTAAATAAATTCTTCATTCTCTTGTGTTCAAAGCATGCGATTTTCATTCCGGATTTCTTTCAGTTAGTTAGTGGATCCGACAAGTGTTGGAATCTAATCATTGATATGAGGAAGCAAGATGAGTTTCAATACATGGAGTGGGATGAGTTTAAGAACCTAATTTTCAATTAGAAATTCCAAGGAATTATTTCATCAATATGGATAAAGAGTTATTGAGTTAAAGAAAATGGATGATGAATCCATATGTACCTATAAGGAAATTTTCAAAAAACATTATATGTACACTATAAGAATTATTCTCCAACATAAATTTCAGGATGAGGTAGAAATGTGGGTTATAGTCACGTAATGACCTTATGGTTTTGACAATATGTTGAAGATGGAGTTTAAAGTAAAATCTAAAAACCATAAAGAGAAGAATATGAGCTTCCATTTATGCTCATAGTATAGGAAGAAGCATGTAGTAAATTTAATTAAGTGGTCTAAATTTTATTTTACTATGTAAGGGTATTCCATTAGTCATTTGATTTCTAAAGATATTATAAGAAGATAACTAATATTTCAAATTTAAAATACTAAACAAAATAAAACTTCTATGATTTAGTTCTACATGTGTAAAGAGAGTGGTCATTATGGTAACCACTACCCAAACCGAATGTCTGGAAATGATTCCTCTCTAGTTGATGATTATGATAATGTGATTCCTACAAATCATGTTATAATTCCTTTGGTTGAATTTTGTGTCATCATAGGCATGGATTTAATTTATATTAATAATCCCCAAATCAATTTTCTTGAAAGGGAAGTAACATATGATATTTCAAATCCTGTAATGATCATTAATCAATGTGAAAAAAACAGTGAACTACCTGTGGAGATTATATAATGTGTATGGGTCTTAATTTCCATTCTGAATAGTTGTTTATCTCAAATAATTGGGGAGAAAATTGACATTGATGATATGTCCATTTTTCATGAATTTGTATATGGTTTTCTTCAAGAGTTTTTTTCCCTTGCACCAAAATAGGATTTTTCGTTCTTATTAGAATTGATACCTAGTAATGCACCAATTTAAAAGGATCTATAGAGAATTGAACCAATAGAGTTGTAGGAGTTGAATAATAATATCCAAGAGCACCATGATAAGGGATTTATTCGGCGAAGTTTGACACATTAGGGTGTTCCCTTTCTTTTTTTGAAAAACAATAATGATGGATCGATGTGACTCTACGTTGATTATCAAGAGTTGAACAAGATCACAATCAAGAATTAGTAACCTCTTCTAGTATTTATGACCTTTTTTATCAACTACATGGTTCTCTATAGTTTTCCAAGAATGACCATCATTATATATATCATAAATTTAGGGTCAATAAAGTGGATTTACCCTAGATGATATTCATTACAAGGTATAGAAAATATGAATAAATAGTTATTACTTTTTTTACTATTTCCCCATCTATTTTCATGGATTTAATGAATATAGTCTTGATAAATTACCACAATCAGCCTATTGTACTCTGAATAGATGATATTTGTTTCAAATAAAAATGTAAGGAAGAGCATGAATATCACATGAAAATTGTTCCAAAGTCTCTATGAAATGATAAGGTCTAATTTTATTACACATTTTGAATTTTATGAAAAAATGTTTCATTTTTTGGTCACATTATAAGGCCCCAGCCTTAAACCATACTTAATCTTGAGTTATTACAAGATTACACATTGAGGAACTTTTCAGGTTTAGAGTTTTAGAGAATTAGATCATGAAACTTGCATTACATTCCACATTTAAACAAAGTGGTTACATAAAAGACAGTATTCATTCTTCCCATCAATGGGAACATATTTAAAATATGACACAGATTCTTTCTTGACACTTCCTTGACACTATCATCACATCATGTACCATTCCCTTGACCTGTGAAAAACATTTCAAAAACTTGGGATGAGCATAAAAAGCTCAGTAAGAGTTATAAAAATATGGAAAGGAAACATGAGTTCATATATACATAAGAATGAAATCATACTTTACCCATAAAACAAAGGAACTTTAACATACCTCATCAAACCATGAATAAATCATAGAAATCATAAGACATAAAGGTAACTTGAGGCATTCATAACATTCTTACGTAGGGAGTAACCCTCTTGGTTACGTTTGGAATACCCATCACAGTATATTCCCTAAATCTCTTCGGAGAAACCTTAATGTTTCACTCCTTCACGTTACCCAATGCATTGGAGAGCTATATCGGGCTCACCCGCCCTTAGTTTATCACGGAACCACCTGTTCTTCATAACAATGTCCAAGAACCATAACATAATCGCATCACATAAAACATGAATAAAGGAAACATATCATTTCCACATTTCAATCACAATATAACATTTTAGGATATTGAAATAATGAATCCATTCAAAAAGAAACCATTTCCAAAACCATTTAAAACATTTAATAAAGAGATTTTTGAATAAAAGTCTCCCATACCACCTTGAAGCTTAAAATTTTAAACCATTAATATCCATATGAATAAATCCTTAAAACCATTTTGAAAACATGGATATTAATAAGAACAAATAATTAAAACATTTAAAACGATATTTTGGTTAAAGGGGGTTTACCAAAATCAGAGACACTTGAATACAACAATTGAGGAATAACATTTAGTCAGAACATTATAATATCATGAGAATAAATGGATTCATGATATAATGCTCAAAAGGACAGTATATACACCATATAAGAGTGAATTGGTGCATAACAACTATGAACCCTCAATAGAAATGTCAAATGTGATGAAATCCCTTATAAAGAAGGTATCCTTAAATTAAGGAAAAATCAATCTCAAAAATATGTGTGACAAATATAAATACACCCAATATAAGTGGATATTATGTGTAAAACAATAAAAGGCCATTCACACATATTCAATGGATGACATATTCAATGACTACATGTTCAACCCAAAGAAATCGAAATTGGGTTAAAAAGTTCCCTTGACAGCCTAACGGCATCACATCAAAATGAGTTGATGAGAGATAAAAAGTGTATCTCATCACTTGGACATAAGATTTACATCAATAAGGATATATGATATCATATCCCAACATAACAATATGTAAATTAAAAGACCCAACAAAAGAAGTCTTTTAAAAAAAAGGAGGGTGAAAGGTTTCCTTACCGACTTGGGTATCTTTCAAAACATACACCCCATGAAAGATGGATAATAGATCATTGATGTAAATACTCCTAAACGAAATTATATTACACAAAGAGTAGAATAATGGTCAGTACATACACCACTAAATGGAATTTGTGGCAAATGTAGCATAAATCTCACGAGAATAAAAGTGAGATGAAAAATCCCTTACGAAAATTCGGCAGCCTAACGACGCCACTCAAAACGTCCAAAATGGATTGATGAGAGATAATAGGGTCTCTCATAACATGAACATAAGAATTACAGTAAGTGTAATATAAAAGATCATCCCAATAACACGAAAGATGAGCTTTAAAAGGAATGACATAAAAGTGTGTACTTAAAAAGAAAGAGAAGAGTAGGATCCCTTACCTCGGGTCCGACTTGACTCGATCGTTCTTTAATCTCCTGAATAATAAACTTGAGTTAATTTCTAATTCCTTAAGAACCCTTTTTCAAGTTCATTATTATTTTTATACCACTTATTACCATGTCACAAACATTATGTAATCATTTAAGTTAATAATATTTGTTTTGCCGATACTTGGTTCTTAAGTCGAAAGTGGTCTTCTTACAATTACATGTTGTTCGTGTGGCCAAATGTTTATTATATCCAGAATTGTATTCATTATGTAGATATCATATATGTCATATATATCCATTACATGCATGCATTTATAACATTACATAATCATTTAGAGGTAAGAAATGAAATGCACCGTTCATGGAGACGGTAAGTCGTACGTACGCATGAACGCTACTTTCATTTCTATTTCGTATTTTATACAATGGAATAATAATGATATAAAGGTATATTATAATTCCAGTATAATATCATATATAATATCATATTTCCATCCTTTATACATCCCACATATGTTATTTAACGAATCAAATCACTTTGAGGGGGCGGTAGTCCGCACTTCCTTAAATGAAGATATCGCGTATACCCATAATGGAAGCCATAAAGGTAAGAAAAAAATGAAAAATACAGAAGCATAAATAAAACATAAACATATTATATATCATATATGAAAATAGTGACATCATAATGGCCACCTTTGAAGGTGTTAAATGAGTATTGAACAATCATCGTTTCAGGAGGCAGAATTTTACCATCCACGGAAACCGCATGTTCTTTAACCATTTGATTTAGTTGTGTGAGAGTGTAGCTCGAATAAATCTTATAACAACATCCTAGTATATTGAATATACTGGTGTTGTTACAAAAGAAGTAAATAAAAAGAGTTTATGGGGTTGGAGAAGCAAAATAAAACAAATGAACATGAGAGAATGAATTACCTTTAAAAGTGTAACTCCTTTTGATTTAAGCCTAAATGCTTCCTTTGAAAGGATTATTCCCAAAGGGAGTCCTCTAGGATGAGGAGAGGGATGTGGAGAGAGTAAATGGGCAGGGGTTGGCCGAGCCAAAGGCTTGAGGAGTTTGTTAAATGAGGTAGAGGTGGGGGCCTTTTATAAGAGGAGAGGAGGGGTACTTTTGGAAAGTAAGAAATATTACTTTATTTGAAAATGTGTTTCGGTTTTAAAAGGTCCCACATTGATATAATTCGTGGATAATGTTATAAAGGTTCTAAATCCACCCATCCAATAAGTTTTGGACATGTGTAGTTCATATATTTTACATTATCTTTCCATTTTATTTTAATCGTTAAATAATGATGTCATCACTGCATCATTATGATGTCATATATAATTTAATTTATTTAATGTCTAAAAATTATAAAAAAATTACTATGATGTTGAAAATCTTTGTATCTTTCCAATGATCATTTATAATCAAAATTTTGACTTGTATAACCCCACTTAAAAATTATTTTAGTAAAACAATTTATGTTAGTGTCATTTTCACTTTAACATTAAATAAAAATATATTAATGTCATTTTCCAACTAAAGTGGCTCCATGGGGTCCCCAAGTTGGCCCATGGCTTGTCTTCGTCGGCCATGACTCACCCAATTGGTGTAGGACAAGTGTCATGGTGTTTTCACATTCTTATAATATCATTTTTACCTTAAACTACAGTAATTACCACTAATCGCGATTAAAAACTTAATAAGTTACTATTCACCAAAAAATTATTTTAATCTCATTGAACCACATTTTACTTCTTAATGACAACCATGTATGTCGGATTTTTTAAAATCAAAACACAATTATGGAAAAATTTCATTTAAATGAAAAATCAGTTTTTATAAGTACCACTTAGTGGTTTCACTATTCATCAAAAATTGATGTTTTTCAGAAAATTACCAAAAATTCACCCTAAGATATATTTGATATTCCAAATTTAAAAATGAAGTCTATTTTACAAAATTAAAAACATATTAGTCACATTAATTAATTTAATAATTAATTCGCGCTGTCAGAGCAAATAGCGTGTTTTTATAAAACAATAAGTATCAAAAGATTGACACTAGTTTAAGTCTGATTTCAAAGTGAAATTAATTCCAATGACCACTATTGGATTTAATGGTAAAAATATTTTCTAATTTCACTTTAAAACCAATTCAAAATATTATCTAATCATATAAATAAATTAGATTAAAAAGAGGTTTTGAATTAAAACACAACATTCTACACTATTCATTAAAAAATGAACTTTATCGGAAAAATACCAAAAAATTACACAAAGTAAAATTTGATGTCTCGATTCTTAATAAGAGTTTTATTTGGTCCAAAATAATGTATAAGAGGGATCAAAACTATATTTAATGACAGTTCTCCATTAAAAGGAGATAAGTGAACCTTTAGTGAAATTAGGGCATATACACCTAAAATTTAATTCTTTCCGTATTTTAAGCCTTTAGCTTTTATTGGATAAATGTAAAAACATTAAAAAAACATATATAATCATATTTTAGTTATTTATATCCATTCCCGCCATAATAACGGCTACATGTTAACTACCATTTAAAATAATCTTATTTTTTTATTAGAGTGCAACGTAAGATTTCCAAGAAACTCGTTGTTGCGTGTTGGGTACGTCATCGAGCATAGCGTCCCCTTTAAAGTCATATTAATATTTTATTCACAAATATAGATAAATATGAAATGTCATATTCTTTATTTACCTGGGGTGTTACATCCTTCCCCCCTTTTGGGAATTGCGTCCTCGCAATTTTAAAATTGCGCTTGGAAACTTCCTTGAAAGTCCCACATCGGAACAAAAGTCGGTAAAACAAACACTTTAAAATAAAGAAAGATAAGTACAAAGGTCACCCGAGTTAACCCATACTAAGATTCCAAGTATGAAAATATGGACATGGAGGAAAAAAAGGGTCATGTTCTGATGGAGAGTGATAGAAAACATGTTTAGGAGAAAGTTAACCACGAGAAAATCACAAACTTGTGATGGGTTAAACGGTCTTCGATTCCCTAGTAGGAAAAGTTAATAGACAACATTTTTGTTTTAAGTTACTTTTTATTGAGGAATTTATTCATAAGGAAACATAATCACTTATCATATTGAATTTCAACCTTTATTAGATTCCTTACACAAACTCATATTTTCTCCAAAAGATGAGTATTTAGGAAGACTTGTTCACATTAAGAGTACTATAATCATCTTCTAGAGAATCACCTAATCCACAAAAGAGAACTATATACTTCCCATGTCTTTAGATTTTAACCAAATCCAAAACCAAAAAGGCTAGTACAAGATCAGATAATCCAGAAAATGATAACCCTTTATAAAAAGAAAATCTATTCTTAATCTCCAAAATTTGTCCAACAAAACCCAAAGTTCAACGAGGACCATTCTATAATCAATTTGTCCATAAAATTCTTCAACGTAAACCAATATAAGATTGAAACCCAAATATTTGAAGGATTTAGTCACATAGTCTTCCAAGATAAATCGTAACATTTATCTCCAAACAACATCAGTTGCTCCTAAAGTCTCGTTTTGAAAAGTAATTAACCTAATCACATATCCTCCATGATAGGTTAATCATTTTCAAAAATAACCCAAAATCAACTTACTCTTAATTCATAAAATCATATAACTAGAATGAATCAGTCAAACTAACCAGGGACTTCACGTAGTCCAGTGGTAGGCGATAAATACCAGTAGCACCTTGGTTGTGGGTTCGATTCTCGCAGCTTTGTCCGACGCGACGGGTTGTCACACGGTCTGTGTGTTGTCCTTTTTTCAAAACTATATAATTCTCAAAACATTCCCCAAAACGAGATAAAATCTTCAAAAATAATCATAACATATTTTAACCTCAAGTTTAACTCATTCCTTTCATTTTCCATCATATCATAGAGTAACCCATAATTAACTAAAAATTAAGTATCATATAAACCCTAATGGTTACCTTAATAATTATTACCTGAATTTTCACATCGAATTGGCCATCTCGTACCTGATGCATTAGAGAAATCACCAAGGTTAAAGTGGTGGATCATGACTCCTTGATATTTGGTTTAGAACAACCACGACTTTCCTCATTGAATCCTTCATTTTATCTAGTATCTTAATTAGAGAACCACCACAGTTTCCTTCAAACCTGTTGTCTCTTTGGTGCATGCTAGATCCATCCATTCACTAAAAATAGAAATGTTAGTGTGAGTATATCAACAAAACCATCATGTACTAATGAGTAAGATAGACAATAAGATATACTTACTCATTCACTTTATCTAAAACTAAGACTCTTTCTGAAATCCTAACCATTATGGTAATTGTCAATTATGCTTAAAGAATACCCTAACCTCTAAAGTTATCTAAACCTCCCTTTGATACCAACTATAAGGCCCCAGCCTTAAACCATACTTAATCTTGAGTTATTACAAGATTACACATTGAGGATCTTTTCAGGTTTAGAGTTTTAGAGAATTAGATCATGAAACTTGCATTACATTCCACATTTAAACAAAGTGGTTACATAAAAGACAGTATTCATTCTTCCCATCAACGGGAACATATTTAAAATATGACACAGATTTTTTCTTGACACTTCCTTGACACTACCATCACATCATGTACCTTTCCCTTGACCTGTGAAAAAAATTTCAAAAACATGGGATGATCATAAAAAGATCAGTAAGAGTTATAAAAATATGGAAATGAAACATGAGTTCATATATACATAATAATGAAATCATACTTTACCCATAAAACAAAGGCACTTTAACATACCTCATCAAACCATGAATAAATCATTGAAATCATAAGACATAAAGGTAACTTGAGGCATTCATAACATTCTTACGTAGGGAGTAACCCTCTTGGTTACGTTTGGAATACCCATCACAGTATATTCCCTAAATCTCTTCGGAGAAACCTTAACGTTTCACTCCTTCACGTTACCCAATGCATTGGAGAGCTATATCGGGCTCACCCGCCCTTAGTTTATCACGGAACCACCCGTTCTTCATAACAATGCCCAAGAACCATAACATAATCGTATCACATAAAACATGAATAAAGGAAACATATCATTTCCACATTTCAATCACAATATAACATTTTAGGATATTGAAATAATGAATCCATTCAAAAAGAAACCATTTCCAAAACCATTTAAAACATTTAATAAAGATATTTTTGAATCAAAGTGTCCCATACCACCTTGAAGCTTAAAATTTTAAACCATTAATATCCATATGAATAAATCCTTAAAACCATTTTGAAAACATGGATATTAATAAGAACAAATAATTAAAACATTTAAAATGATATTTTGGTTAATGGGGGTTTACCAAAATCAGAGACACTTGAATACAACAATTGAGGAATAACATTTAGTCAGAACTTTATAATATCATGAGAATAAATGGCTTCATGATATAATACTCCAAAGGACAGTATATACACCATATAAGAGTGAATTGGTGCATAACAACTATGAACCCTCAATAGAAATGTCAAATGTGATGAAATCCCTTATAAAGAAGGTATCCTTAAATTAAAGAAAAAATAAATCTCAAAAATATGTGTGACAAATATAAATACACCCAATATAAGTGGATATTATGTGTAAAACAATAAAAGGCCATTCACACATATTCAATGGATGACATATTCAATGACTACATGTTCAACCCAAAGAAATCGAAGTTGGGTTAAAAAGTTCCCTTGACAGCCTAACGGCATCACATCAAAATGAGTTGATGAGAGATAAAAAGTGTATCTCATCACTTGGACATAAGATTTACATCAATAAGGATATATGAGATCATATCCCAACATAACAATATGTAAATTAAAAGACCCAACAAAAGAAGTCTTTTAAAAAAAAGGAGGGTGAAAGGTTCCCTTACCGACTTGGGTATCTTTCAAAACATACACCCCATGAAAGAAGGACAATAGATCATTGATGTAAATACTCCTAAACGAAAGTATATTACACAAAGAGTAGAATAATGGGCAGTACATACACCACTAAATGGAATTTGTGGCAAATGTAGCATAAATCTCACGAGAATAAAAGTGAGATGAAAAATCCCTTACGAAAATTCGGCAGCCTTACGACGCCACTCAAAACTTCCAAAATGGATTGATGAGAGATAATAGGGTCTCTCATCACATGAACATAAGAATTACAGTAAGTGTAATATAAAATATCATCCCAATAACAATAAAGATGAGCTTTAAAAAGAATGACATAAAAGTGTGTACTTAAAAAGAAAGAGAGGAGTAGGATCCCTTACCTCGGGTCCGACTTGACTCGATCGTTCTTTAATATCCTGAATAATAAACTTGAGTTAATTTCTAATTCCTTAAGAACCCTTTTTTAAGTTCATTATTACTTTTATACCACTTATTACCATGTCACAAACATTATGTAATCATTTAACTTAATAATATTTGTTTTGCCGATATTTGGTTCTTAAGTCGAAAGTGGTCTTCTTACAATTACATGTTGTTCGTGTGGCCAAATGTTTATTATATCCAGAACTGTATTCATTATTTAGATATCATATATGTCATATATATCCAGTACATGCATTTATAACATTACATAATCATTTAGAGGTAAGAAATGAAATGCACCGTTCATGGAGACGGTAAGCCGTACGTACGCATGAACGCTACTTTCATTTCTATTTCGTATTTTATACAATGGAATAATAATGATATAAAGGTATATTATAATTCCAGTATAATATCATATATAATATCATATTTCCATCCTTTATACATCCCACATATGGTATTTAACGAATCAAATCACTTTGAGGGGGCGGTAGTCCGCACTTCCTTAAATGAAGATATCGCGTATACCCATAATGGAAGCCATAAAGGTAAGACAAAAATGAAAAATACAGAAGCATAAATAAAACATAAACATATTATATATCATATATGAAAATAGTGACATCATAATGGCCACCTTTGAAGGTGTTAAATGAGTATTGAACAATCATCGTTTCGGGAGGCAGAATTTTACCATCCACGGAAACCGTATGTTCTTTAACCATTTGATGTAGTTGTGTGAGATTTTATCTCGAATAAATCTTATAACAACATCCTAGTATATTTAAGATACTAGTGTTGTCACAAAAGAAGTAAATAAAAAGAGTTTAAAGGGTTGGAGAAGCAAAATAAAACAAATGAACATGAGAGAATGAATTACCTTTAAAAGTGTAACTCGTTTTGATTTAAGCCTAAATGCTTCCTTTGAAAGGATTATTCCCAAAGGGAGTCCTCTAGGATGAGGAGATGGATGTGGAGAGAGTAAATGGGCAGGGGTTGGCCGAGCCAAAGGCTTGAGGAGTGTGTTAAATGAGGTAGAGTTGGGGGCCTTTTATAAGAGGAGAGGAGGGGTACTTTTTGAAAGTAAGAAATATTACTTTATTTGAAAATGTGTTTCGGTTTTAAAAGGTCCCACATTGATATAATTAGTGGATAAGGTTATAAAGGTTCGAAATCCACCCATCCAATAAGTTTTGGACATGTGTAGTTTATAGATGTTACATTATCTTTCCATTTTATTTTAATCGTTAAATAATGATGTCATCACTGCATCATTATGATGTCATAAATAATTTAATTTATTTAATGTCTAAAAATTATAAAAAAATTACTATGAAGTAGGAAATCTTTTTATCTTTCCAATGACTATTTATAATCAAAATTTGGACATGTATATCCCCACTTAAAAATTATTTTAGTAAAACAATTTATGTTAGTGTCATTTTCACTTTAACATTAAATAAAAATATATTAATGTCATTTTCCAACTAAAGTGGCTCCATGGGGTCCCCAAGTTGGCCCATGGCATGTCTTGGTCGTCCATGACTCACCCAATAGATGTAGGACAAGTGTCATGGTGTTTTCACATTCTTATAATATCATTTTTACCTTAAACTACACTAATTACCACTAATCGCGATTAAAAACTTAATAAGTTAATATTCACCAAAAAATTATTTTAATCTCATTGAACCACATTTTACTTCTTAATGACAACCATGTATGTCGGATTTTTGAAAATCAAAACACAATTATGGCAAAATTTCATTTAAATGAAAAATCAGTTTTTATAAGTACCACTTAGTGGTTTAACTATTCATCAAAAATTGAAGTTTTTCAGAAAATTACCAAAAATTCACCCTAAGCTATATTTGATATTCCGAATTCAAAAATGAAGTCTATTTTAAAAAATTCAAAACATATTAGTCACATTAATTAATTTAATAATTAATTCCCGCTGTCAGAGCAAATACCGTGTTTTTATAAAACAATAAGTATCAAAAGATTGACACTAGTTTAAGTCTGATTTCAAAGTGAAATTAATTCCAATGACCACTATTGGATTTAATGGTAAAAATATTTTCTAATTTCACTTTAAAACCAATTAAAAATATTATCTAATCATATAAATAAATTAGATTAAAAAGAGGTTTTGAATTAAAACACAACATTCTACACTATTCATTTAAAAATGAACTTTATCAGAAAAATACCAAAAAATTACACAAAGTAAAATTTGATGTCCCGATTCATAATAAGAGTTTTATTTGGTCCAAAATAATGTATAAGAGTGATCAAAACTATATTTAATGACAGTTATCCATTAAAAGGCGATAAGTGAACCTTTAGTGAAAACTAGGGCATATACACCTAAAATTTAATTCTTTCCGTATTTTAAGCCTTTAGATTTTATTGGATAAATGTAAAAACATTAAAAAAACATATATAATCATATTTTAGTTATTTATATCCATTCCCGCCATTATAACGGCTACATGTTAACTACCATTTAAAATAATATTATTTTATTATTAGAGTGAAACGTAAGATTCCCAAGAAACTCTTTGTTGCGTGTTGGGTACGCCATCGAGCATAGCGTCCCCTTTAAAGTCATATTAATATTTTATTCACAAATATAGATAAATATGAAATGTCATATTCTTTATTTACCTGGGGTGTTACACACATAATGTCAATATATTGTATATAAAATTATCCATCAAAGTCATAGGCTATTGAATTCTATCCTAGACCAACCATGGTGAAAGAGATCCATATAATCATTCTTTTGAGGGATATTATCAATATTTTGTGGATTCTTTTTTCCCATCAATATAATCCTATAAATAATTTAACTCAAAAAGTAGTTGAGCTCCTATGGAAAGATGAATGTGGGGAAAATTTTAAGGAGTTGAATAAAAGTTTATTCCTTGAACATATTCTTCAATACCCTATAGAGGATATGGGTTTTTAATCTATAGTGATGCATCCAAGAAGGGATTGGGATGTGTTATTATATAGAATAACATGGTTATATCATATACCTCGTGACATTTGACAGTTCATTGGGAAAATAACCCAACATAGGATATCGAATTAGCAACATGTTTTTTGTTAATGGTATGGAGGATTTAGCTTCTTGGAGAAAAGTGTGATATATATATCCAATGTAACTTTTTTTTCAAAAACACTTTTAAGGTAAAAATATGAAATATATTTTCACACATAAGGAGTTGAACATGCCATAGAGAAGATGCTTGAATTTGATAATGGATAATGATAGATCAATAAATTACCACCTTATTGAAGTGAATAATGTGGTCTATTATTTGATTTTTATGGATCATTCTACCTTATCTATGATGGATATCAGAAAAGATCCACTATTTCTAGATTTGAAATGGATGGATCTAAATTTCCAGAAGGAATGGGAAATGTTTTTCTTTCTAGAATTAATTTCCAACCATCATTGCTAGTGAATATTAAGGATGCATAAAAAAAGATGTAGGGTACCCAAAGAATGTTTGAAATGATCTTGTATTTAACCTTGATCATGAGGAAATGATACGGTTCTGGAACTGTGTATTTTTTACTTTCACAATAAAATTTGAAGAAAGAGGTTTTAGAGAAAGCTCAGAGTTATTCACTATCAATTCATCCCGAATATATCTATATTGATTGGTAATTAAATGAATACATCTAGTGGGATGTAAAGAAGAGAGATATTGTAGAGTTTTCTTCTTAGTGATGGGTATTCCAACTGATTAACAATGAAATAAAAAATTCAAAGGGGATGTTGCATCCATTGCCCATACCAAGAACGAAATGGGATATTATCACTATGGATTTTTTTGGATTACCCAAATCCTATAAATGGTTTAATTCTAT
Source organism: Viscum album (assembly GCA_963277665.1). Classification (NCBI taxonomy): domain Eukaryota; kingdom Viridiplantae; phylum Streptophyta; class Magnoliopsida; order Santalales; family Viscaceae; genus Viscum; species Viscum album. The sequence continues at coordinate 577,160,236 of OY728161.1, read as the reverse complement.
ATTGTTGGTGGTCTATATCATTACTAATTTGACACTCATCATTAATATCAGAGATATATTCTCTCTGGATTATCTTCCTAGGATATACATTAATAATTATTTAAGGCTAAATGGGGTAACACATTCCATTTTTTTTATTGACATTTATGATTCGCATTAATTTTTTGGATAAGTCTTCATCAAGTGCTTGATACAGAATTTATTTTCATCCCTGCTGTCATCATAAGACAAAATTTCATTTGGAAATTCATATTAAAACCTTTGAAGATATGTTGAGATATTTGTCTCTAGATTTCAAAGTTTGTTGGGATCCACACCTTCCTCTAATTGAGTTTTCATACCACAATAGCTTTCAACCAATCATTATTATATAACCATATAAAGTAATATATAAGAGATAATGTAGATCTACAATGTTCTGGGAGGATGTTGGTGAATAAAAGCTATTGGGAACTAATATTGCAGAAGAAATGGATGATATGGTTAAAAATATTAAATAGAATATTATGGATGCTAAAGTTGGTAGAAATGTTATGTTAATAAATGATGGCATGATCATGAATTTGGATTTGATGAAAAGGTTTTTCTATGAATCTCACCCTTGAATAAAGATATTATATTCAGGATGAAAGGGAAGATAAGCTCTAGGTTTATCAGTCCCTTTGATATTATTAATCATACTGGGATAGTATCATATATCTTGGAACATCCTCAAAATATCACTAAGGTCCATGATCTATTCCATATATATCACTTGATGAAGTTAATACCTAACACTTCACATGTACTAAATTGACAAGTCATACATATGGAGGAGGATATTTCTTACAAAGAGTAACATATTTAAATTATGGATCTTACTCAGAAATCTATATGAAACAACACCACTCACTGAGTGAATGTTTTTTGGAAAAATCACCACATAGAGTAAGATACATGGGATCTTTAGGATATTATGAAGAATTATAATACTTATTTGTTTTACCCAAGTGTCAAATGTATTGGGAGATATTCATTTTAATGGTGGTATAATATAGCACCCCGAGTTCTTATGGACATTTTTTAAAATAATGTTAATTTTCATTTATGTATATCAATTCCCTAGGTCAAATATTCATTTGAAATGTCACTCATATTCTGTATAGAACATTGACCTGGGGTCTGTTACACAAAATATCAACTTGGGGTATGATACAAACAACACCGACTTGTCGTACATTACACGCAACCCCGATGTTTCTACAAAACATCATTTTACTATTATAATTATTTAAATGTGATAATAATAACCTAGCCAATAAAAATATTAAAATGAATAATAATATAAAGTTTTAAAATACTTTTTATAATATTTTTATATAAATAAAAAATATTGATAATGAATGATACAATTTTTGTTAAAGTCCTTCTATGTTTTTTTAATACTACTTTCTCAAACAAACTTTTCATTCCCCCATTTTAAAAATAATAATATTATTTTTATAGAAATTAATAAATTTAATTTTATAAAATAAAATTAATTTTTAATTTATTATCTTTAAATTAAATTATGGTGAATTTAAAATATTTTTTCTCAAAAACATCATTTTTAGACGAATAATGAAAAATAATTGATTTTAAATCAAAACATTATTTTCATGTAATTTATTTATAAGGATAAATCATATTTTATAATGGTTTATGTAACACACTGACTTCAATTACCAGAGTTAGTGCATTATTACATAACATTGGCATGATCACAGAAGATCATGTACCGAAAGAACGATTGGTTTAGTATCCTTAGAATCAATAGATATATTCATAAGATTTACAATACATCATTAAATGAAAAACTACAACAACATCTAGTCTCCATAGACCACACTCATATCCCCTCATATTATCCCTGGAGGTCATTCATAAAATACTTCATCATATCCTAGGAAAAATAAAACATTGAAAGCGGTGATCTCAGATGCTCAGTAAGGATGGAAATATAGCGGAAACTTTCATAAATAAGCATAAACATTTAACGCAATGTATAACAGATAGAAAAGACTTTTAAATTTGATCATCAACATAATTTGACAATGATAATATGAAATAATTTCATTTAATTATTCACATGGATATTCTACTTGTCGAATAACCACATGCAATATCAATAACCACTTTCATAATGATGGAATGCATAATGCCAGACTATCATAACTACATAGTCAAGGCCTTTTTCTGATACTACAAATAACATTTTTTCAAGGCGTTGTGCCAAGACACTAGTTTGTCTCATGAGACCTACTGATGAATCGAGGAGCTATAGCGGGCTCCACCCGTCACTTATTAAGTCCAACACATTCCGAATAGGAATATGTTTAAACATAACATAAACATTCATATTAAAACTAGCATACGAAATGTCAATAATTTATCCATAAACCATGAATTGTATAAAAATAACACTTCCACAGTCAAACATATCACAAAACCTTAAATACTATATGAATGTTTTGTATCATAACAAATCAACCTCAAATATGCTTAAAATCCAACAATGGATGTTGACATAGATGAAATCAAAACTATTTGAGATAAATATATATATTTTTGAAGTCATTTAAAATCCACATAATTATAAAATAAAAAATATACTTTGAAAATATTCTTATAAGCTTGTAAGGGAAGCTTCACCGATTTTATAAAGGTGTAAAATAGCCACACCCACCGTATAAGTTAAAAAAAAGACATTCTTACCTTAATTTTGTCGAAAAGGTTAAAAAGGACCTTGTTTGGAAAATAATGGAAAGATTCCTTTGTATACATCTTATCAAAATTCAAACAAGGTTATAAATGACTTTAACCCATTGTCTATAAAATAGTAAGAATTATTTCAAAAACAGTTTTTAGAAACATGGATGTGGATGATAAGGAGGTACCAATAGAGAATTACATATAAACTACCTTAGATAATGAAGATATTGTGAAATAAACCATTACCTTGTACATATTCTTGGTAGAGGGTAGTTTAACCTCAGGTATAATAGTTAAAAATTATTATTAAATTATATAGAAATCATATACATTAATATGATATCATATATAATCTTTTAACATTTCTTTGTTAATGATATATTAGTATTATCATCGTTCCGGGTGTAAAAGGATTCATTTTCCTTTATATATTTTTTAAGTGAGTCAAAGTTGTTATGGATGGGATTTATATTATTCATATCTAGAATGATATCATGTCTCTAAAAATTATTTTCAATCATCATATGACATTTAGTATTGAATGGATACGATGGGCAATGAATCTCATCGCGTTCGCGGAGACAGTAGTCCGTACGTACGCACGAGCGACAATATCATTCTTTTGATATTAAAATATATATAATTGGATGATATATAATATATAAAGATTCATTATCATGTTATATATATTATTTATATCAATTGTACATAATTATCATACCCATACAAATAATAATGTTTTGAATAACAATTACACCACGACGTTGAGACGGTAGGAAGTATGTACGCATGTATGGTGACATGTAATTCAAAGGATAGATAAAATAATGAATATAGGTGTACCATTTTATAATAACATCAATGTATATAGAATATACTGGATTTATTATTTTATAATGGGAATAACAAAGAAATAAGAAGTTGAAGAAAAAAGGAACTTGAAATAGGGTGGTGAAAACATTACCTTTTTTCAGGCTCTTTCTTTTGATTTGACCAAAAGGGCTCCTTAAGATGGCTTTCTTATACAAATAAGGCCTCTAATATGAAGTGATGGATGTTGGGAGGATATTTGGTTAGGGTTTGGCCAAGCCAAATGGCATTGATGGTGTGAATTAGTGATAAGGGCGAGTACCCTTTTATAAGAGGGGTGGGGGCACCTTAGGAAAAGTTAGAAATATTATTTTTTAATAAATTCATATTCGGTTTCTAATGGCTCCAAAAATGATTATTTAACATTTAAGGTTGGTATATGTCGAAAAACACTCAACCAATAGGTTTTAGACAGGTTTGGTTCACTATATTAACATTATATTTTTTATTTAACTCTTAGTTAAATAGTTTGACATTTACCATGTCTCTTTGTATTTTTATATTTTATAGTTAGGAAACCTACTATATACATCCAATAAACCCCCAAGTGGTCCATTGATGATACACTATATAAGTACTTTGGCCAAACCAAAGATTTTTAGTAATATAATATCAATTAATAATATAATATTAGTTTTCAAAACTCTTATATGCTAATTTTGACACTATTGGGTATTTTGTTTTTGATAAATTAATAATAGCATTATTACATTGAAAAAAAAATCATATAAACAATTTTAATATGTCATATTAACCTATAAAATTATATTAATTCATAAAAAGTCTAAAATTAAATTTTTTGATATTTATAAAATCAATTATTTAAATATTTCATCAATTAGGTAATTACTGCATCACCATTGTGTCATAAATAAAATAAATTATTTAATGTCTAAAAATAATAAATAAAATACAATTATGTAGTAAATATTTATATATTTGTACAGAATATTTATAATCGAATTTATCTTATGTATAACCCTATATTAAAAATATTTTTGCAATTAAACTTTGATTTTAACTCTTTTAACTCTTCTTTGAATTAAATAATAATAAATGTCCTAATCTAAACCAAGTGGTCCTAAATGATAATATATAATTCCTAAGGTTGTTTTTGGTCGAGATACACTTGTCCAATAGAATTAGGAATGTGTTAACGTAATTTTAATATCATTTTTACGCTTAATTACCCAATTTACTTTTAACTGTGGTAAATAAAAGAAAAAAATTACGATTCACCAAAAATTATTTTCATCTCATTGAACAACATTTTACTTACTGATATAAACAATGTCTCTCAGTTTTTTGAAATTCCATTCATAGAAGATGTAAAATTAAGTTTTATGTGAATTTGCAAATTATCCTAGGTGATAGGTAAAAGACGGTGAAAAGTTCTATGAAATATTTATATATCTTAAATTACTATAAATTGAATCCAATAAATTACATTGAACTTATATATGTACCATGTTTCTATTTTTACCTTAATTAAATTTAAATAAAAAAAATTATTTAAATTAAAATTCGGTTTTAAACTATAACTCAGTGTTTTTCACTATTCCTCAAAAATCAAAAGTTTTTAGAAAAATACCAAAATTTCACCCTAGGACAATTTGGATATTCTGAATCCAAATATGAATTCCATTTTGAGAGATAAAATTTATAAAATTTCAAAGAGTGGGTATTACTATTCACACCTGCTAGTTTGATTTGTTGTGGTGTGTGTTAGAACTCGAAATTGCGTACAACACACGCTACTATATTATTCAATGAGAAGCGTACAATGGAAGCTTGTGGTGTTACATTCTACCCTCCTTAAAATAATTTTGTCCTAAAAATTTGTAGAATATTACCGAATGAAAAGACTCGAGTGATTCTTCATTATATATTCCTTGGGTTCCCACGTTGCCTCTTCCATTTTATGGTTTCTCTATAGAACTTTTACCAGATGAGTCGTCTGATTTTTCCGCACATGTTACCTTGTATCAAGAATCCTGATGGGACCTTCACAATAAGACAGATCGAGTTCCAGTTCTAATTCTTCGTAAGTGGGGACATGCGTTGGGTCAGGCATGTACTTTCCAAATAGTGATATGTGGAACACATCGTGAACTTTGGAGAGACATGGAGACTTTGCCAAACGGTAAGCTACAACCCCAATTTGTTCTAGAATTTCAAAGGGTCCTATGTACCTAGGACTCAATTTACATTTCTAACCAAACGTATAACTCTCTTCGAGGGAGATACCCTCATGAAAACATGATCTCCTACCTGAAATTCCAAATCCTTCCTTCTGTTGTCAGAATAGCTCTTCTTCTTACTTTTAGCTGCTTTGATGTGGTTTTAGATTACCTTCACCTTTTCCATCATTTACACCAAAAGATCTGGTCCCATAAGTTTTCTTTCACCAACGTCATCCCAACAGGTTGGTGTGTGACATCACTTTCTGTATAACACTTCATATGGTTCCATCCGAATACTTGAATGGAAGTTATTGTTATAGGAAAATTCCACCAGAGGTAAATATTGATCCCATATACCCTGAATTTCATTGAGCATGATCGCAACATGACTTCTAAGGTTTAAATAGTCCATTCTGATTGTCCATCTGTTTGAGGGTTGTAGGCAGTGCTCAAAAAAAGATCAGTATTCAGGGCTTTCTGAATACGTTTTTAGAATCTTGATGTAAAATGGGGATCAAGATCCGAAAGAATTGATAGGGGTACACCATGAAGTCTCACAACTTCATTAATATATATTCTTTCTAGACGTTCAAGTGGTAAATCTTCCCTTATAGCAAGAAAATGTTCTGACTTGGATTGACAATTAGGAATGACCCATACATCTTGACACAAAATCTTCCACTCTGGTATGGGAAGAGGTTGCATGACTCATCCAGGATGTTGCCTTCCAGCTTTCACTTGTTGACAAACCATACATCTTGACACAAAATCAGAAATCTATCTCTTCATGTTGTCCTAACAAAAATGTTCTCTAACACCCCAAGATTTCATAGGATGTTATTTCTTCCATGTAATGCAATAATTTTCACTACACGCAACACTGAGTACAAGCGCATCACGACCTACCAAACTAGCTGTTCAAAAGCGGTTAAGAATAGTATTAAATGAATTTCTAAAATTATATAATCCTTATAATTCTAGAATCTATATTATGAGTTTCTTAGACATAATGTAAGAACAAATTCATTTTTTTCAGATAAAAGAAATATTTTTCAAAAAATGAAATTTAGCCGCCTTTTAATGGAGATCCCTTTTTAAATATAATATTTGAAACATTTATATATTCAATTTGACAAAATAAACTTCTTCTTTAGAATTAGTACATAATAATTTAGTTTCAATAAATTTTTGGTGTTTTTCTAATAACTTGCATATTTGGGTGAATAGTGAAAAATACAATATTTTAACTGAAAACAAAATTTTTAATAAAAATAATTTATAGTGTTGAATAATACATTTTAATGTTTTGAATGTATAATTTGATTATATTTTTATCCTTTTATCCAATGTTGGCCATTTAAATTAATTTCACTTTGAAATTATACATAAACAAGTGTCAGATTTTTGATAGTTATTGTTTCTTAAAAACACGCTATTTGGTTTGACAATGAGAATTAATTTTAAATTAATAAATGCAAATTATATGTTTTTTATTTTCTAAAATAGAATTAATTTTTGGAGTTGGAATATAAAAATTAGACTATGGTGAATTGTTGGTATTTTTCTGAAAATAATGAATTTTTTATGAATAGTGAAAAAAACAATGAGTTATAGATTAAAAAAAATTATTTAAAAAATTATTTATTTTTTTAAAATTTAATTAAGGTTCAAATAGATACATAATACCTATATAAGTTCAATTTAATTCATTGTAGTTAGTTTAGAATAATTTTAGATATATAAAAATTTTATTTAACTTTTCACCATCTTTTACCCACCTCCTAGGAGAATTTGCAAATTCTCATAAAACATTATTTTATGGCTTCTGTGAGAGAAATTTCAAAAATCCAAGAAAAACAGTTGATATCACTATGATAAATGTGGTTCAATGAGTTGAAAATAATTTTTTGGTGAATAGTAACTTTTTACTTTTATTTACCATGGTTAAAAGTAAATAGGGAAATTAAGGGTAAAAATGATATTAATATTTCCCTAAAACATGTCCTAATTCTATTGGAAAGTGTATCTCGACCAAAAACAACCTTATGAATAAAATATTATCATTTATGTCCACTTGGATTATATTTGGACATTTATTATTATTTAATTCAAAGAAGAGTTAAAATATTTAAAATCTATGTTTAATTACTAAAACATTTTTAATATAGGGTTATACATCAGATAAATTCGATTATAAATTTTCATTAGAAATATATATAGATTTAATATACAATGGTATTTTACTTATAATTTTTAGACAATAAATAATTTAATTTATTTATGACACAATGGTAATGCAGTAATTAACTAATTAATGAAATATTAAAATAATTGATATTATAAGTTTCAAAATAAATGTAATTTGAGACTTCTAATGAATTAAAATAATTTTATAGGTTAATATTACATATTAGGATTGGTTATATGAATTAGATTCGAAGTAATAATGCTGTTATGAATTTATCAAAAACAAAATACCCAATAGTGTCAAAATTGACATAAAGGTGTTCTTTTAAAAAAATTATTATTAATTGATATTATATTCCTAAAAATCTATGGTTCGGCCAAGTGACTTATATCATGATAGTTGTATCATTAATGGACCTCTCAGGGGTCGCCTGGATGTATATAGTATGTTTATTAACCATATAATATAAAAATATAAAGAGACATGGTAAATGTCAAACTATTTAACTAAGAGTTAAATATAAATTATAAGGTTAATATAGTGACCCAAACCTGTCTAAAATATATTGGTTGTAAATATTTCGACCCATACCTACCTTAAACTTTAAATAATACACTTTTGAGCCATTTTAAACCGAATATTAATTTATTATAAAATAACATATCAAGATTTTCCAAAGGATCCCCTCACCCCTATTATAAAAGGGCACTCCCCCTTCTCTCATATTCACACCATCAAAGCCTTTTTTTTCTCGGCCAAAATCTACCCAACTATCCTCCCAACATCCCTCACTCCAACATAGTGGCCTTAGTTTGATCAGAATTCCCTCCTAGAGTGCCCTTTTGTTCAAATCAAAAGGAAGAACCCGAAGAAGAGGTAATGATTTCACCACCCTCTTTCATGTTCTTTTCTTCTTCATCTTCTTATTTCCTTGTTATTTCCATTCTAAAATAAAAAATCTAGTACCTTATATATACTGTGATGTTATTATAAATATGGAACAACCAAATTCATTATTATATCCATCCCTTGAATGACATGTCACCATACGTGCGTACGTACGACCTACAATCACCACGTCGTGGTGTAATAGTTATTCAAAATATTATTATTTAGATTGGTATAATAATGATGTATAATTCATGTAAATAATAAATATTACATTATAATGATTCTCTATATATGATATACCATCCAATTATATATTATTTTACTATCAAAAGAATGATATTGTTGCTCGTGCGTACGTATAGACTACCGTCTCCACGAACACGATGAGATTCATTCCCCATCGTATCCATTCAAGTCTAATTCTAATTTTATGATTAAAAATAATGTTTAAGGACTTGATATCATTCTGGATATGAATAATAAACAACCTATCCATAATAAAAACATCTTATGTAACAAAACATATAAAAGAAAATGAACAAGATAACACCCGAAATGAAGATAATACTAAGATATTATTAACAAAGAAGTGTTAAAAAAATCATATATGATATCATATTAATGTATATAATACATGTATAATTTAATAACAATTATTTCACCATTATACAGGAGGTTAAACTACCCTCGACTAAGGAAAAGTACAAGGTAAGGGTTTATTTCACAATCTCTTCATAGTCTGAGGTAGTTTATAAGTAATTATCTATTGGGACATCTTTATCATCAACATCCATGTTTCTTAAAAATGTATTTGAAAACCATTATTACTATGGGTGAAAGTAATTTATACCTTTTTTGAATTTTGATGAGATGTTTATAAAGGAATATTTCTATCATTTTCCAAACAAAGACATTTTAAACCGTTTCGACAAAATTAAGGTAAGAATTTCATTTTTAACTTATACAACGGGTGCATCTATTTTCCGCCGTTATAAAATTTTCAAATATTAACTTACAAGATTATAAGAATATTTTAATGGTAAATTTTTTATTTTATTATTATGTGAATTTTAAATGATTTAAAAAAAGTGATATTTCTCTCGAATTGTTTTGATTTCATCTATGTCAACATCCTTTGATGGATTTTAAGCTTATTTGATGTTGATTTATTATGATACAAAACATCTATATTGTATAGAATGTTTTGTTATATTTTTGACTATGGATGTTATATTTTTATACCATTCATGGTTTATGGATAAATTATTGATATTTTGTATGCCAGTTTTAATAAGAATGTTTATGTTATGTTTAAAAATGTTTATATGAGGAATGCATTGGACATAAATAGAGACGGGTGGAGCCCACTATAGCACCTCGATGCATCGGTAGGTCTCATGAGACAAACTAGTGTCTTCGCATAAGGCCTTGACAAAATCTTATTGGTAGTCTTGGAAAAAGGCCTTGACTATGTGGTTATGATATTCTGGCATTATGTTTTACATCATTATGAAAGTGTTTATTGATATTGCATGTGATTATTCGACTAGAAGAATATCCATGTGAATATGTAAATGGAATTATTTCATTTTATCTTTTCCATATTATGATGAAGTTCATGTTTAAAAGGATTTTGTTTTAGGTATACATTTCCTTAAATGTTTATTCTTATTTATAAAAGTTTCTGCTATATTGTTATCCTTACTCAGCATCTAAGCTCACCCCTTTCAATGTATTATTTTTCCTAGGACGTGAAGAAGTAATTCATGAATGACCTTCAGGGATAGTATGTGGGGATATGATTGTGGAATATGGATACTATGTTGTTGTAGTTTTCATTTTTATGATGTAATGTGAGACTTATGAATATATATAGTGTTTCCATTGCTACAAAACTAATTGGTCTTTCAAGATTTGATCTTTCTTGTGATCATTCCAATGTTATGTAATAATGCACTGACTCTGCGTAACTGGGGTCAGAGCGTTATAGTTTTTATCAGAGGATGTTTAGTACAAACCTTGGAAACTAGATTTAGATAACTCTTATTAGAGAACATTTCCCTAAGATTGACTTTGAGGATTTGTATAGAAGAACTTCCTAAAATTTTGTTATTGTAGAGATTTTGTGAGTTTTCTGAGAAATATTTCTCTGTCTGGATATTAGCAGGTAGAGGCGGATCTAGCACAGATGTACCTAGGGGTAAAACACGAAAACACCTTTTTGAGCTCGACTCGAATGAGAACTGGTGCACAACAAGGGGCCTTGATGCACTCTTGGTTAGGACACTCCCAGGGGATATTTATTGGATAATTCAAGTTTTCATTACAATCCACTATGAAGGGTTTATGATTATATACCTCCTCAAAGAAAAAATTATTATGATTATGGATTATATCAATAAACGGTTCAATTTATTTTAGGTATATTACATGTATGGAATTATGAATTGTGAATCATAAACTGACCTAGTGTATTCCATTGTTTAGAAATGGCACCCAATAGAAGGAATGAGAACTCCAGAAATACGTATGATCCAAAGAGTAAGAATGTTCATATCATTCATGCTATTAAGTGAATATTTAGAAAGGAAATAGTCTCCCACATATTATCATCATATGAACAAATAGTATCATGTGTTAATAAGATCAGTAATGAATTCTCAGAATCCCATGGCTTTGAAGGGAATCCAGAGAAGAAAAGGATGGTAGAAAGAAAGATGGATAAAGGGAATAAGGGAAAGAAAAAATTTCTAATATGTGATAACTGTGGAATGAATCACCTTGGTAAATGCATGAAGGAATAAGAGTTTGTTATAAGCGTGGAGAAAAGGGACACCATGTATGTGATTTCAAGGGTAAGAAAATGTTTTCAAATGTAAAATGCTTCATCTGCAAGGTGTTGAGACACTATGAGAATCAATTTCCAATTCATATGAGTATAAAAAAAATAATGTATTTGGATAATAATCAAGTTATGATACTAACTCAGATGAAAATCAATGACTAGTGTTATTATGTTGTTATTATAGAATTATTTCATTTGAGTGTTGTATACACAATATACTGGTTAAATGAAATAAGGAGATAAATAAGGATTATACTGCAATAAAATTTTATTAAGGATTTGAGATTATATGTTTCTCAGAAAAGTGACTATGTAGTAAGCTACACCTTTCGGAAAATAAATGGTTTATGGAAAGATAATCCTTAATATGGTTTTGATAATGAGGTAGTGATTTTGGAATAAGAGATGGTTGATTTTGGTAATTCAGGATGTTACCGTGTCATAAAAGAATACACGATGAAGGAATTCACATGTTATTACCTGACAAAGAGGATCCACATTATGTTTAATTTCCTTATAAACATTGGACATAGAGTTTGGATATATGTATATTGTATAATTCTAAAGGTTGGAATGGATTATGTTTGAAATTTGATACTATTGTTAAGGTTATTTTTGGATTGACAAAAAAAAGACAACCTCGAGGTCGGGCAGCAAACCGTCACGTCCGGAAAGGCCGCGAGACTTGAACCTGCAACCGATGGGAGGAAAGGGTTTATCACCTATCACTGACCCACATGATTTCCTGGATTGAATAATGTATTTTTTTAAAGTTTCTAATATGTGAATTAAAAATTCATTATTTTTGGAACCCTATACAATTAGGAAAAATAGAATATATATATATATATATTTGAAATCTTTTAAAGGGAAAGATGAGTTTGTGGTCGGAATTAGTTGAAGGATGAAACTCTACTTTTCAATTATATATATACATATATATATATCCCTCTTATTTTATTGATAAATTAATTATTAATCTTTATGGAAGGTATATTAAAACCAAAAATGTGCTATCCTAATACCTTACGTTTTGATGAACCGATGATATTTTAAATCATCATAGATTGGTGGCTTTGAAGCCCACAATTATAAAATTATTTGTGATTTATGTCCTCAATAACTCCTTATAAATATTTATGTTTTTCCGCAAATAGTGTGTCTTAAATTTCCACCAATGTTCTCCTAATTGAGATCACAATTTGGTTGTGACTTTTTCATTCTCATTTTCCGCTTATTAAGATAAAATGATATAAACCCAATTTCTGATGTGGGTTTTCCCACAAAGGTATTTTCTATTTTCAAACTTTTATTTTTTTAGAACAATTTCAAATTGTGAGGAAGAAATTTATTGAAGGAGGGAAGAATGTAATACCCCAAGATTTCATAGTATGTTATTTTTTCAAAGTAATGTAATAACTTGCTCTACACTCAACACTGATTTCAATCGCATCACGACTTACCAAACTAGCCATTCAAAAGCGGTTATGAATATTATTAACTGAATTTTATACATTATTTAATCCTTATAATTTTAGAATCTATATTATGAGTTTATTAGACATAATGTAAGAACAAATTCATTTTTTCAAATAAAAGAATTATTTTAAAAAAAATGCATTTTTACCGCCTTTTAATGGAGAACCCTTTTTAAATCCAATATATGAAACATTTATATATTCAATTTGACAAAATAAACTTCTTCTTTATAATCAAGACATAATAATTTAGTTTCAATAAATATTTGGAGTTTTTCTGATAACATTCTTATTTGGGTGAATAGTGAAAAATACAATATTTTAACTGAAAACAACTTTTTTAATCAAAATAATTTATAGTGTTGAATTATACATTTTAATTTTTTGTATCTATAATTAGATTATATTTTTACCCTTTTATCAAATGTTGGTCATTGGAATTATTTTCACATTGAAATTATACAAAAACAAGTGTCAATCTTTTGATAGTTATTGTTTCTTACGAACACGCTATTTGGTTTGACAATGAGAATTAATTTTAAATTAATAAATGCAACTTATATGTTTTTAATTTGGTAAAATAGACTTCATTTTTGGATTCGGAATATCAAAATTATCCTTGGGTGATTTTTTGGTATTTTTCTGAAAACATTCAATTTTTGATGAATAGTGAAAAAAACGGAGTTATAGTTTAAAGCCAAATTATTATATAAATAATTATTTATTTTATTTAAATTTAATTATGGTAAAAATAGATACATAATACATATATAATTTTAATTTAATTCATTGGTGTTAGTTTAGAATAATTTTAGATATTTAAAAAATTTATTGACCTTTTCACCCTCATTTACCCACCTCCTAGGAGACTTTTCAATTTCACATAAAACATAATTTTACTGATTATGTGAATGGAATTTAAAAAATCCGAGAGGCACAGTTGATATCAATAAGTAAAATGTGGTTCAATGAGATGAAAATAATTTTTGGTGAACATTAACTTTTTACTTATATTTACCACTATTAAAAGTAAATATGGTAATTAAGGGTAAACAAGATATTAATATTACCCTAAAACATGTACTAATTATATTGGACAGGTGAATATTTACCAAAAACAACCTTAGTAATAAAATAATATCATTTAGGTCCACTTTAATTAGATTAGTATTTTTATTATTATTTAATTCAATGAAGAGTTAAAATATTTAAAATCAATGATTAACTTCCAAAACATTTTTAATATAGGGTTATATATAATATAAATTCGATTATAAATATTCTTTAGAAATATAAAAATATTTCCTACATAATGGTATTTTATTTATAATTTTTAGACATTAAATAATTGAATTTATTTATGACACAATGGTAATGTAGTAATTGCCTAACTAATGAAATATTAAAATAATTGATATTATAAATATCCAAATATATTTAATATGAGACATTTAATGAATTCCAATAATTTTCTTGGTTAATATGACATATTATTATTGGTTATATGAATGTTGTTCGAAGTAATAATGCTGTTGTGAATTTAGCAAAAACAAAATACCCAATAGTGTGAAAATTGACATAAAAGAGTTTGTAAAACAATTATTATATAATTAATTCATATTATATTCCTTAAAATTTAATGATAAGCCAAAATACTTATATCATGATATTTGTATCATTAATGGAACACTTGGGGGTCTCTTGGATGTATATAGTATGTTTATTAACCATATAATATAAAATTACAATGTCACATGGTAAATGTCAAACTATTTAACAAATAGTTAAATATAAATTGACATGGTTAATATAGTGACCCAAACCTATATAAAATATATTTTTTTAAATTATTTCGACCCATACCCACCTTAACCTTTAAATAATCCACATTTGTGCCATTAAAAACAGAATATGAATTTATTATAAAATAATATTTCTATCTTTTCCAAAGGTGCCCCTCACCCCTCTTATAAAAGGGCACTCCACCTTCCCTCAAATTCACACCTTCAAAGCCATTTGGCTCTACCAACCTCTGTCCAAATATCCTCCCAACTTCCCACACTCCAACATAGAGGCCTTAGTTTGATCATAATTCCACCCTAGAGATCTTTTTTGATCAAATCAAAAGGAAGAACCCGAAGAAGAGGTAATAATTTCACCACCCTCTTTCATGTTCCTTTCTTCTTCAACTTATTCTTTACATGTTATTTCAATTATAAAATAATAACTCATGTATCTTCTATATACTGTGATGTAATTATAAATATTTAACAACGAAATTCATTATTCTATCCATCCATTCAATGACATGTCACCATACATGCGTATGTACGACCTACTGTCTCCGAGTCGTGGTGTAATTGTTATTGAATATATTATTACATAGATGGGTATAAAAATGATGTATAATTCATGTAAGTAATAAATAAAACATTATAATGATTATGTATATATGATATACCATCCATCTATATATTATTTTAATATCAAAAAAATGAAATTGTCGCTCGTGTGTACGTACGGACTACCGTCTCCATGAATGCGATGAGATTTATTCCCCATCATATACATTCAAGTCTAATTCTCATTTGATGATTAGAAATAATGTTTAAGGACTTGATATCATTCTTGATATGAATAAGATACAACCTATCCATAAAAACACGGCTTATGTAACAAAACATATAAAATAGAACGAGTATGTTTACACCCGAAACGACAATAATACTATGATATTATTAACAAAGATATGTTAAAAAGAACATATATGATATCATATTAATGTATATAATTCATGTTTAATTTAATAAAAATTATTTTACCATTATACAGGAGGATAAACTACCCTGAACAATGGAAAAGTACAAAGTAAGGATTAATATCACAATCTCTTCATTATCTGAGGTTGTTTATACATAATTATCTACTGGGACCTCATTATCATCCACATACATGTTTCTTTAAAATGTATTTCAAATAATTCTTACAATGGGTTAATGTCATTTATACCCTTGATGACTTTTTAAACGATGTTTATAAAGGAATATTTCCGTCGTTTTCCAAATAAGGTCTTTTTAAACCTTTTCTGACAGAATTAAGGTAAGAATGTCTTTTTAACTTATACGGCGGGTGCAGCGATTTTCCGCCATTATAAAATCATAGAGGCTTCCCTTACAAGCTTATAGAAATATTTACAAAGTAATTTTTTTTAAAACTATATGTCTTTTAAACGATTTAAAAAAAGTGATATTTCTCTCAAATAGTTTTGATTTCATCTATGTCTACATCCTATGATCAATTTTAAGTTTATTTGAAGTTGATATATTTGATACAAAACTTCCATATTGTATGAAACGTTTTGTGATATGATTGATTATGGATGTGTTATTTTTATACCATTCATGGTTTATGTATAAGGTATTGACATTTCTAATGATTGTTTTAATGTGATTGTTTATGTTTAGTTTAAACCTGTTCATATAAGGAATGAATTAGACTTTATAAGTGATAGGTGGAGCCTGCTATAGCTACTTGATGCATCTATAGGTCTCATGAGACAAACTAGTGTCTTGGAAAAAGGCCTTGACAAAATATTATTTGTAGTCTTGGCACAAGGCCTTGACTATGTGCTTATGATAGTCTGGCATTATGCAGTCCATCATTATGAAAGTGGTTATTGATATTGAATGTGGTTATTCGACTAGTATAATATCAATGTGAATAAGTAAATGACATTATTTTACTTTATATTTTTTAGATTATGCTGAAATTAATGTTTAAAAGACTTTTTTTGTTATACATTTCCTTAAATGTTTATGTTTATTTATGAATGTTTCCACTATATTGTTATCCTTACCGAGCATCTGAGCTCACCCCTTTCTATGTTTTATTTTTCCCAGGATGTGGAGAAGTAATTTAGGATTGACCTGCAGGGATAGTATGTGGGGATATGAGTGTGCACTATGGAGACTATGTTGTTGTAGTTTTTATTTTTATGATGTAATGTAGGACTTAATAATATATCTAATGTTTCTAAGGATACTAAACTAATCGGTCTTTAGAGATTTGATCTTTCTTGTGATCATGCCAATGTTATGTAATAATGCACCGAATCTGGGTAACTGGGGCCGAGGTGTTACAGTTGGTATCAGATAATTTTAGTACAATTCTTGGAAGCTATATTTAGATAAACTCGGATTAGATCACAAAGCCCTAAGATAAAATTTGAGTATAGAAGAACTTACAAGAATTTTAGTATTGTATAGATTTTTTGATTCTTCCGAGAAATAAATCCATGTCTGGAAACGAGCAAGTAGAGGCGCCTCTGACATAGATGTACCTAGGGGTAAAACCCAAAAACACATCTTTGAGCAAGACTCGAACGAGAACTGGCTCATGACAACTGGCTTTGCTGCACTCTTGGTTACGACACTCCCGGGAGATAAGCATAGGATAATTCTCATTTTCATTACAAACCACTATGAAGGGTTTATGAGTATATACCTCCTCAAAGAAAACATTTTTGTGATTATCGATTATACATAAACTGTTCAATTTACATTATGTATTTTACATGTGTAGAATTATGAATTGTGATTCATAAACTAACATAGTGTATTCCATTGTTTAGAAATGGTGCCCAATAGAAGGAATGAGATCTCCCACAATACGTATGATCCAAAGTGTAAGAAGGGTCATATCATTCATGGTATTGAGAGAACATTTATAATGGAAATAGTCTCTCTGGTATTATCATCATGTGAACAAATAGTATCATGTGTTAATAAGATCAGTATAGAATTCACTGAATCCGATGGCTTTGAAGGGATGTCGGATAAGAAAATGATGGTAGAAAGAATGATGGATAAAGGGAATAAGGGCAGGAAGTATTTTCCAATATGTGATAAATGTGGAATGAATCACCTTAGTAAATGATTGAATGGAATGGGTGTTTGTTATGTGTGGAGAAAAAGGACACCATGTTCATGATTGCAACGGGTAGAAAGTGTTTTCAAATATAAAATGCTTCATCTGCAAGGCGTTGAGACACTACATGAATCAATGTCCCATTCATAAGAGTATACTGCAAATGGTGTTATTGGATAATAATCATGTTATGATACTACCTCAGATGAAAAACAATTACTGGTGTTCTTATGTTGTTATTATAGAATTATTTCATTTGAGTGTTGTATCAACAGTATACTGGATACATGAATTATGGAGATAAATAAGGACTGTACTGCAGTACTATTTTATTAAGAAATTGAGATTATATTGGTTTATGAAAACTGACCTAATAGTAAGCTTCAGTTTTTGGAAAATAAATTGTTTAAGGAAAGGTAATCCTTAATATGGTCATGATAATTAGGTAGTGATTTTGGAATAAGAGATGGTTGATTTTGGTAATTTAGGATATTGCAGTGTCGTAAAATAATACACGGTGAAGGCGTGTTCACATGTTATTACCTTACAAAGGGGATCCCCATTATGTTTAATTTCCTTATAAACATTGGACTTAGAGTTTGGATATAAGTATATTGGATAATTATAAAGGTTGAAATGGATTAAGTTTGAAATTTGATACTATTGTTAATGTTATTTTTGGATTTCCATAAAAAGGACAACCCGGAGGTCGGGCGGCAACCCATCAGGTCCGGCAATGTCGCGAGACTCGAACCCGCAACCAAAATGAGGAAAGAGTGTATCACCTATCACTGACCCTCATGATGTCCTAGATCGAATAATGTAGTTTTTTAAAGGTTCTGATATGTGAATTATAAATTCATTATTTTTGGAACCCCATACGATTAGGATAAATAGAATATATATATATATAGATTAAATATTTTAAAGTGAAAGATGAGTTTGTGGTAGGAATTAGTTGAAGGATGAAACTCTTCTTTTCATGTATATATATATATATATTCTTCATATTTTATGGATAAATTAATTTTTAAAATTTAGGTAAGGGATATTAAAACCAAAAATGTGTTATCCTAATACCTTACTTTTTTTTGAACCGATGGTATTTTAAATCATCATAGATTTGTGGCTATAAGGCCAAAAATTATAAAATTGTTTGTGATTTATTTCCAAAATCACTCCCAATAAATATTTATGCTTTTCCTCCAATTACGTGTCTTAAATTTCCACCAATGTTTTCCTAATAGAGATCATAATTTGGTGGTTACTTTTTCATTCCCATCTTACTATTATTAAGACTAAATTTTAATAACCCAATTTCCGATGTGTGTTTTCCAACAAAGGTATTTTCTATTTTTAACCTATTATTTTTGAAGAACAATTTTAAATTGGGAGGACACAATTTATTGAAGGAGGGAACAATGTAACACCCCAATATTTCATTGAACGTTATTTCTTCAAAGTAATGCAATAACTTGCACTACACGCAACACTGAGTTCAGGCGCATCTCGACCTACCAAACTAACCGTTCAAAAGCGGTTATGAATAGTATTAATAGAATTTTGAACATTATATAATCCTTATAATTTTATAATCTATATTATGAGCTTCTTAGACATAATCTTAAAGAAATCATTTTTTTCAGATAAAAGAATTATTTTTCAAAAAATGCACCTTTTCCACCTTTTAATGGCGAACCCTTTTTAAATCCAATATTTGAAACTTTTATATATTCAATATGAAAAAATAATATTCTTATTTATAATCTGGACATAATAATTTAGTTTCAATAAATATTTGGTGTTTTTCTGATGACATTCATATTTGGGTGAATAGTGAAAAATACAATATTTTAACAGAAGACAACTTTTTTAATCAAAATAATTTATAGTGTTGAAGTATACATGTTAAAGTTTTGGAAGTATAATTAGATTATATTTTTACCCTTTTATCCAATGTTGGTCATTGTAATTAATTTCACATTGAAATTATACATAAACAAGCGTTAATCTTTTGATCGTTATTATTTCTAAAAAACACACTATTTGTTTTGACAACGAGAATTAATTTCAAATTAATAAATTCAACTTATATGTTTTGAATTTGGTAAAATAGACTTTATTTTTGGATTCGTAATATCAAAATTAACCTAGGGTGAAATTTTGGTTTTTTTGAAAACATTCAAATTTTGATGAATAATGAAAAAAACACTGAGTTATAGTTAAAAACCAAATTTTTATAAAGATAATTCTTTATATTATTTAAATTTGATTACTGTAAAAATAAAAACATAATACCTATATATGTTCAATGTACTTCATTGGAGTTAGTTTAGAATAATTTTAGATATATAAAAATTTTATTGAACATTTCACCATCTTTTACCAACCTCCTAGGATAAATTTCAATTCACATAAATCTTAATTTTACCACTTCTGTGAGAGGAATTTAAAAAATCCAAGAGACATGGTTGATATCAGTATGTAAAATGTGGTTCAATGAGATGAAAATAATTTTTGGTGAATATTAACTTTTTACTTTTATTTACCACAGTTAAAAGTAAATAGGGTAATTAAGGGGAAAAATGATATTAATATTACCCTAACACATGTCCTAATTCTATTGAACCAGTTTATCTAGACCGAAAACAACCTTAGGAATAAAATATTATCATTTAGGTCCACTTGGATTAGATTACAAATTTTATAATTATTTAATTCAAAGATGAGTTGAAAGAGTTAAAATCAAAGTTTAATTACTAAAACATTTTTAATATAAATTTATACATAAAATAAATTCGATTATTAATATTCATTATAAATATAAAAATATATCCTACATAATGGTATTTTATTTATAATTTTTAGACATTAAATAATTTAATTTATTTATGACACAATGGTAATGGAGTAATTACCTAATTAATGAAATATTAAAATAATTGATATTATAAATATCCAAATAAATGTAATATGAGACTTTTAATTAATTAAAATAATTTTATAGTTTAATATTACATATTAGTATTGGTTATTTGAATTTTTTTCTATGTAATAATGTTGTTATGAATTTATCAAAAACAAAATTCCCAATAGTGTCAAAATTGACATAAAACTGTTTTTAAACAAATTTTATATTATTAATTGATATTATATTCCTAAAAATATATGGTTTGGCCAAAGTACTTATATCATGATAGGAGTGTCATTAATGAACCACTTTGTGGTCTCTTGGATGTATATAGTACGTTTATTAACCATGTAATATATAAATACAAAGAGACATGGTAAATGTCAAACTATTTAACTGAGAGTTAAATATAAATGATAAGGCTTATATAGTGACTCAAACCTGTATAAAATATATTGGTTGAAATTATTTTATCGTATCCCCACCATAACCTTTAAATAATACACTTTTGAGCCATTATAAACCGAATTTAAATTTATTATAAAATAATATTTCTAGCTTTTCCAAAGATCCCCCCACCCCTCTTATAAAAGGTCACTCCCCTTCTCTCAAATTCACACATTCAAAGACATTTGGCTCAGCCAAACTCTTCCAAAATATCCTCCCAACTTCCCTCACTCCAACTAGATGCCTTATTTTGATCATAAAACCAACATAAGGATCTATTTTGATCAAATAAAAAGGAAGAACCCGAAGAAGAGGCAATGATTTCACCACCATCTTTCAAGTTCCTTTCTTCTTCAACTTCTAATTTCCTTTTTATTTCCATTATAAAATAATAAATCAAGTATATTCTATATACGTTGATATTATTATAAATATGGGACAACCAAATTCATTATTCTATCCATCCCTAGAATGACATGTCACCATAAGTGCGTACGTACAACCTACCGTCTCCATGTCAAGGTGTAATTATTATTCAATATATTATTATGTAGATGGGTATACTAATGATGTATAATTAATGTAAATAATAAATGTAAAATGATAATTATTCTTTATATATGATATACCATTCAATTATATATTATTTTAATATCAAATGAATGATATTGTCACTCGTGCGTACGTACGTACTACCGTCTCCACGAACGCGATAAGATTCATTCCTCATCGTATCCATTCAAGTCTAATTCTCATTTGATGATTAAAAATAATTTTCAAATACTTGATATCATTCTGGATATGAATAAGATACAACCAATGCATAATAAACATGTCTTATGTAACGAAACATATAAAATAAAATGGGTATGTTAACACCCGAAATGAAGATAATACTAAGATATTATTAATAAAGAAATACTAAAAAGGTAATATATGATATCATATTAATGAATATAATTTATTTATAATTTAATAAAAATTATTTCAACATTATACAGGAGGTTAAATTACCCTTGACTAAGGAAAAGTATAAGGTAATGGTTTATTTCAAAATCTCTTCATTATCTGAGGTTGTTTATACGTAATTATCTACTGGGACCTCTTTATCATCCACATCCATGTTTCATAAAAATGTATTTCAAATCATTCTTACAATGGGTAAAAGTCATTTATACCCTTTTTTAATTTTTATATGATGTTTAAAAGAAATATTTCTATCATTTTCAAAACAAGGTCCTTTTAATCCTTTTTGACAGAATTAAGGTAAGAATGTCTTTTTTAACTTATACGGCGGGTGCGACTATTTTCCACCATTATAAAATTGTCGAAGCTTCCCTTACAAGCTTATAAGAATATTTTCAAATAAAATGTTTTATTTTATAATTATGTGACTTTTAAATGAATTCAAAAAAGAGATATTTCTCTCAAATAGTTTTGATTTAATCTATGTCTACATACTTTGATGGACATTATGCTTATTTGAAGTTGATTTATTATGATAAAAAACATCCATATTGTATTGAAGGTTTTGAGATATTTTTTACTGTGGATGTGTTATTTTTATACCACTCATGGTTTATGGATAATGTGTTGACATTTGTTATGATAGTTTTAATTCAAATGTTTATGTTATGTTTAACCCTGTTCATATGATGAATGCATTGGACTTAATAAGTGACGGGTGGAGCCTGCTATAGCTCCTCAATTCATCGGTAGGTCTCATGAGAAAAACTAGTGTCTTGGCACAAGGCCTTAAAAAATATTATTTGTAGTCCTGGCACAAAGCCTTGTCTATGTGGTTATGGTATTTTTTAATTATGCATTCCATCCTTATGAAAGTGGTTATTGATATTTCATGTGGTTATTCGACTAATAGAATAACCATGTGAATATGTAAATGGGATTATTTCATTTTATCTTTGGCATATTATGTTGAAGTTCATGTTTAAAAGGCTTTTTATAGTTATACATTTCCTTAAATGTTTAAGCTTATTTATGAAAGTTTTCTCTATATTGTTATCCTTACTGAGCATCTGAGCTCACCCCTTTCAATGTTTTATTTTCCCAGGATATGAAGAAGTAATTTATGAATGACCTGCAGGGATAGTATGTGGGGATATGAGTGTGGAATATAGAGACTATGTTGTTGTAGTTTTCATTTTTATGATGTAATGTAAGGCTTATGAATATATCTAGTGTTCCCAAGGCTACTAAACTAATCGGTATTTTGAGATATGATGTTTCTTGTGATCATGTCAATGTTATGTAATAATGCACCGACTCTGGGTAACTGGGGTCGGGGCGTTACATGTTCCTTCAAATCTCTATACATTTTGGTGCTTCAAGGTTGTACAGAGAAATTGGAACTATGAGCATCTTCCAACAATCCCCTTTTTAGATCAGATATATCGGGAACACAAAGTCTCCTCCCAAATTTTAAAATTCCATCTTCATACAAAAAGTCACTCAATCTCCCATCATTCACAACTTTAATATTCTATTTAAATTCTTCATCATCGGCCTGAGAACTATTTATCATTTCTAGTAAAGATGGTTTGGAAGCCATTTTAAAAGCATTGATGTTTTATATTCCATGGATATTACCATATCCATCCTCACTAGATTAATGAAAATAGGATCCCTTTCAACTCTCATATTGTTCAAAACTCCATGACCCTTTCTTCTCAAAGCATGTACTAACTTATTTTCCTTTCTCGGGAGGTACTGTATCATGTAATCATAATCCTTGAGTAGTTCAAGCCATATCCTTTGCCTCATGATGAGTTCTTTTTGTGATAAAATATACTTCAATCCCTTGTGATCAGTATAAATGCCACATTTTAACCATATATATAATTCTCTATATCTTCAAAGAAAAAATTACAGCAGATAACTGAAGATCATGAGTAGGATAGGTTTTCTTATAAATTTTCTTCTGTTGTGATGCATATGAAATAACTCTATCATTCTCCAAAAGGACACAACCAAGTCCTTTCTTCGATGAATAACTATAAATAAGGAATCCATCGTTCCCGGATGGTAGATTCAATATAGTAGCATTGAATAATATTCTCTTAAGTTCTTCATAACATTATCCACACTCTTTTTTCCAAAAAAATTTAACCCCTTTACGTGTGAGCTTCATTAATAGGTTAGCCAGTCGGGCAAAATTCTGGACGAAACGTCGATAATAACCTGCTAAACCTATAAAATTGCGTACCTCGGTTATTCTCATTGGTGTTGGAAATTCTTGGATTGCCTTGGTCATAAAAGGATCAATAGAGATTCCATCCTTAGAGACAATATGGCCAAGAAAAGAAATCTCCTAATGTCAGAATTCACACTTGCTAAAATTCCCATAAAATTCATGTCTTCTAAGAGTCTTCAGGATAATGCGCAAGTGATTTTCATGATCTTCATATCTTTTGGAATATACCAAGATATCATAAATAAATACCACTACATAATCATCAAGATATTAAATGAAAACTCTATTCATTATATTTAATTTCATGTATTTCTTGTGTTGTACACTACAACAAGATTATCAACCGCTACATGCAATATCGTATTAGATTTCAGTATACGTAACACAATTATTGGCTTGTGTTTCACACAATTTAAAGTAATTTTGATAGAATTAATATTATGAATCACTAATTATATATTATTTTTAGTGAAATATTTTTTTATTATTATATACCAAACACTGAAGGAATATTTCACTACATAAAACAGTCACTTCATTTTCATTACATGCTAGAATGACCATCCTCGATAGCTTGTGTTGTATGTGATACCTTTCACCAAGCAATGATATATTATTATTATAATATTATTATGAATTAGACGTTATGAATAATATTAACCATATTTCAAATTTTATCACATTATCATTCATCTTACTCATTTTCTAGAACATGATTTGAGAACAAAATAATGTTTTTGGTTAAAAAAAGCATTTTTTTTAAAATGTAGTTTTACCCACTTTTGATGGCGCACACATATTAAATATAGTTTTTTACACAGTTATAAGTTATATTTGAAAAGATAATGTATTTATTTGGAATCAAGAATAAAATATTACTTTGGATAAATTTTTGATAACTTTCATATTTTGATGAATAGTAATAATACGCTAATTTTTAATTAAAAACAACTTTTTTCATTGAGATAATTTATATGGAAAAATTATAATATTGAATAGTTTTATTGTATTAATAGAATATATTTTCACCATTTAATATAATTTATGTCATTATCATTAATTTTTCATTGAATTCATAGGTAAAAACATTTTAATCTTTTACAATGTTTTAACTTTTAAAACCCATTTTCTCAACAATGGGATTAAATTTAAATTAATAACAGAAAATTATATGGTTTTAATTTTAAAAAATGGATTACATATTTGGAATAATTTGGTAAAAATTATGTTAATAGACTACTTTTATTTTTGGGCATTATGAATAGTAACTTTGGTAATTAGTTTCATTACCATTGTTAAAGGTGAATCGGGTAATTAATGGTAAAGATAATATTCTAAAATTACTTTAACACCTATTAAAACCCTATTGGATGATTAAATTTGACCCTTTTCATATATTGTTTAAAATTAAATGACATTATTTCCACATACCTGTGAAAATAACATGAGTGTAATACAAACTAATGAAATGGACAAAGTGTCACAATCTTTTTTTTATATGAGTGTATAAAATTTAATATATAAATAACTAAGAGATAAAATATGCTATATATAGTCTCTATAATGATAATATAATTAAACACAATATAAAAATTTATTTATGATTTTTAGATATTAAATAATAACTATTAATGATGACACAATAGTGATGTTGAAATTATTTTATTAATAGAAATATCAAATAAATGATTTTAAAATTTTTAAAAGAAATATCATATGAATTAATTAATACTATCCATGGATTTTCTTGGTTACTATGAAATTTTAAGAGTTTATTTAATATATTTTTTCTAATTTAATTTGGTTGGAATTTTATTTATTATCATATAAATGAATAGTGTCAAAATTGACACTATTGATATTTTAAAAACATATCATTTTTATTAAATTAATTAAAAATAATAAAAATAATTAAAAATTAAAAATTGATAATTTTAATGTATAAAATATTATAGGGTATCTATTTATGTTCAATTAACACCACATAAGTTAGTAGTAATTGCCGTTAAATATTTAGAATGTTATTACCAAAATTAAACATTAATAGAATAACTACGGTTCAATTAAATGAATAGGTTTTACATTGAAAAAATAATTTGACAAGATAACTTGGTTTATGAGATTACAACCATATCTCATCTAATATATTAATTATGGACACATTTTTGGTTTTTGGGTAGGGTTTTATTTTATTATGACCTAAATATTTTGAGAGCTTCCTAAAGTGCCCCTCCCATCTCTTATAAAGGGCACATCCTCCCTCTCCTCCACACTCCATTTTGAGCCTTCACGCTTAGACAACACAATACCATTTAGCTTCTCATCTTACCTAGTTACATTTTATAGGTTCTGGTCTCCTCAAAAGTGTATCTTTAGTGCACTATGTGGAAATTTAAAGGAGGCGCGTCGAGGAAGAGGTAATTTCTTCGATAGATTCATTCAAATTTATTTCTTCTTATACATCCTCTTATTTAGTTGTTTATTTATAAAATAATAACATTTTTATCATTAATATATTTATATTTTTATTATAAATATGAAACAACACTATTTAATCTTCAATCCATCATACGAAAAATGAAATCCCCACCTGTGCATACGTACAGATTACCATCTCCACGCCGTGGTGTATTCTATTTTTTCAACACCACTATACATGGATGGGTATAATGGTGAATATAACAACTAAAAATGATTATTATAACATGATACTAATTCTGTGATATTATACACAATCAACTTCAATACCGTTCAAGAACTATGGGAATGATATCATCGCTCGTGCGTGTGTACGGCTTACTGTCTCCACAACACGAAGAGATTCACTCTCAATGTTAACCATTCAAGAATGATTATAAACTATATATAATAAATAATAATTAAATTTATGACATAATAATTCTAATATATTTATGTATATATATATTTCATTTACTTACTACCTTTCAATTTAACAAAGAAATGAAAATAGCGTTCATGTGTACGTATGACATATCCTCTCCATGAATGGTGTATTACATTTCATCTATCTATATATTATATATATTTATATACTGAATATATAAGATATATTTGAATCATGTTTTATATTATAGAAGTAATTAAATCATTATCTAATTAATTTAATGAAGAAAAACACTTCCAAACACGTACGATATATGAAACGATTATTTCCCAAAACGTTGCTTTAACATGGAATTGAAAAGTGAATAGGTGATATAAAGTTGTAATTGAATCATATATGATATAGTAAATATTATTATGGTTCTTTAACAAGTTAATAATATTTTTAAACCCACTATACTATTTTTTGGGACACATATGGAAGAAATCGAAACTAATGTACGAAATAATTTTGCAATCTCATTTTTATCTGAGATTTCATATACGTACGTATTTGGGGGGCGAGGTTATATTAATCATCCATGTACGTTTTTTCTAAAAATGTATTCATAAATTTGTTAATATTATTCCATATTTGTTTAATTTCATTCTTACCCCTTTTTGAACTTTATCTGGTGGTATGGGATGAATTAGTTTTGTTTACCATTCGAGGTACTTTTGACTTTTCTAGTAAAAGTATGAGGAGAATGATTTTTTAACTTATACAGCATGAATGGATTTTTAATTATACTTATTGCCATGTTTCCATGAAACCTCATCTAAACCATTTCATGTTTATTTTTAGATAAATTATTTTATTTTAATATTTTCTTGCATTTTGAGAAAAGAAAACATTTTTAATGAAGAAAGGATATTTTCCTCTAGAATTATGATCAAGTGTTTTATCAAAATTATTTTCCATATAAGTTGACATAAGGTTATTTTTATATCCCTATTATTAATTTTATTTGAATATGTTTGTTATGTAATTATTTTTATGAGTCCATTTATCTTATCTGGATATTGTTATGCTGGAATGATGTTTAAGAATCCCATTTTATTTCATAGGTTTGGATATGTTGAGTGATTTATATTTTTGTGGTACATTTATGAATTATTTAATTATAATATTGATGGGACCTATATATCCCTAAAATTAATTGGGTAATTATTTATATATCATGATATAGACATGACTGGAACGAAACGTAAATCTGGTTCAGTATTACATTACTGGAACGACATGTAAACCTGGTCCAGTAATGGAATTTTCCACAATGATGGTCTAGGAAGCAATTCTTTGGATACTATGGAAATAATAATATGTGATTATTATTTTTCCACAATTACATGTTTTATTACAATGATATTATATCATGGTAAATTCTTCTTTATGATCCCTGCCTTACGTACTACCACGATTTATGTCATTGCACAAGATTTTGATGTTTAAACATTATGGTCCTGTTTTTACATCCAAATTTTTATGGTTTGTTTTATGTTCTCCATGTTTACCTTTACTAATCATTTGAGATCACCATTTTTTTAAATTTCCCATGGATATAAAGAACGGTTATATGTAGGAAAACAAATAATTAAGATCATTAATGGAGATATTGAAGATTGTTCACAATGATTAGAGGGTTTTGTTCCATGTTTCCAAAGACACTAAACTAATATGGTGTTTGGGCATCTGTTTTTGTCTTGTATTATGTATTCCAAAAAATTAATCTAATTTCCATGTATTTCAAATGATGATTCCAATAGTTAGTATCAAAGAGAAGGTTTAATAAACCTTTAACCACTATGATGCGAGAAATTTAGTTAGATTCCAAGTGATATTTCTATGGTATGTTTGGGCATGTCCCTAACGTTAAGTATAAGTATAGTTTACTATCCTAGAATTATGATATCTATCGTGAATAACATAGGATTAAAACTAAGATGTTCGATATTGAAAGTACTTACCCATTATTACGTAGTTTTCCTCGTACGAATTTTTCCTTTCAGAATTTTATTTTTGTTTTAGAAAATGGATGGAAATAAGAGGATTCATGTTAACTGAGAATATAATGGAAAATGGGTTGATATTCTTCATGAAAAAAAATAAAACAGGATTTGTAAGTCATAACATAGTTATTATGCCTAATCAGAAATCTTATAATGTGATCAATAATCTCATCTTTGGTAAGTTTTTTAACCCAGCTAATAAGATAAAGTTGGAGTTTCATGATGATCCTAGAGAAAATAATGTTCAAATTTTCTCCTGTAAATAATTTGGTAAGAGGAATCAAGGAGAATGTTTCAAAGGAATTAGAATATGATTTGAATGTGTAAAATAAGGACACAAAGCTAGTAATTGGAAAGGAAAAGGTTCAGTTAACATAGTCGACAAAGATAATGGTATTACTAAGACATCAATGATGGTTACCTATTTTAAATGTGGTATTCATATGCATTTTTCACATCGATTACCTAAGGTATAACCTCATGAAGATAATATTCATGGTCATATTTTTAGTATTTATGTTGATGATAGTGAAAAGACTAAAAATGATATATGAGATGATGGAAGTTTAAAGGAATAAAATGATGAAGCTCACCCAATTTTTATAAGAGGGTAGTGAAATGAATTATCGTTTATCCGTAATAATTTTGTATAATTAATTTCGTGGTACTATGTAGTAAAGAAACATTTAAGGATTGTTACACTATTTTAATTCCTTATGTATATGAAACTTTATATCGAATGGTACCAATATCCATGAAATGTTAATCAAATATTTTATTAAGGCACGTGATATGCACATAATGAAGGGAAAAGGAGATAATGAGATGTTTGATCGTATTAATGAGATCATGACTGGTATAAGGACAATGTGATATCATGGTTTAATTATATATTATTTTTGGGGTTTGGGTATGTGGAAAGAGTTAACTTTTTTATATCATTCATGTTTTCACTAGGGTTCTATGGAAATTCATGTTTCAAGTTAGTACATGAATAATGTATTCACATGTTTTGAATATGACAACCGAGAACTACCTTATGATATTTGGGATATAAATTTTAAGTCATTTTACTTCACCACTTTTTATGTTTTTTATTTTTGAATGGATTTTAATGTTATCATTGTATGGATAGTATAAGTTATTTTCCATATTATGTTCATTAGATTAATGCATTATCTCTATATAGGTGGACCTATGCTTATTTGACAACATTTTATAAACTTTTTATTGACATAAATGTAATGACCTATCATTCTATCGCATGATCTACTAACAATTGATGAATGAGAAATTCAACTACATATCTTAAAGATATGAAGGGTAAATTGTTCAAGGAATGAACAAAGGTGATATTTTTACCAAAATTGAGTAAGTATTTATTCTCATGTTCTTAAACATAAGGAAAATAATATTCAATAAAAAATGTTATTCTAGTACCTTCTTATCTGATGAATTAGATGGTCCATTATATAATCATTGAATTATGGA
Organism: Viscum album; assembly: GCA_963277665.1. Taxonomy (NCBI): domain Eukaryota; kingdom Viridiplantae; phylum Streptophyta; class Magnoliopsida; order Santalales; family Viscaceae; genus Viscum; species Viscum album. Next base: position 577,129,172 of record OY728161.1, on the reverse strand, counting down.
TTTCTGGTAGTTAAATTTCTCAAAACATTATTCTATATCCCTATCCATCCGAACATGATGGTTAGATTTCCCTTTCATATCCATGTTTTCACTTCCCAGCAAAGTTATCCAATATGGAAACATATTGATTAGTTAATTTGGGTAACTGTTATGATTCTATCATTCTTTTTAAAATTATGTTTTATTATTCCTTTTTACTTAGTGAGTTTCCATGAAAGATTCTTTCAAGTAGTAAACCATTTTTAACCCTGAAAAGTTTTGTGGGTGAAATTTATTTTATGGGGGGTAGAATGTAACACTCTGATATTTTATAATATATATTATATTTAATTCCTTTTATTTCTTGTTTTGTACACTACACCGTGATTAGTTTTCACTATATGAAAATTTGTAGTAGCTTGCAGTATACGCAACACTATGTGTGGCTTGTGTTGCACACAATTTCAAGTAATTTTGATTGAAATAATTTCTCACAACATTGAGTATTGGTCATCATAAAAAAATTATTGTTTTATTATTATATACTCAACATTAAAGAAATAATTCACTACACGCACCACTGATATTGTTTGCATTACACGCAAGCGCGACCTTCCTCGATAGATTTTGTTGTACTAGACACTGAGTTCACTAAACAATGATATATTATTATAATATTAATATTAACTAGACATTATGAATATTATTTAACACATTTTTATATTTATAAAATTATCATTCATCTTACACATTCTCACAAACATGATTTGATAACAAAATCATTTTTTCGGATAAAAGAAGTATTTTTTCAAAAACAAATTTTAGTTTCACCACCTTTCGTTGGCACACTGATTTTAAAAACTGTTTTTAACACATTTATAAGTTATATTTGAGATTATAATCTACTTATTTAGAATTAGGACATAATATTTATCTTCGGATAAAATTTTGATATTTTACTGAAAACATTCATATTTTGATGAATAATAAAAATATGCTAAACTTTAATTAAAAACAACTTTTTTCATTATGATCATTTATATTGTTAAAATAAAAATTTTAATAGTTTTAATGTATAAATAGAATATAGTTTTACCATTATATAAAATGTATCTAATTATCATTAATTTTTCATTGAAATCATAGGAAAAAATAATTCATTCTTTTGCAATGTATCATCTTTTTGAACCCATTTTCTCAACAACAAGATTAATTTTTAAATTAGTTACTACCACTTTTCTATTTATAATTTTGAAAAATGGACTCCATATACGAAATAATTTGTTCCAAATTATGATAATAGGGTAATTTTATTTTTGGGGATTATGAATAGTATTTTTGGTAATTATTTTATTACCATGGTTAAAGGTGAATCAGATAATGAAGGGTAAAAATAATATTATAAAATTACCTTAATGGATATAAAAATCCCATTGGATAATTAAATTTTACACATACCATATATTTTTATAAATTTAATCACATTATTGACACTTACTTATTAAAATGAGAGGAATGTAATAAAATCTAATGAAATGTAAAAAGTGTCACAATATCTCTTTATATAAGTTTAATAAATTTAATATATAGATATATAAGAGATAAATGATTAAATATGTAGACTTTGGAAATATAAAAGAGTTACCCACATCATAAAAATTTATTAATAATTTTTATTGATTAAATAATTACCATTAATGATTACTCAATAGTGTTGTAGAAATTATTTTATTAATAGAAATATCAAATAAATGTTTTAAAACATGTTAAAATAAATATCATATGAATTAATTAATGTTATCCATGACTTTTCTAGGTTACCATGACATGTTAGGAGTATATTTAATATTTTTTTGAATTTATCATCTATGTGATTTTATTCAAATTCTAATAGATGTATAGTGGCCAAATTGTCACTATTGATATTTTATAAACATAACATTTTATTAAATTATTGAAAAATAATAAAATTATTTAAAAATTACAAAGTGATAATTATATGGTCTAAAATATCATAAATTATCCATTTATGTTCAATTAACACCACATAAGAATATATTCATTACCATTAAATATTTAAAATTTTATTTTCGATATTAAACATTAATAGCATAACTAAGGGTCAAATAAAATGATAAGGTTTAAATTGACACAATAAGTTGTCCAAAATTAATTAGTTGATAATACTACAACCCTATATCATCTTATCTTTAAATTAGGAACACTTTTAGGTTTTTGGGTACGGTTTGATTTTATTATAAATTAATATTTTTTAGACTTTCCTAAAGGGCCCCTCTCCTCTCTTATAAAAAAGAACCTCCTCCCTCTCCTCTTCACTCCATTTTGAGCCTTCATTATCCGCCATCCCATACCCGTTTCCCTTATAAACTTCTCTAGTCACATTCTAGAGGTTATGGTCTTCACAAAAGACCATCTTTAGTGCCCTATGAGGATTTTTAAAGGAGGCATGTTGAGGAAGTGGTAATCTCTTCTATCGATTCTATCAAATTTATTTCTTCTTCTTCTTTATGTTATTTATGTTTTTCATTATAAAGTATTAAAATCAGTATCACTAATATATTGATATGTTATTATTAATATTAAACAACCTTATTTCATCTTCTACCCATCCTACTAAAAATTTAATCATCGTGCGTCCGTATGTACAAATTACCGTCTCCACACCATCGTGTAATATGTTTTTCACCACCACCTTACATAGATGAGAATAATGGTGGAAATAATAACAATATATTATTATTATAAAATGATACCAATTATGTCAAATTATACACCGTACAATTCAATACCATTATTCAACTATGGGAACAATATCATCATTCATGCGTACTTACGACTTACCGTCTCCAAGACGCTATAAGATTCATTCTCCATGTTAACCATTAATGAATGATTATAAATTATATATAATAAATAATAATGAAATATATAACACAATAATTATAATTTATTTATGTATGAATATATATATATGTCATTTACTTACTTCCATTCAATTTAATAAGGAAAAGAAAATAGCGTCCATGCGTACATACGACTTACTGTTCCCATGAATAGTGTATTCCATTTCATCTATCTATATAATATATATATTTACATAATGAGTATATTAGATATATATAAATAATTTTTGACATTATTTTAGTATGTAAATTGTGATCTATGTAATCATATGATGAAAAACATGTCCAAACACGTATGATAAATGAAACAATTATTTCCCAAAATATTTCTTTAACCTGAAATTGACAAGTGAACAAGTGATATAATGTATTATGTGAATAATATATGATATCATAAATATTATTATGGTTATGTTACAAGTTAATAATGTGTTTAAACCCACTATAAAGAATTTTGGGACACATATGGATGAAATCAGACCTAAGGTAAAGGATAATTTTTCAATTTTATTTTTATCTGAGAGTGCTTATATGTAAGTATTTTTTAGAAATACATCTATCATATAGGTCCATGTATTCCAAAAAAAATTCATAAAATGTTTAATATTATTCCATGCATGTTTAACATCATGTTTACCCATTTTAAAATTTACTACGTGGTATGGACGGAATATTTTTTTGTTTACCATATGAGGTACTTTTGAGTTTTCCAGTAAAAGTATGAGGAGAATGTGTTTTAACTTATACAGAATGAATTTATTTTTACATCTTCTAAACGCCTTATTTCTGTGATGATTCCTCTACACTATTAAATTTTTATTTTCATAAAAAAATTCTTTGAAAATTTCATTTCATTTTTAGAAAAGAAAATGATTTGAAAGAAGAAAGTATATTTTCCTCAGGAATTAAGTTCATGTGTTTTATCAAAATTATTTTCCATCTAAGATGACATACAGTTATTTTTATATCCCATTATTACTTTTATTTGATTATCTTAATAATGGAATTAGTTTTATGAGTCCATTTATCTTATATGGTTTTTGTTATAATGGCATGATGTTTATGAATCTAGTTTTTTTCATGTGTAATGTTATGCTAAATGATTTATGTTTTTTACAACATGTATGAATGATTTCATTAAGAGATGGGTGGGACCTATATCTCCCTCAAATTCATTGGGTGAGATTTATATCTCATCAGATAGACATGACTGTAATGACAAGTAAATCGGGTTCAGTAATACATGGCTGGAATGACAAGTAAACCGAGTTCATAAATGGAGTTTTTCCACTATAATGGTCTTGGTAGTAATGACTTGGCTACTATAGAAATCATAATATGTGCTTATTCGATTTCCACAATTTCATGTTTTATGAATATACTATTCTCTCATGGTAAATTTTCCCTTATTATTCATGCCTTACGTGCTTACACGATTTATTCCATTTCTCATGATTTTGATGTTTAAAAATTATGTTCATGTTTTTACATTCAAATGATTACAGTTTGTCTTATGTTTTCCTTTGTTTACCATTACTGAGAATTTTATCTCTCCCTATTTATTTCTTATTTTCCCTAGGATATAAAGAACCGTTTTAGGTAGGAAAAAATGGGAAGATCATTATGGGAGATGTTGAAGTTCATTCACCATGATTAGAAGATTTTGTTCTGAGTTTCCAAAGAAACTAAACTAATATGGTCATTAGGTATCGGTTTTCTTCATGTATTAAGTTTTCCTAAAAATAATTTAATTCCAATGTACGTTAAGCTAGGGTCTCTAAAAACTGGCCCAATTCATATAACCACCACCACATAACCATAAACATACTATCATCGTCACATCACATCCCTTAAGTTATATCACTATAACAAGACACTTCTCTACAACCACTACACCAATACAAATGTTACTTAGAAACTATGCCGCAACCACCATTCTAGAACTACTAAACTACAATCACAACATCACATCACATAACTGGCCACATCACATCAATGTTAAGAAACCATCACATATCTTCCACACACAATGAACAACCATTACAGTCACATCTATTATGAAATAATGGCCCAAACCAATTAAGGAATCATAATAAGAACAAAAAACATCAAAAAAATTTCTCATTACTTTATTTTGAGGATTTGTCACATGAATTATTTCTATTTGTATGTGTATTATCTTAATAACCATATTTTCTTGGGAAGCCAAGCATTATCTAAATAAGACTTCCTTAGAGATTTATTTATGCTAGATCACACAAGATCATAGAAATTTCAATCTAATCATTACAACTACAACACATAAAAGGCTACCAGTAGCTATTATTTTCAGAATATGTAGAAGAAATACATAAAAAACAAAAAAGACATATGGAAAAAGGAATGCATGATATTAGTCCTCATACCAATAAATTTTGGATATTGGAACTAATTATCTATTATTCTGATCCACACTATCCTCCCAAATGTAAGAAAGAGCATACATATAGCACTATTAGAACATAAAATATTGATAAAGAAGATACCATATATCAAAAATTATTTTTGATACCATTTTTATCGTTATGGAGATTAATAAATTTTATAAGATTCACTGGTGCCCATGAATCCAATGATTCAAACTACACACCATGTGAAGAATGTCAAAATCAAGCACACATACATAACCAAAACCTAATTTCACCGCCATATTAATATTTGAATAAAAAATAGAAGTAAAACGAGAGAGGATGATGAGATAACTGACCAAAAATAAATGATGGGGAGACAAGGATCAATAATGGGAAGCCTCAGATCTATCCACATTGATGCAATCCTGAAAAAAATCATGGGAGAACTTTCATCCACATATAATGAGTGAGAGAGAGAGAGAGAGAATAGTGTATAGTAAATCATATGTTCTCAATAAACTTATAAATTGGTTTCCTAACGGACCAACACAAAATGTAATATTATAACTTGTGTGTAATTTTTGGGGTCATATTTCATAAAAATGAATATATTTTTATTATTTAACCATGAAATTTTACATGTTCTGTAGTATGAAATGAACTATAATCAATAATATGTAAACCACATTTCTGCAGCATTTCCACATTAAATGGTCTTTACTCCATATGATTCCAACATTTAATATACAAAATCTTTCATATCATTTTTGAGCCTCCTCCAATCACCTCCAACATCCAAAATATAAAAATTAATTAATCAGGAAGGAAAAAAATGATACATGAGATTCCTATTAAATTATTCTCCCCAATGAGAATCCAAAACCAACCCTAGAACAATAAGAAGGGGTTTTAATAACCACACCATGATATACCCTAAAAGGATATCTTCACACCTCAAATGCTTCCACCATTATCTCATTCCTAACTGATTAACACAGACACTACATATCCCTATAACCTCCTCTCTCCGAGAAATCTATTGTATCATCTGGAACCATCCATAGCCACCACATTTCATGGAAATATATAAGTGAAAATTTACCATGCACACATCATAATTCCACAAGTCACACTACCATAAACATATGAATCATGGAATCTAATCATACTTGTCATGATATTATCATATCTTTGTAGAACTATCTCACCCTCATGTGTTTAATCGCATCACATATAATATGTCTCGAGCATGAATCATTTCCTCCCCTTTTCCAATGTCATAACATTATCAAAATTCACTTATCTTGAAATGAATCACTTATCAAGAGATAGCAATATCCAAAAATAACATATTGAGAAAATATTTAATGAATGGTCACATATCTACATCCCTAACTCCCTTGTACTCTCTTATGGGACTCAAAACCTCCATAGCACATGAACCAAGGTAATTTTGTGTCCATGAAACACAGTCTCTCAATAATCCTAGATCACTACTAGTCATTCCAGATTTGTCCCTTCATCCTTAATATATATCAATACCTAGTAAATATAATGGGGGTCATCATGAAGATTTCTTAGAATATGTTAAATATGGAAGTTATTTTGGGTCCTATAAAAACTTTAAGGAAATTTCAACCAATAAACTACCTCTCAATGATTCCAGAACACCTCAAAGAACCCAAAAATCATGGGATAAGTATTAAAAAATCATATAAACCACTATTTCCCATACTGTGTATATACATTCATGAATAAATGGCATCCAACCACAAACTCATAATTCCTCTACATACCATCTGAGGAGGCCTTCAAATGGTTCTGTGATGCCTGCATCTTCTCACCAAATTATTGGATCATCAAAATTGTTCATTTAACTAAATTATGGCAAGGAAATTCCAAATCTCGAACCTCCTTATATCATGATGAATACTAACAGCACTTCCATTTCATCTCATCAAATAGAGCTACCCCAATTGACACGTGATAGATATTGTTGTATTAAAACACATATGGTGGGATGTATCATTCCCAAGATCTACCAAAAACTAACACATATTCCCAAAACATATCCTCCCGCATCTATATGGTCCTCTCTATCTTCCAATATATTTGATGGTAGAAATTACTTAAAAGATGTAACAATTATTCAAAATCCCCTTTTAATCCCCTCAAAACTCAAAAGATAAACTGAGTATCCTGAAAAATTTTGATGGTCCTCAGTGCCCTATAATTTGTAACCATATCATCAACATACTGCCTCAAAAATAAATCCAGAACACTCAACTCATCATTTTCAAGAAAGTGATATGGTTTTTTCAACCAGTCTGCAATCATAAAAACTAAATCACAACCTCCATTATATCTGGGTAACCCTATGATGAAATAAATCAATATTTCATCCAATTCTTACTCAAGAAAATCTATTTACTAAAAAATACCCATGAAACATAGTGTTTGGCTTTCACATACTAAAAATCAATCATCTTGTGACAAACACTGCCATAGACTACTTCATCATTAAGCACCCACGTTATATCTTCATTCCATGATACATTATTGTACCACCTGGATGTATAACTAAGGGTGATATATGTAACTAAGAGATAAGTCCCTCACATTCCTCATGTGAATAAAACAACTTCCCATAGAAAAACATCCTATTTTGTTCATCCTTTAACAATCACTCAACTTTGTTATCATGGCCAACATAATCATGCCTCATCTATTCTATGTGTTTCCTTCATGAGACTCCTTTACTATATTTTTCAAGGAAAACTACTCGGTCATATAATAAGGACCACTTCATCCACTTATTTTGTCACCATCACAATACATCTCTTCAATATCCCCTATTAATTTCCAAACATCTATAGACTCACGAGCCACATTCTCTCGAGATGTGAGACTCAAAATATTAGAATCTACATTAACCTTTCATAAAGTTTAAGATACGTCAAATTGGTAATCAAAAATTGTATCTATCTACCTCTGCTATAATAGATTCAGATAATGTTTATAGAAAACATATAATAGGATCTTGTGGTCTTTGAATGGCACAAAACAATTGTTGATGGGGAAATTCCTCCAAAACATAAGTTTATACACAACTTATTCCTTCTATTGATAATGGATGGGACAATTATTTAATTGGGAATGTAACCTTCTAGACCCATAAGATACCAACACTCTCAACTACATCAATAGATATCCCTAGTACATATAGGAGACGTCACAGAAAACCTCAAAAAGTAAACTATCCTTAGGAAACTAAAGAACCAGGGAACTGACCAACATCAATTTATAGTATTTGATGGATACATAACACAAACATGTCCACATAAAATCCCATACATTTTTTCTAATGATATCAATTTGGATGAAACTCATAGAAGTATTATAGAAACCTCTGATGATAGAATGTTATACAATAAATACTATGAACATCTACAACATTATTGGTTATCTCCCAAGAAACAAATTCTTCTATATTCTGTGGATCCACTTCCACGCCCTAACAAGGAACCACAATTCCATGAAAACACACATATTTTATCTATAATTAAAACATTAAAAAATAATTGTATCTTTTTTAGTGCCAAAGCTCCTGAAAAAACACTTAGACGCTTGAGAATATCCTCCTCTAACTTTTAACATATCAATATATCATTGACGAATAAAATAATGATGTCAACTAGGAATTGATATAATGAAGACTTAATCAGTCCCATGAACATGGATAATGAAATCATAACACCAAATGACATGACTATAAAAATGATGGGTTGATATCTACATATGAAGGATGACTTTTAAATAACATCTTCTTTCACCGTTAAATGGTGAAATCCGGTCTGTAGATTAATTTTCATTAGCCGAATACGTCCTCTAAAATAGATGATTATATCACTAATCCTTGGAAGATGGTAATAACCGTTTACCATTACCGTATTCAACATGGGGTAGTCTTTAAGTAATGTCATACAACAGTTCACCTTTTGGGAGAAAAAAATAGATCACCCCATAAGGAAACATGTGGATGGCTGAAATCTTTCAACATTATGAAATCCACCTACATCCTCAGCTCACACATTCTTGTGGGTTCCATATGATTAGAAGCCATCAAAATTGAACATGCACCCATTTGAAACTATGTCCCAACTCAACATTGTTCTGATGAGGTAGACTCATTAACTTATATAGGAAAAAATCTCAGAATTCATTCATAACCCTTAGGACACTCCCAACCTATTGTTTTAAAGACATGTATACAAACTACAATAAAAGTGTCTATACTTCTATACCACCAAATAGAGATCCATTTTTTTCAACAAAAGATACTCAATAATCCTCCACATTGGAAAAAAATATTCTCTTGATGAATTTAATGAATTTTTTAGGGGATACATCAAGTTGATACAATGGATAATATCATATGGTTGAATATAGAACAAGAAGCCCCCCCCAATCAACGTTTATTTCAACATCACTAGTCCAAATTCCCAGCACAAATATAATATGAAATAATAAACTCCAACTTGTGTTCATAAAATTAATTGGAATTGGATGCCTCTTCACATATTGTCCCAAAAAATGAAAACAATAAAGAAAAATAAATGAGGGTTATCATTTAGAATTTATCGAATCCCACACAATGGTAAATGGTAAGAAAATCATACATCAGACAACTTCCAACACCGCTGGAACTCCTATCATTAATATGTGCATCTCACCATGCCCATATCCTCTATATCTTAGCTACAGACTTCCATGTGCATGATATGTCTTGGAACCCAATGGATAGGGACCATCATAGGGATTACCTCTATCAGCTCCACCTTATCCCTATTGAAAAATAAAAACATTCCATTCATTCCATTAGAATGTTCTGAGAAGGAACTATTGCTACAAAAAAGTGTCCTGAACAACCATCCAATAAAATTATTATAGGGATCTTTCCTATGAACATATCTCCCATTGATATAGATTGTGACCAGAAAACCCCAGAATATGTTTAGAAGAACAATGACCCTAATGGTTGGGAATTATAATTTAGTGTCCAGTTCAATTATATGTGGATGAATATCTAAATGAAAACACATGGCCCACAACAAATAGATATAAACATTGAAACACTCATTTTTCTACTCTTTTGTGACTCAAATTACAAGGAAGGAGTCCACTCGATAACCCAATCCTTCTTCATCACATCATGATATTTTTCAATAAAATACATTCTGACTGCATACCTGATAACTGAGAGTCCTTGTGAATATTTCAATGAAGATGATAAATGTAGATGATGTTTTGGATCCTCTACGACTATGGTGGAAATTATAGCCAATATGATGCCTCATCAACATTCCACAACACAAATATATGCCCATAAAACATGAGAGAAATATTAATTCTTCTTCTAAATACCCTATTCCCATACCTTAGGGAGAAACTAAAAAAACATGGTATCCAACCATGAAATATGAGGGCCTCAACCTAAAATCATCATAATACATCATATGGTACAACACCCCTCTTCCAATCACCATCCAGCAAGATCAGCTCGGTCATGATCTTCCCTATATCATGTTCAAGAACTAGTGACTTTTCCAACATCATCTAGACAAGTGTAGAACATCATGTCCACTAATATAATGCCTCAAATAAAGCTATACCAATGTATGAGTCATATCTATTATTTTGTGAAAACATAAAAAAGATGGGTTTTAGGACCTAGATACAAAAAATCACAATACCCATGCATGCATCATATCCCCTAACGTATATATTATATTATCCTTCTTCCCATGTATACGATAGCGGAAATATTAAAAAAGGTGTAACTGGGAGCCGAAATCATTCTAAGATACCCTCAAAACATGTGAGGGAAATGTAGTATTCTAAATAAGGATGGTGTTCTTAGATATATCATGAATCTTAATAATATCATCAATGTACTACCTCACTAATACATCCATGAAAAATGACTCAAAGATCTCAAGTAAGTGATCAGATTTCATCATCAGGTCCATATCATCTAAACTATATAAAACCCTCCCTATAATGAATTCCATAATTTTTTCCCAATTTTTAGTTGGGAACATCCACATATCTCAACGGACCTTTTAGAATATAGTTTTCCTCTCACACCTTATAAATACCCAAAAATCATTCCACAAACTCTTTCATTTCCCAATTCATTCATTAACACCAATACATTATCCTCAACCAATGACACATATTTTTCACACTAGGATTTACCACCAATGGTGTTCCATAAAAGTAATGGAGAACCCCCTCCCCCCTCTTTCATATATTTTGGAGAGATCAAATTCTTGTTGATCAAATTCTAGTTGAAATCATCTGCTGACCATCCGTTAAGAACATCACCATGTCCAACACGATAATGCATCAACTTTGCCTCTATGTATCTCCATTGAGACTCCACTACAATCTTCATAAAAGTCAAATCCATGGTTTACTTAAAAACAAATCCACAAACACTTCCCTCTCCATCATCATTATTTGTTGATAAAATATACTCCATTACATCCCAAACGTCAATAGACTACTGAGCCACATCCTCTCAGGATGTCCAACTCACTACTTGTGAAAATACATTATCCTTCACTAGGATGTATGAGATCACAAATTAGTATTCATAAATAAACAGTATTAACCAAAACCTGCATATATCCATATCAAATTGATAGAAAACATATCATAGGTTCTTATGGTTTGTGATAACCACAAAACACTTGCAAATGTGATAATTCCAAAAAAAACATTAGCATAGACACTACCACTTCCAACTAAAGATCATGGGTGGAATATTTTTTATCCTAGAATTGTAACGTCCTACACCCATATCATATCACATATCTCGATTGCATCAACATGAATCACAAGTCCTTATGGGGTTCATCAAAAAATATGTAAAACTTCAAAACCTCTTTGAGAAACTAATGCACTAGAGCACTAACCAACATATCCATCAAGAAATAAACCACGTCCTAACAAAGATCTATCCACCCAAAAAACTATTCATTTCTAGACAACATAATTAACATGTCTTCAAATTGAGATAAATTATATACAATCATTAGATAATAACCTGCATGATATTGGAATGATTGAACCTATATCACATTATTGGATTCTTTACAAGATAAAACTAATTCTACCTATGATGAGTCAACTTCCACACACTAAAGAGACCCCATATGTTCATGAAAACACGCATATTTCTTCATGAAATAACACTTGGAGAACATCCCTTAAAAATGACGGTGTTGAAGGACCTTAAAAATAAAAATGAGATTCGTGGAATCCTCCTTCTCAGACTTCGAGCATGTGAAGACATCATCAATTAATAGAATGAGGAATCAGTATATGAACTCATATAACATGATGTCCATAGGTCCAATGAACACAGATGTTGTGTTCACAATACCAAATTACATACCACCATATCAATGTTCTCATACCCACATATAAAGGTAGTATTATAAAAATTGACTTCCTTCACACAAAACTAGGGAAATCCAGAACATAGATCAATATTCGAGAACTAACTCGCTCTTATCAACTAGAAGACCATATCATTGATCATTGGATGTTGGTAGATCCTGACTTCTACCTAATTCACCCTCAAATTGTTTATACAAAACAACATACATTCATCCTATTTCTTAGAGACAACCATTGAATCACCCCACAATAACCCACATTGAATGATGAAACCCCTCTATATCATTCCATCCAACTACAACCTCAACTCGCACAACTCTATGGGTTCCATCAGATAGGGATCCATAAAAATTGAAGACACACTAGACTGTAACACTATCCTGAATACGATATTTCCCCAAGGATTTTGTTAAATATCATCCTATGGGATAAAATCTATAAACTCCTCCATAACCCTAGGAGTAATACCATCCTATGAATCTGTAGATTACTCTACAAATTATGTCAAAAAATTATAAACTTTCCCACAACACAGCAGATAACCTTGATCCTAAATAAATTCACTCATATGACCAACAAAAATGAAAAAGAAAAAATTATCTATAATCATTCGGAGACTATTTGTATAGCGTATAAATTGTCCATTCAATAGATTATATAATATGGCTATATCTACAATTATAAATAGTTTTCCAATGATTGGTACTCCCCAATCAGTAGTCCACATTTCCAGTACACATCAAAAAAGGGCATCTGACCTCCAATTGGAATAGATAACAACATGTTAAATGGAATAATTTCCACATCCAATCCCATGAAATTATCCCAAGAAAGAGAAAAAATGGAAATTGAGGATCTTTAATAATAAAGCACAAAGTATTAAATGAAAATTAGTCATACATCAAACAACTCTTAAAATTACTGGTGTTGCTGCCCCTAATGACTAAAATTGACCATGAATAGATACTAATCTACTTAGTTTCTAAATTAAATGGCCATTCTCTATCATGGAAACTTGTCTATGGGAACCATTATTATGATTAACTATAAAAATTAAACCTTGTCTTGGTTAATAAACAACAAAATGTTGTATTTTTCTAATATCATTTTCTAAGAGGGAACTATTGCAACTAAAAATGGGATTGTCAAACCCTCTGAAACATGACTCCCTAAGTGGATAGATACTAATCCTGGTGGCTGCCACATCCCCCAAGATATATAATGAGATTTAAAAAACAAATAAAGGTATATAGAATTAATCTCTCCCTATGGTTCTTGGAATAAATGTCACATCTAGTTCCCCAGTGGACAAAACCATGGATAGATGAACCCAGGTATCCCAGTTATAGATTTTATGAAACTTGAGACACTTTTATATCCATTCTTTTTAGTCTCATATATTATGGTATGTATAATATCCATAACCTCATCCTTTTTTCAACTATATATATTTTAAGAGAAAAAATATTGTGATTGTATACTTGAACAGTTGACATTAATCCTTTTCTAGACATCTTGCTATGGATTCCTTGTCTATAATAAAATCTAAAGATATGGGTATCAGGTCCATAAACCTGATACCAAGACCCCAAAAACTCATACCCTAACAAATGGGAGAGTATCTCCGGACACTTGCCTTCTGTCATCATAATTGAAAATAAATGCTAAAATATCCTCCTGAATTTTGGGCGACAACAGTTCCATCTCATTGTTTTAACCAAGAAACAATGTCCCCCACTAACTCCCATCTCGCCACATTTGAATAACTATCATCCCTACCCAAAACATTTTTTCTTCTTGTATCAAAATAAATGTTATATCGAGCTCCTATATATAGTTCTCCATCCCCAAATATCATTCCCTCCCCTAAAACATATCCTAACACATTATCAAAAAGGAATGAAAATCAATCTCCCATGTCTCCTTCTCCACTCTTTGGTAAACCTACAAATAGTAAAAAAAATATTATGATAAAAATCACCTACTTATGAAACTAGAAGATGATAAGAATAATCCATTCAAGAATCCAAGGAGAACATCATATGCCCTATATCATGTATGTTTAAAATATTATTAAATTTATTCATTTAAATTTTTGAAAAAAACCTAATTATAACATCAATAAAAGTCATTATAATACATCTACCTCTTCAAGGTTTGTATACTAAAAAAATTACCACCTCACTTGGTTCTCCCATATGCTCAAAATCCATGAACTAGTTCATGAGGGGGGTAATATCATGTGTTCTAGCTACTCTCCTTTGAATAGTTACCACACTAAGGACAATAGGAACTAAATCTATACAGAACCATTAAATACTCACTATTCCAGACTCCAAATTTCATCATATCCCTCAACAATATCCATTGATTTTACTCTATCAAAACCCACTCCAAAAAATGATTCCACAATGATGGGAGAGAGATAGTGACTATTGTGTCCAACATCTAATAGGCAGAGTGGATTTGACTAGAAAAAAGGACATAAAAATATAACAATATTGGAGTCATTACCCAATATAAATGAAACTAGATGAGGATATAGAATAACCAATCACAATTAAACTCCAACATATGTAAAAAAGGTAAACCAAAAATAATACCACAATTTATGAATACATAAATATGGTATATATAATAGTTTTCAATGTTAATACCAAAACAAAGAATCTTTGACGATGAGATGAGGAAACTCCATCTGATCTAGTGATATCTAGAATGGTCACTAAATTCTCATGAGAACCTGGAAATAGTTTATATATATGGGGGATCCAAATAGTTATATCATGTGGGGAAATATCCAAGACCTCATGTTAACATGTGAAAATATCATAATAATTTTGAAGGGAAAAAACATCATAACCAAGAAGCACATATAAAAACCATCTAAAAAACCATCCTCACCATGGATCACTCATCAAATCACTCATCAAATATAACAATATAATATTGAGATCGTCACATGAAAATTTCTTAATTACCTCTTCCCAATCCATTTTCCACTCTCTTTCCCAATAAATGAATGTCCAATCCTCTGTTCCCTTCCACACATATCACATCACATCCTACACACGAATTCCTATTCCACACATCACATCACATAACAACCACACTGAAATGGGACAGTCATCATATCACATCCCTCCCACAAACACATGGTACACATACCACATCACATCACACCATATCTCATCCCATGGACACATGGGGAAACACATCACATCTCATCACTAAGACACATGGGATTACATGTCTCATCTCATCCCCTTGAATCATGGGACCATACATGGAATCTCATACCAAAGGCACTTATTTCCACACATCACATCAACTCCCAGATTCATCTAGGACCAAACATCAATACAATTAGAAGATCATCTGAGAGAAGTAAAATAAAACCGCCATGTAGTAGTGTTTTTTTTTGCATTTAGCGGCAGTTCGAACTACCGCTACATGGTTTGGCGGCGGTTTGCAGAAACCACTGCTGAATTTGGTGTCGGTAAACAATTAGTGGTGGTTTTTTCCATTTACCAGCGGTTTAAAGGAAGCATCGTAGCTGCCTCATTTCGTGGTGGTTCTCGCCACTTTAGCGGTGGTTTTCACACATCCGGGATTTTATTTAATCAGCAGTGGTTATAACGAATGCTAAAAAAAAATCCAGTGGTCGTTAAACTGCTGCTAATGTCGCGATAACTTCAGTGGAATGCAGGCGGGGGATGTGATTTTGTAGGGGCGGTTAAGATCTCCTCTAAATGAAAGTATTTTTACATTTAGCAGCGGTTTTATCCACCACAACAATTTTACCTGTATACTATTCATGGAAGTTATAACTGCCGTAAAAAGATGACCAGAAAAAAAAATTGCTACTTCCAATGCACCACTTCCCTAAAAAAAATTAAACCAGTCAAACCAGAAACAATCTCATAAAATAAAAACAACTCAATGATTTTTTTTACCTTTAAAGGATGTCAAAATAGAATAAGTGGTTATTTATAAATACATTTATGGTTAAATGGGTTGTGAGATAACTAAGGGGATAAATAATGAAAGAAAATGTGGGAATATCCATGTTATAAGATGGAATTGTAAAATATGTACAGTGGTTTTTATTATGAATGAAAAGTAAAATAGAATAGTTATAGAATTATGTTATGTGTAGTGAAAGTGATAAACTATGTGAATATTGGTGAAATGAAATAGGTTCACCCTTGATATTGTAATTTGTTAAAAAGGTAAAGTGTGTTTGACCTTGTGGAATGTGTATTGATGGATTAGTAAATAACAAGGGACACGGTAGATCCCACCCATGGGTAAGAATTGTTTTTCAATGAATTCATTATCTTTTATGTGGGATGGCAAGACATGAAATTTGACATAATTTACTTGATATGATGTATATGTAGTTTCGAATTTTTGGATAGTGTATTGACATGGATTTTGAGGCACTAATGCCTATGTGCATGATATGAGTGAACTGATTAGTGCACCACAATATATGAATTTGAAATGTTTAATGAATTACAATTATTATTAATGAAAATGTAAAACCCATTTATATTAAGGGAATATAATTTTGACATGGTTGAAGAAGGTTTGGTGGGATTTGACGTCATCATAAAACCGAAGGATATACATGGTTAAATGCTTCATATTTAATTATGGATCTTGTTTACCTTTTCTTCCATGTTTATTATTTAATTGTACTTATGTAAATAGTATTATTGTTAATATAATATTTATTTGTTTAGACACTATTGGTGGTGTCTTATTAACTTATAATCACACCATTTTTAGGATTCCATTGATACCTGAGTAGATCCCATGGTTATAGGGAAGTATAAGGGAAAAATCCTTTTGATATATGGTTGGTTTGGGATATGATATGGAGCATGTATGAGGGACTTAGACGGACATCAAGACCCATTTTAGGATTTCGAGGGGATTTTTTATTTTGTTTTTTCCTTAACACATGACACTGGTATGAACTGACATGTTTACTATATCGGTTGTAGGGATTTACCCAATTTTTGGAATTGAATACATCATTCAAGATTATTCTTAAAACATTCTTGGTTATCATTTTATTTGATTTATATTATTTTTTTACACTAGTAAAGATAGTATATTATCTCCACATACCTAATTGGACCCTGAATTCTAGTAGGAATCCTCTTGTATATGAGGAGGCATTCCTATGGTCATGTGGCACATTGGTTTGGTGAACTAGTTTAGTGGAACCTAGGTAATGGCGTCACAATGTTGTATCAATGCCATTTTATTTTCAATTGAATAATTATTTTGAATGTTTTATATCATATTAATGTGTTTCAGTCATGGTAATGAGTTTTTTTGTGGGATTATCTAACCCATATATGGGGGAAAACACAGGTTCTCGGTGTGGGGTTGTTGTTTGATGTTATAGTTGGATGTTATTTCACCTTGGGTGATATGATAGCTGTGAGATATTATTGTTTTATAAGGTTTTATTCTTGTAACGACATGCAATTTTTTATACATTCAAGAATAATTTTAGAAAATCTAAATTTATATTACATGAATCATATTAGGCTCAAATAGAAAACATGGTTATGTTTGTGTTATAGAAAATGAAAATCATTTTCTATTGGATTCATAGAAAATAATTCCTAATAAAGAGTTATCAATCCACATGGTTTTATGATTCACGGTGTCATAGGATACCAACGCCAGATGGTTTTACCTTCATGGATGATGATATTGAATAATTACATATTATAATATTAAGCATCGAGAATTTATTCGACACATCAACAATGGGTTTAACTCCTAGTCATCCAAAATCTCGACTACCAATCCAAACACAAGACAAACTGGAATGATGCATAGCACACTCGAGAAATCATGAAATAAAAGGAAACAACAAAAATCAATAAAATTCATAAAAGGAAACATGAGAAATCAAGAAAATTTTAGGACATGAAAATGTTTGGTGGCAACTATGTGCCACAAATTCTACATATACAAACCAACTGTTCTCATATTTGTTCAACAAATAGGCAATACAACACTAATCATGGTCCGATGATGCATCAGAACCCTCTCTAACTCCATCTCCACTTTCTGTTTTCACCTGTAAGAACATTATATTGAAAATTAAATATCATGGCATATTTATATTAAAAATTAAAACCAATGAATGTTTTCAAACTAAATTATTTTGATTTTTTGTGATTTTTCATGCCGACCACAGGTCGATGCACTACCACCGGGGGCATATCTTATCATCTACAAATGTATAGCAGTCATCGCTTTTTGAAAAGAGGAAATCTGAGCCCCCTGATCTTGAATAGTGCTTCGTAGAGAAGAAATCACTCTCTGAGCATCTTTAGTTATGGACAGACTATAACCAGGAGAAGGTGTAGCTGGAATCCCTGGGGGAATGCCAAATAACATAGATGGTATGGGTCTGAAACCCATCCCACAAACTCCACAAGGATGCCTCTTCCCAAGGATTTTAGCAACTAAGTCATCCCGGGAGACTGAGTAGGACTGCCCTGGATTGGAATCCCATAGTTCATTAATTTTTACCTATAAATCAAATATCAATATATATTAACATAGTAAAAACTGATAATAATTTATTATAATAAAAAATTGACTTTATACCCCAAATTCTTTGGTAGGATCATTAACAAAAATTCCATCTGATTTTTTGTGAACATCCAACCAATGTTCAGTTCGAGATGCTTTATGCCCTAAACTCTATGAATACATTAAGCAAAAATAAATAAACAATTAAATATATTAAACAAGTAATATTGTCTTATAAATATTTAAAATAATTAAAATATTACCAATGTCATTCGGCTTCTAGAAATTTTTTTTGAGCCCGCAGTGTGAGGGATGACTTTTTTAGCCCGGTTTTATGCATTCTGTCTTGAGAGATACTGAAATAAATAAAATGCAATTTAACAGTAATGTAATCAATTTCATCTCCTCTTCATATACATGTATAAATCTAACATGAGGATAATATAATAATATATATTTCAATACAATCTGCTTCTCCTCACGATGTCTGTCAACAAAAAAATTACATTGTTCTTTCGGTACCACACTGGGTAGCTTCTCATACATTTGTTGCACGGTCAACGAAGTATCATTGACATCACACCACAATCTCTATTTGAAATCTTTCCATTTCATACCATGATTTATCGATGTACACTTCCATGCTATCACATCAGCAACTGTAAAGTGGAAGAACATCTCTATACAGAAATTCAATTTGAACATATTAGTAACATGAAATTCATTTAAACTATAATGTAATAAAATTACCTTTATTTGGGAATCAAAAACATTATTTTTCCAGCTTGGAGGCATATGTCTCCAGTCCTCATTAGAAATTGTAAAGGAAATTGGAACCGCCACCAGCTGTCCTAGAATCTGGCAATGTAACCTTACAGCGTCATCTGTAGGGACCCCATAAGGATCAAATGGAACGACTATCTTCTAACCATTCATATTCAAACATCTGAAATTTTTTATTTTTTCTTCACTGTGGAATTTTTTTCATCTTTAATGAGCAAAAAATTAGGAAAAACAAAATTTAATAAATTTATTTAATTAAAATTTGTACCTATGATAGTGACACTCCAGTATGTCCATGATGAACTGGAATGGGAGTGTCGCTGCCCCACTACTGAAGCTTTTGAAGGGGGAGTTGATGACTAAGCCTCTAATGGGACAACCATAGATGGCGTGAGAGATGGTGCAGGGGTAGATGGTGTAGGGTTGTAGGCAGATGGTGCCTCAGATGCCATGGGGAGGGAGCCAGATGGATCGTCATCTGTCACAGAACTAGATGAAATAGTGTACAACTTTTTCCTTGGCATTCCAGTCATTTAATTAAATAAAATTTAGCTCAAAATATATATTTCAAAAAAATTATAAAGAAAAAAAAATAAACACGATAATTGATGCCCAGTACTAACAGTTAAATAATATATATGAATGATAATGAATGACTGTAGAAATGAAACAAGTGGTTGCTGAATTAATAAATTATTATACATGCAATCAACTTCCCCTTCAATCTGGTCGGTTTCCTTCTCTATTATTTCATCCACTTCATTCAACCTTTCTAGACTAATATTTTCAATATAATGATGGAAAAATAATTCTACTTCCTGTAGTTGATGAAATTCAATTTAAGAGGTCAAATATTCCACTTCATCACCCATATCATACAAATATCATTGTATTATGTGAAATAACTACACTCCACCCTTCATCCACAACATCATTCTCATAATATAATATTTTTTCTTGTGATGTTAAGATATAAGGATCATGCAGTTCACGATCACCAACATCCATCAAGCGAGTGAAGTTCATAGAAGTAAATTGCATGGAATCTCTTTTAACACCTAAGATAAATTCGACCCATTTCCATTTGAATAAAACAACAGAAAAATGTTTGTTGTATTTTAATTCACTAATATCATTTAGCTTTCCATAGTACCAAACTTCATCAAATGTAAATATACCACTATTCTGTGTTTTCAAACCCACTTCTCGATCGATTGTACGAAATCTAAAGCCATTCCCATTATAAGCATCCAACTTTATAACTAGTTTTATAGGACATCTAGAAAGAAAATTTAAATCTTCTGACAGGTTTTCTCGAGTATCAGTATTCATGATCTGAAAAAAGAAATATAATTTAATAGATTTACAAAATGTATGTGTCAAACTAATATTCGTATTTATTGCAATATTTATGAACTTACATGTCGTGGAAACCATTCTACAAGATCTTTATTCACAGATTTCGTTATATCTTTCTCATTTTTTGTTCAGCCTCTCATTTGTCTCTTTCTTTGTATCCTAAACTCTTCAATAAATGGATCTACAATTTCACTACTTAGAATCACATATCTATGTGCCAGTAATAATTCCAATTCTGTAAGTATCACATTTGAGGTCCTCCCAACTAATCAGCCAATAGTAGGAATATTTTTTTCTGATGCAACTGAGATTGAGTTGATGTGTCGTCAACACATCCAAATCGATTAAATCTTGTCTCAATATCATCCAAATATTTGGAAAAAAGGCAAGACACACCTTAGCCAAATAGCCTTCAGCAATAGAGCCTTATGGTTGAGCTTTATTTCTCACGTATTCTTTTAAATGCCTAAGATATCTGTGAAATAAAATAATAATATTAGGAATTTATTTAAATGACAAAAATTGTTTACATAAATGAAATCATATAAATAAAATACCTCTCAATTGGATACATCCATCAATGATGAACGAGACCCTCTATTTTAGCTTTCTCATCCAAATGCACAGTTATGTGCATCATGACAATAAAAAAAGATTGAGGAGTGATCATCTCCATTGAAAAAATGGTCAATAAAAACCTTTCCTGGAGGTTTTCAAGCTGAAATAGATGTAGATATTTATCACATAATTACCTGAAAAATGTGCATAATTGGAGTACAACAGTGGTAACTTTTTTAGGTAATAAAGTATGCAATTCCAATGGTAATAACTGTCGTAAGAAAATATGTGAATCATGACTTTTCAATCCATTAACTTACGATTCTTTAAGTAAACCCACCTGGAGATGTTACTCGAATACTCATCAAATACCGTAATATTCTTTAAAATTCGAAGGAATGTATCTTTATCTCTATTTTTCATTGCAAAAATGGTCGGAGCATACTTTTCAGTCTCATCTGGAAAGAGATCATGTTTTATGTTCATTACATGAAAGTCTTTGCGAGAATTTATATGATCCTTCAACGTTCCATGCTCATTAAGTATTGTGAAAATCAAATTATCACATAAATTCTTCTCAATATGCATCACATCAAGATTGTTCCACAAAAAATTAAATTCCCAATATGGGAGATTGAATAATGTACTTTTTTTCTTCCATTGTTGTGTTCTGATTTCACCTGACGAAGCACTTCAGACCCGTTTTCTACTATCATTCAAATAATGAACCTTCCCAAATTCTGTATCAACATTTTCAAGTTGTGTTAATATTTCATAACCAGTTAACAACTTTGGAGATGGACTATGATCAATGGATCCATTAAATATTCATCTGTTCATCCGAAATCTATGAGATGCATCGAGAAATCTTTGATGGCACTAGAAGCACAATTTTTCACTGTGAGGTAGCCATTTGGTCTCAAAATAAAAGTTAAAAATGGGACAAGACAAAACCATGTATGTGTTCCAACCAGTTAAATTACCAAGGCTAGGTAAGTCACTAATGGTCCACATTAAAGCAACATGCATTTTGATCATTATTTTAGAAGAAGCATCAAATGTCTCAACACCGTTGCTCCACAACTCCTGCAATTCGTCAATCATAGGCTGCAAGTATACATCAATTTCATTTCCAGGCAATGTTTTTCTTGGAATAATCATCGAAATGATAAAAGATGTTTGTTTCATACACATACACAAAGGAAGATTATAAGGGATCAAAACATCTTGCCAAATGTTATAACTGGTACTCAATGTCCCAAATGGGTTGAATCCATCGGCAGCCAATCCCAATCGAATATTCCTAGGATCAGTTGAGAAATATAGATGTAATGAATCAAATATCTTCCACGATTGGGATTATTGTGGATTTATCATTAACCCATCATTGTTTTTATCTACAGAATGTCATTTCATATATTCTGTGGTTTTCATTGACATGAATAATATTTGCAATCTAGGCTTCAAGGAAAAGTAATTCAAAACCATTACAGGTGTGTTCTTTTTCTTATTCTCCATGAAATTATGTTCATTCAGACTTCCAAAATCTCCCATTGACATCCATCTTGATGAAGAAAATTTCTTGAAATTCTGTCTACTTTAATCCTCTACCCAATAAAGCATACAATCATTCCGATATGCATGTATTTTTGTGTAATTCAGACCAATCTTGTTAACAACTTTTTTCATATCATAAAAACATTATGGGTTTTTTTCTTCAGGAAATGCATCATGAATCAATTCCAATATCATGGACATTTCCTTATTTTTAATTCTACATAGACATTTCATATGGTACAACATCAGCAGAAATGAAATCATTGAATATTTCAAACACCCACTATACAAATCTTGATTTCCATCGTCAACTAAATCATGAAACACATTTTTCTCAGTGAGCATTTCTCTTAAATTTGGCTCCATAGAATCAAGAGGAGGATCCAATGATATGTTACAATCTTGATATGATTGTGCTAAAGTCTCAAAAACATAACTTTTCATGTTGAAATTTGTATCACCCTCTTCTGGTTGTTCTGATATGTTTTGATGCGAATATTGGTGTCTTTCTATGCTGAATGCATCATTTATGTGGTTTGACATTTCATTTTCCATTGTCGATGAAATTGGGACCTCATTCTATGGATTAAAATCAAAACCAAATCTTTCTATAATGTTTGATTCTCCATGCCAAACCCAACACAAATATTGACGAGGGAATTTATTCAGTATTAAATTTTCATAAACATCATCTCTCTTCAACTAAGTTCTAAATTTACATTTAGGGCATGGAAATATTATTTTCCCTTCAGCGGATCGATTAGAAATTGCAAAATATTAAAACTCAATCAAACCCTTAACATACTGAGGTGTGTTCCTTAGTAATGTGATCCAGCTTTTATCCATGTATATCACAATGTGCCTATACAATAATAAAAAATATTAAAACACATAGTTACTACTAAATTGCGAAATAGATTCATATATATGATAGTGAATGATTACAGAAACATAATATAATAAATATGAGCCCCTGAGATAGATATAAACCCTCTAGTGTTTTGGATAGGTGAAGTTTCTTTGGTAAAGAGGAATAGTGTGCTAACAATACCATATTACTCAATTACCACATGGTCTATACTAAAAGTTATGCTAAACAATATTCCTTTCATGTTTCTCCCAAATATCCAAATTTTAAACCCTTGACTTTTGAAATCCGTTATAGCATTAAAATATAATATTCGATAACAAAAAGTTACATAAGAATTAATTGGTTGGAATCATAGTTCATGAGGTAAAAAAATAATGTTTCCAATCTTGATGAAGAAGCACCGAAATGGCAGAATGTAACCCTTAATTGGTCCAGATTGTGTGACTCTAAACCACAAAGCAAATGTAATGGGCTTCATGACCAAAAACTAAATGACCCGTATTCCAAGAACGTATCTACACCTTCATTGTTTTGGAATTATTAGGAAGTTTTAACTGTTTTCCTTTTTTTTAAATGCTTTAATGATTACCAGGGAAATATTAAATTAAAATGATAATACTACTATTATTTTACCAAGACATGTTATAGAAAACCTAGGTGAGATCCTACTTGTTCTACTATATATCACCCTATTCCCATCTTATGTGGTAATTAATATTAGTTTTATTGAGTTATAATTAATTATGAGATCATCCATATTCATTATACCATATTTTACCAATTCATATCATGTTAACTTGAAAAATACCTTCATGTAGGCTACCCCAGCTTATGGTCCACACATCATAAACTTAAACAGTGTGCACAATTTGTAAAGAGAAACCTTAAACATCATCTATATCGGTACAACTTGCATAAACTAAAACTATATAAGAAAGTTGAAACACTACATATCATGGTGAACAATTGTAAGGAGATACCTAGGTAAAAATTGAGTCTCCACTAACTGAATATGACACTAATCTAATATAAGTTAAGCATTTGGAATTGAAAAATGGATGAAATCCTGTTAGGTTTAAAATACCTAAAGGGAAAACTAATAAGAAGACAATTCCTTGTGAACTATTCCTCCCCAATATGAGGATCAGGAAAATTTTAAGATGATAAAATAAATAAATTAAAGCTTTTGGGGTTCATAATATTAATCTATAAGAAGTCAGGTTGTACTCGCTATGCCCTTTTTACTACGAAATTTTATAAGCTTTCACTTCTTCTCTCATCCCCAGTTTATCAGTCCAGAGGTATATTAAATAAGAGAAGGATATATTCTTAGACTACCTATTCTTCTCAGGAAGTGAGAAAATGACCGATAAGAGTACATAAGTTCCATTAATTGACCCCAATTGTGCCCAAGCCATGAAAGAGTTTGAAAAGAAAGTATAAATTATCAATATTCTCCTCAATCGCCATAATTATAGAAAAAAATTGGCACCAAACACATTTTATCACAACATAGTTTTTTTAAAGTTATGTTGGGATCGAAATACTATTTAATTCATTCTATAAGTAGGAAGATAACGATATTGTATAATCCTTCCTTTTTTATCCCCCATAAAGCCACTATAACCACAATATAGAGAAACTAAGAATGTAGATGCTCTAGGACAACATGTAATCTAAGATATTGTTTAGAGTGTAGAACATTATTTTGTGGAAGTTGTTAAGGGAACTGTAATTGTGGAACTTCATTTGGTAAATCCTTTAATAGAACTTCTAAAATAGAATCCACTGAAATTTTAAGGGGATTTATGACCCAATAAATCAGATGTTTTTTCGTATAGGAGGTTGAATTTTTTGAATCATTTATGGGAAACCAGATGAGATAAACGATAAAGTTGGAATGAATATTCTTGAATACCCGATGCTAGAATGATTAGACATAGTTGTTTGGGATATGTTGTTTCAATACCTCACATGGAAAGGATTGTTGTACTTGTAATGTAAAATAAATATTCTTGAAAACCATTTGGGTAATAAATGTAGAATAATTTGTTAAATTTGAACATGTATGTGTATAAGTGAATAAATATACTTTAAAATTCACTCACCTTGTTCACTATTCAGGAGAGGAAACACCTAAAAAGGACTGAATGAATTGATCATTATTTAAGGTATACAAACTAGGGATCTATCATTATTTTTAATATTCTATATTACATTCCACCTAGAAATTGATAATAAGGAGTTGGTTGGAGGAAGAGATGCTGGATGGAATATTATTGTAGGAGACACCATTGTTCAGCTTTGTGATAGTAGGAGAATCAACATGTCATTTAAACCCCATATGTAGAGTCAGTCCTATGATAGTAATGTGTGAGAAAATCAACAAATGGGATTAGTTTCTTATAATCCATGTCACATCAATTGACCTGGTTTTTACAGTGCATCTTTAATTTAAACATGAATAATTAATTCATATCACCACTATAGAATTTACACCATTGTTCCATGAATGGGAATCTTAAAAAATATTTTCATAATATTCTATGACAAAATAGTGCAATAGGATAAACTCTACCTCTGGATTTGTATGCCTAGATGGGGGTCGCTGGCATCGTGGGGTAGTGGGGGTAACAGGGGCTAGGGTCATGGGGGAAGCAGGGATAGTGGGGAGAAGCAAGCTCGGGGTGGGGGGGGGGGGGGGGAATGGTCGGCAGTGTTGAAAAAAAAATTTCAAGGTGGATTATAAGAAACCACCACAAAACCATTTTAAAAAACAGTTTAGCGGTGGTTACCAGAACCGCCGCTAAAACTAATTTCAATTGTAATGATGTTACTAAGAATATGAGATCAACTTTACCTTTTTTCTATTCCCCATTATATCTACAGGAGAACAATATATAATTTTAAAGGATATAAAGTAATATATAATAATTTTATTGAAATGTGTTCATTTTTTATCTTACATTTTAAAATATTATTTATGAAATTATCTAGTATTCCAAGACAACTAACATGTTTGATCATGTAGTAAATCTCATATTCATCCTCAATAATGAAATATAACTATAAAATCTATGCTTCTAGAGTGCATGATAATATTGAATACAAATTTTAGGACACAATCAATATCACACACTACTCTTAACAGTAAAATTAATTTAAAAGACCCTCTTTACAATTGATTTAATTACATGGAATGATTGAACCTTTACATAAAAAATATAGAACTAATAGATTATAGAAACCACTTTTGTGCCATGTATAGAAGTTAATGAAAATAATTTATAACCCCACATTAGTATTATTTATATTTTGTACATAATAATAAAATCAATTATAAATAGTTAGATTTTCATGATATGTAAAATTAATGAATCAAACAATAACACCAAAATCAATTATGAAAAAAGTCACCACCAATCATCTTCGAAAGAAAAATAATGAACCCGGAAAAGAACAAGCTCTAAAATCTGTAGACATCATAACAGAAATATTATAACCTAACCAAACACTAATGTTTTCCATCAATGGAGTTACGTTTCCAGGGAAAATTAAAAATTTAGGGGATGGTATAGGGAGTGGATAAAGAAGAGATAATGGGGAATTCAGCCATCCAAACCACATGAAAACTAAAATAGGGGAGCTTTGAAGCAATGGAAGGTAAAGAGGGTCTCTACTTAAGATATCCAATATTAGGGACACGTGATGCAAAGGGAAGTGGAAGGAACACACAAATCATTTAATTCAAGGAGGGGTGAAACTGGATATGCAAAAAAATTAAAAACATAGGGTGATAGTTCACAAAATGATACTTAGGTAACAATGTGAACCATGCTTATTCTACACCTCAATGTCGTGGGACTCCCCTTTCAAAACATAAACAACAATGCGAGTGAATTCAAAAAATATAAATCACTGAAAGTACCACCTCCGCAAATAAACACCTACAACGAGACTAGTCGCTGGTGGAATGACTGGGGAGCCGAATCTATGGTTCTGGCTCGCTGAAGTTTGGGGCAGAAGCTAGGGTCGTTGGGGTTGGGGGAGATGTTAGGGTCATGGGTCAACAGGGATGCGGGTCATGGGTTTTCCGGGGTCGTGGGTTGCTATGAGAATGGTTGCTGGGAGAATGGGGGTCACGGGTTGATGGGGCCGCCGGTCGCAGGGTCTGTCGGAGACACAGGTCATGGGGTCGTTGGAGATGGGGGTCGTAGGTCATGGGGTCTCCGGTCGGTTGGGGGAAGATGGGAGGGGTGCTGGGTCACATGGGGCTGGGGGAAGAATGGGGGTCGGGAATTTAAAACAAAGATGGGTTTTGCAGTGGTTTATTAAAAACTGTCGCAAAACAATTTTAGAAAAACGTTTAGCAGCGGTTTTGGGAACTGCCACCCCAAAACCACCGATAAATGTAGTTTATGTTGTAGTGGAGGGGGTAACCATCCATAAATATTAATACCATCATGGATGTAATGGAAAACACCCCAGGCATAGAACCTATGAGTATTTCTATGGTTATCCAAATTTGGTAGGGTTTATATAAAATAATATAAACATACATGATATTATGATATCAAACAATACTCAACCTATGGGTTCTCATCAACAACACTAGATCACACAACATCACTTCCATGTCCAAAAATAAACCATCATAACTACTTCCACCACCACATCAAATAGACTACACTATTACCATAAACTCCACATAAAGTTTTACACTACCAACATATAAGTGCGTCAACATTAATTCATTAAACTTTTCATTTCACATTTTACAACTCATTTAAATTATTGTTAAACAATTTATCACATTAAAATTTTTCACATTAAATTTAATTACCTTCTAATTCATTTATAATTTTAAATCAACAATATAATATTATTACACAACTACCCAAATAATGTAACAAAACCAAACCATTAAATTTTTTCCATACTCCCAAAAACAAAGACACAACATAACACACCAACTATTGTTATCACATGAAATATATAAATGAATATCACAAAAACCAATCACTACACCACAAATAATGCACCCAAACCATTATGCCAAAACCACTATGCCACAATCACTATTCCACAACTACTACATCATAACAAATATGTCACATTGATCAACAACCCACATCCTATCCATGAAAACCAAATATAGAATCCCTATATTGAACACCTCACATCATTTCTAGTCACATCAATCAATATATAGTGGTCAAAATGACCAATGTAAAATTAAAAATCACATACACATATCTCAACACACATTATGGATTCTATTTATTCAGTGTCCTTATTACATTTCTTCGTTATACTATCATGGGAATTATCACACAAACAAGATATCCATGGGAAACAAATTATAGCCGAATTTATATTCATTAGAAATTTATTTGTGTGTGATCAAAATCCAAATAAAGCATCATCTCATCCTAACATATACAACATAAGAAAGGATTATTACAATCACTGTTCATATAATTGGAAGGAAGAATGAATAAAAAAATCAACAACATAAAACAAAACAATTTTTTTCCATAACTACCCATTCCAAAATCTTTTAGACATGAAATTTATTTATATGACTATTCAGACCATTATTATCAACTAAATAGTATGAAAAGGAATACAAAACTCACACAATGAACATAAAGGAGTTTGAATAAGGTTCTCATACCTAAAGGATTATTTATTGTCTCATTGTGACTTTTATGGTGAAGAAGAAACCATGTAAGAACCACCACCAGTCATGAAACTGGTGGGTTAATCTACAACACATCTGAGGATCGTCAAAACTCATCCCAAACACATAACCCAAATCAAACCAGATACACACAGTGAACTCTTAAATGAATAATGTGGACTAGATGAGAGTATGGATATTACTTTCCATATACTAATGATTTTAATTTAGTGATATAAGAATGGTTTCCACATATAAATCCTCATCGGAGGAATACCAAAATGCATCAATAGACCACCATCGTCCACCTAAAATGAGATAGATTGCATATAATATATTGAAAAATAGGGGGAATTATAGCCCTCTAATCACATTACACATGGTACCTACATAATGTGTAATATATTTACACATTTTGCGAATTTTTGGGGTAAGATATCATTGCTGAAAGTAGTTTTTTTATTATTTATCTCTAGAAATTTACACATCATGTAGAATTTAATTACATACCCTCAACAATCCATGGACCTAAATTAATATTTTTATCCACATTAAATGGAATGTAGTCCCTCTACTTCCATATTTTAACGTTTAAACATTTCTATATCTGGTCTCGTCTTACTCCCTGAAAATCCATCACTTAGAACCATAAATGTAATTGATTGGGGTAAAAATGACCATCACATATCAATTCACAGATTGTAATTTTATCATTGTTAATGATTTAAAAGGTACACAGTGATGCGAAAAAAACATAACAAAATTTATTAATATTACAAATCAATCACATAACATGTTACTTCTCTATTTATAACATGATCATTTCAATTAAAAAACACCTTTTAAATTTATTTTTGTCATATACAACTCTGAAAATTTATCATTATATTTGTTTTTAATAAGACCATCCATGAAATTTAATAAAAAAATATATATCTTAGTATCTAAAATATATGTATAGTATTTAAGATCTATTATTGTAAAGAAATATCAAAAAATTATTTTTTATAACTATAAATATTGGATATTATTTCAAATAGAATTAATGTAACTAACATATTTCACAAAATAATTATTATATTCTCATTGACATGTATATATAGTAAATGTATTTCCTAATTTTTTATATTGTAAAAGACATTTATAGAACTCAACATATATATATACTGATAATGGTAAACTTAAGAAAAACCCTTAATGTATATTTTCTTCATATAAATTGTAGTGGATTTACAAGGATCATTGAAACCCCTAGTTTGTAATAAATAAATAAAATAAATAAAATCCAATAATAGAATTCAATTTTATGATTAATTGGGATTATTTTATCTTTATGAAATATTTTTATAACTAAAATCATCTAAAAGGATGTAATGATTAGTAGTTGGAAAACTATATATTCATTTTAAATAAAAAAATTATATATGGAAATTATCAACTAAGTGATATTTTTTTTAAATATAGTCTAACATACAAGATAGAAATTTTAATATTTCATCTAATTAAATCATGGTATTATATTTTATTATCACATATTACTTTTATATCAATATCACAAAAAATGACAACTATACCTCTTAAGTTCATTATAAAATCTAAATAATATAACATTTCTTTTGTATCGTGGTTCTGTTTGTTTTACTATACTCTTTATTCTTTCCACTCATATATTCATCAAATAATGCATTTATTATCATTAACATCATGAATTGGTTTCCTCTATAAATTATTTAATAAAAAAATATTTTCTGCAACAACATGTCTACAAAAAATTAAATTTTAATCATTTACATAACAAAAATTAAAATGATGTTTCACATAAACATAAACATGAAATAAAAAATTATAAAAATTGGATTTAACATTGCCTATTTAGGTATATTATTTTTATTACTTAAAAAATATTTTTTTACATTAATTTTTTATCTATGTTTTTAACTGGTACATATTTTTTAATTATATTTATTTTAATAAAAATGGAGTATAAATAAATATTTATCTAGAGTCAATTAAAAGAAGATATGATATATATATATATATTGATGTTAAAATAATTAATCCCATCCATAAAAATAGAGGTTCATCTATTTTGATAAACCATTTTATTTTTGGGAACTAATTGGAATGATGTATCATACAATATAATAATAAGAATAATTATGATGATTTTATTAAACTAAGAAATACATATTTGTACTTGATAATAATTTTTTGAAATATTATAAATAAAATTTATGTATTTTATTTTTGAAAGCTATAAATATTTTACTTATTTAATAGATATGTTTTATATGATAAATATACACAAACATTTTGTGGTAACCATTAAAAAACAAGAAATAGATATTAAGAAAAAAATTTCATCTATGAATATAAATACACATGAATTTTTATTAGATAATAATTATTCATTCTTTCCTTAAAAAATTATGTCAATTTTATTTCTTATCCATTAGAAAACATTCATATAAACCAAAGGATTCATTAAAATTCAATTATAATTATCCATAATTTTGAGTATACTATATATCATTCAAATATTTATAGATTTTTTTGTAATAATAATGTTTAAAGTTTTTAAAATCATTAATTTGTAATATATAAATATCTATATAACATATCGAATTTTGGTGAAAACTATTATTAAAAATTAATTCTCATATTCCATAATATAAAAATTTAAAAAAAATAAATGAATCATTTGTAATTAAATATTTCAAAAACACACCCTTTATAGGAGTGATATTGAAATAAAATTATCATTTACTAATATTATATTAAGAAAGATAATAATGAATAAAATTAATCTATTTTAAAGATATTAATTCTCTATCCATATGTATTATTCCACAACTCATACTCTATAATAATTTATAGATCCTTCTCTCCTATAAATATTATTTTTCTCTCTCTTTGATCCCATGTATTTCCAAAACAAATATTAAAATATTAAATATAATTACTATTAATCTATGTTAGATAAATTTTTAACTAATATATATACTCAAATAATATATAAATGGAATTTATTATATGTAATTAGATAACATTTAGGTATTATATGTTTTATAAACATGTTTATTATTAAGAACCATGGTTTATATCAAAATAAATATATTTCATTTGAATAATTATTTTTATATTTGTATGTAACTTATTCTACTTTTCTATTTAAATAAAATATATAACATTGTATTATATTTAGTTGGATGTATAATTTCATGGTTTATTTAAAAATATTTCAAATGTGTCAATTACATTAATTCAAATTATTTTCAATTATATGTAACAAATGTATTATTTATATAAATCACAATTTTATGTTATTTTAATGATATTAAAATCAATAACTCATATCATCATTAAAAAATAAAACTTTTATATGATTCATTGAATGTAGAAATTAAATGTATTTCTACTAAATTTACTCACAATTCACCTCTATGACATAATTTTGTTGTGATACATTATTATGAGTTCTCAATTTTTCATAAGAGTGCAGTAGTTACACTACAAAAATAAAATAAGGAATATCAACAATTATCACAGATGAATAACTTATTTATTTTAGTAATCGAGGGACTATTTTGTTTGATTCTTATTAGAAGGCCATAAAATTTAATGTATTTTTAAATTATTTTATTTTATCATAGTATGAACTCATTATTCATCTGAAATATATAATATAATATAATTTCCCAACACAAGGTCGATATACAATGCCCCGGTCTGGTTTACTACATGACCTCCTGTGTACCTCTCCATACGCCAGAGGCTGTCGACTTGTAGCGAGGGTCTAAAATATAACATTGATAGACTATACAATCTTAATCAATGAATATCTATAATGCATTTCCCTAAAATATATATGATTAATAAAAAATATAAACCACGATAATACCACAACCAACATATATCCAACATCCCATGATAAATCCAATACATGTAAAGAGTACTATAAACCAAAGATATATATATATATATACATATCATGCCAAACATGTGTCATATGTCACAAATAATATAAAAATACAAACACAATGAAAAATTCCATAAGGTTCTATAAATCATGTCGATTTCGGTCATCAATTCTACATCCCAAATCGCAACTCAACCATATATCATGGAAATCATTCCATTATCATGTTCTTCAAACATGAGGTCTATTCATGTAACAATTAGTATCCCATGTAGGGTGTGAGTAAAACCTTGTATTCCACCTCCAATGGTGTCTAAAAAAATATCCATCAAATAATAAAATATTATTCATTATTAATAATATATTAAAAATGATGAAGTAAATAATATAAATATATAATAAAATTTAATTAACCACATCTTTTTTTTTGGATAGTGAGGACACCAGAACAAATCAAAACCTCTTCATCCCATATCAGAGCCTGAACAATCCACCAAAGGGATATCAAAATTCGTTCATTAATGGAATTTCAATATTAATTTAATTTGATATTTAAAAAATATTTGGAATAGAACATTAGTATGGATCCATGTGAGAAGATTTAGTAACAGACAATGTTCAATTAGACAATGATAACATGAAAATAATTACATATAAATTGGGGGCTTCAACAGTAGTCTAGAACCATTTTTTTTATTTGTAGAAATAGTCTTGGGCCCAAGAATACTTATTCATTTCATTAAAAAATATCACAACTGATGTTTCCACATTCATAACCCATTTATCATCCATTTTTATAATGAATTATTCAACCAATTTCTCATTCCCATTGATAAAAGAAATTCATATTTCCATTATTCATCCAAATTCACAATCTTTGTATTCAAAAAAAATTATAAGCACTGATAAAAAAGAAATTAATTCATTGTAAAATGATATTTTCAAATGGTTAAATTTAATTTGAAAAATTAAATAAATCCAATTATAATCATGATTGCATGAATTGAACATCATGTTATCTATATCACTATTTTTAACTAGTATTTTTAGAAGCCAAAATCCCCAAAATTGAAACGGAATCATAAAAATCACCATTTTGGTGAAGATATAGGATCCAAACAAAGGACAAAGAACCATTAAAATGAGGTATCTCAAAAAACATGAAGGAAACTTCAAAAAACAGAGGACTAATTGTCCCTCTCCAATAAAAACGAGACACAATAAAGAGATAAAACCATTAAATAATGAAAACACTTAACAAGGAGGATTTGATCCATAAATTAGGTCTTCGATTCTCTAAGAGAGGGTTTTGGAGTTCCCCACAATCCTACTAGAATCATAAAATAGTATGGGATTCATATTAAGTTGAGCATGGGTGAATGAAAATAAAAAACCTATCATCTGGAAAATTTTAATAATATTTTTGGGGTTTAAAATACCATGATCAATATATCATTAAAAATGCACAGTATTTTACATTCCAAGTGCATATACATGGGGGTGAAGATTTACTCCAAGGTTGGGGGTTGGTTCATAAAAATTGTGCACCACGATTACAAACCAACTCTCTCTAAGGGTGCAGAACATGGATTGAGAGGATGCATCGTTTTGTAAAGCCATGTTCCACATCATAAGGCACAAAAATTTGGGCACTACTTCTTATGGAAGAAATAACATTATTAAATAACCATTCATAAACCATTCAATGCACCATGTAAATAAATTTCCTTCACAATTCACTCCAAACGACCCAAATGTTAAACCCATCCATGATATTATAAGGACCCTAAACTTTTACACAAAAAATTTCATGATTTTATGCATAATTAGACATCATAATACAATTGATAGATCATGATGTATAGTGTCTTTGAATACAAGGTACATTAAATAGAAAATAGAAAACATTTGTTTATTTAATCATTATATTGAGCTCTCAAATTCCATTTTTCCCATACATCAACATAGGATAACCTATGGATAACATGAACAAAGGGATGAGCTTAAAGGCTCGTAAGTGAATGAACATAAGAATAATTATTTAGAACATGATTTTGAAGGAATGTAATTATGATATAAAAATCATGGTAAATATGGAATCATAACATATAAACAAGTTCTTATATAAACATGGAATCATAGTAATGTTAAAGAGACAAAAATCATGACTTTAGTATGAGTAAAGGATTGTTTTATATAGAGGATCACAAGTCATGGTTAACCCCCAAGACCATTTCACATGGTTTCACAAGTCATGGCTTACTGCCAAGACAGTTTCACATGTTATCCCAAGTCAAGGATAACCGCTAAGACCATTTCACATGGTAGCACATGTCAAGGCTAGCCTCCAAGACTGTTTCACATAACCAATGATATGAATAAACATTACCCAATTAATTAGAGAAATATCTGGGAACACCTATCATAACATGATCATGTATATGATTTCCTAATAAACAATCATGCATAATCAATCTTGCATCAACATAAGGGAAACCAACGGAAATAAAAATGTATCATAATCATGCCATATTACGTAATAAATGGAAATATCATTGAAGTATCCAAGAATGTAATGAATTGAATAAAAATGGGAATTAATAAGTTAAAATAAATATATCAGGACAAGTGATGTCAAACATAACTGACATCTTAAGAATTTTTATTAGTGAATCATTAGAATTAAAACATTTTAGTTTGGTTTTGAAGAAAATAAAAAAGAACACCTAAAATAGGAAAGGGAATAATAGTTTATATAAACTTAGAGTCAAATAGTAGGGATTTTATAATGAATATTATAGTTTTTAAAAAATGGTGTCTTATAACAAATGAAATTGTGCACTTTAAATTGGGAAGGAATTCCAGAAGTTCCATTAAAATGGTATTTCTTTTCTGGAAGTATTGAGGAGGGAACTATTTAAAAAAAATCAATATCCAGAAAAGAGATGATGAAAGGGTAATGATACATTAACTTGGTATATATAAACATATTTTCTAAAGTGTAAATTAAAATAAAAAATAACTTTGTTTGGGAAAAAATAATGATAATGAATCTTGAAGGAGTAAAGGAGGATCGCGTTGAATCCCATATGAAACCTCAGCACGGAAATTTTTGTACATTTGAGGGATTAATGAGAGATAAAAGGGTATATCAAAATTTATATATCATGATTGGAAATATGGGGTATGTGAAAAAATATCCCATCATTAGGTATTGAAAATAAAAGGGCTTAATATAGAAGTGATTCTTGAATAAAAGTGAGAAAGAGAGGATACCTTACCTTAAGTCCGAAAATGTTCTCCCCATGATATTAATGACCAGAATAATAAAATTAGGTTCATTAATTAATAATTCCATATAATAACTTACATTAAATTGATTTATTATAAGATTTTTATGTTCAATAATGGCGTTTTTGATGCATCAGGATTGTCAATTTCGTTTTTTGGGTTTGTTTGTTTCATGATAGGTTTACATATATACATGAATGCATAATCATGTAAAATGAGGATGGTTATCTAGAATTGGAGTTATATTTTAATATTGAATATATAGGAGGATATATTATATTAAATTTATTTTGTTTAGTTGGATTGAAGTTGAATTATTATATAAAACATCAGTGATTACCTTTTGTGTTAATTGGTTGTTTTTATCACCACAAACACATATTGTCTTTTCAATAAAAACCATGGGTAAAAACAAATTCCCAAAAAAGATTTGATATATAATACATATATTATTCTTGAGTTCAACTATAATAATGGTTTTTTGGTTATAATTGACGTTGGAAATAGAAATAGAAAACCCATCATCTATAAATGTGGTAAATTAACACATCTAAGATGGAGTTTTTACGACTTGTATAAAAGAAGGGTAATGGATAGATGATAATAAATTATTCCATCATCATAACAACATTATAATATATGTATGGAAAGATATTTTTCATATCATTTGGACGATGATAGTTATATATTTAAATGTAAACGAATGAACTTGAAAAGAATGTAAAATAATTGAAAAGAGGAATTTACCTCCAGAATTAATCTTTCTTGAGAGCCCCTTCTGGGGAAATGATTTGGCCATTTGAGGAGACCAAGGGCTACAGAACTTAGGGAGATCATGGGGAGATGTGTTATTATACTTTAGGTAAGGAACAAGGATTGAGGGGAGGGGATCGAGGAGCGTAGTATTGGTGATTGTTATAGTGGATGTGAGGAGGGTTTTCTTTATATTTTAATCATTACTTCATTATATCTCCATAATGTAAGAAATAGTAAAGATTATATGGCCAAAAATAGTAACAAGTTCATGTGAGTTCAAATTAAGGGTTCTTACCTCAATGATGAAGCTAGGAATTGTGATTTTAACATATAATGAATATATGCACAGTAAAATAATATATTTTAATATTCCTCAAAAATTCATGTACTTTATAAAAATAAAAATAATTCACCCAAACAAATTTTCAAAATTTAGCATCCAAAACTGGAATATATTTTTCCAAAAATAATTTTCTAAATTTTATTAATTTAATTTTTAATTTAAATCATAATTTATATAAGTAATATAGATTTTAAAATTATATCTGATTTTATAATGCTTACAAAAATTACATATGGTCAAATAAAATTATCCTTAAACCAGAAGATATAAAATTGTTAATATAGGAATAGATTTATGGAATACAAATATTCTTTCAAATTAATTATTTAATTGTATTTATTTATATATAACATACAAAAAAACCAGTAATTTTACTATGGACATCTTATCACTTAAAAGATTCCAAAATATTATTTACACATTAAAGGTGAGGTTACTATTATTTTGGATGATTTAATATTCATATTAGACATATTTCTATTTATAAGGGTATATTTCTATTCATAAGGCTAGGTTACTATTCACAATAAATTAAGTTTGTTCCATCAGATCCCAAAAAACACCCTGAACGCAACTGTGAATGAAATATTTTTTATATTCCATTCATAGAAGTGGGAAATTTATGTTTAATGGTCACGTAGTATTTATTATCATGATATGAAATTGGGTTTCCTAATATTATTATACAATAAGGCATTATTATAAGAAGAGAATTCCATTGATAAAACTTTTGGGTGGTTACAATCTTCTCCCTTATGAAATTTTTCCCTCGAAATACTATTTTACATACTAATGTGAAAACATGTGATGGTTTTGATACAAAGCTAATAATAATATAAAAAGAAAAAATTAAATAAAGCTGGAAAAATATTTTATTCAAAAATTATATCCTATCTTGTTATTCCCTAGGTTTCAATATAGGTTATCCTTGATCTAAAACATAACATATATTCTTATGGGATGTTTTTTATCCCTTAATAGTGTATTGTACTATTCTGATGAATTTACCAAAGCATATCCCTTGGGAGTTACAAACCAAGAGGTGAATATTTAATATTATAGGTGAATATTTTTTAGGTAACTAAGAACATCATTTGGTATTAACATAATAACCCTTATTATTTTAAAATATTTTAAATAATATAATCAAAATTTTTTAGCCCAGATATTATTCATAAAGAACTGGTAAAAGAAAATTCATCATTTTATGAAATTTTTAGTATTCTAGACATTGTGACTGGATTGGTTTCATTAAGATTTTTGGCCTTTAGTCTTACTCATTTAAAAAAAATTACTCCATGAAATGGTATGAATAAATAATATCTAGAACAGTATTTTTATATATGTAATTATTCACTTATATTTTAAAATGATGGATTTATTTCATAGTAATATTTTATTTATAGTTGTTATGATGAAAATGAATTTGTTGTGTTTTCATGGTTTTTGGTTTTTTTCTTTTTTAATTTATTTTAATTTAATATAATATTATGTTTCATGTTTGAATTTTTTGGGGTTTAGAGGAGGATGTTAATGACAAGGGATTTAATTCATGTGGAATTTAAACATCACATGGAAATACTTTCATTATTTTTTATAATATTTTTGTGATTGTTTGTGTAGTGTGTGAATTTATCATAAGCTTGTTGAATAGTTGTGATACTATTTCTCATCCAACATATCATGAAAAATAACATTGGATTTTCAAACATTATGTTGTTTTCATGCATATTTGGGAGATAATATATGTGATATAGAAGATATTGGGTTTATTAACAACAAAATGACAATTAAAAAAACACTTAGTGAATTTTGTTTCTATTTTTTTGTTTCTAATGCTAACAAGAGAAAGTAAAATAGTCAAAATATTTATAACATGTTATAAAATAATTTTTAAATACTAAAGTAGTTTTCTTATTTTATTAATGATACTAAATAATATTGAAATTAATTTCATAGTAGTGATAAATAATTAAGAAAAAATTTAACTATAACGATGATTTTAGATATAGATTTATATAAGTAAAGAATATTAGATTTCTTGTGGATGGATTTTGTTTTAGGAAGAAATATAAACACTATGAAAACCCTTAAACAGAATTATTTTTCCTGGTTTTATTTTTACGTCCCTATGATAGAAATGATAGAGATTTTTTATATCAATATAATTAAAATATTCAAAAGTATAAATCTATTATTCAATACTATATGTTTTGAATCCTTTTTATAAAATATAATTTCATAAAATTTTATGAAAATTATTTGTTTGCATCTCAATACATTATGATGAAACTAAAATCTAAGACCCAAAATCCAATTAGTTCATTTACTTAGATTATTTATATTAAGGTGTTGATTGAGTTGGGACTCATTGAGTGGATCATGGTGTGTACTTTTCTGCTCTTTGATAAAGGATAATTTTTGTCCTTATTAAAAAGAGATATACGATTTATCTATTTGATCTTTTGACTATTAGGTTTATTTCATAGAACTATTTATACTTATTTATTTAGAGTGAGAAATTGAAATTCCATGAGAAATAGTGTAAATTTAACCAATAATTATTATTGTTTAAGAGGAACTATAAAAATAATGTTTCCATAATTTCAAAGAGGACATTACTGATCATATAAAAGTAATACTCAAATGGTTAAATATTATCCCACAATATTGAAAAAATAATTAAATAATCGTAACATTCATGATGAATGATATCATTTATTAATGAAATTTGTGATATATAATTGCACAAAATCATTGTTGATACTTATGAATATTTAAATTATTGAAGGCATGTAGGGTAGAGGCTAGATATGAAGCATAATTGAGTATCTTATAAAGGTAATATTATTAATGTTAATGATATTGACATGGTAGAACATGTGGTATTGAAATGTATTATATTTTGATATCTAATAAATTTATTTATTAATCTTAGTTTTGTTATATTTATTCTATATTATAATATTTTTTATAAATAGGATTATGGTATACCATTAGTTTTATAGTTCATTAAATTGAAATAATAATAAATTTTGGATTTCATATATTAATATAGTACATGGTTAAGGGATAATTTTTTTTTAGTATAGTTAAATAAATAACGTGGGCTTCCAGTTTAGATCACATGTGATAGTAACATATCCAATATGGCATGAATTAGCTACATTATGTCCTTGAAAGTTTATAATATTTATGGAAACGGTTTGCGTATTATAGTTAATGTGTAAAATGTTTAGGTATTCCTGGATAATAATATACTAAAAATAAAATATAACATATAAAACATCATCCAAATACATCATTTCATTAATGTATTCTTTATATCATTTTTATGATTCAAGTAAAATTGGTTACATGGATAAAAATTGATTTATCATTTTCTTCCCATATATAGTGTATCAATAATCCACTGAGTTCGGATATAGATTTTTCTATCAATATATTTTTAGGAATTCCTTCGATAAAAATTTTAATTTATCAATACATAATAATAGAGCATCAGAATCTCTATATTAAAATTTATGTTATATTAAATAATTTTTTATTTATATATTTTTAATGGTTTGGTGATAAAAAATATTACTTTATATGAATATCATTAGTAGTTTTATTATATGAAAATATTAATGAATGATATAAATATATAAAGAAATTAATCTATTTCATCTACCATGTAGTGACTACTTGTTTGGTCAATTTTTAGGATACCATATGTATCTCATGGTTATAAATAAAATTATGTTATTATAATATGTGTTTAAAACATGATTCTATTTAGAATATCTATTTTTTCATTCAGAAGATGAATATTGAGTTTATAAAAATTCCCAAAAAATATACTACAGAATAAACTACGGTTAGGTGGTGGATTAAATTGTTTTTTAAGAATTTTTAGGATAAATTATCAGTGGTGTTAATTGATGTTATATTAAACTACAAGATAATCAATTATGATTATGTGGATCATTTTAAAATCACATTTAATTATAATTAATTTTAGTAGTTTTATGGGTAGCTACCAATGATTATGTTTTTGACACACAATGTTAATATTTTTTAATGTTATGTTTCTCAATGAAGAGTATGTTTGTATTGATTTAAGAACATGGTAATTATTTCTAAATATGTTTTAAATAATGTGTATGATGTCAGTATTTCCTTTAGTATAAATATATATAGTCAAAATATCATATCTTGTTTTCCTAGATTTATTAACTCATGTAATATTTAACCAATAAAGGTTAATATTATATTTATATATAAATTTTTTTATATAATGGTGATGTTGATTAAAAACATTATCATTCTTTGACTTATGACCGAGGTTAGGTTTAATGATTATTATGATAAATTTTTCCATGGTATGCATTGAATATTTTCATAAGAAGGTGGAAATATATCCTCTAGTGGTATATTTATTTTGGGATTAATGTAAACAATATTTCAATGAATGAGATCTAATGAAAAATATAATATTTTTAGGAATGCATATTGATATTAAATTATTAGTTATAGTTTTATTTTCATAATTTTACATAATAACATGGGATTTGTATTTTACAATTGAAATTTCAATATATATCAATATGGACTTATACATTTCCAACTGGGTCAAAATGTTTAATTCATAAATATTTCGATAAATTGAAATTTCATATATATTTACTACATTAGGAAGAATTTTCAGAATTTGGAATGAAAAGATGAGTGTAAAACAATAGATTATTTTGGATCTCAACATATTGATATGGAAGTTATCCTTCCATGCGGGCATATGGGGTGATTGGGGTGGATGTGGTTTGGGGAGTGTGTCATGGTGTTGAGTTCCTAAAATTGTTCAACTTATTTTATGAGTTGTAACAATCATATATATTGATATGGATGTTATTGGTAGTGTGGATTATATATATCAAGGTAAAACATATTATCTCGTATATTATATAGTTGAAGAGTATAAACATAGATAACATGAGGTGGATTTTTTTAGATATTATATATTTGAAGAAGATTCTCTAGATAATTTCATGGAATATGATAGGGTGTTATTTTTGGTATGGTGTACGTTCATAAAATAATGAGGGATTAAATAAAAAATATGTTTCACTTCACATAATTTGATGTAGTTTTATATGTTTTATATATTTATCATGATTTAAAAAAATATTTTGGGGGCATGAAATGAATATGAATGTTATAGTGTTTGTTTGAAGATATAAAATTTCTAAAAAATGGATGGCCTAGAATCTAGTTCTGATTGGTTTTTTTGTCACATGTGAATTTTATATATTAGAAGTGGTAGGATATGTCAACACATTATTTGAGTATTGTACATCAGAAATTTTAATGAATCAATTAATGTGAGTAATTTATGTGGTATGATTTCATCCCATTATGAGTATTAAAGAATATATTTTTTAAAGTGGTACATTAATAGGAGTATTTATAGAAAAAAATATTTCTATCCATACATACCTTAAATTTAAATACATAGTTAATTATGAGGATGTAACACCCTATACATAGAATCTTGAAGTTGGTGCATTAAATTATTAAATTGCTATTATTACAAGGAAAAAATCCTGAAGGACTATTCAGTTTAGAATTCTAGGAAAGCCATATTATATACATGATTCCCATAATACGTCGGGAATAAAAAAATTACATAATAAAGAAAAATAAACTACATCTTTTTATGCTCATTCAAAGTTCATTTATTTATAACATGTGGAATGAAACATAATAAGGGTGAGGTCAAATTCTCAGTAAGGGTAATACAACATAATCAATAATGAATCAATATATGTTGTAATTTGAATAACTAAACACATTTAACATTTAATAAACTAGATAAGTCATAAATAATATGGCATGTAAGAAAATAAAACACATGCCACAATGAAATCAAATGGGAATGAATTACATCCATATATATATATTGATGTAAAATCTCATGGATAAATAATAATTGAATCTAAATGACGGTAATTATTTCTTAATGTACTTCACGTA
This sequence comes from Viscum album, assembly GCA_963277665.1. NCBI lineage: Eukaryota > Viridiplantae > Streptophyta > Magnoliopsida > Santalales > Viscaceae > Viscum > Viscum album. The sequence goes on along the minus strand of OY728161.1, from coordinate 577,084,710 downwards.
TCAAGGACATCAAAATATATTAACATCAAGACCTTTCAGAAGATCGCTTAGAACTATTGGTAGAAACCCATTTGTGTAATTATTCGTCTCATGAGAACTTTTTGATGCAACTAGGAGATATATAATTTCAGAGATCTCCTACCATTGACAGTCAAAATAATTCATCATATTGAATATTAAAAATAACTAGTTTTCCTTATCAAATAAAACTATTAAATGATAAATACAGCTTCATTCGTAATTATACATTTAATAAAATAACCATCAAAGTAAACACCATATGAAAAATGTTATATAGATTAGGAAATAATAATACCCATGATAAAGGATATAGATTGTGATGGGAAATTAAATTACTATTATTAAAAAATCAAGTGGAAGAAAAATGTTGATATCGATATAATAAATCACATGTAGAGTAAATATAAAGGGTTGTTGTCATTATTGAAATAACATGACAACATATAAAAACCATCTTGGGGAAAGTATCCATTAATTTTGGAAAACCTTTTGAAGATATTGTTCATTCAAAATACCATTTAAAAACATTTACATTAAAAATAATCATTTTAAACTTGAAAATAAGGCCTCAATGAAATGATGGTGGATAAAACTGTATATTCCATAAAACTAAAAAATAATATTCCATTTGAATGGTAAAAAAATATTGAAAAATTCCTTATTGGGAAAGTGATAAAAATATTCATTTGAAAACATGGGTAAAAGAAAAAAGGGAAATAATTTATTTCAAAAATCATATTTAATAGGATAATACATTGTTGATTTTTTTTTAATAAAACCTAATTTTTAGAAGAAAATAGGTTCTCTAAATAAAGAGAGGAATAAAGTCAACATTTCATAATAACATTTTCTAAAAATCATTGAGTAACAATGAGTTGAAAAATGGTTCTGATATTTGAAAATATCCATGAATTTCCAAATGAGAATAAAAATATTTATAAATTTTTTATATATAATTCCCTCCAATGGAAATGTCATTGAAAGATGATTTCAATTAGCCTTGAGAAGAAGAATCTTTAAACATTCCAAAGTGTCTCATACCACATTGAAACACATAAATAATAATCCCCATAATGTATGAAATTAAATTGAACATATAATATTGATATAATATGTGGATTCATTGTATAAGATGACATAATATGTATATACACATAATAAATGTGAATTTCTACATAGTAACAATTAATTCTCAATGAAATGTGAATTGAGATGAAATTCCCTTACTTTACATTAATTTTTTTGACTTTATCCTCATTTATTATTTCTGAAAATGTGTTTCTATCTTATAATAGAACCATAATATTGTTTATATTACCATATATTAACTTCTTATATTGTATTATTATCAAATTGTTAACAATGTTTCATTAATTTATCCATATCAGGTGTTAATTGCCTTGTTTTTCAATTATGTTTTAACTTATTATTTCCTATTATTATTATATATATCAATTCTTCATAATATAAATATTTTAATCCACGAAATTAATATCATAGAGTTCTAGTATATATTTATTTATTATACTATATAATTTTTGTAGATAAGAAAATGAATGCACCGTTCATGGAGACGGTAGTTCGTAAGTACGCATGGATCCAACTATGATTTCTTTTTCACAATAAAATGATAATTATTACCTTATAATTATGTATATTATAATAAAATAGTCATATATATGTCATATATATTAAATATGATTATTAAAATTTTCTATAATACATTCCATGAATAGCATGAATGAATCACATCACTTTGAGATGGCGGTAGTCGGCACTTAAATAGACGATGTTATCATTTTTTTTGTAAAATGGAATTTATAAAGATGAGTTTTATAAAGTAATTATAAAATAATAAAGAAAATATTTATATAATATATATCATATATAAGAATAGTGTTCATCATTATGGCCATCGTAAGTGGCGATGAAATAAAATTGAAAAATCACAATTTTGCGAGGTGGTAGGACGAATACATGTATACATTATGTTAATTAACCATTAGCTAGAGGTTTTATTAAGTGTCAGTCTAATACATAAATTAAAAAATACATAGTATTTTGGAAATAAATTATTTTTTATATAGATATGGAAAAAAACTATTTGAGGAAGTAGATTACGGATATAAAAGATTGAAGATTATGGGAGGTTGTTACTTCTTTATAGGATACATTATTTAGGTCTGAACCAAAATAACTAATTTATATATATTTATGTTTAGAAAATGAATTAGAGAGTAAGTAGGAATTTTGTGGATTCATTTTGGTAGGTTTTGGTAGAGCCAAAGTGGCATGGGAGGTGTGGGGAAGTGGAAGTCAAAGAGGCCTTTTATAATGGTGGAGGGGTAGATCTCTTAAAATAGTTTAATTGAAATGAATGCCACCCATGAATTTTTTATTGAATTTTGATAAATAATGGTCAAAGTTTTACATAATGGAAAATAGGGTCGAAATATTGATATACAATAGACATTAGAAGTGTTTAAAGGTCTATTTGGGCTTTAAGGTTTTGATTTAACCACTTTTTAAGATTAAATAAACCTTAATCATTGTAATTAATTTTAATTACCTTCAGTAATATTTTTGTTAAAAAACAAGGATATCCTAATTTGAAATTATAAAATAGTATTATTAATAATATGGAATCAATTTTTTCAAATTTCAATCACTGAAGTGGCAGATATTATTTTAATATTCACTCTGCAAGTGGGACAACATTGAGAGTTTTTAGAGTAAAAATTTCTTAATTATTACTATATTTTTGTTGTCAATTCAAAGTAAAATTTATTACAATGACCTATATTAGATTAATTGTGAAAATAATTATCTAATTGATCATTAAACCCCATTTCAGACATAATTTATCCTTGTAATTATGTTAGATGAAAAGGTAGTTTTCAACTAAAATTCAGTATTTTTAATTTTATAAATAAATGAAACATCGATGAAAAATACCAAAAAATCAACCTAACATATTATTTATATTATAATTACGAATAATATGTTTATTTTGACATATATGACTATAAATTGGTAAATAAATAAATTTAAAATGGATTATCCATTAAAAGGTGATAAAAGTACCTAAAAATAGTGTTTCATATGTAATATATAGTTCATTCGTTTCTTATGCTATCAAATCTATTGGATAATTATCAAAAAAATAGATAGGATATATAAAATTTATATTTCATTAATAAAATTTAATAATTTTAATTAATTTAATTTATTAATACATACACCATGAGGGAATAAAGATAATAATATTTTTGTTATATTCAATTGGTCTATATTTCCATTTATAATTAATTAGTATCCTGTTGATTTATTTTATATTTGTTTGAAACATATACTTTCATATGAAAGATAATACTATTCCGGAATACTTATGTAGCCAATAGGTGAAGTATTATTATATTAAATCATAATATTATAATAATATAAAATTGTTCTAATAAAAGTTGGTCTTGCATATAATGCATGCTATCAAGGGTTGTTGTGTGTTTCATGATTAGTATTTCTTGCATTGGAGGATAAAAGTTAAATTGAATTTATTTAAAATTTTAAAAATATTATTAATACTTGGGACTTTATCTTCCCTTACATTGTTGATTTTTCATGGCATACATGTTATTGGATAGAAATGTTTACTATTTAATTTTGAGTTATTAAAATCTCCCTGCCTTAATTAAATTATATCCTCTCAATTTAAACTCATTATGGGTAATAATTTTTTTAATAGTTTGAATTTTTTAAATCCAACATTGTGATAGGGGTTTTTAAGAAATCTTTTATAAAAAAAGGGGATGGAATGTATAAGGTCACATGGACTACCATGTGACCAGGTCTCAAAGCTAGAGAATATTAGTGAAAAGTAAATATACATACTTGGAGGAAATGATTAAATATTTATATGGAGAGATAGAGGTATTAAAATAAAAAATAATTGATTTTTCAATGGAATGTTAAGGGAGCCAAATCCATAAATCTATGTTGATTTATTACGCCATCACATCAACATAAATTTGGTTATTATGACAACACATTTTTAATCATTTTCAGAATGTTGAGTAATTACTATTACAAAATATTCTTACTTAATGGTTATCAATTTTATATGAACAATCCTATCTTTTGGATTTGATTCAATGAAATTCCAATTCCTCCTTTTATTCCAAAAAATTAATTATCAATAATTAATTTTTTTAGTCCTGATGAAATAAAAGATTGTTTTAAAGGATCATAAGGCCTATAAAAGAGTAAAAATTCTAAATCGTTGTCCTCAACCCTAACCAAAATCCAATATAGGTAATTTAAAAATTTATAATCCTCTAAAGTAATACTACCACTTCACATTAATTCATTAAATTGTTCAAATAATTACTAGAACATTGCGTAGGCCAGTGGTAGGCCCAAAACACTTATCATCCTTCGGTCAAAGGTTCATGACATGTCGCCATACCAGACATGATTGTTTTTAACCTAGAATACATTGTAATGGCACAGACCTCTCCGGCCCATTCCTTTGTCAAAAAGAAGGTCAAGAAGTGTTCTGGAGGGTAAAATGGTCGTTTCCCACACTTTCCAGAATTTTGAAACTACACGCTGTGTAGTTTTAGTACACGTTATGTACCCCAATTCCGGGTATACCCCGTGTTGGATCCGTATCCTTGCCATGTGCAATAAATGGGCGCACGCTGTGTGACCAGTTCTACACGCCGTTCAGTCCCTCCCTACGTATGTGTTACCCTCAAACCGTGTGTTGACTAGTCAACGGTCACAGAGCCGTGTTGGAAGCCGCGTGGAGACCGTGTAAAATAACCGAGTACACACTGTGTACAATAAAGCACACGACATGTAAATTTCCTTTTCTCACCTATAAAAGGAGGGGTCCCCTCTTCCTTTCAACTCACCCCTCTCCCCCCCTCTCCTCTGAGCAGAGCTCTCTCAAGAGACTCGAAGGCTCTTCCTTCCTTAACTTCTTCGTCCGAGCTCCGATTTACGATATGTCAGTGACAACGGGATTGTAACGACATGTCGGAACATCCGAGATTGGATCCGTTGTCTTTCCTTCACCCTTTTCTTTCCGACATCCCCCCAAATAGGTTTTTCCGGGACCCGACAGAAGTGACGGACGCTGACGGACGTCTTCTAAGGTTGATTCGGGGGAGCGTTGCGATCAGGAACCTATTGAGGTAGGGATCTTACCTTTTTCTCTCTAATTTGTGCATCATGCGGGGTGGTTGTTCTATTGTTTACGTGAAACACTTTTAAACCGGTTTAATAAAGATAATAGCTGGCTTATATAACAAGGATGGGAAGTTGTGATTGTTGTTACTTTATATCCTGTGATATTATGTTGTGAATTGAATGAGCTTATACCTACTGAAAATCACGGTCGTTGGGGGCCTTTTCTTATGCAATTAAATGTTTCCTTCTCCTTCTGTATTTTCTTATGGGTGGAAACCTTGTGGAATGTGGAAATTGGTTAATCACGTAAAGTTGGCTGTTTAAAATTTGGAACCCTTGTGTGATCACCCCGGTTAAACAGATTGGAATAATGAACATGTGGGTGTTTTCTTTGTTACGTGGCATGTGATGGGGGTGTTTTTGTTGGTTGTTAGGGATCGAGTGAGCAGTGGGGCTACTGTAGACTTGGTTGTGGGTTGGTGTGAATGTTGTGTTGGTAACGAGCAGTGGGGCTGCAATAAATGGTATTAAAGGGATAATGATGTACGGTGTGGTTGTGGTTATAGTGGTTGGCAGTGGGGCTGTATGGATGGGTTTGTTTGTGAATGAATAGTGGGTTGTGAATAATAAATTAAAGTGTAAGAGTTAATAAATGGTGGGGCGTGGAAATGGAACTTGTTTAATAATCAATGGGGTTGGTTGGTTAATAAGAAGGGCTTTGTTGTGTTGCTCGTGTTTTTCCTAACTTGATTTTTAGATGTCAGGGATAAGTTTTATGAATGATTGATGTGGTTGGTTGTGGATAGTTTCCCAGTAGTCAAGGAACTAAATAAACTAATTCTACTGAAACATGAAAACCTAAATGGGGTTGGAGTTGTTTGTTGTATGCATGCTTCGTAGTAGCAGTGCTGAGGCACGTGCTCAGCTTTCTGTTTAGAAGCCATAGGATGGGGTGTGTGTTTGGTATATACATATATATATCAGTATCTTTTGTGTTTTATCGTACCCCACCCATGTTGAGAACTTAGTGCTGAACAATCCCATTTTATTGGAGATGGTGTTTTTCCCATAGTTACTATCTCCTTCCTGCTCATTCTCCCCTAGGCTGTGATGGCTTGATGAGAACTTACACCTAAGTCTCTTCGGGTAGGCTTCGATTGGGGTGGTTTTAGCACAAGACACTTTGGGAAGGTTCTACTATTTCCCAAGAATCTTCGGGATTAGGCCGAGGTGTGTGTGGGTGGGATACGTGGTTGTGCGGCCCAGGTGTCTGCGGGCGGGATACGTGGTTTTGAGGCCCAGGTGTGTGCAGGCGGGGAGAGTGTGGCAGCGTCAGGACGTTCACCGTTAGGAATAGTAGCTAACTAAAGGGAAATGGTGCAGGGTACCCAATACTCTTGTTCTTATATACTACTACTACCTGTTGTGATTGTGTTTTGGTGAGTGTGGTTGGTGAGGTTTGGTGGATAGAATTACTTGCTAGGTTCTTCTGTTGTTCTCACAGGACATTAGGATGTCTCCCCACTTGTGCCCGAGAGCTTTAGGTTTCCCTACTGAGATTACTTGTATGCTCACCCTATGTTTACTTTCAGGTGTCCAGGAGGACTACCAGGGTCGTGCGGGACCCTACTAGTCGAATAGTTGGAGTTGTTGTTGTTGTTGTTATACCTTTGTTTTATTTTGGTATTGTACTTTGAGATTTCTTGTACTTGTACCTTGTTATAAAATTGTTTAAACATTCATGTGGGATTTGTTTGGGTTTATTTCTATACACTTGGTCTTTCCCTTTTTGGTGGTTGAGTTGTCCTATTTCCCGATCTTTAAAAATAAAAAGCGTAATGACTCCCATATTTCTGAAATACTCATACCCTTGATGCTAGTCGCCACCCCGAGGACTACTGGAGGCGGGACTCAGGGGTCATTATCTCCCTTTCGACATTGCCAGCTCAGGAGGGGCATCTTTGGTGGGAGGGGGTCATGATAGAATGGTATCAGAGGAGATAGTTGAGAGATAGGATGGAGTCTGGAGTTAGGAACAGTAATAATTGCATGGGATGGTAGGGCAATAGTGTTAGTTAATCTTGGTGCGTGACATAGTCCAGGGAAGACCGGCTTGGAAACAGGATTTTAGGGCCCCCCGTGATCCGATGCAAGGACTCTGAGCCTACCGAACGACCAACTGAGACTATATTGATTGCAGGGTAGAGACCCTAGAGAAGGTACATGCATCATCATGGATATGTTTTACTTGATTTGGGTGTTTTGAGAAAGAAATTCAAATAAAATGATAAAATGAATCCTTGAGTTTTTCCTTACTACTTGGGCTTAGGCGATCCTTGTTTATCGTACAGCTATGGCACCTGGACGTCGTCCCCGGGTGGCTCAGACGGCCGAGGCCCAGCAGATTCAGGCGGTCGATCAGTTGAGGATTGACCGAGAGGAGGAAGATAGCTAGTGGCAGAAGACTCTCCATTCTTTCCAGCGGCACACCCTCATGAAGTATGAGGGTATTACTTCGGATACGGAGACTGAGGGGTGGATTGAGGAGATAGGGATCTCTTTTACCTTGATCTGTGATCCGAGGGAGTACTGGGTTTCCATAGCAGTCAGTCATCTGAGAGGTGTGGCACGATAGTGGTGGAAACTCTACCTCGGAGAGAGGATAGAGGCAGAGGATCCATGGACTGACTTTGAGAAGGAATTCTGAGAGGAATTCCTTTCATCCATGATCAAGGTGTTGAATTGGCAGGAGTTACTCTCCCTTCAGCAGGGGAGTATATCGGTACGAGAGTTGGGGATCATGTTCAATGATCTCCTGCGCTTTGCTCCGGATCTCTTTCTGGATGAGGAGTCTCGGGTGAGAAGTTTGGAGGAGGCGCTTTGTCCTTCACTCTAGTATGCTATCACTCCCTTCACCCTTATGACGTACATAGCGGTGCAGAAGAAGGAAGAGGTTGTATAGAGGATGCACTCACTGGGAGGTGCACCCCGAGAGGGGAACCATCTAGGCTCGTCGAAGGGGAAGGCAGTCAGCAGCAGGTCTCCTGTGACGGGATATTCCAGGTTCAGGCCAGTGGGGAGCAGGCCCCAGCAGTTCCAGTTCAGATCTTCGGGACCTCGTCCCTTTTTCAGGAGCCCAGAACCAAAGTGTTTTTCATGTGGAGGTTTTGGGCACGTTCAGAGTCGGTGCTCGACCCGAGCTCAGTACGGGGGAGGTGGACAGTTTCAGCGCCCACCTCAGCAGCACCAGTTGCCGGCGAGGCCCCTCCCGCAGCAGCAGGTCCATGCCCCTCCGAGGACAGACTTTGCGGGAGGAGGTCGACCTCAGGGTGCTCCTCAGAGACCTCGAACATGGCATGGTTAGGGAGGTGGATGACATCAGAGAGGCAGAGGAGCTGGATGTGGAAATTTGCACGCAGCAGAGTTGACAGCTCCAGCAGGACCAAAGGTGGTGCGAGGTACGATTTGTTTGTTCAGCACTCTTGTTTCTGCTTTGTTCGATTCGGGAGATTTGCACTCCTTTGTTGCACCTGGTCTAGCACATGCTTTAGGACAAGACATAGAGAGAAATTCTGTACCACTAGTACTAAGTACACCAGTTGGGGGTCAGACCCGTGTATCTTTTGTTTGTCGGGGATGTAGGCTGATGTTGGGACCACATCGATCTAGTGGGGACCTTCTTCTGTTATAGATGCATCCATACGATGTCATCCTAGGCATCGACTGGTTGTTTTCTGCTAGTGTCGTTATCTACTGCTTCCGGAGAAGAGTTGTGTTTTACGACGTGGATGGGCAGCGCGTAGCTTTTGTTGGTGAGAGGAGATATCAGGCAGGAATCCGGCGTGTGGAGCCCCTCTTTTCCTTGTTGGGCGGGTTATCAGGGGTTCCAACTGATACAGAGATGATGGATGTCCCAGATGTTGTTGGGGTGTTCCTCAATGTTTTTCCTGAGGAGGTTGTGACTCTAACACCCTGACGTGACGTTGAGTTCGGGATATACTTATAGCTTGGTGCCCGTCCGATTTCAATGACCCCTTATCGGATGGCACCTTCGGAGTTGCAGGAGTTGCGGATTTAGATTGGCGATCTGATGGAGAAAGGTTTTGTTCGACCCAGTGTGTCACCATGGGGTTCTCCAGTTTTGTTCACGAAGAAGGAAGATGGTGGTCTCAAGCTATACATAGACTACCGAAGGTTGAACCAGGTAACGGGCAAGAACCGCTACCCCATTCCAAGGATATATGATCTCTTCGACCAACTGAGGGGAGCATGATGGTTTTCCAAGATTGATCTGTGATCAGGGTATCATCACCTGAGGGTAATGGACAGTGAGATCTCGAAGATGGATTTCAGGTGCCGGTATGGTCACTTCGAGTTTGTAGTGATGCCATTTCGAGTTTCGAATGCACCGGCTGTGTTCATGGGACTTAGTAACGTTGTCTTCCGAGAGTTTCTGGACCGGTTCGTCATTGTGTTTATCCAAGTCATCCTGATCTACTCAAGATCATAGGAGGAGCACGTTGAGCATCTCAGGGTAGTTTTGGAAGTCCTTCGACACCACCATCATTATGGGAAATTGTTGAAGTGTAAGTTCTTGACACAAGAAGTACACTTCCTTGGGCACATGGTGTCTCAGCATGGAGTATCGGTGGACTCATCGAAGGTGGAGGCAATTGTTTCTTGGGAATCACCCAAGAGCATGGCAGAAGTTCGTAGTTTCCTAGGGATAGCAGGTTACTATCAGAGGTTTGTTTCAGACTTCTCTCAAGTTTCTTCTCCATTGACAGCTTTTATGAGGAAGAACCAGGTCATCCTATGGAGCGAGCAATGCTGGAAAGCTTTTGACTACCTGAAGGAGAAGATGGTAAGTGCTTCCGTACTCAGGTTTCTAGAGGAAGGGTTGTTTTATGAAGTGTTTTGTGATTCTTATGGCCTTGGTTTGGGGTGTGTGCTGATGCAGAAGAAGGGTGTGATCTATTTTGGGCCTATGTAGTTACGCCCTCATGAGCATATCAATGCCACCCATGACATGGAGCTTGCAGCGGTAGTGTTCACATGGAAGTTGTGGAGACATTGCCTCTTTGGGGAGCGCTTTGTTGTCTTCTCAGATCACAAGAGACTGCGTTATATCTTCTCCCAGTGTGACCTAAACTTATGGCAGTGGAGATGGGTCTAGTTTCTCCAAGACTATGACTTTGAGATCTCTTACACTGAAGGTAAGGGCAATGTTGTGGTTGATGCCCTGAGCAGAGGTCGCATCGGGAAGTGGTTCGGGAATCTGCTGATGCTTTGAAAGCGATGGGAGAATTGGCTGCCTTGCACTTGGATGCAAGGGAAGAAGGTGAAATAGGCTATTTGATTCAGATGACGGTGTCATCCTACTTATTGCAGCAGGTGGAAGAGTCTCAGTGGGGGGACTCCAAGGCAGAAGTGATACGGGAAAATGACGATCAGGGGAACACTCCAGAAGTATGGTCAGAGGATAGCCGACATCAGATTCTTTTCCATGAAAGGTTGTTTGTTCCAGAGGCGATGCGTGAGGGAGTTCTCCGTGAGTTCCATAGCTCAGCCTTAGCGGTACATCCAGGAGTTTAAAAAATGTACCGAGGCCTGAGGGAACAGTTTTGGTGGCCTGGGGTGAAACGGGAAGTGGCAGTGTATGTGGCTAGATGCCTAGTGTTTCAGCAAGTGAAGGCTAAACACCGTGTTCCCTGTGGTTTGTTGCATCTTTTAGATGCCCCCGAGTGGAAGTGGGATGACATATCGATGGAATTCATCACAGGACTACCCAGAGCTCAAGGAGGTTATGATGCTATCTAGGTGGTGGTGGATCGTCTGACGAAATCAGCTCACTTCATAGCCATCAAGGAGTCGGCCCCGGTGAGTACCTTAGCACAGAGGTACATAGACGAGGTGGAGCATTTTCATGGGGTCCCGAAGACTATCATCTCAGATCAGGATACGCAGTTTACCTCACGAGTCTGGAGGGGGGTTACAACATTCTTTTGGCACCCATCTACACCATAGCACTGCCTTCCACCCCCAGACCGATTGGCAGATGGAGCGGACTATCCAGACGTTGGAGGACATGCTGCGAGCATGCATTCTGGATTTCGGAGGATCATGGGTACGACACTTGCCTTTAGTAGAGTTTGCCTACAAAAATAGCTTCCACTCTACTATTGGCATGACATCATTTGAGGCTTTGTATGGAAGGCCATGTCGTTCACCCATTTTCTAGGCAGAGGTTGGTGAGACCGGTGCTCTTGGGCCAGAGGTAGTGCAGAGCACGACAGAGAAAATCCAGCTTGTACATTAGAGGATGAAAGCAGCTCAGGACTGACAGAAGTCTTATGCTGATCTTTGGAGGAGGCCCTTGGAGTTCGAGGTGGGGGATCATGTGTTCTTGAAGGATTCCCCTCAACGGGGGCAGCGTAGGTTTGGGAAGGGGATAAAGCTCTCACCTAGGTTCATCGGACTTTTTGAGGTGCTGAGGCGAGTCGGCGAGGTGGAATATCAGCTGGCCATGCCACCTCAGTTGGAGAAGGTTCATGACATCTTCTACATCTCCCAGCTTCGTCGGTACTTACACGATGACTCCAATGTTATCGACTGGGGAGAGATAGATATGGGGGACGATGCGACCTTCGAGGAATGACCAGTAAGAATCGATGATCGTAAATAGAAGGTTCTTCGTGGACGAACCATTCCCTTGGTACGTGTGTTGTGGAGGCATGGCGGCCTCGAGGAGAGCACTTGCGAGCGGGAGACCCAGATGCACGCTCAGTACCCGAAGTTGATTTGGCTTGTGGTTTTCCCTTGTTCTTCTGATCTTGTGTTGATGTTGTACTTTGTACCCTTGTTATATGGAATGCTTGGCTTGTCAGTTGTGAGAACTTTTGTTTCCTTGTTCCCTGGTAATGTGTAACCTGTCCGGATGTGTGGGAAAGGGGAAAACCTGACCCTTAATCGAGACGCATTAATGAGGATGTGATTGAACCCGTGCACGAGTGTCAGTGCCGCCTAAAGCGGATAATATCTCAACATAGGAGAAGGAATTTCCCAAAACCACATGTTCAGGCAGTGTGTTGGTTGTGTGGTGTTGGGGGTAGTTTGAGTTGAAAAATCCTAATTTAAGAAAGTGGGACGACCCAATTCTTAATCAAGACGAATTAATGAGGATGCGATTAAACTCGTGCAGGCGAGTCAGTGCCGCCTAAAGTGGATAATATCTCGACATAGGAGAAGGAATTCATAAGACATATGATTAGGGTTGTTGGTTGGGTTCCTGTTATAACGAGAACACTAAGAGGTATCTTGTTGGGTTCCTCTGTGTTGGTTTTTGAATTCTCGGGGATGAGAATGTTTTAAGAGGTATCCGATGTAATGACCCAGACCTCTCTGGCCCATTCCTTTGTCAAAAAGAAGGTCATGAAGTGTTCTGGAGGGTAAAATGGACTTTTCCCACACTTTCCAGAATTTTGAAACTACACATCGTGTAGTTTGAGTACACGCCGTGTACCCCCTTTCTGGGTATACCCCGTGTTGGAGCCGTACCCTTGCCGTGTGCATTAAATGGGTGCACGCCGTGTGACCAGTTCTACATGTCATGTAGTCCGTCCCCGCGTATGCGTTACCCTCAAACCATGTGTTGACCAGTCAACGGCCGGAGAGCCGTGTTGGAAGCCGCGTGGAGACCGTGTGAAATAACCGAGTACATGTCATGTACCGTAATGTACACGCCCTGTACTTTTACTTTTCTCACATATAAAAGGAGGGGTCCCCTCCTCCTTTCAACTCACCCCTCTCCTCCCCTCTCCTCTGAGCAGAGCTCTCTCAAGAGACTCGAAGGCTCTTCCTTCCATAACTTCTTCATCCGAGCTCCTATTTACGATCCATCTGCGGCTATGGGATCGTAACGACGAGGCGGAATTCCGAGTTTGGATCTATTGTCTTTCCTTTGGCCTTTTCTTTCCGACTTCCACCTGAGGAGGTTTTTCGGGGACCCGACAGAAGTGACGGACGCTGACAGACGTCTTCTAAGGTTGATCCAGGGGAGGATTGCGATCAGGAACCTATTGAGGTAGGGATCTTACCTTCGTCTCTGTAATTTGTGCATCATGCGGGGTGGGTGTTCAATTGTTTACGTGATACACTTTTGAACCGGTTTAATAAAGATAATAACTGGCTTATATAACGGGGATGGGAAGTTGGGATTGTTGTTACTTTATATCCTGTGATATTATGTTGTGAATTTAATGAGCTTCTACCTACTAAAAATCACGGTCATTGTGGGCCTTTGCTTACGCAATTAAATGTTTCCCTCTGCTAATGGATTTTATTATGGGTGGAAACCATGTGGAATGTGGAAATTGGTTAATCAAGTAATGTTTGCTGTTTAAAATCTGGAAGCCTTGTGTGATCACCCCGGTTAAACAAAATGGAATAATGAACATGTGGGTGTTGGCTTGGTTACGTGGCATGTGATGGGGGTGTTCTTTTGGGTTGTTGTGGATCCGGTGAGCAGTCGAGCTGCGGTTGACTTGGTTGTGGTTTGGTGTGAATGTTGTGTTGGTAACGTCCAACAAGGCTTCAATAAATGGTATTAAAGGGATAATGATGTATGGTTTGGTTGTGGTTATGGTGGTTGGCATCGGGGCTGCAGGGATGGGTTTTTTTGTGAATGAATAGTGGGTTGTGGATAATAAATTAATGTGGAAGAGTTAATAAATTGTGGGGCGTGGAAATGGAACGGGTTTAATAATCAACGAGGTTAGTTGGTTGATAATAAGGGCTTCGTTGTGTTTCTCGTGTTTTTCCTAACTTGATTTGTGGATGGTAGGGATATGTTTTACGAACGATTGATGTGGTTGGTTGTGGAATGATTCCCAGTAGTTAAGGAACTAAATAAACTAATTCTACTGAAACGCGAAAACCTAAATGGGGTTGAAGTTGTTTGTTATAAGTATGCTTCGTAGTAGCAGTGCCGAGGCACGTGATCAGTTTTCTTTTTAAAAGCCATAGGTTGGGATGTGTGTTTAGTATATATATATATATATCTGCATCTTTTGTGTTTTATCGCACCCCACCCATGTTGAGCACTTAGTGCCTAACACTCCCATTTTATGGGAGAGGGTGTTTTCCTTTAGTTACTAGCTCCTTCCTGCTCCATCTCCCCTAGGCTGTTATGGCTTGAGGTGACCATACACCTAAGACTCTTCGGGTAGGTTTCGATTGGGGTGGTTTTAGACCAAGACTCTTTAGGCAAGTTCTACTATTTCCCAAGAATCATCGGGATGAGTCCTAGGTGTGTGCGGGCGGGATACGTGGTTGTGAGGCCTAGGTGTCCGCGGGCGGGATACGTGGTTGTGAGGCCCATGTGTGTGTGGGTGGGATATGTGGTTGTGAGGCCCAGGTGTGTGCGGGGGGGATACATGGTTGTCAGGCCCAGGTGTGTGCAGGCGGGGAGAGTGTGGCAGCGTCAGGACGATCATCCTTAGGAAGAGCAGCTAACTAAAGGGAAATGGTGTGGGGTACCCAATACTCCTGTTCTTATATACTACTACTACATGTTGTGATTGTGTTTTGGTGAGTGTGGCTGGTGAGGTTGGGTGGATAGAATTCCTTTCTAGGTTTCTTCTGTTGTTCTCACGAGACATTAGGATGTCGATCCACTTGTGCATGAGAGCTTTAGGTTTTCCTACTGAGTATACTTGTATGATCACCCTACATTTACTTTCAGGTTTCCAGGAGGAATACTAGGGCTATGCGGGACCCTACATGTCGGACAGTTTGAGTTGTTGCTGTTGTTGTACCTTTGTTTTCTTCTGGTATTGTACATTGAGATTTCTTGTACATGTACCTTGTTATAAAATTGTTTAAACATGCATGTGGGATTGGTTTGGATTTATTTATATACACCCTCTCTTTCCATTTTTGGTGGTCGACTTGTCCTATTTCCCGATCTTTAAAAATAAAAAGGGTAATGCCTCCTATATTTGTGAAAAACTCAAACCCTTGGTGCTAGTCGCCACCCTGGGGCCTACTGGAGGCGGGACTCGGGGGGCATTATCTCCCTTTCTCCATTTCCAACTCATGAGGGGCATCTTTGGTTGGAGGGGGTCATGACATACATGTTGTATTTTCCTACAGTAAATTTATTAGAAATAGTAAAATAGCTTATAAATGGTTATCCTCTTCAACAAATTATTATCCAATCACATTATAGGGAATGTCACTGAATGTCCAAAAACTAACATATCATTATACTATATTGAATACGAGGCAACTCTAAATTTTAAAATTCGAAAAATGTTATTAACGTCATTATGAATCCTATTTAAATATGGTAGTGACTCAAATTACCATAATACAATATTGTAACCATTCATTTTTCCATATTCGTTATGTAAGAAACATGTTATTGGATATAATCCTTATATATAAAAGTGTTTTAAACTCCATCAATGATACCATAGACCACAAATCAACATGTCATTAATCAGTTACAAGGTAGTTAGTACATATTGAAATCATCCATTTCATCATCGCTATCTCAACATCAGGAATATATTAAGGGTTTTCATTCAACCAATCATGTGTTTTCAAAATTTATTAACTTTCTATCGAATATATTTTCTTCGAATCATTAAACATATAGAATCAAATACCTAATGAAAAGTACTACAATACAATCCTCATATATTCCATAATTCTTAATGATAGTTCATTATAGATAAAATAATCAAATAAAATAATTCTTCAATAGAAATATTAATAATTTATCTTCATATACAATAGTATCCTAATGTTATCATTATCCTACAACATCATTTGGGGTATATTCCTTTGACACATGCGACATTGATTCACAGAGTGTCCCATCTACTTGAAGATGAAGCATTGTAAATTATAAACCTTTTTTACCCTTGAAATCACGATCATGTTGTTCATTTTTACCACTCATATAACAAACACCCATTCCCATATGGAATTTACTTGGGTGATTCATTCTACAACTATCACATATAAGAAACCCCTTCTTTTCCTTCTTTATTTTAGCGATATTTTTTTCTACTATCCTCATATTCTATCATCCCTCTTCAAATTCATATGATTCAAGGATTTATTTACCTATTTTGTTAATAAATGATATTATTTGGTTATATGATGAGATTACATGGGAGACTTTCTCCCTTAGAAAAATTGGATTAACACAAGTAATGATACGATCCTTCTTACTCTTTTAATCTTGTGCCTTAGTGGAGTTATCAATCCCTCTACAAATATCCATTTATAAACAATGACATGTACATGATTATTTGATACTATTGTGACAATTATATAATTCAAATGAGTGAATCGAAAAAAAACATAAATTTATGCATCAAAGATCCTAGATCTTTAAACATTTGTTACATTGGGGGAATAAATACTTCATAATGGTGGGTAAATAAAACATGAATTATTATAGGAATATCCCCCATGTGTATCAAAATAGGTTCATAGTAAGGCCCATTTTCGTGTACCATGTTACCCAAAGTTAGGCTCAGAACACCATGTTAGAGTTATTACTCCTAGGTAAATTTGAGCTAGAAAATGTCATGTTGCAGTATCTAAGTAGGGATATATTTCGGGGAATACCCCCATAAAATATACCTTATGGAAATTATATGATGTTTTTTACACTTATCTGCAATTTATATCATAGGTTTGTGCTCCCGAATCATACTTTTTATATCATTTTTCTAAGGTTGCTGCTAGACTTCCTATGATACCAACTGCAACACCCTTTCTATAAAAGGCTGAAGCCATTGCATAATTTTTTTAAATTGGAATTATTAAATTTAATCCAATCTAGATGTACCATTCAGTTTAGAATGATTGGAAATCTAGAATACATAAATAATTTCCATAATACATTATGATGACAAAATAAAACAAACTACATAACAAAGTAAAATAAACTTCATCCTTGTATGCTCATTAAATGTTATTTTCTTCGTAACCTAGATAAAGAACATAATAAGGGTTATCTCAAATACCCATAAATGGTAATAAAATAGAGTAAATAATTAACCAATCGATATGGAATGGTATGTAACTAAACAAACATTCAATTTAATCTAGTAAATAAGACATAAATAACATGGAATGTATGACTTAGATGGCGAGACGGGAGGCAAACCGAGCGACAGCGTGGAGTGATGGCACCTGCTAGGGTTTTCTACCGAGATGGTGCTTCCACACTTCCTTGGATTCAATCGCCTCGACATGCGAACGATGGGAAAGGATCCGGTTCCGAGCGGTATTTCCTCTGCGCCGAGATCCGATTTCAGAAAGCCAACGGCTTCCTCTTCTGATTTGCTCGCGTCGGCTGGTGGTGTCGTCTCCTCCTACGAGCGACGGTCTTCTTGGAAGGATACGGACCCGAGCAGCTTCAAAAAACTGGAGGCTTCCTCTGCTGATGTCGCATCGGCTGGTGGTGCGAAGGTCTCCTCTTGTGAGACTGTTTTGCTGAGATCGGAGGATGGTGCGGCGAGAGTGGACCGGTTGAATCGCGTCGCTGCGAAACCTCCGCCCTGCAAATCACTTAACCAGTGTGCTTCGGATTCTTCGAGGTCCATGGTAAAGGATGTTTTGAAGATTGCCTCTTCCGATGTCAATTTTGGTCAGTTTCAGGAATCTGTGAGGGTTCCTTCTGGTGCTGCATCATGTGGTCGCGTTCCTTTGTTGATGTGATGAAGGATTCTTTATCGGATCAGAAAAAGATTGAGAATTCCTGCTTTAGAAGGATTCTCCGAAAGGGATCTTTGGCTCACGTTGAGGCGAACCCCGGTGTGATTGCTGAAAGGTTGGCATTGGGTGAGAACTCATTGATTGCTCGCATTGTTCTTCCTAAAGGTGCGCAACCCTAGAAATGTGAAGATTTATTCCGTAGAATTTCGATGTTGTGGGGATTTGCTAGCTGGAAATGTGTCTCCCTTGTGCGGGGATTCTTTCACTGTTTGTTTCCATCGACGGATCTCAAAATTAGGGCATGGTGTTCTGGTTCCATGTTTCTAAAACCGGGATGGCTTCATCTGCACGAATGGTCACTTGACTTTAATGTCTCGAATGCAAAAAATGTCTTCGCTCAGGTATGGGTGCGTCTTCATGGTCTTAATTGGGTTCTTTGGCATCCAGAGATCCTGCATGATATTGGAACGACAATTGGAACTCCCATCCGCCTTGATAAGGAAACAACTGATGTCAGATTTGGGCACTTCGCTAGAATGCTGGTGGAAGTTGATCTCAGATCCACTCTCATTGATACGGTAACTCTTTCTATTCCGTCTGATCAAATTCTAATTGATGTTTAATATGAAAAGAATCCTCTTTTCTGCACTAAATGCATGACTGTGGGGCACTCTTTGGAGTTGTGTCGTAAAAACAACTATTGTAAGGATTGTGGGATGCGAGGACACCACTCCAATCTCCGTCGAAAAAAGGATACTTTGAAGGAATCGTCCTCTCCAAAGCATATCATCAAGGACAACGACCCTCCTATGAAGGCTGCCCCTGATGTGCCGACTCCTGCAAAGGGCAAAGAGTTGATTGTTGATTCTACTCCGACAAGATCTTATAGCGGCCATTCTAGAGATCATGAGGTTACCACTTCTGATAATTTGAGTCTTGCGTCAGCATTGGTGGTGAATGATTCTTCACATCTGAACATTCAGAAGCTGGCTAAAGAGGTTCCTCTAGTTGAGGACATCCCCATGCGGACTCCTGAACGGGTGATCCCTGACTCTCACCAGGTTGATGTCTCTAATCAGGGTGATGTGCAACTACACGTTGATTAACATCATGAAATCCAAAAGCAATTTCAGATATCTGAGTTACCTGAGAAATGGGGGAACATTTCTGAAGATGAACAGGGGAGGGTGCGTACCCCGATCAGGGTCTCGGGAAATGGTGGTCATGCCTCTTATAAGGATGCAATTTTTAGTGACAAGCCAAAGACTACTGAAGGTGAGGTTCCTCCCCTTAAGAGGAGACAACGTAAGGATTTTTCTAATGTACCTAGAATTGTATCTACCAGATCATCGTCTAAGGTGTCAAGGAAAGTGGATTTGGATATCTTGAAAATCCTCAATAGGGACAAGTCTCAATCTGAGTGGGAGACTGCTGGTGATTCTGATTATGGAAATGACATGTCTTTTTATGATCTCTAGACTTTCTCTTGGTGGATGAGGGCATGTCCGTTGTTTGACCCCATCCGCCACTCTGTTGTACTTTTTCTTTCTCTTAATAAATGGTCAGAAGCATTGCATTAACATGGAATGTATGAAAGTGAAACACATGAAAGAAACACATAAAATGATAATGAACTAGATCCGTAGACATGTTGATGAAAAATAACATTGATACATAATAAATGAATACAAATGAGTAAAATTCATTAGTAATGTAAATAATGTATCAGGAACATGAAAACCTATTACCATCACGACCTTTCACAAGGCCATTTAAAACAAAGGGTAGAAACCCATTTGCATAATTATTCGTCTCATGGGATCCAGTTGATCCATAAAGGAGATATATAATGTTTGTGATCCACCCATTATTTCCAGTCCAAATAATTCCTCAAATTTAACAATCAAAACCATTAGTATTCCATATTAAATAATCATATTTAATGATATATATAAAATCATTAATAATTCCATATTTAATATAAAACATCAAAGTAAACATTGTATTCCAAATGGAATATGTTTTATGTAATATTATTACCCACGATAAATGATATGAATAAATAGGATAAATTAAATTCTCATTCCCAAACCATACAAATAAAGAATAATCATGATATCAAGACAAAAATTCTAAGTGATGAAAAAATAAATGGTTGTTGTTGATGATGAAAAAACATTATAGTTTTAAAATCGATTCATTATGAAAATATATTTTTCTTTTAAAAAAACATTAGATTACATTTCATAACAAAATCACTATTAAATATTTTTTCTTAAAATAAAAAATTTAGACTTTTAAATATGGCTTCTAATAAAAGAAGGAGGATAAATCTGTTCATTTTTTATGAGGTAACAAGAATACTTCTTTTGTATCTTAAAAAGTATAGAAAAATGACTTATAAGGAAAGTGATAATATGATTCCATTGAAAACATGAGTAAAAGATAAAAGGGTAAAAATTTTCATTACAATTTTTTTTAATGGGATAAAATATTTTTCATATGTATTAATAAAAAAATATTTCTAGAATAAAATATGATTTCTATCTAAAGAGAGAAATTATGTCATGATTTCTTCATAACATTTTCTAAAACACTTTGAGTACCAAATAGTGGGAAAATAATACTAATATATGTAAATAAGAATGAATAAATAGTTGAGAATATAAATATTTATTGAAATAATGATATATAATATACACAAAAGTAAATATCATTGAAAGAACATTTCTATTTTTCTTGAGAATAATAATTTTTAACAAATGAAAAATGTAACATACCACATAGAAACATCTAAATAAAAATCCGCAGAATTTTTTTAATTAAATTGAACATATAATATATATATATATAATATGGGGATTCAATAATAAATGTGATAAATTATGTATATACACAAAATAAATTTGAATTGGTACATAATAACAATTAAATCTCAATGAAATCTAAATTGAGATGAAATTCCATTACCTTGACCTTCCTTTGGTTTTGTGATCTTTATCCTCCTATGTAATGGATTTAAATTTGTTAATAATATATAATAGAACCATAAATAAGTTTATAATACCATATATAATCTTATTTATAATGTCTTACTTCTCATTTGTTAAAAATAATTCATCACTACAACCATATCGGTTGTTAATTTCATAGTTTGTCAAGTATGTTTTTAGATGGTGTTTGTTGTTTTTATAAAATATATATTTCGTTCAAAAAGTATTTAATTTAAAACATGATTTTAATATCATATATATCCATTAAATCTGTATCTATAATAATATGTAATGTATATTGGTAATAAATGGAGTGCACCGTTTATGGAGATGGTAGTCCGTATGTACCCATGAATGCTACTTTAATTTCTTTGTCATATTAAGAGGATGAATATTAAATTATAAGTATTTATATTATAATTACATAATAATATATATGTAATATATATATATATATATAGTATTTTTGTTATAATTATCATTAATATTTTCCAGGTATAGCATTAATGAATCACATTGCTTTGAAGGGGCGGTTGTCCACAATTCCACAAACAATATTATAGTTTTTATGAAAAATGGAATGTATAGTGATGTGTGTTATTAATAACTATAGAAGAATAAATATATTATAAATATAATATATATCATATATAATAATATTTTCCATCATAATGGACACAATTAGAGGAGGAAATGGAAATTTGAATAGTTATCATTTTGCGAGGTGGAAGTCTGCCTACACGTAAACACTATGTCTATTTCACATTAGATGAAGTTGTTTGTCTATATAGGTGTAACAAATAAAATAAAAACATAATACTATTTTGGGTATAATGAATTATTTATATAGATATGGAATTATAATAGTTGAGGGAGTTGATAATGTAATTAAGTTAGAGGAGTTTGAGGGTGGGTGTTACCTCTTAATCGGGTAACTGATTTTGGTTTGAACCAAAATAACTTCCTCGGTGTGATTTCTAATCAATGAAGTTTTAATATAGGATGGGTATATAATGGATAACCACTTTAGATGATTTTGGTATAGCCAATTATTCTTTAGAGGTGTGGGGAAGTGGATGTGATGGAGGCCATTTATACTAGAAGAGGGATGCGATCTCTTGTAATGTTTTTAAAGGAACCCCATCCATGAATTGTTTATTGAATGTGGATAAATAATGCTCCATGGAAAATCATAGGTAGTACATTTTATAAATATTGACATACCATACGCTTCTGATAATTCTATAGGTCGATTTGGGCCTTCAAGTTTTTGTTTAGTATCTTATTATGGTTAATTTAACTGAATCCTTGTAATAAATTTTAATTATCATGACTAATAACTTAGGTAAAAATATAAGATATCCTTGTTATAAATTTTAAATTATTCTGATTCAAAATATAAAATCCATTTTCCCAAATTCCAATTACATAAGTGGCATAAATTAAATTAAAATTCATCTCACAAGGGGGACGACAATGAGGGGTTTTAGAGTAAAAATACCATAAAGTTTTCTTTGTTTTTTATAGTTAATTTCAAAGTGATATTGATTAAAATTTCATAAATTTGATTAACTAATCATAATTCTGTCTAATTAAACATTAAAACCCATATAAACAATAATTTCTCCTTTTATTTTTATTTTATGGAAAATAGTTTTGAACTAAAATTTAGTATTTTTAACTATTCAATAATAAACGGAACCTCAAAGAAAAATACATAAAATCCACCCTAAACTATTTATTACATTATAATTTTCAATAATACAATTATATATATATATATCATTTATTAATGAGTCAAAATATTATTTAAAATGGATTATCAATTAAATGGATCAAAAAACCAAAAAAATATGTTTATATACGTAATATTGTGTTTACTAATATATTATGCCTATTAAATGTATTGGATAATTATCAAAAATATTTTATTGAATATATAACATATACATTTAATAAATATAATTTATTAATTTTAATTAATATATCTTATTATTATGAAACACAATGGGGGCATAAAAAAATAATATTTTCGATATATTCAACTGGTTTATATTTTCATATCTAATTAATTAGTAACCTATTAATTTATTTTATATTTTTTAAATTATATATTTTCATTTTTTAGTCAATAATATTCCTAAAAGTTAATTTAATGGCCATGTTATATATTATTATATTTGATAACAATATTTTCATAATATATTATTGTTCTGTTAAAACATGGTCTTGTGTATAATGATAACTATCGAAGAAAGTTGTTTTTGCGTGTGATGCACGCTAACTCAATATCTATTTCATTAAAAGATAAAAATAATATTAAATTTATTTAAAAATTAAATATATTATTAATAATTAGAACTATATCTTCCCTTAAATGGTTGGTGTTGTGTGTTATACTTGCCTTTGAATACAAATTTTTACTTCAGAATTTTGAGGTGTTACAAAGGATATAATGGGTAATATTGCAAGGATATTTAATTTTTATATTATTAAAAAAAGTCTAAAAATATATATTTGACTGACCTAAACATATTTTTCACTCATTTGTGAAAATTTTTAGGGCATTAAATTTTAATTTTGATAGAATAATAGAGGGTATTTTTCACTAGATGAGTTTCCCCAGTATAATTTTTATCACTTGTATTCTATAATGTATTTAGAAATTATGTTATATGTGTGCCATATATTACAACCTTTTTAATTGGAGTATAATTTTTGATATGGTGATTTTTGGTAAATATATAATATAGGATAAAATGGATATTTTATTTTCTATTAGTTAGAAAACAATGGAAAATAAATATATGTACAAATCCTAATAGAACTGATGGTTTTTAGTTTTAGGGTAGGATTTTATAATAAAATTTATATAAACTGTGTATTTATGGTGTCAAAATTTGAAATATAGTCTTGGAAAAATTCTATCTATAGGGTTATTCATCCTATAAATGTTTTTAGGCATGTGGGTAAGGTTGAATACCATCCATAACATGTACATAGATTAAAGTGAATTTATATTTAAATCTTTGAATGAAATTATCAGAAGTAAATTCAAACAATCTATTCAATGAAAAAAATTTATGATAATGATATTATGGATGGAATATAATATTGTAATGTTTTGATCCTACTAGCCAATTTCATTTCCAAAAATGTAATAATTGAGGTGTCGTAGGAATGTATGGGTGTAGGGGGTGTCCTTGCGAAATAGGAGACATTAAATTGATGAATCATTCAATAAAAATTAAAAATTTATAGCTTTACAATGGTGAATCATTGTATTAGTATTCCAAGATTTCTAGTTCTTCATTAGTGACACATTCCAACAGTGAATAATTTCAATTATTTTATAAATTTATTATTTTCCAATGGTGACACATCATGGTGGTGACTCTTTTGGGAATGACTCATCTGGTGATGACCCTTATAGCGGTGATTCATATTGTCATGAAAAATCTGGATGTGACTCTTCTTGTAGATACTCATCTAGTGATAAATCATCTGGGGCAAAATCATCTGTTAGTGACTCATCCTTGATTTTATTCTTCTAGATGTGACTTGTTTGATGGTGACACTGATAACAGTGACATATCCAAGTTGAAAAACTTCTGACAATGACTCGTCCAGGCTTTTACTCATTTCAAAAGTTTTCCATTGTTCTATAACATTACAGTTTTACAAAAAAATTAAAAACATTCCATTATATGTATTTTATGATGAAAAATTGGTTTAAATGCCTTAAATAGGTTCTTTAACTCTTTTTCAAAATGGATAAATCATATATATATATATTGTAAAAGTCTAAAAAACATAAAAATTTATAAAAATAATATTCTTGATGATATCCTCTTTAATGTAAATTCAAAACTATATCTAATTATGAATATTCAGGTTATAATAATTTTAATGAAAATATTCTTCCATCTCTATTTCAGTCTGGATTTTTCATGAGACCGGATGTCCCAAATCCTTCTTCCTTGGGGTTGAGTAAATGAGTTTCTATTATTAGTTTGTGTATTCCTTGGAAGGTTTCATTCCATACCCACAAATGAATTTTTCATGAACCAAGGTTTTGTCAATAACCTTTCTTCTAGTAAGGACATACATCATTTATTCGTATGCATATCATGCATGATTGTCTTATTATTCTTAACTCTTGTGAACTTGGTTGCAACTAGATTAAGAAAGACAATGGATTTGTTTAAATTGAATTTAATATTAAAGTGGAATGTTATGTATGATATTATACATTTTTATATAATTTATTTTATTTTATTTTATTTGATATTATGTTTTTACGGGTGTAATGACTTGATAAAACTGATATCTTTTTTTGAAGGATTATGACGTAGATACATTCTCTTATAAATTTTTTTTGTTTTATTTTTTTATTATCATCATAAATAAAAAACTACTGTTGTATATTAAGATAATGTAATGAATGGAAAATTATATAACATAATGTGTGATCCCTCCCTTAAATAATAAAGTGGACTTGATGAAGTCCCCCTACTAAATATGAAAATGTGTTGTGTTGTGATATTTTTTGTGATGTGTGGAATGATTGTGATTTTTGATCAATGGACTGATTTATTATAGCGTGGTTATCATGTCATTTGTTTTGGGTAAGTGGATGTTATGTGATTGTGTAGTGGGGAAGGGATGGTTTTTGTGGTACTATTGTGTTATAAGGATACAGTTTTGGTTGTAGTGTGGATTTGAAATGGGAGTATGAAAGTGGATGTGGATGAAAAAGGATGAGTATGTGGGTGTTTAGTTGTGATATTGTGCATGTTCTATGTGGATGGTTCTTTTATATTATATATGTATTAACATTATTCATACATTTTGTTAATAATTTCAAATGGTATTTTTTACTGAGGAAATTGAGGATCTGTTGTGTGGAATAAATAGTTAATGTATATATAAATCTAATGGGATGGAAATTTGAAACAAGATGTCTTCCTAAATGAAACCATATGCCAATAAATGGAGAGTGCATAAATTATAAATATGTTAAATTAATATTTTTTATGTAATTGAGATTGTAATAATTATATTTAATATTGAAATAAGAATTATGGCTTGCAAATTTTTTGTGATTTTATATGAATTTAGTGGCGGTAGTAATTGTGTGGATTCTATGAGATGGTTTGTTTTTATTATAATCTTGTAGGATGTGATTTGGTGATGATTATATAAATTAATATAGATTTTTATGTTCTTGTTATTTCTACACACACCACAACATAGTAGATTACCACGTACAGACACACACAAAATAAGGTTGGTGTGTCTTTCCAAATATAATTGTGGGGGGGTGGATGTGAGGCCAATTGATCTTCCTTACTCATGATTCCAAGCGATAGTGGACCATGGGTATTTGATTGAGTTGTGATGTTTGGTCTTAGGTGTTTTTTGGATGAGTCGTGATGTGTGATCCAAGGTGTCCTATAGAAGAGTCATGATGTGTGGTCTCTGTTTTGCGTAGGATGAGATGTGATGTGTTGCGATGGACGAGGTTCGTGTGTGTAGGATGTGATGTGATGGGAAGTGATTTAGAAGAGATGAGAGTTCCATGATTTTTTTATATTGGGTTATTGCAGTGGATAATCAATGGGAAAGTAGTGAGGGGTACCCTCTCATCAATGAGCTTCATAAAATATATTATTACACATCGATGGGTAATATTGTGAGGGAGCCTTGTTGAGTTTGTTATTTTCGTTAGAATATCTATTTATGTTCAACTTGGTATTACTAATTTCACATTAGTGAATTAGTATTATATTTTTACATATTCATGAGACACATTGGTTTTCATACTATGTATACATGCATGCCCACCCTACTTACATAATAATAGTTTTATGGATTCCATTAGGAATATTTAGACTATGATGGACATTTTAATTTTTGACCTTTGTAGATGTTCCAGTCTTTCTTCCATTGATTTTATTATTATTTTTATTTCACTAGGAGACATTTATATGTTTCAATAATGATTTATATAATAATTATGGGATGTTATGGTATATTATATATTATTTCAGGAAGTTTGTTTTTCGGTTGATTCCTCCTAACTCGCAATGTTTTTTCTTATGATGTGTAATGCCTCCCATAATTTGATATTTTTATAAACATGGTGTTGGTCGCTAACTCGTGGACTACTAGAGGTGGTACTCAGGGGTCATTATCTCTCCCCCTTCAATGTAGCATCTTTGTTTGGTGGGGGCCATGAGAATTATAGTGAACTAGAGTTTTAAATATTAAATTTGAAATTATTATTACTTATTTTCACAATATTTTAGTACATTCTATAGTTGAAATCACACATACAAAAAAATCAAACAATAATTTATTTTATCAATATTTATAATTATAAATGAATGAAAAAATTATTCAATAAAATAAAAATTAATATGATGGGGTTTTAAAACCACGTAAAAAATTATAACTAAAATATAAATTTTTTATATTTAATAATATCTATTAAATATTACTCAAAAAAGGGGAAGACAATATAAATATATTTTCATTTTATATGAAAACCGTTGAGATAAACCTAAATTAATGACAAAAATAATAAAGAATGCTAATTTTTTGAATCTTTAAAATTAAAATGAGAATTAGAATACAGGCATAGATTTTATAATAGTATTAAAACAATTATACTACTAATCTAGGTGTAATAATAATAAAATGGTGATTTGAATTTATAAATTTTTAGTATGAAATATTTACCATTATACATATATATATATATTATGTGTATAAAAAAAATATTAAAAATTTGAATAACCACCACCAACTCCTGTAACCTATATTTGGTGTATTCTTTATTACATATGTAATATATATATATGGGATTACACCACAAATTATGTATCATTTTAGTTGTCTTGAATAACCATATACACACATTTTTACCACCGTACAATGGATATATATAAAACATATCATACAAATAATCACAAATCCTTGATATAATTCATAGTAATCTTCCTCGTATAATAAGAAAAGTAAAAAAAATAATGGATGGGATCGCATGCTTCGTAAGTATTATGTAAATAGGAAGCATCATGAGTAAATAATGAATATTTTACAAAAATGGCTATTAACAAAATATAACATCTATTCAATTACATGAGATTAAAATGAATAAATGAACAAAAAAATATATGAATATCATGGATAATATTAACTAATTTCCCTATAATGGAATTAATTCATGTTGGACATCATCATATCAGACCACGTGATATCTTACCATCAAAGTATTTTTCTAATTAAGTTTTATTAATTGGTCAGAATATGCAAAAAACACCGTTAATAATGTTATAAAAAATTCTAAGAAACATAATACTTTTTAATTCATTGAGGTGATATGTAATTATAGGACCACCCATCCCTGCATATCTACTGAATTCATCATATATTTAATAATAAATTTAACACATAAAAAATATTAATTATCAAATATATATATATATATATATTAAAGGATGTCTAATATAAATATCTGCACATTAAACCATTAAAATTAGTAATTGGAAATATTTTATAGAAATTGTATACGATTTTTGAAAAACCCATATCTATTACATAGAGAACGTGGATATCTAAAATAAATTTAATGTCCAATGAATAATGATAACCAAAAAAGTAAGGTATCAAGAGAATTAATATAACATAAATATTAAAAAGAGATATAATATGACTATCTGAACATCATAATTTTTTTAATAAATTTATTTCTTTAAATGAAGTGAAAAACATAATTTAATAATTTTTGTATTACTTTAATAAAGAGACATATTATTAAAAAAATAATGATATTGTATAAGTATCTAAAAACTATAAAATAGTTTTGGAGGTGATAAAATACATTATGTTTATATAGGAATAAAATAAAAAATATTTTTATTTTTAAAATAATTTTCAAATTAACACATTTTGAAAACAAATTGAATTATTCTATTACATCCATGTGAAAACTCAAAAAATACATTTTTTTTAAAAATAAATTATTTAATTAAATAAAAAATGGATTATGTTAAATAATTATGAAAAACATTGATATTGAATAGAAATATACAAATTCAATTGACGAATAAGAAAATCCTTTCATTCTAATATCTATCTTCTGGATTTAATTTCCATTAATAATAAAATTATGGATAAATCATCAAGAAAAATTAAGTATTACAATCTTATGAGAACATATAGACTTTATACATTTTTCACATTATTATTCCTTTATTAAAAATAATAAGAATAATAAAATGATTTTGAAAATTAATTTCAGACCCCATTTGTAACATTTAAATTATAATACCTTGTAATAGTAAAATTTGATTAGAATATAGTCAAGTTTAATTATTATATATTAATGTTAAATTTTTAAAATGTAATTATATACAATAAATATATTTAAATAGGTCCAAAATATCAAATATTTTAAAATATAGTGAAAATTTAGTGAAAATATTTTTGAATGATCATACTGTTGAAGTGATATTCAATCAATGATGTAATTATTTTTAAAAAAATGCAAATACACATATTACATATTGAAATTGAATATACAATAATTTATGTTTACTTATCAAAAAATATTTGAAAAAAAAATAATGAAGTAATATAACCAAGGGAATGGAAACTGATATTGGAATACACATACCACTTGTTTGACTTTCCCCGTATATTTTTTACATATAATATATAAAATTTAGATTTTATAAAATTTCAATAAAAAACTATATTCCAGTATATTATTCTATATATGATCCAATAATTACATTTTATCATGCTTTTTTTAACAATATATTATTATTATAATTGTTTTATGTATTATCTTTTTTTTCTTCCGAGTAAAGGTTGAGTAGCCCCATCTGCAGTTCTAATATTAAATTTACAACATAAAAAAATAGTATTCATGAAATATATGATAAATGATAATTATATATATATATATATATATTCATCTATTAAATCTTATTATTGAAAAATTATTTAAATTACTCATGGATATTGTAGTCCATATGTAAGTGTGAATGATATAATAGATTTTCCATGGATGGAACAAAATAAACAAAAATAATAGTTCCCACTACCTAAGTAATTATTAAATGATTTATATCATATATTTTCATAATTTTTATTATTATTACCAATCAAGTAATCTAGAAATCAATGAATATTGTCATCACATTGTGGAGGTGGTAGTCTACATTTACTCATGAGCAATTTTTCATTTCCCAACTGATTATATAGTTGAAAAGTAGATATATTTTTTGTTCCAAATATGGAAATGTAATTATAACAAACATAACATATATACTCATCATTCTAATGAATGTTAAAAACCAATTAATGTGGATAAAAAATGGAAATATTACACTATGTGGTGATGGTATGTCGTACATAAAAACAAGTTCTGTTTTCAGATTATATAGGTTGAAAAAGTCAATGAATGTAGTTTTACTATATTCATAATAGATATTTATTATGTTGAACGGACTAGATTAATTTTTTATGATTAAATTAATATATTTAGTGGAAATTGAAGAAAAATTTTATTATAATGTTCTGGAAATGATTATTACATTTTGTCTAGAAGATATCCTTAGATATGTTAAATATGACCCATAAAATGTTAATATTTGAAGAAGAACCGTATAATTTGATTATATGGATTTTTACAAGATATTTATATATGGAATGGTCTATATATATGACTTATGTTGGTTTAAAAGAAACTGAGACGAGTTTTCCTTTTAAAATATAGTGGAGGGGTACTCATATAATTAAAAATTATAAAATAAATTACCTTCCATGGAAAATTCGATTAAAATTAAAATGAATAAATTATTACATGATGATGGTTCAGAATAAAATTATAAATTAATATTTATAATGACCTATTATATTTATAAATAGATATTACATAGTGAAAAATTAATATTCAATACATTTAACAAATTCCACCACATGACTGTAAAATATTTGTATCTTTGGATACTAGATACAGAATATTATTTTTTCATGAATGTTCTATAAATTTTCAAATAGATACCACCAAATTTAGTACACGTAAATTACAAAAAATATATTTATGCAATTATTTATAACATCACTAATGGAATCAAAAAAATAGGAGATCATAGATGATAAGTAAGGGAAAATATTGAAGATATTAACTGATGATTATATGAATGAATATGATAAGAATACTTTTTTATATTATTAATATAACATAAAATATATATAACCAATATATCATATTTCATATACATTGGTCATGTAATAGGAAAAATAATTTTGAAATAAAAAATTAATACTAGTGAGAAGTTATCATAAATAAATCATGAACTATAAATTCATGTAATATAATTGGGGACCCATTTGGAGTATATAAACTATTTTTTATGACAATAATTACAACTCGTACCAACATATTATAATAAATTATTTATCCCCATAAGTTATTTTATAATGGATCATGCACAATCACTTGTTTCTGGCTGCAAATCATGTGCACTGGCCTATTTCCCATAGTGGTAAAACACATCATATTTTTTCCCATTATTATCTCAAGAGATATAAATTATTACCAAAAGAATTACTGGGAGATATAGGTCCCACTAATAACATAATGAATAAATAATTCTTTTAAAATATAAAAATATATTAAGTATATCCCAACGAATGAAATAATGAATGGTATTGATAAATATTTCATCATTTCACAACCCAAGTAAATGATATGGGACTCATAATTATTTACTCAATTCCAAAAATTATAAACCATGGAAATGGAATTCCATTAATAAACATATTTTTATAATTATCATAAACATAAAGCATACACATAATAAATAATGATGTTACCCTTGGATTATATAACAATTATAATTAATGAAACCTCAACTTACGTTGTCATTGATGAAAAAAATTATATAAGATTTCATTAAAATATTATTGATGAAAATGTACTTTTCATTTGAAATAGATTAATTAGCATTTCATAATATCAATAACGTGGAGGAAAAAGATTTAATTATAATAAACATAGAAATTATAATATAATCTTCCAATAATATTGCGATCATGTTGTTGGATAATTATATTCATGTAGTACACATTAAAAAAGAATATTATTTTTTAAATTTTAGTAAAAGGAAATAAGAAACATTCTGGAAAAAAAATAAATAAGAATCCATTAAAATAATTCCATAAAAACACAAATATATCTAAGAATTTTGTCAAAAAACATTTGTTGAATACGTATAGTATTATTTTCAACATTTATAGAAAACATGGATATGGAGTAAAACAGTATCAACTGAAGATAGGAATAATGATGGTTTTTCTAGAAACAATTCTCATGGACACTATATGAACTAATTAATAAGAAATTATATGGAAGAATTTTTTTCTCTAAAAATTTATATGTTAGATAAAAATTCATTATATTATTGTGATTTATATCATGTGGCTTCATCATTAGATGAATTATAATAAAAAATTCATAATGATCAATTGGATTGTAACATTAAAACCTTATCCACATTGGTAAAGTTTTATTCATAAGACCCATGAAAAAAGTATAAATAGTGGATTTTTAAATTCTAATAAATTTAAAAATAATCACAAAAAATAATCTCATTTTTACTATATAAAAAAACACAATAGAATGAAGTGGTGAATATGTCTTATGACCTATATAGATAATAGTGATGCCGAAATCCCTTTACATTTTTCATAAATTCATTAGTATTCATTCCATCCTAATATATGATATAATAGATTTATTATATATATATTAATGTAAAATTATCATATATATCACGAAATTAATAACCTAATTATGAGTACTCATTACACATTTATTAAATATTATTTGATAAAATCATGTTTCATGTAACAACTTATTCTATTTTCCTGTATAGCATTGTTTTTTTCATTAATTTGAAATTTATATTGGTTCCATTATATTATTTATTTTTAGTAATTATATAAATATAATATATATTTAATATATATGTATTTATAGTGATCCAAAGAAGATTATGATTTATAATGACTTACCTCTATCATAGAAACGGTAGGTCGTACATATGTATGAACATTGTATCCATGTTATATATAGAGGAAAAAAGTAAATA
Organism: Viscum album; assembly: GCA_963277665.1. Classification (NCBI taxonomy): domain Eukaryota; kingdom Viridiplantae; phylum Streptophyta; class Magnoliopsida; order Santalales; family Viscaceae; genus Viscum; species Viscum album. The sequence goes on along the minus strand of OY728161.1, from coordinate 577,051,598 downwards.
AAATAATATAAAACATTTTTATATTATCTTTTATTTCAATAATAAATAAAAATTAATTAATGTTTTCCTTATTTTTATCCATGTAAATTGTAACTGAAAAAAAATCACAACTTTTCATCGGGTGGTAGTCTGCAGTACACACAAGAGTTTTTATTTTAATCACCTGGAGTCAAAATTATGAACATTTATGTGATATAATAACTTTATAATAATATTCATGAAACAAATAACACATAAATATTTTTAATATATCATTAAATATAGTTTTGATAAGTGATTATGGAAGATGAATATGAGCGGTTCACAAGGCTGTTGTCCGACATAAACATGATAGAATGTTTAATTTCACATTTTATTTAAGGGTAAGTGAATATATGTTATTCAATTAACATCATATAATATTATTATAAGGAAGATACTTTATTTTTTATATAATAATAATTGAATAATAATTTTTCTGTGGCAAATGATCATGTAAAGATAAAGGCGTAGTTGAGAATGACACCATATCTTCAGATAACTTACATAATATTATACCAAAATTCTTCCCTGGATAGCTTCAATATATATCAATAAATCTAAAATATGAGGTATGAAATAATTGAAATAAATTTTATATGTAATTTTTGAAATTTTGGTTATCATATTTTGAAGTGGATATGAGTGGTGTTCCCTTTTATATATGGGGGAGAAGACACACATGGTGTGAGGAAGTGGATGTGATGGAGGCCATTTATACTAGAAGAGGGATGCGATCTCTTGTAATATTTTTAAAGGAACCCCATCCATGAATTGTTTATTGAATGTGGATAAATAATGCTCCATGGAAAATCATAGGTAGTACATTTTATAAATATTGACATACCATACGCTTCTGATAATTCTATAGGTCGATTTGGGCCTTCAAGTTTTTGTTTAGTATCTTATTATGGTTAATTTAACTGAATCCTTGTAATAAATTTTAATTACCATGACTAATAACTTAGGTAAAAATATAAGATATCCTTGTTATAAATTTTAAATTATTCTGATTCAAAATATAAAATCCATTTTCCCAAATTCCAATTACATAAGTGGCATAAATTAAATTAAAATTCATCTCATAAGGGGGAGGACAATGAGGGGTTTTAGAGTAAAAATATCATAAAGTTTTCTTTGTTTTTTATAGTCAATTTCAAAGTGATATTGATTAAAATTTCCTAAATTGGATTAACTAATCATAATTCTGCCTAATTAAACATTAAAACCCATATAAACAATAATTTCTCCTTTTATTTATATTTTATGGAAAATAGTTTTGAACTAAAATTTAGTATTTTTAACTATTCAATAATAAATGGAACCTCGAAGAAAAATACATAAAATCCACCCTAAACTATTTATTACATTATAATTTTCAATAATACAATTATATTTATATATATCATTTATTAATGAGTCAAAATATTATTTAAAATGGATTATCAATTAAATGGATCTAAAAAACCAAAAAAAATATGTTTATATACGTAATATTGTGTTTACTAATATATTATGCCTATTAAATGTATTGGATAATTATCAAAAATATTTTATTGAATATATAACATATACATTTAATAAATATAATTTATTAATTTTAATTAATATAACTTATTATTATGAAACACAATGGGGGCATAAAAAATAATATTTTCGTTATATTAAACTGGTTTATATTTTCATATCTAATTAATTAGTAACCTATTAAATTATTTTATATTTTTTAAATTATATATTTTCATTTTTTAGTCAATAATATTCCTAAAAGTTAATTTAATGGCCATGTTATATATTATTATATTTGATAACAATATTTTCATAATATATTATTGTTCTGTTAAAACATGGTCTTGTGTATAATGATAACTATCGAAGAAAGTTGTTTTTGCGTGTGATGCACGCTAACTCAATATCTATTTCATTAAAAGATAAAAATAATATTAAATTTATTTAAAAATTAAATATATTATTAATAATTAGAACTATATCTTCCCTTAAATGGTTGGTGTTGTGTGTTATACATGCCTTTGAATACAAATTTTTACTTCAGAATTTTGAGGTGTTACAAAGGATATGGTGGGTAATATTGCAAGGATATTTAATTTTTATATTATTAAAAAAAAGTATAAAAATATATATCTGACTGACCTAAACATATTTTTCACTCATTTGTGAAAATTTTTAGGGCATTCAGTTTTAATTTTGATTGAATAATGGAGGGTATTTTTAACTAGATGAGTTTCCCCAGTATAATTTTTATCACATGTATTCTATAATGTGTTTAGAAATTATGTTGTATGTGTGTCATATATTACAACCTTTTTAATTGGAGTATAATTTTTGATATGGTGATTTTTGGTAAATATATAATATAGGATAAAATGGATATTTTATTTTCTATTAGTTAGAAAACAATGGAAAATAAATATATGTACAAATCCTAATAGAACTGATGGTTTTTAGTTTTAGGGTTTGATTTTATAATAAAATTTATATAAACTGTGTATTTATGGTGTCAAAATTTGAAATATAGTCTTGGAAAAATTCTATCTATAAGGTTATTCATCCTATAAATGTTTTTAGGCATGTGGGTAAGGTTGAATACCATCCATAACATGTACATAGATTAAAGTGAATTTATATTTAAATCTTTGAATGAAATTATCAGAAGTAAATTCAAACAATCTATTCAATGAAAAAAATTTATGATAATGATATTATGGATGGAATATAATATTGTAATGTTTTGATCCTACTAGCCAATTTCATTTCCAAAAATGTAATAATTGAGGTGTCGTAGGAATGTATGGGTGTAGGGGGTGTCCTTGCGAAATATGAGACATTAAATTGATGAATCATTCAATAAAAATTACAATTTTATAGCTTTACAATGGTGAATCATTCTATTAGTATTCCACGATTTCTAGTTCTTCATTAGTGACACATTCCAACAGTGAATAATTTCAATTATTTTATAAATTTATTATTTTCCAATGGTGACACAACATGGTGGTAAGTCTTTTGGGAATGACTCATCTGGTGATGACCCTTATAGCGGTGATTCATATTGTCATGAAAAATATGGATGTGACTCTTCTTGTAGATACTCATCTAGTGATAAATCATCTGGGGCAAAATCATCTGTTAGTGACTCATCCTTGATTTTATTCTTCTAGATGTGACTTGTTTGACGGTGACACTGATAACAGTGACATATCCAAGTTGAAAAACATCTGACAATGACTCGTCCAGGCGGTTACTCATTTCAAAAGTTTTCCATTGTTCTATAACATTACATTTTTACAAAAAAATTAAAAACATTCCATTATATGTATTTTATGATGAAAAATTGGTTTAAATGCCTTAAATAGTTTCTTTAACTCTTTTTCAAAATGGATAAATCATATATATATATATTGTAAAAGTCTAAAAAACATAAAAATTTATAAAAATAATATTCTTGATGATATCCTCTTTAATTTAAATTCATAACTATATCTAATTATGAATATTCAGGTTATAATAATTTTAATGAAAATATTCTTCCATCTCTATTTCAGTCTGGATTTTTCATGAGACCGGATGTCCCAAATCCTTCTTCCTTGGGGTTGAGTAAATGAGTTTCTATTACTAATTTGTATATTCCTTGGAAGGTTTCATTCTATACCCACAAATGAATTTTTCATGAATCAAGGTTGTGTCAATAACCTTTCTTCTAGTAAGGACATACATCATTTATTCGTATGCATATCATGCATGATTGTCTTATTATTCTTAACTCTTGTGAACTTGGTTGCTACTAGATTAAGAAAGATAATGGATTTGTTTAAATTGAATTTAATATTAAAGTGGAATGTTATGTATGATATTATACATTTTTATATAATTTATTTTATTTTATTTTATTTGATATGATGTTTTTACGGGTGTAATGACTTGATAAAACTGATATCTTTTTTTGAAGGATTATGACGTAGATACATTCTCTTATAAATTTTTTTTGTTTGATTTTTTGATTATCATCATAAATAAAAAACTAATGTTTTATATTAAAATAATGTAATGAATGGAAAATTATATAACATAATGTGTGATCCCTCGCTTAAATAATGAAGTGGACTTGAAGAAGTCCCCCTACTAAATATGAAAATGTGTTGTGTTTTGATATTTGTTGTGATGTGTGGAATGGTTGTGATTTTTGTTCAATGGACTGATTTATTATAGTGTGGTTATCATGTCATTTGTTTGGGGTAAGTGGATGATATGTGATTGTGTAGTGGGGAAGGGATGGTTTTTGTGGTACTATTGTGTTATAAGGATACAGTTTTGGTTGTAGTGTGGATTTGAAATGGGAGTATGAAAGTGGATGTGGATGAAAAAGGATGAGGATGTGGGTGTTTAGTTGTGATATTGTGCATGTTCTATGTGGATGGTTCTTTTATATTATATATGTATTAACATTATTAATACATTTTGTTAATAATTTCAAATGGTATTTTTTACTGAGGAAATTGAGGATCTGTTGTGTGGAATAAATAGTTAATGTATATATAAATCTAATGGGATGGAAATTTGAAACAAGATGTCTTCCTAAATAAAACCATATGCCAATAAATGGAGAGTGCATAAATTATAAACTATGTTAAATTAATATTTTTTATATAATTGAGATTGTAATAATTATATTTAATATTGAAATAAGAATTATGGCTTGCAAAGTTTTTGTGATTTTATATGAATTTAGTGGCGGTAGTAATTGTGTGGATTCTATGAGATGGTTTGTTCTTATTATAATCTTGTAGGATGTGATTTGGTGATGATTATATAAATTAATATTGATTTTTATGTTCTTGTTATTTCTACACACACCACACCATAGTAGATTACCACGTACAGACACACACAAAATAAGGTTGGTGTGTCTTTCCAAATATAATTGTGGGGGGGTGGATGTGAGGCCAATTGATCTTCCTTACTCATGATTCCAAGCGATAGTGGACCATGGGTATTTGATTGAGTTGTGATGTTTGGTCTTAGGTGTTTTTTGGATGAGTCATGATGTGTGATCCAAGGTGTCCTATAAAAGAGTCATGATGTGTGGTGTCCGTTTAGTGTAGGATGAGATGCGATGTGTTGCGATGGACTAGGTTCGTGTGTGTAGGATGTGGTGTGATGGAAAGTGATTTAGAAGAGATGAGAGTTCCATGATTTTTTTATATTGGGTTATTGCAGTGGATAATCAATGGGAAAGTAGTGAGGGGTACCCTCTCATCAATGAGCTTCATAAAATATATTATTATACATTGATGGGTAATATTGTGAGGGAGCCTTGGTGAGTTTGTTATTTTCGTTAGAATATCTATTTATGTTCAACTTGGTATTACTAATTTCACATTAGTGAATTAGTATTATATTTTTACATATTCATGAGAGACATTGGTTTTCATATTAAGTATACATGTTTTCCCACCCTACTTACATAATAATAGTTTTATGGATTCCATGAGGAATATTTAGACTATGATGGACATTTTAATTTTTGACCTTTGTAGATGTTCCAGTCTTTCTTCCATTGATTTTATTATTATTTTTATTTCACTAGGAGACATTTATATGTTTCAATAATGATTTATATAATAATTATGGGATGTTATAGTATATTATATATTATTTCAGGAAGTTTGTTTTTCGGTTGATTCCTCCTAACTCGCAATGTTTTTTCTTATGATGTGTAATGCCTCCCATAATTTGATATTTTTATAAACATGGTGTTGGTCGCTAACTCGAGGACTACTAGAGGTGGTACTCCGGGGTCATTATCTCTCCCCCTTCAATGTAGCATCTTTGTTTGGTGGGGGGCATGAAAATTATAGTGAACTAGAGTTTTTAATATTAAATTTGAAATTATTATTACTTATTTTCACCATATTTTAGTACATTCTATAGTAGAAATCACACATACAAAAAAATCAAACAATAATTTATTTTATCAATATTTATAATTATAAATGAATGAAAAAATTATTCTATAAAATAAAAATTAATATGATGGGGTTTTAAAACAATGTAAAAAATTATTACTAAAATATAAATTTTTTATATTTAATAATATCTATTAAATATTAATCAAAAAAGGGGAAGAAAATATAAATATATTTTCATTTTATATGAAAACTGTTGAGATAAACCTAAATTAATGACAAAAATAATAAAGAATGCTAATTTTTTGAATTTTTAAAATTAAAATGAGAATTAGAATACAGGCATAGATTTTATAATAGTATTAAAACAATTATACTACTGATCTAGGTGTAATAATAATAAAATGGTGATTTGAATTTATAAATTTTTAGTATGAAATATTTACCATTACACACATATATATATATATTATGTGTATAAAAAAAATATTAAAAATTTGAATAACCACCCCCAACTCCTGTAACCTATATTTGGTGTATTCTTTATTACATATGTAAAATATATATGGGATCACACCACAAATTATGTATCATTTTAGTTGTCTTGAATAACCATATACACACATTTTTACCACCGTACAATGGATATATATAATACATACCATACAAATAATCACAAATCATTGATATAATTCATAGTAATCTTCCTCATATAATAAGAAAAGTAAAAAAAATAATGGATGGGATCGCATGCTTCGTAAGTTTTATGTAAATAGGAAGCATCATGAGTAAATAATGAAAATTATACAAAAATGGCTATTAACAACAAATAACATCTATTCAATAACATGAGATTAAAATTAATAAATGAACAAAAAAATATATGAATATCATGGATAATATTAACTAATTTCCCTATAATGGAATTAATTCATGTTGGACATCATCATATCAGACCACGTGATATTTTACAACATAAAAAAAATAGTATTCATGAAATATATGATAAATGATAATTATATATATATATAGATATATTCATCTATTAAATCTTATTATTGAAAAATTATTTAAATTACTCATGGATATTGTAGTCCATATGTAAGTGTGAATGATATTTTAGATTTTCCATGGATGGAACAAAATAAACAAAAATAATAGTTCCCACTACCTAAGTAATTATTAAATGATTTATATCATATATTTTCATAATTATTATTATTATTACCAATCAAGTAATCTAGAAATCAATGAATATTCTCATCACATTGTGGAGGTGGTAGTCTACATTTACTCATGAGCAATTTTTCATTTCCCAACTGATTATATAGTTGAAAATTAGATATATTTTTTGTTCCAAATATGGAAATGTAATTATAAAAAACATAAAATATATACTCATCAATCTAATGAATGTTAAAAACCAATTAATGTGGATAAAAAATGGAAATATTACACTATGTGGTGACGGTATGTCGTACATAAAAACAAGTTCCGTTTTCAGATTATATAGGTTGAAAATGTCAATGAATGTAGTTTTACTATATTCATAATAGATATTTATTATGTTGAAGGGACTAGATTAATTTTTTATGATAAAATTAATATATTTAGTGGAAATTGGAGAAAAATTTTATTATAATGTTCTGGAAATGATTATTACATTTTGTCTAGAAGATATCCTTAGATATGTTAAATATGACCCATAAAATGTTAATATTTGAAGAAGAACCGTATAATTTGATTATATGGATTTTTAGAAGTTATTTATATATGGAATGGTCTATATATATGACTAATTTTGGTTTAAAAGAAACTGAGACGAGTTGTCCTTTTAAAATATAGTGGAGGGGTACTCATATAATTAAAAATTATAAAATAAATTACCTTCCATGGAAAATTCGATTAAAATTAAAATGAATAAATTATTACATGATGATGATTCAGAATAAAATTATAAATTAATATTTATAATGACTTATTATTTTTATAAATAGATATTACATAGTGAAAAATTAATATTCAATACATTTAACAAATTCCACCACATGATTGTAAAATATTTGTATCTTTGGATACTAGATACAGAATATTATTTTTTCGTGAATGTTATATAAATTTTCAAATAGATACCACCAAATTTAGTACACATAAATTACAAAAAATATATTTATGCTATTATTTATAACATCACTAATGGAATCAATAAAATAGGAGATTATAGATGATAAGTAAGGGAAAATATTGAAGATATTAACTGATGATATATGAATGAATATGATAAGAATACTTTTTGAGATTATTAATATAACATAAAATTTATATAACCAATATATCATATTTCATAAACATTGGTCATGTAATAGGAAAAATAATTTAGAAAAAAAAAATTAATACTAGTGAGAAGTTATCATAAATAAATCATGAACTATAAATTCATGTAATATAATTGGGGACCCATTTGGAGTATATAAACTATTTTTTATGTCAATAATTACAACTCGTACCAACATATTATAATAAATTATTTATCCCCATAAGTTATTTTATAATGGATCATGCACAATCACTTGTTTCTGGCTGCAAATCATGTGCACTGGCCTATTTCCCATAGTGGTAAAACACATCATCTTTTTCCCATTATTATCTCAAGAGATATAAATTATTACCAAAAGAATTACTGGGAGATATAGGTCCCACTAATAACATAAAGAATAAATAATTCTTCTAAAATATAAAAATATATTAATTATATCCCAACCAATGAAATAATGAATGGTATTGATAAACATTTCATCATTTCACAACCCAAGTAAATGATATGGGACTCATAATTATTTACTCAATTCCAAAAATTATAAACCATGGAAATGGAATTCGATTAATAAACATATTTTTATATTTATCATAAACATAAAGCATACACATAATAAATAATGATGTTACCCTTGGATTATATAACAATTATAATTAATGAAACCTCAACTTACGTTGTCATTGATGAAAAAAATTATATAAGATTTCATTAAAATATTATTGATGAAAATGTAATTTTCATTTGAAATAGATTAATTAGCATTTCATAATATCAATAATGTGGAGGAAAAAGATTTAATTATAATAAACATAGAAATTATAATATAATCTTCCAATAATATTGCAATCATGTTGTTGGATAATTATATTCATGTAGTACACATTAAAAAAGAATATTATTTTTAAAATTTTTGTAAAAGGAAATAAGAAACATTCTTGAAAAAAAATAAATAAGAATCCATTAAAATAATTCCATAAAAAAACAAATATATCTAAAAATTTTGTCAAAAAACATTTGTTGAATACGTATAATATTATTTTCAACATTTTATTGAAAACATGGATATGGAGTAAAACAGTATCAACTGAAGAGAGGAATAATGATGGTTTTTCTAGAAACAATTCTCATGGACACTATATGAACTAATTAATAAGAAATTATATGGAAGAATATTTTTCTCTAAAAATTTATATATTAGATAAAAATTCATTATATTATTGTGATTTATATCATGTGGCTTCATCATTAGATGAATTATAATAAAAAATTCATAATGATCAATTGGATTGTAACATTAAAACCCTAACCACATTGGTAAAGTTTTATTCATAAGACCCATTTAAAAAGTATAAATAGTGTAATTTTAAATTCTAATAAAAATAAAAATAATCACAAAAAATAATCTCATTTTTACTATATAAAAAACACAACAGAATGAAGTGGTGAATATGTCTTATGAACTATAAAGATAATAGTGATGCCGAAATCCTTTAACATTTTTCATAAATTCATTGGTATTCATTCCATACTAATATATGATATAATAGTTTTATTATATATATATATTAATGTAAAATTATCATATATATCATGAAATTAATAACCTAATTATGAGTACTCATTACACATTTATTAAATATTATTTGATAAAATCATGTTTCATGTAACAACTTATTCTATTTTCCTGTATAGCATAGTTTTTTTTCATTAATTTGAAATTTATATTGGTTCCATCATATAATTTATTTTTAGTAATTATATAAATATAATATATATTTAATATATATGTATTTATAGTGAACCGATGAAGATTATGATTTATAATGACTTACCTCTATCATAGAAACGGTAGGTCGTACATATGTATGAACATTGTTTCCATGTTATATATAGAGGAAAAAATTAAATAAAATCATATAAAACATTTTTATATTATCTTTTATTTCAATAATAAATAAAAATTAATTAATGTTTTCCTTATTTTTATCCATGTAAATTGTAACTGAAAAAAAATCACAACTTTTCATCGGGTGGTAGTCTGCAGTACACACAAGAGTTTTTATTTTAATCACCTGGAGTCAAAATTATGAACATTTATGTGATATAATAACTTAATAATAATATTCATTAAATAAATAACACATAAATATTTTTAATATATCATTAAATATAGTTCTGATAAGTGATTATGGAAGATGAATATGAGCGGTTCACAAGGCTGTTGTCCGAAATAAACATGATAGAATGTTTAATTTCACATTTTATTTAAGGGTAAGTGAATATATGTTATTCAATTAACATCATATAATATTATTATAAGGAAGATACTTTATTTTTTATATAATAATAATTGAATAATAATTTTTCTGTGGCAAATGATCATGTAAATATAAAGGCGTAGTTGAGAATGACACCATATCTTCAGATAACTTACATAATATTATACCAAAATTCTTCCCTGGATAGCTTCAATATATATCAATCAATCTAAAATATGAGGTATGAAATAATTGAAATAAATTTTATATGTAATTTTTGAAATTTTGGTTATCGTATTTTGAAGTGGATATGAGCGGTGTTCCCTTTTATATGTGGGGGAGAAGACACACATGGTTTTTTTAAAATGAATAAAGTTTACCCACTATTCTCGCATGCCTTAAATATCATAAATGGTTCGTTATCAAACCATTTATGAGGTAGTTTCAATTATTTTACATCCAATTATATTTAGACTTTTCTATTTATTTTACTCCAAATCATTTTAGTATAACCCTATGAAAAACGGTTTTTACATTAACGACAAAATTTAATTTTTACCATTTTTAAGACACATTACAACCAAAAATTATGTTAAAATTATTATATAATAATAATTATGATGATTCCAAAAAAAAATTCACAAATTTTTTTAACAATTTTAGAGATTTATAATTTAAAATAAAACCCTCTTACCCGATAAAAATAAGGTCTACATTAGATAAATATGCATATGTGTATAATGTCTTGATAAAAAATTAAATATGAACATGATTCCAATAAACTAAATTATTTAATTTATAAATAATTTAAATAATATTTTATTTATTTTATTTTTATCATGTCCCAGTATTGAAAATTAGTAAAATGAAAATGTTGTTTTTAATAAATAATAGTATTTTTAATAATAAATAAATTGTTAATCTTTTTGGAAATTTTATATAGAATATCCCTAACAATAATTCTATATTTTTATTATGAGATTATTTTTTAAAAAAATTACAATATATTAAATAATTAATATAATTAATTTTCTAAATAAATAAATACATTTTTTGTGTAAAAAGTAAAATTGAAGCATATAAATAATATAAAAAATATGTATAAACTATTATGAGTTTTAAATTTATATTAAACCATTATAGTTAATTTTAATTAAATTACATATTCGTTAGATGAAATTAATATATTTTATAAAAATATTAATAAAAATTTTATTATTATTTTCAATTATATTTTTTTAAACTCAATGTTTCATGTAATAAATTATTCAAAAAATATTAAATAAAAAAAATGCTGTTTCATTCATCCCATTAAAATTAAAATTTTCATTGATGTTATGTCATAATTGTATAGTCAACTGGTGATACATATGCCTTATTACATCAATAGGTTCACTATAGCATCATCAAGTTGATGCTTTCACCATATGACATTTACCTTGGGAGTGGTATTAATTTTTTTTGTAATTTATCTATACAACCCATAATATCAATTAGTTTTTTCTCATAATAGTGATCATTTTGATGTGGTAGGACAACTGATTTCGGTATATTTGATGAATTATTTATGTACATATTTATGAGATATATAATTAACACATAATAAATCTTAAAGAGGTTTGAAGTAAGTTCCAGTCAATAATCTACAACCCCAATACTATCAAAAATATCATTGGGACGGATATATGTGGAATATAGTTGCACATTCATTTTTAATATGATTCCCATTATCAATGTATTTATTCTTAGGAAAAAGATTTACACCATTATCAAATTCTATATCACTATATCAGTTACAAACATTACATTATTCCATCGCTGATCTACCCATATATGATGATGATTGTATATAACTCTATATTTCATTTCATTAGACATCTCTTATCCCTATAACATTGTTTTCTAACATGATCCTACAAAATTGGAGATATATATATATATATATATTAGCATTTCATGTTTCATATTATGTTATCTTTGGGCTTGAGTAAAAAACAAATATTGTATAAAAATGAACTAGAGGATAGTGTTACGTGCAAAACACTTTGAAATATGAATATGATTATTTAAAAATATCTCCTAGGGTTTTAATTCTTCACTCAGAAAAAATATATATCTATGGATGATACATAGTGAAGAAACATAGCTATATATCCAAGCCTTGTTTAAAACATCTCTAGATCATCAAGGTAATCCTCATATCCAAATCAGATATTATCAATATTGGTACACCATGAATCATTAATTATATATTAATGTATATATTTTTTTATTTTGATACAAATCCTATCTGATTGTAATGAAGTGTACTGATTTTCTATACTTAATTACTAAAACCCATACAGCTATATGACCATTATACATATTAGGTATTCTGATGACAAGGTCGAGGGTGATTTTATCCCACTTCTATTATAGTATTGGTATGGGTTTCAATATTACCTTATAATTATTTCAATTAGAAATAAATTTTTGACAAACCAAACTCCAAGATACATACTCTATAGTATATCTCTTCATGCAATTCCATCAGAAATACAAAATAAAATAGGAATACATATTTTTTAATTAAAAAATAGATTGTGGATGACGTAATATGTTCCTCTAATTATATCCCCTTTATCAAATCAGAAATGGATGGATAACATAAATATTTTATGATACATATCATTCCATTATAATCAACGATATAACCATAAAAATTTATCACCTTTTTTCTATCTCTACATCATTATTTGTGGCCACATTAATCATTACACATATATATAGATGAAAAATCTTTTGAAAAATATAAAATTTATACAAATCAGCCATGATTTTTCGATCCATCCTCTATATACCAAAAGTATTGTATATTATCTAATTTTTATCTTGCATAAGATAGAATGATGACATCATCTTAATGAATCACCCACCGAGTTTACATTATTATTTTCATAATGTATTTAGAATTCATAATCATTATTCTAATACAACAATAATATTGGTAAATTATTCAACCCATTCAATTTGAATATATACAGAAATTTTTTTTTCAACATATATATCAAACATTCCACTATAATGATAAAAAATACTTATATTTAATTCAATAAAAACACAAAATGTAACTCGAAATTTAGAGTTGGGAAATTTTTAAAATGAACCCTTAATTATCCGGATGAATAATCTATAACCAATCATTTTTCATAAAAAGTCATATAAACACCTTTATCAATAGATCACCCTACATTGAAAACAAATCTCAACTATAAGGTAATGATGGAAAATGATTGGTGATAATTAAATTTTTTTATTTCAATGGAATTTCCATTATATTCATTTATAGAGATGAATGTGAATCCCATCAACATTAACATAATTTATGTATTTTTCAATGAGGACTAATTCTTTGTAATTAATAAATAATACCCAAATAATCCATGAATTTAATAGATATTATATACTATGGATGGCTAGGGTAAATATTAAATATCTTTTGTATTTACGGGATTTACTGATATATTCTCACTTGAGATTATATGACCCAAAAATGCAACGTTTTGAAGAAAATATTCACATTTTTTATAATATTCAATTAGCTTGCCCTTAAATAGGGTATACATAATAATTATAATGTGTTATACAGGTTATTACGTTCAATTTAATAAATATTATCATAACCTACATAGGGATAAACTAACTAATCAAGGTATTATCAAAAGGCACTATTGAATAACTATCTAAATATTACAGGGGTAGTAGTGACACAAAATGGATTCACTATATACACATAATATGAATATAAATTTTTTAGATATTTCATCTATCTTAAAAGATAAATTTTTATATCACGTATAAAGGTAATTATTGGAAAATTATTGAACTTCAAGAAATGATCAAATAAGTTTTCAATTTAATAAGAGGATTCATCTTCTTGATTGTGTTCTTGTTCAGTTCATGGTAGTGAATTAAATGTCACATAATTCCATTATTCATCAGAAATAATATAATGGGTACAACTTATGGTGGCACAATTAGAGAAAAAAATCCCTTTTAGTGTTCTCCTGTAGATTCTTCTTTAATTTATACCACTCAATAGTGACTATTCAATAATGTGTCTTTGAAATTTGTGAGGCACTAGGAATAACTTCTATTGATAACTAGAAATCATTATAGTGTGTAAGATAAGGAAATTTAAACAATAATAGATTAATAAACTCCATCACAATAGTAATTTCATCTATCATGAGTACCTCCCCATCCCTTGGAGATAAACACCATTTTTTATGATGAATCGAAATCCAATCAATTGATGTGATTCCTATCTAATGTTAATATTCATTATGATATTAATTAATGATCAAAGGTTGGATTAGATTATAAAATTTAAATTCCCTTTATTGACAATTGTGGTGGTATATATATAGAGAAAGTAAATGCATCCCTATGATAACTTCAAATTAAAGGAGAGGTAGATTAAAATGATATTTAGGAATCAAATTCCTAAAAGGTTCATCCGGGGAAGAATCCTACACTTGATATAAAAAGATCATTCAATTCGGGATTTTCACCAGTAATTAGATATCTAACCAATGATGATAAAAATGAACATTGATATATTGTTTTACAAATATATATGAATTGTTATAATAATGATAAAAAAAGTTACATCAAAATTTGAGCATACTTATTACCACATAAAAATTATCATTATATCCCCAGTCCCATGCTGTAATCAAAATGAATTATAAGAATATAATGCACTATTAATCATATTGATTAATCGTGAAAAATATTTTATAAGATGTCTAAATATGGAATCCTTATTTTTATATCTATGACATATTAGGTTCATAAATTGTCATTCAGGCTGATGTATTCAAATCCTTCATGACGGTTCATAATTTTTATGTGAATTTACAAAAAAATATCTCCTAGGAATGTAAAACCAGGTGTGTATTAAGAACCATTCACATTCACTAGGTGATGATCCACATTTACTCAATGTGTTGTTTTTAGAGTTATCACACCTACGTAAAACTATGCTCCTTCCACTTCCCAAAGTATTAGCTAGATTTTCATTTAATTCCATGTAATACACATCATATATCCTCAAAAAACACATTTTATTTTCAAATTAATTAGCTAATTCATAGACTTATCGCCCGAAATATCCATAACCATATTGTTAGAGATATCCTTTAGGATATCATTAGTGATTTGATTTCATATTTTATAAAGGAAAAATAAACCATTCCATTTCTACAAACTATAATTAACTACAATTACCATACATAGATGTTACATCATGGTAAAATAATATTTATCACAATTCACATATACATGCTTGATGACTATAAAAGTTTACTTCCATTGGACACATGTTAAAAAATATTCTTATTTCATGAACGATCGTCAATATATTCCATAATAATAATCACATTTAGTAATACTCATAGAAATATCCTCCATAATATTTTCATTAAAAAATGGGGAAAGGAAATCATATTAATTTTGACTAACAATGTATAGTAAGAGTAACCATGGACTATATAATCTAATTATCATATGGAATCATAAGGTAGTAATATGATTCAGGGAAAATGGATGTAACATATAATTTTAATACCCAATATATCATGATTCATGATCAAATTTTTTGGCATGAAGCATCATAATTTAAAAATTCTTGAACCAAAAGAGTATGAAATCATCAAACTTCAATCCTAAATCGTATGTTAATGTCTGATGAACATGTACCCTTCTTAAGTATAGTAAAAATTTCATATGTAAAGGATAACAATAAATAATTTCAAAACATAATTTATAAATGATAAACAAGATTCCCATGCCATAACATATAATGAAACATCGCAAGTTTTCCATAGTATATCAATAAAAATGTTATGTTTCCCATAGTAGATAAAGAACATAATTTTGTTTCCAATCATTACCTCATGAGATATAAATAATTACCTAATGATTTAAAGGGATATATAGTTCCAATGAATTAAATAATCCATACATTTGTGTTTTCATGATCATTGAACATTAATCAAATCATAAATCCGAAAAAATTTAATAAGTTTTATAAACATTTCATCATAGTGTAACCTGATGAAATGAAATGAGTTTTAGAATAATATAATTAATTCATCATATTACATAACATGGATATAAAAAACATTACATAAACATATTTTCTTCATCATCATAATCATAAACCATTAAAATTAATTTCATAGATAGTACCATTATATAATATACCTATATAGTATAAAAATACTAAAGGATTATTTAATTGATGTATAGAAGAACCAAAAACATTCAAACAAATATTGTTTTGGGGTATTTTTTTAATTATGAATAACTTATTTAAAATATTTAAATTTCCAAAATATAATGTAAACCATTATCATTGAAAGGAACAATTACAACATGTAAATTAAACATAAAATAATTGAATGATTATGAAGGAAAAATATTTATTTCTTGTTGTACACGTTAAAATGAAGATTCATTTCACAATTTTGTTAAAAGGATAGATGATTTAATATATAAAATGACCAAAAGATTCCTTTTAAATTTATTATTGTAAAATCTAAAATGTGGGATAATTTTCATTAATTAATTAATTGATAATAGTAAAAGAAAATCATATTTTTTTAGAAAACATTAACATGAATTAAATTTTTTTTACTGAAGAGATAAATAATGTGGATTTTTCAAAAAAAAACGTAATATTAGGATTTATATTCATAAAAAATGGAAAATGAAATTGAAAAGGTGTTTAAGTTGAAATAAAAATATGATTACCAGGTAAATGTGATTATAGATAGGTATATCAGAATATTTTATCATCGAAATACTAATTATAAACAATCCCAATAAACAATGTGGTTGTGGCATAAAAAAATTTACCACATTGGAAATTTTGAATAAAAAGATCCATTAAGGAAAAAATGAATATAAATTGGTAAATACCAATAACATTCATATTAATCATCCTAGTACGCATTTAATCGTAGTATAGACACAATAAAAATGGTGTGTAAATGGATTATTACTTAATATGTTAAAATTATGACAAAAATGCATTCCCTTACCTATTGTATTCAATTATAGTCATTAAAAATTTTAATATATATAAATATATATGATAATTAAATATATATTCAACTATCTTAATCATATATATAATAAAGTTATAAATTCATATATGACATTTTATTAACTATCTCTTAACAATCCCCTATTAAAATCATGTGTCAGTTAAACTATTAATTCTTTATAGCCAATGTTTTTGTTTGGTATTTTTGGCCATGTTAGTATGTTCAATATACCATAATCACCTCAATGTTAAATTTTTTTTTATCAAATATATTCGTTATTTAATCATTTATGTATATCCAAATAAATAAATGGTATAAAAATAATTACACCATTCTTAGAGAAGTTATACCATATATAAATAGTAATGTTAATAGAATTTTGATGAAATATGAAACCAAAAATGAATTAAAATAAAATAAAACAGATTTTGGATGATTAATTTTTATTTTTAAAAAAATATAATCATATAATTTATAGTTATTACATTACATGGAAACATGATGTGAAAAATGAATCACATATCCCCAAGAGGGGTTGTCTTATGTAAACATGATAACCTTTATTATACAACGTCATAATGGGAAATAAGAAGTTAAATGCGATAATATAAATCCTATTTATATTTATGTCCTAAAAATCCTCTAAATATTTTTAATAGATCATTGTATATATTCAAGAGAGGCTATGATTAAAAAAAATCACCGATTCTTGATGTTGTTGTTCACCATATTCACTATAAACATTCTATTTTCTAATTTTATAGAAGTGGGGGTGAGTAATTGTTATGAAGATAATATAATAACAACATAGTAAATTATTTATACTTTTTTATTTTATCATCACAATTGATTATTATTTCAATTAGTTCTATAATAAAATTTTATAGAAATTCTCTGTTTCAAATAATACATATTATCATGATAACCACCTTAGGTTTAAAATAATATCCTTCCTAATAAGTCTTACTAACCTTTCCAAACATTTAGTATATGAGTTGTTATATAATTTATGAATATGGATATTGATTGGTCGATACAACAAGCTTAATATGTGTGAGTAAAAATGGATATGGGGTTCAATTTTATAACTGGTGGAGAGGCCCCCCATGGAATTTGTTTTAATGAATAAAGTGTTCTCAAATTTTTCACATACCAAAAGGATCAAAAATGAATCATTCTAGAATCATTGATGTGAAAAGGTCAAATATGTAATAAAAATAGCATATGAACATGTTTTTTGGTCATTTAAACTATTATCATTTTAGTTTACACGATCTTAAATTGTTTAGAACATAAATATTGTAATTAATTTTTATTTTTGGAACTATTCATTATGAAAAATATTATATTCATATTATCATATACTATTAATTGTATGGATTCAATTTTTTATTGAAAAAATAAATTCACATAGTTATCAAAATTAATGATATAATTAAACTCTATGACATGATAAAAAACATTTTTTCCAAAGAAAACATTTCCATAAGTATTAATTATTTTAACATGAAATTTAAATATTAATATTATGTAAATAAACTTTATTGTATTATTAAAAAAAAATTAACTATTTTTAATTATAAAACATTTTTTAGAATACATAACTTTATATATATATATATATATAATGAAAATATGTTTTTTTATCAAAATCAGCAATTTTCACTTTTCATTGAAAATTTAATCTATTCTCAAAATTATAAAAAAAATTATATAATGAAATTTTAAATTTTGATAAAAATTTGATGTTAATTTTAAAAAATTATTTTTAGATAATAATATAAAATTATTTTTATTTCATTTTGACAAAAAGTTATTCAAATCAAATTTGAAAAATGATATCTAATGTATATTAAATGTTTATTAAAAAATAGTTACATATTTATAATTATATTTTATTTATAACTAAAATTTACAAGTAATGATATCATTCAATAAAATAAATTTATTTATAATATTTCACTAAAACTCATGTTGTGAATGTATTTGAATGATTTTGGTTAGTTTTAACAATTAATTATTAGTTTTATCCTTTTGTAAATCCTTTTGAGTATTTTAATGATAATAATGATTTTTAGGGGTTTGGATATATATTATAAAAATAAAAGGGACAGTAAAATTGTACATGGTAATGAAATTTTAATATGTACTATAATATTGAATAATGATTGGAAATAAGTTAATTTTAAATCATTTTGAATTATATTATTTATTATAAAATATCATTAATGATATTTTTAAAACATAAATTAAATTAAATTTTAAGACATTATTATATTTATAATTATAATATAAACCATTAAAACATCCCAAATATGTTATTAATATCTATATGATTTTGGGAATATTATATCATTCCATAAAAATATTAAATTTTTCGTTTTTATAACCAATTACTTTTTTAGTCTACGACATTCAGATGCACTATAGAGACCAAGTCTTAATATACTTTCATGTTACATATTTTTAGATAAATATTAATCACAATACAAAATTAAATTATCAAGGAATGTAATTGTTTATTGTCTTTGGATAATTATATCAAAATATTCTAACTTGATGAATCACCTTAAATACCTACCACAAAAATCTTCCTATTTAACAATTCTACTTAAAATATTCATCCACAACATTGGTATAGGAAACAAAATAAAGTGGTTAGCTTAGAGGAGAAGTAAGGGTAATAAATAGAGACATGTCAATATAAACATTATCATAGGGTTATGAGAATGTGATCATAGCATTAGAAGATCATACCCTACATATCAAAGATCATAAACATGTATCATGTAAAAAAGAGTGGAATTTTATATGAGAAAAGACATAAGTTAATCAAGATAATAATCCATGAATGAATAAAGTATTAATAAGACAAGTATTTCTTTTCCAAAAAATAAATATATAAATTTATATTTCATTGAAACCAACCAAAATTGTGACAACATGTTAGGCTTGGGATAATCACTAGTGTACCTACTTCATGCATTGGACTACATCTACTATACTCTCTTGTTTAGGGCTTGGGACACCGTTCCATGTACCTACCTATTTTTTGGCTTGGGATTCCATCCTGTGTACCCTCTTGCTTCGGGCTTGGGATTCCATCCCATATACCCTCTTATTTTGAGCATTGGATTCCCTCTTGTGTACTGTCTTGTTTCAATATTTTTATTCCCTCCCATGTACACTCTTATTTTGGGTTTGGGATTACCTCTCATGTACCCTTTACATTTTGCCGAAGGATTTCCACTTGTTTGGGGCTTGGGGTGACCTCTTGTGTACACATTGAGAACATAAACATTTATAATTTCCTAAATAATTTGGTGGAGATATAGGTTCAACCTGTCACATAATTAAATCATTCATCCATGTGCCACAAGATAACAAAAAATTCCTCATATCGTGACCCATATAATGATATGGATTTCATAAAATCCTATACTGACCCATAAAAATAAATTTTTATAATAAAAATTTCATCATACCATTAACTATGGAAAGATATATGTCTCATAATCATTTTATCAATGATTAACACATGAAAATAAGCAGTTTTCTATACCATATAACCCATGGAAGAGAGATGGGTCTCATAAACATCATTCAGTCAAATCATAAAAAAGTATGAAAAAATATGAATGGTATTGTTCCATCATATCCCCATTAAATAAAAAATATATATCAACATAATGTCATCTTATATATAGAAGGATTTCGAAAGGCCAGATGGAACATTTCATAAGGAAAGTATCTATTCATTGAATATCATTTTTATAAAACCATTCCATAAATCCATCATTATAAACTAATATTTTCAATTACATCAATAAATGTTCTTGAATAAATTATATTTTCAATCATCAAAAACTATATTTTAGAAATAAATTATGCTTGAAACCATTTTGTTTCCAAGTAGATTTTTCCAACCCAAAATGGATGCTTGAAAATATTTTTATAACCTTTTCAATTGAAAACACAATGAAAAATCGAAAAAAATGATGATAACATTCTAAAAAACCTTTTTCTATTATAATTATTTAAAAACATTAAAATAATTCATGAAATTATTTTTAATACCCTCGTCCTTGAAAATGAAATTTTGAAAACATATAAAGGAAGCATAAAAAATTATTTAAAACCCTTTTTAAACATAATATTTTTTTTGAATGTAATATTATTTAAAAAAAACATTAAAATAACAAAATTTAATTCGATTAGAAAAATAATTTTTGTTAAAATGACATTATAAATAAATAATGGATGCATAATGTAAATGACGATGATGATGGTGGGTACGTTTGTAGATTCTATACATTCCCTTGACAAAATAAAAAGATTTATTTTTTAAAAGGTTGGGGCTGAAGCCTCATTTTTATTAATAAAGCAAAGCAAAGACCTCTTTTAACTGGGTAGAGGGAGACCCATTACATAGCCCGAAGGCCCAGTGGGCTTGAAGCCCATTACATAGCCCGTAGGCCCAAATTTTTGGCCAAATTCCTATTCTGTGAATAGTAACCCGGCTGCTACAGTACCCTCTACAGTAGCGCCACCGCTACAGTACCCTGCCACCGCTACAGTGCCCTGCCGCCGCTACAGTACCCGCCGATCAACAGTACCGCCGCTGCTACAGTACCCGCTCCAGTACTGCTACAGTACCCTGCGCCCAATGGGTTTTGAACCCCCATTTTTCATGTTGTATTACGAGGTGCTTACCACTAAGCCAAACCCCAACTACGAAAAAAAAAGATTATAAAAGTTCCCTGATTGTAAAATGAAAAGAATAATACATTAAATTTTTTATTTTATAATGGTATACCATTTTGAAAAATGTTCATTAAATTTTATAGTATAATAGTCATACATTTATGAAAAAATATTTTGAATATATGATTTTTAGTGAACAGTGAATTTAAACTAAAAGAAGAAACAAAGTGAGATTTCAAAAAATAATATTTCTCTTCATTATCTCAAATAACAGAATGTGAAAAAATCATAAGATTGCCACGTTATAAAATTAATAATTATAGGAGATGAATATTATTTAGATATCTTGATAGATGGTTAAAAATATAATATCAATGTAAGTGTAATCATAATAAATCCACATAAATGATGAGCTTTTAGAAATAAACTCTTACCACATTAGTAATATTAAATCAAAATACCAAAGTTATAATACTAATAAATGAAACATTAGATATCATTTAAATAATTATATTCCGGATATATCATTTCATTGGGTAGTATTAGGACCTGACCTTAAAAATAACATAATCATGAATTAAATGAATAATTTACATTGAGGATATTCTCAGAATTACAGTTTTAGAGAATTAGGACATAACTATTAAATATCGACTTGAATATTACATCTACACACTACTACTCAATATCCATATTTTCATAAAATAAAAAATAAACATGTGTATTTCCATGTTTTAGACAGCATGAGTTTTCCTTGATCTCATCCTTGAACATTATTCATCTTTAATTCCTATAGATAACATTTCAAAAAGTTGGGATGAGCATAAAAATCTCAATAAGGATATAAAATAAAAAAATGAAAACATTATCCAATCAATAAATACAAAACAATGAAACCATACTTTTCAATCATAACATACCTTATGAAATCAAAATATTTATGAATAACACACAGAAATCGGGAATTATAAAGGTATGTTATGGAAAACATAAAATACTTACATTGTAGTTATCAGAGCTATGTTGGGAGTTACATTGGAATACCCATCACAGTATATTCCCTAAATCTCTTAGGAGAAACATTAACATTTACCTCTGTCACGTTACCCAATGCATTAGAGAGCTATCTCAGGATCAACCGCCTAATGTTTATCATGGAACCACCCATATATGTAAAAAATACCCAACAACCATAAAATAATCATAACACATAACACAAGAATAAAGAAAGATAACATTTCCACATTCCAATCACATTATATCATATCAAGATATTGAAAAAAAATTCTTTATCAAACAATTTTCAAAACCATTTAAAACCATTAAAAAATAGATTTTGGAATCAATGTGTCCCATACAACTTTGAAACTTTTAAAGGAATTATCATTTGAAAACATTAATGTCCATATAAATAAATTAAATTAAAATACAGTTTTGAATTAAAATACATTATTTTCCACTATAATAAAAAATGAACATTATCAAAAAAAAATACCAACAATTTATACAAATTAAATATTGGTTTCCCTAATCTATAGAAAAAATTTATTTTGTCATTAATAGCATATAAAAGTGACAAATACTTTATTTATTGAGAGTTCTCCATAAAATGGCAGTAAATCGACCTTTTAATGAATATTAGATTATTTATAATTAAAATCAGATTCATTTTTAATTTAAGCCTCTAACTTTTTTTGATAAATGTAAAAACATTTAACAAACATGAATAATAATTTTGTAGTTAGTTATGTTCATTTATTCCATTACAACAGTTAGGCGTTAACTGTCATTTAAAATAATTATATTATTATATTATTTTTCGGTAAAACTCAAAATTGTGTGCAACATAAGATTACAAAGAAACATGTTGTTGCGTGTCATGTACGGAATCAAACAAACCATTCTCTTTAAATTAAAATTACTAATTAATTTAAAAATATTAATAAATATGAAAATTTCATATTCTCTATTTACCTAGGATGTTACATCATTCCCCCCTTTTGGAAATTGCATATGTGAAATTATAAAATTGAGCATGGAATCTTCATTGAATGTCCAACATCAGAAAAAGAGTCAATAAAAATTCACTTTAAAATAAATAATGATAAATAAAAAGGACACCCGAGATAGCCCATTCTAGGATTCCATATAATAAAAAAGGATATGGAATAGAAACAAACCATCAAGGTTTTATGGAGAGTGGTAGAAAACAAGATTATGAGAAAGTTAACCACTAGAAAATCACAAACTTGTGATGGGTTAAACGGTCTTTCATTCCCCAGTAGGAAAAGAAAATTTACAATGTTGTTGTTTTAAGTTACTTTTCATAATTTTTAGGATTTTATTTATGAGCATAACTAAAAACATAATGAAACATACTTACTTGTCATGTAAAATCTCATCCTATACTATATTCATACCACAAACTCATCTTTTGTCCAAATGATGAGTATTCAAAATGACTTGGTCACATTAAAAGTACTAGGATCAACTTCTAGAGTATCAACTAATCCACAAAAGATGAACTATATATTTCCCCCATCTTTAGATATAAAAAAACCAAAAAGTATAGTATAAGATCATATAATCCCCAAAAGGAGAATCATTTAAAAAACACCTCTCTTAATCTCCAATATTCATCAAATAATTCCCAAAGGTCAATAAAGACCATTCAATATACCATTTTCTATAAAATATTTCAATGTAATCCAAAAAATTATTGAAATAATAATTCAACATGATTTTATCACATAATCTTCAACAATAATCTTAATATTTATCTCCAAAAACATATAATACTCTTAAAGTCTCATACTGAAGTGTAATTTACATAATTACATATTCTCTATGATAGGTTAATCATTTTCATAAATAACCCAAATCACATTATGTTCAGAATAAAAACATATATTCCTATAAAATAATATTTCAACCATAACACAACAAATATTATCGCATACCTCACATTTTCATCCCATAAATGAATAACCTATAATTTCCTAAAAAACAAAATAACATATGAACCCCTAAGCTTATCCATTATGTCCATAGAAGAAAATATAACTATTTCTTGAATGACATTTTCAAATATTAAACATCAGGGTTAAATATATTTGAAAAAGTCTTCTAAAGTAATCCCATCATCAATAGATCCTTAATACTTTTAAGCATTTCATAATCCTAAAATATACAATAACTCTGAATTCACTTATATGTATACTTTTTACTCATTAAACATTTTTCATGATCCATTATCTATTCTTTTACAACATATTACATAATATTTCATTTCTCCAAAGAAAATTACTAATGATATCCAAAGATTAAAAAATGTTAAAACATTAGCTATGAAATAATTCAGACCTTTAATTGGTCATTGTCAGTTTCCTTATCTTCAATTGGAATAGAATTAGGAATTGGAAAACATATATTTTTATGATCCAACTGATCTCATTCCCAAACCTTATTCATAGGACATATATTTCTATAATGACCATGATAACCACATTTAGAACATTCAACTTATCCTTTGGAAAGAACTTCTTTACCTTTCTTAGAGTCATCTGGATGCATCCTTTTTCCATGGTAGGTTCTTTATTTTTGACCTTCTTTCCCACATCTATAACATCTTCACGTCCCATTGAAGCATTTTCCTAGGTGTTTATTTCCACATCCTTGACACATAGGTTTTTTAACATACTTACCATTGTGATTATTACCTAAACATCTATAGGGATTTTTTTCTCACATATATGATGCCTTATAAAAATCACCATGGTTCGGGTTGTCAATCATGACTCCAGGTAGTTGGTTGAGAATAACCACAACAGTTCTTATTGCAGCTCCCATTTCATTTAGTTACTCATTTAGAAAACCATCAGAGTTTTCTTCACATCCATTGTTACTTTGATTCATGCTAGACCTATCCATTTACTAAAACCAAAAAGGTTCATGTGAGTATATCAGTAAAATCATCATATAATATCTTATGAGGAGGGTAAATACTAAGATATACATATTATTGGTATCTTAAACTCTTTCACTTTATCTAAATTAACAAAAATTGTTTCTAATATTCTATTCATTATATTAATCTCACTTATACATAAAGAAAACCCTAACCTCTAACGTTATCTAGTCTAAACTCTGATACCAACTATAAAGACTAGACCTTAAACATTACATAATTCTGAATTAAATTAATAATTCCCATTAAGGATATTTTCACGTTTAGTGTTTGAGAGAATTTGGTCATAACTATTACATATCAACTGGAATATTAAAAGGGGACACTTCTACTCAATATCCAATTTTTCATAAAATAAAATAGAAACATGTCTAGTTCAATGTTTAAGATAGCATGACTTTTCCATGATCTCATTATTGACCCTTATTCATCTTTTATTCTTGTGGAAAATATTTCAAAATAATAGGATGAGCATAAAAATCATAGTAAGGGATATAAAATAAGAAATGAAAACATTAACCCATCAATAAATACCTAACAATGAAACCCTACTTTTCATTCATGAAATACCATATAAAATCATAAGATTTATGAATAACACACAGAAATCCAAAATCATAAAAGGATCTTATGGCATACATAAAAGACTTACATTGTAGTTATCAGAACTACGTAGAGAGTTACATTGGAATACCCATCATAGTATATTCCCTAAATCTCTTAGGAGAAACATTAACGTTTACCTCCGTCATGTTACCCAATGCATTGGAGATCTATCTCGGGCTCACCCACCCAAGGATTCTCACAGAACCACCTGTATATGTATACAATGCCCAACAACCTTAAAATAAAAATAACACATAACACAAGAATAAATGAAAGCTAACATTTACACATTCAAATCACAATATATCATATCAATATATTGAAATAAAAAATTCTTTATCAAACCATTTCAAAACCATTTTATACATTTAACAATGAGATTTTTTAATCAAAATGGTCCATACCACATTGAAATTTGTAAATAAATTATAATCTGAAAACATTAATGTCTATATAAATAAATCCTAAAACCCATTTTGAAAACATGGTCATTAATGAAAAATATTTAGAATAATAAATCATTAAAACATTTAAAATGATATTTTACTTAAAGAGTTTTTATCAAAATGATTGATGTTTGAATAAAAATAATTGAGGAATAAAATTAATAAAAGCTTATAATATCATAAGAATAATTGAATTCATGATATAATATTACAAATGATAGTATACACACCATATAAGAGTGAATTTTTATATAAAAACAATGAAGATGAAATCCCATATAAAAACATTATCCTTATATTAAGGATATATCAATTACATAAAAATGTGTGACAAATATAAATACACTCAATATGATTTGATATTAAGTGTAAATAAATCAGAGAACATTCAAACATATATTTGTAAAAACAACACCATTGACTTGGATGGTTAACTCAATGAATGGAAATTGAGTTAAAATTACTCTTATCAAGTTCATATCAATGACTTGAGAATTTATCAATATAGTGATTATGGGTATCAAAAGTATATCCACACAAAGGGGATTGGAAATTATGACATAATAGATAAGTAGTGATTCCAGACATAATCATTTCATTACAAAATTAAGAATTAGAAGATTAACCCAAGGAATTGAAATTTGGTTAAATAGTTCCCTTACCTATAAGGACCCGGCCTTAAAACATTACTTAATCTTGAAGTAAATGATTAATTCACCTTGAAGATCTTTTCAGGTTTAGAGTTTTAGAGAATTAGAACATAACTTTTACATCTCAAAAGATTACAAATAGAAACTACTACTATAACCAATTTTTCACAACAATAATTAAAATTCTTAAATAAAACAAGAGTCATTTTCTTGATATAAATCTTCTTGAATACTTCATTTCTCTTTCCCTTACTTATAACCTGTGAACAAAATTTCAAAAACATGGCATGAGAATAAAAATCTCAATAAGGGTTATAACATAATGAAAGGAAACATTAACCCGCCAATAAATACAAATCAATAAAACCATAACATTCAATCATAACATACCTTCTGAAATCATAATATTTAAGTATATCTCATTTAAATAATAATAAATAAATGTAACTTGAGTCCTTCATAACATTCTTACTTGGGGAGAAACCGTCATGCTTACGTTTGGAATACCCATCACAGTATATTCCCAAAATATCTTCAGATAAACCTTAGAATTTAACTCCTTCATGTTACCCAATGAATTGGAGAGATATCACAGGCTCACCTACCCTTAGATTATCACGGAACCACCCATCTTCATAAAAAATTACCATGAACCATAACATAATCGTATCACATAAAACATGAATAAAGGAAACATAACATTTCCACATTTCAATCACAAGATATCAATACAACACATTGATATAATTAAGACATTATCAAAACCATTTTCAATAAAAAAATACATAAAATAGTATATGGTATTTATTTTCCTTTTAAAAACATTATGGCTTGTTATGCAAGCCAAAGATCAAATAATACTCGCGGTGGCGGAAATGGCTTTGTCACTGTGTACGTTAAAAAAATAAACATTCCTTTTTGTTGTTTAGTAAAACTCATTGTTGAGGAATGATTCCCTTCATATGAAATGAAAATTAAATAAGGGTTTTATACACCATATAAAATAATGTTGTGTATAAAACAAAATATTCCTCAATGAAAAAAGATTGAGAGGAAGTCCCTTACAAAGATTATATCCTTAGATAAAGGATAAATCAATTATGTAAATATGTGTGAAAAATATAAATACACACAATATAAGTGGATATTATGTGTAAAATAATCAGGGTTCATTCACACATATTTTTATCATGACATAATCAAGAAGTATAGGTTTAACCAAAAGAAATGAAATTGGGTTAAGAAGTTCCCTTACAAAAATGTGACAGCCTAACGGCGTCAAATTAAAATTCAGAAAATGAGTTGATGAGAGGGAAAATGGTATCTCATCACATGGACATAAAATTTACATCAATAAGGATATAGAAGAACCAATCCTTGCAAATAATATGTAAATAAAAAGACATAACAAAAAGAAGTCTTTTAAAATGAGGAGGGAGAAAGGTTCCCTTACCGACTTGGGTAACATTCAATACGTACACCCCATGAAATAAGGGCCATAAAATGAAGTTGTAAATACCATAAATTAAATTATATTACATAAATAATACAATCATGGGTAGTAAAAACACCACACAAATGAAAATAGTGGCAAATAAATCTTGAATCTCACGGGAATAAAAGTGAGATGAAAAACCCCTTACCATGTTGTAATCAATCAAGTCATATGGCGAAAAAATAATAACCACAAAATATGTTATAAAACACCATGAATATAAATAGAATCATCATAATATATAAAAATTGGCATTAAACAATACACCAAATTCCATAAATAAGTGGTG
Source organism: Viscum album (assembly GCA_963277665.1). Taxonomy (NCBI): domain Eukaryota; kingdom Viridiplantae; phylum Streptophyta; class Magnoliopsida; order Santalales; family Viscaceae; genus Viscum; species Viscum album. The sequence goes on along the minus strand of OY728161.1, from coordinate 577,021,830 downwards.
AACAATGGAAATCTCGGGGAACTAAAAGTGAGATAAGAAACCCCTTATGAAATTTCGGCAGCCTAATGACGCCACTTAAAGCTTCCAAAAATGGATTGATGAGATCAAATAGGGTCTCTAATCATATGAAGATAAATATTACAGTAATATTAAAATATAAAAACATCCCCCACCATATGAAATATGATCTTATAATAAGTGACACAAAAGAGAGTTCTTAAAAAAGAAAAAGAGAGGTAGGATCCCTTACCTCAAGTCCGACTTGTCTTGTTCATTTCTTTATATTCCTAAATAATAAAACTTTGTCAATTTATAATTACTTAAGGACCTAATTTAATATTTATTATTCAATTCATATCACATATTATAATGTTATAATAATTAGTTAAATATGTGAGTTCATATGAGATGTTTTTGTCGGTGTTTGGTACATGAGTCAAAAATTAACTTGTTTGAAAAGAATTGTCCATATATTTACATGTACATCATATCCAGAATAGAATTAATGATTTAAATATCATTTATATCCAGTTAATATTCATTTTATACTATTTCATAACATTTAGAGATAAAAATAAATGAAATGCACCGTTCATGGAGACGGTAGGTCGTACGTACGCCTGAACGTTACTATCATTTTTTTTGTCATATTAATGGATTTAAAAAAAGGAAAGATATATATATTATATTTTAAGTATAATATATTTTTTATATAGGTCACATAACTTCATTAATTTCATTCTTTATACATTCCATGTATTGCATGAACAAGTCACATCACTTGAGAGGGCGGTAGTCCACACTTCCTCATATGAAATTATCGCATTTGCACACCCTGAAAAGCATAAAAGTATGTTTTAAATATAAAATAAAGAAGAATATAGAAAACATAAATATGATATATATATCATATATAAAATATAGTGACATCATAATGGCCACCATGAGAGGTGTTAAAAGAAGATTGAACAATCATCGTTTCGTGAGGCAGTAATTACCACCCACAGAAATAGTATGTTCTTTAACCATTAGATGGAGGTGTGTATAAGTGTTGCTCGAATAATTCACATAAAAACATCTTAGTATATTAAATATACTGTTTTTTTTACAAAATAAATAAATAAAAATAGTTTATGGGGTTGGATAAGCAAAATAAAACAAAAGAACATAAGAGAAGACATTGCCTTCAAATCGGGTAATTCTTTTTGATTTGAGCTCAAAGGCTTCCTTGGAAAGACTTCTTCCAAAAATGAGGCTTCTAGGAGAAATATAGGGATGTGTATAGAAAACATTAGTAGAGTTTGCAAGAAGAAAGGGCTTGAGAGGTGGGGGTAAGGTGGTAGTGGTGGGGGCCTTTTATAAGATGGGGGAGGGCACTCTTGGAAAGTCTTGGAATCTAACATTATTATAAAATGAGATTTGGATTTTAGAGAACCCAAAATGATATATGTTTAGTAAATGGTGATATGGGTTTGTAATACACCCATATAATAGGTTTTAGACAAGTTTATGTATTTTATTTTACCTTATCTTTTCATTTTATTTAAATTGTTCATTGATGAGGTAATCAATGCATCACCATGGTGTCATAAATAAATTTATTTATATAATGTCTAAAAATTATAATAAAATTACCATCATGTAGGAAATAATTTTATCTTTAAAATGGATATTTATAGTCAAAGATATAATTTATTTAAACAATATTAAAATTGTTTTACTTAGGATATACCAACCGTTGTTATATTTTCTTTTCTTTAAAAAAATAATATGATAAAAGGTCACTATCACACTAAAGTGATTCCATGGATTCCCAAGGTTGGAAAAAGGCATCCCATGGACGTCCAGGACACCAAAAATAGAATTAGGACACATGTTGGGGTCATTTTATATTTTTATGATATTATTTTATTACCCTTGACTACCTGATTACTAATTAAACCCGATAATTAAAGATAATTACCGTCGTTACTATTCATAATGTCCACAAACAAAATTGTATTAATGACATAATGAGGACCTTCTGATTCCAAATATGGAATCCATTTTATCAAATTCAAAACAAAAAAAATTCATTATTTAATTTAAAATAATTCATGTCGTCAAAACCAAAGACGAATTTTTAAAAAGTAAAATCTATCAAAAAATTGATATGTTTTTACATCTAATTTAAAAGTGAAATTACATCCAATGACCAAAATTGTATTAAATGATGAAAACATAATTAAATTACACCTTAAAACCAATTAAAATGACAATCTATCTTTATAAATATATTTGTTTAAAAGGCAGTTTTGAATTAAAATGCTGTATTTTTTACTATTCATTAAAAATGAACAATTGTCAAAAAAATACCAAACATTCACCCAAAGCTATATGTTATATTCCAAATTCAAAAATTATATCATTTTTAGGAAATTAAAAACATATATTTCATAGTAATTAATTTTATAATCAATTCCTGCTGTCAAAACAAATAGCTTGTTTTTGTGAAAGAATATATATTAAAAAATTGACACTTTTTTATGTCCAATTTCAAAGTGAAATTAATTAAAATGACAACCATTGGATTATATGGTAAAAATATATTTTAATTACACTTTAAAACCAATTAAACAGATAATCTAAAAATATAAATAAAATAGATTAAAATGAGGTTTTGAATTAAAATACATTGTTTTCCACTAACAATGGTTTTTATCGGAAATAATAAAAATTTACACAAAGTAAATTTTGATGTCTTGATTATAAAGAAGGATTTTATTTTGTCAAATATAACATATTAAAGTGGAAAAACGTATATTTAAAAAGGGTTCACCATCAAAAGGCGGTTAATCGGCCTTTTAAAGAATATTAGATTATTTATTCTTAAAATTGGATTCATTTGCATTTTAAGCATCTAACATTTATTGAATAATTTAAAACCATTTAACAAACATATATAATCATATTTTAGTTAGTTCTATTCATTATCGCTATTCTAACGGCTAGACGTTATCTATCATTTAAAATAATATTATTATATTGTTAGTGTGCAACGTTTGATTTCAACGAAACTCATTGTTGTGTATTGGGTACGCCCTCAAACATATAATCTACATTAAAGCAATATTAATATTTTATTCACAAATATTAATAAATATAAAAAATGTAATATTATTTATTTACCTAGGATGTTACATTACCGATTTGGTGACTTACAAAACATACACCCCATGTAAGAAGGATCAAGAAAATTAATATTTAAATACCCTCAAATTAATGTATATTACACGAAGAATAAAATCATCAGAAGTACCTACATCACAAAATAGGAAATAGTGGCTAATATAGCATGAATCTCATGGGGATAAAAAGTGAGATTAAAAACCCTTACCAAGTTGCAATCAATCGATTCATATGACATAAATTTAATAACCACCAATTTAATAACAGAATACAAGGAATGTAAATATAATCATGATAATATATTTCAATTGGTAGTACACAATACACCATATGCAATAAATAAGTGGTGAACTATGGAAGTCTAACAGAATTATATGTGAGATAAGAAACCCCTTACCTCGTGTCTGACTTGACTCGTTTGTTCCTTGTTCTTCCTGAATAAAAAACATAAGTTAATATATACTTATTTAAGAACATTTTTATTCTTATTTTTTTTATATCAATTATTACCTTTATATAATTATTAGTTAATTATTTCAGTTCAAATCTGACATTTTGTCAATGTTCAAAACATGAGTTAAAAATAAACACCTTATAATTACAAGTTGTCCATGTGGATAAGAGTCCATTATCTCCATAATTATATTCATGTTTTAGATATCATATATATCATATATATCTAGTTTATATATGGGTTTATAACAGTACATAACATTTGGTGATAAAAAATGAAATGCACCATTCATGGAGACGGTAAGCCGTACGTATGCATTAATGCTACCTTCATTTCTATTTTGAATTTTAATTTAATGAAAACATAATGATATGTAGATATATTATAATTCTAGTATAATATCATATATATGTTCAATAATTACATCCTTTATATGTCCCATGTATGGTATGAATGAGTCATATCAGTTTGAGGGGGTGGTAGTCTGCACTTCTTCAAATAAAATTATCGCGTTTACTCATAATGGAAACCATAAAGGTATGCAATAAATAATAAATACATAAGAAAAAAAGAAAAAATAAACATAATATATATCATATATAAATATAGGTCTATCATAATGACCACTGTAAGAGGTGGAAGGATATAATTTAACAATCATAGTTTCGTGAGGCGTTAGTTTTCCATCCACAGAAACAGTATGTTCTTTACCCATTAGATGAAGGTGTGTGTAAGTTTAGTTCGAATCCTCATCATAAAAACATCCTAGTATATTGAAAATACTTTTTTTGTTATAAAAAAGGAATAAAAATATTTTAGGGTTTGGAGAAGTGAAAGAAAAGAAAATAACTTAAGTGAAAACATCACCTTAAAATCGAGTAACTTCCTTTGTTTGAACCGAAATGATTTCTTAAAGTTCCTTCTACCTAAGGAAAGGATTATAGGTGTAATATAGGGATGTAGGGAGATTAATTGGCTTAGGATGGACGAGACTGTGGTCTTGAGAATTGTGAGTAATGGGTTAGATGTGAGGGATTTCTATAAGGGGTACAAGCGGCTCTTTAGGAAAGTATGAAAGTATTATTTTATTATATAATGATTTTCGGATTATAAAGGACCATAACTCATTAAGGTAAAATATAAGATGAGTCGTGGTCTAAATAATATCATCCAATAATAATTGGAATGGTTTTAGATATAATTTTAATCCTTATAATCTTATTAGTTTAAATAATTTATTAATGTGGTAAACACTGCATTATTATTGTGTCAAAAATATTTTAATTTATATGATGTCTAAAAATTATAAAAAAAATACGATGATTTAGGAAATAAATTTATCCATCCATTATACATTTATAGTCTAAACTAAAACATATATAACCCCATTTAAAAATTAATTTTCTAAAATATATTGGTTTTTGTCATTTTTGTCTTTACTTAATGTAATTCAAATAAAGTATCATTATCCCTATTAATTGGATCCATGGGGTCCCAAAATATACCCAAGGATGACCATGGTCAGCCATGACTCATCCAATAATTTTCGGACAAGTGTTAAGATAAATTATTATTATTATGATATTTGTTTTAACTTTAATTTCTTTATTTATGTTTAACTATGGTAATTAAAAGTCAAAAGTTACTATTCACCAAAAACTATTTTCATCTAATTGAACAACATTTTAATTACTAATAACAACCATATATGTCAGATTTTTTAAATTTAATTCACAGAAGTGGTAAAATTTCATTTAAATGAAAATGTCATATTTTTAACTACTACATAGTGGTTTCACTATTTATCAAAAATTGATTTTTTTCCAGAAAAATACCAAAAAGTAAACCTAAGATATATTTGATATTCTGAAATCAAAAAATGAGGTATATTTTACCTAATTAAAAACATAGAAGTTGTATTAATTAATTTGAAATTATTTACCATTGTCAAAATAAAAAGTGTGTTTTTATGAAAAAGAAACTATCAAAAGATTGAAACTTGTTTATGCCCAATTTCAAAGATAAATTTCTTCCAATGACCAACATTGGATAAATGGAAAAAACATAATATAATTACACTTTGAAACCAATTAAAAGGATAATCTATCATTATATATATTTTTTATTAAAATGCATTTTTGAATTAAAAAACAGTATTTTTACAATTCATAAAAAATGAACTTTATCATAAAAATACAAAAATTTTATCCAAAGAAGATTTTTATGTCCCAATTCTAAAGAAAATTTTTAATTTTTCAAATAGAAAATATAAAAGTGACCAAAACCTGATTTAACGAGGGTTCACCATCAAATGGTGGTAAATTGACCTATTAAAGAATATTATAGCATTTATGCCTAAAATCAGATTCTTTCTTTTTCTAAGCCTATAAAATTTATTGGATAAATGTAAAAACATTTATCAATCCTGTATAATAATCTTTTAGTTAGTTCTGTTCATTCCCACCATTACAATAGCTTGGAATTAACTGCCATTTATTACAATAATAATATTATATTATTTTTCATTACAACTCAACATTCTGTACAACATAAGATTTCAAATAAACCTGTCTTTTTGTGTGAGTTACGCCATCAAAAATAGAATCCTCTTCAAAGTAAAATTATTAATTAATTTAAAAATATTAATAAATATGAAAATTTCGTATTCTTTATTTACCTAGGATGTTACATCCTTCCCCCCTTTTGGGAATTGCGTCCTCACAATTTTAAAATTGGGTTTGGAAACTTCATTGAAAGTCCCACATTGGAAATAGAGTCAATAAATATATCACATTAATATAAATAATGATAAATACAAAGGTCACTTCAGATATCCCATGCTAGGATTCCATATAATAAAACATGTATATAGAATAGAAACATACCATCAGGGTTTGATAGGAGGTGGTAGAAAAAGCTGATTAGGGGAAAGTTAACCACCAGAAAATAACAAAAATGTGTTGGGTTAAATGGTAATTGATTCCCCATTGGGAAAAGGTAACGGACAAAGTTTTTGTTTTAAGATTCTTATCATAAAGTTGAAGAATTATTTAAGAGCTTAACTAAAAACATAATGAAACATACTTACTTGTCATGTAGACTTTCATCCTTTACTAAAATCCTACCACAAACTCATCATTCTCCAAATGATGAGTATTCAAACTAACATGGTCAGATTAAAATCACTAGAATAAACTTATAGAGTATCATAAAATCCACAATGATGAGCTTTATATTTCCCATATCTTTAGACATCAACAAAAACCAAAACTTTTTGTACAAGATTAGATAATCCCCAAAAGGATAATAATTTAAAAAAATACATCTCTTATACTCCAAAATTCAACCAATATTACCCTAAGATCTAAAAAGACCATTCAATATACAATTTTCCATATAATACTTTAAATTATTTGATACGATGATTGAAACCCAAAATTCAAAAGGATTTGATCACATAGTGTTGCACAAAAATCATAACATTTATCTCCAAAAACATCAACCACTCTTAAAGTCTCATATTGAAGTGTAATAAACCTATTCACATATTCTCTACTATATGTTAATAATTTCCCTAAATAAAAAAAATCACCTTATGTTAAAAATAAAAAATAGATTCATCCAAAATGATGTTTCATCCATTACTCCACATATTTTATCTCATACATTGCATTTTCATCCCGTAAAATAATAACTTGTAATTTCCTAAAAAACCAAATATCATATAAACCCCTAAGCTTACCAATTATTCCCATATAAGAAAAGATAACAATTACATGAAATAAATTTTCATATATCAGACTTCATGGTTACACATACTTGAAAAATTCTTCCAAAGTAATTCCATCATCAATAAATACTTAATACTTTAATGAATATCATCATCCTAAAATGTTCCATAACTTCTGAATCACATATATGTAGACTTTTTACTCATTAAACATTCTTCATGATCCATTATCCATTCCTTTACATCATATTCCATAATACATCATTCCAACAAAAAAATCATTAATCATATCCTAAGATTAAATAATTTTAAAACATTAGCTGAGAAATAATTCATACCTTTTATTGGCCAATTCCATTTTCCTCATATTCAATTCGAATAGAATTATGAATTGGTAAAAATATATTTATATAATCCTGCTAATATCATTCCCAAACCTTCTTCGTAGAACATTTATTGGTATAATGACCAAGAGAACCACATTTAAAACATTAAATTGATCCTTCGGAAACAACTTCTTTCCCTTTCCAAGAGTTATCAGGATGCTTCCGTTTTCCATTGAAGGTTCCTGCATTATGAGATTAATTCCCATATATATACCATCTTCCTATCACTTTGAAGCATTTTCCCAGGTGTTTCTTTCCACATCCTTGACACATAGGTTTTTAAAGATACTTACCATTCTGATTATTACCTAAACATCCGTAGGGATTTGGTTCTCTCATATATGATGCCTTATAAAAATAACCAAGGTTCAGGTGGTCAATAATGATACTAGATAGTTGGTTGAGAATGACCACAAGAGTTCTCATTGCAACTCCCATTTAATTTAGTTTCTTATATAGAAAACCATCACAGATTTCTTCACATCCACTGTTACTTTGGTTCATGCTAGACCCAGCCATTTACTAAAACAAAAAATGTCAGTGTGAGTATATAAGTAATATAATCATATAATATCTAATTATGAGGGTAAATACTAAGATATACTAATATATGTTATCTTAAACTCATTAACTTTATCTAAAATAATTATGACTATTTCTAAAATCCTTACCATAATGGTAATGTCGCTTATGCTTAAAGAACACCATAACATCTAATGTTTTCTAAACTGACCTATGATTCCAACTATAAGAACCTAGCCTTAATCATTACATAATACTGAAATAAATGAACAATTCACATTAAATATCCTTTCAGGTTTAGAGTTTTAGAGAATTATGCCATAACAATTACATGTCAACTGGAATATTACATGTAGACACTACTAATGAGTATCAATTTTTTCATAAAATAAAAAAGAAACATGTCTAGTTCCTTATTTCATACAAAATGGAATTTCCTTGATCTCATCCTTGACCCTTATTCATCTTTAATTCCTGGGGAAAACATTTCAAAAACTTTTTATGATAATAAAAATTTCATTAAGGGATATAAAATAAGGAATGAAAACATTATCCCATCAATAAATACAAAATAATGAAATCGTAATTTTCAATCAAGACATATCTTATGAAATCATAAGATTTATGAATAAAAAACAAAAATCATAAATCATAGAGGTAACTTATGGCATACATTAAATACGTACATTGTAGCTATCACAAATATTCAGAGTGTTACATTGGAATACCCATCACAGTATATTCCCTAAATCTATTAAGAGAAACATTAATGTTTACCTCTGTCACGTTACCCAATGCATTAGAGAGCTATCTCGGGCTCACCCGCCTTATGTTTTTCACAAAACCCCCTGTATACGTAAAAAATGACCAATAACCATAACATAATCATAACACATAACACAAGAATAATGGAATGAAAACATTTCCACTTTCTATTCAAAATATATCATATCAAGATATTGAAATAAAAAATGCTTTATCAAACCATTTTCAAAACCATATAAAAATATTGATAAAGAGAATTTTGAATCAAATTGGTCCATAAAACAGTAATTTTTTTAATGGAATTATCAATTAAAAACGTTAATCTCCATATAAATTAATCCTAAAACCCATTTTGAATACATGGACATTATTGAGAAATATTTAGAATAATAAATCATTAGAAAATTTAAAACGATAATTTAGTTAAAGTGTTTTTATCAAAATTAGAGATGATTGAATAAAAATAATAGAGGAATAACATTAATAAAAGAATATAATATCATGATAATAAAGGGATTAATGATATAATATTCCAAAGGACTATATATACAACATATAAGAGTGAATTGTTTCATAACAATAGTGGAATCTCAATGGAACGTAAATTGAGACGGAATCCAATATAAAAACAATATCCGTAGATTAAGGATAAATAAATTACATAGTAATGTGTGAAAAATATAAATACACTCAATAGGATTGGATATTTAGTGCAAATAAATCATAGAACATTCACACATATTTTTGTAAAAACAACACTGAAGACCAGGATGGTTAACTCAATGAATAGAAATTGAGTTAAAATTACTCTTATCAGGTTCATATTAATGACTTGAGAATGTATCAATGGAGGAATTATATGTATAAAATGTATATACACACAATGGTAAGTTTAAATTACATTATAATATATAAACATTGATTCCACACATAATCATTTCATGACATAATTAAGAATTAAAAGATTAACCCAAGGAATGGAAATTGGGTTAAAAAGTTCCCTTCCCAATTTGGTAACCAACAAAACATACACAACATGAAAGAAGGATCATAAAATGAAGATGTAAATACCCATAAATTAAATTATATTACACAAATAATTCAATAAACTTCCGTAAATACACCAAATAAAAGGAAATAGTGGCTAATATAGCATGAATCTCACGGGAATAAAAACTGAGATTAAAAATCCTTACCACTATGTAATCAATCGAGTCATATGAAAAAAAGTTAATAACCTCCAATTGAATCATAGGGTACCATTAATATAAAGATAATCATGATAATATATATCAAATATAAGTACACAATACACCACATGAAAATAATTAAGTAGCGAATAATGGAAATCTCAAGGAATTAAAAGTGAGATAAGAAACCCCTTACCTTGTGTCTGACTTGACTACTTTGTTCCTTGTTCTTCTTGACTAATAATCATAAGTTAATTTATAAATTTTTAAGAAACATTATCATGTTTATTATTCCTTTTATTACAATTATTACCTTTCTATATCAATAAGTTAATTATTTGATTTCATATCGGACATTTTGTCGATGTTCAGAACTTGAGTTAAATATAAACACCTTGTAATTACATGTTTCCCATGTGGTCAAGATTTCATTATCTCCAGAATTATATAAATGTTTCATATATCATTTATATCATATATATCCATTATATATACGTATTTCTAATAGTACATAACATTTGGAGATAAGATATTTAATGTACCGTTCTTGGAGACGGTAAGTCGTACGTACGCATGGACGCTACTTTAATTTCTATTTCATATTTTAATTGAATGAAAACATAATGATAAATAGTTATATAATAATTCCAGTATAATATAATATATAATTTCTATAACTAAATCCTTTATACATCCCACATATGGTGTGAACGAGTCATTTCACTTTTTTGGGGGTGGTAGTATGCACTTTCTCAAATGAAATTATTGCGTTTACTCATAATAGAAACCATAAAGGTATGATATAAATTAAAAATACAGAAGAAAAAAAAGAAAAAATAAACATAATATGTACCATATATAAATATAGAGCCATAATAATGGCCGCCATAAGATAAGGTATGAGAAAATTGAACAATCATCATTTCATGAGGCGTTAGTTTTCCACCACAAGAAACAGTATGTTCTTTACCCATTAGATTGTGGTGTGTGTAAGTGTTGTTAGAATAATAATCATAAAAACATCATAATATATTTATGATACAGGTTTTTTTATAAAATAATTGAATTAAAACATTTTAGGGGTTGGAGAAGTAAAATAAATGAAATGAACTTAAGAGAAAACGTTTAAAATCGGATTACTCCATTTTGTTTGAACCAAAAGAGTTACTTGAAGATCCTTATACCTAAGGTAAGGATTTTATGTGTAAGAGAGGGGTGTAGGGAGATTAATTTGATATATTTTTTACAATATAAATGGCTTGAGAAGTGGGAGAAATGGGTTAGAAGTGAGGACTTTTTAAAACATATAGATAAGGTTCTTTATGAAAGTGTGAAAGTATTATTTTATTATATAGTGATATTCGGTTTCTAAAGGTCCAAAACTCATTAAGGTCGAATATAAGATGACTCATGGTATAAATAGAATCATAAAATAATAATTGTACAGGTTTTGGATATTTTTTTAATCTTTAAAATATTATTTATTTAAATCATTTATTAATTAGGTAAACACTACATCATTAGTGTGTCGCAAATAATTTAATTTATTTGATGTCTAAAATTTATAAAAAAATACCATGATGTAGAAAATATTTTTATATTTCTAAACAATATTTATAGTCTAAAATATGACTTATATAACCCCAAGTAAAAAATTGATTTACTAAAAGATATGTGTTTTTGATATTTTTGTCTTTAAATTAATTAAAATAAAGTGTCATTATCACACTTAAGTAGCTCCATAGGATCCCAAAATATACCCAAGGATGACCATGGTTGGCCATGACACATATAATAAGGTTAGAAAAAGTTTTAAGGTGAGGTTGTATAATTATGATATTTTATTTACCTTGAATTACCCTATTTACCTTTAACTGCGGTAAATAAGTTAAAAGTGACTATTTACCAAAAATTATTTTCATCTTATTGAACCACATTTTACTTAATAATAATAACCATGTATGCTATATTTTATAAATTCAATTCACTAAAGTGATAAATTTTTATTTAAATGAAAAAGTCAGATTTTAACTACTATATAGTGGTTTCAATATTCATTAAAAATTGATGTTTTTCAGAAAAATACAAAAAATTTAGCCTAAGCTATATTTGATATTTCAAAATTAAAAATGTTGTCTATTTTACCAAATTAAAAATTTAAAAGTTGGATTAACTAATTTAAAATTAATTCACATTGTCAATGCACATGAGCCTCATCCCAGTTGCTGAGGTATCCTTAAGTGAATCCATAAGACCCAGGTCCAAAACCAGGTAGATGCATATTTTTCGGTACTATAGCAGTGCTCTAGAAGGCACTGCATCAATATTATAAAAGACTATACATTGTGTGGTAATGTAGCAGGATTGTACACTGTACAGGTACTGTAGCAGAATAGTACACAGTATGGATACTGCAGCGGATACTGTTTGGTACTATAGCAGCTAGAACATTTCACCTTTAGCAACCGGTTTGGTCATGGAGAATTTATGGATTTCGGACCACCCAGACCATTGGGTCAGTAGGGATTTCAGGCCACCTAGAAGGCCTTCGTGCCACTTTATGGCCTTCGGGCCACATACAGTTTCCCCAGATAGACTACAAAACAGGAGCAGCCCCAGAAGATGATTCAAAGCAGGTGCTCTCACCCAAGAAGAGCCAAATGGATTTCTCATAATAAGAGGGTATGGATATACCATCGAGACCAGCCTGTGTTTGCACAAGAATCCTAGCCAGACGTCCATGTGAAGTTTGGGAGATACTATCATGATGCAGATGCTGGGGAGGGGTAGTTTCTTGTAGATAGACTGGTTGAATTCCTTAAGGCATACATGTCATGTAATCTTTTAAGCCTTCAGGCCATGTAATATCTGAGGCTACGGGCCTAGTAAGGGTTCCCCCTCGTCCCTTGAAAGGGGGGTTGTAAAAAATTAATAAAAATTAAGGCTTTCATGCCATTTGGGCGAAATCGCGTTGTCAAAACAAAAACCGTGTTTTTAAGAAATGATAACTATCAAAATATTGCCAGTTGTTTATGCCCAATTTCAAAGTTAACTTTCTTCCAATTAACAATGATGGATTAAATGGTAAAAATATAATCTAATTACACTTTAAAACAAATTAAAAGGTTAATATAACCTGATAAATAAATTTGACTAAAATGTAGTTTTGAATTAAAATACAGTATTTTTAACTATTCTTAAAAAATGAACTTTAGTAGAAAAATACAAAAAAAATATCCAATGTAAATTTTGATGTATTAATTCTAAAGAAAAATTTTATTTTGTCAAATAGAACATATAAATGTGACAAAAACATTATATAAATAGGGTTCACCATTATTAAGAGGTAAGTCGACCTTTCAATGAATATTAGAGTATTTATGCTTAAAATTAGATTATTTCTAATTTTAAGCCTCTAAAATTTATTGGATAAATGTAAAAAAATTTAACAGACATGTACAATAATTTTTTAGTTACTTCTTTTCATTCCATCCATTACAATGGCTAGGAGATAACTTCAATTTAAAATAATAAAATAATTATATTATTTTTCATTAGAACACAACATTGTGTGCAGTGTAAAATTTCAAATAAACCTATAGTTATGTGTCAGGTACGCCATCGAACATAGAATACTATTTAAAATAAAATTAATAATTAGTTTAAAAATATAAATAAATATGAAAAGGTCATATTCTTTATTTACATGGGATGTTATAGGTAGTATATACAACTCTTCGATTATTATAGGTGCATAACAAGGCATGTGTCTCTAAAAAATGGAAATTGATAAAAAAAAATACTTTAATCATTTTGTATCAGTTGAATGCCAAACCCCATGAATGATAGATAATAAAATTCATATTTAATTATCAAAAATTTATGAATAATTATTATAGAATACATTTATGGAAATTATATACACCACAAAAAAAATAAATGAGTGGTGAATAAGTCAAAGGTCTCATAGAAATAAAAGTGAGACTAGAAATACCCTATCTACTTGAGTTATTTTTGAATCAAGATCCACATAAAAGAATATAATAATAGAAAAATTTAATGTCATGATAAAATTTTAATTTATTATAAAACATGTTATAGGGTATTATATACACCATATAATAATAATAATAATAGGTGAATATTGCATTTATCTCAAAGAAATAAATGTGAGATGAGAAAAGTATTACCTTAAATCTTGAATTTCTTCATATATGTTAAAAAATCCATTATAAAATTATAATTTTATTATTAAAATATATTATTATATCTATTACAATATATTTTTTTATTACTTTATATTACACGTTTATGACCAAATCCTAGTAACTTTTATGTTTTTGATAAAATATATTTAGTTTATTGTACATGTTTTGAATTACTATTCCTTGTCCGCTAGCATAGATCTTGGTTTAAATTATTAAATAATTTAATAAATGATATTAATATTATATATATACATTATATAAATAATTGTAATATTCTATGAAATATTAAAGCAACTAATGGAGTACATTGTTCATGGAAAGAGTAGGTCATATGTACGCATAAACGTTGTTTATGTAAAATTTCATAATAAAATAAGTAATTTAAATTAAATATATATATATATAATAATACGTGTGGAATAATTATTCCATTTATATCATATAATTTCACTTAACCCATCCTTAATACAATACATTGAAAGTGTGAATGAAGGAAATCACTTTGAGGAGGCAGTAATCCACCTGTCCACAAATGATGTTATCATATTTACAGAAAATGGAATGCATGAAATTTTGTTTTATATAACAATAATAAAACCATAAATATAAAAAATATCATATAAAAATCATATTTCTATCATAGTTACCACCCATGAAAGGTGGTAAAATAAAAATGAACAACATTATTTAATGAGGTGGTATTCCACCATACACACGAACGGTAAGTTCATCACCCATTAGATGGAAGTGTGTTTAAGTGTAGGTCTATCCGATATAATAAAAATATATATTTTTATTCATTATATATATTTTATTTTATAATCAATTAATAATTATATTTTAGGGTTGTTGAAAGAAAATAAAATAAAAGATCATACGGAAGGATGTTACAAATTCTTTTGGAAACTCTTATTAGTTTACACCAAAGGGATTATATAGATGGATTTATGAAAAAATGGCGGATTATTGGGTGAAGGTATGTATTTATGGAGGACATATGTTCATAATTTTTCTGATATAAAGGTCTTGAGATGTGTGAATAAATGGGAGTGTGAGTTCTTTTTTATAGTGGAAGAGGATCAATATTCCTGTAAATTTTTTAAAATGAAATTCTTCACGTTTTTCCCTATCACATTGATTAAATAGTTATAAAAGTCCAATATATGAGAGTATGATGTTTATTTATAGATATCGAATGGATTTATGTCAATTTTCTATGTGATTTATGGGCAAAAATTTATGAATTAATCTGTTGTTATGAAAAATTTTCTCTTAATCACTGTAATTAATTTTAATTACATTCACTAATATTCTTTTTCAAAAACCAATTGATATTATTATAAATAAAAAATTATTCTTATTCCATACACAAAATAAAATTTTATGAATTATATTCACATAATTGGTAGAATTTAATTTAAATTTTATATCTCTTATTGGATGACAAAGCCATGTTTTAATTAAAAAACATTCAAAATATTGAAATCTTTTTATATTCAATTCACTATGAAAATTTATTCTAATGAAATAAACTTGATTAATTCATTTAAATATGATCAAATGAAATATTAAACCAAATTAAAAATATTATATATCTATGTAAATTGGTCAGAGGATTTGTATTTTGAAATTAAAATTAATTGTTTTTCAGTATTCATAAATAAATGAAACTTCTCATAAAAATAAAAAAAATCACCCAACAAAAAATTTGACATTTTACTTCCATAAATTTATTTTATTGTGTCAATTAAGAATTTTGGAAATTTCAAAAATCATATTTTAATTTTGTACACAATTAAAATGTGGTAAAATTATATTTTAGAAAAATTCATCTTTTTTTCATAAAATTGGATAATTTATTATCTTACACATTAAAAAAATTATTGGATGTTGTTGGTGTTTGGATTAAGGGTAAGAATCGCGTAATCCTAAATTAATAATGGGGGTTCAAAAACCATTGCTCATAGGTACTGTAGAAGTACTATAGCGGTACTATATCTATGGCGGTACTGTAGATCACCAGGTATTGTAGCAGCAACAGGGCACTATTGCAGTGGTTGTACTATGCGAGTACTGTAGCAGTCAGTTTACTATTCATAGAATGGGCATTGGGCAAAAAAAATTTGGCCTATGGGATACGTAATAGGTTACAAGCCCACTGGGCCTTTGAGCTATGTAATGGGTCTCCCTCAACCCAATTAAAAAGTTGTATTTACTTTTCTTTAATAATAAATTGAGGCTTCGACCCAAACCTTTAAAAAAATAATGATTGGATGAGTATAAAAAATAGTTCTTGAATATAAAATATTGAATTTTATTGATTAAATTAATCAAAACTGTATTGTATAATTAATTGATATAATTACTTTTGTATATAGAAAAAATGTTTCATTGGGAAAGTAATTCTTTTATATTAAAATAATTATACCACTCACTTATAATAAATGATATCCCTAGGATTAATTTTATTTAAATTTTTAAATAATAATTTCACTATTTATTTAATCATATTCATATCTTCCATTCATATGGATAGGTGGTAGCTATAATAATATTAATAGTAAAATGTAGTTCACTAAAACATAGACTTGTGTGTTATGAAAGCAATCGATGGAACTCGACAATGTGGGTAACACAAGTCAAACATAGTATTGAGTGTATCTAAAATTTATCAATGTATTTTGTTTAGTAAATTCTTAATTTTGTATTGTGAATAATCAAATACATATATAATTCTTTCATATAACAAAAGCTATATTAAGGGATTCATAAATTGATAAATATCAATAAGATTAAATTAATTCAAAAAAATCACAAAATATTGATGTGTCACATTCTACCCCAAAAAATGAACTCCTCCCCTAAGATTCATAGAGGTTTTCAATGTTTTAATACTTGAATGATCCATTCATATAAACCAAAAATCAAAAAACTATCACTAGAAATTTCCTTCAAAAATAAATGATGGAAATATACTGGTTACAAAAAGTAACACATAAGTATGTTTCCTTATAAAAGAATGTGTGTGGGATGTGAAACATGAACATGGAATAAAATAGTAAATAATCCTAAATATTGATAATTATTTCTAATCATAAGAATTTGGGCCATCCAAATGAAGTTATCAATCGAAAAACCATAAAAGGATAAATCATGAATCATGTTATTGATATCATAAAAAATGGTGATAATAGTAAATTTTTTTATTATAAAACCCTTTTCCTAACATTGAAACAATTTCATAATAAAATGAACTTACTTGATTTCCTCACAATATCATCCTTTACGGTTCCTTGATCAATTTCTACTTCATCTCTTAATCATTGAAATAATGAATAATTATTTATTCCAGAAGAACTAATAGGTCATGAGGTAGAATGATAAGTCATTCCATATGTATTTAGATAGCATCATTGATAATTGTGTACCACATGTTATAAAACATGAATAAATACTTTTTATGGTGATATTATAAATTAATATCTAAAACCTCATATGATGTATATGATAAACCATTCCACAAATGGATAACCATGTAACCTTTCTAAAAGATAAATGTACAAAACTACAGAACGAAGTTCACTAAATAACATTAAAATTGATCACCAATATATAATATGGTAGATCATGATTGTATGATTCCAAAAAAGTGAATAACATTATCATATATTCTCTTGAAATATGATATTAACCTTATTTACCATATATCATTATTGAAACAAATTCATGCTTCCATATTCAGATTTTATTTGATAAATATATTATATCAATAAATACCATTAATATCATCCATGATAGCACAAATAGACTTTTCGGCACATCCCTTGTCAATATTGATTAAATTAGCAATATCAAGTTTACTTATTTATACCGTACATATCATTATCAAATTCATTATCTCAACATCAATAACATAATAATGGTTATATTCCCTAAGTAAAAATGTCACATTACAATGATTTCACATTTCCTGACTGTCATAACCTTTCTACATATTCTTGTAAATTCATATTGGAAGAAACATAAACATAAAAAACCCAATATTTTTCATAATTCAATAATATAATTACCTAAACACTTAAATACTTATTCTTTAGTGATTTACATAGAATATACATTTCATTAGTTTATATGTAAATTATTAGTCCTGGGTAATGAGTTGGTTAATTCATATATTCTTTACAGTTAATACATTGTACTTCATGGAAATTCATCACTCTATGACCTATTTCCCAATAAATATTTCTTCTTCCTCCTCCCTTTTCGTTTTTATTCAATGTTATTCTTCTCTTATTATTGACTTGTAAGAGGTAGAATCTTTATTCTTTTATGATACCTACATTGTGTACATTTATTTGTCCATCATCAACATATTCAATGTCTTAGGAATATCACCAATTTTTACAATGTTAATAACATATTGTTATATCTAATTCGTCATAACATGAATATCATTCTCCATTAATTATCTAATTTTTTTCCTATAATCTCCATATTTTGCATTGGATTAAATGTCAACACAGTTTCTTCTGGTTCCCTCCATTGAATAAATTGATAATTTAGAGTGTGAGAAGTACTTATCATAGATTAAATACATATAATCATGAAAATTTACATTAAGGTTGCCTAAATCGTGGCACCAAATTTTAAATCTATTAGGTATTAGGCATATCCTTTGAAAAATCCTGAGACATATCCATAAAAATATTTCTAGTGAGATCACTAATTTTTTCTCATCTTAGTTATCCAACCATGACTATAACATTTATTGCAATACAAGATTATCCTTTATGAATATTATATAATTTTAGATCAATATTCATCACATTACTAATGTACATTCTCAAGGACTACAATAGTTCATTATCTTTGGAAACCAAGAACAAAATATTCTAACTTGTTGAAGGATAATCAATGTTTCCCACAAAGCTCTTCCCATGTAGTACTTATACTTAATACCGTTATTCTTACCCAAGAGAATGGAAACATAAGAATGTGGTTAGATCAAAAGCTCAGTAAAGGTAAAAAATGGATATATGTTGGAATAAAAATGACCACAAGGGTTTGAGAATGTGATCATAACATTATAAAATCGTACATAGAATATCAATGATCATATACATGAATCATGGAAAAGGGACTATTAGTTTATAAGAAATAAATCATAGGGAAATAAATAGCAGGAAACATGAAATAATAACATTGGACATACACATGGAATTTTTGGAAGACCCTAATGTATATAAAATACAATGACATGGATAAAAAATAATAATAACAAGTTAGTCATGGGAAATTAACCTGTGTACCTACTTCAGGCTTCAGATTCCCTCCTGTGTATCATCTTGTTTTGGGATTGGGATGCCCTCTCATGTATCCTCCTTTTTATGGATTGGTATACCCTCCCATGTACCCTCTTTTTTCAGGATTGTTATTCCCTATTATGTAACCTCTTGTTTCAGGTTTTGGATCCCCCCCCCATGAATTGTCTTGTTTTGGGCTCGGGTTTCCCTCCCATGTACCCTCTTGATTAAGGACTTGGATTACCTCATGTATACCATCATCTTTTGGGATTAAGATGCATACATTTTTAGACATTGGATTCTCTGCCTTGTATCTTTTTATCATTAAAATATTTATCTTTTACTAAATAATTAGATGGATATATGGGTCTCACCCTTCAAATAATAAAATCATAATTTCATTTTCATAATGATAACAAAACAATCATCATATAATGAACTATATAAGGATATGGGTTACCTCTATATCATATAATAACCCATCAAATTAAATGGGAATCTTAAAAATTCATCCATATAAATACCAATGTAAATAAATATGTCTCTTAATCATTTTAGTAAATCAAAATTCTTGAAAATAAGTGGGGTTCAAAAGCATATAACTTGTAGAAGAGAAATGATTATCATAAATACCATTCCATCAATAAAAATAATCCATTATATAAATTATATGAATGGTTTTCTTGTATCACATCCTCCATAAAGTATAAAATATAAAAAATTATGTTATCTTATTTGGAGAAGGATTCTAAAAGGTCATATGGAACATTTCTTAAAAAAATAGACTTTTCTTAAAAATCATTTTCAAAAAACTATTTCAAAAATAATTTTCTTAAAAAATTAATTTAAATTTTATATTAAAAAATTCCTATGAAAAATATCATTTCCGTGTTTGAAAAATTATTTATAAAATATAAATCATTTCGACAAAAAATTCATTTAAAAAATTATAAATGAGGAATGAAAATTTTTTGAACACTTTTTATTTGAAAACGTATTGATAACACATAAAGAAAGATTGGGAAGAATTTGATACCCCTTTTAAATGAATATAACATTATAATTTAAAAGTAGATCTTGGAATATTTTTTAAAACACTTTTCATTGAAAATAAACTTTCAAAATTAAATAAATGATGCATTGAAAATCCTTTAAAAATATTTTTCGACATAAAAATCATTCTTTGAAGAGCACATTAATTTCAAAAAAATTACAGAATATGAGAAATATATTTTCTCTATAAATATCCCCATAAACAAAAAAGGATACATTATAAAGATAATGGACATGATGATGAGTTAGTCCGTATATAGCAAACATTAGTTTTTCAGTTTTAAAATTTTAAAAAAGTCACTTGATTAGAAAAAGACTATAAAATTCAATATTAAATATTTTAAAAAAAATCTAAATCATGGGTAAAAATACCTTTATATTTCATATGACACTTTTAATACATTTTTTAAAACATTTTTAGAAAACACAGTTTTGTATGAATGCATATTTTTTACTGAATGGAGAAACAAATTTGAGTTTTTATAAATAAGTTTAATTAATTATCATAAGTACCAAAGAGTATAAAATTGTTATATTACATGGAAATGAAATGAATAACTATAGGAGAAGATAATTAATTAGAGATCATTTGATATGGATTATATGATTCCATTAATTAAATAATATTCAAAATCATTCTTGATGAATGATGAGATTGTAGAAATAAACTCCCACCTATTTAAAAAGAGTGAATCATAATACCCAAGAGAGAATAGAATTACATGAAGTGAATAATATAACCAAAATTTATAAATTCATGATAATAAATGTTAAATGGTAGTATATATACCTATTATAGGAATATAGTTGCATATCACGTCGTGTGTCTAAAAGAAGTAAAATTGATGGAAAATTACATTACCAATTTTCTTACTTTTCAACCATAAACAAAATAAAATAGACATCATAAAATGGATATTTAAGTATCCATATGTTTAAATATAATAATCATAGAATTCATTCATGGAAATTAGACACAACATATAAAATAATAGAGTAGTGAATAATGAGTAAGTCTCACAGAAATAAAAGTGAGAATAGAAATCCCCATAATAATTTAGTGAATATTATATACATATCCACAAGAAGTAATAATATTAAAAGAAATTTTAAATATAATTAAATATTGGAAATTAACCCCCAAAATTCCTTAAGGCCATCTCTTTTATTGATTGTTGATAACCCCACTTTAAAGGGATTAGGGGAAACCCTTACAAGCCCCATAGGTTTTGAGATTACAGGACCCTTTGGTATTAGGGAAATTTTAAGACTATAACTACATGAAACTGCTCATCCATGACTTCATCATCATGATGTTATCACTCAACATTTGATTGTCTTGTTCAGATAGGCTTCCTCTACATTAATAGGATGGTCTTGAGGGAAAATCCATACCCACTATTTCTATCAAAATTTCATAGCTTCTGCTCTAGTGAATGTGCCTCCTCTGATTCCTCATTGGGATTCTTGTCATTTTAGAGTCTGTCTGGTCATTTAAGCACAATTACATGTGGCACAAAGGCCTTGAGTAGGCTCAAAGACCTTGAGGTGGCCAAATGTCCTTGAAGATGCCTGAAAGCCTTACTGGCTTGAAGGCCTTGGGTGGCCATAGGACGTTAAAGGACCAAAGATACAAACCGGCATACCAAAAGCTGAAACAGATAAATTTATCTAGCTACTACCATACTAAACAGTGACTACTGTATTTCATTCTATAGTACTGCTAGAGTATCCAGAAATGTGTCTTCACATGGTTTTGAACTTGGGTCTCCTGGATTCACTTAATGTGTCCTCACCAACTGGGCTAAGTCTATTAAGAAAATATTACAAATTAAAGATACAACATGTTATAGGGTATTATTTATACCACATAATAAGAATAAGTGGGGAATATAGCATATATCTCATAGAAATAAAATAGAGATGAGAAACCCCTTACCTTAAATATTGACATTCATCATACATGTTCAAAAAATATGTATATTAAATATAACTTTATTATAAATATATTAAATTTTATTATTATGATATAAAGTAACATATATAATTTTTATGACATTATGTTACACATTTATGTATAACTCTACGATAATGTTACATTTTGGGTAATATCCTCTTTGTTTTTCATATATGTTTTGAGATATTATTACTGATCCATATACCTAGATCATGATTTATATATTTGATGAATTTTAAAAATGATATAAAAATCATATATATGAAGTATATAAATACATATAATAATATATTATAGATAGAAAATGAAATGGAATACATCGCTCATGGAGATGGTAGGTCGTGCGTATGCATGAATGGTGTTTCTTTTTTCTTGTAATAAGGAATAATAGTATGTGAATTATATGTAGATATAAATATTATATCAATACACAAAATGGAAAGCATGATGGTATGTTTCATATAACAATTAAATAAGATTAAATACTTTAAAAATATTAGATATATCATATAAAATATATTTATTTCATAATTCCTAACCATGGGAGGTTGTTAAAGAAAAACAAACAACACCGTTTTGTGATGTGGTAGTTCACTGTACACACGAATGGTAAGTTTATGACCCAGTAGATGGAAGTGTGTGTAAGTGTAGGTCAAAATAATTGAATTAAAAATTATTTATATACATATTATAATGATTTTATTATATAGTAATGGGATAATACAAGATTATGGGGGTGGAGAATGAAAATAAAATAAAATAACTTTTGAAAGGATGTTACCTCCTCTTTGAGTAAATCCTCTTTATTTGAACATAAGGGATTCCTCGGTTGTCTATCATCCCAAATAGTGTCTTAGATGATTAATAAATATATTTATGGGGGATATTTGGGTAGTGTGTGTCTGGTAAAAAGGTCTTGAGAGATGTAAAAAAGTAGGAGGGGTGAGATCCATTTTATAGTGGAGGAGTGGCATTATTTTAAATTTTATATAATGGTATTCTACCCCTGTTTTTTCCAATTAATGATGATCAAATAATTTTCCATGTACTATAAATGGGAAGTTAAAATCCAAATATGAACATACAATGGATTTGGTAATTGTTTCTATACTATTTTGGACCTCATGTTAAAGGATTAGTCAACTGTTATGATTTTTCCCCATTAATCACTATAATTATTTTGAATCACTTTAATGAGTATTTTGGGTAAAAACCACAGTTTATAGAATTATAAATTATAAATTATTATGAATTAAACAATAATAATCATTGTTTTGGTAGAAATTAATTTAAATTTAATATCATACAAGGAACTATACAATAGGGTTTTAATATAAAAATGTTCAAAAGATTTAATTGTTTTCAAATCCAATTTTAATGTGAGATTTATCCTAGTGACCTAAATTGGATTTATTGATGTAATATTTTTTTAATGAAATTATAAAATCAGTCGATAATATTATTTAAATATATAAATAAATTATATGAATAAAATATTTTGAATTAAAATTCCATGTCATTCACACCACATCAAAAAATGATAATTCTTAAAAAAAGACAAATAAATAACCCAAATAAAATTTATATATTACATTTCCAAAGATTTTTTTTATTTTATAAATAAATAAAATTTAAATGTTTCTAAATCATATTTAGAATTAATTCCCTATTAAAAGGCAATAAAATTACCTTTTATAAAAATAAATCACTTTATTTTTAAAAATGGATTTATTCTTATCTTATACCAATAAAATATATTGACTGAGTATCAAAAAATAATTTTTAAAAATAAAATATATTAATTTTTTAAAAAATTAATGAAAAATTATTTTTTAATTTACTGAGATAATATTTGGGTTATACATTGAAATATATTTCTTATAGAAACAATATCTATTTATCTACAAATAATTTATACATTCACTTATAGAAAATGATTAATAAAGGATTAAAATTATCTACATGTGTAAATAATATTATCAAAATTTAGTTATACTGATCCATAACAACTTTTCCATCTTCTTGGTGGTATCTATAATACTATTTTTCCTAATAATATTAATTTTACTATTGTTTAATAAAAACCAGCCTAGCATTTTACAAACACAATATAATAAACTCGCCATTATGTGTGAAAAAAGTCAAACATTGTGTTCCATGTATTTAATGTTAATATACATGTTGACAGTTGTGAAATAATTACACAGTGCTTCCTAAAATTTAAGTCAAACATAGTACATTCATTAAAAAGAATCAATATTCATGGTTGTGTGAGATAAAAATTATCAGAAATAATAAATTAATTCAAAATTTATTAAATAAAAAAACGTGAGGTGGTAAAGGAACTATATCAATGTAACATAAGAATTTTAGTTTATATGATGGATGGAAGAGGCCCTAAGGAAAATGTATAATTAATTTTCAAATGAAAACTGTAGCTGACAAAAATTTGATATATTATAATGATTCCACTAAAAAGGACGTACTAGATTATCATGTATGTCATCAAGAAAATGATTTTGTCAATAATTATTATCTTCTATGAAATTCTATCAGTATGGTTGTTTTCCTCCCATTATATAAGTGTGATTAAACATATCATTTTTTAATGAAGATCCACACATCATATCCATTGAGCATTGAGTTTCCTTAAATGTTTCTATTGCCCATTTATAACTACGTTCAACATGACATTTGAGTTATGTTTAAACAAAATATTACTAAATAATCATTGATTATACATATATACTGCTTTGATTATCCAACAAATATTAGTCTATAAGGATGTCTCAATAGAAATTGGGCAATAATGACAATCAATTATGTTTTCATTTAGATCTCTAATGACTTCCTAAAATCATGATGATCTTGGGTTGCCTAAGGAGGCTCTACATGAGTTATATTTCATCCATCTCACAAATTGTTTGTTCTAGAATATTTATAATTATACATTATTTGAAAGAATTAATAACATATTTACCCATCATCTACGCTCCATTAGGTCTCTAAAATAATTTATTCATTGAAAATGATTCTGTGAGTTAGAACCCTTAAATACCTTCATAATTCAATGTCTATTAGAGTGTATGTTGGAAGAATTATTCTCATGATTTCAGGAATTATGACTTTTCTAGATGATGTGTATGTTCAGAAAAAACCAATTAAAATAATTTGAAATGTTGCATTGAAATATTTGTCTTAATTAACTCAATCATATGCACCTTGATGGCATCATAACATGAAAAAACACAGAAAAATTGGGAGGATGCAATTCTATGGTGAAAATGAATATGTGAATCTCAAAAAAATACACTCTTGTTTTTAATGACTAAGAAAAATATAGAATATATTGTGATACCAACAAACTCCATGAAATTCATAACTAAATGTTTCAATTTTTCAAATTTCCATAATAGCATAATTCAAGATAAAGATATATAATTTTGGTCTATTTTTTCAATCCAGTTAGAAATAGTCCTTTCAATAAAGTTATAGTAAATAACGTGATCTGAGGATAAAATTACCATATAGTTCCCAAATAAGGATATCATATTGAATAATGGTTGTATAAATGGAAAAAAACATTGATTTCATTTGTAAAGTCATCATAATTATAAATATTATATTCTAGAATAACTACATGGCCTATTGTTGGATAAAAAATTTATTAGTTTTGATATGGATATACATTTCAAGTTATCCAAAAAAAATTAAGAGATTATTTATTGTTGACTAACCGATGTTCAAACAATTAATGTTGGAGAAATCATCCTTATGTGTTGTTCAAAAAGAAGAATTAATATAGTAGAAATTTCCAAACAGAAGATTAATTTATAAATAGATTTGATAAATCAAGAATCCTCTTATTTATCATTTATTATACTCTACATAAAAGGATATCTTATATCCTAAAATGAATTACAAGTATTTTTTATTCAATTTCCTCCAAGAATTGTTGGATTACAACATTTCTACCTTGGAATTGTAACAATTCTCTATTCATGTTTTCTACCAATCCAATTTTTTTTAATAAATGTGTCGATATTTTTTAATAATTATGTAGTCCATTTATATTTAATGAATGAGTTAAAAAAACAAGTATCAATAATGATATTTTCTAGAAAACCCCCATCTCGTAATTAAAATGGATTTACCTTAAAAAAATACAATAGTCATCTAATTTTACTCAAGATAGGGATGAATTGTGAAACTTGGTTTCCCATACAAAACCTATGAATACCACAGTATAGAAATGTAATCATGCCCTGACATATACACATCTCATTTTTTATTTATGTATTTCACATTTTTTATTTATTTTATCCAAAAAATAAATGATCTCTTCAGGATAATTTCCTTTACTTGAACAATTTGATAATAATGATCGGTATTGTTAATTAGTCAAGATTTTTTCAAATACCATTATTTTAATATAATAATATCATTATCATTCATATAGTGATAAGAATCATACAGACCCCTAGACACTATAGTGGAAGTTTTTTTCCCATTATTGATCACATTAAATTGAAGCATGACCCTATAATCTTCCACATTTACAAATAAAATATCCTATATAGGGTCTACAAACCTCATGACACATGAATAAGTGAAATAACCCTTCACAGTTCCAGGAATCATTAATAACAATTTGGCCAATGTTAGGAGAGTCTTAATCCAATTAATCAATGTATCATAAAATTATTATTTTTTCAAAACCCAAAAAATAAAACCCGAATAAATTATGGGAAAGTGAATTTTTATATTGAATCATTCTAAGGATTTTATATGACAATATCTGGTTTTCCACCATTTGATAAAACCATATTTACTAGAATAGTGGATTTTAACCAATATTCATTCTTTACTTAGGGAAATAGTTTTATTAAAAAAATTCTTAAAATTTTTGACAATGGAAACATGACTAAATATATTTATATAATTATAATTATATGTTTTTGGGGATTAGAAAAACAAATTGAACATTCATACATTATGATAGAGGATATCCTTTTACAAAATTACAAACCAACTGATAAATCACCAAACTGAATGAAATACTAAAAAGATAGAAATAATGATTTTTAGGACCATATGGGCTCTGAGAGGTTCTAGTATTATGACTAAAAACTGTATCTTTTTTCAATTTTCTTTGGGATGATATAAGCAACTCATTATCACTATTTTTTATAAGAGTATGAATTAACCCTCCCATAAACTCTTGATAAGTGTCAGGTCCATTTTAAATATTCATGTTCTAAGAAATTATATTTTTAGTATGATATTTCTTATTATCAAACATATTATCTAGATCCATGATATATGACATTGCTTAAACATTTTTCTAGGATATTTTAATAACATTATATAATTTTTATTTCCTATCACCATGCATAAGTAATTTTTCCATGATGGATTATTTTTCATTATATTCTATAGGGAAAAATAATTGGATACTATAAGGAAGAACTCAATATCATTCTTTAAATTATTATATAAGTCAATAATATTATTTAATTAGTGGATGGAATGTTTAGTTGATTCAGGGGTGGAATATATACTATCAATGGGGTTTAAAAACCCAATTCCAATAATTTTATTTGTTATTATTAAATATAATCGATAAAATAAAATCAATGGAATCATCTATGAAGATAATTTAATCCAAAATAGCTTAATATTTTTTAAACACTATAGATAAAATCACAATAATTATTGAATCATAAGGGGAAAGAATTATTCATGTCACTATAATTCATTCTCATAATAATATGATGATGGTCTAAATTTATTTTAGATACAGTGGAATAGAAATATCATCCATGGGATTCTTGGTGTCACTATTGTCATATGATCTATCAATTTTTATAGAAACCACTTTCTGTGGAAATATTAAGTACCATGTAAATAAGGATATAGAGTGATTAAAATCATATAAATTAAAATCCACCACACAATCCATGGATTCTATTGATGAAATAGAGTTGAAGATATCAATCCTTTTTTAATCCGAATTCCAAATAGTATGGAATCCTAATAAATAATCCATGGACCAATATGAGTTCTTTTATGATAATTTATATAATTAAATAGAGATAAATGTTCATGAAATATATTTCTATAATAAATAAAAGTGAAAATATGATGATTTAGAGCATATTGAAATCTTCAAATGAAAATCTGTTCACAGTTACAAAATAATGATCCATTCCTTGTGTTGAATGCCCTAGAACACAAATCCTGTAAATGTCTGAATTAGTCTAATATATTACATAAATAAGATATAAATATCATTAATAAGTGGAGACCCATTTAAAAGAAACTATTTTAGGCTTAGGGAATCCATGAATGTCTGGTTTTTTGTTTTTAATAAAAAAATTTTGTGTATGGACTATTTCAATGTTGGCCAAATATAGGATTTTATAAAAATGTATCTTTATGATCATTTATTTTTAGGGTTTGATTCCCCATCTTCATTCCCCTGTATTTATAATCCTAGGTTATTTACATTGTATTGCATATTTATATATTCTCTATTTTGAGATCTAAAATAATTGTTGCATTCACATACCGATGAATATATGTCAAAGATCACTATTTATCTCTTACTAGTAACACTATGAATTTGAACGTGGAATAACAATAAATATGAGATCATTGAAATTGGGATTTCATCATTTTTCTCAACTCCCCATGTTTTTTGGATAGAAAATGTTATAATCCAACCAAAAACAAGTATAGGTAGGGGGTCTTTAACCAGAGACTGTGTGTCACCTATAAAACTAGTCTATCTATGAGATAAAACTAAATTACATATAAATAAATTCATATTAGATTCTTTACCATTTAACCCTTCATAAATAACTTTTTACACTATGAAATTATGTTCTAAAAAAGATAGGTTAGAACGATCATGGATGAATTCATCGATGACAACATTAATAGATGAATCGACATGTATCCCTAATCTTGAATGTCTTCTTTTTAAATTGACTTAATATAACTAAAATAAAGATGAACATTGACATGATGTCCATGTAGCATTAGTATAACCAAATACTGAGTATTATGATAAATTTATTCTCTATGATGGACATCATGAAAATATGGCACAACATTCATAAACTAAGAAACAATTAAAGTATTAGGATTTTTCATTTCTTCATATTCAGCAAATATTTCACACTGAAGAATCTATTTTGGTTTTCTATATACATCTTCCAAATAAAATTCTCTGTAACTCTCTTATTTTTAGAGGATTCCTCATTCTTTGAAGTATACTCATTTTTTTTCATGATTTAGTATATTATTTCCAAGGAAATTCATAATTCGAATTTTTCACCTACTTCTGAAGGAACCACTAATTTATATTTGGTTGACCAAGCATTTTATATACGACACAAAAAATAAGGCCTATATTTATATTCCACTATGATCTCTTTTTTTGGTCATTGGGAATTAGATTGAGTGCATATTGAATATTAGATTGTATATTAATATAAACCAAAAAAAATCATAAAATCTGAGATCAACATTAGAATATTTTCAAAAAAAACTATTGGAATTCCAAAATAAAATTCATGGTCCTTAAGAATTATTACATTAAAAATTCCACATATTAATCCATTACATCTTACTCAGATTTAATCAATGGAATGGTTCTATGTGGGGGAATTCATTTTATAGTTCCATTCAATATTCCTAATAATTTGAGGCGTTATATAATGATTTATTATGTTCCCTAAAACGTTCATATCATTTATGATCAAGTGGAAGTAACTTTCTATTCAATATTTAATCACCAATTCATGATCATCCTTGACAATGTGATTCTGGATTTCTGGTCACCGACAGATGATGGTATGTGTCCATTTCTATAGGTGAGTCGAGTAGGAATGAATAATTTGAAGAGATCAAATGTTTTGTTAATGTTCATACAATCCTTTGATAACTAATAATAGAACAATCATTAATGTTCATAATCCTTGGGGTTTGGAATTATAATCTCTAACTGGATTTGAACATCTAGTAATGTCTTCGACAAAGGATATACATTTTTCTTTTGACAGACTACAATCGATTCATTTAAATGAATTAGAATCCTAAAGTGTATATTTATTCAAATATTTGAAGTTGAACACCTAGGGTGGATCAAATAATTCCATTAAATTTAAAATATCTACCTCCATGATGAATCACTGAACTTGATTTTAAATTCACAGCTCTCACTCTTTTTATACAATATTTGAAAATTCCTAATTTAGTATTCATTTATGTAAATTATTTCATAATTAAAAAAATAATAATTACAATGATTATATAAATTCATTAATATTTCAAACAAGCATTTTTAATGAAATATATTTTATTTTTCTCTCCTAAAAAATTATTTATATAAAAATGATAACAGTGACATTGTTGGATTTATCCTTTAAGAAAACAATTTATAGGTAAAAATAATTGATTAATGGAAAATAATGAAAAAAATTTAGAGTATGGATCATTATGGTTGATATATAATCATCTAATGAAATAATATATTATTTTTATTGAATGATTATCCTTATCAGATTGTTTTTTAACCTTAATTTTTAAAATTTTATATTGGGGAGTTGAATTTGTTTTCTAGTTTTATTACCCAAAATGTATAGAAATAAAAGTGTCCAATTTATCAGTTTTGAAAATTATGTTACAAAATATGTAATATAGTTTATCAAATTCAGTTCTTATATGTGGAATAAATTAATTATAATCCAAATACAAAAAATTTTAAAAACAAATCTACGAAAGTTGGTAGTCAACCCTAAAACATGGCATATATTAAAATATTATAAAATCGTAATCCTAATATAAATAATTATATTAATTAAAATAAAGATATTATTATATTCCTATAACAAAAAACTCATAATTGAATATAAATTTTAAATTTCATGATTTCAGGGTTTGAAATGATAATTGTATAAAAATTAGTATTTGTCACAATTTAGTGAAAAAATAATGTTGTAAAAACATAAAAAATCAATATAAGTTTATAATATAATTTTAATTTAATAATTTATATATTCTTTTTAAATTCATTTCCTAAAATTTTATAAATTGATTATAATTGCATCACATAATATGAAATAATAAAACATTTTTTAAGAAAACAAATTTATAAATCCAAAAATGGATTCCATTAAAACTAAGTAAATATATCATTAAATTTTACCAATTTATATAAATAAAAAAATGAATATATATATTTTAATATTGTATTTAATATCTTATATGGAAACCATTAAAACTACTATGTTTTAATAATTTAATAGATGGTTTTGGATCATTTAAACTGAGTGTTCACAATTAAATAACATTATCAATAAATGATGATTTATTTTAAAACAAAATTTTCATAAAATATTAAGGAGTAAATTTACACCCACTTATAATAATATCACATTAAATATTCAATACCATTTTTATTTGAAACTACATATACACATTCAATATCATATCCTTTAGTTCACACATAACACAGTCAATATTATGTTTTCACCACAAAACATTGTTGAGTTGAGTTGTATAGTTTTGTAGAATGTTCTATATATGCTCCAAAATATCTTTTGGATATTCCATGTTTGATAGATCTCACACCATAATTACAAACTATATTTTCTCTAAATGAAAATACTTTGGAATGTTCTTTCTGATGAGAGAATCAAGTAACAGATTCTGATGTTAGGAAAGATTTGGTGGATGCATCAATAGGTAAGATACTCTCGTGATACGATCTAGAATTCGAATGGGTCCAATATGTCTTAGTATAATAATTATCTTAATTATAAATCTCATAAAATTCATACAATGAGATATTTTTAGTAATACCTTTTACAAACAACAATATATATATAATCAATGATTTTTAGAAAAAATAGTGGTGACTATGATATTCAATTATTTATTGTTTAATAGATCTATGATTATAAAATACTTCCTTGATATGATTTGGAACTAATAACTTAATTTATACATCATTTAATAACACACTATAGTCATTTATGTCCTTCCATAGTGTTATTCATAAGTATCCATATGAATTACTTATTGTAAGATATTGTTGTAAAAATATTATTCCAAATGATATATTAATCCCAACCAAATTTTATATCAATATATAATGATAGAAACAACTATTCTAGAGACTAAATGGTGCACAATGACAACCCATATATTTTAGGATAATAATAAGTTCCAAATATCTTCTCCATATCCTGTATCTACTAAATAATTCTCCATAGCATTGAGGTATGCCTCCTTATAAAATTTAGGTAAACCCTTGATTCCTTTTCTTGACCCCACCAACTTTATTGTTTTATTTTTATTTGATATATAATAAATAGTCAAATTCCATTTCACGTGGTTTGTTTGTTTTTTTATTGGAAAGTAATATTCTTAATAGATAAATCATATCAAATAGAGATAAAATTTATTGGTCATTAAATATATCTAGGACATAAAGTTTTTAATTGGTAACTTTAGAGTTCTGGGGGAGTCTAACATTGAAAGACGTGGTAATGAATCCCTTTGTCCATTCTTGTGAGGTTTATGGTTATAAAACCCCCATTATATTATACCTCATGGACATAACTTTATTAAACACCATATATTGGGATAAATAAATTTAAAAATTAATTTTCATGTTATCCAAATGTAAATAGTATTCTAGAATTTATTAAATCTTTTTATTACATGGATGAATAGAAAATGATAAACATTGAGATTAGTCTAACAGGTAATTATTCAGATAATATATTGATGGAATGCATACTTATTAGCAGTATAATTTTTAATATTTATAAAAACTAGAACATGTAAGAGAATTACCCAACTCATTGTGGTTGAAAATGATTAATAAAGACAGAATCACCAAAAAAATATCATAATAGCATTACATAAGGACATAATATATGTATGTGAAATGATTATCTATATTGGACACCCATTTCTGGATAGACAATCATCCATAGAACTCCCTCCATTCAATGTGGGACCAACACAAATTCCACAACTAACTAACATCCATCTCTTCTGTTCCATGTAAGCTAGATTACATGGATTTATTTCAATCCAGTAGATGAGTCCAACTAAATAAATGGGAGTCAGATTCAACCATAACAATATTTATGTATTCTATAGAATAATCTGAGTGGCCATTTCTCTTTCCTCACCTTCAATAGATATACCACTCCCAAAACATATTTTAATCTAATAATCACCCACCCCATATTATACCTGACCAAGACACCGTCCCTCATTTCATTAGAGACACACGAGCCATCCACATTCGGTTTATGTATTATACACAGTGGTATCCATTTTATATACAATCACATATTAAATTTTCCTCCCCATTATGTGTTAGAGGTGAGACATAGAATAATTATTCTTAATGTGATAGAATACACCCCCACTAATTATAATAATTCCATGTCCTATAAAATGATATTTTAACAAAACATGAAAAAAAATTGGTTTATGTTTCCCTTGTATTTCTTTAATGATGGTCTAACAGACAATCCATCATAGAGCTACAAAAACTACACCTATTATCAAAAATTCATATCTTTATTTTTTAAATCCAAGAAACTAGGAAAAAATAAAATCCAACATTGTTCCCCACATTATTGGATGGGCATACTAAGTGACTTATGACTCGATATTTTATTTTTCCCATCCACCATCAAAAAATGTGTTCCTCAATGTCTATTATTGTGGCCATGCACAAAATTAACATTGGGATACATACACCACACCCATATTTTACACATTATCACCCATTTGTAGATACTTAATCCCCATTATCCCCACTTAAAAATTCATTATTAGTGGTATCTATTTTCAAAAAATTATTTTTTTCCATTAATCATCCTCATATAACGAATGTATCATTTTTCTAAAATATTGACCCTAAAAGATTCCTGATGTTGAGTAGAAAAAATAATAAAAACTCACTTAATCTAAAATGTGAATATTTTGAGTAATATTTTACTACTATTTATTTATAATATCATCAATGAAATCAAGAAACAAATACACTTCCATGTACATGATATTTAAAATATTAGTTTCCTGAAAAACAAGGATTCTATAGAGACACTTCCTCCCAAAATATAAGGTTACATTAGCCCATGAAAGAATAAATTTGATCCTTAATATCCTCCACATGATCAATAATTATTCATATAAATTTATAAAATATACTATTTTAGTTTTCTGAATCCCACAAAATTTCCAAATACCTGCTCCTCATGAATATATTCCAATGTGATTATCCTTCAATTTTAACACACACCATGTTCTCTTACATGGATTTTGTTGTTCCTTAAAATTTTATAAATGTATATATATATATATATTGAATATATTTCAGTCCTTCTCATGTTGATAATTTAATTTACTTTCTTACATAGAGTATCGTTCACCGTATTCTCCTTCCTAGGGTTGAAATGATTTGATTATTCATAATACTTGATCATATCTAACCATTTCCTCCTTATAATAGTGAAAACATTAAATGTAAATATATTCATAAATATTTTATTTTCAGAATATCTATCATGCTATGAAATATATTGATAATTTAACCATATATTCAATTAAAATAATACAATTTATTGATCAATGTCTTGGGGACTTTAATTTTTCAAAATAATTTTTAATTGCCGAGAGGAATGTGAAACAACCATGAAATTATACATGAGGTTTCATCCAATTAAAATATTTCGTAAATTAATATATATCATAAAGTTATACCCAATATAGGGATATTTGAACATAGACATACTGACCATCCATCCCTTCAGTTTATTTAAATTTCCATTGCATTCATCTCTCCACATGAACCTGACCCCATTCTGAATCATTAAGGTGATTGGAATGAGTGGTTCCAACAAATATATATTAATGAGATTTTAGTGTTAACCAATTGCATGATAACTATTTTTCATAATATTATATAAACTCTAGGCTATTTTCCAATGAAATAAATCTTTGATGGATCCATTGATACAACTCCAAATTAGACTATATAACCAAGTAATGAAACTTTTGGAATCTAAAATTCAAACTAACTAAAATTTGGATATAGATTTTCCTTCTTCAAATTCATTTTCCCAATTAAAAAGTGTCTCCCTGATCATCCATTATCACAAAATATTTTTTGATATCATCTATGAAGACTAAGAATAATTAATAAAGGTATTACTTAAATACACTATTATTTAAATAAATAATGATTGAGATATTAATTGAAATCCATAATGGTTTCAAAATAAATATATGCATATAAAACATAATATGGAATGTTTTGTTTGAGATATCAATATTTATGAACCCTATACAGTTAGATATAGATCAATTCTTATTCTTTTTATATTATTTATAACATTATAACAAATCAAAAACGTCATTGCTATTTGGTTGTGGATACTTCTTCATTAAATAAATATTTCTATACTCCCAATAATCAATTAAAATAATTATTTTCTCATTATTCTTCTATAAAAAATAAATATGGCACCGCATTGTGATGAACAAGGAAAAATGAATCCCTTATCTTGATTATTCTAGAGTTACTTCTTAAATTAATACAATTCAATCATTTCTAACATTTATGGAGTTGTTCAACTAGTTATATAATCTTTTTGGAGATGTATTAAATACTCAACAATAAGATTCAAGTGAGGTCATGGAATATCTTATTGGATGAAATGTTCAAATGCCCATTAAACACCCATATAGTCAATATGTAATTTCTCCCATCCTTATGAGATAAATACATATAATAATTTGGGAGTATATCCCAAATAATCGAATTAATTTCCATTCAGTGTTCTTGATTTTCCTCACATAGAAAAACTATCTCATAATGATTGACAACATCTAATATTATTTACCTACCTTTAAAATTGATATGAGAACTATAAAAAGGGGGGAATTATATTCTAAAAATAATAAAATATTTATTTTTATATAGAATAACAATATTTCAATGAAAATTAAACACATAATCTTTCATCCATTACTAAAAAATGGGCAAAGGTAGCGCTAACCATTATCAGTGCTAAAAAATCATTGATAAAGGGGGGCCTTTATCAACCATAAAAATCACTGATAAAGGGGAACTTTTAATAATGCTAAAAAATGACCTGTTAAAAGTGACCATTTATCAGTGCATTTTTTTCAATGCCTTTTCCTAGTGCTGAAAAATTTTATGTTTTGAAAAAAACCTTAAACCAAATATTGTTATATAAGTATATTTATATTGATATAAATATAAATATAATATATATTTTTTAAATATGTTTTAGATAAGTATAAATAGACTATTACATTTAATATATAATAATTTTAGTGAAAATGGATTTAAAATATTTTAAAAATTATTATTAATTAATTACTTGCTAATTATAACAAATTAAAAATCATTTAATAACTATTTTAAGACACACAAAATCAAAAAAAATATAATAAATGATCTAAAAAAGTTGAAAATGTAACTCAAACTTCAACAGACCATAACTTTTAATCCAGGTGTCTGTTTGAGCTCAACAGCATATCAAATCGAAGTCTATGATGAGCACTACTCGCTAGTGACCTATGTAATTCTTTTGTCAAATTTTTCAATGAAAAGAAGGACCGGAAGGCCTCCAAAACTGAGTTTTCATTCCAGATACCCCTATTTTTTAACATTCAAACAAGTATTACTTCTGATCTGAATGTGAGTTAGGCCTCTAACACATAACATATCTAAGATTGTTTCATTTTAATCGATTTGACTGGTTTCAGTGTTGAAATGGGTTTTTGTATTATATGTTATGGTCATTTTAACATTATATGGCTTCGAAAATACACATATATATGTATTTATTCGTAAATATATATGTTCTTATGTGTGTGTTTGTGTCTCTATGTGTGTGTGTGTTGCATATATGTATGTATGTATTTACTTATTTATTTATAAACACACATAAAAATCATATTTTATAAATGTATTTAAAACTAATATTATAAATAAATATTAATATAGAAATAAATATACGGATAATAAATTATAAATTAAAATATATATATAAATATATATATATATATATATTAACATATGAATGAATATATATATATAATAAAATATGAATAAATATATGTCTATCAATATAGCTAAATATATTTATATTAATTTGAATCTATATTAATATATGAATAAATATAACTATATATATATATAATAATATTAATATATATTAATATATGAATAAATATAAATATATATATTAATATATGAATAAATATAACTATATATATATATTTATATTAATATATATTAATATATGAATAAATATAAATATATATATTAATATATGAATAAATATATATGTATTAATGTAACTTACTATATTTATATTAATATTAATCTATACTAATATTCGAATAAAAATAAATATATATAAATATAATGATATATCATTAAATGGAGTAAAACTTAAATGCTTTAGTGGTAAAGGTGCAGCTGCGAACGGAGGGAGGTCGTGGGTTTGAATTCGGGTCGAAGCAAGGAGGTGTGATCGTGTAGGGGTGTGCGGGAAGGGCAGCGCATGAGAGAGTGTGAGGGGGGGTGGAGCCTTGCACTTATAAAGGGGGGTAATGCGCTGTTAAAATCTCTCCCCGCATTAGATAATTATTTTTAATTTTTTTAATTTTTTTGAATTTTACCAGGGCATTTAAAATCACTGATAAAAGGGACCCCCTTTATATTCACCTCAATTAACAAAGATTTTTTTCACTATTAATGCACTTTTCTAGCGCTAATAAAGGACATGTTTGTAGTAGTGATCATATTTGAGCAATAGAATTGGGATTCATTCATTCATCAATTTTAATTTATATTTCCAACTAACATAATTTCATGATGTGGGGATATAATATCCATAATAATTGTCTTCAAATAACTTTCAACGTAGAAAGTTAATCAATTAAAATTTTTTCTCTTATATTGTGGATGATAAGTGAACCATTAAAAACATTTATTTTAAATTCTACTCCTATTGAAATTTTTCAATATTTTTGGAATTATGCACTAGTTTTAATTGGTGGTATGTACATTGTTTTATAGAGATGTGGTTTTAATAAATATCTCTATAATAATTATTGACCTACTACATCAGAATGGTTTTTCTCACAAGTAAACATTCATTATCCATATAGAACATTCTTGTAAAACACTAGTATTCCTTTGAGGAATATTCCAAGATGTTTCCAAAAAAAGTACATGATTGAAATTAATTTTTCCATTTATTATTCATTAACATGTTCAATTTCTCTTAGTGCCGAATTGATTTCTTCTTCTATTGATTTCCATAAACATATAGGATTATTCAATTCTATTTATGTATTAATGTGAATGGAAACTATATCATCGTAAAAATGAACAAATATGGGGATATAGGTCACTTAATTTATTTGAAAAAATACCATTAATGAAATAAAAAATATTGAATTCAATATTTTTTATGTTACTGAAAGAATTACTATCTATTATTATAATGTTATCTTCATGATTTCCCATAATTTATTCATCCTTTTTCTTCAATGTGTAGAAAGTCATATATATAATAGTGCATTTTCTTAAAGGGATGCATTTCCCAATGAAATCACATTAAATGTTATATATTCCATGTTTTTTATATAATTACCCTATTACGTGTTATGGATAAATTTCCAACACGTATCTACATATACTCTCAAATAAAACATGTCCTAAATTACATTTTAAAATTAATTTCATCCAAAATCAACGAATATATTTTCAAGAGAATTAATCAATTTATTGATATATTTGGAATATTAATCCCACTAAAATATGAAATCATATATCACATGAATAGATAAAATATTTGTGAATTACACTACAGAAAAATGGGTTACTCCGTATGTGAATTCTTATTCATAATAACCTGAGTTATCTACCCAAATATGGATATAATGTTCACAATTACAATAACAGTTGTATTTTCCGTCTCATAAGGTAAATATCATAGTTTTTGATGCATTTTTTATGAAATTTTTCAATAAAAAATAGTTAGCGCTTTTTTTTCAAAATTCACCTCAAAGGCAGCATCGTGGATGCCACCTTTGCATTATGGGTGAAAGGAGACATCGCATATGTCGCCTTTCCACTGCTGGAATGGATCAGTGAAGTGGTAAAGGCGGAACCGTGGGTGCCGCCTTTCGCCCGAAGACATTGTGAAAGGAAGCACCTTTAGTGCCGCCTTTTCCTCCGCTCCCTATAAAAGGGCCCCCACCCCTTCTCCTCACTTCAAAACACACATTACCTCTCAATTTCTATCTTTTGTGGCGGAGCTTTGCGATTTGAAATTTGTGTAATGATTTTTGTGGTATGGTTTTTAATTTAATGTTTTTTATCTTGTAGAAATGTTTTTAGTTAAATATTTTTAAAAATTTAATGTTTTGTATTTAGTTGAATTGTTTATAGTTAAATATTTTAATTATTTAGTAGTTTAGTTACTTTTAAATTTTTTTATATTAGATTGGTTAATTAGTAATATTTAGGAATTATAATTATCATCAGTATAAATTAATTTAGGATTCTTTTAATGAATTTTTTGTAGCATAAATAAAATGTTATCTAAGAAATAAAATCATTGTCTGGATACAAACAAGTGAATGTGGATCTGGAATAGATGTACCTAGGGGTAAAACCCGAAAACACTGATTTGAGCTAGACTCTAATGGGAACTGGTGCACGAAAATGGGTCTTTCTGCATTCTGTTTTGAAATCCTCGAGGATATGCTTAAGATATGCATATTTCTTTATAAACTACAAAAATATCTACAAAAATAAATGACAAATTGATAATTTTGTAATGATGTTGATAGTTATTATTAGGAATGATTAATTAAAAATTAATTAATAAATAGAGTTAAAAAAATAACATGGAGTTAAATATAAATAATATGGAGTTAAAATATAAATAACATGAAGTTAAAATATAAAAAATATAGAGTTAAAAATTAAATAACATGGTGTTAAAAAAATAACATGGAGTTAAAATATAATTATCATGAGGTTAAAATATAAATAACAAAATCTTAAAATATAAATAACATAGAGTTATAAAATAAATAACAGAATGTTTCGAGATTCTTTATTTTCTTGGAGTGAATTGAGTATCAAAATTTCAGAAATCACGGGTTTTCTGAAATTTTGATATCCAATTCACTGCAAGAAAAGTTAGAATCTTGAAACCTGCTGTTATTTATTTTTTACCTCTATGTTTTTATATTTTAACTCACTAATTCGAAAGTGTACTAAGAAATATCCTAGTTTGGGATATAAGATCTTTTAAATTTTAAGTATCATAATGATTGTAATGTTTAGAAGTAATAGTTATTATTTGAATGTGAGGTGAAATCCAACATATTTATAATAAGTAGTTTAAATACAACTTCAAAGTGTAAAATCCAACTTATATTGGTAACCATCATTCTGAATGTCACTTACATTATCAAAATCATTATCAGAAAACTTTTTTTACGTAGATCGGAATGTTACCATGTGTGTACTGCTATAGGGAGGTTATTCAAACTGAGCAAGGAGCTTATTACAGTACACAACCAATAACAATGGTTAATACAACATATTGTGTAACCCTAAGTGACCTTCAAGAAAGAATTCATGGCTCATTAAATCTAGGACCCGATCATAAGATCAAGTCAATGAGTTATAGACATTTGTAGTTCCCATCAACATTGTGGCATCTAGCATGTCCATTGGTTGATGATAAGCAATGTATCCAAACAATTAATTTGTGTTGTCAATGGTCGGATGGTACCATGATGGAGTTATATATTGATGTTTTTACTGTACAAAAACAACATCCAATTTTACAAAGACATAGACTTACAAGACACCTTGAAGATAGTCTACCCCATGAAGTTCAGACTATTCCAAATAATAGAGAGGTCAACCTACATGATCTCTTAAATATACATGTTAACCCAAAATTTGATGAGGTGTTTTGTAATAATGAAACAGATGGTGATTGTAGTGCTGATGAGGAAGGAACATCGAACGTTTTGAGAAACGCATTAGTTGTACAGCATGCTTAACCTACAATAAATCACCCACCACTCTTTGCATCCTTGTCTGAAGAAATGACATGTGTTAGGCGGAGAAAAACGGAAAGGATGGAAAGAGGGGGGGTGAATTGCCTTTTAAAAAACAAATTAAAATCAACGTTAAAGGTGCAGCGGAAATAAAGAGGCAATCACACAAGAAATTATTAACGGAGTTCGGCCAAAACCCGACCTACGTCTCCGCTCCCAACTCAACCGTTGAGAGATTCTACCGCTTGCTTTTCAATGGTTTTAGCAAGAAACCCACTAGGCTTTGAGGTAGCACTAGGACCTATTACAGCTTGCTTTTATTGGTTTAGCAAGAACCCACTTGCTTTCAATGGTTGAGCAAGAACCCACTAGCCTTCTTATAGGTGAAGGCTAGCTCACCTATGACACAAGCCTTTTAAAAGGAAAGGCTTGAAGAAACCTCTTCACACCTTAGTGGTGATGTGAAACCCAAAACAAAGAGAGATGAGAAAAGGTGTTGGGGTTTGTAGGCACAAACCCAAATTTAAAGCTCAAAATATATAAAGCAAGAAAAACCGTAATTGAGGAAGACTTGGGCGCCAAGGTATGATGGAGTTGATGTAGCATGCTCTCCCAAGCTTCTTGAGGTGCTCCTTGGATTGGAAATTGGTTGGAGCACTTGAGGATCCTTGAAGGTGGAGCGCCGGAGGTTCGCCAAATGTTCAACAATATGTCCGAGCGCTTGGTATATGATCTGGGTCGTGTCCGGGGCTTCCTTGTCCTTTATTTATAGGCATGGAACCCATTGGGGGCCTTCGGAGCCGTTGGAGAGGCTTAAAGAGCCGTTGGGAGCCAAGTGGGCCAGCCTGGTCAAACTGCAACGGCTAGTTTGACTGGATCCACCGGCTGGCCGGTACAGTCCCACCGGCTGGCCGGTGCTTGAGGAATTTGGGAGAATTCGAGTCTTTGCTCCACCGGCTGACCGGTGCTGCGGCCACCGGTTGGCCGGTGGTGAGGCAGTGGCTCTGCCTTCTGCCCAGGGTCCATCGGTCGACCGGTGGTGAAGCCACCGGTTGGCCGGTGGACTGAATTTCAGTCCAGTTTTTCTTCTTGCTTTCTTGGCCTAATTCCTTGGCCACCTGAAATGATTCCTATCATCCAAAAACACTTGAAAAAGGATTAGATAAATAGTAGAGTGATTGTGATCATGAAAATAAAACCTTGAGGGGTTCGAGAGGTACAACAATCTCCCCCTATTTTGATGATCACAATCACCAAAACAATCAAAGTAAAAAAACTGAAATTAAAGACATTCTTAAAGGATAATTTGAAAATAAATCAAAGCATGATAGAAAATACTGTCCCCCAATAAATCAAGAAATTTCTCCCCCTTTGTGATTATCAAAATAGCACGGGGCATAAAACTTGATTGAGGGAAAAATTGAAAAACAAGATAGAGATTTTTAAACCAAATGAAATTTGAAATTTGATTTGAAAGTTTTGAAATGAAAAATTTGAATAATAGTTTGAATTGAATGTTTTGAATCAAAAAATTGAATAACAGTTTGAATTGAAAGTTTTGAATCAAAAAATTGAATAACAGTTTGAATTGAAAGTTTTGAATGAAAATTGAATCCAAGTGTTGAAATTGAAAGTTTGAATTGAAAGAATTGAAAATGAAATCAAACCTAACTCCCCCTAAATAAAAACAATAAATCACCGGGGAAAGGAAATAAATTTTGGCCCGGAGAGACTCGCAAGAAGGGATTTTTCAATCCAAACTTGTCTCATAGCGGGTCTTCTCCTATAAAATTCGTCCGAATAAAAAATAGATTTGGGTTGACCGTAACGGGCATTTTTGCAATCGCATTCATAAATTAGGTGCCTGGATTTTTTACAATAATTTCAAAATTTATAACTAGAGCTCCCCCTTACAAAAACAGTGGGAGCATGGGAGGAGGAAGCCTGGTTGGTGTAGCCAAGTCCATGTGTGGTTCTAGAAACACGTTGAGAACCAAGGAGTTTTGAAAGGTTTTGTTCTCTGTTGGTGAATTTAGCAAGAGATTCCCTTAGATCATTGATTATTGATTCCAAGGAATCAACATTGGGAATGTTTTGTAATTTGAGGGACAACTCCTCCTTCTCTTTGAGAAGTTGTTCCTTTTCGGAAGAGAGTTTTTTGAAATTCTTTTTCAAAGCAACGAATTTTGAAGAAAGCTCATGAAAACCATTTTCTAATTGGTCTCGCACATGTTGAAGTTATTCATATGATAAATGATTAAAAGAATTTGAAGATGAGGACGAGGATGAGGAATCGGAAGAAGTTACCTCATGAAATGCCATTAGGCATTTTGTACCTTGGTCGCTCGAGGAGGATGAGGAGGTGTCACTCCATGTCGCCTTGAGGACCTTTTTCTTTCCTTTCTCCTTATCCCGTTTCTTGTTGAGTGGGCAATCGGGCTTGTAATGGCCCTTTTCGCCGCACCCGTAGCATTTTACCTTGGGCTCGGATCTTGCGGTGGGTTCTTGCTTTCGCGCCTTGCGAGATTTCTTCTTCTTCTTCTTGTGCTTCTTCATAAATTTGTGCATTTGGCGGGCGAGATTCTCCATTTCCGAGTCGCTGCTTGATGATGAAGAAGATGAAGATGATGATGAGGAGGAGGAGCTTACTTCTTTTTGTACCTTGAGGGCGATGTT
Organism: Viscum album; assembly: GCA_963277665.1. Classification (NCBI taxonomy): domain Eukaryota; kingdom Viridiplantae; phylum Streptophyta; class Magnoliopsida; order Santalales; family Viscaceae; genus Viscum; species Viscum album. The sequence continues at coordinate 576,977,251 of OY728161.1, read as the reverse complement.
CTTTGGTGTCTTGATTGGTGTGCCCTCCTTTTGAGCTTGCCTCCTCATCGTGATCTCGTACGTCATTAGGGATCCGATGAGCTCTTCGACCGGCATGTTCTTTACATCCTTAGCTTCTTGGATAGCTGTCACCTTAGGTGCCCATGAGCTCGGAAGGACCCAAAGAATCTTCTTGACCATTGCTTCAGCTGAAACATCATCACCAAGAGATTTTCTACCATTGCAAACGTCAGTGAAGCGTGTAAACATTTCCGAAATGGACTCATTTGGATGCATGGAAAAAGATTAAAAGTCTTGTCTATACATAGCTAATCTAGTATCTTTGACTTTATTAGTGCCTTCATGGGTCACTTCTAAATGCTTCCAAATTTCATGTGAAGTGGTGCAAGTGGATACACGATTAAATTCATTTCTATCTAACCCGCAATGAAGAGCATTCATGGCTTTGCCATCAAGCTCAAAATTCTTAATATCGGCGGGGGTCCATTTGGATTCATTGGGGGAAGACAAAGAATAACCTTGCATGAAAATTTTGTAAATAGGATATCATATGCTTCTTAAAAAAGTGGTCATGCGGGTTTTCCAATAATTATAGTCGGTTCCATCAAAAAATGGAGCACGACCCAATGAAAAGCCTTCGGGGGCGAAAGAGGTTGATGCTATCTCGATGGATCTTAAATTTGAAACTGGTTAGGGTATTACTCAAATTTCCCTCTGATACCAATTGATGGATCGGATCCCTCGGCCCAGCAATATTGTCCGCTCTGGCCCAGTTGTTACCCCAGGCCTCACGGCTTTAAAACGCGTTGCTGAGGGGAAGGTAGGCACGGGAATTTCAAGCACCCACCAATCTCCCTCCACAACAGATGTGGGATTGGTTACCGGGGAACAGGGGCCAACAATCCTGGCGGGGGCCCAACAATCCTGGGCCCAGGACACAACATCCCCCCCCCCAAGCCCACACCGGTCCCGAGACCAACCACCCTCTGATACCAATTGTTAGGCGGATAAAAACGGAAAGGATGGCAAGAGGGGGGGGGGGGTGAATTGCCTTTTAAAAAACAAATTAAAATCAACGTTAAAGGTGCAACGGAAATAAAGAGGCAATCACACAAGAAATTGTTAACGGAGTTCGGCCAAAACCCGGCCTACGTCTCCGCTCCCAACTCAACCGTTGAGAGATTCTACCACTTGCTTTTCAATGGTTTTAGCAAGAAACCCACTAGGCTTTGAGGTAGCACTAGGACCTATTACAGCTTGGTTTTATTGGTTTAGCAAGAACCCACTTGCTTTCAATGGTTGAGCAAGAAACCACTAGCCTTCTTATAGGTGAAGGCTAGCTCACCTATGACACAAGCCTTTTAAAAGGAAAGGCTTGAAGAAACCTCTTCACACCTTAGTGGTGATGTGAAACCCAAAAGAAAGAGAGATGAGAAAAGGTGTTGGGGTTTGTAGGCAGAAACCCAAATTTAAAGCTCAAAATATATAAAGCAAGAAAAACCGTAATTGAGGAAGACTTGGGCGCCAAGGTATGATGGAGTTGATGTAGCGTGCTCTCCCAAGCTTCTTGAGGTGCTCCTTGGATTGGAAATTGGTTGGAGCACTTGAGGATCCTTGAAGGTGGAGCGCCGGAGGTTCGCCAAATGTTCAACAATATGTCCGAGCGCTTGGTATATGATTCGGGTCGTGTCCGGGGATTCCTTGGCCTTTATTTATAGGCATGGAACCCATTGGGGGCCTTCGGAGCCGTTGGAGAGGCTTAAAGAGCCGTTGGGAGCCAAGTGGGCCAGCCTGGTCAAACTGCAACGACTAGTTTGACTGGATCCACCGGCTGGCCGGTACAGTCCCACCGGCTGGCCGGTTCATGAGGAATTTGGGAGAATTCGAGTCTTGGCTCCACCGGCTGACCGGTGCCAGAGCCACCGGCTGGCCGGTGGCAAGACAGTAGCTTGCCATTCTGTGCAGGTGCCACCGGCTGACCGGTGCTGCGGCCACCAGTTGGCCGGTGGTGAGGCAGTGGCTCTGCCTTCTGCCCAGGGTCCATCGGTCGACCGGTGGTGAAGCCACCGGTTGGCCGGTGGCCTGAATTTCAGTCCAGTTTTGCTTCTTGCTTTCTTGGCCTAATTCCTTGGCCACCTGAAATGATTCCTATCATCCAAAAACACTTGAAAAAGGATTAGATAAATAGTAGAGTGATTGTGATCATGAAAATAAAACCTTGAGGGGTTCGAGAGGTACACCAACATGTGTGCCTTAATTTGAAGATAATGTTCTCACTCCAGCAACCGAGTTTCTCGGATTTATATGAGATAGGTTTAGTGATATGGACAGAACATTATATGTTGGAAGCAATTTTCCATGTAAAGATGCATTAAAAAAGTATGCTAATGAGATTTCTCATTGACAGGCACTGTAGTTATGCAGTTTACGAATAAGACCATAAAAAATATGGCATACGATGTGAGAATTATGGGGATGATTGTAGATTTAGATTGATGGAGATTCCAGACATTGCACTTGGAAGTTGGAGACTCTCGAGGATTGAGGCATCACATACTTGTGATCATCCAAGACTGAAACAAGATCATACTTCGTTGGATGCAGAATTTGTCTCATCCATTGTTGCTGAGATGATTAGGACATTTTAAGATATTCTAATAGAACTTGTGAAAGAGAGGATAAAACAGACAATCTGTTATAAGATATCCATTAATAAGGCATGAATGGTGAAATAGAAGGCAATTGTGAAGGTCTATGGTGATTGGGATTACTCATATCAAGTGTTGCTGCAATTTCTAGCCATAATGAGGAATAATAACCATGTTTTCTTCCATCTAGATACAAACAAACATATGTCTCACAATAACCGACTTGATCCATCTCGTGTTTATTTTCATCGGTTGTTCTGGGAATTCCTTCCCTGTATCTTCGCCTTTCGTTTCTGCAAAAAGTTTATTCAGATTGATGGAAAAATTTTGTATGGAAAATACATGGTCGTATTGTTGATTGCGGCAACCATATTTGTAAACTTTTCACCTCTTTCTCTTGCCTTTTCCATTTTAGGTAAAGAGAACTATGAATCATGGAGTTGGTTTTTGGCATGTATCAACACCCATTTCCCCAACATTCAGGGTGTTTGTTTGATATATGATCGGCATCAGGCTACTAATGAGACAATCACTGTGGATCCAGATTCATGGAGTTACCCAAATGAACATAATTGGTTCTTCATTAGACACATTTCTAGCAACTTTGCACAAATAATTACACAACGAACCGATGAATAAGGCAATCACTAGACTTGGTATGCATTGTATTTGTTATTTTTTTGTATATAAATATAAATATAATTCCAAAATATGTGAAATTTCATCTATTTTGTATAGAATATGAGTCTAGTCAATGATGGTTTGAAGAACGTTTCAAACAAATCTGTCATGTTATTGAATAATTTTACGATTATTACATGTGAATTCCAAAAGAAAAATGGATATTGGCATTTAATGGGGGGAAGAGGTATGGACACATGACCACGAACATTGTAGAGTGCATTAACAGTGTCTTTAAAGGGATTATCAAGCAACCTATAACTACCCTAGTTCACAAGTCATTATATCGTTGGGTGAAGTGCTCTGTTAATAGACAAAAACTAGCATCAGATGGAATAAATCGGGGGCTAATGTATGGATGACATTTTCAAAGAGAGATTGAATAGAATATTGACGAAACTTCTGGTTATCATGTATGCCTATTTTTATGAGAAAAATCTCTATTTGAAGTTCAAGAGAAGTCGAACCCCACCAAAAATAGCATTGGTAAAAAAATAGTGGTATTACAAGAAATGAGGCAATGTCAATGTATAATCTTTTAGGCATTATAGTTTCCATGCTCACACGCCATCACAGCATGTGCCTCTGTTAACATATCATGGGAAGAATATGTTTTTCCAATGTTCCAGATGAACACCATTGCTAACTGTTATGCTTCACCATGGACACCTATTGGTGAGTTTTGTTATTTCCCAATGCCCAAAGGTCAACTGATAGTGGTACCTGAAATGAATCGGTTACGTCCCCGTGGTAGACCGAAGTCCAAAAGGATGCAAAATGAGATGGATTGGCCTCAAGAATAATGACAGAGATTGAGATGCACCATATTTCATCAATAAGGTCATAATCATAAATGATTCCCTAACATTGTTGGGTCGAGTTCACACTCTAATCCAGAATGATGTATTGTCGTTCTTGGGAGATTCTCATATTGTAAATTTTTTGTTGTTATCTCTTCCTTTTACCTAGGTTTTTTAACCCCCAAAACTAAAAATCATAACAGTAAACCCAGAAACATATTTTGTATACCGTAATCCTAATAATCTAAACCATAATCCTAAAAATCTCTTCTGAAATCATTAACCTAAACCTTAAAACGTTAAAAGAAATCCAAAACCCTAGATATAAAATGGAATATGTGAAACCCTAATCTTTAAATCCTAAAATTGAAAACATGAATCATAAACCCATGCATAATGTTCTAGGGAATATAGGAGAACCTCAGAAATTGAACCCTTCTACATTGTTAATGTAGTCATAGAGACAAATGAATCATGATCTAGTAATAGAATAACACCCAAAAAAGTTAACTCTCTTACAATTTCAAAATATGAGCCCCTGTACTACACCTTCAACCATTATACCCAAGGAACACATTTTAGATATACATAAAATAATTTTGAAAGGGAATTATAACATTTAAAAATAACAAAAAACCCTTTCTCGATATAAAAACATTCTTTAAAAACTAGTTAACACATCATTTCACAATTCGTTAAAAACAACCATCTATCTACCAAAATTAGGGGAAATCATAATTTATCAAAAACCCTTTTCATAAAGTAAAAAAACATGCAAATTATGTTATAAAAAAATTTATAAAACAAAGTGAAATAATGATTCATCCAACATAGATTAGAGAAATAACCATTTATAGGTTGTGAATGATCCATGATGTGAAACCTTGATAAAACATAATTTTTTTATATGCATATGACTTAGACCATACTACTCAGTCAGCAGGATACCCATTGTTCACAGGTTGTGATAGAGGGTGGTCCAGATCGATTGATCAAGGTGCGTCGAGCGCACCATTTTCATCACATAGAGCCTCCACTTCTCATTATATCATACATGTGTCGTGTTCGCTTTTATGGTATTGGAGTATCAGATTTTACATTTTTAGACCATCACCTGCTAGCAGTACTCGAGGTGAGGTGGAGACCAGAGACACACACATTACACTTGCCTGAGGGAGATATGACCATCACCCTCCAGGATGTGGCAGTGCTTCTTGGTCTTCCTATCTAGGGGACACCCGTTTTTTGATCCACTCAGGAAGCTTGGCCCGACCTTGCCCAGCGCTTGTTAGGCGTTGACATTTTTTCCGATCGTAGTGCTACCAATATAGCATCGATATTGATGCCTTGGATGGAGTCACAGATTCCACTTTTAGGTGATGATGCTGACAAGCAGACGGTGATGCGTTATGCACGTGCATATATATTATGACTTATTGGAGGGACCACGTGTACGGATCATTCAGGGATGCACGTGCGCATTATGTATCTACCCCTGATAGAGGATATTTATTGGGCATGGATGTATAGTTGGGGATTCGCATTCTTAGCATACACATAAAATGAACTATGCAGGATATCTGATAGGCAGTGCACAGGTCTTAGGGGATGTGTCATCCTTATTCAGATGTGGTCATGAGAGCACATCCCCGCATTCTGCCCTGATCTTGCTGGTCCGCTAATCTAGATGGTAGTGATGCATGATGATTCACGTGGATGCTAGTATGATCACTAATTTCTATCAGTTTCTGATGCTACTACAAGTTATTGACTTTAATTTCTTATTATATATCACTATCGATGTTGTATTTTTATAGGTCGTGTTAGCTACACAATTTCAATGCGGTTCCGAGGCATGATTTGGTCGTATATCAGCTCGAGTTGGAATTTATCTTACCCCATCAGGTATATATATAAAATCTATAATAGTCTAAAAAATATAATAAAAAAATCATTTTTTTAGTTAACAGATTTTCTAACAAGGGTAATATGTCATTTCAGATTTTATGGGTTCCATACTAGTCTGTTATGGACCAGTTGTCTCCATACTGCACGGTTGGTCTTTACGATGTAACAGCTGTAGTGACACTCACTCACTTTCATATTGTTGAGTGGCACTGGCCTAACATATTCATGCGCCAGTTTCTCTTCACTCAACAGATTCTATTACCGTCGTGGCAGACAGATCAACTTCATGGGATGAAGCTGACAGGGAGGCAGGATGACGACTGACATCGAGTACATGCTGTATTTCTTGACTGTTGGCATAGACGCACAGAGTTTCATATCTAGGGAGTTCCTATAATGCAGTTCTCTCATTCAGCGCAGCACAAGTATGAGCCATGGTATAGACAGAAGTATATACTGTATCATACCTGAGACGGAAGAGATATGCATATGATTGTAAGTCAATTAAATTATATTACTATGTTTGTTGAGTTATTTTCTATTTCATTTTTAATCTGTTTATAGGTCAGTCACACAGAAATACTTCTTCATATGTGTGATGAGGCTGAGGATAGAGTCTTCAGCCGGGAATCCGTTCATGCTCAAGCATTAGAGCTGAGGTCATCTGTCCATGCGTTTGCTCATAGCCTCTTCGAGCGTTCGTCACGGAGAAATCAGGTTCCTTCTGTGGAGGAAGATCCTTCAGCAGCTGATGGTGCTGAGAATCCACGACCACGGCGATGTAGATAGCATCGTCCTACATGTTAGGCCTCACCTGTTCCACAGGCAGAGGTAGGCCCTCTAGTATTCCAGTCTTAGCCGATGCAGGATCTGCCTCATCTGTCATGGGATCCATTGTTTTTGACATGATATCCTCACTTTTCTCCATCGTGGGGTCCATATGGAGCGTAGCATTTGGGTACAGAGTCATCACAGCCTTGGGGTCTATAACCATCGTAGAGTTAGGGTATAACACCACCATATGATTTGTTCCCCACTGCGATGATGTCGGGTTCTTCTACCATCGAGGTTGGAGAAGGATCAGGAGGGTCGTACGAGGCGAAGTTGACATTTTCTCCCACTATGACAGAGGTGGAGGATATGATAGTCGACATTCCAGTGCCCGAGTACCATCCCTCTTTAGGTCATCAGACTCCCCGGAGATCTCGCCACGGACGTCCAATTATTAGACCACCATGTGGGACAGGATCATTGCACCATAGACATAGACATTGATTATTTCTACTTATTTATATGATTTAGGTCTATGGAAAATAAAAATTATTTTTTATGATATGATTTTTGTTAGAAAACAATGTGGGATAGGATCTCCTCATCGTAGACATAGACATTGATTGTTTATGTTCATTTATATGTTTTATGTCGATGGAAATGATAAATAATTTATAAGCATTCAGAATCGCCTACTTGAAACTTAAAATTTTTTCAAGTATGTGACTTTGAAATACAATAAAATATAAACCATAAGACCAATATAAAATAAAATTTAAACATTCATTAAACATATAATTAATTGTTGAAAACACAAATCATTTCATAAAACATTTTCATGAAATATAATTTATAATCTTTTAAAACCGCCTACATGAAATGTATAAATCTTTCATGTACGTGACTATGAAAGACAATAAAATATAAAAATTAAACCAATCTAAACAAAACAATAAATATTAATTAAACATATAGGATTCAACCCTGCATCAATAGGATGCACGGTGTTGCTAGTATCACATACATCTATAATCTTTCATGCATGAAAACATTTTATATCTCTTTTCATGGGACAATGAAATCTATTCTTCTACCTGCCATGTCCATATCCATATCAACATCCGGCCGCATAACAATATGATGAATGATATGGCACATGAAATTCTCATATGTTCCCATTCCTACAAATATCAACCTCTTCAACACCACCATGCATCCAACCATTATAATTTCTTCTACAATTGTCACCCCATTTCCCCAGGCCCAGTTGATCAGATGAAAACACCAACGATTCCACATAGCATGTAGAACTCTTCATCACCAAATCTTTATCCTTTATCATTTTCAAAATGACACTATAGGACCAAGCTCGCTAATTACATGTTGTGTTATTCCACCAAAAGATGGTGGGATGTTCCCACCTAGTCTGAACATCACTGAGAAATGACATGTGAATATTTTTAGGCATCCTTCTATGACTTATTCTTCTCAGAGATGCTGAGGGAAGATCGATCTCGAGAGTCCATGAATATGAAGCAAGGCGCCATGTCAGTAATGGATTATTTTGCTCGCTTCACCGAGATTCCGTGTTTTGCACCTGTTATGGTGGTTGATGTGGCATTGGGGGCAAGACACTTTGAGGATTGTCTTCGATATGACATCCGAGCATTGGTGAATGTTTTTAAGTTCCCTATAGTGCATGATATTGTGAACCAGGCACCAATTATATAGTGGAACCTGTGGGAAGCTAGTGGTGTGCGCTAGGTCAGTTCGACACCAATTTTTGGTACTCTTTTAACCTGCAAGCGGAAGAGGCAGATGAATTTCTCTCACAGTGGTAATAATATCCAGAAAAACACTTTAGGTTGTCAGGTCATTTCCTACCAGTGTGTTAGATAGGGGCACAAGCAACATCAGTGTACACATGACCCAGTGGACTGCTGATCTTGCTATAGGAATGGTCATCTCTAGTGTTTTTACAGGGCGTTTCCATTGGTCGATAATGAGAGGGGTTCTGTGCAGACTTCGCGTGTAGGAGAAGTTCCAGCAGCTTCTTACCAGTCAGGAAATTGGGGTACGTCAGGGGGTGCAGGCAGAGATGGTGGTCATGGATGTGGTAACTAGACACAGGGATCTCATAGGCAGCAGAGCGGGTTAGCATAGGGTAGCTAGGCTGTGTTGCAGGGTCTCGGCACTGGGCAGGCATATGCAGTGCAACAAACCCAACAGGAGCAGGATCCCAGACCTTCCACTGTTAGAGGTACTAACCTAGTAGCTTCTGTTTTATCTTCTGTAGTTTTCAATTCAGGTGCTACACATTGTTTTATATCTATGGCCATTGTGGAGAGCCTTGGGCTCTGTGTTTCTTCTTCTTCTGATGTTATGACTCTAGACACTCTGTTGGGGACTAGAACGGATGATGTGCATCAGTGCTGTGAGTTCCCCCTAGAGGATGGTGGGTGTCACTTTCAGTGGGACTTCTATATCATGGAGATGATGAGCTATGATGTCATTCATGGTATGGAATGGTTGGTACCCTTAAATTACTTTGTGGATTTCTATCGTCATAGGGTGTGATTCACGTCACCAGAGGGTGGAGAGTTTCTCTACAAGGGAGAGTGGGATGTCCAGGCAAGCCGAGCTGGACCTGAGCATCATGGGTGAGGTGGAGTGATAGATCAGATTTTGAGATTATATCTGGATGATTGGGGAATGTGTCAGAAGGATTTCCCTCTAGTAATTGATTGTTTCAGGGATGTCTTCCCTGATGAATTATCAGGTCTTCCACCAGAGCGAGAGGTGGATTTCTCTATTGAGCTTGTGCCAGGAGCGGCACTGGTGTCCATTCCTCCATACAGGATGGCCACACCTGAGTTACAGGATCTCAAAAGGTATTTAGAGGAGTTACAGTCAAAGGGTTTCATCAGAACCAATACTTCTCCTTGGTTTTCGCTGGTTCTTTTTGCGAAGAAGGTAGAAGGTACCCTCAGAATATTTGTGGATTATTAGAATATAAACCAGCTGATGGTCATGAATCGATATCCTCTATCGAGGATTGAGGATATTTTTGATCAACTTTGAGGATCAGGAGTGTTCATGATGATTTAATTGAGATCCGGATATCATAAGTTACACGTTAGACCATAGAACATACCACTTAAAACTTTTCAGAGAAGATATGGTCTATACGAGTACTTGGTTATGCCGTTCAGACTCACGAATGCACCAGAGGTTTTCATGGATATGATGAATCATGTATTCCGTCCTTATCTTGATTCTTTTGTGGTAGTATTTGGGGATGATATCTTTGTGTACTCTCACACTCGACACGACCATGCTACCCTTCTTGATATCATTTTGAGTACACTGAGAGAGCATCAACTATATGCTAAGCTCTCAAAGTGCCACTTCTGGATAGACTAGATTCACTTCTTATGTCATATTATCTCAAAGGTAGGAGTTTCAGTAGACCCATAGAAGGTGAGAGTAGTAGTTTACTGGGAGAAGCCTTAGAACGTGTTTGATATATGGAGTTTCTTGGGGATGGCTGGTTACTGCATGCATTTTATATAGGACTTCTCCTGCTTAGCAATGTCATTGATGGGTTTGACTAAGATGGGTGTGACGTTCGTTTTGTCAGAAGGTTGTGAGAAATCCATTCAAGAGATGAAGGGTAAGTTGACATCCACACCAATCTTGATACATCCAGATCAAGGGAAGAGCAATACAATTTACTGTGATGCATCAGGTATTGATCTGGGAGCAGTGTTGATGCAGGTTGATCGAGTTTTTGCGTACAAGTATCGGTAGTTGAGGCAATATGAGTGGAATTACTAGATGCATGATGTCGAGTTGGCTGAAGTGGTTCATGTGTTACGCTATTGGAGACATAATCTCTTGGGAGATCATTTTGTGGTGTTTACATACAACAAAAGTCTCAAGTATATCTTTACCCAATGTGACTTGAACCTAAGACAACGAAGATGGGTTGAATACATTCAGTCCTTCTACATCGATCTTGCCAATACACCTAGTAAGGGTAATGCATTTGCTGATGCACTGAGAAGGAAGACTCAGATTTGGGAAGTTCATGAGGCCAGTGGTAAGTGGAATCTTGTGGATTTGTTCTCTAAGATGCATTTGGAGGTTCACGATAATCAGGGGAAATCTTTCTTTCATCCTTAGTTGTGACTTCTTCCCTCCTAAATAGAGTGAGGATGAGACAACTATCAGATTCAGAAGGCCTAGTTCTACGGAGTCAGTGGCAAGTGAGGACCCTCCTCCTGGTTGGATGATATGCAATGATGATGTACTACGTATCCATGGACGAGTGAGGGTTTCAAGGGATATACTCGAAGAGATAATATGGGAGTTTCATGCTTCGGCATGGGTAGTGCATCCCGGAGTTACCAAGATGTACCATTACTTGAGATGTCAGTATTGTTGGATGGGTATGAAATGGGAAGTAGCTGGGTTTTTTGAGAGATGTTCCACCTGTCAGTAGGTGAAGGCGGAGTATCAGAGTCGAGTCAAACTGTTACAGCAGTTACCCATTATGGAGTGGAAATGGGATGATGTTGTGATGGATTTCATGACTGGGTTTCCGAGGTCACCTCGAGGTAGTGATGTCGTGTGGGTGGTTTTAGACAGACTTACCAAGGTAGCTCTCATTTTTTCAATGAAGGATACCTTCGGTGTTGACGAGCTGGGGAATTTTTATATCTGTGAGGTTGTCTGTCTTCATGGGGTCCCTCACTCTATCGTTTCAGATAGGGACACCCACTTTATGTCTCGTTTCTGTCATAGTTTTTAGTGGGAACTGGGTACACAGGTGTTTCTAAGAACAACTTACCACCCTTAGACTGATGGCCAGTCAAAGTGTACGATACAGGTGCTTGAGGACATGCTACGTGAATGCGTCCTGGACATTGGGGGCTCTTGGGAGAAGCACATACCCCTGGTCGAGTATACCTATAATAATAGTTTTCAGGAAACTATTGAGATTTCACCATACGAGGATTTATATCGTAGGCTATGCCAATAACCTTTGTACTGGACGGAGGTAGGTGAGGCAGCTTTACTGGGACCACGTCTCGTGCAGGAGACTTCTGTGCAGGTCTAGTTGATTCAAAAGTAGATGACTACTATGCAGTCTCGTATAAAATATTATGCTGATCGCCGTAGAAGACCCATGGAGTTTGTGGTCAGGGATTAGGTTTTCTTGCATGTTTCACCAGGGTTGGGACACCGACGAATCAGGAAATAGGGTAAACTTTCACTGAAATATGTGGGGCCATTTGAGATTCTAGAGAGAGTCAGGCCGGTTGCCTCTCTGTTGCAGTTACCACATAGGTAAAAGGACATGCACGACATCTTCCATGTATCTCAGCTATGCCACTATCATTCAGACCCATCTAACATTTTTCAGCCTAGGGAGGTTGAGCTATAGGTCGATGCATCCTTTGAAGAGAATCTAATTCTTAGTGTTGATAGGAGCACGATGGTTCTCCGAGACTGGTCAGTTCCTATCGTACGGGTGCTATGGCAGCATGGCCGACTGCACGAAAAAACCCTGAGAGGGAGACTGACGTACATGCTCAGTGGCTAGAGTTGTTCACGCCATTACCTTCGCCACCCATATAAGGGAAATTCGGGGATGAATTGCATTAAGGGGGATGTTTTTAAGAAATCAGTTCACAGTTTTGAGTCATTGGATTCTTCCTTTCCTTTTTCCTTAAGTGTTTTTGAGAACAAAAGGAAAATGGTGAAAAATCCCAAAATTTATGTGTACACACCATGTACTTTTCCACAGGCCGTATACTTTGGCCATGTAGGATGGGTACATAGGGAGTTTAGGCCTGTCGACAATGATGGGTGTAAAAACCAACTACTCTTCATGTTCTGGGTATTTACTCTCTGTGTAATCAGTCAGAAGGTGATCAGAAAGGTGGCGAAGGCGGCTCCCAGTTGATCGACGGTACACGCCATGTATTCAGGAATACACGCCATGTACTCATGTCGACAGATGAATAGTTCCGCTGTGAAAAGAAGCATCTATTGGAATAGTTTAAAAAATGAAAAGTACATACCATGTACTAGAGAGTACATGCCGTGTTGTTTGTTTATTTCACATAAAACAGGAAATTACGTCCTCTTTGAACATAGGAAGCTTAGAACGCCGGAGGAGCTCAGGAGAGGTGGCTAGAGCTTCGGAGATATCCTGACCGCACAACGGGAATCTGAATCCTTCACTGATGGTCTCGATTGAACTGCACGGGTGAGTGATTCCTTCTCCATGTGTGTTTCTTACCAATTATTTCCTAAGGGAATGTTACTTGAGTTTGAATGAGTGAACATTTATCCCAGATCTACGTCGTTCATGAATGATTCAGGAGGCTTCATTCATGAATACCGATCAGAGATGATCGAGGTAGGTGGTCTAGTGTTTATTTTCAACTATTGAGTTACATTTTTGTACCTTTGTGCTACAAACCCATGTTTGGGGTGTCGTATGGCTGTTGCCTTTGTGGAAAGTTATATAGAATTGCATAAATAAACTTTTGATAAGTTAAAACTACTGTTTGGGATCACTGGTTGGATCCAAGAGCACCCCAGGGGTGTGTTCCTCTATTTAGCCATTTGGACAGGATACCTATTGGTATACCATGACGTTTATCATGATTTAAATTGCCTTGAGAATAATTTTATATAATTTATTGCTTATGTGTTGGGATCAGACCAGTTACTTGTATAGCCTGAGGGCAGCATTCGTTTTGTCTGCGGGAAACCTTTCTCATGCATGTGGGAAGTAGTTTCTGATGCATATGGGAAGTAGATTCTGTGCCTATGGGAGACACCTCATATTCCTGTGGGAAATGTTTTTATGTCTGTGGGTAGACACATGTGGGTTTCGATTCTGATTAACTGAGGGTAAGAATTGTTTGTCTGAATATATTGTTATCATGAATATTCACCGTGATGATTTTCATATGTTGTACTTGCCATGTTAAAGCATAGTCTAGGAATGGTCAAATGAATATTAAAATGGAAATATAACCGGTAGAGTTAGTTAATTTTGAGTACCTATTAGTTTATTTCTTTTTTACTACTGCACACTTCTGTTGCACATTTTTCACTAATAGTTGGGCAGAGACCGTTGGTGGTTGCCTACTAGGATTTATTTCTCACACCCTATTTGGGTCAAGTCTTTGGCCCAAAAAGACTATGTTTCTATAGGTTTCAATATGGGAAAGGGTCCTTATACAGGTACACGATTGCAGCAAAGGGGTAGGAGAGCATTGGACCAAGCTATGGCTTGCGATGTTGTTGAGTTCCTCTGGCACTATTCTGTTTGATTTGTTATGATGTACCTTGTACTTGAGATGTATTGTATTGTATTGTAATGTATCCGGTTCTGGATGTTTTCATAGAGTAGTGACATGCTACATATTTATATATATGACTGCTGGTTCTATTTTACTTCGGTTATCCATTTTAGTTATATATTGTTTACTGCTTCCACTGTTGTATGTTATTTATCTTTTCACTGCTCTACACTTTTTCAAATGAGTGCATAGTTTCCCCACTATCAAACCTGGTCCTTCACTACTAGTTGGCAGCCTCTGGCATTTGGGGAAATGGACTTGAGATCTTGTGACCAACCGGGTTCGAGGCACCCGTTGAGTGGAACCTGGATCCGGGACGTTACACCTTGTTTCCCCATCTCTCTCTTTTTGAAACTGAAAGGTGTGAACTTGATTAGAGGAGATGAACATTTCCTCCATTACTTTAGGATTCCAATGATTTTGTGATTTGATCTTTTCATCGATTCATTTATGTTGTTCCCCTTTATTGATTAATAAAAATTTAACTATGATAAAATTTCATTATTTCCCTAGTATATCAAATAAACATCATTGAAAATAACAAAATATAGATATTGCATATTTATTAAGAAAGATAATATCAATGATAAAAATGAGTGTAGATATATATGATAAATTTAATTTCCAATGAAATATGATTTAATGAAATTGAAAATTTCATGAGAATTTTAATGACAATAAAATTAATAAGATATAAATTATTATAATTAATAGATATAATGTAGTATTTTTTTAAAATAAATTCACATATTTGGAAAAATTAAAATAAAAGTGAAATAAAAAATTTAATAATTAATTGAAAAGATTAATTTTTAAAGTAATTGAAAATGTGTAGATGAATATAAATAGTGATAAAAAAGTTATATCCATAAAAACATTCAATAACGATATATATTTTAAAAATAAAATTTTCTTGTATCTTTTCAAAATAAATTTGATAAGGACCTTTATTTATAAGATTATAAATATTCTTTTAAAACCATGTTAATTTTTAGGGAAGATAAAAAATTACATAGTAAATAACATCAGTAAATAATTTGTTTTTTATATTAATTTTGAAAAAAATATATTAATGAATGAAATATATACTAGATCAAATGAAAAATAATATCAACTTATCTTTTACATGTATCAATATTTTATTAATCGTTAAAAGATTGGAAATTTTTTAATAAAACATAGAAATAACAATGTAATCTAGGGGATAAAAACATATTATATTTATAGAGGATTTATTAAAATATTCCATCAATGAAAATTAGATAAATCCAAATAAAATTGAGTTTTAAAAATAAATTCATACATCTATGGTAATATTTAAATAGTACTACCTTGAATGATTAAAATTGAGTCGAAATGTTATTCATCATGAATAAATATAAATTCCCGGTAAATTAAAAATAATGGTTATTATATTATCTATATAAATGAGAGTAGTTTCATAATAAAAATATGTCTAAATGGTTTCAAAATTGAAATGAAATCTCATACAATGATAATATGGTTTAATTGAAAATTAATAAATGATGAAATTTTACATGAAAAATTTAATGACCCAGAAGACATGTTGAGATAAATAATAGTGAAATTAAATATAAAATTAAGCATAATCATTGGAAAATATTGAACATGTGATATAAAATAATGAATGGAAATTGAGGTTTTAAATCCTTTACTATAGGATTCAATTACCTCATCATTGATTTTATCATACAACATAACAAAATATAATTAATTATAAATACATAACTAAAACAATAATAGTTATATAATATGATATCTGATCCAATTAAACCGCTTTGTCACCAATTTGAGAATTTATTATTATTATTATTAATGTATTGGGTGTTAACTAAATTTTTTATCACAAGAATCCATGAATCAAAGTTCCCATACATATATTGTCACGAACCATGCAGGGTCATTATACAATTTGGTGCTTGACCCAGTCTGTGGTAAGGCCCGAGCGGTGTTCCCAATCCCCCCGATATAGAAACTAGTGTCGAGAAGCAAAATATTATAGTTAGGAATTATTTATCACAATATTTATAAAAAAATAAAATAAAATAAATTGAATAAACATGAAGATGGAATAAGAATAATCTAAGAAGTGAAATATACCTCAAGTCACCTCATGGGTCACCATAGAACATAAATCCCAGACTCGCCCCAAGACAAATCCAATCTTAGGGAACCAGAAAATGGAATCTAGAGTAGGTGTGATCACTGAGATGCTCGATATGAATTCTAAATATCAATGACGCCCTATTCCCTTGCCTTTAAAAGAGAAACTAAATCATGCTAGTTTGAAAGAAAGACATATTAAAATAAGGTTTCCATTCTTTATGAAATCAATTCACAAGTTTATATTTTTGAGGAAAAAAATTCAATTCAAGTATATATTATAAATAGTTCCAATCATTCATCAAAATTACAAAAAAGAACGGAAAATAGTTAAAATAAAAAACATGTATTATCTAAAAGAGGAAACAAGCTTGATGCAACTAAAATGAAAATAACTTAAATATCACCATTTCATAAACGAGCACCATGTCCAATCCCTCTAGGTTCCTAGAACAAATGGGACACTAGAACCTCATACCTTGGTGTAAATGTGGTATATAATTGACGAACTACTTCAATATCATGAATGTCCCCTAGAGGGGAACACACCTATAACATGGTGGTCCCCGAGCACCTTAATTTATAGTTTCTCTTGTAATCATCACTCCTAGAGAAAACTGTGTTTAAAAACATCTAAATCATTTAGCATACTTGTCCTACACTTCTCACCTAGGTACTCGGGGTTAACCATGTAATCAATTTCCTGTGGTGATGATTTTTCATAAAACTAACATTCATGGACATAACATTCTCATTATTCAAACAAACACACACCCCCTCCCCAATGATCCCCCTCTTTGAGCACATCCCAACCATTTTCCATATCAAAAAATTTTATAAGCCTCTTTTCATGGAAAATATCACAATGCACACATCCAACATAAACATCGTTATTTAAAACTAGGAGGCATGCCTCAAGATGGGTTTTCCTTTATCATAACCCTTCTTAATGTGCCAAAAATTCTTAATTATTTATAAGTAATACTATTAATTTTAGAACACATAATCACCCACCACATTATATGTTTCCAAAATAATTTAAAAACCCAATTGAACAACCAATGTACTACACATTTTTAAACTATATTGAACTCATGCTTAAAATGTTTCAATTATTTCTTGAAAGACAAACAACCATTTGACCAAAATTTCACACCAAAACTCATATTTTGAAATATTATTGGATCTTTTTTGGAAAACCAACCATGTCATTGAAATTTTATAACTAAATAGGCTGAAAGTACAAACACCATTGGAAATTTTCATTAACAATTCAAAACCACTTAGAAAATGACATTTCATGAAAAGTCACTTAAGACCAAATGGGTATTAGAAGTACATTTTATTCTTTCAAAAAAAGGAATAATACTTTCTAGAAACTGTGCCTTTATTTCATAACAAGTGTATATAGAATAAATATCAAACATGTTTTTAAAACAACCAATAAATGATGAGATTCAAAATAAATGCATAGGAATAGGGGACTTACCTCAGGGTGGAAAAAAATGAAAATTCCACGCTTAGCACTTTCTAACTAAGAGCTTCTACTCCCCTACTATCCATATGCACTTTCAAATACATATAAGGAAACCTACCACCTATGAACACACCCATATGTCCATGAACATTTTAAAGGTGATCCTTACTTATTTTCATATAGGCATATACTAGTGTCCACTCACCTGCATATGAATTTTCATATATACACATGGGAACACTAAACCCCATATATGTATTTTCACTTCCATGGATATCTATATATATAATAGGGGAACCCGTATATATATATATATATACACTTACCTATTCACATGAAGGAGAGTCATCATAGACCCAAAGACTCAAAACCACAAACATGGACCACACACTACACATATAATTTAATAAGTAAATAGAAATTCTATGAAACACTTTGAATTTAGAAACACAAAAAATTACACGAAAAACAGTCTTGAAACCCAAAAAAACTCTAAATCTGTTTGAAAATACTTTTCAAACCACATACATAATTCATAAATATAATTTGATAATATTAAAAACAAACCATGTAATCAATTTAACCATTTCCAACTTCCAAGGCCCTTTCAAAATTAACCCCAAATCCATACCAACTATTCATGCATTATTTTTATCATTTAAATATCATACACTTCATATTAAAGGTTGCCAAACATAACCATCATGCCATGAAAATTCAATTCAAAAACACAGGCACACTAAAAAAATTTCCAAAGTCAGTCCACACCTCTCACATAATTTAATAAATAATTTAAATATTTTATAAAGCAATTCCAAGAAGTACCATATGGATTTAGCCCATAAACCACTAAAAACATTTCACAACGTGATTTGTGTCAGATGCATAATTTCATAAATCACATTTAACCATTTATAAAACATTTATAAATAGAACATTAAGGTTTTAAATTAATAACAACCTCAATTTAACAAATAATGGAAATTTTGAAACTAAACACATAGTAAAGTCACACTAAATCTTGTCTTCCACTAATAAAAAAATATGTACATCAACTATAAAGGTGATCAACAAAGCTAACAAGTTAAAAAATTCATTCTACACTTTAATGCACGCCAAAACACTCCAAAATTTTATTTGGAACCACAAAAATAGTTTATATAACATATTTGTAAAATCAAATAAACACATTAAATTAAAATAAATAATTATAGGCAATGGAAACACAGTGCTTGAACCAAGAGGAATCTGGAAAATAGTGTAAAATCTTCTCTGTACCTCAACCGCACATCAATACTGAATGATCAATCATATGACTTCAAAATAGAACCCGAAGATACAACAAATACCCTAAAATGTAAATCATGCCCAATGAAAAAAAACCCAAATAACATGAACAAAAACTCAAGGGAAGAGGAAGAGGGGCTTGCCGAGGGGGAGGGAGAGGGTGAAACAGTTCTACAAGGGCTCGACCAGGGGGTATGATCACCAGAGGTGGACTGGCCATCAAGGGAGTGTGGGTGAGCCATAAGTGTGTGGAACTAGAGGTGGGGGCTAGAGGCATGCACACATAGAGGCGGGTCACCGGTGAATACAATCTGGAGGTAGGCCCACCATTGGGGAGGTGTAGCATGATGTAGGGTTATCAGGGGAGGATTGGAGGTCACGTCATATGGGGGAGGAATATGGGTTCTTCTTTATTTTTGTAACCCTAATTAAATTCATAATAATATTATAATAATTGATAATAATAAAAATAAGAGGTTAATAATTTTGATAATAATATTAATATTATTAATACTAATAATAACATTAATATAACTAACACAAATAATAATAATAAAAACAATAATTACCATTTTATTATTATTAACGTAATCCAATAATTTCCATTTTATTTTCATTATATTGCATTACCCTCAATTTAATTTCCCATTCATTTTATATATTGTTCTTGAACAATGGGCTTGCACCACGGTGCCTTAGACAATCCCGTGTGGCTTTCACCATTCCATGCTTGTCCACTAGATGCAGACAAGGGAAAAACATTCATTTGTCAACAAAACCACCAAAATTTCATTCATGCTAGGCCCACACCTCAAAAAATATATTTCAAATCCAGATAAAATAATAAACTAACGTTATGTCAGAAGTTTGGGTGTGACAATTCTCCCCACCTTAAAGTTTGTTGTCCCTAGAATTCCATCAAAAGATTGATTAGATGGCAGAACCAGTATTCCATCTTAGTTTAAATTTGTTTCTAACAAACAACTAATGAGAGAGAAGAAATAAAACTATCTAGAATGAAAAAGACATAGAAAATAAACATGGACAATAAAAAATGGACTCCTCACCAATTGATGCATAGCCTAAAAAGTAAAGACTCCACCAGTTAATAATTGAAGGATAAAAACTCTAAAAATGAACCATTCAATATCCCAAGACAAAAAATCTAAAAAATTTCCATGGGGGCTCTAAAAATTAACAAGAAATAAACAAAAAACTTAAGAAAGGGTCTTGGGGTTGCATAAAATTGAATGATACAACCAACCGTCAAACCAATACCAGGAATGAAACTGGATTGTTGATATGGGGATACCCAAGTAGACTCCCCACTATATGAAACAACCTACACTGAGGTGGAACGAGGAAACTAAAATGGGGATCCCCGAATGGGAACCCCACTGTATGTAATTGGATTACACCATATCATTTTAATTGAACTTTTAGTGAGGCCCATAGTGTGTATCGGAAAAATAAGAACTAAGTAGCTTAACAGACTAAAACACACCGATATGAATACCCTTGAAGGACCCAATCCCCACTGTAAGAGGTCTGATGAAATAAACTATAAAAAAAATGGAAAAAATTACATTCTCCACCACTCCTACAGGTAGTTACCATTCATGGATGAGACCATATGAAAACTAAAATTGGAATGGACTTACAAGGTGGTTTTGACATGATCAACCACACCAAGATTCACATATTCAAGGGAATATGCAATAATCGTAACAAAAATGAAACAAATCCACCTCATTAAAAGCAAGGAGGGACTCACCCACTTGAAAAATAACAAAATTGAGGAAGTGGGTTCCCATTTCCCTATTCTCTATATATAACCACATGAAATGAAATAACTAGATAGGGTGTTTTGAACTGCCTCAATTTCTAACACTGATGAAAAAGCATAGACTAGGATGCCTTAAACTTCTACGGATTATACCTATGTTCCAACTCAAGTCTAGGACCTATGGTGAGAGATTTTGTGGATTAAGCATCACATTCCTCATAGCCAGGTATGACAACCCCCGAATGAACGAATGACATGGGCCGTTTACACGGGCAGTACCCAGGGTCAAGGAACACGGCGTGTAACCATACTACATTCTGTGTAACCTTTTCATATGGACATGAGACACTTGTCTTCTATGACTAGGACTAGTTATCTTAGGGTTTGTACCCTTGGTTGTTTCCCTGAAGGTTCCGGTATCATTTCCTTTACGCAAGAGTATGATCCCTTCAACAGAACTCCCTAAATAGAGTTGTTGGAATCCCCTCTATGAGACATAGAGCCGGATCCTCTATTCGTTCTTGGAACCCTAGGTAGAGTTCTTGGTATCGACGTGACCAACTTTACCCCGGCACTGATCCTCTGCTTAGCAGATTTGCTCAAACTGTGTTGTCGGAATCACCCTATGACTTGGTTGTGATCCTCATCAGAGCATCATGTTCTCAAGGTACTTGTGGAGTGTGTTCTCCAATAATGAGTACATCGTACCTCTCTCTTCAGACCTAGGAGTGTGTTCTCCCAATTGCATGCTTAGTGGAATCTTTGAGCGGGATCCTAGTGGTGGTATTGGTGATTGTTGATTGTGCATGAGTATATCTGGATATTCTTGTGGTATGTTCTTTTGACATATACTGTGTAGAGATGACTGTATCTTTCCTTTGTGGTATTTTCCATTGTAGTATTTCCTTTGTGGTTTTAGGGTGTCCTATTGGGTATCTTTATACTCACCCATGCATGGGATTTTCCCACACGTGTCGTGTCTTGTGCAGACGAGCAAGCCTTTGACAGGATTATAGACGGACCAGGACCGAATGGTACACAGTGAGATCAGACAGGCCAAGGTGTGTTCCTATGACTATAGACTGTTGTCCCAGCACCTTTATTTACATGTTGGACTTTGTTACATACATTCTATATAGTGGGATTGTACTTTTGGCCCAGGGTTTACTTTCTTGCACGTTACTTTCCTATCGTACTCTGTGGATGGGTTTTAGTGTATGAATGCATCTTTTCCATTTTTAGTAGTTTTTAATTTTCATCATTGTGAGATTGGAGTTGTGTGTGTGATTGTACATGTTTATAGGCAATTCCTCCCAGGTTATTAGTATGCTTACTCGCTGCTAGTCACCGGCCCCTGGCCTATTGGACGCGGTCTTGGGGAGTTGCGGCTCGGGCCCCACTAGGACGAGTCGTGATAGAGTGGTATCAGAGGTGGTCGGTTCTACCTTAGGACCGAGAGTCTGTGAGTTGGCTTGGGGAAATAGTTTAAAGTGTTTCGAGTTCAGATTTCAGGCCAGGGACCCTAGTGTTGGTGCGGGCGGCCGACGTATCCAAACACCAGGACTCTGATAACTTTCTTTTCGACTCGGAACATGAGAACACTAGTTGCAGGGAAAATAATGGCACATGCATCATATAAGAATGGGTTGTTGTTTCCATGTCCTTTTTGAGTCAGCTCTCCAGATATACTCACTAAATGAGATACATCTTGTTTCCTTACAGGATGCCCCGCGATGGGCACCCACTAGGATCCAGCAGCTCGATCATGAGGAAGACCCACTAAGTGATGAAGCTTCGATACAAGGGCCAGATCCCCAGTTTTACCACCAGGTGGTGTGCCAGTTATCCCGCCACCTATGGATAAGTGTTTAGTGTCTTCTATACTAGTGGAGGAGGAGCGAAGGCTGAGGTCACTCCAAGAGTTTCAGAGACAGAGTCACCATAGGTTTCGAGGCGATCTTGACCCTCAACCAGCAGAGGACTGGCTTGATGCGGTGGCCATAGTCTTCAGTTTGGTCAGGACACTAGCAGACCAGATAGTGATCCTGGCAGTGAGCCTTCTGCAGGGCCCGACAGGATGATGGTGGAGCTTGGTTATCCAGGCTCACGACGAGGCGACACTCTCTTGGTCTTTGTTTGAGAATCTCTTCAGAGAGGAGTTTTCACCAGTTACCCTGAGAGCAGTACGAATATAGAAGCTTCATCAGCTGCAGCAGGGAACCATGAAAGTGGTTGACTATTCGTTGAGGTTTACCGACCTCTCACGGTGCTCAATTGATATGGTCATATATCAGTACTTTAGTTCTCGGACATTCGAGCGGGGATTTCACAAAGATATCTGAGCTAGCATCATCCCAATGAGAATTCCTACTTATGATGGTGTGCTCGAGCGGTCTTTGGTGGTCGAGAGCTTCTTAGCAGAGCAGAGATAGCAGACAGATGTCAGTAGTGGGCGAGCTGGAGCAGAGACATCGGCAGCAGGGAGCCGAAGTCAGGGACCCAGGCATGGGAGACGTTTTCAGAGGAGATCCCGGGACAGGGGATCTGCCGTATAGGGATTGCAGGGCGCATCCAGTCAGCCTTGAGAAAGGCGATGCAACTCATGTGATGGAAGGGGACATCTCGCTCAAGATTGTCCGACCCGCCGTACTACTGACACAGGAGCAGTGGATAGGCCACATTGGTAGAGGCAACGTGTGGAGCAGGTATATCCGCGGGGTGGCGTAAATGGTAGGGGTGCTGGGAGAGCTGCCGAAGGTGGTCGACCTTTTGATCATTTACCACCACCACCCCCAAGAGGTCCACCCCTGGCTCAGGGAGGTGGTGGATAGAGGCATGGACAGCTGCAGGTGGCAGATTATTATGACCCAGGTACTCATGGAATGATTAGAGGTACTATATGTTTCTTTTCTACCTTGCCTACCGTATTGATATACACAGGTGCTAGTCATTCCTTTCAGGCTGCTTATCTTGATCGAGACCGTGAGATTCTAGTTGAGCCATTGACTCGACTCTTACGCTTAGAGACACTGACTTGAGAAGATTCAGAGATCACACACCTCTGTAGACAGTGTGACTGACCCTTTGAAGTGAGAGTTTTGGTTGGAACCTCTTGGTGGTAGCATCGAGGCCTTATGATGTCATTCTTGGTATGGATTGGCTATCCATAGGTCATGCCCATATCGACTATTTTAGGCGAAGGGTGTGGTGTGTCTGCAGTGATGGAACAAGGTTCTATTTTGTCGGTGAGAGAGAGACCCAGGCAGCGCAGTATGGACTCGTGCATAGGAGGGATCAACCGATTTCACATCAGTGGGCTAGTATAGCCCTTAGCGCAGAAGATGCTATAAGTTTACAAATTCCATCAGTAGTGGCTGAGTACGAGGATGTCTTTCCGGAGGATGTCCCTAGGCTACCTCCCCAGCGGGAGATAGATTTCTGCATTGAGTTGCAACCCGGGATGACACTGATATCATCATCATCATATTGTATGGCACCTGCAGAGCTTCGTGATCTGAGGGTGTAGCTGGACGACTTGCAGAAGATGGGCTTTGGGAGACCCAATGTTTCACCCTGGGCGTCCCCAATGTTCTTTTCCATGAAGGAAGACGGGAGCTTGAGACTATGTGTAGATTACTGGCGCTTGAATCAGGTGACCGTAAAGAACCAGTATCCACTACCGAGGATCGATGACCTCTTTGACCAGTTGAGAGGGGCACGATGGACCTCGAAGTTTGATCTATGATCAGGCTATCACCAGTTGTGAGTACGGGAGGTGGATATACCGAAGATGGCTTTCAGATGTCGCTACGGTCACTACGAGTACTTGGTGATGCCCTTCGGCGTGACGAATGCCCCAGCGGTGTTCATGGGGCTCATGAACTGGATCATTCAGCCCTATCTAGATCGTATTGTAGTGGTCTTCATCGATGATATCCTTGTGTACTCTGCGTCTGATGAGGAGCACGCGAGACACCTAAGGATGGTTTTGGACACACTCCGAGAGCACCAGTTGAATGGGAAACTCTCGAAGTGTCAGTTCTGGTTACAAGAGGTCCACTTTCTGGGACACGTTATCTCAACAGATGGTGTATCAGTGGACCAAGCCATGGTGGAGGTAGTGCTAGCATGGGAGCCACCCCAGAGTGTGACGGAGGTGCGGAGTTTCCTTGGGTTGGCAGGCTATTATCGGAGATTCATTCTTGATTTCTCCAGGATCATATCACCCATGACAGATTTGACCCAAAAGGGGAAGCCTTTCGTGTGGACTGAGAGATGCCAGCAGGCTTTCCAACAGTGGAGACAGAGTTTGACGAGTACCCCGATCATGAGGTTACTGGAGGAGGGTGTCGAGTACGTTGTGTTCCGTGACACATCAGGAACTGGGCTTGGTTGTGTTCTGATGCAGAGGCAAGCGGTGATTTCCTATGGCTCACATCAGTTGAGGCCACACAAGCAAAACTACGCGACCCATGATCTTTAGTTGGCAACGGTAGTCTTCGGATTGAATATGTGGAGGCACCACCTGATGGGCGAGCGGTTTACCGGCTACTCTGATCACAATAGTCTTAGATATATCTTTTCTCAGAAGGATCTGAATTTGAGATAGAGGATATGGGATTAGTTCCTCCAGGATTATGACAATGAGAACATTTATACACCTGGGAAGGAGAATGTAGTGGAAGATTCTCATAGAATGAAATCCAGTTCACAGTTGCTGGATGAGGTGATAAGGCAGTTGGCCTCCTTACAGTTACCCTTCGTGGATGGAGATGAGGGAGCTTACCTTCAGTTGATGGTTGTTACCCCTCCACTCCTACAGTGAGTTAGGGAAGCATAACATGAGGATTCTAGTTCTAAGACTCTACATGCTCAGATATCCACAGGTGATGCTGTTGATGGACATTCAGAAGGTGGGGAGCACGTTGTTCTTTGAAGAGGGTGCACGGTAGTACCAGTGAAGTTGCGGGAATAGGTTATGAGGGAGTTCCATATATCGCCTATTGCGGTGCATCCAGGCATTGAAAAGATGTATCAGGACCTCCGACGTCAGTTCTGGTGGCCAGGAATGAAGAAGGGTGTGGCAGAGTTCATCTCTCAGTGCCTTACTTGTCAGCAAGTAAAGGCTGAGCACCAGGTGCCAGCAGGTTTGACTCATCCCCTTGAGGTACCAGAGTGGAAGTGGGACGGGACATCCATGGACTTCATGATGGGTTTATCACATACGTCCAGGGGACACGATGCCATCTGGGTGATCATTGATCGACTCACCAAGTCAGCCCACTTCCTAGCCATACAAGAGCAGAGTTCAGTGGAGAGACTAGGACGCCTCTACCTGAAAGAGATAGTCTGAATTCATGGAGTTCCATCCATGATCGTCTCAGATCGTGATGCTCATTTCACATCCCAGTTGTAGAAGGGATTGCAGGAAGCCTTTGGGACTCAGTTACGCTTGAGCACAACGTTCTATCCCCAGACTGATTATCAGATAGAGCAAACCATTCAGGTCCTGGAAGATATGCTTCGAGCTTGCATACTTGACTTCGGTCATAGCTAGGAGGATTACCTACCACTAGTGTAATTTTATTATAACAACAGTTATCATTCCACTATTGTTATGGCACCATTCATGGCTTTGTATGGGTGACCTTGCAGGTCACCACATTGAGGGACTGACCCGGGAGAGTCCGCCCTCATGGGCCCAATGATGGTGAGAGCTGCTACAGAGAAGGTACAGGTCATCCAGGAGCAGATGAAGACCTCACAGAGTCGTCAAAAGTCGTATTCCGACAGGAGTTGGAGGTCCTTGGAATTCAATGAAGGAGACCATGTGTTCCTTCAGGTCACACCTCGACCGGGATTGTAGAAATTTGGCCAAGGAGGAAAACTATCTCTGAGGTTCATTGTCCCTTTCCAGATTCTGAGTAGAGTTGGAAAGGTAGTGTATTTCTTGGTTCTACCTCCTCATATTGAACATGTACACAACGTCTTCCATGTGTCGCAGCTACAGAGGTACATGCATGATCCATCACACGTCATCAATTGGGGCAAGTTGGACATCGATGATGGAGCGACCTTTGCAGAGTACCCAGTAGAGATTGAGGATTGATAGGAGAAGATCCTTTTTGGGCGTGTTATTCCCTTGGTGCATGTCCAGTGGTAGCACGGGAATCTCCAAGAGAGAATGTGGGAGCGCGATGCTCATATTCGCGTGTAGTACCCACATCTTTTTTAGTAGCCTTTGTTTTAGCTTTTCAGGGACGTAAAATCCCTAAGGTGGGTGTGATGTAATGTCTCAGATTTTTCCATGTATTATTTTAATATTATATGGGAATTAATTCAAGACCAGGCTCTGAGACAGCGTGTTGTTCCGAGGCCCGGTGAGCCTGGAACAAATTTTTGAATTAATTTTAATAATTAAATAACGCGTGCGTGCTGTTTTCCTGAAAAAGTGGAATAACTCTTAAACGGGTTCTCGTATCATAAATTTGAGGGAACCATTGCGTTCAGTGTAGTGTTTTTACCTTAGCGAAGGCCTAAAATTGACCGGTGCAGGTTAGTAGTAAAATCTAGTTTTTGGACGCAACCGTAATAAAATATTAATTAAAATATTTTATTTAAATCTATGTTACAAAAAAATCCCTTATCTTTTTAAATGGACATTTCAATGGGGATCAATGTTACAATTTCCAAAACCCTGACACCCTTGGCGGCTCTGGAGGCTCTTGAAGAAACCTCCCAATGTGGCGACGACGACGCAGTGACCAGATCATCGCTGATGAACACCGAGAAATCCAAGTAGGATGTTTTTCTTTATTTTTCCTTCACCATTTTTGATTTCCATGATGAACGCGGACTAATCCATGAACAGATTAGCCCGAGGGTCGATTGTTCTTGCGGGACTGGTTCATGCGGGGATTTAAAGCTTTGATTCTTGAGATTTTTTTGGTTTTCATTCTAACGGCGGCAAACCTGGATCATCACGAACGACGATCGAGGTTCTCCCCTCTTGTTGATTATTGTTTTCCCTCTTACATTATTAATTGATTTCTACATGTTCTTGGAGGAAATATATCGTTTCACATTCATTTCTTGATGCAATGATCCGAAATCAATGATCCAACGTCAAGGCGACCTAGCAGAGGTGCGACGACGATGACGGCAGCTGAATCGATGTGGTTAAGAAGTCCCCGATCTTCATGTGTTTCATGCGGACGGATCGAAATGCATTTTCAAGATCAATTGGAAGCTTGAAACTGATGGAATCAATTTAGTAGGGGTGGGATGACCCCAAATCCAGAGTTTCGTGATGATCGGACGGTTGGATCAAGATCCGGAGCAACAGATGAGGCGTGCTGAGGAAGACGGCAGTTCTGTAAATTTCCCGACTACACAACATGTAGTATGGGATACACGGCATGTGTTCGTTGGTGGGATTACATAACGTGTACTCACATAGTAAACAGACACGGGCAGGGTACACGGCCATGGACACGTCGTGTATACCCCTCCCCGGACAAACCCGGTCAGATACACGAGATACACCATGTACTGGTACACGGGCAGACGACACAGACACGGACAGAGGCCGTGTATGGGTACATGGCTATCATACACAGAGCAAGCCCAAGTTCTCGGACACGACGTGTGATTCTTCTACACATCATTTAGTTTCTTTCTATCCGACAAACCGAATGACACGGGCCGTTTACACGGGCAGTACCAGGGGTCAAGGAACAAGACATGTACCTTTTCTACACACCATGTAGTTTAGTTTTACATAGCTTGAAAGAATGACTTGGGAAGTTTACACGGGCAGTACCCAGGGTCAAGGAACACGGAAGGTAACCATACTACACACCATGTAACCTTTTCTTGTTGACTTGAGCTGCTTGTATTCGGTGACTTGGACTAGTTCTCTTATGGCTCGTACCCTTGGTCATTTCCCTGAAGGTTCTGGTATCATTTCCCTTACGCAAGAGTATGTTCCCTTCAACAGAACTCCCTTAATAGAGTTGTTGGAATCCCCTCTATGAGAATTATAGCCAGATCCTCTATTCGTTCCTGGAACCCTAGGTAGAGTTCTTTGTATCGACGTGACGGACATTACCCGGGTGACGATCCTCTTCTTAGAGGATTAGCTCAGAATGAGTTGTCAGAATCACCCCATGACTTGGTTGTGATCCTCATCTAAGCATCATGTTCTCAAGGTACTTGTGGAGTCTATTATCCCAGAACGAGTACTTCGAACCTCTCTCTTCAGACCTAGGAGTATGTTCTCTCAGT
Source organism: Viscum album (assembly GCA_963277665.1). NCBI lineage: Eukaryota > Viridiplantae > Streptophyta > Magnoliopsida > Santalales > Viscaceae > Viscum > Viscum album. The sequence goes on along the minus strand of OY728161.1, from coordinate 576,948,098 downwards.
TGCATGCTTAGTGGAATCATCGAGCTAGATCCTAGTGGTGGTATTCGCGACAGTCGATTATGCATGAGTATATCTGGATATTCTTGTGGTATGTTCTTTATACATATACTGTGTGGAGATTATTATATCTTTCCTTTGTGGTATTTTCCTTTGTTGTATTTCCTTTGTGGTTTCAGGGTGTCATACTCGGTATTGTTATACTCACCCCTGCGTGGGCTTTGCCCGCACGTGTCGTGTCTTCTGCAGACTAGCGAGCCTTTGACAGGATTTTAGGCGAACCAGGACCGGATGGTACGCAGTGAGATCAGACAGGCCGAGGTGTGTTCCTATGGCTACAGACTGCAGTCCCAACACCTTTCTTTACAAGTCGGACTTTGTTGCAGACTTCCTTTCTAGTGGGATTGTACTTTTGGCCCAGGTTTTACATTCATGCACTTTACTTTCCTGTCGTACTCTGTGGTTGGGTTTTAGTGTATGCATGCATCTATTCTATTTTTAGTAGTTTTTACTTTTCAGCTTTGTGAGCTTGGAGATGTGTGTGCGTGTGGACAGGTTTATAGTCAATGCCTCACATGTTAGTAGTATGCCTAATCGGTGCTAGTCACCAGCCCCTGGCCTATTGGAGGCGGGCTTGGGGAGTTGCAGCTCGGGCCCCACTAGGACAAGTCGTGACAAAAATGGTGATGTGACCCATCATCATTCATAGAAAATTGATTAGGCATCAAATAAGGTGACACACTCCGGAGTATATATACTTTATCTAAAATATCATCCAACCAAGCCTTAAAATCTTTTATTTCAGTGGGTTCAATATATTGATAATGAATATATATAGTCTTAGTTCCCATAAATAAATAGATAGAATATTCTACCTCCCATAATTTTGGGAAAACTTGAGAATTCAAAAGAAAAAATGTTGGAAGGCATTATGAAAAATGGAGGGACAAAATATATCATTTATTCTTTCTTCAGATCAATGATGAACACTGATATTACATACCCTAACTCTGTATAATATTTTTTATACCTACTTGTACTCTGTTTACATTCTGTCAAAATTATATAGGACACTCTATCAGGCATAGTAAATGAGTCCTGTCAAAGATAGAAGTCAATCTAGGATTAATTAACAATGATCAAATCCATCTGTAATATTTCATCAATGTAAATCATGATGAGAAATATAAAACAACATTAAATATCAATATTTGAAAATTAGAAGAAAAAAATATGGACAACATGGACTCTACTATCTCTTCGCATTGAGGGGTGTAGTAACATCCATAGTATAAGATAAAATATGCATGGAAATATTTAAAATATTAATAATATGATACTATATAAATAAATTTGATCATATAGAATCAAATAATCTAATCACTAAATATGAATATCCAGTGATGGTACCTATCACAGTAGTTGGACCCATATATTCTTCCTTGGGAGACTCTTCCACTATATAAAAAAGATTTGATTTGGATGTTCATGGCTAGAACCACATATTTTATGAAACATATTATTTCAACATAGTTGTTATAGGGGTTAGAGATCTCATTATAATATGTGGAGTATAATAGTTATGATAGAACATATTTATGTGTCTTGAGTGTCTAAAACAACTATATAACTTAGTTTCATTAATGCAAACGTTTTTTAGTTCCCATGTTGGAACACTCAAAGATAATTAAAGTTCCTCATCTCCGTAAAAAATGAGGTCTATAATAACCAAGCAATCGAGAGCCGCCATAAGAACAGACACTCTTTCTAATTATATTGAATAAAATAATAGAAATTCCACTATGAGAAAAAATCAAATACCATCATCCTTGAATTACTAGCCATGTCAATCACAAATCTCAATGTTCCATCCATCATGTTATTATATGAAAATATATACAATAATAAAACATTAGAATGAATAGTATATACTTAAAAACCTGGTGTGGAATTCAAAATCTAGGAAAAGTAGTATTCATACTTAGTCATGAACCATTATTCAGGATTTAGTTTAGAAAACACTAAAACTTATCCAAATCCATATACTCTATATTGAACTGGTAACTAAAAAGAAATCTAATGCCCATCCAATCTATGATCTCATTCTTATTAATCATCACAATCATGTCCCACCATATCCAAGTGGTTCCTTCCTTGTTAAAAATGGAACATTTTAGCATGATGTCATCATGATTATCAATGAACTCAAAGAAGATCAATTCATCTCAACAAATCCAAATCCTCATTAAGATCATCTGACAATATTAATATTGGAGACGTTTAGTGAAGGAACTTCTTATCATGATTTTAAAAAAACCCTATGAGGTTTCACAACTATATATAAAATGGATATTTGTGCAATTATCTTTATAATAGCTTGGAAAGCTTGAGCAACACCTTCAATCATATTCTGCTCCACTAAAGGATTTTTTTTGTTGTGTTTCATTTTCAACATACTCTAATATCTAATTTTTATTCCTTCTCTGAGGCATGTCAATACATAATATTACCATAAAACATTGAAGTAATCGACTGAATATTCATTTTGACACTCAAATAAGAGAAATAAGTAAATTAATCCCATCATAAAGATAAATAATATTTGGATCTCAACCTATCCAAATAAAATAAATGAAAAGACTAATATTAATCCTCACGAAATCTATCCCAAAATACCCATGGTGACATAAGAACATCATGAAGAGGGATTCCAAATAAAACACTCACTTCTACCACCTCTATCTAGAAAAGATCACTCAAATGAATTATAATATATATTCAAGATGATAAACATTAAAATTCAATGCATCATCTTCAAAAACCATCCTGGATACGTTGTTGATCACATACCCGATTAGAAATTGACACGTCACAAAGGGAATTCATTATCTCTATATGTAGGAGATTAATACCTGGAATCATGAAAGATAATGTGGGAATATATTTTCCACCTAAACAACTGAATAAATATCTTAATGATAGTATGATCAAAAGAAAAATCCATTATAATAATATCAGTAGAAGACAAAAGGGAGTAAAAATACCAAAATTTTGCATCATAAAAGGAACAAAAATATATGAGATAAAACAACCCAAGTACCTATAGACTTATCTCCCCAAAAAACAAATTAAAAACAACATGAACCACCTCTATGTAGCACATTCTCTTTAATCAATCCGAGGAGAATAAAATGTATAATATCCAAATGGAAAACATATAATATTTTCTAAAATCATGGTATGGTATCACCACATGTTCAATAATATCATTACATAAAATATAAACCAAATCAAACATTCATTTTAAATTTAAATGTGATGCGTAGTATATTTTCATATTTGAAACAAAAAAATATTTTCATTTCAATTGATGAAATCATTTTATTCAATAGATTAAGTAAAATTTTTATATAACATAGTTTATATTTATAACTTAGAATCAGTAAATATATTTTACAACATTGGAAGATTTATACAAATATAGTTACCATAAAATACATGGTCAATGTACAAAATGTGATGATGGTTCAATGTTATAATATCATCTTACACTCATATTGGTGATTAGAACAATATGTATACAAATGTCTGTATGAAAATGTCCAAAAATGAATAATCAATTTCTTGGTGGGGATATGATCCTTTTTAATATTGTTTTTTTTATATTTATAGAGAATAAATACATTTCTAAGGAATTACCATCGTAGGGTTTTTTTCCCAAATAACCCACCAACTACCCAAGATCTTATGTGGTCAAATTGGGAAACTGTAATGTGAAATCAATTTTAATATTATTAAATATACAATTAACCCATTTAATTTTTCAATATTCCAATTTACATATAAATCCCAAATTGGGGCTCTATAATAAATTCATGGATTTTCAAGATTAGTCAAATAATAGGTTCTAATAAAAAAATTTCCTTTTTCACAAATCAATTTCATATAATCCAACCACTTCACAATCCCATCCCAATTTCTAATTCCATTGGAATTGGGGGTATTTCAAAAATATTAATTGCAAATATAATTTAATTCCCAATTCACAAATAATTGATTTTAATAAATTTTTTTGATATTAATTTAACGTAAAGATTAAAAATAAATGGTTTATAGCATTAAAAATCTCAACGGAACAACCTTATATTAACACGGGGATCTCAAATCACAACACAAAAATTATAAATTTCAAAAGAAGAATGATAAAAATATAGATCAAGATTCAAACCTAGATACATGGTAAAAAATTTATTAAATATATCATGTTGAGATATTGTAACAAACACTATGATGACGTTGACCCATCATTGACATATATTCAACTATAAATTGTGATGAGGAACTCTATTTTATGGTTGACAATGTTGAGCCATCATCGCTAGCCTGATTCCAGCCACAAGAACCACATTGCGACCATCACCATCATATTTCCCCTTCACATTGCATCACTGTTAGATGAAATACCATATTTGACTTCTAATTTGTTTCATAAACATACACATCCCACACAATATCACTATAAAATTACAAAATTATGATCTCTATCCCATTTAATCATCCTCTAAGAATACATGGGTTTCAATCATTCTTAGATCACGCACGTTAATTCTAAATCCTCAAACCCATGGGAGAATGATGATGAATTCATAAAACCATTTCAAAAAAGAACATGATGATGTTAAAAATATCATAGGTCATTTAGATTCATCCCATTTACGAAACAATGGTGATACATGTGTAAAATTGGCGTTATAATAAAAATAAACAATAATGTTCATGAACTCAATTTATGTTCAGCTTCACGCATGTAACAAAAATAGTTGGGAAACAATATATTATTTAAATCTAGTATTTTCAAATTAATATATTTTTAGAAATTGAGTATATATAATTACCTACAACAAAATGGATTTATTTTTATTGACTGGATTTTCTTCTAGAAAATAATATTATAATGATCCCATAACATTCAATTCCCTTCTAATATTTCACATTGATCATTCATCATCTATCCTTATTCTTGAAAATAAATCTCAATCAAATGTCCTTTTTCCACTCTAATATTGAATGGATATGGGGATTACAATGGTAATACATCAAAATAATTTATTTATAGGGGAGGTAATGGTTTGGGACATTAATTAATTTTACATCAGAAATTATTTAATAGAATTGATAAACCCACCAATAGTCTCTATCATTCATGTTCGATAAGCCATGGAACATTTTTTGGTTCCTGGGGTAAACTCATATTTTTAATTCAACCATGGTACCATTTTTTCCAAAAAAAAAAAGGAATACCATTTATTCATAAAATATGCCTAAATGAGCTTTAATATAAATAAATATTTTTAATATTTTAATTTCAGTGTCTTATAACACCAAAACACTTTACCGATTCAGATAAAAACATTTGATATATATATATATATATTCAAAGAACTAATCCTACAAAACCACCATTATCATATACTACCATAAATTCACTAGTTTTGTCCCAGAAATAAAAAACTGCAGAAATGGTTTTGTGTAATAAGACCATATCCGGATCCAATGTTCACATTAGATCTCATGTATGATCCAATGACACTAATCCAATCAGATCAATTAAATTATCAATTGACGAAGGATATTATCCTCATCGTCATTGATCAACTCTCGGTACTCTCTAATTTTTACCTACTACTCAATATTCTTCTCAACTCATTCAATTATGTTTGATGGTTCAAAAATATATCTCCATTGAAATGGAACATAAAAGGCATCATCCATAATGTCCAACTGCAGTAGAAAAACCGTGGGATATATAACCTTACAAACCTTCTATTTGATATATAATTACATGATAATCTTCTATGAATGATTTATTTTCTAAAAAATATCCTCAATTCATATCATGAAAATACACTCAGGAATACATTATCTCCCTACCCAATCACCATTGCACAAAAATGTTGATCTTTATAAGATTTTGAAATTATCATGGTGGTCCTAATATGGTCTTAAAACACCTGATACTTATCATTAATTAAATGAACTATCTATGTTACAAAAGTAAATTTCCCACTAATGTTATCCCAATATAATGGTGGAATGAAGGATCACCAATAAAGGGCCTCAAATTGTGTCAGGCTAATAGTTGATTGATATTTTTTGTTGTCAGAAAATCCCAAAAATGTAAAGTTTCATCCAAAATAGAAATGAATTCTGACATGAATACATCATCATATCATGTAGTACATTGATATTCATGGATCCCAATCACTCTTGGGGGGGGGTGGGTGAAAAATAGTGCCCATATGTACCTGGGTCCAAAAATACTCCTAAAAAACACTCGATAACCATGAAATTAATCTAGAATCAAAGTATAAGAAAATATTCATTGTTAAACCATAAATATATACATTATCATTCATTTAAAACTTACCTAAAACCTGAAATGAATGATACTCTTTGATAAAATGATTGTGTGTAAACATGGGGAATCTGTTTTTAATCACCCATCTAGCATAGTGGATATCGATATCTATTGAATTTTCGTAAAAAATCCTTATATATTCCATTAAACATCAACTCCATGATCCAAATAGGATGATCCACTCTTTCTAAATCATTACTGTCATAGGTCACGAATTAACATCTTAGAAACTGAGAGACAAACTCAGTAATGCTCTACCAAATGCAAGACAATAAATAATACCTCTAATTTCCACATAAATATTTTTCTTTTCTAGATGTAAAACCAATTATTATGTAATAAACTCCCACAAAACATCTTCATTCAATGTGAATATAAATAAAAAATACCCATATTAATGGATTCCATTCTCCCAACATCCATAATGTATATATTGTGTATATTATAAAGATATATTATAATGTAAAACCTCACATATTATTTCTAAAAAATGATAGTATCTCACATATAATAAAAATTTTAGTGTCACTAAAATCTACTAATGGAGAGCTTTACCCATCCGCTTCATGAGAGTTAGCTTCACTTAAGCTATCTATCATGAAACCATTTCCAGTATATATGTAACTAGGTCTCATTCAAATGTTATATATCATATAATTTCCATTCGTTTTAGTGTAGAATTTATATAATATTCAGTATTATTGGAATTCTATCCATTTCCTCAATCTCATGTTGAGACCTCATTGATTGATAATTTACCAACATCATTGGTGCTATGGGTAAATAATTAAACACATGAAAAAAATGACAATGTATCCAAATCATTGAGGTGAGTATAAAACTATGAATTAAGTGTCGTTATTAAATCTATTTATTCCATGGTGTCTCATTTTTGTTGAGAAATTAGAGATCAATGATTTCATCTACATAAAAACCTGACCATGTCCTTCTCGAGATTCATTAAAAAACACAACATACTAAACAACCTTATTTGGAATTAAAAAATGATCAATTTTAAACCTATAATTGAGCTTCATGAAGTCTCTATGAAACACATTGGACATAGTGAGTAACATTAATCTTTTCATAATGGTATTCAAAGTAGATACATTCCTATAAAATAATACAAAAGATCACCAATAGTACCCAAAAAATCAATTACATCTACACAAATCTAAAAAACGCATTGATGGTTCCCTTGAATGAACTAAATAATTCAGAGAGGCCCTAAAATATAACCACACATATGAAAATAAAACATTTAGTGACCTTACCATAATGAAATTTCACTCATCATATGTCCAGGACCATCATAAAATGATTCATATTCTCAAACAAATACAAAGAGTATAAAACAATATCATCAATGAAGTCATCTTTGAATTGTTCATAGTATGTCTATATGTTCTTGTTCCTAAGACCCATTAAGAATTTAGAGGTATTACACAATGATAATCTCATCACTGATAAATCTTGGTGTTCTTAGGAACTTAATATTGTTACATTATGAATGTCATCAATGAAAATCAATAAAGGATGTTTTCTAGACTGGATATCAATATTTGAGAACAAAATCACAATATTACATTAGTAAAAGAAGTCTTCAATCCGTAATAATTGATCATGATCATTAGATAAATTACGAAATTTTTATAAAACAAGGTTTTCAAAAACCCAACCTCCCATATAATTAAAGCCTTGGGACTGACTGTGGTTACACATTCTGTCAGATAATGAAATTCTATCAATGATTAATAAAATGAACTCGCTTATTTTTTATCATAATATCAACTATCTGATATTCTACAATATAAATTATTGTATCACTAGGGTGAAATTATATATGAATGTCAATATCCAATTATTTATTTAGTTTTCAAACTTCTATAGTAACAACATCCATAAAATCAACCAATACAAATAGATCTATGATGGCTTGGGAACACATTTTTGCAAGGTATAATCTTACCAATGGAATGATGAGAAAATAAAACCTCCCAGTAACGATAGAACCCCACTCATCCATATGATCTCTATTTCCCATTAATGAGAAGACTTTCCAATTTTTGTAAAACCTCAAACTCAATAGTTATAAATTATATAATAACATACCATGAAAACAAGTCTATACCTATAATAAAATCATATGGTATCATCGCAATTACCATGGAGTCCTAGGTTAAACAATCTTCTCGAAATTCTAAATAATTGTTTGTAATGATAGAAAATTATAAAGAATAATTCATTTTGGAACATATATAAATAATTAATGGCATTAATACACAACCAGATGATATAGGTCACAAAAATTCGATTTAGTGATAATGTAATGGAACTCCTTATGACTATAAGTATTGGAACAAGATTAATGATGTCAAATATCATAAATAGAATAAACATGTGTCAAACATGATCATATACTTCAACAAACTACAGCCTCCCATTACCTTGAATGTCATCCCTCTAAGCATGTTATGTTCCACCAATAGTTTCTAGTGTGATTCAATAATAATCACATCCTCCTCCATAGCCTCCTCCCTCTAGTGATCCATATGCCCCTATTTTAGAACTACCTCTCATGGGGTCGACCTTACTGTATTTCGGATATCCCTTGTAATGATACTATATCTCCTATGGGAGTCTATCCAATAATTATCTGCATTCCACTATACATCAATTTAGAAAATATCAATCCTTGTGACCTTTATAGTAAAAATTATAGATTCACTCTACTCATGGATGATATGACACACTAAATGAACCCCTAAAATATCCAATCCTTATGTTGACTTATGGGCATGGGAATGTCTCTTATGGTGATTCCATGATTAAAACATCCTAACATATACTGTAAGTGACATTGGATCATTATTACCCTTGATTACTCATGATGATAAAACTCATTATTCTATATAGCTTTGGTATAAATAAATCAAACTCTAACACCCTAAAATAACATGGAATGATTATGTACACCAAACTAGAAAGGATATATATATATATATATATATCCTCTTTTAAAAAACCAATTCCACGATGTATCCATCTATAACCATTTCAAAATAGTAACAAATAGGTTTATAAAACCTTATGGCACAATTATCAATATACATGAGAAACATATGCATCTCGAGAAGAACATGTATCAATATAAAACAGAAGAACGAAGGGTAATACTTAATGTTGAAAAGATGATGGATATTTTACAATGAGTTTATCATCTCATCATGATTTTTGGTGACCAGAATCAAGTAGATGCCAGAAGTTCATTGAATATGGTTGTTCTTATAGAAAACATATGATCATATAGGGAGCGAAGAATCATTTCATTTCAATTCACGACAATGAGTAAATATTCAACTAGGGGATATTTAACACACCATTAACCCTCAGTAGTCTTCATCACTTGAACACATGTAATAAACTATGAATTCACGTATTGTTATGGTAAATTTTTTAATATATTGGAATCTCAACAGTTTGTGGAACTACACAATTCTTTATTTGAGGAAGCATATGATGAGTGGGTCCCTAAACTATGACCCCTTAAAATAAATGGTCATTATCATGATATATTATTAATAACATAAATGACTATCACTCAAAAAGAATCATGAATATCATCCATATATACCAAGGTATGATAATAATATATTCTTAGATAACCTAAGAGGGGAATGAATTTAATAAACCCACCATTCCAATATAATTCATGTACCATAGGTTCATTGTGATTTAACATTTTTCTAATTAGGAAACCATGTAGTCAGAGTAATGGCATGTGAATATGTAGTCCCTAAAAAATACCATGTTCCCTGACATGATATTTGAGCTCAATACATTCATACATTGTTTCCTTATGGTATAAAAAACATTATTTAAACTCTAAAAACTGAAAAGGGGAATGACCATCTCTAATTCCACTATATAATGATCCAACCCACCAGGACACTTCCTAGGGTGTCAGTATGTTGAGTGTGACATACCAGGAATGCATCCAATATTACGTGCATATGAAACAATAATTGATTTGGTATATAATATAAATTAAAGGCCTTTTCTTAAAATACATTTATTTTCAGAAAAAAAGTTCCCTTAAATAGTTAAATGATATTAGAATAATCCATAACATTTGGATTTTGAACTAAGAATGTAACAAACTATAGGATGTGCGTTAATGTGTAAAAACATAATAATATTTTCATATAGTGGGAAACTACACAACCAATTGGAAATGATGTCCGAACTATATGGAAATTGGAAAATAGAATTATAGAATTGAACCCATCTCACAATATCAATGGACAACAACAGAACACTATTATACCCACTATGATCTACTATAAACATTAAAAATAACCATTGATTGATCATTCATTTATCATATAACTTAGAACATGTATCAAATTCCCATGTCGAGGTTTGTATATAAATACCACGTATTCTTTCTTAAAATCTAAAAATATAGAAATATAAATAGAAACATCCGAATAAAACCATAATGGAAATATTAGGGAAAACCAAAAATCATATCTGATAAAATGAATCTAGTGAGTGACTGAATGGGAATCTCTATCTAGTCATGAATATAAGAATGATGACTCATCTTACAGCTTATAAATCTATATCTACAAGTTCAAACAAAAAATACAACATAATAATAATTTATTTGGATCCCCCAAATCATTATAATGATCCAAAAACGATAGATATCTTACTCAAAAAGAGGATAAACTTCCTTCTCCAGTTCAATAATGGGTAAGCCCCACCATGTTAATAGAGTACTCATACACAATGTTATATGTTGGAGTATTGTCTCAAAATTTTTAAAGTGTATAGGGAATTCATGCCTTGTAGAGATAGGTTAGTACATACTCGAACATATATTAAATGATCATAACAAATAAATTATAATGGGCATACAGTTTGAATGTATGATCTATTCATGTAAAACCAAATCTCCTATCTTTATCCCGAAAATTAATGAAACAAAAAATCCAACTAGAAAATCTACATTGCATAGGATTATCATCATCCAAATTATGAGTCATGAAGAATGAGATTCACAAGGTGGATGTCTCGATGAAAACACTAATGATGTTTAGTTTGTATACATGAAATATAATGGAAACCCTATGTATGATATTATATTATTAAAAGGATCATTTACACAATACCATATTCATGTAATTAACCATTATCAGGTACTCTCATTGTGCCCAAGTAATCTAGTTATCCTTGGTTCCTCTAACCATGTCCTTGTACTCTGGTCATTGTTTTTCCCTTGTATGCTAGCCATGATCATGTACCAAGAAATTTCATTTTCCATATAATACTCATGTAAAAATCCTACTACTAACACCACCTGACATAATGTATTGATAAAATACATAGAATTTTATATATAGTTATACAAAAAACCATATTCTTCGTATCATGGCAACTATACAACGTGTATTCTAAAATGAATAAGTTATATAATTTTTTTTCTGGAGAGCAATGAACTATTGAGGTGTCTCACCCAATCTACTACCATCACTGATTCATCCATGATTCCAATCTTGGAACTTAGATTCTTGAATTAATAAACTAAATGAATATCTTATATCCATAATTCAATAACTGAATGAATTTGTGGATCATCTTCATGGTACGACATTGTCGCATCGACTCTACCATCATTGAAATCCCATGATCCCTCAAATAATATTTACCACTAACACCCATAACATGTAGCACACCATTGAATAATTGTTAATCAGTGATATAAAAATAGTTCATAAGTCCTCCATGAATATTGGGGTTTAACTTATATTCAATCTAACACAATAATAAGGAAATAAAAACCTATACATCCAACGATAATCAAAAAGAAGATTGGATGTGAGAAATAACATGAATCAATTGAACAACATCATTGTCTTATGATATACTATAAAATTATTGAAAATGTTAAAAACTAGGGTAAATTTTGGGGAACAATATAAATAAAAAATAGAATTCACGAAAATAATTTAAATCATGGTCCATACAACGAATGATAATTACTATAAAAAATATTTTTAATTTCATTCTTTTAAAAATAAATCATAGAGATGAAATACATGAAATAACGTGACATACCAAAATAATGGATTGATCAAAACATAAAAAAATTTATAGAGAATAAAATGAGAATTCCCCACTTCATTTATCATCTATTTCATATTTCGCCTCAATTGTTTGATGTAGCTCCATATTCCCAAACCACTAATTCCAACACCCACTTTATTATATCTAATTTACCTGGTTTATAATGTTATCATTGAAAAATAATCTAGATGATGTATTTATATAGGTGGAATAGGGTTTAGGATAATAAATATTTAAATTTTATTTAATAAATAAATTACAAAATGCACCAACCAATGTCAAATTCAACAGAATGCTGATGTTGAATTTTTTTTATTTTTACAGTAATCACCTTGTTTGGGAATAAACTATGTTGTTATATATCACATATTGAGTCCCAAGAAATGAGAAATCTATTTATTTTTATAATATGATAACTATTTATAAAATATATATATTTAAATATTTAAAATTTATTGAATCTGATATTTCATTACATAAAAATTTAGCGACAAAATTGAGGAAATATATAGATTTTTTATATAAATACTAAAAAGACTATAGACAAATAACATGAGTCCTTACAGGATCACATTTTTTATTACTGTCTATAAAAACCATGAGACTACCCAAGCATGTCTTTTAAGTTGTTAATTGTTTGAATATTGAATGTTACATTGGTTGGAAAAACCATTTTAATTTATATTGTATTATAATTATTGAAATTACTAATCTTATATAATATTATTTTAACCCCATATTACCTTATTTCCCCCAATTATTTGATGAAGACTTAGAGGATTCCTAGTCATCAATCCTTCCACTTTTATTGTGGTTGTTTTGGATCCCCCATCTTCTTTAGCTATGTTCCTTATAGTTATAATCTCTTTAACCATATTATTACTATCATATAATTCATCATATCATCTCATTCATGATTCATATTCCCTCTATTACATGGGTTTCATGGTTTTTAAAATCATTCTAATGGGTTTCATTTAAAAATAATATTTTTAATGTCCTGAATCCTAGAGTCACCCAATTGTGCCCAATATCCATTTGGCCACATGGCCTCAAGTGCATTTCCAAAAATTTCCAAGGATATCATCTAGTAGTGAGGGACTAGGGTGTGATATTGGGGAAACAATTCCATCATTGTCATAGTTGACATAGTAGAAAATAGATAAAAAATAGTAGCAGAATTATTAATACCATACAACATAATTAAAGAGCGGAAGACTTAAATTAAATCCATTGGAATACACAATATAAATATATAATGCATGGCATATGTATCTATGAAAAATTTCAAACAAGTCACAATGTTGGAATACCATACTAAAACCAACGTACATAATGGAATCATGTAAACACCAACAGCATCACAAGCTTTAGCTTGGTCCCATGCTCTCCAGCTACAACAACAATCAAGTACAAGATGAATAAGTGCACTTTAAATTATTAATAAATGTTAACATATAATATTTTTTAGGTCTAAAAGAAGACCCAAATATGGTGTGACATGAATCCCAATAGGAAACCACCAAAATATTTTTGTCTAACTGTCAGTTAGTATATAGAGCAGGTGATATGTGAAAATAATGAAAAAAACAAGGAAGTACCCAAAAGTAAATAGTCCTCTTGGTTTCTATTACATTCAGTTACTTTTATTGTTCACCTTTTGAATCATATAATATCATGATCTGGCCTATGCTATATATCCCCATGTGTAATAGTATCAAAACATATGTCCTAGAATACCATCTAAACAATAAATTAAGACTGAGTCCAACAATGTTCTTTTCCTTGGAAAACTCATCAAAATCATTCATTCATTCAAAAATAACCCTCTGGGAATGCTCTCATGTTATAACCCCTTTGTATTAACATAACACCAAATCATTAAATAATGACCCTATGGGAAGCTCTAACGATCTAACCCCTTTGGTTTAACATAGATCAAATAATTCAGAAATGAACTCCCGAGCAGATCTAATGGTCAATAACCCTTGGTACACATAGTAGAAATAAATTATAAATGACCACCTGGGAGTTGCTCTCACAGTCAATACCCATGGGTTAACATAATAGTAAAACATACATAAATGAACATACCTAGGCAATCTATCATAGTAAAGTTCCCATAGGTCAATGTTTTACAATTAATATCACATTTATATCATATAATCAGTAAATCCATCCTAAAAAACAAGGAATGGAAAACAAGGAAGGACTTACAGGCATTATAGAACAAATAGCCGTAAAAAATCAATGGAAAATGGAAAAGAAGGGTGTCCCATTGAAAAGGTATTTAACCGTACATATATGAAACTACCCTTTATCAATCAACCAAACCAAAACAGGTAATAAACAAGGTTTAATTAAAAAACATGGAATATCCCCAAATACTGGTATACTACACTTTTAGCTTATATAATCCAAAGACGAACAACGAAAGGCACAAACCGCCTACCCTAATATCGTGCGATCAATATACATGAACATTCAATTTTGAATCTTCCTAAATCAGTGTTGATCTACCAAAATGTGAGAAACACTCGTCTTTGAATAACTCATGAGAGGGAATGAATCAAGAAGAAATGATCTAGTGGAATTGAGAAATAAAGCGTGGGATTCTAATGCACCTGACGACATCTCAATTAGAGATCAGACAGAGAATTAGGGGTTCGATCTTTTTTCATCATTCCAATTGATTTTTATAAAACACGAGAAGAAGAAGAAGTTTTTTTGAATTGAGACATGACCCCAATATGATATATCTGATAAATAGAAAACTATATGGCATGTTAATTAAATGTATACAACATATCGTATCCTTATCTGGTGCCCAACTTAAGCGGTCTTCCCGGTCATCACATTTCTATTAGATAGCTATACGAGGCAATTGGGTACACAACGTATACATAGAAAAACCCAATTACATCATCTTCCTCAATATGACCCGAAATCTAGATCCATACCTAAAATGAAGATCCTGGTTTTTATAAACTTCCCCCTAAAGACCAATTCATCCACAAATTTCTCTTCCACGGGTGGTGAGGAAGAATCTGTGAACAACATTGGCCACTACAATCACACAACGACCACCCTCTCCCATGCCTCATACTCCACTATCCTATTCACCAATAGAACTCATACAATGGGAATATGCCAACCATAATGAACCTTTGTGCTTCGATCCAAATTCTGAATAGGATTCTCCTAGAAAGATGAGTCCACATCCCACTCATCCTCCTTAGGTAGAAAAATCTGAGACCTGCCTGAAATGTACCACTATAGCAAGGAAAAATGGAAGACATCATACATATCATGATACCTCTAAGGTGACTACAACCGATATGAAACTAGAAAAACTTTGTCCAAAACCTTAAACAACCCAACAAATCATTGTGTAATATTCCCTTATCTCCTAATCCTCCTCTGTCCCAACCAAGTTGCGACAAGTAAGAAAACCATATCTCCAACCTCAAACAATAATGGTCATCTCCATTGATCAACCTAACATTTATATTGATACTGTATAGTATAAATCCCCTTCTGAATCAACTCCACCATCTCTATGGTCTCCTAGACAAGATGAGGTTCCATTATAGAAGCATATCCTGCCTCCAGTCAACATTGGGCTGATCAGCATGGCCAAGTGTACAAAGCCTCATAAGTTTCCATATGAATTTTTTCTTGAAAAATATTATTGTTGGAAAACTCCACCAAGGATATGAGTCTCTCCTAAGAGCCCACTAAATCTAAAACTCATGATCTAAGCTTGTCCTCATTAACCTGAATTGTTGGCTAAGACTATCCATTTATCTAGGGATGGTAAGATGTAATTCGAATTACATTTGTACCCAATTCCCTGTATAGTCCTTTCTAGACACAAGATGTAAATTAGGCATCCTTGTATGAAGCAGAAATGTTTGGAACCCCATGAAATCGACAATATCTCAGATGTACAACTTCTCAAGATCATCGTCAATAAAGATCTCCTTGATACATATGAAAGGTTCTACCTTTGTGAGTTTGTTATCAAAAACATGTACACCATCATTTACTCAAGGTGAAATTGGTAAACCTATCATAAAATCCATAACAAAATTATTCTACTTCCACTCGGGAATGAGTAACTACTGTAAAAGTCATGTTGGTCACTGATGCTCCTCATTCTCTTGATGAAAGGTAGATCATCTCATAACAAAACTAGCATCATCCTTCTTTATTCCTGGCCACCAATAATGGCGATGTAGGTCTCGATACATCTTGGTGACACCAAGATGAACTACCCATATAGATGCATGAAAATATTGAAACATCTCCTTATGTCTATTTGCTGACACCCATACGTATCCATGAAAACAAAAAACCTCATCCTTGCCTATGGTCCACTCATGGGTAGGGTCCTCACCTGATATGCTCTCTCATAGGACAAGGCCTTCATAATTTCATAGCTACCTCATTCTCACTTGATATAGTTGAGTAGAGTTAATAGCTATAGAATAATGAAATTTATTCCTATATTTTTCATATACCTCAAAATGAATCATAGAGAGAGGATCCATAAGCTTCCACTCATGATTGGCCTCCTGAACTACTTGTATATGAGTTATCCTACTCAATGCATCAGCCACTTCAATTCCATTTCCCATGTGTGTAGGGAAGCAAAATGTCAATAGAACAAAAACACTAAAATCTCCCTCGCTGTCTTGAATTCAGATCAACCTATGTAATGATATACTTGAGGAATTTGTAGTCAGTGTATACCAAAAAATTCTCTCCCAATATATAATGTCTCCAACAGATCAAGGCATGCATAACTACAACCAAATCAAGATTTCACATTAAGTAATTCCTCTAATGTGGCCTCAACTACCACGAACCGTACAAAACGACTCCTTCCCCGGCATAAGCACTACTCCCATACAGATACCTAATGTGTCACATTAAAATGTGTAACTCTTTTCCAGATATGGTAAAATCATGATCGGTGTTGAATTTAATATCTATTTCATCTCCTGAAACTCTAAATCACCAAAATTAATCCACAAGTACTTATCACCCTTCTTATTCAGGCCCATCAGTGGTGCTACTAAGAATGAAAAATCCTAAATAAAGGGCATGTAGTAACCATCCATCCCCAGAAAACACTTTTCCTCAAAGGCATTCTTTGGACGTTCCTAGGATACAATTTATCTCACATTCTTTGGTTCTAATGATACTGCATTTTCTGAGATTACATGACTTATAAAGTAAATCTAGCCCATCCAAAGGTGGTATTTTGAGAGGACGGTATATAACCGATGATCTCTCAGTGTACTCAATACGATCACAAGATGGATGTCATGGTTGTTTCGATTGTGAGAGTACACCATGATATGTTTCATGAAGAATACCATAAAAAATAAATTTAATGTTGGAACACTAGTTTAATCTATGCCATGAAAACTGTTGGTGTGTTCATGATACCAAACAACATAACAAAATACTCTTATAGACCAAACCTACTAAGAAAGGAAATAAGGGGTATATTTGATGATCTAACATGAAACTGACGATAGCAATGTCTTAGTTAAATCTTTATGAACACATGGGACCCTTGAATATGATCAATGAGATAATAAATCATCATCAAGGGGTAACTGTTATTCATTGTCAACTTGATTAGCTTCTGATAATCCACACAATGTCTGAGGTTATTGTCTTCATTCTTTGAAAAAAGGATAGGTGAACCCCAAGGAGAACTATTGGGGTGGAGGAAACCATACACCTTAAACTCCTCTAAGTGCTTCTTGAGATTATGTCACTCTAGTGTATCCATCCTATATGGATGAATGGACACTGGTGCTACCCTTGGAAAAATTTCAATAGAGAAATCTACCACTCTCTCGAGAGGTAAACATGAAAAGTTTGTCTAGATTAACATATTTTATGTGATCCACCAGTAGAGGAAAATCCATCTCCAATGTATGATAGTCATCTAGATATAAACTAGAAATTTGGGCATTAATTTCTCCTAACCGGTGTTACTCGGTTCCTCCTCATCTCCCTGGGAGATCCCATTCGACCATGTGTAGAAAATACATTCCCTATTATGACATGAAACTCAACATGTAGGGATAGCAGTCAAAAAATTCCTAAAATGGAGAAACATATAAATTATTTAAACAAAATTGAATCCTATCATCTCTAAGAGATGGAGGTCCCATATTAAGTTTCACCTACCAACCTCAAGTGTGAACTCCTTGCATTAATGTACACTGCCCTTTCAAATTCCCAACTGAGTGTCTAAGGTCATAACATCATCATAAGTATTGATACAGATCCCAAGACTTTCTACAATGGTAACATATATAAAATTATGGGAATCCCTCATATCAAAAAGTGAATAAGGTAAAACTTAGGAAACTAGAATCGTACCTCAAACTATACAGTGTTTGTGACACTACTCCTATTGGGTTTGTTCCATCGTAAAAGCCCAATTTGTACTTCAGCCCAACGACCCAGTTTGGCTACCCTGAGCTGATCCACCCTAATGTTGCTGAAAATATGTTGTCTAGATACTGTGGCCACAACCACCTCCACGACATGATGAACCCCAATTCCCAAACTGACGAAGAACTAGTGGCCATGCTCCTGAATGTGGAGCCATAATATATCCCTTATCACGCACTACTGGAGAGAAAATCCTGGAAAACACGATGAATATGACCCATATTTCAATAAGATCGACACTCAAAATTGTCAATCGGGCAATGTGGACTCTTATTCCCACTTTTCTCACACTGGTAACACACAACTAGGCTACCTGAAGAAACATCCTATGAAAAATCCAGGTGTCTCTTCCTACTATCGATTGATTGTGTACCCATCCTAGATGTTGAACCTCCTTGTCACATAGCTCCTTACTCTCTTGGATTGTGCTCTGTAATCAGTGTGTGGTTTACTATTGTAGTTTCCAAAGTCATCCTAAAAACATTCACATGTGATTTGATGTCATACCTAAGACAATCATAAAATCACCTAGCCAGTGATAACTCATCGCCTCTCAAAACAGGTGTTTAGTTATGAAGCTCTGTAAAGGGAAAAGAGTAATCCATTATAGAAAGAGTTCCATACTCTAAATGCATGAACTCCAATGCTCAGTCAACCCTCAACATCTCGGGGTAGATGATATCATAGAAGGACCTCTGAAACCTTTCCCAAGACATATCCCAATGATTTCCTACATGTTATATAACATCCTACAATCTCTAGGAAGAATACCATATCATGTATGTCACAAGGGTCAACCTCCTCTCCAGAAGAATCTCCATATGCTCAAAGTTAGAACGAATGGCCTCTAACCATGACTATATATCCTATGGTCCTCTATCCCCAAAAAAAGCATGAGGATGCTACAACTTAGACACTATTGTCAATTATTCCATAGTCAAGATAGGATGTTGTTCTCCATGAAAAGTCATCATCATCATAATATATCCTTCACAGAACTGTGAAATAGCACCTACATTTGGTATCACATATAGTTCCCAAAAGGGAAAAATGGTAGGATCTATTGGTAGTCCCTAGTTTATATTTTACAATGTCTGATCATCACCCTACACCTGGTGTACAACCATAGGATGACATGGTGGCTAGAATATGGAAGGTAAATCACACACATCAATTAAAGATTATTAAGGATTTAAAATTAGATGTTTAATAATGGAACATGAGAAAGATATAATTCTAGTCTTACAAAATTGGGTTACATGGTATGTATTTATACTACATGGCATGATCCCATTAAGCCTTAACATGGTCATGTACCTCTTATTGCCTGGTCATGTAACACCGCATATACACCACATGTTCCTTATGAGACATGTAGTGTGCTTGAATGTTACCTCATTCCCAATTAATTATTCAAAGCTCAAACAACACGGTTCTACTATTATAACCCTACACGGTGTGAAAACTCTAGACATGGTGTGTACCACGTATGTTCCATCCACTCATATAATTAGTAACAAATCCAGATACATGGTTGATTATGACATGCAATATATAATCTAGGCATAACGTGTAAAATCCATGTTTCATCCAACTGTTTCATTAGTCACTTAGCCAGATACATATTCATTTACATCACGGTGGTACTCCCTGTACACGACATGTTCTACCAAATTTTTGTCAGCAATGCTTGTCTACTCACATAGTAATTCACATGAAAAACATATACACAACATTTACATTTAAAAAACAATGTGTTCATAAGAAAACTCAATCCTCCCGAAGAGTAGAACATATGGAATTTTATCATAAAATAAAATGGATTGTTTTTTGGGTTTCTGTATAATAAGTCTCTAAAACATCTCTGGAACCTTCAAAATCATAAAACTGGGCCCGGGAATTCTATTATCGGATCCTTGAGATTACATACTCCCATGAATCAAATATTAGCATACTTATAGTTATCATAACATAAAATAATTCAATTAAAGTTCAAACATGATCCTCCAAATTCTGATCCAAGAGGGCCCATAACACCTCAGAGACCAAAGCATGGCATCCGTCATAATGAAAATTTACATGTACCAAATACCCTATAAAAATAGATGGTATTTATATAATTACATTTATCAAAAAATCATGAATATCTAGCACAACCTCTATCACAATAGCATTCAATCAGTAATGCACCCTAAATGACCTGAAAAAATGAATGACATGTGATCACTAGAAAGTTCACATGTGATGCCTAAGTTGGTATACCATCATATCATCAAGTTTTAATAGAAATAAAACCTATGTTATATAAATTATAACAGCACAAAACAAATGAATCACCCAACAGTGAAATCAAATCATCTTTAACAATTGAAATGCCAAAAAAATTAAATATTTGATGTAACATCGATTTTCCCTATACATGGGTTAACTACTCCCTAGAAAAACTTCTAACCAACAACTTATTCCTTCCTATCCCAGTCTATAGCGTCCAAATAGTAAGGAGAAGAAGAAGAAAAAAAGCTTCTGATACCACACTGTACCATCCTGGATCTAGGTGATGCCTAATGAGGCCCCATATATTGTTGGACACATGGCCTCAAGTGCATTTCCCCAAACGCTAGACCCTACCAACTATAATTGAGGGCCTAGGGTGTGATTGTGGGGAAAAAATGCCCTCATTGAAAAATTACACAAAATGGAAAAAATATTAAACTGTAGAAAAAGCAATAATACTATATAATATAAAAAAATAGCAGAAGACTAAAACTAAATCCAATAGAAGAAACAATATATATGTATATATATAATACATGGAATATGTATCTCTGAAAATATCCAAACAATACAGAATACTTGAAATTAATACCGAAACCAATGTAAAAAAAAGAATAAGTAAACTCTAGATATATGCATCACAAACCTCTTCTTGGTTCCATTATATCAAGCTCCAAAAACAATATAGTACCTAATGAAGAAGGGTACATTCCATTATCTGTACCTAAAATAATATAATATGTTTGTGTCCAAAACATGACCCAAACAAGGTGTGAGATGAATACCTATAGGAAACCACCAAATGAGATGGGTCTAACTGTTAGTGAATATATATAGTAGGTAACATGTAGAAATGAAGAAATATACTTTGAATTACTCAAATGTTAATAGTCCTACATTTTTCCATAACATTTATTTAATTTTATTATTAATCCTTTGATTAATGTAATCTCAGGATCCATCCTAATATCTATATCCCCTGTCTAGTAGTATCAAATTAGATGTCTTAGAAGACCATATAAATAATCATGTAGGACTGAGTCCAAGATTGTGATTTAGATTGGAAGACTCATTATAGTCATTCAATCATTCATAAATAACCCTATGGGAATTCTCTCACGGTCTAACCCCTTTTTTGACATAGAACTAATTCATTAAATAGAGACCATCTAGGAAGCAATCACGGTCTAACCCCTTTGGTCCATCATAGCTCTAATAACATAAAAACATCCACCTGTGTAGCTCTCACGGTCAATACCCCTTGGTCAAAAAAGAAACAATAAATTTTGAATGACCACCTAGGTACCTATCGTGTTCTATCCCCCCTGGGTCGATGAACACTTAGTAACTCTCATAGACAATACCCCTGGGTCAACATAACAGTAAAACATACATATATAACCCTACATCGAGAAGCTATCACAGTAAAATTCCCCATTTTAAAATTTTCAAAATGCATATCAAATGCATATCATATAATTATTAACTCCATCATAAAAAAACAAGGTGTGGAAAATAAGGCAAACCTAATAATAATTCTAGGCCAAATATCCATAAACCACAATCAAGGGAAAACACACCCATTCGGTGTCCCATAAAGAAGGTATTTAGCCACACACATATGAAAAAACCATTTATCAATAAACCAAACCATAATAGGTAATAAAAAGTGTTTAATTTTAAAAAACCCATTACACCAAATGTGGTTATATGACATTTTTTTTCATATATAGTCCAAATACAAAAAAAAAACACAAACCACCAACCTCAATGTCA
This sequence comes from Viscum album, assembly GCA_963277665.1. Lineage (NCBI taxonomy): Eukaryota > Viridiplantae > Streptophyta > Magnoliopsida > Santalales > Viscaceae > Viscum > Viscum album. The sequence continues at coordinate 576,925,018 of OY728161.1, read as the reverse complement.
TACGATCGATATACATGAACATCATCTCTTGAATCCACCTAAATTGGTGTAGATCTACAAAAGGGTGAAAGACTCTGGACATTGAATAACTCATAGGTGAGGACGAATCAGGTGGAAAGGCTCTATATGAATTTAGAACTCATTGGTGTGATTCCATTGCACCCTACCATGTCTCAATCGGAGGTTAGATGAAGAATCAGGGGGTTTGATCTTCATTGGACCATCCAGAGAGCTCTTGTAAGAAACATGAGAAGAAGTAGTCGGTTTTAGAAATGAAACATGACCCCGCATTGATATATCAGATAAAAATAAAACTACAGGGCGTGTTCATTTAATGTACATGTTTTTTAGTATCCTTAACAGAGTCCCAATATAAGAAGTCTTCCACGTCATCACATGGATAGTACATGGTTGTACATGTCGACTAGGTACACGACATGTACTTATAACTAATTGGTGTATAATTAGAAAAAAAATCATTTCATCCATTTCCTAAAAAACAACCCAAAATCAAGATCTATACAAAAAATATCTATATGGGTTATTACATTATTATTTGTGGTTAGGGATTATGGTGATCATTATCAGACAAAATATAGTGATCATTGTTGATGGGGAGATGATTCCATTTCATTGTAGAATGTTTTCCGATGCATTTTTTTGTTAACCATAATTACTATAATTACATATAAAATTTCATTTCATTAATGGTATATATTTTATAAGATATTTTATGTATTACTAATTATATATTCTTTAAAAATTTCCATATTATCTCATTTGATTGCTTTAGTATTTGTGGTTCTTTGTGATATTTTACAAAATAGCTTAGGTTTGATATCGAGCTTATTAAATTTGATTAATGTTATTTTTTCATTTTTTATTAAAAGTACCATTTCCAAACATTGGTAAATTTTTTATTTTAGAAATATAAATTCCATATTTATAAATATTTTCAATTCTTAAAATACATATTTACACCTTATAAATGGATTTTGAATTTAGGATATTGATTTTTCCACTTAGATCAGGATGGATACATAAATCATGGTCTTATTTGTTAAAAATGGTTTATTTCAAGAATGTATTTGTTTTATAGGATGCGAGGAATGATATATATGATATATTTTTTTCATTCCATATATATAGTAATATTCACTCTCATCCTATATATTAGGAAATTTGATATAAGGAACATTTAAAGGGAATTATAAAAAATATATTATTCATCATGGTGAAATATTCCATGAAATATAAAATAATACAACACTGGTAAAATAATTCTATATTGTATTTAGAGAGTCATTTTATGTGATGTGTTATTACATATTTCATTTCCCTTACTGTACTGAGTGATTGCGCCAATTTTTTAATGATTAGTATGTTGACTATGATAGTATATGGAGACTTTTATTCCAACACAAAACACTTCCAAAATATTCTAAATTAGTGGAATCCTTGATTGGTATGAAATGAGGTGAACATTTACACCTATAAATCACCACCAAAATAGAATTACTACATATAAGTGTCTATGGGAGACCAATAATAAAATACATGGATAAGTAATCCCATTTCCATGTCGGCATTAGAAGAGGATAGAAAAAAAATAAGGTTTCAAATGATCATCCTTTATTTGTTTCAAGGCGTAACTGTGGGACACATAATTTGAAATTTTATGCTTTATTCTAGGAAAACAGAATCCACATCTTATATCATAATACATATTCATAGTACCCAAATGAATGGGAAATGAGAATCAATGATAATCATAAAAAACGAAGATCCATACAGATAATGGGATGATAAGACGACACCCAATATCGAGAATACATTCTCTAGAGAATGGCCAACTAGAAATGGTATGCCCATCATATATAGTCTTTCTAATTCCTTTGAACACAATAACATTATACTGACACTATAGAATTGACTCATGGATAGATGATAATAACAAATAAATTATGAAAACAAAGATTTAAATATTCTCATAATCATCCATATATAGTTGATTACATTCCCCCATAAGGATTACTATTCAATTCCAAAAACAATTGTGATGGATTTTTTTTTCAAATAAAGTATGAAAAGATATTCTTTTTACCTAGTTTATAGACAATATCAATGTCATAATTAAAATTGTATTTCACCAAACACCTATTTCTATCATTCATGTAATTCAAATAAAATATATAAATAATTATATTGTGATATTAAAATTCTATGAACAATTCCCCAAAAAGATTTTGTCAACAATACATGAGTGCGTGAATAAGTAAAGAATTATCTAAACCATTGTAGAGGTAATTCTTCTTATGTGGTCTAAATGTAAGAGAACTATAAGACACTGTAAAATCATACTACAAGATAACACAACCAAATACAATTCCATATGAATACTAGTAAATCACAAACACCTTACTAGGATCCGAAAAGTATAGAATATGAGTTGATGCTATAATTTGATTCATTTTATTGAAATATGATAGAAAAATTTCTTCCCATGTGAATATCACCCCTTTCCTGGTAAGAGAATTCATTAGTGATTCCAACATGGATTAATACAAGAAAAAAAATCAATATTATCTAGCATGAAAATTAATGATATCTGTCTCAATGTTATTTGTTGGGTCTTCCCATCAAAAAATAGCATTTAGATTTCTAGGATGAACTAATAATTGATGATCAAAAATAATTTTCACTAGTAAATTCACTTCATTAACATATAAATTTCATTTCGAACACTTTCTATATAAATGGTTATTATACTGTATTTAAAAAATAAACCCAAATAGTGCTCATTATTACACTCATATCTTAAACAATGTAAAATTTCATCTAAAAAACTACCAAAAATGTTACGATATATTGATGTAATATTTGATTCATTAAATCCATGAAAAGTAATGGAGTTATTTTAATACCAAAAAATAATAAAAATATATTCACAATGGCCATAACAATTATTAAATTCTTTCATTGGTATATCATTATCCTATGCTCGGATCTGATGATTAACTGACAGAACATCAATCTTCAAAAACTAGTTTTCCACATTAATAGATCAATCAAATCGCCCCCAAAAGGAAACATATACTTTTTAATTATAGTTACTAGGAACATCATTCAATATTACACACAAAACTAGAGTAAACCATCTTAATTATTGTAAAATTGAATGGGGGGAAACCAATGAAAGAACACTATGGTGAACAAAATCCTTTTCACGAGGTCATCCAATAAATACCATGATATCTTTCAACTCTATTGGTTCCTTGTGATATGAATCTACCAATACCAGTTGTATACCTAGAAACAAGTCAATCGAGAAATATACATCTCTCTCTAGATAAATCCTAGAGAAATCATATAGGAACAATTTAACAATGTCTGGAACAATGGTTAGATGATCAACAATAGTATAAATTTCATTGGGATCAATTGTGATAGTGGACACCTAACTCGTGATCTCTGGGAAGGACGGTCCAACAAGGACGGAGCCCAGATCCCACTCTCCCTAAAATATAAACGAGCTCACATCAGCATCAATTAAACAAACAACCTGTTGATAAAAATTAACCTCATCTATATTTGATATGAGCTAATCCAACCCAATGATGATATCAAATATTTCCATGTTGAGAATAAGAAAATTATAGACTAACTATATCTAATAGAAATATAGCCCACAATAAATACATTGAATCCCCTTATCCTTCTTATTAATAAGAGGCGTCAATAAATTAATAACAAAAGACATTAGTTCCATATTTATGTTAATTATATCAACAAAACAACAATCTATACATTCGTGGGAATCACCATTATCAAATAAAGAAATCACTAAAGGTGAATAAATAAATATAGAAACTCTATGTATCATACGGTGCACATTTACCACCTCAAGAAACTCGTCTACTATGTGAGGGGTCATTACTCCTGATGCATTTTTTAAAAATCCTAAATTATTTGAAGTACCTTTATATTTTATTGAATCCATTGGAACCAAATATTCTAGATTATATAAAGGAGTAAAAAAGTATTGAGAGAAACATTTTAGATTGCTAGAATTTCAATAGACTTTACACATCTCTGATAGTTCATAATAATAATGTCATGTGTGTCTGAACATAAAACACATACATCATGTTATTGGGACATTGAAAACATTAACTTGTTGTAATAAAGATAATTTTTGCTGAGAACCACCTTCACTTCTCCTATGAATATCCCAACACCTAAACTATTTCCATTTTTCAACTTTCAAACTAGCATTAGGTGAAAGAGAAATATCATAATATCCAACCTTTCATTTCATTTTCATCTCTTCAATCATACCCATATACATTGTATCCACATTGTTCAAAAGGTTCTACATAAATACATATGACCCTAAAACCCAATCACAAACCATGTAGGTACTTCATAGCCATCAAATTTTTATTATCTACTACCTGTAGTGAAAATTGATCAGACATGGAAAAATGATTAGTTTACACCAACACTAATCATTCTCTTCCCTGTAATGTTGGATACTCATGATTCGTCACTATCATCAGCGACTCTAGATAAAAAAATTTAAAGAAGATTGTATTGAAACATTTTTAGTCCATGTCGACATGTTTAGAATCATTTACCATCAAAACAAACAGCCTATTGTTGGAACCCTAACCTCAGGATTCTGCTCATGTTGCCTTGATATTTTTTGTTCTTCCTTGGATGTTGACTATATAATTGATATTTTCGACCCAGTCCTCTATCTCATTGGGTTGAATCATATTTTTATAGGATTTTGGATTCTCATTCAAGAACATCATTGATCAATCCATATATCCTCCTCCTAATAGATTCACCTTAACAACTATGTTATGATAATTTAGTTGTTTTCGACTAACAAAATGAGCATCCCATAAAAGTTACGTGATGGAATTATGATCCAACAAAGGATTCCCTTCCGGTGCATTTGATACACCCTCCTAAAGAACATGTAGAACACATCTTTGAGGAATATTGTTGCTGTATGAAACAAATGATTAGATTAGAAAACAAAATAATCATATTTTCATTGAGTAAACTCATAATAAAAATCTAATATAAACTACATGAACACAAAATAGAAGGCACACATCAAATCATCGAATAGTAACTTAAGTCTCATCAGAAATATTGATAACTAGGAAATCATCTGAATATACATATCAAGTCCAAAAAATATTATATAGTCTAATAGATGTCCCATGAAAAGTAATATTTATGAGTGACCACCTTTGAAACCAATGTATAATGAAATGATCTAAATAACCTATTAAACTAGTAAATGACCTAATAAACCACATATCTATAGGGATTTTGTCATCCCCAAGGGTTATCAACACACACCTGCGCATCAAAAAATAACCATAGGTAATGATTTAAACATAGTTAAAGTAATGATATTGATCACATATATATATATAAATTCTATAGTTTAAGGAATACATATTCTATAACTAAAATAAGGGAGAAGAAACAAATAGAAATAGAGTAGAAAAATATCTGTGATCATGTAAAATCATAATAGACTAAATAAATTGGAAAATAATTACTACATATGGTAGTGTTTGAAATCCCACAACACCTCACCATCCATATACCCATACATAGCTATCAGAAATGTCATCGCCTCACTACTTTTCTATGAAATTACCTATATCAAATGACATATAAAGGACATTGAAGCTCTAGGGAAGTGCACATGGTGTGAGCAATAGGGCTCAATAGGGTCCCGCCTAGGTCTTCAATAAAATGTCTATATACAAACAATTCATGTATTCAAATTTCATATAATAATTCCATGATAATCTGTAGACCATTTTATATAAAAAACATGGTAATATTTCTCTAATTTATAAAAAATTAAAAAATAAAGGTGGGTATATCATTTTAACATCAAAAAATGGATATAAATATAAAAAATTATAATATACCCAATTAACAAGTAAATCACACCATGGCGCTGAATTGGGTTAGCAAGAAGACAATTGTACCACAAAAAAAAATGGTTCCCCACAAGTACCTGGAATAAATGAATATAGAGAAGAGAAACCACCCATGAGTGAACCTCATACAAATTTCAATCAAGTCCCTGGAAAAATAGTCCTAGTTAGTTGAGAAAATCCCCCAATGGTAACATGTAAGATGGCCCTAAAAACGTTCAATTGATATAAATAATGACTCCCATGTTCTGAATTTCATAAATCATTTCAATTAATTGAAAATAAACATTTTTCATTTTACAAAAAATGAGTGAAAACACACATTTGTATCACAAAATAATTTACAAACATAAAAATGTAATGATATTTTTACTTATAAATAAACTTATATAAATAAGAGAAATATAATTAGTCCATCACTGACTAGATACAGAACCACCTACCTCAGAACTCAGGGTTAAAATTTCTCATGAAGGATCATCCAATATGGATAACATAAGAAATAAAACTAAATCCCTATAAAACAAATATACACATCTTATAATTGATTTCATATAAAAAAGTGATGGGAGAGAAGAGGAAACACCACATACCTCCAGAATACGCAACCACCTCACTATAACCAATAATGGAAATGACCCTCAATATAATATAAGACCACATATATAGAATATCTACAAGAGTAACCATCATTACAGATCAACTAGTCCAATAATAAAATGCCATGATGATACCACAATCAAGGGAATGAAGAAGAACGAATAACTACTCACCTAGAGAGATAGATTCCAACCTATATGGTGATTCAATTTTGAATGTAACAATTTGGATCAAATGAAGACTCCCAAAATAGATTGAAAATCATTATACACTGATAGATAAGGGAGATGTGGGAGAATTATATTAAATATAATTCACAAAACAACCAAATAGGTTCGTTTTAGACAATTATATAGTGTCTCGTACATTCCAACGACATTTAATCTAAAAGGATCACTTGTGAAGAAATACCATTATCATTTTATTAAAAAACAAACATTAATTATTACATGTACTATAAACCTCACCACACACATTGTATATCCCCATCACATAAATGAAAACTCTAGTTTCTTATAAAATACTCAAAAAACACCTCGAGCATTTTTTGAACTTACGAAGAATCATAAAAATCCATTAATACATTTATACCCAGATTCCATTATTTCAAACCAACACACATCACTAGACATTATGTCATTTTTCCATATAAAATGATCTCCATCTTTAGTCTTCCAAATACACATCCAACTAAAACGGTGAAAAAGTAAAAGCATGGGAATTACCTTATTGTGGTTAATGTGATGTTACAATATAAATAACCAGTGACATTTAATCTATTTATAAAGAAATATTTAATTAGTTTTAAGCCTAAATTTATGTTTTTTATAGTATAAGTATTTTTTTATGTTGAAATGGGTTTTCTAAAATCTGTTGAAATGAGTTGTATGTTTTATCGATTAAACAATGTTTTTGCAAATGATTTATAAAATTGATGATATAGATTTATGTATAATACCTAAAACTAGTAACCATGATCCAATGGATAATTTATTACCACGTTAAAAAATACTAATATCACAATTCACATCACCCAGAAGTATATTTATACCATCTTCAATGTAAATAAAAAATATTACATTACATGGTAATATTTTGGTATAATAAATGACTACATAAAAATTGATTTATTTATCCCACAATTTATTTATGTCATAGAAACTAACCATCATGATGTTCGAAGAAAAAGTGATATAAAATAATGTTGTGATCTTAGAATCTCCATAAAGTGGAGCATACAAAAGATTAGAATTTTCATGACCTGTCCTCGGGGCCCATGTTGTGACTACCCCAAGCCCTCCTTCCATAGGCTTGGGGCTGGAGACCAGCACCAAAGGCGTAAATCCCAAAAAAAGGGAAGGCATTGCCTTTATATAATAAAACAAACACCACGGAGTATGCAAGATGAAGTAATCACTAAGTAAACTGAGTTCAAAAGTAAGTGCTGGAAAGTAAATGGGCCAAAACACAAACCCAACTGAAAGTACAGTACAACTGAAAAGAAAGTAAAGTAGCTATAAGGTAAATCAGTAACCACTGAGTCTTCCTCCGCCTATCCCACCTAAAGGGAGGGAACAGATAGTCTCATAGGCTCCTCGGGTCTGTCCGTCCGTTCTGTGCACGTTCCGCCAGATAATTCACCTCTAGGTACCATCCTGCTCTAGAAGCCTCAACCATGTTAATCGTTGTCTATCGTCTGCAACCAACACAACCTAATGTGGGCATAGCACGTGCATGGGTGAGTATATGATACTCAGTAGGGACCCCGACACTCCTGAAGGTCTCCTAGAATCCACAAAGGATAAACCAAAAAGGAAAGATACAATAATGAAGTATCAACCAACTATACATAGGTATATAACCATACATATACCTAAGTCATCAATTCTAGTTCGGATCCAACTCATGAGCCCACGTTCAACCCAGTCCACACATGAAAGTACAATTCAATCCACATAGGAAAGCACAACCCAATCCACAGAGGATGGCAAGTCAAAGATGTCAAAGATAATGATTTAAAGTCCAGACTCATCTCACACAGGTATACTACTCATCAAAACGGGTGGAGATGATAGATGTGGCCTCTGAATCATCTCCCTTGCCGAACCCATGTATGATCCATGTACAGAAGTCTTCGCTTCCGGACCCACGTAGGATCCAAGTACAATAACCATCGCTGCCAAATCCACGTAGGATCCAAGTACAGTCATCATCATTGCTGATCCCACGTTGGATCCAAGTACATTCGTCATCGCTACCGAACCCACAGAGGTTCCAAGTACAGTCGTCCTCACTACCGAACCCACGTAGGATCCATGTAAAGTCGTCATCATCGTCGCAGTCTCAACCAGCTCTAGGGTTCCCGCACACAACACACTCCATTCCACGAGGGTCCGCTCCACGATCCAAGGGGGGTCGATATATCAAATGTCACGAAGTCCAAATTTGATATATCACTATGTTCCGACTCATCAATAGGAACTCAACGCGACAGAAGGTGCGTCAATCAGATACCCATTCTGAGAGTTATTGGCTTTTTTGTCCCATGGGCCTGGTTGGTTTTTAAGTTAAAACCAACCCTACCGTACTCCAGATGTGTCCAAATCACGACCTGTGTAAGCCAAAAGAACCGTCTCACTAAGAGGAAATCAACATGATCGATGGTACGTCATTCGGACTTCCGGTAGTTATGTTATAAGCGTTTCAACTCCAAGGGCCCGGTTGGTTTCGAGTTCGAACCAACCCATCCATACCCAAACATTACAGAAATATTTAGTGTAATATACCTAAATGAAAGTCTCGATCCCAGTATCCTGACGCAACTGAAGGTGTGTCGATCAGAGATCTGTAGCCCATGCTATGGGCGTTTGAACGAATCTGTCCGAGAATAGGGGGTTCGGGCCTGGTCTGACCTGTCCCGATACCCCTAGGTCGGCCCTAACAGGGTCGAACCGACCCGAGCCCGGGGCATGCCCACTTGGGCGCGGCCCGCCTAGGGCGGCATGGCCAGCACCTGGGCACGGCCTGTGGCTCGGCTCGGAGCCGGTGGTGGGGTGCAAGGGGGTTCCCCTTTGTTTTGAAACGGCGGCCCCCCTTCTGGTGGGGTCTTCCCTAGACCAAACCGGGGGTTATGCCCCCACCATGTTTTACTCGAAACAGTCGGCCATAATGGCGGGCCCGTGTGATATGCCACGAGACCCACGGGGGGTCCCGCCTCCTGGTGTGCTGGCGGCCGACCGAGACCAACCGCCTCCCGCTAAACAACCATGGCCAAAGGTCGTGGCTCCCGTCGGTCCAACACGGTGTGACCGCACCATGCCCCTCCGTCATGGCCCACCCCGGCCACAGCGCCATGGTGCTCCGGCATGGCGCAACAGCTCCCCGCCCCTCCGCCACGGCTCGCACCTAGTCCCGGCCTCCTTCAGCCTCACTGACACAGTGCGATGGCGTCGTGCTCCCCCATCACGGCCTGCTCCGGCCGCGTTCTTCATCGTCCCTGCACGGTGCAACGGCACCGCGTCACATATTTTTCAAGACACTATGAAGATCAACTATAAAAGGGGAGGAGTATCAGCCATGTTTGTGCGGTCCGATATCCTCCCGTTATATTGATAACAAACATCCAATATTTATGCAACGAAGATTGTTAAATAATACTTGGACAGAGAATTAACCCTTGCCTCGATAAACGTTGACGTTTTTCGGTGGCACGAAATATGGAGTCGCTGGGTGGGGTTTCAAAGACGGTATTGGCATGCGCCCTAGGATGGAATGATGTCTCACACTAGCTATAGAGAGATGAAGGAGTGACACGTCGTCTCTCGTTATGGCGACGTCGTTCTTCGTCGAAGGGTGTTGTTCTTCACGGGAGGATGAAGCTCTTCAATGGACTTAGAGTTCCCCCAAAAACATAACACAACAATCTAACCCCCCAAATAAAATAAGAATCATTTTATTTTATTTCACTTTTCCAAGCATTTCAAAATTTAAATTCAAAACGCATAGTTAATTAAAAGAATAGGTTTAACCAAATAAGTGATGTGTGTTGGCATATTAAAGTGAGAGAAGAGTAGTCACAAAATTAAACACAAGGGGGTTAGAAGAGTTAATGGAATGTGAAGGGGTGGGGCTCGTGTGGGACCCACCTCACAAAATTTCCGACATGGGTATTTTGGGGCTTGTGGGTCCCACCCCAACTACCCCATGTAGGATATAACCATTAGATAAAGAAAAATAAAATTTGCACCATAATTTTATTGACTTCACATCTAATCCTCAAAATTTAACAACTCCTGCCGAGAAAATGAACCTTCTAGAAAGGTCATCATAAGAAAATATTGGCGATGCGGTTTCATCGGTGCCCTCATATTTCAATTCTGAGCACTGATTCAAAATTTAGGAAAACTCGCTGGTCTGTTCACTGAACTTACCCGAGCTAAACTTCAGAAATGGATTCTGGGCACACCGGGCCTCAGAATCAGGTGCCGTCAGAAACTGCGTACTCGTAAAATCCCAAATAATTTAAGAAAAAGTTTTCCATGAAATTTACGGGTCTTTACATGAATCCCACCTCAGGGATTTACGTCCCCGTAAAGCAACATCATAAACTTGGGAAACAAATGGGGGTACTGTGCACGTATCTGAACCTCCCACTCCCATGTGCTCTCCTGGAGGATCCCATTCTGCCACATGATGCGCACTAGAGGAATAGACCGTCCAAATAGGACTTTCTCTTGTCGATCCTCTATCTCCATCGGGACCTCCGCAAATGTCGTCTTGTCATCGACGTCTAGCTCTCTGGGATCGATGATATGTGTCGGGTCATGCATGTTTCTCCTCAACTGAGATACGTGGAAGATGTCGTGCACCTGATGAAACTAAGGTGGAAGAGCCAGGCGATAATCCACCTCGCCTATCCTAATAAGAACCATGAATGGTCCGATGAAGTACAGAGACAACTTTCCGCCCCAGCCAAATCTCTGTAATCCACGTTGAGGTGAGACCTGTAAGAAAACTTGGTCACCATCCATGAACTCTAGTGGTCTCCGCCTCCTATCAGCATAGGACTTATGTAGGCTCTGAGTAGTCCTCATATACACCTGGAGGATCTGTACATTCTCCGTCATGGCCTGGACCATCTCTGGTCTTACAAGTGTTGACACCCCAGGGTCTGTCCAGCACAGAGGTGATCTGCATGGTCGGTCGTACAATGCCTCGTATGGTGCCATCCTGATGGTGGAGTGGTAGCTGTTGTTGTATGCAAACTACACCAAGGGTAGGGTATCCTCCTATCTATGACCAAAGTCGAGGACACATGTAGGGAGCATGTCCTCGAGAGTATAAATGGTCCTCTCCATCTAACCATCCGTCTGTGGGTGAAAGGTGGTGCTCAGGCATAGCTGCGTCCCAAATTCCTCCTGAAACCCTTTCCAAAGATGAGAAGTAAAGCCAGTGACTCGATCGAAGATGATAGACGATGGCTCACAATGAAGCCGTATGATCTCCTAAATTCAGAGGCATCCCATGCTCTCCACTGAGCCCTTCTCTCTAATTGGTATCTAGTGGGCTGACTTGGTTAGTCGGTCTACGATCACCCAGATGGAGTCATGTCCTCTGGAAGTACGTGGAAGTCCTGTCATGAAATCCATAGATATCTCGTCCCACTTCCACTCTGGGATCTCCAAAGGCTGTACCAAGCCTGCTGGTACTTGGTGCTCCGCCTTCACCTGCTGGCAGGTGAGGCATTGTGAAACGAACTCTTCCACATACTTCTTCATACCTTGCCACCAGTGCTGTAATTTGAGATCCTAATACATCTTCTCCACTCCTGTATGTATCTCTAATGGGGATGTCTGAAACTCTCTCAGCACCTACTCCTATAATGCAACTGGTACCATGGTACATCCTCTAAGAAGGATGATGTGCTCTTCTCTTACAGAGAATCCATTAAGTGCATGTCCTGAGGATATCTATGCACGTCGTGTGCCACAATCAACATCCCCATGCTGTGCCTCTCTAACACACTGATGTAGAGGAGGAGTGACTATGAGAAACTATAGAAAGGCTGCCCCATCTCTACCCACGTAGGATATCTGCAAAGCGTCTAACTACTCTTTCGCCTCTCCAAGTAGCTGAATGCCCATCCTCCTGCTGAGAGCATCAGCTTCCACGTTCCCCTTTGTATGAGTATAGACTATCTCAAAGTCATAGTCCTGGAGGAACTCGAGCCATCACCACTGTCTCAGGTTCAGGTCCTTATGTGAGATGATGTACCTAAGACTCTAGTGGTCAGAGAAGACTGTAAAGTGCTCTCCCATCAGATAGTGTCTCCACATCTTCAGGGCGAAGACCACTACTGCTAACTCTAGGTCATGGTTAGCATAGTTCTGCTGGTGCTGCCTCAACTGTCATGATCCATATGCGATCACTACCTACTCTTTCATCCGGACACACCTGAGTCCGGTCCCTGATGCGTCGCTTTAAACTACATACCCTACGCCCTCCTCCGATAGTCTCAAGATGGGTGCACTGGTCAATCGCTTTCTCAGCTTCTGGAAGCTATGCTGACATCATTCCAGCCACAAGAACAGTTTCCCCTTCTTCGTCAAATGTGAGAGTGGTGTTTCAACTCTAAAGAAGTCTGGCACAAATTTCCGATAGTACCCAACCAACCCTAGTAAACTCCACACCTCTGTTACGCTCCTGGGTGGCTCCCAAGATAGAACTGCCTCGATCTTCTCCGGGTCCACCGCAACTCCCGCCTCAGAGATGACGTTTCCTAAGAAGTGGACCTCTCGAAGCCAGAACTGAAACTTAGAAAGCTTACCATAAAGATGGTTCTCTTAGAGTGTGTCTAGTACAACCCGCAAGTGGTAGGGGTGATCCTCCTCAGTAGTCGAGTATATCAATATGTCGTCAATGAAGACTACGACAAATTGATCATGGAAAGGCTGGAAGATCCTTTTCATGAGACTCATTAACACTTCTGGATCATTGGATTTGCAGAAGGGCATAACCAAGAGCTCATAGTGGCCATACTGACACCTGAAGGTTGTCTTCTGCACATCCTCGTCTCGAACTCTGAGCTGATGATAGTCTGACCTGAGGTCTAACTTCATGAACCATCGTGCTCCCTTGAGCTGAACGAAGAGGTCATCAATCCTCTCAAGTGGATACTTGTTATTTATGGTCACCTGATTCAGGAAACGGTATTCGACACAAATTCACAAGCTCCTGTTCGCCTTCTTGGCGAACCAAATCAAAGAAGCCCAAGGTAAAACACTGGGTCAGATGAATCCCTTACCTTGCAAGTCCTCCAGCTGTACCTGTTGCTCTCAAAGCACAGTGGGATCCATCTGATATGCTGGAGTAGATATCGGGCCAGTCCCCAGGTACAGGTCAATATTTAAGTCTACCTCTCTTCGAGGAGTTAGTCCTAGAACGTCGTCAGGAAAAATGCCCGCATACTGATCCACCACAATAGGAAAACTCGGACTCCTCAAATCAACTGCTCCCAGGATAAGACTAGCCAACTAATGGGTGATCGACTATCCTCTCTTCTGAGTGAGTCCATCCTATGCTACAAAGGATCCCTTCTCTCCAGTGAAGGTGAACCTGCTCCCATCAGTGCGGGCACACCTCACCTTGCGCCTAATACAGTCGATCTCAGCATGGACCACAGATAACCAATCATTTCCCAAGATGATGTTTTAAGGCCTCAACGCTGCTACAAGAATATCCCAGCTAAAGCTCTCACCTCCTAGAGTAAGCTCACACTGCCGGAACTGGTGCGTATTCATTGATTCTGCTCCCTTAGGATTCTCTAGCCATATGGATTGAGCCAACGGCTCCGTCAGAATCTCCAAATTCTAAACAAGGGAAGTGACAATAAAACAATGACTCTCTCCTGTGTCTATAAGAATTACAGAAAGGGTGGAGTATACATAGATAGTATCTCGAATCATCTCAGGTGCACCATGGTTGTATGCCTCCACTGCCTGGAGCTAGGCTTTCCTCTGTCCGCCAGCTCCCTGTGGTCGGGGTGGACCTTCTGGTGGTGGTGATGGTGGTAGAACCTCAAAGTGTCGCCCACCACCTGCTACTCGGCCAGCTCCTCTGCCTCGTCCACCTACTCCCTATGGACCGCCATAGTCAAACCTCTGCTTCTGCCTGGGTGGTCCCTCAACTGTCTGCTACTACTCTGCATGGAGGGTCGGGTAGTCATGATCCATGTGGCCCTTCCCACTGCATGCATAGCATTGTCTTCCTCTCGTATGACTAGCTCTACTGCATGTGCCCCGCACATCTGAACCAATGTCCTGAGGTCACCCACCTGATGGTCTGGTCTTCTTGGACCTCTACGACGTAAGTCTACTACCAGCTGCAGAAGTCTCCGCTTCCTGCCACCCTGTAGTAGACCTCGCTGCTGGTGTAGTCTTAGCTAGAAGTCTCTCCACAAGAAGGGCTCGCTCCAGTACTCCTGCCTACGTCGGAATGCTGAGGGAGATCATCGATGCCCTGGTCTAATGCCTCAGTCCCTGGTTGAAGATCCGGTCCCGGAAGAATGGTTCTCGTACCATGTCCGTGGAGTAGTGCGAGAGATCAGTAAATATCGTTGAGTACTAGGCTACTATCATGCTGTCATGCCACAACTGTAGTAACTCCAAAATGTGCACCGTACGAAGGGTGGATAGAACTAACTCTGAGTGGAAGAGGCACTCGAATTCCAACAAAATAAGATATGTCTAATCGTGCACCTGGAGAAATAGGATCCACCATCTACCTACTACCACATGGAGGAGACTCACTGCAAGGATCACCATGAGGTCTCCTGGTGTCCCTACCAATATGAAGACTCGAACAACAGCCTCCAGCTGATCCTCAGCTGCCTGAGGTTCCGTCTCCCTACGGAACCTGGGCAGTCTTTGACGTTGAAACATGTGCAGTGCACTCAGGCGACGTGCACTCTCAGCTGCTGGAGCTGGTGGCATCAGTGGCTCAGTGGGTAGAGGTACCGCTGGTGCCTCCACTGTAATAGGGCCCTACACCGAGGCCTCGTCACTCGGTGCGCTGTCATCTCGCACAAAACTCGGAACTCTAGCTAGCTGCCATCGTGGGGCCATCCTAAACGAAACTAGTGCGCCATAGATAATATAGTATACCTAGTGAGCTGCCACAATTTATTCACAAAGAACACTTTTGAAACACACATGCAATAAATGTTTTCGTGCATTGAGTCAGAAATCAGAAGTCAGGGTCCTGGTGTATGGATACGTCAGCCACGACACCAACACTGGACTCATTGGACTGATAACCACACTTAATACCCTAAACACTATTGTTTCAAACAGAAGAAATTATCAGAGCCCTGAGTTCTACGGTAGAACCAACTCCCCTGATACAAATTTTGACGACCCGTCCTCAGGGCCCATGCCGTGACTACACCAAACCCGCCTTCCATAGGCCAGGGGCTGGAGACCAGCACCAAAGGCCTAAATCCAGAAAAAACGGGATGGAATTTCCTTTATATAAGAAAACAAACACCACATATTATGTAAGGTGATGTAAACACTAAGTAAACTGAGTAAAAAAGTAAGTGCTGGAAAGTAAATGGGCCATAACACAAACCAAACTGAAAGTACAATACAACTGAAAAGAAATAATAGTAGCAGTAAGTTAAATCAACAACCACAGAGTCGTCCTCTAGCTATCCCACCTGAAGGGTGGGTATAGATAGTCTCGTAGGCACCTCGGGTCCGTCCATCCGCTCTGTGTACGTTCTGCCAGATAATTTACCTCTGGGTACCGTCCCTCTCTATAAGTCTCAACCACGATCAGCGATGTCCGTCGTCTGCAACCAACACAATGTAGTGCAGGCATAGCCCATGCATGGGTGAGTATACGATAATCAGTAGGGACCCCGAGACTCCCAAAGGTCTCCCAGAATCCACAAAGGATAAATCACAATGGAAAGATACAATCACGAAGTATCAACCAACTCTACATAGGTATATGCCCATACATATACCTAAGTCATCAATTCTAGTTATGTTGCAACTCACGAGCCCATGTTCAACCCAGTCCACACATGAAAGTACAACCCAATCCAAACAGGAAAGCACAACCCATGCCACATAGGATAACATGTCAAACATATCAAAGATAATGATTGAAAGTCAATACTCATCTCACACAGGTATACTGCTCACGAAGAGGGGTGGAGATGATAGATGTAGCCTATAAATCATCTCCCCTACCGAACCCATGTAGGATCCAAGTACAGAAGTCGTCGCTGCCGGACCCACGTAGGATCCAGGTACAGTAAAAATCACTATCGAACCCACGTAGGATCCATGTACAGTCATCATCACTACCGAACCCACGTAGGATCAATGTACAATCATCATTGCTGCCGAACCCACGGAGGATCCAAGTACAGTAATCCTCGCTGCCAAACCCACATAGGATCCATGTACAATTGTCATCATCGTCGTAGTCGCAACCAGCTCTAGGGTTCCCACACACAGCATGCTCGATTCGGGGAGGGCCTGCTCGATGATCCAAGGGGGGTTGTTACATCAAATGTCACGAAGTCCATAGTTTATGTATCACAATGATCCGTCTCGTCAATAGGAACTCAACGCGACAGTCAGTGCATCAATCGGACGCCCGGTCTGAGAGTTACTAGCTTTTTCGTCCGAGGGGCCCGATTGGTTTTTATGTTAAAAGCAACCTGACCATACTCCAGTTGTGTCAAAACCTCGATCATAGTAATCCAAAATAACCGTCTCACTAAGAGTAATTCAACTTGATCGACGGTACATCATTCTGACGTCCGGTCGTTATGTTATAAGTGTTTCCACTCCATGGGCCCGGTTGGTTTCGGGTTCGAACCAACCTGGCCATATCGAAACATTACTGAAATCTTGAGTGAAATATACTGAAATGAATGTCTTGATCAAAGGATCCCAATGCAATTGACGATGCGTCGATCGGAGATCTGAAGCCCATGTTATGGGCGTTTGAACGAATCTATCCTAGAATAGGGGGTTCCGGCCCGGTCTGACCCGGACCAATACCCCCAGGGTCAGCTCGAACCAGGTCGACCCGACCTGGGTCTGGATCTTGCCAACATGGGCGCGGCCCGACTCGTGGATAGGCGCGGCATGTGGCTCGGCTCGGAGCCAACCGGGGGGGTGCGAATGGGGGGGGGGGGGGCTTTTGGTGGGTTCTTCCCTAGACCAAACTGGGGGTTACACCCCCAGTTTTATTCGGAAATGGCCGACCATAATGGCCGACCGGTGTGAGCTGAAGCGGAACCCACAGGGGGTCCCGCCTCCAGGTGTGCCGGGGCAGGCCGAGCCCGGCCGCCTCCCACTGAACCGCTGTGGCCTAATGCCACGGCTCCCGACCGTCCGGCACGGCGTGACGGCGCCACACCCCTCCGTCGCCGCCCGCCCCAGTAGCAGCCCATTGGTGCACCAGCGCGGCATGATGGATCTGCGCTCCTCCACCACGGCTCTCTCTTGGCCGCGGCCTCCATCAGCCTCACCGTCACGACATGATTGCGACGCGCTCCACCACCGTGGTTCTCTCCAGCCGCGGTCTTCATCATCCCTACGTGGTGCAACGACACCACGTCGCCTTCGTTTCAAGCCACTATGAAGATCAACTATAAAAGGGGAGGAGGATCATCCGTATTTGGGCTGTCCGATCTCCTCCCATTATATTGATAAAAAACGGCCAATCTTTAAGCAACAAATATCGTTAAATAATACTTTAATGAAGAATTAACCCCTACCTAGATAAACATTGAAGTTTTCCGGCGACATGGAAGATGGCGTCGCAGGGTGGGTTTTTGAAGATGGTGTTGGCGTGCGTCCAAGGATGGAACAACGTCTCACACTAGCTGCAGAGAGATGAAGGAATGAAACATCATCTCTCCTTGCGGTGACGGCGTTCTTCGTCGAAGGGTGTTGTTCTTCGCAGGAGGATGAAGTTCTTCAATGGACATAGAGTTCTCCAAAAAATATAACACAATAAGCTAACCCCCCAAATAAAATAAGACTCATCTTATTTTATTTTACTTTGCCACGAATTTCAAAATTTAAATTCAAAACACTTAGTTAATTAAAATAATAGGTTTAACCAATTGTGTGATGATTGTTGGCATATTAATGTGAGAGAGGATTAGTCACAAAATTAAACAAAAGGGGGTCAGAGGAGTTAAAGGAATGTGAAGGGGTGGGGCTTGTGTGGACCCCACCTCAAACATATCCTACATGGGTAGTTAGGGGCTTGTGGGTCCCACCCCAACTACCCCATGTAGGATATAACCATTAGATAATGAAAAATAAAACTTGTACCACAATTTTATTTTCTTCACATCTAATCCTCCATATTTAACAACTCCTCCTAAGCAAAAGCACGTTCGGGAAAGGTCATCATAAGCCAATATCGGTGCTGCGGTTACATCGGTGCACTTATATTTCAATTCTGAGCATCGGTTTAAAAGTTAGAAAAACCCAATCGTCCATTCACTGAATGTACCCAAGCTAAACTTCAGAAATTGATTTTGGCCACACAGGGCCTCAGAATCAGGTGACGTCAGAAACAATGTACTTGTAAAATCCCAAATAATTTACGAAAAACTTTTCCTTGAAATTTATGGGTCTTTACAATAATAGGAATTAAATATATAAATTGATCACATAGACAATTTATGTAATATTAATCAATAAATCACATAACATAATACAGTTAGGGTAGGGTTTATAAATGAGTAAATTATAAAAAAAGATATAAATTTTAAGAATTCTTAAGGTTTGATTTCATAAAAATTTTATCAGGGCATTGGAAGATCGAACAATACATTAATTGTTAGTATTCCCCCATTGACCTATCATATATTCTTCATGATATATATTAGTGTACTAATGGGATATGAAATTTTGAGTCCCCAAATGGTCATTATATTTAAAACAAATTCCATAACATACTAAATAGAAAGGGAAATAATTTCTAGAATTAAAAACTTTTTTATACTTTGAATATATTCTCTACGAGGATTATCATACAATGAATATCAATAGTGAATAATAGATTATAGAATCATAAAAATAATTTTCCATGACCAATGAATTAATATGGAAAAAAACTGAAGGATCTTGTATAGAGTGTCTTGGAATTGAAAACGTTTAATATAGAACACTTTTGAAATGAATAATATGGTTTCTTAATTACAACGTATTTTATTAAATATAATTTTTTTATTATTTTGGGAAATATAGAGAATGTCTCATAAATGGTGTGGGACTAATGACATTATAGATAATTCCAAATAGATTAAAAATAAATTCAATTGTTATGGTTGGTAAAATTAATATGAAATATCTATACAATATACCCAATCAGTTTCTAGGATGACATGCAGTTTTCTCCAAACCATTGTTTAAGGAGTAGTGATCAGGTAGATACATCTCTAGACTCTTTTAGGGTGATTACCCTTGGGATCATAGTTTCCATTTTGCTATCCAATTTTTTGTACATAATTGTGGTTGTTATTTTGAGAAAATAAGGAAACACTAATATTCAACACTAATATTACTTGTTTTACAGTTAGGGGAATGTTTTATTACTATAATAATAATTGGTTTTTTCATAATAATAGGGTATGATGATAATTCATTGATAAAATAACAGGAAATATTTTTAAAATATTTATAAAAATATATCATATTGATATAATAAAAAATTGGATGTAATAAAAATTACAGGAAAATAAAATATTAGGGACCCATACATTAATATAATAATGGAATTGGTAAAATTATATATTGGGGGGGAATAATTAATAATTCATTATCAATATTCATCCAGGATGAAATAAAGTTTAACAAGAGGAAAATAAGTATATAAAAATATTATAAATGGTAATTAATTAAGTGATTTGAACTAAAAATGAAATATGGTAGGTATTAAAACCTAATAGTGAATTTAAGTTTCATAATGATTTATATGAGATGATGAGAACCGTGTGAACTCCATTGAGGGAATATTAAAAGATAATATGGTTTTAGATTCATGCATAATGGATTTAGAGTGAATAAAAATATGAGAATGAGGGGGTATTTATAGAACATGAAGGGATATTTTTTAGTAATTTCAAAATATTTTAAATAAAATATATGTTGTTGAAAATGAGACTCTAGTAGAATATTTAAGGTTTTATGTCATGTATTTTTATATTTTGAACATGGTTTTTGATATTTATTTGTTTTAAAAAAGAAATAAAATTTTAATATTAATTATACCATGGTTGAAATGTTTTTAGAAATATTTTCATTCTTCAAAACCTTAATTTAAACCATAGATATTAAAAATTTATTTATAAATTTTGAAAATAATTCTCATTTATTAAAATAATATTAATAAAATAAATTAATTTCTTATTAAATTATATTATATTAATTATTAAATAATTTCTAAATCATTATTATATCTCCATACATACATTAAATGCTTATATATTTCTTACTATTTAATAAAAAACTAGATTCTATCAGTAAATTGGGGAAAATCTATATAGTAAAATTATTTTGTTCTAATTTTAAAATTTAGATGATTCTCTTAATGTATAATTTATATATTAGAGTTATATATATTACATATAACTCAATGTATATTTTAATACTATTGTTTTTTCGTCAAAAAATCTGTAAAATCTCAATATTTTATTTTTAAAATAATTACAATCTATAAAATTATATTAATTATCATTTATAAATATTCATTATTTTTTATTATTTGAAAAAATATGTCAATATATATATTTATTTTAAAAGAGACTACTATTAATAATGATAATATTACAATTTCATTATTTACAATCTGAATGATGACATTCCAAATGTCATATTTCTATAACATTAATTTCCAAAGGTCATATTTCATTTTATATTTTATCTTTATTAATTAACATTAAATTAGTCATAATATTCTTTTTGTTCAAATAGAATATTTATTACATTTTTATTTTTCGTAATAAAAAACATCTTATATATTTTCAATCAATTTTGAGTTGGATCCCCTATGTATTATTATTTTTATAGTGCCTTATATTATTATGTGACCAATCACACTAGCTTTAAAAATTAACATAAATGAAATTATCTTTATTTATAAACATATTCCATTTTTTTAACATAATGATGAATAAATGGTTTTTTCTTTAATTTTAAATCAATGAAATTTTTATTTTCAATAATATAGTCATGTGTTCTACGATGTGCATTTGATGTGTGATAAAATCTGTTAAAAAATAGAATTTGAGTAACGACTATTTTATTTTAACAAATTAACCATAATGATAGGTAAAATTCTTATAAATATCCCCTTATCACACAAATTTAATACCAAATGATTGGGTGTAAATGATGGTACATCATTCATATGGTTTAGACAATATTAATATCGAAATCATATCTACTAGATTTTTTATCTACCATAAATAAATCCACTCAAAGAATCATTGATGATGTTCTGTGTGGTCTTCATCGTGGTTGAACCCTAGTAGTCCCACCTCCTTCCCATGAACAAATTAATCAACATAATAAGGGATGTTCCAACTAGTTTATTCCATATTTCCACCAATTTGTTACAGTTGACACTTTTAGTTAACATTAATATAAACAAATCCTCACTGTTAATTATTACTATAATATTACAAATTTTTTTAATACCCAACATTTAAAATGACCTATATTCAAAATGATCATTGGTTATATACATTTACATTAAAATTAATCACATAAATATCAATTAAAAAATTTTAAATTGTTATTTTATTCACTCTAGTATTATTTTTTATATATAAAATAATTTAGAGACATATATGTTGCAAATTTATAATTTTTCATTGCCCAGTATCCATTATTATCAATATTTTCCTCCAAATAATGTTACATTAATTTATAATTAAATTTTATGTGATAAGTTTAATTCATTCCCAATTTAATTTTAATATATGTTAATTATTATTAGTAATATAAAAAATTATAACGAGATCACCAAAAAATACCAAAGTCGTATTTCACTTTTAAATATCCAAAATAAATTCTATTTTATATTATTGAACTAGATTCAATAATATATTAGTGAAATTTATAATATATTTCATATTGTATTTCATTAAATATAAATTCAAATGGATTATATTAAAATGTTATATTGGAAATACATTAAATAAAAAAAAGGTTTGAATAATTATTTAATGTTGACTAAATTTTTTATTGGTCAAATCACAGAATTTAAATTTGATAAAAATAATCAATTTTTTTTAAAATGAGTTCAATTACATGAATTTTTTTAATGATTTTAATGATAATATTTTGAGTAATAAAGATTTAACATTAACTCATTATAGCCTACTTACTATTTTATGCATGTGTGATAGTGAAGAATATCCCAATTTTTTTTTCTTGATCAGTGGGTTTTCAAGTTGATATGGGTTGATTTTTTTTCACCAATGATTATAATTTCAATTTTTTTATAGAAATATTATGTTGATTAATTGGTTGATCCCTTTATTTTTACACATTATATATTAATTTTGTTTATTCTATATATGTAATATACCTACACTCTTGTTGGGATGGTAGATATAAATTATTAGTTGTTGATGATCATTAATAATGATTTATTTCCTCAACACAAATTTTCATTTTTCTGAGTGGTTTATTACCTCGTGGGAACTTTTTTATAGATAATGTTAACCTTCATCTCTTAGAAATAGGTTTAATTTTGATTTTAGTTTAGGGATATTCCTATATTAAATGGATTTTTTGATGTGATCAATATACCTAGTGTGTTGAGGATGGTTTTAGGGTCCATCCAAGGATTGGTTTGATAATTATTCTACATGTTATAGTGAAGTTCGTATATCCTATGATGATCCAGTCATTATATGCTACTCTGTGATTTCCATGAGATTTATACAACCAAATATATAAATGTTTTGATATCATATCATCATTGGATGTCAATTCTGTATTTATGGTAGATTCCAAAACTATAATGAAATATAATAGATATATGAAGTAGTTTTTAGGATCCTATTCAAGGGCAACATTATGTTGTTCTGATTTTATATATTTCATATCATTATCCCTTTGGAGGATATAATGGATATTTCTATATTGTCGTATATGCATCAACATTTTTGTTTCATCTTATCCTCATAAAAAGATTATAGACGGGTTTCTTCTAGTT
The DNA here is from genome assembly GCA_963277665.1 of Viscum album. Classification (NCBI taxonomy): domain Eukaryota; kingdom Viridiplantae; phylum Streptophyta; class Magnoliopsida; order Santalales; family Viscaceae; genus Viscum; species Viscum album. The sequence continues at coordinate 576,901,175 of OY728161.1, read as the reverse complement.
TCTCCTCTAAAACACTATTTCATTGAAAACAATTATATGGTGGGAACTAAAATTACATGTAACAACTTTTCATTTTATTAATCATATTCTAATATTCATGTGTTGGATAGAATGTGTCATTGAAATGATAAGATTTGAATATAGATTTATAATTGTTCCATAATTAGTCTTTTACACAATTTGGAATGATTTATGTTTTTTAGAACCATTTTCGCTCACTATTTATAATATTATAAGCCTCATTATAATAAAAAATTCTATTATTTATAGGGACATAATGTAATGTGGTTGAAAAAATGATCACACCAGAAATTGGTTTTCAATATAATTAAAATATGTATTATATTTTAACCATTTCATGTTTTTTCATAATGAATATTCATCATTTTTTCAAAAACAAAATTATTGTTCCTAGAGAATTGTTAGTGATAAAAAAATTCAATCAATGAAAACCCTTTAATTCTATAACAATGGTGATTTTCATGACTGGTTCACGGTTTTTATAACTTTATTTCATTACCATATGAGTAATGATGTAATTTCAATTATATGAAATTTTTTTCTTATGCTTTGTGGAAAAATTATTTGACAATTCTAGGTTTCCAAAATATTGAAATTATTAAATTACCCTCCAATTATTATATACCCCTTTGAGTTTGTACATCCCTATTCACATTAAATAACCATAGTTAATCCAATTTTATCCATTCCTCTTGATCACAAATGTATTTAGTGTCTCCACCTTCATTATTATGTGAATTCCTGATCGAGAATTTCACTATCCCCACCATCCTAGACATATGTTTTATCCACTATTGTAACATTTCAGATTCTAGTTCATCTTCGTACCTTTGAAATGCTGTGAATGAACCCTATGGCATGGGGTTTTTTAAATTATATGTTTCATTATATCATGGATTTCATGGAGCTTCATAAGACACATTCATCTGAAGTTCATTAAATGATATATGTTTTCTTTAGTTTGTAGATACATTGCCCAAATTTATCTATTTAATGGTAAATATTTTAATTGGTTGACTAATTTACAATCAAACAATTTTTATTTTTTATAATGGTGGAGAATTGGTTTATTTATTTATCATAGTTTTTTTAATTTTCAATTGTTATAAATGGAATGTTATTGTAATTTAGGCTATGTTTTATTAATACATTTTTTCATAATCCAACAGGTTTAATAAAAAATTACTCAATGACATAATTAGTAATATAGATTTATTAAATGAAATAAGTAGATAAAAATGACTTCAATATGTTTTATTACTATACAGATCTATGAAATAATTCATTTAAAAAAAATGGATACATTCAATGAGGGTTTTATTCTTTATTAATTTTATTATTATTTTTCATTATCATATTACGTTTATTGATATTTTAAATTCCATTTTTTCATATTGATTTTATTAATTATTCTTATTGTGATCATTATTTTCGTATTTAGTTAGTTGTATCTTTGAAATATTACATATCATATCTGATTAGAAATTTAATTTAATATAATTTAAGAATTTTTTGTTTATATAATAAATTTTAATGCCTTATGGATGATTATTTATTTTCACTCTTTGATTTTTGTAATTTTCATAATTCTTTTCTCACAATGTATATTTTCAATTATTCAATTTTTTTTGTTTTTTGGTATGGGAAAATATAGTAAGTGAAGTGTTTAATATACTTATCTATTCTTTTCGGATATTAGATATAGATTAAGCACACACAACCTTTGTAATTGATCATGGGAACCTATTAATCTAGAAATGGGATTCATGGAATTGAAATATAGGGTATGAACACCATGAATTTCCACTGATTGTGATACAAAAATAAATAATGACATTTATTTAACATTTAGTTAGTCACTTCCTAGGTTTTCTCTTCCATTACTCGTTGATATTAAATATCCTCGAAAATGTATACAATTTATTTTTCTTGGTTCTGTCACCATAAAAATATAGGGTCCCATGTTTTTTTTAAGATATTATTATGGAAAATCCTATGATGATTTTACCAAAATTTATATTACATTAAATTATTATGTCATTATAAATTTTTAAAAATTGTTTAAATTTTTTTTATTCAATTTAACAGTTTTTTTGTGTATCATATATTCAAGATCATCATAATTTTTATTTTTCTTCATTCATATATAATTTTTTTTATATTACCACTATTTATATTGTATTTAATTCCACTAATATGTAACCATTTAAATGTTGAAATGTTAATTCTTTTGTTGATGTTCAAAAACATTTTGGAAATAATATATTTAAAAAACAAGGTAAGGATTCCATTATTTAATTAATGAGATCATTTTAAATTGTATTAAATAACCATTTTTTAAAAATTAATAGACCCTTATTTATAAAATATTTCAAATAAATGTTTTTTCCAAAAATTGTAATTTGTTATATAGAAATGAATTTTATTTCTATTATGGATTTGGATGACTATCATTATGAAAAAAGGAATACATAATTTGATAGGTGTATATTTAAATTTTAATGAAATGAATATAATTTTAAATAATATATATGATATGTGGTGAGGATACCTACAAGAAAATTTCCTCTGTATATTTCATGACTTATTCAAGGTTTGATATCCAGATAAGTCTTCCTGTGGGGTTATGTTTACATCGTCTCTATTATATTGTTCCAATCTAGGGGTAATGAGTAGGTCATTTCACCATTTTGTAATAATAATTTTCTATTTTCTATTGTACATTTGATGATGTATCTCCCAGAACCAAATCAACAAGTATTATATGGGGATCAATAAGACATCATCTGTTGAAATATTGGGTTTCCTAGACCCAACCATGCAGTACTTTTGATTACAATATCATGTGTACAATTGGTTATACATGATGACATCATACCATTATATTGTAGATTTGTCTGTATCCATAATATAATGGTAATTTACAATGATTAATTGTCATGTCGATAGGTTATAGTAGATCCTAGAATATAACGAGAAGCTTGAGATACTATGACTGTCACGACCCGCCCTCGGGGTCCGTGCCGTGACTACCCCAAGCCCGCCTTCCATAGGCCAGGGGCTGGCGACTAGCACCAAGGCGTAACTCCCGGTAAAAAGGGAAGGCATTGCCTTTGAAAAGTAAACAAACACCACAGAGTCATCAAGCGGAAAGTAAACACTAAACAAAAGAAGAGTACAACTGAAAGTGCGGAAAAGTAAATGGGCCAGAATACAAACCCAAACTGAAAGTAAAGTACAACTCGAAAGGGAAAACAGCAACTGAAAAGTAAAAGCCACTACTCCGAGCTGTCCACTGGAAATCCCACCTGAAGGGTGGGTACAGATAGCTCCTCTGCTCCACGGGTCCCGCCGTCCGCTCCGAGCACGTCCCGCCCAGTGGTCCACCTCCGGGTACCGTCCCGCTCTGCAAGCCTCAGCTAAGGTCAACGCTGTCCGTCGTCTGCAACCAACACAACGTAGTGCGGGCAAAGCCCGTGCAGGAGTGAGTATAAGCTACTCAGTAGGGACCCCGAGACCCCTGAAGGTCTCTCAAATCCACAAAGGATAAACCACGAAGAAAAGTACAATCACGAAGTAACAACCGACACTGCTTAGGTATATGCCCATACATATACCTAAGTCATCAATTCAAATACGCTCCAACCTCCGAGCCCAAGTACAACTCAGTCCACACAGGAAAGTATACGTATTCCACTTAGGAATGCAAGACATAATCCACACAGGATTGCACAACACAATCCACACAGGAAAGTAACAGGATTTAGCTCACACAGGTATACTTCTTCAGAGGACGATAAAGATGATCATTGATCCATCTAAGTCGTCAGACCCACGAAGGATCGATAGGTAACTAACCCCCGCAAAGACCCACACAGGATTGGGCCCACACCGGACCTGTAGGCGCTGGCTCACACAGAACCGCTGAGCGCAAGGACCCACACAGGATCGGGCCCACACAGGACCTGTAGCACTGATCCACGTAGGATCGCTGAGTGCTGAAGTCGTCGTCGTTGAATCCACACAGGATCTCTGTACTGTCGTCGTCGCAGTCACAGTAGCAGTAGTAGTCGTAGCAGTAGAACAGTCGCAGCCAGCACTAGGGTTCCCGCACACAGCAAGCTCGTCCGGAGGGTCCGCTCCACGAGCCGAGAGGCTGATACATCAACTGTCACGAAGACTATAGTTGATGTATCCAAAAGTTCCGTATCGTCAACAGGAACTCAACGCAACAGACGGCGCGTCGATCGGACGCCCGGTCTGAGAGTTATTGGCATTTTCGTCTCCGGGGCCCGGTTGGTTTTAAAGGCAAAACTAACCCGACCGTACTCCACCTGCGTCCAAACCTCGGGCGGAGTATGCCAAAAGATTCGTCTCACTAAGAGGGACACAACACAGCTGACGACACGTCAATCGGACGTCCGTAGCTTAAGATATGATCGTTTCCGCTCCGAAGGCCCGGTTGGTTTCGTGAACGAACCAACCCGGACGAACTCAAAGTAAACCCAAACCTTGAGTGCAATATATCGGAACGACCGTCTCGATCCAAGGATCGCGTTGCCGCAGACGGTTCGTCTTTCGGAGGTCCGAGGCCCATGATATGGCCAAAAGACCGGAACTAGTTCGAAACGGGGGGTTCCGGGTCCGGGCCGACCCGGCCCGACCCCCCCCCCTGGGGCGGCGGCCGGCGGCGCGGCGGCGCGGCGGCGCGGGGAGCCGTGGCGGCGGGTCGCCGCGAGGAGGCCGCACGCGGGGGCTAAGCCCCCGCTGATTGATAAGGCGGCGCGGCCTTTGTGTCGTGCCATTTGCAAGTAACGGCCCCCGCACGTGGGGGCCGGCTGGAAACAAATCGGGGGGGGGGGGGGGGCGGCTGCCCCCCTCTCTTCAAAGAACCGCCCCCCTCATAAAGAGGGGGGTTTTGAGAGTTGGTCGGGGGAATTAATTCCCCCGGTTTAATGGTATCCGGCCGGCCAGCCGGCCGGCCGGTTTTATCTAACGGGACCGGAAATTCCGGTCCCCCCTTCGGCTTCCGACGCCGGCGGCCCGGCTGCCGGTCTTCTCTTCCGCCGCGGCCCGGAACCGGCCGCGGTCTCCTCGTCCCGCCGCGGCCCGGAACCGGCCGCGGTGTTCATCGTCCGGCACGATGCGACGGCACTGCGCCCCTTTCGCCGTGCCTTGATTCCTTTCAACGCGGCGCGACGGCGTCGCGTTCTTGAAGATTCTACCTCGGTGTGGCGCGACGACGCCGCGTAAAATAAAAGCACGATTATCCGCGTGGTGCGACTGCACCACGCCACTTGCTTCCACCCGCAAGAATAAACAAGAACGATGGAGGGGGGGTTCGGCCGTGTTCGTGCGGTCCGGCCCCCCTCACGTCAAAATAATAACGCAACTTAAAATAATTCAAGCCACACGTTAGTCTTGATAAAATCACGATCAAGAATAAAATAAGGAAACCAAAAAGAAATCGACAACCCCTACCTCGGGTATAAGGTTCGAAGATTGTCAAGGTTCCGCGGAAGACGACGTCGCGGAGGTCGGGCGTCGCGGTAGCCGTTCGTCAAATCCGATGACGAAGGGATGTGTTCGAAGAAACACGTCGTTGGAGAAACATGTACGCCGACGAAGGTTGTCCGAGGAAGAAGTGGTGTCCCCTTTCGTTGACACGGTAAACGAAGAATGGAGGTGCGGTGTTCTTCGTCGGAGCTTGAGCGTTCTTTGTCAAGATGAACGTTCTTCGAGTTCTTCGTCAGAGTTGAAGAAGAAGAAGAGCTCTCCACCTCTCAAGAAGACAAACAAAAAACCCCAAAATAAAATAAGACAACATCTTATTTTATTATCACATAACACATTAGAATTTCAAATGTTTGAAATATAAAAGGTTTAACTCCCATAATTAAAAGTAACTCAAGTCATTTAATTAGGGGTTAAGCAAGTTGAGAGAATTTGAAAGGATTATGGGTTCGTGTGGGCCCCACCACACTTAATCCTCCCAAGGGAGGTTAAGTGGGTGTGGGTCCCACTTCCAACCTCCTTTGATAGGTTTTAACAAGTTATAATAAAATTGTTCTACACAATTTTCTTTAACTCAAACTAAAAACCCCAAAACTAACTTTCAACCCACAACAAACGCAACTCCCGAAAAGGTCTCTTTAAGCGAAAATCGGCGCTGCGAGTTCATCGGTGCCCTCGGATTTCAATTCCGAGCACCGGATCAAAAGTTAGGAATTCCCGCTCGTTCGTTCACTGAACGTACCCGAGCCAAACTTCAGAAATTAATTTCGGGCACTCCGGGCCTCGGAATCAGGAGTCGTCTGAAACCGTGCTCTTGTAAAATTCTAAAGAAAATTAAGAAAAAATTTCCCTTGAATTTTACGGGTCTTTACATTACTCCCACCTCAGGGCATTACGTCCCCGTAAAGATACATCAAAAACTAGGGAAACAAATGAGGGTACTGAGCACGCATCTGAGCCTCCCGCTCCCATGTGCTCTCCTAAAGATTCCCGTGCTGCCATCTGATGCGCACAAGAGGAATCGATCGCCCACGCAGGACCCACTCCTGTCGATCCTCTATCTCCACCGGGACCTCCGTAAAAGTCGCCCCATCGTCAACGTCAAGCTCCCCATGGTCAATGATGTGCGTCGGGTCGTGCACGTATCTCCTCAGCTGGGATACGTGGAAGACGTCGTGCACCCGGTGCAACTGAGGTGGTAGAGCCAGGCGATAAGCCACCTCGCCAATCCTGCTGAGAATCTGGAAGGGTCCGATGAAGCGCGGAGATAACTTGCCGCCACGACCAAATCTCCGAATACCACGTCGAGGTGAGACCCGCAAGAAGACGTGGTCGCCATCCTCGAACTCCAGTGGCCTCCGCCTCCTGTCAGCATATGACTTCTGCCGGCTCTGAGCTGTCCTCATCCGCTCCTGGATGACCTGGACCTTCTCTGTCGTGGCCTGGACCATCTCCGGTCCCACCAGTGCTGACTCCCCAGGGTCTGTCCAGCACAAAGGAGATCTACATGGTCGGTCGTACAACGCCTCGTACAGTGCCATCCCGATGGTGGAGTGGTAGCTGTTGTTGTACGCGAACTCCACCAAGGGTAGGTGGTCCTCCCAGCTACGACCAAAGTCGAGGACACAGGCACGGAGCAAGTCCTCGAGTGTCTGAATGGTCCTCTCCGTCTGACCATCCGTCTGAGGTTGAAAAGCTGTGCTAAGATGTAGCTGCATCCCGAACGCTTCCTGTAACCCCTTCCAAAGTCGGGAAGTAAAGCGGGCATCTCGATCGGAGACGATAGATGATGGCACACCATGGAGCCGCACAATCTCCTGAACGTAGAGACGTCCCAAGCTTTCCACTGAGCCCTGCTCTCTGATGGGTAAGAAGTGTGCCGACTTGGTGAGTCGGTCAACAATCACCCAGATGGAGTCGTGACCTCTGGAAGTGCATGGAAGTCCAGTCACGAAGTCCATAGATATGTCGTCCCACTTCCACTCCGTAACCTCCAAGGGCTGTACCAAGCCTGCTGGTACCTGATGCTCTGCCTTTACCTGCTGGCAGGTAAGGCATCGAGAAACGAACTCTGCTACTGCCTTCTTCATGCCCGGCCACCAGTGCTGTCGTCTGAGGTCCTGGTACATCTTCGCCACTCCAGGATGTACCGCCAAAGGAGATGTGTGAAACTCTCTCAGCACTTCCTCTCGCAAAGAAACTGGTACCATGGTATGTCCTATGAAAAGGATGCCGTGCTCTGCTCCAAGGGAGAAACCATCAGGTGCCTGTCCCGAGGATATCTGTGCACGCCGTGTCTCACAGTCAGCATCCTCACGATGTGCCTCCTTGACCCGCTAAAGTAGTGGAGGAGTGACTGTGAGAGACTGAAGAAAGGCTACTCAATCTCTATCCACGAAGGATATCTGCAAAGAGGCTAGCTGCTCCGTCGCCTCCTCAAGTAGTTGAATGCCCGTCCTCCTGCTGAGGGCATCGGCTACTACGTTCCCCTTCCCAGGAGTATAGACTATCTCAAAGTCATAGTCCTGGAGGAACTCGAGCCATCGCCGCTGTCTCAGGTTCAGGTCCTTCTGCGAGAAGATATACCTGAGACTCTGATGATCGGAAAAGACTGTAAAGCGCTCGCCCATCAGATAGTGTCGCCATGTCTTCAGAGCGAAGACCACTACTGCTAACTCCAGGTCATTGGTAGCGTAGTTCTGCTCATGCGGCCTCAACTGTCGTGATCCATAGGCGATCACTGCCCGCTCCTGCATCAGAACACATCTGAGTCCGGTCCCTGATGCATCGCAGTAGACTACGTACCCTACTCCCTCCTCAGGCAACCTCAAGATAGATGCGCTAGTCAATCTCTGTCTCAGCTCCTGGAAGCTCTGCTGACAACTGTCTGACCACACGAAGGGTTTCCCCTTCTTCGTCAAAGCTGTGAGTGATGCCGCAACTCTGAATAAGTTCGGCACAAATCTCCGATAGTATCCAGCTAGTCCCATGAAACTCCGAACCTCAGTCACGCTCTTGGGTGGCTCCCAAGCTAACACAACCTCAATCGTCGCGGGATCCACTGCAACTCCCTCCTCAGAGATAACGTGTCCCAAAAAGTGGACCTCACGTATCCAGAACTGGCACTTTGAGAGCTTACCATAAAGCTGGTGCTCTCGGAGTGTGTCAAGAACAACTCGCAAGTGATAGGCGTGCTCCTCCTCTGTCGTAGAGTAAATCAGAATGTCATCGATGAAGACCACGACAAACCGATCGAGGTATGGCTGAAAGATCCTGTTCATGAGAGCCATGAACACTGCTGGAGCATTGGTTACACCGAAATGCATAACCAAGAACTCATAGTGGCCATACTGACATCTGAAGGCCGTCTTCTGCACATCCTTGTCTCTGACTCTGAGCTGATGATAGCCTGACCTGAGGTCTATCTTCGAGAACCACCGTGCTCCCTTGAGCTGATCAAAGAGGTCATCAATCCTCGGTAGCGGATACTTGTTCCTCACTGTCACCTGGTTCAGGCGACGATAGTCAACACAAAGTCGCAAGCTCCCGTCCGCCTTCTTGGCAAACAATATCGGGGAAGCCCATGGTGAAACACTGGGTCGGATGAACCCCTTGCCCTACAAGTCCTCCAACTGTACCCGTAGCTCCCGAAGCTCGGCGGGGGCCATCCGATATGCTGGAGTAGATATCGGGGCTGTCCCGGGGTACTAGTCAATATAAAAGTCTACCTCCCTACGAGGAGGTAGCCCTGGGACGTCGTTGGGAAAAACGTCCGCAAACTGATCCACCACTGCAGGAAAACCAGGACACCGCACGTCAACTGCTCCAAGGATAAGGCTAGCCAACTGATGAGTGATGGGCTGTCCTCTCCTCCGCGGAAGTCCATCCTGTGCTGCTAAGGCTCCCTTCTCGCCGGTGAAGGTGAACCTGCTCCCGTCGGTGCGTACACAACGCACCTTGCGCCTAAAACAGTCAATCTGTGCATGGACCGTAGACAGCCAATCCATGCCCAAGATGACGTCGTAAGGCCTCGACGCTGCTACAAGAAGATCCCAGCCGAAGCTCTCGCCTCCTAGAGTAAGCTCACACTGCCGACACCAGTGCGTAATCGTCGAGTCTGCTCCCGTAGGAGTCTCTAGCCGTAAGGATCGAGCCAACGGCTCTGTCGGAATCTCCGAGCTCCGAACAAGGGCAGCGGCTATGAAAGAATGACTCGCTCCTGTGTCTATAAGAACTGCAGCAAGGGTGGAATAGACATAGATAGTACCTCGAATCATCTCGGGTGCGCCGTGGTCGTAGGCCTCTGCTGCCTGGAGTTGTGCCTGTCGTTGCCCTGTGGTCGGGGTGGACCTCCTGGTGGTGGTGGTGGTAGAGCCTCAAAGCGTCGGCCACCACCAGCTGCTCGTCCAGCTCCTCTTCCTCGTCCGCCTCCTCCCTGCGGACCGCCACGGTCGACCCTCTGCCTCTGCCTCGGTGGTCCATCAACCGTCTGCTGCTCCTCGGCACGGCGGGTCGGGCAGTCACGAGCCATGTGGCCCTGCCCGCCGCACGAGTAGCACTGTCTGCCTCTCGTAAGACTGGCTCCGTGCTGTGTGCCCCGCACTGCTGAGCCAGTGCCCTGAGATCGTCTGCCCGATGGTCTGGTCTGTCTGGACCCCTGAGTCATCCGTCGACTGCCTGCTGCAGATGACTCTGCCACGTGCCGCCCTGCGGTGGGTCTCTGTGCTGGTATAGACTCAGCAAGGAAGCTCTCGATCAGAAGGGCCCGCTCCAGTACTCCTGTCTGAGTCGGTATTCTGAGGGAAATCAGTGATGCCCTGATCTCGTGTCTCAAACCCTGCTCGAAGGTCCGGGCCCCGGAAGAATGGGTCCCGTACCATGTCAGTCGAGTAGCGCGAGAGATCGGTAAATCTCGCCGAGTACTGAGCGACCGTCATGCTGCCCTGCCGCAGCTGTAAAAACTCCTGGATACGCACCGCACGAAGGGTGGCTGGGACGAACTCCGAGCGGAAGAGGCTCTCAAAGTCCGTCCAAAGTAGAGATGCCTCATCGTGCACCTGGAGCATCAAGATCCACCATCGTCCTGCAGCTGCGTGTAGTAGGCTCGCAGCGAGGATCACCATGAGGTCTGCTGGTGTCCTCACTAGCCTAAACACTCGTACTACTGCCTCCAGCCAGTCCTCTGCTGCCTGGGGATCCGTCTCCCCGCGAAACCTGGGCGGTCGCTGGCGCTGAAACTCATGCAGTGCGCTGAGGCAACATGCATCGTCAGCGGCTACTACTGGAAGCATCGGGGGCTCGGCGGGTAAAGCTACCGCCGGTGCTACTACTGGAAAAGGGCCCTGCACCGAGGCCTCGTCGCTCGGTGGGCTGTCATCTCGCTCGACTCTCGGAACCCTAGCTGGCTGTCGTCGTGGGGCCATCCTGAAAAGGAAACAGGTGTGCCACTGTCAGAACAGTATACCTGGTGAGCTGATATAAGTAATCACAAAGAAAACTTTGAAACACACACGTAATCAATGTTTTCGTGCATTAAGTCGGAAATCAGAAGTCAGGGTCCTGGTGTACGGATACGTCGGCCTCCGCACTAACACTGGACTCCCTGGACTGATAACCACACTCAATACGCTAAACATTATTGCTTCACATAGAAAATATCAGAGTTCGCGGTAGAACCGAACTCCTCTGATACCAATTTGTCACGACCCGCCCTCGGGGTCCGTGCCGTGACTTCCCCAAGCCCGCCTTCCATAGGCCAGGGGCTGGCGACTAGCACCAAGGCGTAAATCCTGGTAAAAAGGGAAGGCATTGCCTTTGAAAAGTAAACAAACACCACAGAGTCAGCAAACAGAAAGTAAACACTAAACAAAAGCAGAGTACAACTGAAAGTGCGGAAAAGTAAATGGGCCAGAATACAAACCCAAACTGAAAGTAAAGTACAACTCGAAAGGGAAAATAGCAACTGAAAAGTAAAAGCCACTACTCCGAGCTGTCCACTGGAAATCCCACCTGAAGGGTGGGTACAGATAGCTCCTCTGCTCCACAGGTCCCGCCGTCCGCTCCGAGCACGTCCCGCCCAGTGGTCCACCTCCGGGTACCGTCCCGCTCTGCAAGCATCAGCTAAGGTCAACGCTGTCCGTCGTCTGCAACCAACACAACGTAGTGCGGGCAAAGCCCATGCAGGGGTGAGTATAAGCTACTCAGTAGGGACCCCGAAACCCATGAAGGTCTCTCAAATCCACAAAGGATAAACCACGAAGAAAAGTACAATCACGAATTAACAACCGACACTGCTTAGGTATATGCCCATACATATACCTAAGTCATCAATTCAAATACGCTCCAACCTCCGAGCCCAAGTACAACTCAAGCCACACAGGAAAGTATACGTATTCCACTTAGGAATGCAAGACATAATCCACACAGGATTGCACAACACAATCCACACAGGAAAGTAACAGGATTTAGCTCACACAGGTATACTTCTTCAGAGGACGATAAAGATGATCACTGATCCATCTAAGTCGTCAGACCCACGAAGGATCGATAGGTAACTAACCTCCGCAAAGACCCACACAGGATCGGGCCCACACAGGACCTGTAGGCGCTGGCTCACACAGAACCTCTGACCGCAAGGAACCACACAGGATCGGGCCCACACAGGACCTGTAGCACTGATCCACGTAGGATCGCTGAGTGCTGATGTCGTCGTCGTCGAATCCACACAGGATCTCTGTACTGTCATCGTCGCAGTCACAGTAGCAGTAGTAGTCGTAGCAGTAGAACAGTCACAGCCAGCACTAGGGTTCCCGCACACAGCAAGCTCGTCCGGAGGGTCCGCTCCACGAGCCGAGAGGCTGATACATCAACTGTCACGAAGACTAGAGTTGATGTATCCAAAAGTTCCGTATCGTCAACAGGAACTCAACGCAACAGACGGCGCGTCGATCGGACGCCCGGTCTGAGAGTTATTGGCATTTTCGTCTCCGGGGCCCGGTTGGTTTTAAAGGCAAAACTAACCCAACCGTACTCCACCTATGTCCAAACCTCGGGCGGAGTATGCCAAAAGATTCGTCTCACTAAGAGGGACACAACACAGCTGACGACACGTCAATCGGACGTCCGTAGCTCAAGATATGAGCGTTTCCGCTCCGAAGGCCCGGTTGGTTTCGTGAACGAACCAACCTGGCCGAACTCAAAGTAAACCCAAACCTTGAGTGCGATATACCGAAACGACCGTCTCGATCCAAGGATCGCGTTGCCGCAGAAGGTTCATCATTCGGAGGTCCGAGGCCCAAGATATGGCCAAAAGACTGGAACTAGTTCGAAACGGGGGGGTCCGGGTCCGGGCCGACCCGGCCCGACCCCCCCCTGGGGCGGTGCGGCGGCGGCGCGGCGGCGCGGCGGTGCGGCGGCGCGGCGGCGCAGGGAGCCGCGGAGGCTTGTCGCCGCGAGGAGGCCGCACGCGGGGGCTAAGCCCCCGCTGATTGATAAGGCGGCGCGGCCTTTGTGCCGCGCCATTTGCAAGTAACGGCCCCCGCACGTGGGGGCCGGCTGGAAACAAATCGGGGGGGGGGGGGGGCGGCTGCCCCCCTCTCTTCAAAGAACCTCCCCCCTCATAAAGAGGGGGGTTTTGAGAGTTGGCCGGGGGAATTAATTCCACTGGTTTAATGGTATCCGGCCGGCCAGCCGGCCGGCCGGTTTTCTCTAACGGGACCGGAAATTCCGGTCCCCCCTTCGGCTTCCGACGCCGGCGGCCCGGCCGCCGGTCTTCTCTTCCGCCGCGACCCAGAACCGGCCGCGGTCTCCTCGTCCCGCCGCGGCCCGGAACCGGCCACGGTGTTCATCGTCCGGCGCGGTGCGACGGCACCGCGCCCCTTTCGCCGTGCCTTGATTCCTTTCAACGCGGCGCGACGGCGTCGCGTTCTTGAAGATTCTACCTCGGTGTGGCGCGACGGCGCCGCGTAAAATAAAAGCACAATTATCCGCGTGGTGCGACGGCACCACGCCACTTGCTTCCACCCGCAAGAATAAACAAGAACGATGGAGGGGGGGTTCGGTCGTGTTCGTGCGGTCCGGCCCCCCTCATGTTAAAATAATAACGCAACTTAAAATAATTCAAGCCACACGTTAGTCTTGCTAAAATCACGATCAAGAATAAAATAAGGAAACCAAAAAGAAATCGACAAACCCTACCTCGGGTATAAGGTTCGAAGATTGTCAAGGTTCCGCGGAAGATGACGTCGCGGAGGTCGGGCGTTGCGGTAGCCGTTCGTCAAATCCGATGACGAAGGGATGTGTTCGAAGAAACATGTCGTTGGCGAAACTTGTACGCCGACGAAGGTTGTCCGGGGAAGAAGTGGCGTCCCCTTTCGTTGACACGGTAAACGAAGAATGGAGGTGCGACATTCTTCGTCGGAGCTTGAGCATTCTTTGTCAAGATGAACGTTCTTCGAGTTCTTCGTCAGAGTTGAAGAAGAAGAAGAGCTCCCCACCTCTCAAGAAGACAAACAAAAATCCCCAAAATAAAATAAGACAACATCTTATTTTATTATCACATAACACATTAGAATTTCAAAAGTTTGAAATTCAAAAGGTTTAACTCCCATAATTAAAAGTAACTCAAGTCATTTAATTAGGGGTTAAGCAAGTTGAGAGAATTTGAAAGGATTAGGGGTTCGTGTGGGCCCCACCACACTTAATCCTCCCAAGGGAGGTTAAGTGGGTGTGGGTCCCACTTCCAACCTCCTTTGATAGGTTTTAACAAGTTATAATAAAATTGTTCTACACAATTTTATTTAACTCAAACTAAAAACCCCAAAACTAACTTTCAACCCGCAACAAACCCAACTCCCGAAAAGGTCTATTTAAGCGAAAATCGGCGCTGCGAGTTCATCGGTGCCCTCGGATTTCAATTCCGAGCACCGGATCAAAAGTTAGGAATTCCCGCTCGTTCGTTCACTGAACGTACCCGAGCCAAACTTCGGAAATTAATTCCGGGCACTCCGGGCCTCGGAATCAGGTGCCGTCTGAAACCGTGCTCTTGTAAAATTCTAAAGAAAATTAAGAAAAAATTTCCCTTGAATTTTACGGGTCTTTAAATGACATTAATCATAAATATTTGTTATATAATCTAGATACATCTTACTGACTAGACATAGTAGATGTTTTACTATCGGGTGTCGGGGGATCATAAGTGTTGAGATTTCATCTCATGAGGTTCGAACATGGTGATCTCTTATAGTGAGATCATGAAGACAGCCCCTTCAATAGGAACACCATTTGTTTTGGGAGTCATTTTTTGTTCCTATCTATGAACCTGGGTATTGGTATCTTGACTTGAGACCATTACAAACGTGTATCATTTAATTGTGTACATTAATGTAAGAAAAAACCTTGGTATTGAAATCATGGAGAGGTAGCATGTGTTGGGTGTGTCGTTGGTGGTATGACATTGGTTGAATAATCAAGAAAGGATTTGTTGCTTCTATGTTTAGAAAGTTATATATATTAGGACTAGTTGATCGGGATGGTGCTTCCATAATTGGTATTTGGCCAATGTATTACATAGATAAATCCATCTACATTGATCATAAAATAAATACGCAATAAAAGGATGATGACATAAGTGTGCGTCCTGCTTTATGAGAAATATAATTACAAAGAGATTATTGTACACATTCAGTGTTCTTAGGTTGGTAGTCATTGCTATGAATATCCATATCACTTTAGGGGCCATGATTGGTTGTAGACTCCGCTCGTGGTCTATTTATTTATTTACTACTATTGAGATAAGAGCCTATATGGTCACACACAATACCGTATTACAGAAATGCACCCTATTCAGTTGAATACTTATATTGACGTTGTGGGACCATACTTGGGGTATGATTTTTGTCCAAGATATCGATCATCGAAAGAATTAAATAAAATCATTAATATACTAGTTATGAATATTAATGATTGAATTTATTTAATGTGTTTACATGTTTAGTAAATACAAGAGAATATTAATCGAAAAAAAATAATTTTAATATTCCAGGTTCATTTAATATTATGTGGGATAGCGAGTCAAGTAAAATTGCTCAGTTTTTATTATGTTATATATTATATATAAATATTACTAGTATGTGATAAAATAATATATAATATTGATGCACATTATTTCATCAAAATTATTTTTTTTTGTGGACGTTGAAATAAATGGGGGACAAGGAACCCAACAGGGTATTAATCAATTCCACTATAAATAAGAGAGGTGCATCTCTCTCTTGGGTTTCAAATCACTATTCATTAACTTTAATGGAATGAAATTTACAATCCTCTCTCTCCTACCACTCCCTAGAGAGAGAAGTTCTCAATCCAAGAAGCTAGGATCAAGATATCTCTTCAGTATCAAAGGAATCTTGATGCGATGATCATTTGGACATCGAAAGCATCATCGGATCTCCGTGATAGCACCCAGAAATTGACGATCAACTCTCACGTGGGGTTTTAAAGCACATGTGGATGATCAAGAGGGTTCCTACTTTGGATCCATCAATTGACGATCACCATTGACTTGTCTTTGTCAACAACAAATTTAGATTTGATGTGGATACATTTTCATTTTGTTGTGTGCTCCATATAATTTACATGGGATCCTCAGACCCATCGACTTCCTCTATAGGCCCCAAAACCGTTCAGTGGTATCAAAGTTATCACCTAGATTATGTGAGCCAAATAAAATTAGTTTTCATAAAATTAAGTAGAGGTTTGAAAGACAATCCCATCGGTTCAAACACCCTTTTTAGGTGATCATGAACGTCTATGTTATGGCCATTTAAAATTTTCAGATATGATCGAATATGTGATTTCATCTCAGGTTCCAAAAGATTATTTCATCCTAATGAACTAATCAAATTTAGATCGGTTCATCAAATATAATTAAAATTGAGCAAATAAAATTTTAAATTTTATGATTTTCACAATAATTTTATTATTATAATAATAATTTTTATTTTACTATTATAATAATATAATAATAACAAATTGAATTTTATTATTATAATTTAATTATTATTATTTTAAATGGCTATGAACCCTTTTATAAAAATTTGGTGGTGAAATTTTGTTTTTGGGAGGAGACATGAAATATTTTTTTAGGAAATAAATTTGTGGAGGAAGACTTCAAAAACATTATTTATTTTAAAAAAAAAATAAAGGGAAATGGGTGGGGGATAGATTTGTAGAAAAGAAAAAAAATAAAAAAATTAAAAAAATACCGGTCTGTGGACCCCCTGCTCCGCTTCCTAGACACGCCATAGGCGCTGCACCCCTCCGCCTTCAGATCTCAGCCGGTTTGCTCAGAACGCCACATCGCATAAGGCCCCCACCTCATGAGCATGGCACTGCACCGGTCTTCCACCGCTGCCCTCCGCCTCGGTGAAGCCCGTGCCACTGGACTCCCCGGTGTCCCGCTACATCACCGGCACACCACGATAAATGTCCCTTCAGGTCCAGGACACCACCTTCTCCTATCCACCACCACAACAAAGATCCTTCCTCTTGGACACCGCCGCGACCTAGACCTCTATTCGCCCTCACGCCTACCGTTGCACGGTCCTGCCCTTAGTCAGGCTCTTTACACCCCGCACTCCTCCCAGTCGTCTCCAAGTTCCTTCTACTCCCGGCCATGCAGTAAGATGCCGCCGAACACCAATCCCCTTGATAGAACCTCCACTATTCTCCCACCAGAGAAAACAACCTAACACCACCAGCACTGGCCGGTTCTCACCAAGACGTAGCGGCACCGCCGCTAGCCTCTTCTAACCTGTATGGTCTTTGCACATGCATCCAGTTGCGACATTGTGTCCGTGGATTCCCTACATAGCTAGTGCACTGCCATTCTCCTGTCCATACCGCCCCATTGCTAGAGTTGGGCCACCGACCTGCCTTCGTCTTCAACTAGTGGCACAATTATTTTGTCTGCAATATTTTTACCCTGAGAAAATTTGTCCCCAAAGCAGTCCGGGTAGACCTTCCCAAACTAGAATGGGTTTGAGAGGATCAGTCCGACATTGTTTGGCCATGGATGACCTGGTAAGGCCCGACGCTGGTTTGACCCAACCCACACAGTCCGTCTAATGATGTTTCAAGGACAAACCATTAAATTAATAAAATTACTTTAATTTAATAAATTTTATTTTAGTATATTAATATAATAAATTAAAATTTATTTTGGTTCATTTTTTAACACCTGAGGATATATATTAATTTTATTTTTCATATTATATTATATTATATTAATTAATTTAATTTTAGTATAAATATTAAATTAATAAATGGACAGATAAATAAATAAATTATTTGAATTATTAAATTCATTTAATTTAATTTATATTACCCTATACTTAATTAACACATTTTAATTTTATCACACATTATTATACCCGCATTCTGGTCATGAGCATCTACCCATGTATGTTACCTTTTTATTTAATTAATTATTTTAATTGCACATTATTATAGAAATTAATTGAATAGATGACATGCACATCATCTTTATTTTTCGATTAAAATGTATAAGGGCATACACACCCAATATTTACATTATGTACATTTATACCATACTTCCCCTCACATATATGTGAGTAATTGTTTACCTCGGATGAAGATGATGTGAGATGGGGCAGTACTCCAAGAAGAAATATGGATCCCGCCAAGATGAGTTGGTACTCCAAGACATGACGTCGACCCTACCAAGATGGGGCGATACTTCAGAAGAGAAACTAATATACAATATAGGGGAAGCTACATTATGATTCAAGCTTGGAATCATGTATGATACCTGTAGGTTGTTTAGATTATCAACACCGGTCAGGTAATAGCTTTCTTTTATGGATTTATTTATTATTTTATGCATTAAAAAACAGTGGAAAAATACATAATGTATTAGATAAAAAAATTCATATAGAAGCAATGTATGTTTTTCTATTAATTTTTAATTGTGAGCACGACATCATAGATGAAAAAGTTTAATAGAAATGGATCACATTCATCCAAAGAAAAACCCAAAACACTCAATGTAATATTAAGTCATTACAAACATCCGTCATTCATGTTTTAAAAAAACTGGATGTTTGGGGTGTCGGTCATGCCATAGTTGAGGGTGGCTCTTACAATTTGGGTGTTCATATTAGGGTGATCGGTTGATATAACTAAAATTGTAGGATAGAAATATCCATATCTTGCTTATATTAATTTTAGAGGCAAGTATTATGTAAATGATGAAATGATTTTTGATGCTGGGACTTCACTCAATAGATCTAGGAACCTTGATTTAATGCGGTTTACTAGCTAGAAGCCTACCTTAGACCCTTTAATTAGTGGTGTAGCTATATCTTATAGAAAATTAGGGAGGTTCAGGGATCCTTTCCACTAGAATAGTAAACATTATTTTGATTCTAGTATAGAGGGTTCCTGGAATTTAAATAATTAGTGGGAGGTATTTAATGATTAATTTAATCAATAATGTCACATTTGGTTATTAGCATAAAAGTACATTCAGCTAAAGTTTACTTTTGATGAAAAATGGAATGTAATACCTCAAGTTAAAACTGTGTTAAATATTTGACAATGTTAATATCAAAACAAGTACAAAATTCCAATTTTAATATATGAATTTGCGCACATTACTACCATAATCGAAATTCAAGGTTCTTCTGCCCCAACCTATTATTCCACCTCAGAATTTGAGGGTGTAAATTCAGACAAGAGACTCATGAATTATGAATAGGATTTTTCTTTCATAATTCTATCATCAATGTCTGATGTTTTTTGAGGTTGCTAAATCATGACTTGGATGATGTTACATGTAGTTTCATCTCTAATAAGTTTCCATGGAGAAAGTGAAGAAAGATATGAATGTGATGATTGCAGTCACTTTCTGTAAAGTGAATGACAGTTCACAACCATTCATTTCATCCCATTCATTTAACTTTTACACCAAATTACTCTAGTTTCTAATAAAAATTAATGGTATAGAGCAATCACATAATTACCTTTAAGGTAAAATTATTCATGTATTATGAATATTGAAGATAACATCATATTTTGTTCTTATGGTGAATATATTGAAAGAAAATGAAAAAGGACTATGGAATGTTACGCAAGAGGAACCTTCATTATGTCCTTCAAAGAAAAGTTATTAGATAATTAATATGAGGTTATTTCCATCACATATTGAAATAAATTTATGGACTTATAAAGATGCAATAAACTGAAATACAAGAAGCAAGTACTCACTTCTTGTTCATGTATCTTGATTAATAAAAATTATTGTTACTTACATACTTCTTCGGTATTGAATATAATATTACAATAACATATGTGTATTTAAATATAGTAACCATGTAAGTATTGGAAAATTATAATAAGTAAAGTATATTCTACAAGCAACTGAGAAAGGTTGAATCCTATCTTAGCAGTTAGAAACACATAACTTATAATTTCCCAATGATTGATTCAAATTGAAAAAGTCATTGAGTATAACCAAAAAATTTATCTAACATGATCTTTAGACATAATGATACATTATTCCATATTTTGGAATGAATATTGTTTCTGGTCTCACATACTCAAATAATAGTTCAAACATACTTGAATCAAAGGAAATACATGATGAATATAAAATATAAGACCTATCTAGTAGTGGCAAGATGATTCTTTTTCTAGAAACCCCAAAAGTTGATGTTAAGAATATACCATGTAAGGTATTTTGGCTCGACATAGTTAAACACCATTTTTAGTGTTGACATATTTAGTTTATACAGAGATATTGTTAGAAATAAAGTATTCTGCAATGATTTTGGGGTTAGTTCAACTAGAGATTGTGAACTATTGAAAAGGAAAGATAGAGGTAAAGATACTTCATAAGATTCCTTTAAATTGTTATGTAATATAATAGTGATGCAGATGCTTGGTCAGAATATATGAGTTGCTTTGGATTGGCATGCTGAAGAATATCTTGACCAAACATTCATCAATCATGATAATGTAGCATCGAGTAATTCCTAACTCCCCATTAACGTATTGACATCATGAAATTGATGTTCATATGGATGATTGAGGAAGATTCTTACATGTAAACATTTATCAAAAAACATGTAGTGTGGAGAAATTCCTAAACACAAATGTTACACATCAACTTTATGATGTAATTAGTATCAATGTTACAATGTGCAGGAACATCCATTATATTTCAAGATTTTCTTAGCAATTAATGGCATAAAACCATTACAAAAATTCCAAATAAAATTACAAATTGAAATCATACAAGTCATAGTATGAGTAAAATCCATTATTTCAAAGATCATGTTTTAGGATGCAAAGAGTTTGTTATGATATAAACAAACATGCATCAAGTTGAACACATGGCACATTTATGTAATTATCCTAATATTTTCTTATGATATTACTTAAATCCATAAGATTTAAATGATGTAGTAATGTATTAGACTAAATTTCAATATAAGGGTGAACATCTTTATTAGAGATAGTGGGAGCTAAATTGATATAAAATTAGCCAATGATCGAGATTCACAAATGGTTGGCATTGGAACAAGTTCCACTAGTACTTGTGGAATAGGTATGTTCTAGTGACATATACTGTGTGGGATGGATGAAACCATGGTAATGGTTTTATATTCACAACGGTTAGTGATAAATTATTCATTAAGAATAAGAAATCCTACATGTAAGCAATATAGAGCCATACGATTATATTGACAAGATCAATTAAAACTCAATAACGGATTCCAGGTATCAAATTGCAACGGTGATTATAAATTGAATACTACGGTGGGTATTCAAATGAGTTGATAGAAGGATGATACAAGCCTAGTAACAATAATACTATATTGGAAATACAATGTTGTGGTGCCTAAATCCGTTAGAATTTTTCTTATCGTAGATAAATTCAAATATCATTCTATTGGTCATTGGATTTCATGATCATAATTTATGGAAGGTGTATATATGACGCAACCAAAAAGAGATGATGATACCATTAAATTCCAATGATGGTTTAATGTAACTGAAATCTAGTTCTGTATTAATGTATGCAACAACATCTTAGAGCATTCTTTTCAAATGAAACTTTTACTTGTGTCTACCAATGGTTAGAGGGTGTTCTAATGTTTCCCAAGAGTAATATGTTCGACAACATATAAAAAAATAGATCTTGGTCTTACAGTTAGGTAAGACAGGGCTAAATGTAATTCTCTAGTGATTGACTTAATGTTGTGACCTATATTCTTGGGAATAAGATCTACTTAGGTAGATAAATAGGTTTCTGGGTCCATGTTAATCATGCATATAGTGATATTTTATTGAAAAATACAAGATTAAACAATT
The DNA here is from genome assembly GCA_963277665.1 of Viscum album. Lineage (NCBI taxonomy): Eukaryota > Viridiplantae > Streptophyta > Magnoliopsida > Santalales > Viscaceae > Viscum > Viscum album. The sequence goes on along the minus strand of OY728161.1, from coordinate 576,879,245 downwards.
CAAGTTTAAAATTGTTGCCAATGTCACATGGTTTAATCTCTTCAGGTTGATACATTCCAAAAATGTGAATAGATTAATGTTGTGAGACGACTTCCATACTATCCATTGATTGATCGATCAAATATGCCATAATATGTAAAAGAATTTATAATTTTTGGATATACATTATAGTAGGAAGATATCAATTATATATATGAGCACTGCAAGTGAAGTAGTCATAACTATCATCTTGTACTTTGGCGAGTACAAATGATATGTACCTAGAATATGGAGAAGAATGTATAATTGTTTTTGTAGTACACAAACTAGTAATCCTTGGATATATTTGATCATGTATCATAGTTAGTCTAAAGCAATGAGCGTGTAAAGCTCATAAAACACAGTGGTAGCTATATTTACCAATACAGAGTATTTTGTGGATTCTAAGGAAACTACGAAGCAGTTATCAATCGAAATGATTTGTTTCAGTTATCGGATTCACACATAGTGTGAAATGTTTTTTCATAATATTATTACTATCCAATTTTCCATGTTATGACAATGGAAAAAAGTGAAATAGTTGTGGAAACCATCTCTTGGGATGTTTTACTGAAGGAGATGAGGTCACATATAGAATATATGCCACATAGGGAAAACAGGGTTGAACTGGCAGTTAAATCCATTACTCACTAGAATCATGATTTTATAATGAGTAGATAACATGTTTTTTATAAAGTTGGATCTAGTACTAGTGGGAGTGTTGAAATCGTTGGCTCCCTAGACCGAACTACGTAGTACTATTGATTACCATATCATGTGTATAATTGGATATACATGACACCATCATACGATTATAATTTATGTATTTATGTATCCACTATATAAAGGTAATTTAAAAATATTAATTGTCATGTCGAGAGGTTATATTAGATCCCAGATTATAATGAGAACTTTAAGATACTATGACATTAATCTTAAATCAATGTTCTATATTCTAGATACATATTACTGACTAGACGTAGTAGATGTTTGACTATCAGGTGCTGGGGGATGATAAGAATTGATAATTCTTCTTAAGAAGTTCATACATGGTGATCTCTAGAAGTGAGATCATGAGGTGAGACCCTAAAATAGAAACACCACATGTTTTGGGTGTCATTGGTCATCACTATCTATGAACATTTGTATTGGTCTCCTGACTTCAGACCATTACGAATGTGTATTATTTTATTGCCTACGTGGATGAATGGAAAAAACCGTGGTATTGAAATCGTGGTGAGGTAGCTTGAGTTGGGTGCGTTGTTGGTGGTATGACATTGGATGAATGGTCACGAATGGATTTGTCGCTTCCATGCTTTGGAAGTTAAATATCTCAGGCCAAGTTGATCGGGATAGTTGTACCTTCATAAGTCTTGGTTGAAATCTGAACAAAGTTAAATCCATCTGGTTATATCATAAAATAATAAATCTAGAAAAGGACGATGATACACGTGTGTGTCCTGATTTATGAGATATTTAATGTAAAAGAGATTATAGTACACCTTCAATGTTCATAGGTTGGTAGTCATTGTTACGACTATCATTATCTCTTTAGGGGCCATGATGGGTTGTTAGAATATACTGTTGGTCTATGGATTTAGTCACTGATATTGAGATAAAGTCCTAGAGGGTCAAACACAATAGCATATTAAAGAATATGCCCTATTTAGTTGAATAGGTATATGAACATGGTGGGAACTTCCCCAGAGTCCGAGTTTGGTCCAAGTTATCGATAAGCCAAAGAATTAAATAGATTCATTAATATTCATGTTATGACTACTTGGGATTGAATTTTTTTAATGTATTTAATAGTTTAGTAAATACGAGAGAATATTAATCAAATGAATATTATTTTAATATTCATGGTTCATTTAATATTAAGAGTGATAGCTAGTCAAGTTAAATGGATCAGTTTTTATCACGTAATATATTTTATATATATTAAAACTATGTAATAAAATAATATATAATATTTATTTAGTTTAGTTCATCAAAATTATTTATTTAGGGGACATTGAAATTAAAAGGGGTTGGGGAACCCAACCAGGTATTTATCAATTCCACTACAAACAAGAGAGGTGGCTCTATCTCTTGGGTTGGTAATCACAAGTCATTCACATTAATCGAATGAAAGTAGATATCCTCTCTCTACTACCTCTCTCTAAATATATAAGCTCTTGATCCATGAAGTTTAAATCAAGATCCCTCTTCAACATCGAAGGAATCTCGATGTGGTGATCAATGGGATGTTGAAAGAACCATCGTATCTCCGTGCTAGAACTCAGAATTCGATGGTCGACACTCTCGAGGGTTTTTTAAGTGTGTGTGGACGATTTAGAGGGTTCCTGCTTTGGATCCTTTAAGGTAAGATTACCATCGACTAGTTTCAGTCGACCACAACATCATATTTTAATGGGATACGTTTTCATTTTTATTTTTTGATCCTTATAATTTATGTCAGACCCTCAGACCTATAGGGGGATAAGATCATCGATGATGACAACTTCCGTCCTCCCTCCATTGAAAATTGTAAAATCCTTGGCCCATTGGCATCCGTTACGGGCCCCTGAACCTTCCATAATGTTCACAACATAATATAAATGTGTATTCTATTTACTTTTGAGGGTTGAATTCCATATTTCGAGAGACTATACCCTCGAGAATCATATACATACATCGTTATTATATATATAATGTAATTTATAATATGAGAGTGGATGATTAATTATTTTAATGAAATGGGAAAAATATCTCATGTCACATATTTAATAAACTAGGCTCCCAATGGGATATGTTAAACATTATTAAAAATTTCCTAAAAGATAAGTAAGAATAAATCTAAGCAAATCATTCAGATTCAGTCTTAATACCACTAAATTGTTTTCCATCATCAATCACCTTTCAATTAAGGGTATATATCCCAACACTAGATCAAAAATTGTGTTTTCTATGTGAACACGAAGATCCTTATGCATGGTTTGAGTAATAAAACCAAAAAGGGTAACTCCAATGCACCCATAATATGTCTACATATGTATGTAAATTGTATTCCTTGATAACCAACAATTAACATATAATTATCAACATTTACACGTTAGGAACTCATATTCTAAACATTTATCGAAGGGCCTCATCTATACCTTCCTTGAATACATGATGGTAAGATAACCATAAGTATTTTGTATATAAAAAATAACAATACATGTGGTTTATGATCATATCTATCGATATTCTTATGAAACCATATATGATTTTTCAAAAAGGATTTCATATCCTTTATTAATTACGAGTTAAGAATCAAGGATCTCATATCTTATATATTCCTTCAGATAGTAAACCACTAATGTAACATACATAGGTCTAGCATATTAAATATCATACCCTTACTATATTTTTGAGTCTATCTTTATCATCATTTCAAGGCATGAACCCTCCCCAACATTAGGATAACCATATGATGGAGGTATGGATATTCTATAAACCAATGAAAAGCCTCCAAGACCATATTATGTACACAAAACCTGGTTTATTGTTTTTAAGAACATAGAATGTCATCATGAGAAAATGTATAAACATAATCATACTTGTAATCAAAATCAAACATTTCTAACAAGATATATAACTATAGTAACAGAATAAAACGTTATCTATATGTCTCACAAGCTAAACACACAAACACACAGACACCTGGGATCTCTATCATCCATAGTAAACAGGTAATTATTATGAAATAATAAAATCATGAACTAATCTAAAATCATCATAAAATAAAAATTAGATAAAAATTCCCCATAAATATAATGAAATATTCCTAAAAATGTGATTCTCCAAAAATAATAATTTTAGAATATAATAACAATGGAAGGGAAACTCATATAAAATAACTATGAGGGGATCCTCTACCATCAAGAATAATTCCATGATATCATTATTGAGATTATATCCTAATGATGCATTTAATTATTCAATTTATCTGGATAATGGTTGTGTGAAGACCTTACTATAGGGGATTTATTGATTTTTATATAATATTGAAGTGATGGAATCACATTTTGTTACCTCATCCTATACTAAACTACTTTCATAAATGATAGGTAGTAATGTGCATGTGATTCATCTATGCAGTAGTGGATTCTAGTTGATATATCTTCTAAAATCCCTATTGTTTTAAATTAATAGATATGATAAACCAAATAAAATGGAAATGGAAAAATGTCCATCACAACACCCCAGCATCTATGATCACTCATAGACACTATATCCCAACCACCATTCCTTGACATAGTAACCTCAATTTTTATTGAACCCACCAAATTTTACTATATGAAATCCATGTAGAAGAACATTCTCAATTCTTTAGTTATTCAAAAAATTAAATGCACATTAATGCGGCCCATTATTCTAAAATACCACATCCAATCCACTCGAATTACTTATATAGTTCAAAATTTGTTCAACATTACCAGATATTGTGACATCAAAAATCAATGTTATATTACAATATCCATCAATAATGAATTCCTACCATTGATAATTACCTCTAGGGGACATAATTAAACTAAATCATTCCAAAGATATGAAATATTTGATAATAACATTTAATATTATTCCTGGATCGATTAATGCTTCCATTGGATATTTAGAAGTTGTAAATTATTCCCCCAAAAGAACATCTACCTCAGGCATACAATCTAAATTTGGGTATCCACATATGATACATCAGGTTCCATCTCAAAATCCATATATTAATTCATAATCTCAGGATTTGGAATCTACTATCTATGTTGAATAATTTTGTAATCATCATTCATACATAGATGCGCGGTGGAATATCTATATATTACAAAAATGATCAAATTTATTTGAAAACCTCATATAATATAATGAATCTTATGGAACTCATTCATTTATAAAACTAATATAGATTCCAAAAAAAATGATTCAAAAAAATGAATCATTATAACTAAGAGATAACTCCAAATCTCTCCTACTCCATCTGAAATATGACCACTACATTATCTAAGAATGAACCAGTCTTTACATAATCATTTTTAATCTCATGAGGGACACATATGCTATATTATAACACAAAATGACTACTTTAGAATCCTCATACCAAAAAATTGTTGAATGACATGTCCTAAAATAAATAGGCTCATATTTTGATTTCTAAATCGAATCCTATATATCTTTTTGCAATTGAACTATGCCATTTATTCGTGACATTTGAATGATTAACTAAAATACAAAATATTTTTTAACATAAAATTCTATAATATAAAAATAATTTGACATGATTGGATATATTTCATTGGATTTTATGATGTGATCAATCTAATGCTAAATACCAACATTTTTATGTATCCCTCACTATAAATGATGTGTAAAATATTTTTCTCTATCATAAAAAATTCATAAAGAAAATAAATTCCATCATATATTCTCATGAACGTACATCTTTCCCAGATTATCTATTTATTGAGTCTCATTGTTCTCTATGAACAGATAACCTTTCATTAGCAATTCAATACTCACCCAAATATTACCATGAATGATTGTGGTACTGGATAACCCCATCATAATGTCCATTGGGATATTCCTGCCAAATACACATGGGAATAAATATTTTCTAATGAAAACCAAAATGTTTCTCATACTTGTCCTATATCCCCTATTAGTTATGATATCATGAAACAAATCCTTCAATGTAATATTAATCATAATGTCTTTATAACTCAATGTTAAATGCTTATTTATATGGGATACAATGCATACATATTAGAATGAAAATATTTCACCATATCTTCCATAATGGATGTAGTGATTAAAACTACACCCTAAAAAATTATTATATCATCATTATCCAATGAACACCCAGGTAAAAGTTTACCACCTAAGATAAGTCCCCAATTATAACACATTCTAGATTGCATTCCTGATTATATTACACCTAATACAATAAGTATAATGTGATTAGAAATGAGTAAAATTTCATAGTTAACTAGTACGTGAATGTTTTAATCCTCAATTTTAATTATAATATCCTCATGTTCCACTGTTACATTGATTGATGATCACAATTATCATTGGATCCCAATGTCTAACGGATAAAAGAATCTACATTGACAACACCAGTTCGTGGTGCATTGTATATCTATTATATCAATATACACCGCTACTCTATCTTGTTACAAATCCTAAAATTATAGTCCCTAAATGAAAATATATAGTTGAACCAATTTTGGTCTATATAGATAATAAAACTCCCATGAATGTGACGGAGTTGGATATAGTTTAGATAATGGTAAAATCAATCATATACATCACCTGAGTATGATAGTTTCTCTAATTAATTCTTTTCCAAACATGACTCATAAGAAAATTCTCGATCTCTATTTATCAATTCATCCCAAAAATCAAGTCTTGATGTATCAAAATAAACTAAATATACATGAATAATCATAGGATGAATCATCTATGGTGATGTAGTAAATATCCACTTCAAAATAATAATAACCTTCTCAGAGTAATTGTAATATTAAAATTGTAAACCCATATTGGAATGAAACATTATAAGTGCTGATATGTGGAAGAATTAACGGTTAAACAACTGATTAAATCCAACCAACATTAATATACCTCTGACCTCCATGAATTGTTTTGGAAACCGATGACATAAACACATCTATTTTCAATTAGTCTGCATAAATTCCTATATAAGATACCATATGGCCATGAAAATATACTTATCATATCCATATGTAATAATTTAATATATAAACCATAAACTTATGAAAATATTAGTTTACTAGTATGGATATGAAAATGTATAGATTGTAACTCAATAATCAGAGAATATATAAATATATTGTCACGAACTGAATCGGATGGCCACAAAAACCGGCACCAAACCTGGAACTTGACATGGCCCAAAGGGCATTCCCGATCCCCACGGGCTGGCACAAGTTCCTGGGTATCATAAAATGAGAATTGGGAATGATTTACCCATGTTTATAAACATAAAACAACAAATGAATACAATAAAACGAATATGGATTTTTCAAACCAAACAGTGTTTTACAAAAATTCAGAACTGAATTACATAGTATAAAACAACTCAACATGACTATAGAAAAGGTAAAAAACAAAAAATGAATAGCCTAAAAACCTCAACATGTCATGAGGGCTCTTCCTCAAGCCATCTGCACAACACCGCATCATGAATGATTGGTGAAAACCCGAACTGTTGGCACAAAAGTAGTACCCAAACCCGCGACAACAAGAATAACCAAGTCTAATTACACCCAAGGGTGTAAGTAGGGTGTGAGCCAATGACACGTAAGATTCCACCACAAATATATTCCATGTGATAAACATTCAAAGAAGAAAAGCAAGCAAGTTTTCAAAAACAAGTAATTTCTAGTTACAATTTCTAAAATATGAAACCTAACAAAAATCAGTTTTCAAGTGAGCTAATTTTAAGAATCAACACTTTTAAAATAAATTCAAAAGCTACTGAATTTTTTTCATCCAAATGTATCGTATGTCGATGGTATGTAAAAAGGCTCTAATGAGCACAATCAATAGGAAATAACCCCTAGGTACTAGCTAGTTGTGGGTCCCAGGCACCTCGTATCTCGGTGAGAGTAACCACAATAAATATTTGTTCTAGTGCACGAGCCACTAGTATGGAACATACACATAACCTAGTGGTCCCCAATTATCATCATAGAAGATTAGTTATAGTTGTAAGCATCAATCTTTCTAAGTGAAACTGAGGCCAAACCCCACAGATTCACGAGCATACTAGTACACGTCCACCCCCCTAGATACCCGGGTTTTCCCTTTGTGCTCAAGAAAGTTAAAAAAGCCATGAAATATAGTTTTCACATGAAAATATAACTTCCACATCACACATTAACCAAACAGCACCATGTACATAACCCAAGTGACAAATTCCACTTTTCATTCAAATGCATTTTGAAATAATACTCACACCAAAATAGCCCACAACACTTTTCGCATAACTTTCAAAATCCAACACATCCTTTAACATTTTCATAATGTCCCTAAAAATATGATAAAAATAACATATCATCCCACACTCATGTTTCGTAAAACACTTTTTATAAAAAAAAATCCATTTTTCACATAGCACTCACACAAACAGCCCATATCACGTTCACACCTCTTTCACATTTCAGTAAATCCATTAAACATTTTTTTAAAACATTTCCAAGAGGATAAACATCACATGATAGACGTATTCACATTTAAAATGGTCCATTTGAAAGTATAAAAACCCAAAATATCTTTCCAATATGGTTTTACCTGTTACATAAATCATTAAACCATTCAAAACATTCAGAAAACAATTATAAAGAGTATACCAATGATTTTTACATAAAACTCATTTAAAAACCATATTTCAAGGACAAAATCACACCAATACAAATTCAAAACATAATTTTCATCCCCAAAAACATTTATTAAACCATCCCCAAGTGTTATACAAACACCTCAAACAATACCACAAAAGATCCACATGAAAAGCACATGTTTTCAAAATCAGTTTTAAGAAGTACAATAGGGTTTTACACCTTAACCTAATTAACGAAAACCTCATTAAGACCTAATGGCACACCAATACCATACTAAATAAGAATTTTCATCCCATATAAGATTTACTAAACCAATTTCATATGTTATAAAACACACCCCAATAATACCCAAAGGGTTGCACATGAAAACACCCAATTTTAAGCTAAAATGAAATTATAAAAACAAATGCTTTAGCAAATCCAACATAAACAGTTCCCAAACAACAAACATCATATTAGTAACATTCATAATTTTTATTTAAATCAATCTAACTCATCTATAAATGATTACACATGGAATCACCTACCTTCAATGTCGAAACACTCAAAACATGATGTGAAACATCAACCGCACCACCGCCGCACCTCAAGGAAGATAAATCCAGCCCTAGACCACAGTATTTGGCCAAAAAGACACCAAATAAAACCATAGTTTCTAACCTCAACTTCCAGACATGAGGAACTTCATGAAAGGGTGAAGGAAACCCTATGGAAGGGGAGGAAATCAAGGAAAGAAACACTTACTTGAAACATCTTGAATAAAACAAAACAAATACCCCAAAATTTGAATCTCCAAGAAACCAAACCTAATATGGATGATCAAATGGGGATGATAAGGTCATGTGGGGACTGAAATGGGGGAAAAAGAGTGAAAATTAAAATATTTATGAATGAATCAACTTACCTTCTCAAATCTGGATGATTTGAGGAACCCTAATATATTTTTCCCTACTCCGCGAGCCAAATGATGTCCAAAGAGGAAAAACTAATAATTGGTGGTGAGGATCAGGATTTTGGATTCAGGTGGGAGGTGGAATCACAGGAAAATTGTAAAAAATGAGTAATTTATTAATGATTAAAAAAACAATTTAAAACAGCAAATGGCTCACGGGTTGGCCCAATTCCAAACTAATTCACTCAAACCCAAAATGCTAATGGGTTCAAAAAGGGTCAAAATGGACATGGTGATTTGGATAGGTCATAGTTGGAAATTTGGGATGTGTAATGGATGAAAAATATTAACAAATTAAGGAATTATAAAAGAAATAAAAATTAATTTTTAATCTGGAAATGGGGTCCTGGTTTGACCGAAATTTTGAAAACCCTCCATTTCCACCCAAATGAATGGAAAAATCCCAAAACAAAGAAATAATGGAATTTAAATGAAAAATAAATTTAAAAGAAGATATAAATGTGACAATTCTCCCTGCCATAAAACATTCTGTCCTAAAAAATCCACAGCAAGGCCAAATACAAAAACCAAACCCAACCGATAAACAAAGAAGTAATTCCTTGCCAAGATTCACCCCAAAGGCCAAAACACCTCCAGTTATCATTTCAGGAAGGATTACTCTCACAGCCAAAACATACACCACTTTCCTAAAACAATCAAGCACATTCAGGAATTATCCAAAATAAAAACACCTCAAAAAAAATATGAACAAAACTCAATACATTTACCTAAACAAGCATGAAGATCGAACAAAGTTACACTTACAATACTATAAATAAACCATTTGAAACACTCCAAACTCAATGTTTACCCAAGGAATATATAGGTAGTTAAATATCTCCAAATGATAATACCTACTTCTAAGACAAGACCAAGGAAAACAATCTGAGTTACTCATAGGAAGAGACACAAATGGGTTCCCCACTATAAGAGAACTCTTATTTTTTTTCCGAGACAGAATCAGGACACTAACAGGGGGAGGCGTGAACAGAATCCCTGGAACAAGGGGTATACATCCTTTAGAAATTTCCAAAATTATATGCATGATACCCATGGTGGGTCTCTCCACCACAAGAATCAACTCTCTTAACCGACCGGCATGGGCCGACACAAAAAGACCCCAAAAATTTATTGATTTGGGAAGGATTCACAATTAGTTCACACAGTTTGGGAAACTGGGCACTAACTATGCAGATCATTCATTCTACATGGCTACCAGGCACAGGTCCACTACTAATCGTGCAAAAACCATGTCCCTAGCCTATCTAGCCAAATTTCAATCCATTCTCCAATGACTCAATGGAAACCAAAGGGGGGGAGATATTGGGTTATGACATGGGTTCAAGTCCCTCCACCTATTTCCACTTAATTAGAACATCAAAAGAAAGATGATGAAACCATAGGTTTAAAATATTTCCATCTTTCATACTGATGATATGACTTTGTACAAGGTTTTAAACGACATTGGGGTTTCCCCTGACTACGCGCCAAAATCTCTCTGGGACCTATGGCTGGAGCTCAAAATATTGAACCATCTTCGGCCTCACAGTTAGGCTGTGGAAACCCCTAGGTGAAACTTCTTATTTTAGTGCCACAAACAACTACACCGCATACCCCGATGGGTTTACCAAGACATAACACACTCCAAAACTCACTTTACTGAAACATGACATTTAACTGAAATAAGGTATCAGAAGATGCACACACATCGCACCTTGTTTCTTTTGGTGAGAGACAACAGAAGGGAAGGAAAAGTATAAAAACCTTCCTCTAAGATAGAGGATTTGATGTTTTTCCCAAGGGGGTCTTACTACCAGAATTATAGAGAACCTCGGAGGATTGCGCGAACTTCACCTTTATAGTCAAATGAGCACACATCATCACAATGTGTCACCAAACATGACCTTTGCGACTGATAGAAACAATACATGGAACAAGACCTTATGCCAAGTCCCTAAACAATAGAAAACTCTAAAAATTGGACACAATAGCCTCTCAGGACCGAAATCCCAAAATTGGTGGTTGAATAAGAACTCTTGAATCAAAGAAACTATAAAGTACCCATAGGACCTCTTAGACACCATCAAGACATTCATCCACACTAACAACCCCAAAACACTTCAACCTTCGATGAATCAGGAAACTTAAGAAACTAAGGTCTCTTTCAACCTTCCACAAGAACTATCCCACTACAAAAGGAACCAAAAATCAACGAAATTAATGGGTGTAGACTCAATCAACAATGATCGATAAAATATTCCTTATATTGATCAACTGGTGCATTTTCCAATGGAGAAACAATATGGGTTGCACATCAGTTGTGTATTAAATATTAATGGGGGCATACCTTATCCAATGAGAGAACCCAATGACCCAACCAATCTAGTCCATTGGACAAAACGTGACAGAAAACAGATCCAAACACCGGAAGGAAACCACTATAATGTTTTCTTGAAACATATCTCAGAAGATACTACAAACCGATCCTTCTACACAACTTGTCATCCAAACACAAACCCAAAACATGGTTCAAACAAGAGGGGTTCATGGACTCAAAACATCCCACAACATCAAAATTTTCCAAAAACACATAATATAAACCATCCCAAACAATTCAACAAGAAATCAAGTTTTTCTTTATGAACATATCTTTGAAAACAAACGGTTCAGCGGTTATTGTATCCACCAATTGTACCCCATGGGCCTCACACATTAATGTTTCTATGCCACACCAAGCACCCTCCTCATATCCATCCTGGCACTCATCCAGTCATTCCATCAACCATCCATCATCACATATAACACCATGCATGTGGTATCTTTGGAAAATACCAAATGTTAAAATAAAAAAAATTCATTCCGCTTTTCAAAACCAAAATGGTTAACCAACACTTCCTTTTTTTCAAAACCTCTAAACACAAGATCAAAAATACCAATTCACATCTTACATAACATTTCACAAAGACACAAACTTTTAGAAAATAACTCAATTTCATGTTATTCACATAAATTTAAAATCATCTCATCCCATTAAAACACCCGTTGATTGTTTAGAAAACTCTATTGGAAACACTTTTTCAAAACCAACATCAATAGAGATCCTAATTTAAAAAGAGGTATAAGCACACCATTTTTCATTTCAAAATAATTTTGAAAATTCAGTTCCACCATTTCATAAATCAAACTATTCTCTCTTTATTAGAAAATTATTTCATGAAAAACCTTTAGCTTCATAGAACCATTTCACTTTAAAACCAATGTTCCATGATTTTAAAACTAAAGAACACTAGACAAAGCGAGAGGAAACTAGTTTCAGTGGGTGACTTGGACATATGGTTGGAAGCCATATTCCAATAACTTCACTATCATAGAGATTTTTATAGGGAATATCCCCAGCTCCACTTGGCTTTCCAGGCCCTGCGAGCTCACAGAGACCATTAGCCAGCTCTCTTTTAATTTCTCATAATCATCATTAAACCAAGAAAACCAAAGGACTCTGAAAGGTCCCAACATCCCATGGAGATATGAATCCCATAATGATTTGTGGTGATCATCCACACTACTCATAAACGAAACTCCAAGTGCCGACAATCCTAACTCCAGACTATCCCGACTGTTCCCCAAATAACATGACCCAAAAAGAGAGAACACCCTCTGATACCATTTTGTCATGAACCAAATCTGATCGCCACAAAAACCGGCACCAAACCCGGCCCGTAACAAGGCCTGAAGGGCATTCCCAATCCCCACGGGCTGGCACAAGTGCCTGGGTATCATAAAATGATAATTGAAAACGATTTACCCAATTTTATAAACACAAAACAACAAATGAATCCAATAAAACGAATCAGGATTTTTCAAACCAAACAATGTTTTACAAAAATTCCGAACTGAATTACAGAGACTAAAACAACTCAAAAAGTCTATAACAAAGGTACAAAACAAAAAATGAACAGCCCAAGAACATCAAAATAGATGGAGGCATCACCCTCAATCCATCTACACAACACCGCATCATGAATGACTGGTGAAAACCCGAACTATTGGCACAAAAGTTGTAACCAAACCTGCGACAAAAAAGTAACCAAGTCTACTTACACCCAAGGGAGTAAGTAGGGTGTGATCCAATACCTAGTAGGATACTACCACTAATAGATTCCATGTGATAATCATTCAAAGATGAAAAGCATGCATGTTTTCAAAAAACATGTAATTTCTAGTTACAATATCTAAAATATGCAACTTAAAAAAATCAGTTTTCAAGTGGGATAATTTTAAGAATCAACACATTTAAAATAAATTCAAAAGCTACTAAATTTTTTCAGCAAAATATATCGTATTCTAATGGTAAGTATAAAGGATCTAATGAGAACATACAATAGGAAATAACCCCTAGGAAATAGCTGGCTGTGGGTCCGAGGTACCTCGTATCTCGTGGAGAGCAGCCACAAAAAATATTCATTCTCGTTCACGAGCCACTTGTAGGGAACATACCCGTAAGCTAGTGGCCCCAATCATCATCATAATAGATTATTTAGAGTTGTAAACATCAATCTTTCTAAGTGAAACTGAGGCCAAACCCCATGGTTTCACTAGCATACATGTACACGTCCACCCACCAAGATACCCGAGTTTCCCCTTTGTGCTCAAACAAGTTCAAAAAGACACGAAATATTGTTTTCACATGCCAATATCACTTCTAAATCCCAAATTAACCAAATATCCCCATGTACATCACACAAGTCACAAATTAAACTTTTCATTCAAATGCATTTTGAAATCAAACTCACACCAAAATAGCCCACACCACTTTTTGCATTAAGTTCACAATCCAACACATCCTTTAAAAATTTTATAATGTCCCTAAAAATATGATAAACATCACATACCTTCCCACTAACATGTTTCATAAATCCATTTTTATAAAAAAAATCCATTTTTCATATCGCACTCACAAAAATAGCCCACATCACGTTCACACCTCTTTCACATTTCAGTAAATCCATTAAACATTTTTATAAAACATTTCCAAGAGGATACACATCACATGACAGACCTATTGAAAATTAAAATGGTCCATTTGAACGTATAAACAATCCAAAATAGTTTTCCAATATGGTTTCACCTCTTACATAAATCACTAAACCATTCAAAACTTTCATAAAACAATTCAAAAGAGTGTATCAATGCTTTTGACATAAAACTCATTTCAAACACGTATTTCAAGGACAAAATCACATAAATATTAATTAAAAATAGAATTGGAATCCCCAAAAACATTTATTAAACTATCCCCAAGTTTTATACAAAGACCTCATACAATACCACAAAAGATCCACATGAAAAGCACACGTTTTCAAAATCACTTTGAAAAAGTACAATAAGGTTTTAGACATTAAACCCATTAAATAAAACCTCTTTAAGACATAATGGAACACCAATACCATAAAAAAAAATAATTTTGATCCCAAAAAATATTTATTAAACCAATTTCATATGTAATAAAACACACCCAAATAATACCCAAAGGGTTGCACATGAAAAACACCCAATTTTAAGCTAAACTAAAACTATAAAAACAAATGCTTTACCAAATGCAACATAAATAGTTCGCACACCACACACAACATATTAGGAACATGAATAATAAATATTTTAAGAAAACTAACTCATCTAGAAATTATTACACATGTAATCACCTACCTTTTATGCTGAAACCCTCAAAATATGGTGCGAAACATCGACCGCACCACCACCACACCTCAAGGAAGATAAATCTAGCCCTAGACTACAATATTTGACCAAAAAGACATCAAATCAAACCATAGTTTTGAACCTCAACATCTGTACATGAGGAACTTTAAGAAAGGGTGAATAAAACCCTAAGGAAGGGGAATAATTCAAGGAAAGAAACACTTACATGAAATATCTTGAATCAAAGGAACCAAATACACCAAAATATGAATCTCCAAGAATCCAAACCGGATATGGAGGCTCTAATGGGGATGAGAAGGTCCAGTGGGGACTAAAAATGGGGAAAAATAGTGAAAATTTAAATATTTATGAAAGAATCAACTTACCTTTTCAAATCTAAGTGATTTGAGGAACCCTAATAAGTTTTTCCCTACTTTGCATGGAAAATGAGGTCCAAAGTGGAAAAACTAGTAATGGGGGTTGAGGATCGGGATTTTGGCATCAGGTGGGAGGTGGAATCACAGGCAAACAGTAAAAAATGAGTATGTTATTGAAGATTAAAAATAAAATTAAAACAGGAAATGGCTCACTGGTTGGCCAAATTCCAAATTAATTCACTCAAACCAAAAATTCTAATGGGTTCAAAAAGGGTCCAAATGTACATGTTGATTTGGATAGGTCATATGAGGAAATGTGGGAAGTTTAATGGATGAAAAATGTTAACAAAAGTATGAGTTATAAAAGAAAAAAAATTTATTTTTATATCTGGATTTGGGCTCATGGTTTGGCCAAAATTTTGAAAACCCTCCATTTCCACCAAAATGAATGTAAACCCCCCAAAACAATGAAATAATGGAAATTAAATGAAAAATAAATTTAAAAGATGTAATCAATGTGACATATATAGTTAGTAAGGATCTTGAAAAATAGAATTGATAATGGTAGAAGACCACCATTACCAGACTTTTGAACACTTTTTGATTATGAATCAATCTGAATGGAATGATAAGGTACTATTATATTAAATATCTTCCATCTAGCACCATCATAGGGACATAATACTCTTATTCCAATAGATAATGGTATCCTGAATGATGGTCAACATAGGTGAACCATTCAAAACCCCATAAATTATCAATGTTATCGTCAACACATGATATAAGATTCCTTTTTTGTTACATTAAACCAATTAAAATTCATGTTGTATATATATATTTATAGACATCCAAGCAACTAATTATATAATTTTAAGGTTGTAACCAATAGTGATGTTCTCATTATGATGAACAAATTTATCTCCAAGTCCTCAAGAAAATCATTCACTCAAACAACTCATCTTGTTACATATGATATGGAAGAAACAAATCATTTTCCTCCTCAGTTTGAGTTATTTATATATCTTCTCTATGTGTTATAGAGGAATAATGTATAATCATTAGGATTGATATCTTGGAAAGGGAATAATTCCTAATGGTCCTTTGAATTTCTATACTAGATTAATTTTTTCTCAAAAAATGATATGTCCCAATGAAGGTGATACATGTATGAATAACTAGTCACCCATAGAAAAAAATATTTTTCACCTCTTCTATTATTAATAAATTAATTATCTACTATGAGTGGTATCCAACCACAATTTAATCAAATATACACTCTCATACATCTCGTAGAAAATATTCAGCACAAAGTTAGCTATAAATCCCATCTCATTCCAAAATAATGGTGACATAAATGTCATATCATACATTGCATAAAATTGTTCCTTATAAATAACATCTAAGAATAACTTCATAAATTAAGTCTATATTGTGTGTAGTTGATCATACTAATCTCTAATTAAATTTATTTCTATGAAATAAGGAATAACATCCAATATATTCTTTATCATCTCACACTACACACTGGTGTTTGGATGACTTGTTGTATGGGGAATCAACTATGATCCAGAAGGTATCTATATGTCCTTCCATATACAAGAAGAAAAACTAGTGTCCCAATATCATATAATAATAGTTAGTAAAATGTTCTCTTATAAAATATCTAATGAATTTGGAATTCCAAAATAATCTATTTAGTGAGTATATTAGATCAACATAAATTAGTAAACATTATTTATTTGATTAGTGATTAAAAAAATTATTTTTTGGGTTCAATTGAACCCCTTCATGATAAAAATTTTCACCACAAAATTATTGAACTTTTTCAGGGAAGGTGGATGAAGCATAAAAGATTGTCATAGATGCTCTATCATGAAAATTTTTCAGATCTTGTAATGAGATATGAATATGATGATGTCTCTCTTAATTCAGAGTAAGATGAAGTGATTTCTCAAGTCTAAATACCACTTCATCAATCATGGATATAGTTGCAAAAATGAGTAATTTGAGTCGCTTATTATTACTTCCAATATTAAACATTGAACTAAAACTGTAAAATAGATATAGATCAACTCATCATTGTCTATGTGAAATCATATAACTGGTCACTTACTACCAACACTTCACACATAAAAATTAACTATACATCCAATTCATGACTGGAAATTACTTGGTTCACCAATATTGATTTGATAAGCTATGTAGAACAAATCATTACCCAAAACCCAATAGATACACCTAAAACCCATTCATCCATCAAGATCAGGAACTATTATTACTCTCCAGATTGTTTTAAACAAAAACCAACATTTATATTCTGATAGAATATGGAATGATATTAACATTACATTATCAATAATCTATATCAAAATCAAATCTATGATTATTATTTACCTAATTTATCTACTAATTATTTTATTAGAACTTATTGAATATTAAATAAAATATCTAGTTTCTCAAATAAAATACAGTTCACTAATTTATTTTGTAGGGGATCCATAACCATAAAACATAAACTAATGCATCAAAATCTATTTGAGTTAGTATTTACTCTATCCAGTGTGTCATAGTTCACTAGATAGATCATCTATTAATTAATCCCTCAACATTAGTGCTACTTAAAAAAAATGGTACAGCTAAAAATCCACATATTTAATCCTTTATTCTATTAATGTAAAATATTGGAGTTGTCTCTAATATCATATTAATCTCTAAGAAGGAAAATTCAAACTATTCAGGTATTTAAAACATCACCACATACATATTATGTCCTTTCATAGGTACTAAAAATGTTATAGGATACAAATAATCTGTTTTAATATAATATTTAACTATATAAAGAAATTTTTAAAAAACCCTCCTATGGAATAAAAATAACATGACAACTTCTATATTCATTGTTATGACAAACATTTTCCAATAAAAGACAGCATTCCCATGAAAAAAATCATATTATATCATTACAAGAAACTTTTAGAGATTCGTATAGAGATGATATTCACTAAGTGTACTAAATGTTAATTTTCCGGTATCAATCATGAATCTCCAATGACAATGATTTAATGAGGACTCTAACAAAAAACACCATAAATATGTATTGAATATATCATTAAATGACCACATTCTTAAGAGTTGTAAACATTTATGTTGCATTTTTTACCTGATATCTCTGAAAAAATTCATATTTCTCATATATTTGAATCATTTATCCATTTTGAATGCATGATTGTCTAAACCAAATATAGTGGTACCCATATACTAGGTAACATTTGGATGTACATTTAGGCCCCCACAACTGATTAATCAAGCCATAAATCCTCAAAAATGGGTCTCTATCTATCATATTTTACGGCTTTGGAATACTATAGTCTACACATAATCTATGAGTACAATCATCCTTCTTAGTCAACTACATGAAATAAACCAATGTATATTTGATCAATCAATAAAAGGTTTATCCTACAAGTCCTCCATATGAAAACTCTATTTTTTCAACTCATCGAGTTCTATATGACATAGAATATTTGATAATGGTTATTCACCTCCAAAGTGTTAAATATCACCATGAATCCAAAAGTTATGATGGCTTCTAGAAAACAATCATAATATGTATCCTAATATGTTCCATTTTGGGTTAAACTTGAGGTGGCCTCTTCTAGGTCCGAATAAAATCCATAACAATTACCTTCACCAAAATATATCAAAATAATCATAGATTGTTTTCAATTATTTATAATGAAACAATCCATTTAACTACTAAAAACCATAATTTCTCACATGATATTGGTAATGAATACATGACTCCTTTATTATATAAACAAATTTGATTCTAATATATAAGAATGTTTTAGTATATAATGAATATAATAGTTTTCATAACATGATATGTTCAATGTATAACTTTACCATTTATAGGTGCCTAGTACATTTTTTACACCCTACCGTTATTACGTATATGACCATTCCACTAAATCCCTGAACATGAATTATTCTTCGATGTATAAGGTGTATCGATCCAATCAAAATGTAATATACAACCATTTGGGCTTAGATTCCATGATTTAATCAGTGGATCCCCAAATAAAATTCATGAGAATACACAACTAGACACATTAGTTACACTCCACAAGAGGTTTTCACATATGTGTTGATGAGGTTACATATTATCCCATAGTTGAAGCTCGTGATAATATATCACCTATGAGTCACCCGTTCAAACCCTACTAATTGTTCTCACCCTCTGGGATAGAGACGCATTACAAGGTCAAACCAGGGCACCTTTTAGGTCAATATTTTCAAGGAAACCTGAAGAATACCATAGAATATAAGTAGAAAGTCCAAAAAAGGGTTCATAAAGCCTTCTTACCATTCGACACTGGGAAAATCCCACCAAATGTAACGTGGTAAATGTCAACCCCACAGATTCATGGATCCTATAACTTTATTTCCATATTTATAAAAGTGGAAAACAATACATTAGAAAATTTAAACTATATTGTTGGATATTATTATTATGAAATATTTTCTTCCGTTAATATCCTAGAACCTTCTAAAAGGATATGGTCTTACAAAAAACATCCTAGTAACTTGTTTCGTAAAATTGGATAATATATTTCTTCAGTTTTCTTTAAATGAAAATATAATATTTAATATCCTTATAAACCCTATTTCTAGCCTAATGTAAAATAAATTCTATTTATTCCCCTAGAACAATAAAATAGGTGGGTAATGACACGGTAAAATGATATCGTTACATGAATTCATGAATGTTGTCTAATTTTACTATATTTGGGGTGAAATATCCGAATAAATTATTCTTTAGGTTCACCCAGATAAGAAAATCACATTTACATATACTATCATGACAACCCACCATAAAACAAATATCCCTATGGAATGAATCCAGATATCTTCCAATTTTGATCCAAATGTTTCCATACGAGGTTGAATATTACATCATATATATATTTATATCCAATTTTAGGAATTTTGATGACCCTTAGTACCTAGGAGGGCTAGTGGATGTTAAAGGTGAAATTACATTCCATAATTGAAACTTTTCTCTATTACCATTTATTTTAAACTAATTCTAACAAAATAATCCATACTAAAACAATTCCATTTCATAAACTACTATTTTTGTCTTAGTATGATGATATTTTTCGTCCCCATTTCACATTTGGAGTTTGAACAATTATATCTATCAAATAGCGAGCATTGTCATTTTTATAAATAGGAGGACATATCATATGTATTTGAATAATAATTTTGATAATTTTTTTTAAAAACTATTCATACACCTTGAAAACCAATCTTAGGTTATCACCTAATCATTTTCTCAGAATAATAGTGGATTTTTATAAATGATGTATTTTAGGAGGATAACAATAATAGTCATAAATAACCATCCCAACACTACCCAAGGCTCAAGACATAAAATCCCTAATAACACATTAGTTTCTATTATATAAATGTAATAATATGGATTCTCAATACCATGTAATTATATTTTCACAATAGTATGTCACATAAGAAAACAGATCATGAAATTTATTTAAATGAACAACCATGAACAACAAGCAGCATGTATATATGATAAGTGATTCTAACTGAAACTTTATTATGAATAACTACAAATAAATCCAATAAATCATATAAAAACATACTAAAATTAAATATAAAAATATAAAATCTATAAATGAATCATTACTATAAATATTTGTAACTTGATGGATTTTCATATAAGAATATGGTTTTGAACATAAATAAAAATCCTCCTTAATTTCCACATAGCCTCACTCTATTGTACCTCACTATAATCCTTTTCATTAATAAATAAAATAAAAAAAATTTGTAATACAATGATTTAATTTGATGAAACAAATCACTTGATCCATGTTGGACTACAAAATATATTCTTGTGTTATAAACAATACATTTCATGTTCATGAGTAGCAGTAAGGGTCTAAATGTCATCGTCTAGGGACTATACACTCAGTATCAGAATCCATACAAAAAATCATATATATGTGTAATCCATAATCCCAAAATAACCCTGGTAATATTCATATTAAATAATTCTATATCTGATGGCTTATTTTATACCAAAATAAGTACAAGGGAAAAACAAACGACCTGTATGGTTTTAGGTCTAGGTGTGTATAAGATTTAAAATAGAATGAAAACTACACTAAAAAATTATTATATTTTCAATACATGTACTTCCAAAATAACCATACACAAATACCTTTCAAAAGTACATTTCCCTTCCATGAATCACTGATCATGATGTCTTCTTTCACACTATGATATAAATGGATTGTTTGAGGATAAACACAGTTGGGAACTAAAAATGCATCTTTTAAATTAGTGTATATATTCAATGTGTTTATGAAACAACATGATTATAATTGATAAGTATTAAACAATCCACAAGTATTTCATGATGTCATTCACTAATAAATTAGAGACAAAACATGGATTCCGCATAGACCATCCATTAGTTAATCAAACAATTCCAAAATTTGGTTTGTTTGTATACCAAATTTAAAGAATATATCCTATGCCACTATATATTGGTTATTTAAGTAATGCCTCAATCCCCACATTATTGTGGTCATGTTTCATCACATGATTATATGTCCACTATATAAACTTGAGAAATTTATTCATAGGAACTCTGTCATGATCTCAATAACATTTCATAATTCTGATGCATTCTATACACATCATTGGTGAATGGTTGTACTTCTATTTTGACTGACGATGTCTATGGTATCCTACAATAATAACAAGAAAGACAAAATACCTATAATGTGACTCAATATTGTAATTACTCTATAATGAGTCCTTTAACCAATACATATATGCAGAATTATCATAAAAAATAGAACACATTCAATATGAATTGAAACTGATACAAACATGTTATATCATATTAAAAACATTTTCCACTTCAATAATTGATCTAGAAAGGCCCTATAATATAGAACATGTAACAGAAATCATTAATGTTTATAATATAACAAAACATTAAATCATTATATAATGAAAACACTATATAGAAGGACATTATAGGGTAGAGAGGTTTCAATATTAAGATTCATGATGTCTTGTGGTATTGGCCACCTATATTCATCATCTGAATCAATATCATCTACTGAGGATCCGTAGAACTAATCCTAAGACATAAAAAATAATAAATTATAATGATATTGAAGAATTAATTAATTAATAATTATTTAAATCAATCCATCATGCCAAATGAGATCCACCATAAATGATAATAATATATCAACTTAAGGAAGAGTTTCAATTCACTATATGTGGAATATATCCATCAACGAACTAATAGTTCTCAATATTATCAGGATTAAATAAATAGATCAATCCATCATATATAGGATTAAATATTTTTCCAATATTAAAATGAGAGATCAATGATAGCCTTCTTGAATAGAGTATGATAAATCTCTTACTATGAATCGACATGAGTCAAAACTATTTACCCAACAGATTTGGAACATGTCGGGGAATAAATTCCACGAAAAACTATAGGATTCAACATAAAATAAAACCCTGGTGTATAGGGAATAATTATTTATTTTAATAGGTTTTAGGTTTAATCCATAATTTTTTAATAACATAATTCCCATGCACACATTCTTATAATTATTTTCATAATCATTGGAATCCAAGCGATGCTCTCAACCTCTTATGGGATATCACAAACTTTTATAGACTATTTAGGAATCTAACACCCAATAATGAGTTTATGTTATATAATGAGCCTTAGTTTTATATAGGGATTATAAAATTATTAGATATAAAAATGTAAAACCCACTTATTTTCATTACCAATAAAACCTATTTCTTATAGAGAACTGCAAAAATTCTCTAAACCATCCACTGACCATTCTCCCCCTTAATGACCTATATTACCCTTAGAAACAACAATTAGAAACAAAATAATAATACTACAAAAATTATTTTTCAACATACTGTATGAAGGGATAAAATTACAGAAATAATTAACCTAAAAATGCAGTATTTTAGTATGAATCCTTAATATTAATCCCACACTCACTATTGTAGTCATTATTTATCATTGTAACATTAATTTTATACCAAATGTTCACTAATTTCATCATAAAAAAGTAATATGTTTTATATAATTCATAAAAAATGAGGTTTTAAATATGGAAATAGTCATCATAGAAATATATATTCATCTATAAAATATCACAATAGATGGAAGTTAATTATCAATAAATATAAAAACAAGAATCTAAAATCACTCATACCATGAACATAAACCGTTTAGATGATTTTTTATCCACAAGGATATGATTTAGAAAAAAAAAATCAAGAGAAACTAGATTATTTTTAAAATTATTATGATAAAATATTATATTTTAAAAATTTGAAACTATGGATTTATCTATGGTAATGTAATTGTGTTTATATTGAAAAGTTAGTGCTCTTTGAAAAACATAATAATTTCTTTATGCAACACACTATCCATCATTTAATATTGAATTTCACTTAGTAATATGGGATGAAAATGATGTATACATGAGTGATGTTTTAATATAACATTGGTTTATTCAAATTGATTTCATATTTATTGATATTGAATAAAATAATGTATAAATACCAAAAGATAGTCATTATTTATATCATATTGTATCTTAGAGGAATATTCTTATACCAAAACATTCTTATAAATTATTAATGGATAGATTAATCATGAATATTTTATAATAAATAAGTTTATTCAGTGATGGATGTTGATATTAGAGAATGATCGTAGTAGGTATCATTTATAGGCATGTATATAGGAATTGAAATTTAATTGAATTTATAGAGTAAATATTTACTATTTGGTTAATGTCATGGTGAGTAGTTGTAGCAACCTAGGTTTTTCTGTGATGGATCATATATAATATCTCTTTTCCAATTCATTGAACCCATAAATGTTGAAAAATATGATAGTTAAAATAAAAAATTTCCATCAATGTATTTTAAAATGATTCTATTGAGTTCGGGATAGTGTTTTTACCAAAGGAATGCGTATTCGTGATGTTTTAATATGAGAAAAATCAAATAGATATTAAATAATTATTATGAAAATAAATATTAGTTAGTTTTATGTGAAAACTGATGTATTTTAAATTTATTCTCAATGTGATATTTTTCCACAACTATGGAGTATAAAATATAATATTTTACCTTGGAGATGTAAAATTAAAATACACATTTATTGGTTAATAGGCATTAACATTTTTAATTTTTTTGTTGAGTGAACATGGTATTATTTTAAATTTTAAGATGGAGATGTTTATATATTGTTATAGTTTCAAAATATTATGATTTATGATAGTGACCGACCTGACATCAAATCATAGAGAATATGTGGATTTTTATGTGTGGAAATAATGATATCATGTGGAATTAATGAATAATATAAAATGATATGAATTGATGATAATTATTTTACAATTATTTTTTATGGTTATCAATCATTCCACTCCTATGATTGAATAAATTAAATATTTTTTGATTTATAATGATAATAATCATTGATCGCTTATAATTTAAATATTAACCAAATATATAAGGAAGGATTAATATATTATAATATTAATTTTTATAGTTTATTTTTTATTCATTATTATTTATGGATTTTTTAGATATTTTTTTATTTTCATTAAATTCTAAAAAAAAAATTGATTAATGAATGATTTGTACTGTTATTTTAATTCTTTTGTCAATGATTACTACTCATTTCATGGAAATTTTATTTCCACATTTTATTTTTTAATATATTTTGATTTATTTGTTACATATTATGATACATTATGAAATTATATTTGAAAAATTATAGGAATGAAATATCCATATCCCCTCCCCAATTATAAATATACATCACAGTCATTTACCTTAGTGTTCTGGCATCGACCACTATTCAATATTGATAGCCATAATAATGGAACAATGGATGAACATAAAAATAGAAATGAATTCAATGTGAGATGGTATATGGGATTTGAAAATATAATGTTATGAAGACAATTAATAGAATGAGACCTCTATAAATGGATCAAAATGAGTTTTTAATTTTGTGAGAGGTTTTCGGGGTGATTGTTTTCTATGGAATAACTAACAATGATCCGCTAGTCAAAAATCATCTCCCAAAGGATTCAAGTTGACATAATGTGTGACATGGATGTTCAATAGAATCTTTTTGGTGTGGAGGATGGGTTACTAACTAAAATTAATAAATAAGGTCATATAAAGTAGCATGAATTGCAGAGGTGAAAAACCATGTTTGTTAGTATTTTACAAACTACAAGGTCCCTATTCTATTTTAAACACAAGATATATATAACATTATTTTGAATTAATTATTATAGATTCCAAAAATATGACACGAAATGTAAATTAAATTCACATTTTTATAACATGTTTCATAGTTTTAACGTGTGTTTTCATATTATTCATGTGGTTTGACTATTTGTAATACATAATGAATATTAGGCCATATTACTTGTCTGTGTGCTAGAGTAAATCCATATATAACTGGAAATCCCAACACACTATTTACTTATAGGTTAATAAAAATTTAATATAGATATATGATTCATGTATTTTTATAGAAAAATCCATAGTTATTTGTAGCTCATCCATGTCATGTACCCTTCTAAATAGACAATATTGTTTAACACCACATGATCTATTTTTTGGTTGTATTGATGAAATAAATATAGATATATATATTATTAGAAGACATTTAAATTGATATTATACATATATTTTTACTAAAAATTCATGTTCATAAAGAACATGAAGTCATGAATGTCATGTCGCATACTAAACATGATTTTTGGTTGACTCCAGAAAAAATGTACTGGGGTGGAATATTTCTACATACTACATTAACCTATAAAAACCTATATAGAATCATTCATTTTATTAATTATTCCCACATCTATTTTTTATAACATATTAGATTGGTGTCCAAAATTGATACATTAATAATCTATCTTAAATTTTTATATTTTTTAATGAAATATTTCATATCATCTCAGTATATAAGGATTCTTTCCTAGATCATTATAGTAAATACAATAATTGATCAAATAGAAAAATATAATAATAGTGTTTGAGACATTTTGATAAGAACCTGAGGTTGAAAAAAATATTGGAGACATATTGATATCCGGTCATAGGTCCTCAATATAGATACTAGATTATCTAACATCCCTAAATAACGGGGAATGGGTATTCCCTATATACAGTAACTAATAACATTAAATAATACATTCCCCACATTATGTGTAATGATTTATAAAATTTAATCAGTACCTCATTGATAATAATGCACGACTTATAGAGACATAAGTCTCAAAAATCGATTATATTGTAGTTCTATAGGGGTTATAAAGCTTGTGTAACATTGATCGTGTTTTTTTGTAGATTATAATACTTTTTGAATGTAATCTATCATTGATGGATTTAAATTCATGTCATAGAACATTGATGTTGACTTTGGAATGTTTATGACATTTAATATTATACGTATCTTTGTTTTTTATATATTTTTTATCAATAGTGGAGTTGAGAATGGATGAAAAAAATTCATTCTAATGGTATTCATTACGATAAACCATATATATACCCTTAGAATTTATCATTTAATCGTTGAAAAATCATTTTATATGATGCATTTTTTCATGTTCACTTTTTTATTTTCACTCAACCTAGTTGGTATGAATACAATAACCCATTTATGTGTGCAATTCCATATAATGATATCTATGTGATGATAAATCACAATTTGTTTATTGAATTGGTAATAATGGTGCTGGTAGAGCATGTAATTATACTGATTATTAACATATTTCGGTACATGCTAGGGACAATTATTTATGACGGTCTTTTACCCAATTGAATTATTTTAGGGTTGTGGGGTATTAACTTATAACATGATTATTTTAATTAATGAAATTATATATATCATATTTACTATTTTAGTTTTTATAATAAAACATTTTACTATATATATTGTGTCAACAAAGGTTTAAACATGCAGTTTAGTTATTTTTCTTCATTTTTAGTTTGTTATTATTGATGTTATGATGGATTTTAGAATAATACATTACAATAGTTTTTATAGGATATTCCATGACAAGTATTTTATACATTTATGGTGATAATATATACCCCTTAGACAATTATTTGTGGGATTTTTATAGTACTCCTTACATCATAAAATCCTAGGTTTTCCATTGGTAGATAATTTAATGTTATAAATGCATCACCATAAATCATGTACTTGTGATTACATATAGATTCAATGGTCTAATGATTATTTTTTTATGAATGGACGGAAATTTTGATATGTGATCTTATGTGGAACTATAATTCTTGTGAACATACCAAAATAGTGTTTGTCTATATATCCTTTTTTAGGACTCTATTCAACTATAAGTTGAATAGAGCTCTATTTTCTTGTAAATATAGTGAAATTATGTTAGTAAATGTGTTGAATGTTTCTATGTCACCATCATTCTTGGAATTTTTTAGCTCACCCATATATACTCTAGTTTCTAAGAGTATACCATATATAATAAATAATTACACCAACTTAAAACCTCTAAAAATTAATAAGTACTTTCATTGAAATAATTTGACAGTTGTTCATCCTCACTCCACTAATTATTTGAGTTATGATCCTCATATTCAAGGACCTTATTGGTATGTGACATATCCCAAAGCTAAATGAGAGAACACTAAATATCTACACCATTTCTATACATTAATATATAAGTAAATATATTTCCCATATAATATAATTGGAATATTTAAATTCATTATAAATAGATTAATGGATGATTTTTGAAGTTGGATTGACATTATATAGTTGGATATTCAAAGAAGATTGAAACATGTAATTTTAATATGTTTTAGGAACACCTATATTATTTAATGATTATTTCATTAATATATAATTTATATAATAGTGATCAATTGGTTATTGTTAACTCAAACACTATATATTTTTTCACT
This sequence comes from Viscum album, assembly GCA_963277665.1. Classification (NCBI taxonomy): domain Eukaryota; kingdom Viridiplantae; phylum Streptophyta; class Magnoliopsida; order Santalales; family Viscaceae; genus Viscum; species Viscum album. Next base: position 576,850,752 of record OY728161.1, on the reverse strand, counting down.
ATCATTTTTTATTTTATTTATTCTATAATAATCCTATAAAATAATATGACTCTCATGGTTTGAATTTGAGTACTTTCAGAAAATATTTTTGGAAGAATTAATTATTAATTGATGTTTACCTAGGTTTATAGATATTTTAATACATGTTCATGTTTACGAATATATTTTCATAAATACTATGATCTCATGTGATACCATAAGAGTGATATTTGAAATAATATTATCCATAATTACATACCCCTCATTTTTCAAATGGATATAGATAAAATTTATTGTTTAGAATCTTCTGTTATAATTGGATCCTAGTTTAAAATATTTCAATGTTTACTTCAACCTATCAAGATTAGTTTAATTTACTGATCTGAAGGTTAAAATCATAATTGATATTTGAAACACTACCTATATATATAATATATTCTTATTAAATGTATTTTAAAAAAATAACTTTTGGTTTATGGTTTGATAAAAATTGGTGATAATTTTTACCATATACGGAAACACATTTATGTAACAACTAATTTGGTAAAGAGTTATTAAAAACTTTTCCACGTGTAGTTTTGATTGTGTGATGGATCCATTGACAATGTGATCCACCAAAATAAGAAAACAATTATACATTAATCTAATCTAAGAAATAATATTTTATTAATAATAAGATCCACTAGATTCAATGATAGAATATTCAAATCAATGGGTTATAATCTTGGGAATATAATTTTTTTTCTCTTCGTTTAACTCTATAGTAATAGATTATAATTTTTATTGATATAAATATATTTGGTTGTGTTATTTGAATGAAACAAAAACCTTTTTTATCAAATTACATTGGAAATAATTTATTTTTTTTGTGTATGATTGATGGTTTTTATAAACATGTATAGGTGTACATAATTTTAATGTATATGGGATTAATTATATTTCTTTTTTGGTTGGGGTGTATATATTATCCAATCATATAGTAGAGGCCCACAAATATAACAATAGTTGTGGAATATAAGATGCCTATATTACCTCGTGAAATGTCCTTGTGAATTCTACTAAGGGGGTCGATTATAATATTCCCCATTTCATGTTATCATTATGCCTGTATCATTAGGATCACTAGGGGTTTTATTAAGGGATGTTCAAACTATGGTATCCCTTAGGGGTTTGGGACTATGGTGGTGTTTGTTTATTTATTAAATTGGATGTTTATTATGATAAAAATAATACTATATAGTTAAAGGTTATTTTCAATGATAGTTAGTAGTTTTTTCAAGATTAGGATAGTGTTATCACAAGGTCAGAAGAAGATAATATATTTCTATTTAAATGTGCGTGGAATGTATGATTATGATAGAGGTGGAATTAATTATGGATGTTTTTAAGGTTATTCATGTAGTAGTAGGTGGTTTTTGGTACGGTTTTTATATGTATCATTAGTTTAATTCCCAATATAGAAAATGTAATCCCATAATAAAAAATTCATTAGTTAACGACATGTTATTTAGAGTTATAGGTACTGATTTTTTTCACATATGGAATAGAATTAGTTGTGTTGTAGTTATAGTAATATTCTTATACACTATGATGAAAAAGATGATATAATATAATTATTAGGTTCTAATGTTATTATTAAGAATCCTTAATGATACACAGAACGAAAGGTCTTATATTGTTTGTGGGAAATAATATTTGAGTCCATCTATAATTTCATTTGATGTTGATTAATTGTTTTTCTGTGGGTTTTCTGGGGTTTTTCTTTACTAGTGGGAAATATTAGACACTTATAAGTGGATATCGGGAACCTGCTATTCTAATATTACTATTACATCATTATAAAGTTAAAGAACCTACAATTATTATACAAATAGGATAAAAAGGTTTAGTGTCTTGTGAAAACAAGGACCATACATAAATTTTACTACATAAACATAAAAACTAATTTAAATCCTTCTTCTCTAGTTACTTAATTTCCATTGAATTCTACATTAGAAAAGTAGTCACCTGAGGATATACATCAGAAAATGTGGTTGTAAAATCCTAGTTAGAGGGAAGATAAGAACATGAACCAATATAAAATGGGGTGGGAATAATCATTATCATCTTCACATAGGCGTAAGATCATAAAAATTAGATGAAGTCTTAAGAAAAGTCTTGGAATGTCCCAATGCATAAAAATAAAACATCATCGCCTAGTGGAAAACTATGACATGTAGTTTTACACAAAGATAGAATCATGTTAATCAATATTACACTTTTATCCTGAGGTACATAACTTTACTTAATACATTAGAGTGCTATATAATATCAGGTTTACCCATCACATCGTAACATTTACGTTGAACTATATATCTCTGGGTTCACCCATCACATTAAAACATTTAGATTATCATGCATGCCACATAGTACATATATCAATATTAAACATATACAAACCCATGAAAAGGAATGGTTTTTATTTCATAAGAATAAATTGATAAAAAATTTCTTCCTAGATGAATGATGGAAAAACATAATATCTATATTGATTAATTAACACTTTAATAGCATTTTATAGATTATATTGATTTATTATGGTTCTAAAAAGTTATTTTATGGGCCTTTGTATGAGTTAAAGGGTTTCAAATCATTGTTCGACACTGTTTTTTATAGTATTCCCGAATGGTACACTTGATCACATGAATGGATGTTCACGTAGAACATGAAAAAACATACATAATTACTATTACATGTTATTAACGATTTTATATGACATAAATGATCTTAAAATGATTTTGGTTATATACCATGATGATGGATCATTAGATAACATTTTTTGATGACTGTTTTAGGTTAATTAAGGTGGTTTTTTATCACAATAATCATATTTGATTTTATCATTTAGTATTATGTATAAAATTTATTTCCAAAAAATAAAATTTGTTACAAGATATATATTTCAATTTTTTTCAACCGTTTACTTTATTTATTGACATCATTGAAGTAGTTGATGGAAAATGACGGTTCATCACCCATGATGATGGAAAATTGACACATCATGGGCAATGATCTCATTTTTTTAAAATGAATGAGAGAAATATGGTGGAGTCTAATGAATAATATTTCATTAACATGATAAAATACTATTATATCATTCATACTATATTTATCATGTCTTTTGGATAATAGAAGTTGTGTATAAGAGAAGAAATGAAATGAAATTTGAAAGGAAAATGGATGAAAAAATACAGAGAAATTACATCATGAATTCTTCACCTGAGATCCTACTCAAGGATCATAGTATTTTCCTATGTATGGGACCATAAGATCATAGATTTTGGGGAGGGGATAATAAAAGGATCTGGGTTGAATTTGGACAATTCTAGAAACTTGAGATGTGTGATGAAATGTTGTTTTGAGGGTTGATATTTATAATGGAGAGGAATGGGGTTTTCTCAAGATTATAATCATTAATGAATTATTTCTCCCAAAGACAAGAAATGGTAAGGATTCAATTGACTAAATACAGTAATTAGTGTATGTGAGTTTGAACCAATGTCCATATACATCCACTATGAGCCAATAATTATGAAGAACTTCATTTATATAGCATATTTCATAAATCAATGAATATCACTAATCACAAAAATTAATGTATTTTAGAAAATCCAAAAAATTCAACATAACCTTTTTTAGATGATTATAATTCTAAAATGAACTGCATTTTTTAAAAAAATTAACAAAATAGAACTTATTTAATATTTAATTAAAATCACAATTAAATGAAATATACAAATTTTAAAATTAAAATGGATTTTTCTAAAACATTGAAAAATTAATTAAGGTCCCATAAAATTATCCTAAAATCATCAGACAATAATATATTTATTTCAGAATAAATTATCTTAAAAAGAATTTTATTTTAAATAAAATTAGTAATTTAATATTGTAATTATTACTCACAAAAATACCAAATCTAAATTACTAATTTTTAAAATAATCCACGTTATTTGTAAGGTGTTAAGATTTTATTTATACTTTCATGTGTAAGGTTACTATTTATTTGGACAGATTACTATTCACAAAGGACATATTACTATTCATAATAGTTACATTACTATTCATACGGGTATGTTACTATTTACCAAAAATTATGTTTATTTTATCAGACTGTAAATATCTTATAGATTAAAACTATGTATGTCAGATTTTCAAAATTCAAAACACATAAGTGAAAAAATTATGTTTAACAACTAGTCTATAATGTTCTCATAGTACATAGTACTTCATTAAAGCATGTTGTGTAATTTTATTTCCCAATGTAATTTAATGTGAAATGACTATATAATGGTAATTTATATTCAATAAAATAGTAGGTCATTACATTATTTTCACCTTTTGAAAATTTCACCCTTGAAATTTTTCCCTCAAAATTTCATTTTACAAAAACAGGTGAGGGTACTTCATCTTCATCACCTACTCTAGTTCCCATGATTCTTCATTATAAAAATGGTTCCACCACAACACATTGACAAGGTGTGTTGTCATGTTATGTATAAACTTATCTATCTGGTCCAGAATCTTAATTAGTTGCTCCTCATAAGAGAGATCATCTTCCAGCTACACCACATATGTGTTCAGTGCATGTGAGAGATCTGGTATGTTCATTCATAGGAGTGATAATTGGAACACATCATGAATTTTATTCATATTCAGTGGAAGTGCAAGATGACAGGCCATGACTCCAACATGATCAAGGATCTCAGAGGGACCAATTTTCCTTGGGCTTAACTTCCCTTTGTTTCCAAACTGCATGAATCTCTTCCACAATGATATTCAAATGAATAAATTACCTTCAATGTCTATCATCGATTCCCTTTGATGGCTATAATCATAGCTATTTTGAAAAATCTGAGCTACATTGATTTGTTTTTGGATGGGTTGGTCCTTTTTGGTCATCTATTATACAAGATCAGGTCCTTGTAGATTTCTTTCTCCATCTTCATCATAACAAGTTGGTGTTCAACATCACTTACCATACAGAGCCTCAAATGGAACAATTTGAATACTCTAGTGGAAGTTATTATTTTATAATAACACAACCAATTGGAGATGTGGATCCCATAAACCTTTTAATTCTAATAAGCATACACTTACTATATCATTATGCATATGAATAGTCCTTTTATATTGGCCATAAGTATGAGGGTGAAATGTCATTAAAATATTCAATTTAGTACTCTATTAATATTGAATACTAATCAAGAAATTATATGGGAACCTTGGATGATGATTAGAGACAACCAATAGTGGAACCCTATGTATTTTACCCTCTTCCCTCACAAATATCATTGAATTTTTTTCTAGAGAGATATCTTCCTAAATAGTTGTAAAGTAGAAATCCTTGGTGGATTAGTCCACTGAAACCCATATCACATTATTTCTTCTAGATGTATTTAGGACACCCATGAAAAATTCAATAGTTAAATCATCCCATTTCTATATGGGTATAGGAAATTTTTTCATCATCACTATGGACTTTTGACACTTTTCATTAACTAGCTGACATATCAAGCACCTTGATATACACTCAAGAAATCTCCTTCATTTTTTTGTACAACAAGAAGTGTTTAATGAGATCATGGTACATCTTGGTGCTACAAAGATGGATAGAGAAAGGTGAATTCGGTGCACTATAAAATATATCCCACATTATCCTAGGTATTGAAGGAATAAAAAAGCTGTGTTCCAAACCAAATCACAACAACATCATCAATATGGAACTCTTTCAACTTCCCTTCTTTTAATACATTATCCTTCTTTTGTAACTCTAGATTATACATTTGTTCTCTATTAATCTTCTCCTGGATTGATGGTTGGGAAATAATTTTGGAAAGGTAGTATGTATTCTTAGTTATTATGATTTTAAAATTCAAATATTACATTTCCTTGAAGATAGGGTCATCCTCAAACCGAAACAAGGATAGAGTAGTAGGTTCTTTTTTATTAATAGAATCAGCTACGTTTTTCACCATCCTAGGAATATAGTGTATATAGAAATTTTTGTCATTAATTAGCTCTAACCACCCCCTATGATGCATTTTGAGATCATTTTGTGTGAATATATAAAGTAAGATCTTGTGATCGGTATTTATGACACACTCTTTAATATAGCAATAATGCCTTATGATTTTCATGGAAAACATCATAGGTGCTAGCTTCAGATCATGTTTTGTGTACTTCTTCTCAATGATCATCAACTCTCATGATGAATAGGCTATCATATTATAAATTTAGATGAGAACACAACACAATACCCTCTTGGGAGAATCACTATGTTTCTCAAAACATTCTCCACTTTTCTATAGTGTGAGTACATGTACAGTGATCATACTTATCATTAGAACCTTGATTCATTCATCAAATTCTTCCATCCAAACATACTTTACCCATTTACTTATTAATATAGTCATCGGTCTGGGAAATCATGAGAAATTTCTCAAAACACACCGATAGTACCCTAATAAGTCAAGAAAATTATGGATTTCTATATCACTAGAGGCTCAAGTAAATTTTTCAAATGCATTTTTTTGAAGGGTAGACATAAATTCCCTCACTTGTGATCACATGTCCCAAGAACGTGACTTTCTACATCCAAAAGTAACTGTTTCTAAACATGTCATACAACTTATCCTTCCTCAATGTTGATGACAAAAGTCTTATATGATCTTCATGTTCCTACTTTATCTTGGAGTAGTTGATAATGTCATCAACAAACTATACCAAACTTTTAAAGGTAAAGTTTAAAGACTCTATTCATCAAATCCTTGAATATTGTAAGGGAAATAGAAATTTTAAATTATATCACTAAAAACTCAAAGTGTCCATACTGTGTAAGGAACAAAGTTTTCTAAATATATTTCTTCTTCACCATTAGTTGATGATATCCAGAATGGAGATCCACTTTTGATAAGTATCAAGCTCCAGTCAACTGATTAAAAAAGACATCAATCCATGGAAGAGAATATATTTTCTTTTTAGTGATATTTATGAGTTCACAATAATCGATACAAATACTCATTGATCAATCCTTGTTCTTATCAAAGAGCACTAGTGCACCCCAAAGTGATGCACTGTTGTGTATGAACCATTTATCCAAATGATCTTGTAGTTTCTTATTTATATCGTTCAATTTGATAGGATCCATCCTTTAAGGACACATTGAGATAAGAGTATCTCCTGGAATTTGTTCTGTTGAGAAATCTACCTCACGATTCAGTGGAGGATTAAGAAACTCTTTAGGAAATACATCATTATATTCCCTCACAATTGGAATTTCTACTAGGATGACACTTTCTATTGACTCCAAAATTTCATTGAGGTATGTTTCTTCATAAAGAACCAACACCAACACCATTGAAGAACTTTCTAAATGAGATTCGCGATCTTCCTTGAATTTTTATACGAGTATGTGATGGTTCAAAATATGAAAAGATATTTCACATTCCCAATAGTTGACATGTGATTTATATATTGAGATCCAATCCATTCCCATTATATAATTTAATTCTACCAAGGTAAGTATAACAATATTTGTTGGATGAGCCCTCCCACATACGTCAAAAGGAGAAGAGTCCAACACATGGGTTTCAATGATTTCACCACTTGGTGTTTTTTTAGATATCTATACATCAGTGGTTTATGAATTTTATTAAATTGTTCTAGAAAACATACATGATATGAAGGAATTCATAGAACTAGAATCAAATAAGTCATTTTTCATTATTGAGTGAAAATTAAGGGTGCCTTTTTCAACATCATTTTCTTGCCCCACTACTGTAGTAGTGATGGAATATTCCTTCCCATGTTCATTTGTATTTTATGGGTTTTTATGTTGATTACCCTCAAGGACATGAGGTTTAGAGCACTACCATGCATTGCGCCCTTTCACCATATAGTTGTATCATTGGACCTTGGTTAGTTCTCTCCATTACCCCACCAAATTATCCCGAATTCTCATTTATCTTCACCACTCTTGATCATGATGGACTTCTCTCCCACAATTGAAGAATTTCCTCATCCCTTTGAGGTATTTCCTAGGATAATTTTTCCCACATTTTTAACATATGGGTGGTTAATTTTTCTTTCCAACTTTCTCATTATATCCTCCATCATGAAAATGCATCTTTGGTATCTTTTCAGAATAGCCATTGGTCCATTATCCAAACTCTATCTTCAATTTGATATCACATCAAACAACTTCATCATAACACCCAATCTCTTGAATTGAAATATCCTTTATAAGGCATGGTTTTAATCGAATGAAGAATATATCAATTTACCTATCTTTGTTAATAACAAATCTCAATGAATACCTTAAAATATTGTGAAGTTTCATTTGTAGGATGTGACAGATTCTCTATCCATTTCCTTTAGCTTTATGAATTATCTCTCCATATCTATATGAAGAGTTTGTGGGAACAATTGTTTTAATAAATACTATCTTAATGTCTTCCCTCTACATCTCTTAATTTTTCTCCCTCGACTTGGTGTTCTTAATCGAATCCCACCATTGGATAGCTACTCCATTGAGACAAAAAATTTATAGAGTCACCTTCTCCATCTGAGAATATTGAAATAGAAAATAGATCTTCTCTATTGAGTTGACCCACTATTCCGAAACAAGTAGATTAGAAGATCCACTAAAACACTGTGGTTATTTCCACATAAATGTCTTGACCTGAAGTTTCTCCCTATTAGGTGAAGGAGGATGGTCCACATTACTCAGGTTACTATTCATAATCTGAGACAATTGGATAAGCATTAAAACAATTTTTTGAACTCCACAAAACAAATAATTGGGGAAGTCATTCGGTAAATAGTTGTATTGTCCCTCACAAGGATTTTGTAACACTCATTTTTTCATGTCATTATTTTGATCTGGTTCATTTGAAATACTGATATTTTTTTGGGGTGGGGGTGAGATTAATGTTTATTTTTTAAGTTTCATATATTTCTAATCATCCTAATTTGGGTACCCCATTTCTTGTTTAAGAGTTTTGGAAGAAAGGGTGGTTACTTCATGATTTGGTCCAACCGTGAGCCCATTTGTAGTTTTCAAAACTGAATTAGTTTCTTTTGTAAATCCTTTTTTAGTTATCATTTTTCACCCATTAAACTTCCCACATTTCCTATCTGACACATTAAAACATCCATATCATTTTGGACCACATAAGAATTCATAACAATGGTAAAATTGGCTTACTTATTTAGGCATTGGGCCATCCCAAGAGCCCATTTCTAGTTTAAAAAAAATAAATTATATATATTATATCTAATTAAATATTTATTATTTTTCGGTGATTCTACCTCCCACTAGAATCCAATATCCCTATCCCCACCTTCATTATCGATTTCCCCTCTTTGGAACTCATATGGGTCACGGATTATGGTAGACTTTCTCAATGTCTCTCAAATTGTCAAGAATTGACAAGGTAAATTGTATCATTCCTAAATCGATCTATTCATACTATTTTGGACACGGATAATCATTACCTGGTTCTTCCAGACCGTATGAGTGTCTCCAAGATGTTTCAAGCCATTCCCTTTTATATATGGTTGCAGATATAGTGGAATTCGAAGAGTTTTCTAGTTGAAAAGGTTAGATTTCTTTCTCCTTTATCCTCCATCTTCTTCCTCCTTTCATTATTTCCTGGTTTTATAATTTCCCCTTCTAGTATTATACTTAGGGTTATGTAATTACCTGATTTTTATGGGTTTCATATTCATTTGGGTCTGGTCATCCTAGGTTTAGGGTTTGTAAACCCTCAGATGGTGATTTTGGCAATGCATTTCCATTACACCAATGATTTGAGGTATGATGTCCCTAGAAAAAAGCTTTATCATTTACATTTTATCACTACCATACTATTATATCCTTATTTATATGATATGTTCTGATTTGAAACCTTGGTTTTAAAGGTTTTTCGTGTAAATTATGTTTTATGACTTATTTTGTTAAAAATATAGTTGTTTTGGTATAAATGTTCACTCATCTTGTTTGATAAATTATTCCTTGATATATGCACATGGTTTATTGTATTTTGAATATGTTTCATTATCTTAAATAACTTTATGGCATTAAAATGGTAATTTATCCATTTTTAAGTGCTTTACAAAAGTTATTTTTTTAAAGATTGCATGCCACATGTTCGGTAAATTACCCGGTTGGGTTTTATATGTCTAGTGAAATTTAAAATGATTTTTTTGGATTTATAAATACATTTGAAACATGTTAAAAATTTATTTTTGGATAATTTTATGGATTTACAATTTTTATTTGGTTTTACAAATAAATGGGTTTTGGTTTACAACATGTTTTGGCCCGGTTTGCCGAAAAATGGCATGTTTCACATTCATATAAAAAATGGTTGTGTTTTGAATATGTAACCTGAGTATTTTATGGGATTTATGAATGTGTATTGATGCGTTATATGATGTGTATATACCTATTTAAAAAAATTTATATGCATATCTTTTTCAAATGATAGTTTTGGGAAAATGTATAAAGGCATATTTGGCATTTCCTAAAAATGAAGAATGATTGTTTTACTTGTATATACCATGTTGTGTCAATTGGGACTGTTTTATCATCCATGAAAAGATTTTCATAAATGTTTTTAGGGCTGAAAAATATGTTTGGGTATGGTGTTTTTGTATGTTTATAATTAAAATAGTGTTTTTGAATGAGTTTTATGCGCAAAGCCTCAATACACTCATTGAAATTGTTTTACGAAAATTTGTAGTGGTTTGTTGATTTGTGAAAGAAATGTGAATAACTTTTTTGGGTAGTTTGGGTTTTTATGGATTGGGAATGGAATTTTTATGTGAAATGTGTATTTGATAATATGTGTAACTTGATTGTGCACTAAATCGAATCCCAAGTATCTAGGTGGGTAGATGTGTACTAGTATGCTAGTGATTCTGTGGGGTTGGGACCCTGTTTCACATAGCTTGTTTGACGATGACCACACTAACTAAACTATGATGATGATGATTTTGGGGGTCCAATATGTTATGGCTATTCTCCCTACTAGTGACTCATGTGCACGAGAATAGATATTTATTATGATTTCTTTCACCGAGATACGAGGTACGTGGGGCTCACAACTAACTAGTACCTAGGGGTGTTCCCGTGACTTGTTCTCATTGGATATTTTTTACTCACCGTCGGAATATGGTGTGTTTGGTTGGTAAATTCAGCAATGTATGTTATTTGTTTAAAAGTGTAAATTCATTAAATCATACCCCTTGAAAACTGTGTTCATTTTTATTTGCACCTCTTTGATAATTGTAACAAGTATTCTTGTTTATAAAACATGAATGTTTTTTTTTGGTAATTTATTTTATATATCCTGACACCTTATTTGGAAAACATTCCTTTATATTTTGAATTTGAAACGTTAAATTGATGATTCTTTAATTTTAAATGATGTGCATTGGGAATATAATATCGGGCTAACCTACTGAGTTTTGATACTCACACCTATAGCCTTCTTCTGTTTTTAGACCTTGTGCAGGTCTCAGCTTGAGTTCGATCACCTAAGGATACATGTGATCATTATGATGGAGAGTTACAAAAAGGGTCACATGGATGGTTTTTCGTTATTGGGTTTGGTCAGATGTGTTGTTCGTTTTGTTTTACTTTCAGTTTATTGTAAAAATAATGTTCAGTTCATTTTTTATATAAATGTTTTTTCGGTTGTACCGTTCTTTCTGTTGTTTGTTTGATTGTTTATATATGGGGAGAATCATTCCATTGTGTACTCTATTGATGCCCTTGGTTCTTATTTCCATCCTGGGAGGATAGGGAACGCTTCTCGGGACTTGTCGTGGGCTGGCCTGGGTGACCAGTTCATTGTTGACTCGGGCTTGTTCGTTACAAAATGGTATCAGAGGAGGTTGGCTCTTAGCCGAACTTTTGTTTTTAGAGCACCCTTTTTATTTGGGAGATTTTAAAGTAGATGGAGTAGGATTGTTTGGACTTGAGGGGTATGCTCGGGAAGAGCGTCATAAACTGTTTCTCATTCTAATCCTTGGGATTCCAAGGGAAGTCCTATTTTATTAGTGCCTTTTTTCTTGTTGATTGTATGGCTTGGGAAATGACAAGGGGAGTCGCACCAATGGCCATCGTGAGATTGCAGGGCCTTGCAAGCCATGTAGAGCCATGTCATGGTCATAATAAGCCTCTCAGTGTTGTTGTTGGGTTTGACATATCGCTACCAACCATAAGCTCAAGTCATGCATCATCACTAGTTCCCTTTTGTGGGTTTCTTGGAAGTTTCATGAATTTTGAATTTTTGTTTCGAAAACCCTTGTGTGAGAATTATGAAAATTTGTTTCAGAGGAAAGATTGGATTTTAAAAGGGGGAAATGTTTTTAAAAAAATTTAATATAAGAATAGATTCAGGAGGTTGTGTTTTTTTTAATTTTTTTTGGGAGTAAGTAGAAATGATTTAACATGATTGGATATTCCTTAATCTAAATATGTGGTTTGTTGAAATAAATGATTTTGAAAGTTTTCATCATTTTAAATGAATTCTAAAAATTTGTTTTAAATTGGATGGTTTGGGCTATTGAAAAGTTTTTTAATATGATGAATAGGTTTTGGAAATTCAGTTTTGTGTTGATGGTGTTTTTCTAGAAAGGGGTTTTGGCCTTTGTGGTTGTAGATTATGAAAAGAGACCTTGCTGAATTTTTTAAAAAATGGGAAAGTGTCATGACCCGTCCTCGGGGCCCGTGCCGTAAATACCCCAAGCCCGCCTTCCATAGGCCAGGGGCTGGCGACTAGCACCAAGGCGTAAATCCCAGTAGAAAGGGAAGGCATTGCCTTTGAAAAGTAAACAAACACCACAGAGTAAGCAAGAGGAAAAGTAAACACTAAGTAAGAACAGAGTACAACTGAAAGTGCGGAAAAGTAAATGGGCCAGTATACAAACCCAAACTGAAAGTAAAGTACAACTCGAAAGGGAAAACAACAACTGTAAAGTAAAAGCCGTTTCACCGAGCTGCCCACTGGAAATCCCACCTGAAGGGTGGGTACAGATAGCTCCACTACTCCTCGGGTCCCGTCGTCCGCTCCGAACACGTCACGCCCAGTGGTCCACCTCCAGGTACCGTCCTGCTCTGTAAGCCTCATCCAAGATCAATGATGTCCGTCGTCTGCAACCAACACAACGTAGTGCGGGCATAGCCCGTGAAGGGGTGAGTATAAGCTACTCAGTAGGGACCCCGAGACCCCTGAAGGTCTCCCAAAATCCACAAAGGATAAACCACAAAGGATAGATACAAACACGAAGTAACAACCGACACTGCTTAGGTATATGCCCATACATATACCTAAGTCATCAATTCCAATGCGCTCCAACCTCTGAGCCCAAGTACAACTCAGTCTACACAGGAAAGTAAACGAATTCCACACAGGAAAGAAAAACGAAATCCACACAGGATAACACAACACAATCCACACAGGAAAGCAATAGGATTCAGCTCACACAGTTATACATCATCGATAAGGTGAAAGAGATGATCAGACATAGATACTGAATCATTTAAGCTAGGACCCACTTAGGATACAAGACCAGTTGTCTTCATTGATTCATCTACACTGGGACCCACATAGGATACAAGACCACTATTGAATCATCTAAGCTGGGACACACATAGGATACAAGACCAGCACAGCTAGGACCCACATAGGATACAAGACCAGTTGTCTTCATTGATTCAACTATATTGGGACCCACATAGGATACAAGACCAGTATTGAATCATCTAAGCTGGGACCCACATAGGATAGAAGACCAGCACAGCTAGGACCCACATAGGATACAAGACCAGCTGTCTTCATTGATTCAACTATACTGGGACCCACATAGGATACAAGACCAGTATTGAATCATCTAAGCTGGGACCCACATAGGATACAAGACCAGCACAACTAGGACCCACATAGGATACAAGACCAGCTATCTTCATTGATTCAACTATACTGGGAACAACATAGGATACAAGACCAGTATTGAATCATCTATGCTGGGACCCACATAGGATACAAGACCAGCACAGCTAGGACCCACATAGGATACAAGACCAGCTGTCTTCATTGTCGCAGTCCACTGAGGATCTCTGCACAATCGTCGTCGTCATAGTAGCAGTCGCAGCCAGCTCTTGGGTTCCCGCACACAACAAGCTCGTTTGGGAGGGTCCACTCCACGAGCCGAGAGGCTGATACATCAACTGTCACAAAGTCCAGGGTTGATGTATCCAAAAGTTCCGTATTGCCAACAGGAACTCATCGTAACAGATGGCGCGTCAATCGGACGCCCGGTCTGAGAGTTATTGGCTATTTCGTCCCAGGGGCCCGGTTAGTTTTTAAGGCCAAACCAACCCGACCATACTCCACCTGCACCCAAACCTCGGGCGGAGTATGCCAAAAGACCCGTCTCACTAAGAGGAACTTATCAAAGCTGATGGTACGTCAATCGGACGTCTGTAGCACAAGATATGAGCGTTTCCGCTCCGAGGGCCCGGTTGATTTCGTGTACGAACAAACCCGGACGAACACAAAGTATTCCGAAACCTTGAGTGCGATATACCGAAATGACTGTCTCGATCCAAGGATCTCACTACTGCTGACGGCGCATCAATCGGAGGTCTACAGCTCACGATATGAACATTTGACCAAAACGGTCCAAAAACGGGGGGTCCGGGTCCGGGCTGACCCGGCCCGACCCCCCTGGGTCGGCCCGACCCGGGTCTGACCCGGCCCGGCTAGGGCGTGACCCGGCCCGGCGCGGGGCGGCCCGTACCGGCGCGGCCGGTCCATGGGTTGTCGCCGCGCGACAGCAGCTCGGCCAAACGGCCGAGCGTGTGAGGGAAACAGGGGGGGGGGGGGGGGGGCGAATCCCTCCCCGTGTAATGAACAGCGGCCCCCACGTGGGGGGTCCGCTCCGTGCCGCCTCCGGGGGTTCAAACCACCGGGTCTTCAGGTAACGGCTGGCCGCTTGGCCAGAGAATTAATTCCAACGCGGGACCCATAAAGGGTCCCGCCCCTTGACCTCTGCGGCCGGCAAAGCCGGCCGCCTTGTTGACCGCCGCGGCCTAGCTGCTGCGGGTTCCTCCGGCAGCGCGCCGGCGCCGTCGGTCGCCGGCGCCGCCGCCCCAGGGTGACGTGCGGCCGCCGCCTCCCGCGGACCACCGGACGCGCTCCGGTGGTCCGTTTTGCTTGCAATCTTCGCCGGTGGCCCTCCTAGAACATGTTCTTCAAAACGGATCCCTCAAAACATAAATTCGGATCCACTTGATCGTCGCCATCAATCCGCGCTTCAACAACAAGATGCAGAGGGTTTTCGGGCCGTGTTCTTTCGGCCCCCGCCCACCGCGTTAAGTGCTAACAGTTGGAAAAATTAAACACTTGTTCCCAATAATTTATCGAGCACAACATTAATTATCTAATATTTAGCCAACTCCGAATAATTCATCCGTAACGTAAATATTCTCATCCCACGAATAAAACATGCGCAGATCAACTAGAAAAGTGCATGTGTTGATACGCGTTTTTCTTTTTATGAGAGAAAGAAATATGTAAAGGAATTAGTTCTTTCAAAAATAAATCCCTACCTTGAATTCAAGTGCGGAGCACGTCAACAAACCGTGGAAGACCGGGGTCGCGGAGGTCGGGCGTCGCAGTAATCGTTCGTCAATTCCGTTGATGAAGAGGTATGTCCGAAGAGGTACGTTGTTGGTGAATCTTTGTAAGCCGACGAAGAAAAACCAAGGAGGAAGCGGCGTTCCCTTCCGTTGACACGGTAGGCGTCGTCGATCTTCGGAAACAAACCGGCTATGAAAAAGAGAGGAGCGGCGTTCTTCGTCGGAGCTTGAGTGTTCTTCGTGTTCTTCGTCAAAGTTTGAAGAAGAAGAAGAATGAGCTCTCAAATCCTCTCAAGAGCAAAGGAAACCAACCCCAAAATAATAAAATAATCTTAAGCTTATTTTATTACACAGTCTTCCTCTTAGAATTTCAATGGTTTGAAATTCAAATCAAACCTCCTCAATTAATTAAACCAAGTTGTCAAACATTAATTGAAATGGGTTAAAGGGGAGTTTTTGAGAGAAGTTGAGGAGTTGGGGTTCGTGTGGGCCCCACCACACTTAATCCTCCTAAGGGAGGTTAAGTGGTTGTGGGTCCCACCCCTAACTCCCTTTTGGTGGTTTTAAAAAAACAACAAGTTAAAATAAAAATTTTTATCCCACAATTTTTATTTAACTTATTCTAAACTCCCAAAAACTAACTCTCAACCCGAAATAAACGCAACCTCGGAAAAGGTATCCTTTAGCGAATATCGGCGCTGCGAGTTCATCGGTGTTCTCGGATTTCAATTCCGAGCACCGGATCAAAAGTTAGAAATTCATGCTCGTTCGTTCACTGAACGTACCCAAGCCAAACTTCAGAAATTGATTCCGGGCACTCCGGGCCTTGGAATCAGGTGCCGTCCGAAACTGCGCTCTTGTAAAATTCCAAAGAAAATTTAGAAAACATTTCCCTTGAATTTTACAGGTCTTTACAGAAAGGGATATTTGTAATATAATAGTTGTTTTTTGTATGTTATATTAAATAAAATAGATTGTTTTTTAATCAAGTTTTTCTTGATGAAGTGTGGTTTGTTTTGTGGAATATGAAAAGAATTTTGGACTTGGTGTTTTGTGTTCCTTTTGAAGGTACATGAATTTTGAAATGATGTTGTTTTGTTTTAGCCTTTGCAGTTTTCATTGGTTCTCACATTCATGGTTTTATTGATATCTGGAAGGATGGCCACTATGTTATGGTTGTTGCGTGCCTAGGGTGTCACGTAAATGTGAGCAAGAGATGATGAAACACCATTGGTGAATGTGAAAATCCACCAAGTTAGTTTTTTTCAAAAGTGTATTTAGCTGAAAAATTGTGGTGTTTGTTTTGAACCGATGGTTATGTGGATGGTTTATACTATGTCATAGAAGTTTTGTCTATTTATTATGCTTCCTTATGATATAGAATTCATACTATTGTGGCATCTTGAGATGGGATCTTTTTGGTGGCTCTGGTTAGGAGTTATGATTAGTGGGATTCTAAAGATATGTTGGATGTTGTGATGTGGCCACAGATAGTTCAATGATTTCAAGATTTATAATTGATAAACCTAATTATTCATTATCTTGTTCCACAAGGTAGATCCACCCCATAAAATGATTCCTCATCCTGTCAGTTTAAATATAGAGTTGTTTGGGATCGATTTACGAGCTTCTAGTTCTTGATAATTATTGTGGACATAACAGCTGTGTTCGTTAATGTTGATTCTTTTTGCAGAACTCGTTTTCCATTCTGCTCATTATTCCGAGTGAGATAGAATATTGATATTTATCTATGATTTCCTATTTAGAATAAATTGTTTTTTGAGAAACTAAGTTTTTTTGTGTGGTGTGGTACTTAGCACCTGATTGTGGGGCAGTAGATGCTTCATGATTTAGGGCTCCAGACCTAGGCCTTGTAGTGAAGATTTTCACGCAGTCAGGAAAACTAAAAAGGTTTCGTGTGTTGGACCAGGATCCTACATCAACCATTGTGGTCAGGACATTTCTATGTCTATATTGTGGTTCCTCATTACTGTGAATTTCCATTTGTCACAACAAGTGTGGTGGACATACCCCTCACAGAGTGTCTATTTTTATGCCTTCATGGATGCAGGATTGGGATCAATGTACCTATATGGAACGCCTCTATAAATACGGTGTAATATTGGTGTTACCTATTCGTAGGTGGGGAGTTTCGGGTAGTTCCTTAGTTTCTTTTGTGGTTCCAGTATCCAAATTATTTGGTTCCCTTCCCTCCCATCCCCAAGTGGTGGGGGTCTAGATCCTTGTTGAAAGTGTTGGCCCAGTTTTTCTCCCCTCCGATTAAGAGTGGATGGTTTATATGTTCATGTTGTAACCCTTTTAACATGGTTTGGTGGGTTATTATGGGAGAGTTTTTTTGGATCTGTGAAAGTGAGTTAATATTGGGTTCTTGTTTTTTTTCGTTGCTAGTTGGGTTCTAATGGTGGGGAGACCCACCACATGTCTCATTTATTTTTCCTCCTATAAACTTGTATATTGATATTTGTTTATTAATTTTGGGGTGTAAATTATATACTCCCCTATATTACTTTGTTTTATTGAGTTATATTTAGTTTGGGTGATTATTTTTTTCATTGGGAGAAGCCCCAACAATCAGGTTCTTGTCTTGGATATGGAGGTGGTGGCTTGATCTTTCTGTTGATTTCCACAAAATGGTTGTGAGTTGGTGTTTTTTTTGGGAAAGAGGATTAAGATATGTTGATGTAAAATGATATGTCACTACAATTATAGGTTGGATAATTTTTAGAAGGAATCATTAGTGGTTTATCTTTCAGCTGGAATTTGTTATGGATTTTTGGGGGCGAAAAGATTTAATGGGGGCGGGGATAATTGTCACACCCAGTTTTCCATGTCATTGTTTTGATCCGGTTCATTTGAAATCCTAATATTTTTTAGGGGGTCTTGGGTGAGATGAATCTTTAGTTTTAATGTTTCATATATTTCTAATCACCCTAATTTGGGTTCCCCATTGCTTGATTACGAGTTTTTTGAAGAAAGAGTGGTTACTTTATGATTTGGGCTAACCGTGATCCCATTTCTAGTTTTAAAAACAAAATTTGATTATTTTATAAATCCTTTTTATTTCATCATTGTTAACCTATTACACTTCCCAAATGTCCTATACTAACATATTAAACTTTAAATATCATTTTGGACCACTTATGAATTGATAATCATGATGAAATATAGTTACTTATTTAGGAATTGGGCCAGCCCATGGGCCCATTTCCAGTTTTAAAAAAATAATTTTTTTTTATTTTATATATAATTCAATATTTAATATTCATTGGTTACTCCACCTCCCAACCGAATCCAATATCCCTATCACCACCCCCATTATCTATTTCCCCTCTTTAGTGCTCATATGAGTCACAAATTAGGGAAGACTTTCTCAATGTCTCTCAAATCATCCAGAATTGACAAGGTAAATTGTATCAATAATAAATCAATCTATTCATACTCTTATCACCACCAATATTCATTACCTAGATCTTACAGACCATATGAGTCTCTTCAATATGTATCACGAAATTAACTTTTATCTAAGGGTGCTTATCTAGTGAAATATGAATAGTTTTCTAGTGGAAAAGGTGAGATTCCTTCTCCTTTATCCTCCATATTTTTCCTCCTTTCATTATTTCTTGGTTTTATAATCTCCCCTAGTCCATTTAGACATAGCGCTTTGTTATTCCATGATTTTTAATGGGGTTTTTATTCATTTTGGTCTGGTCACCATAGGTTTAGGGTCTGTGAACCCTCAAATAGAGATTTTGGGAGTGTGTTTCCATTACACCAAGGATTTGAGGTATGATTTCCCTTGCACAAGCTTTTATCATTTAATTATCATCATTCCCATAATGTTATAAACTTATTTATATGAAATTTTATTCTGTCAAACCTTGGTTTTATATGTTTTTTGTGCAAATTATGTTTTTTGACATATTTTGTTAAATCTATAATTTTTTTGGTATAAATGTGCACTCCTCTTGTTTGATAAATTATTCCATGATATTCCACACTTGGTTAATTGTATTTTGAATATGTTTCAGTAGCTATAATAACTTTATAACATAAAAATGTTATTTTATCCCTTTTTAAGTGCTTAACAGAAGTGGTTTTTTTAAAGAGTGCTTGCCACGTGTTCGATAAATTATCCAATTGGAATTTATGTGTCTAGTGCAATTTAAAATGATTTGATATGATTTATAAAAAAATTGGAAGCATTAAAAATATAATTTTGGGATCATTTTATGTCTTTCCAATTTGTATTTGGTTTTACAAATAAATGGGTTTTGGTTTACAACGTGTTTTGGCCCGAGTTTCCAGAAAATGGCATGTTTCACATTATTATGAAAATGGTTGTGTTTTGAATATATAACATAAGTGTTTTATGGGATTTATGAATGTGGTTCGATGCGGTATATGGTTTGTATAAACCAATTTAAAAAATTTAAATGAATAACTTTTTCAAATGTTTGTTTTGGGAAAATGATTAAAGGCATGTTTGGACTTTCCTAAAAATGAATAATGAGTGTTTTACTTGTATATACCATGTTGTGTCAATTGGTATTGTTTTAACTTCCATGAAATGATTTTCATAAATGTTTTTAGGGCAGAAACATATGTTTGGTTATGGTCTTGTTGGGTGTTTATAATTCAAATAGTGTTTTTGAATGAGTTTTATGCGCAAAGCCTCAATACACACCTTGAAATTGTTTTACGAAAATTAGTAGTGGTTTGTTGAATTTTGAAAGAAATGTGAAGAAATTTTATGGGATGATTGTGTTTTTATGGTTTAGGAATGTAATTTTTATGTGAAATGTGTATTTGATAATATTTTTAACCTGATTGGGCACTATATGTAATCCCATGTATCTAGGTGGGAGGACATGTACTAGTATGCTAGTGATTTTGTGGGGTTTGGCCTCTGTTTCACGTAGTGTGTTTGAAGATGAAAACCCAAAATAAACTCTGATGATGATGAAGTTAGGGGACCACTAGGTTATGAGTATGCACCGTACTAGTGGCTCGTGTTCATGAGAATGGATATTTATTATGGTTACTTTAATCGAGATATGATGTACCTGGGGGTCACAACTAACTAGTACATAGGGGTGTTTATGTGGTTCATGCTCATTGGCTATTTTATACTCACCATCAGTATACGGTGAGTTTGGTTAGTAAATTCAGTACTGCATGTGATTTGTTTTAAATTTTAAATTCTTTAAAGCATCCCCCATTAAAACTATTTTCATTTTTATGTTGCACCTCTTTGAAAATTGTAACTAGCATTCTTGTTTATAAAACAAGAAATTTTTTGTCTGGTAATTTGTTTTATATAGCATGAGACCTTATATAGAAAACATACCATTATATTTTTTAATTAGATCTTGAAATTGTTGTTTCTTTTATTTTAATGGATTTGCATTGGGAATAGAATATCGGGCTAACCTACTGAGTTTTAATTCTCACGCCTATAGTTTTCTTCTATTTTTAGCCCTTGTGTAGGTCTCATCTTGAGTTCGATCGCCATGGGAGACATGTGATCATTTTGGTGGAGAGTGAAAAAATGGTCACATGGAGTTTCTTTGGTTATCGAGTTTGGTCAGATGAGTTGTTGGTTTAGTTGTACTTTCAGTTTCTTGTACAAATAATGTTCAGTTCAATTTTCATATGAATTTTGTTTGGCCATTCCATTTATTTTTTTGGTTTGTTTTATTGTTTAGATATGGGAAAAATCATTCCCTTGTGTACTCTATTGATGCCCTTGGGGATTGTCGCAATCTCGGGAGGATCGGGAACTCCTCTCGGTAATTGTCGTGGACTGGCCTAGGTGACTGGTTCAGGGTTAACTCAGGTTGGTTCGTGACAGATTTTTTACCTGGTATCTCCTAGTTTCAAACATTTTCTATAATATAAAAGGTTAGAATAAAGAATTTATTTTCAAGTCAGGATAAAATTATTTATTCCATAGTTAAATTAACACTAATATCATATCTTATGGGACCCCTATCTTTTCCAAGGCTTCTTGTGTTCCTACATATAATTAATCTCATACTAGGTTTTTTTCACTAAGGATCTCTATTCCTAATTCCCAAATTAAACAAATTGTGCCTCTGATACCAACTATAGTGACCCTCAATTTTCATAAATTAATATTAAATTATTTTAATAACCAATATAAAATCATTACACATATAAGATCAAATGGTTTTTTAATTGAAAAAATAGGACCATAAAAAACTATTACAAAATAAACATAAACATTTATTTAATTCCTTCTTCTCAAGATTCTTAAGGGCCCTCAAATTCTCCTATGTACAATTACTCACATGAGGATATAAAAAAAATGGAGTGATAAAATCATATTAATAGGATATATAATAACATGAAACAATATAACATGGGGTGGGAATAATCATTATCATCATAACATAGGTGTGTAATCATAATCATGAGAGGAAACACTAATAAAACACTGGGAATGTGGAAATCCCAAAAAATGAAACATCAAATCTTAGTGGTCAACTACCACACATAATTTTTAACAAATATAACACCCCTTTCATGCATATTTCACATTACTCCTGAGGTTCATCACATTACCCAATGAATTGGAGTGCTATATAATTTGGGATACACCAATCACATTATAACATTTACATTGTTCTATATAATTATAGGCACACCCATCACATCACAACATTTACATTATCATGCATGCCACATATAAAATATATCTATCATGACCATAATTTACCAGGGAATTTAATTGGATTCATATCATATAAATAATTTCATAGAAAAAAATTATTCTAAAATGAATTATGTAATAACAAACTTGATGTAATAATCATCCACCTTGAGTGAAGGAAATAATATTGAGAAGTAAAAGCTGTGTTTTATGAAAGAATCGTTTTGTTATAAAATAATGTTTCTATTACAAAAACTAGTAAAAAACATTTATATCATAGAAAAGTTATGATAATGATTAATCATGTTTTTAAGGTATAACCATACTGAAAATGGAGTGAAATAGGGAACTCTTAAATAGAGAGGCTTGGGTTCAAGAACTCACCAAACTTTGTGTCAAAATTATTTCACCACATTAATGTACTATATAATCAAATTATATACATTAATTAACACTTAATGATCCTTTAATACAAGCAACTTATTCCTTTTGGTTAAATTAAGATCTTCTAGGGGTATTTGGATGAGTTATAGAGTTTATATTAATTGTTTCACAGTTTTCTTTTTTTAGTTTTCATGATCGGATAACTTGTGCACATGAATAAAAGATCACATAGAGAATAGATAAAAATATAGAATTTTTATTACATGTTATTAATGATTTTACATGATTTAAAATTATCTTATATTGAATATGGTCATATATCATTTGGATGAATTATTTGATAAATCTTAATGTTGATCGTTATAGTTTAATTTTGGCAGTTCTGGATCACAATGACCATGTTTTGTTTTATCATTTAGTATTAAGTATAAAAGTTTTATTATAAACATAAAATAGATTAAAAATTATATATTTACATTTTTTTTCATCCATTAAATTTTTTAGTAACATACTTGATTTAAATAATGGAAAATGACTGTGCATCACCCATGGTGTTGGAAAATTGACACATTAGAGGCAATGATTTCTTTTTTTTAAACAAACGCCATAGAGTGGGAGGATATTATTGAATAAAATTCCTTTAACATCATATAATAATATTATTTCAATCATACTATAGTTATCATGACATATGGTTAAGATAATATGGTGATAAGAGAAGAAAATTAATGAAATTTGAAAGGAAATTAAAAGGAGAGACTGAAAAAAAACATTACCTCTTGATTTCTTTTCTTGAGGTCCTCCTAAAGGACTCTATGCATGGTATTTTGATGAAAATAATAACTCTTTAATGTAGGTAAGGTTCTAGGGAAGATATTTGTTCATAATTAGGAAAATTATTGAATCTTGGGAGGTGTGAGGAAATGAAATTTTGAGGGGTGGTATATATAGTTGGTGGGGGGGGGGAGGGGTTTTCTAAATATCATAATCATTAATTTATTATTTCTCAAATATATAAGAAATAGAGAGGATTATTGTGAAAAAATAAATTAATTAGTGCATTTTTTTCAAACCAATGTCCATTTATTTTAGTAATGACTCTATCACGACGTAGAAACTCATTTATTTAGCTTATTTCGTAAATTATAGAATTTCACTATTCACAATAATTAATGTATTTAAGAAAATTAGAAAAAATTCACCCTAACCATTTTTCAATGTATATAATTCAAAAATGAACTCTATTTTAAGAAATTAATATTTAATTATGATTAATTTTATTTTTAATTAAAATAATAATTTACCAGAAAGATAAAAATCATAAAATTAAACTCTTTTTCTAACAATTTGAAATATTTATTAAGGTCTCATAAAACTATCCCAAAATCATGGGAATACAAAATATTTATTTAGGAATACAGTTTATGAAAATTATTTTTATTTCAAATAAAAATAAAAAATAAAATTTTAATTATTACTAATAAAAAAAACATGACTTAATAATTATGTTTTAATATATTATCTCACATCTGTAATATACCTAAATTTTATTTATACATTAATGGGTGAGGCTAATATTCATTTGGCTAGTTTAAGATTATTATGGTTAATATTACTATTCATAATGGTGAAATTATTATTATTCACCAAAAATTATGTTTGACCTATCAGACACTAAATATCTTACTGATCAAAACATTGTATGTTAGATTTTCAAAATTCAAAACACAGAAGTGAAAAAATTATGTTTAATGTGTATGCTAAAAAGATAACAGATTACATATTTTTTCATTTAATCATGATGTGTCATTGTGTTTCCTAATGCGATTTCTTTTGAGATGATTATAAGAAAGGAATTTCTTATGATAAAACATTTGGCTATTTCAGTTGTAATGAAGATAATTATCTTCTAAGATGTTGATGTTAAGAGTCCATTGTTTTTCCATCAAATAATTTGAATGTGAGAAATCATATGGAATGGTTTCAAATAAAAAATATGCATCTTATATTTGTACCATGAACATATTATTTTCTTTATAAATTTCTGAATTGGTTTCACCTGAATGTTTTTAATGTGAAGGAGAAAATTATTTGGAATAATATTTTAAGGATGGGGGTGGTTAATGATGTTGTTCACTATAGTGTTATGTTTTTTGATTTCCTATATCTTTTATACTACATATTTGATCATGTTAATCAATGTATGGGTTGATTTATAAGTTAGTTTTTTTTATATTCATATTATAGAAGGTCATTTTATATTCTTGGGCACACATAGGACTATTTTTTTATAGATTTAGTGATAAAATATATTACATGGTAAACTACAAGTATTGTTTTAGTTTTTATGTCCCACATACAATAAGGGTTGAAAAATGGTAAAATAACCATATTATGGTTCTTTTAAATAAAATTTTAGATTGTTATCTTGTAAAATGATTAAATTTTAAATTAACATTATATTCGACAACAAATTCCACACACTACACCCTGCATAATCCAACCAAAAAATACATTTATTTGATCATTAATGTTATATAATTATTATGGATTGGTGGATATGAATATTATAATCATAATTATAAAATATAAATAAAATTTTCCAACTAAGCATATTTTTTTATTAATGACTATGAATTAATAAATAAATTTTATATTATGGTATTTGAGGATAAAATTTAATTTTCTTAATAAAACCATTAGAGATTTTGATGAGATAATATCACCATAAATAGTATCAACTTTTATAAAATATTTTTATTAAAAATAATTTTATTTTTAATAATACAATGTAATATTTTATTTGGGAAATGGTTTCGAATTTCCTAGAAAGGATTTTTAAATTGAATTGTGAAAAATATATATTTCTGTAAAAATGTCATTAAGTTTCATTAAAATTCTCCGTTTCCATATTAATTTGATTTAATTAAATATATTCCTCATATATTTTTAAATAATATAAATAAACTACTAGGAAACATATTTATACTTGTTTTTAGAACATGTTTTTGTGGTTTGAAGTACATATTTTTATATACTAGTTTTCATTACGTTTTATAGATTTATATTTATGTTAATTTAATGCATAGTTAGAATTTCAATTTGATGAAATAGAATTAATTTTTGGAATAGTTATATGAATTTTAGAAAAATATAAATGTTAAATATCTTAATGTATAAGGATAAATATTTGGTTAATAGTAAATGAATATGTTATTTTAAAATATGATATTTTTTATGATATCTCCAAGGTGTATATTTGATATAAAAAATTGTGAAAAAAACTAAACGGATCATGTATGATAATATGATTCAAATTAAGTACAAAAAATAATTCAAAAAATTTATTATATAATTTATATTATAAAAAACATGGAAATAACATTCAGTATAAATATATTTTTTTACCGGAACTGGGAAATCCAACATCATTTTACTAAAATATAATATGTGAGTTGGAATATTTATATTCCTAAATTAAATAAATAATAATATGTGTTATTAATAATAAATAACAATATTTATTAATTCTATAGTTATATAACTACAAATGTATCCTTATGCGAGAGTACTACTTCCAAAAATGGAGAATGGTCAAAATAACATATTAAATAAGTTTATTGGACACATATTTGAGAAAATATATATATTAAATGACAATAAATTTCCATAATTAATTAAAAAAATTACTTGTAATATTTCTATTTTATTTTTTAATTTTCAAATTTCTCTTTAGGTCTAAATTATATATGTACAAGTGGAATAACTATTTGTCAAATAGTTGGAAACAATAAGTTTATTATTACTTTTTTGGAATATTATCATATTTGGATTGGTTTTGATATATAATGATATTTATTGTTATTTAGTAATTATAGGGGATACACTAAGAGATTAATTTTAAATAATTTTATTCCAAGGTTATTAAAACTAATGATAAGATAAGAATAATGAATATAGATTCAACTATTTTTTATACATAATATTATATTTTTAAAAGACATAAAATCTAAAAAAATCGTTGAAAAGGAGATGGTAGATGTCATATTATGTAAAATTTCTTCTCCTGGATATTTTTTTCTTGGGGTAACCATATATTTAAATTTATAATCCTCCAGTTTGGAAATGTTTTCTCTAATAATTATTGTAAAAATGTATTAAGTATGTGGTGAAACCGTCTGAATAGTTTTTTAGGGCCACATAACCCAAAAAATATTTTATTTTTTTTAAATTATTTTTACCATAACTTATATTATATTCTATTTTTTTTAAATTTGTTTATGTTTTTCATGTAATATTTTTATTTTATTAAACACATTTTTGTAATTCCAACTATGTATATTCCATGAATATAAAGGAATAAAAAATCTCTACTTTTCTTTTCACCACAATAAGGAACATATTTTGATAAAAAAACATAACCAAACAAGATATAAAGGCCCTTACCCATGTTATATAGGTTATTGTTTCTTAAAAAGGTCTTATTTGTACTCCGTATGCTAAAATCGGAAGGACACCTCAAAAAGAGAAGGTACTCATTTAAACCGTTCTCTTTCAAATTACATAATCTTTGAAATAGTTCATTTAAATCATGACAATAAAATATAATAACACAATTTCCTACCATATAAAAAATTATTATGTTAGTGTCATGAAATTATTCATCTCATTTCGTATCATATGGGAAAAAAATACTTTATGCATACATGTGGGAATGTACTTTAATGAAGTGATGCATTTTGATTTTTGTCACCACCTAACAAGGCTAGTCAATTAGACTGATTTAAAATAAATATATGAAATTTTTATAAAAATTATTACTAATTAAATATAATTTTTTACATATATTCATAACCATTAATTTGTTTAAAATTATAATGTCACATTTTCATATGTGTGTAATGCCAGCACCATGAATATACATCAATCATTTTTCAAAATAATGATTCATTTTTTATTTTAAAAATAATTTATATTTATAATTAAAATAATTATTTCACGAATATTATTTATTAGATAATGTATTATTTAACTCTTTGACCACATTCACCCAATAGATCTAATTTTTCAACTATTAAATAGACATCCTCAAAAAAACTAAAATTGAAAAAACCAATTTAATATTTAAATATTTAATCATAAAAAATAAATAATTCATTTAGTGATAATAGAATAAACCGAGAAATTCATTTAAATTATATAAATAATTAATATAAATTTACGTTATAGGATTATAATAGATGTATATAACAAGACTGGGAGCTTGTTAAGGTTTGTATAAATATAATTTCATTTTATTTTGCTATAAAACAACACCATCAAACTATTTATTCCATGATTATTTTCTAATTGATATATAAATTTTATCATCCCATTATTTCCATTTTTTATTATGGGTTTATAAAACATGAATATAACCTCATCAAAGACAAATTAACTCAATAAATGTTATTATTTTTTCATGTGTTTTCTTTTTTAAAATATTATTTTTGCAGATATGCTTCAGGTCATGTAAAACAATTTCATTTATTGGTTTCCTTAGAACCTAATGAATTTGTTTTTAAAAAAGTATTTACAAATATATTTACATTAAAAAAATTATTATATTCAATGATAATTTATTTAGAAATTAAAAAGAAGGTAAATAGTTTGGGTTTTAATCTAATTTATTTATGAAATTTTTTATGTTCAAGGTTCAATTGGGTGAAATTGTATGATCATAATTTTCTGATATATATATATATTATTCTCCTTTGATCTTTTTATGTTTAAATTAGTTTGAAACATTATTTCCTATTGTGTATTTAAAATGATTGAGCTAATTTTTAATGAAAACACGAAAATATTTAATCATTAGTTGAAATTTTTTTACTACTTTATATAATATTAAAAATAATCTTATGAATGTATTTTAACAGAAATGAAATATTATAAAAAAAATATTTTCACTAATATTGAATATAATTATATATTAATTAAAAGTACTATTTCTAAAAGTGTTTTAAACAATTCATTAATGAATATGTACAAAATATTGAATGGAAGTTATACTTTAAAATATATAGAGTATTAAAATTTTACACTATCTTCACTACATATTGATTTGAAATAAAAATATCAATTTACAATTTTTTTCAAATAAATTTTTTGTCACAATATTTTTAAATTTTTTGGTTTTTATTGATTCTAAAAGAACATGATATATTCTAGTATTTTCCATTAAAATGTTTAAATAGTATATTAATTTTATATTAATCTATGTCAATATCCTATGTTTACTCCTAATATTATTCAAGTATATGTTCTCATGACACAATAAATTCATTTACATGATTTATATATAATTATTTATTAAATATATTTTCAGAAAATCCATTTCCCATTATATGGTGAATCATTTTTTGATAATTTTTATGAAATTCATTAATTCATGTGTTCTATTTCCATATATTTTTGATTGAAATTATTTTTCATAGAGGGATCAAAATGTGAAAGAAATCCATAAGGTAATTTTTTGTATATGTGGTATATGAGTCAGTTTTTTCTCCCAAAATCAGGGGTATTTAATATTTAGTTAATTTGAAGGAACTTACACCAAATAATTTGTGATGTTAGAAAACTCATAAAAGAAAAATAATTAAAA
This sequence comes from Viscum album, assembly GCA_963277665.1. Taxonomy (NCBI): domain Eukaryota; kingdom Viridiplantae; phylum Streptophyta; class Magnoliopsida; order Santalales; family Viscaceae; genus Viscum; species Viscum album. Next base: position 576,821,358 of record OY728161.1, on the reverse strand, counting down.
AAATTTATTGAAACTTCAAATAGATGACATTGTTCATCTAATATTGGTTACTCCTATTAGGATAGAAAATTATCTCAATACATGCTTCAATGATGAGTGTTTAATGTTTCATGTTTCCTATATAGTTCATTAATGTTTTTTTCAGATATATTGGATCATTTTATTAAGTATTGTTTCCCCAAGGCTTAAGATTTTTGAAATATAAGAATGTAATATTATGTAAAATCCTGATTCCTTTCATATTTATTTAGGATACAGGTTTTATGTGTTTTAATTATCTTATGTTATCCTTATAAAATTAAATTATTTCATATTAATCATATGACCTTTTTTATACAAATTGATGAAATTCGATTGATAATTCTTATATGTACTATTATTGGGTGATTGATCTCACTAACATAATGTTTTCAATTACCCTAGGTTTTGGGGATTTATGTTAGATTAATTAATTATATAATGGTTTACTAGGTTAGTAATTTTATTTGAAACCATTGAGACATAATGTTAAATAATAAATGACTTGAAAATGGGAAAAATATCACATGAAGACATGGATATTATTATGCAACATTATGAACAATTTATCTTAAATAAAAACAAAATATATCCAGGGTTATGCTTTTAATAAAATACTTTACATTGTGTTAGTATATTTGGTGAAACTAAAATTAATTCATGATTATTTCTATGAAAAACATCTGAAGATTTTTTAACACGAAATCCAACAGCGTGGCGTTGTGCCAGTTATAGTTGGTATTAGAGAGGGGTTTATAAAAATTTGGACAATGCAATGATTAAAATATTTTTAACATTATGTTTATTTATACAATAATATGTTTCAATGGATAAGGCATATCATAAGTTGAAATGTATAGAATGCTATATTGATATCATTATGTAATTTTATTTTATAGAGATCAATCAAATTGGAATGTATTTTCTTAGACTGATATACATGAAATCCTTAGGTGTATAATATTATGTTTCACAATGGATTATTTTGGATTATGTTACTGTATTTTAAGTTTTTTTTATTTAATTCAATATCGTATCCATTTGGTATAATATATTTTTAATTTTTTTTATAAATAAAGTTAATTAAATATAGAATGATTTAATTTGAACACTTGGTATTATTATTTCATCATGTATATTTTTAGATTTTTCTATATGTGATGTTTTTTTAAAACTATGTATTTTCATACAACAGTCATGCATTTAAGGTTTCAGTAATAACTGGGTGAATGAATATTCCAAACTTAAACACGTCATTGTCTTTTATAAGTTTATTGTTGTGCTTTAGGAAATAAATATTCATATTCATAATTTTGAGTAATTTATGAGAGAAATATATAAAAATATTGACATAGTTAATGAAATTATGAAATGATTTTTATATATTTAATGAAATTTGTTCATTTAATTTTCATTCTAGTCTATGCCTAGATATTAATGTAATTACACAACTCCAATATTATGATATCAAAACAAATAATTTATACTATTACCACCATTTATGATGTATTAATGGAGTTTTTCAAACATAATTGTTTAATCATTTTGTAATCATTGTCTTTAACATTACCATTCAATATTATAATATCAACATTATTAGACATTCTCTATCATTTTTATGATACTAATTCATTCATCAGTGAACATATTTTATAATTAAACTAATGTTCTAATATTTTGATAACAATTTGTGTGTTATTCAAGATGAAGTAAATATTTCACATTGATTATTTTTAAAATTATATTTTATTAAAACATTACATAATGTGGTTTTCAAAAAATGGTCCATTGAAACGATAAACACTTGATTATGGAGGTGAAGCTAAAATTTAATGGGATATATTTTTTAACTATGGGTTATAATGCCACACATTGAGATGTTAAAATAACATAATGTTTAATATCATTTACGACAATACTACATTGGGATTAAATTATCAACCAAATATTATTATTTAAATTTTAACAACAAAAATATTTATGTTTATTATATTATCTGTATAAGGGTAATTTATTCATGTAATATATTTAAAATATTCTACATAGTACATGTGATATTATTAGTTATTAATAAATAACTTTATAGCTTTCAATGATGTATTTTTATGAAAACAAATTTTATTTTCTTTTAAAAATATTATTATTTTTATTTTTTATCAATATTACAAATACATTATGTTACACAAAAATCTATTTGTTATAAAGGATATTATTTATGATATCATTATATAAAATAATGTATATGGTGGTATTTTATTATTATTATGAGAATATTTATTATTCAGGGAATAGAGAAAACTATTTATTAAAAAACTGATCAATTAATTACATTGAAAAATACTATTATGAATAACATTTACAATTAAATTATTATATATACCCCTTTAGTATAAATAATATTATTCATTGAATACGAATATAAAATTTAAATAATCATGTTATGTTTTATTTTTTTGGACTAGAAAACATATTTATCTAAAAATTATTTTCATTATTATATAACCACAATATTTTCCATACAATACATTGAAAAATATTATATAATATTTCAAGATGTATGAGCTGAGACAGTGAGAAATCCTGAGTAATAGTGAGACTGATATTTATATTTAAATGATATTAAAATTTATTTTTATCACATCAGTGTATTTTTCATAAAAAATAGGAATAGATCCAAAATTTATCCTAAGATTAAAAATATATTAAATATTTTTAGTTTGAATAACAATGTTCACCCTAGGCATGAAATATTCATTATTGGTATTGGGTGTTTGGTTAAAATCTATTTGTAGAATAAATAATGAAAATAATTAAGAAAATGAATTTATTTATTATGTGGACCTAGTGACCCAGTTTTTCCTCAATAAAAAAATTATTAAAAACTTTTCATAGGGTTAGTATTATATCCCTTGGTATTGATAGGAAAAAATGGTGTAACATATGTTGGAATTGGGATCATGGATCCATGATCAGAGTACCATAAGTAATTTTAAAGATGATTATTCTAGGGTAACTCATCAATAAAAATAATGACAATCAATATTCATTATTGATTGATCGAAATAGAGTTATTGATTATTATTTTTTCTGGATTTATATCATTTTGTTTTAAACATGACTAAGATGAATTAATCAAATGTAAAATTAAGTAGATTATAAATTTTTTATTTTGATTACAGAGTTACCTTTCTATTATATTGGAATTGAAATTGTTTTGGTTTATATGTTAACTTTGTTTTCCTCCCTATAAAAATTAATCATGGAAAAAAACTATGGTAGAGGTTTGTTACTAACATTTTTGTTTTGTGAATTTTCTCTCCAAATGAAATTTACATTTATTATTTTCATTTTTGTTTTGCCTAGGAATTGATGAATGTCCAGTTAGTGATTATTTCCAATTTATTCATTTGATTTTTTTATCTCAAAAAATGGGGGTATATATATAATCATTGGGTTGTGTTGTATAAAAGTGATAGTTGATCCATGGATGTATCATGGATTTTCTGTGTACAGGGCATGAATTAGTGGTGAGGCCTAGTAATTGGTGTCTCTCTAGAAGTAGAAACTGATAGAATCCAGGAGAGGGGAACAATGGGAGTCTGTTGGACCATATTTGAGTTCCTTCATTAGAATTTTTAATGATGATGTTGGAATAAGAAGAGAGGTTATGAATTCCAAATTTAATTGGAAATACTAGAAATAATGGTGTTTATTCACATGAACGGATGATGTGTAGTCCCCTCTATACTGCATTATAGTTTCCACTTAGTTATAAGTATAATACTTAATGTTAAAAATTATAACATGTTGTGTGTCCCTCTTCCAACCATATTTTCATGTTTATGTTTTATATTCCTAGGAGGACATGGGGTGTTACATGGTATTTGTGACATGTCATAAGATCTGTGGCACACAGAAAAAATAATGGCATGTGCTGGGGTACATGCACAATTGGACGTGTTTACCCACACACCATGTACAAAGGATATACAAGGGTATATCCTTGTACTCGATCATGGGATGTTCTATGTACTCGAACAAAGAAAAAGTTCATGGGAAAGGACTAGTGTATAAGATCTAGGGTAAAATATCCCATCATGTTCTATGGAGGAATCTACACATTGTGTAACTCAAATGGAACACTAACCATTGTGGAAACATTCATGTTGAATGAGCATGATACATGGGATGTTACACGATTTTTGATACACACCTTGTAACCCTATGAAAATATTATTTACACCATTTAGGATAGGTTGAATGCCTATATCATCTATATTAATAGTTTTTTGTGTATTTTGAGAATCTATAAACTAGTATCGATTTTTTATGTTCCCTTGGCCTATTCATACTCTGGTTCAATGAAAAATTATGTTCATGTTATAGAGGGTGTCCCATTAGTGGGATCATCTAGATTAGTATAGAGTGGGTGAGTTCAATTATTGATAAAAGATTCATCTTATTAAAATTTAATAGGTGATAGTGTTGAATATGATACTAATAAATTATCCTAAGAATCTATTGTATATTGGTTCATGTCTCCCTCTAAGGGTACATAAGTGATACACTTTACAATCTTGTTTTCCCAATGTAGATTTTTTTTAATTGTCAAGAGAAACAGATTTTATGGTCATCCATATATGATATTAGAGGATAATTCCTATAGGTTTCGGTGTCCCCCATTGTTCCTTTGGAATTGATCACTATCTATGTATTGAGATATTATCATTCTGAAAGAGTATTAGATTAATGGAGTGTATATCTCTAATGCATCATATAGGTTTCCAAGTTATTTATTTCTTAGATTTACATAAATATAATATCCTTTGGGATTTGTTTCATCAGCTGTAGTATAACTCCCTGTGTGGTTCCTCATATATGGGTAACATAATTAATCATTGAGTTGATCTATGGATATTAGTGGTTAATATCCTTTTATATTTGTAGATATTTGTTAGTGTATCTAGTATATCATTGGTTATCATTACTCCCAAAATCCTGTTTGATTTAATTTATTTTTTATGATATGGTTAATCATGATGTTTTGTGTTTTGTGTTTTTAGAGTGTCATACTGAGAATTGTTATAATCCAATATACATTTTATATGATTTCAAATTTCATGTATTATGTAGATAGTGGACCTCATTAAATAGTCCTTGAAGTACTATAAGAAGGAATATCATATTTTGGTCTACAAAAATAGTTGTGTATACCAATATTTCTTTCATATCAGTCACCTCCATCTAAGAATATTTAAATTTATTCTCTAGTATTTGGTCATATTGTACATTCCAAAATTTATTATTTCCATTATATCATAATATACTTGTGGGAATATTAATGTATTCCTAAAATATATTATGATTTTTTATACTTTCTCATAATATTTTATTTGATATTTATTCACTCATATAGGGTTTTTTAGAAAAGGATACCATTTTAGATATTTTATCATGGTGATTGTTACCATCCCTTATACTATGTATTAGGGATTGGAGTAGTTTCTATTTGGCCTTCCCTCATTCAGGTATCCCCCAATGGGTTGGATCAGGAAATTGTTTTATCATATATAACTTCCATCCAAGGATAAGTGCTTACAATTTTTTCATGTTGTGAAGTTTGATTTGGGAACTAGATTAAGAGTGTTAAAAAATTTCTACTTTTTGTTTCATGATATGGAATCTAGTGTTGTTTATATGGCCAAAAAAATATATTTTCCATGATTATAATAACCTAATTATTTACTCAGTATGTGTAGGTACTGGTTTCAAGTAAAACATTGGAACATGTACCATAAAATCATGGGTTGAGGTTTCCATGTTCATTTTTTGAGTCAACTATATATATACAACTTGAACATAGTTTTTATTATCTCAAAATGAATTTTTTTCATGGTTTTAGTTTGTGAGGATTCTATCGAAGCGTCTATAGTAACACATGATGAGTAAAAGGGGATCCCTAAAGGGGTTTAGTTATGAGGCGATGTTTCATTAAGATGGTCAACATGTGTCTCTTTCTCTTGCAGATATGTCTGTCGAAACTCATCATGTTGTTACAGTGGTTATATAATTTAAGACTATGCATTGGATGTATATTTTTTCTGGATGATATTGTGTAGGGTATGAGTGTGTATCATAATATTCGATGATACTAGGTTAGTATGACCTACCAAAAGAAGTAATTTTATGCAAGTCATGAATTATGAGGATTAATTAGATGCCTCGAGCATATATCATTTCTCTATGTATGAGACAATTTTATGTCTATTATGGAAGAATGAATCATCAGGGGGATTTGACTTCCCATAGTACTACATTCAGAGAGACAGATGATGATCTAACTATATAGAGGAAGTGTTTTTTGAAATGATGTCAATGGATATGTAGAATAATGGTTGAACTAGGGGAGTAGTACTAGGTGGATGGTAGTTCGATTTTATTCTACGACAACTAACCCAAGGTGGAATAATCAAGGCATGGAATGTTGGTGGTATGAATATTGGAAAACTACTAGCCCTTGATGATTTTTACCGAGTGGCTATATGAGTGTTTCGAGGTATTATATGTATTTATTTTAATCTTTGTTACACTACTATAAATAGGTAAAATGAAACATTTTTCCTCAATAGATTTAGTATTTTAATGGGAGTTAAATGGATTCATTAGAGACAAATTTTGGGGATTTTTTGTGACACATTATACATGAATGAAATAGAGATAATTCCCCCCACCAAGACAAGTTCATGTGATGTGAGGAAAAAACCATGTGGGAGATTCAATGACACTCAATTTCAATAATGTGGATTTTTTGTGGATGAGTACCATTTAATTATTTCTTTATGTCCCTTTGGTGTTACAAGGCCTTTTTATTTTAAATATAATGGAATAGGAGAGGATCAGTTCAAATAAGTAAGAATTCAAATAGGTTTTGAGTGTAGTTTTTTTGGTGTAATGTGTATCTTAATTTCACTAGGTTTAATTTTCTCATTGAGTCATAATCCATGTATCCAAGATAACTCCCCATATATGAGACTTAGTGATACTATATGAGCCTTTTATTTTGAGCAATGTGTTAGAAGGACCTACTTAGAGGTATATTGATTACATGCTTTTACTATCATTTTCCCTTATATCTATATAGAGAGAGAGAATCTCTTGAGTAATTTAATCGTAGTGTTCATGAGTATCTATTCTGTGTTCATAAGTATTGGCTAGTTTACTACCTTCCATGACTAGGTTTTTTCACCACTAACTATGGTGGGGACTTTCCCTTATTGGGAATTATTTTTCGACCATTTATAAGGAGTGGTCCAAGGTATAGTAGGATGAACTGATGTGAAAGTGGTTATAAATGACTTCTTATAAGTTAGTTTGTAATAATATTAGGCATGTAGATTGTATGTGGTTATTTTTTATATGATTATTATAGATAATGATGATGTCTTTCCAAGAAGAATTTCATATTTATGATCACAACGAATGGTAGGATACAATAAAAACTAATAGTAGGGTTCCCCCTATGTTTTTGAAATAGATGAATAGATAGAACATATTATTCTTTATAGAATGATGGTGTAGTTGGATGTTTGTAGATAAAGTGGTATAGTAAGACTGGATGTGTTCACATGGGAATATAAGCGTAGTTCTCTAAAGAGGGGAATGAGTTCTTAAGGTTCATTGTGTTTTGATATCACATGAAGCAGATGGTGTGAGGAAGAGTATCCACTATCGAGAGTAAGAGTGTTGTTAGAATTGTGTTCTAGGATAAACTAGTAGTTAGTGTGTTACATTGATATATGTTATCACTAAAAATGGTTTTTGATCAGGCTATAATAGAAGAATAAATCCATATTCCAATTTATGATTTAGGTTCGTTGTGATATTGTTCTGTGTGTTGTATTCCATAGTTGAGTTGTAACACGCAGGGACTGGATCATTAACAAATTATCAATAATTTCAAATTATTATTTATTTATGGAATCCATGTGTTATCAACACCAAGGATGTAACACATGAGACACCTAAAGATGATTCAATATACATATATATGATAGAAATTACACATTCACTTATTCGAGGAGCTTAGAAGGTAATGAATATGGATATAGATGTTGACATGTTGAGTGACTATATATTAAATGGATATGTTCTTAATTTCAATTCCACATGTATGAATATTTAAAAAAATTATGGGGGGAGAATCTAGTTATGATGTGGAAGGTTGTGCTAAGGATTTTATTTTTTCTTAGCAGTATATCTAGTTTTGGTGGGGGTGTTGCAAAAATTATTATAAACTGTTGGCTGCAAAAAGGAATTAAAACACGTTTTCAAGATAAAATATTATTGTCCCCCCTTAATAAGGATGATTCTAAATATAAATTTGTGCAGTGCTCAGGATACCTGTGCATGAATGAGGTGGTGTTGCTTTTTTTATTTTCATATATGATATTTACTGACTGAGATTACTACTTCATGAAATGATTACGGGATGATGAGGAGTGTTTGTTGGGATATGATTTTAATTTGGAAAAATAGTTTTCCATAGTCATTTTTCATTTTATTGTGTTATATTTAGGTTTTTTAATCATGTTTCAGGTTCACATGTGGTTTTTGATACACAAATAAGAGGATCGTTAGCCACAAGTGGATTTAGAATATTATAATGATTATCCCCTATAATAACCTGACCATTGTTGGATATCTTCCATTCTTTTCTATATTTACAATGGATCCTTTTTTTCATGTCTTTTGATTAGATTTTTTTCACGGGTGTGTTTGGGTGAAATTGGAAATGTTTTGGAAGGAATACATGTAGTGCATTGTTAACACAGGATTTTCCCAAACCATGCATGCAATGTAGAACACCATTAACCCTTGAGATAGTAGAGTTTTAATAGTTTATGAATTATTTTTCAAATAGTTGTCCCATTTTAGAATCAATGTGAACTACACATAGAAGCGGTGAAATATTAAGGAGCATGATTTGTAAAAGAACGTTCTCGTTCGTAGCCACATGAGTCTCAGCCCAGTTGGTAAGGACTCTATAAGTGCATCTAGGATACATGGGATCAAATCCATATAGAAAATAATATCTAGGGGTACTAAAGCATTACAGTAGTAGCATTGTAGTAGGCACTATTTGGTACTGTAGTAGTCGGGAATTTTCCCCCATTTGGGTTTTCGGGCCCCCGATTTGGTCCACGAGTCCTTTATGGCCTTCGGGCCACCCAGGCCTTCAGGACAGTCTGGCCTTCGGGCCACCTCAAGGACTTCAGGCAACCTTTTGTGCAGATGAAAACTAGACAACCTACAAGGAACAAACATCAGAAGGAGAAGGAGCCATGATCTTTCACCACAGTAGAAGCTAAATAGATTTCATGAATGATAGGGTATGGGACCTGCTATCGGGACAAGCCTGTGCATGCATGGGAAAGCCTAGTCGAATATCCATGGAAGGTGGGGAGATAATTTTACAATGAAGATGCTGGGGAAGAGCAGTTCTAAGTAGTTAGTATGGGTTGTATGTAATGTTTAAAGCATATGGTGAATGAATCCCTCTAAGGCTTATGTGACATGTAATACTTACGCTTACGGGCCTTGTGAGGGTTCAACCTCACCCCTTGAAAGGTGGATTATCAGTAATCAATAAAAAATGAAGGCCTTCGGGCCATTGGAGTGACATTACCTTTCATATGAAACCATGAGTGTTGTTTTAATTAATCCAAAAATTCAATTTTAAATTCCTAAACATCCCATAAATCACCCTATTTCGACCCCACTAGACCATATTGGATTTCCCAATATTTTATAGGCATGTAGATAAATTCTAAGTGAATCAAAACTGTATTCTTGATAATATGATGCATGGATTATTGATTTGCACCTTCCCTGATAAGTGATTCCAGTCCCAATGTTATCTATTCTATTTTCGACTCTTCTCCTATAATTTGAAGATATTATTACAATTTTTAATATAACTAGACCTTGGATTGATAGATCATTATATATTTGGTCGACATTATATTATTTGACTCAAGATCGCATTATTCATCATGGGTTTGACATTCCTATTTCATATTGGTGTTATCTATTGGGAGATCACTCGCCAATGAGTTTGAGTTTGGTGGTCTCTTTTTATAATAAAAATTCATGATTTCAATTACATGTATGTAATTGTATATTTTCTGTTTAATAGTTATCAATTCAAATTCATAGACTGAATACTATATTTTTCAATTAAATAATTTGGTTATTGGAGCGTTTTTTTATTCCTGGTGATGGAATTAGTCTTTTAAGTGATTCTGTAATTAGTTGATTAATGTGGATTAATAAATTGAAAAAGTAGTTAATGGGATATTGGTATAATTTAATTTAAATAATTAATTTATTTATAAATTAATTATTTTTTATCATTTTGGGATTGGATTATTGGATTGGTTAACTATTTAATACATTGACTGTTATGATTGTTGAATTGGATAAATTATATGGTAAATTAATTAATTGAATTTTGTCATACATGTGATATTTTGGTACATGTGGAATTGTGATACATGTGATATCATGATACATGTGATATTATGGTACATGTTATGTTTGGAAACTTGTGAAATTTTTATAAATGTTATTATGTGATTTACGTGTGTGAGATATGGTATATTTCATCAATTGATTATAGTGACAAATGAGGTGTGGGATATGGACTGACACATTAAATACCCTTATAAGATGATGAGTATGGGGAAGGAAATGAGGTTCCAAATACCCATTTTATTAATGTGGAGTGGGATAGGGACTAAGGCCCAAATTATCGAAAGGGTGGTAGACATGACCCTCTACACCCATGAGTTATCATTGGACTAGTTCAAGTACATTGTGATATGTTTTCAATGAAATGATAAATTAAAACAATTTTATTGTTATATTGTTCAAAATATAAAAATGGATTAATTAGGTGTTTTGGTTTGGGTCTCCTCATGAACAAGGGGGTCTATGTTGTTAAATAACAAGTTATAGAATAAATATAAACTATTTATATTATAACTTATATTTTTCTTATTATACAATTTGATTCATGGTTATTGAGTGGGTATTATATTATATTCCATTTTTGGTGGCCTAGTGAGTTTTTCTAACACCATAACCACGGTTCTAGATAAGTACCTGAATAGAATTAATTGTTCTTTAATATGATAAGGGAAAAGGTCCCATGTTAGATGGATGACTCAGGATGGAGCATAGATGATGGAACAAGACATGGTGTTGAGAAATAGTTGGGGGAGTTGTAAATATCATTATTTATTTTGGGTTTTTATTATTAACACTTAGAACATGTTTCAAATGACATATATACTATTGATAAATGGATATTGTATTTCCCATTTTGTTCATCATTTTATATAGGTTTGGTTTTGTTATTGGTTAGATCATTGGGTTATGATTGTATATTTTCCAATTTTGTGCTACTTTGATAAAAAATTTATTGTCTCCCAATGATATAGTTTAGGCACATGATTCCAGTCAAAAGCCTATGGAATATAGGGAAGCATTCTTTAGGACATATAACGCACCGATTCTAGGAACTAGAGTGTGGCACCTAGGCAGGGATGTTATGATGTGGTATTGAGAGAGTTTTTTTTTCTTTCAATTTTGTCTAAATATTTATGAAAGGTTGGATGAAGAATGGGATGATTTGAGATTTTTTTAAGATCTCTTAAACGGGATTATATAACCCATGTATTAGGGAAACATCCATGTACTCAATATCTGATTGTTTTTATTAATGTGTGTTATTTCAGTGGATGTTATTTCAACATGATGGATGCAATTTTTTTATAATGTGATTGTTTTTTCATTGATTTTTATATATTTTACTTGTGGAACGGTATTTCTTGAGTGTTTATAATTCATTAATTATTCTAGGAACCATGTATTATTGCTTGAAAACCATCATCATAGGAACCCATAATAAAAAAAATGTTTTAAGGATGTTGTAAAATAAAAAATCCTTTCTTGGACTGTGTTACATAAATGAGGAGGTTATTAATTTGAACATTAATGTTTTAAATGATGAGAAATTTAAATACATGGGTGCCTATTGATACATGATTATTGATGATGATTTTACCCTTTATTTAAGATGACATAGATGTATAATGGTTAATAGTAGTGATAGTGTCATGGATTTGACCATGTGGACGGTGAAAATGGGGAATTAATTGTTATGATTCATAAGTGAAACCCTGTTGTAAAATATTTTAATGTTTTTTATGTGTCCTAAGGTGCCTGTTTTTAATTATAGTGATAAAAAACCATGATAATTCTTCATAAGTGGATTAATGGAGGGCATGGATAGAGATTATCCTATTGAAGTGGAGCCTAAAGCACTAATAATGTTGTGTGAATGGTTTGGAGAGTAGTTTTGATGGAACGTTTCTATCTACATTTAGTTTATTTGGAGGAAAAAATATTAGGTAATTAATAGATAGTAAAACATGATGAGGGATGTTTAGATACATTCCCACCCAAAATTTCCTTGAGAGGGTGGACTAGGGGAAGTAGAGTTCTGGAATGAGTCAGTCCAAACTATAAATGATCAATTAGATACTTCTACATAGAAGTGGAATATGTTAGATTCTTACATGTTATGAGCATCAATGAACAATTTGTCATGTGATCATGCTTGAACATAGAAGATTGAGTGTTTGGTAAAGAAGGATTTTTTTGAGAAGTTCTGAGAAAACTATGCCATAGAGTCTTTGAGTTAGGAGATAGAAGGTATGTTCTTATGGTTGAATCAGAGGAATATTTCCTTGATAGACTATGTTGGACGATGTTAAGAGTTTTTGGTATATTCTCCTAAACTAGTAGGTGATTAGATAGATATGACAATGTGTTTCCATGATGGGCTAAAATTTGAGGTCATATACCTAGATAAGTTATTTTGTTTAAATATGTTTGAAAATTTAGTGGATCATGCTCTCAAATAATTGGTTAACATGAAAGAGGATTATAGTAGGGGAAAGGTTTTTTATCTTGGATGATCAAGAGTTATGTATATTTAGGGTATAAAGAATATTTATGAGAATGTTTCTAGAGATGTAGAACGATATGAGGAAGGATCAGTTATTCAATATCTTAGCTGAGTGATTTTCCTACAACACAGTAGACCAGGACAATATCATACATATTATCACTGAACAACATTAGAGTATCAAATTCAATGAAGGATAATAAGTATATAGAGTTTCTAATGGAACCCATGAAAGATTGGTTAAGATGCAGCATTTGGTAGAACCAATGTGTGGGAAGGGGATCTACTCTGCCATATCAATCTGTCAGTTGGAGTCAAATTGGTGGTGGAGGCCAAGGAAGTGGAAGAGGTTCTTCTGGGAATGTGTGCCTATATGAACAGAGTAGTGAAACGTATAGGAATTTGGAATTATCACATGGAATATGGAAAGGATTGTTTAATTCCATTCAGCATAGAATTTTTGATACAAAGGTTATACCATTTACAGTTAGATATATTATTTTTGTAGCTTTTACACATGATTATGACATATTTGAAAATGGTTCCTCTCATTCTATTTTTTCTTCACAATGTGTGAATGGGTTGAATTTGAAATCAAAATTTGTGAGTAGTGTAATGATGATGGATAGACCATTGTGAGTATGTTCGACCAACAATTTTTTTGAAGAGGATGTTCTTTTGTGGTTGGGGATAATCTTTTTAGTTTGGATACTGACATTCTAGATATGTCAGGATTAACATTATTATGTGTATGGTATGTATAATTGTATATTTATCCCAATTTGATTGTTGTTGAAGGAGAATGAAATTTACATCTCATGAGGGTAAAAATTATATTTACCATGGAGAATGGGATATACATGTTGGTTGTTCCACGTCATTTCATCATCATGTGAGGGAGCTCACAACTAATATTTCTAGTATTTTTCTTGATGATGGTGTATTGAAATAGGATGTCCTTCCACTAATAGTGGAAATATTTAAGGATGTGTATCCGATAGACTTTTCATGGTCTCCATGAGAGAGAGGTATATAATTCTCAATTAATTTCATACATGAAGATGGTCCAATTTATATTCCATCATGATGAATGGACCCTATAGAGTTTCAATAGCTCAATAATTGGCTATATTATTTGAAGGATATGGGTTTTATCTGTCCGAGTATTTCACCTTCGGGTTCTCTAGTTTTGTTTAAAATGAAGGATGATGTGACCTTGCATATTATTGTTTTTTATTAAAAGATGAACCAAATTAATGAGATAAAACTAAAACCCTATTACACATATAAACGATCTATTTGACCAATTTAGTGGAGTGTAGGTTTTCAAAAAGATTGACTTGAGATTCAGGTATCATCAGCTATTTGTTTTACCTTATGATATACCAATGAATTTATTCTAATGTAGGTGTTTCTTATATGATTTCATCATGATGACTATTAGAATGATGACATCTCATATAGTGTTAAAATAAAAAATGAATATAATCTTCTAGATGTGCCATGATGAATTTGGGGTTGTGTTTGTGGATGAAAACATGGTGATCTCCCAGGCTCACAATGATCTTGTCCCTAATCTTGACATCATCAGAAGTTCACATAGAGAGAATCAACTATATACCATACTATTTATGTTTCTATTTTGGATTGATCAGTTACAATTCATAGGTAACACCATATTAGTTGAAGGTGAGCCTATATAACAATAAAATTATTATGTATTTTTTTCAGGATCATAGTAAGAATATTTTTGATATATATAGTTTAATGGGGTTATCATGATATTATATACAGTTGATGCAGAACTTTTACCATTTTGAAGCACCATTTTAGGCATGAAAAAGGAAGTTGATAATGTTTTGAATGGATGTATGATTGTGTGCAATTCAATCCAATAACTGAATAAGTGTTTTTAAACAACACTAATCTTGATCCTACCCAATCAGGGTGAGGAGTATACAATGTTTTTTAGGTCTTATAGTTTCAGGGTTGGATAAGTGTTGATGTAATGAGAATTAGTAATGGAATATGGGTGTTAGAAGCTGGGGCCACATGAACATAACAATCCTAAACACAACTTCATGTTATTAATAATTGTATGTGCCTTGACGTATTGGTGACGTTATCATTTGGCTAAAAACTTTACTATGTATACAAATGGAAAGAGCTTAAGTTATATCTTTTCATAATGAGATCTGAATATTCGTAGTTGATATGGGTTGAGTATATATAGTAATTTGATGTTGAGCTAGAATATATCCACATGAAAATAAATAGTGTTGTGGATACATTAAAAAGGGAAACTAATTCTCAAGACGTTCAGAATTCTAGTGTTGAGTTTAAGATGATGATTTTTTTGGCTGAGTTTCATGATGTGGATCTGGAGAGACAAGAGAAGATGACTCTAAAATCAGTTTCAATAGATTCTACTCATTTTAGATTGTTTAGTGAAAGAAAATATGATGATATTGAATATGTTTCCTTAAAGTAAATACTTGATGGTGGGGAGTAACATTCATATGGGACCATATATGGGGTTAAAATTATCTAGGTTTGGAATCAGGTTGTCGTACCCATGAGTATGTGGGATGAGTTCATGTGTGAATTTAATGCCCCAATGTGGGAGGTGCATCTAGGTGTGACAAAAATTTACTATGACTTATGATGAATTTTTTGGTGGAAAGAAATTAAAATTTGGAGAAAAGCTATGTGAGATGTTGTTATAAATATCAATAGGTAAAGGCTGAGCACCAACGAAATGATAGATTACAATATTAGTTTCCTATTCAAGAATGGAATTAGTATGAAGTTAATATGTGATTTATGGTGGGTCTCTCAAGGATGCCTTGGAGGAATGAAAATATTTTGGTTGTTTTGGACCAACTATGTAATGTAGCATGTTTAATAATTGTACCATATTCATTATTAGTAGAGAAGTTGGGAGATAGGTGTATTGGGGAGACAGACGGTCTACACAGAATTCCATGGAATATAGTTTCATTATTCGACTCATATTTTACATCTAAATTTTGTTTAGGCATACAGATGGTGCTTAGTAAACCAATTTTATTGAGTGAAAACATTCACCAATAGACTGATGGGTTGTCATACTGTATGATACTTGTTCTTGAGGATAATCTTTTAGTGTGATTCCTAGACAATGGTGGGTCTTAGGAGAAACACCAAGATTTATTGGATCTCATCTATAAAAATATTTATCCATCTATGATATAAATGGAATTATATGGGTCTCTTTATGGTAGGCCATTCATATAACCTCTATTATGGGTAAGATAATGCGAGATAGATTTTTTGGGATCGAGTCACGTGCATTTGTCATTGAAGCAGACTCATATGATTTATAAATGTATGGACACATCCTCGATTATAAAAAATTAATATGATTATTTAAATCAACGACCCCTATACCTTTCATATTTTGATCATGTATTCCAAACAGTTTTGCATACATTGGATATCCATATGATAAGGAGTGAAGGAATTTTGGAGTATATGTTTGTCGGACTATTTGATATTATAGACAGAAACATGATAGTGGAATAATAATTAGATCTTTCACAAAGGTATATTTATATGCATGTTGTTGGTTATGTGACAAATCATTGTCAAAATCACTCATGTGATTGAGGAGGATCATGTTATCAAAGTGAGAATTAATTAGGGGGAATTAATTTACCAATAGTTATTGTATTGTACCATGGGCATGTAAAAGAGTAAACATGTGGGAGATAGAAGAATTAATGTAGGCTTAGTGGCCTGATTTTTTTACATTAGAATCATTGATATTCACATAATTACAACAATAGGAAATGATATTATATGTGGGGAAATGTTATATACATGTATTTTTATAAATATGTATTTGACTCATTTATAGGTAAACTTTTTCCTTGTTTAGATTATATATTATGTAGATTTTATCATGGGTGTCTTGGGGAGAAATTTTTTTCTTTTTTTGGAAGTAATACATGTTGTGCACCGTTGGTGCACATTTTATTGAAACCATTATACCAACCTAGAAAACCGAGCACGCTTGATATAATGTATTTTTCTTGGATACTACCATATTTTTTAAAAAACACACTCGTTTAAGAGTATCCATGCAAAACCCCTAGAATATGCCTATGGTTATGGAAAATGGTATCAAAACTGCTATCCCCTTTTCGGGAAACCTTGACCGTAGTTTTAATTAATCAAAAAAATCAATTTTAAAATCACAAACACAATAGACATTACCCTATTTAGACCTAAATCCTTTATAATTGATTTTATTGATATAGGAGGCTCCAAAATGATTTCTTAGAGAAAAAAGATGTTGTTCCTGTTGATCTGAAGCCCAGATTGAATATATATACCTCTCCCGGTATGTGAATGTCATCTTATTTTTTTATCTCATACACTCTCTTCGCCCATCTTATTTAGGGACGTTTTCCCTATTTGGTATTATATCTATATATTTTTTATTTATATTGATTTGTTTGATCTTGTTTCCATGATTTGATTCAATATTTGATTCATAATCAATGGTTCGACGGTTCTTGTTCCAATAGGTGATTTCACATTAGGGGATATCTAATCCATGTTTTTTATATAGTTATTCTATTAATCAAATGATAATGTTACGATTTCAATTAAATTTATTTATTTTTTCATAATTGATACTGAATGGTAAAAAATTCAAATTCAAATATTGAATTTATTAATTTTGTTAAATAATTAATTATCCAATTAATGTATTTATTGATTAATGTTGACATGATTTCTCAATTAAGTGTTTTTGTAATTGTTAAATTAAATTGGATTAAATAATTGGTGAATTAAATAATGAGATATAGGGATGGTGTAATTGAATTAATTATTTGGAGAGTTAATTAATGCATTAGTATGATTCTTGAAATGGATTAATTGATTTGTTAATTAATTAATTGACGGAATGTTATGATTGTTAAATAATATTAACTAATTGGTTAATAATTAAATGGATAGAAGGTTATGATTCTGAAATAAGAATAATTAATTAATTGGTGAATTAATTAATGGAATTTTTTGTTACATGTGATATTTTTCTACATGTGATATTATAATACATGGGATATTTTTGTACATGTTGTATTGGGAATCATGTTAAAATATGATACATCTGATCATTTGATATACTTGTGTGGGGCATGGTCTAATACATCACTATCCCATAGTGAAAAATGAGGTGTGGTTCATGGAATAATTCTCCAAATACCCATACTGAGATGTTATGGTGTAGGACATGTACTAATCATCCAAATAACTATATAAGATCAAGAGTATGGGATGTATACTATGGCTCCGAATACCCATGTGATTAATGAGGTGTGGGACAAGGAATGAGGCTCCAAATAACCACGAGGTGCGAGACACGAATCTCCACACCCATGAATTGGAAATCAAATACCATTTAAATTGGTTGTGATATGTTTGATGGGAAATGATAAATAACCAGTGAGGTATTGTGAAATCGATCAGAATCTTCCACGAGCAGATGAAGGTATTATGGTTCGGATGTCCTCAGGAATTCATGGGTCTATATTGTTCAATAAATAGTAACTGAATAAATGTAAACTATTTAGTTTATTACATATTTTTTATATACAAATACAAAAATGGTTATTGAACTGATATAGTATTGGAAATGATTGGTGGGCAACTAAGTTGTACCCATACCAAACTCATGCATCCAGATTTATAGTAGAATTGCAAACATGATTGAATTATAGGTTAAGAGAAAAGTTCCCATGTAAGATGGATTAGCTTGGATGGAGCATGGTTGAGGGAACAAAACCTTGTTTTGGGAAATTATTTCCTAATTTATCGACATATTTATTTGAATCGGGTTTTTAATATTAACACATTTCACATATTCTTCTTAACATATATACTATTAGGATTTGGATATTTTATTTACTATTATTTTAATCGTGTGATGTTGGTATGGTTTAGTCGTTGGTTATATCATTGGGTTATGATTATTTATTTTTCAATATTGTGATTGTTTGATAAAAATGGCAGTCTCCTCATGACCTATATTAGACCCTCATTCCTAGTTGGTATACTCTAGCATATGAGGAGGTACGCTTGAGGTCGTCTAACCAAAATGGTTAGGGTACCATTGTATAGTACCCAAGTTGGTACAATATGTCACTCCACTAATTTAGTAAAACATCTTTTTGTTCATACGAATAGGTCCCTAGAAGTCATTTTCATTCTGGTCAAAGCCAGTGGGTGACATGCCTTCATACATAGTTCTGGGGCATGTAATGTCTATGACAGTTACATTTATCCAATGGTGGATGGGTACTACATAGGAAATTTTTAGTATTATTTATTATCCAACGGTAATGTACATTTTATTTCAAGAGTTATAGTGTTTATACAGGGTGATTACATATCTCTATTATTCATAGGAGCTTACCTTTTCCAAACACTGTATATCCAATATCGATGTGGTGTACCATCTAACTTCGTGACCAAAATAGTGTTGTTTTTATAGTGTTCACTAAATGTGTAATAAACAGAGTTATGTTCATGAATGATTATAAAACATATACGTGGGTATGTTTGTTCATGAGAGTGGATATTCTATTATAATGGAGAAGGGGGTGTCGAGAATTGGTAAGGAAAGAACCCATATTGGGAAGCCAGTTACGGTTTTTTGTGTTAGTTGGATGAATAATAATCCATTGAGGGATCTCATGGAAGAGGGATACCCCATTTGGAGATCAGTATCCCCAGTTTCATGATTAAAATGCCCTCTTCCGGGATGAAAATCCTTGGTGGTGGGAATAATGTAGAAACTGGTTATTTTTTTAAATCATTTTTATTAAATTATGAAATATTATCGTAGCATGATAATTTGAAGATGGAAGATTCCATGGCTTGGTGTGAACAAAATGGGTATTATAAGGATATTAAAATATATAATTATCACATGCCCATATTTTTTTAAAAATTATATTAATTTCCTGACAGTATATCAAACAGGAAATCTAAAAACATCATTTAGGTTATAACATGGAGTGTACTGTAATCATGTCATAAATATTTTCAAAATTACACAATTGGATAAAATATTTTATGGTAACAAATAATGAAAAAAATATAAGTTTATTTATGCATTATATTGACGAACTAAACTGTTTTCCTTAATAAATACAGTGTTATAATGAATTCACATAATAATCCTCATATGAATGAAAATTGAGAGGATACTTTTGAAGAACATTGAGTGGCATTAGAATAATGGATAAATGATCAATGTAAAATAAGAAATAAAAATTACCACACATTATGTGGTTCCCATAAAAAATGACTTGTTTTCATTCTTCATTAATGATTGACCCAATTTTATGTGAGGATATTATTTTTTACATATTAATCCCAGTTTGATTAACCAATCATTAACATGAATTAATTATCATATTGATTGGTTAATTTGGTTAATTTAGTTATCTTTATTTGGTATAATAATTGATATTGTTTTAGAATTTTTATTTATCATCAATCATCCCCCTATGGAAACAAATGGAGGAAGAAAAGAACAATAAAGGAGGTATGATACTAATGTTGTTTTTTATTCATTCTAACCCCCCAGTGTATTTACATAAACATTTTTAATTATCTTTTTTCCTCCTATTCATTTAATACATGGGTAACAATCATGTCACATTTATTATTTGGCACAATTATTTACAATAGCATGTTTGGGATATAGATATGACATTATGGATTCAATTTATGACTATTATGGTAGATCCACAAACAGATCAAGATGTATTTTAAGAATTTTTGTATGATGGTGGTGAGGATAAATGCTAGGTTTCTCTTGAGTGGTATACATGGTTGAAATCTAGTGAGTAGTAAATGAGGGCACTCGATCAGTAAATAGCCTATTTCAATAGGTTGAAACTGTGGAAGTTGTGTTAGAATTAGAAAAATTGTTATGTTTTCCACAAGTTTAATGAAAAAAACTACCCAATGTGTATTCATATGAAAATATTCCATGTACACACCTATATTGGAAATAGGGGTTTCACTATAGTTATAACTATCACAAGTTGTGTGACACATGTCACACAATTTGGGGCCCATAGCTGCCAATTTTGGCCTATACAGGGGATACACTTTCACGATTCTATGAAGTGATACACGTAGTGTGTAGATACTCACACACCATATAACATGTGACATATTAATTATAATGTATATGGGGTATAAGTCTAGGTGTACATGTTTCCAAATATGATATTTACTTATGAATCACATAGGAATTTCCATATACTCTGTAATGGCCCGAACCCATCCGGTCCATTCTTTTGTTGAAATCGATGTGGCCAACACGACGCACGTTATGAAGATAATTTTTTGATACTGATGATAACATAAAAATATGTTAAACAAGAATGATGAGGATATAAATTGTGTGATTAATTAAACTAAAAAGAGAATAATCATGATAAAATTATTTAATGGGTGTTATTATTATTAATGATGTGAAGTGGGAAGGTGTGTGACCCATTAGATGTTGATAAATGAAACATGTGGTTTATTATTAATTGAGTATTTGTTGAAATTAAATTTAAATAATAATAATGGGTGTTGTGTTATTAATATTATTCATAGTATTAAAAATAATGAGAAATTGATGAAACGAGTCATGGTATTTATTTGAAACATATAAATGAAGATGCGCAGTGGAAGCATGGTGGTGCGTTAATAAAATTAAAGAAAATTTCGTTATTATCATTATTTTAAATAGTAATAATAATTGTGGCGTAAAAATATGTTGGGTTTATTAATTTGAATGATTTTAATTTAATAAAAGTGGTTTCAATTTAATCAGTGTGAAATAAAATTAAATAGAATTAAAATAATTAAATTGACGGATGTTACGCGACATTGACGTGGCATGGTTGGATTCAGATATCCAACAGGGTGGTTTAACATGGTCAATGCGACGAGCGTAAATATTTTTGTTATTAAAAACAATAATGTCGGTGAGTTAATAAAATAAGTTGATGAAATTTCATTGTTATTGAAAAACAATAAATAAAAATGATGGCGTAAAACTATGTGCGAGAGGTTAATAAAATTAAATGTATTAAAATGGGGTTGAATATGTAAGTTATATTAATTTTGTTTTGTCATTTAATTCAATTAAATGAAATGGTTTTGAGTCCATGGAATGGTTTTAGTTTAATATGAGAATCATTATGGTAATCTAAATTAATGGGATTAAATTAGAACATTAATGAGGGGTATTATTAATATTAATTTTATTAATAATGACATTGAAGTGAGATTGGAGAGAGATTACAATGTGATGTAATAATAAAGAAAATAATAAAAACCATAAACGAATAATGGTTGGGGCGTGTTGGGCTTGTAATGAGGAAGTGAGGCGCCACATTTTGTGTATTATTAATTATTATCATGATAATAATTTTGAAAATATGATCAAATAAAACAAAGGTGAAATCTTATGATGTGTTGGGCGTGAGAGGGGAAATAAAGGGGGATTAATAGAATTGTGATTGGAGAGGGAAAATTTAAAATATAATAATTATTAAATGATAATAATGATAATATAAAAGAGGAGTCAATCATGGGGGATTATGTGCTTCACTTTAAGAGAGGTTGAGCATGGGTTCTTATTTGAGGTGGAAAGAAAATAAGTGTTAAATTATATTAAATATTATAAAAATCTTGTTTTTGTTTTGGGTTATATAATCTTAATTCGTCTGTAACTTCTTCATATGGTGTCGAAATGACGAACCGTCAGTGGTAGTATAATCCTGAAATTAAGACGGTCATTTTAAGACTAATGATTAATACCTTTTCATGACTCATGCCTTGGGTAAACGAAACACCAAATATTAATAGAATGATTATTATCATTAAATGCATGGAAACTGTGTGATGTCTCGTGTGTTGACCAGTCAAAATGTGTAACAGGTGTACGGTCACACCGTGTATTCATTAATACATGCTGCATTCTGTTTTACCTATTCTTTGCCTATATAAGAAAGGGTCGTGGATTATTTCCAGACCAATCACTTCTTCTTCACAAGACGACGCTCTTGGATGATCGAGAAGTCTTCCTCCTCTAACTTCTTCATCGGAACTCCGATTGTCGATCCGTCAGTGGCTGTGGGATCATGTCGGCAAGGAGAAAAATGTACACCCTGTTTTGTTCCCTCTTCTTTGAAATCCCCTCCATAGTTTCCAACCGAGTATACTGTTGATAATTTACGGGAATGACGGTCTTTTACGATCAACTCTAAAAAGTTATGTTAAACCTCTATTGTATTCTTTTTCCGATCCTACTTCTCCTATTTTCCTTCCATTCTACAACATGTGATCTCCGTTTTGAGGGAGATTCTTGTGTTATTGATTTAGTGGTGCCATGATGTCCTTGGTGGGTGCAGTCATTCTGGGAGAAGCCTTGTGATCGTGGTGGCCGTGTTCGTAGAAGGACATCAGAACCTGTTGAGGTAGGGATCATACCTTCGTCTCTCTAATTTATGCATCATATGGGGTGGGTATCCTTTTTGATTTCATGATATACAGTTGAACCAATAAATAAAGAAAATAACTGGTTAAGTAATGGGGATGGGGATTTTGTTATGTTTATCTTTATCCTGTGATATTTTATTGTAAATTGAATAGGCTTATACCTACTGAAAACCACGGGTGTTGGGGGCCTTTTCTTGTGCAATTAAATGTTGCCCTACCTTCTAGACCATTTTTGTGAATGGAACCTTGTGGAATTTGGAATTTGGTCAATCACGTAAAGTTGGCTAATTAATATCTGGAACCCTTGTGTGATCACCCCGGTTGAAAAAAATGGAATAATGAACATGTGGGTGTTGGCATGGATATGTGGCATGTGATGTGGGTGTTTTGTGGGTGGTTGTGGATCGGGTGAGTAGCGGGGATGCTGTTGAATTGGTTGTAGGTTGGTGTGAATGTTATGTTAGGATGGGCAACGAGGCTGCGATAAGTGGTATTAATGGGATAATGATGTACGGTGCTGTTGTGGTTATGGCAGTTGGCAGCGGGGCTACAAGGATGGGTTTGAATGTGAACAAACTATGGGTGTGAATATTAAATAAAATGTGGAAGAGTTAATGAATGGTGGGTCATGATTTTGGAACAAGAATACTAATCTATGGGGTGGGTTGGTTAATAAGAAGGGACTTTTTTGTGTTGCTTGTGTTTTCCTAACTTGATTTGTGGATGGAAGGGATATGTTTTACGAACGATCGATGTTGTTGGTTAGGGATAGTTTCCCAGTAGTTAAGGAACTAAATAAACTAATTCTGCTGAAACATGAAAACCTAAATGGGGTTGGGGTTGTTTGTTGTATGCATGCTTCGTAGTAGCAGTGCCGAGGCACGTGCTCAGTTTCTCTATTTAGAATCCATAAGCTGGGTTGTGTTTTGGAATACATATATATATCTATATCTTTTGTGTTTTATCTCACCCCACCCATGTTGAGGACTTAGTGCCGAACACTTCCATTACATGGGAGAGGGTGTTTTTATTTTAGTTACTATCTCCTTCCTGCTCCTTCTTCCCTAGGATGTGATGGCTTGAGGCGAACATACACCTAAGACTCTTTTGGTAGGTTTTGATTGGGGTGGTTCTAACCCAAGACTCTTCGGGCATGGTTTACTTTTTCCCAAGAATCTTCGGGATGAGGCCCAGGTGTGTGCGGGTGGGATATGTGGTTGTGAGGCCGAGGTCTGTGCGGGCGGGATACATGGTTGGGAGGCCCAGGTGTGTGCAGGCGGGATACGTGGTTGTGAGGCCCAGGTGTGTGCGGGCGGGATACGTGGTTGTGAGGCCCACCTGTGTGCGGGCTGGATACGTGGTTGTGAGGCCCAGGTGTGTGCAGGAGGGGAGAGTGTGGCAGCGTCAGGATGTTCACCGTTAGGAAGAGTAGATACTTAATGGGAAATGGTGTGGGGTAGCCAATACACATGTTCATATGTACTACTACTACCTTTTGTGATTACGTTTTGGTGAGTGTGGCTAGTGAGGTTGGGTGGATATATTTCCCTGCTAGGTTTCTTCTTTTTTTCTCATGGGACATTAGGATGTCTCCCCATTTGTGCACGAGAGATTTAGGTTTCCCTGCTGCGTATACTTTTATGCTCACCGTACGTTAACATTCATGTTTCCAGGAGGACTACCAGGGCTATGTGGGACCCTACTAGTCGGGATAGTTGGAGTTGTTGCAGTTTCTATACACTTGTTTCTTTTTGTATTGTAATTTTGATCTCTCTTTTACTTGTATCTTGTTTCAGAACTATTTAATCATGCATGTGGGGATGGTTTGGGTTTATTTCTATAAATTTGTTCTTTTCTTTTTTGGTGGTTGGATTGTCCTATTTCCTGATCGTAAATAATAAAAAAGTTAATGCCTCCCATATTTGTGCAAACTCATACCCTTGGTGCTAGTCGCCACCCCGGGGCCTACTGGAGGTGGGACTCGGGGGTCATTATATCCCTTTCACCATCACTAGCTCAGGAGGGGCATCTTTTGTGGGAGTGGGTCGGGACAGAATGGTATCAGAGCTGATGGTTGAGAGATAGGATGGAGTCTGGAGTTAGGCACAGTGAGGATTGCATGGGATGGTAGGTAAACAATGTTGGTTAATCATGGTGTGTGACATAAGCCAGGGACGACCAGCTAGGACACCTGATTTTAGGGGCCCCCGTGATCCAATTCAAGGACTCTGAGCCTACCAAATGACCAAATGAGACTACATTGATTGCAGGGTAGAGATGCTAGGGAAGGTACTTGAATCATCATGATTGTGTTTTACTTGATTTGGGAGTTCTGGGAAATAAATTGAAATAAAATGATAAAATAAAACCCTGAGAAATTTCTTTACTACTTGGGCGTAGGCGATCTTTGTTACCCGTACAGCTACGACACCTGGACGTCCTCCCCGGGTGGCTCAGACGGCCGAGGCCCAGCTTATTCATGTGGTCCATCAGTTAAAGAATGACCGAGAAGAGGAAGATATCCAGTGACAGAATACTCTCTGTTCTTTCCAGTGGAAAACCCTCAAGAAGTACGAGGGTAGAACATCGGATACGGAGATGAAGGTGTGGCTCGAGGAGATAGGCATCAGTTTTATCTTGATTCAAGCTCTGAGGGATTACTGGGTTCCCCTAGCAGTCAGTCAGCTAAGAGGTGTGGTGCGACAGTGGTGGGCGCTCTACCTAGGAGAGAGGATAGAGCTAGAGGTTTTGTGGGATGAATTTGAGACGGAATTCCAAGAGGAATTCCATTCTTCCATGATCAAGGCGGAGAAGTGGAAGGAGTTAGTCTCTCTTCAGCAGGGGAGTATGTCAGTACAAGAGTTGGGGATCAAGTTCAAGGATCTCCTGTGCTTTTCTCCGAATCTCTTTCTGGATGGGGATTCTCAGACGAGATGTTTGGAGGAGGCGCTTCGTCCTTCGCTTCAGAATGCTGTCACCCTCTTCACCCTTCTGACGTACATGGAAGTACAGAAGAAGGAAGAGGTTGTAGAGAGGATGCACTCACAGGGAGGTGCACCACGTGAGGGAATCCACCTAGGTTTCTAGAAAGGGAAGGCAATCAGCAGCAGGTCTCCTACGACGGGACCTTCTTGTTTCATACCATTAGGGAGCAGACCCCAGTACTTCCAATTCAGATCTTCAGGTCCTCGTCCCTTTTTCACGAGCCCAGGACTGAATTGATTCTCTTGTGGAGGTTTCGGGCACAATCAGAGTCGGTACCCGACCAAATCTCAGTATAGTGGAGATGGATAGGTTCAGCGCTCGCCTCAGCAGCACAAGTCACTGGAAAGACCCTTCCAGCAGCAACAAGCACCAGTCCCTCTGAGGGGAGACGAAGCAGGTGGTGGCCAGCCACAAGGAGTTCCTCAAGGATCCCAATCGGGATGTGGTTGAGGAGGTGGACGTCAACAGAGAGGCCGAGGAGTTGGGCGTAGATAGTTGCATGCATCAAAGGTAGCATCTCTAGAAGGACCAGGGATCAATAGAGATGTGTTTGGGTTTTCTTGAATGATCTCCTTTATGTTTCGTTGGGAGCATTACAATCCATTTTTGGAAGTCTTTTGCTCATTCTTTGGGCCTAGACCTTGTTTTTGTGAGTTTTTAATGCTATGTTGTTTCTCGCTTTTCATTAAATGTACGTGAAGAGCCCTATCATGTGGGGAGGGGAAAACTAAACCATAATTAGGACACATTAATGTGGATATGATTAAACCCATGCAGGCAAGTCAGTGCCGCCTAAAGAGGATAATATCTCGACATGGGAGAAGGAATTCCCCAAGCCATGTGTCTGGGCAGTGTGTGCATTGTACGGTGTTGGGGGCAGTGTGACTTGGAAAATCCTAATATATGGAAGTGGGAAGGCCTAGTCCTTAATCAAGACGCATTAATGTGGATGCGATTAAACCCGTGAAGGCGAGTCAGTGCCACCTAAAGCAGATAATATCTCGACATAGGAGAGGGAATTCCTAACTCATATAATTAGGGTTATCGATTTTTCTTGTTATGACAAGAGCCCTAAGAGGTATCTTGCGGAGTGCTTGTTCAGATACATTATTTTTTTTTTGGGTTGGTTTTTAATTCTCGAGGATGAGAATGTATTGAGAGGTATCTGATGTAATGCCCCGGACCCCTCCGGTCCACTCCTTTGTTCAAATCGATGTGGTCAACACGACGCGCATTATAAAGATAATTTTTTAAATATTGATGATAACATAAAAATATGTTAAAGAAGAATGATGATGATATAAATTGTGTGATTAATTAAACTAAAAAGAGAATAATCATGAAAAAAATGATTTAATGGGTGTTATTATTATTAATGATGTGAAGTGGGAAGGTGTGTGACCAATTAGATGTTGATAAATGAAACATGTGGTTTATTATTAATAGAGTAATGGTTGAAATTAAATTTAAATATTAATAATGGGTGTTGTGTTATTAATATTATTCATAATATTAATAATAATGAGAAATTGATGAAATGAGTCCTGATATTTATTGCAAAAAAATAAATGAAGATGCGCAGTGGAAGCATGGTGGTGTGTTAATAACATTAAGGGTGAGTTCATTATTATTATTATTTTAAATAGTAATAATAATGGTGGTGTAAAAATATGCTGGGTTTATTAAATTGAATTTTTTTATTTTAATAAAAGTGGTTTCAATTTAATCAGTGAGAAATAAAAATAAATATAATTAAAATAATTAAATTGATGGATTATACGCGAAATTGATGTGGCATGGTCAGATTCAGATATCCAACAGGGTGGTTTAATGTGGTCAATGCGACGAGCATAAATATTTTTGTTATTAAAAACAATAATGTCTGTGAGTTAATAATATAAGTTTATGAAATGTTATTGTTATTGAAAAACAATAAATAAAAAATATGGAATAAATATATGGATGAGAGGATAATAAAATTAAATGTATTAAAATGGGGTTGAATATGTAAGTTATATTTATTTTGTTTTGTCTTTTAATTCAATTAAATGAAATGGTTTTGAGTCGCATGGAATGGTTTTAGTTTAATATGAGAATAATTATGGTAATAAATTTTAATGGGATTAAATTAGAACATTAATGATGGGTGTTATTAATATTAATTTTATTAATAATGACATTGAAGTGAGATTGGAGAGAGATTACAAAGTGATGGAATAATAAAGAAAATAATAAAAACCAAACAATAATGAAGGTTGCGGCGTGTTGGGCATGGAATGAGGAAAGGAGGTGCCACTTTTGTAGTAGTATTAATTATTATTATGATAATAATTTTGGAAATAATGTCCAATAAAACAAAGGTGAATCTTATGATGTGTTGGGCGTGAGAGGGGAAATAAAGGGGCATAAATAGAATTTTTATTGGAGAGGGAAAATTTAAAATATAATAATGATTAAATGATAATAACGATAATATAAAAGAGGAGTCAATCATGGGGGCTTACGCGCTTCACTTTAAGAGAGGTTGAGCGTGGGTTCTTATTTTATGTGGAAAGAAAATAAGTGTTAAATTAAATTAAATAATATAATAATCATGTTTTTGTTTTGGGGTATATAATCTTAATTCGGCCGTAACTTCTTCATATGGTGTCGGAATGACAAACCGTCAGCGGCATTATAATCCTGAAATTAAGATGGTCATTTTAAGACCAATGATGAATACTTTTTCTTGAGTCATGCCTCGGTTCAATGAATCAACAAATATTAATATAATTATTATTATCATTAAATGCATGGAAACTACGTGATGTGTTGTGTGTTGACCAGTCAAAACACGTAACGAGTGTACGGTTATACCATGTATTCATTAATACACACTGCATACTGTTTTACCTATTCATTGCCTATATAAGAAAGGGCCGTGGATTATTTCAAGACTGATCTCTTCTTCTTCGCACGGCGATGCTCTTGGATGATCGAGAAGTCTTCCTCCTCTAACTTCTACATCCGGACTCCGATCATTGATCCGCCAGTGGTTGTAGGATCGTGTTGGCAAGGAGAACCCCGTACACCTTGTTTCGTTCCCTCTTCATCAAACTCCCCTCTATACTTTCCTTCCGAGTAGACTGTTGATAATTGACGGGAACAACGGTCTTTGACGAACAACTCTAAAAAGGTATGTTAAACCTCTGTTATTGTATTCTCTTTCCGATCCTACTTCTCCTGTTTTCCTTCCATGGTACGGCATGTGATCTCCGTGATGAGGGACTTTCTTGTGTTGTTGATTCGGTGGTGCCGCGAAATCCTTGGTGGGGGCAGTCGTTCTGGGAGAAGCCTTGTGATCATGGTGGTCGTTTTCGTATAAGGACATCAGAACCTATTGAGGTAGGGATCTTACCTTCGTCTCTCTAATTTGTGCATCATGTGGGGTGGGTATCCTTTTTTTCGTGATATACGGTTGAACCAATAAATAAAGATAAAAACTGGTTAAATAACGGGGATGGGGAATTTTTTATGTTTATCTTTACCCTGTGATATTATGTTGTGAATTTAATAGGCTTGTACCTACTGAAAATAACGGTCGTTGGGTGCCTTTTCTTGTGCAATTAAATGTTGCCCTATCTTCAAGACCGTTTTTGTGAATGGAACCTTATGGAATTTGGAATTTGATTAATCACGTAATGTTGGGTAATTAAAATCTGGAACCCTTGTGTGATCACCCTGGTTGAACAAAATGGAATAATGAACATGTGGGTGTTGGGTTGGATACGTGGCATGTGATGGGGGTGTTTTGTGGGTTGTTGTGGATCGGGTGAGTAGTGGGGTTGTAGTTGAATTGGTTGTGTGTTGGTGTGAATGTTATGTTGGGATGGCTAGTGGGGCTGCGATAAGTGGTATTAAATGGATAATGATGTATGGTGCAGTTGTGGTTATGGCAGTTGGCAGCGGGGCTGCAGGGATGGGTTTGAATGTGAACGGACTGTGGGTTGTGAATGTTAAATAAAATGCGGAAGAGTTAATGAATGGTGGGGCATGATTGTGGAACGAGAATAATAATCAATGGTGTTGGTTGGTTAATAAGAAGGGACTTATTTGTGTTGCTTGTGTTTTCCTAACATGATTTGTGGATGGCAGAGATATGTTTTACGAACGATCGATGTGGTTGGTTGTGGATAGTTGCCCAGTAGTTAAGGATCTAAATAAACTAATTCTGCTGAAACGTGAAAACCTAAATAGGGTTGGGGTTGTTTGTTTTATGCATTCTTCGTAGTAGTAGTGCCAAGGCACGTGCTCAGTTTCTCTGTTTAGAAGCCATATATTGGGCTGTGTGTTTGGTATACATATATATATCTGTATCTTTTGTGTTTTATCGCACCCCACCCATGTTGAGCACTTAGTGTTGAACACTACCATTTCATGGGAGAGGGTGTTTTTCCCTTAGTTACTAGCTTTGTCCTGCTCCTTCTCCCATAGGCTGTGATGGCTTGAGGCGACCTTACACTTAAGACTCTTCGGGTAGGTTTCGATTGGGGTGGTTCTAGCCCAAGACTCTTCGGGAAGGATTTACTGTTTCCCAAGAATCTTCGGGATGAGGCCCAGGTGTGTGCGGGCGGGATGCGTGGTTGTGAGGACCAGGTGTGTGTGGGAGGGATATGTGGTTGTGAGGCCCAGGTGTGTACGGGCGGGATACGTGGTTGTGAGGCCCAGGTGTGTGCGGGCGGGAAGAGTGTGGCAGCGTCAGGACGATCGCCGTTAGGAAGAGTAGCTAACTAATGGGAAATGGTGAGGGTTACCCAATACGCTTGTTCTTATATACTACTACTACCTGTTGTGATTATGTTTTGGTGAGTGTGTTTAGTGAGGTTTGGAGGATAGATTTCCCTACTAGGTTTCTTCTGTTGTTCTCACGGGACATTAGGATGTCTCCCCACCTATGCATGAAGGATTTAGGTTTTCCTTCTGAGTATACTTGTATGCTCACCCTACGTTTAATTTCAGTTTTGTAGGAGGACTACCAGGGTCGTGCGGGACCCTACTAGTCGGGATAGTTGGATTTGTTGTTGTTTTTGTTCACTTGTTTCTTTTGGTATTGTACTTTTGAGCTTTCTTTTACTTGTACCCTGTTTCAGAACTATTTAAACATGCATGTGGGAATGGTTTTGGTTTATTTCTATAAACTTGTTCTGTAACACCCCGATATTTTAGGAATAATATTCTTTTAATTTCATTAATGTCTTTTGTTGTATACTACACCAAGATCACCTTGCGCTATACACAACACTGTATTAGCTTGCAGTATACGCAACACTATTCTTGGATCGTGTTACACAAAATTTTGAAAATAGTTATTCTACGCAACATTGAGTATATATATATATATTCAATGTATAAATGAAATATGGTTGGATTCTGTTATACAAAACAATGAAGGATTCTTGCACAACACGCAACCCTGACTTGGCTTGCATTACACGCAATCACAACCTTCCTCGATAGCGTATGTTGTACGCAATACCGGGTATTACTAAACAATGATATATTATTATAATATTGTTATGAACTAGATGTTATGAATAGTATTAACTAAATTTTGAATTTTCTAACATTATTATTCATCTTACACATTTTTTAGAACATGGTATAAGAAGAAAATAATTTTTTCTGGTAAAATAAGTATTTTTAAAAAATTGCAGTTTTGCCGCCTTTTGATGGCGCACCCACTTTAAATTTAGTTTTTTACATGTTTATAAGTTCAATTTTAAAAAATAAAATTATTCTTTGGAATCATGAAATAAAAATTTACTTTGGATACAATTTTCATATTATTCTGGTAACTATCATATTTTGATGAATAGTAAAAACATGCTATATTTTAATTAAAAACAATTTTTTTCATCGCAAAAATTTATATGGAAAAATTATAATATTTAATGGTTTTAAAGTATAAATAGAATAAATTTTTACCATTAAATATAATGTATGTCATTAGCATTGATTTTACATTAAATTCGTAGGTTAAATCAATTCAATCTTTTGCAATGTTTTAAAGAAAAACCCGTTTTCTTTCGACAAAGGGAATAATTTTGATTTAATTTCTAAAACTTTTGTGTATTGAATACAGAAAAATGGATTCCATATTTGGAATCAGTGGGTCCAAATTATGTTATTAAGATACTTTTTATTTTTGGGAATTATGAATAGTAACTACGGTAAATTTTATTTACCATAGTTAAAGGTAAATCGGGTAATTGAGGGTAAATATAATATTATAAAACTACCCTAAAACATGCCAAAATTCTATTGGATGGCTAAAAGTATACCCATATAAGCTAAGGGTCGGATTATATTCATTTTATGGACTTTTGACCATGAAAATAATTTAATTATTATTAAAACCAAAGAAAGTGACAACATGTCAATCTCTTAAATACTATAAGTATAATAATTTTAAGTTAGTTATAAACATAATGAAACTTCAAACATTAATAGTCTAAAAATAAATCTAACAAAATTATTATGCCTAATCAGCAATCTCATAATGGAGGATATGATGGACAATGGAATGATTTTATTAATGAAAAACCAAATGAAATGGGTTCTGGAAGTCCAAACATAATTATTATGCCTAATCAGCAATCTCATAATATGATCAATAATCTCAACTTTGGTAAGTTTCCTGAATCAGATAATAATAGAAAGATGGAGTTTCATGATGATCATAGAGGAAAGAAAGTTCAATTTCCCTCATGTAAATCATGTGGGAAGAGGAATCAGAGAGATTGTTTCAAAAGAACTGGAAGATGCTTTGGGTGTGGAAAATAAGGACACAAAGCCAGTAAGTTCAAAGGAAAAGGTTCAGTTAACACCATGGAATGTATGGCATTATGCAAACCAATTCCCTAATAGAAAATCTCATGAAGAGAATCAGCATGGTCATATGGGTAGTATTTATGTGGATGATAATGAGGAGACTACAAATGATATATGAGCTGAAAGAAGTGTTGAAGCTCAGTCGGTTGTTTTAGAAGGTAGTGGAATGATTGTATGCTTATCGAGAGTTATGTTGTATAGTTAATGGTACTATGGAATAAAGATTCATCTAAGGATTGTTACACTATTGTTTTTCATAAAAGAATTTGAAAGTATATATTGAATGGTACCAGTAACCATGGTAGTTTATTCATATATTTTTGTAAAGTAGATGATATGCACATAATGAAGGAATAAGATGATAATGTGATGTTTGATTGTATTCATGAGCTCATGATTGATATAAAGACTAAGTGATATCATGGTTTGAGTATATAGAATTTTGAGCATTCTGGTATGTGGAAAGTGTTAACTATTAACTTCATTCATGTTTTCACTAAGGTTCAATGGGTATTCATTTTTTAAGAGAATACATGATTAAGGCCCTCGAATGTTTGGAATGTGACCCACAAGACATATCTTATGATATATGGGGATCAACGATGGTATTAAATCTCTAGTAATTGTTTTCACTATATTATGAGAGTGGACTGCAGTATTATGGATATGCCTAAAGATTGGAATGGATTATGTTGGAAATAAGTTAGTATTGTTTAAGGATAGAAGTTGTTTCGATATTATTGATGGGATGTTATAGTAATATAGTTTTAGAAAAAGGATAACCTACAGGACGGGCGATAGCCCATCGCGTCGGACAAGGCTGTGGGAATCGAACCCACAACCGAAGTGCGACTGTCCTTTATCACCTACCACTGGCGTACAGGAAGTCCCTGTTTAGTAGAAACTAGTTTTATTATATTAAGCAATATGATATATGAAGTATAAGTCCATTTTAGAAACCATATATGATTAATCTCACTATATATGGAGTCATGTATTTTTTTTTGATAACTTTTCTAACCTTTTGTTTGAGGCAGATAGAATGACCCATCATTCTATCACATGATCTGCTAACACATCACGAATAACAAATTCAACTTCATTTTTTTAAGGGATGAAGTGGAAATTGTTCAATTCACGAACAACTCTGTGATTGTACCAAAATCTTGCAAGTATTTATTTTAATTCATCAACTTTAGGGAAGTGATCTTGAAAACCAAAAATTTTTTCCTACTACCCTAATATCTGATGAAGTAGATGGTACCTTAGATCATCTCAAATCAATAGCTTTGTGATTGTTGTCTTTTTCATAGCCATGTTCTCTACCACTCTCCATCAGAACGTGATGGTTAGATTTTTCTTCCATATCTATATTTTCACCAATGTTCTTCTACGTGGAAATCCAGTGATGATTTAATTTGGGTAACCGTTACATTTCATACTTTTTAATTAAAGCCATGTTTGGGTATTCCTTTTTACGATGTGGGTTTCTATTAAACAAACTTTCGAGTAGTAATCCATTTATAACCCCGACGAATTTCGAGGACGAAATTCATTTTAAGGGGAGTAGAATGTAACAACCCAAGATTTTATGAAAAATATTCTTTTAATTTCATTAATGTCTTGTGTTGTATGACACACCAAGATTACCTTGCGCTATACGCAACACCGTATTATCTTGCAGTATACGCTACACTATTCTTGGATCGTGTTACACACAATTTTGATAATAGTTATTCAACGCAACATTGAGTATATATATGTATATTCAATGTATAAATGAAATATGGTTGGATTCTGTTATACGAAACAACGAAATATTATTGCACAACACACAACCATGACTTGTCTTGCATTACATACAATTGTGACCTCCCTCGATAGCGTGTGTTGTACGCAATACCGAGTTTTACTAAACAACGATATATTATTATAATATTATTATGAACTAGTCGTTATGAATAGTATTAACTAAATTTGTAATTTTATAACATTATTATTCATCTTACACATTTTCTAGAACATGGTATAAGAACAAAATAAAATTTTTGGGTAAAATAAGTATTTTTCAAAAAATGCAGTTTTGCCGCCTTTTGATGGCACACCCAATTTAAATATAGTTTTTGAAATTTTTATAAGTTCAATTTGACAAAATAATATTCTTCTTTGGAATCAAGAAATAATAATTTACTTTGGATAAAATTTTCATATTATTCGGGTAACTTTCATATTTTGATGAATAGTAAAAACACGCTATATTTTAATTAAAAACAACTTTTTTCATCGCAATAATTTATATGGTTAAATTATAAGAATTAATGGTTTTAAAGTATAAATATAATAAATTTTTACTATTAAATATAATGTATGTCATTATCATTGATTTTACATTAAATTCGTAGGTTAAATCAACTCAATCTTTTGCAATGTTTTAAAGAAAAACCCGTTTTCTTTCGACAACGCTATTAGTTTTGATTTAATTTCTGAAACTTTTGTGTATTCAATTTGGAAAAATTGATTCCATATTTGGAATCAGTGGGTCCAAATTATGTTAATAAGCTACTTTTTATTATTGGGAATTATGAATAGTGACTACGGTAAATTTTATTTACCATAGTTAAAGGTAAATCAGGTAATTAAGGGTAAATATAATATTATAAAATTACCCTAAAAAATGAAAAAATTCTATTGGATGGCTCAAAGTAGACCCATATATGCTAAGGGTCTGATTAGATTCATCTTATGGAGTTTTGACCATGAAAATAATTTAATTATTATTAAAACCAAAGAAAGTGACAACATGTCACTCTCTTAAATACTATAAGTATAATAATTTTAAGTTAGTGATAAACATCATGAAACTTCGAACATTAATAGTCTACAAGAAATCTAACAAAATTATCTACATGATGAGAATTTATTTTGAATATTTTGGGATTAAATAATTATCATTAATTGTGACACAATAGTGATGCAGAAATTATTTATCTAGTAAATAATCAAGAATATAGTTATTATTAAACTAATAGTGACCATAAAAGGCACAAAACCCTGACCAAAACTTATTGGTCATGTACATTTAAACAATAATCATCCAATAGTCTAATATTTGACCATTTGGAGTCTTATACAAGCAATTATGACACTTATATTATTTTATTTTAAATGAGGCCAATGTTGTCACCTTCATAATTTAATAAATATAACAGTTTAACTATTGTGATTTTAAGATGATAAATTCTAGTAAAAGTATTATTGTGAAAGTTAATATATTTATCTTCATCATAGGATTTTATTTTTAATTTTTATGCAACATATAAGTATATTAAATTATTATACAAAAATGTTGTAGTAATTATTTATTTAAGAGATAACCCAAATAAATGGTATTAAAAATAATAAAATAAATGTTATATGAACTATTTAATGTGATCAACTAATTTTATAGATACACATGACCTTTTATGAATCTATTAAAGCTTTTAGTTTGAACATTTATTCTGTATATATTTTATTTAAATTCAAATAAATGAATAGTGTCAAAATTGACACTATTGTCATTTTATAAAAATAACATATTATAAAATTTTTTAAAATTCACAAAAATATTTAAAAATTATAAATTTAAATTTATATGGTCTATAATGTTATAAAGTAAAAAATTATGGAAAATTCACAACAAATAAGTAATTATTTGTTATAATTTAAATTTTATAATTTTATTACCACAAATAAACTTAAATAGATTAAATAAGGATAAATCAAAATGATAAGGTTTAAAATAAGATCCAAATATGTCTAAATTATATTGGTTGATGATATTACAACCCTATCTCATCTAATCTTCGAATATGAGTCATTTTTGGAGGTTATTATGTGGGGTTAGATTTATTATAAATTAATATTTTTAAGAATTCCAAAGGTGCCCCTCTCCTCCCTTAATAAAAGGGAACCTCCTCCCTCTCCTCCTCAAACCAATTCGAGCCTTCAAGATCGTAAAACCCCTGCCAAATTATCTTCTCAACTTCCCTAGAAAAATCCTAGAGGTTCTGTTCTACTTTATAGACCAATAATAGTGTCCTAAGAGGAGGTTATAAAGAGGCGTATCGAAGAAGAGGTAATTTCTTCTCCCGATTCTTTCAAGTTTCTTTCTTCTTCAACTTATTATTCTTTAGTTGTTTCATTATAAATTAATAAAAAAGTATCACTAATATACTTATTTTTTATTATAAATATGAAGCAACCCCATTTCACCTTCAATCCATCCTACAGATAACAAAATCACCGCGCGTGCGTACGTACGGAATACCGTCTCCACGTCGTGGTGTAATCTGTTTTTCCACCAACACCTTACATGGATGGGTGTAATGGTGTAAATAATAACTATAAATCTTTATTATAACATCATACTAATTATCATATATTGTATCAACCACTCCAATTCAATTCAATAATTATGGAAACGATATCATCGCTCGTGCGTACGTACGGACTACCGTCTCCACGACGTGATGAGATTCATTCTCCATGTTAACCATTTATGAATGATTATAAAGTATATATAAGAAATAATAATGAAATATAATACATTTTAAATCTACTGTATTTATTTATATATGTATGTCATCTACTTAATTTAATTGAACTCAATAAGGAAACGAAAACAGCGTTCATGCGTACGTACGGCCTACCGTCTCCATGAACGGTGTATTTCTTTCCATTTATCGATCTATTATATATATGTATATTATGAATATATATTATATATAAATAATGTTTTATATTATGGAATTATGTAATCATTATCTAAGTAATCATATGAATAATTACATGTCCAAACACGGACGACAAATGAAATGATTTTACCCAAAACACTCTTTAACATGGAATATACAAAAGAACGGGTAATATAAAGTCATAAGTGAACCATATATGATATCATAACAATGAATATGATTCTGTAATAAGTCAATGCCATTATTTAAATCATTATACATGAGTTTCTCGATACATACGAAGCATATCAGACATAAGGTAAGGGATAATTTAGCAAATCTCATTTTTATCCGAGATTTCTTATTCGTAAGTATTTACTGGGGTTATTTCTATCATCCACCTCCATGATTTATAAAATTATTTTCATGTATGTTTAAATTCCTTTTTCCCCATTTTTGACTTTTACTACATGGTATGTAAAGAATCTTTTT
Source organism: Viscum album (assembly GCA_963277665.1). Classification (NCBI taxonomy): domain Eukaryota; kingdom Viridiplantae; phylum Streptophyta; class Magnoliopsida; order Santalales; family Viscaceae; genus Viscum; species Viscum album. Next base: position 576,782,679 of record OY728161.1, on the reverse strand, counting down.
TTACGTTATGACGTACTTTTTTGACTTTTCCGGCAAAAGCATGAGAAGAATGTTTTTTTAAACTTATACAACACGAAAGGATTTTTATGGTTTTATAAAGCCTTATTTTAATGAAGCATCCTCCAAAAGATTTCATGACTATTTTCAGCAAAATCTTTTTCTTTTAAAATTACATGATGTTTTTTGAAAAGAAATTGATTTTGAAGAAGAAAGGATATTTTCCTCAAGAATTCATTTCAAGTGTTTTTTCAAAACCATTTTTCATATAAGATGACATTATTTCATATGTGTATGTTTCAAGTATCATGTATCTATGATTTACATGGTTTCACTTTCCTTATTATGAAATTATTTCCATTTCTTTTATATGGATTATGTGATGATGGGATGATGTTTGTGAACCCCATTTTATTCTTTGGGTTATGATGAATGATTTATGTTTATGTTGTGGCATTAGTATGAATGATTTTATTAAGAGATGGGTGGGACCTATATCTCCCTCCAACGCATTGGGTAAAGATTTTATATCTCATGTGATATATGTAACACCCCAGGTAAATAAAAATATGACATTTTCATATTTATCCATATTTGTGAATAAAATATTAATATGACCTTAAAGGGGACGCTATGCTCGATGGCGTACCCAACACGCAACAGCGAGTTTTTTGGGAATCTTACGTTGCACTCTAATAATAAAATAATATTATTTTAAATGGTAGTTAACATGTAGTCATTGTATTGGCGGGAACAGATAGAAATAACTAAAATATGATTATATATGTTTTTAAATGTTTTTTCATTTATCCAATAAAAGATAAAGGCATAAAATATGGAAAGAATTTAATTTTAGGCGTATATGCCCTAGTTTTCACTAAAGGTTCACTTATCGCCTTTTGACGGAGAACTGTCTTTAAATATAGTTTTGTTCACTCTTATACATCCTTTTGGACCAAATAAAACTTTTCTTAAGAATTGGGACATCAAAATTTACTTTGTGCAAATTTTTGGTATCTTTCTAATAAAGTTCATTTTGTAATGAATAGTGTAAAATGTTGTATTTTATTTCAAAACCTGTAACGCCCCGACCCCAGCTACCCAGAGTCGGTGCATTACTTCATAACATTGGCATGATCACAAGAAGATCAAATCTCGAAAGACCGATTGGTTTAGTAGCCTTGGAAACACTAGATATGTTTCATAAGTTTTACATTACATCATAAAATGAAAAACTACTACAACAACATAATGTTTCCACAGTCCACACTATAATCCCATCATAATATCCCTGCAGGTCATTCATAACTTACATCTTCACTTCCTGGGAAAAATAAAACATAGAAAAGGGGTGAGCTCAAATGCCCAGTAAGGATAACAATATAGCGGAAACTTTCATAAATAAGAATAAACATTTAAGGCAATGCATTACTAAAACAAAAGCCTTTTAAATATGAACTTTCAACATGGTATGGCATAAATAAAATGAAATAATGCAATTTACTTATTCACATGGATATTCTACTAATCGAATAATCACATGCAAAAATCAATAACCACTTTCATAATGTTGGAATGCATAATTCTGAACTTTAATTTCTTTGTCAAGTTCTCGTCCCAAGACCTTGGGGCTAACTGTAACCGGAACCCAACCCGGAGTGCCTCTAATAACCGGACACCAACCCGGAGTGCCTCTAATAACCGGACACCAACCCGGAGTGCCTCTAATAACCGGAAACCAAACCGGAGGGCTTACTTTTACCAGTCCCTAACCTGGAGGGCTTACTTTTACAAGTCCCCAACCTGGAGGGCTTACTTTAACCAGTCCCCAACCTGGAGGGCTTACTTTAACCAGTCCCCAACCTGGAACATTATGTCCAACACATTCATATGAAGTAAAGGTTGAAATATAACATAAACATTCTTATTAGAACTAGCATAAGAAATGTCAATAATTTCACCATAAACAATGAATGGTATAAAAATAGCACATCCACAGTCAAACATATCAAAAAACCTTCAATACAATATAGAAGTTTTGTATCATAATAAATCAACTTCAAATAAGCGTAAAATCCATCAAAGGATGTTGACATAGATGAAATCAAAACACTTTTTAGAGAAATATCTCTTTCTATTTTTGAAATCATTTGGGAGCCATATGAAATAAAAAATTTTCTTTGAAAATAATATTATAAGCTTGTAAGGAAAGCTTTTAAGATTTTATAACGGAGGAAAATAACCGCACCCGCCGTATAAGTTAAAAAAACATTCTTACCTTAATTCTGTCGAAAAGGTTAAAAGGACCTTGTTTTGAAAACGACGGAAAGATTCCTCTTATAAAAAGTCAAACAAGGGTATAAATGACTTTAACCCATATTCTTGTAAATAATAAAAATGTTTTGAAATAAATTTTTAAGAAAACATGGATGTGGATGATAAAGAGATCCCAGTAGATTATTACATATAAACAACCTCGGATAATGAAGAGATTGTGAAATAACCCTTACCAATTTGGTAACTTATGAAACATACAACCCATGAAAGAGGTATCATATAATGAATATGTAAATACACATAAATTAGAGTGTATTACACAAAGAATATAATTATGGGCAGTACATACACCACACAAAAGGTGATGGTGGCAATATGGCATGAATCTCACGGAAATAAGGAGTGAGATGAAAACACCTTACCACGTTAATCAACGGAGTCATATGGACAAAAGTTAATAACCAACAAATGATTTATAGAATAACATGAATATAACGAGACTCATGATAATATATATCAAATGGCAGTACACAATACACCACTTTCAATAATATAGTGGTGAACAATGGAAATCTCACAGAATTGAATGTGAGATAAGAAAATCCCTTACCTTGTACTTTTCCTTGGTTGGGGTAGGTTAACCACCTGTATAATGGTGAAATAATTGTTATTAAATTATACAAGAATCATATACATTAATATGATATCATATATGATCTTTTAACATTGCTTTATTAATAATATCTTAGTATTATCGTCGTTTCGGGTGATAATCGATTCATTCTTCTTAAATGTTTGGTTACGTAAGACATGTTTGTAATGGATAGATTATATCTTATTCATAATCATAATGATATTAACATTATTTTTAACCCTAAAATGAGAATAATACTTGAATGGATATGATGGAGAATGAATCTTATCGCGTTCGTGGAGACGGTAGTCCGTACGTACGCACGAACACTACTTCCATTTAATTTTTATTTTAAAAGAATCAAATCCAAATGATAAATAGGTATATTACTATTCCATTATAATATAATATTTTATATATGTTACTTAAGTTCATTAACACCATCCTTTATACGTTCCATGTGTGGTATGAACGAGTCATATCATTTTAAGGGGGCGGTAGTCCGCACTTTCTCAAATGAAATTATCGTATGTATATACAACATGAAACGAATAATGGTATGAAATAAAATGGAATTACAGAAGCTTATATATAAAATATATATCATTAATATCATATTTAATTACAGTTCCATCATAATGGCCACCATGAGAGGTGGTAAGATGTATTTGAACAATCATCATTTCGTGAGGCGTCAGTTTGCCATCCACAGAAACATTATGTTCATCATCCATTAGATGGAGTTGTGTGTATGTGTAGTTTTAATCCTTCTTATAAAAACATCCTAGTATATTGAGGATACTGGTGTTGTTACAAAAGAAAGGAAATAAAAATATTTTGGGGGTTGGAGAAGCAAAATAAATGAAAATACTTTAAGAGAAATTGTTACCTTTAATTTAGGTAACTCACTTTGGTTGGAACCAAAGGACTTGTTGAAATGCTTTCTGCCTAAGGGGAAGCTTCAAGGAGGAGGAGAGGGATGTGGGGAGCTTATTTGGGCAGATTTTGGACGAGCCAAGTGGCTTTAGAGGTGTGAGGAATGAGTAGAAGTGGTCTCCTTTTATAAGGGAGAAGAGGGGCTCTTTAGGAAAGTGTGAAAGTATTACTTTATAATATATTTGTATTCGGTTTATAATGGTCCAAAAATCATTGAGGTCGAAGATACGATTACTCATATTCTAAATAACATCAACCAATAAGAATTAGACAGGTTTTAGATAATATTTTAATCATTATAATCTTATTTATTTAAATGATTTATTAATGAGGTAAACATTGCATCATTATTGTGTCATTAATAATTTAACTTTTTTGATGTCTAAAAATTATAAATAAACTATAATTATGTAGGAAATCTTTTTAGCTTTCTAATGAATATTTATAATCTAAAATCCAACATGTATAACCCTATGTAAAAATTGTTCTTCTAAAAGATGTAAGCTTATGCCATTTTTATTTTTATTTTAGCTTTATTAATATAATGTGTCCCTACCACATACAAGTGGCTCCAAGGGGTCCCCAAATTGACCCAAGGATGCCCATGGTCGGGTATGTGTCCACCAATAAGGTTAGGACACGTTTTAGGGTAATTTGGTATTATTATAATATTATTTTTTAACCCTTATTTACCGGATTTACCCTTAACCATGGTAAATAAAATATTTACCACAGTAATTATTCAAAATGTCTAAAAATAAAAGTTACCTATTTACACAATTTGGACATCCTGATTCCAAATATGGAATCCATTTTTCTAAATTCAAAACACAGAAGTGGCAGAAATTAATTTAAAATTAATTCCCGCTGTCAAAACAAAAAGCGTGTTTTTAAGAGGTAATAACTATCAAAAGATTGACACTCGTTTATGTTCAGTTTAATTGTAAAATTATGTCCAATGACCAACATTATATTAAATGGTAAAAATATATTCTAAATATACTTTAAAACCACTCAAATTTATAATTTATCACTATTAATTATTTTGATTAAAAAAGTTGTTTTTAATTAAAACCTAGTAATTTTCACTATTCATCAAAATATGAAAGTTATCCGAAATGTACCAAAATTTCCCCTTAGGCTAAATTCGATATTACGAATCCAAAAATGAAGTCCATTTTCAAATGTAAAATATATATAATTTCAAAAAGTAGGTATTACTATTCATAACGGCTAGTTTGATTAGTTGTGGTGTGTGTTAAAACTCAAGGTTGCGTACAACACACGCTACTGTATTATTCAAAGAAAGCGTACCGTGGAAGCATGAGATGTTTAATTTTAAATTTTTGATGTCCCCATTTAGTCAAAAAGTTTAATATATTGTATTTAAAAAGGGTTCACTATTAAAAGTTGATAAAAGTGCAATACTGAAAATGAATTTGTTCTTGCATTATATCTAAGAAACTCATAATATGGATTCTAAAATTATAAGGATTATATAAAGTTTAAAATTTAGTTAACACTATTCATAACCTCTTTTGAACAGTTTGTTTGGTAAGTCATGGTGCGATTGAACTTGTTGTTGTGTGTAGTGAAATTTATTGAATTATTTTGAAGAAATAACACACTATAAAATCTTGGGGTGTTACATTCTCCCCTCCTTCAATAAATTGTGTCCTCGCAATTTGAAATTGTTCTTCGAAAATAAAAGGTTGAAAATAAAAAATATATTTGTGGGAAAACCCACATCAGAAATTGGGTTACTAAAATTTAGTCTTAATATGAGGAAACGAGAAATGAAAGGGTCACCACCAAATTATGATCTCGATTAGGAGAACATTGGTGGAAATTTGAGACATATAATTGGAGGAAAAACGTAAATATTTATAGGTAGTGATTGAGGTCATCAATCAAAAACAAGTATACAATTGAGGTACTTAAACTCATCAATCTATGATGATTTGAAATACCATCGGTTCAACAAAACATAGGGTATTAGGATAACACATTTTTGACGTTTCAAAATATCTTAGTTGAAATCCCACAGCGAAAAATGAATTAATGAGGTCTCTATTTAAAATAAAGAGTGTAAAGTATGAAGATTACCGAAAATAACACATACTAGGGTTCCATGTACGAAAATATGGATATGGAAGAGAAATCTAACCATCAATTATCTGATGGAGAGTGGTAGAGAACATGGCTATGAAAAAGCCAAAAATCCCAAAGCCATAAATTTGTGATGATTTAAGGTACCATCTAGGACAACATTTTTGTTCTATGTTTCTTTTATTAATGTTGGGGAATTTATTTATGAGATTGGATAAGATCATAAGGAGATATACTTACTTTATAATTAGAGTTTTATCCATTAATAAATTTCTACCACAAACTCATCTTTCACTCTAAAAGATAATAGAATGTAAAAAAAAATTCTATTTACACTATTCGTACAGGGGTTCCAAAATAAAAGAATTTATAATTCATCTACCAGATATTTTAAAAAAAACTATATTATTTAATCCAGGACATCTCGTGGGCCAGTGGTAGGTGATACACCCTTGTCGCCCTTCGGTTGCGGGTTCAAGTCTCGCAGCCTTTCCGGACGCGACGGGTTGCCGCCCGACCTCCGGGTTGTCCTTTTATGGCAATCCAAAATAATCCAAACTAGAACTATCAAAAATACTTCTGTCCAAACTCACAGTCCAGCATTTATAAGGAAGGTAAACATAATGCAGATCCTTTTTACCCCGTAATAGCATATGAATACCTTCATCATGTATTCTTTTAATACACTGAATCATCCGGAATTACCATATTCCTTATTGATTACATTCATTCTCCCTTATTCCATATAGAATGCTGGATATACTTCATAAATCCAAAAATGTTTTAAACCCCAACAATGATGGAATATACAAATCATTAATCAGTTCCAAGGTAGTCAAGAATATCCAATATAATTTTTCCAAAATAATCATGTATTATTCGAAAATCACTACCTCGGTATCAGAACTATATTATGGTTTATCATTCTCTCAACCATATATTTTCCAAAAATTTATCCTGCTATTGAGTCACTTTTCTTTGTTCCACACAATCTCAAGTCCTTAATGAAATAGTACTGCAGTACAATCCTTATATACTCCATAATTATTATAACAAGTACATTGTTGATACAACACTCAATTGACATAATCAATATAAGAACTATAATCATTCCTCTTCATCTATGGTAGTATCATAACTTGATTATTATCCAATAGCATCATTTGCGGCATAGTCTTATTACTGGGACATAGGTTCGCGTAGTGTACAAACTCCTTGCAAATGAAGCATTGTACATTTGAAACCATTTTCTTACCCTTAAAGTCACGTACTTTGTGCCCTTTTCCTCCACACTTATAACAAACTCCCATTCCTTTCAGGCAAGTTCCAGGGTGTTTCTTTCCATAGTTACCACATATGGGAAAATTCTTCTTTTCCCTCTTCCCTTTATCCATCTTTCTCTCTTCCATCCTTTTCTTCTCTTGCTTCCCTTCAAAGACATAGGACTCAGTAAACACTTTACTTATCTTATCAACACATGATATTATTTCTTCATATGATGATAATACATGGGAGACTATTTCTCTTATAAATTCTAGCTTAAGACCATGAAAGATATGATCCTTCCTTCTCTTTGGATCATGTGAATTTATGGAGTTCTCATTCCTTCAACTGGGCGCCATTTCTAAACAATGGCATACACTAGATCAGTTTATGAATGAAAATACATAATCCCATACTTATAAAACACTTAACATAAATTGAACTATTTATGGATATAATCTATAATCATAAGAATGTTTTCTTTGAGGAAGTATATACTCATAATCCCTTCAAAATGATTTGTAAAAAAAATGAGAGTTATCCTAAGCATATCCCCCGGGAGTGTCGTAACCAAGAATGCAGCAAGGCCCGTTGTCGTGCACCAGTTCCCGTTCGAGTCTAGCTTAAAGCGGTGTTTTCGGGTTTTACCCCTAGGTACATCTGTGCCAGAGCCGCCTCTACCTGCTCGTATCCAGACAGGGGTGTATTGCTCGGAAAACTCACAAAATCTCTACAATACCAAAATTCTAGGAAGTTCTCCTATACTAATCCTCAAAGTTCATCTTAGGTCTACGTGCTCTAATCAGAGTTTATCTAAATCTAGCTTCCAAGGTTTGTACTAAACTTCCTCTGATACCAACTGTAACGCCCCGACCCCAGCTACCCAGAGTCGGTGCATTACTTCGTAACATTGGCATGATCACAAGAAGATCAAATCTCGAAAGACCGATTGGTTTAGTAGCCTTGGAAACACTAGATATATTTCATAAGTTTTACATTACATCATAAAATAAAAAACTACTACAACAACATAATGTTTCCACAGTCCACACTATAATCCCATCATAATATCCCTGCAGGTCATTCATAACTTACATCTTCACTTCCTGGGAAAAATAAAACATAGAAAAGGGGTGAGCTCAAATGCCCAGTAAGGATAACAATATAGCGGAAACTTTCATAAATAAGAATAAACATTTAAGGCAATGCATTACTAAAACAAAAGCCTTTTAAATATGAACTTTCAACATGGTATGGCATAAATAAAATGAAATAATGCCATTTACTTATTCACATGGATATTCTACTAATCGAATAATCACATGCAAAAATCAATAACCACTTTCATAATGTTGGAATGCATAATACTGAACTTTAATTTCTTTGTCAAGGCCTCGTCCCAAGACCTTGGGGCTAACTGTAACCGGAACCCAACCCGGAGTGCCTCTAATAACCGGACACCAACCCGGAGTGCCTCTAATAACCGGACACCAACCCGGAGTGCCTCTAATAACCGGACACCAAACCGTAGGGCTTACTTTTACCAGTCCCTAACCTGGAGGGCTTACTTTTACCATTCCCCAACCTGGAGGGCTTACTTTAACCAGTCCCCAACCTGGAGGGCTTACTTTAACCAGTCCCCAACCTGGAACATACTTGTCCAACACATTCATATGAAGTAAAGGTTGAAATAAAACATAAACATTCTTATTAGAACTAGCATAAGAAATGTCAATAATTTCACCATAAACTATGAATGGTATAAAAATAGCACATCCACAGTCAAACATATCACAAAACCTTCAATACAATATATAAGTTTTGTATCATAATAAATCAACTTCAAATAAGCGTAAAATCCATCAAAGGATGTTGACATAGATGAAATCAAAACACTTTTTAGAGAAATATCTCTTTCTATTTTTGAAATCATTTGGGAGCCATATGAAATAAAACATTTTCTTTGAAAATAATATTATAAGCTTGTAAGGAAAGCTTTTAAGATTTTATAACGGAGGAAAATAACCGCACCCTCCGTATAAGTTAAAAAAACATTCTTACCTTAATTCTGTCGAAAAGGTTAAAAGGACCTTGTTTTGAAAACGACGGAAAGATTCCTCTTATAAAAAGTCAAACAAGGGTATAAATGACTTTAACCCATATTCATGTAAATAATAAAAATGTTTTGAAATACATTTTTAAGAAAACATGGATGTGGATGATAAAGAGATCCCAGTAGATTATTACATATAAACAACCTCGGATAATGAAGAGATTGTGAAATAACCCTTACCAATTTGGTAACTTATGAAACATACAACCCATGAAAGAGGTATCATACAATGAATATGTAAATACACATAAATTAGAGTGTATTACACAAAGAATATAATTATGGGCAGTACATACACCACACAAAAGGTGATAGTGGCAATATGGCATGAATCTCACGGAAATAAGGAGTGAGATGAAAACACCTTACCACGTTAATCAACGGAGTCATATGGACAAAAGTTAATAACCACTAAATGATTTATAGAATAACATGAATATAAAGAGACTCATGATAATATATATCAAATGGCAGTACACAATACACCACTTTCAATAATATAGTGGTGAACAATGGAAATCTCACAGAATTGAATGTGAGATAAGAAAATCCCTTACCTTGTACTTTTCCTTGGTTGGGGTAGGTTAACCTCCTGTATAATGGTGAAATAATTGTTATTAAATTATACATGAATCATATACATTAATATGATATCATATATGATCTTTTAACATTGCTATATTAATAATATCTTAGTATTATCGTCGTTTCGGGTGATAATCGATTCATTCTTCTTAAATGTTTGGTTACGTAAGACATGTTTGTAATGGATAGATTATATCTTATTCATAATCATAAAGATATTAACATTATTTTTAACCCTAAAATGAGAATAATACTTGAATGGATATGATGGAGAATGAATCTTATCGCGTTCGTGGAGACGGTAGTCCGTACGTACGCACGAACACTACTTCCATTTAATTTTTATTTTAAAAGAATCAAATCCAAATGATACATAGGTATATTACTATTCCATTATAATATAATATTTTATATATGTTACTTAAGTTCATTAACACCATCCTTTATACGTTCCATGTGTGGTATGAACGAGTCATATCATTTTAAGGGGGTGGTAGTCCGCACTTCCTCAAATGAAATTATCGTATGTATATACAACATGAAACGAATAATGGTATGAAATAAAATGGAATTACAGAAGCTTATATATAAAATATATATCATTAATATCATATTTAATTACAGTGCCATCATAATGGCCACCATGAGAGGTGGTAAGATGTATTTGAACAATCATCGTTTCGTGAGGCATCAGTTTTCCATCCACAGAAACATTATGTTCATCATCCATTAGATGGAGTTGTGTGTATGTGTAGTTTTAATCCTTCTTATAAAAACATCCTAGTATATTGAGGATACTGGTGTTGTTACAAAAGAAAGGAAATAAAAATATTTTGGGGGTTGGAGAAGAAAAATAAATGAAAATACTTTAAGAGAAATTGTTACCTTTAATTTAGGTAACTCACTTTGGTTGGAACCAAAGGACTTGTTGAAATGCTTTCTGCCTAAGGGGAAGCTTCAAGGAGGAGGAGAGGGATGTGGGGAGCTTAGTTGGGCAGAGTTTGGACGAGCCAAGTGGCTTGAGAGGTGTGAGGAATGAGTAGAAGTGGTCTCCTTTTATAAGGGAGAAGAGGGGCTCTTTAGGAAAGTGTGAAAGTATTACTTTATAATATATTTTTATTCGGTTTATAATGGTCCAAAAATCATTGAGGTCGAAGATAAGATGACTCATATTCTAAATAACATCAACCAATAAGAATTGTACAGGTTTTAGATAATATTTTAATCATTATAATCTTATTTATTTAAATGATTTATTAATGAGGTAAACATTGCATCATTATTGTGTCATTAATAATTTAACTTTTTTGATGTCTAAAAATTATAAATAAAATATCATTATGTAGGAAATCGTTTTATCTTTCTAAGGAATATTTATAATCTAAAATCCAACATGTATAACCCTATGTAAAAATTGTTCTTCTAAAAGATGTAAGCTTATGCCATTTTTATTTTTATTTTAACTTTATTAATATAATGTGTCCCTACCACATACAAGTGGCTCCAAGGGGTCCCCAAATTGACCCAAGGATGACCATGGTCGGGTATGTGTCCACCAATAAGGTTAGGACACGTTTTAGGGTAATTTTGTATTATTATAATATTATTTGTTAACCCTTATTTACCGGATTTACCCTTAACCATGGTAAATAAAATATTTATCACAGTAATTATTCAAAATGTCTAAAAATAAAAGTTACCTATTTAAACAATTTGAAAATCCTGATTCCAAATATGGAATCCATTTTTCTAAATTCAAAACACAGAAGTGGCAGAAATTAATTTAAAATTAATTCCCGCTGTCAAAACAAAAAGCGTGTTTTTATGAGGTAATAACTATCAAAAGATTGACACTCGTTTATGTTCGGTTTAATTGTAAAATTATGTCCAATGACCAAAATTATATTAAATGGTTAAAATATATTCTAGATATACTTTAAAACCACTCAAATTCATAATTTATCACTATTAATTATTTTGATTAAAAAAGTTGTTTTTAATTAAAACCTAGTAATTTTCACTATTCATCAAAATATGAAAGTTATCCGAAATGTACCAAAATTTCACCTTAGGCTAAATTCGATATTCCGAATCCAAAAATGAAGTCCATTTTCAAATGTAAAATATATATAATTTCAAAAAGTAGGTATTACTATTCATAACGGCTAGTTTGATTAGTTGTGGTGTGTGTTAAAACTCAAGGTTGCGTACAACACACGCTACTGTATTATTCAAAGAAAGCGTACCGTGGAAGCTTGGGATGTTTAATTTTAAATTTTTGATGTCCCCATTTAGTCAAAAATTTTAATATATTGTATTTAAAAAGGGTTCACTATTAAAAGTTGATAAATGTGCAATACTGAAAATGAATTTGTTCTTGCATTATATCTAAGAAACTCATAATATGGATTCTAAAATTATAAGGATTATATAAAGTTTAAAATTTAGTTAACACTATTCATAACCGCTTTTGAACACTTTTTTTGGTAAGTCATGGTGCGATTGAACTTGTTGTTGTGTGTAGTGAAAGTTATTGAATTATTTTGAAGAAATAACACACTATAAAATCTTGGGGTGTTACAAAACCTCTTTTTAATCTAATTTATTTATATGATTATATTATCTTTTGAATTGGTTTTAAATTGAAATTATAATATATTTTTACCATTAAATCCAATAGTGGTCGTTGGAATTAATTTCACTTTGAAATCAGACTTAAACTAGTGTCAAACTTTTGATACTTATTGTTTCATAAAAACACACTATTTGTTGTGACAACGGAAATTAATTATTAAATTAATTAATGTGACTTATATGTTTTTAATTTTTTAAAATAGGTTTCATTTTTTAATTTGGAATATCAAATATAGCTTATGGTGAATTTTTGGGATTTTTCTGAAAAACTTCAATTTTTGATGAATAGTGAAACCACTAAGTGGTACTTATAAAAACTGATTTTTCCGTTTAAATGAAATTTTGCGATCATTGTATTTTGAATTTCAAAAATCCTATATACATGGTTGTCATTAAGAAGTAAAAATTGGTTCAATGGGAAAAAAATAATTTTTTGGTGAATAGTAACTTATTAAGTTTTTAATCGCGATTAGAGGTAATTAGTGTAGTTTAAGGTAAAAATAATGTTTTAATAATATGAAATGAACTTGAAATATGTCCTAACCTCATTGGATGTGTCATGTCCGACCAAAACAACCCATGGGTCAACTTTGGGACCCCAAGAAACCACTTTGGTTGGAAAATGACATTAATATCTTTTTATTTAAAGTTATAGTAAAAATGAGACAAACATGAAATGTTTTACTAAAAGATTTTTTACATGGGGTTATAAAAATTAGATTTTTGACTATAAATATTCATTGGAAAGATAAAAATATTTCCTACATCATAGTATTTTTTATATAATTTTTAGACATTATATAAATTAAATTATTTATGACATCATGATGATGCAGCGATGACCTCATTATTTAACGATTTAAATAAAATGGAATGATAATGTAATATCTAAGACCTACACATGTCCAAAACCTATTGGATTAGTGGATTTCAAACCCTTATCACCTTATCCACGAAACAATTCAATGTGGGACCTCTTAAATCCGAATACCATTTTAAAATAAAGTGACTTTTCTTTACCTTCCAAGAGTGCCCCTCCTCTCCTCTTATAAAAAGCCCCCACCTCTACCACATTACCCACACTCCCAAAGCCTTTGGCTCGGCCAACCTCTGCCCATTTTGTCTCTACACTTTCCTATATTACTACTTGAAGCCTCACTTTGGGCATATGTCTTCCCAAGGAAGCCTTTGAGCTCAATCCAAAGGGAGTTACCCGATTTTAATGTAATGTCTTCACTTGAGTCCTTTTGTTTTATTTTGCTTCTCCAACCCACTAAACTCTTTTTATTCATTTATTTTGTAACAACTCCAGTATAATCAATATACAAGGATGTTTTTATAAGAAGGATTCGAGCTACACTTTCACACACCTACATCTAATGGTTAAAGAACATACTATTTCCGTGGATGGTGAATTTCGGCCTCCCGAAACGATGATTGTTCAACATTCTTTTAACACCTTCAAAGGTGGCCATTAAGATGACACAATATTTATATATGATATATAATATGTTTATTTTTTCTTTAATCTTATTTATTTTTCTTTTTGGGTATACCTTTATGGTTTCCATTATGGGTAAACGCGGTATCTTCATTTAAGGAAGTGCGGACTACCGCCCCCTCAAAGTGATGTGATTCGTTAATGACATATATGGGACGTATAAAGGATGGATTTAAAGTTATTATATATTATTTTATACTGGAATTATAATATACCTCTATATCATTATTATTCCATTCCATAAAATTATGAAATAGAAATGAAAGTAGCGTTCATGCGTACATACGGCTTACCGTCTCCATGAACGGTGGATTTCATTTCTTACCTCTAAATGATTATGTAATATTATAAATACATTTATATTCTGGATATATATGATATATATGATATCAAAATCATGAATGTAATTCTGGAAATAATGAACATTTGACCACACGAACAACATGTAATTGTAAGAAGTCCACTTTCGACTAAAGAACCAAATATCGTCAAAACAAACATTATTAACTTAAATGATTACATAATGTTTATAACATGGAAATAAGTGATATAAAAGGAATAATGAACTAGAAAAAGGTTCTTAATAAAGTGGAAATTAACTCAAGTTTATTATTCAGGACGTTAGAGAACGATCGAGTGAAGTCGGACCCGAGGTAAGGGATCCTAATCCACTCTTTCTTTTTAAGTACACTTTTTTATTTCATTCCTTTTAAAGCTCATATTTCTTATTATTGGGATATTATTTTATATTAATATTACTGTAATTTTTATGTTCATGTGATGAGAGACCCTATTCTCTCTCATCAATCCATTTTGGATTTTTTATGTGTCGCCATTAGGCTGCCGAGTTTTCGTAAAGGATTTTTCATCTCACTTTTATTCCCGTGAGATTTATGCTACAGTTGCCACAACATTCTTTGAGTGGTGTATGTACTTACCATTATTTTATTCATTGTTTAATATACATTCTTTTATGAGTATTTACATCAATTTTGTATTGTCCTTCTTTCACGAGGTGTATGTTTTGAAAGATACCCATGTCGGTAAGGGAACCTTTTACCTTCCTCTTTTTAAAAGACTTCTTTTGTTGGGTCTTTTAATTTACATATTTTTATGTTGGGATATGTTCTCATATATCCTTATTGATGTAAATTTTATGTCCATTTGATGAGATACCCTTTTTTTATCTCTCATAAACTCATTTTGATGTGATGCCGTTAGGCTGTCAAGGGAACTTCTTAACCCAATTTCGATTTCTTTGGGTTAAACATGTAGTTATTGAATATGTCATCTTTTGAATATGTGTGAATGACCTTTGATTATTTTACACTTAATATCCACTTATATTTTGTGTATTCGTTTGTCACACATAATTATTCAATTGATTTATCCTTAAACCAAGGATACCGTCTTTGTAAGGGACTTCGTCTCAATCTCCATTCATTGAGGCATATTTTGTTTTATACACAACCTTCTTTTATACGGTGTATAAACCCATTTGACTTTTACGTTTATCCAAAAAGGAATATTTTTCATACGAAACGTTTTACTAAACGACAAAATGGAATGTTTTTGTCGTACGTATGCGGCGACAACGACTTCTCTGCCGCCGTGACCATCATTTGAGTTTCGGCTTCTTCTACAAGCCATACCTTCTTTTAAAAAGAAAAATAAATACCATGTTTTACTTTTCTTTTATTTTGGTATTGAAAATGGTTTTGATAATGTTTTTATATCAATGTGTTGTATTGATATCTTGTTATTTAAAGGTGGAAATGTTATGTTTCCTTTATGCATGTTTTATGTGATAAGAATATGTTATAGTTCTTGGGCATTGTTATGAAGACGGGTGGTTCCATGATAAACCAAGGGAGGGTGAGCCCGATATAGCTCTCCAATGCATTGGGTAACGCGAAGGAGTGAAATTTTAAGGTTTCTCCGAAGAGATTTAGGGAATATACTGTGATTGGTATTCCAAACGTAACCAAGAGGTTTACTCCCTACGTAAGAATGTTATGAATGCCTCAAGTTACCTTTATGTCTTATGATTTCAATGATTTATTCATGGTTTGAGGAGGTATGTTAAAGTGCCTATGTTTTATGGGTAAAGTATGATTTCATTCTTATTATATATGAACTCATGTTTCCTTTCCATATTTTTATAACCCTTACTAAGATTTTTATGCTCATCCCAAGTTTTTGAAATGTTTTTCACAGGTCAAGGGAAAGGTACATGATTTGATGATAGTGTCAAGGATTTTTCAAGAAAGAATCCCTGTTTTATTTTAAATATGTTTTCGTTGATGGTAAGAGTGAATATTGTCTTTTATGTAACCACTTTGTTTAAATGTGGAATGTAATGAAAGTTTCATGATCTAATTCTCTAAAACTCTAAACCTAAAAAGATCATCAATGTGTAATCTTGTAATAACTCAAGATTAAGTCAGGTTGAAGGCTGGGGCCTTATAGTTGGTATCAAAGGTCGTTTTAGATAACTTTAGAGGTTAGGTTATTCTTTAAGCATAAGTGACAATACCATAATGGTTAGGATTTCAGAAAGATTCCTAGTTTTAGACAAAGTGAATGAGTAAGTATATCTTAGTGTTTACCTTCCTCATTAGTACATGATGTTTTGGTTGATATGCTCACACTGACATTTCTGTTTTTAGTGAATGGATGGATCTAGCAGGCACCAAAGAGACAACAGGTTTGAAGGAAACTATGGTGGTTCTCTAATTAAGATACTAGATAAAATGGAGGATTCAATGAGGAAACTCGTGGTTGTTCTAATCCAAATATCAAGGAGTCATGATCAACCACTTGAACCTTGGTATGTTCTGTAATTCATCATGTACGAGATGACCAATCGACGTGGAAGTTCAGGTAATAATTATAAAGGTAACCATTAGAGTTTATATGATCCTTACTTTTGAGGTAATTATGGGTTATTATATGATATGCTGGAAAATGAAAGGCATGAGATAAACATGAGGTTAAAATATGTTATGATCATTTTTGATGATTTTATCTCTTTTTGGGGAATTATTTAAGAATTATATAGTTTTGGAAAAAGGACAACACGCATACCGTGTCACAACTCATCGCGTCGGACAAAGCTGCGGGAATCGAACCTACAACCAATGTGCCACTGGTATTTATCACCTACCACTGGACTACGTGAAGTCCCTGGTTAGTTTGACTGATTCATTTTAGTTATATGATTTTATGTATTAAGATTAAGTTGATTTTGGGTTATTTATGAAAATGATTAACCTATCATGGAGGATATGTGATTAGGTTAATTACTTTTCAATACGAGACTTTAGGAGCAACTGATGTTGTTTGGAGATAAATGTTACGATTTAACTTGGAAGACTATGTGACTAAATCCTTAAAATATTTGGGTTTAAATTTAGATTGGTTTAATTTGAAGAATTTTATGGACAAATTGTTTATTGGATGGTCCTTGTTGAACATTGGGTTTTGTTGGACAAATTTTGGAGATTAAGAATAGATTTTCTTTTTAATGGGTTATCCTTTTCTGGATTATCTAACCTTGTACTAACCTTTTTGGTTTTGGTTTTGGTTAATTCCTAAAGACATGGGATGTATATAGTTCTCTTTGGTGGATTAGGTGATTCTCTAAAATTTGATTATAGTACTCTTAATGCGAACAAGTCTCCCTAAATACTCGTCTTTTGGAAAAAAATATGTGTTTGATTAAGGAATCTAGTAAAAGTTGAAAGTCAACATGATAAGTGATTATGTTTCATTATGAATAAATTCCTCAATAAAAAGTAACTTAAAACAAAAATGTTTTCTATTATCTTTTCCTACTGGGGAATCAAATACCGTTTAACCCATCACAAGTTTGTGATTTTCTTATGGTTAACTTTATCCTAGACATGTTTACTATCACTCTCCCTCAAGAACATGACCCATTGCTTTTTCTTCAATGCCCATGTTTTTCTACATATGGGTTAACTCGGGTGACCTCTGTACTTACCTTCCTTTATTTTAAAGTGATTGTTTTACCGAGTCTTGTTCCGATGTGGGACTTTCAAGGATGTTTCCAAGCTCAATTATAAAAATTGTGAGGACGCAATTCCCAAAAGGGGGGAAGGATGTAACACCCCAGGTAAATAAAGAATATAAAATTTTCACATTTATCCATATTTGTGAATAAAATATTAATATTACTTTAAAGGGGACGCTATGCTCGATGGCGTACCCAACACGCAACAACGAGTTTCTTGGGAATCATACGTTGCACTCTAATAAAAAAATATTATTATTTTAAATGGTAGTTAACATGTAGTTGTTGTATTGGTAGGAATGGATAGAAATTACTAAAATATGATTATATATGTTTTTAAATGTTTTTACATTTATCCAATAAAAGATAAAGGCATAAAATACGGAAAGAATTTAATTTTATGCGTATATGCCCTAGTTTTCACTAAAGGTTCACTTATTGACTTTTGATGGAGAACCGTCATTAAATATAGTTTTTTTCACCCTTATACATCCTTTTGGACCAACTAAAACTCTTCTTATGAATTGGGACATCAAAATTTACTTTGTGTAAATTTTTGGTATCTTTCTGATAAAGTTCATTTTGTAATGAATAGTGTAAAATGTTGTATTTTAATTCAAAACCTATTTTTAATCTAATTTATTTATATGATTAGATTATCTTTTGAATTTGTTTAAAAGTGAAATTAGAATATATTTTTACCATTAAATCCAATAGTGGTCGTTGGAATTAATTTCACTTTGAAATCAGACTTAAACTAGTGTCAATCTTTTGATACTTATTGTTTCATAAAAACCCGCTATTTGCTGTGACTTTGGAAATTAATTATTAAATTAATTAATGTGAATTATATGTTTTGAATTTTTTAAAATAGACTTCATTTTTTAATTCGGAATATCAAATATAACTTAGGGTGAATTTTTGGGATTTTTCTGAAAAACTTCATTTTTTGATGAATAGTGAAACCACTAAATGGTACTTATAAAAACTGATTTTTCCATTTAAATGAAATTTTGTCATCTTTGTGTTTTTAATTTCAAAAATCCGACATACATGGTTGTCATTAAGAAGTAAAATATGGTTCAATGGGATAAAAATAATATTTTGGTGAATAGTAACTTATTAAGTTTTTAATCGCGATTAGAGGTAATTAGTGTAGTTTAATGTAAAAATAATGTTTTAATAATATGAAATGAACTATACACATGTCCTAACCTCATTGGATGTGTCATGGACCACCAAGAAAACCCATGGGTCAACTTGGGGATTCCAAGAAGCCACTTTGGTTAGAAAATGACATTAATATATTTTTATTTAAAGTTAAAGTAAAAATGAGCCAAACATGAAATGTTTTACTAAAAAAAATTTACATGGGGTTATATAAATCTTATTTTTGACTATAAATATTCATTGGAAATCTAAAAAGATTTCCTACATCATAGTATTTTTTTTATAATTTTTAGACATTGAATAAATTAAATTATTTATGACATCATGATGATGCAACGATGACCTCATAATTTAACGATTTAAATAAAATGGAAAGATAATGTAATATCTAAGACCTAAACATGTCCAAAACCTATTGGATTAGTGGATTTATAACCCTTATCACCTTATCCTAGAAACACATCAATGAGGGACCTCTTAAATCCGAATACCATTTTTAAATAAAGTGACTTTTCTTTACCTTCCAAGAGTGCCGCTCCTCTTCTCTTATAAAAGGCCCCCACCTCTACCTCCTTACCCACACACCCAAAGCCTTTGGCTTGGAGAACCTCTTCCCATTTTGTCTCTCCACTTCCCTGTTTTACTCCTTGAAGCCTCACATTGGGTAGAAGTCTTCCCAAGGAAGCCTTTGAGCTCAATCCAAAGGGAGTTACCCGATTTTAAGGTAATGTCTTCACTTGAGTCCTTTTGTTTTATTTTGCTTCTACAACCCCCTAAACTCTTTTTATTCATTTCTTTTGTAACAACAGCAGTATAATAAATATACTAGGATGTTTCTTATAAGAATTATTCGGGCTACACTTTCACACACCTACATCTAATTGTTAAATAACATACTGTTTCCGTGGATGGCGAATTTCGGCCTCCCGAAACGATGATTGTTCAACATTCTTTTAACACCTTCAAAGGTGGCCATTAAGATGACACTATAATTATATATGATATATAATATGTTTATGTTTTATTTAAGCTTATGTATTTTTCAATTTGGGTATACCTTTATGGTTTCCATTATGGGTAAACGCGATATCTTCATTTAAGGAAGTGTGGACTACCGCCCCCTCAAAGTGATGTGATTAATTAATGCCATATGTGGGACGTATAAAGGATGGATTTAGAGTTATTATATATGATTTTATACTGGAATTATAATATACCTCTATATCATTATTATTCCATTCCATAAAAATATGAAATAAAAATGAAAGTAGCGTTCATGCGTACGTACGACTTACCGTCTCCATGAACGGTGCATTTTATTTCTTACCTCTAAATGATTATGTAATATTATAAATACATGTATATTCTGGATATATATGATATATATAATATCAAAATCATATATGTAATTCTGCATATAATGAACATTTGACCACATGAACAACATGTAATTGTAAGAAGTCCACTTTCGACTAAAGAACCAAATATCGACAAAAGAATCATTATTATCTTAAATGACTAAATAATGTTTATAACATGGAAATAAGTGATCTAAAAGAAATAATGAACTAGAAAAAGGTTCTTAATAAAGAGGAAATTAACTTAAGTTTATTATTAGGGACGTTAAAGAACGATCGAGTCAAGTCGGACCCGAGGTAAGGGATCCTACTCCACTCTATCTTTTTAAGTGCACTCTTTTATGTCATTCCTTTTAAAGCTCATATTTCTTGTTATTGGGATGTTATTTTATATTAATCTTACTGTAATTTTTATGTTCATGTGAGAGAGACCCTATTCTCTCTCATCAATCCATTTTGGAAGTTTTTTGTGGTGTCGTTAGGCTGCCGAGTTTTCGTAAAGGATTTTTCATCTCACTTTTATTCCCGTGAGATTTATGCTACATTTTCCACAATTTACTTGGAGTGGTGTATGTACTTCCCATTATTTTATTCATTGTGTAATATACTTTCTTTTATGAGTATGTACATGAATGTTGTATTGTCCTTCTTTCATGAGGTGTATGTTTCGAAAGATACCCATGTCGGTAAGGGAACCTTTCACCCTCCTCTTTTTAAAAGACTTCTTTTGTTGGGTCTTTTAATTTACATATTGTTATGTTGGGATATGTTCTCATATATCCTTATCGATGTAAATTTTATGTCCATGTGATTAGATACCCTTTTATTTATCTCTCATCAACTCATTTTGATGTGACTCCATTAGGCTGTGAAGGGAACTTCTTAACCCAATTTGGATTTCTTTGGGTTCAACATGTAGTTATTGAATATGTCATATTTTGAATATGTGTGAATGACCTTTGATTATTTTACACATAATATCCACTTATATTTTGTGTATTCGTTTGTCACACAAAATTATTCAATTGATTTATCCTTAAACCAAGGATATCATCTTTGTAAGGGACTTCGTCTCAATCTCCATTCATTGAGGCATATTTTGTTTTATACACAACCTTCTTTTATATGGTGTATAAACCCCTTTGACTTTTACGTTTATCCAAAAAGGAATCTTTTTCATACGAAGCGTTTTACTAAACGACAAAAAGGGAATGTTTTTGTCGTACGTATGCGGCGACCACGACTTCTCCGCCGCCGTGACCATATTTTGAGTTTCGGCTTCTTCTATAAGACATACCTTCTTTTTAAAAGAAAAATAAATACCATGTTTTACTTTTCTTTTATTTTGGTATTGAAAATGGTTTTGATAATGTTTTTATATCAATGTGTTGTATTGATATCTTGTTATTTAAAGGTGGAAATGTTATGTTTCCTTTATGCATGTTTTATGCGATAAGATTATGTTATAGTTCTTGGGAATTGTTATGAAGACGAGTGGTTCCGTGATAAACTAAGGGCGGGTGAGCCCGATATAGCTCTCCAATGCATTGGGTAACACGAAGGAGTGAAACGTTAAGGTTTCTCTG
This sequence comes from Viscum album, assembly GCA_963277665.1. Taxonomy (NCBI): domain Eukaryota; kingdom Viridiplantae; phylum Streptophyta; class Magnoliopsida; order Santalales; family Viscaceae; genus Viscum; species Viscum album. The sequence continues at coordinate 576,760,480 of OY728161.1, read as the reverse complement.
AAGAGATTTACAGAATATATTGTGATGGGTATTCAAAACGTAACCAAGAGGGTTACTCCCTACGTAAGAATGTTATGAATGCCTCAAGTTACCATTATGTCTTATGATTTCTATGATTTATTCATGGTTTGATGAGGTATGTTAAAGTGCCTATGTTTTATGGGTAAAGTATGATTTCATTCTTATGTATATATGAACTCATGTTTCCTTTCCATATTTTTATAACCCTTACTGAGCTTTTTATGCTCATCCCAAGTTTTTGAAATGTTTTTCACAGGTCAAGGGAAAGGTACATGATGTGACGATAGTGCCAAGTATGTGTCAAGAAAGAATCCGTGTTTTATTTTATATATGTTTTCTTTGATGGGAAGAATGAATGTTGTCTTTAATGTAACCACTTTGTTTAAATGTGGAATGTAATGCAAGTTTCATGATCTAATTATCTAAAACTCTAAACCTAAAAAGATCCTCAATGTGTAGTCTTGTAAAAACACAAGATTAAGTAAGGTTTAAGGCTGGGGCCTTATAATATACGTTGTTGGAATGGTAAGTTAATCTGGTTCAGTGTTACAGGACTGAATCGAAGAGTGAACTCGATTCGGAATGGGACTTTGTCCACTAATATGGTCTTGGCAGCAATGCCTTGGCTACTATGGAAATCATTACATGTGCTTAATGGATTACACAATTACATGTTTTATTCCCATGCTATTTTATCATGATTTATGTTCCATTATGATCTATGCCTTATGTACTTCGATGTTTTATGTCGTTGCTCAAGATTTTTTTAATGTTCATTTTTTTAAAAGTTTAAACTTATATGGTATAATTTATTTTATCCATGCTTACCCTTACTGAGCATTTGAGCTCACCATTTTTATATTTTCCTTTCCCCTAGGATTAAAAGAATGATTTTAGGTAAGGAAACTAAAATGGGTAGATCTTTATGGGAGATTTTGAAGATCTTTCACCACGATTAGATGATTACGTTCCAAGTTTCCATAGACACTAAGCTATTACGGTCCTTGTGTGTATGTTTTTGTTATGTATTAAGTATTCCGCTAAAGTAATGTAATGTCCATGTACGTCAAGCTTAGGGTCTCTACAGTTGGTATCAGAGGAATGGTTTAGTCAACCTTTGGAAACTAGGATGCAAAAACATTAGTGAGATCCCTAGATATATTTCTATGGTATGTCTAGGGATGTACCTAAGGATAATAATACCTATAAGATATAGTCCTAGAACTACGATAACGATCTTATAATTTAACCTAAGATGTTAGACATTGAGGGTTCTCCCCCTTTACTATGTTGTTTTCCCTAGCATGATTTTTTCCTCTCACACTATTTTTTTTGGGTTTTAGAAAATGGCTGGAAACAGGAAGATTCATGATAATGGAGGATATGACGGACAATGGAATGATTTTCTTCATGAGAAACCAAATTAAATGGGATCTGGAAGTCCAAAAATTGTTATTATTCCTAATCATCAATCTCATAATATGATCAATAATCTCAACTTTGGTAAGTTTCCCGACTCAGATAATAAGAGAAAGATGGAGTTTCATGATGATCATAGAGAAAAGAAAGTTCAATTTCCCTCATGTAAATCACATGGGAAGAGGCATCAGGGAGATTGTTTCAAAGGAACTAGAAGATGCATTGGGTGTGGAAAATAAGGACACAAATCCAGTAAGTGCAAAGGAAAAGGTTCAGTTAACACCATGGACAAGGATAATGGTATTCCTACGACATCAACAATGATTAGATGTTTTAAATGTGGAATGTACGGGCATTATTCAAACCAATGCCCTAATAGAAAATCTGATGAAGAGAATCAGCATGGTCATATGGGTAGTATTTATGTGGATGATGATGAGGTGACTACAAATGATATATGAGCTTAAATATGTGTTGAAGCTCAGTGGGTTGTTTTAGAAGGTAGTGGAATGATTGTATGTTTATCGAGAGTTATTTTGTACAGTTAATGGTACTATGGAATAAAGAATCATCTAAGGATTGTTACACTATTGTTTTTCCTAAAAGTATTGGAAAGTATATGTTGAATGGTACCAGTATCCATGGAAGTTTATTCAATTTTTTTTGTAAAGTAGATGATATGCGCATAATGAAGGAATAAGAAGATAATGTGATGTTTGATTGTATTTATGAGCTCATGATTGATATAAGGACTAAGTGATATCATGGTTTGAGTATATAGAATTTTGAGCATTTTGGTATGTGGAAAGTGTTAACTTTTAACTGTATTCATGTTTTCACTAAGGTTCAATGGGTATTCATTTTTCAAGAGAATACATGATTAAGCCCTTCGAATGTTTGGAATGTGACCCACAAGACATATCTTATGATATATGGGGATCAATGATGGTATTAAATCTCTGGTAATTGTTTTCACTATATTATGAGAGTGGACTGCAGTATTATGGATAAGCCTAAAGATTGGAATGGATTATGTTGGACATAAGTTAGTATTGTTTAAGTATAGAAGTTTTTTCGATATTATTGATGGGATGTTATAGTAATATAGTTTTAGAAAAAGGACAACCTGCAGGACGGGCGACAACCCATCGCGTCGGACAAGGCTGTGGGAATCGAACCCACAACTGAAATACGACTGGCCTTTATCGCCTACCACTGGCTTAGAGGAAGTCCCTGTTGAGTAGAAACTAGTTTTATTATATTAAGCAGTATTATATATGAAGTATAAGTCCATTTTAGGAACCATATATGATTAATCTCACTATAGACAGAGTTATGTATTTTTTTTGAAATGTTTCTAACATTTTGTTTGAGACAGATAGAATGACCCATCACTCTATCACATGATCTTCTAACACATCACGAATAACAAATTCAACTTCATTCATTTAAGGGATGAAGTGGAAATTGTTCAATTCATGAACAACAGTGAGACTGTACCAAAATCATGCAAGTATTTCTTTTAATTCATCAACTTTAGGGAAATGATCTTGAAAACGAAAAATGTTGTCCTAGTTCCCTTATATCTGATGAAGTAGATGGTGCCCTAGATCATCGCAAATCAATAGCTTTGTGATTGTTGGCATTTTCATAGCCATGTTCTCTACCACACTCCATCAGAATGTGATGGTTAGATTTTTCTTCCATATCTATATTTTCACCTATGTTCTCCTACGTGGAAACCCAGTGATGAGTTAATTTGGGTACCCGTTACATTTCATACTTTTTTATTAAAGTCATGTTTGGGTATTCCTTTTTATTATGTGGGTTTCTATTAAACAAACTTTCGAGTAGTAAATCATTTATAACCCCGACGAATTTTGAGGGCGAAATTCATTTTAAGGGGGGTAGAATGTAACACCCCAAGATTTTATGAAAAATATTCTTTTAATTTCATTAATGTATTGTGTTGTATGCTACACCATGATTACCTTGCACTATACGCAACACCGTATTAGCTTGTAGTATATGCTACACTATTCTTGGATCGTGTTACACACAATTTTGATAATAGTTATTCAACGCAACATTGAGTATATATATATAAATATTCAATGTAAAAATGAAATATGGTTGGATTCTATTATACAAAACATCAAAGGATTCTTGCACAACACGCAACCCTGACTTGTCTTGCATTACACACAATCGCGACCTTCCTCGATTGCGTGTGTTGTACGCAATACCGAGTTTTACTAAACCACGATATATTATTATAATATTATTATGAACTAGCCATTATGAATAGTATTAACTAAATTTGGAATTTTATAAAATTATTATTCATCATACACATTTTCTAGAACATGGTATAAGAACAAAATAAATTTTTTGGGTAAAATAAGTATTTTTTAAAAAATGCAGTTTTTCCACCTTTTGATGGCGCACCCACTTTAAATCTAGTTTTTGAAATTTTTATAAGTATAATTTGACAAAATAAAATTCTTCATTGGAATCAAGAAATAAAAATTTAGTTTGGATAAAATTTTCATATTATTCTGGTTACTTTCATATTTTGATGAATAGTAAAAACACGCTATATTTTAATTAAAAACAACTTTTTCATCGCAATAATTTATATGGTTAAATTATAATATTTAATGGTTTTAAAGTATAAATAGAATAATGTTTTACCATTAAATATAATGCATTTCATTAGTATTTATTTTACATTAAATTCATAGGTTAAATCAACTCAATCTTTTGCAATGTTTTAAAGAAAACCCCGTTTTCTTTCGACAACGAGATTAGTTTTGATTTAATTTATGCAACTTTTTTGTGTTGAATTTGGAAAAATGGATTCCATATTTGGAATCAGTGTGTCCAAATTATGTTATTAAGCTACTTTTTATTTTTGGGAATTATGAATAGTAACTACGGTAAATTTTATTTACCATAGTTAAAGGTAAATCGGGTAATTAAGGGTAAATATAATATTATAAAATTACCCTAACACATGAAAAAATTCTATTTTATGGCTCAAAGTAGACCCATATATTATAAGGGTCTGATTAGATTCATTTTATGGACTTTTGACCATGAAAATAATTTAATTATTATTAAAACCAAAGAAAGTGACAACATGTCACTCTCTTAAATACTATAAGTATAATAATTTTAAGTTAGTGATAATATTAATGAAACTTCGAACATTAATAGTCTAAAAGAAACCTAACAAAATTATATACATCATGAGAATTTATTTAGAATTTTTTGGGTTTAAATAATTATCATTAATTGTGACACAATAGTGATGCAGAAATTATTTATCTAGTGAAAAATCAAGAATATAGTTATTATTAAACTAATAGTGACCATAAAAGGCACAAAAACCTTACCAAAACATATTGGTCATGTAAATTTAAACAATAATCATCCAATAGTCGAATATTTGACCATTTGGAGTCTTATAAAAGCAATTATGACACTTATATTATTTTATTTTAAATGATGCCAAAGTTGTCACCTTCATAATTTAATAAATATAACAGTTTAAATATTGTTATTTTAAGATGATAAATTCTTGTAAAAGTATTATTGTGAATGTTAATAGATTTATCTTTATCATAGGATTTTATTTTTAATTTTTATTCAACATATAAGTATATTAAATAATTATACAAAAATGTTGTAGTAATTATTTTATTAAGAGATAAACCAAATAAATGGTTTTAAAAATAATAAAATAAATATTATATGAACTATTTTATGTGATACACTAATTTTATAGATACATATGACCTTTTATGAGTCTACTTAATCATTTAGTTCGAACATTTATTCTGTATATATTTTATTCAAATTCAAATAAATGAATAGTGTCAAAATTGACACTATTATTATTTTATAAAAATAACCTATTATAAAATTGTTTAAAAATCACAAAAATATTAAAAAAATATAAATTTAAATTTATATGGTCTATAATGTTATAAAGTAAACAATTATTGAAAATTAACAACAAAAAAGTAATTATTTTTTATAATTTAAAATTTAGAATTTTATTACCACAAATAAACATAAATAGATTAAATAAGGATAAGTGAAAATGATAAGGTTTAAAATAAGATCCAAATATGTCTAAATTTTATTGGTTGATGAGATTACAACCCTATATCATCTACCCTTTGAATACTAGTCATTTTAGGAGGTTTTTAAGTGGGGTTAGACTTATTATAAATTAATATTTTTAAGAATACCAAAGGTGCCCCTCGCCTCCCTTAATAAAAGGGAACCTCCTCCCTCTCCTCCTCACACCAATTAGAGCCTTCAAGATCGGAAAAACCCTGCCAAATTATCTTCTCAACTTCCCTAGAAACATCTTAGAGGTTACGGTCTACTTTAAAGACCAATCTTAGTGTCCTAAGAAGAGGTTTCAAAAAGGCGTATCGAAGAAGAGGTAATTTCTTCTCCCGATTCTTTCAAGTTTCTTTCTTCTTCAACTTATTTTTCTTTAGTTGTTCCATTATAAAGTAATAACATCAATATCACTAATATAATTATTTGTTATTATAAATATGAATCAAAACCATTTCACCTTCAATCCATCCTACAGAAAACAAAATCACCGCACGTGCGTACGTACGGAAGACCGTCTCCACGCCGTGGTGTAATCTGTTTTTCCACTATCACATTACACAGATGGGTGTAATGGTGTAAAGAATAACTATACATAGTTATTATAACATAATACTGATTATGATATATTGTATCATCCACTCCAATTCAATTCAATAATTATGGAAACGATATCATCGCTCGTGCGTACGTACGGACTACCGTCTCCACGACGCGATGAGATTCATTCTCCATGTTAACCATTTAAGAATGATTATAAAGTATATATAAGCAATAATAATGAAATATATGACATTATAAACCTACTGGATTTATGTATATATGTATGTCATCTACTTAATTTAATTGAACTCAATAAGGAAACGAAAATAGCGTTCATGCGAACGTACGGCCTACCGTCTCCATGAATGGTGTATTTCTTTCCATTTATCGATCTATTATATATATGTATATTCTGAATATATATTATATATAAATCATGTTTTATATTCTGGAATTATGTAATCTTGATCTAAGTAATCATATGAATAATTACAAGTCAAAACACGGACGACAAATGAAACGATTTTACCCAAAACACTCTTTAACATGGAATTTACAAAAGAACGGGTAATATAAAGTCATAAGTGAACCATATATGATATCATAACAATGAATATGATTCTTTAATAAGTCAATGACATTTTTTAAATCATTATACAGAAGTTTTGGATACATACGAAGCATATCAGACATAAGGTAAGAGATAATTTTGCAAATCTCATTTTTATCCGAGATGGCTTATTTGTAAGTATTTACTGGGGATATTTATATCATCTACGTCCATGTTTTATAAAGTTTTTTCATGTATGTTTAAAGTCCTTTTTACCCATTTTTGACTTTTACTACATGGTATGTAAGGAATATTTCTTTTGTTTACGTTACGAGGTACTTTTCTGACTTTTCCGGCAAAAGTACAAGAAGAATGTTTTTTTAACATATATATCCCGAAAGGATTTTTACGGTTTTATAAAGCCTTATTTTCATGATGCTTCCTCCACAATATTTAATTATTATTTTCAAAAAAATATTTTTCTTTTAAAATTACATGATTTATTGTGAAAAGAAATTGATTTTGAAGAAGAAAGGATATTTTCCTCAATAATTCATTTCAAGTGTTTTATCAAAACCATTTTTCATCTAAGATGAAATTATTTCATATGTGTATGTTTCATGTATCATGTATCTATGATTTTGATGGTTTCACTTTCCTTATTATGAAATTATATCCATTTTTTATATGAATTATGTGATGATGGGATGATGTTTATGAACCCCATTTTATTCGTTGGGTTATGATGAATGATTTATGTTTATGTTGTCGCATAAGTAAGATTGATTTTATTAAGAGATGGGTGGGACCTATATCTCCCTCCAATTCATTGGGTAAAGATTTTATATCTCATGTGATTGACATGGCTGGAACGGTAAGTTAATCTGGTTCAGTGTTACAGGACTGAAACGAAGAGTGAACTCGATACAGAATGGGACTTTGTCCACTAAGATGGTCTTGGCAGCAATGCCTTGGCTACTATGGAAATCATTACATGTGGTTAATGGATTCCACAATTACATGTTTTATTCCCATGCTATTTTATCATGATTTATGTTCCATTATGATCTATGCCTTATGTACTTCGATGTTTTATGTCGTTGCTCAAGATTTTTTTAATGTTCATTTTTTTAATGTTCAAATGTATATGGTATAATTTATTTTATCCATGCTTACCCTTACTGAGCATTTGAGCTCACCCTTTTTATGTTTTCTTTTCCCCCGGGATTAAAATAATGATTATAGGTAAGGAAACAAAAATGGGATGATCTTTATGGGAGATGTTTAAGATCTTTCACCACGATTAGAAGATTATGTTCCAAGTTTCCAAAGACACTAAACTATTATGGTACTTGTGTGTCTATTTTTGTTATGTATTAAGTATTCCGCTAATGTAATGTAATGTCCATGTACGTCAAGCTTAGGGTCTCTACAATTGGTATCAGAGGAAAGGATTAGTCAACCATTGGAAACTAGGATGCGAAAACTTTAGTGAGATCTCTAGAGATATTTATATGGTATGTCTAGGAATGTACCTAAGGATAAGAATACGTATAAGATATAGTCCTAGTACTACGGTAACGATCTTAGAATTTAACCTAAGATTTTAGACATTGAGGGTTCTCCCCCTTTACTAAGTTGTTTTCCCTAGCATGATTTTTGCCTCTCACACTATTCTTTTTGGGTTTTAGAAAATGGCTGGAAATAGGAAGATTCATGATAATGGAGGATATGACGGACAATGGAATGATTTTCTTCATGAGAAACCAAATGAAACGGGATCTGGAAGTCGGAACATCGTTATTATGCCTAATCAGCAATCTCATAATATGATCAATAATCTCAACTTTGGTAAGTTTCCCGACTCAGATAATAAGAGAAAGATGGATTTTCTTGATGATCATAGAGGAAAGAAAGTTAAATTTCCCTCATGTAAATCAAATGGGAAGAGGCATCAGGGAGATTGTTTCAAAGGAACTAGAAGATGCATTGGGTGTGGAAAATAAGGACAAAAAGCCAGTAAGTGCAAAGGAAAAGGTTCAGTTAACACCATGGGCAAAGATAATGGTATTGCTACGACATCAATAATGATTAGATGTTTTAAATATGGAATGTACGGACATTATGCAATCCAATTCTCTAATAGAAAATCTCATGAAGAGAATCAACATGGTCATATTGGTAGTATTTATGTGGATGATGATGAGGAGACTAAAAATGATATATGAGCTGAAATAAGTGTTGAAGCTCAGTCGGTTGTTTTAGAAGGTAGTGGAATGATTGTATGTTTATCAAGAGTTATGTTGTATAGTTAATGGTACTATGGAATAAAAATCACTTAAGTATTGTTACACTATTGTTTTTCCTAAAAGTATTTGAAAGTATATGTTGAATGGTACCAGTAACCATGGAAGGTTATTCAGATATTTTTGTAATGTAGATGATATGCGCATAATGATGGAATAAGAAGATAATGTGATGTTTGGTTTTATTCATGAGCTCATGATTGAAATAAGGACTAAGTGATATCATGGTTTGAGTATATAGAATTTTGAGCATTTTGGTATGTGGAATGTGTTAACTTTTAACTGCATTCATGTTTTCACTAAGGTTCAATGGATATTCATTTTTCAAGAGAATACATGATTAAGGCCTTCGAATGTTTGGAATGTGACCAACAAGACATATCTTATGATATATGGGGATCAACGATGGTATTAAATCTCTGGTAATCGTTTTCACTATATTATGAGAGTGGACTGCATTATTATGGATAAGCCTAATGATTGGATAGTATTATGTTGGACATAAGTTAGTATTGTTTAAGGATAGAAGTTTTTTCGATATTATTGATGGGATGTTATAGTAATATAGTTTTAGAAAAAGGACAACCTGCAGGACGGGCGACATCCCATCACGTCGGACAAGGCTGTGGGAATCGAACCCACAACCGAAGTGCGACTGGCCTTTATCCCCTACCACTGGCCTATAGGAAGTCCTTGTTTAGTAGAAACTAGTTTTATTATATTAAGAAGTATGATAAATGAAGTATAAGTCCATTTTAGGAACCATATATGATTAATCTCACTATAGATGGAATTATATTTTTTTGATAACTTTTCTAACCTTTTGCTTGAGATAGATGGAATGACCCATCATTCTATCACATGATCTTCTAACAAATCACGAATAAAAAATTCAACTTCATTTCATTAAGGGATGAAGTGGAAATTATTCAATTCAAGAACAACAATGAGATTGTACCAAAATCATGCAAGTATTTCTTTTAATTCATCAACTTTATGGAAATGATCTAGAAAACCAAAAATGTTGTCCTAGTTCCCTTATATCTGATGAATCAGATGGTACCTTAGATCATCGCAAATCAATAGCTTTGTGATTGTTGGCTTTTTCAAAGCCTGTTCTCTACCACTCTCCATCAGAACATGATGGTTAGATTTTTCTACCATATCCATATTTTCAGCTATGTTCTCCTACGTGGAAACCCAGTGATGAGTTAATTTGGGTAACCGTTACATTTCATACGTTAGTTTTTAAAGCCATGTTTTGGTATTCCTTTTTACGATGTGGGTTTCTGTTAAACAAACTTTCGAGTAGTAAACCATTTATAACCCCGACGATTTTTGAGGGAGAAATTTATTTTAAGGGGGGTAGAATGTAACTCCCTGATATTTTATGAAAAATATTCTTTTAATTTAATTAATTTCTTGTGTTGTATGCTACACCAAGAATACCTTGCGCTATAAGCAACACCGTATTAGCTTGCAGTATACGCAACACTATTCTCGGATCGTGTTACACACAATTTTGATAATAGTTATTCTACGCAACATTGAGTATATATATATATATATATATATATATATTCAATGTATAAATGACATATGGTTGGATTCTGTTATACGAAACAATGAAGGATTCTTGCACAACATGCAACCCTGACTTGGCTTGCATTACACGCAATCACGACCTTCCTCGATAGCATGTGTTGTACGCAATACCGGGTTTTACTAAACAACAATATATTATTATAATATTATTATGAGCTATCCGTTATGAATAGTAATAACTAAATTTTGAATTTTATAACATTATTATTCATCTTACACATTTTCGAGAACATGGTCTAAGAACAAAATAAATTTTTCGTGTAAAATAAGTATTTTTCAAAAAATGTAGTTTTGCCACCATTTGATGGTGCACCCACTTTAAATATAGTTTTTGACATGTTTATAAGTTCAATTTTACAAAATAAAATTCTTCTTTGGAATCAAGAAATAAAAACATACTTTTGATAAAGTTTTCATATTATTCTGGTAACTTTCATATTTTGATGAATAGTAAAAACACGCTATATTTTAATTAAAAACAACTTTTTTCATCGCAATAATTTATATGGATAAATTATAATATTTAATGGTTTTAAAGTATAAATTGAATATATATTTTTACCATTAAATATAATTTATTTCATTATCATTGATTTTACATTAAATTCGTAGGTTAAATCAATTCAATCTTTTGCAATGTTTTAAAGAAAAACCAGTTTTCTTTCGACAACGGGGTTAATTTTGATTTAATTTCTACAACTTTTGTGTATTGAATTTGGAAAAATAGATTCCATATTTGGAATCAGTGGGTCCAAATTATGTTTATATGCTACTTTTTATTTTTGGGAATTATGAATAGTTACTACGGTAAATTTTATTTACCATAGTTAAAGGTAAATCGGGTAATTAAGGGTAAATATAATATTATAAAATTACCCTAACACATGAAAAAATTCTATTGGATGGCTAAAAGTAGTCCCATATAAGCTAAGGGTCGGATTAGATTCATTTTATGGACATTTGTCCATGAAAATAATTTAATTATTATTAAAACCAAAGAAAGTGACAACATGTCACTCTCTTAAATACTATAAGTATAATAATTTTAAGTTAGTGATAAAATTCATGAATCTTAGTACATTAATAGTCTAAAAGAAATCTAACAAAATTATGTACATCATGATAATTTATTTAGAATTTTTTGGGATTAAATAATTATCATTAATTGTGACACAATAGTGATGCAGAAATTATTTATCTAGTGAAAAATCAATAATATAGTTATTATTAAATTAATAGTGACCATAAAAGGCACAAAACCCTGAACAAAACTTATTTTTCTTGTAAATTTAAACAATAATCATACAATTGTCGAATATTTGACCATTTTAAGTCTTATACAAGAAATTATGACACTTATATTATTTTATTTTAAATGATGCCAAAGTTGTCACCTTCATAATTTAATAAATATAACAATTTAACTATTGTGATTTTAAGATGATAAATTCTATTAAAAGTATTATTGTGAAATTTAATTGATTTATCTTCATCATAGGAATTTCTTTTTAATTTTTATGCAACATATAAGTATATTAAATATTTATACACAAATGTTGTAGTAATTATTTTATTAAGAGATAAACCAAATAAATGGTTTTAAAAATAATAAAATAAATATTATATGAACTATTTAATGTTATACAATAATTTTATAGATACATATGACCTTTTATAAATCTATTAAATCATTTATTTTGAACATTTCTTATGTATTTATTTTATTTAAATTCAAATAAATGAATAGTGTCAAAATTGACACTATTGTTATTTTATAAAAATAACATATTATAAAAATGTTTAAAAATCACAAAATTTTTTAAAAATTATAAAATTAAATTTATATTTTCTATAATGTTATTAAGTAAACAATTATGGAAAATTCACAACAAATAAGTAATTATTTGTTATAATTTAAAATATAGAATTTTATTACCACAAATAAACTTAAATAAATTAAATAAGGATAAATCAAAATGACAAGGTTTAAAATAAGATCCAAACATGTCTAAATATTATTGGTTGATGAGATTACAACCCTATCTCATCTAATCTTCGAATATGAGTCATTTTTGGAGGGTGTTAAGTGGGGTTAGATTTATTATAAATTAATATTTTTTAGAATTCCAAAGGTGCCTCTCTCCTCCCTTATAAAAGGGCACCTCCTCCATCTCCTCCTCACACCAATTTGAGCCTTCAAGCTCAGAAAACCCCTGCCAAATTATCTTCTCCACTTCCTAGAAACATACTAGAGGTTATGGTCTACTTTAAAGACCAATCTTAGTGCCCTAAGAGGAGGTTTCAAAGAGGCGTATCGAAGAAGAGGTAATTTCTTCTCCCGATTCTTTTAAGCTTCTTTCTTCTACAACTTATTCTTATTTAGTTGTTTCATTATAAAGTAATAACATCAGTATCACTAATATAATTATTTGTTATTATAAATATGAAACAACCCCATTTCACCTTCTATACATCCTACGGAAAACAAAATCACCGCGCGTGCGTACGTATGGAATACCATCTCCACGCCGTGGTGTAATCTATTTTTCCACCAACACCTTACATGGATGGGTATAATGGTGTAAAGAATAACTATACATAGTTATTATAACATCATACTGATTCTGATATATTGTATCATCCACTCCAATTCAATTCAATAATTATGGAAACGATATCATCGCTCGTGCGTACGTACGGACTACCGTCTCCACGATGTTATGAGATTCATTCTCCGTGTTAACCATTTAATAATGATTATAAATTATATATAAGCAATAATAATGAAATATATGACATTATAAACCTAATAGATTTATGTATATATGTATGTCATCTACTTAATTCTATTTAACTCAATAAGGAAACGAAAACATCGTTCACACGTACGTACGACCTACAGTCTCCATGAACAGTGTATTTATTTCCATTTATCGATCTATTATATATATGTGTATTATTAATATATATTATATATAAATCATGTTTTATATTCAATAATTATTTAATCATGATCTAAGTAATCATATGAATGATTACAAGTCAAAACACGGATGACAAATGAAATGATTTTACCCAAAACACTCTTTAACATTGAATTTACAATAGAACGGGTAATATAAAGTCATAAGTGAACCATATATGATATCATAACAATGAATATGATTCTTTAATAAGTTAATGACATTATTTAAATCATTATACAGGAGGTTAGGATACATACGAAGCATATAGGACATAAGGTAAGGGATAATTTTGCAAATCTCATTTTTATCTGAGATTTCTTATTCGTAAGTATTTACTGGGGTTATTTCTATCATCAATGTCCATGTTTTATAAAAGTGTGTTCATGTATGTTTAAATTCCTTTTTACCCATTTTAGACTTTTACTACATGGTATGTAAGGAATCTTTCTTTTGTTTACGTTACGAGGTACTTCTTTGACTTTTCCGGCAAAAGTACGAGAAGAATGTTTTTTTTAACTTATGCTGCACGAAAGGATTTTTACGGTTTTATAAAGCCTTATTTTCATGAAGCTTCCTCCAAAAGATTTCATGACTATTTTCAACAAAATATTTTTCTTTTAAAATTACATGATGTTTTGTGAAAAGATATTGATTTTGAAGAAGAAAGGATATTTTCCTCAAGAATTCATTTCAAGTGTTTTATCGAAACCATTTTTCATCTAAGATGACATTATTTCATATGTGTATGTTTCAAGTATCATGTATCTATGATTTACATGGTTCACTTTCCTTATAATGAAATTATATCCATTTCTTTTATATGGATTATGTGATGATGGGATGATGTCAATGAATCCCATTTTATCATTTGGGTTATGATGAATGATTTATGTTTATGTTGTGGCACAAGTAAGAATGATTTCATTAAGAGATGGGTGGGACCTATATCTCCCTCCAATTCATTGGGTAAAGATTTTATATCTCATGAGATAGACATGGCTGGAACGGTATGTTAATCTGGTTCAGTGTTACAGGACTGAAACGAGGAGTGAACACGATTCAGAAAGGCACTTTGTCCACTAAGATGGTCTTGGCAGCAATGCCTTGGCTACTATGGAAATCATTACATGTGCTTAATGGATGCCACAATTACATGTTTTATTCCCATGCTATTTTATCATGATTTATGTTTCATTATGATCTATGCCTTATGTACTTCCATGTTTTATGTCGTTGCTCAAGATTTTTTTAATGTTCATTTTTTTTAAAGTTCAGATGTATATGGTATGTTTTATTTTATCCATGATTAACCTTAATGAGCATTTGAGCTCAACCTTTTTATGTTTTCCTTTCCACCAGGATTAAATGAATGATTTTAGGTAAGGAAAAAAAATGAGAAGATCTTTATGAGAGATGTTGAAGATCCTTCACCACGATTAGAAGATTACGTTCCAAGTTTCCAAAGACACTAAAATATTACTGTCCTTGTGTATCTGTTTTTGTTATGTATTAAGTATTCCACTAAAGTAATGTAATGTCCATGTACGTCAAGCCTAGGGTCTCTACATGTTCTTTTTCTTTTTGGTAGTTCACTTGTCCTATTTCCTGATCTTAAATAATAAAAAGGGTAATGCCTCCCATATTTGTGAAAACTCATACCCTTAGTGCTATTCGCCACCCCGAGGCCTACTGGAGGCGAGACTCGGGGGTCATTATCTCCCTTTCACCATCGCTAGCTCAGGAGGGGCATCTTTGGTGGAAGGGGGTGATGAAGGAATGGTATCAGAGCTGATGGTTGAGAGATAGGATGGAGTCTGGAGTTAGGAAGAGTGAGGATGGCATGGGATGGTAGGGCAACAGTGTTGGTTAATCCTGGTGCGTGACATGATCCAGGGAAGACCGGCTAGGACACAAGATTTTAGGGCCCCCCGTGATATGATGCAAGGACTCTGTGCCTACCAAACGAGCAAGTGAGACTACATTTATTGCAGGGTAGAGACCCTAGGGAAGGTAAATGCATCATCATTATTGTTTTTTACTTGATTTGGGTGTTCTGGGAATGAAATTGAAATAAAATGATAAAATGAAACCCTGAGAAATTTCCTTACTACTTGGGCTTAGGTGATCTTTGTTTTCCGTATAGTTATGGCACCTGGACGTCATCCACGGGTGGCTCAGACGACCGAGGCCCAACAGATTCAGGCGATCGATCAGTTGAGGATTGACCGAGAGGAGGAAGGTAGCTAGTGGATGAGACTTTATCTCCTCTCCAGCGGAAAACCCTCATGATGAACAAGGGTAGTACTTCGGATACGGAGACTGAGGGGTGGCTCGAGGATCTAGGGATCGCTTTTACCTTGATTTGTGCTCCGAGGGAGTACTGGGTTACCCAACCAGTAAGTCAGCTGAGAGGTGCAGCACGACAGTGGTGGGCACTCTACATCGGAGAGAGGATAGAGGCAGAGGTTTCGTGGGCTGACTTTGAGAAGGAATTCTGAGAGGATTCCTTTCTTCCATGATCAATGTGGAGAAGCGGCTAGAGTTAATCTCCCTTCAGCAGGGGAGTATGTCAGTATGAGAGTTGGGGATCAAGTTCAAGGATCTCCTGTGATTTGCTCTAGATCTCTTTCCGGATGAGGAGTCTCGGGTGAGACGTTTGGAGGAGGCGCTTCGTCCTTCACTCCAGTATGATGTCACCCCCTTCACCCTTCGGACATACATGGCAGTACAGAAGAAGGCATAGGTTGTAGAGAGGATGCACTCGCAGGGAGGTGCACCACGTGAGGGGATCTAGCCAGGTTCGTCGAAGGGGAAGGTAGTCAGCAGCAAGCCTCCTACAACAGGACCTTCCAGTTTTAGGCTAGTAGGGAGCAGGTCCCAGCAGTTTCAGTTCAGATCTTCAGGTCCTCTTCCCTTTTTCACGAGACCAGGACCGAAGTGTTTCTATTGTGGAGGTTTCAGGCACATTCAGAGTCGATGCTCGACCCAAGCTCAGTACGGTGGAGATGGACAGGTTCAACGCCTGCCTCAGCAGCACCAGTCACAGGAAAGACCCTTCAAAAAGCAATAGGCTCCACTCCCTCTGAGGGGAGATGGCACAGGTGGTGGCCAGCCACAAGGAGTTCCTCAAGGATCCTAATCAGGATGTGGTCGAGGAGGCGGACGTCAACAGAGAGGTAGATGAGGTGGGTGCAGATAATTGCATGCATCAGAGGTAGCATCTCTAGAAGGACCAGGGATCTATAGAGATGTGTTTGGGTTTTCTTGAATGATCTCCAGTATATATTTTTGGGAGCATTACACTCCATTGTTGGAACTATTTTTCTCATTCTTTGGGCCTGGAAGTTGTTTTTATGACTTTTTAATGCTATATTGTTTCCCGCTTTTCTTTAAATGTACGTGAAGAGCCCTATCATGTGGGGAGGGGAAGACCTAATCCCTAATCGAGACGCATTAATGTGGATGTGATTAAACCCATGCAGGTGATTTAGTGCCGCCTAAAGCTGATAATATCTCAACATGGGAGAAGGAATTCCCCATTCCATGTGTCCGAGCAGTGTGTGGGTTGTACGGTGTTGGGGGCAGTGTAAGTTGGAAAATCCTAATATATGGAAGTGGGAAGGAATAGTCCTTAATCAATACGCAATAATGCGGATGCGATTAAACCCGTGCAGGTGAGTAAGTGCCACCTAAAACGGATAATATCTCGCCATAGGAGAGGGAATTCCTAACTCATATAATTAGGGTTGTCGGTTGTTTCTTGTTATGAAAAGTGCCCTGAAAGGTATCTTGCGGTGTGGTTGTTCGGATCCATTCTTTTTTCTGGGTTGGTTTTTAATTCATGAGGACGTGAATGTTTTGAGAGGTATCAGATGTAATGGCTCGGACCCCTCTGGTCCATTACTTTGTTGAAATCGATGTGGTCAACACGACGCGCATTATAAAGATAATTTTTTTAATACTGATGATTACATAAAAATATGTTAAATAAGAATGATGATGATATAAATTATGTGATTAATTAAACTAAAAATAGAATAATCATGATAAAATGATTTAATGGGTGTTATTATTATTAATGAAGTGAAGTGGGATGGTGTGTGACCCATTAGACGTTGATAAATGAAACATGTGGTTTATTATTAATTGAGTAATTGTTTAAATTAAGTTTAAATAATTATAATGGGTGTTGTGTTATTAATATTATTCATAATATTAATAATAATGAGTAATTGATGAAATGAGTCATGGTATTTATTGAGAAAAAATAAATGAAGATCTGTAGTGGAAGCATGGTGGTGCGTTAATAAAATTAAAGGTGAGTTCATTATTATTATTGTTTTAAATAGTAATAATAATGGTGGCCTAAAAATATGTTGGGTTTATTAAATTGAATGGTTTTAATTTAATAAAAGTGGTTTCAATTTAATAAGTGTGAAATAAAAATAAATAGAATTAAAATAATTAAATTGATGGATGTTACGTGACATTGATGTGGCATGGTCGGATTCAGATATCCAGTAGGGTGGTTTAACATGGTCAATGCGACGAGTGTAAGTATTTTTGTTATTAAAAACAATAATGTTGGTGAGTTAATAAAATAAGTTGATGAAATGTTATTGTTATTGAAAAACAATAAATAACATTGATGGCATAAAACTATGTGCGAGAGGTTATTAAAATTTAATGTATTAAATTGGGGTTGAATATGTAAGTTATATTAATTTTGTTTTGTCATTTAATTCAATTAAATGAAATGGATTTGAGTCGCATGGAATGGTTTTAGTTTAATATGAGAATAATTATGGTAATCTAATTTAATGGGATTAAATTATAACATTAACGATGGGTGTTATTAATATTAATATTATTAATAATGACATTGAAGTGAAATTGGAGATAGATTACAAAGTGATGGAATAATAAATAAAATAATAAAAACCATAAAGGAATGAAGGTTGGGGCGTGTTGGGCATGGAATGAAGAAAGGAGGTGACACTTTTGGTGTAGTATTAATTATTATTATGATAATAATTTTGGAAATAAGGTCAAATAGAACAATGGTGAATTCTTATGATGTGATGGGCATGAGAGGGGAAATAAAGGGGCATAAATAGAATTGTCATTGGAGAGAGAAAATTTAAAATATAATAATGATTAAATGATAATAATTATAATATAAAAGGGGAGTCAATCGTGGGGGCTTATGCACTTCACTTTAAGAGAGGTTGAGTGTGGGTTCTTGTTTGAGGTGTAAAGATAATAAGTGTTAAATTAAATTAAATAATATAATAATCATGTTTTTGTTTAGGGTTATATAATCTTAATTCGACTGTAACTTCTTCATATGGTGTCGGAATGACGAACCAGCAGCGGTAGTATAATCCTAAAATTAAGAAGGTCATTTTAAGACCAATGAAGAATACCTTTTACTGAATCATTCCTCTTGTCAAAAAAACACCAAATATTAATAGAATTATTATTATCATTAAATGCATGGAAACAGCGTGACATGTCGGGTGTTGACCAGTCAAAACGCGTAACGAGTGTACGGTCACACTGTGTATTCATTAATACACGCTGCATAATGTTTTAACTATTCATTTCCTATATAAGAATGGGTCACAGATTATTTACAGACTGATCGCTTCTTCTTCGCATGGCGACGCTCTTGGATGATCGAGAAGTCTTCCTCCTCTAACTTCTTCATCCGGAATCCGATCGTCGATCCGTCAGTGGCTGAGGGATCATGTCGGCATGGAGAAAATTGTACACCCTGTTCCGTTCCTTCTTCTTCGAACTAACCTCCATAGCTTCCAACTGAGTAAACTGTTGATAATTGACGGGAACTGTAACATCCCAGGTAATTAAAGAATAAATAATTTTCATATTTATTAATATTTACGAATTAGATATTAATTTTAATTAAAAGGGGTTTCTACGTTCGACAGCGTACTCGATACGCAACAATGAGTTTCTTTGAAAACTTACGTTGCACACAAGTAATAAAATAATATTATTTTAACTGTTAGTTAACGTGTAGCCGTTGTACTGGCGGGAATGGATAGAAATAACTAAAATATGATTATATATGTTTTTAAATGTTTTTACATTTACCCAATAAATGATAAAGTCTTAAAATACGGAAAGAGTTCAATTTTAGGCATTTATACCCTAATTTTCACGAAAGGTCCACTTATCACCTTTTGACAGAGAACCGTCATTAAATATAGTTTTGATTGATCTTATAAATTCTATTGGACCAACTATAACTCTTCTTTAGAATCGGGACATCAAAATTTACTTTGTGTAAATTTTTGGTACCTTTCTGATAAAGTTCTTTTTTTTAATGAATACTGTAAAATGTTGTATTTTAATTCAAAACCTCTTTTTAATCTAATTTATTTATATGATTAGATTATCTTTTGAATTGGTTTTAAATTGAAATTAGAAAATATTTTTACCATTAAATCTAATAGTGGTCTTTGGAATTAATTTCACTTTGAAATCAGACTTAAACTAGTGTCAATCTTTTGATACTTATTGTTTCATAAAAACACGCTATTTGCTCTGACAGCGGGAATTAATTATTAAATTAATTAATGTGACTTATATGTTTTGAATTTTTTAAAATAGACTTCATTTTTGAATTCGGAATATCAAATATAGCTTAGGGTGAATTTTTGGTAATTTTCTGAAAAACATCAATTTTTGATGAATAGTGAAACCACTAAGTGGTACTTATAAAGGCTGATTTTCCGTTTAAATGAAATTTTGCCATCATTGTGTTTTGATTTTCAAAAAATCCGACATACATGGTTGTCATTAAGAAGTAAAATGTGGTTCAATGAGATTATAATAATTTTTTGGTGAATAGTAACTTATTAAGTTTTAATCGCGATTAGTGGTAATTAGTGTAGTTTAAGGTATAAATAATGCTTTAATAATATGAAATGACCTAGACACATGTCCCAAACTTATTGGTTGTGTCATTTCCGACCAAGAAAAGCCATTGGTCAACTTGGGGACCCCATGGAGACACATTGGTTGGGAAATGACATAAATAACAATTTATTTAATGTAAAAGTAAAAATGACACAAACATGATATGTTTTACTAAAACAATTTTTAAATGGGGTTATACAAGTCAGATATTTGATTATAAATATTCAATGGAAATCTAAAAAGATTTTCTACATCATAGTATTTGTTTTATAATTTTTAGACACTAAATAAATTAAATTATTTATGACATCATGATGATGCAGCGATGAACTCATTATTTAACGATTTAAATAAAATGGAAAGATAATGTAAAATCTATGAACTACACATCTCCAAAACTTATTGGATGGGTGGATATCGAACCCTTATCACCTTATCCACGAATTATATCAATTTGGGACCTTTTAAAACCGAAACACATTTTCAAATAAAGTATTATTTCTTTACTTTCCAAAAGTGCCCCTCCTCTCCTCTTATAAAAGGCCCCTACCTCTACCTCATTTCACACACTCCTCAAGCCTTTGGCTCGGCCAACCCCTGCCCATTTACTCTCTCCACATCCCTCTCCTCATCCTAGAGGATTCCCTTTGGGCAGAATCCTTTCAAAGGAAGCCTTTAGGCTCAAATCAAAAGGAGTTACACTTTTAAAGGTAATTCATTCTCTCTTGTTCATTTGTTTTATTTTGCTTCTCCAACCCTCTAAACTCTATTTATTTACTTATTTTGTAACAACACCAGTATCTTCAATATACTAGGATGTTGTTATAAGATTTATTCGAGCTACACTCTCACACAACTACATCAAATGGTAAAGAACATACGGTTTCCGTGGATGGCGAAATTCTGCCTCCCGAAACGATGATTGTTCAATACTCATTTAACAACTTCAAAGGTGGCCATTATGATGTCACTATTTTTATATATGATATATAATATGTTTATTTTGTTTCTTTAACCTTCTGTATTTTTAATTTTGGGCATACCTTTATGGTTTCCATTATGGGTAAACACGATATCTTCATTTAAGGAAGTGAGGACTACCGCCCCCTCAAAGTTATGTGATTCGTTAATACCATATGTGGGACGTGTAAAGGATGAATTTAAAGTTATTATATATTATTTTATACTGGAATTATAATATACCTCTATATAATTATAATTTTCTTTCCATTAAAGTATGATATAGAAATGAAAGTAGCGTTCATGCGTACGTACGGCTTACCGTCTCCATGAACGGTGCATTTCATTTCTTATCCCCAAATGTAATGTACTATTAAAAGTACATGTATATAATGGATATATATAATTAATTATATATCTAAATGATGAATATAATTCTGGAATTAAAATATACATACCTCTCATTTAGTTTTAATTCCATTAATATGACAAAGAAATGAAAGTAGCGTTCATGTGTACGTACGGCTTACCGTCTCCATGAACGGTGCATTTAATTTCTTACCTCTAAATGATTATGTAATATTATAAATACATGTATATACTGGATATATATATTATATATATGATATCCAAATCAGGAATGTCATTCTGCATATAATGATCCTTTGACCACATGAACAACATGTAATTGTAAGAAGTCCACTTTCGACTTAAGAACCAAATATCGACAAAACAAACATTATTAACTTAAATGGTTACATAATGTTTATAACATGGTAATAAGTGATATAAAAGGAATAATGAACTTTAAAAAGGTTCTTAATCAAGTATAAATTAACTCAAGTTTATTATTCAGGACGTTAAAGAACTATCGAGTCATGTCGGACCCAAGGTAAGGGAACTTCTTAACCCAATTTCCATTCTTTGGGTTAATCTCCTATTTTAAAATTACGTCATGATATTATTATGACCTGTCTTGTATTTGTACTTTCTTTATGTGTAATTATAGTTAATACAAATAATAGATCTATTTTATTTTAAAAAAAATGATCTTTTTAAAGGACTTCGTCTCAATCTCCTTTCATTGAGGCATATTTCGTTTTATACACAACTTTCTTTTATACGGTGTATAAACTCCTTTGACTTTTACTTTTATACAAAAGGAATCTTTTTCTACGAAGCGTTTTACTAAACGACAAAAAGGAATGTTTTTTTAACGTACGCGGTGACAACGACTTTTTCCGCCGCCGCGAGTATTATTTGGTCTTTGGCTTCCTCAACAAGTCGTAATGTTTTTAAAATAAAATAAATACCATATACTCTTTTATGTATTTTTGTATTAAAAATGGTTTTGATAAAGGATTCTATTATGTCAATATATTTATGATATATTATGATTCAAATGTGGAAATTTTATCATTCCTTTATATTGGTTTTATGTTTTATGATTTTATACGAGTACTTGGACATTTTAACGGGTGGTTACATTATAAACCATATGACGGGTGGTGCCGTGAATACCAGGACGGGTGGTTACGTTATAACCTCCAATGCATTGGGTATGGAAGTCGGCCGTATGGCTATTCCATTAAGTATGTATGGAAATTGGCCGTATGGCTATTCCATTAAGTGATATGTGTGGAAGTCGACCGTATGGTTATTCCACTTAAGTATGTTTATGTCCCAAGTTACCTTTATATATGTTATGTGTTCTTTATATGTGTCTTATGGTAATTCATTGGTTACAAATAGGTAAGTAATGATACTTTATTCAGGGAAGAGTTTTTTACTACTTCATGAAGGTTAAGGTATTACTTTGATAGAGTATACATGGTTTACTTGATTTTGAAAAACTAACAGTTTTCATTCTTTCTGTATCCCGTACTGAACTTTTTATGCTCACCCCAAGTTTTTCTTGAAATGTTTTCACAGGACTTAATGTGGAATAAGGTCAAGGATGGGATCAAGGGAATGTCATCCTATATAAAACATGGAACTAGACACGTTTCTTTTTAAGAGTTTTTTTATGGAAACTTAGTAGAAGTGACTACTTTGTAATCTTTTGAGATGTAATAGTTATGTTCTAATTCTCTAAAACTCTAAACCTGAAAAGATCCTCGACGTGAATTATTCATTTAATTCAATATTAATTAAGCTTTAAGGCTGGGGCCTTATAGGAACGATAGTCTTCGACAAACAACTCTAAAAAGGCATGTTAAACCCTTGTTATTGTATTATTTTTCTGATCCAACTCTTCCGTTTTCCTTCAATGCTACGACATGTGATCTCTGTGTTGAGGGAGTTTCTTGTTTTGTTGATTCAGTGGTGCTACAACATCCTTGGTGGGTGCAGTCATTCTGGGAGAAGCCTTGTGATCGTGGTGGTCGTGTTCGTATAAGGACATCAGAACCTATTGGGGTAGGGATCGTACCTTCGTCTCTCTAATTTGTGCATCATATTGGGTGGGTATCCTTTTTGTTTTCATGATATACGGTTGAACCAATAAATAAAGATAATAACTGGTTAATGAATGGGGATGGTGAAGTTGTTATGTTTATCTTTATCCTGTGATATTATGTTGTGAATTGAATAGGCTTATACCTACTAAAAATCACGGTCGTTTGGGGCCTTTGGTTATGAAATTAAATGTTGCCCTATCATCAAGACCGTTTTTGTGAATGGAACCGTGTGGAATTTGGAATTTGGTTAATCATGTAAATTTGGATAATTAAAATCTGGAACCCTTGTGTGATCACCCCGGTTGAACAAAATGGAATAATGAACATGTGGCTATTGGCTTGGATACGTGTAATGTGATGGGGGTGTTTTGTGGGTTGTTGTGGTTCGAGTGAGCAGTGGGGCTGCAGTTGACTTGGTTGTGGGTTGGTGTGAATGTTATGTTGGGATGGGCAGCGGGGCTACGATAAGTGGTATTAAAGGGATAATGATGTATGATATAGTTGTGGTTATGGAAGTTGGTAGCGGGGCTACAGGGATTGGTTTGAATGTGAACGGACTGTTGGTTGTGAATATTAAATAAAATGTGGAAGAGTTGATGAATGGCGGGGAATGATTGTGGAACAATAATAATAATCAATGGGGTTGGTTGATTAATAATAAGGGACTTGTTTGTGTTTCTTGTGTTTTCTTAACTTTATTTGTGGATGGCAGAGATATGTTTTCTGAATGATCAATGTGGTTGGTTGTGGATAGTTTCTCAGTAGTTAAGGAACTAAATAAACTAATTCTGCTGAAACATGAAAACCTAAATGGGGTTGGGGTTGTTTGTTGTATGCATGCTTCGTAGTAGCAGAACCGAGGCACGTGCTCAGTTTCTCTATTTAGAAGCCATAGGTTGGGATGTGTGTTTGGTATACATATATATATATATATATATATATATCTGTTTTGTTTTATCTCACCCCACTCATGTTGAGAACTTAGTGTCGAACACTCCCATTTCATGGGAGAGGGTGTTTTCCCTTAGTTACTAGCTCCTTCCTGCTCCTTCTTCCCTAGGCTATGATGGATTAAGGAGACCTTACACCTAAGACTCTTCGGGTAGGTTTTGATTGGGGTGGTTCTAGCCCAAGACTCTTCGTGCAGGTTTTACTATTTCCCAAGAATCTTCAAGATGAGGCCCAGGTGTATGCGGCCGGGATTTGTGGTTGTGAGGCCCATGTGTTTGCGGGCGGGATACATGGTTGTGAGGCCCAGGTGTGTGTGGGCGGGATACGTGGTTGTGAGGCCCAGGTGTGTGCGGAAGGGATACATGGTTGTGAGGCCTAAGTGTTGTGTGGGCGGGGAGAGTGTGGCTGTGTCAGGACGTTCGCTGTTAGGAAGAGCATCTAACTAATGAGAAATGGAGCGGGGTTCCCAATACTCTTGTTCTTATATACTACTACTACCTGTTGAGATTATGTTTTGGTTAGTGTGGCTAGTGAGGTTGGGAGGATAGATTTCCCTTCTAGGTTTGTTCTATTGTTCTCACGGGACATTAGGATGTCTCCCCACCTGTGCACGAGAGAATTATGTTTCCCTACAGATTATACTTGTATGCTCACCCTACGTTTACATTCAAGTTTCCAGGAGGACTACCTGGGCCGTGCGGGACCCTACTAGTCAAGACAGTTGGAGTTGTTGTAGTTTTTGGACACCGGTTTCTTTTGGTATTGTACTTTTGAGATTTTTTTTACTTGTACCATGTTTTAGAACTATTTAAACATGCATTTGGGAATTGTTTGTGTTTATTTCTATACACTTGTTCATTTCTTTTTTGGTGGTTGACTTGTCCTATTTCCTGATCTTAAATAATAAAAAGGGTAATGCCTCCCATATTTGTGAAAACTCATACCCTTGGTGCTAGTCGCCACCCCGGGGCCTACTGGAGGCGGGACTTGGGGGTCATTATCTCCCTTTCACCATCGCTAGCTCAGGAGGGGCATCTTTGCTGGGAGGGGGTCGTGACATACTTAGACACGTAAAGGTCCATGTACATTTCATAGTAATGTATATGATAATGGAATGATGCACAAGAGAACATGAATAATGGTACAAAAAGTTTCATGGAAACATCTAAACGAATTATACCTCAAGGATATTGTAATGTATTGTAGAAATGTTTATGTTGTGTGAGAACAAGACACCAGTAGTACCGAGAATATTGAGAAACTCCATGTACCCCTTGGTACATATCTTGTACTATATTGTGGAAGGGTTGGAACCCTATTTATTCACAATTCATCTTCATTTTGAGATTTTGTTAGATTCCATGGACCATTATCATTTCAGTGTATTCCCTTTGTCCATTCCAATGAGGTTTTGATATAGCATTCTATTCTCATCATAGAGTGTGACCCCTCAATAGCTTATTATTAATCAATAAAATGTGGATGTGTTCCATTATTTTGGAGATATTCATCTCGTTCTACCTCAATTATTCATAAAACAAAATATATTCTCATGAAATTTTCTTCATTATATATAGTGGTTTGGCTCATGTATACCCTCAACTGGAATGGAGAATTCCACTTTTCCATCGAGTTTCCATATATTGATAATGTGGAATAGGTGTGACCATTACTTACAAAAGCATTGATCCCTAATCTTGGAATATAATTCCATAAGAGTCCAATGTACGCTCAGTGAGACATGTACATTGAAACCCTATCTATGTGTTAGGATTTTATATATTAGATTAGGTAATAGTTTAATTGATTGTGTATAATTGATGAAACCTCTCTAATTATTATGTGATTATTCATGGGATTATTGATGATTGACTTCTATTAAAGAATATCTCAGGGAGCTATTCCATCTGAATGAGCACTACCATGAAAAATTGACATGATCTATGAAATTTAGGGATTTGTGCTCATTTTTATGAATAGTTTATATGAGTATATTTTGTAAATCATTGTTTATCATTATGTATCATAATTTTTTTGTTATATCCTTATTTGATGAGAGGAATATTCATGGTGATTTACATTTCCTTTTTCAATATGTCCTAAAGGATATTCTGTTACTTGTCCATGCATGGTATCTTCCAATACATTTCATGTATTATAATGATGAGAATCCATTTTTAGAGTCCATAGTAGAAGTGGAGTATGTGGAGAATAGTTTAGGATAGAAAAAAGTAGTTTAATTTCATTGAGACATTAATATTAGTCCCCTCAATTAAGTAATTTTGGAATTTATTTTTCAAATTTTTTGTAGGAATATATTTTTCCAGTTTTTAGGATTTCAATTACGAATGTGGTACTATGACTGTGGGATAATAGTTGTATTCATGAATTGTCATTTTTTATTTTATATTTTAGCATTGTATGTTCTTAGAGATGTGTGTGTTTATATAGGTATATTTGGAAAAGGCCTAAAACAATAGATATTCCTTCTCAACTATTGGCATCTTCTATTTTCTACGAAGAGGTCTTGGGTTTTTTTTGTATCGGCCTCCCACCATCCAGGTGGTCCCCAGTGGGTCGATATGTGGAATTTGTGTTTTATAAATTTATATTAATTCTCCTTATATATATATATATATATTTCTGAAATATAAATCATTCTTGGAGTGATCTTATCAAATTTTCCATAATATGGTTTTTTAATATTTTATTTGATTAGTTAAATATTTTATGAATAGTAATTAAACAATATTTATTAATTATGCTATAACCTATAATTTCATAATGAAATAAATATGATATATTATTTTATGAAAGTTATGATATGAAAAATGTATGTA
The DNA here is from genome assembly GCA_963277665.1 of Viscum album. Lineage (NCBI taxonomy): Eukaryota > Viridiplantae > Streptophyta > Magnoliopsida > Santalales > Viscaceae > Viscum > Viscum album. The sequence continues at coordinate 576,732,778 of OY728161.1, read as the reverse complement.
AATATATTATATATATCAAAAAAATTATCATATATAAAGTTGAACTTCTTTCATCGTAAATAAGTAAATAAAATTATCTATTTATGTAGTGTTTCCACATCTCTTGAAAAATAATTTTTTTTTCAAAATGATAAATTTGTTATGAAAGGTAACACCCTAATTTAATAAATCGTGTCTGATGTGAGGTCCACATTTTGTTATGTGTGTCGTCCCATATGGAAGATGCTTCCAAAAAGTAGTTAGTGTCCACATCAGTTAGTGGGTTGACGGTACCATAAAACTCATTTCATACATAAAAAGTAAATATTATATTAAATAAAATAAATATTGTTGTTTTTTTTAATAAATTATTATATTTAGTTATATAATTAACAAACATACCCCAAAAGGGGAAATACAACCCATAGTAAAAAAATGTAACAAAAAAATAATGAAATAAGTACTATGATCCTTTTGAGTCCACACCATTCAACCCCTAAATAAATGCTCCACTTCATAGCTAGTGGAAATTGGATACTTTCCTCATATATGTTCCCTAAAATTTATTTATTCATGTTTATCAAAGTTCACATGCCTTTTTCGTTATGAAACATAGTTGGTCACCACCAATGTACACTGAACAAGTTGTATTATGAATAAAACATATATTATATGAATACACTAAATTCAAAACACACTAACAATAAAAAAACATGTACTGAGTGGTCATGCACTAACCATGATTCCTCAAACCCATATACATTCTTTCTTCAGCTCCATGCTAGTTGTATAATCATAGGACATCAAATGTGAGGAGGAACATGACACTATTACCATAAAAATTACCCTAACAATCTCAATGCATCGAGTCAGATTATGATCCAATACAATCATATCCTTAATACATCATGATTTAGGGTTCTTTACTATAAAAAATAATTTATTCCTTTATTTAGGTGCCTTTAACATCCTACCATAAACACTCTGCCTCAGTATAGGCCCCAGATCCATCATTCCAAAAAAATATTCTACCAGGTATATCTTTATCATCATCACAACACATGTTCACTCAAATTATATGGGATGATAATTACATGATCATCTATCTTTATCAAGTACCAAAAAAACCAATATTGAATTTAAAAAAACACATTTAGGTTGGGAATACAAGGAAATAAATACATTTAACCCAGAAAATATTGTTGAATAACATTATATCAAGTGATCATAATCAAACATTGTAGAAATATCTTTTGAAATAATGATTGAATAAAATATAATTGTTGTTATCATGTGACCCACAAACACATTCATAGGGGGTTGCAACTGAGAAAGATAATATAGTCATGATAAAATTAGAATTATATAATGAAAGAAACTATAAAAATTATTCAAAATACTTATGCACCATTAATCCTTAAATTCCATGACAACAATTTCATTTTTAGTTATGAAATATTCACCTGCATCACATCTATGCAATTTTCATCTCATACTTCATTAAAAAGATCCCAATATCAAATTACAACAATTCTAATTAAATAATGATACAAAACTGAAATTAAATTATGTTTTCAATAGCATGGAAAATTACAATTGTAATTTTAATTTACTAGACATGAATACCTTCTTCCTTATAGTAAATGATAAATTACATTGGATAATAATTTTCTATCTCTGAAATAATCAATGATAAAAAAGAAATAATAATTATTTATCATTATTCAATGCCCCCAAAATTATTATCATTAATTAAAACAATTTCGAACCAATATAGAAGTAATATGAAATAATATAATTATATTAACTCATAAATGGATTGGAGGAAGGAATTTAAATTTCCCCTATGAATATTCATATAAAACACTACACAAAAATAGATTAGATAGTGTGTGGATTATGAATTCCTAAATATCATATGATGATCCTGGTTCAGTTGATTTAGACTTATTAGAATCCATTTATGTTAATTTTTAATCTTCTCATAATCAAAATGATCACAAAAATCCAAATAATTTTTTTCCTATTCCAGAATAAGGCCACAAGTGTACATGTTTACTATAATAAAATTTCAAATTAATGGAATTACATAATTGTTAAGTGAATATCATTATAATTATTGGATATTTAAAATATTCGACAATATTTTTAATGATATTTAAATAAAATGATAATGTTTAATCTAATGATTTATGGTTATTAATACTAATTGTACCTTTTATAGGATCGATTTGGAAGAATAAAACACATAATGGGGGTTTAAATAAATTTTCTACTAAATAGGGATTAGTGAATGTGTAATAATGTTCTCCATTTAACATATCGTATTGTCTTAATATGGTACATGGTTTACTATAAAAATCATTTTTAATTGAGGAACTACCATTACATAGTGCATTCTATTGGAAGACAATAGCTTTGTTACCCTTTTCTAACCATTGGAAATGAAAATTTATAATTAAATTTTTCTATAGGATCTTTTATGTTTCTATTGATAGATTTTTTAAATACTAACACCATTATAATTAATAATTAATTGAAATTAAATTTTTTATATATTACCCTTATGTAAAAAATATATTCATATGTTTACCCTTACAAATGACTATTCTACAACTATTCATCCCAATTTACAATTATATAATAGATATGGGACCGTATGAAACAATTAAAAAACATGGATTTCCAATAATAACACCCCTACATTCAATTATATCAATATCATTTAACATAATCTGATAAGAGTACAATCATGATTACACGTACACATTTAGTGTACAACCTTTACATATCACATGAATATATCACATAACATTGTGTATTGACCAATTTGAGCATAAACAACTCATATTAAAAATATTTACCCTCATGGAATACAGAAATACCAACCTCAATCACTCAATATACTCTTTTTATAATTATATAGTCTATAATCCAAAAGTTAAGGTTCAAATTATATTGATTATTCTAAAATAATCCCAGACACAAAAAATATTTAATGTAAAAATAATAAAAGAAAACATATGAAAACTAAGAATATTTTAATTATCCACCTAATATATTAAATACATAACATATGTCCCAATATATATTTATAAAAAAAATATGGACAATGATATTAAATATATGATTCAATTTTATAGGTATCCTCCTATATCAATCCATGATGTCACAATATTTAGAAAAGAGGAAATGTCTTCCATGAAGTAATCTATCACCCCTATAAGTAATCTCCACTGGGGACCCTAAGAATTTATATCTATCTCAAACACAGTATCATTATAGTCTATAATATGATTATTATAGAGTACGTATCAATGGAACTATGATACATTGAACACATCATACATTCCTTGATAACATGGACATAACATCCCTATTATTTATTACACGGTAATTCATGATTTATCACATAAAAGTACACATAATAAAACCTATATAATAAATAAGTTTGTCTTATTTAGGAATTAGGTACCTTTCATAACATATTGAACATGTTAATCAACAAAACTATTGAAAATATTTTTAACGTGCTTCATAAATTCAATGGATTTTAATATGGCAATGTATAATCTCAGGACAAACATATGAAATAGTTGATCTAGAAATTCTAGTAAGGGGGAAAAGGACATAACATAAAGAATGTTATACATGTTAGAAAATAGGAGTATAAAAAGAGGAATGAATAAAAATAATAGAAACAATAATACATGATATTTCATGGTAATCATAAAAGAAACATGGGAAATGTGGAAACAACATCAAACACTACATAATAAACATAAGTCAAGGATAATATCCAATACTTAATGGTTAAAAAAGTCCCATAAAGGAATTAGGATCACTCCATATTCTAACATGATTTATCATGAGGCTAAGCATTACCCAAATCATTGGAGCATAATATAATTCTAGGTTCACCCGTCACTTTCATTTCTTTCCCATGCTTGCGTGGTCCACATAGTTCATACAACATGGATTCATTAATCATAATATTTTATTACTAGATAAAGGAGTATAGAATAAATAAATATGTTCCCAAATTAATCTTAGTATAAATGTATAAATTTAATCACCCTTAATAGCAAATTTGATTTTTTTTCACTACAAAAATGTTTTAGTAGGTAAAATAATGGTGAAATTCCGGGTGCATAACTACATGAGTTAAAAATTCATAAAATTTCAAGATGATAGTGAAAGCTATGTATAATCATTTGGATTCTAAAAGGTATGTAATTTGTACATTTGAAGTCATATCCCAATATTATGAATTGGAAATAGAAGGCATAAGATAATAAGGATGCATTAATAAAGAATATAATGTGAGGATCCCTTACATGAGTGTGTGACTCCACATTCATGGGAGGATATTCTTGATAAAATTTTTCCACCTTTTTAGGACTCTAGAGATGGTATCTAAGATTTATTATGTGATACAAGTATTTTGAGTGAATTGAAATGGATGATTAGGTGTGTTTTTATCAATAATTAATGAGGATTTCATTATCATTTCTCAAACATAGGTTGTGGGCTCAATGAAATAAAACAACCAAAAATTAAAACCTTCCCTTGATTTTTACACATGGTTTCCACATAAAGGGATTGGTTTTAATTTTATTTTTTTCAATGGGATGAATGTAATAAAATAATATTCTTTATTATGTGCAAGAGAGTCATACTCATAATGAAATTATTTTTAAAAAATATATATAATAATGGTTTTGGAGGATTGAAAAAGTAAATGTAAAATTAAAAAAATAACAATAAAATCACATTATATTAAATATAGAACATATATTTTGTCATTAAAACCATTTATTCTATTTTTTGCATCATTTATTGTGATTATGATTTCATAATACACAATGGGTATTTATTAAGTATTTAATTTTTACTTGACCATTCAACTCTCTTAACAAAATATGATGAAATCAGGATTGGATAATTTTCATGTTATGATTCCAAAAATAATATTCATTTTGTCAAAAAACATTCTATATAGGTGTATTTTCAATTATATTATAATAATAGTCAGTTGTTGTGAAATGTGGGATTCTTTTAATGTAATAGTTTTAAACCTTTATTAAAATAACTAATAACTTCATAGAAATTATAAGATCATTTATATTTAATTTTAATTATTTAATAATTTTATTTAATATTATTTATTTCCAAGATACATTAATTCATCAAAATAAATTCAATAATTTAATTTGAATATTACTTAAAAATTCTATTTGTGTTTTGTTGTTCAAAATAATTTTTTATTAAGTAACTGTATTATGATGAAAATATATCCACTATTCTGTACAAAATAATCTACAAACACATATATATAGGTTATTCATACATATCCCTATAAGAAACTAGAAAACTCCCTTTGATCAAGGTGAGTGGTGGTGAGACATTCATGGGATGGTTCGACATACATGGATTGGTACATGATCACGATGAGCTTGAAAATATCCCATAAATAGTTTTTCTCATATATAATTTATTGGATATTTGTTTTCTCTTGTTTAATGGAAAATACTTGTGATGCAATCTATCATATAATCACTACAAAATGGGCTTCATTGGGTATGATATTACTAGTTGGGGACATCACATCCATTTTCTGTATCAATTAGACTTGTTAAAAACCAATATTTATACATTCCATGTGATCACATTTAAATATATGTTTTATCATTAGTTAAAATGTTTAAGAATAATTTAAATTCAATACGATATAATATAACTAAATGACTACATGTGTTTTCTTTAACCTTGTTACATAATTGGATATTTAATCAAATAACAAGGGGAATTTTATTATTAAAAATTCATATCATTAGATTCTTCCACCCTAATTAAATTAGTCCCTGTATATTTTAATTCCCAACACTAATATATATGAGGGTAAATCTATTTCATCACAACCTCCATGACTAGGATAATCCCAGAGTGTGGTTGTGAGATATATTATATTCTATGCATTTTGTGTTTCTATACGTTACTACACCTTGTCAATTAGGGAAACTGACACCCCAAGGATTCAGAGCCCTAGGGGTTATTTTTCCCGAACATTCCGGTGGAAGGATGGATGGTTGAAGACCCCATTTCGACCCGCCCTCTTCTCATGGTAGATATTTGTGCTGGTAGGCACAATGGTTAGTTTTCCCCATATATGTGTGTAGAGGTATGTAATGGCTTTTGTTATTCACACAAATATATTCTGGATATTGTATCATATGGACTACTAAAGATGTAGCGTGTATTGGATGTGATGGATTGAGGATCCTTACTCAGTCTATGATCTGTAATGGCTTGTGGTATAATACACGACATTTTATACACGTTATACGATCTGTGGTGGATCCCAGAAATTACATGGTTACATTCATGCGTAGACGTGGTGGTTTTGTTACACGAGGTGCATATTGTGGTGCTTTGCCCATGTGTCAGTGGTCAAACCATTTTGGAGAGAGATAATTAGGACGTAAAACATTGGGGAAAAGCGTCAAACCAGTGGGGGAGTAGTAGCGGGGTTCCCTTTATAATCTTTATTATATAATATACAATTGTATGCATTACGTGAGGAGAGTATCCATTTTGAGGCTGGGAACATAGTATACCTGTTTAGTAGATGAGTTAGTTTCACTTGTTGTTCACTATGCTTTATCATGCTTTCATTACTTTTTCATGAGAGGATTTAGGGGGGTTCCTACAGAGTATACTGTTATACTCACTCTATTTATATATGAACTGTTTTTCAAGTCATTTGGATCGTGTTGGAGATCAATCTGGTTTCTACTAGCATGGGGTTGCAGGAGTTGTTTGGGCTTGTGGTTGCAACTGTTTTTACTTTATATTGGATAATTTTAGTATTACCCCTCGAGTAATAGTTGTTTTTCATGACATTACATATGTGAACATGGGTTTTCATTTATATTTTAGTCTGAGTTGGAGTTATTTGGTGTGTATGTTATCTCTCTCTTTCGCATGTCTTCTCTTAGAGGGTAATGCCTCCCATTTGTGTGTTTACTATACCCTCGGTGCTAGTCACCAACCTGAGTCCTACTAGAGGCCGGACCCGGGGGGTCATTGTCTTCGTTCTCACATTGGAAAACCAAGAAGGGTACACCTTGTGGGGAGGGGTTCATGACAAAGATTCTTTCAATAGAGACGATCCATTACTCTGCGATTAATGGATTATATGTTCCATTTAGTACAGGAGGCCTTTGTCACCTGAATGACTGAATTGCAGATTGTTCATTCTTAGGAGGATTTGGATGATCCTCCTTATTCATGTTTCTATTCAAAACTTGATTTATTTGAGAGATTATCGTTTTAATGTTTGTGACACCCACTCTAATAGGGTATGTCATCTCATTGGGGCACTAATCACATTGTGAGTCACATTGGAGGTTTACCCAATTCAATAGATTTCCGACAATAGGATAGAATAAAAAAAAAATTGGGATGGTTATTTTATACTAATAATTGCATATATGGTAAAATAATAAAATTAAAAAATGAAATTGTAATTTTATTTTATTTTTATAAAATAACAATTTCTAGGATTTTATATTTTTTAACCATGATCTATTTCTTAAAATATATTCTTGTTTGTATTTTTTCAATTAATAATTTATTTTCGGAATATTATTAATTTACCAATGAATATCACATGGGAGTTTCATACCATGTGGGTAGAAAGACCCATTATCAAGCACATGTTCTCACTTGAGTCTAACTAAACACATTGTTTTTGGGTTTTACTTATATGTACATATTTTACAATGCTAAATCCACTTATAGATTCTAAATAGGGATACATTTTCTAGATAAACCACTTAAAATATACATACCATAATTTAGGGATGTTTTATTATACTTAGTATTATCGAAATGAATTTTTCTATAGTTTTCAAATCACAAACAAAAAAATAACTAAACATTATCATTGATACAGACTATAACAACCCTAATATTTATTATACATAACCTCATGAATTATTATGGAAATGTACGCATAATAAAAACTAAAGGATATGTAGGTATAATTTGTTTTTGAATTAGGTACATACTATAACACCTTCTGCATAGACTACAACAACATTATGGAAAACATTGTTAAACTACTCCTAAAATTCAACGACTACTAAAACATCACATGGTTACCTGGGTGGATACATAAGAATGGGATGACCATTAAAGGATAATAAGGGAATAATAATGACATAAGAAGAACAGGGTAATATATGTTATAATATAGGATTATCTAAATGAGATAGAGTGAGAACATGATTAATGAGACATGGAATTGCATAATAATCATAAATGTATCATAGGAAATGTGGAATCAAATTAAAACAATTTGTCATAAACCTAGGTCAAGGATAAAAGTGAAAGAATAATGATTGTAAATGTACCATTATTTATCCTGGTTAAATACTTATTCCAACTGGACGTATCATGATACAAAACATTTTCTAATTCTTTAGACCACGATATAGTTATGTGTGCACCAACAAATTTTGTTTCATTCTCATGCTTATGTTTTCCACATAGATCAGACAATACAGATTGATTAATCATAATATTGTATTATATTATAAATGAGTGTGTAATACATACATGTTTTTTATAATTCAAATAAGTATATGTGTTCAATGGTGAACTCACATGATAGTAAATCTGTATGGTATTCACTAAACTATTTTTTTGTCCTGGAAAATTATTGTGAAATTTTTATTGCATACCAGTGTCACATAAAAATTTATAAAATGTTTTGATGAATGTGTAAGGGTATATAATAATTTTAAAATAAAATGGGTAGTAATAGAGACATGTAATGGCATATCCCAACATAATTATTTGGAAATAGAGGTCATACGAAAATAAAGAAACATCAATAATGATGATATGGTGAGGATCCTTTTCATCAATGTGTGACTCAAAATGCATGGGAGGAGTTTCTTGAGATTTTGGGAGAACCATGGGAGGACTATATAGCGGGGAGGTATGAGTAAGGAAATTCTAAACGGTGTTTTAGAAAAGTTAAATTGAAGAATTTGTGGGGTTTTACTGGAAGCGATGGGGGAATTCATTACCATTTCCCAAACATAGGTTTTGGACTCTATAAAAGAAAATAACCAAAACAACAAACCCTGCCATGATTTTCCCCAGGATTGTAAAAATAGGGAATTTTTTAATTATTTTATATTTACATGGGATAAACATAATAAAATAATACCCTTTCTTATATGGAAGTGAGTCACAATCATAAAAATTATGTTTATAAACATAAAATATATTAATGGTTTTGAGGATTAAAATTGGTTTTATAAAAATAATAAAAAAACATAAATTAAGATTATTTGTATTGGAGAAAAAATATTTGGTATTGGATACAGTTTATAGTATCTATTTCATAACTTTTGGGACATAATGATCTCATAATACACAGCAAATAATTTTTCGGCATTTAATTTTTTACATGAAAATTCTATTATCTCAAAAAATTATGAACAAGTCACAAATGAATAATTTTGATGTTATGATTCCGAAAAATTCGTTTTTCAAAATATTTTTATAAATATTTTTATATTCAATTTTAAAATAACAATTGACATTAATTGAGAAATGTTTGGTTTTCTTGACAATAATAGTTTTCAAACCCTTTTAAAAATTACATTTGACTTCCTAAAAATTATATGATCAATTATATTTAATAATAATTATTTAATAATTATATAAAACTATTATTTATTTTAAAAATCCCCAAATTCTTCAATATAAATTCATTAATATAATATAAATATTACCCAAAAATATTATTTATGTTTTATTGTATCAAAAAAATGTCATTTATAAAGTAACAATAATAGGATGAAAATATATAATTAATTTATAAAAATTAATGTAAATAATCATATTTACAGGGTCTTCATACATTATCCATTAATACAAAAAAAAATTCCTTAAGATTATGATGTTTTATAGTGATAATTTCAAGGGGTGGTTCCGTGTACATGGATTGGGCCATGATCCTAATGAGCTAGAACTTCTCCGATAAACAGTTTTTCTCTTACATTAGTTATTGGTTCTATGCTTGGGTTTGGTCAAGGGAAAATCTAAGTGATGCTATCTCCCATGGAATATATAATAAATATGATTTATATGGTACAATTCAATGGTATTAGAACATTACTTCCATTATTTGTGTCAACCGGATCTGATAAAACCCAATATTTATAGTAATATTATGATCACTATTAAACAATATTTTTATCAATGGTAATGATTATTATTTTTGATTAAAATACATTATGATATAATAAACCAATGTATTTCATGTGTTTTATATAACTATATGACATATTAAGACATTTCATTCCATCATAAGGGAATCTCCATATACAATAGTTCAAGTCATTACAATGGAGGAAGATAAAGATAATATTTCATTAACCCAACAAACTCAATGATATATAAGGGTAAAACGTATCATTGGGATCACTTTCCATTTTTATAATGCCATGATTCTCCAAATGAAGGATTCACACTAATGAAATTTAAATATCCCAATGATAACTACATATCTAATCTCTTATGACTAGATTAAGATATAAAACTTCTCGAAGAAGTGGCCAATAATATTTTAATCACCTACAATCTCTTGGAAGTCTCACTAATAAACAAGTCCCAAAAATCACTATATCACATAACTCATGCCCATAAACAAGTGAATGGAATTTGTTATCAAAATGTTATTCATATGGTTTCATGTACATTGATGATTTAATCATTTCTAGTATGTGAACTACACTATGTGATGGGATAATAAAAAACCACTGATTTTTGGAACACATGCTCAATTCATATCCTCTTATATATGAAATCTAATTTTCTATTTTCTATCTCCTTGATAATGGTAAAATGTGTCGAATCATGGTTGATTCTGTTGGTCCTTATATAATCTCTAGAAAAACAATTATGAAATTTATTCTTTTATGTTAAATATAATTTTAAGGGGAATACCATGTATATATATGATCTCATGGATATACATATTTCAATAATAATCTATAATGATTATCTCATATATCCTTATGAAAGGAAAATATTTTATCAAAAAATTGAATATGGCAATGACATCATCAAGACACATCATGGAATTAGGTAAACTAATTAAAATTTACATCATGCCTTCTCACACATCCACATAAGAACTAGTATTGGAGTGGGGAAATGAATTACACACAAGTTCTTGAACATTACCCTAAGACAGGTATGGTATCAGGAAATAGACACACCAATGTCCCTCTTTATTCCTAGACTCGAGTCCGTCCGTCCGCTCCGTGTACGTCCCGCCTAATAGTCCACCTCAGGATACCATCCCGCTCTACATTCCTCAAACAAGATCATCGATGTCCATCGTCTACAACCAACACAATGTAGTGCAGGTATAGCTTATGCAGGGGTGAGTATACGATACTCAGTAGGGACCCCGAGACCCCAGTAGGTCTTCCAGAATCCCAGAAGGATAAACCAAAAAGGAAGGACAGAATCACAAAGTATCAACAGACTCTACTTAGGTATATTCCCATACATATACCTAAGTCATCAATTACCGTTTGGCTCCAACTCTCGAGCCCAAGAATAACACAATCCACACAGGAAAGCGCAACCCAGTCCACATAGGAAAGAAGTCGATCACATTGATGATAATGACTGAAGTTCAAGACTCAGCTCACATATGTGTACTTCTCACGAAGAGGGGTGGAGATGGTTAGATGTATCCTCAGAATCATCTCCTCTGCCAAACCCACATAGGATCCAAGTACAGAAGTCGTCACTTTCGAACCCACGTAGGATAAATGTAAAGTAACCATCACTGCCGAACCGACATAGGATCAATGTACATTAATCATCGTAGCTAAACCCATGGGGGATCCAAGTACAGTTGTCCTCACTGCCGAACCCACATAGGATTCACGTACAGTCATCATCGTCTTCGAAGTTGCAGCCATCTCTAGGGTTCCCGCACACAACACGCTCGATTTATGGAGGGTCCGCTCTATGATCCAAGAGGGTTGATACATCAACTATCAAAAATTCCAGAGTTTTTGTTTACCAAAGTTCTGTCTCGACAACAGGAACTCAACGCGACAGACATCACATCAATCAGATGCCCTGTCTGAAAGATAATGGATTTTCCGTTCTACGGGCCCGATTAGAAATGAGCGCATTTCTATCCCAACCGATATCCATAGTCATCCAAAAGTCACTTAGATTATCTCAAAATAACTGTCTCATCGAATGGGTCCTAATGTCGTAGACGGTGCATCGATCGGACGCACGGTCTTTATGTTATTCATGTTTAAGTGATTAACAAGCCCGACCCGTTTAGCCCAGTGGGCCGACGGGTCGGGTTAACCCAGTTTAACAGGTGCGACCTAGAAGGTGTGTCGGACTGGTCTTAAGGAATACACAACATGTCCCGAAGTGGCGCGGCCCAGCCTGGAGTGGCGCGGCCCGGCCCGAAGTGGCACAGCCCGGCCCGCAGTGGCGCGGCCCTGCCGAAGTGGTGCGGCCCGACCCGGTGCGGCCCGAACCAGGGCGGCCCAGCTGGCCGAGCGGCTTGGTCGAAGGCTGAGTGGGTTCCAGGGGGGGTACCCCACGGTTGTTTTCACCAGCAGCGCCATGATACTCCGCCCTTCCCCAAACCGGTCGGCTGGACTGGCCGACCTTCTGCGCACGCGGCCCACATGGGCCGACCATCAGTCTTCCAGTGTGGCACCCTCCTGGCGCCACGGTCCAGCTCCACCCGTCCGGCTGGTTCCTCAGCGCGGCGCCCTCATGGCGACGCGGTTCGCCTCCACCCAGCTGGCCGATGGGCCGGCCGGTTCATCCGCCGAAGCGGCCCATGATGCCGGTAGTGTTTCCTCCCCCACAGCCGGTGCGACGGCGCCGTCTTCCATCGCCCTGATCCTAGCACACCTCGATGACGTCGTTCTTCCTCCGCATCTAATTTCCATTTCCAAAATAATAATATTTCAGTGGAGGGTCATCGGGCCATGTTCATTCGGCTCGCGCCCTCCGCATTAGGCGGTAAAACATAGCCAAGAAAGCATGAGGGTCATGAAACACAACGACAATTTTATTTTTCAACAAAATTTAATCAAATAAATCTACCTCGAAAAGAAGTTCGCGGTTTTCAAGCACCGTGGATGACGTCGTCATTTCCATCATCGTAGGTGTGCACCCGAGGAAGTGACGTCTCCTATTTTATCACAGAGAGAAGAATAGAAGGCACCCCGTTGTAAGCGAGTTCCCATGTCGGTGTCTCCTTCCATGACACGAAGGAATAATAGGATGAAGAACCACGATCGCTGAGTTGATGTTATTCATCAGTGAGATGGCGTTCTTCAACAAAGTAGGAATCCCCTTTCTTCTTCACAGGAGTTCTCTCCCCAAATCCCCACACAACAAGCGAACCCAAATAAAATAAGGCCACCCCTTATTTTAATTGAACATGCCTTGCATTTCAAAATAAAAATTTCAAACACGTAATTAATTAATGATAGAGTTTCAATTAATTAATTATGGTGTGTGTTGGCAAGAGTTTAAGTGGGAAAGTGGAAAGGTTACAAAATTTAAAAGGGAGTTTCCATGTAATTAACATGGGAGTTCAAAGGGGTTAAGGAGTTATGGTATGTGAAGGGTTGGGGCCCGTGTGGTCCCCACCTCACAATTATCCTCACATGGGTAGTTAGGATCTTTTGGGTCCCACCCCAACTCCCCCATGTAGGATGTAACCACCTTATATATAAAATAAAAATTGTTCCACAATTTTTATCCACTTCTTATTTATTCCACAAAATTTAATATCTCATCCCTTGAAAAAGAAAGTGTGGTAAAGGTCCCATTAGGAAATTACCGGCATATCGAGTTCATCAGCGTCCTCAGATTTCAATTCTGAGAACTGGTTCAAAAGATAGAAAATCTCACTCATTCATTTTCTGAACATACCTGAGCTAAACATCGGAAATTTATTTCGAGCACACCGGGCCTCGGAATCATGTGTCATCAGAAGTCATAGACTCGTAAAATTACAAAGTATTTAAGAAAACAAATTCCTTGAAATATCCAGGTCTTTACATGAATGCTTACATGTAGGAGGATGGTGAAATTCAAAGAGATTATAACTCCATTAGTGGGAAAACTGTAACCTCAGTGTTATGTTATTGGACAAAATGAAATATGTTTTATAAGTAGAATAAATAAAGTATCATGAATAATAGAAAAGATTTCTCACACTAATAATGATAATAACTAGGCTCTCAATGTGGTAAGAAAAACCAAAGTAAAAAATGTAGCAGATAAATATATAAAAAAATCATGGTGTCCTCCATCATTCAACTTGGTCTACTGACAACTCCATACACCACTTCTATTCCATCATCCATGTTCCCCGTTCAAAAATGTGGATCCCAATAAATTATGTATTTATAGAAAATTAAATGAAAGCATTGGGTGTTATGTAATAAACCCATCAGGACTCCATCTATTAATCCCTATCAACTATTCTCACATATAACAAGTGTATTCCATTGTACGAATAAATTTTGTCCAATATTAAAACAAATTATGCTAAAATCATGACGCCATATGCTATCCTTGCTTCCACAAACCCCAATCTGTAGATTCTTCATATCAATATTAGATAGATAATAATAATATGCGAAATGTGATATTGATTATGAAAGTAGTCTAATTATATTTCTCCCAGCTATATTATGGAATCATGTTTTATCATTCTCCCAAACCATCGTAACATGAATCCATCACAAGTTACAACCCTGTTCAAAGATATCCCATCTACACCTTGATTCAGTACCCCATTATGTCATTGACCAAAAACAATTTCTTGGATTAGTCCCTCATATTTTCATTCCCCTAAATTATTGTATTTGTTCTATCATTACATGTTTTGAAAACTCCCTCTTCTAGGGGTAAATTTCAAAAAGCATTCCACCTATTATATGTAAATATAAAAATGTCTAAAAATGGAAACACAAATAAAAATAAAATAATTGGGTGTATAAGGATATTAAAAAAATTAATCAATATAATATGGTGAAAATTTATAAAATAATTAAATGATAATTAAAAAATGAAATAAACTATATTCAGAATAATCATGAAATCCACAGTCATAATGTGTCCAATGGTCATAACACCTAACCAAATACTCCATCAATTGACCATGGAAAAAATACCTATAAAAAATTCTATATTGGAAACATGTTTAAAATAGCTCCACATTTTTTTATAAACAACATACCCCATTTTTAATGATGAACACACCATCATAATGAATTTTTTACTTGAATCATTAATACATTATCAGTATCTCAAACCACCCCGGAATGATTCATTGTACCTATTTGAGTTATTTAAAATAAAAAAAATAACCATATGTGATAACTTTTAGATATCATAAAAAATGATATGTTAAATTTTTATATTATTTTATTAACTAAAATTTATCCCTTTAAAAATATCATTATTAATATATGATGGAAATTTTTTATCTCTATTGTAACTAAGGGATAAAATTTAGATAATAGATCATTATATTTAATCAATAATTCCATATTACTATAAACAATAAATCCAAAAAAATATTGAAAAAAGTGTAAAATTTACAATATTAAATATCAAACATGACACGGAGGATAAAATAATATATATTACCTTCTAGAATTACTATTTTACAACTCTACAACAAAATAGGGGAGAGAGTGTTAGTGTTACGAGATACATTGAAATCAGATATTAAAAATAATCGAGTTAATGATGAATTTATATACTTTTGGTAATGGAATTTATAGGCTGATCACTCTCAAAAGGATTAATAAAATGAATTAATGGTATGAATATTTTTTAAGACTATCACCAATGTTTTAGTCTATATTACTAAAATCACGGTTTAAATTTGTCATAAAATTTATCATTCAATATATTCATATTTATATTTTTTTTAAATTTCAAAGTATATAGTCAAAATATTAAAATGATACTAATGAATATAATATCTATATTTTGGGATTTAAAAAATGGAACTAGTTACAGTCTCTAGCATGATTAATGAATATATGAAATGAGGGTTTTAATTATTTTTATGTAAATAGTTGAGAAAAAATGATAACATGGTTCGCCATTATGTAGGTCATAGACGTGGTGTAATATATTTATATTGACATACACATGATTTTAATCCATGGAACTAATCATAAAAAACCTATTCAACCCTTCGGTGGTATCCAGGGTAAACTTACCTACAATTACTAAAATCATGGTTACATTTATATAAAAACAGGGATATACTTAAAAATCCATTGACTACATGATTATTTCCTTATGAATCCCTTATATACTAGTTATAACCCTGTCACATCTTGTATGTTACCCATATATAATCTTTCCTACCATATGATACCCCTCCATAGTAACTAAACTACGCTCAGACATCCCAAATTATCTCAATACATGGGATGATTTCCCACATGGACTATTTAGAGGAATTTTCATTTCCATACACACACTATGGAAGAAAATCATGTAAAATTTAATTAACATTATATTATCTAGGGATACATTGGAATAACCACAATCATGTCTATTAGTAACATTTTCACTATTTAAGAACATCTATGTTATCATCATGTAGTGGCTCTTTAACCCTTACACTAACTATATAAATAATATTCTACCCTTATAAAACATAAAAAATCATAAACACATAATGGATTTTCCCCTTTTACAATATATTTTACATGTCTCAAGTGTATGGGTAAAACAATTTAATATCTATATTTTTGAGATAAATAACATATAAATTTAATTTCATACATGTTTTATGAGCATTATTAAACAAAAAATATTATAATGAAGCATTTTTTTAGTGAAATAAATATTGAATATTAATTTTAATTAATGATCTAGACCTAGATTTATTAATATTTGACCTTTCTTATAAAAATCATATAGAAATGTTTGTGTAGTGCTTGCGTGAGGTAAAAGAAGTTAAAGCAGTATCGTAAATAACTATTCATTAAATTGGTGATATTAAATACACATTTTTTTGTTAAACTTGATGGCCATTTTAATGTAAATGAAATATTATTTTTTCTATGATTTATTTTTAATATTAAAAAACATTTATACATGTGTAAAACTTTTACACCGCAATGGGTTACTCTTTACGAAAATAGATAAACACTAATTAATAGATTTATAAAATGTAAATAATAATATTCAAATAATTGTAGCTATTATTAAAATTATATATATGTTTATTAAATACATGTGATATTTTATGTAATTTTATTTGATATTTGGGGCTATGGTGATACTTTTAATTCCATGATATAATGATAACTCTAAAAATAACATTATATGTATCATATACAGAATATTATGTAATTAAATGATTTAATATTTATAAAAAATAACAAATGGTAACAACCCATCATATTAAATGAAGACAATTATTTTAAATACTAAAAATGATACACAACACTAATAGAACATATGGTGCACATAACAATGTGTGTGTTCATTATCTTATGCTGCACAAAAGACCATGTTATATCAAACAACAATATACTATCAATATTATTATTTCATATTATTTGTATCACATAGATATTGTAATGGTGATTATGAATAGTATTAAATTATATTTGAAATTATATACTTACAAATTTTTATTGAATATCTATTAATTACTAATGAAATCATAATAAATTTAAAGAGAGAGGAATGTTTTCTAAAAAAGAGTTTTTATAAAATACAGTTTAATCAGGATTGGTGAACGTAATTTGAAACTACTATTTACCAATATTATAAAATAAATATGAATAAATGAAATTAATTATTCAAATCATTGTAACGATATTATTTTATACTGAGTGTTTTTGTATTTTTTCAAAATTTTTCATTCTTTAAAGAATAATGAATGATGCTTGATTATAATAAGAATCATCTAATTCATCTAACACATCTTTAATGATAAATTATATTATGAATTAGTTTTATTGTAATACTAGTAATATTACACATATATTAATTGAATATAGGTCATTTGAATCCTTAAATATAAACACCAAACTATAAACATTACATAATATTGAATTAAATGAACAATTCACATTTAGGATCATTTCAGGAGTAGTGTTCTAGAGAAGTAGGTCATAACTATTACATTACAACCCAAAAATTACAAAGAAGACACCTTTTCTCAGTTCCCATATTTTTAACTAAATAAAAATTCATGAAAAAAAAATTATGTCTAGTTCCATGATTTAGATAGTATGAATTTTCCATGATTTCATCCTTGACACTATTCCACATTATGTCCTATGAAAAAAATTTCAAAAACACGGGATGAGCATAAAAATCTCAGTAAGGGATACACAAAAAAGGAAAACTATTCGATTTTTTCAAAACAACAAGTAAACCATGAATACATTATCATAAGTAATAAATTTCACCTCTATGAAGTAGTAAATACTATTTACTGAATTAATGATCATGGAATACCCTCTTGTAACCAAAAGATTACCATAAAACCCATATAAAGAACACATAAAAAATAAAAGAAACATGGGACATAAACTTACATAAATGGAATAAGCATATGATCGACTTCCACAAATATCACTAAATGGAATTTCCATACAGTTGACGTCCATACCCAATGCATTGGAGGTTATAACATATCCACCTATCCTGGTTTTTCACAACAACACCTGTTATTTGGTTTATCACATAACCACCCATAAAATGTCTATGTACCATTATAAAATCATAACACATAAAACAATTATAAAGGAAGGATACCATTTACACATTTCAATCACAATATATCACATAAATATATTGACATAAAAATCCATTATCAAAAACATTTTCAATAAAAAATTACATAAATGAGTATATGGTATTAATTTAACATTTGAAAAAATTATGGCTTTTTAAGGAATCCAATGAGAAAATAATACTCGTGGCGGTGGAAAGGTCTATGTCACTGCTTACATTAACAGAGACATTCCATTTTTTTCATTTAGTAAATTGCTTCGTAGAAAAAGATTCCCATTGAATGAAATGAAATTTCAATGGTGTTTATGCAGAATATAAAAGAAAGTTGTGTATTAATACAAAATATGACTCAATGAAAGGAGATTGAGACGAAGTCCCTTACCTCGTCTCCGAAATGACACGTTGGTTCTTTAATATCATGAATAATAAACTAAAGATAGTTTCTATTTTCTTAAGAACAATTTTTCATGTTTATAATTCCTTTTAAATCACATATTACCATGTTATAAACATTATATAATCTTTTATGTTAATAATGGTCATTTTGTTGATATTTGGTACTTGAGTCAAAAATTGAATTATTATAATTACAAGTTGTTCATGTGGTCAAAATTTCATTATATGCATAATTGAATTCATGATTTAGATATCATATATATCATATATATCTAGTATATAAATTTATTTATAATAGTACATCTCATTTGAATATAAGAAATGAAATGCACCATTCATGGAGACTGAAAGTCATACGTACAAATGAACAATAATTCCATTTATATTTCGTATTGTAATGGAATGAAAACATAAAGATAAATAAGTATATTATAATTCCAGTATAATATCATATATAATTTCATTAACTCTACCCATTATACATTCCACATAATGCTTCAATGAGTCATATCACTTTGAGGGGGTGGTAGTCCGCTCTTCCTCAAATTAGATTATCATATTTACCCACTATGGAAACCATAAAAGAATTATATAAATGAAAAATTAATAAGAATAGAAACAATATAAATATAATATATATAATAAATAAATATATTTCCATCATAATTTCTACCATGAGTGGCAGTTGGAGATATATGAACAACCATCATTTCGTGAGGCAGTAGTTCAGCTTCAACAGAAACATTATGTTCATTTCCCATTTTATGGAGCTGTGTATCATTTTAGTTATAATAATTATCATAACAACAACCTAGTATATTTAGGATACTGTTTTTGTTATAAAATAAAGGAATAAAAAGAGTTTAGGGGTTAGAGAAGTAAAATAAAACAAAATAATACAAAAGAATTTAAGAGAAATTGTTACCTTTAATTCGAGTAACATCCTTTGGTTTTAAGCATAAGGACATCTTGATGATCCTTATGCCTAAGGTAAGGCTTATAGGATGAGTAGAGGGATGTAGCGAGCTTAATTGGGAAGAGTTTGGACGAGCCAAGGGGCTAGAGAGGTGTGAGGAAAGGGTAAGAGTTGAGAGCTTTTTATAAGGGGGAGGACGAGCTCTTTATGAAAGTTTGAATATATTATTTTATTATATAATGATTTACGGTCTATAAATGTCCAAAACTAATTAAAGTTGAATAAAAGATGACTCAGGGATGAAATAAAATCTTCCAATAATAATTGGACAGGTTTTGGATATTATTTTAATCTTTATAATCTTATTTATTTAAATCATTTATTAATGAGGTAAACACTACATCATTATTGTGTCATAAATATTTTAATTTTGATGTCTAATTATTATAAAAAATACAATAATGTAGAAAATATTTTCATATTTATATAGAATATTTATTTTCTAAAAGATAACATATATAACCCTATATAAAAATTAATTTACAAAAACATATTTGTTTATGTCATTTTTGACTTTACTTTAAGTTAATTAAAATAAAGTGTCATTATCACTCCTATGTGGCTTCATGGGGTCCCAAAATAGACACAAGGATGCCTATGGTCGATAACTACTCATCCAATAATGTTACTCCAAGTGTTAAGGTAATTTTGTATTATTATGATATTCTTTTTACATTGAATGACCCAATTTACCTTTAACCACAATAAATAGAGGTCAAAAGTAACTATTCATAAAAAGTTACTTTCATCTTATTGAACCACTTTTAATTACTAATAACAACCATGTATATAGTATTTTTGAAATTCAATTCACCAAAGCAGAAAAAGTTCATTTAAATGAAAATGTCAATTTTTTTAACTACTACTTAGTGGTTTCACTATTCACCAAAAATTGATGTTTTTTAGAAAAATAAAAAAAACAGCTATGTTATACATGATATTCCAAATTAAAAAATTATATCTATTTCAAAAGATTCAAAACATAGAAGTTGAATTAATTAATTTAAAATTAATTACCATTTTCAAAACAAATAGCGTGTTTTTAAGAAACAGTATCTATCAAAAGATTGACACTTGTTTATGTCCAATTTCAAAATAAAATTATATCAAATGACCAACATTGTATTAAATGGTATAAATATATTATAATTGCACTTTAAAACAAATTGAAATTACAATCCAACCATATAAATAAATTATATTAAAAAGTATATTTGAATTCAAATAAATTATTTTTCACTATTCATTAAAAAAATAAATTTTATCAGAACAATACCAAAAAATTACCCAATGTAAATTTTGATTTCCCTATTATAATGAAGAATATTATTTGGTCAAATAGAACATAAAAAAGTGACCAAAACTTGATTTAATGAGGTTTTTCCATCAAAAGGCTGTAAATCATCCTTTTAAATTAAATTATCATTTAAATTAGATTCATTCACATTTTAAGCCTGTAACTTTTATTTGATAAATGTAAAAACATTTAGCAAACATGTATAATAATATAATGGTTAGTTATATTTATTTCCGTCTTTACAAAGACTATGCATTAACAACCATATAAAATAAAATAATAATATTTTTTTCAGTATGACTTATCATTGTGTGTAACATTAGACTTCAAAGAAGCACATTGTTGCATATCGGGCATGCCATAGAACATAACATCCCCTTTAATGTAAAATTAATATTTAATTAAAAAACATTAATAAATTTGAACATGTCATATTACTTTATCTACCTGGGATGATACATCCATCCTCCTTTTTGGAAATTGCGTCTTCATAATTTTATTCACTTATCAAATAAATGGAGGTATTTATCCCTCATAGAATTTTCAGATTCCCACATTTCCACTTCAACAATATGGTTCTTTCAAAATTCCTTTACCTTATGAATTATATTATTCTGCAAAACTTTCTCCCTACGGTCAAATGTTTGGACAGGTTGTTCCTCATAAGAGAGATTCTCATCCTATTAAACTACCAGTAGACTTAAAACACTAGATGGATCTGGTATATACATTCTCAACATCGAAACATGAAAAACATTGTGTACCTAAGAAAAACTTTTAGGAAAATCCACTATGTACGCAACTAATCCAACATTCACTAGGATTAAATAAGGTCCAAGGAACAATGGAATCAACATTACATTCTTATCAAAACACATCACACTTTTCTTGTGGGGAAACTTTGAGAAAGACATGATCACCTTCCTCAAAATTAAGATCCTTCATCAGGTTCTCTACATAACATTTCTGCCTACTCTGAGTTGTTCTCATATTCTTCTGAATCAACCAAGCTTTTCCTACCATCTCTTCTACCAATTTTGGCCCCATCTTCTTCATTTTAACTACATCATCCCAAAAAGATGGAGTTCGTCACTACTTCCCAAAAAATTTCTCAAATAGGACCATATGTATTCTGGAATGAAAACTATTATTATAAGAAAATTCACCCAATGAAATATGTTAGTCCCAACTTCCCTGGTTATCTAGTGAACGCGCTTGTAGAATATCCTCTATGGTTTGAATTGTTCGTTCTGACTGCCCATCTGATTAAGGATGAAAAGTTGTATGAAAATTTAATTCAGTACCCAATGACTTTTGAAAGCCTTTCCAAAAGTTATATGTTAACCATTTATCACGATCAGATACAATGGAGTGGGTAATACCATGTAACCTGACTACCCCTTTAACATACAACAAAGAAATTTGATCTGGAGAGAATGTATCTTGAATAGTAAGGAAATGAGAAGATTAAGTCAATAAATCAACAATAACCCATATGTCTGGACATCCTGAACCTTATGTCTGGACATCCTTCATATCCATTAAAACCAATATTATAAAAAATATTAGATTATTATAAATGTATTACCAAAACGTATTCATATATATCCTAACATATATTTTTTTATTTTGGAATTTAATTATATTTTTATTATCAAATCCAAGTTAAAGTTATGTCTTGGGTAATAACTTCTTTTTTATATATATTTTGATATGTTATATCTTCAATCCTCATAATTTTATCATGGTTCCATAATCTCAAAAAGTTTAACTATTATATAAATTTCATATATATTTTGTATATATTATGTTGATGTAATCCATAATATTTAGCGATACGAAATGAATTTCACCATTGATGGTGATAGATGGTAGTATGTATTCATGAATTATGTATCTATTTATTTTTGGATTGAAATAAAGAATAATAAATGATGTATTATAATTTTTTTTTAAATTTAATTCAATATATATCACTTATTTTCATTAAAATAATCCTTAATACATTCCATGTGATTCATGAATGAATCACCTCACTTCGTGAGGTGCTATTATGTCATTCAAATGAGTGACATTATCATATTTCCACAAAATGGTTAGTATGATGGTATGTGTGATTTAAGAATTTAATAATAAAAATAACAACATAAAAATAATATATATCATATGTAAATATAAAATAAATGTATAATACCAGTTCAAATTGGTGGTAATGTGAAAACGAACGCTATCTGTTCATGATATTGGTTGTCTTCGTTAAGAATGAATGATGATTTTCTAAATTATTTTATGGATGTGTGCGGTTGTAGGTTGTACCCTTATCATAATAAAATCTTCATATTTATATAATAATGGGTTTATTATATATTATTGGTATAATAATAAGAATTTTGGTATTATAGGAAGAAAACAAAACTAAAATTCTCATGGAGGAACACATTAACTTCTCTGGGTATACTCCTTAGGCTTACAGTAACACCTTAATTTTTTGATTTCTTTACAAAATAAGTATTATATAATAAAAGGATGTAATTTGGGATGTTATTTTGTAATACCATGGTAAAGATGACTAGTTTGAGATGTTGAAATTGTGTGTATATTGTGTTCCCATGTATAATTGAGGTGGAGTGGCATTCTGGTAAATAATAAAAATTATTCACTACCATGAGGTCAATCAGACCACATGTGGCTCTAAATATGATTATTAAATGTGTTCAGTGGTGATATATTATAGAAAAACCTCCAATAAACAATGAAACAAATTTTTTAAATATTTCATTCCATAACATCTAAGTAACCATATTTTTACCATTTTGTTTTTTTTTCAGGACAGAATGTTTTCTAATATTGGTGATTAATCCATTGAAAATAAATTACAATAATACCAATTAGATAATTTCATCAATGAGTTGAACATTTTTTCTAGTTATCAGTAACTAAAAATTGCGTGTGAGAAAATATGAATTTTTATAATATAAATTATTTAATAAAACGTGATTTATTAAAAAACATTAATGTCAATTTTTAATAATTAATTTATTATCAGTTTTTAAATTATCAATACAAAGATGATATTTGGTTATATTTTTTAAACTATATATATCATGTAATATTCGTCTAAAAATTAATGTAACAAAATAATTCTTTCCATTTATTTAAATTCAAAACAATTTGTATCATTCTTAATTTAGTTGTTAATTAGATAATTATTTTCTATCTATTTTTTAAGAACATGATTTAATTATTTCAACACCAAGACATTAAAATAAATTATAATTATAAAAAACTCATTTTTATTTAAAATAAGTTTTTATTACAAATTTTATTTTGTTTTTATCTCTTTATTAATTATTTGTAGATATTAAATTATAAAACGTTTTTTCCTTATATTTACAATAACATATTATATTTGATATATTCAAATAAATTATTAATGAAATCTACATTATTCAGAGAATATAGTGGAAAATATCAAGTTTAATTTCATAAATTAAATTAATTATATTTTTTTCATTTTTACTCGTATCATTTTATTTTAATCCCTAGTAAACCAGTTTTTACCCTAACATGAGTAATTATTATTTTTCAGGGATTCACTATTAATGTTGGTAAATATGAAAGAAGGGTAATTTATATAATATAAATTATGATAAAGGGGGAAATTCGGGAGACCTCTCGCATGGGGATTCTTGGGCGATTTCGAGTCTGTGATTGATGGTGATTCTACTTGACTTTTATTTCGATCCTAAAGATGTCTTCGTTCCCCCCAAGATGGTGGTGGTTATATGTGGCGAGCTTGCTCCAGGTCCTACGGATGCAGTGAAAGATGGTCTGATAAACCCTAGGAGGAAGAATCATGGTTCAGCTTCTCGAAATAGGTTTTTCTCTGAATCTCAAATTGATTCTTCCTCGTTAAATAAGCAGATCACCAAGAATGGATTGATTTCTTTTGTTGAAGTGAGTCCAAAATTTTTGGAAGATCACCATGAAGAATGTCGGTTCTCGCTCATTTCTAGATCATCGGGAAACTGGAGTGAAGCTCTTGTGAGGTTTGATGAAGTGCGTACTTGCATGGCCAAAAGATGGGGCTTCTCTGATTGGCGCGTGATCTCCATTCGGAGAGGTATGTTTCATGTCGTTTTTTCCATCAAAGGAATTGTAGAATGGAGCCTGGAGTTTTGGACCAGTTTCTATGAAACCTGGCTATATAATGGTTCAACAGTGGGCTCCATTATCAAATCCTCTTTCCATTATGAACTATACCACTCAAACATGGATCCCCATTTGGGGATTAAACTGGTTTTTTTGGCATCCTTCGGTTTTATAGTAAGTTTCTTCAGCAGTTGGCTGCCCAATAAAGGTTGATAGGGAAATTGAACACCCAAGATATGGTCATTTTTCTCGTGTCTTCGTAGAAATCGATCTAGCATAGGTTCTTATTGACACTGCTTTCTTATTACTGGTGAGTATAAGCTAGAACTTGCTATACAATATGAGTGGTTGCCTACCTTATGTAAATCCTGTGTATGTATTGGTCATACGTCTTTGGAATGTCGTAGGAATGCTAAATGTACACTTTGTAAATCTCTAGGTATTACTTCTGATCAGTGCAAAAAATAAATTGGTTGTGCAGACTTGTACTAAGATTTTTTCCAGGGGAAAGGATCCTCAAAATGTAGGTCCTACCTCTTTTGTGGAGGTTGCCTAGCATGGTATATCTAAGATGACTGAGTTTTAGCCGGCTGTTGCTGTTGCTCGACCAGTGGATATGGAATTGGATCCAGTTGTTGTTGGAATAACCAGGGATGTGGATAACATGTCATGGGCTGATATAGCTGAATAGGAGGAAGGGTGCCATCTAGAACATGAGGATGTTATTACAAAGGCTTCCGAAATCTAGTAGGATATTGCGGCTGATGTCCAGCAGGGTGGAAATATGATTGTTCCGGAGGAGGAAGGGTACCTATCGGAGCATGAGGCTGCTGCCCAGAATGATGTAAATGTGGAATTTGATCATGATGAAATGGAGTCTTCTTGTAGTAATGGTAAAATTAAGGTCCTTGATGATGATGGTTTCCAATTGGTAATTCCGAAGAAGTCATGGGCATGTCTAGTTCAGATTCCTACTGTGGGAGCTCATATAGAAGATGTTGTGCTTCTGGAAAGTGCTAATGTAGTAGAGGTCGCGGCATAGTAGGTCGGTCATGAGGATATACTAATGAAGGGAGATTCTTCTATTGGGACGGAGGATGTGTTGGAGAGTTCACATGTGAAAGTTGTTGTTTTGGGGTAAATCTCTAATTCAAAATTGGAGGCTGCTCCAACAGATTCTTTGAGTGAAAAGGCATTGCAAAAATCTATAATGCCATTAATTAGTTTCTTTTACATGCTAGATTCTATTAATACTCTGGAGTTTTACTTGCTTAACCTTGAAGGGATAAAGAATGCAGGATGCCATAATCGAAGAGCTGCTTCTTTGATACCTTCTCCTATTGATGGGATGGAGACCTCAACGTTGCTGGAATGCCCATTATATAATTCTTTGATTTCTTATACTGATTTGTAGGATTCTCAGGCTGTATAGGAGGCTTGTCAGGAGATGCACGAAGAGGTTCCTGATGTTCTAGACCACTAGGATGGCACCTTCATGGAAGTCAGTCGGCATGGGGAAGCTTCTCCTGTGGAAAATTATGAGGTTCTACCGGTGGAGACTGAAGCTGGAATTCAGAGTGGGCGCGGGCATCTCCCAGCCAATCGGGGAGGGTCTAGGGGCTGAGGCCGTCCTAGAAAAATGTGATGTTTGACTGTTTTTTAGTTTTCTTTGTTGATGTGGTCTGCTATATGGTAACATTTCCCCCTGTATCTTGCAAATTTTAACTTTTTCAATAAATTTTGGGGTCATGGGTCTTTGATCCCATGACTGAGCCTCTTCTAGTATAAATTATGATGACTAAATATTATTTTAATTTTTAAAAATTCCATTAATATAAATTTAATATTTTAATTTCACATTAGCCTTGAATAATTGAAGAGAAATAACATTTTATATGAGAAAATGGACAAATATATTAAAATGTTTTTATATCCAATTTTAATACAAAATTGATTAAAATGGATTTAATTTGATTAATAGATGTACAATTGAACTAATTATACATTAAAACATATTTATTATATAATTTCTTATTTATTATAATTGTTGTGAGGATATAGTTTTAAAATAAACTTGATGTACAAGGATTTCACATGTATTTTTGTAATTTTCTAACTTAGTTTTAATTAATTAGTTTAACCATTTTTATATTTTTAGTTTATATTTGTAGTTTTGTAGTAGTTTAGATATTTTTATAATTTTTTGTCAATTTATATTCTTATATTATTAATTTATTATTTTTATTAGTTATATTAATTTTATATATTATATTTAAACTATATTATAAGTAGTTTCACTAATTTTAGTTTATTTTATTTTATTAATTTTTATTAGTATGTATATTTTTTAATACACTATTTGTATTTTATTTTATTTCATTATTATTAAAGTATTAATAGAATAGTTTTATGAGTTTATTATTATATTTAATATTAGAATTATATTTAATTATATGTGCATTGATATTTAATTTTTATTACTATTTATTGTTGTAATTATTTTTTTATTTAATTTTATTAGATAATTAGTTTTTTTATTTGAATTTAACTTTTATTTTTATTTTTTTTACTCCCCCCTAACTACCCATGCCTACCCGAGCTCACTCTGACTTTTTCTCCCACTTTTCCCACAACCTCCCCCTTCTCTTTAACCACTTCCCCTCTCCCATGCCTCCCCTCCCCACACCTCCTTCCCTCTCTCCTATCACCCACCAATTCCCATGCCTCATCCCTTCCCAAACCCTTTTTAATTTTTTTACATTTTTCTCTCTCTAATCCCCCACTCACCCATCCCTCCACGCAATCCCCACTACCCCATTTTTCCCCTGCACCCACCGGCCCACAATCATATCCTCTCATATCTCTCTCCTCTCATATTCACCCACTACCCATTTCCCTCGCCACCACATCCTTTCTACCATATACCCATTGCCTCTTCCCTCAGAGACACAACTTCCCTCCTTTTCTCATTTTCTATCCCCACCCCTCCACTCACCCGCGCCGCCTATCTCCTCTAACCCGCTGGACCCACAATGCCTCCCCAGGCCCTCACCCGCTCGCCACACTACCCCGCTCCCCCTCCCAGCCGCCGACCCCATATACCCTATCTCCTCTTGGCTACATCAGTGAGTAGACCTACTTGATTAGAACCAGCAAAAAACCATTACCAGGACCGCATCGTAGGTTCGGACACATCATTGACATTCTCTTGGCTTCAAATGATTCATGTCGCACAGTGAGTGCTATCGCAGATCAGATCATATTTTCAGTAGTGCGGTGGTTTGATTCAGGTGTGGAATCAGCGACTTCATGGAGCAGAGTGATGATTATTATTTTGTGATTCTTGATGGCATCGTGTAGTGACCATAGAAACTACACAAGCCTGGTGATATCTTCTATTTATTATTATATGTGTTGTGTCATCATGAAGGTTGGCTAATTTTATTTGTGTCAGAGTTGTGATGAAAGTGACAGTAATTTCATGTCATTAATTTATTCTCATGATTGATTGCCATTTGTATTATTTTTAATTTCATGTTTATTTAATTAATTTTATTTTCATTTAAATTAATTATCATTTGGGCTCTGCCCACATGCTTTGGTGCCCGTTCATGTGATAGATAATAAGTAATCATGAACGGGAGTTCATAAAAGAATTTATTTATCCAGAATTCGATCATGTGCGCGAGCGAATTCTGAATAAATAAATATATTAATTGAAAAAAATCAATATTTTGTGTCTGCGCTTATTCAAACTTGTGTGAGTGATACTGAATAAGTGATCTCATGTGAGCGAACCTGACACATGTAGATAATTAAACATTGTGAGAAACAGGTCGTCATATTTACCCAAGTAATTCAGTGCTATAATAACACATAAAATATTCATCAAGACAAAGAACGAAATGATGGATAATTTGTGTAAACATTAGAATACTGTCTAACATCAGAGAACGATTCCAGATATTATTCTGATTAAATTTGGAATTGGTGATAATTGAATAAATAAATATTAAAATGTGGGATGTAAATAATTGACATTTCATGCACTTGAACAGATGTCACGACTCTGACACTTCCATCTCCACCAGTTTCTTTCTTAGCATAATTAACATAGATAGTTTTAGTCAATTTAAATATTCATTTTTAAAATAGTCATTTAGTTTTTTAGAACATAGTTGTTAATCACACAATTAAAGATCATCTTCTTGAACATTCCTCCAAGGGGACATTTCTAGTGTCTAATCACATTCTCTCAATGGTTCGACCCTTCTCGCCACTTCTACAATAGTTGGTAGGATAATAAATATTGCAAATTTTAATGCATTGTGACGCACATGCCAAATTTCTGGCACAGTTGCTGGGGAGAATAGTAACATTAGATATTACATTAAAAGAGTGATTTTGGTCAAAATAAAATAAAAAATAAAAATTTTAAAAAAACTAAACCAACAAAAAAAAGTTATCTACTCTGGGAATTTTTCATTTCAGGGATTTTCAAGACACCCATATGTCCAAAATGACGTGGGCCGCACCACACAGTTACAACTAGTTCCCACCCTACCCACCAACATTGCAAGGTATGATGTATAATGATTCACCTCACATGCACTCTCTTGGTAATCCTATTTATTTTAATGATTATCATTCATGTATGTGTTATGATATATATTCTACTACTAGTCCTTATCCCCCAATTGATCATTTTAAAATTCAATGCATTCATGAAAATTTAGAAATTGATAATTCATGTCAAAAAAATGATTCAATAATTGAGAACATGTTTCAATATGCTATCACTGAGACAAATAAGATGTTTGAAATTCAAGATGAACGTAATGCAAAGATACTTTCTTCAACAAAAGATTTACAAAATCAAAAAAAATGTTTAGAAAACTCACTGAAATATTTAGAAAATCAAATGAAAAATTTAGGAAATCAAATGACTCAACTTTTTCATTTTTTCACCTCACTGACACTGAAAGATCCAATTCAGAACAATCCCTTTGAGGAAAGTTAAGTATAGGTTCCATTTGAACATCATTCATGTCCCGATTATGAAAATGATATTGATCTGCCTTCTTTTCATCAAGGTGATGACTCATATTCAGCATAATTTAATTCTTCCAATATAATCGCATTTCAAGAATATTAGAGCTCGGTCTTCCTCCCAATTGACCATAATTGTCCCTCTAAATGTGTGATTTCAATTCCTTCTATGAGTTCACAACCTAACAATATCAATGTGAAAAAGGACATGTTCAATGACTATCAAATTTCACCTTTTGAGAATGAAGAGTACATTGATCTAAGACTATTCATTACCATGATAGATTCAAAATTGAACCAAGAGCTGGTGGATTTCCACACTCAAGAGGGTATCACTTCTAATAACATTGAATCACCTCTTTCTGAAAATCATTGTGAGTCTGAAGCATTTTCTAAAATAAAGAATTCTGAAACATTTTTGGAATCGGAGAATCAATCATATTTTTTGGTAGAGAACACTCATAATTTTATAGAAACAATGAAATAATGGGATTTCATGGACATTCCTGAGTTTGTGGTGAAACACGTGCCAACAAAAAAATATGATGAGGTCAATATAGAAGAAAATTTAGAAAAATATTTCATTATTGACACAATGGAGTCGTCTGCTCCAATTGATCTCACCCCACTTTTTTCATGTCGCAAGTATAAATTGAGTTGGAAATCCATGTATTTACCTGTGATAGTGGTTGGATGTGAAAAATAATTGGGATACATTGTCAACCAAGATATTGCATTCAAGGATGTGATGGATATAAGAAAACCACTTAAGGAGTCTGTTAAAGGCATTTTTTCACATGTGTTTGTTCAAGGTGGTAATCTTCTTGATCTTTCCATCAATGACCTTTTCCCAAAATTAAATTATTCAGTATGTATTTCATTAGGCAAGGTATATTCTTTCCCTTATGAGAGGGATTACGTTCATTTCATTCTGCACATTCATTTTTCTAACAATCTTCTGTTGAGATTTTGTACAGCTTACATGATAAACTCATCTTCAATGAATGGATTCCACACTCCTACTGAAAAAGAAGTAGATGCATTGTTTAGATTTTTGTTCGATCCTGTTGGAGTTTCAACAATTTCTAGATAACGACATATTAAACATAGCGCTCAATGGGAGGCAACCCATCATTTGTTTGTTTTCATTTCACTGTATTTAATGCCATTTCATTTTTTTTCATTAAAAATAAAATAAAAGGGTTGAATTTCCTGAAATATATTTTCTAATTGAAATGTAGTGGATTTTAATTCATCATACAATTTTTTATCATCCACATGCTTTTGAATATAGTGTGAATTATTTTATATGATGTGAGTATGTGTGGTCAATGGGTAGGTTTTATTGGTATACCATTTCTGGAGCTTCATCAGATACATAAAACCTCTCTGTGTCTATCTACACTTACACAAGGAAGTTTATTATTTGTTCCATATTTTATGCTTCCAAAAACACCATGTAAACTAAGAAAAAAAACCCAAAACTTTTGAAAAAAATAACATTCTTGTCATCAATGAACCCACATAAAATCCGTTGTATTTTTGTTGCAACACATTCAGGAACATACCACTTTTGTCCCTGGGAAGTTTTAGCACCTGATTCTTGTTTGGATTTCATTGATCCTTGATCTCAAGACATAGATGATTGCTGATATTATTTCATGCTTCGAAAATGTATTTCAAAAACTTGTATAATTTTGAGACACTTATTTTCACTCATTCTTATTTGTGTTATCCAACATTATATTTCCATACCTGTGAGGACTCTAAGACATTTTAAATCATATCTTATTTATCGTTTTCATGACATAATCTCAACCATGTTATGTCTTCTAGAACTTTCCATGTTTTTCCATCAAAGAGATAAGAATTTTGAATGTTGCACTAATATTATCGAGGAAACTGTTCGATATTTTGACCCTTTTGACCAACTAATCCATCCTTATATTTTATCCATCCTGTAGCCCATAGAATCCACAAATAAGACTTTTTAAGATAATCCCATAACTGATACCCCTCCCTACCCATTTATTTAATTTTTTCATGATAATTTTCAATCTATGTGTGGGGTAGATATTTACTCATGGAGAGGGTTATTTGAGGGGCAGTGAGTCATTTGATGCACATGGATTGAAATTCTCTTATCCTGGCCATATGTGTCATATTTCACAGTATCCACATTCAATACATGTGTTTTGATATAGGAATATCGAATCCTTTTGGTTCCAACAATGAGTACATTAGTGGTCATTATGCTGTAACCCTCAACTTTGGGAATAACTATAAAAGTGATGATTCATTAATCCAGGATCTAGGAAGTTTTTTATATGACAAACATTAATTGAGATGTTATAGCGTATACACTACTTATGTACCATTCTTTGGGATTGTTGTCTGGAATTTATTTCATGGGGTTTTACAGTTGACACTCAACTATTTTTCCTAGACATACTATTTGAGTGAGTTGTGTATTAAAAAAAGAGTGAAACATTGGATTATAAAATGCATGGGGACAAGCAGTGTTTTCTGTGTGGGGGAGTGAGAGTTTGAGGGAGACATTTGGATTGACATTTATCATGCATTTATTTCAAGATTCAACCCTCTATTTTGCCCAAAAAAAATAACTGTCACAAATTTTTTATGACCCACCATCCCACAACCTCAGAGACATTTGAACCTCATGTAATGTCCTTGAGATTGGTGCATTTTTGGATTTCCAGTAGTACGGATGTGTAATTCATTGAATGACTATGGTAAACATGAATGTGTACAATAATTGAGAATGACTTTGATCAAATATTTTTTAGAGTTGAGAGTGATGGTGAGGTAGGTCACATGATTAATGAGTGCTCGTACTTGTTTTGAAAAGAATTCATGTGAAAGAAATTTTTTTCTTGAACTTTGAAGTTTTAAATTAAGCATGATAATTTATGAGTAAAAGATATTGAAAAATTTTGAACTTCTAATTTTGATGTTTTGATTTTTCTGCGGCCACTTTTGTTTTATTTTTGATTGTTTTTCCCAGGACTGCAAAATTTTAAGTATGGTGGACTTGATGTACATGGATTTCACATGTATTTTTTAAAATTTATAACTTAGTTTTAATAAATTAGTTTAACCATTTTTATATTTTTAGTTTATTTTTGAAGTTTTGTAGTAGTTTAGATATTTTTATAATTTTTATTTAATTTATATACATATATTAGTAATTTATTATTTTTATTAGTTATATAAATTTTATATATTATATTTAAACTATATTACTATTATTAGTTTCACTAATATTAGTTTATTTAATTTTATTAATTTTAATTAGTATGTATATATTTTAATTCTCTATTTGTATTTTATTTTATTTTATTATTATTATAGTATTAATAAAATCATGTTATTAGTTTATTATTATATTTAATAGTAGAATTATATTTAATTATATGTGCATTAATATTTAATTTTTCTTACTATTTATTGTTGTCATTATTTTCTTATTTAACTTAATTAGATAATTAGTTTTTTATTTGAATTAAACTTTTATTTTTATTTTTTTTTAAGTCCCCCCAAACTACTCACGCCTACCCCACCTCACTTTGACTTTTTATCCCACATTTACCACAACATCCCCCTTTCACTTTAACCACTTCTCCTCTCCCAGGCCTCCCCTCCCCACCCCTCCTTCCCTCTCTCCAATCACCCACCTATTCCCACACCTCATTCCTTCCAAACCCCTTTTTTGTTTTTTTACCTTTTTCTCTCTCCAATCCCCCACTCACCGTTCCCTTCACACTATCCCAAAATCCACATTTTCCCCCCATACCCACCATCCCTCCTCTCTATCCTCTCAAATCTCCCTCCTCTAACATTCACCATCTACCCATTTCCTACATCACCACATCCTCTCGTCCATATACATGCTGCCTCTTACCTTGGAGACCCAACCGCCCTCCTTTTCCCCTTTTCTATCCCCAGCCTTCCACTCACCCATGCCCCCTATCTCCTCCAACCCACTGGACCCACAACACCTCCCCAAGACCTCACCCACTCGCCTCACTACCCTTCTCACCTTCCCAGCCACTGACCCCATATACTCTATCTCCTCTAGGCCACTTCAGTGAGCAGCCCTCCTCGATCAGAACCAGCAACAAACCATCACCAGGAGCGCAGATGAGGTTCAGACACGTCATCAACATCCTCTTGGCTTCTGATGATTCACGTCACATGGAAAGTGCAAGAACAGATCTGATCATATTTTCAATGGCGCGGTGGTTTGATTCGTGTGTTGCATCAGCGACTGCATGGAGTGAAGTGATGATTATTATTTTGCGATCATTCACAACATCTTGTGGTGACCACAGAAAAAACACGAGCACAATGACATATTCTATTTATTATTTTATGTGTTGTGTCATGGTGATTGTTGGCTAATTTCATTTTTGTATGAGTTGTGAAGAAAGTGATGGTAATTATATGTCTTTAATTTATACTCATGTTTGATTTCCTTTTGAATTAATTTTAATTTCATTTTTATTTAATTAATTGTATTTTCTTTTAAATTAATTATCATTTGGGCTCTGCACGCATGCTTTGGTGCCCATTCATGTGATACCTAATAAGTAATCACGAATGGGAGTTCATCAGAGAATTTATTTATCCAGAATTTAATCAAGCGCGTGAGGGAATTCTGAATAAATAAATATATTAATTGAAAAAAATTATTATTTTGTGTGTGCTCTTCTTCAAACTTGTGTGAGTGATACTGAATAAGTGATATCATATGATAGAACTTGACGTAGGTAGATACTTCGACTTTTTGAGAAACGGGTCGTCATATTTCACCAAGTGATTCAATGCTATAATGACCCGCAAATTATTTGTCAGGAAAGAGAATGAAAAGATGGATAATTTGTGTAAAAATTAGAATACTGTCTAACATTAGAGAACGAGACTATATAGTATTTTGATTAAATTTGGAATCAGCGATAATTGAATAAATAAATATCCAATGTGGGATGTAAAGAATTGACATTGCATGCACTTGAACGGACGTCACGACTCTGACACTTCCATATCCGCCAGTTTCATTCTTATCATAATTAACATAGATAGTTTTAGTCAGTTTAAATAGTCACTTTAAAATAGTTATATAGTTTTTTAGAACATAGTTGTTAATCACACAATTAAAATAGTCATTTTTAAAATATTTATTTAGTTTTTGGATTAGTGTTAATGAGCTAGGGGTTGATTCTGAAGTAGCGTCATTCCCATTAATGATTTCATGATCACTAACAGTACATAATTAATATTTATAACAGTTATTCACTAAAAGATTGAAAAACACATGAGGTAGTACACAATTCATCATCTAGTGGTGTAGTTATTATTTCAATATCATGATTTACCTTACTAGAAAAGTGAACATGATCATTAATGTCCTCCTATTATCAGTTTATTTTTTAAAATTTTTAACAGAAATATTGAAAATGAAACCTAGAAATAATGTATACCCTCAAAAAATATATAGATAATAATCTATTAATATATGTTTGAAACATATATACGATATATAAAATATATAAATTTGAAGAAAATAATGATAATGATATTTAAAGTGGGAGATTAATTACCCAAAAATAATAAAAGGGTTGTTTTTATGCTTTCAATAATCAAGTAATAACTCACATTTTAAATGATTCTAACATCCTAAACAATAATATTAAATTTTTTATATACACACATAAATGAACTATTTATACATAATGGATTTATTATAGATTTTTTATTTTAAAATATAATCATTTTTATTATGTCAAAATTCACATCTTTCATAACCCGAGGGTGTTTATTCTATGGTTATGAGATCACATTGGTTTATTGATGATAAATGGAGTTGTTTTAAAATAATAATATATTGTTATCTATGTAATTATATGATGATCATTTAATTAAAAATGTTTCAATTCTTCCAAATATCTTTATGAGTTCTGCTATATGCATGGTTCATTAAGTATCAATGATATAACTTAATATATAATTTATTGCATTTTTTACAGTCCAATATGAATTATTTTATTTATTTAATTTTATAATTATGCCTCCATTAATAAATATGAATATTATTATAATAATATTTTTATACTCATATATAACCAAACATATTTTCTTATAAACAATCATAAACCAAGAAATAATTGTATAAAGAAATTATATAATTGGTTATACCATCCATTAGTTGATATTTTATTATGAAAAAATATGATGTAATATTTTTTATTATTAATATTAATGTATCATATTATAATATATTACATTAAATTGAATATGTATATTATATTTTTTGGGAGTCAAAATATTAGATAGTGGAATGGAAATAGGAAAATTGGATTTAAGTGTTACTAACTTGGACTTTTATATAGCTACCCTTCTATTTGAATTATTCAATATAATGGTGGACATTTGATGATAAATGTACTTGGACTCATTATATATATTTTATAAAATGTGAGGATTAATGTGTGAAAAAAGAATTTTATAAGGGGGAGTGTGGTGTTTTAAAAAATATTCAACAAATTAAATATTATATATTCAAATAGAGATGAAACATGTGATTAAATAGTAAGGGGATTGTTATATAATAGTAAAGAAAAAATTAAAATATACATATAACCTTAAGAACCTTCAATATTTCATTTATATCAACTATACAATAATATGTTTATATTATTGTATTTTACTATACCCAAATGTATATTTATAGTTTAAAAAACAATGAATACTATCACATAATAAATTTACATTTTTTGGACTAAAAAAATAATACATATTTTCTAAAATTAATTTTATAAATATTGGATATAATTTATTAAAAAAAATCATTTATTTGAAGATATTAATTTATATGAGATGATCAAATTTATAACCCTCATATTTAATATTATATCATAAAATTATATTAATATTTAAATAAAAATAAATACAGATTTATAAAACAATTATATCCATGGATCATTTTTATGAAATTGTTAAATTTATTAAAAAAAATATTTTAATGAGAATAAATCATAAAAATTTCCAAAAAACAAATTTATTATTCCATTATGGAAAACTTATATTATATTATATAAAAATAAATTTTATCGTATTATGATAATTCGTTTAATTGAAAAAAAATAAAATTTTATTATAACGTTTTATGGATAATTTTCTGTTGCAATAGTCATATTATCAATAGAATGGTTTCCATTACACATCTAATAAGTTATTATTGTTTTCATTGTTTATTATTATGTATGATTATTTTAAATGTTTTCTATTCTTAATTTTAAAATTATTTAAAATATAACTAAATATAGTTACATTATTATTGTTTTTTACATTATTGATCATTTTTAGTGACCCAGATGTTCTGAAATATCATTTTCTGGTTTCTTTATTTAATTATGTTTATTTAACTTTCATATATATTCTATTTTTATGAAATATTTTTAGAATTAATATTTTTTCCTTATTAATGTAATATAATTCTGTTAATTATTTTATTATGTTGTATATTATATTTTTTAAATGATAAAACACTAATATATTAAAAAGAGAATTTTATATTCAGAAACTATGGGTCATTAATAGGTGAATGGTTGTATATAATATTTATTTGAAGTAGCTACATTGTGAATTTATAGAAAATTCTAAGAAGGTACCCATGGTTTTATAGATGAGTCTCACATGTTTTTCCCATTCAGTTATTCTGTCATTTTTCATCCATGTGGGCGATCCTTTTGATTTTTGCATCTAAGACGAGCAAGAGTATTATTCTATAAATTTAAGTTGATAGCGTATATTTTTTATGGTTTCATATTAATTACATATCCTTGTGATTAATCTAATGTTAATATCATTTTATTCATAATCATGTTATCATGATTTAAATTTTTGATAATAAAGTCCTCCCATTTTGGTTATATATACATTTTCTATACTCATAATCCACTAAAAATATGGATGCTTATGAAAGTGGTTATGCACCCCCCATCTTTTTTTCAAATATTTAATTATATTAGAGGGAATTAAAAAATGGTAACTTGGCATTATTTGAGAATTATAACTCTCAATTTACATTTTAAATGTAGTTTGGAAGATGTTGGAGATTATATATGATACTTGATATAGGATTTTTTAACACCTTTATTTGTATAGAATTTATTTTTTAGGTAAATGGGACTACAATATTTTTATTATTTTCATTATTATTGTTATAATTTTAAAGGGATATATTTTGGATGAGAATTTATATAGACCTGTACTTGGATCAAAAATTTGATTGAGATCAATAATTTTTTAGGAATGTATGGAAGTTATCAAATATTCATCATTTCACATCAATGTGAATGGTAAGATTCTGTAAATGTGGGTTTTTGAAAACCTATATTTTTAGAAGAATTTTTTTAAAAAAAAGACAATTGAAATGATTTAAATGTGAGATTAAATTAATTAATGAACATTAAATAAAATGATTTGTTTTATCATAAATATTGTATTTCTTCCCTCTTAATTGGTTAAAATTAGGATTATGGTTTTAAATACATTTACTAGATTTGATTAAATTTTTTGTGTGAAAGCATGGAGTATAAAAACTCTTTAATTAGTGTACATATGAAGTGAAAATGATGAATATTTTATATAGTAAATGATTTTTCATGACAAGTTTCCTTGGATTAAGATGTTGAAATTGGTTAGAGTATGGTGAGAGACTCATATTGGAATATTCCATTCCCATGGGATAATATTGTAAAGGTTGGTTGATTATCCATGGTCTATATAGTTTCATTTATTTTTGGTAGATAATATTAGTGTTTTTAATGGTATTTATAGAGTATCTTAATATCCCTTTTCAGGATAGGTTACAATTGTTGGTACATTGTGTATACTCCATGGAGTGGGATGAATTTTTATGTAGTGTAGATCTATTATGATGATATATTACTCATTATCTGGGTGTTAGGAAAGACGTACACTCACCAAGAATACTATGATTCCATCCATCCCGACACCAAACCTGGCCTGTGGTAAGGCCTGGAGGGCATTCCCTATCACCACAACCTGGAAAATTGTTCAAGGGATTAAAAAATTATATTTGGGAATGATATTTCCCAGGAAAATAGACAATAAAAAACCCTATAAAAATAAAACATTACAACACAGTTAATAATTTTAATGGCCCAGACCTCACTAGTCCATTACTTAGTGGAAATGTGGTGTTAGAGGTGTTCTGGGAGTTCAAGGTAAGTTATCTCCAACGCTTCTCAAAAATCGTCCTTTTCGACGAACCGTTTCAATGATAGACAGTTGTAAACTGTAACATCACATTGTGTCTTCAAGTAATTTTGATGTTTCTACCTACCCTTATTTTGCAGTAGTGACTTGAGGGTGTGTTGGATGAATCTGTAAGGAAAACTAAAGGGTAGTAGCTTTCGCATGGGCTGCACACGGTTTGTCTAAACCGCGCGTCCATACCATAAGTAGTGAATGTTGGAGGCAGTGGATAATGCATGGTTAGTGCACGGTTTGTCTAAATGTGAGGCCTAACCATTTGAGGAGTGTTTGACGAGGTAGTAGTGACCGCAAGGTTAGAGCACGATTTGTCTAACCATGCGAATAAACCGTGCGGGCACTTAAACTATATCCTGAAATTTAGGATCTCAACCATTTTGACTCTAACTTGCTCGTTTAATCTCCTAAGAGGCCATAACTCGAGATTACCCTCTCTTGAAGCTAGGAGAAACTCTCCCAAGTGTTTTGTAGGTGATCTAAAGGCTTCTCTGGGCAAATCGAATACGATTTCTTGAGTCATGTGATCGTTCTTCTTCATTCATGAGTTGTTTCTTAGATCCACTTGAATCTACTTCCCCTATTCTCTCAGTTTCAGAGATCTACATCCATTATGGGTATATCTATATGTGTTGATGCCAGTTATAATGAGTTTTGGTCTTGGTTGTGTTAGGAAAAGAGATCTAAGGAGGATTCTTGGAGAATCAACTCGTCTTTCTTGTGCGTTCTTCGTTTGTTGGGGTTTTAGTCAAAAACCCTTGAGGTAGGGGATTTGATGCTTCTCATTCATTTATGTTCGACTGTATTGTTATCATGTTTAATCCCACTGGATAAAAATGGAATTGACATAATAAATATTTTGAACCAGATAAGGAATTTTTTATCGATCATATGATATTGCCTCTTGTTTTGCTAGATAGTGTGATATCTATGATTGCTTTTCTTAGCTGTTTGTTCTTGATGGAAATCGAAAAAGAATGTAAACCTGGATTAATTGATAATTGTTTGGTGAAAGATAAAGAGTCATGAATATGAATCTCATTCTTAGTTTAATTTGATGCTAATAAAATTGGTGTAGTAAGC
This sequence comes from Viscum album, assembly GCA_963277665.1. Lineage (NCBI taxonomy): Eukaryota > Viridiplantae > Streptophyta > Magnoliopsida > Santalales > Viscaceae > Viscum > Viscum album. The sequence goes on along the minus strand of OY728161.1, from coordinate 576,691,649 downwards.
CTATTTAATATTTTGTGATAGCTTAATAGTATGGTTTCCCGATGTTGGAACCAATGGATTATAAACCGATTTATTCAAGATGTATTAAAGAATTTAATTGTTTGATAATTCCTTGAAGGGTTCTGAGTTACCCTCTTGATTGTTAAAGGGCTATAGCTTAGTTGTTGTGATATGTGGGGGCGTAGATGCCTTTTTGGTGATGGAAGCAGATGACGCCTAGAGTGGAATGATGCATTGGTTTATGCATGTGGGTGTCAGGTAGGACACCAGGGTTGGTGGAATGGAATGGATATAATTGTTGGATGCATGTTGTTTCATTAGTTGTTTATCTTCTTTACTTCTCCCCACTACTCAGGGCAGTTGGTCTTCATTTCCCTTCTTCCGAAAGAGGTGAAGACACGCGGGTTATGCCACATGCTTTCCGTGTTTAGATTTTCAAGGGGGGATGGTTCTACGCTCTTCTTATATGCGGTAAAGACTCAACAGGTAGTAAAACTAATCATCGTGTTGAGCCCCTTATCGCTAGTAGCATAGAATGATTTTCTAGAATGCCTGGGAATATGGGAAAGTGTTTCTGTAATGAATGTTTGAATAAATGGTGTTAACCATTGGGGTTGGAGTTCACTGGAACATATTGTTGAGGCTATAATATTAAAGGGCTAGTGGACTTTGGTTGTGATTCTAATGAAGTCTAATGTGGAATTGTTCACATTTAATTAATGTTTAAAGAATTAATTAACGTAAAGTGGAACTGAAAAAAAAGGAATTAAGTAATCTAATAAAGTTCATTAAATAGTTGTATGCTTATAGGATACCTTTTCATAGAAGTAGTTGCTCGAAGTCTGAGAGACTTTATCTGTAGTGGTGTCTAAGACTAGGTTATTCCCATAGTGTGGTTGTGAGATATAGTATATTTTGTACTTTTTGTGTTTCTATATGCTACTCCACCATGTCAGTAAGAGAAAATGACAACCCGAGGATTCTAAGACCTAGGGGGTGTTTTCCCCAACATTACAATGGGAGGGTGAATGGCAAACTACCCCCTTTGTCCTCGCTCTCTTCTCTTGGTAGATACTTGTGCTGGTAGGCATAGCGGTTAGTTTCCCCATATATGTGTGTAGAGGGTTGTAATGGAGTATGGTTATTAACACACATATATTCTGGATATAGTATCCTAAGGACTAATATAGGTGTAACGTGTATAGGCTATGATGGATTGAGGATACTTACATAGTGTATGAGTTGTAATGGATTCAGGTATAATATCTGACATATGATACACGTTATGTGAGCTATGGTGGCTCCCAGAATCTACTTGGTTACTTTTGGGTGTGAGGATGGTGTAGTGCTTTAGCCAGGTGTCTGCGAGCAAGCCATTTTGGTGCACGAGGGGCACATTTTTGTTCTTCGCACAGGTGTCTACGGGCAAGCCTTTTTAGAGATATATGCTCAGGACGTGCGATATTGGGGAAAAGCGGAAAACCAGTGGGGAAGTAGTATCGGGGTACCCTTGATATTCTTTACAATATGCTATATTAATGTATGGGTTACTTGGTGAGAGTATCCATGGAGAGGATGGGAAACATAGTATAGCTGCTTAGATAACAAGTTAGTTTCACTTTTTTCTCACTTTACTTTATCATTCTCTCTTTACTTTCACACGAGAGGATTTTGGGAGGATCCTACTGAGTATACTGTCATACTCACCCTATGTTTATATAAACTGTTTTTTGGTCACTTGGAGCGGGTCGAAGATCAGGATGGTTTCTACTAGCTTGTGGTTGGAGGAGCTGTTCAGGCTTGTGGTTGCTACTGGTTTTTACTTCCTATTGGGTACTTGTAGTTTTTCCCTTTCAGTTGTGGTTATTTTGCATGGAATTACATATGTGCACTTGGGATTCGTTTATATTTTAGTTCTGAGTTGGAGTTGGTTGTTTTCTATCTTATCTCTCTCTTCCGCATGTCTTCTCTTAGAGGGTAATGCCTCTCATTTGTGTCTTTATTATACCATCGGTTCTAGTCGCCAACTCAGGGCCTATAGCCCAGGAGGGGTACACTTTGTGGGGAGGGGGTCATGACCGAGTGGTACCACAGGCTCTGGTTGAGGGATAGGATAGAGTTTGGAGTTAGGAACACGTGAGGTTGCATGGGTTGGTTGGGAAACAGTGTCATTCATGTTTAGAAAGTGAGGTAAACACTGGAGACCGGCTGAGACATAGTCGTTTCTGGCCCCCAAATGATCTGATGTATGAACTTTTAAGTTGACAATGGCTACTAAACTAGGTGATACTAGTTGTAGGGTAGAGACCGAGGAAACGATCATGCATTATTTTTATTTGTGCAAGTTTTTTAATGGGTAGACCTTGGGATAGGTTAACCTAAAATGAATAAAATAAAACAATTAATTAATTAATGTTGATTCTTCCATATTCTAGGATTAGGAACTCTAACAATTGTTATTTTATAGGTATGGATCCAGGTCGATGTCCTCGTCAGGTTTGCACAGAAATTGTCAAGCAGGATTTTCCAGCATATTGCCACAGGGTAGAGGTTGATGACGACGACAATTGGAGTATGACACTCCTAGAGTTTCACCGCTAGAGTCTGCAGAAATATGAGGGCTCTATTTCAGATGCATTCACAGAGGACTGGTTGGAGGAGGTTGATATAGGCTTCAGTTCGATATGTGCTCTGAAGGAGCACTAGGTGTCCATAGCTAGACAATGCTATGTGGAGCTGCAAGGATGTGGTGGTTCTTGTACCTCGAGGATCCTGAGGAGTCAGCAATCTCATGGGATGAGTTCCGAGACAAGTTCAGAGTTAGGTTCCATTCTTCGACTGCGAAGGCGTCCAGTCTCCAGGAGATTCTTACCCTTCCATAGGGGAGCTCTACTGTTCGAGAGTTTGGAATCCATTTTAGGAATATTTTACTATATGCTTCGGACATGTTACTAGATAAGGAGGCCAGGGCGAGGCATTTCGAGGAGGCCTTGCATCTAGAGATCTGGAACCCGGTCACCCCATTTATGATGAAGAGATATCTTGAGGTGCTGGTGAGGGAAGAGGTTGTCGAGAGGACTTTGGGCTGAACCGAATCATCAAAATAGGGGGGTCATCATGATCCATCACAAAGCCGAGTTGTGGTCCGGGGTTATCGGTTTTTAGGGAAGAAGAGTTTCTGTTCTTCCAGGGGTAGGTCCCAGCCCTTCACATCTCGTTTCTCCAGAGGTAGAAACTCTTGGTTTTATGGCAAGGGATCATGCGCGTGTTTTTCTTATGGTGGTCATGGCCATATGTAGCGGGAGTGCCCGACCTTTCAGAGTGATCATCATGAACTGGGAGCTACGCTCCAGGTTACATCATTTAGGTAGTTCCTATCGAGGTAGTAGCAGCCAGCTGCACCAGTTTTAGATCAGTAGAGGGTAGATGGGGTAGGAAGAGGACAGCCCCATGAAGCTACCTATCCTCAGAGAGTAGAGCACGGCCGTGGTGGTGGTCGTCGTCAGGGTTAGAGAGGTCATGGATGAGGTTGTGGTCAGCTTCATGCTCTAGCGTTGCTAGCTCCAAGTGAGATAGACGTCATTCGATGTACCCTTTGGTTGTTTTCTACCTTGGTGTGTGCCTTGTTTGATTCAAGAGAAACACACTTCTTCATATCACCTACCATTGTCCATGCATTGGGAATTGAGGTAGAGAGGCTTTCAATTTCCTTGGCATTGACTAGGACAGTTGGAGGTCGATCTAACTTGTTTCAAGTATGTAGAGACTCTGAGCTATTGTTGGGGAAACACCTCTCTTGGGTTGATTTCCTATATTTTCTGATGCAACCATATGATTTCATCCTCCACATGGATTGGTTGTATTTAGTGCAGGCTATCGTTGATTGCTTCGGGAAAAGGGTCATCTTCATCAGTGCGGATGGAGAACAAGTGGTGTTTTTTGGTGAGTGAGACCCTCGGATCAGTCATACGATCATTCCATCCTTAACATCTATGATGGCTGAGAAGATTCTGAGTTCTTTAGAGGTTCATGAGTTGGCATTTCTTAGGGTCGTAGAGGAGTACCCAGATGTATTCCCAGAAGAGGTTGTAGAATTACCCCATTGATGAGAGATCAAGTTTAGGATCGAGATATAGCCATAAGCGTATCATATCACTGTGTATCCATATAGGATGGACCCCTCTGAGTTTTGAGAGATATGTTTATAGCTTGATGGTTTGTTACAATGTGGTTTTTTCGGCTGAGTGTGTCACCATGGGCGGCACCATTTTTTCTCATGAAGAAGGCTGGCAGTATTTTGCGGGTGTGTGCCGATTATCGTCACATAAACAAAGTGACATTCAAGAATCACTATCCTCTTCTACGAATTGATGAGTAATTCTATCAACTAAATGGTTCAAGTTGGTTCTCAAAGATCTACTTGAGTTATGGATTTCACCAGATGTGTGGGGAGGATGAGGATATCCTGATGACTGCTTTCTATTGTCGTAATGAGCATTATGAGTTTGTTGTCATGCCATTTGGCATGGATAATGCACTGGCTATATTCATGGGATTGATGAATGTTGTGTTTTGAGATTTCCTGGACATGTTCATTGTATATTTCATCGACAACATCCTTATGTAATCAACACCTGAAGAGGAGCATGAAGAGCATCTACAAGATGTTTTGGGAGTCCTTCGTCAACATCAACTGTTTGGGAAGTTGTCTAAGTGTGAGTTTTGTGCTCGAGAAGTCCGTTTCTTGAGGCATTTTATGTGCCAACAGGGAGTAGATAGGGATCCATCAAAGATTGAAATAGTTGTGTCTTGGGCATCCCCCAAGACACTGTCAGAGGTGTGAAGTTTACTTGGTATCACAGGCTACTACAGGCGGTTCATAGCCAATTTCTCACGAGTTGCAACCCCTCTAACAGCTTTGACTAAGAAGGATCAGGAATTAATATGGACTGATCAGCGCTAGGAAAATTTCAAGTATCTAAAGGATAAGTTTGTAAGTGCTCTAGTCCTTTGTCTTCTAGCTGGAGGAGTTCAGTTCGATGATTTCTGTGATGCTTCACATCTGGTGTTAGGCTATGTTCTCATGCAGTAGATATCGGTTGTTTTATATGGGTCTCAGCAGTTATGTCCCCATGAATGCAACTATGCCACCCATGATCTTGAGTTGGAATCCATGATGTTTTCTATGAAGTTGTGGATAAATTACCTCATTGGTGAGTGCTTTGTGGTTTTCACAAATCATAAAAGTTTGAGGTATGTTTTATCCCACCGTGACGTGAACATACAACAATGTCGGTGGAGGGAGTTCTTGAAGTAATATGAATTAGAAATATCGTATACTCCTGTAAATGGGATTTTTGTTGCTGATGCGTTCAGCTAAAAGTCACGTAGTGATGCTGTGCATGAATTCGGTGATTCCTGGAGAAAAATGGAAGAACTACTAGCATTGAATCTTGATAGGGGAGAATTTTGGGGTAGAGGTTATCTTTTTTAGATGATGATACAGTCATCCCTGATTTTGAATGTAGAAGAGTCCCAGTTGGGAGATCTAGAGGAGAAGGTCAGGAGAGATCGAGTTGTTTGTGGTGAGGCCCCTGATGGTTGGACTGAAGATGAAAAACACCAAGTGTTGTATCATGGATGGATTTTTGTTCCCTTGACGATGCGTGAGATGCTTCTCAGAGGGTTACATATTTCTCCTTTAGTGGTACATCTAGGCGTGACAAAGATGTATCGAGCCTTGAGGAGTCAGTTTTGGTGGCCTGGGCTGAAGCGTGTGGTTGTGGAGTTTGTTCCTCAATGTTTTGTCTGTCAGAAAGTGAAGGTCGAACACCGTGTTCCTGGTGGTGTTTTCCAGCCATTAGAGATTCCTCAGTGGAAGTGGTATGATATCTCAATAGTCATTGTTACTGGTTTACCTCGAGCTCTGGGAGGAGATGATGCTATTTGGGTGGTAGTGGATCATTTAACAAAATCGGCCCTCATCATTGCAATCAAGGAGTCAAGCTCAGTGGAGGTTTTGTTGATGCAGTATCTAGAAGAGGTGGTGAGACTTAATAGAGTCCCAAGGACGATCATTTCTAATCAAGATCCTCATTTTACCTCTATGGTGTGGAGAGGTCTCCAACATACTTTTGATTCTCAACTATGCCTTAGCACTGCTTTTCATCCTCAAACGGATGGTTAGACAGAGTGTACCATCCATAATTTAGAAGACATGCTATGCTCTTGTGTTCTTGATTTCGGAGGTTCATGGATGAGGCACTTAACCTTGGTAGAGTTCGCATACAAGAATAGTTTTCACTCCACCATCAGTATGGCACCGTTTGAGTCCTTGTATGGTAGGCCTTGCTATTCTCTATTGGGATGGACTGGGGTTGGAGATTCAGAAATTCTCAGATTGGAACTGGTGAAGAATAAAACAGAGATGGTTCAGGTGATTCGTGAGAGGATGAAGACAGTGCAAGATCGTCTGAAATCAAATGCTGATCAAAGAAGGAGACCCATAGTGTTTAATGTTGGGGACCATATATTTCTGAAGGTGACTCCCCGTCATGGTAAATGAAGGTTTTTTCATATAAGTAAGCTTTATCCCTTATTTTATGGGCCATTCGAGGTGTAATCTTGTGTTGGAGCTTTGGCGTATCGAGTAGCACTTCCCCCACAGATGAGTCAGACACATGATGTTTTCCATGTATCAAAACTTTGTCGTTATCTTCATGATGAATCTCACATCATCGACTGTGGATAGATCAATGTTGATGATGATGCAACCTTTGAAGAGTGACCAATGGAGTTCCATGACCGCACAGATAAGGTGTTGTGCGAGCATTCTATTCCTTTAGTTCGTGTCTTGTGGTGACACAGTGACTTGGAGGAGAGTACCTGGGAACATGAGTCATAGATATGTGCTCAGTACCCAGAGATGTTTGATGTTTAACTAATTTTATGTATCGATGTATCTTTTTTGGTTATGAAACATTCATGTTTATGAGATGGCATCCTTTGTTGTTTTTAGTGGCTTTCTCTATTTTGAGAGGTATCTCAATGGGTGGTCGTTCGGACCCTATTTCATTTTCTCTTTATGTGGGTTTTTGATTCATGAGGAAAAGAATGTTTTGAGAGGTATCTGATGTAATGGCTCAGACCTCTCCCGTCCATTACTTTTTGGAAATGTGGCGTTAGAGGTGTTCTAGGAAGTCAAGATAACTTATCCTCAATGGTTTGCCAAAATCTTCCTTCTCGATGAACAGTTTCAACGGTAGACAGTTGTGAACTATAACATCACGTTACATCTTCAGGTACTTTTTATGTTTCTAACTACCCTTTTTTGAAGTAGTGACTTGGGGGTGAGTTGGGTGAATCTTTATGTAAAACTAAAGGGCAGTAGCTTTCACACGGGTTGTGCACGGTTTGTCTAAATCATGTGGCCATACCATGTGTAGTTAATGTTGGAGGCAGTGGATAATGCACGGTTAGTGCACAGTTTGCCTAACGGTGCAGACTAACCATGTGAGGAGTGTTTTAAGAGGCAGTAGAGACTACACGGTTAGCGCACGGTTTGTCTAACCGTGCGAGTAAAATGGGAGAGCACTTAAACTATATTCCAAAACTATGGATCTCCACTGTTTTTCCTCTAACTTGCTCAGTTAAGCTCTTATGTGGCCATAACTAGGGATTACGATCCCTTGAAGGTCGGATAACCTCTACCAAGAATTTTGGAGGTGATACGAAGGATTCTCTTGGAAAATCGAAGCCTGTATCTTGAGGTATGTGAACGTTACTCTTCGTTGTTGATCGATTTCTTTGATCGACTTGAATCTAGTTCCCCTCTTCCCTTAGTTTCATAGATCTGCATCTGTTATGGGTAGATATAATTGTGTCAACACCAATTATGATGAGTTATGGTCTTGGTTTTATTAGGAATAGAGATCTAAGGGGGATTCTTAGATAATCAACTCGTCTTTCTTGTGTGTTCTTCGTTTGTTAGGGTTTTCATCATAAACCCTTGAGGTAGGGGATTCATTGGTTCTCTTTCTTTTACGTTCGACTATATTGTTGGCTTTTTTAATACCACTAGATGAAAATGGAATTGACATAATAAATATTTTAACCGAGTAAAGAATTTTTATCAATCGTATGATATTGCCACTTGTTTTTTAGATAGTGAGATATCTATGCTTGCTTTGCTTAGTTGTTTGTTCTTGATGGAAATAGGTGAAGAACATAAACCAGGATTTATTGGTAACTTTTTGGATAAATATAATTAGGCATGAATATGAATATGGTTCTTGCTGAAATTTTATGTTAATAAAATTGTCGTAGTAAGACTGTTTAATCTTTTGTGATAGCTTACTCGTTAGGTTTCCTGATGTTGGAACGAACAGATTATAAATCCCATCAATTCAAGATGGATTAAAGAAGTTAATTTTTTGATAATTCTTTGAAGGGGTTTGATTTGACCAATTTATTGTTAAAGGGCCATAGACCAATTGTTTTGATATGTGGGGGCATATAGGCCTTTTTGGTTGTGGCAGCGGATGACGCCTAGAGTGGCATGATGTATCAGTTTATGCATGTGGATGTTAGTGGGGACACTAGGGTTGATGGAATGGAATGGATGTGTTTGTTGGATACTTTCTGGTTCTTTTGTTGTTTATCTACATTACTTTTCCCCTCTTCTCATGGAAGCTGGTCTTGCTTACCCTTCTTCCGAAAGAGGCAATGACGAGTGGGGTATGCCACGTGCTTTCTGTCTTTAGCTTCTCAGGGGGGAATGGGTCTACTCTCTTGCTATAGGCAGAAAAGACTCAATGAGTAGTACATCTACTCACCGTGTTGATCCCCATTGTGTTAGTATCATATAATTCCTTTCTAGAATGCCTGGGAATATGGGTAAGTGTTTCTGTAATGATTGTTTGAATAAATGGTGTTAACCCTTGGGGATAGAGTTCGTTGTAACATAATGATGAGGCTATAATTTTAAAGGGACAGTGGACTTTGGGTGTGATGATAATGAAGTCTAATATGGAATGTTTCATTGTTAATTAATGTTTAAAGAATTAATTAACGTAATGTGGAATTGAAAATAAATAGGTAATAAAGTAATCTAATAATGTTCTTTAAATGGTTATATGATTATAGGATACCTAGTCTTAGAAGTAGCATCCTGGAGTGTGATAGATGATAGCGACAATGGTGTCTACGAATAGGTTATTCTCATAACGTGGTTGTGAGATATATTATATTTTGTATTTTTGGTCTTTCTATATGCTACTCCACCCTATCAGTAAGGGAAACTGACACCATGGGGATTCTGAGCCGTGGGGGGTGTTTCCCCCAACATTCTGATGGGAGGGTGAATGGATTACTACCCCCTTTGGCCTCGCTCTCTTTTCTTGGTAGATACTTGTGCTGGTAGGCACAATGGTTAGTTTCCCCATATACGTGTGTAGAGGGCTATAATGGCTTGTGGTTATTCACACACATATATTCTAGATATATTATCCTATGGACTACTATAGGTGTAACTTGTATAGGCTGTGATGGCTTGAGGACCCTTACACGGTGTATGGGCTACAATGGCTTGAGGTATAATACTCGATGTATGATACCAGTTATGCGAGCTATGGTGGCTCCCGGAATCCACCTGGTTACTTTTGGTTGTGAGGATGGTGTAGTGCTTCGCCCAGGTGTCTGCGTGCAAGCCTTTGTGATGCATGAGGTGCACATTGTGGTGCTTCGCCCAGGTGTCTGCGGGCAAGCCTTTTTGGAGACAGATGACCAGGACGTGCGCCGTTGGAGAAAAGTGGAAAACCAGTGGGGAAGTAGTAGCGGGGTACCCTTTATATTCATTACTATATGATATATTCTTGTAATCATTACTTGGTGAGAGTATCCATGGTGAGGTTGGGAACTTAGTATACCTACATAGATAAAGATTTTGTTTCACTTGTTTCCCACTATGCTTTAGCATGCTCAGTTTAATTTTGCATGAGAGGATTTGGGTAGGATCTTACTTAGTATACTATCATACTCACCCTATGTATATATAAACTATTTTTCCGGTCACTTTGAGCGGGTCGGAGATCATGCTGGTTTCTACTAGCTTGTGGTTGGAGGAGCTGTTCAGGCTAGTGGTTGCTTCTATTTTTACTTTATTTTTTGTACTTTTAGTTTTTTCCCTTTCAGTTTTAGTTCTTTTGCATGGAATTACATATGTGCACTTGGGTTTCATTTATATTTCAATTATGAGTTTGAGTTGGTTGGTTTCTATCTTATCTCTCTCTTCCGCATGTGTTCTCATAGAGGGAAATGCCTCCAAATTGTGTGTTTATTATACCCTCGGTGTTAGTCGCCAACCCGGGGCCTATTGGTGGAGGGACTCAGGGGTCAATATCCCCCTTTTCACATTGTCGGCCCAGGAGGGGTACACTTTGTGGGGAGGGGGTCGTGATAATAATCATAACAAAAAAATACAATTACTATAATATGATTCCATTATATGTGTCAACTGTTTTGCATTTCCTATCCAAAACCAATAATACAAAATTTTGTAGGGGAAAAACTACCAATCCAAGACTCAATGATACACATGGCATGAAAACCCCACCCCAGCCCCACCAACACCTGTAGGAAAAGGTGTCACTAACAACTGAATTCAGTATCACCACCACAAAACATCTTATCTTTATCTTGGAAAAACATAACATGGTATACATACATATGGTGGTGCATGTTTGGTGTGAGATAATTCATAGTAAGATTCCACCAAAATTAGATTCCACGTAATAAAATTATTATATAGAATAACATAATTTTTTGTATGATTATGAAGAAAAAATTGTAAGGATTCATTCTATATATTTTAAAAAATAATGTGACCTCAACAACATAAAAAATGAAAATAATTGCATCACATAAAAATATTGGGTAATTCAAATGTTACATGGGTTAGTAGTTTCCATGTATCCTTGAACCTCTAGATAAAATCATGAAAACAAAAACCCACAATTCCACCATGCATAATACACTATATATGATTCACATCACATGTTCTAGTGGACTCCCTTTATAATCATATATTTAGTTATTGTTCTAGTTTCAATCATTATATGTTGAACTAGGAATCATATATCATTATACCAAGGGTAACACTATTTTCATACAGTGTGTAAAATTGTGTTTCAATACTATATAAATTTCCCATAACATAAAATATATTTAATACCGATTTTCCCTCATTAAATATAACCCAAAATCCACCCAAACTCACCAATTTGGTATTCTCAGCACAAGGCATGACTCCCTCCCCCACATGGCTCCCTTGGAATTCATGTTCATGGTGGACTTGTTGTCTTTTAATCATGAAATAATATTGGGCATTATATATTCCCTTTTTTTCCTTCTTCTTGGTCACATACTTCTTCATTCATGGTTTGTTTAGTTTATCCTACCTAATAATATCCATAAAGTACTACATCAACTATACTCTATCCATGAATATAACTCCACATTACTCCATGTAATCCATAAGAAACTAGGAAAATAGCCACATCATGTCACACACAACACTTGACTCCATGAGTGCTGGCACCAACACATTATTAATCAAATCACCTGCTACAATGATACCATTTCTCGAGGTATAGATTATATCAAAATAAATCTCGTGATAGTACATTAACCAATTATGCTACCTAAAATTAAAATTCCTATGGGGGAAAATGTATATCAATCTCATATGATTTGAGTAGACTACAAACATACCCCAAAAATGATAATGATGTTACATATTCAGGGGTGATTTTGATATTCCTTCATCATTATGGAGGGTGGGGATGCATGGGTTCCCTTAATTACTGGGGGTCATTAATACTAATCTTTAAAAATATGTTTTATGGGTTAATTTTCCTATTTTGGTGGTTGGGTATGAGATGGGATATTGCGAACATTGTATGTAGATAATATAATTGAATACATGTAAAATATGGTCACTAGAATCCATCAGGTTCACATATTACCAAACCAATTCCCAACTCAAATTGTGATGAATTCACCATGGGATTCATTATTTTCCATTTTCTGTATGCCCCAAGGAAGGAACATGATTTAGGTAGGGATTAAAAATATGACCAAATTCGGTCGTTTCATGTCGAATAATGAATCAGCCATGGATAATGAGTTGTTTTGGCTATACATCTAGGAGTTAGGGAGGATTCATGGTCTGATTTATGTTATCACATCAGATGGGGACCCCTGTTTTACCTCTCTATATTGGGAAGGCCTTATGAAGGAAATTAAATCCCATGTAAATTTGAGTATGACATACCATCTTCAAATGGATGGTCAGATGGATGCAGTGAATAAGATTCTAGAATACCAGCCTTGTGCATGTGTATTGGATTTTAGAGGCTCATGGAATAGCCATTTGGGATTTGTGGAGATTGAGTACAAAAAAAGTAATCAATCCTTAATAAAAATGGCTCCCTTTCAATCTTTTTACGGTCAGCCTTTTCATTCACAATTTTTCACTATGGTGAGTGAGACCTCATTTTTTGGACTTTTCCTTGTACTAGTGTTATCTATTATTGTTCATTTGATCAGGTTTTATCTATTAAAACCAAATTTCCACAATAAGTCTTATCCTAATCAGCGGTGACACACCATGTAATTATTATTTAGTAAAGGGTTTCTTATAATGGTGTCCCCTCTATTGGTTAAATGTCACCTTGGTAAGGAATAGAAACTAACACCCAAGTATGTAGGAAATTTTGAGATTACCGAGAAAATTTATATGGTGGCATACCGGTTATATTTTCTATATAATTTTACATAAAATAATGATCTGTTCCATGTATCACAACTGAATAAGTATAATCTAGACCCATCTCACATGCTAAATTGGGAAGAGTTGGTTCTTGAATCTAGTTCAGATTGTGGATTCCCAAGAGAATGTGCATTGGGGTTATGTCTAATAAATTATTATATGAAATATAGTGTGGGGTTTATTATCATTTATGATCTTGGATAGTTCATATATGGGTGGTAAGTAGTCTTATTATGTCTTGCAAGGAGCAGAGGCATGTGAGTTTCTTGTTCAACTTTATAGAGAGGAAAGTGAGTGGGAATGGTGGATATATAACTTGTTTTTGAAGAAGTGATCAAGGATAACATACATATGTCTTCATTCATTAGATGTTACATTGATACAATGAAAATTTGAAATGAATCATTATCTATTGTCTAAAAAATTACTAGTATTCATTAGGAATAAAATAATATAAAATTATTTTGGAGGAAATTTATGAATTATGATAGTGGATAACATTAATGTATTTTCATGAAGTTTTAGTTTTGATGATGATGTTGATCCACAAAATAGTGAGACCATAGTGGTTATTCCCCCAAGTGAAAAACAAAATGTGATATATTCTATCATGGAATATATGATGACACCAAATTTTTATACAATAATCTTTTCAAAATAAAACAAGCATCAAAATTTTGAGTTCAAGGAACCATGATTTTATGTATGATTCAATGAAGGTTGGTCATATTGATACTAGATTGGTGATTGTAAGAGATTCAATATGGTGAGTACACAAATAATTTTCTTAATGTTTTGTAGACCCTAAAAATACCATGTGATCATGTGTATTGGGAATCTCTAGTTCCATCCGGAGTGATCATATACTAGGACTGATGTCCATTAGAATATATTTGCATCATAATTAATGCTTCCATATTTTTTAGATCATAACATGTTTTTGTTTCCATATTGGGTTACTATATAGTGGAACAATTTGTTACAATGAGATTTCTGTGTTTTATTATAATAATAATGTGGATATAATATTTGGGGAACTTCCTTGTATAATAAAACCATTACATTTTGAAATTAGATTGAGTTAATAATTCACGGAGGGTTTTGGACTACTTTTTTTTAGTATATGAAATTTCACCATTTTTATTTGGTTGGTTAGAGGAAATAATATTGAAGAAACATAAAGATTTCATAAATGATTCTATGACTAATGTTTCATACAACCATTAGTATATTGGAATGATTATATTGGTAGAGGTGATGGATAGTTGATTACAACATGCATGGGATTTGAAATAATATGATATCATAATACATTAGTCCATAGATATTGTTCAAATGTTATAATATTTTAAAAAAAATTGTCTTGAATGAAAATTATAGTGAAGTATATTTATTCAGGATGGATGGTATAAGTTGGATAACAGTATGGATAATCCCACAATTGGAAGAAACCTTCAAATCATGTCCTGTGACCCTACCCTAAAAGGGAGATATTATGTATTGTCTTGTCTACTTTTATACATAAAAGGATGACTGTAATGTGTAAATACCATTTTTGATAATTTTTTATGATTCATTTTTTTCTGAAAATAGCATAGAATATTTAACGATTCATCATATATACATGATAGATTCATCGGATTCCATATTGTTATTGAATTGGAACTATGTTTTCAAACATGGTATAATCCAATATTGAATTTGTGAATACAATGGAGGCATCTTTATTTTGATTTCAGTGAACATTTATTTTATTTTTTTGATCAATTTTTAGTTGGGATTAGAACTATTTTGGTATGATTAAAATGTTTAGAATGGTTTTTTGGCACCAAGTAATAAGGTGGTTGATAGATGTCACAAAGAATGATCTTTGTAGAGATCATGTGTTTATAAGAAATCACTTAGGTCAAGGAATTATAATTATTATAAGAATACATATCATCGTTGGATTGAGTGGGTAATGTAATAACCACGTCTCTTGTAACATAGTGTCAGTGATTAATTATTTCCATTTGTATAAAAAATAAGACATCACATCCAAAAGGACAGAATAGTTCATTTGTTTTTTAGAAAAAGATATAAAAATGGTAAAATTTTGACATTGGTAATTAAATATATAACATTAAAATGGAATTTATTTTTCATCATTTATTTCATAATAATATTTAATCTTAATTTCTTGGGGAAAATGTTGAACAGATAGAAAGGTGGTCTCAGATGCTTAGTAGGTGGTACATATAGTTAAAGATATATTGAATCAATAAAGAATCATTACTATGGAATGATAGTTAATCAAAAACACATGTAATTTAGTAAAAACATTTCTATCATGAGAGGATAATGAATAAACAATATGGGAATGCATATAATTGTAATCAAATTCCATTTAATCAATAATTTATGCACAATGTGAGTCCGAAGATAATATCATAGTGGAAATGGAATTAAAGAACAATAATTGAGTTCTTAAAAAATGGAATTTCTTACTTTTTGGTAACATGGTCTTAGAAATCATGGTATCTATGCATTGAAGAAATTTCACAATCCAATTTAATCAATATGGGTAAAACCCTATTTAATTTAGAGAACATTTTCATCTCATGAGACTATAGATGTAATATGATGAAATATATAACCTAGACCCAATTATATATACATGTTAGAAATATTTGACATTAGTCAAAATGTTTTATTAAATTCATGAATCATTATTCCTTATTAATAAATATGCAAATTTAGTAAAATATGTTTATTTTACATTTTTTCCCTGTTATTCCATTAATGTATTCCCCATATATAAAAATGGTTTACAATTTCAGAAATAATCCTATCCATGAAACAATTATATTAATATTTATAATTAGTTTAATTTTAAATGAATTATGATCATAAATAAAAGGGATAATTTATACACCAGAGAAAAGAAATTCAGTTTGTAATATTAAAATATTAATCGATGAAGTGAAAATGATATGACATCCCTTGCCTCATGCATCCTTTTGGTTGTTTATTATTTAAACTATTGTATAATAGTTTAAATAATGTTATTAATTTATTCCAAACCCTCTTTTATATTTATGATACTTTATACGATCCTCTTATATCTTTTTATCAAACATTTGATAATAATATGTTGTTATTACCCTTGTTTTTGGTGTTAAATACTTTATTTTTCTATACATGATTTCTCATGTAAATCTATTTTCTTATACATAATATTTATTTCCATAAGATACATAATTATATTGAGGTCACAAATATCATATTATTCATTATATAAAATTTTAGATTCATTATTTAATAATTAACCTTGAAAATGTATAGCATCACAAAATTGATATGGAAGGATGTACCTATACACGAGAGATGATATGATTTAATTGATGGATAAAATGGTAAGCAATGTGGAGATACATTGATTATATAGAACAAATTTCTTTTCATAATTATTATACATATACACCATATCCATCATTATAACCATCATTATATTGTGGTGATGAAAACCAAATGACACTATTGTGTGGTGACGGTAAGTCGTATATACACATGTGAGACACATTTGTTTTTCACAAGATTGATATAAAGTAGAATATGGTTCTACCATAATAATAACAAAATATAAGAATATATATGACACTAATGTTATTAATTTATATTGGATATAACACATGAAAAGTAAGTATAACAAGAAATAAAAATTAATGAGTCGGTAAAGACTAAAATATATTTTTCAGATAACTTCCTTTATAACATATATTAAGGGAGCTAGTATTTGTATTTTGTAAATACCATAACATCAAGAACATTAAATATAAGTTTATAATATAAATTGGTATATTTTGGTTGAGCTAAATATCTCAATGTGGTGTAAATAAGTGGAGGAGTAGGTTTCCGCTTATAATTGAGGGGATGGGCACTCTTGGAATCAACAAAAATATTAAATGTATGTAAATTATGATAAAATTTAAAATGATTAAAAAATTAATTATTTTAAATTTATTATTATTTTCTTTCAAAATAATCTCATTCCAATTTTTCATACAAATTTTTCTCACATTTATACACTTATTAATTTGTTTTTTACGATTATTTAACCCCTTAAACACTTACTCTAACAATATGGATTTTTACTATTTCAGGGATAATATAGTTACTGTAAAATCCAAATGAAAAATAAATGAATTAATAAATTAAATTTTCAACCATATACAAATCATATGGTTGAAAGATATATTTTTTAATGGTTATATCATTTAATAATATATTATTTATTTTAAAATATACATAATGTCAATTTTAACACTATTGAGTACATGACTTTTACAGGGTAAAAAACAAGTTATAATCAAACAAAATGATTTAAAACATCTATAAAATTTCATTTTCATCTTGAAAATTCTAGGATGTCCTTAATTATCTCAATTTATATATATTATAATTGATGAAATATCATTTATTGGATTTTTCCCTTAATTAAATATATATTGTGCCATCATTGCCACATCCATTATGATAGTTATTTCATAAAATCGTTATAAATAAATTAAGATGATGAGAATAATTATTTTATATTTCAAAAAATATGGCCATTCATATCTTCTAGATGATAGTATATTAAAAAATAATTATTTTTAAAAAGCATTTATGTGACAAGTTTAAATTTTCTGAAAAGAAAATATTATAAAGGGATTAAATTCATATTTGTGGATTAATTTAATCAAGAAATTCAACAAAGGATGATATTAATAAAAAAAATTCACTGATCAAATAAAATTACTAAATATTTTACTGTAATTTTCTAATACCTATCATAATTATTTTTAACCCTAAATTACACGATTTTCCCATAACCACTATAATAAAAATTAATATTTTTATTATTTCTACTATCAAAACAATAAAAGGGGTAAATTTAAATAATTCAAATAACATGACTAAAAATATGGAATACATTTATTAAAATTCAAAATATATAATTGTATAAAAATAAATTAAAATTAATCCCATAGATGAGAAGGGAAAATAGGGTTTTAAAGTGAAAATGTTAAAAACATAGAAATATTTATATATCCCCATTTATTATGGAAAAATTACCGATGCAATGAATTTTATATATAGATATATTATTGATATAATGTTAATTTAAAACTAATTAAAATTATAATGTTTTTAAATGAAAAATTAGTTTTTAATTAAAATGAATGATATTTCACTTTTCATAAAAAATGAATCATTTTAGAAAAATACCAAAAACCCCAACAAAGTAAATTATAATGTTTTAAATTAAAAAATGAATTATATGTTGTAAGATATAGTTTATAAAAGCGTCAAAATTTATTTTTTAAATTAGATTTCCATTAAAAGTTGACACAACTACCTTCAGAAAAATATAGTTGTTTATGTATAAAATATGATTTATTCTTTTTTATGCCAATATATTATATTGTATGAATGTCAAAAAAACGACTGAGTATAAAATATATATATATATAATTCATAATTTGGTTAATACTCTTCATTCATTCCAATTTAACTGCTTGGTTATAATAATTTTTTATTTTTCATTTACGCTATGTGTTGCATGAAATGTAAGTTACCTGAGAAACAAAATTGTATTAGGTAGAGAAATACCATAAAATATAGGGTTTTTTATACATTCCTCCTCCACATAACTTTTCCATTGACATTTTCTTGAATATTAACTTCTAAATAGATGAGTGCGGTCCTTCTTCATAACCTCCTCAGTATCTCGTATTTCTTCTTCCATTTTATGGTTTCTCCAAAGAACATTTATTAGTCGTGTCTTCTAATTCAACCAAACATTTTATATACAATCATGAATCTCAATATCATCTTCACAATAATAAATTTATGGTTCCTATTCTATTTCATCATTGGTGATTACATGTTTTTGGTCACACATGTATTTCATTAACATTTATATATGGAACACATCAAGAACATCAGAAGAACCCGGTTCCATATCTAATTGGTATGATATATAACCAATTCCTTCCAGAATTTATAATTGTATGTTGTTCCTTAAAATCATTAAACCTTTATTACTATACATTTCCACCCATCCATGGAGAAACTTTTAAAAAAATGATCTCCTTCTTGAAATTCAAAATATTTTTTTTAGAATAAAAATTCCACATTATATGGACTTAATTAATATAAGCCATAATAGTATATACCTTTTTCATTATCTCTTCAACATGTTCTGGTCCAACATTTTTCATTTCACTAACTTCATCCCATCATATTGGAGTAATATATCCCTCTCCATATAATTATTCATACAACATCATTTGAATAGATGAAAAGAAACTATTATCATCAAAAAACTCTACCAAAGGTTAATTATGGTCCCACATACCTATAAATTAATGTGATAATAATCTCAAAATTTATTATAATGTTTGAAATGTAATTTTATATTTTCCATCAGTTTGAGTAGGCTAGGGGGTGCTTAGATGAATCCCAGTATCTAGAACATTCTGAAGAATCATCGATAATATTAGTGTAAAATAAGTATCTTTATCAAACATAATTGATATAGGTCAACCATGATTTCTTATAACATCATTAATATATAGTCTATTTAGGTTCTTAAGAAGAAAATATTCCATTATATAATTGAAATTTGACGATTTGGTCAAGCAATCAACAATAAACCATACCACATCATTATTCATGGATTGCTTCGATAATCCAATGATGAAGTCCATAGTAATTTCATTCCACATCCACATAAGAAATTGGTAAAGGTTTCATGACACCACGAGATAATTTCCTCTAAATCATAATTTTGTGAAAAACTAATCCTCATGAAACATATTCTGGATGTTAATTATTCATATTCACCCACCAAAAATGTTACTATAAATTCCTATACATATTTTCAGTAGTAGTATGTATAAAAAAATTATTTATTAGTATCATTTAATAATACCCTTGTTAGATCATGTACTTAAAGAACACAGAACCTCGTTCAAAATTTTCTAGCACTATATTAACAAAAAAATCCATTATTCCATCATTGACATAATTATGTTTAATAGAAAAATACTCACTATAAGATTATGGTATTTTTATATTTTCCTATAATAATGGTTTCAAATTAATTTGAAAAAGTAGTTATGTCTCCCCTTCTATGTTAATTCCCATGCTCATATTTACTAAATCAATGAACATATGATATCTCTCTATCCATATTTTAGTTATAATTTCATGATCATTCCTTTTCAATGAACCAACTATGATATTTTATTTTTATCGGTGGTTTTGTATTGAGAAATCGTTATCATTGTGTAACTTGACCCATTTTATTTTCCTAATTTTGAGTTATTTCTCAGTGAATATGTATTTCAAACTATTGTTATATGTATATATGGAATGTCATTCACCATTAATATAGTGTTTCTGTATATTCATATTAATTATTATAAATTATAAATTAATAGCTTGAGTTGGAAAATTTAGTTCATGTGTATTCAATTTCATATATTCATATGAACAAACATTATACTTTTTCATAAGGACATAAGACAATGCATTCATAGATGAATCACTATATATATTAAACCCATTATTTCCATATGGTAGAGTAAAAAATTGGATCTATAGCCAATATTTTCTTCAGTTTTTCAAAAAATTATTCACATTATTTTTTTTATATGAATATAACAACTTTATATGTGATTAGGGTTAACATGTTAGCAAATCTGAAAAAAAAATATGATTAAAATAAAGATAGAAATCTTCCGACCCATTGAAAAAATGTACAACTATTATTTTCCATGGTGTGGTCCATTCTAGGACTTCAATTTTCTTCATATTATCAACTAAAATTCCTTCCTTAGAGACAATTTGGCCATGAAAAATAATTTCCCCAAGCCAAAATTCACACTTTATAAATTTATAATATATATCTTTTATTATGAGATGATAAAGTATTATATTCAAGTAGTTATAATGGTCATAACATATTTTAAGGTACATTAGAATGTAGTCATTGAAAAAAAAGTATCTAGATGCTTATTGAACACAATTTTGATTAGATCCATAAAAACTGATAGTGTATTATTCAATATAAATTAGATTAATATAAACTCTTAATGAGTATACCTCATCTCAAAAGTTTTCATTAGAATTTATTTCTTATTTAGTCACAATAGATGAAATCTAGAATGAATTTAATTCTTCAAAAAATATTGATCTCTATAACATCCCGACCTAGGTGCCACACACAGTTCCCCAAGCCGATCTGTCAGATAACCTCATATGAGCATCCCTATATGCCAGAGGCTCTTGACTAGAAGTAGGGGTCTGGTAAGTCAATCATGGGGAGACAATACCCTCTTTTATTATAGTAAAACACAATCATAAATAGACAAAAATTCATAAGCATATATAACCAAAACAATACAAATGTCATATGATAACCCTAAAAAACAAGTTAAATATTCAACATAAAGGAAAAACATGTTATTCCAATATAAATGTCGAATTTCATGAAACTCAACTGAAAATAAGGACACTGACAACTTCCAAGTGGGTAACAACCCACATACGTTTCCCTCATCCAATATCCATCCCCAAACAACATTCTAATCTAGGGTTATTTCCCTTAACCTAACCTTAAAGAAAAATGTTTATTCGGGTACCGATCAGGCTGCCCAAGTAGGGTGTGAGTAAAACCAAATATGCCACCACCAATGGAGTCTAAAACAATTCCAGATGAAAGGTAGTGCAATTTATTATATAATAAAAAATAATACAATTCCAAAATTAGAAGTTATCACATTATAGTTTATTCTTTATGTATTCATATTAACTCTAGGGTTCTCGAAGATACCTATAACTCAATACTAAATTCATTTCATACTATATCCAAAATAATTAAATATGTAATATTATATATTAATACCTTCATTGACGTGTGATAGATATTTAAGTATTAAAAGGTGACATACTATCTCAATACATTATTTTACTCATGTCATGGTACGATGTATTATTATCTGATGCCATATATCATAGTTCCTTTATTACCATTCATTAAATTCAGAAATAATTTCCAAATTTACTAATAACAAATTCATATGTAATATTATCATTTTAACACTCTAAATTCTCACTATTATGTCTATGTTCCCATTCCATAACTCAAAAGTACAACGACCATGTTACCATTTATACTTCTCAATTGAATGACCATTATCACATTCATTTACTCATAAGCATAATGACCATGTTAGCATTAACAATTCAAAATTTAATGACCATGTTCTCATTCCTTTACTCACATAATTAATCCATAATTAATTATCCACAAAAATTCCTTTTCCAATTCAAAAATTAGATAAATACATTAATATCCATAATAGCTCCCAAATTAATTAATCTACTCAATCCCATTAATTAATTCATCATGTAATTAATCTATAACACAATTAATTTCCCATAAATAATTTCCTAGAATTAATTATCTAAATAAAAATCAAAACACTTCATAGTTCATTCCATAATAAATTATCTAGATTATTACGTTAAAAGCACCTATGAAATTCACCTTAAATGATCTAAATTTATCCATTTCAATATCTCATAATTAATCCCGGATTAATTTCCTATATTAAATTTCACAACTCTCATAATCAATTTAACCAAATTAATTATCCAACAGGACAACCCCTAAGTATCATAAATAATTATTTACATAATCATTTAGTTCAAAAAATATTGAATAAATTAATTGGTCAACTTAGATAACCAAATTTAGAAATTTAATTTCTATATAATGAAATAAATTCTAAAATTTTACATACAGGTATCAATTTTCCCTTTTATGGGAATTATATTTTAGTCCACAAACTACAATTCTTTAATAGACATCCATTCAATGGAAATTCCAAAAAACTAAGCAGCACAATGACATAGATCTGGGTTATGGATCTATATCCCTAAATCATGATCAATGATTTAAAAATCTAATCAATATAGATCTAAATATATAATCCCAGATCTGGATCTCAACCAAAAAATTAGATCTTACGAAAGAGAGGATAAATTCCACCAAGAAATTAAGAAAATAGAGAAAAATTATTTGGACTGTCAACAGGATGAGATCCACTTACCAAGTGAAGAGTGGATCTTCGATTTGAGCATTGAATATTTATGAATTGAGGTTATACAGCCTTCAAACCCCACTATGATTCCCTATAATTTCCAAAAAATGATTAGTCCCAATCAGACGTTATATTGTAGGGGTTTAAGGGGTTCCTCTGATTTTAAAATAGTTTTGGGGGAATTAAAAATTGCGCAAACAGTTTCCCAGGAAGGGGTGCACGATTAGGAAAACGATGATCCAACAGTTTGGACCTCACTATCAAGGGTCGCACAGTTACCTAGGTTTGGGAAAATAGTTTTTCAAACCATGCACAAGTCATTTGCATCCCCTCTCCTAGAGACTGCATGGTTAGCTAGGCTTGGCACACAGTTTAGTGTACTTGTGCACCAAACTTTCACACTCTCATTTTTCTAAATAAATTTTTAATTCTTCCCCAAAACTTATCCCAACCAAAAATTTCAAACGAAGGAACATAAATAAAAAATTTATAATATTTACCTTCTATGATAAATCTTGAAGAGTAAATGGCCATTCAATCACCCCACATTATATCAGTTCAACCTCAAGTAGTACATATAATATTTTCAAAGATTATGATCCAAAAAGATTGAGCCATTGAGTGTATTGTTCCCATTTCCATGTTTCCTTTTTCACACATCCAAGCTACCATAACTCAAAAACTACTTGCAAGGTAACTCCTCTCAATATTTCCTCAGTGTGATCTAGTGCATGTATTAGATGCTCCTTGAAGGATGCATCTTTCTCATAGTCAACCACATCCTTACAGATCACATGAGAAGGCATGGTGTATACCACTGTTGTTGTGATACATGAAGTCATCATTCATGGAACTGTATTTCTATGCAAGAACTAATTGGTATACCACAAGCCCATTTCCCTCCACTACCTCAAATGGTCTAACAAACATAGTTTCCAACTACTTGTGCCTCCATATCTTGTGGTGAACAGATCTAGACAACACCAGAAGGAATACATTATCACTCTTTGTAATATATAGGGAAAATATTTTTTTATCAACATATAACTTCTTCCTACTCTGAGCGATAGCCATAAATGTTTTTTCAACTATAACAGCATTGATCTCCACTACATGGGACTTGGTCCCAACAACTCTTACTCACCTACTTTCATCCAGCATAGTCATGATCTACATGGACTACCATAAAGAGCCTCATATGGTCCCACTAGTATAGTTTCCTGATATATGATTTCATAATTGAACACCTCAAATGACAAGTGCATCTCCCAAGACCCACTGAATTCAAGCACACATGCCCACAAAAAATCCTCAATCACCTGTATGTTGTGATTCTACTACCCATCTATCTGTGGGTGCAAAATTTTACTTAGTATGTCTTTTGTGGATTGTGATTTCAACAAGCCAAGCTATATGTTTTATGTAAATCATGAATCAGGATGTGAAATTATATTTTGTGGCACCCCATGCAGACATACTATCTCCCTAACATATAGTTCTTCCAACTGGTTTATAGTAATTCATTCTCATATAGGATTGAAATGTGATACATTTCTCACTCAGTCAAAAATGAACCAATAAGATTTATTCTTCCTAGGAATATTTTAATGTCCTAACCTAATGTATATTTTCATTCCATCCACCATCCATTATGAAAGAGGAAAAAATTGTAGTAATCCTCTAGTTCATTGATTCTCTACATTTACATGTTCACATGTGAATCATCTTTTAACAAACCCAGCTTTCAATTTTTCATTACTAGACACCAAAACTATCATCACAGGACATGGTACATTTTTTATGCACATGGATGCACCACCCACTTTTAGTTACACAATTATCTCATGAGATCCTCTCATATACTCATAGGTATAATAACTCAATTTTTACATAGATGATATAATCCTCATATATCAACCAGTATGAAGGTGTCTCCCCACCATAAAATCTATCCATCAAGGTTATTCACTTCAACTACTAAAACTATTTATCCATGATCTATCTCAACAATGTATACATAACATTAATTGAAATAAGAGTCATATTCTCTTGACTCTGCTAAACCACCACATGCATTTCAGCCAGCATAGTAATCATCATCCACACTACACTCAACTCCTAAACCATTTGAGTTTGAGTTGTATTGATCAAGTCATCGACCACACAATTCCCATTCCCTGGAGTATGCGCTAGTTCAGAATCAAATTATTGCATATACTATAACCATCTCAACTGATAAAGATTCGAATAACATTGTGAAAAGATATACTTCATGATATTTTGATATGTATAAACTATAAAATTTTCTCTTAAAAGGTAGGGCTACTAAAACATTATAGAAAACCACACTGGATCCAACTCAAGGTATAGCAAGGGTTGGTCCCGTTCATGTGGTCTGAACTACTAAGACCCATACACCATGACTCGATATCATTGAATCCTCACAGCTTCGATTCTGATCCAAGAAGCATCATAATAAACCATGTAATCCTCACGTAATTCAGTTAGGATAAAAAGAATTTTTTTTGCCATATGCTTCTTCAACTTTTGAAAATTATTCTCGCAAGATTCTATCCACTAAAACGATATCACCTTCTTGGACATGCCCAAAAGCAGCATTTGTAAATAAAAAAGGACATGGATAAATCTAATATAATTTAAAGAAAACCCAAAAAATCTTAAGGTATCAAAAACATTATGGGGAGGCTTTCAAGATACCACAGCCTAATCCTTGTCATGGTATACTTCCACACCTTCCTCATAGATGATGGTCCCAAGGAAGCATACCTGATCAATCAACAAACTGACACATAGATAGATTGGTGTGTAACTGATTCCCTCTTAGTTTACTTAGGACAATTTTGTGATGTTGTGAATGATCATCATGAGTCTTGGAGTGCACCAAAATATCATCAACAGATACAAAAACAAACTAATCCTGGAATGGGTGAAATATCCTTTATTGTCAATTTTATAAACACTACTAGAGTATTTGTCAACCCAAAAGGCATTATAACAAACTCAAAAAGGCCACACTGACTCCTAAAAGCAGTCCTCGATATATCATATGTTTTTTACTCTCAATAAAGTATATGATGACCTCAAATAGGTCTTTGAAAACATGAAATCGTCCTTTAAATGACCAAAATGTTCATTGACATGTGGAAGAGGGTATTGGTTCTTGACAGTCATCTTATTCAACTTCTGGTAATAAATAAACAAATGAAAACTCCAATCATCCTTTGTTTTGGAAAAAAACTGGTGATCTCAAAGGCAATGTACTCGGAGGTATAAATAATTTATCCTTCAACTCCTCCAACTAAGTCATCAGATCTAGATGCTCAATCAGTTCAATTATGTATGGTGGAATTGATGTTGGCTCAACCCCTAGAATGAGATCAGTTGTGAATTCCAAATCTCTCTCTGGTGGTATCCCTATGAAGTCTTTAGAAAATAAAACCTAAAATAGTTCTATTAATTGTGGAAGTGAATCTTTTCTAACACCCCCATAATCTAGCAATAGACTTGAGATTTTTGTTGTGACCTATCTGATTTACTGAGTAATTGGACCATTTGGCCTGACTGGATATCTCATTCTCTATAGTGAATGTATGGAACACCCTTAGAAGATGTAAACATAACTCTCCTACGGATGAAGTTGATGTGATCTTGGTATGATACCAGCCATTCCATAAACATTATTAAGTCAAAGTCTGACATATCAATAATATAGAGATCCCATCGAAAACGAAACTCCATGATCTCGAGAGAACATCCTCTACACAAACAGATGTTTGTATACTGTTCTCCCAACAGAGTATCTATTTTCAATGTCCTGCTCACAAACTCCACCACCATGATGAAAACCATGATAATTTTTCACATATATAAAGGAATGGGATAGACCAATATCAAATAAGAAAGTATCTAAAGTAGAATCTACAAGAATAGTACCTCTCACTCTTGATGACACATACTTGCTCTCTACATGTGTAGGCAACACTGGATGTAATCATCGTGTCCCTCTACCTTCTGATGCGGTCTGACTACACTAAGTGGAACTACTCTACTAATAAGGGTTCTCTAGCCCTGTAGAACCATGTCCACCACCTCTTCCACCTTAGCCAATAGAACTCCACATACAATACTAATATGGTGTAGAAGACCCCCTTCCCACACTATGACTCCGTACAGCTGCTTCCTAAGAACCAGTCTACTATTATCATCTACAAATCTTATATAGGTGTCTCAGATTGTCACATGACTATTATAGTACTAGTATTCGAGGATAATATTTAAGATAGTGTCATATCCTACCACACTAATTATATATCACTCCAGGAAGGCCCTTTTAGACTGACCCTCATGTATGACTACTCTACCTCAAATTTCCCTAGCTAAAGTTATCATAATGATGCTTCCTTCTCTCTGAATTAATATTTCAGGATTATCCATTAACAACAACCTATAAAGTACTATAATCCTACATTATTATCCCTTCATCTATGAGTGCATGATCCACTAAATTAGTAATCTTCTTCAGATATAAAATATTTACTTATGACTTAATCTCACATTTAAGTCCATCCTAAAATCATTTTGGTGGAGCTTCATCATCTCCTACTTTTGCTTGAATAAAGAGTTGTAGATATTTTTAGAGTCCGACATAATCCATAAAAAACATTCTCCCCTAGTTTAGATGAATAAATTCTATATCTTTCTCTCTTATTATCATCTCAGGGTAGAAGGACTCTAAGAACCTCTCAAAGAAGTTGGTCTGTAACATTCAGTTAGTTTTCTTAGTTCATACTTGAATGTACCACTAGCACTTCACTAATACCTATATCATATAAGCTGCTATCATGACCCTCCCCTCAGATAGAGTCTCCAAATTTCCATGTTTTTTTCTATTGAAGGAAACCATAATTTATCTCCCTATGGACCACCCTCTCCATTAAATGTTGGTGGCTGAAACAACTGGAACTCCTTTTTCAACTCAGACATGATTTTGAAAACCTTCCCTTGGTCTCTATCTATGAATTGTATGAAATGAAAAATGTTCTTATAGAAATTATTCCCTTCACCTTTAGCTAGCACCATTGGCGACTCATGTTCCATGACCTGAAGATCATTCTTGTTTATTCTCCTAGGTCTTCCTCTCAACAAAAATTTTGGTGGTATATTTTCTACAATGTCAAACACACATTAATGGACTCATAACAAAACCTTATAACATTTATGTGAGTGGAATAATCACAATAGGTAACAATATTTCTTGTCCCCACATCATTACACATAGTCAAAATTGCCGTGTTATCCATAGCCTTAACAACTATAATATTAGGGTTTTGTGAACAATGAAAAACACACAATCATAAACAACTTTATCATTTAAACTCCCAATAATTATAATTTTTCTTCATTTAAAAATCATTATCAATTCATGTTAGGAACCATTTTTTTAATATCACAAATAGGAAAAATAATTCAATTTCACAGCTTACCCATAACCAATTTTTATGTCTGTGCCTAAAATTTTTTATTTCATAATAAAAATGAGTGACTAAAATTATTCATATACACTCAACTCTCATGGAATACCCAAACAAGAATCAATACTAAAAAATTCTCTGAAATAATAATAACATCACACCGTAACTCTCTCACCCATGGTCAAATAATGTTCAATTGTAATAGGAAATACCAATATTAACATCCCCCCCCCCAAGTACTCGGGTTTTCCCTTATACGTGGGTTTGAAACTCCAATGTATGGGCTCACTACCAAGCCCATAATTTTCTAGTCTCATGTCTACCTTTACCCAAAGAGTAATAAAATATTAGATGAATGAAAATTCGTCAGTTGTTGCCACATTGAGACATCCTAACCCAGGTACCAAAGACATTGCTCCGAGATGGCCGGTCACATGACCTCAGGGGTGGTTCTCCATATTTTCAGAGGTTTTTTACTAGTAGTAATGGTTTGTTAATTCAGTCATAGGTAGACTATAACCTCTTTTATCAGAGTAAAATAAATATGGAAATATATATAAAAAATATGGAAGCATATATAACCAGAAAAATAAAAATTTCATAAGATTACCAAAAAATAATAATATTATTAAACAAAAATGGAAAACATGTTATGCCAATATAAGTGTCGAAGTTTTAAAAAATAACGAAAACAATGTCACAAATGACTCTCAAGTGGGTCCCAGACCACATATAGTTCCCTCGTCCAAGCACCAACCCCAAAAAACATTCTTATCTAGGGACCTCTCCCTTAACCTTTCTTGAAATAGTAATTTTTAATCGATTACCGATCAGGCAGTTGGAGTAGGGTGTGAGTACAACTCATTAATCCACAATAAATGGTGTCTAAAAATTTCTAGTCAAATGGTAGTTTAAGAGGTTCAATAAATAATAGAAGACAATTTATAAATAAACAGTTATCACATGACCATTTTTTATGCATTTAGTCATATTAACTCCAAGGTTCCAGGTTATACATTTACCATAATACTAAAATTGTCTCATAACAGATCCCAAAGAATTACCTCAGTAATATCATATCTTATTACATTCTTTGAATAATTTTAGATATCTATTTACTCAACGGTGATATGATATCTTAGTACCTTATTCAACTCATGTTGGGTTTTGATGTATTATCATGTAAGGCAATGTCTCAGAGTGACATTATTACAATTATATTAATTTACACATAATTGAAAAAGTTAACAATAAAAAATTAATAGGTAAGATGACCATGTTACAATTCTTACTTCTCAATAGAATGAACATGTTCCCATTATTTTAATCATAAGTACAATGACCATGTTTCATTTATACATCTTATTTGAATGACCATGTTCCCATTCAATTACTCGAAATTACATGACCATGTTACCTTTAGAACTTCTCAATTTAATGACCAGGATCCCATTACTCCACTCAAATAATTAATTCATAATTACTTATCCACATCAATTCCAGTAAGAATTCAACATTTAATTAAATACGCCAATATCATTAATTATCTCCCCAATTATTTAAGAACATCATTTCCATTAATTAATTAATCAATTAATTAATCAATTACAGAATTTATATGTCCTAGTTAATAATCCAAAATTAAGTATCTCATTATAATTCTCAACTCATAAAAATCAATTCAATATATAATTTTGCAGATCATAATATCAGTAACACATAATTATTTGACAATTTATTATTTCAATTTTTCTAATTAAATATATATTAAGCAATCCGATAATTAATTATCGAGATTACATTCTCATACAATCATAGTAAATTTCCAGAAATTAATTATCAAATATAAAATCCCCTTATTTTCATGACTAATTCCTCAATTAACCATTTAGTTCAATAAAGCATTAATAAATTGATTGGTCAAACTAATTAAAACAGTTTACAAAATCAATTGCTATCAAATGCTAGATGTCCTATAATTTTGAATACATAGATCTAATCAATGACTATGGGAGTTAAATCTTTGACAACCATATTAATTCGTCGACGGACGTTAATTCAATGGGAACCCCCAAAATCTAAGTAATACAATGATGTAGATATGAGTTCTAGATCTAAATCCCTATATGAGGATCAGGAAAATCAAGATATAATCATTCTAGATATAGATATATAATACTATATATATATCTCACTATAAAGTTCTAGATATAATGAAAAGTTTGAAAAATTCTACAGAATGATCAAGGAAAGAGAGAAGAAAGATCGGGACAAGAATTTAGATGAGAACCACATACCCGGAGAAGATAAGATCATTGATACGATCTATAAATATTGAAGAAAATAGTTCAGACCACTTTAGAAGACCTCTGGAATGCTCTTGAATTTCCAAAAAAAAGTTTAGTCCTAAGCCAATGTCAAATATGAGGTGTTTTGATGGTTTTCCTAGATTTTAATATAATTTTTTGTGTAATTAAAAACTGTATGCATGATTTTCTATAGAGGGGTGCATGGTTTGGAAAATCATGCACAACCGTGTAGACCTCACTATTCAGGGTCTCCTTGCCACTTTGGTTGGTGTGAACTACATGTGAATCCATGGAAAAGCCATGCAGATCCCCTATTCTAGGTTACACATGGTTAGTTGGGATGGGTTCACGGTTTACACTAATCGTGCACCAATCATGGATTGTCCCCTATTCTCAATTTTTTTAAAACACCACCTATACACAACCAAGGTCATAATTCCAACCAAAGGAATGTAAATAAAAAAGAAGTACCTAATTTAGCTCCCAAGATAACTCCAAAATGGTTGAGATCTTACAATCACTATGAATTTGATGAATTAAATCATCGATGTGAGGTCGATGATAGTTTTTATTTATTTTAATTGGATTAATGTCTCAATGTTTAATGCATATCCTTATGGATCAATCTTTATTGTTAACAAGGAGAATAGGGGATACCCATGGAGAAATACTAAGCTAAATAAAACCCTTTTTCCTATGTTATCCTGTTCTATTTTTAGATCCACTAATTTCAAAGTATCCATTCTATAAGGAGACGTTGATATTAATATTAAATTATAGATTAAATCAATGGAAAACGTAACTTCATTCTATTAGGGGTTTCCATATAATTCATTATGAAATATATCCATGTAATCATGTACAATAGGAACATCAAAAATTTTAAGATTACCTTCATCATCCATAGATTCTCATTTCTCTTTCTCCGAAAGAATTTCATTTATCACTACTACTAGGGGAGGAATTAAATAAGAATTTGATGATGAAGATTCTTGTCTACAAATAATGAATTATTATTCTTTCTCATAAATAATTATTCGTTTTTCTGTTTATAAATTTTAACATCATATTTTAAAATCTAGTCTATAATAGGTATTATGTCAAATTCAACCATCGGTAAAATGATAATTTCATCAACTAAAGTATGTTTATGTGTCATAATAGGGAATAAATGACAAATAATTGTTGAAATCATTCTTCCCATAGATGTTTTTACTAAAAACACCATATTAAACCCACATGATTTTTTTTAATTTTGTTGGAAAAATGTGTAGATAATTAATTGTATGATGATACAAAGTCTAATAAAGACTTTTCCATTTTTGAAGATATTGTTAATGTACTTATCACCAAATCATTTGTTATATTGACCTCAGCTATTATGATTTCATAAGATCAAACTTCACACCTTCACCATGCCATTGGTATATTACCATGATGTGTAGGACATTGTCTCTTATAATTCATCATTTCATTGTAGTTGAACCACTCTATAACATTAGTTTGTTTCCCCTCAAACTCATGAGATATATTACCCATATATTCAAACCTTTAACACAATCATATTCCCATTTAACATTTCCCTATAAATTTATTCCCACAATGTTCACAAGAATGAAAATTCTTTATTTATTTATTATTTCTTGGTGAATTACCATTCCCAAAGTTCTCTAATGGCCAATTCCTCTTTTGATTTCCATTGAAAATATATGATTTAAAAAATTCATTCACTATATCTACTAAAAGTAGTAATACATCATCATGGGATAGTAATTTTAGTGAAACAAGTTCACTTCGGAGGTTATGATTAAGTCATTGAAATAAATGATCAATCATGCTCTATGTATTACATATATAATTGTAGCATGGATGGATAGTCTTCTCAAAGTTCCATCATATTCTAAAACACTTTTTTAATCCTTCTTAAATAAGATAAAGAAAATTCTCTTCAACTCAATTTGTTGTTTAGGATGGAAAAAATTTATCGAGGATTATTAATTTAAATGTTATCTATTTTATATATTCTATTTTGATTACTTTGAAAGTATTCTAGAATAATGATGAAAATTTATCAGCATGTCCTATTAGAAAATACACTACCATAAAAAAATCAATTGATATCATCGCAAGTAATGATATATCTTTTAATGGGACATAATTATATTATTAGCTACCATATGATTAGTATCCCCACAAAATAATGGGGTCTCATGACGCATTAGGTGATCTATCATAGAAGAACCACACAGTGGAACAACATGTTTCTCTATTTGGACATGGTTTCTTTCATAACCTGATTAATATTCCCTTCCATATTCATGATATTATTAGGTCCACTACCATATTATTTATATTTCTAAATATGGTAATCACTAAATTGTATTTGTGTTTTCATTCTCTTTCTTCTATTAGGTACCATTACAAAATACAAAACACACTTAGTGAGCTCAGATTCTCTTTAAGGATTATATACAGTGGAATCTATCTTGATTCAATGATGAAAAATCAATGTGGAATGTTTGATGAATGAAAAAACATTAAATTTAAATAATAAATTATATATCATGGCTTGAAATGTAATTTAAATTATATCAATGTAAAAATTTGGAATAAAATTCCAATTGATCAAAAACATATGAAGAATATAAATCTATGAAAAATATCATAGAGGAATTCACATCGATAAACAATACCAAATATTTTAATGAAGGAAATTATTACTATTGTATTACCTGATCTATGAAATCATGGTACTTATAATTTATAGACCTATCAAAATTAAGTTTAATCAATATAGAAAAAAATCCATTTAATTTTTCCAAATTATTCATTCCATGAGACTTCTGATGCATCGATGGTTGATCTCTAACTAGTCCCCACCTATTTCTACATGTCTAAAGAATTCCTCATATATTCAAATGTTAAATTTAATTCATAAATCAATATTTAGTATGAAAAAATATATGTATTTATTATATTATAATAATTTATTATCATTTCCCCTATTATTCTAATAATTTAATCGATATACGTAAAAATGGTATACGACATAAAAAATAAACATATCTATGATACAATAATACGAATATCTTAGAGAAGTATAATTTTTGATGAATGATGATAATAAATAAAAATGGTTGTGTGTATATCCTAGAAATCAAATTTGGTGCATAATATTAATGTATGCCTAAATGAAGTGAAATTGAGATGAAATTCCCTACCATAAGCATATTTTTTCTTTTAGATCGATTAACCTCATGTATAATGGTTTCAAACATGTAATTAATTTATAACTGAACCATTTTATAGTTATCATATCTTATATGATCCTCATATATCATCATATGAACCATTTATTAATATTATTTTATTTTTACCCTTGTTCCAAGAGATAACTTCATTATTTTCCAATGCATGTTTGGTCAAAGGAACAAGTCTTGTACATTAGTTATTGTTCTTTCATCTCCAAAAAATTATATTATGTTTCGAAATATAATATTAACTAATTATATAAATTTTAAGAATCATTATTGGTAACATTCTACTGCTATTTTTTCATATTCCTAGACCCAATTTTTTGACAATTTTTTGTTGGGTTTTATTTGGGGATGGAATTTTAAGATTCTTAAAAATTATAGTCAACTGCACGGTTGGTGAACATAGTTCACAAACTATGCACCCTCTCAAAGAACCCCATGAAACACATGGTAGTGGAATTTTTCATGGTTGGTACATGGTTAGTCAATATATTCACCATCATTTGAGAAACTATGCATCCCATTTTAAATATGTACATAGTCAGTACACACACATTGTGAAACTGTGTGGCTATA
Organism: Viscum album; assembly: GCA_963277665.1. NCBI lineage: Eukaryota > Viridiplantae > Streptophyta > Magnoliopsida > Santalales > Viscaceae > Viscum > Viscum album. The sequence goes on along the minus strand of OY728161.1, from coordinate 576,657,050 downwards.
CCCAACTAACCAAGTATGTGATTTGGTTTATCCAAAAATCAAACATAAAACCACTAACCCCCACCCATTTTAGGTTCCATTTAGAAATATCATGAAACCAAATGAGTTATTCCTCCTTGAGATCACCCAAAATATATTCGTGTCCCCTTGGATCCCTCCTTGTAAAGATTCGAAACATGGGGAGTTCCCTTTGATCTTCCCCTAGTTAGTTTCATTACCTCTATCTATTTCTCTAGTGATCTCTCTTCTCCTCCATAGGTTTCCTTGGATCCCCATTTTTTTCACAGATCCAATACCCTCTATTTTGGGATCATAAACCTAGGATTTATTCCCATTTCTAAGATCATCATTATTCTTTGGAAAATCCTTATTAGGTTATGGGGTTACAAGATTTATAGACCCTGGGGAAGGAGGTTATGTTATACTGCCCAATTTTTTATAACACTAAATTGATTTCTTTTAATTTGAATGATTAGAATTAAATGATATTTTTATTATTTTGATTATATGTATTTCAATTAGTTTGTTTGAAGAAGGATATTCTATTTAATTGTGGTTTATAATTTTTTTTTTCAATGAAATTGGAAAACACCCAATTCTATTAAATTGGGGTGTGTTTATGGAAATTAGTGATATTAAATAGTTTAAATTAAATTGTGAAATGTATTGGATAGAAATGTTGTGAAAGCCCCTAATTTCATTCAATATGTATATTTTTTTGTGAAATTGATGGAAATTGTTGAAATTGAATTATTGAATTTAATTGTGAAAGTAGATTATAAAATTGAATTATTGATTTATTTCAAATCACTATATTTGAAAAAAAAAATTAAAGGGTTTTAATTGACACCTTAGGGTATTATTTTGGTAAAAATGTATGTTTTGAATAAATACATGTTTCGGTTTTTTAATGTAAATTGAAATTTTGGAAATGGTGTAATGGGAAATAATTTTATTTTAAGGTTTCCAAAATTAATTTTTCCATCAATTAATGGTACTAGAAAACATGAAATGCTAGGTAATTAGTGTGTTATTGGAAAAAACATTCTTTGTTGGAATATCCCTAGTAATGGATTGAATCATTACAACATTATGAAAAAATTGAACAACACATCATTCTTACCCATTGGGACATAGATGAGTCCCCTCTTGATAGTTTTGGAGGATGTGGGTACACATTGATGATTATCACAAGAGTGTGTGTGGATCCCATAACCTATAACTATCACGCCTCTTTCAAGAATACCCTATTAATCACTATTTATAAATGATATATAAATTTACTCCATTATTGTAAATTATTTTACATTCCTTGTGAGTTTATATAAACTATTTTATATAAAATTGTTTATTTAATCCATTTTTATAATGCTCTTTCAACATAAAAATTACTTCAATCATTTTAATGTATATCTATCATTTTTAAATGTAAGGAATGTTTTTTAAAATATGATTTTAGAAATGAAAAAACATTTTATTCCAAAATTTAAATCACTTTTTCTATAAATTTTATTTTGGAATAATATTGTGGATTCCTCGGTGTGATCCAACTTGGATTTTATATTTCACCTTACCTATTCCTTGAAGTTATTTTATATTTTATCCTTCTAGGTTCATGTAGTGGTAAAGAACCATTTGGAGGTTTTTATAGCTAATGATTCATGGACGAGGATATTTTCATCTGTTAGGAAATGGGATGCTTATCTATCTGGTTGTATTGGTACTTTACTGTAAAACATTGGGGGTTTCATACCAGTTTTAATTTTTTTCATTTCTATAAGAAGAGTTTATTTTTTATTCATAATGAAGTTTTTTTCTTCTACTTTTTTATAAAACTGTACACAGTTTGTTTTGGTTATGCAAGGTGCTAGTCTCCAACCCATGGGTACTTGGAATTCCCTTCATGTTGTGTGAGGACCTTCTCGGTTAACTAGTTACCATGGTACCTAGGATGGTTCCGAAAAAAGTAGTTTTAGAGCAAGGTTGAGATTGTTGTTTTGAAATATGTATGCATTTCTATAATCTTATTAGGACTAAGGAGGTAGTAATGATTTAGTACATATCCATATCACACCATAACAAACCATAAGTCACCAATGGTTGTTGAGGAAAGGCATATTGAGGATTAGTTCTAGTACATTCCCTGATTGTGATTAGGATATGTTGAAATCCAAATCATTTTTGTCTATCTATTGGGATTAATTTTCCCCATTGTTCTGTTTGAGTGTTCATTTTATGCCTTCCTTGTTGTCTCCTAATTTTGTGTAGCATCATGCATATAAGTGGACGTGCGAATCATATCTAAGAGGATGCGGGTACTGAACTTTATTGACTAAATCCTCTCCAGGATCAGAATCCAGTTGAGGTGATTGTGTTCACTACACAGTATATCAGACATGAACAACCTTAAGATATCATCTAGGTTCCATCTATGGATCCTCAATAGGATGTTCTCTAGGAACATTCTCAATAATTACATCACCAAAATCCATAAACATTCAATGTATAAAATGATCCAATATAGTTTGCATTATGGTTGACAAGGATCGAGAATTTGATCGATTTATTAGAGAAAACTAATGAAATAAATATGAAGTGTACCACCTTTGGGCTTGAATGATTTAATAGTATATGTTGAATCGCTATGGAGATGAAAAAATATAATAAGAGAAAAGAGTGGAATGTATTCAATGTTATTTTCACCGACAACTATTGTCCTATGTTGATGCTGTTGTCCAACACTATAGAGTTTTTCAAAATAGATCCTAGAAATAATACAATGACTATGTATATCCATAGGTTTTCCAACCTTATGCATTTCTCCCTTGAGATAGTATCTCATGAGAAGATTACGGTTCTATGTTTTAAGTTGTGAATTTGACAAAACATCAATTTTCAAGTTTTCTGGATGTATTTTCATTCTTATAATGATGTGATGGATAGAGAATTGATGGTCTCAATGGTCTTGGATGGACGGTCTGATTTATCAAGAGTCTCTTTCTCTCCTAATGGCTGCATGAGAACCTTCAACGAAAAGTGGAAGGGTGATGATTCTCATGGTGTTTCTCGACATTTGTTTCTTTATACACCTACTGTAGTTTCTAGGATAGGCTCGTTGATTTTATACTATTATGGAAGGCCTTATAATTCTTAGAGGGTTTCCATTGAGGCACCCAAGGAATGTGGTTCTTTTAGATTCTTAGAATACATGAATAAATTATTCCACATTTATACCAACTAGGTAGTATAATGAGATCATTATCTCCTCCTAAAACGACAAGGAAATCAGATAAATTATATATTAATGGGTTTCTGACATATTTATCTGGAACAATAACTTATTACAATGTGGAAGAGTCTCCAGAGGAAGTACATATAGGTCCAACACCAATGAGAGGTACCATTAATAAATATTCAACATTTTTGACTGAAATATTTGATTCATGTGTATCTCAATCATCCTTTCCATTCATATTTTTATTTTGATGAATCATCCTATAGATCCATTATCTTTTTTTATGTATATTACTACACCGCAAAGTACGAAAGTAGAGATGGGTCTCTACAGACCAGTTTTTTTTTACTCTCTCTTATATGTCAATCTTTCTTGGAAATTAATTGTTCTTGACATGAAACCACATGGTTTCATTTTTGAGATGGATTGGGTCATTTCCAATAAATTCCAAATTGATTTTTATCTTCCACGAGTCTCCACTACCACACCTAGTGATGTGTTCCATTTCTATCAAGTAGAATTAGTCTTTAGTTCAATAAGAGAAGGAAATTATTATTTTGAGAGGGAGAATGTCTTATTAGTGTTATCTATTGATCTTGAGTTGTAATTATTGAGTTTTTTCTTCCGTCTAGTTATTATTCAGTTTCCTAGTGAGTTTTTTTCAGACTTCTCTAGTATTCGGCCAACAAGGGGGGGTAGATTTTTCAATTAACCTAATTCCGAGTACACAACAATTTTCAATTCCTTCATAAGACATAATTCCAGCTAAACTAAATGACATGAAGAATCGGTTAGATGATCTCTTAGAGAAATGATATGTCTGTCTGAGTTCATCAATAAGGGTGGGGCCAGTTATCCATAATATGTAATCTGATGGTTCACATCACCTATGTGTTGATTACCAATAGATCAATTGAGTGAAGATAAAGAAAAAATATCTATTTACATGTATTGATGATCTATTTGATCAGTTAAAAGTGGTGCAGTGGTTCACAAGGATTATCCTTCTATATGGTTACAATCATTTTAGGATAAAATAATATGAAATTATATAAACTACTATCTAGAGAAGGAATGTTCATTTTCAGTACCATATTAAGAACTTTTTTCCAAAAAATTTCCCCATTGTCTTTATGGTTCTAGTGAACATTAATTTACAAAAATATCATGATTTCATTTTGGTAGTATTTTTGGATGAAATCCATATTTACTCATTGTTTATGGAGAGATATTAGAATCATCTGAGAATAGTTCTGGAGATATTGACAACTCACTGAATCTATTCCAAGGTTTTAAATTTTGACCTCTATATTTAGGAAGTGAATTTATTGAGACATGTGGTTTTGGAATATGGGATATCCATTTACCATGATTTGTTGTAGGATTTTATTTAATTGAAAAAACCAAATAAATGTTTTCAAGTTTCATAAATTATTCTGTATAGAAGTGGATTGTCATGGATTAAACAAGGGTATCCTAATAATGGATTCTCTTATGACTTCCTTAACATGTAATAGAATAATTTTTTCTTGAAATTAATACTATTAGAATTATTTTTTTGAACCAAAATTCCTCTTGACTACTAAACTTTTCTTGACACTTCAAGAGGTCGATAAGGTCTATGTGGTCATCTATGATACATAAGGTTTAGGTTTGGGTTGTTTTCTTATTCAAGGTCAACACATTTTATTATTTGTATCTCATCATAATATGACTCATGAGGATAATTAACAGACCTGATTCCTTAAACATAAGGATGTGTTGAAGGAACCTAAATGTTGGTGGAATTTCCTTTATAGATAAATTTTTACCATGTTTTCTGACCACATTATTTTTAGTTATATATTTTCTAAAATATATTTAAATCTCATCTGGAGGCGTTGGGTGGAAAACCAATAATCATTTTACTTTGACCTTGACTATACCCTGGGGTATAGTAATGTCATCATAAATAGAATGAGTAGGAAAATTATTATCTACGAAATGAAATATTCTTTGGAAGAGTGGAAATATATGGATCTCTTTTCATAGTTTTATATTAGAGTTTCGCAATCAATGGCAAAGGATTAAATCTCAAATGTATAGTTGAGAATTTCTTTTCTCAAGATTATTCTTTAGGAACTAAAGATGTATGATGAGTTACAAATAATTGGAGACTCTCTTTATAGTGTAGAGATCATTATTGAGTGACCATTCTCAAAAGAGAGAATTATATACTTTCAGAATCTTTTTTTTTTCAATTATGAGTAAGGAATGACGTTAAGGGGATTTTTATAATTCTCATTTGTCTATGCACCTAGGAACCACAAATATGTTATATAACATGTTCTATAAATTTTGATGACCAGGACTGAGGTGGGTAACAACTTATTTTTTTTTCGTTTTTATACATTTTTTAGGTTTAGGATGAGAACTATAAACCTTTTGTATTGATTCAACAACATCTAGTTCCTTCATGAAAGTGGTATGAGATCTATATGGACATTGTGGTTTTGTTTCAGCATACCATGAAAATGTATCATAAGATGTGGGTTGTGATAGAATGTCAGGCCAAGTCAGTACATTTTATATCAATTCACGATATAACCAAATTTGAATAGTTGGGAAATCTATGTATGAGAGAGATTAAATGGTAACATAGATTTCCATCTGTTATAGTCTTTAATAAGGATCCTTAGTTCACATCTCATTTTTTATAGGTCATTAAGAGGTAATGGGATATCACATATATTTGAATATGACATACCATCCATTGTTGGATGGTCACACATAAAAAGATATACAAATTATTTACGACATAATTCGTACTTGTATTACCAACTTTGTTGGGGATTCATATTATATTTTTAGGCTACCTTAGTTTTATTAAAATAGTAGTTTTCAACAATAAATTATATTGGCTACATTTGAGTCATTTTATGGTCGTCTTTATAGTTATATGTTGTATTGGTCCGAGATTGGTGAATGTTCCTTGGTTATACCCAGCTTGTTATAAGTGATAAAAGAAATGATTTAGTGTATTCCTCAAATATTGTTGACAGAATGGTGCCTATATAAGTATCATACAGATCATCATCACAGAACATTGGAATTTTCAGTTGGTGACTAGGTGTTATGGAATTTTCTATCTTGGTTTGGTCATCAATGGTTTAGGAGTTAAGGGAAGTAGTTTCCTCTTTTTGGGACATTTGATGTTATTGAGTCAGTGGAAAAATTTTATTACCATTTATAACATCCACCATAGATTAATTCAACACATAACCTTTTCAATGTATTCATCCAAAAAAAGTTTCTACCATATCAATCTCATGTTTTGAGATGGCATGATATTGATGTTGAACATGATTTATATATGACTAAACAACAAGTCAGAATAATTTATTTTGAAACCGTGGTACATTGTGGGAGTTTGACAAATTTCATTCATTTTCTATGGGTGGAAAGTTTATAAACTCAAGATATATGAGAGTGGGGGGAATTTACGAGAGATAAGTGGCCTTCTCTTTTTAAAATGGAATATTTTGAGTAGGATTTATGGGGATATAATTATTCTATGTTTGGGAGGCTGTAACATCAAGATAATTTTTCAATTATTCATAACCCCATATTTTTACAAAACTTTTGGATTTTTTTTGTGTTTTTTCAGGTAGTAATTTTAAGAGTCTTTAAAATTATGGCATACTGCACGGTTGGTGAATATTTTTCCGGACACATTATCCCTCTCTAAGAAAAACCTAAAACCCAAGGTAGGGGATTTTTTACAGTTGCCATATGGTTAGAAAATGCATGTCCCATATTTAGATAAATAATGTCGAACATTTAAAAATTTCACATAGTTTGTCTTCATGGTTTTCCAAACTGTGTCGTTCTGCCCAAACAACCATTCATGTGATTTAATTAATCTAGAAATGCGACATAAAAATCATAAAACTTTGTTTCATATACCAGTCTGACCTAGTATTAACCCATATGAATTATTCATCCCCAAGAGGATGGAATTGTATTTCATTTCCCCTATGATCCCTCTCGAATGATATTTGAGGTTTGAGGAACACCCTTCAATCTTCTCATTGTTAGTTTCCTCATCATGATATCTATCAACAATAATCATTATTCTCATACCAAGGATTCTATGGATCCCCAGGTTTCCTTGTGGGTGTAAAACTCTCACATTTGTGATCACAAAACATGGGTTGATTCACATTTCCCCGATCATCATTAATCATTGGAAAATACATATTATTTTTTTTGTGTTATGAGATCCTTTGATCTCAAGGGTCATGACACAAAATTTATGTTTACCATAAATTGAAATGTTTAATTAATGTTTTTTAAATTAAATAATTTTTTTTATTTTGAAAAAATTTATTTCAGTTGGGTTTTTTAATCCTATATCCATTTAAATGGGGTTTTAAAAATGGGTTTTGTGCATGAAATTGGAAAACCCAAAATTGATGTGAATTAGGGTGTGTTTATGGAAATTTAAAAATTTAAATTGTCCAATTTAAATTTTTAAATGAATATGCTGTAAAATTTTGAAAATCCCAAATTTCATTGAATTAGTTTCTTTTTGTGAAATTCAATTATTGATTCATTTGAAATCAGTTTTTTTAAAAGGGGCTAAAGTGGTTTGGATTAAATAAATACGGTTTTATCTTGTAGAAAAAGACTCTTCTGATTAAATATTTGTTATTATATTTAAAGGGAAATTCGAATTTCTGAAATGGGTGAAAAAGAAATAACTTTATTTTATAGTTGATTAAAATAAATTTCCCATCAACAAATTGTACTTCAGTATATTGTGGGATTTCTAGTTAGTGAGTTTATGGGACAAACAAGCTAGGATGGAATTTTGATATCAACAAACTGATTCATTAAAACACTAAAAAATAATTTGTCATCACATATTTCACCCCCTTTGTGACATAGATTATATTACTCTTTCTATTGTCGGGGGAGGTGTGTACACATTATTGTTTATCACATGAATGTGTGAGAATACCATAACCTGGAACTATCTTACCTCTAGAAAGGCGATAATATTACTATCTTGTTTATATATGAGATATAAATATATTCAATTTTCCTAAACTATTTTACATAACATATTAATATATATAAACTATTTTGTATAAATATTTTCATTTAATCCAATTGTGTAAATCTCGTTCTTCATAGATTGTTTTTTCCATTGACTGAAATGTATATCCATAATTTTGGTATGTAACGAATCATTTATTTTAATATTCTTATAAAATCCCGAGCCTATTATTTGAAAATTGAAAACAAATTTTAGGTTAATTTGATTCTCACATCTTATTATGGAATCCTTACTGACACCCTACTGGGATTTTAGCTCACACCCTAGTTGTTCCTTCAGGTTATTTTTTATTTAATCATTCAAGGTTCGAGAGAGGGTAAAGAACCACTTGGAGTTTTTTTAAATATTTATTTTTAGGATATAAGAGTTGTTTCCATTTGTTCTTGTTCTATTTGACTATCCTATTTTACAGGTACATTGATGTACTATAATGAGTTTTTATACCCATTTCATTTATAGTGCCCTTCTCCCATCTGTGTTTCTTTTTTATTCATGTTGATTTGTTTTCTTACTTCACCTTTACATGTGGTAAAACTATTCCATCATTCATTTTATATGATGATAGGTGCTTATCGATATCCCATGGGGATTTGGAATTCCTTTCATATTGTTATAGGGAAAGATCGGTTATCAAGTATCCATGGTACCCTGGTAGGTTTGTGAAATTCTTGAATAGTGAACATGGAATATGAATCGCATCACGTATTGTAGATACTAGGCCATATGTACGTGTGAGTGACACTCTCATACCATTAATGGGAAAATTGTAAGAAGTATAGTTATATATTATTTTTCCTAAATCAATTTCATATCATATGTACCATATATATCTACTATTTCCATCATTATAACTATCATTGTGAAGTGGTTATAAAACATTTGACACCACTACATGCAAACAGTAAGACACACACACACACTTGTTGTGGTTTGCTTTTATAGAGTAGATAAAAGGTGGAATATGGTTGTATGATAATCATTATAACATCTAAAAATATAGATGATACTAGTGTTATTATATTTTCATAAAACATTACATGAATATGTAGTAGATGAAATTATAAGATTAATGGAGTTGGTAATGATGATTACCTCTTCTTATGTGGAAATCATTTTTATATGTTGTATTTATTAAAAACATTACTGTGAAAAGTTTGGAATTTATAAAAAATGATATATGGTTATTAATGTTATCCATGTAAATCCAATAGGTCATAAATTCATTCCTAATTCTTTTTTTAACAACTCATAAAATAAAATTTAGGAATGTTCTATGGTAACTTTTGGTTACATATTATTATTATTTTTACACGTGATTAGTTTATTTACCCAGAACCATGATAAAATAAATTAATATTTTTACAATTTATATGATCAATAAACGAATGGTGAAATTAATATATTTTATACCTTATTACTCAAAATATGAAATATATTTTTCTAAATTTAATTCATAAAAGATGGTAAAATTTATTAAAATTAATCCAATAGATGGGGCGAGAAAATGTGTTTCTAATGTGAATGTATTCTATAGTTTTAAATGTTTTTATATCCAAATACATTATTAAAAAATATTCCAATTACTATAATTGGACTATTAGATGTATAATTGACATAGTTTTACTTCAAAATAAATTAAAAAATAATTTTTATATATAAATTAATATTATGAAAAGATAGGTTTCAATTAAAATGAAAAAAAATTCATTATTCACCAAAAAACAAAACATATAAGAAAAATTAAAACAATATAATGAAATTAAATGTTAATATTTATCATTCCAAATTTATGTTTATATTTTAAAATATAATTTATAAATGTGTTGGATTTTAGTTCTAAAACATGTTTATCATCAAAATGTGACAAAACTACCTTTATAAAATTATTAATTTTATGTTTAAAATTATATTTATTCATATAATATTACTATGAAATTTGATGGATCGATTTCAAGTAAATTTATCAAATATATAATATAATACATTCATACTTTGGTTTATATTTTCTATTAGATGAAATTTCAATTCTAGGCTGTATGAATATTTTTACTTTTCTAAATATAGTTGTTATGTGGAACATAAGCTATCGAAGAAAATATATATCATTAAGAAGATAAATATCATAAAACTGTGGGTTATTAAAGTAAATAGGTATTTCATTGAATTACATAATTGATAATATCATTTTATTAATTTTGTTTTGGATCGATGTTTTTTTGTTAAATATCTCATTTAGGGTATTACTTTTTTTAATAATATTTTGAGAATGTTTTTTTAAGAAAATTTTTATTTATTTGATTAAAAATATGTATAATTTGTATCTATAAAATATAAATTATGAATATTTAAATGGAATATAATTGTGAATTATGGATCAGGTATCTGGGGATCATCCTTGATACTTCAGAACAACTAGTGGGTACATGGTGGGATTTTTGTAAGGACCCATAGAATTATAGGTCACTATTTTTAACTAAAATTGATTGTTGATAACTACATTTGTAATCATATAAAAATATTTTATAATTTTGGAATTTTTGGACTTGGGTCACCAATAATAGGTTACATCATACATGGTGTGATGTTTCAGAAACTCTCAAAGCATTGAACGATTGTAGGATGAGTTAGTATTAATGTAGAATTAATTTTTTTGTATAGGTGGAATTTTATAACACATCAAAAGAAATTTCATTGGGTTGGATTCAATAAGGAATGTTTCATTCCAAATCTATAGGGTTATGTAGTTTATATTTCTTAGTAATGTTTCACTACAATATTGGGCATTCAAAATGATTATATGAATTCAATAAAAAAATTGGATATTTTAAGTCAATTAAGAAATGTATAAGAGGATAACACCTCAATTTATATTCCAATATTGTTTAATATTTACCATAGGATAATTTTTACACTCTTTACAACCCTGATACTCTAATATTGGTGGCTAAGATTTGCATAGTTTTGCACTAAGGATGGGTGTTACATCTTGATCATTGGGATCATGACATGATGATTCTTGAGATTGTGTAATTGAATCATGATCATATTAATCCACATACAATATAATAATGTGCCTACAGTAAATATATTTATAAATGATATTACCCTCTCTTATTATCATTAGTAAACTTTAAAAGATGAATTGCATTTTCTAAACAAATTTCCCCCACCCCCATCTCTATATTTTGGATCCCAAATCATGGTTTCATAATAGATTGAAGTGATTTTTAATGAAATAATATACTACTGCTTATGATATACTATTCCCTAGTTTCATTCATATATTGTTGTTTTTGTATTAGGGATGTTATTTTAGATACCTTGTTCTCGTTCCTAACTTCTATATTAATAATTTATATTGAAAGGGATGAACCATGAAACAATATTAAATTATTAATACCATTTATTATTTAGGTTGATATTTATATTCACATTATACTATATAAATGTATCGTTTTGTTAAAAATTATAATAACAGTGAATCATGGTTCATGATTTTAGCAATGTTTTTAGATGATTCTTGTTGAGAAAGTTAACTATAAACATTTTATACTCATTTGAGAAATCAATTGATGGTAATGGGTTTATATTTAGTAAATGTATCCCTTTTAGGAGAGGAATTAATTATGTAATGGTTTGTCTTTGTGTTTGTGTAACGGAAGTTTCCATTCATAATATTTTTATTATATTCATGTTTGGTGTCAGTTAAGGATTGACAATTGATTTTGTTGATTTTGAATATATATCAATGATTACAAATTTCTATGGGATGGTAGGTGGTTTCTTTAATAAATTATCCATAATAATATAACACATATTCCATGATAATTTATGACAGGAAACATTTTTCCACTATGGTAGTAGATGTAATATTATGACCATAATCACCAAATCTAATTATCCTTTATTGTTACATGGATATCTATTTATTTATTTTAATTTTATATAATGAGTGGATTATGTTTTAGGAGACTCAAATTGTGTTTTTAATTATTTAGATATTTTTATGGAGGTGCATGTTATAGAACTATTAGTAAAAACCGGGTACCCCATCCATTAATCATTACATCTTGTGGTAGGATGAATAATAGCACTGACCCATTGGAAAAAGGTTTAGAAAATCCATGTGTATTCCAAAGGGAAAAATGTGATGCTAATTATTGGGGAAATCTAATATTGTTACAATAATTTTATAAAAATTTGATCCAACAATGCAAGGGGATATATTAAGATACCATCTTGTGCATTGTCAGTGCAAAATTTAACTTACTATTATCCCTAACTAATAAATATGTAGATATAGATCCAAAAATCATGGATCTTATATGAATTAATTCCTGGGACCCAATTTAATATCCTAATCATCCTAATTATTAATTCCTTTTCTTACCATGTCTTGAAATGGGATTCCCTTCTATTAGATAAAAAGTTTATGTGATCCTAAACTGTTGGACTTCTAGATTAGATATTAATTCTTCATTTTCTGAGGTTCTTTCAAGTTATATTCTTCTCCTATATCTCGAAATCATATATCTAAAATTATATGTATGAATCAATATCCAGTTATGATAATGGTGATATTTTTGGTAGGATTTTTTTTGTTAATGGAGATCCAACCGAAGATCACCAAGATTGTACCTTCATTCTTCATTTATGTCATTTTCCTTAAGTTAGGTTCTTTATATGCCAATTACCATAGTCAAAAAACTAATATGCTTCATGTAAATTCATCATTGTGTTCCAATTATTTCCAATTTAATATATATTTGAAATTTTAATTAAAACCCTATAATTATGAGAGACCATTCTAGGATCCAGTTGTATCTCTCAGAGATAATAAGATTGGGATTGATTTTATCCTATGGGGTGTGATAAATATATTGGGAAATTATAAATATTTATTGAAAAGGGAGTAGTATGGGGTTTATTAAATTAAATCAATTGTGATTCAATTGTATTGTTGACTAGAATAATAAATTTTTGGCTTAACAATCAATGGGTTATATGGTATGACATGAATCATGAAAATTTTGTTAAAATGCTAATGGTTGAAAAGATGTTAATATTTTTTATTGATAAATAAAATGGTTCAATATGTTGTGAGTTTTTGATTAAATTGGTTATAATATTGATAAATGATAAGTATATTTGAAACTTTTGATGTGGTTGTTATACTAATTCTCCTCTTCCTTGGGTGGAGAGAATTACATTATAGGCCACTAATGTAAAAATGTGAATTGGTGATGGACTGATGCTCCAAGTACATTAGAATTTTTTACTAGTCTAATTCACTATGTACCTATTATATTGGTTATGGTATGGAAATCCATGCACCCTATAGAATATGGATAGAATCACACTCCATGAATATGTGATAATGATACCCCGACATATGTTATAAAGTGTCAAAATAAATTGGAATTAAATTGGATAATGAAATCCAATAAAATATTAGTTGTAATATCCCCATGTTTAATGGTTTATACATCTACATGAGATGAATTATATATGATTTAATTGGGTTTAATTCTTAAAATTGATGTACAATTTTGATAGAAAATGAATATAAAACGGGAAACCAATTACCATTAATCATTTTTTTCTCTTATTTAATAAATTTATAAATAATATATTATCGATTAGATATTAATGTAGACATATTTTTTCGTTTCCTATTGAATATAACTCACACAATAATGATGGTTGTCGATTGGTACTAGAGTATACTGCATATTCCCCACATAGGAAAAGGAAACAAATATATGATAGATGGATGAGTTAGGATTTGCGATGGAGAATGATTCACCTAACCAGACGTGATGCCAAGACCGATTTGAGAGTTGTTACTCTTCTATTATTTGGAGTTTTAGATCAAAACATGAATCTTATATGACATTCCATATTTATTTCTTTGGTATTGGACATTTTATTTTTTTTGGGATTAACATGTGAAGTCTAGTAATAATTCTTTTTTATTTCTTATTTTTTTAGATATTTGTATATTTATTTCTAATATTATCTTGTTTTTATAAAATTTTATAGTCCCCCATTGTAGCATAATATACACTCACTACACGCTAGAATCCTTTAGAGTACATGTTGGTGCACATGTTGTAACATAACAAACAATATTGGGCACTTATATATGGAACTGGGGCCAAGGCATTAAAACATTATATCATAGGGAGGTTTATATCCTCCTACCTATGGGTTATAGTCACATCAATTATTACCATAAGATTGAAATTTTAACATCTCATGAGGGTGACTGGTATGTTCTTTATGAGAATTGGATATCTAGGCAGGACGTGTGAGGCCATATCATCTTAAATATGGGGTAACAAACCAAAGTGCATTTATTTTTTTGAATGACTGGGGTTTGAATAACAATATATTTCCACCCACTGTGGATTGGTTATTGAATGTTGATGATTTCTCAATACTTTCATTGGAGAGATATTTCATGTTTTTGACTAAGATAATAAATGGAAATGAACCAATTTCATTTTGTACTTATATTACAAGAAGATAATAAAATCAAGAGGTATAAAATCATCAAGAAGAATTTTTGGATAACTGATTTATTGACATGAGTTTGTCAGTATGGGTTTATCTATTCTTGTTTCTCAAGAATCCTAAGTGGATGTTGGGTTTGTTTCATCAATTTAGGATGCTAAATAGGATTATATTGACAAGATGGTATCATCTTCTATGAATCAACAATACTACTGATCTGATGAGCAGTTCTTGTCTGTTATCTAGGATCAATTTTAGATAAAGGTATTATAAGCTATCACTAATATCATTTGATATAGAACAGACATGTTTTATTAGTATGTGTGGCTTTTTGGAGTTTTTGAGATGCTGTTTCGGTTGAAAAACCTTACTTTAGTTCTTATGGATTTTATGATTGTATTCTTCCACTTGATGTGAGTTAAGATGATGTTTTTTATTATAAACATCTTGTCATACGAATATAATTATGATAGTCTTTCCAAACATCATGTGACTTCCTAGAGTAAACTAAGGAGGAATAAGTTAAATATCATGCTATATATGACTCAATTTATTATATAGAAGTTATATTTATTGGGTGACATCATCTCAGATAAGTGTGATTCAGTAAATCTATAGAAGGTTCAAGCAGTTATTTCATAGGTATATCCTGATAATATTTTTCAAATATAAATTTTTCTGGGATTACTATTCAATTTTCAATGATTATTCAAAGAGATGTATTACTTGAAAGAACCTATTTTTTTCATTATTAATATTGGTATCATTTTTTAATGGTCTGGATATTGTGAGAATTTCCTCCATGATCAGATGATTCAATTTAGCACAAAATCGATTCTGATCCCACATGAGTCGAGTGGAAATTATATCTTAATATAGGATGGATATAGTATTTTAAATTTAGTAGTTTTGATGTTGGGAGATTTAGTATTGTAAAATGGATAATGATTGTTTTATCCAAAACACCCATTTTCCCCAAGTCTATTTTATCCTATGATTTCTCTAATTTACTTCATTCTTGCTCGAATCAAATGATTATGTTGGGTAATAGAAGCTATAAAAGACAATGTTAGGTTTTCATGGTTCATTCACATGGTTTTGATTCATCCTATAATATGAGAAGTTATTCCTTAATCCAGAGCCCTATTTTCATGCTTCTGTTTTCTTAAAAAAAATAGATTGGAAGCACTACCTTGTCAAATGAGACAGTAGCTAGGGTGGAATCAACCCCATTGGTTGATATCCTTGAATTTATTCTATCTACTCATTGTCCTATACCTTTGATCAATATTTTTCCCTTAGATTGTTTCAAATTCCCTTGAGGGTAGATAATTTATAAGTGGAATATTTACATGATCATGTTAGACTAAATTATATTATGATCTAGGGGTAAGTAAAATTTACCACATGTCTAAATGAATTGGTTAAACTATATAAATTATTTAGGTTCTTATAAAATACCGTTGTATAATAAATGCACTGTTTAATTGTATTCCTAGAAAATTATGTATATTATTATATAAATTCTTGAAATAAATGAAGTGGAATCATTTTAAATAACTTTTTTACATGAATTGTTTCATTAGATGATTCAACTTAGTGCTGAAAATGATTCACCATATTCCAAATTCAGGACCCCTTAGATGGACTCTTCATGAATTATTGTTAGAATTGTTTATGACTTGTAATAACACTGGAAGTGACAATAGCTATTCATGGAAAGGTCATGAAATGAATTTTTATTTTTTCATGTAGATGAGTGACACCAGTTACCTAACAGAGACCCCTAGGATGGAAATGAAAGAACGATGGTTGTACCATGTAATGTGAGAGACTAGGGACACTGCATGTGATACTAGGTACTAAGTTGGAGGACAGTTCTTGATGTTATAACCCCATGTCTACTGTAACATAAGGGACCCCATTCTTGAGACCTTTGGGACATAATCCCTTGAATTTGAATTTTAATGATCCCCTTGAGTAATATATGTAAATTCATTTGTAATTTCCATGGATGGCTTCAGGGTGACTCTAAAATTATATATTGTGGCTAAATTCAATTAAAATGTTAATGGATGTTTTTAAAAGATAAATAATCTTTTTGTTATGGAAACGTAGGGGCATGTAATGGCCTCATGGTTATGGATTTATATGGGAATTTCCTCAATTCCATATAACAAGCTTAGGGACAATCCACCATCTTCCATATTATTCCTACCAAATTATAATCAAGGATCCCTTATTTTAGACTCACTATCTTCGTCTAAAGATGGTACTTATTGATGGGTGGCCTCTTCGATGTCTATCCATTTTATTTATTTTTTTTATTTTTGTTTTCAAATTATCATTCATGGAAAACATTTCTTTTATTTTTTTAATGAAATTGATTGGACTATACACCATGGGTGGAATCCAAGTGAGATTTTTTCTCATATCATTCTTGGGCCACCATGGCTCCTGTTGAAAACATTCTTGGTGTTGTCATTGATAAATTTATGTGTGTGTATATTGATGATTGACAGACATTCAGTGAATGTATGGATATTATGGGTAATATACCTGACCTATGATCAAGATTCTAGTTCTAATACCTTATTACTTTTTCTATTTTTCTTATTATCATGTAGTATATTCAAGTATGTCATATCTCCCTCAATGATTTGGTATTGTAACTAACATGCCATCATTAGATTTTATATTTGATATAATTATTTTGTATCCTATTATTCTATTACATTCCTTGAATGATTTTGTATATAGTTTCGTTGTGGTCTTTTTGTTATTAATTATTTCACTATTTATTAAAATATTATATTTGCTTATTTTACATCCCCACAACGATAAATAGGGGAATATTATAACTAATGAAAAATTCTAGGCCCTCAATGTTTTTCGGTAGGCTCTGTAATTTTATGACGTGCACTTGGGGTCTTGTGGAAATCATATTCGGGTACATATAAGTAGAAAATGGGTCCAGAAACTACTAATTATTATCATTGGTTATTTTCCATTTATCTTACTATTCGGTTTTAGACTAGATACTTGGATATTAGGATCTAGAAATGATCTGATTCCTAGTAGTATATATCCCTCATATAGGAAAAAATAATTTTTTTTGGGATGGGTAAAAGTAGTTTTCTATTGCAATTACTGTTTCAAGGATATCATCACTGGTTGGCTTACTTGTGTTGTGATATTTTTGTTTTTGAAAATATTGCAGGGGATCTTTATACTCATTATAATGATATGAGGGAATATTAGAATCATTCGCCATGATATGAAACAAATGATTTTAAATTTCTCTCATAATTTCGTGACATATTTAACCTTTCAATGTGAATAACCTATTTCACATGAGATTATTATTTATGGATTACATTTATGCCATGTAGTGCTTTGATTTTTATATATAGTAATTTGATAACATTTATTTAAGAACATAGAAAACACAATTTGGACATAATGCATATGTCTAAGCCTAATAGTGTTTTCTATCATATGTTGAATCAAATACTATAAGTAGGAATTTGTGGCATGTTGAGCCCTGGACCATCAGTCACATGGGATGGACTGTGTTTTGGATAGAATTATATGGGTTATACATTTCAATTTATGAGGTGTATGGGCCCTTAAAAAATAGATGTTGTGATCAATCTAATTGAAGTATTTAATGTGAATATAAATAAATAATGGAATTAAAAAAATCCAAATTTTAAATTGAATTTAATAAATTATATGTAAAATATGAAACATTGACCCTGAATCAACATTAGTAGTTTGTTGTAATCCATGTTTCTTTTGATTCTTCTATGAATCATGCTAATCATCCAGGGAAGTCTCATGGAGTATGCTAATAGTTTTAGTGAGCTTATGTGGAGACCTTATACCTGTCCATTCCATAAAACTTTCACTATCTATTATAAATCATATCTAAGTCATTTTCGTGGAAATATTTGATCTATGCGACCATGAAATCATCTTTTTGTACTCCATGAGACTGGTGATTGGAATACTCATGTTGTTGTGGTTGCTGAGCCACCCGTGAAACTTCATATAGTTCTACTGGAGGAATCTCATAGAAAACATCCACTTGTTGATGATTCCTTGTTATGTCATGTCTTATTTTAGATCATGAATAATTTTCAATGTGGTCCTTGACCTACCCCGCCTATTTAAGAGAAATCATGTCAGTACAACTGGTAGCATCCTCCCACATTAACAGGGGATGGTAGACCTTAGGTTATTGAATCAATTATATGTTCAATTTATTTTATCATCAAGAATATTGATATGACTCTTATATTGGAGGGTTAAGATATAAAATTATATTATATGTTATTCCACCAAGAATTAGTGGGAAATTATTTTTCAGGATGGTCGATAGTAGTGTGTGGTCTGGGCAGACATCCAGATAGCCTTGTTCGACTACATATTTCCTCAAAAGTTGAGAATATATCATTTTTTGGAGTTCATGCACCTTCATCATGGTGGCAAGTCACTGATGGAATACACTACATGCTTCACTTAGTTAAAATGAGTCCCACCTACTATGATTGTTGATGAGATGACTACTATGAGGAGATTTTTGGATTGGGTTTCATATTAAATTGGATAATAGATGTTAATATTTCATCTAAACAACATTTCCGAAATGGTTAACCAATCCCTCAACACAGATTCGAATCTGAGTGGAGTTAAAAACTTGAAATAGGGATTCTCAAATTCTATATAGGGTAATGGTTTATCCAGTGCATGTAAGTGATGTTTTGAGGCAACATGTGGGAAATTACCATCCAGGTGGCATGCACCAATAGTTTTATGGTGTGTCGCCAATATGAAATTTTTTATAGTAAAAATTCATACTGTACAAATAACCCAATAGAGTGTCGGGCTTGCGACATGATGGGTCACCTCCAATAATTTTTCCAATCATTTCCTCCAGTTCCAAGAGATAGAAGATATTTTTTAGCACTGCCTTCAGGTTCAAGATCAGTGACTCCACATTAGACATGAATCTAGTCTTCTATCAGATGTTTAGGCCATGAAAGTGCAAATGGATGAGGTTATTTTATCCTAAATTTTCATCTTTAGAAGAGTGTACATTACTATAATACTAATGAATCATCTCTAGACCATTGTTTATATCATATTTATGTATTGTATCCTATTCAAAAAGAGATGAGTTTGTGGAAATCATTATTTAGGGGTATTATTCTAGTATACTCTACTATAGTTTCTATCATTTTTTATGTATGTTCATATCACTCTTTTTTATTAGCTACAATTATGGGATGTCTGTTCAATGTGATATAGTTATCCAGTGGAATCATTACCCTTCACCCTCCATTAAGAGTGTAGGATGAGAGGATATGAAAGTGAATGGAGTTCCCCTTAAGATATTTGGGTAGTATTTTCTATGGAGTTTCATCACTCAAAATATGATTGTATTTAATATATTTTATATTGGGATTTACATGAGCCTTATC
Organism: Viscum album; assembly: GCA_963277665.1. NCBI lineage: Eukaryota > Viridiplantae > Streptophyta > Magnoliopsida > Santalales > Viscaceae > Viscum > Viscum album. The sequence goes on along the minus strand of OY728161.1, from coordinate 576,636,712 downwards.
GAGCCTATGTTGATTTATATCATGGTCTAGAATCATTCACATCACCCGTGGGAAGAAGGTACAACCCTAAAGTCATATTTTATATCTAGGAATGGTGATTTTTAATCAATCATACTGGGATAGATATAGAGACATCCCAAATGGATAGTCAAATTATTAGCTATTACGGGATGAATCTCAGGGAATACCATTCTATGGTGTATCATTTCTAGGACATCTTCTCTTATGATTACCCTATCTTACCTATTGAGAGAGATGTTGAGTTCACCATCTTTCTTTTTCTATGTGTATTACCTACATCTATTGATCTATATAGGGTGGCACATATAGAGATCTATAAACTCAATAAGAATCTTAAATATCGAAAGGATAAGGGTTTTGTTGGACCCTACACATCAACATGGGGTTCTCCAGTCCATTTAACTAACAAGGTGGATGGTGCCTTTATATTGAACGGATTACCACTGAATGAACTAGATTATGGTGAAGAACCAATACCCACTTCCTCATAGAGGAAACCTCTTTTAATAAATCCAAGTAGAAACACTTTTTCCTTATGAGAATTTAGTATAGGATTCCACCAAGATCATGAGTGTCCAATAGACATACAAAATACAACTTTCTAGAGAAATAATGTCTTCCATGAGTATTTTTTCATAATATTCAGTCATACCTATGTGTTTAAACTATTCATGGACATGATTAAAAAGGATTCCATCCATATCATGATTCATTTTCTATTATATTTGTACATAACATATTTTTGTTCTCGTGCAATAAAATGAACCATTTAACCATCCTGAGATCAATCAGAGCACACATGAAGATAACATGCTATATATGAAGCTCCTTAAATGACACATTGTATTAGAAACGTTCACCTGTTTGGTCATATAATACCATCTACATGGGTATCAGTTAACCTATAGAAGATGAGTAACATGGTTTAATGGGAGAATACCAAGAATGTATTTAAAATACACATCTTCATAGGAATGGATGGTTGTCATAGAAGACTCATCTAGGACATCTCATACCTGGTAGTACCACTGATAAGGTTGCTAATAATGATGTGAAATTCCACAAGACAGATTCTTCTATGATATCATTTCAAGTGTTTAAGCGAAGAAATACATTACTGTTGATCCTGATTATTCCTATTTCATTCATAATCTATACTATTTATTGTGAATCATTGAGAATTATATTATTGGATGTTACAATGTAGTTTAATTGGTTTGCTGCATATGGGTCCCACATTTTAATACCCCATGAGCAGAACTACCCTACTCATGACCTCTATCTAGATTTTGTGTTCAATGCACTCTGCTGTTGGAGAAATTACATTTTGGGTGAATGGTAATTTTTTTACACTGATCATACAAATCTCAAATACATCTCTACACAGAAAGAATCAAATTTGAGGTAGCATATGTTGTTGGAATACCTAGAATAGTTTGAAATTCAGTTTTCCTATAGACCTAGAAAGTAAAATATCATAGCTGATTCCTTGATCTAGAGGACTCAAATACAAGTTGTCAATAAATCATTATTGATTGGTGGTAAATGGGTTTTTTCTTAAAGATGTATGTTTTGGTTAAAAAAATGGAAAACTAGTATTAGAATCTCTTTCACTGACCTTTTCCCTTTTTAGTGAGTTCAGATGGTGTAGTGATTTGATTCCAAGGGTCTCGTTTTGGAGAAGAGTTCTCAGAGGGAGAACCCACACCCTGGTTGGGTTGTTGATGGATGGGAAACTTTACTCTTCTATGAGAAGGTATGGTTTTCATAAGTTATAGAGGAATTGTTCCTAATGAAATAACATTTCTCTTTTTGGGTAGATCACTACAGTCTTAATAAGAAGTAGAGAGATACACATCATCAGTATCATTGTCCAGTGATGAATATATAGATATAGTTCTCATCAGTCTATGATCCACCTTTATGTTGGTTAATGAAGAGAACTAGTGACTCGCATGACATTTATAGCCCCTATCTATTCCAAATTATAAATGTAATGGCATCACTATGGATTTTTTGATAGTATTTATGAGATATCCATGATAAATTGATTTAGTATGGGTGATAATCAACTGGTCAACGAAGCATTCATACTTCTTACTGATCAAATATAACTTCTATATTGATGATCTATTTAGTCTTTACAATAAGGTGATAAGGAAATTTCATGTTTTTCCCTATAATATTGTTTTGGATCACGATCCAATGTCAAATTATGGTTCTGGAAAGAAAAGAAAAAGCCAATAGTTTCACAAGTGTTCTTGGATACATCATATCACCATTAGACCTACGGGTGGTGTAAGAAGACTATAGAAGTGTTCAAGAATATTCATATAGCATGAACCCTTTATTTTAGAGGTTCACATGAGGCCCTTTATGGTAGGTCTTTCTATTCACCCATGTGATGGTTAGAGATAGGTGAGGTTGCACTACTGTATCTTCATATCATTCAACATAATTCATTACAATTTTAGTTGATTCTACTATCTATGGCTACAACTCATTCTAGAATGAAAACATATACTGATCATCACAACATAAATCTATAGATTGAGGTTGGAAGACATGTATTTCTCTGTGTATTACCTCAATTGGTTGAAAGATGAATCAATATATGGGTAAGGTTGTTGAGTGGATATGTTTAGATTTTTGAGATAATGTGTGTAGTTGGATTGTTATTTGACCCATTGATGTTACCTCAGAGGCATTGTTCCATGCACAACATCTTCAACAAATCAAGAATTTTTTAGTATCCCATTTCCATTTTTCGCACCTAATGAAATTGATCTCGATGTATATGTTCTCATGGAAAATCACAAAATACATATCATTTATCAGACATAAAAGGATCTATAAGGCATTCCATTTCCACTAGTTCAGCTTCTATGGAGGCACAGATGTGTAGTAGATCAGACAATGGAACGAGATATTTACCTACATTAACAGTTTCCAAAGATATTCTCAGATGATTATATATCACCCTCTGAAGAAAAACATAGGGATGCGCTATCTTAAGGAGGAGAGGTTGTAATGTCCCGACATTTCATAATGGTACATATGATTTTTTTATTTAATTTATTTGTTACTCCATAATAATTATTGATAATTCAGTAAAAGATGTCTCAGGGTGATTGAGGGTTGTTCAAAGCCTAGGACCCATAAAATAAAAAAACTGAACGGATGTTCACAATTACTACAAATAGTGTGTCTAATCTCGTGTAGTTTCCCTAGACCATACAGTGGCAGATATAGGTGTTCTCAGGAAACATGGTTTGTCTACAATAATTCAAACCCATGTTCTTACCCTCGATGGATGTGAATGGTTTTTTACTATGACTTTTTGCATGTATTGGCCCAATTTGGACAATACATGTGACTAAATGTGTTTGGTTCCCTTTGAAATTGTGCGTTTTACATAGATGGTACATGGTTTGGATAGATGGGAGACCAAACCATGCGCTCCTATATTTGAGGTTGAATTTACTTTTTTACCCTCTTTAATTCTTTTAAACCTATATTTATCTTCCACTTTTTTCTTTATAAGTTTCTTATCCTCATTTGATCCCATTATAGCTCCTCTACTTAAAAATAGTGATCAAGACTACTACTCCATACGAACACTAGATCTCTTATTTTTTTTATCCATTATAAATTTCTTGGTAAGATCCTAAATACTCTCCCATATATTTCATGATGCCTCCATCCTCAGTAGCGCTATATCAAACCATGTTCATTTACTACATTTTTAAGGAGTTTTATGATTTCACTACATTCTTACTTTTTAGATCAATCAAATGTTTCAGACATTATGGGCGAAGCTTTATGATTCTAAGGTTGGTGTTTTAGGTTTCTTCCCCTTATTTCATTGAATCCTATAATGCCTGCCATTGTCTCCTGATCCAAACCCCTTTCGACGCCTCCAATTTTTTAAAACTAAATTAAATTAGAGGAACTTACATGTAAAATGAAATACTAGATAGTGGTGAATCATCTCCCTTTGTTGATCATCATAAAAATAACCCAACAAAATAATGTGATCTACCATTGAGACATAATTTCCCATTTCCTTAGATAGTTTTAAAATACATTAATTATTGTTACAATTTTATTAGCACCATGAATTTATTTTGTAGGGCTTAATTGGAAGATGATGTTGGTGTTATTACATTATACCCCATTCAATAAATTAATTTTTTGAGGAAATTAATTTGGTTTGTTTCATATAGCATTCATGTGTTCCATAAATGGATTATTTGGTTGGATTCCTTGAACACTATGCCTGTTATGATATTTATTTGTGAACTAGATATAATGATCCCTTATTATAGACATCCATTAAATGATTTTTTTAATTTGACGTGTCAACATTGTGAATAGGGGTATATAAGGGATTATGACTTATCTACACCTTTGATGGACACCTCATTCCTTCCTGTTAGAATTTTTTATACCATGTAGTTAGACTAGAATCAACACGAGCTATTCCTAGGATGGGATTTCCATGATATTTCAATTTTTTTCTTTTAATGAGTGAAACTGGTATCCTAGTTGGGCCCCATTAGAAGGGATAAATGGAATGATTTTTTTACCATTCCATGAGATAGACTTTATCCCCTATATACGATATCATGCATGGACTCGAAATTTAGATCATGAAGTTATCACCCCATTCTTGGAGTGACACAATGGACATAATTCTTCTATCATGCTAGATGGACTCAGTGTTGAATCTGCGCCTGAGTTCCTGGCCTAGTGGCTCAAGATCGTCACTACGTCCTTAGACCTTGCTTCTTGTAGGTTGAGTGGTCTCTCTGGTGGTTGCAGTTGGTGGCGTCGGGATCTTGCTTTTGTTTCCGATGATAATCCATTGTACCAAGGTCTGTTGCAGAGGCATCACATAATATTTGGAAGGCAGGGATTTGTAAGTGGTTGTGCTTTGATGCGGTATGGTTTGATTTTCATGATACCCATTTTTATTTTGTGAATCTTCTCAAGACCAGTCCAGATATGGTTTTGATTCTCCCTTTCAACTTGTGTATTGGCAAGGTGATGTATGAATGTGTCGTTGTTTTGGTTTATCTGTGATTTTTGATATCTTTGGTGTGGCGATGATTTTGTTGGCGGAGATGCCATGGATGATTTGGATAGAGCTCCGGGTCTTCTTCGGGGGTGTTTTGGTATTGTGTGCCATGTCGAAGGTCGTAGTTGAAGCGGTGGCGTCTTTGAGTGGTTCTTCCTCCTGTGATGAAGTTTTTGGTTGCCTCGTCGACATTTTCCAGCGGGTGAAGTGGTTGAACGATGATGTCAACAAGGGTGATGGATGGTGATGTCGACATGATACTCATGATGTTAGCGTCAGTCTGTAGGCAACATGACTCAAGCTTGATCTTCTCAGGTTTCATGATATGTTTGAATTTTGAATTTTGAATCTCAGTTTAATTTGGTTTCGGTTCCCGCTCACCCTAAAAGCGGGTTTTATAAAATCAAATAAAAATTGAATTTTAGTCAATGGTATAGGATAAATCATGTATTTCTTCATGGGTGTCTACTTTTCACTAAGTCCTTTCATTTTATTATTCATTTCTGTTTCCAAATTATCATTGATGAAACATTATTCATTAATTTTTTTTCTATATAATGGATTGTCATGGTCACTATGGGTGGTGGAGTACTGTGACTATATTTCACAACACTCTTATTCTTCCTTTTGTACCCATGTAGACTTTATGGTCTCATGTATTGACAAGGGGAAGTGTGTCGGTTTCGATGATTGATTGATTTTCCATTATTTGATGGAGATTGGGGAAGAGGAACAAGCCAATAATCGAGATGCTATTTGTAGAAATTTTTCTCCTTTTTTAGGTTTTGTTAAATTTTTTTATATTATTATACCTCATATCCTATAATAATATTTTGTTTAATAGATGAAATTAAATGACCATCTTCTATATATTTTACACTTATCCAACACCAGATTATCTTATTACATGTCTTGCATGATTATGTATCTTGTTTAGATAATATCTTGAGGTTATTACTGGTTCCTCTATTTCTCGAATTATTAAATATATATTTCTAAACTAAATTTTGTCCTATATTAGAATAGTTATCAAACAGACACACCATAGGATCTCACTGTTAGTCGGAGTCCTCTAACATTTAAGGAGGAATTCTTGATATCTTGTGCCCACCATATTGGGGCCAAGAAAAATGGAACATAGGGTGGGAAACAACATGTTGGATGTGGTTAATTATTCCCTTATTAGTTGGTGAAAGTAACAATTTGAATAAAAAATTATATAATGAAAAAAATTAAACTACATATTTTTCTAGGGAGATTTGAAACCCTAGTATTGGGAATTGGTTGACTCTTTATAGTCATCTGAAATTTATTTAGAAAATATACCCAAGAATTTAAAAAATTTGATGAATCACTATAATAAAATACACATACATAGGGAGTCCATGAGTCTAGGATTGTATAGAAAATTATTTGTTTTTTGATGATATGTGGGATTTGAAGAGGTTTGGGAACATATGATTATTTGTTCATTATAGGTGGAATCATGAATTCTGTCCAAGATAAAGGACATGTAGTAAAAGGATATGGAGTGTATGGACTTTATGGAAATACTAAAAGGGGTAGAGTGAAATATTGACTGAGTAATCAATGATTGTGAGTTCATATATGTTTGTTTCAATGTTTTTTATTCCTACTTGTATATAAGAAGTGCTGATATATGAGTTCTATGCTTCGATGGGGGAGTTACAAAAAAAATTTAACATGATGTTCTAAGATCGTCAGTTATATTAATATTCACTAGGAATGAATATTGTGATTTTTGGTTTCAAGAAATGATGATAAACCTTTCATCAAGTTAATGTGAAGCATCAATGACCTATAATGATTAAATATACTTTCCCCATTACATAGTGTACATGGAATTATTTACTAGGATATTTTTGGGTTTTCATCCATTTATCCTCATAATAATGTAATCATATGGGTGTTCATAGGCATGTTGAAAAATATGGGAAATTTCATACGAATTATGGAATAATTAAGAGATGATTGTTTGGATGACTTGTATGTTTTGGAGTTAGTGAGTTTGTATGGGTTCCAACAATTTATAGTTTCATATCATGATTTTTATTTTACTTTGGGATTTGAGGAAGGATTTAAAAAAAAATTATTTTGACTCAATTATTTTTGAGTACCACTTTTCACCCACAAATAGATGAGAAATCAGAGTCCACTCCCAATGTATTAGAGTATATGATTCAAGGATGGGGGTTTATCGTTGTTCAATATTAAAAGATTCGCATTGATATGGTTTATTTTCCTTATAATAATAGATATGAAGATACAATTCACATGAAACCATATTAGGTTTTCTATAGAAGGGCAAGAAAAGATCATTTATGATGGATATAGGTAGTTGAGTTAGAGATATTATGACATAGTCTAATGTAAAAGACATTTGAATAGGTACACCTTATTCAGAAACATATTGATAAATTATAGAGTAAAAATATTTCATATAATGATCGACATCATATACCGCTTACTTATTTTGGGTGGCCATGTTTTCCCTTGGGTGTCACCAAGATCGGTTTAACATCAAATTCCAATGATGGGAAATTTTGTGCACATGTTTTTCAAACCATTAGATATTGAGGATAGAATCCAAATAGTGCAATATAAAATAGATCTGCAAAAATGTTAGTGTTATTAAAAAAATTAATATGTCACATAATCATCAAAATCACATAGAACCTTATAATATTATTTATTGTAATGATGTTGTGATTGAGGATGATTCTACATTTGGGGAGCATCTAGTTCATGTTTTGGATCATATTGATAATGTTATATAGGGAAATAAATTTCCATTATTCTGAGAAATGTGGAAGAATTATCATGATATAGGTGAAACAAGGGAACAAGAATCTGAAATGATGTCATATTTTCCCTACAATTTCACCTTAAAATAATAGTGGCTCATGGGATTAAGACTCACAGATGATCTGTTATGAGGAATGTAGAACGAAATTTCTCAAAATTTCTTATCACCTACCTTTCTAATTTTCTTGTGAATGTATATCTATATTTTTATATTAAGTATATATAATGACTTGGATAATCATCAGTAGTTTCATAGGGTTTTACAATGATTTGGAGGATTTTGTGGAGGTGAATAGTTTGATCGCTATTAGTACCAACCCTTAACCCCATCCATGGAACTTTATGGCTCATGGAAAGAAGGATTGTAGCTTCCCACGGTTGGATTAGTTTTCATAAAATTCATGTTGATGAAAATGGTGAAAATGTTATACTCAAAATATTGGAAAAGCAAAGTAAGTACCATGTTATGTTTAGCCTTTCAATTAAACCATTATAGGGGTTGTCTTGGTATAGTAAATGATGCAAGGTTAGTGTACGGTTTGACTAACAAGTTCACTAACTATTTAATATGTAGTTGGGGATCAGAAAATAATGAATCCAATCTAAATAAATTCCTAGTACTGCTTATAATTTTCCTAATATTCAAAAATATATACTTAATTTTCCTCGAATATATTGAGAGGTGATTCCCTATAACCTGAGATAAATTTCTCAGCAATTTAACCCTATTAGAGATACATATTCACTGGTAAGACATGGTTCTTATATATTCTTCATAAATCAATTATTCTTATGCTTCCCATAATCGTAGATATTATGCTTTCTGGATAATTATATCTACCATAATTTGAATTTTGATTTTTTATTGTTGGACCTTTTGAACTAATGGAGATCCAAGCCCATATCAGTGGGTTCGTAGTGTAATTTTTTGTTTACATCAAAAACTATAAGGTAATTGGTTAATATGATATTTAACATTATTTTGATGATAAACGCGTGTTTTTGGATGGATTGTTCCATTTCCATGTAGTGAAATTGCATTTAAATTTTAATTTTTAATTGGATCCTTATGAAATAGAGAGTCACTTTTATGATCCAACTGGATCCACTAGAGATTATGATTTTGAGCACATTTTCAACCCATGGGGACTTCCAATATTTAATTAGAATGATAATTTTGTAATGTAAAGGGTGAATTGAACTTTTTATGAAATTAATTTATTTGTTAAGGTTTTGGAATGCTAACTTATTTAAATATTGATTTTCTTATAATCTAATGGTAGATGAGTAATTAGGCGATTCATGATAATTGGGTTTAAATATTAAGGGTTGAAATGATGGTAACCATTATTATTGATATATGAAATTGTCCACCATGTTGATAATGGTTGACATAAAGGGTTATTAATGTTGAACCAGGTTATGTATATGAAAAAAATGAGATGTGGGTTTTTGACTAAATCCCCTTATCTCTAGGTGGCCAAATTGAGGATTTAATCCCTTGATGCATGCATGTGAATTGGGCCTAGAATGATGTTCAACATGACCAATATTTTGGTTCTAGATTGATTCCATTATTTCCTTGATATTGGTTATGGACTCATTCTCCATGTCCTTGAGATAATTATACTATATTGATGCTCTAACCATCCATTATAGTGGAACCTAGGCTAATTATCCAGGGATCAAAACATACATTAATTTATTTGAAAATAATGAATTATGATTCGATAATAAAGTGTAAAATATCTATGGTATATGGTTTAAACTACAACAATGTCTAATGTAGTGATGATTGGGATGGGTGTCATCATGAACCTAAAGTCAAATTTTGTTAACTAATGAAACGTAAATGTGAAAAATATTTACATTTATCCATTATAATTTTGTATGTTATGTTACTGCATAAACTATTATAGAATACATATTTATTTAGATATCATTGGTGGTGAAATACTATGTTTTACTCACACCACACTTGTACTTATGATTTCTAACTATATAGATAGTAGATTTACAAGACTAGATAAAGGAATGTTCTATATATTAAATGTCCATTTGGGATTCTGGATGAAGTAAGGATGAGAAAACCATACACAATATTAGGACCTTCTTGGTTGTTGTCTATGTGTGTTTAATTTGGGATTTCATTCCCCAGTTGAAAATTATTTTAAATAAAAAAAATTTACTTATTTGGTATTTGTTTTCCTATATATTTTTGGATTATCATATGATGTATATTAACTATTGGTTATTTTTAATTTTTTCGGATTTTTTATTGATTTCCTCTAATGTATTTCTTTGATTAAGAGGGCAGTGGCTCCAAATATAACATTCCATACCATCTCTTCTAGTCATCATCTTATGGAGTATAAGGAGGCATGTTTAGGGTGACATAATTAACTAGCTTAGTGTAATGGAATGTGGTACCAGGGTCATTACATTACATTAGTGCATGGAATTTTAGATATATGGAATAATGAATTTTTATCCAAAGGTTCTATAGTGAGTGTGACTGATGTATTAGATAAATATTATGTGAGTTACTAGAAACTATAGAGGCTACATGAGTCCCAATATGAATTTATTTGATTAATATATTGGTTTCTGATAAATGTGTATGATTATGGATGGATTGTGCTTTTGAAATTTTAGATTTCACTATAAGATATTGTATGTAGTATGATAATAATTCAATATATTTAATGTGGTGAAAAGGATTAGATAATATGATTGTAATATGTGTAGTGGGATATTTATAGGACTTTCATAATATGTGGATAAGATGAGAAATATGAGATAGTCCTCATTTTTTGTGATTAAATTATCATTATGTTTTATTTTATATGATATTATTCATATATTTTTTTTCATAATTTGATATGAGGCCCTTCCCTTAGTGAGAGAGTGATGAAAAAGTGATCCCTAAGTGGAGGGAACATTTATAAGTTGTGTTTATGGGTCATTACAATGATAAAAATAGGTTAGGAAATGTTTTCCTTAAATGATATGTGTTTTTGGATGAATATAGTATTAAGATCTCCAAATATTTGATAGGATTATGGTATATGGCCTGATATATGTCCTTGTATGTGTTCATTTTTGGAACCCACTCAAATAATGTTTGTGGCTGCATGGTAAGAGACACAGTATTGAGACGTTGTAAGTAACCCTTTCTTTAGGGTTGTGATAGAGACTCTATTGAGGTTATCTCTCTAAATGATGGGGAATATGACTATAATTATATTAGAGATGAATTAATCGATCATTTATACAACAAATACGTTTGATTTGGTGTAATGGATTATTTCTTATTAAATTATATTTAGAAACATATATTAATTTTATGTCTTTTTTTAATGAATAAGAATGCATTATATAATTTTTCACCTATGAAACTATATTAGGGATTCCATACTAATATTAAATTATAAAATATGCATGGGAACCCATTTTATCATCCAATTCTAAATTCTAACTTCAAGATGATATGTTTAAAAAAATCTAGTATGAGAAGATAAATCCATTTTTTAGAGATTATTATGAAGATATACAAGAGGTTTTACAATTGAGACAACCCTAAGATCTTCATCAGTTATATTTTATATTCATATCCTTGTGGGTAATAGTTAGGGAAAATACATGTATTATGATCATGAATTATAATATTTACACCCAAGAAACTAGTGATCACATAATGTAAAATTAAATTAATTTTCCTAATTTTATTAATTTTATTTATAATTTATTACTAATAAAATCAACATGTACCTTTTAAGGTTTTTTGATAAAAATACCGATATTAATGAAATTATACGTGAAATTTTGAAACATTTAGTGATGTTTTTATTAAGGTATAATATTTCTTTAATCAAAAATGTATTTCAATGTTTGAATTTGGGCCAAAACAAATTATATTTTCAATCTATTCATATAAATAAATGTTATGGATCCATTGTAGTCATATTTCTGCCCATATCAAGGGGATAAAAATATAGGTACTATATTATCAAAATTACTATATATTTCTCCCTTTGGGGAATAAATATTAAAATAATTCAATAATATATAATTATATTTTTTATTATTAATAATTATTTAATTATATTGGTCAGTGGTCTATTAGTAACATTCAATATTCAAAAAATATATTTAATAATTTTAGGAATTTGGTTTGTTAATGTTATTAAATACATTCCACTGATTTTTTTAATGGTTTATAATATTTATATGGTATTCACTAGTCAAATTTTTTTAGAAACTAAATGAATTCAAAATATATTTATTTAACAATTAAATATTCCAAATTTACATGATTCAAATTATTTTCAATGGTTGGATGTTTAGATCGACAACCAATGTAGAGGGGTTTGATGAAAAATTCAATCCCAGTTTCCTTATATAATATATGATAAATATAGTATTGGGTTCACTATAATTAGTTAAAAAATTGATGTAAAAAACAATTAGATGGAAATTTAATCATGTTACAGGTGATATAGAGTTAGAGATAGATAGAATTGGTTTGGATTAGACAAAAAGTTATAGTTTTATATTTTGTAGGAATGGGTTGAAGGGATCGATGTAAGCATGGTTTTTGGTTAATTTAATATTTATTAATTATTCACATATATTAATATGAAAATTATTATAAATCATCTATATTTTACCCTCTATGAGGGACACTGAGGTTTACACATTGATTGTGGTTCATTAGTGCTTAGTGTGTCGTGAAATTAGTGTAAAAAATGATGTCGATGTTGTGGTTTGTTTTGTATACCTTCTGTATGGTGAGGATATTGTTCTAGTGTGGTAAAATATATATATATATATATATATAATGAGTGATAGATAGAGGTTAATGGAAGTAATGATTAATATATTTATATATTTATTAATAGGTAACTGGTGAGAGATGGAATTCACACAACCATGACAAAATATTCATACCTAATGAACCATAAGTGGTGACCCCATGGGTTCAATCTTATCTATAGATGATATTGATATAGGATTTAACTACATATTCTCTAATTAGGTTTAATTCATTTTTTCCATAATTGAATTATTGATTTATTTAAATTAAAAATGATTTTAAGTGATTTGATGATGAGAATAAAACCTTTATAACAAATAAACACCATCTACAAACCACAATAATAGGATATCAATGAATATATAGAGGTTATGTAATGATCTGGTTCCCATAATATCTTTACCAATATTAGTGTATATATACATATTAATATATAAATGAAAAATCATATATTTAAATATTTTTATATATAAATTAAATCAGTTATATTACCTCCTAATAGTATTCAAAATTATCACCAAATTTTTTATTTATGAATTATTTTATTATGAAAATAATAGGGATACTATTTTAACTAATGATAACATTTATTCTATGTTATTAATTTTAAATATTAGAGTTTTGTATTTATAATAATAGAACAATTGAAAATTATCTAAATAGTAGTTTCATGTTGTTTATTTAATTACAATAGTGACCCCAATGGGTCATTTGGAATCCATAAGACGATGAATGTGTAAAAAAATTTCTTATATTACTTTCATCAATAGATAGTCGTAAAATATATTCACTAAATAAATACTTATGAATTGTCCTCCGAGTTGTGTGATCAAGTGAATAACAAAACTCTATTAAATTGATTAATAATTTATGATTAAAATATGGTTTGTTTATATTATTCAAAATAATTTTATTATAATATTTTAATATAATTGGTTGAGGAATTGATATCATTAATGTTATATGATAATGAAAGATATATTTTTTTATAAATATTCATGTATTATAATTATTGACATTCTATGGATATTAATGTTCTATAATATCAAAATGATATTAGAAATTATATGTAGATCTAGTGAAATATCAGTATGATGTAATTGGAATTGAATTTGAGATTTATTCATCTATTTTTTTATGAATGATAATGTTATGAAATTATTAGCAATCTTGTTCAATATTGGATGGTGTAGTGAAACTAAGGCACTATTTTATGGTAGGGTGGAATTATCTGTATTTAATTTTATTACAAAATTTGGGATAAATTTTTTTTATGAATGTAGCTATATGTTTCATTAGTTTTCCCATGTCTCCATATAAGAGTGAGATAGAAAATTATACTCAATGAATATAATTATGAAGATAATTTTTATATATCATGGTTATTAACATGACTTGATAATGATGTTAGTTGTAAATGATTTCTCCATGGTGGTGAAGAAATATTTATATGGTGTCATTTAGATGTAATCGATTCAAAATAAAAAAAATTATGTTACCATTAAAATCATAATACATTATTAATTAGATAAAAAAATTGATAGAATTGTCATAGACACAACATAATCTGATTTATATTCTTATTAGGCTCTTTCAAGTTATGAAGAAACATGAGTAGTCTATAAGAGAAATTATTAGATATGTATTATATGTTTACTCTACATATATAATGGGATTAATATTCAGTTGGTTTCTTCAAAACTTATGAAGTCTTTTCATGATTGATAGAACATTTAGTTTTAATATAATAACAGGAGAGCATGTTTAAATAACCATCCTTTTCCAAAACTAATTTGTTCATATATTTAAATTCATTAAATTAACAAATAGATGTTGAATAATGGATAATAATGGATTTTATTCAATAATTAATGTTTTGTTTTTTCCTCAATTAAAATATAATGGTTGTGGAAGTTATATTTTTTTTATTATAAGGCTATAGTTTTTTTGAATTTATTTGATGGTGACATTTCATATTATATAATATGTGTTCATCATTTTTATTATATTTTTTATGACTGATTCATGTGTTTAAATTTTGATGTAATTTTTTTATTGAGTATGAATGAAAATTTTGAGGAATCTATTTCTACAATATAGAAGAATCATGTGTAGTTATAAGAACTATATTTGAGATAAGATAGTTTTATTTTTCATATATTATGTAATTTATAGTAAATCATTTATTATAAATATGACATGATTATCTATTATGATTCTAAAACATTGATAATTATAGTTTCATGAAATATTCATGATTGATCATATATTTTACATGGACTATATATTATAATATTATATTCTACCCTATTTTTAAATTCCTGGTAATATCATCTATTTGAATAGAATTATTGCGTAGTAGTACCTTAATTACTGTGGTTTATAATATAACTTTTTCCCCAGTGAATTTTTAAATTTCCATTGAGGTGAAGTAATTATTTTTTATCTTGCACAATTTTTAGATTAACGTTTATTCATTTAGAAGTACATTTAATACTTGTTGTTTGATATTTATTATTTTATCCATTTTATATGACTTTTAAATCAAGGATTTTTTAATTTTCATTATTTGATAGATTTTAATAAATTATTTCATATCAATAAATATTCTATTTGGGTAATCAAACTCATTTTTAGATTTACACCATTAGTAGAAGTTAATATCCCATGTAATCATTAATGTCTCCATTAGTGGTAATACTAAATATTTTCACTAATCTATTGAGGTTTCTAGATTGGTCAATTTCCTAAGATTTTAGTATTAGTGTTTTTTACTAAGATATAGTTTACATTTTATAGAACGGTATATTTGTTCTTTATCATTGTAGCGGTCTAGTCCTGCCCCCGATCATGATATTTTCCGCTTTGGGTCAAGCCCGTATGGTTTTCTTTTTTCCTGGGTTCTGGCCCTCAGGCACCCCCTGGAAAAGGCCTCATGATGGGAGTGTTATCCACACCACCTTATAAAGGGGTTTTCATGATCCTCCTCCTTCGATGCGGGATTTCCATAACCGACCCCCTAGAAGGGCCCAACGTCCTCACTGGCACATCAAATGGACATCGGTTATGATAACATATTTAACAGCCCAGTGCAGCCCACGATCTTGATATTGTCCTCTTTGGGCCTAGACCATACAACTTTATTTTTCCCTGGGTTATGGCCCTCAACCACCCCTAGGAAAAGGCCACATGATGGGAGAGGTATCCACACCACCTTATAAAAGGTTGTTTCATGCTCCTCCTTCTTTGATGATGGATTGCCATAACCTTGTAACATCTCGCTTCTAAAAGCCACCAAGAGGAGCCTTGTACCCGCTTGGTCACATGGCCTCAAACACATTTCCCAAATTGCCAGAGGCTATCTACTAGCAGCGAGGGCCTTGGGTGTGATTGTGGGGAATCCATGCCCTCATTGGAAGAGTACACAGCAAAGGTAAACAAATACATACATGAGCAGAAGCAGTAAATATCCAACAATAGTAAACAGTGGAAGACTAGAATAATAAACAACTGGAGAATATATATATATATATATATATATATATAATTATGCATGACACATATGTCTAGTAAAGAAGAAAAAAATTCACAATGCTGGAAATACAAACAGTGATAAACCAAAGTGGAAAAGAAAAAATATAAACTCCTCAGCATCGCAAGACATAGCTAGGTCTTATGCCCTCCAACTCCACAGCAAGTCATGCAACTTAAGTACAGAGTCTCCTGCCCTTATCTATAACTATAGAAATATAATCTTTTTGGGCCCAAAAGTGTGGCCCAAATAGGGTGGGAGGTTAAATCATAGTAGGAAACCACCTGAAGATCTATGCTTGACAGTTAGTGAATATATATCAGGAAAAGTACAGAATGTCGTAAACAAGAAAGTACTCAACAGTAAACAATCCACATTTTCAACATCAAGCAACAACTAATAAACCATCTAAACACAAATAGGTAACCCTCTAGGTAGTGCACTAGGCCTAACCTCTCTGGTTCAGTATATAAAGACCCTCTGAGAAAGCACTCACAGTCAATTCCCCTTATAGTTTAAGGTAGTCAAGAACTCTCTGAGGAAGAACACGTGGTTAATTCCTCTTATAGCTCCAATGTAAAGGAAACTCTGAGGAAGCTCCCTCCGACAATTCCCCTAATATCCCAGGTCATTCATAGACTCTCTGAGTAAGCACTCACTGTCAATTCCCCTTATTGTCTAGATAGTTCAGGAATAAAATCAAAGACTATCTGAGGAAGATCACACGGTCAATTCCCCTAATAGTCTAAAGTAGACAAGGACTCTTTGAGGAAGCTCACTTGGTCATTCCCCTTATACCCCAAGTGGTTATAGGCTCTCTGAGGATGCTCACCTGTTCAATCCCCCTTATACCCTAAGTGCTCAATGACTCTCTGTGGAAGCTCACTCGGTCAATTCCCCTTATAGTCTACTACACCAGGTTCTCGTGACCCTGTGTAAGTCCTTGAGCATAGTACTGTAATATGGCCATGAAAACCTATAAAACTACATAGCTAAACAGTCTACAGCATAACAAGCATGTCAGAATACAAACTCTTCATCCTACAGCAATAGGCATGGAAAAAAGGCAATATATCCAAACTGGCTATAATGACCAAACAATCGTAAACAGAATATGCAAGGTAAAATGAAATCAAAGCATAGAAATCAACCCAATTTAGATCCAAATTACCTATACACAAGCATACAATCATGGAATGAAATCAACAGGGGTAGAATGGTAAACATGTAAAACCATTTTCAAGGGTATTGGTGGAATTTTCACATAATACTCAACGACATTGAACGGAAAGGCGCAAACCACCTACCAAGGGATTAGGAGATCTCTATATGTGAACCTAAAAGAAATAATCTCTTTATAACATCAAATATCTACAAAAATGTATAAAAAGGTCAACCAATGATATCTTATGAGAGAGGATAAATCAGAATACGGGGCTCTAGGAGAAGAGAAAACACACCGAGTTGATTCCAACACAACAAATGTTGTTCAATTCAGAGGACAGATGCACACTCAGAGGTTTGTCAAAGATATGTGGTCATACGGTGCTCCTAGATAAGGCGAATGAAGAAGGGGGTGTTTTTTTCAATTAGATGTGACCGAGGTGCATATAATTAAAAAAAATAAAGTACATGATGTGTACTTTTGAAGTACACGACATGTAATTGCCCATTATGTACTCCACTTTAAGCGTCCTCCAAGTCACTCCCACATGGTCATGTGTGTGGCTACTACATGGACAACAAATGACCTCTTGTGGAAAGGAAGTACAAGGTGTGTAATCATAAAGTAAACGACATGTACATAAAAAATTTCCAGAATATCTGTTTCCTAAAAAATGACCAGAAAAGGAAAAAAATACCTGAAAAGATGATCTGGGTTCCTATAAACTTCCCCCCTTAAAGAAATACGTCCCTGAATTTCCCTAGCGTGGCGTAGAAGAAGAAACCCTGAACAGCTCTGGCCATTGTTATCACACGTCTGCCTCCCTCTCCCAAGTCTCACCCTATACTCTCTTGTGCTGCAAAAGAACCTTTACCAAAGGAACAACCCAGCCATAGAGAACCTCCATCTACGATCGACGATCCGGATAGGATGCTCCTCAAAGGAAGCATCATGTTCCAACTCAACTTCCTTAGGTTGGAAGACCTGAGACGGGTCGGAGAAGTAACATAGAAGCTGAGAAACATGGAATATGTCGTGCATATCATGGTGCCTCTTAGGTAACTACAACCGATAGGAAATCAGCCCAACTCTCTCCAACACCTCAAACGGCCCGACATACCTCGGGGACCCCAACCTCGGTTTGACACGTAGGAAAACCTGATCCCCAACCTCTAATTCCAGTTTTTGTCTTCTCTGATCATCATAATACTTCTATTGAGACTGCGCAATAGCCATCCGCTTCAAAATAAACTCTATTTGAGCTTTGGTATCTTGAACAATACGATGTCCCAGCAAAGCTGCATCTCCTACCTCCAGCCAACATAAGGGTGATCAACATGGCCTACCATACAAAGCCTCATAAGGTTCCATATAAATAGATGATTGAAAGTTATTATTGTAGGAAAACTCCACAAGAGTTATATGCTTCTCCCAAGAACCTCCAAAACCCATAATGCATGCTTGGAGCATATCCTCAAGCACCTAAATTGTAAGCTCAGACTGGCCATCTGTCTGTGGGTTGTATGCTGTACTCAAAATTACTTGTGTTCCCAATGCCTTCTGAAGCCACTACCAGACCTAAGAAAAAAATGGGCATCCCTATATGAAACAATGGAGTGTGGAACTTCATGAAGACATAAAATCTCTTGGATGTACAACCATCCCACCTCATCAACACTGAAGGTCTCCTTGATCGGAAATAAGTGAGAGACCTTCATGAGTCTGTCAATGACAATCCAAACTGTGTCATTCCCTTGGAGAGACCTTGGAAAACTAGTCATGAAGTTCATCACGACGTTATTCCACTTCAACTGAAGAATGGGTAACTTTTGTTAAAGCTATATTGGTCACTGATGCTCCACCTTCACCTGCTGACAAGTGGAACATCTCATGATGAAACCATCAATGTCCCTCTTCATACCTGGCCAACAATATTGCTGGTGTAGATCATGATACATCATGGTGACACCAGGATGAACTACCCAATCTGAGGAATAAAAATCCCACATCATCTAATCACGTATGTCTGTTGTCACCCTTAAATTTCCCTGGAAACGCAAGATCTCATCCACTCCTATGGTTCATCTAGGAATAGGGTCCAATCCTGACACAGTATCTCTTAGTACTAGGCCTTCATAATCTGATTGCTTCCTCATTCGAACTCGATCCAGAAGAGTAGAGTTAACAGGTACATATGATAGAAAAGTCTATCCCTGTCTGCCGTGCACCTCCAAATACATTTTAGACAACAGAGCAATAAGATTCCACTCACAGCAAGCCTTCTGAACTGCCTGTATATGAGTCCTCTAGCTCAACACATCAGCCATTGCATTTCCCTTCCCAGGCATGTAAAAAAGCTCAATGTCAATGGAATGTAGGTACTCAACCCACCCATGCTGTCTCAAATTCAGATCACACTGAGTGAAAATGTACTTGATACTCTTGTGGTTAGTGAAAACCAAAAAATTCTCTCCCAGAAGATAATGTCTCCAAGAACATAGGGCATGGACAACAACTGCCAACTCCAGATCGTCTGTCATGTAATTCTTATCATGTGGCCTCAACTGCCGAGACCCATACAAAACAACTCCATCTCCCGACATCATCATAGCTCCCAGCCTGACACCTGATGCATCATAGTAAACAGTATAGCTCTATCCTGGAACTGGCAATACTATTATTGGTGATGAAGTAAAACTCTCGTTCATCTCCTGAAAGGCTGACTCACAAGAACCTGACCATAAGAATTTCACACCCTTATTAGTCAGACCCATCAGCGGTGTTTCTATGCATGAAAAGTCATGTATGAAATATTTTTAGTATCTAGATAGCCCTAAAGACTCCTCACCTCAAAGAAGTTATTTGGATACTCCCAGTTAACTACAAATATCACTTTCTCTAGATCTACTAATACACTTTCCACTAAGATAATATGACCCAGGAAGTGAATCTGATCCATCCAAAAGTGGAACGATGAGATCTTACCATATAACTAATGCTCCCTCAGTCGAATAAAAAATATCTCAAGATGGGTAGCATGGTCATGTAGAGTGTCATAGTATACCAAAATATCATCCATGAAGACCACCACGAAAGAATCCAAGTATGGTTGGAACACTCGGTTCATCAATGCCATGAAAACTGCAGGTGCATTCGTGATTCTGAATTGCATTACCATATACTAGTGTAGAGCATACCTACTCAGTAAGGTTGTAAGAGGTATATCAAATGGTCTAATTTGCAACTAATGATAACTAAATATCAATTCAAACATTGAGAACACCAGGGATCCTCGAATATGATTGAAGTGATCATCAATACAAGGTAAGGGATATCAGTTATTGATGATCAACTGTTTTAGATTCTAATATTCCACACAAAGCCTAAGGGTACCAACTTCCTTCTTCCCAAACAAGACAGATGAAACCCAAGGAGAAGTACAGGCTCAGATGAAACCCTTGGCCTGAAACTCCTCCAACAGTTTATTGAGCTCCTTCAGCTCTAGTGTAGCCATTCTGTAAGGATGAATGGACACTGGTTACACTCCTAGCACAATATAAATAGAAATTTTGACATCACGCTTCGGAGGAAAACCTAAAAAGTCCTCTGGAAAGACGTCCTTGAAATGATCCACCACTAGAGGAAAGTCCAACTGTGAAGTCCCCTAGTCATCTAGATACAGTTTAGCAATTTGGGCTATAACTCCTCCCAACCCATGATGCTCGGGACCTGATCTACTCACCTGGACATCGCATTCTCCCTTATGAAGAAAGTATTCTCCCCCTTATGATACAAAACACACCCTACGACAATAAAAATAAACGACTACTTGGAATGGAACTAGCCATTAAATTCTCAGAATGACATCATAGCTTGTAATCTCAAGTACTTAGAGGTCCCATTGAAATTGAAATCCACCATTTTCTAGTGTTCACTCCTTAGAATGACGTACACTACCCATTCTATTCCCCAACGGTGTGTCTAGCATGATGATGTCGGTAGAGAAAAGATACAAAGCCCAAGGCTCTCCACAACAGCAATAGTTATAAAGCTATGGGAAGCCCTTATGTTTAAAAGAGTTGAAGATAAAACTGAAGCTACTAATATCGTACCTCGAACTATGGAGGGTCTGAGATCCTGCTATTGTAGGGTCTAATCCGCTACAAAATTATGGACTATACCACGACCCTGTGACCCTTCCTGACCACTCGGAGCTGATCCACCCTGCTGTCGCTGATGAACCGGTGACTGACTACTAGGGCCAGGACCTCCACCTCAGCCTGAATGGTCGAAAGAATTCCAGTTCCCAGACTGGTGAAAAACTGGAGGTGCTACTCTTGAACGCGGGGTCATAGAAGAACACCTGTTACCAACTATTGGTGATAAGAACTAAAAAAAGTACTTAATATGGCCCATCATGCCACAAGATCGGCACTCCACTAGGTCTCTCGAAAAAGTGGCCTTGTATGCCCTCTTCTCCCACACTGGTAGCACACCACCTGGCTACCAGACGATGCATCCCACCTGCTCTGATCTCCTCATGCAACCACCCTGCAGAACTTCTTACTATCATTTGGCGGAGCACTATCTCTGGATGTTGAATCTCCCGGGCTCACAACTCTAGAATCCCTCATATTGCACTTTGTGATTAGCGCTTGGTTGCCGATAGAATTTATTTAAGTCAACCAAAATACATTTCCCTGAGATCAAATGTCGTGCCTCATACCATTCTCAAAATTGTTTGCAATGAATAACTCATCACCTCCTTGAATAGGTAGGAAACGCTGCAGCTCTATGAAGTAAGAGGAATACTCCATAACATTATGAGTACTCTGCTCTAGACTCATGAACTCTCAGTCTTGATCGGCCCTCATTGTCTCTGGATAGAAGTAATCATAGAATATTCACCGAGACTATTCCCAATCCATATTCTTCTGGTTGCCCGCCTGTGAGATCACATCGCACCACCTCATGGCGGAGTTTCAGAGCATGTAGGTAGAGAGCTTCACCCTCTTCTTTGGAGATATCTCCAGATGCTCGAAAATTGTCAGTGTGGTTTCTAGCCACGACTCTCTATCTTGAGGTCCTCCATCCCCTGAGAATGTAATAGGATGCTACTTCTGAACGACCCATGTCAAATTAGTCATCGATGGGGCAGGAGGCAGTGATACTTGAAATGTATGCATCATCCTCATAAATCCCTCCATAAACTATACATCAGCACCTATGTCAGGTACAATGGCGGGTGGCAAGGATGGAAACACTGGAGGATCTGTAGGTAGTCTTTGATCAGCCATGTCCGGTGTCTGATCACTGTCCGGAAACTGGTGCACAACCGAAGGACGTCTCAATGTCATGAATTTACAAGGTCAAGCACACACCTTAGATCAAGGTTTTCAAGTACTAAAAACAAGGAGTTCCAGAAGGGAACATGATAAATAAAGCACTCATGTTTTCCAAATAATGACTACATGCCGTGTATATTTCCTACACTAAGTGTTCCAAGAAGTCATTTACATGAGCGTGTACTCCGGCCTAAACTGGTCATTTAAAACCTCAAACAAATGGCATGTTGTCTTAACACACGGCATGTACATAAATCCTCTTCCCCTGCCTGAGTCCTTCCACATGGTTAAGCCACATGTCTCCCTTAAGACTAAACTACATGGCATGTTCACTATAGACATGACGTGTACTAGACAAGATTCACCTGGCCCATGTTGTTAGTGAGACGGCCAGACACACGGCTCACACTACACGGTGTGTTCTGGATGGACACGGCGTGTTCGGGAAGGGATAACACTAACCAATGTTGTTCATGACACGGCTGGGTACCTGGGTCAGACTACACGACGTGTTCAACACAGACATGGTGTGTATAGCTTAAGGTCTTATCTGTCCATGTTATTGGTTAAACGGGTAGACACAGGGACAACACTTCACGACATGTTCGTCTAGTACACAATGTGTTCCCATCAGACCTTCCCCATCTCATGTCTCTACCTGCACGACCTACAATATGGTAAGAGACTACATAGCATGTACATAAAGTACATGGTGTGTAATTAAGAAAAACAGTTTATTCCCAAATAGAAGAACACATGGAATATATATAACACTACACAATGTGTATTTTGAGTTTTTCTAGACAGTAATCCTCAGAAACTACTCTGGAACCTAGAAAACACTAAAATGAACACTACAAGTGCCAAATTAGGATCTGTGTGGGCCCATACTCCCCAAGAATCAAAATCTGGCATCTTATACATGTTATAACAATGTAAACAGAGTAATGAATCATAAAATTCTGGTCAATGAGGGCCTATAACACCTCAAGAACCAATGTTTTGCATCAATTCAAGCTAAACAATACACAAAAAATACCCTATCAAACATTAGGTATTCTTATCAAGGCATCTATTAAAACAACATGCATATTCTACACAACGTCTATCACAAAAATATGAAATCGCTATTGTATCCTAGATGATAAGGCATGAATGCATGACAAGTGATTTCAATAATGTTCATATATGATGCATGAGACATAATACCCTCATCTCCCTAGGTTTCAACTGAAATAGAACCTCAATAATATCAACAAAAACATCACAAATCATGTGAATCACTCAAGGTGAAATCAAATCAACAGTAATAATTGAAAAAGCAGAAGATTTTAATTAATGGGGTAGATTGAATTTTTCCTAAACACAAGTTAGCTACTCCTGAGCATAGATTATTACCAAGTACCTATTAATTCATATCCCTAGCTAAGGGCTCTAAACAGTTAATCAAGTGAAAAAAAATCCACTAATACCACTTTGTAACATTACAGTTCTGGAATCCACCCAGAGGTTCCCCGTACCCGGTTGGTAACATAGCCCAAGTACATTTTCCTAAATGCTATAGGACACCAACTAGCAGCGAGGGCCTTGGGTGGGATAGTGGGGAAACTATTCCCTCATTGGCAGAGTACACAATGGAAGTAAACAAATTCATAAAATAGTAGAAGTAGTAAATATAAAACAACAGTAAACTGGGGAATATTGGAATAATAAACAACTGGATCACATATATATATATAATGATGCATGATACATAGGTCTAGTAAATAATCCAAACAAGTCACATTGCTGGATATAAAATCAGTGCTAAACCAAAGTGCAAAAGAAAATAGATAAACTCCTCAGTATCACAAGCCATAGCTTGGTCCCATGCTCTCCAGGTCCACAGTAAGTCAAGTACCTGAAGTAGAAGGGAGCTTTACCATTTCTATACATATAGTAATAAAATCTGTTTGGTCCCAAAATCATGACCCAAACTGAGTGTAAGACTAAATCCTAGTAGGCAACCACCCAAAGAATTGTACCTAATAGTTAGTGAATATATAGCAGGAAAAGTATAGAAAGTAGTAAATAGGAAATTCTTCAACAGTAAACAATCCACAGTTTCAACATCAAGCAACAGCTAATCAAACATCTAAACCCAAATAGGTAACCCTCTGGGAATTACACTCGGCCTAACCCCTCTAGTTCATTATACAAAGACTCTTTGAGGAAGCACTCACAGTAAATTCCCCTTATAGTTTAAGGTGCTCAAGAACTCTCTAAGTAAGCTCACACAGTCAATTCCTCTTATATCCCTAAGGTAAAGGACTCTCTAAGGAATCTCACTCGTACAATTCCATTTATAGCACAAGTCATTCATAGACTCTTTGAGGAAGCACTCATGGTCAATTCCCCTTATAGTCTAAAATGTTTAGGAATAAAATTGAAGACTCTTTGAGGAATCTCACTCAGTCAATTCCCCTTATTGTCTAAAGAGGACAAGGACTCACTGAGAAATATTACTCAGTCATTCCTCTTATATCCCTACGTGGTTATTGGATTTCTGAGGATGCTCACTCGGTCATTCCCCCTTATATCCTAAGTGCTCAAAGACTCTCTGAGGAAGGTCACTCGGTAAATTCCCCTTATATTGTTCTACACCAGGTTCTCATGGCCCTCTGTAGGTCCATTAGCATAACTGTGTAATATGGCCAAGTAGACCTACAGAAGAACATGGCTAAATAGTCTACATTATAACAAGAATGTCAGAATACAAACTCCCAATCCTACAGTAACAGGCATAGAAAACAGGAAAGGCAGCCAAAATGGCTAAACAGGGCCAAAAAATCATAAAAAGAACATGCACGGGAAAATACAATCAAATTATAGAAATAAGCCCTATTCAGATCCAAATTACCCCTACAAAATCATACAAGATGGGCAGGAAATCAATATGTGTAAAACGGTAAGCATACAACTCCTCGTTCAAGGGTATTGGTATAATTTTCACATAATACTCAAAGACTATGAACAGAAAGGAACAAAAAAATTAACTCGGGGTTTGGATATCTCAAAATGTTAACCTTAAAGCTTGTATATCCTTAGAATGTCAAAGATCTACCAAAATGTCTACCACATTCAACCAACGATATCTCACAAGAGAGGAGAAATCAGAAGACAATGCTCTAGGAGAATAGATAAATCATCGAGGCAATTCCAACACAACCAACAGTGTTCAATTCGGAGGATGGATGCACATTCGGAGGTTCGTCAAATATCTATGTTTGTATGGTTCTCCTGTATGAGACTAATGAATAAGGCGGTGTTTCTCTCGATTATACGTGACCACAATGCATTTATTGTAAAAAAAGAAAGAAGACAGCATGTACTTATGAAGTACACTGTGTGTACTCACCTATTCTGTACTCTACTTTAAGCGGCCTCCAAGTCACTCCCACACGGCCGTGTGTGTAGCTACTACACGACTAGCACACATCCTCCTACGGCAAGGTAGTATACAGGGTACTCATAAATTACACTGCGTGTACTTTGAAAATTTCCATAATTTCCTTTTTCCTAAAAAACAACCAGAAATGGAAAAATGTACCTGAATAAAAGATCTAGGTTCTTGGGAAAATTGTCTATAGAGATATGGGGAAATATTTAATGATGTATTATTCTCTAGTATTTTAAACTAATTATTTTGTCATTACTTTTGACAATATAACGATTCAAAAATTGTTTATATAACATAATAATCTACGACCTAAATACTTTAATAATTAAATGAAAGATGATATTAAGTTGTTAGATTATTCATATTTTTTAATGAAATAATCTGTATTCATTCATTATTGGGATAAAATACCTATTACATGATAGATAATTGGGGAATATTATATATACATTCAATATTTTTTATCCAATATAAAAATTTCTTTGTTAGGTGTCTTATTCTTTTTTATGTGTTATTATAAATTGTTTTAATCTCATATTTTGAATTGGTTAGTTAACATTTTCCATTATTATACCCATATGTGTATCCTCTATTAATTTCATGAGGTCGATAAGGAATTTAAAAATTATACAAAGTATTAGAGGTTTGTAAAATTTTCAAAAAACACAATCCTTTTTTATATATGCATAAAAAAATCATATTTTCAATATGATGGGTGTTGATAATAGAGGTTATAGTGGGATGATTTGTAGAACATTGTTTTTTCATTTGATAGGTAGGACACTTTTTCTTACATGTTTTATTTTATATGATTCTTTGACTGTACTCTTATAATTTTATATTTTACACCTCATTTACTTATAAAATCTATATTTCTAATATAGTGTCTTGTTTTGTGAAGGATTCACTTACTGTGACTTACTATATTTTATATTTCCTAATTGACCATGATTTCAAAATATATTATTGTTTTTTGATATTTAGGGTTGTTATGATATATATATTACATTGTAGACACTAATTATCTAATATAGGTGTTTTATGATTCAATATTTTAATGAATCTAGTCAGCTTTTTGAATGGATAATTATTATTATTTGAGGCATATAGGATGGTTGGATTAAAGAGGAAAATATTTTTAAAATATTATAATAATTTTTTCATTTTCAATATCATGTTTTATTTATTTAATTCATATATAACTCATTAGAAATATAATGTAGTCATTTTTATTTAATTTTGTACCTTTTTTGTGTGATGAGAAGTTAGATTCAACATAAAATTTACTATGAAAATCACTAATATGTGGTTTTAGTTTTGATATATATTTTTAATTTTATTTATGATATCATAATATATTCTTTTAATTTAGAAATGTTTACATTTTTGGGATTTTAATTTTATCATCACTAATAATAAATTGATGACAAATTATTTCATGGAAATTGATATTCTTGAAGGATTTTTTCATGAAATTAAATAACAAAATATTTTGGAAATTTAAAGCTTAAAATTTGTATAGTTGTTCTTAAATTGATAAAAATGTATTTAGTTCAAGATATATCAGAATTATTTTCATCATTAGAGAACTAAAAAATGTTAATGTAACCATACGTGTTAAATATGAATATAAGTGGATGAAGGTTCACTCATGGTGTACATAGATAGATGATTCCATTGATAAATTTATAAAAGATAATTTATTTTGGACAACTATGCATGGTGGTGAGTTTATTACGATGAACAGAGTTGCAAGCTCAGTCACGTACATTACTACAGTTTGTGGTCGACCGTTTAATAACATTTGGGAAACCATGATTCCTTTTATAGACATTATTGTTATATGTAATTTTAGGAATCAATATGATTAAGATTATTTTCCACATCTATATGATGTATTCATGAAATTTTAACAATGATTATTATAAATTGTTTCACTGAGACCACTAAATTGTAACTGGATAATGTTGTTGGAACCTTATTTTAGGATGACGTCAGATGGTGTTATTCCCATGTTTACAGGGATATACCAAAATATATAATGTTTATTTATTTAACATCAAGGAATTAAAATATTTTTATTTCTGGAAGTTGTATTTTATTCAATAAGAAAAAAATTATAATATGGTATATTATCCTTTATGAATAAGTTAAAAACAATTTGTGATTATTATTTGATTATCATGTGGAAATTATATATTTTATCGTATTCAATTTTATGAATGTTTCTATTCAAAACCTTATTAGAATATTCTCCTATAAATATATGACTTTTGGGTTCATTATGGATGTAACATTTTCTTTTGAAATGATACATTATGTATTGTAGTAAATTATTTAATGATAGAATCATTAGAAATTATATATTATATATATTCAAGGGGAATTATATGTAGTATTCAATTCATTAAAATTGGTTGAAATTTTTTAAATTTTTTTAATGTTATGGGTTTTTTCATGATATTGTTTATTATAACATCAGTATTGAGGTTATTATATATTTTAATATCAGTTCGAATAAATTAGGATATATAAATTTTTGAAAATGATGATATATTGTTTCCATAAATATTATATAATAAAATGGATATTTTTAAACTATTTCATTCATAAAATGTATTTTAATGTCTTATAATGGGACTATGCGGGACCATAACCATTGGATCAAATGAACATTGATAATTGTTTTTGTTTACATGTTATAGTGGTATATAAAAAGACCCTTTATGATTAAAATCAATTAAATAATACTAGTGAATTGAATTATAAACCCACAATTTAATCATTATAATATTAATAGATAAGGTTGTGTTCTAGTAAATATATTTATCATATAGTGAATTTTTTAACATTTTTTATTTACTACATGAATTATTCATATTATTTTTTTAGGTTATATATATATGGATATTCCTATAGTCGAATATATGTAGACTATTTTAATGGAATTAATTTTACATTTATTAATATTATATAGTAAGAAATGAAAAATCATTTCATTCATTGATGATATATATATGATTTTGGATTTTTTAGGAGAAAATATAATCACAGTGTATATTACGTAACATATTATATAATATTTGATTTGTATTTGTTTTATTTTCCCATAAAATTTTTATAATTTAATCATTAATATAAAAATTATAGTTTTCTATATTTATAGTGTGTACTTTCTTTTTCATTATATAGATTTTAGAGAAGGGATATGAATATAAGTGGTGTGGTTTTTTGTGTTTTTTATTTATCACAATAACTATGGTATACTGAGAAAATTTTAGATTTAATTTTCATTAATGGTTTTATATTTTTCCAAAAAGTTATTATTACTAGAATTTTCCACATTTGGTAGACATTAATGATAATATCCTCCACGATTTCTATCATTACCAGGTTTCACATCAAACTGTAATGTAATTCAATAAGGGGAGAAATTCGATTCTTTGTTTCATAATTATGAAAATTTTAGTTCATGAAATTTTTCTATATTTTTTATAATATTTTTCACAGGATATTCATCAATTATATTTAACAATTTTTATTTCATTAAAATTATAAAATTAATAGTTGAATGGAAGTTCATTTTTAAAGAAAAATTGGATTGTTTCATTAATATATTGTTCAACCCTACATCTATATGACAAATTGTATAATTGAATATAGTATTTCATATTAATCATAAAAATAATAAAATATTTTAGTTTGGATAATAAGATCAATATTGAGGTTGTATGGAGGATTACTCAATGTTTTATTGATTTATAGTTATTATATCACTCCCATGGATTATGTACATGAACCTTGATGTATGTATGATGTGTATATTAAGTTATTGGGTAATGTTTCAGGAGGTTTAGAGGGGTTTTGGATGTTTTTAGATTTTGTAGTGGTTTATGTTTTGAGAATGGTGAGGATGAACCTTGAAACACCTCCTAGGAAACTATGCAAATGATGAAGTGGGCACAGTGTTGGTTGATGGTTATACCATAATTTATCCAGACCATGTTGAATACCATGAGAAAATGATTAGGGATTTACCGAAGGATAAATCACGGGGGTTTCATAGTTTGTCTAACCATGTGATGCAAGCCTAAGAGTAGTGTTTTGAGTAACTAGATCAAGCGCATTTATGGAATAGTTTTCCAATCTATCTGAATGATTGTTCCCAATTAAAAATTATAACTAGATTTTATGGATATAGTCCAATTTACCCATATATATCTATTTTTCCCTAAACAGATCATATCTAGCATTTTTCACCATCTCATGGATGTGGATACCATTCCTTTTAATTCGAGAGGAAATCCTTGGTGAATCTAAGTGTGTTGGAAGCGGTATAATATGATAAGTGATTGTTCTTCATTATATCCCTTCTATTTCTTTTTCTTCCAAAAATAATTATAGTTTTTCTAAATTATTTAGTATATATTAATCTATTGTTATTCACTATGAAAATGTTTTATTAATTGATGGAAATAAGATCCAAGTAAAGTTTTTGGAGCTTTATTCCCAGTTGTAATGTTTCTCCAATTCATTGTTTTCACCTAAATTGATAATGGAGGTGGCCTCACTAATGAATCAACATATTTGGAATATGAATTATTGGTTTCAAATTGATTTAATTTATTTAATTGATGTGTGAAATTCTTATGTTTTTCATGATGAAAAATTTATTTATGGACAATTATTTTTAATTGTTGGACATTTCTTTTTTAATCAAGAATGCATTTAGTTAATTATTTAAAAATTATATTTTTAAATTTACATTTTAGTTTAGATTATAGAAAAATATATTTCAAATATTTTTAAATAAATGGAATATTTTATATTAATGTATAGAGACTATTAGGAATGAATTTTGGTGTAATTTTTTGGATTGAGTTCAGATTCACTAACCTGACCCAATAGAAGGGGAATGTTCTCTTAGGGAATAAGGTATATGGTTACTCTATGATGACTAAGTATATTTATGAAAGAATGGAAATGAGTATATAATTATTACATGGTTGTGCATGTTTGGATCTGCTGATGTAAAGAATAGTAATTCCAAATCAATATGTGAAATGTTGTAAATACTTGTTTGGTGAGTTTCCATAGAAAAATATTTGGTTTGGAAAACTATTTTTCCATTGAAATAAACTATATTAGATTTTCTAAAACTATTATATATATATATATATATATATATACAAACATGTTATATCCTATATTCTGAGGTTGGGAAGTCGTTGGGGGGAAACCTACTGGGTTTTTTACTCAACTGTTGCATGAGAATTTTGGGCCATTTTCTGATGTTTTACATCTAGAAACAAGTAAAGGTAAGGAATATCATCTCTTAAATGATGTTTTGTTATACCATATTAATGGAATGGGTTTTCAGATAATGGACAAGGATTGGTCAATCTGAGTATTTTTCATTGATTTATTTCAATTTTATAGGTTATTTTCTCTAATTTTTACTATTTGTTTTTTGGTTATTGTATAGTTATGCATTGAGATATATTTCGTTGTAATCATGCATCATGTAGTTTTCTATACGTTTCAAATTGTGGATGGGTGAATAATTTTCATAGAAAAAATCATCGCCAATTATTTATGATTCCCTTTTAATATAATTATAGCCTTTAGTGTCATGGGGATGTCGCTTAAGGCTAGGTAGGACCCACCTATAATTCCGAATCTAATGGATCTGTGTTAGGATATTACAAAATTTATGTGTTTTATGGGTATCAGATTTGGAAAGTCAACATTATTAGTCTTTCTATTGGGTTTTTTGTATGAAATAAGATCACTATTATGTGAAATGTACAACATAAAAATGGAATATATAACTTATTTGTAATTTAAATCTTTTTAACAAGGAGTTTGTGCACTGAATTGTTTTGAGATGCTTATAAGAGTTGTTATGTAATCAACATAGTTTTAATTAATAATAAGAGAAGTACATTCCTTGATATAAATTACATACCTCTATGAGTGGAAAATTAATTTCAAGATATTATTTATTATATTTGAGTTTTTTATTGATTTTTTGAAAATTGTTGAAAATGGTTTGATTTTTAGTAACATAGTGAAATTTCCAAAAACATTTTAAAAATAATAAAATTTGACTTTTGGAACGAATTTTTGATATGTTTGATGTGTTAAATTTTAAATTACCTATCGCTTAGTATCTAAGGAGTGATAATAAATGGTGTTTGTATTGTTTATAGAGATTTACACTAGGTATATTCCATAGAAACCTACCAGAAGTTGTTGAGAATCTGGTTCCAACTGAGCCACAAGTGAACTTGAAGATGGGTTAGAGTATTTTATTATAAAAAATACTCTAGTATAATGTGGGAATAAAAATGATGTACCCATATTACTGCATAATTTAGTTAATTTTCAAATGACGAATCGACCCATATTTTGGGGTGATTTAAAGAAGGATAAAGAACATGGGAAGCTAAATATGAGGAATTGAATCATAGGATTTCTTGCCACACTATATGTATAGAAAATGAAACTGAAAACCTCTATACTGTAGAATATAGCATGGAACTGGTGGGATTTATTAGTTTAGGATAAAATACACAAGGTAATTTCATGAGAGTATTTTGAAGAATTTATTATCAAAAAATTATAGGTGGACACATTTAAAATTTATAGAACAAAATGTTAGCTATATTTTATATAAGATAACCATAGATTTATAGACTATGAGTCTATATTTACTAATTTAGTGATATTTTAACTATTTTTTTCGCATGTTCATCCTTGAAGGCACACATATTTTAATCAAACATAATTATAGATATTATCTCAATGATTTTTGTTTATTTTATAATGGGTTGTATAAAAATGGAATATATATTCACAATGGTATAAAGATACATATTGAGATATATGTGTGGAGAAACCATATTGATACCTATGGTATAAACTGGGATCTCTCATTATTGGATGAAGAGGAAGAGGGACCCCATTTTATATGGTGGTGGTATGAACTTATGTTAGATAAAAGGGTCAATGAATATTCCTTCTAAACCAATTAGTCAACGTGGTTTTTTTAGGGCAGCTATTTACAGAATCTGAATCTTGATTTTATTGTACTCACAAGATCATTCCCAATAAAAACATATGGAACATATTTTTTTATTTTTATAGTTCTCCAAGGATAGATTATAGGGGACTATCTCATGCCTCCCTGGAATTTTAGTATATGATAAGATTATTACAATAGAATATTGATCATCAGAAGAACCATGGCAGCCATGGTGATTCAAGGAATACCATGACTCCATAACTAGTGTTGTCTGAATAGTGTACTAAAGGGAAAGTTTTAAAAAATTAAGAACTAATATAAAGATGAGTGTAAATTTGAATATGATCAATCTAGACTATTAATGGTGAGTGGTATGATTATATGAAATTCTACCTTTGTGCATGTTTTGTTTGACATGTGTTCATTGCATTTTTTTTATTTTATCTCATGTTATTGATCTTTTGGGGTTTTATATTGAGATGAAGCATTCTGATTTAAAACATCAAAATCCTATTGGTCAAGGTGAATGGGAGGATTGTTTTTAATCATGTTTTATGATTTTATATGGGGTGGATTATCATAGGTATTTATCTATTATTTATATGGATGTATGTGATATAATATGAGTTATGTTATTGTTTAATGTGTTCCAATCATACATGGATTGTTATACCTGATTGGTTAGATTTAAAAATGATAATTATGTCGAGAATATTTTTTTCTGAGATGATAATTTAATGGTAGGTGAAATAGTATTGTTAAAAAAATATGTTTTTATCATATATTAGTTTGCATCGTTTATTGAGGAATCAGTGGATGAGATCGAGAATAATAGTTTTCCAAATATCATTGATCATTTTCAAGATGTTTTCTTAACTAATTCTCAAGGTTTTCACCAAAAATAGAAGTTGAATTTAAGATTTTCCTCCTACAATGGAGAACTAAAATTCCACTTCTCTTTTACCAAATGGAACCACGAGAATTATATGAATTGAAGGAATAATTGGAAGAGTTGGAATATAAAGTGTTCGTTCGGCTGAGTACATATCTGTGGGAAACACCAAATATTTTTGTTAAAATGGTGGATATAACTCTTCCGATGTGTTTAGATTATCATATTCTTAATCTGATTATATTAATGAATTTGAATCATATTATATATAATGATAAACTATTATAAAAATTTATTTGATCCTATTGGTTCGGTAAGACTTGATTTCATGTAGGATATCACGAATTTTTTTAAAGAGTCAAGAACAATTATTATATAAAAAGAGAAGGGGGATGTATTATAGGTGTCTAAAATACAGAATCATTATACATTATTTTTCATGTAATGGAATAAGATCAATAGGGATGTGTTTGAACCAGGTAGTAACTTGATTTAAACACATGTTGTTTAGGCCTTTAGAAATTGTGTTCACTTTGTGATAAACATGCGTGACGAAAAAAGATGATATTATTAAGTGAATGGGTGCATTCCATCCAATGGGTAGTAAAATGCCAAGAAATATGAGTTATGCCATTCCAAATCACTTCTGCGATGGTTGTCAAGTAACTTTCAATCCATAGTTTGTTCTATAAAAGGTGTTTAGAAAAGGCAATATCATGAACTAAACTCAACATATCAGCTTTAAGAGAGGTGGAAATTACACAGCAACCCATGAAGTATCCAAGGATCTAATTGAGGTGATTATTGTAGATAGCGCCACACCCCATGGGACTAGGAAATCCTTTAGAGGTTCCATCAATATTAATTTTTCCCTATCCCAGAAGAGGATATCATCAGAAAACTTCCAGAGTGCACTAGGGTTGACTGAAATTGCCTTTGATTCGATGACGTCACATAATTCCAAAGTCATGCACAATGTTGTGACAATGTCCCTTTTGCATTGAAGTAGCTTCATGTATAGCAATATGGACCCAAATATGACCTGCATTTTTATTGGGTGGGTAATTTTTATGAAAAATAGCATTCTAATCATACCAAATCACATGAGGGAGCTCAGCATCTGTAGTTAGAAATAGATTATTTATTGGTTGATAGCCTTCCATTTGTGGAAATTTCTTTTGTTGAGAATTGATAGATTCAGGAATCTACCATCTGCAATAAAACATGTCAAGATTATATTTCCAATGAGCAGAAGCAGTAGCATAATGGAGAAAGATATGGTTAGAATCTTCTATATGTTGTTTACAGATTTTTCACTTAGAGAATAGTTGGATTCCAAAAGATTGAATGCAAGTCTCCAAGGGTACTCAATTATGAACATGATGCCATATGAGATTGAATCTAGAAGGTTTAATCAAAGTATTTTTGAATGGTTTTATCCAACTATAATCACCCTCAGAGATAACAAAATAATGAATTTAGAAATTTTTTGAATTAAAAATCCCATTGTGAGCATATTCCCAAATTAAGAAATCATTGGTGTTAGTGAACCAATTGTTATCAATGACCTTTAGTAAAATATCTGGGAGAAGATCATGTTGAGTAATAATAATTTCACTAATTTAGTAGTTGATGTTCCTAGGGGCTTGGTCAGGAGATGTTAGAGAAACTAAGGACATCCCAGTCCAGTTTACCAACTACAATTTCATACCGAAGTCACTCAAGACCATCCATCTGGGTTTATTCATAATATTCAAAATGGATTGTTTCATGGATAGACAAATGGAGGAGTTCATGAAATAAAAATTGTCCATCTTATGATTATCAAGAATTAAATCATTGAAAAAAGTAATAGGATCTGATGTACTGTGAAAAATGTTCCATGTGAGACGAGCTTATAGGGCTTCATTAAAGTATATTATTTTTTTATAACCATTCATCCTTTTTCATTAGGTTTGCAAGAGGTTGACTAGGGGATAGTCACAAGAATTAATTCTAGAGTACTATCAGTCTAAATGAATTTCTTAATAGCGGTGTTTATTTTTTTGATAAGACCATTAGGCTATTTGTAAACCATCATGGATTAAGTCATCTTGGAGACAATAGTGAATTTGGTATAGCAAGTCAAACCTGCCATAGAGAGAGATTTACCTTTCCAAGATGAGAGCTAGTTTTGAATTTGGTCAACAATAGATGTAAAATGGCTAGGTTTTGGTCTACCCCAAAATATGGGAACACCAAGATAAGTGAAAGGGAGAGTACCTTATTTTAGACCAAGGTCATTGATGATGTTACATTATATGTCGGGAGGAAAATTCATCCCAAAGAAGATACAGGATTTGTCCCAACTAATGGTTTTAAAAGAAATTGTTTCATAGTGAGAGGGAATTTATTTGAGATTAAGAATCTTACTTTTAATACCATGAAGAAAAAGTATGATATCATCATTATAAAAGGTGGGTGGGAGTATTCACATTCCTAGAAACACGGATGGGATTCATCTTATTTTGGTTTACCAAAAGGGAGATTAGGCAGCTAAGATATCCTTTCTGTATAGAGAAGACAATGGAAAAAAGGGGATAACCTTACCTGACACCTTTTGAGATTGTAAAATATCCCTTGGGAGAGCCAATGACCAAAATGGAGATAAAAACTGAATAAAAATAAGTTATGATTTCATTGATAAATGATAAATTAAAACCATAACCTTCAATAACCATGAACATAAATTTCCAGTCCATGGTGTCAACATATTTTTTTTATATCAGGTTTGATAGAAATGTTTCCTCCTCTGTTAGGTTTATTTAAATTACTAACACACTCAAAGGAAAGACAGATCTAATCTTGAATGGATTTAAATTTGATAAAACCAAATTGATTCTATGAGACAATTTTTCCGTGATAGCTAAAATTCTATTTGCAATGATTTTATAAAGAGTGTTAATGAGTGAACTTGGTCTAAATTGATGAATTTAATAAAAAAATTCCAATATAGGTATCAAGGTGAGAAACTAAGCATTAAGATAATGAGGAAGCACACCTTTAAAAAAATATTTAACAATATTAAAAACATTAACATGACTCACATCCCAATAATGCTGGAAGATACCATTGTTGAATCCATCAGGACCTAGAGCACTGTCAGGATTCAAACTAAAGATAGTGTCTTTGATTTCATGCTCCAAGGGGGTGGAAAGAAGAAAAGTGTTGTCCTTATTAGTGGTCACCATTGAAAGGACCTCAGGAAGGAGATCTTTGTAACACCCTGGCCCCAGTTACCCAAGGCCGGTGCATTATTTTAATACATTTTCATGATTACAAGGAATCATGTCCTGAAGGACCGATCTGTTTAGAAGTATAGGAAAATAGATTACATACATTAACATTACATTACAATTTCAAACATAAAACACATCATATATAGTTCTTTGAGAATTCCATTATTCCCTTTATCTTAATCCTGGATATTAATCATAATACACTTTTGGAATCCTGGGAAAATAAAACATAAGGAAGGGGAGAGCTCAGATGCCCAGTAAGGGTAAATAATTTAGCAGATGCTATAAACTTTTAAGGAAAGATGTCTGATAAAAACAACAACATTTATAAATTTTGACTTGAACCTAATATGGAAAAAATCAATCAATCATTACCATATAAACAAGCACATGGATATTCTACTAGTTTAATAATCACATTTAATAACTAATTTCATAATGAGGGAATGCCCAATGCCAGACATCATTACCACATTTTCAAGGCCTTGTGCCAATACTAAAAATAATTTTTTTGTCAAGTCCTTGTTCCAAGACACTAGTTTGTCTCCTGAGACTTACTGATGCATCGAGGAGATATAGCGGGCTCCACCCATCACTTACTAAGTCGACTGAATTCCTCATATGAAAAGTTTGAAACATAACAAAAACATTTGTATTAAAACTAGCATATGAAATGTCAATACATTATCCATAAACCATTAATGGTATAAAAATAAAACATCCACAGTAAAATATATCAAAAATCCTTCAATATAATATGGAATATTTGTATTATAATAAATCAACTTCAAACATGTTTAAAATCCATCAAAGGATGTTGACAAAGAAGAAAATGATTTGTAAAACTCTGTGAGAGAAATATCTCTTTTTCAAGAAAACAATTAAGAGTGACCCAATTTAAAAAGGAATACATTTAAAGAAATTTTTGAATAAAATTGTTCCATACCACTTTTAATCTTTTCAAAGGAATTAACATTTTAAAATCATTCCTGGCCATATAAATAAATTCATGAAAACCATTTTGAAAACATTGACATTAATGAGAAGGATTTAGAAGAATAAATATGTAAAAAATTTAAAATGATGTTTTAGTAAAAAGTAACTTAAAAATAATCCCTTTGATAAATATTTTAGGAAACATGGATATGGATAATAAATTTTTCCCAGTAGATAATTACGTAAAAACAACCTCGGATAATAAAGAGATTGTGAAAATATCCCTTACCATGCACTTTCCTTTAGTCGAGGGTACGTTTAACCTCCTGCATGAAGATATTATTATGTTATTAAATTATAACAGAACTATATTAATATTTATGATATCATATAGGATTCATTTATGATTTTATACAACCCATTTAAAAATAATTTCCATGTTAAATTAACATTTTGGGAAATAATCGCTTTCTTTATCGTTTGTGTTTTAACTTGTTACTCTTGATTGTATCCCCTAGATCAAGATTTAAATACATCCAGAATATATAAAAAGATTTATAGATCATATATATTTAGAATATAAATATGTATAACAGACATGTATATGAAATGAAAAACACTATTTATGGAGATGGTATTCCGTACGTATGCATAAATGTTGTTTCCTTTTTCACATCATATTGAACGGAAATAAGTTAATAAAACATATGTAAGTGTATATATATGTTTATATATCTCCAGTAGAATTATTTTTTCATATATTACATACTTATTAGTAATATATATTTTTATAAATGCCGATGAATGGTGACCGTGGAAATGAATCTCATCGCGTTGTGGAGAGGGTAATCCATACGTACACATGAGCGACAATGTAATTTGCGTAAAGGTGTAGAATTGGATGTTATATTAATTTTATATAGAAATTATCATTTTATTTTCATTATTTAAATACATATTACTCGACATTATATCCATCCAAATAACAAAGTGTTGAATAACAAATTACACCACGACGTAGAGACTGTAAGTCGTACGTACGCACATATGGTGACATTATCATTCATAAGAAGGATAGAATAATAAATAGAGTTGTTCCATATTAATAATAACATCATAGTATAAAGAAGATATTGTAGTTATTATTTTATAATTGAAACAACAAAGAAATAGTAACTGGAAGAATAAGAGAACTTGAAAGAGGTGATGAAATATTTTACTCTTCTTCAGGTTCTACCTTTTGAATTGATCAAAAGGGCTCCTTAAGATGCATTTATGACTAAAGGATGGCCTAAAAGATTAAGGGAGGATAGTTGAGAGGATATTTTGGCACTGTTTGGATGATCCAAATGGGTTTTTAGGTATGAATTTGTGAAAAGGGAAAGTTCCCTTTTATAAGAGGAGTGAGGGTCACTTTAAGGAAAGATTAATGTATTAATTTATAATACAATAATATTTAGTATATAATGGCTCAAAATTAATTAATATATAGACTTAGGTGGTTATAGGTCGAAATAATATCAACCAATATGTTTTAGGAAAGTTTAGGTTACCATTTTATCCTTATCTTTTAGTTTTAACTCTCAGTTAAATAGTTTAACTTTTACTATGTCATCTTCTATTCTTACAATATATGGTTCATAAACATACTATAAACTCCCTAGAGAACCTATAGTGGTTAATTAATGACATATATTATAATATTTAAGCCCTTTGGATGCACCTTATATTTTTAGAAATATTATATCAACCAATAATATATTTTTTGTTTTAAAAACTATTTTTGTTAATTTTGACACTCTTAGGTATTTGTTTTTTATTAAAATAATAACAGCATGATTACTTCAAAAAAATACAATTAATCACTACTAAAATGTCATATTCACCAAGAAAATTCTCTTATTTCATAATAACTTTGAAATTATATTTATTTTAATATTTATAATGCCATTTATTTGATTTATTCATTAATTAGGTAATTACTGCATCGTCATTGGGTCATTAATAAATTTAATTATTTAATGCTTAAAATTTATAAATAAAAATCAATTATGTAGGAAATATTTTTATCTTTCTAATTAATATTTATAGTCAAATTTATCTTATGTATAACCCTATATAAAAATGGTTTTGTTATTAAACCATGATTTTAACTCTTTTAACTCTTCTTTAAATAAAATAATATTAAATGTCTTAATCTAATCCAAATGGACCAAAAGGTTCATAATTTATTCCTAAGGTTATTTTTTTGTCTAATTAAACTTATCCAATATAATTAAGACAAGTGTTAGGATAATAATAATATCATTTTTACCCTAAGTTACCATATTTACTTTTAGCTGTGGTAAATTAAAGTAAAAAGTTACAAACTCTTCTCAGTTTTGAGTAAGAATTCATAGAATTATGGTTACAAACTCTTCTGAGTACAGACTCCGAGCTCTCAAAATTTTAGTTACGAACTCTTCCGAGTTATAACTCTGAATTCTCAGAATTTTGGTTACGAACACTTCTGATTTTTGACTCCGAATTCTCATAATTCTTGTTACGTACTCTCCCGAGTTCTAACTCTGAATTATAATGAATCTAGACTTCAAATATTGTAATTTCAGGTTCCGAATACCTTAGAAAATAGAATTTGAATATCCATGTATTATAGACTCCAAATTCATTTTTTAGACTCCGAACATTGTATTTGATTACATTTAGAATATTTGATTTTGGTTATGTAACCATATTTTTGCTTACATTTGTTTTTGTTATAAAACGATTTCGTGCATTCAGTTACTAACTAACCGTTGTTTGAGTGACATGTGTGCAGGTCCCTCCGAAATTCAAGGAAAAATAGGACCATTGGAGGAGGTATCCAATCGTTGAAGTCGTGCCTATAAATAAAAGATCATTTGAACGAGCTCAGGACATTTTGACACTAAAATTTTGGTTGAACTTACTCACATGATATTGAAGTGATTTCTTGATAAATATGCTCTTATAAACTCTCATGCTTCATGCAGAAAGTTTGAACGGATTGTTCAATATTTTCTTCATGCATAATTGCATTGTGCTACTCTGATTGTTGATGTGTACAATCGAGGGCTTTCGGTGATATGAAGATAGAGGTGCCGACTAACTTGAATTTGAGGGCTTCATTAATGAGGAAGACAGAGGTGTCGACTACATTGAACTTGAGGGCTTGCGGGGATAGAAAAAAAGACTCCGATATTAACATCGTGGGCTTATCCTGGTGTGGGTAAGGTAGATATTCTTGAAATTATAAATCAAGGTACATTTATACAAGGTTGTTGTATACCCTTATCTTTGGGTCAAATTATTTACTAATAATTACATGTTTTGTTACATGTTTTCCACGGCATTGTTTTTGAGGAAAGTATAAATATCTAATAATTCCTTATACATATACACTGATTTAGTGAGATTCTACACACTTTAAGGTAGAATATTTATCTCTGTAAACCTTCATTAGGTTTAATTTTCTGGAACCATCTTTCTGAATTAACTTTTTCAGAATCATATTTCTGGAATCAAGAAAGTGTGTACAACTAGAGGTTTTGTGAATTACCATGTTTAACCTTGTAAAAGATAACCATCATTAAAAGTTCCAAAGGAATTTTTAAAAGTGTACCATTAAACATCCCCATCTTGTATTTTGAGCATCACTAGATACTATATACAGTATCTCTATTATTTTGATCCTACATTTGGTATTATAGAGTAAATCATACTCATATAAAATCTCAACAGTTCATGTTATGCTACATTTAAATATGTGTTTTAAATATAGATTATTTATTCACAAAGATAAGGATCTAGACATTAGACATTAGAGAAGTGTGAAAAAATATAAACTTTTTTAGAGGTGTTACATAATCATTATAATATGTTATTTATTATATAAATAATTCATTATGATAAATTGTGAGAGATCCACGTTGAGGATGGGAACATTCCGTATCCTATTTTTTTATTAGTTTATTTCACTAGTTTATTTTGTTGTCCTCATATTTCATTTTATATATTTTTTATGAGAGGCACTTGGGATGAACCTATTGTGTCCACCTATAATAAAAACTATATATCAATATGTAGTATTTTTTTCTTCCACATATTATAGTTAGTGATTGGGTTGAACATTATTTACTCATGGAGTTTTTTATGATCATTATGGGATTCTATGTCAAAGGTTTGGGTTTATTTTTTTTTAATTAATATTTCTTTTGTTGGACACTATGGATTCATGAATTTACATTCATTATTGGGATTCATTATTATTTCAGGATAAGGTGTGGTTTGTAATTTTTATCTTATATGTTGTTTCGCTTATTCTTTATAGAGGATAATTTACACTAGTATTGTGTATGAAATTCACTTGGTATGTCATGACCCATCCCCCGATGCCCATGCCATGATTACCCCAAGCCTGCCTTCAATAGGAAAGGGGCTGGCCACTAGCACCAAAGGCGTATTCCGTAAAACTGGGAAGACATTGCCTTTATAACCTACAAGCACACATAACCAAGAACACATCAAGATAGGAACACAAGTAAACTGAACTGTAATCTGAGTGAGTGCAGTAAGTAAAATGGGCCATAATACAAGCCCAACTGTAAAGTACAAGTACAATAGAGATACAATACATCTGATGAAAAGGAAATTCACCTGCTGGGTCATCCACTGAGGTTCCTACCTGAAGGGTGGGTACAAATTGCCTCCTTATCACTCCACGTCCACTCGTCTCTTATTCGTACCGACATGCCATATGGTCCACCTCCTGGTATTGTCTAGTCCTGGTACTCTCATCCTCAGTCAGCATTGTCTATCATCAGCATCTAACACAACAAGGTGCAGGCATAGCCCATGCAGGGGTCAGTATAACGATACTTAGTAGAGACCGTGAAACCCTCTAGGTCTCACAAAATCCATCAAGGATAAAACACATAGTATGAAATCAACAGATTACTTTACACAGGTATATGACCCTACATATAATTATGTTATCATGTAATCCATCTCAATCACAAGGCAAACATAGAG
Organism: Viscum album; assembly: GCA_963277665.1. Taxonomy (NCBI): domain Eukaryota; kingdom Viridiplantae; phylum Streptophyta; class Magnoliopsida; order Santalales; family Viscaceae; genus Viscum; species Viscum album. The sequence continues at coordinate 576,593,306 of OY728161.1, read as the reverse complement.
ATACTGACTAAGCTCACACTAGGACTTATTCTAGGGGTAGTAATAAGTAACATCCCCAGTCACAACATCGAACACCTTGGCTGCTAGAGAACTCCTCCTCTATTGAGTACAGTGGGCCTTCCGCGTCACATAGAGGTTGTTCCCACCAACCTTGGACTACTGAGGTACTCCTCCAGTCATGTATTATGGGTTTGCCCCGTCACATAGAGGTGCTGCCCATCATGGGCCTGCTACCTCACACAAAGGCGCTCCCCCTCATGACCGGCTGAGGTACTCCTCCTATCGGGTTCTATGGTTATTCCACATCATCAAGTCACTCCCCACCATGGGTCTTCCATGTCACTAAGGTGCTCCCAATAGAGCCATTCGAGTCTCTTCAAGTTGAAACGGTCAGCAGTCGTCAAGTCTCATCCGGCCACTGGGATCCCTCACTATGCTCACTCGTCTCTGGGAGGATCTACTCCACAAGCTACTAGTCGATACTCCAACTACCATGAAGTCGCATGAAAATGTGTCTCAATGTTCCGCCACATCATAGGGGTCTCAACGTAACAGACGACGCGTTAATCAGACATTTGAACTGTATGTTATTAGTCTTTTAGTACCAAGGGCCCAGTTAGATTCGTGCTCTATCCAACCTGACTATTCCCCCCATCATAATCCAAAATTCATTGGGGTATCACTCAAAGGGACCATCTCGATCCATGATTTCCATTGCCAATGATGGTTTGTCAGATGGACGTCCGGTGCCAAACTAATGTCCAAAAAAATTTGAATAGTTCATAGTGGGCTCGGGTCCTGTTGGACCCAGTCGAACTGACCCAACCAGACCTTGTTTGGGTCATCCAGGCCTGACTCAATCGGTCCGGCCCAGCCCATGAGGGCCACGAGGCTGCTGCAAGGGAGGCTCGTCCTAGGGGTACCGCGAGGGCGGCTTGGTAGAGGGGTACCGTGAGGGTGCAGGGCAGCTCAGCCCGGCCCATGGTGGCTCAGCCAAGGGCGGCGCGAGACAGTCGGGGCGGTCCAACTGCAAGGAGGCAGTCTAGCCACGTGGCAGTGGACCAGCCGCGGGGTGGTGGTTTGGCTGCGGGTCGGCGGACTGAGCGCATGTCAGCGGACCGGTCGTGGGTCGGCGGATCGGCCAAGGGAAGCACGTCGAGGGCGGTTAGTCCTGGAGCGGTGGGGTGAGGATGGTGCAGCCCGGAGCAGCGTAGCGGGGGCGGTTTGGCCCGGGGTGGTGATGTGAGGGAGGTTCGGCCTGGAGGGGCTCACAGGGACACATGTGGCATGGTAAGGCAGTGGGTGGTGGTGGCCCGGGCGGAAGTCAACTTGGATGCGGATGGCGCAGAGTGGCGGTGGCTTGGGCGCGGGTCGTCTCGGCGATGGATGGTGCGAAGTGGCAGAGGCTACGGGGTGGCGTGGGGAACAGAGGTTGCAGTCGACAGCGTCGTTTCCTTATGCACCGTTGTAACATTCAACACCACAAATCATCAAAAGATTTGTGAAGAGGGCAGGCCATGTTTGTTTGGCACATACCCTCCGCGTTAGGGTGGTAGCAAGTGAGTCATCAAGAACATTAACATTTAACATCAAATCTTATCCTCCCTATAATGATTTTTTCCCAATCCCACAAAATAAATCATCAGTGTTCATTGTTTTTAAAAAGGTAATAATAATGAAATATAATCATACAAAAATTAAATATGTGTCTGGGGCTGTTTGTTGACATTGGCATGGGAAGGAAGTACGGGCGTCGATGTTTCATAAATGAAGATGTCCCACATCGGAAGAAGTCCCAAGGAAGAAGATCGAAGTCGGCATTCATCGTGGAATAAGTTCTTCATTGGTGTTCTTTGTTAGAGATCTTTCTCCAACCAAGAGCTCTCTCTACTTTGCCAACGAATGCTATCAAAAGAAAAACCCACCAAAATAAAAAAAAACCCTATTTTAATTGTTGGCACAATTTAAAATTAGCTATAGTAATTAAATATGTTTTCACAATTTAATGTGGTTTGTTGGCATTATTTAATGTGGAGGAAGCTCAAGAGGCTTCTCCACATTCATGAGGGAGTTGAGATGTTTCTCCCTCATTAAGAGGGGAGTTCAAGAGGTTTAGGCCTCATGTGGTCCCCACCACCATATCATCTCATGGGAGGTTAGGCTCGGGTGGTCCCCACCACCGTAACCTCTCATGGGAGGTTAAGGTATAGTGGTCCCTCTTCTCAAATTCTACATAGATATATCCTAAAATAAATAAAGTTTATTTTATTTTATTATTTCCACCAAAAACCCAAAAATTATCTTTCACCCTCGACCGACTGTCATCAAGGTGAAAGTCACCTTAAGTGAATACTGGCGATGCGACTTCAATGGTGCCCTAATATTTCAATTCCTAGCATTGTTTCAAAAGTTATAAAAACTCACTCGTACGTTTACTGAACGTACCTGAAAAAATATTAGAAATTAATTTAGGGCACTCCGGGCCTCAGAATCAAGCACCGTAAATTTTCTCAGACTCATAAAATTCCCATATATTTTTTAAAAAATGACATATAATTTTGGGGACATTACATTCTCCCCACCTCAGGGCTTTACGTTCCCGTAATCCACAACTCATAACTAGTTGAAAAAGTGGGGGTAATGAGCATGAATCTGAGCCTTCCACTCCCATGTGCTCTCCTGAAGGTTCCCATGCTTCCAGTATACGCGCACCAAAGTAATCGACCATCCATGAAGGACCCACTCCTTTCGATCCACAATCTCTACTGGAACCTCTGTAATAGTTTCCCCATCATCAATGTACAGCTCGCCTTGGTCGATGATTTGGGAAGGGTCATGCAGGTATCTCCACAGTTGGGACACATGGAAGACGTCATGCACCAGGTGAAAATGTGGAGAAAGTACTAATTGGTATGCCACATAGACCACTCTGTTGAGGACCTAAAAGGTCTGATGAATCTCATAGATAACATTCCACCTTTTCCAAATCTATGTTGACCTCATCGGGGTGAGATTCTTAGAAATATTTGGTCGCCATCCTCAAACTCCATATGTCTCTATATCCTGTTGGCATTTGAATTGTGCCTTCTCTATGTAGTCTTCATCTTCTCCTGGATGATCTACACCTTCTTTGTGGTAGCCCGTACCATCTTTGGTCCAAGTAGTTCTAACTCCCCTGGGTCAGTCATGTACAAAGGTGAGCTTCAAGGTCACTCGTACAACACCTCAAAAGGTTCCATACCAATAGTAGAGTGATAGATGTTGTTGTATGAAAACTCCACCAAAGTTAATTTATCCGCCCAACTGTGACTGAAGTTTAGGACATAAGAACACAACATTTCCTCAAGGTTCTGAATGGTCCGCTAATTCTGACCATCCGTCTGAGGATGGAAGGCAGTGCTCATACAAACCTGCATCTGGAAAGCCTCCTACAACACCTTCCATAGACAGGAAGTAAAATTTGCATCACAATCAGAGACAATCATTTAGGAAACCCCATGTAGCTACATAATCTCTTGCACATAAATGCATCACAAGATCTCTACTGAACCATGCTCTCTGATTAGTAGAAAGTAGGCTGACTTGGTGAGTCGGTCGACGATCACCCAAATCGAGTCATCACCCCTAGATGTACGTGGAAGTACTGCCAAAAAGTCCCTGGATATCCCATCCCACATCTACTCTTGAACCACTAAAGGCTGAACCAAGCATTCTGGTACTTTATGCTCCGCCTTCACTAGCTAACAAGTGAGGCACCGAGAAACAAAATATGCTACTGCTTTCTTCATTCCCAACCACCAGTGCTATCGTCAGAGATCCTAGTACATCTTCACCACTTTTGGATGTACCACTAGAGGGGATGTGTGGAAATCCCTCAACACATCCTCTTGAAATGTCACTGGTACCATTGTACGATCTTTAAAGAGGATGACATGATCCCCACCTTCAGAGAATCCATCAGGTGCCTGTCCTATGGATGTCTGAGCACATTGAGCCTCGTAGTCAGTGTCCCCACGCTGTGCCTCCCTGACTCGCTGAAGGATTAGGGGAGTTACTATAAGAGACTGATGAAAATATGCTCTATATCTATCCATAAAGGATATATGCAAAAAGGTGAGCTGCCTCATCGCCTCACCTAGTAGTTGTATACAAGACCTCATGTTGAGTGCATCTGTACAACATTCCCCTTCCCAGGAGTGTAGACTATCTCGAAGTCATAGTCCTGGAGGAACTCAAGCCAACGTCGTTGTCTATGGTTCAGGTCCTTCTGTGAGAAGATATACCTAAGACTCTTGCGATTAGAGTACATGTTAAAACTCTCTCCCTTCAGATAGTGTCACCACATATTCAAGTTCAATACCACTACTGATAACTCTATGTCCTGGGTCACGTGGTTCTACTCGTGTTGCCTCAGCTGTAGAGAACCATATGTGATCACTACTCACTCCTGTATCAGAAAAAATCTGTGTCTAGTCCCTGATGCGTTGCAGTAGAGTATATACCCTATGCCCTCCTCTAGAAGCCTCAAGATGGGGGAACTCGTCACCCTCTACCACAGCTTCTGAAAACTCTGAAGGCATTTATCTGACCAAATTAAGGGTTTCCCCTTCATCATCAACGTTGATAGTGTTTTCGAAACTCTGGGGAAGTCTGGAACAATCCTCTATTAATATCCATCCAAACCCATAAAACTCCAAACCATTGTCACACTTCTGGGGGGCTCCCAAGCAAGTACTGCCTCAATCTTTACTGGATCCACTACAACTCCAACCTCCAATATGACATATCCCGGAAAGTGAACCTCTCGGATCCAGAACTGGAACTTCAAGTGCTTTCCATAAATCTAGGGCTCTCAGATTGTGTCCAGTACTACTTGGAAATGATAAGAATGCTCATCCTTAGTAGTCGAGTAGAGAGGAATGTCGTCGATGAAGACTACTATGAAGTGATCAAGGTACAGCTAAAAGATCATGTTCATGAGTCCCATCAACACTGCTAGAGCATTGGTCATACCAAATGAAATGACCAAGAACACATAATGGTCGTATGACACATGAAGGATATCTTCTACACATCCTCGTATCGTACTATGATCTGGTGATAGCTTGATCTGAGGTCTATCTTCGAAAACCACCGTGCTCCCTTTGATGATCAAATTGGTTGTCAATATTTAGAAGTGGGTACTTGTTCTTCATGGTCACCTGGTTTAGGTTCTGATAGAATAAACAAAACCTCAAGCTCCCATCGGCCTTCTTGGCGAATAGAATTGGAGTTTCCCATGGTGAAACACTGGTCCGGATGAATTTCTTCCCCTACAAGTCCTCTAGTTGTACCTGCAACTCACGATGCTCTGTGGGATCCATCCAATACGCTAGTGTAGATATTTTTGTCGCCCTAGGGTACAAGTCAATGTAAAAGTCCACCTATCTATGAGAAGGTTGACCTAGAACATCATCAGGGAAAACATTGACTTACTGGTCCACAACGACAGGATATCTCAGACTCTCCACATCAACAGATCTGAGGGAAAGGCTAGCCAACTGATGAGTGATTGGATGCACTCTCCTCCGGGTAAGTCTGTCATGTGCTGCAAAGGCCTCCCTTCTCACCAGAGAAGGTAAACCCAGTCCCATCTGTGCGGACACACTGCACCTTGAAGCTAATATAGTCTATCTATGAATGGACTAATGATAACCAACCCATACGCAAGTTGAAATCTTAAGGCCTGGACGATGCTACTAGGAGATCCTAGCTGAAGCTCTCGCCTCCTAGAGTAAGCTCACACTGCAGACACTGGTGATTAATCATTGAATCCTCTTCCACATTCGTCTACTCCCTGCGGACCTCCTCGGTCGAATCTCTTCCTCTGCCTGGGCAGTCTATGACTATCTGCTGATCATCTGTACGACGGGTCGGACAGTCACGATCCATGTGACCCTGCTCGCCACATGCGTAACACTACCTTCTCCTGGTATAACTTACTTCGCCTCGGGTTCCCCGCACAATATATCCTGAGTCATGCGGTCATCAGCCATTTTTTCTTGTCCTCTTGGACCTCTACGACATCAGTCTACTGTCAACTACAGAAGAATCCTCTACGTGACGTCCGATGGTGGGTCTCGCTGTTGGTGACTACTTAGCAAGGAAACTATCCACTAAGAGGGCTCTCTCTAACACCACTGCCTACGTCGGGATGCTGAGTGAGATCATCAAGGCCCTGATCTCTCGTCTGAGCCCCCTTTTGAAGGTCCATGCCCTGAACAAAAGGGTCCCACACATAATCTGTGTAGTAGCGTGAGGGTTCAATGATCCTCGCTGAGTTCTGAGCCACAGTTATGCTGCCCTGCTGTAGATGAAGAATCTCATGTATGTGCAATGTGAGTAGAGTTACTAGGACAAACTCTACCTGAAATTGTCACTCGAAGTCTGCCCAGAGAAGTGTCACTTCATCGTGAACCTAGAGCATCAATGTCATCCATCTGCATGCTACTTCTTGTAGAAGGATATCTTCAGGGATCACCGTGAGATCGTCCGGTGTCCCTATGAGTTGGAAGACTCTCACCATAGCCTCCAGCCAATCCTCAACTGTCTGGGTGTATGTCTCTCCACTGATCCTAGGTAAACTCTAGCACTAGAACTCATGAAATGCATTCAAGTGGCATGCACCGTCCTCTGTTGGGGCTGGTGGCTTCGGTGGCCCAACAGGGAGTGGTACTACTGGTGCCTCTGCTGGTGCCTTTACTGGAAGAGGGCCCTACAGCGAGGCATCGTCGCTTGATGGGCTATCAGTGCGTACAACTCTTGGAACTCTAACTAGCTGACTTTGTGGAGGCATCCTAAAAAGAAACAGGTGTGAAATTGTAGAAAAGTTATACTTGGTGAGCTGAAAGCTATACATGTTGAGCATACACAAAATATTACAAAGAAATTTTTTGAAAACTCACACACAATCAGTGTTTTCATGCACTGAGATGGAAATCAGAAGTCAATGTCCTAGTGTATGGATACATCGATCGCCGCACCAATACAGGTTTCCTTAAAATTATAACCACACTCACTATAATTAACATTATTTCTTTTAAAAATAAAATATTAGAGCCTTATGTTCTTCGGTAGAACCGACTCCCCTGTTACCAATTTGACACCACCCGTCCCCGGGGGCCCATGCCATGACTACCCCAAGCCCGCCTTTTGTAGGCCCGGGGATGGTGACTAGAAACAAACGTGTATTCCCTAAATGTGGGAAGACATTTCCTTTATAACCTCCAAGAACACATAACCACGTACACAGTAATATAGGAACACAGGTAAACTAAATATTAAACAGAGCGAGTGCAGAATGTAAAAGGGGCCAGAATACAGGCCCAACTATAGAGTACAAGTACAACTGTTATACAATACAACTGAAGAAAAGGAAATTCAGCTGTTGGGTCATCCTCCATGGTTCATACCTGAAGGGAAGGTACATTTTGGCTGCTCAGCACTCTACATCCACCCATGTCCTTTGTGTTATGACATGCCCTATGGTCCACATCCAGGTACCGTCTAGTCTTGGTATTCTCAGCCTCATTCAGTGTTGTCTGTCATCTAGATCATTCATAACTCGGTGTGGGAATTTCCCATGTAGGGCTGAGTATAATGATACTTAGTAGGGACCCTGATACCCTCTATGTACCACAGAATCCATCAATGATAAAACACAATGTATGAAATCAATAGATAACCTTAATTAGGTATATGCCCATACATATACCTATGTTTTCAAGAAATCCATCGCAATCATGGGGAAAACACAGAAATACTGACTCAGATCACACCAGGATTTATTCTATGGGTAGTAACAAGTGACATCCCCAGTCATAACGTTGAACTCCATGGTTGCAGGAGAACTCCTCCTCTATCGAATATAGTGGGTATGCCGCATCCTAGAGAGGCACTTACAACTAACATTAGACTGTTGAGTTACTCATCCTATTGATTATCATGGGTCTACCACGTCACACTAAGTCTATGCCCACTGTGGGTCTGTCGCGTCACACAGAGGTGCTCCTCCTCGTGGCCTACTGAGGTACTTCTCCGGTTGATTACCATGGGTCTGTCATGTCACCAAGGATCTCCCCACCATTGACATTCCGCCTCACCAAGGCACTCCCCACTGGGCCAGCCGAGTCACTCCGAGTTGAAACGGTCAGCAGTCATCAAGTCTCATCCAACCACTGGGTTTCCGCAATATGCTCTCTTGTCTCTGAGAGGATATGCTCCAAAAACAAATGGTTGATACTCCAAGATCCAAGAATTCACACTAAGTAGTTCTCAATGGTCTTCCACATCATAGGGGACTCAGCATAACAGGTGGTGCGTCAATCAGACGCCCGGTCTGTGAGTTATTAGGCTTTTAGTCTTGGGGGCCTGATTGGATTCATGCTCGATCCAACCTGACCATTCCTCATAATAATCCAAAACACAATGGGGTGTCACTCATAGAGACTGTCTCTCTCCATGATTTCTAGCACCACTGACGGTTCGTCAAACGAACGTCCAGTGCCAAAGTTATGGCCAAAAGAGAGTAAATGGGTCGTAGTGCGAACAGGTCCGGTTTGGGTCGACCCGGCCTGACTCGCTGGGTCCGGCACGGCCCGTAAGGGCCGAGAGGGTTTCGTGAGGGAGAATCAGCTGAGGGGTACCGCAAGGGCATGGGGCAGATTGTCCCGGCCTGGGGGCCTCACCCTAGGGTGGCATGAGACTGTGGGGTGGTGGTCTGGTCGTGGGGAGGCAGTCCACCCATGAGGTGACAGACCGGTCACAGGGAGACGGTCTGGCCGTCGGTTGGTGGACCGACCAGGGGTTGCGTGACAAGGGTGGTTCAGCCCGGAGCGGTGCGGCGAGGTCGGTTTGGCCTAGAACGGCGCAGCATGGGCAGTTCAGCTCGGGGCGGCGCAGTGAGGGAGATTCAGCCCAGAGCGGTGCAGTGAGGGTGGTTCGGCCTAGAGTGGCTCATTGGGCTATGGGTGCCAATGCTAGGATATGGGTGGCAGCGGCTCGGGCACAGGTCGGCTTGGCAACGGACGACACGGAGCGGCGGTGGCTCGGCTGCGGATGGCGCGGAGCAGTGGAGGTCATGGGGTACCGTGACATGTGGAGGTTGCGGTCGGCAGTGTTGTTTCCTTCATCACCTTCATCATGTTCCACAACAAAAATCATCCCAAGATTTGCAGATGGTTCAGGGCATGTTTTTTTTCCTATAGCCTCCGCATTCGGGTGGTAGCACGCGACACATCATGAACATGAACATTGAACCTCAAATCCTAACCTCCCTGAAATGATTTTTTCCCAATCCCACAAAAGTGAACATCCACATTATTTGTTTTTAAAAAGGTAAGAACATGGAAATACAATCATACCCAAATTTAATCTGTACCTCGGGTTGTTCATTGACATTGTCGTGAGAAGGATGTTCGAACATCGATTCGTCATAGATGAAGATGTACTATATCGGAAGAAGTCCTGAGGAAGAATATCGAAGTCAACATTATTTGTTGAAGAAGTTATTCATTGGAGTTCTTCATTGGAGAGATTTCTGCCTCCAAGATCTCTCTCTCCTTTGCCAACTAATTCACTCAAATGAAAAACCCACCAAAATAAAAAGTGTTTCCCCAATTTTAATTGTTTCCACAATTTCAAATTAGCTAAGTTAATTAACTAAGTTTGCAAAATTTAATGTGGTTCATTGGAAAAATTTAATGTGGGGGAAGCTCAAGAGGCTCCTCCACATTAATGAGGGAGTTGAGAAGTTTCTCCCCCATTAAAAGGGGAGTTCAAGAGGATTAGGCCTCTGGTGGTCCCCACCACCATAACCTCTCATAAGATGTTAAGGTCTCATGGTCCCCACTTCTCAACTTCTACATGGAGATATCTTATAGAAAAAAATAAATAAAAAGAAAGTTTAATTTTTATTGTTATTTCCATGAAAAACCCAAAAAATATCTTTCACCCTCGACCAACTGCCATAAAGATGAAAGTCTCTATAAGAGAATACCAGTTCTGTGAGTTCAACGGTGCCCTACGACTTCAATTCCATGCCCTGATACAAAATTTATAAAAAATCTCTCGTACGTTTACTGAACGTACCGATAAAAAGTTCAGAAATTTAATCTGAGCACCCCGGGCCTCAGAATCATGCATCGTAAATTTTCACAGACTTATAAAAATCCTTTATATTCAAAAACTAATTACACGGAATTTTTGGGACTTTTCATGGTACTTGTTTTTATGTTGTGGCTAATTGATTATGGACATCAAGATTTGTAATAAATCCCACTTGAATATCGGGCCAATGAAAGGTATAATCTATGGGGAGGTTCATGAAATATTGATATTAAATGATTAAGTTGTTGGAGATGCTGGTGTTTGGCTATTTTCATTGTTGAGTGTATCGTTTATTAGTAGAGAATCAGTGTTAACCAATCCTTGAGGTAGTTTAATTAAGGATTAATTAATTAAACATGGGTATTATGGTTACCATATAACCCAATGCTAGGAAATTTGAGTTTAATTTGATTACAATGAATGGAAATATTGTTTTCTATGTGGATCCCAAGGAAAGGATCATGTATCATTATACATGTTCATGCATTTAAGATTGGTAAACAATATTTATTAGTTAAACCGTAAATAAGAAATAATAAATTAATTAATATTTAATATTTACTATAATTGTTTTTAGAGGCCCTAAACATTTATTAATATTATTTATAGATTAATGTTTACTCCCTTAACATGTTTATATATATTTTTCATGAATAATATTGTAGAAGATCATTTTAGTGTTTAGTTATATGAATTCAATATGAGGATGAGAAAAATCATTGAGTTTTAGTAAAAAACATTATTAAATTTGACAATATGTTTTATTTTTAGTTATAGTTGGATATCTATTTGTTGTGTATATAAGGATAAGTTCGAGATGTACTATGATATTGAACTAGGATTGATGTATTGTGTTGATTCTATGAGTGTAATCCAAGATGTGGTGTTCATGCTCTACATGGATTAGGAGGATTCTGATTTTATATGGGAAAAGGTCAATATTTATTCCCAGAGAGGTTTCTTTCTTTTTCAAAATATATGAAAATTTTATATTACATTATTTCCCATTGAAATGGAATTATGAGGTTTTTATGAGTTTGGGGTAAATTTCAATAGAATTACCAGAAATGAATCATGCTTATAAAATTATGAGGATAATATGATTATGAATTTTGAGGAAATTTCACATCCAGAGATCCACTACCACTATAAAGTTCATTTTTCTAACAACATGTTTCTTGGTATAAGAACGATGATAGTATATTTATATAATTCTCTATATAATAATATTATTAAAATATTGGAGTTAGAAATAATATCTTTAGAGAATTGTTATAGATTTGTGGTCTTTTTTTCCAAAAGATAGTGGTTTTAGATAGTGGTAGTTAGGCCCCAAATGTTTTTATCACATTTTCCCAAGGGTGGTGTTTGTCACTCCCTTCATCAATGGATTATATTTTTTTCATACAATGATTGTCACCAATTATAGTGAAGAATCATTATTAGTAGGTATTTATAGTCAGTGTTCAACATCATGATATAAAATTGTAAAAAAAATTGAGGTAGAAGCATTGGGATGATTTAGAATTTCTGTTAAATAGGTCAGGTGTTGTAGAAAATACATACATATAATACTTTACATTCACATATAGAATTCCATTATTATGAATGATGTGAATATTAGGGTCATAGATTCCATTAATAAGATCATGGAAGGATTCATACTCTAGTGTGCCTTGTTCTAGGTTATCCAAACATCATTTAAGGGACCATTTTTTATATTTATAACTTTGTTCCATAATATATTATTTTCTAGATATTTGGGGACAATATTTCATGTATATTATTATATTATTTGGGGTTTTTTAGAGATATCTAGTTCAATTTTAGATTACTATAATAGATATAATATGATCTGGTTTTTTTATAGATGTAGATACATAGGTCTTGTGGTGTTGAAGAACTAGTCTAGAGGAGACTTGAAATATTTTCATAGATAAAATTTTTAATCTTACTTCATATATAATTGTTTTATTCATTGTTGGATATTGTATTCTATTTTTTGTTGATGATTTTTCCATGATTTGATAGAGATTATAATATATTTGTTGTCTTGAGATACCCTTAGATGGGTAAGAGGCATGTTCTGTTCATGAATTATATTATATATAAGAAGATTATAAGTTTATTAGAGGTCCCTCAAAATGGTTTATTTTGTTTCATAAGAGTAAAAAGACATATTCAACAACATGGTCGTTTCATTACAAAATTAATTGTAGAAATAGTTCTATAAACAGCTTCAATATGTATCATATGTGATTTAGTTTTTTATTTATTGGATGGAGCCTTTTGAATCACTTAATCTATGAATTTAGATCTATGATATCACGTAGTTATGGTTTATTCAGTAGTCTACATCCTCAAATAATGATCTATAATTGTTCATGAAAATGATAAATGGTAGACTATATCAGTGTATCTGTTTTCATCACATTAATTTGGTTATATCAAATAATAATTTTTTTCCCTGGAGTTGTGAATTTTTTAGGAGTTAAAATGATATAATTTACTAATAATGATTGATATCGGATAATGATATCATTAGAAAAAGTTAAAGTAAGAGGTTATTCAGTATTCAACCTTTTGATGTTCTTATGGGAAATATTATTTACCTGTAATGACATTCAGTGTGATGAATGCTTCAGATATATTAAAGTGTTCGATGATTTTACTATTCTATATGATTTTTATTCTTCTTGGTGGTTTTTATCAGTGATATCCTTGTGTACTCCACACCTCAGGAAGTTAACACAAATCATATGTAAGATTTTTTGGAGTTTCATCATCATTCATGAAACTATTGAACTGTGAGATTTGAGATCATAAAGTATATTTCTTTGTTCTTATCACATCCCATTATGGTTTTGTATGTGATCAATAGATGATTGAGGTGTCTTTTTATGGAAAACCATATGACTGTTGTAGTGGTTTTTAGTCTAATTAATCATGTACATATAAATTATAGAGGTTTCCCATGGGTGATGGTCCAAACATGGAGGTGATGGTGGGATCCATGTGGTCGAGGTGGGAGTTTATCTCCCCATAACATGAGTATATGTTAACGAGTTTCGTGACTGATTTTTAGTTTGAAATGTTTTTCATGTACCTATTTTGTACTTTACATTTCCATTTTCAATATTTGGGGATATATAGCCAAACCTTTAAAAAGGATAGCCCATAAGGGGTGGAGTGAGGGAAAGAACTACCTCGACATATAGGGTTTCTTAGATGCCTCCTCTCCTTCCTCCCACCATTATCATCTTCTAGCATTCTAGGGTTTCCGCTGCACTTCTACATCATCTACTCCCATACTTTTCATGATTCTTCATTCACTGATTTGGGTTGGATCTTTTAGGACTCTGATCTGTGATGCATCCAGGATCCCTATTGGTGAACAACCATCTTCAATAGAGAAACTTGTGTGGTCAATATCAATCGAGTGATGTGTGTGGTTAGGAGCGATGGAGTGACGTGATCTCTATCATGGAAACCTTTAATGGGGAGAGGCTTGTAGTTTTTCCTTGAGAGATCACCATGTTTCAGTCATTCAGCTTCAATGGAGTTGGAATGAGGCATGGGCATCATTTCCACTTTCCAAAGCTAGTAGGCAGATGTGGATGGTAGATGCATGGATGATTGATACCGATGATATCCTCTCCTCAATTTTCATCCCTTTTGGTTTTCACCAGGTTCAAAAATGGAAGTGTCATCATATTATACCCAGGTCAATAAGAGGACATATATAGAATCCATAGGAATGCTTAGGTCTTGATGAGTCCCCTCATCTATTCTCCCATATTTAATGACATTTATCCCTTTTTTATTTTGTTTTGTGTTATAGGGTATGGATCCTCCATTTTCCAATTCTCATATACTATTTTCTATTTTCCCTTCACAGACACCCACAATATGGACTAGTATGAATATTTATTTTGAAAATTATGGATGGTTTTGGTGGATTTGATAATGGTGGCTCTGATATTGGAGGATGTGGGGTGTAGTTTATTGGTGGATTTGAGGTGATCTATTTGATCATGAAGGTTGATGGTTGATGCCGGCTCGTGTGGGGATGGGTGGTTCCCACCACATTCCTTTGAATTTCCTTTCATTTTTTGTTGGTCTGATTTTGGAGCTTGATCCTTTAAATTCCTAGTTTGCCTTTATTTTGGTGTTTTGGGTTGGTTTTGTCTTCTGTCTACAATGGTAGATCCCCTTGGACATGCTACTTTGTTTTTATTATTCTCATTTTCATTCACATTTAGCCTCAAAGTTATTTTTTTAGGTTCTCACTTAGCCATAAATTGATTTTTTTAAAACACAAAAAAACATGTTTGGTGTTGGTGTGTGTAGTCACATTAATCATTGATGCTATTATACGAGGTTCATATAAGGATTATATCATGCTATATACACATTAAATTTTTTGAAACATAAGGATAAATCATTCATATTTATATAACAGTATTGGCATATCTTCGATAATTTGATGGAGAAGTTGGATCACACTCCAGTTCTTCATTTACCAGAGGAGACAGTTTGATTTCCGGTTAGTTGTGAAACTTCATGTCTGGGATTTTGGAAATGTTCAGATTCAGTCTAATGGATTTTTTTGTCATGTGTCCAATGATTTATGGAAAGATTATGGTAACTACCTAACCTTGATATCAATATGACATAATTCGTGTTTTATTTTATATTATTGTCTCGTTATATCATCAGTGGAAAATCTATGCTTTTTACTTATCATTAGACACTACAGAATGAATTCTCCCAGCATGACCTAAACATGGGATAGTAATGGTTTAGGGGATTCTTAAAGGATAATGAATTCATGATTTCCTATACAATGGTTAAGGGTAGTGTCGTAGTTAACACAATGATAAGGAAGCGACATATTAATATACTATGCATGATTAGATAATAATATATTGTGATTTCATAACTACTAGGAATAAATCAGGAAATTTGAGAAGCTATTAGTAGTGAAGCCATTTTTTAAATGATGGTGTCGTCATCTTTTGTAACAAACATATATTTTTATGAATTATTTATAATTTAAATATTTTTATTTCTCTTTTTTCTTGTGTTACATGCTACACAAATTTTACATTTACCACAATATACTAACAAAATATTATTAATTAAATTTAAGGTTATTAGAAAGAAATTAGATTGTAAGGTATGAATATAACTATCTGAATTATGACTAATGTAAGAATATATATGAATAAAATATATTAACAAATTATAAATTTATTATAGATGAAAATTTATATACTGAAAAGGAAAAAAGATATCTATTTATGACGACCCTTTTTATTTTATCAATGTATATTTATCTGAATAAATAAAATTAACCAATTTCACTAAATTATTTTAATAATATATATATATATATATATATTATTTAATATATAAAAAGTTTTAAAAAACATTATTTTCTTATTACAAATGATAAGAATTAATTTATTTTAGTTTTTTTAAAGAATTTTTTTAAATATTATTTTTTTCTAATTTTTCAAACTTGAATTAAAATAAATATCATCTATTTAGAGTTCTCTCATTTGAAAAAATGAAATAAATATTTAGAATTTGGGTTTCATATTTTGTAAATAGGTACCTTTTAGTTTTGATAAATAGGAATTCTAACGATAGACAAAATCATTACTACTGTGGTGGGTAAATAAGGATAACCTATGTTTAAAATAAGTGATAATTTAATAATCATGGATTCAAATTTCAATTGGATTGTTGGAATTTTCCCCATATCACCTTAGTTTATAAATTTACATATTTAATGAAAACATGTCCATGAGTATAACATATAAATTATTTAAATCACTTAATGTTATAAAATTTAAAGTCTTTAATTTTATACTATTATTATTATCCCAAATTGGGAAAAATTATGTTATAAGTGAATATAATTTTTTATTTTTATATTAATAAATTATATTCATAATTATTGTTTTTTATTTTTATTAAATATATAATGACCATAGTTTTTCATGCAATACTGAAGGAGTGTGTATATATAAAATAATAATCTATAATAAATGATTCTAAAATTATTAAATGTCATATAATATTAAAGATTTAATTTCACCCATGAATTTTCATGATGGTTTATAAATATTAATGTGGATTATGATAAGAAGATTCAATATTCCTGTTTTTAAATTTGTGTTTAATGTATAATTAAATGAATATTTTCAAAATTTATAATAATTATATATTATCAAAAATATATTTATTAATTTATATTATAATCATAATATTTTTAAAATAAGACAACATGAATAAAATATTGTTTAAAATCGCATAAAATGGCTATTTTTAGGATAATTGTCACCTTAAACCACTTTAATGTTGAAAATGTTTCACCATAGTTAAACCTAGATATTTTTAACTATGGGATATTCAAAATAATTCATTTTAATTTTAAATAAAAAAATTCAAAAATATATATGTTGTTGGTGTTAAATACCAACCTTCTATAGTTTTTAATACCTGGTATTTTTTGTATTTTTATTCCTAATGAGTTTATGATAATTTAATCTTTATTAAAATTCCAAAATATTTTATTTCTATATTTAGAAAAGGGAACCTCCACCATCAATTCCTCACACCACAATTATCCTTATAAATCAACCAAAATAAAATAATTTAACTTATAAAATTCTCTTGACATGTAAAGGATGGGTTTTTTCTAATAAAAAACCCCAGATCTATATTGAGGAGATATAATCAATTCATTTGAATGAAGATGTTATTTCCCATCCTTAACATTTTCATTTATAAAATAATTTAACCCTATAAATAGATGGTCTGTTTCATAGAATGATTAATTATGTTTATTATATATTATTCAAAATTTATGTTATTATGAGAAAACCATTATTCTTACTCTTTTTCATTAACTGATAAGTGAATGTATTTCTCGTGCGTACCAATGGATTTTTGATACAACATATAGATATAAATAATTTTTTAACCCATTGTTTTATTTATTTTTATAATTATTGGTATATTGTTTTGTTAGTGATATTTATTACACATTTTTAATTGTGTAAAATTAATATCATTTCTACAATATTACCATTCAATCCTTTGGGAAATTCTAACATCTCTTGTTTGTACATCTGGACTACCACCTCCACAAAGTGATGTGATTTGTCTTCCACCCATTTTTTAAATGGATGGTAATGATGATTAACATGAAGACTATATATTATATATATGACATATTAATTGTACAATAATAGTGAATTAATATTAACATTTCATTCATTTGATATATTTAAAAATTAAAATAATGTTCATGTGTATGTAAGACCTGCCATCTCTAAGAATGATATAATTCATTTATCTATATATAAATTTACCAGATGACAATAAATATAAATATATATTTATTGAATATATATATATATATATTTAATTTATATCATGAGGTATAAATGTTAGACTATAGAACTAAGACAAATGTAAAAGGACTGGAACTACTGAACTGATACACTCATGAAAAATGAAATTGTTAATGATCGGGGAAAATTTACTATGGATTTGTTTTTAAAATTAATTGTATAAATGTTATAATGGGATCGTATATTTTATTATATGTATTAGTATGAGAATATACTTAAAAACAAAAATATGTTATTTATTTTTTAAGAGTGATTTTGAAGAAATTAAAACAAGAGAAAATGGATTATTTCACTATAAAATCAATATTGAGAATTGTTTATGATTATTTATTCATAGGGGAAATTTATCTTCCACATATACTTTTTTTAAAACATATAAAAACAACTCATTAACATTCTATGATTTTTTATGGATTCCTATTTATTGATTTTTTTACTTTTTTAAAAACATCGAAAAGAATATTGTTAATTATTTAACAAATAAGTTACATTATGGAATTTTTGGAAAAAATATGTAATGAAAGATTTTGTAGAGAATATAGAATGTACTAATCTTCCCACCATATTAATTAAATATTTCTTTTAACCTTGAGTTAAAATATTTTGTGTTTCTTTTTAAAGAACATATTTTTGTTCATAATTTATCATATTTTAATGAATTTATATCTAAATTGGTAGTTTATTTCCAAAAAATATGTCCAATATTATCATTTAAAATAATATACATCTTAGATGACATTATTTTATGTTACTTATGTTTAAATAGAGATATGAACAATGGATAACATCTTTATTCATTCTTTAGTTATTTTAATTTTTATGGTAATAAGTTGAAATGTTTATGTATCCAATTTCATTTCCATGGGTTATATTATTATGAAATTTCTAGAAACAATTTTCTTTTCAATGGGTTATATCATGATTAAATTATTAAAAAAAATTATTTCATTTGTTATGATATGAATAATTAATTTGGATCATGTGGCACACATATAAAATTTTTTCATTAGGTGATATGTGTGACTTATCTCTTAATCCAATGATCCGGGTAAATATGGACATATCATGTGATAAATATGATATAAAAAACTAGTTAATAAAATTTTGTATGAGAAGTTTTCCACTATATTGGAATTGAGAGTGATACATGAATAGTATGATGTTTCGGGTATTGAACCCAATCAACTATTATTATATTTTCAAATGATATTTGAATAAAAATGAAATTATTTTCTATTGTTATGTGTATTCCATAATTCCATGCTTCATGGATATATTTTGATAACATTGTTCATATTTTTTTATTCCTTTATGATTCATGTCTATGAACTACCAATAAAATTTATAGTAATTATAACAAATATCCTTAACATGATGTTTATAATTTTCCAATATTATGATCATATTATTATAAGATTATTCTCATGTTATTCATATGTGTTAATTTATATATACATTTTTTACACTCAGAATCTATGATCATCATTTTATTATGAATCCATTCCTCTAGTTATAAATAAAGGTATTATGTATTATATGTCTATGAAGTATAATAATTATTTTGAAATAAGTGGGTTAGCATGTAGATATTTTATGAACTACTTTTTCATATTTCTATGTTTCCATGTTTCCAATGATAATAGAAATAAATAATTCCATCATGTATCAAAATTTTATGTATTGAATATTCATATAGTAAGATGTAATATCTATGTGTAAAAATAATGGGTCACATTTTTTTAATAGAGATAGTTTTATTTAAAATTTGGAAAATATGATGATAAAAAATTAGTACGAATACTAGGGATAAGTCTATATATATTAAAAATTAATAATGTGTCTTTAATTAATTTCAAGTACCTCAGTTAAAACTATGGTGTTATAGAAGGCTGTTTTGGGACATAGACAGCAAAAAAATAATTTTATATGATTAAATCGTTTCTCAATAGGATTATTTTTTATCATTCAATTAGAATTGGTTTTAGTAAATGGCTACGACTAGGAAGAATCTCATTAATGGTTAATTTTATGGATAGTGCAATAATTCTCATCTTGGGAAACCTACTGTTTTTTGATATGGAATGAAAAATACTATTGTTATGACCAAAAACATTTATTGATCTATGAATCATGATGAATATAAAAATGATCAAAGGACAGAAGAATATTTTTTTATGAGTTCTCCATATGTCAAATAATTATTATTTTTGTGGGGTTTTTAGACCACAAGTTACTATGTAATGTGTCTATAACATAGTGAAGATTCATTATACTATCATGTGACTGGAACATGAAAATTTTATTTTAGATATTTATTATAATGTAGTGTTTTTATATTAGTGGTGGAGAAATTTCATCAAAACCATATAATAAGAAGTAATTGAATCTATGTAGTATGAAGGATATAAAAGCTTGTTTTTTTAAAACTAATTTATTCATAATCAACATGAAAATATGGATAAAAAATTCATTGAGGTAATGATGATATATGATTATTTTATTGGTAATTAATCATAAAATATTCAGAAAAATTGTGAGGTAATGTTCTGGTCTTTTAATTAATACTTAACATAAGGTTGATCATATCATCGATGTCTTCATAACAAGTATTTGAATTAATTTATTTAAATGGGTCATAAATATATATGAAAAAATTCATTGGAATTATATAAATGTGAAGATAGATATTGTATTTTTCACTTCAATCTGATGGTTTTCATAGGAACGGAAAATCGAATTCAAAGGTAATAATAAAACAATGCATAGAAGAGGAACAGATTTACAATATTAACAATGTGAGGAATGAATCATTGGAAAAATTTTGTGATGGTAACTTTTTAATTATTTATGTGTATAATGGTAGTTTATATTGAAATCAAATTTCAAAGTGATTGGAAGATGTAGATAATAAAAAAATAGCAATAATTATCCAAAAAATTCACCACACACACTCTAGTGTTTGGAATGAAGATAGTACAGTAATTGTGTTAACAAATTCCCAAATTTTATGTTTAATGGTGATGATCGAAATCAATAACGTATTATGAATAGATAATAAGTGAAATCTTGTGCGATCAATATTTCTAAGGAGGCTTATCGTAATGATGTGAGGACATGTACAATTAAAAATCACTATAGATATAGTATTATATTATTCAATACTAGATATACCAACAATTTTAAGTCTAAATACATTTACAAGTTTATCATAGTACCACATAAATATTTAAATTTCTGAGAAAGATGTAAAAACCCATAATGGTACCATGATCACATCTCAAGTCTATTATTTTTCCCTATATGATTCCAATATAAATTCATTTATGGAAATCATTTCTTTCTTATTATAGTTCAAATCATTTTTGTTTTGGTCATAAAGTGTATTTCATTAGTGAAATTTCACATCAAATGCTAGGGAAGGGGTGTTATGTTTGATATTTCAAACTATCTTAGGATCATATCTAGTTGTGATGGAAAAAAATAACTTATGATGTAAATTACATTTATTGAATGGGTAATGACTCTTATTCACAAGGAGTGATTATATCATATGGTAGCGGAGAATGTCAAAAATCAATGATATTCATAATTCATTAGAGCTTATTAATGTATTTTATAAACATTCTAATTATATTCTACCACATTTTAAATTTATTTTTCAATATAACTTATATATGTTTCTACAATCCATGAATGAACTTTATGAGTTTATATTGATGACTATATGTCTTAAAAATTACCCCTATATATAGACATATTTAATTGATAGAGTATTTTGTATTTAATTAATCACCGTGTGGTATTATTTATATAAAGTACACTCATTTAATCAATGCGAATGTATGTGCATGATTATCAAATGAGAATTGTACAGAAGACCCTAAAGAAGGAGAAACGTTACGAAAAAATTATTAAAAAATTATTAACCATGAATTCAAGATTTGGAATGTTTCACTCATTAGTTATATAATCTTAATTGATGGTATATCAGTAGACACTTCAATTTCAAATGTTTTTCAACATTATAATAGACTACACACTCTCACTAACATTTGTAGTTTTATTAGTTTTGATGGATATTATAAGATATTTATATAGAATTCATCATCACTATCAAATTCAATCACAATGTTAACTCACCGGGGATAAAAGTTACTTTGGTTGGATAAACGTGATGATCTTTTTATGGAACTTAAGAGAAGGATAGTCGACACAGATGTTCTTTCAATACCCTCCAGTAGAGAAGTTATGAAATTTATAGTGATTCATAATGTAATATATTTGGATGTTTCATCCCAAAAAATGATATAGTAATATCATATGTATTAGTCTAATTCACAATCCATGATAGAACCTATAAAAACTCATTATTTGGATTCAGTTGTGGTATTTTTTTCTATAACTTCATTGAGGAATTATCTCAATGGTGAAGAGTGTGACATTTTTAATGATCAAAAAATTATTAAAGAATGTTATAACATTGAATGTGATAAATATGTTATATATAATATTGATGTAATTTTTAGTAAATCATTATAGATAAAAATTTTACAATACTAATAAAGAGACCCTTGTGTTGGATTCTCTAAGAATAATAGATCATGTTACCACACCTATGTTGAGGATCATAAAATATCAAATATTTTTTGGAAAAAAGAGGATGGGAAACTAAATAATGAATTAAATGGAAAATATTATCTTCTGAAATTGGTTTTCAACCATCTATCAATTTTAATGTTAATGGTCCACAACTGGATGTTGTAGTTCTATAAAGGAATGTGATAAATGTTATTGACATCAACTATGATTGTGATGAAATAATTTTGTTCAGAAACTATGACTGTGTGATATAGGTTCCACATTTAAATAAGGAGCTGATGGACATATATCATTGTTCTTCATTCTGTTTTCATCATTGATGTACTAAAAAGTATTGGTATTTGAAAGACTATTGCTGATGGGAAGTCATGAAGAGAGAGGATGTAGTTAATGGTTCTCTGTGCTTGGTATGTGTAATGTTCAATTATGAGAGACATATGAATAAGATGGTTTTACAATCATTTATAGTACCAAAATTGAAATGGTCTATACAACACAATTAATCTCTCCATCAGATTCCTGAAAACATATAAAGGGTATAGTTATATATGGGATTCATTATATTACCATACAAAGTAAAAATGGTAAATTTAATTTAGGTCAGTGTTCTCTCATTAACAACATTATAATATATATTTTGTGTAAGTTGTAATATTTCATGTTTTAACGCTATCAATTGTATCATATTGAGATATAACGTTTACATCGATGTTTTATATATACATTCAGTTGGATTTAGATATAGAGTTATGTTTTATAATTTTTTATCATCATCATAAATATTTTCAGATTGATATGACCATTAAAAATCATTAGTAAATATTGAGATATTTCACTTTATATTTTCATGGTTATTGAAATCAATACCTTTCTTACAGTGTAATTTTCTAACCACAAGTGATTTAACACAAAAACATAGATAGATCCTTCTGAATCCGACTATGTTAAGAATTAAAAAACCACAATATGATGGAAAAAATATTTTGAGATAACTTTATTGGGATAATATATAACTATTTAAATAATAAATAATGTTACATCCATTAAACATCACATATGAGCATTCCAAGGTTGACAAAATGGGTTTTCTGAAAGCTAGCAGAATGATCATGATATTGAAATTGGTGATAAGGTATTCCTATGAATATCTAACTAGAATAGGGTGAAGATATGTAGAAAGAGTTGAATTATAATACCTATTTTTATCATTCATTTTAAATATTTTGATCACATATGTATTGTAGCATATTGATTTTTTCTTTCACCAAATCTCACTCAGGTTCAAGATGTGATCTGAGTATCTCTCTTAAGGATGTATATACATGATACATAAAAATTAGTAAAATATGAGGTATAAATTCTAGATAAAGATATTTCTTATGAATAAAAATTAATAATGATTCTATATAAAAGGAATAATGTGATTTAAAATAGGACCAGTCATGTGGCCAATGTTGTTTCACAAATCCAATAATTTGAGGAAATTTGTGTGGAGGTAAGGATATGTTTGGGGTGAGGTATCATATTTTTTTATATCAATGTAAAAAATATTGAGTGTGAAATTAAAATTATGTGGGGTATCATGTAACAAACTAATACTTTCATTAAATATTTTTCATGAAAAATATAAATTTATTCAATAGTTTTTGGATTCACCGAACATTGTGTTTAAATGTGACACAATATAATATAAAAATAAGTTTATTTGAAATTTAAATTAACACCTAGAAATTGTACAAGAATATATTAATGGAACCAAATAAATTATTAAAAACTTTTTGTCATATATGAATATAATTAAGTCATTATTTATCGATTTATTATAAATGAGAATAACAATAATTTTAAAGAAAAATAAATATTTTCTCTGAAAAAAAAAATTCTACGCAAAAAATTTAATATGATAATAAATTTGATTAACATCCATTAATGAATGATTAAAATGAAATATTCATTATTTTTTCTTTATAAAAAAATTAACATTTAAAATTATTTTTCTAGTAAATGATAAGAACAAATACAGTTTTATGCATAAAATATTATTTGTTCATAAAATATTTTTTGTCACATTTTTTAAACATAATTTAAAATGTATTTAATCCATTTATATGTATCTAATTATAGTAATTTAATTACATATTTTAAAACTAGAGGTTAAAATTTGGTAAATAAGAATGATTTATTTTAAAAAAAATTAGAATTGTAACCATGGTAATCATTATCACCTTGGTAAAAGGTAAATACGATTAATATCGGTCAAAAACAAGTTATACGATAATAATTACTCATAAATTTTTTTATCTAAAATAATTAATTATAGATTTAATACCTTATGTACAAAATTTAGTTTCTAATTTATACTTCTGAATGAAAACTATTGGGATATTATTTTTATTAATGAATCATTCAAACTGTCACGCTCTTTTAAAATCTCATATTGGTTATTAATGAATAAATGATAGCATATTGAGATTAAAAATTTTATTTATATGATGAGAATTTATTTTTTATTTTTATTAATTATATTAAAACAATAATTTTTTATACAACACAGATGAAATATGTCTCTATTTAGTGAAAAATATTAAAATAGATATAATATTAAGGAATTAATGTTGCCTAAATTTTTTTAGAAATATAGGACATATTATGGGGGTGTGTGAGAAATATAATATAACAATCCCTTTTTCCTTTTTATAAAACATAAATTACATAAATAGATTCAAAAATGAGAAAGTTAATATTTTAAAAATATTATATTTTATTTTGAAATTAAAAATTATTTATAAAAATTAATTAGAAAGGGTCAATAACTTATGTTTGAAAATATGATTAATTTTCCAATTATTTCTGATGTTTTTCATTTTATATATAAATTATGCCCTATTAATTTTGAAAAGTTTGTTACAATAGTTACAATTAATATTGGTTTACTAATGGATAATGAAAATGATAAATTTAAGAATTTATAAAAAACTTTAAATTATATTAGATGGTGTTTTTATAACCCTCTCTTAACTTATCATCAAATACAATGATATTTTGACAAATTGGTTTTGAGAATGTATTTTTTATTGTTTATCTTTTGATAAATTCTAAAATTTATCCTCCCCCCCATAATTATATAAGGGAGCATCCTCCCTCACATATTCAAACAGAAGAACATTATATATATAAAAAGTACCAATATACTTTCTAAACTCGCCTAGAATCATCCAAGAGGTTTCTTTCTTCCCAATATAG
Source organism: Viscum album (assembly GCA_963277665.1). NCBI lineage: Eukaryota > Viridiplantae > Streptophyta > Magnoliopsida > Santalales > Viscaceae > Viscum > Viscum album. The sequence goes on along the minus strand of OY728161.1, from coordinate 576,567,891 downwards.
AAACTGTAGAACCCTTTAGAGGAGATCAATTGGTGTAATTCCAATGAATAGGTAATCACACTCACCGATCACCTTAGTTTATAATTTTCATTACCTACAATAAATATATTTTATATATAATAAACTAATAAAATAAGAATATTTATTATTATAAATGTTATTATTGTTATGAAAACATATTATAGACTTTTTCCCATCAAATTATAAGTAAACGTATCGCTAGTTCCTACGTACAACTTATTGTCTCCATGAAACAATAAAATTAATTTTTCATTACTTTATGTTATGAATGGGTATTAAGATTGTTTTCATATATATATATATATATATATTATATTTATTAACTAATAATAATTATGTAATAATATTATCATATCAACCTTAATACCATCCAATCTGTTAAAAAACTATAACACTTCTCGTCTGAACAAGTGGAAAAAAACCTCCATGAAGAGATTTTATTTGTTTTTTATTTTTAATTTACATGGATGGAAATCATGAAGAATTATATGATTATATATGAAATATATTATATATTAGTTATATTTTAATGTGGAAATAATTTTATCCTTTCATTTATGACATCCGATAAAAGATGACAACATTGTTCATGTGTACATACATCATACAATCTCAATGAATGATGAAATTCATTTTCCTATCTATAATTTGATTTTATGATTATAAATATGTATATAATTAATTTATATATAATTTATTACTATTATAATTATTTTATAAATGATGTAATAATGGTGAATTTTTATAAGGCCTCGGCCTTAAACCTTACTTAATATTGAATTAAATGAATAATTCCCATTGAGGATCTTATGAGGTTTATAGTTTTAGAGAATTAGGACATAACTATTACATCTCAAAATATTACAAAGTAGAAACTTCTACTAAGTTTCCATAAAATAAGAACTCTTAAAAATAAACATTTCTAGTTCCATGTTTTCGGTAGCATGAGTTTCCCTTGATCCCATCCTTGACCCTATTCCATGTTAAGTCCTGTGAAAAACATTTCAAAAACATGGGATGAGCATAAAAATATCAGTAAGGGATACACAAAGAATGAAAACTGTTAGTTTTTCAAAACATCAATTAAACCATGTATACTTTAACAAATTAATACTTTTCACCTTTTCGAAGTATTAAAAACTCTTCACTGAATAAAAGTTCATTACTTACCCTTCTGTAACCAAAAGATTACTATAAAACCCATATAAAGATCACATAACATATAAAGGTAACTTGGGACATAAAAATACATAAGGGGAATAACCATAAGGTCTACTTCCACACATATCACCTAATGGAATAGCCATTCGGCCAACTTCAATACATACTTAATGGAATAGCCAAACGGCCGACTTCCATACCCAATGCATTGGAGGTTATAACGTAACCACCCATCCTGTTATTCACGGAACCACCCGTCATATGGTTTATCACTTAACCACCTGTAAAATGTCCAAGAACCATCATTACACGTAAAATATTTAAAATATAAACATTTAAATAACAACATTTTATTTGCAATCACAATAAGTAATTACCAGATATTGAATTAATCAATCCATTTTCAAAAACCATTTAAAAGAGATTTTTGAGTCAAAGTGTCTGATACCACTTTGAAGCTTTTAATGGAATTATAATTTTAAAACATTAATGTCCATATAAATAAATACTGAAACCCATTTTGAAAACATGGACATTAAAGATAAATATTTAGAATAATAAATCGTTAAAACATTTAAAACGGTATTTTTGTTAAATAGTTTTTAACAAAATGAGAGACTCTTGAATACAAATAATAGCGGAATAACATTTAATCCTAACTTTATAATATCATGAGAATAAATGTATTCATTATATAATATGTAAAAGGATATTATACACACCATATAAGAGTGAATTGGTGCATAACAACAATGAAGTCTCAAAAGAAATGTAAATTGAGATGAAATCCATTATAAAGAAGGTATCCTTAAATTAATGATAAATAAATCTCATAATTATGTGTGACAAATATATATACACCCAATATAAGTGGATATTAAGTGAAAACAATCAAATTTCATTCACACATATTCAATCGATGACATATTCAATAACTACATGTTGAACCCAAAGAAATTGAAATTGGGTTAAGAAGTTCCCTTGGTAAAATTCGACAGCCTAACGGCGTCACATAAAATTTTACAAAAAGGGTTGATGAGAGAGAGAAAGGGAATCACACCACTTGGACATAAAATTTACATAAATAAGGATATAGAAGAACATATCCCAACATAATAGTATATCAATTAAAAGACATAACAAAAGAAGTCTTTTAAAAAGAGGAGGGTGAAAGGTTCCCTTACCGACATGGGTATCTTTCGAGACATGCACCCCATGAAAGAAGGAAAATAAAACATTTATGTAAATACTCATAAATGTATTTATATTACACAATGAGTAAAATAATGGGCATTACATACACCACTCAAAGGAAATTGTGCCAAATGTAGCATAAATCTCATGGGAATAAAAGTGAGATGGAAAATCCCTTACGAAAACACGACACCCTAACGGCGCCACATAAAACTTACAAAAAATGGATTGATGAGATCAAATAGGGTCTCTCATCATATTAACATAATGTTTACAGAAAGAGGAATATAAAAGAACATCCCCCAACATAACAAAAAGGAGCTTAAAAGAAGTGATATAAAGGAGAGTACTTTAAACGAAAGTGAGGGGTTTGATCTCTTACGAAAATTCGGCAGCCTAACGGCACCACTCAAAACTTCCAAAATGGCTTTATGAGAGATAATAGGGTCTCTCATCATATGAACATAGAAATTACAGTAAGATTAATATAAAATAACCTCCCAATAACAAGAATTATGAGCTTTATAAGGAATGACATAAAAAAGTGTACATAAAGAGAAAGAGAGGAGTAAGATCCATTACCTCGGGTCCGACTTGACTCGATCATTCTTTAATCTCCTGAATAATAAACATGAGTTAATTTATACTTCCTTAAGAACCTTTTTTAAATTCATTATTCTTTTTATATCACTTATTACCATGTCATAGACATTATGTAATCATTTAAGTTAATAATGTTTGTTTTGTTGATACTTGGTTCTTAAGTCGAAAGTGGACTTCTTATAATTACATGTTGTTCGTGTGGTCAAAGTTTCATTATATCCAGAATTGTATTCATCATATATATATCATATATATCATATATATCCAGTATATTCATGCATTTATAATATTACCTAACATTTAGAGTTAAGAAATGAAATGCACTGTTCATGGAGACGGTAAGTCGTACGTACGCATGAATGCTACTTCCATTTCTATTTCATATTTAATGGAATTAAAACATAATTATACATAATGGTATTTTAATTCCAGTATGGTATCATATATAATATAATTAAATATATCCTTTGTACGTACCAAATATGGTATTAACGAATCAAATCACTTTGAGGGGGCGGTAGTCCGCACTTCCTTAAATGAAGATATTGTGTTTACCCAAAATGGAAACCATAAAGGTATGCCAAAAATGAAAAATAAAGAATCTTAAGTAAAACATAAACATATTAGATATCATATATAAATATATTTTCATCTTAATGGCCACCGTTGAAGGTGTTATAAGAATGTTGAACAATCATCGTTTCGGGAGGCAGAAATTCACCATCCACAGAAACAGTATGGTCTTTAACCATTAGATGTAGGTGTGTGTAAGTGTATCTAGAAACCTTATTATAATAACATATTAGTGTATTTAAGATACTGGATTTGTTACAAAATAAATGAATAAAAAGAGTTTAGGGGGTTGGAGAAGCAAAATAAAACAAGAGGACTCAAGCGAAAACATTACCTTAAAATTGGGTAACATCCTTTGATTTGAGCTCAAAGGCTTACTTGGAAAGGATTATGCCCAAAGTGAGGCTTCAAGGAGTTAGAGAGGGATTTGGAGAGACAAAATGGGCTGGGGTTGGCCGAGCCATAGGCTCTTTATCTGTGGGTAAGGAGGTAGAGGTGGGGGCCTTTTATAAGAGGAGAGGAGGGGCACTCATGGAAAGTAAGCAAATGTTACATTATTTGAAAATGTGTTTCGGATTTAAAAGGTCCCACATTGATATAATTCGTGGATAAGGTGATACCAGTTTGAAATACACCCATAAAATAGGTTTTGGACATGTGTAGGTCTTAGATATTTCATTATCTTTCCATTTTATTTAAATCATTAAATAATGAGGTCATCGCTCCATCATCATGATGTCATAAATAATTTAATTTATTAAATGTCTAAAAATTATAAAAAAATACTATGATGTAGTAATTCTTTTTATCTTTCCAATGAATATTTATATTAAAAAATCTGACTTGTATTACCCCATGTAAAAATTGTTTTAGTAAAACATCTCATCTTTATGTCGTTTTTACTTTATCATTAAATAAAAAGGTATTTATGTCATTTTCCAACCAAAGTGGCTCCATGGGATCCCCAAGTTGACCCATGTATTTTCTTGGTCGGCCATGACACATCCAATTAGGGTAGGACATGTGTCTATGTCATTTCATTTTATTAAAACATTATTCTTACATTAAACTACACTAATTACCTCTAATCGCGATTAAAAACATAATAAGTTACTATTCAGCAAAAAATTATTTCAATACCATTGAACCACATTTTACTTCTTAATGACAACCATGTATGTCAGATTTTTGAAATTCAAAACACAAAGGTGGAAAATTTTCATTTAAATGGAAAATCAGTTTTTATAAGTACCACTTAGTGGTTTCACTATTCATCAAAAATTGATGTTTTTCAGAAAATTACCAAAAATTCACCCTAAGCTATATTTGATATTCCAAATTCAAAAATGATGTCTATTTTACAAAATTCAAAACATATAGGTTTCATTAATTAATTTAATAATTAATTCCCGCTGTCAAAACAAATAGCGTGTTTTTATGAAACAAATTGTATCAAAAGATTGACACTAGTTTCAGTCTGATTTCAAAGTGAAAATTAATTCCATGGACCACTATTGCAGTAAATGGTAAAAATATATTCTAATTTCACTTTAAAACCAATTCAAAAGACAATCTAATAATTTAAATAAATTAGATTAAAAAGATGTTTTAATTAAAATACAACATTTTTCACTATTCATTAAAAATTGAACTTTTTCGGAAAAATACCAAAAAATTACACAAAGTAAATTTTGATATCTCGACTCTAAAGAAGAATTTTATTTTGTCAAATATAACACATAAAATTGTCAAAATGTGGATTTAAAATAGGTTCTCCATCAAAAGGCGGTTAATCAACCTTTTAAAGAATATTAGAATGTTTACGCTTAAAATTGGATTCATTCTCATTTTTAATCCTCTAACATTTATTGTAAAAAGTAAAAATATTTGACAAACATATATAATAGTTTGGTAGTTAGTTCTCTCCATTAACGCCATTACAACGGCTAGGCGTTAACTACCATTTAAAATAATATTATTTTATTATTAGAGTGCAACGTAAGATTCCCAAGAAACTCATTATTGCATATTGGGTACGCCATCGAGCATAGCATCCCCTTTAAAGTAATATTAATATTTGATTCACAAATATGGATAAATATAAAGATTTCATATTCTTTATTTACCTGGGGTGTTACATCCTTCCCCCATTTTGGGAATTGCATCCTCACAATTTTAAAATTGGTCTTGGAAACATCCTTGAAAGTCCCACATCGGAACAAGAGTCGGTAAAACAATCACTTTAAAATAAATAAAGATAAGTACAAAGGTCACCCGAGTTAACCCATACTAGGATTCCAATTACGAAAATATGGACATGGAGGAAAAAACAAAGGGTCATGTTCTGATGGAGAGTGATAGAAAACATGTTTAGGAGAAAGTTAACCACAAGAAAATCACAAACTTGTGATGGGTAAAACGGTATTAGATTCCCCAGTAAGAAAAGTTAATAGACAACATTTTTGTTTTATGTTACTTTTTATTGAGTAATTTATTCATAAGGAAACATAATCACTTATCATGTTGACTTTCAACTTTTATACAAACTCATATTTTCTCCAAAAGACGAGTATTTAGGAAGACTTGTTTACATTAAGAGTACTATAATCAACTTCTAGAGAATCAACTAATCCAAAAAAAAGAACTATATACTTCCCATGTCTTTAGAACAAAACCGAAACCAGAAAGGCTAGTATAAGATCAGATAATCCAGGAAAGGATAACCCCTTTTAAAAAGAAAATATATTCTTAATCTCCAAAATTTGTCCAAAAAAACCCAAAGTTCAACGAGGACCATTCGATAATCAATTTGTCCATAAAATTCTTCAAAGTAAACCAAACTAAGATTGAAATTCAAATATTTGAGGGATTTAGTCACATATTCTTCCAAGTTAAATCGTATCATTTATCTCCAAACAACATCAGTTGCTCTTAATGTCTCGTATTGAAAAGTAATTAACCTAATCACATATCCTCCATGATAGGTTAATAAATATCCATAGATAACCCAAAATCAACTTAATATTAATTCATAAAATCATCTAACTAAAAAGAATCAGTCAAACTAACCAGGGAATTCACGTAGTCCAGTGGTAGGCAATAAATACCAGTTGCACTTTGGTTGTGGGTTTGATTCCCACAACTTTGTCCGACGCGACGGGTTGTCACACGGTCTTTCTGTTGTCCAATTTATAAAACTCCAAAAATAACCCTAACATGTTTTAACCTCAATCATTTCCTTATACCTTTAATTTTCATCCGAATTTGATACGATCTCATCATCTGAATTCTTGAAGTCTTATTTAACCACCATAAGATAAAATAAAACGATTCCCAAAATGAATAACATCATACCTTGATCATGGCGTCCACTCAGTTTCATCGTCATCTTGCTCACGTAGGTAGAAGTCCCATGCATTACAACAATTATTTAGAGATCCTTCAAAATCATTTGCTTCCTCCATCCAAATACACCTCGTACAACATTTGTCATATGGGTGTTCACAGAAAAACAGTTTTGGAATATAATCATGTATGACATATAATTCCAAAACATCTGATAAAACATGATTTCTATAAAATAGTCGGAACGAAATTGAGTTGACACTTTCTGTTATTGGTCCTTTTAAAATACCATAAGAATGTGATGTGAGACTATATTTTAAAAGCCAATATAAATAGGTTGTGCAAGGGTCTCCTTCCTCAGCACCATTTTTAAAATCATAATATGCTTCAAATTCTTGTGATAAGGTAAAATATTTGAAAATAACTTGATAATATTTACCTTTCTTGAAAATATGAGAATATTGTGAAAATAGTATTTGTCTAAAAACAACCCATGATCCACGATGATAACGAGGTATAGTGGAGGTGTTGGATATCTCAAACAACCGCTTGCAAGTGAGTTGTATGCTAGAAAAAGTTTCACAATCATCCAAAGATGACTTTGAATTAATTATTGCAAGCATGTCATCAGGAAGAGATAGGAATGTCATTTGAGATCCGTCTCCTTCCATTTGTAACCGACTTTACTTGACCTGACAAAAATGTTATAAAATAAGGATTTAACTGAAATAATAGATATAGGGACTAATCATGTGTCTCACAAGAACTCATAATCCCTAAAGTTGTCTAAACAGACCTCTGATACCAACTATAAGGTCCCGGCCTTAAACCTTACTTAATATTGAAATAAATGAATAATTCACATTGAGGATCTTTTCAGATTTATAGTTTTAGATAATTAGGACATAACTATTACATCTCAAAATATGAAAAAGTAGAAACGTCTACTAAGTTTCCATAAAATAGGAACTCTTAAAAAGAAACAGGTCTAGTTCCATGTTTTAGGTAGCATGACTTTCCCTTGAACCCATCCTTGACCCTATTCCACGTTAAGTCCTGTGAAAAACATTTCAAAAACTTGGGATGAGCATAAAAGGCTCAGTAAGGGATACACAAAGAATAAAAACTGTTAGTTTTTTAAAACATCAAGTAAACCATGTATACTTTAACAAAGTAATACTTTTCACCTTTTCTAAGTAGTAAAAACTCTTCACTGAATAAAAGTTCATTACTTAACCTCTGTAACCAAAAGATTACCATAAAACCCAAATAAAGATCACAAAACATATAAAGGTAACTTGGGACATAAACATACTTAAGTGGAATAACCATAAGGTCGAATTACACACATATCACTTAATGGAATAGCCATTCGGCCAACTTCCATAATACTTAATGGAATAGCCATACGGCCGACTTCCATACCCAATGCATTGGATGTTATAACGTAACCACCCATCCTGGTATTCACAGCACCACCCGTCATATGGTTTATCACGTAACCACCTGTAAAATGTCCAAGTACCATCATTACACATAAAACATTGAAATTATCAACATTTAAATAACAACATTTTATTTTCAATCACATTAAGTAATTCCCAGATATTGAATTAATAAATCCATTTTCAAAAACCATTTAAAAGAGATTTTTGAGTCAAAGTGTCCCATACCACTTTGAAGTTTCTAATGGAATTATAATTTTAAAACATTAATGTCCATATAAATAAATACTGAAAATCATTTTGAAAACATGGAAATTAAAGATAAAGATTTAGAATAATAAATCGTTAAAACATTTAAAACGATATTTTTTTTAAATAGTTTTTAACAAAATGAGAGTCTCTTGAATACAAATAATAGCGGAATAACATTTAATCTAAGCTTATTATATCATGAGAATAAAGTGATTCATGATATAATATGTCAAAGGACAGTATACACACCATATAAGAGTGAATTGGTGCATAAAATCAATGAAGTCTCACAAGAAATGTAAAATGAGATGAAATCCATTATAAAGAAGGTATCCTTAAATTAAGGATAAATCAATCTCTTAATTATGTGTGAAAATATAAATACACCAAATATAAGTGGATATTATGTGTAAAACAGTCAAAGGACATTCACACATATTCAATCGATGACATATTCCATAACTACATGTTAAACCCAAAGAAATCGAAATTGGGTTAAGAAGTTCCCTTGGTAAAATTCGACAGCCAAACGACGTCACATAAAATATTACAAAAAGGGTTGATGAGAGAGATAAAGGGTATATCATCACTTGGACATAAAATTTACATAAATAAGGATATATAAGAACATATCCCAACATAATAGTATGTGAATTAAAAGACATAACAAAAGAAGTATTTTAAAAAGAGCAGGGTGAAAGGTTCCCTTACCGACATGGGTATCTTTCGAGACATGCACCCCGTGAAAGAATGACAATACAACATTGATGTAAATACTCATAAATAAAATTATATTACACAATGAGTAAAATAATGGGCAGTACATACACAACTCAAAGGAAATTGTGGAAAATGTAGCATAAACCTCATGGGAATAAAAGTGAGATGAAAAATCCCTTACGAAAACTCGGCAGCCTAACGGCGCCACATAAAACTTACAAAAAATGGATTGATGATATCAAATAGGGTCTATCATAATATTAACATACAGTTTACAGAATGTGGAATATAAAAGAACATCCCCCAACATAACAAAGAGGATCATAAAAGAAGTGACATAAAGGAGAGTACTTTAAAAGAAAGTTAGGGGTTTGATCTCTTATGAAAATTCTGCAGCATAACGGTGCCACTCAAAACTTACAAAATGGTTTGATGAGAGAGAATATGGTCTCTCATCATATGAACATAAAAATTACAGTAATAGTAATATAAAATAACATCCCAATAACAAGAATGATGAGGTTTATAAGGAATGACATAAAAGAGTGTACTTAAAAAGAAAGAGAAGAGTAAGATCCCTTACCTCGGGTCCGACTTGACTCGATTGTTCTTTAATCTCCGGAATAATAAACTTGAGTTAATTTATACTTCATTAAGAACCTTTTTGAAGTTCATTATTTTTTTTATATCACTTATTACCATGTAATAGACATTATGTAATCATTTAAGTTAATAATATTTGTTTTGTCGATACTTGGTTCTTAAGTCGAAAGCGGACTTCTTACAATTACATGTTGTTCGTGTGGTCAAAGGTTCATTATATCCAGAATTGTATTCATCATGTATATATCATATATATCATATATATCCAGTATATTCATTCATTTATAATATTACATAACATTTAGAGTTAAGAAATGAAATGCACCGTTCATGGAGACGGTAAGCCGTACGTACGCATGAACGCTACTTCCATTTCTATTTCATATTTAATGGAATTAAAACATAATGATACATAATAGTATTTTAATTCCAGTATGGTATCATATATAATATCATTAAATATATCCTTTTTATGTACCATATATTGTATTAACGAATCAAATCACTTTGAGGGGGCGGTAGTCTGCACTCCCTTAAATGAAGATATCGCGTTTACCCATAATGGAAACCATAAAGGTATCCCATAAATGAAAAATTCATAAGCTTATGAAAAACATAAACATATTAGATATCATATATAAATATAGTGTCATCTTAATGTCCACCATGGAAGGTGTTATAAGAATGTTGAACAATCATCGTTTCGGGAGGCAGAAATTCGCCATCCACGGAAATAGTATGTTCTTTAACCATTAGATGTAGGTATGTGTAATTGTAGTTCGAAACCCTCTTATAAAAACATCCTAGTATATTTAAGATACTGTATTTGTTACAAAATAAATGAATAAAAATATTTTAGGGGGTTGGAGTAGAAAAATAAATCAAAAGGACTCAAGCGAAGACATTACCTTAAAATCGAGTAACTTCCTTTGATTTGAGCTCAAAGGCTTCTTTGGAAAGGATTCTGCCCAAAGTTAGGCTTCAAGGAGTTATAGAGGGATGTGTAAAGACAAAATGGGCAGGGGTTGTCCGATCCAATTTCATTGTAAGTGTGGGTAAGGAGGTAGAGGTGGGGGCCTTTTATAAGAGGAGAGGAGGGGCACTCTTGGAAAGTAAGAAAATGTTACTTTATTTGAAAATGAGTTTCAGATTTTAAAGGTCCCAAATTGATATAATTCGTGGATAAGGTTATAATGGTTCGAAATACACCCATCCAATAGGTTTTGGACATGTTTAGTCTTAGATATTACATTATCATTCCATTTTATTTAAAACGTTAAATAATGAGGTTATCGCTGCATCATCATGATGTCATAAATAATTTAATTTATTTAATGTCTAAAAATTATAAAAAAGTACTATGATGTAGCTAATCGTTTTAGCTTTCCAATGAATATTTATAGTCAAAAATATGACTTGTATAACCCCATTTAAAAATTGTTTTAGTAAAACATCTCATGTTTGTGTCATTTTTACCTTATCATTAAATAAAATCGTATTTTTGTCATTTTCCAACAAAATTGGCTCCATGGGGTCCCCAAGTTGACCCATGGATTGTCTTGGTCGGACATGACACATCCAATGAGGGTAGGACATGTGTCTAGGTCATTTCATTTTATTAAAACACTATTCTTACCTTAAACTACACTAATTACCTCTAATCGCGATAAAAAAATTAATAAGTTACTATTCACCAAAAAATTATTTTAATCACATTGAACCACATTTTACGTCTTAATGACAACCATGTATGTAGTATTTTTGAAATTCAAAACACAATGGTGGAAACATTTCATTTAAACAGAAAATCAGTTTTTATAAGTACCACTTAGTGGTTTCACTATTCATCAAAAATTGAAGTTTTTTAGAAAATTACCAAAAATTCACCCTAAGATATATTTGATATTCCGGATTCAAAAATTATGTCTATTTTAAAAAATTCAAAAAATATAAGTTTCATTAATTAATTTCTTAATTAATTTCCGCTGTCAAAACAAATAGCGTGTTTTTATGAAACAAAATGTATCAAAAAATTGACACTAGTTTCAGTCCGATTTCAAAGTGAAATTAATTCCATCGACCACTATTGGATTAAATGGTAAAAATATATTATAATTTCACATTAAAACCAATTCAAAAGATAATATAATCATTTAAATAAATTAGAATAAAAAGAGGTTTTGAATTAAAATACAACATTTTTTACTATTCATAAAAAATTGAACTTTTTCAGAAAAATACCAAAAATTTAAACAAAGTAAATTTTGTTGTCCCGATTCTAAAGAAGAATTTTATTTTGTCAAATATAACACATAAAATTGTCAAAAAGTGGATTTAAAAGAGGTTCGTCGTCAAAAGGAGGTTAATCAACCTTTTAAAGAATATTAGATCGTTTACGCTTAAAATTGGATTCATTCGCATTTTTAATACTCTAACATTTATTTTAAAAAGTAAAAATATTTGAAAAACATATATAAACATTTGGTATTTATTTCTGTTCATTCCCGCCATTACAACGGCTAGGCGTTAACTACCATTTAAAATAATATTATTTTATTATTAGAGTGCAATGTAAGATTCCTAAGAAACTCGTTGTTGCCTATTGGGTACGCCATCGAGCATAGCATCCCCTTTAAAGTAATATTAATATTTGATTCATAAATATGGATAAATATAATGATTTCATATTCTTTATTTACCTGGGGTGTTACATTTTTTATGTACTTGTACTACCGAACCGATATACTCATCAAAAATGAAATTGCGAGCAACCAGAAATACCAACATTCATTAGAAATTATTGACAAAAGACGATGTTAAAATATTATAAAGGTATCATAAATGATATTATATTAACGAACATGAATCAGATATATTATTATAATAAATTTACATTTATTACAAAATCATATAGGGTTCATTCGAACAAAGGAAAACATAAAGTAATGGTGTATTTTACAATGTCATCATTTTTTTTGGATTGACTGTGTTAATGGATCCATAGGGGAATAATTCTCATCCATATCCATTTATTATAAAAGAAAACAATTTTTTACATTATTATGTTATTTATTTTATTAATTTTAACACATTTCATTTGTTTTACATAATTTTTGGTAAGGACAAATTTTTCATATTCCAAATACAATACTTTGAGTATTTTTTGACAAAAAATATGTGGAGAATGTTTTCTAAATATACATAATGAGTGTCTATTATATAAATCATGATTATATTTTCCTTTTAAAAATAATTTAAAACTTTCATTTTACATTCGAAATTAATATTTTTTATTTAATATTAACATTATTTTTAAAAACAATTTAATTACAAATTCTACGGTTATTTTCCTCAATATTTATTCCATGTAGTTTTACAAAATCAATTTCCATCTATGATTATATTCACTGATGTTACATATAATTTTTTTTGGGACATAATCCAATGATAAAATATTTAGTACTTCTCTTGATGTCTTATTTTTATGTTGAAACAAGAAATTTTATTGATGCCCATTTCATATCCATTGTAGTTTTTTTATGAAATTCTTACGAAACCCATTTCAGATCCATGGGTTATAATATGGGGAAATGTTTATGAAAATGTTTTCATATCATGTGTTTTAATATTATGAATTATTATTTAACATGTAGAATATATATGTTTTATTTTCATTACATGATGTTTGGTACCAATATCTCCATCAAATAGTTTTGGTATAGATTGATATCTTATGAGATAAAAAGGATCAGAATGCGTAGTGAATATTATATAGCAATGGCCTCTATAAAATATGGAATTAATCATAGTAAAAAGTTATTAAATGGTTGGTTTGGAGATTAAACCCATTCTAATATGATGCCATTGTCAATGATCTTTCAATACTAAGGGGATCATTTTATGTGGTTATATGTATGCCTCTATTCGATGTGTTATAACTCTATTAATGTCTCATCATTTATATTAATTTACTCAATTATGGTTCTTTTTTATTTACTATAATGGAGTATTTAATGGAATAAGATTATTATCATTGTGTTGTAGGGTATGGTTTTTAAATGACAGGCTCGTGTTCTTATACATTGATGATCATTCAATTCTTATATGATAATTAATTCCAAACTTGTTTAATTATTTTGAGAATTTAATATCATGATATTATTAGGTTTCCTTTCCATAGTTTATGAATAATGTTATTAAATATGAAATGAAAAAAATTTATTACTATTGATCATATAATTGGTTGATTATAAAGATATTTTATGGATAATTTGTTTATGTTTTCAATATTTCAATGATACTAGTCCGAAATTATTATTAAACAGATCAAAATTTAATGTAATTAATATTCATCTATTATGATATAAACACAATGTATGAAATTAATGGGTCACTATATATTTATTGATGTTGTTGGTGGAGTCCCATTTCTCAGACACCGAGGTAGTGGGTTAGAGAGATTGTGTTTCCAATAGTGACACAAATGATAGTTGTTTTGTGGATGATCTATATTTAGTATTATTATAAGGATTTTTATTCCTTCAATGATTCATGATTTCGTTCATAAATAATTTTATATATATCCATTATAAGTATATACTACAAAAAAAATGAATTATCTTTTTCTAACTGGTCAATATAGTGGAATTTTTAATGAATTAGTGGTTTATATTTTGTCTATATAATTAGTCATCCAAAAGATGATGGTAGAAAATTGTTTTCCTAATGGGTTGATATAACTATTAGATTCCAATCAATGAAATTTTGATAAATAATTAATAGACATCATTTTACTTTTAACTGAAAATTATGGAGGAGATGATGATATATTTGTGGAATTTGATTTTTTTAAATAAATAGATCACATATTAGAGATCAATTATTCATCATTCGATGTATATTTATTAAAGATGTTTCTATAGGATATATTGAGGAATCATGGAGTCATGGAAACCAAAATATCTGATCATGATCCAAATATTGAAAATAGGGTGAAGGGGGTTCTTTAAAATATATTTTTCTTTTTGTTTTTCCTTATCATTTCTTTACATCCATAAATAGATGGTCAAATAGAGTGTAAAACCCAAACACATGATGACATGTTTTACATAGGTGTCCTATATTTCCAAACATTATCAGGGACGCACCTACAAATGGTCAATTTTGATTAAAAAATAGTTTCCACTCCACTATTGATAATATAGCATCTAAATAATTTTGGGTATGACCTTTATGTTCTCTATTGTTATTGACTCATATCAATGATACAACCATTTGAGTAATATAAAATGTTCATATAATGAGAATGATATTTTAGGTTATCTATGATATAATATCATATGTGCATGATTGAAGGAATTCCTATACTAATAAATGGGTTTTTGTATAGAGATATACATTGTATATCATGTTATATTGGTGGTGGATCAAAATAATTTGAATTTATTCTGAAGATATTGGAATAATAATTTCCTGGGGTTTTGGACCATTCAAGGTGTTTTTTCATGTCACTATCATCACATATCGATTAATAATTCTCCCATAGTTTCATATCAATTGTGGGGTACTTCATGTTTCATAGATTCACCAATCTCTTCATGATTATTATCAAAAATTCATTTTGGGTGATATCAATGTCATTATGATAGAACATTTATGGAGAATCTTGTGGAGATTAATTATCTTAAGGAAAATTTATTGAATGGTTTTGTTATTCACATAGTTCATGTGCTATAGAGGAATCATGGCATTGAAGAGAGTACCTTGGATGGTGATTCATAGAACAATGTTTAGTATCATTAGGTGATCCACTCTGTGTTCTTCTTCATTAATGAATTATATGTTTTCGATATCCTTTATCTAGAGAATTATATAGTTCTTTCATCCATTTCCCCTTTTTATGTCCTTGAAGATTTTTGGTAGGTATCTCCCCTAGTATAGTTTTTAGAAGTTTTTTGGGTGTGTTTTTCAGTTTTATGCCTTATAAATCTTATATTATATATATCCTCTTATAATGGTTATATCTTTGAGAGTTGAATCATGGTGTGGTTTGTATGGAGGCCCACATCCCTTTACTCCGAGTATCATTTCAAATTCATAATGTATTGTATTTTTTTAGAGTTATATTATTTATGTGGTATTATCCTTTAATCAAACTCCTTTGAATATTTATGAAGAATGTATTTATTGAAGGGATCTAGGAGTAGGTTTGGTGTAGTTTGGGAGATGAAATTTTTAATTTGGAGGAATTCATTTCATGAGTGATTCCTCGATTCCCTAAATAAATATTATATGTATGAGTGATGGTGGATTATTGGGTTTAATATATATATTAAGAAACATCAGTTCCTAATGTGAATTCATGTGGTTTTTTTCAAGAATAAATATTAGTTAACACAATTCATGAAATCGATGTTCCTGATGTGAATTCATCCATGATTATATGTTCTTTACAACATGGTTTTTGGTGAGTCTTAATCTCTTCCCATTCATGATATGAATGAATAATTCATTCAATGAATTTGAATCTAATAGAGTTTATTTTACATCCATCTCACCCACAAATTCTCCAAAACACTATGATTTTCTCTCATATATATGTGACAAAAAATTCATATCTTTAGGGTTTTAAAAACCATATATTTGGGATTTTTCTCTAATTTTAATTATTAAATCCAATAATATCAAACGTTGTTTTCCTTCATTCTCAAATATTTTGTTCTCTATTAGATTTTATTTTTTCCTTGTTTCCATTCATTGATATATAATGTTTTCCCCCAAGATCCCCTAGAACTATTATTATATTTGGTTTATTTTTTTGTGAAAAACCCGTAGGAGATGTATATTCTTATTGGGATAGATTTTCAGACATATTTTTCTCTTGTCACATAATCATAATTTATTCATGTTTTATTTAGATGGTCATAAATCATTCAACATATTTTTTATCCCTCTGAAAAGTGAATATGTTTAATAAATATAAAATCTTCATAATAATAAACTATCCAGAAGGTAAATAATTACAGTTTCATTAATTATCAACCCCATTTAGGCATATGTACTAATAAATTATTACAACAAAAATAAAAACTCATTTAAAATATCATGAGTAACATTTTATAAGGAAAATACCATATTCACAGAGCAATTTATTCATTTAAATATAAAAAATTCTACAAATTATTTAGAGAGAATTTTCCTTGAAAATGGACATTGTATAATGTAACATAAGCTTCAATGAATTTATCATTAATGGTTATAAGTTTTTTTAATGTAATTCATTGAAAAATAATGATTCTTTCACATTTTTTGTAAACATTCTAATGTACCTTATTTGGGAAAACAAAAAAGAATACAACCTTGAAACCTTTTAATAAAAAATCAAACATGAATCAAAATGAATTTAAATATTCTTATTATTATATTAAATAATTATTGTAATAGGTTTTAATAAAACATGTTCCTTGTAGAATATTATTCATCGATAAATAGAAAAACATTGTTAGCTTTTCATGAAAAATCATTGGTCTAATGAGTATTTTCAGAGAGTCAAATTGATTCAATTCATGTAAATGATATAATTATATAGGGTCAATATATAATTGGAGAATTGATTGATAAATTATAAAATTAAAAAATTGAAAACATAATAAAAAAATAATCTGAAAAAATGAAAACATATAATCATATATCAAATACTCTATTATTAATGTCCATATAAAAACTACATCAATGAAACAAACATTATTAGAGTTTTTAAGGATTTTTTTTTTCATAAAAACACTATAAAGTTCATTTATTTTAATTATGTAAATTATAAAAATGAATCATGTGTGTAATATGTCATATTCATCAACAAAATGAAGGTTAGAAGAGAAACTCTTAACCTGAGTTTCACATTCTCTATTGAGTCTGAAAACTCATGTATGCTAAATTTTACATTATAATAATTTTATCATACAATCACTTAAATAAATATAATAACATATATGATACACATAATACAACACAAAACCCATTTGTTAATAATTCCATACTAAAAACCACATCCCAAACTATTAACTATTTTTTCATGAGAATTTTTGTCCAGTTTTTCTAGTTCTTATACGTTGTTCAGAGTTCCATGATATCCATTATTTTAATAATTATATAAATTTAAAATATATTTAATATATATAGATTTATCCATAAAATTTTGATATACAATTATTTATTACATCATCATATGGGGTAGAAGTTAATGCCAACACATGTATAATATCTTGACATTTCGATAGATGGATAGAATTAAATGAAAATAATAATTCACATATATAGTGTAATTATTTTGTAATATATATCAAATATTTATACATTAAATATATATTTATTTCTATCTTTATAAAACTAAAATGGATAATAATTAAATTTCTTCCTGGTTGTTGTAATCACATAATGATTCGAGCACTGTTAATCAACATTTGGTGGGTGATAAATCTGAATTTATTTCCACATAAATGTTCCTATAAAACATAGATGTCATTTCATGTTAAATTTATAATTAATTTATGTGGAATGGAATGAAATGGTTGTAATGACTTATTTATATCCGCTGATGATGTTGTTATTACTGATTATCAAAAACCATTTTTTGGATTACACTCAATTTGATGTAAGGATCCAAGTGTAGATTCACTCTATCAGTGATCCACATTATCTTCATTAATGATTAAATGATTCCAGTTGATTTATAGGTGATATAAAAAAGAATCATTTATATTGTATTGTTCTTACTGATCACAAGATGTATTTTTGACATTGAAGGAATCAATTGGAGTTTCATATTCATGGTACGAAGATAGATGATAGAATGGAAATAATATTTAGTTTATACAGAATATTCTTATATATTGACAAACCTAATACAATATACAAAACATTATATTTATAGTTCTATGTTTTAGGATATTATATAGCTGAATTACATACCATCCCTTAAAAAATAAATTTTTTCCAATGCCCATGAAATATAGTAATAGAAATAAATATACCTAAATTATGGAATTCACTAAATGAAATAATGAAAAATATTATTTAATATATTGAAAATTAATATTCTTAGTTTTCCATGATATTATTCCCCTCTAATTCCTCATCACTTATTGAATACCGACATAATTATTTTATTGAAAATTATATTCAACATTAAATAAAAAAAATATTTTATTCCCATCTAATAAAAAATTAATATTTAATCATGTAAAAATTTAAATTATTTATTAATTAATTAATAAAATTTCATTACCTTTATGTATAATCAGTTAATAAAAAATGTTAAAATTATTAATTATTCTTGTGAATAATGTTTATTATAATAATTCCATTCAAATATAATTCAACTGAGGACGATGGAAATTTGTTTACTATGACCCTCTATAATTATTTTTCATTTTCATTTGGTGGGATTGTTATAATTCAAAAATTAAGGTTTATTAATTAGTTAGTGAACCTCAAAGAAAGATCATAGTGTCCCAATGTTGAAAAGAACATTTGAATGATCATCATGTAATATTGTCCATTTGTTTCAATATATCATCAGGTATGTCTCACATCTAGGTCATCATCCTCTATTTTGGATACAAATATCATTGTATACCTAAAATAGATTAATATTTAAAATATATCCATATAATTTAATGTGATGGTTCTATTCTAATCAGATGGTTTATATATCAACATCCAAAAATATGGAAGGGAGAAATACATCATATACTTATTCATTAATAATATTTCACTCAAGACACACCCAATATATCTTATTTCTATATGAAATTATATTATCTTGTTTTAAGAAAAACATTTATGTGATTGAGTTGAAATAAAAATTAATAAAATACAAATGTCTATGTACTATTTAAAATTCTCATAGATAAACATATCTAATAGAACCAAAACATGTTAAATTACTATATGTGTATGTATTATCATAATCTCCAATTTTATGATAATCAATTGTGATCATCATAAAAAGAATCCACATCCACAAATGTGTACTTAAACCTAATAGTCATAATCATTGCATCCCTTTATAGAATTGTTTCAAACCATTGATATATATTTATTAATATCACCATAGTATTATTTAGTTCTCATCATAGAGATGAACCCATATGAAATTATCAAAGAAACCAATTCCCCATGAAATTTGTACAGTAACATCATGTAGAAAAATTATTAATATAAAATAATTTGATTTATTAATATTCACATATTAATTTATATATAGAATCAATGGTAAATAATTTGGTACTAATTCACTGACTCTATTTAAAACCCACAATTAATAGAGAAAATTAATTATGATTTTTTTTTCTTCTAGAAAACACATAATAATCAAGATTCAACTAATTCAAGGCTTTGTTCAAGGGTACAACCACATTATCATATGTGTATATACTACTCATTGAATCATCACTTTTCTAAAAAAACAATATTGATGATACTTCTAATCCATGTGCTTTATCCGCTTTTTTGACCTTGTCTCTTTTGTGATAGCCAATATAGCATGTATTATCACAATAAATTTTTATTGGATCATTACATCTCAAAACCACATCGATCTATTGGATATTGTTGTATATCCATAATGCCTATGTATTTTCATAATAATATGAAATATAATAAGAAACTGTTATAAAATATGTGAAACCATTTTTTTTAATATAGATGTCACCATAACTAAATTAAAAATAAATATCAACAATTTTTTGATTTCATATCTTCTCAATATAAGTGTAAAAAATATCTAAATATCATGTTATTACTACTTATTCATCTCATCTACAGAAATGGAATATATCCTCAGTGTTCTTCATTTTCATAAGCATAGTCCTAATTTTTTTTAAATAACAATTTCTTTGGTCATGGTGATATGCACCTACAATATTATTAGTTTATAAAACATTTATCCAAGTGTTTATCATATCAGAATAAAATAACCTAATGACTACTATGTATAGAATACATTACATCCTTTATATGTCCATACATGTATGATGAATTTTTTTAAGGGGGGATATCATGTAAAATTTAAAATAATACCCTCTTGTATTGATCCATATTTACCCTATTATGTAAATTTATTAACCATTACATGGGATGTGAAGTCACTTAAATCAATCATGGTGGATCATAATCTATATACTGTATGTGTATTTTATTAACTTATTTATGAAGAGTGGTATATTTAACCATTCATTAACATATTTTGAGATAAGTATTTAATTTTCAATAAGTAATATGAGATCGATATGAAATATTAAGAAAATAAAGACACTCATCCTAAACCATATATCGAAATAATTCTCAAATTCATTAATTATGAATCATATTTCCATAATGGAATCATAAAATTGAGTAATCTGGGAGTTGGAGGCTTTACATATAACATTGATGTATCTTTCCTGTTTGAAAACACTTTGGGATACTTTATATGTAACAATACCTAAATGTTGGATCATATAGACAACATAAATAAGGTTATCATTATGGAAGGCCACTATGAAATCCATTTTCCAATTCTCATAGTCATGGATGGACACAATGCCTTATTTATTTTTGATGGATTTTATCATTCAAACTAGTGAAATGGTTCCCAAATACCAAATTATTTAAAATCATTCAAACAATTTTGTATCCATTTGTTCCATATAAATAATTACACACACATACATATATATATATATATTATTATTATTATTATTCAACACCCATTTACAACTAACATCTTTTACATATGCTGGAGGATTAATCGAAATCAATTGGTACATGTAATCCATTTCACAATTCATATATTATCTCCTTGTGTAAAAATCATTGAAACTAGGTAATTCAATGTTTATTAGAAGAGAACTTTTTTCTACTAATAATGAGTCATCATCCTTTTTGTCTATAAAAACATAATTGTCTAGTTCTCTAACATATTTTTTTATCATATGTAATACATGTATCTATTGGTCATTTCCTTCTATAAATATTTTCTTAATGTATTCACCCCCCCCACTCATGTGTCACTAGATCATGGACATCATCATTATCTATATCACTCCCACTAGCTATTTTAGATATTTTTGCCTTTTCAATTTATATAGGATTTGTATCAATCAAAAACTTTTTGTTTCAAGCATTGTATAAATGGTAATAAAAATTTCTCAAGAAATAGTACAATTATACACATTATTCCTCATTATGAATGTTTGTTACTAAAATAGGAAGTAATAAATTCTTCACATACCAACACTTGTCTGCAAGACACCACAAGTTATCTTCCATTATTGAATTGATATATAATATAATCTAACATTATTTTCTTAATATTGATTATTATGAATGCTGCACTATTTAATAATTATCTAATATTTGTTAATGAAATATTTTCCCAAATCATATTTGATCTCACCATATCAAAAAAAAATTCGTACCCCCCTTTCGCTTACTCTATTTCACTGAAGTGTATTGTGGGGGTGATTTGGATTAAGTTCCCAAACCGAAGTAAATAATATATGTAATGTTAATGGAGATATTTTTCTCTAAATTTTAATTATAATTTCAAAATATTTTTACAAAGAAGATTTTAAAAATAATTCTTCATTATCTTGACATTTTTGGTGGAATAAAACTTGAATCTCATCATATATACGTATCCATATCAAATAAATTCATCAAAAATGATTAAATTTATGAGTACCCAATAAATTCTCTAAATCAAAATGATACACACACATCAGTATAAAAAAATTATATATGTTATTTTTTCCATTTTCATTTTCAAATAAATGGGTCTTTGGGAATTTTTCCATGTAATGATATAAAAAATCAACTTATATTTTTAGCTCAAAATAATATAAACATTAGTCACTATTTAATTTAGTATAAGTATTTTTTATTACATGACCTATATAGTTATTTCAATGTTTGTTGTGCTATAATGAATGTGAAAAATTTTCTTTATCCATTAACATGACATGTTTCATATATTCCAACCCATAAAATTTATAATGTAAATACTGCCTAACTTTAGATATTATATCATTATAAAATAGGAAACATTTGATCTTAAATGTAAAAATAAATTCATCTCTATCATGTCATGATATATTTCTAATTTTATCAGTACTATATGTTGAGTCAATAAAGTTTCCTTATGAATTTTCCATTCCTTTATGTTTTGAAAATCACAAACACTTTATCTTAAGGCAAGTTTCTTATCCACTATGTTTTATCTTAGTAAGGAAAATATTCCATCCCTTATCCTTATCATGTTTTCATTATTCATATCATAATTTAATTACATATAACTCATTTTATTTCTAAATGTAAAATTTGGTTTCACATCTAAAACCTCATAATTCTATAAATACTTAGATATAGTGCATTTTGTTTTCTAGGTCTGAATTCAGGTTCTAAATTCTTATTCAAGCTCTGAATTCTCTAAATTCATACTCCAAATTCTTATGAATTCAGACCTTGAATTATTATGAATTCAGACTCTTAATTCTCTGATTTCAGACTCTGAATCCTTATGAATTCAGACTCCAAATTATTTGAATTCATACTCCGAATCCTTATGAATTATAACTATGAATTATTATGAATCTAGACTCCGAATTCTTATGAATTCTAATTCTGAATTATTATGAATTTGGAATCCAAATTCTTGTGAATTCAGACTATGAATTCTCAGAATTCAGACTCCAAATTCCGTAGAATACAGAATCGGAATTCCTCAGAATTCTGACTCTGATGTCAATAGAATTCTGATTCCAAATTCCTAAGAAACAAAATCTGAATATCCTTGTAATATAGACTCTGAAGGTTAACTTGATTAGAATATGAATTGTATTTTTTCATATACTTTGAAAAATGAATTTGGTCAAGCAACCATATTTTTTACTTACTCATGTTAGAGTTATAAAATGATTTTGTGATTTCTATTTCTAACCAACCGTTATTTGAGTGACATGTGTATAGGTCCCTCTAAAATTCAATGAAAAATATGACCATGGTAGGAGTGAGCCTACTGTTGGAAATGCGCCTATAAATAATATCTCATTTGAACGAGACCAACATTATTCTATGTCTCCAAAAATTACATGCGGCTGAATTGATTTATAGAGAGAGACATTCATGATTTTTTCATACTGAAATTCTTGTTCAGAATTGGATCGTGCGACTCCAAATGTTGTTGAGTATATTCTAGGGCTTTCGGGGATATAAAGACAGAGGTGTCGGCTGCCTTGAAGTTCGAGGACTTTTGGGGATAGAAAGACAGACTCTGATATTCATATGAAGGGCTTACCCTGGTGTGGGTAAGACAGAATTTCTTGAAATTTTAAATCTAGGGACCTTTATCCATGGTTGTTGGAGACCATTATCTTTGGGTTAAAATATTTCTTGCTTGTTAATTGTATTGCTTCATGTTTTCCGCTGCATTTTTATTGTTAAGGAATGTATAACTATCACATAATTTCTTGTACTTGTACTCTAATTAGTAAGATTCTATATACTTTAAGGTAAAATATTTAAATTTGTAAAATTTTCTTATGTTTCATTTTCTGAACCATATTTCTGGAATTAATGAAGTTTGTAGAACTAATAGGTCTTGTTAATTTACCTTGTTTAACTTTTTTAAACAATACCATATTTAAAAGTTCAAAGGAATTTTTTAAAGTATAAAATTCACCCCCTCTTGTATATTGAGCATCCACATCATTATTTTGATCCTACGATTGTTATTAGAGTAGGACTTTGAGAAACTTATATTTACAAATAAGTTTTCTTGTTAAAGTTTTTCATTGTTCTATATTTTCCTTGCTATGTATTTTTTTATCCTTTTTAACAAACATTGATTACTAACAAGTTTGTGTGGAATGATTATTTCTTTAAAATGGAAGGAATAAATGTTGGTTCAATTGAATATATTAATCTTTCTAGAACACTTATATTTGATTAGAATGATTATGGATAGTGGAGATATCTTATAAATACTTCATTCATTAAAATTGGAGTGGACAACTTTGTTTTTCGTACTAGATATTACAAGATTCCAGATAAAGATGTCGGAACTTTTACTAATCAAGAGAAGTAATAATATGAACTTAACTATAAGGTACGCAATACCCTATTGGGTACCATGAGCAGGAATATATACAGCTAGATTTCATCTTGTGAAGCTGGAAATTATATTTTGAAGAATCTTTAAATACTCAATTTTTAACTTCCAAAGATATTGAAACTAGAAGAGATATGCTTAGAGGCGAGTACCATGGTTTTTTCCTTACTTATGGGGGAACTATATGTAAGGTACAACATATATTCATGAATATTTTCAACATCCTACAATACGTGGGTGAAAATGGTTTAGATGATGAGGCACTTCTAGATAATATTATAGACATCATGCCTAATGAGTGGGAATCCAAGAGGACAGTTATAAATGGGAATAGGAAAGTCCCACATATCACTCATTATTAGATATTTGGGACTCTTCTACAACATGAGACTATAATGAAGAGAGATGTTCAAGATGTTATGAAAAATAATGGAAAGGGAAGTGCTGCTTTTACAACTACATCATATCATATGAAATCCAAGACTCGTTAGAGAGTTACAAGATCTAAGTCTAAAAAGGTTGATGTTTTATCTGAATCAAGTGAAAATGATCATTCTGAGAATGAACTAGCTAGTAATTCTTGAAGGATGAACAAGGTAGTTGGGAAGCAAGACTTTTAGTATAGATATATGTAGAAATAAATAATGGATAAAGAAGTATCTGAATTCACTTGTGATGAATGTAAAAGAGCATGGAATATAAG
The DNA here is from genome assembly GCA_963277665.1 of Viscum album. Lineage (NCBI taxonomy): Eukaryota > Viridiplantae > Streptophyta > Magnoliopsida > Santalales > Viscaceae > Viscum > Viscum album. Next base: position 576,542,123 of record OY728161.1, on the reverse strand, counting down.
GACGAATTGTTTAATTATTAAGAGGGAAGATAAAAAAGAAAATAATTATAAAAGGAATAGAAATATGTACTAAAAATCTATGGCTAAGAATGTTTTGAAATATAATGACACCTGGAGTGAAAGTGGTGGAGACCCTTCAGATGAATCCTCAGATTACAAATATTCTGGACATAAGAATATTGGTTTACATTCCAAGTTACCTATTGAAAATCATTGTTTAATGGATAAGGTACACAATGTAGAATCCATAACCAATTTATCCTTGATTACTAATTATAGTGATGGTAAATTCTATGAATCCTCATATGAAAGATCTTCTTCTAATGAAGATAATACTTTACCTACCTATGAATAATTTTCTAGGTTTTCTATTCTCCTCGAGAAGGAAAATTCTAAAATCACGAAAAAACCAGATATGTAAAATTCTATGATTTATGTTCTAACTAAGGAAATATCATACCCTTCTAAAGATCTTCATTAGAATATTTATGATTTAAAATTATTTCAAAACCCTTTGAGGAAGTTAATTCTGAGAAGGATAAACTTTCTAAGGATCTAGAAAAAGTAGTTTCTATGAAAAATGTTTTCCAGACTAAAATTAGTGCTGAAACTTATGTTTTAAAGGATAATAACATTGTTATTAGACAAAAGTCAAAAATATTTTCCTTGATGAACTGTTTTTCAAAATTTTCCTTAGGGAAGGTAAATTTTGATGATATTTATTCCCAAATTCGACCTCTAAGTAATAATTCTGGTTTTGGTTATACTATTTCGAAACTGTTTTTAGTAACAATTATTTTATTCCTCAAAGTGCTTCATGTTGTACTGTCAGTGTGGTGACCATTGGGCAAAAAATTGTTCCTTAAACAAAACTCAATCCTTCCATTTTCATAATGCATATTTTTTAAAGAAAATATGGATTCTTAAAAATTTTCTTTTTGAAGTTTCCATATCCATGAAAGTTTGGGTTACGAAAGTCTAACACACTTATTTTCAGGAAAATAAAGATAATACCATCATAAATACATGGTACATGGATAGTGGATGTTTCCAACATATGACTGGTAATAAAAAATTCTTTGAAAAGATTATCAAGACGAAAGGAGGAAAAGAAACTTTCCAAGATAATGCTAAAGAAAAAATTATTGGTATTGGTAACATTGTTCTTCTTGGGAAAAAATTGATTTCAAATGTTTTATTTGTTAAGGGTATTAAGCACAACCTCATTAGAAAAATTTATTTATGTCATTAAGGTTACGTTGTAAATTTTAGAAATGACAAGTTATTAGTACAAAATTCCAAGGAAGAGTTTATTCTTTCTCAACATAGGCAAGAGAAAATTTAAAAATTAAACATGGGAGACATTACAAGCAAAGATATACCTTGACTTTGTGCAATGGAATAACATTCTTGGATGTGGAATAGAATTCTATGACACTGTAACTTTATGAACCTCTGAAAAATCTCTAAGAAAAGACTAGTTTAGGATCTATGGGATCTTCGATTTTATTCTTCTAAATTCTGTGATCCTAGTAAATATGGCACGAATCATAAATCATGTTTTAAATCAGTCGATGAAGTATTAAATACTTATGTATTACAGTTAGTGCATATAGATCTTTTTGGTCCAACACAAACTGGAAGCATTGGAGGAAAATATGTTGTATTTGTTTTAGTTGATGATTACACGAGATTTACGTGGGTCTATTTTCTAGCAAGGTAATATGAATATTTTTCTTATTTCAAAAGATTTAGATCCCATGTTAAAAATGAGAAAGTCCTTACTTTGATAACTATTCATAGTAATCATGGAGGTGAATTTCAAAACTCGGATTTTGAAACTTTTTGTAGTAGAAAAGGCATTACTCATAACTTCTCAGAACCCAGAACACCTCAACAAAAGATAATGTACCAAAATTCACCCCAAAATATGATGAAGGAATTTTCTTATGCTACTCCACAACTTCTATGGATTATAGGGTTTTCTATAGAAATACATGTACTATTGAAGAAACAGTACATGTCAAATTTGATGAAACTGATTCTTTTGTTTTTAAACAACCTTAACCTACATCTTTGGATGTGTTTTCAAAAACTGATTATCAACCCTTGTTAGAAGATCCTTTTGATAAGGATAATTTTAAAGAAGGTATTTCTAAATCATTTACCCCAAAAGATTTCCAACCCTATGTTGATGAACAAGTATTACAAAACCCAAATTAGTTGTTTCATAATTATCATCCTAGTGGTAGTATCATTGTTGATGTAAATCAACCTGTAAGGACTAGAAGTTACTTATGAAATAATGTAGAACATCAATCATTCCTTTCCCAATTAAAACAAAAAAGAACTTAATTTTATTTAGGTGATGATGATTGGATAAAAAGTATGCAAGATGAGCTAAATGAATTCGAAAGGAATAATGTCTGGACCTTGGTTGAAAGAACTCTGGAAACTTCTGTTTTTGGAGTAAAATGGGTCTTTAAAAATAAATGTGATGAAAATGGAATCATATAATAAATAAGGCTAGATTGGTTTCTAAAGGAAATAATCAAAAATAAAGAATAGACTATGAAGAAACATATGCTTCAGGAGCTAGACATGGACCTATTCGTATTATAATTTCTGTTGCAGCATTCGTCAATTTCAAACTTTTTCAAATGGATGTTAAATGTGATTTCCTTAATTGTTTTGTTCAAAAGGATGTTTTTGTTGAAAAACCTCTTGGTTTTGATGATATAAAACATCTAGAAGATGTTTAAAAACTTACCAAATCTTCTTAAGGACTTGAGAAATCCCCTATAGCCTGGTAGTATAGACCTACATGATTTTTGATTCAAAATAATAAAATTAAGGGAAATGCTGATTCAACCCTTTTTATAAAGGAAGATAAGAAAAAAATTTATTGTTTAAATTTATGTTGATGACATTATATTTGGTTCAAATCAGAAATATTTAACTAATTACTTTGTGGATCTAATGAAATATGAGTTTTAAATGAGTATGATGGGTGAGTTTATATTTTTCCATGGTTTTCAAATTTCTCAAAAACCAAAAGGAATCTATAAATCCCAACATAAGTATATTAAATATCTTCTTAAAAATTATGGATATGAAAACACTAAGGGTATAAGTACTCCCATTGGTTCCTCAAAATCACTTGATCTTGATGATGATGTAAAACTAGTAGATCAAACATCTTTTAGATGTATTATAGAAAGTATACTTTACTTGATAGCTAGTCATCCAGACTTAATGTTTTTAGTATGCTATTGTGCAATATATCAATCCAATCATATGTAATCTCATTTAAAGGCATCAAAAAATATTTTTCTCTACATAATGGGAAACCTGGATCTTGGACTCTTTTATACTTCTAGGAATTATTTTGTTTCAAAAAAAATCCAGATGCTGACTTTTGTGGATGTAGAATGGGAAAGAAAAGTACATCCGGAACTTTCCATTTCATAAGAGTTCATTAGTTTCTTGGTCATGAAAAAAGACACACTCAGTACAAATTTGATTAGACAATAAAAACATATATTTTTATTACATTATAATGGTATTAAATTTTCATTTTTGATCTTATGGGCCTGAGTTATTGAATTTTAATTTTGAACATTCATTCTCATCATTTGTGCACTTCATGCCTAATATGCACCAATTTAGGCCAAATGTTTCATCTAATTTTAAAGAATGTAATTATCTATATTTTCATTTTATATTTTTGGAAATATATATAAACATAAATATGAACATTTTTTATCCAGGGATCAGTAGAGGATTCATAAAGGATGATGAGGATATTTGGCGATGAAAGGAATCACTTCTGGAGAAGGAAGATTGGATATCATCCAATTGATGGGAATGTGGTGCCTAAAATACAGGCCCAATGAAGCCCAAAATTCAGGTGTAACTAGAATACATATATAGGAATAAATAACTCTTCTGGAGACAGTGCTAATTCGTCTTAAATGGTGGTGATTAAGGCATCCCAAGTTTAAGATTCAATTCTAGGCCAGATTCTGCGGACCAGAAAAATAGCCCACTATTTATATCATATCTCGAGAAAGGTTTATTATTTTGGGCTTAAATGTTACATACTGTAAGGTGACATCCGGGGATTCATTTAATTTTTCTAGGGCCCACTCAAATTCGGCCTTTTAGAAGGTCCGTTAGGCGTGTCTTTCCGGTGGATACAAGATGGCTCCAACTTCGGGGCAAGAAGTTGAAAAGTCTCTCAACATTAATGTTCCACCAACCATTCCCCAACACAATTAATTAAAGGCACATGGGATGTTGGGGGCTCGGCCAAGAATTCATTTTTTCTAATTTAAGGCAGTAGTGGTGGAGGATTTAGGCATCTTGGAGCTTTGTTTTGATTGTAATGTTATTATGCCAAATTGTCTTTGTAGCATTTTTCCATCCCATGTAAGTTGTTCGAATCACATTAGTTTTTAATAAAATTTCTTCTTTTTATCTTGTTTTGTTATTCCTATTATCACCTTGATACCGTTTCCTCAAGGTGTGAATTTTTTCACAACAAATATTGTGATTTTGTTCACACAACGGTGGAGTGATCGTTATTTTTGTTGTTTTTACTTCTTCAATTCCACCCTCGTAAGTCTACTTTCCACTTCCATTGAGAACTTGTCATCAATGGAGGGATAGCTCTTTTATGGGTTGATCCAAGGGAGTTTCAAGGGGCTGAATTGAATGTTATTTCTCATTCCCTAAATGTTATTAATTTCTTTTAATTGAGTTTCTTTCATACAATGATTTTTATTCTTCCTCTTCCTTATTAAATTTATTCACCCCAATTTCATGTGCTAATTACATCCTTTACCTTAAAGTGATCATGATAATTATCCTACAAGTGTATAGGTGATTATAATGTATTTTTAAGGAGTTTAGTCAGTAAGTTATGATGTTTGTTTGAATTCATTTCATTAATCCTTCTCGAGTCAAAGAAATTTAAATCGTAAAAAAAAGGAATTCACTCAATCCACCCCGAGCAATAACCTAGGACCAACTCATTTTCTCATAATTTGAATTCACATAGATCTTTTAGTGCTCTTTAAAAACCATATAAAATAGACCCATGTTGGCCACTTCATAGCCAAAACTACATCCCTTTTTATTGAGTGTCTTAAGGTTCTTCTTAGGTCTCCGAGGATTCGACAACCCAAGCTACACTATAAGCGACTGCTTGACCCTTAAAACGTGGGTAAATTTTGGTGGTGTGATTAGCCAATAAAAACACATATTTTGATTACATTTTAAAGGTATTAAATGTTCATTTTTGATATTATGGTCCTGAGTTAGTGGATTTTAATTTTGAACATCCATTCTCATCATTTGTGTACTTAATGCCTAATATGCACCAATTTAGACCCAATGTTTCATCTAATTTTAAAGTATTTAATTATCTATAATTTAATTTTTTATTTTGGTAAATATATATAAGAATAAATATGAACATTTTTCATTCAGGGATCAATGGAGGATTAATAAAGGATGATGAGGATATTTGGCGATGAAAGGAAACAATTCTGGAGAAGGCAGATTGGATGTCATCTCACTGATGGGAATGTGGGGCTCACAATACAGGCCCAATTAAGCCCAAACATCATGGGAGACTATAAAACATATAGATTAACAAATAACTCTTCTGGATACAGTGAAAATTCGTCCTAAATGGTGGTGATTAAGGCGTCCCAATTTAAAGATTCAATTCTGGGCAAGATTCTACAGCCCAGAAACACATCTCACTATGTATATCATATCTCGATAAAGGTTTATTATTTTGAGCTGAAAACATACAGGATGATAGGGGATATCCGGTTATTCATTTAAGTCTTCTAGAGACCACTCAAATTCGGCCTTATAGAGGGTCCTTTATGCGCGTCTTTCCGGTGGATGCAAGCTGGCTGCAACTTCAGGGCAAGAAGTGGAAAAGTCTATCAACATTAATGTTCCACCCACCTTTCCCCAACACAATTAATTAAAGGCACATGGGATGTTGGGGGCTCTTCCAAGACTTCATTTTTTTATATTAAAGTGATTAGTGGTGGAGGAGTTAGGCATCTTGGAGCTTTTTTTGGATTGTAATGTTATTATGCCAAATTGTCTTTGTAGAATTTTTCCATCCCATGTAAGTTGTTCAAATAACCTTAGTTTTTAATAAATGTTCTTATTATTATCCTGTTCTGTTCTTATATTATTACCTTGATACTGTTTCCTCAAGGTGTGAATTTATTCACACCAAACCTTGTGATTTTGTTCACACAATGGTGGAGTGATCGATATTTTTGTTGTTTTTACTTCTTCAATTCCACCCTCGTAAGTCTACTTTCCACTTCTGTTGAGAACTTATCATCAATGGAGGGCTAGATATTTTTTGGGTTGATACAAGGGAGTAGAAAGGGGATGGATTGAATGTTATTTCTCATTCCCTAAATGTTATTAATTTCTTTTAATTGAGTTTCTTTCATTCAATGATTTTTATTCTTCCTCTTCCTTAATGAATTTATTCACCCCACTTTCATGTGCTAATTACATCATTTACCTTGGAGTGCTCATGAAAATGATCCTACAAGTGTATAACTGATAATCATGTGTTTTGAATGTGTTTAATTAGTAATTTATGAGGTTAGTTTGAATTCATTGCATGAATCCATCTTGAGTCAATGAAATTAAAATCGTAAAAAAACAGGAATTCATTCAATCCACCCCGAGCAATAACCTAGGACCAACTCATTTTCTCATAATTTGAATTCACATAAATCTTTTAGTGATCTTTCAAAACCATCTAAAATCAACCCATGTTGGCCACTTCATAGCCAAAAATCCATCTCTTTTTATTGAGTGTATTAAGGTTCTTCTTAGGTCTCTGAGGATTCGACATCCCAAACTACACTACAAGCGACCAATTGACCCTTAAAACTTGGGTAAATTTGGGTGAAACCAAATTTTGGAGCTGTTTCCGGGGACCAAGTAAGTTCCTTAGACAAAAACCTTCTTTCCTCACCCCCATTCTTCTATTCGCACCGAAGATCTCTTATCTTTTCCATTTTTCGCATTTTTTTCTTTTGGCGCATGTCCGCCTTCACCCGCGATAACTCAAATAGACTAGTTAGGGTGGAAATTCATAGGATAGGGGAGTCAAGTACACCATTGGATCCTAATCATCCTAATACCACAGAGTTAAATATTGAGTCAATTTCAATGGATGGTCTTCAAAGAAACTAACTCATAAACCCGGGGGGGAACCAAAATGGAAATCAAAATGAGGAAGCACCAAATTTGGGGAATGTAGTCGATCAAACCATGAATGAATACCTTACACCTAACTGGACCAATGCACCCTCTTTCATTAGGCATGATTCCCTAGGAGATTTCCACTATGTCTTTAAACCTCATGTCCTAAACCACCTTCTAACTTTCCATGGGATGGAGTCAGAAATGCCTAACCTTCATGTCAAGGAGTTCAATGACATTGTTGAAACCATGTGCTCACCACATCAACTTGAGTAAGATAAGATGAGGCTCATTCCTTTCTCACTTAAGGATCGAGCAAAGAAATAGTTAAATAATCTGAGACCTTCATCAATCCACACTTGGAACCAATTGCAAAGATAATTCTATAAGAAATACCCTCCCCACCACAAAACAATTTCACTTCAAAAGAGTATCCAAAACTTTTTTGAAAAAGAGGGAGAGTCATTCTATGAAACATGGGAGAGGTTCAAAGTCACCCTAAACATGGTTCCACACCATGGTTTTTCTATTCTTGAATTAGAAAGAATTTTCTATGAAGGTTTGGGCCCAGGGAACAAACAATTCATCGACATGATGTTTAATGGGACCTTTAAAAACAAATCCCCAAATGATGCTTATGAGTATCTAGAAATCCTTTCTGAACAAAACCAAACATGGAGAACATCACCTTATTCTGAAAAGCCTCAAAAAACTATTGGAATGCATACACTTAGAGAAGAGGAAAGCCTTAGGGCGAAACTTGCAGCACTCTCTAGGAAGGTTGAAGAGATAGACCATAGGAAAATCCATGAAATCCAAACTGTAGACCCTGTTTGCACAATCTGTGACAAACAAGACCACAAAACAGACAACTACCCAACCATTCCATCGATCAAGGATGTTCTTTTAGGAGTACCACCTACTTAAGTCAATGCCCTAAACTTTCAAAAGCCACAATACTCAAACACATTCAACCCAAGGTATAATGACCACCCAGGCTTCCGATGGAAAGATAACCAACAACCTAGCCAACCACAAGGACCAAACCCCTACCCTACACAAAATTTTCAAAACCATAACCAATTCCAACCACAACCAGTCCAATAAAAAAATCCTCCAGTCCTATACCAACAACCCATCAAACAACCAAAGTATCCCCCTGTGATAACCCAACCAACACAAGCCCCTTCCCAATCTGTCCCTCTCCCAATCCTTGAACAACTGTGCAAACAAATGGAAAAGATGAACTCAGAAGTCTCTTCCCTGAAACAAGAACTTCAAACTATCAAAACTGGAAAGGCACCCGTGCCCACACAGGCCATTCCACAACAAAAATCAAGGGGGGAGACAAGTTTCACTCAAACAACTCATGAACAACTAAAGGCTGTGATAGTTTGAGAAGTGGGAAATCAATTGAGAAACCTGAACAAATAGTTCAAAACCCACCTTGAGATTCAAACTCTAATGAAAATTCAAATGAAACACATGAACAAACTGAAGATACTAATAAAAATGTGAAAGAAACAACTCTTCAAAAAACAACCCCACAACCTGCCCCATTTCCTCAACCCATGAGGGGGAAAACCAAGCCTGAATTGAGTGAAACATTGAAGGAAATATTCTCACAAGTCAAGTTGAACATTCCACTCCTCGATTCCATTCAAACCATTCCTTCATTCTCAAAATACATTAAGTACCTCTTCGCATTTAAAAGGAAATTCTCACATAATAAAAAAGTCCTTCTGGCAGCAAATGTTAGCACAACAATCCAAGGAACCCTTCCTCCAAATATGACAGACCCAGGATGCCATTACATAAATGTTGAACTAGGAGAGAACAAAGTTTTCAAAGCCTTGTGTGATCTAGGAGCCAGTGTGAACCTCATTCCTTAGGCTATGTATTGTCAGTTAGGGCTCGAAGAACTCCAACCCACATCTGTCACTCTTTAACTTGTTGATCATAGTATTCAAGTTCCAAAGGGGATCTTAATGTATGTTTTGGTGAAAGATGAAAATTTCATTTACCCAACTGACTTCATTGTTCTAGACAATCACCCAAGCTTAGGTCCTAGGGAGAAAACCCCAATCATCCTTTTTCATCCCTTCCTTGCAACAATCAACTTTGTTATCCAAGTCTGAAATGGGGGCATGACCATCACCTTTGGAAACATGAGTCTAGAGTTGAACATCTACAATGAAAACTCTCAAATTGGGAATGATGAAGAGATGCATGAGGTTAATTGGATAAGTAGTGTTGATAGTGAACTCAAGGAACATCAAGGAAATATCGATGGATGTTTAAGTCAAGAAGAGATTGATTTTCATTGTTCACATGAGGGAAATGTGTCTCCTTGGCTTGAATCCCTTTCAGATTGCTCTATTGATGGTTTTCTAGAATCACCAATCAATGATACCATGGGTGAAATCAATAAAATCGAGTCCATACCCATTCATGAAACTACTCTAGCTAATTTAGTGGATGAAAATTCTTTTCACAAGGAACCAATTTTGTCAAGAAATCTGAACAAAGAAACTAAGTTCAATACAAAGTCTCATCCTTTCTTGGAAAGTGATAACCACTCTGATCTTGAATTTAGGGTTTTACCTTCATCACTCAAGTATGCGTTCTTAGGGGACAATCAATCCTTTCCTGTTTCCATTTCTTCCTCTCTTGATGCCAATCATGAGAGGACGCTTCTAGATGTCCTTAAGAGACACAAGAAATCCACTGGATGGACCCTATTTGATATTCCTAGGATTATCCCACTTATCGGGACTCATAGAATTGTTCTATAATTCGATTCAAAGCCATGTAGTCAACCTCAGCGGCGAATCAATCCTAATCTCATGGAAGTAGTGAGAAAAGAACTTTTGAAATTGTTAAAAGCTGGTATCATCTATCCTATAGCTGAGAGTGATTGGGTTAGCCCAATCCATGTGGTTTGAAAGAAGTCTGGAATCATATTAATAACCAATAATGATGGAGAGATGCTTCCAAAAAGGGTTAGTAGTGGATGGAGAGTCTGTATTGACTATAGGAAGTCAAACTGTTGTACCATGAAAGACCATTTCCCCTTGTCCTTTACTGATCAAGTCCTCGAACGAGTGGCGGGTCATCAATGCTACTACATCCTAGATGGATTCTTAGGGTATAATCAAATCAAAGTCTCCTTAGAGGATCAAGGAAAAACAACCTTCACCTATCCATTCGGCACTTTTGCCTTCAAGTGCATGCCCTTTGGGTTATGTAATGCCCCTGGTACCTTCCAGCGATGCATGATGGGAATCTTCTTGGACATGGTGGGGGATTGATTAGAGGTCTTCATGGATGATTTCTCCATCTTTGGGGATACTTTTGAGGGATGCCTTCTAAATGTTGAAAAGGATTTGTCAAGGTGTGAGGATAAGAATCTCATACTAAATTGGGAAAAATTCCATTTCATGGTAAGGGAAGGGAATGTTCCAGGTCATCTGGTATCTAGTAGAGGGATTGAAGTTGATAAAGCTAATGTTGACATCATTCGTCACCTTCCCTCTCCTAAAACTGTTAAGGAAGTGATGTCCTTCTTAGGACATGCTGGCTTTTATAGAAGGTTCATTAGGAATTTCAGCTCTATTTCTCGACCACTTTGTGCTGTATTGGTAAAATATGCTCCATTTTTATGGACAGAAAGATGTGAGAAATCATTCTCTACACTCATTTCAACTCTTATATCTCCACCTATCATGAAATATCCAAATTGGAAACATCCTTTCAAGCTCATGTGTGATTCAAGTGACTTCGTTGTAGGGGCAGTCTTAGGAAAATGGTGTGAGAAAAATCCATGTTTCATTTCTTATGAAAGAAAATATTTAAATGATGCACAAATAAACAACACCACCACTGAAAAAGAGATGCTTACTGTTGTCTTTTCCTTAGAGAAAATCAGGTCTTATCTCTTAGATCACCCATCATTGTCTTCACTAACCATTCATCCCTAAAATACCTTTTCCAAAAACAAGATGCCAAGGTTAGATTGATTAGGTGGGTCCTTCTTCTTCAAGAGTTCGATTTAACCATTAAGGATAAAAAGGGTGTTGAAAATGTTCTAGCTGATCACCTCTCTAGGATGGAATTCAAAGACAACTCACACCACCTCTCTGTGACTGATTCATTTCTCGATGAGCACCTCTATTCAGTGAGTGATTGCCCTTGGTATGCTGACATAGAAAACCATTTGGTGACGGGTGACATTCCAAAATTCATGGGGACCCAAGATAAGAGGAAATTCCTTTCTGATTTCAAACACTACGTGTTTGATGATCCTTACCTATTCAAGTTCTATCCTGATCAAATCACCAGGAGATGTGTTCCCGATTCTGAGCAAGAGTCCATTCTAAAAATTTTTCATGGAGAGGCATGTGGAGGCCACCTTTCTACAAAGAAAACCACTGCAAAGGTCCTCCAAAGTGGTTTCTACTGGCCGAACCTCACTAAGGATTCCTTCGAATTTTGTAAACTTTTTCATCTGTGTCAGCAATTAGGATCCATTTCCAAAAAAAGTCAAATGCCCCTCACTCCCATTCTGGTCATTGAAATCATTGATTGTTGGGGAATTGATTTCATGGGACCCTTTCCAAACTCTAAGGGATACCTCTACCACCTCTTAGCTGTTGATTACGTCTCAAAATGGGTTGAGTCCATTCCCACCAAGTCCAATGATCATCAAGTTGTGATCTGATTCCTTAAAGAGCATATCTTTTCTAGATTTGGAGTTCCGAGGGCTATAATCAAAGATTGTGGACCCCGTTTTTTTAATCGCCCATTCTCTTCACTCATGTCTAAGTATGTAATTTCTCATAAATTTTTCACTGCGTACCATCCTCAAACCAATGGTCAAGCTGAATTATCAAATAGGGAGATTAAGAAAATTCTTGAAAAAACTGTCAACCCCTCTAGGAAAGATTGGTCTGAGAAACTCTTGGATGCTCTTTGGGCATATAGTACAGCATTCAAAACCATCCAAGGAATGTCACCATATAGGTTGGTTTATCGAAAATCATGCAATTTACCTGTTTAAATTGAGCATAAGGAATTTTGGGCAATCAAAAAAATGAATTTCGACATTTCATTAGTCGAAGAAAAGAGGAAATTAGATCTTAATGAACTTGAGGAACTTAGGATGGAGGCTTATGAAAATTCAAGGATAAATAAAGCTATAGTTCAAGCCTACCAATCTTGGAATATCAAAGTCAAACAATTTGAACTGGGAAAACCTGTGCTCTTGTATAGTTCAAAACTCCATTTACACCCGGGAAAGATAAGGTCTAGATGGTCAGGTCCATTCATAGTGCATCATGTGTACCCCCATGGGGTAGTATAGATTCAGGATCCCACAAGTGGTAGAATTTTTAAGGTCAATGGTCATAGGTTAAAACCATTCATTGAATCATTCAATAAACATAAAATAGAGGTAGAGTTAATAGAGCTAACCAATGAACCAGGAAAAAATTGATAGATTTAGGATCCATGTCGGGCTAACAATGTTAAACAAAAGCGTTGCATGAGAGGCAACTCGTGGTATTCATGTTTCTAATCATTGTGAATCATCTTTTTTTCCTTCTTCTTCATTTTGTTGTTTAAAAAAATATAGGCTGTTGACCTGTTCTTCTTTTATGAGTAAGGATGGGTATGAAAGGGGAGCACCGTATTAATCTGTGTCACGCGGTATGATCCTTGAGTAATACCTTACCCAGAAAATTTAAATAAGGCAATGTATCATCAATTTAATTTATTTTATTTTATATTTTTGTAGGTATTTTTAAAAAAAAAATATTGTTGACATGTTCTTATTTTATGAGTAAGGATGGGTATGAAAGGGGAGAACCGTATTCATCCATTTCATGCGGTGTGATCATTGAGTAATACCTTACCCAGGAATTTAAGAGAAGACAATGTATCATCATTTTATGTTATTTTTACGTTTTTTTAGGTTAAAAAAATACAAAATATATATATATATATTAAAAAAATTAAAGGCATGTCATAGTTCATTTGGAAAACCTGGTCACAACCATCCAAGCCATTGGGAGACAAACCAGAACTGAAGGGAGACATGGGAATGCATTTTCAACATCAACCACCAGGTGACTTCATTCCATAATTTTCATTTTCAATGTCTTCGTTGAACTTCTATCCTACCCCTTCTATGTTTCAATTATTTAAACACTGGGGATAGTGTTAATCCAAGTTGGGGGGGAGATGAAAATGCGTGGAAGGAAAAACGTCATTATCCTTGAACATGATAACAGACATTCCAAACTTTGAAATCGGATATCAAATAATTTTTCATGCCTTGATTCTGATTTTAATGCAAGTTTATGTTCATGTGCATAAATATTGGAAAGTGCGGTTGTCTGATGTGATTTTTCACTATTATATTTTCATCCATTTAATAAAAAAACACAATGCATGTCCTCTAGATTGTGGGGTTTTAGTTTGAGTTCTTGGGGTCCCATACTAAATATCATAGGATTGGCGATCATTTTAATTTTAACATGAGTATTCAAAAAAAGTCAATTGCTTGTAGAGTAATGAATTGACCTAATGTGTGGCTTTCGGCACTTGGGGATCGTGACTCCATATTTTTCTGGCCCATAGTTGGTAATTTTATCTCTATTTTTGGTAATTTGAATTTGTTTTTGATTGAGTTAACTCGTGATGATACCCTTGTATATGAGCTTCACTTGGTGCCCTATGGTCTTTGAGTCTGGGAGTCATCGGCAAAGTCTTGCTACATGGGTTGACTCGAGTGAGTTCAATTTCAATTCCCATGGCAAAATTGAAAAAAAATAAAAAAATTAAAAAAAATGTGTACTCATCTTATTATTAAAATTTGATTGCTCCTAGTGCTTTCATCTTTTCTCCCTCGAATGGAAATGAACCCCCATGTCTATTATGATGCACAACACTTCATCATGCATAATTGAATTTGGATGAAATATGGAAATGAATTTGAACAAAGGAATGGGCTTGGGAATGAGATATGCCTGTGGACGTAGCTTTTTTTAAATTATTTTGATGGGTTTCATAATTGTTTTTTATGTGATCTTTGGGTGAGAAATGTGTATTAAAATGTTTTTGGAAAAGGCCATTTGATTTTCATTTTTGTGAGATATATTTTGCTCGGGACTAGAAAAACTCAAGTTGGGGGGTGTGATTAGCCAATAAAAACACATATTTTGATTACATTTTAAGGGTATTAAATTTTCATTTTTGATCTTATGGACATGAGTTAGTGGATTTTAATTTTGAACATTCATTCTCATCATTTGTGCACTTCATGCCTAATATGCACCAATTTAGGCCCAACGTTTCATCTGATATTAAAGAATGTAATTATCTATATTTTAATTTTATATTTTGGGAAATATATATAAACATAAATATGAACATTTTTCATTTAGGGATCAATGTAGGATTCATAAAGGATGATGAGGATATTTGGTGATGAAAGCAAACAATTCTGGAGAAGGCAGATTGGATATCATCCCACTAATTGGAATGTGGGGCCCACACTACAGGCCCAATAAAGCCCAAAATTTATGGGAGACTAGAAGAAATATATATTAACAAATAACACTTTCGCAGACAGTGATAATTCGTCCTAAATTGTGGTGATTAGGGCAGCCCAATTTGAAGATTCAATTCTAGGCCAGATTATGCGGCCCAGAAAAACAGACCACTATTTATATCATATCTCGCTAAAGGGTTATTATTTTGTGCTGAAAGTTTACATAAGTTTTGGGAACATCCGGGGATTCATTTAATTACTCTAGGACCCACTCCAATTCGGCCTTCGAGAAGGTCCTTTAGGCGCGTCGTTCGGGTGGATACAAGCTGGCTGCAACATCGGGGCAAGAAGTGGAAAAGTCTCTCAACATTAATGTTCCACCCACATTTCCCCAACACAATTAATTAAAGGCACATGGGATAGGGGATTCAAGTACACCATTGGATTATAATCTTATTATGCCAAATTTTCATTGTAGCATTTTTCCATCCCATGTAAGTTGTTCGAATCACCTTATTTTCTTAATAAAAGTTCTTCTTTTATCTTGTTCTGTTCTTCCTCTTATCACCTTGATACTGTTGCCTCACGGTGTGAAATTTTCACACCAAACCTAGTGATTTTGTTCACACAACGATGGAGTGATCGTTATTTTTATTGTTTTTACATTTTCAATTCCACCCTCGTAAGTCTACATTCCACTTCCGTTGAGAACTTGTCCACAATGGAGGGCTAGCTCTTTTTTGGGTTGATCCAAGTGAGTATCAAGGGGCTGGATTGAATGTTATTTCTCATTCCCTAAATGTTATTAATTTATTTTAATTGAGTTTCTTTCATTCAATTATTTTTATTCTTCCTCTTCCTTATTGAATTTATTCACCCCACTTTCATGTGCTAATTACATCCTTTACCTTGGAGTGCTCATGAAAATGATCCTACAAGTGTATATGTGATTATCATGTGTTTTTAAGGTGTTTAATCAGTATGTGATGCGGTTAGTTTGAATTCATTGCATGAATCCTTCTCGAGTCAATGAAATTAAAATCGTAAAAAAAAGGAATTCATTCAATCCACCCCGAGCAATAACCTAGGACCAACTCATTTTCTCATAATTTGAATTCACATAGATCTTTTAGTGCTCTTTAAAAACCATCTAAAATCAACCCATGTTGGCCACTTCATAGCCAAAAATCCATCTCTTTTAGATGGTTTTGAACATCCATTCTCATCATTTGTGCACTTCAAGCCTAATATGCACCAATTTAGGCTCAATGTTTCATCTGATTTTAATGAATGCAATTATCTATATTTTAATTTTATATTTTGGTAAATATATATAAACATAAATATGAAAATTTTTCATTCAGGTATCAATGGAGGATTCATAAAGTATGATGAGGATATTTGGCGATGAAAGAAAACAATTCTGGAGAAGGCCGATTGGATATCATCCCACTGATGGGAATGTGGGGCCCACAAGACAAGCCCGATGAAGCCCCAAATTAATGGGAGACTAGAAAACATATAGGGGAACAAATAAATCTACTGGAGATAGTGATAATTCTTCCTAAATGGTGGTGATTAAGGTGGACCATGTTGAAGATTCAATTCTCGGCCAGATTCTGCGGCCGAGAAAAATAGCTCACTATTTATATCATATCTCGCGAAAGGTTTATTATTTTGTGCTGAAATTTTACAGGATATTATGGGACATCCGGGGATTCATTTAAGGCTTCTCAGGCCCACTCAAATTCGGCTTTCTAGAAGGTCCTTTCGGTGCGACTTTCCGGTGGATGCAAGCTGGCTGCAACTTCGGGGAAGAAGTGGAGAAGTCTCTCAACATTAATGTTTCACCCACCTTTCCCCAACAAAATTAATTAAAGGCAAATGGAATGTTGGAGGCTCTGCAAAGACTTCAATTTTTCCTGTTTAAGGCAATAGTGGTGGAGGATTTAGGCATCATGAAGCTTTGTTTTGATTGTAATGTTATTATGCCAAATTGCCTTTGTAGCATTTTTCCATCCCATGTAAGTTGTTCAAATCACCTTAGTTTTTAATAAAAGTTCTTATTATTATCTTTTTCTATTCTTCCTCTTATCACCTTGATACCATTGCCTCATGTTGTGAATTTACTCACACCAAACCATGTGATTTTGTTCACACAATGGAGGAGTGATCATTATTTTTGTTGTTTTTACTTCTTCAATTCCACCCTCTTAAGTCTACTTTCCATTTCCATTGAGAAGTTGTCATAAATGGAGCACTAGATCTTTTATTGGTTGATCCAAGGGAGTATAAAGAGGCTGGATTGAATGTTATTTCTCCTTCCCTAAATGTTATTAATTTATTTTAATTGAATTTCTTTCATTCAATGATTTTTATTCTTCCTCTTCCTTAATCTGCCTATTTGATAACTCTGCTTGACCATTGGTTTGAGGATGGTACGCAGTGGAAACTTTAAGAGAAATTTCATACTTTGACATGAGTGAAGAGAATGGGCGATTACAGAAATGTGTTCCACGATCACTGATTATAGCCCTCAGAACTCCAAATCTAGAAAAGATATGCTCTTTAAGGAATCAGATCACAACTTGATGATCATTAGTCTTGGTGGGAATGGCCTCAACCCATTTTGAGACGTAATCAATAGCTAAGAGGATATACAAGTATCCCTTATAGTTTGGAAAGGGTCCCATGAAATCAATTCCCCAACAATCAATGATTTCAACGACCAGAATAGGAGTGATGGTATTTGATTCCTTTTCGAAATGGATCCTAATTGCTGACACTGAGGACAAATTTTACAGAATTTTAAGGAATCATTAGTGAGGTTCAGCCCGTAGAAACCACTTTGGAGGACCTTTGCAGTGGTTTTATTTGTAGAAAAGTGGCCTCCACATGCCTCTCCATGACAAAATTTTAGAATGGACTCTTGCTCAGACTCGGGAACACATCTCCTGATGATTTGATCAGGACAGAACATGAAGAGGTAAGGATCATCAAAAATGTAGTGTTTGACATCAAAAAGGAATTTCCTCTTAGCTTGGGTCCCCGGGAATTTTGGAATGTCAGCCGTCACCAAATCGTTTTCTATGTCAGCATACCAAGGGAACTCACTCACTGAATAGAGGTGCTCATCGGGAAATGAATTAGACACAGAGAGGTGGTGTGAGTTGTCATGGAATTCCATCCTAGAGAGGTGATCAGCTATAACATTTTCAACACCCTTTTTATCTGTAATGGTTAAATCGAACTCTTGATGAAGAAGGACCCACCTAATCAATTTAGTTGTGGCATCTTGTTTTTGGAAAAGGTATTTTAGGGATGAATGGTCAGTGAAGACAATGATGGGTGATCCTAAGAGATAAGACCTGAATTTATCTAAGTAAAAGACAACAGCAAGCATCTCTTTCTCAGTGGTGGTGTAGTTTATTTGTGCATCATTTGAAGATTTTATTTCATAAGCAATGACACATGGAGTTTTCTCACACCGTTGTCCTAAGACTTCCCCTACAGCGAAGTCTTGCATCACACATGAGCTCGAAAAGAAGTTTCCAATTTAGAGATTTCATGATAGGTGGAGATATAAGAGTTGACTTGAGTGTAGGTAATGATTCCTCATAGCTTTCTGTCCATAAAAGTGGAGCATCTTTTACCTATAGAGAATAAAGTGGTGGAGAAATAGAGATGAAATTCCGAATGAACCTTCTATAAAATCCAGCATGTCCTAAGAAGGACCTCACTTCATTAACAGTTTTAGGAGACGGAAGGTGACTAATGATTTCAACCTTAGCTTTATCAACTTCAATCCCTCTACAAGATACCAGATGACAAAGAACATGTCCTCCCCTTACCATGAAATGGAATTTTTCCAAATTTTGTATGATATTCTTATCCTCACACCTTGAAAAAACCTTTTCAAAATTTAGAAGGCATCCCTCAAATGTATCCCAAAAGATGGAGAAATCATCCATGAAGACCTCTAAACAATCCCCCACCATGTCCGAGAAGATTCCCATCATGCACCGCTGGAAGGTACCAAGGGCATTACATAACCCAAAGGGCATGCGCTTGAAGGCAAAAGTGCAGAATGGACTGGTGAAGGTTGTTTTTCCTTGATCTTCTAAGGAGACTTCGATTTGATTATACCCTGAGAATCCATCTAAGAAGCAGTAGAATTGATGACCCGCCACTCGCTTGAGGACTTGATCAATAAAGGGCAAGGGGAAATGGTCTTTCTTGGAACAATAGTTGAGCTTCCTATAGTCAATACAAACTCTCCATCCACTACAAACCCTTGTTGTAAGAATCTATCCATCATTATTAGTTATTACTGTGATTCCAGCCTTCTTTGGAACCACATGGATTGGGATAACCCACTAACTCTCAGCTATAGGATAGATGATACCAGCTTTTAACAATTTCAAAAGTTTTTTTCTCACTACTTCCATGAGATTAGGATTGAGTCACCACTAAGGTTGACGAAATGGCATGGAATCAAATTCTAGAACAATTCTATGAGTCTCGATAAGTGGGCTAATCCCAGAAATATCAGATGGGGTCCATCCAATGGCTTTCTTGTGTCTCCTAAGGACACCTAGAAGAATCCTCCCATGATTGGATTCAAGAGAGGAAGAAATGACAACATGAAAGGATTGATTGTACCCTAAGAACACATACTTGAGTGATGAAGGTAAAACCATAAATTCAAGATCAGAGTGTTTATCACTTTCCAAGAAAGGATGAGACTTTGTATTGAACTCAGTTTCTTTGATCAGATTTCTTGAAAAAATTGGTTCCTTGTGAAAAGAATTTTCATCCACTAAATTAGCTAGAGTAGTTTCATGAAGGGGTATGGACTCGATGTTATTGATTTCACCCATTGTATCATTGATTGGATATTCTATAAAATCATCAATAGAGAAATCTTAAAGTGATTCAAGCCAAGGAGACAAATTTCCCTCTTGTGAACAAAGAAAATCAATCTCTTCTTGACTTAAACATCCTTCGGTAATTCATCAATGTTCCTTGAGTTCACTATCAACACTACCAATCCAATTAACCTAGTGGATCTCTTAATCATCCCCAATTTAATAGTTTTCATTGTAGATGTTCAAGTCTAGACTCATGTTTCCAAAGGTGAAGGTCATGTTACCATTTCGGACTCGGATAACAGAGTAGATTATTACAAGAAAGGGACGACCAAGGATGATTGGGGTTTTATCCCTAGGACCTAAGCTTGTGTGATTGTCTAGAACAATAAAGTCAGCTGGGTAAATGCAATTTTCAGCTTTCACCAAAACATCCTTTAAGATCTCCTTCAGAACTTGAATGCTACGATCAGCAAGTTGAAGAGTGACACATCTGGGTTGGAGTTCTTCGAGCCCTAACTGAAAATACATAGCATAAGTAATGAGGTTCACACTGGATCCTAAATCACACAAGGCTTTGAAAACATTGTTCTCTCCTAGTTTAACATTTATGTAAGGTCATCTCGGGTCTTTCATATTTGAGGGAAGGGATCCTTGGATTGTTGTGCTATCATTTGCTACCAGAAGGACTTGGTTCTTATGTGATAATTTCCATTTAAATGTGCAGAGGTCCTTAAGTTATTTTGAGTATGCAGGAATGGTTTGAATGGCATCGAGGATTGGAATGTTTAACTTGACTTTAGATAATATTTCCCTCAATGTTTCACTCAATTCAGTCTTGGTTTTCCCCCTCATTCGTTGAGAAAATGGGGCAGGTTGTGGGGTTGTTTTTTGAAGAGTTGTTTCTTTCACATTTTTTTAGTATCTTCAGTTTGTTCATGTGTTTCATTTGAATTTTAATTGGAGTTTGAATCTTCAGGTGGGTTTTGAACTATTTGTTCAGGTTTCTCAATTGATTTCCCACTTCTCAAAAATGTCACAGCCTTTAGTTGTTCATGAGTTGTTTGAGTGCAACTTGTCTTCCCCCTTGATTTTTGTTGTGGATTGGCCTGTTTGGGCATGGGTGACTTTCCAGATTTGATGGTTTGAAGTTCTTGTTTCCAGGAAGATACTTCTGAGTTCATCCTTTACATTTGATTGCACAGTTGTTCAAGGATTGGGAGAGGGACAGATTGGGAAGGGGCTTGTGTTGGTTGGGTTATCCCAGGGGGGATACTTTTGTTATTGGATGGGTTGTTGGTATTGGACTAGTTTTGGTTGGAATTGGATATGGTTTTGAAAATTTTGTGTAGGGTAGGGGTTTGGTCCTTGTGGTTTGCTAGGATGTTGGTTATCTTTCCATCGGAAGCCTGGGTGGTCATTATACCTTGGGTTGAATGTATTTGGGTATTGAGGCTTTTGAACGTTTAGGGCATTGACTTCAGCAGGTGGTCCTCCTAAAAGATCATCCTTGATGGATGGAATGGTTGGGAAGTTGTCTGTTTTGTGGTCATGTTTGTCACAGATTGTGCAAACAAGGTCTACAGTTCAGATTTGATAAATTTTCCTATGGTCTATCTCTTCAACCTTCCTAGAGAGTGCTGCATGTTTCTCCCTAAGGTTTTCCTCTTCTCTAAGTGTATGCATTCCAGCAGTTCTTTGAGGATTCTTAGAATAAGGTGATTTTCTCCATGTTTGGTTTTGTTCAGTAAGGATTTCTAGATACTCGTAAGCATCATTTGGGGATTTATTTTTAAAGGTCCCATTACACATCATGTCAATGAATTGTTTGTTCCCTGGGCCCAAACCATCATAGAAAATTCTTATTTGTTCAGGAATAGAAAAACCATGGTGTGGAACCATGTTTAGGGTGTCTTTGAACCTCTCCCATGTTTCATATAATTAATCTCCCTCATTTTCAAAAAAGTTTTGGATAGTCTTTTTAAGTGAAATTGTTTTGTGGTGGGGAAAGTATTTCTTGTAGAATTCTCTTTGTAGTTGGTTCCAAGTGTGGATTGATGAAAGTCTCGAATTATTTAAGCAGTTATTTTCTCGATCCTTAAGTGAGAAAGGAAAGAGCCTCATCTTAGCTGACTCATGTTGATATGGTGAGCACATGGTTTCATCAATGTCATTGAACTCCTTGACATGAAGTTAAGGCATTTCTAACTCCATCCCATGGAAAGTTGGAAGGTGGTCTAGGACATGAGGTTTAAAGACATAGTGGGAATCTGCTTGGGAATCATGCCTAATGCAAGAGGGTGCATTGGTCCAGGTAGGTATAAGGTAGTGATTCATGGTTTGATCGACTACATTCCCCAAATTTGGGGCTGCCTCATTTGGATTTCCATTTTGGTTCCTGCCTGGGTTTATGAGTTGGTTTCTTTGAAGGCCCTCCATTGAAATTAACTCAATCTTTAACTCTGGGGTATTATGAAGATTAGGATCCAATGGTGTACTTGACTCCCCTATCCTATGACTTTCCTCCCTAACTAGTCTATTTGAGTTATCGCGGTTGTAGGCGAACATGCGCCAAAAGAAAAAAAAGTGAGAAAGGGAAAAGATAAGAGGTCTTGGGTGAATATAGAAGAATGGGGGTGAGTAAAGAAGGTTTTTGTCCAAGGAACTTACTTGGTCCCCGACAACGACGTCAAAATTTGGTTTCGCCCAAATTTACCCAAGTTTTAATGCTCAAGTGGTCGCTTGTAGTGTAGCTTGGGTTGTCGAATCCTCAGAGTCCTAAGAAGAACCTTAAGACACTCAGGAAAAAGAGATGGATTTTTGGATATGAAGTGGCCAACTTGGGTTTATTTTAGATGGTTTTGAAAGAGAACTAAAATATCTATGTGAATTCAAATTATGAGAAAATGAGTTGGTCCTAAGTTATTGCCCGGGGTGGATTGAATTAATTCCTTTTTTTTACGATTTTAATTTCATTAACTCGAGAAGGATTCATGCAATGAATTCAAACTAACCTCATCAATTACTGATTAAACACCTTCAAAACTAATGATAATCACCTATACACTTGTAGGATCATTTTCATGAGCACTCCAAGGTAAATGATGTAATTAGCACAAGAATGTGGGGTGAATAAATTCAATAAGGAAGAGGAAGAATAAAAATAATTGAATGAAAGAAACTCAATTAGAAGAAATTAATAACATTTAGGGAATGATAAATAACATTCAATCCAGCCCCTTTCTACTCCTTCGGATCAACCCATAAAAAGTTTTCCCTCTATTGATGACCAGTTCTCAACGGAAGTGGAAAGTAGACTTACTAGGGTGGAATTTAAGAAGTAAAAACAAAAAAAATAACGATCACTCCACCATTGTGTGAACAAAATCACAAGGTTTGGTGTGAATAAATTCACACCTGGAGGAAATGGTATCAAGGTGATAAGAGGAAGAATAGAACAAGATAATAAGAAGAACTTTTTTTAAAAACTATGGTGATTCGAACAACATACATGGGATGGAAAAATGCTACAAGGACAATTTGGCATAATAACATTACAATCAAAACAAAGTTCCAAGATGCCTGAATCCTCCAACACTACTACCTTAAATAGTAAAAAATGAAGTTTTGTCCGAGCCCCCAACATCCCATGTGCCTTTAATTAATTGTGTTGGGGAAAGGTGGGTAGAACATTAATGTTGAGAGACTTTTCCACTTCTTGCCCCGAAGATGCAGCCATCTTGCTTCCACCAGAAAGACACGCATAAAGGACCTTCAATAAGGCCGCATTTGAGTGTGCCTTATAAGACTTAAATTAATCCACGGATGTCCCCTAACATCCTGTAAAATATTATCCCAAAATAATAAACTTTTAGCGAGATATGATATAAATAATTGGCTGTTTTTCGGGGCCGCAGAATCTGGCCAAGAATTGCATCTTCAACTTGGGCCACCTTAATCACCACCATTTAGGACGAATTAGCACTGTCTCCAGAAGCATTATATGTTTCTATATATGTCTTCTAGTAACCCATGAATTTTGGGCTTCATTGGGCCTGTATTTTTCCCCCCACATTCCCATCAGTGGGATGATATCCAATCTGTCTTCTCCAGAATTGTTTCCTTTCATCACCAAATATCCTCATCATCCATTATGAATCCTCCATTGATCCCTGAATAAAAAATGTCCGTATTTATCTTTATATATATTTACCAAAATTTTAAATTAATATATATATAATTACATTCTTTAAAATCAGATGAAACATTGGGCCAAAATTGGTGCATATTAGGCATGAAGTGCACAAATGATGAGAATGGATGTTCAAAATTAAAATCCACTAACTAAGGCCCATAAGATCAAAAATGAACGTTTAATAACCTTAAAATGTAATCAATATATGTGTTTTTATTGGATAATCACACCCCCCAACTTGAGTTTTTCTAGTCCCGAGCAAAATATATCTCACAAAAATGAAATTCAAATGATCTTTTGCAAAAACATTTTAATACAGATTTCTCACCCAACGATCACATACCAAACAATTATGAAACCCATCAAAAACATTTAAAACAAGATATTTCCACATGAATTTCTCAATCCCAAGCTCATTCCATTGTTCAAATTCATTACCATATTTCATCCAAATTCAATTAAGCATGATGAAGTGTTGCACGTCACAATAGACATGGGGGTTCATTTCCATTCGAGGGAGAAAAGATGGAAGTGCTAGGAGCAATCAAATTTTAATAATGAGATGAGTACTCATTTTTTTGTTTTGTTTTTCAATTTTTCCATGGTAATTGAAATTGATCTCAATCGAGTCAACCCATGTAGCAAGACTTTGCCGAGGACTCCTAGGATCAAAGACCTTAGGGCACCATGTGAAGCTCACATACTCGGACATCATCTCGAGTTAACTCAATCAAAAACAAATTCAAATTACCAAAAATAGAGATACAATTCTCAACTCTGGGCCAGACAACTATGGAGTCACGATCCCCTAGTGTCGAAAGCCACACATTATGTCAATTCATTTCTCTACGCGCAATTGATTTTTTTTGAATACTCATGTTAAAATTAAAATGATCGCCAATCCTATGATATTTATTATGGGACCCCAAGAACTCAAACAAAAACCCCATAATCTAGGGGACGTACATTGTGTTTTTTTTAAATGGATGAAAATATAAAAGTGAAAAATCACATCGTACAACCGCACTTTCCAATATCTATTCACATGAACTTAAACTCGCATTAAAATCAGAATCAAGGCATGCAAAATTATTTGATATCCAATTTCAGAGATTGGAATGTATGTTATCATGTTCAAGGTTAATGACATTTTTCCTTCCACACATTTTTATCTCCCCCCCAACTTGGAATAACACTATCCCCAGTGTTTAAATAATTGAAACATAGAAGTGGTAGGATAGAAGTTCAACGAAGACATTGAAAATAAAAATTATGGAATGAAGTCACATGGTGGTTGATGTTGAAAATGCATTACCATGTCTCCCTTCTGTTCTGGTTTGTCTCCCAATGGCTTGGACGGTTGTGAACAGCTTTTCCCAATGACCTGTGACATGCCTTTAAATTTTTTTGATATATATATATATATTGTATTTTTTTCACCTAAAAAAGGTACAAATAACATAAACTGATGATACATTGTCTTCTCTGAAATTTTTGTGTAAGGTATTACTCAGGGATCACACCATGTGACACAGATGAATACGGTGCTCCCCTTTCATAACCATCCTTACTCAAAAAAGAAGAACATGTCTACAATCTATTTTTCAAAAAAAAATACCTACAAAAATATATAATAAAATAAAATAAACTGATGATACATTGTCTTCTTTATATTTTCTGGATAAGGTATTACTGAGGCATCACACTGCGTGACACAGATGAATACGGTGCTCCCCTTTCATACCCATCATTACTAATAAAAGAAGAACAGGTCAACAGTGTATATTTTTTTTAAATAAAAAAATGAAGAACAAGGGAAAAAAAAGATGATTCACAAAGATTAGAAACATGAAGACCACGGGTTGCCTCCCGTGCAGTGCTTTTGTTTAATGTCGTTAGCCCGACATGGATCCTAAATCTATCAATTTTTCCTGGTTCATAGGTTTGATCTGTTAACTCTACCTCTATATCCTAATTATTGAATGATTCAATGAATGGTTTTAACCTAGGACCATTGACCTTAAAAATGTTACCACTTGTGGGATCCTGAATCTCTACTGCCCCATGGGGGTACACATGATGTACTATGAATGGACTTGACCATCTAGACCTTAACTTTCCCAGGTGTAAATGAAGTTTTGCACTATAAAAGAGTACAGGTTTTCCCAGTTCAAATTGTTTGACTTTGATATTCCTAGATTGGTAGGCTTGAACTATAGCTTTATTTATCCTTAAATTTTCATAAGCCTCCATCCTATGTTCCTCAAGTTCATTCAGATCTAATTTCCTCTTTTCTTCGGCTAACGAAATGTCGAAATTCATTTTTTTGATTGCCCAAAATGCCTTATGATCAATTTCAACAGGTAAATGGCATGATTTTCCATAAACCAACCTATATGGTGACATTCCTAGGATGGTTTTGAATGTTGTACGATATGCCCAAAGGGCATCCAAGAGTTTCTCAGACCAATCTTTCCTAGAGGGGTTGACAGTTTTTTCAAGAATTTGATTAATCTCCCTATTTGATAACTCTGCTTGACCATTGGTTTGAGGATGGTATGCCATGGAAACATTATGAGAAATTCCATACTTATACATGAGTGAAGATAATGGGCGATTACAGAAATGGGTTCCACGATCACTGATTATAGCCCTTAAAACTCCAAATCTAGAAACGATATGCTCTTTAAGGAATAGGATCACAACATGATGATCATTAGTCTTGGTGGGAATGGCCTCAACCCATTTTGAGATGTAATCAATAACTAAGAGGATGTATAGGTATCCCGTAGAGTTTGGAAAGGGTCCCATGAAATCAATTCCCCAACAATCAAAAATTTCAATGAACAGAATGGGAGTGAGGGGCATTTGATTACTTTTGGAAGTGGATACTAATTTCTGACACTGAGGACAACTTTAACATAATTTGAAGGAATCCTTAGGGAGGTTTAGCCAGTAGAAACCACATTGGACGACCTTTGCAGTGGTTTTCATTGTAGAAAAGTGGCCTCCACATTACTCTCCATGAAAAAATTTTAGAATGGACTCTATCTCAGACTCGGGAACACATCTCTAGATTATTTGATCATGACAGAGCTTGAAGAGGTAAGTATAATCAAACACGTAGTGTTTGACATCAGAAAGGAATTTCCTCTTATTTTGGGTCCCTAGGAATTTTGGAATGTCACCCATCACCAAATGGTTTTCTATGTCAGTATACCAAGGGAAATCACTCACTGAATAGAGGTGCTCATCTGGAAATGAATCAGACACAGAGAGGTGGCGTGAGTTGTCTTTGAATTCCATCCTAGAGAGGTGATCAACTACAACATTTTCAACACCCTTTTTATACTTAATGGTTAAATATAACTCTTGAAGAAGAAGGACCCACCAAATCAATCTAGCCTTGGCATCTTGTTTTTGGAAAAGGCATTTTAGGGCTGAATGGTCAGTGAAGACAATGATGGGTGATCCTATGAGATAAAACCTGAATTTCTCTAAGGCAAAGACAACAGCAAGAAGCTCTTTCATAGTGGTGGTGTCGTTTATTTGTGCAACTTTTAATGATTTTATTTCATATGCAATGACTCATGGTGTTTTCTCACACCATTGTCCTAACACAGCCCCTACAGCGAAGTCACTTGCATCACACATGAGCTCGAAAGGAAGTATCCAATTTGGAGACTGCATGGTAGGTGGAGATATAAGAGTTGACTTGAGTGTAGAGCATGATTCATCACAGCTTTCTGTCCATAAAAATGGAGCATCTTTTACCAATAGAGCAGAAAGTGGTCGAGAAATAGAGCTGAAATTCCTAATGAACCATCTATAAAAGCCAGCATGTCCTATGAAAGACCTCACATCCTTAACAATTTTAGGAGAGGGAAGATGACAAATGATTTCAACCTTAGCTTTATCAACTTCAATCCCTCTTCTAGATACCAGATGACCTAGAACATTTCCTTCCCTTACCATGAAATGGCATTTTTCCCAATTTAGTATGAGATTATTATCCTTGCACCTTGACAAAACCTTTTCAACATTTAGAAGGCATCCCCCAAAATTATCCCCAAAGATGGAGAAATCATCCATGAAGACCTCTAAACAATCCACCACCATGTCCGAGAAGATTCCCATCATGCACCGCTGGAAGGTACCAGGGACATTACATAACCCAAAGGGTATGTTCTTGAAGGAAAAAGTGCCGAATGGATAGGTGAATGTTGTTTTTCATTGATCCTCTAAGGAGAATTCAATTTGATTATACCCTGAGAATCCATCTAGGAAGTAGTAGAATTGATGACCCGCCACTCGCTCAAGGACTTGATCAATAATGGGCAAGGGGAAATGGTCTTTCTTGGCACAAGAGTTGAGCTTCCTATAGTCAATACAGACTCTCCATCAACTATTAACCCTTGTTGGAATCATCTCTCCATCATTATTGGTTATTACTGTGATTCCAGCCTTCTTTGGAACCACATGGATTGGGCTAACCCACTCACTCTCAGCTATAGGATAGATGATACCAGCTTTTAACAGTTTCAAAAGTTCTTTTCTCACTACTTCCATGATATTAGGATTGAGTCACCGCAGAGGTTGAGGACATGGCATTGAATCGAATTCTAGAACAATTCTATGAGTCCCGATAAGTGGGCTAATTCCAGGAATATCAGATAGGGTCCATCCAATGGCTTTCTTGTGTCTCCTAAGGACATCTAGAAGCATCCTCTCATGATTGGCTTCAAGAGAGGAAGAAATGACAACAGGAAAGGATTGATTGTCCCCTAAGAATTCATACTTGAGTGATGAAGGTAAAACCATAAATTCTAGATCAGAGTGTTTATCACTTTCCAAGAAAGGATGAGACTTTGTATTGAACGCAGTTTCATTGTTCAGATTTCATGACAAAATTGGTTCCTTGTAAAAAGAATTTTCATCCACTAAATTAGCTAGATTAGTTTCATGAATGGTTATGGATTAGATGTTATTAATTTCACCCATGGTATCATTGATTGGTGATTCTAGAAAATCATCAATAGAGAAATCTGAAAGAGATTCAATCCAAGGAGACAAATTTCCCTCATGTGAACAAATAAAATAAATATCTTCTTGACTTAAACATCCTTCAGTAATTCCTTGATGTTCCTTGAGTTCACTATCAACACTACCTATCCAATTAACCTCATGGATCTCTTAATCATCCCCAATTTGAGAGTTTTCATTGTAGATGTTTAGGTCTAGACTCGTGTTTCCAAAGGTGATGGTCATGTTCCCATTCTGGACTCAGATAACAGAGTTGATTTTTGCAAGGAAGGGACGACCATGGATGATTGGGTTTTTATCCCTAGGACATAAACTTGGGTGATTGTCTAGAACAATGATGTCATCTGGGTAAATGAAATTATCAACTTTCATGAAAACATCCTTTAAGATCCCCTTTGGAACTCGAATACTACGATCAGCAAGTTGAAGAGTGACAGATGTGGGTTGGAGTTCTTCGAGCCCTAACATACAATACATAGAATAAAGAATGAGGTTCACACTGGCACCTAGATCACACAAGGCTTTGACAACTTTGTTCTCTCCTAGTTCAACATTTCTGTAAGTGCAACCTGGGTCTTTCATCTTTGGAGGAAGGGTTCCTTGGATTGTTGTGCTAACATTTGCTGCCAGAAGGACTTGGTTCTTATGTGAGAATTTCCATTTAAATGTGCAATGGTCCTTAAAGTATTTTGAGTATGCAGGAATAGTTTCAGTGGAATCATGGAGTGGAATTTTCAGCTTGACTTGTGAGAATATTTCCCTCAATGTTTCACTCAATTTAGGCTTGGTTTTCCCCCTCATGCTTTGAGGAAATGGGGCAGGTTGTGGGGTTTTATTTTGAAGAGTTGTTTCTTTCACATTATTATTAGTATCATTAGTTTGTTCATGTGTTTCATTTGAATTTTCATTAGTGTTTGAATCTTCAGGTGGGTTTTGAACTATTTTTTCAGGTTTCTCAATTGATTTTCCACTTCTCAGAACTGTCACATCCTTTAGTTGTTCATGAGTTGTTTGAGTGCAACTTGTCTCCCACCTTGATGTTTTTTGTGGAATGGCCTGTGTGGGAATGGGTTCCTTTCCAGTTTTGAGGGGTTGAAGTTCTTGTTTCAGGGAAGAGACTTATGAGTTCATCCTTTCCATTTGTTTTCACAGTTGTTCAAGGATTGGGATAGGGTCATATTGGAAAGGGGCTTGTGTTGGTTGGGTTATCCCAGGGGGATACTTTGGTTTTTGTATGGGTTGTTGGTATTGGACTGGAGGATGTTGGTATTAGACTGGTTGTGGTTGGAATTGGTTATGGTTTGGAAAATTTTGTGTAGGGTAGGGGTTTCGTCCTTGTGGTTGGCTAGGTTGTTGGTTATCTTTCCATAGGAATCCTGGGTGGCCATTATTCCTTGGGTTGAATGTGTTTGGGTATTTAGGATTTTGAAAGTTTAGGTCATTGACTTCAGCAGCTGGTCCCCCTAAAAGAAAATCCTTGATGGATGGAATGGTAGGGCAGTTCTCTGTTTTGTTGTCATGTTTGTCACAGATTGTGCAAAAAAGGTCTACAGTTTGGATTTCATGGATTTTCCTATGGTCTATCTCTTCATCCTTCCTAGATAGTGCTGCAAGTTTCTCCCTAAGGATTTCCTCTTCTCTGAGTGTATGAATTACAACAGTTCTTTGAGGATTTTAGAATAAGGTGGTGTTCTCAATGTTTGGTTTTAATCAGCAAGGATTTCTAGATAATCGTAAGCATCATTTGGGGATTTTTTTAAAGGTTCCATTACACATCATGTCAATGAATTTTTTGTTCCCTAGGCCCAAACCTTCATAGAAAATTCTTACTTGTTCAGGAATAGAAAAACCATGGTGTGGAACCATGTTTAGGGTGTTTTTGAACCTCTCCCACGTTTCATATAATGACTCTCTCTCTTTTTCAAAAAAGTTTTGGATACTCATTTTAAGTGAAATTGTTTTGTGGTAGGGAAAGTATTTCTTGTAGAATTATCTTTGAAGTTGGTTCCAAGTGTGGATTGATGAAGGTCTCAGACTATTTAACCAGTTCTTTGCTCGATCCTTAAGTGAGAAAGGAAAGAGCCTCATCTTAGTTCACTCAAGTTGATGTGGTGAGCACATGGCTTCAACAATGTCATTGAACTCCTTGACATGAAGGTAAGGAATTATTGACTCCATCCCATGGTAAGTTGGAAGGTGATTTAAGACATGAGGTTTAAAGACATAGTTGGAATCTCCTTGGTCATCATGCCTAATGCAAGAGGGTGCATTGGTCCAGGTAGGTGTAAGGTAGTCATTCATGGTTTGATCGACTAAATTCCCCAAATTTGGGGCTGCCTCATTTGGATTTCCATTTTGGTTCCCGCCCGGGATTATGAGTTGGTTTATTTGAAGACCCTCCATTAAAAATGACACAATCTTTAACTCTGGGGTATTAGGAAGATTAGGATCCAATGGTGTACTTGACTTATCTATCCTATGACTTTCCACCCTAACTAGTCTGTTTGAGTTATCGCGGGTGAAGGCGGACATGTGCCAAAAAAAAGTGAGAAAGGGAAAAGTTAAGAGATATTGGTTGAGAATAGAAGAATGAGGGTCAGGAAAGAATGTTTTTTTTCTAAGGAACATACTTGGTCCCCGGCAACAGTGCCAAAATTTGGTTTCACCCAAATTTACCCAAGTTTTAAGGGTTAAGCGGTCGCTTGTAGTGTAGCTTGGGTTGTCGAATCCTCAGAGACCTAAGAAGAATCTTAAGACAGTCAATAAAAAGAGATGGATTTTTGGCTATGAAGTGGCCAACATGGGTTGATTTTATATGGTTTTGAAAGAGCACTAAAAGATCTATGTGAATTCAAATTATGAGAAAATGAGTTGGTCCTAGGTTATTTCTCGGGGTGGATTGAATGAATTCCTTTTTTTTACGATTTTAATTTCATTGACTCGAGAAGGATTCATGCAATGAATTCAAACTAAGCTCATAAATTACTGATTAAAAACCTTCAAAACACATGATAATCACCGATACACTTGTATAATCATTTTCATGAGCACTCCAAGGTAAAAGATGTAATTAGCACATGAAAGTGGGGTGAATAAATTAAATAAGGAAGAGGAAGAATAAAAATCATTGAATGAAAGAAACTCAATTAAAAGAAATTAATAACATTTAGGGAATGAGAAATAACATTCCATATATCCCCTTGCTACTCCCTTTGATCAAACCATAAAAGAGCTAGCCCTCCATTGAGGACAAGTTCTCAACGGAAGTGGAAAGTAAACTTATGAGGGTGGAATTGAATAAGTAAAAACAACAAAAATAACGATCACTCCATTGTTGTGTGAACAAAATCACAAGGTTTGGTGTGAATATATTCACACCTTGAGGAAACGGTATCAAGGGGATAATAGGAAGAACATAACATGATAAGAAGAAGAAATTTTACTAAA
This sequence comes from Viscum album, assembly GCA_963277665.1. Lineage (NCBI taxonomy): Eukaryota > Viridiplantae > Streptophyta > Magnoliopsida > Santalales > Viscaceae > Viscum > Viscum album. The sequence goes on along the minus strand of OY728161.1, from coordinate 576,509,758 downwards.
AACTAAGGTGATTCGAACAACTTACATGGGATGGAAAAATGCTACAACGATAATTTGGCATAATAACATTACAATCAAAACGATTCTCCAAGATGCCTAAATCCTCCACCACAACTACCTTAAATAAGAAAAAATGAAGACTTGGCGGAGCCCCAACGTCCGATGTTCCTTTAATTAATTTTTTTGGGGAAAGGTGGGTGGAACATTAATGTTGAGAGACTTTTCCACTTCTTTCCCTGAAGTCGTAGCCAGCTTGCATCCACCAGAAAGATGCGCCTAAAAGACCTTCTATAAAGGTGAGTTTTAGTGGTCCCTAGTATACTAAAATGAAGCCCCGGATGTCCCCTAACAGACTGTAACATTTCAGACCAAAATAATAAACCTTTCGTGAGATATGATATAACTAGTGGGATGTTTTTCTGGGTCGCAGAATCTAGCCCAGAATTGAATCTTCAACTTGAGCCGCCTTAATCACCACTATTTAGGACGAATTAGCACTATCTACAGTAGATTTATTTGTTCCTCTATATGTTTTCTAGCCTCCCATGAATGTTGGGCTTCATTGGGCCTGTCTTGTCGGCCCCACATTCCCATCAGTGGGATGATATTCAATCTGCCTTCTCTAGAATTGTTTCCTTTCATTACCAAATATCATCATCATCCTTTATGAATCCTCCATTGATCCCTGAATGAAAGATTTTCATGTTTATGTTTATATATATTTTCCAAAATATAAAATTAAAATGTAGTTAATTACATTCTTTAAAATCAGATGAAACAATGAGCCTAAATTGGTGCATATTAGGCATGAAGTGCACAAATGATGAGAATGGATGTTCAAAACCATCTAAAAGAGATCTATTTTTGGCTATAAAGTGTCCAACATTGGTTGATTTTAGATGGTTTTGAAATAGCACTAAAATATCTATGTGAATTCAAATTATGAGAAAATGAGTTGGTCCTAGGTTATTGCTCGGGGTGGATTGAATTAATTCCTTTTTTTTATTATTTTAATTTCATTTACTCGAGAAGGATTCATGCAATGAATTCAAACTAACCTCATCACATACTGATTAAACACCTTCAAAACACATGATAATCACCTATACACTTGTAGGATCATTTTCATGAGCACTTCAAGTTAAAGGAATTAATTAGCACATGAAAGTGGGGTGAATAAATTCAATAAGGAAGAGGAAGAATAAAAATCATTGAATGAAATAAACTCAATTAAAAGAAATTAATAACAATTAGGGAATGAGAAATAACATTCAATCCAGCCCCTTTCTACTCCCTTGGACCAACCCATAAAAGAGATAGCCCTCCATTGATGACAAGTTCTCAACGGAAGTGGAAAGTAGACTTATGAGGGTGGAATTGAAGAAGTAAAAACAACAAAAATAAATATCACTCCACCGTTGTGTGAACAAAATCAAAAGGTTTGGTGTGAATAAATTCACACCTTGAGGAAACGGTATCAAGGTGATAAGAGGAAGAACAGAACAAGATAAAAGAAGAACTTTTATTAAAAACTAAGGTGATTCGATCAACTTACATGGGATGGAAAAATTCTACAAAGACAATTTGGAATAATAAAATTATAATAAAATGGTTTACTTGACTCCACTATCCCAAGTGCCTTTAATTAATAGTGTTAGGGAAAGGTGGGCGGAACATTAATATTGAGAGACTTTTCCACTTCTTGCCCCGAAGTTGCACCCAGCTTGCATCCACCGGAGAGACACGCCTAAAGGACCTTATAGAAGGCCGAATTGGAGTGGTCCCTAGAAGACTTAAATGAATACCCGGATGGCCCCTAACTGTCTGTAAAATTGTAGTCCAAAATAATAAATCTTTCGCGAGATATGATATAAATAGTGGCCTGTTTTTCTGGGCCGCAGAATCTGGCCCAGAAATGAATCTTCAAATTGGGCCGCCTTAATCACCACAATTTAGGACGAATTAGCACTGTCTCCAGCAGCGTTATTTGTTCTTATATATGTCTTATAGTCTCCCATGAATTTTGGGCTTCATTGGGCCTGTATTGTGGGCCCCACTTTCCCATCAGTGGAATGATATACAGTCTGCCTTCTCCAGAATTGTTTCCTTTCATCGACAAATATCATCATCATCCTTTACAAATCCTCCATTGATCTATGAATGAAAAATGTTCATATTTATGTTTATATATATTTAACAAAATATAAAATTAAAATATAGATAATTACATTCTTTAAAATCAGATGAATCATTGGGCCTAAATTGGTGCATATTAGGCATGATGTGCACAAATGATGAGAATGGATGTTCAAAATTAAAATCCTCTAACTCAGGCCCATAAGATCAAAAACGAAAATTTAATACCCTTAAAATGAAATCAAAATATATGTTTTTATTGGATAATAACACCCCCCCAACTTGAGTTTTTCTAGTCCCGAGAAAAATATATCTCACAAAAATAAAATTCAAATGGCCTTTTCCAAAAAAAAATTAAATACACATTTATCACCCAAAGATCACATAAAAAAATTATGAAACCCATAAAAATTATTTAAAAAAAGATATTTCCACAGGAATATCTCAATCCCAAGGCCACTATTTTGTTCAAATTCATTGTCATATTACATCCAAATTCAATTAAGCATGATGAAGTGTTGTGCGTCACAATAGACATGGGGGTTCATTTCCATTCGAGGGAGAAAAGATGGAAGCGCTAGGAGCAATCAAATTTTAATAATAAGATGAGTACTCATTTTTTTTTTGCAATTTTTCCATGGTAATTGAAATTGAGCTCAATCGAGTCAACCCATGTAGCAAGACTTTGCCGATGACTCCCAGGATCAAAGACCTTAGGGCACCAAGTGAAGCTCACATACTCGGGCATCATCTCGAGTAAACTCAATCAAAAACAAATTCAAATTACCAAAAATAGAGATAAAATGCCCACCTCTGGGCCAGACAACTATGGAGTCACGATCCCCAAGTGCCGAAATCCATACATTAGGTTAATTCATTTCTCTAAACGCAATTGATTTTTTTTGAATACTCATGTTAAAATTTAAATGATCGCCAATCCTATGCTATTTGTTATGGGTCCCCAAGAACTCAAACTAAAACCCCACAATATAGAGGACGTGCATTGTGTTTTTTTATTAAATGGATGAAAATATAATAGTGAAATATCACATCGTACAACCGCACATTCCAATATCTATGCACATGGACATAAACTTGAATTAAAATCAGAATCAAGGCATGAAAAATTATTTGATATCCAATTTCAGAGTTTGGATTGTATGTTATCATGTTCAAGTTTAATGAAATTTTTTCTTCCACACATTTTCATCTCTCCCACCAACTTGGAATAACACTGTCCCCAGTGTTTAATGAATAGAAACATAGAAGGGGCATGCTAGAAGTTCAACGAAGACATTGAAAATGAAAATTATGGAATGAAGTCACCTGGTGGTTGATGTTGAAAATGCATTCCCATGTCTCCCTTCAGTTCTGGTTTGTCTCCCAATAGCTTGGACGGTTGTGACCAACTTTTCCCAATGACCTATGACATGCCTTTAAAAAAAATTAATATATATATATACATTGTATTTTTTTACCTAAAAAGTTAAAAATAACATAAACTGATGATACATTGTCTTATCATAAATTTCTGGGTAAGGTATTACTCAGGGATCACACCGCATGACACGGATGAATACGGTGCTCCCCTTTCATACCCATCCTTATTCATAAAAAAGAACAGGTCAACAAACTATTTTTTTTAAAAAAATACCTAAAAAAATATAAAATAAAATAAAATAAACTGATGATACATTGTCTTCTTTATATTTTCTGGGTAAGTTATTACTCAAGGATCACACTGCGTGACACGGATGAATACGGTGCTCCCCTTTCATAACCATCCTTACTCATAAAAGAAGAACATGACATCAGTCTATATTTTTTTTAAATAAAAAAATTAAGAAGAAGGGAAAAAAAGATGATTCACAAAGATTAGAAACATGAAGACCATGGGTTACCTCTCGTGCAACGCTTTTGTTTAACGTCGTAAGCCCGACATGGATCCTAAATCTATCAATTTTTTCCTGGTTCATAGGTTCGCTCTGTTAACTCTACCACTATTTCCTGTTTATTTAATGATTCAATGAATCGTTTTAACCTATGACCATTGACCTTAAAAATGTTACCACTTGTGGGATCCTGAATCTCTACTGCCCCATGGGGGTACACATGATGCACTATGAATGGACCTGACCATCTAGACCTTAACTTTCTCGGGTGTAAATGGAGTTTTGAACTATACAAGACCACAAGTTTTCCAAGTTCAAATTGTTTGACATTGATATTCCTATATTGGTAGCCTTGAACTGTAGCTTTATTTATCCACTAATTTCCACAATCCTCCATCCAAAGTTCCTCAAGTTCATTAAGATATAATTTCTTCTTTTCATTAGCTAAAGAAATGTCAAAATTCGTTTTTTTGAATGCCCAAAATGCCTTATGCTCAATTTCAATAGGTAAATGGCATGCCTTTCCATAAACCAACCTATATGGTGACATTACTAGGATGGTTTTGAATGTTGTAAGATATTCCCAAAGGGCATACAAGAGTTTCTCAGACCAATCTTTCCTAGAGGGGTTGACAGTTTTTTCAAGAATTTGCTTAATCTCCCTATTTGATAACTTAGCTTGACCATTGGTTTGAGGATGGTATGTAGTGAAAACTTTATGAGAAATTCCATACTTAGACATGAGTGAAGAGAATGGGATGTTACAGAAATGGGTTCCACGATCACTGATTATAGCCCTTAGAACTCCAAATCTAGAAAAGATATGCTCTTTAAGGAATCAGATCACAACTTGATGATCATTAGTCTTGGTGGGAATGGCCTCTACCCATTTTGAGACATAATCAATAGCTAAGAGGATGTAGAGGTGTCCCTTAGAGTTTAGAAAGGGTCCCATGAAATCAATTCCCCAACAATCAAAAATTTCAACGACCGGAATGGGAGTTAGGGGCATTTGTTTCCATTTGGAAATGGATCCTAATTGCTGACACTGAGGACAACTTTTACATAATTTGAAGAAATCCTTAGTCAGGTTCGGCTAGTAGAAATCACTTTGGAGGACCATTGCAGTGGTTTTCATTGTAGAAAAGTGGCCTCCACATTACTCTCCATGACAAAATTTTAGAATGGACTCTTTCTCAGACTCGGGAACACATCTCTTGATGATTTGATCTGGACAGAGCTTGAAGAGGTAAGGATCATCAAACACGTATTTCATGATATCAGAAAGGAATTTCCTCTTATTTTGGGTCCCTATGAATTTTGGAATGTCACCCATCAACAAATGGTTTTCTATGTTAGCATACCAATGGAAATCACTCACTAAATAGAGGTGCTCATCGGGAAATGAATCAGACACAGAGAGGTGGTGTGAGTTGTCTTTGAATTCCATCCTAAAGAGGTTATTAGATACAACATTTTCAACACCATTTTTATCCTTAATGGTTAAATCGATGTCTTGAAGAAGAAAGGCCCACCTAATCAATCTAGCCTTGGCATCTTGTTTTTGGAAAAGGTATTTTAGGGCTGAATAGTCAGTGAAGACAATGATGGGTGATCCTAAGAGATAAGACCTAAATTTCACTAAGTCAAAGACAATAGCAAGAAGCTCTTTCATAGTGGGAGTGTCGTTTATTTGTGCATCTTTTAATGGTTTTCTTGCATAAGCAATGACACATGGAGTTTTCTCACACCTTTGTCCTAAGATTGCCCCTACAGCAAAGTCACTTGCATCACACATGAGCTCAAAAGGAAGTTTCCAATTTGGAGATTTCATGGTAGGTGGAGATATAATAGATGACTTGAGTGTAGAGGATGATTCAACACAGCTTTATGTCCATAAAAATGGAGCATCTTTTACCAATAGAGCACAAAGTGGTCGAGAAATAGAGCTGAAATTCCTAATGAACCATCTATAAAATCCAGCATGTCCTAAGAAGGACCTCACTTCCTTAACAGTTTTAGGAGAGGGAAGGTGACAAATGATTTCAACCTTAGCTTTATCAACTTCAATCCCTCTTCTAGATACCAGATGACCAAGAACATTTCCTTCCCTTACCATGAAATGGATTTTTTCCCAATTTAGTATGAGATTCTTATCCTCGCAACTTGACAAAACATTTTCAAAATTTAGAAGGCATCCCTCAAAAGTATCCCCAATGATGGAGAAATCATCCATGAAGACCTCTAAAAAATCCCTCACCATGTCCGAGAAGATTCCCATCATGCACCGCTGGAAGGTACCAGGGGCATTACATAACCCAAAGGGCATGTGCTTGAAGGCAGAAGTGCCGAATGGACAGGTGAATGTTGTTTTTATTTGATCCTCTAAGGAGACTTCAATTTGATTATACCCTGAGAATCCATCTAGGAAGCAGTAGAATTTATGACCCGCCACTCGCTCGAGGACTTGATCAATAAAGGGCAAGGGGAAATGGTTTTTCTTGGTACAAGAGTTGAGCTTCCTATAGTCAATACAGACTCTCCATCCACTACTGACCCTTGTTGGAAGCATCTCTCCATCATTATTGGTTATTACTGTGATTCCAGCCTTCTTTGGAACCACATGGATTGGGCTAACCCACTCACTCTCAGCTATAGGATAGATGATATCAGCTTTTAACAATTTCAAAAGTTCTTTTCTCACTACTTCCATGATATTAGGATTGAGTCGCCAAATAGGTTGATGAAATTGATTTGAATCGAATTCTAGAACAATTATATGAGTCCCGATTAGTGGTCTAATCCCAGGAATATCAGATAGGGTCCATCCAATGGCTTTCATGTGTCTCTTAAGGGCATCTAGAAGCATCCTCTCATGATTGTCTTCAAGAGAGAGAAAAATGACAACAGGAAAGGATTGATTGTCCCCTAAGAATGCATACTTGTGTGATGAAGGTAAAACCTTAAATTCAAGATCAGAGTGTTTATAACTTTCCAAAAAAGGATGAGACTTTGTATTGAACTCAGTTTCTTTGTTCAGATATCTTGACAAAATTGGTTCCTTGTGAAAGGAATTTTCATCCACTAAATTCGCTAGAGTAGTTTCATGAATGGATATGGATTCGATGTTATTGATTTCACCCATGGTATCATTTATTGGTGATTCTATAAAATCATCAATAGAGCAATCTGAAAGAGATTCAAGCCAAGGAGACAAATTTCCCTTATGTGAACATAGAAAATCAATATCTTCTTGACTTAAACATCCTTTAGTAATTCCTTGATGTTTCTTGAGTTCACTATCAACACTACCTATCCAATTAACCTCACGGATCTCTTCATCATCCCCAATTTGAGAGTTTTCATTGTACATGTTCAAGTTTAGACTCTTGTTTCCAAAGGAGATGGTCATGTTCCCATTCTGGACTCAGATAACAGAGTGGATTGTTGCAAGGAAGGGACGACCAAGGATGATTGGGGTTTTCTCCCTTGGACCTAAACATGGGTGATTTTCTAGAACAATGATGTCAGCTGGGTAAATGAAATTATCAACTTTCACGAAAACATACTTTAAGGTCCCCTTTGGAACTTGAATACTACGATCAGCAAGTTGAAGAGTGACAGATGTGGGTTGGAGTTTCTCTAACCCTAACTGACAATACATAGCATAAAGAATGAGGTTCACACTGGCTCCTAGATCACACAAGGATTTGACAACTTTGTTCTCTCCTAGTTCAACATTTATGTAAGGGCATCCTGGGTCTTTTATCTTTGGAGGAAGGGTTCCTTGGATTGTTGGGCTAACATTTTCTACTAGAAGAACTTGGTTATTATGTGAGAATTTCCATTTAAATTTTCAATGGTCCTTAAAGTATTTTGAGTATGCAGGAATGGTTTGAATGGCATCGAGGAGTGGAATGTTCAACTTGACTTGTGAGAATATTTCCCTCAATGTTTCACTCAATTTAGGATTGGTTTTCCCCCTTATGCGTTGAGGAAATGGGGCAGGTTGTGGGGTTTTTTTGAAGAGTTGTTTCTTTCACATTTTTATTAGTATCATTAGTTTGTTCATGTGTTTCATTTGAATTTTCATTAGTGTTTGAATCTTCAGGTGGGTTTTGAACTATTTTTTCAGGTTTCTCAATTGATTTCCCACTTCTCAAAACTATCACGGCCTTTAGTTGTTCACGAGTTGTTTGAGTGTAACTTTTCTCCCCCCATGATGTTTGTTGTGGAATGGCCTGTGTGGGAATGGGTTCCTTTCCAGATTTGATGGGTTGAAGTTTTGTTTCAGGGAAGAGTCTTCTGAGTTCATACCTTCCGTTTGTTTTCACAGTTGTTCAACGATTAGGAGAGGGACAGATTGGGAAGGGGCTTATGTTGGTTGGGTTATCCCAGGGGGATACTTTGGTTGTGGTATGGGTTATTGGTATTGGACTATAGTATGTTGGTATTGGACTGGTTGTGGTTGGAATTGTTTATGGTTTTGAAAATTTTGTGTAGGGTAAGGTTTTTGTCCTTGTGGTTGGCTAGGTTGTTGGTTTTCTTTCCATCGGAAGCCTGGGTGGTCATTATTCCTTGGGTTGAATGTGTTTGGGTATTGAGGCTTTTGAAAGTTTAGGGCATTGACTTCAGCAGGTGGTCCTCCTATAATAAAATCCTTGATGGATGGAATGGTTGGGCAGTTCTCTGTTTTGTGGTCATGTTTGTCACAGAATGTGCAAACAAGGTCTACAGTTTGGATTTCATGGATTTTCCTATGGTCTATCTCTTCAACCTTCCCAGAGAGTGCTGCAAGTTTTTCCCTAAGGCTTTCCTCTTCTCTAAGTGTATGCATTCCAGCAGTTCTTTGAGGCTTTTCAGAATAAGGTGATGTTCTCCATGTTTGGTTTTGTTCAGCAAGGATTTCTAGATAATCGTAAGCATCATTTGGGGATTTGTTTTTAAGAGTCCCATTACACATCATGTCAATGAATTTTTTGTTCCCTGGGACCAAAACTTCATAGAAAATTCTTACTTGTTCAGGAATTGAAATTCCATGGTGTGGAACCATGTTTAGGGTGTTTTTGAACCTCTCCCATGTTTTATATAATGACTCTCTCTCTTTTTAAAAAAAGTTTTGGATACTATTTTTAAGTGAAATTGTTTTGTGGTGGGGAAAGTATTTCTTGTAGAATTATCTTTGAAGTTGGTTCCAAGTGTGGATTGATGAAGGTCTCTGATTATTTAACCAGTTCTTTGCTCGATCCTTAAGTGATAAAAGAATGAGCCTCATCTTAGCTGACTCAAGTTGATGTGGTGAGCACATGGTTTCAACAATGTCATTGAACTCCATGACATGAAAGTAAGGCATTTCTGACTCGATCCCATGGAAAGTTGGAAGGTGGTTTAAGACATGAGGTTTAAAGACATAGTGGGCATATCCTTGGGCAGGATGCCTAATGTAAGAGGGTTCATTGGTCCAGGTAGGTGTAAGGCAGTCATTCATGGTTTGATCGACTGAATTCCCCAAATTTGGTGTTGCCTCATTTGAATTTCCATTTTTGTTCCCGCCCGGGTTTATGAGTTCGTTTTTCTGAAGAACCTCCATTGAAATTGACTCAATATTTTACTCTGGGGTATTAAGAAGATTAGGATCCAATGGTGTACTTGACTCCTCTATCCTATGACTTTCCACCATAACTAGTCTGTTTGAGTTATCGCAGGTGAAGGCGGACATGCACCAAAAGGAAAAAAAAGCAAGAAAGGGAAAAGATAAGAGATATTTGGTGACAATAGATGAATGAGGGTGAGGAAAGAAGGTCTTTTTCTAAGGAACATACTTGGTCCCCGAAAATGGCGCCAAAATTTGGTTTCGCCAAAATTTACCCAAGTTTTAAGGGTTAAGCGATCACTTGTAGTGTAGCTTGGGCTGTCGAATCCTCAGAGACCTAAGAAGAAACTTAAGACACTCAATAAAAAGGGATGGATTTTTGGCTATGAAGTGGACAACATGGGTTGATTTTATATGGTTTTGAAAGATCACTAAAAGATCTATGTGAATTCAAATTATGAGAAAATGAGTTGGTCCTAGATTATTGCTCGGGGTGGATTGAATGAATTCTTTTTTTTACGATTTTAATTTCATTGACTCGAGAAGGATTCATCCAATGAATTCAAACTAACCTCATAAATTACTGATTAAACACCTTAAAACACATGACAATCACCTATACACTTGTATAATCATTTTCATGAGCACTCCAAGGTAAAAGGTGTAATTAGCACATGAAAGTGGGGTGGATAAATTCAATAAGGAAGAGGAAGAATAAAAATCATTGAATGAAAGAAACTCAATTAAAATAAATTAATAACATTTAGGGAATGAGAAATAACATTCCATCCAGACCCTTTCTACTCCCTTGGATCAACCCATAAAAGAGATATCCCTCCATTGATGACAAGTTCTCAACGGAAGTGGAAAGTAGACTTACGAGGGTGGAATTGAAGAAGTAAAATCAACAAAAATTACGATCACTCCACTGTTGTGTGAACAAAATCACAAGGTTTGGTGTGAATAAATTCACACCTTGAGGCAACGGTATCAAGGTGATAAGAGGAATAACAGAACAAGATAAGAATACGAACTTTTATTAAAAACTAAGGTGATTCGAACAACTTACATGGGATGGAAAAATGCTACAAAGACAATTTGGCATAATAACATTACAATCAAAACAAATCTCCAAGATGCCTAAATCCTCCACCACTACTCCCTTAAATATAAAAAATGAAGTCTTGGCCGAGCCCCAACATCCCATGTGCCCTTAATTAATTTTGTTGGGGAAAGGTGGGTGGAACCTTAATGTTGAGAGACTTTTCCACTTTTTGCCCCGAAGTCGCAGCCAGCTTGCATCCACCAGAAAGACGTGTCTAAAAGTCCTTCAATAAATCCTCATTTTAGTGGTCCTTAGAAGACTTAAATGATTCCCCAGATGTACCCTAACAGTTTGTAAGAGTTCAGACCAAAATAATAAACCTTTCGCGAGATATGATATAATTAGTGGGATGTTTTTCTGGGTCACAGAATCTCGCCCAGAATTGAATCTTCAACTTGATCCACCTTAATCACCACTATTTAAGACGACTTATCACTGTCTACAGAAGAATTATTTGTTCCTCTATATGTCTTCTAGCCTCCCATGAATTTTGGGCTTCATTGGGTCTGTCTTGTCGGTCCCACATTCCCATCAGTGGGATGATATCCAATCTGGCTTCTCTAGAATTGTTTCCTTTTATCGCCAAATATCATCATCATCTTTTATGAATCCTCCATTGACCCCTGAATGAAAAATTTTCATATTTATGTTTATATATTTTTCCCAAAATATAAAATATAAAATATAGATAATTACATTCTTTAAAATCAGATGAAACATTGAGCCTAAATTGGTGCATATTAGGCTTGAAGTGCACAAATGATGAGAATGGATGTTCAAAACCATCTAAAAGAGATGGATTTTTGGCTATGAAGTGGCCAACATGGGTTTATTTTAGATGGTTTTGAAAGAGAACTAAAAGATCTATGTGAATTCAAATTATGTGAAAATGAGTTGGTCCTAGGTTATTGCTCGGGGTGGATTGAATGAATTCCTTTTTTACGATTTTAATTTCATTGACTCGAGAAGGATTCATGCAATGAATTCAAACTAACCTCATCACATATTGATTAAACACCTTCAAAACACATGATAATCACCTATAAACTTGTATTATCATTTTCATGAGCACTCCAAAGTAAAGGATGTAATTACCACATGAAAGTGGGGTGAATAAATTCAATAAGTAAGAGGAAGAATAAAAATCATTGAATGAAAGAAACTAAATTAAAAGAAATTAATAACATTTAGGGAATGAGAAATAAAATTCAATCCATCCCCTTGCTACTCCCTTGGACCAACCCATAAAAGAGATAGCCCTCCATTGATGACAAATTCTCAACAGAAGTGGAAAGTAGACTTACGAGGGTGGAATTGAAGAAGTAAAGAAAATAAAAAATATCACACCACCATTGTGTGAAGAAAATCACAAGGTTTGGTGTGAATAAATTCACACCTTGAGGCAACGGTATCAAGGTGATAAGAGGAAGAATCGAACAAGATAAAAGAAGAACTTTTATTAAAAACTAACGTGATTCGAACAACTTACATGGGATGGAAAAATGCTACAAAGACAATTTGGCATAATAACATTATAATACAATGGTTTACTTGACCCCCCCTATCCCATGTGCCTTTAATTAATTGTGTTGGGGAAGGGTGGGTGGAACATTAATGTTGAGAGACTTTTCCACTTCTTGCCCCAAAGTTGCAGCCTGCTTGCATCCACTGGAAAGACGCACCTAAAGGACCTTATAGAAGGCCGAATTAGAGTGGGCCCTAGAAGACTTACATTAATCCCCGGATGTCCCCTAACGGTCTGTAAAATTTCAGTCCAAAATAATAAATCGTTAGCGAGATATGATATAAATAGTGGGCTGTGTTTCTAGGCCGCAGAATCTGGCCCAGAATTGAATCTTCAAATTGGGCCACCTTAATCACCAAAATTTAGGACTAATTAGCACTGTCTCCAGCAGAGTTATTTGTTCTTCTATATGTCTTCTAGTATACCATGAATATTGGGCTTCATTGGACCTATATTGTGGGCCCCACATTCCCATCAGTAGAATGATATCCAATCTGCCTTCTCCAGAATTGTTTCCTTTCATCGCCAAATATCATCATCATCCTTTATGAATCCTCCATTGATATCTGAATGAAAAATGTTAATATTTATGTTTATATATATTTCAAAAAATATAAAATTAAAATATAGATAATTACATTCTATAATATCAGATGAAACATTGGGCCTAAATTGGTGCATATTAGGCATGAAGTGCACAAATGATGAGAATGGATGTTCAAAATTAAAATCCACTAACTCAGGCCCATAAGATCAAAATTGAAAATTTAATACCCTTAAAATGTAATCAAAATATGTGTTTTTATTGGCTAATCACACCCTCAACTTGAGTTTTTCTAGTCCCGAGAAAAATATATCTCAGAAAAATAAAATTCAAATGGCCTTTTCCAAAAACATTTTAATACACATTTCTCACCCAAAGATCACATAACAAAAATTTATGAAACCCATCAAAATCATTTAAAACAAGGTATGTCCACAGAAATATCTAAATCCCGAGCCCATTATTTTGTTCAAATTCATTGCCATATTTCATCAAAATTCAATTAAGCATGATGAAGTGTTGTGCGTCACAATAGACATGGGGTTTCATTTCCATTCAACGGAGAAAAGATGGAAGCACTAGGAGCAATAAAATTTTAATAATAATATGAGTACTCACTATTTTTTTTGTTTTTTTTTTGCAATTTTTCCATGGTAATTGAAATTGAACTCAATCGAGTCAACCCATGTAGCAGGACTTTGCCGATGAATCCCAGGATCAAAGACCTTACGGCACCAAGTGAAGCTCACATACTCGGGCATCATCTCGAGTTAACTCAATAAAAAAAAATTAAAATTACCAAAAATAGAGATAAAATTCCCAACTATGGGCCAGAAAACTATGGAGTCATGGTCCCCAAGTTCCTAAATCCACACATTAGGTCAATTAATTACTCTACGCGCAATTGATTTTTTTTGAATACTCGTGTTAAAATTTAAATGATCGCAAATCCTATACTATTTATTATGGGTCCCCAAGAACTCAAACTAAAACCCCACAATCTAGAGGATCTTCATTGTGTTTTTTTATTAAATGGATGAAAATATAATATTGAAAAATCACATCGGACAACCGCACTTTTCAATATCTATGCACATGAACATAAACATGCATTAAAATCAGAATCATGGCATGAAAAATTATTTGATATCCAATTTCAGAGTTTGGAATGTATGTTATCATGTTCAAGGTTAATGACATTTTTCCTTCCACACATTTTCATCTCTCCCCCCAACTTGGAATAACACTATCACCGACCAGCTTTTCCCAATGACCGATGACATGCCTTTAAAAAAAATTTATTATATATATATATTTGTATTTTTTTAACCTAAAAAAAGGTAAAAATAACATAAATTGATGATACATTGTCTTCTCGTAAATTTCTGGGTAAGGTATTACTCAGGGATCACACCATGTGACACGGATGAATACGATGCTGCCCTTTCATACCCATCCTTACTAATAAAAGAAGAACAAGTCAACAATCTATTTTTTTAAAAAAAATACCTACAAAATATATAAAATAAAATAAAATAAACTGATGATACATTGTCTTCATTATATTTTATGGGTAAGGTATTACTCAAGGATCACATCGCGTGACACGGATGAATACGATGCTCCCCTTTGATACCCATCCTTACTCATAAAATAAGATCAGGTCAATAGTCTATATTATTTTTTAGATAACAAAATGAAGAAGAATGAAAAAAAAATATGATTCACAAAGATTGGAAACATGAAGACCACGGGTTGCCTCCCGTGCAGCGCTTTTGTTTAACGTCGTTAGCCCGACATGGATCCTAAATCTATCAATTTTTTCCTGGTTCATAGGATGGCTCTGTTAACTCTACCTCTATTTCCTATTTATTGAATGATTCAATGAATGGTTTTAACCTATGACCGTTGACCTTAAAAATGTTACCACTTGTGGGATCCTGAATCTCTACTGCCCCATGGGGGTAGACATGATGCACTATGAATGAACCTGACCATCTAGACCTTAACTTTCCCGGGTTTAAATGAAGTTTTGAACTATATAAGAGCACAGGTTTTCCGAGTTCAAATTGTTTGACTTTGATATTCCTAGATTTGTAGGCTTCATCTCTTGCTTTATTTATCGATGAATTTTCATAAGCCTCCATCTTAAGTTCATCATGTTCATTAAGATATAATTTCCTCTTTTCTTCAGCTAATGAAATGTCAAAATTCATTTTTTTGATTCCCCAAAATGCCTTATGCTCAATTTCAACAGGTAAATGGCATGATTTTCCATAAACCAACCTATATGGTGACATTCCTAGGATGGTTTTGAATGCTGTACGATATGTCCAAAGAGCATCCAAGAGTTTCTCAGACCAATCTTTCCTAGAGGGGTTGACCGTTTTTTCAAGAATTTTCTTAATATCCATATTTGATAAATCAGCTTGACCATTGGTTTGAGGATGGTACGCAACATAAATATTATGAGAAATTGCATACATAAACATGAGTGAAGAGAATGGGAGATTACAGAAATGGGTTCCACAATCACTGATTATAGCCCTCAGAACTCCAAATCTAGAAAAGATATGCTCTTTAAGGAATCAGATCACAACTTGATGATCATTAGTCTTGGTGGGAATGGCCTCAACCCATTTTGAGACGTAATCAACAACTAAGAGGATGTAGAGGTATCACTTAGAGTTTGGAAAGGGTCCCATGAAATCAATTCCCCAATAATCAAAAATTTCGACCACCAGAATGGGAGTGAGGGGAATTTGATTCCATTTGAAAATGGATCATAATTGCTAACACTGAGGACAACTTTAACAGAATTCAAAGGAATCCTTAGTGAGGTTAGGCTAGTAAAAACCACTTTGGAGGGCATTTGAAGTAGTTTTCTTTGTAGAAAACTGGCCTCCACATGCCTCTCCATGACAAAATTTTTGAATGGAATCTTTCTTAGACTCGGGAACACATCTCCTTGTGATTTGATCAGGATAGAACATGAGGAGGTAAGGATCATAAAACACGTAGTGTTTGACAACAGAAAGGAATTTCCTCTTAGCTTGGGTACCTAGGAATTTTGGAATGTCACCCATCACCAAATGGTTTTCTATGTCAGTATACCAAGGGAAATCACTCACTGAATAGAGTTGCTCATCGGAAAATGAATCAGACACAGAGAGGTGGTGTGAGTTGTCTTTGAATTCCATCCTAGAGAGGTGATCCTCTACATCATTTTCAACACCCTTTTTATCCTTAATGGTTAAATCGAACTCTTGAGGAAGAAGGACCCACTTAATCAATATAGCCTTGGAATCTTGTTTTTGGAAAAGTTATTTTAGGGTTGAATGGTCAGTGAAGACAATGATGGGTGATTCTAAGAGATAAGACCTGAATTTATCTAAGGAAAATACAACATCAAGAAGCTCTTTCTCAGTGGTGGTGTATTTTATTTGTGAATCATTTAAAGATTTTATT
Source organism: Viscum album (assembly GCA_963277665.1). NCBI lineage: Eukaryota > Viridiplantae > Streptophyta > Magnoliopsida > Santalales > Viscaceae > Viscum > Viscum album. Next base: position 576,493,495 of record OY728161.1, on the reverse strand, counting down.
TCATAAGCAATGACACATGGAGTTTTCTCACACCGTTGTCCTAAGACTGCCCCTACAGTGAAGTCACTTGCATTACACATGAGCTTGAAAGGAAGTTTCCAATTTGGAGATTGCATGATAGGTGGAGATATAAGAGTTGACTTGAGTGTAGATAATGATTCCTCACAGCTTTATGTCCATAAAAATGGAGCATATTTTAACAATAGATCACAAAGTGGTTGAGAAATAGAGCTGAAATTCCTAATGAACCTTCTATAAAAGCCAGCAAGTCCTAAGAAGGACCTCACTTCCTTAACAGTTTTAGTAGAGGGAAGGTGACGAATGATGTCAACCTTAGCTTTATCAACTTCAACCCCTATACTAGATACCAGATGACCTAGAACTTGTCCTTCCCTTACCATGAAATGGAATTTTTCCCAATTTAGTATGAGATTCTTATTCTCACACCTTGACAAAACCTTTTCCATATTTAGAAGTCATCCCTCAAAAGTATCCCCAAATATGGAGAAATCATCCATGAAGTCCCCTAAAAAATCCCCCACCAAGTCTGAGAAGATTCCCATCATGCACCGCTGGAAGGTACCAGGGGCATTACATAACCCAAAGGGCATGCGCTTGAAGGAAAAAGTGACAAATGGATAGGTGAAGGTTGTTTTTCCTTGATCCTCTAAGGAGGCTTCGATTTGATTATACCCTGATAATCCATCTAGGAAGCAGTATAATTGATGACCCACCACTCGCTCGAGGACTTGATCAATAAAGGTCAAGGGGAAATGGTCTTTCTTGGTACAAGAGTTGAGCTTCCTATAGTCAATACAGACTCTCCATCCACTACTAACCCTTGTTGGAAGCATCTCTCCATCATTATGGGTTATTATTGTGATTCCAGCCTTCTTTGGAACCACATGGATTGGGATAACCCACTCACTCTCAGCTATAGGATAGATGATACCTATAGCATCCCGCCATTTTATCACAGAATCTTTCATTACATTTTACAAAACCGAGGATATTTAAGGTTTAGTGACTTGGAAACCAGGAACTTAAAACATGAAAACATAAAACATACTTCTTAAACACATGAAAGGATTATCCTCATGTTCATCCTAGGTTCATTACGGCTTCTCATAACCTGGGGACATACATCAAAAGAAAGTGTGAGTAGAAGGCCCAGTAAGGGAAACAAGAGAAACATTTAACATGTGAACTTGAGATACATCAACTATGTCATGAAAAAGAACTTTAAGGAATGAGAAAGAATCATATGGAATATCATAATAAAAATAACATTTTTCATAACATTGAGATGTGGCTTCAACATTTAATATTGACAATCATTTCGTTCCACCAAGGTCCATCCCCAAGGTTTCATTAAAAATTACCAAGGTTATTCACCAAGGTACCAGTCTAAAAAGTCATCTCTAGAGATTAAGTCTTTACCCAATCCATTAGAGCGCTATCTTGGTGCACCCTTGAAATTTCTTTATTATCATTGAGAAACATATATCATCATCAAAAATTTCATAAAAAACCCATATAGCATAAAATAAATGGGTTTCATTTCATAATCATAACATTTTAAAAAATGCTTTAATGACATGATCATTATGTCACTTTAAACCCATGGAAAGGGAAAGCGGGTTTCATGTATGTAAATCCCATAATTTAAAATAGAACATTTCAATATATATGTGAATACCCATATAGAAATAAGAGCTTTTATTATTCTCTTAATCACATAAAATAATCTTGAGAAAAAGATAGAGGCATTTTGAGACGAAAATCCTGCAGCATAACGGCTATGTTACAAGGTTTTAGAAAGCATTGAAAAGATAAGGGACATGGGTCACCCACTCATAAATTATCCATAAAACAGTATGGGGACAGAATAAGAAGGATATATGAACATGGTAATGAAATTTCATGTACATAACATTTTAAATGAAAAACATGGAAGGAAGACAAAAATTAGATTTCTCTTATGAAAATTCGGCAGCCTAACGGCGTCACTTAAACTTCAACAAAAATGAATTGAAAGGATCAAATCGGGTCCCTCATCATATGAAAATAATATTTCAGTATGATAGATATAGAGATAATACCACAACATAATTAAAAAGAAACTTGAACGACTTGACATGAAATTAGAACATTGAAAAGAATGAGAAGGGTGAATGAATCCCCTTAAAAATTTGGCTGCCTAACGGTGCCACTTAAGAATTCTTAAAACGAATTGATGAGAGAAAGATGTCGTCTCTCCTCATATGAACCATAAAAGGGATATAATATGAATATATAAGAACATCCTCCAACATAATAACATGGAGTATAAAAGAAATGACACAAAAGAGATTACTTAAAAAGAAGAGTGAGGTCTGATCCCTTACCTTAAGACGTAACTCTTAAAACTCAATTGTTTGGACCTTGAGGGCGTGGTGGCACATTTGGAGGACTTCTTGGGAGGTAAGGAGACCAGAAATTCTTTGAGAATGATTTTGGAGTCCAAAGGATGTGATAACGGCTTGGTATTTATAGGGAAAGTGAGGGGACAAGGCATTAATGGCCAAGGGACACCTCATAAGTGGGTTTCTCAAAACCATGTGCTCTCCCAAGATATTTCCCATGAAGTTAGGCCACATGGGGCACCCAAGACAATAATTCATCACCTTTGGTCGGCCAACCCATAAAATATCTCATGTCATCATAATGACACAGTTATGATGTTATTAAGCATACCGAAACCCTAAAACTGTACTTTTACTATTCACTGAAAATTCAACTTTCTCAGAAAAATCCCAAAATTTCACCTTAACCAAATATCAATGCTCTGATTTCAAAAATTAACTCATTTTATAAAAATAATTTTCTAAATATTTTTAATTTAATTTTTAATCAAAAAACACTATTCAATCGAAAAAACTAATACTTGAATAATAATTTATGAAACCGTTATTTACCCATTTTGTTGAATCACGTTACTTAATCCAGGTTTCTAAATTATATTAAAACTTTCTTTGAGCGAAATTACTAATCCATTTTTTCACATTACTAATCCTTAGCATAAAATCACTATCCAGAATTTACTATTCATCAAAATTTAAGTTGATATTATTAGACTCTAAATTTTGTACTGAAGATAATTGTAGAAGACCATCTTCTGAAAATAATTACACATTTTTAATTATTTAAGGTTTACATAAAAATTTTTAAAATATCCTTTTTCTAAAAGTCATCAAAAATATGCATACTATATTTATCCGGTCATTTCAAAATTCATAAACTTCATCATAAGAAGAAATCGAAATTTTTATTTAAAACAAAGGATTACACATGGCAGTTACGGTCTCTTTACATAGCCCCTTATCACACCAGCATAGGACCTAAGTGTAAGGTGTGCTAGGGTGAGAGAATCTGAGGGAGGCTCGACCAATATTGCATGAGTAGTAATTTCTATCAGTTTTAACTTCTCGCAAAGGTGATTCCGTTCTAGCTTCACACGATGAAGTTCGGCCTGGGTTTGGTCCAGAGCAAAGCCTAGTAGTGCTACCTCCTTCCCAAGTTCTATTAGATGGGCTTCGATCAGTCCAAGACTACTGGGTGAGGTCATCGAATCTTCTTTCTATATTAATTAACCATGATTACATGTATTTAGATACAATAATCAAAACGTTTAGTTTCCAGTGGGACCAATGGTCATATAATCAGTCAAAACCGAACGGTCTCATTTTAATTATACTCATGTTATCAAATGAAACAGTTTTGTTGAGTATCAAAAATAAAATAACTCACAAAATTAGGAAACAGGATTTATTCAAAATTTCGGGTTGTTACAATCTTCCCCCCTTAAGAAATTACGTCCTCGCAATTTTTTAAAATTGGGTTTTGAAATTTCATTGAAAGTCGCATATCGGAAAAGGAGTCAGAAAAACTATTATTTTAAAAGAATGAAAGGGATGTACAAAGGTCACCCGAGTTAACCCATACTAGGATTCCATGGAGGATAACATGGATATGGAAGAAAAAAACAAAGGGTCATGTTCTGGGGGAGAGTGATAGAAAACATGATTTGGAGAAAGTTAACCATAAGAAAATCCCAAACTTACGTTGTGTGTAAACGGTCTTTGATTACCTAGTAGGAAACGTAAACCAACAACGTTTTAGTTTTACGTTCCTTTTCATAATTTTGAGGAATTCATTTACTACATAGAACAAAAAAATATGAAAATATACCTACCTTCATGTAGAGTTTCATCCTTTAATAAGACTCTACCAAAACTAATCTTTTCTCTAAATGATGAGAATTCAAAAACACTTGGTCTCATAAAAAGCACAAGAATCTTCTTCTAGAGAATCACATAATCCACAAAAGATTAACTATATATTTCTTCTATCATTAAACATTATCCCAAAAATAGAAAGGTTAAGGTAAAACAACTTTTCAAAAAGAAAGAATCCCATTGGAATGGAATCTACTTTTAAATATTCAAATTTCCATGGTACTACCCAAAGTTCATCATAGACCATTCGATAAATAACGGTCCTTAAAATTTCTCAAAATATACCAAACTAAGATTGAAACCCAAATACAAGAAGGACTTGATAACATAGTCTTCCAAAATAAACTTCATTGTTCATCTCCAAACAACATCAACCACTCCTAACATCTTATAACAAAAGTAGCTAACCTAAACATATTTTACCCAAGATAGGTTAATCATTCTCATAAGTAACCTAAATTACTATAAGTCCACCTTAAATTCATCAATTCTTCAAAATATAAGTCAACCTTACTCCTCAATGAAAATACCATAGTAATCTGTTTACCTAGATCATATAGGGTCCCCAAAATAGTGAACGTCTTCCAAAATAATAATCATCTTTTAATCCTCTAATCATCTCTGTCAAATTAATACGGAAATCGTCTCATTTTCTATCACATTGGTTATTGGGACATGTTCCTCCATTTCCCACCATTTACTAAGAAGAGAAAGTATAATTAGGGGCTTAAATACTTAGCCAATAATCATGAAAAGGAACTTAAATAATATAAGGATAACTTGTAGAAGAAAGTATACCCTAACTTTTGATCCCCTAGGTTCCCATCTAGGTTATCCATGATCATATATTCTTATGTGAATCTTTATTTTATTTTATCATTGTTCCATTAACAATGGTTCATACTAAGCTTATGAATTTACAAAAGCATATCCCCCGGGAGTGTCGTAACCAAGAGTGCAGCAAGGCCCATTTTAGTGTACCAGTTCCCGTTGGAGTCTAGCTCAAAGTGGTGTTTTCGGGTTTTACCCCTATGTACATATATGCCAGAGCCACCTCTACCTGCTTGTATCCAGACAGGTATGTATTTTCTTGGAAACCCATTACTCAATACTCACCGAAATACTAGGAAGATTCCCTATATATAAACTTTTCTATAGGATTCATCCTAAAATTTTCATATCCTAATTTCCACAAACAACTAAACCATCCTTTGATACCAACTATAGCTTCCCGCCTTTTTATCACATAAACTTTGATTACATTTTACAAAACCGAGGATCTTTAAGGTTTAGTGTTTTGGAAACCAGGAACTTAAAACATGAAAACATAAAACATTCTTCTTAAACACTTGAAAGGCTTCTCCACATGTTCATCCTAGGTTCATTACTGCATCTCATAACCTGGGGACATACATCAAAAGAAAGGGTGAGCATAAGGCTCAGTAAGGGTAACAAGAGAAACATTTAACATGTGAACTTGAGATACATCAACTATGTCATGAAAAAGAACTTTAAGGCATGAGAAAGAATCATGTGGCATATCATAATAAAAATATCATTTTTCATAACCTTAAGATGTGGATGAAACATTTAATATTGACAATCATTTCGTTTCACCAAGGTCCATCTCCAAGGTGTCATTAAAAATTACCAAGGTTATTCACGAAGGTACCAGTCTAAAAAGTCATATCTAGAGATTAAGTCTTTACCCAATGCATTGGAGCGCTATCTGGGTGCACCCTTGAAATGTATTTATTGTCATGTGATCCAAATATATCATCATCAATCATTTCATAAACAACCCATATATCATAAAAGAAATGGGTTTAATTTCATAATAATAACATTTTAAAAACTGCTTTAATGACATGATCATTATGTCACTTTAAACCCACGGAAAGGGAAAGTGGGTTTCATGTATGTAAATCCCAGAATTTAAAATAGAACATTTTTATATATGTGTGAATACCCATATATAAATAAGTGCTTTGATTATTCACTTAATAACAAAAAATACTTTTTAGAAAATGATAGAGGCATTTTGAGACGAAAATTATGCAGCATAACGGCAATGTTACAAGGTTTTAGAAAACATTGAAAAGAGAGGGGACATGGGTCACCCACCCATAAATGATCCATAAAACAGTAGGGGGACAGAATAAAGAGGATATATGAACATGGTAATGAAATTTCAAGGAGATACCATTTTAAATTAAAAACATAGAATGAAGACAAAAATTAGATTTCTCTTATGAAAATTCGGCAGCCTAACAGCGTCACTTAAACTTCAAAAAAATTAATTGAAAGGATCCAATAGGGTCCCTCATCATATGAACATAAGAATTCAGTATGATAGATATAGAGATAATACCCCAACATAATTAAAAAGGAACCTGAAATACTTGACATGAAAGTAGAACTTTGAAAAGAATGAGAAGGGTGAAAGAATCCCCATAAAAATTCGACAGCCTAACGGCGCCACTTAAACATTCATAAAACGAATTGATGAGATAAATATGGGGTCTCTCCTCATATGAACATGAAAAGGGATGTAATATGAATATAGAAGAATATCCTCCAACATAAGAACATGTATTATAAAAGAAATGACATAAAAGAGATTACTTGAAAAGAAGAGAGAGGTCAGATCCCATACCTTAAAACGTAACTATTAAAACTCAATGGTTTGGACCTTGAGGGCTTGGGGGCACCTTGGGAGGACTCCATGGGATGTAAGGAGACCGGATCTTCGTTGAGAATGATTTTGGAGTCCAAAGGATGAGAGAATGGCTTGGTATTTATAGGGAATGTGAGGGGACTAGGCATTAATGGCCAAGGGACACCTCATAAGTGGGTTTTCTCAAAACCATGTGCTCTCCCAAGATATTTCCCATAAATTTAGGCCACATGGGGCCCCCAATACAATAATTCATCACATTTGGTAGGACAAACCATAAAATATCTCATGACATCATCATGACATAATTATGATGTCATTAAGCATGCTGAAACTCTAAAACTGTATTTTTACTATTCATTGAAAATTCAACTTTCTCAGAAAAATCCCGAAATTTCACCTTAACCAAATATCAATGCTCTGATTTCAAAAATGAACTCCATTTTATAAAAAAAAATTTCTAAAAATTTTTAAATTTAATTTTTAATCGAAAAACACTATTCACTCAAAAAAACTAATACTTGAATAATAATTTATGAAACCGTTATTTACCCATTTTATTGAATCACATTACTTAATCTATGTGTCTAAATTATATTAAAACTTTCTTTAAGTGAAATTACTAATCCATTTGGTCAAATTACTAATTCTAATCATAAAATCACTATTCATAATTTACTATTCATCAAAATTTATGTTGATCTTATTAGACTCCAAATTTCATACTGAACATAATTGTAGAAGACCATTTTTTGAAAATTATTACTCAATTTTAATTATTTAAGGTTTACATAAACATTTTTAAAATATCCTTTTTCTAAAATTCATCAAAAATATGAATACTATATTTATCCGGTAATTTGAAAATTCATAAACTTCATTATAAGAAGAAATCAAAATTTTTATTTAAAACAAAGGATTACACAAGGCAGTTATGGTCTCTTTACATTGCCCCTTATCACTCCAGCATAGGACCTTAGTTTAAGGTGTGCTAAGGTGAGAGAATCCGAGGGAGGATCGGCCACCATCACACGAGTAGTAATTTCTATCAGTTTTAACTTCTCGCAAAGGAAATTCCGTTCAAGCTTCACATGATGAAGTTTGGCTTGGGTTTGGTCCAAAACAAAGCCCAGTGGTGCTACCTCCTTCCCAAGTTCTGTTAGATGGGCTTCGATCGGTCCAATACTACTGGGTGAGGTCATCGAATCTTCTTTCTATATTAATTTACCAGGATTACTTGTATTTAGAGACAATAATCAAAACATTTAGTTTCTAGTGGTCATATTGACCAATGGTCATATAATCAGTCAAAACCCAACGGTCTCATTTTAATTATACTCATGTTATCAAACGAAATAGTTTTTTTGAGTATCAAAAATAAAATAACTCACAAAATTAGGCAACATGATTTATTCAAAATTTCGGGTTGTTACAATCTTCCCCCCTTAAGAAATTGCGTCCTCGCAATTTTTTAAAATTGGGTTTTGAAATTTCATTGAATGTCCCACATCAGAAAAGGAGTCAGAAAAACGATTACTTTAAAAGAATGAAAGGGAAGTACAAAGGTCACCCAAGTTAACCCATACTAAGATTCCATGGAGGAAAACATGGATATGGAAGAAAAAAAGGGTCAAGTTCTGGGGGAGAGTGATAGAAAACATGATTAGGATAAAGTTAACCATAAGAAAATCCCAAACATATGATGTGTGCAAACGGTTTTTGATTACCTTGTAGGAAACGTAAACCAACAATGTTTTTGTTTTACGTTCCCTTTCATAATTTTGAGGAATTAATTTACTACATAGGACAAAAACATAAGAAAATATACCTACCTTCAAGTAGAGTTTCATCCTTTAATAAGTCCTTACCAAAACTAATCATTTCTCCAAATGATGAGAATTCAAAAACACTTGGTCTCATAAAAAGCACAAGAATCATCTTCTAGAGAATCACATATTCCACAAAAGATTAACTATCTATTTCTTCTATCTTTAAACATTATCCCAATAATAGAAAGGTTAAGGTAAAACAACTCTTCAAAAAGAAAGAATCGCATAGGAATGGAAACTACATTTAAATATTCAATGTTCCATGGTACTACCCAAAGTTCATCATAGACAATTCCATAAATAAAGGTCCTTACAATTACTCAAAATAAACCAAACTATGATTGAAACCCAAATACAAGAAGGACTTGATAACATAGTATTCCAAAATAAACTTCATTGTTCATCTCCAAACAACATCAACCACTCCTAACATCTTATAACAAAAGTAGCTAACCTAAACGTATTTTACCCATGATAGGTTAATCATTCTCATAAGTAACCGAAATTACTATAATTTCACCTTGAATTCATCGATTCTTCAAAATATAATTCAACCTTACTCCTCAATGAAAATACCATAGTAATCTATTTACCTCGATCATATAGGGTCCCAAAAATAGAGAACGTCTTCCAAAATAATAATCATCTTGTAATCCCCTAATCATCTCTGTCATATTAATACAGAAATCGTCGCATTTTCTATCACATTGGTTGGTGGGACATGTTCTTCCATTTCCCTCCATTTACTAAGAAGAGAAAGTATAATTAAGGGCTTAAATACATAGCCAAAAATCATGAAAAGGAACTTAAATCATATAAGGATAACTTGTAGAAGAAAAGTATACCCTAACTTTTGATCCCCTAGGTTCCCATCTAGGTTATCCATGATCATATATTCTTATGTGAATCTTTATTTTATTTTATCTTTGATCCTTTAACAATGGTTCATACTAAGCTTATGAATTTACCAAAGCATGTCCCCCAGGAGTGTCACAACCAAGAGTGCAGCAAGGCCCATTTTTTATGTACTAGTTCCCATTTGAGTCTAGCTCAAAGAGGTGTTTTCGGGTTTTACCCCTATGTACATCTGTGCCAGAGCCACCTCTACATGCTTGTATCCAGACAGGGATGTATTTTCTTGGCAACCCATTACTCAATACTCACCAAAATAATAGGAAGATTCTATATATATAAAACATTCTATAGGCCTCTTCCTAAAATTTTTGATATCCTAATTTCCACAAAAAACTAAACCATCCTTTGATACCAACTATAGCATCCCTCCTTTTTATCACATAGACTTTCATTACATTTTACAAAACTGAGGATCTTTAAGGTTTAGTTCCTTGGAAACCAGGAACTTAAAACATGAAAACATAAAACATTCTTCTTAAACACTTGAAAGGCTTCTCCTCATGTTCATCCTAGGTTAATTAATGCATCTCATAACCTGGGACATACATCAAAAGAAAGGGTGAGCATAAGGCCAAGTAAGGGAAATAAGAGAAACATTTAAAATGTGAACTTGAGATACATCAACTATGTCATGAAAAAGAAATTTAAGGCATGAGAAAGAATCATGTGGAATATCATAATAAAAATAACATTTTTCATAACTTTAAGTTTTGGCTGAAACATTTAATATTGACAATCATTTCGTTTCACCATGGTCCATCCCCAAGGTTTCATTAAAAATTACCAAGGTTATTCAGCAAGGTACCAGTCTAAAAAGTCATCTCTAGAGATTAAGTCTTTACCCAATGCATTAGAGTGCTATCTTGGCGCACCCTTGAAATGTATTTATTATCATGTGAGCCACATATATAATCATCAATAATTTCATAAACAACCAATATTTCATAAAATAAATGGGTTTCATTTTATAATCAAAACATTTTAAAAACAGCTTTAATGACATGATCATTATGTCACTTTAAACCCACGGAAAGGGAAAGCGTGTTTCATGTATGTAAATCCCAGAATTTAAAGTAGAAAATTTTGATATATATTTGAATACCCCTGTAGAAATAAGATCTTTGTGTATTCACTTAATAACATAAAATAATTTTGAGAAAAAGAGAGAGGCATTTTGAGATGAAAATTCTGCAGCATAAGGGCTATGTTATAAGGTTTTAGAAAACATTGAAAAGAGAGGGGACATGGGTCACCCACTCATAAATGATCCATAAAACAGTAGGGGGATAGAGTAAGAAGGATATATGAAAATGGTAATGAAATTTCAAGGACATACCATTTGAAATGAAAAACATGGAAGGAAGACAAAAATTAGATTTCTCTTATGAAAATTCGGCAGCCTAACAGCGTCACTTAAACTTCAACAAAAATGAATTGAAAAGATAAAATAGGGTCCCAAATCATATGAACATAATACTTCAGTATGATATATATAGATATCATACCCCAACATAATTAAAAAAAACTTGAAATACCTGACATGAATGTAGAACTTTGAAAAGAATGAGAAGGGTGAAAGAATCCCCTTAAAAATTCGGCAGCCTAACGACGCCACTTAAACATTCTTAAAACGAATTGATGAGAGAAAGATGGGTTCTCTCATAATATGAACATGAAAAGGGAATTAATATGAATATATAATAATATCCTCCAACATAAGAACATGGAGTATAAAATAAATGACATAAAAGAGATTACTTGAAAAGAAGAGAGAGGTCGAATCCCTTACCTTAAAACGTAACTCTTAAAACTCAATGGCTTGGAACTTGAGGGCTTGGGGGAACCTTGAAAGGACTCTTTGGGAGTTAAGGAGACCATAACATCGTTGATAATGATTTTGGAGTCCAAAGGATGAGAGAATGTCTGAGTATTTAAAGGGAAAGTGAGGGGACAAGGCATTAATGGCCAAGTGACACCTCATAAGTGGGTTTCTCAAAACAATGTGCTCTCCCAAGATATTTCTCATGAAGTTAGGCCACATGGGGCCCCCAATACAATAATTCATCACCTTTGGTCGGCCAACCCATAAAATATCTCATGACATCATCATGACACAATTATGATGTCATTAAACATACCAAAACCCTAAAACATTATTTTTACTATTCACTGAAAATTCAACTTTCTCAGAAAAATCCCAAAAATTCACCGTAACCAAATATCAATACACTGATTTCAAAAATTAACTCATTTTATAAAAATAATTTTCTAAATACTTTTAATTTAATTTTTAATCAAAAAACACTATTCACTCGAAAAAACTAATACTTGAATAATAATTTATGAAACCGTTATTTACCAATTTTATTGAATCACATTACCTAATCTAGGTGTCTATATTATATTAAAACTTTCTTTGAGAGAAATTACTAATCCATTTGTTCACATTACCAATCCTTAGCATAAAATCACTATTCATAATTTATTATTCATCAAAATTTAAGTTGATATTATTATACTCCAAATTTAGTACTGAACATAATGGTAGAAGACCATTTTCTGAAAATCATTACACATTTTTAATTATTTAAGGTTTACATAAACATTTTTAAAATATCCTTTTTATAAAATTCATAAAAAATATGCATACTATATTTATCCGGTCATTTCAAAATTCATAAACTTCATTATAAGAAGAAATCGAAATTTTATTTAAAACAAAGGATTACACATGGCAGTTACGGTCTCTTTACATAGCCCCTTATCACACCAGCATAGGACCTAAGTGTAAGGGCTGCTAAGGTGAGAGAATCTGAGGGAGGCTCATCCAACATCGCACGAGTAGTAATTTCTATCATTTTTAACTTCTCGCAAAGGCGATTCCGTTCTAGCATCACACGATGAAGTTTGGCTTGGGTTTGGTCCAGAGCAAAGCCCAGTGGTGCTACCTCCTTCCCAAGTTCTATTAGATGGGCTTCGATTGGTCCAAGACTACTGGGTGAGGTCATCGAATCTTCTTTATATATTAATTAACCAGGATTACTTGTATTTAGAGACAATAATCAAAACGTTTAGTTTCCAGTGGTCATATTGACCAATGGTCATATAATCAGTCAAAACCCAACGGTCTCATTTTAATTATACTCATGCTATCAAATGAAATAGTTTTGTTGAGTATCAAAAAAAAAATAACTCAAAAAATTAGGAAATAAGATTTATTCAAAATTTCGGGTTGTTACAATACCGGCTTTTAACAGTTTCAAAAGTTCTTTTCTCACTACTTCCATGAGATTAGGATTGAGTAGTCGCAGAGGTTGACAACATGGCTTTGAATTGAATTCTAGAAAAATTCTATGAGTCCCGATAAGTGGGCTAATCCCAGGAATATTAGATAGGGTCCATCCAATGGCTTTCTTGTGTCTCCTAAGGACATCTAGAAGCATCCTCTCATGATTGGCTTCAAGAGAGGAAGAAATGACAACAGGAAAGGATTGATTGTCCCCTAAGAACGTATACTTGAGTGATGAAGTTAAAACCTTAAATTCAAGATTAGAGTGGTTATCACTTTCGAAGAAACGATGAGACATTGTATTGAACTCAGTTTCTTTGTTCAGATTTCTTGACAAAATTGGTTCCTTGTGAAAAGAATTTTCATCCACTAAATTAGCTAGAGTAATCTCATGAATGGGTATGGACTCGATGTTATTGATTTCACCCATGGTATCATTGATTGGTGATTCTGGAAGATCATCAATAGAACAATATGAAATAGATTCAAGACAAGGAGACAAATTTCTCTCAAGTGAACAAAGAAAATCAATCTCTTCTTGACATAAACATCCTTCGGTAATTCCTTGACGTTCTTTGAGTTCACTATCAACACTAACTATCCAATTAACCTCATGGATCTCTTCATCATCCCCAATTTGAGAGTTTGCATTGTAGATGTTCAAGTCTAGACTCATGTTTCCAAAGGTGATGGTCATGTTCCCATTTTGGACTCGAATAACAGAGTTGATTGTTGCAAGTAAGGGACAACCAAGGATGATTGGGGTTTTCTCCCTATGACCTAAGCTTGGTTGATTTTCTAGAACAATTAAGTCAACTGGGTTACTGAAATATTCAACTTTCACCAAAACATCCTTTATGATCCTTTTTGGAACTCGAATACAACGATAAGCAAGTTGAAGAGTGACAGTTGTGGGTTGGAGTTCTTTGAGCCCTAACTGACAATACATAGCATAAGTAATTAGGTTCACACTAGCTCCTAGATCAAAAAAGGCTTTGAAAACTTTTTTCTCTCTTAGTTCAACATTTATGTAAGGGCATACTGGGTCTTTTATCTTTAGGGGAAGGGTTCCTTGGATTGTTGTGCTAACATTTGCTACCAGAAGGACTTGGTTCTTATGTGAGAATTTTCGTTTAAATGTGTAGAGTTCCTTAAGGTATTTTGAGTATGTAGGAATGGTTTGAATGGCATCTAGGAGTGGAAAGTTAAACATGACTTGTGAGAATATTTCCCTCAATGTTTCACTCAATTCAGGCTTGGTTTTCCCCCTCATGTGTTGAGGAAATGGGGAAGGTTGTGGGGTTGTTTTTTGAAGAGTTGTTTCTTTCACATTTTTATTAGTATCTTCAGTTTGTTCATGTGTTTCATTTTAATTTTCATTAGAGTTTGAATCTTTAGGTGGGTTTTGAACTATTTGTTCAGTTTTCTCAATTGATTTCCCACTTATCAAAACTGTCACAGCCTTTAGTTGTTCATGAGTTGTTTGAGTGCAACTTGTCTTCCCCCATGATGTTTGTTGTGGAATGGCCTGTGTAGGCATGGGTGCCTTTCTAGTTTTGATGGTTTGAAGTTCTTGTTTCAGGGAAGAGACTTCTGAGTTCATCCTTTCCATTTGTTTGCACAGTTGTTCAAAGATTGGGAGAGGGGCAGATTGGGAAGGGGATTTTGTTGGTTGGGTTATCCCAGGGGGATACTTTGGGTGTTGGATGGGTTGTTGGTATTGGACTAGAGGATGTTGGTATTGGACTGTTTGTTGTTGGAATTGGTTATGGTTTTGAAAATTTTGTGTAGGGTAGGGGTTTGGTCATTGTGGTTGGCTAGGTTGTTGGTTATCTTTCCAACGAAATCCTGGGTGGCCATTATACATTGGGTTGAATGTGTTTGGGTATTGAGTCTTCTGAAAGTTTAGAGCATTGACTTCAGTAGGTGGTCCTCCTAAAAGAACATCCTTGATTGATGGAATGGTTGGGCAGTTGTCTGTTTTGTGGCCATGTTTGTCACATATTGTGCAAACAAGGTCCACAGTTTGGATTTAATGGATTTTCCTATGGTCTATATCTTCATCCTTCCTAGAGTGTGCTGAAAGTTTCTCCCTATGGCTTTCCTCTTCTCTAAGTCATTGCATTCCAGCAGTTCTATGAGGCTTTTCAGAATAAGGTGATGTTCTCCACGTTTGGTTTTGTTCAGCAAGGATTTCTAGATACTCGTTAGCATCATTTGGGGATTTGTTTTTAAAGGTCTCATTACACATCATGTCATTGAATTGTTTGTTCCTCGGGCCCAAACCTTCATAGAAAATTCTTACTTATTCAGGAATAGAAAAACCATGGTGTGGAACCATGTTTATGGTGTCTTTGAACCTCTACCATGTTTCATTGAATGACTCTCCCTCTTTTTCAAAAAAAATTTGGATACTCTTTTTAAGTGCAATTGTTTTGTGGTGGGGAAAGTATTTCTTGTATAATTCTCTTTGTAGTTGGTTACAAGTGTGGATTGATGGAGGTATCAGATTATTTAACCAGTTCTTTGCTAGATCCTTAAGTGTGAAAGGAAAGAGCCTCATCTTAGATGACTCAAGTTGATGTGGTGAGCACATGGTTTCAACAATGTCATTGAACTCCTTGAAATGAAGGTAAGGCATTGCTGACTCCATCCCATGGAAAGCTAGAAAGTGGTTTAGGACATGAGGTTTAAAGACATAGTGGGAATCTCCTAGGGCAGCATTCCTAATGCAAGACGGTGCATTGGTCCAGGTAGGTGTAAGGTAGTCATTCATGGTTTGATCGACTGCATTCCCCAAATTTGGGGCTGCCTCATTTGAATTTCCATTTTTGTGCATGTCTGCCTTCACCCGCGATAACTCAAACAGACTAGTTTGGGTGTAGAGTCATAGGATAGGGGAGTCAAGTACACCATTGGATCATAATCTTCCTAATACCCCAGATTCAAATATTGAGTCAATTTCAATGGAGGGTCTTCAAAGAAACCAACTCATAAACCCGGGCAGGAACCAAAATGGAAATCCAAATGAGGCAGCCCAAAATTTGGGGAATGCAGTCGATCAAACCATGAATGACTACCTTACACCTACCTGGACCAATGGAGCCTCTTGAATTAGGAATTCTACCCTAGGAGATTCCCACTATTTCTTTAAACCTCATGTCCTAAACCACCTTCCATCTTTCCATGGGATGGAGTCAGGAATGCCTTAACTTCATGTCAAAGAGTTCAATGACATTATTGAAACCATGTGCTCACCACATCAACTTGAGTCAGCTATGATGAGGCTCTTTCCTTTCTCACATAAGGATCCATCAAAGAACTGGTTAAATAATCTGATACCTTCATCAATCCGCACTTGGAACCAACTGCAAAGAGAATTCTAAAACAAATACTTTCCCCACCAAAAAACAATTGCACTTAAAAAGAGTATCCACAACTTTTTTGAAAAAGAGGGAGAGTCATTCTATGAAACATGGGAGAGGTTAAAAGACACCCTAAACATGGTTCCACACCATGGTTTTTCTATTCCTGAACAATTAAGAATTTTCTATGAAGGTTTGGGCCCAAGAAACAAACAATTCATTAACATGACGTGTAATGGGACCTTTAAAAACAAATCCCCAAATGATTCTTACAAGTATCTAGAAATCCTTGCTGAACAAAACCAAACATGGAGAACATCGCCTTATTATAAAAAGCCTTAATGAACTGCTGGAATGCATACACTTAGAGAAGAGGAAAGCCTTAGGGTGAAACTTGAAACACTCTCTAGGAAGGTTTAAGAGATAGACCGTAGAAAAATCCATGAAATCCAAACTCTAGACCTTGTTTGCATAATCTGTGACAAACATGACCACAAAACAGACAACTGCCCAACCATTCCATCCATCAAGGATGTTCTTCTGGGAGGACCACCTGCTGAAGTCAATGCTCTAAAATTTCAAAAACCTCAATACCCAAACACATTCAACCCAGGTTATAATGACCACCCAAGCTTCTGATAGAATGATAACCAATAACATATCCAACCACAAGGACCAAACCCCTACCCTACACAAAATTTTCAAAACCATAACCAATTCCAACCACAACCAGTCCAATACCAACATCCTCCAGTCCAATAAAAACAACCCATCCAATAACCAAAGTATCCCCCTAGGATAACCCAACTAACAGAAGCCCCTTCCCAATCTGTCCCTCTCCCAATCCTTGAACAGTTGTGCAAACAATTGGAAAGGATGAACTCAGAAGTATCTTCTCTAAAACAAGAACTTAAAACCATCAAAACCGGAAAGGCACCCATTCCCACATAGGCCATTCCACAACAAACATCAAGGGGGAGACAAGTTGCACTCAAACAACTCATGAACAACTAAAGGTTGTGAGAGTTTTGAGAAGTGGGAAATAAATTGAGAAACCTGAACAAATAGTTCAAAACCCACCTGAAGATTCAAACTCTAATGAAAATTCAAATGAAACACTTGAACAAACTGAAGATACTAATAAAAATTTGAAAAGAATAAACTCTTTAGAAAAAAACCCCACAACCTTCCCCATTTCCTCAACGCATGAGGGGGAAACCATGCCTGAATTGAGTGAAACATTGAGGGAAATATTCTCACAAGTCAAGTTGAACATTCCAATCCTTGATTCCATTCAAACCATTAATGCATAATCAAAATATCTTAAGGACCCCTTCACATTTAAACATATATTCTCACATAAGAACCAAGTCCTTCTGAAAGAAAATGTTAGCACAACCGTCCAAGGAACCCTTCCTCCAAAGATGAAAGACCCAAGATTCCCTTACATAAATGTTGAACCAGGAGAGAAAAAAGTTGTCAAAGCCTTGTGTAATCTAGGAGCCAGTTTGAACCACATTTCTTATGTTATGTATTGTCAGTTAGGGCTCGAAGAACTCCAACCCACATCTGTCACTATTCAACTTGTTGGTCGTAGTATTCGAGTTCCAAATGGGTTATTAATGGATGTTCTTTTAGGAGGACCACCTGCTGAAGTCAATGCCCTAAACATTCAAAAGAGTCAATACCCAAACACATTCAAACCAATTTACGATGACCACCCAGGCTTCTTATGGAATGATAACTAACAACCTAGCCAACCACAAGGAGCAAACCCCTACCCTACACAAAATTTTCAAAACCAAGCAAACCCCGGTCATCTTATTTCCTCACCCCTTTCTTCTATTCTCACCAAAGATCACTTATAATTTCCCTTTCTCACTTTTTTTTCTTTTGGCGCATGTCCTCCTTCACCCGCAATAACACAAATAGGCTAGTTAGGGTGGTATGTCATATGATAGGGGAGTCAAGTACACCATTGGATCCTACTCTTCCTAATACCCCAGAGTTAAATATTGAGTCAATTTCAATGGAGGGTTTTCAAAGAAACCAACTCATAAACCTAGGCGGGAACCAAAATGAAAATCCAAATGAGGCAGCCACAAATTTGGGAAATGCAGTCGATCAAACCATGAACATCCATTCTCATCATTTGTGCACTTTGTGCCTAATATGCACCAATTTAGGCCCAATGTTTCATCTTATTTTAAAGAATGTAATTATCTATATTTTAATTTTATATTTTGTGAAATATATATAAACATAAATATGAAAATTTTTCATTCAGGAATCAATGGAGGATTCATAAAGGATGATGAGGATATTTGGCGATTAAAGGAAACAATTTTGGAGAAGGCAGATTGGATATCATCCCTCTGATGATAATGTGTGTCCCATAATAAAATCCCAATGACTCCCAAAATTTATGTAAGACTAGAAGACATATATAGGAACAAATAACTATCCTGGAGATAGTGCTAATTATTCCTAAATGGTGGTGATTAAGGCGGCCCAAGTTGAAGATTCAATTCCGGGCCAGATTCTGCGGCCCAGAAAAACATCTTACTATTTATATCATATCTCGCAAAAGGTATATTATTTGGGGATGAAAATTTACAAGCTGTTAGGGGACATCGGGGGATTCATTTAAGTCTTATAGGGCCCAATAAAATTAGGCTTTATAGAAAGTCCTTTAGGCGCGTCTTTCTGGTGAATGAAAAATGGATACAACTTCGGGGCAAGAAGTGGAAAAGTCTCTCAACAGTAATGTTCCACCAACCTTTCCACAACACAATTAATTAAAGGCACATGGGATGTTGGGGACTCGGCCAAGACTTCATTTTTCCCTATTTAAATCAGTAGTGGTGGAGGATTTAGGCATCTTGGAACTTTTTTTATTGTAATGTTATTATGCCAAATTGTCTTTGAAGCATTTTTCCATCCCATGTAAGTTGTTCGAATCACCTTAGTTTTTAATAAAAGTTCTTCTTCTTATCTTGTTATGTTCTTACTCTTATCACCTAGAAACCGTTGCCTCAAGGTGTGAATTTATTCAGACCAAACCTTGTGATTTTGTTCACATAACGGTGGAGTGATCGTTATTTTTGTTGGTTTTACTTTTTCAATTCCACCCTCGTAAGTCTACATTCCACTTCCATTGAGAACATGTCATCAATGGAGGGATAGATCTTTTATGGGTTGATCCAAGGGAGTAGAAACGGGCTGGATTGAATGTTATTTCTCATTCCCAAAATTTTATTAATTTCTTTTAATTGAGATTCTTTCATTTAATGATTTTTATTCTTCCTCTTCCATATTGAATTTATTCACCCCACTTTCATGTTCTAATTACATCCTTTACCTTGGAGTGCTCATAAAAATGATCCTACATGTTTATAGGTGATTATCATGTGTTTTGAAGGTGTTTAATCAGTATGTGATGAGGTTAGTTTGAATTCATTGCATTAATCCTTCTCGAGTCAATGAAATTAAAATCGTAAAAAAAGGAATTCATTCAATCCACCCCGAGTAATAACCTAGGACCAACTCATTTTCTCATAATTTGAATTCACATAGAAATTTTAGTGATCTTTCAAAACCTTCTAAAATCAACCGATGTTTTCCACTTCATAGCCAAAAATCCATCTCTTTTTATTGAGTGTCTTAAGGATCATCTTAGGTCTCTGAGGATTCGACAGCCCAAGCTACACTACAAGCGACCGCTTGACCCTTAAAACTTGGGTAAATTTGGGCGAAAACAAATTTTGGCACCATTTTTGGGGACCATGTAAGTTAATTAGACAAAAACCTTCTTTCCTCACCCCCATTCTTCTATTCTCACCCAATATCTCTTATCTTTTCCCTTTCTCTCTTTTTTTCTTTTGGCGAATGTCCGCCTTCACCCGCGATAACTCAAACAGACTAGTTAGGGTGGAAAGTTAAAGGATAGGGGAGTCAAGTACAACATTGGATCCTAATATTCCTAATACCCAAGAGTTAATGATTGAATCAATTTCAATGGAGGGTCTTCAAAGAAACCAACTCATAAACCCAGGCGGGAACCAAAATGGAAATCCAAATGAGGCAGCCCCAAATTTGGGGAATGCGGTTGATCAAACCATGAATGACTAACTTAAAACTACCTGGACCAATGCACCCTCTTGCATTAGGCATGCTTCCCTAAGAGATGCCCACTATGTCTTTAAACCTCATTTCCTAAACCACCTTCCATCTTTCCATGGGATGGAGTCAGAAATGACTTACCTTCATGTCAAGGAGTTCAATGACATTGTGGAAACCATGTGCTCACCACATCAACTTGAGTCAGCTAAGTTGAGGCTCATTCCTTTCTCACATAAGGATCGAGGAAAGAACTGGTTAAATAATCTGATAACTTCATCAATCCACACTTGGAACCAACTGAAAAGAGAAATCTACAAGAAATACTTTCCTCACCACAAAACAATTGTACTTAAAAAGTGAATCCAAAACTTTTATGAAAAAGAGGGAGTGTCATTCTATGAAACCTGGGAGAGGTTCAAAGACACCCTAAAAATGGTTCCACACCATGGTTTTTCCATTCCTGAACATGTAAGAATTTTATATGAAGGTTTGGTCTTAGGGAACAAACAATTCATTGACATGATGTGTAATGGGACCTTTAAAAACAAATCCCCAAATGATGCATACGAGTATCTAGAAATCTTTGCTAAAGAAAACCAAACATGGAGAACATCACCTTATTCTGAAAAGCTTCAATGAACTGCTGGAATGCATACACTTAGATAAGAGGAAATCCTTAGGGTGAAACTTGCAGCACTCTCTAGGAAGGTTGAAGAGATAGACCGTAGGAAAATCCATGAAATCCAAACTGTAGACCTTGTTTGCACAATCTGTGACAAACATGACCACAAAACAGACAATTTCCCAACCATTCTATCCATCAAGGATGTTCTTTTAGGAGGACCACCTGCTGAAGTCAATGCCCTAAACTTTAAAAATCCCCAATAACCAAACACATTCATCCCAAGGTATAATGACCACCCAGGCTTCCGATGGAAAGATAACCAACAACCTAGCAAACCACAAGGACCAAACCCCTACCCTACACAAAATTTTCAAAACCATAACCAATTCCAACCACAACTAGTCCAATACCAATATCCTCCAGTCCAATACCAAAAACCCATCCAACAACCAAAGTATCCCCCTTGGATAACCCAACCAACACAAGCACCTTACCAATCTATCCCTCTCCCAATCCTTGAACAACTGTGCAAACAAATGGAAAGGATGAACTCAGAAGTCTCTTCCCTGAAACAAGAACTTCAATCCATCAAAATAGGAAAGGCACCCATGCCCAAATAGGCCATTTCAAAACAAACATCAAGGGGGGGATAGGTTTCACTCAAACAACTCATGAACAACTAAAGGCTGTGACAGTTTTGAGAAGTGGGAAATCATTTGAGAAACCTAAACAAATATTTCAAAACCCACCTGAAGATTAAAACTCTAATGAAAATTCAAATGAAACACATGAACAAACTAAAGATACTAATAAAAATTTGAAAGAAACAACTCTTCAAAAAACAACCACACAACCTTCCCCATTTCCTCAATGCACGAGGGGGAAAACCAAGCCTGAATTGAGTGAAACATTGAGGGAAATATTCTCACAAGTCAAGTTGAACATTCCACTCCTCGATGCCATTCAAACCATTCCTGCATACTCAAAATACCTTATGGACCTCAGCACATTTAAACTGAAATTCTCACATAAGACCCAAGTCCTTCTGCCAGCAAATGTTAGCACAACAATCCAAGGAACCCTTCCTCCAAAGATGAAAGACCCAGGATGCCCTTACATAAATGTTAAACGAGGAGAGAACAAAGTTTTCAAAGCCTTGTGTGATCTAGGAGCTAGTGTGAACCTCATTCCTTATGCTATGTATTGTCAGTTAGGGCTCGAAAAACTCCAACCCACATCTTTCACTCTTCAACTTACTAATCGTAGTATTCGAGTTCCAAAGGGGGTCTTAAAGGATGTTTTGGTGAAAGTTGAAAATTTCATTTAACAAGATTACTTCATTGTTCTAGACAATCACCCAATCTTAGGTCCTAGGGAGCAAACCCCAATCATCCTTGGTCATCCCATCCTTGCAACAATCAACTCTGTTATCTGAGTCCGAAATGGGAACATGACCATCACATTTGGAAACATGAGTCTAGACTTGAACATCTACAATGAAAACTCTCAAATTGGGGATGATGAAGAGATCCATGAGGTTAATTGGATAGGTAGTGTTGATAGTGAACTCAAGGAACATCAAGGAATTACCGAAGGATGTTTAATTCAAGAAGAGATTGATTTTCTTTGTTCACATGAGGGAAATTTGTCTCGTTGGCTTGAATCTCTTTCAGATTGCTCTATTGATGATTTTATAGAATCACCAATCAATGATACCATGGGTGAAATCAATAACATCGAGTCCATAACCATTCATGAAACAACTCTATCTAATTTAGTGGATGAAAATTCTTTTCACAAGGAACCAATTTTGTCAAGAAATCTGAACAGAGAAACTGAGTTCAATACAAAGTCTCAACCTTTCTTGGAAAGTGATAACCACTCTGATCTTGAATTTAAGGTTTTACCTTCATCACTCAGGTATGATTTCTTAGGTGACAATCAATCCTTTCCTGTTATCATTTCTTCCTCTCTTGAAGCCAATCATCAGAGGATGCTTCTAGATGTCCTTATGAGACACAAGAAAGCCATTGGATGGATCCTATTTGATATTCATAGGATTAGACCACTTATCGAGACTCATAGAATTGTTCTAGAATTCGATTCAAATCCATGTCATCAACCTCAGTGGCGACTCAATCCTAATCTCATGGAAGTAGTGAGAAAAGAACTTTTGAAATTGTTAAAAGCTGGTATCATCTATCCTATAGCAGAGAGTGAGTGTGTTAGCCCAATTCATGTGGTTCCAAAGAAGGCTGGAATCACAGTAATAAACAATAATGATAGAGAGATGCTTCCAACAAGGGTTAGTCGTGGATGGAGAGTCTGTATTGACTATAGGAAGCTCAACTCTTGTACCAAGAAAGACCATTTCCCCTTGCCGTTTTTTGATCAAGTCCTCGAGCGAGTGGCGGGTCATCAATTCTACTGTATCCTAGATGGATTCTCAGGGTATAATAAAATTGAAGTCTCCTTAGAGGATCCAGGAAAAACAACTTTCACCTGTCCATTCGGCACTTTTTCCTTAAGCGCATGCCCTTTGGGTTATGTAATGCCCGTGGTACCTTCCTGCGGTGCATGATGGGAATCTTCTGGGACATGGTGGGGGATTTTCTAGAGGTCTTCATGGATGATTTCTCCATCATTAGGGATAATTTTGAGGGATTCTTTCTAAATTTTGAAAATGTTTTGTCAAGGTGTGAGGATAAGAATCTCATACTAAATTGGGAAAAATTCCATTTCATGGTAAGGGAAGGACTTGTTATAGGTCATCTGATATCTAGTAGAGGGATTGAAGTTGATAAAGCTAAGGTTGACATCATTCGTCACCTTCCCTATCCTAAAACTGTTAAGGGAGTGAGGTCATTCTTAGGACATGCTAGCTTTTATAAAAGGTTCATTAGGAATTTCAGCTCTATTTCTCGACCACTTTGTGCTCTATTGGTAAAAGATGCTCCATTTTTATGGACAGAAAGCTGTGAAGAATCATTCTCTACACTCAAGTCAACTATTATATCTCCACCTATCATGCAATCTCCAAATTGGAAACTTCCTTTCGAGCTCATGTGTGATGCAAGTGACTTCGCTGTAGGGGCAGTCTTAGGACAACGGTGTGAGAAAACTCCATGTTTCATTGCTTATGAAAGAAAATCTTTAAATGATGCAAAAATAAACTACACCATTACTGAGAAAGAGCTACTTGTTGTTGTCTTTTCCTTAGAGAAATTCAGGTCTTATCTCTTAGGATCACCCATCATTGTCTCCACTAACCATTCAGCCCTAAAATACCTTTTCCAAAAACCAGATGCCAAGGCTAGATTGATTAGGTGGGTCCTTCTTCTTCAAGAGTCCGATTTAAACATTAAGGATAAAAAGGGTGATGAAAATGTTGTAGTTGATCACCTCTCTAAGATGGAATTCAAAGACAACTCACACAGCCTCTCTGTGTCTGATTCATTTCTTGATGAGCACCTCTATTCAGTGAGTGATTTCCCTTGGTATGATGACATAGAAAACCATTTGGTGACGGGTGAAATTCCAAAATTCCTGGGGACCCATGCTAAGAGGAAATTCCATTCTGATGTCAAACACTACGTGTTTGATGATCCATACCTATTCATGTTCTGTCCTGATCAAATCATCAGGAGATTTGTTCCCGAGTCTGAGCAAGAGTCCATTCTATAATTTTGTCATGGAGAGGCATGTGGAGGCCACTTTTCTACAAATAAAACCACTGCAAAGGTCCTCCAAAGTGGTTTCTACTAGCCTAAACTCAATAAGGATTCCTTCGAATTCTGTAAAATTTGTCCTCAGGGTCAGCAATTAGGATCCATTTCTAAAAGGAATCAAATTCTCCTCACTCCCATTCTAGTCATTGAAATCTTTGATTATTGGGGAATTGATTTCATGGGACCATTTCCAAACTCTAAGGGATACCTCTACATCCTCTTAGTTGTTGATTACATCTCAATATGGGTTTAGGCCATTCCCACCAAGACTAATGATTATCAAGCTGTGATCTGATTCCTTAAAGAGCATATCTTTTCTAGATTTGGAGTTATAAGGGCTATAATCAGTGATCGTGGAACCCATTTCTGTAATCAACCATTCTCTTCACTCATGTCTATGTATATAATTTCTCATAAAGTTTCCACTGCGTACCATCCTCAAACCAATGGTCAAGCTGAGTTATCAAATAGGGAGACTAAGTAAATTCTTGAAAAAAATTTCAACCCCTCTAGGAAAGATTGGTCTGAAAAACTCTTGGATTCTCTTTGGGCATATCGTACAGCATTAAAAACCATCATAGGAATGTCACCATATAGGTTGGTTTATCGAAAAGCATGCCATTTACCTGTTGAAATTGAGCATAAGGCATTTTGGGCAATCAAAAAAATGAATTTCGACATTTCTCTAGCCGAAGAAAAGAGGAAATTAGATCTTAATTAACCTGAGGAGCTTAGGATGGAGGCTTATGAAAATTCAAGGATAAATAAAGCTAGAGTTTAATCCTACCAATATAGGAATATCAAAGTAAAAAAATTTGAACTGGGAAAACCTGTGCTCTTGTATAGTTCAAAACTTCATTTACACCTGGGAATGTTAAGGTCTAGATGGTCAGGTCCATTCATAGTGCATCATGTGTACCCCCATGGGGTAATAGAGATTTAGGATCCCACAAGTGGTAACATTTTTAAGGTCAATGGTCATAGGTTAAAACCATTCATTGAATCATTCAATAAACAGGAAATAGGGGTAGAGTTAAAATAGCCAACCTATGAACCAGGAAAAAATTGATAGATTTAGGATCCATGTTGGGCTAACGACGTTAAACAAAAGAGCTGCACGGGAGGCAATATGTGGTCTTCATGTTTCTAATCTTTGTGAATCATCTTTTTTTCCTTCTTCTTCATTATGTTGTTTAAAAAAAATATAGATTGTTTACTTGTTCTTCTTTTATGAGTAAGGATGGGTATGAAAGGGGAGCACCGTATTCATCCATGTCACATGGTGTTATCCCTGAGTAATACTTTACCCAGAAAATATAAATAAGACAATGTATCATCAGTTTATTTTATTTTATTTTATATTTTTTAGGTATTTTTTAAAAAAATAGATTGTTGACCGTCTCTTCTTTTATGAGTAAGGATGGGTATAAAATGGGAGCACCGTATTCATCCGTGTCACGCGGTGTGATCCCTGAGTAATACCTTACCTAGAAATTTAAGAGAAGACAATGTACCATCAGTTTATGTTATTTGTACCTTTTTTTAGGTTAAAAAAATACAAAATATATATATATATTAAAAAAATTAAAGTCATGTCATAGGTCATTGGGAAAAGATGGTCACAACCGTCCAAGCCATTGGGAGACAAACCAGAACAGAAGGGAGACATGGGAATGCATTTTCAACATCAACCACCAGGTGACTTCATTCCATAATTTTCATTTTAAATGTCTTCGTTGAACTTCTATCATGCCCCTTCTACGTTTCAATTCATTAAAAACTGGGGACAGTGTTATTCCAAGTTGGGTGGGGAGATGAAAATGTGTGGAAAGAAAAATGTCATTAACCTTGAACATGATAACATATATTCCAAACTCTGAAATTGGATATCAAATAATTTTTCATGCCTTGATTCTGATTTTAATGCAAGTTTATGTTCATGTGCATAGATATTGGAAAGTACGGTTGTCCGATGTGATTTTTCACTATTATATTTTCATCAATTTAATAAAAAAACACAACGCACACCCTCTAGATTGTGGGGTTTTAGTTTGAGTTCTTGGGGACCCATAATAAATAACATAGGATTGGATATCATTTAAATTTTAACATGAGTATTCGAAAAAAAATAAATTTCGCGTAGAGAAATGAATTGACCTAATGTGTGGATTTTGGCACTTGGGGATCATGACTCCATAGTTCTCTGGCCCAGAGGTGGGCATTTTATCTCTATTTTTGATAATTTGAATTTTTTTTTGATTGAGTTAACTCGAGATTATTTTCGAGTATGTGAGCTTCACATGGTGCGCTAAGGTCTTTGAGCCGGGGAGTCATCAACAAAGTCTTGCTACATGGGTTTACTCGATTGAGTTCAATATCAATTACCATGGAAAAATTGAAAAAAAAAACAAAAAAACAAAAAAAAGAAAATAAAAAAATGAGTATTCATCTTATTATTAAAATTTGATTGCTCCTAGCACTTCCATCTTTTCTCCCTCGAATGGAAATGAACCCACATGTCTATTGTGACGCACAACACTTCGTCATTCTTAATTGAATTTGGATGAAATCTGTAAATTAATTTGAACAAAGGAATGGGATTGGGATTGAGATATTCTTATGGACATATCTTGTTTTAAATGATTTTTATGGGTTTCATAATTTTTCGGTATGTGATCTTTAGGTGAGAAATGTGTATTAAAATGTTTTTAGAAAAGGTCATTTGAATTTCATTTTTGTGAGATATATTTATCTCAGGACTAGAAAAACTCAAGTTGGGGGGTGCGATTATCTAGTAAAAACACATATTTTGATTACATTTTAAGGGTATTAAATGTTAATTTTTGATCTTATGGGCCTGAGTTAGTGGATTTTAATTTTGAACATCCATTCTCATCATTTGTGCACTTCATGCCTAATATGCACCAATTTAGGACCAATGTTTCATCTGATTTTAAAGAAATTAATTGTCAATATTTTAATTTTATATTTTGTGAAATATATACATAAATATGAAGATTTTTCATTCATGGATCAATGGAGGATTCATAAAGGATGATGAGGATATTTGGCGATGAAAGGAAAAAATTCTGGAGAATGCAGATTGGATATCATCCCACTCATGGGAATATGGGGCCCACAATACAGGCCCAATGAAGCCCAAAACTCATGGGAGAATAGAATAAATATATAGGAACAAATAAATTTTCGGGAGACAGTGCTAATTCGTCTTAAATGGTGGTGATTATGGCGGCCCAAGTTGAAGATTCAATTCTGGGCCAGATTCTGTGGCCTAGAAAAACAGCCCACTATTTACATCATATATCAAGAACGGTTTATTATTTTGTGATGAAATTTTACATGATGTTAGGGGACATCCGGTGATTAATTTATGTATTCTAGGGCCCACTCAAATTCGGCTTTCTAGAAGGTCCTTTAGGCGCGTCTTTCTGGTAAATGCAAGTTGGCTCCAACTTCGGGGCAAGAAGTGGAAAAGTCTATCAACATTAATGTTTCACCCACCTTTCCCCAACACAATTAATTAAAGGCACATGGGATGTTGGGGCCTCAGCCAAGACTTCATTATTTCCTATTTATGGGAGTATTGGTGGAGGATTTAGGCATCTTGGAGCTTTGGTTTGATTGTAATGTTATTATGCCAAATTGTCATTGTAGCATTTTTCCATCCCATGTAAGTTGTTCGAATCATCTTAGTTTTTAATAAAAGATATACTTATTATCTTGTTTTGTTCTTCCTCTAATAACCTTGATACCATTTCCTCAAGGTATGAATTTATTCACACCAAACCGTGTGATTTTGTTCACACAACGGTGGAGTGATCGTTATTTTTGTTGTTTTTACTTCCTCAATTCCACCTTCGTAAGTCTACATTCCACTTCCGTTGAGAACTTGTCATCAATGGAGGGCTAGGTCTTTTATGGGTTGATCCAAGGGAGTAGCAAGGGGATGGATTTAATGTTATTTATCATTCCCTAAATGTTATTAATTTCTTTTAATTGAGTTTCTTTCATTCAATGATTTTTATACTTCCTCTTCCTTATTGAATTTATTCACCCCACTTTCGTGTGCTAATTACATCCTTTACCTTGGAGTGCTCATGAAAATGATCCTACAATTTTATAGGTTATTATCATGTGTTTTGAAGGTGTTTAATCAGTAAGTGATGAGGTTAGTTTTATTTCATTGCATGAATCCTTCTCGTGTCAATGAAATTAAAATCGTAAAAAAAGGAAGTCATTCAATCCACCCCGAGCAATAACCTAGGACCAATTCATTTTCTCATAATTTGAATTCACATATATCTTTTAGTGCCCTTTAAAAACAATCTAAAATCAAACCAAGTTGGTCACTTCATAGCCAAAAATCCATCTCTTTTTATTGAGTGTCTTAAGGTTCTTCTTAGGTCTCCGAGGATTCGACAACCCAAGCTACACTACAAGCGATCTCTTGACCCTTAAAACTTGTGTAAATTCAGCCCTAAAATACCTTTTCCAAAAACAAGATGCCAAGGCTAGATTTATTATGTGGTTCCTTCTTCGTTAAGAGTTCTATTTAACCATTAAAGATAAAAAGGGTGTTGAAAATGTTGTAGCTGATCACCTCTGTAGGATAGAATTCAAAGACAACTAACACCACCTCTCTATGTCTGATTCATTTCCCGATGAGCACCTCTATTCAGTGAGTGATTGACCATGGTATGCTGACATAGCAAACCATTTGGTGACGAGTGACATTCTAAAATTTCTAGGGACACAATCTAAGAGGAAATTCCTTTCTGATTTCAAACACTACATGTTTGATGATCTTTACCTCTTCAAGTTCTGTCATGATCAAATCATCAGGGGATGTGTTCACGAGTCTGAGCAAGAGTCCATTCTAAAATCTTATCATGGAGAGGCATGTGGAGGCCACTTTTCTACAAATAAAACCACTGCAAAGGTCCTCCAATGTGGTTTCTACTGGCTGAACCACACTAAGGATTCCTTCAAATTCTGTAAAAGTTGTCCTCAGTGTCAGGAATTAGGATCCATTTCCAAAAGGAATCAAATTCCCTTCACTCCCATTCTGGTCGTTGAAATCTTTTATTGTTGTGGAGTTGATTTCATGGGACCTTTTCCAAACTCTAAGGGATGCCTCTACATCCTCTTAGCTGTTGATTACGTCTCAAAATGGGTTGAGTCCATTCCCACCAAGACTAATGATCATCAAGTTGTGATCTGATTCCTTAAAGAGCATATCGTTTCTAGATTTGGAGTTCTGAGGGCTATAATCAGTGATTGTGAAACCCATTTCTATAATCTCCCATTCTCTTCAATCATGTCTAAGTATGGAATTTCTCATAATATTTCCGATGCGTACCATCCTCAAACCAATGGTCAAGCGGTCGCTTGTAGTGTAGCTTGGGTTGTCAAATCCTCAGAGACCTAAGAAGAACCTTAAGACACTGAATAAAAAGAGATGGATTTTTGGATATGAAGTGGGCAACTTGGGTTGATTTTAGATTGTTTTGAAAGAGCACTAAACGATCTATGTGAATTCAAATTATGAAAAAATGAGTTGGTCCTAGGTTATTGCTTGGGGTGGATTGAATGAATTCCTTTTTTTCAATTTTAATTTCATTGAATCGTGAAGGATTCATGCAATGAATTCAATCTAACCTCATCACTTAATGATTAAACACCTTAAAAACACATTATAATCACCTATAAACTTGTAGGATCATTTTCATGAGCACTCCAAGGTTAAAGATGTAATTAGAACATGAAAGTGGGGTGAATAAATTCAATAAGGAAGAGGGAGAATAGAAATCATTGAATGAAAGAAAATCAATTAAAATAAATTAATAACATTTAGGGAATGAGAAATAACATTCCATCCAGCCCCTTGATACTCTCTTGGATCAACCCATGAAAGATATAGCCCTCCATTGATGACAAGTTCTCAACGGAAGTGCAAAGTAGACTTACGAGGGTGGAATTGAAGAAGTAAAAACAACAAAAATAACGATCACTCCACCGTTGTGTGAACAAAATCACAAGGTTTGGGGTGAATAAATTAACACCATGAGGCAACGGTATCAAGGTGATAAGAGGAAGAACAGAACAAGATAAGAAGAAAAACCTTTATTAAAAACTAAGGTGATTCGAACATCTTACCTGGGATGGAAAAATGCTACAAAGATAATTTGGCATAATAACATTACAATAAAAAAAAAGCTCCAAAATGTCTAAATCCTCCACCACTACTGCCTTAAATAGGAAACAATGAAGTCTTGGCCGAGCCCCCAACATCCCATGTTCCTTTAATTAATTGTGTTGGGGAAAGGTGGGAAGAACATTAATGTTGAGAGACTTTTCCACTTCTTGCCCCGAAGTTGCAGCCAGCTTGCATCCACCGAAAAGATGCGCCTAAATGACCTTTTAGAAGGCCGAATATGAGTGGGCCCTAAAAGACTTAAATTAAGACCTATAAGTCCCCTAACAGCCTGTAAAATTGAAGCCCAAAATAATAAAACTTTCATGAGATATGATATAAATAGTGGGCTGTTTTTCTGGGCCGCAGAATCTGGCCCAGAATTGAATCTTCAAAATGGGCCGCCTTAATCACCACTATTTAGGACGAATTAGCACTGTTGATTATCCAATAAAAATACATATTTTGATTAAATTTTAAGGGTATTAAATGTTCATGTTTGATCTTATGGTCCTGAGTTAGTGGATTTTAATTTTGAACATCCATTATCATTGTTTGTGCACTTCATGCCTAATATGCACCAATTTAGGCCCAATGTTTCATCTTATTTTAAAGAATGTAATTATCTATATTTTAATTTTATATTTTGGTGTATATATATAAACATAAATATGAACATTTTTTATTTAGGGATCAATGGAGGATTCATAAAGGATGATGAGGATATTTGGCGATGAAAGGAAACAATTCTGGAGAAGGCAGATTGGATATCATCCCACTGATAAGAATATGGGGCCCACAATACATGCCCAATGGAGCCCAAACATCATGGGAGACAAGAAGAAATATATATTAACAAATAAATCTTCTGGAGACAGTGATAATTTGTCCTAAATGGTGGTGATTAAGGTGGCCCATGTTCAAGATTCAATTCTGGTCCAGATTCTGCGGCCCAAAAAAAACATCCCACTATTTATGTCATATCTCGCGAATGGTTTATTATTTCGGGCTGATATTTTATATTATGTTAGAGAACATCCAGGTATTCATTTAAGTATTCTAGGTCCCACTCAAATTCGTCTTCTAGAATGTATTTTTGGCGCGTCTTTCCGGTGGATGCGAGCTAGATGCAACTTTGGGGCAAGAAGTGGAAATGTCTCTCAACATTAATGTTCCACCCACCTTTCCCCAACAAAATTAATTAAAAGAAAAATGGGATGTTGGGGGCTCGGCCAAGACTTCATTTTTTCCTATTTAAGGAATTAGTGGTGTAGTATTTAGGCATCTTGGAGCTTTGTTTTGATTGTAATGTTATTATGCCAAATTGTCTTTGTAACATTTTTTCATCCCATGTAAGTTGTTCGAATCACCTTAGTTTTTAATAAAAGTTCTTATTGTTATCTTGTTCTATTATTACTCTTATCACCTTGATACCATTTTCTAAATGTGTGAATTTATTCACACCAAACCTTGTGATTTTTTTCACACAACGGTGGAGTGATCATTATTTTTGTTGTTTTTTACTTCTTCAATTCCACCCTCATAAGTCTACTTTCCACTTCCATTGAGAACTTGTCATCAATGGAGGGCTAGATCTTTTATGGGTTGATCAAAGGGAATAGAAAGTGGCTGGATTGAATGTTATTTCTCTTTCCCTAAATTTTATTAATTTATTTTAATTGAGTTTCTTTCATTCATTGATTTTTATTCTTCCTCTTATTGAATTTATTCACCCCACTTTCATGTGCTAATTACATCATTTGCCTTGGAGTGCTCATGAAAATGATCCTACAAATGTATAGGTGATTATAATATGTTTTGAAGGTGTTTAATCAGTATGTGATGAGGATAGTTTGAATTCATTGCATGAATCCTTATCGATTCAATGAAAATAAAATCGTAAAAAAAGAAGGATTCATTCAATCCACCCCGAGCAATAACCTAGGACCAACTCATTTTCTCATAATTTGAATTCACATAGATCTTTTAGTGCTCTTTCCAAACCATCTAGAATCAACCCAAGTTGGCCACTTCATAGACAAAAATCCATCTCTTTTTATTTAGTGTCTTAAGGTTCTTCTTAGGTCTCTGAGGATTCGACAACCTAAGATACACTACAAGCGACCGCCTGACCCTTAAAACTTGGGTAAATTTGGGAAAAACCAAATTTTGGTGCCGTTTCCGGTGACCAAGTAAGTTACAAAGACAAAAACCTTCTTTCCTCACCCCCATTATTCTATTCTCACCCATGATCTCTTATCTTTTCCCTTTCTCGCTTTTTTTATCTTTTGGTGCATGCCTGCCTTCACCCACGATAACTCAAAAAGACTAGTTATGGTGGAAAGTCATAGGATAGGGGAGTCAAGTAAACCATTGGATCCTAATCTTCCTAATACCCCAGAGTTAAAGATTGAGTCAATTTCAATGGAGGGTCTTCAAAGAAACCAACTCATAAACCCGGGCGGGAACCAAAATGGAAATCCAAATGAGGCAGCCCCAAATTTGGGGAATGCAGTCGATCAAACCATGAATGACTACCTTTCACCTACCTAGACCAATTCACCCTCTTGAATTAGGCATGCTACCCTAGAAGATGCCCACTATTTCTTAAACCTCATGCCCTAAACCACCTTTTAGCTTTCCATGGGATGGAGTCAGAAATGCATTACCTTCATGTCAAGGAGTTCAATGACATTATTGAAACCATGTGCTCACCACATCAACTTGTGTCATCTAAGAGGAGGCTCTTTCCTTTCTCACTTCATGATCGATCAAATAACTAGTTAAATAATCTAAGACCTTCATCAATCCACACTTGGAACCAACTGCAAAGAGAATTATACAAGAAATACTTTCCCCACCACAAAAGAATTGCACTTAAAAAGAGTATCCAAAACATTTTGAAAAAGAGGGAGAGTCATTCTATGAAACATGGGAGAGGTTCAAAGACACCCTAAACATGGTTCCACATAATGGATTTTCTATTCATTAACAAGTAAGAAAATCCTATGAAGGTTTGGACCTAGGGATCAAAAAATTCATTGACATGATGTGTAATGGGACCTTTAAAAACAAATCCCCAAATGATGATTACGAGTATCTAGAAATCCTTGCTGAACAAAACCAAACATGGAGAACATCACCTTATTCTGAAGAGCCTAAATGAACTACTGGAATGCATACACATAGAGAAGAGGAAATCCTTAGGGCAAAACTTGCAGCACTCTCTAGGACAGTTGAAGAGATAGACCATAGGAAAATCCATGAAATCCAAACTATAGACCTTGTTTGTAGAATCTGTGACAAACATGACCACAAAACATGCAACTTCCCAACCATTCCATCCATCATGGATGTTCTTTTAGAAGGACCACTGCTGAAGTCAATGCCCTATACTTTCAAAAGCCTCAATACCCAAACACATTCAACCCAAGGTATAATGACCACCCAGGATTCCGATGGAAGGATAACCAACAACCTATCCAACCACAAGGACCAAACCCCTTCCCAACACAAAATTTTCAAAACCATAACCAATTCAAACCACAACCAGTCCAATACCAACATCCTCCAGTCCAATACCAACAACCCATCCAACAGCCAATGTATCCCCCTGGGATAACCCAACCAACACAAGCTCGTTCCCAATCTGTCCCTCTCCCAATCCTTGGACAACTGTGAAATCAAATGGAAAGGATGAATTTAGAAGACTCTTCCCTAAAACAAGAACTTAAAACCATAAAAACTAGAAAGGCACCCATGCCCACACAGGCCATTCCACAAAAAACATCAAGGTGGGAGACAAGTTGAACTCAAACAAATCATGAACAACTAAAGTCTGTGACAGTTTTGAGAAGTGGGAAATCAATTGAGAAACCTGAACAAATAGGTCAAAACCCACCTGAAGAATCAAACTCCAATGAAAATTCAAATGAAACACATGAACAAACTGAGGATACTAATAAAAATGTGAAATAATGAACTCTTCAAAAAACAACCCCACAACCTGCCCCATTTCCTCAACGCATGAGGGGGAAAACCAAGCCTGAATTGAGTGAAACATTGAGGGAAATATTCTCACAAGTCAAGTTGAACATTCCACTCCTCGATTCCATTCAAACCATTCCTGAATACTCAAAATACCTTAATGACCTCTGCACATTTAAACTGAAATTCTCACATAAGAACCATGTCCCTATGGCAAAAAATGTTAGCACAACAATCCAAGGAACCCTTTCTCCAAAGATGAAAGGCCCAGGATGCCCTTACGTAAATGTTGAACTAGGAGAGAACAAAGTTGTCAAAGCCTTGTGTGATCTAGGAGCCAGTGTGAACCTCATTCCTTATGCTATGTATTGTCAGTTTGGGCTCGAAGAACTCCAATGCACATCTGTCACTCTTCAACTTACTGATCGTAGTATTCGAGTTCCAAAGGGGATCTTAAAGGATGTGTTGGTGAAATTAGAAAATTTCATTTACCCATCTGACTTCATTATTCTAGACAATCAACCAAGCTTAGGTCCTAGGGAGCAATCCCCAATCATCCTTGGTCGTCCCTTCCTTGCAACAATCAACTCTGTTATCCGAGTCCAAAATGGGAACATGACCATCACCTTTGGAAACATGAGTCTAGACTAGAACATCTACAATGCAAACTTTCAAATTGGGGATGATGAAGAGATCCTTGACATTAATTGGATAGGTAGTGTTGATATTGAAATCAGGGAACATCAAGGAATTACCGAAGGATTTTTAAGTCAAGAAGAGATTTATTTTCTTTGTTCACATGAGGGAAATTTGTCTCCTTGGCTTGAATCTCTTTCAGATTGCTCTATTTATAATTTTCTAGAATCAAAAATAAATGATACCATGGGTAAAATCAATAACATCGAGTCCATTCCCATTCATGAAAGTAGTCTAGCTAATTTATTGGATGAAAATTCTTTTCACAAGGAACCAATTTTGTCAAGAAATCTGAACAAATAAACTGAGTTCAATACAATGTCTCATCCTTTCTTGGAACCTGATAACCACTTTGATCTTGAATTTAAGGTTTTACCTTCATCAATCAAGTATGTGTTCTTAGGAGAAAATCAATCCTTTCCTGTTTTCATTTCTTCCTCTCTTGAATCCAATCCTGAGAGGATGCTTCTAGATGTCCTTAGGAGACACAAGAAATCCATTGGATGGACCCTATCTGATAATCCTGGGATTAGCCCACTTATCGGTACTCATATAATTGTTCTAGAATTCGATTCAAAGACATGTCATCAACCTCAGTGGCGACTCAATCCTAATCTCATGGAAGTAGTGAGAAAAGAACTTTTGAAATTGTTAAAAGCGGGTATCATCTATCATATAGCTGAGAGTAAGTGTGTTATCCCAATCCATGTGGTTCCAAAGAAGGCTGGAATCACAGTAACAACCAAAAATGATGGAGAGATGCGTCCAACAAGGGTTAGTAGTGGATATAGAGTCTGTATTGACTATAGGAAGCTTAACTCTTGTACCAAGAAAGACCATTTCCCCTTGCCCATTATTGATCAACTCCTCGAGCAAGTGGCAGGTCATCAATTATACTACTTCCAAGATGGATTCTCAGGGTATAATCAAATCGAAGTCTCCTTAGAGGATCTAGGAAAAACAACCTTCACCTGTCCATTCTGCACTTTTTCCTTCAACCGCATGCCCTTTGGGTTACGTAATGCCCCTGGTACCTTCAAGCGGTGCATGATGGGAATCTTCTCAGACATGGTGGGGGATTGGTTAGAGGTCTTCATTGATGATTTCTCCATCTTTGGGGATACTTTTGAGGGATGGCTTCTAAAGGTTGAAAAGGTTTGGTCAAGGTGTGAGGATAAGAATCTCATACAAAATTGGGAAAAATTCCATTTCATGGTAAGGGAAGGACATGTTCTTGGTCATCTGGTGTCTAGTAGAGGGATTGAAGTTGATAAAACTAAGGATGACATCATTCGTCACCTTCCCTCTCCTAAAACTGTTAAGGAAGCGAGGTCCTTCTTAGGACATGCTGGCTTTTATAGAAGGTTCATTAGGAATTTCAGCTCTATTTCTCGACCACTTTGTGCTCTATTGGTAAAAGATGCTCCATTTTTAGGGACAAAAAACTCTGAGGAATCATTTTTAGTGCTCTTTCATATTCGCTTGTAGTGTAGCTTGGGTTGTCGAATCCTCAGAGACCTAAGAAGAACCTTAGGACACTAAATAAAAAGAGATGGATTTTTGGCTATGAAGTGGACAACTTTGGTTGATTTTAGATGGGTTTTAAAGAGCACTAAAAGATCTATGTGAATTTAAATAATGAGAAAATGAGTTGGTCCTAGGTTATTGCTCGGTGTGGATTGAATGAATTCCTTTTTTATACGATTTTAATTTCATTGACTCGAGAAGGATTCATGCAATGAATTCAAACTAACCTCATCACTTACTAATTAAAAACCTTAAAAACACATGATAATCACCTATACACTTGTCAGATCATTTTCATGAGCACTCCAAGGTAAAGGATGTAATTAGCACAAGAAAGTGGGGTGAATAAATTCAATAAGGAAGAGGAAGAATAAAAATCATTGAATGAAAGAAAATCAATTTAAAGAAATTAATAACATTTAGGGAATGAGAAATAACATTCAATATAGCCCCTTTCTACTCCCTTGGATCAACACATAAAAGAGCTAGCCCTCCATTGATGAAAAGTTCTCAACGGAAGTGGAAAGTAGACTTACGAGGGTGGAATTGATGAAGTAAAAACAAAAAAAATAACGATCACTCTACCGTTGTGTGAACAAAATCACAAGGCTTGGTATGAATAAATTCACACCTTGAGGCAATGGTATCATGTTGATAAGAGGAAGAACAGAACTAGATAATAATAAGAACTTGTATTAAAAACTAAGCTGATTCGAACAACTTACATGGGATGGAAAAATGCTACAAAGACAATTTTGCATAATAACATTACAATAAAAGAAAAATCTCTAAGATTCCTAAATCATCCACCAATACTGCCTTAAATAGAAAAAATGAAGTCTTGGCCGAGCCCCCAACATACCATGTGCCTTTAATTAATTGTGATGGGGAATGGTGGGTGGAACATTAATGTTGAGAGACTTTTCCACTTCTTGCCCCGAAGTTGCAGCCAGCTTGCATCCACCAGAAAGAAGCATCTAAAGGGCCTTCTAGAAGGCCGAATTTGAGTGGGACCTATAAGACGTAAATGAAGCCCCGGATCTCCCATAACATCCTGTAAACTTTCAGAACAAAATAATAAACCTTGCGAGAGATATGATATAAATAAAAGGTTGTTTTGCTGGGCCGCAGAATCTGGCCAAGAATTGAATCTTCAAATTGGGACGCCTTAATCACCACTATTTAGGACGAATTAGCACTGTCTCCAGAAGTGTTATTTGTTTCTATATATGTCTTCTAGTCTCTAATGAATTTTGGACTTAATTGGAACTGTATTGTGGGCCCCACATTCCAATCAGTGGGATGATATCCAATCTACCTTCTCCAGAATTGTTTCCTTTCATCGCCAAATATCCTCATCATCCATTATGAATCCTCCATTGATCCCTGAATGAAAATGTTCATATTTATGTTTATATATATTTCCCAAAATATAAAATTAAAATATAGATAATTACATTCTTTAAAATTAGATGAAACATTGGGCCTAAATTGGTGCATATTAGGCATGAAGTGCACAAATGATGAGAATGGATGTTTAAAATTAAAATCCACTAAATCTTGCCCATAAGATCAAAAATGAATATTTAATACCCTTAAAATTTAATAAAAATATGTGTTTTTATTTTCTAATCACACCCCAACTTGATTTTTTCTAGTCTCGAGCAAAATATATCTCACAAAAATGAAATTAAAATGACATCTTCCAAAAAACATTAATACACATTTCTCACCCAAATATCACATACCAAACAATTATGAAACCCATGAAAATAATTTAAAAAAAGCTATGTCCATAGGCATATCTCAATCCCAAGCCCATTCCTTTGTTAAAATTCATTTCCATATTTCATCTAAATTCAATTATGAATGATGAAGTGTTGTGCGTCACAATAGACATGGAGGATCATTTCCATTCGAGGGAGAAAAGATGGAAGCACTAGGAGCAATCAAATTTTAATAATAATATGAGTACTCATTTTTTTGTTTTATTATTTTTTGTTGTTTTTTTTTCAATTTTTCCATGGTAATTGAAATTGAACTCAATCAAGTCAACACATGTAGCAAGACTTTGCCGATGACTCCCAGGCTCGAAGACCTTAGGGCATCAAGTGATGCTCACATACTCGGGAATCATCTCGAGTTAAATCAATCAAAAACAAATTCAAATTTCCAAAAATAGAGATAAAATTCCCAACTCTGGGCCAGACAACTATGGAGTCGCGATCCCCAAGTTCTAAAAGCCACACATTAGGTCAATTCATTTCTCTATGCGCAATTGATTTTTTTAATACTCTTGTTAAAATTAAAATGATCGCCAATCCTATGCTATTTATTATGGGTCCCCAAGAACTAAAACTAAAACCCCACAATCTAGAGGACGTTCATTGTGTTTTTTTATTAAATAGATGAAAATATAACAGTGAAAAATCACATCAGATAACCGCACTTTCCAATATCTATTCACATGAACATAAACATGCATTAAAATCAGAATCAAGGCATGAAAAATTATTTGATATCCAATTTCAGAGTTTGGAATGTATGTTATCATGTTCAAGGTTAATGAAAATTTTCCTTCCATGCATTTTCATCTCCCCCCCCCCCAACTTGGAATAACACTATCCGCAATTTTTAAAGAATTGAAACATAGAAGGTTTATGATAGAAGTTCAAATAAGACATTGAAAATGAAAATTATGGATTGAAGTCACCTGGTGGTTGATGTTGAAAATGAATTCCCATGTCTCCCTTCAGTTCTGGTTTGTCTTCCAATGGCTTGGACGGTTGTGACCAGCTGTTCTTCTTTTATGAGTAAGGATGGCTATGAAACGGGAGCACCGTATTCATCTGTGTCACACAGTGTGATCCCTGAGTAATACCTTACCCAGAAATTTAAGAGAAGACAATGTATCATCAGTTTATATTATTTGTACCTTTTTTAGGTTAAAAAAATACAAATATATATATATATATATATATTAAAAAAACTTAAAGGCATGTCATAGGTCATTGGGAAAAGCTGGTCACAACCGTCCAAGCCATTGGGAGAAAAACCAGAACTGAAGGGAGACATGTGAATTGTAACACCCCGAGCTTCCACGATACGATTCTCATTCAATAATGCAATAACTTGCATTGTACGCAAGTTCGAGTTCTAACACACCGCAAATAATCAAAATAGCCGTTATGAATAGTAATAACCACTTTTTAAAATTATATAAATTTTATATTTCACAATGGACTTCATTTTTTTATTCCTAATATTGAAATTAGCCTATGTTGAATTTTTGTAATTTTCTGAGAACTTCAAATTTTTTATGAATAGTGAAAAATACTTAAAACAACTTTTTTAATCAAAATAATTCATAGTGATAAATTATACTATTGAGGGGTTTTAGAGTATAATTAGAATATATTTTTACCATTTTATCCAATGGTGGTCATTAGAATTAATTTAACATTGAAATTGGACATAAACAATTGCCAATCTTTTGATATAAATTGTTTCTTAAAAACACGCTATTTGTTGTGACAGCGGGAATTAATTATAAAATTAATTAATGCAACTAATATGTTTGGAATTTTGTAAAATAGACATCATTTTTGAATTCGTAATATCAATTATAGCTTAGGGTGAAATTTTGGCCTTATTCTGAAAAACTTCAATTTTTGATGAATAGTGAAACCACTAAGTGGTAGTTAAATAATTGATTTTTCATTTAAATGAAATATTACCACTTCTGTGATTTGATTTTCAAAAATCCGACATACATGGTTGTCATTAAGAAGTAAAATGTGGTTCAATGAGATCAAAATAATTTTTTGGTGAATAGTAACTTTTAAGTTCTTAATCGCGATTAGAGGTAATTAGTGTAGTTTAAGGTAAAAACAATGTTTTATTAATATGATATGAGCTTGACACTTGTCCTACTCCTATTGGATGAGTCATGGCCGACCAAGACAACCCATGGGTCAACTTGGGGACCCCATGGATCCACTTTAGTTAGAAAATGACATAAATAACTTTTATTTAATGTTAAAGTAAAAAATGACACAAACATAAAATGTTTTACTAAAACAATTTTTAAGTGGGGTTACACAAGTCCAAATTTTGATTATAAATATTCATTAGAAATCTAAAAAGATTTCCTACATCATAGTATTTTTATTATAATTTTTAGACATTAAATAAATTAAATTATTTATGACATCATGATGATGTAGTGATTACCTCATTATTTAACGATTTAAATAAAATGAGAAGATAATGAAAAATCCAAGGCTTACACTTGTCCAAATCCTATTGGATGAAGAGATTTCGAACCCTTATCACCTTATCCTCGAATTATATAAGTGTGGGACCTTTAGAATCCGAAAAGCATTGTGTAAATAATGTAACATTTCAATCTTTCCAAAAGAGCCCCTCCTCTCCACTTATAAAAGGCCCCCACCTCTCCCACCTCATTTACACTTTCAAGCCATTTGGCTCGGCCAACCTCTGCCCAAATACTCTCCCCACATTCCTCCCTTACTCATAGAAGCCTCACATTGGGCAGAACTCTTCCCAAGGAAGCCTTTGTCTCAAATCAAAAAGAGTTACCCGATTTTGAGGTAATGTCTTTTCTAATGTTGTTTTGTTTTATTTTTCTTCTCCAACCCCCTAAACTCTTTTTATTCATTTTTTTTGTGACAACACCAGTATCCTAAATATACTAGGATGTTGTTATAAGAAGGATTCGAGCTACACTTACACACACCTACATCTAATGGTTAAAGAACATACGGTTTCTGTGGATGGCGAATTTCTGCCTCACGAAACGATGATTGTTCAACACTCATATAACACCTTCAAAGGTGGCCATTAAGATGTCACTATATTTATATATGATATATAATGTGTTTATGTTTTACTTATGCTTCTTTATTTTTCATTTGTGTCTTTCCTTTATGGCTTCCATTATGGGTATACGCGATATCTTCATTTTAGGAAGTGCGGACTACCGCCCCCTCAAAGTGATTTGAATCGTTAATGCCATATGTGGGATGTATAAAGGATGGAGTAAATGGTATTATACACTATATTATACTGGAAATATATTATACATTTATATAATTATGATTTAGTTCCATTAAATATGAAATTGAAATGAAAGTAGCGTTCATGCGTACGTACGGCTTACCGTCTCCATGAACGGTGCATTTCATTTCTTACCTCTAAATGTTATGTAATATTATAAATGAATGTATATACTGGATATATAAGATATATATGACATCTAAATCATGAATATAATTCTGGATATAATGGATATTTCACCACATAAACAACTTGTAATTATAAGAAGCTTATTGTTGACTCAAGTACCAAAGATCGACAAAACGACCGTTATTAACTTAAATAATTACATAATGTTCATATCATTGAAATAAGTGATATAATAAGGATAATGAAATTGAAAATGGTTCTTAATAAGGTATATATTAACTCTAGTTTATTATTCAGGAGGTTAAAGAACGGTTGAGTCAAGTCGGACGCAAGGTAAGGGAACTTCTTAACCCAACTTCCATTCTTTGGGTTAATCTCCTACTTTCAAATTATGTCATAATGTTATTATGTCCTATTTTGTATTTTTACTTTCTTTATGTGTACCTATAGTGAATACACATAATAGATCTATTTTATTTTAAAAATGATCTTTTTAAGGACTTCGTCTCAATCTCCTTTCATTGAGGCATATTTGGTTTTATACACAACCTTCTTTTATACGATGTATAAACCCCTTTGACTTTTACGTTTATTCAAAAGGAATCTTTTTATACGAAGCGTTTTACTAAACGACAAAAAGAGAATGTTTTTCTTTCCGTACATATGTGGCGACAACGACTTCTCCGCCGCCGTGACCATTATTTGGGTTTCGGCTTCCTCTACAAGCCATCACTTTTTTTAATGAAAAATAAATACAAAGTTTTAACTTACTTTTATTTTGGTATTGAAAATGGTTTTGAAAGAGTTTTTATTATATCAATGTGTTGTATTGATATCTTGTGATTGGAATGTGGAAATGTTATGTTTCCTTTATGCATGTTTTATGTGATATGATTATGTTATGGTTTATGATATGTTTAAACCTATTCATATGAGGAATGTATTGGACTTAATAAGTGACGGGTGGGGCCCGCTATAGCTCCTCGATGCATCGGTAGGTCTCATGAGACAACTAGACGTGGAATTGGCCGAGGCCCTTTCCCAATTTGATTTATGGTTTTGGCCGAGGCCTTAATCATTTTAGACGTCTTGGCCGAGGCCTTGACAAAATGTTTCAGAATGTCCGGCATTATACATTCCCTCATTATGAAAGTGGTTATTGATATTGCATGTGATTATTCGACCAGTAGAATATCCATGTGAAGAAGAGAATGGCATTATCTCATTTTACTTTTGCCATATTATGTTGAAGTTCATGTTTAAATGGATTTTGTTTTAGTTATACATTGCCTTAAATGTTAATGTTTATTTATGAAAGCTTCCGCATTATTGTTATCCTTACTGAGCATCTGAGCTCACCCCTTTCAATGTTTTAATATTTTCCAGGATGTCAAGAAGTATTTTATGAATGACCTGCAGGGATAGTCAGAAGAGGATATGAGTGTGGACTATGGAGACTTTGTTATTGTAGTTTTTCACTTTATGATGTAATGTAACGTTTACGAATGTATCTAGTGTTTCCAAGGCTACTAAACTAATCGGTCTTTCGAGACTTGATCTTTTGTGATCATGCCAATGTTACGAAGTAATGCACCGACTCTGGGTAGCTGGGGTCGGGGCGTTACAGTTGGTATCAGAGGCAGTTTAGTACTAACCTTGGAAGCTAGATTTAGATAAACTCTGATTAGAGCACATAGCCCAAAGATAGACTTTGAGGATTAGTATAGAAGAACTTCCTAGAATTTTGGTATTATAGAGATGTTATGACTTTTCCGAGCAATACATCCCTGTCTGGATACGAGCAGGTAGAGGAAGCTCTGGCACAGATGTACCTAGGGGTAAAACCCGAAAACACCGCTTTGAGCTAGACTCGAACGGGAACTGGTGCACGACAACGGGCCTTGCTGCACTCTTGGTTACGACACTCCCGGGGGATATGCTTTGGATAATTCTCATTTTCTTTACAAACCACTATGAAGGGTTATGAGTATATACTTCCTCAAAGAAAACATTTCTTTTTATGATTATGGATTATATCCATAAATAGTTCAATTTATGTAAAGTGTTTTACAAGTATGGAATTATGTATTGTAATTCATAAACTAATCTAGTTTATCCCATTGTTTAGAAATGGCGCCTAGTAGAAGGAATGGAAACCGTATCAATGCACGAACTCCGTGTAGGGATTGCCCTCCTGATCAAGATAATTATTGTGGATCTGGAGATACTACTGGTGCTGATCAACTTATTACCATACTTGGACAACTCACTCAGGTTATGAATAATAACCTTACTCGTATGGAGCACCCTGATCCGCAACGTGGAGGATCAATGCTAGACCGTTTCATGAGGCAACAACCACCAACCTTCAATGGGAGTACAAATCCTATAGTAGCTGA
The DNA here is from genome assembly GCA_963277665.1 of Viscum album. Taxonomy (NCBI): domain Eukaryota; kingdom Viridiplantae; phylum Streptophyta; class Magnoliopsida; order Santalales; family Viscaceae; genus Viscum; species Viscum album. The sequence continues at coordinate 576,448,637 of OY728161.1, read as the reverse complement.
GCAATGGATAAATTTCTTAGAGAAAATATTCCATGCCTTGGGGAGTAGTGAAAGGGAGAAGGTTGTCATGGCAGTTTACCGCCTCACTGGAGATGCCGATCAGTGGTGGTCGCTGATTCAAAACACAAAGGAAGATGATGACGTATCGAATATGGAATGGAGGGAGTTCAAAGATCTTTTCTTAGAAAAATACTTTCCTCGTGACCATCGAGCAGATATGGAAAGGCAATTTTTGAGTCTGAGACAAAAGGAGGATGAGAATGTCGCAAAGTATGAGGCTAACTTTACAAGGTTAGCAAGGCATGCTGCAGATTATATACGTAACCCAAGAAGTAAGATTGATCGTTTCTTTGATGGGTTAAAACCATTTGTCCGTCGAGCTCTAGTGTCACAATCTTTCTCAACATACGAAGATATAGTCTCATGTGCTATCAAGACAGAAAATGAATTCTCTAAGTCTTATGACAACAAAGTAAAGCAAGATAAGAAGAGAACGGTGGAACAAGAGATAGATAAAGGGAAAAAGGGAAAGACGGATTTTCCATTATGTGATAATTGTGGGAAGAATCACCCTGGTACTTGCCTAAAAGGAATGGGAGTCTGTTATAAATGTGGAGAAAAAGGTCACCAGGCACGTGATTGCAAGGGAAAGAAAGAGGCTGTCAAAGTTGAATGCTACAATTGTAGAGAAATGGGTCATTATGCAAATGAATGTCCTAAGCGTCAAGGAAACTTACCTCAAAAAAGGCCAAGGGATCAAGGACAATCTTATGCTATTACTACAGTTGAAGCAGAATAACTAATGTATTGGTGCTTTTGGACTCATGGATTATATTCTGGTTTTTAGAATAATGTGATATATATATAAGGATTGTACTGCAGTACTTGTTGATTTCAGTAAGGTTTTAATATGATTAAGGTAATCATATTTTTAGTATGTGACAATAAGAGAAACTTTTCTTTGTTTTGGGAATCTGATAAATTGATTTTGGAATTTAGAGACCTTTTAGAGAAAGTCTGGACGGAGGTATTTTGGATAACTATTAAGGTTGGAATGGATTAAGTTGAACTTTGGATAGTATTGTTTAAAGCTAAAAAATTTATGAAGATTATTTTTGGAATATTATGATACTATAGGACAACCTGCAGGGTGGGGCTTAAACCGTCGCGTCGGACAAAGATGTAGGAATCGAACCCACAATCATAGTGCGACAGGCCTTTATTTCCTACCACTAGCCTACAGGAAGTCCCTGGTTATTACAAAATAATTTTACTAATCTAAATGGTATGTGTTAACCTTTGGTACCTTATACAATTAGGATAAATAGAATATTTTTGAGTTCTGTTACCATTTGGAGTAAAAGATGGGTTTGTGGTAAAAATTCATTAATGAATGAAAGTATACATAACAAGTATGTATATTCCCTTACATTCTTAGTAAATCTCCTAAATAAAATCCTCAACATTATAAAAGGTAACTTAAAACAAAAATGTTGTCGGTTAACTTTTCCAACTAGGGATTCAATGACCGTTTAACCAATCACAAGTTTTTGATTTTCTTGTGGTTAAACTTTCTCCTAATCCTGTTTTCTATAACTCCCCATCAGACCTTGATGGTTTGTTTCTCCTCCATATCCATATTTTCATAGAATCCTATAATGGGCTATATCGGGTGACCTTTGTACTTATCCTGCTTTCTTTTAATGTTATATATTTATTAACCTTATTTCCGATGTGGGTTTTCCACAAAGGTATTTTCTATTTTCAGCCTTTTATTATCAAAGAAAAATTTCAAATTGCGAGGACGCAATTTATTGAAGGAGGGTAGAATGTAACACCCCGAGCTTCCACGATACGATTCTCATTCAATAATGCAATAACTTGCATTGTACGCAAGTTCGAGTTCTAACACACCGCAAATAATCAAAATAGCCGTTATGAATAGTAATAACCACTTTTTAAAATTATATAAATTTTATATTTCAAAATGGACTTCATTTTTTTATTCCTAATATTGAAATTAGCCTATGTTGAATTTTTGTAATTTTCTGAGAACTTCAAATTTTTTATGAATAGTGAAAAATACTTAAAACAACTTTTTTAATCAAAATAATTCATAGTGATAAATTATACTATTGAGGGGTTTTAGAGTATAATTAGAATATATTTTTACCATTTTATCCAATGGTGGTCATTAGAATTAATTTAACATTGAAATTGGACATAAACAACTGCCAATCTTTTGATATAAATTGTTTCTTAAAAACACGCTATTTGTTGTGACAGCGGGAATTAATTATAAAATTAATTAATGCAACTAATATGTTTGGAATTTTGTAAAATAGACATCATTTTTGAATTCGTAATATCAATTATAGCTTAGGGTGAAATTTTGGCCTTATTCTGAAAAACTTCAATTTTTGATGAATAGTGAAACCACTAAGTGGTAGTTAAATAATTGATTTTTCATTTAAATGAAATATTACCACTTCTGTGATTTGATTTTCAAAAATCCGACATACATGGTTGTCATTAAGAAGTAAAATGTGGTTCAATGAGATCAAAATAATTTTTTGGTGAATAGTAACTTTTAAGTTCTTAATCGCGATTAGAGGTAATTAGTGTAGTTTAAGGTAAAAACAATGTTTTATTAATATGATATGAGCTTGACACTTGTCCTACTCCTATTGGATGAGTCATGGCCGACCAAGACAACCCATGGGTCAACTTGGGGACCCCATGGATCCACTTTAGTTAGAAAATGACATAAATAACTTTTATTTAATGTTAAAGTAAAAAATGACACAAACATAAAATGTTTTACTAAAACAATTTTTACGTGGGGTTACACAAGTCCAAATTTTGATTATAAATATTCATTAGAAATCTAAAAGGATTTCCTACATCATAGTATTTTTCTTATAATTTTTAGACATTAAATAAATTAAATTATTTATGACATCATGATGATGTAGTGATTACCTCATTATTTAACGATTTAAATAAAATGAGAAGATAATGAAAAATCCAAGGCTTACACTTGTCCAAATCCTATTGGATGAAGAGATTTCGAACCCTTATCACCTTATCCTCGAATTATATAAGTTTGGGACCTTTATAATCCGAAAAGCATTGTGTAAATAATGTAACATTTCAATCTTTCCAAAAGAGCCCCTCCTCTCCACTTATAAAAGGCCCCCACCTCTCCCACCTCATTTACACTTTCAAGCCATTTGGCTCGGCCAACCTCTGCCCAAATACTCTCCCCACATTCCTCCCTTACTCATAGAAGCCTCACATTGGGCAGAACTCTTCCCAAGGAAGCCTTTGGCTCAAATCAAAAAGAGTTACCCGATTTTGAGGTAATGTCTTTTCTAATGTTGTTTTGTTTTATTTTTCTTCTCCAACCCCCTAAACTCTTTTTATTCATTTTTTTTGTGACAACACCAGTATCCTAAATATACTAGGATGTTGTTATAAGAAGGATTCGAGCTACACTTACACACACCTACATCTAATGGTTAAAGAACATACGGTTTCTGTGGATGGCGAATTTCTGCCTCACGAAACGATGATTGTTCAACACTCATATAACACCTTCAAAGGTGGCCATTAAGATGTCAATATATTTATATATGATATATAATGTGTTTATGTTTTACTTATGCTTCTTTATTTTTCATTTGTGTCTTTCCTTTATGGCTTCCATTATGGGTATACGCGATATCTTCATTTTAGGAAGTGCGGACTACCGCCCCCTCAAAGTGATTTGAATCGTTAATGCCATATGTGGGATGTATAAAGGATGGAGTAAATGGTATTATACACTATATTATACTGGAAATATATTATACATTTATATAATTATGATTTAGTTCCATTAAATATGAAATTGAAATGAAAGTAGCGTTCATGCGTACGTACGGCTTACCGTCTCCATGAACGGTGCATTTCATTTCTTACCTCTAAATGTTATGTAATATTATAAATGAATGTATATACTGGATATATAAGATATATATGACATCTAAATCATGAATATAATTCTGGATATAATGGATATTTCACCACATAAACAACTTGTAATTATAAGAAGCTTATTGTTGACTCAAGTACCAAAGATCGACAAAACGACCGTTATTAACTTAAATAATTACATAATGTTCATATCATTGAAATAAGTGATATAATAAGGATAATGAAATTGAAAATGGTTCTTAATAAGGTATATATTAACTCTAGTTTATTATTCAGGAGGTTAAAGAACGGTTGAGTCAAGTCGGACGCAAGGTAAGGGAACTTCTTAACCCAACTTCCATTCTTTGGGTTAATCTCCTACTTTCAAATTATGTCATAATGTTATTATGTCCTATTCTGTATTTTTACTTTCTTTATGTGTACCTATAGTGAATACACATAATAGATCTATTTTATTTTAAAAATGATCTTTTTAAGGACTTCGTCTCAATCTCCTTTCATTGAGGCATATTTGGTTTTATACACAACCTTCTTTTATACGATGTATAAACCCCTTTGACTTTTACGTTTATTCAAAAGGAATCTTTTTATACGAAGCGTTTTACTAAACGACAAAAAGAGAATGTTTTTCTTTCCGTACATATGCGGCGACAACGACTTCTCCGCCGCCGTGACCATTATTTGAGTTTCGGCTTCCTCTACAAGCCATCACTTTTTTTAATGAAAAATAAATACAAAGTTTTAACTTACTTTTATTTTGGTATTGAAAATGGTTTTGAAAGCGTTTTTATTATATCAATGTGTTGTATTGATATCTTGTGATTGGAATGTGGAAATGTTATGTTTCCTTTATGCATGTTTTATGTGATATGATTATGTTATGGTTTATGATATGTTTCAACCTATTCATATGAGGAATGTATTGGACTTAATAAGTGACGGGTGGGGCCCGCTATAGCTCCTCGATGCATCGGTAGGTCTCATGAGACAACTAGACGTGGAATTGGCCGAGGCCCTTTCCCAATTTGATTTATGGTTTTGGCCGAGGCCTTAATCATTTTAGACGTCTTGGCCGAGGCCTTGACAAAATGTTTCAGAATGTCCGGCATTATACATTCCCTCATTATGAAAGTGGTTATTGATATTGCATGTGATTATTCGACCAGTAGAATATCCATGTGAAGAAGAGAATGGCATTATCTCATTTTACTTTTGCCATATTATGTTGAAGTTCATGTTTAAATGGCTTTTGTTTTAGTTATACATTGCCTTAAATGTTAATGTTTATTTATGAAAGCTTCCGCATTATTGTTATCCTTACTGAGCATCTGAGCTCACCCCTTTCAATGTTTTAATATTTTCCAGGATGTCAAGAAGTATTTTATGAATGACCTGCAGGGATAGTCAGAAGAGGATATGAGTGTGGACTATGGAGACTTTGTTATTGTAGTTTTTCACTTTATGATGTAATGTAACGTTTACGAATGTATCTAGTGTTTCCAAGGCTACTAAACTAATCGGTCTTTCGAGACTTGATCTTTTGTGATCATGCCAATGTTACGAAGTAATGCACCGACTCTGGGTAGCTGGGGTCGGGGCGTTACATGAATGCTTTTTCAACATCAACCACCAGATGACTTCATTCTATAATTTTCATTTTCAATGTCTTCATTGAACTTCTATCATGCCCCTTCTATGTTTCAATTATTTAAACAATGGGGACAGTGTTATTCCAAGTTGGGGGGGGGAGATGAAAATGTGTGTAAGGAAAAATGTCATTAACCTTGAACATGATAACATACATTCCAAACTCTGAAATTAGATATCAAATAATTTTTCATGCCTTGATTCTAATTTTAATGCAATTTTATGTTCATGTGCATAGATATTGTAAAGTGCGGTTGTCCGATGTGATTTTTCAATGTTATATTTTCATCCAATTAATAAAAAACACAATGCACATCCTCTAGATTGTGGGGTTTTAGTTTGAGTTCTTGGGGACCCATAATAAATAGCATAGGATTGGCGATCATTTTAATTTTAACATGAGTATTCAAAAAAATCAATTGCACGTAGAGCAATAAATTGACTTAATTTATAGCTTTCAGCACTTGGGGATCATGACTCCATAGTTTCCTGGCCCAACGTTGGGAATTTTATCTCTATTTTTGGTAATTTGAATTTTTTTTTGATTGAGTTAACTCGAGATGATGCCCGAGTATGTGAGCGTCACTTTGTGCCCTAAGGTTATTGAGCCTGAGAGTCATTGGCAATGTCTTGCTACATGGGTTGACTCGATTGAGTTCAATTTCAATTACCATGGAAAAATTGCAAAAAAAAAACAAAAAAAAACAAAAAAAAAACAAAAAAAAAGAAAATAAAAAAATGAGTACACATCTTATTATTAAAATTTGATTTCTCCTAGCACTTCCATCTTTTCTCCCTCAAATGGAAAATAACCTCCATGTCTATTGTGACGCACAACACTTCATCGTGCTTAATTGAATTAGGATGAAATATGGAAATGAATTTTAACAAAGGAATGGACATGAGATTGAGATATGCCTGTGTACATAGCTTGTTTTAAATGAATTTTATGGGTTTCATAATTTTTTGGTATGTGATCTTTGGGTGAGAAATGTGTATTAAAATGTTTTTGGAAAACGTCATTTGAATTTCATTTTTGTGACATATATTTTGCTCAGGACTAGAAAAACTCAATTTGGGGGGGGGGGGTGATTAGCCAATAAAAACACATATTTTGATTACATTTTAAGGGTATTAAATTTTCATTTTTGATCTTCTGGGCCTGAGTGGATTTTAATTTTGAACATCCATTCTCATCATTTGTGCACTTCATGCCTAATATGCACCAATTTAGGCCCAATGTTTCATCTGATTTTAAAGAATATAATTATCTATATTTTAATTTTATATTTTAGGAAATACATATAAACAAAAATATGAACATTTTTTATTCAAGGATAGATGGAGGATTCATAAAAGATGATGATGATATTTGGCGATGAATGGAAATAATTCTGGATAAGGTAGATTGGATATCATCCCACTGATGGGAATGTGGGGCCCACAATACATGCCCAATGAAGCCCAAAATTCATGTGAGACTATAATAATTATAGAGGAACAAATAACTCTTTTTTAGACAGTGCTAATTCGTCCTAAATTGTGGTGTTTAATGTGGAATAAGTTGAATATTCAATTCTGGGCCAGATTCTGTGGCCTAGAAAAACAGCACACTATTTAAATCATATCTCGCGAAAGGTATATTATTGTGGGCTGAAATTTTACAGGATGTTAGGGGACATCCGGTGATTCATTTAAGTATACTAGGGCCTACTCAAATTCTTCCTTTTAGAAGGTCCTTGAGGCGCGTCTTTACGGTGGATGCAAGATGGCTGCAACGTCGGGGCAAGAAGTGGAAAAGTCTCTCAACATTAATGTTTCACCCACCTTTACCCAACACAATTAATTAAAGGCACATGGGATGTTGGGGGCTCGGCCAAGACATCATTATTTCCTATTTAAGGCAGTAGTGGTGGAGAATTTAGGCATTTTGGAGCTTTGTTTTGATTGTAATGTTAATATGCCAAATTGTCTTTGTAGCATTTTTTCCATCCCATGTAAGTTGTTCGAATCACCTTAGTTTTTAATAAATGTTCTTCTTCTTATCTTGTTCTATTCTTCCTCTTATCACCTTGATACCGTTGCCTCATGGTGTGAATTTATTCACACCATACCTTGTGATTTTGTTCACATAACGGTGGAGTGATCGTAATTTTTGTTGTTTTTACTTCTTCAATTCCACCCTCGTAAGTCTACTTTCCACTTCTATTGAGAACTTGTCATCAATGGAGGGATAGCTCTTTTATGGGTTGATCCAAGGGAGTAGAAAGGGGATGTAATTAATGTTATTTCTCATTCCCTAAATGTTATTAATTTATTTTAATTGAGTTTCTTTCATCCAATGATTTTTATTCTTCCTCTTCTTTATTGAATTTATTCACCCCACTTTCATGTGCTAATTACATCCTTTACCTAGTAGTGCTCGTGAAAATTATCCTCCAAGTGTATATGTTATTATCATGTGTTTTTAAGGTGTTTAATCAGTAAGTGATGCCGTTATTTAGAATTCATTGCATGAATCCGTCACAAGTCAATGAAATTAAAATCGTAAAAAATGGAATTCATTCAATCCACCCTGAGCAATAACCTAGGACCAACTCATTTTCTCATAATTTTAATTCACATAGATCTTTTAGTGCCCTTTTAAAACCATCTAAAATCAACCCATGTTGGCCACTTCATAGCCAAAAATCCATCTCTTTTTATTGAGTGTCTTTTGGTTCTTCTTAGGTCTCTGAGGATTCGACAACCCAAGCTACACTACAAGCGACCGCATGACCCTTAAAACTTGGGTAAATTTGGGCGAAACCACACTTTCCACTGGTGAAGCTGAATATGTAGTAGCTGGAAGTTATTGTTCTCATGTTTTGTGGTTGCAACACACACTCACAGATTATTGTATGAGTTTCACCAAAACACAAATATTGTTTGATAAAACTAGTGCTAATGCCTTAAGTAAAAACTCTACACCTCACACTCATGCAAAACAGATTGATATTAGGCATCACTTTCTTAGGGATCACACACAAAAAGATATATCATTCTTCAATTTATCAGAACACAAGATCAACTTGATGATCTTTTCACAAAATCATTACCATATGATAGATTTGAATACATTAAGACAATGTTATTAATGATAACCATAAGCTAATATTCCATGATAACTTCCTATTGAAACCAATCTCCTTATAGTAATGAAATCTTTTTCATAGGAGGGTTACATTTTTTTGATAGTTTTTCAAAAAAATTGTATTCTATAAATTTTTATTTTCAAATTTTTCATAGTCTATATTTTTTTTCATATTCAAAATTTTCATGGTTTAGAAATTTTCCTGTTCATATTTTTTGTAGTCTAGATTTTTTTTCATTTTCAAAATTTTCGTAGTCTAAAATTTTCAATTTTCAAATTTTTCATAGTCTATATTTTCTTTCATTTTCTAAATTTTTCATATTATTGAAATTCATTCGTTTTAATATTTTTCATAGCCTAAAATGTTATTTTTTTCATTTTCAAAATTTTTTCATAGTATAGAAATTTTTTCATTTTCAAATTTTTCGTTGTATAATTTTTTTAGTTAATATTTTCATACTGAATATTTTTGTACTTCAAATTTTCATAATGAGGATTTTCAAACATAAAATTTTCCTAATGAATATTTTCATTCTAAATTTTTTTTGTAATGGAGCTTTTCGTATTTAAAATTTTCAGAATCTAAAGATATATAAGAATAACATTCATCATTGTGAATAATCTCCCTAGAAATCCGAAGGGTATGTTTCCTTTTCCAAATTCCCATAATCATATTAAACTTGTTTGTGTTTTCTTTTGGTTTAAAATTTTTTTGGATTCAATTTTCCTTAAATCCATATGTTTTACTTAAAAACATCAAAAGATCAGAATCTATAAAAATTCTTCTACAGTAATCTTTTTATCCATCAGATCTGGACAGAAGTTTTTTCAACCATTGTATTGTGTTTAAAAGCTGAATTCTCACCTCAAACACCTATATAAAAGACCCCCCCCCCCCGAAGGTTTTCCAACATCGAACTCAAATCTCTTGCATGCTGAAGCTCTGCCATTCCTACATAAGCTCGTTCCGAACATCTCAGATCTTCCTTACTTCCAAATGCCAGCTGAAGTTTCTTCCCAGAAAGATATGTCGACTGTCAAGACAATATCTTAAAGGCAGACATTTAGATAATGGTTATTTTATTCAATATTTTATGCCAAATATGGCTCTATCATTTCCTAAATTATCAAACTCAATGGTTATGAGAGTGTATGTATTTCAAAACCAAAAGCTCAAGATTTGGTATATCTGGAGTTGTTAGTATAGTTATATGAGTTAGTTAATCTCTAAAAGGAATAAAGTAGGAATAATTTTTCTTTCATGTGTTATGGAAATACATATTCATTTCTTCCACCAGGGCTGCAAGATTGGTTGGTATTCCTTATGATGGAGAAGATGAGTTATGTACTCACAGGATACCTGATGTTCAAGGTAGTTTTGATAAGGTAAAGGCCATGTCTTTCCTTGGTCTTTTAGAAGTAAAGACTCTGAAGAATCTTCCCCTATCTAAAATCGTTCAGATTCTTCAACTATGGGGTCAGGGATTCATTATTCTGAGAAAAGGTGATAAGGATACTCTGAAAAATAGTGACATATATATTTTTGATTTCCTATTGAATCTAAGGAAGATAAATTTTTTTACGTACATTCTGATTCTGATTGAGAATATTAATAATGGAAAATTGAAATATAAAATTATTATGTATCCATCCATTCTGTCAAAGATGATTTTTCAGTGTTTAGAATCCTTTAAAATTCCTTGTAGTACTATGTTGAAGAATTTCAAAGTCATGTTGTTGAGTGATGATACTTTGAGAAGGATGAAAATTGGGTTTTCCAAATATTATGAAGAATTATATGATTTCCTGAAAGAGGAAGTTAGAAATATTTCCAAGAAAGAGGAGGTGGATGAATCCTATAAAAAGGGTGGAAGGGAGAGGAAGGCGAAAGAAGTAGAAGAGAAGGAAAAAACTCAAGTGGCAAAGGAAATTCAGTCAACACCCCCAAATCTAAAGAAACAAAAAACTTATCCTGATGAGGTTGTATAAAAGTGGATAGAAGATATGAAAAATCAGAAATAATGGGAGCCTAAGATTAGCTTGGTCCCTGCTGAGGAAAAATCTGTGATGGAAAAGGAAGCTGAAGAGCTTGATAGGAAAGAGAAAGAGAAGAAGCAGAAGAAAAAGATGTCTGAGATTGAGAATGTCCAATGACATCTGAATCATGTTGAGAAAGCATCCGAGAATATTATGGTACCCGAATCCTTTCTACTAGAATCATTACCAGTGACTCTAGTACTGAAATTTGTGAATCTGGGAAAAGTTCAACAAATGTAAGTGGATGAATAAGAAAAATAATGGAGTGGTGACACTAAAGATTTGATAAAGAAAGCAGAGGATTTTCATGAGAATGAAATCCGTTCTAAAAAATTATCATTCCAAACCACTGAAGTCGAGACTATAAAACTTCATACCTCGGGGAAATATGAGAAAATTGGAGATGAAGTGAAAAAACTGTCTGAAGAAGAAAGCTCCAACCATGATTTCATTCATCCAGAGGATGCTGAGGTAGAAGCTGAGAAAGAAAAAGTAAATGATGATAAAACTGTGGAAATATTAGACAGTGAACACGAATCACCCAATCAAGAAGAATTTGTTCCCAAATCTAATAAGGGAAAATATGTGGCTTTTGATACACCTATTAGATCAGTGGTGAAAAATAAAGAAGTTGGTTCTTTATCAAAGAGGAAGGCAGTTGAAATAGAGAAAGAATCCTCACCAAGAAAAATCCCTAATTTGGAATCATCCTCTCTTAGAAATGATTTTTTAGTCCATTATTTATAAAATTTTGTTTGAAAAATCCCTCTATATCCATGTATAGACTCCAGATTCTAGATGATTCAACATTCATTAAATAAAAAATCAGATTCAGTATCCATGGTGATAGATTAGTGTGTCAAGCATGAGGATGATTTCAAAATCTTTTTCATAAACTACCAATCCCACAAATGATCTTGCAAGAAGATGCATAGCTGGTGAATGAAAACTATAGAAGACATGATAATTCTTGATGAGTGTCAAGATAATTTCAACGATGCATTTGAAACCGAAGATAGTAAGTTCAAAGATCCAACCAAGTCTTTTGATGAAAAACTATCTCTTGAATAAAATACTCGGAAGCAAGAAGTGAATGTTCTAAATAGGAAATTATATTCTGTTTCTCAGAGTGGGAAAAGACAATGGGATCTCAGGATTCAGGTATAAGAGAAGGTTTCTAAAAAAACAATGTATTGAAGGCTCAAACAAGTTTTCTTAAGGCTCAAGGAGAGAAAATAAAATCCTTAGAGAAGAAAACAGAAGATCGGGACCAGCTTCTCAAATGTGCAGAGGAGGATCAAAAGGAACTCAAGAATCTCAAAACCATAGTGAAAAAGTTGATGTCGAAGGATTAAGAAGGATGATCTTGTTCAATTCCAATCTTTGGTTGTATTTTTTTCCTTGTAAAATTTTTTCCAACCATAATAAAATTATACGTTACTCTTTATAAATTTCATTATCTAGTACTAATATTTCATGTACCAAATTTTCTTTTCCATTCCTCGTATTCCTTTTTGAAAATCACAAACGGGTAGAAAGGAGTGCTAAAAATAATACTACGTGAAGTCGAAATTTCCCTAACTAAGGGGAGTTCATCTAAGGGGGAGTTCTTATCCAATAATATTTTCATATGAAATAAAATTCTAGTTACAATACAGAAATCAAGAATATGATCCTTACTGTTTCCAAATAATAAGGGGTATTTAGTCGTATTCAGCATTTCCCATGTGTTAAAGGAGATCGGTCTTATTTTCAAAGACCAAATAAATACTTTCTATGTCCATATATTCTTTTTTGTAAAGATTTTTGTGCTTTCCAAAAAGGGGGAGATTGTTGAGTCAATAAGGTTTCCTTATGAATTTTCCATTCCTTTATGTTTTGAAAATCACAAACACTCTATCTTAAGGAAAATGTCATTTCCACTATGTTTTATCTTAATAAGGATAATTTCCCTTCCCCGAGGAAAATTTATGCTTATCATGTTTTCATTTTTCATATCATAATTTCTTTACATATAACTCATTTTATTTATAATTGTAGAATTTTGGTTAACATATAAAACCCTGGAATTAAATAAATAAATATATATATATAGTGCATTCTATTTTCAAGATCCAAATTTAGGTTCCAAATTCATCTTCAGACTCCTAATTCTCTGAATTGGGACTCCAAATTCTTATGAATTCGGACTCTGAATTCTATGAATTCACACTCCGAATCCATATGAATTCTGTCTCCAAATTCTATTTTTTCATAGACTCTAAAAAATGAATTTGGTTGAGCAACCATATTTTTACTTACTCTTCTTAGAGTTATAAAACTATATTGTGCTTTCTCTTTCTAACCAGTCGTTGTTTGAGTGACACGTGTATAGGTCCCTCCGAAATTCATTAAAAAATATGACCGTTGAAGGAGGGATCCGACCATTGGAAATGATCCTATAAATAAAATATCATTTGAATGATCTCAACACTATTCTATGACTCTAGAGATAACATGTTACTAAAGTGATATCTATAGATATAATTTCATTCTTTGTGCATACAAAACATCTTGTTCATAATTGCTTTGTGTGACTATGAATGTTGCAAAGTACATTTGAAGGATTCCGGGGATAGGAAGATAGAGGTGCCAACTACATTGAAGTTTGAGAGCTTACAGGGATAGCAAGTCATACTCTGATATTCATATAAAGGGATTACCCTAGTGTGGGTAAGACAGAATTTCTTGAAAATATAAATCAAGGGACCTTAATACAAGGTTGTTGGATACCTTTCTCTTTGGTTTAAAATATTTCTTACTTGTTACTTTTATTTTTTCATGTTTTTTACTGCATTTTGATTGTTAATGAAATTATAACTATCATATAACTTCTTTTACTTGTACTCTGATTAGTAAGATTCTATACTCTTTAAGGTAGAATCTTTATCTTTGTAAACTTTTCTTATGTTTCAATTCTAGAACCATATTTTCAAAATAAAGAAAGCTTTTAGAACTAAGAGGTCATGTCAATTTACCTTGTTTAACATTCTTAAACATTACCATCTTTATAATTTACAAAGGAATTTTTAAAGTATACAATTCAACCCTCTCCCTCCTTTTGTATATTGAGCATCTTCATCATCTTTTATATCTAACAACATATTAAAAAACCTTTTCCAAAAAATACCATCCCAAATGGAGTTGTCATGTTTTAATTTCTTATAGATAAAAAATTAATATAATATCTTATGTATTTTTATAAATCAAACTAATCTTCTCTAATATTTTAAACCAAATTTGTTATTGTATTTCAATAAATATATGATATCCCTAATCTGTATTTAATAATCAATATTTTGAAACAAATATTTTACACTCAATAACAAATTAACTTGAAGATTCTATTTTTGTTTTGGTTGGGTGTATTTTTCATAAAGTGTCCCTTTATTCAACATAATAAACATATAGAATCAATTTACCATGCCTTCCCATTCACCATTATCTTAATATAATGTATTTATGAATAATAATTATACTTAATACTCTCTATATGTCCTTTTTGTTTAGTCATCAACATTATAGAATGGTTTTAAACCATTATTTCGTTATCAATATTATAAACAAGAGTATGTATATTTGAGAGAGAATTTTCAATTTTGATCAAGTAAAATGTAATAAAAATGTTTTAGAATCTATAGGTTTCATGAAATTATGAGGTTTATGTGTAGTTACTTAGTGGTTTTAAACCCTAAAACCTATATATAGTCAATGAATCCAATGACCCTGACTATGTGAGATCCACCCTACACACCCCCACAATTAATTATAAAAAATTGATCCATGGATATCTGAAAAATTTCCTATCATTATCACACATGGATTATTAAATGAAGATAAATGATAATTATATAATCATTTATGTTTTATTAGCCCCACTATTGGTGGTGGGGTGGTAAGGTCTTGGGGGTGAGGGGAAGGTCACAGGGTTAAGTCCCCGGGCTTGCAATTTTTATGTAATTTTCTTCCTTACGTGTGTGCCACTTTCGCGGTTGTACCCAAATTTTTTTAAAAAAAAAATGTTTTATTATAAATTCATGATTTCGCTATACATATAACAAAATAATCAAACATTGAAAGTAAAATATGGAATTAAAATATCTTTCATATATGAAAAACTTTTAACAACTCACTTCATTTTTAGGATGATCTGCTACTGTTGATTATAAAACATAATATTTCTATTCATGTTATGATACCACCGGAATTAATTATAACCACTCATGAAAGATACATATGAAGAGGATATAGTCCTTATTGAAAATAAATAATTTGGATAATGTGGATGGTGAAAATTAATTTATTCAAAAATATAAAAGATAATATTATTAGTCTTTTCATTATTACTAATTAACTAATAAATAAATATATTTTTGGTTTTATTTGTTATAAAATCTACCACCATTTTTCAAGTCTCTCCATCCCACACCATTAAACCTGGAATGTGTGGTTGAGTTGAATATATAGTGGGAATGATCCATATTAACATAATAAAAATCCATAAGGAGGCCATGAAAATTACATGAATGTGTTTATCTTGGATGTCTTATGAACAATGGGATTTAAGATCCTTGATCATTTAGAGTGGATTTATGAATCTAGAAAAAAACACAAAATTACTCAAAACTTCCCTCTAATTTTTTGATGGACGAATGGAGGTTGTTAAATAAAAAACATATTTTGTTAAGTAAATTATTACTCTCATGGTTATGATATCCTAATCATTAGATGTTCCCCCAAGGGGGGGAAATTAATCATATAAACTATGGTTTCATCTTAATTTAGATAATTTTAGGTATAATGACAAAATATTTAATTAATGGATTTTTTTATCATGTTTTAAAAGATTCTAATTTTTTATTTTGAAGACATGTAATCATTTTAATAATTTTTCATAAGTGGTTTGTCTAGTATGGGAAAAAATAGTTATTCATAATCCATTTATTTATTTTCCATTTTTACATATTTTCTATGTGATCTATATATTACAAAAAAAATAATTCATAAGATAAATGTAAATAAATAAATAAATTACCCAAAAATGATTTTATCTAATGGTTTATTTCATTACCATATGGTAAATAATATTATTATCTAAGGGAAAAGTCATTTTTCTAGTGACACATAAGTTATAACATTCCTCTTATGCACCTATGTAATATGTGGTTCAGAATCATAATGATTCTATCATGAAAATCCTCTATGTGAAATAGGATATAACATTTATCCAATGAATTTATAACTTACAAAAAGTTCATTGGTGCCAAATAATTATTATGAGGAATTCCAAAAATAAAATTTAGACATATAGGTCCAAAATAATAACAGAATAAGGGATGACTCACCTAGAATCAAATTTATGTTAATATTTAATAATTTAAATACCCTGAAATAAATTAAGTAAATTAATGAAAATTCGAACTCAATTCACGATCATTCTCTAGAATAGTCACAATCGACCAAAAAATAAAAATAAGTTAATAAAGTGAATATTCAGTTCCATTTTTTATGTATTAAAATGTATAATTTTTAATCATAATTTAGTTAATAAAAAAATTAATTAATTCCACTTCAACTTAAGGATAATAAAAATTCTCTTGGTGATACCCATAATTAATGGGGATCGTGTAAAAAAGCTATAATACTAATAATAATATATTTGTTAGAAAAATATATTGAGTGTTATATAATTCAATAAGAAAATTATTAAATTGTATAAAAAATATATTCTTATCAATTTAAGAATTTATTAACACTTAAAATAATAATTTAATGATATTTAATTTTTAACAATGTTGGGATACTACCTGAATTTTACATTGGAGCTACACACTGTGTACAACCTCTTGTTTTTATGGACCTTTTTTTCTTGAATAAATAAAATTTTCATATATATCTTTCACTACACAAAGTAAATCATTCCTTTCACATGGAATCAACTAGATATATTTTTCACATAACACTGAATCTACACACGTTCCTTGCAACACTGACATAGCATACTTTACATGGAACATTGCGTCTCTACAGAACATCTTTTTTGTTATAATTATTTAAATGATATAATTAAAAAGTATCAACAAAACATAGTTATTTAAAGCGTAATAAATAATTTTAATCTATTTTTTATAATGTTTTTATATAAATTAAACATATTTATAATGAATTATATAATTTTTGTCAAAGTCCCTATATGATTAAAAAATTTATTTTCTCAAAAAAGAAACTACTTTTCATGTACTTCTGTGAAAGAAAATAAAATTTATTTTTGAGAAATTTTGGTTTTTAATATTATATAATAATTTTAATTTAATAATTTAGAATTTTTATATTATCTGAGGGTGAATTTTTTGGTTTTTTCTAAGAACCATAATTTTTTATGAATAGTGATTAGTACGGAATTTTAATTAAAATTTTATTTTTCGTATAGTTTTTTCTATAATGTTACATTATATTTTAACTTCTTTTAAATTATAATTATAGTAAATTTGTAAAAATTAAAATAATATTGTTAATTTGAACCAATTTAACATTAATATTTTCTACAAAATATAACAATCTTTTGATCATTCTTTATTTTAAAAACTCATAGTGTTGTAATGTAAGCGGGACTAAAGTCAAAAACATTTCTTCCACTTCATTGATTAGAATTTAGAAAAATGGTTTCAATATTTTTAAAAATTATTATTTATAATTTCTAATAAGATCATAATATTATCTCTCCAAAACATTTAGTGAAATTAATTATAAATAATTATAATGATTTATGTAAAATTAGATTTAATAAAAGAAACCTTAAATATAAGGGCCAAAATTACCTATCAACATTCCCGAAACCACAATATGGACATGATTTAGAGATGAAACATAAATTCTTATGTTTTTATGGTTTGGTATTACTTTTTTATATAAAAACCTGGGTACACCTAACATATTTTAAAAAAATTTATGTTTGTCCCCACCATTCCATATTAAAGTCCACCACCTCTACCCATTCTTTACACCTATCAAACATTATAGGGGCATCCAAGATCTTCCCAATACACATCCCAACATCCCTAACTTCTAAAATGCAGCCTCTCTTTTCTTATAAAACCTTTCAAGGAATCCATATGGTGAACACCAAAAGGATTTATCCGACTAAGTGGTAACACCCTCCCTCAAACTCCTTTTATTTATTTATTTCTCCACTCATTAAATTCTAATTTTTTGAAAAAAAATTAAAATATAATATCATCAATAAAGTAATATATTTTAAGGAAACATGTTTAAACTAAACTTACACAAACATCCATCTAATGGGTATCAAACACATTATCTATGTGTACGGTGAACTACAACATCACTAAAAGATGATTGTTTATTTTCTATTACCACCTATCATGGATGTCATTATGATGTAAAATTTATTTATATATTATATATGTGATGTATATAATGAATTTAATAATATGTAGTTCTGTTACAAAAAATATCTTTGTAATTTATATTTTTTTAAAATATGATAATTTCATTTGATGATATGTGGACTATCACCCGCTCAAAGAGATGTGGTTCACTCACACAGTACATGTAATAAATTAAAAATTGGATTAGTGAAATTATATAGTATATATGTTATAATCAAGCTACCATATTAATTTTATATATACATATAATACATATATGTCATTTTCATTCTTCTATTTAATACAACAACTATACGGAACAATGTTCATGCATATGTAGGACCTATTGTCTCCGTGAACAATGTATTACATTTCATACCTATATATTATACATAATATTTTTATAGACATATAATAAATATAAATGATATTTATATGGGTTTACATTTTATAAATAATTATATAAGTATAAGGACAAATGATATAACAAATTAAGACAGATGAAAATAATAATATAGATATTACCAAAAGTTAAACCTTAACAAAGAATTGTTAACAAGATGTTAATATAAATTCATAATAATACCATATATAATATTATATATAATAATATTTATCTATATTATATAATTATATTTATTATACATGAGTTTTAAAAGAGTACTGTGAGATTCAAGATGCAAGGTAGAGGGATTTCTAGTCTCGGTTTTATTTTTATGAGATGTACACCTTATTCACCACGAATATATTTTCTGTATTGATTATACATCCCATGAGTATATTATATTATTATTATCCATATTTTAATCAGTATTAAAATATATATTTTTTCGTATATATTTCATCAGTTTTATGTTTCTAGTGTTACCAAATCAAAAAAGTAGTTTTGTCTCATTTTTCCTTCTTTGGGACACATTCCATGAACATCAGGAATAATGTTTTTAAAAAAAATTCAAAGATGATATTGAAAATATTTCTCAAGGAATAAGGATTTAATAATGTTTTATTGTTTTCCATCATCCTTTATAATTTTTCAATATATTTTCAATTAAATATTTTTGAAAACTTTTTCATGATTTTTTATAATTTTGGAAGTAAAAGTATTTCCAAAATGTTTTCAGACACCGATTATATGTTTTTAAAGAAAATTGTTTCAAAAAGTTTGTCAAATATTTATTCATAAGATTTCATGTATATATCAAGGAAAAATATTTCACATGTTTTTTTGTTTTAAAGTGTATTTTTCTTGGAAGAAATGATATTTTCATCAATAAATATTTTCATAATATCATTCCGAATTGTTGTTAATCTATGTAGAAATAAATTGATGTTACTCAAGAATTTATAAGAAAAAATACAAAGGGTAAATTAATATTATTTATATAGTGGATTATATTTTTATGGAGGTATTCTTATGACACCCATTTCTCTTCAACTTGTTATATATTTTTAAACATAGCTTCATTTCACAGGTTATAAATTTATGAAATGATTTTGAAACCTCTCTTTTTTCCATAGGTTATGATGCTATGAAAATATATTATTACCCATTTCATTTGATGAGATTATGATAAGATGTTTATAAAACCCTTATATTTTATGGGTTATGATATGATGAAAGATTAATTATATAGTGGTACATGTATGAATGATTTTATGATAAGAACTGTGGGACCTATATCTACTTCCAATTCATTGGGTAATTATTTATATCTCAAGAGATAATGATGTTAATCAATTTAATGGTATTGATCCAATCTAATAATATGGGGAAACCTTATCCCTTGTAAGGAAAGGACTATGACTGGAGATGATGGTGTGTCTTTCCTAGTAGGTGTAGTCAACATGAATATGGAAAATGGGGAAAACCAATCCACTCTGGGAATATAGGGAATCCTGATCCATTATAAGGAATGGTCATAAATTGATGATATTTTTCATTCCTACATAGTATGTGGGGTTCCCATGAAGTTCCTATATATCTCCAAGTAAAGAAACCAAACATTTATGGAAATATATCACTTGTCTATGTATTCCACAATTCCATGTATTCTTCATATGATGTGTTGTCATAGTTTATGATATTTATTTCCATGTGATTAATGTCATATTTTCTTCAATTATTCATGATGTTATTCATGTTTCGAGACTTATGATATGTAGGGTATGATATTCCATTATTTTGATCACGTACATATACCGTTATACCCATTTTTAGGCTTCTATGTTCCCCTTTTTTACTTGTACTGAGCATCCAATCTCACCCCGTTTTATGTTTTCAAGAATTTTTTATCAAGGTATGTGTTATATTTGATGATATTAAGTATTTTTATAGTGATGATGAACTTAGTGGGAGATAAAGTAGCTCACTTATGTACTTGTGTATATGTTTCCATTTTTATAAAGAAATAAGAGAACTACAATCATTGGGTGTCTGTTTGTATAATGTTTTATGTATTCCACAAAAGTTATGAAATTATAATGTATGAAAATGATGGGTTATCTATAGTTTTTATCAGATAAAATATTTACTTAAACTTTATAACCTAGTATTAGAAAACATTTTTGATTAAACTAAGTACATTCCTTAGTATAAGTTTATAGATAAGAAAATGTATAAGAAAATGTTTTGGAATTTTGTTAAATAATATAGTAATTTTATTCCTATAAATAAATCATTATATGGGTACAAAAAGAGGATGTGTATCAATAAAAAATGTACTTCGTAGTAATAACATGGATATGGTGTGTCAGGCCTGACATGGCGTAACCTGGTACAGAACAAAGGGCCCTGCTACAGACCTATTTTGACAATACTTGGGGATATACATTTGGAATTAATGATTATATTCATGAACCAACATGAATTATTTAAATAGAAGTTGGATATGAATATCCTAGTTTAATTATATTGTTCCATAGATTAAATAAAATGTCATAATTTATACATCCTATGAGTCAATTTACATGATTATGTGGTTCTTACTTGTGATAACGATTTCTTACTCAATTCATCAGGTTATAGTCAATGGTAGGAACCCAAAATAACCATGTTAGTGGTTATTTCAATGTAAAATGCAACAATTATCTTCTTGAGTGACCAAATTCTATGGGAGTAGGAAGGAAAAATATCATTATTTTCTCACCTAAATCTCTCAAGCTAGGAATCATGGTTGAATTCCAAATGATAAAAGGAGAGAAAAAAATTGGTGAGTCCTCCATGAGGAAACATCCAACATATTTCATCAGGTGGTCTGATCTATATGTTACTGAACACTAGATCAGTACCTCTGAGAAGATATTCTCAATTATGAAGTTTTCAAATATTGAGAAATTCATTCTAGATATTTATTAGTTATAAGGTGAATACTACCATTGGTGGTCTCTAATCAAGAATATGAGGAGTCAAGATGAAATTTAATCCATGTATTTTGATGAGTTCATGAACATATTCATAATTAAGTACATTATATTTGTTCTTCATATGAAGGGAGAAATGGAGTTCCAGGGATTAAATTAAAATGATAAGGAATCAGTTGACATATATGGGGATACTATAAGAATACATGTGATGTATGATTCAGTAATTATCATCCTAACTAATGGAAAATATTATATATCCTTTAGTTGCTTATTATTGTGAGGTATTCTTATTTAATTATAATGCAACTTGAATATAAATTTTATTGGTCCTTATGTGGCTAAAATCCAAGTATTTGGAGAGAATTGGCCATAATAGAGCGTAGTATCTATAAAGATATTTTTCATTGTGTGGCCAAAGATGAAAAGTATGTTACAGTTATATATCAATCTCATCATTTTAACAAGGAAAGGAAGATGGAGTTCAATGGAAAATATAAAATCCATGATGATAATAAGATGATCCATCATTTATGATTTAATTATAGAGAAAACAATGGAGATAATTGTCTTATGGTTTCTAATAAGTGTTCTATGTGAGGGAGTGAAGGCCATGTTGATATTTAATATTAAAATGAAGTGAAAAGTTTTTAAAATTATGAAAATAGAAGAAAATATATATATAATGAAACACCAACACTCTAGGGCTTCAAGTGTAAGGATAATCTGAATTATTATTACCAGTGCACAAATCCAAGGGCTAATGATTGTGATCAATGTCAGCAACCTCTTAAACCAAGGGACAAGGGGAAATCTCATGTGATCACTACTTATGATAATGGGTGTAAAAATGATGTGGTGAATGGTATGGTTATCATGAACTATAGAACTAATAATGTCTTTTTTGATTTTGGATCTACCAACTCTTCCATATTTAAATATTTTTATAAGAGTTTTAAGATAACACATAAACAATTAAATTTGGAATTAGTATTGAGAACACTTAATTGTATGATAATTGCATCTCATTTTTATGATTCCTCTCATATTCTTGTTTTTGGGATTTTGTATCTTTCAAATAGTTTCTTTCATCCCATGGTTTAATATGATGTAATATTTTGTATGGATTAGAATTCTCTTCACAAATTCCATATCAATTGTCCAGGAAATGGTGTTATGTTTTACATTTCAATCAAACATATAATTTTCCATAAAAGTGACAATATATATGACCTTCTTATAGAGATTAAATATAGTGTATGGGTATTAATTTCGATTCATAATGGTTTCTCTTCTCCAATGGTTGGGGAGAAAATCAACATTGATTATATGCATGTTGTTATGTAATTAGAGGATGTATTCTCAGATTAGTTTCATTACCATCCACAAAAATGTGAAGTTTTGTTCTCTATATAACTCATACCTACTTCCACACCAATCACAATGAATGCATATAGAATAGACCCAGTTGAGTTTCTATAATTTAAGATGAGACTCCATGAAAACCTTGATAAGAGATTCATTAAACCATGTTCTTAACCACGGGGTGCACCAATTCAATTTATGTGAAACAAAACATTGATCAATGTGACTATGCATTTATTATCTAGAGTGGAATAGTATAAAAATCAATAACATGTATCCTCTTCCACAAATTTATGACTTTTTTGATTTAATATGTGGATATAATTACTTTTCCAATATTGTACATTATCTGGATATCATCAATTGATGGTCGAGAAGTAGGATATACCCAAGGTGGTATTCTATACATGGTATGGATACTTTGAATATATATATATATAATTTTATGGTGTTACTAATTCTCTAGCTATATTTATATATTTAATGCATATAATTATTTGGTATTTGATCAATTATTTTGTGTTTGTATTTATAGACGGTATTATTATCTATGTAAAGGGAATTCTAGAGCATGAAGTACACATGAGAATTATACTAAAGACCCTAATAAAGGAGAAACTAAATGAAAATTTTAAAAAATGTGATATTTTTTTGAAACATGATTCATTCAAGTTCCACATAATCTTATGATATGGTATGGCAGTAGATCCATCAGTGATGAAGTCTAATGGATACTTCCCCAGACCAACAATGGTGACTGAAACCTATTACTTTGTTTGTTTTGCTGGATATTATCAACAGTTTGTGGATAAATTCACACGACTATCGAATGTTATGACCATGATAACTTAATGGGGTGTCATTTTATTATGGATCAATGAATGTGAAGAAACGTTTTTGGAACTAAATAGAATGTTGGTCATTTCACCAGTTCTTAATTTACTCAGCAGTGTATATGGGTTTGTAATCATTAATGACACATCCAATAAGGTATTTTTATTAGATATTATAAAGAATAATATGGCTATCGCTAATGACTCATGGTAGTTAAATATTGATGAGAAAAATTACCCAACTATTGATTTTTAGTTAGCAATGGTAATTTTTGAATTAGTAATATGGAGGGAAAATATTTATGGAGAACGTTGTGATGTATATATTGATCATAAAAGTATTCAATATATATTCACACATAAAGAGTTTAACATTATAAAGAGAATATGTTTAGATTGGATAATGGATTATGGATTATCAATACAATACAACCTTTTGAATGTGAACAAGGTGTCTGTTGCTTTGAGTTGAAAAGAACATACAAGCTTATACCTGATGAAGATCCCAAATGATCCAATATTTTGGACTTGAAAATGATGGAGCTAGAAATCCTGAATGAAGGGGGAAATATTATCTTTATCATGAGAATATTATACCCTATATCCATGTGATTATTAATAATTCATAGAAGGAGGATTTATATCTAAAAAAAATGATTGAAATGATCATGAGTAAAAACATGAAAATGATGGAATGATAATGTTTCGGAACTGTGTATGTGTTCTATCCATACCAGATTTGAAGGATCTATTAAGGGATGACAATAGTTCAACATTATATATTAATCCTAGAAGTAAAAAGATGTATAATTACATAAAAAGACCCAAATTTTATTATGAAATGAAGAGAGATATTATATAGTTTGTATCTTGGTTCTTGGTATGCAAATAGGTTAATACTAAAAGACAAAAGTAAAAGGGGATGGTGCATCCATTACCTATACCTGAATTCAAATGGGAGAACATTACTATGTATTTATTTATTGTATGAACCAAAAACTATAAAGGGTTTAATGCTATATGGGTGGTTGTTAATCTACACAAAAATTCATCACACTTCAATGATATAAAAGAAGACTTCTCTCTGGGTCAAAATTCATGGATATATATTAAATAATTGTTAAGGTTCCATGGAGTACCACCTTTTATTATATTGGATATTGATCAAAGGATTAACTATATATTTTGAGAATGTATTAATCAAATAAATGATATATAATTTAGTTTTATCACTTCTTATCATCCTCAGACATGTATTCAGTCTGAAAGAAAAATTCAAACCCTGGATCATATGTTGAGATCTGGTGATATGGAATTCAATGGTGGTTGGGATCACCACCATCCTCTAGATGAGTTTTTTTTGTAAAACAATAACCTTCACTAAAAAATTAAAAGGGAAATATATGAATCCCACTATGGGAAGAGATTTAGAGCTCCAACATAATGGGATTCAGTTTGGGAATGAAAACTATTGGGACCTGAGATCAGTGATGAAATTTAAGAGAATGTTATATCCATTCAGCAGCATATCTAGGATTATTAATGGTAGCAGAAATGTAATATTTATAACATATGTCATGATCTATAATTTTGTGTTGGTGATAGGGTGTTTCTATGATTCTCTCCCAAGATGAATTTTGATATATTCGAGATGAAATAGAAACTATGACCATGGTATGTTAGTCCATTTAGGATTCCTGATTGTGTCGAGATTGCAGATAATCACTTGGAACTTCCTCCATGTCTCTATAAATTCCAAGTTGTGTTACATAAAACTCTCCAATGTAAGTACATACTTGACCCTTCACATGTACTAAACACATATTTCATAATGTTAGAGCATGATATTTCGTACAAGGAACAACCAATTGAAATTATGGATCAAATATTGAATTTTCTATGAATAAAGATCACTCACCTTGCCAAGGATTAGTGGAAAAATCACATTTAGATGAAGCTATGTGTGAAATTGATTATGTGATTAATAATAATTATCAACATTTTTTGTACCATGATGAATGATTTTGAGGGATAAATTAATTTTAAGGGTGGTAGAATGTAACACCCTTACAATTTAGGGACCATTTTTTTCTCAAATACATTAAATTTTAATTGATATTCCGAATTAAAATAAGTCAATAATTCCATTTACATTGCATCGAATCATTGTAGATTATAGGTAACACCAACTCGTCATATGTTACACAAAACATCGACTTAGAATATGTTACATGAAACATAAAGTTTCTATGAAACATCATTTTTTAATATAATAATTTAAATGAGATAAATATAACATAGATATTATTTTACTAATATTAATACTAAAAACTGTGTTGAAAATATTTTTTATAATGGTTTTATAGAATTAAACATATTGATACATAATAATATAATTTTTTCATAAATTACTTATATGTTTTAAAATATAATTTTTTCAAACGAACTATTTTTCATGTCCTTCTGTGAAAAAATAATATTAATTTCATACAAATTTATAAAATTTAATTTTAATTAATAAAATTCAATTTTTATTTTATAATTTTGAAATTATCATGGGGTTAATTATCAGTTTTCGTATGAGAAACGTCATTTTTGGATGAATAGTTAAAAATACAGAATCTTAATTCAAAACATCTTTTTCATCTAATTTATTAGTATGGTTATATAGTAATTTTATATTTTTAAAATTTTAATTTTTTTAAAATATATATCAATTAATAAATTATATATCAATTTTACCAATTTTACCCAGAAATTAGATATAAAAATGTATAATTATTTTGATCATTTTTGACATTAAATACCAGCAGTGTTGTCCCTTTAGTGGGATTACATTTAAATTAATATTCTCTATTTATGTTTCTAGAATTTGGTAAATTTATTTTCATATTTTGAATGATCATAACCTATATTGTCTAAAGAGGGGAAAATAGTTTTTTACAAAAACTAATATTGAATGTAATTAAGAAAACTATAACTATTAAGGGAAAATTAAGATTATTAAGGTAATAAACCATAAATATAATGGGCCCAATGACCTAGTACATTTTCCAAAACCCAATTAATGGCCATGATTTGGCCAAGAACCCTCAATTATTTAGTGTTGATGGTTTTTTATCACTTTTTAAGGTAATAATATGGGTACACCGAACTTGTTTTTAAAAATTCAATATATGTCCCATCCCATCCCTAAAAAAGACCACCACCTATACCAATTATTTATAACTCTGAAAATACAAAGGTTCAAAGAAGATATTCCCAATACACATCCCAACATCCCTCAATTACTCCTTGCATACACCCTTTGGGAAGAAAACCATCTAAGGATTCCCTTTGGTTAAAACCAAAATGAGTTAACCTACTAATAGGTAACACCCTCTCTCAATATCCTTTCCTTAATTTTCATTCCCCAATATTTCAATTATACTTATTACATGATTATTTAACAACAAATTTATCCTATATATACTGATATTTTGTTATATTAATTGTTTTACATACCCTTACATACACTTCCAACTAATGGGTAGCAAATATATTGTTCATGTGTATGGAGAATAACCGTCTCATGAAGTATTGATTGTTTGTTTTCCGTGACAACCTTTCATGGTTGGAATTATGATGTAAAATATACTTTTATATGATATATATGATATATATTATGTTTTTATTCTTATTTAATTATTTTTCTTCACATATTATTAAACATTTTGTTTTTTATAACTATGATAATTTTGACTGAGGATGTGTGGACTATCACCCCTCAATGCAATGTGATTCATTCACACAATACATGGAATAAGTAAAGGGTGGTTTTAGTGAATTGATATTATATATATGTTATAATTAATCTATAAGAATAATGAAATATACCCACATATATATACAGATATTTCATTTACAATCTTATTCTCAATATGTCAATTAAATCGATCAATATTCATGCATATATACAACCTACCGTCTCTATGAAAAATATATCTTTTTTCATACCTTTATATAATATGGGTGTAATATCCAAAATTTATCCAACATATGGTTATGAAAAAGTATCATCTTCCAAGGATAGATTATCTATTTGACCATCATTGAGGTGTTCAGGTATTCATAAATATTTATTAGAGTTATCTTTTTCATCTTGTGAATATTATATTATTTGACATGAATCACATAACTATTAATTAAAGGTATGCCCTATAAGAGTATTTTTTTCAACTAGTATCCAATGTTCCCCAGTTATCCTCATTGAACTAACAAACCATGTCTTCTATCAATACATGGATTTGATTGTAATGGTCATCATGAATAGTGTCATGGTGTGTTATCCCAATCTACAAATCCATGAAGAACATCTTATGATAAATTGTATACACTAAGAGAGAATCATGTATATACTAAGCCAAAAAAGTGACACTTTTAGATGGATCAGGTTCACTTCTTATGGTAAATTATCTCAGAGAATATCAGTTGTCCCGAAGAAAGTGAGAGTTGTGGTTTCCTGGGAGCATACTAACTATTTCTTTGGGGGAAAAGTTTAAATGGGATAGATGGTTACTATAAGAATTACATGTCAGTATTTTCACACCTAGAATCCATAATAATGGGTTTTACTAAGAAGGGTGTGATGTTTGTATGGTATGGTTTTTAGGAGTTGTCTATTCAGAACATGAAATGAAGATTGAATTCAGAGCTGATATTTATTTTTCAAGAACCAATAATGACATACAATGTGTACTATGAGGCATCACATATCAGGTTTGGATTATTTCGTATACATAAGAACCCTTTCCTTTTTCACATAACATTTCATGTTTTTAAGCATAATTATACATCAGAGTACATTCCAAGGATCATTTAGTCTTCTTTCTTGGAAGAGTAGGTATAGAAAACATAAAACAAGGGGCTAAAAAGACTTCTTTATTTAAACCCTATAAAGAACTCCTAACATCTTTTGAGACCTTACAACTACATAGGGTTCCCTGGGGTACATATGAAAAAAGGTATAAGCTAAAAATACCAGAAAGGGAATTAACATAAAGGAACGTCATAAGCACATGAGTTAGGAGGCATGACATAAAGATATCCAAAGCATGGAACATATGAAATCAAATAATATAATCCTGGGTTCATATAAACATGGTATCATATAAATGTGTAATAATCATAAAAAGTGTATTTAGTAGGGATGACACCTAACCACCAATCTTGTTTCCCATTTTAGTATGGGTCAAGTCTAACCGCCAATCCTCTTTCACAATTTCATACGGGTCAAGGCTAACTGTCGATCGCGTTTCACATCTCATATCATGAGATTTAACATTACCCAATGCATTAGAGTGATATCTAGGTGCACCCATATCCACATTTTCATGAATATTCTATCTACATAAATAATCATATATAATCAACCATACATAAAATAGGAATACTTAAGGAATGAATTGGGTACCACAATCATGACCTAAAGCATAACCGATGAGTGTATCATGAATGTGACCATGAATGAAAGGCATTATAAAATACAAGTAAGTTAATAATGTAAAATAGACATTTAAAATGGTAATTGGGGTCAAATAGAAGTCGAAAAATATAAGCAATTTATTTTAGAAACATAAGTATTAAAAAAATTTGTGTGGTATTAAGGAAGTTACTATAAAGATTTTAAAATAGAAAAGAGGAAAATATTTTATATAAAATAAGAATTGGAACAAGAAGGTTTTAATAATAAAAAGATTGATTTTATTAAGACAATTGGTTCGTATAACAGAGGATAGAGTGTACTTGAAATTGGGTAAAAATATGGGATGTTCCCTTAAAACAGGTTTGCTTATCGGAAAGTCCTTAGAAGGGAATATTTTAAAAACATGTATATCCCTGAAAGAAAGTGATGAAAATTTATTGATAAATGAATTTGGTAAAACTAAAAATCATTTATAATATGTAAAAAATAGATAAGATATATCTATTTTTATATAAAGAATGATAATGAAACACGAAATAACAAATAAGGTTTGGGTAAAATTTATTTTGGTTTATCCATATGGGAGCAGGTGTACCGTTGAGGGATTGATGAGAGAGAAAAGAAGTTTATCATCTCTTATACATAATGAGGTCATTATGTTTGAGGTTCATAATCATACACCATCATTAGTTATTACACGTAAAATGGCATAGCATAGATGACATCTTAGTAAAGAGTGAAATGGAGAGGATCCCTTACCTTAAGTTCGTTGGTGTTCTCCACTTGTTATTAATGACATCAATATAAAAATTATGTTTTTTGATTAACAATTAAAGAACCTATTATACATGTAATTTATTTATTATAACCTTTCTTGGTACATTAAAGACCTTTTTGATTGTATATAAAGTTCAATTTCATTTTTCGGGCTCGTTTTCTTACATGGTTTTTAATGACCAGTTCGCATAGATTCATGTTTGGATACACAAGAAAAATGAAAGAGGTTTCTAGAATTTATGTTATATACTATTAGTGACCATACCAAAGATTACATCATTAAAAACATAATTTGGAAACATTGAGTGAAGTTGAATTAAAATATAACAACATAGTTATAACTGTTATAGTTAATCAGTGGGTTTGATTTCAATGAACATGTTTTGATTTATAACATAATACCATTTATTCAAAGGTATTATAGATCCATAACTAGGATATATTATATATATAATAATATGGTTCAACCATAACATCAATGGTTTCATGACAATAATCAAAGATGATAATAGATATTGATATACTGTTGTCCTTGAATGTGCTAAATTAACACATCTCAAATTGAGTTTTAGTTTCTAAATAAAAGATGGGGAAAAATAGATGAAACTTAATTATCCCATTAGTTTAATAAAATTCAAGTACATGTATGTTACTGTATTTATCATACTATTTGGGTGAAGGAAGGTGGGGAATGAAATAAGAAAATAAAATAACTTAAAAAAAATAAAAAAAATTGAAAGTGGAATTTACCTCTTGAGTTTATCTCCTTTGAGAACCTCTTAATGGGATAGTTTTTGGTATTTTGAAGAGACTAAGGGATGTTGGACGTGGGGGAGGATCATGGAGAGAGATTTGTGTAGAAATTGGCAATTAAAAAGGCTGGAGGGGAGTGGAGATAATAGGGAGTGAGGGGGGTTATAGTGGAGGGGAGGGGGGTTTTCATAATTTTTTAATAATTAGTTTGTTAATTTTCCTCAACACAAATTCTTTTTTTTATTTCATGAAAAATAATAGTAAGAAATGCATGTAACTTCAAACCAATTGGGATTACATCAGCAGATCATCATCAATGACTCAATAAATCCATCATTTAGCATTTATCGTAGATTGTCGTATTTTACTATTCATATAATATTCATATATTTTAGAAAAATCCCAAAAAATCACCCTAACCATTTTTTGATGTGTATAATACAAAAATTATGTCCTTTTTTTAAAAATAGTTTTATAAAAATGATTAATTTAACATTTAATTAAAATCATATTTTATTATTAAAAACATGTTTTAAAACATTCATTTACTAATTCTAAAATATGTGTACATCATACATTCACTTGAATATTATATTTATACAATCATAGGTAAGGTTATTATTCATTAGGGTATATCACTATTCATAAGGGTATGTTTCTATTTATAGAGTCAGGTTACTATTAACCAAAAATTATTTTTTCTAACCGAACTATAAATAACTTACTGATCGTAATCGTGTATGTCAAATTTTTGAAGTTCCAAACAAAAAAGTGACAAACTTTAGATTAAGGGTCACATAGAACATAATAGTTCATTATGTTATTATTTGATGATATATTGATATGAAAGTAATTTCCATTTATAAAACATTAGGTCGTTACAATCATCACCCTTATGAGATTTCACCCTCAAAATTATGTTTTACGTTATAAGACATAAACAGGCGCTGGTACTTTTCCTTCATTTCCTCCTCTAGTTCAAATTTTTCCTCTTCGTACTTGTGGTTTCGCCATAGTGCCATTACCAGATGAGTAGTCTTGTTGTGTAAAACTTTTTCTCTATGATCCAACAACTTCATTGGCTTCTCCTCATAAGAAATGTCATCCTCCAAGTGAACCACCTATGAAGAGAGTACATGATAAGGGTCTGGTATGCACTTCCTTCAGTGGGATTCATGAATGACATCATGTACTTTTGACATGTTACGTGGAAGTGTTGGTCGATAGGCCACATCTCCAACTCGATTGATGATCTCGAATGGGCCGATATACCTAGGACTTAGCATTCCTTTCTTCCCAAATCACATAACCGTCTTACATGAAGATATGCATATAAATACCATGTCTCCAACTTTAAACTCAAATTCTTGTTGAAGATTGTCTGCATAACTTTTCAGTCGACTTTGGACTACCTTGATATGCTGCTAAATGGTTTTCACCTTATCTGCCATTTCTTCAACCATTTTAGGTCCTAGCGTCTTACGCTAACTAACTTCATCCCAAATTGTTGATGTTTTTCCTCTTTTCCAATAAAAGGTTTCATATGGTGTCATTCAGATGCTTGAGTAGAAACTATTGTTATAGGATAAGTCAACCAGCAGAATATGTTGGTCTCGTCCTCTTTTGAAGTCCATAGAACATGATCTCAACATATTGTCGAATGTCTGAATAGTCTACTCAGATTGGACATCAGTTTGAGGAATATAGGTCGTGTTGATGTTCAATTTAGTTCTTAAAGCATATTGAATACTTTTATATAACAATGAGGTAAATCTAGGATCATGATCGGATATAATAGATAGTGGTAATCCATGAAGCCTTACCACTTCTTTGATGTAAATTTGCCCAAGTTGATCCAATGAGAAGTCATATCGAATCTCGATAAAGTGATTTTTCATGGTATTATGGTCCACAATGAACCATATAACAATATTTGATTTGGATTTCCTTGGATGTCCAGTGAAAAAGTATCTGATAATGTTTTCCCAGTTACAAGTTGGTATGGGTAGTGGTTGCATCATCCAGTTAGAGTTTTGCCTCTCATCTTTCACTTGCTAACAGATCAAGCACTTTGATGTATATTTAGTAATCTCCCTTTTCATATTAACCAACCAAATGTTTTCTCAGAGATCTAGATTAAACATTGTGCTCTCTAAGAGGATAGAGAAGGTCGAGCTATGTGCATCATTCAAAATATCATTCCTTATATCTGGATCAGATGGTACGCATCATCGTGACCTAAATTATACAACTCCTTTATCATCGACCTTAAATTCTAAGAATTTCCCATTTCTTATAGCTTCCACCTTTTTTATAATTTCCACATCTTTTCATTGAGCATCCATTATTTTCTCCAAGAGAGATGGTTGAGCAATCATTTGAGAAAGGATTGCTGATATTCCTCCTTTAATTATTCCCATTTCTATCCTGTGTGAATATAAGAAGATCAAATCCATTTTAATTCTCATCATTGATAAAGATGTGAGATCCTTTCTACTTAGAGCAACTGCCACCTTAATTTTCTTTACCGAGATGGTAGTAGATTGGTCAGTTGTAATCCATGGTAAGCTATGTCCATATTCGTTGGAAAATATTATGTTTTTCTATGTGAATATATATTTGAGACGTTTGTGGTTAGTATATATGTAGCACTTCTCCCCATAGAGATAATTTTGTCCAGTTTTCAATGAAAATATCATAGCCACCAACTCTAGATCATGTTTTGGATAGTTTTGATCATTGATTTTTATCTTCCTTGAGGCATAGGGTACCAATTTATCATTTTTCATCAGAAAACAACCTAATAACTTCTTTGAATCATCACTTTACACCACAATGAGTTCTCAACTTGATGGGGGTGTGAGTACTGGTGCAGTGATAAGCCCCTTTTTCTACTCCTTGAAACAGCCTTCACATTCCTCAGTCCAGACGAACTTTAATCCCTTTTGTGTCATCTTGTTCATTATGTTTGAAAATTTTGAAAATTTCTTCACAAATCATTGATAATATCCACCAAGACCCAAAAAACAATGGATCTCTATTACATAAGTTGGACTGGGCCACTCTTTAATTTCCTTCATCTTGGAAGGGTACAAAGATATCCATATACTTTTGGTAACATGCCCCATGAATTATATTTACTCTTTTCAAAACTCACACTTACTGTACAGTTAATAGAACTTCTCCCTTTGAAATATCATTAACATAGTATTTAAATGCTCCTCCAGTTCCTCCATGCTTGTGGAGTATATCAGAATATCATCAACAAAGACTACCACAAATTTGTCAATGTAATCTCTATATACTCTAATCATTAAATCCATGAAAAATTCTGAAGCATTAGTGAGTCCTAATGGATTCACTATGAACTCATAGTGTCCATACCTCATTCGAAGGTAAGCATTGTGAATATCTTCCTTCATCATCTTGAATTAGTGATATCCCGACCGAAGGACTGCATAAGAGAAATAACTATCCCCATGAAGCTGATCGAACAAGTCATATATCCATGGTAGTGGATACCTGTTCTTTATTGTGATTTTATTTATTTCATGATAATGAATTTAGAGATACATTGATCCATCCTTCTTCTTGAAGAATAGGACTGGCGCACCCCACAGTGAAGCAATAGGGCGTATAAATCCCTTCTCTACATTCTTCTGTAACTTCTTCTTCATCTCCTCTTGCCCTGTGGTGGTCATTATTTAAGGTGTATTTGATATAGGTAGTGATCTAGGGATAAGTTTAATTGAGAACTCAACCTCTCGATCAGGAGGAAGACTAGTAAAATATTCAAGGAATACATTAGTGTAATCCCTCATGAATGGAATTTCTTCAAGAACGATTCTCTCTGTTGTCTCAATAATTTGAGCTAGATATTCTTGCTCATAAGTCAACAATATCCACACTTAAGATGATGATTGTAAAAGAGATTCATCTTCCTCCTTACACCTATAAAGAATCATAAGATGCTTTGGGATGTGAAGAGTTATATCTATTTCCCGACAGTTTATGTTGGCTTTCTATAACGATAGCCAATCCATGCCCAGTATATCATCTAACTCTACTAAAGGATGTTTGATGATATTTTGTAGGAGGTTCAGTCAAAAAATGTTAACCGAGGAGGATTTATAAACCACAAACACATTGATTTTCCCATTCAATGTTTTAACAGATAACGTTTCATCCAAATTTTGAGGTGGTGCATGATTAGTTTTACTAAACATGAAAGATATGAAAGAATGAGTAGAATGTGAATCAAATAGTACATCTATTATTCATGAATGAATATATAGTGTATCTATCACAAGATCGTTGTCCAACTCCACCTCAGTAGTAGTGATAGAATAATCCCTTCCATGTTGCCTTGGAGTTTTTTGTTGATTGACTTCGATAACCCTCATCTTTGGGAAATTGTTTTCATAATACCCATTCTCCTTATAGTGGTAACGCTACACTATTGGCTAAGTGTTGATTTGAAACTTCCTTTCTTCTTCCGTATTTTCGGGATTTTTCGTATCCATTAAGCAGTTCTTGTCCAGATGACCAAACCATCCACATTTGAAGCAATTCATGGTTCTATTCAGATAATTCTCATGATGTTTCTTCCCAAAAAAATTACAAGGGGAAAATTCAGGCTTCTTTCCATCATGGAATTTTTTTGATGAACCACCCATGTTGTTCTCCATTTTTCACTTCATTTCATTGGTCCCACAAGACCACTGAGAGTCTCCAATCTCTATTTCAACCTTGAGGTCACAACGAACAATATCTTCATAACTATCAAAGTCTCGAATTTCCTACTCTTTTCATAGACGTGGCTTTAATATTAAAAAAAAGTGATACACCTTTCTTTTTTATTTTCATCATAAAGATAGAGGCGTACCATCAAAGCCTTGTGAAGTTCGCTTCATATGCCCTAATGGACTCATCTTCCTTCTTCCTGAGTATGAGGAAGTCTCTTTCCATCTTGAGACTGAGCAATCAAGGAAAATATTTGTCGAAAAAAATCCTCTTGAATTCCTCCCAATCCAAGGAATCAATTTCCCCTTTGGACATTGTATTCTTGATATGTGTCCACCACTGATCAGCATCCCCATCAAAACGATAGACCACCAGTACAAATTTCTCTTATTCCAGGCACTGGAGGATGGATAAAATCTATTCAATGGAGTTAATCCATTATTCTATGAGGAGGGGATCAGATGATCTTATAAACAAGGGAGGACTTTGCCGCATGAAGAATTATACAGAAACTTTCTCTTTCCCTGAAGGAGGATGGAGTTCTACATGATTCAAGTTATTATTCATAACTCGAGCCAGCTGAGCAAGTATTTCCATGAAGTTTGGAGCACCCACTCCCATCGTATCAGGCATATAATTAATTAAATCATCACATTTCTGGTCACATTGATTGTTGGAACAAGTTCTTCTATTTCCCTCCCTTATCTATGGAAAAGAACATATAAGTAGAGGTCTTTAATACTTATCTATTTAGTATAAAATGGAATCTTTGAGCAGTTTATGGATAAAAATGTAGAGGACAAGTATATCCCAACTTTTGATTCGTTAGGTTTAAATCTTGGTTGTCCATGATCTATTTCTTAACTTATATTCTTATGGTATTTTTTTCCCTCAATAAATTTTTGTACTACGATCAAGAATATACCAAATAAAATCTCCCATGAGTGTTGTAACCAGAGGTGCAGCAAGCCCATTGTCATGCACCAGTTCCTATTCGAGTCTAGCTCAATGTGGTGTTTTTCGGTTTTACCCCTTGATACATCTATGCCAGAGCAACCAATACCTACTCGTATCTAGAAAGGAAAGTATTTTCTTAATAAACCTCTTACTCAAGACTCACCAAAATTTAGGAATGTTTTCTTATACTTAGTACCATCCTTAAGGTTTTCACTAAGTTGCTCTATTCCTAATCACCAATAATAATTAGACCATCCTCTAATACCATGTATAGCGACCCTATCCTTTTTCACATGACATTACATATTTTTATACATAATTATACAACAACGAACAAGATAGGTATCGTTAAGTATAGTGTCTTGGATAACTAGGTACATAAAACATAATACATGGGGCTTAAAAACAACTTCTTTTTTTAATCTCCACAAATAGCTCTTATCTACCTTTGAGCCCTTATATCTACATAGGGTACCCAAGGTAACAGATGAAAAAAGGGATGAGCTAAAAATCCCAATAAGGGAATGAACATAAGGGTATATCTTAAGCACATGAGTTTGAAGGCAATACATAATGATATCCAAAGCATGATACATATGAAATCATATCATATAATCATGGGATAATATAAACATGGTGTCATAAAAATTTGAATGAATATTAAAAAAATTATTTAGTTTAGTTCAATGATAATCGACAATCCCATTTCCCATTTTAGTATGGGTCAAGGCTAACAACCAATCTTGTTTCCCATTCTTGTACGGGTCAAGGCTAACCGCCAATCCCATTTCACATCGCATCTCATGAGACTTAACTTTACCCAATGTATTGGAGAATAATATTGGTGCACCCATATCAACATTTTCATGAATATTCTTTACACATAAATAATCATTCATAATCAATCATATGTAAACATTAGAATACCCAGGGAATGAACTGGGCACCACAGTCATGACATAAAGCATAATCAATGAGTGTATCATGAAAGTGTCCATGAAAGAAAGGTATTAGAACATGCATGGACGTTCATAAGGTAAAATAGTCCTATACCATGGTATTTGGGGTAAAACATAAGTGACAACACATAAGAAATTTATTTTAGAATCATTAGCATTAACACATTTTTGTGCAGTTTTTAGAAAGATACTATGGAAATGTTATAATAAAAAAGGGGAAAATCTTTTATATAAAACCAGAATTGAACAAAGATGGTTTTAATAATAAAAATACTGATTTTAAAAACACTATTTTGGCTTAATGTAGGGGATATAGTGCACATAAAATTGGGAAACAATTTGGGAAGTTCCATTAAAACAGGTTTTCTTATTAAAGGGTTTTGAGGATGGAATCATTTAAATATATATATTTCCTAGAAAGAATGTTATGAAAGGGTATTAATGAATGAATTTTTTAAAACTAAACATCATTTATAATATTTCCATAAATATATAAGATAAGTCAATGTTTATATAAATAATGATATGGTATCCCGAATGAACAAAGAAGGTTTGGTAGAATTTGTTACAGTTTATCGGCATGGTATTTGGTGTACCTAAGAGGGGTTGATGAGAAAGAAAAGGATTTTTTTCACCAATTAAATATCATGAGGTTATTATTGACGAGGTTTGTAATCATACCCAATCATTATGGATTACACATAAAAAGGCATAGCATAGAGGAGATCATCATAAAGAGTGAAATGGAGATGATCCCTTACCTTAAGTTCGTTGGTGTTCTCCACTAGTTGTTAATTACCTGAATAAACAAATTAGGATAATTAATTAAAAATTCTAGAACCTATTATATATATTTAATTGATTTATTATAACACTTTTTTTTTCATTCAATGCCTTTTTGATTGGTTATAAGGTTCAGTTTCATTCTTCGGGCTCATTTTCTTAGTTGGTTTTTAATTACAACTTCGCTTATATTCATGTTTGGATACACATAAAAGATGAACTTCGTGGTCCAGAATTGCATTAATATGCTATTAGTGAACATCCATGAGATTTCATGGTTAAAAACATAATTTTATTACATGGAGTGGAGTTAAATAATTATATAAAACCTCAGTGATAACCATTATTAGTTAATCAGTGGGTTTGATTACAATGAACATGTTTTGATTTATAACACAATACCCTTTTTACAAAAGGATTGTAGAACCTCAAAAAAAATATTATATGTATAATAATATAGTTCAATCATAACACAAAGTTTTTGATGACTGGAATCATAGATGATAATATAAATTGATAAACTATTGTCCTTGAAGGTGCTAAATTAACACATCTAAAATGGTGTTTTCATTTCTAAATAAAAGATGAAGAAATGATATATTATAATGAAATATCTCATTATCATAAAAACATTCCATTACAAGTATGTTACTAGATTTATCATACTATTTTTCTGAAGGGAGGTGACGAAAGAAATAAGAAATGAAAATAACTTAACAGAAATAAATGAATTTGAAAGAGGAATTTACCTCTTGAGTTTATCTCCTTTGAGAACCTCTTGAAGGGAGAGGTTTTGGTATTTGGAATATATTAGTTGATGTTTGACATGGGGGAGGAGGTTGGTGACATATTTGGGTAGAATATTGGCAAGAAACAAGTCTTGAGATGAGTGGAGAGAAGAGGGAGTGGCGAGGTAGGTTTATAGTGGAGGAGAGGAGGTTTTTAATAATTTTATAACAATTTGTTTATTAATTTAACTAAAGACTAGAAATAGTGATTATTCCAGGATGAATAATAGTCATAAATGCATGAGAATTCTAAATAAATACGATTATATCAGCACATCATCATCAATTACTCAATAAATCCATTATTTAGCATTTATCATAAATTGTTGTCATTTACTATTCATGAAAAATTTGTGTATTTTAGAAAAATATAAAAAATTTACCATAACCATTTTTTGACATGTAAAATAAAAAAATGAAGTCCATTTTTAAAACATATTTTTCTAAATATTATTAATTTAAAAATTAATTAAAATCAAATTTTATTATTAAAAAACTAGATTTAAAACATTAATTTACTTATTCTAAAATATACGTACATCATACTTTCACTTGAAAATTGTTATTATAATATAGTAGGCGAGGTTGTGATTCATTAGTGTATATCACTATTCATAAGGTTATGTTACTATTCATAATGGTAGGTTACAATTCACCAAAAAAATATGTTTTTCTTGTCAGACTCCAAATAACCTACTGAGTGCAACCGTGTATGTCATATTTTCAAAATTCCCAACACAGAAGTGACTAACTTATGTTTAATAGTCACATACCCCTTAGTGGTTCATTATTTTGTGATTTCATGAAATGTTTATAAGAAATGAATATCCATTTAGAAGATATTTGGTTGTTACATTATACATGAGGATAGAGTCATGGAATACATGTCTTCGAATTTGAGGCCACATGAGTGGAATTTCCAAATTAACGATCTCAATTTAGATAATTGTGTTCGGGCATTGTGATTTTGGAGACATTACAAACATGGAGATCATTTTCTGGTGTATATGTACCAAAAAAGTCTGAAGTACATATCTACATAGTCTTAATTGAACAAGAGACAATTGATGTGGGTGGTGTACTTAAAGAAATTTGACATCAATCTTTCATGTACATATGGTAACGGAAGTGTAGTGTCTAATACAATGACCAATGGAATTTAGATACAATCAGTTCAATATACCTGTATCAAGTGGATTCTTAGGTATTTGTTCTCTAAGATGCAGTTAGTAGTGCATGACAGTCAGGGAAAATATTTTATATCATATTTATCTATTTCCTATACCCTTACGGATAGAGTGTGGATGATGTTTATATAAGACTTAGAAGGCTATGTCCCATGGGATGGTGTGGCCAGTGAGGAACCTCCTCCTGGTTGGACTATTGGTAGTGGTGAAATTCTATATGTATAAGGCCAGGTATGGGTTTCATTAGAAATTTTTTAGGAGATGATGTGTGAATTTCATGCTTCATCTTTGGAACTGCATCCAACCAACACCAAAATTTATTATGATTTACATTGCCAATAATGGTGCTCAGCTATGAAATGATATGTAGCTTGTTTTTTCATGAGGTGTTCCACCTATCTGAAGGTGAATGTGGGAAACTAGAGACCTATAATAATTTTATAGTGGTTACCCATCCCTATGTGAACATGGGTTGGTGTCATTATGGATTCCCAAATAGGTTTATAGTGGTTTCATCGAGGTAAGGATGATTTATTTTTTTTTTTACAGGTTCATGAAGGGTTTTCATTTCCTATTTTTCAAGGATACATTTACTGTGGCTGAGCATGGGAGGTTGTACATCCATGAGATATAATTATTTCATGGTGTCCCACACACTATTGATTCATATAGTAATTTCATGTTTACTTCCCATTTATAGAAAGGGATACAATGGGAATTGTTTAATCTTGTTCCAATGAGTTCAGAATACAAACCACGCAAAGAAGGACAATCTGAGTGAACGATTAAGGTTCTTGATGAAATGTTATGAGCATAGGTCTAGGATTTTGAGGTCACTTGGGAGAGGCATATATCCTTATTTGAATTATACTACAAAATTAGATTTAGGGATATTTTTTAGATGGAACCATATGAGGATTTATATGATAGGAAATCCAAATCACCACATTGTTACTTCATGGTAGGAGAGGCATATATTATTAGACCTCATATCTTTCATGAGGGCATATAGATGGTTCAATTGACTAAGAAGTTGATGGATACTACTCTGTGTCATCATAAATCTTACACAAATCGCTACAGAAGACCCCTTGGGGTTTAGAATAGGGATCTGGTTTTCTTAACTATTTTATATCTAATGGGGCATGGGATGACAAGAGATATTATAAGAATACATTGTGGTATGATAGGCTATTCAAGATCCTAGAGAGAGTCAGTATGTTATCATATCAGTTGTAGTTAACTCAGAGGAACTGAGATATACATGACATCTTATATAGACTTGATCCTTAAACATTACATAATCTAATAAATTCCATTATAATTCGATTCATTATATTCCCAAGATTTTTTTCAGTGTATATTTTTAGAATGTTAGGAAATAATTCATACATATAAAACCACTTGAAAACTAACTGGGTTTTACAATGACAGTATCCATGTCTTCTATATTATAATTTTTTTTAATAAACACATGTAATATTTTAATGAAAAGTCATCACGACATTCGTCTTCGCTTTTCATATTCAATTACTTGTACTAAAACACTGTGAAAAACATTTTAAAACACTGTATGAGAATAAAAAACACAGTAAGAGCCATAAAAAGAAGGAGATAAACTATTATCACATTAATACTTAAAAAAATATTAAATTATTTCCACAAAAACATATTTCACAACAATATGTTATAATATACATACATTGTGAAAACATGATATTTCTCTAAAACATAGAAAACATACATAATACCATAAAGGTAACTTGGTGTATTACATATATAATAATGTAACCCTCGCAAATACCATATGATTTCTATCCCTCAAAGCTACCATACAATATAACCCTCATAGTTACCTTATGGTGTAACCATCATAGATACACTTGGAGTTACCAAATAGCCACCCTCCACCAGAAAAATAACCAATGAATTGTTGGAAGATATATGTCCCACCCTTCATCATAAAAAATTCCCTATAACTATAACATAAGCTTAAAATAAGAATACTGACATCATATAAATCATTCCCTTTAAAAAATAATTTAAGAGAGGATTTTTAATGAAATTTTCGTTACAAAAATAAATTATTTTATGTAATAATTGATAATAATATTGG
Organism: Viscum album; assembly: GCA_963277665.1. NCBI lineage: Eukaryota > Viridiplantae > Streptophyta > Magnoliopsida > Santalales > Viscaceae > Viscum > Viscum album. The sequence goes on along the minus strand of OY728161.1, from coordinate 576,406,330 downwards.
ATATGTGAATATGCTATGAATCCAAATAAAACAACTTAATTTGATGAAATTTAATTTTACAAATAAACTTAGTATCCCATAATCAATAAAATTGAATATTAAACTAATGAATGTAAATTTTGTTAAGAATTACCTTACCTCAGGTTTGCATTACTTCAAAAGTGTTTAACCTCTAGTGTAACTGTTTAAACAGTTTTATTAATATTTTATAGAAACATAGTCATTTTTATGAAACCTTATATAATAATTTTATAACATAATTCCACCCATTAATTAATAATATTTTTTTATTTATATTATTTTGGGAACATTATTTAATAAATTTTCATGGTGGGTAAATAAATTATTATCTTTCCTAGTAGAAGTGAAACACCAGATGTATATTAAAATTGAACTAATATGTTTCAAAAATATTAGATGATACCATATATCATTTTATTTTCCACTATTATGATGAATCATTTGATAAAACAATAACGATATTAATTTAGATCATTTTGGTGGTTCTACGATAATCACACAATAGTTTTATTATATAATTTAATATTATGTATATATTTCAATTTAAAAAATAAAAGAGGTTATATCATACAATTTAAAATATTTTTCAACCATGAAAATGCTTTTATAAAAAAAAGAAGGATGTAACGGATATTGAAAACACAAGTTCCACAATATCAGAAATTCGACACATCACATATAATGTTTTTTTTATAATAAGAGAGAGAGGAAAAGAAGTATTATGATTAATTTTTCCATAAACAATATAAAATTATAGAATATATTTTATAATTATGTTTTAATTCCTCTTGTAAAAGGTGAGGTGAAGAGAGTATAATAAAATTAAAAAAAATTAAAATAAAATGAAAGAGTATTTTTACCACTTGATATCTTCTCCTTCAGAACCTATTTTAGGCCTTTGGTTTTTTACATTTAATGAGACCAACATGTATTGGACAAGGGGAAATTCCTTGGGAAGGGGATTGGGTATGATTTTTACAATGCTCAATTCTTGAGATGTGCGGGTGAAGAGGGGGTGAGGGGTGGTTTTTAAAGTGGGGGGAGTGGGGTGGGTTTCCATTATCTTAATCATTATTTTATTATTACACTCAAGAAAAGCAGTATTGTTGGTTCTTATGACTAAATACATTAATTAGTGCAAGTGAGTTCAAACAAAGGGTTCTTACTTCAGTATAACATCATCTATGAATCAATAATTCTTGTATTTAGCTTATTTTGTAATTTATCATATTACACAATTCACCAAAAATCATCTATTTCATAAAAACACAAAAATTCACACCACCATTTCTTGACGTGTATAATGAAAAAGAAAAAACATAAACAAATTTTTTTTTTCTAAATATGAATATTTTAATTTCTAAATAACATCATAATTAATTCAAAAAATAACAATTTTAAAACAATAAATGATTTGAAAACACCATGGAAAATTAATAAAGGACTCATAAAATTATATTATAACAAGTAGACAATAAAATAATAATTTATGATTACATTTTATGAATATACATTTTTCATTTAAATTATTCAATTAATCAAAAAATTGTAATTAAATATTTACGAATTACAAAAATACCAACACATATACTATGTTCATGTTGTCACTTCTAAGAGGCCTGAATTTTGTTTATACATTCACTAGTGAGATTACTATTCATATGCTCATATTACTATTCATAAGCGTCATGTTACTATTCATATGGGCCAAGTTATTATTCACCAAAAATTAATTTAATCTTATTATACTCAAATTATCTTACACATAGCAACTGTGTGTGTTTGTTTTTGGAAATTCAACTCATATATGCGGATTTTTTTTTTAATTGCTAGGTTCTAACTATGTCCTTAAAATAATGTGTTATTTCATAAAGACTCAATATTACATGCATTTAATTATATATTAATTTTATTTGGAAATCCTTGTAATGTTTCATTCTCCCAATCTTCTTGAAATTGAGACCTCATAATTTTTATTTATTATTAAATAATTGAAGAATATTTTCCCTCATAATATTTTTATATTCTCATATTACTTCCTCAAACATGTGTTTTCTCAAAAAAACCTTAACCTTCTGAATTAATTAATTTGGTAATACATTTTCTCTATGATCAAAAAGTTGAACGTGCTTTTCTTTATAAGAAATGTTTTCTACCATCTAAACTACTTTGGGACTCAATACATGAGATGAATCAAGAACATACTTTCTTCACATTGAAACATGAAAAATATTGTTTAACTGAGATAAACTCAGAGGCAAAGCAACTTAGTAGGTGATTGGTATTGCTTTCTCTAGAATTTCATAAGGTCTAATGAACATGTACCTTTTTTCATTTTATATAAAAATGTGTAACACTTTTCCATTGTATGATTCTAAGAAAAACATTATCACCAACAATGAATAAAAGTCTATATTTCTGTTATTTGTGTAATTTTTCTACCTACTCTGTGTTTTCCTCATGTGTTGCTAGATTATATTTAATTTCTCATCCACTTACTCTAATAATTATGGTCCCATCATCTTCATTTCTATGACATCATCCCAAAAAGTGGGTGTTCGATACTCTTTCCCATATAATGCCTCTAAAGGTGCCATATCTATAATAGAATGAAAATAGTTTTTATAATAAATCTCATGTAAAGAAAGATGATGATCCCAACAACCCTGGTAGTCCATATGAAAAGCTCAAAGCATGTCCTCTAGTGTGAGAATTATTATCTCAGTCTTTCCATTATATCAAGGCTGAAAAGCAGTTCTAAAATTTTATTCTATTCTCAATGACTTCAATGGGCCATTCAAAAAGATAGAAGTGAACCTAGGTATTCAAACAGATATAATGGAAATAGAACCTCCATGTAAACTAAAAATTTCATTGAGATATGTTTGAGAAATATGATCCAAAGATGTAGTACCTTGAATAGGAAGGAAATGTGCATATTTTGTTATTCGATCAGCAACAAACCATATTTCAGTGTTACCTCAAGAAGTCTTTATTAGTCCCACCAAAAGGAACATGGTTATATTTTTCCATTTCCACTTTAGCACTGGAAATAGTGGAAGAAACCCCCTTGGGATTTTTCATTGTTCATTAAACAATTGAAATTTCAAACTTTTCATTGTGAAATATACAATATCTCTTTTAATTCCATCCCACCAATAATACTCCAAAAGGCCTTTGTACATCATAGTGCTCCACGAATGAACTGAAAACGGAGAACTAAGAGCATTAAACAATATTTTTTTATTCAATTGAGGTTCATAAGTAACACACAATCTTTTTAAAAATATCATGACACATTCTTATCAATATTAAATTTAGGAATGTTATAATATTTAACCAATTATACTATTTCCTATAACTCATGGTCTTCCCTATGTTCTTTCTTTGTTCTATTTGACAGAGAGGACTGCACAGACAAATAAAAAAATACTGAGTAATTTCCTACACCAACAATTTTCAATACAAAATTCATCAAATCACCATTCATGTGTCCATGTTCCAAACATATCAGGGTTAATGTGGCATGATGTTTTATACTCAATGCATCTACCATATTGTTTACTATTCTAGAATGGTAATTGATTGTTAAATCACAATTGTTTTTCATTTCAAGACATAATCTCTACATCATTATTAATTAATTCTGAGTTAATATTTAATTCATAATTTTATGGTCAGTATATATTTCACATTTGGATCCCTATAAATGATTCCTTAAAATTTTTAAATAGAAAAAAACAGATTCTAATTCAAAATCATGTGTGGGATAATTTAACTCATGAGGTTTCAATTTCCTCGAATAATAAGAAATGACATAGCCATTCTATATCATAACATATCCATTCCTCTTTAATATAGCATCATTATAGATGATATAATCACCATTTATAGAATGTAGTGCCCAAACTAGAGCATTTACCAATCTCTTCTTCGTTTCTGGAAAAAAAATATGGCCCTGACCTTAAACACTACATCATCTTGAGTTAAGTCAGTAATTTGAAGTTTAATTAAAATCAAAGATATTTTCAGGTTTAGTTATTTAGAGAATTATGTCATAACTTATACATAACAACTTGAATATTACAAGTAGACACTTCTACTCACTATCCATTTTTTATAAAACAAACACTCTTTAAAATGAAACATGACATCGATTCATGTTTTAACAGCATAAATTTTCCATGATCCCATACATGACTCTATTCTTCCTTATTTCATGTGAAAGAAATTTCAAAACTTTGGATAGGCATGAAAAGATCTGTAAGGGATACATAATGAATGAAAAAATTTAGTCTTGGGATAACATGAAAACAATGAATACTTTATCATAATGTAATAATTTTCACCTTTAATAAGAAGTAAATATACTTCACTAAATATAATCTCATTTTATTCTGTTTTTGTAACCAAATTATTACCATAAATATCATATAAATCAATATATATCATATAAAGGTAAATTCAGATAGAAACATACTTAAATTGAATATACATTACACTGACTTCTATACCCATTGCATTTGGGGTTATAATGTAACCAACCATCCATGGTTTATCATAGAAACACCCTTCATTTATTTTATAAAGTAACCACCTATCATTGGATTATCACATAATCACCTGTCAAATTTCCAAGTACCATTATATAATAATAACACTTAATATATTTCTAATATCAACATTTCACTGATAAAATTTCATTTGCAATCACAAAAAATATTTTCATTATATTAAAATACTCAATCCATTTCAAAACAATTTTCAATACATAAACTACCAAAAAGGTAATAATGAGTTTATTTTCCTTTTGAAAGAATTAAGGCTTATAGAGGAATCCAAATATGAAATAATGATTACCACAGTGGAGACATCATTTTCACCGCATATGATAAAAACATTTCTTTTTGATTTTGTAAAATGTCTCATAGAAAAAGGATTCCCATTGAATGAAATTAAAATATAAAGGGTTTTACTATACACTGTATAAAATAAAAAGGTGTATATTATCAAAATATTCTTCAATAAAAGTAGAATGAGACGACGTCCCTTACCTTGAGTCTGACTCGTCATGTATGTTCCTTATTCTTCCTAAATAATAAAAATATGTAAATTTATACTAGATTCAAATCCTACTTCAATTTTATTATTCATTTTATATAATTTAATACCACTTTATAAAAATTAAATCAATATTTCTGTTAATATCAGTCATTTTATCAATTTTTGACACGTGAGTCCAAAATGAGATTGTTTTGATATAAATTGTGCATGTAGTAAAAATTAAATCATCACCAAAATTATATTCATGATTTAAATATCATATATATCCTATATATTTGTATTTATAATAGTCTATAACATTTAGAGATAATAAATGAAATACACCATTCATGGATACGGAAGGTCATACATACACATGAGCACTACTTTTATTTCATTGTAGTACTAAAAGAATAATAATAAAATGATATAAATGTATATAATAATACTAGTATTATATATATGCCATGTATGTATCATAGTTTCAATACAACCATCCTTTATACATTCTATTTACAACATGAACAAGTCATATCACTTTGCAGTTGTCCACACTTTCTCAAAAGAAATTATCGTATTTACACATCATGGAAAGCTTAAAGGTATGTCATAAATTAAATTTGAAAAATAATAGAGACCATATAAATATAATAAATATCATATAAAAATATTGATCCATCATAATGGCCACCATGAGAGGTGGTAGGGGAAAATTGAACAATCATCATTTCATAAATAAACAGTTCACTGTACACAGAAACTATTTGTTTGTATCCATTAGATGGAGGTATTTGTGTGTGTAGTTAGAATAAATATAATAAAAACATCCATGCATATTGATTAGATTAGTGTTGTTATCTAAAAAATGTATAATAATATAATAGAAAGTGAATAAGGAAAATAAAGGAAAGGAACATGAGAGAAGATGTCACCTATAAATCAGGTAACTTCTATTGATTTGAGCCAAGTGCCTTTCTTGAATTTCCTTCTACACAAGGTAAGGATTCTAAGAGGAAGAGGGGAATTTTGGAAGCTTATTTGAGTAGACTTTGGATGATCTAAGGGTATTTATAGGTTTTTTTAATTGGGGAGAGGTGGTGGCCTTTTATAAGTGGGAGGAGGGACACTTTATAAAAGTCATGAAATATTACTTTAATATAAATTTATTTTCGATTAAAAATAGTCCAAAAGTCATTTAATTTGAAGAAAATATGAAATTGGTTGTAATAACCATAATCAAATAATTTTTAGTTATGTATGGAATATTTTTTAATCCTTATATTTTAGGTTTAACCATTATTTTCCCTTTTTAATCATACCATGATATCATGTTATTTACACATTGTGGGATAATGAAATTATCATACCATGTAAAACGACCCAAAATTGTCATTTAATAACCTATTTGGACTTATCCTAACCAGTTTTTTGAATCTTATATTTTTTGACAGTTAATATAATTTAATAAACTATTTTATATTTTATTCTTTGAATTATATCAAATTTCGATAGTATTCATACATGACTTTTTAAAAATTCATAAAAACTTGATTCCATCAAACCAAAGGCATTAAAATAATTATAATATATCAATAAAATCCATCAAATTTGTTTATGGAATCAAAAAATTTAAATTACATTTATTATAATATTAATAATATCATTTATTAGAATTATTTATTATTGTAGAAATCATTACATCATCATTATGTCATAAAAAAATTTATTTATATAATGTTTAAAAATTATAAATAAAATAAAATGATAAATTAAATAATTTTAGAATTATAATTACTATTTATATTTGAATATATCACTTAAATATAACCATATTAAAAATGTTTTAATAAAATATATATGTTTATTTTATATTTCTCATTACATTAAATTAATTCTTATAACATGTCATTATCACACCCAAGTGGGTCCATGGGGTCCCAAAATCGACCCAAGGATTCCCATGGTCAGAAATATCTCATAACATAGGATTATAACCCATATTAGGGTAGTTTTAATACTATTATATTATTATTATTTACCATTATTTACCATATTTACCCTTTAAATATTGTAAATAAAATAATTACTAAAGTAACTATTCATAATGTCTAAAAATTGAACGTATATATTTACAAAATTTGGAACTCATGATTCCAAATACATAATCCATTTTTCCAAATTCAAAGTACCGAATTGGCAGAAATTAATTTAAAATTCATTCAAGTTGTCAAAACTAGATAGTGGGTTTGTAAAAGGTAATAACTATTAAAATAAGGTCTTCTGTTTATGTCTAATTTCAATGTGAAATTACTTCCAATGACCGAAATTGTAATAAATGATTAAAAAATAATCCAATTACATTTTAAAACTAATTAAAATGAAAATCTAGTTAAACAAATAAATTAGATGAAAATGATAGTTATTAATTAAAAAGCATCACTTTTCCCTTTCCATAAAAATATGAATTTTATCAGAAAAATACCAAAATTTTATCAAATTAAATTTTGATGTTCCGCTTCTAAATAGTAAATTTAGTTTCTTCATTTTAAACAAAATAAAAGGGACAAAAACTATATTTAAAATTTTTTCACCATCAAAATGTGGTAAAATGACCTTTTAAAAATATTAGAGTATTTTCTGCTTAAAATTGGATTCTATCTCATTTTAAGACTCTAAAATTTATTAGATACATGTAAAAAAAATTAACAAACATGTATAATCATATTGTAGTTAGTTCTATTCATTCCCTCTAATACAACTACAAGGAGTTAACTACCATTTATAATAATAATAATATTACTGTATTATTTTTCGGTATAACTCAATGTTTTGTGTAACATAAGATTTTGGATAACCAGTTGTTTAATATTGAGTATGCTATTAGAAAAAGTGTCCTATTTCTTGTAAAATTAATAACTTCTAAAAATATATAAATAGATTTGAAAATATATTATTCTATAAATACCTGGGATGTTGCATCATTCCTCCTTTTAAAAATTTCATCCCTAGAATTTTATTTACATATCAAATGAGTGAGGGTATTTCACCCTCATAGTGTTTTCAGATTCCCACATTTCCTCTTTAACCATATGATTGTTTCATAAAACCATTATATAATCAATCATCTAATTCTGCAACACATACTCTTTGTGATCAAGAATCTATATTAATTCATCCACATAAGAAATATTCTCTACCAACTAAACTACGTTTAGACTCAAAATATGACATGGATCTAGAATATACATTCTCAACATAAAAACATGAAAAAAATTTGTACCTTGGATAAACCTGGAGGTAAATCCACCATGATGGAAACTAATCCAACTTTCTCTAGGATTTCATAGGGCCCAATGAACTGCAAATTCATCTTTCCTTTCTTACAAAAAACACATCTCACATTTCCATAGAAAAACGTTGAGAAGGACATGATCACCTACCTCAAAATAAATATCCTTCCATAAGTTATCCGTATAACTTTTATGCATGCTCGATGATGTCATCAGGTGCTTCTTAATCAACATATATTTTTATACCATCTATTCCATCAATTCTGGTCTCATCAAATTCATTTCACCTACATCATCCCAAAAGCTGGAGTTCGACACTGATTTCTATATAATGCTTCAAATGGTGCCATCTGTATACTGGAATAAAAACTATTATTATAAGAAAACATAACCAAAAAATGAAGATGATCCCAAATTCTTTGGTAATCCATTGAACAAACACATATCATATCCTCCATGGTCTGAATTTTTCCTTATATCTGCCCATATGATTGAGGATGAAAAGCTGTAATGAAATTTAACTCAGTTCACAATGTATTTTTGAAGACATTTCCCAATGTTAGAAGTAAACCTAGGATCATGATCAGATACAATGTAGAGGGAAAGACAATTTGACCTAACTATCTCTTTAACATATAATCAAGATATTTTATCTGGAGATAGATTATCTGGAATATGAAGAAAATGAAAAGATTTAGTCAATCGGTCAATAATAACCCAGTTTACAATGTTACCTCTAGATGTTTTTGGTAACCCCACTATGAAATCAATGGACACATTTTCCCATTTCCACTTTGGCACTGGTAATGGATAAAGCATCTCATTCGATAACTCCCACTCTGGTTTAACCTGCAGAAAAATCAAACACTTCATAGTAAAGTCAGCAATATCTCTTTTCATTCCATCATAATAGAAATAATACTAAAGATCTATGTCCATCTTAGTACATCCCAGAATAACTGAAAATGTAGAACTATGAGCATTACATAACAACTATTTATTAAATTATTCATAACAGGTTACACATAATCTATTTACAAACGTCAAAACACAATCTTCATCAATGTTAAATTCCGGTAACTTACATTTCTAAACCAATTCTACCTTTTTCTGCAACTCACTGTCTTCTTTCTACACTTTCATAATTTTTCCTGATATTGATGACTTCACTAAAACGTAAAACAAAACGTTATAATTCCCTACACAAAAAATATAAAATAAAAAAATTCATCAAATCAAAATCCAAAGAATCTTATTCTAAACATTTCATGGTTAATGTATCATTACTCTTTCGACTCAAAGCATCAACCACATTATTTTTCCTTCCCAGATGGTACTGGATCGCATAATCATAATCCTAGATAAATTAAATTTGCCCACTATATTTCATGTTTAATTAATAATGTGAGAATATATACTTAAATATTTTTTGATCTGTATATATTTCACACTTTACACCATACAAATTATTCCTCTAAATTTTTTATGAAAAAACAACATCAACAAATTCCAAATCTTCCGTAAAGTAATTAAGCTCATTAGGCTTCAACTAAAATGAAACAAAAGCAATTACATTATCATTCTTCATTTGGACCCAACTAATTCCTTTCAATGATGAATCATTGTATATGAAAAAATCACCATTCTTGGATGGAAAGTCCAAAACTAGAGTATTTACCATTCATCTTTTCAGTTCCTGAAAACAATCATCAAAATATTTTGTCCAGATGAAGTTAAATCCTTAATGTGTTAACTTAGTTAGTGGGATAGAAAACCGAGAAATTTTTTCAGAAAATATTCGGTAATAACCCACTAATACTAGAAAACAATAATTCTCTATGATATTGGTTGGTCTTGGACACTCTTAAACAACTTTAATTTTTGAAGGGTCGATAGTTATTCCATCATTAAAAATAATATGACCAAGCAAATAAATTTGAATCATCCAAAATTCACTCTTACTAAGCATTCCATATAGTTTCTTTTATTTTATGGTTTTCAAAAAAATCCTTATGTGACTTTCATTTTCCTCTCAAATATTAGAATATACCATGATATCATCTATAAAAACTATGAAAACTGATCCAAAAACTGATGAAATACTCTGTTATTGGGATTCATAAATACAATAGGTGCATTAGATAACCCAATGTGAAAATATACAAACTCATAATTCACATATATTGGTTGAAACTTTGTCTTTGGAATATCATCTTCCTTCACCTTTAGCTGATGGTACCCAGACCTTGAATTAATCATTGAAAAATACAAAGCACCTTAGAGCTGATAAAACATATCATCGATATGAGGTAACATATAGTTTTTCTCAATAGTGATGTTATTCCAGTCTTTATAATAAATAAAAAGTCTCAAAAAAACAATATTTATTTTTCACCAATAATTCTGTAGCACCCCATAGTGAAGTGCAAGGTCAAATGAAAACTTTATTGAGTAATTATTGCAACTGGTTTTTTATGTACACCGATTCTACTTCAAACAATTGATGAGGGGGTTTAGAAATAGATGTTTTATTAGGCACTTAATCAATATTAAATTCAACCTCCCGATTTTTAACAATACCAAGAAATTTATCAGGAAAAACATCTATGAATTCATTCACTACTTGAATGTCACCAGTCTAAATGGTTTATTTCTATTCAACTACATGAGCCAGATAACATTCACTACCATATTTAATCATTATTTCACCTTCACGATATCTTATCCAAGGTATGAAATCATTGAATAAAAATTTATTAGCTTTACAATCAATTTGATCATGATAAACTAAAATACAATATATACACAAAATGATATCAAATTACATTATGGAACATTTAACAAGATTTACAGGAAAGACTATCCCACTAATGGTAATAAGAATATTCCTATAAATCTTGGTTTCTTTAATACTTTGACCATGATTTTTTACCAAATTTTCTATATCAAATTCTTGAGGTTCTATATCAAATTTACATGAAAAGCTCTTAGAAATGAAATAATTTGAAGATCCATAGTCAAATAAAGTTTTTTCATATTTTGATGAAATCTATAAGATAAATATCACCACTATATTTGATGATCCAACATAAATCATAGTAGTTGAAATTAATTTTTCCTTGCCCTTCTGATTTCTATCTTGCTCGTTTCCACCCTGTGTAATCAGCTTTGGAAACACATTATCATAAGGTCCTAATTCATTGCAGCTACAACATCTTACTGCTAGTTTTTCATTTCCTAGATAATCATCTTCCTTACAGTTACGTGAAACATGACTAGTATTACCACAATGTAATAACATCCCATACATTGAGAAAAAATCTCTAGGATTCTTTTTACCACACTTCTAACAAGTTGGAAATTTGGTTTTCTTACCTCTATGATTATTTGATGAATTAATTTTTATTTCCTATCAACTTGATCACCTCTTTTGTTTGCTCTCATTGAATGCATGCTCTTGAGAAAACACAATTCCTACCTTCTCAACACATGGTACATGTTTCTCATAGATTTTGAACTCAAGAGAAGTTAATGCCCATTGATATTTAGGATTCAATCCTGATTAAAATGTATTTATCTTACTGTTTATATCCCATATAAAATTTGGGACGTACTGTGAAAAAGGGTGAAATTTTCCTCATATACTTCAACAGAATCATCCTCCTTTTGACTCAATTCCATTAATTAATTTTCTATCCTATGTCGATGATCCTTAGGGAATTATTTCTCAAGGAAGATATTCGTAAATTTATCCCATTCCATGGAATCAATATTTACTTACTCTAATATTTATAATCATTGACCACAACTTATCAACATAACCTTAAAAATGATAAACTATAAGTGTATCCTTTGGATATTCTGAACAACCTATTACATAAAAAAAATTCCAATTCATTAATCCACCCTTCAACTTACACAAGATCAGATGATCATCTAAATGATGGGGGATGTTTCCTCATAAAATTCTACAACGTCGACATATTCCTTTTTGGTTGATCTAGCTGATCTCGTGCATGGATACCACCACCATTTATATCTTGATTCAACAGTTCCATCACTACAAAAAAACTATTTAGTTCTGATTCTGATCATCTATGGTTGCTAATATGGTAGGTTGTTTTCCACTTTATGTCTTCCAATCATAGCTACCCTATTTCCTCTTCGGAAAACCATTCTGAACCCTAATATATCTTAGACAAAGTAACATGGTAATCTTAAAATTCAATATCATTTCATTTTGACGATAAATTTAAAAAAATCTATATATTCTATTTACAATATTATAACTCCTAATGTTATCTAAATCGTCCCTTGATACCAACTATAAGGCCCGACCTTATACATTATATAATCTTGAGTTAAGTCCAAAATTTGAATTTTAATTCACATTTGTGAACATTTTCATTTTAGATCATTAGAGACTTATGTCATAACTTATATATAACAACTTGAATATTATATGTAGACACTTCTACTCCCTATCATTTTTTTCATAAAACAAAAACTCTATAAAATGGAACATGACATAGTTTCATGTTTTAACTACATAACTTTTCCTTGATCCCTTACATGACTCTATTCATCCTTATGTCATGTTAAAAACATTTCAAAACATGGTATGAGCATAAAAAGATAATTAAGGGATACATAATGAATGAAAACTGTATGTATTAGGATAACATAAAAACCACGAATACTTTATCATAAAGTAATACTTTTCACCTTTAACAACTAATAAAAATACATCACTGAATATAAGCTCATTTCATTACATTTTTGTAACAAATATTTTACCATAAAGCCCATAGAAATCAACATATATCATAGAAAGGTAACATGGTACAAAAACACCCTTAAATAGAATATGCCTATGATAAACTTCCATAAATATCACTAAATGGAATATCCACATAGTTGACATCCATACCCAATTTATTGGATGTTATAATGTAACCAGCCATCCTTGGTTTATCATAGAACCACCCGTTATTTGGTTTATCACATAACCACTCATTATTGTTTTATCACATAACCACCATTCAAATGTCTAAGTGCCATTATATAATCATAAGACGTAAAATATTGTAAATATCATTATTTTACTAATAATATTTCATTTGAAATCACAAAAAATAATTTCTAGAGATTGAAATAGATAATACATTTCAAAAAATATATATTCATTACCAAAAAAACCAAAGGGGGAATAAGTTATTTCTCTTCCTTTTGAAAATTTTAATTATTATAGAATAATCCAAATATCAAATAACTATTATAACAGTAGAGAGGTTGTTGTCGTTGCATTTGTTAAAGAAATTCATTTTGTAATTTAGTAAAATAATTTGTATACAAAATCTTTCATTTAAATGAAATTAATATTCAATGGGTTTTATTATACACCTAATAAAATAATTATTTATATATTATCAAAATATGCCTCAATGAAAGGATATTGAGATGATATCCCTTACATTGAGTCTGACATGTCACATATGTTCCTTATTCTTCTTGAATAGTAAACATAAATTAATATATACTTGCTTAAAAAAGTCAAGTTTATTATACCTTTTATATGACTTATTACCACTTTATATAAATTACATAATTATTTATGTTAATATCTATCGTTATATCGATATTCGGTACTTGAGTTGAAAATGAACTTGTTTTGATATATCTTGTACATATATTTAAAAGTAAATATTCTGCAGAATGATATTCCTAATTTAAATATCATATATATCAAGTATATATGTATTTATAATTGTACAAAACATTTTCATATAAGAAATTAAATGCACCATTCATGGAGATGTAGGTTTTATATATGCATAAATGCTACATTCATTTCTTTTTCATACTAAAAGAATAATAATGAAATGGTATAAATTTATATTATAATACCATTATTATATTTATTTCATTTATGTCTCATATTTTTAATCAAACCATCCTTTATTTATTCCATGTATAGCATGAAGGAGTCATATCACTTTGAGGGGGTGGTAGTCCACACATCCTTAAATGAAATTATCAAATTTCCATATCATGGAAAAAATAAAGGTATACTGTAAATAAATATTACAGAATCATAGAGACTATATAAATATAATATTTATCATATATAAATAGATTTCCATCATAATGGCTACTATGAGTGGTGGTATGGGAAAATCAAACAATCATCTTTTCGTGAGGCAATAGTTTTCCCTATAGAGAAACTGTATGTTCGTATCCATTAGATGGATGTGTGTGTAAGTGAAGTTTAAATAATTATCATTAAAACATACTAGTATATTGAGGAAACTGGTTTTGGTTTTAAATAAAATAATAATAATATCATAGGGAATGAAGAATGAATATATAGGAAAGGAACTTGATAGAAGATGTTACCTCAAAAATCGGGTAATTTCTTTGGAATTGAGCCAAAAGGATTTCTTGAACTGCCTTCTTCCCAAAGTAAGGATTCTATGAGGAACAGATAAATGTTGGGAGATTATTTGAGTAGAATTTAAATGATCCAAGGGGATTTAGATGTGTGAGTAAGTGGGTAGAGGTGGTGTTCTTTTAGAAGAGGGAGGAGGGCCACTTTAGGGAACTCTTGAAATATTAATTTATAATAAATTAAATTTAGATTAAAAATTTTCAAAAACTTATTTAATTAAAATTTAATATGTTTTGGGTTCTAATGACCATCCTAAAATAATTTTTAGATAGGTTTTGAATATATTTTTATCCTTATTCTTTTGGTTTAACCATTATTTCACCCTTTTTAATCTTACCGTGATATCATGTTATTTACACATTGTGGGGTAATGTAAATAACATATATTATCAAAAGACCAAAAAAATAATTTATGATATATTTGAAATTATCTTAACCATTTTGATGAGTCATATATTTTTTAATTTAAATAATTTAAACTATTTTATATTTTATGTTATGATTTATGTTAATTTTGGATACAATTTATACATCACTATTTACAAATTTATCACAACATGATTACTTCGAAAAAAAGGAATTAACTTGAATATAAAAAGTAAATATCATCCATAAAAATCTTTTATGGAATAAAAATAATTGAATTAAATTTATTTTAAGATTTTTAATATCATTTATTTGAATCCATTATTAATGAAGCAATCACTGCATCATCACTGTGTAATAATTAAATTTATTTATTTAACTTCTAAATATTGAAAATAAATTATTATGATATTGGAAATATTTCTATATTTCTAATTACTATTTATAGTTGATTATATCTCTTATATAACCCCATATAAACAAATTCAGTAGAAGATGCATGGTTATGTTATATTTCTCTTTAATTTAAATTAATTCTTATAACATGTCATTATCACATCAATGTGGCTCTATGGGATCCCAAAATCGACCCAAGGATACTCATGGTTGGAAATATCTCATAAAATTGTATTAGTAAATGTGTTATGGTAGTTTAATATTATTATAATATTATTTTTTACCCTTATTTACTAGATTTACTCTTTAATCATGATAAATAAAATAATTACCGAAGTTACTATTCAAATTGCATAAAAAACGATACCTATTTAAAAAATATATACCTAATTATTCCAAATAGGGAATACATTTTATCTAATTTTAAACACAGAATAAGATGAAATTAAATTAAAATCAATTCACTTTATTATAACCAAAAAATGGGTTTTTAAGAAGTAATAACCTTCAAAATATTGACAAGTGTTTATGTTCAATTTCTAAGTGAAATTACATCAAATTTTCAAAATTGTATTAATTTATAAAATCATAATCCAATTACACTTTAAAACAAATTAATATTAAAATCTAGTTATACTAATAAATTAGATGAAAAGACAGTTTTGGATTAAATTGCAATATTTTTCACTATTCAAAAAAATATTAATTTGATCATAAAAAATTCAAAAATTTCATCCAAGGTAAATTTTGATGTTACCCTAAAAAAGAAGAAATTTATTTTGTTAAATTGAATATATAAAAGTGAAAAATATAATATTTAAAAAGGCTACACCATTAAAATTTAATAAACCAACCTTTTGGAAATATTAGAGTATTTAATGAATAAAATTGGATTCATTCTCATTTTAAGCATCTAAAATTTATTAGATAAATGTAAAAACATTTAAGAAAAAATTGTAAACATATTTATGTTAGTTCTGTTCATTCCTGCCATTATAAAGGCTATGCGTTAACAACCATTTAAAATAATAATATTATTATTTTATTATTTTATGGTATAACTCAATGTTGTATGGAACGTAAGATTTCAAAGAAATTTGTTGTTGCGTGTTGAGTAGGATATCAGAAAAGGTGTACTCTTTAACATAAAATTAATATCTTCTTCATAAATATTAATAGATATGAAAACATATTATATTACAAATACTATGGATGCTACACAAAATCCACATTCTTCTATAAAAATAAATTTAACCCCTTTTCATGATAACTTAGTTAGTTGGATAGATAACAATGCATTGTTTTTAACAATACATTGGAAATAACATGATAATACACAAAAACTATGAATGTCTATGACATTTTATGTTTTGGCCATTCATCAGCAAATTTTTTGGCAAGAATCAGCTCTTTTTCAATCATTATTTACAATGTGCCATGAATTGAAATTTGTGGCAACCAAAAAATCCAATTGCAAAATTTTCCATATAACTTCTTTTCATTGAGTTTTATCAGTACAATCCTTAAATGTTATTGATGATCCAAAAACTGTTTTTAATAAATGAAAATATCCTCAATAAATAAAACATAACCAAATATTCACAGAATATTTTATTCATAAGATCCATGAATACAGAAAGGTAATTTGTCAAGCCATGGGGCCTAAAAAGAAACTCATAATGCACATATCTAGTATGAAAAATTATTTTTTAGATTTTATCCCCCTTCACCTTTAACTGGTGGTATTTGGATCTCATGTCAATCATGGAAAAATACTGATCTCCTTGGAGATGATCAAACAAGAAATCGATTTGAGGAAAATGATATGCATTCATAACAATAATGTTATTAAAAGCTCTATAATCAATGCAGAGTCTCATAGAATCATCTTCCTTGTCAAAAAACAAAATAGAATCACCCCATTGTGAATTTCTAGGATGAATTATTCATTTATTAAGTAACTCAAAGAACTGAATTTTTTACTTCATGAATTTCCACTTGATCTATTAAATCTGTGGGTTTTAAATTTTATTAGCATATAGAACTAATTAAATTCTAAATAAAACTCCACAATCAGCAATAACACCATATAAATCATCATAAAAACATCTATGTATTAATTTACCACTTCCACATCATTAATCGGAACAGTTCCCTTGTTTTCAACAATATTTGGATATAACATTCATTTCCATATTTTAACAGTTTCTCAACTTCATGATATATTATTAATTAAATTTATTTATTATAGTATAGAAACTGAAAATCCTTGTAAAAAACTTCATTATCTCTACAATTAATATTATAATGATAAACAGAGACCCAATTCATGCCTTTAATAAAATTCAAATCCACTAGGGGTAAAACAACAAGGTTCACAAGTAATGTATTTCCATATAAAACAATATGAAGATTATTATAATGCATTTTGATGTAATATTTCCCCCTATTGTTTTAAATAGAAGTTCTGATGTCATTTCTTGAGGGGAAATTTCCAATTTACTGGAATATTTATCTGAAATAATGTAATGTGTAGACCCCATATCAAAAAAGACTTTAGAAAAATATGTGTAAATAGAAAAAGTACCCAGTACCACTTAATTGGATTTCCTAACATCTTCTGACATAGTCACAAAAGATCTCACTACACCCTTCTCCTTATAATTTGTATTCTTCCTATCATTTATATCTTTCTTTGGGAAGGTATTTTCATAATTACCCATATCACCAAATTTAATGCACTTTACAATTTTTTATCAGAATTGATCTTAAGATCATTTCCATTAAAATCTTGAGCCATATGTCCAAACATACCAAATCGAAAACACATCCTATTTTTTGAATTACATTCCCCATGGTCCTTTTTGCCACAATTTTCAGAAACTGGAAACTAAAATCTCTCACCTTTATATTTCATTGAATTATTCATACCCATCGCTTTCCATCTCGACCACTTCATCTACCAATTATCAATGTACATATGACCATCAGAAAACTCTATTTCTACTATCTTATCACATTGTAAAAACATTCCATAGTATTTTAATTCCTAGGAATATAGTTACCTGTTATATCATGGATTCAATCCAATGTAAAAATGGTTTATTCTTCTATGAATATCTCTAATATTATTTTGAACATACTGTTACAATCAGGTGAAGGATTCATCATACACGGCTACTCAGTAGTATTATTTTTTATTCCATTCAATGAATTTATTTTCCCACCTATGTTGAACCACCATAAGAAAATATTTTTCAAAGATTTTTTAAATTAATCCCTTTCCAAGGGATCAATCTCCATGCCACATCTAATATTCGTTATAATTGAAAAACATTGGTCAGCATCACCTTCAAAATGATAAATGGAAAGGCTAGTGTTTTTGTTATTTAAACATCCCATAAAATAGTATATATTAGAAACTTATTTAATTGATCCTACAGCCTCTACTAAGTCAGATGATTCACTAATAGAATGAAGTTGTTTCCCCATAAAATATTTCACTATCTTCGTGTTTCTTTTTTTAGCTCTGGTTATTCTCCTAAATTTATTATACAACCATTCATTTCCTCTTTCAGCCGATCCATTACTATCAAAAACTATTCGATTCCAATTTTCATTATACTAAGTTGCAGATTGAGAAATATATCATCCTCTCAGTGCCTTCCTACTTCAGAATCCCTGTTTCTTCTACAAAAAATATATCTCATTAAACATATCTTAGATAAAGAAACATTGTAATATTCAAATTCTATATCATTTCATCATTAATATAAGTTAAAATTATATATGTTTTTCTATTACCATTATATTAACCCTAAAATTTATCTTAACCTTCCTCTTATAATATCTATAAGGACACAAGCCTTAAACATTACAAAATATATTCAATTCTTTTAGAATTGACTTCTTTATATTCCCAAGGATCTTATCATATTACAGTTTTAGAAAATTAGAACATAATTCATACATATCAATCTAAAAGTATACAAAGTGTGTATTAATAATATAATATCTATTTTATTTTATAGTATAAATGTTTTTAATAAGAACGTGAATTCATTTAATGATAAGTATTCATGGCATTCATCTTGGATTCTCTTTTCTCTTACCCATCCTTAATCCCTTAAAAACATTCTAAAACATTGGATGAGAAAACAAATATCAAAATGGGTCATAAAAAGATGGATAAAAACCATTAGCATATGGATACTTATAAACATATGAAATCATTTACACAAACACATACTTTCCACCCATAAGGTATCATATACATACTTCATGAAAAAATGAGATTTCCAATAAATAAAGAAATCATAAATAATGACATAAATAATTCATGATGAATTACTTACTTAATATTTTAACACTTTTAGTGACCTTATGATATGTAACCCTCACGACTACCTTCAATGTTACCCTCACATCAACCTTGGGGTGTAATCGTCATAGTTAATCTTTCAATAACCATATGTCTATACTCCAACATAAATAAGAAGAATGCATTAGAGGGATATATAGGTCCAAACCACCAACATAATTAATTCCAAATAACTAGAAACTAATCATAAAACATGACAAATTACATCATATAAATCATTCCCTTAAAAAGAAAAAAAGAAAAGATGATTTTAAATGAAAATTCCATTAAAAATACCATATAATTGAAGTGAGAATCGATAAAAATAATGGAATATGTTTATACACAATAAATACACATTATAAAACATAATATAATAAAAATTAATTTCACAAATAAACATTTTACCACATAAGAAAAAAAAAATGAATGGCAACCAAATGAATGGAAATTGTGTTATGAATTACCTTACCTTAGGTTCATCTTAAAATAACTATTTATACCTCCTGTATAATGGTAAAAAGGGTTTTATTAATATTTTAAATAAACATGCTCATTTTTATAATACCATATATAACAATTTCATAACATAATTCCACCCATTTATTAATTATATTTTGTTATTTTATTTTGTTTCAGGTTTGTTCTATACATGATTTCCATGCACTACTAGAAAAATAACCTATACCAATGGTTTGGAACCGTTGGTATAGGCCTCCAAACCATTGGTATAGCCTATACCAATGGTTTGGAGAACCGTTGCCAAGTAAGCTGTGAGGATAGGTCTATACCAACAGTTTTGGGAAAACCTTTGGTATAGACCTATACGAACGGTTTTGAAAACCTTTGGTATAGACCTATACCAACAGCTCCATCAAACCACTGGTATATGTAATTAAAAAATAATCATTCATTTGATTTTGATCCCAGCACCTCCCGTTTCTAAATGAATGACCTAACCACTAACCTAAGTTACTTTTGTGAACTTAATTTCATAAACATATATATATAGATATTATCATAAGTATTTTAAATTTTGATTTATTTAATGTCCTGTATAAGAATATTCCATTAAAAATACATGTACCTATACCAACGGTTCTCAAAACCATTGGTATAGACCTATAAGAACGGTTTTGAGAAATGTTGGTATAGGTTCTTTGATTTTCGGACCTATACCAACGGTTTTGGACAAACTATTTGTATAGGGGAGACCGATACCAACGGTTTGGCCAAACCGTTGGTATGGGGTCTCTATAATGGACCTATACCAATGGTTTTGGCCAAACCATTGGTATGGGTCCACCATATACCAATGGTTTGTCCAAAACTATTGGTATAGGTCTATATAAGTGACCTATACCAACGGTTTTCCCAAAACCGTTTGTATAGATCATATTTCCAGTAGTGATGGTTGGTTTGTAAATGACATTCTTATGAAATGGAAGTGAAAATACAAAAGTGTAATGAAATGGTTTTAATAGGTTTAGAAAATATTATATGATACAACAAATCATTTTATTTTAGTATTATATGATGAATCATTAGATAAAAAATCAATGATATTCGTTTAGATCATTTTGGTAGTTCTTCGATATTCACGGACTAGTTTCATATTATAATTCAATATTATGTATATTGGTTAATTCAATAACATAAAATATTTTAAATCATACACTTTAAAATCTATTTCAACCAGTAAAATGGTTTTCTTAATTGATATGAAGGATTTAATGGAAAATAATAACACATGGTCCACGATGTCGGTAATTCGACACATCATGGATGATGTTTTTTATTTTTAGAATAATTGAGAAATAAGAAGAATTTTGATAGTGATTTTTTCTATAAAAATGATAAAATTTCATTATATATAAGATAATATAGTTTTAATTTATCTTGGATGAGGTTTGGTGGATAGAGTATCAAAAAGTAAATGAATTGAAATAAAAAATAATGAAAAATAAATTTGATTTTTTTCCTCTTGATCTATACTCCTTGAGATCCACCATAAGGCCTTGGGTTGGGAATTTTGGTGAGATTATTAGGACATGGATTTTTGGAAGAGCCTTCAGAATGGGATTGGAATGAATTTATGAAATTCTCATATATTGAGAGGTGTGAGGTGAAGAATGGATGAGTGGTGGTATTTATAGTGGGCATGGGGGGTCCCATTATTTTATTCATTATTTTATTATTTTTCTCTATAAAATACCTAATATTGGAGCCAACGATCCTGTACCCAAATGGTAGAGGGTCCTGCTTGGCATCCAAAAGACCCATGATAAAATATGGGTAGGGAAAATTTTCAAGTACTGTAGAGGGATACTATAGCAGCACTAGAGCAGTACTATAGCAGGAGTGGACTGTAGCAGTGATGACACTGTCGTGGTAGAGGAACTGTAGCGGTGGAGGTACTGTAGCAGGTACTATAGAAGCACGGGTACTATCGCAGTATTGTTCACTAAGGGGACCTTTGGGCCAAAAAATGGGCTTTCAAGCCTTGTATTCAAGACACTTGGCCTAGGGCCTTGAAACTATGTAACTAGTCTCCCTCTACCTAGTCTTAATGAGGTCTTTGCTTTAAATAATAATTTGAGGCTTCGACCCCAACCTTTAAAAAACATAATATTGGATCCTAGGATCAAATACAGTAATTATTTCATTTCATCTTGAACCATGGGTGTTTACATCATCGTAACATTATTCGTGACTAAATAACTCATGTATTTAGTATATTTTGTAAATTTTTGGATTTCACTATTCCCTAAAAATGAGGTATTTTTGGAAAATAAAAAATATTTACCCAAATGATTTTTTAACCTGTAGAAATCAGAAAAAAAACTCCATTTTATCAAAATATATTTCTAAATACGATAAATGAAATTTTTAAATAAAATCATAATTTATTCGTAAAATAAAAATTTTAAAACTACAACTAATTTTATAAAACAATGACAAATTAATCAAGGTATCACAAAATTATCTTATAGCCACGAGAAAATATAATAAATTATTATTACGTTTTATGTAAATAAATATTCATTTAAATTATTAAATTAATAATATAATTATAATTAAATAATTATGCCATTAAGAAATACCAACACTTATACTATGATCACATTGTCAGTTATATGATGTCTCAATTTTATTTATACATTAATTGGTGTGGATACTATTAATTTGAGCATATTAATATTGATAATGGTTAAGTTATTATTCATTAGGTTCATGTTACTATTCACCAAAAATTATTTTGATCCTATCAAACTCTAAATATCATACTGATCGTAATAGAGGATGTCCATTTTTAAAAATTCAAATCATAAAAGTGGATATTAACTAAAAGGAAACATTAATAATGAGGTACTATTGAATGTGAAATATAAAGTCTTATCCATATAATATATGTTATTATATATAATAATATAGTTTTTTATATATTTATAATAACCATAACTTATTATATAAGATTTTTTAATGTGTACAATGAAGTTCATGGCTTAATGTAATGGTTTTATGGTCTATCTTTTATATATTTGAGACTTATGTGTATTTCACCACTCATTTCATTTGTGTGGCTTATATAATACCCATGAGGTTATAATATAGTTCATATAGTTGAATTTATGTGTATGTATTTATCCATTTTTTGATATTTCATTTTTGGTGTTTGTGGTTCAAAATATAAAAAATCAGTAAGGTAATTTTTTTTCTCAATTTGCCTTCATTGAGTTACATGGAATGTTATATGATTAAATTTTTTATATGGAGTATATAATTAAAATTAATGTGTTATATAATGAATATTTTTATTTTAATGATAAATTTATCAATATTTTGTTTTATCTTTTCATGTAGATTTTGATTTGATGATACCAAAGTAGAAATAATTTATTTTTATAATCGCATAGTTTATCGAGATTATTTATGATTGTGTATATAATGAGAAATATTAGCATCCATATTTGTACAACTCTCTTAAATTTTTTTCAAATCTGGTTATTCATGATATATTCATGTATTAATACCAATTATCCAATAATTTGTACTTATAATTATTAATAAAATGTATTATAAAAATTCGACATTGCATCTTTTTCAATGTAAATATTTTTTTTTCAAAATCCATGTTTTATAAAAATTATTTTAATAATGTTTTTTATTTTAATTTGTTTAAAATAGTCATAAAAATATACATTATTTGTTTTTTAGATATTTTCATGGAAAATGTTTTCAAAAGGATTTTATGATTCGATTTTATGTATTCAAATGTATTTTGAAGGATAAGGTTTTTCCGAATTAATTGTGTTTTAACATGAGTTTTTCAATGTTTACAATATAATTTTCTTTAATAAATGTTGAAAATGAAATTTAAAATATTTCTTTATAATAATTGGATTTTTAAAATGGGTTAAATAAAGGGATTTTTGATGATAGGGTATTCTACTTGTGAAATGGTTCATTTGATCGTTCAAAATCTTTATCAATATCAAATGAAATGTTTTATTATTATTTTTGTTTTAATAATGATATTATCCAAAAATACAATTCATATTCCCCCTTAAGTGGTTTATGTTTCGATGGAATTGTGTTTATGGAATTTATTTCTCTTCCATGAGTTTTATTCTTTTTAATAATACATCTTTTAATGGGTTGTACTTTGATAAATGATTTTGAGAACTACCTATTTTCTATATCTAATGATATGAGGAAATATTTATGATTCACATTTCACTTCATTGGTTATATTATGATTTTTATGAAACCCATCTCTTCTTATGTATAATAATATGATGAAATTTTTATTATTTGGGGGATCACATATGTATGATTTTGTTCTATGATATGTGGGACCTATATCGCCCTCTAATTAGTTGGGTAATTATTTTTATCTCACGAGTTAATTATGGAAAACAAGTAGACAATCTTGATTGAAAAATAGGAAACATGTGCGTCTTGATCCATGATAATAAATAGTTGTTTCATGATCCACTATGGGAAACATTTATGTCTTGATCCACTAGGGGAAATAGGTGTGTCCTGATCCAAAAAAGGGAAATAGGTGTTTTTAGATCCATAGTGTTGATGGTATTAGATTTTATCATTAACACATGGAATGGTTTTCTATATTTTTAATTCTCCCACAATTATATGACATGAGCATATGTGTTATTATTTTTTTATCTTTATTTATCACCATTTTGATTCGTTACTTATGAACTGCCAATATATATGCCATAACTTTTGATTCAGATATTTGATATTAAGGGTGTGATATTTTAGTGATAAAGTAATGTTTTTATACACTTTTTATCATGTTATTATTTATATCCTAATTGTTTAACCACACTAAACATCAAATCTCACCTATACTTTATGTTGTTTCCCTAGTTTATGATAAAAGTTTTTAAGTAGGATTATTAAAGGGGATTATTTTTAAGGTATATGTTAAATATCTTTCTCCATGTTAGAATATTATGGTTCCATATTTCCAATTAATCTAAATTATTAGGGACATATAGTATGTATTTTTATAATTTTATAAATATTAATCTATGATTATGTAATATACATGTATGTTAAGCCTGTGTTGCTATAGTCAATAAAAGAGGAAATGGTTAGTAAAACATTTAAATCTGAGATGACAAAATATTAGTGAGATACATAGGGATATTTTGAATGATATATTTATGGATTTGTATAAGGATATTCCAACGGTTTATAGAATTATTAGTTTGTTTCATGATTTATGCCTCCTAAATAATTTTTTAGGATTATGCTATTTTCTTCTATGATAATTTTGAGTAAACCTCTGATTTCTAGTTTTAGTCAATGGAATAAAATATAAATAACATGGTCAACATTGTATGTTTTAGATGAGGAAATTATGGTCATTCATCAAATTGATTTCTTCAATGGGAATCCCATAATGGGTATTGGGAAGCTGGTACGGGTATTGGTTATACTGTTGAAGATAAAGGGACCGCAACCATCATGTGAAAGGGATGGGATGATGTTACTGTGTGGTCTAAATTAAATACATACTTCATGATTATTTGAGATTGAGGAACCTTATATCACATGATTCATATTTCTTATTCCTGGAAAATGTGTATTAGGGAATAATAGGATTAAGCATTAGTAATGATTTAATAATAAATTTGGATTATTGAAGTGTATATATCTTTGAATTTAAATATTATGTTATACAAATCATGAAATATATAATCTTTTTCAATATAATATTTACATTATGGATTGAAAAAAAATATATTTAATGTTTTTAAAGACATAGAAATTTAATTTATTTGAATGTTGTTATTTTGATAAGGTAAGGTAGCACTTAATGTCTTTCATATATTAAGAAAATTTAGTTTATCATGGATAAATATGGGATTAATTTGGAAAAAGTAGTGGGATAATTCAATTTCCATGGAACATATTATTAATTTTTAGAAAAATTGGCCTATGTTACCCTGGATAAAGACTACAATTTCATGGATTTAAGGATTATATGTAGTAATATTCGGAATAAGTAAGCATGTATGTTTTCCAAAAGGATTTATTGTAATTCAGTTTATTGCCACGTTTTAAAAGAATACACTATACAAGTATTATAATGTTTATTGTTTTACAAATAATATATTATTTGTGATATATGGTGGATCAATGTTAAGATGATATTGATAAATTTAGTGACATTCTTTCAAATGATTTATATTTTTATCTTTCGTAAGGATTATAATGATAACCATGTATGGAAGTTTTATGTTGAACATAATATTAAGTGTGTGATATTAATATAGTATCACACCATTTGAGGATTTATTTATATTGAATAACATGTTACAGACATTTTTCAAAAAAAAATTGCTAAAGAAAGGTGGAATGACTTATCATTTTATTTATGAATCTCAAGATCTGTTAGTTTATCCAGAATGATAAATCCACCTTTATTCCATATAGAATGATATAATGTGGGAATTTATAAAGGAATAGACGAAGGGTGAGACAGTGTGTATGGAATATAATCAAATCATGTAACTCTATATTTCTATGAAAAATATTATCATATCATGGTAAATTATATCGAAAAGGATTTATCCTAATATAATCGTTTATATTGAACCAATGGTCTAATAAATCATCGTAGATTTATTTTTTAAGCCCTTAAAATTTAATTGATAATTACCTTGATGACTTTCAATGATCATTAATCATATTCTATAGTTATTATGGTTTTTATTCCCTATCCAATCATCACACCTAACCGATGTTATCGTACATGGAAACCTAGTTATTTGTTTCATTGGTTAACCCTTATGGTTTCAAGTTTATATTTCAAATGGAAGTTTTAGAATTGATTTATATGATGTTGGTATTTTATGAATGGAACATTTAAGTATTAATCATTAAATATCATATATGAATTTCAAGGGAGAAATTCATTTTAAGTGGGATAGAATGGTTAACCCAAAGATTTTGTGAATTTTTTTGATAATTATTTTTAACATTTTGACATTTTCGATATAGCACTATAATGAATATGTATTTTATAATATAAAATATTGTGGTAATTTGTTTTTTTATTATAAACTATGTAAATATTTCTTCATATGCTAAACCAAGTTAATCTTACGCTACATACAACACTGATTTTTCTTGTGTTACACACAAGACTAAGTTTCACCACCATTTAGTGGAAAGCCTTTTTGTAGAATATTTGTTTTCTTTTATAAATATTAGTTCTCAAAATGAACATCAGTTTTTTAATTAGTAATTTAAAAATTATTGTAGTATGGGTTTTTTATTTTTTGGTGAATTTTAATTATTTAGATTAATAGTGAATGATACTGGATTTCTATAAAAATTGAATTTTTATTTAAATAAGTATTAATGTTATGTAATATTTCAAATTTCTTTTTAAATTCACTATATCAACATAAATATAAATATATATATATATAACGTGTTTAATTCATTGGAATTGTTTTTTACTAATTATATATATATAATCTTAATGAATATTAGAACCTTTTCACCATAAAAACCTGATTTCTCACCGATTCTATGGGATTAGCTTTAAAATGGATTTTTTCTCTTCTGTGAATTAAATTTATAAAAAAATAAAAAAACATAAAATTTGAGTAATATCAACATTCAATTAATATGAACATTGATATTGACCTAAATGATTAGTGAAAGTAATTAAAATTAATTATAATGATAATGGTAATATTATGATTAACATATGTCGAAACATTAATCATAAAAGACTAAATTACATAGAAACTTATCTAAAATACATTTGAAGAAAATATATCTTCCATACCCCCTCTTGGATCTAATATTAAGATTCATTAGGATACTATTCCATGAATGTTACACATATAATATGACAGGTATGGAAAAATCCAAAAAAAAAACACATTCCATAACTCTCACATTTATAAAGAATTAGAGTATGGGTGAAGCTACATATTTTTTATTATAATAATTTTATTCAAAATTTAAATGATTTTTTATCATGATAATTTATCTTTAATTTTTATATATGATATAGTTACATTAAATGCTTAAAAAACACTAACACATTTATTATTTACTTCATGATAAAATAAAATATATGACGCTAAATAGAATAAATGTAAAGTTTATTTAATGATTTATTGTGTTCCATTGTCTATTTAATTAAATATATCATTTTAAATAGATGTAAAAATAAAATATTTAAATATCATCTTTGTTTTTTATTTTTAAATATGAATTAATTAAATAGTGTCAAAAATTATATTAATGTGGTGTTATAATAAATGACATTTTATTTAAAATTTACTAAAATACATTATTTTGAAAAATTAATTTCTATTATTATTAAATATAAAAATGATTTATTCATGGAAAAAAAATTTATTTAAAATAACCATATAGTCCCTACAATAGTAAAAACATTGTTTTAACTGTTTGGGTTAATGTAGTGTGTATGTGCATTACTTGCAATCATTTTCAAATTAATTTTGAAAACACAAGGTATTTATTATGTTTATATTAAATATCATATTTTGAATTAATTAATTTTATATTTTATAAAAAAATATCCAATTAATTTGGAAATAATGGTTAAATTAATTGGGATAGAAAACTAATTACCCTAATAAAAACCAAAATAAAAAAGCGGTGAATTTTAGTAGATAAAGATAAAAATTATAGAAATGAACTGATTTTTTATGGTGGAGTTTTGGATCGACCATAATTCTACTTTAATACATTATTCATCCATTTTTTAATAACATTAGATAATGGAGAATAAAAAATAGTGTTTTACTTTTTGTATTCCCCCCCCCACAAACACACATCTATAAAAAGGCATTTAATATTCCCCTTACTCGCACCTCTCAAGACATTTTTTCATTATAAACTTCCCAAATAAGCTCCCAATATCCTTAATATGTCCCAATAATCATTATTTTTGGATTAAATATAATTAATCAACCCCTTTTTTTCAATCTAAAAGGATTTATTCAAAGAATACGTAACATCCTTCCATAATCTCTTTCATTTATTTTAAATCTCCACCACCTCAATTATTCTAATTACGTTATTATATAATATACATATTATACATAATATATTAAGATGTTTTTTTATAAAGGATATACCTACAACTGAACACACATCCATCAAATTGGTGATGTACTTACTGTTCTTGTGTACGATGAACTACCGCCTCATGAAACAATGTTTGTCATTTTTATTTTACCACGTATCATGGTTTAAATCATGATGAAAACTATCTATTTATGTGATATATATATATTATATTAATGAAGTATTTATTCTAATTAAATTTTTATATATAACATATCAATCAATTGTTTCATTTTTTTAAATGATGACATTGATTGTTGACGTGTGCACTACCACATACTAAAAAAGATGTGATTATTTCTCAAATTAAATGAAATGTATTGATTTAGGGAACTTAAATGATATAAATTAAATAATAATTATAATTTAATGGTAATATATATATATATTTCTATATATATTTATACATATATTTAATATACAGACATTCTTTCGATATGAAAATAAAACATACGCAACATTCTGGCATAGGTATGACCCACCATATCCTTGAGCGGTGTGTTCCATTTCATATTTAAATAACTTATATTTTATTTTAAATACATATAAAATGAGTATATATTATGTTAATATAATTTTTAACATTCTAAGAATAATTAAATTTGGATCTATGTAGGAGGATCCAAAATATGTATCCAAACATAAGCGAAAAACTAAGTCGATATTACATAAAACGTAACATTAACATGGTGTTGTTTATAAATGGGTAATTTAATTTCATAAAATATATATGTTATTAGATGTACTTATATGGTTTTATTTTATATTTATATTAAAATTATACTTATTATAGAGGATGTTTTAATGTTTACAAAGATAGTAAATACTTATGGTAAGGGTTTTCTTATTTCACTTTTATTTCTGTGAGACTTATGCCTTCTTTACAAAAAATTTTATTTTTGTTCTATATATAATTACCATGAATATATTATATGGGTATTATATATATATATATATATTTATATTCAAATATCCACAATATGATATTTTATTCATTTTTTCAGGGTTAAATGGATTAGAAAATAGTAAATTAATGTGACCTCAATTTTCATTCACTAAGACACAGTCGGTGATATGAACCTATATTTGTATATGGTGTGTTTAAAATTTCATTTTAAATGTTATGTCATGAATATCCATATTTTCATGATAAATTATGATTTTTAAAATTTTATTTTTACACTTTAATTATGATTCGAATATACTATTGTTTTAATAGTTTATTGTTACAATCACATCATTTATCTAGATTATTTTTATTATGATTTGATTAATGAAATATTATGATCAATATATAATTAAAAATATTAAAAAAATTATACATTAAAAATTCATTTTATATGCATTTATTGATACCTTTTTTACTCTTTGTTACATACATAAATTATGAAAATGTTTTATGAAAATCCTATATTATTTCTCTTCAGTCCGAAATATATTTTATTTACAAAATGTGTTTTAAAAAAATGAATTAATTTTTTTAAATAATAAATTATGCTCATATTCATGGAAAAGTATTTTATATAATTTTTGGTGTTTTAATACGTGTAAAATAAAATTTTAAACATTATTTTAAATTCATTCAAATTTATTTTCAATGAAAAATTGTTTTCAAAAGGTTTTGAAGATTCCATTATTTTTTTAGAAAGATATTATCAATAAAAAGGGTTTCAAAGATCATTATGTTTTAGTTAGAGTTTTTTTTAAAAAAAAGGGAATTTTTTTCTCAAGAAATGTCTTAAATTATTTTCAAAATTTTCATTATAAAATTTTATTTTTGAAATGGATTTTCAAATAGACATATTTTCCTTATGAAATTTTCATTGTGATCCTTCAAAATCCTTATCAATATAAAATGGAATAATTTGTTATAGTTTATTATTTAATGGGGATATGATCCCAGAATACCATTAATGTAATTCGTTTAATGTTTATAGTTTTTATTGTGTAATATGATGAAATGTTTATGATACCTATTTTATTTCATGGTTTATGATATGATGTTTATGAATCTCATCCCTTTTTATGGTTCATGGTATGATGAATGTTTTAATATCTTGTGGAATAAGTATGTATGATTTTATTATGATCCAGATGGGACCTATATATACAGCCAATTTATTCTTTAAATATTAATATCTCAGTATATAATGATGGGAAACAAGTAAAAGATATTGATCAAAAAATGGAAAACATATGTGTCTTGATCCTAAATGGGAAATAGATGTTTCATAATTCACTATGGGAAATAGTTGTGTCTAAATCCAAAAAGGGTAAACTGGTGTGTATTGTTCCTCTATTTAATGGTTTTTGGTAGTTTACATGGACGAATGAAATGGTTTTCTATAGTAAAAAAAATGGAAAACATATAATATATGAACATATGATTGATGGTTTATTTATGTTGATGTATCACCCTTATGATTCATATATTATGAAGTTCCAATATTTATGCTATGTCTCTTTATTATGATCTTATATATGTTAGGTGTGTTCATGTAATGTTATTATCATGTTTTCATACCAATATTTCCATATTAATCTTATATATCTCCTTTCCATACCTGTACTGATCATTTGATCTCACCCCTTTCTTATGTTTCCATTCCCTAGGTTATGAAGATTGGTTTTAAGTAAGAGTAATAAAGGGAATATTGTTAACGGAGTTGTTATAGGTCTTTCGCCATATAATAATACAATGTTCACATGTTTCTAAAGGCACTTGTTTATTATAGTTGTTAGCCATGTATTTTTGTAATGTGAGGAATGTTCATCTAAAATGATGTAATATCCATATATATTATGACTTTCTCCCTATATGATAAATTATGGGATAATTATTAATTATAATATGATCTCTATTTCACTTTCAATGTAGAATAATAATAAACAATTCACCTCATTGTATACTAATAATACTTAGAAACCACCCAAATGGTGGTTTTCACTGATATACCGGAGGATCCAAAAAACAACCATACACCTATTATAACTGAAATACAAGAGGTTTTTTCATATGATTATTTAATCAAAACTGAACCAACATCATGAGATAATATACTTATAAACTCAGTTTCATTTAATTTTTCAAAAGATGAATTGAGTATTACCTCACGATTTTATAAATAAAAATTTTATTAAAAAATTATATTTTTTCATAAAGAAAGATGATAAATACAATGATTCTTATACCATGGAATATAAATATATCCCAGAACACAATGATCAATTTATAGGGGACTCCAAAAAATAGATAAACATGGAACTCCTGGAAAACCCAAAGAGATACATATTATAAATAAAGGGGAATAATTTGATATTTATCTATATTTATTTTAATCTCTTTAAATTATATTGTTTTATGTCATTCCACTAGATTATTCCAATGTTAAAACCTAATTTTTCACCCACTATATAGTCAAGAAAATTGTGAAACAATATGAGCTAATAAATATGATAAATATTATTTATCCTACCCCTTACACACAATTTATATATCATTATTCTGGGGATATATATACCTTACTCAATCCATGGTTTCCTCCAAAAAAAATAAAGAATCAATTTTACCGAAAGAAACATGTGGATTCTACTATCACTCATGTTTACCGTAAAGCTAGTTGTGTGACTGATGAGATTGTCAAAAAAGGCATCAACAAAGATCTCACATGGTTTAATGAAATTCCTTCTGACCTAATCCCCATTTATGTAATGTATTTTAATAAAATCCCCATGTTTAGAATCATTATTTTTTCTTAGTTTCAATAAATCTATCTTTTCCTCTTGTCCAAGACATCCCCCAAAAAAATTCAAAATATAATGGATTTGGATCTATTGAAAGGGTAGGATGAGTAAAAATGCATTATTTTATTCTACACAAATGATATTAAAATACATTATAATATTTAAATGAAAATTTAAATCAGAAAATTAAAACATAAAATCTACTAAAAATTGTGGAGACATATCAGTTTCTAAGGTTAATAATAATTCTATAATTTAATTATTATGATTTATATGAATAGTTGAATGAAATTGTCAATTTTAATGATTAGATTTAATAATTTTATTAATAATATCAAATATAATAATTTCTTTGATTGTGTTTATTTTTAGATTAAATTATTCAATCCTTGGGAATGTTTTGAATATCTAAAAAAATTGGATTAATTTAATATTTTTATGTATTTCCTTGTGTAATTCACCAAAAAAATGACCTCATCAAGAGAAAAATCTAAACAAATATATCCCACATATATAAGAATTATTTATTGATAAAATAAAGTTATTTCTAATTCTAGGACATTCCATACATCTTATCAATGTAATTGCTGAACTAAATCATTTTTATTTTGTTTGAGGATTTCTTTTTTTCACCATTAATTTTGGATGAACATTTAAATTGAATCTATGGTTTTTCTATGGATACTACTAATGGAAATTTTATAATATGATCCATGTTACATTAATATTATTTATATTACTACCCTTCTCTCACTGTGAATTTAGGATTGTTAAATGTCTATATATGGAGGAGAGGTTTATAGTTGTGTATGGTGATGTACTTTTTTTAAGATGTTAATATTTTGGGGTTTTAAGGGATTTTTTGAGGGTTAATGTTAATTTTTTTTATAATTATTCAATGTCAAAATAAAAAATTAAATAATATAAATATAATATATTCAATAATTACACAATAAAACATTTAAAAATATGAAAAAATTGGTTTTATATTGTGTGATTTAAAAGTCTCCATTATGAAAACCATTATTTTTATCATATTTGGATATGTAGTGTACGATATATTTATAATAAAAATTGACTTCGTATTTTCATTTTAAAAATTTAATATATATATAATAATACTGGGTAATTTATTAATTATTGATACCTATATGATTTTTATACAGTGAGTTTTTGGAGTTGGTAGATTATATAATCATCTTTTCTGATGTATTTCATTGAGAATACCATTTTATATCATTCAATATTATAATGAATATAACATTATTTTGAAATTTCTATTATCAATAACTATATATCATATGACATTGATAGATGTTTTTCATAATTAATTGACATTAGTATTAAATATTAATTCATTCATTACGTAGTGGAGATGTTTAATGCCTTGAAGTCTAATGGTAGGTGACATGTACATGAGGTCTGATAAAAACATCAATACATTAATCAACAAGATTTATTGTTGAATTTAATTTATATGAAATTTCAATTGTAATTCTATAGTCATGTAAATGTGGAATTTCAAAATTAAAATTATATGAAGGAGATTCATTGTTATTTGGAAATAGGAATAGTAAAAATCATTATTAGCATCATTTTTTGAATACTGTGTAGTTGTATATATGACTTTATGTCAAAATGGTCATTTAATATCTATAAAAAATATCATTTTTCTTATTTTGAAATTTAAATATTAGTTGAAAAAAATCCTTTAAAAACTTTGAGATAATATTCGCGAGGAAAAGAATTTTCTATGTGCTGAGGAATTGATAATACTAAATTTTGCGTGTTAATTTTAATATAAAACACCATGTTTTTTAAACTAATTGATTAATTATAAATTTATTTGTTTTTTTAATTCATTTTTGAATATAATAAATCATCAAATATTGTTTAAAAGGTTATGATATGTTGATATAGATGTTTCCAGATAATAAAGGATAAGTCAATTGCCAGCTACAAGCCATGAAATTTTGGAATATGATGAAAATAGAGGTGAAGCTAATATAAAAACCAAATTTAAATCATATATAGTCACATTAGAATGTTAATTATAAATATTTTATTGTGTCTGAGATGATATAATAGAAGATAAGAAATAAATAAACCGAATAACATGTTTCATAATGTGAAACATATGTGCCATATTTTGATACTCATTCAATTATTTATCCCATACGAACATGTCATAAAATATTCAGTGGGATATTATTGTTGATTTAATTCCCATATTCTATCATTTATTATGTACAAATGTTTTCCGGGACAATAAACCAGGATTTTTTATTTAAATTAATAATATGATACCTCTTTAATACCAATTGTTGACTTAGGTTGACATTGAACCATTAATTGGATCATATATGGATACCATGGGAGTGATTAATCATTATATGAAAGTGGATAGGGGTGGATTTATTGATATTAAAAAAAATGATTCTATGTCTGTGATATTAGGGTTATTTTTCTCAAGTATTCCATTGTCCCTTTTATTTTTAATAATTTTTCAAGGATACATATATGAAATTTTAATCCAACTATCATTTCTTCATAATATATATTTCATATATTGCCTATATCTCTCATTCCATTATTATCTCTTACACTATGTGATGTCATGTGACTGAACAAAGGATTGGCAATTGGAGAGATTTTCATAGCGTTCCCAAATTCATATATATTTATTTAATTGTAATATTTTTTTATTGTGGAAGAGGTATATATATAGGTGTGGTGATTATACACCATAAAATGAATATTTAACCCATTATTATTGAATAATTTACAATATTTCCATCCCTACTTTGATGTCAACAATTCAAACATTAAACTTAAGGTTGACTGGAGGGATGAAATGGAATACGGTGGAGCATGGTTCTAACACCCAATTTCTTTTTTAAATAATTTTTAATAAATAATTTAATCTTATTGATATTTTTTTACATGTAACATGGATTTTATGTATCAGTACTTGTAATATAGATCTTCTCTTGTGTTCTATACCACACCATTCTTAAATAATACATGACATTCAATTAATAAATTATTCTATAATATAATAGTTATCGATTAGGAATGATAAGGGAGGGTATAAATATTTGGAAATAAATTATTAAAATATATGGTTTACACTTGTATATAAAGTGTATTATTTTTAAACAAATTAATTAATAATTAAAATAAATTACTATTAGAAAATAAATTAAATCTTTTTCGGAAAAACTATTTTTATTAGAAGAAAAAAGTCAATAAAAATAAATTTAGGTTTATGAATCTAAATAATATTATTTATACGATAATAAATAAACTTATTAACATTCAACATATGTTTTTTTATATATGAGATATGAATAAAATATATTTTACACTTAAAAACTATTATTTTCTAAAACGTATTTCCCCCACATTTAAATGATCGTATTTTCAAAAATATATTTTATAAGATTAATCAAATTTCATTAAAATATAAAGACCATTTTTTTAATACTCATTACAGATTTATCGTTCGGTGAATTTATTTGTATTTCAAAAAAATATTAATTTATTATGAATTGTTAAAAATAATAAATTCTAACTGAATTTTTTTTTCATTTATATTATATATAAAAATTTATATTTTATTTTTAAAAAATAAAAATTGCCATGTTGTTCATCTATTGATAAAATATACTTCATTTAAATAACTTGTATAGTTAATTTATAAATAGAAACCTTATAATTATTTTAGGATTTTCATTTTGAAAACACAGTTCCCCATTGGGTCTTCAAGATTAATTTAAATTTAAATTTTTCCAGTTATGTGGATGCAGTCTGAAAAAATATATTAAAAATTTTTAATCAGAAAAAATTATATTAATTAATTTTATAATATTGATTTTTTATAGTAATTTTTCTTAAAATATTAAAATTTATTAACCAGGATTAACATAAAAATGTTTTTACATAGTTTTATAAAAAATAAATAATGGTTAAAATAACAGTAAATATTTTATAAAATTAATTTTATTTCCAAAATTTTATCTTCTAATTTATAATCATCTAGAAAAATCTATTTTTAACCCCTGAGACTTTTGAAATACATGGTTATAAATTATTCTTTTTGAAAAATTACTAGTGTTCTACACAACTCACTTATAAAAGGCCACCCACCCTCATTTTCTATTAACAACATCCAAACTATTTTTTTCTATAAATTCCTTCACACATAAATTCAAAAATATATATAATACAATTTTAGATACCTAATACTGTAATTAAATTAAAATTATGAATTATTTTGGTGAAAACAAAAAGAGGCTACCCAAAGAATATATAAAATTATTAAATGATAGTTTTTATATTAATTCTTCCTCCACCATATTAAATTATTTTAAAAATATGAGTATATAATAACAAGTAAATATTAAATATTATAAGATGTTTTTTTCATTTTCATTAACTCCAATGATCACTACCATCATCAAATCATATACGAAATCATTTCTCATTTGTACGGTGGATTACTTTCCCACGAACCGATGCCATTATTTTAAAAACATCATATCTCATGGTCGGGTGTGAGAATAAATTAAAGTATATAGAAGAAATTTATAACATAATCATACATCTATATTCAAAAATACATATATACCATTTTTAATTTCAATCCTGTAGGGATAGGATAACATCACCCATGTGTATACCAAACGCCTCATAAAATGATGTTATTTGTTTTTTATTAACACTGAATGAAAAATAAATTTTTCTTATTTAAACACATTTAAAGAAAAATTGTGACAACATGAGTTTATAATTAAATAAAAATTTAAGATTCAATAAAGTGAAATTTATGAATACCTAAATTGTTATTCTTAAATAATTTCAAGAGATTTTGCTAACATGAGTGTCCTGTTCATCCTTAAAAAGATCTTCAATCTGGAAGGCCAGCATATCCCAGTAATGAATATACTCATCCAAACTATTCATCCCATTATTGAATCCCAAGAATATGAACAACCCTTTTTTCTATGGAAGCATATTTCTCATCATTTAAAGTGATCCTCAATGATCTCCCCATTATTTTAGTGGCTTCTTCTTCATTAAAATTGAGATATAAATCCTATTCAACTATTTACTCTTCTGAGCCCTTGTGAAATTGCAATGATTGATAAAGAAAAACACCTAACAACACTAGTTTTCCATCTACTAGGATTTCAAATTCTTTGTTGACCATATCTTCATAGGTAGAGGCCAAGAGGATTAATCCTTCCTCTCCAAATGAATTCCCACCCGACCTTCCATGGAAGGCCTAACCGAAGCACCTTTCAACTCATGAAACGTATCCTTAGTATCATTATGATAATTATCAGGTTAACCATCTGGTTTGGGGCCACCATCCTTTGGTTCCCCCCAAAATATTATCTTCACCATCAACATCCTCATTTTGAACACCAATCAGCTCGACTTCCTAGATAAAAATAGGGTGGTCTAGAAAATTTTGGTTGTGTGACAAAGACCTCGTTAACAAAAAATATTAAGACCTTTACCCATATAAATCCTATCTTGGGTCATTGTACTCATGATACAAAAAATTATTTCGTACTATAGCATTTTAATTAGCTCTTTCCTATCTGTAAGATCCTGGTTTTTGGAAAGATATGTTTTTGTTGTGTTCTAGGTTAAACCCTTTCTTTTGGGACTTTAAAATGTTTATTGATAGTTTGAGAGGCCTTGGGGGTGTTCCGGGGGATCGGGTCACAAAAGAAAGAAAGTCTGGGAAAAGCAGACCAAGGCGCACGACCTGCACATAGTCAGCCAAACCGTACGGCCTGCCCAGGCGAAACCGTAGGACCCTCCCTCCTCTATATAGAAGAGATCACACGGTTTGCGTATGGTTTGCCAATCCGTGCGTCTAAACCCTGTGACTCCTCCTCCAGGCAGTGGCATGCGCACGATTTTCACATGGTTTTCCAAACTGTGCGGACAAACTGTGCGCCCACTTAAAGTTGGGAAAATTTACAAAATTGCCACTCCGGGCCTATTAAACCCCACTCAGGATTTTCCTCTCTTCCTCATCTATTCACCTTAGGCATGACCCAAACCTCCCAAGGACTTCAAGAGATAAAACTCTTTCCATACTAAGGCATTTTTGGTTTTGTTGGTTGCGGATTGAAGCTCCGGGTAAGGTTAACCTCATCCTTGCTTCTCTTTTTGGTTTAGGGATAGTACCTTCTCTCCCCCTCGTTCTGAATCTCAAAAGCCCTATTTTTTGGGTGAGTTTTATGTTGAAGCTTCAAAGGATGGTTGGATTGAGGTCTAAGGACTCGATAGGGAGTGATTTCAAACGCTGTTTTGAGGTAGGTGGTCTACAAGTTATATCGCGTGGTTATTTAGGGTTTTTGTGCATGTTTACTTGTGTTCTTATTTCCCTTGGATAGGTTTTGAATAACCTTGGCATGCTTGGTTTAAATGATGTTTAAAATGGAAGATGGGAACCCTCATGATCCCCATGGGATGTGTTGGGATTGACTTGACCTAATTGGGCCATCCACGGGATGTGCTAGCTTTTCCCGGGTCTAGGGATTGACATTAAACAAGTGACTTGTTGTAGTGAATTGTAGAGCCCTTGATAAACATGTTGGCATGATTGGTTGAACTTGGAATAGAAGTTAGGTGATTCACCTAGACTTGGTAATAACAAAAGGGTTAATTTAAATGGATGAATGGTTGATTCATAGGAATGATGAACGGGTTAAACAGGTTAATGCGTAAACGGACTAAAGACCATAATGTGATAGATTATGGGTTTAATGTTGAATGCTTAGTGAGATAGTCATAACACATGGGAATTGGGTGAATGGTTAAATGATGTGAAATGATAATGTGTTAATGGGTTATGGAATGATGTGGTTTCCCATGTGGGTAGTTGTAAATAGTTTTTGCCGAAGGGCAATTGGTTGATGGTTACTTATATATAAGCATGTGCACATGGCTTCGTAGAGTGGGATATGACTTGAGGATATACACCCACGGGTCGAGTGAAGACTGAGGTTCTAAACTGCACCCTAAATTAATGGGTTAGGAAAGGGGACTGAGGGTCTATTCTCCTAACGATTTCATCCACCCGGACTGAGGCTTCGAGGTGAGGTTATGGTTGCTATTAGGGGTTAGTCCTAATGAGATAGGATAACAATGTTTTCCCTCTTGCATGTGATTTTTGTCCTTAGACCCATGTAACATAATGTATGTGATTAAACCATGGAAATGTGTTGAAAAGGTAAATGGTGATAATGGGTGTGTAATGAATGGTAATGGAAGTGGTAATGGATTGGCTCTAAACTGGTTGATGGAACCTTAATTAATTAGTTGGCATTTATCATTCATTTTCCTTTTACAAGCACTGCCTGTTTATACTGGATAGTTTGTAGACACCGTTGGTGGTGGCCAACTGAGTTGTACTCACACCCTTCTTGGGCCACCGTTGGGTACCTGAGCAGACTTCATGTTTGCAGGTTAAGACAAGGGCAAGGGTCCTTTCTAGATAGCTGAGTGGACATGGGTAGCACTTGGTGGAGGATCCAGACTTGGATTCGGGACCATTTTGGGGATTTTGGCCATTGTCTTTATTTTGGGGTTGTGTCCACTTTTGCACTTGTAGTATGACATGACATATTTATTATTGGAAATGGTTGTTATACATGTTCCTTGTTTATTGGTTATTGTTTTCGCTATTTGGTTTATTTCTGTTGTACTTAATTTGATAAAAAGGGGTTATAGTCTCCGCACTTGACACCATAGACCCCCACTGCTAGTCTGCAGCCTTTGGCATACGGAGAGGTGAGCTTAAGGTCATGTAACCACCCGGCTCGGAGCATCGGTTTAGTGGCTTCCGGGTCAGGGACGTTACAAAGTGGTATCAGAGGAGGTCTTTCTTCTCCTTCTTTGAGGTCTTGTTATTTGGGATTGGTAGCCAAGGGATAAGATATGTCGGGCCTTCATAATGATTTTGTTCTTGGGAGTAGATAACCCAGGTATGGGGGAAACACAATTCACCCTGGGTGGGAAATGATAGTCTTGGTTGTGTGATGTTATAGTTGATGATATTTCACCGTTTGGTGATGCACATGTGGTTTGATGTTATTGTTTTATGACGTTTGGCTCATGGACTTAACAGAATGAGGATTTTCATTCATGAATCATTGTAAACACCTAGGGAGATAGGTGACATGAATTTTATTAGACACACACATGGGGTGGGTGTGTGAGGCAGGAAAGTAGGGTGAATCATTGAATTCATGAAACCAAGAAACAATGTGAAGAATGAAATAAAAAAAGTCGGTAAATGATGTTTAATGGAGTAATAGGGTTTGAAAAAAGTTGGAAAAATGTTGTTGGGTTAGAATAAGAAAACCGAGTTGTTTTAGCTAGTAAAGATCTTTTGGTGGTGTCATGAATGTTTATGGTATGAATTCTAAAGTCCCATGCTTGGCATTGTAGAGAAATGCCACCACGACATCGGTTACCAGTTGGGAAACAGGAGGGTGTTGTTGAGAAAAC
Source organism: Viscum album (assembly GCA_963277665.1). Classification (NCBI taxonomy): domain Eukaryota; kingdom Viridiplantae; phylum Streptophyta; class Magnoliopsida; order Santalales; family Viscaceae; genus Viscum; species Viscum album. The sequence continues at coordinate 576,364,473 of OY728161.1, read as the reverse complement.
TCTTCTAATAGAAGAGTAAGAAAATGTGACGATCAATGAAGGCAGAGAAGACTAGTTCTAAGAGAACATGACTCGCCTTTTGCAGATGATGGATCGGGAACTAGGGCGGATTGCACTGAGTATTTTTGAGTTATCTAGGGAGCTCCACCTGCAACACCCTCCAAATTTAACCAGAGAGGGTGGGACAAAGGCAGCGGAGTTCTGGTTAGAGTCTGTCTAGATGATACTGGATCATCTAGAGACCCCTATCGAGAAGTGGGAAAAGCTGGCTTCTTATATGTTGCGAGGCCAGACTAGGCATTGGTGGGACATTCAGGCTCAAAATGATCAGGCTGAGGGAATGTCATGGAAGTTTTTTCAAGAAACATTTATGGAGAATTTATACCCATAGACCTTGATACAAGAGCGGGCTGCAGATTTTATGAGCCTGACTCAGGGATCGCTATCGGTGATGGACTATGCTAGTCACTTGACTGATTTGAGACGCTTCATCCCATTGTTAGCAAGGGATAAGGCAGCAATAGAAAGTCGTTTCCAGGATGGGCTGAGACATGAGATCAGGTCTCAAGTAAACATCTTCTACTTGAAGAGGTTCGCAGAGGTAGTAGATCAGGCTCTAATCTCGGAAGGAAACCTGAAGGGAGCTTTGGGTAGTGGGATTGTGGTGCCAGCGGGGCAGACGAGCAGTGAAGCTACCGAAGGATGGAAGTGATGCCATGAGAATTCACAGCATGTCATAAGTGTGCATGGTGTAGGGAGGAGAGGTTCATCCTCTTAGAGTGGGAATCGGGTGTTCTGCTATCAGTGTGGTAGGTCGGGGCATGTGCGTGGTAAGTTTCCTCGACCTCCAGTTTAGTGCCATTCGTGCGGCAGGATGGGACATGTGAAGAGGTTCTGTAGGAACCCACGACAGTTGGGCAAGTATGACGGTGGGAATCAGGTACCAGATATGGTAAGGGGATCAGTTTCCCTGTATCAGGCAGGCAGTTGGAGCTCCACGGGCCATACTGGCAGGGGCGGTGGACGTGGAACTCTAGGGCAAGATCACTCACATCGGCAGGGTAGTGCGGCAGAGAGTATTCAGGCTGGAGCCTTGGGTGGAGGGGTAGGTCAGCTTCAGGCAATTCAGTTTGTGCCTAGTGATAGTGAGGCTGGACCATCGACTATTCGAGGTATGATCCTTGTAGCCTCTACTTTTTCTAGTGTGTTGTTTGACACAGGTTCCACACACTCTTTTATCTCTGCTCAATTTGTGGTAGTACTGGGTTTACCTGTGTAAGGGGTGTGTGGAGTTATGTCAATTGACACTCTGTTGGGGGTGCGGGTTGAGGATATCAAGTAGTGCATGGGATGTTCCTTGGAAGTTGGTGGGTATAGTTTTCTATGGAATTTGTTCACTCTCAAGATTTCAGGGTTTGACCTAATCTTGGGAATGGATTTTTTGGTGTTTTATTGGGCACACATAGACTGTTATCATCATAGAGTGTCGTTTAGGTCACTTGAGGGTGACACTTATGTTCACCATGGCGAATGGGATGTTCGAGCAGGGTGTGCAGGGTCGTTTTGTCAACAGAAGAGTGGACTCACGGCTCATGTGGCATGTATCATGCATGATGATGGTGAGGGAGGGGAGCATCCTAATTTTCCTCCCGTGGTAGATCGACTTCAGGATGTGTTTCCTGAGGATTTCTTGGGGTTACCACATGAGAGCGATGTTGAGTTCACGATCGAGTTGCTGCTGAGAGCGGAGCCAGTTTCTATTCCGCCATACCGAATGGCACCGAAATAACTCTAGGAACTAAAGGTTCATCTTGAGGAGATGGAGCGTAAGGGGTTTATCCATCCTAGTACGTCTCCTTGGGGATCTCCCGTGCTTTTATCAAAGAAGGACGATGGGTCGTTAAGACTGTGTGTTGACTATCAGAAGTTGAATTAGATGACAGTGAAAAACTGGCACCCTCTTCCTAGAATATATGACCTATTTGACTAGTTGAGGGGCAAATAATTGTTTTCTAAGATCGATCTAAGGTTGGGTTATCACCAGTTGAGGCGGAGGCCTTCTGACATACCACAGACAGCTTTCCGGAGTCAGTACTGGTTATTTAGGTTTGTGGTAATGCCTTTCGGCTGGACCAATGCACCGGAAGTGTTTATGGATTTGATGAACAAGATATTTCATCCCAATCTAGATCGTTTTGTGGTTGTATTTGTTGGAGATATCTTAGTGTACTCAAAAACTCACGATGATCATGCCCAACATCTTGACATCGTCTTTGGTACACTAATAGAGCACCGACTATATGCCAAACTATCGAAGTGTCAATTCTGGATAGGTGAGGTACATTTTCTAGGTCACATCATCTCGGAAGTAGGTGTGAAAGTGGATCCAGATAAGGTGTAGGCAGTTGTATCTTGGGAGCAGCCCAAGAGTGTTTCTGATGTTCGGAGTTTTCTAGGTCTGGCCGGGTATTACCAAAGGTTCATTCCGGATTTCTCTCACTTGGCAGCACCACTTTCGGGCGTGAAAAAGAAGGTATCAGGTTCGAGTGTTCAGGGGCTTGTGAGGATGCCTTCCAAGAGTTGAAGAAGCGTTTCATGGCCGCACTATCTTGATATTACCTGATCCAGGTAAGAAGTACATCGTGTTTTGTGATGCATCTGGAATCACACTTGGGGCTTTGTTGATGTAGGATGAGCGAGTTGTGGCTTATGGGTCGAGGAAGTTGATACACCATGAGTGGAACTATCCCACTCATGAGGTTGAGTTGGTTGTAGTAGTGTACGCCTTGATGTTCTAGAGGCACTATCTATTGGGAGAACGGTTTACCGTGTTCACTGAACATAAGAGTTTGATGTACATCTTCTCACAACGGGATCTAAATCATTGGCAGTGAAGATGGGTTGAATACCTCCATTCTTTTGACATTGAGTTGGTGTACACGCCCGGAATGGGAAACAGTGTTTCTGATGCTTTGAGTAGGAAGGTTCAAAATCATGTGGTTCAGGAATCCAGTATCGAGTAGAAGGTGATGGATTTGTTTGCAGAAATGCACCTGGAGGTGCAGGAGGAGATTGGTCAGGTCACTCTTGATTCTTTAATGATGGAGTCAATGATTTTAAGTCAAGTTAAGGAAGGTCAACTTGATGATCCTGAGTGTTTTATCATGAGATAAAAGCTTAAAGGTGGGGATCTACCTTCTGGTTGGGCAATCGGTGGGGGCGGAGTTTTTTGTGTTCATGATCGTTTGGTTGTGCCACAGTGTATGTGGGAAGAGTTGATGCCTGAGTTCCATGCATCAAAGTGGGCAGTGAATCCTTGTTTTACCAAGACATCCCGTGATCTCTGAAAGTAGTTTTGGTGGCTTGGGATGAAGAAGGATGCTGCGGTCTTTGTGGAACGGTGCCTTACATGTCAGTAGGTGAAAGCCGAGCATCAACGCCTAGTTGGTTTGTTTCATCCATTTCCCATTACGGAATGGATGTGGTATGATGTGACGATTTATTTTGTTGTGGGTATCTCGAGGATTCCCTGGAAGAATGATTCAATATGGGTGGTTGTCGATCAGTTAATGAAAGTGGCTCATTTCTTACCGATTCACGAGACCTTCACAATCGACCAGTTGGGTGAGCTGTATGTTCGGGAAATAGTGTGGTTGCATGGTGTGCCGTAGACCATAGTTTCGGACCGAGATCCGCATTTCACATCGCATTTCTCAAAAGGGTTGCAGAAGGCGCTTGGTATGCAGGTGTTTTGGAGTACGACTTTCCACCCGTAGACAGACGGGCGGTCGAAACGTACAATCCAAGTGTTGGAAGATGTGTTAAGAGCTTATGTCTTGGACTTTGGTGGTTCTTGGGATAGGCACCTATCGTTGGTTGAGTTTTCCTACAACAACAGTTTTCAGGCTACAATTCAGATGGACCCATTTGAGGTGCTTTATGGGAGACCATGTAGATCTCTGTTGTGTTGGCTAGAGGCCGGTGAATCCGAGTTGTTGGGGCAAAGTCTCGTGTAGTAGACTTCCGAGAGAGTTAAGTTGATCAGGAAGTGAATGGATACGACTTAGAGTAGGCATAAGTCATATACATATTGGAGGCATAGACCTCTCGAGTTTGTGGTGGGTGATAAAGTATTCCTTCGGGTGTCACCAAGGTTGGGTCACCGACGGATTCAGAAGCAGGGTAAGTTGGCGCTAAGGTATGTGGGACCTTTTGAGATTATAGAGAGGATCAGACCAGTGGATTACCAGTTGGATCTTTTGCAGCGGTATGGTGGGATGCATGATGTGTTCCATGTGTCGCAGCTTCGACGGTATCACCCTGACCCATCTCACGTGGTTGATGTTGAGGATGTGGAGCTTGATGTTGATGCTTCTTTGAGGAGCATCTAGTTCATGTGGTGGATCATAGTTAAAAGCTCTTGTGAGGAAAGGTTGTGCCATTATTGCGAGTTCTATGGAAGCATGGAAAGGTTCAGGAAGAAACTTGGGAGTGAGAATTTGATATGTGGGCTCAATGGCCCGAACTCTTCTCCTCGGTGTATCATTGAGGTTTGGAACCTCGGGTCGAGGACGAGCCGTTATAAGGTGGGGAGGTTGTAAGATCCCGGTTTTTGGAAAGGTATCTTTTTTATGTATTCTGGGTTAAACCATTGCTTTTGTGACTTTAAAAGGTTTCTTGAAAGTGTGAGATGCCTTAGGGGTGTTCCGGGAGTTCGGGGCACGGAAGAAGGGATGTCTGGGCAATGCAGACCAAGGTGCACGGCCTGCGCACGGTCAGCCAAACCCTGCGGCCTGCCCAGGCGGAACCGTCCGACCCTCCCTCCTCTGGACAGAAGTGAGCGCATGGTTTGCTCACGGTTTTCCAAACCGTGCGGCTAAACCGTGTGAATCCTCCTCCTCTGGGAATTTTTATGTGCACGGTTTTCGCACGTTTGTTCATACCGTGTGGCCACTTAATGTTGGGAAAATTTACAAAATTGACACTCCGAGCTTTTTAAACCCCACTAGGTATTTTCCTCTCTTCCTCCTCTCTTCACCTTAGGCATGAACCAAACCTCCCATGGAATTCAAGAGATCAAAGTCTTTTGATACTAAGGAATTTTTGGTGTCGTTGGTTGCAGATCGAAACTCCGGGTAAGGCTAACCTCATCCTTTCTTCTCTTTTTTGGTTTAGGGTTAGTAGCTTCTCTCCCCCTCGTTCAAAATCTTTAAAACCCTATCTTTTGGGTGAGTTTTTAGTTGATGCTTCAACGGTTTTTTGGATCTAGGTCTAAGGACTCGATAGGGAGTGCGTTCAACTGCGGTTTTGAGGTAGGTGGTCTCCAAGTTATATCCCATGGTTATTTAGGGTTTCTTTCCATATTTACTTGTGTTCTTGTTTCCCTTGGTTCAGTTTTGAATAACCTTGGCATGCTTGGTTTTAATGATGTTTAAAATTGCATATGGGAACCCTCACAATCCCTATGGGATGTGTTGGGATTGACTTGAACTAATTGGGCCATCCATGGGATATGCCAGCTTTTCCCGGGTTTAGAGATTGACATTAAACAGGTGACTTATTATAGTGAATTGTCAATCCCTTGATAAACATGTTGGCATGTTTGGTTGATCTTGAAATAGAAGTTAGGTGATGCACCTAGACTTTGTAATAACCAAAGGTTTAATTGAAATGGATGAAAGGTTGATTCATGGAAATGATGAACGGGTTAAACAGGGTAACGCATAAACAGACTATAGACTATAATGGGACAGATTATGGTTTTAATGTTGAATATATAGTGAGATAGGAATAGCACTTGGGAATTGTGTGAATGGTTAAATGATTTTAAATGGTATTGTGTTAATGGATTAAGGCATGATGTGGTTTCCCATGTGGGTAGTTATGAATAGTGTTTTCTGAAGGGAAATGGTTTGGATGGTTGATGGTTACTTATATATAAGCATGGGCACTTGGCTTTGTAGAGTGGGGTATGAAATGAGGATCTATGCCCATAGGTCGAATGAATACTGAGGTTCTAAACTCCACCCTAAATTAATGGGTTAGGTTATGGGACTGAGGGTCTATTCTCTTAACGGTTGCATCCACCCGGACTAAGGCTTCGAGGTGAGGTTATGGTTGCTATGAGGGGTTAGTCCTGGTGAGATAGGATAACGATGTGTTTACCCTCTTGGATGTGATTGTTGGACTTAGACCCTTGTAACATAATGTATGTGATTAACCCATGGAAATGTGATTAAAAGGTAAATGGTGATAATGGGTGTGTAATGAATGGTAATGGAAGTAGAAATCACTTGGCTCTAAACTGGTTGATGGCACCTTAATTAATTACTTGGCATTTATCATTCATTTTAATTTTGCATGCAATGCCTGTTTATACTAGATAGTTTGTAGTCACTGTTGGTGGTGGCCTACTAGTTTGTACTCACACCCTGCTCAGGCCGCTATTGGGTACCCAAGAAGACTTCATGTTTGCAGGTCAGGACAAGGGAAAGGGTCTTTGCTAGATAGATGAGTGGACATGGGTAGCACTTGGTAGAGGATCCAGACTTGGAGTCGAGACCATTTTGTGGATTTTTTCCTTTGTCTTTATTTTGGGGTTCTTTCCACTTTTTCACTTGTAGTATGACATGACATATTTACTATTGGAAATGGTTGTTATACATGTTCCTTGTTTATTGGTTATTGTTTCTGCTATTTGTTTTATTTTTATTGTGATTAATCTAATAAAAATGGGGTATAGTCTCCCCACATGACACCATATACCCCCACTGCTAGTCGACAGCCTTTGGTGTACGGTGAGGTTCGCTTAAGGTCATGTATCCACCTGGCTCGGAGCACTGGTTTAGTGGCTTCCGAGTTGGGGACGTTACACTGTCTCACCCCATGTGTTGCCTTCTCCCATCCTACAGTTTCTTCCTAGTATGGATATTCCCTAGAATTTTTAGCATCCACATCCTTACTATTTTCAATATGTTCCACAGAATATACCACTTCCATTGAATCCCCATTATAATCCTCTAAAGTAACTCATTGGGAACACATATTCTATAATTGAAAGGCCATCAGCTATATTAAAAGTCATGTTAGGGCTTGCCAATCCCCCTCACTCTTGTGAATCCAAAATGGCGCTTCGACGCTAGGGTTTTCACCCCATCACCACCTTATCCTCTCCACAGATCGGAGGCTCCTTTCCTCGGTGCTCCTGAACAACCGACCGTGGAGTGTGGCTCGTGGATTCCAGGGCTCCTCCATCTCAATGATTCTGTTGCTGACCTGCATCCTCAGCAGCGCGGTGATGATTTGGTGCTCGAGTCCCATCCTCCGCGGGTTTCATCCATGGATTACATGCTGATGTGGGTGCGTTGAGGGATTTGATGCGGGTTTGTGCAGTTCGAAGTTGGCGATGGGTTACCTGAGTTGGGTTTTATCTTCCGTCATGTGGTGAACGTCAAAGGTGATGGTTTTTTTTCTGGATTTTCTGATTTGCAATATGGTTTTGGTTGTGGTTTGATGTGAGTTGTGATTTTTGTGCAATTCATTTTGGTGGATTAAATATGGTGAAGGAGCTGTGTTTTTTGGTGGATGGAATTAGGTGAAGGAGCTGTGTTTTTGGTGAATTTCTGGAATTTGGGTGCTATTTGACTTTGTGTTTGAAGACCGTGTATTGTTGCTTGTTTTTCTTGGGCTCGGTGGTCTGCGGTTCAAAGGATTTTGCAATCCGATCTACATGAAGCTGCTCCAGATGAGGTTTCTGGCTATGAGTTTCCACTATACCACTTCCTTTCGAAATTGGATGTTTGAGAGGGTATGGATATGGCCATCGATACTAGGCCCGTGCAATTTTGCACGGGATAGATAGCCAATCAGCAGTGGAAGGTGGAGGCTAATTTTCATGTTTTGATGTCGGGAGTGGCTTTTTCATGAAGGGTGTGTTGTTTTTTCTTGGACTTTTGGACCGTTTGGAACCTTTTGACTTGTTTATGTATTTTATGTCATGACGATTTTTCCCCTTTACCCTTAAAAGGGGGTCTATCTTAAAAAAAATTAACTTTTAGTAAAAAGCATGTCCTCCATTGGAATCTCTTTCTTGGAGATAACACCTCCTTGAGTAGGATCCTTTAGAAATTAATCCAAAACAAGAATATCACCATTATAATATCACTTACCCTTTACTCCCCATGACACTTATTGAATCTGTAAAGGACTCCACCCAGCCTGTGGATCACCCTAAACTTATGCATCAACCTTTATACCCACATGTGCTTGGCCATATGTCACATCTGCACAAATAGTCCCAGACCCATGTTGTCTTGACCTACATCTCTAGGCTACTGAGGAATGACCTAATCCATTGTAGATATGAAAAATGTCCACAAAACATACATACACCACATGTTTCCTATAGCATTATTCCTTTCCAATTGCAATCTAAATAAAATCATAAGGATTTCATGAAATATTGAATTAGGAACACACTCTTAAATTAACTGGATGACACACTGCCCCGGTATAGCTATCAAGGAATAAGAAGCTACCAATGAGATTACTAATTATCCTAATAATCAAAGGGTTCTAAATAGAAATGGTATTATTAGGGAAACTCACCCAAATCACCACCGAAGGGGAGTCCCGCAACATATGATAGTCAAACTTCCATCTATCGTGGTAGAATCTAGACTCGTTGCAGCTGAGAGGTGTGCACGGCCATGAATCTATCAGGTCATCCACCAACACAAATATTATCATGAAGTTCCTATTTTTGAGAAATCCAATAGTAGTCATATCCTATAGATCCCCAAAACTAAGGAGGAATCTGTCGAAGGTGTCCATCAACGGCCTTCTCTTTGAGATTCAAGATATTAATGTTTGATTTAGAAATGATAAATCCTCATAAATGTTTATGATAGACAATGGAATATTAAATAATTATTCATAAAAATTAGGGACCCTAGCGTGTAGGGAGCATTATGGGAATAGTGGAAAAAACGCCGATACCCCAAGCTGGTTCGACATGTGACCTCAGGCGTTACTACCAGTATAATAGAAAATAATATCTCTAACTATGGGTCTGATATGTTTTCTATGTATACTATACCCTATTAATAATATAATAATGACATAGGAATCAAATAAAAATATAAAAATGATAATAAAAAATACCTAAGATCGTACCCTTACAAATAAGACCAAGCATCACATGATGAATCCAAGACAAAGAAATATTAATAAAAATTATTGAAGTAAATATGTCATACCAGTTAAGTGTTAATTGTAAACTGAAAAATACAAAAAAAAACTAAAAATTCCAAAGTGGTTTCCAACATCATGTTTAGGATCCATCATCCATAATCCATCTTGAATCCTCACTCATCCATCTACTATATAGCTATTTCCATTACGCAATCCTGCAAATATAATGTATATTCAGGTACAGATCAGGGAGTTTGAGTTGGGTTTGAGTAAAACTTATTATTTCAATATAAATGATGACTAACATAGTATCAAATAGATAATAGTGTATTCAGATTTAAAAAAATTAATTTATAATGATAAAAAAATCAATTTCACATATAATTCTTCATCAACCAACCACATCATACGTACATCAGGTAAATATAGAGTTTTAACCCTAAATCATGTAGTAATAAAAATACATTTTATCAAGGGATAAAATTATTAATTTAACTAAAATTTCATATATGGTATCACACACTTGAATCCTTTTAAAATGTATTGGGGTTCTGGGGAATCAATATGGTACCCCCTTGGGTATTTAAAGAATCAATACCTATACCAAAAACCATTAGTATTTGGATGATCAATCCATATATAATACATTATTGATCACATACATGAGTTAGGGGATAGAGCCTTAGTCTGGTACAACATGAGTATTTGTAGAATCCTTCCCTATCGCACACACCATTTAATAATATCTCGCAGATATCATATATAACACATTCATATCATGGTTAAACACCATTAATCATTATTCAATCATTCTCATCATGGATCAATATTTCATTTAATAAGATAAAAAATGGATTTTTTTTCATTAATCACGTGAAATAATATGAATAATTAATTATAAATCTATATATCGTCAATTAATAAGACATTTCAGTATCACAATGAGGTTATATCAACCAACCCCTTTAGTTCTCATTATCATATTTCTACAATAAATTTATTAAATTAAAACAAACAATCCTTCCCTATTTCACATTATATAATCACTATTTAAAATATATTAACATACAACAAGGTTTTTACATTATATCTTGTTTCATAATTGTTAATGGGTGAAATGAGATATGTGAAGGGTTTAATAATTTCACATTATAAAATATATCATTTTATTTTTTATTTCAATTTAATGATGTTTAAATTAAAAGAAAAAACGTTCATAAACATGATTACAATATGTATTATGGGAATTAATAATTAGACCACATTCCTCAAGATCTTTGAAGAACAGTCACAAAATTGAAACCATCGGTTTGAGGTAGAACGGTAATAAAAAGCGGAGGAATAAAAGGATCAAATCCTATGATCATGACTCAGTGAAATGATTCCCAAAAAAACTAGATCTATACAAATTTGAAATGAATGAAAAATCAGTTCTCCATCATTGGAAATGAAAATGGGAGAGAGTGGAATCTAAAATGGGGATTATATCACATACCAAGTGGGATTCATTCCTTCAAATATATTCTCAATTTGAAAAAAAAAGGTTTCTAGGAGTCTTGGAATCCTCCCAAGAGAACCCAAAAACAATATAAATCATATTATTATGGAATAGGGTGTTTTTTATAAAAACTAAGGTTTTGAATGTAACACCAAAAAGATTTAAAAATACATTTAATATCGAATGAAATTCATTCAAAACTATGTCTTTATGAAACAAAAATTATTTTGGGAGATAGTCATAACCTATCTGTTAAACATAATTTTTCCACTTCTATGATTTCAATTTCAAAAAATGGATATACCTACCTGCGATCAGTGAGATCTTTATAGTATTATAGGTTAAACATAATATTTGTTGAATAGTAACTTGACCCTTATGAATAATAAAACGTCAAAATGAATAGTAACCTAATTAATGAATGTATAAATAAAATTTAATCATTCTATAAGTGAAAATATTATCATAATATAAGGGTTGGTTTTTTTGTAAGTCATAAATATTTAATTTGAATTTTATGATTAATCTAATAATTTAATAGAAACCTATTTTCCTAATATTTAATGATAATTTTTATTATTATCTTATAGTTAGAAGATAATTTTATGTGACCTTGATTGATTTTTCATGGTGTTATAAAACATTTAATAGGTATAAAATATTTATTTTTTGAATAAATTGTGATTTAATTTAATAATTAAATTTATCATATTTAAAATATTATTATTTTTAAAATGAAATTATTTTTTTGAATTCTTCATGTCTAAAAATCGATGGGGTGAATTTTTGGGATTTTTCTGAAATACATAACTTTTTAGGGAATAGTGAAATATGATAATTTACAAAATAATATCAATACAAGAATTACTGAGTAATGGATTTTGTTATACTGAGGTAAGCATACTTGGGTTGAACTCATATGCACTAATTACTGTTTTTAGTCACAACAACCAATCCTATATCCTGTATTGAGAAAAAAATAATGATTGAAATAATGGACCCCCCACCCCGTCCTCCACTATAAGTACAGCCCTAACCACATCTTCACCCCACATCAATCAAGAATTGATAATTGTTTAAATTTTGCCCAATCACCTTCCCATGGCTCTTCAGCATGTCCAAGACCTACTGGCCTCACCAAAAGGACAAACCCAATGGCCTCAAATAGGATCTCAAGGTGAAGAGTTATAGAGGTGAAAATCCTTTTTCCTTTTCTTTTATTTTCATTTCAATTATTTTTCATTTCATATAATCTCTTTAACCCCCATTTCCAAGAGCCATAAAAATACCATTATCATATATATACTATAATTTTATCTTGTTTATGGAAAAATTTGTAACCATACTTCTTCCCCTATACCTATTATTATAAAAATAACAACATCATCCTTGATGTGTTGAATTACACACTTCATGGACCATGGGTTTTCAATTTCCATTAAATCATTCATGGATGGTCATGAAACCAATTTATTAGTCGTAAAAAAATTAATTTGTATTTCATAACTTCTTTTATATTTTTGATTTAAAATATAATCATAATATTAAATTATGTAATGAAACTACTTTGTGATTATCAAACAACTTCCAAAATGACTTATATGAATATCTTTATTTTTTTATTTAATGAGTCATCAATATATCAATAAAAATGATTTATCATATCATATTGTATTCTAGAATCATTTTAATTCCATTTCATTCCACTTTTGATGTTTTTTTTCATTTGAAAAGAAAATCATTTATGAAATAACCATGGAAATCATGTAAATAATGCGCCCTAAACAAAGGAAATAACAAAATGTTATTAATAATTGGGTGGAATGATGTTATAAAATTATTATATAAGGTATTATAAAAATTAAATTTTTTTATAAAATATTATTAACATTATTTTAACAGTTATATTAGATATTTAAACACTTTTGATGTAAAGATAACCTGAGGTAACTGAATTCATAACCTAATTTCCACTCTCTGGGTTAACCTTCTATTTTATTGATTATGTGTTACTATGTTTACTTGTGAATTTAATTTTTATTATTTATGTTTTATTATGTGTATTTAAATTTTATACACATATTATGTTATTTTTATAAATTCTCACCTCTAATATATGATATTTGTAAGGGATTTTTTATTAAAAAATTCACTTCAAATTTCATTTGTTTTTTAAAGGGATTGATTTTTGTAATGTAAGTATTCTTATTTTAGGATTATATTCTAGTTCATGGGAATTATTTATGATGAAGGGTGGGACCTATATCAACCTCTAATTCATTGGGTATGTTTTAGTTGATGGTTGGTCGTAGGGTTACACCATGTGTAACTATGATGGTTACACAATATGGTAGATGTCAGGGTCACATTGTAAGGTAGTCGTGAGGGTTACACATCATAAGTTTGTCATGACAGTTTTAATATTATGTACGTAAATAACCATGTTACCTTTATTATATTATGTATGTTTTCTATGTTTTATGTAAATCTCATGTTTTAACTAATTATGTATATGATACCTTATGGGAAATTTTTTTGTCTTTTTAGAAATGATTTTATAAGTTTAATAGTATTCATGAGATAATGGTTTCAGTACTTCTTATTATAACCCATACTGTGATTTTTTTTCTTAACAATTTTTTTAAAATGTTTTCACAAGTTATAAGGATCGGTAAGAGAAATGGTAATGAAAATATGAATGTCATGAATACTTTTCATTAAAAGATTCTGTGTTTTTTATTGAAAATATATTTATTATGGATGAAATGGATTCTATATTATTAATATCCACTTTTTTCATGTGGGTTGATATGTATGATTTATTCCATAACATTTTGAAACTCTAAACCTAAAAGATCATTGGGAATGTTAATAAATTAATTGTATTTATATTTACTAGGGCATATAATGTTAAATTTTTGGGTCCTTGTAGCTGGTATTAGATTATTGTTTTGATAACGTTAAGTGTTATGAAGATGTTAGTAGAATAACATAAATTCTTTTACCTTATGTTTATGATGAAATTATATAGTATTCGAACATTACCTTGTGAATTAATATAATAAATGTTTCTTCAGAATGGTTTTCCACAGAATAAATAGTGAATAAAAAGTATGAAGGCACTAAGAGGATGATATCATTCCAAATCCACAATCGAGAATGGTGGGAATTGGAAACAATCAGATTTTATTTTAATTTCTCTGCTAATGTAGGCTATAAATGGTGGTGTAATCTATGAAAGGGAAATATCAGAGCTACCATAAATGGAGCAAGATGATAGTGGAACATTTTATGAGGAAACAACCTCCTACTTTGAGCGAATAATATAACCTAGTGGAAGATGAATTTTTTTTAAGTCACTTGAAAAGATATTCGATGTTATGGGGTGATTAGATAATAAAAAGGTTATTCCTTCATTTTATCATTTTGATGGTGAATCTCTTTAATGGTGGTAAATTTTAAATAATATCATGTGTAGTGAGGACATTGATGCCTTGGAATATAATGAATTTAAATATATGTTCCTTGAAACATATATTCCTAATGTGGTTTGACTATGAATGGAAAAAGAATTCCGTTAATTAAAGAAAAATGATTACGATTCGGTGGCTATGTATGGTGAAAACATCACCTGATTTTTATGATATCCTCCAAATTTTATTTTGGATCCTGTTTGAAAAATCAACCAATTTTACTCAAGATTGAAACCAATATAGAAAATGGAATTGGATTCCTGTGAATTCAATAGTTAGGGGAAACTTGTTGGATGTGATGATAGGGTATAAATGGATTTTTTTTATGATCATATATACCTCAAAATTAAGATAGGGAAGAGTTATAGTTGGAAATAGATGAGTAAGAATCAATCAAATAAATATTAATGTTAAAATTATCAGTCTCTAGTTTTTAAAAAATGTGATAAAAAGCACACTGGGGAATTTTTTTACCAAAACTCAAAAGTGTTTTCGATGGGATAAGTTTGGACTTGTGGCTCGACATTGTATTGAAAATTATTTTAAGATCAATTCTGATAAGAAAACTATAAAGTGTTTCAAATGTGGTGAAATTGTTCTTTTTGAAAATACGTGCACAATGAATGATTTTAATTATGGGAAGTAGAATGATTAAAAGCCGAAGGGTTCAGTGAGATCCTTATATATTGCATCGGAAGATGGTGGAAAATACAATGATGTTGAATCAGGTACGTTGTCTGTTTACTCATATTTTAGTAAATTTTTGTTTGACATGGGGTCTACAAATTCCTTTATATCTGAGAAATATTATATTAAAATGATAATTTCATCTCATTAAATGAGACTAGAACATATAGTTAAGACACTAGGGTGAAATATAAGAGAAAAGTCCATTATAGGAGGCATTATTTTATTAACAGTGGAATGGAATTACAAGAAAACCTTGTTGTTTTTTCCCTAGTAGAGTTTGATGTTATGCTGGTCAAGGTTGGATTTCTCTTTATAATGCTAAGATTGATTATAGAGATAAATAAGTTGTTTATTAGAAATAATAATAATTTTTTTAAAATAATGAACTAATACAATCGATAACATATTAGGAAGATAAGAAACTTCTAAAATATGGCAATTAAATCTATCTTTCTCAAATTGTTGAAAACAATAGAAAATTCAGAATAGTTGTGTGCTATGGGTAAAGGAAAACCTTGATGTCTTTCTGATAAGTAACCAAGTGTTATACCTGATCGAAAAGTTGAATTTACAATTAGCGTTGTTCCTGATGATAAGAAAATTTCAAAACCCCCATATCGAATGGATCAAGTGGAATTTCCAAAATATAAAAATAATTTACAACAATTTCTTGATAAAGGTTTCATTCATCCTAGCACTTCAGAATGGGGTGATCTTGTTTTATTATTAAAACTAAAGATGGTTCTATAACGACCAAAAATTTTGAATAATTTTTGTTTCCAGGTTTTGCGTGTTATTTTAATTTATACACAAAAAACTAAATTATTTAATTAACATAGTGAGTATAATTAAATGAGACTATTGGGTTTTGACTATGATATGATCGTTGGTCAATGTGATCTTTGGAAACTATACTCTTAACATTACAATTTTTGTCTATAAAAAAAATTGATCTTGGTTAATTAATACATAGAGAAGATTTGATGGCCTCATCTAATATACTTAGTTCATTCGAAGCCCATCTGATAGAACATGGGAAGGAGGTAGCACCATTGGGATTTTCTATAGACCAAACCCATGCTGAACATCATCATGTGAAGCTGGAACGGAATTGCCTTCGGGAGAAGTTCAAGTCGAAAGAAATCACCACTTGGGAAAAGTTGGCTGAGCCGCCCCAAGATTCTATCACTATAGCACACCTTATAATTAGGTCATATTCTGCTGTTGTAAGGTTCTATGTAACGAGACCATAACTGCTTTATGTCGTCCTTTCATATAAATAAAAATTGTGATTTCTTCTTTTGGTGAAGTTTGTGAATTTTCAAATTTCTGGATAAATATAGTATGTATATTATTGATGAATTTTGAAAGAAGGATATTTTAAAATATTTATGTAAACAATAAATAATTAATAATGTGTAATGATTTTCAAAAACTAGTCTTCTACGTTTATGTCCAGTAAGAAATTTAGAGTCTAATAAGATCAACATAATTTTTTAAGAATAGTAAATTTGGAATAGTGATTTTACACTTATGATTAGTAATATGGCCAAATGGATTAATTAACCTCACTTAAGAAAGTATTAATATAATTTAGATGCCTGATTAAGTAATGTGATTCAATAAAATAGTTAAATAACTATTTCATAAATTATTAGTTAACTATTAGTTTTTTCAGGTGAATACTATTTTTTATTTAAAAATTAAATTAAAAATATTTAGAAATTTGTTTTTATAAAATGGGGTTCATTTTTTTTAATTCAGATCATTGATATTAGGTGAAAGATATTTTTCGGGATTTTTCTGAAAAAGTTGAATTTTTGGTGAATAGTGAAAATACAGTTTTTAGTTTCGTGGGATTAATGACATCATTAAGGATGTAATAATTATGTAATAATTCTATTCATCTTATGAATAGTAATATAAGGTATGTGGTTTCCCAAGTGGCTAATACTGTGGGAAAATACCATGGGAAAGCCCGTGGTTTTTCCAATACGACAGATGAGGTGTCCCTTGGTCATTAATGCTTTGTTCCCTCACTTCTCCTATAAATACTAAGACTTTCCCTCATCCTTTTCATTCCTAAAGACTCCTCAACAAATATTTGGTCTCCTTACCTCCCAAGGAGTCCTTCCAAGGTTCCTTCAAGCCTCCTAAGTTCCTGACCTTCAAGCATTCAAATTTACTCTTCAAGGTAAGGGATCATTTCACCCTCCTCTTTTTAAGTCATGAATTCCTTTATGTCATGTCTTCTAGTTTCCATATAATAATGTCGAGGGTATGTTCTTATATGTTTTCATTGCTTTCCAATTCATTTCTAATTGTTAAGTGTCCCTTTCCGCTCTCATCAATTTGTTTTCAGAATTTTTAAGTGACGTCGTTAGGCTTCCGAATTTCTCATAAAAGAAATTACATATTCTCTATTCTTTCATGTTTCCCTTTCGTGTGGTATGTCATTAAAATATCCATTCCATGATCTTATTCAGTACCCATACTGTATTGTGAATTATTTTTGAGTGGGTAACCCTTGTCCCCTCTCTTTTCAATGTTCTCTAAAACCATGTTATATCGCCATTATGCTTTAGAAATTTCATCTCAAAATTTCTATCTTTCTCTCAAGAAATCATCTTGTTTATTTATGTGAATACCCAGACCTATTTTGTTTCTATGGGTGTTCATAAATATATAAAAAAGATAAATTTAATTCTATAATTCACATACATATAACCCTCAATCCCTTTCCATCAGTTATAAATGATATAATGATCTTATTTTTAAGAACTTTTAAAACATCACGATTTTGAAATGAATCACATTTCATTTATTCTCTATGAGTTGTTTACGAAATATTTGATTTTGATCAATGTGGCTCACATGAATGTAAAGAAATATTAAGGGTGTCCCTTGATTTATCTCCAATGCATTTGTTAAAGAATTAATCTCTAGAGATGTCATGTTTCAAGATACATTGGTGAATAACCTTGGTAATTTTTATGATTCTTTGGGGATTGACCGTGGTGATATGCTCATGAATGTATAAAGGAAATGTTGTGGCCACATATTCACGTTATGTTTCATGTTGTTTTCAATATGATATGCCTATACTTACATTGCTCATGTCCTTATGTTTTTTTAAGTTCTTATTGATAACACTAGCCAGCTGATTCCCTTGTTTACCCTCACTGGGCCTTAGGCTCAACCTTTCCTTTTATGTATGTCTCCAGGATATGAGATGCAGTTATTGTACATTGGATGAACATATGATGAAGCCTTAAAAGTGAATTATAAGAATTTTTTACATTTTTTCATGTTATATGTCCATGATTTCGAAGACACTATACATTAAAGATCCTATATTTGTAAAATGTAATGAAACGTTATGTAATAAAAAGGCATGATGCCATAGTTGGTCTCAATGGATAATTTAGTTATTTATGGGAATTAGTCTATGAAGACATTAGGAAGAACCACATATAAATGTTTAAATATAAGAAAAGATCCTGGTATTTGGGTGAGTATTGAATAAGTGCTTTATCAAATAAATACATCCATGTCTGGATACGAGTAGGTAGAGGCAGCTCTAGCACAGATGTACATAGGGGTAAAAACTGAAAACACTGCTTTGCGCTAGAATCGAACGGGAACTGGTGAATGACAATGAGCCTTGCTGGAATCTTGGTTATGACACTCATGAGGGATATGTTTGGTTAATCACAAGAATTTTATGAATCATTATGATGGAAGTATAACGAAATTTAATTGTCTAAGTATGAAGTTTTATGATATAAAATTTTTTGTATTTAAAATAATCATAACTGAAATAAGTTTCTCACGAAGGATTTATTCTTTTAGAAAATGGCTGGAAATAGGAAAAATTGTGAAAATGGTAACCGCAATGGACCATGCACTGATGACCATCCAATAGAAGTAGGAATGGAAACATTCATGCGAATGATGAACCAACTGACTCAAGTTATGGGAAATAACATGGATCAAGTTGAGAGACCGATCTCACCACAAAGGGAACAACATATTGTTGAGTCCTTTATGTGTCAATGACCACCAATTTTCTGTGGATCAACTGACCCATTGATTGCTGAGTAGTGGATCAGCTCCATCGAAGATATCATTTCTGTGCTCTGCTATTCAGAGCAAGAGATGGTCACCCGGGTTGTCTATCACTTAGAAGGAGAAGCTGATCAGTGGTGGGAACTGATCAAAAACATGAGGAAAAGAGTGTAAGTTGAAGATATGGAATGGGAAGAGTTCAGAGGGGTCTTTTTCTATAAGTATTTCCCTTGTTCCATGAGAACAAGAATGGAGAAGGAGTTTCTCGAGCTGAAGAAAAAGGAGAAAGATTCTATCTGAAGCTATGAGATGAACTTCACCCGACTATCACAATATACCTCTAGCTTTGTCATGGATCCAAATGGTAAGGTTGATATATTCTTCGGTGGGATGAAACCTCATATGCGGAATAATCTAGCCAATCGAGACTATGATTGTTATGAGGAGATCGTGCGGAGTGCGATGAAAGTCGAGCTAGAGTTTGGTGAGACGCAGTGGTCTCATAAATCCAATGATAAGAATAGATCGATGGAACCTATCATGGGGAGGTATTTTGATCATAGAAGATAAGGAAATATAGTGATACTTCCCACGTTTAATAAATGTGGGAAGAAGCATTCAGCGAACTGCCTGCTCGGGAGTGGGAAATGTTACAAGTGTGGAAGAGATATCCATATTGTGAGGAATTTTCAAAGTGAGGTAAAACATCAAATTCCAAACACTAATGAAAAGGGTAATATGGTGAATGCCCTACCTTATGTCCAGTTCTTTATGTGTGGACAATGTGAGAAATTTTCCAATCACTGTCCAAATATGAGGGCAGTGTAGGTGAACCACTATCAGCCTTATAAAAGGCCAAGGGAGGAAGGTCGTTCTTATTCTATCACAACAGCTGAAGTTGAAGCGCAAAATGATGTGGTTGTAGATGCTCTTGTTGTTCTATCAAAGATAGAGAGAACTTTTTTTGATAATGGTTCTATGCATTCCTTTATTTCCTCTAATTTTGCAAAGATTTTAGAATCAACCCCCATTTTTCTAAAAGTATAGTTATTAGTCAATACTCTTGGTGGGATTATCCATGCATCATCAGTGTTAAAAAATTCTACTATTTACTTTAGTGAGAACAATCTTATCACCAATCTAGTAGTCATTCATATGCTGGATTTTGACATTATACTAGGGATAGACTGGATCTCAAAGTATAATGCTAAGATCCATTTTAGAAGCAACGAAATATCAATAATCTTGAATGAAAAACCTACAGTTATCTTCCATGGAGCAATATCTCAACCTGATCATTGTCTAGAATAACCCCCTATATCCTTCTTTATAGAGTTGATTGGTGAAGAAGAATAACTATATGAGTGCTTAAGGATAGAAAGTGTTCCCATCATCCAGAAATACGTTGATGTATTTCCTGAGGAGTTACCCGAACCGCCCCTAGAAAGAGAGGTAGAGTTCTCCATTGAACTCGTACCTGGATCAAATCTAATATCAAAGACCCCGTATAGGATGGAAAATTTAGAGCTAGAGGAATTAAATAAACAACTTCATGATCTTTTGGAGAAGGGGTATATCCAACTAGGTGTGTCTACTTGGGGAGCACCAGTTCACTTTGTGAAGAACAAAGATGGATCGATGTGGCTATGAATTAATTATAAAGAACTTAATGGGATCACAGAGAAGAAAAAATTCCCTCTTCCAAGAATTTATGACATATTTGACCAACTTCGTGAGGCTCAATTCTTCTCTAAGATTGATCTTCATTCTGGTTATCATCAATTGAGGGTGAAGAATGAAGATATTCCAAAAACTACCTTCCGATCAAGATATTGGAATTATGAGTTTGTTTTTATGACCTTCGGGCTAACTAATTCACCTTCTATTTTTATGGATTTGATTAATAGAGTCTTTAAGGACTACCTTGATAACATTGTAGTTTTTTTTATTGATGATATTTTGATATATTCCAAAAGTCACAAGGAGCATGAGGATAATCTAATGGTTATTTTTCAAACTCTAAAGTAGTATAGGCTTTTTGGAAAGTTCAGTAAATGAGAATTTGGGATACAACTAGTTTCTTTCTTTGGTCACATTGTAACCAATGATGGAATCACAGTTGACCTGATAAAGAAATTTTTTTTAGAGGAGTGGCCTCAACCTACAACAATGATTGAGATTCGTAGTTTTCATGGACTAGCAGTATATTATAGGAGGTTTGTGAAAAACTTTTCAAGACATTATAATCCATTAACCAAGTAAACTCGAAAAGGGGTCAAGTTCATCTGGACAAAGTATTGTGAGGAATGTTTCTAAGAGCTAAATAATAGATTGGTTACTGCACCCGTGTTAACTCTACCCTCAAGTGGAGAAGGATTCGTTATTCTTAGCGATGCATCTCTGAAAGGTATTGGGTGCATCCTCTTGGAAAATGACACGGTAATTGCTTATGCATCTCGATATTTGAAGACTCATGGGAAGAATAATCCTACACATGATCTAGAGCTAGCTGTGGTCCTTTTTGATCTGAATATATAGAGGCACTATCTTTATGGGGAGAATGTTATATATACACAGACCAACAAAGTTTGAAGTATATTTTCTAACAAAAGGAATTGAACATGAGACAAATGATATGATTGGAGCTTCTTAAAGACTAATATTTTTCAATTATTTATCATCTTGGAAGAGCAATCAAATTTTTTGATGCATTTAGAAGGAAGGACCCAGTTGTTCTTTACATGATGAGGATTAAAAAAGATCCTTTGAACAATGACCTAGTAAACCTAGACATGGGAATTATAAGTGAAGGAACATCATCAACCCTAAACCAAGTTATTTCTCAATCATCATAACTAGAGAAGATCATGAAAGCTCAGAAAGATGATAATTTGTTATAAAGGAAATTTGAATCTATATAGGATGGGAAGTTTCCTGAGTTCAACACTGATCAGGAAGGTGTACAAAAATTTTGTACAAGACTATGTGTTCCATCTATTCCAGAAATAAAGAAGGATATGATGGATGAAGCTTATAACTCTACTTTCTCCATACATCCTGGAAGCACAAAAATGTATAGGGACCTTTACGATAATTATTGGTGGGATAATATGAAATGATAGATTCCTGACTACACTTCAAGGTGCCTAGTATTTTAGCAAGTGAAGGCAGATCGACAACTTCCTAAAGGGGTATTGAAACCACTACCCATATCATCATAGAAGTGGAACAATATCACTATGCACTTGGTTACAGGTCTTTTGAGAACTTCCAAATGAAATAATGCGATATGGGTTATTGTGGACCGTCTCACCAATACTACCCATTTTATCTCAATTCGGGATGATTTCTTTCCTGATCACCTTTCCAGGATTTACTTGAAGGAAGTGGTAAGGCTTCATGGAGATCCAATTTCTATCATATCTAATCATGATCCAAGGTTCACATCAAAATTATGGAGAAGGATTCAACATGCTTTGAGTACTGAATTGAATTGTAGTATATCCTATCACCCCCAAATTGATGGAAAATCTAAAAGGACTATTCAAACACTTAATGAAATTCTGAGAATGTGCTCAATGGAATTTAATGGTGGATGGGATCAACATATTCTTTTAGTTGAGTTCTCTTACAACAACAGCTTCCACTCAAGCATTCAAATAGAACCCTATGAAGCTCTATATGGGAAGTGATGTAGAACTCATACTTGATGGGATGAAGCGAGTGATAGAATGCTTCTTGTGCCTGATCCAGTGCAAGAGATGACAGAAAAATTCCATGCCATCCAACAACACATTAAGGATGCTTAGAGTTAATAGAAGAGATATGATGAAAACCGTCGAAGGGACTTGGAGTTTGATTTTGGTGACAAGGTCATTCTTCAAATTTCCCCTTGGAATAGAGTCATGTGGTTTTGGAAGAAAGGGAAGCTCAACCCTAGGTACATTGGCCCCTATGAAATCCTCGATCGCATGGGAGCAGTGGAATATGGGCATTCACTTCCTCCAAATCTAGAACAAGTTCATGATGTCTTCCACATATCCCTCGTGAAGAAATAAATACCTGACCCTTCACATGTACTAAACCCAGAGGTGGTACAACTGGAACATGATATCTCTTATGAGGAGCAACTGTTGGAGGACATGGATTGTAGAGACAAGGTTCTACGCAACAAGAGTACCCACCCTTTTAAGTTGTTGTGGATAAACCACAAATATGAAGAAGCCACATGGGAACCAGAGGAGTCTATGAGGCAGAAGTACCCACACCTTTTCTTTCTTGAGGGTATGAGGTAAAATTCGGGGATTAAATTTCTTAAGGGTGGAAGAATGTAACGACCCGAAATTTTGAATAATTTATGTTTCTTAATTTTGTGTGTTATTATAATTTAAACTCAACAAAACTATATTCATTAATTAACAAAGTTATTATAATTAAATGATACTATTGAGTTTTGATTGTTATATAATCGTTGGACAATATGACCGTTGGAATCTAGAATTTTAAAATTAATTTTTTTTCTATAAATACATGTGGTCTTGGATAATTAATACAGAGAGAAGATTTAATAGCCTCCTCCAGTAGACTCGGTTCGTTCGAATCCCATCAGATGGAATGTGGGAAAGATGTAGCACCACTAGGCTTTGCTCTGGACCAAACCCAAGCAGAATATTATTATGTGAAGCTAGAATGAAATCGCCTTCGAGAGAAGTTCAAGCTAATAGAAATCACCACTAGGGAAATGTTGGCCGAGTCGCCCCAAGATTCAATCACCATAGCACACCTAACACATAGGTCATATGTTTGTGTTATAAGGGGATATTTAACGAGACCTTAGCTTCCTTATGTAATCCATTGATATAAATAAAAATTTTGATTTCTTCTTATGGTAATGTTTGTGAATTTTCAAATGTCCGGATAAATATAGTATGTATATTATTGATGAATTTTGGAAAAAGGATATTTTAAAATATTTATGTAAACCTTAAATTATTAATAATTTGTAATGGATTTCAAAAAAATGGTTTTCTACAGTTATGTTCACTAAGAAATTTAGAGTCTAATAAGATCAGCTTAATTTTTGATGAATAGTAAAATATGAATAGTGATTTTACTCTTATGATTATTAATGTGACAAAATGGATTCTATAACCTCACTTATGAATTAATTAATAAAATTTATGCACCTTGATTAAGTAATTTTATTCAATAAAATAGGTAAATAATTATTTCAGAAATTATTAATTAAGTATTAGTTTTTTTGGGTGAATAGTGTTTTTTATTTAAAAATTATATTAAAAATATTTAGATAATTATTTTTATAAAATGGAGTTCATTTTCGACTTTAGAACACTGATTTTAGGTTAAGGTGTTTTGGGGGGATTTTACAGAAAAAATTCAATTTTAGGTGAATAGTGAAAATACAGTTTTTAGTTTCGGGTGTTTAATGACATCATTAAGAACGTAATAATTATGTAGTCATTCTGGTTGACTTATGAATAGTAATATAAAGTATGAGGTGTCCTAGTTGGCCAATACCATGGGAATATACCACGGTCAAGCCCATGGTTTTTCCAATACCACCGATGAGGTGTCCCTGGGCCATTAATGCTTTGTTCCCTCACTTCTCCTACAAATACCAAGCCTTTCCCTCATCCTTTTCTTTCCAAAACCCTCTTAAATGAATTTATGGTCTCCTTACCTCCCAATGAGTCCTCCCAAGGTGCCTTCAAGCCTCCCAAGGTCGAAACTGTTATGATTTTAGAGTTAATCTTCAGGGTAAGGGATCCTTTCACCCTCCTCTTTTTATGTCATGACTTCCTTTATGTTGTGTCTTCTAGTTTCCATATTCTAATGTTTAGGGTATGTTATTATATGTTATCATTACATTAAATTATGTCTCTTATAGTTGATAGACCCTTTCTTCTCTCATCAATTTGTTTTCTGAGTTTTTATGTGACGCCATTAGACTGCAAAATTTCACGTAAAGGAAATCGCATCTTCTCTTTTCTTTCATGTTTCCTTTTCATGCGGTATATCATTCAAATATCCATACCATAATCTTATTTTGTACCCATACTCTATTTTGAATAATTTTTGAGTGGGTGACCCATGTCCCCTCTCTTTTCAATGTTTTCTAAAACCATGTTATATAGCCATTATGCTGCAGAAATTTCGTCTCAAAATTTCAATCTCTTTCTCTCAAGAAATTATCTTCATTATTTATGTGAATACCCAAAAATATTTCTTTTCTATGTGTGTTCATAAATATATAAATAGGATATATTTTATTCTGGAATTCAAATACATATAACCCTCACCCCCTTTCCATGGTTTATAAATGATATAATGATCTTATTTTTAAGAACCTTTAAAATGTCATGATTTTGAAATGAAACCCATTTCTTTTATTCTATATGGGTTATTTATGAAATTGTTTATTATGATCTATGTGGATCACATGAAATTAAATACATGTTAAGGGTGCCCCCTGATAGCGCTCCAATGCATTGGGTAAAGAATTAATCTCTAGAGATGACAAGTTTCACGATACCTTGGTGAATAACCTTGGTAATTTTTATGAAACCTTGTGGATGAACCTTAGTGATATGTTCATTATTGTACAATTTAAATGTTTTATCCACATATTAAAGTTATGTTTCATGTTCTTTTCATTATGATATGCCTATACATTTATTGATCATGTCTTTATGTCTTTATTTAAGTTCTTATTAATAACACAAGCCAACTGATTCCCCTGTTTACCCTTACTGGGTCTTCTACTCACCCTTTCATTGGATGTACGTCTCTAGGATATGAGATGAAATAATTTTACATAGGATAAACATATGATAAAGCCTTGAAAGTGGATTAGAAGAATGTTTAACGTTGTTTTTGTGTTATATGTCCCTGATTTCCAAGACACTGTACTTTAAAGATCCTCTGTTTATAAAATGTAATGAAAAGTTATGTAATAAAAAGGTAGGATACCATAGGTTCCTTGTGAATGACCATAGCTTATAGGGATTTGAATAACATTACTATTCAGAATAATTATCATTTTCCTCATATCAATGACTTATTTTATCATCTCCAAAAAGCACAGTATTTTTTCAGGATTGACATGAGATTTGGATACCATTATATACAGGTGATGGAGGATGAAATTCCAAAAACAGCTTTTCATACAAGATATGAGAATTATGTGTTTGTTTTTATGCCTTTTGGTCCGACAGGTTCCCTTAATTTATTAATAAATAATATGTATGGAATCGTCCATGAATATTTGGATAAGTTTTTTATTGTTTTTATAGATGATACTTTGGTCTTTTCAAAAATTTGTGAGGATCATGAAAATTATTAATAGATTTTCATGAAAACTACCAATGAAAAGAGTTATATAGAAAAATTATAATATATGATTTTTGGTTGAAACAGATTTCTTTTCCTAGGAACATTATAAATAAGGATGGTATAACATTTGATCATTCCAAAAACTGTTGTTGGTAAATGCCTAATACCTAAAAAATATTATAGAGATGCATCATTTTCTTGTATTAGAAGGTTATTACTGAAGGTTAGATAAAAAAATTCACACCTATCTGGCCCTCTAAAAAAGTTAACACAAAAGGGGTGAAATTTATTTTTATATAAGAATATGATTTTTTTTCAGAACTATAGATGAGATCAGTGAATGATCTAGTTATTTCTATGCCTTCTAGAAATGTTGACTTTTTCATCAATAGTGATTCTTAATTAAAAGGACATGGTTGTGTTCTAATGTAGAATGACCTAGTAATTTCTTATTCATAACTTAAATTAAAATCTCATGTTTTAATTTATACCACACATGATTAGGAATTACAGGATGTGGTTTTCACATTAATAATTTGTTGGAATCATGTATACAGTGCCTAGTATGAAATATATTATGAATAGAAATTTTTAATTATTTATTCACTCATAAAGAATTAAACATGAGGCATAGATGATGGATTGAATTGATGAAGGATTTCGATTTCATGATCAATTACCATCCTTAAAAAGTAGGAAGATGCCTTGAGCCAAAAACATCATGCTAAATTAACCATGTTAGATTTGGATCATGACCTGTTGATTGATGAATTATGTCTGGGAAGTTTTTGGTGAAAAAAATAACCATGTTTTGTTTCAGGTGTTAGTGTATTCCTCTTTGTTAGGTAGAATTATCCATGCATAGAAGGAAGACCATGAGTTTTAGAAAAATTTATAATTTGTTATGGATGGTATGATTCCTGAATTTTTGTTTGTTAAGGATTGTATTTTTAGATTTGTAATGAGATTATGTGCTCCTTGTGATCTTTAGTAGAAGAAAGAATTATTATTTTAATCTCATAGTTCTCCATTTTCAATTCATCCTTTTATCACTAAGACGTAAAATTACCATTGAGAATATTACTAGTGAGATGGAATAAAAAGTGATATTTCATATTTTATAGTGAAATGTTTGAAATGTTAATACTTTAAATAATAAAGAAAACTACTAAAGGGGATGTTTACTCCTTTTCCAGTTTCAGAGTGGAAAGGAGAAAATGTATCCATGGACTTCTTGGTATGACTATGGAAGGATTCTCGAGGTAACAATGCAATTTGGGTTATTGTTGAACGACTGACTAAAAAAGAATATTTCCTTCCTATTATATATACTGTAGATTTGGATCACATTTCTCATCTGTAACTCATAGTGATTTTTAGGTTATAGGTAGTTCCTCATTCCATTATATCTGATCGAGTTCCGATGTTCACTTACAATTTTTGGAAAGGCCTTTAGAAGTCACTGGCCATATAATTCAATTTAAAAATTTCTTTTCATCCTCAATATGATGGACAGACCGATAGATAAATTTTGAAACTGGATAATATGCTTCGATATTGTTCATGGGAATACTAGGGAAGTTGGGATCTACATTATTCTTTAGTTTATTTTTCTATAATAATATTTTTCATTTAATTATATAGATGTAAGCTTTTGAGACACTATATAGTAAGTGGTGTAGAACTTCATATTTTTGGGGCGATGTCATTGAATATATGTTTATGGTGGTAGAATTATTATAGTATGTGATTGAGAATGTGATGATAATCTTTGAACAAAAGAGGAAAACACAGAGTATGTATAAATATTATGAAGATAATAGTTGGGAATTCATTCCTTTCATGGTAGGTGATCTTGTTTTTCCAATAAAATGACATTTGAAATGTTTTATGTGTTTTGTTAATAAAATAAATTCTAAGATCATGCTTTACTAAAATATATGAAATTTTAGAGAAATTTGGATGATTCACCTTCTATGTAGCTTCGCCTCAGGTTTTGTCTCAGGCACCCAAGGTTTTTTCTGTTTCAATGTTGAGAAAATAGGTGATAGATTCAACTCAAGTCATGATCTTAGAAGTATTTTAGCGGGATAAGAACCATTATTATGATGAAAAACCTTTTCAGATTCATGATCATGAAGATAATGTATTGCATAATATGTTAATTCACTAGGTTTAGGTTGTGTGGGGAAAAAACATGGCTGATGAAGCAACATAGGAATCAGAAAATGTTATGAGGGAATAATATTCTCACTTATTTAATATGAAAATATAAATTATGAGGACATAGTTTCCAAAAGGTGGGGAGAATGTAACACCCCAATGATTTATAAACAAATTTAATATAGAATGAAATGAATAAAATAACTTGTCTCTACGAAACAACACATTGTTTTAAAGAGATCGTTAAAACATATCCATTGAACGTAATTTTTTCACTTCCATGATTGGAATTTTGAATAATGGAAATACACAGTTATGATCAGTAGGATATTTAGACACTAATAGGATTGACTAAATTTTTAGTAAATAGTAAATTGACCCTTATGAATAAAAATATGACCAAATGAATAGTAACATTACCAATGAATTTATAAATATAATTTAGGCATCTTATAAGTAGAAATATGATCGTATTATTACTGTTGGTATTTTTGTAAGTCATAAATATTTTAATAAAATTTTAGGATAAATTTAATAATTTAAATTAAAATATATTTTCATTAAATGTAATCATAAAATATTATTTTATAATCTTATTGTTATAAAAAAATTATGATACCTTGATTAATATTTAATGGTGTCCAAAAATCAGTTATAGTTTTAAAATTATTTTTTCTGAATAAATTATGATTTTATTTAAAAGGTAAAATTTAAATATTTATAAAATTATTTTGATAAAATTGCGTTATTTTTTTAAATTCTACATGTCAAAAAATGGTTGAGGTGAATAGTTTATATTTTTCTGAAATAATTGAATATTTATTGAATAGTGAAATATAATAATTAACAAAATAATATAAATACATGAATTATTGAGTCATGGATGCTTTTATGATGAGGTTAGAACCCTTGGTTAAAACTGTAACGCCCCGACCCCAGTTACCCAGAGTCGGTGAATTATGGCGTAACATTGGCATGATCACAAAAGATCAAGTCTCGAAAGACTGAATAGTTTAGTAGCCTTGGAAACACTAGATACATTCATAAATGTTACATTACATCCTAAAGTGAAAAATCACAATAACATAGTCTCCATAGTCCACACTTCTATCCCCTTTAGACTATCCCTATAGGTCAGTCATAAAATATTTCTTCACATCCTGGGAAACATAAAACATTGAATGAGGTGAGCTCAGATGCTCAGTAAGGATAACAATATAGCGGAAGGTTTAATAAATAAACATAAACATTTAAGGCAATGTATGACTAAAACAAAAGCCTTTTAAACTTTAACTTCAACATAATATGGCAAAAGTAAAATGAGATAATTCCATTTACTTATTCACATGGATATTCTACTGGTCAAATAATCACATGAAATATCAATAACCACTTTTATAATGATGCAATGCATAATGCCAGACTATCATAACCACGTAGCCAAGGCCTCGGTCCAAGACTACAAATAAGATTTTGTCAAGGCCTCATGCCGAGACACTAGTTTGTCTCATGG
The DNA here is from genome assembly GCA_963277665.1 of Viscum album. Lineage (NCBI taxonomy): Eukaryota > Viridiplantae > Streptophyta > Magnoliopsida > Santalales > Viscaceae > Viscum > Viscum album. Next base: position 576,334,523 of record OY728161.1, on the reverse strand, counting down.
GACCTGCCGATGCATCAAAGAGCAATAGCGGGCTCCACCCATCACTTATTAAGTCCAATGCATTCCTCATATGAATAGGTTTAAACATATCATAAACCATAACATAATCATATCACATAAAACATGCATAAAGGAAACATAACATTTCCACATTTCAATAACAAGATATAAATAAAACACATTGATATAATAAAAATACATTCAAAACCATTTTCAATACCAAAATAAAGGAAAATTAAAAGATTTTATTTATTTTTCATTTAAAAAAATGTTATGGCTTGTAGTGGAAGAGAAAACTCAAATAATGGTCAGAGAGGTGGGGAAGTCGTTGTCGCAGCATACGTATGAAAAAAAACATTCCATTTTTTCATTTAGTAAAACACTTCGTATAAAAAGATTCCTTTTGAAAAAAACATAAATGTCAAAGGGGTTTATACACCATATAAAAGAAAGTTGTGTATGAAACAAAATATGCCTCAATGAAAGGAGATTGAGACGAAGTCCAGTAAAAAGATAATTTTTTAAATAAAATATATCTATTATGTGTATTCACTATATTTACACATAAAAAAGTATGAATATCAGATAGGACAAAATAATATCATGGCATAATTTGAAGGTAGGAGATTAACCCAAGGAATGGAAATTTGGTTAAGAAGTTCTCTTACCTCGTGTCCGACTTCACTAGATCGTTCTTTAATCTCCTAAATAATAAACTAGAGTTAATTTCTATTTTCTTAAGAACCTTTTTCATGTTCATAATTCTTTTTATATCACTTATTACCATGTTATGAACATTATGTAATTATTTAACTCAATAACGGTCATTTTGTTAATCCTTGGTACTTGAGTCAAAAATAAACTTCTTATAATTACAAGTTGTTCATGTGGTGAAATATTCATTACATACAAAATTATATCATGATGTAGATATCATATATATCATATATATCCAGAAATACTTACATTTATAGTATTACATAACATTTATAGGTAGGAAATGAAATGCACCGTTTATGGAGACGGTAAGTCGTACGTACGCATGAACGCTACTTTCATTTCTATTTTGTATTTTATGGAATGAAATAATAATGATATAAAGGTGTATTATAATTCCAGTATAATATAATATATAATATTATTTACTCTATCCTTCATACATCCCACATAGGGCATTAACGATTCAAATCACATTGAGGGGGTGGTAGTCTGCTCTTCCTAAAATGAAATTATCACGTTTCCCCATAATGGAAATCATAAAGATATTCCTTAAATGAAAAATACAGAATAATAAGGGAAAAAACATAAAATATATCATATATAAAAATAGTGTCATCATAATGGCCACCATGAGAGGTGTTAAAAGAAGATTCAATAATCATCGTTTCGTGAGGCAGTAATTCGCCAACCACAGAAACAATATGTTTTTTAACCCTTAGATGAATGTGTGTGTAAGTGTAAATATAATCATTCTCAAAAAAACATCCAAAGATATTGAGGATACTGGTGTTGTTACAAAAAGAAAGTAATTAAAAGAGTTCAGTGGGTTGGAGAAGCAAAATAAAACAAATGAACACAAGAGAAGACATTGCCTTAAAATCAGGTAACTCTTTTTGATTTGAGCCAAAGGCTTCCTTGGGAAAACTTAATCCCAAATTGAGGCTTCTAGGAGTAAGATATTGAAGTTGAAATTGTATTTGGGTAGAGTTTGGCCGAGCCAAAGGTCTTGGAAGGTGTGAATACGGTGGTAGTGGTGGGGGCCTTTTATAAGAGGGGCGGAGGGGCACTCTTGGAAAGATTGAAATGTTACTTTATTAGGAAATTATTTTCGGATTCTAAAGGTCCCAAAACAATATATTTCTAGGATAAGGTGATAAGGGATCGAAATATGCTCATTAAATATGTTTTTTCCAAGTGTAAGAATTATCTTTTACATTATCTTTTCATTTTATTTAAATCTTTAATTAATGAGGTAATCGCTACATCATCATGGTGTCATAAGAAATTTAATTTATTTAATGTCTAAAAATTATAAAACAAATATCAAGATGTAGGAAATATTTTTAGATTTACAATTAATATTTATAGTCTAAAATTAACCTTATATAACCCAATGTAATAATTGTTTTAGTAAACAACACATGTTTGTGACAATTTTAGTTTTACTTTAAATAAAAAGTTATTAATGTCATCTTCTTACCCAAGTGGCTCCATGGGGTCCCCAAGTTGACCCATGGATTTTATTGGTCGGCCATGACTCACCAAATAAGGGTAGTACAAGTGTAAAGGTATTTTCATATTTTTATAATATCCTTTTTACCTTAAATTTCACTAATTACCTTTAATCGTGATTAATAGAACTTAAACGTTACTATTCGCCAAAAATTATTTTAATCCCATTGAACCAAATTTTACTTTCTAATGACAGTGATGTATGTCGTATTTTAAAAATTCAAATCACAGAAGTGGTAATGTTTCATTTAAACGAAAAATCAATTTCTAACTACCACTTAGTGGTTTCACTATTCATCAAAAATTGATGTTTTTCAGAACAATGCCAAAAATTTACCATAAGCTATAATTGATATTCCGAATTCAAAAATGATTTCTATTTTACAAAATTCCAAACATATAAGTTGTATTAATTAATTTTATAATTATTTCCCGCTGTCACAACAAATAGCATTTTTTAAGACACAATATATATCAAAAGATTGACAATTGTTTATGTCCAATTTAAAAGTGTGATTAATTATAATGACCACCATTGGATAAAATGGTAAAAATATATTCTAATTATACTTTAAAACCACTAAATAGTATAATTTATCACTATAAATTATTTTGATAAAAAAAGTTGTTTTTAAGTATTTTCTCTATTTATAGAAAATTGGAAGTTCTCAGAATATTACAAAAAATTCAACTTATGATAATTTCGATATTCCTAATACAAAACTGAAGTCCATTTTGAAATATAAAATTTATATAATTTCAAAAAGTGGGTATTACTATTCATAACTGCTACTTTTATTGGTTGTGGTGTGTTAGAATCTCGAACGTGCGTATAACGAAAGCTACTGCATTATTGAAAGAGAAGTGTATCGTGAAAGCTCGAGGTGTTACATTCTCCCCTCCTTCAATAAATTACGTCCTCACAATTTAAAATTTTTCATCGAAAATAAAAGGTTGAAAATAGAAAATACCTTTGTGGAAAACCCACATCAGAAATAGGGTTAATAAAAATATAACATTAAAAGAACGAAAGAGTGGTACAAAGCTCACCCAAGATAGCCCATAATAGGATTATATAAAAAAAGATATGGAGGAAAAACAAACCATCAAGGTCTGATGGAGAGTTATAGAAAACAAGATTAGGAGAAAGGTAACCACAAGAAATCACAAACTTGTTATTGGTTAAACGGTCATTGAATTCCCAGTTGGAAAAGTTAACTGACAACGTTTTTGTTTTAAGTTACCTTTCATAATGTTGAGGAATTTATTTAAGAGATTTACTAAGAACGTATGGAAATATACATACTTGTCATGTAGGGTTTCATTCTTTAATAAATTTTTACCATGAACCAATCATTCACTCCAAATGGTAACAGAACTCAAAAATATTCTATTTATCCTAATTATATAAGGTTCCAAATATTACCACATACCATTTATATTAGGAAAACTATTTTGTAATAACCAGGGACTTCTTGTAGGCTAGTGGTAGGTATTAAAGGCATGTCGCACTATGGTTGTGGGTTCGATTCCTGCAGCTTTGTCCGACGCGACGGGTTATCCCCCATCCTGCAGGTTGTCCTTTTCCTAAAAGTATAGTATTATAATATTCCAAAAATAATCTTCAGAAATGTTTTAACCCTAAACAATACTATCCAAACTTTAACTTAATTCATTCCAACTTTTATAGTTATCCAAAATACCTCTATCCAAACTTTCTCTAAAAGGTCTTTAAATTCCAAAATCAATTGTAACATCAGATTCCCCAAACAATGTAAAGTTTCTCTTATTGTCACATACTAAAAATATGATTACCTTCATCATATTAAAACTTTAATGAAAACAACAAGTATTACAATACAATCCTTATATATATCACATTATTCTTATAACCAGAATATAATCCTTGAGTCCAAAAGCACCAATACATTAATTATTCCACTTCAACTATAGTAACATCATAAGATTGTCCTTGATCCCTTGGCCTTTTTTGAGGAAAGTTTCCCTGACTCTTAGGACATTCATTTTCATAATTCCCCATTTCTCTACAATTGTAGCATTCAACATTGATAGCCTCTTTCTTTCTCTTGCAATCACGAGCCCAGTGACCCTTTTCTACATATATATAACAAACTCTCATTCCTTTTAGGCAAGTGCCGGGGTGATTCTTCCCAGAATTATCACATAATGGAAAATCCTTCTTTCCCTTTATCCCTTTATCTGTCTCTTGCTCCACCGTTCTCTTCTTCTCTTGCTTTACTTTATTGTCATAAGATTTAGAGAATTCCTTTTCTGTCTTGATAGAACACAAGACTATATCTTCATACGTTGAGAAAGATTATGATACTAAAGCTCAAGGGAGAAATGTTTTTAACCCATCAATGAAACGATCAATATTACTTCTTGGGTTACGTATATAATCTTCTGCATGCCTTTCTAACCTTGTAAAGTTAGCCTCATACTTTGCGACATTCTCATCCTCCTTTTGTCTTAGACTCAGAAATTGCCTTTCCATATCTGATCGATGGTCATGTGGAAAGTATTTTTCTAAGAAAATCTCTTTGAACACTCTCCATTCCATACTTGATACTTCTTCATTTTCCTTTGTGTTTTGAATCAGCGACCACCATTGATCGGCATCTCTAGTGAGGCGGTAAAATGTTATGACAACCATCTTCCTTTCGCTACTCCCCAAGGCGTGGAATATTTTCTCTATGGAGTTTATCCATTGCTCAGTTACTAATGGATTTGTACCCCCATTAAATTATGGCAGTTGTTGCCTCATGATACGATCTAACATTGATCCTCCATGTTGCGGATCAGGGTGCTCCATACGAGTAAGGATATTGTTCATAACCTGAGTGAGTTGCCCCAGTATGGTGATAAGATGATCAGAACCAGTTGTATCACCAACTCCATTATAATTATCTTGATCAGGAGGGAAATCTCTACATGGAGTGCGTGCATTGATATGGTTTCCATTCCTCCCACTAGGCACCATTTCTAAAAAATGGCATAAACTAGATTAGTTTATGAATCAAAATACATAATTCCATACTTGTAAAACACTTAACATAAATTGAACTATTTATGGATATAATCCCTAATCATAAAAAGAAATGTTTTCTTTGAGTAAGTATATAATCATAAACCCTTCATAATGGTTTTTAATGAAAATGAGAATTATCCTAAGCATATCCTTCGGGAGTGTCGTAACCAAAAGTGCAGCAAGGCCCGTTGTCGTTCACCAGTTCCAATTTGAGGGATTCTAGCTCAAAGCGGTGTTTTCAGGTTTTACCCCTAGGTACATCTGTTCCATAGCCTCCTCAACCTACTCGTATCCAGACAGGGATTTATTTCTCAGAAAACTCACAAAATCACTATAATACCAAATTTCTAGGAAGTTCTTATATACTAATCCTTAAAGTCTATCTTAGGGCTATGTGCTCTAATCAGAGTTTATCTAAATCTAGATTCCAAGGTTTGTACTAAACTGCCTCTGATACCAACTGTAACGCCCCGACCCCAGTTACCCAGAGTCGGTGCATTATTGTGTAACATTGGCATGATCACAAAATATCAAGTCTCTAAAGACTGAATAGTTTATTAGCCTTGAAAAAACTAGATACATTCATAAATTTTACATTACATCCTAAAGTGAAAAATCACACTAACATAGTCTCCATAGTCCAAACTTCTATCCCCATCAGACTACCCTTGTAGGTCAGTCATAAAATATTTCTTCACATCCTAGGAAATATAAAACATTGAAAGGGGTGAGCTCAGATGCTCAGTTAGGATAACAATATAGCGGAAGCTTTCATAAATAAACATAAACATTTAAGGAAATGTATGACTAAAACCAAAGCTTTTTAAACTTGAACTTAAACATAATATGGAAAAAGTAAAATTAGATAATGCCATTTACTTATTCACATGGATATTATACTGGTCGAATAATCACATGCAATATCAATGACCACTTTCATAATGATGGAATGCATAATGCCAGACTATCATAACCACGTAGCCAAGGCCTCGTGCCAAGAATACAAATAAGATTTTGTCAAGGCCTCATTCCAAGACACTAGTTTGTCTCATGAGACCTGCCGATGCATCGAGGAGCAATAGCGGGCTACACCCATCACTTATTAAGTCCAATGCATTCCTCATATGAATAGGTTTAAACATATCATAAACCATAACATAATCATATAACATAAAACATGCATAAAGGAAACATTAAATTTCCACATTTCAATCAGAAGATATCAATACAACACATTGATATAATAACAATACTTTCAAACCCATTTTCAATACCAAAATAAAGGAACATTAAAACTTTGTATTTATTTTTCATTTAAAAAAATGTTATGGCTTGTAGAGGAAGCCGAAACTCAAATAATGGTCACGACGGTGGAGAAGTTGTTGTCGCCGCATACATATGACACAAAAACATTCCATTTTGTCATTTAGTAAAATTCTTCGTATAAAAAGATTCATTTTGAAAAAAACATAAAAGTCAAAGGGGTTTATACACCGTATAAAAGAAAGTTGTTTATAAAAAAATATGCCTCAATGAAAGGAGATTGAGACGAAATCCTTTAAAAAGATAATTTTTAAATAAAATAGATCTATTATGTGTATTCACTATATTTACACATAATAAAAGTAAAAATACCAGAGAGGACATAATAATATCATGACATAATTTGAAGGTATGAGATTAACCCAAAGAAAGGAAATTGGGTTAAAAAGTTCCCTAACCTCATGTCCGACTTGACTCGATCATTCTATGATCTCCTGAATAATAAACTAGAGTTAATTTCTATTTTCTTAAGAACCTCTTTCATGTTAATTATTCCTTTTATATCACTTATTACCATGTTATAAACATTATGTAATTATTTAAGTTAATAACGGTCATTTTGTCGATCTTTGGTACTTGAGTCAAAAATAAACTTCTTATAATTACAAGTTGTTCATGTTGTGAAATATCAATTACATCCACAATTATATCATTATTTATATAACATATATATCATATATATCTAGTATATACTTGAATTTATAATATTACATAACATTTAGAGGTAAGAGATGAAATGCACCGTTCGTGGAGACGCTAAGCCGTATGTATGCATGACGCTAATTTCATTTCTATTTTGTATTTTATGGAATGAAATCATAATGATATAAAGGTGTATTATAATTAAAGTATAATATAATATATAATATTATTTACTCCATCCTATATAGATCCCACATATGGCATTAACTATTCAAATCACTTTGAGGGGGCGGTAGTCCGCTCTTCCTAAAATGAAATTATCGCGTTTACCCATAATAGAAATCATTAAGGAATTCCATAAATGAAAAATAAATAATAATAAGGAAAAAAAACATAAAATATATCATATATAAAAATAGTGTCATCATAATGTCCACCATGACAGGTGTTAAAAGAAGATTGAACAATCATCGTTTCGTGAGGCAGTAATTTGCCAACCACAGAAACAGTATGTTCATTAACCCTTAGATGAAGGTGTGTGTAAGTTTAAATATATTAATTCTCATAAAAACATCCAAGTATATTGAGGATACTGTTGTTGTTACAAAAAGATAGTAATTAAAAGAGTTTACTGGGTTGGAGAAGCAAAATAAAACAAATGAACACAAGAGAAGACATTACCTTAAAATCGGGTAACTCTTTTTGATTTGAGCCAAAGGCTTCCTTGGGCAGACTTCTTCCCAATGTTAGGCTTCTAGGAGTAAGAGGGGAAATTTGAAAGAGTATTTGGGTAGAGGTTGGCCGAGACAAATGGCTTGGAAGGTGTGAATATGGTGGTATTGGTGGGGGCCATTTATAAGAGGGGAGGAGGGGCACTCTTGGGAAAGATTGAAATGTTACTTTATTATGAAATTACTTTCGGATTCTAAAGGACACAAAATGATATATTTCTAGGATAAGGTGATAAGGGCTCGAAATAAGCTCATTCAATATGTTTTTTACAAGTGTAAGCATTATATTGTACATTATTTTTTCATTTTATTTAAATCATTAATTAATGAGGTAATCGCTGCATCATCATGGTGTCATAAAACATTTAATTTATTTAATGTCTAAAAATTATAATAGAAAATATCATGAAGTTGGAAATCTTTTTATCTTTACAATGAATATTTATAGTCAGAAATTTACCTTATATAACAACATGTAATTATTGTTTTAGTAAAACAACACATGTTTGTGACAATTTTATTTTTACTTTAAATAAAAAGTTATTAATGTCATTTTCTTACCCAAGTGGCTCCATGGGGTCCCCAAGTTGACCCATGGATTTTCTTGGTTGGCCATGACTCACACAATAAGGGTAGGACAAGTGTAAAGATACTTTCAAATTTTTATAATATCATTTTTACCTTAAATTTCACTAATTACCTTTAATCGCGATTAATAGAACTTAAAAGTTACTATTCACCAAAAATTATTTTAATCCCATTGAACCACATTTTACTTCCTAATGACAATGATGTATGTCGGATTTTGGAAATTCAAATCACAGAAGTGGTAATGTTTCATTTAAAAGAAAAATCAATTTTTAACTACCACTCAGTGGTTTCACTATTCATCAAAAATTGAAGTTTTTCAGAATAATGCCAAAAATTCACCATAATCTAGAATTGATATTCTTAATTCAAAAATGATGTCTATTTTACAAAATTAAAAACATATAAGTTTCATTATTTCATTTTATAATTAATTCCCATTGTCACAACAAATAGCATTTTTGAAGAAACAATATATATCAAAAGATTGACAATTGTTTATGTCCAATTTCAAAGTGAAATTAATTATAATGACCACCATTGGATAAAATGGTAAACATATATTATAATTATACATTAAAACCACTAAATAGTATAATTTATCACTGTAAATTATTTTGATAAAAAAGTTGTTTTTAAGTATTTTCTCTATTCATAGAAAATTGGAAGTTCTCAGAAAATTACAAAAAATTAAACATAGGATAATTTCGATATATAGAATTCAAAAATGAAGTCCATTTTGAAATATAATATTTATATAATTTCAAAAATTGGGTATTACTATTCATAACTACTCCTTTTATTGGTCACGGTGTGTTAGTATCTCGAATTTGCGTACAATGCAAGCTATTGCATTATTGAAAGAGAAGTGTATCGTGAAAGCTCAGGGTGATACAAAAACTCACATGGACGAATTACTATTTTTAGTCACATTAACCAATACAATTTATTTTCAAGAGAAAAATAATAAAATAATGATTAAATTAATGGACCTCCCCCTTCTCCACTCTAAATACCACCCCTCATCCCCTCATTGCCCTACAACACTCAAGGTTTTAGAATTTTCTAGATTATTCCCAATACCCTTCACGAAGTTATTCCACGCATCTAGGACCTTCTGGTCTCAGAAAATTTGAAAAGCCAAAGGTCATAAGGATTATCTCAATGAGTAGAGATCAAGAGGTAAAAATATTCTTTCATTTTCTTTCATTCTCATTGTAATTCTTTTTCTTTTCATATAATCTTGTTAGATCCCATTTTTTAGGAGGCATGAAAACTCTGGTATCATATATATACTTTTATTATAACTTTATTATTGAAAAAATAATCCTCCTACTTCTTCTCCTCCACCACTTATTCTAAAAATATAAACATAATTTTCCATATGTCGAATTACCGACATCATCGACCATGTGTTTTCCATTTCCATTACATCCATCATGGATTGTGATAATACCATTTTAATGGTTGAAAGAGATTTTAATTTTTATTCTATAACATCTTTTATGTTATAGATTTTACATAAATACATAATATTAAATTATATAACAAAACTAGTTCGTGATTATCGAAAAACCTCCAAAATGATCTAAACAAATATAATTAATTTTTTATATATTGGTTCATCATCATATCTGAAAACAAAGTGATAAATGGAATAATGTAACATTATGGAAATATATTGATACCATCTCATTCCATTTCTGTAGTTTTCCTTCTATTTGATAGGAAAATCATTTACGAACTGACCATGTAAATCTTGTAAAGAACGCGCTCGAAACAAAGGAAATAACAAAATGTTATTAATAAATGGGTTGATTGATATTCTCAAATGAATTTATATGGTGTTATAAAATTGAATATATTTTTTAAAATATTAATAACACTCTTACTGTTATACAAGAGTGTTAAACTCATTTTATGTAAAATGATCCTAAGTTAATGAAATTATTAACCCAATTTCCATTATTTGGGATAACCTTCTATTTTTATTGATTATGTGGTAGTACCATTATTTAAAAAATTAATTTTTGTTATATTATGTTTTATTAGGTGGATTTATAGTGTGTACACATATTCTATTATTTTTATACATCTCAGATCTAATGAGGGACTTTTATTTAAAATTACTCTTTTTATTTCTATTATTTTCATAAAGGGAGTGATTTCCGTGATGTAAGTGTTCTTGTTTTATGATTTTATTATAGTTATAGGTAATTTTTAATGATGAATGTTGGGACCTATATCTCCTTCCCATGCATTGGGTTTGATTATTTTGTATTTTTATCTTAAGTTTACTCTAACTTTACGTGTGATAGTTACATCGTATGTTAGTCATGAGGGTTACATTGTAAGGCAGATTAGAGGGTTACACATCATAATGTAGTAGTGAAGGTTACACGATTTAGTAATTAATGGCCCAAGTTACATTTATTTTTTATTTATGCTTAATAAGTTTTATGTCAATATCAATATTTAACAAAGTGTGTATTTGATACCTTATGGGTGAGAAGTATGACTTTGTCGAAATGATTTCACAATTTTATATGCATACCTATGGTAATGGTTTCTCTCCTCCTTTTTATGAACCTTAATGAGAATTTTATGGTCATTCCATGTTTCAAAATTTTATTCATATGGTTTAAGGGTGGGTAATAGAAAAGAATAATATTATATTAATGTTCTGAATACTCTTCATCAAAATAATTAATTTTTTTATTAAAAACATCTGTATTGTGGAAGCAATGGATATTGTATTAGGAATATATACATTGTATTCATGTGGTTTGATATGAATGAATTATGTCCTTAAATTATAAAACACTAAACTGAAGGTATCCTTGTTAGTTTAAATAAGTTAATTATAAATAAATTTAATCGATTACGCAGTAGTTAAGGTTCCAGTCATTATATTAAAGTTTTTAAAATAAATATTCACTATTATAATTTTTCATGGAATTGTATTCCTAGGTAGGGCGTACTGTATTCAAAACTATATCCCTTAAATGTGTTCCCCTCATAATGGTTCACATGGTTTCACCTAGGAGTAACATGGTTTGACAAATAGTGTGCTAACTTTTCCTAACCCTGCTATCTCAAGGTGCATTTTTTTGGAAGGATGGATACATGGTTTGTTCAAATTATATTCTATTGTTTAGTGTTTCAAAATAGGGAACATAATATCCATTTGAAAACCAAAATTCATTCCCTAACTATACTCAAACCATGAACTACCCCATGTGATTATTAAATTACCTAAATTCATCAAAAATAACCCGAAATAACAACCCAAACATGGTATGATCAATATATGGGTAAAATAATACATGAAACCAAAAATGAGGAACTACCATAAGAGTCAGTGTTTTACAGTATCCCCACCTTATAACATATCTAACTCAATGTATACTCTCAATAACCACTAATCCTCTAATTTGAAATGTTCTAGTTAATTAACACCTATATCATCTTCCCACTCCTTTATTTCATACTTAACAGGACCATGTTTCCACAATACGCGAACAAACATCACAGTCTTTTCCCAAAAATCATTCTCACTATGATTCAAAAAATGAATAATGTTGTCCTCAAAGGAAACAGAATCCATAAGATCAAGATCATTTAAATGAATTAAATGATAAGGTTCAGTGTGAAGCATATGAAGTTGTGATAGATGAATAATATTGTGACTGAAACTATACCTTTGTGGGAGTGCCAATCTGTTCATCACCAAATGATTTCTCTCAACAATCTCAAATGATCCATAATTCCACGTAACCAAAATTACACCACTTAATCATAATGCAATCCAATATTTCTAAAATCATATGGAATAGATAATCCCAAACTATATACTCAAGTGGATAATGGAATTGATTATCATATAAATCCTACTTACTCATAGCTTTACCCATATGATTCTGAATTAGAAGAACATGCTCTGATGCATCCTGCATGAGATGTGCTCCCAAAAACCCTAACATTCATGACCTGTCCTTGAGGGGCCTATGTCATGACAACCATAATCCTACCTCCAATAGTCTAGGCGCTAGTGACTAGCATCGAGTAGGCATATCCCACAAATGTGAAGCATTAACCTAAATTACCTATGTAGACACACACACACATCTCCATGACATAAAATGATGAAACTCTAAAGAACTAAAAGGATGCATGCATCCATCTACGATCCCACAATACAGTATGATATTTAATGTACTAGAATGTAAATAGTGAAAAAAATAAAGCCCCCCATAAAGAGTATGTATGAACAAGTCCATCTTGAATGTAAAGGATACTGGGATTTCTATATAAATTCATAGGAATACACCTTTTTATGTATGGTCCCACTAAGCATCGTCTGGTCTGGTCTACCTAGGACTCAGTCAAATGGGCGATAATATACACAATACATGACATGTCCTGGAAAATCCCATGTAGGGGGGGAGTATAACAACACTCAGTAGGGAACCCCAAACCCAAAAAGAAATTCAACAAAGGAAAATACAGTCAACTCTAAATGAGTATATGTTTAAAGAACATATAACAAGAACATCAGTATATAGTCAAATGAGAAATAACTCTATTATAAGGTCAAAACCAACTACCAACAATAGGATTTTTCTTGAATCATGCTCATTATTGAAGAACACACACTTCGAGCCATCATATCATCAAATTCATTCAATGAAGCAAGCCAAGTCATTTGGGCCCCAACCAAAGAGAATGAATTGGGTGAGGTAGACTATTATACAAAGAGATAGTATCATATGGATACTCATAGGGTGATACTGTATACCTAATATAGATCAACCCACTATGTAGGGGATGATTCACAAAACCATTGGGGGATACCACATAACCTACCGATGAGGCCCGCTGTATGGAGGATCAACCACCTATTCAGGTAAGTTATACCAATTCTAAAAACTCTATTATGGGTGATAGAGGATCACACTCTAGTAGCAGGGATGGATACTATGCCCTATCTAAGACTTGACCTCTAGAAGGGATTACAACCGAGTGATGTGGATATAATAATACACTACACTCAAGGAAAGGACCATGGGAACACACTCAACCTATACTGGTCAAAAATAAAAAGTCATGATTGGTCTCAAAGTGACCATCTCGACATTTGGATCTCAATTCTGTAGGAAGATCATCAATTGGATGGTCTATTCAAGATTTATGAGCATTTGATGCTGTAGGGGTCACTGTACCCATGGATAGACCAACACAATTGGTCCATCTACCACACTAACCTATATATGTGGTCAATTGACTATGATCCCACCACACAATCGCTGCACCCTCGGTCGACCATCATGGTTGACTATCATGGATGGTAAACCAATGTACACAAAATATGCACTGGCCATGTAGTCGATCGGCACGATTGACAATCGTGGTCATTCAATACCATTCTCTTCCCCGATTTCCCTAGATCTAAGCCAGGTTCGGCCTTGACCGCTATCTTGACTTGACCTACCGACATAACCCTACACATTTTTCCTAGCCAATCTGTCTAGCTCGGTCTACCACCATGTGCCACATGGCACTTCTGCAGGCCCTACTGCCTCCCAACATCCACTTTAGTGCGCCGTTGTGCACCACTATACCCCACCTCTTTCAATTTTATGAGGTGATCCTTCTCCTTTGATGTCTGATAATCAAAATAGGTAAAAAATGCATCTTGTATAAGCCTCATCTTCATTGAAAAATGTGTCCCATCATCAGAACTTCTCTCAAAATGGATTAAATATTTTTTCATTATTTTGAACTAAAGAACACCAAAGAATAAGAATTTAAGAATCATCTGTGGTCCGAATCGGTATATCATTTTCATTACACCTTTTTTGTTCCATGTTGATCCAAGATCTATGATATCATATCATTTCACCAAGAATCATGCCTGCAATGATCAGTGGATTATAATGTGTCAAACCCAGGAAAATAAAGAATGCATGTGGTGAAATATGGAATTGGTTGAGAAAAGAAAAATAAATCAAGGGGAACAAACCACAATCAATGTTCATGTCGATCTTAGTTCATTTCCCTTATAATTTAAAATGAAAACATCAATGAATTAAACATTTTATACTTCTCCTGATAAAATCCCTGCAAAAATAAATCCCGTCCTATAATACTCATTATCCATGAATCAGTATGTTCATAATTTGATTAATGTTCATTGTATAGTTTAAGAATTTAGAATTAAAAAATTGAAAAAGACACCCTACCTCACTTTGGATCAATCCTTGATGGTGAATGAATCTATGTCATTATCATTGTTGTTGGTTAGATCCTCAATTTCCGATGGTACACTAATCATCAAAGCTCAGTTTGTTGGTGTTCATCCATGGAAGCTCTACCCTAGTATCCTCTATAAAACTCATAGGTTATAAGGACAACCTTGAAATTTGGTTATAACTGGGTTTATAAAGGATTTCATTAGGTCACTCCATCATAAAATAGAAATAAATTTATTTATTTAAATTATTTATTATTTACGTTTGTGATGACATTTTCACAAAAATATCATGTTGTAAAAGGTTCTGTCATTCCTAAGAAAAACAACACATTATAAACTCAATGGTGGTCTTGTATTTCCAATCAGAGTCCCTGTTCATTAGTTATTAGGATTTAAACATAAAATAATTTTATTTAATAATTTTATTTATAGTTACATCCATGGTAACGTATTCTATAGATGAATCTCACTAACAAATGTTGGTACACACCTATGGAGAATCATTGTTCTGCATTCAACAATGACCTCATATTTCTGATCTAGAACCCATTTTCGAGTTATTACACTTTTCATGGAAGACCACCCATGCATGATATTATGTATTTTAATATTTTTCTAACATTTTTTCTAGGGACACTGGGTCATAGAGTTGCATGCCTTCTCAGAACGTGGTCTCAAAATCAATCCATATAATATCAAAAAATAATACATGGAAAATATGTGAGGTTACACTTACTACCCATCCTTTATACAACACAAATTTGATCTCCCAAGACTTCGATAAAATTCCACATATGTTTCCAACTAAATAGTCTCTGATAATTATTGTTATAGAAAAAATATTCCGGATATAGTGATTTTACAAATATTGATAAAAATCAAGGTCGTGATCTCTTTGCATGTCCTCTAGTACCATAATAGTATGTTCTGAATACTCGTATGTCTATGGGGGAAATCCATTCTCCAAAATACCAATGTACCCAATTCCACCTGTAAGACTTTATTGAATCATGATGTAAATTGTGCATCATGGGTTGAATCTATGCTCAATAGTACCCCAGTCAAACTTACTATCTACCAATAATGTATCTCACCAAATTTTTCACTGGTAAAATCCTCTCAGATAGGAGAGAAATGGCCTTCATTTTTCAATTGATCCACAATAACCCAAATTGCATCATTCATCCAAGGTCTATAAATAATAACACAAAAAAAACCCATAGTAACATTGTCCCACATAAATTATGAAATGGGATACTACTACCGTAAATGATGTTGTCATTGATTTTCTTCCTTCATATGTTGATAGTTATAAAATTATGTCACAAAAATTCCCATCACTTTTTTTATTATTGTCCACCAATATTATCTCTGAAGATCAAAACACATTTTGCTCAATCTATAGTGATCTGCGCTATTTTCTTAATGAATGTCACACACTATAACCTCACACAAACATGAAGGTTCCACAATATGTTCCATAATAAATATGATGTTATCCTCATCTATAGCCCAATTTTATGGTGAATTCCCTCTTTCAAGGGTTTACTTCAAAGAAATGCACTCCATATAATAATATTTCTTATCACTAAACATTTTCTGGTCATCTTAAACATTAATATGCATCATAGGCATGAATCTCATCATCTTCCACATAGAACTATACTGTTAAACATCAAGAGTTTTTTTCTTCCTTCACAAAGACTCATCAACATTGTTTATTGTATCTAACATATATTCTTTTTCAATATCAAATTACAACATATACTCTACCCAAATACACCAATATAGATTGAAATCTCATTGTAAAAAAGAAATACATTAATCTCTTGTGGTCAGTGTACAAATTATACTTTTCTCTCAAAAAGTAATTAATCCAAAACACTATGTCTTAAAACACGTATTCTAAATCACGATTATGTGTAGGGTAATTCCATCCACGTTTCCTCGACTACCATGAACCATATTTTAAACCTCATTCTCCCTACATCAAAACTGATCCATGGTTGATCCCAAATCCATATAAAATATTATACTCCTCAACCAAATCAGGTAGGATCAAGATCAGTTCCAAAGTTAAATACTTATTTATCTATGGGAAGTCATCTTCATAAGGAATATATCACTCAATGATGATATCACATTCATCAAGCCTAAATTTGGATCTTTAATGGGGTGAAATTCCTATATAGAACTCTAATAATAACCCTAAAATGCCAGAAATCATTGAAAATAAAAACATTATTGGGATTCTATTAAGGGGCCACTATGTACACATCATGTGGGTTTACTAACACACCTCTTTTTATGATGATGTGGCCTATGAATTGCCTCATTCTAATCTAGAATTGACAATTAGATAACATGGAGTATATATAATGATTTGTTCGTGTAATCCAGATGATGGGAAGTTATTAAATATGATCTTCATGGGTATTAGAGTACACCAATATGTCATCCCAAAGAAATAACCACAACCTGAACTAGGTACAGGGAGAGTATTTGGTTTGACATGGCTCCAAATACAATCCAATTATTTTTCACTCTAAATGGTATCCTGAAAAATATGTTTAGGCTATACCAACTTCTAATAGAAGACTTTGGTATTATAGAAGGTTGATATCTTAGTTTTTGCTGATTTAACCTCATTTAAATCATAGAGAATACAAAAAATCCTCTTATCATGTCAAAGAGATCATCCAATCAAGGAATAGGATATTATTTCCATATATTCATTTGATTTGACTAATGGTTATGAATAGATAAACAAAACATCTTATTAGACATCATTGAATAAAAATCTAGAGAACCCATAGAAACACACTTGAGCATATAAATCCCTTATCTCCCAATTGATCCGAATAAGACTTAATCTATTTAATGCCAATTTTTTCCATCAATTAAGGTGTAAAACTAACAATCCATCTCAAATAATGGTATAATTTAAAATTTCATCATTTCACTCAGGTGGAAGACCAGAGATTTATTTTGAAGATATATCATAAAACTTTTCCCCTATAGGTGGAAAGGAATAATGTTTCACACCCCAACATCCAACCAAAACCCTACAACCTGGGTGGTAATCTCTCTAAATTTTTATTGAATTGGACCTTCATGGCATTCTTGGATATCCCATTCTCTAGGATGAGAATATTTTTTATCCTTATGAGATGTGATGGTCACAGTTCTATAGTAATAATCATTATGGTCTTGGAATGATACCAAACAAACAATTCGCAATATCAATTAACAACCTTACATTTCATATATATATAAATACCCAAAAGAAACTAAATTATCCAACCCTATGATAACACCCCAAACATAAATAGATATACCTTGATCATAATCCTAATGGTGTGTCCATTTTCATATACGAAATCCGAAAATCTACCATCAAACTCAAATCATTACAAAGTTGAGTAGATATAAATGAATGTGAGGATCATGTAGAAAATAATGTGCTAGAATGTGTGGAATAAACAATAGTAGTACCTCTAGTTTTTGGTGGTCCAACCATGCTATCCATATGTATAAGCCAAAAAACATGAAACTATCCTACCGCACTTACATGTGTTGTAGTCTAAGTACCATGTGTCTTAATATTGTGATCATATTGATGTTATATCTTGAAAGAATCATGTCTGCTTCCTCAACCACCACGGTAAATCATACTACAATTCCCGGATTAGTATGGGGTAGAAGGCCCCCTTCATGTAATATGGTTCTTTATATCTACAAAATCACTACCCATAATAAATAGGTTCCTATAGAACCATGTAGATTTATTATATTGAAAAAATCATGGAACTCTGTCAATTTTTTGGGACACTGGTTACATTAGTGACCTATCCTAACACACTAATGGTAATGTACTTTAGTATTTCAAAAATCAAATGATTATTCCTCCTACCAACTCTATAATGCACTATTCTATATTATTTTCTCAAATCAATGCACCCTACACATAGATGATGTGCCTCCTTATCATCCAACATAAACCAAATATATTAAAAAATAATCCTTTTTAGGTTCCCTTATGAAATGGGGGCTTAATTTACCACCTTATAAAACTTCATCAGGGGAGAGATATTCACCTGGGACTTAATATCTCATTAAAGTACAACTGAATTTTTTTTCCATAGTTACCTTTACCCTTTCCAATTTTGGGACAATGTTTTATAACTAGAACTCCTATTTCAAGTCAGAAAAATTCTATATAGCCCTCTTGAGGTCTCTATCCATGAAATTCATAAAGTAATAAAATTTCTCAGAGAACTTTTCTCAAAATCATAATGCTTGAACTATCAAATAATCTAGTTACACTATAAGAGGAAAATTTCCATATATATCCTCATATCATCCAATAAACAAACATCATCATGGATACATGTATCTACAATGAAAAAATTTTAATTACAACATATTAAAAAAAATTATCAAAAAAAATTAAAATAATATTCACCTTAGTATAAAACCTTTCTTCCCACCTAAGTCAACACATGATTATAAGGGCATTAGGACTACCTTCAATCATCCCTCACCTAGGTCATTCATAACATATGGTAAACACTTTCGTAATTAAAATATATCATTAGACACTAATGTTATCAATTTCATATTATTATCATCATTTAAAATTATAAATTCCTTATTATGATCCATTTCATTTTAATTTACTCAATGAAATGAATTTTAGTTTCCAGAACTCACCCAAAACAATTGTTCAAGTGCATGCCTAAAATAATGCATGTTAAAAGATATCTAGATACCATAGATTGAAGTATCCATATACAACTCTCATAGCATACCATTCCGTGAGGTAAGTCATATAAAATGAAAACATCACATAAAAATTTCATCACCCAAGATAAAATAACATCCAATTGTTATAGAAAACATCCAGAACATCATTCCCACTATGTGTTATGTGGGTGTTCTCTATACAGGGGTCATTTATTCCCATGAATTTGATCATTAAAAATATCATATCATCTTATCCTCCTTCCTCCCTTTCCCAAAATAATATTGCAACTATAAAGGAATAAAAAATCATTTGACCCAACTTTTCGACATCCCAACCCAAGTGAAAAATGTTGGTTCCTAAAGCTAGTTTGATATTTCACCTATATTTATTCTTTATCCAACAACATCATTCCATCTTATGTATGTGTCTAAGTATGAACAATTAATAATAATGTTATCACACTTTATTATATTAGTTGATTTCATTATTCATTCAAGTCCAATTTCATTTATCTTATATTAGACATCAATTCATGTACCAATATATTAGATCCCTAGTGAAACAGTCAAGTACCCCATGGGTATTTTGTGCACCAACCCCAATAACACACTGTTGGGGTATTTGGAGAATTTGTCTATGTTTATTTAATTATTGTTCATGTGAATTAATTTGAGGCCTAGAGTATTAGTCCATCACTCCATTATATTTGGAGCATCATTACCTATCTTACACCCCATTTACAAAATCAATCATAGTTATCCCATATGAAACATTTAAATCAATGTAAAAAATAACTATCTTTTATGCAATATTTTTCATTAAGGGATATCATTTAATTTATAAATCAGATCAATGGTTCTTTTCTTCAATTACATTGAATAATATGATCAAGACACCATTTAACCATTTAACATAAATTAATAAGATATTTCATTAACAGTTTAAATTTAAATCAACCAAAATCTAGTATTCAAATTAAAAAAATAGAATGATGTAATATATTTCCAAAACCCCATTAATTATTTTTTAAATTAAATTATAGTTATTTAAAATATAGTATCCATCCCCATGTGTTTCCATAAATCGGTTTTAAAAATATCTAATATGTCTATTGGGATCTGTGTTGGGTTTCCCAATTTCTCATAGTTAAATTCATCATTTTATTATAGATTTAAATTGAAAAATGTCAAAATTGAATGTTGCTATTTTAGACACATGATAATAATCATGTATATAGGATGTAACAATTAGACTTCTTACATTAATATCATTGCTGAAAGATTTCCATATCGATGCCCTATATTTGATGTAGAGTGGTAAAAATATAATAGGGGAAGATATCTTTGAGTGAAACCTCAAATCAAGATCCAATGAATTAAGATCTATAAAAACCTAGATCTAAACAAATTAATAATTGAGGATTAAATTATGAAACTTTTTATTGGAAGAAGATGTGATATTAATTAATCTTAATCGAGGGAGAAATTACATAACAAGGAGTAGTTAATACTTCAACTATATCATCAATTCCCTGTTAATTAGGTTCTATGAGCCTATTAAGGTCACTAGGAGCTTGAAAATGATGGAAATTGTGTTAGGCTGAAATAATTGGTTTAGAGATAAAAACAGGGGGTTCAAAAGTTTTAGAATAAATTTTCAAGTATTTACCTTTCTCGACCCATAGTTTCTTAGGAATGGAACATCATTTTACAATTTTGGCTACTTAATTGTGTGCCACTAATTATGAGTTGAATGTTTTCTCTTAAGAGGAACATGATTTGATAAACTATTTCCTAACATTTCAATTTCCTTATATCATGGTGCATTTTTTGTGTAGGGTGGTTTCAGGGTTTTTTCATGTTGTGCCCATCCTTCTTTGGCTCCAAACGGTGACACAATTTCCTAGGAAAAACTACACGGATTACCCTATCGATGAAATAATAGTGCCCATCCCCATGATATTTTTATCCTCTATAAATTAACATGAAATAATAAAACTGAAAAACTAAAACATGGTATGATCAAAACAAGGGTATAAAATACATGAAAACTATCATGATTCATCTCCAAAAAAGTATAAATCATACAATATATTACATACCACTATTTCTATATATTTTTTAAAATTGAAAAATTACCCTATTTTACATATGTACCTCCATATCCATTATTGAAACCTACATCAATTCACAAAACCATCATTCAAGATTTCTTGTAAAAGTATTATTGTTGTATACATATAATAATTTTGTCATGATTATTATTCTCTAGGTGATGGAAAACTTACTATTGAGAATAAAAATGGTATGATGACTATAGTAATTGGTGTTATCATTATTATGAATCATCTATCACGAAACATGATTAAAACATTCACATTGACCATCTGTTGGACTCATTGAAAAAAGGGAGGATATAGTTTGCTGAGAGTTCAGGTGTTAGAGACTATGGAGGATAGATGATTTAGTTTCCTATTGTCCAATATTTATAGAGGAAGCACTCAAGGGAATATCTTATTGGGATTAGAAGATGATTCATGCATGAAAAATGTAGAATTAAATCAACTAAAAAGGAAAAATACTATGTTTGGATAATTTCATAAATGAGAATATCGGTCTCCCAAATGTATGATTATCTATTGAATGTTTTTAATATTGAATTTATGGGAAGTATTAAAATCATTGTCATAAGGGGATGGCTCATGAATAAAATAATAAATCTTGTATGAGTAATGTGTTTTCTATTAGAAATGAAGACATTATGACTAAAATATAAATGGAAATGTTCTGAGAATTTATCGGGGGGATTTATTTATTAATGTACTACAATTCACCGATTTTGTTATAACAACCATGAAAAAAATAAGAAATGTTTATAATTTATTTTTGTTATGTATTTGAAAAATAATATTTTAAATGGTATTGATGAACTACATAAGTGATTGAAGGTAAAAAAATATATTTCGATAAAGTGAAGATAACCCATAGATTATTCTAGTTTTTAAGATAATCATCTTGGGATAAAGAGATATGGGATATGAATAAGTAAATTGGATAGTAAAAACACCCTATAAGTGAATAATAATTTGATAAAAAGGAATCTTATCCTATAACTGATAGATTTTACTTCATTATTGTATTTATAAAATATTTACAATAATCTCTTTTTTACATATAAAATGTGGAATCATGTATAGTTTCAATATGTTTTAATTATAATTCATGTTTTTACCATCTTTTAATATATTTCATGATGATGTTATTCACATGATTGGTATACAACAATAAAGAGATACTTTATGATATATAGAGGATTAAATTTATGGTGATATTGAAAAATTTACTTATCTTCACTATTAATTTTGAATTTTTATGGGATATAAGGTTAATCATTTCTGGAATGGTTTAATTAAGGATGAGTATTTAAATATTTAAATATCACATCACCATAAGATGATTTATCCATATTGGATAAAAAGGATAATTTTATTTTACTATTGATAGAAGTAATTAGAAATCATTCAATTATGGGTCATGTTTAGTGCATCAAAAAAGAAAAAGTTGTCTATTAATGTAAAATATAAATTGTAAATTGATCAAGGAATAAGAAAATGATGATATTGTTCTTATGATATGTAATGAACTCATGTGAGAATATTTTTTCATGAATATTCACTAACATTATGAAATTTTACATGAAATAAATTTTTTTCATGATATCATCATTTTTAATGATACTAATGAAATTTAACATCCTAATATGGTTTATGGATTTTTTATTATAAACATTATATTGATCATTTACTCTATAACTAACAATTAGTATTTGGGATTTAGTTTTCCCTTATAATTCCATGCTTTTAAATGCCACTTATGTTCTTATATTTGGAAATGTATAATCTCTTCTTCCATACAACTATCAAAAATACATATTTATTTTTCTAGAGGATTTTTTATCTTCCCTTCTTATGATGTGGGTTTTTATGAAAGAATTTACACATTTTAATCCTTTGATGACCCATAAAATTTAGTAGGGAAATTTTCTTTTAAGATGGTGTGAATGTAAAAATATCAATATGTTTTGGAATATATTATTAAAATAAACTAATAAATTTCAATATTACCCATTAAATGAAATTCCATGTTTATGTTGTGTCATACGCAACAATAAAATTAGCATTCAATACACAGATATCTAAGATTAAAAAAAATTCCACAAACTATTAAAAAATTAAAAAATTATATTATATTTATCCCCATGCCATTGAAATTTAGGGTAAGAATGTGATTAAATGAATTATTATAATATATGGTTTAAACATGTATTTAAAAACAATTCATGGATGACCAATTAATGAAAAATAAAATTAAAAACATATTTGAGAATAGAGGAAATCCTTTTCAGAAAAATTATGTAGATGAAAATAAAAATTATATTTAAACACACCTATTTTAGTTAATGATTTCATTTATATTTCAATATTTTATATAAAATAAAAAAACTCATCTATCATAATATATTTTTAGATGAGAGAGAAAAATTACGCTAAAGATTAGTATTTTTCAAAAAAAAAATTGTTTTCCTTCTATTTTTCAGACTTATTTTTAATAATAAATTTTATAAAATTTATAAAAAATTTTAATGAATTATAATTAATTTTTTAATAATCATGTAGAAATTTTCTTAGGGTGTTTTTTGTATAATTTTCTGAAATGATTAATATTTTGATGAAAAGAGATATATAATTAAATTGAATTTGAAACTCTATTTTCATTAAAACTATTTAAGAAGTAAAATTATAATTTAATTTCTTTAATTAAAATTAGTTCAATTAAACATATATTAATATATTATAGGTAGTTCTACCTATTTTCATATTTAATTTTGATTTAAAATTCATGTAAGCTTTTAAATATTTTCCATTTAGATAAAATAATTCTTATTGTGTATAGAGGATAAATTTTACATAATGTTTTTTAAACTATCATAATAGACTTAAGAAAAATGGATACCATCTTTATCATAATATTAATATATAAAATATAATAATTTTAGTATTAATTTTTTAAAAATTAATATTAAAAATAGTTAATATTAATTACCATGTTAAAGTTAAAATGTGTTTATAAGGGGTAAACCTAAATTTATAATGGTCAAAATAAACCAATAACATATGTAGTTTTTTTGTTGAAATTTTAAAACTAGTTAACATCTGATTATAGATAATAATATATTTCGGAACATTTTCATCACAGCTTTATCTTGTCAAAAATTACAATCCTATCACAAATGTTACATATTAAAGGCCACCATGTCTTCTATCCTCTTCACACCTTCAAATCAATTTCGTTCAACCGTTACCTTCACAAATAACTTCTCAATATCCATACTATAATCCCATAGGCATTATTGGTTTATCAATTCCCACCTATGGGTGATTTTTTTTTGAAATCCTAATGTGGTTATATGAAGAAAATGTAATGTTTATCAATGAACATTTTTCTTTATTAATCCTTCTCATTAAATTATTATTAAACCATTATAACATATCAAACTAAGTATATTATATTATATTTATATGTTTTTATTTTATTTTAATGACCTAAAACTATCCACACAACCATCATATTTATTTGGAAATCATCATTTTTTTAATGGAAGACTACTGCCTCTTGAATTAATGTAATTTGTTTTTCACTTTCTACCTCTCAAAATTATGTATGATGAGGAATAAAAAAGTATATTTATATTATATTTATTAAATAATTACACATTTTGTTTTATTGTATCATATTAACAATTTTAAATTCCATTCCATGTGGGATATGATAATGTCACTTGTGTTTACGGTGGACTATCGCATCATGAAGCATTGTAATTAAATTTTCACTAATTATTTACATGAAAGTTACAAAAGATACCTTTATTTGATATATTTTATATAAATGAAATAATAATTATTTTAATGAAATATTTATAAATATTAAAATAAAATAAATAATTTTATTTCTTACATTTTCAATCTACGAAAGATGATATCATTGTTTGTGTACGTGTGGACTACTGCCATCATAAATTAATGTGACCCAGTCTTTTCATAAACTCAGCAAAAGAATGATACGTATAAGTATATTTAAAATAATAATGTGTTATTTTTTATATATTATAGTTATATAAATCAAAAATATTACTCACTTATTTTCCATAACGATCACTGAAGTGTGGAAATGTTACTCATTCGTACACACGACCTACGTTTCCCTGATAGTAACATACATCTTTACTAAAAAATCATTTATTATTGGTATTAAAATTATAATATAAGTATATGTATTATAATTACTTCATGATTTTTATTATATATTCAGTTTATGTAACCATGATAAATGTAAGAGGGCTGAATATAACAAATAAAAACAAATATTAAAAACAAAGAGAATATTACATAAAAAGTTATTTTAATATGAAAATGTAAAAAATGTTTAAATAATGGTCATAAGTAAATAAAATATTGTACAAGAAATATAATTAGGATTAGTTATTATATTTGAAATAAACCGAAATTTATTATACCAAATGTTTGACTATGTGTCAATGATATTAATAAATAAGGTAATGGATTTATAGTCTCTCTTTTATTTCTTAGACACAAATCAAAAATCACCACTTGTTTATTTTTTGGAGATTATATACAACTCAATTAAAGGGATATAACTTATATCCTATTATTTTAATGAAATTTAATTTTTCATATTTCTTTATTCATTATAGTGGGTTGTGATTTAAAATATTACTTATGAGGTAATTGATTTTTTCTCAATTTTATTTTGTTGATAAAAATTTCTTGTTATGAACCGATCATATTGAGAGATGTATAAAAATACCCATTTAAATTTAATTTAAAAAATCTAATATCATCATTATTTTATAAATTTCATTTATTTGGAATCATTCATTGGGATTTTGATTCAATGCTTACAATGTTGTGAGGATTTATTTTTGTAATCTCATTGTTTATTAGTATTACACTTCATTATAATATAATGATTGAATATTATATTCTAACTATCTTGGAACGCATGTATTTTAATCAAAAGTTATTATTAATAAATAATACATGTATTTACATCATTTTCCATTAATCATGATTTCAAAAAAAATTAAATAAAAAACATCTTTATATCTCTATTCGGTCCAAAATCTTTATTCCTCTAACACCATGTTTTATAAAAATGCATTAAAAATGTTTTATTATTAATATATTATTTTTAATCATAATTTCTACCCATTTCATACATTTTACTAAAAATAATAAAATGTATCATCAATTAATTTTTGAAAAAAATATAGAATTAATTTTATCGAAAATTTGAATGAAATGATTATTTTAATGTGAAAAACATAAACAACATTTCATGTCATCATAGAAATTATTTTATTTGATTTATATATTATATTCTTTCAAGTTCATTTAAAATAAAATAATTTTCATTGTTTTCAATTTTTTAAATGTTTTTTTTTCAAAAGAGAAATGGTATTTCACTAAAGAATTATTTTAATTTTTTTAAACCATCCATTATATGTTTTCAATATTATTTTCAAATAAAATGATTTCCATATTTTTTTGTAATATATAGTTGTAAAAAATATATTTAAAAAAATGTAATATTCCTTAAGAAACATTGTTTTTTATTTATCTTTCAAAATTATTATCCATCTATGATGACATCATTTGATGTAACATATGATTTCTTGGGTATATGAACCTATAATACCATTATAATTCTTTCTAGTAATTGTATATGTTTATGATCTCATGATGATTATGAAACTTGTTTATCATTAAAGGGTTATACCATAAATAAATTTGTATGAAACCTTCATCTTTTTCCCATGGGTTGTGATATAATGAAATGATTAAAATATTATAAATAATTTTCCATTTCTATATGTTATGATATACAAAAATGTTAATGGAACCAAATTAATTTCATGGGTTATGATATGATCAATATTTTATGATATTATACAATAGAATTATATGATATTGATTATGTGATAGTTGATAACTATTTCACCCTCCATCACATTGGGAATTTATTTATATCTCATGAGATAGGTAGGACTGGAATGGTGAGGGAACCCAGTTTAGTTAGGGATTTTTTTCTATGATGGGATTGGAACTGAACTTTGAGTTATACTATAGTTTTGGGAGTGAAATCATTCCACTATTTTATACTTATAAATGATCCTTGAAAATAATTGAAATTATTTTCATTATTATGTAAATGAAACTAGTATAGTTCACATTAAAATGTTTTGGTCTCATAGATAATGTTCTTTTATTTTCATATGATTCATGTATTATGAACTACTAATCAATATTCCATGACTCATAATTCATATCATAGATATGAAGTGTATGGTTTTCATATTTTTTTATTATGATCTCATACCCTTATGATCATATTATACATATGTGTCTCCATTGTATTCACATACAGATATTTTAATCTCACGGTTTCATATTTTATCGTTCCTTGATTTATGATGAAATATTTTATATATTGTATATATTTCTATATTAGTGATAGAGAATATATTTATGGGATATATTGAAGATAATTCACAAAAACATAATATTGTATACCCAGAGCCTAAATAAATTATATTATTACCTTCCTTAGACATGTGTGTTGTAATGTAATGAATATTCATCTTAAAATAAAAAAATTCCATGTATAAAAACCATGGATCTCTATATGGGCCTTTATGTAATCACACTCTTGATTTAATATTTTGAAATACTTGTCTATTATGGTAGGATGAATTAGATTTACCCCAAGTAATTATATATTAAAATATAAATAAATAAAGTTATATTAATTTGATACTTTTGTTTCATAAATGAAACATCAAAATGAATATAAACAACAAGAAATTAATAATAAAGTAACATATATAATAAAACCCTATAACCAAGATCATTACTATTGAATTAATTCTATTTTTCATCAGTAGGTTAAGAATATTTTAGATATGAAATTAAATTCTATTTTTAAAAAAATAAAATATAAAAAATCACAAAAAAATATAGAATATGTGAACTGTAAATTAGTGATTGATATACTTTGATACTACTCGAGTGAGAAAATTCTAGTATTCCATAATTCTACACAACAAAAATATTATATTTTGTACCACCTAATGAATGGAGGGTCAATAAAAATAGTCATGATTTAAATATAATTAAATTATCATAATAAATATTGATATTTATGGATTTCACATTAATATAAAATCCAATTTCTTTTTTATTTTCACTTCATCTCAATAGGATTTATTATTTTTATCAGCAATGTTTGAATATGATATAATTTTGGAAAGGTTGAATTAAGGTCCTTTATTACTTCTTATCATGTCTATCCATTACATTTTTAAGATAATTGGATCATTCTCGATCCTCAACAAGGATGTGTTTATATGATCATTAATTCTTAAATAATCTAGAGTTTTATTTTACCATCTAATATGCTAATGTATTTTGAGGTAATTTTATTTTTTGGTTATAACCATCTATATTGTCAAATAAATATAATAATCTATATGGATATACACTTCATGATATTATAATCCCTCTATATGTATCACTTTTTCGATATATAAAATACATCATATTTCTTCATTAGTAAGATTACCAAAATAATCCTTAATCCATGTTTCATGAAATTCTTCATAACAATAATAAATTATATTTAGGAATAATCTTCCAATTGATCATTTACCATCTGTAAGAAACCAAATAATTTCAGTGGGGAATTTTTATATCCAAATATATGTTATAAATAATGTTTTTTGAGTGTATATAGGGAGTTATTATCCCATTTTATGAAACCTTGTTTCTCTCTTTACCCTTATTGTTCTAGAAAAAATGATATATGATTGATGTTAAACTAGATTGAACTTTCAAAAATCATGATATGTTTTTACTAAATCATTTAATATACCCCACCGATATATGGATAAAAATATATATATTAAAAAAATTGGACATGTATATTCCCCAAAAATACTATACATTAATTTATCTATATATATCATGTTTCTTGTGATAACATAACCGATAAAAGATACATAGCCCATCTAAAATACACTATTCCTAAAAACCTATTCAATCCTCATGAATTATGTAATGTAAAAAAAATTTAATCACATGGCTTCAATTAGTATGATTATATTATAATATGATATAATATTTAAAACCCAAATTTATTGATTTAATATCTAGAGACATTATTCATCTTGTATATGAAGATTATAGAAACATTTATTATTCCAAAAGGTATTACTGTGACACCATATGTTTTTTAACTTTTATGAAATAAAATCGGGGGAATATCATAATTCTATACATTAAAATTATTATATTTTGATCAAAGACCAGCCAAATAATTTTTCTTATCAACGTTTATTTTATAGAATAATTCACATGCCTATAAAAGGGGATACTAATTTTTTAACATGATCTTGAAGAGTTGATGGTAATATATATATATAAACATTGATCTTTACATCTTTATCAAAAAGTATACTACTATGTCCCAATGTAATTCAAATGGTTATATAAAATAGTTTTTCAAATTCCATTATATTTTTACAGTCAAATCATCCAATTTAATGGGGACCATTCATTATGTTCTCTTAGATATTTCTAATTTTCTAAGTGAAATTTAAATTGAGAATGGAACCCCTAATCAAGCATAGTCCTAATAGATTCTACCCATAACAAATCAATATATTCTATCAAAATTAGAATTTCATAAATGATGATCCCATCCTTTAAACAAGTGATTTGTGTTAAATTAGATTCATTGTAATGTGAAAATATATGTTATTGAGATGTAATTTTTTAATATAGAGTAGCAATCCATGTTTCAGTTGCATAAAATTAGAGGGAAATTTTTGGATATTGAAATTGTTTTCTCATCCAGGGTGGTGATGATAAATCTATATAAGTACCATACATACATTCCCTGTATAACATCAAATTACTTAAAATTTAGTATAAATTAGTTTAATTGGTGATTCATCCTAAAAATGTCAATTGAGGATGAGTTATGTTTCTAATACGAAATTATTACAGTATATATCCTTATTAAATATCAATTACATATGGTGGTGTTTGATTATTTTTATTAATGATGCATAATATTGATGTATGCATAGAACTGTAACCACATAATACAGAAAACGTTTATTGATGGATAATTAAATTTTCATTTTTATTTGAGTATGGTAGTAATTATTTAATATTATATTAATATACATTTTATTTTTAATATAATATTTAAAAATAATATAAATGGAAAACTGTGAACATAATAAAAACATAAATTATACGTATATATGATGATATGAATTTCATGGTTTCAATATAGCTTATCCATTATCTATTTTATAGTAGGTTCTATAACCTAATAACAATAAATAATTATACCAATTTTTGATACTAACTATAGGTACTCGAATATAAAATATATATTAAATAATGTTTTATAACAAAAAAATATCACTCATAGTAGATCTATATATTTAGTTTCTCAAAGTGATTAGATATATAATTGATAATTTAAAAATTAATTTCAATATCCTTATTTCAATCTTCAAAATGCACTGACATATTTTTTAATCATTTATTACAATAACAGTGTTCCCTGGGGGAATACATTAATGATAATAGTGAGCTTATAATTACCAATGATATTTATAACCATGATAATAGGTTTTAACAAATGCTTTAAATTCATAAAAAAATTTATAAATATTAAAGACAATATATAATCACATTTATAGATTATATAAATGATTTTTTTTCATAACACTGAGGTTTCAAATGAATCTATCACAAAATAAATCATGGAATCATAAACCTATGTCAAGGATCACATTTAAGATAATATATCATATTATTTTATTCATATTTCCCTTGATCCATACACAGTGTCCCATGAAAAAAATCAACTTCAATATGGGGATGGATAATTATATTTTATCCTATTTTATAATAATATATTAATGTATATGTCTTTAATAGAAGTAAATGAAATCATATGAAAATAATAATAATCAGAAATACCATCATAAGGAAATTAATTTCAAAATCATATATTATCGAAAAACAAGATCATATATCATAAATATACCAAATAGTCGAATGGATTAATTATCATTAGAGATTCATTGTTTTATAAAGAGTAATCATTCATTTATGTGAAAATAATGGTAATAAAAATTAAAAATAATAGAATGTTGAAGTATGTCATGAAATTAAACACCTCAATTATATATCATCCCAATAGGGTATCCTTATTGTAATATTTTAAAGGAATCGGAATTAAATATAAATAAAAATGTGTGAGTTTTAAAAATGTCAAGATAATGTGATTATATCTTAGCATTAGGAGAGGAACTACACAATGAAGAGTTACAAGGATTTATACCAATGATAACCATTTTATCAACCATTTCACCTCCCAAAAATTTTTGATTCAGTAAAAATTAAATGAGGTTTTAATATCCCATATAGCTCACCTATAAAACCTCTAGACTCCTAAATAAATTTACAATGTAAATCTATAAAACATGGACGATGAATTGAAAATCCACCTCATACATTTTTTTCCCATTTTCATGAAACCATAAATAAAATATTATAGTCAATTTAATTTCAATAAATAAATATATCGTCCACATTATATTTAATGATTTTATAGGGATCATTGAATTTTGGGTAAAGAAACTAACAACCACATCATGTTATTCATGGGTTCCCTTTAGTTGAACCATTAATATTGATCAAAATCCATCCAAAATATGTTGGTTCTTAATTCCCATGAATGGAAAAATGATAATTATTTAGATTTAATGGGATATAAAATTTATAAATTACATATATTTCATTTATTTCATGTATAGAATCACCCGATAAAAACTATTGAATATTGTTTTCCCACATGATTCATTCGAGTTTGTAAACCATAACTAGATTCAATTTAATATATTTGTTTGAACCCTATATTTATTTGATTAGATCAAAATTAGATGAAATATTTCCACCAATCCCACACAAATTTTTTTAAACCACCTAGTTTTTATATTTTTATATATTAAGTCATTAATACTTGGAAACAAACAATATCTATTCAATTAATCAGAATGGGATTGAGTACAAAAGACATATTCTTCATGTAAAAATTGAATTGAAAACAAAATTCTAAAAAATTCATGATATAACATAAATAATATACATGAGAAAAATAAAACAACCAATTATTATTTTATACTTATCTAAGGAAACATTTTAATAATAAAGAAACTATGAGTTTGTATTCATAGAGGGAATAATTTATGATTGTATGTATCATCTAATTTATTTAGATAGGATATTTGAATTTCCAATGTATTGATTTTATAACTTATTGTAGTTGTGGTTAACTTGAATATATGTTTCCAAAATCTTGATATTCTTCTTATTAGGGATATTATTTTTTTAAATATATGACATATGATCAAAGGAATCTAAAAATATATGAATAGATTTGGAAATTGATTTAGAGAGCATCAATATAGATCTATCATATTAAATATATTACAAGAGGGACACCATGTGAGTTATTATAACTAAATGTGATGTTTTAATTTATTCTAGTAAATAAGTTATGGATATGAAAATATATATAAATATTCTAATTGATTTCAAACCATAAAGAGTAATAAAATTATCTAATATAACATAAACTAAATCTTGTAATGAATAAATATTTCTAAACCACACTATCTAAATAATAATCAATGAAGACAATCCAGAAAATATTCTTCTAGAGTTCATCAATAGAAAATCATATTTCCCTGATATCCATTATATAATCACATTATTGTTTTATATTATAATTCCAATGGACCAATTTTTGTTTTTTATAAAAAAATTCCAACATGAGATTAAATTTTATTAGATTCAACTATTAAATTTAATAATATTTCAATGATAATTTTTATACATGGTAGAGTGTATGAATATTGGAACACTATTTAATTTAAAGAGGTGTATCCTACACAAAAAAAAATATATCTTTCATTCCATCCAATTTTATATCCTTCATTAAATTTAATATTCTTATATGGATTGAAACCTTTACCCTAGCACAAAATAAATTGATTCAAGAATATGTATTACATATAATATGCTAATTAATATTAACAAATCATCTTATAATATTATTTCTTTGAAAATTGATATATTTATAGGACAAAAATTTAGCCTTGGTCCAAAAAATTCACTAGTTAACAATCTCACCAAAATTACAATTTTTCCATTAAGGATTTTTATATTTCTCCATCATCCATGGAAGAAATAAATTAGGTAATTTTTATAGTATTGGGTGGAGGGTTATTTTAGACTGTAAAATTCATTAATATTATTGAGAAATCCCCAATTCTCATTCTTTAGAGGTAACATATTGATATAGTCATTGAAAATAGTGAAACAAAAATAAGACCAAGTGTCCTCTTTTTTAAGTGAATATGTGCATGGAATATATATACATCTAAATATCGATTGAATATTCAATAATGTATAACTGATGAAAAATTGGCCATGATCTTGTGAACTAAGGTTTTTTTATGACATATTTGTTATACATTTTTGATAATCCCCTCATTAATAGAGTAAAAATAATTTTCAATATCAATTATAAGATTAAAATATACCTCCTCATCGATAATTTTTAATGTGTTAATGTATTAAAATGATGTAAAGAATCATATATACTATACAAAGAACCTGGATTTTCATACATGGATATTAAATCATTTTATATGAATGTTCAATATATTAATATATTAAGCACCTAAGGAATGTAATATTTTAGTACATTTTGAAACATTGAGAATAATTACCTAATATAGTTGAATATAATTAATTATTTACCACAATAAGCATCCCAATTTGTAATCCTCATGGACATAAAATCAATAAATTCAAACATTATAACATGGGTAAGGGTAATATAAGAACTGGTGAGATATAATCCTCAGTAAGGAACACAAGGTAGATATGTAATAGTAACATTAACGTAAGGTTATGAAAACATCATAATATCATTTGAAATTCCTATCATATAGATAAAATATCATAGTATTGTTTCCTGTAATGATGATTGGTGTTTCATAAGTCATGAATCGTATGAAAATTATGAACATTATCCATTATAGAATTACATTGGCATAAAAAATAGAAATTTCTCATACAGAGATGCATCGAATGTCCCTTGTCAAGTCTACCAAAAAAGAAATTAATAACATGATAGGCTTAGACTAGTCTCCCTTGTACCTATATAGGTCTATATATGACCACCCACATACACTACTTGAAGATCTGTATAAGAACTCATCCACTATCCTTATTGGTCTTAGGGTAAGAACCTATTTACCTTCCTGATTGGGAATGACATAACAACCAGTGTGCCCTCATTTTTGGTATTGGGATAACCATGCATGTACCCTCATATCAAATAAAACATGTATCATTACAAAATTTATTAAAGGAGGATATTGGTCCCACACATCATATAATGAAATCTATATTTATGTGTTTTATAAGATTATAATAATTTTTCATGTCAAAGCCCATGAAATGAAATTATTATCAAAAACATTTCATCATATCCAATAATATTGGTTGTAGAAATTAAAAATGTGTATTTAATCATATAATATACCAATAAAACATGTGACAATTATAATAATTAGATCATGGTATAACCCTGGAAGATAAACAGGTTTCAAAAATATCATATCATCATAAACATAAACCATTTGGAGAAAAACAGAAATTTATTCATAGATATTATCCCCAGTAATGAAATAGAAACAAAAAATTATTTTTTCTTATATGGAAGATAAATTTCAAAGATAATTTAAATCAGTTTCTGATGAAAATATCATTTCTTCTTTGAAATTTTTTTGAAATCAAATAACATTTTGAAAACCATTTCCTTCGAAAATATCCTTGAAAACATAGAAATAAATATTTGATGATAATTTAAATTATATTTTAAAATGAAAAACATTTTAAAAATAGATTAATTTGAAAATTAGGATAGAATATCAATTAAAATAATTTTTAAAATTATTTAGAGAAAACAATATTTTGGAAGAAATGATATTTTTTATCGAAGAGAGAAATAATGGTTGATTTTATTCAGATCATTTTCATTATTTTCTTATAAACACATGATTAGATATATGGTACCATTAAATGGATATAAAATGAATAAATAAATTATAATAAAATTAAATATAATTATTCTTATTTAGATCATGATATTACATCATTAGACACTTAATCTTAAACATTTTCTATAAATAATGATATTGTAACATAAAAAATCTTCCACATTGGTAAAATTGGTTCATAATATCCATAAAGTAACTATATAAAATTAAATTTCAAAAATATCATGATTATGAATAAATTCATGAAATTAATTTTCAAAGTGGATATATATACAACTTTTTAAATAATATAGGTTCATCATATAACTTATGTCAAAAATAGGAAAAAAATGTGATTAAAACCCAATATCGATTATATAATAATAGAACTGTAAACCCTATGAAAGAGATATCGTTGATGTGGGGGAAAATCATTTTTTTCCATTTTCTAAAAGTCGGTTTAAGGGTATCCAGGACCCAGAGATTACAACCATCAAAATGACAGACACATCACAGCATAAAATTGAAAATTCAATAGTTCAAATCCAAACAGGTGGACACTGTGCAACACCTCACGCCGCGAACCCATGTCATCGGCCTCGAAGCACAGGATCGCCCGCAACCTACAGCATCAGGAACCAAGAGCCTTGAGACACAAACCTGAGGAGACTGACAAATCCACATCAACCAGAACACCAGGGAGCTTCATCGGCACCTGACGTCGTCGTCTCATGCCGACTACCAAAGTCCAGCTCACCATCCTCCCAATCCGAATCGGCCAACAGCAAGAAAACTACTCACAAATACCAACTCCAACACCAAAAACCACTCTAGAAATCAAATTGAAACCTAAGAAAAGATGAATCAACATGCTAAAGAACCAAATAAATACTACATCTGCAGCCACAGACTCCATTCACGCATCACCTCAGAACTCCAAGAAACGACACCATCACCATCGTCGTCACAACCTCCCCACCAGAGGAAAACCAGAAACAAGCCACACAGGCTCGATCACGAACAATATCCCATCGCCTCCATCTGAACATTGATGAAGACTACACTCAACCTCTGAATTCCCATATCTGTGAACGAGGAATCGTTCTTGAACCGCTGAGGCAAGGGCTCAGGTGCTGATTCAACACTGTGCCGCCAGACAAACACCAGTGCACTCAAGGCGAGCCAAAACAGTGCCTCTGCAGTAAAAATACCACAACCTAGAACCGCCGAGAAATGGAAATAATAATAAGATTATTATTAACAACCATTATACTAACTAAAACATATAGAAAGTCTCTCACAAAAGAAAATTGTTAGTTGAAAATCCACCATATTAAGTCTTAACATCCATCGTACTAACTCAAACATCCAATATAAAAATTATAACATTATTATTAATATATTAAATAACCGTATTAATGGATATAATACCTTATATGATATTCATATAAACATTTATTAACTGTGTATTAAGATTTCTTATTAATGTAACATTTTGAGTAATAATAGATATTTGTTCATATATGTTTTGATCATTTATATTTTTGGTACTCATACATTGATAATGGTTATATAATCTCACAATTGATATAAATTATATTAATATCATACATATTAAGTATTTTTTTACTTATACTAATCCACAAAATATAGTCATATGTAATGAAATTCATCATTCATAAATACAGTAGCTCGAACGTACATATGGATGTTGATTCTATTTTCATTTAAAATTGACAGAAATAAATATAATTGATATATAATCATTATATAGTAATTTTAATTTCATATAGGTCACATATTTTAAAAAAAATCCTCAAAATATTTCATGTGGAGCGTGACTAAATCACATTTCTTTGTGAGGCGGTAGTCTATCTTACACACTAGTGACATGAATGTATCTCACAAAATGGGAGTATGATAGTATGTGTAATATAATATTAAAAAAAAATTAATATATTTTATCTATAATATAAATAATTAATCCCTAATTATGTCCATCCTTTATTGGTGGTTATAGAAAAATGGATGATATTTGTTCGAGAGGAGGTAGTCTGACATACACTAGAATGATGATTTTGTAACTCATTTGAGAGAATTTTGTGTAGTTGTAGGCTATAACTGTATCATAACATGAAATTACTATATGTATGAAACTGATATTATTTTATAATCATGTTATAATATGTATTTAATGAACTAGAGGAAGAAATAAAATGAAAATTCTCGTTGATGAATGTTTCGTGTTCTTCAAGTATCATCCTTATCATTTCACAAAAGCCATCGTTGGTGGGATTCATTTCTGATTAAGGATTATAGGATGAGGGTATTGAAGTTATTATTTCACTTATGTAGTGAACTGTCATAAAAAATTTATTGAGTGGTGTGAAGTCAATGGGAGATTGAGTTATCTATTTTAGTTGAGGTGGAGATTCATTATTTTAAATGCTAAAATTCATTAACTATTGGTTGGTCAATCATACTATGGGGGGATCTAAATTAAATAATTAATAGTGTATAGGGGTTTTATAGTGGATAAAAACCTCCTCCACAAAATTATACATATATTTTAATCATTTTATTTCTTAACTTATATGTATCCATATTTTTACCATTTATTAATACACTACTAGACTTTAGACCTACACAAATGGATTTGGCCCAACCATTAGCATAGTTACCCTAAAATGAACCTATACCAATATATTTTAATAGACATCATTATAGGTACCATTCCTATACCAATGGTTTTTGAAAAACAGATGGTATGAATTTAATAAAATTAAATTATTCCAATGGAATGTATAATTCTATATGGTACCCCATTCTACGTTGTAGGGTCTTATAGTGTTTGTGGTGGCCTCCAAATAGAATTTTTCTAAAAATTTGAGGTTAATTCCATGTAACATTGTGTTATCATGACCTGGGTTATTCCTAAATGTATTACTACTTCTATGTTTGGGTTCTACTCATGTATCATTTTACTACACAGGGATGAGTTCCTCTCATGTAGCATTTTTCTTCATGTGTAAAGGTTCTTCTTACATAGAATTATTCTATATTGGATGTTTTTATTCAAAGGTTCCATCTATTTTATGACTCATGAGATAGTCCAAAAATGTATATTAATTTTATATAAGAATGATTAATTTATTATTCCCTCTATTCTGTTATGTAGTAGATTTTTACATTTTGGTAATCGTCAAAGGGAATCCCGTTTTTATGGCTCCTCATTGCTCATTTTCATGAACACGGTATTCTATGATATGTCCTCCCTTCTAAGATACCTTTTGGGGTGTATTTATAGAAGAGTGTTGGACCAGATACCAGCATGTTCAGTCATCCACATTAGGTCATGAGCCCTATTTTTCAGGATCCCTTGGAGAATTCCAAGTCCCATGAGTGAATTAGTTATCTAGGAGTAGACTTTTATAGAGGTGGGAGAATTTGATGGGGTTTAAATCAGAATCATATGGCCACAAATGATTCTTTTTTCATGGTTTCCAATAGTACCGACTCTTCCAATGAACTTTTTTGTTCATGGGGAGGACATCATTCCTTTGGTGGAAATAAATACCTTATTACCCCAATCTACATTACTTTGGTCTGCTGGTTCTAGTAATACCACAAAATTCCTTGAACTTTTTCGTTCATGGGAAATTCGGGAAATGACAGAATTTCATAATGTGCCTTAGCCTTCATGTGTTTTTTTTCACGGTCTTTTCCTTTTGTACATTTTTATTAAGCCTTATTTTGGGTATTATTTGTACCATTTTATGATTTTGATGTAACGTGATTCTTCTTGAATTATGAATTTTCTAGACCCAACAAATGTGTAGTGAAATATTCTCTTGTTGTTTGTGATGTTCAGATTAGTTATTAGTTAGGTTATATTCCTTAAATAATTTGTTACTTATTGTTAAGCTTTTTCATTAATGATTTAAATCCTATATTTGATTTCTATAATTAATATGAGGCATCTCCCTGAGTGAGGGAGTGCCTACATAGACAACCCTATGTGTAGGGAACTTGTTTAAGTTGTTTTTATTAAACATTACCCAAAGGGAAATGGTCTTTGGAATATTTACCTTATATGATAGGTTGTTAAAGAATAATATGCCTTTCAGATATCCCTATATGGGATGGGAAGATGATATGTGACTTGATAAGTGATCAGTTATATGTAAATATATGAATCCTTTACCTAAGTGTGTGGGGTCCATATTAGATGATAAATGATATTGAGATGTAGTATGTGATTCTTCCCTAATGGTAGGGATCAATAATCCTTTTATGGAATCACCCTATGTGATGGGGCATAAGACAATATTAATGTAATAGAATAATTCTTACTTCTATAATATCTATAATATGTGACATTCTGTTTAATGGATTTTTTATAATAACATGATGACTAGAAACTTTTCTTAATGTGATGATTTCTTATTTTCTATGAATAAAAATACATCATATTGTGGTTCATCTATAAAATTGTGTCAGTGATTCCTTGTTGAGATTGCATTATACAATATTCACAGGAACCCATGTGATTATCAAATTCTACAGTTTCACATCAGGGATTATCATTTTTATATAATAGTATATTGGAGTAGATAAATTGATTTTTTAAGATAATAGTATGAGGTGGTTCATGAAGTTATATAGTTGAGCCTCCCCTAAAATTTTCATCAATTTCATATTTATATTCCTATCATTGTGAGTGATATCTTGGATGTATTCATTTATTCTAATAATGGTAGTGGTTTTGTTAGGTCATATTAATATTTTATGTTTTTTATGGTCTGAAATTCAATAAAATTCATTTTTCATTCTATAAAGAATTTACATTATATATATATATATATTGTCAAATATATCTATATTGAGAGTGTAGTGTTTTCACATATGTAGTAGACTCTCTACACTAATCAAGAACCTATATAATATTGGGATTCATGCCTATGATCATGTTTAACTCCCCATATTGTGCTAATTAAGGGATTTCCTAGTTAGTTCCTAACAATCCTAACATTAAAGATAATAGTAATCACTGAAAATTATATTTATCATTATGTGAAATATTGTTAATATTAAATTTCTTATATATTTTAAAACCTCGTTTTTAAGATATTTACTTTAAATCGATAAAAAATTAATGAATATAAAAAAAAATAGACAATTATAATTTATGTGGAATTTTTAATTTGAAATATATAGTAATAAATGGAAAAATTTACCATGTAAAAATATTTATAGGTTTTTATAGACCCATTGATCTCAGAATGTGATTCCTATATTGGACTGAAATCCATTTACAAAAATAAATATACTTAGTTAATATTAATTCAATTATATATTTTATTAATTATATAATGTAACATATTTCATTTTTATGTTTTTATAGAAAAATAATGATACTAATGAATTTATACATTAAATTTAGAGACCATTATTGTATTATTGGTTATGGTGTAATTTTTCATTCAACATATAGAGATTTAAATGTTTTAATTTCATCCAAAACATAGTAAATTTGTAATTTCTTCCTATAAATAAATATTATGGGTTCAATTTTGTTACATGTACATGCCGATCCACAGGAGAAAATAGAGTCTATAGGTAATCTAAATTAAAAGATAATGGTCCCATTATAGAAGAAAAATAAAAATAATTCAATAATATATAATTATTTTACTTATATATTCTATTTTTCTATTTATTGGTGATCTATAAATAATAATTCAATTTTTAAAAAAATTAATTTTATGAATTTGGTTTTTTACAAAATTAAAGCCTCAATTATTTTTATTAATAATTTTCAATATAGCTATGGGATTCATGGAAAAAAATTTAAGAGAAAAATTAAACTATTATATATATATATATATATTATAATTATATAGTTTAAATTACAAAATGAAAATTATTTTTAATGGTTGGATGATTAATTAGGAAAACCATATAGGTTTGTTTAATGATGAATACATTCCCCGTTTACCTCTATAATATATTATAATTAGATTAAATTTTTCAATTCCTTTGGTATGGAATGTTGAATGTAACAAAATTAATGAGATTAAAATTTTAACATTTGATAGGAGAGATAGACTTAATGGTAAAGTGAATTTGTTTGGTTTAGATAAGAAGATGCAATTTCAATATGATAGAAATTGCTTATATGTATGTAAGTATAAATGGTTTCATGTGTATTTGGTCTCCAATAATGGTTTGCATATTTTTATAGAGTATGTTCCATAAATGATAAATAATATACCCTTTGTGAGTGGCATGGTGGTTTACATATTGACTTCAGTTCCTTGGTGGTTAGTGTCTCATGAAATTAGTGTGAAAATCGATGTCGATGTTTTGGTTTGTTTTATATCCCATTTTTATGGTGTTGAGTTTTATCTATTTTGGGAATATATATATATATACACATATAGACATCGTGAAAGATAGATATAAATGGAGGATGTTTGATGGATAAACCAATAGATTGATATATTTATTTGAATATCACCTATGAGAGATTGAATTATCACAACTATGACAATAATGTGAATCACGATAAACAATGAGTGGAAATTACAGGTGTTCAATCAGAGTTGGAGATGATATTTAAATATAAATTTTTATAGTTTTTTAAAATTTAAATTAATTTTTTTGAAAAATATATCATTGATTTATTTAAGATAAAATTGATTTAAATTGGTTTTATGATGATTATAAATGTTTTTTAATGTATAAACATCATCTATCAAACAAAAAAATAATTTAACAAGGAGGATCCTTGTGTAATGAAAAGATCTAGTTCCTACAATATATTTACACAATGTTAGTAGGTATACATATATTAATATAATAATAAAACCACTTAATTTAAAATATTTATGTATATAAATTGATTCAATTATAATACCTCCCTTTTGACTATGAAATCAGCACCAAAAGTGTTCATCCAAAAACAATTTAAAAGGAAAACAATATATATTATTGGGTTCAAAATAGACCATTTATGGAATGTTCATAATTTTAAATAGAATAGTTGGGATTTATAATATTATAAATGATGTAAATTATACGAATAACCATTTCATAATTATTAGATAATTGCAATGATGACTCCCAATGGACCATTTGGTATCCCCAATATGGTGAAATTCTAAAAATAAGTTTCATATTTTATTATGTTCACTTGTGATGGAAAAGATAAATTCTTTACTTCAATACATACGAATTATCTAATGAGATGTGTGATGTAGTGATTAATTTCAATGTAATATATTTATTGATAATTTATGCTGAAATTAATGTTTGATGTGGTCATTTATAATGCTCATTTTTCACGATAATTGTTTTTATACTGTAATAAATGACCTTTATTTTAGATTCCATTATTATATTGTTATAATGATTTCGAAATTGATATATAATTATAGTGAAATATTATAATTATTTTATTTTAATGGAAATTTATATTTTTTGATCTATTAGGTTATGTTAGTTGGTGGTTGATATTATTGTCTCTCTGTATCTATATTGGATGGGGTAGTGAAATTAAGGGACTATTATATAATATGATGTAATTGTTTTAACTCCATTTAATAAAGATGAATTGAAAACCAATTATGTATGAAGATTTCTTGAAATATCATTATTTTTATATTCTGGAAATGGAGGTGTGAGATAGATAATTCTACATTAATGATATTTATTATGAGAATGATTTTATCATATCAGGGTAGTTAACTAGACTTGATATAGATGTTACTTGTTAATGATTTCTCCATGGTGGTGTGGAAATCTTTACATGGTAGGGTATATGTGTAATCCATGATTAATAATATAAATTTGGTAACTGTTATTATAATTTAATCTTATAGATTAGGTATCAAAATTATTATTATTATCATATATAATATGTAACGTAAAATAAACTATACGGAGACTCATTCAATATATAATAAAAATGTTATTTTTCAACGGAAACAGTGATTACATACATATAATATTTTTATTCAACATATATAATTAAAGTATCATTCACT
Organism: Viscum album; assembly: GCA_963277665.1. Lineage (NCBI taxonomy): Eukaryota > Viridiplantae > Streptophyta > Magnoliopsida > Santalales > Viscaceae > Viscum > Viscum album. The sequence goes on along the minus strand of OY728161.1, from coordinate 576,290,638 downwards.
ATGTATCATTACAACTAATGACATATTCTAATGTTTTATCAAGATTTCATTTTTAATTTAAAAAGGATGACATTTATTAGGAGAACCTCCTTTTTCTCAATCAATTAGTTCATATTTGTTTATAAACATAATTCACATATGGATGATACCTATTAGGCTATTTTGGATTATATTAATTATTTAAATGTTTATTTGGTGTGACTATGTTAATAGAATATTCATTTAATATAAATATTTTTATATTCCATAGATATTGATTGTTTGTATGTCTTCATTTTAGATGTTTCATATTTTAAAGTATGCGTCTAAAATTTTAAATTATATTTTTTGGAGTGATTCATATTTTGGTCTTTGGATGTAAATTTATTAATGAATTATAATTTTATTTTAATGTACATATTTCTATAATAGTTAATCGTCAAGTGTAGTTACAGAAAAATTATTGATTATGATATAGTTTTATTGTTGTCATATCACATAATATATAGGTATTCGTTTATGATGAAAATGACTTGACTATGTATTAGGTTTTTACAATTTCGATAGTTATGAATGCATGATATTTACATGGTTTATATTCTATAATATATTTCATATATATTATGATATTATACTCTCTAATATAACTAAATATGGGGTCATATAAATTATTTGAATATAATGATAATTCACTGGTAGCTCATGAACCCTGCTTTATAAAATGATATTTTTTCTATGGAATGAATCAATTAATATAGAGTTGAAATGATTATTTTGTGTCATAAACATATTTTACATTAACATTTTTTCATTTATAAGTATTTTTATTTCCTTAATTTTTCCAATATATATTTTCTTTATTATATGTATATAATACATTTGGATAATGTATTACTAACTATTCCGGATTTAGTGTCATTTAAGAATGTATTAGTATCTATCTAAATGAGGGAATACGTATTTTATGTGATTAATTTATTATAGATACATTAGAAATTATATCTTACCTATAGTTATATGATATTTCAAATAGTATTCAAATCATTGATATTGAATGATAAAATTTTTAATTTTTTCTAGGTTTTATCTTGGATTGTTTTTATATAACATCAATAGTGATGTTTTTAAATTTGTTTTTATCAGTTATAATAAATTTTGATATGGGACTTTTTCCCATGATGATGTATTGGTTTCATAAAGATAATATTTTGTAGATGATGATTTTAGGCCTATTTAATCATAAAATGATTTTAATATTGAATAATTGATCTATGTGGGACTATAACCCATAATTCAACTTAGGTTTGGTAATTATTTATTGTTTAAATGTTATAGAGGTATAAAATTATACACTTTTTTGTTAAAATACCTCAAATAATACTATTGAATTGATATATTAACCCCTAATTATATCCTTGTAAAATTCAATGATGATCCTTCGTTGTAGTTAATTATAAATTTAAGAGAATGTTCATTTTATTTACAATATTTTATTTACTAATTTAAATGTATCTCATACATTTCATATGTTTTTAATTTAGGGACATTTATACAGATAAACATTTTTAACAGTTTTTAGTGGTATTTAATTTACTGAATTTTATGAGATTCATTTGGGAATGTTATGTCATTTCTTTTAGTGATGATATATTGAGGAGTTTGAATTTTTTAGGAGGAAATATTAAGTCATTGAATATTTCATAGAAATTTTAATATTTATATATATATATATATATTATTATTTTGTTATTTAATAAAAATATTTTGATAATTTTATACATTAATTTAAATATGTTAGTTTTCCATATTTATAGGGTTTACCTTTCTTTTCATTATAGTGATTTTTCAGTGGGAGGATGAGTATTAGGATATATGATTTTTTCCAATTTAATATAATAATTATGTAATTATGAGATCCTTGTCATTCTTATTTTCTTCATTGGTTTTATAGTTTTCATATAAGTTATTGTTGAAATAATTTTTCATAATAGTTTAATGTTATTAAGGATATCCATTATGATTTACATCATTACGGTTTTATGCATAAAACTACATTGTAACTCATTATGAGGAGCAATTAATTTATATTGTTTCATTGTTACTAGGTGAGTATTAGTTCATTAAATGTTTCTGTATCATTATATAATATGATTCGTGGGATATAAATAATTTTTATTTCTCCAATATTATTTCATTTGTAGTATGATATTAATAGGTAAAGGAATTATAATTTTTGGGGGGAAAGTTGATGGTGTTAGGAATATATAGATTAAGGACAGGTGAAAAAATATTATATAATTAGACACAATAAACCATAAATATCTTCAAAATAATCAAATATCATTCTTTATTGGACATTATTAATATGGAGGGTTAATGGGGAATTTTTTTTTCAGTTTAATGTTGAACCCCAGTTTCATTTAAATGACCTTTTATTAATGAATTTTATTTTTATAATGTTTTTGGGTTTTGATTTGAAAGGTTTTGAGCAGTTTAAACATGTTTTTTCATCAATTTATGTGTTTAAACTATATGATGATGGTTATTAGAAATTATGAAACACCTCCCAAAAATCCATGTTACTAAAATAGTGGGAACTCTTTAGGCGCATGGTTAAATGCACAGTTTGTAAAAAACTAAGTTTACTACTAAGAGAAAAACAATAAGATGAAAATAAGGAAAAATTATAGTTTTCGCATGATTTTTAATACCTTTAAACCCAATAATTAAAGTGGTGTTCAAAGTAATATTCTAATGTATGGTTTATTCATAGTTTTCTTAACCACATAGCCTAACCACGAACCATTAAAATATAGATATGGATTATGTGTATCTAACCCGATTTACATCCTAACCCATCGCTTCCTCCTAAATGGGTCATATCTTGAATTCCTCTTTATACCAAGGTTGTAGAGACCAATCATTATGATATGAGAGTGTCTCTATGGTCAATCAAGTTGCCTTGGTGGCCATATTTGATGGTAAGTCCTGGTTCATCATTATTTTCATTAGACATCATTGTCTTCCATTTCATGGAATAGTGAATATAATCCTATGGTGATATATCCATGAGGAATTCTGTTATTCATGATGATATATGAATTTTTTATTAAATAGAGCAATATTTAGTGACATTTTTCAAATTTTCATGATGGTTATTTGAATTTTTTGACCATTATTTTCCACCTATATTGAAATTTTGGAATTTCTCTCTCATATACATTTTTATAGAACATGATGTACTAGTTTCATGATGATTTAATCAACATAATTACATTGTGAAATTGATGTGTGATTATTAATGAAAAACCTCTTTAGTGATAGTTTTTTGAAATAGTGGGAACTTTTTTATATGGTGTTTAATTCAATCGTATCATGATTTTAAAATTATAGTTTTAAAATTATATTTTGGTGTTACTTTATAGAAAATTGTAGATGAATTCTTCTTCAAAAATTTAAATTTTTTTTAGAAATGGATTGGAATGCTTTGGTATGGGTTTTTTCATGCGGGATTGGTGTGAGATCATTTTCATTGATGTGGCCCTATAGAAGGGGTGTTTTCCATTGGGAAATGTGGTACATCGTAACCTTGCAATGACATGGTAGATTGATGAGAGACCTCTAATGAGTATAGACTTTCCACTTGGGAATTCATTTTAGGATATGTGCACGTGTGGAATGGTTATTTCAAAATAGAAGTGTCAAATGTTTTACTGAAGTATTTGGTTTCATTTCTTAGAAAAATGTTTTGAATTTGATATGAACTATTTGAGATTATTTTAATACAATTTATATAATGGTTGTAACATGTTCTATCTTACTAGCGTGATTAGTGAATCCATTAGAAAATTCCTATTAATTTTCTTAAACACCCCTTCTTTGGTACTTTGGTGTCTTTAAAAATGTTGTACCTAGAGACATTGGTAAAAGCAAGGTAACTTATTTCTTTAGTGATCAGTTATGTTACCATGGGCATTGAAGGCAGAGTTGAATCATAGAATTGTTTGGGAGTTTCTATGTTTATATATGATGTGGTTATTTTTAATGCACTTTTCCACATCATTTATTTAATTTTCTAGTGTTAATAATTTTCAAATAATTGCTTTTGTCTAATAAATGAAAATTGTTTCTTTTTATGTTTCAAATTTGTTAAAAAAGTATTTTTTGTTAAAATATTCAATTTATTAAACATTTTCCTCATTTTGAATAATTATAAATTTATAAAACAATTTTATTTTAACTTCTAATTTTGATCAATTTGTTTATGATGTGTTTAAGTTTCTCATTTAAATTATTATATTTCTTTCCATTTTTTTAATTTTTTATTTTTTCAATTTAATTATTTCTTCTATGTATATTAATATTTTTTTATTAAATCATTATTAAATTATATTTAAAATTAATAATAATTTATTTTATAAACATTTTTTAATTTATATTAATTATTTATTCTTAATTTTAATGTGATTTTTATATTAATGTTTTTCACTACATTAGTAAGATTAATTAATTTTATTCACTTTGATTTTTAAATTTTATATTTTTTTCAAATATATTTATAATTTTTAAATTAATATATATATCATATTATTTTTTCCATTCTCTTACTTCATGGTGAGCTGCTGCCAGGTGAGATTTCGGTAGGTGAGGCACGACCAGTTTGAGGCACCCCCATCATGAGCCACCATAAGAAACATCCTATGCTGCGTCTATTTCCCGCACTCATTTCTAGAACTATTATTATTTATCCAAAATATTGTCAAACCCAGCACCACACTATCTCATAACTGGCCACAATCACTATAATAAGCATAGAATTGGCAGCACACCTGCTCTCGACTCACCACTAGTGGGAGTAACTGCAAGCCTAAACCATCCTTCACAACCAACCAATGGTTCCTCTGCCCAAAAATAACCAACCACAACCAATATTCTTGTCTCCTATAGCACCATTAAACTCAACCATTATTACAAACACATCATCCATCATTCAATAAACTCACCTACAATGTGGGTCCCCGCTAATAGTAGTCATCACTAGTGGGACTTAGTGCTAGGAGGGGTGAAAACCTCTTCTACCCACCACCCATGAAAACCATCTTTAAAGGATAAATAGTCTGGAACCTCATTAAAACAAAAAATTATTGAGTATTTCCATATATGAAAGTTCAATATAAAAATCAACAAAACCCACATGAAGAACTATTAGCACCACTAAGGCCACCACCCAAACTATTGTTGTGATAGATCTCACTATAACTGATGAGATGAACCCAGATTACCCTCAGTAGTCCGCACCACCACATCTGAACATAGTCAAGATTCCAGATCTGGAAACACTCAGCAAATATTAACCACATCAACTGTAACGCCCCGACCCCAGCTATCCAGAGTCGGTGCATTACTTCGTAACATTGGCATGATCACAAAAGATCAAGTCTCGAAAGACCGATTAGTTTAGTAGCCTTGGAAACACTAGATACATTCATAAGTCTTACATTACATCATAAAGTGAAAAACTAATAACAAAGTCTTCATAGTCCACACTCATATCCTCTTCTGACTATCCCTGCAGGTCATTCATAAAATACTTCTTCACATCCTGGAAAAATATTAAAACATTGAAAGGGGTGAGCTTAGATGCTCAGTAAGGATAACAATATTGCGGAAGCTTTCATAAATAAACATAAAAATTTAAGGCAATGTATAACTAAAACAAAAGCCTTTTAAACTTGAACATCAACATAATATGGAAAAAGTAAAATGAGATAATGCCATTCACTTTTCACATGGATATTCTACTGGTCGAATAATCACATGCAATATCAATAACCACTTTCATAATGATGGAATGCATAATGCCAGACTACCATAACCACGTAGTCAAGGCCTCATTCCAAGACAACAAATAAGATTTTGTCAAGGCCTCGTGCCAAGACACTAGTTTGTCTCATGAGACCTGCCGATGCATCGAGGAGCTATAGCGGGCTCCACCCGTCACTTATTATGTCCAATGCATTCCTCATATGAATAGGTTTAAACATATCATAAACCATAACATAATCGTATCACATAAAACAAGCATAAAGGAAACATAACATTTCCATATTTCAATCAAAAGATATCAATACAACACATTGATATAATAAAAACGCTTTCAAAACCATTTTCAATACCAAAATAAAAGAAAGTTAAAACTTTGTATTTATTTTTCATTAAAAAAAATGATGGCTTGTAGAGGAAGCCGAAACTCAAATAATGGTCACGGCGGCGGAGAAGTCGTTGTCGCCTCATAAGTACGGAAAGAAAAACATTCCCTTTTTGTCGTTTAGTAAAACGCTTCGTATAAAAATGATTCCTTTTGAATAAACGTAAAAGTTAAAGGGGTTTATACACCGTATAAAATAAGGTTGTGTATAAAACCAAATATGCCTCAATGAAAAAAGATTGAGACGAAGTCCTTAAAAAGATTATTTTTAAAATAAAATAGATCTAGTATGTGTATTCACTATAGGTACACATAAATAAAGTAAAAATACATAATAAGACATAATAATATCATGACATAATTTGAAAGTAGGAGATTAACCCAAAGAATGGAAATTGGGTTAAGAAATTCCCTTACCTTGTGTCCGACTTGACTCAACCGTTCTTTAACCTCCTGAATAATAAACTAGAGTTAATATATACCTTATTAAGAACCATTTTAAATTTCATTATCCTTTTTATATCACTTATTTCAATGTTATGAACGTTATGTAATTATTTAAGTTAATAACGGTCGTTTTGTCGATCTTTGGTACTTGAGTCAACAATAAACTTCTTATAATTACAAGTTGTTTATGTGGTAGAACATCCATTATCTCCAGAATTATATTCATGATTTAGATGTCATATATATCTTATATATCCAGTATATACATTCATTTATAATATTACGTAAGATTTAGAGGTAAGAAATGAAATGCACCGTTCATGGAGACGGTAAGCCGTACGTACGCATGAACGCTACTTTCATTTCAATTTCATATTTAATGGAACTAAATCATAATGATATAAATGTATAATATAATTCCAGTATAATATAGTGTATAATACCATTTACTCCATCCTTTATACATCCCACATATGGCATTAACGATTCAAATCACTTTGAGGGGGCGGGAGTCCGCACTTCCTAAAATGAAATTATCGCGTTTTACCCATAATAGAAATTATAAAGTATGCCATAAATGAGAAATACAGAAGCATAAGTAAAACATAAACATATTATATATCATATATAAAAATAGTGACATCTTAATGGCCACCTTTGAAGGTGTTATATGAGTGTTGAAAAATCATCGTTTCGTGAGGCAGAAATTCGCCATCCACAGAAACCGTATGTTCTTTAACCATTAGATGTAGGTTTGTGTACGTGTAACTCGAATCCTTATTATAACAACATCCTAGTATATTGAGGATACTGGTGTTGTTACAAAATAAATGAATAAAAAGAGTTTAGGTGGTTGGAGAATAAAAATAAAACAAAACAACATTAGAGAAGACATTACCTCAAAATCGGGTAAATCTTTTTGATTTGAGCCAAAGGCTTCCTTGGGAAGAGTTCTGCCCAAAGTGAGGCTTCTAGGAGTAAGAGGGGGAAGTTGGGAGAGTATTTGGGCAGAGTTTGGCCGAGCCCAATGGCTTGAAAGTGTAAATGAGGTGGGAGAGGTGGGGGCCTTTTATAAGTGGAGAGGAGGGGCACTTTTGGAAAGATTGAAATGTTACATTATTTCACAATGCTTTTCAGATTCTAAAGGTCCCACACTTATATAATTCGTTGAAAAGGTGATAAGGGTTCTAAATCTCTTCATACAATAGGCTTTGGACAAGGGTAAGCCTTGGATTTTGCATTATCTTCTCATTTTATTTAAATCGTTAAATAATGAGGTCATCGGTGCATCATAATGATGTCATAAATAATTTAATTTATTTAAAGTTTAAAAATTATAAAAAACTACAATGATGTAGGAAATCTTTTTATCTTTCTAATTAATATTTATAGTCAAAATTCGGACTTGTGTAACCCCACTTAAAAACTGTTTTAGTAAAATAACTCAAGTTTGTGTCAATTTAATTTTAACATTAAATAAATATATATTAATGTCATTTTCCAACTAAAGTGGCTCCATGGGGACCCCAAGTTGACCCATGGGTTGTATTGTTAGGCCATGACTCATCCAATAGGAGTAGGACAAGTGTCATGCTCATCTCATATTATTAAAACATTATTTGTACCTTAAACTACACTAATTACCTCTAATCGCGATTAAGAACTTAAAAGTTACTATTCACCAAAAATTTATTTTAATCTCATTGAACCACATTTTACTTCTTAATGACAACCATGTTTGTCGTATTTTTGAAAATCAAATCACAGAAGTGGTAATATTTCATTTAAACAAAAAATCAGTTATTTAACTACCACTTAGTGGTTTCACTATTCATCAAAAATTGAAGTTTTTCAGAACAATGCCAAAATTTCACCCTAAGCTATAATTGATATTCCGAATTCAAAAATGATGTCTATTTTACAAAATTCCAAACATATAAGTTGCATTAATTAATTTTATAATTAATTCCCGCTGTCACAACAAATAGCGTGTTTTAAGAAACAATTTATATCAAAAGATCGGCAATTGTTTATATCCAATTTCAATGTTAAATTAATTGTAATGACCACCATTGGATAAAATGGTAAAAATATATTCTAATTATACTTTAAAACCACTAAATAGTATAATTTATCACTATAAATTATTTTGATTAAAAAAGTTGTTTTAAGTAATTTTCACTATTCATAAAAAATTGGAAGTTCTCAGAAAATTACAAAAAATTCAACTTTGGATAATTTCAATATTACGAATACAAAAATGAAGTCTATTTTGAAATATAAAATTTCTATTATTTTAAAAAGTGGTTATTACTATTCATAACGGCTACTTTGATTAGTCGTGGTGTTTTAGAACTCGAAGTTGCGTACAATGCAAGCTATTGCATTATTGAATGAGAAGCGTATCGTGGAAGATTGGGGTGTTACATTCTCCCCTCCTTCAATAAATTGCGTCCTCGCAATTTGAAATTTTTCTTTGAAAATAAAAGGTTGAAAAGAGAAAATACCTTTGAGTAAAACCCACATTGGAAATAAGGTTAATAAATATATAACATTAAAAGAAAGAAGGATAAGTACAAAGGTCACCCGATATAGCCCATTCTAGGATTATATGAAAATATGGATATGGAGGAGAAACAAACCATCAAGGTCTGATGGAGAGTTATAGAAAAGAGGATTAGGAGAACGTTTAACCACAAGAAAATCATAAACTTGTGATTGGTTAAATGGTCATTGAATCCCCAGTTGGAAAAGTTAACCGACAACATTTTTGTTTTAAGTCACCTTTTATAATGTTGAGGAATTTATTTAGGAGATTTACTAAGAACGCAAGGGAATATACATACTTGTTATGTATACTTTCATTCATTAATAAATTTTTACCACAAACCCAACTTTTACTCCAAATGGTAACGGAACTCAAAAATATTCTATTTATCCTAATTGTATAAGGTTCCAAATGTTAACACATACCATTTAGATTAGTAAAACTATTTTGTAATAACCAGGGACTTTCTGTAGGCTAGTGGTAGGAAATAAAGGCTTGTCGCACTATGGTTGTGGGTTCGATTCCTGCAGCTTTGTCCGACGTGACGGGTTATTCCCCACCCTGCAGGTTGTCCTTTTCCTAAAACTATAGTATCATAATATTCCAAAAATAATCTTCATAAATTTTTTAACCTTAAACATTACTTATCCAAAGATCAACTTAATCCATTCCGACCTTAATAGTTATCCAAAATACCTCCGTCCAGACTTTCTCTAAAAGGTCCCTAAATTCCAAAATCAATTTATCAGATTCCCCAAACAAAGAAAAGTGTCTCTTATTGTCACATACTAAAAATATGATTACCTTAATCATATTAAAACCTTACTGAAATCAAAAAGTATTGCAGTACAATCTTTATATATATCACATTATTCTTATAACCAGAATATAATCCTTGAGTCCAAAAGCACCAATACATTAATTATTCCACTTCAACTGTAGTCACAGCATAAGATTGGCCTTGATCCCTTGTCCTTTTCTGAGGTAAGTTTCCCTGATGCTTAGGACACTCATTTGCATAATGCCCCATTTCCCTACAATTGTAGCATTCAACATTGGTAGCCTCTTTCTTTCCCTTGCAATCACGCGCCTGGTGACCCTTTTCTCCACATTTATAACAAACTCCCATTCCTTTTAGGCAAGTACCAGGGTGATTCTTCCCACAATTATCACATAATGGAAAATCCTTCTTTCCCTTTTTCCCTTTATCTGTCTCTTGTTCCACCGTTCTCTTCTTCTCTTGCTTTACTTTGTTGTCATAAGACTTAGAGAATTCCTTTTCTGTCTTGATAGCACACGAGACAATATCTTCGTATGATGAGAAGGATTGTGATACTAAATCTCGACGGAGAAATGGTTTTAACCCATCAAAGAAACGATCAATCTTACTCCTTGGGTTACGTATATAATCTGAAGCATACCTTGCTAACCTTGTAAAGTTAGCCTCATACTTTGCGACATTCTCATCCTCCTTCTGCCTCAGACTCAGAAATTGCCTTTCCATATCCGCTCGATGGTCTCGAGGAAAGTATTTTTCTAAGAACAGCTCTTTGAACTCCTGCCATTCCATGTTTGTTAATTCATCATCTTCCTTTGTGTTTTGAATTAGTGACCACCATTGATCGGCATCTCCAGCAAGGCGGTAAACTGCCATGATATCTTTTTCCCTTTCACTGCTCCCCGAAGCCTGAAATATTTTCTCTAGGGAATTTATCCATTTCTCGGCTACTAAAGGATTTGTACTCCCATTGAACGTTGGTGGTTGTTGCCTCATGAAGAGATCTAACATTTATCCTCCACGTTGTGGATCAGGGTGCTCCATACGAGTAAGGTTATTATTCATAACCTGAGTAAGTTGTCCCAGTATGGTGATTGGCTGATCGGCACCGGTTGCATCACCAGCCCCACTATAATTATCTTGAGCAGGAGGGCAATCCCTACATGGAGTGCGTGCATTGATCCGGTTTCCATTTCTTCCACTAGGCGCCATTTCTAAACAATGGCATAAACTAGATTAGTTTATGAATCAAAATACATAATCCCATACTTATAAAACACTTAACATAAATTGAACTATTTATGGATATAATCCATAATCATAAAAATGTTTTCTTTGAGGAAGTATATACTCATAAGCCCTTCATAATGATTTGTAAAGAAAATGAGAGTTATCCTAAGCATATCCCCCGGGAGTGTCGTAACCAAGAGTGCAGCAAGGCCCGTTGTCGTGCACCAGTTCCCGTTTGAGTCTTCCTCAAAGCGGTGTTTTCGGGTTTTACCCCTAGGTACATCTGTGCCAGAGCCGCCTCTACCTGCTCGTATCCAGACAGGGATGTATTGCTCGGAAAACTCACAACATCTCTACAATACCAAAATTCTAGGAAGCTCTTCTATACTAATCCTCAAAGTCTATCTTCGGGCTATGTGGTCTAATCAGAGTTTATCTAAATCTGGCTTCCAAGGTTAGTACTAAACTGCCTCTGATACCAACTGTAACGCCCCGACCCCAGCTACCCAGAGTCGGTGCATTACTTCGTAACATTGGCATGATCACAAAAGATCAAGTCTCGAAAGACCGATTAGTTTAGTAGCCTTGGAAACACTAGATACATTCATAAGTCTTACATTACATCATAAAGTGAAAAACTAATAACAAAGTCTTCATAGTCCACACTCATATCCTCTTCTGACTAACCCTGCAGGTCATTCATAAAATACTTCTTCACATCCTGGAAAAATATTAAAAAATTGAAAGGGGTGAGCTCATATGCTCTGTAAGGATAACAATATTGCAGAAGCTTTCATAAATAAACATAAAAATTTAAGGCAATGTATAACTAAAACAAAAGCCTTTTAAACTTGAACATCAACATAATATGGCAAAAGTAAAATGAGAGAATCCCATTCACTTCTTCACATGGATATTCTACTGGTCGAATAATCACATGCAATATCAATAACCACTTTCATAATGATGGAATGCATAATGCCAGACTATCATAACCACGTAGTCAAGGCCTCGTGCCAAGACCACAAATAAGATTTTGTCAAGGCCTCATGCCAAGACACTAGTTTGTCTCATGAGACCTGCTGATGCATCGAGGAGCTATAGCGGGCTCCACCCGTCACTTATTAAGTCCAATGCATTCCTCATATGAATAGGTTTAAACATATCATAAACCATAACATAATTGTATCACATAAAATATGCATAAAGGAAACATAACATTTCCATATTTCAATCACAAGATATCAATACAACACATTGATATAATAAAAACGCTTTCAAAACCATTTTCAATACCAAAATAAAAGAAAGTTAAAACTTTGTATTTATTTTTCATTAAAAAAATGATGGCTTGTAGAGGAAGCCGAAACTCAAATAATGGTCACGGCGGCGGAGAAGTCGTTGTCTCCACATAAGTACGGAAAGAAAAACATTCCCTTTTTTTCGTTTAGTAAAACGCTTCGTATAAAAAAGATTCCTTTTGAATAAACGTAAATGTTAAAGGGGTTTATACACCGTATAAAATAAGGTTGTGTATAAAACCAAATATGCCTCAATGAAAGGAGATTGAGACGAAGTCCTTAAAAAGATTATTTTTAAAATAAAATAGATCTATTATGTGTATTCACTATAGGTACACATAAATAAAGTAAAAATACATAATAAGACATAATAATATCATGACATAATTTGAATGTAGGAGATTAACCCAAAGAATGGAAATTGGGTTAAGAAATTCCCTTACCTTGTGTCCGACTTGACTCAACCATTCTTTAACCTCCTGAATAATAAACTAGAGTTAATATATACCTTATTAAGAACCATTTTAAATTTCATTATCCTTTTTATATCACTTATTTCAATGTTATGAACGTTATGTAATTATTTAAGTTAATAACGGTTGTTTTGTCGATCTTTGGTACTTGAGTCAACAATAAACTTCTTATAATTACAAGTTGTTTATGTGGTAGAACATCCATTATCTCCAGAATTATATTCATGATTTAGATGTCATATATATCTTATATATCCTGTATATACATTCATTTATAATATTACGTAACATTTGGAGGTAAGAAATGAAATGCACTGTTCATGGAGACGGTAAGCCGTACGTACGCATGAACGCTACTTTCATTTAAATTTCATATTTAATGGAACTAAATCATAATGATATAAATGTATAATATAATTCCAGTATAATATAGTGTATAATACCATTTACTCTATCCTTTATACATCCCACATATGGCATTAACGATTCAAATCACTTTGAGGGGGCGGTAGTCCGCACTTCCTAAAATGAAATTATCGCGTTTTACCCATAATGGAAATTATAAAGTATGCCATAAATGAGAAATACAGAAGCATAAGTAAAACATAAACATATTATATATCATATATAAAAATAGTGACATCTTAATGGCCACCTTTGAAGGTGTTATATGAGTGTTGAAAAATCATCGTTTCGTGAGGCAGAAATTCGCCATCCACAGAAACCGTATGTTCTTTAACCATTAGATGTAGGTGTGTGTATGTGTAGCTCGAATCCTTCTTATAACAACATCCTAGTATATTGAGGATACTGTTTTTTTTACAAAAGAAATGAATAAAAAGAGCTTAGGGGGTTGGAGAAGAAAAATAAAACAAAACAACATTAGAGAAGACATTACCTCAAAATCGGGTAAATCTTTTTGATTTGAGCCAAAGGATTCCTTGGGAAGAGTTCTGCCCAAATTGAGGCTTCTAGGAGTAAGAAGGGGAAGTTGGGAGAATATTTGGGCAGAGTTTGGCCGAGCCAAATGGCTTGAAAGTGTAAATGAGGTGGGAGAGGTGGGGGCCTTTTATAAGTGGAGAGGAGGGGTACTTTTGGAAAGATTGAAATGTTACATTATTTCACAATGCTTTTCGGATTCTAAAGGTCCCACACTTATATAATTAGTGGATAAGGTGATAAGGGTTCTAAATCTCTTCATCTAATAGGCTTTGGACAAGTGTAGGCCTTGGATTTTGCATTATCTTCTCATTTTATTTAAATCGTTAAATAATGAGGTCATCGCTGCATCATAATGATGTCATAAATAATTTAATTTATTTAAAGTTTAAAAATTATAAAAAAATACTATGATGTATTAAATCTTTTTATATTTCTAATGAATATTTATAGTCAAAATATGGACTTGTGTAACCCCACTTAAAAACTGTTTTAGTAAAATAACTCATGTTTGTGTCAATTTAATTTTAACATTAAATAAATATATATTAATGTCATTTTCCAACTAAAGTGGCTCCATGGGGTCCCAAAGTTGGCCCATGGGTTGTATTGGTCGGCCATGACTCATCCAATAGGAGTAGGACAAGTTTCATGCTAATCTCATATTATTAAAACATTATTTGTACCTTAAACTACACTAATTACCTCTAATCGCGATTAAGAACTTAAAAGTTACTATTCACCAAAATATTATTTTAATCTCTTTGAACCACATTTTACTTCTTAATGACAACCATGTATGTCGGATTTTTGAAAATCAAATCACAGAAGTGGTAATATTTCATTTAAACGAAAAATCAATTATTTAACTACCACTTAGTGGTTTCACTATTCATCAAAAATTGAAGTTTTTCAGAACAATGCCAAAATTTCACCTTAAGCTATAATTGATATTCCGAATTCAAAAATGATGTCTATTTTACAAAATTCCAAACATATAAGTTTCATTAATTAATTTTATAATTAATTCCCGCTGTCACAACAAATAGCGTGTTTTAAGAAACAATTTATATCAAAAGATCGGCAATTGTTTATATCAAATTTCAATGTTAAATTAATTGTAATGACCACCATTGGATAAAATGGTAAAAATATATTCTAATTATACTTTAAAACCACTAAATAGTATAATTTATCACTATAAATTATTTTGATTAAAAAAGTTGTTTTAAGTAATTTTCACTATTCATATAAAATTGGAAGTTCTCAGAAAATTACAAAAAATTCAACTTTGGATAATTTCGATATTACGAATACTAAAATGAAGTCTATTTTGGAATATAAAATTTCTATAATTTTAAAAAGTGGTTATTACTATTCATAACGGCTACTTTGATTAGTCGTGGTGTTTTAGAACTCGAAGTTGCGTACAATGCAAGCTAATGCATTATTGAATGAGAAGCGTATCGTGGAAGATTGGGGTGTTACATCAACCATCACCCTCACTCTTGAATGCTTCCATTTGACTAAAGATCCACTAATGCCAACAAACTTTTTGATATCCCCTTTACATCTGATTGAAGACTACTATGTCATGAGATGAGGCTTCCTTGAGAAGACTCATGAAGCCACCCCACCTTATTCTTACCAAAAAACACCAAACTTTTATAAAATTATATAATATATATTAATTTATAATAGTAAACATTATCATAAATCAATATATTTTTATGAATTTTAATATAAATTATTTATATTTATTTTGATAATATGATTTATATTTATATATATTCATATATTTATGTATATAATAATACAATGAAATTAAGTTAATTTTTATTTAATTAAACTTATTATTTATAATTTTATTTCACATTGAATTAGGTGAGGTAGGATCGTGTTGAATGGAACAAGTTGTGGGAAGTGATTTTTAGCTCTGGCCACCAATGAGAAGGAAGACGCACTATGAAGGTGCCATGCAGAGTCATGAGAGGTTATCCAGGAGATGGGAATGGAAATGGATACTAGATATGAGAACTCTACAAGAAGCTATAAAGGGTTTAGACATTCCATATCAGACACATTGATATTTTAAAAGGATTACCAGCCCATCCACCTTAGAATCCAAAGATCTATTCTAGAGTCGTCTAATGGGAGAAGATCCACTTCAACATTATTTCCTTGAGTAGGAAATCTTTGAGAATCACACATCACCACTAAAAATAAACTATATAAGGGTTACATATCAGACAGTAGAAGAATATAAAGATAGTCCAAGGATAAATAACACAATTCTCAATGTTCCTCTAGATCTCACCATTTCATTTTTTTGAA
The DNA here is from genome assembly GCA_963277665.1 of Viscum album. Lineage (NCBI taxonomy): Eukaryota > Viridiplantae > Streptophyta > Magnoliopsida > Santalales > Viscaceae > Viscum > Viscum album. The sequence continues at coordinate 576,274,401 of OY728161.1, read as the reverse complement.
CGTTTTTTTCTAAATATTTTAATACGTTTAGCTAAAAAATGATTCTCATATATTATCATTTAGGGTAATTTGATAAGAGGGTAATTTCATTTTAATTTTATTATTAATCTACCATCTAATTTAAGGTTCACATTCTTACATCAGACAATTACTTTTTAAAAACATTATGAAACAATGAAAAATTATATTGATGATACATTAATTTTAATTTTTTTTGACATATTATTTTAATGAAAAGTTAATCAATGATCAATATAGATATGTTTCAAAATTTTCATAAAATAAATTAAACATAGGGATTAATTATTTGATCCACATGGTAATATAATGTTCACTATAAGTGATAACTTATAGTGGACATTTAATAATTGGTTGACATGAAGAAAAATATGGTCATCCACTTTCCATCAGATATATATTTCTCAATTAAAATTCAAGATCATGGGAAAATATATGAAACCAATAAGATGATATCCCAATTTTCATCAATTATTTTTTCGTATATATTTATAATGATACTTTCATTCTTATCTATCATCTTATTTACACTCACTCTCACATTCTCAGTCATACAATCTTCATTAATTTCACTGTATCAACACCATCATTAATTTTTACATGTATATATTGTTTTTATTTTTTGTTCTTTCATGGATTTGATGACTCACACTCAATCACTCATTCCATGTGGTTAGGCCCTCTTATAATTATAGTAGTTATTTTTAGTAAGTAGGAATATAAATATTAAATCATTACGTGTTCAATGACACATGTGTGAAAAAGAATTCACTATTTTTTAGGAAGGAATGTACGAACAGAAACCAAAAAACAATGAAAAAAATTTTACAAATAAAAAAATAACAAATTAAATCATAACGTAAAAAAATTGTAAATTCATAAAATCATTAAAATAGTTTAAAAACAATAAATACTATCAATTAAATTTATAAAATATAATCCTAAAAATATGTTGTAGTTTTTGTTTAAAAAAATTGTATATACATGAGAAATTTGATCCATCCATTTGTAATAGTAAGGAAAAACATAGTGAATTTAAAAATAAACAAAAAGAAATAAAAATTTAAATTGACATAGCTTATAAGAGTTAAAACATTAACAATCTGCCACATTGAAATGAAAATAATACTTATAATGATAATATTGAGAGGTGCATTTTTAGGGAGTTATTATTGGCTATTGTTTCTAGAATTACATAATCAATTTGGATCTCACAGATTCATAGACATTCATAAATTAGAAAATAAATTATTTCTTATTCACTAACCTTCAATTGAATTCCTACTGTATAATCCATGGTCTTTATTAGAAACATCAACTTTAGTGTCGACTAGCTTCAACTAAGAGGCATGAGTGAGGAAAATCATAAGTAGACATTGTTCCCTTTCTTTCAAAAGGTAAATTCAAGGTCTTGGATTCAACAGATATATGTGGAATGTTTTCTCAACTGGGATCATGTTTACAATTCCTTCATAATAAAATTTTATCATAGGAGAATCAACTCTATGATAAAACATAAATAACTATTTTAATATAAGATGGGGTAGAAATACTCAATGAGGTTGGCCATAATTTTAGGGGATTATCTAGATAATTTCCAGACCACCATTGCACTCCCCAATTCCTCATGGTCACTTTTTTACAATATTCTCACCCTTACCAGCAATCCATGGTAGACCAATCACCTAGGGAGGATTTTAGTGATAAGAATATTGAAGAGATATGGAAAATAATTAATAGATTTTTACAGAACACACAACGTTAAAACTCTAGGAGAGTAACCATTATGAGAAACGAACACAACCTACTACACAAGATGAAGCTAATGTTTAGGGGGTTCTCCCTAAAAACACTTTTAATACTCTTACATAGAACTGTCACTACTATGGAATGTTTAGGAACCCATAGACTTTCTATCTAAATTTTTATTTGCCTACCCAAGCTCATGAACATTCCAAAATAAGGCAGTTGGTTTCTAGGACATATCTCAAGTATGATCCATTTAAAATAACATTTAAATTGGAGTAAAGAACCCACCCAATCATCTCTTCGAGGGAAGAGGTGGTTCTTCAAACTACAGACCCTCCATGTTTCCAGCAACTACCTTCGAAACATTTCAATCCTAAAAATAATACTTATTAATCAAATTCACTAGATAAAAATGGAGGAATGCTCCAATATTTTATAAGAATATTTTTTGAAACATTTTCAAAAAATGATTTTGAAAAAGTGAAATTGGATTCATGAATGAAAATTTTAGTACATAAATTGGGTTGTTGGATAAGCTATTGGTAATTAAAGATGGGGGTAAGCTTTCATGTACCACTGAATCCAATCGTAGAGAAAAATGAATTGTTGTTACCATTATAATTTTTTACCTAAAACACTAAGAGTATAAGAAATTTCCGAAAAATATGGATAATGAAAACATGTTTTTATTTGGAAATTAAAATCTAGAAAATCATGAAATTGTATAATTGTACAGTAGCACTAAATCACCTTGAATCCTTCTTTTCTAACTAAAAACAAAAAATACAATGAAAATAAATAAAACCAAAATAATTATGTGGTATTTTAATATTTGACCAACAAAATAGTATATTTCCTATAATAATCTCATTTCCACAATGAATTCAAAAATAAAACGATGAATATGAGATACTGAATATATTCAATGATTTTATGAAATTTAAAATTCATATTCACTTCATGGAATCATCAATTAAAATACAATTTTATTTAAAATCTCTCATGATTACAAGATCAAATAAGAAGACCATGGAATTTTATTCCTCAATAAGTATGATAGAGTTGTTTATTATAGTGGTGTATAATTGGATACCTCATAAAAATTAAGACCATGCTAACGTTTTTGTCCCATTCACCTTAGAGTATAGAAGTGTAAAATTTAATATTCTGTGTGATTTGGGAGATAAAATCAATTATATTCAGCTTTCATTATTTCAACATATGTGATATGTGGTTCCCTATACCACCACTATAGTGTTTCAACATGTTTATCAATCGATCCCTCACCTAGTGGGTATAATTGATTAGTTATTAGTGGTAGTTGGAAGAGTCTTTTTCCCACTAAATTTCAAAAAATGGATATAGATGGTGTCTATGAGGTACCTATCATCTCTTGTTGGCCCATTATATACTCACGAAATTCTATAATAGATTTACCAGGGAGTAAATTAATTTAAAACATGGGTGTAAAAAAATAAATGTTTTCCAAAAAATAATAAACCCACCAAAAAAATTTCCTAGAGAGGCATTGTTAACGGTTCAAGTCAAGTTTTATGAGGAAAATGTAAACTTTTTTATAATAATAGAAGTTTCAAATGGTGCAAATAATATCTTATCTATAACCTAATGGGTATTAGTTTTAGTGAGGATAAATAGATATTATATGAGTTTTGGGGGGAGTTCCATGAAATCCTAGATGATTTATCATTAAAATATATTATATCCCAAAAATAAGTGTCTAAATATTATGATCATTTTTATAGAAGTAACTGTGTAGAAAAATAATCCTTATACACTTCCTCATTAATATTTATCATGAATAACTTGGTCTACTAATTCCCAAGGGTATTACCTCATTCTAAGAGACACAATACTTGGAGGTCAAACCCCACCTATCCAATTTGAAATATGCTTTTCGAGAAAGAGATCTACACTAAATGTAATTACCTCATCCAAGAAGGAGGAATGCCAAGAGGAAAAAATTTCATGTGGTTTATAGAAATTCAAATTTGTTTTTAGTTTTTTAATTGAGGATATACTTGTCCTAATATAATCATTCTTCATGAAAAAATATCTTGGGATCCTTAGAGTAAACAAATAGTGTAATAATAGAGGAGTCATAACCCCAAAATAAAGGAAGTCGTATGAGAGGATGTTATCAGATTACATAATCTAGATATTATCTTTCAAATTTTTGAAATTACTTGGGTAATTATTTTATAGGTAGTTCCCAATAATAGTGAAATTTTTGTGGTAACTATGTAGAAAATAATGTAAAAAAACACGAACTATATAAAAATTAAGGGTCAAAATAGATTATACAAAACTCAATGTTTCCAAAATGAAGGGTTATTTCCCCATTCCATTTTTTGACCAAATTGTAGAAAGTCTTGATGGAAATGAATTTTTTTTCAATATGGATACTTTGGCTTTAATAGGATTCCCATTTCTCCTATGGATCAAAATAATTCCACCATTACTTGTCCTTTTGGGAAATTTTCTTATAGGGGGTTCCTTTTGGATTGTGTTGTTCTCTATCAACTTTTCAGATATTAATGATGAAAATTTTATCAATATTGATTTAATGTATTATTGAAGATTTAGTGGATGATTTTTTACTTATTTGATGTAATTTTGAAAACATCCTTTGCAATCTGGAAGCCTCATCAAAAATATTTCAAGAGACAAAATTAGATTGGAATTGGAAAAATTTTTAGTCCATGGATACTGAAGGAATTTTGATCAGTCACAATGTTCCTAATAATGTTTAGGAGATTTATAATTATATGATATATATTATCCAAGAACATCCCATACATTATGATGCCAAAGTAATAATAAGATTCTTGAGACATAGTGGATCTTATAGATGGTTCATTAATGATATTTCTATTATTACAAGGCCAGTGTACTCGATACATTTTTAGGAAATGAATTTTGTTTTTGATGAGAAATGTCTTGATTTATTTAAATTTAACAAGGATAAATTAATTACATCACTATTGATCACTTCCCCTAGGGGGGAATTTCTATTTTATGTAATTTTAGTTGATAGTGACCTATATGCAGATGTTGTTTTGGGTGAGAGTATGGATAAGAGGGTTCATGTCATTTTTTATGTTACCATGAATCCATATGGAGATTAGAATAACTATTCTACAATTAGATGTTATTTTTTTCATAAAATGTTAAAAAAAATTACAATATAATGACCTTGGTTATAATATTAAATAAACAATCATCCAGTAAAAAGTAAATGGATTTGAAGAACAAAAACCCATGGAACCATAGGTGGAGACTACAGTTTCCAGATATTGATATTCTTATTAAGTATAAAAGGTGGATGAAAAATTTATTTCAACCCAATTTTCAAGGGTTCCCAACACTCAACTTGAGTAATCAATGGAGTTAAATATCTTACTCATGGATAAGAAAATTTTTCTTCTTATTATATGTAGTAGTATCCTTGAATGGTAGTTTATTATAATTTTCTAGCTATTGGTGTCATTTCAAAGGAAATTTCAATGAATAAAATAAGAGGTTTATTTATGAGCTAAAATATATCGTATGGAATGATCCTATTATTTTCATGAGATTTGGTGATGTTATATTTAAGAGATATTTAGATGAGGAAGAAATATTACCCATTCTTAAGAGCTTCCATTCATCACCATGGGGTAGCGACATTGGAGGAGAAAATACATCTCATAATTTTATACATGTTGGTTTCTACCAGAAGATATATTTCAAATATTCTAGGAGTATGGGAATTTGTTATTATAAGTTTAAAATTCTTATAAATTTATGGTAATAGATGGAAAAACGTTAAAACGGAATATTAGAGGTTGACATTTTCTAGGAATGGATTTTTTATTTCATGGGACCATTCCCATCCCCATATGGGAATAGGTATATTCATGTGGTTGTGGACTATGTGTCTAAATGGGTTAAGGTAGTGGATCATAGCCACAATTCAACTTTTAGTGTGGTGAAATTTATAAAGATAAAAATTATCTAGGTTTATGGTTCCAAGATAAATCATTAAAATAAATTAAAATCATTTAAAAAATTACTCATATATGAATTTAATGGTGAAATTTGGATGTTCTCTATAAACTAGCAACACATATCACCCATAATCTAGTGCACACATTTATGTGTATAACATAGAGATCAAATATATTTTAAGTAATGAAATACCAATATCCATAATGTATTAGTCTGCAAAGATGGATGATGATCTGGGGGGTTTATAAAATTTATTACTAGACATTCAAATTGATTACCCAATACAGGTTTCACTTTGTAAAGACTTTATATTTTCTGTGGAATGTCATAAAAATTATTTTGAGACAGTGATGTCCAAGAATATTAAGTACATTTCTTCTTATGAGAGGAGGCTAGTAGAGATGATTAGTGTAGATAAAATTAGGTGCTATTCTTATGAAAATGAATAAATTTTAAAATAATTAAAAAATGATATTCATGCCTAAATAATTAAGAATAGAAATTTTAATGATTCGCATAGAGGCCTACTATTTATTTCTCATTTTCAATAATTTTAACTCCTATGATTTATTCTCTAGTCTACTTACATGTCCTTCAATTAGTGTTCGATGATTTTATACCACTGTAGAGTTATTACTACCTCATTAAGGGAAAACCAGTGGGGAAACACCATCGATCATTAGTATAAAATCACATTATCTCCAACAATGGTGGGATTATTTTTCATCAACATAAAATTATTGAATCATATGATTATTTTATTTAATTTTTAGATAAATTAGATAACAAAATTTACCATTTAACATAGTTCCTTATGGGAGGAACTTTTGAGTAAAATTTAATTGTCAGAGCTCCCATATTTATGGAATTTTTGTTCTGCTATTTTGAAATATATTCTAATAATATTTTATTGGTTACATAATTTTTCAATGTATGGGTTGGTAACCCTAATATATAATGATATTGATAATATATTTTCTTTCTTGGGAGTCACCTTGCAAGATTGTAATGAACTGAAATTTATATTGAACTACATTGTGATAGTAGCATGCACTAATTGCATTCACATTGATTTAGTTTCTATTTTACATTGTTGACTATAATTCTTCTATTTGAACTCAATTTTGAAAATTTATTTTTCGGTTTAAATATTATAAAATAATTAACCATTTTTAGAATCCGATTTTTATTTCTTGACATTATGGTTTGGGTGGGGTCCTTTGTATCTTTTTTTCATTTTAAAATGTTTTTTCTTGAGGTGATAAATAACGAAAATTACTTTGACCCCTTCACAACACTTTAACTATTTAATTTTCCATCTATTCTATGATAAACTCTCATAGATCTTTGGAGGCAACAATGGAGATATTTTTGAGTTTAATGTGTGGGGGTATGTTTTCTTTTATATGATTAGTTGTGATTAAATTCTTGACACATCAATTTCACCTTAATTTTTATATCAAAAAAAAGATCAAAAAAATAAATTTGGTAGTCTACATGAAGGAATTTTGGATTCACTTTGTAACTAAATTATATCATTACGATTGGATAAAAACAAGTTGGTTATTGAAAGATTCACTACATCTGAAATTTTTGGGGATGTATGATTGTTGAGTGTAGTTCCATAGGTTTTAAGTATATTCTATTTATTGACTATGAAAGAGGGTGAGATAGAATATTTATATGGGTAAATATTATCCTAACATTAGGAAATAGGAAATTTGAATAAGAACACAAGAGAGTCATTTATTTATTAAAAAAATCATATATGGGGGCCAACTGAAATGGTAATCATAGAATTCATTTGAATCTAGAGTACAGTGGGAAAATGGGATCCCACAATGAACATCGGAGCCTCTATAAACGGATGTCTGTGTAATCCGTATCTACATATTAATATGTTCTTCTACCCAATTAATTTCACAAGATACAAGAATGGGTTACATTCATTAAAAAGTAAAAAAAATACAAGCAAGTGTGTTGTAGTAAAAAAAAGATCTCATTGTGGTGAGGGTAACATTGAACATAGATTATAAAGGGAAAAATTACATATATGATGATCATTTGATATATATGAATATTATGATTAGTAAAAATTGAACATTAATTCTTAGAACCTTGGAGAATGTTCAAAATGAATATTCCTTTAGTTATGATTTTATATCTTCTTTGTATGATAATTCACCACTCTTAGAGTTGGAACATGGTTTAAAATTCATGTAGGGCAGTTAGTGTCTTCATATATATGGCATAACTTATTTAACATTGGGTGATCCAGTATTCCATTGAATTCTACTGTGTATTGGAATTTAGGAAAGATAATATTTAATCATTATTTCAAAAGCTTGACTAATTTTTGTCCCTCTATAGATAATAGTCTATACATTCCCATTTTCAATGTACTCTTTCAAAAACATGTTTTCTATTTTTTAAATAAAAGAAAGTACAATTTTTTGAGGAAAAAATTTTTAAGTGTGGGCAAATTTGAAGTAGAAATATATTTATTGTACTTTTCCATGTCAGTAATTTTAATTTAATAAAATTTTAATATTAAATTAATTTATTTTATTTAATTAAATGAAATTTTTTATTTTTATTTTGTTTATAATTGTTGAAAATTTATTTTTTTAGAAATATTTTATTTTATTGATTATTTTTTCCATTGTGAATAAGTTAAAATTAAATAATTTTTTTATTTTATTTTCCAACTTTTATCCATTTGTTTTTGTTAAATTTAACATTTTCATTACGATTCTATTAATTAATTTATTTTTTCACTTTTCTATTTTTCAAAATAATTTTTTCATTACTTAATATTAAGTCTTTTACTATCTAGTTTTTTATTGAATTAATTTTCATGTTATTTATTATTTATTTTTCTAAACATTCATTTTTTTAACATATTAATTTATTTTTAATGATTATTTATTTAATTTATTTTAAATTTTTCATGGTTTTTAATTAATTAATTATTCTTATTTATTCATTCATTTAATTAGAAAATAAATAATCATAGTTGGTTTAATTTTAATTTTAATTTTAATTTTTTCTATACTAAATTCTATTTCAAATTTTTAAATTTCTATTTTTTGTTCATTATTAATATCATTCTACTATATCTAGGTGAGATTTGGCTGGGTGAGCTGTTGTCGGGTTATGCACTGCAAATAGGAGGCATCACTAGGGTGATCCACCACCATCCACTACCTTTTCTACCTCCATTAAACAAAACACATTGAGCTCATGATCTCATACCACCATAATAGAGTCACACCCACCACCACAATGTCCTACTTCCCACATCAGTCACTTCCATATGCAGAGTAATCGAAGCATAACCCCTACTACCTAACCGCCAGTGGGAGTCTATATTGTAAGGACTCACCACAGTGGGAGTCCCCACCAAAGGGAGTCACTGCTTGCCTAAACTATCCAACATAGTTACCCATTGGTGCCTCTTCCCAAACATAATCTATCACCATCAAACTACAAGCCTCCTCTAGCACCTCAACCATCCACTAGTATTTCCAACCCATCTCCAAGTGGTGATTCATCACACCGCCAGTGAGAGTCACCACTAGTGGCAGTCAATGATAGTGGGACCCACTTCCCATGCTAGTAGTAGTTGATGGTTGAAGCTACTACCATTATAACCCATCCAACCCAAGAAGAGCCCACATTATTAAAAATAATATCTAAATTAAAACAGTCAAACCAAACATAAAACAGAACTACCTAAAGAACCATCACTACCACTGAATCCCCCTCTAAAACCATAGTCAAGCTTGATCTTAGTGTTTTTGATGAGGCGAAACCTCCCTCCCCTCTATACCCCACTCTACTGCATCTAAAACCAGTTGATCTGATGGACCATGAAACACTCATCAAATGTCTACATATTCAATAACCACCGTTGTTGTAGAACGATTCTAGTTGAGTGAAGAAGCACCAATGTCACCCCCATTCTCATCTCCCCAGTCATTTTGATTGAAGACAACACTACCGAAAGATGAGTTTTGCACAAGATTCATCGTAAAACTGACCTCGAACCTTCTTACATCCAAATACCCCCACTAATTCCTTATATTTATTTAATATAAATTTATATATAATATTATTAAATTATATATATATTTATTTATTTAATAATTATTATTATAATTATAATTATTTTAATAATTACAAGTTACTTATACATATATTTCTATATAATAATTACATAAAATTATTTAATATATTTATTTAATATAACTAATTGTTTCTAATTTTACTTTATCATTAAATTATATAAAGTGGGATAATGTTACACGGAACAAGTTATTGGATGTGAGTTTTGGGTCTAGTAACTAATGGAGAGGAAGAGGAATTGTTAAGATTTCTTATAGATGTGATAGTGGTCATCCTAGTGTAGTGAAATTAACTAATGATTGGAGAATAAAACTCCAAACAAAGGCAAAAGGGGAGGAGATGTCTTATATCATACACATCAAGAACACGAGAATATTAATACATCATTCCCCCTCAATTTCAACACTAAAATATAGAAATATTTAGTTGAGAATATCTAATTACACTATAATTCTGTGAGTGAGTAATCTAATAACATTACACATCACCACTAACATAAAGTAGGATCAGCAGAAACAGATCAGACACTGGGAGTTTTTTTGATATTGAGTAGGGTGAAATAACCCTCTTCTAGATGCTTCTCCATTTTTATTCATTGCTTTCACCATGATCTTGATTTATTCTAAATATTTTAATATGTTGGAATAAATTATGATTTTTTCCTTATATCCATTGAAGTAATAGTCTTACTTGGTAATTCGATTTTATATTTTTCACTAATTTATATTCTATTGGATGCTTCTAATCAATTTTTTCATGAAATAACGTTTTTAAAACATAGAGAATGTAACACCCATATTCATATTATTGAAATGAAATGGTTCGAGTATGATACTTAGACTTTAGAGAAACCACCAAAACCCCAAAGGCTAAAAATAAATTTCAAGGGATTTATTAATAATTGTGAGATGATTTTCCATTTGAAAATAAAATAACCAACTAGAAATGTAAAAACCAAATAAACCACTAAATAATTATTTATAAAAAAAGAAAACTCAGTATATTTCATTTATTTCAAAACCATGTACAATGTGTATCAATGCATAAGAGTACAAACTTCCAAGGGAACAACAGAAGACAACCCAATTAAAATTCAAATACAACCACAACTCTAATGATCCAACAAACTACAATATCTAATCCATGAAAGAATCCATGTATAACTAAGAACCACTAGGGATGTGTGACACTATACCTTTGACCATGTCTCAATACAAAAAATTATAAAAAATTAGAAATGTTCCAAAGAAGGGGGTGAGTAATCAAACTCTATAAGATTTCCCCAAATGGATTCTGTAATTAGACCAAAATTATAGAATAAGTTAAAACCATCAATAGACCAACTTATATGATAAAAATTTCTAAAATATTTTCTAACATAATATTATCAAGATCCATAACAATGAAGTTTCCAGAAAACAATATAATCTTGTCTGTAAAATTACCAAATAAGTTCTTCAAAACCATTTCATATTTCATTTTTTAATATCTCATTCTAATCCAGAAACCCACACAGCCACACATGAATTTTTCATTATGATAGTTTCATACTCATGAGTGGTTTCTCATCGATCTACAAATTCATCAGAAGTTAATTAAATACCAAGTGTTATTGCACCATTATCACTGAACAAAAGTTCATATTTCAACAATGCCTTGTAATGAAATATTAACACAGAACACCATGTATTCCCAAAATCCATGTCAATACAATCATGATAAAACCATTCCAATACCAACCCATTTTGATTCCAAAACCATTTTAAGTCCATAATCATTTTAATAAAACATCCATTTTATTTGAAATTCCTTTCCAAAAATTGAATCATGAAACTATATTAAAATCAAAATTCTAAAATTATTTACCAAATGAAATTGCACATAAATTCTAAAATATCTCACAAAAACATAAACCTTCACAAAATAAGGTTTCTAGAATGCTTTCCACTCCAATTTTACAAATAATATCAATATTTTAAATCAATTAGAAAATATAAACTCATGTTCTAAATAGAAGAGTCGATGGTGATGTCAGCTACCTTTAATGATTTGACGAAAATGGAAAATGACATGAAAACATCCACATATATGGGTTGAAACTACAAAAACATGCCTTAGATATCTTCCCCTGGAAAACAAAAAAGTCAAAAATAATCATACACAGAATCCTTTACCCTATATATATCTATAGTAGACATATATATATTTATATATATAACTGAGAGAAATGAAGAATTTGTTCTATGGAAAGACATCAATAAAAATCAAGAGCGATGACTTATCACGATATTTGAGATTCAATGCTCCAAGATACACCATCAAATCATTTGTAAATCAATGGGAGAAGACACATTGACATTTCAGAGGAAGAAATCCAATGTTAAAGAATTTATGGGGGTAAATAAGGGGTTAAATCATTAATCTAACTTTCATACACTTTTTTGGATCTAGTTTTTAAATTGTGCATGGTTAGTTTCATAGTTCTGCAAACTATGAGCTAACTGTTTTCCAGTTACTACCTAAAATAAGAACCTGGACACTTCACTCAAAAGGTTTCCAAACCATTCAATAACTATGCCAAATCCCACAATCTCATGAACAAGGGTTTATTATAGGATTGTATATTGTTTTGAAAAATCATGGGTCACCTGTGTGCCTTCCCCTTTAGGATATGTCCCATTATACACAGTTTCTTATAGGGTTTTCATGGTTTTCACATACCTTGAACCAAACATGAACCATTATAAAAGTATAAAAACATTATTAATAGGCACAAGACACTCCCAAACATCCCAAATATTCCTTACAACATTAAAATCATAAATAAATTATTACCTATTAGAAACTGGGGATGCTAAATTATGACCACCATTATCTATATTGACCACAAAATGTAGAAATACATCACTGATCTAAATGAGTTTCATCCATTTATCTTTCATTTCCATCCCTGGTTCAAATATCTCTTCATGAATCTGAAAATTTATCTAAAAATCCACACTGGAATACTTCATTTTCCATGCAAGATGTTCTCTTAATTTTCCATAATCTACACTATCATGTGCAGTAATGAAGCATCTGAATATTAGTCAATGTGACCCCATAAAATCACATGGTCAGGACCAAGATGATACTTATTTAACTGAGATACATGAGTAACATTATGCACAACACTAAACCATGAGGTAAATTCCAACCATTATTCCACCTCAAAAACCCATTATTGTTACTCAAAATGGACTATGTATCGAGGATATAACATACCATACATCTGAAAATTTCAATTTCAATGCCTTAGAGGGATCTTTAAGAACACATGATCACTCAATGTGAATGAAAACAACCATCGATGATGATTAGAATTTGATTTAGGGTGATTCTAATCCCTCTCCATAAATTTTTTTATGAACTAAATCTTATTCACAGTTTCATCAAAAATGATCACCCTAACTAGTGATGTAACACCTATTTCCATCCAAAAAAGTTGAGAATAAAAAGGATTCCCATACATTGCTTCAAAATGATCTACATATATCATGGTGTGATATTTTCTGTATTATGAAAACACCAGTAACGATATGGGATATTCTTATTAGCCACCAAAATACATTATACAAGCCAAAAATATGTCTTCCAATATTTGTATCATTATTTTGGATTACCCATCCATCTAAGGATGACACACTATGCTCATTATCAACTGTGTCCCATGGGCTTTCTGTATGGATTTCCAAAAATGTGACGTAAACCACATATATTTGTCTGAAACTATTGACATTGGTTTTCCATTCCTTTTTACCAATTCTTGGATATATATCATTGAAAAGTCCTCCACCATATGAGATTCATGAATCAGAATGAGATAGTTGACTTTGTTAGCAGATCAATTATCACCCATTTTGCGTCATGTTTCCAAACTATTCTTGGGATACATATTACATAATCAAAATCTATCTTCTCCAATTTCCAAATTGGAATAGGTAATGACTGCAACATACATTCTGGTTTATGATTCTCTTGCTTAATCTTCTGAAAAGTTAAGCATCTCAAAATGAACTCATACTCCTTCCTTTTCACACTAACACACTAAAACAATACTTTCAATAACATAAAAATCTTCTCTAATCTATTTTGAAAACCTCATCATGAATGGTGGTAATCATAAAGAAGTTTTTTCTAAAAAATCATATGTACAACCATATGATTTCTATACCACAAAAATAAGTTATCAACCATCAACCATACCTCAATTTTCTCCCCAACATTGGGTTATAAATTCATACACACAGATTATAGATCTGGGGGTTATTCCTCTTTAACCATCTCTACTAAATCATGAACCAACAAAACTGGAAATAAGGACATAATATCACCTCAGTATTCACATTCGAACTGAATTTTAGATAGAACATGCTTCAACTTCAACTTATATAAAACTTCTTTTTCAAACTAAGAATATGGATTTATGATTAGTTCATATTCCACCAAATTACCTTTTACATGTGTATAAACTAATTCCAAGAGAAACATTTAGAGATAAACCATCTACCTTCATTGTTTCATATTTAAATATCATTGTGAGAAAATATTCTTCAAGCTATTATGGTCCATAAACACAGTGAATTTCTCACCAATGAGATAATGATGCCCAATGTTCAAAGCAGGGACTGCAGAAGGTAACTCTAAAACAGGAGTTGGGTAATTATTCTCATGCACTATTAACTATCTTAAGCCATAAGAAACAACTTGATATTCATTTAGGAGAAAAAATCTCAACCTAGATCCTGAATCATCTGAATAATCCATGTACCATTTTCTTGTATTTGAAAAAATAAATTTCTTTCTCATGTATGGTGAACTTTTACTTTAATAAAAGAATTATACCATTAATTATTTAATTAGAATGGAAAATTATTCCTTTTCAAATAAATCATTACAGAAACTAGTTGTGAAAAATTACAAAGTATTGGTAATAACATGTTAGCCCCATAAAACTATTTATCTTGAAGTCATTCTTCGTTTATTTCCATGAAATAATAGCCTCTATATTTTTTGGATCCATAGAATCATCTTTCTTAGAAATATCATTATCATTGAGACATACATATTATATCATAAAAGCCCACATTGATAATTTTTCGTACAGATAATGATCCCCTGTGATTATCAACACTGTCTCCAAGTGTTTGTCATGCTCCACCCTTGTCCTAGAATATACCAATATTTTTTCAAAAAACACTACTACAAAAGAATCTACATATATATAAAATATAGGAGATATCAATTCCATAAATATTTTTGGTGAATTCATAAGACTGAATATCTTAAAAACATATTCATAGGGTCCAAATTTACTTCTAAAAGTTATTTTTGGACTATCCTTCTATCACATGGATAATTGGTGACATCCTTATTGCATGTAAATTTTAGAGAACGGTTGATATCCCCTATACTAATAAAACCTATAATCAATTCATGGAAGAGGATACCTATTCCTTTTCGTAACATGGTTATGCTTATGATAATCCATACAGAACCGTGGATTTCAAATCACCACCTCGACAAACAATACCATTGATGCCCATAAAGACGTACTAAACTAAATTAACCCTTCTCTATCCATCTCTTCCAATAGAACCTTCAATTACAATAAAATTATTGGTTCCATCCAATAGGATGTAAGGGAAATATAAATGGTCCCTATAAGGATAAAAATCATAAACTCAACTTCTATCAGGGGTGAAAACCCTGTGAAATTTTCAGGAAAAACATCAACAAACTGATTAACAACTGTTAGAAAACTAATATTATAAATATCATATAAAAATTACAAATTTTTCCTCTCCAGTTGATATGAGTTTGATGTTTTACCACAAAAGGGATCATATCAACTTTTAAACTCATAAAATCAATAATAAAAGGATAAATAATGAAATGGGATGAAACCATATAAAACAATTCTTAGAAAAGGGTATAATTCCAAATAATCATACCTCTCACCATAGATGGCCCAAAATGGTTATATATAATAAGTTATTCACCTATAAATAACTACATTCTCATTTCTCTTTTTATCTATTTCCCAGTTGAGATTGAATTTCCAAAAGAGTCGGTTTATTTCTATAATCACCACGGATATGTATATTCTATTGATGAGATTGATTTTATTTCCCTCATGACTTCAGATCATACAACTCATGCGATAGCTAAAAATTTTCTCAAACACTAAACCTCAAATCACTATGATAATTATGTTAAAGGTGTCCCATATTATTTTAATTTTGGAATGACCATTGTGGTATCATACACTCTTACTTCAATTGGTTAAAGGAACAACATTGGAAACATCAATCTTAATGTCTGGGTATCGGAAGAAGATTCACCATTTTAGCCATATGATTTAGATTCATGCTCACTCCATTAAAATTGGCGTCCCTTTTCCACTTTCTCCCAGCATTTGAGTTCACACAGTTCCACATGGGTATCAACATAATTCCTACACCCGAAGAACCTGAGATGTCACTTTTAGCTACTATAACTCTATTGACAATCTTTTTATAATCCATAATGATGGGAATAGAAATATTCAAGATAATATCCTCCCTTATCATTGATTTAGTGATATATTCCATTAAGGAGGCACAAGTAGCATCCTTATGTGAAAAAAGAACTAAATTCATGAATTTTTCTACATAATGTGTGAGAGAAAGAGTTTTCTATATTATGATGAATAATTCCATTATTCTTTGAATTCTAAACCAATGAGGGAATAATTATTTGTTAAAAAATTCCTCAAATTCCAACCATGAAAGACTATGGTCTAATTTATCATGAACAACTAAATACCACCCCTCACATGTAAGATCATCCATCATATATGTCACAAGCTTGACATTCATCTCTATTGGTGTGCCGATGAAATCAAATATAATATCCATTCTATGCATCCACATTTCTTCTTTTTCTATTTCAAAATTACCCAAAATTATTGGTGGATTATGCTTCTATAATTAGACATGATGATTCACTTTCCTTTTCTCATCCCTCATATTCCCCATGTCCACATCCATAAATGATTGAACACTACTCTGAATTAGTTTTTGGTTCACATGTTTCTCAGGTTCCATGACATTCTCTATGTCTTCCTCTGGTTGGTCCCTATGACACCTTCTATCATTCGTTTTCAAGAAACACAACAAACTCCATAAGTCTCGCTCTCTATTTATTGAAGGATTTAAATTTCAAATTCTACCACATCATTATATCAAAAAAAATCATTCCAAAATCAGAATATTCTATGTTCATCCATTTTTTATGAAATATCTTGTTTCTTTTAAAAATGAAACCATTTTCAAAATACTAAGATAATGATCTATTTCAAAATTATTCAATTGAAAATAACAGTAATTGTTTTCAAAAATCATAAAGTTACATCACATCATTACTCAAAATTAAATATGCAATGCTAGTGGGAATTCATTTCTATAATTCATGTTATGCTCATATAATTTGATAATATCTCACCAATGAAAATCTAACCATTAACTATATCCAAGACACATATGTACCCCACACCCTAGTAACATGAAGTTCAGAATAAAATGATTAGAAAAATATGTTGTTTTATATATTCCTAGTTCTAAAATTCATACTCTTTTCTTTTAATAAAAGTCAAGGAAACAATGTGAATGAATTTTCAACTTCAAGTCTAACAATTGATTCAATTCCAAAGAACAAACAAGACTACTACCACATGTTCCAAAATGAAATTAATAAGGACAAAGCTAATACATCTTGTAACATTCATCTTCTTTTCATTATCTTAAAAAGTTAGTATAACATCAAATGGACTTTTGAAAAATCCCAAAGATACTATATTTTGGATGTAAATGATAAGGGATTTACTTACAATTGTGGGATTATATACCTTTAAAAAACCAAAATTTTCATAACATAGTAACCCCCTACCTGATTCATGATAAAAAATGAAAGACAAATCAAAAATCATTAATATCAAAACCAAATACAAAAATTACCACATAGATAACTAAAAACTAACAATTGAAAAGTTGAAGGCCAACCCAATAAAAAAATACAACCAAAACTCCAATGAGCCAACCAGTTCCATGCTCCACTACATAAAATATCCCATGTGTCACTAAACACCACTAGAGAAGTTTGATACGTTACCTTATCACATGCCTCAATAAATAACATCTACAAAATCATCAATGTTCCAATGGAGGGCGTGAGAAATAAAACTCAGTAGGCTTCCATCAAATGAATTCCCATATCAAGCCACTAGGATAGAACAAGATAACACATTTATATAAAAGATTTTGTATTAAAAAAAATTCAGAAAGTTTATATTATAATATATACAAGCTCCATAACAATAATTGTTTCAAAAAACTATATCATGTTTGATGGAAGTCAATCAAAAATTATCCTCAAAACTAATTCATATTTAATTTTGGGATGTCTCATTCCAATACACAATCCCATACATCCACACATGAATTCATCATTAGGATAGTTCCATACACATGAGTAGTTTTCCATTGATCTACCATTTATTCATAAGGTAATTAAATCCCATGTTCCATTATATCTTCGGCACTCAAAATAGTATCAAATTTCAACCAAATGTCGTAATTCAATATGAACAGACACCACCTTGTATTCCCATAATTCATGCCAATACAATCATGGAGTTAGAATTCCAATACAAAGACATTTCAATGAAAAATCATTTCATTTCCAATAATATTTTAATATAATGACATTTTTGTTGAAAAAATTTTCCCATAAATTTATGTTACAAACTATTTTAAAATAATCATTTTAATATCATTTATCAAATAAATTTTCACAAAAATACCTCAATTTCAAACAAAACCATAAATAATCTGTAATGAAGGTTTCTACCATGATTTTCACAAAAAAATCACAATCAATTTTAATAAATTAAATAAATTTGAAAATAAGATGTCATGTTATATATAGTGGAGTTTAGAGTGAATCCACCTACCTTGAATGACTTGGTGTAAATGGAAAATGGTATGAAAATGTCCATGAAAATTGGTTGAAACTCCAAAATAAATTTCCTTAGATCACTTCTTGTAGAAAAAAAAATCCAAATCTAATATTAAAAGGAATTAACAACCTTATATATATCCACATTAGACATATATCTAAGAAACCATGATGGAGGGAGAAGTATATCTAAGGAAAATCTTAAAGAACTACCTAGAACAATGACTTACCACAATAGATGGTCTTCAACCAACCATGAAATGGGTTATGATAACATCCAAATTAATGGTAAAACCTCCTTAAACATTGAGAGGAATAAATTCTTTTTTTAGAGTTATTGATGGGAATTAATTAGGTTTCATAACATTATACCAACCTAGATTCACATTTTTGAGATCTAGTTTTTAAATAGTGCAGGGTTAGTCACACAGTTAGGAAAATCATGTGTTGTCAATGGGATAGCTATTACCTTAAGTAGGAACCTCACATGATTCACTCACACTATTTATAAAAAATCTTGAAACTCTTCTAATAGCTACTTTCATAAGAATCATGGTTTCTCCAAGGATTCCTCATAGTTTGGATAATCACAGTGCCACCCGTGAACCTTCCCCTTTAGCCTATGTCTCACTAGGAACAGTTTAATATTTTAGTTTCATGGTTTTCACAAATCATTATCTATTATAAAATGAAAAAAAACATTCCAAAAGGCCTCCATTATCTCCCAAATATCACCCATATACATTAAAATCATTAAAATTACACATAATTTCATAGATACTATAAATTAGGGATGCTACAAAGAATCAGTGAAAACTAATTGGAATCAGACATCAATTAAAAATAATTTCAATCAGAGTATTTTATTGAAAATTGAATCAAAAATATATATTGATAAGAATCAATGAGTTCAACAAAAAAATTGAACTCAATGATTACTGAATTATTCCCACATAGATATTGAAAATTCCAAAAAGTTGATAAAATAGAGAGGAAATTTATTTTAGGGATGAATAGATGACAAATATAGTCATCCATTTTTAATTAGATAAAAACTCCTCAAATAGAATTAATCAAAAATATAAATCCAATATAAAACTATTCATATGATTTCCCACATTCAGTTAATTAGTTGTTCTCTTTTTTTTGTTATTACCATTCTTTTTTTTTCTTCCTATTTTCCCTCACTCTCACATTCAATATCACGTAATCTCCATTCATTTCCATGTTATAGAACCATCATCAACTATTTATTGAATTTTTTTAATTTTTATTTTTCCTTTTTTGGTCAATCACACATAATCAGTCCATCCTTGTGGTTAAACCCTCTTTCCACAGTACAAGATATAAGTTGTAAGTAGGATTCTAAATATTAAATGTTTACCCATTTAATTTCATGCATGTTAGTGTATATAGATTTTTTTTTGTTTTTGTATTATATATTTCAATATAATATTGTTGTTTTTTGGTTATTATTTGGTTATGATTTGAGTTTAATTTCAATGTACTCATGCTTCATAAAGTGATATATTGGTTTCGCCTTTAGATTGGGGCATTTAATATTGAAAGGGAAAATTGTCCCAAAATTTTTCATGAATCCCTTCCCATTTTTCACAGATTTTGATATGTGGAGGATGTCACCTATGTCCTACTAGCACCAACCTACTATTCCTAAGATAATCAGTGAGGGGATGGATGCAACAAACTCTATCAGTTTTTTCAGTCCTTGAGTAGTAACTTCATTCCTTTTTGTCCTTCAAATGGACCGGTAGTAAAGAGTGGGATTATCAAAAATTGAAATTTAATAAGTAAAATGGAACAAAAATCCTTTTTATGTTGATCATAAGGTCGTAATGGAGAATGGTTACATGAGTGTTTTAAGATACTTCTTGGAGTTTTTACCTCATCACCATTGTCTTAGCTAATGAGAAGAGAATAACATTCATTTATAGAAATAAAATACAAATTACGGTGATTAATTAATTTTTATTAATGACTTATTATTTTAAAAAAAAATCATTATTGAAAATTGTGGAATATGGTTTTATTTTCAAAAACATCATGAAATATTTAGTCAGGGGTTGAAATCAGATTTTTTTTTTTAAATTTTGTAATGATCATCTGTTATATGTATAATGTAGTAAAATTTATGATTCACGACCTTTAGTTCATAGAGAGTGAGACTAAATGGGGTTTTTTGGTTATAGGGAATGGAACTGAGTATACGACATAAAAACTAGCTAGATGAATCTATTAACAATGTGGTTGTAGTTGAGAAAAGGGGAACCAAAAACTAGTTTAGATTATTATCCTAGAATTTCATGCCATGGAAAGAGGTATCCTAAATGAGAAACCATGATAAGTGGATATTACATATTAGTTCCACAATTAGAATCCACCCTTCTTTTGGGGTGATACTGAATAGAAAAAATAAAAAGGCATTTTTAAATAGGATGAATTAAATAATTGATATCATTGGAACACCTTATAAACTGAAAGTTAAGTATCAAACCAATATACTAGAGGATCTAGAATTCCAATTTTGGAATTCGGTAGTTCATGTAACATTGGACCAGAGAAATATATGGGATGATTTTGATGGACTATTCTATAAAATATTATATCATCACACGTTCAGAATATCTAAAATAGTGGATTTATTTAGTTTAAATTTATAGAACCTCACTATGAAAGATTATGGTGATATATTTATAAATAAGTTCACTTTTCACAATATGTCGTTGCATGTGTGTCCTTTGAGGCACTCATTTTTGAATCATGTGTATGTATAGAGATTCATCCAAATATTTTCATGGTTTTATGAATTGATTTTACAAATATTGGTACTATGGGAAAATTGGAAGAACCAGCAATATCATGTAGATCAGTAAGAGAAACCATGTTGATGCCTATAGGAAGTAGTGGGACCTCTAGTTTTGGGAATTATAAACTGAGGAACACCTATTTCAAAGGTGGTGTTATGCTTAAATCATGTAATAGTGATCCAAGGTTTTGTTCTAGGTAGATATCTCATAATTACCATGCATCTTATGCTTTGATGGGAAGAGTGAAGAATAACACCAATCATCAGTATAACTATGGAATACATGTTTATTTTGGGAATAAATCTCAATTAGAGAAATCCGAGTAAGGTAATAAAAAACCAAGTGCAATCATCATGAAATTTTATGGATCGGTGAAAATGATAGTGGTTAATTATTATGGACCTTCAATGGTGAGTGGTTTAAATATTTTTTATTCTAATATTATGTGTGTTTTGTTTGATATTTGCGTAGCCCAATCACTTAATGCTTCTTGTGTGGTTTATTTTATGTATTTTTATGTTTATATGGCACCTTTTTATATTGAAACATCAAACTCCACATGTACAAATAGAATTTTATCCATTATATATATTTAATGTTTTATATATATTAGTGTAATACAATTTCTGTGTCATGGCCATGTTCTAGAGATGGATGTTACTGAATAAATCATAGGTATGGACTGGATAAAATTTTTAGATATCACATCAATTGGTATACCCAAAGGGATATTTTATAAACTGATTTTGGAATAAATCATTTCATTAAGGGATATCATAATGTAAATAAAGTTGAAACAATCATTTAGGCCCAATTAGATAAAAATTGGTAATATAATTTGGAAAATCTGACTGTGAAATCAGTGTTTGAGATCAAGAATAGCATTTTTCAACATTTTTTGATCAGTTTCTTGATGTTTTTACTAATAAATTCTCATGGTTACCACCAAAAACATAAGTCTAGTTTATGATTTATCTCTTACTAAGGACTAATCCTATATCATGTTCATATAATTTGATGAAACTAATAAAATTAAAGGAATTCAAGTTACAATTGGATTACATTGATGGAAATTAAGAGGAGAATGTATCCTTGGGTAGCACTTGTACTTTTTATGAAAATGGTGGATAAAAATCCTCAGATTATTTTATATGATCATTATCTTAATCAAGATACATTAATGAATTGGTATCCTCTTCCATAAACTGATGTCCTATATGATCATAATAGGGGCTCCCATTGGATATATAATATTGAAATGTGTTTAGGATATCGCGTATTTTAGGAACAACAAGAGGATATTCCCATGAATTCTATCAAGAGTAGATATAGAAATTTTGATTATGTGGTTATGCCTTTTTTTCTTATGAATGCAACATACAACTTTATGGAATTGATGAATTGGAAATTGAATAGGAATCTAGATTCTTTTGTGGTCGTTTTTAGGGATTATATAATTTTTTATTCTAATACAATGTTTGAGAATGATTGAAAAATGAAAATGGTTTTGGTTATCATTTTTTATCATCAAATGTTTTCCACACATTCAATGTTTGATTATTGGATACAAAAGGTAATTTTTATAGTCTATATTGTCTCTAAAAAATGTGTTTTAATGGATCCAAAATAGATAGAGTCTAGGATTACTTGGATACCACCAATGAATTTTGTTTTTTGAGATACACAGTTTGCTTTTTCATGATGGTTATTATCGATGATTTTTTCACATATTTTCATGTATTTCATGAAAAATGATAGATCTTACAAGAAAATATGTTGTACTCCAATTAAACGATGAATGTAAGGAGACTTTTAAATATCGTGAAGTTCACAATGCATAAGTTCCAATCAATATATTTTCAAAATTAAGAGATGGAAATGTGGTGAACTATGACCCTTCAGGATATTGGTTGGAGTTTTTTTTCTTTTATATTGACCATATTGTTTCTTACGGGTCATGAAAGTAATGGTTTAATGAGAAATACTACAAAAAACATGATTTAGACTTGGATAACACAGTCTACACATTGAATACATGGATACATTCCCACATTCCTAAGAAATTTTTGTGGTATACATTTCATAATATATTGAAACACATTTTCTCAAAAAAATCGATTTAAAAAATAGATAATGAAGATTAATGGAGTTTATGAAAATGATTGAAATTGACTTTTTATATTCTCTAGTTGAGGGTTATTCATTTGTGGAGGCATTATGTTGAAATTCATATATTTAGATTTATATAAAATTTTCAGATAAATGGTAGCTCATGATTGGGATAACCAACATGCACTTTGATAGTTAAAACTGATTTTGTTCAAAAATTTTATTATAAGGATAATGATCCATTGAAATTTGATTCAGAATGGGTTTATATGGGGGAAAATAAATGGTGTGGATGCTATTGAGAGATGGAAGATTGAAAGTAGATCAATTTTTGTGTTCCATGATCGGGTTGTCACAACTTTATGTTGTTAGGATTAACTAGATCATTCATATCTCTATTAAAACTAGGTTTCGCATCCTATAATAAAAAATATGTTTAAAGAATGAAAGAAAAATGATGGTTGGGTGGCATTAAATGAAAATTGGTTGAGTTTATTTTGAGATGGATATTATGTCCGTAGGTTAAAGAAGGGAACCGACATCCAACAGGTATTTTGAAGTATTTACAAATCCATGTATGGAAATTAGAGAATATATACATTGATTTTTTTAATGTTCACCAAATGAATGTTTGAAAATATAATTTCATATGGGTGATTGAAGATCAGATCACAATGTCATCCCATTTCATCCCAATTTTTGAATCTCGTATAATTGATTACTTATCTGGACTCTATATGATACAATTTGAATAGAGGCATGGTGTTCTTATCTCATATTTATTAGGTAGATAACTCATATTACGTACCATTATTGGGAAATAGTTATAGAAATTACATGGATCCCATTTGGATAGGAGCATGGAGTATCTACCTCAAATGGGTGGAAAATATGAAATGATGACAAAAACTTTGGAGGGCATGTTTTAGGATAATGAAATGAATTTTAGTGTCTCATTAGATGAAAACATAACGTTAGTGGTGAACTCATATAACAACAATTATCAATTCTCTATAAATATGGATTCTTTTGAAACATTGAATTGGTGATCTTGTTGTTATTCAATTTATTAGTTGGAAATTGGTGACACATCACTGGTTGTATGAAGACTTGTGCAAGAGACAATATATAATGTTAATTTTTTCCAAAAATAGAATGGAGATGTCTTAGAATCATCAAAACAAATATGAAAATCATCGATGATTTTTTTATTGTTCTCCTTGACCGATCATGTGTTCTTAAGAGTCTGTCTAAGGCATGCCCATAATAATTTTCGAAATTAGGGGAAGTTGTCTTGTTAATTTATAGTCCCTTTTGTGATTTGTGAATTGGATGGTTAGGTCTTGTATTAGTTCTAATTTTAACCAATATTTTTTTCAATTCATAATGTGTTAATTTATCTCAGTTGAATAATTATCATCTAGATACTACCCATGTGATTTTATTAGATCACCATTCCCTATAATATTATTCTACGTTCATTCATGTTTCAATAAAGATTTTAGATATACAAGATAATGTATTATTTTGGAAAATCATCAACCATTTTTGTGTTTCATGTAAACAACGCCATCTCATAGATGAAACATGGAAAAAATGAAATGAAATGTTTGAGAAATGGGTATAACACTTTCAATCCAACAAGAGTTTTCTACATTATATATAATAAAATATAAATGATGGGGATAATGTTGGACCCCCATTTTTAGGTACAAAACCATTTATTTGTCTATTATACATATATAATTTTATAAGATTACTATTTGGGTGGTTCAAATGAGTTTTGAAATATTTTTGGGGGATTTCATAGAGGTGAATGTTCTCATCCAGTAATTAGAAACCATCCAACACCTCCCACAAAACCATGAATCTAAAATAGTGTGCACTTCAGAAGAACAGGGTCTAGCACATGGTTTGGAAAAACCATTCATATTTTTGAAAGAACGTATATAATTAATGAAAATAGGGAACATAATGGTGGTCATATAGTTTGTAGAAGCATGTGAGTGAACTATGTGAGGTGTATTTTGAGGATGTTACTCATTCACGGTTACCACATAGTTTTCCAAATTATATTCCCTAAACATGAATTATTAAAAAATGTATCCACATATTGTGGATAAAATCTAATTTGCCCACTAAGTCTTTCATTTTTCCACCAAAAAGTTATGTCTTGAATTCTTCTCCATCCCAAGGCAGTAGAGACCCCTCCTTTTAATTCAGAAGTGACTTATAGAAGAATCTAGGATTGGTGGAGGCCTGAATTATTGGTAAGTGCCTTTCATTATCATTATCATTAAATATTTTATTCTTACTTCTCTTGGAATCAATGAACTAATACAATATGTATAGATTCATGTCGTATGATGGTATTCATGATGATATTCATACATTTTTGTTGATGGGAACTAGATCTAGGGATGGTTTTGGAGTTTAGATCTGAGTTTTTGACCTTTTTACAATGTTCATTTTTAACTAAGTTTATTGGTAGGAATCATATCTATCGATTACAAATTTATTGAACATTATGTATTGGGTAATAATTGATTTAATATATTTAATTTTGGTGTAAAATTTATATCTCCTTCTTGATCATAAACCCTTATCATGATGGTTTTCTGAAAAGGTGAAAATTAATATGTTTTGTCGAAAATTAATTTTAGTTCATTATTTTAATAATAATTTTTTAAAATTATGGATGTGTTTATATATATGGAAAAAGATTTTGTATTTTGTTTAAAATAATATTAATTTTTATTGGGATGGATTGCCAATATTTGGAATGGGCTTTGACATACATGATTTTCATGAGTTCAATTGAAATTGATGGGACCAAATGTAAGGGGAATCATACATTAGGGACTATAGTATATGTTAACCATGTAACAACATGATATATTTATGAGATACCACTCATGAGTATGAATAGTCTCAGCCAAATGCATGTGTGGATTTTCTATATTTGTAAAATGGGAATCCAAAATTTAAATGTGAAATGTATTGAAGACATGTTTAGTTTCTTTCCTTGGAATATTTTTTTCTTTGGAAAACTATTTTTCATTTGATATATATAGTTTGGGTTTATTATAATAAACTTTATATTATAGTATGAATGTGTTCTATCCAATTGGTGTGACTAGGTAATTCATTGTGTAAATCGTACTGAATTTGATACTTATGTCTTTCTTAGGGTGTTTGGTATATTTTCAGATGTTGTACATCACAATACATGTAAGGGAAAGGTATCTTATTTCATTAGAGATGAGTTGTGATACTATGGGCATGGAATGTAGAGTTAGGGAATGGAGATAGTTGGTAGTTATTGATTGGATGTCTTTGATGATGTTTAGTATTTTTTGTTTAATTTTTTCTTCTTGACACTATGTTATTTTTTTGTTATTGTATATTTATTATTTGTGTTGTATTTTATTTTACTCAGGCATCATATATTGGATTATTAGTTTGTTCTTATTTTTATTTTTTGAAATTCTCTAAGGGAATGTAATCCACCAATTTCTCATGAATCCCTCGGAATTTTTGTCCATACTTTGGTGTCTTGGGGATGTCACATAAGTCCTAGTATCACCATCCGCCTCTTCCCAAGGATATATGTGAGGAGAATGATGTTATAGTTTACTAACACTCTTTTGTTCATAATTATAGTAGTCAGTCAACAATTCATTTCTCTTCCATATTATATTATCATAAATATAGTTCCACCATATCTATTATAAATCATGTCTTCTTAAATGTTTTTTCATTACCTTGGGATCATTATTTAGACCCTATAATGCGTCATTGATTTCCATTTACTTTCATGTTCTAGTATACACTATCCTCATTACTCAATTTAATAATAATTTTTATTTCCCATTAATATATTATGAGGGTTCTTTGGATATGTATTATATAGGATAAAATTAGCATTAATGTGTTTTATATTTTTTGTGGCCAAATTATAATATGTTTTGTAATCTAGTAATTCTATTTACATAATTTATGAAACAATGGATTGTTATTTAGTTGGATTTTAGTGATCGTTATTCCCTATATTTATTCACTATGGTTTGTTGTTATCGTGATTTACATCTCATTGAATATGATGTTTTTATTGATTAAAAAAATAAGAACTTTCTCATTTTAAGGTGTTGAATTATGAATGTATAATAATAAGATTATAATTTCTTGTTATCATTTCAATATGACGGAATGTTTTAAAAACATTATTGTGGTGGATTATCATTTGTGTTTGTTATGTGTTAGTATATATTTTATAATTTATTTTTATAGAGATGTTGATGTGGTGTAATTATATAGGGTAGTTGTTCCCAAGATAGAGATGTGATATAAAAATATATATTAATAAACTAGAATATTTTAGGTTTTTTGTGGCTTGATATGTAACTATTAGACTTAAAATTATAGTGTAAGCTATGGGTTGAAATTTTTTTAATGAAATGAATTAATAAAATGATAATATTAATAGGGAATAATAATACTAAATGTAATAGTAATTATTAAATATATATGAATTATTATGAATAATTTAGATATTATTAAAATGAAATAATTAACAGATACGATACATTTTTACATGTTCATGTTGTAATAGTTAATACATTAGGGTTATTGTATGATGATTGGATGGTTGTATGTTTTACAAATAAAAAATTGATCTTATATATGTATTTCTTCAAATATTATATCATTTTATGATT
Organism: Viscum album; assembly: GCA_963277665.1. Classification (NCBI taxonomy): domain Eukaryota; kingdom Viridiplantae; phylum Streptophyta; class Magnoliopsida; order Santalales; family Viscaceae; genus Viscum; species Viscum album. The sequence continues at coordinate 576,245,810 of OY728161.1, read as the reverse complement.
TTTATTTATTACAAACCAATACAATATATGAGTGGCCAATACTTGACCTATATAAAGATATTTCTTTCGAGAGAACCATTAATGTACATTGTGTGATTGGGAAAATTATTTACTTATAAAATCCTCTTATATATTATTCGAACCATGGTAATCAAAATTATTTTGGATTTTTTATCAGAGATTTTTTCTATAGGTTTATAAGATAAAATTATTTTTTACTCATGTGGTATGATTTTGGAGATTTATTGACATGGGAAAAGGTTGTGTGAATAATTATATATGACATAATGAAATTTGAATGACTAAATAAGTAAGAATGCGGATTTGGGGTATGTAATATATTTTAATGCCATATTGTGATTATCTTACTTGTAGATTTGGAAGGAAAGAAAATCAAAAGATGATTTTTTTAAAAAATATAGGATTGACAGACATGGTAAACACATTTTAAATTAAATAAATATTTAATATTAATGTCCTACATTGATATTTTCTTAGGAAGTATCCTATGGATTATTAATTCATTCTCACCCCTACTTCTATACAATATATTGATAGATATCTATAATGGTACTGGAGAACTGGAAGGATGTTACTACCTCGCGACTTCATGAATATAGGTTTTTTAGAGAGTTTTTTGATATTATGATAATAATTGTTTCATATTAATCAACTTTCAGTTATATTATTGTATTATAATTTTATAGTATTACATGAATTATTATTATATTGCGATATTGATTACAAATTGTCATTAAATTTTGTCTTATTTGGTGGCTTTTTTAATTCCATGGAATAACATGCGTCACTTCATAAACATAAAATTTTCATTTATTTGGGAATGTCTCTCCCAGTTTCACTAAAAAAATCTATGGGAACATAGGGACTGGATTTAAATGAAATTATTTAGGGTACATTCTCATTTCTTAAGTATGTGTAATTATTCTAAATATATTAAGTTTTTTGTTTTATAGGTGGAATCTAGATAAATATTAATGATCATAAGGTGGAACATGTTCTATTACTCAACTTAATATGTTTATGTACCATCCATTTCAGCCATCCAATTAATTTGGATTTATTTTGGGTCTTGTTAACATTTCTTTAATTTACTTAAATGTATCAATATTATATTTTTATATTATTATAGTGAGTTTTTTTATTTATATTAGTTATTCTTTTTCAGATTTAAATTATTTTTAACAACTTAATTATTATTCATGGATGTTCATTCTATTATCATACCATTCCTGGATGATTATAATAGTTTGTGATTGAAATACTAATATATGAGGGTAAAATCATTCCCATGGTGATGTTTTTATAAATAATCATTCATAAAAATTATGATTTGGAATTATCTTATAGCCTTCTGGTGAATAGACTCATATGATGGTTCTATTTTACATGGGATTCATCATTAAAAAGTTAATTTGAACCCTCTTATTCATTCATGATTAATGTTTTTTTAGAGATATGGTTGTTAGAATGAAATAAAAAAATCAAAATGAAATCATGATACAAAAATTCCTTAAGAGACGTGGGTAAGAAATAGTTTTGGGGATGAGATCGATGATTATGAGATATATTTTAAATTATTTTTTACACTGTTATAAAAATACATGAAATATTTAATAGAATTTTACTTATATATATTAATTTTATTTTTCATGGGTTTAGGGTTATAAATATATGTATAACCAATAGTTCACTATTAATTTTCATCACACAAAACACTATGAACAAATAATTTTTTGGTTCCTTGGAAATATTTTTTGACAACTACATGGTCGAAACATGATTTATCAGATTTTTTTAACCATACCAAGTAATATTTTAAAAAACTGTATATCTTATCAAGGATATATATTCATTCCAAAAATTAGTTAATTTGTGAATATAAATTTTTTGACATAACTTATGTAGAGTTTTTATAATATTATTGAGTTGTCTAATTGAATCATTTTTGAAAACTTTTTTGGAACCTGATTTTATGTTATGAAGGATATTTTTTCAGTCTGAATGTAATTTTTGGTAATGTTATTATAAAAATTCTGTGTCATTTAAGATATTATTTTGGTGAATCTAACAATCACCTAAAAATTACATGATATTATAAATTTTAATAATAGCATGATATAATATATTTGTGTCATCGCTCAGAGTAATAGTGAAATAAATAATGTAATATTTTTTATGAGTAATAAATATTTTCTTCAAATCATGATTGAGGCTATAGGAAATAAACATATTTATATTACATATAAATAATGTATGGTTTTAAAAAATCATTTTTTCCTTATTAAAATGTGTTTTTATATTGTTATGAAATTATTATGGCATAAGAGTGATTTTTTATTATTTGGAATATATATATTTTATTTTGTAGATTTTTTGTTATTATAGTTGATATTGCATTCAATATCTAGTTTTTATTGTTAAAAAATGTAATATGCATGATTGGGATTTATATTTTGTATAAATTATATAATTCCTCCTAGGATGTAAAGGAATTATAATAAAATATTTATTTCGATGAGTGTTTCTCATTGTATTATTTTTATAAGAAAAAATATTATTCTTTAGTTTGTTGATTCTAATAACTCTCTATACTAATTTGTAAATTAGATTTCATCTCTACTATTTATATGGAATAAATTAATGGTTATTAATTTTTTTTATTTGTCCTGAAAAATAATTTTAAACCCTATATGAAGAAAAAAATGAAGAGATCAATCATGTATCATGGAGAATGGGATAATTATCCTCATTTTCTGATTTTCCATATATATTAAGAAATGATTTATCATCTATTTCTAGTGCGGTATGCCTAAAAACTATATTCAATCATACTCAAGGGAACTATTGTTATGATATCAACATGTAAATTGGCTTCATATTTTTAAATTTGTTAAATTGAATAATCAATGGATATTATTTTCCATAATGTATCCTGAATCATTAATGAAAAAAATATTGTTTACTCAGAAACAAATTATTTTGTATCTTCTTATCTGGGGAATAATAAATATGGTGTATCCTTTTTTGGGTAATTATTTTAAAGTGACAACAATAATTCATATATATTTTTGGTATATTTTTTTCATTTTTATAAAATAATATTATTCCATTAATATTCATTTTCTTTTAATACATATTTTTTATTCTTGAGTGGAAAATGTATTCAGTTGGTTAGGAACAATTACATATAGATATGAGTCCAAAACAAACAGTAAAAAACAACAAAAAATAATAAAATCATAACATAATTCCAAAATAAAAAATAAATGCAAAATTAAATCATTGTAATATTGAAAGGGTTGACACTAAAATTCATGAGATGAGTGACATGATGTTCGTAGGGTCATGTGGCTAATTTTCATTCCTATAATGACTCATATTTACTAAGGACAAATGTAAACATGTCACACTACATTAAGAACTTATCATCTCTCTGTTGATTCCAACATTCATTATATCATCATCCTACTATGAAAATCATCCTATTATAAGGCCACCACACCATATCCATATTCAAAAAATTAAAAAGAGTACTAATAATTACTATACAAATTAATAATAATGCCAATTTGAAATTACTCTACCAACCATTAGAACCATTTAAGGGACCAAATCATGGTATATTATTTGGTTATGCATTTTTCAATTCCCTGATTGATGGATGGGTCTTGGAATAGGATTAATTTTTTTTTTAATTTTAAATATATAATCAAAAGGAATTCATGATGTTAAGAGTTATACCTCCTGTGGGTGGGTGATTCATGGAAATAATAAAAAATTTCATATTGAGTGATTTTATTACACAATTTTCATTTCAAAATGTGAAACATCAGTTCATGACATGAAAAAATTTAGATAAAAGATTATTCAATATATCTAAAAAATAAGATTTAAACATAAATACCTAAACTAAAATTGATACTAATTTATTAGATCTAGAAAATATTTATATTAGTGAGACTGAAACTCAATCCATTTATGAAATGAATAAAAAATTAATTCCATGAATACACATCTAGATGTGTTATAATAAATTCCTTTTCTCCATAAAATTCATCAAAAAATAAAATTTAATGTTATCTACAAGAGAAAAGGATCTCTTCTTTTGTTTTTTAAGGCCATGTCATGAGGGATATATCCTTGAACTCCAATATTTGGTTTATGATGATATGAGGTGATTTTTTTGTATTTTAATTATCTTTTCTTATTTTTTATTTTTATTTTTTAAAATTATATCCATCCATGAATGGGTAGTTTTTCTCTCTTATTATTTTTTAGGTCATTTTCTATATAGGATGTTCTTTATTTAGAATATTTATTTATTTCCACATAATTATGGGAGACATGATCAAATATCTATATGTATTGTTTAGTTTTTGTTATGATAAAATTGAATGTCTTGGTGTTTTGGATTCATTTCTTATCCTTTAATTTTTGGAAATAAGGAAATTAATCAATAATTACCTAAGCGGGGTAGTTGAATTACCCTTAAGAAATATTTATAATATTTTAATAATTAATTCTTATTTGTTATTTTAGTTTTACGTTTTTAATCCACGTTAGTGGTTTAGCTTTTGATTATCTATATATTGTTATATAATCACATATTTTGTGTGTTAGATTATATGTTATTCATATAAATTGTAAAAATGTGATATAGTAGGTAACTCCTAAAGGTTTAAATAAAAAATGAATTCAAGATTTTTAATGATCATCTTTTAATTATGGTAACATGATGTTATAAAATCATGTTTAATTCATAGTCATTGGTAGATGATGCCTTAGGTTTCTTATTTTTGTACCCAATATAATATTTCTATATTAATTCAATATAATAAATAATATTTTATATATTAAAGGTAAATATCTTATTTGGTCAATCCATATTGTTTTTTGGATGATATTTTTGGTTCTAGGACCATGTTTCCCTATTATCTATTTTTTTATGCATACACCCATCTGTTATTACTTTGGATGTGGAACACCTCTATATAATTTCAGGTATGACTATGATGGAATGTTGATTGATGAGTAATGGTTTTATATTCCTTGTTTTCTCATAATTATTGGGTTTTTTTATCATATGATTCATGGTAATATGCATTGTGGTGTCAAGGATGGCACCAAGGTAGATTAATATGGATGAATATTGGATTTCTAATGGTTTTTTAGAAACTATGATTTTTTATTATGTGATAAGGAATCAATTATATTGGATTGATTTTTTTGGTAACATAATTCAAAATTTAATTCCTCACTACTTGATAAAAAAATTCATGGTTTACACATCTTTTATTTTATATTATCATGAGTCGTGGAGTACTTTTAAATATTGAATCATAACAAATCTCAAATAATTCAACAAATGAGTATAAATTATATAAAAAAATATCATGATGAAAATAAATCATGATGATCTATTTAAGTGGTTTGATTATCCAAGAAATACCTGAAACGTAGTTCGTATTTAAAGTAATATGATTATTTAAATATATTTTTTAATGTATTTTATCTTTGAAATATATTTTTTAGTGCAATATATGTAGTCCATTATGGTTTTCAACCAATCAAGAGTAATTATTAAAATGGTTGAGGGTATGGATTGCTAATTTCTCATGTTGTTTCTATGATATAAATTTATATACATATATTTTCCTATTTTATAAGAATCCAAATGCTAATCCACCATGGTGTGTATGGATATTGACACCATGGGTCTCTAGAGGATGTCTTCACCAACATCAGGGCTAGCATGTAACAAATTTCAGACTAACTGATCTATCTTTGAACTCATTTACTTTTATTATTATATCATTATATTCATTCTAGTTACATTCCCCATATATTTTTGTAGAGGGATATAATGGCTGGTTCTTATTTTTACAGAATAGTATCTCTAGATATAGAATCCTATGAAATATTACATGTTTGTTATGTAATGAGATGTGATTGATTAAGGTATAATTCAATATTCATGGAATGTGATGTTTCAATAAAAACTACTCATTTGTGATATTGATATCTGGAATTTTATTATGTGGTGAAGTGATGCTTTATGATCATGATATATTACATTTAATTTGTTTTTTAGGAATATTTATTTATATATAGAGAGAATTCTCCACACATAAGACATTTGAAGAGAGTGGAAAACAATTTTGAAATTATTAAAGGGTTTAAATCATATTTATATATTTTTTTGTATTATATGATTAATTGGATTTGATAAATCAAGAGAGATCTATAGTTGTGCTAGGAACCAAGAATACTTGACTAGATAATGAGATAGTTTCACTTTTTTGTTCATCTGTTCTTATATTTCATTCTATATATTTTTCTTCAGAGTTTCATGGTAGGAAAATAATGATTCTACTTATTATATTAAAAGTACAAGAATATATACTAATTTTTAGTTCCACGTGATCTATTTTGTGATTGGGATCGATGTTACTAGATCATGGATTTGATGCGGATCTATGTGGGATTCCATGTCAATAGTGAGGAATTAATTTTTGGTAATTAAAATTTCTTTTATTTATGATTATATGGTTTTATGAATTTTTTCATGTATTTGGTTCATTGTTATTTATTATAATTAGTTTTTTTTATTTTATGTATTGGCTATATTTACAATGTTCTTCATATATTTTAATGTCACCCATTTGTGAGTATGAAATTATCTCAGTACTCATTTTTAACTAGTGTCCTATTTGTTATGGATGTTGGGTATTTTTATCTCATTCCCTTGAATATTATCCCAGTAAGGGTTACCTTTAGTGGGGAGGGGTTCATGAATGATTGGTGTTAATGTTTTTTTACTGGGACATGATTTTTTTTATGAGGCTTGGAATGATGGGAAATTCTTGGATTATTATAGATTAACTATAAGATACTAATTGTATTCAATGTATATAAGGGAGAGTATATTTGAGATTGGTTTTAGGGACTCATATGACATGAAGGTGGGATGTTCATGTATATTATAAATAAAAATAATTGGTATTTTTTATATATAGAGACATTGGAATGGATCATTCGTCATTATACACTATTTTTAGATTCCAAATTAGAAGATAGTGTTTATTTTTTAAACCATATAGAAAAAATATTAAATTTTTTAATTTTAGGATTTTGTTTCCACCTCTTTCACTAGGGCCACCCCTACATGTTTATGTGTCCTAGAATGATGTTTCCATATTTTACCACATTAAAAATGTGGGAATACCTCATTAAATTAATCATTTATGTATCCAAATTGGTCAATACTAGATAATGGTATGTTAGTTCCTCCTTTCAGGGATTCTTCCTTATAGTTAATAACATAGTTCATTGCTCCCTCAAATATTTAATTTGTGTTCATGGATCTCCTTCCTGGTGCCATATCATTGTGGAAACTGGTTAACAACACAACATATATCTTGAAATGGAAGCAACCTTCTATCATGGGAGTATACATGTTTGGTACTGATGGTCATGTATGGACATTTGTTGTATTATTCACTTGTAAATCGTCCTCTTAGGAAGGAATATTATATGAGACATCTGAGGTGAAAACCCTAAGCCATAAATTGTTTATAGGAGGTAATTAATACAAGGAGTATAAATAATAAATTAATTTTTACCTCAATAATACAAAAGTTTTTTAGGGAGTGAGTTTTTTTTAATTAAAATGTTTTATTTCCCATGGAGACTGATTAAAACGTCTATATGAGATGGATTAGATAATAAGTTTAACATCCTCTGAAGATGAATCAAGTTTGAACAGAACTCACCATGGAGGAAGATCTTGAAGTTTTATCCCTTGTATATGACATATTAGACATAGATAGTTTACCAATGGATTATAATCACCAATGGTGGGGGCCTGATGTTGTGGATCAGAATTACTATTGGATGTTCATCCAGGAGGCGTAAGCCTTGGAGGGATGATGTCATACAAAAATGTTTACCTATTGGTTAGAACACACTCTGAGTAGATCCATGATGGATGAATTAGAATTCCTATAGAGGAATATCTAATATGTACATCCCTTGGAGAGAAGATCCCACATCTTATTTAACCAATGGATTAGAATGCCCAATTGAGGAGGATCCTAGTGGTGAATCCCTATGAGGGAACACCTCGATTGATTAGCTATTTTGATCAACTGTATTTTGAGTGAGATCCTAATTTTACTATTGTGGGTCCACTTCCTAGTGATTTATACCCAATAGGTTTTTAATTAGGATGGAACACCAATAAGATAACAAATTTGGATGGAATTCCTTTTGAGTCGGATCATGAGTTAACTATTTTTTTCATGAACTCCTAGTGAGGTGGACCTAAGATGGGTGTGCGTACGACAGAAAACCTTGATTTTCCCTGATGTTAGGATTGAACATCACAGAGGAATCATATGTATCCAATTTAAAATATATAGATAAATAATCATGTGCTTTGATAACTTCATTTATGGTCATGTGATAGGAATGATCTATGATTTTTAAAGTCATGCCGTAAAGAAACTCATGTGCCAAATGGAGTATCGATGATGGATGGTGTGGTGCTTATGCATGGAAGCTAGACTGGTGCTACTAGAATAAGTAATGGTAAGGATGGGGTAACTTGTGGATGTTTCCCTCTATGGGTGGCTCATATCCCATTGTGGGAGAGATTGTGTGAGGCTTATTCCATAATCTACATGAAGGATATCATCGCATGTGAGTCATACTGGATGGAAGGAAAATTTAATATGCATGTTAAGGATAAATATTTATGTTTTACACATATGAAATTTTCATTTAGTTAAATTTTGTATTAATATGATATAATTTAGTTTAATTAAATGTTGTATGTACATGGAAGTACTTAGTTCTATGTCATGCATCTTAGATGTGGGTGGACTCACTCCTCACCCATTGGGTTTATGTGACCATAAATCATGAATCTTTGATAGGGGCATGGTGTTAGAACTACCTTGTATGAGTGGTTAATCATGGGTTCCATGTTATAATACCTTTGCTTAGAATAAACATGGGTTGTTTTACCAATTCATAGAACAATGTGTAGATTGGAGGCTCAAGAATCAATTTGGGTAATGTGGGTATACATAACAGTGGGTGGAACATATTTCATGGAGACATGAGGAGAAATTGAACCGGTCATTTATTTGTTTAGAGGACCTAGTATCCCAACCATTATGAAGGGGTGTATTCCTAAAGGAGGAACACTAGAGAGGCCCAATAGATAGGTTTCATGGACCATTGTAACTTGTAGAGAAGTTCTTCAAAAAGATCATGTTCCGTGTGTAGGTCATGGATTTTATGAAGGGGTATGCTTATTGAGATATTGTTCCCCTACATTAGTGTGAAGTCATATCTCAAGGGGTGTGTTCTTCATGATGGAATAATATTTCATGGATCCTTATGAGGCTTCTGTTCCTTAATATGTATAAGGCCATCTTGAAGGAGAAGGATTCACAAAACATAGTGACCTCTCCTTGGAGGGAATTACTCATTCCAAGGGTGAGTGATTTTCTAAGTATGAATGCATTATTAAGTATCAAGTTACATAGAAGTACTTCTTCCATCATGAATATAATATTCCTTTTTAACAGAAATCTCCATTTAGGTTCTATTATATTAAGAACGCAAGGTAATAGTCTTCAACAAGTCTGAATACATTTGGTAATGCATATCTTTTTTTTTCACAAATCAAGGGAGGCTTGTATCTTGGAAGTGAGTTTGAAATAAAAAAATGATTCTAACCATAATTAAAATTTCATATTAAAGGTATATTTTTAAAAAATGGGATTCTAAAAAATTACGGTTCTCAGGATGTTGTTAAAATTCATGAAGTGTTGAAAATCATTGAGTTTTCAATTCATGTTCATTGAGGTTACTATTAGGTCATCGCATGTTCATGAAGAACTATATGACTATGATTGTTGATTTATACAGATTTACTATAATTTATTCAGATGTTCATAAAGGATTGAATTTTTCATAGATCTTTTGGAGATCTATAAAATTTAGAATCTTATTATCTTCGTGAACAAGATACTTATATGGGGGTTTTGGACTATTTTGCCTTAGATTTAACCTGGATAGGACATTCCTTCCTCAATTATTCCATTGGAAATGTATTTAGTCTCTAAAAAGTGCCCCCCTATAAATGGGAGTAGACATGGAAATGGAGGGTTGGATTCTAAGGGATACTTTCTAAAAAATTGAAATCTAATCCCTTTCAGGAAGAACACTCTAAAATTTGGTTCACACCGGTAACTACATGAACTAGATTGTAATGCCTAAGGCCGACCATACACATATAGATAGGAGAGGGTACCCCAAGAGAGATCCCCAAACTATTAATAAGATAATATTCATTTCTTTATTTTTGAAAAAATTACATACTTTGTGACTTTATTGTGATCCTAATGCCCATCACTCAAGAATCTCATTGACTTTCAAAACATAGCTCTATGAATGCTTCTCAATGACCTTAAATCAGAAAACCAAATCGTTCTAATTATCCTTCACAAATGGTGTTCAAAAACATCTTATGAGAACTGTACTAAAAAACAACTATTTCATGAATCAAATGGATGGTCATGGAGTCAATGTTTCTATTTCTCATAGGGAATAAATGTCTTCAAATGAAATGATTTGGGAGAGTGTTCAAACCACCTCAGAACAAAAATAACTTATCACACAATTGACTGAGGATAAATGGGTATACCCATTATTCAACAGGTGGGTGCAATTCCTTTTTGGTCTTGGATATGGTGTTTTCACTCAAGATTCATGTAGAGACAAACAAAACTACTAATCTAGATTCATACCGGGACAATACTAATGGAATAGGTCTATTTTAGGTTATATCTAGATGGAAAGCTTTTTAATCACAACAGAAACTCTCTAGAATCACGTGAACAAATATTTATAGTAATATGTTGGATGACAGTGCTTCCCTTCCAAAGTGTGAGATGTTCATCATCGAAGGTATTTCTTATATGTTGAACGGAGGGAATGAAAACTAGGATCTAAACCATGGTAAAAAAAATTACCAATAAATGGGATTAGTATTATTGGTAATGTGCTACATGCTATGATATTGTTGTATATCTTAAAAATGTTGGGATATACAAGGAAGAATTGGTCTGATAATTTCATGTGTACATTCACCAAGAAATCATGCCATACTTGCAGAGTAGGTGGTCTCCACAGAGAAAACATTCTATTTTTCACCATGAGGAAGTTTGAATCAGCCTATGGGTTCATTACTAGATCACAAGGATATAAATCTTGGGGGTGATGTATAGTGAATTTTTTCTTATATACTACATGTGTGTGGAATATGATAAGATTATATCTCCTGTGTGGGAATTTATGAGGTTGGTGTAGGGTACCTAAAATGAATGGTTAGGAATGAGGGATATGTCATTCATGAAAAGGGTTTTGTATTTTCTGAATGAACATGAACTAGTGGAGTATGTACCTAAATGAAAAGATCCCCCAAGAAGCGACGGATGAGTCTTCACACATGTCTTGGGGATACTAACTAGGAATAGATCACTCATATTGGATGATCATAGAAAGGAACATGTGGAAACTATGGGCATACAAAATGACGGTTGAAGCTCCATTGGTTAATATGGAGGGTTTTGTTTTCTTACCCATCTGAAGAAAGATTCTCCTCATGAGGGATGCAAAAATTGGGGTTTATTCAAGAACCGTCATTATAGAGTAGATTTTGGAAATGAGTAAACATGCCAATTTTGTTTTCCCGGTACTAGAAAAGTTGTAAAGAGTTATTAACTACATCAGTAAATGGGATACTCTGATTCAAGTGTTTTTCCCCATCCAATTCTGATATAGTTTGGTGGCCACACACATTAGGAAATATGAGTAATGAACCACTACATCTACTCTAATGAAAAAATTTCATCCATCTATTGTGAACATCATTGTGTGTCTCCCTCTAAGGTTGGTTTTAGAATATATGATGGGGTAGGTCTAGTTGGTATAGATATTCATATTTCATTGTATGGAAAAAAACCCATCAATGTGTCCTCTTGGAATGTTTTGGTTGTGATTGAGTTTGTTGACAAATCCACATTACTGTGAATGAGTGAAGTTAAGGTTTTCTGAGAGCATATCATTAAGGTGGTGTAGTTTCCATGTTTTTTCCAATTTTTTGGGCCACAAAATAGGGACTATGTGTTTGGAAATTTGAGGTTTAATTCATAGGAATGAAAGTTGTGAATATCAGCGAACGAAATTTGAAAAGGAATAGAAATATATATTATAGAACATGGACTACGTAACATGTCTGGGGAAGCTATGAGACTGTGTACAAATCCGTGAGAATAAAATGTGGGAGTGGTTCGCATAACCAAAAAAAAGGTTCATAGAAATGGTTTGTGGTGAAGGAAGTGTAGAATGAAGATGGAATAATGGTTCACATTATGGAAGAATTGAATGGATCTTCATAGTAGAAAAGTCAGTATGCAGACATCCGTGGAAAAATGGTTTGTAGAATGGTTATAGTTCGTGGGAGGAGGATTACTATGTGGTGAATGCTGTACCAAATCAATGATTTGATAAATCTTGGATTAGCCAATTTTTAGATATCATTTTTTATATAAGGATCGTTAATACCATGGATTATAGAGTAGATCAAATATAATTTGAGAACATCTCTTTTCTATGAAAATTTAGTGAAATATGAAACTAGTTCGTGTGGAGGATTTCTGCGAGTAGAAGTGGTTCACATGGAAGTAATTATGTCAAAGGTTTTTACAGGGAAATTAAAATTTCAAATTAAGTACAATACATGGATAAGGAATCGTGGTATTCAATGGTGTGACTATTTTCAAAAGTGATGCAGTCCACAAATAGAGAATAATTTGTGGACATAGGGTGATTCACAAAGGTGGTTCATGAAGTCGGTGCACAGAGGCGGTACGTGATAGAAAAGGTGGAGGCATTCTCTGGATGAAGGAAGGTTTATGGAAGAGGAAGTGGTACATAGAGGAGGTTCTCCATGTACTATTCTTGGTACACATTACGCTTTAGGAGTATGTGGTTTGAGAAACCCTTAATGAAGATTGAAAAGGCATCAAAATATTGTGTGAATGTTTTTCTGCGGTATCCAACGTTACATGGGAAGTTGAACATCATTTTTTGGTGAAAAATTAAATTCAAAAGAGCAACATGTAACGCCCCGACCCCAGTTACCCAGAGTCGGTGCATTATTATATAACATTGGCATGAACACAAGAAATATCAAGTCTTGAAAGACTGATTAGTTTAGTAGCCTTGGAAACACAAGATACAAACATAATGTTTTACATTACATCATAAAAAACATATTGTCCTCATATCCCCTCATACTATCCCTACAGGTCATTCATAATTTTACTTCTTCATAATCCTAGGAAAAATAAAACATTGAAAGGGGTGAGCTCAGATGCTCAGTAAGGATAACATTATAGCAGAAGCCTTCATAGATAAGCATAAACACTTAAGGCAATTTATAATTAAAACAAAAGCCTTTTAAACTTGAACTTCAGCATAATATGGCAAAGATAAAATGAAATAATGACATTTAATTATTCCCATGGATATTCTACTAGTCGAACAATCACATGCAATATCAATAACCACTTTCATAATGATGGAATGCATAATGCCAGACTATCATAACCACATAGCCAAGGCCTCGTGCCAAGACTACAAATAAGATTTTTCCAAGGCCTTGTGCCAAGACACTAGTTTGTCTCATGAGACCTACCAATGCATCGAGGAGCTATAGTGGGCTCCACCTGTCACTTATTAAGTCAAATGAATTCCTCATATGAACAGGTTTAAACATAACATAAACATTCGTATTAAAACTAGCATACGAAATGTCAATACTTTAACCACAAACCATGAATCGTATAAAAATAGCACATCCACAGTCAAAAATAACTCACTCGATACAATATGGAAGATTTTATTGTATCACATTAACCTCAATCAAAAATAATGAAGTATGTTGACATAGATGGAAATAATCATCAAAACTATTTGAGAGAAATATCCCCCTTTTTCTTGAAATAATTTAAAAGTCACACTATTTGTATAAAGAATAATTTAATTTTGTCAAATTGAATATATAAAAGTTTCAAATATTGTTTTTATAAAGGCTTCGCCATTAAAAGGCAGTAAAATTTCATTTTTTGAAAAATACTTCTTTTATCTGAAAAAATGAATTTGTTCAAAAATCATGTCTTAGAAACTCATAATATGGATTAAAATTATAAGGATAATATAATATTTAAAATTTAGTTAATACTATTCATAACCTCTTCTGAACGGATAGTTTGGTAAGTCGTGGTGTACTTGAACTCAGTGTTGCGTACAACACATGCTATTGTATTATTCAAAGAGAAGTGTACCGTGGAAGATTGGGGTGTTACATTCACCCCTACTTCAATAAATTGTGTCCTCGCAATTTTAAAAAATTGGGCCTGAGAATGGAAAGTCCCACATTGGAAAAAGATTCAATAAAACTATCACTTTAAAAGAAAGAAAGAGAGGTCTAAAGGTCACCCAAGATAACCCATACTAGGATTCCAGGTAAGAAAACATGGATATGGATGATAAACTAAGTGTCAAGTTCTGATGGAGAAGGATAGAAATCATGATTAGGAGAAATTTAACAATAAGAAAACCACAAACTTGTGTTGGGAAAAACGATCCTTAGTCTCCTAGTAGGAAAAGTAAACAGAAAACATTTTTTGTTTTAAGTTACATTATATAAGGATGAGGAATTCATTTATGATATTGACTAAGAATATAAAGATATATACTTACTTTTTAAGTAGAGTTTCATTCATTAATAAATTTCCACCACTAACTCAATTTTTTTTAAACGATGAGTATTCAAGAAGACTTGGTCACACTTGAAGAGCTAGAATAAACTTCTATAGAATCACATGGTCCATGCAGGATAAACTATATATTTACATTGTCTTTAGAGATTAATAAAAACCAAAATGGTTAGTACAAGATCTAATGATCCCCCAAAAGGATATTCCTTGAGAGAAATAAATACTAATCTTAATTTCTAAAATTAAACCAACAATACCCCAAAGTTAAATAAATACCATTCAATAATCAATTTTTCATAAAATCCTTCAATATAATCCAAACTAATATTGAAACCCAAAACTTATAAGAATGTAGTCTTCCTTGTTAAATTGTATCTCCAAATGACATCATCTACTCTTAAAGTCACATACATAAAAGTAATTAACCTAATCATTTCCATAAACAACCCAAATCATTATAAATCCATAATAAAAACAAAGATAAAATTACACCATTACTCTTCAAATGAAATCCTATACTATTCTATTTTCCTTGGTCATATAGTGTTCCCAAAAAAGTGAACATCTTCCAAAATAACATTTATCACTTAATCACCAAATCATTTTCCTATACTAATGGTATTTATTTGATAATACATAAGAACCCAAATCAACTTATTATTTATCAATAAAATCATTTAACTAAAAATAATAGTCACACTAACCAGGGACTTCACGTAGTCCAGTGGTAGGCGATAAATCCCAATCGCACTTTGGTTGTGGGTTTGATTCCCACAGCTTTGTCTGACGTGAGGGGTTGTCACACGGTCTACGTGTTGTCCTTTTTCAAAAACTATATTTTATAATATTACCAAAATGAGATAAATTCCTCAAAATACCATAACATAATTTAACCACAAATGTTATATCATACCTTGCATTTTCATCCCAAATTATAATAACTTATAAGTATCTTAAACCCCAATGATCATATAAAACCAAATGGTTTTTTATACCTATATCCACATGAGAAGAGATAATTCTTCCTTAAATATCTTTCTCACATGGAAAACTATGGGGTTATAAATACAAGAGAAAATTATTCTATAGTAAACCCATCAAGAAGAATCACTAATATTTTTTAACCATTTCTCCAACCATTTATTTCCACACAACATCTTCTTTGACCAAGAAAATATCCTATAGAATAGGGCATTCAATCGGGTAATGGTCAGGTCCCCTACATTAACGGAAAATGACTATAAATGGACTATTGGGACCATTTTTATATTCTTCCATAGTACTCTTCATTTTACATCGGCAATTCTTAACTTTATGTCCTTCCTTCCCACACGTAACGAATTTATTGGTCCCATTGAGACACTTTCTCGGGTGTCTCCTACCACATTTATTTCATGATGGAAATTGAGGGTTCTTTTCTCCATGGTCTCCATTGCTGGAGCTCTTATCATTCATCACCTTTATCTTCCTTGTTGAGTCCAGGAGTTGGTTAATATATACGTTTTTATCATATTTTTGGAAAACTGATTTGGCATAAAGACGATATCTTTTAAGACTATCAACATTCCATTTTGTTGCTCATTTCCACCACCGTTCCCACCTTTTACATCATTCTCAAAGTCACTATGACTTCCTTGGAATCTATCCATTGACTAAAACCAGAAAGCATTTTGTGAGTAACAGTAGTCATAAAATCATTTAGAGATTAACATGTCACCATATTCTCAATTTGAAACATATTAGGATTAACCAAGGTCATTTACTCTCATCTTATATATATATTACTTCAAATTGGTTTGTAAAGAAAATGTAAATTATCCTAAGAATATCCCTCGGGAGTGTCTTAACCAAGAGTACAACAAGGCCCGTTGTCGTGCACCAGTTCCCGTTTGAGTCCAGCTCAAAGCAGTGTTTTCGGGTTTTACCCCTAGGTAAATCTGTGCCAGAGCCGCCTCTACCTTCTCGTATCCAGACAGGGATGTATTGCTCAGAAAACTCACAAAATCTCTACAATACCAAAATTCTAGGAATTTATTCCATGCTAATCCTCAAAGTTCATATTAGGTCTACGTGCTCTAATCAGAGTTTATCTAAATATAGCTTCCAAGGTTTATACTAAACTTCCTCTGATACCAACTATAATGCCTCGACCCCAGTTACCCAGAGTCGGTGAATTATTACATAACATTGGCATGATCACAAGAAAGATCAAGTCTTGGAAGACCGATTAGTTTAGTAGCCTTGGAAACACTAGATACAAACATAAAGTTTTACATTACATCATAAAAAAACATCTTTTCCTCATATCCCCTCATACTATCCCTGCAGATCATTCATAATTTTACTTCTTCATAATCCTGGGAAAAATAAAACATTGAAAGGGGTGAGCTCAGATGCCCAGTAAGGATAACATTTTAGCAGAAGCTTTCATAGATAAGCATAAACACTTAAGGCAATTTATAATTAAAACAAAAGCCTTTTAAACTTGAACTTCAGCATAATATGGCAAAGATAAAATGAAATAATGTCATTTAATTATTCACATGGATATTCTACTAGTTGAACAATCACATGCAATATCAATAACCACTTTCATAATGATGGAATGCATAATTCCAGACTATCATAACCACATAGCCAAGGCCTCGTGACAATACTACAAATAAGATTTTTCCCAGGCCTTGTGCCAAGACACTAGTTTGTCTCATGAGACCTACCGATGCATCTAGGAGCTATAGCGGGCTCCACCCGTCACTTATTAAGTCTAATACATTCCTCATATGAACATGTTTAAACATAACATAAACATTCGTATTAAAACTAGCATACGAAATGTCAATACTTTAACCACAAACCATGAATGGTATAAAAATAGCACATCCACAGTCAAACATAACACATTCGATAGAATATGGAAGATTTTACTGTATCACATTAACCTCAATCAATAATAATGAAGGATATTGACATAGATGAAAATAATCATCAAAACTATTTGAGAGAAGTATCCCCCTTTTTCATGAAATCATTTAAAAGTCACAATATTTGTCAAGAAGCCATTTAAAAATAGATTTTTGAATCAAGGTGTCCCATACCACTTTGAAACTTTTAAAAGGAGTTTTAATTTTAAAACTTTAATGTCCATATAAATAAATCCTTAAAACCATTTTTTAAAACATGGACATTAATGAGAAAGATTTAGAAGAATAAGTCCTTAAAACATTTAAAAATGGTATTTTAGTTAGAGTTTCTAACCAAAATAGAGACAGTTGAATACAAATAATTGAGGAAATAAAAACATTTTAATATCATGAGAATAAAGGAATTCATGATATACTATTTCAAAGTACATTATATACACCACATAAAAGTGATTTGCTGTATAACAACAAAGAAGTCTCAATGGAATGTAATTTGAGATGAAATCTCTCATAAAGGTCGTATCCTTAGGTTAAGGATAAATCAACGACATAGTTATGTGTGAAAAATATAAGTACACTAAATATGATTGGATATTCAGTGTAAATCAATCAAATTATATTCACACATAATCTTATAAAAACAACACCAATGAATTGGATGTTTAACTCAACCAATGGAGAATGAGTTAAAATTAATCTTATCAAATTCATATCGATGACTTGAGAAATTATAAATGGAGTGATTATGTGTATCAAAAGTATATACATAGAAAAGGGGAGTGGAAATATGACATAAGAAAATGAATATTGATTCCACACATAATCTCGGAGTAAAATAATCAATGGAGTTTGTGTAAAGCCGAATAAATGGAAATTGAAATTTCAAATTCACTTATTGATTTAGTAACTTATGAAACATACACCCATGAAAGAAGGATAATACAATGATGATGTAAATACCCATAAATTAAAGTATAATACACAATTAATACAATTATGGGTAGTACACATACACCACATGCAATAAATAAGTGGTGAACAATGGAATTCTCACGAAATTAAAAGTGAGATAAGAAACCCCTTACTTTGTACTTCTTCCTTGGTAGAAATTAGGTTAACGTCCTGTATAATGGTTAAATAATTGTTATTTCATTATAAAAGAATCATTTACATTAATATTATATCATATATGATCTTTTAACATTGATTTGTTAATAATATCTTAGAATTATCGTCATTTCGAGTGTTAACGGGTTCATTTTACTTTATATTCTTTGTTATGTGATCCATATTGGTTATTAATGGGATGTATATTATTCATATCCAGAATTATATCAAGTACTTAGATAATATTTTTAAATCATCAAATGATAATTATACTTGAATGGATATGATGGAGAATAAATCTCATCGCGTTCGTGGAGACGGTAGTCCGTACGTACGCACGAGTGACAATATCATTCTTTTGATATTCCAATAATATATAATAGGATTTTATATAATATATACAGAATCATTATCATGTTATATTTATTATTTACATGAGTTACACATCAATATTATATCCATCCAAATAATAATATATTTAATAACAATTACACCATGACGTGGAGACGGTAAGTCGTACATACACACGTATGGTGACATTTTATTCAAAGGGTGGATAGAATACTGAATATGGTTGTACCATATTTATAATAACATCACAGTATATATATGATACTGGAGTTATTATTTTAGAATGTTAATAACAAAGAAAGATGAAGTGGAAGAATAAAGGAACTTGGAAAGGGGTGGTGAAAACATTACCTCTTCTTCGGGTTTGTCCTTTTTATTTGATCAAAAGGGCTCCTTACGTTGGCTTTCTGATCAAACTAAGTCCTCTAGGTTGTAGTGACGGAATTTTAGAGAGTATTTGGGAAGGTTTTGGCCTAACCAATAGGCTTTTAAGGTGTGAAGAAATGACAAGAATGAGTTCCCTTTTATAAGAGGGATGAGGGGCACCTTTGGAAAAGCTAGAAATATTAATTTATAATAAATTCATATTCGATTTCTAATGGCTCCAAAGTTGATTATTTAAATTTTAAGGTGGGGATGGGTCGTAAACCACTCAAAAAATAGAATTTATACAGGTTTGGGTCATTATATTAACCTTATCTTTAAGTATTAACTCTTAGTTAATTAGTTTCACTTTTAAAATGTCTCTTTTTATTTTTATATTATATGGTTAATAAACTTACCATATACATCCAAGAGACCCCCAAGTGGTCCATTAATGATACACCTATCATTAAATAAGTCTCTTGGCCGAACCTTAGATTTTTAGGAATTTAATATCAATTAATAATATAATATATGTTTTTAAAACTCTTTTATGTCAATTTTAACACTATTCAATAAATGATTTTTGTGAAACACATAACAGAATGATTACTTAGAAAAAATTTAATTAAATCAATCCTAATTTTTCATATTAACCTATAAAATTAGTTTAATTCTATAAAAGTCTCAAATAATATTTATTTGGGTATTTATAATATCAATTATTCTAATTTTTTACTATTATGGTAATTTCTGCATCACCATTGTGTCATAAATAAATTAACTTATTTAATGTATAAAAATTATATATAAAATATCATTATGTAGGAAATAATTTTATCTTTCTAATGAATATTTATAGTCTAAAATATAACATATATAACCCTATGTAACAATTGTTTTTCTAAAAGATATATGCTTGTGTCATTTTTGTATTCATTTTAACTTAATTAAAATAAAGTGTCCCTATCACATACAAGTGGATCCAGGGGGTCCCAAAATCGACCCAAATATGCCCATGGTCGACCATGTATCAACCAATAGGGTTAAGACACGTTTTAGGGTCATTTAGTATTATTATAATATTATATTTTTAACCCTTGTTTACCGGATTTACCGTTTAACCATGGTAAATAAAATATTTACCGAAGTAATTATCCAAAATGTCTAAAAATAAAAGTTACCTATTTACCCAATTTTAACATCCTGATTACAAATATGGAATCTATTTTTCCAAATTCAAAACACATAAGTAACAGAAATTAATTTAAAATTAATTCCCGTTGTTAAAACAAAAAGCGTGTTTTTAAGAGATAATAACTATCAAATGATTGGCACTTGTTTATGTCAGGTATAAATGTGAAATTATATTAAATAACCCACATTGTATTACATGGTAAAAATATTTTTTAAATATAATTTAAAACCACTCGAATTCATAATTTACCACTATTAATTATTTTGATTAAAAAAGTTGTTTTTAATTAAAATTTAGTAATTTTTTACTATTCATCAAAATATAAAAGTAATCCGAGAAGTACCAAAATTTCACCCAAGGATAATTTCGTTATTCCAAATCCAAAAATAAAGTCTATTTTACCAAATTCAAAACATAAGTGTTCCATTTATTAATTTAATATTGATTTTTACTTTTGAAACCAAAAGCCTTATTTTTAAGAAATAATAACAATCAAACGTTTGACACTTTTTTATGTCCAATTTCAAGGTGAAATTACTTAAAATAACCATCATTAGATTAAATAGTAAAAATATAAACTATTTGTACTTCCAAACCATTAAAATTTATAATTTAACAATATAAATTATTTTGATTAAAAAATTTGTTTTCAGTTAAAACTTAGTAATTTTTCACTATTCACCCAAATATGAAAGTTATCAGAAAGACACCAAAACATTACTGATACTAAATTCTTATTTCCCAATTCTAAATAATAATTTAATTTTTTCAAATTTAATATATAAAAGTTTCAAATATTGGTTTTATAAAGGCTTCACCATTAAAAGGCGGTAAAATTTCATTTTTTGAAAAATACTTCTTTTATCTGAAAAAATGAATCTGTTCATAAATCATGTCGTAGAAACTCATAATATGGATTAAAATTATAAGGATAATATAATATTTAAAATTTAGTTAATACTATTCATAACCTCTTCTGAACGGCTAGTTTTGTAAGTCGTGGTGTACTTGAAATCAGTGTTGCGTACAACACACGCTATTGTTTTATTCAAAGAGAAGTGTATTGTGGAAGATTGGGGTGTTACAATCAACCTAAAGTAGTGGATTCCTAAATTCATGAAAATGATGGGACCTACATGTCCATAAACTTTGTTCGACCTACAATTCTATAAACTATTTGCGGATTCCATTACAAGAGCATTGAATAAAAGAAGAGGAAGACAGTGACCATTTCAACCAAAAGTGAGCCAAAGAAAGAGGCATAGGGAGTGATCCTTGGGAATGAATTGAGAAGGCCCTAAATATTGTAATGGCAGAAATCTTGGGTATAGAAGATCTATCCCAATAATTTTACTCATTATTTGTAGTGAGCCTTAGTGAGTTTGGTACATCAGCAATCATCATTGTATACTCCTTGGATGTAGCCCAGTGAGGGTGAACTATGAAAAAATTGATATTTACTATGCATTATTTTATATATGTTCATATATTTCTATCATAGGAAGCGATAAATGAGTTTTCTTTAACAGTGAAACAAGATCCGAAGGGGTATATGTTTTAATCTTCCATACCCTAATTCACCGCCCACTTAGGGTATTCGGCTTTGTGGACCTAACATTCTTCCATTCCCAATCTTAGATGAGATGGTAAAAAATGATGGTAAAATTAACATCGAGTAGTGACAGTACCTTATAGCCTTCCAATATGAAGCACTAGTGGACTTGATTAACAACGATTCAATTTGTGAGTCATAAAACCCTCAATTTTTCTTGAGGAAGTTCTGATGTGTGTAGCAGTTGATAACGAAGTTATATCCAAAGGTGTATTTTGAGTGTCATCCTTCCATTATGAAATAGATCTATAGAATGTTCACACACAAAGATGGAATGATGTGGAATGAACTTCTACCACTTACAACTATACATTGGATCGTTCATGAATATTCACTGTGATGGGAGAGTGCATATCTCGGTGGTTCATAGCTCAGTGTCAACGGGAGAAGGATTGGATTTCAGATCCTCTTTGGTGCAACTTGATGTTGGGCCTATTATGGCATGGAGAGGGGTGGTTATCTTGGTTTGGGATTCTGGTGTTCCTGTAGCCTTCATACAGGTCTGATCTCGGTGATTACTATCTATTTTTAATGTGACATTTTGGGGGTTCTGTTGGAGTGCAGCATCTATCACTCCCTTGAGTTTTCCCCCCATCCTGTGTTTTCCATGCGTTATACTCTGGTGAGAGTGTGCATGAATTCATGTTCTATGTAGATCCATGCAAAAAGTAGCATTTCTTTTTTAGAGTGGTCAGGGGGCCCTCATCGATGATGTTCCCTTGGTGTAGTCTTGGGATATTCAGTCCTAGTGACAATAGCCCAACTTCGTGACCCTTGGATCATCTTCTGATTTCTCCAGCGATCGTAGTAGTTGTGGGAGTCATGAGGAGAATGATGGGATTCATTGTGGGAAGGTTGATTTTGAAACCCTCTTTTGTAAAGAGTTGTGATCCATGGTCTCGATCGATGTTGGATTGGTCTTCAGACCACATGATTTTAAGATACAGTCGGACTCGATAACAATGACCAGACCCCCTATGAGTTTTTAGATCAATCCATTCAATGATGTAGATATTTTTGGATTTGGAAGTGTGAGAGGGTATAGCAGCAGCCATTGGAAAAGGCATATGATTGGACACAAGACATTGTTAGCCAAATATCCTTTCAATGGTGGAGATCTTCTTCATGTTTTTTACATAGGGAACGAGCATCTCCAAGTGGTCAGTCTAGTTTTTATTCTCTAGGACCTTCAGGTCATGAAATACCTAATGCTCTAGAATTTATTTGGGTTCCCCTTTACCTTAAAAGGGGGTTTTATTTTTATTTTTATAATACAAAATTTAAGTCCCTCGTGCTGTTGGACGAAAGGGTGAGCGGTGGATTGATTATATTGTAGGACTAAGATGGCCTAGTGGGCATGGGAGAAGTCGTGGGTTATAAAAGATGTTATCCAATACATGTTGGGGGTGGAGGGAGAGAAGAGGTAATATTGAGTTATAATTACATGGGAAAATTGGAAGGAGATAATGGAGAACCCTCAGGGTAGTTCATGAGTACAATTTTTCTATATCCCATGAAATGATTCCACCATATAGATAACCCTAGGGACATTTTATTTCTTGATTAAAGGGATAAATTTCATGAATATAGGATGTTCTCAAATTCTCACATGATATTAAGCATTTCAACATAGATGGGATGCTTCTTGCTATGATTGGACATTCTAGGGCCAACTATCATGCATCCCAAGATGATGCAGAGTGATATGTAGTGGAGATGGAGGACCTCGTCCATTCTATTGTCACATCACACCCTCTGAAAAATATAATAAATGTGTAACAAAAAATGACCTATCCTCTATATATATCATTATATTAGATGTCTCTACTCATGTTTCATCTAGGGGATTCATAGGAATCCAGGTGAAGTGACACATATCATGGCTCTTTGTTGGGAGGAACCAATACAGCTGACTGTGTAAATATCTGGATCATGTGTTCCTATTATATGATGTGTTGTTAGAACTGTTCCCCAATACAATCATTTTACATGCATATGAATCTAACAAAAATGAGGATGAGGTCTATGACATACCTAAATCGTGGTAAATGGGACCTCAGCCATTCAAGGGGAAAGTGTGGGTCCCTTCATGATGTTGTGATTGTGAAGTGACAACTATTGGAATCTATAATTGTGGGAGTGGCCACATAGGGAACCTATCCTGGGAAACTAGATATGAAACTCCAAGGGATCCTTTCTTGACATTAAAATTCACATAATACTCTTTTTCCTATGCACCCTTTTCTCTTTCTCCTTTCATTCCTATTATTGACTGATTCCTTTTGGAACTGTAGTCCAAATGGCCCCCAAGACTCTACAACCAGCACCATTTCATTCATTAACAGAGCCTTGGCATGAGGTGATATTAGAGGATTATACACTTCTGGATGGAATAGCTAAAGAGACCAAGCTAGTTGGGTCAGACATAGAGGCCCCACTAGTGGGTACCTCTGAAACTATGCCCTTAGGAGAGGAGGTTGAGGAAATTCTTATGCCAGTGTTTGCCAATGGAGTTATAGATATGAAGCATGTGATATTGGAACCACCAGGTGAAACTAATTTAGTCGAAGACCTAATGGGTAAGGTGAAAACTATGATTATAATTTAGTATTCTCGTGAATTGGCGTAGGAAATTCCTACTCTATAATTTCTTGGGGAAGATGTTGCGGTGGCCAATATTGAGGTTGTGAAACTAAATGGGTCTAATAAGAATTATTTTATGGTCACATCGACCTCAAGAGTGTCACAAGGGGTAATTGAGGCTTCCAATGTTAGTGAAAATGCGGAAGAGGTCAAATTTCTGAATATAATTCTCCATCCTATTAAGCATTCGGATCTGTAGATGGGGATCTAGTTAAAAATATATTGGTGGTATTTCCTCCATTCAAGATTAAAATTACTTTTAATAGTCACAAAGAAAAGTATTCCTAATCGCATGAGGTGGTCGAAGAGGTTATCACTCAGCTGGATGGGTTGGAGTAGCCAAATGAAATAGTCACTACTACTCATACTAAGATTATTACCCCTCTAAAGACACAATTATTTGTTCCAAAAGACAAGGAAGAAAAGGTGATTTACATTGTGGATTAGTTATGGGATGAGTAGAACCAATAATATATTAGTTCTGAATGATTATATGCTAAATATGATAAAGAGAAATAAGTCTTATAGGAATGATAGTGAACCCTGGAGTCCACTCAATAGTAGTTGGATGAGCTCTTTCCATCATCATTGTAGTCAATCATTGATGGAATTTTTAATGTAGAGACTCATGTGTGTGGAATATCATCTAAAACATTGATTTTATTATAGTGATACATTTATATAAAATTAATTTCACTTCGATCATATTTCTATGATAACACATAATAAATCATTAATCTCACATGAGTCATGATTGGATTGAGAAATAGGGAATTACCATGTGATTGTTCAGTCATATGAGAGTTTTAGATAACATTGGGGAACTTATGGTATGATACTATTGGATGACCACCAAGAATTTTGGGGGCCATAATCACATTATCGTGAGAATAGGGGTCTTTGAATAGATGAAATGATTTTTGAATATGTTTTAGTGAATCAATTGGGCAATGCAATAGTAGTGGAATTATATTAAAATAGAGGGGATTAAAGATCATGAATCATGAAGTTGAAAATTTCAAACACAATATGTGGGGAATGAAAATACTAGATAAATTGTTATATGTTTTGAAATAGTGAATCAGTATTTTTTATCCGGGAATGGGGAAAAGCATCTAATGGTTGACAACTGACCATGTTCGAATCATGGAACCTATATTATAATGTCCTCCAGATTATTCTGGGGAATTGACTTAGTTTTATAGATGAATCATTTTTTCATGAATCATTTCTATTAGGGGTCTCGTTCAGACATAGAGGGGGATTGAGATCCATACAAGGGGAATGTGAAGCCTATAAATGAATGTATTTATTGTAATAATTAACTCCAACCATTTTTTAATTACACCACCATGAAATATAGCACATTGAAGTGGGTCTATAAATCCATAAAAATTTAAAACACATCTTTCAAAAGATAGTTTTCTTGGATTCCAATTTGTAGTAGGAAAACATGAACAACAATGTAGATGTCTAACACTGAAGGAAAGAGGGTCTTAGTAGAGGGACTATGATTAATTAAAGGTTTACATAAAATATTTAAAATGACAAAAAATGTGTTTGACATCATTTGTTGAGGACATTGTACATTAAATTGAACCTCATAAGGTAAGGATGGATCATTGTAAAATTAACCATTGGTTGACCAAGATGCGGTTTATGGTACTTATTCACTATTCTTCCAATCATTTCATCTATCAGATAGGTTAAGAGGGAATCCCATGTTATTTTCATTGTGTAAAGTTAAATATTTGGATCATGAAAAATTAGACTTAGTGAACCGACATGAATGATACCACCCAACCTAAATGGTTGAGGGGGAAGTAGGGTATCTTGACGTGAGTCCCCCCACCATGAAATAGAATCTAGGGAAGGTAACATAAAAATTATTGTCATGAGTCTTAGACCATGTAATTTACTTTAAATTCAAAAATCATAGAACTATTTCAAATAGCTTAGGGTCATGATTCATGGACTACAACGAGGATGTATTAATTGAATGTTCATGATAATGAAGTAATGATACCCAACATAGAAGGAGGGGATTTAGATGCCACCATATTCTATGTGAAACACCCATTTTGATCTGAGTAATAATAATAGTTAATATTCACATATTTTGGAACATGGGGAACCATAATATGATTGGTGTGTCTCAAAAAGGGTATATCCTTTCATAAATGAGGTCTAGGAAGGCCCCTGTGATAGGTGAAACAAAAGGGGTAGGTTTCAAATAGTTTTAGTTCATGCTTAGACCATGGATTTTTTCTTATGGTCATAAACATTGGGCCTTGAAACTGGTGAATGAGCAGTCCACATATTGATTCAACAGATGGCTTGGGCCCAAGATAAAATATTCCGAAATAACTATGTATCCCATGAGGATGGGAATCAAAGCCACATTTATTTATGAAAATGGCATGGTAGGAGACCGATTAAGGAAGGGGGATACCTCTCAAATAAGATTATTGAATCAGTACACACATGGATATGAGGTATCCCGAATTCATGGGGGTAAATGTACTATTTAACATCTGGTACTAAGGATGTGTGTGTCTTTTAATAATTTCCATATCATACTGGTAATCATATTTTTAGGTATGTAAAATCATATCATGTTCATAAGTATCCCAAACATTCCTAGGGTAATAGGTAATGAAGGAATACTAGCCATCTAATCGGTCAAGATAATTGAATGATGAATATACCTAAAAAGAGGCATATGATAATTTTTGGTGATGATTCCATCATAGATAATAGATTGTTTTGAATTTAATTTATATTAGGGAATATATAGAGAATTTATCATCATCAATAAACATCATAATAGGATGGGAATCAAGACACACATAGTTTTAGAAGATATATACTTATTATAATGTAATACAGCTTGGACCATGGGATGAAGGTTGGTTAAGGGATATTCTTGTGGTGCAAGAGTTAAAACCCAACATGAATGATTCAATAAGTCCCCACACCACATGAAGAAATCCTAATATTGGTTTCACATAGTTTAATTTCATGTGGTCTCAAACATGGAAAATAGTATAGAATCATGTCTCTTGGAATATAGGCAATTAGTTTAATTTCATGATTTATGGACAATTAATGTTCTTTTTTTAGTGTTACTCATATATTAAAAATGTGGTATGACCCAATGTGAATGAATATAAATAATAAATGTATACCAAACAATAATCGTTAGACAAATTAAATATAAACTACTGTAAAAATTCATGGACTAGAGAAAATAGAAAATGTATTTTTTATATTATGTTGCTCAGATTGAGATGATATTGGCCTTATGGTCTCCTACATGGCATGGATAGAGGGAACATCCATTTTGGATATAGATAAAATAATATCATGCTTCACTAATGGTTCCAAAGGGAAAAAGGATGATGAATTTGCAACTGGGCCTATAGAAAATAAACAAATATTTTTCTATGTATACAATGAGGGTTGGAATCCAGCCACACATAGTTATGGAACACGAGGAAATAAATTACCTATGTTGGAATGGGTACTCCTCCCTATTTGTGTAATTGAGACCTCTTCTAAATTTCTTGATTCATACCATGTTAGAGGAATGTGATAAAGATGATCTATTATTTAGAGGTACCCTAATTTAAGACGAGGTAAGGTAATAGTTCAACATCCTGTGAAGATGATGTTTGGATTTGTAGTTTAATTTCATACAACTCAGGCTATAGGTGATATAAATAGTTTATGTTCATAATTCCTGGACTTACTATCAATAGATTTTGGATGTATTTCCTAGAGAAATTTCTCTTAGATTGTGGTAATAGAGTTTGGAACATGTTGTGTATATTCTAAAATGGGTATATGTACCATGGATAAGTGACAAAAAAGACATGGGAGAGGAATAAGAATTCTTCATGCCACTACATTTATTCCTGATAAAACGTGCATACAATTTAATCTCAATATTCATTCAATTGATCTCGTAGTAAAAGATAATATATTTTGGCCCATGAGTCTCTTAAATTATATTAATATCTTTTTGAAAATGGTGTATTTATTCCAAAAATTATATGTGTGGACCAAAGTGAAGAACCTAAATTGAATTTTTTCTATAGAGGCTTGCTCCACACAACACATTCCAATCGTTTAATTGTACATAGATTAATGTCTCGATGCATGGACCTGGTACTACTAAATTATGAAAATTGAGTATGAACATTGTGTGATAATATCATGTTTGTATTTTTAGTGAATTGGAATGATAAACCTAACATGAAAGAGGTTAATAGAGTCCCAATGCTCCATAAAAATCATGGGGGGGTGAACCCACACTCATTTTAAATTTCATGATGCACATACTTGAAAATATTCAAATTGAACACATTGGTACACATCATTGAAAGATGTCCAATCCCACATGATTCGTTCATAGTGTGGTAAACAATGAGTAGTGGTGGATTTTACATGGTGTTTTGGAGAACACTATAAGGTAAAGGATAAATGATGTTGAGAATATCTTGATGATACCTGCATGCATACTCAATGTGCATAGATTCAAATAGGGGTAACACCATTGATTTTGGAATTATACCAAAACATCGGGTGGGAATTTGGTTAATAAATACATCTAATATATATTCCCCAAAATCAGAGAGTAATGTGAAGGGGATTTGGTTAACAATTTTTGAAAAACAAGATCCTTAATTGCACAATTCAAGTATGGTGTAAGAAAATATAGAATAAACTATTGACCATGTTTGAAACAGAAGAACCATCATTCATAAAAAAAGATCCGTTAGAGTGTTATCCAAGGACATGAGGGGATCCATTTAATATAGACAGATGTCAGGGTTGTGGGAGAAATTTATATTTGGATGATTATGACCATCCCAATCATTGAAGAACCAAACTATGGAAATATATTGGGTGTAATGTCCATGTGGAACCCAACACTCTAGGTTCTATGCCACAACACATTTTATCTAATCAAAGAGGGATATTAGATATGGGTAGTCAAACATGTTCTCAAGTATGGGATTCATGAGGTGGGATAAGGACCTAGCTAGACCTATGGTGGAATAACCATGTGCTAAAAAGTGTTTAATGTCATACTATATAGACCAAATGTTAGAATAAGGTTGTTATGGGTTGTGTGGAATGTTGAAAAATCTAAAATGAGTGGAGGAAGAAGGATTACCAACACTAAACAACACATTAAAAGGATGCATGAACATAGTTAAAATTCACAATTCCTTGACATGGAATCCCTTTAAATTTTTATATAGTTCAAACCAATTAAACTCTTAGATTATGGTAGTTATGTTTGGACTCAAGAATAGAATTTTAATAGTTATGTTCTTCAAAAATGAGTAACAAACATGATGTCGATATTGATCCAAGGAGGACCAATTTTTCGAAACTCACTCCATTTATAACTCTTACATAGTTAAAAGTCATGATCGTTAGACTTAGACTCCATTTCTATGGTCATAGAGTTTGATCTAGGCACACAATTTATAGTTGTGTGTTTAGGTTGTGGAATCCTAATGTATTTTTGTTGAGATTAGATATGGTTGAGTATTTTAACATCATGTTCAGGGTATGTGTAATCATATATTATGGTCAATGAGTTTGTATATGCTACACATTTTCATGAAATGTTCCTATGATTAGGAAATATCCTCATGCGGTGTATTATATTTGAAACATATAACCGGTGGGAGGTATGATATTCTCTTGATCCATGACTATAATGGACTATGCACAGTTGGAATAAAAATTATAAATTATGTATGGTTTATCCCATTCATGCTCCAACTATGGTGTCTACATATCATATATCATTGGAGTTCTTTGATCCAACAATTATTCACCATAAAGGAAGGTGTATAGGTGAACATTCTTATTGAACATTGTTTCTATCAGATCCTGGTGCTTCTCTATAATGTGAAAGAACTATAGTATATTCTCATAGAGGGATTAAAACTCATCTAGATGGACTTATTCTATTTTTATGGCTCTACTAGTCTTATACAGCATTTTTGGAGCGATTTAAACTGAAACTCAATGGGTTTTAATAGCCTTTGATCCAAACACAATGTATTATGGTGTCACCTAGGTGGTGTTTTGAGTTTTTGTCCGATATTCCTAGTCGTCTTTGGGGAATTTTTCCAACTTTATATTTTTTTTTGTCATACTATATTATATAAAATGATATATAGGGTTTTTTTATTGCCTTTATCTATCTATTTGTAACAGCAAGGTGTATGGTTTGATTGGATGTTGTACTTGTTTTACAACCTCTTCATCTCAGAGTCCTGAAAATTGGTGTTGTTTTTGGTGAGTATAGCATGAGGAAATCCAAATTTACAAATGATGTGTCAGTACAAAAGATAAATTATTGATTAGGCATTGACTTCAATCAGATTAATTTTTTCTTCCCACATTGATAAGAAATATTTTATGGACAGACGGTACATATATTGGTGATCCATCACTAAAGGATATATCCTAATGACATCTATTACCCATTTTGAAAAGGGCACAGAATAATTTTTGATGTGGAGATGCTTTGGTGGTTGATAGAAAAAGTTGGCATGGATCTGACATGAATGAAACCTCTTGGAATACTCAATGCAATCATGGACCACGGTTAGCCAAAATTATCCCAGCATCTGAATGTTGTGGGAGAGATGAAATCCATCTGAATGGTCACTACAACACCTTTCATTGAATTATTATATGACCTTGGGAAACTTGTATTCTTGAATGAAACATAGGATTATTTCTTCAAAAACATGTATGTATGGAGCATCCTCATGGTTCGGAATACTCTATTGGTTAAACTAAATTGTGTGATGATGGATTTTCTTAAAATATACACAAAATGGATGGAGAATTCTATGACGGATAAATTTAGGGAATATATTAACCCAATTATATTATTCGTCTATTTTTTGGGAACCTGAAGGTCTGAATTTAGAATCCCCAGTAGCTAGCTGGTTCACATGTTGTCTATTTTCATCATCATAAAAAATGTCTAGAGTAATGACTATTTGATGTGCCACATGAATGAAAATTTCATCTAGGTTAGGATATTCAAGAGTGTTGGATAGACATTATAAGGCATCATCTCAACCATTCTATGAATTAGAAACATGAGTTATCTCTTCCTAAGAATAGAACTTTTCCATCCGGTGGAAAGTGCATTCCAGTAATATCTTGAGTTCTATCCTTCTAAAGATATTTTCACTATTAACATATTTGATTAATTACACAAATAATCCTTTCATATTAAAAAGTGTAACATTAACCTATAGGTAAAATAGGAGACATGTAATGAGAGATTCATACTATTCTCCATCATTGGTGGAACCATGTGATAGTAGGAGTGAATATGTTTGGATAGCCTATTTCAGGGTGATGAAGATGACCCCAAGGAAAAATATATAGATCTTGGGAATATTGAACCTTGTATTAGTTTGGAACCATGATGAACCATTGAAATATATCTTCCAATATGGAATATCCTAGTCCACTTATAGTATAAAATCATCCATGATTTTGACGTCTAGGGGTGGTTCATTGGTGGCCAGATGGGAATCTAGAAAGTCAGTGAATGCATGACCCTTTATGGATTTCTACAGAACAAACAAAACCTCAAAATTCTAAAGGATCACTACCTAGTGTTCCATACATCTAGTCAACAAGTGCAATTTTATATTATTCTTCAGATGGTCCACATTGTGTACCCTAGATATCTCATGATGTTTTATATTATGTCACAACTTCTGTAATGAAAATACTAAGTAAGGAAACTTTTATCAATAGGGGAGTATCTAGTCTCTTTATAAAGGATCATAATATTGAGATTTATAAACAATTTTTTGTGTCTTCTTTATTTATAGGGGAGAGAATTGATCCAAGGGAATGTTCGTAGATGGTTACATAGAGGACTATCGGATTCCTAGAGACATGTAGAATCATAATCAGAGGTTGTAGTGAAAACTGCAAGATTTATTCAATGGAATCCATGCACTCATCATCCCACTAGCAGATGGTTCCTTTCATCGTGAGCCTTAAAATTGGTTGACACTTGATGTCTAGTTTCATGATGAATCTTCTTATGTTGTCTAAGAGGCCTTGGTTGTCTCATAGCTTCTGGATGTTGCAAAAGGGAGGTATTTTGTGGATTAACGTGATATTTTCTAGGTCAATTTCAATTCCTCAATATCATAGAATGAAGATAGGAAATTTCCTAAGGGTAATCTTGAACTGACGCATAAAGGGGTTCATCTTCAGATAACAATTTTTGAGGAACTTCAACAACATATCAAGGTCCAAGAGATAGTCATGGTGTTGTATAGATTTTATCACCTTGTCATCCATATAGAATTACACCAATGTACCATGAATTAAATTGATGATGTGGGTATAGACTATTGATACATGGAACCAACATTATCTCGGTTTAAGAGAATAAACTAATTTAAAATTGTGACTTGTAGTGACCTAAAAGTTGTGTTAACCTCATCCTATGAGGCCATCAAGATCTAGTTGTACCCAGAGTATCCATCCAAAAAGGAGAGGTCCTAGAATATGGATATAGTATCCATCAACATCAATGTCACCAAATATATATTATAATCCTCTATGTAATAGTGGTTGAGGTCACGGTAGTTGATTCACACACTGGTCTTCCCATTATTCTTCATGGGATGGTTGATGTTGGTTATCCATTTGGGATAATGGACTTCCACGATGAAGATGGATTTCATAATCTTATCTACCTCACCTTCATACATGAAACAATGATAGGGGAGGACCATTATCAGATGAAGTTTGAAACCATTATGAATTGCTGGGAACACCATATGGTGGAATGATGTTCCTAGATGGAATTATTAAGTCCTCTGGTTGTGATCAAATTAGATTTTTTTTATCCTAAACAATACTAGTTGAAATGGAGTAGCATAACAGAAGAATGGGGTCCAACCCAAATAAAGTGAGGAATAAATCGATGGAAACTCTATACTAATGATTAGGTCATTCAAATTAATACTTTATTTACAAAAACAATAATGAAACATAAAATAAATGAAATCAAATAGAAAAATATAAAATAGCTTAACTGTTTTCCAGAGATAGTTTTGAAAAATTAATTAATTCAACTTCACATTATAAACCATTATATAAAATTGCAATGAAACCACACTATTTAACTAATAAAAATAAATGTTCATTTCCTAATAAAATTCTAGTATCCCAATTATCCCTACATAGATGAATCAAAATAGATAAAGTTAATTAAGTTCATATTTCTAGTGGAATAAGATTAATAAAATTGAATGGTCATGAATAATCCATCTCAATCATGTTGGGATTAGTTCATTATTGGTGGAATGTATTAAATGGATCAATTTTGAATAAAACAGGTTCACATGAATAACCTAAAAAATTTTAGTATAATAATATTTAAGATTAAAATAAAATTGAAAATGGTACACACCCCCTTTTAACTTAGTCCATTATTCTAGACATGTTTTAGTTAATCATTGTCATGTAATTTCCAAGAACAATTAATCCCAAAACCATTTAAGAGAGATGAAGAAAGAAAGAAATAAAAAATTACTGAAGAAAGGATAATGATTTGAAATAAAATAAATACCATTATAGGTTACATGAATGCATAAGAATGAAAATAAAAGAAAATAAAATAATAAATAAAATCATATCTATGACACGATGGTACAATATGATAGCCTAGATATGGTAGATACTCACACCTAGAAAAAAATACATTTCTCTTATTTGGAACAGCCTTTTATAATCACCATGTTCATCCACAGATTTTAGTCATTCAAACCTCACATTAACTATTCATTTCATGTATTCAAGGGTTAAAAATACCATTAGAAGATACTGTAGAATCAGTTTTTGATTATTTCTTGTCATGAAATTTCATGTCTTGTATGTTTTTACCTGAAATATAATATGTAGTGATTTTCATGGCATGTAATTTTAAAATAATGTGTAATATTAATTTCCAGTAATAAAAACCAAATTTATGCCCATTTTATCCATTATGAGCTTGCCAAAAATCATGTGATCATCTAACATGAGTGGAAATATTATGTCACTGAAAACATGATTAGTTTGACTCCTTTTTTATCTTATCGTCATATTGATTTTTAATTCTCGTACTGATCCTAAATTGGTTTTTCTTGATGTGACATTCTATTCATTAATTCACAATTTTCCCATAACATGATCTAAATGTCGGTCCTCTACAAAACATCAATATTAGGTACACGTCTCATATTATATCAATAATTTTTCTATGAATTCACGTATAAAAAATATGAAACTATACAAACAAAAAAGATATATCATGGATGTTGACCTAAGGTTCCACTCCTAGAATATCATCATAAGTCCACGAGAAGATTTCATGATTTTTTAACAAGAAATTAACCTAATACAGTAGATCCTCTATAGGAATAGATTCAAAAATTCATATTATCCTTACATATTCCATAATACTGATGATCACCTAAATCAACTCATAGATATCGATGCATACACCCTCATTAAATAGAGGATAAGAAAATTCCAAATCCTCCTCATCTTTTGAGTAAATATAATTATTAAGGAAATTTCATTTAGGCGTATTTACTCATAGGGAGAAATGGTTCCTACATGAAGATATACGAAATCATAACTGTGATGCCTTGAAAAACTAAAGTAAGAACCTTGTATTCGATAACATGTATGAAACACGATAGAAAACATGTAAGGTAATATAATATCTAAATAATTTATAATATATTTACTATTTAAAATAAGTTCCATGCATGAAACACTGATTTAGAATATGTTACATGAAAGAGGTACCATTCTCGATATCTTTCATTACACAAAAGAGCAACCTTCCCCGAAAACTTGTATTATTTGCATGATTGATTTTTTCCAAACAAAGATATATTATTATAATATTTAAACTACCTGTTATGAATAGTATTATTTGTCTTATGATAATATATGGTTTTTAAAATTGATTTGTTCATGAAAAATAAATTAGAAATGAATATATGAACCCATTGAATAATAAAAAAGATATTTTTATAGAGAAATATTTTTTTGCTCACAAAGCTGGTTTACTATAATAAATAATAGTAATTGGAATTAGTTAATTATTTTAATGTAATATATGTGTTATATATTCAATCAAATATTTTTTATATGCATCAATTATATTTGATAAACATAAGTTGAGAACAAACCCAATGTTTTTCCTAAAAACTTATATTTTTATAAAGGAAAATTTATAACCTTTTAATAGAGAATCTATTTTAAATATAAATTTTGTCAATATTATAAATTTAATTTGATAAAATAAAATGTATATTTGAATTTATAATTTCACAATTATCTTATGATTAATTTTTAGTATTTTTCTAAGCAACATCATTTTTAGTAAATAGTGAAAGAAACTGTGTCTTAGTTAAACAATTCCTTTTCTTATAAATAATTATTACTTTTAAAATATATTATAAATTTGTTTTAAAGTAAAATTTAAACAATTATAAATATATTAATACAATTTAGTTCATTAGAATCAATTTATATTTTTAAATTTAATAAAAAACATGACAATATTTTTAACATTTATCTACTAAAACATGTTAATACGTTTGTCTATGACATTTGCATTAGTCCCAATTTTTCCACTTCTATGATTTGAATGTTGATAATATGACATACACCATTGTAATAAATATAATATTATTTATAATACATTCAACTTATTTTTTTAAAAAAATTATTAGTTAAAGTGATTGTAATTAATTACAGTGATTAAGGTGTAATTAGGATTAAAATGGACTAAAACCCAATGTTTAAGGGCACAGTGACCTAGTAACATGTAAAACACTCATTGAATTGAAATATTTCGGCCATAAACTTAAAATTAATGAGTTTTTTTTTGTTTTATGAATTTTTTTAGGTAAGAACATGTGTACACCCTAACTTCTTTTCAAGAATACCAAATGAGTACTTTTCCTCCACTATAGATGGCCACCACCTCTACCCATTCCTCACAACTCTAAAAACTATTAATTTTGTCCAATATCCTCCCAAATGGCCTCCCAACATCCATCACCTCAACTTATAAGTCTCCCTTTTGGTATAATACCTTCCATATATTCCTTTTGGTTAAACCCAAAGAAATTACCTGATTAAAAGGTAATGTCTTTTCTCAATCTCTCTAGTTTCATTTCCATTCT
This sequence comes from Viscum album, assembly GCA_963277665.1. NCBI lineage: Eukaryota > Viridiplantae > Streptophyta > Magnoliopsida > Santalales > Viscaceae > Viscum > Viscum album. The sequence goes on along the minus strand of OY728161.1, from coordinate 576,208,467 downwards.
CTAACCCATAAAATATCCTTATTATGTTCTTCTGTAAAAAAACAGTATCCTAAATATACTATGAGGTTTTTAATATCATTTTTTTACCTACACTTACACACATAACGATCTAATGTGTAACGAACATAATGTTTCTTTGTACGGTGAACTATCGCCTCATAAAATGATGATTGTTCAATTCTCCATTACTGCATCTCATGGTAGAAATTATGATAGACACGCTATTTTTATAAATTAAATATCATATTTTTTCGTTCTTTATACTTTTTAAATCCTTTTATTATTCTTACCTTTAATACATTCTATTTTATGTCAATATGATAACATCTTTTGAGGAAGTGTGGACTATCGCCCCATCAAAGCATTGTGATTCATTCACACTAAACTTGGAATATATAAAATATGGTTTTAATTAAAAATATGATACATACACAACATATATATTATATTCATGAAATATTTATCTTTTTTAAAATATAATATAGATATATATATATATATTAGTATTTTATTACAATTTCAAAAAATTTAAAGAGATAACGTTGTTCGTGGACATGTGGACTACTACCTCCTCGACATGATGTGGTTCCTTTTTACAACACATAATTCTTTATATAAGTATTTATGATTAAATAACATGGTATTTATTATATAATAATAATTCTATAATGATATGGCATTACTTACCTTCCTTCCAAAACAACCATTCAAAAATGGCAACGTTACTCATGCGTACGTATGGCCTACCGTCTCCATTACTATAATGTTAATTTATTCTTCCTAACAATATTTAATGATTTATTTTAAAAGAATAACTGATATATAAATATAATAATTATTTCATGGTTATTAATCTGGATATGTTATAATGTTAACTTTATGACCATATTTGACCACCAATTGTTGTTTTGACACATAAACCGAATTTGTTCAAAAACACCCGATGTAAACCTTTTTGTTTTTGTAGTGGTACAGAAAATGGTAATAAGTGAAATAAAATTAATTATATACATTAAAAGTGTATTTAGGAAAGTATAAAATTAACATATGTTCATTACACACAAATTTAAAGGACTTTCACTTGAACGGAAATGTAAGGTAAGGGATTTTCATCTCACTTTTTATATTTGTGAGATTAATGTCAAATTCACTAATACCTTATTTTGTGTGCTATAAATACTAAAATTTTTGATATATTATACCATGATTTTACTTTATCTCATGATATTAAACTTTTCAATTGGTTTTACTCCTTCATGGAATACTTGACACAAAATCAACTCAAGTAGTAAGGGATTTTCATGTCAATCTACATTCAATTGAGGCTTAATTGTTGTTATGAACCTATTTTCTTTTACATGGTGTATGCACTTGTTTTTACATGATATATAAATAATATCCTTACTCTCATTATATTTTAAATATTCAAAAAACGTTATTCCTTCATGTGGATTATGTTTTAAAATATTTCAGTATGGTATGGAGCACGATGTGATGTTTAAAGATTATTTTCCTCGACAATAATTTTAATGATATTTCAATTGTATTTACATTGGAGGAAATTATATAACCAATATTAAATATTCCCTATCATTATTCATTGGTTATTAATTAACATTTTCTAATATTAGTACCAATATTCAATCCTTGGGTACTCAAATTGTTTTATAAAATGGGTTTCAAAAAATATGACTATATATGTCTCTTTAGTCAGAGAACATATTTTAATCTAAAACCCATGATTTATTAAAAGGATTAAAAAATATTTCTAAAATGATTTGGTAAAGAAATTTTAACTTTTTTTTCATTTACCAATGTTTCAATGGAATCTTCTTTTAGTTTTCATAATGAGTCATTTCTAACCTTTTTTCATAGAGAGGGAATTGTATTTTTACTTAGTACGATATGTATGGATTCATTCGTCATCATTTCATTGAAGAATCCTTTTAAAAAGCTTTATTTTTAATGAAAAATATTTCAAAACTATTTTTTCAAAGAAAATGATATATTACACAAGAATATTTTTAAAAGCCATTCTTGTATTTCATCAATGAAAACAACCATCCATTTTTACTATACTTGTGATTTGTTGTATACATAAAATCCCTATTACTTATCTTGATGGTTGAAAATTTATTTGGACAAGGGTAGTATTCACATTCACTTCCATGATTTATTAATTTTTCTCCTTGAAATATTGAATCTCTTAGGATCATTGAACATTTAATTTCCTCAAAATCATCCATTTATTTTATCATGGATATTAATATTGCCTAAACCATATGCCATTTTACATATGGTGTCTACATTGACTTTTACTTGACTATGTGGGTTAATATTGATAAATCTGTATCTCTAACTCCATACAAATATTTGATGAGACACATAGATAAATAAATTATTTTATAGATGAGTAATGTTTTGGAATTGTATGACACGGGAAAGGCCTGACTATATATATCCCCTTGATGTATCGGTAGTCTCACAGGATAGGTTAGTTGGCTAGCCTCCATAGATGGGTTTTTAGCCTACATTTCATAAACAATCGTGTGAAAGGACATAACAATAAAGGTAACATGTACCTAGGAAACATGGAATCCAATAATAAAGCAGTTCCTTAATTTATATTTAGATATTATTTATCCATGAGATGTTTGTGTTGACATATCTATGGATGCTTTTAATTTTTAGGATTCATTTATTATTCATCCATCAGATAATGCATAAATATATCTATGGATACATTTCATTTTTAATTCATTGAAAAAATATCATGTGTTTTAGTTTCCTAACTTTCCATATTGATATTGTATTATCTAATTATTTGAATCGAACTTGCTTCCAGTTATTACACTACCATATTTTTTACATACTCCCATTCATTTTATTAATTACATGGAATGTGAGATTAGTTATTCACCTTTCCAATTGACTATTCTCATTGATTCATTATTTCTTCCACTATATTTTTCCCTTACTAGGAATTTGAGATATACCTAATTATGTTTCTTTCCCAAAGAATCAAAGAATCGTACAGTGAAAGATATGCTTGGATTTTACTAGATGGATTACAGTTATATTCTATGTTTTTGGATTATTTATAATGGAAGAAAACATTATGTTTTAATCTATATATTAATTTATAATAAAAGACTCATTTATGTATCTAGTTTACCAATACTTTTAACAGGTCTATCCTCTGGGTCTTGATTCCTTTTAATCACGCCAATATATATAGTAATAGACACCATATCTATGCTATTTGGGGTGGTGTCGCTATAGTAGGTATCAAAGGAAATTTAGTATAATACATGGGAACTAGATTTAGGAAAACCTATAATATAGACCATAAACCTAATGTATAATTTGAATAAGTGTAGATGAAACCCCGAGAATTTTTGTAAATTATAGATTATATTGGTTTTCCTAGAAATAAATTGTTTTCTATATACTACAACTAGATGTGGTTCTGGAACAGATGTACGTAAGAGTAAAAACTCTAAAAAGTTATTCCGAGCTTGACTCGGGGTAACCCGGTACATGAAAAGATGCCTTACTATGCACTAGGTTTGACACTCCTAGGTGATATTCATATGATAATCCATGTTTTGTTTATTATTCATTATAATGAATTTGAAAGGATTTTGAAAATAAATAATCATGGAAAAACCTATGTTTTTTTAGATTGAAGATAAGGTTTGGTGATTAGGAACCATTAAAATGATATTATGGGTTATACTTATACCAATGAAGGACCTATGTGAAAATAAAATAGATGAGGTATTTATGTATTGAGGTTGAATTGAAAACCATAGTTAAAATGATATTTTGAGATTAACCTAATTTTAAGGAATTATATTATATTTTTATTTAGATATTATATTAATATGGTTTTATAAAAGATCAACATATATGTTGGGTGGAAACCAATCAAATCTGACCAGGCCATCAGATAAAAATTCATGACCGGAGGATGATAAGGGTTTCACACCAACCACTAACATATGGAATTTCTTAGTTAATTTTTCATTATATTTAGTTAAACAATTTGAAAAATAAATGGTAAGGATGAAATAATAATATAACATTTGAGGATTAGGGATTAATATAATATCCAAAATGGATTTAATGTTTGTTAAGGAAAAATAGTTATAATTTTCACTCTTATGATCATTTAAAAGATTCTTATAGTATATCAGGCATAAAAATTCATTATTGGTAATTAATTCCTTGTAGTAAAGGAATGAATTAGAATTTTATCGAAGAAGAGATAAAATATAATATTGTTCATATGAAATGGAAACTTATGAATTAGAAATATTTCATTATATTCTTGGTCAATAAAATAATTACCCAACTTTAATAAAATGAATTATAACTAAAATGTTTTCTTAATACCTTAAATTCTCTTGAACCAATGGTCCTATAAATAATCCAAGATTTACAGATTTTAATCCATTAACATTTAATTGATCATTAACTTTTTTTATTTATGAACACATTCACTCCCTATAAATATTTATTCTTTTCTGCCAAGTAAATAATTTTACTTTCCATTGATGTTCTTCTATATAGGGACCATGATACATGGTATTCCATGTGACCTTGGTACATTCAATTCCCTCTTTTCTAGAAGATGTTTCATGAACTATTATCACTATGTGGGATTGAAATGTTGGAAATATCAAACAATATATTACAAATATTCAGTTTAAATTGTGTGGAAGTAGTTTAAATAATGTGGGGAGAATGTGACGCCCCGAAAAACTAATGTAAGAACCTTGTATTCGATAGTGTGTATGACACATGACATCAAGCACATGAGGTAATATAATATTCATATAATTTATAATATATTTACTATTTAAATTATATTTCTATCATGAAACAATGAGTTATCATATGTTACACGCAAGAGAGACCCTTCTAGATAGATTTCATTTAACACAAGAGCAACCTTTCTTAAAGCTTCTGTTGTACAAAAGACAGAGTTTCACCAAACAATGATATATTATTATAAGATATAAATGTCAAGTTATGAATATAATTAACTAACTTATGAAAATATATGGTTTAGACAACATAATTGTTTTTTATAAATAAATTATAAGTGGATATAATAACGAATTTAATATTAAAAGGATATTTTTATACAAATCAATTTTTATGCTCACGAAGTTGTTTTACTATAATAAATAAAAATAATTACAATTAGTTAACTATTTTAATGATATATATATTTTATATATTCAACAAAATATTTTTTACAATCATCCATTAGATTTGATAAATACATGTTAAGAACAAACCCAATGTTTTGCCTAAAACCAATATTTTTATAAATGTAATTTTAGAACCCTTTAATGGAAAATGAGTTTCAAATCATAATTTTGACACTATTATAAATTTAATTTAATAAAATAAAAATTATTTTTGAATTTATAATGTCAATTTTTTTAGAGGATGAATTTTTGGTATTATTCTGAAAATTTCATTTTGTAGTGAATGGTGAAAAAACAGCATTGTAGTTAAAAACTTCCTTTTTTAAATATTTATTAAAGTTAAATTATATTATAAATTATTTTAAATTAAAATTACTTCAATTATACACCTATTAATATGATTTAGTTCATTAGAATAATTTTTTTTAAATTGAATATTATAACATAATAATTGTTTAAACATTTTTCTACTAAAACTAGTTAATCTATCTGTCAACAAGATTAGCATTAATACTAATTTTTCCACTTCTGTGATTTTAATTTTTAAAATAAAACAAAACCCCTGTTAATAAATATAATATTTTTGTTCTAATATGATCAAATTACTTTTTGATAAAAAATTATTAGTGAAAGTGATTAAAATTAATTATAGAGATCAAGCTGTATATAAGCTTCAAAATGAACTAAAACCCAATATTTACAAGCCCGAATTGCCTAAAAACTTGTTAAAAACTCATTTTTGGGAATATATAGTCCATTAAACTTCAATTATTAAGATTTTATGGTTTGGTATAATTTTGTTTATGTAATAACATGTGTACAGCTAACTTATATCCAAGAATATCAAGAGTGTCCTTTTCATTCCCTATAAAAGGCCACCACTCTACCCATTTTTCACACATCTCAGACCACTTAATTTTGGAAATGATCTACCCAAATGGTCTTCAAAAATCTCTCACCTCGACCTAGAATCCTCCCATTTTTCATAATACCTTCCTTGGATACCTTTTTGTTAAACTAAAAAAAGTAACCCGATAAAAAGGTAATGTCTTTTCTCAATCTCTCTAGTTTCATTTCCTTAATTTGACTCCTAAAATCTACTTATTATATTATTTTTTAACAACACAAATATCCTAAATATACTAGGATATTTATCTTATTATAGATTCACCCAAAATTACACACACAACCATCTAATGGGTAACAAATATAATGTTTATGTGTACAACGAAGTACTTCCTCACAAAACGATAATTGTTTAATTATCTGTTTCTGCCTCTCACGGGGGCCATTATGATGGTAACTCTATATATATATATTTTTTATTTTTTATTTCCTTATACTTATTTAATAATTTTATTACACATACATTTAATACATTCCATTTTATGTTAATATGATGACATCATTTGAGGAAGTGTGGACTACCGCCCACAAAAAGCATTGTGATTCATTCACAGTAAACATGGAACGTATAAAAGATGGTTTTAATTAAACATATAATACATAAAAATATATATATATATTATCTTCATGAAAGAAATGTATTTCTGGAAATAATATATATATATATATATATATCATATCTTTTATTACCGTTTTACAATCATTAAAAGAGAAAATGTTGTCTGTGGACGTGTGGACTATCGCATCCTCAACAAGATGTGATTAATTGTACATTATATAATTATTTTTATTATTATTTATGAATAATAATATGGTATTTATTATATAATTATCATTCATGAATGATATGGTGGTACATACCTTCTTTCCCTAACAGCCATTGAAAATTGCAACATTACTCATGCGTACGTATGGCCTATCGTCTCCATGATTGTAACATTGATTCATTTTTACTAACCATATTAATTATTGATTTAAAAGTATAGTTTATTTATAAATTTGAAAATTATTTCATTTTTTTATTCTCTAGATTTTATATAATGAACCCTATGACCATTGTTGACCAACAATAGATGTTTTGACACTTAAAGCAAATTTGGTAAAAAAAACTCCCGATGTAAGATTAATTACTTGAGTAGTTGTAAAAAACATGGTATTAATTGAAATAAAAGTAATTATAAACCTATAAAAGGTATTAATGAAACTATAAAATTAAAATAAGTCTATTATACATGAATTTAAAGTATGTTCACCTGGAAGGAAATAGAAGTTAAAGGGTTTTGATATTACTTTTTTAATATTTGAGATTAACATCTTATCCAGTACTCCCTTATTTTAGGTGATAATACTACAAATAATTTCGATATATTATAAAATGATGTCACTTTCTCTAATGAAATTAAACTTCTTGATTAATTTTACTCCTTTTGGTAATCTTGGACTCAAAATCAACTCAAGTTGTTGGGGATTTTTTTCCTCAATTTATATTCAATTGATGCTTCATTGTTGTTATAAAATTAGTTTCTTTTACATGGTGAATTTACATACCATTAAATGATATATCAAGAATCTCATTACTCTCATGATATTGAATACATTCATACTATGTTATTATTTTATGAATATTGTGTTTTAAAATATTTCAATGTGGTATGTGACACATTGGGATGTTTAAAGATTATTTTCCTTAATAATAATTTTAATGATCTTCTGATGGTATTTCCATTTGAGAAAATTATATAACCATTGTTCAATATAACATTTTATTATTATATGGTTATTCATGAGAATTTTCATGTATTATTACCAATCATAAATTCTTTGGAACTCAAAATGTTATAGAAAATGATTTATGTAAAACCCTATTTTATATCTCTCTTTAGTCAGAGAACCAATTTTATTATAAAAACCAGGTTTTATTAAAAGGTTTCCAAAATGTTTCTAAAATGATTTTGTAATGAAATTTATGATATTTTTTTCTTTTAAAAATAATTCACTAGAATCTTCTGGTCACATTCTTAAAGTGGCATTTTATAACCATTTCCCTTTAAAAAAGAATATTTTTTTAACTCTTACGACATGTACCGATTCATATAACTTCATTTCTTTGAAGTGTCCTTTTCAAAAGGAGTATTTTTATAAAAAATTATTTTCAAAATATTTTTAAAAATCAAAGGATATTTTCCTGAATATTATTTTTAAAATATATTATTTTATTAAATCATTTACAATAACAGTCTATTTATAATCCATATGGGATTTCTTATATTGATATTTTCCATTAAATTGTTATAGATGGTTTATTATTTATTTTTCCAAGGATAGTATTCACATTCACTTCCTTGATTTATTTATTATTCCCCTTGAAATATTAAATCTCTTATGATCATTTCACATTAAATTTCCCTAAAAGTGTTCATTTTATTTATCATGGATATATTATTTCCTAAATTGTACACCATTTTACATCATCTGTCAACTTTGATAGTTATTTGAATATTTGGGTTAATATTGATAAATCCATATCTCTTACTCCATATGGATATTTGATAAGGCACATTTTTAAATCAATTATTTGATAGATGATGAATGTTTTTTACTAGTATGACATGGGTGGGGCCCTGTTATAGATAGACCCTCATTAAATCTATAGTATCATGGGATGAGTCATTAGGAATGACTCCTTAGATGGGTTTTACCATAAATTTTGTAAATTGTCTTGTGAATGGACTTGACAATTAAGGTACCACGTACCTAGGAAATGTGGCTTCCAATAATTAAGAATTTTCTTCATTTATATTCAAATATTATTCATCCACGAGATTTTGTATTGACATGTCTATTTGTTTCATTTTTAGGATTCATTTATTATTCATCCATGAGATAATGCATCTACATATCTATGGGTACATTTTATTTTCAGTTCAAGGAATGAATGGCATGTGTATCAGTTTCTTAACATTCCATATTATTATTGCCTTATCTTGTTATTTAAATACCACGTGCTTTCAGTTATGACCCTTCTATATTTCGTATGCACTTCCAATAAGTTTATTGATTACATGGCATGTGTTATCCATTATTTACCTTTCCATATTTACAATTCTCATTTCTTCATTATTTCTTCAGTAATATTTTTCTCTTATTGAGCATTTGAGCTCATCCGTATTGTGTTTCCTTCCCCAAGAATCGATGAAGGATACTATGAAAGGTATTCATGACTTTTATTTATGGATTAGTGTTATACTCGATTCTATTTAATTATTTAAAAAGAAGGAAAAAATTATGTTTTAATTAGTGTATTAATTTTTAATACAAGACTCACTTATGTATCTGGTTTACCAAGACTACTAAACTAATCAGTCCTACTATTTTGGATTCCTTGTAAGCATTTCAATGTATTTAGTAGCACACATAGTCTCTAGGTTATAAGGGGATGGGTCACTAAACTCTCAATGGGGTTCCTGCTCTGCTAAAACTATTGTGATGGAAGCTATAAATACCATTCCTTCTAGACTTCAACAACTACCAAATGTTTTATGTATAATTTTAATGAAAGAGTGGAAAGTTATATTCTGTCAATTTATCTAGCTCAATGTAACCTAATAAAATTTCATTTTACATTGTCCATCGGTATAAACTCTCAATAATTTTTAATATTAGGGGCTTCTGGTACTTCCCATAGTAGTCTGGTGTTGGAGTATGAGGTAAATAATAGATTTTCCTCCAATTTAATGATGACTAACCATTTTTCACTAGAGAAAAAATGATTCTTCTCATGTATTTCATTGTTTCCTCCAACTAATGAATCGCCATAATGAATGAATGGTCTCTATATATCCATGGATTGGCCCTGATGGTTGTTAGATCATGGGTGGGCTCAACAATGTTGGTCTGAACATGCTTAAACTCTCCCAAGTGGTATCAGAAATCAATATAGTATGACTTAAAGAGTTTAAAGGAGACACATCACCCTAGAAAACCTTTACTAGGACACTAGGGGGTATTTTAGGAACTGGGGATATGAGGAAGGGACCACCACATAAAAATATTGCTAGAAAAAACGTAGTAGAATATTTTATGTTTTTTCCATTAAGACTACCATAAACTCGAGTTTTCTATGAGACCATTGAACCATGTATTATGATTAATCACTCCCCATAGTTTATGCTCGGTTTGTTCATAAATTTTGACGGACATTTAATTGGGATTCATATCTTCTTAGATCAGTCCTAGAATGTGGTGCATCTCGGTTGTGATGATATTGATCCTAGAAGAGGTTTCCAGTAGGCAATGATGGATATATATGCCACTAAATTGTATTTTAATGTAAAAATGGTGTATGTTTCCCATTATGAGGGTTCTCAAAATTGTCCTCAAGAGCCAGGTGATTTATTGGAATTCGGTTTTACTAACCAATTCTGTATTGTAGAACTCTATGGATGGAACATCAGTTTTTAACTAGACAGAGATTTCCAAGGATACTATAAAGATTTTAATCAATTCACTTGACTTAAGGAGGGAATCAAGGATAGAGATCCTTGTAGGTATACTACTGATTTTCTTCAACACATCTTACTTTCATGCCAAAGGAATACCTTTACCTGAAGGTGGTTCTCTTTAGAAGGGGGAATAAAAATTGTTTATTGTTGTACTACTGTGTCTGGTATTTTTCTTGAAATAATAAACTACTGGATGGTTGACCTACTCTGAGCCTCAAGTGGATGAATTTTGGTTGGATGAGGCCTACATTTGTCTTGAAACAGATGATCATAAAGAAGTTATGGATGATCGGTATGGTCAAATAAAATATTTGGTTTTGGAAGCAGATATAAAAAAGAAAGTTTAAAGGATCCATCGTAATGAGATTTTAAAAAAACCTTCTTCTTATTATAAATAGCATGGATGGCTCAGTTTTGGGTTTTTTCCTTAGAATTAGGGTGGCCCGTATTTCATCGAACATTCCTTTGATAATGTATTCTCAAGGTTGTTGAGGGGGTCATTGGGTGATCCTCATTGATGTATGTTATTATGTGGTCCACTATCTCTACAATATTCTCAGAATCATACTCATAATCATCATAATAGGGTTCGTCTAGTTTTATGCACACCCAATGGATGTTCCCAACCTTGGTAGAATAAAATTTATGAGGGTGTGGGATGGATTCAACACCGGTGGGGTACTTTGTTTCCACTTTAAAGGTCAGTGCATTCTTTTATGAGATTTTGATGGTTAAGAAATAGATGAAAAAGAAGTGATTTGGGAATACATGGCAAATTCAATAGGTATTTTACTATATAATCATATATAAATGAAACCATGGGTGTGAGAAACTCATCTGTGAGCCCAACAATTATTTTTTTCTATGTTCCACTATAGGAAACCTACTTCCATTCACCTTATCCTTAACTATCATTGTTCATCTTAAAAGAGATATGTGTCACTTATTTTGGAAAATCTACCAAAATGGATAATCCATGATCCACTTAGTCTTGTACACAATCTATTATTCCATATCATTGTTTAATTTTATGTACAAAGGTCTTGTGGTGTGGGATATTTTTTGGGGGGGTTAGTGTATCTGGCCTATTGGGGCCTCATAAACTCTTGAAAATTTAAAATCCCATTCTTTATATAATCAACTAAATATCCTGTGAACATTGGATACTTGGAAGATTTATTCAGATTTCTTATAACAAAAAATGGAACTCTATGATCCAGGTTTGGATGAGGGGATAATGATTTGAATTCCCATATTGGCATATTCACTTAGTGAGGCTGATCTTGATGGATTTTTATAGGGATAGGATGTGATTGATAGTGATAAACATATCAAGGACAATATGTAAAAGGCTCTGAAAATTATAATTTATTTGGGAACCTATGTGTATGATCACAATATTCTGTTATTTTTAAGGACTCCTCACAAGAGTTAAAAGAGGCAATGGGATTGCCTCTTTACCCTATTATATGAAATCCTCCAGATGATGGGACTTATGATAAAAATTTAGAAACCCCTTTCAATTTTATGGCAATTTAGGGTAGGAACAAGCACAGTATTAAAATTCACCACAGATATTGTTATCATATTATCCTAACTCAGTATCTTGTAAAGTGTGTATGTGATTCCCTTCCATCATGAAAAACATTGGTGACTTGCTGATCAAGAAATTGTATTCACTTTAATAGGTCATAAATACTTTTCATATGAAGTATAGATGTAAATTTGAAGATAAAAAACCTACAACAGTCCTCACAACTAGTGTTGGACGCAATGGAAAGCTAGATATAACAAATAAATGTAGGAACCTAGATTGTCTAAATGAATCAATGGATCATGGTGGCCTCCTACTACTCTAGGGAACCAAAATTTTCATTAAAATCATGTTGAAGTTGTCTTAATAAAGCAATTGGTCACTTGTCCCTTTGAATGGGGAAACTCTAGGGTTCCCAGTCTTAGGGGGTTCTTGGGTGCCATCCACCCATGCTTGGAACAGCTTCCTATTAGGCATGATCTCCTCCTATCATTTATCAAGGGCCTAAAAGTGGTATATGAGAGAATCTATTAGGTTGTATTCTCACGGTTTAATTACTGCACAAGAATCCATGACTTATAATGTATTAACATTCTCATCATCTCAGTAAGCAAGCTCAGAGGATCATGCAATATAATGACCTAGATGTTGAGTAGGGTGATTACACATAACTGGTGGATTCTGAAACTCATACATAGGTCATTTTTCATATATTCTTTCCTCTGTTATATATGTATACATGATGTTACTAGGATCTATTTTGGGAATATTTCCAAGGAGGAATTTCTATTGTTTTTTCACTAGAGTTTTGATGGGATCTATTAGGGATGTGTTCTAATATGAGAATTGACAAGCCATGAAATATTTAAGGTGATTCTTATATTTTGCAAGATCTGAGAGTAAGAAGGATATAGATGGAACTGCCTCTTTTTCTGCATCCTCGGGTGGATCAGAGGGTCGAGTATGACCCTATCATTTTTTATATTCTAACAGGGAAGAAATGTCAGATTATATGGATCTATAAGTCTATGTCCATGTCTCTACTAGTGGGTTAGGACACCCGTAAGAATTTATTCTTAGTACATTCCTGCCTCTTCTGGTGGATCTTACTAATAAATTCATAGGTTGATTCCACTTTTCCTCTGATCAGATTTATTGCTGGTGATGACTATATTCATAGTGATTATACCCAGATTTGACCCCTAATTATTGTTAGTTAGGTCATGTGGTCGTAAGTTAGGACTGACTTGGATAGATGAATATGGTCCCCATCACCTGATCTTCACATGTAGATATTCTGCTTCCATGAATTGGTGTAGAACTATGAGGATATTAAAACATATCAATTAAATTGTCTCATGTTAGGTAAAAGAATTGGTGTGTAGAGATATTCAGATTGATTCAATAACATCCCTTCATCACTTCCTATAATCATCATGGAGGTGCCTTTGGAATCCTTGGTAGGCCAATTGTCAATTGCAGGTACACTGAGGCATCACCAAGATGATCTATAATTCACACAAAACCATTCACTTGGAAAGGGGCTATATGATTTTGATGTTTATATTTAAAGGAGGCAAAAAAACCACTGATATTTGGTCAGTGGATAATTCCTCCCACATGCCATCTTTCTTAAAAGAAGGTTCCTAATCATTATCGACAAAAATTATATTACGAGATGGCTGAGAGTTAGGTTGTGTCACCAATGTGGATCAATTTTATTTTTGGATGATCAATAAATGAGACACTATGAAATCCAACTATTATCTAAACATCGGTAAATATATCAAGGGTTTTACAATGACACTATTATGTCCTTATATGATGAACTTATTCTCCATTATGTAATTTTTTAGGTTGATGATTCCCATCTGTGGCTCAGATGAGTTATCACAAAGTGAAGGAGTCATCCTTGATCCTCACAACTCTCCTAAATCATGTGTGTATGTAGAAATAATGGAAACATATAGTAAAAAGGATGGTCATAGAGTATTCCCCTATGAGGGTCTAGAATATCCAACACATACATGTACTAGTGGAGGAAATTGGGTATCCGTTTTTTTCTCAGCATTAATGTTATTGAATCATATCTATCAGGATATATCTCGACATTATGATAACTCGGGTTTATTCCCCATAATTGAGTCTTCTATCCACCTATATTCAGAGATTTCCACATGGTTGACGTTGACTTGATGTTTCCCTGGGTAGCACCTCTAGTGATGAGTGTTCACTCTCCTACCATTTGATGGGTTTTTCATGGAAGGATATGTATTTATCCTAGTGATGAAATCCTTATTTGACTATTTTATTGTGGGGACGACCTCATATTTGACTGATGAAGGAGTGTGGAGGACCTCAACTCTTGTAGGTTATGATGGGGGTATGATGTTCATGTTAAAAATCGAGATTATTGGGTGGATCTCCGTACTGGTTATCGAAAGAGTGGGGAGGACCTCCACAATGATTTTTTGGGGGACATAAAATACTGTTATGATAGTTGGTAGGGACATGATTAGAACCTCCATGTTGAGAAGTGAGAGTGTGTGGAGGACCTTAGTATTGGTGATCAGGAGAGTGAAGGAAACCTCTGTATGGTTTTTTTATGTCATTCAGAAGAACTAAATGTTCATTGTTGCTAAATCATAAAGGAACTCCACTTTAGAAATTAATGGTGTTGGGAGAAATTCAATAGAAGCCCTTGAAAAGGTGGGTAGGGCATATTTTTCATGTATCATAATTACAATTCTATCCATAATAGATATCAGTGGTTCTAAAAAATGAAATATTTGACCTAGACTTCCTATGAGGAGGTTGGGGTCTCAATCCCAATCTGGCATAAGAGGATTATCATTTTCCTATCACAATGATCTTAGAGGATGTGTTGTGATAGGATCTATAAGTCTTCTTGGTCCTCAAAATTAAATTTATTGACTATAATAGTATAATAGTGTAGGGTTGATCCACAGGGAAAGTAGGTGTGTGGTCTAAGGGTTTCAAACTAGCCCATTGTTGTCAATAGTGGGTGGAATTATTTTTTAAAAACTAACTCTACCTTTATTTATTTTTATGTATGAAAGTAATGATGATATGGTAATATTTTTTAGAAATAGAGTGTAAAAGGCTATGATAAACAAGTAGTGCATACAGAGGAAGAAAATAGTTATTCAAGACTAATGCCTAAGGAAATTACTAATATTGTTTATGAGGATAAACTCTTCATAGAAAAATTAAATTTAATTCACGAACATGAAAAAAAAAGGACGGATTAGTCTACCTTCCCAAGATATTAATGACATCAAATAGTGATTCTTGAAGTTATCCATCACTAGAAAAAACTGAAATGACAAAGTATTTGGAAAATAAATGTTTTTGGAATTAATATCACCGATATAATCGACCAATTCATAATTTACAAATTTGAATGACACATCCATTGTATTTCTAGTTGAGATATCATGCAGTTGTGAATTTACATGATGGAGGTGAAAAGAAAAATTTGATTAAGGTCTGAAATTGATCTTGTCGATCAATTTAAAATCATAAATGTGATGGTCTGTGAAGAATTTTTGAGAAATAAACCAGTAGATAGTAATACCCTAAACTTGAATAACTACTCTGAATTTATTGTAGGAATTAAATATTAACTATTTCAATTACCAAAAAATCAAAAGAATATATAATGAATAAGATTCGCCATCTAAATATTCCATGATGTTGCTATGTTCGGATCCTCCTGGTGTCTCAAGGTTTCATTCCTCTGTTTTACTTATTGAAAATGTCTCTACTACTCCAAGTGGTCTCTTAAAAGTATTATCTCACCAATGGTATGATCTTGGAATGTCAATGAGTGGTATTTTTGAATCTTAATGTCACGCAGTGTTTTATAATCTATGACATCTGCTTCTTGTCACCACTTCATGCACCGACAAAGGTAGGTTCTTCACTCTCACATCACACACCTATATTTTCTCACTCAATGGTTTTAGGTTTATCAGAACCCTTATAACTAACTCCCATCTAATTGGTTGAGTGAATCTAGACTTGAAATCATCTCCAACCTGTATTTGTACAATGAAAATAGAAAGAGACAGATTAAAACAAATTTTATCATAGATAAATGATTAAATAATTACTTACTTGTATAATTTATTATTTATTTGATCAATGTTATATTACTATTTATTTATAGTTATTTAATTAATTTATTAATCAATATTTAAACTGATTATTTTATGTATTTAATTTAATTCTATTTAAAACTATTATTATGAATTTTTTTATTAATAATAAAATTTTCAAATAGTTAACATTAAAGTTAATATTATAATAAATTTATAAAAGATAAAGATTTATTATTTGAATATTTAATTTCATCATTATACAATTTATTTATTTTATAATTATTGATATTATTTTAAAGTAAAATAATAATAATATTTTTTATATTTCAATTATATTATGAAGCTTATTAAATATAAATTTATTTATACAATTATTTTAAATAAGCATTATAATTTTATAATAATTTTTATTATTATAGTTTTATTGTTAATTCATAAATTAAATTAGTTTCATTTTATTTTTTTAAGTTATTTATTATATTTATTATTATTATTAATTAATATTTCTTTTCCTCCCCCCTTCTTCACATGCATGCATGGGGGGTACTGGTTTTCCGCACACGTCTCACCAGCATCAGTTCTCCCTTAACGGCCTCCTACAGTAGTGCTAGCTCCGAAAACAGACCATAGTTGCAGTGACATTCCAATGATGACATCATCGATGTAACTAAAATTCGATAGAAAACCCCCTTGTCCCAAATACTAGAATGACATGACCTCAGATCTCCAAATTTAAGGGGGGATAATGGGAGTTCCAAAGGAGACGAAGTCAGTCAAAATCATGTTCAAGTGACCTCTATTTCAAGATAATTTTTATTCGATCTATAGTGTCTTGTGTATGATGATGTGTCGAGATACCAGTGAAACAAGGCAAGGCATGGAAATGTTGTTGTCATGGTTGTGGTGGCGGTGACTGAAAATAGTGGCGACGGTTTGAGGTGATATGTTACTAGGTTGAGCTTCCGAAAATTACTATGGAGGTGTCGATAGTAGAACAATAGGAGCCACCGATGTAGAAGGTTGAATTTGTTAGTAGGTGGGGGGGGGGAATTGCATCATTGAGATTGAGAGACTAACGAAATGGTTTCGGTAATTGTATGGGGCCCTGATACTGTATCAGTAAGACATGTTTTCGGTATGTGATGAGTTACTAATGTGGGATTAGTTAAATGAAATTTAATCTAAAAACATAAACATAAATAAATAAATAAAATAAATCTAAAACGAACACTTAAAATATAATTTTTAATTAATTTATTAATTAAAAATAAAAACATAAACTTAAACATAAAATAAAATTAGTCAAATAAATAAGGAAAAACTAGATTATAATTTAAATTGAAATTAAATAGTCAAATTTCATAATTGGGTAATTATTTATAAAAACTTTAATTAATAATGTTTTATTTTTGTTAAAATAATTTGAAAAATATATTTTATAATATTAAAGTTGAAATTAAATATTCAACTTATTAAACAAATTGACTAAAGGGAGAGACAACAGTGAGAGGGGTGAAACTATGTTGGTGACTCATTAATTCGCTAATAATAGCAGAAGTACACTGTCAGTGGCATGTGTTTTTAATTGGAAATAAGAAAAAAATTACAAAATAATGAAATTAATGATTTAAAATTATAAATTAATTAATTAAATAACTACATAAAGATATAAAATAATAATTGATTGATTTAAACATTTATCTAATTAACTAAATTAAATCTTAAAAACTTAAATAATATTATAAACTAACATTGTTATAAAGTAGAATAAATAAATTAATATTTATAAAAATAATACTTAATTTAAACTAAAAGGTTATTAACTATTAAATTCTATCAAATCAATTTAAAATAAACTTATTAGAAGAAATTAATATAGTTTATTTATTTTAATCTCGCCAAATTAAATGATAAAATATAATATTAATGACCAAGTTAATTAATTTAAAATAAAATGATGAATTGGTTAGTTAGTTGAAACAAACATAAAAACATACAATTAATTAATATAGAAAGAAAACATAAAACGAAATTAGATTATTAAGATAAGTAAAAAAACAAATAGAATTTTATAGTGTCTTAAAATACAAGATTTTATTAAGAATTGGTAAATTAATAAATGAAACTAAATAATTATTTCATTTTCATAATTTTATAAAAACATAAATAATTATTAATGAAAAGATTAAACACATTGAAAATGATGTATAAAGTCATGTGAATTTAAGGCCACATCAAATTACCCCACACATAAAAATTTTATGTCCTCAAACAATACCATGGTTTATTAACATTGAAAAATTGAAGTGTGTTTTATTAATCAACTCAAAATGTATCATGTTTATTACATTTAAAAACAACAGAAAAGAAACTGACTATTAGTTTTATGAAATTATATTTTCCAAATAATTCATGCCCAACATCATATATTCACTGGGTAATTAAGAGATCAAGTAATCATATACTTTTGAGGATGTCTTGCCTCATTTATGGAACTGCCTAATGTCTTGTTAAAATACAAATCCAAGTTCTATGTTCAAGAGTGATAAATGGATAATAGTTGGTGTAATTAATATCCTAAATAAATAATATTGTACATTGACCTCCCTTAGGTTCCAGAAGGAAAAAATAAAAGTTAAATTAATAAATTTGAACCCCCTTATTGATACAACATAAATGGTTCCATTAAAATATAATGTCCTCATATTTATCTGGCTTTCATTATTCACCTCACCTTAATGAACTACTTTTGACCCTAGAAACTTTATTTAATTTCTCCCAAGCCATATGTCTTTTACTCAGAACTGTGGAATTGCACTTATTCAATATTTTATGGAGGACTTTAGTCAAGATAAATGCACTCATTGCATGTAGTCTTGGAGATTCACGGTGGGTTCACAAAAACCCATTTTACTCCTAATTCAAAATATTCATATGAAATACATTTATATTTTCTTACTAATGTGATAGTTTTTTTAAATAAAAATTAATTCCCCTAGGATTAAGTTCAATATTCATGTTCTTAGAGTTATGATCTCAACTCCACAAACTAGAATCCAATATTACTCTCGAAAATAGTTCTAAATCAAATATTCATAACATCACTAATCATGTTCACTCAAAAATCATCCATCATCACAAGTTTCAGAAACAAGATAACTATTAAATAATTGTAATGTATTGTCCATAGGCAAGACTTTATTAGAGTACAATGTGAAGCAAAAAATTATGAAATTTTTTTGAAAAAATTTAGTCATTTATTAAACAAAAGCTAAAGAGAATTGGGAATTGATAGGCTACCATTAAGCACATTTTATCTTAATATAATTTGACCCCTACCCCACACATTAAACTCATCTTTGTCCCCAATGTTGAATTAAAATGTAGAGAATACATTTTCACAATTAAAGATCAATGTGAATTTTCAATTAATCATATTAATGACATGTTTAAAGGGACTTATTCAAGTTCAAAAGAATATTTCGTGCCAAAAAATATTTAAATAATAAATGTTCAATTTAATTTTAATTTATTCCAATGAAAAAAATAGTTAAATTCAAATAGTAGCATGTGTAATACTAAAAGGAAAAGTGACTTGGGTGAAACAAAATTAAACATTTAGATTTTAAAAAAATTACAATTGAGAATTATAAATGCATTATAACCACCCAATAAAGACAACCAAAACACCTCCAACAACAATAAGACAAGAAAAATACCTCCCACACATATGTTCTATCAGTGTAGAGATTTTAATAATAATGAAATTCAATTATTTATCAATTAAGCACATGTAGATTTTTTTCATCAACAAAGTCACATGGATGATATTTTTTAAGAAAACCATCACAAATAAAAAAAACACAAAAATAACTCATTAAACAAAAAAAAAGCCAGTATCACATAACATGTAATAGAATATTTGTTAAAAAGAAAAAATATGAATTTAATCAGTAGTAATGAGATAGGAAAATTTTCAACAACAGTAGAAAATCACTAACTTACCAAAAATGCCACCAGTGAGTCACTATTAAGTGAGCTACCAATAACTATGTATTAGTGGTTCAAGTGAATTGGTGAGCTATTAGTTCACCGAAAAACTATCTAATAGTGACTAAATAGAGTATATATGTATTTCAAATGTGAAAGGAGAAGAAAATAAATTCAGAATTAAAAAAATTAAAGAACTTCCCTAATAATGTTTTTTCAATAATGTTCTATCATGAAACTCTATATGAATTGAAAAACATCAGGAATTATGCTTCATATTGACACCACCAGTACCATACTTATTTCCCCAAAAAGAAAAATGAGGATAAAAAATCCAGCATAAATAGAGTACAACCATAGCAATAAACAACACTTTACTCAAAACAAGACATAAAAAAGTATAGTATGAAGGAAAAGCATGGAACACGGGCTGAATCCCATGAAGAACTATGAATAATGTCTTCATTTAGAATAACTTAAATTTCAAAAAAAATTATTGAAATAAGAAAAATCTTGGGATTAATCCCATGCAGTTCTAGATTTAATGTCCCCACCTGGTCTCACCAAGAAACTAACTATAGTAACTAGGTGTGTGTATTTTCATATCCATAAACCACCACATATTGACAACCAAAAATTTTTTATAGAAAAATGAATTTTTTTAGAACCTAATCGTAAGAAAATAGATACTAAAATTTCAAAATTTGTAAATACCTTAATCAAACCCCCTTTATCATCAATGAACTACTCATAGGATTCATCAACTAGAGTAGAAGATTCATCATCAGAATTTATTTTTTAGTATTTTTGAAATATTTAGATTTAGGATAAAAGTAATTGACTCTCTCAGTCTCTACCAAGAAACTTTTAAGATCATATACATTGAAGTCATTCTTGGTAGTGGTGCTATAGACTTCTAGGTTATATTCAAAATTGACAAAATTTACATTTTTTGGAACGAACATAAATGTAATAGGTGATCCTAGGGGTAAGAAATTATCCTCATTGTTATCTCTCTAAATATCAACTTCAACAAATTCAAATTCACTAGCGCATAAAGGTGTTATTAGAAAAATAGGTTCAAGAGAAGCAATAGTAGTGTGTTGAATAGAATTAGAAACACTAGAACACAAGTGAAATCCTCTATTTAAAGTACTCTAATCTTCTAGATTATATTTTTCACCCAACTCAGTTGAGGATGGATGTGAACAAATTTGAAGGGATTTTTTTCCATTAACAAGTTTAGGTTTGAAAATGATTTAAATTTCTTCTAAAAGATCATCATAAATCAATAAGCACACAACATCAACTAATTCTGAAATATTTATTCTACATAAATCAATTTTGTGCTAAAACTCTCTTTCATGTTCACTGTCATTAATTTAACTCTCAAAATCCATGATTGTTTATTAATCTAATGAAATTTTAGGGGAATAATTGTTCAATTCAGATTCAATAAATTCATATAATAGATTGTTCAAATTCAAAAAAGTATCCCTATATTGGACAACATCACATTATATCCTAGTACCCACAGTTTTATAAAAATGATCAATCTTAGAATAAGGTAATGAAATCTAAAAAGTTGTCCTTTATTCAAATATAATGCCCTCATAAACTTCATCCAATATCATTTCAGTGATTGGTGGGATAAAATTTTATAAATAGTGATAAGATGTTTCTAGTCTAGGTTAAAAAAATTCAAACCCAATGCCATCCAAATTATTGTACTCTTCCAAAATATACCAAATTTCATGGTCAGGATCTTTATTAAAAAATTCATAAATGTTGTGTGAAGATTTTTTAACATCTATGGTCTCAACCTGAAGTCTCCCTTCAGCCTGAGTGGTTTCATTATCAATACTCCTTAAACAAAGAACCTTTTTAGAGCGAGGAACCAAAAAAAGAATGGGGAAATATTCATCAATATTTTTTAATTCCTTTTGAATCTTTTATAATTCAACTCCATTTACGTTCTTGACAAATTCATCGGGATTTTTTTCTTCATTCAATGAGTTAGAAGTGTTCACATTTTTTCATCAGATTCAAATTCTTCAAAGTATATTCTTTGTTGTTTAGTTTTTATCTCACTCTCATAATCATTTTTATTTTCAAATATTCAATATACATTTCCTTATTCACTTCTTTAAGATTATTATTATTCATTAAACCTATTATATAATTCTAAGAGCATGATTTCTAATCTATTGAGTTTTTTATCTTTCTATTCAGAATTTAAAACTTGAATTTCATGGTTTTGTTCTGAAAAATAGTTCCTAGAAACCGTAATATCATCCATTTTAGATTCAATTAGGTCATGTTTTTCTAGGATGATATATTGGTGCTCAAAATTTTGATCATTCTCTTCAAAATAGTTAATCTGTTATGGTTTTTTATAGACACATTGTGAGGTAGTATGTCCATAATAACCATAACATACAAAGTAAGGTCCACTATTATTCTAGTGATCCTGTATTTCAATTTTTTGAAAACAGAATTAGATTAAACACACATTCAAGCATGAAAAGATGAAAATTGACAAACAATTCAACTAGTGGACAATGTTCCAAATACTCAGTATGAAAAGAATTTTATTTTTTATTTATTTTATTTCTGTTTTTTTTGTTTTTGTGCTTTTATATTTATTTTTGTTTAAATTATCTACTATACTACATCCAGCACTTGCCTTCCCTAGAAATGGTGCCAAATTTTTATAGGACTCAGAGGTCATCACAGACCTTAAAAATAATTTTTTCCCCTATACTATTATAGCAGTGCATGGTTGATCCATAGGGGAAGAAAGTGAGTAGTATAAGGGTTTAAAACAAGCGCACTATTTTCATCAATGGATGGAATTATTTTCTAGAAACTAAATATACCTTTTTATATTTTGATATATGATAGTAATGATGAGATAAAAACATTTCATAAAAACTAGAGTATAAATGGATATGATAAACAAGAATTGAAGACAGGGTAAGTAGAACTGGATTCAAGACTAATGATTGGGGAAATTAGTACAAGTGGTTATGAGTATAACTACTTCACATAAAACGAAATTTCATTAATAACCTTAGGAAATGGATGTATTGATCTGTAATAACCTACCAATTCCCATTGGCTTGAGAGCTCAACGAGTCATTACTAGGCCTTAAGCGACATCCACAAGGCGCCAAAGGCTGGAAATAAACGTCGAAGGGTTTCAAAACAAGTGGGGGACGATTTGACCTTTTTGAACATACCACAGAGCCAACAACCATAACCAAAAAATCCAAATAATTGATGCATGATAAAAGCTATGAAAACTCAACCATTTATTTTATCAAAAACCAACCAAAAGTATCATAGTGGAAACCAACTCTAAATCAGAGTAAACAGTGAAAAGACAAACTAAAAGACCACAAGATGACAACCCAACTCTATGCTCCAGAAGCTTCAAGCTCCAACATCACGAACCAGCCCAAGCATCACGAAGTAGTGATATGAACATGTGACGCTTTAGCTTTTCCAACATCCCGGTATATGACATCTGCAAAACCACCAACGTGCCAAAGCAGGTGGTGAGTAATGAAACACAATAGGTTTTCTCCGATGACTTCCCAACCCATGCCTCTAGGATAAAACATGTTAGCACCTTTATATAAAACAATTTATATAAAATAATTCCAAAACAGTTCACAATAAACAAGTTCCTTGTCAAAACCATTTTCCAACAAAACCATATTTCTCAAGAAGAACAACTAAGCTAGTATTCCAATCAAATTCACATTTCCATTTTGTCATATCCATTCCATTTCACAAATCCACACAACCAACCATGCATGAAACCTGGACCTCCCTATATTTGCGAAGAGTGAGTTATCCTTCCACTAAGTCGTCACTTAGTGAACTACCTTGACGGGGACACTTCACGACCTTATCCATCCCTTTTATGGGGGTACTTCTCGCCCTTATCCATCCATCCATTTGATGGGGGTGCTTCTTTCACTTATCCATCCCAATGCATATGAACACACACCACAACCCATGAAAATCCATGCCCAAAACCAAGAGTGTTCCAAACCATTTCAATAAAGCATCAAACCTTTTATTGAAAACCATTTCATTCAAGCAGCAAAACAGTTTTCCAAATCCAGCAAAGCCTTATTTTACAATCACTATTTTAAAATTTAAAAACCAATACACTTTTCACAACCCATTCTTTCAATTTCCAAAATTCCATCAATCCCATAAATCATCAATAAAGATGATTTATAACATGTATTGCACCAAAATTTCACAATCAAAACCAAGCAATTAAATCAAATTGAACTAAGCCTTCATGTTTTAAGAAATTGGAAAAGAGAGTGAAGCCAACTACCTCAATGGTTTTGACGAAAACCCTAACAAAAGGAGAACGTACAAGATAACCCAGTCGATTCACCAATAATCCTCCTTAGATCTCTTCTCCTAACACAAACAAGACCAAAACTCATCATGTTTGGCATCCACACACATAGATCTACCCATAACGGGCGTAGATCTAAGAAACTGAGAGAAGAGGAGATGTAGATCTAAGTAGATCTAAGAAATCAAACAAGAATGACCACATACCTCAAGAATATGTCTTTGATTCGCCAAGAGAGGCCTTCGGGTCGCCTTCAGAACGATGGGAGAACCCTCTTTGACATTAGGAGAACCAAAATCTCGAGTTAGGGCTGCTTAGGAGCTTAAACGAGCCACTTAGAGGAAAAACTCGTGAGATTCACTTTTATAGGATCTCGTTAAAGTGGCCACGCGGTTAGTTCGCACGGTTTGACAAACCATGTGCTAATCATGCGTCAGCTACTACCTCGACCACCCTTCTCACATAGTTTTCCCACATTATTAGACAAACCGTGTGCTGACTGTGCGGAAGCCACTACCTCCAAGACCCACTACACACGGTTTGGCCGCACGGTTTATACAAATTATGTGCCTCCCGTGCGACTTCCCCTTTTGCCTCAAAACATAATTTCATGTTCTCCAGACTCTCCCATTAAACACCCTTAACTTTAAAACCATGAAAAGCAAAAAGAAAGGGTTACATTCCAGAAACCGGGGGTACTACATTCTCCCCACCATTGGCCTTTCCATCCACGGAAAGTAGAAAATCATCACTTTCCTAAAAGAGTTCTGGCCACTGCTCTTTCATTTCATTCTGAGGTTCCCAAGTCTCTTCCTAAATTTGACCATGTTTCCACAAAACCTGCACTAGACTGATTCTTTTTCCACACAAGAATTTCTCCTGCCTATCGAAAAAACGCATTGGAATATGTACCAACGAGGCATCCGATTGTAGGTCAATGTGATCCCATCTGATCACATGGTCAAGATCGCACTACTAGAAATTCAGGCTATAGCCACGGACCTATAGCCACGGTTTTGTAGGTTCGTGGCTATATCCATTATATTGCCACGCTTAAATTTTTCTTTCGTGGCTAAAGCTGTTTCATCGTTTTTTTCTCCTATCTTTTATCGGGCTCCTCCTCCGCAGCCCTCCTCCCCCGATTCGCACACAAGCCTCCTCCCGACCACGTCTCCTCCTCCGCCCTCGCAATTCCTCCTCGCCGCGCCCTCCTCCTCCCCGATGCCTCCTCCTCGCCGCGCCCTCCTCCTCGCCGCGCCCTCCTCCTCGCCGCGCCCTCCTCGCCGCGCCCTCCTCCTCGCCGCGCCCTCCTCCCCGACGCCTCCTCCTCGCCGCGCCCTCCTCGCCGCGTCCTCCTCCTCGACGGCTACTCCCCGACGGCTCTCTTCCGACCGAGGTCGACACCCCCATCTCCCTCCCGACACATTTTCCTCATCTGCAGCTGTCTTCCTCGGTAATTTGTTTTTTTTTCTTACAGTTCATCCACCTCTTCGAACCCCCTCCTCCTCCTCCTGTTTGTGATTTCCGTCAGGTGTTCTAGGGTTCTTATCATTCCAGGTGAGGGTATCACAATTATTTGATAAATGGTGTCATTATATCATGAATTAATGATGATTTTTTTTTGTGATTAGTATGAACCATGATGATTTGCATATCAATTTTACAACATCTAGAGGAGTTGTTTTCCAAACAGCAACACTACACTTCATCAGAAAATAGAATGGTGGCTCAACATATCTGGCTATAGTTCACTCAATTTATATTAGAATTATGCAAACATTTGTTACTTGTATTTTCCACTATTTTGAGATTTTCTCACTGGTGTCATTGTAATTATTTGGAAATCCAAGAATTTAAGAATCTATTTTTGAATTATTTAACCTTTATTGGTTTATATTTTTTATGAACATGGTAAATTCCTATGTTTTGGAATTGCATTCTCATGTTTTTTACCCAGATTTTATGTGAATCTGTCTATGCAGATTCTTATTTTTTTTCTATGAGAACTATCCATGTATTCCATACATGAATTTTCCACTGGTTTGTACCATCATTTTGAATTCCTAGAATTTAGGAATCCATATTGGAATAAGTGTGGGAGGATATTTATATATATTTTATATCTAGTTTACCCCGATCTCAAGGATTTGATGTCATTATGGTGGTAGTGAACATACTTTCCAAGTGTAATAAAGAACCCAAATCCAAAACTAGTTCCTTGGATAGAAAAGTCACATGTTTTCACTATGTTAAACCCATGCACATTAATCCCAAGTGTAGGAAACTCATGTGAGAGTTAGAACACAAAAAACCAACTGACCAGCCTTTTATGGTTGACTCAAGATATTATGCTATTGAATTCCGGAATATATCCATCCATAAACTCAATCATGAGTGGGTCCTCAACTATGGATATTATTGTAACTTGTGTCTATATATAGAGTCTTTTTTGAATCTATTCAAGAAGTTGGAAGGGTATGCCCTTTTAGGAAATAATAATAGGTGTAGGGTTGAGGGTAGAGACTCTATTATAATAGATTAAGATGATCAATCCATCATCCACTTACTTGATGTAAGGTGGGTCCCCAACCTTCAAAAAAATAATATCCTTAGGAGTCCTTGAGCAAAATGAATTTACCTCTAGTTCATATAATATAAATGGATATTGAACATAATTAAATATTGATATAATTAATTTATTATAGTAATATTTCCACCTTCAATTTCAACCAAGAAGAAAACTATTTTCTATGAAATGTCTCTCTCCTTCTCAAAGATAAATAATGATGATTTCTGTTATTAATTTCTTTATGATATGGTTTATATTTTTCGTCATCTACCACTACTCAATGGGGTGCGGGGTAAGGCATAAAAGAAAACTGAGAAAAATCACTAAACAACTCAACCACACTAGAAATTCTCAAGGATTTTAGTATAATGACAACATATCTTTGTAGATATGGTTTATATTTTCCGTCATCTACCACTACTCAATGGGGTGCGGGGTAAGGCATAAAAGAAAACTGAGAAAAATCACTAAACAACTCAACCACACCAGAAATTCCCAAGGATTTTAGTAGAATGACAACAAATCTTTGTAGATATGGGTTATATTTTCAAAATGTCTCTAAATTTCAATAAATCTTTGTAGATTTAATACAGAACATCAGAACTCGTTATGAATTAACCCAAACACTTTTGGGAATTGATTATTATTATCTCTTAGATTTCATATAAACTCTTTTTACTATAATCAGTCCTCATTATTGGAACTTATGTATGACTATTCGTGAATTTTTATAATTTAAAACATTTATGAATTCCCTAAACCATAATTTTAATATATTTGTTATAATTTTTTTATTAACTTGTTATTGATGATTACTTAATATCTTATGAAACGATACATTCAATGTTAAGTCATTTTCTAGATTATTTAACCAGTTTCTGCTATCCCAACTCACACTAATACTATTAGCAATCCTGCCAATTATGGGTACGCCGAGACACTAAATAAGCCCTGTAATACTGCTTTTGTGGCACCCAAATCAGTTGAACATGGTACCACAATATCGATACAGGAAACTAAGCCCATGCAGGTTATGAATGTCTCTATAGAGAAAATGCACTGCTGTACAGATCTGGAAAATATCATAAAACATCCCACAGATACTTCACAGGCCAGGTATAACTATTTCACCACCTATAGATAGTGAGCATTGTGCTATAAAATTTGGTAAATATTTCTAATCATAACTCTGTTTCTGATTGTTTTCTTGCAGAATATTGATTTTGATGACGATTAAGATGATTGATTATAATGTCGAAGAGAATGATGGTATGAAAATAATGTATACCATTGCTGTTACAGTTTTTGTAAATGAATTCTAATAACAATTGTTCACTAGATGATGTTGATCTTTACTTATTGCAGATGAGACGTTCTATGATTGATCGTACCCACCAAAGTTCTGTACATTGGATGATGCTGATCATTTTTTTATTCTACCACAGCCACATTCTCCTCTCGGTATTTCTATTTCACGGGAGTTCTTGTTCTGTATATCTTTCTCAACTTCTGGATGGGTGCCCATGTTGGAAAAGCTCGTAAAAGGTTCTATTCTTATTTGCTTCTTTCTTCACATTTGCTTAATGTTGCATTATGTGATGTTTTTTGTGCATTTTTCCTCGGTGACTTTCAGGTTCAATGTGCAGTATCCGGCACTCCCTGAGCAGATGCAGGGGACCAAACCCTGTGAATTCTGATCAGCAAGAGGACATGCACTGTTGCCTGGAGCATGCACCAGCCATGGAAGACCAGACCTATCAAAGGTCTTAACACGTGCCTATCCCTTCATACATAAAGCATCTGAATGACCTTCAAATTTCACAGCCCACAATCTTTACTCCTCTTACAATCACCTTCCATGTGACCAAAGAAGTGGAAGATGAGGCAGAAAAGGTTCTATTCTTATTTGCTTCTTTCTTCACATTAGCTGCTTTATTGTATTTATTACTCTGCTCGATTGTATTATTATCACATGATCATCAGTAGTTGCATTTTTTTGGTGCTCCAACTCTTGTGTATGTAGATTCATATCATATTCTTTCAACTTTTCTACTACCGGGTATGTTATACCTGAATCGTCTGATCATAGGGTGTCTACTTAGCGTAAAATTTTATTGGACCATCCGATGATCCTCCATTGCATATTGTATTCTCACAGCGCATATTCTTTCCTCTGATTACAGTGTACTCCATCCGATGATCAATCCGATATTCTCACTCTGCCCATTCGTGTCATTGCACGACCCCTTCCACCTTCATTTCAGCCCGCTGCCACCAGCATTCTAGCCCGCAACAGCCCCCCCCCCCACCTTCGAATCAGCCCGCACCATCCCCCCAACACCTGCAACCAGCCCCCTTTCACCCACATTCCAGTCTCCTCCCGCTCCCTTCGCTCCTGGTCGGAAGATGCTGCCCCGCGGATGTCGCTGGATCGGGCCAACACGCCGCGGTCACGCCGCGGTCACGCCGCGGTCACGCCGCGGTCACGCCGCGGTCACGCCGCGGTCACGCCGCGGTCACGCCGCGGTCACGCCGCGGTCACGCCGTGATGTGGGCCTGCTCCAGCCACATCCAGCAGGGGGGAGGTTCAGCCCCACTTGCTCACAGGCGTTTCAGACGACCCATTTTTCAGCAAAGTCATCAGCCCGCTGCCACCAGCATTCCAGCCCGCAACAGCCCCCCCACCTTCGAATCAGCCCGCACCATCCCCCCAACACCTGCAACCAGCCCCCTTTCACCCACATTCCAGCCTCCTCCCGCTCCCTTCGCTCCTGGTCGGAAGATGCTGCCCCGCGGATGTCGCTGGATCGGGCCAACACGCTGCGGTCACGCCGCGGTCACGCCGCGGTCACGCCGCGGTCACGCCGTGAGGTGGCCCTGCTCCAGCCACATCCAGCAGGGGGGAGGTTCAGCCCCACTTGCTCACAGGCGTTTCAGACGACCCATTTTTCAGCAAAGTCATCAGCCCGCTGCCACCAGCATTCCAGCCCGCAACAGCCCCCCCACCTTCGAATCAGCCCGCACCATCCCCCCAACACCTGAAACCAGCCCCCTTTCACCCACATTCCAGCCTCCTCCCGCTCCCTTCGCTCCTGGTCGGAAGATGCTGCCCCGCGGATGTCGCTGGATCGGGCCAACACGCTGCGGTCACGTCGCGGTCACGCCGCGGTCACGCCGCGGTCACGCCGTGATGTGGCCCTGCTCCAGCCACATCCAACAGGGGGGAGGTTCAGCCCCACTTGCTCACAGGCGTTTCAGACGACCCATTTTTCAGCTAAGTCATCATCACTCTGCAAGCAGATGCTCCTTCCTTTCCTACTTACTCTTTTCTGCAAGGTGTCCTCTGTTATAAGGGCCGGTTGGTGCTGTCTAGTTCGTCCCCATGGGTGCCCATATTGCTGGCTGAGTTCCATTTGTCTCCGTAGTGGGGTCATTCTGGTTTTTGCCGCACGTATAGAAAATTGCCTGCCAATTTATATTGGGTCGGGATGAAAATACCGGTTCAACAGTTTGCCAATGGGCCAAATGCCAACGAAATAAATATTCCACACTATATCCGGCTGGCCTGTTGCAGCCGTTGGAAATTCCCCAGCTGGTGTGGTCGGGTCTCTCTATGGATTTTATCACCGGACTACCCTAATCCCGTGGTTGCACTGTGATTCTGGTCATCATTGATCATCTCTCTAAATATGGCCATTTTTTACCCCTAAAACACCCTTACACAGCAAAGAGTGTGGGAGTGTGGGCGAGGTTTTCGTGTGGGAGATTGTCAGTTTGCATAGCATTCCAGCGACCGCAATCCCATTTTTGTAAGCCATTTTTGGATTGAACTGCTCAAACTCCAAGGCACTGACTTAAAACTCAGCTTGACCTACCACCCGCAAACGGATGGCCAAACAGAGGTGGTAAATCGCTACCACGAGACCTACACTGTTCCATCACAAATCTAGTTGCCCGCTGTTGCCCATGCACTGCTTTATCGTGGACTCAAATATTATTTGAGTCGGTCCCAAGACATCATGAAGCAGAAAACTAATACACTGCCGTCACCTTGCCCTCCATGTGGGAGATCCTGTTTCCGTACGCTTTCGGCCTCACAAACAACACTCTTTAACCTGCCAGATTTCTCAGAAACCTGCCCCTCGTTTCTATGGGCCATTTACAGTTCAGCGGAAGATCGGCCTGGTGGCTTGTTAGCTTGATCTTCCTCCCTCAGCCTGGGGGCCTCCTGAGGATTTCTTCTGTTGTTTTCCCTATTTCTTCTATTTTTCTGCTGTAATTTTCGTTCCCATCCTTTAATACAGAATTGCAGCCCTCATTGAGGGCTGGAAGTTTGAGAGGCTTAACAGAATTAGAGTATGACAGTGTGTCAAGTTTGAGAGGCTTAACAGAATTAGAGTATGACAGAAAGAAGCTTCGAGCCGAAAGGCTCTAAAGCCATTTTATTAAAAACAAAAGATGACATAAGAGAGGAGATGGGGCTAGACATTGATAAAACTGCCTTCATAATAAAGCATTTCGTTTTCATAACCCCCTCCCCGACGTCATCATCCCATTCCAAGTTTTAGGTAGATGAGCTATGAGACCTAGTCACCATCGGACGTGCGGTCTGCGCAGGAGGGCTCATTATGCGTTCTTTAAGCGTTGCGCGCGCTTGAGAAACGCGCGTGGGGGGTCCAAACGGGCCGAACGAATTGCGAATGGCCTGAAATCGGACGACATCAAAGGGTGAGTGAATTGTGATGTGGTCGAGCAGACGGAACGTCAATCGGACGTGCCGTGTGCCCGCGGTGACCGGTAACGCCGTTCTGGTGTCATAAACGGCCAAAACGGGCGTCTAACGGTCAAACTCATAACGAACGACATCGGATTGACCTGAAATCACAGGACAACATTCAAATTATTATTCGCGACGTGCACGCGCAGACGGAACATCAATCGGACGTGCGGTCTGCGCAGGAGGGCTCATTATGCGTTCTTTAAGCGTTGCGCGCGCTTGAGAAACGCGCGTGGGGGGTCCAAACGGGCCGAACGAATTGCGAATGGCCTGAAATCGGACGACATCAAAGGGTGAGTGAATTGTGATGTGGTCGAGCAGACGGCACGTCAATCGGACGTGCCGTGTGCCCGCGGTGACCGGGAACGCCGTTCTGGTGTCATAAACGGCCAAAACGGGCGTCTAACGGTCAAACTCATAGCGAACGACATCGGATTGACCGGAAATCACAGGACAACATTCAAATTATTATTCGCGACATGCACGCGCAGACGGCACATCAATCGGACGTGCGGTCTGCGCAGGAGGGCTCATTATGCGTTCTTTAAGCGTTGCGCGCGCTTGAGAAACGCGCGTGGGTGGGTCCAAACGGGCCGAACGAATTGCGAATGGCCTGAAATCGGACGACATCAAAGGGTGAGTGAATTGTGATGTGGTCGAGCAGACGGCACGTCAATCGGACGTGCCGTGTGCCCGCGGTGACCGGGAACGCCGTTCTGGTGTCATAAACGGCCAAAACGGGCGTCTAACGGTCAAACTCATAGCGGACGACATCAGATTGACCTGAAATCACAGGACAACATTCAAATTATTATTCGCGACGTGCACGCGCAGACGACACGTCAATCGGACGTGCGGTCTGCGCAGGAGGGCTCATTATGCGTTCTTTAAGCGTTGCGCGCGCTTGAGAAAAGCGCGTGGGGGGTCCAAACGGGCCGAACGAATTGCGAATGGCCTGAAATCGAACGACATCAAAGGGTGAGTGAATTGTGATGTGGTCGAGCAGACGGCACGTCAATCGGACGTGCCGTGTGCCCGCGGTGACCGGGAACGCCGTTCTGGTGTCATAAACGGCCAAAACGGGCGTCTAACGGTCAAACTCATAGCGAATGACATCGGATTGACCTGAAATCACAGGACAACATTCAAACTATTATTCGCGACGTGCACGCATAGACGGCACGTCAATCGGACATGCGGTCTGCGCAGGAGGGCTCATTATGCGTTCTTTAAGCGTTGCGCGCGCTTGATAAACGCGCGTGGGGGGTCCAAACGGGCCGAACGAATTCCGAATGGCCTGAAATCGGACGACATCAAAGGGTGAGTGAATTGTGATGTGGTCGAGCAGACGGCACGTCAATCGGACGTGCCGTGTGCCCGCGGTGACCGGGAACGCCGTTCCGGTGTCATAAACGGCCAAAACAGGCGTCTAACGGTCAAACTCATAGCGGATGACATCGGATTGCCCTGAAATCACAGGACAACAATCCCATTATTATTCGCGACGTGCACGCGCAGACGGCGCGTCAATCGGACCTGCGGTCTGCGCGGTAGGGCTCATTATGCGTTCTTTAAGCGTTGCGCGCGCTTGATAAACGCGCGTGGGGGGGTCCAAACGGGCCGAACGAAGTCCGAATGGCCTGAAATCGGACGAAATCAAAGGGTAAGTGAATTGTGATGTGGTCGAGCAGACGGCACGTCAATCGGACATGCCGTGTGCCCGTGGTGACCGGGAACGCCGTTCCGGTGTCATAAACGGCCAAAACAGGCGTCTAACGGTCAAACTCATAGCGGACGACATCGGATTGCCCTGAAATCACAGGACAACAATCCCATTATTATTCGCGACGTGCACGCGCAGACGGCGCGTCAATCGGACGTGTGGTCTGCGCGGTAGGGCTCATTATGCGTTCTTTAAGCGTTGCGCGCGCTTGATAAACGCCCGGGGTTCTGTGCAGGGGGGTAGGGGGCTGTATGGGGTTTGTCCGGGGGTGCACATGGGGGCTGTCCGGGGTTGCACATGGGGGCTGTCCGGGGGTGCACGGGGGGCTGTCCGGGGGGAATGGGGCTGCATGGGGTCTGTCCGGGGGTGCACATGGGGGCTGTCCGGGGGTGCACGGGGGGCTGTCCGGGGCTGGTCGGGGGGCTGTCCGGGGGTGCACAGGGGGTTGTCCGGGGCTGGCCGGGGGGCTGTCCAGGGGTGCACGGGGGGCTGTTTGGGGGTGCATATGGGGGCTGTCCGGGGGTGCATATGGGGGCTGTCCGGGGGTGCACGGGGGGGCTGTCTGGGGGTGCACGGGGGGGCTGTCCGGGGGTGCACGGGGGGCTGTCCGGGGGTGCACATGGGGGCTGTCCGGGGGTGCACGGGGGGCTGTCCGGGGCTGGTCGTGGGGCTGTCCGGGGGTGCACGGGGGGCTGGCCGGGGCTGGCCGGGGGGGCTGTCCGGGGGTGCACGGGGGGCTGTCCGGGGGTGCACGGACAGGGGGGGTGTCCAGCAGGGGGGGTTGGCAGGGGGACAAGCAGGGGCTGGGGGGGCTGGCAGGGGGAAGGGGGGGGGGTGGCAGGGGCAAGCAGGGGGCAGGGGGGGCTGGCAGGGGGACAAGCAGGGGGCAGGGGGGGCTGGCAGGGGGACAAGCAGGGGGCAGGGGGGGGGGGGCTGGCAGGGGGACAAGCAGGGGGAAGGGGGGGGGGGCTGGCAGGGGGGGCTGGCAGGGGCAGGGGGGGCTGGCAGGGGGACAAGCAGGGGGGTGGCCGGGGGGGCTGGCAGGGTGACAAGCAGGGGGAAGGGGGGGGGCTGGCAGGGGGGCAGGGGGGGGGGGGCTGGCAGGAGTAGGGGGGGCTGGCAGGGGGACAAGCAGGGGGGGCTGGCAGGGGGCGGCATGGGGGCTGGCAAGGGGACAAGCAGGGGGGTGGCGGGGGGGGTGGACTAACAGGGGGCAGTGGGGGACTAGCAGGGGGCAGGGGGACTAGCAGGGAGGGTGTCAGGGGGCAGTGGGGACTGGCAGGGGGGGCTGGCAAGGGGACAAGCAGGGGGGTGGCGGGGGGGACTAGCAGGGGGCAGTGGGGGACTAGCAGGGGGCAGGGGGGAGCTGGCAGGGGGACAAGCAGGGGGCAGGGGGGGCTGGCAGGGGGACAAGCAGGGGGCAGGGGGTTTCCGGGGTTCTGTGCAGGGGGGATGGGGGCTGCATGGGGTCTGTCCGGGGGTGCACATGGGGGCTGTCCGGGGCTGTCCGGGGGTGCACGGGGGGCTGGCCGGGGCTGGCCGGGGGGGCTGTCCAGGGGTGCACGGGGGGCTGTCCGGGGGTGCATGGGGGGCTGTCCGGGGGTGCACGGGGGGCTGTCCGGGGGTGCACGGACAGGGGGGGTGTCCAGCAGGGGGGGTTGGCAGGGGGACAAGCAGGGCGGGGGGGCTGGCAGGGGGAAGGGGGGGGGGTGGCGGCAGGGGGCAAGCATGGGGCAGGGGGGTGGACGGGGGGGCTGGAAGGGGGACAAGCAGGGGGAAGGGGGGGCTGGCAGGGGGGAAAGCAGGGGGCATGGGGGGGGGGCTGGCAGGAGCAGGGGTGGGGTTGGCAGGGGGACAAGCAGGGGGGGCTTGCATGGGGACAAGCAGGGGGTGGCTGGGGGGGCTGGCAAGGGGTGCACGGGGGGCTGTCCGTGGGTGCATGGGGGGATGTCCGGGGGTGCATGGGGGGCTGTCCGGGGGTGCACGGACAGGGGGGTGTCCAGCAGTGGGGGTTGGCAGGGGGACAAGCAGGGGCGGGGGGGCTGGCAGGGGGAAGGGGGGGGGGGGTGGCGGCAGGGGGCAAGCAGGGGGCAGGGGGGTGGCCGGGGGGGCTGGAAGGGGGACAAGCAGGGGGAAGGGGGGGGGGGGGGGCTGGCAGGGGGGCAAGCAGGGGGCAGGGGGGGCTGGCAGGAGCAGGGGTGGGGCTGGCAGGGGGACAAGCAGGGGGGGCTTGCAGGGGGACAAGCAGGGGGTGGCTGGGGGGGCTGGCAAGGGGACAAGCGGGGGGGTGGCGGGGGGGGACTAACAGGGGACAGTGGGGGACTAGCAGGGGGCAGGGGGACTAGCAGGGGGGTGTCAGGGGGCAGGGGGGACTGGCAGGGGGGTGGCAGGGGGGGGCTGGCAAGGGGACAAGAAGGGGGGGGTGGCGGGGGGGGGGGTACTAGCAGGGGGCAGTGGGGGACTAGCAGGGGGCAGGGGGGGACTAGCAGGGGGGAGCTGGCAGGGGGACAAGCAGGGGGCAGGGGGGGCTGGGGGCTGGGGGCTGTCCGGGGGTGCACGGGGGGCTGTCCGGGGCTGGTCGGGGGGCTGCTTGGGGGTGCACGGGGGGCTGGCTGGGGCTGGCCGGGGGGGCTGTCCAGGGGTGCACGGGGGGCTGTCCGGGGCTGGTCGGGGGGCTGCTCGGGGGTGCACGGGGGGCTGGCTGGGGCTGGCCGGGGGGGCTATCCAGGGGTGCACGGGGGGCTGTCCGGGGGTGCACGGGGGGCTGTCCGGGGGTGCACGGGGGGCTGTCCGGGGGTGCACGGGGGGCTGTCCGGGGGTACTGGCAGGGGGGACTGGCCGGGGGTGGCATGGGGGTGTCCAGGGTGTGTCCAGGGGGTATTTTTTTTTATGAATTTGGACACCCTATAGCCACGGTTCAAAACCGTGGCTATTGATGTATTGTCGCGGTTTTAAACCGTGGCTATAGACATAATGCCACGGTTTTAAACCGTGGCTATAGATTTTGTCCGGCCTTTAGTATAGCCACGGTTGAAACCGTGGCATTAGGTATACAGCCACGGTTTTAACCGTGGCTCTAAACCTATAGCCACGGTTTGAACCGTAGCTATAGAGTTAAAGCCACGGTTTGGAACCGTGGCTATAGGTCTAGGCCTATAGCCACGCCAAACTTGGCCACGGTTCCTCAAACCGTGGCAATTACCTATAGCCACGGTTTGAGGGCCTATAGCCACGGTTTAGAACCGTGGCTATAGCTCGAATTTCCAGTAGTGTCGGGCCGATACTTCTTAAACTGAGATACATGGAACACATTATGCACTGCACAGAACCATGGTGGTCATTCCAACCGATACTCCAACTCACCAACCCATTCCAGTATCTCAAAAGGGCCTATATATCTACCAGATAATTTTCCCTGCTTACCAAAACGATGATTTCCAAGCCTTAGAGAGGTTCTCAAAAACACCAGATCACTCACCGCAAACGAAAGCGGTCTTCGGCGATGATCCACATAAGATTTCTGACGACTCTATGCCATCTCCATCCTCTTTTCTATCAACTAAATCTTCTCTATTGTTTCTTGGACAAGGCTCGGCCCAACTTGTGACGTCTCACCAATTTCCACCCAACAAAGTGGAGAACGACAAGGACACCCATACAATGCTTCAAATTGAGCCATGTGTATCAAGGACTAATAACTGTTTTTATATGAGAACTCCACTAACGGAATGTTCTCTTCCCACGATCCACAAAAATACATTACAAAAGCATGAAACATGTCTTCCAACATCTGTATCATCCTTTTAGATTGTCCATCCATCTGCGGATGATACGCCATACTCAAATTCAACTGTGTTCCCAGGGATTTCTATAAGGATCTCTAGAAACGAGATGTGAACCTCGGATCTCTGTCTGACACGATTGAAACTGGTATGCCGTGTATCTTTACCACTTCTCGAATATAGATTTTTGAAATATCTTCCACCGTATGAGTTTCACAAATAGGGATGAAATGGGTCGACTTGGTTAGACGATCCACTATCACCCAAATAGCACGTGTTTCCCGACCATTCTTGGAAGACCTGTAACAAAATCCATAGCTATCTGATCCCATTTCCACACTGGGATAGGTGAATATTGTAACATACCAGTTGGCCGCTGGTTTTATGCATTAACTTTCTCACAAGTTAAACACCTTGAAACAAATTCATCTACCTTTCGTTTCATGTCGCTCCCCCAAAACTGTGCCTTCAATGCCTTATACATCTTTTGTGTACCCAGATGTATATCCTATCTTGAATGGTGGTATTCATGAAGGAGTTGTTTCTGAGCAACTACATGTACAACCATCCAATCTTAAAATCACAAAACTGAACTCCCATCCAGCTTCCATCCCTCAATGGTCTCCCCGCCATTGAGTTTTGAACTCATTGAAACACAATCAACGTCATATGTCTGTGCCTCCTTTAATATCTCCACCAAATCAGCAACATGTGAAACTTGAAAGAAAACCACAACATCACCTCAGTCTTCACATTCCATATGCATGTTGGCTAGGACCAATATCAACTACCACTCATATGAATCTTCTTTCGCCAACTGAGCATATGACTTTCTACTTAATGCATCGGCCACCGAATTGCCCTTAATCGGTGTATACATCATGTCGAAGTCGAACATTTGAAGATACTCCATCCATCTCCTCTGCCTCAGATTCAAATCTCTCTGTGAGAAAATGTGTTTCAAGGTTTTGTGATCCGTAAACATAGTAAATTTCACACCAAAAAGATAATGTCTCCATGTTTTCAAAGCATAGATGACCGTATCCAACTCCAAAACATGTTTTGGGTAGTTATTTTTATGAATTTTCAACTGTCTTGATCCATAAGAAACAACATGGTCTCCTTTCATGAGAACACAACCCAACCCTATTCCTGAAGCATTACAATACACCACATTCCCTTGTCCGGATTCTGGAATAATCAAGATTGGTGCTGATGTAAGGTGAACTTTCAACTCTTGAAAAGATCTATGACATTCGTCAGTCCATTGAAATGCACTGTTCTTCTTTGTCAATGATGTCATAGGAGAATCTAGTCGTGAGAAGTCACAGAAAAATCATTGGTAATAACCAGTAAGACCAAGAAAACTTCGTATTTCTAAGACATTATTTGGCGGTTGCCAAGAATGAACAGCTTCTATCTTTTCTAGATCCACTGAAACACCTTTCTCAGAAACAACATGGCCCAGAAAGAATACATCTTGTATCCAAAAATCACACTTTGATAATTTGGCATACAAATAATTGTCTCTCAAGATTTCCAACATTTTCGTCAAGTGTTGCTCATGATCAGCCCTTATTCTTGAATACACTAATATGTAATCTAAAAACACCACTAAAAATGAATCCAAATATCCCTAAAATATCTTATTAATCAATTCCATAAATACTGCTGGTGCATTCCTAAGACCAAAAGGCATGACTATATATTCGTAGTGGCCATATCTGCTTCTGAATACTATCTTTGGAATATCCTCCTTCTGAACTCACAACTGGTGATATCCTCACTGAAAGTCAATTTTAGAGAACCACTGAGCACCCCTAAATTGATCAAATAGGTCATAAATTTGTGGAAATGGATATCTATTCCTAATCGTAACATGGTTAAGTTTAAGATAATCCACGCATAGCCTCATAGTCCCATCTTCTTTCTTTACAAACAAAACTGATGCTGCCCATGGAGCACGCTTGGCCATATGAAACCCTTGCTTTCCTGCTCCTCTAACTTCACTTTCAATTCTCATAACTATGTTGGTGCCATCCTATAAGGAGGAAGGGAAATAGTACTGGTCC
Source organism: Viscum album (assembly GCA_963277665.1). NCBI lineage: Eukaryota > Viridiplantae > Streptophyta > Magnoliopsida > Santalales > Viscaceae > Viscum > Viscum album. Next base: position 576,168,879 of record OY728161.1, on the reverse strand, counting down.
ATGGAAGGAGAACAATCATAAACTCCACTTCCCTTAGCGGTGGTAACCCTGAGAAGTTCTTGGGAAAGACATCTGGAAGTTGATCCACCACAGAAGGAAAACTATTTTCCTCAATCTTGTCCATTGATGACAAACTCAATGCTGCCAATTAATGAGAGATTGTTCCCACTATTGGTGCCAAAAATCTCTTTGCACCCTTCTTTACTATCCTTTCTTCTCTAAATAGATGGTTGATTCCATATTCAGTCACGAGACTAATAATTTTCCTATAACAGTCAATGTGGGCCTTAATCCTTATCAACCAATCCATACCCAGGATTACATCATAGACATCTATATCCAACATAGAGAAGTCCCATTCCAGCTCAACTCCATCAAAAGTTATTGCACATTCTCGACACACTATGGCTTGACATTCTCTTTCACCAAGAGGAGTTTGAAGTTTCAACACAGAAGGCGTCATTTCTAGTTTTAATAGTAGCAAGTAAAGATCATGAGAAGCAGTGAAGGAATGTGATGCACCAGTATCAAAAAATACTTGCACAAAGGTATAATTCAAAAGAATCGCACCTCTTACTGTTGATGGTCCAGCCTGATCATCAACAATCATCTGCTCAGCTCCATACAATTGCTTCGTCGCTACACTATTCTCCTTGTCGCCTTTTTGAGATTGTCTTGGTTGAGGAGTCATGGTATTTCAAGAATCACCATGACTAGCTCTATTCTATTGAAGATACTGACTCTGTTGTCCTCGTCCTATCAATGTATACAATGCTTTCGATGTCTGGGAAGTTTCATGTGCACCCGACCTCGGAGTATTTCTACAATAGCACTGTAGATTCCCCATCTGCTTGCGATTGTGACATTGTCTAGGTTTCACCATACACTCTCGATTTATGTAATCAGTCATGCCACATTGAAAACACCTGACATTCATCATGCATCGTGGACGAAGATTCACCGATCCAGCTGTCTGATTCTGATTCGCACTCCCACCTTGGAAGTAGGTGTCCCTCTTCTACTTGTTCCCACCATTAGAGTTCCCACCTGTTCCCATGGGTATCATCATACTTCCTCCTCCCATAACTCCTGAGATGTCTCTTTCTGCTACTGTTGCTTTGTTTACCATTTCCATATAATCCATAATACAGAGAATAGCTGTCTTCAAGTGAATCTCCTTTCGAAACCGTGATTCAAAGATGCATGCCTTCAGCGATGCACTGGAAGCAACTTCTGTTGCAAACACACTAAATTCATGAATTTAGCCACATACTTCATGAAAGAGAGATTATCCTTCTTTAGGCTGAAAAGTTTTGTCGTCCTCTGGATCTTGAACGTGTGAGGATAGAATTATTTATTGAATAACTCCTCAAATTACTCCTTGCCCAGGCCTTGATCTACCTTAGCCTGCACCACTAGCTCCCACCGATGTTGTGCAAGATCCTCCAGCATATACGTCACCAACTTTACTTTTAGTTCTGCTGGTTTGCCTTGAAAATTGAAGATACGATTCATCCTACTCAGCCACACCTCTGCCCTTTCTGGTTCAGAATCACCATGAAGGATGGGTGTATTCTGCTTCTGGAAATGGACGGAATGGTCTACATGCCTTGAATCATCCCTTCAATTCCTTATGTCCACAGCCTGGAATGCTTGAATGATACTCTGAACCAACTCTTGGTTAACACGTCATTCATGTGTAACCACATTCTCTGCAGCGTCTTCCATTTGGTTTCTATGACACCTAACGGGTTCCATTTTCTATACAAACAACGCACGTCATTAGTCTCACTTCCTAGCAACTGAAGGCTTAGTATTTCAAATTATATCACATCAACTATAACCACATGTATTTCCAACCATCAAGATTTTACACATGTTCATGCATTTTTTAAAACATCCCACATGCTTTTTGAAAATCCACCCGTTTTCAAAATACACCAAATATCCACTTTTCAAAATATGTCATTTGAAAATCAATTTCTGCATTTTTCAAAAAAACTCCCCTTTCCCAAAATCATAGATCATTCTTCACAATGAGATATGAAATCCTAATGGGAAGTCATTCCTCTAATGCATGTCATGCTCATCTCATTGGCTAAACCCATGACAATGAGATTTCCATGATTTTAGAAGTGTATCCAAAACACTTATGTACCCAACACCCTGATAACTTGAAGTTCATCATAAATGGGTTAGCTATGTCATTTTATTCTATACATTTCATGTTCTGACAATCCTAATTCTGTCAAAGATTCCGACCCAAGGAATAGACGAAAAGGAATTTCAACTCCAAAACCAAGATCATTGATGACCACTTGTTAGGCAAGGACTGAACAAGCGGATACCATTTGTAATGATCTGCCAATAATCATTGGCTTGAGAGATCAACAAGTCATTACAAATCCTTAAGCGACATCCACAAGGTGCCGAAGGCTAGCAATAAATGCTTAAGGGTTTCAAAACAAGGGGGATGATTTACCATTTTTGAACATACCATAGAGCCAACAACCATAACCAAACAAATCAACTAAATGATGCATGATAAAATCGAAGACAACTCAACCATTTATTTTATCAAAAACCAACCAAAAGTACCATAGTGGAAACCAACTCTAAATCAGAGTAAACATAGGAAAGACAAACTAAAATACCACAAGATGACAACCCAACTCCATGCTTCACAAGCTCCAAGCTCCAACATCACAAACCAGCCCAAGCATCATGAAGTAGTGCTATAAACATGTGATGATTTACCTTTGCCAACATCCTGGTATATGACATCTGTAAAAGCACCAATGTGTCAAAGTAGTGGGTGAGTAATGAAACTCAGTAGGTTTTCCTCGATGACTTCACAACCCATGCCTATAGGATAAAACAAGTTAGCACCTTTATATAAAACAATTTATATAAAACAAATCCAAAACAGTTCACAATAAATAAGTTCAATGTCAAAACCATTTTCCAACAAAACCAACTTTCTCAAGAAGAACAACCAAGCAAGGTTTCCAATCAAATTCACATTTCCATTTTGGCACATCCATTCCATTTCACAAATCCACACAACCAACCATGGATGCAACCTGGACCTCCCTATACTTTCGAAGAGTGAGTTATCCTTCCACTAAGTCGTCACTTAGTGAACTACCTTGATGGGGACTCTTCACGACCTTATCCATCCCTTTTTATGGGGGTACTTCTCACCCTTATCCATCCATCCTTTTGATGGGGGTGCTTCTTTCACTTATCCATCCCAATGCATATGAACACACACCACAACCCATGAAAATCCATGCCCAAAACCAAGAGTGTTCCAAACCATTTCAATAAAGAATCAAACCTTTTATTGAAAACCATTTCATTCAAGCAGCAAAACAGTTTTCCAAATCTAGCAAAGCCATATTTTACAATCACTATTTTAAAATTTAAAAACCAAAACACTTTGCACAACCCATTCTTTCAATTTCCAAAATTCCATCAAACCCATAAATCATCAATAAAGATGATTTATAACATGCATTTCACTAAAATTTCACAATCAAAACCAAGCAATTAAATCAAATTGAACTAAGCCTTCATGTTTTAAGAAAGTGGAAAAGAGAGTGAATCCAACTACCTCAAAGGTTTTCACGAAAACCCTAACAAACGGAGAACGTACAGGAAAACCCAGTCCATTCACAAAGAATCCTCCTTAGATCTCTTCTCCTAACATAAAAAAGACCAAAACTCATCATGTTTGGAATCCATACACATAGATCTACCCATAACGGGCGTAGATCTAAGAAACTAAGAGAAGAGGAGATGTAGATCTAAGTAGATCTAAGAAATCAAACAAGAACGACCACATACCTCAAGAATCCGTCTTCGATTCGCCAAGAGAGGCCTTCGGATTGCCTTCGGAATGATGGGAGAACCCTCTTTGACCTTAGGAGAACCAAAATCTTGAGAGTGATGCCACCTACCTCAAATGTTTTGACGAAAACCCTAACAAATGGAGAACGCCCAAGAAAACACGGCCGATTCACAAAGGATCCTCCTTAGATCTCTTCTCCTAACACAACCAAGACCAAAACTCATCATGTTTGGTATCCACACTTCTATATCATCCCATAATGGGCATATATCTAAGAAACTGAGAGAACATGAGAAGTAGATCTAAGTAGATCTGTGAAATCAAACCAGAACGGCCACATACCTCAAGAATCTGGCTTCAATTCTCCAAGAGAAGCCTTCGGTTCGCCTCTAGAATGATGGGAGAAACCTATTTGACCTTATAAGAACCAAAATCCCAAGGTAGGGATGCTTAAGATATTAAACAAGCCACTTAGAGGAAAAAACGTGCGAGATCCACTTTTATAGGATCTCGTTTAAGTGGTCTCATAGTTAGTTCGCACGGTTTGACAAATCGTGCGCTAACAGTGTGTTAGCTACTACCTCTTCCACCCTTATCGCATGGTTTGGCCTCATGGTTAGACAAATCGTGCACCGACCATGCAGAATCCACTACCTCCAAGACCCATTGTGCATGGTTTGGCCGCACTGTTTATACAAACTGTGTGCCTCCCGTGCGACTTCCCCTTTTGCCTCAAAACATAATTCCAAGTTCTCCCGACTCTCCCATTCAACACCCTTAACATTAATACCATGAAAAGAATCAAGTAAGGGTTACATACTAGAAACATGGGGTACTACATGATCTCTCTCACAATGAGATTATTCAAATAGAATAGTGATTCTGTAAGTTCTCCACAACTAGAAACATCATACTAACAGTGTATTTGGAAAAGAAATGTTATTGGAATTAATTTTTCCAATAGAATCCAATATTTTTGAATTTATGAATTTAAAAGATGCATAAATGTTCTTTTTTTATTAGAGATAATGTAGTTCTGAATTTAAGTGATGGAGGTGTGAAGACAAATTCAATTATATTTTGAAATTGATCTCACTGATCATTTCCAAATGTTAAATATTATTTTTTATGAAGAAGTTATACATAATCAACCAACAGATAGTAATTCATTAAACATGAACAACAAGTCATAAATCATCATAGAAATTAAATACTAAATATTGGAATTATATGAAATCAATTGAATGTAGAAAGGAGAAAAATTCCCCCTCTAAATCAACCAAGATGATTCTTTGTACTTCTTATCCTAGTGCCTCTAGGATTCATTCATCTAATTACATCTTAAAGATGCCACTAATACTCCAGGTGGTCTCTTTGAACTATTAGCTCTCCAGTTGTGTGATCATGGAATGTCAATGTGTGATTTTTTTGAAACATATAATTGCTCTGTTTTTTCAACACTATGTCATATGCTTCTTGTCATCACTTCACACACTAACAATGGTAGTTTCTTCACTCTTACACTACACATGGGTGTTTTTACATGTAAGGGATGTTGATTTGTCAAAACCCACGTATCTAACTCTCATCCAGTTGCTTGAGCGAATCAGGACATGAAACCATATCTTACTAGTATATGTACAATGAAAACAGAAAGAGACGGATTAAAACAAATTTGAACATTTATAAAAAATTAAATAAATACATATTTATATAAATTATTATTTATTTGGTCAATTTTATATTACTATTTATTTATTGTTATTTAATTAATTTAGTAATAAAAATTTAAACTAATTATTTTATTTATTTAATTTGATTCTATTTAAAACTAATATTATTACTTTTATGTTAATTATAAATTTATCTAATATTTAATACTGAAGTTATTATTGAAATAACTTAAAAAAGATTAAAATTTATTATTTTAAGATTTAATGTTATTATTATATTATTTATTTATTTTATTATTATTGTTATTTTGTTTTATAAATTAAATTAATATTATAATTGTTATTTTTGAATTATATTATTATGGTTATTAAATTTATATTTATTAATACAATTATTTTTATTAAACTATTTAATTTTATAATAATTTTATTATTAATTTATAAATTATATAAGTTTAATTTTATTATTCTTTTAGGTAAATTTTTTTTAATAATAATTATTATTATGAAATAATTTTTCTTTTCCTCGCCCCTTCTTCTTGGATAATATTTTTTATGGGTTTTTGAAAAACAATTGCCTAAAAGGTTTAGGGTAGAAAATATTTTTAAAAATGGGTCCAAGATGCATGAACCTCGTTCACGCATCACTAAACCCAGGAAGATGTGTGAACGAGGTTCAAACATCATAACTGCGCTGAAGGATGTCTGAACCCCAATCACGCATCCTTCACAAAGATGATGAAGGATGCATGAATGTGGTTCACGCATCCTACAGAAACATATTTTTTACAATTTTTTTGTTTTTTTGTTTTTTTTTGTTTTATATATATATATATAACTAAAATATTCAGCAGAATTTATCTGCTATTTAATATACAGCAGTACTGCCATTACAGTAGTCTGGATTCTGACAAAAACCCTCGCCCAGGGCACTCTTTTATAAGAGGGCTTGCCCAGGAAATCATTTTTCATTTCCGATGTGGGATTCAGGTTCTCTTTTTCCTGCGCAGAATATTTAGCATTTCCCATACAGGATTCAGTTTCTAGTACTTGACTTTGAAAGACTATAAAATACAAACTATACAACCAATATAAATGAAACTTAAAACATGAATTAAACATATAATAAATAGTTGAAATAAAAAGAATTACGTAAAAAGGGTTGATGAATAATAATTTATAAGTTTTCAAAACCACCAACTTGAAACTTAAAAATGTTTCAAGTACGTGACTTTGAAAGACTATAAAATGAAAACTATAAGACCAATATGAATGAAACATAAAACATGGATTAAACATACAAGAAATAGTTGAAAATAAAATGAATTTCATAAAAAAAGTTGATGAATAATAATTTATAAGCTTTCAAAACCACCAACTTGAAACTTAAAAATGTTTCAAGTACGTGTCTTTGAAAGATTATAAAATACAAATATAAATATTAATTAGTAATATAATTATAAATTAATTAGTCATATAATTATTAATTAATTAGTATTATTATATTATTAATTAGTTAATTATATTACTAATTAATAATAATTATATTAATAAATTGATAATAATTAATTAATTATATTACAAATTAATAATAATTATACTAATTAATTAATAATTATATTACTAATTAATAATTAATTTATAATAATTAATTAATTATATTACTAATTAATAATAGTTAAAATAATTAATTAATAATTATATTAACTAATTAATAATTATATTACTAATTAATAATTATATTACTAATTAATAATAATTATAATTATTAATTAATAATTATAATACTAATTAATAATTATGTTACTAATTAATAATAATTATACTAATTAATTAATAATTATACTAATTAATTAATAATAATTTTACTAATTAATTAGTATAATTAATATTAATTAATTAGTATTATTATTTTTAATTAGTATTATTATTTTTAATTAGTAATATAATTATTAATTAATATTATAGTTATTAATTAATTAGTATAATTATTATTAATTAGTAATCTAATTATTAATTAGTAATATAATTATTAATTAGTTAAAATAATTATTAATTATTTAGTGTAATTATCATTAATTAGTAATATAATTATTAATTAATGAGAAAGATAATTAATTAATTATTATCAATTAATTAATATAATTATTAATAATTAGTAATATAATTAACTAATAATAATTATACTAATTAATTGATAATAATTAATTAATAATAAGTATACTAATTAATTAATAATTACTAATATAATTTATTGATAATAATTAATTAATAATAATTATACTAATTAATTAATAATTAGTAATATAATTATTAATTGGTAATATAATTATTAATTAATTAGTATAATTATTATTAATTAATTAGTTTAATTATAATTAATTAGTAATATAATTATTTATTAGTATTATTATTTTTAATTAATTAGTATAATTATTATTATTTAGTAATATAATTAATTAATTATTATCAATTAATTAATATAATTATTATTAATTAGTAATATAATTAACTAATTAACTAATTAATAATATAATTATACTAATTAATTAATAATTATATTACTAATTAATATTTATATTTGTATTTTATAATCTTTCAAAGACACGTACATGAAACATTTTCAAGGTTCAAGTTGTTGGTTTTGAAAGATTATAAATTATTATTTATCAACATTTTTTATGGAATTCTTTTTATTTTCAACTATTTCTTGTATGTTTAATCCATGTTTTATGTTTCATTCATATTGGTCTTATAGTTTTCATTTTATAGTCTTTCAAAGTCACGTACTTGAAACATTTTTAAGTTTCAAGTTGGTGGTTTTGAAAACTTATAAATTATTATTCATCAACCCTTTTTATGAAATTATTTTTATTTTCAACTATTTCTTATATGTTTAATTCGTGTTTTAAGTTTCATTTATATTGGTTGTATAGTTTGTATTTTATAGTCTTTCAAAGTCACGTACTTGAAACAGAATCTCACATCGAAAATGCAGAATGTTCTGTGCAGGAAAAAGAGAAACTGAATCCCACATCGAAAATGCAGAATGATTTCTTAACAAGACCTCTTATAAAAGAGAGCCCTGGGTGAGGGTTTCTGTCAGAATCTAGACTGTTGTAATGGCAGTACTACTGGATATTAAATAACAGATAAATTTTGCTGAATTTTTTTGTTTTATTTATATATATATATAACAAAACAAAACAAAAAATAAAAAATTTAAAAAATTTGTATTAAATATGTTCCTGTAGGATGCATGAATGGGGATCACGCATCCTTCTGCGCGGTTATGATGCGTGAACCATGTTCACACATCTTCTCAGGTTTAGTGATGCGTGAACGAGGTTCACGCATCTTGGACCCGTTTTTTAAAATATTTTCGACCCTAACCCTTTTAGGAAAAAAAATTCAAAAACCCATTAAAAAAACTCCCTTCTTCTCCATCACAGACATGGGGGGTTAGGTTTTCTGCGTAAGCCATTCCAGCAGTGGATCTCCCTTCACAACCTCCTGCAGTGGTTCTAGATCTGGCTACAGACCACAGTGGCAATGAAATTCTCATGGATACATCATCTCAGCACCTCAACTTCGATAGCAAAACCCTCATCATAGCTTCTTCAAATCCAAGTAGCGAATTATAAAGTAGCCACTGGTATATCCCCATATCCCAAACAATAACACATTATGACCTCTTCTCTCTAGATCTGGGGACGGACAATGGGTGTACAAAAGTTGACGGTGTGGGTCAATGTCAATTTCGGGTTTCCTATATTGTTAGGACGTGTTTATCATATTAGTAGTGCGAGCTCTTTCTGCGATTAATCTCCAAAACAGTATCTTGGCGAAGACATTGGTGTCTCAGATCTAGATTAGGGAGGAATTTGGGGTTTCTGATTTTGTATTATTTTCATGATTTGGATCTAGTAAAATCTTTATAAATGGTGATTTGATTTTTTTAAGATGATGTGTTGAGATACTAGTGAAAATAGGTGAGGTAGGGTAAAGAAGATCTCGGGGTTGTGGTGGCAGTTACCTATGATAGTGGCAATGGTGTGAGGTGATGCATCAGTAGGTTGAGCTACTAATAGTTGGTTTGGACGTGTCGGTAGTAGGAAAACGGGAGTCACCGACACATAAGGATGAAGTTGTTGTTCAGTGGGGTGGGGGTAATGCATCAGTGAGAAGTGGGACACTAATGAAATGGTGACATAAAGTGCATGAGGAATTGATAGTGTATTCGCAAGACATGTTGTCTCTAGGTGATGAGTTACTGATGTGTCATCAGTCACATAAAATTTAATCTAAAAATATAAACACAAATCAATTAATTAAATGAAAATAAAACTAGCACTTAAATAAAAAATAATAATTATTTTATTAATTAAAAACATAACACTTCAACTTAAACTAAAATTAAAGTTTCAAATAAATAAATATAAGCTATTTTATAATTTAAATTCAAATTGAAGAGTCAAATTACATAATTGAATTATTATTTGTAAACACTAGAATTAATCATGTTTGATTTATGTTAAAAGAATTTGAAAAAAATAAAGTAAATGATTAAGGTTAAAATTAAAGATTCAATTAAATAAATAAATTTATTAAAGGGTGAGGCAATAGTGAGTGAGGTGAAATTGCATCTGTGATTCATTGAGTCGATGACATTAGAAAAAGGACATTGTCAAAGGCTTATGTTTTTAACTATAAACATGAAACCAAAATTAATAAATTGAAATCATTAAAGAAATTAATGATTTAAAATTATAGAATAATTAATTAATTAACTAGATGAAGACATAAAATATCAGTGAATTGAATAAAAAATGTAAGTATTTAATCAAATTAAAACATATAAATATAACTAATATTAATGTTAACTATGTTATTAAAGAAAATAATTAGTTTACCATTTATAAAAATAATTGTTAAATTAAATTAAAAGGGTATAAACAATTAAATTCCAACAAATAAATTTAAAATAAGCGGATTATAATAAATTAATAAATTTGATTTATTTTAATCTCTTAAATTAAAAGATAAAATATTAAATTAATGTCCAAGTTAATTAATTGAAAATAAAATTATTAATTGGTAAATTAATTAAAACAAACACAACAATATACTACCATTTAAAACAGAATAAAAACAAAAAACAAAATTATATTATTAAGGTAAGTAAAACATATAGAGATTTTTATAACATCTTAGAATACAAGATTTTTTTAAAAATTTATTAATTAATAAATTAAACTAAATAATTATTGAAGTATAATAAATTAATTAAAAACCAAAAAAAATGAATTAAGTGATTAAAACCATTGATAAAAGATGAGGAAAATCATATGTGTTTATCGCCACATCACAACAGATGTGGAAGGGGGCACTCGAGCTGTCGAAGATATATATTGTCTAGAATTCTCATAATCCTACCCCCAATGATGGTGTTGGGTGGTTTAGACAGAGGCATGAGGAATAGTGGTTATATTCACCTATTTGTCGACTTGTGGAACCTATATTTGTTGTCATTTAAGTGGCATAGTAGGATCCCTACTAGGTTGATCCCAGGTAGTATTCGTGAATGTGGTGAGTCAGGTGTTCACTCTACCTTACAGCACTGGAGAAATTCATAAGACTATTTTTGAGAAGAGACTCCCAAAGAGGTTTTCTTTCATAGTAGTTGGAGATTTTCCCAAGCACATCCCTCAGAAGAAGTGGTGTCGATTCAATGTTGTTTCTTCTAGGTCCTGGAGGGCCATATCCCTTGTAGGAATGATCCACTCCTATTCATTCTATTGTACTAGGGTTTCAAACACCCTTCTATTGATGATATCATAGGGTGGGATGGTGTGTGGGTTTTCGATAGCTATAGATGTGGTGGAGGTCATGGAAGAGGTGGTGTTATGAGGGATTGACACATTAATGTTCCTCCTACCCCGGTGCCTAAAGGAATTGGGTTTCTAATTATCCAAATATGAGGCCCTTTAACGCTGGTGGATTCAGTCATCAGTACATGTACTAGGAAGGCAATTCTTAATTACACAATGTCATTCAATCTTTTGAATATAGAGGGGGATCCACATAGGCAATGTTGTAGACAGACAATTACAAAAGAAAACTACCACCATTCATAGGTGAGCTCCATGTTAATCCCACCATTTTCATGGTGGGACCCAGTGATAGATATATTAATCTAGTGACCTAAAAATCTGTTGATACCACATATATTACTAAACACCATTTTTAGGAAAAGTTTTTTACAACAGTTGGCCATTTTTATTTTAGATGCTTTCACCAGGGCCCTACACGTGTGTTAATATTTGTCGACGAGCTATTTTCTTACATTCCCATTTTACAAAGTTGGGTATTTTTAATCTATTTAATCATCATTGATTGATCCTTGATCAAAATGGGATTATGTGAAGTTAGTTCCTCCTTCCATAGATTCCTCCTCATAAATTATTACTTAGTTTAGATCCCCATCGTAGATTTATTGTGAGTTAGTTGAACCATTCCCTGTGCCATATCTTATAAGACACGTGTTAATTACACTTTTTCATTCGTGGTGTGGAATAAACCTTCAGTAAATATATTATTCACATTGTGCATCATTGGTCTTGTTTGGATGTTGGGGGCATCGATTACCTAAAAATATTTTATATATGAGTAAATCTCTTATAAGGAATCTTAGGAATACAACCCAAGGAATCCCATGTTTATCACATAGAAATTAAAACTAGAGGAAGATGTGTGGTTATTTATAGAGCATCGATTTCATGAATATTGGAGGCACTCATGATGTAGTATGCAATTTGTGAAGGGGTGCAGCTCCATGAATCTAATAGTCACATTTATAGAGGTTATTGTCAAGTGTTTGTTTGTTCATAAAGAAATATGTGACTTTAAATAATATTGTGTAGAGATTTACAATAATGACATTTTATACTCATGAAGGAATTCCATATCCATAAATATTTTCTTTCCTTGGATGTTCGCACAACACATTACCTTTACAAACAAGACCCTTACAGGGGTTTTGGTTCATTTTGGATTAGATTCACAGTAAACTGGTTAATAATTCCACAATTATTCCTATAGAATGAATACTTTGGAAAAAATTATGAAATATTACTATATATATTGTCCCTAAACGTTTTTTATTTTTATATATGGATCTATGTTGAATCCATTATCAGGTTTATTTCACTGGTGTTATGAAGAATGAAAATGAATATCATTTCATTGTTTAGGTCTATTAAAACTATAATTGGATAATAACACTCGTTGAGTTTTAGTACCAATTTCTGAACAAATATATAGAATATTTTTCATAATTTTTGATAGTGGAATATCTAACAGAAGTGGAGAAAAAATCTATTTATTTTTTACTTGAAATGAGAACTGCAATTCATGGGCTATGGTGATTCTATGAATTGAATCCAGGAAGTGGTAATTATTTTTCATCAGGGGTCATGAGGAGTCAGATGTTACATGGGAAAAGTTTAAATATTTTTTCTGAGAGGTGTTTCGTTGTATGACCATATATACAGATAGTCACAAGTATCTCCATACCGATTAATAGGGGTATTTTTTATAATGATTTTGGGATAAAATTTGGGAACCCTCCCTGAAATGCCTCAGAAATTTTGAAAAATGAGGATAATAAGACGAATTATTTTCGGAGTATTTTCATCCATAAATCTTGTGATAGGATACCATGATTTTCCTATTAACATATATCATCATAATAGTTGTAGAATAGTTTATTTATAAGACTCTTTCTAGAACTAGTTCCCCAAAAGATGAGATTCAATATCATTCTATATATAGAATAGTTGTGGTTTTGGGGTCCCAGTTTCCTAGATATTATGGGTTTCAAATAGTTGTGTGTAGTCTACAACCATATTTTTCATTTCCTTGGGGGTTTTTTCTCTCATCCCATTTCAATATTATTGATGATTTGTATCCTTGTGGATACCATGTTCATAATTAATGATAGTGACCAACCATTCTGAGCATCTACTGTGAAATTGGTGTTCCACATCAACAAATGAAATTGTATACTTTTTAGTTAAGGTAATGGTAGCAGTGTGCTCTAGAATTTAGATTGATTAGGGTATATGGGTTAGTAATAGCACATCAATTATTCCACACAATATCATATAGAGGAATATGATTGTGATGGTATTATCTATTCAAGTCATAGAGTCCTAGCATAACGTGATGGAAATATTAATACTCTAGTGTTTGCAGTGCTAGGTTATCCAAGCATCATTTAAGATACCATTTTTTCAACATTAACTAATTCCTTTTTTAATTATATATATATAGACAAATTAATTTCACATACCCTATTTAATGTTTTGGTAATTTATATCGACATACTTCTAGTGCCATTTTATTTTACTATAATTGATAGTCATTATCCTATTTTTGGGATATATGTTGGCACTTTGGGATACTGTTGTTAAAGAATCTATGTTGAATAAGAATCCAATGTTTTCGTATATAACCTTTTTAATTTTTTATATATATAGATTGGTTGTATTATTTTTAGGCTATTTTATATTACTTCATGGGGGATTTTTTTTAAGATGCTGATAGGGAGAATTATGTGTTTGTTGTCTAAGGAGACCCTTATATAGGTTAAAGGTCTATTTTTCCATTAAATCCTTAATGGATGAGATTATGAATATTTCATTATCAGTTTTATCAAAAAAATCATTTTCTTTATAAGGGTTTCATAAGGTAGTGTGAATATTAGTTTATTCATTGCCACCACAATCATAGATATAGTTATAGAATGGTTTATAACAGGTAACATATTTTATTTTGTTGTTTCATAGTATTATGGATCTTTCTAAGTCACATGATCATCAAATTTTGGTTGATGATATCTTGTATTAATGGTTTATTTAGTAGACTATATCATCATAGGGTGATCTATAATTGTTGAAGAGAAATATTGATGGTAGTAAATATTAGTGTACCATTATTCTTTAGTTGAATAAGGTTATTGTAATTAATCAATACATTTGTCTCATTGAGTGATGATTTATTTGGCCACCTAATGGGATCTTGTTGAATCATAATGATCTATCTATGATTGGGATATCATCAGATGTGGTTATAGGATGAGAATATTCAGAATTATACCTTATTCTGATGTTTTAAGAAATAATATTTAACCATAATGGCATTTTTTGTGATGTAAACTCCGTTTTTATTCCTGAGGTGGATGATTTTAGTGTTCCGTGATATTCTAGATGGTTTGTGGTGGTTTTACAAATGATATTCATGTTTTATCAGTATTTAATGAAGTACACACAATTAATCTACAGCATGATTTGTGATTTCATCATCATTAGAAATTGTTTAGGAATCTATTGATGTGTGGGTGTTGGGATCATGAATTACAATACATGGGGATTTTCGTGTTCCATTACAGGGGTGCTGGTGATCCATTAATGATTTAGGTGGTTGGCTTTGGCCATCCCCAAAAAATATGTAGAGGTTTGGAGTTTTATTAATCATTCTATATATTATATGAGGTTTATAAATGGATTATCTCATACCACATATACTATAACATCCATGAAAAAAAGGATCAAGTGTTCATTTGTGGAGACTAGAATTAAGATATTTTTGTGTTTGTGAAGAGATGTTTGAAAGAGATCATGTTCTTCATTTACAAAAAGAGGTAGTTTTGTTTGAGGTATGTTTTGAAACATTTTGTATTGGAATTTGAAATGTTAGGATATAGTGTAATGGGTTTTTTTCTTATGGGTAACATGATTTATTAAATAAATAATGTACCTTTGTAGCCTTTGATCTCAATATGATAGTAGTCATGTTTTATTTTATATATTTTTTTACTATATCAATAATGGGATATCTATGGTTTTTACAGATCAGTAGATAATAAGGCATGTCTTCTCCCTGCATACCCATATAATGGTATAATGGTATTTTATGGGGTTTGTAAAGGATAATGACATAGGGATTTACTATTCATTGGCTAGGGTAGTTTCTTAGTCAACACACTATGAACTAAGTCACACAATTATATATTGTCCATGATCATATATATATATAGAGTGATTGAACGCTCATGAATAAATCATGATATTAGAGATCTTGCTGGTAATGAATTCCTTCTTAGATGGTGGTGTAGTTGTATTTTTTAACACGCAAATATTTTTATGAAATATTTCTCTTCGTAAAATTTTATTTTATTTAATGACTATGTTACATACGACACCATGTTTAAATGGCCAACATTATACAAATAAAATATTATTATTTTAAATAATAGTTATCAACATGTCATTGTATTGGAAGGTAATGATATAAATATCTAAATTAAGAAACATTTATGTTTATATTTGAATAAAATTTATTCATTGGTTATCAATTGTTTATAAATAAAAATAAAAATCATTTGAAAAAAATAAATATATTTTTGAAAAATAATTTTATGCATGTAATGTATATTTATCTAAAAAAACTAACTTACCCAATAATATTGGAATAATTTATTGAAAAATAATTATTATTTACTCTATCAATAGTTTCCAATAATAAAAAAGTATTTTTTAGTGGATTGGATAAGAATAAATGCGGTTGTATTATTGAAAATTTATTTCTTTCTATAAAGATTTTTTTCATATATTACGCACGTTCATTGAAATAAATTTCATCCATTGATACGTATTGAATTTCATAAAATGAATTACAAAATTAGAATAACTTGTTTCATATTCAGTACATAGCTAACGTTTGGTTATGTTTAATTTTAAAAGTTACCGTGAATAATTTTACAACCTCGGTAAAGGGTAAATCATGTTAATCTAGGCTAAAAATAAGTTATAAGGTAATAATTATCCATTAAAATTCCTATTTCATGACATGAAATCTAACATTAACACTATAAATTATTAATTTAGTTTTTTAATTAACAATTTTCCTTGAAAATGACTTATAGATTGTTTAAATTAATGAAAGATAAAAAATTTCACTCTCTAGTATATAAAAACTTTTATGTAACAGCATAGGGATAAAATTAAGTTTTTATGGAATATAATTATTTATATTGAGGTTAAATAATAAATTCCTACATAGAAAGTTTTAATTTTTAGTAATTATATGATGACTATAATTGTTTATGCGACATTGATGCAATATGTCTTTGTTTGATAAAATAGATAATAAGTTATTCAAAAAATATTAAATGTTATATAATATGTATTATTTAATGTGAACAATGAAATTTCTATATCTATATAATGTATTAGGTATGTTTTTAATCATTATATTTGATGTATTAATATTTCATGATGTGTTAAATGTGAAATTAAATTAATATTTTCAATATTTATAATAATGACATATTATCAAAATACTGATTTATTAAATTACATAAATTTTTTTGTATTCTGAAAATTAGACAAGATTAATATCTTATGGATAAAAATGTAATAAATTGTCATGTTTTATCCCAATTGTCATAGTACACAACTTTAACATTGAAAAAGGTGTTATTATAGAGAATATTAAAATTTAATAATTATGGTTTATTGATATTCATATGTTATAAAACTAGTAATTTTTTTCTAAATTCTATCAGTTTAAGGGATTTAAATCCTAAAATTACTTATCCTTAAAAATATTGTTTTTTGTATTTTATTGATAATGAATTTATTATAATTTTAAATTTTTCTTTATTCTATAAGTGCCACTCACCTCATTTATAAAAGGGAAGCTCCTCCCTCAATTATTCTCACCACATTGAGTCATCTAACTCATCCAAACTATAAAAATTTAAATTATTAACTTCACATGAAATATCCAATCTGTTTTTCTTCAAACTAGATGAAACCTATGTCTTTTTTGTGGAGATATGAAGGATTCAATCCATTGAATATGCTATTTCCCATACCAAACACTTTAATTTATAATCATCATTACCTCCTAAAAAAATATGGAATTTATCATATATCAATTTAATAAATATCTTAAATAGGATTAATTATTAATATGATTATCAATACCCCATTATAAACCATATTTTCTATTAAATTATAATTAAAATTATCACTTATCCATAATAAAAGATTTTTGTCTCCACATAGAGATATAATTAATTATTCATCTAATTAATTTATTGATGGGTATTATGATGCAGTTAATGATTGTGTTTGATTTTAATTAAAAAATAAAATTTATTGAAAATTACTATCTTTTCTACAATCATACTATATTATACTTAGATAAACAATAATTTCACTCATGTGTTTGTGTGGACTACCACCACTACAATACAATGAGAATCGTTTTTTATTTATATATTTCATGGATGGCAATAAAAATAATTTTGATGGATGTATATTATATATTTTATATAATAATGATAAAATAAATGTGAATTAATAGTTACCATTCATTCGTTCTATCTGTTGAAAAATGAAAACAATGTTCATGTGTACATATGGCCTTTTGTCTCATTGAATGATGAAATTAATTTTTCTATCCATAAATTTATAGAAGACTCTAAATATGTATATAATGAATATGTATATATATGAATATATATGAAATTTATATAATGATAATTATTATGGTGATAATGTGACCAAGAAAAATTTAAAAGGAATGGAACAACTAAACTGATATATACATGATAAATCAAATAGTCAAAACCCAGAAAAATTAATTTTATTTTATAATTATTTAAAAAGTGGGTATATAAAGGGTATAAAAGGATCATATATGTTATTATCAATTTGAATATTTCTCCCAAATTTATTTATAATTAATATAAATATAATATAGAGTAGTTTAGTGTGTCTTAAAAGCAATGCTTACTAGATATAAGGGGTTATTTCAGAATCATGTTAATATTACAGATTATTTGTGTTTATTTCTCCTCTAGGGAATAACTCAATTACTTATTTAAATTTTATAAAAATTAAAAATTATTTTTAACATTATCATATTTTGTTTCAATGTAATTTTTATATATTTTTAAATTTTTCCAAAATGAATTCAAAGGAATCATTTTGTCATTGTCCAAAAAAGGTAAATTTTTAACTTATTGAAATAAACACGGAACAATAGATATTTTAACTAATACAGCTAAAAATGATATTCCCACTACCTTAAAAAATATTTTAGAGAATAAATCTTGACATGATTACAATTTTTTTCTGAAATAATGTTTTTCTTAATAATTTAACATATTTTTAAAAAGAAATGCTTTTGAAATGGGATGTTTATTTTCCAGAAAAAATATTCTAATTTATTTTTATAATAATGTACAAATAATATGAAATTAATTTAAGATACATATGCTTTAATGTGGATATGATATAAGTATCCCATCTTGGTTCTTTCTATTTATGGTTTATGATTGTTATGAAAGGATGAAATGTTTATAAAACCCATTTTTCTTACATGGGTTATTATATATGAAAATTTTTATAAAAATAATTTTTTTCCATGGGTTATATAAGGATTAATTTTTTATAAGACACATTTTATTTTATGGGTTAGGATATGATTAATGTTTTTTGATCATGTGGAACATATATGTATGATTTTAATTATGTGATAGTTGGGATTTTTTTCTCCATAAAATTCATTGGTTAATGATTGATATATGCTAACATAAATAGGATGGTAATAGAGAGTGTCCAGTATTATAGTATTTGGTGGGGAAAACATGAATAGAATGTTTTTTTGTGAGTTAACCCAATCCACTGTTATAACATTTCCCATGATACATTACTATTATGTGAATTATTATCTATGATTACATGTACACAATAATTGCATATCACATGACTACATTATGATTTGATGGTTCATATTTTTTTATTCATTTATGATTCAGGTTTTATGAATTTCAATGATTAATGCCAACAATTATAATTATGGTCACCAGTATAAAGGGTATAGTTTTTAAACATTATAGTCTTGTTATTATACTTATTCCCATGTTACGTCTATGTGATCATTGATATCTCTCTTATATACCCTTCCTAAGAATCTATGCTCATCATAGTCATATGATTACTTTCCCCTAATTATGAAGAAAGATATTAATTATTATATTTCTATGAATGGTTCTAGTTATTATGTAATAAGTGAGATAATATATAGATTTTTCATCAATCCATTGTTTATGTTTCAATGTATCAACTGATACCAGACCTAAATATTCTATAATGGATCAAAAATATTATGTAATGAATACTTAGAAATTAATATGTAATATCTAGGTATGAAACTAATGGATCATTGTTTTTGTTATTAGATAGAGTTTTTTTATCATTTTGAAATTATTATGAGAAAACATTATTAAGATCCCTTGAGATAAGTATAAGTATAAGATAAAATATAAATGATTTAGTAATTATCATGAACCAAATATGGTCTCCATTAAAATTGGCACCCAACCAAACCCATGGTTAGACCTTAAGGGCATTCACTTTCACCACAGGCAGGAACAAGTGCTCAGGTATAATATATTATGGTTTGGGAAATATTTACTCAATGTTAGAGTCATTTTACAACCAAAAACTCTCAATAAACCAAATCTAAAAAATATATGCCAAACATGCCTTTAATAAAATCCAGAAATGAATAAATAGGTTTAAAAATGAAACAAAAGGTCAAAAAATACATAAAAGTAGCATAAAATATCCCAAGTGACTCCACTCGACAAGGGGTTATCATCCACAAGTTGTCTCCACAACACCGCACCAATGGAAGAAACTTGTGACCTGAACTGCCATCACCTAAGGTCATTCCTTTACCTACGTCAAACATGATAAAGTCGAATTTCACCCAAGGGGTGTAATTAGGGTGTGAGCCTAATCCCAACAGGATACCACCCAAAGGATTCTATATAGTAAGCAATACAAGATGAAAAGCATGCATGTTTTTGATAAATAATAAATGGTGGCAATAAATTCAAAAGAATGGAACATTTAAAGGTAAACAATTTTCAAAGGTAAATTTAAAATAGTGAAAAAATTTATTTAAAACATGTAATATACTGAATTTTTTCATCCAAACACACCCTAAGTCAATGACCAAAAACAAAATATCCAATGAGCACTAATCTCAATAACACCCATAGGCACTATTTAGTTTCAGTTCCCATGTACCTCGTATCTCGGTGTAAAGTAACCATAGTAATATTTGTTACCATGCATGAGATACTAATAAGTAATATAACCATAATCAAGTGGTCCTCAATCATCATCAATATAGTTTTTTAGTGTTCTCAATGTCATAATTTCTAAGTGAAATAGGGATAAAACCATTCTGGATCACTATTATACTAGTACACGTTCACCCACCTAGATACCTGAGTTTCCCCCTAGTTCTAAAACAATTTCAACATGTTTACAAAATTCATTTTCACATAAAAACACCATTTCTTGTCATGCACACTCAAAAAAGTATCTACACATGCTTTGAACCATTTACACAACTCAATAAACAATGAAGTGTTTACATAAAATAGCTTCAAGGTATACCCCCAAACATTACACATGAAATCTATTTATAATAACTTTTTGAAAACCAATTTAACACCAATATTACCCCAAAATAGAATTGGAATCACTAAAATATTTTAATAAAACCATTA
The DNA here is from genome assembly GCA_963277665.1 of Viscum album. Classification (NCBI taxonomy): domain Eukaryota; kingdom Viridiplantae; phylum Streptophyta; class Magnoliopsida; order Santalales; family Viscaceae; genus Viscum; species Viscum album. The sequence continues at coordinate 576,147,692 of OY728161.1, read as the reverse complement.
CATGGGATATAAAATAGCCCCAATTGGTATAACAGTGAATGGACATGTAAAACACCAATTTTCACACAAAATTGGCACTTAAAATTCAATTGCTTAACAAATTCCACCAAAAACATGTTGCGCAACATGAACAATAAAGGAGGATTATTATAAAAATTTAAATTAAGAAAGGATAACTCATCTAGTAGTGCTTACACATGGAACCACCTACCACAAGTGTCAAAACCCTTAAATCGTTGTGGGAAAGTTCAACAACACCACCACTACACCACAAAGAAGTTAAATACAACCTAAAACCATGATATTAGACAAATAAACCCATGATAAAACCCTATGTTAGAAGCCCTGATTTATGAACATTAATAACTTCCAGAGAAAAAGGAAGAACCCCTAATAAAATGGGAGGAATATGAGAGGAAACTCACTTAATTGAGAATTTTTTAATAAATATCCCAAAATGCACTAGTATATGAATGTGAAAACATAAAAATATTAAATTGAGGTTATAATAAGGATGAGGAGGTAATTTAGGAACTGAAATGGGGGTAAAAGAGTGAAAAATTAATGAATTATGAAGGAAACAAATTACCTATTCAATTCTGGATGACTTGAGAAAGCTTGAAAAGTTTTTCCCTAATCCGAGATGAATATGAGATCCAAATATGGTTAAACGAATATGGGGGGTGCGCCTAGGTTTAGTGTTCTTAGGTGAGAGGTGAAATTGAATAAAAATATTATTAAATTAATAATATATTAAAGAATTAAAAAAATTAAAATAGGAAATGATCTTACATTTTAGCACAATGCATAAATTAATCACCCAAATACAAAATGATAATTAGTTCTTAATGGATCAAAATGGAAATGGTGGGTTTAATAGGTAAGGGGAGGCTATGTGAGAAGTGTAATGGGTGAAAAATATTAAAAAAAGGAAATATTTAATAAATAAGATTTGTTTTTAAATCTAGAAATGGGCTCATGGTTGGACCAAATCTTGAAAACTCACCCTTTCTTAAAAAAATGCATGGGAAACCCCTGAAACAAAGAAATAATTGAAATTAAATGAAAAATATCTATAAAAATAAGTCATGGATGTGACAATTCTCTCCACCATTAAAGACATTCGACCTCGGAAAGTAAACCCAAATCTTGATCGGAAAACAGGAATGGGTACTCTTCCTCAACCCATGACTTCCACTCCGATGTCTCGTGTGTATAATTCCCATGCTTCCAAAGAATATCAGCCAGTATAATTTACTTTCCCGAAATCACCTTTTCTTTGGAATCAACTAATCGCACATGCCACTCAAAAATAGACAAATCGGGCTCTACCTCCGGTTCTTCCCAATTCACCACATGGGATGGATCCGAGTTGTACTTTTTCAACTGGGAGACATGGAAGATGTAATGAATGGAAGTCAAATGATAATTCAAGGCGAACCTTTATTCCACCCTACTAATATTCTCAGTGATCCAAAAATGACTGACATACCATGGTGTCAGCTTCCCTTGTTTTCCCAATCGACGATGGCTCAATTGAGGAGCCACTTTCATGAATACCATGTCACCGACTTAAAACTATATCTCTCAACACCTTTGGTCAGAATAAGATTTAAGATGACTGTAATCTATAAAAAAATTCTACATGATCTACTAGACATTCTTGGATGTCTCCTACACAAGGCTCGGCCCCAAGAGTGAATTTTTTCCTACCTCAGGCCAACATAGGGGGGACCAACAAGGCTAACCATAGATCACCTCAAAAGGATCCATTAGAATCTAGGATTGGTAACTATTATTATAGGAAAATTCAAACATTACCAAATGGCTATCCCATGAACCTCCAATGTCCAAAACACATTCGTGGAACATGTCCTCTAGGATCGGATTCACCTGCTCTATCAGATTATGAGTTTGATGATGGTAATTCATGATCATCTTAATCTACGATCCCAAGGACTTTTGAAGGCCTTACCAAAACCAAGAAGTAAAATGAGGGTCTCCTTCTAATACAACTGCTGATAGAACACTATAAATCCTTACCACCTCCTGGAGATAGAAATGGCCCAACTCATCCACTTTTGAAATATGAAGTGTTCTGATTTGGTCAGACAATCAATCACCACCCAAAAAGAGTTCTTACCCTGATTTTGTATGAGGTAATCCAATATGAAATTCCATGGAGACCTCGTACCACATCCAGATTATAAAGGGTAATGGAAGGAGAAAACCAGAGGGCCATTGATTCTCCACTTTCACATGATGACATGTGTAGCATCTCAACACAAAGTTAGTTATGTCTTTTCTCATACCTAGCAACCATAATTGTCATCTCACATCATAATAAATCTTAGCGACCCCATGATGGATATCTCACTAAGATGGGTGAATATTCTGCATCACCACCTTCCGTAGAGATGACGACACTACTGAATAGCCCTTGAAGCACAAGATTCCATTGGGAGACGATGACCAATTATAAGATGTCTCCCCACCATGAAGAAACATCCTCAACCACTGAAAAATCTCATCACTTGGTTGTTCTCACTAAATCAAATCTAATAGAGACGGAGTCAACTGAATGCTCACCAAGAACACGCCTCTATTGTACTTCTGGGTCTCGAAATGAATTTGAGAAAATATTCCCATTAGATTCTACTCAACACTAGACTTCCTCAAGGCTTGCACTAGTACTTTTATAATCAAAAAAACATCCACTACATTTCCATTTCTCAAAGTATAAACAATTTCAATGTCGAAGCCCTAAAAGTACTTGATCTAGTAGTGTTATCTCAGATTGAGATCTTTCTACGAGAAGATGTAGGTCAAGATTTTGTGATCGAATTATACCACAAACATCTCCCCAAAGAGGTAGTCATTACAAGTCTTCAAAGCATTCATCACTACTTCGAGATCGAAGTCATGGGTCAAGTAATTCTTTTAGTGTGGTCATATTTGGAGAGATCTATACACCACCATGTGATCATCCTACATAAGAACTCACCTGAGACCCATTCCTAAAGCGTCACAATACACCACATATCCATTTATAGATTATGGAAAGATCAACATGGGGGTATTAGTAAACTTCCACTTCATCTCATTGATGGATGCTTGACATTCTGGGCCCCAAAAAAACTTCACTGCCTTCTGAGTGAGTGTGGTCGTGGATGAATCAAGCTGAGAGAAATATCAAACATACTGTATATAGTAACCATCTAGGATGAGGAAACTCTTGATATCGAACATGTTCTTTAGAAGCTCCCATGAAATAACTACACTGATCTTGTCAGGGCCCACTAAAACCCCCATGCTCTGAGATCACATGCCCAAGAAACTTCACCTCCCCAATCCAGAAAGTGCACTTGAACATCTTTTCATAAAGGTGGTGATCTCACAGGGTTCCAAACACGATCCGAAAATGATGCTCATGCTCCTCCTTGGATCGAGAGTAAACCAGGATGTCATCCATGAATACCACATCAAAATATTCGATATAATGGTAGAACACCCTATTCATGAGTTTTATAAATACCACCGGAGCATTGTTCAATCTGAGGGGCACGACCAAGTACTCAAAGTGGTTGTACCTACTTCTAATGACTGTCTTTAGGATATCTGCCTCTTCCACCCTGATTTAGTGGTAACATGAATCAAATATATTTTAGAAAACCACTTCAACCCCTTTAACTGATCGAAAAAGTCATCTATTCAGAGAAAATGATATTTTTTCTTGATGGTTACATTGTTCAGCTTCTGTTAATCAATACACAACCAGAGGGATCAATTTTCATTCTTCTCAAACAGAACAGGAGCGGTCCAAGGATAGATGTTCAAGCGAATGAATCCATTGGATTATAAATAATATAGCTATATATTTAATTCCCTTCATTTTGTGGGGGCCATACGATACTAGGGAAGAGATATTGGATGTGTTCCTAGTACCAAATCAATGAAGAAATCTATATCCCGCTTTAGAGGTAATCCGGAAAAATTACATGGGAATACCTCTGGAAACTCATCCAATACACGAGGTAGTCCACCTTCAAGAGCATGACTATCATCCTATAGAGTGATTGAAAATAACTAGAATAAAATATCTCCCAAATCTGGGTGTATTGGTCCTAGGCAGCCTGATTGAGGATCCCAATCCCCAAGGAAACCCGGACGACTCCCATCTGGTGTCTTGAAACTGAACTATCACCTATAGCAATCAATGTTCACTTGAAAGTGTACCATACAATCAATTCCAAGTATCATGTCAAATAGATAGATATCAAACAAAAGAGGTCTCACTCCATCTGAACCCCTGACAGAGAAAGCGCAAACGACAGGCACCTCAGACCCTGCTCCTTCTTCTTTCCCAACAGCGTGACCAACTCCAATGAAAAAGAAAAAACCTCAGTTAGAAAACTAAGTGTGTTTACAATATAGATATAGGTTAATGAAGAAGACGTATCAGTATAAAAAAGATCAACATCTATAGAATATTCAATAAAAATGGTGCCTCAAATTGTTTATGGTCCCGCCTTTGATCCTACTGGTGCCTAATCCACTACATAAAGATGTATGGTCTCTTCTTTAGAACGACTTCTAGATTGTGGTTGTTCCCAAAACTAGATCTACCCAGATGATGATCTGGCCCTACCACCACTACCACAATATTGAGACCCCCGTGTCCTTGATGGCCCTAACTGAGCTGTCACTCCCCTGGAAGCCACTGATTCTACCCCACTTTGGAGTGGACATGCCATCCTGAAAAATCATTACAAGTGTCCCACAGCACCAGACTGATAACAAGTATTTAGAGAAAAATTTAGTGCTGGTCAGATGTGCCCTATCCTTCCACACTGGTGGCACATGACGGACCTCGCATCATAATTCAATGAAGAAAATTTCATAGAAGGTTGTCCTGAGCTACCACCCCCTTCTTTCCCTACTCCTCCCACTTCCATTTCTTCTCAGTTATGCTACAACTGCTCATACCTGATATAGTCCCATAATAACCATATCTCACCATGTGGATGATCTCTACTATATAAACTATGTCAAACACCTCTACATAGGTTTTTAGCTTGAACAGAAAGACATGGGAATAGATCTCTATCCGCATACCCCTCTCGAGCTTCTAGGCCTTCATCTTCTCATTAGAGACCATTTTCCGAGCATATCGAACCAACTTAGAAAAATAATTGGCATATTAAATCACACAAATATCCCCCTGAATAATCTCCATAAACTCTTGAGATTAAGAATATGCCAAAACTTCATGGTAGTGCTCGTTGTTGAAGATAACATTGAAGTCCTTTCAGCTCATATGTTCATTCTTCTCAGATTGAAGCACTGATTCCCACCACCTTCATCTGGGTCCCTATAATAAGAAATAGTCACATTTAACCCAAACCTCATTAGGTGTGTATTGGAACTCAAATATGTTCTCGATTGTTTTGAGCCACTCCTCAGCTTCCTACGGTTTTGTACTACCTCAGAAAGTAGGAGGCTTGTTTTCCAAAAACTCCTAGGCCATGGCTTTCCTAGGACCGATCTCATCATCCCTATCCAAATATAGAATAGAAACCAGCCCCTATCCCAGAGCTTGCATAGCCCAAACCATATCCTCTACATGATTCTGACGAAGCGATGAGGGATAACTCTCTCTAGCTCCCTCTTGTGAGTGCATGGGAGCTTTCTGGGGAGGCAGGTTTCTATTAAAGACAACAGTTATAAGAAAAAAATTCAGAACAACAATTTTAAAAATCTAATCAGTATCATACAATTTAATAATCGAAACACATTACAATAATAAAATAAACAACTACTTCACCCCCACCTGATGTCCACATGTAGTTTGCAGCCCAAACATCTCACCTGGAAGTGAAGGCTAGAAAACAATTCTGACGTCCCAAGGTGACTCGAGGTCTATCATGAGAGGAGCTGAACAAGAACTATATTCAAGACCAAAACATCTATCCCTGAAATTTCTAACTCTTGTCTATACCAACTCATCTAAAATAATAATATAACACAAAAACATTAACCTTCCTCTAATATAATTTTATCACGAACCAAATCTGGTCTCAATTAAAACTGACACCCAACCTGACCAATGGAAAGTACATAAGTGAATTTATTATCTCTATGGGATTTAAAAAGTTCTTATGTATCATGTATTATGGTTTGGGAATGATTTAATCATGTTTAGAATCATTTAGAAACCAAAAACAGTCAACAAACTAAATCTAAAAATTTATGCCAAAAATGCCTTAAATAAAATCCAGAACTGAACAAATAGTTATAAAAATGACACAAGAGGTCAAAAGATACAAAAAATTAGAATGAAAATATCCCAAGGGACTCCACATGACAAGTGGTTATCACCCACAAGTCGTCTGCACAACACTACTCTAAGGGAAGGAACTAGAAACCCAAACCACCATCACCCTAGGCCATGCCTTTACCTGCACAAAAAATGATCAAGTATACTAAAACCCATGGGTATAAGTAGGGTTTGATCATATTCCCAATAGTATGCCACCCAAATTATTAAATATAGTAAGAAATACAAGATTAAAAGCATGCATGTTTTTGATAAACAATAAATGGGGGCAATAAATTCTAAAGAATGAATCTTTTAAAGGTAAACATTTTTCAAAGGGAATGTTCAAAGAGTGAACACATTTAATTATGAAATTTAAGATACTGCAGTTTTTCATCCAAACACACCCTATGTAATTGATAAATACAAAATATCCAACTATCACTAATCTCGGGAACACCCCCCTAGGCACTAGTTAGTTTTGGGCCCCATGTACCTCATATCTTGGTGAAAAGTAACCATAGTAATATATGTTCCCATGCATGATCCACTAGTATGGAACATAACAATAACATAGTGGTCCCCAATCATCATCAATATTGTTTTTTAGTGTTGTAAATGACTAACTTTGTAAGTGAAATAGGGATAAAACAGCTCTAAATCCTTAACATACTACTATATGTCCGCCCACCTAGATACTCGGGTTTCCCCCTTGTGATCAAACAATTTATATATGTTTAAAAAAAATACATTTACACATAAAAACCCCATTTCATGTTATACAGACTCAAAAATGTATCTACACATTCTTTTCACCATTTACACAACTCAATAAAAATGAAATGTTTTTGTTAAAGAGCTTCAAGGTATACCAAAAAATTTTTCACATTAAATCTATTTATAATCCCTCTTTGAAAACCAATTTCACACTAATAATACCCCAAAAATATAATTTTTTGCCCAAAATTTTTTTAATAAAATCATTACATGAGTTATAAAATAGTCCCAATTGGTATAACATTTAATGGACATGTAAAATACTCATTTCTACACAAAGTTGGCACTTTAAAATCAATTGCTTAAAAAATTCCACCAAAAACAATTTTTTCATCATGAATAATAAAGTAGTATTATCCAGAAAATATAAATCAATCAATGATAACCCATCTAGTAGTTCTTACACATGGAACCACCTACCACAAGTGTCAAAACACTAAAATCCTTGTGAGAAAGTTCAACTGCACCACCTTCACACAATAAGGAAGATAAATAGATCCTAAAACCACAATATTAGACCAATAAAACCAATATAGAACCCTAGGTTCAAATCCCAACATTCTAAAAATTAATAACTTCATGAAAATTGGAAGAAACCCTAATAAAATGGATAAAACATGAGAGGAAAACCACTTAATTGAGAATCCTTCAAAAAACATATCCCCAAATACACTAGTATATGAATATCTAAAGATACAAAAATGAAATTTAGGTTCTAATAAGGATGATTAGTTTGTGTACGAACTAAAATGAGGTGGGGGAAAGAGTGAAAAATGAAGGAGTTATGAAGGAAACAAATTACCTTTTCAAATCTGGATGATTTGAGAAATATTTAGAAGTTTTTCCCTAATCCGCGATGAAGGTGATCTCCAAAGTATAAATAAAAATTAGTGTTCCCCTAGGTTCAGTGGGCTCGGTTGAGAGGTGGAATCACCGAGAAAGTGTACAAATGAATAATATATTAATGAATTAAAAAAATTAAAACAAGAAATGAGCTTACAGGTTGGCCCAACAACTAAATAAATCACCCAAATCCAAAATGGTGATGAGTTCCTGAGGAGTAAAAATGGCTATGGTGGATTTAATAGGTTAGTGGAGGCCACTTAGTAAGTGTAATGGTTGAAAAATGTTGAGAAATGAACGAGTTATTGAAGAAACAAAATATGTTTTTAAATATAGAAATGGGCTCATGGTTTGGCCCAAATCATGAAAAAAAACCATTTCCTCCAAAAATGGATGGGAAACCCTCGTAAAAAAGAATGAATGTAAATTAAATAGAAAATATCTTTAAATTAATTCATTTTTGTGATATTAATTGTCATTAATGACATAGGTCAATCCCGCGATTTTATATAATTGAGTTTGGTGGGTTAGACGTACTATAAATGATTTTTTAGGATTATACAGTATCTCACCATGATTATTTTTTCATGCACAATGTTAATTCAAATTAATTAATGATTAAAACATTATTTAATCTCATTAATTCTTGATGAAGTTGATAGTGAAATGATTTCCCTCTTAGGAAACCCAATTTTATGGGTTATGAAATGAAAAAAAAATTATATGCTCAATGAACAATATTGAGTTATAAATCATGTTGAGATTAAATATGAGAAAAATATAGAATAATTCTCTCTTGAGTCCTCCATTCTTCAACGACAACCATCATTTTGTGAACCTGTTGATCAACTAGAAACTGAGAATTAGATTAGTGAAAATCAAAATGTATATTATTTTATCCAGTGTTTTCTAAAATGGAATTTTTTAATTCTATTTATCATTTGGAATTAAAAATAGATTATTGGTGGACACTTTTCAAGAACTCTACAGAATAACATGACCTGGAATCTATATAGTGGAAAGGATATAAAGGATTATTTTTTATCAAATACATTAATAGTAATCATCACACAAAAAATGGTGAAAAATATATTTTTATTAAAGAAAAAGGTTGATTAATATATTTGTACTTATAAAGAATAAGTCATAATACTAGTAAGGTACACATCTGGTGTTTTAATTAATAAAGAATTTAAGTTGATCGATTAATTAGTGTCTTAAAAAATCCACTGATTAACATTATCCATAAGGTACATCAATAGATATTCCAAAAGAATTCTATGTGATATTATGGTGGATGAAAAATTTGGAGGCTTTAATCAATATCATGGTTTTGAAAATTAATGAAAAGGTAATTAGAAATAAATAGTTAAAATCAAGGAGGAATGAAGATGACTTTTACTTTATGCTAAAAATGTGGAAGGAATCAGGGTAAAAATTGATGAATTTGAAATGGTAAATGATCCATGTGTTGAATGGTAGTTTATTGGGAAATAAAATGAAAATGTTATTGGATGAATCTTTCTAATGATGAGAATGTAGAGAATGCTCTAATTAAGGAACCATCCACACTCTAGTCTTTTAAATGCAACTAGTATAGATAATATGCCAAAAGATTCTCAAATTCATTGTTTATTGATGATGATATACATAAAAATCCTCTTAATATAAGAGTAAATGAAAAATATCATGCTATTAATATTTATTATGAGGATTATGACAATGACATGGTGACATGTACACAAACAAAACACTATATGACTAGTAATGTCTTATTTGATTCAGTATATACCCACCAGTTTATACATAAATACTTTTCCAAGGTTATCATAGTACTAAATAAAATAATAGAATTTAGAGATATATGTAAAACCCCATAGTTGTACATTGATCACATCCCAAACCTATGATTCATCTTTTGTTGATGTTTATGGGAATGTGATTATAGTAACTCTTTGTATTCATCATATAATTTAATTCACTATTGTTTTGGGAATATATTTTCTTTCATAAAACAAATACAACACAAGAACTTATTTGGAATGGGTGATAAATCTAATATTAAGAACAAGCCTATGATCACCAATATTGTGATGAAAAATGAACCTCTATTGAAAATTAAAAACATTTTATGGATAGTTTTTCCTATTCATAAGGGGTGATTATTTAATATGGTTGGGGATAATATTAAACATCAAAGATTTGAAAAATTTATATGAGTTTATTGATTTCATTTCAAAAATAGTTGTATGGTAATCCACTAAAACAAGATATTTAATTTTCAGTACAAAACATAATTGGTTATACAACTCTTTCCAACACTCCGTAAAGTGAATCTCATATTGAGTTTAATTATTTTAAGAATAAATGCAAGGAGAATCATTACAGGGAATTCATTCAGTCCTTTTTATCACCTTAGGGAGTACCTATTTATTTTCATTAAAATTAAATATAGACTAATGTGAATATTAATTTATTTTATATAACATTAATATATCACAATTAATAACAAGTACCATATATCCTATATTTATGACTTTATTGATCAACTGTGTTGTGCTCAATGTTTTTCCAAGATTGAACTTCACTGTGGTTATCACTAATTCGTAGATATGAAGGTTGATATTTCTATGAAATCATTCCCTAAAATGTATGAACACTATGAATTTATAGTGATTCTATTAAAACATATTAACTCTCCCTATATCTTAATGTATTTAAGGAATATAGTATTTATATATTACATTGATCACCTTTTTGTATTATTTGTTGGAAATATTCTTATTTTGTCAATGGGATTGGTTGATCGTGGTGATCAGGTGACAATTGTTCTCAAGAATATAAAGAAATTTATGATTAATGTACAATATTTTTTCATTTAATAACTATGAATTTTTTTCTTCAGAAATATTCATTCTTAGGTGATATAATCACAATTGAGTGAATATCAAAAGACTCTTCAAAAAAGGTTATAAAACACTTTAACAGACCATCCATTTTTTCTGAGATCATTATTTTTATTGGTATGGATGGATATTATCAACTCATTATGTAGAATTTATCATAAATATTTAATCAAATACCAATTTTATCTTGAAGTGGTCCACGTTCCTTTTGATGGATAAATTAATATAATGTTTTATAGTACTCAATAGAGGGCTAGTCATTGCACATTTTTCTATAATACACAAAAATAGATAATTGCACGCAATTTATAATGTTTTATCAAAATAATACTTATATATGTCCTCATTCATAATGATATATTTATAGAGTATGACTCAAACCAATCTATGGTCCATGAGAAAAATTACCAAACTCATTATTTAAAGTTAGTAGTGGTAAATTTATAATTAAATATATAAAGGAATTATCTAAATGGTGAAATGTGTTCAGTATATACTGATCAAAAAATGATTCAAGTATATATTTAGAAATAAATATATAAATATATTCTTGACAGTATGGTTGGAATTTATAATAAAGTATGATAGCTCAAGACATTACCATTGTGGGAGGTAGAACATGGTGGAAGATTATCTAAGTCAAATTTGTATAGCCTTCATATATATGTTGAGAATCATATAAGGTAATTTATTTATAGTCCAAGAAATTATGGGTCATAAAAATATTGATTTTTATGTATAAATATAATAATACATATATTAATGTTTAACCATCTATCCATGTGGAGATTAATGTGTCCCAAAACTAAAAATGTAGAGCTGCAAAAGAATGTGATAAATGTTCTAGACATAAAATTTTATTATGATGAAATAAATTTGTCTATAAATTGTGTATGTGACCTTTATTTACCAAATTTAAAGAAAGATATGATTGATGAAGCTCATTGTTCTTCAATCTATATTTATTATTGAATTACTAAAATGAGAGGATATTTAAAAGTGTATTTCATGATGGATGACATGAGGAGAGATATTGTAGAGAATTTATTCCGTGGTTTTTATGTATAATAGTTATAGATGAGAGATAGATTCCTAATGGTATTTTAAAATCATTACATATACATGAATTTAAGTGGGAAATACACTATTAATTATTTCATCAAACTACCCAAAATTTCTAATAGTTATAGTTATATATGGGTTGAAGTATACCTCATAAAGAATTCAACAAAATACATTTCCATTATAAATAATTATCTCTTGATCAATATACTCAGTTATAAATTATGGTAGTGTTAAGATTAAATGCTTTAACACTATCAATTTTATCTGATTGGGATCTGATGTTTACATTGATGTTTTGAGGAGGTCTTCAACATGAGTTGGATACAATGTTATAATTCGAAACTGTTTATCATCCTCATATAGATGGTAAATCTATGATTACCATTGAGACTCTATAATAAATGTTGATAGCCTACTCTATGGATTTCAATGTTGGTTAGGGTGGAGACCTTACTTTTTTTGAATTTTTCTTACCAAAATTGCTATAACTAAAAAAATTAGATGGATCCTTATGAATCCTTATATGGTTGGAAGTGAAAAACATCATCATGATTTAATGAAGATGGATATATAATGACAGTATGACCTAGTATAACTAAACATTTTTTATGATGTTTAGATCAATTCAACATCACATACAAGCATCTCAATGATGACAAATGTTTTTTTCTAATAGATATTTTAAATATCCAGAGATTGATGATGGTAATAAGGAAGTATTATGATTATCTCCCTGGTAGATTTTGTTGATATTTGGAAAAAGATAAATTATAATCCCAAGGTATATCATTTATTTTAAATTTTTTGATAATATTTGGATGGATGTATGTCTATTGACACTTTCACGGAATCCCTATCATGTTCATGATGTTTGTAATGTATCTCTCATAAGAATCTATATACCTGATACATCACATGTTAAAAAATATATGGCCATAATACTAGAAATAGATAATTACTATAAAGATAAACCTATAGAGATTATAGATTACAGGTAGAAGGTGTTATAAAATAAGACCGCTCACTTGGTCAATGTTTTTTGGTGAGACAACCACATTGAGGAAGATACGTCGAAACCTAAGGACGTGTTGATGTATATGCATCCTCAATTATTTATATAAAAGTTTAGATATTCAAGTGGAAAATTCATATAAAGGGTGGGGGTAGAATGTAACACTCTAGTTTTTTTATGAAAAAACATATCGTTAAATAATTTTATTTATTAGATACCATGAGTTTCATAGAACAATCAGTTTAAAAGTATAGCAATATACTACTAAGATATTATAATTTAAAGTGATATTTATCACCTCTCCATTTTATTAGATGGTATGAATATGAATAACCAAATTAAGAATATATATATTTATATATGAATATAATTAATTCATTATTTATCAATTGATTACAAATTAAAATAAAAATAATTTTAAATAAGAAGAATATTTTTATGAATTTTTTTATACACGTGATATATTTATATTTTTTTATATTAAATATAAATATATGAATGAAAACTTTAAATGAAATATATATTTTATTTATAGGATATAATTTTTGAAACAATCCAAAAATAATTTTATAGGTTAATTATTAGAATAAATTACTTTAATGCTTAAAAATGTATTTGATATATAACTCAGTTTTTGTCACAATGTGTAAAAAAATTAATTTAATTTATTAAAATAAAAGGTATTAAATAAAATAAAAATATTAAAATATTTATAATATTGTTTACAAAATTTGGTAATGAGGCCCTATTTATTTTTGGTAAATATGAATAGTAACTATGGTAAAAAATTATACAAGTAAAAGGTAAATCTGGTTAATATCAGTTATAAATAATTTACAAATTAATAATTATTCATAAAAAATAATAATTTATGTATTAAATTTTACACATAACATTATAGGATCTAAATATTTTTTTAATAGACACATGTGCATGAATATTAATTAACTATTATTTTAGTTAGATAAATTTATAAAACATCACTCACATTGTTTTTAATATCTCATAGGTATTATGAATAAATATAAGTGCCTTTACTGAGATTAAAAAACAATTCATGATAAATATTATTTCTAATTTTATAAAATTATATAATTAAAATAATTTCTTATGAAACACCAAGGCAATATGTGCCCATTTAATAAAAAATATAATAAATTAATTGAAAACTCTTAAAATATATATAATTTGAATGATTTAATATAATCCACTATTTTTATAGATGTATTGGAAATATTATGGAGGTGTGGAATAATTATATTATAATTCACACTTTCCCTTGATGTGTTTATTGTAAAATTTAATTAATATTGTCAAAATGGACAAAATACTATTTTATTAAAATAATATTTCATTAATTTCATTAAAAATCATTAAAAAAATTGAATAAGAAAACGTTAATATGAAATAGTTTATCATTTCATTAATTTTCCATTTTAGGATGAATAATTACATATATATAAAAATTAAACCCCATTAATATTAGAAAATGTTTATTATTGTCAAAATTAGTATTGGAAAAATAAGAGATAATAAAAATTATACGGTTCAAAATTATACAAAAAGTTATATAAATTATATTATATTATGGTATTATAACATTATATTACCTTATAATGGAACACAAGGATATTTTGAGGAATTTTAATTTATAATTTATTTATTATAATTTATCATTTTGAAAACATTCAAAAAGTTCCCCCCACTTTAATTATAAAAGGGAACATCCAACATTACTTAATCACACAATATGAACCATATATATCAACTAAAAAAATCAATTTTACTTTTATGATTACATAGACACATACCATATGTTTTGGTATTCCCAAAATACCAAACCTAGCACCCTTTAGAGGATATCAAATTGAGTTGTTTCAAAAAAGGTGTAATCAATCTTATTGATCAATTTATTTTATACTCATTTTCCTCATATAATTAAATTTTATATATCATAAATAAATAACATAAGAATAATCCATATCATTAGCATTTATTATTTTCATGAATTATATTTTATACGCACTCTTTCCCATCAATCTATAATTAAAACTATCACTAGTGTATACATACAGTTTACTTTCTCTAAGTAGCAGTAGAATTCATTTTTAAATACCATATTTTATGGATTGGTATTATGCTAGTTTTAATTTTTATATATTATATTAAAGAAAAATTTAAACTTGTGGAATAATAATATCATTTCAAAATTCGTACCATTTAATCTTGTATGATAGCATCACTTATGTGTACTTGCGTACTACCCACTCAATGATGTGATATGATTTTTATTTAATTTATATATTATAAGGATGGTAATTATGACACATTTTATGAATATATATATATATATATGATATAATAACGATATATTATTTGTGAACTAATATATAACATTATTTTGTGACATCCTTTGAAATATTAAAAAAATGTTCATGTGTACGTACGACCAACAATCTCAATGAAAAATGTAATTCATTTTTCTATCTATAATTTTTAATGATGAAGATAAATATTTATATAATAAATATATATGACATTTTTACTATGATAAATATTCATTATATGATGTAATAATGATTAATTAACATGTAATGGAAAAACATAACTGATACACTCATGATAAACAATGAATTTAGCATCCTTAAATACCAACATTAATAAGTAATTATTGAAAATGGTGGATGGGAAAATGTAATAAACGGATAACATAATATATTATAAGAATTTACTTGACTATGTAATACATTTATAGTAAATATATAATTTTTATACATTAGGTAAGAGTGATGTTTATGTGCGGCTAACTTTTGGTATGTGTTTATTTTACGATCCCATCAACATTCTAGATTGTTTATGTCAAAATATCCATTGAGGAATATTTCTCATCGATATTCATGTATTTTATTAAAGTTAATTTTTTTTACCATTCACTTATTATTTATTAAAATAAATTTCAATATTTTTTGACTTTTTATTATCATTTTTGAGTAATATTTTATTTAAAAATCTATCACATTGTGTATTTTTTGACAAAAATATGGAATGAATGATTTTTGACCTAAAAAACGAATGCATATTGTCACCATCATGGATAAATTTTTCATTTAACCTTAAATTTCATTTTTTTCATTTTTCCTTGTAGTTCCATTTTTTCATTATCATTTTGTAGCTTTTTAGATAAAATTTATTATGATATGAAATGCTTATTTTATGGAATATTTATTCCATTCTGTCTTTCGAACTCATTTTCTATCTATGATGACA
Source organism: Viscum album (assembly GCA_963277665.1). Taxonomy (NCBI): domain Eukaryota; kingdom Viridiplantae; phylum Streptophyta; class Magnoliopsida; order Santalales; family Viscaceae; genus Viscum; species Viscum album. The sequence goes on along the minus strand of OY728161.1, from coordinate 576,131,506 downwards.
TTCATTGATGTAACATTTTCTTTTATTGGGATATTATTTAAGGATACATACTTGTTATTTCATTGGATAATTTATTTTTATGATGAAAATGGAAATTTTAATGATACCCACATCTTTTCCATGGTTGTTGTTATGATAAAATTTTTGTGAAACCCATTTCACTTATATAGGTTACGTAATGATGACATGTTTGTGAAATGATTTTTTTTTCAAGGGATTGGATATGATGAATTATTTATGAAGATTGTGCACAAATATATATGTGATTTTCATTATTTTAATGTTGTTACCAATATCCTCATCCAATGGATTTTGTAAATATTGATGTCTTATGAGATTACTAGGATTGGAATGGGATGTTAAAATTGTTCAGTTAGGGTCATTTCCCAATATAAAGGTCTTGAGATTGAACCTTGACTAAAAAGTTCATTTGGGAAGTGGACCCATTCCACGATTATAGCCGTAGAAATTATCATTCACTAGTAAGGAAATTATTTCCAATAATTATGTGTATTCCAAAATTCTATATCCTATGACTATATTATGATATCATGGTTAATGTTCATTGATTTTATTATGATTCCTGACTTATAAACAATGATGATTTATTACATGGCTTAAGATTATGATATTTGACATGTAGGGGGTGGTTTTCAAATGACAAGATCATGTTCATATACCATTAGTTCATGTAATGATTACGTGATCATCAATATCTCTCTTGATTACTCTTACTGATCATCTGATCTCACCATATTCTTGTGTTTCTGTTCTATAAGTTATGAAGAGATGTATTATGAATGCTATAACTGTTAAGGTTACTACTTATGTTCATAAAAGTGGGTTATTATGTTGATATTTTATGAACCAATTATTTATGTCAAAAATTATTTAACAATATATGAAATAAAATATTCTGGAATGTATAAAATGTTATGTAATGAAAATTCATCTATTAATATATAATGATATGTTTCAAAATTATGGTTTTTATATATTTAGGCAAGTATGTGGAAGATTCCCAATTCATAGATTTGGATGTAAAGGTTTAGATAGATCATGTTTCCTATAGTGACACTATTAATAGTTATTTTGAGGATGATCAACACTATGTTTAAGGGACTTAAACTGTTTTTTCTAAGCCATTTCGAGTGTGTGAGGGTTTTAGAGCTCAGAGGTGGATTGTAGGTCATCTAGATGGGTTTGGTTTTAAAATGTCAGATTTAGGGAGATTACACTCCATGTCAATGAGGTTCATGACATGTGTAAGTATAGATCACAACATGTATATTTCAGGGTTAAATAATTAATAGGTGATGTGTTTTATAATGAAATTTATACCCTAAGGATTAAATAAAATGAATGTTTATTACGCATTGTGTAACATCATGATGATGTAGGTATTTAGGTGTTTCATCTGGTTCAGTTTTTCACAAACCATATACCTGTAGTGCCTCTCTCTCACATTCCACTCATCTGACAACCCTCCCTCATCATTTATATATCCCGTTATCTAATGATCGATAATTGGCTTCTGTATTTGATATTTGTTGATTCAAGTTGATTTCTTCATCAATTTCTTGTGGTTTTTACTTTTGTTTCATCTCGTTCATATTTTTAGTCATTTTAAGATTATCTACCATGTATCTAATGGGTTTATAGGGATTTTGGTTGATTCAGTTATTCCAATACAGCCATTGATTAATGTATTTTTTGCAAGAGAGGTGACCACAGATACATGACATGGTATTTTCTAATGTGGCGAACATTGGCATATTTTGAGGTAGGAGAATCATTGCTTCACATTTATTTATGTTTAATAATGTTTTTTGTGTGATGCATCCTTTCAAATGTAATGAAATTAACATAATAATTATTGGACCAGATTAATGAAATTGGATACTGATCAAGTGTTGGAAATGTTGTTTCTTTGTACCGTGATAGCGGTTTTCCAATTTATTTTTTAGTTAACGTTATAGAATTTCCATTATTTTTTGCAGGTGTTGTTATGCTATGGTTATAAATGATTTTGGATATAAATTGGTAAGGAACGTAAAGGAATAATTTGTTTATAATTAATTTTAATAATACTAAAGATTATTTTTAAAGGAATCAGGTTATTGATATAATTTTATGATAAAAAAATGGATTTAATTCACATGATTAATTTAATTTATCTTTTATGGGATTAATGGATTTTTTGAAAGCTAGTTAATGATTGAAATATTTTTTCGTATTAAGAATAATTTAAAATGAATGTTAATTGAAAAAGATAATTCTCTAGGTTTTTTGAAACCAAAATTTATGATAATATCATGTTTTTTCTATGATATATTGTATTTATTGGTGCCTTAGTTTTCTCGTACTTGGAGCCTAATAATAAATTTATATGTTAATTCATCATGGAATAAGAACTAGTTTTGTGATAAGGATATAATTATTGGGACCATGCTTCCCGGTTCCTTAGAAAGATGATTTCCATATTTTGGAGCAGTCAAAGCTCATTTTCATGAGGAGGATGGATTCCTTGATTGGAGGGACAAGTTTCTCTATTTTATTTCTTGTTTGTTTTTGGATTCTATGTGAGGTTTTATGGATACATGCCATGTGTTGTGTGCCTATCAAGGATGATATAGGAGAGATGATGTGTGATATATGGAACAGAGGCCCGAATGTGATGTAAGACTGGGATGGTTGATATTGGGATAAATATTATGATATGTGGGTAGAGAGGCCAAGATGATGTGGCATCAGATGACCCGTGTGATTGGTTGATGCATCAACATATTCTTGTGGGTGTCGAGGATTTCACCAATGGTGAAGGGATGGGATTATGATTGTCATAACCATTAATGAGATACTAAGAGATGGTATTCCAGATTGAATTTGTTTAATATTCGATTTATGATTTTCCTTTTTTATCCATATTCTTTTCCTCACTTCTTAAAGAAGTTGGATGGGATTGGTTTCATGTTTCCACCCAGTGGTAGCATAGAATGGTTTTTATGGATTTCATATATACAGAATAATAATAATAGTAAATAATAAATGGTTAACCCAAGGGTTCGTCCGATGATGGAATGAAAATTCTTAACATATGACAATATTGAAAAACCATATCTTTAGTTCGGACTTATTTCTAGAGGGAATGAACATTACATTGATTATTATTGTAATGAAATGAAATGTAAAGTGGAATAATGATAATGGTTAATTATTGCATAATGAATTAGTTAACATAATGTGAATTTATTAATGAAAATAACTAATTAATGTACTTCTCTAATATTCTGGTGTTCTTATAGGATATATTGTATTAATAGTGGTAGTTAAGAGACCAATCAACTTTAGATGTTGTTTATTCTAAGACTACAATATGCACATAGTGTGGTTCGGACCTATATTATACCATGTATATTAAATGATTTCATATTCTTCCCCACCCATGTCAGTTATGGAAACTGACACCTAGTAGACTCTGGGAGGGTGTTTTACTAAAAATCCTAGTCATAGGATTAATGGATGACTACCCCATATAGCACATCTCTCTTCTCTTGGTGGTTACTTGTGCTAGTATGAATGAAGGTTATTTTTCTCTTGTATTTATGTATAGGTATATGATGGATTTTAGTTATTTCACACACATTTATTACCCTATAGAGTATCCAAAGGGATTTTATATGTATGATGTGTATAATATGTGATTTAATGAGGTAGTTACTCAGTGTATGGAATGTAATGGCTTGATGTATAATACAATATGTTTTATATACATCATATAGGATATGGGAGCTTCCCGAAACTACTCATTTTATATATATTTTTATATGTATTGGTGTGGTTGTTTGATGTGTGATGTGTATGTGGTGGTTCCATGGCCTGGTTTTTTCGAGGTAATTTATTTTTAGAGAGATAAGATAAAGACATACAATAATGGGTAAGAGAATAAAATGATAGGGGCAGCAGGATTGGGGTACCCTTGATGATTATTTATTATAATATATTATTTCTTGTATGTGTTACTTGATGAGAGTTATTCATGTAGAGGTTGTAAACATTGTATACCTATTTAGGTGTCGAGTTGGATTCACTAATGTTCACTATGCTTTAGAATTCATTATTTACCTTTAGTACAAGAGGATTGGAGGAGGATCATAAAATGTATACATTTATGCCCAGCATAAGTTATATAAATTTTATTTTCATATAATCTATAGAATTTTAGTGAGAGGGCTAGATATTTCTAGATTATAGTTATCAAAAGCTTCTTGGACTTCATGGTCACTGTTGTCTTTATATTTTTGGTACTTGTGGTTTCCTCTCAATTTATTAGTACTTTATTAAATTTCATAGTTTCACATGGGGTTTATTTATATATATATACCTATTTGTGTGCTTCTTAATAGGTTTTGGTTTTTTATACTTATTTTCTCTCTCTTCTACATGTTTATATTAGAGGGTCGCACCCCCCATTTGAATATTTTTATACCCTTAGTGTTACTCACTCAATAAAGACCTTCTAGAGGTGTGACTTCAAAGGTCACCATCTATCTCTCCACATTTTAGTATCACTATGGAGCAGGGCTCGTGAAACTAGCTGTTATTTCTTGGGAGTAATTTCATTCTTCAATGAAGAAATACATATTTCTACAAAAATACCATATATATATTTTGAAATATACCCTTAAATGAAAATATGTGATGATATCTAAGTGGTCTCTTTTGGTGGATAAGGTTATTGAATTAGGGGTAGTTCTTTTTCCCAATATTTAGTCTTATAAAAAGTAATGGTTAAAAATCGTATTCTTAGGGAGTTACAATAGCTATTAAATATCACTTAGGGATTGTGGGATGAAATTTCAATTTACATCACCAATACTATACCATGAAATATCATGACCCTTCCCCCCAAATATTATGTTGTGACCACCCCAAGGCCACCTTCCATAGGTCAGGGGTAGGTAAATGACATAGGAAAGGCATGTCCCAAAAAGGGAAGGCATTGAATTTAAACCTGTACACACACAAACTGGGTACACGACAAAAGCAAACCACAATGTAGAACTGCAGATAGTAAAAGTGAAAACTGAAAGTAAAATGGGCTAGTATACAAACCCAACTGAAAAAAAGTATAGCAGAAAGGAAAAAACGTGCTCAGAAGGTATTCCACCAAGGATCCTACTTGAATGGAAGGTTCATCCCGTCGTCTGTCATCACTACCGCTCACCAAGTCTATCAATCACCTCCGAGTAGTATCTAGCCCTACCTTTCCAAGTCTAAGTCAAGATATATGTCGTCTTCACAAGACACAACAGGGTGTGGGTGAAGCCCATATAGGGGTGAGTATAACAATGCCCATTAGGGACCCCGAGACCCCCCAAAGGTCTCCAATAATTCAACAAAGGAAAAACCACAAAAAAATGATCTCAATCACAAATAATAAAGTAAAAGACATATCACAACATGTTTACAACTTAGAGAATAAGAATAAAGATGATTAATCTTAAGTTATATCATTTAATTATATTGAGAGGTTCACCTGCTGATCCAAAAATGGTCGTTGAACTGTTGATCCACAAAGGGTCTCTCTACTACTGATCCCCGGAGGGTCTCACTACTTCTGATCCATAGAGGGTCACACTGATGTCGATCCACAAAGGGTCTCTCTCATGTTGATCCATGAAGGGTCCCTTTTATGTCAATCCACAAAGGGCCACTTTAATGCTGATCCACAAAGGACTCTTTTATGATGATCAACAAAGGGTCTTTTTTATGCCGATCCACAAAGGGTCGCTCTTCATTCTTCACTTCACTACTAGCTAGTGGATTCCCTCTCTTAGCATGCTTGATTTCTATAGGATCCACTTCTAAATTTATGGTTCATACCTTAACCATCACAAATTCCAATGAACAATTAACACAATGTATCTTCTTGTCATAAGGGTTCCAACGTGATAGACGGCGTGTCAATCGGATGCATGGTCTATATGTTATAAGAAAACAAGTAAAAAGGGCCCAGTTGGATTTGAGTATGATCCAACTTGGTTTTATTCCAATATCTCCCAAATCCCAAGTTAAGTATCTCGAACGGACTGCCCCGTCATAAGGGTCCCAACACCTTTGACGGCGAGTCAATCGGACACCTGGTTTACGAGATATTCATGTTTTTGTGAAATGGGACTAGTTGGGTTAGATAGGGATCTAGACCAGCTATACAATTGGGCCCATGGGTCTGACCTAGCTCATAGTTCTGGCCCTGCCAGTGGGTCTGGCCCGTCCAGTGGTTTCGGTTCATGCGGTGCGGGCCAGTTGAGCTGCACTGGATGTTGGGCATCTGGTTCCTCAAACTGGCTGGAGCCGGCCATTATGCTCCAGTCAAGCCGCCCGAGTGGGCCAATTATCACCCCCATGCGGTGAATTGGTGCCACACTATTCCACTAACCACAACCCGGCTAGCCACGGTGCCTGCAGGCCCTTCTATCTCAACATGGCCGGCTTGCCCAGTCTCTGCACCTGCAGTTGGTCCGTGGGCCACTAGAGATTCTTTGTTGGTCTGTTTTCTTTCCCGTCTGCACCTACGGGCCTCCCGAGTCACCACCTTCACTATGAAGCCCATGGATCCACCTTGTCACCATGTTTCTTGGTCTCCCATGAAGAACTCATAGAATCCAAGAGTGAAAGAGGGTCTGAAAATTATTTGGATTGGCATGCGCCCTCCATGTTAGCGTTTTTAAGGGGTGATAACAATCATCATTTAGAAAGAACAATCCCAAAATTTTAACCCCTCAACAACCACCCACATGATAAAATGAGACTCAGATCAACCCATTAGTCAGTTGATCTTCATTTGTTTTAATTTCCAATAAAGGGATGATAGGAACCATAAAAACACTTAGAAATCAAATTAATTTCCCCTACCTAGAAATGGTGTTGCGAACAAAGGAGAAGATTCACGTTCATTTTCATTTGACATTCTTCGTTTCTTGTCAATCCCCAATTCGATTCCTCCATCAATAATCATTCAATCACCATTATTCATTGGAGAGGAAATTCATTAGTGTCACGACAGAGGCTTCTCCCATGGTTTTCAAATCACTTTCCAATGGTTTGATTAAATAAAAAGAAACCACTCACATTGTGTTCATTAATGTGGGTCATTAATGAACTGTAATTAGTGATCCATTAATCCCATGAGTGTTGTGGTTACACAAGGATAGGATCAAGTCATTAAATGAACCTCATTTAAGGACTGATGTTACATAGAGGTTCTTCCAACTGCCTCTCAATGGCTGAAGTAAATGAATAAAATAACCTTTAGTTATTTTATAAAAAAAATTATGAAAGTCCAAAAAATAACATTTTTGTCTAACACATTCTGGTCGAAGTTAGGCATCACCTAAAAGAATCTTGGCACTAAGAATCCAATGGTTCCCTAGGAATTATAGTTCGATCATGAGTTAAAAATATAGAAAAATATCGCACGCACGTTTACTGAACGTACATTAAAAAAATTTCAGAATTCTATTTTGGGCTCTTCGGGCCTCGGAATCGTGTGCCTTTAATTTTTGGCGGTCATGTAAAAAATCCATATAATTAAAATTAATATATGGAATGTCCGGGTCTTTACATTATCCCCACCTTAAGTATTTGTTTCCTCAAAATCCAAAACAAAATCTAAGAAAACAAATGGGGGTATTGAGCATGAATATGAAACTCCCGCTCCCATGTGTTCTCGTGGAGGTTCATGTGATGCCACTACACTCACACCAGAGGGATCAACCATCCAATAAGGACCTGATCCTATCAATCCTCTATCTCCACTGGGAACTCTGTAAAAGTTTCCTGATCACTAATGTCCAGATCGCCCAATCCAATGGTGTGTGATGGATCATGCACATATCTCCTCAACTGCGACACATGGAAATTTTCATGCACCTGATGCATCTTTGGGGGATGATATAGGTGGTGCGCCACCTCGCCAACTCTATTGGGAATATGTAAAGTCTTGATGAACCTCGGAGATATCTTATCACCGCAACCAAATTCTTATAGTCCTCATCAATGTGAGACATGTTGGAATACATTTCCCCCTCCTCGAACTCCAAGGGTCTCTGTCTCTTGTTGTCATAAGACATCAGCCTGCTCTGTGTCGTCTTCATCTCCTTCTGGATGATCTGCACCTTTTCTTTGGTAGCCTATACCAACTCTGGACCCTTAAGTACTGACTCCCCTGGGTCTTCCTAGCATAGAGGTGATCTGCATGGTCGCCCGTACAATGCCTCAAACTGTTCCATGTTTATAGTGGAGTGATATCTATTTTTGTATGTGAAATCCAGAAATGGTAGGTGGTCCTCCCAACTGTGGCCAAAATTTAGGACACAAACACAAATCATTTTATCATGTATCTAGATGGTTCAATCTGTCTAACCATCTGTCTATGTCTGAAAGGCAGTTCTCAAATGTAGTTGAGTCACGAACGCCTCTTATAATCCCTTCCACAACTGGGATTTAAGATGAGGGTCATGATCTGAAACAATATTTGATGGTACCCCTTGATTCCATACTATCTTTTGGACATAGAGGTCTCCCAGGCCTTCTACTGATCCCTACTCCCAGATGGGTAGAAAATGCGCCGACTTGGATAGTCGGTCAACGATCACCCAGATAGAGTTGTGGCCCCTAGATGTGTGTTGTAACCCAGTCACAATGTCCATGGAGATACCATCCCACTTCCATTCCAGATCCTCTAGTGGTTGTGCTAAGACTACTAGAACCTGATTCTTAGCCTTCACTTGGTGACAAGTGAGGCATCATGAAACAAACATTTCCACTACTTTCTTCATCCCTAGCCACCAATACTGATGTCAGAGGACCTGGTACATCTTCTCCACCCCAGGATGTACCACCAAAGGGGGTGTATGGAACTCCCTCAACACCTCCCCCCCCCCAAACTCCACTGGTACCACAGTGCATACTCTAAAAAATAAAACATTCTCTCAACCTATCAAAAATCAATCAGGAGCCTGTCATGAGGATATATGAGCATGTCAGGTCTCACAGTCAATATCCCCAAGTTTTTCCTCTCGAACTCGCTAAAGGATTGGGGGAGTGACTGTTATAGACTAAAGTTATGTTGCTCTATCTTAATCCATAAATGATATATGTAATGCGGCTAGCTTCTCTTTCACCGCACCTAGTAGATGTAAACCCGAACACAATCTAAGTGTGTCTGACAACAAGTTTCCCTTCCTATGAGTGTATACTATCTCAAATTCATAGTCCTAGAGGAACTCCAACCATCATTATTGTCTCAATTTCAGGTCCTTATGTGAGAAGATATTCCTGAGACTCTTGTGATCAGAGTAGATATTATACCATTCACCCATAAATTAGTGCCATCACATATTCAATGAAAATACCACTTCAGTTAACTTTAGGTCATGGGTTGCATAGTTCTGCTCATGTTTCCTTAGCTATCATGAATCATAGGCGATCACCGCTCTCTCATACATCAAGAAACATCCTAGTCTGATCCATGATGCATCGTAGTAGACTACATACCCAATGCCCTCTTCTTGTAGCCTCAAGATGAGGTCACTCTTCAGTCTCTGCCTCAACTCCAAGAAACTCTACTGGCATATCTCCATCAGTACGAAGTGTTTTACCTTCTTTTTTAGAGCTGAATATGTGCTTATACTCTGTAAAAGTTAGGTACAAATCTCTAGTAGTACCCATCCAACCCCAAGAAACTCCGCACATTGGTCATGATCCTGGGTGGCTCCCAAGCAAGCACTTCCTCTATCTTCGCTGGATCAACTGCAACTCTAGCCTTCTAGATAATGTGTCCCCAGAAAGTGGACCTCTCATATCTAGAACGGGAAATTTGAGACCTTTCCATAAAGCTGGTGCTTTCAGATTATATCAAGGGGTAACACCCCAACCCCTCTAGACTGGAGACTGTGCATTACTAAGCACATTGGAATTGTTAGAAGGAATGGAAGCCTGAAAGAACGGTCAGTTTAGTATTCTTGAAGAAAATAGATACATATATATAACTAAAATTACATTGGAAAGGTAACAAAATACAACACATAAAAAAACTAAAAAACTGCATCCTCAAAAACTCAATAAGTGATCTCCTCTTCATAACCTGCTAAAGGTAAACAAATGAAATGGTTGAAATCAAATGCTCAGTAAGGGTTAAAAATAGCAGAATCATGAATCAATATTAACTAAATCATAAACAACATGGCATAGTCAATATGGAATGGTGAATAAATTAAAAACACAAGCCATTAATAAACTGAGAATAAACCTACATCCATAAATTTTTGTCATAGTGAAAACCTCATGGATAGTAAAAACTAATCATGAATAAAGATAATGATTATTAATTTGATGTCATGTATCTATCACATGATACCATAATACTATTTAAATGGTTTAGTTCTATGGGTAGAAACCCGTATAATATTTACAAACAAAATTGAAGGGTTTGTCGCCAAACTGATTATCTCATGACACCTGTCGATGCATCAAGGGGATATAGTGGGCCCCACCCATCACTACATGTCCAAATATTTATTTATACATTGATTAAATACAATATAAATATGTCTTTACATTATCTGTGTATAATAGAGGATACAGATTCATCAACACTTCCACAGTTAAAATAACATTTCAAATAAACCCCATATGTAAAATGGTATACAGTTCAGAAAATAAACATATCAATGATAGAGGGATATGTATATTTAATATAAATAAAATTTTTAAATCAAAGTTGATCTCAAATAATAATTAGGTACTCTACATAAGGATTATTAGGTGAACAATACAATGTAAGTCACAACGAAATGGAAATTGAGACATAGTTCCTTACCACTATGTAATCAGTCGAATCATATGAAAAAATCATAATAACCATCAAATGAATCATTTAATATCTTTAATATTAATAGAATCATGATATTATATCAAAAATGGAAGTACACATGCACCACATACAAGAAATAAGTGGTGAACAATGGAAGTTTCATAGAAATGAAAGTGAGATGGGAAAACCCCTTACAAACTTTCCGTCATGGTAAAAGGTTTTATTGTGAGGGCCTAATAAGAGGTAAAGGGGTATCCCATTATTTATATATCATAAAGGAAGTATGAGGGGGGTTCAAAAACATACCCCATCATTAGTAATTAAAAATTAAAGGTCACAACATTGGGGGAATTCTAGAATAAATGTGTGAGAGAGAATCCCTTACCTTATGCTCAAAGGTGTTCTTGATTGTTCTTAACGACCAGAATAATAAAATTTATCTTCATTAATCAATATTTCTATAACCACTTCAACATTTAATAGATATTTTATAACATTATTAGGTTCATTAATTTCCTTTCTTATGGTTTAATAGATTCAATTTTATTGTTTTGGAAGCATTTTCTTCCTTAGTTTTCATGATCTTTTTACTTGATTCCATGAAGAGAAGTTCATTTGAAATGTGTTTAAACATCCAGAATTGTTAATATATATTATTAGTGACATTAAATAGATATAAATTATTTTATAATGATTCTGGTTATATACCATGAGGATGACTCAATCGATGATTTAATGATAAATGCTTGGATTTGGATTCGTGGTTTTGTGCACAATGAACTTGTTTTGTATTATTATTCCATATTATGAGTGTGTAAGGAATAAAGAACATTAAAAAATATAAAATACATATATAATTATCTGGTTCAACCATTGAAAAGTTTTTATGACTAGTCTTGAATATAGTAATGCAAATTGAGAACCCGTCTTCCTTGAGTGTGATACATTTACACATCTCGGATGGTGTTTGCATTTATAGTATCAAAAGGAAAGGAAAAAATGAGAGATTTTGATTAAATATTACATTATCATATTGAATAACCATTACATGTATGGTACTGTAATTTTCTTGGAATTTAGATGAGGTGAGGTGAGAAGAGAGAACAAAATAATGGAGCTTGAAAAAGAAATTGAAAGAAAAAGGAAGATAGGTTCACCTCTTAAGTACTCCTATTTGAGAAACTTCTTAAGTCCTTTGTTTTTGGCCTTTTAATGATAACATATGGTCTTGAAAGTGGGGGTGGAGGTTAGGGAGATATTTGAGTAGAATTTAGGCAACATGTGATGCTTGAGTGGTGTGGGAGGAAGAGGGGGTGAGAAGTGGTTTATATAGAGGAGGGGGGAGAGGATTTCCCTATATTATATTCATTAATTTATTATTTCACCACAATATAAGAAATAATTAGTCTTCCATGACCAAGAATAGTAATTGTATCATTTTAATCTGAATCAATTGGGATTACATCAATAGAACATCATACATGGATCTATAATTAGTGTATTTAGCTTATTTTGTAAATTATGGTATTTAAATATTCATAAAAAAATCATGTATTTCAGAAAAATAAAAAAAAATTCACCCTAACCATTTTTCAACATTTAAAATCCAAAAATGAATCCCTTTTTTCAAAAATAATTTCATAAATATGATTGATTAAATATGTAATTAAAATCATTATTTAATCGAAAAATGTAAACACTTAAAATAATCCTCTTCATTTTTATGGTGCCTAAATTTATTTATACATTCATGGGTGTGGATAACATTCATAAGAGTCATATTAATATTCATAAGGGGAAGTTAATATTCGTAAAGGTAGGTTAATATTCATAATGGTATGTTAACATTCATTGTAAATTAAGTTAATTCTATCATACGCTAGATATCATCCTGAACACAACCATGTATATTATTTTTTCAAAATTCAAAACACAGAATTGGAAAATTTATGTTCAGTGGCTAGGATATGACTATATCCTAATTAACCAAGTGTTGTTTCAAATAAACCTAGTGCTTTATGAAATATAGTCTATGACTATAATGTATTTAAAAGAAACATTCCCTAATATTTTTGGTGTTATACATTAATCCTTCGAAAATTTCTTCCTCGAAATATTTCATTTATAAAGCCCACCAAAAAGATGTGGGTGGTTCTTCTTCATAACATCCTAGGGTTCCCATGTTGCTTCCTCCATATTTTGGTTTTTCCAAATAACCTTTACTAGAGGAGTCATCTAATTTTTCAATACCTGCTCCCTTGTGTCAAGGATCCCGATAGGCTCTTCACAGTATGAAAAATCAGGTTCGAGTCTTATTTCTTAATTGGTTAGTACATGCATTGGGTCTGGCATGTATTTATTCAACAATGACACATAGAACACATCATGAATTTTGGAGGGACTTGGAGGAATTTCTAAATGGTAAGTTACATCTCCAATTATATCTAGAATTTGAAAGGGTCTTATGTAACAAGGGCTCAATTTCCCTTTCTTATTGAGCTTTAAAACACCCTTCCAAAGAGATACCTTCAGAAAGACATGATCTCACACTTGGAATTACAAATCCATTCTCAGGTTGTCAGCATAACTCTTCTTCCTATATTTTGCTAATTTAATATGTTCTTTTATTGTCTTCACCATTTTTGTGGTCTTTTAAATAAGTTTTGGGCCTATAAGTTTCTTGTCACCATCTTCTTTCCAACAGGTTTGTGTTCGATATCTCTTTCCATATAATGATTCATATGGAGCCATTTGAATACTAGAATGGAAAATATTTTTGTAGGAAAATTCCACCAATGGAATGTATTGATCTCACATACCTTAGAAGTCAAGATAAAATTATCTAATATTATCTTCTAAAGTTTTAATAGTCCTTTCAAACTGTCCATCGGTTTGGGGGTGATAAGCAGTACTCATATGAAGCTCAGTATTCAAAGTCGTCTGGAGAATTTTCCAGAATTTTGATGTAAACTGTGGATCTCAATCAGACACAATCAATAGAGGTGCACCATAAATTCTTAAAAATTCATTAATATAAAGTATTTCTTGGTGTTGAAGTGATAAATCCTCTCTTTTATGAAGGAAGTGTGCTAATTTTGTAAGAAGATCAATAATTACCCATATTTCATCATTCCTTCTAGGTTTCCTCAGTAGTCTAGTGAAAAACATCCATCGTAATGTTATCCCACTTCCACATATGAATAAGTAGAGGTTTCAAAAATCCTCTAGGTTGTTGTTTCTTTGTCTTTACTTGTTGACAAACTAGTCACCTTGACACCCAGTTAGCAATTTTCCACTTCATATTATACCTCCATAAATATTTCATCATATCTCTATTCATTTTTTTGATTCATGGGTGTATAGATAAATTTGAGCTATGAACATCGTCTAATAGTTCCCCTTTTAGATCAGGTGCTGATGGAACGCATAACCTCTTCCCAAATTTAAGAACTCATTCTTCATACATGATGTCTACCAATATCCCATCCTTGACAGCATTAATTTTCTTAGAAGATTCTCATTATCATATTGAGAGCTTTTTATCTTCTCTAATAAAGATGGTTTAGTAGTAATTTGAAAGAGGAAAGATGTTTCCACTTCCTTAACAATTCATATGTCTATCATTCGTAGATCCATGAATATAGGATCTCTTTCAATCCTCATTTGGGTGAGGAGCCCGTGATATTTCCTACTTAATGCATATGCCACCTTATTTTTTTTCCTGGGTGGTAGTATATCAAAAAATCGTAATCTTTGAGTAATTATAGCATTCTCCATTGCCTCATGTTGAGTTCTTTTTGTGTGAAAATGTATCTCAAACTCTTGTGGTTTATATAAATCTCACATCATTCTCCATAGAGATAATGTCACCATATTTTCATACGAAAGATTATGGTTGATAACTCAAGATCAGGATTTGGATAATTTTTTCTCATGAGTCATCAACTATCTTGATGCATTAGAAATAACTTTATCATTTTGCATAAGGACACAACCCATCCCATTCTTTGATGCATCGCTCTATATCACAAATCCCTCATTTCCTGACGGAAGTGTCAAAATTGGAGCATTGAATAGTCTTATTTTTAGTTATTCAAAGCATTTTGTACATTATTTAGTCTATACAAACATAACCACTTTATGTGTGATCTTGGTTAGAGGGTTATCCAGTTGGGAAAAAATCTAAACAAACACCGATAATAACCAGCTACGCTAATAAAACTGCATAAAACTGTTATGTTTGTTGATGGGGGCCATTCTTGGATTTCTTTTATCTTCTTAGGATCAACTAATATTCCATCCTTAGAGAAAATATGTTCAAGAAAAAAAACAATTGAATCCATAATTCACACTTACTAAATATACCATATAATTCATTTCTTCTAAGAGTTTTCAGAATAATCATCAAGTGATTCTCAAAGTATTCATCTATTTTTGAGTATACCAGGATATCATCTATGAATACCACAAAAATGTTATCAAAAAATTCCTTGAAAACTCTATTCAATAAATAAATGACAATAGATGGTTCATTAGTCAGTCCAAAAGGCACCATTGTAACGTTGTAATGCCCATACCTGGTTCGAAATACTGTCTTAGGAATATCTTCCTTCCTCACACACAAATGATGATATCTAGATCGAAGTTCAATATTTGAAAAGTATTGAGATCCTTGAATATTATCAAATAAATCATCAATCTGGGGTAGATGATACTTATTCTTTATTATAATAGCATTTATTTCCCTGTAATCAATCCATAGCCTCATGGATCCATCTTCCTTCTTGAAAAAGAGGATAGGGGCTCCCCATGGAGAAACACAGTGTTGAATAAATCCATTTTCACTCAATTCCTATAGTTGTTTATTTAGCTCCACTAATTCCACATGGTTCATTCTATAGGGGTTCTTTGATATAGGTCTTTCACCAATAATTAGATAAATAGATAACTCAACAACCATCTCTAGAGGATGTCCAGGTAAATACTCTACAAATACATCAATTTATTCCTGCACTATATGCACATCTTCTATTTGAATATTTGTTTCCTCGCCAATTTATATATTTTTTATCTTCCTCTATAAGTATTGCATTCAGTAGAGATACTGGGGGGATCTATATAAGAATAAGGTGGTGTGGTTTCTGCTCTAAAGATAAGGGATTCTATAACATTTTCAAAAATTGTAACTTCCTTCTTCTTACAATATATCATGGAATCATAATTTTATTGAAAATTCATATCGAGAATTATATCAAAGTCAATCATTATTATGATGATAAGGTTAGAAACTAAATCATGTTTACGTGTCACGAGGGGGACTTGTTGGCATGACATTGTTGCAATGATGCATCACTTTGGAGTTTTGACTGATAACTCCTTTATTAAATCACATTGTACATGTCTAATTTTTCTGGTAAACTGGGAAGATATAAATGAATATGATGATCCAGAATCAAGTAAATTATTGGCTACATTTGAGGAAACAATTAAAGTACCTACTACCACATCACTAAGAACCTAAACCTCTGCAGTTGTAATCTCATAAGCTATCCTTGATCTCTTATCCTTTTCGGAGGCAAGTTTTCTTGGCTCTTAGGACACTCATTTGAATATTTTCCCATCTCTCTATAATTGTGGAATTTAACATCATTGAATTGTTTCTTCCCCTTACATTCATTAGATCGATGACCCTTTTCTCCACACTTGTAGCAGACTCCCATGCCTTTTAAGCATTTCCAAAGATGATTCTTCCGACAGTTCTCACATAATGGGAATTTCTTTGTTGCCATGTTCTTCTATGGTGCTTCATATTTTCCATGGTTATTATAGTATTGCATCTTATGTTGGTTTCCCCTAAACAAATTTGATCTAGCAGATTCCTTCTCTGTTTTGATGACACTTGATACAATTTCATCATATGATGAAAATGTTTGAGAATCCAGTGCCATTAGAATACTTGGATTAATACCTTAAAATAAATGATCAATTTTGTCTTGTAATTCTTGTACATATTCTATGGCATACCAGGATAATCTTGTGATGGTAGCCTAATAATCTGGAACATTGTCTTCTCCCATTTTCTTTAAGATAAGTAATTTTATCTTCATTTTAGTTTGTTGATCATGAGGGAAATATTTTTCAAAGAATATTTCCATAAACATCCTCCATTTCATATCTTATATTTCCTCTTCCTTAGTGGTATTTTTGAATCAATGACCACCACTGATCAGTGTCACCCTTGAGACAATAAACTGCCAACCCTACCTTTTCATTTTCATTGCATCTTAACGCAATGGTTATATTTTCAAGGGACTTGATCCACTACTTAGCCACCATTATATTAGTACTCCCACTAAAATATGGGGGCTTCTTCTACATGAAATGATCCAATACAGGTTTAGCATGGTTACTCATCATGACCTGAGTATGTTGCCCCAATATGGTCATAATCTGATCTGCTCTGACATTGACTATGTTGAATTACTCAGTGGGTCAATCCCTACATTGTCCATGAGTATTGATTATACATCTACCATTAGGTATCATTCCTAAATAATTTCATAAAATAAATTAGTTTATGAATCTAAAATAGAAAAGAACTTAACGTATATTTAAATTCTATGCATGGGTAATCCCATAAACATGATCTCTCTGAGAAAAAATTTACATTAAACTCCTTCAAAATGGCTTGTAAAGAAAATGTGACTTATCCTAAGAATATCCCCTGGGATTTTCAATACCAAGAGTTTAGTGACACCCATTGGCATGTACCAGGATACCCTGGGTCGAACCCGATATTCCTTGTTGGAGTTTTCTCTCCAAGTTACATCTATGTCAGGGCCACCTCTACCTATTTGTATCCAGAAAGGGATTTATTTTCTAGAAAAAACCACATAGTCTATTCCTTACCAAAATACTAGGAAGTTTTTTTATGTTTATCCTCAAATACTACCTTGGGTATTTGTTTCATAATATATATTATCTAATCTAGTTTCTTGTGGTTCCTACTAAACTTCCTCCAATACCAACTATAACACCCCAACCCCTCTAGACAGGACCTAGTGCATTACTATGTATATTACCATCATTATAAGGAATTAAATCCCAAAGTAATGATCATTTTAGTAGTCTTGAAGAAACTAGATACATATATGTAACTCAAATTACATTGTAATGGTAAAAAAATTATATGCATAACAAAAACTAAAAAACTGCATCCACAGAAACCCAATAAGTGATCTCCTCTTCATAAACTGCTGAATGTAATGAATTGAACGGGGTGAGATAAAATGCTTAGTAAGGGTTATGAACCGTGTAAGTATGAATCAACATTAACTCAATCATAAAAACTTTTCATAATCAATATGGCATGGTGAATAAATGAAAAACACAATCCATTAATAAACTGAGAATGAACCTACATCCATAGATTTTTTCATAGTGAAAACATCATAGATAATAATAACTAATAATGAAGAAAGATAATTATTATTAATTTTAAGTCATGTAACATGAACATGATACCATAATACCATTAAAATGGTTTACTTATGTGGGTACAAACCCATCTGATTTTTGGAAACAAACTCAAAGGGTTTGTTGCCAAACTGATTGTCTGATGAGACCTATCAATTCATCAAGGGGATATAGTGGTATTTTCCAATAACTTCATGTCCAAATAATTATTTATAAATAGATTAAATATGAGAGAAATATTCCTTTACATTATCCATATATAATAGAGGATGTGGATTCATAAACACTTCCATAGTTAAAACAACATTCCAAATAAACATTGTATGTAAAATGGTATATGGTTTAGAAAATAAACATATCCATGATACAAGAATTTGGATATTTATTAATAATATAATTTCAAATAAAATGGGATCTAAAATCTCCAATAGTTACACAACATAAGGATTATTAGGTGCACAATACAAAGTAAGTCACAACGAAATGGAAATTGAGCCATAGTTCCTTACCAAAATGTAATCAGTCGAATCATATGAAAAGAAACATAATAAACATAAAATTAATCATTTAATATAATTAATATTAATATAATTATGATATTATATGAAAAATTGAAGTAAAAATACAACACATACTTGAAATAAGTGGCAGAAAATGGAAATCTCATAGAAATGAAAGTGAGGTGGGAAAACACCTTACAAACATTTCCACATGTTAATTGGTGTTATTGTGAGGGCATAATGAGAGGTAACAGGTTATCCCATTATTTATATATTATATGGTAATTATGTGTTAGGTTAAAATACATACCCAATCATTAGGAATTAAAAATAAAAGGACACAACATAGGAGGAATTCTTGAATAAAAGTGAGAGAGAGAATCTCTTACCTTATTCTCGAAGGTGTTGTTGATTGTTCTTAATGACCTAAAAAATCAACTTTATCATCATTAATAAATTTTTATAAAACCTCATAATAATTCAATTGATTTAGTATAAACTTGTTAGGTTCAATAATGGCCTTTTTAATGGGTTTAAGAGATTCAATTTTATTGTTTTGGAAGCATTTTCTTCTTTGGTTTTCATGATCTGTTTACTTGATTTCATGAAGGGAAGTTCATATGAATTGTGGTTAAGAATCCATAATTATTAATATATATTATTATTTTAATTAAAGAGATATGAATTATATTATAATGGTTCTGTTTATATACCATGAGTATGACTCATTTGATGATTTAATGATAAACACTTAGATTTGGCTTGGTGGTTTTGTGCATAGTGAACTTGTTTAGTAATATTATTCCATATTTTGAGAGTGTAAGGATTACAGAACATTAATAAAGAAAAAATACATATATAATGATCCAGTTCAACCATTGAAAGGCTTCTTGACTAGTCTGGAATATATTAATGCTAATTGAAAACCCATCTTCCTTGAGTAAGATAAATTAACACATCTCAGACGGTGTCTGCATTTATAGTATAAAAGGAAAGGAAAAAAGAGATATTATGATGAAATATTCC
Organism: Viscum album; assembly: GCA_963277665.1. Lineage (NCBI taxonomy): Eukaryota > Viridiplantae > Streptophyta > Magnoliopsida > Santalales > Viscaceae > Viscum > Viscum album. The sequence continues at coordinate 576,111,625 of OY728161.1, read as the reverse complement.
ATTAGGATAATTAAAATCAAGTAAATGTATGGTAATGGAATTATCATGGAATTTGGATAAGGTTATGTGAGAGGAGAGAACAAAATAATGGAACTTGTAAAAGGAATTGACTGAAAAAGGAAGAGAGGTTTGCCTCTTTAGTACTCCTCTTTGAGAAACTCTTTAAGGCATTTGTTTTGGGACATTTGGTGACCAGAAAGTCTTGGACAAGGGGGAGGAGGTTAGGGAGAAGTTTGAGAATAATTTACGCAATTCTTGAAGCTTGAGTGGTGTGGGAGGAAGAGGGGGTGAGGGGTGGTTTATATAGTGGAGGGGAGAGGGGATTTCTCTATATTATATTCTATAATTTGTTATTTCTCAACAAGGAAAGGAATAGTGAGTCTTCCATGACCTATAATAGTAATGTTATCACATGAATCCAAATCAATTGGTCTTACAACAGTAGAACATCATACATGACTCTATAATTAGTGTATTTAGCTTATTTTTTAGATTATGATATTTCACTATTCGTCAAAAAATTCAAGTATTTCAGAAAAATACAAAAAATTTACCCTAACCATTTTTCGACATGTAAAATCCCAAAATGAATTCCATTTTTTTTAAAAAATTAAATATGATTACTTAAATATTTAATTAAAATCATTATTTAATCGAAAAATATAAACATTTAAAATATTCACCTTCATTTTTAAGGTGCCTAAATTTATTTATACATTCATGGGTGTGGATACCATTCATAAGAGTCATATTACTATTCATAAGGGTAAATTACTATTTATAAGGGTGGGTTACTATTCATAAGGGTATGTTACTATTCACCAAAAATTAAGTTAATTCTACCAGACTCTAAATATCATCCTGAACCCAACCGTGTATGTTAGATTTTCAAAATTCAAAACACACAAGTGGAAAATTAATGTTCAATGGCTAGGATATGACTATCTCCTAAATAAAAAAGTGTTGTTTCAAAAAAAACTTAGTTCTTTATGAAATATAGGCTTTGACAAGAATGTATTTAAGATAAACATTCCATAAAATGTTTGGGGTGCTACACAAGGACTATATACAGATGTGTGGAATGATCCTCCTTTGATACCCAGTACACCAATATATCGTAAATGAAGACCACTACGATATGATCGAGGAAAGGTAGGAAGATCCTATTAATGAGTCACATGAACACTATTGGGGAGTTCAGCACACCGAAAGGAATCACCAAATCTCATAGTGGCTATACCGGCATCTGAAGGATGTCTTCAGTACGTCCTCATCCTGCTCCTGAAGCTAATGATAGCCTGATCTGAGGTCTATCTTTGAAAACCACTATGCTCCCTTCATCTAGTCAAAGAGATCATAAATCCTTGGAAGAGGATAATTTTTCGTCACGGTCACCAGGTTTAGGCACCTATAGTCTACGGAAAGCCTAAAACTCCCATCTGCCTTCTTGGAAAACCAAATTGAGGCTACCCATGGAGAGACATTGGGTTTTACGAACCTCTTCATCAACACGTCCTCCAATTATACCCTCAAATAATGAAGCTCCAAAAGAGCCATCCTATATGATTATGTAGATATTTGTGTCATCCTGGGATATAGTTCTATGTAGAAGTTGACCTCTCTGCAAAGAAGTAGTCCCAGATTATCCTCAGGAAAGACATCCACATACTGGTCCACCACTATATGATAGCTCAGAATCCCCTCGTCAACTGCACCAAGGTTAAGGCTAGTCAACTGATTATTGATCATATTAACCCTCCTTTGAGAAAGTCTATCTTGTTTTTAAAATGTTCTCTTATCATAGGTGAAGGAAAATTGAGTCCCATCCTCATGGACACACTGCACTTTCCCTAAAAAAAAGATGATCTTAGCATGGACTGTGGATAGACAGTCCATACTCAATCTGATGTCGTAAGGCCTCGATAATGCTACTAAGAGATCCCAGACAAAGATCTAACCTCCTAGATTAAGCTCACACTACTGACACCAGTGGGTAATCATCAAATCCCCTTTTTTAGGACTCTCTAATTGTAATTATCAAGCTATTGGCTCCACTAGTATCTTCGAGCTCCGAATGAGAGTTGTGGAAATAAAAGAGTGACTGGAACCTGTGTCTATAATAAATACATCTAGGTTGGAGTAGACACACATTGTACCTCGAATCATCTCTAGATAATTGTGGTCATAAGCCTCTTCAGCCTAAAGATGAGCTCATCCATGCCCACCTACTACTTGAGGTCAAGGTGGACCACCTAGGGGTGGTGGCAGTAGTACCTCAAACCATCTCCCACCACCTATTGCATGACCTACTCCTCTTCCACGTCTTCCACCCTGCAGACCTCCTCACTCAAACTTATTCCTCTACCTCGATGATCCTTTGACCATCTGCTGATCATCGGTATGGCGGGTCAGGAAATTGTGAGACATGTGACCGTTCCCGCCACACGATTAGCGTAGTCTTCTCTTCTACTGCCCTCCTTTACCCTACGAGTTCCACACCTCCCACCCTACATCCTAGGGTCATCCTCAAGAAGGTGTGGCCCACTTGGACCTCTGATTCATCTGCCTACTACCTACGACAGATGAATCGGCTGTTTGTTTTCTAGTGGTGGATCTCACCATCAGTGTCTACTCAGCTAGGAAGCTCTCCACCAATAGTTCTCGTTCTAGCACTCCATCCTGCATCAGGATGTTGAGTGATAACATTGATGCTCAGATATCCCGTCAGAGTCCCCAATCAATGGTTTGGTTCCTGAAGAATGGTTATATAACCATGTTGGTGGAGTAGCGATAGAGGTCAGTGAATCTCACCAAGTACTAGACTACCTTCAGGCTTCCCTGCTGTAATTGCAGTAGCTCTTGAATACCTATGGAGCATAAATTTTCTAGAATGAACTCCACCCTAAAGAGGCTCCTGAAGTGTGGCTAGTAAATAGTCTTCTCCTCATGATTCTAGAGTGACAGGCTTCACCATCTCCATGTTGTTCCCTAAAAGAGACTAGAAGCTAGGATTACCATCTGGTCTGCTGGTGTCTTGAAAAAGTAGAAAACTCATGTCACAGCCTTCATCCAGTCCTTAGCTACCTGCAGATTCATCTCTCCTTGAAACCATGGAGGCCTCTGTCATTGGAACTCATGCATGTTGCTCAGTCGGATTGCACAGTCCGATGGTGGGTCTTGTGGAAATTGTTGCCCTATGGGTGTTGGTACTGCTTGTACACCACCTGAAGGTGATATCGGTGTAAGAGGGTCTTGCACTGATGCCTCATCACTTGGTGGTATGTCATCATCATCTCTCACTAGAATCCTGGCTAGATGTATACGTGGAGGCATCCTATAAAAAATAGGTGTCCCATGTTCAATAAGTTATACCTGGGGAGCTGTCTCAAAAGAGAAAAACATTTTCCAAAACACACGCAAATAGTTTTTTCATGTATTGAGTCTGAAATCAGAACTCAGTGTCTTGGTGTATGGATGCATCAACCATCACAACAATACTGGACTCCCTGATCCTTAATCCAATCTCAAGAAACTTAACATTATTGCTCCTTTAAAAAACAAACTCTTAGTTCTTCTTGTGGAACCAACTAACCTCTGATACCACTTTATCAGGACCTGTCCCTCGGGGCCCGTGTTGTGACTACCTCATGACCGCCTTCCACATGCTAGGGGTTGGTGACTGAACTTGAAAGGCATATCCCCAAAAGGAAAGACATTTATTCTAAACTTTTACACACACAAACTAGGTACATGATAAAAGCAAACCAAAAGGTATAACTGATGATATTAAAAGTGAAAACCAAAAGTAAAATCGACTAGTATACAAACCAAACTGAAAATAAGGTACATCAAAAAGGGAAAAAATGATATGAAGGTCGTCTACCAAGGATTCTACCTGAAGGGTAGGTACAACTTGTCGTTTGTCGTCACAGCTACTCACCACATCTATAAATCACCTCTGAGCACCATCTATCTCTAGCTCCCCAAGTCTCACTCAAGTTGTCTATCATCTTCACAAGACACAACAATGTGTGGGAGAAGCCCATATACGGGTGGGTATAGCAATATCCAGTAGGGACCCATACACCCATGAAGGTCTCCCATAATTCCACAATGGAAAAAACACAAACCACGATCTCAATCACAAAGCATAAAGTTAAAGACAGCTCACACTAGGTATAAAACTTAGATAATATGAATAAATATTATTAGTCATAATCTAGATCATTTTATTCTATTGAGAGGTTATGTTTCTGATCTACAAAGGTTCATCAAACTATTGATCCACAAAGGGTCGCTCTACTACCAATCCATGGAGGGCCGCACTACTGTCGATCCATAGAGGGTCGCACTATTGTCGATCAATGAATGGTCTCTCTCATGATAATCCAAAAGGGTCTCTCTCATTCCGATTTACGAAGGTTCACTTTTATGTCAATCCAAAAATGGTATCTTTTATGTCGATCCATGAAGGGTATCTTTAATGTTGATCCAAGAAGTTTCTCTCTTCATTATTCACATCACAACTAGCCACTGGATTCCCTCTCTTAGCATGCTTGATTTTTGAAGTATCTGATCCTCAAGATATCAGTCATACCTCAACCATCACAAAGTCCCAAAAATAAGTAACCAATGTACCGTCTTTTTTAAGGGTTCCAAATCAACAAACGGCACGTCAATCGGATGCCCAGTTTGTAAGTTATAAGAAAAAATGTAAAGAGGGACTCGTTGGATTCGAGCCCATTCCAACCTAGCCTTATTCCAACTTCTTCCAAAACCCTAATGAATTATCTCGAAAGGACAGTCTCATCACAAGGGTCCCAATTCCACGTATGGTGTGTCATTCGGTCATTGGTTTCTGAGATACTCATGTTTTTGTGAAACGGGACCGTTCGGGTTCGATAGTGGTCTGACCCGGCCAGTGGGTTCGGGCCAACTAGTGGATCCAGCCTACCTAGAAAACATTGCATGCATAGTGAGGATTAGTTGAACAAAATTGGATGTTGGTCATTCAGTTCCATGTAGCTGGTAGTGCTCATGGGGCACCTCTTTTTCTTATGAAAAGGCTAGCTGGAGTCGGTTGTTGCACTTAAGCTGTGCGATTCGAGTGGGCTGCTCATCTCCCCTTGCATAGCGCGTCGGTGCTGCGCCATTCCACCTGCTGCAGCCCAGATGGACGCAGCTCCTATGGGCACCTCTATCTACATGTAGTCTTCTCAGCCAGTCATCGGTGCCACCGCACCAGTGGTTGCTTCTGCAGGACATCGGAGTTGCTCTGGTGGTCCGTTTTCTTTCTCATTTCAGCATGTGGGGCTCTCGAGTTGCCACCTTCACTATGAAGCACACAGAACCACCTTCTCACCATGTTTCATGGAAACCCATGAAGAACTCATGGATACCAATAGGGTCAGAGGGTCTAAGGCATGTTCAGATTGACTCGCATCTTTCGCGTTATCATTTTAACAAGGGGTGATAACAATCATCATTTAGAAAGAAAAATCCCTAAATTTTAACCCCGTAGCAACAACCCGCATGAACAAATGAGACATGGATCAACCCATTATTCATTTGATTATAATTCATTTTATTTTCCATGAATAGTTTGAGAGGAATCATAAAAACACTTAAAAATCAAATTAATCCCCTCTAACTGGAAATGGTGTTGCGGACGAAGGTGAATATTCACGTTCATTTTCGTTCGCCGTTCATTACCACTTGTTGATCCCCAGTTTGATTCCTCCAATGACCTTTATTCAATCATAGTTATTCTTTAGAGAAGAAATATGTCAAAGTCATGATATTGGCTTCTACTACAGTTTTTAAATCGCTTTCCAACTATTTGATTAAATAAAAATAAATCACTCACATTGCGTTCTTTAATGTGGTTCATTAATAAAAAATAATTAGTGATCCATTAATCCCATGAGTCTTGTGGTTACAAAATGAGAGTATTGAGTCATTAAATTAATCTCATTTAATTACTAATGTTACACAATGGTTCTGCCAACTACCGATCAATAGAGGAAAAAAAGAAAAAAATAACCTTTAGTTATTTTTTTTAAAGTCCAAAAATTAACTTTTTTGTCTAACACTTGTCGCTTGAAGTTAAGATTATCCTATGTGAATCCCAGCACTGTGAATCCAATGGTTCCCTTAGAATTCCAATTTGAGCACCAGTTCAAAAGATAGAAGAATCATGCCCGCAAATTTACTGAATGTACCTTAAAAAAGTTCAAAATTCTTTTCCAGGATCTCTAGGCCTCAAAATCAGTTGTCTTCAATTTTCTAAGTCTTGTAAAAATTTCGTATAATAAGAAAAATATGGAATTTTTGGATATTTGCATAAAATTAGGGAGGTTATGATGTTATATTGTTGATATTGGATTTTTTTGAATAAAATTAATCACTACTTAGAGACAATGTAGTCGATTATATAAGAGGATTTGTTAAGGATGTATCTATTGTATGTGGTGAGGCATCATGGATTGATCATGGCCATCATCTCTAACCATGATAATTTTTTCACCACAAGGATTCAGATAGGTCTTAATCATGACTATTTTATTTATTTGTTCCTTATAAATATTATTCATCGATAGAAATATTATCAAAATGAGTGGACCATCGAAACTCATTAAGACATGTTGCACTCATTTGTTCTGTATTTTAAATGTTTTTTTGGTAGAAACCTTCCCATGGACAATTTTTCTTAATTTTTTTTTCAACTCTACCATTGAAATGATATCATATGATGTATTTTTATATAAACTTTTAGTTCTATAATGTGATATACTAGGGTCAAATTGATAACTATTATATTAATATAATTTGAAAAAATAATGTTAGATATAATTTATGTGATCTATGATGTGATAAACGATATTCATGATCATAGGATGTACTATACTTACCAATGGGGTTAAATTATAGAGTATTAAAATGGAGATCATGTTGTCCTCGGGGTGGATCCTTATCATGGAATTTATGGTTGCAACATTGGAGTAAGAATTTCCTTGTTTTTTTGGGCCATTCGAGTAGTGGGAATATGTCTATGTCTTCACATATCAATTATAAATTTTTCCTTAGTTGAATCTAATTCATGGTGTCATTAATGTGTCAAAGCCTTAACTCTATCTTCCTAGTGGTTAAAAAAATATTTTTTTGGATGAGAACAATTTCAATTATGATGTGACATTTGAGGAGACACATATAGAGATTTAGGTTCTCTAAGAAAAGGAATATCATGGTTTTTTTATTCACATAATTCATGTCATATAGAGGTATCATGTCATGGTGTAGAGAACCTGGTAAGGTGAGTTATATATACATGCTAAATATCCGAGCTTATTAACACCTAAATCTTCTAAATTGACAAATTTTTTTCTTATGTTATCCATTATTTGGATTATTTTATGATTCTCTCTTCCTTTATTCCTTTTTTATGTCCCTGATAATTTTTGGGAGGAATTTCCCCTAGAATTGACAATTTTTGGTTGGTTAGTAGTGTAACACCCCAGTTAAATAAAGAATATGAAATTTTCATATTTATCCATATTTTTGAATAAGATATTAATATGACTTTAAAGGGGACGCTATGCTCGATGGCGTACCCAACACGCAACAACGAGTTTCTTCGGAATCTTACGTTGCACTCTAATAATAAAATAATATTATTTTAAAGGGTAGTTAACATGTAGCCGATGTATTGGCGGGAATGGATAGAAATAACTAAAATATGATTATATATGTTTTTAAATGTTTTTACATTTATCAAATAAAAGGTAAAGGCATAAAATATGGAAAGAATTCAATTTTAGGCGTATATGCCCTAGTTTTCACTAAAGGTTCACTTATCGCCTTTTGATGGATAACCGTCATTAAATATAGTTTCTTTCACACTTATACATCCTTTTGGACCAAATAAAACTCTTCTTAATAATTGGGACATCAAAATTTACTTTGTGTAAATTTTTGGTAACTTTTTGATAAAGTTCATTTTTTAATGAATAGTGTAAAATGTTGTATTTTAATTCAAAACCTCTTTTTAACATAATTTATTTATATGATTAGATTATCTTTTGAATTGGGTTTAAAGTGAAATTATAATATATTTTTACCATTAAATCCAATAGTGGTCTTTGGAATTAATTTCACTTTGAAAACAGACTTAAACTAGTGTCAATATTTTGATACTTATTGTTTCATAAAAACACGCTATTTGCTCTGACAGTGGGAATTAATTATTAAATTAATTAATGTTACTTATATGTTTTGAATTTTGTAAAATAGACTTCATCTTTGAATTCGGAATATCAAATATAGCTTAGGGTGAAGTTTTTGGATTTTTTCTGAAAAACTTCAATTTTTGATGAATAGTGAAACCACTAAGTGGTACTTATAAAAACTGATTTTTCAATTTAAATGAAATTTTGCCATCTTTGTGTTTTGAATTTCAAAAATCCGACAAAAATGGTTTTCATTAAGAGGTAAAATGTGGTAAAATGGGATAAAAATAATTTTTTTGGTCAATGGTAACTTATTAAGTTTTTAATCGCGATTAGAGGTAATTAGTGTAGTTTAGGGTAAAAATAATGTTTTAATAATATTAAATGAACTTGAAACATGTCCTAACCTCATTGTATGTGTCGTGGCCGACCAATAAAACCCATGGGTCAACTTGGGGACCCCATGAAGCCACTTTGGTTGGAAAATGACATTAATATCTTTTTACTTAAAGTTAAAGTAAAAAATGAGACAAACATGAAATATTTTACTAAAACAATTTTTACATGGGTTTATACAAATCAGATTTTTGACTATAAATATTAATTGGAAAGATAAAAAGCTTTCCTACATCATAGTATTTTTTTTATAATTTTTAGACATTAAATAAATTAAATTATTTATGACATCATGACAATGCAGCGATGACCTCATTATTTAACGATTTAAATAAAATGGAAAGATAATGTAATATCTAAGACCTACACATGTCTGAAACCTATTGGATGAGTGGATTTCGAACTCTTATCACCTTATCCTCGAAACACATCAATTTGGGACCTCTAAAATCCGAATACCATTTTAAAATAAAGTGACTTTTCTTTACCTTCCAAGAGTGCCCCTCCTCTCCTCTTATAAAAGGCCCCCACCTCTACCACCTTACCCACACTCCCAAAGCCTTTGTCTCGGCCAACCTCTGCCAATTTTGTCTCTACACCTCCCTATATTACTCCTTGAAGCCTCACATTGGGCATAAGGCTTCCCAAGGAAGCCTTTGAGCTCAAACCAAAGGGAGTTACCCGATTTTAAGGTAATGTCTTAACTTAAGTCCTTTTGTTTTATTTTGCTTCTCCAACCCCCTAAAATCTTTTTATTAATTTCTTTTGTAACAAATACAGTATCATAAATATACTAGGATTTTTTTATAAGAAGTATTCGAGCTACACTTTCACACACCTACACCTAATTGTTAAAGAACATACTGTTTCTGTGGATGGCGAATTTCTGCCTCCCGAAACGATGATTGTTCAACATTCTTCTTACACCTTCAAAGGTGGCCATTAATATGAAACTATATTTATATATGATATATAATATTTTTAGTTTTTCCTTAAGCTTCTGTATTTTTCATTTTGGGAATACCTTTATGGTTTCCATTATGGTTAAACGCGATATCTTCATTTAAGGAAGTGCGGACTACCGCCCCCTCAAAGTGATTTGATTCGTTAATACCATATGTGGTACGTATAAAAGATATATTTAATGATATTATATATGATACCATACTTTAATTAAAATAATATTATGTATCATTATGTTTTAATTCCATTAAATATGAAATAGAAATGGAAGTAGTGTTCATGCGAACGTACGGCTTACCGTCTCCATGAACGGTACATTTCATTTCTTATCTCTAAATGTTATGTAATATTATAAGTACATATATATAATGGATATATATGTAATATATTACATCAAAATTATGGATATAATTCTGGAATTATAACATATATATCTCTCTCTCATTTTGTTTTAATTCCATTAATATGACAAAAAATGAAAGTAGCGTTCATGCGTACGTACGGCCTACCGTCTCCATGAACGGTGCTTTTCGTTTTTATCTCCAAATGATATGGAATAGTATGAAATGAATATTTACTGGATATATATGATATTTTAATCATTAATACTATTCTAGAAATTATTTACTTATAACTACATGGGCAATCTTTTTTCGAACAAGTTCATTTTTGACTCATGTACCAAACATTGGCAAAAATGTCTGATATGAACTAACATTATTAAACAATTATAATAACATTATAATATTTGATATGAACTGAATAATAATCTCTAAAGGAGGTACTTAGGAAATTATTAATTGACCAAAGTTTATTATTCAGGAATATAAATAAATGAACAAGACAAGTTGGACTTGAGGCAAGGGATCCTACACCTCTCTTTCTTTTTAAGTACACTCTTTTATGTTATTCCTTTTAATCTCATCTTTGTTGTTATTGGGATATTATTTTATATTACTCTTACTGTAAGTTTTATGTTCATATGATGAGAGACCCTATTCTCTCTCATCAATCCATTTTGAACGTTTTGAGTGGCGTCGTTAGGCTGCCGAATTTTTCGTAAGAGATCCAACCTCTCTCTTTATTTTTAAGTACTCTCCTTTATGTCACTTCTTTTAAGCTCCACTTTGTTATGTTGGGGGATGTTCTTTTGTATCCTCTTTCTATAAACTTTATGTTAATATGATGATATACCCTATTTTATCTCATCAATCCATTTTTGTAAGTTTTATGTGGCGCCGTTAGGCTGCCGAGTTTTCGTAAGGGATTTTTCATCTCACTTTTATTCCCGTGAGAGCTATGCTACATTTGCCACAATTTCCTTTGAGTGGTGTATGTACTGCCCATTATTATACACTTTGTGTTTTATAATTTCAATTATGGGTATTCACATCTTCATTGTATGACCCTTCTTCCATGGGGTGTACATTTCGAAAGTTACCCAACTCGGTAAAGGGGCCTTTCACCCTCCTCTTTTTAAAAGACTTCTTTTGTTATGTCATTTAATTCACATACTATTATGTTGGGATATGTTCTTTTATATCCTTATTGATGTAAATTTTATGTCCAAGTGACAATATTCCCTTTTTATCCCTCATCAACTCATTTTGTGAATTTTGAAGTGATGCCGTTAGGCTGTCGAATTTTACCAAGGGAACTTTTTAGCCCAATTTTGATTTCTTTGGGTTCAACATGTAGTTATTGAATATGTCATCTTTTGAATATGTGTGAATGACCTATTATTGTTTTACACTTAATATCCACTTATATTGGGTGTATTTATATTTTTCACACATAATTTTGAGATTAAATTATCCTTAATTTAAGGATACCTTCTTTATAAGGGAATTCATTACATTTGACATTTCTATTGAGACTTCATTGTTTTTATGCACCAATTCACTATTATATGGTGTATATACTGTACTTTGGAATATTATATCATGAATCCATTTATTCTCATGATATTATAAAGTTCTGACTAAATGTTATTCCTCAACTATTGTATTCAAGTGTCTCTAATTTTGGTAGAACCCCTTTAACCAAAATATCGCTTTAAATGTTTTAATTATTTGTTATTATTAATATCCATGTTTTCAAAATGGTTTTAAGGATTTATTTATATGGATATTAATGGTTTAAAATGTTAAAAGGTTCAAGGTGGTATGGGACACTTTGATTCAAAAATGTCTTTATTAAATGTTTTAAATGGTTTTAAAAATGGTTTTTAATGGATTCATTATTTCAATATCCTTAAATGTTATATTGTGATTGAAATGTGGAAATGTTATATTTCCTTTATGCATGTTTTATGAGATACATTCATGTTATGTTTCTTCGGAATTGTTTTGAAAACGGGTGGTTCTGTGATAAACTAAGGGCGGGTGATCCCGATATAGCTGTCCAATGCATTGGGTAACGCGAAGGAGTGAAACGTTAAGGTTTCTCCGAAGAGATTTAGGGAATATACTGTGATGGGTATTCCAAATGTAACCAAGAGGGTTACTCCCAACATAATAATGTTATGAATGCCTCAAGTTTCCTTTATGTCTTATGATTTCTATGATTTATTCATTGTTTTATGAGGTATGTTAAAGTGCCTATGTTTTATGGGAAAAGTATGATTTCATTATTATGTATATATAAACTCATGTTTCATTTCCATATTTTTATAACCCTTACTGAGCTTTTTATGCTCATCCCAAGTTTTTGAAATGTTTTCACAGGTCAAGGGAAAGGTATATGATGTGATGATAGTGTCAAGGATGTGTCAAGAAAGAATCCGTGTTTTATTTTAAATATGTTTCCGTTGATGGGAAGAATGAATATTGTCTTTTATGTAACCACTTTTTTTAAATGTGGAATGTAATGCAAGTTTCATGATCTAATTCTCTAAAACTCTAAACCTAAAAAGATCCTCAATGTGTAATCTTGTAATAACTCAAGATTAAGTAAGGTTTAAGGTTGGGGCCTTATAGTTGGTATCAAAGGTCGGTTTAGATAACTTTAGAGGTTAGGGTATTCTTTAAGCATAAGTGACATTAACATAATGGTTAGGATTTCAGAAAGAGTCCTAGTTTTAGATAAAGTGAATGAATAAGTATATCTTACTGTTTACCTTCCTCATTAGTACATGATGGTTTTGTTGATATACTCACACTGACATTTCTATTTTTAGTGAATGGATGGATCTAGCAGGAACCAAAGAGACAACAGGTTTGATGGAAACTGTGGTGGTTCTCTGATTAAGATACTAGATAAAATGGGGGATTCAATGAGGAAACTCATGGTTGTTCTGAACCAAATATCAAGGAGTCATGATCAACCACTTGAACCTTGGTATGTTCTGTAATTCATCATGTACGAGATGACCAATCGATGGGGAAGTTCAGGTAATAATTATATAGGTAACCATTAGAGTTTATATGATCCTTACTTTTGAGGTAATTATGGGTTATTATATGATATGCTAGAAAATGAAAGGCATGAGATAAACATGAGGTTAAAATATGTTATGATCATTTTTGATGATTTTATCTCTTTTTGGGGAATGATTTATTAATTATATAGTTTTGGAAAAAGGACAACACATAGACCGTGTGACAACCCGTCACGTCGGACAAAGCTGTGGGAATCAAACCCACAACCAAAGTGCGACTGGTATTTATCGCCTACCACTGGACTACGTGAAGTCCCTGGTTAGTTTGACTGATTCTGTTTAGTTATGTGATTTTATGAATTAAGATTAATTTGATTTTGGGTTATTTATAAAAATGATTAACCTATCATGGAGGATATGTGATTAGGTTAATTACTTTTCAATACGAGACTTTAGGAGCAACAAATGTTGTTTGGAGATAAATGTTACGATTTAACTTGGAAGACTATGTGACTAAATCCTTCAAATATTTGGGTTTCAATCTTATATTGGTTTACTTTGAATAATTTTATGGACAAATTTTTTATCGGATGGTCCTCGTTGAACTTTGGGTTTTGTTGGACAAATTTTGGAGATTAAGCATAGATTTTCTTTTTAATGGGTTATCCTTTTCTGGATTATCTGACCTTGTACTAACCTTTTTGGTTTTAGTTTTGGTTAAAGCCTAAATACATGGGATGTATATAGTTCTCTTTGATGGATTAGGTGATTCTCTAGAAGTTGATTATATTACTCTTAATGCGAACAAGTCTCCCTAAATACTCGTCTTTTGGAAAAAAATATGAGTTTGATTAAGGAATCTAGTAAAAGTTGAAAGTCAACATGATAAGTGATTATGTTTCCTTATGAATAAATTCCTCAATAAAAAGTAACTTAAAACAAAAATGTTGTCTATTAACTTTTCCTACTGGGGAATCGAATACCGTTTAACCCATCACAAGTTTGTGATTTTCTTATGGTTAACTTTCTCCTAGACATGTTCACTATCACTCTCCCTCAAGAACATGACCCTTTCCTTTTTCTTCCATATCCTTGTTTTTCTACATATGGGTTAACTCTGGTGACCTCTGTACTTATCTTCCTTTATTTTAATGTGATTTTTTTACCGACTCTTGTTCCGATTTGGGACTTTCAAGGATGTTTCCAAGCTCAATTTTAAAAATTGCGAGGACGCAATTCCCAAAAGGGGGGAAGGATGTAACACCCCAGGTAAATAAAGAATATGAAATTTTCATATTTATCCATATTTGTGAATAAAATATTAATATGACTTTAAAGGGGATGCTATGCTCGATGGCGTACCCAACACGCAACAACGAGTTTCTTGGGAATCTTACGTTGCACTCTAATAATAAAATAATATTATTTTAAATGGTAGTTAACATGTAGCTGTTGTATTGGCAAGAATGGATAGAAATAACAAAAATATGATTATATATGTTTTTAAATGTTTTTACATTTATCAAATAAAAGTTAAAGGCATAAAATACGGAAAGAATTCAATTTTAGGCGTACATGCCCTAGTTTTCACTAAAGGTTCACTTATCACGTTTTGATGGAGAACCGTCATTAAATATAGTTTTGCTCACTCTTATACATCCTTTTTGACCAAATATAACTCTTCTTAATAATTGGGACATCAAAATTTACTTTGTGTAAATTTTTGGTAACTTTCTGATAAAGTTCATCATTTAAAGAATAGTGTAAAATGTTGTTTTTTAATTCAAAACCTCTTTTTAATCTAATTTATTTATATGATTAGATTATATTTTGAATTGGGTTTAAAGTGAAATTAGAATATATTTTTACCATTAAATCCAATAGTGGTCTTTGGAATTAATTTCACTTTGAAAACAGACTTAAACTAGTGTCAATATTTTGATACTTATTGTTTCATAAAAACACGCTATTTGATCTGAAAGCGGGAATTAATTATTAAATTAATTAATGTGACTTATATGTTTTTAATTTTTTAAAATAGACTTCATCTTTGAATTCGGAATATCAAATATAGCTTAGGGTGAATTTTTTTGGATTTTTCCGAAAAACCTCAATTTTTGATGAATAGTGAAACCACTAAGTGGTACTTATAAAAACTGATTTTTCCGTTCAAATGAAATTTTGCCATCTTTGTGTTTTGAATTTCAAAAATCCGACATACATGGTTTTCATTAAGAAGTAAAATTTGGTTCAATGGGATAAAAATAATTTTTTGGTGAATAGTAACTTATTAAGTTTTTAATCGCGATTAGAGGTAATTAGTGTAGTTTAAGGTAAAAATAATGTTTTAATAATATGAAATGAACTTTACACATGTCCTAACCTCATGTTATGTGTCATGGCCGACCAAGACAACCCATGGGTCAATTTGGGGACCCCATGAAGCCACTTTGGATGGAAAATGACATTAATATCTTTTTATTTAAAGTTAAAGTAAAAAATGAGACAAACATGAAATGTTTTACTAAAACAATTTTTACATGGGGTTATACAAATCAGATTTTTGACTATAAATATTCATTGGAAATATAACAAGATTTCCTACATCATAGTATTTATTTTATAATTTTTAGACATTAAATAAATTAAATTATTTATGATATCATGACGATGCAGCGATGACCTCATTATTTAATGATTTAAATAAATGGAAAGATAATGTAATATGTAAGACATACACATGTAAGAAACCTATTGGATGAGTGGATTTAGAACCCTTATCACCTTATCCTCGAAAAAAATCAATGTGGGACCTCTTAAATCCGAATACCATTTTAACATAAAGTGACTTTTCTTTACCTTCCAAGAGTGCCCCTCCTCTCCTCTTATTAAAGGCCCCCACCTCTACCTCCTTACCCACACTCCCAAAGCCTTTGTCACGGCCAAACTCTGCCCATTTTGTCTCTCCACTTCCCTATCGTACTCCTTGAAGCCTCACTTTGGGATGAAGTCTTCCCAAGGAAGACTTTGAGCTCAAACCAAAGGGAGTTACCCGATTTTAAGGTAATGTCTTCACTTAAGTCCTTTTGTTTTATTTTGCTTCTCCAACCCCCTAAACTCTTTTTATTCATTTATTTTGTAACAAATACAGTATCATAAATATACTAGTATGTTTTTATAAGAAGGATTCGAGCTACACTTTCACACACCTATATCTAATGGTTAAAGAACATACTGTTTCTGTGGATGGCGAATTTCTGCCTCCCAAAATGATGATTGTTCAACATTATTCTAACACCTTAAAAGGTGGCCATTAAGATGACAATATATTTATATATGATATATAATATGTTTATGTTTTCCTTAAGCTTCTGTATTTTTCATTTTGGGAATACCTTTATGCTTTCCATTATGGGTAAACGCGATATCTTCATTTAAGGAAGTGCGGACTACCGCCCCCTCAAAGTGATTTGATTCGTTAATACCATATGTGGTACGTATAAAGGATATATTTAATGATATTATATATGATACCATACTGTAATTAAGATACTATTATGTATCATTATGTTTTAATTCCATTAAATATGAAATAGAAATGGAAGTAGCGTTCATGCGTACGTACGGCTTAACGTCTCCATGAACGGTACATTTCATTTCTTATCTCAAAATGTTATGTAATATTATAAGTACATATATATAATGGATATATATGTAATATATTATATCAAAATTATGGATATCATTCTGGAATTATAACATATATATATATCTCTCATTTTTTTTAATTCCATTAATATGACAAAAAATGAAAGTAGCGTTCATGCGTACGTACGGCCTACCGTCTCCATGAACGGTGCTTTTCTTTTTTATCTCCAAATGATATGGAATAGTATGAAAAGAATATTTACTGGATATATATGATATTTTAATCATTAATACTATTCTGGAAATTATTTACTTATAACTACATGGGCAATCTTTTTCGAACAAGTTCATTTTTGACTCATGTACCAAACATCGGCAAAAACGTCTGATATGAACTATCATTATTAAAAAATTATTATAAAATTATAATATGTGATATGAACTGAATAATAATCTCTAAAGGAGGTACTTATGAAATTATTAATTGACCAAAGTTCATTATTCAGGAATATAAAGAAACGAACAAGACAAGTTGGACTTGAGGTTAGGGATCCTACACCTCTCTTTCTTTTTAAGTACACTCTTTTATGTTATTCCTTTTAATCTCATCTTTGTTGTTATTGGGATATTATTTTATATTACTCTAACTGTAATTTTAATGTTCATATGATGAGAGACCCTATTCTCTCTCATCAATCCATTTTGAATGTTTTGAGTGGCGTCGTTAGGCTGTCGAATTTTTCGTAAGAGATCCAACCTCTCACTTTATTTTTAAGTACTCTCCTTTATGTCACTTCTTTTTAGCTCCAGTTTGTTATGTTGGGGGGATGTTCTTTTATATTACTCTTTCTATAAAATTTATGTTAATATGATGAGATACCCTATTTTATCTCATCAATCCATTTTTGTAAGTTTTATGTGGTGCCGTTAGCCTGCCGAGTTTTCGTAAGGGATTTTTCATCTCACTTTTATTCCCGTGAGATCTATGCTACATTTTCCACAATTTCCTTTGAGTGGTGTATGTACTGCCCATTATTATACACTTTGTGTATTATAATTTCATTTTTGGGTATTCACATCTTCATTGTATGACCTTTCTTCCATGGGGTGTACGTTTCGAAAGTTACCCAACTCGGTAAGGGGACCTTTCACCCTCCTCTTTTTAAAAGACTTCTTTTGTTATGTCTTTTAATTCACATACTATTATGTTGGTATATGTTCTTTTATATCCTTATTGATGTAAATTTTATGTCCAAGTGATGAGATTCCCTTTTTATCTCTCATTAACTCATTTTGTGAATTTTGAAGTGATGTCGTTAGGCTGTCGAATTTTACCAAGGGAACCTTTTAACCCAATTTCGATTTCTTTGGGTTCATCATGTAGTTATTGAATATGTCATCTTTTGAATATGTGTGAATGACCTTATATTTTTTTACACTTAATATCCACTTATATTGGGTGTATTTATATTTTTCACACATAATTTTGAGATTGAATTATCCTTAATTTAAGGATACCTTCTTTATAAGGGAATTCATTACATTTGACATTTCTATTGATACTTCATTGTTGTTATGCACCAATTAACTATTATATGGTGTATATACTGTCCTTTGGAATATTATATCATGAATCCATTTATTCTCATGATATTATAAAGTTCTGACTAAATGTTATTCCTCAACTATTGTATTCAAGTGTCTCTAATTTTGGTAGAACCCCTTTAACCAAAATATCGGTTTAAATGTTTTAATTATTTGTTCTTATTAATATCCATGTTTTCAAAATGGTTTTAAGGATTTATTTATATGGATATTAATCGTTTAAAATGTTAACAGCTTCAAGGTGGTATGAGACACTTTGATTCAAAAATCTCTTTATTATATGTTTTAAATGGTTTTAAAAATGGTTTTTAATGGATTCATTATTTCAATATCCTTAATGTTATATTGTGATTGAAATGTGGAAATGTTATATTTACTTTATTCATGTTTTATGTGATACATTTATGTTATGGTTCTTGGGAATTGTTATAAAAACGGGTGGTTCCGTGATAAACTAAGGGTGGGTGATCCCGATATAGCTCTCCAATGCATTGGGTAACACGAAGGAGTGAAACGTTAAGGTTTCTCCGAAGAGATTTAGGGAATATACTGTGATGGGTATTCCAAACATAACCAAGAGGGTTACTCCCTACTTAAGAATGTTATGAATGCCTCAAGTTACCTTTATGTCTTATGATTTCTATGATTTATTCATGGTTTGATGAGGTATGTTAAAGTGCCTATGTTTTATGGGTAAAGTATGATTTCATTCTTATGTATAAGAACTCATCTTTCCTTTCCATATTTTTATAACCCTTAATGAGCTTTTTATGCTCATCCCAAGTTTCTGAAATGTTTTCACAGTTCAAGGGAAAGTTACATGATGTGATGATAGTGTCAAGGATGTGTCAAGAAAGAATCCGTGTTTTATTTTAAATATGTTTCCGTTGATGGGAAGAATTAATATTGTCTTTTATGTAACCACTTTGTTTAAATGTGAAATGTAATGCAAGTTTCATGATCTAATTCTCTAAAACTATAATCCTAAAAATATCATCAATGTATAATCTTGTAATAACTCAAGATTAAGTAAGGTTTAAGGTTGGGGCCTTATAAGTAGTGTTTCATGGTATATTCCATGTCCCTATTATGGAATGGTTATCCTCCAATGATTGTGATATCCATTAAATGTGAATCATGGTGTGGTTTTTCAAGATTCAATTTTCCCTTACCTTCATTAAAATAATGGTTTTAATTAATTGATTCAATTAATAATTTTAGTCTCATATGAAGTAAGGGGTTGTATCCTTTAAGATTACTCCAATTAATATTTATGAATAATTTAGTGCATGGAGGGATCCATTAACAGGGTTGGTGTAGTTTTGGAGATGAAATATAAAATGAGTAGGAATTCAATACATGACTGATTCGTATACAACTTGAATAAAACATTGATGTATGAGTGTTGGTGGATCATAGGTCATAAATAATATCATGCAACATCCATTCATGATGTAAATTCATGTGTACTCTAATTTTATGAATCAATATTAGAAAACTTAATCCATGAAATTGATGTTCACTGTGAAAAGTGATCCATGATTATTAGATCTATACAACATGTTTTTTAGTGAGCCTTCACTTCCCATTCATGAAATTACTAAAACATTCATTCAAAGGATATTAATTTGGTAGTAATAATATTTAACCAATCACACCCTCATATTATCCAAAAACCAAATGATTTTATCCCAACTATTAGTGGAAAATTGAGAATATCCACTTTATTTTCATACCCTTGCATAGGGATTGATCTTTATCATCTAGTATTCTATCCATTATTATCTATGATGAGATTTCACACTTAATAGAAAAGGTATATTATCATTTTGAATTTTTTCCTCATGTTTTCATTAATGGAAATAGAAGGTTTTCCACTTGGATCTCATGGAGTTTTACTGTTGTTTGGATTCATGATTATGGTGAAGAATCCATAGGAAGTGTATATTTATTCTGTGATAGAAAATAAGATATATATTATTTTTTATATTTAATCATAACTTATTCATGTGTGTTCTACATGATCATAAATCATTCATCATATATCTTATCCTTGTGAAAAGGGAACACATTTCATTAAAATAAAATCATCATAATCATAATACATTCAAAGAATGTATATGGATAGAAACATTACATCAAATCTATATTAATGCATGTGTAACATCAAAATATTACATCATATATGGAAATTAATTTAAAACATCACATAGAATATTTCTTATGGAAAAAACCATTCTCACATTGAAGGTTTTTCATTGTAATATAAATAATTCCAGAAATATTATAGATAAATATTTCATTCAAAATGAAATTTGATACATGTTAAGGAATCCTGAAATAATTTACCTTTTAGGGTGTTGATTAATATTGATCATTTCATTTTTGTAAAAATAATGGTTCCTCTCACAATTTTTAATAAAAATTCATATATACCTATATTGGGGAAAAATTAATTTTCCATTCATCCCTTTTAATAAAAGATTCAATAATGATAAAAATGAATTTAATAATTATCAAAATTATGGTAATGTAATTTTTTATGTAATTAATTTAAAAATGTATAGTAATGAAAATTATTCCCAACTAAATAGAAAAACATAGTCGGATTTCCATAAAAAACATTTGTATCAAGAATAGTTAATTAATATTTAATAAAAAAATATAAACTATAGAATTATAATGTGTAGAAAAACAATCATCATATAATTGAGAGATAAATGAAAAACCTCCATTTTAAACATAATCATAAATAATCTGAATGAATAAAGAGATCAAATCAGAAATGGATTACTCATTTTATTAATCACCTTATAAAAACCTCATCAATTAGAGAAACATTTATATATTTTAAAACCACCATATTTTTAATGAAGTCATCATCAAACATATTCATGGGAAATTATATACATAAAACAATGAGATCAAGGAGTGAACATGTCTCTGACTATTTAATATTTTGTTTTTTATGAGAATATCATGTTGGTAGTTCGGGTTCATGTACATTGTTCATGGTTCCATAATATCCATATTTTTATTCATGATATAAAAATAAATATATTTGTTATATATATATGTTCATACATAAATGGTAGAGATATAAAATTGATATACAACATTCATTAATATGGAAGGATTTATGTACACAAGAACACTATTTTCACATATCGATAGATGGAAGAAATTAATTGTCAATAATTAATCACCTTTATAAAATAATTACATAATAAGATATATAAAATATTAAATCATCCATTGTTTCCATTATCATTATTAGGAAAAGGTAAATTAATCATTTTTCATCATGGAGGTGGTAGTATGAGAATGATTTGGGGACAATTAATGAACCTATTATGGTTGATAAATCAAAAAATATTTCAAATAAATATTCTCAAAACCCATATATAGTGTATTACAATTAAATTTATAATTAATATATATATAATATAATAGAATAGTTATATCATTAAATTAACTTTCACTGATGATGACATTATTGATGGTCCAAAAACCCTTTGTTTATTTTTTTCATTTCGATGTAAGGATCCTAGTGTATAATCCCCCTAGAAATGATCCACAAATGATTATTTAATTTCTATGTTGTAAAAAGTTATTTCTATGTGAAATAAAAAATAATCAGTCATATTTTCTGGATATTTTTATCACTTGCTGGTTTTTTTCATAAAGGAACCTCATTGAGTTTCACATTCATGATAGGAAGGGAGAAGGTGTAATGGATAGAATATTATATTCTACACAATGATTCCAAAATCCTGATAAACCTATCATAATAGATATAACCATATATTTATAATTATATGGTTTAGGATAATATATTCTTTAATCATATACTGAACCTTAAATAATATTGTAATAATTATTAAACTACAAGAAATTTGATAATAAAAATGAATATTATAATTTTATCGAATTCCCTAAATAAAAAATTGATACATATTTTTACTAGCATGAAAATAAATATTCATATCCATAAATTATCTTGGTCCACTACAATTCTTTGATATTTACTAATTACATAAATTAGATTTTAATTAATTATTTTATTCATCAATAAATAGAAATAAATATTTTATTCATAATATAGTGAGAAAATATTTTATAATTCATCATTTAATATTATAAATTATTTAATAATGAAAAAATGGGTATTTATTACCATTAATATTTTATAAATCAATAAATAATTAAAAAAAATTATTCTTTAGTTAAGAGAATAATAATTATACCAATAATTAAATTCAAATAGAAATCAACCGAGATAAAAGGAAACACATACTGTGTGACCCTCCAGGATTCATTTTCATTCTTATTATATGGGATTCCATAAATTACATGATTGTAATAATGTAATGGGTGAAGGAACACAACATAAATATAATAATTTCCCAATGTTTACAACCACGTTTTGATGATGGTAGTGTAATATAGTCCATTTTTTCTATTTCTCATTAACCGTGTTTTGGAACTAGGTAAAAAACATTTTCTTGATACGTCATTTATTTTCTATCTAAAATTTATTCATAATGAGACCACATCCATGAAATTTTGTATGATAGTTCTCTTCCAGTAAAATGGTAAAGATTTCAACTTCTTTAATAATGGAAGGGAGAAATCCTTTATTTATATATACCTAAATAATATGTTTCTCGTAAATCTACCAACATTTCCAACTCCACCATGAAATTTTATCATCATGGTTCATGAAATAAATATATGTGTAGGAGTTGTAAAACACATTAATAACACTCTAAAAGTCTAGGGACTATAACAAACACTCACAAATAATAATATCTAATGTGACCAGAACGTGTTTAATTACTCTGGGTGGTTCTATTATCATAATATCATATCATTAAGTTTTCTAATTAGGAGTTTAATGACACAAATATACATACATTAATGAGTAATTAGACCAGATAGTTTAATTCATCATATCTCATATTAGCGTCTTACTCAAACATAAAACTACATTTATGAATATTGTAGAGGCCCAAAGCTTGATGTACATGTACATTACATTACTTTTGCAGAATACTTAGTACATAACCAAAACACACACACAAGGACCGTAATAGTTTAGTGTCTTTGGAAACTCGAAATATAATCTTCTAATCATGGTGAAAGATCTTCAACATCTCCCATAAAGATCTTCCTTTTTTTGACCTAAATTTTTTTTTTATCTTGGGGAAAAGAAAACATAAAAGCGGTGAGCTCAAATGCTTATTAAGGGTAAGCATGGATAAAATAAAACATACCCTATACATTTGAACTTAAAAACATGAACATAATGTTTAAACATCAAAAGCTTGAGAAATGACATAAAACATGGAAGTACGTAAGGCATAGATCATAAAGAAACATTAAGAATGATAAAATAACATGGGAATAAAACATGTAATTTTGGAAACCATTAAGCACATGATATGATTTCCATAGTAGCCAAGGCATTGCTTCCAAGACCATCTTAGTGGACAAAGTCCCTTTCTGAATCGAGTTCACTCCTCGTTCCAGTCCTATATTACTGAACCAGTTTAACTTATCATTCCAGCCATGTCTATCTCATGACATATAAATCTTTACCCAATTCATTGTAGAGAGATATAGGTCCCACCCATCTCATAATGAAATCATTCTTACTTGTGCCACAAAATAAACATACACCATTCGTAATAACCCAACGAATAAAATGGTTTCATAAACATCATCCCATCATCACATAATCCATATAAAAGAAATGGATATCATTTCATAATAAGAAAATCTAAACCATTTAAATGAAAGAGACATGATACTTGAAACATACACATTTGAAATAATGTCATATTAGATGAAAAATGGTTTTGATAAAACACTTGAAATCAATTCTTGAGGAAAATATCCTTTCTTCTTCAAAATCATTTTCTTTTCACAAAATGTCATGAAATTTTAAAAGAAAGAGAGTTTTTTTAAAATATTCATGAACTATTTTGGAGGAAGCTTCATGAAAATAGGGCTTTATAAAACAGTAAAAATCTGTTTGTGCCGTATAAGTTAATAAAACATTCTTTTCGTACTTTTTCCGGAAAAGTCCAATAGTACCTCGTAACGTAAACAAAAGAAATATTACATACATACCATGTAGTAAAAGTCAAAAATGGGTAAAACAGACTTTAAACATACATTAAAACACTTTTATAAAACATGTAAATGGATGATAGAAATAACCCCAGTAAATACTAACGAATAAGCAATCTCGGATAAAAATGTGATTTGCAAAATTATCCCTCACCTTAGGTCTGATATGCTTCGTACGTCTCCGAGCCTCATGTATAATGATTAAAATAATGTTATTGACTTATTATAGAATCATATTAATTTTTATGATATCATATATGGTTCACTTATGACTTTATATTACCCGTTCTTTTGTAAATTCCATGTTAAAGAGCGTTTTGGGTAAAATCGTTTCATTTGTCGTCCGTGTTTTGACTTGTAATTATTAATATGATTACTTAGATCATGATTACTTACATCCAGAATGTAAAACATGATTTATATATAATATATATTCATAATATACATATATATAATAAATCGATAAATGGAAAGAAATACACTGTTCATGGAGACGGTAGGCCATACGTACGCATGAACGCTATTTTCGTTTCCTTATTGAGTTGAATGGAATTAAGTAGATGAAATACATATATATACACATAAATACAGTATCATTATTATGTCATATATTTCATTATTACTTATTATATATACTTTATAATCATTCATGAATGGTTAACGTGGAGAATGAATATCATCGCGTCGTGGAGACGGTATTCCGTACGTACGCACGAGCGATGATATCGTTCCCATGATCGAGGAATTTTATTGGAGTGTATGTATACTATTACAGAATCAATATCACTTTACAATAATCATATATAGTTATTATTTACTCCATTATACCCATCCAAGTAAGGTGGTGGTGGAAAATAGATTACACCACGGCGTGGAGACGGTATACCGTACGTACGCACGCGCGGTGATTTCGTTTTCCGTAGGATGGATAGATGGTGAAATAGGGTTGTTTCATACTTATAATAACATTTAAGTATATGAGTGATACTTATGTTATTACGTCATAATTAAACAACCTAAGAAGAATAAGTGGGAGAAGAAATAATGGTGAAAGGATCAGTAATGGAAATAACCTCTTCTTTGAAGCGTCTCTTTGAGACCTCCTCTTAGGGCACTAAAATTGGTCTTTGAAGAATACCAGGACCTCTAGGATGTTTCTAGGGAAGTGTAAAGGATAATTGGGTAGGGTTTGGCCGAGCTTGAAGGCTCAAAGTGGTGTGTGGAATATAGGGAGGAGGTGCCCTTTTATAAGGGAGGGGAGGGGCACCTTTGGAATAACTAAAAATATTATTTTATTATAAAGACAAATTCTGTTTTAAATAGCTCCGAATTGATTTATTTCGAAGATAATTTGGGGATGGGTCTAAATACTCTCATCCAATATAATTTAGACAATTTTAGTTCATTATACTATCCTTATCTTTTAGTTTTGACTCTTAGTTAATTAGATTGACATTTACCATGTCACTTTGTATTTTAATATCATATAGTTAATAAACATACCATATACATCCAAGCGACCCCCAAGTGGTCCATTAATGATACACCTATCTTGATATAAGTATGTTGGCCTAACCTTATATTTTTAGGAATAAAATAACAATCAATAATATAATATTTGTTTTAAAAACTATTTTATGTCAATTTTGACACTATTAAATAGTTGATTTTTTTGAAACTCATAACAGAATTATTACTTCGAAAAAAGTTAATTAAATCATTACTAACATGTCCTATTAATCTAGTAAATTATTTTAATTCATTAAAAGTATAAAATTATATTTATTTGGGTATTTATAATATCAATTATGTTAATTTTTCAATATTATGGTCATTACTGCATCATCATTGTGTCATATATAAATTAACTTATTTAATGTCTAAAAATTATAAATAAAATACAATTATGTAGGAAATATTTTTATTTTTCTGATGAATATTTACAATCGAAAATCCAACATATATTACCCTATGTAAAAATTTGTTTTCTAAAAGATATATGCTTGTGTCATTTTTGTATTCATTTTAACTTAATTAAAATAAAGTGTCCCTATCACTTACAAGTGGCACCATGGGGTCCCAAAATTGACCCAAAGATGCCCATGGTCGAACATGTATCAACCAATAAGGTTATCACACGTTTTAGGGTAATTTTGGTATTATTATAATATTATTGTTTAACCCTTATTTACCGGATTTACCCTTTAACCATGATAAATAAAATATTTACCGAAGTAATTCTTCAAAATGTCTAAAAATAAAATTTACCTATTTACACAATTTGAACATCCTGATTCCAAATATGGAATCCATTTTTCCAAATTCAAAACACAGAAGTGGCAGAAATTAATTTAAAATTAATTCCCGCTGTCAAAACAAAGAGCGTGTTTTTAAGATATAATAACTATCAAAAGATTGATACTTGTTTATGTTCGGTTTAATTGGGAAATTATGTCCAATGACCAAAATTGTATTAAATGGTAAAAATATATTCTAAATATACTTTAAAACCACTCAAATTCATAATTTATCACTACTAATTATTTTGATTAAAAAAGTTGTTTTTAATTTAAATTTAGTAATTTTCACTATTCATCAAAATATGAAAGTTATCCGAAAAGTACCAAAATTTCACCTTAGGCTAAATTCGATACTCCGAATCCAAAAATGAAGTCCATTTTGAGAGATGAAATTTCTAAAATTTTAAAAGGTGGTTATTACTATTCATAACGGATAGTTTTAATTATATTTTAATAGCATATCGTTGTTTAGTGAAACTCGGTATTGCTTACTACCCACGCTATCGAGGAAGGTCGTGGTTGCGTGTAATGAGAGGCAAGTCAAGGATTCATGTTGTGGAAGCTACTTTTGGTGTAGCATACAACACAAGACATTAATGAAATTAAAAAGAATATTTTTCATAAAATCTTGGGGTGTTACATTCTACCCCCCATAAAATCAATTTCGCCCTCAAGATTTGTCGGGGTTATAATTGGTTTACTATTCGAATGTTTCTTTAACAGAAACCCACATCGTAAAAAGGAATACCAAAACAAATATTTAAAAACAAAAGTATGAAACATAACGGTTACCCAAATAAACTAATCATTGGGTTTCCTCATAGGTGAAAATATGGATATGGAAGAGAAATATAACCATCATGTTCTGATGGAGAGTGGTAGAGAAAATGGCTATATAAATCCAGAAATTAAAAAGCCATAAATTTGTGACGATCTAAGGTACCATCTGATTCATCAGATATAAGAGCACTAGGACAACATTTTTGGTTTTCAAGATCATTTCCCTAAAGTTGATGAAATTGGAATTAGAAGAAATACTTTTGTGATTTTGGTATAGTCTCACCGTTGGTTGTTATTTGG
This sequence comes from Viscum album, assembly GCA_963277665.1. NCBI lineage: Eukaryota > Viridiplantae > Streptophyta > Magnoliopsida > Santalales > Viscaceae > Viscum > Viscum album. The sequence goes on along the minus strand of OY728161.1, from coordinate 576,083,894 downwards.
ATAATTTCCACTTCATCTCTTAAATAAGTGAAGTTGAATTTTTCATTCGTGATGTGTTAGAAGATCATGTGATAGAATGATGGGTCATTTCATCTGTCTCAAAAAAGGTTAGAAAAGTTATCAAAAAATACATAAGTCCATCTATAGTGAGATTAATCATATATGGTTCCTAAAATGGACTTATACTTCATATATCATACTTCTTAATATAATAAAACTAGTTTCTACTCAACAGGGACTTCCTGTAGGCCAGTGGAAGGCAATAAAGTCCAGTCGCACTTTGGTTGTGGGTTTGATTCCCACAGCCTTGTCTGACGCAATGGGCTATCGCCCATCCTGCAGGTTGTCCTTTTTCTAAAACTATATTACTATAAAATCCCATCAATAATATCGAAAAAAACTTCTATCCTTAAACAATACTAACTCATGTCCAACATAATCCATTCCAATCATTAGGCTTATCCATAATACTACAGTCCACTCTCATAATATAGTGAAAACGATTACCAGAGATTTAATACCATCGTTGATCCCCATATATCATATGATATGTCTTGTTGGTCACATTCCAAATATTTGAAGGCCTTAATCATGTATTATATTGAAAAATGAATACCCATTGAGCCTTAGTGAAAACATGAATGTAGTTAAGAGTTAACACTTTCCACATACCAAAATCCACAAAATTCTATATACTCAAACCATGATATCACATAGTCCTTATATTAATCATGAGCTCATGAATACAATCAAACATCTCATTATCTTCTTATTCCTTCATTATGCGCATATTATCTACTTTACAAAAATATCTGAATAACCTTCCGTGGTTACTGGTACCATTCAACATATAATTTCAAATAATTTTAGGAAAAACAATAGTGTAATAATCCTTAGATGATTCTTTATTCCATAGTACCATTAACTATACAACATAACTCTCGATAAACATACAATCATTCCACTACCTTCTAAAACAACCGACTGAGCTTCAACACTTCTTTCAGCTCATATATCATTTGTAGTCTCCTCATCATCATCCAAAAAAATACTACCCATATGACCATTTTGATTCTCTTCATGAGTTTTTCTATTAGGTAATTGGTTTGCATAATGCCCTTACATTCCACATTTAAAACATCTAATCATTGTTGATGTTGTAGCAATACCATTATCCTTGTCTTTGGTGTTAACTGAACCTTTTCCTTTGCACTTACTAGCTTTGTGTCCTTCTTTTCCACACCCAAATCATCTTCCAGTTCCTTTGAAACAATCTCACTGATGCCTCTTCCCACGTGATTTACATGAGGGAAATTGAACTTTCTTTCCTCTATGATCATCATGAAACTCTATCTTTCTCTTATTATTTGAGTCGGGAAACTTACCAATGTTGAGATTATTGATCATACTATGAGATTGCTGATTAGTCATAATAACGATGTTTGGACTTCCAGATCCCGTTTCATTTGGTTTCTCATGAATAAAATCATTCCATTGTCTGTAATATCCTCTATTATCGTGAATCTTCCTGTTTCCATCCATTTTCTAAAACCCAAAAAGAATAGTGTGAGAGGCAAAAATCATGCTAGGGAAAACAACATAGTAAAGGGGGAGTATCCCCAATATCTAACATCTTAGGTTAAATTCTATGATCATTGACATAGTTCTAGGACTGTATCCTATATGTATACTTATCCTTAGGGACATCGCTAGACATACCATAGAAATATATCTAGGGATCTCACTAACGTTTTTGCATCCTAGTTTCCAATGGTTGACTAAACCTTTCCTCTAATACCAACTGTCGAGACCCGAATCTTGACGTATATGGACATTACATTATGTTTGTGTAATACTTAGTACATAACAAAAACACACACACAAAGACCGTAATAGTTTAGTGTCTTTGGAAACTCAGAATATAATCTTCTAATCATGGTGAAATATCTTCAACATCTCCCATAAATATCTTACTTTTTTTTACCAAAAAACTTTTTTTATATCCTGGAGAAAAGGAAACATTAAAGGGGTGATCTCAAATGATCATTAAGGGTAATCATGGATAAAATAAAACATACCGTATACATTTGAACTTAAAAACATGAACATAATGTTTAACCATCAAAAGCTTGAGAAATGACATAAAACATGGAAGTACGTAAGGCATAGATCATAAAGAAACATTAAGAATGATAAAATATCATGGGAATAAAACATGTAACTGTGGCAACCATTAAGCAAATGATATGATTTCCATAGTATCCAAGGCATTGCTGCCAAGACCATCTTAGTGGACAAAGTCCCTTTCTAAATCGAGTTCACTCCTCGTTCCAGTCCTGTATTACTGAATCGGTTTAACTTGTCATTCTAGACATGTATATCTCATGAGATATAAATCATTACCCAATGCATTGGTGGGAGATATAGGTCCCACCCATCTCATAATGAAATCATTCTTACTTGTTCCACAAAATAAACATACATCATTCAAAATAACCGAACGAATAAAATGGGTTTCATAAACATCATCCCATCATCACATAATCCATATAAAAGAAGTGGATATCATTTCATAATAAGAAAATTTAAACCATGTAAATGATAGAGACATGATACTTGAAACACACACATTTGAAATAATGTCATCTTAGATGAAAAATTGTTTTGATAAAACACTTGAAATGAATTCTTGAGGAAAATATCCTTTATTCTTCAAAATCATTTTCTTTTCACAAAATTTCATGCAATTTTAAAAGAAAGAGATTTTGTTGAAAATATTCATGAAATATTTTGGAGGAAGCTTCATGAAAATAAGTCTTTATAAAACTTTAAAAATCCATTCGTGCCGTATAAGTTAAAAAAACATTATTTTCATACTTTTGCTGGAAAAGTCAAAAAGTACCTCGTAACATAAACAAAAGAAAGATTACATACATACCATGTAGTAGAAGTAAAAAATGGGTTAAAAGGACTTTAAAAATACATGAAAACACTTTTATAAAACATGGACATGGATGATATAAATAACCACAGTAAATACTTATGAATAAGCAATCTCGGATAAAAATGAGATTTGCAAAATTATCCCTTACCTTAGGTCTGATATGCTTTGTACGTATACGAACCTCCTGTATAATGATTTAAATAATTTTATTGACTTATTATAGAATCATATTAATTGTTATGATATCATATATGGTTCACTTATGACTTTATATTACCCGTTCTTTTGTAAATTCCATGTTAAAGAACGTTTTGGGTAAAATCGTTTCATTTATCGTCCGTGTTTTGACTTGTAATTATTAATATGATTACATAGATCATGATTACTTACATACAGAATGTAAAACATGATTTATATATAATATATATTCATAATATACATATATATAATAAATCGATAAATGGAAAGAAATGCACTGTTCATTGAGACGGTAGGCCGTACGTACGCATGAACGCTGTTTTCGTTTCCTTATTGAGTTGAATGGAATTAAGTAGATGACATACATATATATACACATAAATCCAGTATCATTATTATGTCATATATTTCATTATTACTTATTATATATACATTATAATCATTCATGAATGGTTAACGTGGAGAATGAATCTCATCGCGTCGTGGAGACGGTATTCCGTACGTACGCACGAGCGTTGATATCGTTCCCATGATCGTGGAATTTTATTGGATTGTATGTATACTATTACAGAATCAATATCACATTAAAATAATCATATATAGTTATTATTTACACCATTATACCCATCCAAGTAAGGTGGTGGTGGAAAATAGATTACACCACGGCGTGGAGACGGTATTCCATACGCACACACGCGCGGTGATTTCATTTTCCATAGGATGGATAGATGGTGAAATAGAATTGTTTAATACTTATAATTACATATCAGTATATGAGTGATAAATATGTTATTACTTCATAATGAAACAACCTAAGAAGATGAAGTGGAAAAGAAATAAAGGTGAAAGAATCAGTAACGGAAATTACCTCTTCTTTGAAGCGCCTCTTTGAGACCTCCTCTTAGGGCACTAAAATTCGTCTTTGAAGAAGACCATGACCTCTAGGATGTTTCTAGGGAAGTGGATAAGATAATTTTTCAGGGTTTGTCCGAGCTTGAAGGCTCAAAGTGGTGTGTGGAAGAGAGGGAGGAGGTGCCCTTTTATAAGGGAGGATAGGGGCACCTTTGGAATAACTAAAAAATATTATTTTATTATAAATCCAAATTCGGTTTTAAATTGCTCCAATTTGATTTATTTAGAAGCTAATTTTGGGATGGGTCGAAAAACTATCATCCAATAGAATTTATAAAAGTTTAGTTCATTATACTAACCTTATCTTTTAGTTTTAACTCTTAGTTAATTAGATTGACATTTACCATGTCACTTTGTATTTTTATATTATATAGTTAATAAACTTACCATATACATCCAAGAGACCCCCAAGTGGTCCATTAATGATACACCTATCTTTATATAAGTATCTTGGCAGAACATTAGATTTTTAGGAATAAAATAACAATCAATAATATAATATTTATTTTAAAAACTATTTTATGTCAATTTTGACACTATTCAATAGTTGATTTTTGTGAAACTCATAACAGAATTATTAAATCGAAAAAAAGTTAATTAAATCATTACTAACATGTCATATTAACCTATAAAATTAGTTTAATTCATTAAAAGTCTCAAATTATATTTATTTTGGTATTTATAATATCAATTATGTTAATTTTTCACTATTTTGGTAATTACTGCATCATCATTGTGTCATATATAAATTAACTTATTTAATGTCTAAAAATAATAAATAAAATACAATTATGTAGGAAATAATTTTATCTTTCTAATGAATATTTACAATAGAAAACCCAACATATATAACCCTATGTAAAAATTGTTTTTCTAAAAGATATATGCTTGTGTCATTTTTGTATTCATTTTAACTTAATTAAAATAAAGTGTCCCTATCACTTACAAGTGGCACCATGGGGTCCCAAAATTGACCCAAAGATGCCCATGGTCGAACATGTATCAACCAATAAGGTTATCACACGTTTTAGGGTAATTTTTTTATTATTATAATATTATTGTTTAACCTTTTTTACCGGATTTACCTTTTAACCATGATAAATAAAATATTTACCGAAGTAATTATTAAAAATGTCTAAAAATTAAAGTTTCCTATTTACACAATTTGAAGATCCTGATTCCAAATATGGAATCCATTTTTCAAAATTCAAAACACAGAAGTGGCAGAAATTAATTTAAAATTAATTCCCGCTGTCAAAACAAAAAGCATGTTTTTAAGATATAATAACTATCAAATGATTGATACTTGTTTATGTTCCGTTTAATTGGGAAATTATGTCCAATGACCAAAATTGTATTAAATGGTAAAAATATATTCTAAATATACTTTAAAACCACTAAAATTCATAATTTATCACTATTAATTATTCTGATTAAAAAAGTTTTTTTTAATTAAAATTTAGTAATTTTCACTATTCATCAAAATATGAAATTTATCCGAAAAGTACCAAAATTTCACCTTAGGCTAAATTCGATACTCCGAATCCAAAAATGAAGTCCATTTTGAGAGATAAAATTTCTAAAATTTTAAAAGGTGGTTATTACTATTTATAACCGCTAGTTTTAATAATATTTTAATAGTATATCGTTGTTTAGTGAAACTCGGTATTGCGTACTACCCACGCTATCGAGGAAGGTCACGATTGCGTGTAATGAAAGAAAAGTCAAGGATGCGTGTTGTGCAAGCTCGTTTTGGTGTAGTGTACAAAACACGAAATTAATGAGATTAAAAAGAATATTTTTCATAAAATCTTGGGGTGTTACAAATATCATTATAGTATTTCAGTGTTCTCATCAAACAACAGAACATCAATGACATTTTCAATGAAACAGAACCCCAAGAAATTATTAATGAAAATCCATGGAGAACAAAGATCAACATACAATAATTTTTTATTAATATTCACATTATTATGTACATATTAAATCAATGTAAAATATGTTCGTTCTAAAAATACAACTCCATAAAACATCCACTTTGTCTGGAGCCAAAAACCTATTACTTTCAGTTATCTAGAGTTCACATGATAATAATGATTTTTATATGTCAGTAATTTACTCAAGGTTAATTCCACATAATCTTCCATTGAAATAATACCCAGTTCAACCTCATAACTCTAAGAAAAATACTTAAATATGTGATACTTATAATGTATATTATTTATACATTGATCTTATATTTGAACCTTTTCTATAAACACTAATGATTTATATATCATAATAATGTGTTATGGGTTCATTACATCTAGTACCACACTGATCTATTAGAAAAAGTTGTATGACCATAATACAAATTTAGCTACATCAGAAGATAAAATATAATAAAAAACTATAATAGAAAATGTGACCAAATTATTTTTTGGGAACTTGAAACTCACCACACCTCAATTAGAATAAAACATTAACATCCTTTAAATTTCACATAATCTTAATATATTTGGAAACTACCATCTACATGTCTGGTCATGACTAGTTCTTCATCTACTCTATAGACCATAAATATAGTATTTCAGATATACCTAATAATAGTCTTTATTATTGTCTAATGGTGGTAACCTAGGATAGGTTGAAATATACCTTCCATAATCAATGTAAATAATTCATATAACATATTATATATAATAACATAAATAAATAACCCATTCCTTAATTTGAATACAATCCATTACATTTGTTATCTTTCCCCACATGTTTGAGGAAGCATTTTTGTGGAATGTAGAATATCATATGATTTTTGAAATTATACCCTATTGTATTGTTCTATATTTAATATAATTACTACCATATCAATATATTTAACTTAACCTATTCCAAAAAGTCGCTTATATCAATCATGATAGATACTAATCTCAATAATGTAATTATTTTTTTTCTATGAAATTCAAGGTGATAATTTATTTTACCATGAATTAACATAGTGTAATATAATTATTTAATATCCAATAAATAATATGTGAAAGATATACACTATAACCAAAATTACAACAAGCTTACTAAAACACTTATAAAAAAATTATCTCATTCATTTTTTATGAAACAAAATTTCATTATGGAATTATCAAAATGAATACATTAGAACCTAATTGATTTATTTAATACATAAATGGATCATTTAAATTAGAGAATTTTTTTCTACCTTTAGTGTGGAAAAACATTATTGTTTTATCGTATAGATATCATCAGAAAGGCTATAATTAGGGAAGGTTGTTTTGAAATCCATTTTATATATCTCATAATCTTGGTACTACATAATGGCTTGTAGAATTGTGATTGATTTCCACATCAAAATAGGTGAAATGGTTTCCAGGTATCAAAATATAAAAAATTATTTATACCCTTTTGAAACTAGATTTTCCTTATATATAGTTACTTTTACACACATGTATTCTTTATTATTATTTACACATTTATAATCAATAGGATTTACATCCACTGGAGGATCCATAAATATTAACACGTGGATTTTGTAATTGGAATCCATATAAATATTAAGGTACTCTTACAATGTGAAAAAAATTGAATCCTATATATTCCATGTAATTTAGAGGATAATTATTAACAACTAATAATGGGTTACCATCCTTGGTGTCTAGAAAAAAAATATTATTTCAATATCAAACGTATTTTCTACTCTTATTTTATACATGTTTCTCTGGAGCATATCCATCCTTAGCGATATGTTTAATTAATTAATACACAATTTTATTGTATCTATAGCCTATAATTCATCAATTTATATCTCAGTAACACTATATATTTTATATATATGTTCCTTCTTATAGTATATGGAATTTGTTTTAACGACAACCTATTTTTTGAATGATTGTTGATCTAGTAAATTGTTGTTTACATAGGACATACTATAAATATACAATTGGTTCCTCTTTAAGAATTTTTTATACCTAAAGAGTCCATAAATATTTGCCACATAAAAAAATTTAATTATTACCACACATGTTACATTCCAATCCAAAATTGTTATGGAATACAATCTGCCACTATAGTTTTCATTAGATTTATTATAAATTCTATAATTTGTATCATGTATCAAAAAATTGATAGTGGAATATTTTTTAAATCATAATTGATCTCACCAATTCCACCTAGGTCTAGTTACCCTTTTATAATAAAATATTTTGTTGTGTTGTATAAGGAGGAGTGATTTGGGATTGGATCCCAAAATCTAGTTTATCCCACTGCGATTTTCTATTTTTTTCACACATACATCTCTACGGTAAAATAATTTTGTATTAAAATTTATAAAAATAATAACAAATTTAAATTAAATTTAGATTAATTTTTTTTATTTATCACTATTTAAAATGTAAATATAACTTGTTTTGATAGTGACATTGATGGTGGATATGATTTAGAGGGACCATTATGATGTTCAAGAGGAATGGGCCCAACTGCGTAGGACCCAAGAACACCAGGGGAGTCATCCACACACTGATAATAATCTGTGCATCCAATTGTACTGAGATTTTGTTGACTGATAAAAAAACATATTGGGATACAACTCTTATAAAGGAACTATATCCCATTTCATCATTATGGGTACCATCCTAACTGATCTGTCCATGGAGTCCAATCTCTGCAAAGTCAAAAGTGGTGTTCCATATTCTCTTGATATCTTGATATGTAGTCATCCAAATGCTGAATTTTTTTAGCAATGATATTAAAAATTTGGGTCTACAACTTTTTATTTTTCTCAATAGAGAGAGATAAGAATCTATGTTGGTCGAAAACCATGGTCCATATGGTTTCTCAATATTAGGGGCGCAAAACCACCTTCCAATTTTCCTATAAAATGATACCTTGGGCATCCAATTTGCAAGTATTAAGAGGAAGATTGTTTATGAAATTTTGGATACCCAAAGGTTTCATATAATAATTCCTAGAAGTTATTAAGGCCATGTGAAGTTATCTTTCATCACCATTTCCTTTCTCTCTTCCTATGGACTTCTAAATGCCTTGTGATAACCTAGAGGGAATGTGATGTAAATCCCAAACATTGTTTTTGTAATATTTCAAAGGTATTTGAAGTTATATTATTAGTTTTTTTCATCATCCTATCTTATTATTTAATAGATTAATTTATTTTTATTTCATTCTCAAATTGATAAGATTTTGTTTGGGGGTTCCCTGTCATGTGATGTTTCACACACCGTTCACCATTTCTTCTTCCCCCTTTTAATTGTGGTGCTTGTGTGGTTCGTTTTGCACAATTAAACTATAATAAACATTCTAAAGGCCATTTAAATTTATTTCATTATATAAAAAATAAATTACATACAAAACTGGACAGTGCATCATGTTTTTCATGTGTTTCCTTGGTGAGATTCATTTATGAAGTCGAATACAAATCACTAAATCATCGACAGTATCTGGTGAATCATTGTGTGTTCCCGACTAAAACCTAGGAGGTCTCATAGTATAGACATATTAAAATTATTATTATAGGTGTTAAAAAACATGTAATAAAATATATAAACCCAATCTATTGATGTAATTATGGATGAACATCAGGATATTTCCCCAGGTTGATTGTGCTTAATTAATTCTACTAATTTTTGTTTTTTATCGCATTCCATTTTATTTTTGGATTCTTAAATAATAAAAAAGCTATATTTTCCCAAGCCTCATTCCCTTTTTGTTTCCATAATAAAAAACTTCTTTTGTATTAATGATATAAGGCTTCATCAAGAGATGACCTAGGATTCCTTCTATACTATAGAAATTCTAGTAAAAGTAAACATCTTATTTGATGCACTGGAAAAAATGAAATTTTTTTAACCATTTCTGGGGTTCAAAGATCATTTTTCCCATTCGTTACATTTATTACATTGTTTTTATTCTTAACTAGTGCTTATTTTAATATCTCATATCCCATATTATTATTATTACATTTATTTTTGTGTGTTTATTCTTATATCTATCTCTCCTATCTGTCCAATTATATAATATAAAATTCTCACTTATTATCATCATTAACCCTAATTAATGTATTTTATTGTATCTATATTTAACCTTAAGAAGAAAAAAACAAAAATCACAACTTATTTTCATTCCCTAATCAGAAAATGAAAATTTTCTTGAATTTTACCTAGAAATTAATAATAAAAATCACTCCAAAATAATGTCATATAGAGTTGGAAAATCTAGTAATATTGGGGAACACTTTGTGGATCCTCAACTAGTCCCAAACCAATCAAAAATTAAACTATATTAAACCCCAAAAATCATGGCTGAAAATAAGAGAACCTGAAAAAAACTGACCACCATGGATGTGGAGTACAAACCTACGTATATCAAATATCATACCAAAGAATCCAACTTTTAGATAAGATCAGACATCATCCACATACTTATTAAATTCCAATATCTTCCTTGTGAGGACCCCCACAAACATATTATGGAGTTTCATATAGTGTAAAAAATCATTAAACCCCACATTGTGTTTGAGGACTTCATAATGTTTAGGGCCTTCCCTTTATCCCTTGATCGTGTTGTTAAAGACAAGATATAATGTCTTCCTAACACAATTGGGGGCTAGAATGACCTTAAATGACTATTTATAGAGATTTTTTTCCATTCCTCCTCAACTATATCAATTATATAAGAAATTTTATGAATTAGTAAATCACAAGGAGAGGCCCTTCATGAATATTTGGTGAGATTCAAATGAATTTGTTCAAATACACCCCACCACTAAATTAGTGAAAAGTTTCTAATTCAATACGTCTATGAGGGACTCGTCCCCATGGATCATGGAATGATAGATGTTTCAGCTGATGGTTCCTTATTTAATAAAACTCCTTTTATCAATCATGACTTAATAGAAAACATGGATAACAATTCACAACTATTTGTTACATGAGAAATTTAAATAACCTGAGGAGTTTATGAGTTATTAATTAATCACTAGAACAAAAGTTAGACAATAAAATTAAGGAAGTGGATACCCTCCTAAGGAAATTAGATGACATATAAGGTAATACACACTCTCTCTTTTTTCCATTACATTGTGGTATTTTTATGATAAAACTAATTTTTTTAACCAGTTCCCAAAACATAATAATTCTTCTATATATTTTTTATAAGTATATGTAGGGAATAATCATTAGCAAGTAAAACCCTTAAATTAAGAACCATTTAGGCCAAATCCAAATGCCGAGTGGAATGAAAAATCATAATACCTAATAGGTTAAAACGTGAAAACCCTAAATAGAACTAGTATAAACAAGGAAAGGGAATAAAACCTTATTATCCTTTAAAATCTCAAAAGAATCATCCTCCTCCAAAATTTGAACCAATCCTTAAAGACATGTTGAAGCAAATGGAAACCCTGAGCCCCTGATTCCAACAGACCACACAACTGACTATTCGAGAACTATGAAATCGTGAGGGAAAATAGGAAAACACAATCAGTTAGATAATTATTAAAGGTTCTAGACAAATACCATCCCAAAATATTACTAGTCCAAATTATAATGGTAGTTTTTGTGAAATTACATTTCATTTTTTTATATAAGTTTCATCTTCTAATGATTCTATGCAACAGGTATGTACACCTCTTAAAAACTCTATTTCTCTACCCATAGATGTCTTAACTGAAGTAAAACATGACAAAAAGGTAAAAAAAATATCACTGTGGGTTCCCCAAAACATTCAATTCCTCTTCATTTCCAGCTAATACTCTCTAAATGGAAGAAAATGTTTTATAATGAGATTGATAATGAAATAATGCATACTTTTAAAAAGTTACAAGTAAATATTCCTTTATTGGATACTGTTAAACAAATATCTCACTATGAGAAATTTATTAAAGATTTCGCACCCATAGATGATGATTAAAGGGGAATGAAAGAGACAAACTAGCATGGAATGTATCAGTCGGAATACAACCAGCAATGCAAACAAAATTCAAGGATCCATGAACATTCGTGACACCTTTTACCATAGGGGAGACCTTCTTTTTTGATTTAATGCCAGATTTGGGTTGTTTAATTAATGTGATGCCTTACTCTTTGTATGCATATCTATGGGTTGGATAGATTCAATCGACGTGCATTATTGTTCTACATTCTTACCAGAAAAAAATACACTCATCTTGAGATTTTAAGGAAACCATTATAAAATTAAAGAATACCATCTTCCCCACATACTTCTACATTTCTGATATGGAATGTACTAAAACCCAATGATATACCCCTCTTATATTGGGATGTTCATTCCTTATAATATAAAATATGATCATCAGCATTCACAATGGGCCTCTTTCCATGGATTTTGGTGGGAAAAGGTAAGGTTTAACATCCATGAGCCTATGAAACACATAGTTGAAGAGAAATTCACTCATCTTGTTTACTCAAAGGAAGTGATCTCCAACAACACACACACATGCACAATTCCCTTCTCAACCCATAATATGATTTGTTTTCCTATTATTCAACCTTATATGATTTGTGTTTTGGTTCATGTTTTGACAGATCAGTGGGTTAAAAAACACGTAAAATTCATGTTTTTAATTGATGACTGTGTTCATTATGAGGTACCCATGACCGACAATGATTCTAAATATCTCATTTCCATTGATTCTATTTCAATAGTGAAAAAACACGAGTAGATAAGTAGTTTATTGGACCTCACTCCCCCTAAGTACCATCCCACAGTCCAAAAACCATTGATGTTGGAACTAAAACCACTTCCATCTAATTTAAAATATACCTATCTTGAGGGTAATGAAATATTTCCCGTCATTATTTATAATGAAATATATCCATATCTGGAATAAAAAATGTACAACTTTTTGAGAGGGTGTAAAAATGTAAATTGTATGGACATTAGCTAATATTAATGGGATATTCCCACCTATTTGTATTCACTATATACATATAGATTATGAGGCCAATAATGTAAGATGAGATCAACAATAGTTTAATCCCACTGTCATTGAAGTTTTAAAATTGGAAGTCAGAAAATTACTTAATGTTATGTTCATTTATCTTATATTTGATAGTAAATGGGTTAGCCTAATGAAAATTATTCCTAAAAAACTGGAATCACAGTAGTGTAAAATAAAAGGAATGAACTGGTTTCAATACATATGAAAAAGAGTTGGCGAGTCTATATTTAATATCATTGACTAAATCAATCTGTATGAAAGGACCAATTTCCTCTACCATTCATTGACTAAATTCTATAAATACTTGCTCGTAAGTCTCATTACTATTTCCTTTATAGATATTCTGGTTATTTTAAATTCTATATTTCCACTGAAGATCAAGAGAAGACAAGATTTACCTTTACATTTGGAATATCTTGATATATAAGGATGATATTTTTTCTATCTAATGCTCTGAGTAAATTTTAGTGATTTATGTTGAGTATTTTTTCTGACTTCCATGATTATTATGGGGAAGTATTTATGCATGATTTAATGGTTTATGGTTTATAATTTGATGACTATTTGACACACATTCATTCCTCCCTCCACCGTTTCTTTGAAAAAGATACTATATTAAATTATGAGAATTTTTTTGTCATGGTTGAGTAGGGGATATTTTACTGTAATGTTATTTTAAAAGAGGTAATTCAAGAGGATTAATCAAAAATTGCCTTAATTTAATCAATTATATATCCAAAATGTGCCTATAAGGTGTGATAATTATTATTTAAATTAGGTTTTTACCTCTAATTCATTAAAGACATTAGTAAGATTTCATTTCACATGTCTCGATTATTGATAAACGATTATGAATTGTTTTTATAGAAATTTTGGGGATTAATTCAATTCACCAAAAGGGTTCACATATCACCTCCCATCATCCATCCACCAATGTGGGGTATCCCCTTCAAACTTATGTGTGATGCATCTAACTTTAAAGTTGGTGCAACTTTATCTCAATGGTTTGATAAGTCTCCTCAAATCATCAAGTATTCCCCATGTACCCTGGACCTTGCCCAGGAAAAATTCACAAGCACTGAAAAATAATTCATTTCAATTGTGTTTTCATAGGAAAAATTATATCTTATCTTATTAGTTCATAAATAATTGTGTTTTTGGATCATGATACCCTTTGATTTATCCTAATGAAACCTAAATCTAAGCCTAGCCACATTTTGGGGATCCTACTTCTCAAGGTGTTTGACCCTGAGATTCATGATTAATAAAGGAGTGTAAATGTTATAGACGACCAGATTTGTAATATTTTCCCACTATTACACCTCCATGTTGAATCATCCCTACAAATTGTATAATTATACCCCAATGATAACCTTTGTGATGTGGTTTTCCTTACCCCTTATTATGTGTAACACCTTTAGATTTTGTGAATTAATTTTTCAAATTAATTTATCTTTTTTATATTATTTATTTCAGGTGACACTAAAATATTTATTTAGATATATATATATATTAAAAAACTAAGTAAAAAATTAATTTCCTATGGAACCCACTTAGAATTCACTACATGTAATAACAACTTTTCTTGTGCTACATGCAACACCGACTTGGAATTCGTTACTCGCAACAACAAGTTTCTGGGAAGCATATTTTTATTACTATTTCTAAATGATATAACTATAACCAAGATTTTAAAATTAATGATATGAATTGTAGTAAAAAATTTAAAATATTTTTTATAATGGATTTTTAGTAATAATATATATTGATAAAAAATATATAATTATTTGTAATGTCCTCTTTATGTTTAAAAATACTGTTTTCCCAGATGAACTTATTTTAATAATAAAATTAATTTAAAAAATATTTAGAAATTTTAGTTAATAAAATGAATTTTTTTAAATTTATAATTTTGAAATTTATTATGGTGAATTTTTGGTATTTTTCTAAGAAACTTTGTTTTTTGATGAATAAGGAAAAATCCTGTTTTTTTGTTATAACCCACCTTTTTATTTAAATACTTATTATTGTTAAATAATATTATAATTTTATCTAAAGTTCACATTAAATAAATTATAACTATTTTAAAACAATTTAGGTCATTATAATTATTTTATCTTTGATATTAAATATAATAAAAAAGTAAAATGTTGAACTTCATTCTATTTTAAAATCCCAAGATTTTGTCACGTTAGAGGGATTAAAAATAATTTTAATTTTTAAACTACTATGAATTAATTTTTTTAAAAAAATTCAAAAATAATTATAATCAATATAATATTTAGAATCTAATTTATCATGGTTATTTTTTATAAAAATGATTAGTAAACGTTATTAATTATTAATCACTGTGATTAAGATCAAATTAAGCTTAATTAGTGAGTAAACCTTAAACTTAAGAGCCCAAATGACCAAGAAAATTTTCCAAGCCCAATTTTATTTCCATATTTTGAATATAGACATTAAATTATTGATAATAATTTGGAACTAATTTTGTTATGTAAGAACATGTGTACACCTATCTTGTTTTCAAACATTCCAACTAAGTCCTTTTCCATCCATATAAAAGGTCACCACCTCTCCCACATCCTCAAACCTCTAAATCATCTGATTTTCATCCAAAATATACCCTATCCTCATTCAAAAATACCATAATTCCACCTATAACCCTTCCATTGGGAATAAGGTAATCCAAGGAATCCTTTTCACAAAAACCAATTGGATTTTCCCAATTAAGTGGTAACATCTTATCTCAAGTTGTCTAATTTATTTTCCTTCTCCACCCCCTACAGCGCTCTTTGTTATAAAATTATATAAAAAATAGTATCCTAAATAAACTCATATGTTGTTATGAAAATTTTTTTACCTATGTTTACACACACCTCCAACTAATGGTAATTTGACATACTATTTCTGAGTATGGTGAACTACTGCCTCACGAAATAATTATTATTTATTTTTACATGACAACCTATCATTGTGAAAATTATGATGGAAACTCTATTTATATATGTTAGATTTCATATTTATTATTTATTTAAGCTTCTTTATTCATTTTACGACACATAATTTTTTTTACTTTACATTTGGTGTTAATACGATAATTTCTTTTGAGGAAGTGTGGACTACTACCCCCTCAAAGAGATATGATTCATTCATACACTTAATGTAATGTATTAAGGATGGGTTAAGTTAATATATATATATATATTATATGATAAAGATAATATAATAATTATATACATATATACATATATGTAATTTTCATTCATTCTATCAATACAACAATAAAAAGAGAAACAATGTTCATAAGTACGTACGACTTACTATCTTCATGAATGGTGTATTCCATTTTGTACTTATATATTCTATAGATTATTATAATAAAAATATATGGGATATAATATTTATTTATATCATTTTTTACATTATTTAATCATGATATAATTATAAGGAAAAATGATATAAAAAATTAAGACACATGCGAAAAACAAAGCAGATATTATGCAAAGTGAAAACATCACATAGGATTGGTAACAAGTGGGTAATATAAGGAACTATTAAAACTATATATGGTATTAGATATAATAATATGGTTCTATAAAATATATATAATAAATATATATTTAAATACAGGTGGTTTGAATGATTACGACAATATTCAAAACACAAGGTAAAGGGATTTTATCTCACTTTTTATTTCTGTGAGATACATGTTTTGTTTGTCACTCCTTCTTTTTGTACGCTGTATTTATTTCCCATGATTATATTAAATTAATCTTATACTTATTTTTATTTTTAATCACATATCCATTTTATTATCTTTCATTCATGGTTTATATGTTTAAATTTTTACCAAATCGGTTAAATAGTTTTTCTTAATTTCCCTTTGTTGAGACTCATGCTTTATCATGCACCTAAATTCTCGTCATGGTGTATAGACATAAATTTTACATGTTATATCATTAATTTTATTTTTTAAATGATATTTTAGGACTCATGCTATTTAATTTTCTTACATGGAGAGTATGATTCCATTTTACCAAGTTATAATACTTTATTGACACAATATTATCACTTTTTAAGATTCATTATGTTTATTATTATTTTTATGAAATATTATGAACCATATCTCTCTAAAATTAATTAATTTAATTTTAATAATGTTATTAATTATTTATTAATTTATTGGTTCCATTTATTTCACTTTTTGGTACATAATTTAGTTATGAATGTTTTTTTAAGAAACCCTGCCTTTACCCTCTCTTTGGCCAGAAATCTTTGTTCATTTAAAACCATGTTTTTTAAAAAGGGGTTGTAAGAATAATATAAAAATATCCTATTATAATTAAATACATATTTAGCATTTTTACTCTTCCAATGTTTTCAATGATATATTCTTTTTTTCTTTCCTTATAAGGAATTTTTTATCCTTTTTATTGTAAAAATAGAATTCTCTTTTTACCTTATATGACATGTAAGGATTTATCCATCATCAATCCTTTAAATATTTTTTTCATCTTTAATTTTCCATTTTTAAGAAAATGTTTTTGAAATTGATTTTCAATGAAATGGTTTCTAGAATGGTTTCAATCTTATTTTATATGTTTTAATGTAAAAAGATTTTCAAAATGATTTCAAGCCTCCAATTTTAGTCATCAATGTACTTCCAAAGAAATGGTTTTCAAAAAAATCATCCTTCTTTAAAATGTTATCAAGTAAAAAGGATTTAAAAAATTTTCATTATTTATTTATAAATTTTTAAATTGTTTTCATAGAAAATTGTTTTTAAAATGTTTTGAATAATTTTTTATATGTTTTAAAGGAAAAAAGATTTCAAAATAATTTCAAGTATTCTTTATAAGTTTTCATGTTATTTTATAAGAAAATGATTTTAAAATTGTTTTATGAATTAAAATGCCATATTCAATTATGAAATGATATTATACATAAGAAATGAATTTTAAAATATATTTAAAAATTATTTTTCATTTAAGATGACACTTTTTTATGTCACTCATGTTCTTTTAGGAAATGATCTAATGGTTCCATTCATATTATTTCTATGAATGGGTTATGCATGATGTCAAGGTATTTATCAATATTATTTCACTTTTATGGGTTAGATGTTTATTAAATATATGTACATTGATGGGTTACATGTTTATGATACTCGTTTCACTTTTATGGGTTATATGTTTATGAAATATGTTTCTCTTTCAAGGGTTATATGTTTATAAAATCCATTTCTATTTCAGGAGTTATTATTTAGATGAAATGGTTATGATACCAATATATGTTTCTGTAGGTTATGATATGTTTACATGTTTATGATACCCATTTAATTTCATGGTTTATGATAATATTATTTATGATTTTTTGGAATAGGTATGTATGATTTCACGATGAGATTGGTGATACCTATACCTCCCTTCAATGAATTGGGTAATGATTTATATCTTAGGAGATATAAATGTATGGAAAAAGAAATGAAATTTTTCATTATTAAAGGTCTGGAATAGGAAATGAACTTGGCTCAGTATTATAGTTCTTGAATTAGGGGTGAACTCTATTCAGTAATACACGGATGGAATAAGGAGTGAAATCGTTTCAGTAATACAGGGTTGGAATGGGGTGCAAACATGATTTTTTAAAGGATGTTGTCCACTGAGATGGTCTCAGTATCAATTCCTTGAATACTATGGAAATAATTGTATATTCATATGTTTCTAACACAATTCAATGTTTTATTCATATTTTATGATTTCATGGAATTCTTTATTTATTTCCTTGTGATACATATTTTATGAACTTCCATGATTTAGGCCATGATTCATGTATATGATATTTTATATTCATGGTATAATATTCTATTTTAGGGTCATGTTCTCATGCCTCTATACTAAAAATCATTCTTACTTACCTCCCTTATTTACCCTTATATAGAATTTTAGCTCAACCCTTTCTTATGTTTCCTTTCCCCGGGTTATGAAGAATGGTTTTCGGTAGATGTAAAAAAGGTGGAGATATTTATGAGATATTTTTAAGATATTTTACTAGGATAGAGTATTTTTATTCCTTTTGTTCAAATAAATAAATCTATTATGGTCCCCAGGCATGTATTTTTGTAATGTTCTCAATATTCATCTAAAATGATGTAATATCCTAGTATTCTAGGCATGGGACAGTATAGTTGGTATCAAAGGGAATGTTAAGTCAACCTTTGAAATTTGGGATTAAAAAACATTAGTGAGATCCCTATGTATATTTTTAATGACATCTCTAAGGATAAGTATAAGGATGGGTTAATATTTAAGAAAATGACTTACAATTTTGGTAAAATATAGTGTGAGTGGATTCATAGAAATATATTCCTATTTGGGTACTATAAGTGGATTTTTCTTTGGCATAAATGTACCTAGAGGAAAAACCTCTGATAATATGTTCTGATCCTGACTCAGGGTAATATGGTATAAGACAATGGGAGTTACTGCATAACTGGTTTAACACCCCCATGGGATATGCTTTGGTAATACAAAAAACCCTCACAAAAAAATCATGAATGATTTAAATATATGATGGATATGTATAACCTAGGGTGAAACTAGGGTGTCATAGATTAAAGAAGGTTTCATGATTTATAAATTTTAAAAGTAAATATTTTTAGGTCTATGTGGATTTCTTTTATGGTAAGTAATTCTCACACTATGCTTCTCGTTTTAGTAAATGGTGGGAACGGGGTGGAACTGTTTTAACATTGAATGTGATGGATGATTTACAGATAAGTAGTCAAGTGGGATGATCACTGGAGAGATAATTGTTTTGATCATGCCTAATAAATTTTCACAGAACATGATTAACAACATATACCATCACTAACTCTCGGACTCACCTTGGAAGAGAGAGAATGATTTCACCGGGAGTTTAGGTAATTAAGACCATGGAAGAAAGAAGATTTGGTTTCATCCATGTCATCAATGTGTAAAGAGTCACCTATTTGAATGAGTTTTAGGAACATGAATATGTTTTGACTGTGGGAAAGAAGGAAACAATGAAAGTGACTGCAAGGGAAAAATGAAGAGTTAAATTAACAAAAAAGATGAGAATATTGGCCTCAATAATACATAATTGAAGGATAACTGTTTTATGTGTGGAGTAAATTGTCATTTTGCAACTCAATTCCCCAAGATAAATGATCCTGATGGGAACCAAGAAGGTGGTGTGAGTAATGGTTCCATTTCTAATGATAATGAGACTACATATGAGATGTTAAATGAAAGAGGTGTTGTATAATAGGATTAGGTATCATTTTCAGTGGAGTAAGGGTGATGTGGAATAACAAAATCATTTATTTGTTTGGATTCAAGAAGTGTGTTATATGAAATGGGAAATATATAAGGATTGTATAGTTTATGTTTTTTCACTACAGATTTACATGAACACATTTAATGGTTCTGATTGAATAGAATGGTGATATAGTGGAAAGGTGATGTCCATGTAAAACACATGATTAAGGAAAATATAACCCCTAATATGTTCCTTATATTATGATAATGTTGTCTAGGTAATGATATATGGGATATGAATTCGTAAATTGGAAGGTACTGATAAACTTGGAACTAATTAAGGACATGTTTAAAATTAGTTCATAAAATCATGGATTATGTTTAAAACTAATTGTAATTGTGGAATATATATAGAAATTTACGTAATGAAGAATAATTCATGTTTTTAAATGGGGTTTATGGTAATCAAGGTTGTTACTATGTTCCATGAGTATATACCATGAGGGTATTCACATGTTTGGAATGTGACAAAAAATAGATACTCTATGATATTTATAGGATCAAAATTAATATGGTTTCATTACATTATTTCTATGCTATTTTATTTTAATCTTTCGTAAGGGTTATAAGTTTATACACTGCTAAAAATTTAAAGTTAAACATTGGTGGAAGTATTTATCATTAGATATTTTATTTATAACCTTGGTTGGAAGACTATTTTGTGATTAAACTTATTTCAAGGATGTACATCATATTTTGTAAATTAAATTATTGTGAATTTAAAAAAGGACACCATTTATGTTGGGTGACAACCTATCATGTCCTGAAATGCCACAGGTTTTGGACCCATGGCAAAATGATGATAAGGGTTTCATCTATTGGCCTATGTGATGTCATGGTTAATGTATAAGTATTTTTAATTAATAAATATTTATGATGAAAAAATATTTTTACTTTTTATGTTTATAAATTAATTTATTAACCATATTGATTTTTATGAATAGTGATAAATACATAGTTACAGTTTTAATTATTTTATGGGCCTTATGATTTGATAAAATTGTATTTTAGTACTTTAGGCATCAATGTTAGTTTTTTGGACATCAACTACATGATGAAATAGATGAATTACAAATTGATAAAAGAACAAATAAATAATAATTTTTTATAGAAATATATCAAGTAATAATATTTTATTATATTCATATTCAATAAAATAATTGATCTATGTATGAATAAATTTTAAAAGAAAATGTGTTGTCCAAATACCTTTGTTTTTATTGAACTGATGTCCTTATAAGTCATCACAGATTTATGATTTGAGGAACCCAACATTTCTTTGATCATTCAATTTTTTTTGATCTATGACTTGAATCACTCTATTTAAATATTTATGCAATTTCATCCATGTCTAATCTTCACCCCCAAAGTATGTTCACTAATGGGGAAACCCAGTTATATATTACTTTGGGTAACCATTATGATCCCAACATTCCTTTCTATGGGATATTTTAGTATATATTTTTAAAATGTGGATTTTTATGCATCAAAATTTCAAGTATTTAATATTTTATAACCTAGATGAATTTCAAGAGAAAAAATCATTTTTAGGGGGTAGAATGTAACACCCCAATATTTTTGGAGATATTTTTTTTGAATTAATTTATCTTTTTGATATTTTTCATTTTACATGACACTTGAAATTGATATTTATATATTTATATATAAATACTATGTGAAACATGCCTTTCACATGGAAACAACTTGGATTTCTCTACATATAATACTGACTCGGCTTGCGCTAAACACAACACTGACTTGGCATATGTTACACGCAACACAGAGTTTCAATAAAAAAACTTTTAATTAATATTTTTAATTGATATAACTATAAACTTTCCATTATACTTAGTGAAATTAATTTTAATAATTTTTATTAAATGTTTTTAATAATGTTTTTATATAAATTAAATATATTGATAACGAAAGATATGATTTTTTGGTAAAGTCCTTTTGATGATAAAAAATATTGTTTTCTTAAATGAACCTATTTTAATAATAAAAATTATTATAGACACATTTATAAGTATAATTTGATAACATAAACCTTTTTTTCAATTTATAATGTATAAATTATCTTATGGATCATTTTTTGGATTCTTCTTAGAATATTGATTTTTTTAGGAATAGTGAAAATATTTCTTTTTTGTTAACAACTACCTTTTAGTTTAAATAATAATTAATGATAAATTATATTATAAATTTTAGTTAATGAAAAATTAGATAAATTATACATCTATTTATAAAATTTCAGCTTTTAGAATAAATTTAACATTTATAATGAATTTAAAAACATAATAAACATTTATACTTCTTTCTATATTAAAAACCTGTAATTTCATTCCATATGTGGTATAAGGAATAATCATAATTTTTCCCATTTGGTGAATTGGATTTAAAAATAATAAACCATTTTATTTGAAATAATATTTATATTATTATTATAACATTTTTATATTTCACCTAAATGATTAGTAAAAGTTATTAAAATTATTCATAGTGATTAAGGTTAAATTAAGCATAATTAGAGACTGAACCTTAATACTAGGAGTCTTGGTGTCCTATAAACTTTCCCAAACCCCATTTTATAGACATATTTACTCCCTAAAACCTCCCTTATTTATTATTTTTTTGGTTTTTTATGATTTTTTTAGGTAATAACATGTGTACACCTAACTTGTTTTCAAAAATTCCAAGTGAGTCATTTTCCTTCACTATAAAAGGACACCACGTCTCCCACATTCTCACACCTCTAAAACCTCTTATTTTCAGCCAATATAATCCCAATTAACTCTCCGAAATCCTTAAATTCCTCTAATAATCCTTCTATTTAGTATAAGGAATACAAATAAATCCTTTTGGCATAGACCAAAAGGAGTTACCCGATTAAGATGTAATGTCTTCTCTCATGTCCTTCCATTTATTTTACTTATACACCCCTTCAAATCACTTTATTATATGATTATATGAAAAATAAAGTATCCAAAATATACTAATATATTTTTATGTAAATTTTTCTACCTAAATTTACACACACCTCCATCTAATGGGTAATGAACATACTGTTTCTGTGTATGGTGAACTACTGCCTCACGAAATGATGAATGTTAGTTTTTACATTACCACCTATCATGGTGGAAATTATGATAGAAAATATATTTATATATGTTATATATTATATTCAGTATTTATTTGATATTATGTATTCCAGTTTCAAAATATTACTTTTTTACTTTCCATTTGGTGTAAATACAATAATTTTGTTTGAGGAAGTCTGGACTACCGCCCCCTCAATGAGATATGATTCATTCATACACTGTGAGGAAAATATTAAGAATGGGTTTAGTGAATATAGATGATATATATGATATAAACAGTCTAAATTAATAATTATATATATATACATATTTTATTTTCTTTCATTCATGCAACGCAACAATAAAAACGGAAACATCGTTCAAGAATATGTACAGGTTACCGTCTCCATGAATTGTGTATTCCATTTTGAACGTTTATATTATATAAATTATTTTAATAAAAATATAGTATATATACATGTTATTTACATCATGTTTTACAATATGGAATAATTATATAATAATAATGACCAACGACATATCAAATTAAGACACATTGCAAGAATAATGAGAATTTTACCCGAAGTGAATCCATAACATAAGATTTTTAACAATATGGTAATATATGATTGTAATATAAAAAAATATGGAATTAGATATAAAAATATGGTCTGTAAAATATTTATAATATATTTATTAATTATATAGATGTTTTTAATGAGTACGATGAGTGTCAGCACACATGTTAAGGGGATTTTATTAGACTTTTTATTTCCATGAGATACATGAAATGCTCTCCACTCTTTCCTTTTATGTGGTATATGAACTTCCCATGATTTTATACCATGTATCATATACTTATATTTATGGTTAATATCATATCCATTTTATAATCTTTATTTCATGGGGTATAGTTTTAATAAGTTACGAAATCAATGAAATAGATTTCTCTCAGTTTTCATTCGTTGAGACTCATGCTTTGTTATGAACTTAAATTCTCATTGAGGTGTTTATACGTTCATTTAACATGAAATGTCATGAATTTAATTATTTTCATGATATTTTATGATTAATAAAATTTACTTTTCTTACATGGTGATTATGATCCCAAGAAACCTTGTTATAATTCTTTATTGAGAAAATATTATCGCTTTTAATGATTATTTATGTTCATGCTTCCATTGATGAAATGTTAGGATCAAAATCTCAATAATATTCATAAAATTTATTATCTTATTCTTATTATTTATTTATTCATAAATTGGAACAATTTATTGCAATTTTTCTTATGTAATATAGTTAAGAATTTGTTTTTAAGAATTCCCTACTTTACCCTCTTTTCAGTCAGAAATATGTGTTCCATTAAAACCATGTTTTCTAAAAATGGTTTTAAAAAATATTATACTAATCCAATATGATAATTGAAATAAATTCTTAACTTTTTTTATTTTTCAAATGTTTTCAATGTAATATTCTTGTCAATTTTTGAATGAGGCATTTTTTTCATCTGTTTTATCATGAAAAAGGAATATTATTTTTACCTCATACAAAATGTATGGATAAATGTACTATCAATTCTCTAAAGATTTATTTTCATGTTTAAAGGATAATTTTTATGAAAATGTTTTCAAATTTTATTTTCATAAAAATGGTTTGAAAAACGTTTTGAAACTTCTTTTATATGTTTTTAAGGAAAAAATTTCAAAATGATTTCAAGAACCATTTATAAGTCTTAAAATATATTCAAAGAAATTATTTTCAAAACATCTTCAAGCTTCTTTTAAATTTTTTCCGGAAAAAGGTTTTCAAATCATTTGATATATTTTATTATACGTTATCAATGTGTTTTCAAAGAAAACGGTTTTAAAAATATTTTTAAGTTAATTTTACTTGTTTTTAAGTAAAATGGTTCTCAAAATGCTTTCATCTGTACTTTTTTATTTTCAAGTTATTTTCTATAAAAATAATTTTTCAAAAGGTTTTATGCAAAAAAAATCATTTTCCAAAGTAGAAATGATATTTTCCACATGTAACAACCCATGTATATATAGAATAATATATTTTTACATCATTTAATATTTCTGAATAAGATATTGATTTTATGTTAAATAGGAAACTTTTTTTGATAGCATACCCAACACACAACAATGGGTTTATCCAAAATCATAAGTTTCACACAATATTGAGTTATATCAAAAAATAATACAATAATAATATTAATATTTTAAATGTTAGATAAAACCATGATTTTGTATTATAAAAAATAAAAATCATTACATATATTATTATTTTACATATATATTAAATGTTTTTTAATTTATCGAATTAATTTTAGAGGCTTAAAATGAGAATGATTCCAATTTTATGCATAAAATATTCTAATATTTTTAAAAGGTCATTTTACCGCCATTTAAAAGGGAACCCTTTTAATTCTAGTTACTATCACATTTATAAGTTAAATTTATAAAAATAAACTTATTATTCAGAATTGGGACATAAAAATTTACCTTGGTTGAATGTTTTTTATTTTTCAGATGAAATTCATAATTTAATGAATAGTGAAAAATACTGCATTTTTATTCAAAACTTCCTTTTCGCCAAATTTATTTATATAGATAGATTATATTATTAATATGTTTTAAAGTTTAATTGGGTTATTCATTAACATTTAATCCAATTATGGTCGTTTTAAGTAATTTAAAATGTAAATTGGACAAAAACACATATCAATATTTTGATACTTTTTACGTCTTAAAAATCTGCTTTCTGGTTTTGACAATGGGAATTAATTTGAAATTAATTACTGAAAATTCTATCATTCTAATTTGGAAAAAATTGTTCAATATTTTTAATTATAAGGTAAAAATTATATAAATAAGTACCAGTTATTTGTAGACATTTAAATAGTAACTTTGGTAATTTTTACTTACCACGGTTAAAGGTAAATTGGGTAAATTAGGGTAACAAACAATATGATAAGGATAAAAAAATTACCCTAAAAACATCCAAAATTAAAATATGTGAATAAAATTAGACCCATATCAACTAATGGTTAAAATTTATTCATTTAATGGACTTTTTTCCATGAAAGTGATGTAATTGTTATTAAAAAACAAGAAAGTGACAACATGTCACTCTCTTATCTCTTATAAGTTTAATAATTTTAATTTAGAGATAAAATTGATGAAACATCAAAAACTAAATAGTATCTAGAAATATAATGAAATTATATACATAATGGGAATTTATTTGGAATTTTTATTGTTTAAATAATTACCATAAATATTGACACAATAGATATATAGTAATTATATTATTAATTGAAATATCAAATAAATGATGTTATAAATATTAAAATAAATATTATATTACATAATTTATGTCATATATGAATTTTTTGGATTCTTTTGACTTGTTAGGATTGATTTAATGTATTTCTTTTTGAAGTAATCATGTTTTTATGATATTTTTTAAAAATCAAGTATGAATAGTGTCAAAATTGACATAATTAATAACTTTAAATTAGAAATAGTTTATTAAATGTTTTAAAATTCCTAAAAATTTATTATTTATAAAAATATTTTTTATAAGACTAAATAGTTCATAAATGTCACTTTTGTGGGTCGTTCAACTTGCTATGGAAATTAAATTATCCCACACTGCTTAAATAATAAAATATCACGGTAAGATTAAAAAGGGTAAAATTAAGGTTAATCCAAAAATATAAGGGTTAAAAATATTAAAAACTTCTATAATTTTAATTTTATTATGTTAATAAGACATAAAATCATCTTATATTTCAAATAAATGAGTTTGGGACCATTATAAACCTAAAATGAATTTATAATAATATAATGTTTCAAGACTTTCCTAAAGTTCCCCTCCTCCCTCTTATAAAAGTTCACCAACTCTACCCACTTAATCCCACCTCTAATGCACCTTGGATCAGAAAAAAAATACTAAAATAATCTCCCAAATTCATTCCCATCATCCTATAATCCTTGACTGGGGAATAAAAAAATTCATTAAACCCTTTTGGCTCAAATCAAAAGAAGTTACCCGATTTAGAGGTTACATCTTCTCTCAAGTTCCTTTCTTTTATTTTCTTTCTTCACTCCCTATTAAATTCCAATAATATGATTACATAACAACACCAATATCCTCAATATACTAGGATTTTGTTATTATAAGGATTATAACTACATCTGTACAGACCTACATCTAATGGATAGGAACATAAAGTTTCTATATACGGTGAACTACTGCCTCACAAAACTATGAATGTTAAATTTTCTCCTACCACCACTCATGGTGGTCATTATGAAGGAAATTTATTAATATATAATATATATTATTTTAATATTTTTCCTATTATTCTATGTTTTTTTATTTATATCATACCTTTATGCTTTTAATATTCTGTAAATATGATAATTCCATTTGAGGAAGTGCGGACAACCAACCACTCAATATGATATGACTCATTCATGCCATACATGGAAAATATAAAGGACTACTAAAATGAACATATGTAACATATATAACATATATATTATAATATAATTATAATTTACCTTTGTATAATTTAGTTTTCATTACTTTAATATGATAAGGAAATGAAAGTATTGTTCATGTGTACGTACGGCCTACCGCCTCCATGAATGGTGTATTTCATTTCTTATCTCCCAATATTACGGGCCTTTCTAAATACATATATACTGGAAATATATGATATTTAAATCATGAATAATATTTTGGAGATAATGGACTTACGACCACATGGATAATTCGCATCAAAACATGTTCATTTTTGACTCAAGTAACAAACATCAACAAAATGTTCCATAGGAACTGAAATAATTAACTAATTGATATAACATGGTAATAAGTGATATAAAATGAATACTAAACTTTAAAAATTCTCTAAATAAATTATAAATTTACCTAATTTTATTATTCCGGAAATCAAAGAACAAACGAGAAAAGTTAGATTCACGATAAAGGAACTTCATAACCCAATTTCCATTATTTGGGTTGATCTTCTACTTCTTGATTATATTGTGCTATGATTACGTGTGAAATGAATTTTTAAATATTATATTGTATTTATACTTTTTTTATAAGGATTTATAGTGAATACACATAATCAATCTATTTTATTAACACAATTATCTTTATAAGTGAATTTCTAAACACAATTTCCACTCATTTGGTTTTATGCATACTTTGTCGATTATATTATGACAAGATTATGCATGGAATCAAAGTTAATTTATTTATTGTTTAATTTTAACTTAATTTTGTGTTGATATACTTTTTCTACACATAATCATCCCTTTGATAAATAATTAAGTCATTTATATGATCTTTGTAAGGTATTTCATTTCAATTTACATTCCATTGAAACTTATTTACTATTATGGACCAATTCACTTTAATAGGATGTATATAATACCCATTGAAATACTAAATCATTAATAACCTTATTCTAAAGATATTATATGTTTTTTTAATTTTATTCATTAATTATATTTATTATATTATTTTCTTAAGTGTTAAGTGACTCTTTAACTAAAACATCGGTTTAAATGTATTAAATATTTATTCTTATAAATATTTCTCATTAATGTACATGTTTTCAAAATGGTTTTAAGGATTTATTTGTATGGAAATTAATATTCTTGAATTTTAATTCATATAAAGTTTCAATGTTGTATAGGACACTGTGATTCAAAAATATTCTTTTTAAATGTTTTAAATGTGTTATATTTAAATTTAATTGATTATGACAAAATCATGAAATGATATCTCGTGAATAAAAATGTGGAAATGATATATTTCCTTTAATATGGTTTTATGTTTCAAGATTATGTTATGGTTCTTGAGAATTGATTATGTATATGGGTGGTTTTTTGATAAACCATAGGTGGTGAGCCCGTGATAGCTCTCCAATTCATTGGGTAACAAGATGGACGTAAAAATTTAGTTTTCTTCTAAGAGATTTAGGGAATATATTGTGTTGGGTATTCCAAACATAACCATAAAGGTTACTCCATGTGTAGCTATGAAAGCAACAATTTAATTATGATATGGATTCCACAAGATAGCTTTATGTTTTATGATTTTTTTTGTTTTGTAAGAATCTTATGATTACATGATGTAAGATATGTAGATTATGTTTTATGGTAGAGAAGTTTGATTTTGTGAAAATGTTTTCATCGGTTTTAAATATTCATGGACTAAGAGTTTTATTCCTTATTTTATATTCCTTACAGAGATTTTCATGCTCATACCTTTTTTTTGAAATGTTTTTGGTATGGTATAAACAAGAATAAGATAAAGAAAGAATTCAAGAAAATTTTATCCATAAAATAATTATTGTTTTATTTAAGGAGTTTTATAATTGTCAAAAAAATTAAATATAGTATAAGTGTCTAATTTTTAATATTATTTATGTAATTTAATTGTTACGACCTAATTTTTAAAAAAAACTAGACCAGAAACAATCTTTAATGTGAAATAAAGTAAATTCTTGAAAAAAACTCAAGATAATGTAAGGTTTGATGTTGGGGCCTTGTAGTTGGTATTAGAGGTATGTTTAAAAAACTTTTTGGATTAAGAGTTTTGGATAAACACTTTGTAATTCTCTATTTCAATTATTTCAGTTAAATCATTATTTTATAACTTTTTATATCAAGGAAATTCAGTTACAAATGGATGGAGGAGGTTCTCAAAAAAAATTCTTATCTCTTTATGATGACATGCTTGTAAAAATTATTTCAAAGTCATGTTAGAATGATTGTGAAACATTTTTTAACATACAACTCACTTGAAATCAGTTGTTTGAGATATCAAAAACCACCACTATATCTCGATACCATCATGGATCATGGGTTTTATTTAGTCAAATACTAATTTATCAATATTCTCATATTTTTAAGAAAGGTAAATATCATCAAGGAATTTTCAAATATTTTACCTTATCACAAGATTTTGAAGCATATTATGATTTTACAAAATGCAATGAAGAAGGAGACTCTTGCATAACCTATTAATATTTTATTTTAAAATAAATTCTCTCAGCACAGAATTTTTGTATTTTAAAAGGACCATTGATTGAATGTTCCATCTCAATCACATTTAGAGTGTTTTATAAAAATAATGTTTTATCAAACATTTTGAAATTATATGTATTACAAGATTATTTTTCAAAATTATTTTTCTATTAACACCCATATGACTCATGTTGTACAATGTGTATTTGGATAAAGGAAGAAAATGATTTTGAAGGATCTCTAAATCATTGTTTCAATTAATGGACCTTCTATTGATGTGAACAAGATGACAATGAAACCCAGTGGCCATTATGATCAAAGTATGATTTTATTTCTATTGGGAAAAGTTTTTATTATTATATGGTGGTGAAAAAATGTCAATATATATAAGACTTCATGAATTAGGATGTTGAGGTCATTGTGATTTGGGATGAAAATGAGATGTACAATACAACCATTGAGGTTAAAATATGTTAGCGTTATTTTAGAGTTTTATAAAAATGAAAAACCCATAAGATGGGTGACAACCTGTCATGTCCAAAATGGTTTCAAGAATCGAACTCACAACCAAAGGGTGATAAGGGTGCATTGCCTACCACTGACCTATATGAAGTCCCTAGTTAGTGTGACTTATTATTTTTAGTTAAAGGATTTATATATCAATAATAAATTTATTTTAGGAACATATATTTTATCAAATTTATATCCTTGGTATAGGAAAATTATTTTGTTATTAAGTTATAAATTTAATTTTGGAAGAAATTTTCTATTTTCAGAACCCTATATACCTAATGGAAATAGAATACTATGGGATTTTATTTGAGGATTAATGGTTGAATTTTATATTGTAAGAAGCTATGTTTTTATTGTGGACTTATAGAGATTTGGTTTATTTATGGAAATGATTAACCTATCATGGGGAACATGTGGTTTGGTTTATTACTTTTAAGTATGAGACTTTAAGAGTATTCAATTTCATTTAGAGATAAATATTAAGATTTTTCATGGAAGACTATGTGATCAAATACTTATGAATTTTAGGTTTCAATCTCAATTTCGATTATTTTTTTTGAGGAATTATATGGACAATTATTTGTCAAGTGGTCTTTTTTTAACATTGGGGTACTGTTTGTTGAATTTTGGAGATTAAGGGTAGTATTTTTTTTATAAAGGACTATTATTTTTGGGGGATTATCGGATCTTGTACTAACCATTTTGGTTTTGGTTATTGTCTAAAGGGAAGAAAAATATATGGTTCTTATTTTGTGGATTTTATGATTCTTTGGAAGTTGATTATAGAACTTCAGGTGTGACCAAGTCATCTTTAATACTCAACGTTTGGTGAAAATATGAGTTTGTGGTAGATATTTATTAATGGATAAACCAATAATTTACAAGTAAGTATGTTTATTTATGTTCTTAGTCAATATCATAAATAAATTCCTAAACCTTATGAAAAGTATATTAAAACAAAAACATATTTTTGTTTACTTTTCCTAATAGAAAATCAAAATACTATTTAACCCATCACATGTTTATGGTTTTCTTTCTGTTAACTTTATCTTAATCATATTTTCTATCACTCTCCATTAGAACAAGATGGTTAGTTTATCTTATATATCAATGTTTTCCTATATAGAATCCTAGTATGTTTTTTCTTAGGTGAACTTTGTACTTATCTTTCCTTCTTTTAAAGAGATTGTTTTATTGACTCTTTTTCTAATGTGGGATTTTCAATAATGTTTCCGATACCAATTTTAAAATTTTGAGGATGGAATTTCCAAAAGGTGGAATGATGTAACAAACCCAGTGTTAATAGAAAAATAAATTTTTATATCTATTAATATTTATGAATAAGATATTAATTTTTGGTTAAAGATGACACTTTTTTCTATAATGTACATGACACACAACAACAGGTTTCTCTAAAATCATACATTGCACACAACGTTGAGTTATATCAAAAAATAATACAATAATATTATTATTATTTCAAATGGTAGTTAATGCCTAGTCATTGTATTGCATGGAATGAAAATAATTAACTATATTATGATTTTAAATATTTTTTAAATGTTTTTACATTTATCCAATGAATTTTAGAGGAAGAAAATGGTAAAGAATCCAATTTTAAGCATAAAATATTCTAATATTTTTAAAAGTTAGTTTTACCTCCTTTTGAAGGTGAACTATTTTTAAATATAGTCTTTATCACTTTTATATGTTATATTTGAAAAAATAAACTTATTACTTAGAAGAGGGACATCAAAATTTACCTTGGTTGAAATTTTGGTTTTTTTCTAATGAAATTCCGATTATAATGAATAGTGAAAAATACTACATTTTAATTCAAAACTGCCTATTCATCTAATTTATTTATATTGTTAGATTATAATTTTAATTATTTTAAAATTTAATTGGATTATATTTTTATAATTTAATCTAATTATGGACCTTGGAATTAATTTCACATTTAAATTGGACATAAACAAATGTTAATCTTTTCATAGTTTTTACTTTTTAAAAACTCTCATTCTGGTTTTGATAACTAGAATTAATTTTAAATAAATTAATGCAACTTATCTGTTTTGGATTTTTAAAATTGGATTACATATTTGGAATCATAAGGTCCAATTTTTTTAAATAGGTGTCTTTTATTTTTGGAAATTTTGGTTAGTAAAATTGGTAATTTTTATTTGCCATAGTTAAAGGTAAATCAATTAAATTAGGGTAACAAAAAATACAATAATGATAATAAAATTACCCAAAAACCTGCCAAAATCATATTAGATGGATTAAAGTAGACCCATATCACATAAGGGTCAAAATTTATTCATTTAATGATCTTTTTTCTATGAAAGTGATGTAATTGTTATAAAAACAAAAGAATGTGACAACAGGTTACTCTCTTATTTCTTATAAGTATAATAATTTTAATATAGAGATAAAATTGATTAGGCATCAAAAATAAATAATCTATATAAATATGATGAAATTATCTACTTAATGTAAATTTATTTTGAATTTTTATTGATTACATAATTAACATAAATATTGACACCACATAGATATAATAATTATATTATTAAGAGAAATATACAAAAAATGATATTATAAATATTGAAATAAATATTATATGACATAATATTTATCATCCAAGAATTTTTTGTATTCCTATGATATTTTAGGATTTATATAACTTATTTCTTTATAAGTAATCAATTTTTTATGAATTTTTTGAAAAGTCAAGTATGAATAGTGTCAATCTTTGCATAATTCATAACTTAAAAAATAAAATAGTTTATTAAATGTTTTAAAATATATAAAAATATATTAATCGTTAAAATGGTTATTATAAGTTCATATATATCATTAATGAAACTTTTTTGGTCTTTTTACATGTTATGGTAATTAAATTAACCCATAAATTTTAAAAAATAAAATATCATTGTAAGATTAAAATGGGTAAAATAAAGGTTTACCAAAAAATATACGTGTTAAAAAATATTCAAAACATGTATAATTTTAATTTTATTATGGGTATATGACACAAAATCATCTTATATTTGATATAAATGAGTTTGGGACCACAATAAACTGAAAAATCAATTTAGAATAAAATAATATTTCAAGACTTTCTAACAGTTCCCCTCCCCCCTCTTATAAAAGGACACCAACTCTACCAAATTACTCACACCTCTCTTGCTCATTGAATCAGCCAAATTATACTAAAATAATCTCTAAACATCCTATATATCCTATTATAAGACTTAACATTGTCAAAAAGGCAATTCAAAAATTCCTTTTCGCTAAAATCAAAAGAAGTTACTCGATTTAGAGGTAACATCTTCTCTCAATTTCATTTCTTTTATTTTCTTTATTCACTCCATATGATATTCTTATTATATTATTTCATAACAATAAAAGTATACTCAATATACTAGGAATTTTTTATGAGAATTATTAGAACTAAACTTACACACAACTCTATTTAATAGATATGAAAATATTGTTTCTGTGTACGGTGAACTACTGCCTCAGGAAATGATTACTATTCAATTTTCTCATACAACCTCTCATAGTGTCCATTTTGATAAAAATTTATTTATATATGATATATATTATATTAATATTTTCTATATGATTTTGTATTTTTTAATTTATAGAATACCTCTTTTCTTTCCATAATGTGTAAATACGATAATTTTTTTTTAGAAAGTGCAGACTACACCCCCTCAAAGTGATATGAATTGTTCATGCCATACATGGAATGTATAATTTAAGTTTAACATGTTATTATGTGACTAATATAACACATATATTTTAATATAATTATAATATAACTATTATCATTTATTTTTCATTCTTTTAATATGACAAATAAATGAAAGTAGCGTTAATGCATACGTACGACCTACCGTCTCCTTGAACGGTGCATTTCATTTTTTATCTCAAAATGTTATAGACTATTATAAATACTTATATAATGAATATATATCATATTTAAATAATTAATAATATTATGGAGATAATTCACTTAAGACCACATGGATAATTTTCATCAAAACATGGCCATTTTTTACTCTAGTACCAAACATTGAAAAAATTTCGATATGAACACAAATAATTAACTAATTGTAATAACATTATAATAAGTGATATAAAATGAATAATAAAAATAAAAAATTCTCTAAATAAAGTATAAACTATCCTTTTTTATTATTTATGAAATTAAAGAATGAACATTGAAAGTAGGAATCAAGTTAATGGAACTTATTAACCCAATTTCCATTCTTTTGGTTGATCTTATACTTCTTGATTCTATCATGCTATGATTGGGTGATAAATGAATTTTGATATTTTATATTGAATTTATACTTTTTTATGGGTATTTATATTGAATACAAATAATCGATCTATTTTATTAACAAAATGATCTTTGTAAGGGAATTTTAAACTCAATTTCCACTCATTGGGTTTTACACATACTTAATTGATTATATTATTCCAATATTATGTGTGAATAATTTTTTATTTTTTTATGTTTTAATTTACACTTACCTTTGTGTGGATGTACTATTTCTACACATAATCACCCCATTGATAAATTCTTACATCATTTATATGATCATTGTAATGGATTTCAACTCAATTTACATTCTATTGAGACTTATTTATATGGTGTGTATACTACCATTTGACATACTATATAATGAATCTCCTTATTATCATCATATTTTAAGTTTTGTTTTATTTTATTATAAAATTATTTTTATCCAAATATTTTATCAAGTGGTAATGGACTCTATAACTAAAACATCATTTTAATTGTTTTAGATATTTATTATTCTAAATCTTTCTCATTAATGTCCATGTTTTCCAAATGGTTTTAAGAATTTATTTTTATATACATTAATGTTTTAAAATGTAAATTCCTTTAAAAGATTCAAAGTTTTATGGGACACTTTGATTCAATAATTTTCTTTTTAAATATTTAAAATTTCTTCTTTTTAAATTAGATTGATTATGTTAATATCTTGAAATGATATCTTGTGAATGAGAATGTGAAAATGTTATTTTTCCTTTATGTTGGTTTTATATTTTATGATTTTGTTATGGTTCTCGGGAACTGATTAATTATACAGGTGGTTCCATGATAAAACAAGGGTTGTTAATCCCATGATATCTATCTAATTCATTGGGTGACATGACATAGGTAAACCTTAAGGTTTCTCCTAACATATTTAGGGAATATACTGTGATGGGTATTCCAAACGTACCTGTTAAGGTTACTCCCTATGTAGTTATACAAGCTACAATGTAAGTATGATATGGATTCCACAATTTACCTTTATGATTTATTATTTCTATGATGTTTTATTGGAATCTTATGATTACATTATGTTTGCTTTGTAGTTTATGTTTTGTGTGTGAAAAGTATGATTTTGTGAAAATGTTTTCATGGGTTTTAAATATCATAGACTAACATTTTTATTCCTTATATTATATTCCTTACTAATATTTTTATGCTCATCCCATTTTTTTGAAAAAAATTTCACAAGGTATAATGAAGTATAGAAGAAAGGTATAATTCAACAATATTTTTATCTAGAAAATAATTCCCTTTTATTTATGGAGTTTTATTTTTGTGATAAAATTGGATAGAGTAGAAGTGTCTACATTGTAATATTTGAGATGTAATTTAATATTTATCACCTAATTATCTAAAAATATAAAACTAACAACATCCTTAATATGAAAGAAAGTAAATTATTGATCAAAACTCAAGATTATGTAAGGTTTAAGGCTGGGGCCTTATACCTCAACAAAACTTTTTAAAAGATATTTCAGAATAATATTACATCTATGATGGAATCTATTGATGTTACTCACTCCCTTATAGGATATGAACTAAAGTTTCCATTCATATACATTATATGAATGGGTTACACTAAATGTTACGTTCTTTTTGAAACTCGTTTCTCATTCACTAGTCATGTTTTTATGAAATCTATTTCTCTTTGATGTGTTATATATTTATGAAATTTGTTTCACATTAAAAGGTTATATGTTTTTGAAATCAGTTTCTCTTTCTTGGGATATATGTTTATAAAATATTTTTTTATTTCATAAGTTATGCTTTAGATTAAATGTTTATGAATCATGTGTTATATTATATAGGGTATCATATGTTTACATGGTTATGATACAAATTTAATTGCATGTAATATGATATGATTGTTTATGATTTTGTGGAACATGTGTGTGTGATTTCACTATGAGATGGGTAATACCTATATAACCCTCCAATGAATTGGGTAATGATTGATATCTCAAGAGATAGATATGAAGAATATGGGGATTAAAATCAGTTAAGTATTATAGGGTTAGAATAGGAAATGAACATGGTTTGATATTATAGGGCTGGGAGGAAGGGACAACTCAGTTCAGTAATACAAGTCAGGAATGAGGGGTGAACTCGGTTTGATAATATAGGGCTAGAACGGGGTGTGAATGTGGTTTAGTAAAGGACCTTATCCACTAATATAGTCTCTGCAAGAATGCCTTCACTACTATAATAATCATTATATATGCTTATGTGTCTGCCATAATTCCATGTTTTATTCCTATGTTATGCTTTCATGGATTATGTTCTTTGTTTCCTTATGATTAATGTCTTATGAACTACCATGATTTATGCCATGATTCATTTATATGATTATGATATGTCAGGAATGATATTCTATTTTGAGGATCATGTTCTCAAACCCCTATGCTCACAATTATTCTTTCTTATCTCACTCATTTACCCTTACTGAGCATTTGAGCTCACCCCTTTCTAATGTTTCCTTTTCCTAGCTTATAAATAATGGTTTTTGGTAGAATTACAATAGGTGGATATATTTATGGGAGAGGTTGATGATCTTTCATAATGATAGTAGATTTTATTTCCATGTTTCCAAAGACACTCAACTATTATAGCTCCCTGGAAATTATTTTTTGTAATTTACTAAATATTCATCTATAATGACGTAATATCCATGTATTTAAACCCTCATTTTCTTTAGTTTTAGGACATTGTGAATTTTGTAGAAACATCTAGGGTCCCCATATATTTTATTACTTCAAATTCTTGAGATGTGTGCTATATTCATGACGGAAAATTTTGGATGCCCCATATTTTTGGATAATTCTTATTGACCAAGTTATTTGTCAATGTATCCCTGACCTTGAGTTCACCTCTATTTTGACATTCTTCCATACTGTCTTGTGGGGACCACTTTGGCTAACAATGTTCTGATCTAATGGTCCTTGAATCAAGACTTTATTGGCCAAAATTTTATAGAGATGACCATCAGTTTTTTATTTCATGTTCTTGGTGTCAATTCACAAAGAATATCTCCAAAAAGAATAAAATTCCCCAACTAACAAAGTTATTTAGTGAGATCTTCGAAGAATAAGGAATTGACATCATGGGGACTTTTCTAAATTTATGTTTATTTGTGTTCATCTTTTTTTATGTGGAATATGACTTTAATTGGGTGTAATAAATGTTTATTAAGACCAATGAATCTTGAGTGGTTTTTGATTTTGTGAGGTCCTAAATTTTTAGTAATTTTGGTTAGTATAGATTCATCATTAGGGATCATGATTCATTGTTTTTTAATCATAACATGATGATTTTTCTTCATAAATAAGGGATTGTTAATAAATTATCCACTCTATATCTCCCCTAAAATAAAAAAAAGCATAAATCATAAATCAATTAGTTCAGTAAAGTATAGAAAAGTGGTACAACCTAATAGAAATGACAGGAGTTTGTGCTTGGATGATCCACTTTGGTCGTACTGTACAGATTTAAAACCCCAATCATAATATCACCATATAGGATTGTATTTATAATGTCTTATCACCTATAGTTAGATATAGAGCATGATGCATATTGGGATATTAAAAAATATAATATGAATCATTAGATTTAGGTGATCATAGTAAGTTGCAGATTCAGGGGTTGGGAGAAATTCAGTGTGATGCATATGAGAACTCTCTAATATATAAAGAGAATAGAAATTCTATACATGACATGATGATTCATCAACAGAAGATTAATACTGGCGAGAATTTCCACATTTATAATTCCAATCTATAGCTCCACCATTTTAAGCTTCCTTCCAGGTGGATCATTCCTTATTCTATTACTAATTTTTACCCTTTTGGTGTAATAAAGGTATTGCAGAATCCAAGTGGTCGAAGAATTACCATCAATGGTAAGAGACTTAAAAAAAATTATTATGATCTTTCAAAGAACATGGTGGAGGAAATATACCTTCAAGAAGCAACATACTAGTGAATCCCACCATATTTTATCCTTTATTCTCACATTCTATTTAATTACACTGATAACACTATAAAATATAATTGGGGTTCATTATTCAGTTCATTAGGACTTTCATCATCTTTATTTAATTTATATAATATTCTTTTATTGAATGGTAATATCACTCCCCCCTCATTCCCCTACTTTTGTTCTGGAATTATAGTTCATTATGCCTAATTTATCATGGAAATTGTTTCCCACTTAATCATGGATGTTATTGAAAATTCCAGAGGAATTTCCCTATTTATAATTGTGTTAACATTAAAAAAATCAATGATAAAATTTTTTTATGATGAATATAACATCATGGTGTGATATTTAGTAAATTTGTTGTTTTTCAATGATATAAATGGTTTCATCACTTTGAAACCTTTAAAAATAGTAGTACCCTTTGTTTGGGTAGTTTATAGTAAATTATGTCACATAATATCCCCACAAATATTTTTCACCAAACCATGAAGTGTGAATATTTATTTCTTAATATAAGGTAAATGTATGTTAGGTTAACATTTATCATCTATATAAATTAATTTTCCATATGTTCATTCCATACCTACTATGTTTTATTACTATGTCGGATTGACTTATGCGTGAGTACATGTTATCCGACTATTTAATGAACTAAAAAACAATAACTAAAATTAAAATTAAAAATTAAAAAAAGAAACAACACAAAAATACATGTTTTGACTTGTACATGTCAAAAAAACTCTTCCTCAACTTTTTATATTATTATAAATATTATAATTACTGTCTGGAGGATATCAAACAACGGTTGAGTAATAAGTGTGAGATTTGTTCCAAGTTGAACTTTTGAAAAAAATAGTAATAAATTAGGTGAGTGATTAAATTTTAAAAATATGGGTATATCTAGGTCGGGAGCTTATGTTTTGACTTTGTTAAATTCATAATTAAATGGGTTTTGAAATTTGAATGCAAATTATGTAGGGCAGATCGATGGAAAAAAATATAAGAAGAAAAATATTAAAATAACTTATTTTTAAAGGATATAAATTTTAATGAATATCAGTGAATGGTTTTCACCCACACATGTGGAGAATAAATGTAATGATTTACTTTTTAATTCCTTTCTCATATTCTTATAATGCATCACTTTGAATTTCATTATGATATAATTTATGAGATACCTTTTTTCATGATAACTGAGAATAGCTCCTTGGTTAGATTTGTTAATTGATCACATTTTTTCAGGAATTAATTTTTCCTTTATTGTTAAATATTAATGAATTTGGTAATATCTACATCCATCATTTTTTAAATGTGACTTTTTCAAGGAGTTAAAATGTTTAGGTGTGGGGGATACGATCATGCCATAATTCACTTTTTTATTTCAACCTTACACCATTGTGATAAACTTGTTTTGTATTGAAAATTATAAAAAATTAACAAATTTAATTTCATGTTTTAATAAAATATATTATATTTATAAAATATAAAAAGTTAAATGTTACTTGATTTGATAATTAAATTGTAGGAAGAGATGATTTGGAGGGCCCATGATGAAGTTCAAGAGGAATGGGCCAAACTATACAGGATCCAAGAACACGAGTAGAATCATCTATACACTTTGACTATTACATGCATCCAATTGGGTTGCTATTTTGTGGGATGATACAAAACATAGTGGCTAAAAGTCTTACAAAGTAACTGACACCGAATTCATCCACTTAGAGGCCGATACGATCTAATCTATCCATGGAATTGAATCTGAACAAATTGAAATGTGGTGTTCTGTACTATGTTGATATTTCAAGCGTTACTTTTCCAAATGGTGCCAAATTTTTGATGAAGATATTCAAGAGGCTTTGGGGGTTTCAAATTTTTAGTTTTCTCCAATGTTAGATAAGACTTTCTGGTGTTCTATAACCATGGACCAAGTGGTTTCTCGAAATTTGTGGTCTCAAAACAACCTTCCAATTTTCCAATAATATGAAACCTTGGGAACCCCATTTTTACGATTGACTAGGAGGAATGGTGATGGAATTTTGGAGACCCAAAGGTGACCTATACTAATTTATAGTAGTTCTGGGGTCCATGAGAAGTGCTCCTTCATCATCATTGTCTTTCAATTATCTCATGGTGTTCTAAATTCCATGTAAACACACGGGGGGAATGTGATGTAAATCCCAAGATTTTTTTGTATCCTTTGAGTGGAAATTTAATTCAAAATAATTTTTTTGTCTTTCATAGTTCTCTCATATTATTTCATTGAGTTATGTACTATTATATCATTCGTATACTCATATTATCATGTTTTGGGATACCATTTCATGTGATGTTTCTCACACTATTCACCATTTCTTCCTCCCCCCTTTACTTATGGAGTTTGTGGGGTTGATATTGGTCAATTAAACTATCCTAAACACTATCTAGAACATATAAATTTATTTCGTGGTATCAAAAATAGAAAAAAAAATACAGTCCTGGATACTGTGTCGTGCCCATCCTGGGTAGCCTTTGTGAGTTTCAGTTATGAAGTTGAACACTAATCAATCATTCATCAGTGGTATCTAAGAAAACATTGTGTGTTTCCGACTAAACACTATGAGGTATCCATGAATAAAATCAGAACCATTATAGTTATAATTGTAAAAAACCATTGATTAAAATATCTAAAACCTCTATTTTGAATCGATTAATGATGAGAATCATGTGACTTTTCCACGTTGATCACCCCTAACTAATTCTATTAATTTCATATTTGTTTTATCACTGTCCATTTTTGTTTGGTTTATTAAATAATCAAAACAAAAAAGTTTTCCAAATCCTCATTCCATTTTTATTTTTATAATAAAAAACCATTATTTTATTACTGATCTAAGGTTCCATTGAGAGACGAACTAGGGTTCCTTATATAATGCCGAGATTGTAGTTTAAGTAACCATCTAATTTTACGTGCTCGAAAATGAAATCATATGTAAATGGTTAGTGAAAGAATTTTTATGATATTTTTCATAGTGGTTTAATTATATTTGCATAACATTC
Organism: Viscum album; assembly: GCA_963277665.1. NCBI lineage: Eukaryota > Viridiplantae > Streptophyta > Magnoliopsida > Santalales > Viscaceae > Viscum > Viscum album. The sequence goes on along the minus strand of OY728161.1, from coordinate 576,041,510 downwards.
TTACCAATATTTTTATAAACACCATTCTTGTATTCCTTGACATTCTCAATGGAATAAAACATATAACTAATTATATATAAATTACCATATCAACCTTTTTAATCATGAATCATATGAAGTATGAGTACCCACAACTTCCTTCAACTAAAAATGGCCCACACACATTGGTATAATCTAATTATACGATATATATGGAATTAGTACTTTAACAATAAATGAGGCCATGATCAATTTTCAATGTAAATATATAATAAAAAACTTCTATTTTTTAAAAAATAAAATAAATATTGATCATTGTTTAATTTTTTTGTACTAATTTCTTACATGACCTAGAAAGTGATTCCATATTTGAGATTGGTATGAGTCGTGTGAATAAGTTTCATTTTCAATTTTCATTACTTATTTCATGTATTCCAACACATAATTTTCATTATTTAAATATACCTTACAGTAATAGACAATATAAATATAAATGAAGAAACATGTTGAAAATCATGAAAATAAATCCATCTCTATCATGTTTATATGTCAATATATTTTTAATCGTAATATATTATACATAATGTATCCCTTTCAAAACAAAGACCATCCCTAGAAGAAATGTGAGGTTTTAATTTTCAATTACAACAATTTAAATGTTGACTCTAATGGTTCTCATAGATCTAACTACCCTTATAAATCATTTTGAATCTACATGGTTCATTTATTTGAATAAATATATAATCTCTCAATGATATATCTAATTCCAAATTTCAAGAAACAAATAAATTGCATTCTCTAACAAATACACATCAATCATCCCCATGTGTCTTTGTTTGGGTCTATTTTTTCTTATATTTGCCCTTATTTCCATATAAGAAATTGATATCATCATATTACCTTTCTTTACCATTGATCATTGTCTTTATTGAAAGGGTGTTATTAAGAATCATTAGTATTAGAGCTACTTTCATTGATTTTTCTTTGTTCACCTTAATGATAGATGGATTTTGAAGCTTCATTGAAATATATACATAGTGAGGAAGAGTACATATATTTGGGTGAGACTACACAATTTTTTTCATCATAAAAGTATTAAAAATGATATAGAATCTTAGGGTTCAATGAAATTATGTTATCAAGGTATAGTCCAAGATGGAATTTAAAACCAAAAACCTATATATATTCTAAAACTGGACAATGAGATTGACTATGTGAGGCCTTTTTGATAAACCATATAAAAATATTCTTTGAAAGTGATCCCTGGAGTTCAAAAAAATAGTATGTCCTTCCCAATCCTTGTAAAGGAAATAATTCTACATGATCATTATATTAGAATTAAATTTTTCTTTAAAATTAATTAGGTCACTAGACATAGATAATATCATCCAACATTGAATGTAGACCCAATAATTGAATTTTTTTTATACATTAGGAACTCTTCATCACTCACCTAATTTAAAAATGGATCTGGTATTGCAAACAATAGCATGAATCATTTCCATTCCTGGTTCAACACAATCAGAAGAAAATAGAACCACACCTAATGGTTACGTCAAGTGGGGGAATATTACATCTTCAATAGATATCAAAGGTATAATGAAGAAGATTAAAATTCCATTATTCTAAAATCAAATTAAACAATGTGTATTACATTTAATAATTATAAATTATGTGAAAAATAATAATAATAATTTATTTATTTAGTATTTAATCTACAACTACATTATCAATTCTCAACATCCCTCACCATTAAACATTTAATGTCTAGTTAAATTGAAAATCTAGGAAAAATGATAAATATTAAAAATATGATAATCGAGATAGAGACCATGAAAAATACTAGACTATTTTCAGGTAGGCAGTCTTCCCCACTACAGGCTTCCTACATCTTGATTTTTTTGAGTGTAAATTCCCATACAGAAAGCCTAACATGGAATTATTCAATAGTTATCTCTAAATTATTAATGGATATATGGTGTCCATTAAACCCAAAATAGATTCATATGTCTCAACCTACTATCATAGTTAATATATAATTAAAATTAAATGTTCCCCCAAGGTAATTTAAATCGACACTTAAATAGTGACTTAATCATTAATAAGATGTTTTAAAAAATATATACATAATTATAACATGAGGGATTTTTTATTATGCATAAATTTTTTCTGATTTAATATTTTTTATGTTTTGATAAAATTAATTTAGGTTTCTTTTTGTGATTTCTCTTGTATTAATAAGACACTAATGAATATTACATTTATTTATTTTCCATATTTATATATTAGTTTATTTATTTATGTGATAACTATAATATGTAAATAAACTAAATAATGCACAAGATTGATGTTAAAAATAAATGACTCTCTAAAGAGATAATTCAATGGTTGATTTATTGATTAGATGATAAATTTTTATATGAACATAGGGAACACTGGTTGTGATGGTCTTGGAAAAAGCTATAGTGTACCACTTGTACACCTGTGTAATAGCCAGGTCAGCATAAAAAAAAATCTTGTGTGATACCTCACTAATAAATAGGATACTCCATTTATCAATAGTATTTATTAACCTTTTCTCTTCATGGGGGGCCTCGAAGCGGCGACTTCTTCCCTCTCCTGGTGCATCTAGGGTTTCTTCGCCCGGTCTTCCCTCTCCGCTACTATAGCACGGGCCGGCTTCATCGATGGTTGTCTCGCATAGGCATGGTGTCGATCAGTGATGGGTCTATTTGGATCGGCTTCGGTTTTGGTTCGTTAGCGGCTGATTCGAGCCCTTCAACTTTGGGATCTCTCTTTGGATCTGGTATGTTTGATGAAAGATCTTTTTTTCTTGTGGCTTTCAGTTTTCATATCTGTGTCGACAAGCGACGACCTCAGTGTTCCTAGCTTCGGGGATTCGGTTCAGTGTCGATTTCTCTCCTCTTGGCTTTGGTTCTCTCTGCGGCTTCGGAGTGCTCGTCTTCGATTCTGGTGTGCTCTTTGTCGGCCTCGTTGGTTGTTGCAGTTCTATTGCGGCTTCTGGCTTCGGCCCATGTGTGTGCACCATCTGCCACGGCGACCTTCCGGCTCTGATTCTTCTGCTTGGCTTCGTCCCGTCTCGTTGTCATCTTGGCATGCACCGGTGTATTCGGGTCGCCTCCAGGGGCTTGGATGGAGGGGGGCCTTGTGTTCTGATTCTCTTGAGTTGGTTTGGTTTTGTGGAATTGTTTGGTTTGTGGAAATGGTTTGGTTTAATATTCTTGGGTCAGAATTTGATGTTAGTGTTGATATTGGTGAGACTGGTGTGGTGAGACTGATGTGACTGGATTCTATGGAGTTGGGTGTGGAATCAGCACTGCCTAGACTACCTTGATCTGGATTCTTCGTTGCCTTTTGTGGATTTGTTCTTGGACCATATCATGTCGCTGGAAGGTTTAGGTGAACTCTGATCGGAGTTCACCTCCGGGTTGGTGGTTTTGGGGCAGATGTCGATGGTCGCATCGGTGACATTCAAGGAGTCTAGTTATGATGTTTGTTCAAGCTCTTCTGATTTTCATGCACCCAGGTTGATGATTTTAATAACTGCATGGTTTTATTTGGTATGTGGAATGAGTTGATTTGTTTTCTGATGTTTGAACATTGTAAGTTGTGAATTCATTGTGGGTTTTCCACTTTTCCTCAAAAATTTTTGATGGTTTCTCACTTTTTCCTCAAAAGTTATTGGATAATAAAAAATGAATTTTCAGTCATTATTATTTATTAATTTAAAAAAAATTATTATTAATAAATTATTTTTCAAATGGGATTCCATAAAAACATTTAAACATGTCGGTCATATATAATAATTGAAGGATTGGTGACTCACATGATATAAATCAGGAGTATTGATAAAACCTTCCAAATAATCAATATGTTATTTTGACGTACTACTACATGACATGAACAATATAGCTAGAAAAAATATATAACACATGACATGTGTCCTCTTGTCTAGCAAAATTTCATGGAATATATATTGGAATTGATATTTAATGGACTGCATTACATATATGACTATTAAAATCCATTTATATCATTAATTATCTTCCATGAAAATCTTATTTAGTATGCCTATGTATTTGACCAAATTTTTTGTCAAAAAATTCATCACTATATAATGTGGAAAACCCAATGTTTACTCCATCTACATGGCGATTAATATTAAAATCTATATACTTTATTGTCCCGATATAAATTTTGTTTTCAATAAATTCCCCAACTGTAGTTAGTATTTTATGTGTCGCGTATCTTATGTCATGTCCACATACAGTAAAATTTGGTATACAAAATGTACTCCAGCTACACTCCATGTAACACTAAGTTACTAGCTATTTTTTTCACATACTGATGGAATCTCAGATCTTTCTTAAATTGTTTTTACCATTATGAAAATGATGTAAAAAAAATGATAACTAAAATTTCATAATAATTTTAACTAAAGATAGCTCTAATAAATAAATATATTTTTTTGAAATAATTCAACTTGATTGTTAATATATTCTAAAAATAAAAAAAATATCAATAAATTTGAAATGTATCTTCTCTAACACAACTTTAAGGATTTGGGAGGAGCATCATCTCTTTAGTGGGAAACCAAAAAATATATTTCTTCGCTTAATTTAAAAGAACCCACAATTATAATATCCCATGTGAAATTTAAAATTAAATTTATTATGATCAGGTGAAATGATTTCATCATCTTAGATAAATTATTTGATGAAGTTATTGTTGATAGTATGAATAACATTTCAAGATCACCCATTATGTACAATATGGATCCAAGTGTAGAATCCCAATTGTAGTGATCAACAAGTGATCCATTGATAACTGAATAATTACAGTAGATTTATGGGTTCCCATATAAAGAAAAAAATTATGGCATTTTTCATGTTCATCACTTATTGTTCCTTAGATCATGAAGGAATCTCTATAGCACATATCATTAAAGAGTGGAAGAGGTAAGGATGAATAGAGATATAGTTACATTTTTTATAATTATTCTCAAATATAGATTAACCCTACACAACAGACATTCATAATTATTTATATATCATAGTATTAGGATAAAAAATTATTTATTTTCATTCCAACCCCTTTAACATTATAGTAATCATTAATAAATACCATTAATTGAGATAATAATAATAAATATATTTATTTTACATAATGTGGTAAGTTGTGGAATTATAAATATATTTTTTTGAAATGAAGATTGATGTCCATAAACTTGGAGGATCTTTGTTTTATATATTTCCATGATATTTATTGAATTCCAAAAATAAATATTTATTCAAATAATTAATGAAAAAACATTAATACATATTTTTTTCACATTCTAGTGAATAAATATTTCTCAAATATTTATGGTATTGAATAAATTATATAATAATGGATCAATATGTATGGATTACCTGGATAATATTATTGATTAGTAAAAATTGAATAAATTATCATTATTTCATGAAAATAATATATATTATAGTAATATAATTAAATTATAATTTAATCATGACCAATTTAAACTTTAATTTTATTACCCTATATGATTCATTATCATTGGCCTTGGGTGGACTTTCCTAAATTCCATGATCATTATCTCTCAATGGGTATTTTAATCTGTGATATAGAACATAATTTCACACCATCGACAATCAAAAACATATGGTTTTTATGTAATATAATTTATTTTCACTATATCTCATTAATAATGTTTCATATAAGTGTCATCAAATTTTAATCTGTATATGATTTTATTTTACTATCTAAGATAAAGAAATTGTTACATCATAGGAACTGAATTTAATTTAATGGCTTTATTCTATCTAATGGTTTGAAATATCAGCATTCATAAAGGTGTAAGGGAAAAATACTTCCATCACATATTCCTTAATAAATTTTCACTTTTCAAACACCAGATATATCTAAATTATCCATGAAATTGTGTCATCATGATTTAAGAAATACATTGAATTATGTGTGTCATAAAACAAATTAATAATAATTTAAAAGTATAAGGACCATTTTAAATCTTTCATATATAAATATTGGATGACACAAAAAAATTCAAAATTTCTACTGTCAGTTATGTTCTCATAAACTCCCATCATAGAGAAAACCAAGTTAAAACATCATGAGAATAATCCTTATCAAATTATGATTACTCAAATCTGATATTAAATTTCTATCTTTATCATCATGGTTTTTAATATTATAGTATAATTAAATTTATGAATATCATCATTGCATTTCAAGGTTCCAATCATAGTGGGGAGACCCCAGAACATATTCGTGCCAGAGTTTCTCTTGAAAATTAAACACTAATGTAATGAAAAAAATTCAATATTTTATATACTTTATTATTAGTAATAACAAATTTTAAAAATGAATCAATAAATTTACAAAATTTTGGTTCTGGAACATGAACTCCATCAATCCACAAGATCCCATGATAGACAATATCGTTTTCCAATGGATTTGATGGAAATAAGCTACATATGATTATATATTTATAGAAGAATAATTATGTACCAAATATCACTTATAAACATTAATTACATCATAATAACCATCCATTAATAATAGTGTTAAATATTGAATTGTATCTCTATGTGGAAAAAGTAAGGCATACATATGCACAAGTGATAATTGGACATTAAATTTATGGATGTGATGAAGAATAATGGTAGTAGAATTTTCATTATAAAATTAATTTGTATATTGCATAAAAAAATTTGGTATCATCAGATGAATATGATAAATATATTTTTGGAATATTTTGAAAGAAAAATAAATATATCTAGTAAAATTATTACCTTTTCACTGGTATCCATCATTTTTATCACCATATAAGGACCCTTATAAGGGATTTTTAATAATAGCTCCACTAAATAAATGAAAATAGAAGTTGGGATGATAATTTCTTTTCATTTGGTTACGTCAAATTGCTCAATAAAGTATAAAAAAGATAAGGTATGGGTTCGCTTTTATATGTGAGTAGATGGGAACTCATAGAATTTCAAAAAATATAATAATATAATAATTTCATTATGAAGAAAATTTATTTAAAATAGCGATATATTCATAGAAAATGTTGGATTTAATTAATAAAAAATAAAAAATAAAATTTCAGAGCATTATTTTGGGTTTTTAACATTATCTTTTCTCGTTAACATCATATATAAAAAAAATTCTATAACTGTGGCTACATTTTTTAATACATATAGGGTTATAAATTTACATATATGGTTAACAGTATCTCATAAATGGATAATGGATGATAATGATGACCATTAATAATCATACTTGTCCTAATTCAACATTCTTATTTCCATGAGACCCTCTACCAAAAAGTACCAATCCCTTCACATCAATGTCAAAAGGGACATAATGATACCAGATGGCCTAATGCAATAGTCCATGGGTTAAAGAAAATCATAGATGGTATATCATATATACAAATAGGTGGCACTAATAATAAAATAAAATGTTAAATGGGATATATGAAATTTACAACAATCAAATCCTACTCAGAAATAGGTAATGAAAACCCAAATATATACATGTAATGTAAAAAATGGAATAACAATAAAAGAAACTGCAAGAAAAATTTTAGAAAAAATAAAAATGATCATATTGTACAAAAAATTGATGAATACCCATTACCTAGTATCTTGAAATACTCTCTCCAACCTACTTCTTCTTGCCTACAAAAGTAGTATATTTATATTCATGGTGATCATAACATGTATACTAAGTAGGATCCCCCCTAGAGCCTCTGATAAAAAATAAAGAAATAATAATAAATTCAATTGAATTAAATGTGAAGATAACTTTAGGTTCCATAATTTTAGGAAAATTACCAATTTTAAATTTATTTTGATCCTATTTAATTATCAGTTTGAGTTTCATGAGGTTACAAGGGTTTTTCTATTATTTTGGAGGAATTTGTTATGGTAAATTATTTTCCAATGGTTATTACAAACCATGAACCATCTATATGAATCCTTGAAAGGGAGGATATTATAAATAAGGAAAGCACACTGTTTACACATGGTATTAACATACTATGAAACTACCCAAGGGAAACTGAGCTTCTTGAAATAGAGTGAAAATAATGGTTGGAGCCCTTTTTCCAAACACTAATAAATAACCAAACAACATATAGTTGGACCTATGATATTTTTAAATATAATAAGAAATTAATATTGACATTATAATTAACAATTTATTATCTTAATATATAAAATTTATTTTTTTATCTATACGCTTTATAGAAAATTCCCCTCATTCATGAATATATTCCCTATCAAATCATAGTTAATTAGGGTCCCTAATTCTGTGATATGTTCCCTTTCATCTTTACTATTCCGATATCTATTTTTATTATTTTAATTAAAACCATAGATATATTATATTGGGGATATATCTTTGCTATTTATCTCAATATTTTTCATATCCTTTTGGATCTAGTGAAGGGAATGTTTTTCATGATCAGATCTTGAAGAATCATAGTTTGGTTCTTTATTTTCAAAAACCATTGATATCTTGGTGGATTATCCCTTATCTCTAGTTAACACAGAAAATGAAGGAATTTTACGGTAAATTATTTTCTTTAAATGTTTGTGTAATCCTTTATTATTCTTAATGGAAACTGTGATTTGGTTATTCCATTGAAATTTTGAAAATTCGAGGGATTTTAGGAAATCCCTATATAGTTATAATTTTGAAATGATTTTTTTATATATGGATTATGTTTGATGCTCAAATTGTTTTATTGGTTTTAATGATTTTTTAGATTTTTTTGTCATGGTTTTTGGTTTGAGTGAATTATTTGACATGGCCATATAGAAGGGGGATGAGATATTGAGGAAGCAAATATTTTTCAAGTTATGGAAAGTCATTAGATTAATTAGAGACAACCCATGTGTATTAAATATTAACCTATGAATTCATGTTGTGTGTGTGGAAAAAAATTATTTGTGTTCTAAATTATTGACGTTGGTTTTATGATTTTTTTTAAATTAATTAGTTCATTTTTACATTTTAGATATATTCTATTTTAATTTTCTCTAATTTTTTTATATAAGTCAGTCTAAAAATTTATTTCTTAGTAGAATGGAAATTAAAACTGTGTTTATACTCAACCCCTCTTGAGAACTGTTGTACATTTTCATATGTCACCTATCAAGAAACATGTAATAGAAAATCATCTCAATTCTTTAGTGATGCTTCAGGATATTGTGTGCATTTTATATTGAGTTAGGTCTTTGATCTTGTATTCTATTTATTTTCATTATACTACTTTGGTGTTTTCATATTATTATGGACTTTTGGGTCTATTAAAGTATGTATTTTTGTTTTTTGTTGTAATCTATTATTTTTTAATTTTTTAGTTATGTTATGTGTTTAATTTGATATTAATGAATCATTCAAAGGATAGGATGTTTTGTGGATATGTTGTTAGGATATTTTTTACTTAAATGGAAAAAAATCCCCCAAATTTTCTTCAGTACCATTGAATTTATTTCTATCCATTGGGGCAATGGATTTTTCCCTAAGATCTAGTAGAACCTCCACCTATACTAAAGATAATAAGTATGGGAGTGATGTTGCATTTAGTATTAGTCCTGGTCATTCCAAATTACTTTATAGAATAAATATTATCAATTATATCAGTTTTGTGGTATGATGGTAGCAAGGAGATAGGACTATCAGAAAATGAAATAACGAACAAACAAATTCATATCTAACCATTTTAAAATAATATTAATATCACACGGTAAATTTAGTATAAAATATCATGAAATGATTTTATGAGTATTGTTATCACTTCATTATGGGTATAATCAAGGAGTGTTCAATGGAATAATTTGATAGTAAGACATACCACTAGGAATAAATTGATAATTATGAGTTTATTAGTTTATGAAACAGAAAAAAAAAGTGTTTTTATTGATAATAGTGGAAGTAGATGTTTTTGGAATCATGGTTTTACTATTTTAATTTTTTTAATTTATGTAAATGGATGGATTAAAGAAATCTATGTTTGTGATATGTGTTGATGTGATAAAATTGAATTAAAAAAGATATAGTTTTCTAATTATTGAGACCAAAATAATTTTAGTAAGGTCATAGAGAATGTAAATGGGAGGTTTTATATAAATCAACTAGAAGAGGATGTTGAAAATGTGGATTTCCCTAAGATGTCACGAACCCCTCCTAATAAAGATACTAAAATGAGTGGATAGATATTGTGACAAATTGAGTCCCTTGTCTAGTAAGCCCTGGTTTGGAGACTAGCATCAATGTTATATTAAACATGAACATGGGGGGAATTACCCTCTAAGAGAAACAATAAGAAAAGAGATATAATAATCATAAAACAACAAAGACCTTTATATACATATATATAATTAAAATCTAAGTGAAACCATGAAATGTAAAATTGTATTAAAAAAAGAAGTGAAACTATAAGTACAAGAAAGTTAAATCCAATAGTGAACACAAATCATAGACAACTAATTCTAAAACTGACCTATTAATCTCAATCCCACTCACCGACCATATCTGACAGACCTGAGAAACATTTTATATATACATAGGTTGAGCATAAATTTATACTCGGTAGGATCCTCCCCATATACTATCAATAAAATGATAAAGAATTAATACTAAATAATATTGATCAAAAATGAAACTAACTCATCAACTAAATATGTATATTATGTTCCTAGCCTCACCATGGCCAAATCTCACCATGTAATGAATAAAATATAAAATATACAATAATAATCAAACAATAATGGTACACCACTCCCAATTCCCAATTGGTTTTCCACTCTTCCCTAATGTCACACATCCTAAACATCTCCCTCAAAAATAAAGTCATCCAAAAAAAATACATGGGAATAGAACCACCATATGTACCTTTTTAATCAAATAATCAAACCATCCTATATCATAAAACAACTAATAACTGAGAAGTTTATGGAAGATAAATATGTGTATATGACAAGTATCAAACCTTGGGTATTATACCTCAATCAATAATAGCCCACACACCGAGTATCTATCTCATTCCATCACAACCTATACACATCATACCTATGATATTAATTTGGAAACTATATCTGGTAATACATGTTTATGAAATAAAATTAATCCATATCAACACTTGATACACATATATGGGACAACAAACCTCCATTCAGATTAGAATAAGTTATTACTAATATAAGAAGGTTGGGCGAAAGGGGTTAGTCAACCATTCATCCTACCACCGGGATATTGCGGAAAACGCCCTCCCATATTCCACTGGGTGTTAGTTTCCCTAACTAGAAAGGGTGGGGAAGGTGATAAAGTCACCCAATATACATGATATAATATAGGTTACAACCATAAAATAGGCATAACCTATTCATAGGTGCAGCTGCGTCTATTGTTGGCTAGACTCTCAGTTGTAATAGCTGAGACCAAATATCTAATAATCACACAATTTTTTAAAATGTATACATTAATTATATAAATTAATGAATAAATTCACATTAAATTAATTAATTCATTAGATATTAATTAACCATCATCATTATTCCACATTACATTGTATTTAATTACATTAATAATTATAATAAACTTTTTCCCGCAAGGCATAGATCAAAACCAAGGACTTTTTTATCACAATTAACATATTTCAATAATTTTCATTACATCATCAACCAAGCTCATGGATCAGCCATTTATTGTTAATTATTATCGTCATTCCATAATCAGGTACCAGAGGAAAACCATCCTATACTACAATTTGGAGATATTGGAAACCAAGAATATCCAAATTCCTCATATAGTGGGGAAAATAATGAAGATAAAAAAATAAACTTAGAAATCAACCATTAAATAGGTTTATGAGAGCATAACAGCTCATAACCTACCGAAAATGGCCATGCTGAGCTTAAACCTGTTATATCACATTCAGATCCATCCCCAATACCCACATTCATATATCGATGTTCCTTCTATTACATGTGTCATCTACTGCCACATCATCTTGGCATATCTTCCCACATATCACAATAACCATCCCAGGCTCATTCATCCAATGATCACATGATATTTGGTCCTCCACACCCCATATCATACAATAACCAGCATTGCTTGGACATACTAGGCTAACATCACAAGGCACCTATCCATAGCACCTAAAAAATATTTATAAAACAAAAAAGAAAGGAAACATGGAATCTAAGACCTCAAAATAAAGAATTTAGATTTTTAATGAAAATGAGCTCTCTCAACTCCAAAATAATCCACTCTTTCTTATCAATCAATGGAAAAATTTGTAACTTGAAAAACATTCATTATCACACTCCATGTTATCATTCCAACTTGTATTAACTGATTGACTTACAAATAGGTTCCATCTAAGGGAATCCTAAGACATGATGTTATACATATTATAAAAGCAAAAATACACTCTTAGAATTTATTCCATATTTAATAATACTAGAGAATTATTGTTATAAATTAAAAGAAAATATAAATTATTCATAACAAGAATAATCTTGATTCAGGTTCAGTAGATAATTTCAATTAAAAATGCTTAACTTCATCAATTTGATAAACATTTAATTACAATGACCTCAAGATTACAACAAGTATATTTAATTATTTATAATGGTAATTTAAAATTAATTAATTTTGATTTTATGTTATTCACCCATTTTTATCAACAAACATGATAGACCATATAAGAAAAAACAATATAATATGTAAGGCGTAGATATCATAGTATCTTGAAAAAAAATAGGTAAACCTCTATCACAATATAATGTAACAACATCGCCAACATAGGATCAATATACCATTTTTAAAATTTCTTTAAATAATTATAAGTTTAATTTAAATAAATTAAAAGGGACAAAACCTGAAAATGATAAAATTACACATATATAAAAGGGTTGATATGAATATTATAACTCAATATCATTCAACATTATCATACTGATAACATACCATGTTAGGGATCTCGGATCACCTCTCTTGCTAGAAAAACATCCATCTAAGGATGTTTCAGTTTCACTACACCAACCAAAACTGATAGAAATCACATTATAAACATGGTAGATCATCCACTATAACATGGAAAGAATAATTGGAGGGGAAAAACCAAATTAATGATAAACCACACTAAATATAGTAATAATTAACCTTGAATCAACACTGATTGATGATGGAAGACAATAATCAATCCCTAGTTGAAGAGATATCAAAAATCTAAATATAGGGCTTCTGGATGCCTGGAAAGAGAGAAGGATTATATATAGATTTAGGGTTTATGAAAAACATTGTGTATTAAATAGTTACTAAAATATATCATAGGTTATTTACATGAAGTGTAATCCCCTTTGACGTTGTGCAATCCTTAGGGTTCAGTTTTCACTGAAAAAGACATCGTCTTATTTTTATTTGTCCCCAAAAACATAATCATTGTAAACTAGCAATGCACAATTAATGAACCTAACTTACATTATGTGTAAGGATTATAAGTCATGTAATATTCCTTTTTCAACCATTTTATAGTCAAACCCCTCCAGACCACATCTAAGCCACCTCCAAGCTCTTCTATCCAAGAAAACTCACAAAGGGTTGAACCACATGGATCTAGGACCTTACATTCGATACCTATAAATCAATTTTTGTCCTTTTTATTTGAAATTAAAATCATAGTGAAAACAAATGGGGTCATATTGACATCCAACTCATGTGATACATTCCCATAGTCCCTCTTTCGCAGGAGGATAACCACATCACATTGAGGAAAAGAGTTAAAAACCACACAATAATTCTACCCATCACCTATACTTTATCCAAAGGGCTATACTTCTCAAAAAAAAGTAAATTATAAAAAATAAATAATAGAAAATAATCTCATAACCCAAAAGTATTAATATACATAGTATAACATCATTACAATAAAATACCTAAACAATAATCATATTGGGGTACTGATTTCACATCAGTGACCCAAATTCATAGGTATAGTTCTCTACAAAATCGTTCCTCTATAAAAAATGAAAAAGGGAATTGAACTCCCACAAAACCCCATATTATAGCTATATTTAATCCCCACAAGGTGCACCTCGAAAGATGTATCCTCATTAACATCGATCTCACCCAAATCGATGACATCAGAGTTGTCGTGAAGATAATAATGGAGTTATGACACATAAGAAAATTCATGTATCCTGCTTATATATGTTTCAAGTAATATATGATATTTAGTGACTCCAACTCAAGCCAAAAACTGAAAAGGTCAAAAAAATGGGGTGAAATCTTACTCCTATGACCAAACCATTGCTTCCTAGGACGAGGAGTCGCATTAAAGAACATGTGATCACCAACATTGAATAGCAGCGACCTCCTTCTATGATTAGTATAATTATTTTAGTGATATTGTGCTTCAATAATCCTCTAATGATTTACTTAATATATCTACGTCATATTTTGTACCATTTCAGATCAAAGAATGGCTTCCTCTCTAACCCTTAGGCAACACAATGATGAATGAAAACTTATTCTATAAAAAGCATCAAATATCATCATACTAATGGTGGAGTAAAATTTTTTTATGATAAAAATTTGAAAAGGGTAGGTTCATCCACCAAAAACCTACCAAATCATTGAATGAATAATGAAACATGTCATCTAGAGTTTGGGTGTTCTTTAATATCTGATCATTTATCGATATATGAAATACAGTGCTAATGCATAGTTGAGAACATATGAAATTCTGGATACCTTTTCAACCCTAGAGATAATTTTGGGATCTTGATCACAAATGATCACCTTTAATTCACAATGTAATAACACCACCTCTTCCAGGTACTAAATTGAAAAAAATTCAACTGATCGCAACTACTAGATCTCTATAAAGTGGTATTATTTTTAAAAATGATCCAATATCACCCATATATCATTATGGCCACCATATTATTGAGGTAAACTGGTAATGATTCTCATATATATTTCCTCTTACATCTACTATGGAACATCTAGAATCTAGGTAAACTAGTGGAATAGCGGTGCTCAGCCTTCACCTTCTGAAAGATCAAACATTGAGAGACAATCTCTATGAGTTCACACATCATCTCATGCCACAAAAACAGACCTCTCAACCCTTGGTACATCTTGGTCACAAATGGATGTACAACTAAATATGTCAAATGGAAGTCATGGTGAATAATATCATTCATCATATATGGAATGAAATTCCTTCCATAGGACAAAACCCAGTATTGTGCATCATTTTTTCAACTGTCAGGAGCATCACAAAAAACAACTCGTTATCTCCAGACCTCCTCCTGAGAATTGTAAAATTGTGACTCATCCACCTACTGAACCAAATATTATTGTACATTCCTATAAAAATTAAATCTTATGCATCAACCCTCTCCTATATCATGATTAATCATTTAGTGTTCTTCTATAAATCTCCTACAATATACATATTCACACAGGACATCACTACATGACTTCATTCTTAGTGCATAGGATAAAATATTTCAATTTTTCTGAGTATATGAAATTTAAAAGTTGAGATCATACAAGGTCCCCATACACCACTTCTAGGAAAAGTTCAAGTCGCCCATTGATAATAAATACATTAGGGTTTTATGGTTAGTAAAATCCAAAAAACTCACACTGATGAGTTAATTTCTACACAACATCAATTAAAATAACACTTCCTAAAACATAAGATCATGGGTGACATTGTTATGTTAATGGGGACCTAACATCCATGATCCTTGAGAAACAAAACATCTATAATGCATTAGAATTCATCCCAATCAAATATGAGAAGCGTCACATAAAACCTCAAACAGAACCCCCTAAGTACCCAAATAATGAATTGGAGAATGGACCCACATATCCATCAAGAACTACAAATCTACCTAACAGTGGTCAATCCACAAGAACACCAAATCCTTTTTGGTAACATTTGTCTGAAGAGTCACAATATATGATATGTCAGATATGAATATTTTGTAATTGTATGAATGTTAAAGGAAACTCTGATCCTCTACCACTGTCTTAGGGGCTTCCAAAGACACAAACACCTCTATCATAAAAGGATCCAAAACTACTCCCAATCAGGACTCAACATTCAGTATGAAATGGAAATCACAATCCTATAAATCACTATACAAAAAATATTGAAACAGTTTCCCATGAAGAAGAACCCCTAGAACTGAATGCAGAAGGATTGCATGCTCTTTCTCTAATACAGACTACACAAGGATGTCAGTGATGAAAAACAACATGAAATTATCCCATAATTCACTTAAAACTACATTCATAACACCATAAACAAAACTATAACATTCATCACGTAGAATGTAATAACAATGAACCCATAATGCACATGAGAAAATTAAAAATAAATCTTCTAAATATCACCAACCATCACCAACATTTGATGATATCCAAAACTCAAATTGTTCATAGAGAACCAACCTGATCCTTTCAGATGATCGAATAAATCATCCATCTATGGAATAGGATATCAGTTATTCAATGTCCCTTAGTTAAATAAATGTTAATTAATGTATTTACATAAACATTAATAATCCTTATTACTGAACAAAACCATTACACACAAGTTATCACACTCGGCCAAACAAAACCTCACTACAACAGTTCATCGTGCAGTAAATGTTTCTCTCGAAACTCGTAACGTGATATCCAATATAGATACATTGAGATAAGATACACTCATATCGATATCCCAATCTGAAAATTTATATTCCATTGATGGTGTAACACTAAAACCTCCTCTAGAAAATCATTTGGGTACTCTCCCAAAACCATAATAAACACTAACTGTGAAACCTCCAATGATGTTATCATAATCCTGAATATCATATATGAGATGGAAATAACATTACTCTAACACATTAATGGGTCTCACTCACCAAAAAACACTACTGGGTCCCCATCATAATCATAAACCACAACCTACCTCTTGAAGCATTCCACAATATACTACACTAAATACAACCAATCCATGTTTTGGATGATTTCATAAGGATACATCCATAATCATTGGAAATATCACCAAGAGTGGTTCTTCACTAGAACTAGCACATAACCTCTAAATACATCATACATGTCCTCTCAACAACCAAATATTGTTGCAAACGCCATGGAAACTAGAAGCCTCTCTTCCATTTATCCCAAATCATGGAAAATGGTACGTGATATAATGGAGTACACCTCTCATGAATTATATAAGGAATGCTCCAAAGTGGAAAAAAAGAATAAATTACCTAAAATTAAGTCTAGATAGCCCAATGATGGAAAAATTAAAGCACAATATAGACCATGACCTTATCCATGACCTCTTTGTCCCTATTTTTCAAGATTTCCACATGTGTTCTCTTCTCTTGAAGGATATGGAGCATCTCAGGGATGTCCTCTAACTACCCCATATCCTATCTTCTGATCCAAAACTACTCCACCCTGATACTATATCCTCTTCTAAAACTATATCAACATAAGAAAATAAAGACAAAAAACTGGAACACACTTACTACACAGAATGGTCGTTCACTCATGCCACTGATGACCACAACATCCACAAGAAAAACACATGTTTGATATTTTAGAATAAGTCTAAGAGAATTATCCCCCATAGAAACGAGATGATGTGGGTTTTTTCCTACCCATGATATACCGAAAACTCTTTTTTCTATACAATAGGGAAACTCGGACTCCATTTGTGCTTCATGAGGAATCCTGATGACTTCCCTGTAAAAAGGACCCAGTTCTAGCGAGCATCCTATCGATAACCTATACTCTAAATAGAACCATGAGATACATAATTAGTATAAATGGGGTAACATTGAACTATAATTATGGATGAAAATACACATCAAAATTCATATCCATTGCCTCCTTATCGAGAATATGGTCTAAAGTAAATCGTAGAGGTGATCTAAAATGAATCTCAAACTCTGGAACACTAGAGATCCCCTACCAAAGGAAGGAATATCATGGAGACTTGCCACCTTTGTAGTCAAAGAAATAATATTTTCACTAAAATGTTATTAGAACTTCTTATACGAGACTCCTGACTCATCATGATCCCCTAAAAATAAGATCCACCCCTTCCTGGCTGATCCACATAGCTTTGTCACGACCAATTCAACACAATTATCCTACAATTAACATATCAAATTAAAGGATATCTCAATATCCTTCAACCATTCCTCTATGGATACATCTGAAATGGATCCCATATACTTATATAGACTCTAGTGTTTGAACACATAGATTTTCCCCATCTTAGTGTCTTCGTTGCCAACCTCCACTCTTTATCAATCTTCTAAAAAAACTACTAAACATCTTTGGTATGGTCATGATGAGGACTCCGACCTAGATCCATACCTAAAAAATGAACAAACTTTTTAGAACTCCTAAAAATGGAATATGGAATATTTCACCTTAATTAATTAATTATCATTTGATGGTTTTAACCAATCCCATGGTCAATCAATTTCAAACACAAGAACAAATAATAATAATGTGTAATAATTTACTAGTTTTATACACTGAAACCAATATCAATTCAATTAGTAGACTCATTAAACATAAATGCCTATGAATAATGTCATCATGGGTTCTAAATACCCAATTATCATCTGGTCTCTCATGTTCACATTATTGAATAAACCAAGTTGACATCGGTTCCCTATCAACCCATGTAACCTTACATGTTCCTAACACCAAACTCTACCCTATCCATAAATATGAACATCTAATACCACTCTGTCTTAAACCCATACCCATAAATATACCAAAATTAAGGGAGTGAGATAGTGAATTCTTGGGTCCTTCCTATAGTATTCCTTAGTTTTGTTGAATAGAAATGATTTTATAGTAAAAAATGAAAATGGGAGGCATTGCCCTCTAAGGGAAACATGATGAAGAGAGAGATAAAAGGGATAAAACAACCAAATCTAGAAAAAACATAAATAAACACACACACACTCACACACACACTCACACACACACACACATATATATATATATATAACCCAACTGAAACCATGCAATTTCATATAGTACTAAAAATGAAAGGAAGCTATAAGTACTCAAAATATAAAGATGAAAGTGACTACAAATCCCAAAAAACATATACTAATCCTAGGATATTAATATACATCATGCTCACCATCCTACCCTAGATAAAATGAAAAAAAAATTATATATACGTAGGGTGTGCATAATAGTACACTCATTTAGATCCTCCCCAAAGCCTCTCTTGTAAAAGGTAAGGAATTTATACTAAAGAACAATGAAAATTACTGAAACTAACCCATTACCTAAACATGCATACTTGGTTCCCAGCCTCACTATGGCATAATATCATTACGTAACACATACAAGAGAGAATATAATATAATAATATAACATCAATGGATCTCCTCTCACACTTCCTCATTGGTTTTCTGCTTTACCCCAATGTTGCATGTCCTGAGAATATATCTTCAAATGTATATTGTCCCAATAACAACTTTTTAGGTAAAAACAACATTCCACTCATGCATCACATTAACTCACCATACCACATCAAAAACTAAATAGTAACTTAGTAGTTTTTATAATCCACCACTTCTTGTAGGACATGTATCCCACATTTTTTATTAATCCTCAGTCCATTACCACCTATACATCAGGTAAGTAACTCAATCCATCAAAGCCTATACATTTCATACCAATAATGTTACTCTGGATACTATATTTGGTAACACATGTGTGTGAAATAACCATAAGACATTATAGAAATTGACATAAATATATGGGAAAACTAACTATCATGCACAAAATCACTCAAAACATCCATATGAAGATAGTGGGGTTAGAGGGCTTAGTCATCCATCCATCCGCCCACTAGGATTTTAGAGAAGAAACCCTCCTATACTACACAAGGAGTCATGTCCCAAAACTAAAATGGTATGTAATGTGTATGAAGTCAAATAATAAAATTACATAATATATCTCACAATGTCACTATGATAATAACCGAGTCTTAGACTAAACTATAGCTAACACCACTCGGACTCCCAATTTCCACTACTAAGACTATATATCCTGTAAGAAAAAAATGAATATAGAATATCTAAATTAATTAATTATTTTCTTTATGAAATCAAATTTATGTTATTTAATTCATTATCCATTAATTAACCTTTTACATTATTCCACATTATATTAAATTTCATTGAATTAATCATCATTGTAACATCTATTCCCTCCAGAAGTAATTCCAAACCAAGGACATGGTTTATTATGATTAAATCATTTTATGAATTTGTATTCCATCATCAATAATCATCAAGGGATAACCATTTATTATTCATTATTAGAATCATTCTATATCCATGTTCCTATGGAAACTCATCCTAAGATATCACCAAGAGTAAACATGCAATCATGTACATCCAAATATCGCAATAAGTGGGGAATATAATGAAGAAAAATAACAAACTCGGTCATCAAGAAAAGAATAGATTCAAGTGATCATAGTGGCTATAAAAATATTGTTAACAGGTTATCCCATCTTAAAAACATTCCATCACCTCATGTTCTATCCCCATCGCCCATACTCATTTATCGACACATCCCTCTATCACAAAAGCAAGGTAATTCAACATCACCTGAGCCTCTCCACACAAATATCAAAATAGCAATCCTAGGCTCTGACATCCTATGCTCAGATAAATTCATAGCCTCCACTCCACATATCAAAAAACAACCCTCCCGGATCATCCATATTAGAATCAGATCACATTTCTCATGTCTAGAAAACCTCACGAAGTATTAGGAAAATAAAAAACATGAAAATAGGGAAACTGGACCCTCTTAATAAAGAATTAAATATTCTCATGAAATGATCTCTCATGAGTCCAAAACAATACACTCATCCTTATCAATAAAAGGGAAACTCGGGCCCTATAAAAACATATTTACCATACAATGAGTTCTTATTACATCATGAATTAACCAATTAATTTATTAATAGGTTACAACTATGGGAAACCTTAATTACCAAGCTATGCAATTAATCAAAGTAAAACCATTCTCTTAGAATTTATTTCAGTTTCAAAAAACATACATATATATATATATATATATCATTATCAATTAACATTCCTTCTAAATTATTCTTAGCAATCATAACCATTTTTTAGGTCCACTAACCAATTCCTTTTAATCATGAATACATGCATCAAATTGATCAACATCAAATTATAATGACCATCTGATGAAAAACATGCCTCTTTAATAATTTCTTAAGCCAATTAACCATCAATTATTTCTATCTTTACATTACATACCAGTTTCGATCAAGGATCATTATAAACTATAGCATAGAAAATGATAAAAATCTAGGAATATATATAAAATTGTCTATAAAATCAATAGGTAATCAATTATCATTGTCTAAAGAGACAACATCGCCAATACACGATCACTATCAAATTTAATTAATATGGTTCAATATTTATTATGTTAATCTCATTTCATTAATGGTTTAAATCATCTAAAATTAAGATTTCATGTACATAAAAGAGTATAAATGAACCACCTACATCAAAATACTTTATTTTTATTTGCATGAGAACATACCACATCATGGATCTTTGGTCACCTCTTTCACAAGAAATACATCATTATGTAGATGGAAGGGAAAAACTACCCCATGAATAACCATGATATTCGACATTAAAATAAGGTGAAATCATCTTACATAACAAGGAAATAATAACATGAATAAATTTAAACCAAATGAAATACATACCACCAAAAATGGTGTATAAATGCACCATTAATCAACACAGATTGAAGAAAGAAGATTGTAATTGATCCAAAGTTTAAGGGATCTCAAAATGATAAAGTGAGGGCTACTAGATGCCTCGAACAAGAGAGATAGGACCTTTAGTTGTAGGGTTTGTAAAAAACAAGGTTGGATGGTACACATAAATATATACAATATCAGGTATTTACCTGACATGTAATCCCATTTCACATGGTGTAATACTCGAGGACTTGTTTTATCCAAAAAAGTGTCACCTTTTTATTATTTTAACACAAAACATAAATTTCATGATCCATCCCTACACATGTTGTTAACCAATAATTAATTTAATGTTTGGATTACACTACATGTAATCTATATACTTCCTTAATGTTTCCTCCAAACCCCTCTATACCACCTATAAGTATCATATGTGCTCTATTGGACACTTAAACTATCAATTGGATGGAACTCATAGATCTGAGAGCTTATATAATCTATATGTGAACCAAAAACTAGTCTAGTGAATTTTCAAGGATTTACCATCCATAGAGAAAGGAAATATGAATGATAATCCATTGTATTTGGACTATTCATTTTTGTTCCATAATAATAATTCTCCTATCATTTAAGTGGATTCAAAACTATATAATGTAGAAATTTAGTTAAATATGTCGATTTGAATCTTTAATTTTAATGGTAAACCCACAAAGATGAATGTAATGTTGAAAATATATGTGCTAGAATATTTTTTAAACTAATGGTATAATTTATTTATTAATTATAATGTTGAAAATGCATGAAAATAAATGATCTTGATGAATTTTATAACAAGTATTTCTTTCATTACAACTTTATAATTTCTAGAATAATATAATTATTAAGATTGATGGAAGAGATTTTTTTGATGATAGAGTATGTGTATAAATTCTTGAATCTTGTCTACATTGACTCAGATGTTTCTAAATGTTCATCTGTTATGGTAATTATTTTTGAGTTAGGTTTACCACCAGGTATTCTCCCAAAGATAGTTGTTTTTAATATCATGGAAAAAAATTCAACAGAGTAATGGTAGTGGAATGGGATATATCAAAAAATATTGTTGGATAATTAATGTTTATCCCTATGAGAATAGGTGAAAAAACTAAATTTTTGATTAATTAGAATAGGAAAACCTACTTCTAGAGTGGTGGGACATCTTATAATTAGACCAAGAGAAACTAAACATTCCTATTTAACTGAATTGTAATATGACGTGTTTTCTATGTTGTTTATTTGATAATATGAAGTAATATTATATAGAACCACCCCAATCATGTCACAATTTCTATGATATGTGATATATTTAGTGCTTATATGGTACTACTCTATTTTTTGGTTCAAGAGACACATATAATGTCCCTCAAACATCATATTTATTTATGATAAAAGTATAATAAAATAATTATCATAATCTGAATTTAGCGATCCAAGATTATTCTAATATCTCTGTGATTCCTTAACCACTGATCTATTAATATGGTAATACAAAGTGTAATGTAGTTGTTAAGAAATTGAATGTAGCGAAGATTGTAATCAAATAGGATCAATTAAGTCCTTCATTGAGGAAAGGTGTGAATATTTTTAATTATACCATAATGTATGATTTGTTCGATACAGACTCATCATTCTCATATATTAGTTCTCATGTTATTTATCATAATGGTTTTCATGTTTATATAATTCCTTCTATTTTGAAAATTAAAACTTTTCATGGCCAAATATATTTTTGAGAATTTACATGAAAATTTAAACATATAAAAATTGAAGTAGAATAGTTTTTTTGGAATTTTAATGTTCTTGAGATGGATTTTTATAACATGATTACTGATATGGATTAGTTTACATCATTCATGGACCACATCACCTATTATTATTGAAAGGATAGTTTCAAAAAAAATTATGGTATTGAGAATCCCATAAGAGGATATTATGATATAATAGAATGTGAAGAAGTAATTTGTAAATATGTGGATAGAATTACCTTGAACCAGTCTATAGTGGTTAAAATGAATGAAATGCGTGTTATATTAAATAATTATATTCCATAAAATTTTGTGTCATTTCCTAATTTTATAACTAAAATGTGTCATGGTTGGAACCCAAATAGAACTGATTTACATAATTGATATCATATCAGGGATATATCTAATTTCACTGCCTTTATATTGGATGACACCAATGGAATTGACAGACTCAGATATTTAGTTGGATGAGTTTGAATATAGAGGGTTCATTTGACGAATCATGTGCCAATGAGAACCATTGGTTTATTTTTGTGAAAATGTATTATGTAACTCTTAGTATTTATGTCAATTATTGTAACCTAAAACTTGTTATAAAAATGAATCTATATCCACTTCAACCAACCAATGATATTTTTTGATAAATTGAATAAAAAACGATGGTTCTCTAAAAATGGTATATGTTTTGGATATCACTAAATAGAATATTAGGTGGAGGATAATCAAAATACTGGTTTTAGAAGAATATATTACAATAATTAATTTTTTAAAATTCAATTTGGTCTTCCAATTGATACATATATGTTTTTTTAATTGATTGATTAGACCATTCAGATGTATATAAATTTATAAAATCTGGACCCAAACCATCAGGTCCGATCCAGAATGCTACATGACCCCATGAATGCCTCCCCATATACTATGGGTTTTCAAATATTAGTGAGGGTCTCAATTGGAACCTTTGGGACATTATACCCTATGTATGCTTTCATCGAGTAAGATAAAAAATAATAGCAATAGAATAATTCATAAATAAACATAGTAAATGTAGAAACACAAGAAAACATACAGGGTATAAAAATAAAATCCCATAGAGAGGAAAGATGTCTAGAGTAATGGAAGAAGATAACAAATAAAATTTCGGGTCCTCTAGTGTTTATTTTGGTCCACTCAAGCTCTATATTCCCCCTACTCATCTTGTCACCACATGGTCTATTCCCTTCTCTAGCTCTCTCACGGAATCTACAAGCAGAGCAAGATCCCCAATTGGGTGTGAGTACAAGACTTAGTAGGAAACCACCAATTTTTCTTTAACTTGATGGGATCACATATAGATGTTTATTCCATAATAATTATAAATGGGTAGTAATTATATAAATGAACAATCTAAAAATGAGTGGTCATGTGCTAACCAAGCCACAATAAACCCCTGGATGTACTTACTTCCGCTCTATGCCAGAAATCTATAGTATGTCGTTAGGTATCTAAACCCATCCAAAAAGATATTGGTGAGTCACTCGGAATCCATACTGCATTGAGTGAAAACAACATACCTAGAATCCAGAAGGAATTGTGTAATAATCAGAATCCACCGGCCATCGGGTATTTGTGCCCTACTCGGAATCCACAAGGCATTGGGTATAACTCATAATCTACAAGGAAAAAACTGTCAGCCATTAAATAATAATCCACAAAGAATCAAGTAGATTCTAGGTCACATGTTTACCATTATGTGTCATCATCATTACCGTACACCTTGGGTGCACCGCATAAGGATTAACCATACCATGATGGCCTATTGTCATGTATTGTCATACCAATCCTCCTTAGGGAAACATTACAAATCATAAAATGATAACAACCACAAAAATATCCTGAGAAATATAACACCATTATATAGATCAACATGCAATTCAAACATCATCATTTAATCAATCTATGACATCAATCTCATGGAATCAAATCCTACCATATCACTGTAGACATGAACATATGACGTCATCAGTAGTAAGCTATCACTATGATACTTGTGATAAAAATCAATCATGAATAATAATATATAATGTAATCATAGAAACAAGTGTAATATAAGGTTTTTCATTCCACACACATCCATTTATAATCAATTTATAGGAGATCCATGGTGTAAAATTACATGATTGATGGATCAGGGAAGGTGGGGTCATGAAAGAATTACTTCATAGTGGTCATGGATGATGATATTATAATATATTATTGAATAAAAGTGTAATACTATCAACACATGGATATATAGTATGGTATTTTTTAGGACTGTCACTATTATTCTATGTCATAATTTTTTGGAATCTAGATACAAGGGTTAAATTTTTATGGCCATGAAATTTATGAAAATATAGTTTCATGGATCTTTATTTTATATATGTTGTTTTCTCTAAGAAACCAGTAATAAATTTCTATGAGATACATAGGTTCCTTGTCCTACTAGGATAAAATAAACATTTTGAGTGAGATATATTAACATTTATCCTCATTAATGATATCTTTGATGAGGAAAGGTATTTATTCCTTCATAATGATCAATGGAATCAATCCATTCATAAAAATTATCATAGGATTACATAAAATGCATCCTCATATTTCTAGTGTTTGGATTGGTCTCTATAGTGTATTTTGATGCTTCATGATCTATATTAGGATGTTTTATCAAGTATGATTATAACGTTGTTGCATATGGATCAAATTGGTTATGAGTGAATTATAGAAACTACTCAACACATTACTTGGAGTTAGTTGTAGTAGTTCATTCATTGAAAAACTGGATTTTTTTATTTTCTATGAGAAAATTATTTTTTTATAGATAAAAAGAGTTTGAAATACATTTTATAATATAGCTATTGGAATATATAGAAAATAATATTTATGGGATATCTCAAAATATTCATCATTGACATGATTTATAAATCAAGTAGTGGAAATTATGTAACATATGTAATCTGAAAAAATGTCATGTTCTGAGTTGGATAAATTTATTTCTTATCAATAGTATCTTATTTAAGTAATAGTTAATATAAATATGGATTATATAGAATAATGAAAATTTATAGTTTCATTTATTGTTATTATAGTTCGTAATTTGGTTGAGAAGTATTAAGTGACATAGAAATATGATCTTAAATTTATTACTATGATGTGGCACATCAATGGTGGGGAGACCATTGTGGGATGGATTTTTCATTCAATTTTAGTGTTCCAGTATCAGATCATATTATCAAAGAATTTATTAATTTTTAATTAGTTCATATTGTATACAACTATTTGAATTGGTACTTTCAATATATTATATAAAAAAATTATAATTCCTTGAATGAATAGATTTGGTTGGTAAGATTGAATGGAGTTGTAGAAGAGTATCTCTAGAGATGAAACACATGTCACTAGGTTAAGGAAAATAAAAAATGACCGGCGGATATGATGTTGTATTCACTAATTCCATTATTTAAATTGGAGTAAATATCTATATATTTTATAATATATTATTGGAAAACATGATTCCATATGGGTGACTGTGGATCAACTCTCAATGTGATCTTACTTATAATATATTATTGAAACTATTAAAGTGGATGAATTTCCTAAACTCTACATTTTAGAAATTTAAATGTTATTTACAATTCCAATCTCCATTGTATCTGATTGAGAAACTTGGATTATGGGTCGTTTTGAGAAATCCATTCACCAATCCCTTGAAATATAGTGGACTTCATAAATAGATTAGAATTATTAAATCAATGTAAAATAAAAAAGGAAGATCCCAACTTAATTGAAATTATTTTCACTTGTTTAATGGATTTTTTAGTTCATTTATGGATCATATGAATTTATTGGAGTTCTCATAAAATAATATATTTCATTATATGATATAGTTGGATCACTTTTTATTTTATTTTTACGGTAGTCCTTACAGTTCCCCACACTATTGGTGGGAAATATGGTGGAATTCAATGTTTAGACCCAACCTAGTATAGGAGACCAATAAAAGGATTAAGTTAATCAATATTATAATAGAGATTTATAGAAATATTTAGAAATAATATTTTCATTATTATATATTACCATTTTATTTTGTGTTTTGAGATCCAGTGTTCTTGAAAATAACTCCAAGCCTTGGGAATCATTCTTTAAATATGAGTAGAATGATATCCAAAAGGTACATATTCCCTTTTGAGGTAAATAAATGAGTCAGTGATGTGGAATATTGATTTTTTTATCCTCAAAGATGTATTTTAGTTCACAATGTATTTCATTTATATTAGTTTAACTTGTACCAACCTAATCTAAACCATGTGATTTGATGGGGTCAAGATAAACTAGAGTAGGATGGTATGTTGATACATGTGCTGGTGTGAAAAGTGTATATGTATGAAAAATATAATTCATGGGGAAATCATTGGTCTAGAATGGGTTTCATGGAAGCCTGTTCAGATTGATAATGAAACATGGGAGCATGTAAATGAAATGTTACAGAAGTGGAACAACTACAATTCAAGATACTATGTTTTTCTACATTTTGATAATGGAAATAAAAATGGTTTGGTGATTATAGAACCACTAATTATAATTAAATAACCCTTTATTAAATTATTTTAATTCTATTTAATTTTTGCATTATTTAAATTATGATCCATGGGGTTTTGAGATGATTTTAAGAATGATTGGAGGTTCACAATGTGTAGAAACCACGAAGCATTTTAAATTAATTGTGCATAGGAAGAAAATGATCATTGTGTAGGGACAGGGTTTCTGCATGGTTTGTCCAAAATAGTCCATGTTCCATGAGGAAACTCTTCTTATTAAAATAGAGAGAAAATTATAGTGTGAACATAGTCTTACTAAATTTTTAATATAACAATGTGAGGAGTGGTTAAATGTTAGTAGTTTAACACTATTGGAACTAGGTTTTCCAAATCATGTGGTGTAAACCAGTGAAAAATAGTTGGCCCACCATAATTTGTGTATCTAATTGGAATTTAATCCTAAGACACGCATTAATCACATGTGCTATTAATACCATGAATTTATTTTTCTCCCATGAAATCAGATATGACCCCCTTCGACATAGAAGCAATTCCTAGGGTAATCACTGTGGTTTAGAGACACAAATTCCATGATATGTTCCCTTTGGTACTTTGTCTTCTAATATAAATTCTTATTATCTCTCATAGAACCATAGATATAGTTCTTTAGGGATACATCTATATTTTGTATGATAATCATAATGAAATCTTATTGGATCTAGTGAACAGAACATGGGTTGTGATCGAATATTGAAAAATCATAGTGTTGTTCTTTGGTGTTCAAAACTACTGAGTGATAATTTTTTTTTATCCCATATCTTCATAACTTATGACATGAAGGGTTATTTTTGATTAATATGTTTTCTTGAAATTTTTGTGAAATAATTTTTCGATTCATGATGACAACCTTGTTTGGGTTATTGCATTAGATTTTTTGAAAAATATTCACACTTCTAGAAAATTCACTTTGGATATAATTTTGAAATAATATTTTTAACATTCCATTAATGAATTTTGTGATTATATTAAAATATATATTTTTTTTTGAGTTATATTTTCTACATGGGTTTTCTCATTCATGGTTGGTATGAGTGATTTCATAAAAATGACCTTATAGACATGGCATGTTCCATTGGAGAACCATTTGTTGTTCACCTTATGATGACATGGAAAATTGAATAGATATTTCTCATGAGTATTGAAATATCACCATTTCATGAATGGTGTGTATGTTGATACATGGTTATGGGTATTCTTAATTATAGAAATGATTTTATTCTTTCTAAAAATGTTTTCCTTGAAACTAGTATACTGTTTTTTTATAAACATTTTTTAATGTATTTTAAACTATTTTATATAAATTTTGTTAACAAGTTTGGTCATTGTGGAGTTATATTGGAAGTCGTTGTGGAAATCCTTATGAGTTTAGACTCACCACTATTCTTGAGAACTATTTTGCATCAACATATGTCATATGTAAAGACACATATTAATATAATGTAACTCAGATGTTTAGTGATTCCTCTTGATACAAAGGGAATGACATGTTGATTGGTAGCATAGATAAGGATTAATGTTTCTTTCCATAATGCTTCCTAGGTGTTTTCCTATTATTTTTTCTTTTGGATATCATCAACTTTGTCTATTGGTTTTTACATGTACAACGATATTGTTAAATTTTTTATTATATTTTTAGTTCTATTTTGTATATATTCATCATTAATAATAATTTATGATTTTTTGGTTTTTTTATCAGGATGTTTTATCATTAATTGGAATATTTTCCCCACAAATGTTATTGTGGCCATTGAACTTTATTTGAAACCTATAGTGTTTTAGGGATGTTTCCTAAGTCCTAGTTAAACTCCTCTCATTCTCAAGGAAATAAGGAGCGGTAGTATGTAACAATACTCATCACCTAGAAATTCATTCTATGATCCTTTAATATTCATAGTAATCTCTCACTTTGTAATTCAAACATTATATCATTGTATTTTAATAAAAAATCTATAATAAGCGACTACTACCCAATTAGTTTGCTACTCTAGCCCAATGTAGAACATATGAATCTATGACCCAATTGAAAAACTAGATTGAAGACACATGGGATAATGTATCATGACAAGAATATCATGTATACATGCATATAATTTTCACATTCCATATCTCTAGATAGTAACCTATTAGATTCTAGGAGCCACCAAAACCCATATTTCTGATGTCATTACTTGGGTATTGTATCTCTAGCCATCATATCCCATACATTGCGTAATGTATATCAATCCATCATAGACTAGACACATTATTCCATTAATTGTATTTTAATAATATATTTTGAGATACACTTTTTTATTATGACCATACGAAATCACAACAGTCTATAAACATATATGTTAAAGATATCACCAACTCATTTCATAAAATAACACTATTAGAAAAATACTATAGGGGCAGAGGGGATATGCAACCATCCACAACACTCTAACCAGAATATTGGGTAATACACCCTCATAGTCTACACAAGGTGTCAATATCCCTAATGAAAAGGGTGGTGTAGTGTATAAAATAATAAAACATACATGATATGGTACAAATAATAAAATAATATGTAACTTAACAAAGTTTTTAGATTAACTATAGTTATCGACATTCAGACACATAGCTACAATATCTAAAAATATATATTCCATAATAACCCAATAATTTAATAAGACTTTAATTAATTACATACACACATTTCACTTTTAAAAATACATTTTCAAATAAATTATTTATTTGTTAAAATTTAATTCTAATTATATTTTATCAACCATGAATGTTAAGTCCAATCCTACCATGAATAATTCAACATAGTCCATATTCATTAAAGAATATCATTATTTCATTCCAATAAATAATCCCAAGAATTGTGATATTTTTAAAAGTATAATATCATTCTATAATTCCATGAGCTATTAGAAACATCATAAGGTTCCATAAAAGAGATTTATAACCATGAACATAGATTTACCCACACAATTGGGAAAGGAATACATATGATTTATATAATAAATCATTATTATTTTATTGAGATTAATTAATAAGAAGGATTCACATGTATCATCACAACAATGTGAATGGAATCTTCCACCCAATTCATAAATATTAGTTTAATCCCTAATACCATCATTCATATCACCATACATAACACTATTACATGAATCCACTACTACCATAATATTGGGAATCCCCAGATATATATTTTCAAACAACATTCATTAAAGGGCCACATCACATCACATAGAATGGATGAATTCTAGGGAATAATAAAAGGAAATCATTAGTCAATAGGGCATTAGAGACTAAGAAATAAGGCATCTAAACTTTCTATAAAAACGATTAATCACAAAACTAAATAATTATCTATATCAAACAATATATTTTATTCCATATTGAATTAAAATATTCCTTTATTATAGGTCATATCTTGGGATAACTTAATTAATGGAATTACAGTATATAAAATTATTTAAATATTCACTCTCATATAAATTATAGTTTTACGAATATTTCTGAAGAAAATTTCTCAATTAAATTTCCTTAAATTTATTCAAAAGAATAAATAATATTTAATTTTTGTCAACCAATTCCAATAAAATATGAAAAAATAAACCAAATTAAATATTAATTATATATAGAATCCGAGGGATTTTATACTAGTATTTCTCATCTTTTTATATTAATATTCAATGCATCTCATAAAAAAAAGCACGAGGACTGTATTACATTACTTCCATTAGAGATTGGAAACACAATATTCTTATTCCATGATAGATCTTAAACATATAATATAATTACCATCTAACATTTTAATCCTCTTAAACATACCCTACCTACAATTTTATTCATAAACTTGTGACAGGAACATGAGAAAGGTTGAGAACATATGTTGTGTAAGAGTTATCATAGGATATAACAATCTGTGATCATGTGGAATAATAATATATTAATAATGGGATTTTATAATTAAAATAACATATGATTTTATTATCCCGCCTATCATAGATCATAAACATATTTCATGGGATAAAGCATTATCATCTCTGAATACATGAGCCATTAGAGTGATGAATCATTATAAATCAATATTTAACCATAATCTCATGTCCTAATAGTGTGTCAAAATAATATATATATATATATATATATGTAAACATTTCATATGTCATGGTTAGATGGAAAGACCATAAATATAGTGGATCAGGACTAATCACTTATTTCCTATTGTGTATCAGGACACACCTGTTTCAAATATTAGATCAGCACTCACATGATTTCTATTGTAGATTAGGACATACTAGTTTCCCATAGTAGATCAAGCCCATCGGAATGTTTCCTACCATTATCTAATGAGATATAAATAATTATAAAATGTATTAGAAAGAGATATAGGTCTCAACCATCATGTAATGGATATAAAATGTATGTGTTCTACACGATTAAGAAACATCCATTATATCATATCCAATAAAATAAAATGTGTATGATAAAATTTTAATCATTTAATAATACATCAAAAATATATATATTTCAAAATCTATTCATATTTTCATCTTAGCATAAATTGTGTAAGGAAGGTTGTTCCATGCGAATTTTATCATGGTATAACCCATAGAATATAAATGGGTATAAAAACATCAAGCCTTTATAAATATAAACCATATAGAGAATGAATAAGAATTATATCATTGTATCATATCCCAAGTAAAGAATATATAAAAAATAACGATTTAAGGATAGTTGAAAAATTATTATTAATGATCACTAGAAAATTTTCCCATCAAAAAATGAATTTTCATGTTGAAAATAAATTTTTTATAAAATAAAAAAATATTTTAAATGATTTTCAATAAATATATCCCTGGAATATTATAATATATTATTTAAACATAATTTAAAAAATTCATATGTAAAATATATGTTGCATATTCCTAAGAACGTGGAAATACTAATCATTCAAAAATCATTATAAAGATGGTTTTAACCAAAAATAAAATTTGAAGTATATAATATTTGAATTTAAAAATTGATTTATTCATAGTGGTAGAAAATACCATTCAATTTGTTCATATTAAAAAATATTCCTTTCACATTTTTTATAAAATCCAAATGAAAATTGATCAGAATAAAATTATGATTCATTTGAAAATAGTTTTAAAAAAATTAAACAATGGTGGAAATTTCATCAATAAATCATCTATATATGTTTAAAAAAAATCTGAGTACATGGTTTTGGAAAGAAAATTGAACTTATAACTAGTAGAGAAATAATTTTAATTATTATTAAAAACATTATTTTAAAATCATGTTTAAGTAATAGTAGAAAATGATCTAAAAACATTTATTATCATGACATAACCATAAGAGAATAAAATTAAATTCTTTATTTTGAGATAGATTCCAGTATTTTATCTTTGGAAATATAATCCTATATAATCATGATAAATGATGATATTGTATTATAAAATCATTAACAATTAACATTGAATAATAAGCCCCCTAAAAGAAAAAAAATCAATTTATAATAGTATTTTATAAATATAAATAACATCATGATATTAAATGAAAATTTTCATATATATACATTGTATAAAATAAGATAAATGAATAATATAACGTATGTCTCCAAGAAAAAAAAATTGAGAGAAAATACTTTACTCCATTATTACTAGTCTAAATATAAACACCTTGAAATAGATAAAAAATGGATATTAAATTGAAAATATATTTCTAGAGAAAAATCATAACATTCATTCATTAGATGTATATACACCACATAAAATAAATTGGTGTTCAATATAGAATGTGTCTCATATACGTAAAATGTGTGGCAGAAATATCACACCATATGGATAGAATTAATTTTTTTTAGAACATACAATATAATAAATATTATTTTTTTATAGATATGTTACAAACCCATAATCATATTTACCATAAAATATATGATTTAGTTGTGATGTTTTATTACTTATTTATTAGTAATTCCTTGTTAAAATTATGTTTTAGGTAATAACTGTTTCATTTTCCACATACGTTTTTTCGTGGTATTGCTAGTCCTCATATATTGATCATAGTTCCATAATTTTTATAATGTTATAAATGATATAAATATTATAATTATTCAGTATATATATTGAGTGGTCCATAAAAGTTAGATATAGACAAATAAATAAACCATTAATGGAGACAGTTTTATATACATATGAATGATATTTGTTTCCATTTTTCAATGGAATGAAAGAAATATAGGTAAATAATATATTACCATTAAATAATAATTTTTTGGCATAATTATCACATATTTTCATTTAAAACATTACTTTTTCGTTCTATGTAAATCATAAATGAATCTCATCTCTTCACAAGGCGGTAGTCTACCATATACACAAGCCATGTTATTTTATTCCCACAGAATGTAATATAAGATGGTATAAATATATAATAATTCAATAAGAATAATTATACTCTAAATATCATATATATTAAGTTAATTTTTATTGATTACCTTCTATGTAAAATAATTATTAATACATATCACGTCAGTTTGTGATGAGGTTGTCCATCGTACACAATAATAATTATTCTATAACCCATTTCATATAACTGGAGAAAGATTTATTTTTTTTATTAAAATAATAAAATATTAATATATTTAAGCTAATGAAGTTATTTTATAAAAAGGTCTTAATAATAAAAATTTTTTGTAGTAGGAATAAATTATATTAAACCCTCCATTAAGGTTGTTACCTCTACTTGAGACAACTTTTTTGGTGGGATGAAAACACCTTTCTAATATTTATTTATAAAAAAATAACGATTCTATGAATAGTTTAAAGATTTAAGGATATGATTTAGGTTTTTTATGGACAATATAATGGGTTATGATACTATTCAAAGGAATGGATAGAGGGTGGCCTTTTATAAAATAGGTGAATGTAACAGTTGTAATTTATGAAAAGGATAAGGTGTACCCATGTTTCTCACATTCCACAAGGTTGCAAAAAGATCCAATATTGATCATATAATATATAAGGTAAAACTATATCCATGTAATTGGGGTTTTAAATTATTTAAGTCATTTTGTAACTTTATCATTTTAATTTAACAAATTGTACACATATTTTTATCTTATCCTTAATATATAATTTAAAATGTTTTTATTATTCATTATGGTCCAAAAATTTTGTTCAATATATTATATTATTTAAATTATTATTACTCAAAATATTGAATCCATTATTATAAATTTTAGTTGAAAACATGGAGAAAAATATTTTTAATTAAACCCATAGAGGCTATGAAAAGTTATTTTCTAAATTTAAAATTTTAATAAATTTAAAACGGAAAAATATTAAAATTAAACATTAAAATAATTAAAATTAAATAAATATTAATTAATTGATATATAATTAAGACTAATAAAATTTATACCATATTATATATATTTTGATGTCTGAAAATTTTTTACAAGAAATGAAAATTATTAAAAAAGAAAGCATTTCTCACTATTCATCAAAAAATTTATCTTTTTGTAAAATGCTACAAAATGAACTCTATAATATTTTTAAGATGATATTTTAATTAATGTTTATTAATTTTTCAAATAAAATTTTTAAAAGTGGAAAAAATTAATTTTAAAATAACTGGGTAATAGGTGAAACAACATCTTTTTAGAAAATATTGTTTTATGTGAAAAAAAATTGATTAATTCTTACCACTTGTATAGAAAACCTATAAGAAGAATGTTAAATAGTTTATTAAATATTAATTATTTACATTTATTTAAAATAATTCACCACAAGTAATATTTTTATTTTATTCATGCAAGACACAGTTGTATGTATAATTTTTTTAAAAAAAATATTTCATTAATTTTCATATAGTTTTTATCTAAATAGGTAATTAATTTTTCATTAAAAACGTAAATAATATAGAATTTATTAAAGTATTAATTTAAATAATTTTTAATTTCTATTGATATCTACTAATTTAATTTCTAGGTGATAACTATAATATTAAATAATAATAGAATAATAGAATGTCTTGTTTAGTATAAAAACAATGTTTTATTTAATTCAATATAAAATCACTGCATTAGGTATCAAAAAATATTGAAAACAATAAATTTTTATGAAAAAAATATATCAAAAAATATAAATGGGTTTCATTCTATCCCCCTTAAATAAATTTTTTCCTTTCAATTTTAACGTGTGCTCGGTATACAAGGGTCTAATATTTGAAAATCCTTTTATGGAAAACCCCATCATTAATATGGTTAAAAAAATCATATTAAAATTACTGAATAATATGTATGAATCTTAATTTTGATAACACAAACAATGTTTTTAAATATGATAATATAGGTGGGAAGTGAATATATGGACATAGATGAGAATATAAACACCAAAATAATGGTGGAGTTGATATATAACATGGTCATAGAAAAGATAATGTCTATACTAACATAAATATATTGTTGGAGAAATCCCATTAATTAATCATAACTGATGGTTAATGAATAAAATTTTATTTCAAGTTCCTTTTCAGAATGTTGAGTAGTGTTCATGGTATGATATAATTTCATTATTTCATTATTTCTCTTTGGAAAAAATCTCATCCATTTTTTAAGGATTGATCAATTTCCGCTTCATCTATTAATAAAAGAGTTAAATTTTTCATGTTTAAAGATCTATATAAAATCCTCAAAATAATGATATGTCATTCCTTATATCCCTAGATGTTATTGAAAACACGGTTAGAAAATGAGATGAATAAATATTCATAAGGTTAAATAATACATTGATATCCAAAACCAAATCCAAAGTTTATCATTAACAATTCCATAAATGGTTAACCTAATAACCATTATTTAATTCAATATTTTCCAAGAATGTCACTAAATTTCCAAAAATAAACTTAATAGTAATCTCCCAAATATAAATTAGTAACTCATAATGGTCATATACTAAATATTTGAGTACCTTGGATATATATTCTATTGAATCATTGTTATATCTAGATTTATCAATATATATTTCATGAAAACATGCATTATTTCAAGAATTAACCCTTTCCTCCAAAAGCCAAATAATATTTAATTCTTTCCACATTCCAAAATGTTATAAACTCCTTCAAAGATAACATATTAAACTTTTTCAAAAAATAATTAATCAGTTATTAGTCATCAGTACTATCTAATTTTATTTATCTATGTAAATATTTTATTGATCAAAACTAAAAAATATTTTCTCAACATATAGATCACATTAAAGGTTATTATCCCTTATTCATGTGTTTTCCCTAAAATATCACATTCCCATTAAATAACATATCTAGTCCATTGAAACCAATAAACATATTATTGAAGATATATACTGAAAATAATCTAAAGAACAATCCATATATAGTTCACAATTAATATAACATAGTTCAATAATTCCAATTCCTAAATACTTTAATAATTCCACATTAATCATACATTATTATCCTAGCTCAATAATCTTATTCTATAACAGTACATTCCATTCATATTTTACATGTACTATCTTCATCATCATCAATATAACCATTACATGTAAAAAAAAATTATTCCCTTCTGGTATTTCCTATTATGATATCAATTAAAATAATTCGCATACATTTGAAATTATAATCATTTAATGGTCTATGATATCTATTGGATACCATTATTCTCATCCATTAAGTTGATAGAACATTTTATTTTTTTTATCTATAATTACATTCTTTTTTCATCTTTTCCATACTCAAAACACTCTCTTGTTCTTTTGATACATTTTGTCGAGTGATTATTCCAAAATTCATGACATATAGGGAATTAAATACTAATTCATCGATAGTCTCCCCCACCCACACTCTCGATAAATATCGTCATTCTCTTTATTGGTGAATCCAAGAGTTTTTTAATGTTCATTTTGTAAATCAAAGGTCACGATATATGATTAAGAATAATCACAATATCCTTCACTATAGTTATCAACCCCTTTGGTTGTTTATCAACACATTGTGTACTGCATTCATCATTAAACTATGACCTTCTTATTCCTACCACTGACTATTAACATAATACATAGTGTTAAGAAAAATAATAAAAGTCAAAAACTACATTATCATGGAAAATAACTTATAGGTTTTATACATTAGGACACATTATTTTCAATCTATGAAACCATATCCTTATCCTAATTCATTAATGGTCATTATTAAAATTATTCATGTTGGTTATTATAGAGATTTTAAATTTCCAAATCATATCTCCTAGGAGTATCAAACATGATGAGTATAAATCCTCTTTTTCATGAACCTAGGAATAATCAATTCCATATTAAAACCAACTTTTTTATGTTATTATCTAAATAAACCTATGTTATAGATCCACTTACACATGTTGTATCTATATTTTTCTGTAATTTTGTGGAAACCACTCCCTCTAACAATTACTTCAATTCTAGAACATGTTCCATCACATTGACTCATCCTTGGAATTTTCCTTATATGTATCATGTGATATATGCATAGAATTATCTATACATATTTAATTAATGTATTTCCCCTTTTAGTATACAAAGGATTACTAAACCTATTTTCTGATAATATTTAAAAATTACAAGGATTATCATACATATATATCAAATATTTTTATAATAAATTTCAATATATTTTATAAAAACGTGCCAATAGACTATATTATATTTTTTAATTTGTATAATAAAAACATAATCCTTTTTTCTAGTGAGTGATATTGAAAATATACCATAGATATCTTCTCATATAGTAGTACCCATATGAATACCCTACATAAACTATAAATCATAACCATAGGAATGAAACATAGGAATGGGTGAGAAAAAATTCTCAACAATGGTAAATATATGATATATTTATCTATGATCATATGAAACCATAAGATAATATTAAAGGTATATGGTCATGATAAAAACATATTACATTTGTACAAAACCTATCATAGATCACAAACATGATGAATTTCATAAAACCTTACCTTTTTAGAAAAGATCATACATAATAAAGAGAAATTATCTTAAAAAATCATGAACTATAAGTTCATGTAATAAATGTATGGAACCATGATAAATATAAAAAAATCATTTCATTGGTGGAGGTTAACTACCGTGATTAATAATGTAGTATATCAGGACATATAACATATTTACCATTATAGATCTAGATGCACATGTTTCCAATAGCGAATCAAGGCTCAAATGTTTCCCATAGTAGATTTTTAAATACCTTTTTCCATAATGGATGAAGCCCATATAAAATTTTCCCATTATTATATCATGAAATAAAAATCATTAACCAAATAATGGGAGGGATATATGGGTCCCACCCCTCACATAATGAAAATCATATTTTTGTGTTTCACATGAACATAAAAAATTCATCTTATCATAACCCATGTAATGAAATGGGTATTATAAATATCTTATCATATCAAAACATGTTAAAAAGAAAAATATTCATAATAATTTCATTATTTAAAAGTATAATAACCAATTAAAATAAGTAAGTTTGATAATAATTTTGTACTAGTACAACTCATGGAAGAGAAATGGGTTTCGTAAAAAACTAGTGACTATGAACATAAACCATTCGGAGAAAGAATTATAATGGTATCATTTCACCATATCACTAGAAACTATTATATATAATCAATTTACTTCATACTGGATGTAAAATGATTTAAAATATCCACTGGAACATTTCATGAGAAAAATATCATTGCAAATTTGAAATAAACATTTTAAAACATAAAAATAATAAAAACAATTCTATTTAAAATTAAATATTTTCTCCTATAATGGAATATTTAAAAACAATTGAAAATATTTCATGATAAATATATCCTTTCTATTTTCAAATTATTTTTTTAAAACAAAAAAAATCATATTATATTTTTGAAATAATTTTTAATTTAATAAATTGAAACTAATATATGATGATTTCAAATAATGATTTATTCATGGGGGTGAAAAATATTTTTCATTGAATACTTGTTAAAATAAGTATTTGTTTCACATTATCAATAAAATAATATAATTTTTTTTTAAATGAAATGAATATTCCATTAACTTTTATTTTAAAAGTACAAATGTAACACCATGAGATTTTATGAATTTTTTTTGATTGAATTAATTTTATTTTATGTCTTGCAATGTACTAAGTAAAACAATCAATTCACATGGAACCAATGAGGTGTATGTTACATGGAAAATAAAATTGGTGTAAATTATATGTAATATCGACTTGGTGTATGGTACACACAACATTGACATTACATGCATTACACATAAACACTGACATTTCTACGAGACATTATTTTATTATTATAATTATTTAATTGAGATAATTATAACATAACATTTAAACATCATTATATGAATGGTCTAAAATACTTTTCAAATATTTTTTATAATTTTTATAAAATTAAATTAGTTCGATAATGAAATATATAATTTTTGGTAATCAGCTTATATGATAAAAAATTCTATTTTCTCAAATGAACTTCTTTTAATGTTCTTATATGTGAAATAATAAATTATATTTAGAAAAATTTAAAAATTTAATATAATGAAATTAAATTAAATTTTCAATTTATAATGTTGAAATTATATTCTGTTCAATTTTTTTAATATTTCTAAGAAACATTATTTTTGGATAAATAGT
Organism: Viscum album; assembly: GCA_963277665.1. NCBI lineage: Eukaryota > Viridiplantae > Streptophyta > Magnoliopsida > Santalales > Viscaceae > Viscum > Viscum album. The sequence continues at coordinate 576,000,567 of OY728161.1, read as the reverse complement.
GAAAAATACTGTATTTTAATTCTAGACATCCCTTTCATATAATTTATTTTGAAATGGTAAGTTTTTTACTTCGGTATAACAATTTTATTAGATCATATTTTTATAAATTAAACCAATTTAGGTAATTTGAATCAATTTCACTTTGAAATTGTGTATAAAAATGTAGCAAAGGTTTTGACACTTTTACTTTATAAACCCACAATGTTATCCCATCAGCTAGGTAATTCTTAAATAAATTTATGTAAATTATGTGATAGAAATTTAGAAAAATGGAATAAATATTTTTTTAATCAAAATTTATAATTTATAATAAGATAAACATAGTTTATTTACCAAAAATATTAGTGAAAGTGATTAAAATTATTTACAATGATTAAGCAAAAAATTAGGTTAACAAAGTACTAAAACTTATATACAAGACCCCAAAAGTCTTAGAAACTTTTCCAACATCCATTTCCTAGAAATTATTCTAACATTAAACTTCCATTATTAAGTTGTTTTGTTTTTTATGAATTTTTTAGACAAAAACGTTGGTACACCTATTTTTTTCAATAATGCCAAGTGTGTCCTTTCCCTTGCCTATAAAAAGACAGTATCTCTCCCTCTTCTTCACACCTATAAAAATTATTAAGATCGTAAATTATCTTCCCAATATATTTCTAAATATCTCTACCTTACTCATAGAATAATCCCCCTGAAAAAATAAATCCAATGAATCCTTCTAGCCTAAACCAATAGAAGTTACCTAATTAAGAGGTAACACCTTCTCTCAAAATCCTTTATTTTATTTTCTCACCCATCCACTCACTTTAATACATTATTTTATAACAAAACCTGTATATAAAATATAATCTGATTTTTTATGGAAGTTGTTTTACCAACATATAAACACACCTCCATCTTATGGGTAGTAATCATATTGTTTACGTGTACGGTGAACTACCGCCTTACAAAATGATGATTGTTAATTTTTTCATTTTCCACATCTCATGTTAAAAATTATGATCAACGACCTATTTATATATGATATATATTATATTTATTAAATCATTATTCTTCCATAATTATTTTAAAACTCATATCATTATACATAATATTTTTTTTAAATATGGTAATTTTGTTTCATGAAGTGCAGACTACCGCCCCCTCAAAGTGATGTGATTTATTCACATAGTATGTGGAATGTGTTAAAGATAAGTATAATAATATTATTTGATATATATTACATAATAATTCTATATGAATAATAAAATATTTATATTTATAATCATATATTTCATTTAATTAGTTTCATTCAATACAACTATTAAACAGAAACAACAATCATGCAACTGTACGGCCTGCTGTCTCCATGAACAGTATATTCCATTTCATATTTCTATATGAAATATATTATTATAATAAAAATATTATTAATATAAATTCTATTTATATCATTTTTTTAATTCTGTAAATCATGACATATGTATAAGTCCAAAAGATATAACAAATTAAGACACATGCAAATAACAAAGTGGATATTACCTGAAGTGAAAAATTAACAAAGCATTGTTAACAAGTGGGTAACCTTAAGTCATAATAAAACCATATAATGTATTAGATATAAGAATATGGTTCTATTATATATTTACAATAAACATATATTAATTATATAGTAGGTTTTTATGAGTAAAAAGATATTCAATACTAAAGGTAAAGGAATTCCATCAATACATGATTTACTCACCACCCATTCCTTTTGTATAGTTTGTATACTATGCATGTATGTATTATATGATTCTTATTCATTTATTTATGGGTATTCATATATCAATTTTATTGTATTTATTTCATGGGGACTATGTTTCAAAAGATACTTGTTTAGTAAAATGATTTTGTCTCAATTTTCCTTCCTCAAATCACATGCCATGTTATGCACTTATATTATTTCATGAGGTGTATATTCTATCTTTGAAATGTTATATCATCAAAAAAAATATTTTCATGATATATTAAGTTTTATTTAATTTCATTTTCATACATGGTTATTATGGTTCAAAATTACTCAGTGGTAAGTGTTTATTGAAACAATGTCATCACCTTTCAAGATTTTTTATGATTATGATCCCATTTATTAAATACTATAATACATATTTGAAGAACTCTTATAAGTTTTATTAACCTATGGTTATTCATGTTATATACAATTATTTTTAACTTTTAACTACTATTTGTTAAATAATATGATCAATAATTTGATTTTATGAAAGTATGACTTTACCTCTCCCTTCGGTCTGAAATATGTGTTCCTTTAATACCATGTTTTCAAAAAAGGTTTTCCAAGAATAATATACGATTCATTTATAATATTTTAAATTAAGTTTTACCCTTTTTATTTTACCAATGTTTTCAATGGAATTTTCATGTCGCTTTCTATACAAGTCATTTTCTACCTTTTTACCCTGTAAAAGGAATGTTCTTTTTTAACCTTGTACAACATATATGGATTTACTCACAATCATTTCTGAAAATATTCCTGTTCTTTTTTGAAAAGATCATTTTTTGAATATTTTTTTTAAAAATTATTTTTCAAATAAATTGTTTTCAAAATGTTTCAAAGATTATTTTATAATTTTTCAAGTAAAATGATTTTCAAAACATTTTCAAGCATTATTCATACATTTTCAAAGTATTTCCAAATAAATGGTTTTAAAAATGAATCTAAGATTATTTTTGAAGTTTTGAGGAAAGAAGTTTATTTAAAATTATTTCATGATTAATTTATATGTATTTAATGGAAATGGATTTTAAAATGATTTCAAGACTCAATTCTATGTTTTAAATGAATATTCAAAGAAAATGGATTTATAAATGTTTTTGTAAAATTTATTTTCAAAGAAGAAAGGATATTTTCCTCAAGAAATTATTTCAAAACACCATTCCAAATTATTTTTCATTTAAAATGAAATCTATTGATGTTACTCCACCCTTCTAGGAAATGATATGTAGTTACCATTCACATCATTTATTTAATGGTTTACATTTTGATGGAATGATCCATATGACGCCCATTTCAATTACATGGGCTATATGATTTTGAATCCCACTACTTTTCATAGGTTATGCATTGATAAAATGTGTATTAAAACTATCTATTTCCCATAAGTTATGATTTGATGAAATGTTAATAATCCCCATTTCCATTCATGGTTTATTATTTGTTGTTTATAAAACCCACATATTTTTATAGTACATGATAAGATTAAAGTTTTATTATATTTTGGAACTTTTATGATTGATTTTATTATCATATAGGTGGGAATTATATCTCCCTCAAATATATTAGGTAATGATAAATATCTTATGAGATCAAAGGGTACATGGCAGTGAATCCCAGACCTAAAAGAAGATGGTACACAAGAGGACATCCCAAGCTCAAAACAAGATGGTAAATGGGAGGGAATTCTAATCATCAAGAAGTTATATGGGTGATTATATAAAGCTAAAAAATTTATAATGGTCTTGGAAGGTAACCTTGATATAGGGTTTATGTATCCTTATGTGTATTCCAAAATTTCATGTATAATTGTTATGTTGTAGTTTCATGGACCGTTTTTGTTATTTCCTTATGATTCAAGTCTTATGTAATAGTATGTTATATTCCACATTTCATGTTTATAAATTTTTTTAGGAAAGGTATTATCATCTACTGATCATGATCACATTCTCTTACCCTTATGTTCATGATATGATTACACATTTCATTTATTTATACTTACTAAGAATTTTAGCTCTACCATCACTTATGTTTCCCATCCCTAGGTTATGATGAAAGGATTTTAATTAGAAATAATAAGGGGGGATATCTTTGTGGAAAAAATATTAGATATTTAACTAAGTTAGAAGATTTTTGTTCCACGTTTCCAAAGACACTAAACTAACATGGTCTTTGGGAAACTGTTTGTATAATGTTTTAAGTATTCCAAAAAAGTAATGTAATATTCGTGTATGAAAAGATAGGTTTCATATAGATTATATCATAGAATGGGTTTAGTTAGCCTTTGGATGTTAAGATCAAAAACCATAGTAAGAAACCTAAGGATATGCAGAGGGGTAAGTCTAATGATAAGAAAAAGTATAGGAAAATATCCTGGGATTTTGGTAAAGGATAGAGTAAGTTGTTTTATAGAAAAACATTCAGGTCTTGATACTATAAGTGGATATGGATATAGAACATTTTTACTTAGGGGTAATGAATCTAAAAATATGTTATTGTCCTAACTCGGGGTTATCTATTATACAACAATGGGCCTTACTAAACACCTAGTTTGACAAACCCTGGGGATATGATTTGAAAATTAACAAACTCTCCCTGAAATATCATGAAGGAATAAAATTTATGTTGTATATGAATAACCTAGGATAAACATAGTATGTCATAGACTAAGTAATTTATCATGATTTAGATATCTTATATGTACTTCTTCATGATTATCTGGTTTTCTTATATGATATGTGTTTCTCACTATATGGTTTAAGGTTTTTTTCAATGTATATAACAAGATAGAAAATGGTTAACAATGAAAAAGTTTTACATGTCATCAAGTATGAAGTTTACACGTTCTTGGATTTCAAGAATGTATCTGACTGAAATTTAATTTTTTTTATTTCCAAACACTTTTAGGAAAAGTGATAAACCGTACAACCCTTAACACAAACCAGAACACAACTTGAAACATCCACAAAAAAACAAACTTAGAAAAAACCATAAACCAACCAACACATCACATAACTATATATCATAATACTTGTAGTCATCTCCACATCCCACACAGGACTCCCCTTCTTCCCTAGCTAATTCCCACTCAGAGGTCGATTTATGCGGCCTCAAGAAGTAATTTCATTGCTCAAATTTCTCTATCTGATCCATTAATGGTTGTACTGAGTAAGGTTGTTTGATCAAGATATCTTTTTTGAAGGCTAGAATCACACCTTTGTCCCGTTTAAGGGAAGATTTGGTACACATCAATCGCGGAAGGTCAGAGTATTCTTTCCTTATTCGTCTTCTTGGAGTAGTAGAAAGAGTTACTTCACACTCAGTCAGCCTTCCAGTCCCACTTTGAACAATATCACTATATGACAGGATGGCTGGACCACTAAAATTTTCCTTATTTCCCTCAGAATCATTTTTCCCTTTACTCCTCTGGCCATTAACCTCACAATCTGAAAGATTCCCCCTCCTAGCAACTGGAGTGTTATAAATTGATGCAAGATACCCAACCGATGTATTTTCCTCTCCACCGGTCATAAATACATCCTCTTTCATCAACCTTCCTGTATCATGCCACCCTGCACTAGCCCTATCAACACCACAGGGCATAGGACCAGACTTTAAGCCTTCTTCAAACCCATCTTCCAAAAGGCCTTCGAATCTATTGGTCAGGGTGAGGAAGGGTCTCTCCGAGGGGTCTAACCCTTTAGGACCCCCATCACTGATCAGACTGGTCATGCCCAATGTATCCCCCTATCTCTCCACCTTCTATACCTTCACCGTGTTCCCCTTCTCCAAGTTCTGCTCTAAACATTTCTCTTTAGAACCCGAACTGGACTGCTTTCGAGATGAGGAATTAGAAGAGCCCACCAAATCCTACCGTAGACACAATGTGAAAACCAATAGACACAATGTGATATATGGGGGATCAATGTTAATATGATTTTTTTCATTATTTATAATATTTGTATTGTAACCATTTATAACGGTCATAATGTTAAAAAAAATTATGAAAATATTAATTTAATATTAAGATGAACTCAGTAAGATTAAATTATTTTCTCTCTATATAAGGATTTTTGAAAATTGGATAGCCTATTCAAACTACATTGTGTTGATTATAATTGATGAAAAATGCGATGGAATATCATATATCTCATAACCTATTAGAACATAAATATTTAAATAGTTACCTTCCTTTTTAGTAAAAGTGGTGATGTGGACAAATGAACAACAAAGGGTGATGTTGAACTAAAATCATGCAAGGATATCATTTCCTGAAAATACTTTAACATTAGAAAAATTATCTTGAAACCAAAAATTTCATACTAGTACCTTTATTTCTGATGAATCAAAAGGTCCCTCAGGTCATCATAGATTTATGGATTTTTTATTGTTAACATTTTCCTGAACTTTTTATCTATCACTCTCTATCAGAGCATGGTGTAAGATTTTACTTCCATGTCTGAATTTTTACTTACCACTTATGTTATCCTATGTGGGAATCTCGTTATGAGTTACTTTGGGTAACCATAATGGTTCCAACTTACCTGTTATAAGAGAAGTTTTAGTATTCATTTTTAAGGTTTGTTTATCTGGGAATGAAACGTTGAATTACTAAACCATTGATAAACCAGATTAATTTTGAGGGGGAAATTCATTTTATAATGGGTATAATATAACACCCTGAGATTTTGTAAAATATTTTATTTCATATAAATTGATTTTTATTTATGTATTAGAACACACTAGTCAATAATTCAATTCACATGACGCCAAATCACATATGTTAAATGGAAAAAAGACTTAGAATACATTTTATTAGAACATTGACTTGGGGTATGTTACATGCAACACTAACTTGGTGTATATTATCCGGAACATTAATGTTTCTACGAAACATCAATTTGTTGTCACAATTATTTAAATGATATAATTACAACCTAGCCATTAAAAATTATTGTATGAATAGTAATAACTAATTTTAAAATATTTCTTATAATTGTTTTATATAAATAAAATAGATTGATTAGGAAATATGTTATTTTTAGTAAAGTCCTTATATGTTTAAAAATATTTATTTCTAAAATAAACTTATTTTAATGTAATTTTATGAAAAATAACAAAATTATTTTTAAAAAAATTATAAATTTCATTTTTTAAAATGAAATTCATTTATTTATTTTATAATGTCAAATTTAGGTTATGGTCAATTTTTTTGATTTTTCTGAGAAACATCATTTTTGGATGAATAATGAAAGATAGCAGATTTTAATTCCAGAATGCCTTTTTTTCTAATTTATATACAAGGTTATATTATATTTTAATTTTTTTCTAAAACGTTATTTATATAATATTTTTATAAATTAATCCAATTTAGGAAATTGGGTATAAAACATAGAAAACTTTTCAACTTTTTTACATTAAAAACAGGTAGTGTTGTCCAATCAGTGGGATTATTTTTAAAATTATTTATGTCACTTATACGGTTATAATTTAAAAAAATTAAATATTTTTTATAATAATAATAATTTGTAATTTATTATAATTTCAACATAGTTTTTGACTAGAAATATTAGGGAAATTGATAAAAATTAATTTTAACAATTAAGAGAAAAATTATGTTAAGAAAGTAATAGACCTTAAATATAAGGTAAAAAAACCAAAAAACATGTACACTGCCCATTTTATGGAAATTATTCATCAATGAACCTTCCATTATTGAGTTTTTTTATGAATTTTCTAAGTAAAACGTTGCTAATCCTAACTTGTTTTAAAAAAATTAGTGTGTCATTTCCCTTCCCTATAAAGGCCACCAACTGTCCCTATTCCTCACACATATCAAACTCCATTGGATTGGAAAATATATAGCCAATACACATTCCAAAATCCATCCCTTCCCCCAAGAAGTCTCCCCTTGGGCATAAATCAATCTATGGAAGCCTTTTCGCACAAACTAAATGGAGTTAACTGATTAAGAGGTAACATCTTCTCTCAAGGTCCTTTCTTTTATTTTCTTTCTCCACAACCTACACTCCCATTATTGCCATATTGTATAAAAAATATAGTACCTTAAATATTCTAGTATTTTTTATTCTAATGGATTGACCTGCACTTACACAAACCTCCATCAAATGGGTAATGAACATATTGTTTACGTCTACAAAAAACTACAGCCTCACAAAATAATTATTGATCATTTTTCCTTTACCGCCTCTCATGGTGTACATTATAGTGGAAAATAACTTTATATATGATATATATTACATTAATTATTTCTTTAATCTTATGTAATTATTTTAAAACATATTTCATTGTACTTTCAATTTTTTTAAATATGATAATTTTGTTTGAGGAAGTGTCGAATACTGCCCCTACAAAGCGATATGATTCATTCACATACTATATGGAATGAATTAAGGATGGTTTTACTAAAAATATGTGATATAATAATTATACTAGAATAAATATATATATATATATAAATATATATACATATATGTTATTTACTTAATTTATTTCAATACGATTATTAAATGGAAAAAAATTTCATGCGTATGTACAACCTACCGTCTCCATGAACTGTGTATTCCATTTCAAAATTCAATATAATATATATTTTTATAATAAAATATATAAAAATATATTTTATTTATATAATTTTTAAAATTTTTAAATCAATTTTCATCTAATGAGGCTAAATATATATCAACTTTTAGACACATGTAAAGAATAGAGCGGATATTACATGAAGTGAAACCTTAACATAGAATTGTTTACAAGATGGTAATATAAAGTCATAATCCAACCATAAAAGGTATTAAATATAATAATATGGTTCTATGATATATTTATAATAATATTATATTTATTATATTGGATATTTTTTTGTGTATGACATATGTGAAGACATTTTGTAAGGGAATTTCATATCACTTTTTATTTCATTGAGATACATGCTTTATTAACTACCCATTCCATTTGTGTGGTGTGTATACTACCCATAGATGTATTCTATGATTTTTATACTTAAATTTATGGGAATTTAGATATCTATTTTATTATTATTTTTTCATGGGGTCTATGTTTCAGAAGTTACCAAATCAGTAGAATGATTTTGTATCAATTTTTCTTCATTGAGACACATGAAATTATATGCACCTATATTTTTCCATGAATTGTATATAATTACTTCGAAATGTTATATCATGAATCTCTTTATTTTAATGATATATTAATATTCATGTAATATAATTTTCTTATATTGGGATTATTTTTCAAAGTTACCACATGATAAGTGATTATTGAAATGGTAATATTTCCTCTCAAGATTATTTATGATTATGATCTCATTGATGAAAAACTATTATCCATATCTTAGTAAATCTTACAAGTTTTATTTCCCAATAGTTTCTCTTGTTATATCCATGTAATTATACCATTTGTCCACTCTTTCGTATATAATATGTTCATGAATGTGTTTTTAAGAATGTTTGATTTTACCTCTTCCTTCGGTTATAAATTTGAGTTCCTTCAATACTATATTTTTAAAAAAAAGGTTTCCAATAATATTCTTAACTATTTTAGTAAAATATTTAAAATTAAATTTTACCCATTTCATATTTTACCAATGTTTTAAAAGGAATATCACTACTGGAAATATGATCTATACCAACAGTTTTGGGCAAACCGTTGGTATAGTTCACTAAATTGGACCTATACCAACAGTTTGGCCATACTGTTGGTATAGGTTCACTAATTTGGACCTATACCAATCATTTAGCCAAAACCATTGGTATAAGCCCATTATAGAGACCATATACCAAATATTTGGCCAAACCATTGGTATAGGTCCCCCCTATACCAATGGTTCGTCCAAAACCGTGGGTATAGGTCCCAAAATCAAAGAACTTATACCAAGGGTTCTCAAAACCATTGATATAGGTCTATAACAACGATTTTGAAAACTGTTGGTATAGTTACATGTATTTTTAATGGAATCCTCTTACAGGAGACATTGAATAAATAAAAATTTAAAATAATTATGATAATACATATATATATTTATGAAATTATGTTCACAAAAGTAAGTTAGGTTGGTGGTTAGGTCGTTCAATCACAAATGGGGGTGTTGGGATCAAAACCAACCAGATGATTATTTTTTGAATTACATATACCAATGGTTTATGGAACCATTGATATAGATTTTAATATTACTTATACCAACAGTTTTCAAAACCATTGGTATAGACTTATCCTCATGGCTTACTTGGAAACGGTTCTCCAAACCATTGGTATAGCCTATACCAATAGTTTAGAGGCCTATACCAATTGTTCAAAACCATTAGTATAGGGTATTTTTCAACAAGTGTATTCTTGTCACTTTTGTAAAAATTAATATTTCTATCTTTTACGCTAAAAAAGAAATTTTCTTTTTTCAAACTCATATGACATGTACGGATTTACCCATCATCATTTCTATGAATAATATTATGCATATTTAAAAGGGTTATTTTAATGAAATTTTTTTCCAAAATTAATTTAAAATAAATGGTTTTCAAATTTTTATTAATATTTTTTTATAAATTTTAAGGGAAAATATATTTCAAAATGTTATCAACCATTATTTATAGGTTTTCAATGTATTTTCAATGAAATAGTTTTCGAACCATTTTCGAGCTTATTTATATAATATTTAGGGAAACGTTTTTTAAATTGTTTTCATGATTATTTTATAAGTTTTCAAGTGAAAATGTTTTCAAAGTGACTTAAATACTTCATTCTATATTTTCAATGAATTTTCAAAGAAAATGGTTTTCCAAAGGTATTCAATTATAAAAATAATTTTCAATGATGATATAATATTTTCATGAAGAAATGCATCAAAATATCTTTCTAAATTATTTTTCATCTATAAAGGAATAATTTGATGTTACTCATTCCCATCTAGAAAATTATCTCAAGGTTACATTCATATGATTTCCTAAAGGGTTTAAGTTTTCATAGAATGATGATTATGACACCCATTTATATTCAATGGGTTGTATGCTTTTGAAACCCACATATATTCATGGGTTATTAATTGATGAAATTATTTTTAATCTTATATATTTTCAATAGGTTATAATGTGATTAAATGTTAATGATCACTATTTCATTTCATAAAATATGATTTTATATTTATAAAAAACATCTCTTTTTATTGGTGATGATATGATGAGTTTTTTATTATATTGTGTAACATGTATGAATGATTTTATTATTAGATGGGTGGGACCTATATAACCCTCAAATGCATTGGGTAATGATAAATGGTTTATGATATCAATTGGTACACACAGGGGAATCCCAAGGCTGAAACAATAGGGTAAACAAAAGGACATACAAAGCCCAAAACAAGAGAGTACACAAAAGGACATCCCATAACCAAAATAAGAGGGTACATGGGAGGGAATACTAGGCCCAAAGTAGTACATGGGTGTTTATCTCAAGACTAAAATGTTACAAAGGTATTTATAAGAATCCTTGACATAGGGTTTTTATATCCTTATATGTATTCCAGAATTCCATGTCTTATTCTTATATTATGCTTTCATGGATCAGGTTCTTTATTTCCTTATTATTAAAGTATTATGAACTGATAATAATTATTCCATGATTCATTTTTTTGATTGCTTATATGTTGGGTATGATCTTATAATGATCATGATCACATTCACATACCATTTTTCATGATTTGCCTATATATTTTCCTTATTTACCCTTACTGGGCATTTGAGCTCCCCCCTTCTTATGATTCGCTTCCCCATGTTATGAAGAAAGGTTTTGAAGTATAAATACTATGGGGGAAGATCATTTTGGGAAATGTTAAAGATATTTAATTGAGTTAGTAGATGATTGTTCGATGTTTCCAAAGACACTAAACTAATATGGCCTTTGGGAGATTGTTTTTATAATTTTTTAAGAATTACACAAAATGTTTTGTAATTCTAATGTAAAAAAAGAGGGGTTTTAAATTAAAAAATGTAAAAATTAATTTGAATGCTAACTTCAAAAATATTATAAATAAAATTTTAACATTTTTATATAATATTTATTTTGATGAAAATAGGTTTCTAACCGAAGAGGGAAATAAAAGAAATTTTTCATAAGTTTATTTTTGATCTCATAAGTACATAATGAGAAGTAAATGAATAATAACATGTTTTCTCATAAAATAAAAATATGATATGAAAAATAAATATTTTTTTAATAGAACTATAAAAATATTTTATTGTCTGTTACATAATGATAAACAATCCTAAAAAAAATCCAATTGTATAATAAAAGTCTTACCACAATGGTAACATTGATATGTAAGACCAAAAAAATAATAAAATTATATGAAAATTAAAATACCATGATAATAAATAAATTTATGATATTAATTTTCATAGAGGTTCTATATACACCTCATAATAAAACATAGGTGCATAATGTAACATAAATCTCAAAGATACAAATTGAGACAAATTTCCATTACAGAATTACTATGTTTTATTATGAACATTAAACATCTTAAAAGAGAAACCATAAAATGAATATTTAAATAAAAAAAATAAGTATAATTATTATAATTTCCATTCAAACAAATTATATTATTCATATAAAATAAATAGGCAATGAATATAGCATGTGTCTCACTGAAGTAATCTTCGAGACATAAATCCCTTACTATATGTCATGAAATCATTCCAGTTTGACCCTCCTATATAATAATTATTAGCTTATATAAATATATTTTATAAACATGAATATATATATTTAATATTATATATTATTTACTTATGACATTTCATTTTTTTCATTTATTAAAAAGTCTTTGTGAATATTAATTTCTGGTAGTAACTTATATTTTTTCATGTATGTTTTGGTTGGGTATTTTCTATATTGTTACATTGATAATGGACCCATAATATAAATTATATAAAACATGATATTAATATCATATATATTTAGTTAATATAATTTTATTTTAATTCATAAATAACATATATAAAAAATTAAATACAACATTTAGGGAGTTGGATGGCCATACGTACGCATGTTGGTTTTCTCCATTTTCTAAATGATAGTAAGGAATTTTATTAAAATAATAAAATACCATTAAAGAAAAAAAATTAAATCCTATATATGATGTATTTTCATTAAAAAAAATCCTTATTACATTCCATTTAATGAATGAATGAATCACTTCGATTCGTGAGGCGGTAGTTCACTGTACACACAAGGGAGGCTAGGATATTCCCATATAATTGAAGTTAAGAATATATATTTGATGTAATAATTATATAAGTATAATTATATTTTAAATATATAATTTATTAATTTATTTGATCCTCATTACCATCCATTTATAAAAATTAAAAACAGATCACATCAGTTTGCGAGTAGAAATGTTTTATTGAAAAAAATGATTTCATAAAACATTTGATGGAATAATAGAAGGATTTAATTTATTAAAAACATAATAAAATCTATATATATTTATGATATTTATGATATTATATAATCATGGTATAATATGAATTTAACGTGGTGTAGGAAGAAATAAATTGAAATTATTGGTTAGGGACATTACCTCTTTCGCAAAAAATTTAATTTTGTTTTGATCAAAAGCTTTACAATGTTGGGTTCCAAACCAAATATAGGTTTTTATGATGATATGGGGGATTTAAAGATGTTTTTTTATGGGGGGGATTTCATAATAACCTTTTTTTAATGATAATTTATTATCGGATATTTGACGACCCTTTATAATATAGGTGAGTGGAAGACTTGTAATTTTTTAAATGCGAAAGGTGTACCCATATTTTTGTCATTTAAAAAGGCTATAAAATTTAACATTATTGAACCAAGAAGGGTTAATATCTATATTTTTACATCCAATGCGTTATGTAAAATTTTCAGGTAAATTTTAACCCTATTGTTTCTAGTTTAACAGTATCTTAAAACCAGTTTAACATTAACTACAGTAAATATATTTTACATTGTTTACTATTAATTGTGGTAAAAAATTAAGTTGAACATATTGGAGAATATAGATTATGATTATTATAAATATTAAATAAAATTTTACCAATTTCATTAAGACATATAAAAATTTTTAATTTTGAATTAGTGCAAAAAATGAGACAAGAAAGTGGTTTTCTAATGCGAAAATTTTAAAAAGATTAAAATGTATTTGTATTAAAATTCAATATAAAATTGTTTTTATTGACATAAATTGGATTTAAAGATATATTATTGAACTAAATTGAAATTTGAAACCATTGTAAATTTTTTTATGTGTTTAATTGTTTAATAATGATGTCAATTTATAATAAATATTATTATTTTCAATTTTCATCGAAATATATTTCAATTTCAAAAAACTCTAAAAAAATACCTCTAAGATAATTTTGGGATGATAATATTAAAAATTATATATATTTATTGAAATGTGTATATATTAAATTTTTTATTTTATAATGATTTCACACAAAGAGAAATATCTTATTTTTAAAAATATAGAGATTAAATAAACAATTGGATTACTTCATATTTCATGTCTAGAAAATAGATATGATTTTTGTTAAACAATTTAATGATTATATAATATAAAAATTTCATTAAAATAAATAAAAAATTTATTATCTTTAATTACTATGTTAAAATTATTTTGGAAGGATAAAAATAGATTTAGGTAAGTATTTTCATTATTATTAGATAGTATTTATTTTCATTCCAAACTAATTTGTCAGCAATGAATTCATGTTATATACAAGAGTATACCATATATGTTCATAACATAGTTAATCCTATTCATTACCTCCTTTAAAACAACTAAAAGATAACTATCATATTAAAAGATAATATTCTAATAGTATTTCATGTTTAATTTAAGCACAGTGCTATGGGTAATAAAAGAAAATTATGTTGTTTCTTATAATTAAAAATATTTAAAAGATTAAATTTATTTGAAAAAATCACAAAATATCAGGGTGTTTCATTGATAATAATTTTTTCGGCCAAATTATATTTAAAAAAATATAATTATAAACTATATAACAATATATTTATTTTATCAACTAATAATTACCATTTTTACATATTTAACTATTTTCATCAGTTTAACCTAATAAAAATAGGAATATCTGACATTCTAAAAATTGCATAATGTAGATATCCAAATATCTCACAAACATATATGTAAAAAAAATTATTATCTTAGAGATAATTTGGTCAATATAACCCTATTAATCTAATTAATGTAATTTATTTTATTCTTAATTTAGGTAATATGAACTTCCCCCTTAGAAAATAAATCATTATCAATTTTTTATTGTGCATAATATAAAAACATGAATGGGAAACTGACCTACCTATTAAAATTGACATTCCTATAACTATAGTATTACCATGATATATATCTTTATTCAATAATCTCCCAAAATAACTAGATCCATTAAATAATTTCATTCCACAACCACAATAACAAAAAAATTTAAAAATCCCTATGAATTAAGGACATAAACCACAATCTGATGGAATAAAACAAGGAGAAACAATTATTAAAAATAAGAGCCCTATGAATTGAGGAATGAATCACGTCATATATCCATTGATCAAATAAAGGAATCTAGTAATTAATCTATATCATAGTGATTATAAAATTCATAAGTATAATGTCGCAATAATCCTATAACACTAGGAGATCTTTTTTTAGAGATATAGAGAGTGTGTAGGCCTTTATAGGGAGACTTCACAGTTGGTTCTGAACATTTTAACAGTTTATACCCACTATAAACTCCAATAATTCATGTCCTTCCACAAACCTATATCATCAAACAATTAAACCTAAAATTAATTCACATCATGTGTCCCATATTGACATAATCATTTTTTCATGGTTTTTCTCAAAGGATTAGAAACCTATTATACTATTTCCAAGAATGAAATACACATTGTGAATAAAACTTTTTAACCAACCCAAATAATTTAATAACTCTATTTGGTCTATGAACTAAACTCACGCACAACCCATGATACATATATATAATATGTCAAAATAAATTCACATTATTAATACCACCTACTTCCATATTCCAACTCCTAAACACTGATGGAACTTCTATATGATTCCTTTGAGAACCATGTGATTCAAAAGCATGATTTGTGATGAGATAAAAGGATACATGTCCTTACATTAAATACCATTCAAATTATTCATTCCAATGAAAATTTGAAATAAAAAAGGAGATAATTAATGAAAATAGTTTGTCTAAACTACCAACATATAGGATAAATATCTATCATTTCACTAGAATATTATTGTAACCACCTACCTCAAAAGAATAATGTGAAAACCCATTCATAAAAAAATCATCTCCTATACACTATCATGTAGAATATTTTTCTAAAAAAATGAGTGATCCCATAAATAAGAATCAATTAGATTGATACTATCTAATAAAAAATATATAATGGTTAACAACTAAAATAAAAAATCACTACAGTATATTATATAAAAAATAAACATATATTCATACCCAATGTGGATATATGACTCACATTTCTTCTTCCACTTCTCTATGAAACTATGGTAGGACAAGATGGTCCCAAGATAATTTTATCTCTATGTAATGCCTTATCCGGGTAGTCCATAACTCCAAAGTCTGATCCTAAAAGGTTGTTGCGTCATTAATGATGATGTAGAAAAAAATAAATGATATTGGAGTCATTATTAATAATATGGTGTAGATATGACACATGGAAGACATAATTAATATATCTCCTCTTTGGGGTATGTTCTAACTTATATGACATGAATCCTAATGGATCCAAGAAATAATAAATCCTAAAAATCAGGTAGAAAGAATATAATTGTGACAAAACCATCAATTGTCATAAGGAAGAATAACCTTCATGAAAACATTATCACCAAAATCAATCTCAAAAGGTATAATCATTTAAAGGAATATGAATTATGATTATCCTCTCCAACCATCATCCTCTAAAGACCCGCATAAACCTTCTATAATATTTTTTATATGATTTATGGAATATGGTTTTCTCAGCCTTAGACCCATGTACAACAAAAAAGAAACTAGAAATCTCATTCATACATATCTTCAAACATTTTCATGCCAATGGTGGAGTTAAAATTATTTTTTTATAAAAATTCAAAAAATGTATGTTTTGTGATCTACTAACAACCACAATTCAAGAGAATAGAATGTGAAATGTATTAAAATATATAGAATTTCCATTCTATCCAACCTTCCATATATGGATGAATATGAGTGGTGTGGAAAAATTGAGAACCAAAATTCATACTGGAAGCCTCTCCACGCCATGGAAGTAAACTGAGGAGCGTGATCTCAAATGAACATCCTCAAAGTTCCATCAAGACTAACTACCTCCTCTAGAAACTACTACAATGATACTATACTATCTCTTGATCCTAGAAATCTTTGAAGTGATATAGTATCGTAAAATAGTCCACTATCACCCATATAGAATCATAGCCTCCACGATAGTAAGGAAAAAACTGAAATTACATCTATCATTATTTCCTCCCACATCAACTATGGAACATCCAATGGATAGAGACTTCCTCAGGGAGAACTGTGATTGACATTCACATTTTAGATAACCAAAATTGTGAGATATACTCTAAAACATTATGCCTCAACCAAATCCACCAGAAATTCCCACTCAAAGGTTAGTATAAAAATTTATTGAAATGATATACCATGAAAGGTTAGCTATGGACCTCATTGTAAAAAATATTTTGCGTAGAAAAAGGGATGAAAGACTACCCCTAATAAACAACTGATGTTGTTCATATTTAGACCAAACATTATAGTCATCTTTATAGAAAACTATGTGTCTCAAAACCTCATCCTCAGAATTCACCATACTAAACTACTCAACAGAGGGATCTAAAAATACTTCACCATCATATAGAAATGAAAACCAATTGATCCATCCTCTATAATATCAAGATTAATCAATGATTTATCTAACATAAATATCCAAGAATATCATGATTCATGTTCAACATCACTAAATTACATAATGCTCATTGAATCATCCACAACATTATACATCCATGGTGTATATGAAATCTATAATTCAAAATAAAAATGTAATATAATCATCCATTATGGAATGTAGTTTATTTCACACTAGAAAAAAACATACCTTGGATTCTCATGTTATATTTAAAGCATAAAATTTAATCCATAAGATAATTTATCAAATTCCATAACTTAAAAACAATTTTCACCAAGTCGTTATCATGGGTGGAAGATTTATTATCATGAGACATAATAACCAATACATATATGGAATAACTAAACTATGTTGTATCAAACCATATCACAAACGAGTATGTGAAGTATTAGAAAAAACCTCAATCTAAAACCTCTCTTCGAACAGATAAAGAATTAAATCATTGAATAACTTGTCATCTATGTATGGAAACAATACATTTCATTGATTAGTCCATTAGTATATTTTATCCTTTTTAGTATAACAAATATGAGTAGTTGAAACCAATGATAATTCAATGATGAACCTCCTGTAATAGACTATTAAATCATAGAAACATTGTACCTCTTAAATTCTATTGGGATCATTCTATGAAACATCTAACTCAATCAATGAAGGATCAAACAGTACTCGTTTATTTTATGTGAAAATACTAATAAAATAATGTTCAGAATAATTTAAAACACACTATGATGCCTTCCTGAAGAGTCATTATTTACTGAGAACTTACAAAATGGTTTATTAGTGTTCCTCACATTCTTCCTCAGTAATAGGTTTCATGGGGAAATATTCAATGAAACACCCTATCAATCAATCCAATAATTCGAAAAAAACTATATTTATCTAACACTAGGACATGGCTTGTGCATTCATCACACAAAATGGAATCACACTAAAATTATAATTGACATGAAAATATCAATATTTTTCTTCTGAATATCTCCATCATTCAACCACATATCATGATATATTAATTGCATTTTAATTTCTAAAAATGTAAATTTTCCATTCACATGATACAATTAATCATTAATCCATGTAAGAGGATAGTGTTTCTTCATCTTATACTTGTAATATTAATGATAATTGATACAATGATTCAATAATACCTCATTATTTTTCATTAAAAAACTGGTGAACCCCATAGTTACACTCATTTCAAAACAAATATTCTCTACAAAAAAACATCAAACTGAACCCATAGCTCTTAAAACTCAGAATTATTTATCCTATATAGGGAAATTTAAAATAGAGAAGTAATCAACTATAGATATACCACAATCATGATATCTCATCATCTGGTAACTCTAAAAACACCTCTCCAAAAATATAAGTCTCATCTTCTATAACACTGGGAATAATTAAATATTAACATCCAATGAGTTAATCATCAATATGATAATGAAGGAAGATAAAAAAACATGACTCTAACCCATAAGAGGGTCTCACCTTCCAATTAACATAGATGAAACATTGTTAGAATCATAAAATTCAATATCCTTATTGAATAATTATACAATAAAATAAAAAATACAGAAAGACCATAAAATGGATAATCTTATTGGGATATATCTATAAATATATCAATTTTATCAATCTGTGGTACTATCAAATCACTACCTCATAGTCTCTACATACTTCATACATATAAGCTTGACCACCAACATGAGTATTCAATGCTAGGGGAAATGGACTCTTCTCCACCTCATGTCCCAAATTAGGGATAGGGGTAGGTGATTTGATGTTTTTTACTGATCATGAATATAATAATATATGAACCCAAGTTTAAAATAAGAAATGGGTTCCTCAAATTATGTTAAACTTTCATAGTGCTTGAATCTACATAGAGTATATCATTAAAAATAATTATACAATGGATCTATTACCATGATGAAGACCTAATAAATGGTAATCCATCACTTTTAGAGGATGAGGAATATATTAAGTCTATACTCTACCAAAACCACTTCCTCACTGATGATCCCAAGAGAGATCATATTTCAATTTGTTCGTAACTAAAAAATCCTCATCAATGGAACATGATGTCGAATACCTAGTGGAAGCTGCATGTTCAGAAATTTGGGAATAACATCATCTAATTAATGAGAAATACACATGAAAATTCATGTATGGTCCCTTTTAAAATGAATGAGATAATCCACACATGGGTAAATGTGATTTTGTGTACTAAGACCAAACCATAGTTTTCTGGTAGATTTTTTTCTAGTAAACTAAGAACTCTATAACACAACTCCACTTTATAGATACTCCTGATGAATCCCCTCTTAGATGATCATGATTGAGCCATCATCCCCTATAAAAATTAATCTACTTCAAGCAACTATAGATATATCAGCAACACGAATGTGGTGAATTGATGTTGAACAATTATACACTATGAATCCTCAAAATTCATCCCTCTAGAATCCTCGTCTTGAATTTTATAAAAATAATATTGCATAAGGGTCCTTCACAAAAGTAAAAATGTCATACACTTGAACTAAAATGTTGATGGGTGAGGATATCTTTATTAATGTCCACCATTGGGTTTAGTGAATGAATATATTAGGGAAATTAGTTCCTTAACATGTTGAATTCATCCAGTAACTCCTCACGATCCCCAGTGAACATTATCCACCACAATCATACTCCTCAAAACAACATCATCACAACTGATAAAAAATAGTTATCCTTCAACGAACATATCAAAATAAAGCTTTTATCAACCTCCTACAATAATTTTTCTGTCACTATGTCTAAAAAGGATCCCTTATACATATTTAGTCTCTAGTCCTGGAGCACTAGAAGTGTCTTCTCCAATTTCAATTTTCATCGACCTCAACTCTACGTTGATCTTATTTCATGACGTACAAAACATAATATATGAAACCAAAATAGGGATGTCAACCTAGAGTCATAATTTTAAAATATAAAATAGATAGGGGCACATCATCCAAGAATACAGAATTTTAAATATAAAGTAATTAATTATGTTATTAATTTATTAACTTAATCATATCCTCTACCCATTTGAATCACAACCATAATGGAAAATGTTGCATGGATCATTCCTAGGTCTTTACACTATAACTAAAATTAAATTACATAGTATTTGTTGTAAATATAATCTTTTATAAATCAGGTCGCATTGGACACTGATACTAAAAATTATTTTTTTATTATAAGAAAACACTTTTGAGGAAAAAGTGAGAAACCTTACATAACTTCACCATTTCACCACTTCACCAAATCCATAGTTCCCTATTTCCCCACAAAAAACAATACAAAGCTTCTCAACAAACAAAAAACAAGCACAATGGATGGACAATATAATTAATCATTCAAAAAAAACATACCTTCAAAGCTGGAGCTGAAAACGTCGAGAGAAGGCCGAGGAATCACGAATCATGGAACATGAATGTCAGAAAATCTAGACAAAACACAGAACTGTTCTCCTTGAGCCCCTACCGATGCGACCGTCGACACCAGCCCAAATCCAAAAACTCATCGGCGAACTTCAGTCGGAGTTCTCCCAACCCTCTAGCGACGTGAGATGGACTAAAGAGCCCATCCACAAAGGCGATGAAGAAACCAGAACTAGGAAGGTCAGACCATCCAGACACTGCACCCCAATCTGCATCCACCGCATCACCACAAACCTATCACAATCTGAAGACCATCAAACCGCACCAAAAGAGAATCGCTCCAAAACCTAATTCATAGTGACAACATAAATCACCCAACAAAACATGAAATCAAAGGAAAAATCACATCACCAAGCACCCAGAAATCAGAGATGATGCAGTAGGGAGCTTCACCGCAAGCAGATTGAAACACAAGGAGTCCAATCGCCACCATCACGCCCAAACGAGGAGGCTATACACCACAATGATAACCCTATTAGATTGGCAATTATAAAGGGGAGATAATGGAACCCAACACCGACATTTAATCTGCCATATGTTGGACACAATAACATAGGGTATATCATAAATAAAAATTGGGGAATTACACTATGAAATGAAATAATGAACAAGAGATAATGAGAGTATGATATTAAATTAATGTTAAGATATATTTTATGAAAATTCATGTACATATATGAAATATCATAAAAAAATAATAACTTATAATATAAACTATAAGTAAAAAAAGATAAATATAGAATTGGTCATGAAACCTACAAATCTATTATACAATCAAGATGATTTTATTTGAAAAAATATATCCCACCAACTCATTCTGAAATGAATTTTTTTATATATTCATAGGGTGACCAAATTAATTATACATAGTAACATCCACCTTGTAGATTCTAGTGGAAATGATAAAAAAAGTATGAATAATTCTCGTGAACAATAGTTAAAAGTAACTCATCAACTAAACATGCTTACTATGTACCCAAATTCACCATAGATATCTCCTGAGCCATATCACTCTAATATAAATCATCCCAAAGATGCATGTGTTATTGTATCATGTGATTTTTCTCATCAATCAAATAATTTTAACACTATAGTTGAAGTATAATAATCATAATAATATAGTTTCAACAGTCCACCAAATTATGTATATTGTGTAACATATATTGAGAATTAGCCTTCAAGGAATCACATCCACGCATCAGGTAAATGACCCTAGGACACCACACCCCATACACATCGTGTATATGAAAATCATCAAGTTACTATATCTAGATATATATGTGTGTTAAATTACCATAACTCATAAAACCACACTATTTTCATATATGATAAATATAATCACCTTGTATATTATTACATAATATTATCATGATAAGAGAATGAGGCTTGAGGGGTAGTTGTTCATCCATACCATTCCAACCATAATATTTTTGAGTACACCTTCCTATAGACCACTAGGTGCCAGTTTCCCTAATGAAGTGGGAGGTTTATCTTATGAAGTCTCATGACATAATGGATATAATAGATCTCACAAACAAAGTAATTTATATAACAATATCTTATGATTATATCCAATTAGTGTCTCTCAGATACCAAGCTACCACTTCTAAGAAATCGTTATCCTATAAAAACTAGATAATTTAATAAAAATTTCATAAATTAGTTATACCCTTTTAAATTAACCATTATGTAAATTAATTCATAATACATTAGTAAAAATTTCTATAAAAATACAATTTATAAAAAAAAATAAGATTTCCATTCCCTGTAGAAATAATTAATCTTGGTATATATTTTTTCAAGATTATCAATATTTTCATTCCATGTAAAAACCTAGGGGTAAATAATTCTCTTAAACAATTTTATCCTTCTATAAATCTCGTTACTCTTGGAATAAACATGTGCTGCCATAAATTCGATGAATAATTAAGAAAACAGATCATCCACATGAATTTGGGGTTGAAATAATGAAACATGATAAATTCATCCATCTAACCTATAATTAGAATAATTATAAAAAAGAACCATAACAATTATAAAAACATTTGGAATTACCAGCTTCAACTTGTATCATCAGACAATGTTCCATCCATGAAAAAATCATGGATATCACTAAGCATCACTCCATCACAAGCATCAAATACTAACCTAATCTCATACCTCTACTCCTATATATCATCATCGAATAACTATCCCAAGATCACATCAAATCAAATATCAAGGATCTTAACCATAGAACACATAAAGAAACAAACAAAAAACATTAGTCCATTAGTAATACAAGGCTGAAAATCAAAACATCTATCCTTTGAGTGTATAAATGTCCACACATCCCAAAAAAATTATATTTAATAAAAAACTAGTTTTATCCAATCATTAGTTTTTCAATTCTTTTATTATAGTATTAAATTATTGGTATCCCACAAAATCATCTATAACAAGCTATTATATTATATAAATTTGTTCTATAATTTACATTATAGTTTAAAAAATCTATGAGAAGAATATTTCCTATATGAAACATAGTTTAATTATTATCATTAATTTTTTAACATATTCAAGTTATTTGTCAAATTTGATTAACATAGTGAAGACAAAATTAAATTTAGCACTCATCATGAACAATTTTTCTTCAGATAAATAATAAAGAAGAATAGGTTTATTAAAAATGAATCTTTCAATTCATTTATATATAAAATAATTATTGGTTTTACATTCATTATCTATTTTAATTAATTTATCATGCTAATCCCATACATGAAAAAAAATACTAAGTAATGAATTATATAGATAACACTCAATTTGATAAATAAAGAGGAATAGTATTATAATACCAAAAAATTAAAGATCTCTATAACATTAAAAACTTCTTACTTTGATATGATTTATTATTTAATTAGGTGAAATTGACCACCACTCATTCAGATAAATCGTGATTTATTTAAAATATCATGTAATATAAAAAGAGAAAAATTGAACCCCATACCTCAAGGTTATTATGTTCAACAAATGATAATGTAATAAAAATGAATATCATTGGCCACCACTCCTATGAGAAAACGAAATATTTATATGAATGATTTTCAACAACAACATGAACAAAAATATTGAATAGTCAATATGATAATAAAGGAAATCACCTTCTCTTGTAAAGAAATAATCTATAGGGATATGAAAGTACTAATAAGAACCTCAAAAATGGATGCATAACTCACCTCATTTAAGTGTAGATAAAACACTAGATTTAATGAATTAATCCATATAGAATGTCTTCTAAAACTTCTAGAGAGAAATCTTAAATCTACATGGATCATTGAGAAACATGAATATTTTAGGATAATCTAAGGGTTTGAAATTATTTGTAGGTTCACATACTAGTAGTTATTCACCACAAGATTGGGATATTAATGTTTAATATAACCATTTTTTACCTTCCATTGAAAAACACATCGCCTCAATCAATTTGACCTATATTTAGTTCATGTAATGAATCCAATATTCCAGATGTGTGTTTTATATGGTCAGATTAACTAATTTCGAATAAAATCTACTTATGTTCTGAAAGAAAACTACTTTTTGAATAAACCTGATGATCCACCATCATAAAATATGTAAAATCCATTTGATTAGTGAACTCAAATCGTATATATTCAATGACTATGAACTACTTTTTGTAAATTCCAACTCTCAAACACAATTGAACCTATTATATGATTTCTATAATCAGTAATGGATTTGAAAACTCACAATGGTATGAGATAAAATAATATGATCCCTAAAATTTAATATTTTCAATAATTTAATAATATATTATTTTAATCACACATTTTTAATGAAATTTTCGACACCATATACAAAATTTCACAATGAACATAAAATAAAACCATTGGAAATCAGATATAAACCATTAAAACATCTATAATATTATGTATTCATCTAAAAAATTGGTGAACATAATAATTCATCCATATTTTTATATAGTTGATGTATTTAACATTATTTTTTAAAATTATTTATTAATTGAATAAATACATTGTTAGTTTTGTGTAAAAAATTTAGGTATTTATTAAATTACATAAATTAAATAACAAAATACTATAATAGTGTCAATTATTTTTCCATTCAAAAAAACTTTTTTACATTACATAAAATATTTTTTATTTTATGATAATATATCAACGAAACTAATTTTACATTTTGAATTTTTTGTTTACTTAAATTAATATATAAGTTATCATTAGAGAAACCTGGCACTAAGTATCTTTATATTCGATACATGGTTTGAAATAGATAAAATCTACCCATAAAGTGGGATAATCTCTTATAATTGGGAAAATTTAAATCTGTATCCCAATGTTTAATCCTAGTTTACCTATTTTATCCTTATCAAGGAGAGACAAATTTACTATGGTTATTAGACATATTAAAATTAACAAAACAGATATATTTACCAAATATAGACCTCTTGATTCTATATATGGAAAAAATATATATTTTTAAATTTATATTATATAATAAAGTAAATTTAATATATTAATGCAGAACACACAAAAATAAATATTTTTAGAAAAAATGCATCTGCATAAAAAGATATTATTACTCAAAATTATTTGATAAAATTATTTCAACAGAACTAATTTGGATTTTTAATAATTTAAGATGATAATAATTTACATTGATTTTTTTAAATAGATCTTGGTAAATACAATTTCAAAAATAATACTTCTTTCAAACTATTCATTAAAAAATTAATCATTTCATAAAATTTTATATAAATCACTATATTCTAATTTGGAAATATTGAGTTCAAATTTATTTTCATTTTATCAAACAAATTTTATAAAAATTTCAAAAAAATAGGAATAATTTTTTCGAAAATAAAATAATAAAAATAATGATTGAAAGATACATATTTTTTTAAAAAAACATTACCTACTAAATAATGTTTATTTATTTTTTTTAAAATATGTGGCATAGTACATGTGACTAAAATCGTAAATATTAAAATAGAATAGTTAAACAAAGAAGAATGGAATTTTACATTTTTCTCTTAGAAAAAAGATATATCAACTCAATATGGAAGTTGTTAGAAAAAATAAAGGCATCACCACTCACTCCATTTTTGGAAAGGCGATCAACAAGTGATTTAGCTTCACGAAACACAAGTGTGATGATATAATTCTCTAAGGATAGGATGTCTAAGAATTTGATCCATCTTGTTATTAATGTTCTAGAAAGATCCATATTACTTGATTTAATAGCTTGCATAACTATAGTATAATCACATTCAAACCATATATTTTTCCATCACCTTTGACTTTCAATGACCACATTATTTTTCAAAGAATGAAGCCCGACATCCAAAGAAGTGTAAATTCTACATAGGCCACAAAGATATAACATACCATCTCTATTATGGTCTATATAAATAGCCTGAAATCCTATTTTTGTAGGATTTCCTCTAGAATAACTATCATTATTTCATTTAAAACTCCCACTAAAATGGGAATTCCATATAACCTTAAATTTAAAAGGGTGAGGAAAATTAGCTTCAATTTTTAAATTCCTCAAGATAGAAAATTCATAGATATAATTATTAGATTTTTCACTTTTAATGGAATTAGAATTTCCCAAATCTGTAATGATATTGATTATGTCCAAATTAAAGATTAATATGATTTGATCATGGGTCATACTATTCATATAGAGCTAGGGAAAATGGATGAGGTATGGAAAGGCCACATTAAATAGGTTAATTATTTGGAGGCACAAAAAGATTAATGAAATCATGTGGATGGTATATGATTGAGATAGTGTATAGGGTATAAATCTAAAAAATTTCAACCACATAATGGCATAATGTCAATGGATTTTGAATTTTTAAAATAATATGTTATGCATCCTCCATGTGTTATTGATAGAAAATAAACCTCAATAATATAGAGATTCTAAATTTTCTATCATCTAAGTGAACATGTAATTTTAAGTAAGAATGCCTCCATAACCAGGTATATCCTGATGGTAAGACCCATTTTTATTAAGGGAGCTGATACATTGAGTAATCTCATGATTTCATGTATATAAAACAACATATAATAAATAATTTCATTTAGTGTTAGTTACCAAATCAGCATGTCCTCCTTATTGAAAAAATCGTAATTGTAAATAGTTGATGTTATATCATTTGAATAGGTTAAGGTATGTCATTTTATCTATATTAGTTACATTTGTATCTGTCACTACCTGAAATGATTTTACAATATTCACTAGTTGCATTTAAGTCCAATTGGAAAGACTTTATCTAAAGTAGTAATTAATATTATCTAAGTAACGATGTAGAATTAAATTTTGGTGAATATAGATTTAAATCAATAAAATATGGAATAATAAATATAATTTAGATTTCCATATTTCAATGCTCCCAAAAATAAAAATCTGAGAAGACACAATGAATGTAATTAATCATTGAAAATACTCTATAGAATTTCCCCTTGGATATATATATTAAAGGGAAAAAATATATTGACTACCAAACCCCCATGGGAATATTTCTTATATCATTTATTCTAAGTTAAAGAGATAAAATTTATATAAATAATGATTCCACTAAAAACTCATAGAGGTAATAATTATTTTTAGTAATGTGGATACCCACTAATATACCATAAATTAATAGAAAATCTTAGAGAAAACAATGTTTCTCATAAGGAATATTTATTCATCAATTGAAAGAGATATAATTTCCATGAGGTCAAGAGACTTCTTATATAGACCAAAATATTATTAAACAAAGATTCACGATACCTTCCCCATAACAAAGAAACTCCTAATTAAATTAAATCAAGAACACCTTTTATGGTTTATAATGCATTATTAATACTCGGTTTCCTAGTGATAGTGAGGTTTTTACACAAATAAATGAATGATTATTTCAGACTGATAACCTTGTCCGAAACAATATAATAATGGAGTTATTATTTCAATTTTTTGATATTTTTTTTACCAACCTCACTAAATTGAATAATATGATCACTGTAAAATAATATGAGAAAGAGAAGATATCCCTATTGTATCCCTAATGGTATTCAAATCACTCTTATACCACCTATTGAGAATAAGCCTACTAATATTATCTTATATGATATCAATGATGAAGATAGAGACGGGTTCACTTATCCTGACACCTCATAAAAAACTGAAATAACCATATAGAGTTCCATTAAGGATAATTTGGATTTTAAAATATCCAAGAATATCAATAATCTGATAAAAACATCAAATAAAATCTGAATCATTTCAGGAACTTACAAATAAAACCTCATACCAAGGTATCAAATACTTTGTTTACATCATGATTTGAAATAATTTTACCTCTCCTTGTGGTATTTTCTAGAAGGCTAACATAATCATAGGCAGTTATAAGACAGTCTCGAATGATTCTTACTTTAATGAATCAAATTTGATTCCACAAAATGATTTTATCTAAATCATTATAAATAATGTTTTCACTTTTAAAATAAGGGAGAGGAATTTAGAATTAACAAAACCATGTGAGATCATTACCATTGAAAAAATGATTGACCAATATTCAAACATCATGCTTAATAATATGCCTATGGGGTTAAAATTGATTGGTTAATCCATTTAATATAGGAGAACTACCCTTTATTACTTAAAATATTGCATCCTTAATTTCAAATTCCAAGGGACATGAGGTGATAATGATATTATAATCATGAATTACTAGTTTAGGAAATATTTCTTCAGTCAAAACCTCACAAATGTAAGGTAAATAAAAAAGGTTCATATGAAATAGAGAACATTTTTGGAAAGGACGTGCCTATCAGCAAGGAGTTGGTCACTATCCTTGATAAGTGATATGGGATTACTAAAAATTCTCATTCTCTAAATATAATTAAATAATATTTTGTTTTTATCACTATCTATAATCTTTATAGTTTTAAAGTCATACATATGAGTGTTATCCATGACCATTATGTGATTGTTAATCATCGATGAATTTTCATATTTTTGATCAATTCATTAAGAGATGATATTCTTAGTAATGGGATTTATATTTTAAAATTCATTTTCAAAAACCCAAATCATAAAACGAGTTGACAATAAATATTCACAACATGATGGAATGATAAATATGAATATAACCATGAATAAAAAATTTAATTTCTATATATAATATCACTAGTTTTAAGTGATAATATACACAAGTAGTATAAAACTAATTAAAAATGAAAAATAGAGAGTTAAGGATAACAATTTAAGGAGAATGATAACAATC
Organism: Viscum album; assembly: GCA_963277665.1. Classification (NCBI taxonomy): domain Eukaryota; kingdom Viridiplantae; phylum Streptophyta; class Magnoliopsida; order Santalales; family Viscaceae; genus Viscum; species Viscum album. The sequence continues at coordinate 575,971,016 of OY728161.1, read as the reverse complement.
ATAAAACCATAAATCAATTATGGGTGAAAATTCCATCTGTCCCTCAAAATTTATGGTAAAAGTATTACATCATATTTTAATATCATATTATTAATATTGATAGATTATTTTACAATGAATATAGAAAACATGAGATGATATAGTAACTTTGTTTTTTTATATCATAAGAACAATTTCATCTATTTCTTTTTCTTTGATAAATTTCAACTTCATCACAAACTATAATAAATGAATATTCATTTTTAATTATTCTTGACTTGTGACCTAAAACTAACTATCAAAAGATCATAATATATATAATAGAATGAAATTTCATTCCTTATATCTTTAAATATTTTTCACAATGAAAATGGTTAGACAAGATATCCAATATTAATAAATATAATATAGTATTCTATAAAACTTCCTCATTAAGAGACATGGTTCAACTTAATCAATTCCATAAATAGTTAACTATGTTGTTACTCCAAAATATGGGTGACCAAGATTGAATGAAAAAAATTATAATTATTTGATCTCATTTCCTTCAATGATCCATATGAAATGTTATTTTGAAATAATTTTATTCACTCATAATGTATCAATAAAAAAAGTATATACATTTATCATATATTATCAAAAATATATTAATCGTATCCAAAAATATAGTCACAATAAAATATTATATGAATAAAAAAGATAAATATAACATTATTCTAGTAATAATCTCCTATGTTAGATGAAAATATATCATTTGGATATTTGGTGTCATCCTTTCATCGATAGATGATCGTACATTGAATCATATTATGAAATACAATTTCCCTATTCAAGAATCACATCAAATATTACAAATGGTTAATATTTTAATAGGGATTATTAATATAATCATCAATAGTGAAATAACTAACTCTATATTAGTTGTTATGTGCTCCCTAACTGTCTCAATTTACTTATGAAATTGGGGTTTCATATGATTTCTATCTTTCCTAATACATTATATGTTTTTGTATTTTATTAAACTCACTATCCCTTGGATTTTGTCATTGAATCACATAATTCTCCTACTCCATGCATCAATATGACAGATGTGTTAGTGGTTTATTATATTGATCTCTTTGTATATTAATTTTGTTAAATTAATTGTCTATATATCTTCAAAATTATATTGAATGATTTCTAGGACTCCCATAATTATAGAATAATCAATATCATTTCAGGTATTCACTCGAGTTCTCTTTCCCATATTATTGTAAAGTAGGAAGCTCAATCCTTTTCCCAATATGTGACATTCTAGTAGATCATCCATGAATGTCTTTCATACATTTTATATAATCTTATTAATGATATATTTATTCGTCCTCTTCCAATTTGAGTACACATTGAACGTTTTATTAACATCTTTCAATGTCTCTTATAGATAAATCCTTTTAATGGCATGGTATCAAATAACCAATGAATAATTAAATTTTTCTTTATGTGATGATTAGTAAACCAATAATATACATTTTATTGATTAAAATATTTTACTCGTTTGTACTAGTGTATTTATCATCCATTGGGTAAATCTCAAGGAATTACTTATCTATTTCTTATATATAATATATTAGATTTAGATTCTAAAAAGTATCCACATAAACTCATCCCATTTCATACATAAAATTTCATCACATTTCCACATATTCATAAAAATATTCCACTATATTTTTTCATCACCTTCCATAAGATAAATATCCAGGAAAAAATTTTCATTGTCTAATTACTAAACAATAGAAAATAACATTTCAATAGAATTAATCCATTTATTATCATCTATGGACCATAATTCCTTCAAAGTGTTGGTGGAAATTATCACGTAAGATATTTCATATAGTGATACTCCATCATTAGAGAAATCATAAGTTTAAAAAGATCATCGTTATTATAAATATCTTAATAGAGTTAAAATAGCATAGTTAGAAAGTATTTCATACAAACTACTTAGACATTTTTTTACGCATGACAATAAACATTTCATTATCCATTAAATCCATTGTTTACACAATTCCATCAGGATCCAAGAATAATCTAAAACAGAAAACTATAGTGTGAAAAATATTTTTCATATTGATATATCATTTAATTGGGATGAATAATTTATTGGATGTCTAAAATGGGACACATTTTTTTAATCGATGAAACTATAGGATTAACATAGTAAATTCATGGTTATAATCTACTCAAATACTTATAAATGGATTGTATTTAAAATATTATTTAATCCAATTATAATTTTCATGAGTGTCAAACTAGTTGTGTATTAAAGACACACTCGTTATGATATGAAATAATTGTCTTACATAATAAACCTAATCATTTGAAGGTTATATCATTATATGAAACCACACATTAACCCAACCCACTTTTAGAATCTATACATGGATGTAAAGTTTTGAATGTAAAAAAATCTCTTTTATACCAAAACATTGTTATTTTATCATATAAATAGTATTATCCTAAGGGGTTTTACCAAATTTCAATAATCATATTTTCTATAGATGGAACAATACCATAAATATTAGAAAATATAGTTACCCAATATTTATATATTTAAATTATACATAACTTTAAATTAATTCTTTATACATAATATTTTGATCTGGAAATAATTATAAAGGATTAATGTCATTGGAGACTAGAAACATAATACTATTATTTCCTGATAATTTTTGAATTTGTAATGGTCTAGATCAGTGTGTTATAACCCTTTTTGAATTTCTTAGGCTAGTGGAGATTTGAATATGTATGGAAGTGGAATATAGGTGTTTGGAAATAAAATTTTTGAAGTAGGGAGATTCCATTCCATATCAGTGAGTTTCATGACTTCTACTCATACAGTTCAAAACTTTTAATTAATTAGAGTTAAATAATAAAAAGCCAGTCAATTTTTAAACAAAAACTGAACCCTTATGATTACATGATATGATAGGGGATTACACATTTTCTAAATCCACGATGATTTACATCTTTAAATGTTTTTATATGATTGGTTTCCTTATACCATATGGATATAGGGTCTCTCTATACTTCTTTCTAGTAGTTTTGGGGATTCATTCATTGGGTATTTATCTTTAACCTTCTTCCTTAAATATTTGGTGATATAGGGTGATTCAAGTTGTGTTCTTTATTATTTTTATAGTAGTTGTACCCTTTATGATCTCATTTCTTCCCATATTTTCACTCCATGATATGGAGTTCTATACCACATGATTCATGTGGGGTTTTTCTTTATTTTAGTTGGTGTGTTTATGTTTTTTCAGACTTGTATGGATACATTATTATGGGAGAGTTGATTAGAGATTTTTTTGGTTAGTTTGTTCTCATGTTAATAATATTGATATATTTTGATAAATGGGATTCAGTGCTTCTATTTTGATAACGTGAAATCATAAAGTTGGTATTACTTATACATTTTTATGGAAATTAAATTAACCTAATAAATATTTATCTAGATTAAATAAAATGGTTATGGTCACATATTAGGGATTTTTTTCATTATAACATGATATCAATTTGCATCATGAGTTTCTATATATTGTGATATCTACTCTATTCATTTTTTCATATTGTTATTTATGGAATTTATTAAATAACGCAAAGATGAAAATAATTAGTAATTAATGGGACTATGAAGAAATATTCATGTTTAATGAATTTTTTGTTAAATGTAATTTGATGTTAATCAAATTGAAGTAATTTTAATGCAAATTTATTATGTTCATCTATACAATTAGAGAAATTGATAAATAGTTTGATAATGAACATGAATAATTTTTACACTTTCTTATTATAATTTAAAATCAGGTTAATTGAGAATGGTACTTTTCTGGGTTTCTTAAACTATAATTACTGGAAATATAATGTTATTCCTTTGAATAAAAAAATATATCTTGATGTCTTAGGTTACTAGTTGTTGGAACATGTCAAAAAATGAAACGAGTAATTCAATATGAAATATGAACTATTTGTCTTATAATGATGTCTAAAGGGGAAAGAGTTTCCTAATTTCTTGATTTGGATGAGTGCCTTCTTTTGGATCTGTGCGAGTTTTTTTAGGAGAAGGTTGAATTTTTTGTTTTGAGGTACTAGTTTCCATGTTTCTTGCTTGTTAGTTCATGCTGATTTTTTCTTGTCCCGTAGATTTGATCCTTACAATATGATTCAGGTATGTCTAAGCCTAGGGGGGTTATTTGTGACATGGGCTAGGTAGTCCTGTATATTGTGTGATCCAGGTATGAATGATCCTCAGATGGCTATAATAATATCTGGCTGGGGAGGCCGGGTTGACAAGGAAGTAAATGTTGTATGTGAGGGTGAGATGCATCAATATATTCATGTGATTTTTGGGGATGTAATAATAGTTGATAAATGGGTTAATTATAGGATTACCCATTTATGAGATGTTCATATATAGCTTCTCACTTGTGAATATGTGTGATTGATTATGACCATGTTTCTTATTTTATCATAACCAATTTCCCTACAACTTAAGGAAGCTGGAGGTGCTTGATTACATGTTTCCGCATTATTGTAGCTTAGTGTGGTTTTCATAGAGTTCATGGATAAGGAATGATGATAGTGATGATATAATAATTGTTTTACCCATGGGGTAGTTTGATGAAGGAATGAAAATTCTTAATAGATTTTAATCTTGATAAACATAGTCCTAGGTTTGGACTTATTCTTGGTGGGCATTCACAATACTTTTAAAATTAATCAAATGTAATGTTATTTGGAATAATTTTAATGTTTAATTAATTAATTATGAATTTATTAACATAAAGTAAGTTTCCTAAAATTAATTAATGAAATTAATTTATCTCTTTTATATTATTGTATTCTTATAGGATATATTAACTTAAAAGTCGGATTTGAGAGTCTAAAGGATGTTAGATGCGGTTGTGTCTAATATTAGTTCATGGAAATAGTTTTGTTTTGGGATATATTATATCTTGTATATTCTATGATATCATATGCTAGATCACCCATTTTGGTTAGGGAGAATGACACCCAGTAGACTCTGGGATGGTGTTTTCCCTAACATCCTGGTGGGAGGATGGATGGATGACTATCGCCTCCAGCCCCTCTCTAATATCTTGGTAGTTAGATGTCCTGGTATACATGAAAACTAGTTTAATATAAATGTGTATAGTGTGATGTGATGACCTATGTGTCACTACCTGACCCAACGGGGCACGATCCACGACTCCCCAACCCTACCTCTAATAGGCCAGGGGTTGGCGTCTAACACCGAGTAGGCTGTCACAAACATGGGAGGTATTAGCCTAAGGTACCTGTACACACACACCCACATACACCTCCATGAAACAGTGCAGAGATATATTAAATTGAAAAGTAAATGCATGCATACAACTATCCCACAACCAGAGTACAGCAGAAGTACAAAAAGGGAAAAACAGGGCCCACCAAAAGAAAACTACAAAGTGTCCAACCTACTCAGAAGGAGGGAAAACACTGCCAAAACACCTACCGGTAGGCTCCTCGCAAAAGATCCGGTAAACCCCCTGGTCAAACCCTCTCACTAAGCTCTGCCTACTTTGGGTCCTCCTAAGACTCCATCGAAAGGGTTGTGTTCTACACAAGACACAAACATGTACGGGAAAAGCCCATGTAGGGGTGAGTATAACAATACTCAGTAGGCACCCCAAAAACCCAAAACAAAAGAGAGCAACTAAAATGAAAAAATCTACTCATCCCAGCCATAAGGAACCCATAAGAGAGAGAAACTCCACCTCGTGACCATCATTTTCTAAACACAACTAGTCAGATCAATCCAAGCATACGCCCATGAATACACCATGAACAATCTAGATATACCCAGCTCATGCACCAAGCCACATGAGGTAACAACCTCATCACCATCAATTGTCCACAACCAGGAGAGCACACTCCACAATCACTATCATCCCAGATGACACTCATCCGAGAGATACACTCCATTGGGTTCCACACAAACATCTCAGATTCTTACCCGAGAGATCATGCCCCTCGGATATCTTTACTGAGGAAACCTCGCCGAAACAACATAAACACCAAACTCCTCAGATAGGGGATCACTCCTAGGGTTTGCTAGGCGATACCAGAACCCACACCAGTATATGAAGATCTCACAGATAGGGGATCACTCCCAGGGTCCGTTGGGGGATACCATAACCCGATCTGGCAATCGTAGAACTCACGGATAGGGGATCACACCGAGGATCTGTTGTGGGATACGACAACCCGATCTGGCGCTCGACAGAAGAACGTCACTCAGATAGAGGATCGTCGCCCATATAAAGGTGGTCACGATGATACTGGAACCCTATCTGGTATAACTCGCGATGTAGGGGATCGAACTGACGATGCCACAAACCTACCGAAACCACGTGCTAAGTAGGGGATCGCATAACCAACGATACTACAACCCTACTATAATCTTAATGCTGAGTAGGGGATTGTATTCCCGATGATGCCACAACCCTACCGAGCACATCCCACCATGTAGGGGATCATATTCCCGATGATGCCACAAACCCTACGGAGCACAGCCCACCGCATAGGGGATCATATTTCTGATGATGCCATAAACCCTATGGGGTTACCCTACTAGATATGGGGTCGATGTCTGTGGATAAGGGGTCACAGCGATACCAAGAACCCGATCTAGGGTAACGATGTAAGAGGATCCCACTCCAGGCCCACCAGAGGGATACCGCAACTCTAACTAATTAAACATCCCATCGAGAGGATCCCAAGCCAATACTATGGTTGTGGTACCACGCGAACCCTCGTAGAAACGAACCAAGGGAGTACCGTCAACCACTGCTGGTCCAAACATTTCTAACCCAAGAAACCTGCCACAATGCCACACCATGCATCTCCAAGGCCGATACCGAGGCCACCATCGTGATCCACATGGAAAAACATGCAGGATAGGCTATTTACTCACCTGAAATAGACAACTGGTGAAACAAGAACTATTCATCATATCTATCCCATGCGGGGCCCACACAACGATCCCAAAACTCATCAATAGGATCATACCATGGAGATCCCCTCATAAAAACACATAGGATCCACTACTCGATCGTCTGAAAAGGAAATCCAGGGAAAAAGGAACTATTCATCGAAGCCAGCTAAGGTGGGGCCCACACCTCGATCCTGAAACTCATTGAATAGATTGCACCATTTCTATCCTCTCGGAAAAACACACAGGATCGACTATTCATCTGCCAAAATCGGACTCTTGGTGTGAAAGTTGTGTTTCTCTACAAACGCCAAAACCCGACCTCGTGGGGCTCACACCCCAAAATCGGTCTCAAAACCCTGAAACCCTCAATAACATTCTGTCATATCATTAGGTTCTCAACGCCACTGATGGCACGTCAATCGGACGCTCCGGGTAGAACATAAAACGGCCCGTAATCGAATAATAATAAAATATTGTTATTTTATTCAATGTTTCAAGCTCTCGGGCCACGATCCCGAACTTTAAAATTCTCGAAACCACACCAAAAGATCCCCCTCGTCTCCAGGGTCACGTCGTTGTAGATGGCACGTGAATCTGACTCCAGGATTGTAATAAACGGGGGGTTTAAAACCCCCCCATGTATGAAAAAGGGGCCGGACTAGCCCGTCGCCGCCAGCCCGCCCTGGTCGGCGGCCCTCCGCCGCGCGGCGCCCAACGCCGCCACGCTCAGCCAGCTAGGCCGGCACACCGCTACCCTAGGAGGGCAGTCGTTGCATGCTGTCGCGGACTGTCGCGGTTCCGCCGGCACCGCCGCGCCGGAGCCTCGCCGGTAGAGCATCATCGGACCGCCGGGAGCACCCCAGGGGTCCGTTTTGCAATCCAAAGGCACCAACGTGACTCTCAGGACGCAATCTTCCCTACTACGACATCAAAACAAATCAATTCATAGATAAAACAAAATTGGGGGATTAAAACTCCAACCGCCTACCTCGCGGGTGAAGCGTCGAAGCTTGAGGTGCAGAACGACACCGGCGACGCCCTGAAGCGCGATCTGCTGACGATCGGTGCTGAAAATGGACGATTCTGGTGTGATTTGGTGACGAAATTGATGAGGGATGGGGGTTTCTATCCACTTAGTGTAGAAGGTGGGAGGGGGAGGAGATGAAATTGATTTCTTTTTTATTTATTTAAAAACCTTCATTTAAATTAACGCCCCCGATCAGACCTCCCGGCGCGAAGGAAATTAGGTCGTCCCTAGGGTAAACATTTTATTTTGAATGCAATGGAGAACTCAAATTTTCAATCTGAGACTCCATTCATAAGTTATTTGAGCCAACGCTCGTAATTAAACTTTTCCACTTATTTACGAACATGCCCCTGGTGGTGGTTTCCACCGCGCCCGCAAAGTTTACACCTCTCCTATGGTAAACGACAAATTCCGGACGCAACTGTGCCCTCAGATTCCCTTTACAAGCTACAGTTTAGGATATAACACACCCCCTCCACGTGCATAGTATAAAAATACTTAATATTTTTATAAAATTTATTCTGGGCACAACGAGCCTCGGAATCGCACGTCGTCATCGCGCCTAGAAAGGGAATTATTCATAGGAATATTCCAAAGTCTAACATGGTCAAAACCTGACTCGCCACATCCTCCCCACCGTAGAACTTTTTTTCCCCGAAAATCCATAAGCACAAAGAAAGAAACTGGAATCTTAACTTGGTCTCCCACACCAGCGAGTTCGCCAACAAACACTAATGCCTAAACACATAAGTTAGAGGGATTCATCCACCACACCTCAACACTATCCGCTTTGGGCGGCACTAAATCGCCTACATGGTTTTGATCGCGTCACAAATACACGTCTTGGTTGGGGAAGGATCCCTCCTCCTCATGCATTCGAAGCACGCCAAACAACACCCACACAGGGTCTTACCAACGCCCTGAAAAAAACTCGAGAAAGAAATGGAAAGGGAAGTGTACGGCTAAACAATGTCTATCAAAACTACTACTGAAAGTAGAAAGGACACAAGGAGTACCTCTATCCATCTGCGGAGCCTCTAGATCAACAACCTCCAGGGAATGCAGTTGTCCTCGCCCTCGGCCACCAGCTCCCTGAGATTGGTGTGGACCACCTGGGGGTGGGGGTGGTGGCAACTGATACCGCCTACCACCTCTTCCTCCTGCACTAGCTCTGTCGCCATGTCCACTGCCCTGTGGACCTCCTTGCTCGAGTCGCTGCCTCTCCCAAGGCGGTCCATCGACTGTCTCCCTCTCATCAGCACGACGGATCAGACAATCTCTATAAAGATGTCCACGATCGTCGCAAGCATAACACCACCTCTCCTACAGCTGACCAAAACTGGAATTCGAGCCCTGTGAGCCCTGGGCCTCAGATCCTCCATCCTGGGGTCACCTCCTAAAACGTCGGCCACATCCAGACAACTGAGTCTGTCGTCGGCTGCCAGATGTGGATCCTACTGATGAGGTCTCAACTCTCGCGTGCCCAGCACTAACAGGTGGGATCTGATTGACTAGAAAGCTCTCCTACACCAAAGCTCTCTCCAGCACTCCTGCATAGGTGGTCAGACACAAGGAAACCACACCTACCCAGATGTCTCTGTGTAGGCCATGCTCGAAGGTACAAGCCCTAAAGAACGAATCTCGAATCATATCCAAGGAGTAACACGATAGGTCTGTAAACCTCACTGAGTACTCTGACACAGTCATGCCCTCATGCTGAAGCTGCAGAAGCACCTAAATCTGCACTGACCTCAGCATCACCGGATAGAACGCTTCCTTAAAGAGCTGCTCAAACTCTGTTCACGTGAGCATCCCCTCATCATGGGACTACTTCACTAGGCTCCACCTTCGTTAGACCGAACCATGTTGAAGGCTCTCCGCTAGGACAACTATATGATCTAGGGGTGTCCTCACCAGGCGGAAACCATAGGTGACTGCTTCGAGCCAGTCATCAGCTGCCTGAGGGTTTGGATTATCCCAGAACCTCAGAGGTCACTACCTCTAGAACTCGTGCAGCACACTCAGCCTGCGTGCAACCACATCCTGCACTATCGGCACAACCAGCTGCTCAACAGGTTGTGGCTCAACTGGCAGACCACCTGGAGGTCCAGCCTCAGAACCTACACCTCATTCCACTATCTCTACATGGCGCGGATCATCAACACCATCAAGCTGTGGAACTCTCACGGGCTGTTGTCATTGAGGCATCCTAAAATACAATCAAGATAATCCAAATTCAAAGAGTATATCTAGAGAGCTGACTCAAGAAGAACAAGGGAAACCCAAAAACCCAGTCCTATAAGATGAATGTACCATTATGTATCTACGACTAGTGTCCAAACATCCCGGGTCGAAAGGCAGGTTATCAGAGTCCTAGTGAACGGATACGTCAACCACCGCACCAACTCTAGAGTCCCTGGCCAGAAATCCGAACTCGAAACATCTTGACACTGCCTCTATACAACCCAAAACAAACTCACAGCTAAACCATTTACACTCAGAGATCCCAAAGGTGGAACCTGCTCCGATACCACTCCGTCACGAACCGACCCAATGGGGCTCAATCCGCAACTCCCCAAGACCACCTCTAATAGTACAGGCGCTGGCGTCTAGCACCGAGTAGGCTATCACACGCATTGGAGGAATTATCCTAAGGTACCTGTACACACGCACCCACATACACCTCCATGAAATAGTGAAGAGATATATAAAACTGAAAATTAAATTCATGCATTCAACTATCCCACAACCAGAGTACAGCAGAAGTAAAAAAAAGGTCAAAATAGTTCCCACCAAAAGAAAACTACAAAAGTGTCCAGTCTGCTCATAAGGAGGGAAAAAAATTCCAAAATACTTGCTGGTAAGCTCCTCAACACAGCTTTGGTAAACACCCTTGTCAAACATGCTCACTAAGCTCCACCTGCTCCGGGTCCTCTGGGGACTCTGTCGAAAGGCATGTGGTCTGCACAAGACACAAACATGTGTGAGAAAATCCCGAGCAGGGGTGAGTATAAAAATACTCATTAGGAACCCCAAAAACCCCAACCAAAAGAGAGAAAATGAAAGGAAACGGTCTACTATCCCATCCAGAGGGAACCCAGACGAGATAAAAACTCCACCTCATTACCATCCTCAGCTAAACACAACTAGTCAGCTAAATCTATGTGTACACCCATACATACACCTTGAATAGTCTAGATATACCCAAATCATGCACCAAGACACAAGAGGTAACAACCTCATCACCAGCAACTTTCCACAACTAGGAGAGCACACTCCACAATCAATGTCATCTCAGATGACACTCGTCTGAGAGATACACTCCATTGGGTCCCACACAAACATCTCAAACGCTTACCCGAGAGATCATGCCCCTCGGATATCGTCACTAAGGTAACCTTGCTGAAACAACATAAACACCAAACTCCTTGGATAGGGGATCGCTCCTAGGGTTTTCTAGGGGATACCAGAACCCAAACTGTTATATAAAGATCTCACAGATAGGGGGTCACTCCCAAGGTCCGCTGGGGGATACTAGAACCTGATCTGGTAATTGTAGAACTCACAGATAGGGGATCACAACCAGGATCCACTGGGGGATACCACAACCTGATCTGGAACTCCACAGAAGCACGTCACTCAGATAGAGGATGGTCGCCCATATAAAGGTGTTCACAATGATACCGGAACCATATCTGGTATAACTCGTGATGTAGGGGGTTGAACTGACAATGCTGCAACCCTACTGAAACCACATGCTGAGTAGGGGATCGCATAACCAACGATACTGCAACCCTACTATAATTATCATGCTAATTAGGGGATCGTATTCTCGACAATGTCATAACCCTACCGAGCATGTCCCACGGCGTAGGGGATCATATTCCCGATGATGCCACAGACCCTACGGAGCACATCCCACCACATAGGGTATCATATTCCCGATGATTCCACAAACCCGACGAGGTTAACCTGCTAGACAGGGGATCGTCACCCGTGGATAAGCGGTTACAGCGATACCAAGAACCCGATCTAGGGTAACGATGTTAGAGGATCCTGCTCCTGGCCCACCGGAGGAATGCCACAACTCTAATAGATTAAACATCCCATCAAGAGGATCACAAGCCTGTACTAGGGTTGTGATACCGCGCAAACCCTCATAAAAACAAACTAAGAGAGAACCCTCAACCACTACTGGTCCAAACGTCGCTAACCAAAGCGACCCGCCACACCACGCATCTCCAAGGTTGATACTGAGGCCACCATCGTGATCCACGTGGAAAAACACACAGGATAGGCTGTTTACTCGCCTGAAACTAAAAACCGGTGAAACATTCACTATTCACCATAGAAATCCCATGCGGGGACCACACAACAATCCTGAAACTCATCAAGCGGATCATACCAAGACGATCTCCTCGGAAAAACACCCAGGATCCACTACTCGTTCATCCGAAATGGACATCCGGTGAAAAAGGCACTATTCACCGAAGCCAGATCAGGCGAGGTCCACACCTCGATACCAAAACATAATGAACGGATCACAACATTGCGACCCTCTCAGAAAAACACACAGGATCGACTATTCATCCGCCAAAATCGGACTTCTTGTGCGAAAGTTGCGTTTCTCTGCAAACGCCAAAACCCGGTCTAGTGAGGCCCACACCCCAAACTCGGTCGCAAGACCCAGAAACCCTCAAGAAATTTTTTTCGTATCATCAAGGTCTCAAAGCTACTGATATAACATCAATCAGACACTCCGGGTAGAAGATACAACAGTCCGAAGTCGAATAATAATAAAATATCATTATTTTATTCGACGTTTCAAGCTCCCAGGCCACGATCCCGAAACTTAAAATTCCCAAACCCACACCGAAATATTTTCCTCATCACCAGGGTCACGTCGCCACAGACGTCACGTAAATATGACTCTCTGATTGCATGAAATGGGGGTTTAAAAACCCCCGTGTTCGAAAAAGGGGTTGGACCGGCCGGAACCGGCCCGTCCAGCCGGCCCGAACCGGCCTGGCCTAGCTGGCGGCCCTCTTCCATGCGGCGCCCAGTGCTACCATGCTCCACCGGCTGGGCCGGCAAGCCCACGTCCCGGGCGGCTGGCCTCCGTGCCGGTGGACTTCCGCAGACCGTCGGGGGCACCATGGTGGTCCGTTTTGCAATCCGAAGTTTCCAGCACGACCCTCGGGACGTGATCTTCCCTACTATGACATCAAAATGAAGATATTCACAGTAAAACAGAATTAGGGGATTAAAACTCAAAATTCCTACCTTGTGGTCGAAACACCGAAGCTTCAGGTGTAGAATGACGCTGGTGATGCCCTGAAGCGCGTTCTGCTGACGATCGGCGCTGAAAACGGACGATTCTGGCATGATTTGGCGACAAAACGGAAGAGGGAGGGGGTTGTCATCCATTCTGCATAGGAGGTGGTAGGGAGAGGATATGAAATTTATTTATTTTTTTATTTAAAAACCTTCATTTAAATTAACGCCCCCGACCAGACCTCCCGACACGGAGGAAATTAGGTCACCCCTAGGGTAAACGCGTCATTCTAAACGCAACGGAGGACTCAGATTTGTGATCCGAGACTCTGTTCAGAATTTATTCGAGTCGACGCTCATAATTAAACTTTTCCACTTATTTATGAAAACGCCCCGGGTGGCGCTTTCCACCGTATGCCCGCGCCCGCAATGTTTATACCTCTCCTGGGGTAAACAGCATGTTCCGGACGCAATTGTTCCCTTAGATTCCCATTATGAGCTACTGTTAAGAAGATAACACACCCCCTCCACGTGCATAGTATAAAAATACTTAATATTTTTATAAAATTTATTTCGGGCACACCGGAACTCGGAATCGAACGCCGCCTTCGCACCTAGCTCTGGAATTATTCATAAGAATATTCCAAATTCTGACAGGGTCAAAAACCAAGTCACTACACTATGGTTATTCAATCACATGTATTACAATATATATAATCCAATGGATAATTATTGGTATTGTGTGTATAGGTTGTGACGGATTGTGGTTATTATTCTGTGTATCGATTGTAATGTTTTATGGTATATTAACCAGTGTTTGATATACATCATACAAGTTTTGGTGGCTTCTAAATACTAATTGGTCACTATATTTTGTTATATGGTATGGTTTGGTTATGTGGTGCATGAGGTACATGTAGTGGTTTATTGACCTTGTGTTTTCTGGAGGGATTTCTTTTAGAGAGAGATGCTCAGGACATGCAATGTTATGGAAAAGTGTAAAACTAGTTAGGAAGATGGAGCAAGGTACCATTGATTTTTTATTATCATATTATATTTTATCTTGTATGTGATTCTTGGTGAGATTTAGATATGGTGAGGTATGGAACATAGTACAACTTTTTGGGTGATGATTTAGTTTCGCTATTGTTAATTGTAATTTAGAATTATTTCTTATCATTATCATAAGAGGCACTAAGGAGGATCATACTGAGTGCACTATTATGATCACCGTATGTAGGTATAAAGTGTTTTCTAGTCATCCATAGTATTTTGATTATATGGATGTATATTAATTTATTGGAGTCTTTTATGAGAAGTTTGGGCTTCGTGGTCACTGTCATATTTACCTTTTTTCTACATATAGTTTTAATTCCATTTGTTATATACTAAATAAAATTTATTATTTGAACATGATTTTCATATGTGTGTGTGTGTGTTTTTTTTCTGAGAAGGTGTTGGTTGTTTTATTCTTATTATCTCTCTCTTATGCACGTCTCTCTTAGAGGGTAATGCATCTCATATTCATGTTTACTATACCCTTGGCTCTAGTCTATAACTTGGGGCCAACTGAAGTTAGGAATTGGGATTCCATCACCTCTCTCCCCTCATTTCGGTATCTTTTTTTAAATGGGTTTTTTAATAAGTTGTATCAATGTTTTAGGTTTTATGGATATGATGGAGGTTGGAGTTGGGAATAGGTGAGGTTTCATATGTTGGTAGGGAAATAGTGTCAGATATGTTTAGTAAGCAATGTCAAAAAATACAACTAACTATGACATAGGTATTTAGTGCCACCTATTATCTGATGCCTGATACTTTTTTATCCTTCTAAATTAATTAATAATTTGTATGTTTGAGAGCTAGGAAATGATCATGAATTGTTATACTTTTCACCTATGCTTGAAATTGATAGATCTTATTGTAGGTTAAAACATAAAACAAGATAATTAATGTTATTTTATGTTATGTATTATTTATTATATGTTTATGAGTTCTACCAAGTTCTTTCTTCTTGCATGTATAGATCCATGTAGATATCTTCGTCAGGTTCACATATATTTTGTTCATATATTTGTGCTATTAGATCACCGTAGAGTAGAGGTTGGAGACTATTACACTTTAATGAAGATACTCCAAGTGTTTCAATTCCAGAGTCTTCATAGGTATGAGGGGTATGTTTCAGATGTAATCACTAGGGACTGGTTGGAGGAGGTTCAAATTTCATTTATTTTAATCGATACTGGGCATGATCATTGGGTTGTGTTGGCTTTGATAATACTTCATGGAGCATAGAGGTAGTGGTGGTTCTTGTTCCTTGGTAGTCATGAGATGTTAAAAGGCTCATGGGAGGAGTTATTAGATTATTTCAAAGATTAGATTCATTATTTGACCATGAGTGAGTCCAATTTCTAGGAGATTCTTACCCTTTGGCAGTATAGTACTAGTGTGTGAGAGTTCAGGATTTGTTCTAGGACCCTTTTACTATATGATTGTGACCTATTACAAAATTATGAGGTTAGGGAGAGGAATTCTGAGGAGGATTAGAATCATGATTTCCAGTACCATGTCACCCCATTGGTTCTAATGACATATCTCGAGATTCTCGTGAGAGAATATGTTATTTAGATGATGATATATATAACATGGTATTCATGACAGTGGATACATTGGGATTCCTCATGAAGATATATAGTATGCGGTTTCTAATTTTTATGAAAAAAGAGTTATTGGTGAGCTAGGGGAAGGTCCTAGTGCTTATCATATCATTTCTCTAGGGGATATAACTCTCATACTTATTCTAAGGGATCAGACGTGTGTTTTTCTTATTAGCAATGAGGTAATCAACTACGAGAGTGTTTGAACTTTCTCATCATTCAGAGTTTACTAGTTGTTCTTCTTATGTTTCCTATATTGATGAAATTTCAACCTAGAAAGTATCATTAGGGTGTTCAAGTTTGAAATAATCATAGAGGATATGGGACAAGCATAGCAAAGTCCTGATATTCTCCATGTACTTATAGAGAAGAGTGCAGATGTAGAGGTTATTGTCATCAAGGATAGTGAGGTTGTGGAGTAAATCTTGTTCAGCATTATTCTTTTTTGTTTCCAACACCAGGAGATACTGACATTGATAGATGTGGCCTTTTCATTTTTGATACTTCATTGTGTGCTTTAATTAACTCATGTGTGATGAACTCAATTATATCACATACTATTGTCTATTATTTTTGTAATGCAGGTAGAGAGGATTCTAGTTTTCATGGCATTGAAAACCCCAATTGGAGTTTGGGTTGACTTATATGAAGTATATATAGATTGTGATATAGTGACGGGGAATCACCACTCTGAATAAGATTTCATATGTCTACAAATACAACCATAAGACATCATCCTATTATGGTATTTTTTTGTGAAATCCATTGAAGATGTAGTCAGGAGGGATGTTTTGATCTATGTTGCTGATGGATACACATATGCGATTATTGGAGGGAGATACCCTCAGATGGGTTAGAGTCATATTTTTTATTTTTCATCTATGATGGTAGAGCTGATTCTAATATTTTCAAAAGTTCATCAGATGGTGTTTCCCTAGGTTGTGTAATAATACTCTCATGTATTTCGAAAGGAGGTTTTAGCTTCACCTAGTATACGGGAGTTCATGTTTTGTATCAAGATATATCCAAAAGTTTATCTAAACCCATTGTCTATGTATATGATGACACCATATATGTTTTGAGATCTATGAGTACATCTTGATGATATAATATAGTGAGGTTTTGTTTGGTCGAGTGTGTCACCTAGGGGTGCAATATTAATTTTTTTGATGTTGGCTGATGGAAATTTTTTTGTTTTTCATCAATTATCATATCTTGAAGGATGTGAAATTGAGGATCATCTATCCTCTTCTATAGATTGATGTTTTTTTCAATTATATAAATGGAGAATGTTGGTTCATGAAAATCAATTTGTGGCTGGATATCATCATATGCTTGTTAAGGATTCGCATATTTTGAAGACAACTTTTTTGTATCATCATGGTAATTTTTAGTCCCTTTTGATGCCGTTTGGTGTGACTATTTTTCTATTTGTTTTTATAGGGTTAATGAATGTGGTTTTTAGATATTTTTTGGATAATTTAATTATATTTTTTATTGACAACATCTTTTTTTACTCCATATATCTAAAAAATTATTGAAAGTATTTGTGTTATATTTTGCGAGATCTTCTCTTGGAGTTTCTTTTTGGGATGTTTATAAACAGTGAGTTTTGGGAACATGAAGTCTGTTTAAGGGGGAATGTTGTGTTCCATCAGGGTGTATATATTTAACATTCAATGAAAGAGGTATTTAGGTCTTGGGCTCCCCCGAATACAATGTCATAGTTTTAGAGTTTCCTTTTCCTTATAGGCTATTTTAAGAGGTTTGTAGCCAATTTATCTCAGGTTGTGACTCATATAAAAGCCTTGAACTAAATATTTCTGGTTTTCTTGTGTATTTACCTATGTTAGGAAGCATTTAAGTACCTAGAGGAGAAGTTGTTTGGTGATATAATTATTTTTTTACATGTTGAGGAAGTTTAGATTGAGGTTTTTCATGATGCTTTGCATCTTATCATAGTCTATGTTTTGATACAGTAGATATTATATGTTTCATAGGGGTCTCATTAGTTACATCCCCTGAAGCATAACTATTACACCCAATATCCTTATTTAGTGGAAGTGGTGTTTTCATTGATGTTGTGTTGACATTACCTCATTGGTGGGCATTTTATGGGTTTTATTGACAATAAGTTCTTAAGGCATGTATTCACCCAACATGACTATAACATGCATCTTTGTCAGTGGATTGAATTCTTGCAGGGTTATGAAATCTAAATTTCATATACTCCTGGAATGTGATATTTTATAGTGGATTCATTGAGTATGATGTCTTGTAGTTATGTGGTGCTTGAATTTGGAGATTCCAATATAGTGATGGATGAACTCGGAATAATGGATCATGATATGGTTGTAGTGGGAGAAGAAGTTTTCTTTTTGAGATGTTTGTTCAATCATATTTAGTGTATCTAGAGCAGGCATCCCAGTTAGGGGATTCTGAGGTGGAGTTATAGAGAGACGTAGTAGTTTTTTATTAATCCCCTGATGGTTGGTTTGGGGATGAAAACACCATGTGTTGTTTTAAGGATGGGTTTTTATTCCATCCATGATTTTTTAGATGGTTCCATTTAAGTTCGATATATTTCCTTTTATGGTAAAACCTTGTGTGACCATTATGAACTAAGTTTGGAGGGTTCTGTTTTTGTGGTCTGGGTTAAAGATTGCAGTTGTGGTGTTTGATTCTTGATGATTAGTTTTCCAGAAGGCGGAGGCTGAGTACTATATTCCTAATGGGTTAATCCAGTAGTAATATGTTTTCCAAAGGAAGTGGGAGGACATATTAATGGAAATTGTTTCTATTTTACCTAAATATCATGGATTCTATGATTCTATATGAGTGATAGTGTATCATATAATGATAAATCTCACTTTATAGCGATCAAGTAGACATTCTCAATAGAGGTTTTTTAGGAAGTATCTAGAGGTGGTGGTGCGACTCCAAAGATCCCTGAGGATGATAATTTACAATCGACATACTTATATTAAATATAAGGTACAAAGAGGTCTACAACAATACTTTTTTTCTTATATATGCCTTATCACTACTTTTCATCCACAAACAAATAGTTATATAGAGAATACTATCTAGACTCTTAAATAATGTTTGTACTCGTTTGTTCTTGATTTTGTAGTTTCATGGATGAAGCACCATAACATTGTCAATTTTTCTTACAAAATAATTTACCACTCACAAATTTTTATGGTTTCATTTGATTCTTTGTATGGAAAAAATATTCATTTTCCAATGTTATAGACTGGGGTCAAAGAGGCAGAAATTATCATTCCCAAAATGATATATAATGTGATATAGATGGTTTAAGTAATTCGTGAGAGCATCAATGTAGAATACAATCACCAAAAAACATATGTTGATCATAGGTGGAGACATATAGTGTTTGAAGTTGGTAATCATGTGTTCTGGAATGGGACTCATTGTCAGGTCCATAATGGATTGGTCACGTGAGTAAGAATTCTACCCGGTTTGTTGGTTATTTTGAGTTATTAGCTCGTGTTAGAGCAGTGGCATATCAGATGGGACTTCCACAAAATATTATCTTGATACATGATGTTTTTATGTATCCCAACTCCATAATTACCTAAATTCAAAAAATCATGGCATCAATTGGGGATAGATCGATGTTGATGATGGTGTTACCCAAGAGGAGTAGCCTATGGATATCAAGGACCTCGGGGAGAAGGTGTTGTGTGGGATTGTTATTCTCATGTATCATGTATTATGGTTCTATAGGGGTATGTAATAGGGGACTATTGAAAATTAGTCTCAAATTCATGCTAAATAACCCAATCTATTTGATATTTATCTCTTCTCTTGGGATGATGTTTTCTTTTGGATATTGACCCTTTTGGGTTTTTGAGATGGTTTCCTCTTGTTTCGTTTTGTGGATTTTCTCTCATTTGATATGTATAACCCCAAGAGAGTGTTTAGGAGATATTTGAAATTTTTGTGTCACTATATTATTTTTTACTGTGGTTGATGTGGTTAAGCTCTGATGGTGGCGATAACTTTGAGTGGTATCTCGTGGAGTGGCTATTCAGATGACCCCTTCCACGTTCCTCTCTGTTAATGTTTTAAATTCTCATGGATGAGATTTTTGAATAGGTATCTAATGTAATGGTCCAAATCAGTGTGGTCCAAAACTTTGTGATTATTCAAGTCTAGTAGAGCTTATAAGAGGATTTTAAGTGGTCTTGAGGGGTTTGGAGGTAAAATGCTTGAATCTGGGAGATTACACACCGAGTAATCCTTTTAAACTATGTAAGTGTGGTTCATGAATTTTGCATGTATGGTTCATGAAACATAATTAATTTTGGTTAAATTATACAAAGGTCACATATTTATGAGAGAAAGTTGATCCTAATGGATTACAAGACATGAATGGGGATATCATCTCTTCTAAATCCATGGCACTATAATTATTTAAATGTTTTCAGCCACTCAATATTCTCAAACACTATAGATACAATGAATCTATATTCATACTTATAGAATTTTTGTGTATTTAATCCTTGTGGATCGATCCTTATCCTTCTTCCTTAGATCTGTGGTGATCCATGGTGATTCAATGTGAATTCTTCCCTCATTTTATACCAATTTATTCTAGTTTGATATCGTTTCTCACATATCCTCTCTCCATGTTTTAGGGATTTATATAAAATATTTAAAATGTGTTTTCCCTTGGATTTAGTTTTTTTAGTTGTGTTGAAACATTCTTGTATGGATGATTTTCCATGGGAGAGGTGCTCAGACATCTATTTTGTTGGTCTATTCTTGTGCAAATTGCATTGATGAATTTTGAGTTAGGGATTCGTTGCTTATCTTTTATTTATGTAAAATCATAATTTTTTCTTTATTTAAACCTCTTTATAGAAATAAAATTTATCTAATAAATATTTAACAACAGTAAAGAAATTTTTTATGATTTCATATTGGTGATGTCGTTTCTTTATAACATGGTATCAATTTTCCTTATTATTTTCTAGATATTTGATATATATTCCTTTATTTGTTATCATGTTGTTGATAATAGAATTTGGTAATGAATATAAAGACGGAATTAATTTATAATATATTGGATTATTAATAGATAATTTTTTTAATGAATCTAGTGGTTAATATAATTTTATGCTAATAAAATTGATGTAATGTGCATATTAATTAAATGTGGTCTCTAATGCAATTGATTGAATTGATAAAATGGTTCTTAAAGAACCTGAAGTAGGATTATTCATTTTGATAATAATTGAATGCTATTTTAATAAATAATAATACATCTATAGGTTCTTGAAGCCAAAATAAATTCTAATATCATGTTTTTCTTTTGAATATCTTATTATAGTTTAATGATATAGGTTTCACTTTGATGGAACATGTTATAAAATTAACAGGTTAATTAGATATGGAATAAAAACTGATTATGTGAAAAATGTGTTTAATAGGGAATGAGTATCCATTTTTCTTAAGATGGTCGATTCCCTTGTAGTGGATAAGTGAGATATGATTTTCATGAGATGTTTGGATGCCTTGTTTCGAGGGAATAATTTCCATGTTTGTTTCTTATTTTTTCCTACTACATTTGTGTTTTTCACTAGATGCAATAATTGTGATATGATCATGGTATTGGTTTGGATAGAGGGATGATTTGTGATTGTGTTATGGAGGCCTGGATGTGATGTGATCCTAGGATGGTAGAGTGTTGGATGGTTGTTGTGATATGTGGGTTTGGAGTCCTAGATGACATGGAATAAAATGACCCCTTTTATAGAAGATACATCAGTATAAGAATTTTGGTGTTGGGGATCGAACCACAGGTGATGGAAAAGGTTAATGATGTGTTTACCCATTAATGAGATTTTGAGATTTGGTATTCTCACATGTAAATATGTTTTATGGATGATAGTAGAGTTTATTATTTTCTCGGCCCACTACATGAGGTAGTTAGAGGCTCTTGATTGAATGTTATTTTATGGTGCTAGTATAGGATTCTTTTCCTAGAGTGCCTAGATTTTGAATGATTATAATAATGATATAATTAATGTTTAACTCTCATGGTTGGGTTACAATGGAATAAAAGTCTAAAAATATGTTAACATTAATAAAACAATTCCTTGGTTTAGACTGATTCTTGGAGATTATAGACTTCAATCTCGTATCTAATGTAATGCAATATAATGTGGAATAATTTCAATAGTTAATTAATTTATAATTAATTAATTAATGTAAAGTGAATTTCTTAAAATTAGTTAATGGAATTAATATACCCCTTTCATTTTCATTTGTGCTTATAGGATATCTTTTCTTAGTAGTGGAAGTCGTGATTCATAGTGACATTAGGAACAGTTGATCCTAATACTAAATTATTCCCATAGTGTGTTTTGAGATATATTATATGTTGTATATTTTCTGATTTTATATGATATCCAACCCATTTTATTTATGGAAACTGATTCCAAGTAGACTCTTAGAGGGTGCTTTCCCAAACATCCTAGTGGGAGGATAGATGGATGAGTAGCCCCACTGACCCCGCACTCTTCTATTGGAAGATACATGTGCTGGAATGCATGATATTTAGTTTACCATATATGTGTCTATAAGGGTTCAATGGATTGTGGTTATATCAAACAAATGTATTACCAAATATAGTATCCAAAGGATTATTATAGGTATGACGTGTATAAGATGTCATAGATTGATGTACTTACTCGATATATGGGATGTAATGGATTGTGGTATAATAGCCAATGTGTGATATATGTTATATGGGTTTGGGTGGATTTTGTACACTACTTGGTTAATATTTGGTTGAGATATGGGATGGTGTGGTTATTTGATGCATGATTTTCATGTGTTGGTTCCACTCCGATGTGTTTTCTAGAAGTATTACAATAAGAGAGAGATACTTAGGATGGGTGACTTTAGGGAAGAGTAGAAAACTAGTGGGGAATCAGGAGTAGGGAAACCTTGATGTTCTGTTATGATAATACATTCTATCTTGTATGAGATAATTTGTGAGAGTTGTCCTTGGTGAGTCTTGGAACATAGTATACCTGTTAAGGTGATGAGTTAGCTTCACTGTTGTTCACTTCACTTTTCCATTATTTTTTTATCATTTTCATTAGAGGATATGTGGAGGATCCTACAAAGGATAATTTTTTTCTAACCCTTAATATGTATATTTTTTCAGGTCATATAGAGTAGGTTGGTGATCATGATAGATATTACTATCTCAAATTATTAGATGAGTTGTTTGGACATCATGGTCATTGTTGTCTTTACCTTTTTTTACTTATAGTTTTCTATTCATATGATTGGTAATATATGAAATTGAATGTTTTTTCATGGGTTTATTATATATATATGTATATATATAAATATTGAATAATGTTTTTGATGTTGTATCCCTCTTATCTATCTCTTTCACATTTTTATCTTAATGAATAATTCCTACCATATGCATGTTAACTATTTGTTTTGTGCTTGTTTCCATACCAGAGCCTGCTGGAGGTGGGACTCATGTAGTCATCATCTATATCCCATCAATGTGGTATCTTTTTGTGGAGGAGGACATGAAATAATATTTCCAACATAGATTTATTCTTAGGTATATCAAACCCAAAACATTTCTTATTAACTTGGGGGTGGACAACACTATAAGAGGTTACCACATAACATTATTAAGGGTAATCATATGAGATATTAATTAATGATAATACATGATATTATGATAATAATAAGGGTTTGTGGTCGTGATAATAAATTACATGGTTAATACCAAAACATTCATAGATAATGAACATGATCAATGGAATAAAACATTATTATAATTAAAGAAAATATTCAAAATATTTTGGACTCATTAATAAATAGTTATGATCCATGATATAATAACATAGACATATGAATTTTGAATAAAAATAAGATAATAAAATTTTGAAAATGTATAAATAGAAGTAGGATTATTCATTTTGTAATGGGCATGAAATTAGGATGTTACAAAAACATATGGATATGAATCAATGTTGACACATAATCTTATACATGTGAAATCTAGGTCCAGGTATAATCATATATACATGAAAAATAGGTACATGAATAAAATCTTGAACATTAATTATAGTTCAAGAAAAACATATTTATCTCACGAGTTATCCAAAAATTCATAAGTAATTGATGGATTAATATAATTATCAGGGAAAAATCACATATAAATATTATATTAATATATATTATAAACTTTATATAAACATTATTCATATATAATAACCAATGAAAATGAAGATGTTTTATAATCAACTCATCATCCCACATTAAAACCATTTAGAGAATGAATAATTAATGAATATTTGGATTAGATACCCATTAAAAATGATATATCATCATATGCTGTTATTATAGATAAAAATTACATTATATTATCTCTTGGAATGTTTATTTAATAAAATAGAATTTACCATTTAAACTATATCATTAAAATCTAGAAAATTCAAAATATATATAGAAACCTAATTTTTTTAAATGATCCTTGGAAAAAAGTAATAGAGGATAAAAAGGATTCAAATTTTATGGTAGTTCTAGTTTCTATTCATGTTATATATGATATGAAATATATCATTAACAATTTTTTTAAAATATAAAATGATTCTTGTTTTGGTAATAAAGATGAATACTTCGTTGATAATTGTAAAAAATATTTAAAAATAGAAGAAAAATTAATAATTCATTATATAATATTATTTCATTCTATAAAACACTTTCATGAAAACATGGACATTAAAGAAAAAAATTACTTACTAAATATCATGAAATAATATGTTATCGGGAAAACTTAGAATTTTCGTCTCATGAGTACATAAAGAGTGTAAATGAAATAGAAAAAATGTAACCTTGAAAATTTAAAATGGGATAATAAAATTCATTTGATTCTTGAGAGATATGACATAAAATCCCATCATCTAAAACTTATTCATAATCCATCCGGATAAATAATTATATTATAACATTAATCTATTATTTCATTGGTATTTTCCATATGAAAAATAATTAAATAAAAAACTATAGACAGATTTTTTAATCACTATAATTTTAATTAAATTATTATAAAAAATAATGTGTATTATATACACCACAAAAAGGAAACAAGTGGTTAATATGTCAAAACTCTCATGAAAAAAAATGAATCAATAAACACTTACATCAAGTTTGACAATCATACAATATAATCAGACATCATTTATAATATATTTTAATTTATTATACATTTATTATTTTAAAATAATAATTATTATTATATAATATATGATCCATTAATAATATTTCAAAACATTATTATTAATAACTATTTATTAAATTTTATTCTATGTGTTTACTATAATATTATTAATAAAAATTTAGATTCGGTAGTTCTTGTCCATGTACTTTTAATATGCTTTTTTCATCACAATATTTTTAACCATGATATATATATATATAATTTATTAATAATATATATTCATTATATTTACTTATATTTACAAAAAAAGGTTAAGGTTGAAAATATAATTACGAGATTCATGGAGATGGTAGTTTGTATGAACACCTGAATATTGTTTTCACTTTTAGATAGAGAAAAATAAAGAGTTATAAAAAATAATTTAATTTTATTTAATTATTATAATTGTATATGTATCAAATATATTCATTAAAATATTCATTTTATAAAATCCATGTAATGAATAAATAAAAAAATCACATTACTTTGCAGAGGTGGTAGTCCATACATATTCATGAGTAGCATTATTGTTTTATAAAAAATTGGAAGTTATGATGGTATATATGATATTTTAATTCTTAAAGAATCATTATTTTAGAAATATAATATATAAAAATTATTCATATCATAATAACCATCTATGATATAATGTGATTTAAAATAAATGGTATCGCTATATGGAGATAGTAAGTCGTACCTGGACATTGATGATAATTTCACTTGGAATATGATGAAATAGATAGTGAATAATGGTTTTATAATAACAATAATTTCATTTATGAATATTAATGATATTTAAATTATTATTTTATTCATAATATATCAAATTTGAAAGAGGTATAAATGATACACAATGAAAGTGGTCATGTAATATAGTTAACCTCTATTTGGTAGGCTTCTATTAGGGAGCTTCTTAATGATCATCGTAATGGTCTTCTATGAATTACATCACCACAACATCATTGATGGGGATTCTAAATATAGATAATAATTGGGGTTTTTTGGAAAATATTTTACAAATTCATGTAAATAAGAGGATGTGGTAGTGTAATTTTATATGTGGGGAGAGGTCCACTCCTAAAATATATTAATCTATTTGAAAAAAATAATTACATTCTTTAGATAAATTCATACATATTTCATGATATTCTATGATAATGAAGAATGTTTTTAAATAGTATAAAAAATTAAAATTTATATAGGTTTATATGGTTTTCAAACCATATCCCCCATGGGGATAGCCCACCCATTAAGCCATATTTTTTTAATACAAGTCATATAGGACCATTGGGCATAAAGACCATTACATGGCCTAAAATTCAAATGTAGCATCATGCATGCATCATCCAAACTACATCACCAAGCCTACAAAATAATTCTGTCACTATAGGCCTACAATATGCCTACGTCACCACTTGCATAATACTCTAATTTTAAATGAGATCGATAGAGCTTGAACCCCTAACCTCATCGATACTATGCAAGAATAACTACCACTCAAGTTAATATAAGGTAGAAATAAACTAATATATTATCAAGGGATGATAATGTAGGCCATTTAAGATCTTAATTTTCCTATTTGATGTTTATTATATAATTTAATAAAATAATATTTTTCATTAATTAAAATTATTTTCATTTAAACACTATTTATATAATTTGACATTGAACACAACATAAGAGTAATGAAATACTAATAAAAACATTTAACATATAAAAAATATGTTATATTTATCAAAAAAAATTCTTAGAACTTGATAATTCATCCCAATTATATTTTTTTATTGTTTTTATAAATAATATGATTAATCATCCAATATATTTAATAAATACGGTGTCAGCATTAGGGTAGTTATTCCATCACTAAAATATATAATAATTTTAAATGAATAAGATAATTAATTAGTCTTTTATATAATAATTTTTATTAAATTTATCATATTTTCACCATTATGATTATATATTAAGGGATTTAATAATACATTATTTACATTTTATTTTTCCTATATTAATATAAATTATAAAATATATCAAATATGACAGATCATAGACAAATAAAAAAGATATGGATGTAAATGAACAATATACACCCATAAATTAGAATAAAATAATGTGTAATAGAAAAATTTCATCATAATACCAATTTTTAAATTTTATTTTTCATTATGTTACCATTTTTGAGATGGAAACAAATTTCTATCATTACTACTCAGATTCAAAAAATATAAGATAAATATTTTATAAATATACACCTCCTTATTCCAAATATATAATCTATTTTTTAGGATTTATTTCTATAGGTGGGAGAAAGTAATATAATAGTAATATTAAAAAATAAATGACTACTATTTATTTCAATTAAATGGAAGTATACATTTAAAAATATTTTATACCAAATTTAACCAAAATATTTATTCCAACGAAAATAATTGTGTTATATATAATATAAAGTAACAAATTATAATTTAAACCCATTTTTAAACAAAATGGGCCTTTGAAAATACTTTTTTTTTGTATAAATGCAACCCTATAATTCCATATCCATTTTCTTTTACCATTACATTGGAATAAGATATATGGATTTTCATCTTGATGGATTGAATAGTTTTGTAGTTTTGGTAAACTATATGCATACATGAGTATTGAATTACAATTTAATTAAAACATTATATCATAATTTTTCTCAAGAGGAACATTATCCCCTAGATAATAACCATACATATTTAACATAGTAAAATTCATGGAATTATAGGTAAATTAAAAAAAATTATGGTGAACTCAATTTCTCTGCAGTGGTTAAGTATAACAGATGTAATCATAAATAAGTAAGTATAATAAAATTGGATTGGTAAATAACTAAGATCATATACCAGTTAATATATAATTTGAGAAGGATGTGCATATATAAAATTACATGGTAAACAACTAATCACATATTCCAATTAAATTACATTAAAATAATGTTAATATAAGGTTGAATCAATATAGAAAGGTAAATAACTGAAAACAAATTTTATTTAATAAATAAATTATAATGAAATGAAACCAAATATACTTTCATAGCAAAAATGTCATGGATAATTATATATGAATTGTTAATGAGGGAAAAGGATAATTTCTTCCTTTTTTATAAAGGACATGATACATTTACCATCATGAAATTATATCATATGGCTTAAAACATACAACTGTAAAAGAATTTCATATGCATATTTAAAACATGTATGGTGGCAAATGTGAAGGGTTTGTTTACAACTAATTTTGTCTCATCAAACTACTTGATGAATGAAGAGTATTACTTTAAACCATCCCTAACGTCTGTTTTACCTATAAAAATCATTCCTTATATATAGAATAATAGATTTATATTTTAAATAATGTGAATTATCAAATATATTTATTGATTATTGGAAATAGAAATATATATATTCACATAGTTGATAAATAACTATAAATGAAAATACCATATTTAAAAATGTAATATAGTTTACGAAATAAATTTATACATGATAAATAATAATCACAATAAGGGAAAATTTAATTCCCATAGGAAAGTGAAAATTTAAAGGTAAATATATTAAAAAAATGAAACAAATAAGTGATGGTTAGTATATTCCTTAGGAAATGTGATCAAGGAAAATCGAAAGGAAGATTAAAGATAATATCAATAAAATATATTCCCATTGGGGTATGAATAATTGGTTGTTTTCATTGATTAATAAAAATATCATAATTAATCATTAAAAAATCTTGGGGAAAATATCTTTTTATTTCTGGAAAAAATTTTGAAAATAAATTTATATTAAATTCCATTAAAAATATTCATAAAACATT
The DNA here is from genome assembly GCA_963277665.1 of Viscum album. Classification (NCBI taxonomy): domain Eukaryota; kingdom Viridiplantae; phylum Streptophyta; class Magnoliopsida; order Santalales; family Viscaceae; genus Viscum; species Viscum album. The sequence goes on along the minus strand of OY728161.1, from coordinate 575,941,965 downwards.
GAGAAAATAATTTTCTTTGAAAATATCATTTTAAACATATAATTAAATCATGAAAAAATTTATAATTTCATAACATATGAAAATTCTATTCACTACGTACATGTTAAAACAATGGTTTCATTCACATTTCATTTAAATCTAAATGGTTATTTTATTAAAAATGAAAAATAATTCCTTTTATGTTTTTTAATAAAGATTTAAAATTGCTGAAAATTTCATTAATAAATCATTTTGAAAATTAAAAAAAATGAAGTTCTTTTTAGATATTATGGTTTTGGAAGAGAATATATTACTGGCTAAAGATGTAAATTATGTCGGATTTTCATGAAAAAAAAAATTCTAAAACATTTTATGTTCAAAAGAGTGGAGAAAATAAACTGTTTCATTAAAAGTTCCTAAATAAACGTCAGATAATAAAATCAAATAGTTTATTAAAAATGGTAAAACAATTCCTTCTATATAAATTCAAATGTATACAATCCCTATTAAAATGATGTTATAATGTAAACCCTTAAAATGATCATAATATTAATGTGAAAATCATATAATGAATTGATTATGTGTACCAAATATGAATACACATAATTAAATTTTCAGTAAATAAATAGATATTAAAATATTCATTAGAGACATGATCTTAAAATATTAATGACAATGAAGAAGTAATATAACCCAACGAAGAGAAATTGAGTTATGAAATTATATACCACAAAGTAAATCTGAATTCAAATCATCATATATTAATAAATTCAAATTGAAACATACAACTATATTTATAATGATCTATTTATGATATTACATGTCAAAGGGTTATTATATATTCCTCATAAAAAAATTGCGTGCCTAACATTTAAATAATTATCAATGAAATGAAAGTGAGACAAAATCCCTTACCATTCGTATCCTTCTGTTTGAATGATTTTAAAATAGATTTATATTTGTTTAAAAAAGTAATTAAATTACATCATAACTATATTAACATTTATTTTATCATATATGATTTTTTGATAACATCTTATCCCCAGATTTTTAATAATTATTTGTTATTTTCATTATTTCGGGTGTTCATTATATGTTTTTTGAGTATGTTTTGTCATCCTATTTTGTTCATATTAATTATTTTATAATTAAATAAAATAAATAATTTAAACTATGATCTAAATATTATATAAATTCATTATATATTTATTTAGAGTAATCCCTATGTTTTGGTGGTATGAAATGAAATACACTATTAATGGAGATGGTAGGTTGTACGTACACCTGATCATTGTTTCGATTTTCATATAATACATAAAGAATGAAATTTATTTAATATATATATTATAATTATAGAATAATTTTCAGTTCATATATATCATATATTTTTATTAAACCAATCATTAATATATTCTATATAAAGTTTGAACAAATCAGTTTTCTTCATGAGGCGGTAGTCTACCATAGACACGAGAGATGTTATCATATTCTCACAAAATGTAATGGATGATGTATTGTGTAATATATTAATTAAATAATCATAAACACATCATAAATAACATATAGTTCATATATAAATTATAAATAAATAACGAATCCCAATAATGTATGGTTGCATTGGAAAAACTAACGACGTCGATTCATGAGGCAATAGTCATCCATATAGACAAACGATGATTTCATAACATGTTTATTAGAAGTGTGTGTAGATGTAGAACATAAAAAAAACATGCATAAATATCAGTGTATATATGATACTGATTTTATTATATACTAATTTTATCATTTTAATTTAATGATATGGAGAAGAAAAGAAAATTAAAACACTTTTAGATGAACGTTACACCTTCTTTGTGTGTCCTCCTTAAGATTTCAGTAAAACCTTAAAATGATTTATTTTTCAACATACTAAGGATTTAGGTATGTGGGGAGTGTCATTGGGAATTTATTTTGATAGGAATTTTCTAAACACATTTTTTTTGAATATCTGATTAGAGGAGGATATGCAGTGGCCATTTATAAGTTGGGTGAGTGGCACTATTATAATTTTTGAAATCAGAGAATTCCACCCACGTTTGTTCCTTTTTTTTTGAAGCTAAAATAACATAAAAACACTATAAAATTATGAATATGGTCTAATATGTCTATACAATGGGTTTTTTGTATTATTTATTTTAATCAGATCCTTATGATTAATTTTAAGTCCCTCAGTAAACTCATTTTTTCTTAATTGATGTAATTTATTTTAACTATTTTTAGTAATTACTATAGAATAAAAATATGTTGAAAATATTATAAATTCTAAATTTTCCTGTTTTATAATATGAAATACATTTTTCAAAATTAAATTCAAATAATTTGATTAAATTAACATAAAATTAATCCCATATATTGGATGAGAAGTCAATATTTTAAACTGAAAAATTATCGAAATTGAAATTAAATATAAAAATGGTTATAAATAATAAGTTTGATTAATAGATGTTTAATTGATAAAGTTTTAATTTAAAACCAATTAAATATATAATATATCTTCTTAAATTATTAAATGAAAAGTTAGCTTTTGATTTAAATTTTATATTTACACTATTCATTATAAAATAAATCTTCTCAGAACAATACCAAAAATTCCCCCTAATATAATCTTTACATTGTCATTGTAATGAAAAACACTTACAAAATGGTACATATCATTATTTCATCAATTGAAATTTATTTTTTAATCTCAATAAACTTGAACTAGGATAAAATGAAGGATCCAAGAGCATTCAGGGCTTTTTTGAAGCCCAAAGCTCTAAAAAATGTGTAGGTTGCACGGTTACCACACAGTTAGAAAAACATTTATGGGGCAGCCATGAAGGGTCCATTTGAGAATTATAAGGACACATGGTTTTTCATCAACCGTGCTACCCTAGGAACATGTCCATGGTAAAAAATTGTACTATTTAGATAGTGGGATCTCATACAGTTTCTGCACTATTTGGGAAACCATAAACCTTATCCATACGAGGTCTTCCCTTAAGCATTGAGGCAAACACAATTTTTACATGGTTTATTCAAACCATGTGGACATACTATTTTCCACAATATTAGTTGTTGAAATTATAATTTCTTCTAATCATAACTTAAATAAACTTTTATTCTACATCTCTCTCATTTCAGTATATGTTATCTCCCTCTTTCTCCCATAACTTCTCCTCCTCCAAAATATTGTATCATTGATATCTCCCACATTTGATGTTGAAATACTAATTCATTAATGTAATTGGATATCTAGAATTATTCTCTTGGTTCCTCTCCCTTTATATATATGATTAACATGAGATCCATTCAATTTTTTACATGAAATATATTTTACACTATTTTATTATGTTGGTCCATTTCTTCGATTGATGCCAATCTACATTGAATCGGGAGCATTGATCTGATAAGGAGTCATCAACATCCCTTATGTGGGTGGAATCAACATATTCCACAAACATTGTATTATTTTCATAGTCACATTATTGTCCCACATGCCAACAGTTGCATTGCATCGCCTTAAAATTTAATTCTTTCACTTAAATTGATTTACGTAGCTTGATATACTCTTTGTGATCTTTATTATGTAAATTGAGATTGTTGACATTAATCAACGGCACCCCGGGGTGTTATAACATGAATTTACATGTATAATTAATTGAATAAATTCTCATAACAAATTCTAAGAATTTAGTTTAGTATTATAAATGTAATTTCCCATTGTTAAATAAATTTTTATAGAAACCAAGAACATCATGTGTTATTGGATTGACATATAAATATAATTTCCCCTAGTAGGTAATTTCCCAAATGATAATAAAACCTCCTAGGAGCCTCTTGAACCATGAAAATGAGTTTCCATGTTTTAATTAATTAAATGTCTTGTATTAATTGGATGGTTTTCCTCATAAAGGTTGGCCTTGACTAAATTAATTAAATTTTCAAATTGATTAAATTAATTGGGTGCAATGACCACATATCTTGATAATTTTTCATTGAATTATGAATTTTAATTCATTAGTTATATTTGAGCTTGATAAATAAATTTAATTAGAGTAAAACCACATGAATAATATTTAAAATATGATTAATCTTTTGATATAGTCTATGGATGCTGGTTAAGGGACTTTTTGGGAATGTCAATTCACTATCCCTTACATCAGGAATTGAGAATGAAATCAGTAACTATTGCCACTATTTTAAATTTTGGAATGATGTAGAAAATACCTTATTATGGGTGATTTCAATGGGAACACCCACCATCTCATGTGATAAGCATGACATATCCCATTCATCTTGATATGTAGAAAATTTTCCATTTTTCATAAGCTTATAAGATCATTTAGACTGGTTATGAAGGACTGACATATGCCCAGTCCAGCTAGCACATAGTACTCTAGGTATATGGAAACTTACTTCCACACATACATAGTCCATATAGGTGGATGCAATATATAACTATACTATATATATGATATTATTATAAATAAATCTACTCAACGAATACTCATTCCTGCATATACTGGAGAAAGTAGTGCCATCGGGTATCCTTTATGAACATAAACAAGCTACTATTTTTTATTCTGCAATTTTGATTAATTTTAATACATTCACTCTATTATTCTATGAGAAATTCATGGATAACTTATAGACCTCATTTGTGGTGGCCTATTGGGATTTTACCTCATAACCTACTTGGGCCACCTTTGGTACCCAAGTAGATTACTAGTCTATAAGTAATAATAAGGGAAAACAACCTACTTCATATATTTGATAGGTTTTACATATAGCTAGATCATATGAGAAGAGGACATAGCATATCATTGAGATGATAGTGAAACCACCTTTTGATCTTTTTGACTTTTTTATAGCATGATGCATAAACATTTATGTTGTTCCCATTTTTATACATCAGCATTCCATGCATCGATGTATATGAAACTACTAAGTTTATCTTGTATTTATTATTTAGTTTTTAATTTATTAATTTTTCCACTCCGCATTTATTGTATCTGATATATTTTTCTTTCCACTATGGTGGGTTATAGGTCTAGTCTTTAGTGTCTACTTATATATGATCACACTATTGTATGATTGTGGTTATATTCATTACAACACTCTGAAATGAGGTTATATTCTCCCCATTATTTTACCTTTACACAGCTACCTTCTAGTCAACAACCTCTATTATATGTGGAGGTGAAATTGAGGCCATGTGATCAACTGGCTCATGGAATGGTTTATGTAGACCACGGTGGGGATGATTAAATGTGTTAATAGATATATTTTTCCCTTTTTCTTAATGTTTGGGTATTATACATTATAATAGGAGTTAAAGGTGTTTTTAAATGACCTTGTTCCTAGATGTACTTATCCCATGTATAGGGGGAACTAAAATTACATAGGATATGGAATTTCAGTTAATGTTTTCACATTTTATGGTTATTACAACTCCACCTTTGGGTGGAACGCCTATGTTATGGTGTTATTATTATTAGTATTATTGAAATTAGATTTAATTACCATGGCCCGATGAAGTAAGTTTGTTTCATTACATACATCATTATAGGAACAATAAGGCAAAAATTCCATACATTTCTCCATGACATGTTCATTTATAGCATGCAGTTGACTATTGCATATGGCTAGTGCCTTGATTATGCATTGAAATGTTATGACATTTCTTGCAGGGATTGGAAAACACAATTGAAACTTAATGTGAATTCCTTAAACAAACAATGTTTTCCTAAATAGGTTAAAGCTAGAACCTTATGCAATTAATTATGGTAGCATAAGCCATGGACCATTAGTCGCATGGGATGGAATGTGTTATGGTATAGGTTAAGTGGAGGACATATTTGGGTTCATATGGAGTATGGGACCTTATTTATTGGAAATGGTGATCCATCTAACTCAACTATTAAAATAGATTTAAATATTGGAACAATAATTAATTTAAAATAAATATGACCTTTGAAGTAAAAATAGAAATCATATACATCTGAAATAGAGATATAGACTCGAACCCGGACATAGTAGTGAATAGTAAGTGAGTCTCTTACATTCTTATTCCCCATTATGTTATTTCTCTATTACCCGTTCCTAGAATTAGGATCACACATAGGGGAATGATATATATATATAGGATGGATATTCCCTTGTCATCATTTTATAACTCCATTAAATTAAACTATTAATATTTCATCTGAGGCATGAATTTTCCATTATTACATCATGACTCAGTGAAGTCCTCTAGTCATATTCCCAGAAAGCAATGACCGCCAAGCACTTGGGGTGGTAGGCCCTGAGCCTCCAGTGATTCCTCATATTTTTCCAAATGTTGAACCTCGTCCAATTCCTAATAAGGGAACCAACTCTCACATCTGATTGGGATTTCTACATATATAGCAGAAAATAAAATGGGTCGCTTGACCTACCCTAAGTATGGAAGAGTTAACTTGAGAGTTCTAGCAGCCTCATCCTCAGACATTTATGAGGGATGGTACACAACACACTGTTGAGTCCTAGATCAAATCTATTATTTCTATATTCGAGCATATAAATATTCTTCCAGAGAGGAGGGTCAAACATATGTCTTATGTAATAAATTATTATTCTGAAAAATGTTTGTATGTTATTACCCAAGAAACTCGACATAGATATCTTTTCTAGGAATATTTACATACTATCATATATGAAGATTTCTTTTCCCATACTTGGAGGGATGATAATGATAGGAAATTATTAAACCTACAGTAGGTAGTTAGGTCTATTATGGATTATTCCTCTCATTTTAAAATGATACAGTGGTTTAATCCAACACTAGTAGTTGATGATTTATGACCACCATGCTATTTGATTGTGGGATGTTATATTCCATCTAACCATAGATCAATATATTCAAGTTGACTACAATTTCTGAAATCCTTAACTATGACATTATTATCGACGAAAAATTTAGGAAGGCTGAGGGTATGAGTCAGGACGGTTTAAAACATAGATCTATTATTGTTTCTTCTTGTAGGGGAAATATATCTTTTGAGGATACTCATGGAGGTATAGTAATTCAGGCACCTCATGTAGAAAACTTTATAAAATTTCACCAGTGCGGGAATCTAGGACACATGAAACCTCTGTGGTTATAATATCTTGTGGAATTTAGAAGATATGGTAGGATTGGACATATCTAGTGTTTCTGCAGATCTTTTCCATAATCACATAGTGTGAAAAGATCTACTACCTCCCCATATTCTGAAGTTGGTCCCATTGTATCATTATTGGAAGGCAACTGAAGCACCATTGGCCGCTCGGGTCTAGTTGCGGTTCGAGTCATATGTATAAAAACTCATTATTCTCAAAGCCTATAGATCAAGACTTCTCAGTAAATGCAGGAAGTTACTCAGGGTAGGGTATGATCAGTTACATGAAGTATAGCTTATATTTAAGGATAATTGCAAAAACAATTCTACAGATTGAGGTATAATTCTAGTATCTCCACTTTAGTGTTGGGTTTTTTTAACAAAGGACTATCTCAATATTTTATATATGAGGAAATCATGGAGAGTCTGGACCATGAGATCAACACTTATATGGTATTATGAAGATTTATAACCCCTTTGGAATCCAATTATAGGGTGTTTTACTTTGTAAAGACCAACCCTTGAGATAGGCAGATACATATTCATATGGAATCTTTTCAGCCTTAACATGAATGTTTTTCATGTAATCATCAGGATAGACTAATTATGTCCTTATTGAGTAAAAATATATTATAAAAATTATAGGGTGGAGTGAACATGATTAGAGGTTGGTAGACACATTCAAAAGGGATAATGGGATGTGAATAATACATGATCAGGACTCAAGATGCAGATTCTAGGTATTGTGATATCTCAGATCACTAGTTTTTTCCTCGATGGCCAGGGGTTACGACAATCTATTTTTTCATCAACACTAAATCATTTTAGGGATGTATTTAAAAATTATTTTTCTAGTTTACCTCTAGTATTAGAGGTAGAATTCACTATTGATCATGTGTTTACAGTAGCACCAGTGATCATTCCTCCTTAAATAAAGTCATCTTTGGAGAATCTTGATATGAAGAAATATTTAAAGGTCCTAGAGTCTAATGGATTCATACTTCCAAGAACTTATCCTTGGGGTTCAATGGTTCGTTTCTTCATGAATATATATAGTACGCTTTGGCATTGTGTGGATTAGTATCATTTCAAATAGCTCACGATAAATATGTGTTATCAATTTCAAGAATAAATGTCCTTCTTGATCAGCTCTGATGACTAAATGTTTTTTCTAAGATATATTTGAGGTTTTCCTAACATCAGGTTTGTGTCAGGTCTTCATACATACATCACGAAACCATTAAGAGAAGGTATTCTCTATATGATTACATGGTCATGTTGTTTAGAATCTCAAATGCAAATGTATTTTTAATGTATCTACTAAATCTGGATTTCATCTCATATTTGGATTCAATCATTCTAGTATTTTGTAATGATATATTTCTACATTCAATATCTATACAATATCATTCCAACCATAATTATATCATTATAAATACACCAAGAGAGAATCATTTATATACTAGATCAATAAATCCCTATAGTTTATTAATAAAGTATAATTCATGGGTCACATTATCTCTAATTCATGAGTTTTAGTAGACATAGAGAATTTGAGTGATGTAGTTCCTAGAGACAATCCCAAGAATATTTTTCACATAATTATATTTTTGTGTCTACCTTGACTTTATATATGTAATCAATGATTTATCATATCTAGTATCACCACTTATGTGATTGGAAATGAAATCTGTAAAATTCATATGGTCATAAGTTTGTGAAGTGTTCATTAATGAGAGGATGGGTTATTTGAATTCAGTATTGATATTGATTTTTCTATGGAATGTTTTGTTCTATTTTGTCTAATGTGATGCATCTTGTATTAGGGTTGGTGATTTTTTGATGCATGGAGAGAGAGTCATCACATACGGGTCTCATCAGTTGTGGCCTCATGAGTAGAATTACTCGAAAAATGACCACAAGCTAGCTGGTGAAGTTCATGCTCCATAACATTGTAGAAAATAACTACTTGAAGAGATTTGTGTGTCATAAAATGATCACAAAATCCTCAAGTACACATTTTCATAGTATTATCTAAATATCATGTAGTGTAGGTGGCCTGAGTACCTAAAATCCTTCAATTTAGATCATGCCTATATGACTTATATAGGCAATGAAATAGCTGATGCTCAGAGCCTCAAGACTGATGTAAAGGAATTTATAGAAGCCAATGGAGAATAGAATCACATGGCCATATTCTAAGATATTCTCATATAGTTTTAGGAGGATCATGGTTAGACTATCCTATCATCCATAATAGTGACATCTACTCTTCTAGAAGGGCTGAGAATGAGGAAACTTTCTGATCCCATGGGCCTTGTCCTAGGAGAAAGCATCCTAGATGATGATACATATTCAGGTTTTAATTTTTATGGTGATGATACTATATGATTAAATTGTATTCTATCGATTCCATATTACATCATAGAGGATCTAATGTAGGAATTTCATGCCTAGCATGGGATGTTCATTCCATTTTCACCATGATTTATCTGGATCTATTTCACCAATATTGGTGGCATTGATAGAAACATGAGATTTTTGGATTCATCACTCAATGTTTCACCTATAATTATTTTAAGGGGGAACATCAACAATTGGAAATGGTTTTATAGCTATTTCCAAATCTTGAGTGAAAACGGGATGATGTTTTGATGGATTTTGGGACTTTTTTACCCGAGTCACCTCATTGAAATGATATAGTGTGGGTTCTGGTTGATCATGTTTGTAATCTTACACACTTCTTATCTGGGTGAAATACCTTCTTGGTAATAAAGATGGGGAGGCTATAAGTTAGGTAGTTTTTAAGTATTCATAGAGGTTCGCATTCCATCATTTATGACATAAACACTCACTTTATGTCATGATTCTAGTATTGGTTTCTTAAGGATTTGGGTATATTGGGGATTTTGAGAATGGCCTATCACCCTTAAAATGATGGAAAAATAGAGCATATGATTCATGTTCTAGAGGAAGTGATCTATATATTTTTTTACTTCAGGGGTTCCTAGAGAATAAAATTGCTCTTATTGTGTTCTCTTAGAATAACAGCTTTCAGGATACTATTGAGAATAATATTTTTGAAGAATTATATAGTAGGATTTTATTTTAACCTACGATATGGCTATAGGTAGTGGAGGAAACTATTTATGGAACTTTTCTAATGTAAGAGACTATATATTGGATCCAATTGATCAAAACTGCCATGATGAATGCTCATTCCTGACATCAATCATATTTCAACTGACACTAGTGATCTCTTGAGTTTGTGTTTGGAGACTAGGTTTTCTTATGAGTATCTCCCATGTTGTTCCATAGGCATAATCAAGGGAATATTAATCTATAACCTTAGATCATTGTACCCTTCAATGTTGTGAAACAGATTGAACCAGTGGATTACAGGTTATAACTTCTATAGAGATATTTTTCTATGGATTATTTATTTCATATATCTCATATTCATTGGTATTATCCTAAACTATAACATCTCTTTCATCCTGATATTGTTGAGTTGGAAATTGATGCATCTTTTTAAAAATACAAAGTTCATATTATGGACTGGAGCGTGAAGACACTCCAAGGTAGGTCAGTTCCATTGGAATGGGAGCTATGGTATCATGACCTAGTACATGAAGAGACCATGGAAAGGGAAGCTAATATACGATATGAGTGACTAGAACTATTTATTGATGATATAAATTTATCCTCAAAAGGTCAACTTGGGGGGGGGATGAGTTAATATAAATAGAAGAGGTTGTGAATACCTATATTTTCAAAATATTATGAATTATTCATTTATCAATTTTAGTCCCATTTTTAATATTATTTAACTTTAACTAAGGCTAGAGTAAGGTTGTGGGAGAATTTGGTGATTTTTTGGAGAATGGGGTTTCAAAAATTAGGAAAATAGGTTAGTTCGTACAGTTACCTGATGGTTAGTAGAAACCATCCTGGGTAATCATAAACGTTCCCTTCAATCATTATAAGGTCGAATAGTTTCTCTGCAACTATGTGACCCCAGGAACACAACCATGAGGAAACATTAGATTTTGGATAGTGGTATTTCATATTTCATGATCATGGTTATGGAAACAATTCAACCTAATTGTGTCAGGTCATTCCATAAGCAATGAGTCTAGATTTTTTAGGGCTTGTTTTGGACAAATTGTGTGTAAAAACCATGTGATTTTATATTTTCAGGTGAAATTAGTTTTTTTTCATTAATAAAACAATAAATCTAATTTTCTTCTTCCTCAATCTCATTCCAGTGGATGATATCACCCAATTTTCCATATATATTCTCCTCCTCCTTGATATAGTATATTTATTGTCTCCCATGTCTGATGTACAGTTCAATATCCGTCGAAGGTATTGGATGGTTAGAGGTATGATATTAGTTACTCTCCCTTCCTATCTCAGTTTATCTTTAGATCAATTATGTTATTTACATGAAATCTCACTTACCCTATTTTCATCATGCTGTAACATTTCATTGATTCATTTCAAACTAATTCAAATATTAGGAAACCATTGGTTTAGGAGTCATAAATGGTCCTAATGCAGATGGTGTCATTGTTTGACCCTAAAGTGTTTGTGTTTCTATAGAAACATTATGGTGATGAATTCCAACCATTGTTGCGTGTCTCCTTAAAATTGATTTCTTCTTCTTAAATTGATTTACACAACTTGATATGCTCCTATTTATCATCGTTTAGTAAATTGATGGTCTTATCTTCTATCATAGACACCCCTTGGGTGTTCTATATTAAATTTAACTTTATAAATAATTCATTAAATTATCAGAATACATTCTAAGATTTCTTCTTGGATTATAAAAGGAATTTCCCATTGGAATATAAATGGAATTGAAACCAAGAACCTATTATATTCAATGATTGATGTATAAATGAAAATTAACCTTGCAGGTAATATCCCAATTGATAATATCCCCTCATAAGTGCATCTTCTACTATTAAAATGAGTTTCCATGGTTTAATTATTAAAATAGATTTTATTAATGGGATGTCTTGCTTCATATTTGATATCCTTGTCTAAATAAAATAAATAGTTTAATTGACTAAATGATGTTGGAAGATAGGAAATGCCACTTTTTATTTTTTATTTATATTGGAATTGTAATGACTTATTTACATTTAATAGTGATAAATAAAATGTGTGAGAGGTAATGCATTAGGAAAAATATTATAAATATGATTAGGCCTTGATATGGGATGTGGGGCTATGGTTAAGAGATTTTTTAGTCATTAAATATAAATCTCCCTTACATTGGGTGTTTAATATGGCATCTCACACCATTAACACTATTTCAATGTTGGGAATGACACATGACATCCCTTGTTATGTGTATGGATATGAAGACACATGCACCATCTCAAGTGGTGTGCATGATGCATCTCGCTCTTCCTGAGATGTAGGGAATGTAAACCTTTTGAGCTTATTATCTCATTTAGATAGGTTATGGAAAACTGAGTTACACCCTAGTATATCCGTAGCCTAGTATTACATGTATATGGCCATTCCTATTTGCACATACATGGTCCATAGAGGTGGAATAAATATATTACTATAATATATACATATTATAAATATATATTGATACTGGTAAGACACTCATTCCATCGTATGTTGAAGCATTTAGAGACTCCTGTTGTCCTTTATGATCCTGAGTAGGATGGTATTTATTTATTGTTCATTGCAAATTACATATTTTTAATTCCAAACTTTTTATATATGACCACTAATTGGATTACTTCTAGACACTATTGGTGGTGTCCTACTAAGATTTTATCTCAAAACCTGCCCATGCCTCCTTTAGTACCAAAGATTTCTTGTCTATAGGTACAACTAAGAGAAATATCCATTCTTAAGATATTTGATATATTTTTTCTATAGATTCAGAATTGGATAATAGGACCAATAAAATGCTCAATATAAATGTGTTGCTTCCATATTTTCATTTTTTTGCATATCATGTTGTATAAAGTTGTCCCAAATTCCCATTTTTCTACATCACCATGCCATACATCCATGTATATGATACTACCTAGAATATTTTTACATTATTATTAAATTTTTCATTTATTTATTCTTTCACTGCTTGTTTACTATAACTGTTATATTTTTCTTTCCTACATACCATGTTAATGGTCCTATCTTTAGTGTTTTTTTATATATGATTCTGTAGTTCTCTATTTACAGTTATATCCACTATGCTAATCGGATATGAGGTTATAGTCTTCCCAATGTACCACCTTTACACCCACCTTACTAGTCGACTGCCTCTCGCATACATGGGGGAGTGTTTCAGGTTGTGTGACCCACCATATCTGGAAACGGGATAAGAGGACACTAGGTCGGGACATTACACCTCTTTCAAAAATTAATTTTATTTTGAAAAATAAAATTTATCAAATTGTAAAAAAAAATAGTTTTAAAAAAATTAACCCATTAAAAGGTGTAAAAATTTTCTTTAGGATAATATATATTTTTATTCATAAAATTAGATTTGTTCCTATATTATGCCTATAAAATATAATTGATGTATTTTGAAACATTTCATTAATTATATAATATATAAATTTTATTATGATAATTAACTAAATTTAGTTAATTTAATTTTTTAATTTAAAATTCTTTTGGGTTCATAAAAATAGTTTTTACGAAAATATACACTTTATATTCAAACAATTTTTTTTTTATTTATAACTAATTAGTAACTAATTAATTAATTTTATTTTTTTGTAAACCATATATTTATATAAGTTAGTTAATCCTTTTCAAAAATTCTAATTTAATATTAAGTAGATAGTAGTATTCAGTAATACGTTATCTTGGGTGTAACGTAATCCATCAATGAAAGTAACTATTGTGTGTAATGTAATCTAAACACAGTATTATATACAATGTGAGTTATAGAATATATTTAATTTAATATATATATATATCATAAATTTTCAATATGCTAAATTCCTTTCAATTATTTGTCTTTACTATCACATATGAAATTAAATAAAATGTTATTATTCTAGGATTTCATGGTGTTGCATTATCCCCACTTTAATTACATTGCATCCATATAATTTAAATATGATCTTGAGAGTAAAGGGTTTGAAATTTAGAAATTCCATTATTTACTAACTGAAATCATAAAATAGATAATAAAATAGAATATTTATTAGAGAAATAAGAAAGTAATATAGTCAAATTGAATAACATATAACTAGGTTTCTAAGTTAGAGAATATCAGTGGAAAGTGAAAATATGGACTTCGAGGAAAAGTGTAAATATTTATAGAAGTTGATTAATTTCATTGATCATAAGAAAGTGGTTTATAAATGTAATTTTTAGGGTCTAAAAAATCTATGATGCTTTAAAAATCCATCAATTAAACAAAAATGAAGGTATTATAATACAATTTGTTTTTCATGGTCCTTTTTTAAATGTTGATTAATTATTTTACTATATAATGTTTTTTGGAAATATACATACCAGATATATTTTTATTTTCTAATCATAATTTCATCATTCAGTTATGCATTGATCAATCTCCATTTAATTTCTTATGATAAAAAATAAATATAAAAAAAATTATTCCTAAAGTAGTAAAAATCACTTTCAACTGATCTTGTGATCGATAATTGAGTGAAAAGTCTTTTCATATGTCTCTAAATTTTCTCCAAGATCAATTTGGTTGATAAATTAACATATAAACCAAAAAAAATTAATACTACATGTTAATCATGAAAATTTATTTGTCAATTTTTTTACTAGAAATATTGGCACAATAATTAGAACATCACATAGGCTAGTGGTCGTCCCAAACCCTTATCATCCATCAATCATGGGTTCAATGCCCAAAACCTTTTTAGATGTGCATTATTTTCACCCTTCATGTAGGTTTTCATTTTTTTAAACTATATAATTATAATTCAAATAATTTTCTAAAAATCATGATGGATATCCTTGAAATATATTTAATCATTAAATAACTTTTTTACTAAAGTTTTAGACTCAATTTTTATTATTTTCTAAAATTTATAATAATATTTTTTTACTATTATTAAAATTTTATTAATGAGGATATTAAACATTAAGGATATAAAAACCAATAAAATAATTTCTATGAAATGTAAAGGAATTATTCCTCAATTAATTTTTTTTCTCTAAAAAAATTATTTAAATAATACATCTAAAAATTTCCTTAATATCTTGACATTCCAACCATAGAAGTACTAAAAAAGAGTTTTTTATTACTTTGAATATATGGCCAATCTTAAACTCATTGACCAATGATTGTATCCACAATTCTATGGTAATAAATATATATATTATTCTAACATAATCCAAATATATTGCATGATTCTTATAACCAAAATACCAGTGGTAAAAATACATATAATATTTTCACCCCTATACATTAATGTTTATTTCATTTTAGTTCCACATTAGTCCTCACATGGTCTAGGATTTGACCAATGTCAATCATTATCATTATATATTCAAATATATTATAATTCTATGTAATGATAATGTGTATAATGCCATGTATATCCACTAGGATTATCAATATTGGTGTACAATATAGAACTTTGTCATGTACCTAGCTATGCTCGATTCATGGTTGACACAACATTTTCAATGTTATTACCCCTAGGTACATATGTTTTAGAAGAACATAAACTTTTAGTATCAAAATAGGGATGTATTTCAAGGGAAACCAACATAATATCTATTTCACCAAAACATTATGGTGTTCTTATATACTTATCCTCAAATTCTATCATTGGGTTATATTCTATAATCTATTTTTCCCAAATATATTTTCTAATGATTCTACTAAACATTCATTGATATAAACTATAGAAACCCATCCTATGAATTCTAGATTCAGTTCTTGATACTAGTACATAAGAATAAGATACAAGAAATTTCATCAAATATTTTTGAATAGTTTAGTAGTATTTGTAAACAAGATATATACATGAGACGTTAATTACAATTGATTACACAAATAAAAAAATTATTATTATTTTAAATAAAATTATTCCATATTCTTATCATTTTATATCAATCATATTACTTTTAATTGAATCCTAAGGAAAGGAAAAAATTATTTGTAATCTCAAATTCTTGTTATGGGTTATATAAAGTGGATGTAATTAATAATAAATAAACATAATCAAGAGGGAATGGTAAATATCATAGAACAAGTTCCATTTTATAAATAAGCTATGAATGATGTGTATAAATAATATGGAATGGTAAATTATAGAAATAAAATTCAATTTAAATAACATGTCTATCATTATAAGATAAGTCGAAATAAATATTTATAGGTAAATATCTAAAAACACATGCCATATAACCAATAATTTGAGAATGAAAATGCATCCACAGCCTATTCCAAAGTGAAAACATGATGTATAATAATAACTAAATTCTAAATGAAGTTAATTTATTATTATTGTACATCATGATTCATATGTACATGATACCTTTATTGTGATGAATTTTCACAAGACAATTTAAAACATACTACTATCAAGACCATTCAGAATCCATTTTAGAATATTCTTAGTTATAAACCTAAAAGGTTTACTTAAAAATTATTTCTTCTCATGAGACTTCTAATTCATCATGGGGAATACTTTAAATGGTCCCCAACATGTGTCATACATGTCCAATGCATTCCTATTTTATTGAGTAATCTAATTATCTCAAAATCAATTTTCCATACTAAATATATATATTGAGTAAAGAATACTGATTTATCAATATTTCTCTTGTTAACCAGTTAATTTCAATTTAAATACCATATGTAAAATTTTTATATGGTTCAGGAAATATATGTATCCATGATAAATAATATTTAAATTTATGATCAATTTAATTCCCATGGGAATGTAAATAAATCAAGGTAATGTTGATGTTAACTAAAATAAATTATAGAAGTGAATTTCAGAAAATTCCTTGGTTAATATAAGAATAAATCATCTAGAAGAAGATTGGGGATACTATAAAAAATATACAAGTTTGGGTAATAATAATGTTTTTTTATTTTATTGATATATATATCATAAATGCACATTAAAAACGTTTTGAGGAAAATATCCTTTTATATTATGATTTTTTTGTAAAATATTTAATTTGAAAATTAGTTTTAAATACAAGATTTTCAGAATAATTTTTGAAAACATATTTGTTTGAATTTATCCTTTTAATCACATAAATGAATCTTTAAAACCTTTGGTTGTTCATAATGGATTGAAACTCTATTCATACCATAGACATTTAAGAAAAGGTTTCCTTTATTTTTTCGTAGAAGACAGATGTGAATTGTTTTTAAAATAAAAAAATTATTAATTTAAAAAAATTTAATGATTAAAAATAATTGAAAACTAAATTAAAAAATATTTTTTAAAAGGATACAACATATTTGAAATTTTTTAGAAAACAAGATTTTGCAAGAAAACATACTCCCATCTGAAAAGGGAAATGAAGCTAGATATTCATGAAAACATTATCTAAAAAAATTAAGTAATAATATGTGGAAAATGTTACTATGACATATAAAAGATAGTGATTTAAAATAAGAGAATAAAATTAATTTTTCTATTAAATAATGGTCAAATAATTTCATTCAATGGAAATTCAACAGTAAAAAATTCGGATTAAATGGTGTTGTGAAGTATACATTTGAAAGTATGATAACATTAAAGTGACAATCATCTAATTAATACATTATCTCTATAAAATTTAAATAAACATAATAAATTGGAAATAAATAAATATATATTCAAAAAAAAATTACACAGATAATCATATAATATTAACAAAAATGAGGAAGTAATATGATCCAATAAAGAGAAGTTGAGAAATGAAATTCATTACCACTTGTAAACTCATAATTTAAATCCCATAAGAAAAATTAATTCAAATTGAAACTTGAAATTTCTTTAATAATGATTTATTTGTGATATTACATGTCAAATGGATAATATATAAATCACATAACTAATATTAAGTGCATATAAATTCTAAATGCCTTTGTGAAATGAAATTAAGACAAAATATTTTACCTTATGATTCCCTTTAGATTTATGCTCTTTAAAATCATATATAATGGGTTTAAACATGATATTAACTTAAAATAGATACATATTAAAATGTAATTTATCATATAAGTTTCTTTTATAACATCTTATCAACATATTGTTAATAAACATTCAATAATTTCATAATTTTGGGTCTTAATTTTTTTGCTTTCCAATAGTTCTTTGACATTAAATTTTTTTCTCCTAATTAATTAATGATTTAATATTATATAGAATTTAATATACGATATAAATTCTATATATATTCAGTATATATTTATTTATATTAGTACCCCAAATTTGGTGATATAAAAAGAAATATATCATTCATGAAGAAAGTATGTCATATGTACACATTAATATTCTTTCCATTTTCAAGATATACTAAAAGAAATATAATTTAATGTTATACATATATTTTTTATCTTTCAAGAATAATTTTTATTTTATATGTATTATATTTTTTATTTAACCTATCATTAATGCATTCCATGTAAAGAGTGATCAAATCACATCACTTCTTGATGTGATAGTCTGACATACACATGAGAAACATTATCATATTCATAAAAAAAGAAAATATTGTATAATATTATAATTAATTGAATCATAAATCAATAATAAAGATAATATATGTGATATAAAAATTATAAATACATCATTATTCCCAACATTAAATGTGTTAATGGAAAAACAATTAACATTGGTTCACAAGGCGGTAGTGTACTCTACACAGGAATAATGATTTTGTAACCCATTTTATGGAAGTGTGTGATATTTTACCTCATAAATTTTAGATAAATTTTTTTATTATAATTATGTTACTAATTTTTTAATTTTATAATTGTATAATAGGAATTTAATGTGGGGATGGTGGAAATAAAAAAATATATTTTAGAACATTATTACTTTTTCCTGTATCATACTTATGTTTGAACTAAAAACATTAAATGTATTACTTATGATAAAAATATGTATATTGGATTAGGGGAGGGAATTATGTATTTAATTGGGGAATTTATTGGACAAAAAAAATTGTCTAAATGTGTGAAAAGAGGATGAGAGAAGTTGGTCTTTTATAGCTGGTATGAGTGGCATTCATGTAATTTTTGAAAAGTGAGAATTCCACCCATTTTTCCCCATGTCATCTGGATCCAATAATATACAAAAAACTATAATATAAATTATATGTTCTATATATGTCCACAAAAAGCATTTTTTCCATGTTTTCCAAGATCATTTGGCCACTAATGTTTGCAATTTAGCCCATCGGTAAACTCATTATTCTCTTAATCAACATAACTAATTTTACCTATTTTTACTAATCAAATTGGATTCATATTATGTTGAATTTATATGAAATTATATCTTATTTTTTAAAAAAAATCTGCCATCCATGTTTATAAATTCATTTTATAGAAGTGGCTAAAATTAATTTAATGCCAATCTCACAAACATGATGAGAAATAAAGTTTTTAATGAGAAAATGATTAAAACATTACTATGTGTTTATATATGAATAAAATATAAAAACAATTCTAATTACCAGAGATTTATAAATATATGCACACCTAATCTATTTTTAATTTAAAACCAATTTAAAATATTATCATATATTACATATTATTTAAAAAAAAGTATATTTTCAATTAAAATTTATTTTTTTACAATATTAATCAAAAAATTAAACCTCTAAAAAATTACAATAAATAACCCTAAGTTAATTTTAAATTTTTATTTAAAATAATTAGTTTGTTTTTTGAAATAAAATTAATGAAACTGTAAAAAAAAGTTAAATTAAGTGAACTATTATATGGTAAGAAAACTCCATTTAGAAAAATTCAGTGTTTTATGCATATAATTTTATTTGTTATTATCTTATTCCCATAAATTATATTGGATTAATATGAAAGAATTATATTTAATATATAACATATAAATATCATTAAAATAATTCCACAATATATTTAATTTAATATAATAATATAATATTCATTTGTATGGATAAAAATAGATTTTATCAAAGTATTCCATTTATATTCAATATGTTTTTAATTACATTTTTAATTGATAGGTAATTAATGAATTAATTTTATTTTGGTAAAAAATATATTTTAATATGTTATATAATATTATTCAAAATCTCTAATTTAACGTTTAGGTGATAATTATATTTAGTAAAACCCGATCTTGAATGTAACACAAACGGTAAAAGAAAAACATTATTGCTCATAATGCAAGATAAAATCAATATTACATGCATTGGAAGATATATAATAGATTGAATATATTTAAAATAGTAAATATATCATAATATATCAATATGTAATATTCCTTTCAATGCTATGTTTTATTTGGCACATACTTAATTGAATAAAATATTTTTCTTTTATAATTTTAGGGTGTTACGTTATTCAACAAAAATAATTTGTTTTTACTTCACATAAAAAACTAATTATTTCCAAAAAACTGTTTTAAACGTCAATAGAGGATAATTTTGAATTTTTTTTGAGAAATGAATTTTAATTTAACAAATAAATTTTATATTTTTTTCTTGAATTTATAATAAAAATATTCATTACAAATGAAATAAAAATCATGTTTTAGGGTAAAATTTTTCTTAAAAATATTATGATTTTTTAAAAAACAAATTACAAACTTATTTCCTAATAAATAATCAATAAAATTTATTTTTTACACCCTATATATATATAATAATAATGTGGTCATTATTATTCATATCCATATATTAAATGGGTATATTATAATGGTAATATTTACATAATAATAATGTTATTATTATCCATGATGTTTCCTGTCTTATACAATATTGAACAAAATTTTCTTATGTTTAAATTGAGATTTCTTATAGAATTTTTTTTCAATACATTAATTTTCCTTTAAATATAAAAAAATAAACATATATTTATCTTAATTATTATGGTGTCTCAATTAAACATCACTTATATTTTGAAAAATAACTTACTCTATTAGGGTAAAAAATCAATGTGAATATCAAAATTATAAGCATTTAAAATAAAAAATATCATTATGATAGTTTATTATAATAATTTCTATATTCCATGATATATATATTAAACAATATTATTCGTGATATGAGGGTGTATAATTTCCTTATATATACAATAAATTATCTTCTAAATACATATGTTAATTATAAAATTAAATAAAAATTGATACCTTATAATCACTTGTAATTTCGTTTTTTAAAAATATAAATCTATGTGATTATATCAGTATTTTTAAATGACTATAATTTTAACCTAAATTATTTGTGAATATTTAACAATTTATCATCATCATATACACTTCATAATATAATTAAAAATTTAATAATTTCATATGTATATGTATTAAATTCCAAAATAATTTCTTATAGACCCCATATTTTATATTTAAAATTAGTGAATAAAAAATAATCAAATTAACAAATAGTTGTAACAAACAAATAAAATTATAACAATATGTATATAAAATTGAGTAATCCATTTAAAATGATAAAACTGATTGAATAACAACATATATGGATTGGGCATGGTGTATTCACTCAATCCATTTATTTAATTGTAGATCGTCACCATTAGTTCACAAATCACTAATTTTATTTTTTCCATTTAACACAGTAATAAAATTTATCTAATATAGGTAGGACTATTGTATTGTGAAAAAATACTATCCATTTTAAAACATCATAGAGGGTATGTTTAAATGTTTCTATACCACCTAATTGTAACATAAATTGTCTAAATATTTCATAAAATTTGTGTCTAATTCATTCATTTTATGTTTTGTTATTACATTTTTGGTTTTTTGAATGTAGCTTTAATTTTGTGTAATTATTACCATATATGAGATATATATAGGTATTAAATATTTATTAACTATTATTAAAAGGTATTATGATTACTATTTAAATGAAACATTGTTATATTCAATATAAACATTTTCCAAATTCATTTTATAAGGTAATATATATTTTAGTTAATTTTGAATGGAAGATCATATTTGATTTATAATGGTACTTCATTTATTATTTAAATATAAACCAAAACAATCGAATACAAAATGGTAATCTATACATTCATAGTGGTAATTAATATTTTCTAATACTTTTATAATGGTTAAAAAATACATTCAAAATGAATAAAATTATGTGTGAAAACATTATTTTACAAAAAAAATAATTAATTAATGAAAAATTAAGTAAAATATTATTTTTTAATAGGTAGGTGGAGAACAACCGTTTTTATTACATAAAATATTGCCCTATTTTCAACATGGATTATAAGTAACCCTTACATGACCCGAATTCATAGTTGATCAAAATCTTGTTTTAATTTTTATGGACTAATGACCCTATTACCTGAAGACCCATGCTGAGTAGTCAAGATTCACACCATGATCCTAGTCTCCTCATTGTGATACATGTCACGACCCATCCCCCGGGTACCGTGCCATGAGTACCCCAAGCCTGCCTTCTATAGGCCACAGGCTGGAGAGAAGCACCGAAAGGCGTATTCCCTAAAAAGGGAAGGCGTTGCCTTTATAAACTGTAAACTCGCACAAACCAAGAACACGGCCAGTTACAAGCACAAAGTAAACTATATAGTAAACAGGGTGTGTACAGAAAGTAAAGGGGAAATAATATAAGCCCAACTGGAAAGTACAAGAAAAACTGGAAAGTACAAGTAAAAATGTGTACATGTCCAGTGAACACCTGCCAAGGATCCTACCTGAAGGGTAGGTACAGCTCTCAAACAATTGTCTCTATGGATCACCTCATCAAAGGTCCACCACTAAGTAGTCTCCATTCTAGGTACCCTCATCCTCATTCAGCGTTGTCTATCATCTACACTAGACACAACAAGGTTCGGGCATAGCCTGTGTAGGGGTGAGTATAAAAATACTCAGTAGGGACCTCGAGTCCCCCGAAGGTCTCTCAAATCCACAAAGTATAAACCACAAAACATAGAAACAACATTCAAACCAACTTAAGTATATGCCCATACATATACCTAAGTTATTAGAATAT
Source organism: Viscum album (assembly GCA_963277665.1). Classification (NCBI taxonomy): domain Eukaryota; kingdom Viridiplantae; phylum Streptophyta; class Magnoliopsida; order Santalales; family Viscaceae; genus Viscum; species Viscum album. The sequence continues at coordinate 575,918,659 of OY728161.1, read as the reverse complement.
ACCCACCTCACACAGGAGGAAAGAATACCACACAGGTAATACCATGAAGATTAAGTACCACATAGGTACACCATGAAGATATAAGACTCATCTCAAACTAAGTATACAACTATGAGAAATAGGATTATGATGCAGACCCACACATGATCGCTATAAAAGCTGATAGCCAGCCACATGATTTACTATGGATAAGAACAAGTAACATTCTCATTCAAAACATCAAACAGCTCAGCTACTGTAGAACTCCTCCTCTAATGAGTACAGTGGGACTGTTTCATCACACATAGGCACTTCCCACTAATCTTGGACTACTGAGGTACTCTTCTGGTTGAGTATCGTGGGTCTGCTGCGTCACACAGAGGCGCTCCCCACCATGGTTCTAAAGTCACACAGAGGCACTCCCCCTCGTGGCAGGCTGAGGTACTTCTCCTGTCGAGTACCATGGGTCTATCGTGTCACAGAGAGGTGATCCCCACCGTGCTTCAGCCGCATCACACAGTTGTGCTCCCCACAGGGTCTGTCGAGTCACTCTGAGTCGAAACAGTCAGCAGTCGTCAAGTCTCAGCCAGTCGCTGGGTTCCGTACATAGCACGCTTCAGAGAACCGCTCCCCAAGCCATTTTTCATACCTCAACCACCTTGAATTCCCACGAGGAAGTATCCCAAAGGTTTGTCACACCATAAGGGGCCCAACGCAATAGACAACGCGTCAATCAAACGCCCGGTCTGTAAGTTATTAGTGTTTCTGCTCCGAGGGCCTGATTGGATTCGGGGTCTGATCCAACCCGGCCATACTCCAACCTTATTCAAAACTCAATTCGAGTATACCAAAAGGACCGTCTTGAACCAATTATTCTGGTGTCATAGACGGTTCATCAAACGGACACCCAGTTCTCAAGTTACGGCCAAAAAGGTGAAACTGGGCACGAGTCTGGTCCGACCCAGTCGGATCGACCCGACCCGACCCGGGTGTGGCCTGGGCCTTGGCGGGCCTATCCGGATGGGCCATGGTCCGGCCCGCTAGGCTTGGCATGGCCCAATGGCATGGTCTTCCCGAGCTAGCGCCAAAGGGGGAGCGGGCCCCCTTCTATTCGGATAACCAAAGGGCAACGCCTTAGGTGCTTTCATGACACCCCCGGGACCCGAGCGGGTCCCACCATCCTGCAACGGCCAGTCCTCCCCCTAGGAGCATGGTTGTGTGCCACTGCTCCACCGCGGCCAACATGGCCAGCTGCTCTTCGGCCTCCACTGCGGCCAAGTGGCTGCAGCCTCCTGCTCCTCCGGCGGCACGGACACACGCCCTTTCTCCGCCACGTGGTTGGCCAGATGTTGGCCACCAACCTACCCTACCACAGCTCATGGTCCATGTCTTCCTCATCATCCGACGACACAGACTCGCACCGCCCTTCCTTCCTCATGGTTGGTCGATTGTCGGCCGCCGCCTTCTTCCACGAGCCATTTCAGCTTCGTTCCAAACCCGAAAAATAAAATCAATGCATATTCGCAATCCTTGAGTCAAGGGCTCTGTGTCCATATGTTGTTCTCAACAAAATATTGTGTTTCAAGCATTATTGAATATTTGTTGTTGAATAACGCATGAAGAATGTGCAGAGAATCAAAAGATAAGAGGCAAGGTATATGTGTGAGATGATGGCCATGTTAGTTTGGTCATCGTCGTTATGAAACCAGAATATGAAGAATCGTTAAATAAATTAAATCATATATAAATAAAATAAAACCCCTACCTCATTCACCCATAAGATATGTCGTGAGGAATAAGACGAAGTCAATGATATGGTGACATTGACATTCGTCCCTCCTACAAGATGTTTCTGATCTGGGCTCAATCATCGTTCTTATTCTCTGATTCTAGAGGATGCTCTTCGTTGTAGAGTGTTCTTCATTGTAGAAGATTATCCTCCAAATTGTCTCCCCAAAACTCCTCTCCATTGCCAACACAAATTCCCCCATAGTAAATGTGTAGGTAACTTAATATGTTACGTTTATTAATTAAAAAATTAATGGTTGTCTCATTAATTAATTTGAAGTTGGCACAATAAATTGGGAGGATTCCAAGGGTTAACTCCACATTAAAGAGGGAGTTCAAGGGGTCAGGTGGTCCCTACCACTAAATTCAAATGGGAGATTTCAAAAATAAAATAATAGTTGTTCTTTATTAATTTATTTTTTTTTAACCCTCCCACAAAATTCTGGGAAACTAACTTTCACCCTTGATCTACATCGGTCAAGGTGAAGGTCTCCTTAAGCGAATATCAGCACTGCGAGTTCAACAGTGCCCTCGGATTTCAATTTCGAGCACTAGTTCAAAAGATACAAAAAACCGCTCACACGTTTACTAAACGTACCCAAAAAAAGTTCAAAAATTCATTCTGGGCATACTAGGCCTCAAAATCACGCGCTGTCAATTTTTGTGGACTCGTAATATTCCCATATAATTAGAAAAATTACATGGAAAATTATGGGTCTTTATAATACACCCCATAATACCATCAGTCGGTTCAATTTATTGGACCACTATAAATACCTTGGAAGAGACCCCCTATAAATCCACACCTGTGTAGATGACTAGATGGTGGGTTTTTGTTCACCCATCACACTTTCATGTTTCTTTCCCAATAATACATGCATGTATCCTTCCCAACCTTCCTCCATGATGCATCAATCTCTTGTTTGGTTTTCACCATTTACACAATATGTATCTCCCTCCACAAATACATATTATCTTTATTATCCATTTACAATTCTGTGGAATATAACCCCATTGTCCCATGTGATTTGAGGGATATGTGATAGGTTCTAATACACATATCACTCTTTTGAGTTGGCACCCAACAATATTGCCAAAATCCAAGACACTCATCTAGCATGATGTTCTCCACTAATCTTTTGGTATCTTTTTATATAATTTTTCTCTATGTGGTGTCTTAGGGGACCTATGGCATGAAGGCATATGGTGGCCCAAAGGCCCTATGGCCTAAAGGCCAATGTTGTCGCCTGAAGGCCAATGTTGTGGCCTATAAGACCAAATCGGGTGAATAGTTCTTCTTCTACTGTTACTATTATAGTAACTTCTATAGTAAATTATAAAATATGACTGTATTTATTTTAAAATTTAATCCATTACCATATTTGATCGAGGGAAATTTGGATGTAAATTAGAAACATTTACAACATGGGTATAAGCTTGTTGAGAAGGTATTAACAATTAATTCAACAACATTTTCCACAAAACATGAATATGAAATCATTAATTATAATTATCATAAAATAAAAAAAATTATGGAGCCACCTTTAAATTTATCCCATTATTTTATCTTTAACATGGATCATTATGAAGGTTGTGAAGAGAAAATGTGAATTATTTGTCAGATTATGATTTCCTGGTTGTTTGGGTTCCAATGGATCCTTTTTAGAGTTTGTTCCATGTTATATCTTATCAATTCAGTGATTGGATAATATTTTATTTTAAATTTCATCAAATATTCAACTGAATCCATGGTAGATTTGATATGAATTCTTATTATGGGGGTATGGTATTAAAGATTTTGATATTTTTCAATGGTAAATTTGAGTGATATTTTTAATTCACTAGGTTGATCCCTCCCTTGATATCAAGATATATTAAAATCAATGTTTGGTGATGTATTGAAAGCATCCCCCATTTTATTATAATTTGAATATTTCCTTCTTATCAATTAAGTTTTATCGAACTCATACAGATTTATTGAATTCGGAGTTGTGAGATGTGTTCCTCCAATGTACCAATTTCTTTATTATTTTTAGCTTCTTTAGGTTATAATAATTATTATATTTTAGATTGTTTGGGATTGTGTATTTGGGATGTTTATAGTTATATCTATATTATTGTCTTAACATCCTATTTTCCCATCTTATATGTATCTAGAATTTTAGTGATATTATATTTTTTCAGGAATCCCTTTCAACAATTGATAGAAGAGGTGTCAGTTAATGAATGTTCTTAGTTTTATGAATAATTATGGTGAAAATTTATTATTGAAGATAATAATAAAAATTATGTGTTGTAGGGCATGTTGAACTATTGTTTTTATCATTTTCAACTATCATATTTATATAATTATGTTTTATCCATTATCAAAAGACCAATGTGTTCCATGGTTACCAACGGTGAGTTATATTGATGAGGTGTTCGCATGGCTTGCCCGAGTGAATTATAGTGTGAATATCAAGGTGAATCACATATCAAGATGATAATATAATCATATATATGTCACAAAATCTATTTTTTTTTTTGAAACAAATAATCAAATGATATATATGTTTTAAGGATTTAGATTATGTGAGGATTATTTTTATTATGTTGGAACAATCATTTATGGTTGTCCAGTTTTTTGTGGGTCATTTTTTGGAATGTTTTTTCCTTGTTATGGTGTCCTATTTATTTTATCCGACTTCTCTTCTCCCATTCATTTAATATAATTATTTCCCTTACTAATTCAAAATGATCATAATTGATGAATTTTATTTTATAAGCTATAGTTGAAGAGGTGCCACCTTTTTTTATTTTCAATGTCTTGAGTCGTATTCTTGTAAATTATTCATATAGAAAATGTTTATATCTTTGAAATATATATTTGATTTCATATGAAATTATTTGTTTAAAATAAAATATATTGGATTCATATTGATGATTTAAATGTTAAATGATTATATTTACATTTTATAGAATGTAGAAGATGTATGTATAAATTAAAATGTTTATAAATTTTTTATAAGAAATTTTTTTTTTATCGATGATATTAATTTATAAATTTTTAATTTAATCAGTTATTTAAATATTATATTATTTTTCTATATATATTAATTATATTATTACTGTTTTATCCATTAGTTTATGTTTTCAAACCTCTATGAATAAAATATTATAATATATATATGTGGTGTTACATGCTAGGAAAAACATAATATTTAGTTATGTTGACCCATACATATGATTTACTTTTGTTGAATGAGGGTTCATATAAATTATGGTACTGATTTATAAATAAATAAATTTAATTAATTATTTGAATAGAAAACCCTCATTGGTGTTGATTTATGGATAATTTTACTTATTTTGATACTTATCAATTTATTGGGGGTTAGATTCTTTCATTAAATGTATATCAATTATATATTTCACACCATACAATCTTTTATAGGGATTTGGGTCTTATATGATACTAAAAATTTTATAAATATGTTCCAGGTACCTTTTTCTTGGGATATATTAACTTATGTATAAGAAATATTAGAATTTATTATTGAACATGTTATTCAAAAGAATGAGTTGCATAATGAGTTATATATTTATAAAATTTCTTCATCATAATGTGTTTTATGGTATTTCAAAATAAAATTAAATTAACTAAATCATTAATAATGGAAATAAATATATAAGATATAATGGTGTGATATTATAATCCTATAAAAATAAAAAAAAATGTTCTATTATATATAAATCAAAAATTGGTATTAATCATGTTAAATTAAATCTATATGGAATTACAAATATATTGATACAATATATTTTAAAGGATATGGTTTGTAGGATTTAGGGGACCATAATATTTATGTACCTAATATAGTCATGAAATTTATTTATACTTATGATTGAAACTAAACTAGTCGTGATTTCAAGGAAATTTTGTCGAAATAAACCATATGATTAATTTTTCAATGAGTTTTACTCCATGTAATCAAAGAATCAATATTGATATTTTTACTATAATTATTTATCATATAAAGTCATAAACTATATTACAACAATAAATTGTCTGAGTCATGATGAAAATGGATCATTATCTACAAATATATTTTATCGAAACTTTTACAAATTGTAATAATTATAATGGGGTCACATATAATATTTATTAATATAAAATGATTTTAAAACATGGAATCTGTATGATAAAAACAACAGGTGTAGTTCAAATGTATACATATTAATCAAAAATTACTATAATACAATACTTGGATGAATAACAATATAATAAATTCTACATTCTAATTTCTTATAAGTAAATTAGAATAATTAAAATGTAATAATGACAATTCAATTGGTTAAATTAATCCATTCCACATATTTGAACTATTAAAATTATTCAACATAACTATCTAATTACATACAATAATTTTAGATATCTTTTCTATATATATTGAAATATATCGAGTATATGTTGTTATATTATAAATAAATTATTATCTACACATGAAATCATAGATATTGTGTATGAATATGGGATTTCTAGGTCTATTTTAACAATCCATAAGGCTACGGAAGTCATTAATTATTTATCATTTCATATATTTTGTTAAATGTGGATTTATTTTAAATTTAGCTTCTGAATTTACATAGAAAAAAGAAGATTTCATAACGGGATATTAGATGATGTGGTTTCAATGTTGTGATAATTTTATAGTAGTGAAAACAAAAAAAACTAGATGTACCCTGGTGGATGTATCAGTTATTATCCAAGGAAACTGAAACCTAATGTATTCTCTTGGAAGGGGTGACCATTCTTCCAAAAAAGTGAAAAATATTAAAATCAAATAATTTTGTATAACAAAATTCATGGATAGTCCATTTTAGGTACTAATATTATAGAAATTATTATATCTATTTTATTTTTATGTTATATGATAAAAAATATATATTTTACAACTCTTATAATTGTATTGAAATTAAATGGGGGTCACAAGTATTTAATAGAGTATTTTTAAGGTAAAATGATGTTGAAGTGCATTGTGTTGCATTTGTTGTCAATGAGGCATGAAGTTGTCTTGGAATGAATGGATGTCAAGGAGTCAAGATGTGAATGTAAAAGGATGTGATGGTGATGGTGATGAAGGAGAATGGCCATGGTACTTAGAGGAATGTCACTTATGAGATTCAGTAAGTGGCATTGGGAATATGGTTGAAACATTCTCCATGAAATCTGACGATTGTTGAACTGGTCTTTAAGTTCAAAGAACTTGTATCCTGATGATACAAAGTCACAACATTGATTGAAGATCATGAATTGTAGTGACAATGCATGAGGAGTTGAAGATGATCCATCCACAACTACTAAGTGGATGATGTGGATTAAAGAAGTCCATGCACTATCATATTAGTGCATGTGAATTGGAAGTGATCCAATTGATCTCTGATTAGATCAACAAAGACATTGAAGATTATAAGTGATTCAGGAGTTCGGTTGAAGATGAAGAAACCTTTTGAATTCCATATCCTAAGTGAAGATTATATGTTGAGGAGGATTAAGGAATTCTTAAGAAGTAGAGAAGGGAAGAAATTGAGAAGAAGAATGAAAGGGCTTGATATGGCATTTTACATGGAGGACTTTGTTTTTTTTACAAAGTCTTATTCAAGACTTAGCCAAAAAAATTGGCCAGCCCATGAGCACCTTGTGGGTTCAACCCCAAGGCTCATATGGGCCTAAGGCGCCACGCCCAAGGGGGAACCCATGGGGCGAGCTCAGGGCGGCAGGGGCGCACCCGCAGACACCACAGAGGCGCTGGGGCACGCCCGGAGGAGCGCAGGGGGCCGTGTATAAGCCCCCGAGGGCACGCGGTGGTGAAACCCGCGCGCCGGAGGAGCATAGTGGGCGCTAGGAGCGCGCCCGCAGGAGCAGAGAGTGGGCGCAGAGTGCGCCCGCAGGGAGAACACGGTGCGGGGCGGCACCGTGGAGGGAGAAGTTCAACTGAGCTTATGGCGGCTGCGGCAGGGTAATAAACCGCGGAAATTCCGCGAGAGAATTCGATGTGGGACGCGCATTTTTCACCCGGAGCAAATCTCCGCCGTCCGTCTCATCGCGCGCTTGATCTGCGCCGCACATCTGATCCGCGGCGTCGTGATCTAATCCAGGCCGCCCGATGTATCTCCATCGCCTGATCCGACGGCCCCGGCATCGTCTCCTCCCTCGAGCTCGACCGAAGCTCCCCGCGAACTCCGTTCGAACCAGGAGTAACCCGAGCAGTGTTTTCGAGCTCCCGGCCACCGCTGATCGAAGTAAAGCCTCCATGGTGATCGTATGGACCTAATGAACCGATCCATGCTTAAAAATACACATGCATGCAATGTTTGGGAGATTTTGATGAAGGCCGAAGCAAACCGAAGGTGCGAGGCCATTCGGTGTTGATACTCTGCATGGTTTGGATCGAAGGAAGTTCGTGCATGCGTTCTAAGTCGCATGCACGTGAAGAAGGCCGAAAACTAAGGGAAGCCGCGTGAAACAGAGGAGAAACAAGATTTTGGAAATCTTGAAGATCCGAAGATCTTGGGTGTTTGAAGTTATTGCACACGGATAATCTGAGGCAGTCTCTGCCTATAAAAATGAGGCCGAGCCCTCTGTGCCGCTTGCTGATGCGCTGAAAGTTTGAAGAGAGTCCCGCGAAGCCTCTGCCTCGCGAAGTAGAAGCCCCGCGCAAATTATTTGCGCGGCTGTTGTCCCGGTGCCACCCGAGGCCCGAAGTGTTCCCTGCGCGCCTCTCTTGCGCGACAGGAAGGAGCCGAGCCGCATATTTGCGCGCTCGAGTCTCTTGCTCCCTCTCTGCCCGCACCCTTGCGCGGCAGGAGGAAGATCCCGCGGGTGTTGCACTTGCGCGCCCCGCGGGTAGGAGGTCTTGCGCGGCCTTTGTGCACCCAAGTGCTTGCGCGGCCAGTGGCACCAAGTGTGGTTTGTGCTTTGAAGAAGAAGAGAGGTCGTGGCTCATACTTTGTGCCTTTTGTGTAAAAAGAAAAGGAGGAGGCCGTAGCCCTTGAGTTGGTATTCGGGTGTGTGCAAGTGGAAGGCCAAGGCATTGCCTTGTGCTAAACAAGAAGGGGACCCGAGGCTTGCATGCCTTGTGTGTGCAAAGTGAGAAGGAATGCCGTGGCCCTACTGTGTGTGCATTTGAAGAAAAGGCAGTAGCCCTGTGTGGTTACAAAGAGGAGAAAGGCAAAGCTTGCACTTTGTGTGTGCATTTAAAGAGGGAGGCCGTAGCCCTTATGTGGGTGCACACATTGAAGAACAAATTAAAGAATATTATTTGTGTGTGCTAAGTGAAGAGGAAGAGCACACTTGGCCGTGTGTGTGCAAGAAGTGGAGTGAAGGCCAAAGACACACCTACGGGTGGTTTATGTGCAAAGCAACAAAAGGCCGTAGCCTTGTTTTTGCACACTTTGAAGAACAAACTTAAATAACACTAAAGTGTGTGTGTGCAACAAGAAGAGGAGAATAGCCCAAGTCTCATGTGTGTGCTAAAGTGAAACAAGTGTGTGCTAAGAGACAAGGAGGCCGAAGCCTAAGTTTGTGCAAAGTGGTTGTGCACACTTAGAAGAAGAAGAAGTTCCACACTAAAGTAAAACACACTTCTAAGTGTGTGAGCAATTTGAATATAGTGTGTGAAGATTGTTGAGAAGGTGTGTGCTTAAAAGAATTATACCCTTTGTGGGTCTACTGCACCAAGAGGAAGAAAAGGAGAGTGCATGCATGCATGCACATGCACACGTGAACAAAGCCAAATCAGTGGTGTGCAACTGAGACTGGACCAGACCGAAGATAAAGATATTATTTGTCTGAGCATTCAGTAATTGGAGAGAAGCCGGGGCATCCTTAGAAGAAGGTGATAAAGCCCGAGCAAGATGAGAAGACCTGTTCACCACAAGTGATCAGAAGAAGAGCAAGGCCAGCAGTCTTTATCCCAGACTGCTGAAGATACTTGAAGAGCTGAACAAGAAGAAGAGCTACTCGTGTGACTCGAGGAGCCAGGAGAAGACCCTGTGGGACTCAGGGAGAAGAAGTCTTCAGTGGGATTCTGGAGCAGGCCAGTGGGACTCTGGTAACACTGTGTGAAGCAGTATAAAGACCCTCCTGTGGGACTCAGGAGAGATACGGTGGGAAGCTGTATCGACCATTGTAATACTAACAGATTATAATGGGAGAATCCATGCTTGGAGAGCATGGCAAGGATGTAGGCCTTTGGTGTAGAACCTTGTAAATCCTTGTGTCCTGTGCCTTTTCATTACTGCATTATCCGGGAAAGGTTGAGAGATACAAGAAGAGTGGATCGAGGCTTTAACCAGCCATAGAGGTTTAATTGATAAAGAATCAATTAGTAAAAAGTTTTTAAGGGATCACTGATTCACCCCCTCCCCCTCTCAGTGATTCAAACTGATCTGGGCACTTCAATTGGTATCAGAGGGAGGTTACCTCTAAAAGATCCAAGGGAGTCTTTATGAAGTGCAGATTTGAGGAAACGAGCAACCAGCCTCAAATGGAGATATCTGCCAAGACTCAGAAAAATAGAAAGAAGAAACAGGCCAAGAAGATGAAGAAGAAGGTTGCTGCAATCATAGAAACTCCTTCTATGGAAAGAAATGTGAAAGTCACATCAGATGACAATTCCTTTTATCATTCTTCTGATGAAGCCTGTCCTAGCTGTGATGAAGATGGAAGAAACAATGACCTTCTAAATGCAATCAAATATCTTCAGAAGACAGTTCCCATGGAAGTGGCAAAGTGTATAGCTACAGGCATCCATGATCTTCATGAAGAAAAATCACAGTTAGAAGAAGAAGCCAATGCTATGGAAGATCAACTGGCAAAAAGGGTTGGCATAACCAACACTCTCAGAAAGCTGGTGAATGCCAAGGATGAAACTGTTTCCCTTTGCAATGAAAGATATGAAGATACCTGTGAAGAATTGCAAAGGAGCTCTTCTGAGAAAGAAATATTTTTGATAATTATCAAAGAAGTGTTCCATGCACTGGAGAGGCTGCACAGAGTCTCAATGATTGTCAGAGATGCTCAACTAGAAGACAAAGTCAACAGGGTGAAGGAGCTTGACAATTCATTACAAGAAATGAAGAAGGTGCATGATGACCAGATAAAGCAGTTGGAAGAGAAATGTGAAGGAAGGCTAAGAACTGTTGAGGATGAGAAGAACTCCCTTAACATGAAATGCTTAGAACTAGAGGTGATATTGACAAATCAGCAATCACCCAAAGCCAAAGCCTCCCAGACAGCTGAAAGAAGAAATGTTGCCACTCAAGTGAGCTTTGAAAAGGATGATTCTAAAATAAAGACATCCTCTAATAAAAGTGCAACATCTTCTAGAAAGAAGGTACCATCCATACCATCTTGTACTCATGCTTCTAAAAGTGTTTCTACTAAAAGTGCAGGATGGAAGAATGAATCCAAACAAGTATGGATGAAGACAGTGAAGAAAGAGAGCTCTCCTGAAGCAGCACAACAATTCAAGACAAGTACCCTACAATCAGAAGGAATCAAAAAGTCAAGATTTGTGGGTCAATGTTGGTGTTGTAATAAGTATGGGCACTGTGCAAATGATTGTTGGCACAATCCACTGAATGTCAAAGCACAAAGGAAGCCCATGCCAAGAGGAAGAAGCAAGCCAGAAGAAAAGAAGCAGCATCCACAGGTCCAGAGACATCTGTTTACTACAAATAGATTTGGATTACTTGACAACATCTGGGATGATTGCAAAAGTGGTCAAATAGATACATGTCAATCTCCAACTGTATCCAGAGCTCAAAAGAAGAAAAGATCACAGAACCTGGCTAAGAGAGATTCCTTGGGAAGCAAGAAGAAAATGGAAGATGCTCCCAAGAAGAGTTTGAAGAATGAAGAGAAGTACTTGGAGTCTAAATCCAAGAAGGGTGAGTCATCTAGCAGGACCACCAAGAAGACATGCTTCTACTGTGGAAATAATGGACACACCATGGATCTTTGTGAACAAGCCATGAAAATAAATAGAAGCCAACTGAACTCTAACAGACAATCAATCCAAAAGAAGCAGAAGGGATTGATTGAAAATAAGTTACCTAAGAAAGGTAGCTTAACAGCATCAAAAGAACCATGTGGAACTTCCAGAACTGGGGCCACTCTTCCAAATGATATACTTGTCATATGGCCACATCAGTTGCAACTTTCCAGAGAACTACAAAGAGCTGAAGATGAAGCTCTGGCATTTGCTAAAGCAAAAGGGAAGAAAAAGATTTCACATGAAGATGGGTTGAGATCCACACCAGCACAAACATCATTGAAGATCAAATGTGCAAGTGTGAAGAATGGTGAAAATGGGACATCTCGGTTGAGAGAATCTTCTCAACCTTGTTGTTCACATTGATGAACCAAGGAGGTTCCATCTTATTCCCTTATACTATTGGTATTTAAATGTGCTGACATTGCAGGGAATTGAAGATGATGATCATTCTCAACTGGAGGATGGTTTGGACAGAATGGAGTGCACCCCTTGAGGGGGAGCCAATCTGAAGAAGATGATTTTCTAAAATTAATATCATCTTGGAAAAGTGAAGGTATTCCAATCATACTTTCATCCCTTGTTTCTTAATTGAGTTTATCTTGTCAATTAAGGGGGAGTATGGATTGAAGACAAATGGATGAAAGGGGGAGCTTTATCTTTGCACCTGAACTTTCTAATGAGTTTTGTGATGTTGTGCAGGATTTAGCAAATTTATTGTTATGTCTGAAAAATTTCAAACCCCTGAAGCATGATCTCACATGTATAGTGAATGTTGGACAGCATTGAGTACCTTGGTTACATCACTCTTGTTTTCTACACCGGGTTAGCCCAAGTAGACTTAGAGTTGATCTACTAAAGGTTCTTTGCTAAAGAAGAACATGTCACATCATCCCTCTCTTAGTGCTTTTCAAGAAGATGTTATTCGAAGGGAGGAAGAGATATTTGTGAAAGAATACCACACCACACCTTTGCATTTGATTGCCAATAAGGGGGAGAAAATATTGGCACACATATTGACCCATTCATATGTGCTGAAGGAGTGTATTGACAACAAATACAAAGGGGGAGATTGAAGTGCATTGTGTTTCATTTGTTGTCAATGAGGCATGAAGTTGTCTTGGAATGAATGGATGTCAAGGAGTCAAGATCTGAATGTCAAAGGATGTGATGGTGATGGTGATGAAGGAGAATGGCCATGGTACTTAGAGGAATGTCACTTAGGAGATTCAGTAAGTGGCATTGGGAATATGGTTGAAACATTCTCCATGAAATCTGACGATTGTTGAACTGGTCTTTAAGTTCAAAGAACTTGTATCCTGATGATACAAAGTCACAACATTGATTGAAGATCATGAATTGTAGTGACAATGCATGAGGAGTTGAAGATGATCCATCCACAACTACTAAGTGGATGATGTGGATTAAAGAAGTCCATGCACTATCATATTAGTGCATGTGAATTGGAAGTGATCCAATTGATCTCTGATTAGATCAACAAAGACATTGAAGATTATAAGTGATTCAGGAGTTCGGTTGAAGATGAAGAAACCTTTTGAATTCCATATCCTAAGTGAAGATTATATGTTGAGGAGGATTAAGGAATTCTTAAGAAGTAGAGAAGGGAAGAAATTGAGAAGAAGAATGAAAGGGCTTGATATGGAATTTTACATGGAGGACTTTGTTTTTTTTACAAAGTCTTATTCAAGACTTAGCCAAAAAAATTGGCCAGCCCATGAGCACCTTGTGGGTTCAACCCCAAGGCTCATATGGGCCTAAGGCGCCACGCCCAAGGGGGAACCCGTGGGGCGAGCTCAGGGCGGCAGGGGCGCACCCGCAGACACCACAGAGGCGCTGGGGCACGCCCGGAGGAGCGCAGGGGGCCGTGTATAAGCCCCCGAGGGCACGCGGTGGTGAAACCCGCGCGCCGGAGGAGCATAGTGGGCGCTAGGAGCGCGCCCGCAGGAGCAGAGAGTGGGCGCAGAGCGCGCCCGCAGGGAGAACACGGTGCGGGGCGGCACCGTGGAGGGAGAAGTTCAACTGTGCTTATGGCGGCAGCGGCAGGGTAATAAACCGCGGAAATTCCGCGAGAGAATTCGATGTGGGACGCGCATTTTTCACCCGGAGCAAATCTCCGCCGTCCGTCTCATCGCGCGCTTGATCTGCGCCGCACATCTGATCCGCGGCGTCGTGATCTAATCCAGGCCGCCCGATGTATCTCCATCGCCTGATCCGACGGCCCCGGCATCGTCTCCTCCCTCGAGCTCGACCGAAGCTCCCCGCGAACTCCGTTCGAACCAGGAGTAACCCGAGCAGTGTTTTCGAGCTCCCGGCCACCGCTGATCAATGTAAAGCCTCCATGGTGATCGTCTGGACCTACTGAACCGATCCATGCTTAAAAATACACATGCATGCAATGTTTGGGAGATTTCGATGAAGGCCGAAGCAAACCGAAGGTGCGAGGCCATTCGGTGTTGATACTCTGCATGGTTTGGATCGAAGGAAGGCCGTGCATGCGTTCTAAGTCGCATGCACGTGAAGAAGGCCGAAAACTAAGGGAAGCCGCGTGAAACAGAGGAGAAACAAGATTTTGGAAATCTTGAAGATCCGAAGATCTCGGGTGTTTGAAGTTATTGCACGCGGATAATCTAAGGCAGTCTCTGCCTATAAAAATGAGGTCGAGCCCTCTGTGCCGCTTGCTGATGCGCTGAAAGTTTGAAGAGAGTCCCGCGAAGCCTCTGCCTCGTGAAGTAGAAGCCCCGCGCAAATTATTTGCGCGGCTGTTGTCCCGGTGCCACCCGAGGCCCGAAGTGTTCCCTGCGCGCCTCTCTTGCGCGACAGGAAGGAGCCGAGCCGCATATTTGCGCGCTCGAGTCTCTTGCTCCCTCTCTGCCCGCACCCTTGCGCGGCAGGAGGAAGATCCCGCGGGTGTTGCACTTGCGCGCCCCGCGGGTAGGAGGTCTTGCGCGGCCTTTGTGCACCCAAGTGCTTGCGCGGCCAGTGGCACCAAGTGTGGTTTGTGCTTTGAAGAAGAAGAGAGGCCGTGGCTCATACTTTGTGCCTTTTGTGTAAAAAGAAAAGGAGGAGGCCGTAGCCCTTGAGTTGGTATTCGGGTGTGTGCAAGTGGAAGGCCAAGGCATTGCCTTGTGCTAAACAAGAAGGGGACCCGAGGCTTGCATGCCTTGTGTGTGAAAAGTGAGAAGGAAGGCCGTGGCCCTACTGTGTGTGCATTTGAAGAAAAGGCAGTATCCATGTGTGGTTACAAAGAGGAGAAAGGCAAAGCTTTCACTTTGTGTGTGCATTTAAAGAAGGAGGCCGTAGCCCTTATGTGGGTGCACACATTGAAGAACAAATTAAAGAATATTATTTGTGTTTGCTAAGTGAAGAGGAAGAGCACACTTGGCCGTGTTTGTGCAAGAAGTGGAGTGAAGGCCAAAGACACACCTACGGGTGGTTTATGTGCAAAGCAACAAAAGGCCGTAGCCTTGTTTGTGCACACTTTGAAGAACAAACTTAAATAACACTAAAGTGTGTGTGTGCAACAAGAAGAGGAGAATAGCCCAAGTCTCATGTGTGTGCTAAAGTGAAACAAGTGTGTGCTAAGAGACAAGGAGGCCGAAGCCTAAGTTTGTGCAAAGTGGTTGTGCACACTTAGAAGAAGAAGAAGTTCCACACTAAAGTAAAACACACTTCTAAGTGTGTGAGCAATTTGAATATAGTGTGTGAAGATTGTGGAGAAGGTGTGTGCTTAAAAGAATTATACCCTTTGTGGGTCTACTGCACCAAGAGGAAGAAAAGGAGAGTGCATGCATGCATGCACATGCACACGTGAACAAAGCCAAATCAGTGGTGTGCAACTGAGACTGGACCAGACCGAAGATAAAGATATTATTTTTCTGAGCATTCAGTAATTGGAGAGAAGCCGGGGCATCCTTAGAAGAAGGTGATAAAGCCCGAGCAAGATGAGAAGACCTGTTCACCACAAGTGATCAGAAGAAGAGCAAGGCCAGCAGTCTTTATCCCAGACTGCTGAAGATACTTGAAGAGCTGAACAAGAAGAAGAGCTACTCGTGTGACTCGAGGAGCCAGGAGAAGACCCTGTGGGACTCAGGGAGAAGAAGTCTTCAGTGGGATTCTGGAGCAGGCCAGTGGGACTCTGGTAACACTGTGTGAAGCAGTATAAAGACCCTCCTGTGGGACTCAGGAGAGATACGGTGGGAAGCTGTATCGACCATTGTAATACTAACAGATTATAATGGGAGAATCCATGCTTGGAGAGCATGGCAAGGATGTAGGCCTTTGGTGCCGAACCTTGTAAATCCTTGTGTCCTGTGCCTTTTCATTACTAAATTATCCGGGAAAGGTTGAGAGATACAAGAAGAGTGGATCGAGGCTTTAACCAGCCATAGAGGTTTAATTGATAAAGAATCAATTAGTAAAAAGTTTTTAAGGGATCACTGATTCACCCCCTCCCCCTCTCAGTGATTCACACTGATCTGGGCACTTCAGATGTGGAAAAGGTAATGTGTTTAATAATTTTCATTTAAGAGGGTAATTTCACTGAATTCTATAATGGTTAGGTATATTATCTTATTATCCCTAATATGATGTGTAAATTATTCATAATTTACAAATATTTTTAAATATATGAGGTGATGGATTGGATGCTCATGGTTTATGATATAACATATATTATATAATATTTCAATATAATATATTAAGAAAAAAATTCTATTATAAAAAATTTATCTATGAAATTTTTTACAATACAAGGAAAATAGTTCTTATAACCCATTATTGGAATATTTTAAATAACAAATTATATTTTTCAAGTGTATTTTTTAAAATAATAGAATAAAATGTATTATTTTGTTTGAGAAATATTATTTTTAGCATTTCCCAATATTGTTAATATGTGTTATTTCCTGACAAAATGTTCTATGTTTCATTAAAAAATATTTTTTAGGAAACATATTTTCTTTAAGGGTAGTTGGAGTTTTTTTAGAGGTAAATTTTTATAGTTTAATAAATAAATGATGACATTAATTTGAACCATTTTTATTGTATATTTATATTCTAAGGGAAATTAAAGTATGTGAATAAAAACAATCTTAATATAAAGTGATATATTTCAATTTATTCTTGAATTGTTTCATATAAATGTTTGAATTTAATTGATCTGCATT
Organism: Viscum album; assembly: GCA_963277665.1. Taxonomy (NCBI): domain Eukaryota; kingdom Viridiplantae; phylum Streptophyta; class Magnoliopsida; order Santalales; family Viscaceae; genus Viscum; species Viscum album. Next base: position 575,901,669 of record OY728161.1, on the reverse strand, counting down.
GATGATGGTGATGTTATGAAGATTTATTATGTTAAATATATGTAATGAACATCATAACATTATATGTGGTGAATAATTTTTTTATATATTTTACAAACTAATATTTGATCTTAAGGATTATAAATCATAATAATAACCTTAATCAATCAATAATTCGTAATAGACATAACAAATTATAATAATTTTGTGAAATATTTTATCATATAGATACATTGGGATGTGATAAGAATTCATGTCATGATATAATGAGTTTGAAAAAAATCTTAAATTGTAGAAAAAATATGTCCTCCAAGATAATATATCATCTGAGATATTAATATTTGTGAAATTAACTATAGATTTGATTGTATTAAAAAATAAATTAAAAATATAAAATGTTCAACGTTATAAAAAAATTATACTTCATTTTCATATTCTATATTATAAGACAGAAAAAATTAAGAATTGAAATAATAATTAACAAATAAATGTATGACAATTATTTGTCCCTATTTGATGTATGTTGTGGGATATTATATTTTTTGATGGCATGTGATTGTTATAATGTGTTAGGTTTTATATAGACAACTGGGATTTAATTGTGTGATAAAAATGTTTGTAATTCAATATGACCAACTATGAATACCATTTAAATAATTATATATTATTTATATATTATTCTAATAATTAAGAATTCATATTATATATATATTACTATGGTTGGCTAGATTGCAACATTAAATACTATAATACATTGATACATTCATTATGATTGACTGATGGTTTATTTAATTAAGATAAGGTTTTATATATTTGAGAACATTTCATCTGATAAAGTCTTGAAAAAGTTAGGTTTTTTTAATTCCATACAACTTGTAGGAAAACTTGTCCTTCAATTGAGATTTCTTTGGGAAGAAAATGGCCATACATAAATAAGGTACATGTGATGTGTTGTTTTTTGGCTATATAAAATGTAATGTTATCATTTATTGAGTTCAATGAGAATTTATGTGTTCATCAGTTTTTTTGTCTACACATATATTATAAAAAATATATTTTTAGTATGTATGGGATTTAAATACTATATTCCCCATGGTGACATTTTATCATGAAAAAACATATTATATTATTATTAATATGTATATATGAAATATTTGAATGTTATGAATTTAGATATAAATGTTTCTAATATAGATGCCACCAAAAGCCATTTTATGTTGATTAGAAATGATACACCTCTTGTTGTTGTAGTTTTATTAAATTTATTTAAAATGAAATTCATATTTTTTTCTCAATTATAAAATATTCCATAGGTTCACAATAAAATAATCAGTAAAAAAGGAATAATTTTTTAAAAATTCTTCAATATAAAACATTAATAGATACCCTAATGGTTTTTAATGATATTCGAAATATGTTTTAAAATTATTTTAAAAAATTGTTTTATATGATTTATAATATATTTAAAATCAACGATATAATTTCCAAAATTAGTTTTGGATTATATATAATGGGTTTTCATTTATGGGTTTTAATTTTTCTACATTTGATAAACAATATGGTCAAATTGTGTTATATATGTGTGGATTCTATAAAAGTGGATGAATATTTGTGATGCATAGAAAATAAGTTTGTCATCCTTATTTAGTCAAATATCATCATGGTTTATGATAGTGGAAATAAAATAATATTGTGGTTTATTACAATGTGGTATTTTACATTCATATCCATGAATTATGCAAAAAAATTTACTCATACTCTTTCCCAAACCATATTCTCTAATATTTGGTTCAAAACATCTCTATATGACATTTTATAAAGTTGTAATGATTTAATATAAATCATCAATAAGTTAAAAATTACATCAAGGATTAAAATTAAGTTACTTAATGTTATTAATTTTTATTATTAATATTAAAAAAATTAAATAAGAAACATTTTATGAATTGATATTTGTTCCAATAAAAGAATTTACGGATTATTAAATGGGCATTGAGACATTATTCCACCATAGTGTCTCTAGTTCCATATGTAATGAACAAATTACTATGGACCTAACATATCACCCAAATGGAATCAACATAAGGACCAATGAACATTCCTGGCCACCTTTGACCAACCATAGTCACAAGGGTATAAACACAAAAAACCATGGTATTTAATTCAGCCTCTTAGATAAAAAACATAATGTCTAATATATAACAAGAAGAATATAAAAAATTATTTTATTGAGTAGAAGAAAAGGTAAACATTTATTAGATATAAAAAAAACAATGAAAAAGGGTAATCTCAAAGTAAAGAAGTACCCAAACCATGTCTCCATGTGACTATCTATGACCACCATCACAACCCACATTAAATGTATCACATGTAATGTGAATTCATATGTTTACATGAAACCCCATCCATTAACTATATCCTTTGAAAAAAAATATTTATATAGACAAAGTTATATGCAAGGTGTGATTAAAACTCATCATTTTATACAACAATTAATATATACAATCTCTAATATAGTAAAACCACTTGTTCTAGTTTAAAAATATAATTTATAATATCTTTAATTTGAAAATATTTCTCAAAATACTTCCTTTTTTTTATTATAAAAATATTTACACCATAAAATATGAAAATAGAAATAAATATGAATGAAAATATAATTTTCTATAGTAAATGACTAACCATATCTCAAAGGATACACATGTGAGAAATAAAATAATGAAACAATACAACAATGAATAAAATCAAAGAAAATTATCTCTAAAATACATTAATATGTATCTTGGATATAAAGGTAACATATTACAATAATAAACAAAAATATTAATGGTATTTAGACCTACCACATCCTATTAGTATCCCAGCCATTACCCATATTCCTGAAACACTATATAAATGGTTTTCATTGGTTTATAACCAAAATCATTTAAGGTCAACAATGTGCTATATTTTCCTAAAAACTTATATTTAATAAATTATCACAGTTTTATAAATAATTTCTAAAGCCAATTATTTATCACTCGCACGATTGAAAAAACAAATTAGATTAGAAAAATGCATTGATGTCGCATCGAACACAAGGAGAGCATAAAAAAAATTTAAATAAAATCTCGTTAAACCCATTTTTATTGTAAAAATATATAAATTAGAAAATAGCCTTTATTGATATTAAATAAACAATTCTCGAAATGTAAACCAATAAAAATAATAATAAAATATGTTATTTCCTGAGAAATATCCAAAGTGTTTTGGTACATTGTAACATCCCATTATAATTTTTTGGTACATCTAGACACCCTATATTTAAAATTATTTGGTTGGGTCTGATTTTGTGGTTATTCCAGTGAAATTTTGAAAATTATGGAAGGCTCTTGGGATGTGCATGATTGGTGCACAGTTTATCCAAACTATGTTCCCTACTAGTGTAAGCCATACATACCCAATGATTTGAGGTTATAATAGTTGGCACAAGATTTGAAAAACCATTTTCCCAGCTAGTAGGAACCCTGAACCCCTTTATAGGGGTATATTATTATAGAACATTATTTGAGAATCCTTGCAGCCCCCTCGAGGAACTTGTGCGTCTGGATTTATTTTATTCGGAAAATTGAATTAAAAATTTAAGAACACTTATTTCTTCCTTTAATCAATAATAAATTGGGATTGGACGTCCTCATAGGTAATTAAATCTCTCAAATACCCATTTTCTCTCCTTTAAACCATTTCCAAGTAAGATTTCTGTAAGGAGAACATTTTATAATCTCCTATCAGTAAGAGTTTTCTTCTTAATATATATCCATCACCCATTTTATCTCCCCCTAGGGGTTTGTTAGATCTCCATGTTTTTTTGGAGGATATAAAATATGATATTTTAGATAATTATTCTAGGATTAATTATCTCATATTCATTGTGTTTTCTTCATTAGAGATCCTCATTGTAGGGGAAGTGATATGTGATCTTCATTTTAAGGTATGTGTTTCCATATAATTATGGAAAATTTATTTATCCTATAATTGAATTATTTAAATTACATTTATTTCAATTGGAATATAAAAACCCCAATTTTATGTAAATTGGGATTTGAAAATAATTATGCATAAAATTTTGGGATGACCTCCAATTCGAGTGAATTTTTGGGGTATTTGAAATTGATTGAATTGAGAAATTTAATTGTGATTTTATTTTCTGAAAATGATTTCAGAAAATGGATTTAATTTTATTTATAAGAACCCAATTGATTTTTTCCTAGAAATATAAATAAATTTATTAAAAACCCATGTTTGGTTTTGAATATGAAATTTGCATATTGAAATGGGAAATCAGCTAATTCAATTTTAAATAGTTTTGAAATAGTTTTCCAATTATTTTTTTTATTATTTGAGAACATGGAATCTTAGGTAGATAGTGAGTTATTAGGGATAAATAATCTTGGATGTAATTAAATAACAAGAATATAATGCTTTAAAACCCTAATGGAAACTTACTGGAAGATCAAATCCTCAGTTGGATATTGGTTAGTCCTCTTTGAAAAGTGTCGAAGGGATGTGTTTGCATAATTCCATTACAACGATTTGAGATTGTGAGGATCCCACAACCGGTAAACTATCAATATCTTGGAATATGAGGATATTTCCCCTTTGTGATTATTTATATATATATTTCATATTTTTTAAAACTTCTCATTACATATATTGAGAATTTATATAAATAGTTTCATATAAAAAATTTATTACGTCATTATTATAAATGTTTCTTTTAATTACAATAAATAAAATGTTTTCATTAAAATATTAAATTATGCTTCTATTCCGGATTTATTTGAAATTTGACTTAATTGTTTGTTTTATTATTATTGGAATCTTATTTTGTAACACTTGGTGTGACCACGCTGATCTCTTATCTCACACCCTACCTTTTCCATTGATCTTTTATAGATTTTATTCTTCTAAGTTCAAAAAATGGGAAATCACCAAATGGGGGGTAGTGGTTTTTGATATTTTGTCTTGGAGTGTTTTTTTGGGTACTTGGGTGTCTTGATCCAGTTTATATTCTTATTTCATATATTGGGTTTATACGCCTATTTGACTTTTGGTGTTTTTCTCTCTGTAGAATTTTCTTTTGATAATTCTGACTTGTAGCTATTTCTTCTTCTGTTTATACTGGAAAATTGTTCCCTTGTTATCTTTTATGATGATATTTTCTAGTCAAAACCCCATGGGGATCAGGAATTCCTTTTGTTAGATTTTATTTTTAGTTGGGTATTAGAGTACTAGGGTATCTGAGCTGGTACATGAAAAATTGTTATTAAATTTTCATGTCATACATCTTTCCATGATGTAAGTATATAGTTTTGAAATATTATTAGGACATTAGAGGTAGTTTTGAGTGATTTCTAGAACATCTCTCACTCTAATGGTCTATAAGTCAAAGGGGAGTGTTTTGAAAGATATATTGAGTATTAGTTCTAGTCTTATCCCTTATTTTGTTTTGGATTGGTTTAAATCCAAATATTTTTTTGTCTATTTAATGGGATTAATTTTCTTTGTCACTCTATTTGAGTGTAAATATGATTTCTTCAATGTTCCCCACTGATTTATTGTAGCAAAATTTCCCTAATAGGATGTGTGAATTCAATAAAGTAGGAAGATGTTGATGAACCATAGTGAGAAAATACACATGTGGACTAGAACCTAGTTTAGGTTATCATGTGTGTTTTCCATGCTCTAAGATAAGAAACATCACCCATTCATTTTAAGGATCTAGTTCTGGAACCTAAAAGGTATTAATTCATGCAACATTCTAAGTAATTCCATTTCTAGAAACCAGTAGAATTACAAGGATAAAAAATACATAATATGTTGAGGCTTGTTTTAGGAAAGTTATTTTTTTTATTTTTTTTCTTATAAATTCCTGATGAAATCAAGGAAAAATGTGACACCTTCATATTGTAAGGTCCGAGAATAAGATGGTAGGAAACAATGGTGATGGTGAAGAATTGTGAGGGATTAAAGTGAAATGAGTTTGAGGATCTATTAACCGACTTGTTCTATCCAAAGTCGATGGTTTTGGCCATGACTATTTAATATTCCAATCTCGAGTAGGTTGGTTGGACCATTATAGAATATGAAAATTTCATTAAAGAGATTTTTAAGTTTTCTACAATGATTATATCAAATTTGATAATGATGAGTCGAATGTTCAATGTGGGGATATTTTCAGATTTTATTTATTATGTTTTCTTGTTGAAACTCCATTTTTTATACTTATTTCATTGATATAGAGTTGGTGTTTGAGATGGATTTAGATGGTATGACAGTGTTGAGGGGAGTGCCTTTTTCTCCCAGTGGAAACTTTATGCGTTCATTAAAAGTAAATATGAAGCTTGATGATTATCAATATGGTGATCAGTATTTAGTTTCTTTCATACCTCGTGTAGTGCAGGGTAGTGTCCTATATATTTTTTACCATTATGGAAATTCTAGGAACTCGAAATAGATTTTCACGGAGGCACCCATTATATCAGGTTCTTGCTAACACTTGGGTCAAGAAAATATGTCAATCATATCTATTATACTCCATATTGTGCCATGATATCATCATAACTTAATAAAACTATGGTTTAATTAGATTCCTCATGAATAAATGGCTTCTAACAACAGGCATCTAAAATAAAGATTCTTCATGAAGTATAAGAGTGTCTAGATGTAGTAGATACAATTCCAGTGAATGTAAGAGGTGTCATCACTATAACTTCATCTCTATTGAATTATTTATTTGATATCAGTGCATCTCATTCATTCATTCTGACTCGTATTATGAATATTCTAAATATTAATTCATATATTTTTTCTTATGTGATTGATGTTACTACACCCCTCGTAGTGAATTGAGAGTAAGGTCTCTATTTTACGTCTCATGTTTTTCAATTATCACATATCATGCATTATAGGGATTTTTTGGTTCACAATATTAAACCTCTTTACTTTATTTTCAGAATATATTGGATGATTGAAAATAATACTCGACATTATTTTTTCATTAATGGGTCTCCATTAGTACACATGATGAGGTGTACCATTTTCTTCAAGATGATTTGGGCTTGAGATTGAGTAGATCCAGACATTCTTGTCCAGAGCTAAGGAAAGTAATATCAGTGTTCCCTTTTTCTATGTAGTGTTAATCCTTGATATATAAGATCCCTCAAATTTTCATCTATTTTCTTAATGTTTTTCCTTTTGAAATATTTATTTTTCTGCCAGTAATAGAGGTATAGTATTATATCTATTTAAAATATGATACTCAACCAATGTGTATTACTTCATACCACAAGGATCCAACCGAAAATAAATAGTTGATTAATATGTTGTATAATTTTTAGATAAAGTCTTTATATTCCTAAGTGTGTCACCTTGGGTGGTTCCAGTTCTCTTTTTTATGAATAATGATGGGAACTTCTCCATTGTGTTGATTACCAAAATTTCAATTATGTTATGATAAAGAACAAGTATTTTTTTCCTATAATTAATGATCTATTTGACCAGTTGAAAGAGGTGAAGTGGTTCTGCAATATTTACCTCTGTTCCCATTACCATCATTTGAGAATAAAATAATTTGATATTTTGGAACCCTCCTTCTAGGATAGGTATGACAATTATGAGTTCATCTTCATGCCATTTGTTCTAACCAATGCTCTATCTCTATTTATGGAATTGTTAAACATGATCGTCCATGAGTATCTTTATACTTTTGTGGTGGTGTTTATTTATGACATCCTAGATAACTCTATGTTTTAGGAGGATCATATGAATAATTTTATAGAATATCTATAATAGTTGAGAAATCACCAACTTTATGCCAAGCAATCAAGATGTGATTTTTAGACCAGGGAATTGACTTTATGGGTACATGTGGTGGCATAACATGGTATCAAAGATGATCCTTTGAATAAAAAATATATTATAACATTGTATAAATCATGTAATTATTTCAATATTTGAAGATAAATTGGTTTAGAGGGGTATTTTCGCTAGTTCGTAAAGGATTTCTCAAAGTTGGATTCTCTGATGAACGCTCTCACTTGAAAGGAAGTAAATTTTATATGGGATGAGAAATTTCATATTTCATTTGTATATTTTAAATATATATTGACAACTGCACTTGTGTTGACTCTTATAGAGACCGTGTAGGAATATGTGGTCTCCTATGATGCAACATGTTCGGATTTTTATGTGTTCTTATGTAGGATAACCATGTTGTTTCCTATAGATCATGGAAGCATGGGACACATGGAATGAATAACATTATCCATGACATAGAACATGAATAATTGATTCATTTTCATAGTATTTAGAGTAATTACATTTTTTTGGGAAAGATTAACCATGTATTCTGACCTTAATAGCATGAGTTATATCTTCTCTAAAAAATATTTGAATCTCTGTCAAATGTGTTGGGTAGAGTACCTAAAATATTTTTATCTTAATGTTGTATATTCCCTATGAAAATTATTCATTGAAAATTATATGAGAATGATTCTCTTGACCCATGAAATAAATAAATCATCATAAGGGTGGATGTTAATGGTGATTTATGAAAATTTTCTTATTGGAGTCTGGAAAATTGGGGTTGAGGTTGTTTTTTCTAGTGTTTAGTAAACCTTTGATCTTCTTGATATGATTATTTACAAATATCATATTTATGATAAATTCAAAAACATTAGAGACACTCTTTATGGTGGGGGATACTATTGTCGAGTGGTTATTCTCATATAGGGAATTGTATGTTACCATAATCATTCTTTTTTACTGTCATCGGTCATGAAATCTATGATTGGGTATTTCCATAATTCCTAGTGGGATGTTAACCTATAAACCATTAAGATGTTCTATGACATGTGACTATGATTCTGGTGGATAGGTGTTAGACTGGGAATTACTAAATTTCTCTCTCGCTATTATACTTCCTAATAGGTCAAGGTTGAACACCAAAGATATATTGGCTTGAATCGGCCACATACAGTGCCGAATTTGATGTGGGATGAGATATCTATGGACATAGTTTTTGGGTTTATTTGTAACTATAAAAAGAGGAATTCGATGTGGGTTGTGATCGATAAACTGGCCAAATCTTCCCACTTTATACCCATTTGTGATAAAACAAAAGTTGTGGAGTTGGGAGATCTCTATGTGAATATGATTATTAATTTTTATATAGATCCATATGGTATAGTCTCCAATATAGATCTATAGTTTAATACTCACTTTATTAGAGGCATTTAGGTGGCACTTGGATATCATATCTATTTTAGTATGTCATACCTTCAGTAGTATGATTTACAGATAGAATGATTTATACATATTATTGAAGATATTATTCATCCATCTGTTATAGAATTTGGTGGATCTTAGGTTGATCATTTGGGGACTAATGGGTTTTATTATAACAAAAATTAGTAGTCTGTAATCAGGATTTCTCATATTGAGGCCTTTTATGGTGGTATTTTAAATCTCTATTTTCTTGGTCAAAGATAAGTGAGTGTTCCTTGGTTGGAATAATGTTGGTTCAATAAATGATAAAAAAATATTAAGTTGATTTTTCAAATAATGTTGTCCACAAATAGCCGATCTAAATCATATGTTGATCGTCATTGTATTATTTATGGATTTTTAGTTGGTGATCTGGTATTCGTGGAAGTCTCACATTTTTTGGGTCATTGATGACTATGATTGAAATGTGATCTTCATACTCGTTTTGTGGGACCATTTCACGTTTTTGAGTAGGTGCGGAAAATTTATTTACATTTAAAAATTCCTCCATAGTTTCAACATATACATAACGTGTTTCATATAATATAGCTATGAAAGTATCTTTCTCATCGATCTCACATTTCAAGCTGGAGTGATCTTGATGTTGAAGATTATTTATTTGTGACTATGTATATTTTTAAGATAATTGATACTCATGATACATGGGAGAGATAGGCAACTATGAGAGAGAATTTGTTTCATCTTTTTGACATGGAGACTCTATAGTAGGCTTTGTGGTAAAAAAATTCTTTTATGTTGGGGAGGTTTTAAAATCTCATTAAAATTTTCAGGTACTCCTTGACCCCATTTTGAACATATTTGTTTGGGTCTCATTTTGGGGTTCTTTAGGTAAAATTTTGAAAATTTTGGAAAGCTCTTGTGTCATACATGGTTTGTGCATAGTTTACCCAATCTGTGCACCCTTCTAGTAAAGACCGTGAAAACAATGTTTGATATCCGACAGGTAAGATATTTACACTTGTTTTCTATATCTCTCTATCCTACTCTCTTGTCCATAAGGTTTTTAGGTTCTCCATGTTGATGGAGGATCTAAATTTTATTATTTTAGATCTTTAATATAGTTCTGATTCTTAGATATTATTTTCCAACATTCTTCGTTGGAGTTTCTCATTATGGGTGTTTGGATATGTGATCTTCATGTTAAGGTATGTTCTTTCATTTACATTTGGAAAATTTATTTCACCTAGAATGGTTTGATTTAAATTATATTACTTTAAATTGGATTACAAATAGCCCAAGTTGATGTGAATTGATATTTGAATTAATTTGATAGGAAATTTGGGGAAAACCCCTGATTCTATTTATTTGGTGTGTGACTTGAAATTGATGGAATTGGGAAATTTAATTGTCAATTTTTTTTGAAATTGATTTATAAAAATGGATTACATTATTTTTATAAGAATACCATTTCGCACTGTCCTGTAAAAAGGAATAACTTGAATAAACAACATTGTTTGGTTTTTAAAGAGAAATTGAAATATTGAAATTGGAAATGGGCTAATTGTAATTTAAACAATTTTAAAATAACATTACCATTATTTGTTATTTTTTAGATCATATAATCAATGTTATTTATTGATATATTAGGGAAAAACACAAAAATTTTGAATTTCCCTAGAATTGAATTTGTGATTTACAATAGTAACATAAACTTATTGGAAGATCGTATCCTCTATAGGATGATGGCTAGTCCTCTTTGACCAGTGTCAAAGGGACATGTACAGTAATTATCATTGGCACTATATTAGAGTGTGAGGGTCCTATAACATAGAACTATTGTACCTCTTGGAATATTACTATGTTTCACAATTGTGATAATTTTGATATATATGAAATTCGTTTTATAACTTATTTGAAAATTCCATCTAAATTTATATAAACTATTTAATAGAAAATATTTATTAAGACATTGTTCTAAATGATTCTATTAATTGATATGAATAATTTTTTTTGTTATAAATATGAAATTTAAATGGAGATCTAGTTTTATTTGAAACTTAAAAGCATGATTTCATTTATTATTACTGGACTCTTATTTTGGATCACATGGTGAGACACCACTAGGGTTTTAGCTCGCACCCTACATTAGCCTTTATGAATTTCTAGATTTCCTTATGCTAGGTTTGAGCAAGGGAGATTCACAACACAGAGGTGGAGGTTTTTGATCATTGGGCTTGGAGTGTAGGGTTCATTAGGACATGGGGCTGTATAGCCTATTTTCCTTGGTTTACTTTAGATTTATATACATGTTTGACTTACGATACTATTCTCTATGTGGATTTTTCAATGGAGTATACTAACATGTACATGTTTCCTCCGATGTTTATGTGAATAAAAAATTCAATCATTGTCTTATATTATGCTAGGTGTTGGTCACCAACCCATGGGGATTCAGAATGCCCATTGGTTATGTCAATGTCGGCTTGGGTATCTGAGTCTCAGGTATTCGGGCTAGTTTGTGACATTCCTTCCTCCCTAATACATGATGAATAGTCACTATTGAAAATGGTTGATGAAAATGAATAGATCTAGTCCTCAAAAGGATAAATGAAAATAAAAATTTATTAATTCCACATTAAAATAATTGATTGCTCATTTACACACAATTTGAAATATATTATATTTATATAATTGGAGGTAAAGATATGATTTAGTGAGAAAAGGAGAAACCATTAGGATATTCCAAAAAAACTAGATGATATCAATTATAAATAATCGAGAAGAAATATAAGGCAAAAGGAATAACAATAATGAGCATTAAAGATAGGTAGTATTGAGAAAATGAGGTATTGAGTGGATATTAGTGTGAAAATTACCAAGGGTATACATGTAACATTATTAGTATCAGAAAATCACATGAGTCGCTTAGTTAGTTACCATAGTTATAAAACCCATGCTCTAATCCTGTGATCAAAACTATCATTAAAAAGAAACTCTCCAAATTCTAGGGAATAGAAAAATAGATAGATAATCCATGTGATGGACATACAACCAACATTATAATAAAACCCAAATGTCCAGATTATTTTCATGGAAGTCATTCTTGTTTTGTAAAAATGTACTCATACTCGAAAAATAAACCCTGGAACCAAGAGATCAATTTCTATTGTTTATGACATCGTCACTACTAAGGATTCATTGACTGTGCGCCTATCTTGTTTCACAAAAAACTCAAAATTATCCACACCAGACACCAAAAAGAAAAAAAATCTCCACAGATACATACTATTGAAAAATAAAACATATATGTTTCCCAAATGTAGATGCAATTTTGTCACCAATCAAATTTATGTACCATAATGAACTGATAATTAAAACACACAAAGTGTAAGGACACAACTACATCATTTTATATTCTTGATCCTATTTTTGATCGCTATACCATCCCCACTGTCATAGTACACACACCAAGTGAATTTTTTAATCAATGTATCATCTTTTTCTAACGGACTGTTATCTAAAATACATCCTTACCCATTGAGGTATCAACCTCACAGTCAACATCCTCCCATTAAATGAAATGAGAATGATCTAGTTGAAACTATATCAATTGGTAATCATTAAACACATTATGAATTGATTTAAATCCAGAAAAAAATTCTAAAAAATAACACACCTTTCGAACATGATTGGTAATCTCAAAAGGGATAATCAACCATAATGTCAACATACCATGCACTCATAAGAAACGATTCCCCAATTCAAGTGAAAACCTATGAAAAATCTATTCTCCAACAATTAACAGCATCCGTTGATGATAATTTTATGTTTGTTATTTATAATGAATATTAGCTCTTTCTAACGTGTATTAAATTTACTGCTCCTTTTTATTAATCTCTGTGAAAAGCCTTGTTACTTTAGAGGACCATACTACTAAATACACCTAGGATTATGTAGATGTACTTTTCTAATAATACAAGTTCTCAAAATAAACCATTTTAATAAATTCCTAAAATATATTTCTATATTAAGTACCCAATATAGTGATATGTTTCTCAAATGAGACACTAAAATCAATCGTTCATGACTATAGAATTTAGTGGTGAATAATAAGAGAATTATATGTATTTTGATTCATATAATGGTGATCTGCCATATATGAGTTCAATTTTCACCCATCACCTCTGGTAAACCATTCAAAAATAAAGAAGTGAACTATGGATCATTATCATACATGATAGAAAAAAGAATTCCATAGAGATTCATCATCTCTTCGCAATACAGTGACAAACTGAACTCGCACATCCATATTCGGTACTATAAAAATGTTGTGTATTTTTTATATAAATGATAACTGAAAAATACACAGTATATTATAAAACTGTTGTTCTTTTCCAATCAAGGATATGAGGAATTAGACAAAACTATACAATTTTTCATAGTTGTAAAAAAATTATACAATTAACTAATTATCTTCATGCGTGTTACCTCCTTTTATAATACATGATCCTTTGGAATTTATACTTCACCTATGTAAAATGTTTTAAAACATTGAGCTAGAAAAATATATCCCAGAAAGGGGTTTAAAATTAAGTGAAAAATACATTGAAATCCTTTTAAAACATTTTATATAATGTAAAAATATTTGATATTACAAAATAATAAGGTCACATCATTATAAAATTCCATTAGTCTGTTTCAAAACCTTTTCAAAATTCATATCATATTCAAATCCATTCAAAAATATCCTTTTAAAAATACCTGGATTTCTCCATAAAACTAATTTCAAAATAATAACTTTTTGGATTAAAATGATGTGCATCAAATTTTAAGAAGAAATTGTGAACACTAATGGTATCAAATGTAGGACAACATCCCATTGGAGTCATGTGTTCAGTCTCCATACATCATCACCACCTTATTAGATACTGTAGTGAAGAATTTTATCAAACGATTTTTTAGTCTACTTTTGTCAATCATAACCCACTAAAAACATTTGAACATTTTAAAAACCATTTTCTGATAGAATAATATAATTTTATAAGGATGGATGGCAGGGTTAGGGGAGAGAACGGAGGTGAATCACCTTATTGAAGATGGAGGTAAATTTGAAAACAGTAAGGTATTGATAGATCGTGTGAACATGTTGGTCACAAAGATCACCTCTATTTCTCTTGTAAACCCAAATCGGTGACCATCTCTCCTGATGTTCCGGTTGAATGAAAGAAAAATTTCACAGATGTGGTGAAGTCTACATCCAATTTTTCCTTCTTGAATTTCGATATACCTCTGCCTGGAAGAATCATTAGGAAGGGAAGGATTGCGCATGTTTCGGCCAATCAAGACGATGTTGAAGAACGAATGAAGTTGTGCAGGTATTCGATTATCGCGCGTGTAATTGTCCCCAAAGGTGCAAAATTGGGCGAATTTTGCCTACAGGGTTTTTTTTCTTTTTAATGGGTCAAACGTTTAAATAATTAGTTATCTGGGTCTCTTGAGCGCCAGACCATGTGGCGCTCAAGGGTTTTGGAATTGGAGCGCCACTTCAAGTGGCGCTCCACCAATTTGGTGGAAGAAGGGTGCAGCGCCACTTGAAGTGGCGCTGAAAAAATAAATACAAACCGTGCAGCGCCACTTGAAGTGGCGCTGCACCCTTCTTCCCAATCAATTCGGCGCCACTTCAAGTGGCGCCGAAACACCCCACCATCCTATAAATAGGACCCTCGCCCCCTACCCCATTCCTCACTTCCTACCTCTCCCCACCCCCATTCCTCCCTCCCTATCCCTTCCTCTCTCTCTCTCTCTCTCAAACTTTTTTCTTGCGTTCTTCGGTTGCTGCGAAGCCTTGCCTCTTCGGTTGCTCTGCCTGTGTACCTACATCATCACAAATTTGAGGTAAATCTTTCTTTAAATTTATTTAATAGTTTTATTTAATAATTTTGTTGTTTAATTTATAGAATTAGTATATAATATTTGTATTTTATAAATAGTATGGTTTTTTAAATGTAATTAGATAATGAAATGATTAGTTAGTTAAATAATTAATCATAATTAGTTGATTAATCAAGGATAATTAAGTTATTAATTAATCATAATTAGGTAAATAGTTAAATGTAATTAGGTTATTAATTAATGATTATTAGCTAATTAATTAATCATAATTAGCAAATTAATTAATCATAATTATTTAATTAATGAATCATAATTAGTTAATTAATTCATTATAATTAGGTTATTAATTAATGGTAAGTAGGTAATAAATAATCATAATTAGTTAATTAAATAATCATAATTAGTTAATATCATAACTAATTAATTAATTAATCATAACTAGTTAATTAATTAATCATAATTAGTTAATTAATTAATCATAATTAGTTAAGTAATTAATCGTTATTAGTTAATTAATTAATCATCGTAATTAGTTAATTAATTAATCATAATTAGTTAAGTAATTAATCATAATTAGTAAATTAATTAATCATATTAGTTAATTAATTAATCATAATTATTTAAGTAATTAATCATAATTAGTTAATTAATTAATCATAATTAGTTAATTAATTAATCATAATTAGGTTATTAATTAATCATAATTAGTTAATTAATTAATCATTAGTAGTTAATTAATTAATCATAATTAGGTTATTAATTAATCCTAATTAGGTTATTAATTAATCATAATTAGTTAATTAATTAATCATAATTAGGTAATTAATTAATCATAATTAGGTTATTAATTAATCCTAATTAGGTTATTAATTAATCATAATTAGGTTATTAATTAATCATAATTAGGTAATTAATTATTCCTAATTAGGTTATTAATTAATCATAATTAGGTTATTAATTAATCATAATTAGGTTATTAATTAATCATAATTAGCTAATTAATGAATCATAATTAGGTAATTAATGAAACATAATAGGTTAATTAATTAATCATAATTAGGTAATTAATTAATCATAATTAGGTAATTAATGAAACATAATTAGGTAATTAATTAATCATAATTAGGTAATTAATGAAACATAATTAGGTAATTAATTAATCATAATTAGGTAATTAAATAATCATAATTAGGTAATTAAATAATCGTAATTAGGTTATTAATCAATCATTACTTGCTAATTAATCAATCATCACTTGCTAATTAATCAATCATCACTTGCTAATTAATTAATCCTAATTAGTTAATTAATTAATCATAATTAGTTAATTATGTAATCATAATTAGCTAATTAATTAATCATAATTAGTTAATTAATTAAGCATAATTAGTTAATTAAGTAATCATAATTAGGTAATTAATTAATCATAATTAGTTAATTAATTAATCATAATTAGTTAATTAATTAATCATTAGTAGTTAATTAATTAATCATAATTAGGTTATTAATTAATCCTAATTAGGTTATTAATTAATCATAATTAGTTAATTAATTAATCATAATTAGGTTATTAATTAATCATAATTAGGTTATTAATTAATCATAATTAGGTTATTAATTAATCATAATTAGGTAATTAATTAATCATAATTAGGTTGTTAATAAATCCTAATTAGGTTATTAATTAATCATAATTCGGTTATTAATTAATCCTAATTAGGTAATTAATAAATCATAATTAGGTAATTAATGAAACATAGTAGGTTATTAATTAATCATAATTAGCTAATTAATTAATCATAATTAGGTAATTATTGAAACATAATTAGTTAATTAATTAATCATAATTAGGTAATTAATTAATAATAATTAGGTAATTAAATAATTGTAATTGGGTTATTAATCAATCATTACTTGCTAATTAATCAATCATCACTTGCTAATTTATTAATCCTAATTAGTTAATTAATTAATCATAATTAGTTAATTAAGTAATCTTAATTAGCTAATTAATTAATCATAATTAGTTAATTAATTAAGCATAATTAGTTAATTAAGTAATCATAATTAGGTAATTAATTAATCATAATTAGTTAATTACTTAACCATAATTAGGTTATTAGTTAACCATAATTAGGTAATTAGTTAACCATAATTAGGTAATTAGTTAACAATAATTAGGTAATTAGTTAACCATAATTAGGTAATTAGTTAACCATAATTAGGTAATTAGTTAACCATAATTAGGTAATTAGTTAACCATAATTAGGTAATTAGTTAACCATAATTAGGTAATTAGTTAATCATAATTAGGTAATTAGTTAACCATAATTAGGTAATTAATTTATCATAATTAGGTTATTAGTGAAGTAGTTATATTATTCAGCGAAGTAGTTATATTAATTAGCGAAGTAGTTATATTAATTAGCCAAGTAGTAGTAAATTGCCTATGGAATATACCTTTGCATTACATTCTAGGAATGATAATGAATTTAGTTTTCAATCTACCTTGAACTCGGTTTGTAATTGAAGTTGTGAACTTGAATTTAGTAGTTCAATATATTTTTTGCATATTAAGTGTTAGAGTTATCATGAAATGATTGCTCTCTTGAGTAAAGTATCCCCGGGTAGAGGGGCTTTGGGTCGGACCACCTACTTTCCTGGAGGCTTGCCTTGTCTAGGAAAGTGAATGGGGTTAGCTATCTGTCGCTCCGGGCTTACTCATGTGGAGACTTCCAATTTCATATAACTCTATGCTTTTACATGACGTGTTCGTGTACCTCATGCATATAATGCATGTGGATATGTATAAATATATTTGACTTCTATTTTTTGGTAAGTAACACAAACTTGTGGGTTGTGTAAATAGTTACTCATCAATATGGTTTGAACATATTGATTTGGTGGAGGGATTAGGATTCCAACCTAAATTACTAGAAGCATGCATACATAAATTGATTCTTTAATCAGATTTAATTAATAACAGTGGTTTCTATTAGATAAAAAAGATGGTCGCCGCTTATATTTATTGCAACGGTCAAATAATTGAGACAGAACAAGGATGTAGTTATAGTACACATCCAGAAGCTGTTGTGATGCTTGGAGGATGTACTACTTTGGAAGATGTGAAAAGGAAAATTCATCGGAGGTTAAAACTCGCGAGGAATCAAGTAATAGAGTCCATTACATTCAGACATCTTCAATTTATAGATATGTTTTGGCATGTGCCCTATCCGGTAAATGATGATGATGATTGGGAATATATACTTTCATTGGTTAAGTATATACCTGAGAATCAAATGATGGAGTTGTATGTCACTATATCTACAATGGAGGTTCCATCGACATTGGAAGTTGACCCATCTCAAATTCATGAAACTATGTCATATGCTCCTTCACATCAAGACGTTCCATCAGCATCAGTAGTTATTCCATCATTTCCATCAGCCACAGTTTCAATGGATAGTCCTCCACATACTTTAGATGCATTGGTTGATGAATTTGAGGATGATGAAAATTTTGAACAAGATGAAGAGGAAGTTGAAGAAGAAGAAGTGCATGCGGAAGATCAGTATGTACCAACTCATGCGAGGTTCAACCGACCATTGAACCATCCTCCATTATTGGCTTCCTGGTCGACTGAAGGCATGAATCGCTTGCCAGAATTTGATTATTCAGTTATCACTCCCAGTTCAGAATTTATAGGAATCATTGGTGGCATAAATCGAGTGTCAGATAACGATGTTCTGTATATTGGCAGAGAGTTTGAGAGCAAAGAAGCAATGAAAAATGTGATAAAACAATATCACATTGAAATACATTACTCATATGTTGTAGAAGAGTCAAAGAGATTTTATTATTTGATCCGTTGTGACAAATCTGAATCGAACTGTCAAATGCGTCTGCGAGCTATTATTGATAACACTTTTCACAGCTGGCGTATCACTAGATTTACTCCACACACATGTGTGAACCCAAGCTTGGCACAGGAACACTCTTCATTAGATGTTGAGTTTGTTTCAACTATTATTGTTGAAATGATTAGAGCATGTCAAGATGTCCCCGTGGTTCTGGTCATTGAGCGAATCAAACAGCTTTTTGGGTATCGAATCTCTTACTGGAAGGCATGGGCAGCACGACAAAAGGCTATTGTGAAAGTGTATGGTGATTGGGATGACTCTTATAGAGTTCTACCACAACTGTTGGAGCTTCTACGCCACAACAATCAAATAGTTTATCGGTTACATACAGTTGAATATGTTAACCAACAGAACCAACTTGACCGCTCAATGGTTGTGTTTGATAGATTATTTTGGACATTTTTACCATGTGTGGCAGCTTTTAGACATTGCAAGCAGTTCATACAAATTGATGGAACATTTCTGTATGGAAAGTATACCAGAACTTTATTGATTGCCGCCACACAAGATGGAAATCGAGCCCCTCTGCCTATAGCATTTGCAATTGTGGAGAAAGAGAACTTCTCATCATGGAGCTGGTTTCTGGCATGTCTCCGAGAGTTTGTTACGGATGCAGAAGGGATTTGTCTTATTTCTGATCTCCACCGTGCAATCAAGGAGGCGATACAGTCTGAGGGTCTTTCGTGGAGACCACCATATGCCCATCATCGATACTGTATTCGACACATTGCCAGCAATTTGCGAAAGAAGTTCAAGAATGAGTCGATGAAAAAGGCAATCTTAAAAATTGGTATGAACATCCTTTTCTGTTTAAAATGTTTTTGTCGTAGTTATTTTCATAACTGTTCAGATGACTGTTTATATGATAGCATATGATCCTCAACAACAATGGATGGAGGAGCGTCTTCAAGATATCCATAGAGTGAATCCAGAAGTGTATGATTACATGATGCAAATTCCAAAGCAGAAATGGTCGTTGGCATATGATTATGGGAGGAGATATGGTCATATGACGACCAACATCGTAGAATGTATAAATGGAGTTTTCAAGGGTGTTCGAAAACTACCTATCACAGGTAAATACGAATATTTCAATATATGTAACTCAGAAGAGTTACTATTATAATATAATATTTGAATAATGTCGTAAATCTAAATTTCAGGGTTGGTACAAGAGACCTTCTATCGTAGTGTAAAGTACTTTCTGGAACGAGGAAAGCAAGCTGAAGAGGGCTTGAACAGAGGGATGCACTATGGACACCATTTCCAACGCGAGCTAGATACAGTTCTTCAGGAGGCTGCAACTTTCCGTGTAACTGCATTTAATCATCCAGAGCAACGATTTGAGGTCGCTGAGCCCGGTGATGCTATGGCATGTAGCAATGGTCGTGTGCGAGTTGTTTTATTGGAGAAGCGTTACTGTGATTGTGGCAACTTTCAGGCACTGAGATATCCCTGCGGCCATGTGATTGCTGTATGTGCTTAGGTACACGTATCTTGGGAGCAGTTCGTTGACCCAGCTTATCGACTCGAGAGCATCAACTCCTGCTACAATACTCCGTGGATGCCAATCGGGGAATATCAGAATTTTCAGCTGCCTGATGGCGCACCCACGCTTCTACCGAACAGCAATAGACTTCGACCTAAAGGGAGGCCAAAGTCGACTCGTATTCGAAATGAGATGGATTGGCCTAGTGAACATCCAGCTGGACGGCGGTGCAGCATATGCCGCCAGGAAGGTCATACGAAGACACGTTGCCCTAGACACATAGGGCAATCATCTAATGGTTAAAATGAATCATGTATTCTATCAGTTACTGTAAAACTTTGTACATGTAATTATTTTTATCATTTCACCATTTATAATCATATTTGTCTTACTTGTAAATAGGGTAATTTTTGGAAAATGTACCACGATTTCACGTGACATTTTTTGTCGAACGATCAACATTACATGAGTAGCTTTAAACAAACAACACCAACTCAAAAAAAAGGAATGTACCTGTATAAGAAAACAAAACCATTTGAAGGGAGGTATTATACCATCAGGAAGAGAGATTCTAGAAATGTGCAATGTTATGACAAACCTTTAGATGAAATGTGTCAGTTCCCCACTAGATGTGCATGTTTCTTCAAAATTTTCAGGCTGGAGATAATCCACCTTAAGTTTCACATAGCCTTATGTCTTCCATGGATTAATGTCAAACACTTCAACCAATTTGTTTACTTTATGGGGAAGTAAAACCTCATTCCTTTGAATATGCACATTACCATGAACATATAAAATCATCATTTTGCAAGAAAAACTACTAATCTCATGTTCACTGAAATACCCCTTAACGTAAGAATGATACAAATAGTGTAAGTACCCAATAGCAAGATTCCAATCCATTTTGAAGGATAATGGGGATGACAAGGAAACATCAACCCCCAGGCCCACCCCTTCCACCCATTCAACCAACTTCGGTAACTCCTATAGAAGTAGTTTTTCAAAAAAATGAAATGTCACACCACCACAGCTTCCTACATCCATATTAACCGCCCAATTCAGTTTCATTAAATGTGGACAGTCCCCATTTTTACCAAAGTCAATGATGCACTATTAAACCATCACTTTTCAACCCCCGCCTCAAAAATACAAAATGCTTTGAGGGATGAGAAATGATTCGGTGCATTTTAGAACATTGAAATGTGTCGAATCATTTCTCATCCCTCAAAGCATTTTGTATTTTTGAGGTGGGGGTTAAAAGAGGTGGTTTAATAGTGCATCATTAACTTTGGTAAAAATGAGGGCTGTCCACATTTAATGAAACTGAATTGGGGGTTTAATATGGATGTAGAAAGCTGTGGTGGGGTGACATTTCATTTTTTTTGAAAAGCTACTTCTATAGGAGTTACCGAAGTTGGTTGAACGGGTGGAAGGGGTGGGCATGGGGGTTGATGTTTCCTTGTCATCCCCATTATCCTTCAAAATGGATTGGAATCTTGCTATTGGGTACTTACACTATTTGTATCATTCTTACGTTAAGGGGTATTTCAGTGAACATGAGATTAGTAGTTTTTCTTGAAAAATGATGATTTTATATGTTCATGGTAATGTGCATATTCAAAGGAATGAGGTTTTACTTCCCCATAAAGTAAACAAATTGGTTTAAGTGTTTGACATTAATCCATGGAAGACATAAGGCTATGTGAAACTTATGGTGGATTATCTCCAGCCTGAAAATTTTGAAGAAACATGCACATCTAGTGGGGAACTGACACATTTCATCTAAAGGTTTGTCATAACATTGCACATTTCTAGAATCTCTCTTCCTGATGGTATAATACCTCCCTTCTCATCTCACCTTACCAAGAAAAATTATCTAGAGCTTTTGAGGTTGATTTATACTCAGGGGCATGACAAAATTGCAAAGATGTTTCTATTGTTACTAGACACATAGGGCAATCATCTAATGGTTAAAATAAATCACGTACTCTATCATTTACTGTAAAACTTTGTACATGTAATTATTTTTATCATTTCACAATTTTTAATCATATTTGTTGTACTTGTAAATAGGGTAATTTTTGGAAAATGTACCACGATTTCACGTGACATTTTTTGTCGAACGATCAATATTACATGAGTAGATTTAAACAAACAACACCAACTCAAAAAAAGGAATGTACCTGTATAAGAAACCAAGACCATTTGAACTATTAAATGAAAATGTCATCAGTTTTTTATAATGAAAGATGAACTTACAGTGACTACAAAACAAAAACGAGGAAACTCTGAACGTCTTCACCCCAACACCCCAACACGGGAGACAACAACTAACCCAATGTGTTTATGCTTCTTTCAAAATTATATGATAAATTACATATCTTACATGATAAAAGTCATAACTTACATGAAATTAATGTTTTATTGTTTGCATATTCAAATGGAGCAGCCACTTTTATCTTGTCAGGAGACGCACGTGTCGCGCGATGTGTTGGCGCGACGACCTGTTAGACATCTTCATGTTCGGAGAGCGCACCGTTTCCATCATGAGGCACCGCCGGAAGCTATTTGTCCATACCTTAGACGTGCATGCTTTTATGGAGTCGCTATGTCTGACTTCAAGACCATCGACCATCATTTGATAGCTGCATTGGTTGAGAGATGGCGGCCAGAGACACATACATTTCATCTCCCAGAGGGGGAGATGACTATTACATTAGAGGACGTCGCCTACATGCTGGGGTTACTTATCCATGGAGATGCAGTTATGGGGGCCAGTACCGGCGATTGGGTTGCAGTCATACAGAGGCTGCTAGGCATTGACGTCATCGGCGCACGGGGTGTCCTCCAGGGTTCGCGCTTGCGAATGAGGTGGCTCGATCAGCATTTCGACGTCATTTCAGATGATGCAGACGAGGAGACGCTTCTTCAGCACACACGTGCATACATTTTGCGGCTGCTCGGAGGCATGTTGTGCGTCGACTACTCCACCGCTTTGGTACACATGATGTACCTCCCATTACTTGAGGTTCTGGATCATACTGCTACATACAGTTGGGGATCCGCTGTATTAGCACATCTGTACAGATCTCTCTACACCAGTTGTCAGGCCGATTCACATCAGATTGCAGGTTGCATGGTGTTAGTACAGATGTGGGCCTGGGAGCGTTTTCCACGAATCGCTCCTCGAGTTGTCACACCGCTTGCACCGGAGCTACTTCAGGACTGTCCTCGGGGACGATGGTATGTCTACGTCATTACTTTCGGTTATTTAGTACTTTTGTTATTGTTTTTTATAAACTTACCGTAGGTTACTCTTTTTTCACCAGGTGGAGTCAGTCTCAGAAGTTTGCACATACTCCGAGACATAGTGTGCACAGCTTCAGACAGATATTCGATGCTATAGTGCCGACTGATGTAAGTTAAACAATACTTTTTTGTAGGAAATTTTTTTTTGTTATCACTATTTTAAGTTATTTCAATATAATCTCAGTAAAATTATCATGCTACTATATGACTTATTTTTTGAGTTTACATTTCAGGTTTCATGGACTCCTTATACAGGTTATGTCTACGCATCACTTCCACTATACTGCACATCTTTGGCTGGAGATCCTGCTGCAGTAGTACCACTCATTCACTTCCACATCGTTGAGTGGCACCAGCCAGACCGAGTCATGCGCCAGTTCGATTTTATACAGCATATCCCCTTGGCACCATGACAGTCTACCGAGTTACATTCGATTGTGCTTATAGGTAGACAGACGACAGACTGGCGGCGACATCATGCATCTTATATCCAGCTTTGGGACAGGTGTGCCCGATTCAGTATCTTTCCACAGGGATATATCACATCACACTCTCATTTATCTGATCAGGGGGATTATGCACACTAGTATCGATGACATACCATCATGTACCTTACACGTCAGGGGATTGGCATTCAGCGATTGGTATGTTTACTAAGATTTATTAATTTTGTTTAACTCATTTTTGATATTAATTTGATTGTCATTTCATTTGCAGGCAGACGCCATTGGTCAGCTTGCACATTCCACGCAGCCTCAGGAGCATGCATATATTCTGCGGGAGGTAGTTCATCGGGATGTGGTGGCTCTATTGGATCATCTCCGGTTGATACGTGATGGTTTTTTGATAAGGAGCCACAGATATATCCTGATCCATATCTTCAGGCAGAAGCACCTGAGGATGACGATGTCCCTGCTATGCCTGCTGAGGAGGATGCACCGCCACCGCCGCCGCCAGCTGGACGACAGAGACGAGCACATCCGGGGGGGCAGAGGCGACCACATCGACATCCGAGAGCGGCTCCTGCAGATGTCGTCGCACCACAGACAGACGATCTCGCCCAGCCGACTGATGATTTTGCACAGCAGGGAGACATTTATATACCGCATATGGCGTCTCCGCAGACTACTATGGACTTCGATCTGGGTGCATTCACACAGCTTATGGCGGCCCCCTCTCCTCCCGACGAGGCCTTCTTCAGTACCCCATTTCTACCATTTATAGGAGCTTCAGATCCATATGTCACCCCATATGGTTTTGGGGCATCCTCACATGATTTTGGGGCGTCCTCACATGATTTTGGTCAATCCTCTACACAGCATCATGAGGAGGCACCAGAAGCACCGGAAGAGGAGGAACCAGCAGAGAGGACACCGGAGCGACATGGACGTCGGACGCGGAGAGGACGTGACATTCAGACACCGCGTTGTAGTACCGGGGGGCATCGTCATTGATGTTTTTGGATGTAATGTTGTATATATTAAAAAACTTATTCACTATGATAAGTAACTGTTGTTTAAGTCAAATAACATGAAAATCAAAAATCTATTAAATACAAACTTATTTCAATTAACTATTAAATTATAAAGTACAGGTACAATATAAACAAAATTTGTCACAGCGAGTTAACCATTAATAATTAATAATTATAATGAGAAATAATAATTAATAATTATATTACTAACTAATTAATTATTGTATATAAAATAATAATATTTTATAGACGTTTAAAGTCACATAGTTGAAACATTTTTAAGTTACAACTAGGTGGTTTTGAAAGCCTATAAAATATTTTCTATCGACATTTTTTACGTAATTTTTTTATTTTCATCTATTCAGTATATGTTTAATCCAAGTTTCAAGTTTCATTCATATTGGTCATATGGATTATGTTTTATAGACGTTTAAAGTCACATAGTTGAAACATTTTTAAGTTACAACTAGGTGGTTTTGAAAGCCTATAAATTATTTTCTATCGACATTTTTTACGTAATTTTTTTATTTTCATCTATTCAGTATATGTTTAATCCAAGTTTCAAGTTTCATTCATATTGTTCATATGGATTATGTTTTATAGACGTTTAAAGTCACACAGTTGAAACATTTTTAAGTTACAACTAGGTGGTTTTGAAAGCCTATAAAATATTTTCTATCGACATTTTTTACGTATTTTTTTTATTTTCATCTATTTAGTATATGTTTAATCCATATTTCAAGTTTCATTCATATTGGTCATATGGATTATGTTTTATAGACGTTCAAAGTCACATAGTTGAAACATTTTTAAGTTACAACTAGGTGGTTTTGAAAGCCTATAAAATATTTTCTATCGACATTTTTTATGTAATTTTTTTATTTTCATCTATTCAGTATATGTTTAATCCAAGTTCTAAGTTTCATTCATATTAGTCATATGAATTATGTTTTATAGACGTTCAAAGTCACATAGTTGAAACATTTTTAAGTTACAATTAGGTGGTTTTAAAAGCCTATAAAATATTTTCTATCGACATTTTTTACGTAATTTTTTTATTTTTATCTATTTAGTATATTTTTAATACATGTTTTAAGTTTCATTCATATTGGTCATTTAGATTATATTTTATAGGCTTTCAAAGTCACATACTTGAAACATTTTTAAGTTTCAAGTAGGTGGTATTGAAAGACTATATGTTTAACAATATTTCAATTTTTTTTATAAATAGTTACATATAACTATGTAAATATATACATGTACAAATATATAATTATACATATACAAGTATAACTATAATTACAATATAATTCTAAATATAATTATAAATATAATTCTACACACACACATACACACACACATATATATATATATATTTATATATGAATATTAAATATATTTATAAATAAATTTTAAATATATATGTAACAATATTTTCATAATTATATATTTTAAATATATTCATATTCATATAATTATAAATATTTATATTTAAAGATTAGTTTATAATTATATAATTACAAATATATTTTTTATTTAAAAAATATATATAAATAGATTTATATTTATAAATATTTATTTTTAATTATATATATACATAATTATATTTATACACACACATATAATTATATATATACATAAATATAATTTCATAATTATATAATTATAAATATAATAATAATCAATTTAGCATTTTTAAATACATATTTATAAGATTATTTTTAAAATTTTATTTATTTATTTTGAAATTATTTATTAAAAAGAGATGAGGTGGAAAAAAACTAAAACAAAAAAAAAGAAAACAAAATTTTATTTATTTATTTTGAAATTATTTATTAAAAAGAGATGAGGTGAAAAACAATTAAAAAAAAGAAAACAAAACCAGAAAAAAAAAATTAAAAGGGTGGAAAAGCGCCACTTGAAGTGGCGCTAGCCACCCGAGTTGTTGAGCGCCACTTGAAGTGGCGCTCAATAAACCCTTTTTCCTAATTAATCTAAACCGAGACCCATTTTGATAAAAAAAAAAACCTATCCGCCTAAAAAACCGTGCAAAATTGTGTAAATTTAATGATCTCACTAAGAAGATCGCGGAGTTATGGGGCTTTGAGGACTAGAAAATGATAGCTATGGGGAAATGCTTTTATCATATAATCGTTCCCTCTGATGAATGTAAGCACGAGGCCTGGTGTTTTGGACGGTTGCCCTTCAAGCCTCGATTTCTATGAATTTAGGAGTGGGATAGGAGATTTGATCTGGATAATGTAAGGAACTCGCACGTAAAACTCTGGATTCGGATATGTAGGTTGAATTGGTTGTACTGGCATCCATGAATTTTATGGGATATTGCCTTATCAGTTGGTATTCACATCCGGATTGATAGGCAAACAGACAATCCGTGAGTTGGGAATTATGTGATAATGTTGGTTGAAGTAGATATGAACATCACATTAGTGGAGGAAGTTGTGCTCTATATGGGATGATATCATGAAGCATGAAATTCAATACGAGAGGAAACCAAATTTTTTCATGAACTGCAGGTTTTTTGGTCATCTCTCATATGGATGCAAGAGGGACAAGGAATGCATTTTTCGCAAAATAAAAGGCCATGATGAAGCATCCTGCCGAAGAAAGAAAGATAAAGGCAACGTCTTTCCCTCTAATGCAACTGGGGATGGTGAAGGGACCTCTAAGGGTGATGTGGCCTTGGCTGGGAATCTCTCAGGTTGCCCACCTACTGAAGGGGGTCCGGTTTCATATCCTCCGGCATCTCAAGGGAATGAATTTGTAGGATCTGTTTCAGGTGTCCACACTGGAGCCGGCCTTGACTCATCCAATGAACATCTGGTTGATGGGATTCTCCCTGCTAGTAATGCTGGCTGCCTATCAACTTCTGTCATGAGGAACCCAGATGACACGGTGGTGAATATCATGGACGGTTCAGGTGATTTGGGACACTTTGATGGGAATGTCAATAGGTTACAAACTGATGCAGTCGCTGATTATGGCTCTATGGGTTCTGCAGGTGGAGCAACTGACTCTGGGATTGCTCATATAGGAAATGGATGTGGCGAGGCACCTGTAGGTGAGAAAGATGTTGTGCTAACCCCTCACGGGCTGCAACACCCTGCACACCAGTCCCATACTCGACTGGCTGTGGGAACTGAGTTCACGGGGGGAGGATCCTCACCCAAGTAATGAGGCTGTACCTCCTAATGATATTGATAAAACTTCTGGGGCTGTCCCTGCTGAGGCTGATGGAGCAGTGAAGGATTCATCTTCTAAACCTTCAGATGTGAATACTGGGGTGATTGCAACTGATGGCGGTACCCTGGATTTCACACGGATTCGTCCAGGCATGGCTGCTAGAAGATTTCCCAAGGAAATCAGAGCCCCTGCTAGCATTCTGTCCAATAACCCATTTAAACCACTGAGTGGCACATTCTAGGCAGATGAATCTGAAGATCCACCACCTGCTGAGCATGCTATTGTCCCTTCCGGACCTGAGGTCATGTCAACTAGTGCTAAATCCGTTGGTAAGTAAAAAAGCTCAAAAGATGAATCTTCAGTGCTACCAGAACCTGCTGTTAAGCAAGCAAAAGAAATAGGTAGAAAGGGTAAAGTCCCAAGCATTGCTGCCAAGGAGGAAGGGCTCTGACAATAAGTCATACCCTCCCCCAAAGAAGCTCATTTACTGGAACAATCAAGGTTTCTTGAATACCCCAACAGCCAGGGCCCTTCGACATTATATTTTGGCTCATAAACCTTTGATGATTGGCATTGAAGAACCAAAGATGTCTTTTGACAAGTGGAAGGCTTTCAAATGGTCATCCCTTGGTTATTATTTTATTGCTAAAAATTCACATGAACTCAACATGGATCACGTATGGGTTTTTGCACATGAATGTATACAGAATACATCCTACATCAGGAGAGCACAATGGATCCCAGTTTCCTACATTTATCCGGGTCACAATTTTGAGGTTTCCTTTGTTTGTGACACATCGTCATATATCAGAAGAAGAGACCATTGGAATGAACTTGGATATTTCCCTGGAAGTGGTGCTATCAATTAGGTGGTTTTGGCACGACTTCAATATGGTCTTAAGGCCAGAAGAAAAACTGGAATGAATTTTAATCGGGCTGCCTCTTTGGAATTTTCTGCCATTATTGATCATTGACATCTAGCTGAAATTGCAATTTCAGGGGCTGATTTCACTTAGAGCTGGTATAATTTGCATGGAATACAGTCATGTAAGCTTGACAGATGTTTGTTTAGATGGATGATGGGAGTGCTGATTACAGTTTGTCTGGGGTACACTCTACCAAAGCATCACTCAGATCACAATCCTATTGTGATTAACATTGCCTTTCAAACTGTCAGGTTTGTTCCCCTTCCCTTCCGTTTTAAGAATGGGTGGTCTGTGACCCTTGGATGTAGGGAAGTTATTATTGATGCTGGGGGTTCCCATCAACAGGGAAGCCCCCTTCATTTTCTTGCAGCAAAACTTAAGAATGTTAAAAGAATTTTAAGTGCGTGGAGCAGGAATTCGTTTTCAAACCTTGATCTTCCGATTAAGACAACTGAAGAAAATATAGCATGCTATCAAATTTCTAATCAGCACCTTAGCAGCCCCTCCAGAGAGGAAATCCAAGCCCTTTCAAGGATTGATGATCATTCGATTGAGAAGGAACGGCTAGATCGAAATCATCTGAATGTCAAATGGCTGAGGGATGGTGACAAAAATTCTATGTTTTTACATAGAATGCACAAGGAAAAAAGGGTCCGGGCAGGATTAAATGCATTTAATATTTATGGGCACCATTATAACTCTCAAAGTGAAATTTCAAGCATAGTGGTGAATCACTTTTCTAATATTCACTCTGATAATGATGCGGATTGTGCTCAAGGGATGATCAATAATATTTCACCCTGCATAGAGGAACATCAAAATCTTGCTCTTACAATGGCCCCTTCGAGGGAGGAAATTAAAGAAGCTCTCTTCTCACTAAACATGCAATGTTCTACTAGACCAGATGGCTTCACCAATATCTTCTTCAGGTTTTATTGGGATATTGTGCAGAATGATTTGGAAAATGCAGTGAGGGAATTTTTCAATTCGGACTACATGCCCTACGGTCTTAACACTAACTTCAATGTTCTCATTCCTAAGAAAGAGAATGCAGTGGATATAAAAGATTTCCAGCCAGTGGCTATTGGCAACACCACCCCAATATTATTAGCAAAATTTTGATGACTAGATTTGGGTGCATTATAAAGGAGCATGTCTTCTCTAATCTGTTTGGCATTATTCCTCTAGGAATATTCAGAATTGTCTCTTTACAGATTCAGAGAGCATAAATCTGATGAAAAAGAAGGCCGGGTTTGGTAACTGTTGGACTTCTCATTTGTTAATCATGTTTTAATAATCACAAATCCTATACATTCTGTAAAGTTTGTTAATCCTGTTTAATCTATCTAAAATCATATGTACAGATGATTAATTTCTTTATGCCCTAAATAATTATTGTAAACTATTTTGTTTATAATGAAATTCTTTTATGAATGATTATGTTTAATTCATTCTATGAATATCACTGTTTAAATCTGTGTATAGAGATTTTCTGAGAAACCGTGAGTCTGCCACCAGTTGTGTTTTTCTGGAAAAGGACCCAGACACTGTGACCATTCTGACATCGTGACCATCTAGACACCATGACCAACCAGATATTGTGACCATCCAGACACCGTTTCATGGAGACACCGTTTATAGATAGACTATGACACCATTTCTTAATATGTTTTTTCCTTTTTTCAATTTAGTTTCTAATGGTCATATTTGAAGCTTTTAAATATACAGACATAATTAAAATTTCTTTGTAGACATGTGACCTAACAGTACGAGGTATGAGCTGCACAATACATGCATCATGTCAGCTGCAACACATGCATTCATAGAATAAAAAGAACAACGTGACCAATAGAAAAAGGTGGTGAAAAACGCGACAGTAGTGACAACAGAAAAACAAGTGTGTGCACGATAATGAAGTAGCACGAGCATTCATGAGAGAAGAACCGATACATGAAACTCGATACTGCTAAAGAACACACGAAGCATAATCGAATCCTAGAGTCGAGAACATTTTCGCACCATCAACTCCACGAAGAACACAAGTCAGATCTAGCTAACTTGTGATACTCTGTTTTCCGCAAGTGGACTCGATTTCTGCATCTGCTTCATCCTAGAAGTTCAGAGCTGCATAGACTAACACTCAGAGCACTTCTAACCTTATCTCATCATTTTTGCTCTGTTGTGTATGATTTTTATCTTTCGAACAATGTGTGTGTCAGTATAAAACCCCACACTATCTCCTACATTAAACTGAAGGATACAAGATATCATTTCTCATATATATTTTTACACCTGTGTATTCCCACAGATAAGTGTGGAAAAGGTCCTTGTGTGGACTGACAAAGTTCATACCCACGAAAAACTATGGAAGAAGTCGTATGATCTGGACAGTCTTGTGTACTATTGTTAACCCCGATCCTGGGTGTGGATCAAGTTTATTTATATAAACTGCTTGGTGGCAGGTGATCACCAAGTGGAGTGGATTAGGTCTCGGCTTGAGACTGAACAACTTGTTTTATTTCCGCTGTGATGTTTATTTTAGTTGTCTTTGTTAAACTGTTTAATTAATAAATCACTAAATTTACATTGATTGTTAATCTTAGAAAGAAGTTATAATTCTTTCTCCTTATTAGAATAGCTTCAAAGGTAATGTTAATAACTGATATTAAGATTATTGAGAATTAATCAATCTTCTGAGAAGTTTTTCAAACAGTCAAACTTCCATAACCGTATTACTTTGATTAACAGTGGTGTATTTAAATTTATTGGGGAACTCTTTTAAGAATACTTTTTTTAAACAGAAATTTTTATAGATACTCAATTCACCCCCCTCTTGAGTACTCTACTCCGACCAACATTTGGTATCAAAGGATTGTTTATTATGACTTTATTTTTGACCCTATTCAACTGTGATTGTAGTTGTACTTTAAAGATCTGTAAATTTCTATTAATTCTAAATTTCTAGCTCTTTTAAAGTATTTATTTGTTATGGATAATAGATTGGAAGGTGCTGCGACAAACAGACCACAATTCTTTAATGGAACCAATTATGCTCATTGGAAAATTAAAATGAAAATGCATTTAGAAAGTATGAGCATTGAAATACGGTCTTCAATTATATATGAATATAAGATTCCTGCTACTGATAGAATCATTTGAGATGAACCTACCAAAACTGCCTATAATAACAATTGCAAAGCTATGCATGCTTTATACTACTCTTTAGGAGATAAGGAATTTCATAGAATCTCTACATGTAAAGCCACCCATGAAATTTGGGATACCTTTTCTGTTTCACATGAAGGAACGTCTAGTGTGAAAAAAATGAGATTTAATACTTATACTATTAAATATGATAATTTTAAAATGAAACCTGATGAGCCTATTTCTGACATGTATCTCAGGTTCAACGAAATTTTCAACACAATGATTTCTCTTGGAAATGAAGTCACTTCCAAAGAACAAATCATGATGATTCTCAGATGCCTACCTGACAGATGAAGAGGAACCTTTGACTCTATTAGAGAGTCATGTGACATCAGCAAGCTACCTGTAAAAGAACTCATTGGAAAACCGATGATGTATGAAGAGGAGATGAAAGTCAACAAGGAAGAGGAGGATGAACCCAAAAGAAAATATGTTGCGTTTAAGACCACCACCTCTAACCACAAAGAAAAAGGGAAATTGGAAGTTTTTTGTAGAAAGTTCCAGCAGTGAACAATCATCACATGACAGCGATGAGGAGATGACTCAATTAGCCCGAAGTTTTAAGAGATTTTACAAGAAGAAGTGCTTTTTTAGAAATCCTAACTTGAATGGAAGATATAATCAAAAAGGAAATTGGAAAAAAGATTGGAAAAGAAGTGACAAGTCTGATGAGATTGTCTGCTATGGATGTAAGAGAAAGAGACATATCAAGGGTTACTGTCCCAAGATCAAGTACAAAAAGAAATATGAGGACAAAGATAGAAAGTATAAAAAGGCAATGAAAAAAACATGGAGTGCTTCTGTGGATAGTTCAAGTGACTCAGAATCTTCACATGATGAATAGGATAATAAAGCCAATATGTGTTTTATAATAAAAAAATCTGAGGTAACACTGGAATCTCCTGTACACAATTCCTTCTAGTTTGGAGATGAGAGTGACTCTGAAAATATGTTTAATGAAGAAATGTTTGATTACAATAATATGCTTGAAGAGACATGCAATGAACTAAAAGATAAATACAAGTCTTTAAAGAAACAACATGCTCTTACCTCAACTGTTAAAACTGAGCTCACTGTAGAAAGGGTGAAAATGCTCAATTACTCAAAGAGAACAATGAACTAAAACTGTCTAACGAGCAATTGAAAAAGGATCTTGAATGGTTTACTAATGGTAAAGATACCTTGGTACAAATTCTAGGTAAACAGATTGCTCCTAAATATACTACTAGCATTGGCTATCAACCTGGTAAAAGAAATTTTGGAAGAATTAATTTTGTTTCTAAGTCTAGGACATACAACTTCAGTTCTAGAAAACATTCAGCTAGTTCAAGTTATGATACCGCCTATACTGTTTCAAGTAGTGATGAAAAACGGGTCCGCAACCTGCGGGCTTTGCAGGTATGGGGCAGATATGGGGCGGGGCAGGCCTAAAAATTTTGACCACAAAGAGTGCGGGCCAATGCGGGTTAAGTCCGCGCGGGTGCAGGCTGACCTGCGGGCCTAATTTAAATTTTTTTGTACAATATATGCTTCTTTTGCATTTTAGTTTTTTTAAACATAATTAAACCATGACTTGTGATTTCTCACCGTAATGGTCATACAAATTCACCATTCATTTACATGTAAATTTTAAATAGGTCAATATTTTTTGTTTTAATATGATATTATAATATTTATATAGTAATTATTAACCATATTCACATGGTGTGTCATCGCAACTCTTGAAAATTGGAACTCATCTCTCCTGCACTCGGTTTCAAGTCTAAAAGGGTTATTATAATTATAATATTTTTTTGGACCGATTTAATTTTGTTATTACTTAATTTTATTTTGTTATTAAGAAAACATGAAAGGACCTAATGAGACCCCAATAGCCTCCTCTGAAACCAGTCATTGGTTGAAGTTTTTTCGTTCATTCATAGGTCTAGCCATTCGCATCACCACCCAATCAACATCATCATTTCCCCCCCTCATTGATCACTCACCTACCTCACATTGCAACAGTTCACCACCACATCGGCGTCAGCACAAGACACCATTAACCCATAGAAAAATGTTCCATCACATCTCTTAAAACTCTAGCTATTGTAAATTCATATTTCTCCCAACAACTAAAATTATGAATGAGGAAAAAATACAATATTTAAATGATTATAAATAGTATTTTTTTAAATGGGGGCACCCTGCAGGAAACCTGCGGGAAACCCGCGGGCATATGCGGGGCGAGCTTGGATTTTTTTGTTCGCATTATATGTGGGTTTTTGCGGACAAACCCGCATGGGCTCAAACCCACGCGGGCTTGGCCCGCCTTGCCCGTTTCACATTACTAGTTTCAAGATTTTCTGGACCAAATAGAGTTTTTTTTAAAAAATACTTTACATAATGCTTATAAAAAACCTATGAGGTATATATGGGTTCCTAAGGCAGTATTCACTAATATTACTAGACCCAAACAGGTATGGGTACTGAAATCTGTTTTTATTATATTATTTTGTAGGAAATTTTCTTAAAGAGTTCCTGTAAAAGCTTATGGTACTTGGATAGTGGTTGTTCGAGACACATGACAGGAGACTATTTATGATTTAAGAACTTAATAAAAATTGATGGAGGACATGTCACCTTTGGAGACAATGTCAAAGGAAATATCATTGGCCTTGGCCAAATCAGTAACTCTAACTCAGTTTTGATTTACAAAGTACTTTTTGTTGATGGATTGAAATATAATCTGCTTAGTATTTCACAACTATGTGATGATATATTTTATGTCAAATTTGAAAATGATGCTTGCAATGTTTTTTAATTCTATAAACGAATTAGTGTTTTCTGCATTACGAAATGAAAATGTATATTCTGTTAACTTAAATCCTTTAGCTTCTCAAAATGCTTCATGTTTAAGTGTGTTTCACAAAGAGTCTTGCCTTTGGCATAGGAGACCAGGACACTGTAACACTCACTCCCTTAGAAATTTAACTAGAAAAACTTTAGTCAAAGACCTACCCAAACTTGAGTTTCAAAATGATAAAGTGTGCAATCCTTGTCAAAAGGGAAAGGAACACAAAAATTCATTCAATCCCAAAAAAGAAGTGTTAACTTCACAACCTCTCGAAGTGGTTCACATGGATTTTTCTGAATCATCTAGAGTTTCAAGATTAAATGGGAGGTACTATGTTTATGTTCCTGTAGATGACTTTTCTAGATATACTTGGACTTTCTTTTTGGATCACAAAAGTGAAGCCTACTCTCATTTTAACAAATATGACAAAACTGTAGAAAATCATAGTGGTCTTAGAATTAAATCTTTAAGAAGTGATCATGGTCGTGAGTTTGAAAATCACGAGTTTGAATCCTTTTTCTCAGAAAATGGCTATAGTCAAGATTTAAATGCCCCTAGAACACCTCAACCGAATGGATTTGTAGAAAGAAGAAATATAACCCTACAAGATATTTCTAGAACCATGCTTCGTGAATATGACTTACCTATTTATTTTTGGGTTGAAGCTGTAAATACAACATGTTATATTATCAATAGAGTATTGATTAGGCCTATTCCTAAAAGAACTCCATATGAGTTGTGGAACAATAGAAAACTCAAAGTTAGCTACTTCAAATTATTTGGTTGCAAAGTCTATATCCTCAATACTAAAGACAATCTTGACAAATTTGCATCCAAGAGTGATGAAGGAATCTTCTTAGGATATTCAATTTCTAGTAAATCCTATAGAGTGTTTAATAAAAGAACTAAATGTGTGGAAGAACCTGTCCATATCAAATTTAAAGAAATATATCCACATGAGCCTAAGACCACTCTAGAGAACTTGGAGGATGATGTATCAAATCTGTAAATTAATTCAAAATCCTCTAAACATCCTATAAAGGAATCTGTGAAAACATCCAGTTTTGGAAATTCTTTAGATCTAGGTCATAATGAACATAACCCAGTTGAAAAACATAAAATCACCAGTCCTTTTTCTAGAGCTGTTAGAACTCTTAAGAACCATCCTTTAGATGTTGTTGTAGGAGACATAGACAAATGAACCCAAACTTGATCTTCTCTTAGAAATTGTGTTGAACATCAAGTCTTCTTGTCACAACTTGAACCTAAAAACATTAATGATTCCATCAATGATGAATTTTGGGTGATGGATATGCAAGAAGACCATAATCAGTTTGAAAGGAACAAAGTTTGGAAACTTGTTGACAGACCCAAAGACACATTCACCATATGAACTAAATGGGTGTTTAGAAATAAGGTAGATGAAGATGGTAATATAGTTAGAAACAAGTCTAGATTGGTTGTACAAGGCTATAGTCAAGAATAAGGAATTGACTATGAAGAGACCTTTGCACTAGTAACTAGATTTGACGCCATCAGAATTCGACTTTCTTATGCTGCACATTTGAATTTCAAACAATATCAAATGGATGTAAAAAGTGAATTTCTAAATGGATATATAGTTGAGGATGTCTTTGTTGATCAACACCTGGTTTTACAAACCCTCATTTTCCAAACAATATTTTTAAATTATCAAAAGCTTTATATGGTTTAAAACAAGATCCAAGGGCTTGGTATGATAGATTAAGTACTTTTATTATTTCCAAAGGTTTAAAAAAAGGAATAGATGATCCTACCCTTTTTATAAAACGAATTTCCAATGATGTTTTAGTAGTTCAAATCTATGTAGGTGAAATTATCTTTGGATCTTCAAAAAATTCTTTATGTATTGAATTTTCAAAAATGATGCAAAAAGAATTTAAAACGAGTTTAATGGGTGAACTCAAATTCTTTCTTGGATTTCAAATCTTTCAAAATAATGATGGTATTATATTAAATCAAATCAAATATACTATAGATATTCTAAAACGTTTTGGATTGGATAACACTAAAAGTAGTGACACTCCAATGAGTACTACTTGTAAGTTAAATCTTGATGAAGATGAAAAATATGTTGATCAAACCACTTACAGAGGAATGATTCGAAGCATACCCTACTTAACTGGTAGCTGACCTGACATTATGTTTGGTGTGTGTATGCATTCTCATTTTCAAGAAAATCCTATGGAATCTCATTTAAATGCTGTTAAGAGAATTTTCAAATACCTCAAGCATACACCCAATATAGGACTGTTCTATCCCAGAGGACAATCATTCGAGTTAGTGAGTTATTATGATGCCGAATTCATTGGTTGTAATTTTGATAGAAAAAGCACCTCTGGAACATGTCACTTTTTAGGCAAGTCACTAGTATCATGGAGTAGTAAGAAACAAAACTTTGTTAAATTATCTACTGAAGAAGATGAATACAATGTTTCTGGTAGTTATTGTGCATAAATTTTTTGGATGAAACACACATTACTAGATTATGGTTATCAATTCAGGCATTTACCTATAAATTGTGATAATACAAGTGCTATTAGCATCTCAAAAAAATCATGTTTCACACTCTAAGACAAAACATATTGATGTATGACATCACTTCAAGAGAGATCATTATCAAAAAGGCGACATTACTTTGGAATTCATTAGAACTGAATATCATCTTGCTGATATATTTAGCAATCCATTAAATTCTGAAAGAATAGATTACATCATACATGAATTGGGAATGAGAAATCTTAAGTTGTAAGTATATTGTTTCACAGTTTACGGTTTCACAAGTCACTGTCTAAAGATTACTTTTTAACTCTAATAGTTCTATATTTTTACTGTCTTAAGAGTTAATGTTTCATGTTTACGGTCTCACAGTTCCTATTTCTTAGTTACTGTCTGGAACTTACTATCTCAAAAAATACAGTCACATAGTTTAGAAATCACACTATTATGGTCTCACTGTGAATGCTTGTTACATTCTCACCGTGAAGGCTTGTTATAGTATCACCGTGAAAGTTGATTATGGTCTCACCGTAAGGATTATTTATTGTTTTATTTATAAATTATAATCCATATCACGGTAATTCATTGTTTTATTCTTTTTTACTTTCCTGTTCTTTTGATCCCGCAACGCTTGATGTCCCTAAATGGTAAAATAAAAGAAGTTTCACCCGTTCTTCACTCGAGATCTGTTCTCTCCAAATGTAACCCCTCTTTCAACACTTTTCTCCCTCAAACATTCGGTGAGTTCCCAGGATGAAACACCCATCATCATCAACTCCTGAGAAGCGCAGTTCAAAGAAGAAGTTAAAAATCACACTGAAATTAGCACCCGAAGGTCCTCTGAATCCGAATCTGGTGAATAGAATTGTGGCACCTGAAAAGGAGATATTACCTAAGTGGCTTCTGTTAAGTAAGTCTTTTTTATTGAAAGTGCTAATAGAGAAAAGATGGATGGATTGGTTCGGAAAGGAGGATAGGCCTATTTACCCGAATCTAGTTGCACAATTTTATCTGTATTATCAATTCTCTTTTGATTTAGAAGATGACACTGTTGTGAGAAGTTGGATCAATGGCCAGATTTTTACCTTTTCTTCGAGGTTATGGGCTGCATGCCTTAGGATACCTCACGAGGGTATTTTTAAGGACTACCAGAGAGGTCATCCACCTCTAAGTGAGTTCTTTATTTTGGAAGAAGCATTGTGAAGTTTAACTAGAAATGAAACTAAGAGGAGATCCATAAATACTGAGCTAGATGGTGAAACCAGGATTCTTTTTAAGTTTGTTAGAATTTTATTAGCCCCAGAAAAGGTGATTTTTCTATACTCAAGTATTAGGATGTATTTTTAATAAATCTCATGAAAAATAGACATAAGATCAACCTATGAAATTATGTTATACACCATATGTGTGAGTTGATCAAAAAAACCTCCAAGTCAACCTCCATGTTATATTCAAGGCATATCACAACTATGCTTCATGGAAAAGGATTGGTTGGACCATAAGAAGAATCCATTTAGGACTATGAGTTCTGTCTTTCGAAAGATACAGTAAAAAGAATGAAAATAAGTTGGAATCCATGGAGAAAAGCATGGGTGGAAGATAATGAAATAGTTTGTGAAAAATTAAATCCATTGGAACACCCTTCAAGACCTATGGATATTTCCGATCCTATTTTGGATCTAGATTAACTTGTTGAGTATTCTGATGAGGAATAAGAAGAAGAGGTTTTTGTACCTCCGAGAGAAACTATTCTGGTTGAGGAAGATAGTGAATCTTCTCCTCATGTCTTATTTGAGAAGGAAATGTATGTTCCTGAATAAGTTGTTGATCTAGAAGAACAAATTGCATCCAAAGAAGAATTTGATACTAATGTAAGTGAAAAGGATGTTGTAGAAGAGTATATAGGAAATGATCTTTCTGTTGTCCAAGGAACTTCTCTAGAGGAACACCTAGAGGAACAAGCTATTCCTTAAGTTAATCCATCTACTGAAGAGAGAATGGAGCAAAACTTTCAGTTGGATAGAAAGGAAATGGGTGAGGAAATTAGTGATGAAATCATGTAAATAGATCAAGGATATAAATCTCTCAGTTCTGATAATGATGCACCTGTTGAGGGGGAGCACCCCCCTAATCTAGAATCTGTTGAATTCCCTAATCCAATTGATCCAATATCAGTGGATATATGATAGAAATTCCCTAATTATTTTGGTGTGACTGAATCCCAGGAAGTCTCAGTTAAAGGAATTGATTTGTCTACTGTGTTTCATTTGAAACTAGCATATGATTATGAAGCTATCTCTGACATGGAACCTGAGCCAGTCTCAACTTCTATTCCTAAACCTTCACAAGAACATCCAAACTTGGTGAATAAAGATGATCTGAAAGCATTTGGAGCTACCGTATTTTCTGGAGGTGAAAAACTCATGAATACCAAACCAGCTCTTGTAACCAATTTAAGTGAGAGAGATGCTGCACTGTTATTGGAAAAGGTCATATGGAATATTTAGCTCAAGATACTTCATGAGATTCAAGAAGTCAGAGTTGAGAACAAACAGATTAGTGATGAAATAAAAACTCTCAGAGGTATGGTTGAAGATATACAGAGAGTGAAAACCTCAAGAACAGAACCTATTTCTTATCCTATTGAGGATATTGTTAGTTAGACCCCACAAGAAGTAGCCTCTCTAATTCAACCTAATCTAACTTCCTTAGCTGAGAAGGTAGCTGAAAGAAACAAGTAGATTGTTCAAGAGATGCGTGAGCTTATTATTGGTATTAACAAGTTAACTAATGTGTATAAGGGCTGTCCCCAGAAAGTTCTAAATCAACTGAAATACCTTACCTCAACTGTCACTACTTCTTGTATTCCTGGAAAATCATCTCAAACTTTTTAAGATAGTGATATGCTAAAAAAATTGTTAAAGAAGAACTTAAATCTGTGCTCAGTGGCCTTGACAAGGAATCTCTATATGAAGTTATCAAGAACAATGACAGAGTTCTTGATTCTATGAGAATTCATTCCAAGATTTCCAATTATGCTCAATAAGAAATTGATAAGAATGTGGAATTATGCTTTAATCGGATCTTCCCTAAGAATGAAATGACTAACCACTTCAAGTACCTTGTGGAGAATCTGAGGATTCCTCCGGTCACTCAAGATTTCAAAACTCAAGTCCAAAAGCTCAAAGATTTCACTCCTTTGTTGGCTAAAATTATAGAGAACAAGGATGACTTTGAGAAAGCCATGTAGTATGGTGGTGAGATCATTTCTAACTCCATCAAAATTTTGAGTCCTTATCTTCATGTATAGAGTACTACAATTATCGCTCCGGCAGCTGCACCCCGGAGATCTGGTTTGCATAACTTCTCATCCTCTGTCCTTTCCTATACATCTATATCTTTCTCTCAGGATCTGAGTCAGATCAGGCATGTAATCTTTGATCAACAGTTTCCTCGATCTTGCACTGCACCTACCTTTTCCCCTTCTATTTTTGAAGGACTCCCTTTACCTTCTCTATCCATTGGTTCACTCCCTTCCTCCACTTGTACCTGTAACGACCCGAAATTTTGAATAAATCTTGTTTCCTAATTTTGTGTGTTATTTTTTTTATACTCAACAAAACTGTTTCACTTGATAACATGAGTATAATTAAAATGAGACTGTTGGGTTTTGACTGTTATATGACCACTGGTCAATATGACCGCTGTAAACTAAACGTTTCGATTATTGTCTCTTAATACAAGTAATCTTCGTTAATTAATATAGAAAGAAGATTTGATGGCCTCACCCAGTAGTCTATCGAAGCCCATCTAACAGAACTTGGGAAGGAGGTAGCACCACTGGGCTTTGCTCTGGACCAAACCCAAGCCAAACTTTATCGTGTGAAGTTAGAACGGAATCGCCTTTACGAGAATTTCAAACTGATAGAAATTACTACTTGTGCGATGTTGGCCGAGCCTCCCTCAGATTCTCTCACCTTAGCACACCTTATACTTAGGTCCTATGCTGGTGTGATAAGGGGCTATGTAAGGAGACCGTAACTGCCTTGTGTAATCCTTTGTTTTAAATAAAAATTGGGATTTCTTCATATGATGATGTTTATGAATTTTCAAATGACCGGATAAATATAGTATGCATATTTTTGATGAATTTTAGAATAAGGATATTTTAAAAATGTTTATGTAAACCTTAAATAATTAAAATTGTGTAATGATTTTCAAAAAATGGTCTTTTATAATTATGTTCAGTATTAAATTTAGATTCTAATAAGATCAACATGATTTATTATGAATAGCAAATTATGAATAGTAATTTAATGCTTAGGATTAGTAATGTGACTAAATGGATTAGTAATCTCACTTAAAGAAAGTATCAATATAATCTAGGCACCTTGATTAAGTAATGAGATTCAATAAAATGGTTAAATAACGGTTTCATAAATTATTAGTCAAGTATTAGTTTTTTCAAGTGAATAGTGTTTTTTAAATTAAAAAT
Organism: Viscum album; assembly: GCA_963277665.1. Taxonomy (NCBI): domain Eukaryota; kingdom Viridiplantae; phylum Streptophyta; class Magnoliopsida; order Santalales; family Viscaceae; genus Viscum; species Viscum album. The sequence continues at coordinate 575,859,136 of OY728161.1, read as the reverse complement.
TAAATTAAAAATATTTAGAAAATTATTTTTATAAAATGGATTTCATTTTTGAACTCAGAGCATCGATATTATGTTAAGGTAATTTTTGGGGATTTTTTTGAAAAAAGGAATTTTCGGTGAATAGTGTATTTATTTAAAAATTAAAATTAAAATATTTAGAAAATTATTTTTATAAAATGGAGTTCATTTTTGAAATCAGAGCGTCTATATTTGGTTAAGGTGAAATTTTGGGATTTTTCTGAGAAAGTTGAATTTTCGATGAATAGTGAAAATACAGTTTTTAAGTTATGAGTGTTTAATGACATCATTAAATGATGTATTAAGTATGTAATCAATATGTCCGAATTATGAATATTAAGATAAGGTATTAGGTGTCCCAAGTGGCCAATACCATGGGAAAATACCATGGGCAAGCCCATGGTTTTGCCAAAACCACCAATGAGGTGTCCCTTGGCCATTAATGCCTTGTCCTCTCACTTTCCCTATAAATACCAAGCCATCTTCTCATCCATTCGACTCCCAACTCTCCCCCAATAAAGCTATGGTATCATTACCTCCTAATTAGTCCTCCCAAGGTGCCCCCAAGCCCTCAAGGTCCAACCATTTGAGGTTTAAGAGTTACTTTTTAAGGTAAGGGATCTGACCCCTCTCTTTCTTTTCAAGTAATCTCTTTTATGTCATTTCTTTTATGCTCCACGCTCTTATGTTGAAGGATGTTATTTTATATTAATATTACTGCCCTTTTCATGTTCATATTATGAGAGAACACCTATTGCTCTCATCATTTCATTTTAATAATGTTAAAGTGGCGCCGTTAGGCTGCCGAATTTTTAAGGGATTCTTCCACCCTTCTCGTTTTCAAGATCTATTTTCATGTCAAGTCTTTCAAATTATTTTTTATTATGTTGGGGTATTATCTCTATATATATCATACTGATATTTTATTTTCATATGATGAGAGACCCTATTTGACCTCATCAATTCATTTTTTTGAAGTTTTAAGTGATGCCGTTAGGCTGCCGAATTTTTAAGGGATTCGTTCACGTTTCTCATTTTTCAAAGATATACTTTCATGTCAAGTATTTCAAGTTCCTTTTTTATTATGTTGGGGTATAATCTCTATATCTATCATACTGATCTTTTATGTTCATATGATTAGAGACCCTATTTGATCTCGTCAATTCATTTTTGTTGAATTTTAAGTGACGCCATTAGGCTGCCTAATTTTTAAGGGATTATTTAACCTTTCTCATTTTTCAAAGTTCTACTTTCATGTCAAGTCTTTAAAGTTCATTTTTATTATGTTGGGGTATTATATATATATCTATAATACTGAAATTTTATGTTCATATGATTAGAGACCATATTTGATCTAGTCAATTCATTTTTGTTGAAGTTTAAGTGACTTCGTTAGGCTGCCGAATTTTCATAAGAGAAATCTTATTTTTGTCTTCCTTACATGTTTTTCAATTCATATGGTATGTTTTTCAAATTTAATTACCATGTTCTTATATCCATTATATTATGTACCTCTACTTTGTTATTAATCATTTATGAGTAGGTGACTCATGTCCCCTCTCTTTTCAATGTTTTCTAAAACACTGAAATATAGCCGTTATACTGCAGAATTTCCGTCTCAAAATGTCTCTCTCTTTTTCTAAAGTTATTTTATTTTATTAAGTGAATACTCAATGCTATATCTTATATATGGGTATTCACATATATACCAAGTTGTTTTATTTTAAATTCTGGGATTTACATACATGATATCTTCTTTCCCTTTCCGTGGGTTTAAAGTGACATAAAGATCATGTCTTTAAAGCAGTTTTAAAACGTTATGATTAGGAAATGAAACCAATTTATTTTATGCTATATGGATTGTTTATGAAATTATTGATGATGATATATGTGGCTTACATGATAATAAATACCAATTTATGGGTGCGCCCTAATAGCGCTCTAATACATTGGGTAAAGTCTTAATCTCTAGAGATGACCATTTAGACTGATACCTTGGTGAATAACCTTTGTAATTTTTATTGACACCTTGGGGATGAACCTTGGTGAAACGGAAATGATTGTCTTTGTTAAATGTTATAGCCAAATCTTCAAGTTATGAAAAATGTTATTTTTATTATGATATGCCTCATTATTTCTTTCTCATGCCTTAAAGTTCTTTTTCATGACTTTATTGATGTATCTCATGTTCACATGTTAAATGTTTCCCCTTGTTTCCCTTACTGGGCCTTCTGCTCACCCTTTCTTTTGATGTATGTCCCCAGGTTATGAGATGCAGTAATGAACCTAGGATGAACATGAGGAGAATCCTTTCAAGTGTTTAAGAATAATGTTTTATGTTTTCATGTTTTAAGTTCCTGGTTTCCAAGATACTAAACCTTAAAGATCCTCGGTTTTGTAAAATGTAATGAAAGTTTATGTGATAAAAAGGTGGGATGCTATAGTTGGTATCAAAGGATGGTTTTGTTATTTGTGAAAATTAGGATATGAAAACTCTAGGAAGAACCCTATAGAAAAGTTTAAATATAGGAAATCTTCCTGTTATTTTGGTGAGTATTGAGTAAGAGGTTTCCAAGCAAATACATCCATGTCTGGATACGAGCAGGTAGAGGTGGCTCTGGAACATATGTACATATAGGTAAAACCTGAAAACACCGCTTTGAGCTAGACTCAAACGGGAACTGGTACACGACAACGGGCCTTGCTGCACTCTTGGTTACGACACTCCCGGGGGATATGCTTTGGTAAATTCATAAGCTTAGTATGAACCATTATTAAAGGAACAAAGATAAAATAAAATAAAGATTCACATAAAAATATATGATCATGGATAACCTAGTTTTAAACCTAGGGGATCACAAGTTAGGGTATACTTTTCTACTACAAGTTATCCTGATATGCTTTAAGATCCTTTTCATGATTGTTGGCTAAGTATTTAAGCCCCTAATTATACATTCTCTTCTTAGTTAATGGTGGGAAATGGAAGAACATGTCCCAACAACTAATGTGATAGGAAATGCGACGATTTCCATATTAATATGATAGAGATGATTAGGGGATTAAAAGATGATTATTATTTTGGAAGACGTTCAATATTTTTGGGACCCTATATAATCGAGGTAAATAGATTACTATGGTATTTTTCATTGAGGAGTAAGGTTGAATTATATTTTGAAGAATCGATGAATTTAAGGTGGACTAATAGTAATTTAGGTCACTCATGGAAATGATTAACCTATCTGGGGTAAAATATGTTTAGGTTAGCTACTTTTGTTATAAGATGTTAGGAGTGGTTGATGTTGTTTGGAGATGAAAAATGATGTTTATTTTGGAAGACTATGTTATCAAATCCTTCTTTTATTTGGGATTCCATCTTAGTTTTGTTTATTTTGAGGAATTTTAAGGATCGTTATTTATAGAATGGTCTATGATAATCTTTGGGTAGTACCATGGAACATTGAAGATTTAAAAGTAGTTTCCATTTCTATGGGATTATTTCTTTTTGAAGAGTTGTTTTACCTTACCCTTTCTGTTTTTGGGATAATGTTTAAAGATAGAAGAAATAGATGGTTAATCTTTTCTGGATTATGTGATTATCTAGAAGATGATTCTTGTGCTTTTGATGAGACCAAGTGTATTTGAATTCTCATCGTTTGGAGAAAATATTAGTTTTGGTAGAGACTTATTAAAGGATGAAACTCTACTTAAAGGTAGGTATATTTCCTTATGTTTTTGTTCTATGTAGTAAATGAATTCCTCAAAATTATGAAAAGGAATGTAAAACAAAAATGTTGTTGGTTTACGTTTCCTACTAGGTAATCAAAGACCGTTTACACACATCATAAGTTTGGGATTTTATCGTGGTTAATTTTCTCCTAATAATGTTTTCTATAACTCTCCCTCAGAACATGACCCTTTGTTTTCTCCTCCATGTCCATGTTTTCCTACATGGAATACTAGTGTGGGTTAACTCGGGTGACCTTTGTACTTACCTTTCTTTCTGTTAAAGTAATAGTTTTACTGACTCCTTTTTTGATGTGGGACTTTCAATGAAATTTCAAAACCCAATTTTAAAAATTGCGAGGGCACAATTTCTTAAGGGGGAAGATTGTAACGACTCGAAATTTTGAATAAATATTGTTTCCAAATTTTGTGTGTTATTTTATTTTTTTTATACTCAACAAAACTGTTTCATTTGATAACATGCGTATAATTAAAATGAGACCGTTGTGTTTTGACTGTTATATAACTATTGGTCAATATGACCGTTGTAAACTAAACCTTTAGATTATTGTCTATAAATACAAGTAATCTTGGTTAATTAATATAGAAAGAAGATTCGATGGCCTCACCCAGTAGTCTTGGACCGATCGAAGCGTATCTAACAGAACTTGGGAAGGAGGTAGCACCACTGGGATTTGCTCTGGACCATACCCAAGCCAAACTTCATCGTGTGAAGTTAGAATGGAATCGCCTTTTAGAGAAGTTCAAACTGATAGAAACTACTACTCGTGCAATTTTGGCCGAGCCTCCCTCGGATTCTCTCACCTTAGCACACCTTACACTTAGGTCCTATGCTAGTGTGATAAAGGGCTATGTAAGGAGACGGTAACTGCCTTGTGTAATCCTTTGTTTTAAATAAAAATTGGGATTTCTTCTTATTATGAAGTTTATGAATTTTCAAATGACCGGATAAATATAGTATGCATATTTTTGATGAATTTTAGAAAAAGGATATTTTAAAAATGTTTATGTAAACCGTAAATAATTAAAAATGTGTAATGATTTTCAAAAAATGGTCTTCTACAATTATGTTCAGTATGAAATTTAGAATCTAATAAGATCAACTTGATTTTTTATGAATAGTAAATTATGAATATTGATTTTATGCTTAGGATTAGTAATGTGACCAAATGGATTAGTAATCTCACTTAAAGAAAGTATTAATATAATCTAGGCACCTTTATTAAGTAATGAGATTCAATAAAATGGTTAAATAACGGTTTCATAAATTATTAGTCAAGTATTAGTTTTTTCGAGTGAATAGTGTTTTTTTAATTAAAAATTAAATTAAAAATATTTAGAAAATTATTTTTATAAAATGGATTTCATTTTTGAACTGAGAGCATCGATATTATGTTAAGGTAAATTTTGGGGATTTTTCTGAAAAAAATGAATTTTCGGTGAATAGTGTATTTATATAAAAATTAAATTAAAAATATTTAGAAAATTATTTTAATAAAATGGAGTTCATTTCTGAAATCAGAGCGTCTATATTTGGTTAAGGTGAAATTTTTGGATTTTTCTGGGAAAGTTGAATTTTCGATGAATAGTGAAAATACAGTTTTTAAGTTACGGGTGTTTAATGACATCATTAAATGATGTATTAAGTATGTAATCAATATGGTAGACTTATGAATAGTAAGATAAGGTATTATGTGTCTCAAGTGGCCAATACCATGGGAAAATACAATGGGAAAGCCCATGGTTTTTCCAAAACCACCAATGAGGTGTCCCTTGGCCATTAATGCCTCGTCCCCTCACTTTCCCTATAAATACCAATCCATCCTATCATCCATTCGACTCCCAACTCTCCCCCAACGAAAGTATGGTCTCATTACCTTCCATGGAGTCCTCCAAAGGTGCCCCCAAGCCCTCAAGGTCCCAACCTTTCAGTTTTATGAGTTACGTTTTAAGGTAAGGGATCTGACCTCTCTCTTTCTTTTCATGTAATCTCTTTTATGTCATTTCTTTCATGCTCCATGATCTTATGTTGAAGGATGTTATTTTATATTCATATTACTTCCCTTTTCATGTTTATATGATGAGAGACCCCCACTTTCTCTCATCATTTCATTTTAAGAATGTTAAAGTGGCACCGTTAGGCTGCCGAATTTTTAAGGGATTCTTTCACCCTTCTCGTTTTCAAGATCTATTTTCATGTCAAGTCTTTCAAGTTCCTTTTTATTATTTTGGGGTATGATCTCTATATTAATCATAATGATATTTTATTTTCATATGATTAGAGACCCTATTTGACCTCATCAATTCATTTTTTGATGTTTTAAGTGATGCCGTTAGGCTGCCGAATTTTTAAGGGATTCGTTCACCTTTCTAATTTTTCAAAGATCTACTTTCATGTCAAGTATTTAAAGTTCCTTTTTTATTATTTTGGGGTATGATCTCTATATATATCATACTGAACTTTTATGTTCATATGATTAGAGACCCTATTTGATCTCATCAATTCATTTTTGTTGAAGTTTAAGTGACGCCGTTAGGCTGCCAAATTTTTAAGGGATTCTTTCACCTTTCTCATTTTTCAAAGTCCTACTTTCATGTCAAGTCTTTCAAGTTCCTTTTAATTATTTTGTGGTATGATATCTATATCTATAATAATGAACTTTTATGTTCATATAATGAGATACCCTATTTGATCACGTCAATTCATTTTTGTTGAAGTTTAAGTGACGCCGTTAGGCTGCCGAATTTTCATAAGAGAAATCTTATTTTTGTCTTCCTTCCATGTTTTTCAATTAATATGGTATGTCTTTCAAATTTCATTACCATGTTCTTATATCCATTATATTATGTCCCTCTACTGTGTTATGAATCATTTATGAGTGGGTGACTCATGTTCCCTCTCTTTTCAATGTTTTCTAAAACACCAAAAGATAGCCGTTATGCTGTAGAATTTCCGTTTCAAAATGTCTCTCTCTTTTTCTAAAGTTATATTATTTTATTAAGTAAATACTCAAAGCTGTCTATTATATAGAGGTATTCACATATATACCAAGTTTTTCTATTTTAAATTCTGGGATTTACATACATGAGACCCGCTTTCCCTTTCCGTGGGTTTAAAGTGACATAAAGATCATGTCTTTAAAGCAGTTTTAAAACGTTATGATTATGAAATGAAACCCATTTCTTTTATGCTATATGTGTTGTTTATGAAATTATTTATGATGATATATGTGGCTCACATGATAATAAAGACAAATTTATGTGTGATCCCTGATATCACTCTAATGCATTGGGTAAAGACTTAATCTCTAGAGATGACCATTTAGACTGATACCTTGGTAAATAGCCTTGGTAATTTTTATTGACACCTTGGGGATGGACCTTGGTGAAACGAAAATGATTGTCTTTGTTAAATGTTGTAGCCACATATTCATTTTATGGAAAACGTTATTTTTATTATGATATGCCTCATTATTTCTTTCTCATGCCTTAAAGTTCTTTTTCATGACTTTATTGATGTATCTAATGTTTACATGTTAAATGTTTCCCCTTGTTTCCCTTACTGGGCCTTCTTCTCACCCTTTCATTTGATGTATGTACCCAGGTTATGAGATGTAGTAATGAACCTAGGATGAACATGATGAGAATCCTTTTAAGTGTTTAAGAAGAATGTTTTATGTTTTCATGTTTTAAGTTCCTAGTTTCCAAGACACTAAACCTTAAAGATCCTCAGTTTTGTAAAATGTAATGAAAGTTTATGTGATAAAAACGCGGGATGCTATAGTACCTCTACTCCTATGGCTTCATCTTATGATGCTACTACCATAGGAAAAGGGAATACAAGTCAGTGCTGAAGAACAATGACTAATATCTTTTTATAGGGATGTTTTCTGTGTTCTTGTTACTTACTGTTCGTAATGACACTTTCTATCCAACTAATGCATTGTGAACTTTTATTGTTTATTTCTTATTTACTCGTTTTATTAATCCAAAAAGGGGGAGAAATATGTATTCTATATGCACACTAAAGAAGCGGCACATTCACTATGAACAAATATCTCACTCACATGATTTGTGATCATAAAAAGGGGGAGATTGTTGGAATCCTCATGTGTTAATCATGTTTTAATGATCACAAATCCTATATATTCTATAATTCTTGTTAATCCTATTTAATCTATCTAAAATCACATGTACATATGATTAGTTTATTTATGCCTTAAATAATTATTGTAAACTATTTTGTTTTTAATGAAATTATCTTATGAATGATCATGTTTAATTAATTATATGAATATCACTGTTTAAGTCTGTGTACAAAGATTTTCTAAGAAATCGTGAGTCTGCCATCAGTTGTTTTTTTCTGGAAAAGGACCCAAACACCGTGACCATCCAGACACTGTGACCATCCAGACACCATGACCATTCAGACACCGTGACCATCCAGACACCGTGACCATCCAGACACCGTGACCATCCAGACACGGTGACCATCTAGACACCGTGACCATCCAGACACCGTGACCATCCAGATACAGTGACTATCCAGACACCATTTTAAGAAGACACCATTTATAGACAGACTATGACACAGTTTCCTTAATTTGTTTTTTAGTTTTTCAATTTAGTTTCTAATGGTCATATTTGAAGCTTTTAAATACACTAACATGATTACTGTTTCTTTGTAGACATGTCACCTAACAGTATGAGGTACGAGGTGAAAAATACATGCATCATGTCGACTCCAACACATTCTTTCTATGAATAAAAAGAAAAACATGGCCAGTAGAAAAAGGTGGTAAAAACACGACAGTAGTGACAATTGAAAAACAAGTGTGTGTATGATAACGAAGAAGCATGAGAATTTATGAGAGAACTAATACATGAAACCTGATACTGATAAAGAACACATGAAGCATAATCAAATCCTAGAGTCGAGAACATTTTCGCACCATCAAATCCACGATGAACATGAGCCAGATCTAGCTGACTTTCGATACTCTATTTTCCGCAAGAGGACTCAGTTTCTGAATTTGCTTCATCCTAGAAGTCTAGAGTTACACAGACTAACACTCAGAGCTCTTCTAACCTTATTTCATCATTTTTGATCTATTGTGTATTATTTTTATCTTTCAAACAATGTGTGTGCCTATATAAACTCACGCACTATCTCCTGAATTAAATAGAATGATACAAGATATCATTTCTCATATATCTTTTTACACTTGTGTATTCCCACAGATAAGTGTGGAAGAAGTCCCTGTGTGGACTAGCAAAGTTCATACCCACGAAGAACTGTGGAAGAGGTCGTGTGACCTGGACAGTCTTATGTATTGTTGTTAACCCCAATATAGGGTGTGGATCAAGTTTTTTTATATAAACTACTTGGTGGAAGGTGATCACTAAGTGGAGTGGATTAGGTCTTGTCTTGAGACTGAACCACTTGTTTTATATCCACTGTGCTGTTTTTTTAGTTTTCTCTGTTTTACTGTTTAATTCAGAAATCGCTAAATTTACTTTGATAGTTAATCTAGGAAGGAAGTTATAGTAGTTTTTACTTATTAGAATAGCTTCAAAAGTAATGTTAATAACTAATATTAAGATTACTGATAATTAATAAATCTTATGAGAATTTATTCAAACAGTCAAACTTTCATATTCGTATTACTTTGATTAACTCGGTTATATTTAAATTTTTTAGGGAACCCTTTTAAGAATACTTTTTTTAAACAGAAATTTTTATAGATACTCAATTTACCCCCCTCTTGAGTAATCTACTTAGACCAACAATAACATTTCTATAAAAATTGACATTTATAAAGATTTTTATACTTTGAAATGGAGCGTCATCATTGGAGTGATTCGGAGGTTTGGATTATCAGATTATTTCCTCAAGCTCATCAGACATATTCTCAAATTGGAAAGGTTTTCCATTCTAAAAAATGTTTCTCTAAGAAGTTACTTTGAATGTACAAGAGCATTTTGGAATGGTGATCCACTATATGGGATATTATTCTCCATTGTTGAAGATTCTTTGAGTAGTTTCCGTAATTAGCTCTCTCATGATGGCTTAGTTAAATAGATCAAGGTTGGAAGGGACAATCTCATCCCATACTGTATTTTATATTCTAATGAATTCCTCATTTTTAGATAGGCCCCACCATGTACCATATCTTCAATCAAGGCCCTCTTTTTTACATTATGATGTACTGGCTGGACAATACATTAATTTTAACTAATCTTTTATGGTTTTTGGAGATGGTCTCACAGTGGGAAAAAATATAGAATCATTAGGCATCAGGGAATTAGGTAGGGATCCATTCCCATAAATTACCTTGGGGTCCCTCTATTCATTGGCAAGATGATGAGACAATACCTTGATAGCATATGTTCAGGCATTATTAATCAGATGTACATATGGAAAGGGAAAGCTCTCTCTCAAGCTGGTGTGTGTGTCTCATTACATTGGTGATAACATCAAAATTTGTATACTCCTCAATTTATCGATGTCCAAGAAATATGCTATGTGATAATAAATTTAATCTAGAATCTATTGTCATCTACTGACTCATCTTTAGACTTTCTGTCATGGATGTTTAAAATGATGTTTCGTAATGGTTATCAGCATTACTTGTCTTCATATCTATTAAAGTCTCTTAGAAACTCCTTGAATGAGATTATTCAAAATTCAATATGACTCATGAGTAGAAAATATAATCTCAATTGCTGGATAACACCATGGATGGATAGTCCTTTATAGATTGGTGACATTCCCATTGACATGCTGGATATGTCGGTTGATAATTTTCTAGATCATAGAGACATCCTTGATATCATGGTGTCTTCCCAAGATCAGATGGAAATTCAAAATTACTCATTTATGGATAATGATGTGCTCAAATGGAAGCCCAACAGGATTGGTCACTTCAATACTAATGAGGTTTACATGCTGCACTTTGACGGTGATGCTCAAGCACCTACTTGGATTCTTAAATTCAATTTCCCCTTTATTCAACCCTTATAGTTTCTATTCCTCTAGATAATTTGGAATAATTGGCTTCCCACACATGACCAATTGAGGAAAGATGGACAATGCATTGTATCTGCTTGCCACTTGTTCTTGGAGGAATCTGAGAGTGTTTAGAACCTATTTCTTTCCTACTCTACTCAAATGTCGCGGGGATATGTTGGTAACAACATTGACATGGATATCTAATCTCATAGAAGGATTTAAGACCCTGTGCTCAATATAACAAAGGTTGGATGAAGCACCTAGGTATAGAACCTATTACTTGTTGCAACATCGACTATGCATGTTGTATGGAAAACCATAAATGTGCTCTCATTCGATAATATAGCTCCATCCATAAATACTAGTCTGCTACTACATCATAAGGATACCCATGTTACTACTTCTATACAAAGTGGTTCCATGGACAACACCTGTGTGGACCTCATGAAACTTTGATTGTTGGGAATTTTTGGTAAGCTAAAGCCGCCTCTCACAATAAAGTATATATGATGGATTCCTTCCATTTTCCCTGGTATCAATATTAATGTTAATGGAGCTGTTTTGTGATCATCGGGACTCTCAGGTTGTGGTGGTGTCATCCGCATGCACCGTGGCTTTGTCAAGGGATATTTTCATCATTTCATTGGGATGGGAATTTCAATTGAAGTTGGGTTGTGGGCCATTATTTATGTTGTAAATCATGATCATTTTCATAGTTGGAATACTATATGGATCAAATCATACTTTGAAATTGCAGTTCATTCTCTCAAGATGAGTACTAGGGATGTTCTGTTAGGACTCCTACCTATATGTATTGAGTGCCTTGATAAGGTAAAGTATCTTAATATAAGAAGCATAATTGTTTATAGGGAGGAAAATCTGGTGGCTAATACCCCATCAAGGAGAGCTGTCTTGGAAATGACCTCTATGTGGTCCTTTAGGACTCTTGAGTTCTATGTGCCTTTGGTGGTTGATGGCATGCAGGGAGTGTCTCACTCTCTTTTAAATCCCCTTACTCTACGTAATCTTGTACAATTATTTTTCATTCTTAATTTTTTTGACTATTTAAATGGACCTATAATTTTCCTGGAAAAGTAATTTTATAACATATAATTTTTTTAAAATATCATTTTTCAAGAGTTCGAATAAATTTCTTTTCATGAAAATATTTACTTATATGAGCATGAATGCAATAAAAGTAATATAATATATTGTATTCATAACCATGAAATGTCATGAGAAATTGAAGAATATGATCATATCTATTAACATTTTATACATTATTGGAAATATAAAGTCATTTTATATAGAAATTGACAACATTTATCTTTTAAAAAAATTATTATTTATTTTTCTAATTTGAGCCATTATATGAAAAAATTGAAAATATAATTTTAATATAATCATTCTTTCAAAATAATAATACATCTTAATGAAATTTAATTTTTTAAATATAACATTTTAAAAACAATTATTTTCCTTAGTAATTAATTTTTTTAAAATGAAGTATTAAAAATTAAAAAATTTATACAGTGGGTTTTTGAAAAGAATTTGTTTTTCCTTACATTATTTTCATACAAAGAAGAAATTATGGATCTACTGGTGATTTATCCCACTAAGAAGATGAGAACCAAGGAGAGTTTCTTTATTATGGATAGTTTTCCAAGTTGAAATACTTAATTCATTGAAATAAAAATTCTTATCCCTCTATTTAGAGACTCAATACCACTGTTTATATTAATATATAATATTACATGAATGGTCGTTATATTTAATAGGAGTTATGGATTATATATCTCCACTAGATTAGATAAATTCACTCTGATGATGATATATAACCAAAATGGTTGTGATTTTAATAGAAACCCATTATTCTTATTAATATATATATATATATATATATATATATTCATTGATGTTTTAATGGTTGATTCAAAGTAGAAAAAATAATGAATTTAAAACAAGATTCTAATCATATATTCATATCAATTAATAATATATATGCATTTTATAATTTGTTATGATTGATTTAGAAAAGGATTATTCAAGAATATGTGGAATAACTAAAAAAATAGTATAATAAATGTTATTGACCCACATAAATCAAGTATATATAATGAAAATGCACAAAATAAATTGAAAAATAACTACTAGTATATATGGGATGTCGATCAAGGGAAGAAAATCCTAATTCATGATGAAGATGAAAATTAATAAACAAAAAATGATACCTAAAAGGTTATTTCATGAAGATTTGGACACTCAAAATAAATTCGCACATACCAATGATGATCTTAAAAAACTCAATTTACATTTAGAGGAAGATGATATAATCTCCAACTTGAATAATTCGAACTCAATTCAACTTAACTTATATGAGTTTGAAACCCTTTAGATGTTCAAAACCCCTTCATCATTCAACCCCTTTGGTTTTCAACCTCATCAAGATTCTCCTCAGACAATCTCCCTAATTGTTCCCTCCAATGCTTGAAAATCCCTCTCTAATAGTCGATCCTTCATATGTTCTCTAAACCCCTTTCTAGTTAAACCTCCTTCGGTGTTCAACCAAACAACACACAACCTATCCATATGAAATTGAATCCCTCAACTTCTACTATCTTCATTTTTGTTCCAAGAAATTTTCATAATATTCATTTGTTTATATATTATTTATATATAATCATAGTTTTTATAGTAATATATTTATATTTTAATACTTTTTTAAATAAATGAAAAATATTATAATTATTATTAAAAAATTAAATATATTCCATATCATTTATTTTCAAATTTTTATTATTTATATATATCTATATATTTCAAATATTTTCAAATTTTAAACATTAGATAAATATAAATTAATATCTATATAAAATTTATTATAATTTACACAGAACTAATTTTAAATATTCATAATTAATAGTTCAATTAATTCGATATAATCATATGAAAAAACTTTACTTTTCAAGTATCTTTTCATATAAATAACTATAAATTTCTTTGTAAAAATATTTTATTTTCTCAAAAAAATAAAAAAATAATAATGATATTTATATAAAAATATTCTTTTAATAAAAAAATTCAACATTAAAAAATTTAATTTTTTTTATAATTCTGGAATAATAATTTATAATAAAATCTTATTTTATGAAAATAATAATTCTTTTTAATAAATATTATAAGATAATATTTGAGAAACTATATCTTTTTCATATTAAAACAATATTAACTTTATAATAAATAATCACCGGTGTTATTAATTTAAGAAAAACGTTCATATCTATTTCGAAATATGAATAATTATATTAACAGTTTAATTTAAAATCACTAATAAATATATTATTTTCTTAATAATAAAAAACAATATTATAATAGATTTAAATATAAAATCATAACTTATAATAAAAATTTATTTTGTTTTATTAAAAAATATAAAATTAAATATAATAAAAAAATATTAATATTCAAATAATTCTGGGATGTTACACCCCATAAATGAATTACACCCTCAAAAGTCATTAATCACACCAAATAAAATTATGAATTTCCATCTAATGAATTATGAAAAATAAGAATTGCTAAAATTCTATATTCTTAATGGAACATAATTAACTAGCATTAAAATAAAGTTTTTCATATTTTTTTCTCATACGACAACGCCTAATCTCAAATGTTTTCTTGACCATTTCTCTAATACCACTATAACAGCCTGAATATGCACTTCCAAATTTTTTTTCTAAAAATGTGATGTGTATTTTATTATATAATAGGTAACTAAAAAATAAACAATATAATATCAAACTGTTGATCATTGCAATCTAGGTTTTGGATAATTATACAAAACTATAAAATTAATTAAAGTTGTAGAAAATTATACAACTAACTAATTATAATCCTGTGTTCTATATCCATTTACCAAAAAACATTGAAATTAGTACTAAACCTATGAAAAATTGTTTAAAACTAAGGGTGAATATAAAATTTCACAGATATGTTTTTTCAAATCAAAGATAAATAGTTTGAAAATCATTTGAAAACATTTTATATCAATTTTTTCTATAATAAATTAATAATATAGGGTGATTTAAAAAATTTAATAATAAAATAAGTTTCATAATATTTTAAAAATACTTATCAAATTTAAATCCATTCAAAAATACAAATTGAGAAATACTTGTATTTCTCCTATAAAACATTTTTAAAATAATAATTCATTAATATATTAAAATTATTCTTGGAAAATATTATGAAAACCATGTGGCCATTTGCAGTATCTCTTGTAGGAAAAGATCCCCTTGAGGTCATGGGTTCACTCCCTATATGTCATCATCCTCTCATTCGACACCCAAGTGGTGAATTTTAGAAAACTAATTGCCTTTAACATTCATAAACATTTCAAAACATTTCAAAATCATACAAAATCTATTTTCATAGAATAAAATAATTTTATAACATCTATTTTTGGAATATAGACATTTTTTCAAAAGAGAGTTGGAGAAATCCATTTTCATAAAATAATTACTTACATGTAAAAATAATTTGGTAACATCTATATTTTGAAAAATATCTACCATGATGTGTGAGATTTATGGACATACCAAATAAATTTATACATAAAACGATAACTCATTTCATTAAAATAGATTATTATAAATTTTTAATCTTTGAAATATTGATTAACCCAAATAAAAAATATAATTAATATATTATCAAATTCTGAAAAAAAACTCTTTTTAAAAATGTAAATTTTGAAAATATAAACAATTGAAAATAATTATTTTCAATAAAAATTAATCATTTTAGAACGAAGTATACAAAAAACATAATTTGAAAAAAGGGTTTTTTGAAAAAAAAAGATTTCCATTACCGTATCTAAAGAAAAATAGAAACTTTGAAAGCTATTAGTGTTTGAACACACTGAGAGGATTAAAAAGGTGGGATTCTTGGCCGTTGAATGTTTTCTAATTTTAACTACAAAATACAACAAAAAGATACTCCCTATCTCTTTATTTATATACAAAATTCCACTATTTAAATCTTTATATAATATTTAATGAAGGATCATTATATTTAATATGAGTTATGTCATGTATATCTCTAGTAGATCCAAATAATTTTTTTTCAGGAAGATATATAACCAAAATACTTGTGGTTTTAATTGAAAAATCTTCAACTTATTAAAAATGATATATATATATATATAATTATATTTATTGTGTTTACAAGTTCGATTCAACAAGGAAAAAAAGATGAATTTACAACTAGATGAATTTAATACATTTATATTTATTAAAAATATATATGTATATTATAATCTGCATTGATTGATTCCGTAGAGACTTATTCAAGAAGCATTAGAATTCATTGCGAAATCAGTAAAACTAATGTTATCAACCTACATCTATAAGGTATCTACAATTAATAATCCACAAAATATATATGAAAATTACTAGAATGGGACATTTGATGATGATCAAGGATGAAAATTTTAGATTGACATCAAACATGTAATTTAATAAAGTGGAATTAATTCTTTAAAAATATTTTCAATATGATTTGTATACATAATAAAAATACAAACATACCATTAAAGATCTGAAAAAACACAAAAAATAGTTTAAGGAATAATACGTAGATTCCACCTTGAATATTTTGAAATCGATTCAATTTCTATTATCCAAGATCAAAACCCTCTCAATCTTCAAAACTTATTTTTTGTTATATATTTGGTTATAGACCTAATGTCAATTCTCCTCAAAAAATATTTCTTAGTGTTCTATCCTACTCTCAAAACTCCATCTATGAAATTCAATCCTTCATTCGATTTCAAATCCATTCTCTGGTCAAATATGCATCAGTGTTTGACTATATTGATCCCAACCTCTTCTTTAAAAATTGAAACCCTCAATTTTAGTTATCTTCTCTTGATTTTTTAAATAAAATTATATGAATATTAATATCTCAAAATAATATTTATATATAATCATAACTCTTATATGATGATATTTATAATTTCATATATTTAAAATAATGAAAAATACTATATTTTTTAATCAAAATATTAATTTACTCCATAGAAATAATTATATATATATATATATATATATTTATAGGTTTACTATATGTTCAAATCGAAAACTTCATGTGTATATATATATTAACTTTTTTCTTATTTAAACAATCACAATTTCAAATTATCATTATCGAAGTGATAATTAATTCTATATAATCATATGGAATAAATTTACATGTCATAAAATATTTGATATATATGACTAAAAAATGGTTTATAAAAATATTTTTTATTCATAAAAATAATAAATAAAAGTATTTATATCAAAATATTATTTTATAAAATATAATGCATCATTAATTAAAAAAACCTCTGTTTATAACTTTAAATAATAATTTAAAACAAAATATTATTTTATATAATAATAATTTATATTATAAAAATTATTATAACATATGAATTGAATACCAATAATTTTTTTCATATTAACATAAAATAATTTTTTAAAATTAACAATCACCTGTATTAATAAATGATGAAATAAGAACATATCTATTTCAAAATATGAATATATATAATATTTAGTTATTAATATTCAATAGAAGTTATTATTCATGGAATAGAACAAAAAATTATTATTATTTTTTAAATATTAAATCATAACATATAATCAATATTTATTTTCTTTTCATAAAATGATAAAACATTGCATTTAATAATAACTTATCAATATTATAAAATTTCTAGTTTTTTACATATGTAGGTGACCATGATGTTACAACATTATAATCACCCAAATATGAATGAAATGGCCCATTACATTATTTGATCATTGATCACCCAAGTCATATAACTCCCATTTAGTGCATTAGTGATTTTTTTAGAGTGTATGTAGTACGAAATTAAACTTTCTAATGATACTCATCCAAGAGAATCTATCATTTGTCCATATAACTCTAGATGAAATCATATATTAGGATCTTGTGACCCAAATTTAAAATAATCGATTTTCTGAACAAATATTGAAACTATGGTCTAGGATCATGCATAACCGCATAAAAATCAAGATAATTTCCAGGATATTTATGCTCATGAGAAAATTATAGGTGATATCCATAGTCCACAATATTCATCCCATACTTTTTAATATTTCCAAATTCAATATCATAGGAATCACAAAAGACTCCATTTCCCAAACATGGATCCAAATGAATCATAACTATAAATCCAGTTTGTAACCCACCTAGTTCCTAAAATAATATCTGGGGGAAATAATTAAACTGAAACATAACATAATTGCGGGTAAAATAATTCATAATTGAAATATGTTTGGATAAATCACACAAAATTCCAAAAATTATCTGCAAAACCAATGATGATCCAATACACAAACACATAACTGAGATTCTACAATGATATCACTAAATAGATAATTTTCAAATTCACTAATATTCAACTCTTGGATATGAAATTGCCAAAAAAATTATTTCCTTGATCAAAAACATAAATTTTGAAATCATTTTATAAATATAATGATATTAATAGTTTTTATATCAATATCTAAATGATTGATTTGTTATTACTTTGAATATGAGTACAACAAAGCATCATCAATTAAAAAAACATTAAAGAGTCGAAGATCAAATGAAATGCATGATTCTTCACTATCATAAAGACTAAAGGATATTTAATTAAACCTTATGATATAAAAAATAATAATAATTCCAATTCCTTCTCCTAAATGATGTCTTAGGAACATACTTCTCTTAGACACATAGATAATAGAACCCTGCTCGATGATAAATATTAGAAAAACACTGACTTCCCCTATTTTGGTTTTATAGAACATAATTTCTTCAGAAATGATATTTTAATTAATATTTACTCCATTATGAATTTTTTAATTAGAACAATTATGTAGGATTCCATCCATCCTCTTTATTATGACATCCATTGAAGCCCAATGTGAAACACGGAAAAAAATAATTTTACCTCATGGTCTGCAATCTAAATTGTAAACACCTTCAAATATATTTATTCTATATAATTAGCTGAAAAGGACTTCCAATTCATCTATATATGTATAAAAATAGAGTACTATAATTATTTTATGGTGATAACTTAGAGAATTAATCATGGAAGACCTTAGGGAACACCTTAACAATGAAATAATCAATACACATAAATATTGATTAACAATGTCAACAATAATCTTTGATCATTTTTATTAAATAATTTCATTACTATGAACAAAAGTCACTACTATCCTAGATCGAGGATCTTTTGACGCTCCTTTTTCATCACATTGTCTAAACGAATGGAAAGGGAAATGACTTAGCACAAATTGATTCATCCTTTGAAAAAAAATCAAAAATCGATAAAGGCATGAACAGGGCTTCAAATGCACAAGGGTCGTGCACGTTACATCACAGTCTCACAAGTATACTTGCGCGCCACATAATGGTAGCGCAAGTGACTTGCACGCCCAAAAGGATAACCACCCGGGGTCTTCTCCATCCTATAAATACCCCTAGTGGGCCCCCCATTTTGGGAGATGAAATTTTTCCAGAATTCACAGACAGAGCTCTGAACGCCCAAGTCTCTTCTTCAGGTCTTCCGAACTCTTATAAGGTAATTCTTTACCTATAATGGAAGGTCTAAACAGGAGGAGTAAGGTCCAACTGTTGGAATTCACTAACAGTTGCGCGCATAACTGTTTTACCTTTAAGGGAAATGAACACACTTGAGCGCCGCCCTACTTCGACATCAGAACTTGCGCACCATCTTCTGGAAAGCCTCTAGGGATAATACCAAGGGTTTGAGCCAAGTCTCTCCCAAGTATTACTCAAATACTGAAAATCGCGCAAGTACCCATGTGTCGCGCAGCTATACCTGCGCGACCAGGACTTGCGCGCCCACGTAGTACCTGCGCGCCTGCCAGGACTTGCGCCCCCTACCTTTTTGGGTGCCTTTCCTGCCCACTTCACCCCTCTTATGCCATTCCACTTCTCCTATTCAAGATCCAGTCTTCAAGACACTCTTCAAAGCCATTTATGGAATGATTCTTTGATTTGACGTCCTTATCTGAAAGGAACTCTGTGGAACACCTCTAAAAAATCTAGTGATTTATAGATCTTTATGTCACTAAAGATTGAGATTTCATTCATTCAACCTCATCCTTTAAGATGAGAGAATCATTAACCTGGGCCTCCTTTTCAGGAGTAAGCCCTAGTCTCAAATATGGGCTTCCTTTTCAAGAGTAAGCCCTAGTCTCAAATATGGGCCTCCTTTTCAAGAGTAAGCCTCAGTCTCAAATATGGGCCTCCTTTTCAGGAGTAAGCCCCAGTCTCAAATATGTGCCTCATTTTCAGGAATAATCCCCAGTCTAAATTCTCAAATCTGGGCATCTTTTTTAGGAGTAAGTCCCAAGTCCCCTTATATGGGCATCCTCCTCAGGAGTAAGCCCCAACCATAATTTCCTTAACCTGGGCCTCCTTTTCAAGAGTAATCTCCAGTCTCAAATATGGGAATCCTCTTCAGGAGTAAGCCCCAAGTACCTTAATTTTTTCAAGTCCCTTAACCTGGGCTCCTTTTCAGGAGTAAGCCCTAGTCTTAATTTCTCTTAACCATTCCTAATTTACTTTTGATTTGGGGCTTCTTTCTCAGGAGTAAAATTCAATCATAATTCCCCTCCTAACTTGGGCATCTTCCTTAGGAGTAAGCCCCAAGATTAGAGTATCCAAATCTCCATTAAGTACATATACCTTTATGGACCCTGTTCTTGTATTTCTTCCCTAATATAAATCTTAATCCTCATCTATTTGGGCAGTCATAAACACATAATCCCCACATCATTGCATCTTTCATGGCACAATTTTCTGGTTTCACCAATACCTCTTGTTTCTCACACCGAGCATGACTCACATGATCTTAGAGTGTAAAATTAATCATGAATTCATTCTTTGAGCCATCAATCATGCATAAGCATCTTACTCCCTTATTCTAACTACATGTGTTCTGATTCCTTTTCCAAAACAAAGGATACGTAGGTAGCCCATCAACGGGTACGATACCAATTTTGAAGAAATCCATGTCCTCCTAAATGAAAGTAAACTTCAAGTGCCCCACTGAGTGGATTTAAAACCAGTATGGTCATCATAATGACCAAGATACTTTTATGTATTTTAAGGATACCATCAACTAAGAATCTCTAACAAATACAGACGATTCTTCATTGATGAAGAATCTCAAATACATATAAAAGATTCTCTGAATTTCTTACATAAGAATCATTGATTGTCAAAATAAAGGAAGACTCATTTTATACATGGTAATGCAATAAGGATTCACAAACATAACTTAAATCTATAAAGAGAGTCATGGAGTAGACAATAATTCCCCTCAAAAAGGTTTGATGAGTCTGACCTACCATCCTTTCAACCAATGCAAATTCCTAATCCTCATCAGTACACAACTAATGAGTGCCTAACTTTGGAATGTAGGTCCAAATGGATATGGAATCATTGGATGTTTCTGGTTCTATGAACAAACGCATTAGAAACCGATTGGAATGTTTGAACCTTCCATCAAAGAGGTCATCCCCAATTCCAGAGGGAAACAAAAAATGGTGAACCCGACGTGAATCCTTAACCAAGTAAAAATAATGTTTTTCTTATTTGTTAGGCCCCTATTTAAAAATCAATGATAGGAAAAAAACAATCATTGACATATCTACTCATCCAAAAGATGTAGTGGTTGAATTTGTCTTGATTACGTCTGTTACATCAAACAAGCACTCTTTTTCAAAATTTTATGCATTTTAAGAAATGGCTGCTCTCAAGTTCACACCTATGAATACCACTACTGTGAATACCGCTGCTGCAAATGCCACTGCTGCTACTCCTACTGGATCTTTATCCACTCTGAGGATGACATCACCTACCCAACGTCTTCAATGCTGGGTATCAAATGCGCTGGTTAAGGAGTACCGTCAACACGGTACCATTCCAACTCTGGAGGCTGCTCGACAAGCCCTCCATGTGAACAATTCAACCTGGTTGTCCAAACAATGACGACCAACGATTAAGAAGCAGGCGGTGCTAACTACCGTCTCCAACTGTTTCGGGTCGTTATCCCCAGAACACAATCACTATTCACTCCCATATTATGGGGAGGTGAATGAGCAGGTCCCTCAGGGCCTTAATTCAAATAATTTGTAGTCCTTCCTGAGGTATCTTATCAACAATCGTCGCCAGACTCGTGTGACAATACGCCATCAAAATGATGAGGGTACCGACTCCAGGCGTTCGGGTCAGGATCCTCAAACCCGAGCAGGCAAGACGAACCACCAGAGGCGGAATCCGGTCAACAGTGAGCATGTTCTCATCTCTGCCATCTTCAGAGAAGTCCACCAACCTAACTTGGTGGCAAGAAACGAGCGGGCACATACACCTGCCCATTTTAATTCCGCTATCTAGCAGACTCGTCTAGCAGCATCACATCAATCCTGCCAGGAAATTCCAGCGGAGTACTATATACAGGAACATACACCTATTTATACATTATTAGCTAGTCAATAGGCTCATCTGACTACATATTATGGAGCTCGTCAACCACGTTCGGTGAAGTGAAATCAGCAGTCACATACACCTACTAGTATTAATCAAGCCTACCAACAGTCTCGCTTGGTAGCACATGGAGATGATAGTCGGAAAGCTCTAGCGACAAACAGGAGGCAGACTCAACTCTCTTCCCTGACACTTGAGTACTGTCAGGATTCACTAATAGGAAAAGGAGGATAGGAGTAGGCACATACACCTAATCCAAGAACAGAATAAACATATATCCCCATTCCGACAGCTGAAGTCACCAAATATATTTTATCAATGGTGAAAGAGCATAAGCAAATTCCTGCTAATATTCTGGATGCTTGCCAGGATATTATAACAACTTCAACAACATATTAGGGAAAGACACATAAATCTATCCCTACTAGTGGAGTGACACATCAACAGTTCACTCCGTAACAGACACACACATCTGTTCCTGTCCAAATGGGTTGTGGGGAATACTCCCCCATATCATACGAACAACCAAGTCAGGCACATACACCTAATTTGAGTGGAGATCGTAAGCCCAACCTGGACATCCTTCCTGATCAGGCACATACACCTGCTCAGAGCAGCCACTTTCGTCAACAAGTGGATTCCAAGGCAAGTAAGAAGGCATTTAAGAAGAAGACCCACCCATCATAGTCAAGAGATCAAGAGCCAATCTGTAACAAGGCCTTGCTCGATTGTGGAGTTCGTGAAGCCCTAAGACAGATAGCTGTTGTAATTCAAGATTATACTCCCTCATTTCCAAATAGTGGGAACATTAATTCTGATGTTCTTCAACAGACACTTCCTCATGAAGGCTTGATTCATGACAATTCAGTCGATCTCGAAGTTTCATCTTCAGATGAGAGCCATAGGAACCCACTGTGTGGTCAGAAGACCAAGGATCAAGAGATATCATCTTTTACTGTAACCCATCATGGTGGTCTTCCCCATGATGATGAATTTCGCTGCGAAAGTCCTCTCTGAAGTAGTGATACACATTGCCCGGAAAATGCTCCATTGGATAATGTAGTGCTGAGAAAGACCTATTATCTTGAGGCACTTGCAAATGCGAAACCAGTAATGTCTGATGCTTCATCGCCAGCAGGTGAAATACTTTCTCAATCGGAAGATAGCCCAGGGTGTAGTTCATTCTACGAACCACCCCTAAGTCATGCATCTTATAGTTTGATCAATGATTTCTCTACCAATCCTGTTGAATCCGATGAAGCAACAAGGAAGCACCAACTCTGGTCAAATCAGGTAGAAGAATCTTCATTGAATGATAAAGAGGAAATACTGAACATGAGAAAACAACTGGCAAAAGGTGAAGTGCCAGTTATGTTTTGGCCTCTAGATGACTCTCAGTATGACATTCCAGAGATGTTAACGGAATATGGGATTCATGATATTCATCTCAACATATGTAAAACTCTTTTTCAGTTGAAAAAGAAAGTATTATCTTATGATGAATATTAAAAATATCTTATGATAATAGAAGGGTTACAACATCAGATTGATTTGGTATCTCTATCAGTCTCTCAATATCCAAAGGCTGAAAAGCAGCAGAGAGCCCTTTAGTGTTCATGCCTTGGCACACTAAGAAGATTGCGCCAGTTAATTGCCAATGCCCCATTTGGTATTCATGTAAGAGGATGGGGTGTTCATGGAGAACTACATTTCACGGTGCTCTCCAGTCAGCAAATTTTTACGAAAATAGTCTCATGCAATGTTATTGCACATGACCGGCCACAGTCAATGGGCTTTGTTTGTAATCAAAAGCTTTCCCAAGAACAGACCTCAACTAGTTCCTCTCAAAATCAAGAAAAGAGAGAATGAGTTGTTGAATTACTCCTGCATCAAGCAAACGAGAATATTGAACAAGCCTCTCATATGGAGAAAACACATCATCAAGTGACAGAAGTGTCAGAAATCATCCAACGGTCTTTCGAACCGGGTGATAAAAGTGGATACAGGTTGATGCATCCAGATAATTTCCGGACTAAGGTCCGCAATATTAGGAGATCTTTTAAGAAAGTCTCAGACATAGCATGTCAAGAGCCACCCCAACTCGCCAGACTGGGGACTCTTTTAATCCAACCCTTGGAATCAACAAATAAGATTCGAGGAGTTGAGCAAAGACAGTAGGAACAGCCCCAGTCCACCAGACTGGGGACTTTTTCAAATCATCAATCCCCTACTCAGAGAAAGTCGGACTTTTCTCGATTGGGGAAGAAGCCCCAAGATGAACGAAGATCCAAATTATCAGTAGATTCTCTCCAAATTACGGTTCTTCAAGAAGTTCATGAGGGATTGAATCAACAAAAGGCAACGTCTCATCAAATACATGGACGAAGAAAATATAACAGAAATGATGATAGAAGGGATGCAATGTGTTATGCATCAATCAATGTCATCAATGCCGTTGTTGCTGATCCACCAGATGAGGCTCACTCAGGGGACTCATATAAAGAGGTTCCTGATCAGGAAGTTGTATCCACAGACACAAATGAAGAAGGTGTGCATACACGAAATCAAAGTTTAACCCAGAATCTAGGTGTTCCTTCAAATAAACCACTTCCCCCTCTCCAAAAGGGATCAAACAAGGGGAAGGGAAAGAATCAAGTTACAAATCCTTCCTCTGGAGAAGGCCAATCGCTCTCACTAGAGCAAAGATTTTTGCATCAGGAGTAAGAAATGAAGGAATTGAGGAGGATGAATGCAGAACTACTTTAGGGTAGTCTTCCTCCTAAGCATGCTAGAGTCATTAAACTAAGGGAGTTTGTTGCAGCTACTAAGATGGATCAAGAATATCCTCCTTTATCAGTACACCCTAATAGGTTTAATACTATGGGTCAAGTGCAACAACAATTGGCAGTGCTGCCATCAGTTGCAGTACCAGCAGCCATACCTGTCTAGACTCCAGTCATTGCACCTGCCCAGGTCCAAGTTCAACCGTATGTTTCTCAAAAGTTAATAACTACCATTGAGTCATTAATATCTCTGTTAGAGACTATGTAATGGATGCGTGCATAGGTTCAACCAGAAAAGAAAGCTTACCCTGAATGGGTAGATTCAATCTCTCCTCCATCAAATTTTGGAAACCCTGTAGTCCCTATTTTCAATGGATCAGGAGACCCTGAACATAATTTGACACATTACGTGTCTTGTTGTGATCCTATGATGAGAGCTACAGAGCAGAAAGAAGTAGTGAAACTTAGATTCTTCGTGCGAACATTCCAAGGACCAGCCTTTGTCTGGTACACAAGTATGAAATCCTGGTCAATTATCGGATGGGAAGATCTCCGTCAACAATTTCTTATTCAATTCAGCTCAATATTCCCAAAGACAACAGTTTTAGATCTTACAAACAGTAAGAAAAGGGAGAATGAAAGAGTCTCTGATTTAATTGCTCGCTGGAAGGGATTAACATATTCCCTGAGCTTAGCACTCCCTCAAGAGGAACTGTTTCCAATCTGTGTGGAAAATCTGCATGACGAATTACACACACCACTGATCCCTGTAAAATACACAAGAGGGTTTCGAGACCTTACTTCAATCGCTCAACAAATTGAAGATTCTCTTATACAGACTAAGGCTAAATCTCATGTAATTCCATCATCTCCAAGAAGGAGAATGGGTAAAGCAAAAACTGCTATAGTTATGCTTAAACAAGCACCTATACCTTCTTCTACCTCAAAACCTTTATCTTTTTGAAGGGCTCCACCTCCTGAGTGCCAAAAACAAAGGCCGTTTCGTCAAGACAATAAAAAAGATCAAAGAAGAAAACAATTTGAGGATCTGAAGAGTAAAACATACTCTTTCCGAAATAAACAAGTTCCTGGTTACTTCATTTCGGCCCTAGAAAATAATTTGGTTCAACTGCCAAAGCCCAAGAGGCCAAACAAGGAAGGAGTTGAAGACCGTCCCAATTATTGCCCCTTTCATCAAATGTTGGGGCATCCCATCTAGGAGTTTTTTTTCTTCAAAGATATCCTGCAAAAGATGGTAGACTCGGTACAAGTCAAACTGAAAGGCTCTTCAGCCCAGGTAGCATGTGTCACTGCTACAGTTACAGAGGAGGAAGGTGAGTGGCAAGAAGTCAAAAGAAAAAATACACAAAAATATGATGATTGGATGATCAAAAATATGATCAACCGAACTCATGCTATTTTGAGAAATCAATTGAAGAAACCAATTGTACCTTCTGCCATGAATGCCACAGCAAAACCCTCTTCATCAGAGGGAAAATCCTCCAAGAAATGGCATGATTCAAAGAAAGAGAGAGAATCAAAAGAAGATGAGTATGTGTCAAAGCCTAAGTTGTCTTTGACTCTGGCAGACTTCATGCCATCTACTTCAAATCAACAGACACCGCCCCACTAAACGGTACAACCTAAATTGGGTAGTCAGGCAGAATCCTCATCGGATGAAGAGTTTATTTTTGGTTTTGTTAATATGATTCAATTAACAAATCCATATGCCAGTCACAGTTTTGATTTCTAGGAGCCTAAATTACTTGTATCAAACAAAGGAATCAGAGGAAGTTCTAGAGGCTCAGGATACAGGGGAAGACGTGGATCTTTCAGAAGCCACTATTCCAATTCTACCCCTGCTAGAACTGTGTACATAGCAGAAACTCATGGTAGAGACCTTCAACGAGCTCAGTAAGAACAAGAACGTTCTTCCACAAATAGCAAATTCAGTCCTGGCACAGTTAATTTGGAATACTGGTTGAAGGTTCCATCTTCTTCCTCTCAGCAAGTAAATAAACCTAATTGGTCTAATCTTCCAAATCCAGGAGTATTACCAACTCCTATCCCAGTACAAGATGCGTCAAATTCCAAAGCATCAACTTCCAAGGCACCTGTTAAACCACATGTTCCTATTGGGAAAAGTAGACCTCTAGATAAAAATTATGATGTATTGAAACAATTGGCCCATGTACCAGCCAAGTTATCAATTCTGGTTGCTTTGAATCTGTCAAAAGATCTTTAGGAGGCACTCATCTAGGCTTTATCAAGTCCTCAGGAGTTTGAAATTGAAATTACTGCAGCTGAAGACTATCACATAGAGAATAATCCTGCAGAATGCCATGAAATAATATCTTTTACTGATGAAGATGAAGATGATGTTATGCATGGGAATATTAGACCTTTGTACTAATCTGGAAAGGTCAATGGTGTAGACGTCCGAAGAGATTTAATTGACAAATGGTTCAGGGGTCAACCTCATGACCATTCATACACTTTATTGATTGGGCCTCACAGAATCTGATTTATCTTCTTCTACCATGATGTTACAAGGATATGATAAAAATGAACAAGAACCACTGGGCGAAGTTACACTCAGAACTCAGTTTGGAGATCTTGTATCCAATTCAGATTTCATGGTTGTTGATCAAGACTCAAACTTCAACATCCTGCTTGGAAGACCATGGATACATCAACATGCGGCTATCCCTTCATCATATCATCAATGTCTCAAATATTGTTTCGATGGTCAAGTTGGGATATTGTATGGTGATAAGGCCCCGTTCAAGACATGTGAGTCTCAATACATTGAGGCGGAATTCTATTACATGAAGGGAAGGGAGAAATCCACAACAAAGGAGATTACCAAAATTAATGCTCCATATGGTTTAGAAAAGATTCCAGTAAATCCATTTACGCATGTGAGTACCGATTATGTGTTTCCTATTAGTCAAATTGATAGGATAAACCCAAATCAAAATACTCTTATGGAAAGATCCATAATGTCAATTATGGAAATCAAGACAGAAAACATGGGAGAAATTGGTGATTCTCCAAGCAGTGATGAAAGCCCAAATGGTGATGTCTTCATTTCATCTGCTGAAATCCAACAAGTCTATACTTATCCAATTAGTCCAGAAAAAGTTATAGAAACATCATAGGTGAGCAATGATGTCGATTCTCAATCCATCATCTCCTCTTTATTACCCAAAGAAGACCCTTCATCATCAATCGGGTCGGAAATGGAAGCTTCTTCTTCAAGATGTGAAAATTTTGACATATCTTCTGATCATGAAAATTCTGATTTATCATCTACTATGCAAGTAGAAATAGAAGAAATAACACATGAAGAAGAAGATGAGGAAGATCTCAGAGATGCTCCTCCAACATTTGAATAGGGTATCTCTACCACCGTGGATGAACTCAGAGAAATAAATTTGGGTACAAAAGAAGATCCACGCCCCACTTTAATCAGTGCGGCCATGACTCTTGAAGAGAAAGATATGTATATTTCCTTTCTAAAGAAAAATAGAGATATATTTCCTTGGAACTATACAGAAATGCCCGAGCTTGATCCTAATGTTGCTACTCATCATTTGGGTTTACCAGAAGAACATCGAGGATTTAAGCAATCCGCGAGAAAAACACACCCAACTTATGATTCCAAAATTGAAGCTGAAGTGGATAATCTTATCAAAGATAACTTCATCAAAGAAGTTAAATATCCCAAGTGGTTTTCTAATATTGTACTTGTAAAGAAGAAGATCAGACAAATTAGAGTTTGTATCAATTTCATAGATCTTAATCGGCATTTTCCTAAGGATGATTTCCCAGTTCTGATTACAGAACTTTTAATTGATGCAACAGCTAGCTATGAAGCACTATCATTCATGG
Organism: Viscum album; assembly: GCA_963277665.1. Taxonomy (NCBI): domain Eukaryota; kingdom Viridiplantae; phylum Streptophyta; class Magnoliopsida; order Santalales; family Viscaceae; genus Viscum; species Viscum album. Next base: position 575,830,105 of record OY728161.1, on the reverse strand, counting down.
ATGGATATTCTAGATATAATCAAATCCGAATGGACCCAAAAGATTAGGAATCCAAAGCCTTCAGAGCGCCTCAGGGTGTGTTTTTCTACCAGGTAATGCCCTTTGGCTTAAAGAATGCAGGCACTACATATCAGCGTGCCATTCATCGTATCTTCAAACCCTTTCTAGGGAAGTTTGTTGAATGCTACGTAGATGATTTGGTGGTTAATTCCAAACAACTCTCTAATCACTTGGCTTATTTGGAAGTCATATTCCGCAAGCTTCGACAACATAATTTGAAGATGAACCCCTTAAAATGTGCTTTTGGGGTAACCTCAGGAAAATTTCTCGGCTTTGTTGTACGCCATCGTGGTATTGAAGTCAATCCTGAGAAGAAAATGTCAATCCTTGGTATGTCACCTCCTGTAAATTTGAATGAATTAAGAGGAATTCAAGGACACTTAGCCTATATTCGGCGTTTCATTGCCAATTTAGCAGGCAAAAGTTTACCCTTTACCAAATTGATGAAGAAGGGAGTCACTTATCAGTGGACTGAAGAATGTCAAGAAGCATTCGATATTCTCAAGAAATACCTCTTGAGTCCACCGGTACTCATGCCACCTGTTGAAGGAAGACCACTTATCCTCTACGTGATAGCTCTAGAGTGATCATTGGGTGCCTTTCTTACTCAGAAGAATGATGCTGGGAATGAAAACAACCTCTACTACCTCAGTCAGACTATGCTTGAAGCAGAAACACAATATTCAAGTATTGAGAAGTGCTGCCAAACATTAATCTTTGTAGTTCAGAAGTTGAGACACTAATTGCAACATCACGAGGTCCAATTGGTATCTCGCAATAACCTGCTCAAATTCATCCTTAGTCGTCCAATGTTTACAGGACGTCTGGCAAGGTGGACATTTATTTTGCAGCAATTTGATAGTCAGTATGTGTCTCAAAAGGAAATAAAGGGCCAAGATTTGGCTGATTTCCTGGCTGAACACCCTTCAGTGGAAGACACATCTTCAGATATTGAACTCCCTGATGAGGGAATCTTCTCTATTCAAGAATTTTTTCAGGCATGGGAAATGTATTTTGATGGTGCTTCCAGAAGTCCAACAGGGAGGAAAATGGAAAATCCAAAATTCAACAAAGTTGGCTTAGGAATTGTGCACATTTCTCTAGAAAATGCAGTGTTACCTTATTCCTTCTTATTGTGGGAAGGTGGTACCAATAATGAAGCAGAATACCAAGCTCTCATCACAGGCTTGGAATTGGCGCTTCAAGCACAAGTGAATCACTTAAATGTGAAAGGTGATTCAGACCTTGTAATCAAACAAGTCAATGGGGATTATGCCATCAGAAAAGAATAACTAATCCCTTTGTATGATTATGTCAGAGAGTTAATGGTGTAATTCCCTTCAGAACTGACATTTTCTTGTGTCCCGCGATCACAAAATGCTCAAGCTGATGCACTGGCTAATATAGCTACAGCTCTGGTAGATCCAAATCGGGACGAGACAACAATCAGTATTGCCCACCGTCGTGAAATTTCACCTTATGTTAGAATCAGAACAGAGGAAATTAATGAAATTATTCCCATTCCTGAACCGTATGGTCATATTACAGGATGGATGCCACCTATCAGGGAATACCTTCAAAATGGAACACTTCCACCTGATAGAGCCGAGAAAGAACAAATCCGACGACATGTGGTCAATTTTACTCTTTATGATATCCCAGATCAACTAGAGAAAATTCTCTACAAACGTGGTTTTTATGGAGTTCTCTTCAGAAGAATTAATGGTGAAGAGACAATGGCTGTCATGAAAGAAGTGCATGCAGGAGTCTGTGGTGCCCACCAGTCTGGACATAGACTGTCTGATCAGATTTGAAGACTTAGATACTTTTGTCCCTCAATGATACAAGATTGTGTTGATTTCACAAAGAAGTGTCATTCATTCCAAGTACATTCCAACATCATTCATCAACCTCCAGAGTTGCTTCACATAGCTAAATACTTGTGGCCATTTGCCACATGGGAAATTGATGTGGTGGGACCTTACCCTTCATCTACGAACAAGCAGTTTAAGTATATTCTTACTGCTATTTATTTCTTTTCCAACTGGGCAGAGGCAATACCTTTCAAGAAAGTCAGTTCTAAGTGCATTGTTAGCTTCATCAAGTCTAACATCATTACCAGATTTGGTGTCCCTCATACCATATTGACGGACAATGGAACCAACTTCTGTTCATCTGAGGTGATGAAATTGTATCAAGAATACAACATCAAATCCAACCATTCATCTTGGTATCATGAAGCGGCCAATGGCCAGATAGAAGCTTGAAACAAGAATCTGTCAAATATACTGCAAAAGATGGTGGATAGAGATATGAAATCATGTCCTGATAAACTCTTTCATGCTTTATGGGCTTATCAGACTACCACCCGCACTGCAACTCGGTCAACTCCATATTCATTGGTATATGGAACGGAAGCAGTCTTGCCAATTGAAGTTCAACTACCCTCGCTCAGAGTTTCCATTTGTGATCAATCATCTACAAATGAACAATCTCAAAAGTGATTGAATGAATTGGAATGGTTATATGAGAAAAGATTGTTCACTTTGCACCACTTGGATGTCTATCAGAATCGAATAACACGAGCTTTTAACAAAAAATTTCGTCTTCATTCATTCACTCAGGGAGAATTGGTATTAGTTCTCAGAACTCCAATGATACCCGGAAATAAACCTCCCAAGCTTGAGCTAAAATGGGAAGGACCTTACTCAATACATAGGGTCTACTCCAATGGATCTTATTTATTAATCTCGATGGATGGAGAAATCATCACTACTCCAAACAATGCCAGATTTTTGAATAAGTATTTTGTATAAACACAAAATATATCATCCATGGTCCGATATGTCCTTAAAATGCACCACTGTCCAGCATGACATAAAAACAGCACCATCCACAGTCCATGCATATGACCTTAAACTATTCGCACTTTCATCCAACATGACGCTAAACTGTATCATCCTTTTTTCGTCCAACATGAAGTTAAATTGTGAAAACTTCCCTTACGTCCAGCATGACGTTAAACAGAATCATCAATGGTCCATACATATGACCTTAAAATATTTGTGTTAATTTCTTCCAACATGACGTTAAACTATGGAAAAAGTCCCTAATACGTCCAACATGACGTTAAATGGTGTACTATTTTTTCCTTACTGCATGACATTAAACTGCACAATCGTCTTTTTGTCCAACATGACGTTAAACTGTGTTGTCTCCATCGTCCTAACTACATGACTCTAAACTATAAAGAAAGTCCTTTGATACGTCCTACATGACATTAAACTGCACTTTTTCCCTGTTATATGACACTAAACTGTGCAACACCAATAGTCCTAACTGTAAGACTTTAAACAGCATAGTCCCTTTATATGTCCTACATGACATTAAACTGTGCATTGTTAAGGTTGTTATTACCTCTTGTTTCACACACCGAGTATGACTCACGTGAGCTTAGAGAAAACCTCAACCATAACAATCTCTCTGGGTTACTAACCATGTGTAATCCCAACAACATCATTTTTTTAGGTCGTTGTCCCCAAGAAAAACTTGATCATTAATTCATTCTTTAATTGAACTACGCGGACTTTGATCCTTGCCGTCCTGGCTGGGTACGTAGGCAAACTCCCAAGGTTCAAGCCCAAAACAAATCCCTTCACATCGGTTCACCTCTATCTCATACGATGTTGATTCGTGAAACCGCCCCTAGAATCAATATCTTTACATTGATTCACATTCGTCCCTGCTATACGATGTTAAACTATACAACACTATTTTGTCCAGTATGACAATAAAATAAAAATATTCTTTGATACCCTCACCTAAGAGGGAACCATTATTTACATTGATTTTTCAATCATGTTTCATTTAAAAGAATACGTGCCTACATGGCAATGCCCAAACCTTTTATCTTGGGTTAAACCATCATTGCACTAAAGTTGCTTTTCACCCTTCACATGTACGAACCAAATTTGTACATAGGGAATTTCTAGAACTATGTGGGCTTGATTCCCATCTTTATGGGATACGTAAGAACGTTCGAGTGTCCCTCGAATCCAGCCCCAAGTCTTTTGGGGCGAACCCCAAATTCCACTTTCAGTCCCTTGGCTAAAAAGTCCCCATGAAAACACACACTGTGTATTTATTATAATAGTCCAAGCTCTATGACCCTAAACTAAGATCTCTAATCCTTTTGTCCCACACGACGTTAAACTATAGTTTAATAACTACGTATGGATTGATTCCCATCCTTATGGGATACGTAGTGAAGTCCAACATTTCCAGTCAGGACCCAGCCACAACATTATTATGGTTAGCATTGATCTGTGTATCTTTATATACATTGGACAATACCCATATTTATGTGTAATAATCCTAACCTTAAATATTTTCAGATCTTCATAACCCTTTTCTTGACTTTTAGTCACAAAAATGTCAAATTTCTGAGAGTTCTTTTACCTGACTATGCAGCACGTGCCCTTAGGCGGCCTTGAATAAATAGTCTCCATAACAGATTTGTCAGCCAACAGATACTATTATCTGACTATGCAGCCAATTCACTTAGGTGGCCCTGCATAATTCAACCCCATAATGGGTTTGTCGGATACTGGTAACTTCATTATTTGGAAGAAAGCCTCTTTTTTCCTTATTGGTCTTAAATGACAGTATGTAGGGATCTGCAAAAATAGCAATCCTTAACATATTTTTCCCATATCCTTTTTCATGATATGAATGTATTCAAGTCTATGGTTTATATTCTCCTTCCCTATGTTTGGGTCAGACTTTCATAGGAGTGATATCTATCCAGTTCTTCGATAATATTGTTTGAAAATATCTTCTCCATATTCAAGTACCTCTTTCCATACAGCAAGCTCTATAGTTTGGAAAATTTGAATCTCCATAAACTTTCACTAGATTTTTCAGCACTAGGAAAGTAAAATTCCGAGTGTTCTTTTTCCTGAATATGAAGCACGTGCCCTTAGGCGGCCTTGCATAAACAGTCTACATAACAGACTTGTTATCCAAAAGATGCTATTTATTTTGACTATACAGCCAATGACCTTAGGTGGCCCTCCATAATTCAACCCCCTAACGGGTTTGTTAAATAATAGTAACTTCATTCTTGGAAACTACTTCTTCTGATGCCTTTTAGCTCTTTTCATATCATTCCTCATATTAAAATATTCTTAAGCCATAGTTTACATATTTTCCCTCATACTTGAGTATGGTAATATGTTTTCAGATAAATTTTCAATGAATTGAGTCAATTATAATTCATTCGCTCAAAGCTATTTCGAACTTAAACATTAGCCTTTATATGTGCGACATGCATGACTTTAAACTGCCCACAAAAGACAAAGGATCTCTGAATAAAAGTCAAGTTCCATCTCACTAAACATACATTTTGTATGATTTAGATAATATTGAGCAATTAAAAGATTCAAATTTTGTAGGGTTATTTATAATAATCCTAGTAAAAATAAAACTATGCTTACTAGGCCCGTTGGCTTAGGTAAAATTTAAAGCATGTAGCAAAATAATGCAGGTACGAATGATTGAAGATGAAAGTGTTTTTCATTGATACACAGGAGATAGAAGGACATCCACAGACTGGAGTCTCTTATCTTTTTCAAGATTTACAAAAGGCTTTCAACATAACTATTCATTTGATTTATGGCATCCCGAGCTTCATCAGCAACCACCTGGAATTCATTCATTCAACTGGATACAATAAGAGATGCAGTGACACCAGCTCTTCTTAGAACAATTGTAAAAGGATGTTCTTGAGTGCGGTTTGAGAAAATTTTCTACCGAAGAAACAGTGACTCTGTTTCTGTCCAAGTGACTTGGAAGATGGATACATGGATTTGAGAATGGAGCATTGGAAGTAATGATTCATTTGGAGAGAGTACTCTTTTCAGATACTGCTCTAATACCATGTTTGTCTTCTCTCCACCAACCGGCAGAAGAAAACATTTCATCCCATGGGTTTTCCATTTTCATATCTGCATGGAAATGGCATGGAAGGAAAATTTGAAAGTTCACACCATTGTTGTTGCTATTAATGCACAACATAACCGAAATAGAGGAGTATAAGTGCAGCTGCATTTCAGGCATATAGTTCTTTGCATCTAGAACATTGACTCCTTGTAGATGAACATAACCATACAGGGACAGGAAGATTCTCTGTGGGAAATGAAGATGATATTTCTTCAAGTACTTATCCAAATATGGGAGAGTGTTGTCACAGATATCATAGTAATCATGGCCAACAATGTTCATAATGTCATCAATCCTCTTTCTAGACAGTTCATCAGCCGTTCCGATTCTCCTGAGAGCCATTGAATCTGCACAAAATTTGAATAAACTAACTCTTAAATGGGTTTATTTTTCATAAATTTTTGAAGGAATTCAGAAAAATGGCAAAGGAATTAAGGAGCACAAGTATAAACTTGGCGCACAAGTGTTAGTGTGCCGCACTAGTTTTTGACGCACATGTTTAAACCACGTAAGTCTAAACACCTCTATAGCAGCGTGACAGCAAAGAAACAGCAGGAAATAGAGCAACACGCGCGGCGAAGTCCACTTGCGCGGCGAGAGCTCGAAAGGTTGAAATCTAGAAATCTTTGTACGGAAATGGGGCCACATATTTATAGGCCACAACCGTACCCTGCACGCCGAAGTCTGTCCAACTGGAAGTTGCATGCCATACCTTGCGCGCCACATCCTGCGCGCCAAGTGTTGCTCCCTGAACACTTGCGCACCGCCTTTCCTTTCATTTTCTGCTTTTCCTCAGAGTCACATCCTCATTTATTTCGGATCCAATTCTGAGGGGGGACTTTTGTTGATGCTCCTTTTTGTCACATTGTCTAAATTAATGGAAAGGGAAATGAATTAGAACAAATTGATTCATCCTTTGAAGAAAACATCAAAAATTGACAAAGCCATGAACAAGGCTTCAAATGCACAAGGGTCGCGCAAGTTCCATCACTGTTGCGGAAGTATACTTGTGCGCCACATAATGGTCACACAAGTGACTTGCGTTCCCTAAAGGATAACCGCCCGGGGTCGTCTCCAGCCTATAAATACCCCCGGTGGGCCCCCCCATTTTGGGAGAGGAAATTTTTCCAGAATTCACAGACAGAGCTCTGAATGCCCAAGTCTCTTATTCAGGTCTTCCGAACTCTTCTAAGGTAATTATTTACCTACAATGGAAGGTATAAACAGGAGGAGTAAGGTCTAAGTGTTGGAATTCACTAACACTTGCACACCTAAGTGTTTTACCCTTAAGAAAAATGAACACACATGCGCGCCGCCCTACTTCATCATAAGAACTTGCGCTCCATCTTCTGGAAAGCCTCTAGGGATAATACCAAGGGTTTGAGCCAAGTCTCACCCAAGTATTACTCAAAGACTGAAAATCGCGCAAGTACCTATGTGTCGCACAGGTATACCTGCGTGACCAGGACTTGCGCGCCCACGCAGTACCTGTGCACCTGCTAGGACTTGCACGCCCCTACCTTTTTGGGTGACTTTCCTACCCACTTTAACCCTGCCATTCCACTTCTCCTTTTCAAGATTCAGTCTTCAAGACACTCTTCAAAGCCATTTATGGCATGATTTCTTGATTTGGATTCCTTATCTGAAAGAAACTCTGTGGAACCTCTCTCAAAAATCTAGTGATTTATAGATATTTATGTCACTAAAGATTGAGATTTCATTCATTCAAACTCATACTTTAAGATTAGAGAATCCTTAACCTGGGCCTCCTTTTTAGGAGTAATCCCCAGTCTCAAATATGGGCCTCCTTTTCAGGAGTAATCCCCAGTCTCAAATATGGGCCTCCTTTTCAGGAGTAAGCCCCAGTCTAAAATACGGGACTCCTTTTTAGGAATAAGCCCCAATCTAAATTCTCAAATCTGGGCATCTTCTTTAGGAGTAAGTCCCAAGTCCCCTAATATGGAAATTCTCCTCAGGAGTAAGCCCCAACCATAATTCCCTTAACCTGGGCCTCCTTTTCAAGAGTAAGCCTCAGTCTCAAATATGGGCATTCTCTTTAGGAGTAAGCCCCAAGTCCCTTAATTTTTCATGTCCCTTAACCTGGGCCTCCTTTTCTGGAGTAAGCCCCAGTCTTAATTTCTCTTATCCAGTCCTAATTTACTTTTGATTTGGGGCTTCTTTCTCAGGAGTAAAACCCAATCATAAGTCCCCTCCTAACTTGGGCATCTTCCTTAGGAGTAAGCCCCAATATTAGAGTATCCAAATCTCTATGAAGAACATATACCTTTATGGACCCTGTTCCTGGATTTCTCCCCTAAAGTAAATATTAATCCACATCTATTTGGGCAGTCATAAACACATAATCCCCACATCATTGCATCTTTCGTGGCACAATTTTCTGGTTTCACCAATACCTCTTGTTTCTCACACCGAGCATGACACACGTGAGCTTAGAGTGTAAAATTAATCATGACTTCTTTCATTGAGCCATCAATCTTGCATAAGCATCATACTCCCTTATTCGAACTACATGGGTTCTGATTCCTTTTCCAAAACAAAGGATACGTAGGTAGACCATCAATGGGTATGATCCCAATTCTGAAGTAATACATGTCCTCCTGAATGATAGTAAACTTCAAGTGACCCACTAAGTGGATTTAAAACTAGTATGGTCATCATAATGACCATGATACTTTTATGTATTTTAAGGATACCATCAACTAATAATCTCTAACAAATACAGATTATTATTCATCAATGAAGAACCTAGAATACATATAAAAGATTCTATGAATTTATTACATATCAATCATTGATTGTTAGACTAAAGGAAAGCTCATTTTATACTTGGTAATGTAATAAGGATTCACGAACATAACTTAAATCTATAAAGAGAGTCCCATAGTAGAAAATAATTCCCCTCAAAAAGGTGTGATGAGTCCGACCTCCCATCCTCTCGACCAATGAAAATTCTTAGGCCTCATCAGTCCACAAATAATGAGCGCCTACCTTTTGAAAGTAGGTACAAATGGATTTGGAATCATTGTATGTTTCCAGTTCTATGAACAAACCCGTTAGAAACTAATTGGAATGTTTGAACCTTCAATCAATGAGGTCATCCCGATTCCAAAGGGAAACAAGATCACAATAAACTTGAAAGACATGAGTAACCCCATGAAAATATGAAAACTAAATCCAATGTAGAAAGATGATATATTTCTTAGAAATAATCATCTAATCCATTCTAATGACATATTTAATTAAATAATTATAAAAAATTTGGACATTCCATAAATCCTCATGGTCAAGAGTCTTAACCATTAAATGAGAAAAATTACAACCATGTTCCATCCCGTTCCATTATGGAACAAGGTTCTATCATAAATTGTATGATCTCAATGAAAAATCCGAACATATATTTCAAAACTGATGATATAATAAAATAGAATAAATATTAATAAATAATGAAAGGGCTGTAAAGGTTTAGATTAATAGTGTGCCTCTCACTATTATTATGTCCACTTCATAATCCATACATGAATGTTCTAATAGACAATGACATATAACATTATTCCCTCACTATGTATTCATGATTACATGAGTATCCCACGTTGCATGAGATTGTGATCCATTACCTTTATATCTTTTATTCCAAACCCAAGTTCCATTAGTGATATAGTATCCTTCTCTAGTTACTTATAAAAACCTTCACAAAATATTCATTATTTTATTTTTTTTTCAAAAAATATGGTAAATAATTTTTTATGTTATACAAGAATTCATATTTTTGATAAGTATTTTACAAAAGTGAAAACCCACATGGGGTTTTCCATTAGTAGGCATTGATGTTTCCCTTGATATAAAATAGGTACCCTTATTATTCATTATTTTATTCCTATATGATAAAATGTGAATAGCACCTATGGCAATAGGTTATCCACTCAGCCATTCCATCCATACATATTCTGCCTCATCCATTGCCACATTATCAAAAAATTGATTAAAGGCAAACATTCCAATAAGAATAGGCCTGAAAAAAATCTTACATTGTAAGAACATATTAAGACATATGATATGGAGGTAGTATTTAGTGAATAATTCTATAGTTTAAAGAGACAAATAGTTTAAATTAATTGGATATTCAATCAAATAATGGTCTCTTTGATCACTGGTCATAAACATCATATCCTTGATCACACACAACAACTAAAGACACTGCTTCTAATTGAAGTCCATCATGAAAGTGGTCCAAATGATGACCTCAAGTAATATATCTTACAACCTAATATCTCAATTTTTTTTTCCATTCCTATCAAGTATATATATTAAAAATTCCACCATATATTGATCAGGATTCTTAAAAGAATTTATGTTTCCATCCTTTTATTAAATTTATTAATCACCTTCATAGAATCAACTATCATCATGGAAAATTGGTCCATTTTATTTAGTTGAATCTTAATTATGATTAAAAATACATTTTTTAATCCACCACACACCTGACCTTTGAATTTAATGTTCTAGCTTATTATTTCTTTTATTATAATATTTATTAGTGTGTTTTCATGTGGAAAATTTCCTACATGACCTTCCCTATGGTTCACTAAGTGTATCTTATGGGGAATTATCTATTAAACAGAAAAAATAACACCTTATTATCTTAGGATTAATTATCTAAACAAAATTATGGAAATTAGGAATAAAAAGTAAAGACCTTAAATTATAATATTTCAATAAAGCAACATAATAATTAATCGATATAAAAAATAATGAAAAAAGTCTGTAGTAACAATTTTAAAATATATAAAACCAAAATATGTTTCATCTAGGAAACCATACAAGGAAGCTCAATGTCAGATAAAAGACTCTAAAATTCCATCATAAATTGAGAACGGAAAAAAAATGAGCAGGTTAGGGAGGCTTCCACACATTCTACCAAAGCTGCAGAATTCTATACTCTAGTTATACAACTAACCTAGTAACAACTTAATCATTTAATAAAATTTTTAATGAATGGAATTATATTTATATTATCATCACCCATGTAGTATATATATAATTCTAGAATATCATTCCTAATCACTATAAACTAGTGACAAGTAGCTGAGTATAAAAACACAAGAACATGGGAATGATTTCACCGTGAATTATAACACAATATGTCACACATGTTATAAGTTGAAGATAAATAAATAATGTGATTGTAACACCCCAAAAAATTATGCCTCATATAATTATAATATTATGATTTTATTTTTTTAAATTCTTTTAATCGAACAAAATTTATAATATAAACACAAGGATTTTCATTTAAACTAGACATCGAAGTGTTTACAATACAAAGATATCAAATGGAAAATCATGCTAAACAAATATACCTATTAAAAACCCTATAAAAATTATAGGGAGACCACCCAAGACAACAAGAACCCCAAGAAGTTAATATGAGTCTTTAGTATCTGTCAGAACAGATATTAGTATGGTCAAGACCACCACAGCCAAGCTAAGCACCAATGGTATGACATGGGCCATTTTCTTCAATTAAATTGAGTTTAGGACACCCTAAGACATGGTTTAATATAAAGAAAAAACTTGACCATTGCCTTGGGTGACCATTGAATTCCAACGACTATAATTATAGTCGTTGGCCTTTTGGTGAATTAAATGAAAACTTGTGAGTGTAATTTATTTCTACAAATAATTAAGTTATATATTGAAAAATTATAAAACCCCCACTAATCATGAATTTTAAAAGGACATGGTGAAGTATTTTTAATTACACTGAAGTGATTTTGAAGGAATTAAAAACACATTGAATATATTATAAAGATTTTCATTTCTTAAAAAATGTTTTAAACTACGTTAAATTTCTTATAAATCAACTATGTTTTTTATTAAACTATGTTTTGACTTCAATAATACTAGTATAAGAATTTTCATATGGGCATATTAAATCTCAATTTATAAATTTGTATGTTAAAGGTTTAGTGTTTATAAATAATTTTAGTAATACTTTTAGTTAAGACAAAGTTTAATTTGTGTTCACTAGCCTTCTAATGTTTAAATAAAATTCATGTTTAAAAAGATAATTTCTATATAGTTATAATAAATGTATTATTTTCTTTAAGACTTTATAACATTGAAATTTATTAAAAAAAATAGGCCCACTAGGGCCAGCCCTTTATAGCTGGGCCAAGGGTGGCAGATCACTCTAGGTGGATGAGCCTACCCCTCGACCTCAGCTTGGGCCGGATGGAACGTGGGAATAGGTTCCCCGAAGGGCTCGCATGAGAGCACAAGGGGTTTAGAGCGCACCACCGTGGGATCAAAGTCACGATGAGGCAGGGGTAGGTTGAGGCCTGCGGGGGCGGGAGCCAATGTATAAGTCTCCCTAGGTGTGTGCTGTGTTTTTTCTAAGCCATTGTTCAGAGAATCAAATTTATAAAGGGGTCGAGAATGTCTCGCCAATTTGATGTGGGATGAGTTTTTTCGGGCGAAACGGGATCTGAGCTGTTGGATCACATAACATGTGATCTAGGTCGTCGATGTCGATCCAACGCTCAACCTTCAGCAACCACAAAATATCACCATGTTTTTTTGTACCGTTCGATCAACCTTAGATCTAATATCGGTCGTCCAAGAGTTTTAAAATACTGCGTCGATCCAGGGCTGTCCGATCAAACTCGGATTTAATCTGAGCCCCCAAATTTTTTTAAACCACTGACATCCCGCAGCCATCAGATCAAGGCCGGATTTGATCATGATCATCCAATCTTCATCCATTTTTCATCCCATAGCACCATCTTTTTCTCCACGACGTGCATTTCACAAGTACCCTACACCCTATATTTCACCATTTTCTTCACCCTTGATAGCCACTGGTCCCACTCCTTTCACACAATTTCCAAAAAGACTGACCCCTAGTATTTTTATAAACCATTTGGGCCTCAGATCCCATGAAACTTGAATTGAAATATTCTGTGTAGGTATAGTTTATGAAAAACACACCTGAGGCACCCCATGGAACCCCTCAGATCTTCCGCACTCAAACATCCAACGAGCTTCAACGAGTTCTCCGGAGCCCCTCTTCCTCCTCGATCTAAGGTAGGGGATTTATATTTTCTTTCTCGTTGAGTTGAAGTTTTATATTTATATAAACTTATATATATATATGCATCTTGAGGATTGACTTTGAACCCTTCTTTACCTGATTTAGAGCTTTGAGATTTTGGGTTACAGGGTATTAGTAGACCTGAAGCATAATTACCTCATGAAAACTTGTTTTCATACCTTATATACAGAATCAGTTATGTATATATATATATATACGTGTGTGTGTGTGTGTATATAAATATATCAATATATATCCCCTTATATTTACATAATCCCCTTATGTCCAGATTTAATATTTCTTAACTTGAACTTCAAAGTTAATTTATGAACCACAACATGCGAAAAACTGTATTTTGTATAAAATTTTCTACCCAATTATGTATGTTCTTACACACATATATATACATACAATCACACATGTTATAAACCTAACATGGTTTAGTTTTTAATCAATTGATATTGGTGTATTAAATATGTTTTAAAGTATTTATTACTTATGGGAAATTATTAAACCTAGTTTAATTATGAAAAATCATATATACACTTTGTGTATATACATTTATAATTTCCAAAACCCTAATTTCATATATAGATTATTAGAATTTAATAAATGTATTGATGTTATTAATACTTGTAAGACGTTAATGAATATCAGCCTCTGTGTAAGTCAAACCAATAGGTATTTATGTAAATATGTATATCCTAATCCAAAAAGTATGTCAAACTTTTTTTAGTTAAATAAATTTTAATGATATTACCCTTATTATAATTTCATGTTTCAAAGGTATTATATGATTGAACTTGTTGTGTTTTATGATTAAAAAAATATATGTTTTTGATTTGACCAAAATATATTAAAGGATAAAAGGGTGTTTTAAACCATGCGATCATGTTATGCTCACTTAATGTTTTATCAACTACGGTTACTATTGTCAGTTAAGTCATGATGTAATCTAATTTTCTGATCACTGAAACTTTTATCAGCATATTAAATAACATTTATTTTCATTCATGGAATAAGGATTTTAAATTAAAGAGTTATCATTTTAACATCTCATATAGAAAACCCCCTTCTCATCCATTATTTGATGTGCTTTAGTAATTGTCTCATGTGCAAATAATGTGTAATAAACTATGTATTCCTTTGATAAACTATTACTGCCATATTTTCAATGTTTTCTGTCATATTATGTATTTTTGGATTAAATGGTTTCATTTTCCATTTTATTTATAGTTTCACTCGATGATGCAAGCATCTGGAATATCATAATAATGAGATAAGAAATTAAATATTCATAGTGGTATGAGACTCCTTGAATAATATGACATTAATAGATGTATGATGAATGTATTGTACTAGTATGTTCTGGGTTGGGGACCGGAAAAAGTAATCCCTCTAGGTTGGAGTCCAGTTACAGAGGCTCTCCGGGTTTGAGTCCGATTACAGAGACCCTCCGGGATGGAGTCCAGTTATAGAGGCTCTCTGGGATGGGGTCTGGTTACAGTTATCCCCTAGGTCTTGGCATGAGGCCATGAAACATAAATTAAAGTTCGGTATTATACATTCCCTCATTATGTATATGATAATTAATTAACCAAATGGATATTAAACTACTAGAATTTCCATGGTTAAGATCCAATACTTATGAGTATCAGAAAAGTAAATTCTTATTGCATGATATATGCACTCAGTGAATTAGTATTCAGTAATTGAAATTTATGTTATTACCTTTACATGCAACTCTGATTATTCATTACTCTTAGATGTTTAATTTGTTATTATGTATTCATATGGAATACATGTTTATAATTTCTTTTATTCATTACTCTGAATGAGAATGCCTATATTTCAATCATGCATCCTTGTAACTCTGTCAGCATGTTTTTAATTGAGTACATTTATGATATTTACATGTGTTACAACTTTTCTTTAAGAGAAATGTTTTCTGAAAAGTTTTAAATAATGTTTTCAAAAGTTGTATTGGTTTATTTTTAAAACCCCTTACTGGGCATTTGTATGCTCACCCTACATTTTTGATTAAAAATTTTCTGGTATCAGTTTGAGTTAAAGAAGTTTGATAGAAGTGGTTGGTTTCTCAGAACCTGAACTGAATTCGATCCTCTATACAAGACATGATGTGTAATTTATGAGTGCATGTTTTTGTGAAGAATTACACATCATGATTTGAAGGCACTTAATCTATGATTTTTGGGGTCGGGTATTCACAGTTGGTATCAGAGGGTTCAGTTTAGATAACTCTGGAAAACCAGAACATAAACAAAGAGAAATTTAGTAAATCATTTCTAAATATAAGGATCTACCTAATTTTCAGATAGAAAACGAAGGCACTAGTATTTTGTCTCTTCCCAATGAGGTCTTAGAAACCATAATTTCCATTGTCTTCCATGAAAATTTTACAAACTATGCCCATATCCGTATGTCATGAAAACATCTCTATGACGTATCTAACTCACCCTGAGTACTGCAACTCCTCCGAGGAGCTGGTTTGGACTAAATTTGTATGATGCAAACCCAATTTCCGTCCTACGCATGCTGGGGAAAGTACCACGAGGGACTTTTTAGATGCTTCACCATGGTAGAAGGCATATTGTCCCTCATGGCCTTTTAATAAGCTGCGGTAGTCAGAGACCTCCATGCAACATATATGGGTCAAGTCTTGTCCTATGGCAATTTTGGTCAAGTAATGGACTTTGAAATTATTGAATTTGAAGCCTCTTGTTTTGTGTACAGACAAAAAGTACATACTAACGTCTCTCAGTTGTACACCCCTAATTCTAGACTCTGGAGACACCATATGTTCCCCCAAGAGATTGAACCAGACTACTCAGGCTGCATATGGTTTAGGGAGATCGATAGTTTTAAACTTGTCCTGGGGATTCATGTATTAGGGAGATGGGGAAACCATTATCTCTTTCCTTTTATGTTCTAGTGGTTATATAATAATACAAATTGTTATGTTTTCTTTATGTTATGTTTTATTTTTTTTATACTTTCGGATGGGTTTCATCGATTGGACTTATATAAATTTTTTCAGATGGAAGGATAGACTCAAATCTTGTCACTTCCTACCAAGATACTAGAGACTATCTTGGTCAAAACTTGTGAGGAAGAGTACCTACCCTTCACAAAATTGAGAGGAATGCACAAGAAACATTATGATATTTCAAACAGTTTGGACATTATCTTCTCCTTCCAAGGGAATGCTTACTTATACCACCGCATAGCCACGGTCCAACTAGCTGAATACATGCGAAGGGGAAAATACCACGAAGGGCTTTTCCAATGTTTCACTCTAGCGTGGAACTTCACAGTTAGAGTAAGGTTCCAAGAGGCTACTTAGTAAAGAAACCATTGTGCAACCTACATATACCAACTCCTCATTTTCAGCTTATACGACCATGTATACAACTTATATGTTCTCAACCGGGAGATAGTCCAACAAGTCCTTAGATACTTTGTCCATTCGGACATCTCCGAACATTCCATCGTCCGAGCCACACTATGGAAGCCCAAATTCACTACACATGAGTTCAACCCTTTTTTCCCAAGGTTTTTTTGGGATAGGGAAGCAGAGGAGTTGAACACCAATCTTGAAATTCACATGGCCACAGTAGAGGACCCTCCACGATAGAGGATGTGGTGAAGCTTGTTAGGGAGTCTTTTGGCGAGGTTATGTGAAAGGAATTGCGAGGACACAACTATTTTTAGTGGGGATATTGTAACTCCCAAAACACTTACATCTCATATAATGATAATATTATTATTTTATTTTTGTTTATTTTTTTTAACCGAACACAATTTATAAGATAAATACGAGGATTTTCATTTAAACCAGACATCGAAGTGTTTACAATACACCAAGATCAAAAGGGAAATCATGATAACCAAATATAACTATTAAAAACCCTATCAAAATTATAGGGAGACCCCCAAAACAACAAGAACCCTAATAAGGTAATATGGGTCCTTAGTATCCATCATAACAAACATTAGTGTGGTCAAGACCACCACAGCCGTGCTAAGCACCAATGGTATTATGAGATCCATTTTGTTCAATTTCCTTGAGTCTAGGACACCCTAAGGCATGGTTTTCTATAAGTAAACAACTTTACCATTGCCTTGGGTGAGCATTAAATTACAACAACAATAATTATAGCAGTTGGACTTTTGGTGAATTAATTGAAAACATGTTAGTGTAATTTAGTTCTACAAATAATTAAGTTATGGATTGAAAAATTATAAAACCACCCCTAATCATGAAATTTAAAAGGACATGGTGAAATATTTTGAATTACACTGAAGGGATTTTGAAGTAATTCAAAACACTTTTAATATATTGTAAAGACTTTCATTTCTTAAATAGTGTTTTAAACTATGTTCAATTTCTTATAATTCAACTATGTTTTTGATTAAACTATGTTGTGAATTCTATAATACTAGTATAATAATTTTCATGTGGTTATATTAAATCTCAATTTATAACTTTGTATGTTAAAGGTTTAGTGTTTATAACTAATTTTAGTAATACTTTTAGATAATACAAAGTATAATTTGTGTTCATTAGCCTTATAATGTATAAATGAAATTCATTTTTAAAAAGATAATTTATATATAATTATAATAAATGTATTATTTTCTTTAAGACTTTATAACATTGAATGTTATTAAAAAAATAGGCCCACTAGGGCCAGCCCTTTATAACTGGGCCAAGGGAGGCAGCTCAGGCTAGGTGGCTAAGCCTACCCCTCAGCATCATCTTGGACCGGCCCGAGCATGGGCATAGGTTTCCCGAAGGGCTCGCAAGAGCTCACGGGGGGGGGGGGGGGGGTTGGAGCACGCCACTGTGGGTGCAAGGTCATAGAGAGGAAGGGGTAGGCCGAGGCCTGTGGGGTTGGGAGCCTGTGTATAAGGCTCCCTAGGTGTGTGATGTGTTTTTTATAAGCCATCGTTTGGAGACCCAAGCTTATTATGGTGTCGCAAATGTCTCACCAATTCGATGTGGGAGGAGTTTTTTCTGGGGAAACGGGATTTGGGCCATTGGATCGCGTCACACGCGATCTAGGACGTCGATCTCAATCCAGCACTCGACCCTCAGTAACTGCAGAATATCACCGCATTTTTGTGCACTGTCTGATCAACCTCGGTTCTAATCTCAGTCGTCCAGTATTTTTAAAACTCCACATCTATCCAGGGCTGTCTGATCAAACATGGATTTAATCTGAGCCGCCCATTTTTTTTAAACTAAGGATGCACCCCATCCATCAGATCAAGGATGGATTTGATCCTGACCGTTCGATCTTCTTCTGATTTTCTTCTCGTAGCACTGTCTTATTCCCCGCGGCGTGCACTACACCAGTACCGTACACCCTATATTTCACTGTTTTTTTCACCCTTGACAGTTGCTGGTCCCCCTCCTTTCCCATGATTTCCCCAAGGACCGACCCCTAGTATTTTTCTAAATCATTTGGGCCTTAGATTCCATTAAAATTGCATTAAAATATTCTGTGTAGGTATAGTTTATAAAAAACACACTCGAGGCACCCCAAGGAACCCCTCGGATCTTCCAGACTCAAACTTTCAGTGAGCTTCAGGGAGTTCTCCCGAGTCCCTCTTCCTCCTCGAGCTAAGGTAGGGTATTTATATTGTATTTCTCATTGAGTTGAATTTGTATATTAATGTACACTTATATATATAAATATATATGTGCATCTTGCGGTTCGAGTTTGAACCCTTCTTTACCTGATTTAGAGCTTCGAGATTTTGAGTTATAAGGTATTAGTAGACCTGAAGCATAATTACCTCATGAAAGCATATTTTCATACCATATATACATAATCAATTATGTATATATATATGTATAAAAATATTTCAATATATAGCCCCTCAGATTTACATAAACCCCTTACGTTCAGATATAAGATTTCTTAACTTGAGCTTCGAAGTTAATTTAAGAACCTCAACATGCAATGAACTATATTTTGTATAAAACGTTTTACCCAATTATGTTTGTTCTTATATATATATATAAATATGGTCACGCATGTTATAAACCTAACATGGTTTGGTTTTTAATCAATTTATAATGGTGTATTAAATATGTTTTAAAGTATTTATTACTTATAAGAAATTATTATCCTTTGTTTAATTATGAAAACTCATATATACACTTTGTGTATATATAGTTATAGTTTCCAAAACCCTAATTTCATATATGGATTATTAGAATTTAATTAATGTATTGATGTAATTAATACTTGTAAGACTTTAATGAATATCAATCTCTGTGTAACCCAAACCAATAGGTATTTATGTAAATATTTATGTCCTAATCCATAAAGTATGTCAAACATGTATTAGTTTAAGAACTTTTAATGATATTAAACTTTTCATAATTTCATGTTTCAAAGGTATTATATGATTTAACTTGTTGTTTTTTATGTTTAAAAAGATTTTTTTTGATTTGACAAAAATATATTAAATGATAAAAGGGTGTGTTAAACTATGCTATCATGTTATGCTCACTTAATGTTTTATCAACTGTGGTGATTTTTGTTAGTTAAGATGTAATGTAATCTAATTTCCTGATCACTAAAACTTTTATCAGCATATTAAATAAAATGTATTTTCATTCATGGAATAAGGATTTTAAATTAAAGAGTTATCATTTTAACATCTCATACGACAAACCCTGTTCTAATCCATTATTTGATGTGCTTTAATAATTGTCTCATGTGCAAAGAATGTGTAATAAACCATGTATGCCTTCAATAAACTGTTACAACCATATTTTCAATGTTATCTGTCATATTATGTATTTTGGATTAAATGGTTTAATTTTTCATTTTATTTATAGTTGCACTCAATGATGCCTGCATGTGGAATATCATAATAATGAGATAGGAAATTAAATATTCACAGTGGTATGGGACTCCTTGAGTAATATGACTTTACTAGACATATGATGAATGTATTGGATAAGTATGTTCAGGTTTGAGGAACAGTAAAAGTAAACCCTATGGGTTGGAGTCCGGTTACAGAGGCTCTCTGGGTTGGAGTTCAGTTACAGAGGATCTCCGGTATGGAGTCCTGTTACAGAGGTTCTTCGGGTTGGGTTTTGGTTACAGTTAGCCCCTAGGTCTCGGCACGAGGCCTTGACACAGAAATTAAATTTTGGCATTATACATTCCCTCATTATGTGTATGATAATTAATTATCCAAATAGATATTCGACTAGTAGAACGTCCATTGTTAAGAGCCAGTACTTATGAGTATTAGAAAATTAAATGATTATGGCATATAATATTCACTTAGTAAATTAGTATTCTGTGTATGAAATTGAAGTTATTACCTTTACACACAACTCTGATTATTCATTACTCTTATCTTTTTAATTTTTGCTTAAATATTCATATGTCATACATGTTTATAATTTCTTTTATTCATTTCTCAAAATGAGCATTCCTATATTTGAATAATGTATCCTTTTAAATCTATCATCATGTTTTTAATTGAGCACTTTTATGATATTTACATGTGTTACAAATTTTATTTAATTGAAATGTTTTATGGAAATTTTTAAATAATGTTTTCAAAAGATGTATTGGTTTATTTTTAAAACCCCTTACTGGGAATTCGTATGCTCACCCTATATTTTTGATTAAAAATTTTCAGGCATTAGTTTGAGTTAAATATGTATGACATAAGTGGCTGGTTTCTCAGAAACTGAATCGAATTCGATCCTTTGTACAGGACATGATGTGTAATTTTTCAGTGCTTGTTTTTGTGAAGAATTACACATCATGCTTTGAAGGCACTGACTCTAGGTTTTCTGGGGCCAGGTCTTCACATTGATATAGATTAAATTTTAAAACATAACCAATATATAAAAATAAAAGAAAATTTCCAAACCATAAGAATAAAAAATATTTAAACATTTCTCAATTTTTACATCTCTAGCCACTATCCCAACCACCTTGGAATGTAATATTAGAAAATTGATGTCATCAGGATACATGACACTCTTCTATTTACCTATAACATACAAAAAAATAGACATTCCAAATAGAATATTACTGGAGTAAAAAAATACCAAATGGGATACCTCTATTAATCCATTCATTTCCTCTGACCATTAAATATTAGTTTTAGAAAAATAAAATTTGATTCACAATGAAACTATATTGATTTTTTATAAGACATATAGTAGTTTCCTAGTAAAAAATATCATAAAATTAACATGAATATGGAAATAATAATGAATTATAGTATTAAGGGACATAGTCAAAATGTAACCATGTCATAAAGGATGAATATAGGATAATTTTTTTTAATAAAACACTACCATTATGAATAAAATAAAGCATAAATGGTGCCCAACCTATTAGAATTTATAACTTGAAAACCCATGTAACTATAGATAGGAATAAACATAAATCCTTCCAATATAGTGTCTGACCATAGTATATATTTGTCACAACCAAAACCAAAACTAATGATAAACACAGTGTAAGAAACCCTCAATTTCTAGGTATGTCTCTCTCTTAGTTTTTCATTAACTTTTCTTCTGGGTATGTTTTTACTCATCTGAAAGAAGCATAAGAAAATAGGATAGGATCTCTGTGAAGATATTTTTTTGCGGAAAATGACTTAATATTGATGGATCAAAGTTTTTTTTAATTAATAGAGCCGGGTTATAAACTGGGTTGTGTTTCATGGGTTCTTTGTATGTTGATATTATTTAAAGGGGTTTCAAGTTGTTTGAAGGGACAATGGTTTGAAAGACCATCTATAAAAAATTTACACACTGTGTAAATGGATTACATGTCATTTCATTATTTAGTTGTTTATAATAAAATAATTTGACACAAAAATTTTCTCAGTGTATCCCCTTAAAAATATTTACATGACATGTAACTAGATTACACGCAATATAATTCCTAAATCTGTTGTTTTAATGTATGTTTTAAAGATCAATTTCATACAATTAAACTACAACCTTATCCTCTATACTCTATCAAATCTTAATGGATAATTTGGAGTTCCAACCTCCATTCTAGATTCCCCATTTAAATGATCCATTCCATATAAGTATTTTCATTTACGTTTGTACCTTCTCTTCCTTGGTTATCCAACCATCATAGTGAAATCCCAGGACCATATGCATTATTGGTTTTTATCTTGATTAGTTTGGATCTAGGATTATATTTTTTAGCATCCACACCTACTTACTTATGCTCCTTTTCAATTCAAATAAATATTACATCGTCACTTAAATGTAGGGGGTCTAAATCTTAACTCAATGATTTGGTAATTTCCACATTTATGAATCATTGTGATTATGCTAACATAGTTCCAACCACGTAAATTATGAAATGAATGGGATCATTACTTGGAGTCTATTATTTTCATTTCGATTCTAACCTAGCTTATAGTAACCCGTGGGGTGAGGGATAACTGAATATAATTGAACATGACAATGGTTTAAAGGATTTTTTTCCATGTGAACCTATGTGATTTATTGATATAAAATTCCTAAAATGTAGATTATTTATTATTATTATTATGTATAACACATTTTTATTTAATTGAAAGTGGTATATGAAAGCTAAATAATAATTCGAATAAATAACCATTGAAATTTATAATTTTATATTGTGATATCCATGAGTTATTTACAAGACTTATGTTCCATGATTAAATGCTTATATATCAGCCTTGTAATTAGAACATGGAAACTTATATGAGTAATGCTGATAATGGCTGGGGTTAGACTAGACCCATGATTTAATTCATATAGAGAGTGAGCTCTACCCAGTCCCATGATGTAATTCTTATAGGGATTTGAACAAGATGTTGTAATACTTTTATGGATTTGTCCCAGATTATTGTGACAATACCATGGTTATATGGTGGTGGGTTTCATGCTCATAAGACATGTTCCAAGATATTCTACAATTGAATTTAATTAGGTTATTTTACCCTGGTTATATGGTTGTGGTTGGATTTTTTGTAATACATACTCAAATATATTCTAACACTGAGGAGATCCATGTTATTGTTGTATTTTATTTATTATTTAATTAATTCACACACATGTTTATCACCCTATTACATAAAATTATTATCAGAATACTTTATATAGACACTGTGGTATCACTATACTATGTTATACTCACACCCTATATAGGCCTCTATTTGGTACCTTAGATGATTATGTGGATGTAGGTTTGGTCTTTGGAAAATGACCATGTGGTTGATTGTTTTCATACTAGATGCGATGAAGTTTATACATGGGTTATATGTGATGTTTGGGACTAGGGACTTTTAAGTTGTTTTTTGAGTCTTAATTCCATTTTCTTATATTTTGTCATGTGGAAATTTTGTTACATTTCATCACAAGATTACATTATTTCTTTATTAGTTGTTGGATTATTCAGTTGACTCTTATTGTTGGTTTATTATTTTTTATAATTTTATTTCTTTCATTTGTATAATATATTTCTTATTCTATGACATTTATCATTAGGGGGTATAGTGTCCTTACTATACATTTCAAACCCCCAGTACTAGTCTGGAGCCTCTAGCATATAGGGAGGCGTGCGTGAGGCCTCATAAAAAACTCTTTTTTACTATGTGAGAGAGTTCTAGATCAATGAATGATACAAAGTGTTATTAGAGGATTAAGTTTTCCTATAGCCATCTTTACTATTCAGGATAGTTTGAAAGGATATTTGGATATTTCAGGTATTGTTAATGATCATGTTCATGGGAGTATCTAGCCCATTTATAGGGGAAAATCCGATTTACCAATGATGGAATTTATGATTATGATGTGTTCCTGTTACAGTTGATGTAAATTCCCCTTGAGTTATTCAAACATTATGTGAGGATATTGTTTTATCATGCAGATATTTTATGAGATATGTACTTGTTGACTGGTATGGCACATGATTAGTATAAAAGAATCATATTAGGTATATTGCGATATATGGACATGATTTTTTAATGGTAGGTGAATATCTATTTTTTCATATGATATAGAGTTTATTGTTGAATTTTGATATATGATATATTTTTAACTAGATAAATGAAATTATTTGAAATTTAATTCTAAAAAAATTATTCCATGTTTATGGAAACCAAGAGATAGTGGTTCTTTGATGTATGCACCTATTGTGGTTGACCTTATTACTAAAAAGGTATCTAAGGGGTGTGTTTTTCTTGTAATTTAAAGGCCTCCTCGTCACCTTTGACATGACTATCCATAGAGTGGAAATTAGAATGCTCCTAACATTGTTGGACTAGAGCTTCCTATAGTTACTTAGGATTAGATGGATGTTTATCTTCAAGATAAATTCTAATTTTTAGTTGACCCAATATATACCCAATCATAACATAAATGTATATTACATCATTTTAGATTAATATTCTGTTCATTACAAAAATACATGACCATCATAGTAATAGTTTAGTGTCTTTGGAAACATGGAAACAAAATATTCTATCTTGGTGAAATATCTTCAACATCTTTTATAAAGATCAAAACCATTAATAATACCACATAAAACATTTTTTCATAACCTGGGGAAAGGAAACATAAGAATGTGATGAGCACAAATGCTCAGTAAGGATAAATTAGGGATATATGTAAGCATAATTATGAGAATAAGGGTATGAGAACATGATCTTGAAAATAGATGATCATACCCAACATATCAAAGATCATACACCTAGATCATGGAATAAAGAATGTGAGTTCATAAGACATGAATCATAATAAAAAATAATAATCCATTATACCATAACATATAAATAAAACATGGTATTTTGGCAGTCACATAAGTATATCATTTTATTTTCATTGTATAAAAGGAATTACATCCAATACCATCATGGTATTATTGGTTCACTCCCAATACCATCTTGGTAGTCATGTTTCACTCCCATGGACACCTATTAGCATGATTTCACTCCTCATATTATATTGGTAGTCATGGTTCACTACCATTTCTATCTTAATAACATGAGTTAACTCCTCACACCATCTTGTTTGTCATGGATCACTCTAATGGACATATTATTGTTCAATGTTAACTCCAAATACCATCTTATTCTATCTCATGAAATATAAATATTTTCTCAATGCATTGGAGGGAGATATAGGTCCCACCCATCTCACAATGAAATCAGACATACATGTGTCAAAAAATCCTAAACAATATTATCTTAACCCATGTAATTAAATGGGTACAATAATCATGTAAGAAAATCATAACCTATAGAAAAGATATAGGTTTCAAAATCATTTAATCAAAATAATAATATGTGAAAGAGAAACATATTTCATAAACATATAACCCATTAAAGGGAAACTGATTTCATAAACATAAAACCTATGAAAGGGAAACAAGATTCATAAATACCATGAAATTATGCATAACAGATTCATAAAAATTATATTAATGGAACATGTATATAATTTCCTATAAGGGAATGAGTAACAAACAAAATTTTATCTTATATGGAAGATAATTTTGAAATATGACTCACAAAAATTATTGTTTAAAATATAATTTCTTATTTGAAAAATGATATTTATTACATAAAACCATTTGATAATAATTTTCATTGAAAATACCATTAAAAATTATAATTAAGAATTGGAATCATTTGAAAACCTTTTTCATTGAAAACTAATAAAATTATATTCAAAACATTTTAAAAACATTTTTCTTCGAAAATACTTTGAAAACATATAAAGAATGCATGAAATTTTTTTACAAGTCATTTATTTGAAAATACTTTGAAATCTTATAAATAGTTATTAAAAATATTTTGAAAACTATTTTCCTTGAAAATATGTTGAAAAATTATTAATAAATATTGAAATTTTTTTGAAAGGTATTTTCTTGGAAAACTTATAAAAGTATCTTGAAAACATTTTGAAAACCATTATCCATAAAAACTTATCAAAGAAGTTTGAAAATGTTTTGAAAACTATTTTCCTTGAAAACTTATAAAATAAGTTTACAATCATTATGAAACCATTTTATTCAAAAATATATTTAAAAAAATTTATAAATAATAACCTTTAAACATGAAAAGGAAACATCAAATGACTGATAGTGGACAAATCTATATAAGTTATATGAGTTAAAAAAGAACATTCCCTTTACACAGTATTAACATAAAAAATTATGTCATTTAGAAAGAGACAAGAAGATTCCATTGAAAACATTTATAAAATAAAAAAAGGTAAAAATTACTTTTAATGATCACAGGATATTAGTATAATATTCTTGTAAACCCCTTTTTTTTAGAAAAAATGGTTTTTAAAAAACATAGATTTCTGACCGAATAGAGGGTAATGTCGAGTTTTCTTAAAAACACATACTTAACTATATTATATAACAAAGAGTAGAAAAGGGTACCAATATAGGAATATATAGTGAATAACTAGAGTAGAATAAAATTCATTAATTTCATGAGATATGGAACATAATAATTCTCAATGGAATCATAAACGTAAACAATCTCAAAATGCGATGAGATTGTGTCAATAAACTCCTATAACATGGTATCTAGGGATCATAATATCTATGTAACAAAATAAAATTACCTTAAACTTAAAATATCATGAAATGAAGTATATTAAATATAGAACATGTAAAATGGAAGTATATACACCTAAAAAAGGAATTTAGGTGCATAAAAAACAAGAGTCTCAAAGAAGGAAAATTGAGACAAAACATTTTTACCAATTTAGTAGCTTTTGAAACTTAAACCCAATAAATGAAATTTTATAAAAAGGATTTGTTAATAATGATAAATTTAGGTATAATATACAAATAATATAATCATGTAAAGTACATACACCCTAAAAAGGAAAGAGTGGTGAACATAGCTTGTATTCCATGGGAATAAAAAGTGATATGGAATCACCTTACCTTCGGTCTTAACTCTCATTGTATGCCTTCAAAACACTAGTATAATAAATATAAATTTATTATAAATATTTTATAGAACCATTTATGGTTTTATTATGACCTTATATTACCCACTAATTACCATTCATGAGTTAAGGTTTCACTTCGGGTAAAATTCGCTTTATTATTCACATGGGTTTTAATTTGTTATATCGTTGGTATCTATAATTTATATCATTATTTATAGAATATAAACCATGATATAACTATTATTTATATATTTTATGTGGGTATAAAAATAATCTATAGAATATATAATTTTTAAATGGAATACACAGTTCATGGAGACGGTACGCCATACGTATGTATGCACCCTATTTTCGTTTAATTGTCATATTGATAGAATGAATGTAAAAGACATATATGTATATATATTTATATATATTTTATTATTACAGTACATTTATTATATCATATATATCTTATATATTCAGTAAAACCATCTTTAATACAATCCACGAGGTTTATGAATGAATCATATTTCTTTGAGGGGGTTGTAGTTCACACTTTGTCAAACAAAATTATCGTATTATCAAAAAATGGAAGGTAAAAATATATTTGTTTTAAAAAAGAAATAAAAAAATATAAATAAATAATAAATCTAATATATTTCATATATAAATATATTTCCCATCATAATGTCCACCATGGTAGGTGGTAATGGAAAAATGAACAATCATCATTCCGTGAGGTAGTAATTCACCATATAAAGAATGTGTATGTTTGTTACCCATTAGATAAGGGTTTGTAAAATTTTAGGTTAAAAGTTTTACATAAAAACATCCTAGTATGTTGGGGATACTGGTTTTTTATATAATAATAGAAAAAAGAGAGTTGGAGGGGGTGGATAAGGAAAATAAAATAAAAGACTTAAGAGATACATTACCTCTTATTTGGGTAACTACTTTTGGTTTGTGCCAAAAAGATTCCTTGGATTTCTTTTTCCAATGAGAAGGATTCTAGGAGTAATAGAGAATTTATAAGAAATTTATTAGGCAGTTCATAGATGAACATAAAAGTTTTGAGATGTTTCATGAAGAGGGAGAGGTGGTGGCCTTTAATAGAGAAGGTTGATGACTCACGTAGAATTTTTAAAAACAAGTTAGGTGTACACATTTCCATAGTTAACAACTCTCATAAAAAACCAACATAAATAATTAATTGATTTTTTTGGTTCAAATATAGATATAAAACAGATATTTGACAAGTTTCTAGTTCATTTGGTCCTTATATTTTACGTTTTAGTTCATAATTATGCTTAATTTGACCTTAATCACTAAGAATAATTTTATTCACTTTTACTAATCATTTTGGTCAAAAATTTTATTGATATTGTCAGAATCCAAATATTATACTGAAAAAATGGTGTATGTTAGTTTTTTTAAATTCAATTAAAAAATACTGTAAAATTTAGATTAATACTAATCCTACAGACGAGACAAAATTACGTGTTATTAAAGTAGAAAAATGTTCAAATGTTTGTTATTTTTTTATATTCAATTTCAAATTGTTATCGTTTATAATGACCTAAATTGTATTAATAGATTTATAATTTATCATATATGACCTTAAAACAAATTTAATTTATAATTTATCATTAATAATTATTTAAAAAAAAGACAGTTTTTAAGTAAAACACAGCAGTTTTCTCTATTCATCACAAAATGATGTTTATCAGAAAAATTCCAAAAATTTCCCTATGATAATTTCAATGTTATAAGATCAAAAATGCAGTTTATATTATCAAATTAAATTTCAAAAAGTGTCTAAAATTATTTTTATTGATTTCACAAATGGTCTTGAAAAGTAGTTCATTTGAAAAAATTACTATTTTGTAAACATATAGTGGCATTACTAAAAATTATATTATTCATTATATATATGTTTTAATTATATAGAACCATTATAAAAATATTTTATAATTATTTATTACTTTTCGTATTACTATGTTTTAATGTCTCAATTATAAATAACTCATTTAAATAATTATAACAATAAAATGATGTTTTGTAGAAACTCAGTATTGAATGTAAGATATGTCTAGTTGATGATCCATGTGAAAGGAACATTTGAATTAGTGTATTTTAGGTCATAAATGATTATTTATTTTTTTAGGGTAAAATGGTTTTGTAACCATAATAATATTTCCTTTTATATTCAAACAGTTTTCATATTCATTTGTAATTAATTGGTAACCTATGAATTCATATTATATTGTATAAACCATATATTTTAATAAATTAGTTAATAAAATTCAAAAAATCTAAATTAATTTAATGGTTTTATCTAATTATATTTAATAGCAATATTTTAATAATATATTATTTTTCGGTAAACGTCAGTATTTTCTGTTGTGAAAGTCATCATGGAAAGTCATTGTTGCATATAATGAATGCTAACCTCTATGTTCCATATAGAGTAGGACAAATTTTATATTTCCTGTTGTGCACGATTAACTTGATTTTTCCTATAACACAAAACAAACAGAGCTATTCAATATAAAATGACATATATTCATTGTTTCATGAAATAAAAAATATATATGAAAAGTTAAATTAATTCAAAAAAAATTCACAAAATATAATGGTGTTAAATTATAGCCCCTATAAAATGAATTAATCCCTTGAAATTTGACTGAGCTATCCATGGTTTAATACATTAAAGTTTCATTTATAGAAACCCACATCTTCTAAATGAATAATAACTTTTCCTTTAAAAAGGTAAAGTTTGTAACATAATGGTTACCCAATATAACATATTAATAAGTTTCCACATAAGAGAACATAGGCTGGGAGTGAAGATTAGATGTGGATGAAAAACATAAATATTTATAGGGAGTGATTGAGGTCATCACCCAGAAAAAAGTGAATCATCAATAAAATGTTGAGGTTCTCAATGTCATAAGTCTGGGATGATTTAGAAGGCCATCAGTCCAACAAAAATTAAGGTATTACGAAAACACATTTTCCATTTCAATAATTATCATAAAATTGAGTAATTATTTTATTAACCAAGAATACAAAAATATTTTCATTTTTTGATTGTGATTTTACCTATTTTGAATTCGTCCATTACTTTAAGAAAAATATTTCTAGAAATTAACTTCGATTCCCAAATCACTAAAATACACATTTAGTATATATTCAGGCCTATAAAAGTATGAAATTTATATAGTTTTTCCTAATAATATTCTTGAAAAATTATGTGGTTAATACTATAATCATTAAACATAAAATGTAAAACTACTGTTTCATCATAAATAAGTGTTCATAAAATATAATTATACATAAAACAACACATCTTTTAGGCTAGTGGTAGGCATGGAACCCTTATCATCCATCGGTCAGGGGTTCAAGAATAGTGGCATAGCTAGACATTATTGGTTTTCACCTAACATAAATGATGTCTTTTTCTAAGAAAACACTAATATAAATTCCAAAATAAATATTATAGATATAGTTGAAATAATATTAATCACTAAATAACATTTTTCTCAAGGTTTTTAAAACAAAATCAATATATAAATACCACCTCTGAAGTTTAACTTAGAATTTTCACGAATGGTTATCCTTATAACCCATTGAAAATATGGAAATAAAAAACATTAGAAATAAATTCATGAAATTACCTTAACATTGATCCCTAATATACCACAAAGTACCACTTTTTTGTCAGATTGAAAATATGGGAATACCCATATTGTATATTCCTTTTACAAACTGTAATAACCTTAATTACCATAAATTCTTTTGGAAAACATGAATTCTTCCTTATTCCCAAGTATACTGGATATATTCCATAAATCTAAAAATCTTGTAAACATCATCAACTATATCATAATACACCTACTAAAATTTTCTTACATATTTCCATAGTAATCAATACCATCCAATTTACTAATTCAAAAAAGTATTATCTTAACATAAAAACATACTAAGGGTTACCGTCCCTTAGTCAAAATATCACATTTTCATTAAATCGCTCCACCAGTCCATCATGAAGATTCAACATAAAATTTTAAATCCTGAGAGAAAAAAATAATTAGAATAAACCTTGTATATTTCATCATTCATAAAACATAATTTTTGAATCCTAATAAAAATAATATTTGATTATTCCACTTCATCCTTATGCCTTTAACAACTCTACCTCATCTTAATAAATAATACCTATTTCCTTTTACATTTCATCTATTGTACCTTCATTATCAACAATGTAACCATTACTCATACCACCTATTGATCATCTTTAAGAGATTTCTTCTTGGCACAATGAGATTCAAAATGACCATTTATTTCACATATAAAACCCTTAACCGTTATTTATTTCTTAAGGAGGACAATATTCTCATCCATTCCGTTAACCAAACTCTTAATTTTTCCCTTGAATCCACTTGATTTGTTTCTATCTTTTATAGAGTAAAAACATATTTTTATTCCTCTATGACATTCACTTAGGTGATTCTATCAACATTATTCACACATAGGAAACTAAATATTCATTCCTCCATAGTCTCTATTACCCATAATCTCAGCGAACACCTTCTTTCTATTCCTTAATGAGTCCAAGAGTTGGTTAAGATACACTTTGTTAATAATGTACCTTGAAAATTGATTAGGCATGATCACAATGTCTTTCACTACACTCATCATCCCACTTGACTAATAATCAGCAAATCATCTTTCACATTCAACATTAATCTAGTTCTTTCTAGTTCCTATCATTCAATAACACCGGATGCATAGTGTGAGCATTAATTATCATAGTAGAAAACCACATAGTCATGAAAATATTTTCTTATTAGATTTCTAAATCATGGAACCTTTCTTAATATAAGGCAACCTTGGTTCATCCTCATATATTCATATCTAACTTGTATTTTAATCATTCATGATAGTTCGTGAATAGTCTGTGATTTTCCAATGAATATCCCTCGGGAGTGTCAAACCAGGTGTACAACAAGCCCCATTTCCGTTTAATGGATTACCCAGAGTCAGGTGAAAAATATCTTACCAGATATATTACCCCTAGGTATATCTATTCCAGATACACATCCACTTATAGTATTTAGACATGGATATATTAATTGGAAGTCACTCACTCCACCCTTTACAAAAATTCTAGGACATTTTCCTAAATATAGACTCATCCTTATAAGTATCCTTATATACATCCGTAGATATATCCTTATAAATATAACTAGGGATCCCACTAATGTTTTCTCATTCTAGTTTCTAAGGGTTTACTAAACCTTTCCTTTGATACCAACTATAGCGACCTATGATTAACATACATGGATATTACATCATTTTAGATTAATATTATATACATTACAAAAATACATTATTAAGGATCATAATAGAATAGTGTTTTTGGAATCATGGAAACATAATCTTATATCCTGGTGAATGATCTTCAACATATCCCATAAATATCTCTATCTTTAGTACCCGTAAATTTAACATTTATTTAAAACCGAGGGAAAGAAAACATAAGAAAGGGGTGTCCCCAAATGCTTAATAAGGGTAAATAAGGGAGATATGTATGCATAATTATGAGAATAAGAGTATGATAACATGATCACGAAGTTATATTAATGGAAACTTTTTATCATTTCTTAGAATAGAATAAGTAACATCAACAGATGCCATCTTAGATCAAAAATAATTTTGAAATGTATTTTGAAAAAATTTCACGAGGAAAATATATTTTCTTCTTTGAGAAATTATTTTTAATACATAAAAAAAATTTATAATAATTTTCATGGCAAATATCATTAAAACATATAAATAAGCCTTGAAATCATTTAAAATACTTTATCCTTGAAAACATAAAAATTAAGCTTCAAAATTGTTTTTAAACATTTTTCATAGAAAACACTTTGAACATATGTAAATAAATAATGAAAACATTTTGATAATCATTTTATTGAAAATAGATTAAAAAATATTAATAGTGTTTGAAAAAATTTTGAAAATCATTTTTCATCAAAATAATTTGAAAATATATAAATAAATCTTCAAAATATTTTGTATCCCACTTTCCTTGAAAACATATAAATGAAGATTTAAAATTTTTAAAGTCCATTTTCATTTAAAATATATAAAATATATTTGAAGAAATTTTGAAACTTATTTTCCCTACAAATAGCTTTTAAAAAAAATTCTAAAAAAATAATCTTTAAACATGAAATTAAAGCTTAAAATCAATGACGGTGGACAAATCTTTACATGTTGTATGAGTTATAAAGAACATTCCTTTTGCAAGAAAAAAATGATAGAAAATTTCTGCTTTTGAAAATAAGAAATAATATTAATTTGAAAACATTTGTTAATGAAAAAATGGAGAAAATTGAATTTAATGATAATAGGATATTCATAGAATATTATTGGAAACCATTATTAGAAAACATTGTTTTTAAGGAACTAATATTTCCGATTGAAGAGAGGGTAAAATTAAGATTTATTAAAAACACTTTGTTAACTATCATATGTACCAAATAGTATAAAATGGTACTAATATATGAATATATCATGAATAACCATCATAGAGTAAAATTCATGAATTTATTTAGATACGGGAATTAAGAATTCATCAAATGATGCATTAATGTAAACAACCTCAAAAAGAGATGATATTTTATCAATAAACTCTTATAACTTGGTGACTTGGGATAATAATATCTATGTTAGAAAAAGGGAATTAAGTTAATCATAAAATATCCGGAAATTACAATGATTCATGATTGAAAATGTAAAATAGATGTATATACACCTCGAAGAAGAGTTTATGTACTTAACAAAACATGAGTCTCATATAAGGAAAATTGAGACAAAACATTTTTACCAATTTGGTAACTCTTGAAAAATATAACCCTTGAATGCATGTTCATAAAAATGACATGTTAATTCTGATATATTTTGGTATAAGATATATAGAATACAATCTTAAACAGTACATACACCACTTAAAAGTAAATAGTGGTGAACATATGATGTATCTCATGGGAATAAAAAGTGAGATAAAATCCCCTTACCTTGTGTATTACATCTCATCATACTTGTTCAAACCACTGGTATAATAAATATAAATTTATTTTTCCTATTTTATAGAACCATATTATTATATCTAATACCATATATGGTTTTATTATGACCATATATTACTTGTTTGTTAACTATCCTATGTTATGGTTTCACTTCGGGTAATATTCTATTTATTATTCACATCTGTCTTAATATTTTATATATTTGGTATATATACTTTATATAATGATTTATAGAATATAATCCATGAAATAAATATTATTAATAAACATTATATGTGTATTATAATAATATATATAATATATAATAATGAAATGGAATTAATCATTCATAGAGACGGTAGGCTGTACATATGCATGAATGCTATTTCCGTTTAATTGTGGTGTTGATAAAATGAAAGTAAAAGACAAATATGAATATATATGTATATATATTTGATTATTATTGTAGATTTATTATATCATATATATATTATATACTAACTTAAAAAATATTTAATAAAATCCATGTGGTGTATTAACGAATCATGTTGCTTTGAGGGGCGGTAATACACACTTCCTCTAATGAAATTATTGTATTAACCCAAAATATAATGTAAGAAAGATATGAATTTTAAAAAGGAATAAATAAGTGTAAATACATAATAAATTTAATATATGACTTATATAATAAATTTTTTCATCATAATATCCACCATTCTAGGTGGTAATGGAAAAATGAACAATCATCATTTCGTGAGGCAGTAGTTCACCGTACACAAAAATAATATATTTTTCACCAATTAGATAGAGGTATGGGTAATTTTATTTCTAAAAATTTACATAAAAATAATAGTATATTATGGATACTGGTTTTTATATATATTTATATTAAAAATATATTTGGAGGGTTTGGAGAAGGAAAATAAAATAAAACTGTAGAGAGGAGATATTACCTCTTAATCAGGTAACACTTTTTGGTTTATTCCAAAAGGCTTCCTTGAATTTCATTATTCCTAAGGGAAGGACTCTTGGAGGATGATATGATTTATAGGAAATTATATTTATTAGGTATTTTCATAACATAATTGGTTTGGAGGTGTGAAGAAGAGGGAGAGATGGTGGCCTTTTATATGAAATGAAAAGGAGTCACTTGAAATTTTCAAACACAAGTTTGGTGTACACATGTCCTTACCTATAAAAATTCACACCAAACTAACAGAAATAAAAAATGGAAGGTTTTTGTATGAACTATTTACATAAAATTGGTTTTTTACAAGTGACTAGGTCATTAGGGTCATTAAATTTAAATTTTAGTACATAATTGATCTTAATTTGATCTTAATCGCTGTGATTAATTTTAATCCATTTTTCTATTATTTTTGGTCAAAAATTAAGTTTATATTACTAGAATATAAATATTATATTGAATATAATGGTGTATTTATATTTTTAAAAATTTAATTCACATAAGTGAAAAAATTAAGATTAATGTTAATCCCACAAACATAAAAAAATTATGGTTTTTTAATGTAAAAATGTTTTCAAAAGTTTATGTTTTTATATTCAATTTGAAAATAATTTTTTTTATAATGAAATAAATTGTATTAATATATGTATAATTGATCTAATGTGATCTTAAAATCACTTTAAATAATAATTTTACATTCATAATTATTTTAAAAAATGATGGTTTTAACAAAAAATGCAATAGTTTTCACTGTTCAGCAAAAAATGATGTTTTTCAAAAAAATACCAAAATTTAGCCTAGGATATTTTTAATGTTCAAAATTAATAAACAATGTTTATTTTATCAATAGAAAATTCAAAAAAGTTTTAAAATAAATTTTATTTTTTTCACAAATAGACACGAAAATTAGTACATTAGAGAAAATAGTATTTTTTAAACATATAAAGGATTTATTTAAATTTAAATTTATCATTATCAATATGTTTTATTTATATAAAAAAATAATAAAAATATTTGATAAGTATTTATTACTATTAATATTACTTTGTTTTAATGGATATGTTATAACTAACCCATTTAAACAATTATAACAAGAAAATGATGTTTCATTGAAACTCGGTATTGCATGTAATGTATGCCAAGTCAATGTTCAGTGAGGAAGAAATGTTTGATGTAGTGAATTGTAAGAAATAAATGAAAATTTAATTTATTAGGGTAAAATATCTTTATATCCATTATAATATTTCTATTTATATTAATTTTTTTCATATTCATTTATAATTAATTGGTAACCCATGAATTCAAATTGTATTATATTAACTATATATTTTCATAAATTAGTTAATAATATTCATTAGAACTAATTTAACAACATGTTTTTATCTTATTATATCGAATAATAATATTTTAATGGTAAATTTTTATTTAGTAAACCCTGGTCCTGTCTATTATGCAAACCATCAAGGAAAGTCATTATTGTGAATAATGCAAGCTAACCTCAGTGTTCCATATAGATCATGCCAATGTTTATATTGACTGTAGTGCATGATTTATATGGAGATGTATATAACAAATGGAAAACAATGTTCATTAATATAAAATAAACTAACCGTATTATTACAAGTGATAAAAAATATCAAAAGGGTTAAATTAATTAGAAAAAAGTGCACAAAATCTCAGGGTGTTACAAATACCTAGAAAGTGATACTGTTCAAACCATTACTTTGACGGTTGATATGAAAATAGAATTTCAACAACAAAGTCCAGGAATGTTTACTAGGGAAGGGGAACCCCAGGAAACCCTGTTCTAGATCGAGTTAGCCCAGATGATATTCAAGAATCTTGAGACAACCTTGGATTGGAGGGTCAATATTACTATATATATACTTCTTTGACCTTCCAAGAACTAGTGGGGAATTCTAGAAAAATCTAGGCCATGTGATGAGATATCATGAAATGAATTTGTGACAATGTTCTAGATCAATTTCTATCCTTATATGTTGAGTTATAATAAATATCATGAGTTCATGCATCCGACGCAAGAGGGAATATTAGTGATGGACTATGCTGGACGTTTAACTCACATACATTGCTTTGTTTCATCTTTAGCAATTTTTGAGATCTCTAGGGAGATACATTTTAAAAATGGTATTTTATATGAGATTAGGTCATAGTAAAATGTTTTATTTTTGAGAATATTTTAGGACGTGATGAAATATGAACTCATCACAGAAGGGAATATGAGTGTGGTCCTAAAAAATGTCTAGTATTTTTATACTGGGTGGTCTATTAGATCACCTTCAAGTGGAAGTAAGTACCACAATGATAATTTCTATGAAGGAAGTATTGAGGAGTTAAATCATGGTTTTTGAAATCCATTTCAATACTACCTTCTGTTCCAATGATTTCACGTGGCATGTTTTTTCAATGTACCCACAATGTCTTATCCTTATAGTTGAGTGTCATATCCGTAGCAGAATGGGTTTCCCTCAGAAGTTTTATGTAAAAATTCCACAACATACTAGTGGTATGGGATCATGATAGGAACCTGAGTCAGGAAGGGTCTTAGCTACCCCTCAGAATTCTGGTAGCTAGAGTTCCACTAGCTGGTTAGGCTAAGGAAAGGGATATGGTGACCAACTGTAGAATCAGTAATACCAGGAAAAGGAAATATCACATGGATGTCAAACTATATCCTAGGGAAGAGGGATAATTCGGTTGTACATTATTCAGACTACTCCATCTATCATGGATGTCAGACTATCTACAATCAATGGTATGATTAATTTATATTCCACCATATCTTATGTTTTTTTGATACTAGAGAATAAAATTATTTTTTTCTACTATTTGTTTCAAATTTTTTGGGCCTGGATCTAGAAATCATGGATGGTGCATTAAACATTGTAACACAATTGGGAGTTCGGGCTGAGAATATCAAACATTGGAAGGTGTGTTCTCTAGTATTAGTGTTTAATTTTTCATTTGGTAACCATTTATACTACAAATGAGTTGTTTGGAATTGCTTATAGTTATAGAATAAATATTTATATACTAAGATAATATTGTCTATTATTAAAGGTAAGTTACTTAATATCTCCATAATGATGCAATTATTCTACCCATTGTGAGTTTGAGCTTTTGGACCATCATGCGAGACTAATTCAGTGATATTTGAGTGTATCATGGCAAAGGTAGCTGGTCATTCTCTAGATTATGGTGGAATGTAGTATGATTATTTTCCTCTAGTGGTAGACCCTTTTTAGGGTGTCATTCCTAACAAGTTATACATATTATTTCCGGAACAAGAGATTAGTTAGAGCTGTGAGTAGAGTAGAATGTTATCCCTCGTTAAATAATGGAACCATAAGAGCTTTAGGAGTTAAAAGTTCATTTGAATGATCTGAAATCTAAATGATTCATACAACCTTGTAATTATACTTGGGTTTCTCTAATTCTCTTTTCCATGAATGTCGAAGTGTCTTTGCTACTATTTTTTGATTATCAGAGGATTAATCAAATGATGGTCATGAACCTGTATCATGTTCAATTACTTGATGATATATTTGATTAGTTGGGAGGTGATAATATCTTTTCTAAGATTTATTTGACATTATGTTAACACTAATTAATGTTGATACCATCATACATACCTCATACTTATTGTAGAAGAATTTATGGCTTGTATTAATGTATACTAATGTTGTTTGGGTGGATTAATTCCCCTATGATATTCCTAGAATTAACAAATATGACCATTCATCCTTTTTTGGACCAGTTTATGGTGGGTTTTGTTTATGATAGTTCATTGTACCCACAGTGAATAGACAATTATCCTAATCATATAGACATAGTCCAAAGTACATTGAGAGATAATCATATTTACTCCAAGATAACCAAATATTGTTTCTAGATTAATAAAGTTCATTTGTGAGTCCAAGTAACCTCAGAAGTAGGTCAGTTAGTGAACCCAATGAATGTATCATTAATGTTATCCTGGTAACATCCTAATAATTTCATCATGATTTGGATTTTTTGAGGTTTAGAAGGTAATTATCGGTGCTTTATCTATGATTTATCTAGTTTGAAAGCACAAATTTCCAAGTTGATCAAGAAATGGGGTATGATTATTTGGTATAATGTTTGAGAGATAGTTTTTTAGGAGCTTAACAGAAGGATAAAATTAGAACTTAACCTCACTTTACCAATAATTGGTTAATTATATACATTTTACAACTACACATTTGGAGTTGGACTAAGAAAAGTTCTAATGTAGGAGGATCAAGTTGTTTATTATATATCCAGCCATCTAATAATGCATGAGAGGAAATACCATATAAATTATCTATAGTTAGATGTAGTGGTACATGGGTATAGATATTGGAGGCTCTATCTTAGGGTTTAGAGTTTTTCATTATACACGGACCATAAGAGAAATAAGTACATATTTTATAGGTGAGACCTAAACCTCCGAAAGAGTAGGTGAGTCGAGTATATGTAGTATTTCATCCTTGAATTGGATTATGGTCTAGAATAGAGACATGTTGTTTCGGAATCATTGAGGTGAAATACACATATATAGGGAGTATGGGAGTTTTGGGATGAGTGGAGGACAATGTCCCTATTTAAATACATGCATTTGGTTGTTCAGAATCCTCCAAGATGGGTATATCTAACTTCAAAATCTATTATACTGGTAATTTTGTACCAGATTAAGATTTAGATGTTATCTAATATGAAGGGATTAGTATTGAGAGAAAAATTATATGATGTATAGACACCATCAGGATGGTCTCTCATAAGTAGAAATTATGTTCTAAACTATAGAAAAGTATGGTTTCCTATGGGATTACACGAGGAGATAACGAGGGAGTTTCATGCTTCTAGATGGGAGGTGAATCTTGGATTAATAAATATTTATCATGATCTATGTAGAAATCCCTAGTGGTCAAGAATGAAGAATGATGTGGAAATCATTGTGTCTAGATGTTTCACTTATCAGGTGGGGAAATACAGCATTAGAGGCCATGTGATATTTTAGATCATTTTCATATTCCTGAATGAGAATGGGATGATGTCGCAATTGATTTTGTAACATGTTTAACCATGAAAATCCATAATAATGATTATTTGTTTGTTCTAGAATATTGACTGACTAAGTTATCCCACTTCATGCATATCAAGTACACCATCATAGTTTATGATCTGAGCCGTATTTATTTGCACAAGGTGGTTCAATTTCATGATGTTCTGAGGTGTATCATTTTAGATAGAGATCCTCGTTTGATATTGTGTTTCTAGAAGGGTCATTAGAAGGATTTTGGTTCACATTATCTTTTGAGCACTACCCATCATCTAGAGTATAATAGTCAATTTGAGTGGACTATTCAGGTTTTGGAGGATATGTTATGAGCCCATGATTTTTATTTTGTTTGTTGATGGTAGAGACATATGGAACACATAGAGTTTTTATATAATAATATATTCCAAGAATCAATCCAAATAGAAACATTTGAGGCTTTGAATGTTTATTCATTCTGTTCGCCTCATTTTTGGATATATGTAGGTGAATCATCACCTGTTGGGAATAGTATTGGACATGATACACTTGAGAAGGTTTGGATGATCAGATAATGGTTGGAGTCTATGTAGATAAGATATAAATCATATGTTTTCCATCAGATAAGAGATAAAAAATTATAGGCTATAATCATGTTTTTTTTCATGTGTCGTATTATTTTGGGAAACATTGTATCCGAATGAAAAAAAGCTAACACCCAGGTTTGTGGAGTCATTTGAGATAGTGGCCATAGTCGGTATAGTGGCATAACATCTATCACTTCTATAGAGCTATAGCTCCATGTATGACATGTTTTAAATGTTGTAGCTATATAGATATAATCTAGACACATCATATGTGATAGATAGTGTATACACCATGATTTGTGCTGACTCACATTATAAGGAGCATCAGATTCAGGTTGTGGGTTGTAATAGAAATATCATCGGGGTAGGACTATAATATTTGTTTGAGTGTAGTTTCACTATGAAATGAGTTTAATAGGAGAATTAGGAGAAGGCGTTTGATATACAAACATTGTGGTTAGATATGTTTTCTAAGACCTCACAGTGATGGTTGGAGAAGCTTGGGGATGGGTAATTGTATGGTGGTGAGGTTGTAAGATCCCATTATTTTGTAGGCATGTCTATCTAAGAATTTTTCATTAAATTTTATATCGGGTAAGTTTATCCACATCTTAAACCAATCTATATTCAACCAGATAGGATCTAGGTGGAAGGATTATTTGGGGATAATGACTTAATATTCTAGGATGTATGCTTGTTTGAATTAATGGAGTATGGGTATAAATGCATTATGTGTTTCATGAGTTCTGGGTATGTTGTGAAGCCTTAAAGGGTGTTCTTGTTTTTAAAATGGAAAATGGGATGAAATACCTTCTTCAGATCAATTAAACATAGAGTAATTGATTACATGTTATGTAATAATTAAGTATTTTTAATAAAATAATCAAAGGTGATGGGGTTTTCAGCATATCCCATTTAAAATATTTACACAACATGTAAATACATTGCACATCATGTAATTCCATAACATGTTATTTTAATGTATGTAGAGTAGATTAATATTACTATAATCCACTACAACAATCTCAACTAGATGACACATAATCTACTAGGAGAATTTATAGTTCCAACCTCCCTTATGGATGTACCATTTATAATATCAATCTATAGTATGTATTTTCAGTTTCAGTATGTCCATTATCTTGTTATTTCTCCAACCACTATGTTGAAATCCATTGAACATGTTCATTTTTGGTTTTTATCATGTTCAATTTTTATCTAGGATTCTATTAGAGATCATCTACACCTTCTTTAAAATGGGAGTTTACTATTGAAAGTGTTTTTAGATCATAATTTAATGTTAGGGGGTCCAAATCATAACCTTATTGTTTAGTAATTTCCATGTTTATACAGTAATGTGATTTCTCCAACATAGTGTGAACCCAAATCAATTATTTAATGAATTAGATCATTCCATGGAATTGATTAATTAAATTGGAATCTAACATTGATAATGGAAACTTGTGGTGTTAGTGAACAATAAATATAATTGAATATTCTAATGGTTGAATGTCTATTTAATTTAATATGTGTCCCTTAGTGATTTATTGATATAGAATCCAAATTATATGAATTACTGCATATTATTATGGCTGTTAATCAATTGTGATTTAATTGAAAGTGGTATATGAAAGGGAAATTTTAATTTTCATAATTAACCATTGATATTTATGATGTGATATTGTGATATCCATGCAATATGACGTGACATTTGTTCCATGATAAAATGATTATATATTAGGTATGTCATGGTCATATTCACATTTATATTCTTTAATGATGATATTGAGTGAGCATGGAACAATCTTGTGATGTAATTCTTATAGAGTGAGGGCTCTGTCCAATCCCATGTTGTAATTCTTATAGTGATTAGACCCAAATTATACAATGATTATAGGTATTTGACACCAATTATTTTGACTACACCATGGTTATATGGTGGTAGATGGAATGTTTGTAAGACATGCTCTGAGATATTCTGGAATGGATCCAAAAAATGTTATTTTAAAAGGGATATATGGTTATGGTTGTCATGGTTGTACAACATGATCAGATATATTTCAACATGGGGCAGAAGATTGATATTATTGTATATTATTAATTGTTGAATGAATTAATACACCTATTTATCTCTTTATTGCATACACTTCTAATCAGATTGGTTTGTTTAGACATGGTGGTAATGACCTACCCTCATAACCTATTTGGGACACCATTTGGTACCCATGATTATTATATGGATTCATGTTTGGAAAATTGAAAAGGTACTTGTTATTGATTATTTAATCGATATATGGGATGAAGTTTGGATATAGGACCAATGTGGGGTTCAGGACTAAGGACATTTGAGTCTTTATTTGAGATTACTATTCTTTTTCTTGTATTATTTCTAGAATAACATTAATATAAATTCCATCACTTCAATAGATTATTCCTTTACTAGTTATTGGATTATTTAGTTGGATCTTATTATTTTTTGTTTCTCTTATGTCTATACATTGATTTCCATCGTTTTTATGGTTTATTTATACTTCTATGACACTTAATACCAGGGGGTATACTCCCCAAACTATACAATTCACCCCTAAAATACTAGTTTGAAGCCTATGGAGTATGAGGATATAAGCTTGAGGTCTCTTAACTAACACTTTTTGTCCATAAGTGAGTGTCAAATTTGGGGATGTTACATAGAGAATAGCATTCACATGTTTGTAACCCAGGTAGTCATGGTTATTAACGTTCTATATTTTCTCACTAATATTAATTTAAATAACTAAAAAAATCATAAAAGGCATTTCTAAAAGTCATTATTAAATGTGAATATGGTTGAAAAATAAATGTATTGGAAAAATTATATATTAGGAATTTTATTAATCATATGATGTTCATAAAAAAATTTTAATGGAAAATAATTAAAACCAATTCCCATGAATATTTTTTTGAATAGAAATCTATCATATATACAAATTCATTAATTTACTCAAGACAAGAAAATGGAAAATACAATAACAACATGGTGTACCATAAGAAAGAAACAATTTTATAAAGATACATACCTCACTAATGGTGAAATCATTGTATTCCAAGATAAATACTAATAGAAATAAAGGGATCTAGTATTGAAAATAACAGATCCATAAAATCCCCCTTAAGTCTTCACCAAAACACTAGATCTCATAGTTATACTAGATTTTGTTTCCAATAGTTAAATGGGTAGATAGATCAGGAAATGATCTAGACATAAGAGTAGGAATCGAGGGGAGATTCACAAAAACCATGATGAGATACACCCAAAATGAAGGATGATTGTAAACAGACTAGGGGATGAATCATGTACTGCATCATATACATGATTTTTGGATATAATAATATATAATGGGTCAATGAGACATATATACCACTAGGTTAATTATGGTAATTTTTTATTTGTAGGAATCCCCAAAGAGAAACATGGTTAAACAATTCATGTGTTAATAGTGTTGTCATTACTATCAGTTAAAAGGAAAAATCCCACATTTACCTTGAAATAGAAGCATATTTAGATAACCAATGAACATGTTGTCCCACTACCCCAGAACAAAATATGTCCTCCTCCATGATTTACTTAAAAATAGTGTATATTCTACGAACAATTATCAATTTTTGAAAATCACCATTAGAATTAAAAGATAATTATATCATGGTTATCACATGGTTACTTTTTATAATTCATAAATTATGGAAATGGTATCATTCCCCCATATCTTTCTATTCTTAGTCTCAAAATCCTGATGTACTTTAAATACATAAGAGATATAGACTATACTAAAAATTAAATAAAACTATTTTCGAAAGTGTGAACCTCAATATATCTATTTGAATATCATAAATCACTCCAATATAATCTTATATCTTAAAAATTAACCACTTATTAGGATTATTGGGATCCTAAAAATCATCTGAAAAAATTACATTCCACCACATTTTCTAAATACAATATAAAAAAATTAAGTTAACAAACAAAAAATGA
Organism: Viscum album; assembly: GCA_963277665.1. Taxonomy (NCBI): domain Eukaryota; kingdom Viridiplantae; phylum Streptophyta; class Magnoliopsida; order Santalales; family Viscaceae; genus Viscum; species Viscum album. Next base: position 575,785,276 of record OY728161.1, on the reverse strand, counting down.
CAAAAATACTCACATAACACAGTAATGATGAAAGACGATACAATACCAAAAAAGAACACAGAAAAAATATTTCATAGAGAAAAAAGAAACCAATAATGATTAGAAATATAAATACATTAAAATAATAGAATTCAATGAATGGTTTCATTTGAACTACCATTTCATATTTTTCATTGTATTTAATCCCTATAAGAGAGGAAAAATATTATATATTACTAAAATAAATCAATTTATTATCAGTAAATTAAATTTCAAAAATTCAGTTGTAGTTATATATCTACCTTTCACCATTAATTAACAATTCTCTAGTCTCTATAAGATATTAGTAAAAATTATTATTTACTTCTCAATTAATAGATCATATATTACATATATACTCATAATATCATCCTATACTCTCATTATATTTCTATAATATTTTTTTGTTAGTTTCATTATTTATTCATTGTCTAGGATCATGTTATTTCTACTAAAATATTATTTATAATTGATAATCATAGTTATTCTATGAATTATAATTTTTAGAGAATCAGATCCTATAAATGCCTTTGATTCTAATTATTAAACTATTTATAGACTACTTTATTTATAAATAAATGTTTTTTGGAATCCATATTTTTTATTGGTAAATATCTCTATAAACTTACCTATGTCTAATTAGTCATGTTTATTTATTTGGGGTGGTCCATTATAAACCAATGGTAGAAAAAATGATTCACATTACATTGAATTGGAGTCTCATCCTCATGGGATTTCACACACTTGACTATAGGGATATAAAAAATGATAGGATAATATTCATTAAAAAATTACCTACTCAACCAAACTACACTGATACTCCAATTCATTTTAATTTTTTTTGTTTTAATAGAATATATGCCACATAACACTAATCTTATAAGAACAAAAAAATAATTATATTTTGAAAATTACCTATAAATATATTCAAATATAATTGGAGTGTATTAATTATAATATATACATTACAAATAATTTTATAATGTTCCAAATGATTATAAATTTATTAAATGATGAATAGTAATTAAGAATTGAAATTTTATTGATTTGATTTTGTTCTTGATTTTTTTTTCAAAAAAAAACATAATTTCCCTAGGAATGTATTATAATTTTTTTCTAATTTATAATTTTTTTATATGAAAATGATATCATTTTAGATATAAGAATTTCCCAATTATCATAATGTGTAAATTATTTATTTTTCATAAATGATTATTTCTTCATAATATAATGAAAAAAAATTATTTTATTCAACATTTCAATTCCAATTATAGTATTTACAACGTATATGTTTTCTTAATTTTGATTAAAAAAATCATTAGTTCCTTTAACCTAACATAATGAAATTAATTTTGTTTTAAAATATTTTTTTCTCAATTTTTTCATGAAAATATTTATGTTTATGAAAAATAATATTTCTAGAAAAATGTATTTCATCCCTTTTTGTGGTTTTTTAATATAATTAATTCAATTTATATTGATGGATTTAATAAAATTGATTTAATATTTTAAATAATTATGTTTAATTAATTTAAATAGTGTAGATTTATATTTCATCATAATAAATAATAACATTTTTTAAAAAATACTCCTCAAATGGGTAATATTTGTAGAACTAAGTTAAAACATATAAATTTTTCACAAAATTCATCTATACACCTTCCTATAATTAATTTAAATATTTAATTGTGACCTACCCATTCATATTTATTTAAAAATGTATTTATGGTTAAACATTTCTTTTATAATGACCTGTATATTATGTTATGTATTTTAAGAATTAAAATATGTTTTTTATTTTTTTAAAATTTGTACATTTTTGATAATAATAATGAATGTTAGGAATTTTAATAAAATTTTTATATTAAGATAAAAAATTATTTTATTATGGTAATTTACTTTAAAATTTTATTGATTATATAAATAACAAAAATTCTTATAAAATACAAACGTATGTTTGTTCTTAATGAAGAAAAATGAAGTAAATGGATTTATAACCTCTAAAATTTATATTATTTGGGAATGTTATTGTATCCTATGAATTTTTAAATAATTATAATTTATTATTGATACATTAAATGTTTATATTTAAGAAAATTATTATTCAGTTATTTTTTAATGTCCTATATATTAATAGTGATAGAAATAAATTTAATGGTATTATATGTTAAATACATTTTTAATAAATGGGATAATAATATTAAAAGTTTTATCATTGTAAAAAAATGGTATATGGTCTATATTATCAACTATTTAAATTAATGGGTCTCCCGTCCTTTTAAAATTAATTTCATGACCCCATAAGAGTAAAAAAATGTTATCATTATAATAATTAAAAGGGTAATCAATTCTTAAATAAATAATAAATAATTGAAAATGTATCACAAAAATATTAATTTTGTAAAGAAATAGTGTCTATATAATGTAATATATTTTATAATTTGGAATATTTTCACTCTATAGAAAATTATGATATATATAGTATTCGAATATTATATGTAATTAAATTGTCTCATTTCATTCAATTAATAAAATAAACCTCCTATCATAAACTATTCACATTGTATGAACATTATTGATCTTCTCAAAACATGACTCATACATAAATATATTTAATCCCATGATCATTCAGCTTATGGTATTTCACTATGAACTTCCTATTATTGATTTATGTTTATGCAAACAGAGGTTTAACAATGAAGAGGAATTTCCCTTCATCGAGTTTCCTTTTTTTTAAAAAATTATATGTCCCTAACTGAATTCATAAATTTGATTATATATTACATTAGTGTCATATATATTTCATTATTTTGTTTTCACCAACCATATTGAAATCCTTTTCATCCAATTGAAAATAAAAACATTGCATGTTCATATGTACTCTGTAACACCCCAAGCTTCCACGGTACGTTTCCCTTTGAATAATGTGATAGCGTGTGTTGTACGCAAAACCGAGTTCTAACACACCATAACCAATCAAACTAGCCGTTATGAATAGTAATACCTACTTTTTGAAATTATATATATTTGATATTTCAAAATGGACTTCATTTTTGGATTCGGAATATCGAATTTACCCTAAGGTGAAATTTTGGTACATTTCGGATAACTTTCATATTTTGATGAATAGTGAAAATTAATAAATTTTAATTAAAAACAACTTTTTTAATCAAAATAATTAATAGTGATGAATTATGAATTTGAGTGGTTTTAATGTATATTTATAATATATTTTTACCATTTAATATAATTTTGGTCATTGGACATAATTTTACAATTAAACCGAACATAAACAAGTGTCAATCTTTTGATTGTTATTATCTCTTAAAAACACGCTTTTTGTTTTGACAGCGGGAATTAATTTTAAATTAATTTCTGCCACTTCTGTGTTTTGAATTTAGGAAAATAGATTCCATATTTGGAATCAGGATGTTCAAATTGTGTAAATAGGTATCTTTTATTTTTAGACATTTTGAATAATTACTGCGGTAAATATTTTATTTACCATGGTTAAGGGTAAATCCGGTAAATAAGGGTTAAACAAATAATATTATAATAATACTAAATTACCCTAAAACGTGTCTTAACCCTATTTGTTGATATATGGTCGACCATGGGCATCTTTTTGTCAATTTGGGGACCCCATGGATCCACTTGTAAGTGATAATGACACTTTATTTCAATTAAGTTAAAATGAATACAAAAATGACACAAGCATATATCTTTTAGAAAAACAATTGTTATATAGGGTTATATATGTTGGATTTTAGATTATAAATATTCATTAGAAATATAAAAAGATTTCCTACATAATGATATTTTATTTATAATTTTTATACATTAAATAATTTATTTTATTTATGACACAATGATGATGCAGTAATTACTATAATAGTGAAAAATTAAAATAATTGATATTATAAATACCCAAATAAATATAATATGAAACTTTTAATGAATTAAACTAATTTTATAGGATAATATGATATATTAGGATTGATTTAATTGACTTTTTTCGAAGTAATCAATCTGTTATGAGTTTCACAAAAATCAACTATTGAATACTGTCAAAATTGACATAAAAGAGTTCTTAAAACAAAGATTATATTATTAATTGATATTAAATTCCTAAAAATCTAAGGTTCGGACAAGAGACTTATATCATGATAGGTTCATCATTAATGGACCACTTGGGGGTCTCTTGTATGTATATGGTATGTTTATTAACCATATAATATAAAAATACAAAGAGACATTGTAAAAGTGAAACTAATTAACTTAGAGTTAATACTTAAAGATAAGGTTAATATAAGTACCCAAACCTGTCTAAATTCTATTGGTTGAGTTGTTTTCGACCCATCCCCAACTTAACCTTTGAATAATCAACTTTGGAGCCACTAGAAACCGAATATGAATTTATTATAAATTAATATTTCTAGCTTTTCCAAAGGTGCCCCTCACCCCTCTTATAAAAGGGCACTCCTCCTTCTCATTTCTTCACACCTTCAAAGCCTTTTGGTTCAGCCAAACTCTGCCCAAATACTCTCCCAACTTCCCTCACTACAACCTAGGGGCCTTAGTTTGATCAGAAAGACAACCTAAGGATCCCTTTTGATCAAATCAAAAGGAAGAACCCGAAGAAGAGGTAATGATTTCACCACCCTTTTCTAAGTTCATTACTTCTTCCACTTCTTCTTCCTTTGTTGTTACCATTCTAAAATAATAAATCCAGTATCATATATATACTGTTATGTTATTATAAATATGGTACAACTATATTCAGTATTCTATCCACCCTTTGAAAAACATGTCACCATACGTGCGTACGTACGGCTTACCGTCTCCACGTCGTGGTGTAATTGTTATTCAATATAATATTATTTGGATGGGTATAATAATGATGTGTAACTCATGTAAATAATAAATAAAACATGTTAATTATTCTGTATATATTATATAAAATCCATTTATTTATTATTTTAATATCAAAAGAATGATATTGTCGCTCGTGCGTACGTACGGACTACCGTCTCCACGAACGCGATGAGATTCATTCTCCATCGTATCCATTCAAGTATAATTATCATTTGATGATTTAAAAATGATGTTTAAGGACTTGATATCATTCTGGATATGAATAAGATACAACAAACATGGCTTATGTAACAAAACATATAAAAGAAAATGAGTAAGTTAACACCCGAAACGACGATAATTCTAAGATATTATTAATAAAGAAATGTTAAAAGATCATATATGATATCATATTAATATATATGATTCTTTTATAATTTAATAACAATTATTTCACCATTATACAGGAGGTTAAACTACCCCAACCAAACAAAAGTACAAGGTAAGGGTTATTTCACAATCTCTTCATTATCTGAGGTTGTTTATATGTAATAATCTACTGGGATCTCTTTATCATCCACATCCATGTTTCTTCAAAATGTATTTCAAAACATTTTTATTATTTACAAGAATATGGGTTAAAGTCATTTATACCCTTGTTTGACTTTTTATAAGAGGAATCTTTCCGTCGTTTTCAAAACAAAGTCCTTTTTAACCTTTTCGACAGAATTAAGGTAAGAATGTTTTTTTTACTTATACGGCGAGTGCGGTTATATTCTGCCGTTATAAAATCTTCAAAGTTTTCCTTACAAGCTTATTAGAATATTTTCAAGAAAATGTTTTATTTTATATGGCTCTTAAATGATTTCAAAAATAGAAAGAGATATTTCACTAAAAAGTGTTTTGATTTCGTCTATGTCAACATCCTTTGATGGATTTTACGCTTATTTGAAGTTGATTTATTATGATACAAAACTTCTATATTGTATTGAAGGTTTTGTGATATGTTTGACTGTGGATGTGCTATTTTTATACCATTCATAGTTTATGGTGAAATTATTGACATTTCGTATGCTAGTTTTAATACGAATGTTTATGTTATGTTTAAACCTTTTCATATGAGAATGCATTGGACTTAATATGTGACGGGTGGAGCCCGCTATAGCTCCTCGATGCATCGGTAGGTCTCATGAGACAAACTAGTGTCTTGGCACAAGGCCTTGGCAAAATATTATTTGTAGTCTTGGCACGAGGCCTTGACTATGTGGTTATGATAGTCTGGCATTATGCATTCCAACATTATGAAAGTGGTTTTTGATTTTGCATGTGATTATTCGATTAGTAGAATATCCATGTGAATAAGTAAATGGCATTATTTCATTTTACTTTTGCCATACTATGTTGAAGTTCAAGTTTAAAAGGCTTTTGTTTTAGTAATGCATTGCCTTAAATGTTTATGCTTATTTTGAATGTTCCGCTATATTGTCATCCTTACTGGGCATTTGAGCTCACCCCTTTTCTATGTTTTATTTTTCCCAGGATGTGAAGATGTAAGTTATGAATGACCTTCAGGGATATTATGAGGGGATAATAGTGTGGATTGTGGAAACATTATGTTGTTGTATTAGTTTTTCATTTTATGATGTAATTTAAAACTTATGAATATATCTAGTGTTTCCAAGGCTACTAAACCAATCGGTCTTTCGAGATTTGATCTTTCTTGTGATCATGCCAATGTTATGTAATAATGCACCGACTCTGGGTAACTGGGGTCGGGGCGTTACATACTCCCTTTTGTCCCAGCACAGTGGTGTAATTTTTATTTCATCACCACTATATTGGTATGGTTATAAAAGAATATATATTAAATAAATATGATATTAAATAAATTATTTAGATTAAACATATAATAATACAATTCCTATGTTTCATATACAGAATATAGTAAACTAGAACCTACATGAATAACAGGATTGTTAACATGAAAGATGAAGTTGATAATAATGAATTTTCAATAAATAGGTGAAAAAATATTATAAATGAATCACATATGCTATTATATAAATGATTAATGTTATTTTATATGTATATAATAAATATAAAAATATTATATTGGAGATTAAGAGTGCATGCGAAGAGTGATAGACTTTAGGTAATATTAATTTTTCTCAATTTATCTTTAACGAGACCTAATAATTTAATTATCATAATATAATTTATAAGGTATATATACCACCCCAATGAAATATTATATCATTATTTCAAAATTATTCAGTTTATTTAATTTATAATTCATGTGAACCATTTTAAGGGATTTTTATTCAAATGATATTAATGATGTAACATATTTGTCATCTCAATTTCCATTATTAATGAAACATGTCACTTTCACCATTGTTTTTATTTTTTGTGAGTGTATGAACTCTCTTAAGGATAACTATTATCATAAATTTTTTACTAAATATTTTTTTACATTTAAATTTCAATTTCACTGTATCAATATCATTTTATCATTATTTATGTATGACTTAAGGGATTTTACTATAAAAATATGTTTTAAAGGCTATAAAAAACTACTCCTCCACATCAATGTTTTTTTAAATGTATCAATAATATTATTATATACTCATAATAGATTATAAACATAATTTTAAATGGTATTTTAAATTAAATATACTGTTTTAAAAAGATACATTTTCATTTTTACCATATGTTTTATAAAATTATATTGTTAATGTTTTTATAATGTATATGTCATGATCATGCCTTCCAACTATTAGATCTATTTTATATAAGGAATAATTTTTTACAAGATTCCATGTTTATACTCAATGAAAATCAAGTTCAAAATATTATGGGAAATTTCATTTATAAAGATATCAAAATTGAGGGGTATTGGTTTTGTAAGTGTTACAATTGATTTTAGATTTTGAATTAGAAATCTAATATTACACAAAGAAAAAAGAATTTTATTTTTAAATAGTGATTCAATTTTATTATCAAATAACTCTTATTTACTACAATAAAATTTACTTAATGTGAATAATTGGTTCTCTATAATACTTTAATGGTGTTGGATTATCCATTTTTTTGATCAATCACATTCATGTCATCATGTCCTCAATGAAAATCCATTATTTAATGAAGATAAAGTTTTTCTCCATCATGTCTATATTTTCAATATCATTTGAATTATGAAAATCAATTATAATAATTTTATATTATCATAATTTTATAACATTTCATTATATTATTTTAGTACAAATGATCTTATTAAGGTTGTTATCACATATTCTTGGGAAATATTGTTGTTTGGTATTCATGATTCAATATTGATACTTGTTGACTTATAAAAAATTATTACAATGAATTATATAGATCAATAAATATATGATGAATGAAATGTATGTGAATTTTATCGGAGTGTCCTGGATATAGATATCCCACATGATTCAACAATGGGTATCAAGAGAAAAAATAGGTGGCCACATAAGAAGTTTATTTTCTATACACGTGCGTATTTATTAAGAATGATGACCTATTTTGGTGACCTTTATGTTTATATTAATGATTGAATTATTAAAATATTTTATATAAAAAGAACAATGTCTTAATTTAAATGTCTAATTATTTTTATTTTAGTTTAAATTATTCAAGTGACTACTATGATTTAATTTTCCATTCATATACTTTGAACAATTTTTTTGATTGAAATAGAATGTTTCTTGATTATCCACAATGAAATATTGAATTGGAATTATATACTAATTATAGATTATGTTATATGTTCCCCATTATGATCATTTGATCTCATACATTATTATCTTCTTTTTTTCATATGATATAATATAGGAATCCGTGAATTATCATAGTGGATAAAATAATGTTTTCAATATTTTTTTATTAATTAGATGCATTATGTTAAATATGTTAGTGTATAGTCTCCCAAGACTATTAAATTGAACAATAATTCATGGTTTAATCCCTTTTAATTTTACTAATGTAATAAATAATCATGAAAACCAGGTATGTTGAGATAAACTATTATATTCCTTTTACCCTTCCACTGATTAAGAAATAAATTTTCTTCTTCTAATGAGTACATTTGCGAAACCACATACAAAAAGCAGTGTGATTTATTTTTATTATCCTTAATTCAATAAATAATGTAAATAATTATATAATTATTATATATCATATTTTTATCATGATAAATATTTTGGATTTTATGTAACAAATAAAAAATATTTAAGGAATGAAACTATGAAACCAAATCATATATTGATAAAAAAATATACAACACTTGAAAATATTATATTTAATAATGAATTACTATAATATATTTTTAACTATTATTAGTTGATCATGTATGATATTATAAGTTTCTATATTGTTATATTATTTCATTACAATTAATATAAATTTATCATATAGAATGTTAATAGTACTTATACAGTATATCATACATAATTTAAGGTTTAATAAAAAAATATATTACTTATTTATGATTGTTTATATTTCATTTTCCATTGATGGAATTATATAAAAATATAATATTAACCCACATGTATTTTCAAACCATTCGTTATTTTTTGAAATTATAAATTTTCCTTTCATTTTTCTCGCTCTATTAGCTCAAATGTATAAATAAATTGTTTTAAGTAAACCTATTTTTTATTCTATCTAGAATAATTTTTATTTATACCAATATTTAAAATAAAATTAATTTTATAAATTTTTTAAATACTATCTATTTATTTATTTATTGATTTCGTACCCATATTTTACATTTTATATAAATAGTTTTTTCATGGAATTATCATGTTCTTTTTCAAACGACACATGTTTTACCATAGGTGTCAACAAAATCATCGTTTTAATACTTATCAAAGGAATAATTTTCATATCACCATGACTATTCATGGGATTAATGATTAAATTACATTATTATTTTGAATTATTATTCCCTAATAATTTACACATTTTTATATATTAAATAATTTATATCAATATGAAAATTATATTTTCCTCATGAAATGTTCTTTTCATAATTTCAATTTGATTATATCATTATCAATATCCAACAATGAATATTTTGATTTACATAGAATAAATACTTATATATCAATCAACCAAATTTATATGTATATCTTACAAAAATTATCAGCGTGGAAATTATTGGAATTATTCATACCTTTTCATCTAATATATGAGTTAATAATTATTATGGAAATTTTTTATACTATATTATTTATTCCTATAAAGAATGCATTAGACTTATTATGGGACTGTAGGGGAGATTCAAAAAATTGCACCACAATCCATCATTAGTTATCATAGAGAAAATTTTATTGGGTATTGGGTATTACACATATATGTTTTATGTATTGGAATGTAGCTTTGATGATATGTTTAAGTTATCCAACCCAATGCACATCATCATTACAAAATTAGTTATCAATTTTAATGGAATTATTGATATAAATAAGTTATGAATGGATATGTTACAACATTAAGTTAATATATATATATGTAAGTATTGAATACTCATTTATTAATTCCATATTATTCATTACTAATTTATTTATTTATAGCTTCTACTTGTTGGGAGAAAATACCTTAAGGTAACATTGAACCATTTTTGGGTTGACTTTGTTTGTTGACAAACCAGACATGTTAGTTGAAAAAGAGGGTTTCCATGGTGATTTTTCAAGTTCCATAGATATTTTTAACAAAATATGTTTAAAAATAACCATGATAAAGTAACATATGATCTAGAGGTGGTAAAAAACGAATAGATACAGGGTTGCACTATTTCCTAGTGCTGGACAAATGTTTGGGCCTCAAAATCAGGAAAATATGGATATGTGTTTATTGCCAAGGAAGTTGCATGCAAGATTGAAGATGGTAAGGGAAATTTCACACAAGGCATGTTTCAAGATCAATACTTTGAAATATGTCCAAGGCATGATGTGTACAAAATCTTTGGAAATGTGCGTGAAAGACGAGGTTGTGCGAAAGAAACTTACCCAACCAATGCGACATCAAATGGGGTTTTTCATGCTTAAGGAGAATCATCCACGACACTTAAAATATTCTGTGTAGGGGTAAATGACACCTATAAATATGTGGTGACTCTCTCATTTGATGTATCTCAACACTTAGAGAGAATCGAAGCTTTGAATCGTGTATGAATTTCAAGTAAATGGTGTCACACGAAAGATTTTGTGTTGTGAAAAATCTAAGAAAGTTTCCCATAATATTTGAGTTATGTGTAATATTGAAGTTGTGTGAAAGGGGAGTTTCATGAAAAAAGACGAATTTTGCAAGAAAGGCATTAAATTTTTATGCAAAACATAGTAAGTGTTGCGTGAAAGATTTTTGGTTTCCTAGTAATATTGCAGTAAAGTTGTATTCATTATTGGATGATAGTGGGAAATCAATAGAGCATCTACATATAGTGGAGGATGCATTAATTAGAGATAATGAAGGGACCTAAAAGTCTATAAACTGTGAGGGGATCTTCTAAAGATGTAGTGACCACACCTCAGTTGAGAGAGCATTGATCATTCAAATTGTGATTTGTTGTAAACCAGGAGGGATAGTGAGTCTAATCCAAAATTTTTAAACAACATTGCACTTTTAGTGGATTTGGTACATCCGACCATCAATATTGTATGATCTTTGTACATATCCTAGAGAGGGTGAATCAAGTAAATCACAGTTTCTTGCACATGATTTAATTTTTTTTTCATACCTTCTTATGGGAGAGAGAGTGATGTTAGTTTTGTTTAACAACGAATCAAGATCAAATGGGGTAGTTGTTTTAATCTATCATACCCTTATTCAAACCCCCATCTAAGGGTATTTGACCTAGTGGACCTAAAACTATTTTACAAATTTACTTACTGAACATATTAGTTATTCTGTCACTATCCGTCCTAGTGGAGCCCATGCCACAACTCCCCAAGTCCGCCTCCAATAGTCTAGGGGATGGTGACTAGCACCAAGTAAGTATATAACTGACATGGGAGGCATTGATTAAGTACCTGTACACACACACACATCTCCAAGCCCACAAATTATGAAATGTAAAAACCACTAAGGAACAAAATGCATGTATACAACTAAACCCAACCAACAGAGTACAATAGAAAGTAATGTGCAGAAGGTAAACTAGGCCAGAATAAAATACCACCAAAAACAAGAGTATACAAACTAAAAATTCTAACCTGTAACAAGAAAGAGGTACTGGGACTTCTTCTCATAGCCATAGGAACACCTCAGCCTGTTGGGAACTCAGAAATCTTAGTCCGGTCCTGGTCCACCCTGGAATTTGTCAAAAGGCCACTACTTTGCACAAGACATGACACATGCTGGAAAATCCCTTGTAGGGTTTAGTATAACGATACTCAGTAGAGGAACCTGAAAAGAAAAAAGAAATACACCAAATAAAGGTATAGTTATCTCTAAACAGTATATGTCTACTGAACATATAAAAAGTGAAACACCTCTAGATATACTTGAAATCCAGACCAATTTTCTAGAATGACTGCATACCCACACTAGGGATTCAATTCAAAGATTCCACAAGCACTAATCTGAGAGAACATACTCTATGAGTCAGATATATCTGATGATGTCCATCTGAGAAGTACAATTTTTCAAGAAATTCCATGAGAGAGAGAGAGATGCACAGATAGATCTGAATAGAGAACAACTACACTCATTCCAAGAGAACACACTCTTGAGCGGTGAAATATCACGATACACAGATGAGGATCACTACCAGGTCCATGGATCATACCGAGAATCATCTAGATTAACCTTCTAAGTAGAGGATCAATGTCCTATATGATTAGTCATGTCGATAATTGACTCTACCTAGGGTCATGAATAGATAAAGGATCTCGCTCCGGGACTCTCGGAGGGATACATGACTCTATATAGGAAAGTCATGCTGAAGGGATCATACTCATGTGGATGGAAACAATACCTAAATTTTAGGGGGACTAGAAAAGGGTCACGAACCAAAAAGAAACCTATCTATGAAAATGTGGAAAAAAGAGTCATGCCATGTAGAAGGAAGTACACGATGTGTAGGAGTGGTCACACACCATGTACCTTGACTCTGGGTACTTCCCATGTACAATGATGCATGTCTAGAGAATGTACCGAGTAAAATGAATATACTCGACATGTAGGAAGGATCACATGCTGTGTCAAGGTATTTAGGGTCCACTCCATGAATGATTTCCATGTTCCTGTACACAGTCTCAACCTGTGATGCCATCCCGTGTAATCTAATCCTGGAGTGACCCGCACAACCGGCCTTGTCTGACCGTGTGGTGGAGTACATTGCGTGTACTCCACCATGTTTCTATGTATCATTTTATATACACACCTAGTCCTATGTAAGGGCCCACACGTCTTGTGATAGTGGTCACATGATGGTTCTATGCTTCATGTCACCCAAAAATCTAGCCGCCGTTGGGTGGGGCCCACGTGCCATGTATTCCTAGGAGAACGCCATTTTCTTCACTCTATGTAGTGTGATGGACCTAAACACTGCCACACTAACCCAAAAAGGTGTGTTATTTGGGATACACACAAAGTTTACTGCGATTTTCCAGAATCAATGTTCTTCATCGCCGCACTTCGGGTAATCCTCCGATCTCTGATCGAACCATTGGATCACATTGAAACTCAATATTCAAGGTATCCCCAACACCAAAAAGCTACTTCCATTGGTTTCGGACCTCTGATCAGACCCGAAAACATGTTTCTATCACCCCCAATGAAGAAAGATACTCCCTTATCCTCAATTCATTTCCCATCATCACCATCGCACCTCCGTTAGGTTGTCGCAATGCTCGATCTTTGATTTGGGATAGTTGCACTGAAAAACAGACATGTAATGATCTGTTGTTCATAACCCCGCAAATAACATGAATAACATGGGGTTAAAAGGAGGAATAAATTCAATAATCAAAGGAGGAATGCTCCTCTTCCATCATTCATCACAGTGTCGATCTTCTCCCATTAATAGGCTTAACAGGAGAAAAAAACTATAATCAAACAATTTTTAGAAAATAAATTCCCAAATTAAAACCCTAAAAGAAATGGACAATAACACCCTCCCACAAGAATGCACGATCCACGGATCAACCTGTTTATGGGTTGATCGAAATTCATCATTTAAATCCTTGAACGGGGAAAATAAGAATTAAAATAAAAAAACCCTACCTTGATTTGGTTGAAGAACAATCTACATGTCATCTTCGTTGGAAAGATTCATCGAATCCGAGACGCGTCGATTGATCATATCATCATTGTCCGCCAACAGGTTCACCTCAAAAGCTCCAATGGAAAATCTTTAATTCACAGGGCTATGCAGCTATCCCAACAAAATTTACAAAATTATTATTTAATAGGGAGGGGAATTAGGTTGCTATGTTTATGGAATCATTTAAAATAAAACAAAATATTAATTTATTTTATTTCCTTTAAAACATCAAAAAACTAACTTTTGCAGTTGACCTCTTCTGATCGATGTTAGGCACCGCCTAAGGCAAAGTCACTACTTTGAATGCAAAAGTTCCCTATGATTTATGATATGGGAATATGTAAAATTTTTTTTTCACTTTTTCAGAAAAATCACTCACGTGCGATGTTAAAAAGTTTAATTTATCTCAAACATTTATTCTAGGAAATCTGGGCCTCAGAATCACACACCTTTGAAAAGCCTAGTCTTATAATAATTCCATATAATATTTAAATATAATACACAGAAACTATGATACATTAAATTCTCCCCACCATAGGGCTTTACATCTTCTAAAAGACAAAACAAAATTCTACTCAAATAGATGTGGGTACTGCGCATGAATCTGAGGCTCCCGCTCCCACATGCTCTCCTGAAGATTCATGTGCTGCCTATAGACACACACCAGGGGAATTTCTCACCCATGAAAAATCCCCTACTAATGATCCTCAATGTCTAATAGGTACTCTATGAAGTTTTCTCTATCCTCGATGTCTAGCTCTCCCCAGTCGATGAAATGCGATGGGTTATGCATGTACCTCCTCAAATGCGACACATGGAAGACATCATGTACCCGATGCAACTGCGACGATAGATCTAGTCAATACAGCACCTCACGAACTCTGAATAGTATCATAAAAGGGTCGATGAATCTTGGATCATCCCTAGAGTCCCTGAGTTATATTCCACGACCGCATGAAGCTGCCCCTGCCCTTATCCCCCGGCTCCCTGAGCCTGGTGCAGACCTCCCGTGGGTGGTGGTGGAAGTATATCAAAGCGTCTGCCACCACCTTCAGCTCTTCCTGCTACTCTTCTACATCCACCAATTGGAAGGTATGTCTTCTCCACTCTGTACCTCTTCCTCAGTGTTCCACCCATTTCTTCCCTATCAACATCTTAATGGTTCAGACAATCATTAGAGAGATGTCCTCTACCATCGCAAGAGTATCATCACCTCTCCCTAAGCTGACTGTATCCAACCTGAGAGCCCTGGAATATCGATCCCCTATCCTGGGTCCTCTTGTATAGTCTCCCATGTCATGATACCTATGTATGACATCATCTACCTACTACTGAGGCCTCTACACCTGTCTGCCCACTACTAACTGCCATTTGATGCCTTTGCTCTGCCAAGAAGCTCTCAACCACCAAATATCACTTGATCAACCTACCATAAGTTGAAATGAATAGAGGCACTGTACTAGTTTGGATGTCCCATAATACACCTCGTTTGATGTTCTGAGATCTGGAGTACTAATCCTTGACCACATCTATTAAGTACCCGGCGAGGTTGGTGAACCTCGATGAATAGTCATCCACTATCAAACTACACTACTGGAGCTAAAGAAGCTACTGGATAGGCACTGCTCTCTGCATAACCAGAGATAAATCCCCCCTAAAGAGCCGTTCAAACTTCTTCAAAAAAAGTCTCTCCTCACAGTGAGTCTACATTGTCAAAATCCACCAACATACTGCCAAACCCTGAAGAATGATCACTCTTAGGATCACCATATGGTCTATTGGTGTCCTCACTAGATGGAAAACTCAGGCCATCGCCTCAAACCTATCCTCATCTGTCTAAGGGTTGGGGTTACCTTATAACATAAAGGGTCTCTATATCTAAAACTCATGGGGCCCTCTTAGCCTGTTCCACTCATATGTCGGCACTACAGGTACCACGAGCAACTGCATTGGTGGTCGAAAAGAAGGTGCACCACATGGAGGTAATGCCATTGGTACTGGTCCCTATATCGAATCCTCGTTATGGAGGGGGTCATCCTCATGATCGAACTGATGAATCATAGAGGGTATGCGTCGTGGAGGCATGCTCTAAGGAAACAAGATGTACCATGGTCAATGAGTATATCTGGATAACTGACATTAAAGGACATGGAAAACACCATGATTTCCTATATGATGCATTAACCATTATTTTATTTCCCCACAACTAGTGTTTTCATGTTCCAAGTCGAAAAGAATGTTATAAGAGTCCTTGTGTATGGATACATCGACCACACATACCAACACTTCCATAGACTGAAAGCCGAACTCAAAACACTTAACACTATTTCCCCAAACCAATCTCATAGACTCTTAGTCCTAAAGTAGAACTAACCCCTCTAATACCACTCTTTCATGACCCATCCTAGTGGGGTCCACACTGCGAATCCCCAATCCCACCTCTAAAAGGCCAGGGGCTAATGATTAGCACCAAGTAGGTATATCACTAACATCAGAGGCATTGACTATGTACATGTACACAGACTCACACATCTCTAAGCCCACAAATGCTGAAAAGTAAAAACCAAAAAGGAATAAAATGCATGAATACAACTAAACCCAACCAATAGAGTACAATAGAATGTAAAATGTTTAATATAAACTAGGCCAGAATACAAGCCCACCAAAAATAATAGTATGAAAACTACAAAGTCCAACCTGTAACAAAAAAGAGGTATGGGGACTATTGCTTGTAGTCATAGGAACACCTCGTCCTGTAGGGAACTCAAAAATCTCAGTCCGGTCGTCGTGCATCCTGGACTCTGTCAAAAGGCCGCTCATCTGTACAATATGTGACATGTGCAGACAAATTACGTTTAGGGGTGAGTATAACAATACTCACTAGAGGAATCCAAAAACCACAAAGCAATACAAAAAGTAAAGGTACAGTCAACTCTACACTGTATATGTCTATCAAAAATATATCAAGAGAAAAACCTCCAGATATACTTGAAACCTAGAACCGTAGTCTACCACGACCGTATACCCATGCTAGGGATTCAGTTCGAAGATTCCACAAGAACTGGTCTGAGAGAACTCAATTCATGAGTCTGATAGCTCTAATGATGTCCACATGAGAAGTACTATTTTTCCGGAAAATCCATGAGAGAGAGATATATATATATGCACAAATAGATCTAAATAGAAGAAAAATACACTCATTTTGGGAGAACACACTCCTGAGTGGTGAAATATCACGATACACAGCTGAGGATCACTTCTAGGGACCTGGAGGATACCACGACTCATCAAGATTCACCTGATAAGTAGAGTATCGACGTCTTGTAGGATTAGTCATTTCGATACCTAACTCTACCTAGGGTCAAGAATGGATAGAGGATCTCGCTCTGGGCCCCTCAGAGTGATACCTAACTCTATCTCAGAAATTCCTATTAAAGGTATCATAATCATGTGGATGGAAAAGATACCTAATCAGTGGGGGGACAAGAAAAGGGGAACAAACCCAAACAAAACCCATCCAATGATCGGTAGAAAAAAGAGTCATGCCATGTTGAAGGGAGTACACGGTGTGTAGGAGTGGTCACACGCTGTGTCCCTTGACTCCGGGTACTGCCCATGTAAAATGACCCATGTTTGGAGAACATTCCATGTAAAATGAATATACACAATGTGTAGGAAGTATCACATGTTAGGTCAATGTATTCAGGGTCCCCTCCATGTATGCTGGCCATGTGCCCATACACGGTCTCAACCAGTGTATGCCACCCCGTGTAATCGGTACACAGAGTTACCTACATAACTGGCCTCGTCTGGCCATGTGGTGGAGTACATGGCATGTACTCCAACCCGTGTTTGTGTATCCTCCGAGACATATGCCTAGTCCCATGTATAGACCCACACACTGTGTGACAGTGGTCACCCGCAGTGTCTACTCTTCCTATCTCGCTGAACTCTAGCCCCGCTGGGTGGAGCCCACACGCCATGTCTTCTCAGGAGCATGCCATGTACTTCACAGTGTGAAGTGAATATGACCTAGCCATTTCTATGATGACCCAACATGGTGTGTTCTTTGGGATACACACTATGTTTATCACGATTTTCCCGAATCAATGTTCATCATCGCCGCGCTTCGGGTGATCCTTCGATCTTCAATCCGACCATCCGATCACTTTGATACTCAAGGTTTAAGGTATAAAAAATACCACAAAGCTGCTTCTATTGGTTTTAGACCTATGATCGGCCCTGAAAATATGTTTTGATCCACCCGCACAAAAAACACTAGAAGAAAGATCCTCCCCGATCCAAGCCGATTTGTCTTTCACTGTTGCGGTGACACCTCTTCAAGGTTGTCACAATTATATATGTCTGATTTTGGTTCGTTTCATTGTGAAACGGACACATAATGTAACACCCCAGGTAAATAAAGAATATGAAATTTTTATATTTATCCATATTTGTGAATAAAATATTAATATTACTTTAAAAGGTTTCTATGTTTGATAGCGTACCCGATACGCCACAAAGAGTTTCATTGAAATCTTACGTTGCACACTAGTAATAAAATAATATTATTTAAATTGGTAGTTAACACATAGCCGTTGTATTGGCGGGAAAGGATATAAATAACTAAAATATGATTATATATGTTTTTTAAATGTTTTTACTTTTATCTAATAAAAGATAAAGGCTTAAAATACAGAAAGAATTCAATTTTAGGCATATATTCCCTAATTTTCACTAAAGGTTCACTTATCGCCTTTTGATGGAGAACCATCACTAAATATAGTTTTGTTCACTATTATATATTTAGTTGTACCAAATAAAACTTTTATTTAGAATTGGGACATCAAAATTTACTTTGTGTAAACTTTTGGTATCTTTCCGATAAAGTTCATTTTTTAATGAATAGTTTAAAATGTTGTATTTTAATTCAAAACCTCTTTTTAATCTAATTTATTTATATGATTAGATTATCTTTTGAACTGGTTTTAAAGTGAAATTAGAAAATATTTTTACCATTAAATCCAATAGTGGTCGTTGGAATTAATTTCACTTTGAAATCGGACTTAAACTATTGTCAATCTTTTGATACTTATTGTTTCATAAAAACACGCTATTTGTTTTGACAGTGGGAATTAATTATTAAATTAATTAATGCAACTTATATGTTCTGAATTTTTTAAAATAGACAAAATTTTGAATTTGGAATATCAAATATAGCTTAGGGTGAACTTTTGGTAATTTTCAGAAAAACTTCAATTTTTGATGAATAGTGAAACCACTAAGTGGTACTTATAATAACTGTTTTTCCATTTAAATGAAATTTTTCCATCATTGTGTTTTGAATTTCAAAAATCCGACATACATGGTTGTAATTAAGAAGTAAAATGTGGTTCAATGGAATTAAAATAATTTTTTGGTGAATAGTAACTTATTAAGGTTTTAATCGCGATTAGAGGTAATTAGTGTAGTTTAAGGTAAGAATAATGTTTTAATAAAATGAAATGACCTAGACACATGTCCTAACCTCATTGGATGTGTCATGGCCGACCAATAAAATCCATGGGTCAACTTGGGGACCCCATGGAGCCACATTGGGTGGAAAATGACATAAATATCTTTTTATTTAATGTTAAAGTAAAAATGACACAAACATGAGATGTTTTACTAGAACAATTTTTACATGGGGTTATAAAAGTCCGATTTTTCACTATAAATATTAATTGGAAAGATAAAACGATTAACTACACCATAGTATTTTTTTTATAATTTTTAGGCATTATATAAATTAAATTATTTATGACATCATGATGATGCAGCGATGACCTCATTATTTAACGATTTAAATAAAATGGAATGATAATGTAATATCTAAGAACTACACATGTCCAAAACCTATTGTATGAGTGTATTTTGAACCCTTATAAACTTATCCTCAAAATAAAACAATGTGGGACCTTTAAAATCTGAAACTCTTTTGAAAATAAAGTAACATTTTGTAACTTTACAAGAGTGCCCCTCCTCTCCTCTTATAAAAGGCCCCCACCTCTACCTCCTTAACCACACTCCCAAAGCCTTTGGCTCGGCCAACCCCTGCCCATTTTGTCTCTCCACTTACCTCTATTACTCCTTGAAGCCTCACATTGGGAAGAAGTCTTCCCAAGGAAGCCTTTGAGCTCAAACCAAAGGGAGTTACCCGATTTTAAGGTAATGTCTTCACTTGAGTCCTTTTGTTTTATTTTGCCACTCCAACCCCCTAAAATCTTTTTATTAATTTCTTTTGTAACAAATCCAGTATCTGAAATATACTATGATGTTTTTATAAGAAGGATTCGAGCTACACTTACACACACCTACATCTAATGGTTAAAGAACATACTGTTTCCGTGGATGGCGAATTTCTACCTCACGAAACGATGATTGTTTAACACTCATATAACACCTTCAAAGGTGGCCATTAAGATGTCAATATATTTATATATGATATATAATATTTGTTTTCCCTTAAGCTTCTATATTATTCATTTTGAGCATTCCTTTATGGCTTCCATTATGGGTAAACACGATAATTTCATTTTAGGAAGTGCGGACTACCGCCCCTTCAAAGTGATTTGATTCGTTAATGCCATATATGGGACGTATAAAGAATGGATTTAAAGTTATTATATATGATGTTATAATGGAATTATAATATACCTATATATCATTATTATTTATTTCCATTAAAGTATGAGATAGAAATTAAAGTAGCGTTCATACATACGTACAGCTTACCATCTCCATGAATGGTGCATTTCATTTCTTATCCCCAAATGTAATGTACTATTATAAGTACATGTATATAATGGATATATATTATGAATGATACATATAAATGATGAATATAATTCTGGAATTAAAATATACATACCTCTCATTTAGTTTTAATTCCATTAATATGATAAAGAAATGAAAGTAGCGTTCATGCGTACGTACGACTTACCATCTCCATGAACAGTGCATTTCATTTCTTAGCTCTAAATGATTATGTGATATTATAAATACATGTATATTATAGATATATATGATATATATGATATCCAAATCAGAAATTTAATTCTGGATATAAATAACCTTTGACCACACGAACAACATGTAATTGTAAGAAGTCCACTTTCGACTTAAGAACAAAATATCGACAAAACAAACATTATTAACTTAAATGATTACATAATGTTTATAACATAGAAATAAGTGATATAAAAGGAATAATGAACTTGAAAAAGGTTCTTAAGAAAATATAAATTAACTCAAGTTTATTATTTAGGACGTTAAAGAACGATCGAGTCAAGTCGGACCCGAGGTAAGGGATCATACTCCTCTCTTTCTTTTTAAGTACACTCTTTTATGTAATTCCTTTTAAGATAATCTTTATTATGATTGGGATGTTCTTTTATATTAATCCTACTGTAATTTTTATGTTCATATGATGAGAGACCCTATTCTCTCTCATCAATCCATTTTGTAAGTTTTGAGTGGCGCCGTTAGGCTGCCGAATTTCCGTAAGAGATCTAAACTCTCTCTTTCTTTTTAAGTACTCTTGTTTATGTAACTTCTTTTAAGATCATATTTGTTATGATGGGGGATGTTCTTTTATATTCCTCATACTTTAATTTTTTATGTTCATATTATGAGAGACCCTATTTGATCTCATAAATCCATTTTTGGAAGCATTAAGTGGCGCCGTTAGGCTGCCAAGTTTTCGTAAGGGATTTTTCTTCTCACTTTTATTCCCGTGAAATTTATGCTAAATTTTCCAATATTTACTTTGAGTGGTGTATGTACTGCCCATTATTATACAATTTTTTTTAGTATAATTTCATTTATGGGTATTTACATATTTTTTGTATGCCCTTCTTCCATGGGGTGTACTTTTCGAAAGTTACCCAACTCGGTAAGGGGACCTTTCAACCTCCTCTTTTTAAAATACTTCTTTTGTTATGTATTTTAATTCACATAATATTATGTTGGGATATGTTCTTATATATCCTTATTTATGTAAATTTTATGTCCAAGTGATGAGATACCCTTTATCTCTCTCATCAACCCTTTTTGAAATATTTAATGTGACGCCGTTAGGCTGTCGAATTTTACCAAGGGAACTTCTTAACCCAATTTCGATTTCTTTGGGCTCAACATGTAGTTATTGAACATGTCATCGATTGAATATGTGTAAATGACCATTGATTGTTTTAAACTTAATATCCACTTATGTTGGGTGTATTTATATTTGTCACACATAATTATGAGATTGATTTATCCTTCATTTAAGGATACCTTCTTTATAATGGATTTCATCTCATTTTACATTTCTTTTGAGACTTCATTGTTTTTATGCACCAATTCACTCTTATATGGGGTGTATACTGTCCTTTGACATATTATATCATGAATCCCTTTATTCTCATGATATAATAAATTTCGGATTAAATGTTATTCCGCTATTATTTGTATTCAAGAGTCTCTCATTTTGTTAAAAACTATTTAACAAAAATATCATTTTAAATGTTTTATAGATTTATTATTCTAAATATTTATCATTAATGACCATGTTTTTAAAATGGGTTTAAGTATTTATTTATATGGACATTAATTTTTTAAAATTATAATTCCATTAAAAGCTTCAAAGTGGTATGGGACACTTTGATTCAAAAATTACTTTTTAATGGTTTTTGAAAATGGATTGATTAATTCAATATCTGGGAATTACTTATTGTGATTGCAAATGAAATGTTGTTATTGAAATGTTTATATTTTCAATATTTTATGTGTAATGATGGTACTTGGAAATTTTACGGGTGGGTACGTGATAAACCATATGACGGGTGGTGCCATGAATACCAGGACGGGTGGTTACGTTATAACCTCCAATGCATTGGGTATGGAAGTCAGCCGTATGGCTATTCCATTAAGTATGTATGGAAGTTGGCCGAATGGCTATTCCATTAAGTGATATGTGTGGAAGTCGACCTTATGGTTATTCCACTTAAGTATGTTTATATCCCAAGTTACCATTATATGTTATATGATCTTTATATGGGTTTTATGGTAATATTTTGGTTACAGAAGGGTAAGTAATGGACTTTTATTCAACCAATAGTTTCTACTACTTCGAAAAGGTGAAAATTATTATTTGATAAATTATACATGGTTTACTTGTTGTTTTGAAAAACTAACAGTTTTCATTCTTTTTGTATCCCTTACTGAGCTTTTTATGCTCATCCCAAGTTTTTTGAAATGTTTTTCACAGGACTTAACTTGGAATAGGGTCAAGGATGGGATCAAGGGAATGTCATGCTACCTAAAACATGGAGCTAGACATGTTTCTTCTTAAGAGTTGTGTTATTCTATGGAAACTTAGTAGAAGTGTATACTTTGTAAATCTTTTTAGATGTAATAGTTATGTTCTAATTCTCTATAACTCTAAACCTGAAAAGATCCTCAATGTGAATTACTCATTTAATTCAATATTAAGTAAGGTTTAAGGATGGGGCCTTATAGTTTGTATCAAAGGTCGGTTTACATAACTTTAGAGGTTAAGGAATTCTATATGCATAAGTGACATTACCATAATGGTTAGGATTTCAGAAAGAGTCCTAGTTTTAGATAAAGTGAATGAGTAAGTATATCTTAGTGTTTATCGTCCTCATTAGTACATAATGGTTTTGTTGATATACTCACACTGACCCTTTTTGGTTTTAGTAAATAGCTGGATCTAGCAGGCACCAAAGAGAAAACAGGTTTGAAGGAAACTGTGGTGGTTCTCTGACTAAGATACTAGATAAAATAGAGGATTCAATGAGGAAACTCGTGGTTGTTCTAAACCAACTATCCAGGAGTCATGATCAGCCACTTGTACCTTGGTATGTTCTATAATGCATCATGTACGAGATGACCAATCGATGTGGAAGTTCAAGTAATAATTATAAAGGTAACCATTAGGGTTTATATGATCCTTACTTTTGAGGTAATTATGGGTTATTATATGTTATGATGGAAAATGAAAGGCATGAGATAAACTTGAGGGTAAAATATATTATGATTATTTTTGAAGATTTTATCTCGTTTTGGGGGATGTTTTAAGAATTATATAATTTTGGAAAAAGGACAACACGCAGACCGTGTGACAACCTGTCGCATTGGACAAAGCTGCGGGAATCGAACCCACAACCAAAGTGCGACTGGTATTTATCGCCTACCACTGGACTACGTGAAGTCCCTGGTTAGTTTGACTAATTCTTTTTAGTTAAGATGATTTTAGTAATCAAGAGTAAGTTTATTTTGGGTTATCTATGGAAATGATTAACCTATCATCGAGGATATGTGATTAGGTTAATTACTTTTCAATATGAGAATTTAAGAGCAACTGATGTTATTTGGAGATAAAAGTTAATTTGAACCTTGGATGACTATGTGACTAAATCCTTCAAATATTTGGATTTCAATCTTAGTTTGGTTTACTTTGAAGAATTTTATGGACAATTTGTTTATCGAGTGGTCCTCATTGAACTTTGGGTTTTGTTGGACAAATTTTGGAGATTAAGCATAGATTTTCTTTTTAAAGGGTTATCCTTTTATGGATTATCTGATCTTGTACTAACCTTTTTGGTTTTGGTTTTGGATAAAGCCTAAAGACATGGGAAGTATATAGTTCTCTTTGGTGGATTAGGTGATTCTATAGAAGTTGATTATAGTACTCTTAATATGAACAAGTCTTCCTAAATACTCGTCTTTTGGAGAAAATATGAGTTTGTGTAAGGAATCTAATAAAAGTTAAAAGTCAACATGATAAGTGATTATGTTTCCTTATGAATAAATTCCTCAATAAAAAGTAACTTAAAACAAAAATGTTGTCTATTAACTTTTCCTACTGGGGAATCGAATACCGTTTAACCCATCACAAGTTTGTGATTTTCTTATGGTTAACTTTCTCCTAGACATGTTTACTATCACTCTCCCTCAAGAACATGACCCTTTTGTTTTTCCTCTATGTCCATATTTTCCTACTTGGAATCATAGTATGGGTTAACTCGGGTGACCTCTGTACTTATCTCCCTTTATTTCAAAGTGATTGTTTTACTGACTCTTGTTCTGATGTGGGACTTTCAAGGATGTTTCCGAGCCCAATTTTAAAATTGTGAGGATGCAATTCCCAAAAGAGGGGAAGGATGTAACACCCTAGGTAAATAAAGAATATGAAATTTTTATATTTATCCATATTTTTGAATAAAATATTAATATTACTTTAAAGGGTTTCTATGTTCGATAGCGTACCCGATACGCAACAAAGAGTTTCATTGAAATCTTACGTTGCACACTAGTAATAAAATAATATTATTTTAAATGGTAGTTAACACATAACCGTTGTAGTGGAAATAAAGGATATAAATAACTAAAATATGATTATATATGTTATTTAAATGTTTTTACTTTTATCTAATAAAAGATAAAGGCTTAAAATACGGAAAGAATTCAATTTTAGGCATATATGCCCTAATTTTCACTAAAGGTTCACTTATCGCCTTTTGATGGCGAACCGTCATTAAATATAATTTTGTTCACTCTTATACATTCTGTTGGACCGAATAAAACTTTTTTTTAGAATTGGGACATCAAAATTTACTTTGTGTAAATTTTTGGTATCTTTCCGATAAAGTTCATTTTTTAATGAATAGTGTAAAATGTTGTATTTTAATTCAAAACCTCTTTTTAATCTAATTTATTTATATGACTAGATTATCTTTTTAATTGGTTTTAAAGTGAAAATAAAAAATATTTTTACCATTAAATCCAATAGTGGTCGTTGGAATTAATTTCACTTTGAAATATGACTTAACCTAGTGTCAATGTTTTGATACTTATTGTTTCATAAAAACAAGCTATTTGTTTTGACAGTGGGAATTAATTATTAAATTAATTAATGCAACTTATATGTTCTGAATATTGTAAAATAGACATCATTTTTGAATTTGGAATATCAAATATAGCTTAGGGTGAACTTTTGGTAATTTTCTGAAAGACTTCAATTTTTGATGAATAGTGAAACCACTAAGTGGTACTTATAAAAACTGATTTTCAGTTTAAATGAAATTTTGCCATCATTGTGTTTTGAATTTCAAAAATCCGATATACATGGTTGTCATTAAGAAGTAAAATGTGGTTCAATGGGATTAAAATAATTTTTTGGTGAATAGTAACTTATTAAGTTTTTAATCGCGATTAGAGGTAATTAGTGTAGTTTAAGGTAAGAATAATGTTTTAATAAAATGAAATGACCTAGACACATGTTCTACCCTCATTGGATGTGTCATGTCCGACCACGAAAATCCATGGGTCAACTTGGGGACCCCATGGAGCCACTTTGGTTGGAAAATGACATAAATATCTTTTTATTTAATGTTAAAGTAAAAATGACACAAACATGAGATGTTTTACTGAATTTTTTTTAAATGGGGTTATAAAAGTCAGATTTTCACTATAAATAGTCATTGGAAAGATAAATAGATTTAATACAACATAGTATTTTTTTATAATTTTTAGACATTAAATAATTTAAATTATTTATGACATCATGATGATAAAACGATGACCTTATTATTTAACGATTTAAATAAAATGGAATGATAATGTAATATCTAAGAACTACACATGTCCAAAACCTATTGGATGAGTGGATTTAGAACACTTATCACCTTATCCTAAAAATACATCAATGTGGGACCTTTAAAATCCGAAACTCTTTTGAAAATAAGGTAACATTTTGTAACTTTACAAGAGTGCCCCTCCTCTCCTCTTATAAAAGGCCCCCACCTCTACCTCCTTACCCACACTCCCAAAGCCTTTGGCTCGGCCAAACCCGGCCCATTTTGTCTCTAAACTTCCCTCTCTTACTCCATGAAGCCTCCCTTTGGGAAGAAGTCTTCCCAAGGAAGCCTTTTAGCTCAAACCAAATGGAGTTACCCGATTTTAAGGTAATGTCTTCACTTGAGTCCTTTTATTTTATTTTGCCTCTCCAACCCCATAAACTCTTTTTATTCATTTCTTTTGTAACAACTAAAGTATCTTCAATATACTAGGATGTTTTTATAAGAATTATTCGAGCTACACTTACACACACCTACATATAATGGTTAAATAACATACTGTTTCCGTGGATGGTGAATTTCTGCCTCACGAAACGATGATTGTTCAACACTCATATAACACCTTCAAAGGTGGCCATTAAGATGTCACTATATTTATATATGATATATAATATGATTATGTTTTCCATAAGCTTCTGAATTATTCATTTTTAGCATACCTTTATGGCTTCCATTATGGGTCAACACGATAATTTCATTTTAGAAAGTGCAGACTACCGCCCCCTCAAAGTGATTTGATTCGTTAATGCCATATGTGGGACGTATAAAGAATGGATTTAAAGTTATTATATATGATGTTATACTGGAATTATAATATACCTATGTATAATTATTATTTCCTTCCATTAAAGTATGATATAGAAATGAAAGTAGCATTCATGCGTACGTACGACTTACCGTCTCCATGAACGATGCATTTCATTTCTTATCCCCAAATGTAATGTACTATTATAAGTACATGAATATAATGGATATATATGATTAATGATACATCTAAATGATGAATATAATTCTGGAATTAAAATATACATACCTCTCATTTAGTTTTAATTCCCTTAATATGACAAAGAAATGAAAGTAGCGTTCATGTGTATGTACGGCTTACCGTCTCCATGAACGGTGCATTTCATTTCTTACCTCTAAATGATTATGTGATATTATAAATACATGTATATTCTAGATATATAGGATATATATGATATCCAAATCAGGAATGTCATATTGGATATAAAGAACCTTTTACCACACGAACAACATGTAATTGTAAAAAGTCCACTTTCGACTTAAGAAACAAATATCGACAAAACAAACAATATTAACTTAAATGATTACAAAATGTTTATAACATGGTAATAAGTGATATAAAAGGAATAATTAACTTGAAAAAGGTTCTTAAGAAAATACAAATTAACTCAAGTTTATTATTCAGGATGTTAAAGAACGATCGAGTCAAGTCGGACCCGAGGTAAGGGATCATACTCCTCTCTTTCTTTTTAAGTACACTCTTTTATGTCATTCCTTTTAAGATCATATTTATTATGATTGAGATGTTATTTTATATAAATCCTACTGTACTTTTTATTTTCATATGATGAGAGACCCTATTCTCTCTCATCAATCCATTTTGGAAGTTTTGAGTGGTGCCGTTAGGCTGCCGAATTTTCGTAAGAGATCTAACCTCTCTCTTTCTTTTTAAGTACTCTCTTTTATGTAACTTCTTTTAATCTCCTCTTTGTTATGATGGGGGATGTTATTTTATTTTCTTCATACTTTAATTTTTATGTTCATATTATGAGAGACCCTCTTTGATCTCATAAATCCATTTTTGGAATCTTTAAGTGGCGTCGTTACGCTGCCGAGTTTTCGTAAGGGATTTTTCTTCTCACTTTTATTCCCGTGAAATTTATGCTACATTTTCCACTATTTACATTGAGTGGTGTATGTACTGCCCATTATTATACACTTTTTGTAGTATAATTTCATTTATGGGTATTTACATCTTCATTGTATGCCCTTCTTCTATGGGGTGTACTTTTCGAACGTTACCCAACTCGGTAAGGGGACCTTTCACCCTCCTCTTTTAAAAATACTTCTTTTGTTATGTCTTTTAATTCACATAATATTATGTTTGGATATGTTATTCTATATCCTTATTTATGTAAATTTTATTTCCAAGTGATGAGATACCCTTTATCTCTCTCATCAACCCTTTTTGTAAAATTTTATGTGACGCCGTTAGGCTGTCGAATTTTACCAAGGTAACTTCTTAACCCAATTTCGAATTCATTGGGTTCAACATGTAGTTATTGAATATGTCATCGATTGAATATGTGTGAATGAAATTTGATTGTTTTACACTCAATATCCACTTATATTGGGTGTATTTATATTTTTCACACATAATTATGAGATTGATTTATCCTTAATTTAAGGATACCTTCTTTATAATGGATTTCATCTCATTTTACATTTCTTTTGAGACTTCATTGTTGTTATGCACCAATTCACTCTTATATGGTGTGTATACTGTCCTTTGACATATTATATCATGAATCCCTTTATTCTCATGATATAATAAATTTCGGATTAAATGTTATTCTGATATTATTTGTATTCAAGAATCTCTCATTTTGTTAAAAACTATTTAACAAAAATATCGTTTAAAATGTTTTAAAGATTTATTATTCTAAATCGTTATCATTAATGTCCATGTTTTCAAAATGGGTTTAATTATTTATTTATATGGACATTAATGTTTTAAAATTATAATTCCATTAAAAGGTTCAAAGTGGTATGGGACACTTTGATTCAAAAATCTATTTTAAATGGTTTTTGAAAATGGATTAATTAATTCAATATCTGGGAATTAATTATTGTGATTGAAAATGAAATGTTGTTATTGAAATTTTTATATTTTCAATATTTTATGTGTAATGATGGTACTTGGAAATTTTACGGGTGGTTACCTGATAAACCATATGACGGGTGGTGCCGTGAATACCAGGACAGGTGGTTACGTTATAACCTCCAATGCATTGGGTATGGAAGTCGGCCGTATGGCTATTCCATTAAGTATGTATGGAAGTTGGCCGAATGGCTATTCCATTAAGTGATATGTGTGGAAGTCGACCTTATGGTTATTCCACTTAAGTATGTTTATGTCCCAAGTTTCCTTTATATGTTATGTGATCTTTATATTGGTTTTATGGTAATATTTTGGTTACAGAAGGGTAAGTAAGGAACTTTTATTCAACGAAGAGTTTTTACTACTTCGAAAAGGTTAAAATTATTACTTTGATAAAGTATACATGGTTTACTTGTTGTTTTGAAAAAATAACAGTTTTCATTCTTTGTGTATCCCTTACTGAGCTTTTTATGCTAATACCAAGTATTTTGAAATGTTTTTCACAGGACATAACTTGGAATATGGTCAAGGATGGGATCAAGGGAATGTCATGCTACCTAAAACAAGGAACTAGACATGTTTCTTCTTAAGAGTTTTTTTATTCTATGGAAACTTAGTAGATGTGTCTACTTTGTAAATCTTTTGAGATGTAATAGTTATGTTCTAATTCTCTAAAACTCTAAACCTGAAAGGATCCTCAATGTGAATTACTCATTTAATTCAATATTAAGTAACGTTTAAGGCTGGGGCCTTATAGTTGGTATCAAAGTTCGGTTTAGATAACTTTAGAGGTTAGGGAATTCTATATGCATAAGTGACATTACCATAATGGTTAGGATTTCAGAAAGAGTCCTAGTTTTAGATAAAGTGAATGTGTAAGTATATCTTAGTGTTTATCTTCCTCATAAGTACATAATGGTTTTGTTGATATACTCACACTGACCCTTTTGGTTTTAGTAAATGGCTGGATCTAGCAGGCACCAAAGAGACAACAGGTTTGAAGGATACTGTGGTGGTTCTCTGATTTAGATACTAGATAAAATGGAGGATTCAATAAGGAAACTTGTGGTTGTTCTAATCCAACTATCCAGGAGTCATGATCAGCCACTTGTACCTTGGTATGTTCTATAATGCATCATGTACGAGATGACCAATCGACGTGGAAGTTCAAGTAATAATTGTAAAGGTAACCATTAGGGTTTATATGATCCTTTCTTTTGAGGTAATTATGGGTTATTATATGTTATGATGGAAAATGAAAGGCATGAGATAAACTTGAGGTTAAAATATGTTATGATTATTTTTGAAGATTTTATCTCATTTTGGGGGATATTTTAAGAATTATATAGTTTAGGAAAAAGGACAACACGCAGACTGTGTGACAACCCATCGCATCGGACAAAGCTGCGGGAATCGAACCCACAACCAAAGTGCGACTGGTATTTATTGCCTACCACTGGACTACGTGAAGTCCCTGGTTAGTTTGACTAATTCTTTTTAGTTAAGATGATTTTAGTAATCAAGAGTAACTTTATTTTTGGTTATCTATGGAAATGATTAACCTATCATCGAGGATATGTGATTAGGTTAACTACTTTTCAATATGAGAATTTAAGAGCAACTGATGTTATTTGGAGATAAAAGTTAATTTGAACCTTGGAAGACTATGTGACTAAATCCTTCAAATATTTGGATTTCAATCTTAGTTTGGTTTAATTTAAAGAATTTTATGGACAATTTGTTTATCGAATGGTCCTCGTTGAACTTTGGGTTTTGTTGGAAAAATTTTGGGGATTAAGCATAGATTTTCTTTTTAAAGGGTTATCCTTTTCTGGATTATCTGATCTTGTACTAACCTTTTTGGTTTTGGTTTTGGATAAAGCCTAAATACATGGGAAGTATATAGTTCTCTTTGTTGGATTATGTGATTCTGTAGAAGTTGATTATAGTACTCTTAATATGAACAAGTCTTCCTAAATACTCGTCTTTTGGAGAAAATATGAGTTTGTGTAAGGAATATAATAAAAGTTAAAAGTCAACATGATAAGTTATTATGTTTCCTTATGAATAAATTCCTCAATAAAAAGTAACTTAAAACAAAAATGTTGTCTATTAACTTTTCCTACTGGGGAATCGAATACCGTTTAACCCATCACAAGTTTGTGATTTTCTTATGGTAAACTTTCTCCTAGACATGTTTACTATCACTCTACCTCAAGAACATGACCCTTTTCTTTTTCTTCCATGTCCATATTTTCCTACTTGGAATCATATTATGGGTTAACTCGGGTGACCTCTATACTTCTCTCCCTTTATATTTCAAAGTGATTGTTTTACCGACTCTTGTTCCGATGTGGGACTTTCAAGGATGTTTCCGAGCCCAATTTTAAAATTGCGAGGGTGCAATTCTCAAAAGGGGGAAGGATGTAAAACCCTAGGTAAATAAAGAATATGAAATTTTTATATTTATCCATATTTGTGAATAAAATATTAATATTACTTTAAAGGGTTTCTATGTTCGATAGCATACCCAATACGCAACAAAGAGTTTCATTGAAATCTTACATTGCACACTAGTAATAAAATAATATTATTTTAAATGGTAGTTAACACATAGCCGTTGTACTAGAGGGAAATGATAGAAATAACTAAAATATGATTATATATGTTTTTTAAATGTTTTTACTTTTATCTAATAAAAGATAAAGGCTTAAAATACGGAAAGAATTCAATTTTAGGCATATATGCCCTAATTTTCACTAAAGGTTCACTTATCGCCTTTTGAAGGAGAACCGTCATTAAATATAGTTTTGTTCACACTTATACATTCTTTTGGACCAAATAAAACTTTTCTTTAGAATTGGGACATCAAAATTTACTTTGTGTAAATTTTTGGTATCTTTCCGATAAAGTTCATTTTTTAATGAATAATGTAAAATGTTGTATTTTAATTCAAAACCTCTTTTTAATCTAATTTATTTATATGATTATATTATTTTTTGAATTGGTTTTAAAGTGAAAATAAAAGATATTTTTACCATTAAATCCAATAGTGGTCGTTGGAATTAATTTCACTTTGAAATAGGAGTTAAACTAGTGTCAATGTTTTGATACTTATTGTTTCATAAAAACTCGCTATTTGTTTTGACAGTGGAAATTAATTATTAAATTAATTAATGCAACTTATATGTTTTGAATTTTGTAAAATATACATCATTTTTGAATTCGGAATATCAAATATATCTTAGGGTGAACTTTTGGTAATTTTCTGAAAAACTTCAATTTTTGATGAATAGTGAAACCACTAAGTGGTACTTATAAAAACTGATTTTCAGTTTAAATGAAAATTTTCCATCATTTTGTTTTGAATTTCAAAAATCCGACATACATGGTTGTCATTAAGAAGTAAAATGTGGTTCAATGGGATTAAAATAATTTTTTGGTGAATAGTAACTTATTAAGTTTTTAATCGCGATTAGAGGTAATTAGTGTATTTTAAGGTAAGAATAATGTTTTAATAAAATTAAATGACCTAGACACATGTCCTAACCTCATGGGATGTGTCATGTCCGACCAAGAAAATCCATGGGTCTTCTTGGGGACCCCATGGAGCCACATTGGTTGGAAAATGACATAAATATCTTTTTATTTAATGTTAAAGTAAAAATGACACAAACATGAGATGTTTTACTAAAAAAAATTTTACATGGGGTTATAAAAGTTATTTTTTTCACTATAAATAGTAATTGGAAAGATAAAACGATTTACTACACCATAGTATTTTTTTTTATAATTTTTAGACATTATATAAATTAAATTATTTATGACATCATGATGATGCAGCGATGACCTCATTATTTAACGATTTAAATAAAATGGAATGATAATGTAATATCTAAGAACTACACACGTCCAAAACCTATTGGATGAGTGGATGTAGAACCCTTATCGACTTATCCTCAAAATACATCAATGTGGGACCTTTAAAATGAGAAACTATTTTGAAAATAAAGTAACATTTTGTAACTTAAAAGAGTGCCCCTCCTCTCCTCTTATAAAAGGCCCCCACCTCTACCTCTTTACCCACACTCCCAAAGCCTTTGGCTCGGCCAAAACCTGCCCATGTTGTCTCTCCACTTCCCTCTCTTACTCCTTGAAGCCTCACTTTGGGATGAAGGCTTCCCAAGGAAGCCTTTTAGCTCAAACCAAATGGAGTTACCCGATTTTAAGGTAATGTCTTCACTTGAGACCTTTTGTTTTATTTTGCCTCTCCAACCCTCTAAACTCTTTTTATTCATTTCTTTTGTTACAAATCTAGTATATTAAATATACTAGGATGTTGTTATAAGAAGTATTAGAGCTACACTTACACACACCTACATCTAATGGTTAAATAACATACTGTTTCCGTGGATGGCGAATTTCTAACTCACGAAACGATGATTGTTCAACACTCATATAACACCTTCAAAGGTGGCCATTAAGATGTCACTATATTTATATATGATATATAATATGTTTATGTTTTACTTAATCTTCTGTATTATTAATTTTGAGCATACCTTTATGGCTTCCATTATGGGTCAACACGATAATTTCATTTTAGGAAGTGCGGACTACCGCCCCCTCAAAGTGATTTGATTCGTAAATGCCATATGTGGGATGTATAAAGAATGGATTTAAAGTTATTATGTATGATGTTATACTGGAATTATAATATAACTATATATAATTATTATTTCATTCCATTAAAGTATGATATAGAAATTGAAGTAGCGTTCATGCGTACGTACGACTTACCGTCTCCATGAACGGTGCATTTCATTTCTTATCCCCAAATGTAATGTACTATTATAAGTACATGTATATAATGGATATATATGATTAATGATACATCTAAATGATGAATATAATTCTGGAATTCAAATATACATACCTCTCATTTATTTTTAATTCCATTAATATGACAAAGAAATGAAAGTAGCGTTCATGCGTACGTACGACTTACCGTCTCCATGAATGGTGCATTTCATTTCATACCTCTAAATGATTATGTGATATTATAAATACATGTATATTCTAGATATATATGATATATATGATATCCAAATCAGAAATTTCATATTGTATATAAAGAACCTTTGACCACACGAACAACATGTAATTGTAAGAAGTCCACTTTCGACTTAAGAACCAAATCTCGACAAAACAAACATTATTAACTTAAATGATTACATAATGTTTATAACATGGAAATAAGTGATATAAAAGGAATAATGAACTTGAAAAAGGTTCTTAAGCAAATAGAAATTAACTCAAGTTTATTATTCATGACGTTAAAGAACGATTGAGTCAAGTCGGACCCGAGGTAAGGGATCATACTCCTCTCTTTCTTTTTAAGTACACTCTTTTATGTCATTCCTTTTAAGATAATATTTATTATGATTGGGATGTTCTTTTATATTAATCCTACTTTACTTCTTATGTTCATATGATGAGAGACCCTATTCTCTCTCATCAATCCATTTTGGAAGTTTTGAGTGGCGTCGTTAGGCTGCCGAATTTTCGTAAGAGATCTAACCTATCTCTTTCTTTTTAAGTACTCTCCTTTATGTAACTTCTTTTAAGCTCCTCTTTATTATGATGGGGGATGTTCTTTTATATTACTCATACTTTAATTTTTATGTTCATATTATTAGAGACCCTATTTGATCTCATAAATCCATTTTTGGAAGCTTTAAGTGGCGTCGTTACGCTGCCGAGTTTTCGAAAGGGATTTTTCTTCTCACTTTTATTCCCGTGAAATTTATGCTAAATTTTCCACTATTTCCTTTGAGTGGTGTTTGTAATGCCCATTATTATACACTATTTGTAGTATAATTTCATTTATGCGTATTTACATCTTCATTGTATGCCCTTCTTCCTTGGGGTGTACTTTTCGAAAGTTACCCAACTCGGTAAGGAGACATTTCACCCTCCTCTTTTTAAAATACTTCTTTTTTTATGTCATTTAATTCACATAATATTATGTTGGGTTATGTTCTTCTCTATCCTTATTTATGTAAATTTTATTTCCAAGTGATGAGATACCCTTTATCTCTCTCATCAACACTTTTTGTAAAATTTTATGTGACGCCGTTAGGCTGTCGAATTTTACCAAGGGAACTTCTTAACCCAATTTCGATTTCATTGGGTTCAACATGTAGTTATTGAATATGTCATTGATTGAATATGTGGGAATGACCTTTGATTGTTTTACACTCAATATCCACTTATATTGTGTGTATTTATATTTTTCACACATAATTATGAGATTTATTTATCCTTAATTTAAGGATACCTTCTTTATAATGGATTTCATCTCATTTTACATTTCTTTTGAGACTTCATTGTTGTTATGCACCAATTCACTCTTATATGGTGTGTATACTGTCCTTTGACATATTATATCATGAATCACTTTATTCTCATGATATAATAAATTTCGGATTAAATCTTATTCCGCTATTATTTGTATTCAAGAATCTCTCATTTTGTTAAAAACTATTTAACAAAAATACCGTTTTAAATGTTTTAAAGATTTATTATTCTAAATATTTATCGTTAATGTCCATGTTTTCAAAATGGGTTTAAGTATTTATTTATATGGACATTAATGTTTAAAATATTATAATTCCATTAAAAGCTTCAAAGTGGTATGGGACCCTTTGATTCAAAAATCTCTTTTAAATGGTTTTTGAAAATGGAATGATTAATTCAATATCTGGGAATTAATTATTGTGATTGAAAATGAAATGTTGTTATTGAAATTTTTATATTTTCAATATTTTATGTGTAATGATGGTACTTGGACATTTTACGGGTGGTTACGTGATAAACCATATGACGGGTGGTGTCGTGAATACTAGGACAAGTGGTTACGTTATAACCTCCAATGCATTGGGTATGGAAGTCTGCCGTATGGATATTCCATTAAGTATGTATGGAAGTTGGCCGAATGGATATTCCATTAAGTGATATGTGTGGAAGTCGACCTTATGGTTATTCCACTTAAGAATGTTTATGTCCCAAGTTTCCTTTATATGTTATGTGATCTTTATATGGGTTTTATGGTAATATTTTGGTTACAGAAGGGTAAGTAATGAACTTTTATTCAGCGAAGAGTTTTTACTATTTCTAAAATGTGAAAAGTATTACTTTGATAAAGTATACATGGTTTACTTGTTGTTTTGAAAAAATAATAGTTTTCATTCTTTGTGTATCCCTTACTGATCTTTTTATGCTCATCCCATGTTTTTTGAAATGTTTTTCACAGGAAATAATGTGGAATAGGGTCAAGGATGGGATCAAGGGAATGTCATGCTACCTAAAACATGGAACTAGACATGTTTCTTCTGAAGAGTTTTTTTATTCTATGGAAACTTAGTAGAAGTGTCTACTTTGTAAATCTTTTGAGATGTAATAGTTATGTTCTAATTCTCTAAAACTCTAATCCTGAAATGATCCTCAATGTGAATTACTCATTTAATTCAATATTAAGTATGGTTTAAGGCTGGGGCCTTATACACAACGATTCATTATTCATAACCCCATGAGAAACCCGAAAAACATGGAGTTAAAAGGAGTAAGAACTTCAATAAACAAAGGAGGAACACACCTCCGCCGTCGTTCGTCACTGTGTTGATTCAATCCTGTTAATAAGTTTACAGCTGAATCAAATGATAATAAATAAATTATCATAAAATCAATTCATGAATCAAAATCCAAAAAGAAATAGAAAATAACACTCTCCCGCATGAACGAAGGATATGTGGATCAACTAATTCGTTGGTTGATCTTTATTAATCATTTAAATCAATGAATAAAGAAACAAAGAATTAAAATAACAAACCCCCACCTTGATTTAGTTTAAGAAAAATCTTCGCATCACATTTGTTGGTGAGGTTCGTCAAATCCGAGATCCATCGATCGATCGTGTCTTCATCGTCTCCCAACAGGTTCTCCTCTAATGATCCAATGGAAAATTCTTAATTCACAGGGTTATGTGGCTAACCCTAAAAACATTCCATAAGCAATTATTAATAGGGAGGGGAATTAGGTGTCTATGTTTAAGGAAACATTTAAAATAAAATAAATTATTAATTTATTTTATTTCCTTTAAAACTTCCAAAAACTAACTTTTTCAGTTCACCCACACTGGTCGATGTTAGGCCCTGCCTAAGGTAAAGTCACTACTCTTAATGAAATAGTGCCTTTAGATTTTCTTATCCGAGCACCTATTTAAAAGTTATTCAACATTTTTAGGAAAACCACTCACACGCACTGTTTAAAATTTTAATTTATTTGAATCATTTATTCCGCGGACTCTGGGCCTCAGAATCACATGCCGATGCAAATCCTGGTCTTGTAATAATTCTTTATAATATTTACATATAATATACAAAATGTCTGAGACATTACATAATAAATTTATTTTGTTTCATTAACCACATTATAAAGGATGTGAATGTCGATTCATACGTAAGGATATAGTATGGGGAATAATAATGTACACAAAAAAATAATATTTGATGTTTTATGTTTTTAAATATAATAGGGGATTCAAGCATGTATCTTGATTACCAAGGTGAATAAATGATTCAATCTTTGAAGATTTTATTTTTTATATCTGTGACCAATGTAATAATGTTTCCACTAGATATTGGTTTCAAGGGTCATGTTTGTTACCATTCAAATCATTTTTTTCATAGGAAAATACATATATCTATGAATCTAGAAAACATTTAATTATAATGACTTATGAATGGAGTTTGATGTGAGTGAAATTTGGTCTCAAATATATTTCATAACATATGGTATATTCCTAAAATTTAAGAAAGTTATTATTGGAGTGGGATATTTGAAATTTATTATAATACTACATTGGTAATGTAAATAAAAAGTTGAATTAATGTGATAACGGTACCTTCACTCTAATGAGATTCATATAACAAATATACATATAAAGCCTAATAAACTCATAAATATGTTTAAGAGATTTGTAACAACTGTGAATTTTATATGAGGAATTTTCCATATGAATATTCACATGTTGAAAATTTATAATCATAGTATTTTATATATAATAACTACATAAAAACCCATAAATAATTTTATATATTATGAAAATTAATTTTATAGGATAAATGTAACAAATAAAATTAATAACAATACAATGAGACTATTAAAAGGAACATTAAAAGAAAATGTATACCACTCTGGTCACCAAGAATATTAAAACTCAAGAATAGTATAGTAAAAAATTAACACAACATTAATAAAGTAATTTCAATTTATAAAAATAAAGAATAAAACCATGAGGGAGATAAAATTGAAATATTAATGAATGAAATAATTCGTATATATAAGATGTAGAAAACCTATATAATAACTACAAATATGACTTTTATGAATAGTGTAATTTCTATTATAAAAAATTAAATAATACTTTAATATTTTTTTATGGAAATAAATTATATAAATTATACTATAAATTGAATAGAATTATTAAGTATCAAGAAATAAATATTAATCATAATAGAATCCCTAATTGTCTTTCTTTATAACATATAGGTTTTAATTTCTTGAAAATACATATATATGATAAACTTTATAGAGTCTATGTAATTATTAATTTATATAAAATAGATTCTAAAAAAAATTATTTTTATATATCTAATAACATAATTTTATACATTCATGAGTAACTTATCTTATAGTGAGAAAATTTATCATATCATAAATTTATAACTTTTAATTAAAAATTATTTTATTTAATATGAACATTTTTATATTTTGAAAATTATTCTGAAAAAAATAATTTCAATTTTGTAAAACCCATGTTAAAAAACTTATTCTGTGATTTTTTATTATTTTTGAGAAAAAATATAAATTATTTATTTACTTAAATTAAGAATCTTTATTATTTTGAATATCCTAAATTTAATGTGATTTTTAACACATATTTTTTAATTAATTATAATTATTTTTTTGGTGGGAAAAGATATATTTTTCAATATTTTTTATTATTATGGATTTATGAAAGGGTAAAATTCATGTTTATATATTCGAATATTTTATGATTTTTTTTTGTAGTTAGGAACTTATTTATCATGGGATTCTGGGATCTGTGAGTCTCAATTTTATTAGAAATAAAATATTACACATATATTTATCATGTGTGAATGATGTTTCCAAAAAAATTGAAAATCTATAAAAAGGTATTTTCAATGGAAAATTAGAGAGTACAATTTTTTCAAGAAAGTGAGTTTTACCATATGCATTCTATAATATTTGTCTTTTTTAGGTGTTTGGTTTGATCGCACACCACAAATTTTTTTTCATGTGCAATTAATAATTATGTTATAGGATGAAGGTATATTTTAGTGATGTCCAATGTAATATTCATGATATAATTAATTTTTTAAATAAATACTATTAAGTGTGATGAATATAATTAATTTATTATTATTAGGTATTAGAGGATGTTAATAGTGGAAATGATTTGAGTTATTTATTGATAATAGTAAAATTTAATTATTATTGTTTTGAATTTTTTTTGGGTATATATATAATGTATATACATATTGAATATATATATGTATAAATATACATGAAAATATGTATTTATGTATACATATGTGTGTATATATATAAATAAAATGTATATATATATACGGGTTAAATATTTATGTAAATATATAGACATGTGATGGAGTATATATATATATATTTACAAATGTGTATATATCTCTATAAAAAATATTTATTTATGGGATAAATATATATGTATATATATAAGTGTTTGGGTGTATATATATATATATTCTAGTGTATATACATCTTTTTTTGTGTATTTATATAAGGATTATTATTAATATATATATATATATTTAACAAAATAAAGAATACATTGATGATGATTAAAAGTAAAATAATATAGAAATTTTATGGGGTGATACGTTGGGAAATATGAGGTCCATGCACATGAATTTTTTTAATAGGAAATAATGATTAATTATATGAAAAGTAAATGGAATGGTTTTAAAAAAATCATAAATGGGAAATAATTTGGTGGGGGAGCTTCACCACATACAATAAGAATTCCACCCCGCCCATTATCATTACAGTATCTCCATTATCCCCATATACCATTTATTATTTTTATTATTTTATTTTTATTTTTTCTCCAATCTTATCTCATCCATATTTCATGTGATATTGATTCGATTGACATGCTGTCAGTTCATTTTGGTTCAACTCGATAAGTAGAATATGAAACAGGATTTTTTTTCCAATGGAGAAAAGGTATTTTTATAAATATAATTTATTCCATTTTATTAATGTTTAAATTATCTAAGATGCTTATGTTTTCAAATCACCATAAATAGAGAATGGTTCTTGAATTCAATGGTGAAATTGATCTCAGATGTTAACCGTTTTCATCATTTAATGTAGGACAGAAGTTATGAATTCATTGAATTTAAACCATCTTTCATATTTCTTATTTCTATGATAGATTGGAATGTGTGTGTTTCTCCTGAGAACTACATTTTATTCTTGACCACATGATGGTTGTGTGTGTAGGCTTTGGATTTTTCCTATATTAATTGCATAGGGATTTTTTTTGCTATGATTATGATACCTTCTGATTAACATGATAGTTTTTTGTCATTTTCATTATGTGTTTTATATGTTGTATTCCTATCTACTATAGTTGGGAAAAAATGTTTTTCATACATGGTCAAATGAGATATGTGACTAATGTATTGGTCAACATTGGATGCCATGTGAGATATGACACAGTATTGAGAACATGTGATATTTGATGCATGATTGAGACAATCCTATGAGACTAATGTGATAGGATTGTGTTGGTATATAAATCAACTATAATATTCAGTGGGATAAATCACATGATTTTGGGAATTGTTATAGGATGGATATGATAAGGCATTGACCATAATGTGATACAGGATGCATGATTTTTCAACCCACTCGATATATATTTGATAATTCTATAATGGTTAGGATGTACTAGACTATCCTGAAAAGAAGAATGTGTCACATCCTTGGGGATATCCACTATAAGAGGTTGTGTTAGGATGAATTCCAATGATTCCATTCAACAATTTCCTGATGTAGGTATGTTTCTCCCAGCATGGTTTCGAATAAGATATAGCTTCTCCCTCAGGACCTAGAATTTTTTGGTACTTTTGTGATTTTTTTTAAATTTATACCTTTTTAATGTATGTGGGATGCACTTATATATTTTATGTATTAGTTTTTATGGGTATTTCTGTTGTCATATTGAGTCACGAGCTCACACAATACATGGGAATTTTTGTACACTTGTAGACTTCTGGACGGTTGTCCATGTGAAGGGAAAGGCCCTATGGTTTTTAGTTGAGTAGTAGGAGGATGAGTTTGCTTTCATTCTTGGATGGTGTTTGAGGGGGATATATATTGCTTATTTTATTTACTATCTTTACCTATACATGGGACCCTTAATTTGTTTTTATAATTATATCCTGTATTCCATATAATTTTTTTTGGAATGTACATTCATTATTTATTATATTGTCCATTTAGTTCTTTAGTGCAATATTCTAGAGGGTATAGTTTTCCCATGGATCTACTTGATTACAACATTGATATAAAGAGGCCTCTTGTGTATGGTAAGGTGAACCTGAGGCCATGTGGAACTTTCTCTCGGACTCAGTGTTCTATGTCATTATTTTATAGAAATGGTATTAGAGGATCACTAATTACCAATTTCTATTTTTCATTTCCAATATTTGTTAATGGATATAAAAGTGATATGATTATTTAGACTCATGTAG
Organism: Viscum album; assembly: GCA_963277665.1. NCBI lineage: Eukaryota > Viridiplantae > Streptophyta > Magnoliopsida > Santalales > Viscaceae > Viscum > Viscum album. The sequence continues at coordinate 575,742,649 of OY728161.1, read as the reverse complement.
TGGGACTGTGTCAGATTATGATCCAAACAATATAATAGACAATAAATTTTCCATAAATGTGGACTTTTTGTCATGGTATTTCGATGTTATCATAGATTAAATTCACCTTGGGTGATAAACATAATTTTTATATAATGATTTATGGGATTTATTATGAATTCATGAATCATGATAGGAATGTAAGTTCACATTTCATATATACATAATTTTTACATTATATATAGACCAAATAATTTGATATATTTTGAAATTGTGATTTTTCCATAGTGATTTATTTTTAGCATTAATTATATGATCATTTTGTATTCAATAATTTTGTGTATATCTATGTGGCTGTGCATAACATCAAGATGTTAGTAATATAAACTGAAGCATTAAATAAGAGGAATGATTTTTGGTTACATTCAATGGGATCAAATTGAATTAGAATATTCAAATAATTAATCCCTATATTGTAATTAAATTTTTTTAATTAAAAACTATTTAATTAATATTTGTAATTTTTTATATGGAAACACTAATGGTGTTTATTAGTGGTTCAATGATCTGATGAACTTATCAAGGAAGAGAAGAATATTATTGGTGGGATTTGTAATATAAATAATTTTAGATGATAATAAATCCCTATTTTTAAAATAAAATATAATTTTTTTATTTAAAAAAACTGAATTTATTCATAGTAATATTTATTAATGATTTAGAAAATGATAAAAGCCCTATTAATAAACTTAAATAGTATTCCTAATACATTTATAGTTATTCACTAAGTTATCTTGGGATTTCAGGGTCTATAGAACCTTGAATTTTTAAAATAAAAATATTAAATAAATGTTTTTACACTTGATAAAGTTTTTGAAAAAATATAATATATCCAAAACGGTGTTTCCAAATGAAATATTTGACTTCCATTATGTCCAGAGTATACGTTTTATCCTAGCCATGCTATATGTTTTGTGTGTGTTTGGACTTTAGTTAGATCACAATCACCATCAGGTGTTACTCATATGTATTTAATATTTTTTGATAGTTTAGATGAATAATTCAGTGGTTTCAAATGTAATAATCAATAAATTATTAATTTATTTTTAAGAAAATTAATTATGTGTAATTAATAAAATACATTTAATATTATATCGGTTTAATGGGTGTTAATAGTTGGAATTATGTGAGATATTTAATAATATTAATAAAATATCATAGTCTTTATTTTTAATCATAATTTGGGAAACTAATATAGGTTTATATTGAAAAAATTTATATTCAAATAGAATAAATATATATGAATAAATACATGTACAGATGTATATAATTATAAACAGATGTGTGTGTATAAATATATTACATATATATATATGGGTAAAATATATATGTTACAATACATACATGTGTGGGAGTATATATATATATATATATGGATGTGTATATATATATAACATGTAATTATATGGGTTAAATATATATGTGTATTTACATATATATAATTGTGGGAGTGAACACACACATATATCTTTGTGTATGTGAGGGTGTACATATAAATCTAGGTGTACATATATATATATATGGATGAATTTTAATAAATATAATAAATATAATTAATGTAATTTTAAATGTAATTAATATGACTAAAAATAGAATAAAATAAATATTTTATGGGGTTCTACATAGGAAATATGGAAGACCTTGGACATGAGTTTTTTGGAGAAGAATTAATAATGACATAAAAGAATAATAAATGTTTGGGATTTAAAATATTTAGAATATGGGAATAGTTTGGGTGGTGGAGTTGTGTAATGGGAAATGGTAATTTTCTCCCCACCCAATCTCACACCACTCTCTCCATTATATCCTATCTATATTATTAATATATTTACTTATTATTTATTTTTTCTCAACAAATTTTCTCAACAACATCTAATGCGATGTTGATAGGATTAATGTGCCTTTAATTTCATTTGGTTCATCTCGATCATTATAATTTTATAAAAAATAAATATTCTAATGTAATATATGTATTTTTATAGATTTAATTTAATCCTTTTTTAGATTTAAAATATAGAGGATAGAAATATTTTAAGTCAAACTGAATTGTGAATGGTTCTAGGATTTGGTTGTGAGATTGAGCTCATACTTCAACCATTTTTGTCATTTTATATTTCAAAAATTTTCAAAATTCATTGAAATTATAACATTTTTTATATAGATTATTCTGCAAAAAATTTGTGACATGTGTGTAGCTCATGAGACCTATTTTTTATTCTTTAACACATATGGATTATGTGTGTATCTTTTTACATGTTCTAATAATTATTCCATATGGATTGTGATAAATGTGACTGTGATATTTGTTTTTTGACATTTTTTTGATATTCTATTTTTATTATGTATCATATATGATGTTTTCCTATATACTATAGTTGAGAATGATGGTTTTTATAATTTATTCATCAGGTTATATGTTACCCATGTGTTGGTATACATTAGAAGTCATGTGAGATATTACAGCTGATTGGAAACATGCATTATTTGACCCATGAATGAGACTATCCTCTATGGGGGATGTTCTAGGAATGGGTCAGAATGTATAGGAACTATTCTAGTATGTTGGATGAGTTACATTCTCTTGGAAATCCACACATGAGGGATGTGATAAGACTTGGGTCTTAATGTGATACTTATTTCATTTATTGGCTATCCACTAGAGTTGGATGCGTAATACCCAAGTTGTATATATGTACACATAATATCTCTAATAGAAGAATGTGTCACAGGATTTGGTATATGTATACGAGGATGATGTGGCATGATGGTCATCGATGATTCTGTTATGCATTAGGTACAATTAGGTTTGTTGATCTTTTTTTCTGGTGTCGAATCAGGTAAATCTGGTCCCAAGGGACAATACATATGTTTGGTACAAGTGTGATATTTGTTTTATAACTATACCCAATTTATGTACTTGTCATGATATTTTTTGATTAATGAACTAATGAAAAGGTTCATTGGTGGTGTTTTACCAATTCATGTACACACACTATACTATTTAATTTCATATCTCCTATAGTCATCCTAGGTAGTTTCCCAGTGAACCAAAAATGCTATATAGATAACGATTGAGTAGGTGGAGGAGGAATATGTGGTAATTGATAGATGTAGATCCGGTGACTATTCTATAATATACATTATTTATTATCTTTTCATGTACCATAGATTTTATTTTTATTTTAGTTATTATATCATTTATTCCATCAATATGTTTTCATATGTACTCATACTATTTATTATATTCTTCATTTATTTCTTCTATTCACTCTAATTGAAGGTATAGTCTCCCCATGGTTCTATATAAGACCATCACTGCTAATTGGTATCATATGGATAATGGGGGTATGTCTGATGTCATGTGTAACTTTGGATACGACATGGTGTTTTAGGTTAGGATGTTAATGTATTTCACATTATAAGTTATTTAAATTATTACTTACATGAATAATAACTCAATAAACTATTAACTCTTCCACACATGAATAAATTACTTCACATAGTCTCATGAATCATAACTATTTCACGCCTTGATAAAAAAATGTTAAAGTAATGAATACTATATTTATCAAACACCCCTCTCATCCAATTATAATTATATCCCTTAACTGCCCCCACATTCCCCGAAAATATAGAAAATTATGTAAAAATACCTCTCTAACACTCATCCCTCATCCTATGTGGCATAACATGCACACTTAGTTACACATTGGCAGCTAGTACGCATGGTAGGAACATTTTCATTCCAAACTATGTGTCCATATCATGTGATGTGAACTATTTTGAAGGTTACACCATTTTAATAAAGAGTGTGGATGGTTGTCACAATGATAACCAATCCATTATAATTAACCATGAACCACATTATAATGTGTACAATTTCCTTTTCATCCCTTCAACCATTTAGAATTTTTATCCTCTTTCTTATAATTTTAATGCATGAATTACCTCATAGAAGGGTGGTTATCTCCCTTTTATCCTTATGAATTTTATAGCCTCCTTTCCACATCCATAATATGAATCAAGATCTGTTGGTGTCTACATATTAATATTTAATAGGCCTTCAATCCCTAAGTTTTTATTCATCATTTACCTCACCATACGGTATGCTAAAACAATGGGAGATCGTTTTCCATATTTCAAGGTGTGTTTTTCTAAGAGCCCAATTTCTCTCATTTCATCTCGAGTTATAGGATGAAAATTGATGAGTGAGAGTCTAAGAGAATAAGGCAGGTGGTTACAAGATTTAACCATAATTTTATGGGTGTTTTGGGAATGTGTTATATATGTGACCATTAGGGTATTCCTTAGGATACTTCCAATTAATTAATGTTTGTTTTTGAGTTTTTAAACTGACGTTTTGGGATGCTTATAATAGTTACCTTTACCATTCAAACATGTTGACTCAATTATAGAGATTTTTACCAGCTAGGTAGGATAGGACATTTGTGAGACTTAAATTAACTATTTTATAAATTGATTTCAATGGTTCAATTGGAACATAATGGGAAATGGAGTGAGGGTTGTTGTGATTTTGATCCCCTATAATGGGGTGAAATAGTCATCTGGTCGAGGGTATGGACCATGTTATATTGATTGATGATGATTAGCAGGTTGAGGGGCCTAGTTTTGTGGGTTTTTAAGTAGTGTGGTCATTGAACTTAGGGAATAGTCTATGTGACCTGAGATGGTGCTGATCAATAGGATTTGGTGATATGAATGTAGGTACATGGGGTGTTAGATGATTTGGATTTAGTTTTTTTGGTGACTTCCACTCACTGTTGTTGGACAACCTTTCAATGGAGTCATGTTCAAACATACATGACTTAATTATATTGGTGTTGACCACTTGTTATAGGTGGCACCGTATGTAGATATTTCGTATTTTGAGATGGTGTTTACCATTAGAATGTTGGATGTTATCACCTTAGAAATAAATTTTGGTGTTGATGGGACATTAGGATACGATGTCGATTCCATCAGTTGGGGGATAAGATATACCGTTATACACAAGGCTGTTAGGAAGGGATTGTGTGGGGATGGGTATCGTTGTGCCTCGAGATATCGATCTATTGATGTGATGGTTATTATTTATTGGATGAATAATATCGTTATACCCTGGGATGTCAGGATTTTGAGCGGATGGGGAATTTGTGATTGTTGGGCCAAGAGTCCAGGTAATTTTTGATTGGGAATTTCACGAGGATTTCAGGTACATGAATGATTGAACGAGGTGTTATGTCATATAGTTATGGTTGTAATTTAATAGAACTCTATATAAGTTATTCATCATGGGATGCCTTATGAACTAAGACATGGATCCTCACAAATACAAATATATACATATATATACATATATATAATGAAAAATGATTTATACTATACAAATTTAGGGCAATGATAAATGTTATGCTAGTATTGACCACAATAGTTAAATTTGTACTTGTTTATATTTATCACAATGGAAATAAAAGTGTGTTCCCATGTTTTATTTATATTTTTCATAAACCTAGATAATTATGTATGTAATATGGGAACACATTGGTGGTTTCATACTGAGTTCATACTCACATACTACATGGGATCCTCTTGATGTGTGTAAAGTTTATGACATTATGATTAGTTAAGGTATCATGATCAAAATATGGAACCAATTTATCATAAATATTCTTTTTAACCCATAATGAATGGCAGTGGAAATGTGGGTTCCATCACATTGATCTAGAGTTTCCATTATTTAGTTTCTCATCATTATATGAATGTACATATATGGTATGCCACATGTGAAATTGTTTATAATATTGTACGACCTAACTTCTTATGAAATTTACATGCATCTATTAATGGAATTATAAATCTAGGTTTATTTATTACTACTAATGTTAATTAATCTTCAAATGATTTATTCTTCTACATCCCCTATGACATATACATATGTACTATTATTATTATCTCCATCTAATGGTATATTTACCCCACTATCTCCTAATCAAACCGATGATTCTTGTCACCATACTTTGGCATATGAGGGGGTATGCATATTTCCCAATAGAAAACCTGCCCATATAATAATTGAGTGTAATACCAAGTGGGAGAGATGAAAAATGTATTTGAGAGGGTTTTTTATTGACATATAGAATCCAAATTAATGTGCATAAATTTTTAACTTCATTCAGATTGTTATGAATGGTAAAAAAATATTTATTTTGCTTTTGTATTATGTATTTATGCTATTATGGTCTGGAGACCAAGATATTGTTAAAATTCGCATAAAACTCAATTTTTTGGTTCATATATCCCCATGAAAAATGGATATAACATGTTTATAGGGGTATGAAATCTATTAATTTCTATTTTCCTTTACAAGTTGATTATATTTTCTCCACATGTAGAATAATATGGTTTGATTTTGTAAGATTATATAGTTTTGAACCATATATAGGTATGCCAATAAAGGATTGTTTATGAGTGTTGATAAACAGTTAGGATTTTATGAGATGTTATTTCAATGGATTCTCATTAGGATCCTAGAATATTCTATAAGGGGTTGGTTTTTTTAATGTTTCAAAAATGTTTCTAAACAAAATTTTCAAATTATATATTTTGGTTGCATTTTTCTTAACTGCACTAGGTATGTAGTTCCATATGAGATTGGATGTGATTATTTACATTAATGATATATTCTATGACCACAATAAGGGTAGTAATGAATAATAAAAATGGGAAGTATTCAAAAGAGTCAATAAAATAGATAAAAAGTGTTTTCTTTCTTAGCCAATTTGGTGGAATTCAACTCAGCTTCCGTAGATTGATAGATGTGATATGTGATTCCTACTTCTATTATTATTAGGAAAGGGTCCATGAGGCCATATTATATGTGATACCTAACATTTATATGTGTAGTTAAGGGTTTATGGGGCCGGATGACTTATGGCATGGGTGAGGTAGGGGACAATAAGGGTGGTGAAATTTGATGTCTGTTATATCATTTCTTATCAGTAATATATCTATCAATATAGTTTTTTTCATGGTTTTGGTACATATTTTCATCCAACATTGATTGAATTTTGTGGATTTTAAGGACATAAGTGATATTGGGTTGCTTGAGTGTGCATGATTTTAAGTCCCTTAGGGTCGGAATGAGGCTGTAGTGGGTCAGCTTAATCATGAGACTCTTGTAGAGGATTTGGGGTAGGTAGTTCATCGGGGAAATATGGAATATATTCTATCATCATAAGATTATTATCTCAACAAGAGCATGGTTCATGTTATACAGGTCATCGACATGGGTGACTCGAGTATTTAATCTTTCCATGGTGTAGTTGAATCATTTGTTCTATTCAAAACATTCATATTTATTTAAGGGTTGGGGAGAACCATAGGAAGGGGAAAACTAGAACGATTTAGTGTATAAAATATTTGATTTATATGAGACCCCCTCATTCAATGGGTGAAGCTAGAAAATAATATTCATATAGAATAGAAAAATCACACGTGGTACATACAGGTACATGAATGCAAAAAGGATGGACTGTCTTGAATGTATTTTGAGACTATATTCTTTAAGAACTTCTTCCCTGAGATTATGTGGGTGGATAAATCCCCTGAGTTTATAAACCTACAATAGGTATATTCATCCATCATAGATTATGTAGTTACATTCATGGACCTATTAAACTTTTTCACTTAATATGGAGTGAAATGATATCCCCAGGGATTGTCATTTTTAAGATGGATTCCCATAAGTTGTCAAAGTGAAAGTAAATATAAAAAGGTTGAAATCACTCTCTATGGTGGTGAATCATGAACTAATTGATGAGGGAAACTTTATGGACCATTATTATTCGAGAAAAATGATTTTGATAGGTGAGCTTTGTAGTGATTCCTTTGGTTGTAGGAAGAGGGGCCATTAGATGTATCATAAGGTCATCTAGGCAAGATATTTGTTCCCACCACTACAGAGTGTTTAATAAATGGTTTACATATAGGGTTGGAACTTGTGGCATTTTCCGAATCATTATGATCAGATTCCAAATGAGTGTTGGGCATGAAAACATATGGGCTTTTGGGGGAATTTCTGCACTATGCCTTCTCATATTGTTGGGAGATAGAGACCAGGGTAGACTCTGGGATTTCATGTAGGATTGAGATATTTATATGGATATGGTATCTAGGATTTTCCTACACCAATAGGTCATGGAAGAGACAAAGATACTCCATTGTGGAGTCAGTGGTCGGTAGTTCATGTAGCTCTACTGTGAGTTTAGGCCTCAATTAATAATGAATGAGGTGTGGTTCATGTTATCTATATGATAGGGATAGAGGTGGTCGATTATTTTAAGATAGTTATTGGTAATATATGATTGTGACCTGATCTAGGATTATTTATTTTTGTGGAAAGGAAAATTTTGGTTCACGAGGTGCATGTGAACTATTTTTAGACTAACCAGGCACTAGTTATAATATTTGAATTAGTTATGATACATCATATATAGTTATATGATATGTGTATGGATAAATACTTTTTTTAATTGATGTGATGTAGGTTATATATAAGGTCCATAGGAATCGATACTATGAGTGGTTTGAATATGAGTATATATATATAATGTATGTTTATCTATGATCATATGTTGAGGTACATGATTTATAGGAATATGATGATATGAGGGTTTTGATAAGTGTCATGGAAAGAATATTTATGTAATGGAAATTTGATGAGATGTTGGACATGATGGGTTTCAAGTATTACACAACTATAATTGGGAACCTCATGAGGTACGGGGATGAAGGTATTCTATATGAGGAATAATATGTCTTGGGATCGTCAGTGGAACCATCATGTTGTAGATTTTTGGGTCAGGAAGCAACTAAGTAAGTAATTCCAATGATGGGTATCCCATGAGAGTAATTATAATTTGAATAATAACCATGGCAGACAATGATTATTTAAATGAGAAGTTTAAATTTCATACCTTATCTATGAAAATAATGATAGCTCGTGGATGAGATATTATAATGTGGGAAGACTGCAATGTCATAGATTTTTTAGCAGGGTGAAATTGGTCAATATTTTAGAAATTTTCTACAGTTGGTTAGGCCAAGATTCTCTTTTCATCTTCATAACATAATTATTATAGTTTTATCATTATAATCAATTTTTTAGATGTGATTTATGTCTTATTGATTTCACTAAAGGTTTAGATGAGTTTTGTGTACGTCGTTTCAGGAAAACCATATTTTTTTAAAAGGTACCTGTAGACATACACAAATAGATTTAATTTTTATACCTTAAAGATAAACGATGTCGGTTGTTGTGGGACTTTTCATAGGGTTCTTATAGACTATTAATAGTTAGTCAAACCACTCCTCATATCCAAAACACATAGTTCCACATATGCAATAGGTGCACACGGTTTCCCCATGGTCTAGTAAAATCATGTGTCTAAACCATGAAACGTTTTTAACAGGATGATAATTTGGATTGAGAGTGTACATGGTTGGCACATGGTTTTCCAAACCATTAAATTTAACTATTCATATAATTAAGATGTTTTAAAATTCCATTTATCCCTATTCCCTTTTATGAATATTTCTTATTTTTGTAATCCTATTAATGCATAAACACCTCTAAGATGCGGGGTTCTCTCCATTTTATCCTTACGTAAAAATTCTTCTCCTCTCCTAGTCTGGAATCAGAATCACACTCCTTTGGTAGATATGTATTCTTCTCTATAAGGAATTAAATCATCTAGTTTATTTATTTTTTTCCCTCTCCATATAGTATTCTAAATATGTGTGTCTTATTATTTTTTAATTTATGTCCTTTTGTTTAATAACCCAATTTATCTCATTTCATCTCAAGTTAGAGGTTGATATCAGATGAAGGATAACCTTCGAGTATCTGGAATGTGTTTATAAGCATTGTCTCTAATTATATGAGTTATTTGGGGGTTTTTTTATATATGCACCAATGTGGGTAGTCCATGAGAGAATCCTAATTAAATATTCATTGAATGAATTGTTAATATATTATTGTAGGTTTCTATAATTATTGCACATACGATTTATACATGTTCATCAATGTAAGGATCTTTTCACCACATGGGAAAGATAGGATGTATTTTTTATTTAGATTAATTTGATTTATTATTTGATTGAAATAGTTCCACATAAACATGAATTTAACTATAACAATGATTGAAGTCATGTTGTTCCCATGTACTGAGTGTAGAGACCCGAAGCTTGACTTACATGGACATTACATTACTTTTGCGGAATACTTAGTACATAACAAAAACACACACAAGGATCGTAATAGTTTAGTGTCTTTGGAAACTCGAAATAGAATCTTCTAATCGTGGTGAAAGTTCTTCAACATCTCCCATAAAGATCTTCCTTTTTTTTACCTAAAACCATTATTTATATCCTGGGGAAAAGAAAACATAAAAGGGTGAGCTCAAATGCTCAGTAATGGTAAGCAAAAGAAATATCAATCACATCATATTCATAAGAACATAACATTTTGGAAATCGTAACCTGCAAAAGAGAGCATAATTTCATAACATGGGATAAATTATAGTAGTGAAATGAAATCCCAATAATCATAAATTAAAACATGAAACTTTGTGGCATACACACATAATCATAGAAAATCATATCTTATTAGTCAAGATTCATTGCCAAGACTATCTTAGTGGACAAAGTCCATTTCTGAATCGAGTCACCCTCGTTTCAGTCCTGTTTCACTGAACCGGTATAACCCACCGTTCCAGCCATGTCTATCTCATGAGATATAAAATCTTTACCCAATGCATTTGAGGGAGATATAGGTCCCACCCATCTCATAATGATACCATTCTTATGTGTGCCACAAAATCTTAAATCATACATCATTGCATAAACCATGTATTAAAAATGGGATTCTTAAACAACATGACATCATAAAACAATTCATATAAGATAAAGGAATTCATAAAAATATTTCCATCACAACATAATCAAATACATTTAATAATAGGGATAAAAACAGAACCCTATATTATCTTATATGGAAAATAATTTTGATAAAACTCTTGAACTCCATTATTTAGGAAAATATCCTTTCAACTTCAAAAACATTTTTCCTTTCTTAACATGTCATACAATTTTAAAATAAAAGAAGTTGATTAAAAATAAACTTGAAAACTTGTAAAGGAAGATTCTTGTAAATAATGTTTTAAAAATCCATTCATTCCGTATAAGTTAAAAGAAAACATTCTTCTCGTACTTTTGTCGGAAAAGTCAAAAAGTACCTCGTACGAAAAACGACAAAAGATTCCTTTCATATATTTTACTATAAACTCAAAAAAGGGTAAAAATGGATTTAAACAATTGTAGGCGTATGGAAATAATATTAAATATTGTGGAAACATGGATGTGGATGATAAAATACACCCCAGTAAATGCCAAAGTATAAACAATCTCGGATAAAAATGAGATTGTGATATTTCCCTTACCTTAGGTCCGATTTGCTTCATAAGTGTCCGAAACTCTTCTATAATGATTTAAATAATGTCATTTACTTATTAAATAATCATATTCATTGTTATGATATCATATATGGTTCACTTATGACGTTATATTACCCATTCTTTTGTAAATTCCATGTTAAAGAAGCGTTTTGGGTAAAATCGTTTCATTTATCGTAGGTGTTTAGACTTGTTGTTGTTGACATTATTATTACTTATATCATGATTTACTTACTTCAAAAATATAAAATATTCTTTATATATCAAAAATATCCAGTATATATATACATATATAATAGATAGATAAATGAAATGAAACTCACCGTTCATGGAGACGGTAGTCCGTACGTACGCATGAACGCTGTTTTCCTTTCCTTATTGTCTTGAATGGAAGTAAGTAGATGAAATATATATATGCATAAATCCAGTAGATTTACCATGATATATATTTCATTATCATTCATTATATATACTTTATAATCATTCTGTAATGGTTAACATGGATAATGAATCTCATCGCGTCGTGGAGACGGTAGTCCGTACGTACGCACGAGCGACGATATCGTTCTCATGATTGTGAACATGTGTTGAAGTGTATTTATACTATTTCAGTATCAATATAACTTTAAAATAATCATATATAGTTACTCATTACACCATTATACCCATCCAATTTAGGTTCTGGGGGAAAATAGATTACACCACGGCGTGGAGACGGTATTCCGTACGTACGCACGCGCGGTGATTTCCTTTTTCCGTAAGATGGATAGAAGGTTAATTAGAGTTGTTTCATATTTATAATAACATATCAGTATATAATAAATAATTATGTTATTAATTTATCATGAAACAACTAAAGAAGAAGAAGTTGAAGAAGAAAGAAATTGAAAAAGATCGGTAATGGATATTACCTTTTTTTGACGCGCCTTCACTTAACCTCCACTTAAAGAACTAAGGATGGTCTTTGAAGAAGACCAGGACCTCTAGGATGATACTAGGGAAGTTGAGAAGAGATTTTTTTAGGGGTTAGCCGAGATTGAATGCTCAAATTGGTTTGAGGAGGAGAGGGAGGAGGTGCCCTTTTATAAGGGAGGAGAGGGGCACCTTAGGAAAATCTCAAAATATTATTTTATATTAAGGTAAAATTCGGTTTATAATGGTTTAAAAGGGTCTTATTTAGAAGATATAGTGGGGATGGGTCGAAATACTTTCATCCAAAAGAATTTAGACAAGTTTAGGTTATTATTTTAACCTTATCAATTAGATTTAACTCTAGGTTAAATAATTTAACTTTTTCCGTGTCTTTTTGTTTTCTTACACTATATGTTTAATAAACTTACTATATCAAGCCAAACGAACTTAAAGTTGTTTATTATTAATATATATAATCTTATCTATGTCATTTGGCTGAACCTTAGATTTTTAGGAATAAAATAACAATTAATAATATAATATTTGTTTTAAAAACTAATTTATGTCAATTTTGACACTATTTGGTACATGATTTTTACGAAATTCATAACAGAATGATAAGTTCGAAAAAAGTTACTTAAATAAACAATAACATGTATTATTAACCTATAAAATTAGTTTAAGTCATAAAAAGTCTCAAATTACAATTATTTGGGCATTTATAACATCAATTATGTCAATATTTCATTAATAAGACAATTACTGCATCATCTTTGTGTCATAATAAATGATAATTATTTAATCCTTAAAAATTCTAAATAAATTCTTATGATGTATATAATTTTATTATCTTTCTGGAGACTATTCATGTTCGAAGTTTCATTAAGTTTATCACTAGATTAAAATTATTATACTTATTAGATTTAAGAAAGTGACATGTTGTCACATTCTTTGGTTTTAATAATAATTAAATTATTTTCATTGAAAAAATTTAATTAAATGAATCTAATCCAACAATTAGGTGATATGGGTATAATTTTAGTCATACAATAGGAATTTGAAATTTTTTAGGGTAATTTTAAAATATTATATTTACCCTTAATTACCCGATTTACCTTTAACTATGGTAAATAAAATTTACTATAGTTACTATTCTTAATTCCCAAAAATAAAAAGTAGCTTATTAAAATAATTTGGATCCACTGATTCCAAATATTGAATCCATTTTTCTAAATTCAATACAAAAACGTTGCAGAAATTAAATTAAAATTAATCCCGTTGTCGAAAGAAAACGGGTTTTTCTTTAAAACATTGCAAAAGATTGAATTGATTTAACCTACGAATTCAAGGTAAAATCAATGCTAATGACATACATTATATTAAATGGTAAAAATATATTCTATTTATACTTTAAAACCATTAAATATTATATTTTAACCACATAAGATATTACGATGAAAAATAGTTGTTTTTAATTAAAATATAGCGTGTTTTTACTATTCATTAAAATATGAAAGTTATCGGAAAAATATCAACACTTTATCTAATGTAAATTTTTATATCCTGATTCAAAAGAAGAATTGTATTTTGTCAAATTGAACTTATAAAAATGTAAAAAACTATATTTAAAGTGGGTGCGCCATCAAAAGGCGGTAAAACTGCATTTTTTTGAAAAATACTTATTTTACCCGAAAAATTTATTTTGTTCTTATACCATGTTCTAGAAATTTGTAAGATGAATAATAATGTTATAAAATTCAAAATTTAGTTAACACTATTCATAACGGCTAGGTCATAATAATATTATAATAATATATCATTGTTTAGTAAAACCCGGTATTACGTACACCACAAGCTATCGAGGAAGGTCGTGATTGCGTGTAATGCAAGCCAAGTCAGGGTTGCATGTAGTGCACAACTCCTTTGTTGTTGCGTATAACAGAATCCAACCATATTTTATTTATACATTGAATATATATATATATATACACACTCAATGTTGCGTAGAATAACTTCTATCAAACGAACTTTAAATTGTGTGTAACAAGAGCCAAGAAAAGTGTTTCGTATACTGCAAGCTAATACAGTGTTGCGTATAGCGCAAGATAATCTGGGTGTGTCATACAATAGAAGATATGAGTGAAATTAAAAAGAATGTATCTTATAAAATCTCGGGTTGTTACATTCTACCCCCCTTAAAATGAATTTCGCCCTCGAAATTCCTCGGGGTTATAAATGGTCTACTACTCGAAAGTTTGTTTAATAGAATCCCACATCATAAAAAGGAATACCAAAACATGGCTTTTAAAAAATAATGTATGAAATGTAACGGTTACCCAAATTAACTCATCACGAGGTTTCCACGTAGAAGAACATAGCTGAAAATATGGATATGGAAGAAAAATATAACCATCAAGTTCTGATGGAGAGTGGTAGAGAACATGTCTATGAAAAAGCCAACAATCACAATGCAATTGATTTGTGATGATCTAAGGTACCATCTGATTAATCAGATATAAGGGAACTAGGACAACATTTTTGGTTTTCAAGATCATTTCCCAAAAGTTGATGAATTAAAATAAATACTTGCATTATTTTGGTACAATATCACTGTTGTTCGTGAATTGAACAATTTCCACTTCATCCCTTAAAGAAATGGAGTTGAATTTGTTATTCGTGATGTGTTAGCAGATCATGTGATAGAATGATGGGTCATTCCATCTCTTTCAAACAAAAGGTTGGCAAAAGTTATAAGTCCATCTTATGGTTAGATTAATCGTATATGGTTCCAAAAATGAACTTATGATTCATATATCACACCGCTTAATAAAACCAGTTTATACTAACCAGAGACTTCCTGTAGGCCAGTGGTAGGCGATAAAGGCCAGTTGCACTTCGGTTGTGCGTTCGATTCCCACAGCCTTGTCCGACGCGATGGGCTGCCGCCCGTCCTGCAGGTTATCCTTTTTCTAAAACTATATTACTATAACATCCCATCATTAATACTAACTTATGTCCAACATAATCCATTCCAATCTTTAGGCTTATCCAAAATACTTCGGTCCAAGCTCATAGTATAGAGAAAATGATCACGTGAATGCCATCATTTATCCCTCATATATATTGTTCGTCACATTCTAGTCATGTGAATACCATAATCATGTAATCTCTTGAAAAATGAATACCCATTGAATCATAGTAAAAACATGAGTGCTGTCAAAAGTTAACGCATTCCACATACCAAAAACCCAAAATTCTATATACTCAAACCACGATATCACTTAGTCCTTATATCAATCAAGAGTTCAGGAATACTATCAAATATTTCATTTTCTCGTTTTCCCTTCATTATGCGCATATCATATTTTTTCCAAAAATATCTAAATCACATTGAATACCACATTAGACCAATACATAAATATTCCAATACTCCATGATACAACATTTTTTTGGAATCCCATTACATAAACACTTAATCATTCCACCACATCGTTGTCATATTCAACATCGCCAATAGTGATCGCATGTGACTACCCTTTTTTCCTTTGCCTTAAGCGTTTTCTCATGTCGATCATCACTAACCCTTGGATTAGGGCATTTATTAGCATAATGCCCCATTTCCTTTCACTTGAATCATTGAAGTGTTGGTGGTGCGTTCTCTGCAGTGTTTTCTTTATTCACATCATTAGAAACCCTTTTTCCATTACTTCGACACTCAGCTGCTCGATGACCTTATTTTCCACAATAAAACATTTTCTAGTCCCTTTAAAACAATCTCCACCATGCTTCTTTCCACACTTTGTGCATAAGGAAACATTCATCTTCTTTTCACCATTATTTTGAGATTTCTCCTTGAACTCCATCTTTCTTTTCTTGTCAAAACCATGAGATGGATATGTAACACCAACTTCCATTTCTACCTTGATAGCACAACGCACAATTTCTTCATAGCTACTGAAGTCTCTTATAGCTAATGCCCTTCGAAGACTTGGTTTTAAGCCACTGAAAAATCAATCAACTTTACTTTCAGGTTGGATGATAATGCCACATGCGTACCTTGCAAGTCTTGTAAAATTCGCTTCATATATACCAACAGATTTATCATCCTTCTGCTTCAGCTCAAGAAACTCGTTTTCCATCTTTGTTCGAAGAATATGAGGGAATTACTTTCTGAAAAACAAGTTCTTGAACTCGTCCCATTCCATGGACTCAATTTCATCTCTTGGCTTCGTATTCTTGATAAGATTCCACCATTGATCAGCTTCACCTTCCAACCGATATACTGCTAAGATGACTTTATCATGCTCAAAACATTGAAGAACTGAAAATATCTTTTCAGTGGTACTGATCCATTGTTCAACAACAGGTGGATCGGAAGACCCACTGAAAGAAGGTGGACGTTGCCTCATGAAGGACTCAATAGAATATTGTTCCCTTCTCTGCTCATTTGGAATCCCAGAATAATTCATAGCTTGTGTAAGTATAGCAATAAGATTTTGCACTACATCTCCCATAACATTTGTTTGTTCAGGAGGGCAATCATTGCATTGTCCATTGCATTGATCAACACGGTTCCTTCGGGTTCCAACCATCGTCTAAAAACCAAAAAGAATAGTGTGAGAGGCAAAAATCATGCTAGGGAAAACAACATAATAAAGGGGGAGTACCTTCAATGTCTAACATCTTAAGTTAAATTCTATGATCGTTACCATAGTTCTAGGACTGTATCCTATACGTATACTTATCCTTAGGGACATCCCTAGACATACCTTAGAAATATCTCTAGGGATATCACGAACGTTTTCGCATCCTATTTTCCAAAGGTTGACTAAACCTTTCCTCTGATACCAACTGTAGAGACCCGAAGCATGACGTACATGGACATTACATTACTTTTTCGGAATACATAGTACATAGCAAAAACACACACAAGGATCGTAATAGTTTAGTGTCTTTGGAAACTCAGAATATAATCTTCTAATCGTGGTGAAAGATCTTCAACATCTCCCATAAAGATCTTCCTTTTTTTACCTAAAACTGTTCTTTATATCCTGGGGAAAATAAAATATAAAAGGGTGATCTAAAATGCTCAGAAAGGGTAAACAAAATAAATATCAATCACATCATATTCATAGGAACATAACATTTTGGAAATCTTAACCTGCAAAAGAGAGCATAATTCCATAACATGGGATAAATCATAGTAGTTAAATGAAATCCCAATAATCATAACTAAAAACATGAAACATTGTGGAATACACACATAATCATAGAGAATCATATCTTATTAGTCAAGACTCATTTACAAGACTATCTTAGTGGACAAAGTCCATTTCTGAATCGAGTCACCCTCGTTTCAGTCCTGTTTCACTAAACCGGTATAACCCATCGTTCCAGCCATGTCTATCTCATGAGATATAAAATCTTTTCTCCGATTTATTGTAGGGAGATATAGGTCCCACCCATCTCATAATGATACCATTATTATGTGTGCCACAAAATCTTAAATCATACATCATTGCATAACCCATGTAATAAAAATGGGATTCTTAAACAACATGACATCATAAAACAATTCATATAAGATAAAGGAATTCATAAAAATATTTCCATCACAACATAATCAAATCCATGTAATAATAGGGATAAAAATAGAACCCTATATTATCTTATATGGAAAATAATTTTGATAAAACTCTTGAACTCCATTATTTAGGAAAATATCCTTTCAACTTCAAAAACATTTTTCCTTCCTTAACATGTCATAAAATTTTAAAATAAAAGAAGTTGATTATAAATAAACTTGAAAACTTGTAAAGGATGATTCTTGTAAATAATGTTTTAAAAATCCATTCATGCCGTATAAGTTAAAAGAAAACATTCTTCTCGTACTTTTGTCGAAAAAGTCAAAAAGTACCTCGTACGAAAAACGACAAAAGATTCCTTTCATATCTTTTACTATAAACTCACCAAAGGGTAAAAATGGATTTAAAAAATTGTAGGTGTATGGAAATAATATTACATATTGAGGAAACATGTATGTGTATGATAAAATACAACCCAGTAAATGCCAAAGTATAAACAGTCTCGGATAAAAATGAGATTGTGATATTTCCCTTACCTTAGGTCCGACTTGCTTCGTAAGTGTCCGAACCTCCTTTATAATGATTTAAATAATGTGATTGACTTATTACAGAATCATATTCATTGTTATGATATCATATATGGTTCACTTATGACTTTATATTACCCGTTCTTTTGTAAATTTCATGTTAAACAAGCGTTTTGGGTAAAATCGTTTCATTTATCGTAGGTTTTTGGACTTGTTGTTCTTGACATTATTATTACTTATATCATGATTTAATTACTTCCAGAATATAAAATATGATTTATATATCATAAATATACAGTATATATATACATATATAATAGATAGATAAATTAAATGAAACGCACAGTACATGGAGACGGTAGTCCGTACGTACGCATGAACGCTGTTTTCCTTTCCTTATTGTCTTGAATGGAAGTCAGTATATGATATATATATATAAATAAATCCAGTAGATTTACCATGTCATATATTTCATTATTATTCATTATATATACTTTATAATCATTCTGGAATGGTTAACATGGATAATGAATCTCATCGCGTCGTGGAGACGGTAGTCCGTACATACGCACGAGCGATGATATCGTTCTCATGATCGTGAACTTGTGTTGAAGTGTATGTATACAATTTCAGTATCAATATCACTTTATAATAATCATATATAGTTACTCATTACACCATTATACCCATCCAATTAAGGTGGTGGCGGAAAATAGATTACACCATGGCGTGGAGACGGTATTCCGTACGTATGCACGCGCGGTGATTTCCTTTTTCCGTAGGATGGATAGAAGGTTAATTAGAGTTGTTTCATATTTATAATAACATATAATTATATAATAAATACTTATGTTATTACTTTATCATGAAACAACTAAATAAGAAGAAGTTGAAGAAGAAAGAAATTGAAAAAGATCGGTAATGGATATTACCTCTTTTTGACGCGCCTTCACTTAACCTCCACTTAAAGAACTAAGGATGGTCTTTGAAGAAGACCAGGACCTCTAGGATGATACTAGGGAATTGGAGAAGAGATTTTGTCAGGGGTTGGCAGAGCTTTTATGCTCAAATTGGTGTGAGGAGGAGAGGGAGGAGGTGCCCTTTTATAAGGGAGGAGAGGGGCACCTTAGGAAAATCTTAAAATATTATTTTATATTATGGTCAAATTCGGTTTATAATGGTTCCAAAGGGTCTTATTTCGAATCTAAAGTGGGGATGGGTCTAAAGCCTCTCATCCAATAGGATTTAGACATGTTTATGTTATTATTTTAACCTTATCAATTAGATTTAACTCTAAGTTAAATAATTTTACTTTTACCGTGTCTTTTTGTTTTCTTACACTATATGGTTAATAAAATTACTATAACAAGCCAAACTAACCCCAAGTTGTTTATTATTAATATATATAATCTTATCTAAGTAATTTGCCCGAACCTTAGATTTTTAGGAATAAAATAACAATTAATAATATAATATTTGTTTTAAAAACTAATTTATGTCAATTTTGACACTATTTGGTACATGATTTTTATGAAATTCATAACAGAATGATAAGTTCGAAACAAGTTACTTAAATCAACAATAACATGTCATATTAACCTATAAAATTAGTGTAAGTCATAAAAAGTCTCAAATTAAATTTATTTGGGAATTTATAACATCAATTATGTCAATATTTCATTAATAAGACAATTACTGCATCATCTTTGTGTCATAATAAATGATAATTATTTAATCCCTAAAAATTATAAATAAATTTTTATTATGTAGATAATTGTATTATATTTCTGGAGACTATTCATGTCCGAAGTTTCATGAAGTTTATCACTATATTAAAATTATTATACTTATACGATTTAAGAAAGTAACATGTTGTCACATTCTTTGGTTTTAATAATAATTAAATTATTTTCCTTGAAAAAATTTAATTAAATGAATCTAATCCGACCCTTAGGTGATATGGGTCTACTTTTAGTCATCCCATAGGATTTTGACATTTGTTAGGGTAATTTTAAAATATTATATTTACCCTTAATTACCCAATTTACCTTTAACTATGGTAAATAAAATTTACCGTAGTTACTATTCTTAATTCCCAAAAATAAAAAGTAGCTTATTATCATAAATTGGATTCAATGATTCCAAATATGGAATCCATTTTTCCAAATTAAATACACAAAAGTTTCAGAAATTAAATTAAAATTAATCCAGTTGTCGAAAGAAAACGGGTTTTTCTTTAAAACATTGCAAAAGATTGAATTGATTAAACCTACGAATTCAAGGTAAAATCAATGCTAATGACATACATTATATTAAATGGTAAAAATATATTCTATTTATACTTTAAAACCATTAAATATTATAATTTAACCACATAATATATTATGATGAAAAAAAGTTGTTTTTAATTAAAATATAGTGTGTTTTTACTGTTCATTAAAATATGAAAGTTATCGGAAAAATATCAAAACTTTATCTAATGTAAATTTTTATATCCTGATTTAAAAGAAAAATTTTATTTTGTCAAATTGAACTCATAAACATGTCAAAAACTAGATTTAAAGTGGGTGCGCCATCAAAAGGCTGTAAAACTGCATTTTTTTGAAAAATACTTATTTTACCCGAAAAATTTATTTTGTTCTTATACCATGTTCTAGAAATGTGTAAGATGAATAATAATGTTATAAAATTCAAAATTTAGTTAACACTATTCATAACGGCTAGGTCAAAATAATATTATAACAATATATCGTTGTTTAGTAAAACCCGGTATTGCGTACACCACACCCTATCGAGGAAGGTCGTGATTGCGTGTAATGCAAGCCAAGTCAGGGTTGCATGTAGTGCACAACTCCTTTGTTGTTGTGTATAACAGAATCCAACCATATTTTATTTATACATTGAATATATATATATATATATATACACACACTCAATGTTGCGTAGAATAACTTCTATCAAACGAACTTGAAATTGTGTGTAACAAGAGCCAAGAAAAGTGTTTCGTATACTGCAAGCTAATACAGTGTTGCGTATAGCGCAAGATAATCTGGGTGTGTCGTACAATAGAAGATATGAGTGAAATTAAAAAGAATGTATCTTATAAAATCTTGGGTAGTTACATTCTACCCCCCTTGAAATGAATTTCGCCCTCGAAATTCCTCGGGGTTATAAATGGTCTACTACTCGAAAGTTTGTTTAATAGAATCCCACATCATAAAAACGAATACCAAAACATGGCTTTTAAAAAATAATGTATGAAATGTAACGGTTACCCAAATTAACTCATCACGAGGTTTCCACGTAGAAGAACATAGGTGAAAATATGGATATGGAAGAAAAATCTAACCATCAAGTTCTGATGGAGAGTGGTAGAGAACAAGTCTATGAAAAAGCCAACAATCACAATGCAATTGATTTGTGATGATCTAAGGTACCATCTGATTAATCAGATATAAGGGAACTAGGACAACATTTTTGGTTTTCAAGATCATTTCCCTAAAGTTGATGAATTAAAATAAATACTTGCATGATTTTGGTACAATCTCACTGTTGTTCGTGAATTGAACAATTTCCACTTCATCCCTTAAAGAAATGAAGTTGAATTTGTTATTCGTTATGTGTTAGCAGATCATATGATAGAATGATGGGTCATTCCATCTCTTTCAAACAAAAGGTTGGCAAAAGTTATAAGTCCATCTTATGGTTAGATTAATCGTATATGGTTCCAAAAATGAACTTATGATTCATATATCACACCGCTTAATAAAACCAGTTTATACTAACCAGAGACTTCTTGTAGGCCAGTGGTAGGCGATAAAGGCCAGTTGCACTTCGGTTGTGCGTTCGATTCCCACAGCCTTGTCCGACGCGATGGGCTGCCGCCCGTCCTGCAGGTTATCCTTTTTCTAAAACTATATTACTATAACATCCCATCATTAATACTAACTTATGTCCAACATAATCCATTCCAATCTTTAGGCTTATCCAAAATACTTTGGTCCAAGCTCATAGTATAGAGAAAATGATCAAGTGAATTCCATCATTTATCCCTCATATATATTGTTCGTCACATTCTAGTCATGTGAATACCATAATCATGTAATCTCTTGAAAAATGAATACCCATTGAATCTTAGTAAAAACATGAGTTCTGTCAAAAGTTAACGCATTCCACATACCAAAAACCCAAAATTATATATACTCAAACCACGATATCACTTAATCCTTATATCAATCAAGAGTTCATGAATACTATCAAATATTTCATTTTCTCGTTTTCCCTTCATTATGCGCATATCATATTTTTTCCAAAAATATCTCAATCACATTGAATACCACATTAGACCAATACATAAATATTCCAATACTCCATGATACAACATTTTTTTGGAATCCCATTACATAAACACTTAATCATTCCACCACATCGTTGTCATATTCAACATCGCCAATAGTGATCGCATGTGACTACCCTTTTTTCCTTTGCCTTAAGCTTTTTCTCATGTCGATCATCACTAACCCTTGGATTAGGGCATTTATTAGCATAAGGCCCCATTTCCTTGCACTTGAATCATTGAAGTGTTGGTGGTGCGTTCTCTGCAGTGTTTGCTTTATTCACATCATTAGAAACCCTTTTTCCATTACTTCGACACTCAGCTGCTCGATGACCTTATTTTCCACACTTAAAACATTTTCTAGTCCATTTAAGACAATCTCCACCATGCTTCTTTCCACACTTTGTGCATAAGGAAACATTCATCTTCTTTTCACCATTATTTTGAGATTTCTCCTTGAACTCCATCTTTCTTTTCTTGTCAAAACCATGAGATGGATATGTAACACCAACTTCCATTTCTACCTTGATAGCACAACGCACAATTTCTTCATAGATACTGAAGTCTCTTATAGCTAATGCCCTTCGAAGACTTGGTTTTAAGCCACTGAAAAATCAATCAACTTTACTTTCAGGTTGGATGATAATGCCAGATGCATACCTTGCAAGTCTTGTAAAATTCGTTTCATATATACCAACAGATTTATCATCCTTCTGCTTCAGCTCAAGAAACTCGTTTTCCATCTTTGTTCGAAGAATATGAGGGAATTACTTTCTGAAAAACAAGTTCTTGAACTCGTCCCATTCCATGGACTCAATTTCATCTCTTGGCTTCGTATTCTTGATAAGATTCCACCATTGATCAGCTTCACCTTCCAAACGATATACTGCTAAGATGACTTTATCATGCTCAAAACATTGAAGAACTGAAAATATCTTTTCAGTGGTACTAATCCATTGTTCAACAACATGTGGATCGGAAGACCCACTGAAAGAAGGTGGACGTTGCCTCATAAAGGACTCAATAGAATATTGTTCCCTTCTCTGCTCATTTGGAAGCCCAGAATAATTCAAAGCTTGTATAAGTATAGCAATATGATTTTGCACTCCATCTCCCATAACATTTGTTTGTTCAGGAGGGCAATCATTTCATTGTCCATTGCATTGATCAACACGGTTCCTTCGGGTTCCAACCATCGTCTAAAACCCAAAAAGAATAGTGTGAGAGGCAAAAATCATGCTAGGGAAAACAACATAATAAAGGGGGAGTACCTTCAATGTCTAACATCTTAGGTTAAATTCTATGATCGTTACCATAGTTCTAGGACTGTATCCTATACGTATACTTATCCTTAGGGACATCCCTAGACATACCTTAGAAATATCTCTAGGGATCTCACGAACGTTTTCGCATCCTAGTTTGTAAAGGTTGACTAAACCTTTCCTCTGATACCAACTGTAGAGACCCGAAGCATGACGTACATGGACATTACATTACTTTTTCGGAATACTTAGTACATAGCAAAAACACACCCAAGGATCGTAATAGTTTAGTGTCTTTGGAAACTCAGAATATAATCTTCTAATCGCGGTGAAAGATCTTCAACATCTCCCATAAAGATCTTCCTTTTTTTACCTAAAACCGTTCATTATATCATGGGGAAAAGAAAATATAAAAGGGTGATCTCAAATGCTCAGTAAGGGTAAACAAAATAAATATCAATCACATCATATTCATAGGAACATAACATTTTGGAAATCTTAACCTGCAAAAGAGAGCATAATTCCATAACCTGGGATAAATCATAGTAGTTAAATGAAATCCCAATAATCATAACTAAAAACATGAAACATTGTGGAATACACACATAATCATATAGAATCATATCTTATTAGTCAAGAATCATTTCCAAGACTATCTTAGTGGACAAAGTCCATTTCTGAATCGAGTCACCCTCGTTTCAGTCCTGTTTCACTAAACCGGTATAACCCATCGTTCCAGCCATGTCTATCTCATGAGATATAAAATCTTTACCCAATTCATTGGTGGGAGATATAGGTCCCACCCATCTCATAATGATACCATTCTTATGTGTGCCACAAAATCTTAAATCATACATCATTGCATAACCCATGTAATAAAAATGGGATTCTTAAACAACATGACATCATAAAACAATTCATATAAGATAAAGGAATTCATAAAAATATTTCCATCACAACATAATCAAATCCATGTAATAATAGGGATAAAAACAGAACCCTATATTATCTTATATGGAAAATAATTTTGATAAAACTCTTGAAATCCATTATTTAGGAAAATATCCTTTCAACTTCAAAAACATTTTTCCTTTCTTAACATGTCATAAAATTTTAAAATAAAAGAAGTTGATTAAAAATAAACTTGAAAACTTGTAAAGGATGATTCTTGTAAATAATGTTTTAAAAATCCATTCATGCCGTATAAGTTAAAAGAAAACATTCTTCTCATACTTTTGTCGGAAAAGTCAAAAAGTACCTCGTACGAAAAACGACAAAAGATTCCTTTCATATCTTTTACTATAAACATAACAAAGGGTAAAAATGGATTTAAAAAATTGTAGGTGTATGGAAATAATATTACATATTGAGGAAACATGTATGTGTATGATAAAATACACCCCAGTAAATGCCAAAGTATAAACAGTGTCGGATAAAAATGAGATTGTGATATTTCCCTTACCTTAGGTCCGATTTGATTCATAAGTGTCCGAACCTCCTTTATAATGATTTAAATAATGTGATTGACTTATTACAGAATCATATTCATTGTTATGATATCATATATGGTTCACTTATGACTTTATATTACCCGTTCTTTTGTAAATTTCATGTTAAACAAGCGTTTTGGGTAAAATCGTTTCATTTATCGTAGGTTTTTGGACTTGTTGTTCTTGACATTATTATTACTTATATCATGATTTAATTACTTCCAGAATATAAAATATGATTTATATATCATAAATATACAGTATATATATACATATATAATAGATAGATAAATGAAATGAAACACACCGTACATGGAGACGGTAGTCCGTACGTACGCATGAACGCTGTTTTCCTTTCCTTATTGTCTTGAGTGGAAGTCAGTATATGATATATATATATAAATAAATCCAGTAGATTTACCATGTCATATATTTCATTATTATTCATTATATATACTTTATAATCATTCTGGAATGGTTAACATGGATAATGAATCTCATCGCGTCGTGGAGACGGTAGTCCGTACATACGCACGAGCGATGATATCGTTCTCATGATCGTGAACTTGTGTTGAAGTGTATGTATACAATTTCAGTATCAATATCACTTTATAATAATCATATATAGTTACTCATTACACCATTATACCCATCCAATTAAGGTGGTGGCGGAAAATAGATTACACCACGGCGTGGAGACGGTATTCCGTACGTATGCACGCGCGGTGATTTCCTTTTTCCGTAGGATGGATAGAAGGTTAATTAGAGTTGTTTCATATTTATAATAACATATAATTATATAATAAATACTTATGTTATTACTTTATCATGAAACAACTAAAGAAGAAGAAGTTGAAGAAGAAAGAAATTGAAAAAGATCGGTAATGGATATTACCTCTTTTTGACGCGCCTTCACTTAACCTCCACTTAAAGAACTAAGGATGGTCTTTGAAGAAGACCAGGACCTCTAGGAATATACTAGGGAAGTGGAGAAGAGATTTTGTCAGGGGTTGGCAGAGCTTTTATGCTCAAATTGGTGTGAGGAGGAGAGGGAGGAGGTGCCCTTTTATAAGGGAGGAGAGGGGCACCTTAGGAAAATCTTAAAATATTATTTTATATTATGGTCAAATTCGGTTTATAATGGTTCCAAAGGGACTTATTTCGAATCTAAAGTGGGGATGGGTCTAACGCCTCTCATCCAATAGGATTTAGACATGTTTATGTTATTATTTTAACCTTATCAATTAGATTTAACTCTAAGTTAAATAATTTTACTTTTACCGTGTCTTTTTGTTTTCTTACACTATATGGTTAATAAAATTACTATAACAAGCCAAACTAACCCCAAGTTGTTTATTATTAATATATATAATCTTATCTAAGTAATTTTCCCGAACCTTAGATTTTTAGGAATAAAATAACAATTAATAATATAATATTTGTTTTAAAAACTAATTTATGTCAATTTTGACACTATTTGGTACATGATTTTTATGAAATTCATAACAGAATGATAAGTTCGAAACAAGTTACTTAAACCAACAATAACATGTCATATTAACCTATAAAATTAGTGTAAGTCATAAAAAGTCTCAAATTAAATTTATTTGGGAATTTATAACATCAATTATGTCAATATTTCATTAATAACACAATTACTGCATCATCTTTGTGTCATAATAAATGATAATTATTTAATCCCTAAAAATTATAAATAAATTCTTATGATGTAGATAATTGTATTATATTTCTGGAGACTATTCATGTCCGAAGTTTCATGAAGTTTATCACTATATTAAAATTATTATACTTATACGATTTAAGAAAGTGACATGTTGTCACATTCTTTGGTTTTAATAATAATTAAATTATTTTCCTTGAAAAAATTTAATTAAATGAATCTAATCCGACCCTTAGGTGATATGGGTCGACTTTTAGTCATCCCATAGGATTTTTACATTTGTTAGGGTAATTTTAAAATATTATATTTACCCTCAATTACCCAATTTACCTTTAACTATGGTAAATAAAATTTACCGTAGTTATTATTCTTAATTCCCAAAAATAAAAAGTAGCTTATTATCATAATTTGGATCCAATGATTCCAAATATGGAATCCATTTTTCCAAATTAAATACACAAATGTTTCAGAAATTAAATTAAAATTAATCCAGTTGTCGAAAGAAAACGGGGTTTTCTTTAAAACATTGCAAAAGATTGAATTGATTAAACCTACGAATTCAAGGTAAAATCAATGCTAATGACATACATTATATTAAATGGTAGAAATATATTCTATTTATACTTTAAAACCATTAAATATTATAATTTAACCACATAATATATTATGATGAAAAAAAGTTGTTTTTAATTAAAATATAGTGTGTTTTTACTGTTCATTAAAATATGAAAGTTATCGGAAAAATATCAAAACTTTATCTAATGTAAATTTTTATATCCTGATTTAAAAGAAAAATTTTATTTTGTCAAATTGAACTCATAAACATGTCAAAAACTAGATTTAAAGTGGGTGCGCCATCAAAAGGCTGTAAAACTGCATTTTTTTGAAAAATACTTATTTTACCCGAAAAATTTATTTTGTTCTTATACCATGTTCTAGAAATGTGTAAGATGAATAATAATGTTATAAAATTCAAAATTTAGTTAACACTATTCATAACGGCTAGGTCATAATAATATTATAATAATATATCGTTGTTTAGTAAAACCCGGTATTGCGTACACCACACGTTATCGAGGAAGGTCGTGATTGCGTGTAATGCAAGCCAAGTCAGGGTTGCATGTAGTGCACAACTCCTTTGTTGTTGCGTATAACAGAATCCAACCATATTTTATTTATACATTGAATATATATATATATATATACACACACTCAATGTTGCGTAGAATAACTTCTATCAAACGAACTTGAAATTGTGTGTAACAAGAGCCAAGAAAAGTGTTTCGTATACTGCAAGCTAATACAGTGTTGCGTATAGCGCAAGATAATCTGGGTGTGTCGTACAATAGAAGATATGAGTGAAATTAAAAAGAATGTATCTTATAAAATCTTGGGTAGTTACATTCTACCCCCCTTGAAATGAATTTCGCCCTCGAAATTCCTCGGGGTTATAAATGGTCTACTACTCGAAAGTTTGTTTAATAGAATCCCACATCATAAAAAGGAATACCAAAACATGGCTTTTAAAAAATAATATATGAAATGTAACGGTTACCCAAATTAACTCATCACGAGGTTTCCACGTAGAAGAACATAGGTGAAAATATGGATATGGAAGAAAAATCTAACCATCAAGTTCTGATGGAGAGTGGTAGAGAACAAGTCTATGAAAAAGCCAACAATCACAATGCAATTGATTTGTGATGATCTAAGGTACCATCTGATTAATCAGATATAAGGGAACTAGGACAACATTTTTGGTTTTCAAGATCATTTCCCTAAAGTTGATGAATTAAAATAAATACTTGCATGATTTTGGTACAATCTCACTGTTGTTCGTGAATTGAACAATTTCCACTTCATCCCTTAAAGAAATGAAGTTGAATTTGTTATTCGTTATGTGTTAGCAGATCATGTGATAGAATGATGGGTCATTCCATCTCTTTCAAACAAAAGGTTGGCAAAAGTTATAAGTCCATCTTATGGTTAGATTAATCGTATATGGTTCCAAAAATGAACTTATGATTCATATATCACACCGCTTAATAAAACCAGTTTATACTAACCAGAGACTTCCTGTAGGCCAGTGGTAGGCGATAAAGGCCAGTTGCACTTCGGTTGTGCGTTCGATTCCCACAGCCTTGTCCGACGTGATGGGCTGCCGCCCGTCCTGCAGGTTATCCTTTTTCTAAAACTATATTACTATAACATCCCATCATTAATACTAACTTATGTCCAACATAATCCATTCCAATCTTTAGGCTTATCCAAAATACTTCGGTCCAAGCTCATAGTATAGAGAAAATGATCAAGTGAATTCCATCATTTATCCCTCATATATATTGTTCGTCACATTCTAGTCATGTGAATACCATAATCATGTAATCTCTTGAAAAATGAATACCCAATGAATCTTAGTAAAAACATGAGTTCTGTCAAAAGTTAACGCATTCCACATACCAAAAACCCAAAATTCTATATACTCAAACCACGATATCACTTAATCCTTATATCAATCAAGAGTTCATGAATACTATCAAATATTTCATTTTCTCGTTTTCCCTTCATTATGCGCATATCATATTTTTTCCAAAAATATCTCAATCACATTGAATACCACATTAGACCAATACATAAATATTCCAATACTCCATGATACAACATTTTTTTGGAATCCCATTACATAAACACTTAATCATTCCACCACATCGTTGTCATATTCAACATCGCCAATAGTGATCGCATGTGACTACCCTTTTTTCCTTTTCCTTAAGCTTTTTCTCATGTCGATCATCACTAACCCTTGGATTAGGGCATTTATTAGCATAATGCCCCATTTCCTTGCACTTGAATCATTGAAGTGTTGGTGGTGCGTTCTCTGCAGTGTTTGCTTTATTCACATCATTAGAAACCCTTTTTCCATTACTTCGACACTCAGCTGCTCGATGACCTTATTTTCCACACTTAAAACATTTTCTAGTCCATTTAAGACAATCTCCACCATGCTTCTTTCCACACTTTGTGCATAAGGAAACATTCATCTTCTTTTCACCATTATTTTGAGATTTCTCCTTGAACTCCATCTTTCTTTTCTTGTCAAAACCATGAGATGGATATGTAACACCAACTTCCATTTCTACCTTGATAGCACAACGCACAATTTATTCATAGCTACTGAAGTCTCTTATAGCTAATGCCCTTCGAAGACTTGGTTTTAAGCCACTGAAAAATCAATCAACTTTACTTTCAGGTTGGATGATAATGCCAGATGCATACCTTGCAAGTCTTGTAAAATTCGTTTCATATATACCAACAGATTTATCATCCTTCTTCTTCAGCTCAAGAAACTCGTTTTCCATCTTTGTTCGAAGAATATGAGGGAATTACTTTCTGAAAAACAAGTTCTTGAACTCGTCCCATTCCATGGACTCAATTTCATCTCTTGGCTTCGTATTCTTGATAAGATTCCACCATTGATCAGCTTCACCTTCCAAACGATATACTGCTAAGATGACTTTATCATGCTCAAAACATTGAAGAACTGAAAATATCTTTTCAGTGGTACTAATCCATTGTTCAACAACATGTGGATCGGAAGACCCACTGAAAGAAGGTGGACGTTGCCTCATGAAAGACTCAATAGAATATTGTTCCCTTCTCTGCTCATTTGGAAGCCCAGAATAATTCAAAGCTTGTGTAAGTATAGCAATATGATTTTGCACTCCATCTCCCATAACATTTGTTTGTTCAGGAGGGCAATCATTGCATTGTCCATTGCATTGATCAACACGGTTCCTTCGGGTTCCAACCATCGTCTAAAACCCAAAAAGAATAGTGTGAGAGGCAAAAATCATGCTAGGGAAAACAACATAATAAAGGGGGAGTACCTTCAATGTCTAACATCTTAGGTTAAATTCTATGATCGTTACCATAGTTCTAGGACTGTATCCTATACGTATACTTATCCTTAGGGACATCCCTAGACATACCTTAGAAATATCTCTAGGGATCTCACGAACGTTTTCGCATCCTAGTTTCTAAAGGTTGACTAAACCTTTCCTCTGATACCAACTGTAGAGACCCGAAGCATGACGTACATGGACATTACATTACTTTTTCGGAATACTTAGTACATAGCAAAAACACACACAAGGATCGTAATAGTTTAGTGTCTTTGGAAACTCAGAATATAATCTTCTAATCGCGGTGAAAGATCTTCAACATCTCCCATAAAGATCTTCCTTTTTTACCTAAAACCGTTCATTATATCCTGGGGAAAAGAAAATATAAAAGGGTGATCTCAAATGCTCAGTAAGGGTAAACAAAATAAATATCAATCACATCATATTCATAGGAACATAACATTTTGGAAATCTTAACCTGCAAAAGAGAGCATAATTCCATAACATGGGATAAATCATAGTAGTTAAATGAAATCCCAATAATCATAACTAAAAACATGAAACATTGTGGAATACACACATAATCATAGAGAATCATATCTTATTAGTCAAGAATCATTTCCAAGACTATCTTAGTGGACAAAGTCCATTTCTGAATCGAGTCACCCTCGTTTCAGTCCTGTTTCACTAAACCGGTATAACCCATCGTTCCAGCCATGTCTATCTCATGAGATATAAAATCTTTACCCAATTCATTGGAGGGAGATATAGGTCCCACCCATCTCAAAATGATACCATTCTTATGTGTGCCACAAAATCATAAATCATACATCATTGCATAACCCATGTAATAAAAATGGGATTCTTAAACAACATGACATCATAAAACAATTCATATAAGATAAAGGAATTCATAAAAATATTTCCATCACAACATAATCAAATCCATGTAATAATAGGGATAAAAACAGAACCCTATATTATCTTATATGGAAAATAATTTTGATAAAACTCTTGAAATCCATTATTTAGGAAAATATCCTTTCAACTTCAAAAACATTTTTCCTTTCTTAACATGTCATAAAATTTTAAAATAAAAGAAGTTGATTAAAAATAAAATTGAAAACTTGTAAAGGATGCTTCTTGTAAATAATGTTTTAAAAATCCATTCATGCCGTATAAGTTAAAAGAAAACATTCTTCTCATACTTTTGTCGGAAAAGTCAAAAAGTACCTCGTACGAAAAACGACAAAAGATTCCTTTCATATCTTTTACTATAAACATACCAAAGGGTAAAAATGGATTTAAAAAATTGTAGGTGTATGGAAATAATATTACATATTGAGGAAACATGTATGTGTATGATAAAATACACCCTAGTAAATGCCAAAGTATAAACAGTCTCGGATAAAAATGAGATTGTGATATTTCCCTTACCTTAGGTCCGATTTGCTTCGTAAGTGTCCGAACGTCCTTTATAATGATTTAAATAATGTGATTGACTTATTAAAGAATCATATTCATTGTTATGATATCATATATGGTTCATTTATGACTTTATATTACCCGTTCTTCTGTAAATTTCATGTTAAAGAAGCGTTTTGGGTAAAATCGTTTCATTTATCGTAGGTGTTTGGACTTGTTGTTCTTGACATTATTATTACTTATATCATGATTTACATACTTCCATAATATAAAATATGATTTATATATCATAAATATACAATATATATATACATATATAATAGATAGATAAATGAAATGAAACACACCGTATATGGAGACGGTAGTCCGTACGTACGTATGAACGCTGTTTTCCTTTCCTTATTGTCTTGAATGGAAGTCAGTAGATGATATATATATACATAAATCCAGTAGATTTAACATGTCATATATTTCATTATTATTCATTATATATACTTTATAATCATTCTGGAATGGTTAACATGGATAATGAATCTCATCGCGTCGTGGAGACGGTAGTCCGTACATACGCATGAGCGATGATATCGTTCTCATGATCGTGAACTTGTGTTGAAGTGTATGTATACAATTTCAGTATCCATATCACTTTATAATAGTCATATATAGTTACTCATTACACCATTATACCCATCCAATTAAGGTGGTGGCGGAAAATAGATTACACCACGGCGTGGAGACGGTATTCCGTACGTATGCACGCGCGGTGATTTCCTTTTTCCGTAGGATGAATAGAAGGTTAATTAGAGTTGTTTCATATTTATAATAACATATAATTATATAATAAATACTTATGTTATTACTTTATCATGAAACAACTAAAGAAGAAGAAGTTGAAGAAGAAATAAATTGAAAAAGATCGGTAATGGATATTACCTCTTTTTGACGCGACTTCACTTAACCTCCACTTAAAGAACTAAGGATGGTCTTTGAAGAAGACCAGGACCTCTAGGATGATACTAGGGAAGTGGAGAAGGGATTTTTTCAGGGGTTGGCAGAGCTTTTATGCTCAAATTGGTGTGAGGAGGAGAGGGAGGAGGTGCCCTTTTCTAAGGGAGGAGAGGGGCACCTTAGGAAAATCTTAAAATATTATTTTATATTATGGTCAAATTCGGTTTATAATGGTTCCAAAGGGTCTTATTTCGAATCTAAAGTGGGTATGGGTATAAAGCCTCTCATCAAATAGGATTTAGACATGTTTAGGTTATTATTTTTACCTTATCAATTAGATTTAACTCTAAGTTAAATAATTTAACTTTTACCGTGTCTTTTTGTTTTCTTACACTATATGGTTAATAAAATTACTATAAGAAGACAAACAAACCCCAACTTGTTTATAATTAATATATATAATCTTATCTAAGTAATTTGGCCGAACCTCATATTTTTAGGAATAAAATAACAATTAATAATATAATATTTGTTTTAAAAACTAATCTATGTCAATTTTGACACTATTTGGTACATGATTTTTATGAAATTTATAACAGAATGAAAAGTTCGAAACAAGTTACTTAAATCAACAATAACATGTCATATTAACCTATAAAATTAGTGTAAGTCATTAAAAGTCTCAAATTAAATTTATTTGGGAATTTATAACATCAATTATGTCAATATTTCATTAATAAGACAATTACTGCATCATCTTTGTGTCATAATAAATGATAATTATTTAATCCCTAAAAATTATAAATAAATTATTATGATGTAGATAATTGTATTATATTTCTGGAGACTATTCATGTCTGAAGTTTCATGAAGTTTATCACTGTATTAAAATTATTATACTTATACGATTTAAGAAAGTGACATGTTGTCACATTCTTTGGTTTTAATAATAATTAAATTATTTTCCTTGAAAAAATTTAATTTAATGAATCTAATCCGACACTTAGGTGATATGGGTCGACTTTTAGTCATCCAATAGGATTTTGACATTTGTTAGGGTAATTTTAAAATATTATATTTACCCTTAATTACCCGATTTACCTTTAACTATGGTAAATAAAATTTACCGTAGTTACTATTCTTAATTCCCAAAAATAAAAAGTAGCTTATTATCATAATTTGTATCCAATGATTCCAAATATGGAATCCATTTTTCCAAATTAAATACACAAAAGTTTCATAAATTAAATTAAAATTAATCCAGTTGTCGAAAGAAAACAGGTTTTTCTTTAAAACATTGCAAAAGATTGAATTGATTTAACCTACGAATTCAAGGTAAAATCAATGATAATGACATACATTATATTAAATAGTAAAAATATATTCTATTTATACTTTAAAACCATTAAATATTATAATTTAACCACATAATATATTATGATGAAAAAAAGTTGTTTTTAATTAAAATATAGCGTGTTTTTACTGTTCATTAAAATATGAAAGTTATCGGAAAAATATCAAAACTTTATCTAATGTAAATTTTTATATCCTGATTTAAAAGAAAAATTTTATTTTGTCAAATTGAACTTATAAACATGTCAAAAACTAGATTTAAAGTGGGTGCGCCATCAAAAGGCTGTAAAACTGCATTTTTTTGAAAAATACTTATTTTACCCGAAAAATTTATTTTGTTCTTATACCATGTTCTAGAAATGTGTAAGATGAATAATAATGTTATAAAATTAAAAATTTAGTTAACAGTATTCATAACGGCTAGTTCATAATAATATTATAATAATATATCGTTGTTTAGTAAAACCCGGTATTGCGTACAACACACGCTATCGAGGAACGTCGTGATTGCGTGTAATGCAAGCCAAGTCAGGGTTGCATGTAGTGCACAACTCCTTTGTTGTTGCATATAACAGAATCCAACCATATTTTATTTATACATTGAATATATATATATATATACACTCAATGTTGCATAGAATAACTTCTATCAAACGAACTTGAAATTGTGTGTAACAAGAGCCAAGAAAAGTGTTGCGTATACTGCAAGCTAATACAGTGTTGCGTATAGCGCAAGATAATCTTGGTGTGTCGTACAATAGAAGATATGAATGAAATTAAAAAGAAGGTATCTTATAAAATATCGTGTTGTTACACTGAGGATATATTGTCATCATGTAGGTGACATAGACAAAGGCACAGAAGGTGATGATGATCACCAATTTTTGGAAATATGGTTAATCGTTATTGAGTCTATTAGGTTATCAAGATGAGGGAATAGAGACTATGAGTTGATATGGTGTTTAACAACTAGATTTAGTGACATAGTATAATGTTAACATGATGTTAGATGATGTGGATTAGATTTTTTGGTGATTTCCAATCATTATTGTTGACTAATGTGCTATTGGAGTCATCTGAACTCAAATATAATTTAGTTGTGGTTGTATTTACCACTATTTTTGGTGGAGTCTTCTGTAGACAATGTGACATAGGGGATGGTGTTGAATATTAGATATGTTGGAAGTTCTCAGTATATAATGAAACATGGGTGGTGATAGAACATTAGGAGATGGTGTAGAGAAAATTAGTTGGGGTCTGAGGATCACCATTATACTTGAGTATATAGGGATGAGATTATGATAGGGTATATTTCACTATTCCTAGGAATGGAAGGCTATTTAGACGATGGTGATTATTTTTTGGAGTCAGGATATCATCATGCCATAAGACTTCAGAATATTGAGCTAATGGTGTCTTTATGGTTGGAGCTCTGAGGGACCTAATACATATTTATTGGGTGTTCCATGAGGAATACGAGTACATTAATGATGGAAAAAGATAAGGGGTTATGTTTTTATGGGAGGTTCCCAAGGGCACTATAGATATTATATTAGTCAGGGGACACCTTGGTCACAAATCCATGGTTCCTTGAAACTATATATATATATACATATCATTTATTCAATATATATATATATATATGAAAATGGTCAGAGTTATATTAGATGTTTTTAAAGAAGGTAACTGCTTCCTTGTGGCTATTGAGCTAAAGGGGAGTGGGTAATTTATTTAATAAATATGTGATGCCTATTTTTAATTATATTTTCATGAACATAAATAATAATGGAATTAATGAAGGAACATATTGGTGGTGTCCTAATAAGTTCATAATCACATACTATATGGGCACCTTGAGATGAATGAAAACTTTATGTCGTTGATATCAGGTAAAGAATCATGCTCGAGAGCAGGACAATAGTGAACATAGTTCTTCTTATTTTTAATGGATTTATATTAATGGTCCTGGGGGTTAATCTACATTGAGAAGTAGTTCCTTTTAGATTTTTTCCATTTTTATATATATTTATTTATATGACTAGCCACGTGATACTTTTTTATCTTCTTATATGACATGACTTGAAGTGACATTTTCATGCATACACAAATGGTATTATTTCATTGGGATAATTTATTACTTCTCATATTTATTATAATTCCACTGAGTTATAATCCTTGATCTATAGTGTTTTATACATATAGAACATTATTATTATATAAACTAATGTAATAGTCTCCCCACTATCAACTAATTTGAACATCACTACTAGTCATAAATCCGTGGAATACAGTGAGGCGTTCTTAAGGCCAAGTGGCTAATCAGCCTAAAGCATGGTATAGTGAAAAACCAGGTCATGGTGATTTACTTTTCTATTATATATATATATATATATATCATAATATGATATATTAAAACCCAACACAGTGCCCAATAAGGGGGATAATACTAACATAGTGGGCATCCCCCAATGAAATTCCAACACATGCCCCTAGAATAAGAATATGTTACTAGATTTTATATGAAACATAAGATATGTAGATAAAAAATTATTATAATTCCATAAATATGTTATATTAATGAATTTTTTTACAAATATTCATCTTTATTTATTAAAATTTGTGCTATTAATACCTGAAACACCCACAAAAATAGACACACATGCATGAAACCATGGTACTCTTTCTTATCATTACTATTTAGACATCGTATGACTATTCTATTTCCTGGTGACCCCCTTTTTTATGGACCTTCATGATCATAATTTGTCTGAAATTTAATTTGGAACCATATAACTATGATCCATCCATAATTAACATGAACACACACAACCATTTATGATAATGTCTTACACAAAAAAAACATAAATATTTACTGTGGTAAAAAATTTACATTCACACATTTTATGAAACATATTGCGAGTCAATTAAAATGAAAGTATTTACATACTAAAATAAAGAGTTGTTTAAAAAATATCATGGAGATAATAATTGAGGAACAAAGACATATTTTTAAAGAAAAATTACAATATGATATAATCCATCCACCTCACGATAGATAAAAAATCAAGAAGCCTCACATAAAAACAATTAATAAATACTTGAATCACACTCCCTTCAATAAATAAAATTTTTTTAAATTTTGACCCAAAAAATATTATATATGTATATCAATAATAAAAAAAATATAATTATTTTGGAAAGATAATATGATGGGATCTAAATAAAACATGAAGAAATGATGAATTATCACTTGTTCTGGGTCTCTAGCACATGTAGATTCAAGAAATGTCGTTTTCGTGTCATATAGAATTACCAAGGGATCCTAAGAGAGGGTTGACGTTTAAGAGCCTATGAGGAAAGAGGGAAAATGAGAGTTATGGGTGAATCTGTAAAATAATGAAACTATGTTGATATCATTAATAATACATCATATAGTTATTCATCATGATTTTGGAAATTATTCATGACACATGCATG
The DNA here is from genome assembly GCA_963277665.1 of Viscum album. Taxonomy (NCBI): domain Eukaryota; kingdom Viridiplantae; phylum Streptophyta; class Magnoliopsida; order Santalales; family Viscaceae; genus Viscum; species Viscum album. Next base: position 575,704,202 of record OY728161.1, on the reverse strand, counting down.
TTCCACAAGATATCACCTAGGTTTCCACATAGATGCACTACACAATTTTGGAGACCAATACTCTAATACTACATTCATATGATTGGTTTCAAATAACTATGATCCCACCATTAACCTATGAATATAACATCAAAACATACTACATTCATTCTGGAAGACAGTTCACCTTTTTCCCTAACCATGATTAAACATTGAATATTATAAAACACTTCCCAAATATTCAAAAACCATCTAAAACACAAGTAATATTTCTGAATAATTATATATCATGAATTAAAAAATACAAGTGAAAGGCTCCTACAATTAGGAATGTTACATTGTGAATGTATTTAATATACATAATTTTATTCTGTAGGGTTTTAGTCACATATGCTTGGAATTTTAGGACATGATCTAAGGGAACATTGAAACCACCCTCTATAACTTCTTATAATTTATTTTTTATATAAAACTAATTTTATCTCTATATTCATAAATTTTATTACCTTTTAATTATAGATATATGTTCCTCACATACATTCCTATTATTTTGTACCATTATATTTTTGATATATAAATTATTTTATGGTTATCTTTGAAATTTCATATTCATGTAAATCCCAATTAAAATGACCAGATAATTTAATTTTAACATTTCAAAACTAATTCCATTAAATGTTTTAGAATATTTTACAGTTTTTGATGTATAAAATTATAAAATTTTACTTTTTTCAATTATTTTTATATATAATAAAATAAATTTATGAAACCCTAGACACCTGTTATTAGTTCTTCATCGGTAAATGTATTCATTGAAACTAGAATTTGTAACCTAATAAGATGATCTATGATAAACAAGAATTTATATGACATTAATTTGAAATAATTTGAGACAATAATATTTCTATTATTGAACACCATTGTTTATGGTTTTTTAATATTACCATCATAAAAATATTATTTAAAAAACATTTATCATTTGACAATAATCCCAACATAGCAAACATCATTAAAATATATCTATTGTAATACGTATTGTGAAAAAATAAAGACTTGAAACAAAATAAAATGGTGTGGGAAATCAATCATTAATGTAAAAGCATATGTACATGTAATTACATATTAGATCGATCGATTGAGATAATAGGTGTACTGGTTAAATATGTGATTATAATAATATGGAATAATTAGAATTTTTTTGAGAGAAGAATGATATGAAAACTAAAATGATCATTCGTATACCAAATAATATGATTATGGAAACATAACCCAACAAAAATTATAATTTGATCAAAACATATCCATATAGCATAGAATGCTTCATTATAATAAATATATTATTAAGAAATCATAATATTGTGATTGTTCCCAACACAAAAAATACAAGTATATCATCCTTAGGGTTAGGATAAATAACCATGTACCTTATTAGGCTTGGGATTAATAAAATTATTCACTTGATCATTGAAGTAAAACTTGTATACTCTTCGATTTTAGATTATTACATTTATAAACTAGGTATTAATAATAACACCCATTTAACCATGGGAATTGGATTAAAAAATGAATACCGTTTGGATTGGCCTTGCATCTCATGCACTCTTTGGACTGGGTTAAAAATATATAAACTCATTTACTTAGGATAATTAAATATAAATATAAATAAAAAATGAAATTGTAACATAGGACATCACTAATATATATCCATATACATGGTTCATTCATTAAATCATTTATTTACTTTTCTATTAAAATTATTTTTAAATCTTTTTGAGTTTCCAAACATTACATAATGGTATCACCAAATATGCCCACAATAGTATATCATATATAACCAATGTTAATTCACTAAAATGGATATATTATTTATATTAATTTTAATTTTTAATATTTAATTATTTATCTATTGATTGTATATCCTTTAGTTTTGGTGAAGAAAAATAGAGGTCAATCTGTAAATTTTTTTTAAAATAATTTCTCATCATTAATATAAAAAAGAAGAAGTCATAAGTTGAATTTAAAAAGTAATTTTCATGAATTTAAACTATAGAAGATAAAATCCATTAAATTATAAAATCTACTATCATTGAACCCTAAATGGAAATAAATTTTATTTTAATAAATTTGGAGTTGGAGGTAAAATATATGATCATGAAAATAAATTCTATATTGATATATTAAAATATCAATTTTGGAAACCAAATAATTTAAATGAGTAATAAATCATCCATTTAATCAATGTAAAAAAATCATAATGATCCAATTATAGAATAATTTTTTTATCCAAATAATAATGTAAATAATTTATAGAAATAGGAATATTTAACTATAACAATGCAATCCATTAAAGAGTATGGTAATTATTCTTAAGAACATCATAGTGTTATATTGAATGAAATTTATAAAGAAAGAAAATTTGTTGTGAGAAAATCTAAATTAATTATTTTTAAAGTAGTAAACATAATATATAATATTTATTGTATTAAATTAATCAATCCTAGAATAATGGAGTGTAATAATAATTCTTATATCTCAATGAAATGGAATAGATATTACCCGATCCATTTTAGAGTTGATTACACTTTAATAATCTCATTTTTAAAGAGAAAACATGTATTATAACCATTTTTAAAATAATTAAAATAGAATTATGATAACATAATAATTATATTTAGTTTATTCATAATATAAAAAAATATTAGTACAATATGAAATAGTTCTCACTGAAGAATGTTTTAGATGAAAAACATATACCTTAACTCTCGACATCCATAAAACACTTTAGACTCATCTATAATAATCAAAACCATATTAGTAAATTATATAAATACATTATTTTGTTATCTATTGTAATTTTCACCCTTTATTTTCAATCATTTAATATACATTTACCATTTAGTTCTTATTTATCTTTATTGTTGAATTTTATTGAATTTTATTTTTTTACATATAAATTAAAATGTTTTTTTCAATAATCATGTTTGATAATGTATTAATCATTCCTAGATAATATAATATTGTAATATATATAAATATATATAGATATTCCATAATAAATCATATTATCTAAATTTAATTCAATGATTTTTTATGATATGTGAAGATGAAATCAGTGACATTATTATTTTAGTATTAGTAATGAAAACAATATAGCATATCTTAAAAAATAACAATTATTCATAATAAATGTAACTAAAAAACTTATTATTATTATTTATATATAATATTCCAATAAATTATTTTTCCATAGTTATCAGTCATAGTAATTTATTCAATAATTTGTGTTGGTGGTTAAACAGGCACATATAAGAACATTCGTTTATTAGTGGAGTTGTATAATTATGAAGAACATTACTTCAAATGTTATTATATAATAATAATGAAAAAATATATGTCTTATTCCTATGAAAATTATTATTTGGTAATATTTACATTGATATGATCATGTATATGAATATGGTTTTTAATAAAACATAATTTTTCCACTTTGTATTCTAATTATAGGTGTTTAATTTTGAAATGATCACTAATTGTCAATATTATTAATATAATACCAAATTTATCATTCCAAAATCATAATAATGTAATAAATATTTTATTAATTAAATAAGACATTTTTTATAATAATTTTTGAGTACAGGGGATTAGAAACTAAATGCATTTATCATGGAGGTAGTAGCATTCACGTCATATGATTGATATTTTTTTTTGGAACGGGTGGGAGGAATATAAAAAATCATTATTCTTTTAATATAACTAAGTTTATTTATAATAATAATATTTTTTTCACTATATAATTATGGTTATAATATATTATTAGTAGTTTAGTTGAGAAAAATAAAGAAGATGGTTTTTAAGATTGTATAATACTGATATTATGTGTTTAGATATTTTCATAAAAAAAAATTGGAAATAGAGGACTTGGATCACATTACGTTTACTAGGTGATACAATATACTGAATATGATTATTTTTTATGTAACTAAGGAGTTGATTCAATAGTAAAATTATGGGAAATATTTTCATGAATTGTATTGAATAAAACTCATATTATTTATAAAAAAGATTAAAATTTCATTGGAATTGAAATCCATGTTAGGGTTAGAGATGTAATAAAATGGATGTCTATGATGTTTGGTTTGAAAAGGATTCATAAAAAACATGATATAAATATATTAAAAATAAATTTTATTATAGATGGTATATGTGTCATTTTTAGTCAACAAAATTTGACCCAGATTAAGTTAACGTATTTTAACCATCTTAACCTTGCTAAAATATATACCATGTTATAAATTTTTATTACTAAAAATATAAGAGGGATAATAATAAAAATTTAGGAAATGATGACTCAAATTTAGACTCTATATAATCTAATTAAATTTCCAATTAAAATAACTAAAACATTAAAAATAATATAATATATATTGAAATAAAAAATTTAATAAAAAATATGTTTTTATACATTTATTATTATTATTATTATTACATTCAATATTTTTTAATGAAATAAAATGAAATATATTTCTTATTCTATAATTTATCATATTATATTCATTAATTAAACTTTATATATGTAATTAATTTATTTATAAATTAAGAAACTTTTATAGAATCATTTATTTCCAAATGATGTGTTTTATCATTTTTGGTAATGTTTAATTTTAAAAATTATTATTATTTTATAAATAAATATAAATATTATATGAAATTTTTATTTTATGAATATAAATATGAAAATAAGTTTATTAGACTTTATTTATATACTTTATAATATGTAATTTCAAATATAACTGTTCATAACACATAAGAATAATGTTTTTTGAAAAAAATGTATTTTATTCATCAAAGTAAATTTTTAATATTCAATGATATGTGAGAATATTAATATTAATTTGAATATATTTTTTAATATTTATACAATTTGTTTTTTTATAATTAAAAAAATATTTAAAATTTATAATTATTAGGAAATTATAGTTTTTATATTTATATATTTTTATTCATATCTCATGAATATTTTTTTAATAAGGAAGAAATAATAAAATACTTGTATTAACGAGAATATAATATTTACTATCAATTATTGAAATATATCATCATTTCCTAAACATTAATTTTTTTGAAAGGATCATTTGTAGATCTATGGTAAGGATAAAAAGAACTGGTTTTCATAGAATAATACTCATTATTAATGAATCATAGTTTGAAGTTGATTATCCCGAAATTTTCTTGCAAATTATTTCATTAATGTCGTACTTATTGAAGTTTGACTTTGGATTAGTCTATATCAAAACCTATTGATTTTACTTAACTTCCAATATCAAACAGATTTGGTTTATTTTTTAGACACGTAATATATTATTAAATTTACTTTTCTTTTCAATAAATATCATATAATTTTTATACATTCAGATATAATAAGAAATTAAACTTTTTTGTGATAATGGTAATGTAATCCTAATTAATATATCATCCCAACAATAATCTATAATAGTAAAATTCATTAGTTATATATAACCTCAATGAATTCAATATAATTTTTATAATTAAACATTTCTATGATGTTCATTATTCCACCCCTTACATTTATAATATTTATTTATGTTATTATATTTCAGGAAAATATTAGTGTAATGATTTTATTTTCATTGAATTTTTATTTATGTATAAATATATTTCCATTTATGACTCCTAATGATGTTTCATATTTTATTCTTGTTAACTATTAATATTATTCATTGATATATATATCTTAGCATAACAATATGTATCACATTTTCTTGGATGTTGTGTGTAAAAAAATTTATTAAAAAATATTTATCTAATGGTATACTAAAACTAAAATCAGGGGGTGTAACATTATACCACAGTTAAAGAAGTCATCTTATCAAAAATATAATTTACATCTGATTGACAATCTAGTAGGTTTTTCATTATATATACATCAATCATGATGTAAATTATATTGATTCATGTACCCAATGATCATTATAAAGTGTAATATGACCAAATTAGGCTTCATAATTATAATATAACAGAAAAATTTATGAAAAATATTTTTCTATATTTGGTTGTAAAAAAATTGATGTTTAATGTAAAACCCGTTTAGTGAATTTATTTCATTATCCGGTGTCCAAATAAAATAAAATAAACAAAATGTATATAATGAACAGTAAATAACATATTAATAATTCTTCCATGTTTTTTTATACAATGACACATATACCTTGACATAACAATATGTATATTTAAATATAGGTTATTCGTAGTCCTTTTCATATTATTTTTTCTAGTTAAAATTAATATATATTAAATCATCATAATATATTTATATTCTTTATAATGGATGAAAAAGATATTATTAATCAAAATTACATATTACATGGGATTATCAAACAAGGAATGAAGTTATGGCCACGTTTTGTGAAATGAGTGATGATTGAGTTAATACTCAGATAGATTATTTAATGGTAGGTAAATGTAGATGAATCTATGTTATACAATGAATCCATATATATATATATGTATAAAAATAAGGATTCCACAATCATATACAATAATAATAATAATTATTTATATATTTTCTATATAAAAATATTATTTCAAATAATTCTGATCATTAATCCACAATCCTAGAATTCTATATCACTTTAGAGGAATGTAATATATTATACTCATTTCCATAACCAAGTGAATGGAAATCATATGTATATAGTGCCCATAAATTTAAATAATGTTTAAAAAATTATAAATATTTCATAAATGGTTAGATCATAAGAACGAGAATACCTGAGCATGGGAGAAATATCTAAATAAATAAACAAAGTACAATATGATTTGTTCATACAAAATAAGAACATGTGGTCCCAAATTATTAATAATATATAATGAAATATGTGTGTGGAAACATGATTCAATAATCCTGATCCATGGAAAATAACATAAGAAAATAACATAGTAATGTTTCATAAGCGTAACTATAAGCTTGGGTTATCACATCATTATGAATATTTTTAAATGAATATAAATCTATTTATAATATCAAAATTATTTAGATAAAAAATTATGTACCATACTATGATTTGAATATCCACATGCATTCCCTTGTACATGGGAATAACAATCATATGACCTTTTGATTTGGCATACCATATATGTCTCATAGTTTTACAGTTACTGATCATATACACAAGGGTCTAGATAAACAAAAAATAAACCCTTTTTTTTGGCACCAAAACTATTTTCCCTTGGTCTTGGTATTAATACATGTGTACCAATGGGCTATCATTGTCTCTATATAACTGTATCAGACTAGATATTAGTTTGTAACATTTTAAATAAATAATATTTTTAATAGAATGTGACATATGAAAAATTTGACTTATATAAATAAGTTATAAAAAATTTATGATAAAAATTTATAAATTGTATTTACTTTTTTTTAAAAATAAATAAAATTTGGAATATTTGTTAATGATGTGATGTAATACTGATAACACATTAAGATTAAAAGGGTTATCTTTCATGTAAAATTGTATTTCATTATAAAATGAAATTGTAATTCAAAGATAAATTTATAAGTCCTAGAAATTCTACATTATGAAATAAAAATAATTTTCAAATTCATTGTTTCAAAATTATATTTTAGTGAAAATTAGGTATTTATTGAAATGGATTTAATTTTCAATTAATACTAAAAACTAAGGAATTTAAAATTAATGTCACAATTAAGAAACTATCAAGATATATAAATGAATATAATTTTTTTTGATAAATTATATATATATATATGATGTAGTATAATTAATTTATAAATATAACGTTTCTCTTCAAAATCTGAGTTTGATATTCTTGGAATCGAAGTAATGTGATTATTTAAATAAATTTTTTGGTTGTTCTCATGTAATCTTGTATTTAAAAGTTTAAATTCAATTATGTTTGGTTTTATTTTCAAATAAATTTAACCTGATAAAAAATAATATAATGAATTCCTTGATAATACATATTATGAAAAAATAATATATAAAATCATTATTTTATTTAAAATGTGATTTTAAAAAAAATATTATTACATTTCAGGAAAATATATAAAAAGAAATTTTTTCTACTCATATAATTTCATTCATAAAAAATAATTCTATATTTGGAATTATAATGTAATTATTTTATAATTTTTCTTATTTTGTTTTTATACATTTAGAATAAATACCAATGTAAATGTCTATCACAATGATAATCAATAAAATCTTCATAGAGGGGGTTATACTTGGAGACATGGATTCAAATAACAATATAAAATATATCAATATTATTGAATTACAATATTTGTTACTTATATTATCTGAGAGTATAAATTGGGTTAAATGACATGTAATTTTTTTGAGAAATACATTTATTATATTTTAATGATCTTTATATATACAAAGGTTCCACTTTGCCTAAATATAAAATAAAACCACATATCCCTTATTCTTAACACATATATTGAACCCTCAAATCGTAAAATCTACCCATTTACTCCAAAAATTATCCAACCCAAGTTTGCGATGTATTTTTCTAGAAAAAAGTCAAATCTTAGATTGAATAAGGTTTTTGAAAAATGAAGATAACTATTGATGATGTATATGTATAAATAAAATTCATTTAATTTTTTTTTATTTTTAAAAGCCCATTATATCTATTAAAATTATTTATAATATATTGGAAGAAATTATTTTACCATAAAAAAATTTTATTATGTTTGTGTAAAAACTACTTTCTATATTTGTTTTTCTAATTTTAATAAATAAATAACTTATTAATACATATAAACTACCATCTCTATTGATTATTGTATTTCATTTGTGAATAACATTTCAAATGAATATTAATAAATATCAATATAATTTATATATATTAATTTTATTAAATAATAAAGGATATATAAATATATTTTATTATTTACCTTCTTACCCACCCATCAATTGGAAAAGATAAATGTCTCTTATTTCGTTTAATAGAATAACATCCCTACAAAGTGGTGCAATAAATTTTTCAATGCTTCATCACAGGGATACTCATATAGGTAAATTTAAATAATATATATGGTATATTTTATATAATTTTTATCATTATTTAATGGATTACATTTTTCTACTTTGTTTCTAATCTATCCAATAGAGAACAAAAAATGTTCCTCTTATATACATGCAAACTGCCACCTCAATCAACGACATATCTCATTTGTCATCTAGAATATTCCTGGATGATTATAAAAATTTATTCAATATATTAATATAATATATATTAACTAATCAACATTATTTGTGGTCATTAAATCAAATATTTTATTTATAAAATAGAATAGTATTATACAAACATTAAAGAGAAATAGAACAATTTAAACATGTAGATTTCAATTACCTGAGAAATAATGAGGAAACGATTAGATTTATATAAATAAAAAAATATATCTAATAATATAAATATAAATATGGATGTGATAATTACATATATAAAAAATAAATTTATTTTAATTGTTTTTTAATGTGTCCGTCCATGCAGGAATATATTTTTATAGTTTATTTTGTAGACATATTTTCATTTAGGATATTTAATGTATAAATTAACATTGTAAAAATTTGATTAAAATTACTATAATCCATATATTTATTCCTCTAATATTTATTATTCTAGGGTTATCTTGTATTATTTACGTTTCCAATCATGTCTGTAAAATATTAATAAGGACCCAGCCTTAAAACATTACATATTCTTGAATTAAATGAATAATTCACAATGAGAATCTTTTCAGGTTTAGAGTTTTAGAGAATTAAGACATAACTATTACATCTCAAAGATTACAAGGTAGACACATCAACTCAGTTTCCATTTTTTTCAAAAAATATAAACACTCGAACAAAAGAGTCATGTCTAGTTCCATGTTTTAGATATCGTGACATTTCCTTGATCCCATCCTTTACCGTATTCCACTTTAAGTCCTGTGGAAAACATTTCAAAAACATGGGATGACCACAAAAAGCTCAGTAAGGGATATAAAAATACGGAAAGGAAACATTAGTCCATGTATACATAAGAATAAATGAAAACACACTTTACTCATAAAACATAATCACTTTAACATACCTCATGAAATCATAAGATTTATGAATAACTCATAGAAACCATAAGACATAAAAGTAACTTGAGGCATTCATAACATTCTTACGTTGGGAGTAACCCTCATGGTTACGTTTTGAATACCCATCACAGTATATTCCCTAAATCTCTTCATAGAAACCTTAGCGTTTAACTCCTTCACATTACCCAATGCATTGGAGAGCTATATCGGGCTCACCCGCCCTTAGTTTATCACGGAACCACCCGTCTTCATAAACAATTCCCAAGAACGATAACATAATTGTATCACATAAAACATGCATAAAGGAAACATAACATTTCCACATTTAAATAACAAGATATAAATACAACACATTTATAAAATAAAAACATTATCAAAACCATTTTCAATACCAAAATAAAATAGAAGTAAAACATGGTATTAATATTTCATTTTAAAAAAAGTTAATGGCATGCAGAGGAAGCCAAAACTCAAATAATGGTCACGGCGGCAGAGAAGTCGTTGTCACCACATACATAAAAACATTCCCATTTTTTGTTTAGTAAAATGCTTCATATAAAAAGATTCCTTTTGAATAAAAGTAAAATTCAAAGGGGTTTATACACCGTATAAAAGAAAGTTGTGTATAAAACAAAATATGCCTCAATGAAAGGAGATTGAGATAAAGTCCCTTACCACTTTGAAGCTTTTAACATTTTAAACCATGAATATCCATATAAATAAATCTTTAAAAACAATTATGAAAACATGGATATTAATGAGAAATATTTATAATAATAAATCATTAAAACATTTAAAATGATATTTTAGTTAAAGAGTTTTTTTAAAAATGAGAGACACTTGAATACAAATAATTGAGGAATAAAATTTAATCAGAAATTTATAATATCATGAGAATAAAGGGATTCATGATATAATATGTAAATGGACAGTATATACACCATATATGAGTGAAATGGTGCATAATAACAATGAATTCTCAATAGAAATTTAAAATGAGATGAAATCCCTTATAAAGAAGGTGTCCTTAAATTAAGGATAAATGAATCTCATAATTATGTGTGAAAAATATAAATACACCCAATATAAGTGGATATTAAGTGTAAAACAACCATAGGTCATTCAAACATATTCATAGGATGACATATTCAATAACTACATGTTGAACCCAAAGAAATAAAAATTGGGTTAAGAAGTTACCTTGTAAAAATTCGACAGCCTAACGACGTCACATTAAAATTCAGAAAATGAGTTGATGAGACATAAATGGTTTCTCATCACTTGGAAATAAATTTTACATCAATAACGATATATAATAACATATCCCAACATATTAATATGTAAATTAAAAGACCTAACAAAAATAAGTCTTTTAAAAAGAGGAGGGTGAAAGGTTCCCTGCCCGACTTGGGTAACTTTCGAAACGTACAACCCATGAAAGAATGACTAGACAACATTGATGTAAATACTCATAATAGAAATTTTATTACACAAATAGTAGAATAATGGGAATTATATACACCACTCAAAGGAAATGGTGGCAAATGTAGCATAAATCCCACATGAATAAAAATGAGATGAAAAATCCCTTATGAAAACTCGACAGCCTAACAGCGCCTCATAAAACTTCCAAAAATGGATTTATGATATCAAATAGGGTCTCTCATAATATTAATCTTAAAATTACAGATTTATTAAAATAAAATAACTTCCCCAAACATAATAAATATGAGCTTAAATGAAATGACATAAAAGAGAGTACTTAAAAAGAAAGAGAGAGGTAGGATCCCTTACCTCAAGTCCGACTTATCATGTTCGTTTCTTTATATTTCTGAATAACAAACTAGAGTTAATTTATACTTTCGTAAGAACATTTTTCAATTTCATTATTTATTTTATATCACTTATTACCATGTTATGAACATTATGTAATTATTTAAGTTAATAACGGTCGTTTTGTCGATCATTGGTACTTGAGTCAAAAATAAACATCTTATAATTACAAGTTGTTCATGTGGTAGAATTCCCATTATATCCAGAATTGTATTCATGATGTAGATATCTTATATATCATATATATACAGTATATACTTGCATTTATAATATTACATAACATTTAGATGTGAGAAATGAAATGCACCGTTCATGGAGATGGTAAGCCGTACGTACGCATGAACGCTACTTTCATTTCTATTTCATATTTAATGGAATTAAAACTAAATGAGATATATATATATATATTATAATTAAATTATAATATATATGTTATATATGTCACATAATTTCATTAATTGCATTCTTTATACATTCCATGTATTCCATGAACGAGTCACATCACTTGAGGGGGCGGTAGTCCACACTTCCTCGAATGAAATTATCGCATTTGCACAACATGCAAAGAAGAAAGGTATATTATAAATGTAAAATACATACGAATAGAGAAGAAATTAATATAATATATATCATAAATAAATATAGTTCGATCATAATGGCCACCATGAGAGGTGGTACGAGAAAATAGAACAATCATCGTTTCGTGAGGGAGTAATTCACCATCCACGGAAACAATATGTTCTTTAACCATTAGATGGAGGTGTGTGTAAGTGTAGATCGAATAAATCTCATAAAAACATCCTAGTATATTGAATATTCTGTTTTTGTTACAAAATAAAGGAATAAAAAGAGTTTAGGGTGTTGGGGAATCAAAATAAAACAAAATAACATAGGAGAGGACATTACCTTTAAATCAGGTAACTCTCTTTGGTTTGACCCAAAAGGGTTTTTTGAAGATCGTTCTGCCTAAGGTAAGGTTTCTAGGATGAAGATAGAGATTTTTAGAGATAAAATGAGAAGAGTTTGGTTGATCCAAAGGCTTTAGAGGTGAGGGTAAGGGGGTAGAGGTGGGGGCCTTTTATAAGAGGGAGTAGGGGCACTGTTGGTAAGTCTTCAAAAGTTACATTATTATAAAATGATTATCAGATATCAAAGGCCCCACAATTTTATATTTCTAGGATAAGGGGACAAGGGTTCTCAATCCGCCCATCCAATAGGTTTTTGATAAGTGTATATCTTAGATTTTACATTATCTTTTCATTTTATTTAAATCGTTCATTAATGAGTTAATTGATGCATCATCATGGTGTCATTCATAAATTCATTCATTTATTTTCTAAAAATAATAAAAAAATAATATGATGTAGTAAATCTTTTTATCTTTCCAATTAATACTTATAGTCAAAAATATAACTTTTATAACACCATTTAAAATTTGTTTTAGTAAAAAATTACATGTTTGTGACATTTTTATTTTAACTTTAAATAAAAAGTTATTAATGTCATTTTCTTACCCAAGTGGCTCCATGGGGTCCCCAAGTTGACCCATAGACTGTCTTGGTCGGAAATGACTCATCTAGTAAGGGTAGGACATGTGTCAAGGTCATTTCATATTATTATTACATTATCTTTACATTAAATTACACTAATTACCTTTAATCACGATTAATAAAACACAAAAGTTACTATTCACCAAAAATTATTTTAATCCCATTGAACCAAATTTTACACCATAATGAAAACCATTTATGTTGTATTTTTTAAATTCAAGTCACAGAGGTGGTAAAATTTCATTTAAACGAAAAATTAGTTTTTTAACTACCACTTAGTGGTTTCCCTATTCATCAAAAATTGAAGTTTTTCCGAAAAATACAAACAATTCACCCTAAGCTATATTTGATATTCCGAATTTAAACATTATTTCTATTTTAAAAAATTAAAAACATATAATTTTCATTAATCAATTTAATAATTAATTCCCGTTGTCAAAACAAATAGCGTGTTTTTAGGAAACAAAATATATCAAAAGATTGACACTAGTTTAAGTCCAATTTCAAAGTGAAATTAATTACAATGACCACCATTGGATTAAATGGTAAAAATATTATCTAATTACACATTAAAACCAATTTAAAATATAATCTAATAATATAAATAAATTAGATTTAAAGGAGGTTTTGAATTAAAATACAACATTTTACACTATTCATTAAAAAATGAACTATATCGGAAAAATACCAAAAATTTATACAAACTAAATTTTGATGTCCCGATTCTAAAAAGAATTTTATTTTTTCAAATAAAAAGTATTATATTGTCAAAAAGTGTATTTAGAATGGGTTCTCCATCAAAAGGCGGTTAATCGAACTTTTAAAGAATATTAGAATATTTATGCTTAAAATTGGATTCATTCGCATTTTAACTGTCTATCATTTATTAAATAAATGTAAGAATATTTGAAAAGCATATATAATCACATTTTAGTTTTTTCTGTTCATTCCCCCCATTACATCGACTAAGATTTTACTACCATTTACAATAATATATTTATGTTTTTAGTGTGCATCATAAGATTTCAAAGAAACTCGTTGTTGCGTATTGGGTACGCCATAGAACATAGCATCTCCTTTAAAGTAATATCAATATTCTATTCACAAATATTAATAAATATGAAAAAGTAATATTATTCATTTACCTGGGGTGTTACATCCTTCCCCCCTTTTGGAAATTGCGTCTTCGCGAGTTTAAAATTGGGATTGGAAACTTCATTGAAAGCTCCACATCCGAAAAAGAGTAAATTTGACTATCAATTTAAAAGAAAGAAAGAGAAGTACAAGGGTCTCCCAAGTTAACCCATACTAGGATTACATGTAGGGAAACATGGATATGGAATAAAAAAACAGACCTTCATGGTCTGATGGAGAGTGATAGAAAACATGTTTAGGAGAAAGTTAACCACCAGAAAATCACAAACTTGTGATGGGTTAAAAAATATTTAATTCTCCAGTCGGAAAAATTAACAGACAACATTTTTGTTTTAAATTAATTTTCATTGAGGAATTTATTTGTGTGCTTAACTAAAACATAAGGAAACATTCTTACCTATCATGTTGACATTCAACGTTTTCTAGATTTCTTACCCAAACTCATATTTTCTCCAAAAGACGAGCATTTAGGATAAATTGTTCACATTAAGAGCACTATAATCAACTTTTAGAGAATCACCTAATCCAAAAAATAGAACTATATGCTTCCCATTTATTTAGACCTTATCCAAAATCAAAATTATTAGTACGAGATCAGATAATCCACAAAAGGATTATCCTTTATAAAAAGAAAATCTATTCTTAATCTCCAAAATTTGTCCAACAGAACCCAAAGTTCAAAGAAGACCATTCGATAAACAATTTGTCCATAAAATTATTCAAAGTAAACCAAACTAATATTGAAACCCAAATCTTTGAAGGATTTAATCACATAGTATCCCAAGGTAAAAATTAACATTTATCTCCAAGTAACATCAGTTGCTCTTAAAGTCTCATATTGAAAGGTAATTAACCTAATCATATATCTTCCATGATAGGTCAATATTTTCATAGATATCCAAAAATCAACTTATTCTTGATTCATAAAATTATATAACTAAAAATAATTTGTCATACTAACCAGGGAATTAACGTAGTCCAGTGGTAGGCGATAAATACCAGTCGCACTTTGGTTGTGGGTTCAATTCCCACAGTTATGTCCGACGAGACCGATTGTCACATGGTCTGCGTGTTGTCCTTTTTTTCCAAAACTATATAATTCTCAATACATTCCCCCAGGGAGATATAAAATCATAAAAAAATAACCATAACATAATTTAACCTCAATATTATCTCATGCCTTTCATTTTCCAACATAACATATAGTAACCTATAATTACCTCAAAAGTAAGGATCATATAAACCCTAATGGTTACCTTTATAATTATTACCTGAACTTCTACATCGAGTTGGTAATCTCATACATGATTCATTAGAGAACTAACCCAAGGTTCATGTGGTTAATCCTGCCTTCTGATAGTTGTTTTATAATAACCACGATATTTCTCATTGAATCCCCCATTTCATCTAGTCTCTTAATCAGAGAACCACCACAGTTTCCTTCAAACCGGTTTTCACTTTGGTGCCTACTAGATCCATCCATTTACTGAACAGAAAAGGTCAGTGTGAGTATATCATTAGAATCATCATTTAATACTATGATATAATTATTCATTTTATATTAAGCTCATTCACTTTATCTAAAACTATGACCCTTTCTGAAATCCTAACCATTATGGTAATGTCACTTGTGCTTAAAGGATACCCTAACCTCTAAAGTTATCTAAACCGACCTTCGATACCAACTATAAAGACACAGACATAAACCATTACATATTCTTGAATTAAATTAATAATTCACATTGAGGATCTTTTCAGGTTTAGAGTTTTAGCGAGTTAGGATATAACTATTACATCTCAAAGATTAGAAGGTAGACACATCTACTCAGTTTCCATTTTTTTCACAAAATATAAACTCTTGAACAAAAGATTCATGCCTAGTTCCAAGTTTTAGACATCGTGGCATTTCCTTGATCCCATCCTTGACTTTATTCCACTTTATGTCCTATGGAAAACATTTTAAAAACTTGGTATGAGCATAAAAAGCTCAGTAAAGGATCTAAAAATACGGAAAGGAAACATTAGTCTACATATACATAAGCATAAATGAAAACACACTTTACTCCTAAAACATAAGCACTTTAACATACCTCAGGAAATCTAACGCCCCGACCCCAGTTACCCAGAGTCGGTGCATTATTACATAACATTGGCATGATCACAAGAAAGATCAAGTCTCGAAATACCGATTAGTTTAGTAGCCTTGGAAACACTAGATACAAACATAAAGTTTTACTTTACATCATAAAAAAACATCTTGTCCTCATATCCCCTCATACTATCCCTACAGGTCATTCATAATTTTACTTCTTTATAATCCTGGGAAAAATAAAACATTGAAAGGGGTGAGCTCAGATGCTCAGTAAGGATAACATTATAGCAGAAGCTTTCATAGATAAGCATAAACACTTAAGGCAATTTATAATTAAAACAAAAGCCTTTTAAACTTCAACTTCAGCATAATATGGCAAAGATAAAATGAAATAATGCCATTTACTTATTCACATGGATATTATACTAGTCGAACAATCACATGCAATATCAATAACCACTTTCATAATGATGGAATGCATAATGCCAGAATATCATAACCACATATCCAAGGCCTCGTTCCAAGACTACAAATAAGATTTTGCCAAGGCCTTGTTCCAAGACACATGTTTGTCTCAGGAGACATACCGATGCATCGAGGAGATATAGAGGGATCCACCCGTCACTTATTATATCCAATGAATTCCTCATATGAACAGGTTTAAACATAACATAAACATTCGTATTAAAACAAGCATATGAAATGTCAATACTTTGACCACAAACCATGAATGGTATAAAAATAGCACATGCACAATAAAACATAACTCATTCAATACAATATGGAAGATTTTATTGTATCACATTAACCTCAATCAAGAATAATGAAGGATGTCGACATAGATGAAAATAATCATCAAAACTATTTGAGAGAAATACCCCCCATTTTCTTGAAATCATTTAAAAGTCACAGTATTTGTCAAGAAGCCATTTAAAAATAGATTTTTTAATCAAGGTGTCCCATACCACATTGAAACTTTTAAAAGGAGTTTTAATTTTAAAACTTTAATTTCCATATAAATAAATCCTTAATACCACTTTTTCAAACATGGACATTAATGAGAAAGATTTAGAAGAATAAGTCTTTAAAACATTTAAAAATGGTATTTTAGTTAGAGTTTCTAACCAAAATAGAAACTTGAATACAAATAATTGACGAAATCAAAACATTTGAATATAATGAGAATAACGGATTTCATGATATACTATGTCAAAGTTCATTATATACACCACATAAAAGTTATTTGGTTTATAACAACAAAGAAGTCTCAATGGAATGTAAGTTGAGATGGAATCTCTCATAAAGGCCGTATCCTTAGGTTAAGGATAAATCAACGACATAGTTATGTGTGAAAAATATAATTACACTAAATATGATTGGATATTCAGTGTAAATCAATCAAAGGATATTCATACATAATCTTATAAAAACAACACCAATGAATTGGATGTTTAACTCAACAAATGGAGAATGAGTTAAAATTTCTCTTATAAAATTCATATCGATGACTTGAGAAATTATCACTGGAGTGATTATGTGTATAATATGTATATCCACTAAAAAGGGGAGTGTAAATTATGACATATAAAAATGAATAGCGATTCCACACATAATCTCGGAGTAAAATAATCAATGGAGTTTGCGTAAATCCGAATAAATGGAAATTGAAATTTCAAATTCCCTTATTGATTTGGTAACTTATGAAACATACAACCATGAAAGAAGGATCATACAATGATGATTTAAATACCCATAAATTAAAGTATAATACACAATGAATACAATTATGGGTACTACACATACACCACATGCAATAAATAAGTGGTGAACAATGGAATTATCACGAAATTAAAAGTGAGATAAGAAACCCCTTACTTTGTACTTTTTCCTTGGTCGCCGGTAGGTTAAACTCCTGTATAATGGATAAATAATTTTTATTGAATTATAAAAGAATAATTTACATTAATATGATATCATATATGATCTTTTAACATTGATTTGTTAATAATATCTTAGAATTATCGTCATTTAGGGTGTTAGCGGGTTCATTTTACTTTATATTCTTTGTTATGTGAGCCATATTCATTATTAATGGGATGTATATTATTCATATACAGAATTATATCAAGTCCTTAGATACTATTTTTAAATCATCAAATGATAATTATACTTTAATGGATATGATGGAGAATGAATCTCATTGCGTTCGTGGAGACGGTAGTCCGTACGTACGCACGAGCGAAAATATCATTATTTTGATATTAAAATAATATATAATTGGATGGTATATCATATATAAAGAATCATTATCATGCTATATTTATTATTTACATGATTTACACATCATTATTATACCCATCCAAATAATAATATATTGAATAACAATTACACCATGACGTGGAGACGGTAAGCCGTACGTACGCACGTATGGTGACATGTTATTCAAAGGGTGGATAGAATACTGAATATTGTTGTACCATATTTATAATAACATCACAGTATATATATGATACTAGAGTTATTATTTTAGAATGGTAATAACAAAGATAGAAGAAGTGGAAGAAGAAAGGAACTTGAAAAGGGCTGGTGAAAACATTACCTCTTCTCCGGGTTCTTCCTTTTGATTTGATCAAAAGGGATCCTTAGGTCAGCTTTCTGATCAAACTAAGGCTTCTAGGTTGTAGTGATGGAATTTGATAGAGTATTTGGGCAGGTTTTGGCCGAACCAAAATGCTTTTAAGGTGTGAAGAAATGAGAAGAAGGAGTGCCATTTTTTAAGAGGGGTGAGAGGAACCTTTGGAAAAGCTAGAAATATTAAATTATAATAAATTCATATTAGGTTTCTAATGGCTCCAAAGTTGATTATTTATAGGTTAAGGTGGGGATGGTTCTAAAACCACTAAACCAAATGAATTTAGACAGGTTTGGGTCATTATATTAACCTTATCTTTAAGTATTAACTCTTAGTTAATTAGTTTCACTTTTATAATGTCTCTTTGTATTTTTATATTATATGGTTAATAAACTTACCATATACATCCAACAGACCCCCAAGTGGTACATTAATGATACACCTATCCTTAAATAAGTATCTTGGCCGAACCTTAGATTTTTAGGAATTTAATATCAATTAATAATATAATATTTGTTTTAAGAACCCTTTTATGTCAATTTTGACACTATTCAATAGTTGATATTTGTGAAACACATAACAGAATGATTACTTAGAAAAAAGTTAATTAAATCAAAAATAATATGTCATATTAACCTATAAA
Source organism: Viscum album (assembly GCA_963277665.1). NCBI lineage: Eukaryota > Viridiplantae > Streptophyta > Magnoliopsida > Santalales > Viscaceae > Viscum > Viscum album. The sequence goes on along the minus strand of OY728161.1, from coordinate 575,684,195 downwards.
ATTAGTTTAATTCAATAAAAGTCTCAAATTATATTTATTTTGGTATTTATAATATAAATTATTCTAATTTTTCACTATTATGGTAATTACTGCATCACCATTGTGTCATAAATAAATTAAATTATTTAATGTCTAAAATTTATAAATAAAATATCATTATGTATGAAATATATTTATATTTATAATGAATATTTATAGTCTAAAATCCAACATATATAACCCTATGTAACAATTGTTTTTCTAAAAGATATATGTTTGTGTCATTTTTGTATTCATTTTAACTTAATTAAAATAAAGTGTCCCTATCACTTACAAGTGGATCCATGGGGTCCCAAAATCGACCCAAAGATGCCCATGGTCGACCATGTATCAACCAATAGGGTTAAGACATGTTTTAGTGTAATTTAGTATTATTATAATATTATTTTGTTAACCCTTGTTTACCGGATTTACCCTTTGACCATGGTAAATAAAATATTTACCGAAGTAATTATCCAAAATGTCTAAAAATAAAATTTACCTATTTACACAATTTGAACATCCTGATTCAAAGTATGGAATAAATTTTTCCAAATTTAAAACACATAAGTGGCAGAAATTAATTTAAAATTAATTCCCGTTGTTAAAACAAAAAGCGTGTTTTTAAGGGATAATAACTATCAAAAGATTGGCACTTGTTTATGTCTGGTTTAAATGTGAAATTATATAAAATGACCCACATTGCATTACATGGTAAAAATATATTTTAAATATAATTTTAAACCACTCAAATTCATAATTTATCACTATTAATTATTTCAATTAAAAATGTATTTTTTAATTAAAATTTAGTAATTTTTTACTATTCATCAAAATATAAAAGTTATCTGAAAAGTACCAAAATTTCACCCTAGGATAATTTCGTTATTCCAAATCCAAAAATAAAGTCTATTTTACAATATTAAAAAAATAATATTTACATTTATTAATTTAAAAGTGATTCCTGCTTTCAAAACCAAAAGGCGTATTTTTAAGAAATAATAACTATCAAAAGTTAGACACTTGTTTATCTCAAAGTTCATGGTGAAATTACTTAAAATGACCATCATTAGATTAAATAGTAAAAATATAATCTATTTATACTTCCAAACCATTAAAATTTATAATTTAACAATATAAATTACTTTGATTAAAAAAAGTTGTTTTCAGTTAAAATTTAGTAATTTTTCACTATTCACCCAAATATGAAAGTTATCAGTAAGACACCAAAATATTATTGATACTAAATTATTATGTCCCGATTCTAAAGAAGAATTTAATTTTTTCAAATTCAATATATAAAAGTTTCAAATATTGGTTTTATAAAGGCTTCTCCATTAAAAGGCAGTAAAATTTCATTTTTTGAAAAATACTTCTTTTATCTGAAAAAATGAATTTGTTCATAAATCATGTCTTAGAAACTCATAATATGGATCAAAATTATAAGGATAATATAATAATTAAATTTTTTTAATACTATTCATAACCTCTTCTGAACGGCTAGTTTGGTAAGTCATGGTGTACTTGAACTCAGTGTTGCGTACAACACACGCTATTGTATTATTCAAAGAGAAGTGTACCATGGAAGATTGGGGTGTTACATTCACCACTCCTTCAATAAATTTTGTCCTCTCAATTTTAAAAAATTTGTCCTGAGAATGGAAAGTCCCACATCGGAAAAAGTGTCAATAAAACTATCACTTTAAAAGAAATAAAGAGAGGTCTAAAGGTCACCCAAGATAACCCATACTAGGATTCCAGGTAGGAAAACATGGATGTGGATGATAAACTAAGTGTGAAGTTCTGAAGGAGAGGGATAGAAATCATGAACATGAGAAATTTAACAATAAGAAAAACACAAACTTGTGTTGGGACAAACCATCCTTAGTCTCCTAGTAGGAAAAGTAAACGGAAAACATTTTTTGTTTTAAGTTACATTACATAAGGATGAGGAAATCATTTATGATATTTAATAAGAATATAAATATATATACTTAATTTTTAAGTAGAGTTTCATTCTTTAATATATTTCCACCACTAACTCATTTTTTTTAAACGATGAGTATTCAAGAATACTTGGTCACACTGGAAGAGCTAGAATAAACTTCTATAGAATCACATGATCCATGCAGGATAAAATATATAATTACATTGTATTTAGAGATTAATCAAAACCAAAATGGTTAGTAAAAGATCTAATGATCCCCCAAAAGGATATTCCTTGAGAGAAATAAATACTAATATTAATTTCTAAAATTAAACCAACAATACCCCAAAGTTAAATAAATACCATTCAATAAGCAATTGTCCTTAAAATCCTTAAATATAATCCAAACTAATATTGAAACCCAAAACTTATAAGAATGTAGTCTTCAATGTTAAATTGTATATCCAAATGACATCATCTACTCTTAAAGTCACATACTTAAAAGTAATTAACCTAATCATTTCTATAAACAACCCAAATCACTATAAATCCATAATAAAAACATAGATAAAAATCCACCATTACTCTTCAAATGAAATCCCATACTATTCTATTTTCCTTTGACATATAGTGTTCCCAACAAAGTGAACATCTTCCAAAATAACATTTATCACTTAATCACCAAATCATTTTCCTATACTAAGGGTATTTATTTGATAAGACATAAGAACCCAAATCAACTTATTATTGATCAATAAAATCATCTAACTAAAAATAATAGTCACACTAACCAGGGACTTAACGTAGTCCAGTGGTAGGCGATAAATCCCAATCACACTTTGGTTGTGGGTTCGATTCCCACAGATTTGTCCGACGCGACGGGTTGTCACACGGTCTACGTGTTGTCCTTTTTCGAAAACTATATTTTATAATATTACCAAAATGAGATAAATTCTTCAAAATACCATAACATAATTTAACCACAAATGTTATATCATACCTTGCATTTTCATCCCAAATTATAATAACTTATAATTCTCTCAAACCCCAATGATCATATAAACCAAATGGTTTTTTATACCTATATCCACATGAGAAGAGATAATTCTTCCTCAAATATCATTCTCACATGGCAAACTGTGGGGTTACAAATACAAGAGAAAATTATTCCAGAGTAAACCCATCAACAAGGAGCACTAATATTTTTTAAACATTTCTCCAACCATTTATCTCCACATAGCTTCTTCTTTGACCAAGAAAATATCCTATAGAATAGGGCATTCACTCGGGTAATGGCCAGGTCCCCTACATTTATGACAAATGACTATAAATGGACTCTTGGGACCATTTTTATCTTCTTCCGTAGTACTCTTCATTTTGCATCGGAAATTCTTCACTTTATGTCCTTCATTCCCACACGTAAAGCATTTCTTGGTCCCATTGAGACACTTTCCCTGGTGTCTCCTACCACATTTATTGAATGATGGAAATTGAGGGTTCTTTTCTCCATGGTCTCAATTGCTGGAGCTCTTATCATTCATCACCTTTCTCTTCCTTGTTGATTCCAGGAGGTGGTTAATATATACGTTGTTGATAATATTTTAGGAAAACTGATTTGGCATAAAGACGATATCTTTTATGGCTATCAACATTCCATTTTGTTGCTCATTACCACCACCGTTCCCACCCTGTACATCATTCTCAAAGTCACTATGACTTCCTTGGAATCTAGCTATTGACTAAAACCAGAAAGCATTGTGTGAGTAACAGTAGTCATAAAATCATTTAGAGATTAACATGTCACCATATTCTCAATTTGAAACATATTAGGATTAACCAAGGTCATTTACTCTCATATTATATATATACTACTTCAAATTGGTTTGTAGAGAAAATGTAAATTATCCTAAGCATATCCCCCAGGAGTGTCGTAACCAAGAGTGCAGCAAGGCCCGTTGTCGTGCACCAGTTCCCATTCGAGTCCAGCTCAAAGCGGTGTTTTTGGGTTTTACCCCTAGGTACATCTGTGCCAGAGCTGCCTCTACCTGCTCGTATCCAGACAGAGATGTATTTCTCAGAAAAGTCACAAAATCTCTACAATAGCAAAATTATAGGAAGTTATTCAATGCTAATCCTCAATGTTCATCTTAGGTCTTCGTGCTCTAATCAGAGTTTATCTAAATATAGATTTCAAGGTTTATACTAAACTTCCTATGATACCAACTGTAACGCCCCTACCCCAGTTACCCAGAGTGGGTGCATTATTACATAACATTGTCATGATCACAAGAAAGATCAAGTCTCGAAACAACGATTAGTTTAGTAGCTTTGGAAACACAAGATACAAACACAAAGTTTTACATTACATCATAAAAAAAATTGTCCTCATATCCCCTCATACTATCCCTGTAGGTCATTCATAATTTTACTTCTTCATAATCCTGGGAAAAATAAAACATTGAAAGGGGTGAGCTCAGATTCTCAGTAAGGATAACATTATAGCAGAAGCTTTCATAGATAAGCATAAACACTTAAGGCAATTTATAATTAAAACAAAATCCTTTTAAACTTGAACTTCAGCATAATATGGAAAAGATAAAATGAAATAATGCCATTTACTTATTCACATGGATATTATACTAGTCAAACAATAACATGCAATATCAATAACCACTTTCATAATGATGGAATGCATAATTCAAGACTATCATAACCACATGGCCAAGGCATCGTGCCAAGACTACAAATAAGATTTTGCCAAGGCCTTGTGCCAAGACACTAGTTTGTCTCATGAGACCTACAGATGCATCGTGCAGCTATAGCGAGCTCCACCCATCACATATTAAGTCCAATTCATTCCTCATATGCACAGGTTTAAACATAACATAAACATTAATATTAAAACTAGAATACGAAATGTCAATACTTTTACCACAAACCATGAATGGTATAAAAATAGCACATCCACAGTCAAAAATAACTCATTCGATACAATATGGATGATTTTATTGTATCACATTAACCTCAATCAATAATAATGAAGGATGTTGACATAGATGAAAATAATCATCAAAACTATTTGAGAGAAATATCCCCCTTTTTCTTGAAATCATTTAAAAGTCACACTATTTGTCAAGAAGCCATTTAAAAATAGATTTTTGAATCAAGGTGTCCCATACCACTTTGAAGATTTTAAAAGGAGTTTCAATTTTAAAACTTTAATGTCCATATAAATAAATCCTTAAAACCATTTTTTAAAAGATGGACCTTAATGAGAAAGATTTAGAAGAATAAGTCTTTAAAACATTTAAAAATGGTATTTTAGTTAGAGTTTCTAACCAAAATAGAGACACTTGAATACAAATAATTGAGGAAATCAAAACATTTTAATATCATGAGAATAAAGGAATTCATGATATAATATGTCAACGTACATTATATACACCACATAAAAGTGATTTGGTGTATAACAACAAAGAAGTCTCAATGGAATGTAAATTGAGATGAAATCTCTCATAAAGGTTGTATCCTTAGGTTAAGGATAAATCAAAGACATAGTTAAGTGTGACAAATATAAGTACACTAAATATGATTGTATATTCAGTGTAAATCAGTCAAAGTATATTCACACATAATCTTATAAAAACAACACCAATGAATTGGATGTTTAACTCAACAAATGGAGAATGAGTTAAAATTACTCTTATCAAATTCATATCGATGACTTGAGAAATTATCAATGGAGTGATTATGTGTAACAAAAGTACATCCACAGAAAAGGGGAGTGTAAATTATGACATAAGCAAATGAATAGTGATTCCACACATAATCTCGGAGTAAAATAATCAATGGAGTTTGCGTAAAGCCGAATAAATGGAAATTGAAATTTCAAATTCCCTTATTGATTTGGTAACTTATGAAACATACACCCATGAAAGAAGGATCATACAATGATTATGTAAATACCCATAAATTAATGTATAATACACAATGAATAAAATTATGGGTAGTACACATAAACCACATGCAATAAATAAGTGGTGAACAATGGAATTCTCACGAAATTAAAAGCGAGATAAGAAACCCCTTACTTTGTACTTTTTCCTTGGACGACGGTAGGTTAAACTCATGTATAATGGTGAAGTAATTGTTATTTCATTATAAAAGAATAATTTACATTAATATGATATCATATATGATCTTTTAACATTGATTTGTTAATAATATCTCAGAATTATCGTCATTTCGGTTTTTAACAGGTTCATTTTACTTTATATTCGTTGTAATGTGAGCCATATTCGTTATTAATGGAATGTATATTATTCATATCCAGAATGATATCAACTACTTAGATACTATTTTGAAATCATAAAATGATAATTAAACTTTAATGGATATGATGGAGAATGAATCTCATCGCGTTCGTGGAGACGGTAGTCCGTACGTACGCACGAGCGGCAATATCATTATTTTGATATTAAAATAATATATAATTAGATGGTATATCATATATACAGAATAATTATCATGTTATATTTATTATTTACATGAGTTAAACCTCATTATTATACCCATCCAAATAATCATATATTGAATAACAATTACACCACGACGTGGAGACAGTAAGCCGTACGTACGCACGTATGGTGACATGTTATTCAAAGGGTTGATAGAATACAGAATATGGTTGTACCATATTTATAATTACATCAAAATATATATATGATACTACAGTTATTATTTTAGAATGGTAATAACAAAGAAAGAAGAAGTTGAAGAAGAAATGAACTTGAAAAGGGTTGGTGAAAACATTACCTCTTCTTCGGGTTCTTCATTTTGATTTGATCAAAAGGGCTCCTTAAGTTGGATTTCTGATCAAACTAAGGCCTATAGGTTGTAGTGAGGGAATTTCAGAGTGTATTTGGTCAGCTTTTTTCCGAACTAAAAGGCTTTTATGGTGTGAATAAATGAGAAGAAGGTGTTCCCTTTTATAAGAGGGGTGAGGGGAACCTTTGGAAAAACTAGAAATATTAATTTATAATAAATTAATATTTGGTTTATAATGGCTAAAAAGTTGATTATTTAAAGGTTAATGTGGGGAGGGGTCTAAAAAAACTCAACCAACAGAAGTTTGACAGGTTTGGGTCATTATATTAACCTTATCATTAAATATTAACTCTTAGTTAATTAGTTTCACTTTTACAATGTCTCTTTGTATTTTTATATTATATGGTTAATAAACATACCATATACATCCAAGAGACCTCCAAGTGGTCCATTAATGATACAAATATAATTTAATAAGTCTCTTTGCCGATCCTTAGATTTTTATGAATTTAATATCAATTAATAATATAATATTTGTTTTAAAAACTCTTTTATGTCAATTTTGACACTATTCAATAGTTGATTTTTTTGAAACACATAACAGAATGATTACTTCGAAAAAAGTTAATTAAATCGATCATAATATGTCATATTAACCTATAAAATTATTGTAATTCAATAAAAGTCTCAAATTATATTTATTTGTGTATTTATAATATAAATTATTCTAATTTTTCACTATTATGGTAATTACTCCATCACCATTGTGTCATAAATAAATTAACTTATTTAATGTATGAAAATTATAAATAAACAATAATTATTTAGGAAATATCTTTAGCTTTCTAATGAATATTTATAGTCTAAAATCAAACATATATAACCCTATGTAACAATTGTTTTTCTAAAAGATATATGCTTGTGTCATTTTTGTATTCATTTAAACTTAATTAAAATAAAGTGTCCCTATCACTTACAAGTGGATCCATGGGGTCCCAAAATAGACCCAAAGATTCCCATGGTCGACCATGTGTCAACCAATAGGGTTAAGACACGTTTTAGGGTAATTTAGTATTATTATAATATTATTTTTTTAACCCTTGTTTACCGTATTTACCCTTTAACCATGGTAAATAAAATATTTACCGAAGTAATTATCCAAAATGTCTAAAAATAAAAGTTACATATTTATACAATTTGAAAATCCTGATTCCAAATATTCAATCCATTTTTCCAAATTCAAAACACAGAAGTGGCAGAAATTAATTTAAAATTAATTCCCGTTGTTAAAACAAAAAGCGTGTTTTTAAGAGATAATAACTATCAAAAGATTGACACTTGTTTATGTCTGGTTTAAATGTGAAATTATATTCAATGACCCACATTGTATTACATGGTAAAAATAAATTTTAAATATAATTTAAAACCACTCATATTCATAATTTATCACTAGTAATTATTTCGATTAAAAAAATTGTTTTTAATTAAAATTTAGTAATTTTTTACTATTCATCAAAATATAAAAGTTATCCGAAAAGTTCCAAAATTTCACCCTAGGATAATTTCGTTATTCCAAATCCAAAAATAAAGTCTATTTTACCAAATTCAAAACATAAGAGTTGCATTTATTAATTTAAAATTGATTCCTGCTTTCGAAACCAAAAGGCATATTTTTAAGAAATAATAACTATCAAAAGTTTGACACTTGTTTATGTCCAATTTCAAGGTGAAATTACTTATAATGACCATCATTAGATTAAATAGTAAAAATATAATCTATTTATACTTCCAAACCATTAAAATGTATAATTTAACAATATAAATTATTTTTATTAAAAAAAGTTGTTTTCAGTTAAAATTTAGTAATTTTTCACTATTCACCCAAATATGAAAGTTATCAGAAAGACACCAAAACATTATTGATACTAAATTCTTATGTCCCGATTCTAAAGAAGAATTTAATTTTGTTAAATTGAATATATAAAAGTTTCAAATATTGGTTTTATAAAGGCTTCGCCATTAAAAGGTGGTAAATTTTCATTTTTTGAAAAATACTTCTTTTATCTGAAAAAATGAATTTGTTCATAAATCATGTCTTAGAAACTCATAATATGGATTAAAATTATAAGGATAATATAATCTTTAAAATTTAGTTAATAATATTCATAACCTCTTCTGAACGGCTAGTTTGGTAAGTCGTGGTGTACTTGAACTCAGTGTTGCGTACAACACACGCTATTGTATTATTCAAAGAGAAGTGTACCGTGGAAGATTGGGGTGTTACATGAAATCATAAGATTTATGAATAACTCATAGAAATCAAAAGACATAAAAGTAACTTGAGGCATTCATAACATTCTTACGTAGGGAGTAACACTCATGGTTACGTTTGGAATACCCATCACATTATATTCCCTAAATCTCTTCGGAGAAACCTTAGCGTTTAACTCCTTCACGTAACCCAATGCATTGGAGAGATATAACGGGATCACACACCCTTGGTTTATCACGGAACCACCAGTCTTCATATAAAATTCCCAAGAACCTTAACATAATTATATCACATACAACATGCATAAAGGAAACATAACATTTCCACATTTTAATAACAAGATATCAATACAACACATTGATATAATAAAAACATTATCAAAACAATTTTCAATACCAAAATAAAAGACAAGTAAAACATGGTATTTATTTTTCATTTTAAAAAAGTTAATGGTTGTAGAGGAAGCCGAAACTCAAATAATGGTCACGGCAGTAGAGAAGTCGTTGTCGCTGCATATGTAAAAATATTCCCATTTTTTGTTTAGTAAAAAGCTTCATATAAAAATATTACTTTTTAATAAAAGTAAAAGTGAAAGGGGTTTATACACCATATAAAAGAAAGTTGTGTATAAAACAAAATATGCCTCAATGAAAGGATATTGAGACGAAGTCTCTTACCACTTTAAAGATTTTAACATTTTAAATCATTAATATCCATATAAATAAATCCTTAAAAACCATTTTGAAAAAATGGATATTAATGAGAAATATTTATAATAATAAATAATTAAAACATTTAAAACGACATTTTAGTTAAAGAGTTTTTAGCAAAATGAGAGACACTTGAATACAAATAATTGAGGAATAACAATTAATCAGAAATTTATAATATCTTGAGAATAAAGGGATTCGTGATATAATATGCCAAAGGACAGTATATACACCATATAAGAGTGAATTTGTGCATAACAATAATGATGTCTCAATAGAAATGTAAAATTAGATGAAATCACTTATAAAGAAGGTATTCTAAAATTAAGGATATATTAATCTCATAATTATGTGTGAAAAATATAAATACACCTAATATAAGTTGATATTAAGTGTAAAACAACCAGAGGTCATTCACACATATTCATAGGATGACATATTCAATTACTACAAGTTGAACCCAAAGAAATCAAAATTGGGTAAAGAAGTTCCCTTGTCAAAATTCGACAGCCTAACGACATCACTTTAAAATTCAGAAAACGAGTTGATGAGAAAAAAAGGGTATATAATCACTTTGAAATAAATTTTACAACAATAAGGATATAGAAGAACATATCCCAACATAGTAATATGTAAATTAAAATACCTAACAAAAAGAAGTCTTTTAAAAATAGGAGGGTGAAAGGTTCTCTTACCGACTTGGGTAACTTTCGAAACGTACACCCCATGAAAGAAGGACTATACAACATTGATGTAAATACTCAAAAAAGAACGTATATTACATAGAGAGTAGAATAATGGGCATTACATACACCACTCAAAGGAAATTTTGGCAAATGTAGCATAAATCCCACAGGAATAAAAGAGAGACGAAAATCCTTTATGAAAACTCGGCAGCCTAACGACGCCACTTAAAACTTCCAAAAATGGATTTATGATATCAAATAGGGTCTATCATAATATGAACGTAAAAATTACAGAATTAGGAATATAAAATAACATCCTCAAACAAAAGAAATATGAGCTTAAAAGAAATGACATAAAAGAGAGTACTTAAAAAGAAAGAAGAGGTAGGATCCCTTACCTCAAGTCCGACTGGTCTTGTTCATTTCTTTATATTCCCGAATAATAAACTAGAGTTAATTTCTACTTTCTTAAGAACCTTTTTCAAGTTAATTATTTCTTTTATATCACTTATTACCATGTTATGTACATTATGTAATTATTTAGGTTAATAACGGTCGTTTTGTCGATCATTGGTACTTGAGTCAAAAATAAACTTCTTATAATTACAAGTTGTTCATGTGGTAGAATATCCATTATATCCAGAATTATATTCATGATTTAGATATTGTATATATCATATATATCTAGTATATACTTGCATTTATAATATTACATAACATTTAGAAGTAAGAAATGAAATGCACCGTTCATGGAGACGGTAAGCCGTACCTACGCATGAATGCTACTTTCATTTCTATTTTGTATTTAATTGAATTAAAACTAAATGAGATATATATATTGTAATTACAGTATAATACATATGTTATATATTTCACATAATTTCATTAATTTCATTCTTTATAGATTCCATGTATTGCATGAATGAGTCACATCACTTGAGGGGGCGGTAGTCCACACTTCCTCAAATGAAATTATCGCATTTGCACAACATGAAAAGTAGAAAGGTATGTTTTAAATGTAAAATACCGAAGCATAGAGTGGAAATAAATATAATATATATCATAAATAAATATAGTTACATCATAATGGCCACCATGATAGGTGGTAGGAGAGGATATAACAATCATCGTTTCATGAGGCAGTAATTCGCCATCCGCGGAAATAGTATGTTCTTTAACCATTAGACTGAGGTGTGTGTAAGTGTAGCTCGAATAATTCTCAAAACAAAATACTATTATATTTAATATACTTTTGTTGTTACAAAATAAAGGAATAAAAAGAGTTTAGGGGGTTGGGGAAGCAAAATAAAACAAAAGTACATAAGAGAGGACATTACCTTTAAATCGGGTAACTCCCTTTGGTTTGAACCAAAAAGGTTTCTTGAAGAGCTTTATGCCTAAGGTAAGGCTACTAGGATAAATATAGGGATGTGGAGAGATAAAATGAGTAGAGTTTGGTCGAGCCAAATTCTTGAGAGTTGTGGGTAAGGGGGTAGAGGTGGGGGTCTTTTATAAGAGGGAGGAGGGGCACTCTTGGAAAGCCTTGAAAAGTTACTTTATTATAAAATGATTTTCGGATATCAAAGGTCCCACAATTATATATTTCGAGGATAAGGTGATAAGGGTTCTAAATCCACCCATACAAAAGGTTTTTGACAAGTTTATGTCTTAGATTTTATATTATCTTTTCATTTTAATTAAATCGTTCATTAATGAGGTAATCACTGCATCATCATGGTGTCATAAATAAATTAATTTATTTAATGTCTAAAAATTATAAAAAAAATACTATGATGTATTAAATATTTTTATCTTTACAATAAATATTTATAGTAAAAATATGACTTTTATAACCCCATGTAAAACTTGGTTTAGTAAAATAATACATGTTTGTGACATTTTTATTTTAACTTTAAATAAAAGGTTATTAAGGTCATTTTCTTACCCTAGTGGCTACATGGGGTCCCCAAGTTGACCCATGGATTGTCTTGGTCCTCCATTACTCATCCAATAAGGGTAGGACATGTTCAAGGTCATTTAATATTATTATAACATTATCATTACCTTAAATTACACTAAATACCTTTAACCATGATTAATAAAACTTAAAAGTTACTATTCACCAAAAAATATTTTCATCCCATTGAACAAAATTTTACATCCTAATGACAACAATGTATGTCGGATTTTTAAAATTCAAATCACAGAGGTAGTAAAATTTCATTTAAACCAAAAATCATTTTTTTAACTACCACTTAGGGGTTTCACTATTCATCAAAAATTGACGTTTTTCAGAAAAATACCAAAAATTCTCCCTAAGGAATATTTGATATTCTGAATTTAAAAAATATGTCTATTTTACAAAATTAAAAACATAAAAATTTCATTAATCAATTTAATAATTAATTTCCATTGTCAAAACAAATACTGTGTTTTTAAGAGACAAAATATTTCAAAAGATTGACACCAGTTTAAGTCCAATTTCAAAGTGAAATTAATTCCAATGACCACCATTGGATTAAATGGTAAAAATATAATCTAATTTCACAATAAAACCAATTCAAAATATAATATAATAATATAAATAAATTAGATTAAAATGAGGTTTTGAATTAAAATACAACATTTTACACTTCATTAATAAATGAAATTTATCAGAAAAATACAAAAAATATATAAAAATTACATTTTGATGTCCCGATTCTAAAAAGAATTTCATTTTGTCAAATATAACATATAAAATTGTGAAAAAGTGGATTTAAAAGGGGTTCACCCTCAAAAGGTAGTTAATCGACCTTTTAAAGAATATTAGAATATTTACGCTTAAAATTGGATTTATTCACATTTTAACCATATAACATTTTTTTAATAAATGTAAAAATATTTGACAAGCATATATAATCACTTTTTAGTTAGTTCTGTTCATTCCCGCCATTACATCGACTAGGAGTTTACTACTATTTACAAAAATATTATTATGTTATTAGTTGCATCGTAAGATTTCAAAGAAATTCGTTGTTGCGTATTGGGTATGCCATCGAACAAAACATAACCTTTAAAGTAATATTAATATTATATTCAAAAATATTAATGAAAATGAAAAAGTACTATTATTTATTTACTTAGGGTGTAACAATATTCATAATGATGGGTAATAATAAAATTTAACCTCATTTATCTATTTCGATCAGTAATAATTTTCCTATATATCATTTTTTGTTATTTTTCATTATTATTATTCTTTTATAAACATCAAATAATTATAATTGTCAAATAAAGAAAAAATTCACATTAATTTTAATAATTGTAATGAAATATCTTCATCATTTTCCATATGGTTAATTTTTATCTAATATTATTGAAGTTAGAAAATATTCTTTTATTATTCATCACATCAGTTACATTTCCCAACATAAAATCCATTGTTTATTGTCATTATTATGTTACATGATTTTTTTTCAGTAAATAAGTAAATTATTTTCTTAAATATTTTTAAAGGATTTTCATTTAACATAGGTATATTTTATTGTATCACTTAAAATTTTATTATATAAAAATTTCATATTTTCATGATTTAATTATTGTTAATTAAAGGAAAAATAATGTTTTAATAGTTTACATTACACCATAGTAAATTATTTAAAAAAATTATCATTGAAATTATATTTATAATAACGATTCAATTAGTTTATTTTTTTTTAATATTTCAGATCAATTTTAATCATTATTTTTCCAAAAGACATGAATTTACTATAAAACCCACATTTTTGTTGAATTTATGGAATAATTTAATTCCATAGTATTTATGGTCTATACCTCATTTAGTGCACATCAAATTTTTATGTTATCATTTTTTATCTATGATGTAATTCTCTCTATTAATCTTCATCATCAATTGATATTTTTTCTCCTTTTTGTACATGATATTTTCTACCATTGATATATTTAACAATTTTTCAATGTTACATAAACCACATAAACCATTTTTTTGTAAATTTTCAGAATAATATATAGTTTAATAATAATTTTATTAAATTTAAAGCGGGAATATTAATTTTCTATGTACTCATTCTAAAATATTTATTTATTTAATATTTTAACATAATATTAAGGGATTCTATGATTATTATAGAAAAATATAAAATAATTGGAAATGTGTATGAAATGTGTTCGTATGATATATCCCTTCAATGAAATATGTACAACTCATGAGGCATACAATAATCAGTTTCGATTTTTATATTCCAAACTATATATTAATCCTTTCATGGTTGAGAGTCCATGATGGTATTAATATGTCTTCTTTTAGAGGGAATGGGGATATATAAGATTTCATTATTGAGAGGCCTTAATGAAAAGAATATGATGTTATACGTTATTAATTTCATCCAAATTAAATCAATTATTAATTTTCATACAGTTAATTACATTTTTATCAATGAATATAAATTTTCTTATCGTGTGAAATTTATGGATTTTTTTTTCAAACTCTTACTTAGTGATTATATAATATGTATTAATGATAAATTTCATTTTATGAAACCCTTAATTATAATATTAACATACCCTTCATTATGTATTCCTTTACCCATGGTATTAAAAAGGAAAATCAGAATGATTTCAGTGATGTACATGTCCGGAACCCTCCTAATGGATTCTATCCCATGACTCCCCAAGATGACCTCCAATAGATAATGGGGCTTGAAAAAAGAATAAAATAGAAAAATAAATATAATGTTATGCCATTCCATATACACATGTACAACAACAATCATCTCCATGCCCATAAAATGGTAAAATGTACAAACAATTTAACAACCATGCATGCATACATCTAAATCCCACAACTAGAGTATGATAGGATGTATATGAAAGTAAACTGAGCCAAAAAAAGACCACCACAAAGAGATATATATCCATTCCAACCTAAATGTATGGATATTGACTTCTATACAGATACTATGGTAAAACACATTGGTATATATGGTCTCACTGAGAATAATCTAGTCCTGGTCCATCAATGAAACTGTTTAAAGGAAACTCATCTACACAGGGCAAAACATGTTGTGAAAATACCATGTAGGGGTGAGTAACTATCATGCATATAAAAATAATATCTATATATACTCAACAATGGCACACAATCTAATGGTAATGTTACAACTATAATTCCATACTAGGATTCCAGCTAAAAAGTCCAATAGATTAATCATCTGGGAGAATACTCATCACATGTTAGATAACATATACGATGTTCTTCTGAGAGGTAGTTCTCACAAGGTATCTCCATTTTAAGTATACATTAGAAGTATTAATAGATACAATACACAAATTTGGATGAAACCCATGACCATGATGTATTCCAACAACTCAAAATAGAATAACCTACTATGTAAACAATTGATGTCTGCATTGTTTTTGTCACGATGAATCCAAGAACTCCATGTAGTGTAATAATAAGATAAAGGTTCTCATTTTGAGACTTAGAGAAGGATTCCAAAAACTATGTCCAAGATTTCTCGCTGAAGGAATTATTGTCATATGAGTAATAAGTAATTCAATAATAACCCTTAGGGAATGGATGTGGGGAACATTCCCTAATGAAACATATCTGAGATATATAGAAAAAGGGATCTAATACAGGATTTTAGGAGTATATTCCATGTTATAGAGGTACACAAAAGGTCCTTTTAACCATGGTTCATGCCTATGTAAACATCCCATGTCTCTGTTAGTGTTTGTGTAAAAGTACATGGTATGCAGCTATCTGTGTACTTCATCATAAGTTCCAATAAATGGGTATTTCTTCATACAACTAGCCAAGTCATGTATTTATAGGAGAACACTATTTTCTCATACCCATGTACTCCATCCTGTGTTTTTATACCCTCTACGGTATAAGATGAGATATCAAGAGAGGCCACATGTTGTGTGATCCTTAACATTCTCCTAAAACCCTAGCCACATATAAGGGGGTCCACCATGACTTGTATTCACATATTACAATCCATTTTGATTGGTATTTCTATAATCCCACTACTCATCTTCATGTAGTGTTGTGTGCTACTCAGGAACCAAATCAAGTCATGAATCACATCTTGAAAGTATGATCTTGAATGGCCAACCATTTTCTTCTTTGTAAACTAAACTCCAACCATCCACACCACTAAGAAAATTTCATCATTCATTATTCATCATTGTGTGTCAAATAAAATTAAATACTGGTACCCAACACCATATTATATCCTTTTTATTCCATCCTCACACCACCATTATGACACTCTGATCCTAGATCTACAATATCGAAATGTTTCAAAACTAAAAATGTGCACAACTAATAATTTCATGGTGAATGTAGATCCACATTTTAGTGTATAACATCCATGATGAATGAATAAATTAACGATAAATTTACAAAAGACCATTATAAAGAACGAACATGGGTTGATGTTCATATCATATTTGATTCATTGTCATTATACTTAATAACGAAGGTATAAAAATTAATCAAAAAGAATTTATCTGAAATAATATCCTTAGTAATCACACTCCACAATATTCACTACCCACTTATCAATATATTGGTTTATATATTTATTTTCATCATATAAATAGAACATGGAGAAAAAATAAAATCTAAACAATATCTTACCTTGATATGGATCAATCTTTGATGAATAACTAGCCAACTCTATGATAATTAGGGATATCCTCTTATTCCATCTTGCATCAGTCATCGATATTCAATTTGGTATCTTTCCACCAATGGAATAACCCCAACACTCTCCAATGGGTTTCCAATGATTTGCTGTGTTATTTGGATAACCCTTCAATTTTACCAACAACAAGTTTAAAATGATGTGAACTAGTTCACTACCCCAATAGATGAAATAAAATAATTTTATTAAATTATTCCAATAATTTTATGCCCCTGATGAGTTTTCTACAAACACCCCACACCCAAAATGTATATCTTGCACTAGGCTAATAGCCACATTTTGAAATTAATGATGGCATCATATTTCGGATATGGGCCCCCATTTAAATGTTTATTTTAACTTTTACTAGAAATAAAAATCCATGTACTATTTAATATATTTAATATATTTAATATATTTCATACATCTATTTTGGGACCACTAGGGCTTGGAATTTCACACTGTCTTAGTTCCATGTCTTGAAAATAATCTATACAATATCTAAAAATTATACATATGAAATATATGTCATCAAATTCTCCCCAAAATAATTATTTATTTCCCCAAAATCCAAAACATGTGGGTACACAAATAGAAGATTTAAAAAGCATGTATCTATGCTTCTCGATCTTAGGTTATCTCTCAAATATTCTCATGATTCCACTAAAAATGAAGAAAATGAATATCTCCCCCATGAAAGCAACCATACTACTGATAATCAATCCAAACCATGTACTCTGCAAAAGGTATATTCATATTTTGTGTCTACCTTATTTCATTTGATAACATGTGATGGTTAATTCACGTAGCTCATCAGTTGCAACAAATGGAAGATGTTGTGTACCGGAGATAACTATGGCATTTGATCTAAGTGGTATGACACCTCACCAACTCCACAAAGTATATGGAAGGGACAATTAATCATAGAAATAGATTTATACCCCATAAAAATCTCCATAATCAACATCGAGATGAATCTTGTAGAAATATATAGTATCCCTACTTGAACTCGAAATGCCTCTGTAATCTATTCATATAATTATTTTGATGATACTATGTATTCCTCATCATTCTGGGATGATTTCAACCATTTCAGTAGTAGCTCACACCACATCTAGGCACATAATTTCTGACTATCCTGGGTTATTCTAGTAATGTGGCGACCAATAGGGTCACCCCTAGAAATCCTTGAATGATTCCACACCGATGGTGGAATGAAAACTCTTTTTGAATGAAAACTCCAATAGTGGTATATAATCTTTCATGTTGCATCCTAATTCTAAAATGCAGGATCATATAATTTCCTCCAAATCCTGAATGGTTCAAGAATTATAGATGTTATTATGGGGGTGAAATGTTGTGCTCTAGTGTAACTGAGTCCCAAAAAAATTATGTAATCCCATATATAACTGATATGTGAAGTGATAATTATAGTGTGAAATGATCATCGATGGAACTCCATGGAGTTTAACCACATCCCACTCATAGACATATCCTATTCTCTTTAATGAACTGTCCTTTTATATAGATAGGATGTGGGATGAATTGGTGATTTAGTCTATGATCACCCAGTTATTATCATGTCCCCTAGATCAATGTGGTAATCTTTTCACAAAATCCTTAGATATCCAATCCCACTTCAACATTGGAACCTCAAGGGGTTGATACAAACCAACTTGAACTTGGGGCTCAGACATCACATGTTGACATTTAATGTATCGAGAGATGTTATTTGTAACTCCCTTTTTCATCCAAGTCCACCAAAAATGACATTGGAGGTCCTGGTACATCTTTGTAAAATCTAGATGTATTGTGAAAGGATATGTATGAAACACTCTCAAAACATCCACCTGTAATTTAACTAGAAGCATTGTGTGTCCCTTAAAAAGATTGAAATTGTCCCCACTATCATAAAATCTATCTGGAACATATATAGTGTATATATACTTATCAATGGTCTAATAGTTGGTATCTATAAATTGTGCCTCCCTGAATCACTAAAAAATTGGATGGGTAACAACCATATACTAGTGGGATCCTATTCCAAATCCATAAAAAAAAAGACAACTAAAAAGTGGCTAACTATTGAGATTCTTCATTCATAAATTGAGAATATTATCTCCTAGTGAGTGGTTCAAATACCACATTCCCATTCATATCAGTATATACTATCTCAAAGTCAAATTCCTAGAGAAACTATTTTTTTCACGTCTATCTCAATTTAATTTCCTATTTGGATAATATGTACATGAGAATCTTGTAGTCAGAATAGATTATAAACTTCTAAACCATCAAGTAGTGTCATCACATTTATAGTGAAAATAATACTTCATCCAACTGATGATCATGGGTCATGTAGTTCTTTTCATGAGGTAACCACTTAGGTGAACCACTGGTAATCACTACCTACCTCTACAACATAATATGGCAGAGCTTGGATCCCGATGCATTATAGAACCCCACGTACTCTACACTATCGAATGTCAATCTAAAGGTGGGAGATATTTTCAATTTATACCTCAACTCCTGAAATTCCTATTACCACCTCTATGTACACAAGAATGGATACCCATTTCGGGTGAATGGGGTCATGGGTACTAATTTACTAGAGTATTTAGGTATGATTCTATGGTAATATCCTATCATCCCAAGGATGTTATACACTATATCACACATTTAGGTGGCTCTTTATAATACACTTCCTTGATCATGGATAGTTCCACTACTATTAAAACTTCTAAGATAACATGTCCCAAAAAATTGGGCATCTTATATCCAGAACATGGAACATTGAGATCTTTCCCTACTGTTGTTTCTCTCGGTTCACTTCTGGAATCTTCCCTAAGTATCTCATGTGCCCATCCTTGAACACCGAGTAAACAATAATATCAGAGATGAATACTACAATGATATGGACTAGGAATGGTTGAACGATACACTTCTTGAGTCCCATGAAAACTAATGGGGAATTCTACATGAAAAAGGGAGTCACCATGTACTCAAAGTTACCGTAATGACATCTGAAATAATATTCAGCACATCCTCACCCCATAATCACAACTACTGATATCATGAATTCATTTCAACATTCAAGAACAATAATCACCTCTCAATTGATCATTTTTGTCATCAATCCATGGTAATTGATACTTGATCTTCACTATCAACTTGTTCAAGTTTCGATAGTGGACACATAACCACAAGGTATCATATGCCTTCTTGGAGAATAAACCTACGACTACCTAGGGTGAAAAACATGGCCTTTCAAAGCCCTTCCACTTCAAGTCCTCCAAAGTTAGAATCTACTCCTGGAGCTCTATGGGAAAAATTTGATACAATAGAACATATATCACTACCTTATAATGGTGTAGATCAATACATAAGTCTATCTATTGGTGGGGATGTGTACATGGAACATACTCATGGAAGATGTCCTTATACTCCACCACCACTGTAGGAAATTGGAAACTCCTATTATCGACTTAACTAAGGGTCATTCTAACAAACTGATGAGTAATTAGATACACCCTCCTATGAATGAGTCTATCCGGCACTTACCAAGATTCCTTTTAACCCATAGGGGAAAATATAATCAAATAATAATGAATACATCTTATCTGCCACCTGAAATATTCAATATATGTATGAAAAATAGATAGATAGTCCACACCAAACATGATTTTTCATGACTTCCTCACTATATAAATGTGATACCAACACAAACACCCACATTAATGATTTTGGTAACACATTAAGCACAAGTGTGTGGTCACTGAGTCATATCCATTATGAGTCTCTATGTGTAAGGATTCATACAAGGGATCAACCAGAATCTCCGTGCCTTGAAAAAGATATTTTCAAATAAAGGAATGCATAGTCCCAATTTGAATCATTCCTACAGTTAAGGTAGAAAACACACAGATTGAATCTTGTATCATTACTAGAGCATCTAGGTTGTAATCCTCGACCACTTTCATCTTCCCCTTGCCACTGTCCTCCAACTCCCTAATCCAATTATAGACCACTAGGGGTTGGTGGTGGAAAAAATTCAAAATTTCACTACTGAAAAAATACCCTATACCAATAGTTTGGAGAACCGTTTCCAAGTAAGTCGTGGGGATCGGTCTATACCAACGGTTTTGGGAAACCCGTTGGTATAGAACAATAACAATGGTTTTGAAAACCATTGGTATAAGTAATATGAAAATCTATACCAATGGTTCCATAAACTATTGGTATATGTAATTCAAAAAATAATCATTCGGTTGGTTTTGATCCCAACACCTCTCGTTTCTAATTGAACGACCTAACCACTAACCTAACTTACTTTTATGAACATAATTTCATAAATATAAATATGTATTATCATAAGTATTTTAAATTTTGATATATTTAATGTCTACTGTAATAAGATTCCATTAATAATACATGTACCTATACCAACGGTTCTCAAAACTATTGGTATAGACCTATAACAATGGTTTTTAGAACCGTTGGTATATGTTGTTTGATTTTGGGACCTATACCAACAGTTTTGGACAAACGTTTGGTAAAGGTCTATATAAGTGACCTATACTGATAGTTTTGGCCAAAAAGTTGGTATATGTCTAAATTAGTGATCTATACCAATGGTTTGGACAAAACCATTGGTATACATCATATTTCCAGTAGTGAATTAGAAAGAAAATCAATTGTAATAAATTTTAAAAACTTTTAATAACTTGACACAATTTCTAGTGGATTGAAGAAACTCCTTTTGCTCCATGACTCTTCTCCTTTCTACTTTCACCAACTCAAAACATTATGAAAAGTATGCATCTACATATTCATATCCAATCATGTATGCATGAGTTTGAATATGCATTTGTAGAACAAAATTTTCCATAATGTGTCCTGGTGGTGATAGTTGCTAGAAGATGATTCATCGATGAAAAGGGGGATCTTTTGTTCGAAGGCTCATTTACTTGCTAATTTCTCATACTAAAATCACAATGACGAATCTTCTAGGAGGTACGCATATTCATTCATGTTGATATGAGAATGAATATGCATACCTCTGAGGAGATTCTTCATTGTGATTTTTGTGTGAGAAAGTTGCAAGTAAATGAGCCTTCGGACAAAATAGGAGCCGTCAATCCACTGGAAATTGTGTTGCCTATAAGTAATGGTAATTATTAAGAAGTAGTTCTAATTTTTTTTTCATATAGTGTTTTTATAATTTCAAATTATTCAAAAATAGTAATGATTTTATATTTTGTAGAAAAATATGGAACAAGGATGTCGACAACAATCATTATTAGATGATCGCTCTTGGATAAATCAGCATAAAAATTCAAATGGTTCTAGTTTAAATCATGTATATATTGAGGGTTTTGAAGCTTTCTTATCATTTGAATCATCATAACTAAAATATGTTTCAGAAGGAACAATAAAGTCTCCTTGTAAAAAATGTGCTCTAAGAACGTCTGAATCATTTGACAAGGTTGGGGGACATCTCTTGCGGTTTGGTTTTCAACTAGATTGTATATTTTGGTATCAACACAGTGAATGTAGTTCCAGAGAAGATACTAATAACTTGATTCTGGATCCATCATAGTTTCAAAATTTAGTACATGAAGTTGTAGGTCCATCTGTTTAAAAAATTGAAACTCAATATGATACTGATTTACCTCTTGAGGTGGCACCATCCAAAATTTTTGAGTTGTTGAGGTCTGTTAAGGATTCATTATATCCTGGTTTCATGTTAAGCAAATTGGAAGTGGTTGAAAAATTTATGGGTATTAAATCAAATAATGCAATGTCAAACAACTATTTTGATCAGATATTTTCTTTGGTTAAAATACTATTACTTGAAAAAAATCTGTTGACTTCAAATTATTATGACAACAAGAGGCTGGTTCATAATCTAGGCCTTAGTTATTAGAAGATTCATGAATGTCCAAATGATTGCATCTTATATTTTGGTGAAAATGATTTGTTGGATAGTTGTCCCACAAGTGGACAATCAATGTATAAAGAAGCTCAACCAGGGAAATATGGATCAATTCTAGTAAAATAATTGAGATATTTCCCACTTACACCCAGGTTGCAGTGTTTATTTATGTCTTAGAACACAACGTCAATGATGTCATGTCATAAAACCAAGATTTCAACTGATAAAAGCTTAAATCATCCATATGATGGTGATTCATGGAAACATTTTAACCATCTGCATCTATCTTTTGCTTTAGAATCCCAAAACATGCGATTGGGCCTTTCTACTGACAGTTTCTGTCCATTTGGTTCATATGGTAGTCAGTATTCATGTTGTCTTGTCATTATAACTCCATACAATTTACCTCAATGGATGTTGATGAAGGATCCCTATATCTTTTTGGACTTATTAATCCCAAGACATCCCAAAAATAATTTTGATGTTTATTTGAAACCATTTATTAATGAGTTAAATGCATTGTGGAGTGATTGTGTAAGTACATATGATGTTGCTGTGAAACAAAATTTCATATTAAAAGCTGCATCGATGTGGATGATTAGTGACTTTCCGGCAGATGGCATGTTATCTGACTTGAGTACACATGTTTCTAAATCATATCCTTACTATATAAAATACAACAAAGCATTTGTGCTCGTCAATGGAAAAATACCTTGCTATTTTAACTGTCACTGCATATTTCTTCCAACTGACCATCCTTTTCATAGGAACAAATCTCATTTTAGAAAAGGTACAATTGGAAGGGATGAACCTCCAAAAATAATCTCAGGTACAGATTTAAAATTAGTTGTATTTTCATTACCTCACATCACATTTGGGCCAACAGTAAACCAACAAAAAATTCACGGATTTGTGAAAGAACATAATTGGATAAAATGAAGCATTTTTTGGGATCTTCCATATTGGTTTGATTTTTTGGTCTGCCACATGTTGGATGTCATGCATATTGAGAAGAACTCTTTTGATAATTTATTTCATATAGTTTTGGATACACTAGGTAAGACCAAAGATACTGTAAAGGCACAATTAGATCTTGCCCAAATTTGTAGGCGACCAGAACATGAACTATTTGAAAATGTTAGATACAGAAGTTAATGAAGCCAAAAGTAGCTTATACACAATCCAAAGATATTCGCTTATTATTTTGTCAGTGTATTGTATATTTGAGACTTCTAGATGGCTATGCTTCTAATTTGGGAAGATGTGTTAAGAATGGTTATATTACCAGATTAAAAAGTTATGATTGTCAGGTTATAATGGAAAGACTTATGTTGATTAGATTCAGAGGTTTTTTGAATTATATGATTTGGGATTCGATAATAGACATATACTATTTTTTTGAGACATTTGTGTAGTGACAAAAAATTACTATGCACTAAGAAAACTGGAAGAAGATGTTGCTGTAATTATATGTAAACTAGAAAAAATCTTTCCACCATCTTTCTTTGACTTAATGGAACATCTGATAATAAATTTTCCACATGAAGCTAAATATGGAGGTCCAGTAAAGTTTCGATGGATGTACCCATTCGCGAGATGCATGCAAAAATTGAAGAAAAAATTACGTAACAAAACATCAGTTGAAGGCTCAATTAATGAAGCTTATTTGCAAGATGAAGTCGCTTTTTTTTCTGCTCTCATTATTTTGAATCTCAATATCCATAAAAACACAATCATTGGGGATGAAATGAGGGGAATGCTAATGAAAAAATGGAACATAAATTATCAGTTTTTAATCATCCAAATCTTGATTTCAGTGGATTTTATGAATGATGTCTTTCAGATGATGAACATCACAGAGCACATACATATATTCTGCTCAACTATGAAGAAATGACATCATTTGTACTGTGAGTTATTCTATCAATTATTCTATAATTTATGTTATAGTATGTAAACTTATTTTATTTTTAGGTTATATGATAATAATATCAAGAAGCAACTTCTACAAATTACAGCAGCTGCTCTTGAAGAACGCAGACAAATTTTTTTTTCTCAATGGTTTTAAAAATTGGTAACTTAAATTATTTATGGTTTAATATCAATTCTTTTTATTATTTATTATATTTATAATAGTTTAAAAAAATTTCACGTGTCTCAATATGCTGATAAAATTGATAAGCGACTGTGTATATTGAGTAACCCACCATCCAAAATGGTTAAATCTTATAATGCTTATGTGGTGAATGGTTTTCAATTTCATACACGTGCATATGGGTAATAAAAAAACAATGAACAGTGGAATTTTCTTGAGAGGATCACATCATAGAGAAACTAAAGTTGACTTTTATGGCATTCTAGATGAAATTACTGAGCTGTATTATATAGGACAGAATTACATAACGATGTTTAAATGTAGGTAGTTGGATAATGAGAGAGTCTTTCATGTTCATCCGACTCATGGAATCATGAATATTAAATACAAATGTCTTCTTGAAATAAATGATCCATTTTTTCTGGCTCAACAGGCACATAAAATTTGTTACACAAAGTACTGTTCTACTTTAAGATACTTGAGTGATTGGTGGAGCATAATAAAAATGAAATCTTGGGAAAACCAGTTTACTCAAACTGAATGTGGTTCCGCTGAAGTGGAAGGAATTGAAAATTTTCAAGAGACTGCTCAAAATCCATCTTTTTCACAAATAGATGTGAATATCGATGATGAGACTTCACAATTAAGGATCGATGAGGATGAAGATGTTAATGATGATACAAATGAATTTGAATTGAAAAGAGATGATGAAACTGAAACTCATATGGATACTGATGATGTTGATGAGGAAGATGAAGACATTGACATTGACAGCTATATAGATGAGGATGAAGATGGAAATTGAGACAGTTAAATGCTGGTTATAATAATAACTAATATATATCTATATATAATAGTCATTTTTTACTATCTACTAACAACAACCATTTTGTGTTTTAAATGGATCCAGATCTATTTCACGAGTTGCAGGAGGCTGAGATACCCTTGGATGAGGGGGATTGTGGACCATCTGACCCTCAACCTATTGACGGTTCAGGGGGTACGCGGAGGGGGCACGGTCTTGCGTCACTGATGATTCCTGACACTATCCCTGAGCGACGTCCACATCTGGGCTTCAATCAATGAACACAGAGGTATGGTAACCTATATATTTTAGTTAGCTTTCATTAATTTATTTATATATATATATATATATTAATTTTTTGATTATTTATTCCTTTTTCACAGTTTTTCACATGTAGCTATTGGATAGTGGAGCGTAATCTTGCGAAATTATTTTTCTCAACCATGGATCACATTGGAATAGATTCCCGTTGATGTCCGGTGTGACATGTTCATTCATTGGCTGGAATGTAAATAAATAATATTTATTGTGAAATTTATTTTATTAATAACTTGATATTATAGATTATTTGTAGGGTTTATGGTATCACATTGATTATAGAATGCACAACGCTATGCACATGGCATGGTAGGTGTCTATGCGTGACAATTTCCATCAGTTTTTTGCACAATTTGAGAAGAACAACCATTAAGAAAGCATGAGTGACAGAATTTGATGAGTCATGTAGAGCCCACCGACTAGAGTACATTTCATCTCACATTTGGGATGGATTATGTTTACATTGTTTGTGTGGTTTTTTTCAGAGGAGATCTTCCATTGGATGCAGAACCCAGGGAGACATGAGGTGACACATCGAGCTGTATTCGTACATTCAGTATGCATAGAGAGAATCTGGTAAGTATATTTTTTAAATATTTTATATAAATTTAAATATAAAAAATTTATTTTATATTTATGTAGGCAGTTGAGCATCCTGATATTACAGAGTTCGACGTTTATCGGAGGATGTACAATGATATAGCCACTGGAGAGATTAGAGGTGATCGCCAATGTCAGACTGTGGTTAGTATTTTTTTTCAGTTTGACAATTAACTGCATAAAATATTTTCACAATTTGAATTTTAAATTGGAATTGAAGGAGTCATATGAGGCTGCACCCACTTAGACACAGGCAGAGAGTCAGGATAAGATGACTGAGCAGACTAGTGCCCACTATTTCGATGAGGCAGAATGGATGAAGGTGACTCAGTATGGCTTTAAGAAGGGCTGAGTAGTTGGTATCAGCTCTCATTTGACTCATGGTACTTATTATGGTTTTGCTATGAAGTCGGCGTCCAGCTCTAGAGGAGCTCATGGGGCGGAATCATCTTCTACATCACAGTATCTGGAGTAGTTGAGAACCCAGGACGATCTTATAGAGAGTTTGCAGAAGTAGCATGAAGAGATGTGTCAGCGGTAGCAACATCAGTAACAGTAACACGAGGAGGAGATGCGTCGATGGCAGCACTAGTAGCAGCAGCAAAATCACAAGAAGATGGAGTACATGCGTCGTCTGACTCGTAGTTTAGAGATGGAGTTTTCTCCACTATCTCC
Organism: Viscum album; assembly: GCA_963277665.1. Taxonomy (NCBI): domain Eukaryota; kingdom Viridiplantae; phylum Streptophyta; class Magnoliopsida; order Santalales; family Viscaceae; genus Viscum; species Viscum album. The sequence continues at coordinate 575,656,632 of OY728161.1, read as the reverse complement.
TACAGCTCCTCCACCTCCTCCAGAAGATGACCCCCAGTGATTTGTTTTTTATGTTAAAAACATTTGAACTCAAGATTTGTTGTAATATGAACTATTTACAGTTTCTATCTTTTACATTGGTCCAAATAGTGCATTTATTTTTTTTATAATTTATTATTAGTATTATATTTTTTAATATTTGTTTATTTTACTAATAATAATAATATTTTATGATATTTTAATTTTTTTTTAAATATTGAGAATTTTAATAATTTTTTATTTTTTATTATTTTAATAATATTAATATTAATTTTTTATTAATCATAATATTATTAAATATATTTTTTTAGTATTATATTTTTTTAATGTTCATTATTTTACTAATAATAATCTTTTTTATTTTTTTATTATTTAAATAATATTAATATAATTTTTTAATTAATCATAATTTTATTAAATATTTTTTATTATGTTTAGTATTTGCGACAAGACCTTTCGCAACGGGCACCCAATGTAAATAATTTAAATACAATTTTTTATTATTAGTATTTTCGACGGGACTATCATCTTGTCGAAAATACTAATTGCGACGGGCCTGTCATAATATGTTTTTATATATATAATGTATATAATCAGAGTATTATTTGCGACGGGGAACTTCCCTATTGCAAAAGGTTTGTTTATATATAATGGATATAATCTTAGGCTTATTTTCAATGAGACCGTCATAAATAATTGTATTTTCGATGCCATTTTCTGCAACGGGCTATTTGCGATGGGATCCGGTCGCAAATAGCCCCTCTCAAATACCTCTAATTCTAGTAGTGGATTTTATATGATATAATAAATATGGATTTAGTTTAGGTATAATATAATAACATTAATTAAAAATTATATAGTAGTTTAAATAACCTTCAACTAATTTAAAGTACAAGGTAAGTGCTAATTTCAAAATCAAATTATTATCCGAGAATGTTTATACACGAGTACTTTCTCAGACATATTTATCATCCAAGTCCATGTTTCATAAAAATGTATTTCAAAATATTATTACTATTATTCTAAATTTTTTTAAGGTCATCATTACCCATGTTTTAATTTTTATATAATTACTTGAATTTAATATTTTTTCAATTTTTAAATGATGTACATTATGACCATTTCGACAAAATATGGAAGGACTGTTCTTTTTTTAACATATACAACTTGAGAAAAGATTCCTTTATAAGATTCAATGATTCTTTTCAATGAAAATGTTATATTTTAAAATTTCCTGACCCTTTTAAAATAACTTCAATATGAAATTTAATATTTACCTTAAGAAGTTTTTAAAAATTTCATTATACTACTTTTATCTATGTCAACAACCTTTTTTGGAATCTACACATAATTAAGGATGGTCTCATAAGATACTATCTACAATATTTTATTGAAATAGTTTGTGATATGTTTGACTATAGACAAACCAATTTTATACCATTCATGGTTTATGGTTAATTTACTAACATTTCATATGATAGTTTTAATATAAATGTTTATGTTTATTATGATTCACCCTTTTCATATGAGGAATTCATTGGACATAGTTTCTGATGGGCGGGGCTCACTATTTACCCTTAATGCATTGGTAGGTCTAATGAGAAAAACTGGTTTGTGTATTGGATAACATCGTACCCATTTATGTATGGTGTCCTAGCTGTATCCTTGACATCATGTTTATGATATCAAGCGTTATTCATCCCCTCATTATGATAGTAGTAATTGAAATTTCATGTGATTGTTTGACTAGTTGAATTTCCATGATTTTTTATATCTCACATTTGAATATTTATATAGATTTATAGGATCAGCTTATACCACTGCCATATTATGTTCATGATTATGTTTTAATGGAATGGTTTGTTAGTTATTCACCTTTATTTATTGTTTATATTTATTTATGATAGTTTATTCTGTATTTTTACTGTTACTGAGTATCTTAGGTCACCCTTTTCATATGTTTCATTTTTCACTATGATTGAAATATGTATACTATAACATAATTTTAGGGATAAAAAAAAGTTAATAATCATTTTTTCAATTGATTTACTATATTGTTTATCATTTAAAAATTTAATGTAAACATTATGTATGTAATATGTCTTTGAAAAAATATAAACTGATTGACAGTTTGGGATTAAAATCTTCAAACTATGACAATGTAATAAATCATGGCACCCTCTATGTGCTACCGAGTTGGGGTTTCTACAGTTAGTATCACAGTAAGTTTAGTAGAAACCATGAAAACTAGATTTAAAAAAAATATTAGGGAACATAACACTGAGATATAATTTTTCGATAAATATAGAATAACATCCTAGATTTTGGTAAAGTAGTTATTATGCTGGTATTCCTAGCAATACAACCCTATATTGATACTAACAGTGGACATAGTTTGGGAAAAGATGTACCCATGCATAAAAACTGTGACAATGTGCATCGGTCTTAACTCAGAATAACCTGGTACATGACAACATTCCTTAATGTGAACCTGGTTTGACACTCTCTGAGTATATGACTAAGATAATTCACAATCCCCTTACAAAACCATTATTAATTATTTAAAAGTAAATATGTCCCGAAGAAAATCTTTTTTATGATTTCGAGATGAGAAATCAATTAATTTTCAATTAATTTTATGTTTTTTACTAGATAGAAATTATTTATAAAGATTAATAACCTAATCTTGTGTATTCCATTATTTAGAGATAGAACCTAGTGGGTGAAATGAAAACCATATTAAGACACATAATCATTGTAGTGATTCCCATCCTATGAAATATGATGGGGTTTTAGTTGGAGCTACAACTAGTTGTGAGAAACTTATAACTATACTGGAAAAGTTGACTCAAGTTATGAACAATAACCTTAACTTTATGGGGAACCCATCTGTAGTGTGGAGGAATAATGTTAGACAACTTTATAAGAAAACAACCCCCATTATTCAATGGCAGTACAAATCCATCTGTACATGAGTAGTGGTTATGTTCCACAAAGAAGAAATTTCTTGCTTTGAGAAGTAAAGAAAGGGATAAGGTGGTCCTGGCTATTTATCATCTATTAGGGGATACAGATCGATGGTTCTCATTGATTCAAAACACGAATAAGGATGAATAAATATAAAACATTGAATGGATGAAATTTAAAGTAATTTTCTTAGAAAAATATTATCCTCGTGAACACTGAGTAGATATTGAGGAGAAATTTCTATGTATGTGACAAAATGATGATGATATTTTTTCAATGTATACAACAAACTTCAAAATTTTATCAAGGTATTATATGTATTAAATACACAATCCAAATAATAAGGTTAATTGATTAATTTATGGGTTAAAATAATTCCTCTAACATGCACTGGTCTCCCAAACATTTTCCTCATACAAATATATTGTCTCATGTGATCTTAGGCGAGAAAAGTAATTCTCTAAGTCTTCTGACATAAAAATTATAGTAAGAGAAGAAGAGGGTTGTTTAACACTCAGGAAAGGGACATAAGGAAAATGTTATATATAGAATATTTGACTTCCCATCATGTAAAATGTGTGGTATAAAACTCCTTGATTCAATGCTAATGGGAATAAGAATTTGTTACAAGTGTGAAGAAAAAGGCCACCAATCCCATGATTCCATGAGAAATAAAGAGGATAGTAATGTTAAATGATATAATTGTAAATAAATTGTTAATTATGAAAAATATTTTCCTATTCAACAAGAAATGATTCCCAAAATCCAAGGGATCATGGAAAGTCTTATATGATCACAACTCGTGTAGTTGAAGTTCTTAATTATGTAGTTACATGTACATTAATCATATACTCAACATTATCCAATTCATTATCTGATTTTGGAGCATATCACTCATTTATATATTTCTAGTTTTCCATTAAAATTATACATTTCCCTTTTTAATTAATAACATTGTTTTAAGTTAAATCTCCCAAATAAAAGTCTCATTACAAAATGGTTGTGTCAGTTAGTCCTTTATATGAGACATAAATGTGATTTACTTGCTGAACTAGTCATATTATCAATGGTTCACTTTGATATAATCGTTTTTATGGATTGTATTTACTGATATGATGATAAAATTTATTTCAAGAAGAAGGAAATTACAATATATGAGGAATAAGAAGAATACAATGTCTTTAAAGTATAAGAATCATCATTTGATTCTTATCTAGAACCATCCCCAAGAGCACTAATAAATGAATTTATTAAAGAGGAAGAGAAAAAACACATAGTGATGAATAAGGGAATATAACTGCAAGAATGTACCTATTATATTGGAATAAATTACTATATTTCCTAAGAAATTACCTGAAAATCCCCTAGTGCATGAAAGTGAATTTTTTGTTAATTTGATCCCTAATGAAAAGATAATATGAAAGAATCCCTATATAATTTCTCTTATGTAATTTTATGTAGTTGAAGAAACAAATAGAGTATTTGGGTAATAAGGTATTTATTCTCCCAATTGTTTTACCATGGGGTCCACTATTCTCTTTATTAAGAAGAAATATAGAAAAACGATGTTATGCATTGATTTTAATGAAAGAAATTATATTATATTAAAAATGAAGTATCCTATACCTCACATTGATGTCTTGTTTGATCAAAATTATATATAAAAATATTTCTCACATATTTATTTTCATTATGGGCATCAAAAATTGTGATTAAAGAAGGAATACATTCCAAAGACAAATTTTTGGATGAGGTATGAACATTATGATTTTACAGTAATTACATTTGAATTGAATACATAACCCTTTATTTTTATGTACCTAATGAATAATGTACTTATGGAATATCTTGATGAATTTTTTGGTATTCATCAAAGTAATTTTGGTGTATTCTAAATTATTTTAATATCCTAACAATCACATTCAGATTATTATTAAGAATCATAGAAGGGAAGAGATATGTACGAAATTTAGTAAATGAAATTTTGGATTAAAGAAAGTCCTTTTCATGGCCATATTTTTTCCATGGATGGAATATCAGTTGATCATGGAATGAAAAATGTAGTTATAGAATTACCTACACCAACAAAACTAACCTAGGTGCGTAGTTTATTGGTTGGCTGGAAATTATCAGTGGTTATTTCAGAATTTATCTTGATTGGGTACCCCGTTAACTAGGCATACACGTAAAGGGTTTATGTTTTATTGGAAAACAGAATGTGAAGATGGTTTTTATGAAATAAATAAAAGGTCATTCAATTATCTTATTTTGAATCTACCATCTATAATTGATGGTTTTCCATATATAGTGATGCATCGAATAGGGGATTTGTTTGCGTATTAATGAAAAAGGAAGAACTTATCACATATCCATCAAGGTAATTGGGGAATCATGAATAGAACTATCCAACCCATGTTCTAGAGATAGTGGCTGTGATCTTTTCTATTAAAATATGGAGACCTTATCTCTACGGTGAATGATGTGTAATATACATGGGTCATAAAATCCTAAAATATATATTCTCACAGAAAAAGATAAACATCAGACATAGGTGATGACTCAAGAAACCGAAGGATTATGATTCCTCAATACATAATCTCCTAGGGATGAAAAATAAGTTAGAATATTTGTTGAGTAGGAAGTATCATGGTGTTCAATCCTAAATGAGGATTTATTGAGGTCCAATGTTCATAGAACTAGTAAATATGGATATGGAAATTTCAATGGAATGTTAGACATAAATCATCTATAAAATTATTTCTACTACATCATTAATACAGAAGATAAATAATTCTCCATTAGATAATGAGGAATTTTCAAATATGAATAAAATAATGAATGAAGGAAAATTAGAAGATTTTTTTGTGTGAAGATGGTGCTCTAATATTTTTATATAAGAAATATATTACATATATACTTGAGCTTAAAAGATAATTTTTTTGTGTGATGATCATATATCAAATTTCTCCATTCACCATGGTGGCACAAAGATGTATATAGACTTGAAGGGATATTTTCTTTGGATACCATAAATCTTTAAAATTGATGATTGTTTGTATACATGTTTATTTTTTCAATAAGTAAAGGCTATGAGGAAGAATACTAAATGAGTCATATAAAATCTTCATATTCCTATGTGAAGATCAGAGGAAATTATGATGGAAGTTTTCATTGGGGTACCAAAGACTCTTATAAGGAATGATACGATATGGGTTTTTGTTGATTTTCCTACCAAATTAGAATTTTTTTTAAATTAGATAATACATTCATATTTACCACATCCCTAGACTCTATATTAATTATATTTAAAGACTTCATGGTGCACCCCAATCAGTTGTATCTAATCAAGATCCCCGCATTACATCAAAATTCTAGAAAATTATTCAAAAATAGCCTTAAAATGAGATTCTTTTAAGCACTGCCTATGATCCTCAAAGTGATGGAAAATATAAAAGAACAATTCAAGAAATCGAAGACATGATGAGGTAAAGACCATTTTACTTTAAAGGTATGTTGGATTAGTACATACCATTAGTATATTTTAATTACAATAATAATTTTACTTCAAGTATTCAAATGGAAATGTATGAAGAATTATATGGAAAGAGATTTCAAACTACAACTTCTAAATATGATTTTTATAAAAGGAAGCACGTATTCCCATAACTTGTTGACGAAACACAAAAAATGGTAATGGCTATTCAGGATCACCTTAAAGCCGCTCAATGTAGCTGGAAGAGTTATGCTAATAATCAAAGAAAATTTATAGAGTTCCAAGTTAGAAATCATTTTTTATTAAATATATCATAATTAAATAGTGTTATATGGTTTGGTAATTAACTGAAAATGAGTCCCAGGTACATCAGAACCATTTAAATTCTTGAAAGTGTATGAGTTGTTGCTTATCATCTGAAAATGCCACCAAATTTCTCAAAAGTACACAATGTGTTTCATATATCTATAATATGAAATTACATGCATGAACCAATGTATGTACTCACCACTGATTAAATAGAGTTGGATCTTTACCAATCATACTATGAAGAACATGTCATTATTCTTGAAACTCGACAGAAATTTTTGAGGATACAGACAACTCATATCGTAAAGGTAATCTATAGAAATAACATAATGGATGTAGCATAATCATAACCAAAGGATTATATGAAGTTTTACTTCCCAAATTTTTTTCAGAAGGTAACAACACTAAAATTAGGAAGATTTTTTTAGTAGGGAATAATGTATCACGCCAAGTCTTTACCCAATCCCCCTTTTAGAATAAATTTAATTTTTTTGATAACTTATGATGCATGCAACAACAAGTTCGAGGGGACCACGATCTATTACAATTTTCATTTATATATTGGTTATGAATATTATTAACCGCATTATGAAAATCATTTAAATTCCATATATATTAATTTTGTTTCTAGAATATTATATAAGAAAACGTTTATTTTAATTTTTAGATGAATATTTTCAAGTGTAATTTTACTACCTTTTATTCTATTTTGAAAATAAATTTTTGTAATTTTCTAAATATTAATTTATAAAATGGAATTCATTTTTTAATTTTTAATATAAATTTTTCTCTTGGTGAATTTTTGGTATTTTTCATAGAATTTCAATTTTAGTAGATAGCAAAAAATACTGCATTATAGTTAAAAAATGACTTCTTATTTAAATAATTAATATACATTAAATTGTTTTTAATGTCACAATAGATAAATAAAAAATATATTACTAAAATTTATATTATTGGAATCATATATATATGGATATTAGATATCAAAACATATTGATCTTTTGAGGTTTTATTTTTCCCACCGTCTCGCCACATTAGTAGGATTAGTGTTAAACTTAATTTTTTCCATTATGTGAATTGAATTTAGAAAAATAGAATGAAAATTTTGTAATTAACATGATATTTAGATTCTAGTAGGATCAAAATATTTTTTGGATATTATGAATAGTAAATTTAGCAAATTTGTATTTACCACAGTTATGGTTAAATCAGTCAATTTAAGGTCAAAATAATATTATAATATTATAAAACTATACCATCACTTGTACCAATGTCCTTGGATAAGTGGATCTCAACATGAATTAACATTTGTAAGAAATTATAATATTTTTTGGAAACATGGGTATGAATATAACATTTATAATATTTTATTTAAAGATAAGCTAAAAATTTCATACTCACATTTTTTAGTAAGAATTATATTTTTAATAAATTTTAATACAAAAGATTTTTTTGAAAATAAATATTTAATTTATATATAATATATTTTTATTCATCATGATTGTTTATTTTTAAACTTTATTGAATAAATAATCTAATTAAATCCTTTCATAATAATGATGAAGAAATTGTTTAATTAATGGAAATATGAAATAAATGATATTAAGAATATTAAAATAATTATATCTTTAAATAATTAATGAAATTGATGAATGTTAATATATAAATTTTATTGATATATTATATATTATGGTTCAAATTTATCTAGATGTTATTATGTGTTAAAAAGGTAAATAATAAATTGTGTCAAAATTGACATAAATGAAACTTTGAAATAAATAATATTTTATTAAATGATATAAAATTAATACAAAACAAAAATTACAGAAAATAACCATAATAAGGTTAAATATGTAATCAATGATCTATTTGGGGTTCATTTTATATTTATAGTAATTATATTAAACCTAAAGTGAAAAAATACATGTTTACACAGTAAGAGTTATAGGTTTTAACTAAGGGTTAAATCCAAAATATAGGGTTAATATTGTAACCTAAACATGTCTAAAAATCACTGGATGAGATTATTTATACACTAATAATTATATATTATAAATAAATCAAATTGAATCAATTTAAAATGGTAAATGAATTTGTATTGATTTAATATTTTAATGGATTCGAAGAGTGGACCTCTCCTCTCTTATAAAAATTCCCTTCCTCTCTGACATACTCATACAACATTGAGCCTTGTATTTATCAGTAAAACCCCAAAAATTTCCCTTATATTCTTATATATCCTTATATAATATGTTTTGTTCTTATAAAAATACCATCCTTGGTGTCCCTAAGAGGAGATCCAAAGGAGGCTCACTATACAATAGTAATCTTCTTTACCGACTCCATCAAAATTATTTTTTCTTCCACTTCCTTTTCATGAATTTTGACAATTCTATAATATTAAATAAAGTATAATTTATATTTTTATATGTTATTATGATTATTTTAAAAAACTATACCTCCTCTTATCCGACCAATGAAAATCAATATCACCATACATGCGTACGTATGACTTATCATCTCTACACAGTGGTGTAAGTTTTTTCACCACCACATTATTTGTATGGGAATAATGATGAATATAATTTATATAAAAAATAAGAATTACATGATATTGATTCAATATAAAAAATATACCATCCAATTCATTACCACTCTACCATTAACAGAATGATACTGTCGGTCGTGCATACACACGACCAACTGTCTCCATTACATGATAAAATTCATTTTCCATGTTAACAATTTATAAATGAAAATAAAAATGTATATGATGTGTGAATATAATATTTATTAACTTAGTATAATTCTATATGTGATTAAAATATATCAAATTTATATGAAACATGACTTACATGACATTATAAACATAAGAAAATCAAGTAGTTAACAACTGAAATAATGGTAATAATGAAATATTATTACTGAAAAAATATAAGAGGATCATATATGATATAATAAATATTTATATTTTCCATTTATAATTTATTAATATTATTAACCATTATTCAGAGGTTAACGTACCCTTATCTTATAGAAATTACGTGGTTAAAGAAAATTTCAAAATCTCATTAATATACTGGATTGATTATACAAAAGTATTTATTTGGAAATATTAATCATCCATGTCCATACTTAATAATAATGTATTTAAATATATTCTAAATATTTCTCCAAAATTTATAAAATTTATTTTTACCCATGTTTTACTTTTTTTAAAACATTTTCATAGGAATATTTTTGTCTATTTTAAAATGAGGTACTTTATAACCATTTCGATAAAATACAGATTGCATTTTATCGTTTAATATTATTTGGAATTAGTGGATATTCATTTCAAATATTATATGATTATTTTCATTGAATTTTTTTTATTTTAAAATTACATACCCCTTTTAAAATATTATCAATATAAAAAATGGTATTTCCCTCAAGTTGTTCTTCAGGATTTCATTAGACTACTTTTATCTATGTCAAAATATTTTGTTTGATTTTATGTTAACTGAGGTTAGTCTCCCAAGATAAAATCTATCATATTTTATTGAATGGTTTTATATTATGTTTGACTGTGGGTGTTTTATTTTGATTCCATTCATTGTTTATGGTCCATGTATTAAATATCATATACCGATTTTGAATTGAATGTTAATGTATGTTATTTTTTAACCTTTACATATCCTGAATGCTTTGGACGTAGTATGTGACAGATGAGGCCCAATGTAGCCACTCGATTCATCAGTAGGACTCAGGATACAAACTAGTTTTGGTATTGGCTACTTTCATACCCATTTAAATATCATGCATTGGGAGTGTCCTTGATGGTAAGTTTATGATATCTGGCATTATGCATTCCCACATTATAATATTAGTTAATGATATTACAAGTGAATTTTCTACTAGTAGAATATCCATGGTTAGGTATATTTCTCATGTGTCTATTTATATGGAGTTATTTCATTAGATAATATCCTTGCAATATTATGATCAATATTAATTTATAATGGCATGTGTTTTTAGTTATCCAACTTACAATAATGTTTATGCTAATTTATGATAGTTTCTATTGTATTGTTTACAATTACTAATAATTTTAGCTCATCCGTTTTTTATGATCAATTTATTGCTAGGATGAAAAGATGTATATTATTTCTGAGATATATTGATTAAAAAGAGAATAAGATTGTTTTAAAATTAGTTTCTATGTTTTTTTATTCCAACATGTAAGATAAATCTTATGTATGTAATATGGATTCCAAAACAACTAAATTGATTGGTCCTTTGCAATTCAAATATTACATCTATTCTAATTTAATAAATTAAATCACTAGTTATGGTCTTGTGGGGCCAAATTTTTTATAGTTCCTATAAGGGGAAGTTTAGTAAATCTCTGGAAGCTAGATTTAGAAAATAATGATTTTTGAGCATAACCATATGATAGACATTGTTGATAAGTACAAAAGATCTTTCGATATTTTTTTATAAAGTACATATTAATTGTGTGTTCCTATAAATACATCAATTTTGGGATATTATAAGTGGGGGTATCTCTATAATAGATTACCTTGGAGTAATAACTTTGACAAGGTGCATCATGCCAGACTCAACATAACCTAGTACACAATAATGAACCATAATGTGTACCTGATATGACACTCTTTGGGGATATGCTTAAGATAATTCACATTTTCTATAAAAACCATTATGAAGATTTTAAATGTAAATATTCCCCCAAAGAAATCATTTTTTACAATTATGAAATTAGTTGTGAATAAATTTTCATTTTATGTTATGTGTTTTAGATGTTTGAAATTATGAATTGTTATTCATAAACTAGTCAATTCCATTCCATTTTTTAGAAATGGATCCTAATAGAAGTAATGGAAACCATATCAATGCACATAATCCATGTAGTGATTTTTATCCTTTGAAAGATAATGTTGTTAGAGTTAGAGCAACAATTAGTTCTAAACAACTAATAACTATACTAGGATAGATGACTCAGGTTATGAACAATAACTGTTCCAATATGGAGAACCCCAACCCACAATATGGTTGAACAATGTAAGTCCTCTTCTAGAGAGAACAACCTCAACTATTCAATGGGACTACAAATCCATTTGTAGCTGGTCAATGGATAATTTACATAGAGAATATATTTTAGTCATTGGGATATAATTAAAGGGAGAAGGAATTTTTTGAAATTTATCATCTATCAAGACATAACAATCAATGGTGTTTATTGATTCCAAACAATAAGGATTATGAAAAAAATTTAAAACACGGAATTTAGATAATTTATAAAAATTTTCATCGAAAAATATTTTCTTTTTTGAATAGTAAGCAGATATGGAGAGAAAATTTCTTTATCTGAGATAAAAAGAAGATTATAATGTTTCACAATATGAAGATAACTTCACAATGATATAAAGTCATGTTGTGAATTAAATACGAAATTTAATGGGTAAGAATTATCGATTTTTTGATTTGTTAAAATCATTCCTACGATGGGAACTGGTCTCTCAAACTTTATCATTATAGGATGCTATAGTATTGTGTGCTACCAAGACATAAATGGAATTCACTAATAATTATGACATTAAAAAATATTAAGGGAAAAATATGGATGATTAACACTCTGGAAATGTAAATAAGGATAATGGGAATAATATAAGGGTTGAATTTTCATCCTACTATACTTGTTGGAAGAAACACCCCAATACTTGCCTAAAGGGAATGGGAGTATGTAACCAGTTTAGAGAAAAAGTTCACAAATCCCCATATTACAAGGGAAATAATGAAGATAATAGTGTTAAAGGATAAAATTTTAATGAAATGATAAATTATGCATGTTATTTTCCTACGAGTCTAGAAACTTCTCTCTAGAAAAATCCATGGGAGAAAGACCAAGCTTATGTGATCACAACTACTGAGGGTGAATTTCTTAATGATGTGGTGGTAGGTTATTTAATTATCTTCTCAAACATATCCAAAACATTATTTTATTTTGGATCACTTTATTATATTATATATTACAATTTTTCAAAAAAATTGACATTTCCCTTTTGATTTATTAAGGGACCTGTTAGTTAAAACTCTTAAGGGAAGTCACATTGCAATAATTATGTGTTTGTCAGTCCCCTTTATGACACATAATAGCGCTTTACATGCTGAACTTATCATTATACCTATGGTTTAATTTTATATAATCAACGGTATGTATTTTCATTAAATGTATGATTCCAATATTTATTTCAAGAAGAAGGTAATTACTATTTCTTTAAACAAAGAAAAATTCCTTATCTTTAAATTGAAAATATCATTATTTGGTTATTATCTAGATCCAACCCCTAGTAGATCTACTAGATGAATTTATTATGAAAGATTATAAAACAACATCTAGGGATGTTGAATTAAATATTTAAATTGAGGACAAACCTATTGAGCAGGAATACATTATGTATTTCCCAAGGAATTACCTGAACATCCCCCAGAGTGTGAAGTTGAATTCTCTATTTATTTAATCTATGATACATGGACAATATCAAAGAATTTCAATATAATTATCCCTTTTTAATAGGTATATTTTATGAAACTACTAGAGGATTTGCGTAATAAGGTATTTATTAACCCCCAGTGTTTCACCATGGATAACCCATTATCTCTTAATTAAAAAGAAAGATATATCAATGATCCTGTGCATTGATTATAGAGAAATATATTCTATTAAATTAAATAATAGGTATCTTATTCCTTACATTGATGTAATCTTTGATCAAATTTATGGAAAAAAATATTTCTCAAAGATTGATATTTTTTTGGGTATCACCAATTTCAATTAAAAAAGGAAGAAATTCCAAAGATAGATTTTTGGATAGGGTGTAGAAATTAGGAGTTTATAGTAATTCCATTTTGATTGACTAATTCACCCTCCATTTTGATTGACCTAGTAAATATAGTATTCATTAATATCTTGATGATTTTATAGTGGTATTAATTAATAATATTATGGTGTATTCTAAAAGATATGATGATCATGAAAATCACCATTATATAGTTATTAAGACTCTTAGAATAGATAATCTATTTCGGAAATTTAGTATGTGTGATTTCTATATTGAAGAAGTTCCCATTCATAGATGTATTGTCTCTAATTATGGAGTATCAATTGATACTGCAATGGAAAATCCAGTAAGAGAATGACCTACACTAATAAACATAATTGAGGTACATAGTTTAAATGGATTGGAAGGTTATTATTGGTGTTTCATTCTGAATTTCTCCAGATTAGATAACCCATTAACGATGAATACACATAAAGTTGATATATTTGTCTGGAAAAGGGAATGTGAATAATGTTTTGATGAAATAAATAGAAGATTAGTCACTACTCTATTTTTGAGTCTACCATTTGGATGTGATGTGTTTCTCATTTATTGTGATTCATCAAAGAAGGGACTTAGTTATGTCCTAATGAAAAATGAAAAAAATTATTACATATGGAGCAATGAAAATAAAGACCTATGAATAGAACTATAGAACCCTTGATCTGAAACAACTAGATGTAGTATTTTCCTTGAAAATATGGATAAATTATCTCTATGATGAAAGATGTAATATATCCATTAATCATAAAAGCCTAAAATATATCTTCTCATAGAAAGAGATCAACATGAAATAGAGGTGTTGGATCAAGCTACTCATGTATTATGATTTCTCAATACACTTGTAACGTCCCGAGTCTGGAGCCCCTCCACTGGTGCCCCATACCCAGTTCGCCAGATGACCTCAAGCGTGTTTCCCCGAATGCCAGAGGCTGCCGACTAGCAGCGAGGGCCTTGGTTAGTCTGTGGGGAAACTATGCCCTCATTTGGTAAGGTATACAAGGTAAGAAACAACAATAAACAGCAGAAGCAGTAAAAAACATGCATAACAACAGAAACCAAACAGCGGAAGCAATGCAGATATATAATAATGATGACAATAATGCAGTAGGTACAAGTATCTATGGAAAACAGCAAACACAACAACGTGTTGGAATACAACTGAAACCAAGTGCACCAGAAAACAAAGAAATCTCCTCAGCATCACGAGCCACAGCTCGGTCCCATGCACCCCAGCTCCTGGTGCAGTCAAGATCATGAGGTAGAAGGGTTCTTTCCCTTGTCTATACCTGCAGCAACATAGTCTGCTTAGTCCCAAAAGCATGGCCCAAATAGGGTGTGAGATACAATCCCAGTAGGAAATCACCCAAAGATTTGTGCCTAACTGTCAATGAATACATGGCAGAAATAAAACAAGAAGCAGTAAACGGAAAAGCACAAACAGCTACAATCCACAGTTCTAACAAGTATAACAGTCAACAACAAGTAGAAAACAGGTAACCCTATGGGTATCTCTCATAGTCTAGCCCATATTGTTCAACCTCTAAGTACATGCAACCCTATGGGAGGCACACACAGTCTCACCCCTCCGGTTCAGCAACGTAATTAAGCAGACTCTATGGGTAAGCACTCACCGTCAATTCCCCCTATAGTCTCGTATCGCGCTAAAGGCTCTCTGGGGAAGCACTCAGCTTCAATTCCTCCGATTTCCCCAATCATAATTAAAAGACTCTATGGAGAATCCCTTCCATCTATTCTCCACTTGTTCTCGAATCGTGATTTAAAAGAAACTCTGGAGAAGCCCTTCCGTCAATTCTCCCTTTGGTCTGCTACTCTAGGTTCTCATAGTCCTGAGTAACTAAAAATTCTCAGAGTGTGTGTATCATCCAAGTAAACCTCATGAACTACTTGGCTATCAACTAAGGCTCAACAGTAAAATAAAACAATAGTTCCACTATCCTATGACTAGGCATGGCAACTGGAAAACGCCAAACCGGCAGAACAAGCATGGAAAAGCAATCTGAGCACAAACAAATTACTCTAATCACAAGCAATAACCTCTACTAAAGCAATCAAGAAAAGTAGGAAAGAAACAAGGGAAAAACAGGAAACACGCAATACCCCGTTCAAGGGTATTGGTGGAATTTCCACAAAATACTCAAAGACTTTCTACAGAACAGCACAAACCACCTACCTCGATCCTAGGAGATCGATATACATGAACCTCGACAACAGATTACCCTTAGAACGACACAGATCTAAGAAAACACACAAAACGTTCATCCCACGATAACTTGGAAACCACGAGGAATCAAGAAACAAGGCTAAACCAAAAGGAATAACTCACCGCTGCGATTCCAACGCAACTGACCATGCTCGAATTGGAGAATGGACGGTAGGGTGGTCGTCCGTCGAAGATCCGGCCATACGGTCACTCCCAGACGGTCGAAAAATGAAGAAGAAGATGAATATGGGGGTTAGACGCGACCCAGTCAGTTTAATGAAAAAAAAGAAAGTACACGGCGTGTACTTTTGGAGTACACGGTGTGTACTTCAATTTTTCCGTACTCCGAAATAACCGGCCTCCACCTCAGCCTTACACACTGTGTGTGTGGCCCGGACATGTCTAACACACGGCTTCGAGCCGGGAAAGGAGTACACGACATGTACTCAGAAAGTACATGGCGTGTACTTCTGAAATTTCCAGAAAATTCATTTTTTCTCAAAAACTCCAGAAAAAAGGAAAACATACCTGAAAAGAGATCCAGGTTCTTACAAACTTCCCCCATTAAAGAAATTCTTCCCTGAATTTCCCTAACGAGGCGGAGGAGAAACCCTGAACAGGTCTAGCCACAGTGATCGTACATTGGCCTCCCTCTCCCAGGTCATGTCCTGTACTCGCCCGTGCTGCCATAACACTCATACTAGAGGAACAAACCGCCCACGGAGAACCTTTGTACTACGATCGATAATCTTGATAGGGTGCTCCTCGAATGACGCATCCGCTTCAAGATCGACTTCCTCGGGCTGAAAGACATGAGATGGGTCTGAAAATTACCGTTGGAGCTGAGAGACGTGGAAGACGTCATGCATGGCCTGATACCTCTGAGGTAGCTGCCACCGATATGCGACAAGACCCACTCTCTCCAAGACCTCAAACGGCCTGACATACCGCGGTGAAATCTTAACCTGTCTCTGAATCCTTTTGTGTCACAACCTCAGTGTGACACTTAGGAAGACCTGATCACCGTCCTCAAACTCTAGAGGTCGTCTCCACTGATCATCATAAAACTTCTGCCGAGACTGCGCTGTAGCCATCCTCTTCCGAATCAGCTTTATCTTCTCTGAAGTCTCCTGAACAAGACGAGGTCCCAACAAAGTTTCCTCTCCTACCCCCAGCCAGCATAAGGGTGATAGACATGGCCTACCGTACCGAGCCTCGTATGGCGCCATCTGGATGGTCGCCTGGAAACTGTTGTTGTAAGCGAACTCCACCAGAGGAATATGCTTCTCCCAAGAACTTCCAAAGTCAAGGATGCAAGCTCAGAGCATATCCTCAAGCACCTGGATTGTGCGCTCGGACTGGCCATCAGTCTGGGGATGGTATGCTGTACTCAAAAGTACCTGTGTACCCAAGGCCTTCTGAAGTCCCTGCCAGAATCGATAGGTAAAGCGCACATCTCTATCTGAAACAATAGAGCGCGGAACTCCATGCAAACGAACGATCTCTCTGATGTAAAGTCGTCCCAGATCATAGACACTAAAGGTCTCCTTGATCGGCAATAAGTGAGGAACCTTCGTAAGTCTGTCGATGACAACCCAGACAACATTGTTATCTTGAGGTGATCTCGACATCCCAGTCACAGAGTGCATCGCAACATCGTTCCACTTCCACTCCGGAATGGGTAACTGTTGTAAAAGGCCTGCTGGTCGTTGATGCTCTGCTTCCACCTGATGACAAGTAGAACATGTCAAGACAAAACCAGCAACATCCTTCTTTATACCTGGCCACCAGTATTGACGATGAAGATCCCAGTACATCTTGGTGATGCCAGGATGAACTGCCCAAACTGAGGAATGGAAATCCTACATCAGCTCCTCGCGTATGTCTGCTGGCACCCATACACGTCCTTAGAAACACAAGATCTCATCCTCGCCCAATGTCCATCTAGGAAGAGGGTCCTCTCCTGACACACTCTCACACAAGACTAAGCCTTCCGAGTCTGATAGCTGCCTCATCCGTACCCAATCAAGTAGCATGGAGGTAACAGCTACAGAAGATAGAAAAGTCTATCCCCGTCTGTCGTGTACCTCTAGATGCATCTCAGAGAACAGATCCATCAGCTGCCACTCTCTACTGGCCTCCTGAAATGCCTGAATCTGAGTTCTCCAGCTCAACGAATCTGCCACGGCGTTGCCCTTTCCCATCATATAGGCAAGTTCGAAGTCAAAAGACTGTAGATACTCAACCCACCTGTGATGCCTTAGATTCAGATCACGCTGAGTGAAGATATACTTAAGACTCTTGTAGTCAGTGAAGAGAACAATGTGCTCTCCCAGAAGATAGTTTCTCCAACAACGCAAAGAATGAACAACAGCTTCCAACTCCAGATCATGCGTAGGGTTGTTCCTCTCATGTGGCCTCAGTTGCCGAGACACATAAGCAACGACTCCATCTTCCTGCATAAGCACAGCTCCCGGCCCGATACCCGAAGCATCACAGTAAACAATGTAGCTCTTGCCTGGCTCTGGAAAGACTAGTATCGGTGCTGACGTCAACCTCCCTTTCATCTCCTCAAAGGCTGACTCACAAGAATCTGACGATAAGAACTTTTCCCCCTTCTTGGTCAGACCGTTCAAGGGTGTTGCTGAATGGGAAAAGTCCCGAATGAAGCGTCTATAGTATCAAACCAGCCCTAGGAAGCTCCATACCTCAAAAACGTTCTTCGGATTCTCCCAGGAAACTACAGATCTCACTTTCTCTGAGTCCATAGATACTCCTATCTTTGAGATGACATGACCCAAGAAGTGAATCTGATCCATCCAGAAGTGGCACTTCGAGAGTTTAGCATAATGCCGATGCTCTCTCAGTGTACTCAGAATGATCTCAAGATGGGTGGCATGGTCATGTCGAGTGTGAGAGTACACCAAGATATCATCCACAAAGACCACGAAGAAGGAGTCCAAGTAAGGATGGAACACTCGGTTCATCAGCGCCATGAAAACTACAGGTGCGTTCATGAGACCGTACAGCATGACTGTATACTCGAATAGATCATACCTGCTTCTGAAGGTTGTTAGAGGTATATCTGATGGTCTAAATCGCAACTGATGATAACCAGACCTCAAGTCGATCTTCGAGAACACCCGGGATCCTCGAAGCTGATCAAAATGATCATCTATCCGCGACAAAGGATATCAGTTCTTGACCGTCAACTGGTTCAGCTTCCAATAATCCACACAAAGCCGAATGGTACCATCTGCCTTATTCGAAAATAGAACAGGCGAACCCCAAGGAGAAGTACTGGGTCGGATGAAACCCTTAGCCTGTAGCTCCTCCAACTGCTTCTTGAGCTCCTGAAACTTTGGTGTGGCCATTCTAAAGGGAGGAATGGACACCGATGTGCTCCTACCACAAGCTCAATAGAGAAGTCTACCTCACGCTCCGAAGGAAAACCCGAAAAGTCCTCTGGAAAGACATCCCTGAAACGATCCACCACTAGGGGAAAGTCCAAATATGGAGTCCCCTGATCATCCAGATAGAGACTAGCAATCTGGGCTGTCACCCCTCCTAGCCCAAGATGCTCAAGTCCCGCCCGACTCGCCCGAACGTCCCATTAGCCTCTATGAAGGAATGATTGACCTTCTTGTGAAATGAAAATGACTCTACGACGATAACAGTCAACGACTGCCTGGAAGGAAATCAACCAGTCCATGCTGAGAATGACATCATAGCCTGTCATCTCCAGGACATAGAGATCCCATAAGAAACGATACCCTACAACCTCGAGAGGGAACTCTCTACACTGGCGTACACTAGATGTCCTTGTCCCTAATGGTGTGTCTATTGTCAACAAGTCAGCAGAAGAAAAGATGAAGAGTCCAAGGCCCTCCACAATAGCAACAGAGATAAAACTATGCGTAGCACCAGTATCAAAAAGGGATGAAGATAAAACTGAGGCTACTAAAATCGTACCTCGAACAGTAGAAGGGCCAGGATCCTGCTCATGATAATTCTACTCCACAGAAAAAGACTGGCATGCACCTCGGCCCTGTGCCCCTAACTGACCACACTGAGCTGAACCTCCCTGCTGGTGCTGAGGAACTGGTGGCTGACTGCCATGGCCTCGACCTCTACCTCGGCCCAAACGGTCGGAATAACTCCAGTTCCCTGACTGGTGAGATACTGGTGGGGCTACTCCTGAACGAGGAGTCATGGAAGAACCCCGGTCACCGGCTGCGGGTGAGAAAACCTGGCAAAAACGCTGAAGGTGACCCATCTTGCCGCAAGATCGGCACTCCACTGGGTCCCTCTGGCACTGCGGCCTCGTGTGCCCTGTCCGACCACACTGATAGAATGTTACCTGGCTGCCTGATGATGCGTCTCGCTTCCTCGAATCACCACACATAGGATCCCTACGGTGCTTCTTGCTGTCATCTGAAGGAAAGCTAGCTCTGGAAGCAGAACCTCCCTGACTCGCAGCTCCAGAGTCTCTCAGATTGCGCTCCGCAATCAGTGCCTGGTTGATGATGGAAGTAATGGAAGTCAGCTGGAAGATGTTCACCTGTGAACGAATCTCCCTCCTGAGTCCATCTTCAAACTTCCTCGCCAAGAACACCCCACTCCCATCATGAAGGAGTGTAAAACGCTGCAGATCAGTGAAACGAGAGGAATACTCCATGACCGATAGAGTACCCTTCTCTAATCTCATGAACTCCTAGGCTCGATCGGCGCTCAGGTTCTCTGGGTAAAAGTAGTCGTAAAACGCGCGCTGGAACTCCTCCCAAGTCATAGCCTGCTGCTGACCCGCCTACGAGATCAAGTACGACCACCTCTTGGAAGAGTCTCGGAGAATGTAGGTGGTATGCTTGACCCGCCTCTCTGGAGGCGTCTCTAGATGCTCGAATATAGTCAGCATGTCTTCCAGCCATGACTCTGCAGCCTGAGGTCCTCCCTCCCCCGAGAACGTGGGAGGATACTACTGCTGAAAGACCCGCGTCAAGTCTACCATAGACGAGGAAGGAGGAGATTCTCTCTGGAAGGCATGCATCATCCTCATGAAACCTTCCCTGAACTACGCATCAACGCCTATGACTGGTACAACAACCAGTGCCAAGGCTGGCTCGGTTGGGGGATCGACAAGAAGTCCCTGATCAGCCCTGTCTGGCGTTTTATCACTGCCTGACGATATACGTATGACCAGAGAACATCCCAGAGGCATAGCTCTGAAAGATCAAAATCACACCTTAGATCAAAACAAAAAGGACAGAGAACACAAGAGTACAAAAAGGGAATAGGGGAAAAAACACATAAGATCACAAAACACGACTACACGGCATGTATAAAACTACACGACGTGTCTACTTAAACCACTGGCATGGGCGTGTACTCCTGCCCTACGAGTCGTGTACACTTCAAACTACATGGCGTGTTGACCCCCACACACAGCATGTACTTGAAACCTATTCCCCTTCCCAAGTCTCCTTACACGGCTAACCCACACGGTCCGACTCAACCTGAGACTACACAGCGTGTTCGAATCGAACACGGCGTGCACTAGACGAGGCTTCGGTGGTCCGTGTTTGTTGAGTACATGGCCGTCTACACAGCTGAACCTTACACGGCGTGTTCCGAACAAGCATGGCGTGCATAGGCGAAGGCGATACCATCCCGTGTTGTTTGTGACACGGCTCGGTACCTGGGCAAGACTACACGACATGTTCCGAACAAACACGGCATGTGGAAATGAAGGTCACGCCGGACCGTGTTGTTCGTGACACGGCCGGGCACCTGGACAAGACTACATGGCGTGTTCCCTATGGACACGGCGTGTTCTACCCGAGCTTCCTCGTCCCGTGTTGTTAGTGACACGGCCGGGTACACGGCTCTGAACTCACACGACATGTACCAATGGAACACGGCGTGTTCTCAAAGTTACTCCCACGACACTGTGTTCTACTTACATGGTCAATGACACGGCCTGAAAACTACACGACGTGTGCCCGAAAAGTACACACCGTGTATTATGGGTTTTTCTGGGCAGTAGCTCAGAAACTGCACAGGATTCCAGAAACACTAAAAACGAGGAAAAAGATGCCAAATTCCGATCCATGAGGGCCCATAACACCTCAAGAACCAAAATTTTGAGTTCATTTTAAGAAAATAACAAAAAAAATAGTTTTCAAACATAACAGCAGAGAATCTATCAAGAAACTATCACAACAGCATGCAAAATTGACATATAGTCTATCACAACAGCATGAAATCGCTAATGCACCCTAGATGGCATGGCAAGAATGCATGGCATGTGATTCCTACAAGTGTCCATATGATGCATGAGATGGAATACCCTCATCTCATCGGGTTGTGACAGAAATAGAAAGTAAATATCAAAACAATAACCGCACAAGTCATGAAAATTACTCTAGGTGAAAACATATCAACCATAAAACTCAAAACCAGCAAACCGCAATTAACGAGGTAGTATGGCCTTTCCCTGTACACGGGTTAGCTACTCCTGAGCACATCTTAATACTAAGTATCGAATCCATCCTATCCAACGATAAAGTCTCCAAACAGTAAAGAAAGAGAAAAGAACTCCTCTGATTCCACTTTGTAACATCCCGAGTCCGGATCCCCTCCACTGGTGCCCCGTACCCGGTTCACCACATGACCTCAAGTGTGTTTCCCCGAATGCCAGAGGCTGCTGACTAGCAGCGAGGGCCTTGGTGAGTCGATGGGGGAAACTATTCCCTCATTCGGTAAGGTATACAAGGTAAGAAACAACAATAAACAACGAAAGCATTAAAAAACATGCATAACAACAGAAACCAAACAACGGAAGCAATGCAGATATATAACAATGATGACAATAATTCAGTAGGTACAAGTATCTATGGAAAATAGAAAACACAATAATGTGCTGGAATACAACTAAAACCAAGTGCAAAAGAAAAACAAAGAAATATCCTCAGCATCGCGAGCCACGGCTCGGTCCCATGCTCCCCAGATCCTGGTGCAGTCAAGATCCTGAAGTAGAAGGACGCTTTCCCTTGTCTATACCTGCAGCAAAATAGTCTGCTTGGGCCCAAAAGAATGGCCCAAACAGGGTGTGAGATACAATCCCAGTAGGCAATCACCCAAATATTTGTGCCTAACAGTCAATGAATACATGACAGTAATAAAACAAGAAGCAGTAAATGGAAAAGCACCAACAGCTACAATCCACAGTTCTAACAAGAATAGCAGTCAACAACAAGAAGAAAATAGGTAACCCTCTGGGTAGCTCTCACAGTCTTTCCCCTATGGTTCAACCTCTAAGTACAAGCAACCCTCTGGGAGGCACACACAGTCTCACCCCTCTGGTTCAGATACGTAATTAATCAGACTCTCTGGGGAAGCACTCACCGTCAATTCCCCCTATAGTCTCATATCTTGCTAAAGGCTCTTTGGGAAAGAACTCAGTGTCAATTACCCCTATAGCCCGCGTCGTAAATAAAAGTCTCTATGGAGACGCCCTTCTGTCAATTCTCTCGCATCGTGATTTAAAAGACACTCTGGAGAAGACCTTCCGTCGCTTCTCCCTTTGGTCTGCTACTCTAGGTTCTCACATTTTTGAGTAACTAAACATGCTCAGCGTGTGTGTATCATCCACGTAAACCTCAAGAACTACTTGGCTATAAACTAAGGCTCAACAGTAAAATAAAACAGTAGTTCCAATATCCTACGACTAGGCATGGCAACTGGCAAACACCAAATAGGAAGAACAAGCATGGAAAAGCAATCTGAGCATAAAAAATTACTTTAATCACAAGAAATAACCTCTACTAAAGAAATCAAGAAAAGAAGGCAAGAAACAAGGGAAAAACAGGAAACAGGCAATACCCAGTTTAAGGGTATTGGTTTAATTTTCACAAAATTCTCAAATAATTTCTACAGAAAGGCACAAACCACCTACCACGATCCTAGGAGATCGATATATGTGAACCTTGACAACAGATTCCCCTTAGAACGACGTAGATCTGAGAAAACGCACAAAACTTTCATCTCACGATAACTTGGAAACCAAGAGGAATCAAGAAACAAAGCTAAAACAGAAGGAAGAACCCACCGCTGCGATTCCAACGCAACTGACCGTGCTCGAATCGGAGAACGGACGACGGGGCGGTCGTCTGTCGAAGATCCGGCCGTACGGTCGCTCCCGGACGGTCAAAAACTGAAGAAGAAGATGAATATGGGGGTTAGACGTGACCTCGGTCCGTTTAATGAAAAAAAATAATTACACGGCGTGTACTTTTGGAGTACACGACGTGTACTTTAATTTTTCCGTACTCCGAAATAACCGGCCTCCACCTCAGCCATACACACCGTGTGTGTGGCCCGGACATAGCCAGCACACGACTTCGAGCCGGGAAAGGAGTACACGGTGTATACTCAGAAAGTACATGGTATGTACTTCTGAAATTTACAGAAAATTCATTTTTTCACAAAAACTCCAGAAAAAAAGAAAACATACCTGAAAAGAGATCTGGGTTCTAACAACACTATCACCCAGGGAAGAAAAATAAGGTATCAGATGCATTAAGCATGAAGGATCATGTAGTTCTGATCCAATTATGGGTTGGGATAGATCAAATATTCATAGAACCAGTAAATATGGATATCGGAATTTCAAAGGAATGTGAGACATCAATCATCTTTCAAATGAATGAAAACCCATATTTATTAGAGAAAATAATGAATTATGAATCTGATGATGAGGATTATTAGAAGAAGATAACACTTGTTAATGATGGAAAATTAGCATAATTTTTATGAGATGATGGTGTTCTAAAATCGAGAAGGTAGATATGTGTTCCATCTATATTTTTCTAATAAGTGAATTGTTGGACGATTCTCAAAGATCAAATTTCTCCATTCACCTTTTTAGATCAACTATGTATATGGACATGAAGGAAACTTTTAGTTGGGATTACATAAAGTAGGAAATTACTAATTATCTTTCCTGATGTTTTTTATATCAACAAGTGAATGTTGTGAGGTAGAATATTAAAGGGGTCATAAAACCACATCCTATTGGTACGTAGAATTCAGATGATATTACGATGATCTTTTTCATCGATGTTCAAAAGAATAAAAGATTGAATGGTCAGATATGGGTTATAGTTGATCATTATTCCATATCATAAAATTTAGTTCCTATAAGATATGGCATGACTCTTGTACACCTCACAAGATTATATATAAATGAATTTTCAAGACATCATGGAAAAAATCCATTGATTATTTGTAATCAATATCCCCACTCTACATCAAAATATTGGAATATTATTTAGAAGGATATTGACCCAGAGATTCATTTGAGAAATACATACCATCCCCAAACTAAAGGAGAGTCAAAAAGAACAAATCAAATAATGGAATACATATGGAGGTCCTTATAACTCTTCTTTCATGGTATGTGGGATTAATACATACCATTACTAGTGTTTTAATACAAAAATAGTTTCTATTCAATTATTAAAATGGGATTGTATAGATAATTATATGGAAAGAGATATCTTACACCAACATGTTAGGATGAAGTTGGGGAAAGGAAATTTTTAGGCCTATATCATGTTGAATAGAAAACAACAACAGTAAAGGATATTCATGATCACATTAAAGTAGTTCAAAGTAGGAAGAATGGTTATGCTGATAATTAGAGGAAAGATTTAGATTTCTCAGTGGGATATCATTTTTTCTTAACAGTATCTCCATGTAAGGGTGTTATAAGGTTTGTTAAGAAAGGAAAACTGAATCCTAGGGATATCATAGCCTTCTATATTCCTGAAAGGGTTGGAGTTGTTTCTTTCTGCAGGAAAAAGATACTGAATCTCTCAAAAGTACACAATTTGTTTCATATATCTCTTGTAATGTTGTAAATTCATAAATTAATTTATTTTCTTACCTATTTTTAATTAGATTTTGATACTAAATTTTCATACTATGAATAAATCATCCAATTTCTTGATACTAGAATGAAAGTATTGAGGAATCATACGACTATTCTAAAAAAGGTACTATGGAGAAATCAAAAAATGGAAGAAGCAACATGGGAACCAAAGGATTATATAAAAGATAAAAACCCACATATTTTTAGAATTAAACCCCACTAAAATTACAAGGGATTATATTTTTTATGAGTTAAAAATTTATCACCCCATGACTTTACCCAATTCCCCTTTTTGAATAAATTTAATTTTTTCAATAGCCTACGTTGCACGCAACACCGAGGTCGAGCATGCCACGATCCATTAACCTAGACATTTAAATTTTTTTATAAATAGTGTAAAACCCATTATAAAAAATATATATATTTCATTTATATTATGTTTTCCTAGAGGATTATATTAGAAAAAATATGATTTTACACAAAAAACTATATTTTTAATCGGAATTTTACAACCTTTTAATTGCAAAACTATTTTAAAACTACATTTTGGAAATTTTATATATTTTATTTTAAAAAATGGACTTCATTTTTGAATTTTTAATATAGAAATTATCTTATGGTGATTTTTTTATTTATCTATGAAGTTTCATTTTTTGATGAATAGTGAAAAATACTACATTATGGTTAAAAAATTATCTTTTTGTTTAAATAATAATTATTAATGAAATTTATTTTTAAAGGCAAAATTGTTCAATAATAAATTTATTAATACAATTTATGTTACTATAACCTTTATTATATTCAAATTAGATACTAAAACATAATGAACTTTTGAACACTTCCTTTTACCCACCTTCTCACCACATTATCGCTATTATTGTTAATCTTAATTTAGCCACTTCTAGGAACATGATTTGGAGAAATGGACATATGCAGTTGTAATATGTATTATATTTAGATTCTAATAGGATCAAATTATTATTTAGTTATTAATAATAGTAATATTCTTAAATTTTTATTAACCACAGTTAAGGGTAAATCAGGTAATTAAAGATAAATATAATATTATAGTATAATAAACATACCAAAATAGTTTTACTAATTTTATTTGATAACTAGGATTCAACTAAAATAAACCTCAAGAAAATATTATTATCATTTTCATCCACTTGGGTATGAATATGACATTTATAATATTTTATTTTAAGATAAGTTAAAGATGTCATACTCATATATTTTAATATATATTACATTTTTAATATGTGGTTATACAAAAGATAAATTATACTATGAATTTTAATTTTAAAAATAATATTTTTTTATTTGTCATGATAAATTATATTTAATTTTTTTGTGATGAAATAATTTAATTAAAGGCATTCATAATAATGATGCAAAAATTGTTTAATTAATTCAAATATTAAATAATTGATATTAAAAATATTTTAATGAATACATTATTAAGGAAATAAAATAATTATATATATATCATAGACATTTTAGTGATATATATGTATTTTTGGTTCAAATTTATAATTTTTTGTTAATTTTAAAAAGAAAAATAATGAATAGTATCAAAATTGACATAAAGGATACTTTTAACAAAATATTATATTAATTGAAATAAAATTCATTGAAAATATAAAATTCATCCAACTGACAAGAATTAAGATAATTATTTCAACAATGAATAATTTTTGTTGTCAGTTTTTCATTTTATAGAATCAATATTAACCCTAAAGTATATAAAGCCATCTTGACAGGGTAAGAGTTAAAGGGTTTAACTAAGGGTTGAAGCCAAAAGATAAGGTTAATATAGTGACTTAAAAATGTCATAAAATAATTACATAATGGGATTAAAAACCATAATAATAATATACTATATATAAATAATTTAGGATAAATTTTAAATCGAATATAAATTTATACTAATTTAATATTTTTAAGTATTCCAGTAGTTCCCCTCCCATATCATATAAAAGGAACCCCTCCCTCACATCCTCATAAAACTTTATACCTTAAATCTCAAAAAAACACTAAAAATTTCCATTAAAAATTTCCTTGTCCACCTTTTAGAGGTTCTGGTATTCTCAAAATCCCTAACCTATTATCCCTAAGAGTAGATCGAAAGGAGGTTCTATATTGAAGAGTAATCATCTTTACCAACTATTTCAAAATTATTTTTTCTTTTACTTCCTTTTCATGAAATTTTTCCATAAGAAAATAATAATAATAGTATCATCTCTCTTATGAGATGTTATTATGTTTATGGGACACCTATATTACTCGTTTTATTTATCCTACAAAAACCAATTTCACCAAATATGTGTATGTGTGGATTACCTTATCCACACCATGGTAGAATTTTCTTTTCATCCCCACATTATTTGGATGTTTATAATGATGAATATAATGGATATAAATAATAAATATTATAGAGAAAATAGATTAAAATACATGGATATTACACCATTTTAGGTGAATATTTAGTACATTCCAATAATACATGCCCGAGAACTATAACAGTTTAGTGTCTTTGGAATCATGGAAAGAAAATATTCTATCCAAATAAAATATCTTCAAAATATCCCATTAATATAAACACCTTAATTAATATTATGTAAAACTTTTCTTTATATCCTAGGGAAATGAAATATTAGGAGTGATGACATAAGATGCTCAATAAGGGTAACTGATCGAAATGTGTTAGCATAACATGAAAAAGGGTATCAAAAAATAGAATAACATATAAATATCAAAACCATCATATTATAGATCATAATAATGATTAAAAATAAATATGGAGTAAATCATAATATAATTAAGACAATTAGTAATGAAGGCACAACATAGGAATAAAAAAATGAAATTATCGAAAACACAAAAGCATATAATATGATTTCTATAGTAGTCATAACATCACTACCAAGGACATATTGATTTAAGAATCTCGTTACTGAACCATGTTTACACCCCTTTCCATCTTAGTATTATTGAATCATGTTCACTCCTCATTCAAGCCATGTATCATTGAATCGAGTTCACTCCTCCTTCCAACCCTATATTATTAAATCGAGATCATTTCTCATTCAAGCCCTGTAATACTAAATCGATTTCATTTAACATTACATCCATATCTATCTCATGAGATATAAATATTTACCCCATCAATTGGAGGTAGATATAGGTACCACCAATATCAAAATGAAATAATAGATACATAATCCACAAAATGATAAACAATCATATTATAACCCATAAAATTAAATGGGTATCATAAACATGTAAACATATCATAACCTATAGAAAATGTTATCGAGTTCATAATAATTTAATAAAAAGAATACCCTCTAAAAGGTGAATGGATTTCCAAAACATATAACCCATGAAAGATAATGATAATTTAATAATCATATAACCTGTGAAAGGGAAACATGTTTCATAAAGATCATGAAATTAAGCATAACCCATTCATATAAATAATATGAATGGATCCATTAGATAATTTCCTAGAAGGGTGTGAGTAACATAAATAGATGCCATCTTAGATGGAATATAATATTGAAATATCTTTCACAAAAATTTATTGAAGAATATATCCACTCTTTATTGAAAATTTCATTTCAATACATAAAACCATTTGAAAAAACAATTCTTAGAAAATACCTTGAAAACATATAAAGAAGAAATGAAATCATTTAGAGAACAATTTTCCTTGAAAATTACTTCTAAAAAAATTTCATATAAATTAACAATTTTAAAAAATGAAAATGAATCTTCATTGAAAGGATGACGGTTAAAACTATACATGTCATATGAGGTAAAAATAACATTCCCTTTACATGATAAAAATGATAAAGAAATTCCTTGTTCTTAAAGAGACATGAATATTCCATTTAAAATATTTGTAAAATAAAAATGGGTAGAAATTCATTTTAATGATTATAGGATAATGGTACAATATTCATGGAATCCATTTTTAGAAAACATGTTTTTGAAGGAATATTGATTTCCAACTAAAGAGAGGGTAATGTCCAGATTTCCTAAAAAAAATTTCATAATAATATTATGTTCCAAGGAGTAGAAAAATGGTTTAAATAAATATATATATCTATAAATAACAAAGGATAAGGAAAATACTAATCATTATTGAGAGATGGATCACAATATTTCATTAAAGGAAGCTTAATCATTAACAATCTCAAAAAATGATGAGATTGTTTAAATAAACTCCTACTACTTTGTTACATGGGATCACACTCTATAAAGAAGAAAAAGAAAAGTAAATGAAGCATAAAATATAATGAAAATAAGGATATTCCTGATATAACAGGTAAAATGGAATTATATAAATTTAAATAAAGAATTAGGTGTATAACAAAACATGAGTATCAAAGAAATAAAATTGAGAAAAAACTATCTTACCAATTTGGTAACTTTTGAAAAATAAATAGCTTAAAATAATGATTATAAAATGTATATATAAATACCCATAAACTTAATAATAAGAGATATATAACACATTCATGTGAGGTAAATACACCATACAAATGATGTTTGTAGTGAATAAGGCATGTATCTCTCAAAAAATAAAAGTGAGATGAAATGTCTGTCAACTTCTGTCTTGAAAATCTCGATACACTTTAAAACCACTATATAATAAATATAAATTTATTATACAATTTTATTCAAAGAGATTAACTAATATTGGGTGAATTTATTTCCCAATATAGCAATTTATAAATAAATATACAAAAAATTAAATACCCCTGAAAAAAATAAACTGGAAAAATAATAAAAACAACATATCGGTTTAAGATCTATCCTTTACAAATATTTGTTAAAGAGAGATTAGGTCTCAGTTAAAATATCTTTTATAAATATATTAAATTTGAAGATCAATTTAGATAGATATAAAAATATATAAACACTAGTTATTACTTATTATCAATGAAATCTTTTTATTTTTTAATGAAATGTTATCACGAATGTGATATAGAAACAAAACAAACAACATAGTTACACAACAGAATAAAAAAGAGGTTTAATAATAATGTGAGACCAAATCCCCTCCATATGGAAATTAACTGATGCTAAACAGATTAAATATATAATCAAACAAATACATAAACATGATTAGGTATACAATCAACAATAACAAGATTTATAGGCTATAAAACCCCTTCCACAATTATTCATGTGATGAAGGAAAAGCATAGGTAACATGGACCTCTTTCACAAACATAGTGGAAAAAAGAAAGAGGAAAAAGAGAATAACAAGCATTCTCCAAGAATATTCTGGAGACAGTGTGTTTTGGATGATAGAAAAAAAAACAAAATTATCAAAAGTAAAACAAATAGAACAAATAAGAATAGAAAAATATTAGTATGATGTATTCTGTATGTTATTAATCCACAGATAAATTGTTGTGAGGAGTCTGTGCTTTGTTCATTAAAATTTGAAGTAAAATAAATTATTATAGAAATATTTAGGTATGGTTCAGTTGACCTCTATCTATTGTCTCAATAAATCTTATTAATGGGTTTTTTTCTTCTGTGTTGTTGATCATCACATAATGTGAATTAGTAGGTTTGAGATAATTTAAAAATTCAATCGCACATTTTACTTCAAAGATTGTAATCATTGTATATGTGTATATCATCAATTTTTCGAGAGAGATATCCTTCAAAAATATACATCAGGTCTTTTCAAAGGAGATCCATATTTCTCATATCAACTTTTATTAAATCAAGAGGACATGTTCATACCACACAAGAATAGATTTTTCCTTTTATCCATTCTCACAGAATTTCTCAGACAACAATAATAACAATAGAGCTAGCGGTGACTCAAGATCTGGGGGTGAATCCCCTGATTGTAACTTATTTGTCTATATTGGTGGATCTCTTTTTGAGGTAGCTCATCCTGTAGGTAATAATGACTTAAGTATGGAGGTAGCTCATCCTAGCGGTAATGGTGACTTGAGTCTGGCAGTAGCTCATCCTGGCAGTAATGGTGACTCAAAGCTAACTGTTTCATGACATGAAAAATGGCTGGAATATTATAGAAATAATATAATCATATAAGATTTTATTATACAACATTTTAAATAGTAGTAATAACTGAATCATGGTTCGTCATCATTAGAATAAGATATTTCAAACAAAATTCATTCGAGGAGGTTCCAAAATTCTTCCCCTTTTTGATGATCACAAAACCTATAATTTTATAATGTATGTACTAAAAAAGTAATAAAAAATAAATAGAAATAGATGGTATTTAGAAAATAATCTGATGATAACTTAAATGGCCAATTATCTTCCCCTTTGAAATTATCAAAAAATTTGTAAATAAAAACTAAATTTCAAAAAAACACAAAGGATTTTCATTTACTATTTTAAAAATTATAGGGAATTAAATAATATAAATAATATTGGAAGAAAGTATAAGATCCCTATTAGAGAGATAAAATAAAAAAATATTCACTCATTAAAGTATGGAAGATGATTGGATTTCTCCTTCCCTTTGTCTTTTTTACTATCTATGTCATTGTCCTGAGAAGATACTCTCGAAGTATATGTTGGGGAAAACATTGTAATGGATGGTAGAGTGGTAGTATAAGGTAGTGGTTCTTTGAAAATAACTGGTATGAGCTATCAGATAGCATCAACTAGAGATATACTTAGAGGCTGCAATGGTGGAGGCATACGAGTGGTTGACTGAGTGATTAGAGCAAGCACATACTGAATTATGCATGTGGTTATGGTTGAAATAATTTAATAAGAAAAAATGACCTCTTGAGTAATAACAATAATTTGATGTCCATGAAGATAAGGTTTCAGAATATTTATGAATCCTATAATTATGGAACCTCCTTATTTCATTTAATTAAAGAAATCATCATTTTCATTCATAAACCTCTGAAGAGTTGGTGTAAGAAACATTAACTAACTTACACTTTCTCTAAAGGCTCTTGTCACTACTGGGATCTTCAAGCACTATGAAGAAAACATGAAATTTTCAAACACATCATGCTTAGTGTAGATCCTTGAAAAATAATATTCGATGGCCTTTTTTATCACTTCCTTATCTTATATGATATCAACATCATAATTTTTTAAGAATTGAAGACTATATTCTCTACAAATATGTATCCTCAAAATTTGGTCTTTATAAGTACTATCATCACCCAAGGAATTTTGTATTTCTTCTTTAATCAACTGTTGAAACAGATCTCTATAAAACTGTACTGGAGAAGGAGGAGGTCCCGATAATTTAGAGGCAATAAGAGCCAAATTATCAAACTTCTAAGAAGTTGGATTCATAAAATCTAAAAAACAGGCATGGAGACCCTCTACTGATGATTTCAAACTTGCCACTTTAGAGGTCAATCATAAATTTTCAATTTCCATTTTTGAATATGAAGATGAAATATCAATTGTATATGATATTTGACAAGATCTACCAAATATCTAACATTATATTCATTAATATGAGCAGTAGGAGATGGTTGAGAGTTTAAACCATGTGAAATGTTTGAGTCAAAATTTTTCTCAAAGTTTCCATATCTAAATGAACACACCTCTATAAAGTATATAAATTAAATAAAGTTATAACATTAAAATGCAACACTGATTGAGCACTAAGAATATTTACATGCTCATGTGATATTGGATCCTCAGTTGTTCTTCCTATTTCAATGGGAGTGAAAGGTTGTAACTCAAGAGCTTTATTATCTGATTCACTTGTAATCATTCTCTTCTAAATTTAGAGTCATAATCTAAATCACTATATTTCAGCCCAAGTCTTACAAAACTAGGATAATTTTCCTATTCATTAAAGGCCCCATATGAGGAACTGACATAGGGATGAATTAGGGTGTGTTAGGGATTTTGAAAACATTGAAAAACATTAGTTCTTGAGGGGATAAGTGCAATATTTTGTAGTTGAAAAGTGTCTATATATGGAGTTTGATCCACTGAAAATGATTGATTAAATAGAATGGTACTCCACTTCCCCTCTGTTATAGAGAAAATAACTTCTGGATGATTAGTTTTGAAATTCTATACTGATTCTAACTGAGCCAGTTTAGCTAACTTCTCATCGATATTGGGAGTTGTCTCCCCTCACATGCAACTTCCTTATATTTTGAATGAACTATTGGAATATCATACATTAGTGTATTCATAGTCTTAATTTATTTGATGATATTGGACACAATTGGTTCAGAGGGTTGAAAATGAACTAACTCTTGGACAAGATCAATACCATTCTTTTCATTCCCCTCAAGATCAGAATGATATTATTTATGATGAACAACTATATAAAAAAATCCAACATCCTTATTTCCAACATCAGGATTCTCATCACGAGCTTCATCATCTTTATCCTTATAATTCTTTATAGAGGATTCATCTGATTCTCATGATCCATAATATTTTTATCTACTTTTTTATAAATAATTTCATTTACACCATCATTACTCTCCTCAATTGAGGTATGAGAGGTAGACAATTTATTCTGATATTCTTCAGAAAAATCAGTTTCATCTTCTTCATCATGCTCAGATAAGAGTGTTTCTTGAGAAGGTACATAGCCAATAAAATTGAAATTCTCACCAGAAACTCTTGGGGTAGATTTTATGATCTCTGGATCACTCCCTTCATCAAATATCATAGATTATTCTTCATCTTCATGTCATTCAGTAATAACATCTTTAAAATAATACTCATAAATCTCATTAGGTTCATGACTAAGATCCACCAAATCCATTAGTCTGGTCAGGTGATCAATAGAGTTAAAATAATTATATAGTTTATCATTATCCCTAACCCAAAATACCTTCTAGATATTCCAAATTTATTTCAAGCTTTTTCATATTGACTTTGATATGAAATAACAACACATTTTATCCTCTTCTTCTTCTCAAGTCTTGACAAAACCCTTTGCATCTATTATGGAAGAGATCATTTTGAAATAAATGATGGAGTTCAATCGGGAGGTCTTCATGCACATCTCATGAATATATACCATAAAAAATATACAAAGATTTATCTTTTCCTTTTCTTTATAATATACTGGAAGTATACAACTTCATACATCATTATATTGAACTCTCATTTCCTAAGACTTAAAACATATTGTACAAACTTAAACAACTGTATACAATCACCATCAGGTTCTATATTAGGTTTTATCTTATTGATTTGATCTATAGTTAATTATATGAGTTCCTCCACTAACTTTTAATTTGGTATACTACATTGGAAGTCTTCCTAAACTCTTTTGTGAGGAATCTGTAGACTTTTTCCCACTCTCGGGAAGAGAAAGAAATCTAGTCTCCATCTATAATGATATGAATTGTATATTCTTTCTTCCAAAAAATTTATTTCACGTTATGATAAAATTCATAAACTATCCTCTGATAATAAACTCTATGATTCGGGGTAAACTAGTTTATCCACATTTTTTTTATATTACCTTTCACACTAGTGTATTTATAGTTGGAAGACACTATGCATCAATCTCTTTTTATGCATTGACTAGATGGTTCTTCAGATGTGGGTTTACAGAAAAAACTCTCAAACAACTTGCAGATACTCATAATTTCATAGAATACATGATCTCTTCTGGATTTGATTCTATAACTCACTCCATACATGCCAGTCAAATCAGTTGAAGGATTCAGGTGGAAGAAGGAAGGGAGAATATTGGTTCGTAAAGAAGTAAAGGGATCAAGAGTTCAAGGGTTAGAGGAAGTGAATTGATTTTCTGTATTTCCTATGTTTTTATAAATTCATGATTCTAAAAAAATTAATAATAAAATTAAGATAATTAAAATTTAATCGATATAGGAAAATCACAATGGTAATTAAAATAAAAGTAATATAAAAAGGAATAGTTACTCTTTCAACAGTGACTCTTCAATGGTGACTCATAAACAGTGACTCATAAACAGTGACTCATAAATGGTGAATCATAAATGGTGACTCATCCATAGTGACTCATAAATGGTGACACATCAATATTGACTCATCAACGATGGCTCATCAACAACGACTCATCAATGAGGACTCATCAACCAAAGCTTATCATTTCTAATTATTCTTTGATGTAGTTTAATAATTTTAAATTCAAAGTTTTCATGAATATATTAGCTAGATGGTGTTTAGTTATAATAAATTCTGATGTTATATTATACTTTTGTTAACGATCTCTCAAAAAAGTAATGTCTTACATCAATATGTTTTGTTCAATAACAAGATACTTTATTTTTAGAAATTTTTATTGCACTTGTGTTATCACAATTAATAAGAACATGTCTAAAAGGGTTTCCAACGTCTATTAAAGTGTGTTTTATCCACAAGATTTGTTTACAAAAACTTATTAGAGCTATGTATTCATCTTTTGTAGTGGATAGTGAAACCTAATTTTTCTTCATACTACACAATGATACTAGATATTTTCCTAATAAATGACATTCTCCCTATGTGTTTTTTTCTATTTAACTTGTAACCAACAAAAACTACATCTAAATGACTAGATTAATAAAATAAATTTCTTCATGGGTAGAAATTTTTTAAATTGGGTGGATATGTGAGGTATTTAAAAATTATTTTGATAGCTAATAAATGTGACTCATTCGGATTTTCTTGAATGTGAGCACACATAAATATAGTAAACATAATATCAAACTAAAAAAAAGTTAAGTAGAAAAGACTTCCAATTATACCTGTGTAACTAGTTTCGTCTATTGTTTTCCTAGTTTCATTATGGTCCAGTTTATAGGTGGTACTCATGGGAG
Source organism: Viscum album (assembly GCA_963277665.1). Classification (NCBI taxonomy): domain Eukaryota; kingdom Viridiplantae; phylum Streptophyta; class Magnoliopsida; order Santalales; family Viscaceae; genus Viscum; species Viscum album. Next base: position 575,620,001 of record OY728161.1, on the reverse strand, counting down.
TATCATCAATTTTGGATCATTACATGACAAAATGTTTTAAATGATATTTAGTGTATTTAAATTGATTAAAAATAATTCCATCTTTATTTTGGAAAATATGAAATTGAAGAAAGTATTTAATTTCACCCATTAAACTCATTTTGAATTCACTTTTCATTAATTTTGAAAAATCAGAATAGAATTAGTATTTAGTAGATCCAAAAATAATATCATCCACATATATTTGTACTATTAAAACACCTTTTGAATTTTTTTTAAAGGGGTTTGAATCAGCTATACCTTTTGTTTTTTTGAAATAAGAAACGAGGTAATCCTATCATACCAAGATCTTGGAGACTTTTTTAAACCATATAATGATTTTATTAATTTAAAAACATGATTGGGAAGATAAGGGTTTTGAAATCCTAGGCGTTTTTCAACAACAACATACTCATATATAAATCCATTTAAGAGTTCACTTTTGACATCCATTATATATAGTTTGATATATAAATGAGATGGATAAGAATAAAATATTATAATAGATCCATGCCCTACTATAGGTGAAAAATTTTCTTCATAATCAGTACCTTCTTTTTGATTATTACATTGTGCAACAAATCTAGCTTTATTTCATACTATAGTGCAGGATTTAGCAACATAGTTTATAAACACCCACTTAATGCTAATAGTTAATGTATCTATAGGTCAATCAACCAATTCCAATAAATTGTTACTTTAAAAATGATTATGTTCATGTTACATAGCTATTACCCAAAATTGATCATTCATGGATTCATTGATTTTCTTAGTTTAAATATGTGTTAATAAGTCATGATATTCAGTTATATTTCTCATAGAATCTATGGTCTATTTACCTTGGTCTATGTTTACAATTATTGCATCTAATGGATCGTGTCTAAGAGTCCTAAAGGATATATGAGATGAGGGGATGGTAGGCTCAATTTGTTCTTTCTCTTTAGGTTCTGGTGTATCATAGACAATAGTGTATAGTTGTTTAACAGAACATTCAAACAATTTGTAATTGAGATTCAAATTGAAAGATTATCCTCAAGGTATTTTAATATACTATTATATTTATTGGGATCAATTTCATAAAACTTGACAAGAACAGATTCATCAATTATTCTAGTATTCTTGTTAGACACTCTATAGAAATTTCATGAAGATGAATAACCATAAAAAATTAATTCATCACTCTTTGAAGAAATTTTTTCCAGATTTTTTTTGTATTAAGAATAAATTCTTTTTAACTAAAAACTCCAAAGTAATTAGCCTTTGGTTTTCTATTATTCCATAACTCATAAGATGTTTTCTATAACAGAGGTCTAATCAAAACTCTGTTATCAATATAACAGGCTGTATTAACAACTTTATCCTAGAAGTAAACTTGTAGGTCATACTCATTTAATATGGTTCTGGATATCTCTTGAAGAGTCTTATTTCTTCTTTATAAAACAAAAAGATTTTTATAGTGTTATTAGAGAAGAAAACATGTTATTATATCCATTTTGAGAATATAATGAATCAATGTCTTGATTTTCAAATTATTGACCATGATCACTCTTTATGTTCTTAATCCTATGTCCACTAAGGTTTTCTACAAATTTGGAATACTTAATAATGTATGAATAAGATTCACTATTATGAGCTAGAAATAATACCTAGTTGTTTCTTGAAAATCCATCTACAAGTATATAGTCATAGTGTTTTCCATTTAGACATGAGACTATGGAAGGTATAAAGAGGTCCATATGAATAACCACTAGAGGTTGAGAGGATGAATCTTGATTCGTAGATTTAAAAAAATCTTATGAAGTTTCCATTTTTTAAGGGATTAAAAACTCTATCATTTAAGATTTCTTGCTTTTGTAGGTCTCTAACTGACAATTTACAAGTTATATTTCCAAGAGAGTGAATATTGCAACAGAATAGTATCTTATTCCAAAGATAATATTATCAATGAAATGCTCTTAAGAATTAAATATTGTTAGAATATAACTAATTTAAATCAATGGAATAAATATCATCATTTCTCATAGTAGTAAAAATTAAATCATTATTAACATTTAAAATATAGTAGACATTTTTTTTCCAATTTTACATAAAACCCATCATCACACATTTGGGATATTATATTTATATTTTATTTTACATGAAATATATATAAAAAATTGGATGCTAATACTAAATCAAAATTACCACTTTGGTCGAGGATAATGATTTTCCCTTTTTCATTGTCACCAAAATTGACATGTCCACCATCAACTTTAATCGAATTCTTGACATTTTAATACTCACAAGTCATGTGTCTAGAAACACCACTTTTTAGATACTATATTCATTTTTTTTGAGATTTTAAAATTGGGTTCTTATGACCCAAATTTTATACCTAAAATTATTTCAGCACCCAAAATCTCTTGGGTCCCAATATGATAGTAAAAATAGATTTTGGTATTCATTTTATTCTAATAGTTTTCTTATAAAAATATTTTGTATTTAAATAGATAAAAAAATTATTTGGTCTTATTGAGTAGGTGTTTTTAGTATATAAAATTTTATCACTAGATTAGGATGTAAATCTGGTTTTTTTTTAATTTTTATTTGTCTAGGATAGTAACCTATGACAGATGCATAATTGGGAACAATTTGTTTCTCATTAATTGAGTTAATTTTTTCTTACCATTGGTAAAATTTTCAATGTATTTATTTAACTATTCATTTGACATTTTTAAATAATTTTACTCTTTCAAAAACATATCATTTTTCTATTTTTCAATAGTAAGATTATTTTTATCATTTACTATTAAAGCATGTTTCTTCTTGAGGGACATATATTTATCTTTTAGATCATGAATGGTGTCATCCATCATGTTGTAGTAATCATATATATCATTTATGATCATTTTTTCCTCATTGTAATTATTTTCTTCATTTTCAGTAATGTATGAAGCCTTAGTTGGAGACACAGGAAGAGCATTTTTTACATATGATGTTCTTTTTATAAAGCACATGTTGGCCCTGGTAGACTTATCATATTGGTTAGTGTTTGAGTAACTTGAACTATCTTTGATGGAACTTCTTATTACTTTCCCGGCCTTTTGATATATCATGTTCTTATCCTCATACATTTTTTATATTTTTATTTTTGAAAACCATCATTAATAAGGCCTTTCCTCTTACATTCATAATAGGTATCTTCATTTTGAGTATCAAAATTTTCCTAATCCTTTTCTCTAATCCTTTACCACTTTTATTTTTATCATAATCTCCTCTGAAATTTTAATATTTGAATAACGTATTTTTATTATAGAATTTCTTGAATTTCCTGGCCATGTGTTCCATTTCATCATCACTGTCATCAGAAGATCATTCTTCATTGGAATCTTTGTATTGTGCCTTTTCATTTTGTTTTTAGGTAGTATATTGGATGTCTATTGATTTTATTTTTTCATAAACTTCATAAATCTATTTGTTGACATTAAGATCTTATTAATATGTCATTATCTTTCCTATCAGCTACTTGATAGGTAGTTTACTTACATTACATGATTCTATAATTAGAATTGATATTAGTCTCCATCTGTGAGGTATGAATATTAGTTGTATCATAATGTGATATTTTTCTTTCAATTTCTTTCCATACGAGTTCATAATATTTACTATTTCATTGAACCTAAGATACATTTCAGAAATAGGTTCTTTAGATTTCCTTTTAAATTTATCATACATGATTTTTTATGTATTAAGTCTCAGTTCCTTAACATTTGATGTTCCTTAATGTGAGATAGATAAGGTATCCCATATTTCAAAATCATATTTTCAATTAGATATTCTCTTGAATTAATCATCACCTAAAGCGTCGAAAAAAATTCATAATTTTAAAATAATTATTATAAGAATTTTTTGTATCATTACTCCAATAACTTATTGTATTTTGTGTTATTTCACATTTATCTTTTATTAGATTCCATATTTCCATGCCTATAAATTTTATATTCATTATCATTTGTATTTTCCATTGATCATATTTGTTGCCTCTAAAATAAAGAGTTTTATAGGTAGAAGATCCTTCTTCTTTATCATCCATAAAAACTAAAATTTATAAATGGAAAAAATTTTAGATCTTTATAATAAATTTAAAATCATAGTTAAAAAAATTTAAACAACCCTACAATTCAAATTTTGGTTGAAGAGTGTAACTCAAGAGGGGGTGAATTGAGTTACCAATAAAATTTCTATAAAATATATAACAAAAAATAAAAAACCCTTGAATAAAATAAACTATCCAATTAATCAAAATAGTAGATCAATATAAGATCTATCATTTGAAAAGATTTATTAATAGTGATTAGGTCTTAAATAAAACATGGTTTAGAAATACATTAACTTTGGAGATAAATTTACATAGATAGAAACATATATAAATACTGGTTAAGATTAATTATCAAATCAATTGAGTGTTTTTAATGAAAGTTTATCTTGATTATGATTGAAAAACAAAACAAACAACTCTGTGGCTTAACAGAATAAACAAGAGGTTTAGTCTCAAGGGGAGACCTAATCCCATCCATTTAGAAATCACTAGCTACCAAGATGATTATAAATATAATCAAACAAATCCACAAGCTGGATTAAGTATACAATTAATATCGATGAGCTATCCATGCTAGAAAACATATTCTATAGATATACGTGGGATGAAGAAAAATCACAAGTCACATAGGGACCTCTTCCACAAACACAGAGGGAAATATATAGAAGAATAAGATAATAAAATGTATTCTCCTAAAATATATAGGATATAGTGTGCATTGGATAACAATAAAAAAAATTCTCAAAATAAAAATAGACATAATAAATAAGAATATAAAAAGCTTAGTCTGATGTGTGGTGTATGTTCATAATCCTCAGATCAACAGTGGTGTGAAATATGTGCATTGTACAATAAAATTTGAAGTTGAATACAAGTTCATAGAAACTTTCAGACATGCTTTAGTTGATCTCTATATGTTGTCTCAATCAATCTTAGTAATGGGTTCAGTAACTCTGTGTTTTTAATCTTCAAAGAATGTAAATTTTTAGGTTTGAGTGATTTAAAAAATTTGATCACACAATTTTCTTGAACGATAGTAACCTTTTTATCTTTTTATATCATCATTTTGTTGAGGGAGTGATCAACCATGATCATATTATAGCACTTTTTTAAGACTATCCACTTTCCTTTGATTAGATTTTACTTAGTCTTGATGACTTCATCAAACTACTGAGTAATAGATTTTGACATTGAAGCATTCACACCGATGGTATCAAACTACAATTATAACTATAGTGCCGATGGTGACTCAACATATGGGGATAACTCCATTGATAGAAACTCCTATAGTGGTAGTAGTGACTCACTTATGGAGGTAGCTCATCCTAGTGGTAATAGTTACTTGAGTATGGTAGTAGCTCAACTTGGCCTTAACAGTGACTTGAGTCTGGCAGTAGCTCATCCTGGTGGTAACTGTGACTTAAGTATGGAAATAGATCATCCTAGTGGTAACAGTGACTCATAGAAAATGGTGTCTTTTCATAACACATAGTAAAAATATTATAGAATTAATATGTTCATATGTAATGCTATTATAAAACATGTGAAACATTAGTTATAAATGAATCATGGTTTGTGATCATTAAAAAATGATTTCAAATACAATTCATTCAAGTAGGTTCTAAAAAATATTTTATTTAAAAATATTACTATATATAATACCATATATAGTTTAATCATGGAATTTTATTACCCATTTGTTAACAAACATATGTTCAGGTTTCACTTTAGGTAATATCCACTTTGTTCATTGCATGTGTCTTAATTTGTTATATATTTGGTCCTTATAATTATATCATGACTCCATAATTTAAACTAGATATAAATATCATGTATATTATTTATATTTCTATTTTAATAATATATATAATGTATAATTATGAAATGGAATACACTGTTCATGGAGATGATAAGTCGTATATACGCATTAATGTTGTTTCCATTTTTATTGTACTATTTAATGAAAGAAATAAAATAAAATAAATGTATATATTAATATAATATCATTATATTAGCATTATAATTTTATATATCATATAAGTTCACTAAACCCATCCATAATGCATTCCATCTAGTTTGCGAACAAATCACATTTCTTTGAGGGGGTGGTAGTCCACACTTCCTTAAAAAAATTACCATATTTACACAAAATCAAATTTAAAAAAATATGTTTTATAAATGAAATCAATAAGATTATAGAGACAATAAATATAATATATAACATATATAAACTGAATGTCCATCATAATTTCCACCATGAGACGTGCAAAAGGAAAAATGAACAATCATCATTCAGTGAGGTGGTAGATCTCTATACACATAAACAGTTTGTTCGTTAACAATTAAGTGGAGTTGTGTGTATGTCTATATTGAAAACTTTTAATAATAAAATCCTAGTATATTAATTATAATTTTTTTCTTATATTAGCTTCTAATAAAGAGTGTGGAGGGATGGATATAAAAAATAAAAGAAATAATTTTGAGAGATGGCATTGCCTCAAAATTTGGTAACTCCTTTAAGTTTGTATGAAAAGGCTTCCTTGGATTTATTTATAGAAAAATATAGACTTCAAGGAGTAACAATTAGATTTTGATATGTGTATTGGGCAGAGAATGGTTGAACCTAAGTGGTTTGGGAGGTTCAAAGAATAGGGAGAGGTGGTGGCCTTTTATAGGGAAAGGAAAGGACACACATGGTATTTTTGAAAACAAGTTAGGGTTACCCACATTATTACCTCATAAAAGTCATAAACCAACCAAAATAAATAATGGAAGGTTAATGGATGAATAATTTCCAGCTAATGGGTTTTTTACAATTTTATATGTAATTTTGGGACATAAATTTATGGTTCAGTCCATAATTAAGCTTAATTTTACCTTAATCGATGTAATTAATTTTAATTACAACTAGCAATATTTTTGAAAAAAAATACTATTTTGAAATTATTATACATTATAAATTATGATAATTCAAAATATGGAATCCATTTTTCAATACTATAATAACATAAGTACTTGAAATTAAGTTAAAATTCATCATGATAATGGGACAACACTGCAGGTTTTTAAATAAAAAAACGTCCAAACATTTGCTAACTTTCTATACCCAATTTCAAACTAAAATTGATCTAAGTCAAATAAATTATATTAATTGAAAACAATATTTTCTAATTAAACATTTAATCCAATTTTAAATAAAATTTAACCATTTATATAAATTAAACGAAAATACAATTTTGAATTAAAATTCTATATTTTTAACTATTCATTAAAATATGGAACCTTACAGAAAAGTGCAAAAGAAATTGATACCATAATTTAATATGTACATATTTCAAAAATGAACTTTATTTGGACATATTAATGATATAAAAGTTTGAAAATTTGGATTTAAATTGGGTTCTCCATTAAAAGGCTGTAAAACTATATTTAAAAAAATATATGTTTGAAGAACAAAATTAGTTTTTCTCTTATCCTATGTATATAAAATCTATTGAATGAATATCAAAATTATTTATTGAATATATAAAATATATATTAAATTAATATAACTCACATTTTTAATATAATTTAATTTAGTAGGGTAAAACAACTTTGTGACCATCATAATCTTTCCATTATATTCAATTGGTTTTTGTATTCATTTATAATTAATTGGAAACCTATGATATCACATTATATTGCGTAAACCATATATTTTCATAAATTATATAATAATATTCATAAAATATAATTTAATTTCTAGGTTATATTTTTTTATTAAATTCTCATAATTTAAAAATATATTATTGTCCAGTAAACCTCGGTCTTGCTTGTTATGCAAGCCATTGAGGGTGGTCATTTATGTGGGTAATGCATGCTAACCTCAATGTTTCATGTAGATCCATATAAAGTATACATTTTTTTATTATTAACATGGGGATATGAAAAATTTAATCCAATCATAGAGTTTTAATTTCAATAAATTATATTTGGTGTTACGGGAAATGAAAAATATCACAAATGATAAATTAACTTGAAAATATAGTTCAAAAAATATTAGGGTGTTACATTCTTCCCCCATTAAAATGAATTTGACCCTAAAAATTATTCTAGGTTATCAAAGGTTTAATACTTTAAAACTTCATTCATATAAATCCATATCATAATAATTGGGTTCTAAAACTTCCATTTAAAACAGGAATGTTGGAACGAGAACAGTCACCCATTATAACTTATAACTAGTTTTCCACATAAGAGAACATAGGATGGTTGGAAATATTGGACATAGAATAAAAGAGTAAATATTTATCTGGATTGATTTAGTTCATCAATCACAAACAAGTTAATGAATAAAGAAAATTTTAGGGCCTCAAATTCATAAATATACGATGATTTATATGGCCATCAGTTCAAAAAAATAAGGTATTATGACAACATTTTTTTGGATTATCATCCAATATTTGAATGATTATTTTTTTGACGAATAATGTAATGAAATATAATTACTTTATATATTTCTATAGACCAAACTTCATTCCTTGGTTGTGTTTATAAATATTTCTGGTTCATTAATTACTTCATTAAATGGATGTTTGAAAATTATCTATGATTCCCAAAGCACTAAAATAAATAAATATTTTATATTAAAACCCATAAAAGAATGAAAATTATAAATATTTACCTATTACTATTTTTTAAAAATAAATATTGTTAAATAATTAATATCTAAATAAAAAAAGTAACACTAATATTTTAGTAATAAAAAATTATTCATCAAAAATAATTATACATTAACCCGGACATTGTGTAGGCCAATGGTGGGCATAAAACCATTATCATCCTTAAATCATGGGGTCAATACCCACATCCTTTTTGGACATGATTAGTTGTTACCTGACAAACATGAAATCCTTTTCTAAAACTAATCTAATATAAATTCAAAAATAAATATGATAGACATCCTAGAATTAATATCAATAACTAAATAGCCTTTTAACCAAGATTTTAAATAAAATATCAATAAATAAATACTTCCTTCAGTGTTTAACATAATACTTTCCTAAATGGTAGACCTTATAATCATTCTATAATATGAAACTCCAAACCTTTAGAAAGTAAGTCAAGAAATCAGCTTAACATTTATTCCCCTATACATCACAAAGTAGCTCTTGGTTTTCGCCATTCAAACACGTGAATACCCTCATCATATATTTTCTTGAAACATTGTAATAAAATGAATTACCCAAAATAATTTTTTGAAATATAGATGATTAATTATACTACCGATTGCTTTATATATACCATAAATCCAAGATGTTGTAAACTACATCCATGTTTTCATAAACTACTTGTCAACAAGTCCTTAATTATTTACAAGGTAATCAATACCATCCGATTTATTTATATCAATAATATCTTTATCCAATGAACATTATCATAACATAAGGAACATACTAAGGGTTATGTTTCCTTAATCAGGGGGTTTCCATGGACATTTCCTTACAATTAATACACATTTATATTCCTTCAAATCCATTCAATATATTCTCATAAATCATTAGTGAAAAAACAAAAACCTTCCAATCCATAAATTTTCTCCATTCCTACACCATAAGTATTGAATAAAAATAAATAAAAAATCTATGACTTCATCTTTAATACATTTAAAAGGCAACCTCATCCTATTATATAATACATCTTTCCTATGAAATTTCATTTGTAGTCTCATCATCATCAAAAATGTTACCATTACTCACACCACATGGATGATTATCTTCTGTAGGTTTCCTCTTAGGAAAATGAGTTACATAATAAAAATATATTCCACACATAAAATACTTATCATTCAATGGTTTCTTAGGGAATCCAATATTCTCATCCATTTCATTAATCGAACACTTATTTTTTCCCTTGTAGTCACCTGCCTTGTGTCCCTTTTTTTAATAGTCAAAACATCTTCTTGTTCATCTAGGACATTTACTTAGGTGATTCATTACACATTCCTGACACAAAGGAAGCTGAATCTTCTTTCCTGTATGGTCTCCATTACCCTAACTCAAAGAAAAATCGTTCATTCTCTTCCTTGGGGAATATGAGATTAGGTTAATGTACACATTTATAATCATGTTCCGTGAAAACTAAATAGGCATGATCAAAACATCATTCCGTATAGTGGTCATCCCACATGAATTATCATCAGAAATACATCCATAACATTCATTATTAAAGGAGTTCCTTCCAGTTACTTCCATTAACTAAAACCATAAGCATAGTGTGACCATTAATTATTATAGAGGAAAATCATATAGTCCTGAATATAATTACTTATAGGATGTCTAAATCATGATAAAGTCTTTAATCCATGACACCCTTGGTGCATCAAAGGTTATTCATTGAAAAATTATATTTAAATCATTGATGATGGTTCATGATAAATTTTGTGAATTCCAACACCATATCCCTCGAGAGTGTAAAACTAGGTGTGGAGCAAGACCTATTGTCGTGTACCTGATTACCCCATGGCAGGCCTAAAACATCTTGTTGGATTAGTTACCCCTAGGTACAAATTTCACATATCCATATCGACCCGTATAATCCATATTGGGATGTATTTTAAGGAAACCAATTACTCTATATAAATTATAGAATATTTTCCGGAATGTTTACTCATCCTTATAATTATCCTTAGAGACATCCCTAGTCATATCCTTATAAATATACCTAGGGATATCAATAAAGTTTTATCATCCAAGATTATAAGGGTTGACTAAACCATTCCTTTGATACCAACTATAGTGAACTAGGCTTAACATAAATGGATATTTCCATGACCCGTCTCAATGGGGACCGTACCGCAACTCCCCAAGCCTACCTTCAATAGGCCAGGGGATGGTGACTAGAACTGAGTAGTCATATCACTTAAATGGGAGGGATTTCCTAAGTACCTATACACACGCACACATCTCCAAGCCCACAAATGATGAAATGTTAAAACCAATAAGGAACAAAATGCATGTATACAACTATACCCAACCAAAAAAGTACAATTAATTAAACCAAGGAAAGTAAAATTGGGCCAGAATACAAGCCCACCAAAAACAAGAGTCTATAAACTAAAACGTAAATCCTGTAAGAAAAAAGTGGTATTAAGAATGCTTCTCATAGCCATAGGAACACCTCAACCTATAGGGAACTTAGAATGCTTAGTCTGGTCTTGGTCCTCCCTGGACTCTGTCAAAAGGCAGCTCATCTGCACAAGACATGACATGTGTGGTAAAAGGCCATGAAGGGGTGAGTGTTACAATACATAGTATAGGACCTAGAAAACAAAAAATAAATACACAATGTAAAGGTACATTAATTTCTACACAATATATTTTTATTGAACATATAACAAGATAAACACAATCCAAATATACCCAAAACCCAAATTCATCATCCAGAGACAAGTCACACAACCACATACCACCACTAGGGATTCAGTTAAAAGTTTCCACAAAGAACTCGTTTGGAAAAATCACTCCATGAGTCTGATGGTTCTGATGACTTCTTCCCAATAAGTATTGTTCTTCAGGAAAATACATGAGAGATAGATACACTCATTTTAGAATAACACACTTCAAAGGGGGGAAAGATCAAGATACACAGATGAGGATCACTTCTAGGCCCTTGGAGGATACTGCGACTCATTCAGATTCACCTTCTAAGTAGAGGATCAACATCCCGTAGTAGCAGTCACGTTGATACCTGACTCTAACTAGGGTCAAGAATGGATAGATGATCTCACTCTGGGCCTCTTAGAGGGATACCCGACTTTATCTCAAAATGTCTTGCTGAAGGGATCATACTCCTGTGAATCAAAATGACACCATACCTTCAGAGGAAAGAGAAAAAGGGACACTAACCCAAACTGAACCTATCCTAGGTAGGGTGAACAAGGGAAACAATCCATGTTCTAGAATATACATGGTGTGTAGAATGGGTCACACTCCGTGTCTCATGACTCCGGGTACTGCCCATGTGAAATGACCCAAGTTAGAAGGAACATGCTGTGTCGAGAGGTAAGTTCACGACGTGTAGGATAGACCACATGCCGTGTCTGAGTAACCGGGGTTATCTTCGTGTGCATGGATGTGTGCTCGTAAACAGCTTCAACCTGTGTGGGGCATCTTGTATAACAGGTACATGGGGTAACCTGCGTAACTGGCTTGGTATAGCCATGTGGTGGAGTACACAACCGTGTAATCCACCCTGTTCCCATGTATCTTCTGAGATACACACCAAGTCCCGTGTAAGGACCTACATAATGTGTTCTTTGGAGAACATGCCGTGTCAGAGCATCCTATCATGAAGAACTCCAGACACCACTAGGTGGGGCCCACAGGCTATGTCTTCTTGGAGGCACGCTATGTTCATTATCGCGTGTAACATGAAAACCCTATCCACTATTGTTGGTCCCACTTGGCGTGTTCTTCAGGATATACACCATGTGTTCCAAAATTTTCAAAAATCACAAAACTTCTTCGTCGTGCCTTGGTGATGCTCCAATCTTCATTCCAACTACCTGTTTTCTATGAAAATACAGATTCTAGGTTGCCTTGATGCCAATTTTTTTTGTTATTATGGGCTTCCAATCAGCCTTGAAAACAAGTTTTGATCCACCCGTACAAAGAAAAATCTGAGAAAAATCCTCCTTGATCCAAGCTGATTTGTCATCTTCCATCACCGTCACACCTACTCTAGGTCGTTACAATGTTCAATCTCTGATTTGGGATTGTTGCATTGAGAAACAATCTCACAATGATCTATTGATCATCACCATTGGAAGAGTGCAAAGAATGTGAAGTAAAAAGGAAGAAATCAAATAAACCAAATTGAGGAATGAACCTCCACCATTGTTCGTCACAACGTTGATCCGATCCTAGTTGAAGGATTAAATAGGGTTAGTCAAATGATAATCAAGCAACAGTCACAGTCAAATTCCATAATCAAAACCCTAAATGAAACAGAAAAATAATAACCCTCCCACAATAATGCATAATCTACGGATCAACCTGTTCTTGGGTTGATCCACATTCTTCATTTAATCAAATAAAAGAAAAAAAACAAAGCAACAAAACCCTTACCTTGATAAGGGATCGATTACTAATGAATGGATCGTGCTGACATCGTAACCGAGATCCATAAACTCTGTTGATGCAACAATTTTTACTTTTTATTCGTCTTCATTCATTTTCGAGAGTTCTCTCCAAGCTCCAATAATTATCCATATTTCCTCTCAAATTTATGCCAATGACCAACATTCGATTAACCCATTAAAAGGAGGGAACACATTTCAACGTTCCAATAAATTACAACATTAATGAGTCAACATTTCTATTTAAGAGTAATAATTCCATGTCATTAATTATAGAAATAGTTGTCCCTTTGTTGCACTGTAGTGAATTTTTCCATATAAATTAAATAATCTTTTAAAATTATTTTATTTTATTTTATTTTACTAAAAACATCTCAAAATTTATTTTTTCCCTCGACCCGCGCTGGTCAAGGTTCGACCCATTCTTAGGTAAATTTATCATCCCAGATGCAATGGTGCCCTAATATTTTTAATCCAGGAATCTGTTTGGAAACTGCCTCAACCATACACACACACACTGACTCACTTAACTAAAAAGTTCAAACCACCATTTCGGGATCCCCGGGTTTCGAAATGATGTTTCGTCTCTGCACATGGTCTCACAATAAATCCATTTAATAATAAAAAAAGTTCATGAAAAAATACAAGACAATAAATCCTCACCACCTTATGGATTTTCATCCCTGAAAAGCCGATACAAGGGATACTAAAAATGATGTGGGTACTTGGAATTGATCTGAGCCTGCTGCTCCCACACGTTCTCCTAATGATCCTCGCACTGCCACCAGACGCGCACCAAGGGAATTGATCACCCACGAAGGATACTATGTTTCTGATCCTTGATCTCCACCAGGTACTCAGCAAAGGTCGCTCCATACTCGATGTCCAGTTCACCCCAGTCAATGAAGTGTGATGGGTCATGCATGTTACTCCTCAAGTGCAACATGTGGAAGACATCATGTACCCGGTGCAACTACAGTGGTAGATCTAGGAATTATTCCACCTTTCCAACTCTGCGTAGTATCTAAAAAGGACTGACGAATATCAGATATAGCTTGCTGCCCCGACCAAATCTCCATAACCCTCATTGAGGTGATACCCGAAAAAAGAAATGGTCTCCCTAATATAACTCTAGAGGTCTTCGTCGCCTATCAGCATAAAATTTCTACTGGCCCTGTGCAGTCTTCATCCACTCGTGGATGATCTGCACCATCTCGGTGGTAGCTCACACCAACTCTGGACCCATTAGTGTTGACTTTCTAGGTCGTTCTAGCAAAGTAGTGATCATTAGGGTCACCATATAAAACCTTGAACGGTTCCATACCAATGGTAGAGTGGTAGATATTGTTGTATGAAAACTCCAATAGTGGTAAGTGGTCCTCCCAACCGGGACCAAAGTCCATGATATAGGGTCAAAACATATGCTCCAAAACATGAATGGTCTTCTCTATCTGACCATCGGTCTTGGGATGGAATGCCGTGATCAAGTGTAGCTGAGTCCCAAACACCTCCTAAAGTCCCTTCCATAAATGGGATGTAAAATGAGCATCAAAATATTAGACTATCGTCAAAGGGACGCCATGAAGCTGAACTATCTCCTACACATAGAGGCATCCCAACCTCTCTATGGAACTCTGCTCCCTGATAGATAGGTAGTGGGATGACTTGGTGAGTTGATGAACTATCACCCATATGGAATTGTGTCCCTTGTATGTTCATGGTAAACCCATCACGATGTCCATCGATATCCAATCCCACTTCCCCTCAGGCACCTCCCAGGGGTGAGCTAACACTGCTAGAACCTGGTACTCAACCTTCACCTACTGGCATGTAAGGCATCCAGAAATGAACTCGGATACTGCTTTCTTCATACCTGACCACCAGAACTACCATCAAAGATCCTGGTACATCTTCACCACACCAGGGGATGTATGAAACTCCCTCATGTCCTCCTCTTACAATTCCACTAGTAAAATAGTGCATCCTCTGAAAAGAACAACGTGCTCCCCACCATGGGAATATCCATCAATAACATATCCTGTGGATAATTATGCACTTAAATATTGATAGTTGACATCCCCAAGCTATGACTCCCTAACTCACTATAATAATGGAGGGGTGAAAACCATCAATTTAAGGAAAGATTAGTTCTCTCTTTCAATGAAGGATAAATGTAATGTGGCCAACTGCTCAGTCGCCTCACTCAATACCAGTGAGATTGATGTCCTGCTAAGAACATATTCCACCTTGATACCCTTATAAGGAGCATAGATGATCTCAAAATAATAGTCCTGTAGGAACTCTAGCCAACAACCCTATCTCAGATTCAGATCCTTCTACAAGAAGATGTACTTTAGGATCTTGTGCTTAGAGTTGATGATAAACTGCTTGCCCATAAGGTAGTGCCTCCATACATTCAACGCAAAGTCTACCACTAACAACTTAAGATCAAGGGTCGCATAGTTCTAAATATTTAGTCTTAGCTGGTGTGAACCATAAGAAATCACCTCCTATACCTGTATCAGGACACAACCTAGCCCAGTACTTGATGCATCATAGAAAACTATGTACTCCACACCCTCCTCCTGCAATCTCAAGATCTGGGTGCTCGTCAAACTCTCTCTCAACTGCTCGAAAGCTTGCTGGCACTTTTCTGTTCACATGATGGGATTCCGCTTCCTAGTCAAATCTGTCATCAGTGATGATTTATGGGAGAAATTAGGAATCAATCTCTTGTAATATCATGCCAAATAAAGGAATCTTCGTACCACTTTCATGCTACGGGGCGAATCCCATGCTAATACTGCCATGAACTTTACTGGGTCCACTGATACTTCATCTGTTGAGATGACATGTCCTAAAAATTGGACCTCTTAAATCCAGAACATTCACTACAAGAGCTTCCCATAAAGTTTGTGCTCTCAGAGTATGTCTAGAACAATCTGTAGGTGTTTTGCATGCTCATCCTCTAAGGCAGAGTACACAAGGAATTCGTCAATGAAGACTACTATGAACTGGTCTAAATAAGTCTAGAAGATCTAGTTCATAAGTCCTATAAACACTATGGGGTAATTTTCCTTGCTGAAAGGAATCACCGAGTACTCGTAGTGAACGTATCATCATATGAATTCCGTCTTCAGTATATCTTAGTATCATACTCATAACTGGTGGTAACCTGATCAGAGGTAAACCTTCGAGAACCATTGTGCCCTTCTTAGTTGATAGAAGAGGTCTTCAATCCTTGGTAGTGGATACATCTTCTTCAGGGTCACCTAGTTTAGGCACCAGTAATCCACACACAACCTCAAACTCCCATCTTCCTTCTTGGAAAACAAAACTAGGGCCGCCCAGGGTGAAACACTAGGTCTCATAACCCCTTCCTCTAAAAATACTCTAGATGCACCCTCAGCTCACACAACTCTATGAGAGACGTTCAATATGATAGTGGGGATATTAGTGCCTTAACATGATGTATGTTGATGAAGAAGTCGATCTCCTGGCGGGGAGGTATTCTTGGAACTTCTTCGGGAAATACGTCCTCTTACTCCACCAAAACTGTTGGGAATTGGAAGCTCACAAAATCTACTACTCTGATGGTAAGGCTATCCAACTCAAGAGTGATCGGATGCACCCTCTAGTTCATGAGACCATTATGTGCTTCTTGGGTCTCCTTTTCATCGACAAAGAAAAATCTCTTCCCATTACTGCAAACACACCACACTCTTCACCTAAAGTAGTCAATATGGGCATGGACTGAAGATAACCAATCTATCCTGAGAATGACATCGTAGGGACTTGATGCTTCCACCAAGAGGTTCCAATAAAAAATCTCACCTCAAAGGGTAATATCACACTATCTACAAAGGTGCGTGATCATCGATTCTTCTCCTGTAGGTGTTTCCAAGCGTAAGGGTTGAGTTAATGACTCAACCAAAATCTCATGGTTTCACAAAAGACATGTGGTGAGGAAGGAATGATTGAATTCTCTGTCTATAAGTACCTAAGATAAGGTAGATAAGACATAGATCATACCTCAAATCATCTCTGGAGTCCCTGGTTCATACGCCTCGACCACATGCAGCAGTCCCCACCCCTATCCCCCAGCTCTCTGAGCCTAGTGTGGACCTCCTGGGGGTGGTGGTTGAAGTAGATCGAATAGTCTACAACTTCAACAGCTCTCCCTACTCTTTTACCACGTTAACTGCCTGGAGGGTCTATCTATTCACTCTCTGCCTCTTTCTCGGTGGTTCATCCACTGCCTCTCTGTCAGAATCCTAACAGGTCAGACATTCTCTAGTGAGGTGTCCCCTATCGTCGCACGAGTAGTATCGACTCTCCCTATGTTGACTGGATCCAGCCTGAGAGCCTTTGAATGCCGATCCCTTGTCCTAGGTCCTCCCGCGATATCTCCCATGTCCCGAACCCTATACTTAACGTTGACTCCATACTGTCAAGATCTCCACACCTGTCTGCCTGCTGCTGACTACTGTCAGCTATCAATGTTCCGTCAAGAATCTCCCGATCAACAAGGCCCGCTCGAGCACTCCAGCATAAGTCAAAAAGCATAGAGGCACCGAACTATCCTAGATGTACCTTTATATACCTCGCTCAATGGTCTGAGCTCTGATGTACTAATCCCTGACCATATCCAACGAGTACCTAGAGAGGTTGGTGAACCTCAATGAATAGTCATCCATCGTCAAACTATCATACTAAAGCCGATGAAGCTTCTGGATATGCACTAACCTTAGCATAACCAGATAGAACTACTCCCTAAAGAGTCTCTTAAACTCCATCCATGAAAGAGTCTCCACATCACTAGTCTATGTGGTCATACTCCATCGTCCCACTGAACCCTGAAGAAAGCTCACTCCTAAGATCACCATATGGTCTGCTGATGGCCTCACTATATGGAAAACTATGGTCACTTCCTCAAGCTAGTCCTCATCCGCCTGAGGATCAAGCTCACCTCAAAACCTAAGGGGTATCTATCTCTCAATCTCATAGGGAATGATCATCAGGTTCCCCTCTTCTATCGGTACTATAGGTACCATGGGTTGGTCCACTGGTGGTGGTATAGTAGGTGCACTACCTGAAGGTAATTCTTGGGGAACTGGTCCCTATATCATAGCCTCATCACTGAGGGGGTCATCCTCATGATCACGCTGCTGAATACTAACGAGTATGCATCATAGAGGAATACTGTAATAAAATAAGGTGTACCATTGTTAACGAGTATATCTGGATAGATGACACACCAAGGAAATGGAAAACACAACTCTTTCCTATATTATGAGTGTAACATTATTTTACTTCCCTGCAACAAGTGTTTTCAGGTACTGAGTTGAAACAAGGTTATCAGAGTCCCGGTGTATAGATACGTTAGCCTCCCACACCAAAACTAGAATCCATATCCTGAAAGATGAGTTCAAAACACTTAACTTTGTTTCCCCATACAAAATCTCATAGACTCTCGAGCCTAAGGTAGAACTAACCAACCCTTTGATACCACCCTGTCACGACCCGTCCCCGTGTGTCCCATGCCATGACTCCCAAATCTTGCCTCCAATAGGCCATGGGCTAGTGACTAGCACTGAGTAGAAATATCACTTACATGGGATGAATTTTCTAAGTACCTGTACAAACACACACATATCCAATCCCACAAATTCTGAAATGTAAAAACCACTAAGGAAAAAAATGCATGCATACAACTAAACCCAATCAACAGAGTACAACGAACGTAAAGAGTGGAAAGTAAAAATGGTCCCGAAAACAATCCCAGCAAATACATGAGTTTTTAAACTATGAAGTCCAACCTGTAATTAAAAATATTTATTGGGACTATTGCTCGTAGTTTTTGGAACACCTCGTCCTGTAGGGATCTCAAAAAGCTCGGTCCGGCCCTGGTCCACTATAGACTCCGTCAAAAGGCCACTCATATGCACTAGACATGACACATGTAGGAAAATCCCATGCATGGGTGAGTATAATAATACTCAATAGAGGACCCCAAAAACCAAAAAGCAATATGCAAAGTAAAGGTTCAATAATCTCTACAAAGTATATGTCTACTGAACATATAATAAGAGAAACACAATCTAGATATACCCAAAACCCATACTCGTAGTCTAGAGACAAGTCACACAACTGCATACCACTGCTAAGGATTCAGTTCAAAGGTTCCACGATGCACTAGTCTGAGAGAACTCACTCCATGAGTCTGATGGTTCTGATGAAGTCCGTCCGATAAGTATTGTTCATCGTGAAAATCCATGAGATGTAGATACACTCATTCCTTGAGAACACACTCCAGAGTGGGGAATGATAAAGATACACAGATGCAAATAACTTACAGGGACTTTGAAGATACCACAACTCATCCGGATTCACCTTCTAAGTAGAGGATCTGCATCCTATAAGAGTAGTCATGTCGATACCTGACTCTTCCTTGGGTCAAGAATGGATAGAGGATCTCGCTCTGGGCCTCTCAGAGGGATACCTAACTCCATCATGGAAATTCCTACTAAAGCGATCATACTCCTGTGAATGGAAACGATACCTGAACATCATAGGAAAGTGAACATGGGAACTAAACCAAACAAAACCTTTCAAAGGTACGGTGAACAAGGGAACCAATCCATGTTCCAAAATATACAAGACGTGTTGAATGAGTCACACGTCGTGTCTCGTGACTCCAGGTACTACCCGTTTGAAACGGTCCGAGTTAGAAGGAACATTCCAAGACGAAAGGTAAGTACATGGCGTGTAAGAAAGACCACACCCCATGTCTGAGTAATCAGGGTTCGCTCTATGTGTGCGGCCGTGTTCCCATAAATGGCTTCAACCCATGTGGGCCATCCCATGTAACCGGTACACAGGGTAACCCGCATAACTGGCCTGGTCTATCCATGTGGTTGAGTACATGGTTTTGTATTCCACCCTGTGTCCGTGTGTCATCTGACATACACACCGAGTCTTTTGTAAGGACCCACATGCCATGTTATTTATTGAACTTGTCGTGTCAGTGCTTCTCATTGCCCAGAACTCCAAACACTGCTAGGTGGGGACCAAACTTCATGTCTCCCCAGAGGCATGCCAATTCATTCATCACATAAAACATAAAAACCCTATCTTCCACCGATGGTCCCACATAGAGTGTTCTTTGGGATACATGCCATGTGTTCTAGAATTTTCCAGAATCAAAAAACTGATTCGTTGCACCTCGGTGATGCTCCAATCTTCGTTCTGGCGTTCTATTTTCCATCAAAATCTAGATTCTAGGTTTCCCCAATGCAACAAGCTCTTTTGATTGATTTCAGGATTTTGATCATCCCCAAAAACATGTTTCGATCCACCCATATAAAGAATGCTCGAAGAACGATCCTCCTTGATCCAAGCCAATTCATCATCTGCCATCACCGTTGCACGTCCGTTGGGTCATCACGATGTTCGATCTTCGATTTGAGATCTTTTCATTTAAAAATGGACTCACAATGATATTTTTATCATCACCC
Organism: Viscum album; assembly: GCA_963277665.1. Classification (NCBI taxonomy): domain Eukaryota; kingdom Viridiplantae; phylum Streptophyta; class Magnoliopsida; order Santalales; family Viscaceae; genus Viscum; species Viscum album. The sequence goes on along the minus strand of OY728161.1, from coordinate 575,599,270 downwards.
CATGAATAAGGTGAGGAAAAGAGGTTGAAATCACACAAAACAAATTGAGGAACAAACCTCTGTAGTCGTTCGTCATGACGTTGACCCACTACCGTTATAAGGATTAAACATGGTGAATCAAATGATAACCAAGCAACTACTACAATAAAATTATTGAATCAAAAACCTGAAATAAATAGAAAATAACAACCCTCCAGCAAGAACACTCAATCCATGTATTAACATGTTCATGGGTTGATTCACATTCGTTTTTTAATCAAATAACATGGAAATAAAACAAAGTAACAAAACCCCTACCTCAAGAAGGGATTGATCACTGACGAAGGGATCACACCACCATAATAGCTGAGTTTCTTCAACTCTATTGGTGAAATGATTTGTACTTTTAACTTTTCATTGTTAGTTGTTGAGAGTTCTCTCCAATATCCACGAATTCTCCAGATTCCCTCTCAATTTTCCTCCAACGAAAAAAATCGATTAACCCATTAAAAGAAGGGAACACGTTTCCGCATTCCATTATGCTGCAACATTTAAGAGTCAGTGATACTATTTCAGATTCATACTGTCATGTCATTAATTATGAAAACATCTACCCCATCATTGCGCTTCAAAAAAGGTTTTCAAATAAAAGAAAATAATATTTTCAAATTATTATGTTTTATATTACTAAAAACATCCGAAAATTAATTTTTTCCCTCAACCCGCACCATTTATGGTTTAGACCATTATTCGGTAAAGTTTTCATCCCAGATTCAATGATTCCCTCATATTTTTAATTCGGGAATCCATTTGGAAACTTACACAATCACACACACACACCTACTCACTTATCTAAAAAGTTCAAAACACCATTCTGGGATCACTGGGCCTTGGAATAATGTGCCATCTCCGCGGTTGGACTCATAATAATTCCATTTAATGTTTAAAAAAAATCTAAGACATTATATATATTACACCATTTTAGATGAATATTAAGTACATTATAATAATACACACCTAAGGACCATAATAGTTTTGTGTCTTTGGAAACATTGAAAAAAAAATCTATCATGGTGAATGATCTTAAAAATCTCCCATTAAGATCATAAAATTTAGTACATCTTCTTAAAACCATTATTTATTTCATGGGGGATGAAAACATAAGAGGGGTTTAGTTTAGATGCTTAGTAAGGGTAAATAAAGGAAACATGTATGAATAACATGAAGAAAGGGTATGTAACATGAGCACAAAATTCAGAGGCAACACCCTAAATACTAGATATCATAATAAAGATTGGAAATTCAAAATAAATGGATCATAATATAATTAAGAACATAATATGTTAATTCACAACATAAAAATAAAACATGGAATTGTGGAAAACACATAAGCATATGATATGACTTCCATAGTAGTCAAGGCATCACTTCCAATGTAATCTTGATGGAAAATAGTCCTTTACTGAACAGTTTTCACACCCCATTCTAGCCCTGTATTACTAAATCGAGTTAAATTATCATTGTAGCTCTACATTACAAAACCAAGTTCACTCCATGTTCTAGTCTTGTATTACTAAATTGAGTTCATATCTCATTCCAGCCCTGAAATACTAAACCGAGTTAATTTCTAATTCTATCCCTTTAAATCTCCTTAGATATAAATAATTACCCAGTGTAATGGTCCGGGTTGTGGGAGGTCCACTACTTAGTAAAAATTTGATGCTTGAGGTGTTCTGGGTGGTCTGGGAGGCCATCCCAACTTCTCGGTGATGTTTGACCCACTGTATCCCTACCGGTAGACTTAGCCTACTGGTAGCAGGCCTAACAGTATCTTGGTCTACTGGTAGCCGCAACCTACCAGTAGCTCGGACTACCAGTAGCTTGGTCTACCGGTATCCACAGCCTACCGGTAGCTCGGCCTATCAGTATCTTAGTCTACCGGTAGCCGCAACCTACCTGTAGCTCGGTCTACAGGTAGCCGCAGCCTACCGGTAGCTCGACCTACTGGTAGCTCAGTCTACGGGTAGCCGCAGCCTACCAGTAGCTCTCGACTACCGGTGGCTGTAACCTACCGGTAGCTCGGCTACCGGTAGCTCTCAGCTACCCTCACAATTTTTCCAGTAGCGCCTCCTTTTTGCGCAAATTGGGTTGTAAACCCTACTTCGACCCCTCTAAGCTTGTTCTAAGGCCCGGTAATGCCCATAAATGGCATCTAATTAGATTAAATGATTGTGAGGTGTGTGTTAGTTTAAACCGTGGGGACCCATTAATGACGTATGGGGTGTCTCAACCGCGTCGTCAACCCACAACCCCGATCATTACAAGGTTTCTCATTCTTATCTCAACAGTCCCCGACCTTTATAAACTAAATGGGTTCTCCCTAGATTTCTTTTCTTGATCACCCTATACTAGGAGTACAATTCGTTCCGACAAGCCGCATCGCTATCCGTGGAGTTCCATGCCTAGGCTTATCGTCGATCGTTGATCAACAAGTATGGAATTTTTCCTTCATCTATTCCTTTTGTGTATCATGCGGGGTGGGCATGCTTTTGATTTTGTAGAATTGGATGAACCAAACCTAATGATAATGAATGGGTTCTATAAAGAAAAAAGGGGGTAGGGGTGTGATCGATGATGCTGATTTGTTTTATGATCTTCCATGATTAATGATTTCTGAATTGTGCGGGCTTACGCCTACTGAAAATCATGGTCGTTGGTGGTCTTTATCTGTGCACTAACGAACCCTTTCCCTGGTTATGTTAAATGAATTTTATTGTGGTTGTGAACCCTTGCTGTGAAAATTAAATTGGTTAATTACATATATCCATCTAAATAAATTGAAAGCCCAGGATCAATCTCTTTTGTGATAAACCTGGTTAAGGCACAGAAATTGAAATCATGGAGTGTGTTAAATATTATTTATCTGGAAATACCATCATGGGCCTGCTTTGTGTTGGTGGTGGTGTTTTGGTTGTTTTTTTCCTCACGGGCTCTTTGTTGGGTGATGTGGGTGGGGATGGGATCCCACGTTGTTATGCTTCCAATGGTTGTGAATATAAGGTCGGGTGGTTACCTTGATTATATCACGAATTGGGGTGGAATCCTCTGTTGTTGAGAAACTATTGGATTCTAGGGACATGGGCTGTATCATGGGGTTTTCTTTGGTTCCAGTACTGCGATGGATCTCACTTATCCCTTTGTTGTTGTGACATTACGAGAGAACCGGGTGTGAATGTTTAAGTTGATTTTGGACTGTACTCTTTCCTTAGCTTGTGCTTATGTTTTCTAGTTTCCCAAGTAGGTGCAGAAACTTATTTAAACATTATTACTAAACATGAAATCTTGGATGGGACAATGGGTTTTGGGGAGGTGTGAGTTGTGACTCAGACTTGGGTGCTTTTGTATTCTTTAGGCAGGTAGAAGAAAAACCTAAACTTGGGTGAGTGCTTGTTACCTATACATATACTTCTAGTTTCATGTTTCTTATTCGCGCCCCACCCAAGTAGAGCAGTTATTTCATAACACCCCCATTTCATGGGGGAGAGTGTTTTTCCCAACACTTCTATTTGTGGATGGTTATTAGATCTTTTTTTCTCCCTTTCCTGGATAGCCCATGTATCATCGGGTAGGCTGTGATGGCCTGAAGTCCATTGTTAGCCCAAGAACCTTCGGGCAGGGTAGTGTGGTGGTTGGACCAGGTGTGTGCGAGAAAGTGGTTTCCCAAGTGTTTTCAAGATGAGGCCCAGGTGTCTTCGGGTGTGGCAGTGGATCTTCTAGCCCAGGTGTCTTCGGGCGTGGCGGTGGATGTTCTGGCCTAGGTGTTTGCAATGGTGGTTATGTGTGACAGTTGTGGCCCAGGTGTACGCGGGCGTGATAGTGGTTGCGACCTAGGTGTTTGCGGGTAGGGTTTGGCAGTGGGACTGCGTGAGGATATGGCCCAGGTGTGTGAGGGCGGGGTGTGGCAGTGGGACTGCGGTGAGAATGGAGGGATTAATTCGATGCATAGGATGTCTTCAATAACCATTGGAAAAGTGGCGTGGGGTACCCAAACAACAATGTGCTCTTATTATATATTACATGCTTGCGTTATTTGGTGAGTGTGGCCGGTGAGTGGGATGGATGAACTCCTTGGTAGTGTTGGTTGTCTGTTTCTCATGGTACTTTAGTATGTTCCCCCACTTGTGCATGAGTGTCTTTGGTTTTTCCCTATTGAGTATACATTTATGCTCACCCTACGTATATAAAACTGTTTCCAGGTTTCCAGGAGGACTTTGGGGATCGCACGTGACCATACTAGTGCAGGACCTTTGGGACAGTTGCAGTTGCTGTTTTTCTTTCTTTGGTACTTTACCTTTGTATTCACTTTGTAAGTTGTGGTATTTAATTTCTGAACATGCATATGGGAATGGTTTTTTTGGATTTTCTTGAACTTTTAGTTTTGGTGTTGTGGGATTTACTATCTTATCTCCCAATCCTATTAAAAGAAAAAGGGTAATGCCTTCCATTTAGTGAGTAATTATATACCCTTGGCACTGGTTGCCACTCCGGGACCTATTAAAGGTGGGTTTCGGGGGTCATTATCTCTCCTTGAACTTGAAGAAGGAAGAGCCTCGAAATCTGCTGACCCTTCCCTCCTTTTGGTGAAGGCAGTTCGTGATAGAATGGTATCAGAGGAGATGGATGAGAGATAGGATGAAGTCTGGAGTTAGGCATAGTATGGACTGCATGGGATGGTAGGGAAAAAGTGTTGGGTGACCTTGGTGCGTGAATTAGGCCAGGGAAGATCGTCTAGGACACGGGATTTTAGGGCCCCCCGTGATCCGATGCAAGGACTCTGGACCTACCAAATGACCGAGTAAGGCCACACTGATTGCAGGGTAGAGAGACCCTAGTAAAGGTACATGCATCATAATGACTTGTGTTCTCGTGTTTTTGGGGTGTTTTGGGAATTTGAAATAAATAATATGTTTAAGAAATTTTAAGAACGATATTATGCACTACATGGGCTTATTCATTCCTTCTTTACCTTGAAGCTATGGAACCCGGAAGACGACCATGTGTGGTACGAGTGATCGAGGCCCAGGAGAATACTTTGGCCGATCGGCAGAGAGATGATTGAGAGGAGGAGGACAACCAGTGGAAGAAGACACTTCAAGCCTTCTAGCGACAGACCCTCGAGAAGTATGAGGGTAGCACCTCTAACATGAAGACAGAAGGCTGGCTAGAAGAGCTGGTGATAGACTTCAACCTGATTTGGGCCCCGAACGAGTACTGGGTTCCTCTAGCCGTCCTCCAGATGCAGGGAGCGGTGCGTCAGTGCTGGACACTTTACCTGGAGGAGAGGAGAGAGGCTGAGGTGGCATGGGATGTTTTCGAGAAGGAGTTCTGGGTGGAATTCCTCTCGTCTACGATGAAGGCAGAGAAGATGCAAGAGCTACTCTCCCTCCCGTAGGGGATTATGTCAGTGAAGGAGTTGGGGATTAAGTTCAAGGACCTCATACGTTTTTCTCTGGACCACTTTCTCGATGTGGAGTCTCGGGCAAGACGTTTAGAGGAGGTGCTCTGACCCTCCCTCCAGTATGTTGTTACCCCCTTTACCCTCTCGACGTACCTGGAGGTCTAGAAGAAGGCCGAAGTGGTGGAGAGGATGCATTCTCTAGGAGGTGTGTCATAAGAGGGGATCCAGCTAGGACCATCGAAGGGGAAGGCTGTTAGCACCAGGCCTCTAGCATCAGGACCCTCCAGGTTCCGACCAGCAGGGAGCAGGCCGCAGCAGTTTCAGTTCTGGTCCCCCAGTTTTCGCCCTTATCCTTCGGGGCTAGGACCACAATGTTTCATCTGTGGGAGCCATGGAAAACTTCGAAGATAGTGACCGAACCGAGTACAATACAACGGTGGTGGATAACCCCATCACCAAACCCAGTAGCAGCTTCTAGCCAGGCCTTTCTAGCAATAGCAGCAGGGGCAGCGAGCCCCTACTCCTCTGAGGGAAGACGTTGCAGGAGGAGGCCGACCTCAGGGTTCCCCTCAGGTACCTCGACCAGGGTGTGGTCGGGGAGGTGGAAGACAGCCGAGGGGCAGAGGAGATGGGCGTGGAAAGTTACACGTCACAGAGGCAGCGGTTCCAGCATGGTCATAGGTCAGTCGAGGTACGATCAGTTTGTTTATCACTCTTCCTTATGCCTTGTTCGATACTGGAGCTTCACACTCCTTTGTTGAACCCATTCTGGCCTATGATTTGGGCCTATATGATGAGATACTTCCAATTCCCCTGGTGCTGAGCACACTAGTCGGAGGTCAGACTGACTTGTTATATGTTTTTTGAGGAAGAAAACTAATGATAGGGCCACATCAGTCGGTCATATATCTTTTACTGCTATAGGTACATCCATACGATGTCATCCTAGGCATCGAATGACTGTTCTCTATGTGTGACGTCATCGACTGCTTCCGAAGAAGGGTTGTGTTCTCAGACTTGGACGGCCGACGTGCTACATTCACTGGTGAGCAGAGTAGTCCGAAGGGAGGCAGATGAGAGGAACCCCTCCCCTCCTTATTAGTCAAGCTGTCAGTGGATTCAGTGGATGCTGAGATGGTAGAGATACCAGGGATCTTCAGTGAGTTTATAGATGTCTTCCCTGAGGAGGTGATGACTCTACCCCTCGACGTGATATTGAGTTTGAGATAGACTTGCAGACTGGTGCTCATCTGATTTCGATGGCTCTCTACCGGATGGCACCTTCGGAGCTACGGGAGTTGCGGATTTAGATTGACGACCTGATGAAGAGAGTTTATGTTCGACCAAGTGTGTCACCGTGGGGTTCTCCAGTCATGTTTGCAAAGAAGGAAGATGGTGGTCTTAGGTTGTGCATAGACTACAGGATGCTGAATCAGGTGATGATCAAGAATCGCTACACTCTTCCGAGGATAGACGATATTTTCGACCAGCTGAAAGGGGCAGGATGGTTCTTGAAGATCGACCTGTGGTCTGGGTACCACCATTTGAGGGTGAAAGAAGGAGACATCCCAAAGACGGACTTCAGGTGCAGATATGGACACTTCGAGTTCATAGTCAAGCCTTTCGGCGTTACGAACGCCCTGACTGTGTTCATGGGGATTATGAACTCCGTCTTCCGGGAGTATCTGGATCAATTCATAGTCGTGTTTATTAATTACATCCCGATCTATTCATGATCATAGGAGGACCATGCGGAGCACCTCAGGACGGTTTTGGAGTTCCTCTGACAGCACCTGCTCTATGGGAAGTTGTCAAAATTCAAGTTCTGGACACGAGAAATGAACTTCCTTTGGAACATAGTGTCCAAGAAGGGGGTAGCGGTGGGCCCATCAATGGTTGAGGTTGTTGTTTCTTGGGCAGCACACAAGAATGTGCCAGAGGTTCGCAGTTTCCTCGGGCTGCCAGGTTACTATCGGAGGTTCGTACCCAACTTCTCTCGAGTTGCAGCCCCTTTGACAACCTTGACTAAGAAGGATCAGGTTGTCGTGTGGAGTGAGCAGTGTGAGGCAGCCTTCAACTATCTGAAGGTGAAGTTGGTTAGTGCCCCATTGTTGAGGCTACCAGAATAAGGGGCGGCGTATGAGGTGTTCTGTGATGCTTTAGGGAAAGGCCTCAGATGTGTGTTGATGTAGCGGAAATGGGTGATCTCTTATGGGTCTAGGAAGCTATTCCCTCATGAGTATAATTATTCCACCCACGACCTGGAGCTTATAGCGGTCATCTTTGCACTAAAGTTTTGGCAGCATTACCTCATTGGTGAACGCTTTGTGGTATTCACGGATCACAAAATCTTGAGGTATATCTTCTCCCAGCAGGACCTAAACTTACGGCAGTGAAGGTGGATGCAGTTCCTCCAAGATTACGACATCGATATTTCCTATACATCAGGAAAAGGAAATGTAGAAGCTGATGCTTTGAGCAGGAGGTCGCAGAAGGATGCAGTCTGAGAGTCGACAGACGCTTGGAAGGCGATGGAGGAGTTGGCCGCCTTGCACTTGGATGCGAGGATGGATAGTGGTAGAGGTTGCCAATTTCAAATGACAGTACAATCTTACCTGATGAAGAAAGTTGAAGAGTCTTAGTGGGGAGACCTAGAGTGAGAAGTGATGTGTGACCGAGTTGACCAGGGCAATGCTCCGGAAGGATGGATGAAGGATGGCCAAAACCGAATCCTTTTCCAGGGAAAGCTTTTTGTTCTAGAGGCTATGCGTGGAAAGGTTCTCAGTGAGTTCTAAAAATCACCGGTAGCGGTACACCCAGGAGATTCCAAGATGTAATAGGGCCTGAGGAGTTTGTTCTGGTGTCCCAGAGTAAAGAGAGCAGTGGCAGAGTTTGTGGCCATGTGCCTACTGTGTCAGCAGGTGAAGGCTGAACACCGTGTTCCAGGTGGCCTGCTGCAGTCTCTGGATTCACCCGAGTGGAAGTGGGACGACATCTCGATGGATTTCTTCACAGGACTACCCAAGGTCCAATGGGGTTACGACGCCATCTGGGTGGCAGTGTACCAGTTGATGAAATTGGCTCACATACTGGCGATTAATGATTCAAGTGTAGTTGATGATTTGGCTCAAAGGTACGTAGATGAGGTGGTGTGGTTGCATGGAGTTCCATGGTCCATAGTATCGGATAGGGATGCACAGTTTACCTCACGGGACTGGAGAGGATTGCATAATTCTTTTGGCACCCATCTATGTCTTAGCACTTCTTTCCATCCCCAGACAGTTGGGCAGACAGAGCGCACAATCCAGACCATGGAGGATATGCTGTAGGCATGCGTTCTGGACTCAGGAGGATCATGGGTGTGACACTTTCCTCTGGTAGATTTCACCTACAATAATATATATCAATCTACCATTTGTATGGCCCCGTTCGAAGCCTTGAATGAAAGACCATGCCATTCACCTGTGTGTTGGGCCGAAGTCAGAGAGGCAGGCATCCTTGGCCCGGAGGAGGTGTAGAGCACGACAGAGAAGGTTCAGCTTATACGGGAAAAGATGAAGGTAGACCAGGACCGACAGAAGTCATATACTGATACTAGGAGGAGGCCCTTAGAGTTTGAGGATGGAGACCACATGTTCTTGAAGGTCTCCCCTCAGCGTGGACAACAGAGTTTCAATAAGGGGAGTAAGCATTCTCCCAGGTTCATCGGACCCTTCAAAGTGTTGCGGCGGGTCCACGAAGTGGCTTATCAGCTAGAATTACCATCACTGCTACTGAGGATAAATGACGTCTTCCATGTGTCCCAGCTCCATCGTTATCTGCACAACGATTCACACGTCCTCGACTGGGAAGATCTAGACATCGAGGACGGCATTGCCTTTGTGGAAAGACCAGTGATGATCGAGGATCGTGAGGAGAAGGTTCTTCATGGGCGAACCATTCCCTTGGTTCATGTGTTATGGTGACATGGTGGGCTTGAGTAGAGTATGTGGGAGAGGGAAGCACAAATTCGTGCCCAGTACCCAGAGTTGTTTTGAGTTCTGTGATGTTCTATTTATACTTTTTGTGTTGGAGCATTTTACCTTGTTGGCTATGAAATATGTGGTTTTTATTTCATCTCTGAATGTGTGTGAAAAGTTATGGCTATGGGTAGCGGAGGATCAGAACCCTAACCAAGACACATTAAGGCAGATGCCATTAAACCCATGCGGGCGAGTCAGTGCCACCCAAAGAGGATAGTATCGTGACATGAGGGAAGAGACTCCCCAACCCACAGACTGGACACTCTGACATGGTATGTTACTTGGTTCATAAGAGAAGGGTGTTTTTAGTTAATAATGGTGTTCTCTCTTGAAAGGTATCTTTCGAGGTGGTTTTCAGACCCTCTATTTCCTTGTGGGTTGTTTTGATTCTCGAGGGAAAGAATAGTTTGAGAGGTATCTGATGTAATGGCCCGGTCTGTGGGAGGTCCATTACTTAGTAAAAATCTGATGCTTGAGGTGTTCTGGGTGGTCTGGGAGGCCATCCCAACTTCTCGGTGAAGTTTGACCCACGATAGGCCTACCGGTAGCCTTAGCCTACCGGTAACAGGCCTATCGGTAGATCGGTCTACCGGTAGCCACAGCCTATCGGTAGCTCGGCCTACCGGTTGCTCGGTCTACCGGTAGCAACAACCTACCAATAGCTCGGTCTAATGGTAGCTGTCAGCCACCAGTAGCTCTCGACTACCGGTAGCTCGGCAATAGGTCGCTGTCAGCCACCAGTAGCTCTCGGCTACCGGTAGCCCTCACCTACCCTCACGATTTTTCCAGTATTGCCTCCTTTTTGCACAAATTGGGTTTTAAACCCTACTTCGACCCCTATAAGATTGTTTTAAGGCCTAGTAACGCCCATAAATGGCACCTAATTAGATTAAATGATTGTGAGGTGTGTGTCGGTTTAAACCGCGAAGACCCATTAATGACGTGTGGGGTATCTCCACCTCATGGTCAACCCAAGACCCCGCTCTTTATGTGGTTTCACATTGTTATCTCAACCGTCCCTAGCCCTTATAAACTAATAGGGTTCTCCCTAGATTTATTTTCTTGATCACCCTGTACAAGAAGTACCCTTCGTTCTGACGAGCCGCATCGCTATCTGTGGAGTTCCACGCCCAGGCTTAGCATCGATCGTTGATCAATAAGTAGGGAATTTCTCATTCGTCTCTCCCTTTTTTGTATCATGCGGGGTGGGAATGCTTTTCATTCTGTAGAATTGGATGAACCAAACATAAAGATAATGAACAGTTTCTATAAAGAACGAAGGGGGGAGGGGTGTGATCGATGATGCTGCTTTGTTTTATGATCTTCCATTATTAATGATTTCTGAATTGTGTGGGATTACGCTTACTGAAAATCATGGCCGTTGGTGGTATTTCTCTATAGACTAATGAACCCATGCCCTTGGTGATGTTAAATGAATTGTACTGTGGTTGTGAACCCTTGTTGGGAAAATTAAATTGGATAATTACTTATATCCGGCTAAATAAATTGAAAGCACGAGGATTAACCTCTTCTATGATAACCCCGGTTACGGCACACAAATTGAAATCATGGAGTGTGTTAAATCTTATAAATCTAGAAATTCCAGAATGGGCCTGCTTTGTGTTGGTGGTGGTGGTTTGGTTGTTTTTTTCCTCATGGGCTGCTTGCTGGGTGATGTGGGTGGGGATGGGATCCCCTATTGTTATGCTTCCAATGGTTTTGAATTTAAGGCCAGGTGGTTACCTTGATTATATCATGAATTTGGGTGGAATACTATGTTGTTGAGAAACCATTGGCTACTGGGGACATGGACTGTATCTTGGGGTTTTCTTTGGTTCCAGTACTGTGAGGGATCTCACTTATCCCTTTGTTGTTGTGACTTTACAAGAGAACCGTGTGTGAATGTTTAAGTTGATGTTTGACTGTACTCTTTCCTTAGCTTGTGCTTATGCTTTCTAGTTGCCCAAGTAGGTGCAAAAACTTATTTAAACATTATTACTAAACATGCAAACTTGGACGGGACAATGAGTTTAGGTGAGGTGTGAGTTATGACTCGTACTTCGGTGCTTTTGTATTCATTAGGCAGGCTGAAGAAAAACCTAAACATTGGTGAGTGCTTGTTACCTATACATATACTTGTAGTTTTATGTTTCTTATTCGCTCCCCACCCAAGTTGAACACTTAGTGCCAAACACCCCCATTTCATGGGGGAGGGTGTTTTTCCCAACACTTCTATTAGTGGATGGTTATTAGCTCCTTTCTGCTCCCTTTACCAGATAGGCCAAGTATCTTCAGGCATGATGTGATGGCCTAGAGTCCATTATTTTCCCAAGAACCTTCGGGTAGGGTAGTGTGGTGGTTGGATCAGGTGTGTGCGGGTAGGTGGTTTCCCAAGTGTCTTTTGGATGAGGACTAGGTGTCTTCGGGCGTGGTAGTAGATCTTCTAGCCCAGGTGTATTCGAGTGTGGCAGTGATTGTTCTGGCTTAGGTGTTTTCAGGCGTAGTTACGTGTGACAGTTGTGGCCTAGGTGTCTGCGGGTGGGTTAGTGGATGCGGCCTAGGTGTTTGCGGGCATGGTTTGGTAGTGGGACTGCGTGAGGATATGGCCCAGGTGTGTGTGGGCGGGGTGTGGCAGTGGGACTACGGTGAGAATGGCGGGATTGGTTCGATGTGTAGGATGCCTTCATTAACCGGTGGGAAAGTTGCACAGGGTACCCAAATATCGATGTGCTCTTATTATATATTACTTTCTTGCATTATTTGGTGAGTGTGGCCGGTGAGTGGGATGGATGAACTCCTTGGTAGTGCTGGTTGTCTGCTTCTCATGGGACTTTAGTACGTTCCCACACTTATGCACGAGAGTCTTTGGTGTTTCCCTACTGAGTATAATTGTATGCTCACCCTACATATATAAAACTGTTTTCAGGTTTCTAGGAGGACTTTGAGGATCGCGCGGGACCATACTAGCGCATGAACTTTGGGACAGTTGCAGTTGCTGTTTTTCTTTCTTTGGTACTTTACCTTTTTAGTCACATTGTACTTTGTGGTATTTACTTTCGGAACATGCATATGGGAATGGTTGTTTTGGCTTTTCTTATACTTTTAGTTTTGGTGTTGTGGGATTTAATATCTTATCTCCTAATCCTATTAAAAGAAAAAGGGTAATTCATTCAATTTATTGAGTAATTATATACCCTTGGCGCTGGTCGCCACTCCGGGACCTATTGAAGGCGGGGTTTGGGGGTCATTATCTCTCCTTCAACTTGAATAAGGAAGGGTCTGGCAATCTGCTGACCCTTCCCTCTTTTTGGTGATGGCGGGTCGTGACACCCAATGCATTTGAGGGAGATATTGGTCCCACCCATCTCATAATGAAAACATAATTACATGTGCCACAAAATCATAAACAATAATATCATAACCCATGTAATGAAATATGTATAAAAAACATGTAAACATATCATAACCTGTGGAAAACGATAGTGGTTTCATAATCATTTCATAAAATGAATAACCATTAAAGAAAAAAAGATTTCATAAATATATAACCTGAGAAATTGGAATGGATTTTATAAAAATATAACTCATGAATGTGAAATGGGTTCTATGAAGACCATGACAATAATAATAACCCTTTCATATAAATAATATGAATAGAACATTTAGATAATTTTATTGAAGGTAAATAGTAACATCAATAGATGTAATCATAGAAGGAATATAATTTCTAAATATCTTTCAAAAAACTTTCTTGGGGAAAATATCCATTCTTCTTTTAAAAATATTTTTAAAACCTAAATCCATTTGAAAATAATTTTCATAGAAAAAACACTAAAAAATTATAAAGAATACTTGAAATAAATTTAGAAAAAATATTCCATGAAAATTAATTTTAAAAACAAATTTAAAATAATTATTCATTTGAAAAAATAAAAATTTTTCTTTAATGAAAGAATGGAAGGTGAAACCACTCACTTCATACAATGTATAAAGAATAATCCTTTTATAATGTAACAATGATAGAAAAATTCCTTGTTTTGAAATAGAAAATAATATTCCATTGAAGATATTGGTAAATGAAAAAAAATATTAAACCAAAATTTTATATATTATAGGATAATAGTACAATATTCATGGAAACCCTTTTTATAAAACATTATTATGAAGTAAAATGGATTTCTGATCAAATAATGGGTAAAGGTGTACTTTATTAAAAACACTTTCTTAACTATATTATGTTCCAAATAATTTTAAAATGGTAACAATACCTGAATATATCATTAAATAACATAATATATAGAATTTAATGATCATTCCTAAGAGATGGATCACATGATTTCATCAAAGGAAGTATAATCATTAACAATATAAAAAACGATGATATTGTTTCAATAAACTCTTGATACTTTATAATATGGGATAAAACACAAAATAAAACTAAAGGAAATTAAATTAATCATAATATATCCTTTGAATAAGTATATTCATGATATAACTTAAAAAATTGTAGCATATACACCTCAAAAAAGAATTTTTGTGCATAACAAAACATGAGTCTCAATGATGGTAATTTGAGACAAAAATATCATACCGACTTGTTAAATTTTGAAACATAAAACCTATGAAAGAAAGTTCATAAAATTTATCAGTAAATATCCATAAATATATGTATAAGATACAAATAATACATTCAATTTCTGTACATAAACCACAAAAATAATTTAGTGGTGGATTAAGCATGCATCTCATGAAAATAAAAGTGAGATGAAATTTCCCATACCTTATATCTTGACTCTCATCATACTCATTAAAACCACATGTAAAATTAATAAAATATTATTGTACATATTTTACAGAACCATATTATTATATCTAATAAAATATATTGATTTATCATGACCTTATATCACCCTCTTATTAACAATCCTTTGTTAATTTTTCACTTCGAGTAAAATTCTCTTTGTTCATTGCATGCGTCTTAGTTTGTTATATCTTCAGTCCTAATAATTATATAATGATTTTAGAATTTATACCATCATATAAATATAATTTATATTAATTATATTTTTATTAAAATAATCTATTTAAGATAGAAGTATGAAATGGAATACCCCATTCATGGAAATGGTAAGGCATATGTACACATGGATGTTGTTTATGTTATTATTGTTATTTTAATGAAAGAATGAAAATGACATATATTTATATATGTATATAATATAATTATAGTACAATTATAAATATATATATATATATATATCATATATCTCCAATAAACCCATTCTTAATACATTTTATGTAGTGTATGAATGAATGACTATGCTTTGGGAGGGAAGTAGTCCACACTTCCTCAAGAGAAATTATCATATTTAACCCAAATGAAAAGTTAAAAGTTAAATATAATATATAAAATATATAAACAGAGTGTTCATAATTTTTTATAACATGAGAAGAGGTAAATGAAAAATGAAAAAACATCATTTAGTGAGGCGGTAGTTCACTTTACACATAAAAAATATTTTATTTACTAATTAAATGGAGGGGTGGGTATAAGTAGGTTGAAAAATTAGTATAAAAACACACTAGTATATTTTAGATACTATTTTTTTTATAAGAACAATGAATAAAGAGAGTGGAGGGTGGAGAAGGAAAATAAAAGAAAAGAGCTTTAGAGAAGTAGCTAAATAATAATCTGGTTGCTCCTCTTTCATTATAAAAAATGGTTTCCTAGGGTTTTATTCTGCCCAAAAATAATATTTAAGGACAAAGGTAGGGACTTTGGTAAGTTTATTGGGTATAGAAAATAATTTTTTAAGAGGTTTTATGAACATGGATAAGTGGTTTCCTTTTACAGGGAATTGAATGGACACACATGGAATTATTGAAAACAAGTTAGTTATACCAAAATTTTTACCAAAAATAGTCATAAACCCCCCCCTAAAACTCCAGAATGTATGTTTAATGGAGATAAAATGGACATAAAATTTATTTTTCAAAATTTTAAAAGTTTTTTTGGGTCTTTAATTTATTGTTCAGTCCTTATTGAAGCACAATTTTCCCTTAATCAATGTAATTAATTATAATTACATTAAAAAATATTTTCAGTCAAAAACTATGTTGAAATCATTATAAATTTTGAAAAATTATTACTAAAAAAATATAATGAATTTTTCCAAAATGTAATCACAGATTTGGTAGAAATTAATTTAAAATTATGCTTTTTGATGAGATGACACTATGTGTTTTTAAAGTAAAATTGTCCAAAATTTCCCTATGTTTTCATACGAAATTCCAAAGTGAAAATGATTTGAAGGAAAAAATTATATTAATTCTTAATAATATTATATAATTATACTTTTTATCCAATTTAATATATAATTTTACCCTAAAAATAAATCAGGTGAAAATGAAGTTTGAACTAAGATTTAGTATTTTTAACTATACATTAAAAATGAAACATTGGTGAAAAATAAAAAAACACATCCTAAACTTTTTTTTATTTAGATATAAAATCTTATGTTTTTTTAAATATTTTATTAATAAAATTTCCAATTTTATGATTTAAAATGGTTCCTCTATTAAAGGTTGGTAAAAATATATTTATTAAAATATATGTATTCGAGCATAAAATTGGGAGTTTTTATATCTTATTCTTATCAAATCTATTTAATGAATGTAAAAATTATTTTATTAATTATATAACATATATATTACATTAATATAACTCATTATGTTTACTTAATTTTATTTATTATTGTAAAATAGCATGGTGAATATAAAAATATTTCCTTTTTTATTAAAATGGTTTTCATATTCAATGATAATTAATTGGAAAACTATGAATTAATATTATATTATATAAAACATATATTTTCATAAATTTATTAACACTATTCATAACTAATAATTTATCGTATAGGTTATATCTTATTATATTAGATATTAATATTTTAATAATATATTATAGTTTGGTAATCCTCAGACTTTTATGTTACACAAGCCATCGAGGAATGTCATTTTTACATGTAATTCAAGCTCTCCATGGAGATACATGAATAGAAATCTAAAGTTTATGTTTCATGTTTCTCATTATTGAATTTGTGTTTCATTTAAGACAATCCAAACATAGTTCTTTAATATTAAATAATCTATATTCAATGTTACATGGAAAGCAAGATATCACAATGAGTAAATTAAATAAAAAAATAATAATTCACAAAACCATGGTGTGTTACAAATATTACATGATATTGATTAATAATAATAATTATACTATGAAATTCCTTACCAATTTACCATTAATGTAAAGTAATTGTTGCTTATGTACATGTACGACATACTATCTCTACGACATAATGAGATTCATTCTCCATGTTAATCATTAAATAATTATTATAAAATGAATAGGATTAGTGAGTATAATATTTATTCATTATTTTTTGTCTAGATATAGAGAAAATATATCCTATTCCTAATACATTGGATATACAAAAAAATTCATATGAAACTAAAGTAGTTAACCCACTAAACAATGGTAATAATGAAATATTATTAACAAAACAATATAAGAATATTTTATATGATATCCTCAAAATAGATATAGTTTAATTATAATTTAATAAAATAATTTGAACATTATAAAAGAGTTTCAATCACCCTCAACTAAAGAAATTTTCAAGGTGAGGGTTAATTTCACAATCTCACTATTATCTAGGATTGATTACATGGATGTATTTACTAGTATGAATTTATCATCCATGTCTATATATAACAAAAATGTATTAAAAAATATACATACTATTATTATATAATTTTATAAGGTTATTGCCACCAATGTTTTACATTTTAAAAAATATTTATTAAAGAATATTTTTTTTTGTTTTCCAAATGATGTACTTTATGTACTTTTTTAAAAAATAAGTATGAAAGGATCTTTTTTAAAATTATATGGCTTGATCAAATATTCCTTTACAATATTACAATATTATTTTCACAAATAAATTTTCTTTTAAAATTCCACACACCTTTTAAAATAATTTCAATATAATAATGGGTATTTTTCTAAAAAAAACATTAATGATTCCTTTAGACTACTTTCAATTAGGTCAACATAATTTGTTGGAATTTACGCTTAATTTAGATTAGTATCTCAACATACCATAGACCCTATTTTGTTGAAAGTTATTATGATATTTTTGAATATAGATGTGTTATTTTGATTCCTTACATTGTTTATGGTTAATGTATTCAAATTTATTAAGGAATTTTTATTAAGAATGTTTACGTTTTTCATGATTCACCCTTTTTATATGAGTAATACATTAGACTTAGTAAGTGACAAGAAGATCCCGCTATAGCCCTTTGATGTATCAGTAGGTATCATGAGACAAAATAATATTAGTATTTCCTAATGTCTTACCCATTTAAGTATAGTTTACTCACCAAATCCCTGATGGAATTTTTATAATGTATGGAATTAAGCATTCCCTTATTATGTGATTAGTTACTAATATTACATGGGATTATTTGACTTATAGAATATCCATGGTTTTGTATATCTTTTATGTAGTTATTTTTATGGAATTATTTGTTCAAATTATGTCACTGTCATATTATGATTAAGATTATTTTTAAGAGTATATGTTTCAAGTAATTCTCCATGACATATTATTTATGATTATTTCGGATAGTTTCTGTTGTATTTTTTACACTTACTGAACACTTAAGCTCACCCCTACCTTATATTTCATTTTTTTTCTAGGATGTATTGATTTATATTATGACTAACTTATCGGGATAAAAATGAGGATATGTTTTTTTCAAAGGAGTTAATATATTGATTTTATTTTCAATATGTAATCTAATTCTTATTTATATAATCTAGATTCCAAAAAATCTAAACTAGCCAGTCCTTTGTGATTCCAATATTGCATTTATACCAATGTAACAAAGCAAGGCACCAGATCTAGGATACTATGGTCGGGGTTTTTATAGTTGGAATCATAGATTGGTTAGAATAGTCCATGGAAACTAGATTTAAAAAATAATTGTTATAAAACATTACCATAAGATATAATTGGTGGATATCTATAGATAAAAATCCTAGAATTGTGGTAAATTAGCGATTAAGTGGGTGTTTCTATAAATACATCCCTATCTGGATACTAAAAGTGGATATAGTTCTCGATCAAATATACCTAGCATTAATAAATCTGAAAAGGGTCATCAGTCCGGACTCTGCATAACCTATTACACAACAATGGGCCTTACAAAAAATATTCATTGACACTCTAGAGAGATATACATTGGATGAATCACAATTTTTTACAAACCATTATAAATTATTGAAAAGTAAATATTTACCTAAATAAATCATTTTTGTGATTATGTGGTTAGCTATGCATAAATTTTTAATTTATGTTATTTGATTTACTGGTTTTAAATCATGAATTATGATTCATAAACAAATATAGTGTATGAAATTGTTTATAAATTGAGCCTAGTGGAAGGAATACAAACCATATTAACATAGGTAATTCATGTAGGAATCTCCCTCCTATGTAAGATAATGACTTTGGCATTGGAGCTACAACATGTTCTGAAATACTTATTACTATATTGGGACATCTGACACTAGTTACAAAAAAATGACATTACCCATATAAATAACCCTAATCCATAATGTGGAGGAACATTTTTAGACAGATAAATGTGAAAAAATGCCATTATTCAATGGGACTAGAAATCCATTTGTAGTTGACAAATGGATATGGTCCTATGAGAATATATTTATTTATTTGGGAAGTAATGAAAAAGATAATGTTGTCATGGAAACTTATCATCTCTCAAGATATGCGGATCAATTATGGCCATTGATTCAGAATATTATGGAGCATGAAGAAATAAAAAACACTGAATGGAGATATATTAAAGAAATTTCAATGGAAAAACATTTTCCTCATGGGTAGTTAGGGGATATGGAGAGGGAATTTTCGAGTCTTAGATATAATAAAGATGATATTTTTCACAAAGTGTAAATCTATCCTCATAAGGATAGAATGGAATAATGTGGATTATAAACATAATCCAACAAGGAATATTGATTGATTATTTGGTGGGTAAAAACCATTCTTCTGAAGGGAACTGGTCTCCCAAACATTCTCATAATATGAAGATATAGTTTTGTGTGCTATAAATAAAGCAAAGTAATTATATAAGTTTGATGAATTTAAAGGAAAGAAAGAGAAGATGTGGATTATTGAACACTCGGAGAAGGGAAATAAGGAGCAGGGGGAGAATATAACAGTTTACTTCCCATCCTATTATTATTGTTGGACAAAAACCCCTTATACTTGTCTAAAAGGAATGAGAGTTTGTTACATGTATAGAGAAAAAGATTGTGAAGCCTATGATTATAAGGGAAATAAATAACATACCAATGTTCAATGATACAATTTTAATTAAATGGGACATTATGATAATTATTTTCATACATTTCAAGGAAAATTTATATAGAAAAGGCTAATGGAAAATGTCCAAGCTTATGCCATTAGAACTCATGAGGTTGAAGATCAAAATGTTGAGGTGGTGAGTACTTTAATCACCAACTCAAACATAGACAATGCTTTATTTGATTATGGATTGTTTTTTTCTTTTATATATTCCCAGTTTTTTAAGAAAATTATATATTTACCTTATTATTTAAATAGGTACTTATTAGTTAAAACACCTAATGGAAGTCTCTTTGAAATAATGATGTGTCGGTCAGTCCCCTTTATGACACATTAACATGATTTAATTTTTAAAATTTTCATCATAACTATGGTTTAATTTTATATTACATGTGTTATGTATTGGTTTAAAAATAAGATAAAACAATTAATTACAAAAAGATGGAATTTAAAATTTGTGAGGAAGAATAAGAATCCATTATTTATAAAGATGAATCTTTATAATCTCATTCATATCAAAATCTACCTTCAGTTTCTCTATAAAATGAAATTATTTGGGGGAATAGAAAAACCAATAATGGAATGAAGAAGAGATTATTCATTATGAAGATGTACCAATTATGAAGGAATACATTTTTTTTCTTAAGGAATTAACTAGATATCCCCCAGAGCATGATGTTGAATTTTCCATTGATTTAATCCATGATGCACAACCAATATCAAAGACTCCCTATAGAATGGAGACCTTAAAATTGTTGGAGTTGATGAAATAACTAGATTATTTGGGTAATAAGAAATTTATTTTCCCCAGTGTTTCACCATGGGGAGCCCCTATTGACATTATTAAGAAGAATTATTGATTAATGAGTTTGTGAATTTATTATAGGGAGTTAAATGCAATGAAAATAAAAAAATTATCATCTACTATGCATTGATGAATTGTTTGATCAAAATTATGGATCCAAATATTTCAAAATGATTGATCTTCTTTTTAGGTATCACTAATTGTGAGTAAATAATGAACACATTCTGGAGACTTCTTCTAGGATGGAATATGGAAACTACATGTTTACAGTAATTCCACTTGGATTGAATAATTCACCCTCTATTTTTATGGACCTAATGAACACTGTATTCGAGGAATATCTTTTTGATTTTTAATGGTATTCATTTTTGATATTATATTTTATTATAAATTATATGAAGTTAATGAGAATTACTTGAAGGTTATTCTTCATAATTTAAAAAGGTAATATCTGTATGGAAAATTTAGTATGTGATATTTCTGGATTCATGATATTCCATTTTTTGGCCACATTTCCTCCAAGGATGGAATATCATTTTATTTTGAAAAGACAAAGGTAGTACAAGAATGGACTCAAAAAAATATATAACCAATATATATAGTGTCATTGGGTTGGTAGGTTATTACCAGTGGTTTATTAATAATCATTCTTGAATAGCTACCTATTAACAAAGATTACTTATAAATGGGTTATGTTTTTTTGGAAAAGGGAATGTAAATAATGTTTTCATGAACCAATGAGAAGATTAGTCAGTGCTCCAATTTTGAATCTACCATTTGGTTGTTATAGCATTTTTATATTTAGTGTTTCATCTAAGAGGGGACTTGATTATGTCTTACGGAAAAATGAAATATTTATTGCATATGTATTAAGGAAATTTGGGACTCATGAATAGATTTATCGAACACATGATCTAGAGCTAGTGGATGTAATCATCACTTTGAAAATATGGGGAGATTATCTATATGGTGAATGATGTGAGATATATATAGATTATAAAATCCTGAAATATCTATTCCCACATTAATATCTCAAAATGGGATAGAGGTGATGACACGACCTACTCATGAATTTTTATTTCTCAATACACTATCACCCCGGGAATTAAAATATGGTAACAATTGAGTTGAGTAGGAATGATCTTGGGGTTATGACCCAAATGATGATTAATAGAGAACAAATATTAATATACCTACTATATTTAAATATGGAAATTTCAATGGAAGGAGTGACATCAATCATATATCAAATGATTGAAAAACCATTTTTATTAGAGAATATCAAGAATTCTCAATCTGGTGATGAGAAATTTCCAAATAATATTTAGTGTGAATGAATAAAAATTATCATACATTGTTTTTGAAAATGGTATTATAAAATATTGAAATAGGATATGTTTTCCATCTATAATAGATCTAAAAATATAATTGTTGGCTGATTCTCATAGATCACATTTCTTCATTCAACCATGGTAGCACAAATTTGTATAAGGATTTGAAGGATCATTTTTGGTGGGATAACATGAAGTGGGATATTTTTGATTATGTGTTAATAAGATTGAGTTTTCAAAAATAGAAAGCTATGAGGAAGTATCATGAATGATTCTTAAAGCCTCTTCCTATTCCTGTGTGGAAATAGGATTGTATTTTGATGGAATTTGTCATGGGGCTATCGAATAATCCTAGAAGAGATGGTGTGATATTGTCTTTTGTTGGATATCATACTAAATCAACATATTTCATTTATATAAGATAATAAATTATTCTTGAGTAGCTCAAAATACTACATATTAATGAATTATTATGTCTTTATGGTTCACCTACATTGATTGTTTTTTATCAAGATATCCTCTTTACATTGAAATTATGGAAAATGCTTCAGAATAATATTGAAACTGAGCTTAATTTAAGAACTACAGACCATCTTCAAACTTATGGGTAGTCTAAACAAACAATTAATACAATGGAAAAAATTTTGTGTTCATACTCACTCTACATTCAATGTATTTGGGATTAGTATATACCTTTGATAGAGTTTCTATACAAAAATAGTTTCCTTTAAATAATTCAAATAGAACAGTATGAAGCATTATATGGAAAGATATATCATACTCCAACTATTTTGTCTGACGTTTTTGAAAGGAAACTCATTGGTCTAGAACTTATTGAAGAAAAAAAACTAAGGTACTGTCTATTTAAGGACACATTAATGCAACTCAAAGTAGTCAAAAGAGTTAGGCTGATAATCAGAGGAGATATTTAGCGTTCCAATTAAGAGATCATGTTTTATTTAAATTATCTCTATGGATGGGTGTTATAAGGTCTGGGAAGGAATGGAAATTGAGTCCCTAATACATCAGACCATTTTATATTATCGAAAGGTTTAGACTTGTTTCTTATCATTTGACAATGCTGCCGAATCTCAATGAAGTACACAATGTGATTCATATATCAATGATAAGGAATAACATTCATGATACAACACATGTGATCAACTATAATGAATTAGCTATGGATCATAACCATTCAAACATTGATGAAAAAATCCAATTTCTTGATACTAGAGAGCATGTATTAAAGAATCAGATGACTCATTTGGTAATGGTACTCTAGAGAAATCATAAAATGGATGAACCAATATGGGAAAAAAGTAATCTATGATAGAGAAATAGCCTCATCTTTTTCTAGAGGGTATACCCATAAAATTTCTAGGATCATATTTTTGTAGTTTTAACAATGTATAACACAAATAATTTAGAGTATTATACTTTTAGAATAAATTTAATTTTTTGATAGCTTTTTTTGAACACAACACTATGTTCAAGTGGAATGTTGGGAAAAAATCCTTCAAGCAATCATTGTTACATTTTTTAGGTGATTGTGTTTATTGAAAAAGTGGGCCTCTGTGTTGTGTTTGTTGACAAAGCAGACCATGAGGTACAAATTTTTTGAAAAATGGAATTTTATAGTTATTTTTCAATTTCAAGGGATGTTTTAAATATTCCACTGTTGATTGAAGAACCTAGAAAAAGTAATGGATGATCTGAAGACGTTACAAAAAGAGAAGATACAAGGTGGAACCGTTTTCTTGTGCTTGCCAAATTTTTAGGCCTCAAAATCAAAAAATGGAGAGGAGTGTTTTTAGAAAAGGGAATTTCACTCTAATGTCTTGGATGATCAGAAACATGCACTCCATAGATTTTTCAATATCAAAATATCAAAATATGGAAAGGGAAAGAGGGGTGCCCAAGTTTTAGTTTGGGCGCATAAGGTGACTAGGGCGACAGAGACTAGGGTGGATGGACTTGAGCACCAAGTGGAGACTTGCACATCGATGCTTAGGGTACCCAAAATGCCTATAAATAGAGGAATACCCACCCTCATTTTTCATGGAGTTGAACACTTATAGAAAATTAGAGCTCCATTAGCTTAGGTGGTTTGGGCACGCAAGTGGTGGTGCGAGCGTGCAAATATAAGGTTATTCAGAAGTTTCACTCTAGTTTATAATTGCACACAAATATTGGTTTTGGCATAAAATGGTGTGGGTTAACCATGTTATGATTTGGTGAAAGGAGTGTCGCGCAAGTGGTTGGGTGAAACTTTCATGCCAGGTTTGGAGAAGCACACCAAGGTTTAGAGAAGTGGGCCAAGCTTGGAGAAGTATGCTAGTCATTCTAGGGCCGTGAAAAAGTTGGAAGATTTCTTGGTACACTCATGGTAATGTTGTTTTAATTAGTTGATGAATGTGGAACTTCAATAGAGAATCTTCATACTGAGAAAGATGCATTCATTTTTGATAATGAAGAGACCTACAAGTCCATAAACTATGAGTGGATCCCTTCTAGAGCAGTGATCAAAGGAAGAGGAAGAAGGTGATCCTTTCCACTGATAGTGATCCAAAGAGAGAGAAATAAGGAGTGAACCTTGGGAAAGCGATGAGATAACCCTAAACATTGTAAAGGAAGTGATCCTAGGAATATATGTGATCTAGCGTAAACCTTGTAAATTGGTAGTGAGCTTTAGTGGATTTCGTACATCGACACAATGTCATTGTATGCTCCTTAGACGTAGCCCATTGAGGGTGAACCAAGTAAATATCTCTGTGACTACCTTCATGTAATCTAGAATTGCATTCAAATCCTCATTATCATATAAATAAGGATAAAAAAAGATAAATATTCACAACATAAGTGCAAAAAAAAGTTACCCTTTTAATATAGATGTCAAGATCTAGTGGGGCAGGAAGAATTTTGAACTAAAATATACATACCTCGATTCACCCCCCTCTCAGGGTATCTTGGCCCCTTTTGGTACTAACATGGAAAAAGATCTATTAACCTATCCATTTAAATATAATCTATCTAGATTATGAACCAAATTATGAAACTTTTAAATATTCAATTTATTTTATGTGTTTCTGAGATAACTATAAAAAAACAAATCAGATTTTATGCATAAAAAATATTATAAGGGGAATTTTGCTACCTTTTAATAGAAAACCTATTTTAAAACTAAATTTAGGAATCATTATAAATTTTATTTTTTTAAATTGACTAATTTTTTGAATTTGGAATATCAAAATTAGGTTAAGGTGATTTTTTGGTATTTTTATGAGATATTTCATTTTTTAGATGAATAGTTAAAAATACTACATTATAGATAAAAACTAATTTTTTGTTTAAGTAATTATTATTATTTAAATTCATTATTAATGTAATATTAGATAAAAAGTACTTATATTAATCCAATTTATTTTATTTGAATCATTTTTATATTGAAATTATATATAAAAATTATTGAATTTTTGAACGTTTCCTTTTACCCGCCTTCTCACCACATCTACATGATAAGTGTTAAACATAATTTATAGACATCTATGAAATGAATTTGAAAAAACTGATAGATACAATTTTAATTAGTATGAAACTTAAAGTCTAATAATAACAACATATTTTTTGGATATTATGTATAATAAATTTAGTAAATTTTTATTTACCTTGGTTAATGATAAATTAGTTTATTAATGGTAAAAATAAATTTAAAATATTATAAAACTACCTTAAGACTTGTCCAAATGTCATGGTATAAGTGGTTTATGAGAAACATAATCTATATACCAAAATTATAACCTCTTTAGGCCACTTTTTTATGAATATTATAATAATAATATTTTATTTAAAGACAAGTAAAAAATGTCATACTCATGTTTTATAATTAGTGATACATTTTTAATAAATTGTTATAGAAATTATA
The DNA here is from genome assembly GCA_963277665.1 of Viscum album. NCBI lineage: Eukaryota > Viridiplantae > Streptophyta > Magnoliopsida > Santalales > Viscaceae > Viscum > Viscum album. The sequence goes on along the minus strand of OY728161.1, from coordinate 575,573,302 downwards.
AATTCAAATATATATATTAATTTGTAATATATGAAATTTATATTCATCGTGATAATAGATGTTTAATTTTTATATAATAAAAAATTAATTATATTCTCTCATAATAATGATGCAATAATTGTTTAACTAATGGAAATATCAAATAAATAGTATTAAAACTATTAAAATAATTATAATGTACCTAATAGAAGACATATACAAAATTTATAGATTAATTAGATATTTATAGATATATTATAAGTTTTGGTTCAAAGTTATCATGTTGTTATGATATTCTTAAAAAGAAAAATAATGAATAATATCAAAAATAACATAAATGAAGCATTCAAATAAAGATAATTTTATTATATGATATAAAATACATAAAAAATATAATTTTTTTACAAATAACACAAATATGGTTAAATTTGTCATGAATGATCTATTTTTGGGTTTATTTCGAATTTTATAGTATATATATTATCTATAAATAGTAAAATTCAATGATATGTGGGTAAGAGTTAAAAGATTTATGTAAGGGTTAAAGAAAAAAATATAAGGTTAATACTGTGACCTAAACATGTCTAAAAATAATTGGTTGAGAGTATTTCAAACATTTCACATCATATTTTCTAAATAATTCACTTTTTAGATATTTTAAATCAAAAATCAATTTATATTTATTTAATATTTTATTGGATTTCAAGAGTGCCCCTCCCCTCTCTTATAAAAAGGCACCTCCTCCCTCACTTCATCACACAACATTTAGCCTTATTTCTTGACCAAACACATAAAATTTACCTTATAAAAATCTTTATCCACATCCTAGAAGTTCTTGTTTTCTCAAAATACCAACCCTAGTGCCTATAAGAGGATATCTAAAGGATGCCCACTAAAGAAGAGGTAATCGTCTTTATTGACTCCTTAAAAATAATTTCTTTTTCCACTTCAACTTCATTCATTGATTAATTTATAAAATAATAACTAAAATATACTCAATATGATGATATTTTGTTCGATTAAGGGACAACCGTATTCCTTCTTTTACCCATTCTAATAAAACAATATCACCATGCGTGCGTATGTAAAATTTACCATCTCTATGTTGTGGTGTAATTTTGTTTTCATCACCACTTTAATTGGATGATTAAAATTAATAATATAATGGATATAAATAATAAATATGACATGATATTGATTATTTATAATACATATACTATTCAATTTCATACCACTTTACCGTAAAGGGAATGGTATCTTCGCTCGTGAGTATGTACAACCTAGCGTCTACACCACCTAATGAGATTCATTATACATTTTAATCATTAACTAATTATTAATATTTTATATAGTATGAGTGAATATAATATTATTGAACATAATATAGATCTGGGTATGGAAAAAATATTTCCTTTAAATAATTGAATGACTTTTTAATGAATGACTTCAAATTAAAAAAGGTGTATTTCTCTCGATAAATTTTTAATTATTTTATTAGAGTATTTAAATCTAAATATAAATAATTTGTTATGTCATATGATTGAATGACTTTTATCTCTTATAATATCATTTACCATATTTCATTTCATGGTTATTGATGTTGTTTTATTTTGGATGTTCTATTTTAGTATCTTTCATTGTTTATGGTTTAATTATTAACATTTTGTTTTATATTTTTAATACCAATGTTTATACTGATTATGTTTCATCACCCATTTATTATTAGGAATGAATTGGACATAGTAAGTTATGGTAAATGTCTTCTATATCCTTTTTATGAATTAATACATTTTCTTAGACAAAATAGTTTGTGTATTGGCTGAGGTCTTACCTGTTTATGTATGGTGTCTGGGATAAATCCATTATGGTATGTTTATGATGTCTATAATTATGAATTCTCACATTATGAGATTAGTTAATGATATTACATGGGATTATTTTACTATTATAATATCCATTTTTAAGATTCATTGCCATGGGATTATTTATATGGAATTATTTTTTGCTTATTCATTCCTACCAGATTATTAACAATTGATTGATTAAATAGAATATATTTTAGTTCATAACCATTACATAATCATTTATTCTAGTTTATAATAGATTTAATATAACAATAACTTAGTGAGCATCTGAGCTCATCCATTTATTATGTTTTACTTTATCTATGATTCCATAAAGTATGTTATGACTGATATATATGGTTTATATAGGGAAATACTAGTGTTCTCAAAAGGATTCTCTATGATGTATTTTATGTTTTAAACTGTAATTTATAGTTCATGTATGTAATATTGATTCCAATATTGCTAAACTAATTAGTCCTTTGGGGTATGAGTATGGTATCTATGGCAATGAAATAAAGTGAGGACCAATTCTGAGATACTGGGGTCGGGGTCATTAGAGTTTGTATCAAAGTAATTTTAGTATAAAAAATTGAAACTAGATTCTGAATTTTTTTTATTAGGGAACATATCCCCATTATGGAAATTGAGGATAAGTATATAAGAACATCATAGAAATTCTCGAAGGTATATATTATGTGGGTATTCTAATAAATACATCTATGTCTTGAAAATACATGTCGGCGTGGTTATATAATAGTTGTACCTTAGGGTAACAACATTGATAAGGTGTGTCAGGAATGACTCAACATAACCAGGTATATGACAAAGGGCCTTACTACGCACCTCTTTTGACACTCTCGAAGGATATTCTGATGAGAATTAACATTTTTCATTCGAATAATTATGTGGGATTTGAATATATGATGAAAATGTATAACCTATGTTAAATATAAGGTTTCTTATACTGAAACAAGTTGTCACGATATTCTATAAATGATTATACATTTCCTCACTATGACTATTGTTACCCATACAATGATTTCTAGTTTTAGTCAATGGCTGGAACATGAAGGGGTCGTGTTAACATCGAATATGATAAACATATTGGGGACGATGAGAAACCAAATGAAATTTTTATAGGATTTAATGATATAATGTTCATGAATAATCTGGTTTCTTGAAATATGAATAACAAAATATACCTTAAATAACTCCCAAACCCACTAAATAAGAGAATAAAGGAGCTTGCTATGAACACCAATGGTCGATACCATGGAGAAAACAAGGATCGATTTCCATCAGGAAATAATTTTGTAAGAATAAACTAATGTAAGTGTCTTATTTTAGTGATGAAATGGTCTATGTGTGTGAAATAATTATATAATGAAATGAATTTCTATGAAAAAAATAATTGTATAATGGAGTGAAATAAAACTCATCATGATAATCTATTTGTTGTTAATTTCTATAAATGTGGGGAACCTGGGAATTACCTGAGTCAATTTCATATTCTATACAATAAACTATAGACCATGGAATGACCCATATGGAAATAAATGGATGAAGTATTTATTTATTGGTGTTTTAATGGAAAAAAATTGTTAACTGGTTATTCATCAATTAACCTTATTTAATGGATGTCCATCATATTTATTTTTGGATTTATATTAATATGGTTTCAAAGTAAAGCACAACCAACAAACTAGGTGATAACATGTTTTTTTTGGAATGTCCATGGGGTTAGAACCCACAATCAAAGTGCAATAAGGGTGCATCGCCTACCAGTAACTTACATGAAGTTGCATTTTGCATGAAATTTTTTAACATAAAATTTATAATGGATAACAGTTTCCTTTCGGTTTTAGGGAATTTTTTTTATTAAACAGGTAACAATGAGATTGAAAAATAAATCTTTGAATAAGTGAATATTGTTATTTAGAGATATGTTATCTGAATGTAAATATAATATTTTGAGGAATAAAAGAAAATAGTATTATAGAGTCAAATATGATTTCATTATAGAATATTGTGATTCTAGTTATTTATGGAAATGGTTATCAATCCTTGGATATTATGAGATTTAGATAGTTATGTTTTTTAGGAGTGATTAATGTAATTTGCAGGGATAAATGATAAAATACATCTTATTTTTGGGTTTCAATCCTAGTCCATATAATGTTTGAGGTAGAATAGTTATTTTCAAAATGATCAATTTTGAACATTGGGTTTTAACATTGATTTTTTAGATTTTTTATGTAATTATACTATCTTATCCTCAATATTGTAGTTTTGTTTAATGTATAATGATAGGAGGAATATATAGTTAAATTTTTTCAGATTTTGTGATCCATAGAATTTGATTAGAAATGTACCTATGTAAATCAATTAAACTTAAATACTCATCATTTAGAGAAAAAGATAATATTGTGGTGTGAATTGATTTAATACTGAATCTCTACTTATCAAGTAAGTTTGTATCCTTATGTTCTTAGTCTATGAAGTAAATGAATTATTCAAATATAGGGAATATATCTAGAAACAAATTATTTTATACTAGTAAATTCAATTCCAATGAATAAAATATTCCATTAGATCATCGAAAAATTATAGCTTTGTGATTGTTAAATTTCTCCTGACCATGATCTCTATCACCCTCTATCAAAACCTGATGATTATATTTCACATCCATGTCCATGTTTTCTTATATTGAACCATATATGTGTTATCTACAATGACATTCATACTAATCATTATTTATTTTAAAGTATAAGTATCATTAATACATTTTCATTTGTGAGATTTCAGTAATGATATTTTGAAAATTCAAAACACCGGTTTTTGATCCCGAGTTAAAATTTCGTGGTTGTAATTTATTGAATTAACAGATATTGTAATACCTTAATATTATAAAATATTTCTCTTATTAAATAAATTTAATTTCTTCGATAGCTTAGGTTGTACACAACACCATTATAATCTTACAATACACACAATAATGAGTTGGTTTTCATTACATGTAAGGTTGAGTTTTACAATACAACAATGTAATATTAAAATATTTTTATATAATATAATAAGATAAAACTTAGCTAGTAATGTTCACAATACTGAATAATGTTAATAGACATATGCAAATATGTGTTTGAAATCATTGGTTACAAATTAATTATAAATTATAAAAATAACTATATGAATATATCTGAAATGATTTCTTAAAGAACTATTTTTATGCTCACTAAGTCATTTTATCAAAATAAATTAAATTAATTACAATTTGAGAATTATATTAAATAAAGATGTATATAATATATTTTATATAATATTTGTGATAGTCATATAATAGATAGTATTTTCCTTATAAAAGAAAAACCCCAATATTATGCATAAAAACCTATATTTTTATAAAAAAAAGTTTTATCGCCTTTTAATTGAGAACATATTTTATATATATTTTCATTTGAAAAATTTTATATGATTTATTTGGAAAAATAAAATTATTTTTTTAAATATGGATTTAAAAATTTTATTTGGTTAATTTTATGGTAATTTTCTGATAAGTTTACTATTTTGATTAATAGTGAAACATACTATGTTTTATTTGATAAATTTTTTTTTCATAAAAACAATATATAGTGTTAAATTATATTATTGTATGATTTTAAAGTATAAATTTATAATTTTTTATCATTTAGTCTAATTAATATAATTATCAAATAAATTTCATTTAATTAATATATACAATTGTTTCAATCATTCCCTTATTTACACATTAATAACTTGTTTTCTCACCCCAACATAAGGATTAATTTAAAATTAATTACTACAAAATCTATTTTTTGAATTATAAAAAATGGATTAAATATTTGGAATTAATGGGTCTAAATTATGTAAATATGTTTCTTTTATTTTTGTTCACATAAATATGAATAATTATTAATGTTTTAATTACCAAATTTATGGGCAAACTGGGTAATTAAAGGTAAAAATAATATTATAATATTATAAATGTATGATAAAAAAATTCTAAATTTAACAGTATGAGTTGTTTTCTACCAAAATAAACATTATTAATAAATTTTAACCTATTTATGTCACTTGAATAAAAATATAAAAGTTATTATATTTTATTAAATAATTTTTTTAAAATGTCATACTCATATTTTAAATAATTAAATCATTTTAATATATGGTTATACAGGAGATAAATCTGAATAATTTTTTTATTTCCATTAAAATAAATTTATCTTCATGTTAATTGTTTGATTTTTTTATAGTATATATAATTTAATTAATGGAATGTATAATAATGATGTAGTAAATATTTTATTAATGGAAATATCAAATATATGATAGTAAAAATAAAAAAATAAATATAACATGATGTAATTAATGATATGAAAAAAGACAACTTATAAATTTTTGTGATATATTATAAGTGTTGTTTTGAATTTATCATGTTTTTATGATATTTTTAAAAAGAAAAATAATTAATAGTAACAAAATTGACATAAATGATATATTAAAATAAATAATATTTTATTAAATGATATAAAACACATAAAATATAATGTTCAGAAAAACTACTATAATAAGGATAAATATGTCACCAATGATCTATATGTGGTTCTTTTAGATGTTTATAATAAATATATTAACCATATAGAGAAAAAAACCATGTTGTCGCGGTAAGGGTTAAATGGGTTATCTAAGCGTTAAATCCAAAAAGATAACATAAATATTGTGACCTAAAAATGTATAAAAATAAAATTTTGAGAGGCTATAGAAAAATCCTGATCTTAGGTTTAAAATAACCCCATTCTGAGATATTTGAAATTAAAAATCAAATTATATTAATTTAATATTTTGAGAGTTCCCTAGAGTACCACTCCCCTCTCTTATAAAAGGGAACCTTCTCTCTCACTTCCTCACACCACATTGAACCTTATATCTCAACAAATAATTTCCCATATATCCCCCAAGAATTATTATATATGTTATAAAGGTCCCAGGATCTATGAAATACCACCCCTAATGTCATTCAGAGGAGATCCAATGCATTTCCCTCAATGAAGAGGTAATTGTTTTGCAAACTCATTTTGCTACTTTTCTTCTCCCGATTCCTCTTCCTATGGTGTATCCATACTAAAGTAATCCACCCATTATCATATATATTCTGATATATTATTCTTATTACGGGATAACCATATTTCACATTTTTCCCATCCCATGAAAAACAATATCACCGTGCATGCGTAAATACGACTTACTGTGTCCACAATGTGGGTAATTGTTTTTCATCACTACTTTATTTGGATGGGAATAATAATGAATATAATGGATATAAGTAAAAAATATGAAATAATATTTCTTCCTTTTAATAAATATATTATCCAATTTTTTACTCCTTTGACATTATGGGATGATACCACCACTCCTACATACATACGACCTACCGTATCAACGACACGATGAAATTTATCCACCATGAAAACCATTTAAAAATGATTATAAAAATGTATATGATGAATATATATAAAATTTATTAACTTTATATCATTATTTATATGATGAAAATATATCCTTTGAATAATAAATATGACATACATGAGAAACATTCATAGGAAAATAAAGCAGTAAACACCCAAAACGAGTGTAATAAAAAATATAATTAACAAACAAGAAATTATATAAAAAAGGAGTCAAATATTATACCAAAAATGGGTATATGGTTCTCATAAAAATTAATAACATATCTTAAACTATTATAATAGAGGTTAATTAACATTAAACTAAAGGAATGTACAAGGAAAAAGAAATTTCATCTCACTTTTTAATTTAATGAGATACATTCCATATTATTCACTCACTTCTTTTATGTGCTATATATATTAACCTATAAAATGATATATCAATAATATAAATTATTTAATTATATTCCAAACAATAATTTATGTTATTATTTATATGTGATCATGATTCAATTTTTTTACTTCTGTAATAAGGGATTACTGTATAAATTTTATTTCTATGGGAGACATACATTATTCAATATTTATTTCTTTTTCGTGGTGTATATACATACCATGAATGTACATTATGAGTCTAATCCTAAATATAATGGTATTTTCAGATCCATATAATTTTTTTTCTATCATGGGGTATTTTGGTATACTGATTGTAATGTGATAAATGTTATTTCACAATCTCATTATTATTCGGGATTGTTTATAATTAAATATCTGTAGGGGAATATTTATCATCCTTGTCCATGGTTCATAAAAATTATTTTCAAAATATTTTTAATATTTTATTTCAAATGATTAATGTCTCATAACCATGTTTTTATTTTTATAAAATGGTTTGAAAGGAATATTTTTTTCATTCTCTAAATGTGGTATGTTATGGATTTTTCGAAGGAATGAATGTTTTTTATGTTATGTGGTGTGAACAGATTTTTACACTATCCTGAATCCATACAATTTTGAATCATAATTTATAAGATTAAAATATTTTTTTTCAAATGAAATTTTATATATTATAATTGAATGGATTTTAAATAATTTAATTCAATGTAAAAAGTGGTACATCTCTCAAGAAATATTAAAGATTTCATCAGAGTATTTTGATCTATGTTAACATTAATTATTGGATCTTATGATTGATTAAGGATTATATCTTCTAATATAATTTAAAATATTTCATTGGATGATTCATGAAATATTTTCATTATGTATGTTATATTTTAAGTACTAACATTTCATTATATAGTTTTAATATGAATGTTTATGTTGATTATGTTTTTAATATCCCCTTTCATATGAGGAATGCATTGGACATATTTAGTGATGGGTGGGGTCCCCTGTAGCCCCTCCATGTAACATTAGGTCTCATGAAACAAACTTGTTTGGGTATTGGTTGATCTATTAACCATGTATGTATGATGTCTTTACTGAATCCATGAAGGTATGTTTATGATTCCAGATATTACACATTCACTCATTATGAGATTATCTATAGATATTTAATGTGATTATTCTACTAGAATAATATACATAGTTATGTTTAATTATCATGCAATTATTTATATGGAATTATTTGATCAATATTAATTCCATCCATATTATTCTAGGGTTATCAAAAAAATGGAATAGGTTACAGTTCATCACCTTCCAATAATCATTTGTTCTTATTTATGGTATCTTACACTATATTTATACATTGAAAAAGCATCTTAACTCACCCCTTTCATATGTTTTACTATTACCTGGATTCCAAAAAATGGGTTATGATTGATATAAATGGTGAAGATATGATAATAATGTTATTCTAAAATAATTCTCTCTATTTTCTTTTATGTTTTCAATTGTAATTTAATGTTCATGTATGAAATATATCTTTAAAGAATACTAAACTAATCGGCAATTGGGTATTCGAATCTTGTATCTATGTCAATGTAATAAAGTGAGGCAACATATCCAAGCTTCTGGGTTTAGGTTCATTACATCTATGATTTTTGAATTTGGAATATCCAAATTAGCCTATGTTTAATTTTTGTTATTTTTCTAAGAAGTATCATTTCTTAAATAATATCGTAAAATATCACATTATATTTTAAAAATAGAATTTTTGTTTTAATAAATATTATAATTTAAATTTATTTTTGAAGTTATAATAGTTCAAAAATACATATATTAATATAATATAGGTTATTAGAATCAATTTTATATTGAAATTTTGTATAAAACCCTTTTGAACTTCTCAATATTTTTAAGTACCTTCCTTCTTGCCACGTCTGTGAGATTAATGTTAAAAATTAATTTAGCCACATCTGGGAATTGAATTTTAAAAAATTGTCATATATAGTTGTAATCAATATTATATTTAGAGACTAATAACATCAACTTAAGTTTTTGATATTATGAATAGTAACATTAATAAAAATAAATTTTCTATGGTTAAAGGTAAATATACTAATTAAAGGTAAAAAATATATTATAAAATTACAGAATTACACAAAACTTGACCCAATTTCATTGGATAAGGGGGTTTAGGCAAAAATAAACCTCATGGATAAATTATAAATTTTTAATCCACTTTTATATGAAAATTACATTAATAATATTTTAAATAGAATTCAATAATGTCATACTCATATTTTTTTTAATAATGATTAAATTTTCAATACATTTTTTCATAAAAGCTAAATTTGAAAATAAATATTAACTTTGAAGATAATAATTTTTTATTTATCATAACAATTTGGTTTTTATTTTTAGTAGAGTAATAATTTAATTAACGTATTTCAAATGAATGATGCAGTAATTGTTTATATAATTGAAATATCAAATAAATAATATTAAAAATATTAAATTAAATTTTATTTGACATAATAAATTACATATATGAATTTTACAGGTAACAAATAAATGTTTTTGATATATTAAAATTGATGTTTTGAAGTTATCAGGTGGTTATGATATTTTTAAGAAGAAAAAAAATAAATAGTATCCAAATTCATATAAATGAAACATTTAAATAAATAATATTTTATTAAATGATATAAATTTAATAAGAATATAAAAATTAGAAAAATAATTAAAAGAGGTTATATATGTCAACAATTATCCATTTGGGGATAATTTTTCATTTTATAGTAACTATAATAACACTAAAAAGTAAAAAATATAAGTTGACACGGTAAGAGTTGAAGGGTTTAACTAAGTGTTAAATACAATAGATTATTTTAATATTTTGACCAAAGCATGTCTAAAAATAATTTTACAAGATTATTTAGTACAATCATCATCTTATATTCGAAATAAATCCCTTCGGATCTATTTTAAATCGAAAATAAATGTATAATTATTTAATATTTTAATGGATTGCAAGAGTTCCCCTCCCCACTCTTATAAAAAGACACCCCTCACTTCCTCACATAACATTTAGCCTTAACACTTGACCAAACACATCAAATTTATCTTCTAAAATTTCGTATCCATGTCCTAGGGGTTTTTGTATTCTCAAATGTACAATCCTTGGGTCCCTAAGAGGGGATCTAAATGAGGTTCGCTAAAGAATAATTAATCATCTTTTCAGAATCCTTCAAAATTAAATATTATTTTACATACTCCTCGCACGTTTTATCCATGATCAAATAATAACTCTATAATCTTCTATATTCTATGATGTTATTATTTTTGTGGGACAACCATATTCCTCTTTTCTTTCAATATTAGAAATTATAATATCACCATGTGGGGGTACGCACGAGTTATCTTCTCCACAATGTGGTGTATTTTTTTCATCACCAAATTATTTTTATGGGTATAATGATGAATATAATGGATATATATAGTATATACAACATGATATTTATTATATATAATTACACTTTCATCAAATACCTTACCAATTTACCATTAAGTGAATGGTATCGTCGATTGTGTGTATATACAGCCTACCGTCTCCACGACGTGATGATATTTATTCTCCAGGTTAACCATTCAAGAATGATTATAAAAATTTATATCATGAGAGAATATAATATATGAAAACTTAATATTATTCTTGATATGATGAATATATATCATATTCATAAGAAACATTACTTATACAACAAAATGAAAATAATAAAATGAAGTAGTTAATACAAGAAACAATGGTAATATTGAAATGTTAGTATCAAAATTATATAAGTGGATAATATATTATATTATAAATATGGATATAGTTCAGGTATAATTTAATAATTTATTTAATCAATATACAAAAGTATATTGCACCCTCAACTAATGGAAAATACCTGGTAAGGGTTAATTTTTCATTCTCATTATTATCCGGGATTGTATATACATAAGTATTTACAAGGAAATATTTATCATCCATGTCTATATTTCTTAAAAAAGTATTACCAAATAATTATAATATTGTTCAAAAAAAATTTAAAATCATTTTTAGCCATGTTTTAATTTTTTATTAATCTTTTTGAATAGAATATTTTTTTTCATTGTATAAAGGAGTTATTTTATGATCTTTTTGAAAATATACAGAACAAGTGTTCTTTTTATAAGTTATATAGAATCAGAAAAGCTTCCTTTACAATATTAAAATATTATTTTCATAGAAAATGTTTCTTTTTTAAAAATTTTGAACACTTATAAAAAAATTTCAATATATAAGGTGGAATTTCTATGAAGATTTTTTAAGGATTTCAGTACACTACTTTCATTTATGTCCACATCCTTTGTTGGATTTTTTTTCTGAATTGAGGTTGGTCTCCTAAGATACAATATACCATATTTTAATGAAATAGTTTATGATAGATTTGACTGTAGATGTGATATTTTGAAACCATTTATTGTTTATATTTATTGTATTAACATTTAGTATACCAGTTTTAATATGAATTTTTATGTTGATAATGTTTCTCCCTTTACATATGAGGAATTCACTGGACATATTATGTGATGGTTGGGGACCTCTATAGCCCCTTGATGAATTAGTAGTTCTCATGAGACAATTTATTTTTTGTATTGGATAAATTATTACCCATTTATCTGTGGTACCCTATCTGAAGCTTTGATGGTATATTTATCATGTCCATAATTATGTATTCCCTCTTTATGAGATTAGTTATTGATAATAAATTTTATTATTGGAATCATAGAATATATGTGGTTATTTATATTTTTAAATTTTCAATTTGTATGATTTAATTTGATTAGATTATATCACTTATAAATTCTTTTCAAGAATTTGTTTTAATGGAATATGTTTTCAGTTATTCTCCTTGCCTTATTGTTTATGTTTAATTATGATAGATTCTGCTATATTTTTTACCCTTATCAAGAATCATAGCTTCCACATTTCTTATGTTTTATTTTCCCTGGGATGATAAGATGTATATTATGATCAAATTATAGGCATATAAAAGGGAATTATAGTGTTTTAAAATGAGTTATTGTCATGTTTTTCATTTAATGCTATAATTTAAAGCATATATTTGTAATCTGGATTCCAAAATTTATAAACTGACAGGTCTGTTAGGCTTCAAACCTTGTATATATTCCAATGTGATAACATAAGGAACTTGATATAGGGTATTGGGGTAAGGGTTTTTACAACAATCATGCATTCATACATCCAAATCCCACAAATAGATTTTGAAATGATGTTATGCTATGCGAATAGGGCCAACCACAATCCTTCCACAAAGAGTCAAAAAACTAGTCCAACATAAATGTATAGATTGAGGCTACAATCTAGGTACCATAAGAACACACCTCGGTTTATCCAGTATCACTAAGTACCATTTGATCATTTTCTATGTAGAAAATTATGAAAATGTGGGATGTCTGTAAAAGATATGGCACGTGCCCGAGAAGCATGTGTAGGGGTGAGTATAAAAATACTTAGTAGGATACCCTGAAGCCACATGTAATTCACGAATTTAATTACAGTTTTCTCTATAAAGTTAAATTTTTACAATGCATATGAAAAGTGTATCCTAATATACTCAATAATGACACATACTCTTAGGATAAAGTCACAAATATAATGCCACCACAATATTCCCTCATGAATGTTCTACAAAGAACATGTTTAGGAGAGCACACTACATGATTTAGATAACACATATGTTGTTCACCTGAGAGGTATTTCTCATTGGTATTATACATAAGATGTTTACATAGGATGTATGAAGACATATGATAAACAGATGAGGATCTATCCAAAGCCCATGGGTTATACAAAAAACTAAATCTAGAAACAACTGGCTGTGTAGAGGATTCATGCCTATGTATTTTTGGTCAGGATGATAACATGAACTCTACTAAGGGTAAGAAGATGATAGAGGATCTCAATCTGGGTCTCATTGGATAAATTCCAACTACCCTATCCATGAATTTCTACTAAATGGATAGATTTCCAATGTGTAATAGGTGATTCTATACTATCCCTTAGAGAATGGATATGAGGAACTCACCCTAATCAAATATATCTATGATATAGAGGAAAATGACTCTAATCTAACATTTTAGTAGTACAAAATGTTTATTATGGGTATATACCATGTCCCTTGAACCCCAGGTCCTTCATGTGTAAATGACAGGGGCCAATGTCCTTGTTTGTGTAATAGTACACAATGTGCAGCAGCCCATGCACTTCTTCATGGGTACCAGTATGTACGTATGGCCATGTATAAATGGTCATTCCATGTCCGTGTATGGGTACACAATGATCCCATGCCCATTTAATCTAGAATATTTTTTTATACCTTCCAGAGTACATTCCAAGGAATTGAGAAGAGGTTAGATGTCATGTGATAGGGTAACACATCATGTGATCATTGAAATTATTGAAAACCCTATTCACAACTAAGGAGGTCCCACACTCCATGTAATCATGAATTGCATACCGTATAGATTAGAATTTTTGGAATCATTCTTTTTTTTCTTGATGTAGTGTCATATGCTCCTCTGGTACTGGATCCATAGTTAATCGTGCGGGGAAAGGATGATCTATCCTTGATAATTACCACCATCACTGTTTTCCGGAATCTTACCTCCATACTATTGGAAAAACAACCTCATTTGTCATTATTCATGGTGCAATAAAGAACATAATTTTTTTTACGTGGAACTGTTCGATATTTTTTAACTTCTATCATTGAACCACTATCATGAAATTATGATCCCATATCTTCAATATCAAATCATTCTGCAATGAAACGGGGACATAATAATTGATTTCTCAATGTCTGTCAAACCACATGTCAATAAAGAACACCTATGATGAATGAATAAATCAGGTATATAATAAAGTGGAAAAATTATGAGGGAAATACCTAAATTGACATTCATATCGACCACAATTCACTACTATTATAATGAAGAAATAATATATAACAATTTATAATAATGAAATTATCCCAAATAAATCCCCCAAATATGCATGATATATGGATAAATATATAGGATGATTGATCTATATTCATCATAGAAATAGAAAACTGTAAATGGATCCTATTAAAACTATGTCATACCTTGATATGGATTGATCATTGATGAATAAAGATCCTAACATATAATTGTTTGAGAGATCCTCTAATTACATCTTGCACATGTCATAAATTTTTTATTTGATCACCATCCTCCAATGGGATCTATCCATTTCTATCCAATGAATGAATAATAAATATTTTTTATTATTAAATTTTTTTAATGAAAAAGTGAGAAACCATGAGTTCAACCACCAAAGTAAATAATAGTGAAATTTAAGGATAATTTATGTCTACCAGCTTTAATCTACCTAAAAAATTTCCAAGAGATGATGGTTACCAGAGTGTTTCGTTCATCCATTATTAGATCTTTATACAGAACGGTCAACATATATCCGGACTAGATATACTCCTCAAGGATGATCTTCCCATTATTTAATCCCCCAATAAAAATCAGGTCCATCTTGTCAATACAGGTATATTTCTTTTTATTAAGAGTCACCCTCAATGACCTCTCCATCATTTTGGTAGGTTCCTCTTTATTATAATTGAGTGAAAAAACATGTTCAACAAATTATACCATTGAGATCATAATTAATTATAGGCATTGATCAAAAAAATCACCAGACATCCACTACTAACAAGCTGCTTCACTATCAGTTTGCTTGTCTTTCAACTTCTTCTCTGATCATATATGCATTGGAAGTGTCAAAAAGAAGAAATTATTCACCTAATTAAAAATTACTTTCTATTAATATTTCTCCTAGGTCTTAGAGGCATGTCTCCCAAAATCTCCTCCTCAAGTTTTCCGACACTAGACTCACAGTTAAAGAACTTCTTCCTTTCTGTACAGGGCCTAACTCGATCATCCTCGAACTCTATAACTTGTTCATCAATCGAAAATTGTTCAAAGCGATTACCCAACTAAATGGTTGCCACCAACCTATTAGGACTCTCCCTGATCAAGTATCCACCCCCTAAATCTTTTCCCAAGGCATTATTACCTGTAATATTACCCTCCTGGGGTTCATTAGTGACCACTGACTAGCCTCCAGCCCTATTCTCACCCCCTAGGCATACCACCTCCAAATATGATTCACCAAAGGGAGTCTTGGAACCTCCATCATCCACCATTTTAGTCTCCATATAATAATTATCACCCTTCCCCATCTTCAACCTCCTTTTCTACAAAGAATATTTCATAGATGGTTGTGGATAATCAAGGTCATTCCTCAACCAAATGAAGTTGTTAGTTGCCCAGGGATTCCCTTCTTAAGATTCACTTTGGACTTTTTTCCCATAATCACCACATCCTTATTCCCCAAAACAGTGGAACCTACAACAAAACTGGTTGTTGGAACCTTGTCATTTTATACTGTTTATATACCAACATGCATAACTGGCTGTCTAGACCCACACATATAGACCACCAATGAGTGGTCTATTTAAAGAGGTTCTACTATCAGAACAAAAGAACCTACCAATGATGATACCTTGCATAACATGTTTTCTAGTACTCCATTTCTAGATCATGAGATATAATTTTCATCATGTAATTTGATAGTGATATTTTAAGCCTCCCATCAAAATCCCTAAAATATATTTCCTTGGGAATTAAATTACATAACCTACATTGAATATACAATACAATAGAAATATTTTTTATAAATTCTATAATTTTTATCACATTATATTACATAATGAGTAGATATGTTATTTCCAAAATTAGATTATCCAAATGATCTAATAATTTGTAGTCATTTATAAGTTGATTCATGGATAAAAATCCATCTTATTTAATTCTATAATAGTAAATAAAAATAAATAATGATAATGATAAGAATATGTTTTCAACAAAATATTTCTCAACATTTTAATTAAATGAAAATGATACAGGTCTATTTTATAAATTAAATTTTATGTGGGTGACATTGATTTTTAAAAAAAATAATAGATATTATGAATACAAAATAATGGATCCATCAAATTGTATATGTTTTATTTAAAATATTTTATACTGGAAGATAAATGATTGGATCATGAAATAAAGTTAATATTTAGTAATTAAATGTATTATTATTATAAAACATTTCATATGTGATAGAGATAAATATTCATTTGATTTGAGGTAAAGGATTATATGATTCCCCACAATATAATAATAATTTTCAGATTAAGATATTAAAGTGAAATATTTTTTTAAGATGTATAAAATTAAATTTCTCAATCAATTACTTTGAAAATTATATAAATTAATCTTTACAATTTTAAAATTTCTTACGAATGATATTTGTCATAGAAGAAAATTTTATTGTGAATATTTAATTTCATTGAAAAAATGTGGAAATATACCATAAAACATTCATTGGATATAGTAAATAAATCAAGGAAAATAATGTTCATAATGAAATATTTAAACTCATTGAAAGGGAATTCTGTTTAAAAATAAATGATATTTCTTTGGGAAAATTTGAATCATAAATTTTTAAAATAGAAAAATGAAATACTAATTCAATTAACATAGATAATGGGGAATTAATTAAAATATACCAAATATAAAATATTTTCACAATATAAAACAACTATTTTTCATAAAATGAAAATATCTCATAGAAGGTTGCTTGAGACAAAAAACAAAAATATTTACTCCTTAAATAAATTTATTCAATTTAACCACATTTAAAATAAACATAAACACCTTAATAAATTATATAAAAATTATATTCACATATCTAATATTTCAAAATAATTAGTTATAATAATGAATTATAAAAATAAATTTTTAGTAATCTTTAATTTTCATTTTCAGTTGTTATGCATTTATATTGACTTGAACATACATTGTTTTTTCAATATCAATCCACTGTATTTTAAAAACATCATCATTCAAAAATTATATATGTTCTAATATATATATTTTATATAATGATTGATTTTGATAAAATTTAATTCTATGTTTATTATTGTCATGATAATTGAATTTGAAATTTGTGATGTTCATGTTTTGTTGATTTTAACAATCAAAAAGAGGTATTCTAAAAAAAGTATTATTTATCAATGTTACCCATATAAAAAAATATGATATAGTCTTTTCAATTGTATATTTAATTATATTTAAATTAAAATCCATTATATATATATTAATAACATCATTCATGTAGGTGGTCCAACAGACCCAAAATAGAATATGTTAAAAATAGTGGATATGTATGATTAAGAAGGTGTTTTTTTATAATATGATTAAAATGTATAAGGAAAATATAACGCCCCAAACCTAGATTCCTAAAGTCGGTGCATTATTTTAATACATTGGTATGATTAAAAGGAATCAAGTCTTGAAAGAATGATCAGTTTAGCAGTCTTGGAAAATAGATTACATACATGAACATTACATTACACATTATAAAATAAAACACAACATAAATGAATCTTTGTGAAAACCATTTTTCCCTTTTATCTTAACCCTGCATATCATTCAAAATACATTTCTTAGAATCCTGGGAAAAATAAAACGTAGAATGGGGTGAGCTCAAATGCTCAGTAAGGGTAAGCAATACAGCAGAAGATAACATAAATATTAAGCATGATGAATAATTGAAACCACATGCCTTATCAATAATAAACATGAATAATTTTATGGCAGGAATATGAGGTGAGTATATATTTCCATAATAAAACAAAATCATGGGTATTCTACTAGTCGAATTTCCACATGAACCATCAATAGTTTTTTCATAATGAGGGAATGTATCATGCCAGACATTCTGAAACATTTTTTCAAGGCCTCGGCCGAGATGTCTAAAAAAGATTAAGGCCTCGGCCAAAACCATATATCAAATTGGGAAAGGCCTTTACCAATTACATGCATAATTGTATAATTATACCAACCAATTCACTGAGGAGCTATAACAGGTTCCACCCATCACTTACTATGTCCAATAAATTCCTCATATGAAATAGTTGAAACATTACATAAACATTCGTATTAAAAATAGCATATGAAATGTCTATACATTATACATAAACCATGAATGGTATAAAAATAACACATCTATAGTCAAACATATCACAAAAAAATTTATACAATATGGAATATTTTTATCATAATAAATCAACTTCAAACAATTTTAAAATCCATCAAAGGATTTTGACATAGATGAAAATGATTCGTAAAACTCTTTGAGAGAAATACCCCTTGTAGAGACCTGAATCCTGACGTACATGGACATTACATTACATTTGCGGAATACTTAGTACATAACAAAAACACACACACAAGGATCGTAGTAGTTTAGTGTCTTTGGAAACTCGGAACATAATCTTCTAATCCTGGTGAAAGATCTTCAATATCTCCCATAAAGATCTTCCATTTTTTTTTACCTAAAACCTTTCTTTATATCCTGGGGAAAATAAAACATAAAAGGGTGAGCTCAAATGCTCAGTAAGGGTATACAAAAGAAATAAAAATCATATCATATCTTTTTTTTTGAAAATCATATCCTGCAAAAGAGATCATAATATCTTAACATGGAACAAATCATAGATGTGAAAATGAGATCACCATAATCATAACATAAAACTTGAAACTTTGTGGCATGCACACATAATCATGGAAAATCATTTCTTGTTAGTCATGACTCATTGCCAAGACTATCTTAGTGGACAAAGTCCCTTTCTGAATCGAGTAACCCTCGTTTCAGTCCTGTTTCACTGAACCGGTATAACCTACCATTCCAGCCATGTCTATCTCATGAGATATAAAATCTTTACCCAATGCATTGGAGGGAGATATAGGTCTCACCCATCTTATAATGAATCCTTTCTTATGTGTGCCATATATCATAAATCATACATTATTGCATAACCCATGTAATACAAATGGGATTCTTAAACACCATGACATCATAAAACCATTCATATAAGATAAAGGAATTCATAAACATAATTCCATCACAACATAGTCAAATAAATGTAAAAATATGGATAGAAACAGAACCCTTTATTATCTTAGATGGAAAATAATTTTGATAAAACACTTGAATTGAATTCTTGAGGAAAATATCCTTTCTTCTTCAAAATCAATTTCTTTTCACAAAACATCATGCAATTTTAAAAGAAAGATATTTTATTGAAAATAGTCATGAAATATTTTAGAGGAAGCTTCATGAAAATAAGGCTTCATAAAACAGTAGAAATCCGTTCGTGCCGTATAAGATAAAAAAACATTCTTTTTTTACTTTTGTCGAAAAAGTCAAAATGTACCTCGTACGAAAAACGACAAAAGATTCCTTTCATATCTTTTACTAAAAACTCACCAAAGGGTAAAATTGGATTTAAAACATTGTAGATGGATGGAAATAATATTACGTATTGAGGAAACATGGATGTGGATGATAAAATACCCCCAGTAAATACTTACGAATAATCAATCTCGGATAAAAATGAGATTGTGATATTCCCCTTACCTTAGGTCCAATTTGCTTCGTATGTGTCCGAAACTCCTGTATAATGATTTAAATAATGTCATTGACTTATTACAGAATCATATTCATTGTTATGATATCATATATGGTTCACTTATGACATTATATTACCCGTTCTTTTGTAAATTCCATGTTAAAGAAGCGTTTTGGGTAAAATCGTTTCATTTATCGTATGTGTTTTGACTTGTTGTTCTTGACATCATTATTACTTATATCATGATTTACTTACTTCCAGAATATAAAATATGATTTATATATCATATATATTCAGTATATATATATATATATAATAGATAGATAAATAAAATGAAAAACACCGTTCATGGAGACGGTAGTCCGTACGTACGCATGAACGCTGTTTTTCTTTCCTTATTGTCTTGAAATGGAAGTAAGTAGATGACATACATATGTATATATATACCTAAATCCAGTAGATTTATAATGTCATATATTTCATTATTATTTCTTATATATACATTATAATTATTCTTAAATGGTTAACATGGAGAATGAATCTCATCGCGTCGTGGAGACGGTAGTCCGTACGTACGCACGAGCGATGATATCATTTCTATAAATATTGAATTGAATTGGAGTGGATTATACAATATATCAGAATCAATATGATGTTTTAATAACTATGTATAGTTATTATTTACACCATTATACCCATCCATGTAAGGTGGTGGTGGAAAATAGATTACACCACGGCGTGGAGACGATATTCCGTACGTACGCACGCGCGGTGATTTCTTTTTCTGTAGGATGGATAGATGGTGAAATAGGGTTGTTTCATACTTATAATAACATATCAGTATATGAGTGATACTGATGTTATTACTTCATAATGAAACAACCTAAGAAGAGGAAGTGGAAGAAGAAATAAAGAGAAAAGAATTGGTAACGGAAATTACCTCTTCTTTGAAGCGCCTCTTTGAGACCTCCTCTTAGGGCACTAGAATTGGTCTTTGAGGAAGACCAGAACCTCTAGGATGTTGCTAGGGAAGTGGAGAAGAGATATTTCGAGGGGTTGGCCGAGCTTGAGTGCTCAAATTGGTGTGAGGATGAGGGGGAGGAGGTGTCCTTTTATAGGGGAGGAGAGGGGCACCTTAGGAATATCTCAAAATATTTTTTTATATTAAAGTCAAAATCGGTTTATAATGGTTCCAAAGGGCCTTATTTCGAAGCTAAAGTGTGGATGGGTCGAAATCCTTTCAACCAATAGAATTTAGACAAGTTTAGGATATTATTTTAACCTTATCAATTTGATTTAACTCCAAGTTAAATAATTTAACTTTTACCGTGTCTTTTTGTTTTCTTTCACTATATGGTTAATACACTTACAATAACATGCCAAACGAACCCCAAATTGTTTATTATTAATATATATATCCTCATCTAAGTCATTTGGCCGAACCTTAGATTTTTATGAATAAAATAACAATTAATAATATAATATTTGATTTAAAAACTATTTTGTGTCAATTTTGACACTATTTGATATATGATTTTTGTGAAAGTCATAACAGCATTAAATGTTCAAACCAAGTTGATTAAATCAACATTAATATATCATAGGAACCTAGAAAATTAGTGTAATTCATAAAAAGTCTCAAATTACATTTATTTTGGTGTTTATAACTTCAATTATGTCAATATTTCATTAATAAGATAATTACTGCATCATCATTGTGTCATAAATAAATTAAAATATTTAAAGTCTAAAAATTACAAATAAAATACCATTATGTAGGAAATCTTTTTATCTTTCTAATGAATATTTATAATCTAAAATCCAACATATATAACCCTATGTAACAATTGTTTTCCTAAAAGATATATGCTTGTGTCATTTTTGTATTCATTTTAACTTAATTAAAATAAAGTGTCATTATCACTTACAAGTGGATCAATGGGGTCCCAAAATCGACCCAAAGATGCCCATGGTCGACCATGTATCAACCAATGGGGTTAAGACACGTTTTAGGGTAATTTAATACTATTATAATATTATTTATTTTTAACCCTTATTTACCGGATTTACCCTTAACCATGGTAAATAAAATATTTACCGCAATAATTATTCAAAATGTCTAAAAATAAAAGTTATCTATTTACACAATTTGAACATCCTGATTCCAAATATGGAATCCATTTTTCTAAATTCAAAACACAGAAGTGGCAGAAATTAATTTAAAATTAATTCCCGCTGTCAAAACAAAAAGCGTGTTTTTAAGAGATAATAACTATCAAAAGATTGACACTTGTTTATGTTCGGTTTAATTGTATAATTGTGTCCAATGACCAAAATTATATTAAGTGGTAAAAATATATTCTAAATATACTTTAAAACCATTCAATATTATAATTTTACCACATAAGATATTACGATGAAAAAAGTTGTTTTTAATTAAAATATAGCGTGTTTTTACTATTCATTAGAATATCAAAGTTATCGGAAAAATATCAAAACTTTATCTAATGTAAATTTTTACATCCTGATTCAAAATAAGAATATTATTTTGTCAAATTGAACATATAAACATGTCAAAAACTATATTTAATGTGGATGCGCCATCAAAAGGCGGTAAAACTGCATTTTTTGAAAAATACTTATTTTACCCGAAAAATTTATTTTGTTCTTATACCATGTTCTAGAAATGTGTAAGATGAATAATAATGTTATAAAATTCAAAATTTAGTTAATACTATTCATAACGGCTAGTTCATGACAATATTATAATAATATAACATTGTTTATTAAAACCCGGTATTGCGTACAACACACGCTATCGAGGAAGGTCGCGATTGCGTTTAATGCAAGCCAAGTCAGGGTTGCGTGTTGTGAAAGAATCCTTCATTGTTTCGTATAACAGAATCCAACCATATTTCATTTATACATTTAATATATATATATATACTCAATGTTGCGTAGAATAACTATTATCAAAATTGTGTGTAACACGATTCAAGAATAGTGTTGCGTATACTGCAAGCTAATACGGTGTTGCGTATAGCGCAAGGTAATCTTGGTGTAGAATACAACACAAGACATTAATGAAATTAAAAGAATATTTTTCATAAAATCTCGGGGTGTTACATTCTACCCCCCTTAAAATGAATTTCGCCATCGAAATTCGTCGAGGTTATAAATGGTTTACTATTTGAAAGTTTCTTTGATAGAAACCCACATCGTAAAAAGGAATACCAAAACTTATCTTTAAAAACAAAAGTATGAAACGTAACGGTTACCCAAATAAATTAATCACTGGGTTTCCACATAGGTGAAAATATGGATATGGAAGAGAAATCTAACCATCATGTTCTGATGGAGAATGGTAGAGAACATGGCTATGGAAAATCCAGTAATCACAAATCCATAAATTTGTGACGATCTAAGGTACCATCTTATTCATCAGGTATAAGATCACTAGGACAACATTTTTTGTTTTCAATATCATTTCCCTAAAGTTGAAAAATTTGAATTAGAAGAAATACTTACTTGATTTTGGTACAATCTCACTGTTGTTCATGAATTGAACAATTTCCACTTCATCCCTTAAAGAAATGAAGTTGAATTTGTTATTCGTGATGTGTTAGCAGATCATGTGATAGAATGATGGGTCATTCCATCTGTCTCAAACAAAAGGTTAGCGAAACTTATATACATAAGTCGATCTATAGTGAGATTAATCATATATGGTTCCTAAAATGGACTTATACTTCATATATCATACTGCTTAATATAATAAAACTAGTTTCTACTAAACAGGGACTTCCTGTAGGCCAGTGGTAGGCGATAAAGGCCAGTCGCACTTCGGTTGTGGGTTCGATTCCCACAGCCTTGTCTGAAGCGATGGGCTGTCGCCCGTCCTGCAGGTTGTCCTTTTTCTAAAACTACATTACTATAACATCCCATCAATAATATCGAAAAAAAAACTTTTATCCTTAAACAATAATAACTTATGTCCAACATAATCCATTCCAATCTTTAGGCTTATCCATAATACTGCAGTCCATTCTCATAACATAGTGAAAATGATTACCAGAGATTTAATACCATCGTTGATCCCCATATATCATAAGATATGTTTTGTTGGTCATATTCCAAACATTCAAAGTCCTTAATCGTGTATTCTCTTGAATACCTTAGTGAAAACATGAATGCAGTTAAAAGTTAACACTTTCCACATACCAAAATCCTCAAAATTCAATATAATCAAACCATGATATCACTTAGTCCTCATATCAATCATGAGCTCATGAATATTGTCAAATATTTCATTTCTCATTTTCCCTTCATTATGCGCATATCATCTTTTTCTCAATCACTTCGAATACCACATTAGACCAATAAATAAATATTCCAATACACCATAAAAGTACCTCAACAACATTATTATTGAATACCAATACATAAACACTTCAGTCCATCCACATCAATGACTGTCCTAGAAGAAGTCCTTCCTTGATTTAGAAGTATCTTTTTAGGTCAGGGCATTGAGTTGGGTAATGCCCATGTTCTCCACAAATAAGACATTGAACTACATAACAATCTGTCACTCTATGACCCTTTTCTCCACACAGATAACATCGGTCCCTCCATTTGAGGTATTCCTCAAGGTTCTTCTTCCCTTCTTTAGAAATCTCAATATTCCATTCTTTATTCTCCTCAACATGCGAACATGCATAATAGTTTATCTTCCTCTTCTTTGATGAATTAGTCATACCACTAAATTTCACCTTGTTAATCATATATCGCGATGACTGATTTGGCATAATCACAATATCTTTATCTTTAGCCATTACAAAATTTTGTTGCTCATAGTCACCAATTTGTCCATTGGATTCAATGTTAACCGAATTCCTTCTGGTTCCCTCCATTAACTAAAACACAAAAAGAATTTTGTGAGAGGCGAAATCATGCTAGGGAAGACAATATAGTAAAGGGGGAGCACCCTCAATATCTAACATCTTAGGTTAAATTCTAAGATCGTTACCGTAGTTCTAGGACTGTATCTTATATGTATACTTATCCTTAGGGACATCCCTAGAAATACCTTAGAAATATCTCTAGGTTTCTCACTAACGTTTTCGCGTCCTAGTTTCCAAAGGTTGACTAAACCTTTCCTCTGATACCAACTGTAGCGGTCTGGAATTACTTCCAGTGGACTACAATTGATACCTATCAGGGCACTCCATGGGCGGCAACACCCTCTGGGCGGGACACACCACCATCCCCAGTGGCAGCCATTTCCTCATGAAGCCCTTGGGCGGAGAGCCATGCTTTGTCCAACGCTCACATGTGAGAGTTCCCAAGGATCGGATACATTCCTACCTCCTTTGCCTCTGATACCAAATGTAGAGACCCGAATCCTGACGTACATGGACATTACATTACATTTGCGGAATACTTAGTACATAACAAAAACACACACACAAGGATCGTAATAGTTTAGTGTCTTTGGAAACTCGGAACATAATCTTCTAATCCTGGTGAAAGATCTTCAATATCTCCCATAAAGATCTTCCATTTTTTTTACCTAAAACCTTTTTTTATATCCTGGGGAAAAGAAAACATAAAAGGGTGAGCTCAAATGCTCAGTAAGGGTATACAAAAGAAATAAAAATCATATCATATCTTTTTTTTTTGAAAATCATAACCTGCAAAAGAGATCATAATATCTTAACATGGAACAAATCATAGATGTGAAAATGAGATCACCATAATCATAACATAAAACTTGAAACTTTGTGACATGCACACATAATCATGGAAAATCATTTCTTGTTAGTCATGACTCATTGCCAAGACTATCTTAGTGGACAAAGTCCCTTTCTGAATCGAGTAACCCTCGTTTCAGTCCTGTTTCACTGAACCGGTATAACCTACCATTCCATCCATGTCTATCTCATGAGATATAAAATCTTTACCCAATGCATTGGAGGGAGATATAGGTCCCACCCATCTTATAATGAATCCTTTCTTATATGTGCCACATATCATAAACCATACATCATTGTATAACCCATGTAATACAAATTGGATTCTTAAACACCATGACATCATAAAACCATTCATATAAGATAAAGGAATTCATAAACATAATTCCATCACAACATAGTCAAATCAATGTAAAAATATGGATAGAAACAGAACACTTTATTATCTTAGATGGAAAATAATTTTGATAAAACACTTGAATTGAATTCTTGAGGAAAATATCCTTTCTTCTTCAAAATCAATTTCTTTTCACAAAACATCATGCAATTTTAAAAGAAAGATATTTTATTGAAAATAGTCATGAAATATTTTAGAGGAAGCTTCATGAAAATAAGGCTTCATAAAACAGTAGAAATCCGTTCGTGACGTATAAGTTAAAAAAAACATTCTTTTTTTACTTTTGTCGAAAAAGTCAAAATGTATCTCGTACGAAAAACGACAAAAGATTCCTTTCATATCTTTTACTAAAAACTCACCAAAGTGTAAAATTGGATTTAAAACATTGTAGATGGATGGAAATAATATTACATATTGATGAAACATGGATGTGGATGATAAAATACCCCCAGTAAATACTTACGAATAAACAATCTCGGATAAAAATGAGATTGTGATATTCCCCTTACCTTAGGTCCAATTTGCTTCGTATGTGTCCGAACCTCCTGTATAATGATTTAAATAATGTCATTGACTTATTACAGAATCATATTCATTGTTATGATATCATATATGGTTCACTTATGACATTATATTACCCGTTCTTTTGTAAATTCCATGTTAAAGAAGCGTTTTGGGTAAAATCGTTTCATTTATCGTAGGTGTTTTGACTTGTTGTTCTTGACATCATTATTAATTATATCATGATTTACTTACTTACAGAATATAAAATATGATTTATATATCATATATATTCAGTATATATATATATATATAATAGATAGATAAATAAAATGAAAAACACCGTTCATGGAGACGGTAGTCCGTACGTACGCATGAACGCTGTTTTTCTTTCCTTATTGTCTTGAAATGGAAGTAAGTAGATGACATACATATGTATATATATACCTAAATCCAGTAGCTTTATAATGTCATATATTTCATTATTATTTCTTATATATACATTATAATTATTCTTAAATGGTTAACATGGAGAATGAATCTCATCGCGTCGTGGAGACGGTAGTCCGTACGTACGCACGAGCGATGATATCATTTCTATAAATATTGAATTGAATTGGAGTGGATTATACAATATATCAGAATCAATATTATGTTGTAATAACTATGTATAGTTATTCTTTACACCATTATACCCATCCATGTAAGGTGGTGGTGGAAAATAGATTACACCACGGCGTGGAGACGGTATTCCGTACGTACGCACGCGCGGTGATTTCTTTTTCCGTAGGATGGATAGATGGTGAAATAGGGTTGTTTCATACTTATAATAACATATCAGTATATGATTGATACTGATGTTATTACTTCATAATGAAAAAACCTAAGAAGAAGAAGTGGAAGAAGAAATAAAGAGGAAAGAATTGGTAACGGTAATTACCTCTTCTTTGAAGCGCCTCTTTAAGACCTCCTCTTAGGGCACTAGAATTGGTCTTTGAGGAAGACCATAACCTCTAGGATGTTTCTAGGGAAGTGGAGAAGAGATTTTGGCAGGGTTTGGCCGAGCTTGAGTGCTCAAATTGGTGTGAGGAGGAGGGGGAGGAGGTGTCCTTTTATAGGGGAGGAGAAGGGCACCTTAGGAATATCTCAAAATATTATTTTATATTAAAGTCAAAATCGGTTTATAATGGTTCCAAAGGGCCTTATTTCGAAGCTAAAGTGGAGATGGGTCGAAATACTATCAACCAATAGAATTTAGACAAGTTTAGGATATTATTTTAACCTTATCAATTTTATTTAACTCCAAGTTAAATAATTTAACTTTTACCGTGTCTTTTTGTTTCCTTTCACTATATGGTTAATACACTTACTATAACATGCCAAACGAACCCCAAATTGTTTATTATTAATATATATATCCTTATCTAAGTCATTTGGCGGAACCTTAGATTTTTAGGAATAAAATAACAATTAATAATATAATATTTGATTTAAAAACTATTTTGTGTCAATTTTGACACTATTTGATATATGATTTTTTTGAAAGTCATAACAGCATTAAATGTTGGAACCAAGTTGATTAAATCAACATTAATATATCCTAGTAACCTAGAAAATTAGTGGAATTCATAAAAAGTCTCAAATTACATTTATTTTGGTGTTTATAACTTCAA
Source organism: Viscum album (assembly GCA_963277665.1). Taxonomy (NCBI): domain Eukaryota; kingdom Viridiplantae; phylum Streptophyta; class Magnoliopsida; order Santalales; family Viscaceae; genus Viscum; species Viscum album. The sequence goes on along the minus strand of OY728161.1, from coordinate 575,544,698 downwards.
TTATGTCAATATTTCATTAATAAGATAATTACTGCATTATCATTGTGTCGTAAATAAATTAAATTATTTAAAGTCTAAAAATTAAAAATAAAATACCATTATGTAGGAAATCTTTTTATCGTTCTAATGAATATTTATAATCTAAAATCCAACATATATAACCCTATGTAACAATTGTTTTTCTAAAAGATATATGCTTGTGTCATTTTTGTATTCATTTTAACTTAATTAAAATAAAGTGTCATTATCACTTACAAGTGGATCAATGGGGTCCCAAAATCGACCCAAAGATGCCCATGGTCGACCATGTATCAACCAATGGGGGTAAGACACGTTTTAGGGTAATTTAATATTATTATAATATTATTTTTTTTAACCCTTATTTACCGGATTTACCCTTAACCATGGTAAATAAAATATTTACCGCAGTAATTATTCAAAATGTCTAAAAATAAAAGTTATCTATTTACACAATTTGAACATCCTGATTCCAAATATGGAATCCATTTTTCTAAATTCAAAACACAGAAGTGGCAGAAATTAATTTAAAATTAATTCCCGCTGTCAAAACAAAAAGCGTGTTTTTAAGAGATAATAACTATCAAAAGATTGACACTTGTTTATGTTAGGTTTAATTGTAAAATTGTGTCCAATGACCAAAATTATATTAAGTGGTAAAAATATATTCTAAATATACTTTAAAACCATTCAATATTATAATTTAACCACATAAGATATTATGATGAAAAAAGTTGTTTTTAATTAAAATATAGCGTGTTTTTACTATTCATTAGAATATCAAAGTTATCGGAAAAATATCAAAACTTTATCTAATGTAAATTTTTACATCCTGATTCAAAATAAGAATATTATTTTGTCAAATTGAACATATAAACATGTCAAAAACTATATTTAAAGTGGGTGCGCCATCAAAAGGCGGTAAAACTGCATTTTTTGAAAAATACTTATTTTACCCGAAAAATTTATTTTGTTATTATACCATGTTCTAGAAATGTGTAAGATGAATAATAATGTTATAAAATTCAAAATTTAGTTAATACTATTCATAACAGCTAGTTCATGACAATATTATAATAATATAACATTGTTTATTAAAACCCGGTATTGCGTACAACACACGCTATCGAGGAAGGTCGCGATTGCGTGTAATGCAAGCCAAGTCAGGGTTGCGTGTTGTGAAAGAATCCTTCATTGTTTCGTATAACAGAATCCAACCATATTTCATTTATACATTTAATATATATATATATATATACTCAATGTTGCGTTGAATAACTATTATCAAAATTGTGTGTAACACGATCCAAGAATAATGTTGCGTATACTACAAGCTAATACGGTGTTGCGTATAGCGCAAGGTAATCTTGGTGTAGAATACAACACAAGACATTAATGAAATTAAAAGAATATTTTTCATAAAATCTCGGGGTGTTACACCCCTTTTTCATGAAATCATTTTTATGTCTAACAATTTATAAATTAAGTTATTTAAAAAATATTTTGGAATCAAAGTGTCCCATACCACTTTGAAACTTTTGGAAAGAGTTATCATTTCGAAAAATTCATTTCCATATAAATAAATCCTTAAAATCATTTTGAAAGTATGGACATTAATTAAAAGGGCTTAGGAAGATAAATTTTTTAAAAATTTAACATGATGATCTAGTTAAATATACCCCCCATAAAACCTTAAAATATTACTTTTGAAAACATTTTTATGAAATAACGGTATCTATGATTAGTATGTCCTAGAAAATACTTACACATGAACAATCTCAGATAATAATGATATTGAGGAAATAACGCTCACCAATTTGGTAACTTATGAAACATAAACCCCATGAAAGAAGTATCAATAAATGAATATGTAAATACACATAAATTAAAGTGTATTAGAAAAATAATACAATTATGGGTAGTACATACTCCACACAAAAGGTAATAGTGGAAATATGGCATGAATCTCACGAGAATAAGGAGTGAGATGAAAACACCTTACCTTGCACTTTCCTTTAGTCGAGGGTACGTTTAACCACCTGTATGAATAAAATATTATATTATTAAATTATACCAGAACCATATTAATATTTATGATATCATACATGATTTATTTATGACTTTATACTACCTATTTAATATCAATTTCCATGCTAAATTAATATTTCAGGTAATAATAGCTTTCTTTATCGTACGTGTTTTAATTTGTTACTCTTGATTGTATCACTTAGACAGAGATTTAAATACATCCAGAATATAAAATATTATTTACATATGATTTATATTTAGAATATAAATATTTATAATAAACATATATATGAAATGAAAAACATCGTTTATGGAGATGGTAGTCCGTACGTACGCATAAACGTTGTTTCTGTTATCATATCGTATTGTATGAAACTAAGTGAAAAAGATATATGTAAGTACACATATATAAATAAAAATATATAAATATATATATCTTCAGTATCATTATTATGTAATATATTACATAATTATTAGTAATATATATTTTTATAATCGTCGATGAATGTTGATCGTGGAAATGAATCTCATCTCGTCATGGAGACGGTAATCCGTACGTTCGCACGAACGACAATATAATTTCCTTAAAGATGTAGAATTGGATGGAATATTAACTTTACAGAGACATTATCATGTTAATTTTATTATTTATATACATATTACTCATAATTATATCCATCCAAATAACATAGTGTGGAATAACAAATTTCACCATTACGTGGAGACGGTAAGTAGTACATACGCATACATGGTGACATTATCATTCATAAGATGGATAGAATAATGAATATAGTTTTGGAATATTTATAACAAAATAAAATTATATAGAAGATACTGGAGTTATTGTTTTATAATGGAAACAAAAAATAAATAGGAAGTGGAAGAAGAAAATAACTTGAACGATGTGATGAAATATTTACCTCTTCTTCGGGTTCCTCCTTTTGATTTGATCAAAAGGGATCATTAGGTTGGCTTTATAATCAAGATAATGCCTCTAGTATTAATTGAGGGAAGTTGGGAGGTTATTTGGGCAGGGGTTGGCCGAGCCAAATGGCCTTGTAGATGTGATTTTTAGAGAAGGGAAAGTACCCTTTTATAAGAGGGGTAAGGGTCACTTCAAGAAAAGATTAAAGTATTAATTTATTATACAACAATATTTGGTTTATAATGGTTCCAAATGAATTTATTTCAATACTTAGGTATTTATGGGTCTAAATACTTTCAACAAATAGGTTTTAGACATGTTTATATTACCATTGTAACATTATCTTTTAGATTTCGCACTTAGTTAAATAGTTTAACATTTACCGTGTCTTCTTGTATTCTTACTCTATATGGTTAATAAACATACTCTAAACCTCCAAGAGAATCTCAAGTGGCTCATTAATGAAATATATAATATTATTTAATCCCCTTTTCAAAATCTTATATTTTTAGGAATATTATACCAACCAATAATATAGTATTTGTTTTAAATATTAATTTATGTCAATTTTGACACTATTTGGTATTTTGTTTTTTTGAAAGTCATAAAAACTTTATTACATCGAACAAGATAGTTTTTATCAGCCCTAAAATGTAATAGTCACCTATAAAATTTCTGTATTTAATAAAAACATTGAAATTATATTTATATTAATATTTATAATACCATTTATATGATTCTATCATTAATAAGGTAATTTCTGCATCATCATTGTTTCATAAATAAATTTAATTATTTAATGTATAAAAATTATAAATAAAATACCATGATTTAGGAAATATTTTTATACTTTTAATGAATATTTATAGTCTAAATTATATAATGTATAACACTATACTAAAAATGGTTTAGTTAATAAACTTTGAATTTAACACTTTTAACTCTTATATTAATTAATTATTAATAAATGTCCTAATCTAATCCAAGTGGACCTAAAGGATCATATTTTATTCCTAAGGTTGTTTTTGGTCTAATTAGACTTATCCAATATAATTAGGACATGTTTTAGGGTAATAATAATATCATTTTTATCCATAATTACCCTATTTACTTTAAACCGTTGTAAATAAAAGTAAAAAGTTACTATCCAACAAATTTTTTTTATCTTATTGAACCAAATTTTACTCTTTGATATTAAAAACTTCTCTCATATTTTCAATATTCAACTCATAGAAGCGGTAAAATTAAGTTTTATGTAAATTTGCAAATGCTCCTAGGAGGTGGGTAAAAGATGATAAAAAGTTTGATAAAATTTTTATATATATAAAATTATTATAAAATGAATCCAATAAATTACATTGAATTTATATAAGTATTATGTATCTATTTTGACCTAAAATAAATCTATATAAAATAAATTATTATTTAAATAAAAAGTCGGTTTTAACCAATAACTCGGTATTTTTCACTATTCATCAAAAATTGAAAGTTTTCAGAAAAATACCAAAACTTCACCCTAAGCTAATTTTAATATTTAGAATTCAAAAATGAATTCTATTTTAACAATTTAAAATCATAGAAGTTTCATTAATTAATTTAAAATTAATTCCTATTGTCAAATCCAAGAAGCATATTTTTAAGAAATAATAACTATCATAATATTGACACTTGTTTATGTCCAATTTCAAAGTGAAATTACATAAAATTACCATCATTGGATTAAATTTTAAAAATATAATCTAATTATACTTCCAATCCATTAAAATTTATAATTCAACACTATAAATTGTTTTGATTAAAAAAGTTGTTTTTAGATGAAATATAGTATTTTTCCCTATTCACCCAAATATGAAAGTTTTCAGAAAAACAACAAATATTTATTGAAACTTAGTTATTATATTTGTATTCAAAAAAAGATTATTTTGTCAAATTAAATATATAAAAGTTTCAAATATTTGTTTTATAAAGGATTCTCCCTTAAAACGCGGAAAAATTGCATTTTTTTTGAAAAATACTTCTTTTATCTAAAAAAATGTATTTGTTCTTACCTTATGTCTAAGAAACTCATAATATGTATTCTAAATTTATAATAATTATATAAAGTTTAAAATTCAATTAATACTATTCATAACCACTTTTGAACGGCTAGTTTGGTAAGTTGTGGTGTGCTTGAACTCAATGTTGCGTGTAGTGAAAGTCATTGAATTATTTTGATGAAATAACGTACTATTAAATCTTGGGGTATTACATTCTCCCCTCCTTCAATAAATTTCATCCTCGCAATTTGAAATTGTTGTTCGAAAATAATAGTTTGATAATAGAGAAATACCTTTGTGGAAAACCCAAATCAGAAATTGGGTTAATAAAATTTAGTCTTAATAAGAAGGAAAGGGAAATGAAAAAGTTTCAACCGAATTATGATCTCGATTTGGAGAAAATTGGTTGCAATTAGAGACACGTAATTGGAAAGAAAATGTAAATATTTATAAAGACTGATTGAGTTCATCAATCACAATATATCATTTAAATATATTGACATAACAAATCCACTATCAAAACCATTTTCAATACCAAAATACGTAAAAAGAATATATGTTATTTATTTTCTTCTAAAAAAAACATTTTGGCTTCTTAACGAAGAAGAAGATCAAATAAAACTCGTGGTGGGGGAAAGGTCTTTGTCACTGCTTACATTAAAAAACATTCCTTTTTATTTTCAATTTAGTAAAACGTTTCGTAGAAAAATATTCCCCTAGAAATGAAAAGTCAAAGGGTTTTATTCACCGTATAAAAGAAAGTCATTTGGAAATCAAAGGATGCCTCAATTAAAGGAGATTATGAGTAAGTACCTTAACTAATGTTTAAGAATTAATTTAATCATAGAATAATAGGGGAATATAAATAAATGTATGTATATATACTCGACAAGTAGAGTTACATCCTTAAACTAATTCCTTCCACAAACTCATCTTTCACTCCAAAAGATATCAATTTTTTTACTTATTCTAATCATATAGGGTTCCAAAAATAATCTATTTATAATTCACTTATATGACCTTTTAAAAAAGAAACTACATTATACAATCCAGGACATCATGTAGGCCAGTTGTAGGTGATGCACCCTTGTCACCCTTCGGTTGTGGGTTCAAGTCTCGTGGCCTTTCTAGACACGATTGATTGTCACCTGACCACTAGGTTGTCCTTTTTATGACAATACAAAAATAACCTTAACAATTGTATCAAATTTCTAACATAATACATTCCAACCATTAAACTTATCCAAAATAATTCTATCCAAAATCACAGTCCAAAATTTAAAAGGAATATAAACACAATGAATATCCTTTTTGCCACGCCATAACATTTGAACACCTTCATCATGTATTCTTTTAAAACATGTTAGCACCCTGAATTACCATAAAACATTATTGATTAGAATCATGCTCCCTTATTCATTATAGAATACTGGATATATTACTTATATCAAAATTTTTTGAATATTCCAACAATGATGAAATAAACAAACTATTAACCAATTCTAAAGAAGTCAATAATATCCAATATAATTTATCCAAATCAACCATCTCTTATTCAAAATTTACTATCTCATTATTAGGACTATATTAAGGATGCCCTTTCCTTCAACCATGTATTTTCCAAAAACTATAGCTTACTATAAAGTCGGTTTTCTTAGAACTATACAATCTCAAATCCTTACTAAAATAGATCTACAATACAATCTGTATTCATCTCTATAATTCATAAAACCATAATATTGTTGATACAACACTCAAACGAAATAATTCTATAATAAAAAAATAAGAACACTAGTCATTCCTCTTCATCTGAGGTAGTATTATAACATGATTATTATCAATAGAATCATTTGTCGTATACTATGATGACTGGAACATTGATTCGCGTAGTGTCCCAATGCCTTGTAGATGAAGCATTTTACAATCAGAACATTTTTCTTACCCTTGAAATCACGTACTTGGTGTACTTTTTCTCCACACTTATAAAAAACTGTCATTCCATTCAAGAATTTAGCAAGGTGATTCTTTCCACATTTATCACATATGGGAAAATCCTTCTTTCCCCTATTCTCTTTATCCATATTTATCTCTACCATATTTTTATTTTCTTACTTCCTATCAAGGACATAGGTCTCAGAGAATTATTTACTTATATTATTAACACATGATATTATTTTTTTCATATGTTGTGAATATATGGGAGACCATTTCCTTTTTAAATTTTGGCTTAATTCCATGAATGATATGACCCTTATTACTCTTTGGATCATACATATTGCTGGATTTCTAATTCCTTTTACTGGGAGCCATTTCTAAACAATGGAATACACTAGTTCAGTTTTTGCACCACAATTCATAATTCCAAACATGTAAAATACCTAACATAAATTGAACAGTTTATGGATATAATCCATATTCACAAATTTTTTTCCCTTGAGGATATATATACTCATAAACCCTTCATAGTGGTTTGTAAAAAAATGAGAATTATCCTAATAATATCCCCCGAGAGTGTCGTTAGCAAGAGTACAACAAGGCCCGTTGTCGTACACTAGTTCTCGTTCGAGTCTATCTCAAAGCGTTGTTTTCTGGTTTTACCTCTAGGTACATCTGTGCTAGTGCCGCCTCTACCTGCTCGTATCCAGACAGGGATGTATTGCATGGAAAACTCACAAAATCTCTACAATACCAAAATTTTAGTACGTTATTCTATACTAATCCTCAAAGTCTATCTTAGGGCTATGTGCTCTAATCAGAGTTTATCTAAAACTAGTTTCCAAGGATTGTACTAAGCTTCCTCTGATACCAACTGTAATGCCCCGACCCTAGATTCTCAGAGTCGGTGCATTATTTTAATACAATTGCATGATTACATGGAATCAAGTACTGAAAGACTGATTAGTTTAGCAGTCTTGGAAAATATATTACATACATGAACATACATTAAAAATTAGAAAATAAAACACAACATAATTGAATCATTACGAACACCAATATTACCTTTTATCTTAACCCTGCATATCATTCACAATATACTTCTTGGAATCCTGTGAAAAATAAAAAATAGAAAGGGGTGATATCAAATGCTCAGTAAGGGTATGCAATACAACAGAGGATAACATAAATATTAAGCATGATGAATAATTAAAACCACATGCCTTATCAATAATAAACAAGAATAATTTTATGGAAGGAATATGAGCTGAGTAAATATTTCCATAATCAAACATAATCAAGGGTATTCTACTAGTCGATTGACCACATGAACCATCATTATTATTTTTATAATGAGGGAATGTATAGTGCCAGACATTCTGAAACATTTTGTCAAGGCCTTGACCAAGACGTCTAAAAATGATTAAGGCCTCGACCAAAAACATATATCAAATTCGGAAAGGCCTCAGCAAATTCCACTTCTAATTGTCTCATGAGACCTACCATTGCATCGAGGAGCTATAGCAGAATCCACCCATCACTTACTATGTCTAATACATTCTTTATATTAAAAGGTTGAAACATTACATAAAAATTCTTATTAAAACTAGCATACGAAATGTCAATACTTTATTCATAAACCATGAATGGTATAAAAATAACACGGTCATAGTCAACCATATCACAAATCCTTTGATAAAATATGGAATATTTTTATCGTAATAAATCAACTTCAAACAAGTTTAAAATCTAAGAAAGGATGTTGACATAGATGAAAATGAATCGTAAAACTCTTTGAGAGAAAAACCCATTTTTCATGAAATCATTTTTAAGTCTCACAATTTATAAATGAATTTATTTAAAAATGATTTTTGAATCAAACTGTCCTATTCGACTTTGAATATTTTGGAAAGATTTATCATTTCAAAACATTCATGCCCATATAAATAAATCCTTAAAATCGTTTTGGAAGTATGGACATTAATTAAAAGGGTTTAGAAAGATAAATTTTTAAAACATTTAACATCACAATATAGTTAAATAGAACCTCCCATAAAACCTTAAAAGATTTTTTTTGAATTTTTTTTTATGAAATAAGGGTATCTATGATATTTATGTCCCATAAAATACATACACATGAACAATCTCGGATAATAATGAGATTGAGGAAATAACCCTTACCGATTTGGTAACTTACGAAACATACACCCCATGAAAGAAGTATCATACAATGAATATTTAAATACACATAAATTAAAGTGTATTACAAAAATAATAGAATTATGGGCAGTACATACACCACACAAAAGGTAATAGTGGCAATATGGCATGAATCTCACGGGAATAAGGAGTGAGATGAAAACCCCTTACCTTGCACTTTCCTTTAGTCGAGGGTACATTTATCTTCCGATATGAAAATCGTAGTGTGTTATTAACTTATACCAGAACCATATTAATTTTTATGATATCATACATGATTCATTTATGACATTATAGTACCGATTTAATATTAATCTCCATGTTAAATTAATATTACGAGTAATAATCACTTTCTTTATCGTACATGTTTTAACTTGTTACTCTTGATTTTATCACTTAAACAGAGATTTAAATAATTCCATAATATAAAACATGATTTATATATCATATATATTTTTTATATAAATATATATAAAATACATATATATGAAATTAAAAAAACCGTTTACGGAGACGGTAGTCTGTATGTACGAATAAACGCTATTTCCGTTTTCATATCGTATTGAACGAAACTAAGTGAATACGATATGTTTAAGTATATATATATATAAATATATATATCTCTATTAGAATTATTATTTCATATATTACATACTTATTAGTAATATATATTTTTATAATCGTCGATGAATGGTTATCGTGGAAATGAATCTCATCGCGTTGTGGAGACGGTAATCTGTACGTCCACACAAGCGAAAATATCATTTATTTAAAGATGTATAATTGGATGGTATATTTATTTTACAGAGAAATTATAATGTTACTTTTATTATTTATATACATATTAATCATCATTATATCCATCCAAATAACATAGTGTTGAATAACAAATTGCACCACAGTGTGGAGACGGAAAGCCGTACGCACGCACGCATGGTGACATTATCATTCATAAGATGGATAGAATAATTAATATAGTTGTTCTGTATTTATAATAACATCACAATTTATAGAAGATATTGGAGTTATTGTTTTTGAATGGAAACAACAATGAAATAGGAAGTGGAAGAAGAAAAGAACATGAACGAGGTGATGAAATATTTACCTCTTCTTTGGGTTCTTCCTTTTGATTTGATCAAAAGAGATCCTTAGGTTGACCTTATAATAAAACTAAGGACTCTAAGATTAATTTAGGGAATTTGGGAGGATATTTGAACAATTTTTGGCCGAGCCAAATGGCTTTGGAGATGTGATTTTGAGAGAAGGGGAAGTGACCTTTTATAAGAGGGGTGATGGTCAATTTAGGAAAAGATTAAAGTATTAATTTATTATACAATCATATTAGGTTTATAGTGGTTACAAATGAATTTATTTTGAGACTTAGGTGGTAATGTGTCTAAATATTTTCAACAAATAGGTTTTAGACAAGTTTAGGTTACCACTGTAACCTTATCTTTTATATTTAACTCTTAGTTAAATAGTTTAACTTTTACCGTGTTTTCTTGTATTCTTACTCTATATGGTTAATAATCATAACCTCTACTTACAAGATAACCTCAAGTGGATCATTAATAAAACATATAATATTATTTAATCCTTTTTTCTTAGAATTAAATTCTTAGGAATATTATATCAACCAATAATATAGTATTTGTTTTAAATATTATTTTATGTCAATTTTGACACTATTTGGTATTTTGTTTTTGTGAAAGTCATCACAACTTTATTACTTAGAACAAGATACATTTAATAATCTCTAACATGTCATAGTAACCTATAAAATTCTTGGATTTCATAAAAACTTTTAAATTATATTTATTTTAATATTTATAATACCATTTTTTTGATTCTTTCATTAATAAGGTAATTACTGCATCATCATTGTGTAATAAATACATTTAATTATTTAATGTATAAAAATTAAAAATAAAATTTCATGATGTAGTAAATATTTTTATCTTTCTAATGAATATTTATATTCTAATTTATATTATGTATAACCCTATATTAAAAATGGTTTAATTAATAAACATTGAATTTAACACTTTTAACTCTTCTTTTAATTAGTTAATACTAAATGTCGTAATCTAATCCAAGTGGACCTAAAGGATCATATTTTATTCATATGGTTGTTTTTGGTCGAATTATACTTATACAATATAATTAGGGCATGTTTTAGGGTAATAATAATATCATTTTTACCCTTAAATACCCCATTTACTTTTAACTGTGGTAAATAAAAGTAAAACGTTACTGTTCACCAAAAATTATTTTTATCTTATTGAACCACATTTTACTCTTTGATATTAACCGTGTCTCTTTGATTTTCTATATTAAACTCACAAAAGTCGTAAATTTATGTTTTATGTAAATTTAAAAATGGTCCTAGGAGGTGGGTAAAAGACGGTAAAAATTTTGATAAAAAAAATATATATATAAAAAATTATTATAAACTGACTCCAATAAATTACATTGAATTTATATAAGTATTATGTATCTATTTTGACTTAAAATAAATTTAAATAAAATAAATAACTATTTAAATAGAAAGTTTGTTTTAACTAATAACTCACTGTTTTTCACTATTCATCAAAAATTGAAAGTTTTTAGAAAAATACCAAATATTCACCCTAAGATTATTTTTAATTACTTAATTAAAAAATGAAATATATTTTACCAATTTTAAAATAGAGATGTTTCATTAACTAATTCAAAATTAATTACCATTTTCAAAACCAAGAAGCGTATTTTTCTGAAATAACAACTATCAAAAGATTGACAATTGATTATGTCCAATTTCAAAGTGAAATTACTTAAAATGACCATCATTGGATTAAATGGTAAAAATATAATCAAATTATACTTCCAAACCATTAAAATTTATAATTCAACACTATAAATTATTTTGATTAAAAAAGTTGTTTTCAGTTATAATATAGTATTTTCCACTATTCAACCAAATATGAAAGTTATCAGAAAACCACCGAAAAATTAATTAAAAATTAATTATTATGTCCAGATTCTAAAAAAAGTTTATTTTGTCAAATATAATATATAAAAATTTTCAAATATTGGATTTAAAAAGGTTTTTCCCTTAAAAGGTGGTAAAATTTCAATTTTTGAAAAATACATCTTTTATCTGCAAAAAATGTATTTGTTCTTAAATTATGTCTAAGAAACTCATAATATGGATTCTAAAATTATAAGGATTATATAATTTTTAAAATTATGTTAATACTATTCATAAAAACTTTTTAATGGCTAGTTTGGTAAGTCGTGGTGCTCTTGAACTCAGTGTTGCATGTAGTGCAAGTTATTGAATTACTTCGAAGAAATAACGTAGTATTAAATCTTGGGGTGTTACAGAAAACATACATGATTAAAATGTATAATAATTCAGAATTGTTAAAATGTTTAATAATTATATAGTTGATATGAAGATATTAAATTGAAGGAGGAAATTTTTCTTCTTCTTAGTATGTCTATTTGTTGAGATTAAGTATATAATTTTTAGATATTGTTAATAATATTTATAGAATTTATAATTTATAATAAAAAAATAAAAAACATTTAATAAATATATTATTCTTTTTGTATACTTATTTTTTTAACCATAGATGATTGTTGGAGATGAAAAAAATATACATCATTCATAGAGAAGGGGGCCCACATGTATCACAATTGACTTTTTAATTTTTTGGATATGATTAGAAGAACGTAAAATTTTTTGTTTATAATAATAACATAAAATTTCATTATAATAATTATATTTATTTTAGTTTTTAGTTTTCATTCCATAGATTATTAAATGGATGGATGATTAATATAAATAAAAAAATTTATAGCATTACATAATAATAATAATGGTTACAGTTTGAATCATCTGTTGAAGGATCTAACATGGGATACTTGTATCAATATTCTTCATATATTTCTATAAAATCATGGTTGAGTATTCTACTATATGCAAAATGTTCGGTGGATCAATTGAAATTTTAATGATATGTTTGGATTGATGTTTCTAGAATTTATTTTCTTTAATAGATGAATCTGGACACTACCTATGAAATTAATGTTAGGTAGGGTCAATGATAGAATAATATTGGACATAGGTGATGATCTATTCATATGAATTATTTGGATAACATTAAATCAAAAAATGTACTTCTTTATTTTCCAACATTCATTTATGTGAAACAAAATTGAATCATTTTGATGTTATACATTTTTTTTACTTAACCATGACTAAATATTTCTTTTATAATTACAACATTATTAAAAATATAATTTTTCCATTATTGAAAATTTTTACATTATTATTTAAAAATGAAATAAATTAATATTAAAAAAAATTAATATAAAAAATTAACTTTTAAATTAAAACATAGTGTATAGAAAGTAATATTAATTATAAAAAAACAAATAGACATTAAGAGTATTTATATTTATATTATATTAATTATTAAATATTTTTGGATTAATATATTCATTTACATGGTTAAAAATCATATAATAGTGTTTATTATAATTTATTTATATGAAAAATCAAAAAAATTTATAAATATAATTATATGAAAAATAATAGATGTACCATGATAACTAACACTTACATTGGTAAATTATAATTTTATTAAAAATGAAAATGGAATTAACGCCAGACTTTTATATTCTAATGAAAAATAATAAAATCATTCATTTATATTCAATTTAATAAGTTGAAAACACAATATTTCAAAGATGAATTTGTGTAACATATGAAAAAATTTCATTTACAAAAATTTATTTGTTAATCATATAGGAAATTTTTTTATATTCCATGAATAATAGATTTTTTATGAACATTAACATGATTAACATTATTCAATAAAATATTTCTATACTGATTAAAAAATATTGAAAATGTTATATATTACATATTTAACAAAATATTTTCTTTATTTATAATTTATTAATATGAATTAATTATCTAATCAAACTTAAATTATTTCAATAAATTTTTATAAAATATAGACTATATTTTTAAAATAAATTAAAAAATTAAAAATATATTTTATATAAATAACATTTCACAAATAAAATGCAGTTGTGGGTATATTAAAAATATGAATAATTATAATATTATATAATCATAATTCTAAATTTGAAATTTCATTAAAAAATTCTCCTAAAATATACCTGCATGATATGAAGTAGTGGTTTCCAATTGAGTAAATTCATTTTTCTTAGTTCTCATAATTTTTTTCATGTGGTCGAACATATTCATCAACCAATTTTACCACGGTCATTGTTGTTGGTGTTAATCATAGGCTTGATGATGGGAAACCCTATAACTTCTACCTCTATTCTAAGCACTATTATTGTTCATTATATGTAATTAATCAATAACTCAAGGAAATTTCAATCCCATTTCATTAAATTTTTCAAATTTTGGATGCTAATTATTAAACATAATAATTCAATGTTTTTTTCTATATTCATATAATCACTATGACAATATAATATAAACACCCATATAAAATACTCATAGTTTATTTGAGTATCTTACCAAAAATAATTCATTCAATTTTTTTATTTCAACATGTTTATTATATTTAAAATACTCTTCCTTGTTGTGATGTCTGTATTAAAGGTTATGATATTCAAATAAAACCTTGGTTATGACTATTTAATGACCAGGATATATTTATTTCAGGAACATTTATTCCACTTGTTCTTTTATTAATGGTATATTAGATTGTATAATCTAAATGAATAGTTTTTTATCTTGAATTATAATATTTTATATCATGAAATTTATCACATTTCTATTTATGTGGTGATATGTGTTAAAAAATATATTCAAAATTGTATGTACTAATGGTAAAGTCACTATAATACCACATCCTCTTACATAGTTCTATATTTCCTTAATTATTATTTAATTTTCAAATAAAATACTAGGTTTTGAATTATATTTCCAAACCTACTTCTCCACCCTATTCCATAGGATAACAATCAAATTTAATTTATTTGTATGATCATTTATTCCTTATTTAGTTAGGGATGACCAAAAATAATTTAATTCCTTCTATTATTGGTATTTTTTATTATATGACATTTGATCATTCCAAATCAAATGATTACGTACTTTATATCCTCCCCATTGGTTTATTGTTATTCTTATGCCCAGTGTTTGATTTTCAAATAAGTCACACATATCTCTGTTTATATTATCAATGAGATTGATGTGAAAATATTTTTGTATACCCAATTATATTGGATAATGTAACTATCTTATGAGATACAAAATATAGTTCACATAAAGTATGCCTCAACTATTATAGAATATTTTCCAGTTATTGAGCCACAACTAATGATTCTATTATCATTATACAGTGTTTCCATATTATAATGATTTCATTCTCTTATTATGTCATTTTTTTATTCCTTTTTTCAATGAGACTATCCATATTTATGATATCATATTAAGAATCATTTATTAATGTATAAAATGCTGTTTATTACCTTATTTGAATTTATATCTCACACCTTTTCATTGTGACTATCCCTCGGGTATCCTCTACAACAATATAATATCATTGGGATTTATGTTCACATTATGGAGATTTAAATTAATAATCTGTGTTTTATATTTCTATATATGATTTATGTGTCAAAACTATTAAGTAAAGTATGACTCGATATTTATGGTTACTGTTTTAGATTTTAATAATATATAAAAATCACCAAAAGTTTGTAAATTTTTTTGTTAGATATACTTATTTTTGGGGATTACATTAGAAAATATATTATGAAAAATTTGTAATAAAAATAATAGTAATATATAATTTCATAAGTTAAGATATACATTTTCTTTTTTGATTTATTTAATCTTTGGTTATAGTTTTCTTTTTATAATAATATTAATATGAGTTTTCTCATCACTAAATTTATTTTTTAATTTAGTAACTGATTATATCCTAAATTAGATTGAATGATTTATTTTAATTAGAAATTGATAGACATTAAATTTCATATAACACTAGTATTATATAAAATCCAAAATAATCTAAATGTTTTGTATTAATGTTGAATAACCACATGAATACCATGATGTAGAGATATTTTTGAAAACACATATTTGGGAAATTTTATAATCTGTTATATATAAATCATTCCCAGTTGAAAATAGTGGGATGAATACCCCACCAATATTTTGTTATTATATTTATTATATTTTCATTATTTACATATTATGGAAATGTAATATTTATTAAAATACAAAATAAACTATTACGAGAAAGAAATAATCTTCCCTATTATAAATAGTAATATAAATCTGTAAAATTTTATGGTTTATAGTGAATTAAATTTGGAAACATCTTCTAATGCATTGATATTTTTCCTTTCTGATAAATCATGTCTTTTTATACTTATTGAGAGAACCCAAGAGAATTGTTATTGAATACAAGCCTATTGTGTGGGAATATGTTGATGTATTACCCAAAGATTTTCATAGTTTTCCTATCGATATAGAGGCTGAGTTATCAATAGAACATATACCTGGAGAACATCTCATATATTAGAATACTTTTAAGAAAAAAAATATTGAACTGAAATATCTGAATTAACATATATAAGAAAATTATTACATGGGTTGTATATGTTAAACCACTTAGCATTTTTTTGTGAAAAAATTCATTATTAAGAATATGGATTCACTAATTGTCTTTAACTCATTAAAATATTGATAAAGAACATGTGTTCCCTACCCAAGATTTGTAAATTTTTTCTTAGGACCAAGGGTCCTACAGCATCTCTAAAGTAGAAATTCTAATGTGAAACAATTAATTCAATGTAATATAGCAAGATAATCCTAGGGAATCCTTTTAAAAAATTGATACAAAATATGAGTTAATAGTTTTTTCATTTATTTATTTTAATTATTTATCTATTTTCATGGACATTATGAATAAAGTCACTAAATATTATGATAATAATCATTCGGTAATCCTTATAGATTACATTGTTATGCACTAAATTTTAAATTTTCAATAAGTTGTTCATATGTGTATTTTGTTAATGAAACAAAAAATATAATCCAGATGAAATATAAAATAAATATTTGTTTCAGATATATACTATAACATTCTTAGGGAATTTTATCATATGGTGATATGATTCCATCCATAAATGTCAAAATATTGATGAGTAATGGGCCATAACAACATCTGTGACACATATATATAGATTCCATATATTATATTTAAACTCTAATTTATATTTTTTAATGACTATATAAATGTAAGACCTACTATCCATGATTACTAAAAAGGTAGAAATTGTAATTTTTACTCAATATTAGGAAAAAATATTAAATAAATTTAAATATTTGAAATTTACTACACCTAAACTGAGACGAACCCCATGTGGAAATGATTTGTTATCTTTAATGTTACCATAATGAATTACTTAGGTTGTGTATTTATGAATAAAGACAACATTATGGATAATGGCTCAAGTATATTAATTTTGAATGAAAATAATTATCTAAATCATGGTCGGGATTTGGCTTCGAACATAGTTACATAATCTATTTAGATACATTACATCTATAAGATTATGTTTTACATATAAATATCTTATGATATTTATGAACAAATTTATACATAATAAGCTAAATACATTTCAATAAAAATGGTTAGAGAACATAAATGACCAAAAATTCAAAAAACAATACAATCCATAGGAGAAAAAAATAGGGGTGATGCTCAATGTATATAGAATCATTAATCAAGTTCTTTTTTGATAATTTAGAACGATAACATAATGGTATATATACAAATGAAAGAAATGGTGTTTATTAATGATGAAAAATATCATATCTTTCTCAAATGACCAGTCAAATATATATTCTAAAGATGGTTTTAGAGTGTCACCATGATAATATAGTGAGACATAAAATTCAAATTCTATATGGAAATGGATATCCATAGAGTTCAATATTTATAATGTTACTGTTTTGAGAAATTATACATAACTACATGTGCTATCATATCCTGATATTTTAATGATGAGTATGATTGAAAACCATTACATTAAATTTTTTAGAACCCTTTGTAGATTATAAGATACTTGGTGTATTTTTAGAATCTAAAATCTTAATATAAATGGAACTCATAATGTGATGTGATATTCATGGAATTAGTGTTTCATTAACATAAAAAAATAGAGATTAATGTATTCAGTGAGTGTAGCTACCTGGGTGAAATTCAGGATAAGAACCATCAGTTCAAGAAATGATAATGGGATGGATTATATTTTAAAAATATTCCCTCAAAGTCTCATGATTTGAACTATATGTTCATGATGATAATTTGTACATGTTTATTTGATAAATATAGGGTTTTTCAAAGAGATTAAAAATGGTCAATTCATTAATGATATGAATGATACATTCTCTCCTTTAATGTGAATCTTATTTTGTTCCTCTAAATTCCAATGCACACTCAGTTTCACTCGAAAAATAAATTTTATCATCCACACTCTATAGATAACGGATATCTCTCTAGGGTTTTCAAAGTTATTTCATTTGGTAATGATTCAAATATTCCCTTGTTTTAATTATGGTGATTTAATGTTAGAATTATAAATTTCCTTTTTTTATTCATCATTTTATATTTATTCCTCTCATTGAACCGTTAAATTGTTTTTTGGTGTAAAAAATGTATTCATATGTATATCTATTTATATTTTCAACTATTATTATGGAGTAGAGTTCTTGCAAGGATCTATATTTCATAGGAGAGGGTTATGGGACATCTTCATTTTTTTCATTCTCATTTGAAAAATGTTGAATTCCTTGATGTAGGTGAATTATTGATTCTCTTATTTTATAAACAATCTAAATTTACCATTAAATATCTATTTTACATATGAAGGAATAAAATAAATTAAGATTAATCTGGATAATTAATGAATTTGGTTTTGGGTTTGGTTTGGGAGATATCATGTGTTCCCCATGTGGTAATAATTTACATCTTGTCTTTTAGGGTAAGGTTCTATATATTGTTAATATATGATTTATCACTTTTTTAATAAAATTGGATATTCAACATAAATATAGTTATTCTTCAAAAATATTTAGATAAATATTCATGTTTTATATAAAACAGTTCATCCTTATATTTTTATTAGAATTAATGGTTATTATGATAAATGTATATTTTGAAATTACTCTTCCATGTACGCTGATGAAATTGGAAATTATTCATGAAATAATGTTTAAATATCATAAAACTGTAGATATATTATATATAATGATGAATTTTTCTATATCTTGGGATAAATGAATCATTTATCATAGGATGGTAATTTATTGGTTGATTTATAAAAAAATTTATTAGTTCTAAGATAGACTATTTTATAATGAGTGCAATAATTCTTTTTTTTCATAGATTACCAATTTAATATATTTAGTTTTATTGTTTCCATTTTAAATTGATCTATATTAAAACCATTCTGCATGATGTTTTATGTATCAATGATATAAAATAGTTTTGAAATAATTTGTGGGGAGGACCATGTTTGTTGTAGTAGGTTGCACCTATGATGGTGCAATAAATATTTATATTCATGTTGGATTAAGATATGTAAATGGGAAAGAAGAAGTAATTTAATGATGGTCATTATTTTTATTCTATTATATTAATGATTGTTTCATTTGTTATGGTTGAATATGATTTATGATTTGGATGGATTGGATTTCTGTTTTCCCATTTCATTACCCAATAAATTATATAAATAAATGTGCATGGTATTTGAATAATCTTTTAGTAGTTTATGATTATTTTATTAATACCAAAATTTATATAAAGATAATCACTATTAAATGTTTTTTACACGGTTTTTGTAAATTAATTAGAATCTAAATGAAGTTAACTATTGAGCAATAATGGGATTTTATGGATTATACATTATGGGAGTGGTATTTGGAGGAAAACAATATAAAATAGGAATAGAATAATATTTAAAAATGAAAACAATTAATTTATTAAATGTGTAATGGGTGGCATAAAATTAATGTGTTATTGAAATTCTTTGTTTCTTATTTTATATCTAGTCTTTAGATGTGGAATCTCAGTTTCAGAGCTATGATAAATGTAGAAGAGGTTAAAGAGATTTAGTTTCTTTTAGTTTTTTTATAAGCGATATATGTCTTTATATGTTTTGTGATATCATATATTATTCCACCCATGTATCTAAAGAGACAGACACTAGTGGACTCTATAGGTTGCTTCACCCAATATGGATGTTTGTGAGAAAAAAATGGACAAATACTCTCTCATTCACTATTCTATTATACCGATCATATAATCTGTCATTTTCCATAAAAGTTAAATTCCAATATATATATGTAATAAAGTAATATATTTTGGTTATATTCTCACACATGTAAAACTAGGTATATTATTATAAGGATTGTTGTTTGTATGTCTTGTATGTATTTTAATAGCTTGATGTATAATATACTTTTCTCGAGATTTAGTGGATCATATAAAGTATTTGTATCTATGTGTAGAATATTTTTATGATAATGTGATTATGTAATAAATTTGGTTTATGATATTTTTTGATGATGAGATAATTTGATTCACAAGGTGAAAGATATTGTAATATTATAACGTTGTTTTATGCTAAGAATATATTTTGTGATAGACAGCTCATGATGTGTGGTGTTCTAGTAGTGTGGAAAACTATTGTGGACATGGTAGTTTGTTAGATTCATTATTATAGTATATTTTATATTATACAATTACATGTATGTGATACATAATGATAGAGTCACAAAATGGAAGGTATCCTAGAATACCTAATTTGGGGAGAAGTTATAATAACTTATTTTAACTACGAATTAATACAATTTTTATCCATTTCATGAGAGGATATATTTAGGATCCAAGTGATTATTCAGGTTTTCCAAACCATACTTATATATAAACTATTATTTTTCTAACAAGTCATGGTTTCTAATCTATATTGACATTAATAATTCCATTGTTTGTTATGAAGATGATTGAGATTTTATGTCACTACCATAGATGTCCTATTAGTATGAATATTTCATATATAGATAATTTTATTGAATGAAATTACATACATTCATGGGGATGAATTTTATTTTATCATAATCTATTGTTGTTTGGTATGTTTTCTTATATTTTGTTCCTTATTACTTTTATTTAGTATAATTCTTACCATTTGGGTATTTTATATAATGATTATACAGTTTACCATGTTGTTTCCAAAGAGAGGTGGGGTATATGAATCATTATCTCGCTCTACACATATTTATCCAAAGCGGGGTAACATTTGGAGGGAGTAGTTCATGGAATATTATACTCAATGTTTTATGTTTTGGGAATGTACTTATTTAGGATATTTGTACTAGTAAGGAATTTTGGGGTTGATATCACAATAGTTTCATCTAAGTAATTTATTTGAGGTAACCAAGAGATATTGACTAGTAAATATATATTTTGGGCTTCTTGAGATCTATTGTGGTGACCATTAAAAATATTAAGTCCAAAATATGAAGTAATAATTATTTTAGAGTTGGGAACTAAGAAAGGAATAAGAATAATTTTTCTTTAACCTTCTATTTCAAAATATATTCCCTTGTTATTATATTTAACCATAAATAATAAATCTAAAATAGTTAGTCAAAAATATTCTATCTTATGGGTTTATATGTCCAAAACCATTCTTTATTTTTCATGTATTACTCTATGATAAAATCCCCTTCAGGTTCTTGATGAATTATCTCAGGTGGATATTCCCTATGATCACAATAATGTGGAGGTCAACAATGATGATACAAAGATAAGGAATAACCTAGTGTGTTATGTTATGAGCCAATAGATGTTCAAGGGAACCATTTTCACATAGTTAAAGTGGAATTTTTTAATGGATGATATTTCATCCATTTTGATCTTAGCTCAAATGATACAACTAATTCAGTTATAAGGATTACACTACATGGGGTAGTGAATAAGTGGTGGTACTTATTCCTTAGGGATCACAAGGAACTGATTGTCTCATGTGTGGAGAATCAAGTGTTGTCCATAAATGAAATTTCTCATATATTGAAATGGTGGAATGTATTTAAGAGATGCAAAACATTCTATAATATAGGACTACCATATGGTTATTTTAAATATATTTCAATACACATCCCTAATATAATTTAGTTAATTTAATGGATTAAGAGTCTAGGGAGAGGAATTTTGGATTACGTTTAAATCTAGAAAAACTATAGAAATCAACTCCATTTATGATTCCAAAACAATTCGATGCGTTGGAGAGATTATAGGTAATTAAATGGATATAAATAGTATAACATTATCATTAGTGGAGAGTCCTCTATATTCTCTACAAAGAATATCTTGTTTCAAGTGTACCTTATCTCTAGGAAAAATAGTTTATATAATTTTGGGAAAAGGGTAAAAACCTCTTAATACCATTTCTCAAACTATAGTGGCTCTCATTCCCCTACAAAAGGATCATGTAGTTTTTTTCTCTTAGAGGCCACATTCATCAGTGGAGATTGTTTTTGAAATATATTATTATGAAAAATATAGATGGTGTTCTGATTTATATCCTTCTATTATAGTGGATTAGACTATAAGAAAAATAGAAGTGTGATTCATCATTCGAACTATAGAGGTCAGAAGGCACATACAAAGAAAATCACTGTGATTCTCCTCATATTTAGTTATCATAAAAAGACTATTTTGGTGGTAACCATCATGATTAGAGAGGTTGTGGATTAGGTCATGGTCATATGCATGATATATAATTTTTAGATCATGACATGTTAGATGTCATTAGAGGTAATATTTGTTTTCTACATAGAGGAATGAGTTTTTTTTAATTTAAGATATATTAACTCCATCATACTAGATTCACTTAGTTCATACTTTGGAATATGTGATAGAAGTGTATCGACATTCATTGGAATTGACTACACTTATTAGAGGTCAAACTTATGTTTATGGTATTCATATAAATTGATAACTAGAATATGGGAAGCACCACTCTCATAGATAATTGTTATGTTTGTGAATATATTTGTATAAAAACAACATCATTATTGACTGGTTATATTCGATTAAGGGTATCATGTATTTAATTTTTATTAAAATCAATATCTATGAAGATGATAGAGTGTCTATCATGTTTTTAGTGATCAAGACTCTCAAATGGGTTAGAGTCTTGTCCAATGATTTTATCCATTGATATGGGAGTTGATGCTGAATTATTAATATGATTATCGGATGTTTTGTTAAATGGATTTATAAGAGTAACCTAATTTATATCTTTTGTGTATCAAAATGTTATCCCATCAATAAAAGATCATTTTTTGGTTGATCAATATCCCTAAGATTATCCTAAACCAATGTATCTGTATGGGATGGATCCTTTAAAGTTATAGTATGTACATATATATATATATATCATTGAACTCTAGTAGTGAGGCTTTGTTCAGCAGAAAGTTTCACCTAGGGTTTATACTTATTTTTTCACAATGAACTCCCAATGATTTATAATTATATTTAATTATTAACAATACTAGTATCATGTGACCATGAAGAATAATTTTCCCCTTCTACTAATTGAGGATCAATTAGGTAAAATGAAGGGAGATAACTGGTTCTCATGTATTAATCTATGATTAGGATATCATTATATTCTAGTAAATTATGAGAATAATTTTAAGAATATACTATGATATAATTATGGGAAATATGAGTCATTGAAATGAGTTTCATTATAAAAAATGATTCATCTATGTTCATAGTGTTGATTAATGTAGTGTTTTGAGAGATTTTGTATAGATTCATATTGGTTATCATTGAATACATCCTTCTGTACTCCACAACTATGGAGAAACATGTGGAGAAATTGGGTGTTTTTTTTGGAGTTTATCCTCATTAATAAATATATTAAAAGATACCATAGGTTGAGTATTACGTACATACTATTCACTTTAAAGGGATTTTTTATCCTACTATTGAGTATTAATGGATCATTTATACATATAATTGGGGTTTTCTAGTGAAGAACCTCAGAATATAATTTATTGGTTTTGTTTACTTAGCCATTTATTCAATTATATGGGTTTCATTCACAATTTATATTATATTTTGATTCCATATATAACCTTGACTATGAAGGGTCATGTTTTCCATTGGTCTCACCAATTTAAGGGTCTTTAAGAGAACCTAAAGGATAATATTTTATGGTATCTAGTTTTTAATTTTCTATAATAGGGATGATAATTTGAGTTATTATATGATGAATCACATCTTTTATTTGGTGGTGCCTTAATCCAATAGTGATCACTTGTCTCTTATGATTCATTGCAGTTATAACATCATTATTAAAAGAATACAACTAATGATCATGAATTTTTTTGTTTATGTTTTACTTAATGTTTTTGTGTGATTTCTTCATTGGGGAATGTTTTATTGTTTTTACCAATCCCAATGTGATTTTTATTATTATATCATAGTTTTAACTAGACATGTGATAGAAATGGTGGGTGTAATTATAATAAAACTATGTCTTTATGATTTATTTCACACATAGAAAGGGTAATTTTTAGTATATGTATTGTCTAATAAGACACATTGTAATTATATTTAGGAATATATAGATTCTTGGATATAAATTGAAGAACACATTGTGTTTTATCAAGATATGTGAAATGATAATGGTAGTTTGTGGTTTTTTTAGATCATAGTGTAGAGTTATTTTGTGAAACATGTGAAGGAGACCAAGTTAGTTATTTTGAGGTTGATGTATGGTTGGAACGAGTTTATTGAAGCAATTCCCCTTATAGTTGGTTTGGGTATGAATAAAAATATATTTTATGAAAATGATGTTTTTTCATTAGTGAAATGATGCATGAGGTGGATATTTGTGCGTTCCATAACACACCATTAGAATCATATCTCTGAATTGTAATGATATATCATGATTTGTGAGGTTATTTTTTGTGTCATGGGTTGAAACATTAATTTTCATGTTATTTGCCTCAATATTTTATATAGAATATCATGAAGGTTGAATATCACATTCATGATGGATTTCTCCAGCCTTAATATATTACATTATAGAATTTAGTGGGAATTTGGATGGACTCTATTACTAGTTTATCATCAATTCATGGATGTTATATATCAATATGGATGATTGTAGACCATTTGAAGATAATGAATCACTTAATAGGGATAAACGATTCACTCTTAGTGGGAATTTTTTCAAGGAGGTCTTTAGAGGAGGTGTTGAGGCTTCAAAGAGACACATGTATTATCATATCATCTCATGATTATTATTTAAACATCATCATATAAATAAACCACCATAAATCCATTATCTATAAATTTCTCCTTTTAAATACATTTCATCCATATTTATGTGGTTTGTGGAAAAGGAAATTCAATATTCATTGATATATGATTTTAATTATTGTCTTAGAATTGGAGTGTTTTGGATGAGTAAACTAATATTAGAATATTTTTCATATAAAAATATTTTCAAATTTAACACTAGTATTGAAATATTTCAATATTTTTATTTAATAATATTCATTCCATTTTTCAATGGACTATAAATGCAATGAAATAAAATATTTTGATATAACTAATAAAAATAATAATAAAGTTAGTCCAGGTTATTCAAAATAGGATGCAGAAAAAATAGGTTTTCTATATGTGTTATGTTAACCATATAAGGAGTCCATTTTATTTAGACATCGGAGATCATTTTATCTTCATGAAGACTCATAATAATGTCTTGTTATGACTTGGTATTTTAAGGGTTACTTATACTTATCCCATTATGACTTTTAAGGTGTTGTCTCATGTTGCATCCGTTGGATATAAGAGAGAAATTCCCTAATAGTTGAGCCAAATTCTTGATTTTTTGATCTATCATAGATTTATTAATATCATCATTATGACTCTCAGGACATATATTGTGGAAATATTGATGTTATTTATTATACAACCTTTCCTTAGTAGCTGATGAAAATTTGTGGACACTAGGAGAAGGTGTTGTTTAATTGTATTATTCACCTAGTTATTTTCCTACAGTGGCACTATTATTTAGAGGAAGGAACATGTGAATGTAAGTTTCATATATAGAAATATAATATGGGGTTTTAATTAATTAATTAATTAATTTTAATAGATGATTTGTGATTTTTGAAATTTTTTTCTTCTGATATGTATACTTATTTAATGATTCCATATTCCTGTCTATACTTTTAATTGATAAGTTTCTACCCTAATCAAGTGTTCATGAATTGGTTTTTAGTTTTGTGTTTCTCTAGGGCTTGTTCTTGAAATTGATATGGTTTTGGTCCTATTATATTTGGAAACATGATATGTATCTCAAAATGTAGTAGTTTTGGAGACACAATTCCTTTCCCTTCTCTCCAGGTCAATATTGAAATTCTCAACGATGAGAATTATTTGGAAGAATATGATGTTTTTTTATGTATGACTCTATCCCATTCCATTTAATTCTTATAAATACCATGGTTCATGGGAGAATATTGGGTTATGTTTGCTTGTGTTTCAAATATATAATAATGAAGAATGATGAATTCATGAATTAATTTATTTTTCATGTTATGAGAGATTCATTCACATCCTAAATAAATATTCAACTCTATCCATAATATTTTTAAATAGGATAATTCTACAAAATTTTCTATGTGATATCACCACAATTCATGTAAAAAACACATGTTATATTTGAGATGATATTAATTAAAAATCATCTCACTTCTCTCATTTATGATCCAAAATATGTACCTTTGGGGGAGGGGTGTCGCGAAAATTCTAAATAATGATTTATATAATGATTAATATATATAACATATCTCTATCAATATTGGGAGAATAGTGATACATAGATTTATCCAAGAGAAAAATTATATTTGTAATACATTGAATGAGATTAATGGATATATTTCAATGTTTCATGTGTTTCAATAAGTGATGTCATATATAAAAATTTCTAACTTCAAAATTTATTTTTTATACACACCTATAAAGAAATATGAGAAAATTACTATATTTTTTAAAGGTTATTCTAAAGACATAAAGAGGAATAAATTCAAAATAAAATATGTTTGACCATCTTAATAAGACTAATAACTTCACTACTAATCAAAAGTGAATATCTCTTAATCATAATACAGTGATATACATTATAGAAGTGTTATGGTTTCAGGGAACATAATAATATATTATCACTGATTGAGATTATTAGTTCTACTCAATGATCTGAAAGAGACATTTTCTTGATTTTAATACAATTTTTTTTCATTTGTATAGTTTATGACCCCAAGATAGCCTGAAAATCATAACATCCAGGCATAAAAATTGATTATATGTTGAGAGTTTAATCTAAAAAAATAAAATTTGTTTATCAACAAAATAATCCTCTAGTTATGTTCCCATAAAAATCATCCTGAACTCACACATTTATATTACATATTATAAATAATTATTTGTGAATATAAATATAATGTTGGAAACATTGGATCATAATGGAGAACAGAAGTTATCAGGAGTTAAATTAGTTTAGGGAATTCCATATAGTGTCATAGGAATTATATTAATTCTTTGAATAATGTTTGGTCAATTGAATATTTATTTTTAAATTAGTTATTTCTCTTTGATTTTCTAGTTTTTGAAATATTATTCCTTTATATAACACCCAGGAATAATGACATGAAATTTAAGAATAAGTGAAAACTTATCCCAAGATACATTTTCCCCATTGATATATTTGATCACGTTAGAGCTATGGTTTATTTACATCCACTCTCAATAATCACGTCTCAAGTGCATGACATTATCAACAAGTCCCACTAGGGAAAAGTAATAATAGATATAAAATATTGAATAAATATAATTGATGTATATATGTAGAATAACCTCTATTAAGAAGAGTATACAAATTTGTTATAAAATATTAGGGAAAACATAATATATATCTAGAAATCCCACCCTCTAAATATACAATAGTGAAACCATGATTATAAAAAAGAAGAAAAACCTAAACATGAAATGAAAATGAATTAATTTTATCTATTTTCATGTAATAATTTTACATAAAATTTGGAGTAAAATATATTTTAACGATGAATAATTTAGTGTCATAGACTATTATATTTGTAACATTCCCTCTTAATAAATACATTTTTAATATTTTGTAACATTTTATAAGATAAAACTAGTTAACTATATTATAAAAACAAAAAATACATTAATATATATAAAATCACATAAAAAAACTATACTAAATAAAATTTAAAATATTAATACATGGAAAAAATTAATACCTGGAATAATAAAATTATGAACTCTTTGGGACCCATAATAATCAAATTCATGAAAATACTATAATATACTAATAAAAAATTAGTTAAAAAATATATGTTTTTAGAAATAAAAAGTATCACCTTTAGGTAAACTGATATAATTGAAACATGAAGGATGTTGGAGGTAAAAATAGTATTTAGAAAACCCACATGACCATTATAAATATAAATACTTGAAATAGTAAAAGGACTGTGAGAAATATTATCTTCACTTTTGGAATACTAATATAATAATATGGTATTTTATGAAATAAAAATAAAAATAATTAATTTTATAATTAAAATAGAATATTAATATTTTTTGAACTTAATAATTTCAATTTTTCAAAAAATGTTTATATTTTTCAAAAACATATATTTTTCTTTCATTGATATCAAATTTTCTGAAAAATTGATGTTATTTAAAATAATTGTTTGATTTTATAATATTTTTTTAAAAAATATAGACACTTATATAATAAAATAATAATGTAAAATGATGCCTAATTTTTCCAATGGTTATCAAATTTGGCACATCCTAAAATTTATATTTTATCAATAAATAAGGATTTTGATTATTAAATAAATGTATGATATTTACGATGTCATTTTTGTAAAATTCAATACATTTAAGGAATAAATAACTGAATATTATATTATATTTATTTTATGATATTTTTATAAATTTTTTTTATGAATATTAAACTATTTTAAATGTTGTATTTTACATTTCTAGTTATAGAGATTATTAATTACATATGGTATGAGGTAAAAAACTATTATCTTTTACTGACATGCATTAATTAATTTATATAGTCTTGATAATAATCAATAATGGTAGTTCTTGGTATAAGTTATCAACACATAAATATTATATTCAAAAGATCAATATCTACATCTTTTGAATAACATGCTTCACCAACTAATATCACCTTACACCATAATACAATTAGATTTCAAAAATTCATCCTTAATACCATCCCAAATCACTTCCCATTTACATATTTTTTATGGTTACAAAAGAAAATTAAATTGAGAATTATTGTATAGTCTAAGAGAGAATATCCAATTGAATAAGTGAGTACCATAACCAATATATTTTTATATTTTCAAATTACACCTCATCAAAATGAATTACATATCATTTTTAATAATCAAATAATTATAAAAAATTTACTAAAATGTTATTATTTTAATGGAATGTTTTTATAACCTTTACTGACTTTAATTAAGTTTGATAAATTTTTTCTTGTTATGGTTAGTTACATCTTCCATGAACAATAAATTAATTTTTTATAACTCTATTCATGGATGGATATAAATGAAATTTAATTTTTAGATTATATTATCTATCTTATTGATTTGTCTGATAATTACGATGGGGAAGAATTTAAATTAAATGAGTTCATTGTGGTCTAAAAACCCACATTAATTAACTAAAAATTAAAAAAAAATGCATTTAAAATCAATGAAATATACCTCTGATGGGGGAATAAAGGGTATTTGGAACATTTTAAAAAACATTGACCCAATGAACTGAATTTAATCACACCTCTACAAGTATAGAACCATTTTATTAAAATAACCCCTGAAAATGGATTATAGGCATGATATATAAATAAAATGGTTATAATGAAATATAATTGAATATTAAAAAACAATTATAATTTAAAAAGGATCATAAAAATTATTTAATAAATAAAACATGATCATTTAGGTGTCTACCCACCCACATGTGTCGTGTGACTTTGGACTAGAGGAGTGATGAATTTTAAAAATCTTATTATTTTTTGGTTTATGATTTTTCTATATCAAAAAATATTTTTATCTTTATTACAAAAATTAATTTATTTAATATTTTTTTTATATGTACAAAAAATTATATCTTGTTTAAATTGTACTTCATTATAGGGGACACACATAATGATACGTTTCTTATCAAAAAAAGTTAGTGAAACCCAATTAAAGGTAACTTGTCTTTCTTATTTCATTTCATCTACCTAAATAGATCTCATTTACTAATATTATCTATATTATTATATAAATAATTTTTTTATGTTAAAATAATATCAAATAATTTGTGTATTTCAAAAATACCATATTTTATCCATTTATATGGATTCATTAATCATTTCATAACAACCATTCCTAAGGGGTCCTTTTTAACATAATTTTCTACGTTCTATTTATAACCCTTCCTAACATATAAATACCTTTCATGAGCTTTAAATTAATTATTTATATACATAAAAAAGTATATAATCCCTTCTTCTAAATATAATATTATTGAAATATGAATTTTAATACTTTATGATTTTATTAGGAAACCCTTATTATTTTAATTGATTTTTATTATGAATATAATTTTTTTAATATTTTTTAATATTATAAATGAATAAATGTACATGTTATGTATGCGATTGGTGGGTCAATAAGTATACATCCCCTATGGAATTGTGTAATATTTTCATCTCACAAGTGACAAGTATAGTGAATATATAGTTATCATAGAAAAATAAACTTTTATATCTTTTTCATGATCATCAATATATTCTCAAAATGACATGTTTTTGGTATTTGGATATTAACCTCAGTTTATGTTAATTTGAGGAATTTTTATTTATATATTGTTTATTTGACTATCCTCCCTTTTAATATAACATCAATCTTCTTATTTTTTAGCTTTGAAATTATATATACTATGTTACTATGATATATTTTTCACCCATTTTCATTTATGTAATTTTCTTTTGTATTTTATGAATTAATAAAATATTAATGGGATGTTGTTATATATTAATAAAATTTAAATATAGATTTTGTGGATTCTATTTATGGTGATGTTTTAAGTATTAATTATTCAAAATACATACGACCTATGGAATTATATGTAGTGTTTTATTAATTTTTATATTAAATGTATTTTAATAATGTTATTATGAGAGTATGGATTTTATAGGATCTATTGAATATTATCCTAATGAGAGATATAATGAGATAATTAAATTTTTTTAGGATGATAAATTAGAAGTGGGATGTGATACAAGTATTTTGATTGAAATTTTATTGAATAAATTATCAAATACATAATATTTTTATATGTTGAAGTTCCCCAATTCTAGGTATATTTTTAAACTACATCCCTATTTAATCTAAAAAAATAATTATTGTCAATTTTATGAAAATAGAACTACATTTTATAATTTTATAATTTATTATATATCGATGATGTTATATTTACCACATTTTAGGAATATTGTTATTTTACCATATTTTACAATTTCCCCCCAAAATCCCAAAAGTACACCACATATATAATTATGAATTCATGATTCTAAATATGTTATTAATATTTTCAGTTGTATCCAGTAATTATATATATATATAGATAGATATATATATATTATTTTTAATTGTTTTGAATAATTCAGTAAATGTAGCGTATAAATTTTAAAACTATGGAAATATTAAAAAAAATTAAAGATGAATAATAAATACACCCTAAAATCATAATACCTTATTAGAAGAGCATATGAACTTATGGTATTGTGTGTAATAATTATACTCATATGGGATGGTTTGGAAAAGATTGATCTCAGTGGGATTTGTAATTAGTCAAATTTCTTAATTATATTACCCTACACAAACATAATTTAATATTGTTCATATTGTGATTGGTGTAGATAAATTCCATTTTATTCCACCACATTATTAGAAATCAATTGATACTATATAAATTATTATCCTAATATTCCACAAATTATTTTTTCCCATCTACACCACTTCACTCTCATGATGACCAAAAATATCCAAACAATCTAGCTGTCAAATTATACCAATTATATACTCAATGGTCATAATATGAAATAGTCACAAAAAATACATATTTACTATTAATATCTGTAATTCCAATTGCCTATAAAATTATTACATTTTTCTTATTCACTATGTCAATTATTTTCATATAATTATTTTTATTATGTAATATACATGTTAACTGCGATATTTCATGAAAATTAAAATCCAGGATGGATCATTATTATTTTTCAAGTAAAGAATTTTTTCTATTTTGAATTCAAAGTTATTAATTTATTATTAAATCAATATCACTGATTCATTCTTAAAAATTATTTTTTTTCTCTTTTATTATATTATACTCTTATTGTAATTTTATTATCAATTTTATAGATCTTGTCATGATAAATTGTTTATAAGAAATTATTATTAAATCCTCAAGATCCCATGTTTTCTATTCTATTTTGAAAATACTAAAATGAAATATCATCATTCATGTTGTTCCATTCTATTTAACATCACATACCTTGTGAATAATCTGAATCAAGTATTCGTTATTCATCATTTTTTGATGCAACATTGTTTTTCAAAATATAGAACATGTGATGTGTCTATAATATACATCCTTAAAAGTAAAGTTTTGACAATATATGTCACTAAAAATGGTTCAGGTTAATTGTTTAATGATATTACAAAACTCCTATCTTCCCCAATAATTCAAATTTGAAAATATATATTTGATTAGGTGTCCCATTCCATATAAATTTAATATATATTTTTCATGGATATTTTACACGTGATATATTCTCTCACACAAGGAATTAAAGATCAATCCTATAGTATTTAATATAACTTTTCTCCTAATACATACCACCATGATATAATATTTAAAGGAATTTACTTTCTATTATGTCTCATCTATATGTTTTAGATATAATAGCTACATCTCTCTAGCATTATCTCACCAATTATGAAATATATTATGGTATAAGGATACATATTATGTAATTTTTATGTTTAATTTAATATTTAATATTGTAATATATGTGTTTAAATTTCTCTATATGTCCTATATTAATGACTTTGTCATGTACACTAATTTCTAGATATACCTTTCAAACTATTAATTTTTTAGGATAATATGGTTTACTGTTATAAAACTATAAATTTTAATCATTTTAACTACATTAAAAACAATTATACATGAATCTAATATCATGATTAGATCCTATTAACAAAGGTATACCATGATTTCTCAAAAAATCATTTATTTATAATCCTATAAAATTATTTAGGGGAAAATCATATTTATTTTATAGGAAATTTGTTAATATTGTTAATTTTTAACAAATAAAACATAAAATTTTATGTACAATGAATGTCATAGGTAGGTGAGTTATTAACTCAAAAAAATATTATTCAACAAAAAATATAGTAAAATTGAAGGATTACTATCTTCATTGAATTTTTATGTTCCATCCTTAACTTAATGTGATACCAAGACTATGAATGTATCATGTATTGCATCCACCTTTATATTTCTATTCTAAAATATTTCATGGATATCAATATAAATAATAATTACATAGTGTTTTATTTAGAAATATGGGATATTATTTTCATCACATTGATAATTATTTACCTCTTATATAGATCTAATATATATCCTTTTACCACACATTTGTGAACTGACTTCAAAAAATTGTACTAGAGTATGCCACTATTTCACAAATCATTCAACTTATATTTTAGGGAATCATAATATTTTTATTCATCATAAATCGTATCCAATAAATAACTTTTTTAATCATATATAATATGAATTATTATTATTATCCTTCCAATATAATTCCCAATCCAATTCATACTATATTTTTCTGAATCGAATCATTTTCTAAAAATATCACCAATATTATACAACGTTTTTAATATCCTAAACTATTATATATAGTGTTATTTTTTAATTAAATATGTGAAATATTCAGAATTATATTATAGTATTGGAATATTCACTATATAGAACCATTCATCTCATACAATGATATTACATCATTTTAAATGAATATTCAATAAGTAACAGAAACACATGTCAATGGACCAGAATATTATAGTGAATTAGATACTTAGAAGATAGTATTCTTAATTCAATAAATATAATAAATATTTATGGTAATTATATTACCATTTGTTAATCTTGAATAAAACTATTATTCATGACATGATGAAGAGAAACATAATAAAGGGTGAGCTTATATGATCAATAAGGGTAAAAAATGTAGAACATAAACATAACAAGGGCATATAGGAATGAAAATTAGAGCCTATAATTTGAAAAATACACTATCCATATAAATTATTATATTATTGAGTCAG
Source organism: Viscum album (assembly GCA_963277665.1). Lineage (NCBI taxonomy): Eukaryota > Viridiplantae > Streptophyta > Magnoliopsida > Santalales > Viscaceae > Viscum > Viscum album. Next base: position 575,509,969 of record OY728161.1, on the reverse strand, counting down.
GGAATATATATTTTCAGTTTTTAGTATATAAATATAAAAGAAATTAAAGAATATAATCCATGATATCATAACGTTGGCAGAAAGCAAAGCATTATGATATACACATTAGAATATAAAATCATATATCAATACTATATAAAAATATATTATTTCCATGATAGTATTTTTCTAACCACCAATAGACCATATATAGGATTGAGATAACCTCCCAGTAGCACTCTTTTAGTATGGTGGTAACCACCTGTTTACCATCCTTTTCAGGCTTTGACAGTCCATAAGAGTAATATTCTTTTCAGGAATGGGATTACCACCATTTTACCCTTTCAACTACTGAAATATCATCATTAAAAATTTAATTACAGGGATATATAGTCACCATCCCTCACATAATGAATAAAATAAATAATATTTCCACGTGATCACAAAGCATCCATCGTATCCTAATCTCTGACTTGAAATTGGCTGCATAAACATTTTAACTTATCCTAACTAATATAAATGGGAAAATTTTAATTTTTATTTCAAAATTTCATCATAGAATAACTCATAAAATGAAGTGGGTTTTATAATAAATATATTATGTTATAAATCATGGAATATGAATGTTATTTATTTAGATCATTTCATCACAAACATCCACCATTCAGGGAAAAAATTACTACAGTATCATTGGATAAAATACCCTATATAGATTATGTATCCTCAAAATATATCAAAAGAAAAAATATTTTAAGAAATTCCAATTTTAATTTCCATATTTTTAATCTCAAAAATTTTTTATGTTAAGGTCAAATGTCACATTTTGTTATTTTATATTCATTTTGAGCTTACAATAAAAAATAGCCTAATTTTTTATTTTTAATATTTTAATTTATCTATGAATTTCTAACATAAATTTTAATAAAATAATTTTATTATGAAATATCATTTTTATTATAATTAAAACATCATTGTATTAATTTCATTATTCTATCCCAATATTAAAATATCATATTAAAAGGCCCAAAACATGCTCAGAAGTCAAGCATCAATATACGTGCATATCTGATGATATTTTTGATGTTGGGAATAAAACTAACTAATGGATGAAAAAATATAGATAAAATTAGACACTTCTAATGATAAAAAATGGAGGAATATCTTTAATAACTATTTAACCACTTGATTTTGTCGATACCAAGTCCATAAATGCTTGAGAAATATTATTCTAAAAATTCAATCATACTTTTGGGCCAAAATAATTTACATGGATAATGGGATATAACAATTTCTATGTGTGGATAATGAAGCTAAAATTTGTTGATAGAAGAAGAAAACATATTTTAAACCCTTTTTATGGGAAAACTATCCCAAATTCAAAATTTAAATGGGTCTACCATGCACATTCTTGTGTGGAATATTCTAAAGCCAAAATTTCACCCATTTTCGTATAAAAAAGTATCTCATATAATTTTCAAATAGTTAGAAAAATAAGGTGGCCATTTTACTAATGATTTGTAGTTAATTTTCATTTGAACTGGTATTATTAATTTTTTATATATTTTAATCATCTTCTTTTTCTAATTCTCATATTTTTATCATTTATGTTTCCACCGCGTTATCAAATTACAATGCACTCTTATACTCATGATCATGAGAAAATAAATGTAGACAATACCCATTTGATAAATACAGTGTTGAACGAATGAAATTTCACATTAATGTTTATTGTTTATTAATTTTATAGATATAGTTATAGGGGGTATTTTTGGGTATGGTGCCTTTCTGTCTCCACACGCTACTAGAGGTTTAACTTTGTCTTTTTCAACTTTATCACTTGATTGAGGAGGTATATGTGTGGTTTCATTCTGATTGTTGAGTGTGACATATATTAATAACATGTGAAGGAGTGGATATTCATGAAATTAATATATTATGTTCCTAAATCATATTTGGATATAATGAACAAATAATGAAGGATCACCCTATGTTTTCTCTTGGGAGGATATCCTTTATATGAAACATCATTTTGTATGCATTAATTTTACCACATTTCTTCATATATATCTATATATTTCATGTTTATTTCAAGATCCTAGTCTATTAATTATTTATTTTTTTACATTAATTAAAATATAAATAATTCCACAAGAAATTCAATGTTATTTGGGTGGCCACCTTAAAACCATTATTTTGTGTGCACTATATTGCATAGTTAGGTAAATAAAATACTTATCATGGAAACATGAAAAATACTCATGGATAATGTTTCATAATATATTGGGAAGGATTTTGAAAGATAACATAGAACATATCTTATGGTAAATATCCTTATTTGAAACTTATTTTATAAATATAACATAATTTCAAAATGCTATTATTTTAATATACTGTTGAAAACTTATAATTTAATCTAATGAAAAATTTTTAAAACATTTTGGGTGGAAAATATCACTTTCACATTGAATAAAACTTTTTATAAAACAAAAAATTAAAAATAACATTCTTTTAAAATTACCATGAAAATATTTAAGGTAAGATTTAAAGAAAATAACAGTCATGAACATAAGAAATTATGTCCATGACATACATGTTAAACAAAATATTAATGTCAATTTTTTAGTAAGATAAAAATGAAATTGTCGAAAATTGAAATAAAGATTTCATTTATTTTTTTAAAAAAAATAAAAAACACTTTAAAAAGTGTATTTAATAAATCATTTCAATATAAAGTTAAATATATTTTTTAAAACATTAAAAAAGGATTTGGAAGAAAAGTTGTTTTTTATTGAAAAGATATTTTTTCTTAAAAACATTTTTATTTTAACTCTCACACACATAAAGAGAATAAAAATAGTGGAAAAAATATATTCTCCAAAAATATAAATAAGATAAACAATATTACTTTCATGACATTTTGATCTTATTATTATATCATTGGATACATAGTCATATAAAATCTTGAGAAATTATAAGATTGTAACGTTGAATACTTAAACCATTGGTAAAATTCAATAATAAGAACCATTAATGAATAAAATTAAATGAAATATATAATATCATGATAATAAATAAATTAATGATAATAAACTCCAATGGTTATTTATATACACCTTAAAAGTTACATAGTGAAAAAATTACATATGTATCGAAGAAAGAAATTGTAACAAAAAAACATTACTATTTTTGTAATTTTTGAAACATGTACCTCTTAAAATATGGGTATGAAAATGGATATTTGAATGAATATAATATTTTAGAGATTAATAATAAAATATATTCATGGAAATTTAGCACACCACATAAATGAAATGAGTGGGGATTTTTCATTTTTTTCAGAAATAAATGAGTTTTAAAATCACTTACCATAAGTATTGACTTTCTTTTTACAAATTCAAACATCCTATATAATAAATATAATTTTATTGTACATATATTACAAACACACATATATATATATTTGAAAAAATATATTATTTTATTATAAGCTATAATTATTAGTTTATCATAACTTCCATGTTAATGTAATGTATTAGGTGGTAACTATTTTTATTTTAATATATGTTTTGAATTTTTATTATTTTGGTTCTATCAATTTTACCATGGTTCCATCATCCCTATATTTTTAACCATGATATAAATATCATATATATTTAGTATATATGTACATAATGTAATTACTTTACTAAAAACTAATTATTAATTTAATAAGAATTTATAAATAAAAATATATTCAGTATGAATATTATATGTATATTTCATAAATTGGTTTATCATATCCCTACACTTTTATTTAACATTTAACATAAAGCAATAAAATTCAAAATAATTATATTTCATGGTTCCTAGTTGATCAATGTGATGTGTCATTCACACTATCATTCTTACATACAACACAAACTAAAATCAATGTTTGGTATAATGCAATCTATGCTCAGTATTTAATGTAACACAAGCTAATATCTGGGTTTTGTATAATGAAAAATATCATATATATGTATTTTTTTGATAAAATGTTTAAAAATCTAAAGAAATTACATTTTTGCTTAAAAATAATTTCTCCATAAAAATCAACCTTGGTCATCTATATTGTTTTTTTAAAATTTCATATTATAAATAGAAATCAGAAAAATGGTAAGCAGATCATCCTATTGAAAAAGTTAATGTAATGTTTAGAGGTTATTTGGAATAACATATAATATGTTTTCAAGAAGTAGAACTTTTGTGGGATGTGAAAAATGGGCTTTTAAGAGAAAAATAACACCCAAATACTGGTGGTGAGTGATAGAGAAAATTGATCATAAGATAGGGGCTGATCCATATAATGTTAACGAACAAAAAATGAGCCTTGGAAAATATCATTGATATATTCAAAAATTATTAAAATTCAGATATATTTTATTTCTATATCTATTTCATATTGATGGGGAATACCTTTTTCATATATAATTAGAATGAATGAAATTATATTAATAAGACATATTTTTATTTTCTAAGAACTATTTCATCCTTTGGTTGTCTTTTAACCAATTTCTACATTATATCTTTCTCAAAGAGTTTATTTTTTCATATCTGATTTACTAAATATGAACAAAAAAAATTGATACGTCATTCATTATATGAATAATTAAAAAAAGTAAACTCTAGTTATACAATTTGGTAAATCATCTTTTGATGATGTAATAATTATGTCCCTAAAACATCCCACATAGTTCAACAAAATTGTTACATAATAGGATATCCTTAAGAAACTTCCAAATTTAAAAATTTATAATGAATATTAGAAAATTTCACAAAATAAAATTATCATCAATCCTCCAAATATCATTAAAAATATATCATTGGAGAAATAGAAAATATGTGAATATCTTTATCATATATTCTCCAAAATCATTATAATAACTAGAATTATGATAAAAACTAAGTGATATCATGAAGAATCCCTCATTAATTGAATAAAAAAATAGATTATTTAATATAATCCATAGATAAATACTATATTAAACTCCATTAATGATAATATAATTCACCTTTTCGACAACTACTTCATTTGTTCTTTGGTAATCAAAATTTCCCACTTTAATTTATTAATATAATTCATCTCTTTATCAAAAATAAAATCCATTTCTTTAGCCTCATGATCATATTAATAGTTATAACCCTATAATAAAAATATCACCCTACCATTAAATCAAAATTCTTTCCCATCTGTACCATTTAACATATCTTTTATAATTCTTATCAAAAAACATATACTAAACAATAATTATATATTTCAGGAATAATATGACATAATCCTTGAATTTCAAATAATAAATATTTAAATCATCCCACCTCATTCTATAACCATTTATGTTTCTTTATTTCCTTTTTCCTTAATAATGATTTCATTTCATATGTCATTTGTAGAATCTTATTCATTGGTAATATAACCATTACTCATACCACCATGAAAATTATCATCATAATATTTCACCATAGAACATCAATTTGAATAATTACCATACATTACACATTTAAATCATTCATCTATAAATAATACCATAGGAGGAATAATATTCCCATCCATTTCATTAACCAAACTCTATATTTTTATTTTCTACATACATGCATTATGTTTTTATTTTATACAACCAAAACATCTTCCCGTCCATATTATACATTCCCCTGAGTTGTGGTTTCCACATTCACAAAATATACGAAAAATACCTCATTACACTATGGTATCCACTACCAAATCTTTCATAAAACTCTATCACAATCTTTTTTAGTGAGTCTTAGAGTCGGATAAGGTGTTTGTTGTTAATATTGATCAATGTTAACCTTTTTAGTGTAATCAGTATATCCTTCACACCAATAATCATCCTATTTCATTGATTATAATAAATTTATATGTCACAGATAATGTAAAACCAATTCATTCAAGTTATCTTCATTGACTAAAATAAAAAAACATATTGTGACGAAGAGTAATAACATCGAAAAATCAGACACTCATGTAAAATAATATATAGGATGTATAAAAAGTAACACCTTATTATAATTCTATGAGACCATTTTGTCAACATATTTTATCCACAAACATAATCATTTTAAATCCTTAATGATGGTTAATAAATGATTTTTCAATTTCAAAATAATATTCCTGATAGAGTAAAAACAAGTGGGTAACAAAGCCTATTGTTGTACACCAAGTGATGATCAATTATAGATTAATACATAATTTTCATAATCATTTCTCATAGGTACTTCTATTCTAGATCCAACTCCACTTATAGTATCCTAGTATGGATGTAATTTCATTGAATCAAATCACTCTACTCTCTAATGAAAATTCAAGTCTGTTTTACTATAAATTGATACATCTATAAAATTGTCTTTAAACATATACTTTGGGATCTCAGTAATTTATACTCATCCATGATTCAAAAGGATAACTATAAATATCCTATGATTCCAATTATAGTGACCTCGGATTCTCATAAAAGGATATTGCATATTTTTAGATGAATTTTTAATAAATTACACAAACACATGGTAGCGAATTTTACTAGTTTAGCACATTTTAAAACACATAACATAGTGTTCTTGAATCATGATACAATATCTGTGTATCCAATAAAAATACTCCCCTATAGTACTCCTAATTTACAATTTTTTTCATAACCTTGTAAAATTAAATATAATAAATAGTGAGTTCATATGAATCATAAGTGTAAAAAAGAGGGACATATTATAATAACATGAGAATAAGGGTATGTTAACATAAAAATAATATATGAAAACCAATCCACGCATATCAAAGGCCATAATAATTAGTCATGGAATAATGTTTGAAATTTAATAAGATATGAATATTATAGAATTCAATGAACACGAGTTATAACATACTGTAACTGTCTTCGGGTATTACACAATCCAAATTCCCATTTTTATTTATTTGGGTCTTTTTTTTGTGTTATTCAGGTGATATATTACAAAATATTTATGTCTCATGTGTTTTGCATTGATGGCCTATAGTTTTCCAAAATGGTGCGCCCTGATAGTGCTTACCATGTAATCAAAGGTAGTGGGGGTTTTCATTGTTGGGACACATTTTGTCAAACATTTACTCCACCAAGGAAAAAATATGTATCCCCACCAGTAGGATAATGTAGTTAGGTTAGATGGTTTGACATATAATGTGGCCCTACTTAGCTATGCATGCATGCAAGGATAAATTATTAAAAAAATATTTTTCAAATTACCAGAACTACATTTTGGACTATGACAAACGCTAAATATTGGTTGGATGATTTCTTAGATATTTGGAAATCCCATAAACCAATTTTGGATCCTTAGAAACCCCTCTGAATAGAATAAATTTCCATGGATCATTATTTAAATTTTTATTTGTAATAGTTATTCTCTCATTCTTTATCACCCAATATATTACTCAATACTTTTTTGGGTTTGATGTATCTCTTCATTGTCGGATGAAATAATCCCATTTTTTGGGATCTTAAATATATGGTTGATTTAAAAATATTCATTGTCAAAAAGTTTCATCGATGAATAATATTTTAGAAGAATTGCTACATTATCTCATGGTCCATGGTAGGTGGTTCTGTTTATGATTAGGAAAATAATTGAACCATAATTTTATTTATTTAAATTAAATTTATTACAATTTAATTTTTAAAAAAAATTTATTATGGATTGTTATTCATATTTCATTAGAATGAAAATTATGTAAATTTCACAATTTCATTGAATTGAAGTATAGTTGTGGAAATTTGATGTAAATTGAGAAATTAAATTGAAAATGTAAATTGTGAAATTTATTTTTGAAATTGATTTAAAATTTGAATTTTTGGAAAATTGTGTAGTTAAATTAATAAAAACACATTGGTTTTATCCAAAAAATGTTTTAATTGATTAAAAACACCAATATTGGGTTTGAAAGAGAAATTTTAATTTTTAAAGGTAAAAAATAGGGAATTTTATTTTGAACAGTTTTGAAATAATTATACCATTGTTTATTATTGTTAGAGAACATAACTTCCAAGGTAGTAACTGAGTTATTTGGGACAACACCATATTGACACTTTATAACTATAAAAAAACATATGTAGTCGGTCACATTAACAATGGGATGGAGATGATTCCTATTTGATATTTTCCTAATGGATGTGTATACGCATATCGTAGTGAATACTTATTCGAGTGTGTGAGGATCCCAAAACATAACACTACCATAAATATTATTAAATGACTATATTTCTCATTTTTTATTGTTATGATATATATTACATTGTTCATAAACTGTTTTAATCATGTCATGTGAATTTATAAAAAATATTTTATATAAAATTTTTGTTAATACATTATTAAGAAATGTTTTCCATAAATTGGAATGAATGAATGATTTGATTTAAATAAGATTATGTAATTATAGGCATGTTTATTATAAAATAAATATCATGTTTTGGTTTATTAATGTGGAATCTTATTACAGAATCCTTGGTGAGACCCTAATGGGATTTTAGTTTACACCCAACACATGCCTTTCGACATGTTCAGATTTTATCCTTTCAGGATTGAGAAATCTGAAAGCACCACCTTGAGGTGGTAGTCTCTATTGATATTTGGGTTTTGTGATAATGTTTCTATTAGGGCATGGGTTGATGTCATTTAGTCTAGTAATTTGATGATGTAATTTGGGTGGATTATTATCTCTTGACGTATGGAATAGTCCTCCATGTAGAGTTTTCATTTGTGAATAAAAACCCGTAACATTTTCTTCTATTTTGTTTCTGGAATATTTATTCCCATATATATATTTCATGTTTCTAGGAGTGAGTTTCCAAACCATGGGGATTAAAAGACCCATTGGGATATATCAGGGTTGGATAAGACATCAATTTACCATGGTATCCAGGCTAGTAGATAAAAAAGTATTATCAAAGGTTTGTTTTAAACATATATCTCTTGATGCCAATATGAAGTTGAGTAATATTTTCAGAATGTAGGAGATAGTTATGATTTATCTCATAGACATCTCTTAGTGTAATGGTCCTCAAGTGACCAAAGGTGGTTTGAAAAAGACATCATGAGGATTAGTTCTAGTATGTTTCTTACTTTTGATTTGGAGAGGTTAAAATAAAAATATTGGATATCGCTCTAGTAGAATTAATTAATCATTATTCTCTATTGAGTATCCATTATAATGTCTTCAATTTTTTCTACTGTTGTTTTGTATCATTATTCATGTATGAAGATGTTTTAATTAGATACAAGAGGAAGCTACTAATAAATTGTAGTGGAAAAATACTAATGGGGACTAGAATCTAGTTGAATTTATTTGGTGTTTTTACAAGCTCTAAGACATGCAAATACACCCATTATTATTATAGATCCTAATATATAACCTCAGTAGATGAATTCAGGATTCATGCTCAGGAGTTCCTTTACCATAATCCACTATAGTTCTAACTCACTAATAGTCCTCAACTGGATGAGGATTAGTTGAGAAATATTCAACTTCTATTTTATTTCAAGGAATATCCTGAAGAAATCAATGTTAAATGTGCCATGTTCAAACTATAGGGACATAGAAATAGATGATTCGAACCAATGATAATTGAGAATAAGATTTAGGGTTTAGAGTGGAACTAATTTAGTGTACTTTTCACTAACAAATTTTATCCAGAGTAGATGGTTTTTGAAAAGGATACATAGTATTTCAAAATCAAGAGAGATAACATGACAATGAGAGACTATAAAAATTTATTTGATGAGATTTTTCATTTTTCACATTAAATTTTATTGAATGTTAAGATAAAGACTTGAATCATGGATATTTCATTCTAATAGGATATATTTTCTTATGTTTTCTTGCATAATAATTCTTATTATACTGGTGTGTTGGCTAGATAATTGAGGAATGAAATGGAAATGGAAATTATGATTGGGCTGATGGGAGTTCCATTTTCTCCTAGTGTTAGTTATTTGAATTCCTTTAAATGAATGAGGAATTGTGATTATTATCATGGTTTTTCATAATATAAATATTTTTATAGACCTATTATAGTTCCTAAAAGAGGTCTTTTATTTGTTACTAGTGTGGAAAATCTAGGCACTTGATATAGGAATACATTAATGGACCTAAAATATATGGTTTGATAGGATGATAGAGTCTATTTTAAAATTTATTCCATGTATATTATACTCCACCTACTTTCATGGAATCATAATATCGTAATGAAACAATTGATTAATAAGATGCTTCACAAACAAAGGGGTTCTGGCCATAGGCATCCGGAATAAAGCTTCTTCAAAAAGTGGAAGAGTCTCTAAATGGAGCTGATACAAGTTCAACCACCATGATTGGTACCATCACCATTGATTAATATTTAGTGAAATATTTATGTGATAATTGTTCATCTCATTCATTTATTTCAACCAGTATTTTGAGTCTAATAAATCATCCTATGTAGCTTTTTTCTTATCTGATGAATATTACTACACCCCTCCGAATAATGATAAATAAGGGTCTTCATTTTCTTATATGTGTGTTATCGTTATCAGATATTGATATTTCTTGGAATAATATGGTTCTCGACATGAAACCTATTGATGTCATATTCAGGATGTATTGGATCATTCTAAATAAATCCCAAATTGATTGATATCATCAAAGGGTCTCTTTTACTACACTGGATAGAGTGTTCTACACCAGTCATGGAGAATGGAAACCAATGATGGTTAGAGTCCAACCTTCTTGTCCAGATTTAGGGACTATATATTTTTCTAGTTTTCATTTTACATCTTCTCTTAATGGGTTGGTTCCTTAGGGACATTATATTATAGATCTGTTCTATATAATTAATGACTCTCATTATAGTGGGGAGTCTATTATTCAGTTTTCATTCTACATGGACAAAATTCTATGTTATTAGAATTTTTTTTGGAAACATTACTCACCACAAAATCATAGATGGAGAATATCCATAATTATATTTGAGAAGTGTAACCTGGATCCTCAAAGATGAAATATGACATGTGGCAATGATTCTAGTGGCTAGGTATGAGATGAGGCATTGCTAATTTTTTTCATTGATATACATTCGAATAGGTCAAGAGAAAAGACCAGTGTCCATTGGGATTACATCATCTACATACAGTGACAACCTAAAAGTGGGATTAAATATCTATGGAATTTTTTGTTAGTTACTCGTGCAACTAAAGGAAAAATAATGTGATATGTGATTTCATTGATAGTTTTACCGAATCACCTCACATTATTCTCATTTATGATACTAAAAAATATGTGGAACTAGGAAATATATATATTATTGAGTTTTTTAATTTTCATGATGTTCTATATGATATAGTCTCCGATTGGGATCCCCTGATTAATTTTATCTTTTTGAAATAGAATTCAGAGGCACTAGGTATAGTGAACATCAGTTTGTATACATTATCATTAATAATATTTGAAGAATAATTATATCATTATACAAATTGAGGCCCAAATACTGCATTAGTATAATGCCTTTAGAAACAAGGAAACATAAACACTGGTGCATAAGTGAGATACATAATCTCTCACTATATTCATAATGACTATAATCCTTCTTATACACATCATACAAAATAAATCACTTTATTACATGGGGAAAGAAACATAAAACAGGGTGATATCACATTCTTAGTAAGGGTAAACAAGAGATATATGTAATAATAAGAATTGGAATAAGGGTAAGAGAACATCATCATAACTATGGAATATCAGAAGCTTCATCTCATAAAATCATAAATAGGAATCATTTAATAAAATTCAAAATTTAATAAAACACGAATCATAATTAAATAAATAAAATAAGAAATGATTGAATTATATAGGAATAATATATAGAATTGGGGAATTGGTATAATCATACAATATGATTTCTATAGTATCCATGGAATCACTATTGGGACTTTCTTATTAGAATGAGTTCACATTCTATATGATTCTAATAGTCATGGTTCACTCCCATGGCCATCTTAGTAGCATGTGTTCACTCCTTATACCATCTTGGGAGCAATATTTCACTCCCATTGTCATCTTAGTTGTCAAGGTTATCTCCTAAGACCATCCTAGTCTATATAATGAGATATAAGTCTTTACGAAATGTATTATAGGGAGATATAGGTCCCACCCTTATCGTAATGAAATCATACATAGATTTTCCACAATACCACAAATAACTATATCGTAACCCATGAAATGAAATAGGTATTATAAACATGCAACCAAATCATAACCAGTGGAAAAAAGAAAGGTTTCATAATCATTTCATTATAATGATAACCCATGAAATGAAAAGGGTTTCAAAATCATATAACCCATGTAAGAGAAGCTTTTTTCATAATAATCAATCCATAAAACTCAAAATATTCACAAATAATATGATGGATACATTGGATCATATTCTAGAAGGCATGAGTAACCTCAATATATTTCATCATAGATGGAATATAACTTGTAAAGATATATTGAAGTCATTTCTTGAAGGAAATATCCTTTCATCCTGAAATTTTTTTTTTTAAAAACATAAAATATTTTGAAAAACATTTTCAATTAAAAATTATATAATTATCATGAAAACGATTTGAAAACTATTTCTTTGAAACTATTTTAAAAACATATAAATAAATGTTGAAATATGTTTGAAATTTTTTTACCTGAAAACCAATGAATGAAGCCTGAAATAATTTTGAAAAATATTTCTTTGATAATAAATTGAAAACATATAGATAAATATTTAAATATTATTGGTATTAATTTCAATTAAAAACATATAAAATAATCCTGAAAGAATTTTTCAAATAATTTCCCTTGAAAACATTTTAAAGAATATTGAAAACCATTTGAAAAACAAAATATTTAAAAAATATTTTGAAAAATAATGAAAATATTTTGTTAACAATTTATTTAAAAATAATTTGTATAAATTCTATCTTAAAAATTAACCTTTCAAACATGAAAAATATTCTTCACATAAATGATGGTTTTTTAATTCATACATGTCATATGAGGTAAGAAGAACCATCATTTTACACAATAAATGATTAGTAAAATTCTTTTATTAGAATGTTAAAATTTGAATCATTTGAAAGAAATTGTATAATTCAAAAGAGAAAAATGGATTTTAATTATTTTTTTGAATAGTGAAAAATTCGTGGAAACCGTTTTTAGGAAACATGGTTTTAATAGAACAAAGATTTCCGTTCAAAGAGATGGTAAATTTGAGATTTAATAAAACTAGTTTCATAAATATGGTATATATCAAAGAGAATAAAAATGGCACCAATACATGATTATAATATTAAAAAAAAGAAGAGAATAAATTTTAGGAATTTTCTTGAGATATGGATAGTAATAATTCATCAAATAAAGCACAAACCTAAACAACCCCAAAAAGAGATGAGATGGTTTCAATAAGCTCTTATCATGTGGTAACATGGGATAATAATATCCATGTAGGAAAATGAAATGAAATTAATCTTAAAATATTATTAAAGGAAGTATATTCATGATATAAAGTGTAAAATTTATGAATATAGACATGGAAAAAAAATTTAGGTGGATAACAAACCATGAGTCATAAATATTGAAAATTTAGACAAAGCTATTTTACAGATTTGGTATCTTTTGAAACATAAAGACTATGAAATAAATATCATATAATGGATATATAAATAACAATAAAATTAAATATAAGAATAATTTAATACAACCATGGGTATTATACACACTACACAAAATCTATTCTTAGTGAATAGAGCATGTATCTAATGAAAATAACAAAAGAGATGAAATTCCATTACCTTATGTTTTGACAATAGTCATAATCATTAATAAGTTTGGTATAATAAATATAAATTTGTTATACATATATCACACAACCATATTATTACTTCTAATACCATGTAGGGTTTGATTATGGATTTATATGACCTGCTTGGTAACGATTCTATGTAAAGGTTTCACTTTGGGTAATATCTACTTTGTTTTTCATATGTGTCAAAATTTGTAATATTTTTGGTACTTATACCTGTATAAAGATATCAGAATTTAAAAAATGTTTTAAATATAATTAATATTAACTATATTTTTTTTATAATAATCCAGAGAATATATATTTATGAAATAGAATATAACATTCATGGATATGGTACGTTGTACGTACAGATGAACTCTATTTCCCTTTAATTGTCGTGTTGAAAAAAATAAAGTAAAAGACATATAGGTATATATATATAAATATTAAATTATCTTTATTATATCAGATATATATTATATATATTAACTATTCCCATCATTAATAAATTCCATGTAGCGTATGAACGAATCACATTGCTTTGAGGGGGTGGTAGTCAACATTTTCTCAAACAGAATTATTGTACTAACACAAAATGGAATGTATAAAAACATGTTATATAAAAGAATTATAAAATCATAACGAAATAATAAGTATAATATATATAATATATAAATATAGTCTCCATTATAATGTCTACTATGATATGGGGTAATGTAAAAATGAAAAATCATCGTTTGTTGAGGTGACAGTTTATAGTACAGGTAAATAGTATATTCATTACCCATTGATGGATGTTTGTGTATGTGCAGATCAACCCCATAGAATAAAAAAACCGAGTTTATTTAGAAAACTTATTTTGTTATAAAATAATGGAATAATTATATTATAGGGGGTTGATAAAGAAAATATTATAAAGGAGCTTATGAGAATGTGTTACCGCTTAATCCGATAAGTCTTTTTGGTTTGTTCCAAAATGATTCATTGGATTGATTTTATATGAATGGTAAGATTATATAAGGAATGGACGGATGTAGGAAAGTGGATTAAATATATATTTTCCAATCCTATGTGGTTTTAAAGGTGTGAAGAAGAAGGAGAGGTGGTGTCCTTCTATAGGGAAGGGAAATGACACACTGGAAAATTTTGAAAACAAGTTAGGTTTACAATTTTTTTTATCTAAATAAAATCATAACAAACCCAAAAAAACAAGAATGGAAGGTTCATGGTAGATTCATGTCCATAAAATTTGTTTTGTATAATCATCTAGGAAGTTTTGTGTCTTAAATTTATATTTTAGTACTTTATTAACATTATCCTTATAAGGCCCCAACCTTAAACATTACTTAATCTTGAGTTATTACAAGAATACACATTGAGGATCTTATCAGTTTTAGAGTTTTAGAGAATTAGATCATAAATCATGCATTACATTCCACATTTAAACAAGGTGGTTACATAAAAGACAGTATTCATTTTTCCCATCAAAGGAGACATATTTAAAATAAAACAAGTATTCTTTCGTGACACTATCAACACATCATGTACTTTTCCCTTGACCTGTGAAAAACATTTCAAAAACTCCGGATGAGCATAAAAAGCTCAGTAAAGGATATAAAAGTACGAAATGAAAACATTAGTCCATGTATACATAAGAATTAATGAAATCATACTTTACTCATAAAATATAAGAACTTTAACATACCGTATCAAATAATGAATAACTCATAGAAATCATAATACATAAAGGTAACTTGAGGCATTCATAACATTCTTACATAGGGAGTAACCCTCATGGTTACGTTTAGAATACCCATCACAGTATATTCCCTAAATATCTTCAGAGAAACCGTAGAATTTAACTCCTTCCTGTTACCCAATTCATTGGAGAGCTATATCGGGCTCACCCTCCCTTAGTTTATCACAGAACTACCCGTCTTCATAAACAATGTCCAAGAACCATAACATAATCGTATCACATAAAACATGCATTAAGGAAACATAAAATTTCCACATTTCAATCACAAGATATAAATAACACATTGATATAATAAAAAAATTATCAAAACCATTTTCAATACCAAAATAAAAGAAAAGTAAAACATGGTATTTATTTTTCATTTAAAAAAAGTTATGGCTTGTAGAGGAAGCCGAAACTCAAATAATGGTCACGGTGGCGGAGAAGTCGTTGTCGCCGTATACATACGAAAAAACATTCCCTTTTTTCGTTTAGTAAAATGCTTCGTATAAAAAATATTCCTTTTTAATAAACATAAAATTCAAAGGGGTTTATACACCGTATAAAATAAGGTCGTTTATAAAACAAAATATTCCTCAATGAAAGGAGATTGAAATGATGTCCCATAACTCATGTCCGACATGACTCGATCATTCTTTAATCTCCTGAATAATAAACTAGAGTTAATTTTTATTTTCTTAAGAACCTTTTTCGAGTTCGTTATTCCTTTTATATCACTTATTACCATGTTATGAACATTATGCAATTATTTATGTTAATAATGGTCGTTTTGTTGACCCTTGGCACTAAAAATAAACTTCTTGTAATTACAAGTTGTTCATGTGGAAAAATATCCATTATATCCAAGAATTATATTCATGATGTAGATATCATATATATCATATATATCCAATATATTCATGCATTTATAATATTACCTAACATTTAGAGGTAAGAAATGAAATGCACAATTTATGGAGACGGTAAGCCGTACGTATGCATGGATGCTACTTTCATTTCTATTTCGTATTTAATGGAATGAAATCATAATTATATAAAGGTATATTATAATTATAGTATTATATCATATATAATATCATTAACTCCATCCTTCATACGTCCCATATATGACATTAACAAATCAAATCACTTTGAGGGAGCAGTAGTCTGCACTTCCAGAAATGAAGATATCATGTTTACCCATATTGGAAACCATAAAGGAATGCCATAAATGAAAAATACAGAAGCATAAAGAAAAAATAAACATAATATATATCATATATAAATAGAGATAAATCTTAATGGCCACCATGAAAGGTGTTAAAATAAGATTAAACAATCATCGTTTCATGAGGTAGAAATTCTCCATCCCTAGAAACAATATGTTATTTAACTATTAGATGAATGTGTGTGTAAGTGTAGCTCAAATAATTCTCATAAAAACCTCCTTGTATATTTAAGATACTGTTTTTGTTACAAAATAAAGGAATAAAAAGAGTTTAGGGGGTTGGAGAAACAAAATAAAACAAAAGAACACAAGTGAAGACATTACCTTTAAATCGAGTAACTCCTCTTGGTTTGAAATAGAAGGGTTTCATGAAGAGTTTTATGAATAAGGTAAGGCTTATAGGAAGAAGAGAAGGATGTGGAGAGTTATAATGAGTATAGATTGGATGATCCAATGGCTTGAGAGGTGTGGGTAAGGAGGTAGAGGTGGGGGACTTTTATAAGAGGGAGGAGGGGCACTCATGGAATGTCAAGAAATGTTACTTTATATTAAAATGAGTTTCAGATTTTAAAGGTCCCACATCGATATATTTCTAGGATAAGGTGATAAGGGTTAGAAATATTCTCATACAATAAGACTTTGACAAGATTATGTCTTATATTTTACATTATATTTTCATTTTATTTAAATCGTTCATTAATGAGGTAATCTCTGCATCATCATGGTGTCATAAAAAATTTAATTTATTTAATGTCTAAAAATTATAAAAAAAATAAAATGATGTAGGAAATATTTTTATATTTCCAATTAATATTTATAGTCCAAGTGATCATTTATGTAGACAAAATTAAAATTGTTTTACTTAGGTGTTACAAACTGTTGTGATATTCTCCTCTCTTTAAAAATAAAATGATAAAGTGTCACTATCACCCAAAAGTGATTCCATGGGGTCCCAATGATTGGCACAAGGAATCCCATGGTCGGCCATGACACAACCACAATAATTATGACACATGTTGGGGTCATTTTTTATTATTATGATATTATTTTATTATCCTTAACTACCCGATTACTAATTAATGACGATAATTAAAGATAATTAACTTGGTTACTATTCATAATGTAAATAAAAAGAATCTTAATTACATAATTTGGACCTTATGATTCCAAATATTGAATCCATTTTACCAAATTCCAAACACATAAATTTTAATAATTAATTTAAAAATAATTCCCATTGTTAAAACAAATAGCGGGTTGTTTTGAAACAATATGTATGAAATGTTTTTCACTTGTTTATGCCCAATTCCAAAGTGAAACTAATTATAATGTCCACCATTGGATTAAATAGTAAAAATATATTCTATTTACACTTTAAAACCAATTTAATAGATAATATAGCCATATAATTAAATTATATGAAAAGGCAGTTATGAAGTAAAATATAGTATTTTTCACTATTCATTAAAAAATGAACATTGTCAGAAAAATAACAAAAATTTATCCAATGTAAATATAAATGTCCCAATACTAAAGAATAAGTTTATTTTGAAAAATATAGCTTATAAAATTGTAAAAATATTGATTTAAAAACGGTTCTCCATCAAAAGGTGGTAAAACAATCTTTTAAAAATATTAGAGAATTCTATGCTTAAGATTGGATTTATTCTCATTTTAAACCTCTAAAACACTATCTAATTAGTAAATTGACATAGATCGAAAAATCCATAATTCTTTACTTACATGGGATTTTACAATCCTCCTCTTAACCATTGTAATTAATTTAAATCACTTAAACTAATATTTTTGGTCAAAGACTAATTTGACCTTATTTGAAATTATAAATTATTTTGATTCCAAATACAGAATTAATTATTCCAAATTATAATAATAGAAGTTATAGAAATTAATTTTAGTTTATTCTTGCTGAGGGGACGACACTGTAGGTTTTTTAAATAAAAATATCCAAAAAATTCTATGTTTCTATACAGAATTTTAATGTTGAATTGATTCTGATGACCTATATTAGAATAATTTGTAAAAACACAAAATAATTAAAATTTTAAAACTAATTAAATTTTCATTAAAAATTATAAATAAATTAGGTAAAAAAATAGTCTTAAATTAAAATCTGATCTTTTTCACTAATCATCAAAAACTGATATTTCTCTGAAAAATACCATAAAATCACCATAAACTAATCTTGACAATCTATATTCAAAAAAGCTAGTTTATTTTATCAAAATAAAAATAAAAATGTATCTAAAATGAATTTATGTTTTTCACTAAAGGACATGACAAGTAGTTTATTTAAGAAAATATTATTTTTAATCACATAAGGACTTTACCAAAAAAATAATATCTTTCATAATAAAGATTTTTTATTTATATAAAAACATTATAAAAAATATTTGAAAAGATTTTATCACTATTCCAATTACTATTTTTAGTGTTTAGATTAGAAATATATCATTTAAATAATTATATCAATAAATTGATGTTTTGTGTAAACTCAGTGTTGTATGTAACATACACCAGGTCAATTATCTATGTTGTACACTCCAATTCAGTGTTTCATGTAACATACACCAAGTTGAAAGCTAGCCTCAACATTCCGTGTATAGAAAGCTAAAATTTATGTTGTGTGTAGAGTATGATTAAATTGCTTTTCATGTAACAACCCATATAATGATAAAATAAATCATTTTTATTTATTAATTAGATAATAATTAAAATATAAAATATGTTTAATAGTGTATATGATAAATTTAGTTTTATGAATATAGACATATTTAAAAAAAATTGTTTTACCGCTTTTAAAGGGAGAACCCAATTTAAATATAGAATTTTAAAACAATTACTCTCTATTTTAAAAAATTAATTTTTTCTTTGGAAGGGGGATATCAAAATTTACACTGGTTGAATGTTTTTTACTATTATGAAAACATTGATTTTTTGATGAATTATGAAAAATATGGCATTGTAGTTAATAAACATATTTTTCATTTAATTAATCATTATACATCAAGATGATATTTAAAGTGATTATAGATCAATAATAAATTTATTGATATAATTTAGGTCATTGGAATCATTTTTATATTGAAATTATATTTTGAAATGTATTGATATTTTGAACACCCCTTTTACCTACCTTCTCGCCACACCTCCTGGATTAGTGTTAAAACTAGTTTAACCAATTATGTGAATTGAATTTTCAAAAATGAAAAAACAAGGTTATAATATATATGAATATTGAGGTCTAATAAAAAAAATAAATTTGGGGGAATAATGACATTAGAATTTTATTTACCACAGTTAAAGGTAATTAGGGTAATTAAAGATGAGAATAATATTATAAAAATATAAAATTACACTTAAACTTTTCGTAATTTAATTTTATGAGTGGGTTTAAACCAAAATAAACCTTGTGATGATATTATATCCTTTTTAAATTACTTGTGTAAGAAAATTACTTTTATTATAATTTATTTAAAGATATGTTAAAATTTTCATATTGATATTTTTAATAAATAAAACAATTCTAGTATGGGGTTATATATAAATAATATTAATCTAAAAATGGTCATTAAAAAAATAAAATGATTATCTAAATAATTATAATTTACTTATTAATTTTAGACCTCAAATAATTAAATTTAATTATGAAAGAATGATGATCTAATAATTGATTTATTAAAGGACAAATCAAATAAATGATATTAATAATATTAAACAAAATATAAATTAATTTTTTTATACCATACAATAATTTTATGGATTAATAAGAGATGTTATAGATAATTTAAATTATTTTTTATAATTAATTTATATCATATGATTTTTAAAATATTCATGCAATAACATTAATTTTTTGTTATACATGTTATGCTAATTATTTTAACTCTGAAATTGTAAATTACTTAATAAAACAATAAGAGTTAAATGAGTTAAATAATAATGATAAGGATTAATGAATATCCAAAACATAATTAATTTTTATTTAATGAAGTGATTTTGAACCATGAGAATCCTATTTATGAACTATGTCATCTTGGGACTATTTGGAATAGAAAATGAATTTATATTAATTTAATACATTTTATAATTCCAGTAGTGCCCGTCCTCTCTCATATAAAAGGAACTATTATATTCTATTTATTAAAAATAGAAAACCATTTTATTCATCATTATATGCCCAAAACCCTTAAATATTTAAATCTTCACATTCATAAGGCCTTATTTTGGGCATAAAAACCTTCATAGAAGAATTAAGTTGTTAAGAAAGCTGATCATCTGAAATAAATGTAATGTTTTTTTTCTATTTTTATTTTATTTATTCTACCACTTCCTTAAAATATAGACTAGCCATTATGATATAATTACCCTAATATAAAAAAATAATGATATGATATTATGATAATTCCATGACCAAAATCCAACTCCACTTGTATCAAATGGTAAAAGAATTAATCGTTTCTTCATACGTGTGAACTGTCACCTCCATGAACCGATATAATTTGTTTTCCATAACTACCTCTCTTGAATAATTTTAATGATGGAATTAATGTTTAAATTTTATATTAACTACATATTAATCCTTATGATATAAAAATTTTCCAATTAGTTTCTCTATTTCCTCACACGTAAAAATGATAACATTTTTCGTGCGTACATGTGAACTATCACCTCCACAAAGAATTGTGATTATATTTTATTCAATACATCACTTGTATGAAATAAATAATTATATTTAAATTATTAATATAATATTTATTAATATATAATCATTATGGAAATATAAAATAATAATTACCTTGTTACCATATTTATCAATGAAAAATGAAAACATCACTCATGCGTATGTACGACCTACAACCTGTATGATTATAACATTGATTATCTTTCATAAAAATTATTAGTGAATTGATTTAAAATTATAATTAATATATAATGGTGATAATTAAATCATTTATATTATACTGGAGATGATGGACATATGGCCATATGAAAAATTTACATCATACATAGCTAATTTTTAACTCAATTACCGAATATTGACAATACATCTAATTATACCTTAAATAATTAGGTAATTGTTATAAAATTACGAATTAGTGATATAAAGGGAATTATAAATTTAAAAAATGTTATAAATCAAGTAGAAATTATCTTATCATTATTATTCAATAATATAAAAACAGTCAAGACAAATCATACTCATAGTAAGCGAGTTCATCTCAATCTCATTTCGTTGAGGTATATAAGGAAGTTATACAAAACATTATTTTATATGGTTTAAAATCAACCCCTATGACTTTTATGTTCATTAAAATTTCTTTGAAATAAATATTTTTATATAGATAATTGTAAGAAATGAGAAAATGAATGTTTTTAATGTATACCTCAATAACAAATTCTTCACCACCATAACCATTGTTTGATATTCTGTTTTTTCTACAAGACTTAACGTTTTTAAATGAAAAATAAATAACAGATTCCATTTTATGGTTATTTAGATATTCAAAATGGGTTTGATAATGGAAAAATTATTTCAATATATTGAAATGATTTATTATGATTTGAAATGAAATTTAATGAGTGAAATGTTGATAATTACAATATTTTATGTGTTATGATTATGTAATGGTAAATGGAAATTTTATGGGTGGTTACATTATAAACCAAAGATGGATACTTCCATGATAACCCAAGTATGGGTGGTTATGTTATGAAATCCAATGCATTGCTTATGTAATTTGGTCGTATGGCTATCCCATTTGTGATATTGATATGTATGGATGTTGGCCACATGTTTATTCCATTAAATTATGATTATTCCCCAAGATACCTTTTATATTATGTATACTATTTTTATGTATTGTATGGAAATTTCTGGATAACTGAAAAGGCATGAATTGAGATTATTTTGATGGAAAGTATTTACTACTTCTGATGTGTGAAATGTATTACATTATGATGAAGTATTCAAAGATTTACATATTTTTACAAGACTAACATTTTCCCTTAATTTTGTATCCCTTACTGTATTTTTTTATGCTCAGCCAATGTTCTGAAATGTTTTCAGAGTAATTAAAGGGGAATATAGTAAAAAATTGGATAAAGGAAAAGTTAAGATGGTTAAATAAAAAATGAAACTGTGTTTATTTTTAAAATATTTCATCTTGTGAAAAAATGAAAAGTATGTAAAGGTGTCTAAATTGTAACATTTGAGTTGTTATGTATGAATTATGATCTAATTATCTAAATATATAAATGTGAAAATATCCTCAATGTGAAATAATGTAATATTCTAGACATAACTCAAGATAATGTATTATTTTAAGGTCACATCCTTATATTTTGTATCAGTGTATGATTTAAATACCACTAGAGGTTAGAGAAATATTAATAACTTACCTTTGAAATAGTTTTCCATATGGTCTAGTTAAAATGTTTTTAGAAGTTGAATACTACCACGTTGCTCTGACTAAAATATATTTTCTCTGAATGGTTTTCTATATAGGAAATAGTTCATCTATGATGGGAATTAATCTAGAGGAAAAAAAATCCAAATTACAATCATGAGATGGTCAAAAATAAAACTGAATGGTTTTTTGTAGTGATGGATCATTTTACTCATGCAATTAATGGTGTTGGTTTCCATGAACACGATCAACTAGATCAACCAAATAGGAATATGTTTATAGTGGATCATTTCACGAGGAAATGTCCCCCATCATTCAGATGATAATATGACCCCATGATAGCTGAATAGGGGATTAAATCAGTAGAAAATATTTTTTATGAAATGGGGTTTTCATATAATCATATTTTTCGTGTTTTTATTTATCATTTTGATGGTGAATCTAATCAGGGGTGTTCTATTTTCATATATATCATAGGATGTGAAGATAATGACGCCATGGAATAAGATTAATTTAATAATATATTCCTTGAGAGGTATTTTCCGATGTATGTTTCACATAGGATGTAAAATAAAATTTTGGAATTGTGAAAAAAGAGTAAGATTCAATGGTTTTATATGAAGAAAAATTACCCCATCTGGAATGTTATGTACAAAATTTTACCTACGATATTGATAGTAAGATAAATTGGTTTTAGTCTAGATTGAAGCCATGATATAGACGAGAATTATACTCATGTGAGTTTAGAGGCTCTGATAAAATTTTCAGATTTGTTAAGAAGATAGAAATGGTGTTTTTTATGATCATGTATCTCAGGAGATCAAAAAAATAAGTGTTCTAGTTGGTAAGAAATGGGAAAGAATTCATTAATGATGTTTGGAGGCAAGAAGAATTACTTTACAACTTGTGAGAAGTGTGGTAAAATTAATCAGGGGGAATATCTCTCAAAATTTGGGAAGTGATTTTAATGTGTTAAGAATGTCCATATTGACCATGATTTCAATGGATATTATCCGGAGGGGAATGAATAACTAGTGGTAATATAACAACCCTGCTCTTTATTACACACTTAAACATGATTTATTACAAAAAATTTCACATACGACAACTCTAAGGATCGAGAGGTCTAGTGTCGTGGACAAGTAAGAACATTACATAAAAACATATAACATAAAACCCAACTTCTTTATTGAAAAATTCTTTTACAAGACCACAACATTTCATCGTATATACCATTGCATGGGATAACAAGAGGACATACATAAGAAAAGGGTGGGATATAAATCCCAGTAAGGGAGTAAATAAGTAATAACATGAAGAATACAATACATGTTAAAAAATAGGAATATCAATAGAGCACAATATAAACATGAACAAAAAGTAATGATATAACATGGTTAGAATAACATGGAAATGTGACAATAACACTTAACATGATATTAGTATAAACCAAGGCTCATTGCACATGGATCATGAGTAAACGCTCTTTACACTTGAGTTAACATGAGTAAACCCTCATTAAATGTGAATTATCATGAGTAAACCCTCATTGCACTTGATGTATCATGATACTACTCTTTACACAATTCATTTGAGTGATATCAGGTCACACCCATTATAAACCTTTCATTTCATGCATAAGTGCTCAACATGGATCATAAAACAAGGAATCATTCGACATCATCATTTATTCCACTATAAATAAATGTTTAATAAATACATGAAACTACATAATCAATAAGTAAATGTGAATAATGGTGAATACTATTGATAAAGAAATGGGCATGGTATTCACTACACAATTACTTTTTCTTGGAAAATCGCGATGCAATTTCGGCAGCATAACATTATGACATAAGAATTCATAAAAATGGTTGATGAGAGATAATGGGGTATATCATCATATTTAAATGAAATGGATATTAAGGAGGTAATATAGATACATTTCCCAACAAATGTAATGGAAGTTAGATTCATAATATAACAGAATTTCTTGAATGTAAATGAAGAGAGAGAAATCCCTTACAGAATTTCTTCATGGTAATGAGTGTACATGGGATGAATTAATGAGAGAGAATGGGGCATATAATAATTCAAAAATAATGAGGGAATTATTGTAAAGGTGAGAAATCATATCCCAATATTTGTAATTAAAATTAAAAGGGAGTAACAACATAAATAAATTTTGACAAAAAATGGGAATAGAAGAAAGTTTTTACTTGGATGTATAATCCCAAAGGATTGGGATAGGCTTGAGAGAGGCTTATAGAGTGATTTGGGTGCCTTATGAGGATTCTATAAAGTGAAGGGAAGTGTTTTTTGGATCTCTAAATGGTTTTAGTGATGTGGAATGTGAGATTCTATGGGTTTATATAGGAAAGGAGAGGGAATTATTTATAATTTTGGTTTTTGACATTACACATTGATCTAATCAAAACCCCAAACCATCACATGTTTTTTACCCATGGTTTTGGGCAAATGGGAGTTGAAAACATTATTCTATAAGGCCAATGAATGAAAATTTTAAGATATGAAGCTTTCTTATGTGGAGGTTAGTCACACTCTCAAGGAAATCATTTTAAATAATTAAAATGATTTATAAGTCTTTTATGGTCCACTAAGGCACCATAAAATTACCAAAAAAATCTAAAATCACATTATTTTAAAGGTAAAACGTATATTGGCTGAATTAACCTTTTATTTTATTTTATAACATCACTATTTGGTTATTATGATGTCATAAAGCACATTATATATTTAAATGATATTTAATTTTTACCCAAAAATTCGACGATATAAGAATATTATGGAAAATTCACCACTAGATAATTTTGACATCCTAATTCCTAAAATAACATTCAATTTATCTAAATAATATTCTAAATATGTGAATTTTCAAATTTAAAATAAAAACCAACATTTATTAAAAATTCATGGGTTTTGAAAAAAATAGTTTTCAATCCTTAATAAAAACTAAAATTATATTCAAAAAAATTATATGACAATTTATATTTAATAAAGATTAATTTAGAAATAATATTTTATTAAAAAATTATTTAATTCAAAAATTCAAAAATTCATCAAAATAGATTTATTAATCGAATATTAACTAAAAATACTATTTTTTCTTTAAGAACCATTTACAATGTAACAATAATAAAATGAATGTATATTCATTAATATATAAAAAATAATAAACATAATTATAGTTCTAGGTTCTTGTTACATAACCCGTTATAACAACCACATAAGTCCTTAGGGTAAGGTGTTCGACGGTGACAGTCTCTTGGGGCGGCTCAGATAACATCACTCAAGTGGTAATATATATTAACATCCACTTCTCCCATAGATGGTTCCTTTCAAGCATAACATGTTTAAACTCGGCTTGGGCTTGGTCAAGACTGAATCCCAATGATGCTACCTCCTTTCCAAGATTTGAAAAATGGGCATCGTATGGAGCAATTCTACAAGATGAGGCCATCACATCATTTTTTTGAGTAAATTGAATTTGTTAAAGCCTTATATTTATACTAAGCATGTTATCACTATTGAAAAACTATATTAGCAATGATAAAAATTTGTAACAGTATTTTAAAATCCAAAAACATAAAACCATGGAAGATTATATGTTTTATATAACCATTTTTACATAATAAGACTTTTAATTAGATCAAGATGAATTTTCATTAATAAAAGTTTGGGTCATTACAATCTTCCCCCCTTAAGAAATTTCACCCTCAAAATTTCTTTTTTCCCATACTAAAACAGATGAGGGTAACTCTGCTTCATCAATACCTCTGATTCCCATGTTTCTTCTTAAAACATGTGGTTTACCAACAACACCTTGATGACAGGAATTTCCATATTTTGTATAAATTTTCCCCTAGGATCTTTTGTCTTCACCATATTCTATTTATAGGAGAGGTCCTTCTCCAATGGTACCACCTCTGGATTGAGTACATGTGATGGGTCAGGTATGTACTTCCTTAAGAGTGATATATGTAATACATCATGTACTTGAGATATGTTTTATGAGTGTTATAGTTGATTGGGAACTACTCCAATGCGATCAAATATCTCAAAAGGGCTGATGTACATTGGACTTAGATTTCCCTTCTTCCCAAAACCAACAACTCTATTACTTGGTGATATGTGGAGGAATACCATATCCACAACATCAAACTATAGTTCTTAGTGATGATTATAATCATAGATCTTTTTTCAACTATGAGAAGTTTTAATATACTGCTGGATGGTCTTAACCTTCTCCACCATTTTAAGACCTAGTATTTTTATCTCCCCAAATTCATCCCAACATGTCGTTGTTCTTCACCTCTTCCCATAAAGGGTTTTGTAAGGATCCATTTGTATTCTTGAGTGAAAACTATTATTGTAAGGGAACTCAACTACAGGATGATTTTCATCCCATCCTCTTTTGATGTCCATTGAGAATGATCTCAAAAGGACCACATGTGTTTGGATAGTCCACTCATATTGGCCATTATTTTGAGGATGAAAAGCCGTACTGAAGTTCAGCTCAGTATTTAGAGTGTGTTGGAGACTCTTCTAGAACATAGAGGTGAACCATGGATCTCGATAAAAAATAATCGATAGTGGTACTCCATGAAACATTACCCCTTCTACGATTCATATCTGTGCTAGTTGATCCAATATGAAATCATATCAAATTTCCAATGAAGTGTGCAGACATTTTATAACAACCCATAACAACCCATATGGCATTGTTTCCTTTGGATTTCTTTGGAAGTCTGGTGAAAAATTCTATGGTGATGTTCTCCCATTTACATGTTGGTATGGGTAATGGTGGTATCATCCCATTAGACTTTTTCCTCTCAGACTTTACTTGATGACATAATAGGTGCTTTGATGTATACTCATGGATCTCCTTCTTCACGTTATCCCACCAATAATTCTTTCATTGATCTTGATACATCATTGTTCTTCCTGGGGGAATGGAGAAATATGAAGCATGTTCATCATCCAAAAGTTATTTTTAACTCTGAATTTTCTGGAACACATAGTCTTGACCCAAATATCAAAATTCCTTTTTTATTAACATTGAACTCTGAGTATTTACCTTTTCTAATAGTTTACACTTTCTTCTGAATTCCCACATCATTCTTTTGAGCATCCTTTAACCTTTCCAAAAGAGATGGTTGAGCAATAATTTGTGAAAGGATTGATGATTTTCCCTTCTTTATGATTCCCATGTACATCTTCATCAAATCTAAGAAGATGAGATCCTTTTAAATTCTCAATAATGAATGAGTTGCTAGATTATTTCTACTTAGAGCCCCCACCGCCTTTTTTTGTTTCCTAGGGTGGTAATGGATTGAGAAGCTATAGTCATTGATAAACTCTAACTATCTTCATGTGTGCATGTTAAACTATTTCTGTGTGAATATATACTTGAGGCTTTTGTAATCTGTATATATTACAAAATTCCCCCCAAAGAGGTAATGACCCCAAATTTTCAAATCAAAGATTACTGCAGCCAACTCCATATCATGTATTGGATAGTTTTCATCATGATATTTCAATTACCTTGAAGAATAGGCAATGAAATTGTCATTCTGCATCAACGCACAACCCATGACCTTCTTCGAAGCATAACTAAATATGAAAAAATCCACTTGCGGGTAGTGTGATCCCAGACGCAATGTAAGCTTCCTTATCAACTCTTTGAATATCTCTTCACACTCATCACTCAATGAAAACTTCACTCCCTTACATGTTATATTTCTAAGAGGGATTGAAAATCATGATAAATTTTTCACAAATCGTTGATAATATCAAGCTACCTCAAGGAAGCAACGAATATCCATCACCGATGTTGGACACAACCATCCCTCAATTGTAGTTGTCTTGGAGGTATCCAAAGATATCCCAGTGAATATGATGATATGACTCAGGATTGAGACTTCATTCAACAAAAACTCACACTTTTTTTACTTTTCATATAGATTCATCTTTTGTAATGTCTCTAGTACAATTCTTAGATGCTCCTCATAATTCTCCTTGGTATTGGATTATATTATAATATCATTAATAAAGGCTACCAATAATTTATTAAGGTAATCTCAAAATAAACTATTCATTATATCCATGAATATTTCGGGAGATTTAGTGAGTCTAAAAATCATTACTATGAATTCATAGTTCTCGTACCTTACACACAATGTAGTCTTTGGGATATCTTCCTTCTTCACCCATACTTAGTAAAATTATGACCACAAATACACTTGGAGAATTATTTTTCTCCACACATCTGATAGAACAATTCATCAATTCGGGGTAGAGGAAACATGTTATTTATGATGATTTAGTTGATCTAACGATAATCAATGAAAAGGTACATTGACCCATCCTTTTGTTGATGAAGAGGACTAGTTCACCCCATGGTGAAGCACTTAGGTATATAAACCCTTTATCCAGATTATCCTGTAGTTGTATCTTTAGCTCCACTTTCTCCACAACAACCAATCCATATAGAGTCTTCGATATTGGAAAATCCTTAGGTATAAGATCAATCGATACTTCAACATATCTTCTAGGAGGAAGACAAGACAATTCCTCAGAAAACACTTCAGTTAATTCCGTCAAAAGAGGCATTTCTTCATGGATGGTGTCTTAATTAGACACAATCATCAATGCATGATAAATGTCCTCATATGAATTTAATATCCATGCTCTAGATTGTGGTACTAAATAAGATTCATACACCTTATTTTACTTGTATAGAATCGATGGTCAATTCTGCATATAGAGATTGATTTCCCTGTCACAAAAATTTATGTTGAATCTATATACAGAAAGAAAATCTATGATAATAGTTGCATAAAATTCAACCAAAGGGGGTATGAAAAGGTTCTCAAGGATTTTAAATACACAATTTGTGATAGGGGAGTAGTTATATTCATGGGATGCAATAATTCCCCCCATTTTCTGTTCTCACCGATATCATTAATTATGTGATTTGTGGTGGTTTTAGGATGGTTCTAGTAAACGTTTTTGATATAAAAGAATGAGTAGAACCAGAATAAAAAGTATGACCTCTATTATTTAATGAATAACTAGCGCACCTATCACCACTTTGTGGTTGGGGCCCACTTTGATAGTAGTGATGTAAAAAAGCTCTCTCTTACTACCTTGGAGGTTGTTGGTTACCTCAGAAACCCTTGGATTAGGGAACTGGTTTGAAAAGTTCCCAGGTTCTTTATAGTTGAAGAAATGAACAATGTTTTGAGGCTATAATGGAGTGTTCCTCTCCTCTATCACAGTAGTGGGGGTTTTCGGGTCATCATTTAATTTCCATGTGCCCTTATCTTCCACACCTAAATTATTTCTTTGTCCCCTTCAGGAAATTTATAGGGTGTTTCTTTCCGCACCTTTGGCATGTGGGGTGCTATAATTTTATAGCACCATTGGATTTATCCATAGGAACTATAGGATTAAAGTACACTTTACTCTTCTTATCCCCTTAATAACACAGGGATTTTCCAATCTCTACTTTGACTATGGAGGCACATCAGACATTTTCTTCATAGCTATCAAAGTCATAGATCACCAGGGCTTTCTGTAGGCTAGGTTTTAGCCCACTAAATAAGTGGTAAGCCTTGTATTTGGGAGTAATGATAATACTGAAGGCATATTGTGAAAGACTTGAGAAAATTTCTTGGACTCTTTGGTGGATTTTTCGTCTTTTTGTTTGAGGGAAAAGAAGTCCATTTCCATCTAATGTTAGACGGTGCATGGAAAATATTTATCGAACAACATTTTCTATAAATCCATCCACTCCAACACCTCAATCATTTCCTCAGAATTCATATTCTGGATCAATTTCCACCATTGATCAGCTTTACTTTCCATATGATAAGCATCCAGAATAACATTCTATTGTTTTGAACATTGAGATATGAACAAGATATTTTCAATAGAGTTGATCCATTGTTCAGTGATTGAGAGTTCATATTTTCCATTAATTTTTGAGGCCTTTATCTCATGAGACATTAAATTGTGACTTGTTCTTTATTAGGTGGGGGGATGAACGTTCCTCTTTACCAATGTTTCTATTGGAAACTTTAGTTAACTTAGAGATTATTTTGAAAAATTTTGTGATTCCCGCTCCTATTGGATTGGGAACCTCATTAGAATAATCATCACATTGATCCTAACATCGGTTGTTAGCCCGAGTCCTCCTATTACCAGCCATTAGCTGGAATAAATGGAAAGTTAGGGGTAACACATAAAGGGTAATCCAAAGAAAAAAAGGGATAACTTATAAATTACATTTATTTCCATAACATATGTATTTATAGGCTTCAATATATGTTATCCATGATCTACTTACCAACATATATTGTTTGAAAAATTGTTTTATTCCCTTAAAATTAGTCCATAATATGCTTATAAATTTACCAAATCATATCTCTCGAGAGGGTCATAACCAAGAGTAAATCAAGGACCATTGTCATGCAATGGTTCCTGTTCGATCCTTTCACAAAGTTGTGTTTTTGTGTTTTACCCCTAAGTACATCTATTCTAGAGCCACCTCTACTTGTTCATATCCAGACATGGATGTAAATTCTTGATAAGCCACTAACTATATACTCAACAATATTTAGGGATGTTTTTATTATACTCAGTCTTATCCCTAAGTATTTCACTAGGATTTTCTAATCTTAATCCAAAAAATAACTAATCCTATCCTATGATACCAACTATAACAACTGTAGTATTTATTACATACTTAAACATGATTTATTACATAAACATGCACTTCAAAAAACACTTAGGATCGAGAGGTATAGTGTATTGGGAAATTAAGAACATTACATAACAACTTAAAACCTAAAACCCAACATCTTTATTGATAACTTCTTTAACATGACCACAATATTCCTCCGTACATAGCATTGCATGGGATAAATAGAGGACATATATAAGAAGAGGGTGATATATAAAGCCTAGTAAGGGAGTAAACAAGGAATAAAATTAAGAATAATGTACATGATAGAAAAAAAGGCATATCAATGGAGCATAATAGAAACATGAACATAAAGTCATGACATAGCATGGTTATCATAACATTGAAATGTGGCAACAACATTTAACATGATATTAGCATGAGCCAAGGCTCATTGCACATGAAGCATGAGTAAATCCTCATTTTACATGAGTTAGAATCAGTAAACCCTCATTAAACATGAATTATCATGAGTATAAACTCGTTTCACTTGACGTTTCGTGATATTAATCTTTACCCAGTGTATGAGAGCGCTATCAGGGGACACCCTTTATACACATTTCATTTCATGTTTAAGTGTGACACATGGATCATACAACATGGAATAATTCAAAATTATCATTTATTACATGATAAAGAAATGTGGAATATGTATATGAACAACTAAAATCGATAATTAAATGTGCAAAAAGGCGAATGATATCGAAAGAGAAATGGGCATGGAATGGACTACACAATGACTTTGTCTTGGGAAATCATAATTTAATTTAGGCAGCATAACAGTGTGACAAAATAATTCATAAAAATGTTTGATGAGAGAGAAAGGGGCATATCAAAATATTTACATGAAATAGAAATTAAGGGGGTCATATACATACATTTTCCATCAAATGTAATTAACTTAGATGCATAATATAAAATAACTTCTTGAATGTAAATGAGTATAGAGAAATCCATTACAGAATTTCAGCATGGTAATAGGTGTACATGAGAGGTTGTAATGAGAGGGAAAGGGTATATATTCATATTAAAATATGGAGGTATGTATATGGGAGGATCAAAATCATTCCACAACATTTTTAAATAAAATTAAATGGGTATAGGAACATAAATAAATTTGGACCAAAACGATAAAGGAAGAAATCCCTTGGAAGTATGATCCCAATGTCTTAAGAGAGGCTTGAGAGAGGCTTATAAAGATCTTGGGGTACCTTGGAGGATTATATAGAGATTAGGGTAGGTGTTGGTTGAGATCCAAATGGTTTTACTGAAGGGGAATTAGATTTTGAGTGGGATTATATAGGAAAGGAGAGGGAATTAATTATTATTTAGGTTTTGGACACTACATATTAAACTCATGAAAACCTCAAATCATCTAATGGGTTTTTCCCATTGTTTTGGCCAAAGTGGAGTGGAAAAAAATATTTAATAAGTAAAATATTCTAAATTATTAATGTATTAGGCATGATTATGTGGGGGTGAGTCACACTCTCAAGGAAATCATTTTAAAAATTTAAAATGATTTATAAGTCTTGAAGTGTCCACTAATGCATCATAAAATTTATCAAACAAATATAAAATAAATTTATTTTATGGGAAAATCATATATTGGACTAATAACACATTTATGTTATTTTATTAAATCACTATGGGGTAATTATTATGTCATAAAACACATTATATATTTAAATGATATTTAATTTTTATCTAAAAATTCCACCGTCTTAGAAAATTATGAAAAATTCACCGTTGGATAATTTCGACTTCCTGATTCAAAGAATAATATTAATTATATATTTATAATTTTCTAAATATAAACATTTTTTATTTTAAAATAAAATACAACTTTTATTAAAAATTCTTGGCTTTTGACAAAATTGGTTTTCAAACATTAATAAAAATTTCAATTGTATTCATAAAACTTTTATGATAATATATATTTAATAAAGAGTAATTTATTAAAAATATTTTATTAAAATATTATTTAATTTAAAAATCCATTACTTCATCATAATATATTTCTTAATTGGATATTAACTAAAAATACTATTTAAGCTTTAAAAGCCATTTACTAATTGACAATAATAAAATGAATGTATAGTCTTAATTCTATAAATAAGTAATTCACATAATTATAGTGCTATGGTATTATTACATAACTCCTTATAACACCTACATATTACCTATGGATAATGTGTGTGATGGTGACAGACTCTTGGGGCGGCTCAGATAACATCACTTGAGTGGTAATCTCTAATAACTTCCACTTCCCCCAAAGGCAGTTCTGTTCAAGATTAATGTGTTGATGCTCAGATTGGGAATGGTCAAGAGAAATACTAAATGATGTTAACTCCTTTCCAAGCCCTGAAAATGGGATTTGTATCGAGAAATTATACTGGATGAGGCCATCACATCCTTTGCCTATTTAAATAGGGTTTTTATAGCCCTATATTTATACTAATGATGTGATCACAGTTCAATGACTATATTAGAAATGGTAACAATTCTTAACGGTATTTTTAAATCCAAATTCATAAAACCAAGGAAGTTCAAATGTTTTATATGACCATTTTTTACATAATAAGACATTTAATTATATCAGGATGAATTTTCATTTATAAAAGTTTTGGTTGTTATAGGTAAATATATTTTACTTATAATGAGTAAGGAAGTTATGATAATCTGTATCCAAACTTTATTACCCAGTGTGGAAACCCATAAATTCAAATGAATAACGGAATGAAAGAAACATTTCTTACTTTTATGGTGGACGTGGGGACATTAAATGAATTGGTGGATTGTATGTTACAGGTTTTTTTAAATTATTCAAATAATATGTTTTATTATATATCTTCACATTATTTCTTTTCTGAGATCATTACAAGTAAATTGGAAATATAACCTCATAAATGGGATGTTAATTTTTTCCAAAAACTAATGGGGATGTATTAAAGCATCCTAGACTTATAATAATCTTACTTTTATCATTGGTGTGATGGGTTTTCCTTCAAATCTAATTGAAATTTCCCTAGTGGTGTTTGATATCATTTTGGGTGTGGATTGAATTTTAGTTTATAATGCTAAAAAATATTTAATATAAAATAATGTTTTATTATATGATTTTTTACATTTGATAACATGCCAAGAAGCTCAAAGACTGATTAATGATAGATGTGAATGTTATCTAACTCATGTGGTTGAAACTAAAGTAACCGTTTTAATTAATGAAATCCTAGTAGTGAATTAATTTATTGATGATTTTCATGATGAATTTGTTGATATTATTCCTAATAAAGAGGTAGAATTTACTAGTGATTTAATCAATGATTATGATACTATTTCTGAACACCCTTATCTAATAGATCAAGAATAATTGGAGAAATTTTAAAAAATGGTTCCATGAATTACACGATAATGGTTTACTTCAACCTAGGACATCACCATGAGTTGATCCTGTTTAATTTGTGATAAATATAGATGCTTCTATGAGACTTGTTATTGATTATAGAGCCTTTAATAACATCACCATTAATGAAAAATATCATTTTCTTCATATCAATGTTTTGTTTGATCATCTTTAGGGAGCTTAGTATTTTTCAAAGATTCATTTGTAGTCTGGGTACCATCACTTGAAGGTGAAGTAGGATGACATTCAAAAGACATCATTCTGAATTATATATAAGAATTATGAGTATATAGTAATTAACATTGGGTTATCTAACATAACTACAATATTTATTATTATCATGGATGGAGTATTTTATAAATTTTTGGATTAGTTTTTTGTTCTATTTATAGATGGTATTTTGTTATATTCTAACACCCAAGAATAACTTTAAGGACACTTAAATATTGTTTTAAAAGAGATAAATGAAAAATACATTACATATAAGTTTTAGTAAAAGTGAATTTTGGTTGCAAAAAATTCATTATTGTTCATATTGATTCTATTAATGACATAACATTTGACCCTGCTAAAGTAAAATTTGCTAATTAGTGGCCAAAACCTACCAACGTCATAGTGATTCATAGTTTTTAGGGATTAATTGTTTATTAATAATAGTTAATTGAAAAAATTTCTTGTTCATGTATCCCACAAACTATGTTAACATGTAATGTATTTATGTTCATATAAATAAAATAATGTGATGATCTTCTTTTAGTCACTGGAAAGAAAATTAGTAAATGCCAATGTTTTGGCCATTCCTTAAAAAATGTTGAATTTTATATCTAGAGTGATGCTTTATAGAAAGGAATAGAATGTGTACTAATAAAAAATTATTAGTTAATTGATTATAATTCACAAAAGTTGAAATGACATGAGTTAAATTGCAGTACACATGATTTGGAATTTGGTGCTGTTGTTTTGCACAAAATATTTGGAGGCATCATCTATGTGGTGTAAAGTGTGGGATTTATTCTGATCTTAAGAGTTTGAGATATATATTAACTCAGAATGAATTGAACATTATACAAAGTATATGTATGGATATATTCTCGGATTATGATTACATTATTCATTACCATCCAAGAAAAGAAAACAAAGTTGTCGATGATTTGAGTCAAAAAAGTAATGCTACATTGCCAATTCTACATCTGGAACATGATCCTTTAGATAATGATTTGATGAATTTTTTTATGGATGTTTTTGATGCAAAAAATTACTCTATTTCGTTTCTGGTGTATGTGAAATAATCTATAATAGAAAAAATTACTAAAGCACAGAAGTAAGACATCAAGTTGTAGGAAAAAGTAGAATTAGTTCAGAAGGGTATGTTACTTGAATTATCATTGATAAATATTTTGTTTTGAGATTTTTGATGATATGATGTGTTATTTTAAATTCATATTACAAGAAATATTTGTTAACTGATTCTCAATATTCTCTATTCTCAGTTCATAAGGGCATCATTTTGATGTACAAAGACCTTCTATAGTATTATTGGTGTGATGGAATATAAAGATATATTGATGATTTTACCATGATATGTTTGAATTTTCAACTGGTTAAATTAGATTTGAAGTTACCAAAAGGGATGATTCATTATTTTGGAGTTCTATAATAGAAATGGAAAAATATACCCATGGAATTCATTGTGGGATTACCGAATACTTCTCAAGGTAATAATGTGATATGGGTTATTATTGATCAATTGACTAAATCTTATCATTTGATTCATATTATAGATACTCTATCTATATATCACCTTTCTCAATTGTTTATTTTAGATATATTGAGGTTAAATGGAGTTCCCCTCTCTATTATATCTATTCATGATCCCAGGTTCACTTATACCTTTGGGAAAATTTGTCAGAAGTCATTGGGTAATGATTTAAAATTCAGTACACCTTTTCATCATCAATAAGATGGGCAGACAGAATGAACAATTCATATGTTGGAGGATATTATATATGTGTGTTAAATGGATTAATAG
Source organism: Viscum album (assembly GCA_963277665.1). Lineage (NCBI taxonomy): Eukaryota > Viridiplantae > Streptophyta > Magnoliopsida > Santalales > Viscaceae > Viscum > Viscum album. The sequence goes on along the minus strand of OY728161.1, from coordinate 575,472,544 downwards.
GGAAGTTCGATCAATATGTTTATTTGGTTTATTTTTTTTATAATAAATGTTGTCATTCTATTATATAGATAACACCATTTGAAAAATTATCTCAAAAGCGGGGTCAAACTACTACTTTTTTTAGATGAAGTATGCTAAAGGAAGTTGATAAGTCCAGAATATGTTAAAGAAATGGTTGAGAAATTTTAGTTGATTCAGAGACACATGAGGACAACCCAGAGTTGGGAGAAAATTTATGTAGATAATCAGATTAAGGATCCTTTTTTGAGGTAGGTGATTATGTTTTTCTCAATGATTCCCCATGGAAATGTATGATGTGTTTTGGTAAGAAAGGGAAGTTGAGTCCAAGGATCATTAGACCCTATGAAATCCTTTAGAAATTGGGATCAGTTTCCAGTAGAGCACCTTTACCTTTTATTTTATCCTAGGTACACATTGTTTTTCATGTTTCTATGTTAAGAAAGTTTAGGCTAGATCCATCTCATATTAAGAGTAAAAAAGTAGTTCTGTTGGAAGATAATCATTATTATGAGGAACATCCAGTTATGGTTCTTGAACATAGAGAGAAAGTATTGTAGAATAAGGTTATTCATTACGTAATGGTTTTAGGCCAAACCCATATGGTTGAAGAAGAAACATCAAAATCTTAAAATTTTATGAAGGAAAAACATCCCCACTACTTTGATAAGTAAATAAAATTGAGAAAAAAGAATTTACAAAAGGTGGAAAATTTAACAACTGAGGAAATGATAAAATAATTATTTTTAATTTATTAATTAGATATTAATTAAAAGATAAAAAAATTTCAATAATGCATATGAAGTATCTAGTTTTAAGATAAATTTTTTTTCATCTAAAGAACTATTTTACCAGCTTTTGATGGAAAACCAAGTTTAAATATATTTTTTGTCATTTTTATAAGTTTTATTTGAAAAAATAAACTTCTTATTTTAAAGGGGGATATGAAAATTTATTTTGGTTTAAATTTTTTTATTTTTCAAAAAAGTGTCATTTTGTGATGAATAGTGAAAATTCTACATTTTATTTAAAATATGATTTTTCATTTAACTAATGATTATACATTCAATATATTTAAATTAATTATAAATCATTAATATATTTATTATTCTTATTTATTTCTTTGGGTTAATTTTTATATTGAAATAAGATATAAAAACTTATTGACATTTTGAATGTCTATTTTTCTCATAATCTCGCCACACCTGTGGGATTCATGTTAATCTTGAATTAACCATTTTATTTATTTAATTTCAAAAAAATCAGTAGGCATGGTTTTAATTAGTATGTAAATTTTTGTCCAATATGATCAAAATAAAATTTGGTGAATAATAATTTTAGTATTTTATTTACCACATTTTAAGGTAAATATGGTAATTAAAGGTTAAAATAAAATTATAATAATATAAAATCACTCTACCCCTTGTTCTAATTTAATAGGATTAGTGAAATTTGATAGAAATAAACCATATGACGAAATTTTAATCTTTTTATACTAATCGGGTAATAAAATTACATTTATGATATTTTATTTAAATATATGGTAAAATTGTCATACTCATATTTTTATAAAGTTAAATAATATTAATATAGGGTAATATAAGTGATATCATCGACTATATGTAGTATTTAGAAACATAAAACACTTATATACATAATTACTATTTATTTATATTTTTTATAAAATAAATAATGAAATTTGATTATGACACAACAATGATGCAGTAATATATATATATATATATATATATCAAAGAAAGAATAAAATAAATGATATTAATATTATTAAAAGAAATATAAATTTTAATATTTTATTCCATCAAAAAATTCTCTAGATGCCGTTGACCTATTTTTGATATGTTAATGTATTATTTTTGAAGGTATCATGTTTTATATTTTTTTAAAAAGTCATTTAATTAATAGTGTCTAAATTGGAAATATTTTTAACTTAAAATATAAAATATTTATTTAAATGATTTTCTGTTTATAAAAATCTATAAATTAGTAATCATGTTCAAATAAGAATAAAATATTCATTAATTCCACATTCATTGGTCTTTTAACATGTTATGGTAATTAATTTAACTCTCAAATTGTAAATTTATTAACAAAATTGTAATGAATAAAAGGTTTAAAACAAAAATATAAGGATGAATGAATATCCAAAACATGTATAATTTTTATTGGATAAATTTATTTTTACCCATACACATAATATCATCTAAATAAATAAACATAGACACATTTTGAATAGAAAGTGATTTTATATTAGTTTAATACTTTTTATAATTCCAAGAGTGGCCATCCCCTCTCATATAAAAAGTAACTTTTGTTTTCTATTCCTTACACATAAAAACATTTTTTGGGATATTCTCTACCCAAAAACTACCTATATTATTTTTCCACATTCTTCAGACCCTATTTTGTGTAGAACTACAAGATTGTAGGTGCTATGATGTTATGAAGGGTGATCATCCGAAGGAAATGTAATGTTTTTATTTAAGGTTTTCTATTTTATTTATACTTCTACATCTATCAAATATCTTCCAACCATGATGATATAATAACTCAAGTGTCCCTAATATTCTGAGATTTTATTATGATAATATAATCACCAAAATATTTCTCCACTTCTATCAAATGTGAAATGAATTAATCATTCATTTGTATGTGTGAAGTATCACCACCACAAATCTGTATAAATCATTTTCCATAACTATATCTCACGATTTGTTATAATTATGGAATTAATGTTATTATGTGATATTAAGGAAATAAAAAAATTATAATAGAATGCTATATAAATTAGGTTCTTACTGTCAACACACATCAAAATGATAACATCGTTCATCTGTACATGTAAACTATCACCTCCACGAAGCGACTCAATTATTTTATTCACCCCATAACATTTATGATATATATAACTATATTTAAATGATTAATATAATATTTATAATTATATTATTATTCTTTAATGTACAAATAATAATTACCATTTTTCCATATTGATAAATTAAAAATAAAAATATTACTCATGCATAGGTACGACCTACAATCTCCATGATTAAAACATTATTCATTTTTAATAACCAAAATTAATTGTTTAAATTAAATGTATAATTAATGTATAAATTTGATCATTATTTCAAGAATATTATTCTAGAGATGATGGAGTTTTAACCACATGTACAATTTATATCATCCCAAGTTTATTTTTGAACTCAAGTACCGAATATGGACCAAAATTCTGATGTGAACATAATTATTAAGTAATTGTTATAACATTTTGAATAAGATATATAATTGGAATAATAAAATTTATAATGGTTTTCAATAAATAACATATCATCCTATTTTTATTATTTATAATTATAATTAACATACGAGACAAATCATAGTCGAGGTAAGGGACATCATCTCAATCTCCTTTCATTGAGGTATATTTTGATATCATACACCACCTTATTTTATATGGTGTAAATCCAAACCATTTGAATTTTAATTTAAATAAAATTACATCAAGAGGAATTTTATATATTACTATTTTTAAAAAAACAAAAAAAATAAAATTTTTAACATATATAGTGATAACAACTTCTTTGTCACCATAACCGTTATTTGATATTTGTATTCCTCTACAAGACGTAATGTTTTCATATGAAAAATAAATCACTTATTTACATTTTTTTGTTATTTTGATATTGAATATGGGTTTTATAATGGATTTATTATTTAAATTTCTTGAAATGATTTATTATCATTGAAAATGATATTTTATGAGTGAAATGGGGATAATTTCAATCGTTTAGGTGTTATGATTATGTAATGGTACATGGAAATTTTATGAGTGATTACATGGTAAAACAAATATGGGTGGTTCTATGATAAACAATGGATGGTTGACTATGTTATAACATAAAATTCATTTTCTATGGAAGTCATCCATATGGATTTTCCATTTGTAAGATTGATAATTATGGAAGCGGACTGCATGGTTATTTCTTTTTAGTATGATTTCGACCCAAGTTTCCATTATATTTTATATATTCCTTCTATGGGTTTTATGGTAATATATTGATTATATAAAATGTAATAAAACCGATTATATTCAAGGAAAGCATTTACTACTTATTATTTTTTAAATTTATTCCTTTATGATAAATCATTCAAAGGTTTACAAGTTTTCCAAAGACTAAATTTTTTCGTTATTTGTGTACACCTACTAAGCTTTTTATACACATCGGATATTTTGAAATATTTTTCACATGAAATAAATGATAATATATTCAATGATGGTATAATTTAAAAGTTATGATAATTAAACAAGAACCAAAATCATGTTTCTTTTTAAGATATTTTTATTTTTTATAAAATGGATAGTGAGTAGAAGTGTCTCTATTTTAGCATTTGAGTTGTTATTTAAGAATTATAGACTAATTATCTAAATATGTAATCAAGAAAAGATCCCCATTGTGAAATAATGTAATATTCATTATTTAACCAAAGATAACGTAATATTTTAAGTTCGAGTCCTCAAATTTCTTATAATGCAAGTCAAAAATAGTGCATTAATGTAAAAAAAACTATTTTAAGGGTTAAATGAATTCATAAATATCTAAATGGTAAAATTAATTTTAAAACCATTCACAAAATCTTATGGTATTACATTCTACCCCCATTGAAAATAATTTCTCCCTCAAATTTATTATAGGTTATCAAAGGCTTTATACTTGAAATTGTCATTCATTAAAACCCACATCGAAAAAATGGATACAAAAAATTCACTTAAAAATGGAATTGTAGAACCACAATAGTAACCAAAAGTAACATATTACTAGTATTAAACATAATATAACATAGATTGTGAGTGAAGATTAGACAGGGAGAGAAAACATAAATATTTATAAGGATATATTTTGTTTAACAATATTCAGAAATAAGTTAATGATCAAAGAGAAGTTGAGGGAATAAAAGTGCCACTTATGTGCTGATTTAAAATTAAACCAGTTCCACACTATTAATGTATTTGGACAATACATTTTATTTTGATCATCATTCTAACATTGATTAATTATTTTATTGACCAATAATTTTTGGCAATGTATATACATGTTATATTTCAATAAAAAATAGTTAATTCTTAATTATTGATTTTGAAAATTTATAATTCATCCATTAATTCAGGTAATGGATGTCCAAAAATCATCTTTGATTCCTGAAATGTAAAAATAAACTTTTAACAGATATTAATGAACTAAAAAAATTAAAATTATAACTATTTATAAAAAACTACTCTTAAAAATCGATATGGATTCTTCATTAATCTCTAAACATAAAAAGAAACACTATTGTTTCATTGTAAAAAATTATTCATAAAAAATAACAATACATTAACATGTAAATCATAGAGGCTTGAGGTAGGAATGATACCCTTATTATCTATCTATCATGGGTACACCCCCCAAGACCTTTCTTGAATAGATTGGTTGTCACTTGACATATATGTTTTCCTTTTCTAAAATCATATTACTTTAATTTCTAAAATATGATGAAAATAATTTAAATGAGGATAATCACCAAATAGCCATTTAACCATGGTTTTCAATATAATATTAATACATAAATACTTCCTCTAATGTTTAACACAACCTTTTCATGAATGGATAACCTAATAAACCATTTAAAATATGAAAATGCCAATCATAAGAAACAATTTCACGAAATAAGGTTATCATTGATTCCCCCATATATCACTATATAGCTCTTGATTATAAAATTATAAAAAAGTGAATTCCTCCTTCATATATTATCTTCAAACACAATAATAACCTAAATAACAATAAAATAATTTTTTAAACAAGCATTCTTCCTTATTCAATGTGTATTGGATTTATGCTATAATTTAAAATATGTTGTAATCGTCATCAATGATAGATTAATCCATTAGTCAATATATCCTAAATGAGTTCCATGGAAATACGTACCTCCTAATTTACTCATTCATATCCCTCCTATCGTTATCCAAACAACATTATAATTACATAAGGAACATATTAAGGAATATATTTCCCTTAATCATGTGTTTTCCATGGATATAACCTTCACATTGTATCAAATTTCTATTCTATATGAAAAATTCAATGTGTTTTATAAATCCATAATGGAAAAATTAAACTGAACAATCCTTATATATTTTACCTTTTATATAACATAATTCTTAAATCCAAAAACATAAATTATTTTATTTTTCCACTATATACTTATCCCATTAGCAAGGCTAGCTCATCATATTACGCAATACCTCTTTCATTTCATATTTAATCTGAAGTATCATCATCATATTCAATGTATCCATTACATTCACTACCTTGTTGATTCCCTTTAGGATATTTCCTATTGGAGGAATTTAATTTCTTATTGACCATTATATCAACACATAAAACATATATCCTTTGATTGAGACATATGGAGGACAAAATTCTCATCCATTTCATCTACTAAACTCTGCATTTTTCCCTTGTAGTAACTTGCTTTGGGTCCTTCTTTTCCACATTCAAGACAAATTCATGTTCTTATAAGACATTCAAATAAAAACTTCTTTCAAATTTCTTGACACTACAAAAACTGATTCTTCATTCCTCCATAGAATCCATTACCCAAACCCTTTACGAACTCCTTCTTTATAATCCTTGGGGTGTTTCTGATTTTTTAAGATACACATTATTATTCATTTTCTATGAAAATTGATTACACATGATCACAAAATCTATCACTCCAATGATGATCCCACACGACATCTCATCAAAATACTATTCATTAAATTCAAAATCAATCCAGTTTCCTCTATTTCTCTCTATTAACTAAAACTATAAGCATAATGTGACCATTACATATCATGTCTTACAATAGCATTGTCATCAAATGAATTATTTATCGAATGTCAAAACTGACTCACCTTTTTTAATTTATTAAACCCTTGGTTCTTCCTAGGTTATTCATTGTAAAATTATATTTATATCCTTCTAGATTGTTTGTGATGAGTTTTGTGAATTTCCAAATCCAATACCCTGGGATTGTTAGACTTGGTGTGAGGCAATGTCCATTTTCATGTACTTGATTAGCCCGAGTTATTCCTAAAATATCTTGTCGGTGTTGTTAAACCTAGGTAAATTAGGTCTAGAGCCACATCCACTTGTATTATCTAGATAAGGATATATTTCTAGGAATCCAATCTATCTATTAATTACCAATATTCCAAGATATTTTTGTAAATGTTAACTTATCCTTATACTTATCCTTAGAGACATCCATATACATTTCATTAGAAATATATCAAGGGTTCTCAATAAAGTTTTCTCATCCTAGTTTCAAAAAGGATAACTAAAATTTTAATCTAATACCACCTTTAAAGACCCTTGATTTTCATAAATTAACATTAAATAAAATTTCTAGAATACTAAAAACAATATACCAATAGACACCCAAGGACTATATTATTCTAGTACCTTTGAAAACATGGAGAAATAAAAAGGCGTACATAAGTTAACTATGTTACCATTCACTGCATTATTCATGACTATAATCCCTCATAGACTCATCATACATAATAGAAATCTTCACAACCTGGGGAAAATACATAAAACGATGTGAGATCATATGCTTAGTAAGTGTAAAAAAGGGATACATGTAATCAAAATCTTGAACATAAGGTTATGAAAACATAATCATAACATTGTAAGATCATAATCTGCATATAACGATATCATAATCCTGAATCATGGAATATAACTTGGTAGTTTAAAAACATGAATTATATGGAAATAAATAACATATTCCATGAAACAAAACACAATAAAAATACATTGAATTATGGAAATCACATAAGAAAATAATACAATTTCTATAGTAACCAAGGAATCACAGATTAGAATATATTATTAGTAGAGGTTCACTCACCATATCATATTGGTAGTCATGGTTCACTTCACTAGTCATCTTAGTTGCATTACATCACTCCTAATATCATCTTGGTTGTCATGGTTTAGTCCAATGGCTAGCTTATCTTTCAATGTTTACTACCAATATAATCGTAGTATATCCCTTGAGATATACATCATTAACAATGAATTGGAGGTAGATGTATGTCCCACCTACATAAAAATGAAATAATACATACATGTAGTAAGAACCTGGACCTTCTTTTCAGGTATGTTTTTTCCTTCTGGTCGTTTTTGAGAAAAAAGGGGAATTTCTGAAAAATTTATAAGTACACGTCGTGTGCTTTCTAAGAACACATCGTGTACTCAGTTACCATAGGTAGCCATGTGCTGGCCATGTGATGGCCACACACACGACAATGTGAGGGTGACCTAGAGGCTGCCAAATGTAGGGTACGAAACGGAAAGTACACGTCGTGTACTACCAAAGTACACGCCATATATTTCTTTTCATTAAATGGACCGCGGTCACGTCTAATTGGCTGAAAGATATTATTATCCACCGAACTCGACCCAGAGCATCTATATGGCATGAATATTTTCCGAGCCCCAAATTTAGCATCTTTTATTCAAATCGAACTCTATCGGTTACGTTGGAATCGCATAAGTGAGTTCTCTATTCTTCTTGAACACCATATTCTGGTTTTTCTTTTCTCATGAGATATTGGGGGTTGAAAATTTTAGACTTTCTTGTAGATCTACTGCATTTTTGGTCGATCCAAGGCCCGATGTCAGAGTATAACAATCCTACAACGCCGAGGTAGGGGGTTTGTGACTTTTCGTTAAAAGTATTTGAGTAATATGTGAAATTGTTCCCAATACCCATGAATAAGGTTTTTCACGTTTACCATTTTAGCCCTATTGTTTACCTAATATGCTTGTATGATTGAGTAGAGGTTGATTTAATGTGAATAGGGTTAATTGTTATACTTTGAATGTTTTTTCCCATGCATGATTGCCCGTTTTGACGGTTGGGTCTAGTTCTCCTGTTAAGTGGCTGTTTACATTCCCATGCCTTGTTGTAGGATGGTGTAATTATTCTGATATACTGATATGCTATAGTCTACAATCCAATTAGTTCTCTAGGTTTACGTTGTCCGATACATGTTTCTATACTTTGTTGACTTAAATAGGGTTTTGAGAACCTAGTGTATAGACCATAGGTAGAATGGACGTATGGGCTTCTTTAGAGTGTTTGTTTTACTTATGATGCAAGATAATATGGGGAATTAATGTAAGTGCTTCCTTAGAGTGTCTGTAGATCCTTGACGTGGTCCAAAGGGGAAATAGACATTGAGTGCTTCCCCAGAGTGCCTTTAGTTATTGATACAAGACTATAGGAGGAATTTACGGTGAGTGATTCCTCAGAGAGTCTATTCTTAAGATAAACCATAAGAGTTAGACTGAGTGCACTAACTAGATGGTTTCTTGTGTTACTAGGTAGGACTATAGGGGATAGGATATGAGTACTTCCTAGAGGGTTACTTGTTTGTGTTTACCTACTTTGTTTAGCTGTTTTTTGATACATGATTCTGAATGCATTGAAACTGTGAATTGTTTACCTTGGGTACTTCCTTGTTTACTGCATTTATTTTCTTACTACCTGCCATATATTCAATGACTATTAGGAACATATCTTGTGGTGGTTACCTACTAGGATTTATTCTCAAACCCTATTTGGGCCAAGCTTTTGGGCCCAGAAAGATTATATTGTTGCAGGTATAGATAAGGGAAAGAACCCTTCTACTTCAGGTACGTGATTTTATGTGAAGCTGGAGAGCATGGGACCAAGCTATGGCTTTCAATGCTGAGGAGTTGTTTGCTCTGATTTATTTTATTCTTGGGTTGAGTACTGTTGTATTCCAGCATTGTTATTTGTTTGGATTCTTTCCTAGATATATGTATCATGCATCATTCAAATATATATGTGTACCCTATTTTATTATTTTATAGTCAAATGTTTTTCAATTTTGTTTGGATTATTCCTGCTTCCACTTCTTCCATTGCATTCTTCCACTTTGTTACTCTACCAATAGTGGCATATTTCCCCCACTATAATAACCAAGGCCCTCACTGCTAGTCGGAAGCCTCTGATATTTGGGGAAATTCACTTGAGGCTATGTGACCAACCGGGTATGGGGAACCTCTGGGTGGTTTCCAGAACTAGGATGTTACAAAGTGGTATCAAAGGTAGGTTTCTTTTTATTATTGACTTACTATTTGTAGCCTATATCCAGGAATAGAATAGAATAGGTACATGGTAATAAGCTATTCCTGGGAGTAGCTAAGCCATGTACAGGGAAAATCCAATCTACCTAGTTTATTGCAACTTTTCTTGTTCTACAAGTTTACAGTTGATCAGATTTTCACTGTTGGCTGACTCACATGTATCATGTTATTATTGTTAATGTTATTTAGGTTCTTTTTCTATTGAAACCCGATGGGATGAGGGTATTCCATCTCTTTCATCACTTAGACACTTACTAGAAATCACATTTCATGCATTCCTACCATTCCATATAGGGTGCATTAGTGATTGCATGTTGTTGTGATAGATATTTTGTTGGATATGAATGATGTTGTGATAGTTTCTGTGATAAAATACCTATTGTTTGTTCGGGTATAATTTTTGTTAGGTTTTGTTTGAATGAACACCAAACATTGGTTCTTGAGGTGTTATGAGCCCTCATGAATCGGAATTTGGTGGATCTTTGATTTGTTTAACTTGTTATGACATGTGTAAAAGGCCAAGATTTGATTCGTGGGGAGTATGGGCTGTCACGGATCAAAATTTGGCACTTTAATGTCTGTTTCTGTGTTTTTCTAGGCTTTAGAGTAGTACTTGAGGCTTAATGTCTAGAAAAACCCAGAATACACGCCATGTAGTTTTGACTACTGGCCATGTGTTCTTCTTTTCGAGAAGAAACTGTTTTTCTTAAGTAAATGCCATGTATCGTATGTACACTCCATGTTGTCTATAACCATGTCATAGGTCGTGTGGGTGGAGACACGAGATAAGGAAATTCTAGGGTGAACAATTCATGTACCATAAAGACACAATTTGTTGTGTTGATCTCATGTTTGCCTGTGTAACAAACAACACGGGTCGGTGCTATCTTCCTAGAATAGGCCATGTCCGCCTAGAACACGCCGGGTAGTGTGAGCCGTGTAACCGGTCGTGTATCTAACAACACAGGTCGGTGAGGTTCCTCTAGTACACATCGTGTTTGACACTAACATTCCTTGTAGCCTTTTTCTAAGGAGAACCGTGTGGAATTGACATGTAGAAGGACTCGTGTAGGGGAAGGGGATTCAAGTACATGTCATGTGTTAGATGAACATGTCGTGTATATGGGGTGTTACATGACCAGTTCTGGAAGGAGTACGCACCCATGTGAATGGATGAAGGGAACACACTATGTAGGTTTTATACATGCTGTTTAGTCATGTTTTTAAGAACATGAATGCTTTCCTTATCCTATACCCTTGTTACATTTTCAATTTTTGGTCCCTGATAATCTTGATCCAAGGTGTGCATTTTTCCTTGCAGAGTCCTGCCACCGAGACTTCCTCTGGTTGTATGTCGGCTGTAGGGTAGTGAATGGACACTAGATATAGCAGATGAGGGTATATCTTTAGATCTTCCCATTATTCCAGTCTTGGCACCATCCATTATTCCGGACGTAGGTGCTGAGGTACAGTTCAGGGAAGGCTTTATGAGGACGATGCATTCCTTTCAGGGAGCACGACCACCTGCCCCATCGATGGTAGAATTTATGTGAGTCTTTCAACAGTAGAATCCTCCCACTTTCTCAGGGGATGGAGGACCCTAGGCTGCAGAGTCATGGATGGACGCCATGTAGACGATCTTTGAGAATCCGGAGATGCCTCTAGAGAGGCAGGTCAAGATTTCTACATATATGCTTTGGGACTCTACCAAGAGGTGGTTGATTGTGATCTCACATGCAGGAAACTAGAAGGTTAGGACTTGGGATGTGTTCCAGCGTATCTTCTATGACTACATCATCCCGAAGACATTGATTGCTGATTGAGCCCATGAGTTTATGAGTTTGGAGGAGGGTACTCTCTCGGTTATGGAGTATTCATCTCACTTTACCGAGATGCAGTGTTTCACACCTATTTTCGGAGGTGATCATCTATTCCTAGCAAAGAAGTTCAGGGATGGTCTAAGGAATGACATCCGATCGGAGGTGAACATCTTCCAGTTGACTTCTATCACTTCTATCGTCAACTAGGTGCTGATTATTGAGTGCAATATAAGGGATTCTGGAGTTGTGTGCCAGGGCGGCTCATCATCTAGAGTTAGTATCCCTCCTAATGATAGAAGGAAGCGCCGCATGGAGTCTTCGAACGGATATCCAAGGAGGCGAGATACTTCTTCTCGTAGTCAGGTGGTGTGCTACCAGTGTGGGGAGAGAAGGCATATGAGGCCGCATTGCTCAAGATCCCCAGTAGAGTTCCAATATCGTGGCAAGATGGGTCATCTTCTGCACTTCTGTCAGATATTCATACGATAAGTTGGTGACATGGGTTCTTCTATGACTCCTCGTTCAGGAGAAGCACCACCAGTATCTCACCAGTCTGAGAACTAGAGTTCTTCTAGTCGTTCAGGCCAAGGTGGAGGTCGTGGTTGTGGTAGCTAGTTTCTAGGATTTCAGAGACAATAGGGTGGATCAACTCAGAGTGGTCAGGTAGTGTCACAGGACCATGGTGCAGGTCAGAAATTTGCAGTGGAGAAAACCCAACAGAAGCTGGATCCCGGCCCTTCTACAATTCAAGGTACGATCTTAGTTGCCTAAATTTTAGCTTCTACTCTTTTCAATATAAGGTCTTCCCATAGCTTTATATCTGTTTCTATTGTTGAGAGCCTTGGGCTCTATATATTTTCTTCTGCTGATATGTTTTTTCTCGACACTCTGTTGGGAACTAGAACGGCTAGTATGCGATAGTGTAAGGAATTCCCTCTAGAGGTTAGTGAGTGACACTTTTTATGGAACCTCTATGTCCTAGAGATGACAGTATATGATTTCATTCTCAGAATAGACTTCCTAGTTCCTTTCCACGAAGTCATCGACTGTTATCACTATAAGGTGAGTTTCATATCACTAGAGGGTGGATTTTTCTTTATTAGGGTTAATGCGATGTCTAGGAGAGTAGAGAGGGACCCGAGCATCATGGGTTATGAGGAGTTACAACCCAGATTTCTAGTCTATATCTGGATGATGAAGGGACTTTCCCCTAGTGGTGGATAGTTTCAGAGATGTATTTCTAGAGGAATTTGAAGGTTAGCCTCCAGAGTGTGAGGTAGACTTTTCTATTGAGCTTGTTCCAAGAGTGGCACCGATGTCCATTTCATCTTATAGGATGGCTACACCAGAGTTACATGTGCTCAAGTAGTAGTTGGAGGAGTTGTAGGAAAAGGGTTTTATCTGACCCAACACTTCGCCTTAGGGTTCGCCTGTCCTTTTTGCGAAGAAGGCGGATGGCACACTCAGACATTTTGTGGATTTTCAGAAGTTGAACCAGTTGACAGTCAAGAATCGATATCCATTACTGAGGATTGATGATGTATTTGATCAGCTACGAGGACCCCGAGGGTTCCCAATGATTGAATTGAGGTTCAGTTACCATCAGTTTCATGTTAGACCATCATATATACCTCTTAAAGACTTCCAGAGCAGCTATGGTCTATACTAGTACAATGTTATTCCATTTAGTCTCACGAATGCACCTGTAGTTTTCATGGCACTGATGAACCGGGTGTTCCATCCATACTTGGATTCCATCGTGGTGGTTATTTTGGATGATATCTTTCTGTACTATCACACATGACACGACCAGGCCACACATCTTGAGATCGTTTTGAGTACTCTGAGAGAGCATCAGTTATATGATAATCTCTCAAAATGCCACTTTTGGATAAATTAGATTCACGTATTGGGTCATGTTATGTCAAATACAGGAGTATCGGTAGACCCTGAGAAAGTGATAACTATAGTTTATTGGGAGCATCCAAAGAAACTATTGGAGGTGCAGAGTTTTCTAGGGCTGGATGTGTACTACATTCATTTCATTCAAGAATTTTCATGCTTAGCAGCACCACTAATGGGTCTGAAAAAGAAGTGTGAAAAGTTCTTGTGGTTAGATTCGTGTGAGTTAGTCTTTGAGGAGCTGAAAGGGAGGTCAACTTCAGCACCAATACTAGTCTTTAAAGAGCTAGTTAAGAGCTATAATGTGTACTGTGATGCTTTAGGTATAGGGATGAGACTTCTACTTATGCATGGAGAAGGAGTCGTTGCATAAGGGTCTTGGCAGTTGAGACCACATGAGGGGAATTACACGACGCACGATCTCGAGTTGGCTACAGTTGTTCACGCCTTATGTCAATGGAGACAATATATTCTGGGAGATCATTTTGTGGTTTTCACCAACCACAAAAGTCTGAAGTATATCTTCACTCAGCGTGACTTGAATTTTAGAAAATGAAGGTGGGTTGATTACTTCAATCTTTTGACATTGAGCTTTCCTACACGCCTGGAAAAGGCAACACAGTGGCTGATGCGCTGAGTAGGAGGACTCAAATACAGGCAGTTCAAAAGGCCAGTAGTGAGTGGAATCTTATGGCTCTATTTTCTGAGATGCATTTGGAGGTGGACAGTAGACAGGGTCAAACATTTCTTTCTACTATAGCAGTTATCTCTACTATTCTTGATTGAGTGCGAATGAGGAAACTATCAGATTCTGAAGGCCTAGTCCTATGGGAAAGTGGTTTAGGAGGGGCTATATTCTTGGATAGACTATAGGAGAGGATGAGATCTTACATTTCTAGGGGCACATATGGGTGCCATCAGACATACGTGAGGAGCTGATGCAAGACTTTTATTCCTCAGTTTGGGAAGTTCATCCTATTGTCACAAATATTTATCGGGATCTACATCTTCAATATTGGTGGCCAGGTATGAAGAGAGATGTTGCTGGTTTCATCATGAGGTGTTCCACCAGTCAGTAGGTGAAAGCGAAGAATCAGCTACCAGCATGGCTTTTTCAGTAGTTACCCATTCTAGAGTAGAAGTGGAATGATGTCATGATGTATTTAATTACAGGTTTACTGAGGTTGCCTTGAGGTAATGATGCTGTTTGGGTTTTCATTGACAGACTCACAAAGGTTTCTCACTTCTTACTAATCAAGGAGACCTTCAGTGATGATGAGATGGGGTGGTTGTACATCCGAGATATTGTACATCTATATGGATTTCCACACTCCATTTTTTCAGATAGGGATGCGCGTTTTACTTCTTGGGTCTGGCAGGGGCTTTAGAAGGCTTTGGGTACACATGTACTTTTGAGCACATCTTACCACCCCGAGACAGATGGCCAGTCTGGGCGTACAATTCAGGTTTTTGAGGACATTCTCCGAGCATGCATTCTAGATTTTGGATGTTCTTGGGTGAATCATATACCTCTTTTGGAGTTTCCCTACAATAATTGTTTGCAAGCAACTATTCAAATGGCACCTTATGAGGCTTTGTACGGTAGGACATGCCAATCACCCTTATGTTGGTTGGAGGCATGAGAGGAAGATATACTGGGACCCTCTTTCATTGAGGAGACCATAGAGCAGATAAAGTTCATTTAGAAGAGGGTGAAAACATCACAGTCTTGACAGAAGTCTTATGACGATCAGCAGAGATGACCTCTGAAGTTTGAGGTCGGGAGGATCATGTTTTTCTACGTGTCACACCGAGGTTGGGACAAAAGAGGATTATGAGACTGGGTAAGCTTTCACCAAGGTACGTCTGGCCGTTTGAGGTGTTGGAGAGAGTTGGGATGGTTTCCTATCAGTAGTAGTTACCTCATAGGTACTAGGCTATGCACGACGTCTTCCTCCTTTCTCAGCTTCGACGTTACTTCTTAGTCCCATCTCATGTCTTCCAACCTGAGGAGGTTGAGTTGGAAGTGGATGCATCTTTTGAGGAGCATCCTATCCGGATTATTGATCAATGTAAGAATGTTCTCCGTGGATGGTAGGATTCTCTGGTACAAGTGATTCGGCAGCATGGGAGAGTATAGGACGAGACATGGGATAGGGAGGCAGACGTATGATCACAGTGGCCGGAGGTGTGCGAGGTTTCTTCTTCTTGGCCGCCTTGATAGGGAAATTCAGGAACAAATTTCTTTATGGGGGGATGTTTTTGAGAACCCGAACATTCTTTTCAGGTATGTTCTCTTCCTTCTAGTTGTTGTTGAGAAAAAGGGGAATTTCTGAAAATTATCGAAGTACACACCGTGAAATTTCTAAGTACACGATGTGTACACGGTTACCAAAGGTAGCCATGTGCTAGCCATGTGATGGCCACACACACAACCATGTGGGGGTAACCTAGAGGCCGCCTAATGTGGGGTATGGAAACAGCATGTACACATCGTGTACTACCAATGCACACATCATGTATATTATTATTTTATCATTAAACAGACCGGGCTCGTGTCTAATTAGCAGAAAGATCTTCTTCTCCACCAAACTAGACTGAAAGCGTCCGTATGGTGAAGATCTTCACCAAGCCCCCGATTGAGCATCCTCACTCCCAATCATACTCCGTCGGTTGCATTGGAATCACATTGGTGAGTTATCTCTTCCTCTTGAAAACCATTTTTTGATTTCTCTTCTCTCATGAGATAATGTGGGTTGAATGTTTTAGACTTTTTTGTAGATCTACTGCGTTCTAGGTCGATCCAAGGGCCAACGCTGGAGTATAACAATCCTACAATGTCGAGGTAGATTTTTTGTGCCTTTCCATTAAAATTATTTGAGTTATATGTGCAATTTTTCCTAATACCCATGAATGGGGTATTGCGAATTTACCGTTTTAGCCTTATTATTTGCATTCTATGCTTATATTCTTGAGTAGAGTTTGATTGAATGTGAATAGGGATAATTGATATACTTTGAAATTTTTCCCATGCATGATTGCCTGTTTTGACCGTTGGGTATAGTTTTCCTATTAGGCTGCTATTGACTTTCCCATTCCTAGTTGTAGGATAGTTTGATTCTTCAGATATGCTGATATGTTGTAGACTTCTATCCAAGTAGTTCTTGAGGTTTACATTGGCTGATACATGTTTCTATACTTTCTTGACTTACACAGGGCCTTGAGAACCTAGTGTATAGACCATAGGGAGAATGGATGTAAGGGCTTCTCCAGAGTGTCTGTTTTACTTATGATGCAAGACTATATGGGGAATTGATGTAAGTGATTCCTCAGAGTGTCTGTAGATCCACGACGCAGGCCACTGGGGGAATAGATGTTGAGTGCTTACCCCGAGTACATTTAGTTACCGATACAAGACTATAAGAGAAATTTACAGTGAGTGCTTCCTCAGATAGTCTATGCTTATGCTGAACCAGAGGGGTTAGAATGAGTGCACTGCCTAGAGGGTTGCTTGTGTTTCTAGGTAGGACCAGAGTGGATATGCTATGAGTACTTCCCAGAGGGTTACCTATTTGTGTTTACCTACTTTGTTTAGATGTTTCTTGATATATGATTCTAAATTCATTGAAACTGTGAATTTTTTACCTCATGTACTTCCTTATATACTGCATTTATTTGTTATCCGCATGCCATATATTCACTAAATGTTAGGCATATATCTCATGGTGGATTCCTAATGGTATTTAGTCTCACACCCTATTTGGGCCAAGATTTTGGGCCCAAAAATATTATATTGTTGCAGGTAAAGATAAGGTCTAGCGCCCTTCTACTTTAGGTACTTAATTTTCTGTGGAGCTGCAGAGCATTGGACAAAGCCATGGCTTGCGATGATGAGGAGTTATTTACATTTCTTTCTTTTGTACATGGGTTTAGTACTGTTTTATTCCCACATTGTCATTTGTTTGGATACTTTCCTTGAAATTTCTATCATGCATCATTCATATATATATATATATGTGTCATTCAGTTTATTATTTTCCAGTCTTCTACTATTTAATTTTGTATGGATTATTCCTGCTTCCACTTACGCCATTGATTTCTTCCACTATGTTACTATGCCAATGAGGGCATAGTTTCCCCACTATCACACCCAAGTCACTCACTTGTAGTCAGCATCCTTTGGCATTCAGAGAAATACGCTTGAGGCCATGTGACCAACCGGGTATGGGGTGCCTTTGGGTGGCTTCTGGAACTGGGACGTTACACATGTTCCAGAAGATCATAAATAAACATATCATAAAATTTGAAATTAAATGGGAAATATAAAAATTTAATCATATCATTACCTATAAAAAATACAGGTATCATAATCAATTAATCATAAACATAACCCATGAAAAAGAAGCGGCATTTAAAATAATATAACTTATTGAAGAAAAATGAGTGTATTAATAATCATTCCATAAAAAATAAACTATTAAAAATATTATGAATGGATAGATTGGATCATTTACTAGAAGGAATGTGTAATATAAATAGATTTCATCATTGATGAAAAATAACCTGTAATGTTTTTTTGAAAACATATCTTAAGGAAAATATCCTTTTTGAAAGATGAATTTTTAAATTAAAAAACTTTTTGAAAATGATTTTCCTCGAAAAAATATAAAATTATCTAGAATACATTTTGAAAACTATATAATTTAAAATAAATTGAAAACTTATAAATAACTCTTAAAAATGATTTGAAAACATTTTACTTGATAACTAATGAATGAATCTTGAAAAAATATAAAACAAATCATGGAAAATAATTTAAATTCTTATAAATGTATCTTGAATATGTTTTAAAAACTTTTTCTTTTAAGGTACATTGAAAACACATTGAGAAAGCTAGAAAAAAAAATTAAAATTATTTTCCATGAAAAAATATAGAAATAAAAAGTGAGATGAAATCCCCTTACCTCGTGTCTTAACTCTTAATACACTCATTATTACCTCATATATAATATATATGAATTTATAATAAATATATAAAATAATAGTATTATTTATTTTAATACCTTATATGGTTTCATTATGAAATTACATTACCCACTTGTGAACAATTCTATGTTAAAGTTTCACTTTGGGTAATATCCACTTTGTTTTTTGCATGTGTCTTAATTTGTTATATCTTTGGTCCTTATACTTATATAATAATTTATGGAATGTAAACCATTATTTCAATATAATTTATATTCAATATATGTATATTATAATAATCCATATAATATATAGTTGTGAAAAAGAATACACCATTCATGGAGACGGTAAACCACACATACATATGAACACTATTTCTATTTAATTGTTGTGTTGAAAGAATGAATTTAAAAGTTATACAAGTATATATATGTTTATATATATAATGGTTAAATTATATTGATTATATCATAGATATATCATATTTATTCAGTAAAACCATCTTTATCACACTTCATGTCGTGGATTAATTAACTAAATTGCTTTGAGTGGGCGGAAGTCCACACTTCCACAAACAAAATTATTATGTTAACAAAAAATGAAAATTATAAAGACATGTGTTATAAAATAATTAATTACTCATAAATATATAATAAATATAAAAAAATATAAACAAAAACATAGTTTCCATTATTATTTCTACCATGAAATAAGTTAATGGAAAAATGAACAATCATAGATTCATGAACCGGTAGTTCACCTAACACATAAACAATATGTTTGTTGCCAATTAGATAGAGGTGTGGGTAACAGATGAAAAAAAACATGGAATAAAAACCCCTGAGTTTATTGAGGATATTTTTATACATTAATGGAATAATAAGAGAATAAATGGTGGAGAATGAAAATAAATGAAAGGCTCCTGATAGAATACCTTACCTCTTAATTAGGTAAAACCTTTTGTTTTATTCCAAAAGGCTTAATTAGAATGATTTATGAAAAATGGGAGCCAATTAAAAGGAATAAAGGGATGTTGGATAGTGTATTTGGTAGATATTGGATGAAACTATATTGTTTGAGAGGTGTGAAGAAGAGTGAGACACAATGCCCTTTTATAGAGAAGGTTAATCATAAAAATGTAATTTTTAAAAACATGTTAGGTGTACCAAATTTTACACAAAAAAGCCATAAAAACGAACCAAAAAAAATCCTGGAAGGTTCCTAGAAGAATAATGTCCATAAATGGGTTTGGGACAAGTGTCCAGGTTGTTTTGGGTCTTAAATTTATGTTTTAATACTATATTAACATAATTTTCATCTTAACAATTGAAATTAATTTTAATAACTATCAATAACATTTTGTTCATTTTTTTTGAACATATTAGACATTATAAATTATTTTTATTAAAAAATTGAATTATTTTTCCAAATTATAACCACACAATAAGAAGAAATTTATTTAATACTAATCCTTTTGAAGAGACAAAAATGCGTGGTTTTTAATAAAATACCTCCACACTTTTACTATGTTTTTATAACGAATTCCAATGTAAATTTTTTTCCAATGACATAAAATGGATTAATTTATAAATATATTATATAAATTTACATTGAAAAGAAATTTATATATAATTTATCCTTATAAATAAATTATATGAAAATTCAGTGTTGCATTAAAATCCGGTATTTTCAATATTCATCCAAAATTAATGTTTCTCTGAATAATACGTTAAAATTAACCGTAACTAATTTTGAAATTCTAAATTGAAAAAATAATGTTTAGATTATAAAATAAAATTTATAAAGGTGTCTATTTTTTTTATTGTTTTCCACAGAAGTACATAAAATTTAGTTTGGTTTAGAAAATAGTATTTTTAAACATATAAGGAATTTTCCAAAAATTATATTATTCACCTTAAATATGTTTTATTTATGTAAAAATATTATAAAAAATAAATTAAATTTGTTATCAATATTCATATTACAAATTTTAATGGATAAATTACCATTATATCTTTTAAATAATTTCGACAATGCAAATATTTTCCGTAGAAAATCTGAGTTGCGTGTAAGATAAGCCATGCCAGTGTTGCTTGTTACATATGCTAAGTTGGTTTTTTTGTAACATAAACCATGTCCTAAGATAACCTCTGTGTCTAGCATAGAGAAAACTAAAATTTTATGTTGTTTGTATTTCATGATTAACATGGTGTTGCCTATTACACAAGCCAAACATAGTGTACTAACATAAAATAAACTATTCTCACTATTATGTGGATGAACGATATCTCCAATGATTAATTAATTTTAAAAAAATATCAACATATCAGGGTGTTTCATGTGGATCTCATGTTCGTTTGAGTACGACATACCTTCCTCAGTAGGATGTTCAGAAAGAGAGGGATACATAGATTACTGTAAATATTCTTCACACTTAAATTCATGACATCGTTAGATCTTTAGATTACCATTTGGGGGTAGATTATTTTTTTATAATAATACATAACCTTATTTGATCATAATGTGTCATTTTTAGGCATTTATGGTCGGCCATACCAATAACAATTGTATTGGTCAACGATCAGTTGATGTTCCATGGTTGGTCTGAACATGGTTCATGTGATGACATCAATTATTTAGTTGATTCAAAATAGAATGTGGGCAAAAACATATTTGATAAAAATCATTTTTTGATCATCTCTACAAACCATTAGAGTTTTCAGTTGGTGACCTGGTGTTGTTTAATGTTTCTCCCTATTTGGGTCATCAATGGTTTGGGAGGTAAGGGAAACATACTCCTCATTTTTAGGGATACTTTTAGTTTATTGTGAAATTTAGAAACATGGAATACTGTTTACCACTTAATCCATATCAAACATCAAATCAAAATACATTTTATGTATTCTATCTCCTAAAGTATATTTATTACCTATCACATGTTCATATCTAGGGTGATCATGATGTTGAATATGATTTATCTATGGCTAAGGATCCTATTAAGATAATTTATTTTTAAGACAATGTACATCATGTGTAGATGATACCTTTTGTTTTGAGTTTTATGTAAGCACGGTTCTTATACTCAAGAGATGTGGGAGAGAGAGGTAGTGATTAGACAATAGTGTACTCATCTTTTTGACAAAATAGCTTATTAGTAGGATTTTTTAGGACCAAACATTTCTATAGTGGGTATTTTTTAACATCCAATTAATATATTCAATTATTCTTTACCCCCTATTTTGATCATGTTTGGTTGGGTCTCATTCAAGGGTTTACATAAGAGATTTTGAATTTTTTTGAAGCATCCTTGGTCGTTCATGATTGCGAAACAATTTCCCCTACCATTCAATATGCTTTTGAAGAATATGAAACCCCAAAAAGTGGGGGGGGGGGGGGTTATGGGTGGAATAGTGTTGTTCAAACCATGTGACTATAATGGGAAAATGGTGTAACCCCAAAAGTAGGGGTTCACAGTTTGAAAAATCACATGGACCTTCCAAGCTAACTATGCGTGTGAAATTTAATTATTACAAAAATTCCTAAAAATTTTCCAACACCCCCATTTAAGTGCCTAATAGACCCTAAGTGTACATTGGATGATTTATTAGGTATTTGGAGCTCCCAAGAACCAATTTTGGTTATTACAAACCCCTTTAGAAGTTAATTAACGTGTGATGATAATTATTCGACCTCTTCCCAGTATGGGTTCTTATTCCATTCTCTATATCTTGTTCTCTTCCGATGGAATCCTTATGGTTTGATATATAACCATGTTGTTGGACGATCTAATCTTTTTTTGGGATATTGAATGCGGTGTTGATTTCTTTATATTATTTTTGGAAAATCATCATTGAAAAATACTGTTGCATAAGTTATGTTATGTGATCATGTGATCTAAGATATGTGGTTCTGATTATGATTGGGCAATTGATTTTACCCTAAATATTTTGATTTAAATTAAATTGTTTTAAATGAAATTATGAATAAATAATATGATGTGGATTTTGATTTGAGTTTTTATTATAATGAAAATTTGGGAAATTCCTATAGTCCATTGACTTGGGATTTCATTGTGGAAATTGTATAGAAATTGTGAAATTAAATTTTGAAATTTATTTTTTATGTTGATTTCAGATTTTTATTTGAGGTAAATATCTGAAATTGTTTTGATAAAAACTATTTCTTTTATCATAAAAAAATCAATGAATTTATTAAAAACACATGAATTATTGTTTTAGTGGAAATCAACATATTGAAATGGAAAAAATCAGGAAATTTTATTTTGAATTGTTTTGAAATAATTTTCCCATCATTAAAATTTTTATTACACATGAAAGCCTGGGTATTTATTGAGTTATTTTGGAAAATTCTCTTTTGATAATTTATAACTCTTTCAAAACATATGTAGATGAAAACTTTCTTGATAGGATGGTGATGAGTTTTATCTGATTAGTGTTTGAGGGAAGTGTGTACACTAATTGTCATGATAACTTGTTTTGATTTTGTGAGGATCCCATAACATGGAACTGTCATACGTCTTCCTATATGACCATTTTTGTTCATTTTTTATTATTTCAATATATATTCCATTTTTTTAAACTATTTTACACATGCCTAGTTAATTTACGAAGTCTATTTTATATAAAATGTTTGTTAATCCATTTTTTAGAAAAGATTTCAATAAATTGAAACTTAAATAATGATTTGTTTTAAATTTTATTTTTTAATACCGTGCCTATTTATTTTAATTTTTTGTGTGTTTTGGATAATTAAAGTGGGATATTTTTCATGGAATCCTTGGTGATACCATACTTTGATTTTAGATCACACCCAACATGTTACTTTAATTTATTGGATATTTCTTATTTATATGACCAATAAAAGGGAAAACAACACTTAGAGGGGGGGGGGGGGTAGTTTATATTGATGTTTAGGATTTTAGATAATATGACCATTGAGACTTAGGTTTTTTGTGATGATTTCTGGTACATCAATGGTGTACTTTGAGTTTCTTATTCATATATAACCATTGGAATAGTTCTCATCGAGGAATTTTATTTTGTGCATACAGATGTGTAACACTTTCTTCCATAGTGTTTTTGGAAAAATTCATTCCCAATTTCAAATTTAATGATTCAAGGTTATAGTGTCTATAACATGTGGATTAGGAATACCCCTTTGGGCTATGTTGAGGTTGGATCATGTATCAAGGTACCAATTTTTCTGGACTGGTTCATGACATGATCCATGAAAAAATAACACTGGAATAAGACATAATTTTTTGGTCTAAAAAATTGAATTGAAAATCATATGTTGGGGCTACACACCAATTCATTCATAACTAGTTAAACATGGGTAAAAGACCAATGTATAAATATTGGTATTGGGATGAGATCCCATGTACCCTCTATTGATTCTGGGCCAACCAACCATGTACCCTCTATTCCACGATTGGTCGAATGACACATGTTGCCTCATTTATAGGATTGGTCTAACCACCCATGGATACTTTATGATTATAGAACATTTATCATTATCAAATTAATTAGAGATATATATAGGTCCCACTAAAAATATAATAAAAATCATAATTATCTATGCAAAAATATCATAAATAATTCATCATATCATAATGCATGATATGGAATTGGATTCATAAACATTTCAACATATAATAAAATGTGTAGTAATGATATGTTTAATAATAATTTAATCATTCAATAATATCATAACATATGAAATGATGTGTGTTTCATAAGAGTTATATTATTATATAATCCATGGATGATAAACTGGTTTCATAAATATAATTTCATCATAAATATATTCTATCAATAGAAGTAATAATAAGGTTATCATTCAATCATATCTCCAATAAAGCATAAGTAATATAAAAATACATCATCTTTGATGGAGAAGAATTTTTAATGATCACTTGTAACATATCATTTAAGAAATAACCAATCTTCAAAAATATCTATTTAAGAAATAGTTTTTTTAAAATATTTTCCATTTCAAATAAAATTAAATATATATAAAGGATTAATTTACAAATAATTTAAATCATTTCATGAAGAAAATATCTTTTTTGACATTGATGTTTTTTTATTAAAATATAAAAAATTTTGAAAATAATTTTCACTAAATCTTAATTTAAAATAATATATGAATATTAAATTAACATAATGGACATGGGGGAAGGAAATTAAATTTGGAATATACTCATTAAAATAATTTTTTGTTTCACATGATTGTTAAAACAAAAATGGAAATATATTTAGAAAACATCACGAAGAATCATCAAATTTTATTATAAAAATGAATTAAAAATTGGGAATAATTTCATTAATAAATAATTTTTTAAAAAATTTAAAACATTAAAAAACACATCTTATTTGAATGGAAGGTGATTTTACTGAATGTAATTTTTTCATAAAAACATTACTTTTTAACAGTAGAGTATCTAAAAATAAGAATGTGAATGGAAACATGTATTATACAAAAATATCCATAAAACAGAAATGACATGATATTACTAAGAGTTGGATCATAATATTTCATCATTTTAATCATAATCCTAAGTATCCTTGATTAAATATGAGATTATAATAAAAAACCATGCCATTTTTTAAACAATGAATTATATGACTCGTGAAATAAAAAAATTAAATGAATAATATAATATTAGAAAATAATTAAATTCATTATATTAAATATCAAATATTCTATATATATACCTCATAACAATATTATTTGATAAACTTTATATTTGTTTCAAAAAAGGAAACATTTGATAAAATTCTTTTACCACTTTTTAACTTTTTAAATGTAATCATCATGAATGAGGGGACAAAATATTTTTATATATTCACCTTATTTTTTAAGAGAGTAAAAATTAAATACATTCTTGTGAATTTTACACCGTACATAATAGAAACCATTGTTAAATATTTATATTCCACATAAATAAAGGAGATACATTAAATCCCTAAACATATATCTTGACTTCTATCACACATGATAAAAAATCCTCTATAAAAAATATATTTATAGTATAGATATATTATTGAAAATTATTTATATATATAAAACTGTATATGATTTTCCTATGACCTATTATTATTTTTATTATGAAGGTATTTTTAAAGATATATTTTGGGTGATAACTACATTGTTTTTCAAGTAAGTTTTGAGTTTTTATATTTATTTTCATCTTAATTTGTTCGTTAAACCATCTCCATAATTATTCCCATGAAATATATATCAAACACACACACACACAGATATATATTATGTCTATATTTATTTATTTTATTCTACAAAATATAGAAATAGAATTTGAAATACCTCATTCATGGAGTGGGTAGGCCATACAATGCATGAATTTTGTTTATATTTTCAATAAATATTAAAGGAAATAAAATTAAATGATATATTACACATAAAGATTATTTTTATGTCATATATTTCATATATTTTCATCAAACCCTATTTTATTACCTTTTATGTAGTGTGTTAATTAATCACATTGCTTTTCAAGGTGGTAGTCAACCAAACACATGAACAATATTATCATATTCACAAAAATTGAAATCATGAATGTATGTGTGATTTAATATTACATAAAAAATAATAATATCATAAATACCATATATTAATAAAAAATACATAATTATTAACAACCTTTATAGGCGGTAATGGAAAAAAAGTGACTTCCGTTTATGAGGCGGCAATCACCCATACACAAGAACAATGATTCTATAAACCATTTGATGGAATTAGAGATGGTTGTAGATCATTACCATAACATAAGAACATAAAAATATATTCATGAATAATATTTTATTATATCATCATTTTATAAAAATAATTTAAATATGTGGGGGAAGAAAAAAAACTTGTGGATGAATGTTACATCTTATTCGGTTATCCTCTATAGGCTTTCACTAAAATATTGTATAGGTTTTATATATGTCAAAATGAATGATTCTAGGATAAGATGTGTTTTTAAAGGACTTTAAAATATCATGGTTTAACCAAATGATTTTAATGTTTTGAAGTAGAGAGGATAAGATGTGTCCTTTTATATGTGGGATTAGTTACATAGTTTTAATGTTTTTTGAATGAAATTATTCAAGCCATGTTTATTCTTATCTAAATTATCAAATAATGGAAAATTATTGATATATGGATGAATAAGATTGGTATAGTAACATCCCTTAGGATTTGGGAATATTTTGGGACACTTATGACTCATATCATTTTAGTTTAACCCATACTAAAACCAATTTTACAATAACTGTGGTAATTAATTTTAAATATTTTAAATATTCATTTTGCTCAAAAATTAGGTTGATGTTAATAGATAATATATATTCATTCTAATTCCAAACATGAAATAAATTTTTAAAAATCCAATTCACATAATTGGAAAATATTAATTTAAATCTAATCCCACATACATGAGGATAAATATGAGTATCAAAAAGATAATGTTCAAAAATTAACACAGTTTTTATATTCAATTTCAATATTAAATTGATTCTAATTAACTAAATTTGTTTATTTGATGAAACATTTTCATAAATTTGAACTATTAAATTATCATAGAAGTTAATTATTTTACAATTATTTAAAAAATTTATCATTAATATGAAAACAAAAATTTTAAATGGATAAAAAATTAAAATCAACGAAAAACCAGCAGATGTGAAGAAAAAGGTGAATTTTAATTGATGTCTTATTTCTCATTCATAAGATGATTTATATTAATAGTATGTATAATAAAAATCATTATATGAATATAAATGTGTTCTTATAGATATATATTGTACTAATTTTATTTATTATACTAATCATTAGGGATTATCATAATTAATTATAATGGGGAAAAATTATGTACATTAAATAAAATTTCAGAAGAAAAAGAACTTTTTTTAACCAAAAAATAATTTTACACTAAAATCAAATACATATTTTTTACATGTAATTAGAGTGTTAAATATAAATCAATAATACATATTTTACATTAAAATAGGATTGAGAAAATTAATTTCTAAATTTATTTATATGATCAAATAGTTTAACAATTATTAGTATCTTTCACTATTCACAAAAAACCCAAAATTAAATAATAATATAATTTAGATACGATTGTAACAAAAATGATGTTCAATTTATCCTATAAATTAAACAAAAAATCTATAAATTAATTATAATATTCTATAATAAAAAAGAATATAAATAATTTCTGATGAATACATGTTTCTGAAGAATATAATTACTTAATAAAAAATTGATGGATTATTTAATAAGAATTTATAAATAAATTTGTATTTTAATGGTATTTTAGACTTATATTTCATAAATTATTATATATTATTCATAACCAGCTATTTAACAGATAGGTTATAGTATTGATATTTAAAATTATATTTTTTCATGGTTCGCTGAATGTCAATGTCACTTGTGATGTATGCTATCGATCATGCGTGTAATACAAGCTAAACAGAATGTTTCGTATAAACATGATATTAAAATTAATTAATGTAATGAAAGATAAAACAAGTGTTTCATGTAATTAAAAATATGAAAATGAATAAAATTATTAAAATAAAACACACAAAAAATTTGGGTGCTACATGAATCACAAAATAAAAACTAAAAAATCATTCATGTATATTTAGTAAACTATATGTTTTTTATTTTTGTTAAAATATAATTTTTTATTAATTTAAATAATTTTAAATAACTGATTTTTTATTCTAATAATAGTAATTATTATTTAATTATAAATTTATAATTTTAATGTAATAATATTCACGTTCAGAAAAATGATCACATCAAAAAAAATTAATATTTTTAACAAATAATGATTTAAAATTACAACGATAATTGCTCCATTAATGAAAATTATTTTTATTGAATGATTTTTCTTTTTGAAATTTGAATTCCAAAATTAATGTCTGTTGATTTTTTGGGTTGTTTCACAAGAGACTAATGATTTGTGGATAAGATGAAAAATTACTTCCTTTACTAATACCAATTTTTTTTTTAAATAATCATGATTTATCTCTATAAATTTTTTTATTATCCCATTTTATCGACCAAATATGCATTTAAGAATTAAATTAATTCAGTTCAAAATAATCTATTCTATTTAGTAACTGATTGTACATGTTACACAATGATGTTATATATTATTAAAATATATAACTCTTTTGGAATATTTTTCTTCTTTTAAATTTTATATTATATTAAATTTGGTTTTAACATGGTGTGGAAGTATAATAATACTCATTAATTCATTTATAATATATTATGTTTTGTGGGAATTGATAATATTCTATATTGATTATCCTAAATAATAAAAAAATCATTATTTTACATTACTAATATACATTTCTTGAAATTTAAAAATTCATTCACTTATCCCTAAAAAAACTTCTCATTTGGTTATAAATTCATGTGATCCTTTCTTTTCCCTCCCAAAGTTTAATTTGTACCCTATGAGATGTTATGAGGGTACCCAACACCAATCCTTCAAGGCTGCAGCATAGTAGTAATTCATTAATTCATAGGTATCCCTGATTCTTATTCATTATTTTTGTTCTATTTTCTTTTACTTGATATCAAAAATGATTATGGTGTTTTAATCTATCAAATAAAATTTCATATACAATCATATTAAATAGTTCTATTTTTATGTAATTCATGTTTAGGCTCCCTGTACCTGCCCACTTTGATCTCATGATAAGAACAATTGATTTAAATAATTTCCTTGATAAAAAGTGACATGAACATATAAATATTTGACTTCATTTACATATGTAAAACAATTTTTATAAAAAATAATCAAAAAAATAAAAACATATTAATTATGTTATTTTAGAATCATGTTTTTATGAAAATGATTTTATGAAAATTTTTAACATTATAGAAAATTAAATATAATGACCCTGACCATAATACCTATGATATGGTATATTATTTATTAAATTATCATATACACATAGGGTCAAATACAAATACACCAATTTTGTTTTGTATTTTTAGAAAAATATATACATACATGATTCATTGTTTACATTGGGAGTGTAAAATAAAATGTTTTACATAAAAAACGAAAATCATACTTGAATGCCTTCCATTCAATTTCCCACCCATTGCTGGTTGCATCATCTTATTTATGGATTGGTAACTTGATTTTGTTTTACATCAAAC
Organism: Viscum album; assembly: GCA_963277665.1. NCBI lineage: Eukaryota > Viridiplantae > Streptophyta > Magnoliopsida > Santalales > Viscaceae > Viscum > Viscum album. The sequence continues at coordinate 575,442,387 of OY728161.1, read as the reverse complement.
CTTTTTTTTCATTGGTCATGTGTTCTATTCTGAATGTAAATCATGTAGTTTCTAACCCACATTTCCAAAGGAGGATAGGTTTTCTATGATGTTGAGTATGGTGGAACTATTAAATTGTTATAATTTATTTAAATTACTATTGTTTATATTTATTTCATGAGATTTTTAATGGAAATTCAGGAGTTCAAATTTAATTGGGAATGGATTCACATTCAAAAGAGGTTTTTTTCCTTGAAAATGGAATTTCCTTGATTTCAAATGGAGAACAAACATTCAAACTAGATGAATATTTTCTAGGATTTGAAATGGTTTTATAAAAATTTAATCATGGTTTTTGAAACATAAATTTACAAAAATTTCACATTCAGAACCATTAGTACATATAGTTAAATACATGAGTATCCTTAGTGTGTATGACACAACTGGTGTTGTATGTGGGTTCCCTAGACCCATATTGTGATGTAATTTTATTAACATTACTTGTATATAATATTTATATATATACATGTGTTTATATTTATATAATAGTTTATATGCTTCTTCATCCACTATATTTATAGTAATTTCCTTAGATTATGTGCCGTATAAATGGGTTATAGATGATCAATGGTTATAATTAGAACCTAGAGTTATTATTATAGTAACCTTAAAGTAATTCCCTATAGTTATGATAAATAATACTGGCATGACACATATTATTTGTGAATATATGGTGAGGGGAGCTAAAAAGCATTGAGACATCTTCTCATGGAGTTCGTAGATAGTGATCTCTAGTATTTGAGATCATGAGAAAAAACCTACCAATTGTAACACCACATGTTTCAAGTGTCATTTTTGTTCATATCTACATACATATGTAATGTTCTATTGATATGATACGATTGTCAATGTATGTCATTTTATCATCTATGTTAATGTTAAGTTGAATCCATAACAATGATGTTTTTTTGAGGTATTTTTTGTTGGGTACATCATTGTTGGAGTGTCATTAGTTGAATGATCAAGATAGAATTTTTCTCTTACGAGATGTGGATGTGAAATCTTAGGACATGTCGATTAGGATAGTAGAACCTTGAGAAATCCATGGACATGGTTATTGAAGTTAAATCCATCAAGACAAGATTAAAAAATAATAAAGAATGAAAAGGATGATTACACAAGTGTGCATCCTACTTTATGAGATATCAATGATATAGAGATTATATTACACAATTCATATTTGTTGGGTGGTAGTCATTTCTATGATGTTTCCTTATATATTTAGTGGCCTTGATGGGTTTCTAGACTCTGATCTTGGCCTATGAATATTATTCACTACTTTTGGGATAAGGGCTAGAGGGTCAGACAAAATAGTTCTTTTAGAATATGCCTTATTCTATTGATTAAAAATACAGGACTTATTGGGGCCCACTATAAGGTCCAGGTAATATCTATGTTCAATTGATCACCAAGAAATTAATAAATTCATTATTAATCATGTAACTAATAATTTAGTTGAATTTATTTATTACATTTATTTACATGTGTTTAGGTAAATATAATGATAATGATTATTCAAATGGTTATTAATATAATACTCTGAGATCAGTTAATATTTTCATTTGATGTGAGTCTATTTAAAGGATCAATATTATCACGTAATATATTTAAAATATATTTTAGGGATGTGATAAAATATAAATAATATTTATAGTGAAGTTTAGTTTGTCATAAATAATTATTTTTCATACTTATTTAGTGGATGTTTATTACATGGGGGTTGGGAACCCAAAATGGGTATTATAGATATCCACTATATAAGGGGAGATATTCTCTTCCCATGCAGAGTATTCATTCATTGGAATTTAGGGATTCTCTCTCCACCTTGTTCCTAAAGGGATGACATCTCAATCGAGAAACCGATCCATGTTTTACATCAGGGATCGATGTCTAAGGATCAATGTGATCGTCTCTACATCGAAGTGATTGTCAAAAATATGTGTTTTCATCTCAAATTAGATGTACGGTATGTGTTCTTATTAAATAATCATGTGTGGATGATTTAGAGGGATTCATTGTAGGATACTTTGAGTAATATATAATGGAATCTTGTGATAGGATTGCGTGCATCTGATATGAATGATGTATTTTTTAGTCTTATTTGTTTTGTCAGTTTTATGAATGTGTGATCCTCAGATAGTATCGGGACAATATTGATGGGGTAGAAGATGTTTTTTTGGTCCGATGATGAAAAAAATTAATATTCTCAACCCCTCAGATTCTAGTAAAGATCTTGTCACATTCAATTAATATCACATTGACACGTGATTTTTCCTAGTCAAGGAAAAAATTAAATTGCATTAATGTTTATGTACATGATGTTTAAATAGTTCCAATGGATTTGATAGCACATCGATGCATTTCCAAATGGACATGTAATGACCATCTATTTTTTTAAATTGATTGAAATCCTATTTAATGGATTTTAGTTTTTTGGTTTTTAATTTTTTGAGGAACACATTTTTATAATTTTTTGTGTGTTCTTGGTAATTGTAGGAATCCAACCAAGGAATGACCAGAATCTGATCACCATATTATCTCTAGTGATGACCCTTAATTCAAATCATAAATAAAAAATAATTTTATTTCAAATAAATATATTTTTCCTATAATAAAAAATATTTTTTTTGCTTCTCCATTTTTCAAAACAATGTTATACATTAAGTTAAAAAACATATGTGAGATAAGGACATGTCTGGGTCTTCCACATAGTTGTGCCCTCCTCCTTAGACCGACCTGATATGTGTCTCAACTGAGTGGCCCCGTATCCTTCACCGGTGACTCATCCCCATACCTATATGGCTTTCTCATCGCTCATGGTCAGACCCACAGAACAGACTCCATATCTTACCTATTAAATACTATGGCAGGTGTCCCTTCCCTCATCCTATATAAAATGTCATGGCTGATGACCATCCGTACCTCCCGACCAAGCCAAGTGCACGACACCTCTTACAAACGAGCCCCACCCCATGATGCACCATGTTCTGGATTTTATTTTCACCATGAATCACTCTCTATTGTATATCCATTATTACTAGGATGCAGCTGCCTCATTAGCTCAGTTCCTCACCACCAACCAGCATCTCGCCCAGCCTTCTACCTGAGGTCTCCACCATCTCACATCGTCGGACAATCGGGAGACCTCATCACCCCAAATCCAGTCTATTGTGTTTTTGTGTAATGATTCCCTTGACCCAATTTCATCGTTAATAGTTTAATGTGAGCCACAACCAAGGACCCACTGGTCGGACATCGTGATTGACATCCTACTCACCAACCATCCCAATCCCACATGCCCTATATCTAGCCACCCCAGTGAAGTCCCGAGGCATGATTTATCCTTTTTGAAAGACCAATCGGGTCTCTTTTTCCACTATAAATGGTCGGGGTAGATATTCCTAACATGGAAAGGGTTTTGGAATATTTTCCTAGGATAGAATAAACTAGCACAATTTTTGTTAAGCCAAAATTGGCCAACGAGGCTACAACCGACTCAGATAAGGGTCATGGTGATGTTTTTATCACCAGTTGATATTAATAATTTAAATAAAATTAGTTTTATTTATTTTATTTTAGTCTTCCAACCTTCTATTCCCCAAATTTGAGAAAATATGGGTGCTTGGGGTGCTCAGCTGGCTACTCTTCCAACAATGACTTCATCTCTCTAAGTTAAATCCCTCAAGAGATAAAATATTCGAAGTATATTCAATGTCATATGGTGTGACTGAGACACATTCAAAATTACCCCTACATTATTTTTATCACAATAAAATAGAATGTTGTCTACACTAATTGGAAGAACACCAATGTTTGTGAGAAAACTATATATCCAGACAACTTCCTTTGCAACATCAGAAGCAACTATATACCTGCATTCTTTGGTTTTCGCACCCGCCTCTTTTACACTAATTAATTTATTACATTTCTGGTCATTGAGTCTGGGTTGAATCCCAACTTTAATATTTCGTCTTCCTATTTAAAAATTTATGTTTTTACTTGACATCATTCAGTGCAAAGGGAGGGCCCGGTCGAAGCCACGCGACATCGCCCGGGTCACTGTACGACCTCACCCTGTTCACCGCACTGCTTTCCTGATGATCAACACAGATTAATAAAATGTATTGAATAAAAAAATTGTAATAAAGTGAAAATAAAAAAATAGAATAATAAAAATGTAATTAACATAATGAATTGTCTTAATGGTAATAACAATAATATTAATTGAGGATATTATTATTATTATTATCATTATAATTAATATAAATTTTTATTTTATTTTGGTATTATCAAATGAGTTTTATTATTTTTATTATCATTATTAATATTTTAGTTAGTTATTAATATAATTAATATTATAATTAATATGAGTGTTTTGGGTTTTTCATCACCATACGCATGGGCGAGGTATGGTTTTGAGACCGCGCGGTCTGCCCGAAATTCAAAATGAGTTGAAACATAACAAGATGATGAATTAAAAATGAATAATGAAATAGAAATAAAATGGAAATAAGAAGTTTAATAAATGGTAAGAAATTTTTTTAATGATAATAATAAAAATATTTTTTGAGATTAATAAATATTACGGTTAATATTATGTTATGATACTACAATTTTTATTATTATGATTGTACTTATTTCATTTATTTATTTTATTACTTATTTATTATTATTTTTATTATTATTATTATTATTATCTCTTCTTTTTATCTTTTATTTATTTTTATTTTTTCTATTTTCTCTCCCTCTGGATGTCCCGCGTGGCCTCCCCTCTAACCTTATGTGTGCCACGCCCTGGCTGCCTGACCAATCCGCTGCTCCAAGACCCTCAATCGCGCCAGACCTCCCCTCTCCTGCTCTGTCCGGTGAAGCCCAACGCCCCCTGATCCTACTCCGTTCAGCCACCCCATCTCATCCCTGTCGCGCTATACCCCCTGAAACCCTACCCTATGTGCTGCACCTTCTCATTGAAACAGCCAGACATCCCTCCTTCGAGCAGGTTCCCCGTTCGCATCGCCTTCTACCTCCCAACAAGGCGGAATTGCATCAGCCCCATCCTCCAGTGAAGAAGACTCATGCCTCCCTCCGCCCCATCACACCTGCTGTCCTCCTAACCCAATCGGTGCCCCCTAGCCGAGACCCCCTCACCAGGCTGCTCGCACTACTACCCGACCTCTTAGCCAGCCCGCATCAGCACTGTCTGTCCACCTCACACCAGACCAGTCACGCCCATGCTCCCCTTATCCCATGCTCGACTAGCGCAACAATTTCCAAAGGCTGAATCCCCTCCCCATAAGGTTTCCCTCTCCTTTATGTAATGTTTTTTCTTTTTTTAGGGTTTTAGGTTTTCAGTGGGATGTGTTTCTGATTTTAGGGTTTGTTCATGTTTTTTAGGGTTCGATTTTGATGTCGTGGAAGCGATCATTCTTGCTTGAAGTGCAGTCGAGGTGAGGATAGGGTTTTACACTATTTTCCAGAAGAATTTTCATGCGAGGTAGGTAGTTCCCCTTATATTTATTCTTTGATTAATTACTTTGCCTGTTTAATTAGTTTAGTGAATTATTTAATTCATTGCTTTGGGAGAAATTGTTTTTCTTATTGAGACCCCATATGCATTGATTTATTAGAAATGTGTTTATGCGATAGGAGTGTGATTTTATTGGAAAACTCATGTTGAACTGGTTATTAGTGTTTTATAAATTGTTCACTTGGCTTATTAAATATTGCAATGGATGAATATTATATTTTAGTATGGCATTAGTGTACGTTTGATTCTAAAAATAGGGTTGGTTTGTTTTTGTGTGAAAATCAATGTTCTGATTTTCAAAGTTTTTTTATCAAAATCATAAACATTTTATTAAATAGTTTTTAAGGATTGAAAATTCATTTAACTGAGTTGTGTAAAGATTCTTGGAATGCATATGATTATGATTATTATTGTTATTATTATTATTATTATTTTTAGAGAATTAGTAGGTGGGTGAAATTGGTGTTTTTGTGTAGTGTTTGTATGTGTTCTGTCTTAAATGAGTATTCGGGTGGATTTTTGGTGTTTAAATACATGAGGTGTATGTTAATTTTTTTAAATAAATTCATTAAATGGTTTCTTTGACCATGAAAGTTCTATCGTTGACCACACATTGGTTTTAATTGGTTGTGTAAGAAATGCAGAGTGAGTTTTGAAATATTTTAGTGTGTGTATTTTTTTCTATTGGATTTTGTTTGTGTAAATAGTGGTTTTGGCATTTGTAGTGTCTTTTTTGGTTTGAGTATATGAATACAACATATGAAATTAATTCTGAACCACTTGATCAGGAAGCGGGAAGCCGAGGTAGATTGGAGGATGGACTAGACAAGTGGTCTAGTGTTTCGGGGGTGACTAGACCCGATTTCACTAGAAGGACTGACAATTTCAACAATAAATAAACATATGCCTTCCTAAGCCACATTTTTTTAGGGTCGTGGCCTTCTAAACCACATTTTCTAATGGTCGTGGACTTCTGAGTCACGTTTCAACAAGACACAAAGATCTAGGGACCCAAGCTAGCTGATACCCATAGGACCTCTCCCATATTAGTGCTCGTTGGTTACTTTATGCTCGTCGGTGTGACATATTGGTTATTTTAAAAAATAAGGTTGTGTGTGTTTTAATTTAAGTTGTTCTATTTGAAACAGTTTTCTTTAATTCCGTTTTCTTTCAAACTATTCAATCATTTATTTATTTTCATTATTTAATATTGCAATTGTATTTTTCATTTAATAATTATGCGTGGAACCTTTTTATTGGGTGATGTCCTAATGGGATCTTGGATCACACCCTACATACACCTATGGGTGTATGTATACCTTGTTTTATGTGTATTCTAGGTTGTTACATCGTCCTTAGTGTTGGTGGTTCTGGACGCTATTGGTCTTCGTGTGCAGGTTGGTGTTGGTAGCTTGGGGATGCAACTTGTTGTATCGCTTGGTGGTTGGTATTAGAGTTTAGTTCTCAATCCATGTTATTTTTCACCTTGGGTTTTTAGTCTAATTGTATACTTTAAATCAATTTATAGTTTAAATGCGTGTTTGGTTGTCTATTTCCAGTTTCATTTGTTTATATTGTGAGTTGTATTTTCATCTTTTATTTCATGTAAACCATTCCCATTTGTTACTTATGATACCCGGGCACTTGTACCAGCCTGTGGAGACTGGGAATGCCCCTCACACCATGTTGCAGACTGGGTTAGATGGTGACCCGACCTGGTACATGAAAAATGGTATCAGAGAAGGTTTGCTCTCTTGAGTCGTTTTCATTTGGGATAGAGTCATGGTAGATTGGAGTTAAGGTTGTTGGAACCCGACATCCTTGCAACGAGTAACGTGCCTGGCCAGCACACCTTGTGGCGGGACTTGAGTTACCAAATTAAGTTGATGTTTGTCTGAGTCTTTGGTCCTTGAAGTTAATATTGTTTAGGGTAAATGAAAAGGGAGTACGGTTAGTTGTCTTAGTGAGCTCGCAGGGTCTGGAATTCCTTGTGGAGATGGGGACGCTATCCTAAAAAACTCTCTGTGGCTAGTGGTGTGATTGGTGCATGGCCACCAACCATATGTTCCAATCACTAGCTGACACCAGTTTCCTCCTACATTGTTCCTCGTCTCATTGTTTTGGATTCATGAAAATAAGGTTTTTATGAAAAAAATTATTTGGTCTTGAAAATTGTTTTGAAATGATATGTGTAAAAAATAAAGATGTGTAAGGTTTGAAATGTGTGGGTTGAATGTTTTGGTTTTGAAAAAAATGGAATGGTTTGGTTTTTATTCTTGGTGTTCTCATGGGAAACCACATGCATGAATGTATATGGGGAAGAGAAATGGTTAATGGAATGAGTGGGTGAGTGCCTTGATGGACATGAGGTGGGTTACGATGTGGCATAAGAACATGCATGTGCGAGGACCCTGGGAAACCATTGGTGTTGGTGCAACCCACAACCTTTGATTAATTTCAAAATGTTATGTTAAATGAAAATCTAGTGTTTAGTAACTAGTGATTTCATTCTGTGTCCTTGTGATTTTGTTATGTTGGATGTGAGGCATTTTGAGTTGATTATCCTTGTTGACTGAATTGTTTTTGACATTGAATATTTATTTGTAAGTTGGAGTGCAAGCGTGTGGTTAATGGGTTCTTCTAAAAAGTGATTTAGGAAGCCCTTGAAGTGGTTCCCCCTGAACGCTTAGTATATGCTTGCGATATGTATTGGCCACTGGAACAGTTTTATTGGGTCCGCAGTTCTCTCTCATGACTATTGTATGCCCCCATAAAGCACTGACATGCAGTTGGAGTGTGGCCACGGGTAATTCGCCATTGGCTGACCCTCCAGTTGATTAAAGCAAGGACTCTCCCTTTTGATAGATAGTACTAAGTATTTCCCTTATCATTTTTGGTTAAGCATATCCTCTCGCAACAGGATGGAGAGAACGAGAGGAGTTGAAGGGAGCTTTGGTCATCTTGAGTTTTCTGAGTCGTCGGGTATGAAGTCTGAAACTGTTGTGTCTAAAGGTCCTCCTAGAAATGGTGAAATGAATTCTAGTGGGAAGGGTGAAGGCGGTTCAGAATTATCGAGGTTAGACGATGTTTTTAATGGATCGTAGTGCTTTAATAGGCCACAAGGGTCATATTTTGTGATGTCTTGTAGTGGGAGTTATCTTCAAAGTGAAAAGGTAAATTTCATAGAACCCTTCGGGAATCCTTGTTTTCGTAGGAGTATGTTCTCCTTTGGGGAGTTCTAATTTTAATATTCAAAGGCCAGTGTTTGTTGGGAGTCTTTCATTGTTAAGTGTTTTAGTTAAAGTGAATAGGTGATGCATGCACATCATCTAGACACCTATTTTGGTAGATGCGCCACGAGCGAGTGGTTGGATGTTGTGGTGTGTTGTGGTTATTGGAGTTGCCTCAGTTGCAGTGTGGTTGCATGTAGCGCCAAAATGGAGAAGCTTAGTTCAGGTGTCTTCAATACCTGACTGTGAGGCAGGAGATGCTTCAAACATCAAGGATCTAGCCAGAGGCTTCAGAGTGAAGCAGGTGCATGGTCAAGAACCCCAGTAGTGTATGGGACCCCATCATTATTTCTATCGAAGATATTGAAGGTGAAGGAGTTTTAAATTGTTTCATGTGGTCCAATTATGAATGACCCATTTGGGTGGGTGGGATTTCCTGTGGACATGAGGAGGTGTGTTCGTCTTGTCACCTTCATTTCTTGGGGGGGTAACATCCCATCTAAATTAATCACTTGAGTGGTCCTTATGGGGTTAGATGGGTAAATTAGTCTCAAATTAGAATAGTTCTCGTCTAGGGATCTGGAGAAGATGGTTTGTCTTGGGTTGTGGTTTTGACACCCCCATAGTTGGGCCCCACCCTACCCACCCCTAGTGGTGGGGTGTTTGGCTACCATCGGGAAATTTTCAATGTTCTGTATGTCCTGTTAGATCTAATGGTGGGGAGACCCAAGTTGGGTCTCACATGGATGTCTCTGGAATAAATCGTTGTTGGACTTTTCTTTAATGGATGGGAGTTTTCTAGAACATCCCCATTTCAGTCTTCCAGTCTCACCTTGGGCATTGGTAGATTCATAATGGTAGGGAGCCCCTCGAGATTCCCCATGTTGACCTTTTGGTTCTATTTTTAATGATTGCTTGGTGATAAGTGATAAGAGTCTTCCTTTGATGTGGTTTGATCTTGTTTGTCCACTCTATCCAAATGGTGTGGTTTTCATGCGATGATGCTTGAGTTGTTTCGGCTAATGAAGTTTTTTTATGTGGGTGCAAGAGTTACTATCCTGGATTAATAAACTGGAGGTGTTCTAGTTCTTTGGGGTGGGTGACACATATCAGAAAGTCTGTTTAAGTTGTCTATTAGTCACATTTTTCTAATCATGGTGTGTTTTCCTCTTCTCTCTTGTTTTTTGTGGGTATCCCCTTTTAACCTTAAGGGAGTGTGGTTTTCTACTTTGGGGTTTCGTCTTAGTTGTGGCTTTCCAGGGGCAAAAAGATTAATGGTGGGGAGAATTGTCGCACCCTCCTCTTTTACACAAATTATTTTATTAAATTTCTGGGCATTGGGTAGTCTAGGTTGAAGCCAAACTTTAAAATTTCGGGTTCTTATTTAAAAATTTATGTTTTACCTTGACATCATTCAACGCATGAGAAGGGTGCGGTTGAAGCCGCGTGACTTCGCTCGGGTCACCGTGAGACCTCGCCCTTTTCACTGCACTGCTTTCCCATTGATAAATGCGTATTAATAAAATGTATTGAATAATAAAAATGTAATAAAATGAAAAAAATAGAATAAGAAAAATGTATTTTACTTAATGAATTGTCTTAATTGTAATAATAATAATATTAATTGAAGATACTATTATTATTATTATTATCTTAATTGTTATAAATTTTTATTTTATTTTAGTATTATCAAAAAAGTTTTATTATTTGTATCATCATTATTCATATTTTAGTATATTATTCATATTATTAATATTATAATTAATATGAGTGTTTTGGGTTTTGCGTCACTAGACGGATGGGCGAGGCACGTTTTTGAGACCGTGCGGTCTTCCTGGATTTCAAATTGAGTTGAAAAAAATGGGATAATGAAATAATAATGAATAATTCAATAGAAATAAATTGAAAATAAAAAGTTTAATAAACTGTGTGAAATTATTTTAATGACAATAATAAAAATATTGTTTGAGATTAACAAATATTTTGATTAATATTATGTGATGTTATTACAATTATTATTATTATTATTATTTCACTTATTTCATTTATTTATTTTATTACTTTATTTATTGTTTATTATTATTATTATTTATCTCTTTTTTATCTTTTCTTTCATTTTATTTTTTTTCTTTTCTCTCCCTCACTTTCCCTCCCCCCGGGTTGCCCCGTGCGGCCTCCCCCATAACCCTACGTGCGCTGTGTCCTGGCTGTCGGGCCAATCCGCTGCTCCACGGCTCTCCATCGTGTCAGACCTCCCCTCTCCTGCTCTGTCTGATGAACCCAACGCCCCCTGCTCCTGCTCCGTTCGGGCACCCCTTCTCTTCCCCATCGCATTATACCTCATGACACCCTACCCCATGGGCTATACCTTCTCATGGAAACCTCCAGACCTCCCTCCTTAGAGCTGGTTCCCCGTCCATGCCGCCTTCTCCCCCTTGACAAGATGGAATCATGTCGGGCACCTCCTCCGGTGAAGCATACTCATGCCTCCCTCTGCCCCATCAAAATTTTTGACCTCCTAACCAAGCCGGTTCCCCCTAGCCGACCCCCCTCACCAGGCTGCTCGCCCCGCCGCCCGACCTCCTGGACAACCCGCAACAGCACTCTCTGTCTACCTCACACCAGACCGGTCATGCCCCTGATCCCCTTCTCCCCTGCTCGACTAGTGAAACCCTTTCCCAAGGATTAATCCCCTCTCTATAAGGACCTATCTCCTTTCGATAATGTTTGGTTCTTATTTTTAGGGTTTTAGGTTTTTAGTGGGATGAGTGTCCAATTTTAGAGTTTGTTCATGTTTCTTAGGGTTTGATTTTACCCGAATGGCCTGAAGGCCTTCTTTTTTATTTTATTTTAGATAATACCACTTTTGAGGGTTGAAGGGGAACCCGTACACGACCTGTAGGCCCAAGACACAAGGCCCGAAAAACCTGCAATACATGACCCGAAGGCCCAGAGGCATACCATGCCCAATACATGACCCGTAGGTGCATCCCACTTGAACTACCCCTCCCCAGCACTTAGGGTTTGATTTTGATATCGTGGGTGCGATATTTCTTGATTGTAGTGCGGTCGAAGTGTGGATAGGGGTTTACACTATTTTCCGAAAGAATTGTCATACGAGGTAGGTGGTTCTACTTATAATTATTCTTTGGTGAATTAATTTGAGTGTTTAATTTGCTCAGTGTATTATTTAATTTCTTTTCTTTGAGAAAAATTGTTTTTCTTATTGATATCTCATATGAGTTGATTTATTAGTAATGTGTTTAGGCGATATGAGTGTGATTTTATTTGAAAACGCATGACATGTTTATTATTAGTGTTTTATAAATTGTTCACCTGGATTATTAAATCTTACAATGGATGCATATTATATTTTAGTACGGCGTTAGTGTACGTTTGATTCTAAAAAGAGGGTTGTGTTGTTTTTATGTGAAAACCAATGTTATGATTTTCAAAATTTGTTTATAAAAATCTTAACTGTTTTATTAAATAGTTATTAAGGACGGAAAATTGTTTTAATTGAGTTGTGTAAAGATTCTTGGCGTGAATATGATGATGATGATGATTATTACTATTGTTATTGTTATTATTATTATTATTATTATTATTATTATTTTTAGAGAATATTTGGGCGGGTGCTATTGGTGTTTTGGTGTAGTGTCTGTATGAGTTCTGTCTTAAATGAGTATTCAGTTGGATTTTTGGTGTTTAAAGACATGTGGCATATGTTGAAATAGTTTAATAAATTATTTAAATGGTTTCTTTGGCCATGAATGTTCTTTCTTTGAGCACGAATTAGTTTCAATTGGTTGTGTAAGTAATTCAAAGTGAGTTTTGAAATATTTTAGTGTGTGTATTTTTTATAATGGCTTTTGTGTGTGCAAATAGTGGGTTTGGCGTGTGTATTGTCTTTTTTGGTTTGAGTATACAAATACAAAATATGACATGAACTCTGAACCACATGAGTACAAAGCGGGAAGCCCGGGATGCTAAGAGGGTGGACTAGACTAGTGGGCAAGTGTTCCAGAGGTGACTCGATCCAGTTTCATTGGGGGGACTGACAATTGCAACACTAACTAAACATATGACTTTTTGAGAGTCGTGGTCTCCTATGCCACATTTTCTGAGGGTTGTGTCCTTCTAATCTACGTTTTCACTGAGACACGAAGATCTAGGGACCCAAGCTAGCTGATACCCATGTATCCACTCCCATATTAGTTCTCATTGGTTACTTTACTATCGTCGGTGTGACATATTGGTTATTTTAAAAAGTAAGGGTGTGTGTGTTTTAATTTAAGTTGTTTCATTTGAAACTATTTTATTTAATTCAGTTTTATTTTAAACTATTGAAGCCATTATTTCTTTTCTTTAGTTAATATTGAAAATGTATTTGTCATTTAATAATTATGCATGGAACTTTTTTATTGGGTGACGCCCTACTGGGCTCTTGTCTCACACCCTACATACACCTATGGGTGTATGTAGACCTTGTTTCTTGTGTATTCCAAGTTGTGACATATTTCTTAGTGTTGGTGGTTCTAGATACTATTGGTCTTTGCATGTAGGTTGGTGTTGGTAGCTTGGGTATGCGGCTTGTCGTATCATTTGGAGGTTGGTATTGTAGTTTAGTTCTCTATCCTTGTTATTGTTCAACTTAGGTTTATAGTCGAATTGTAGACTTTAAAAATATTTATAGTTTAATGTCATGTTTGGTTTTCTATTTCCTATTTCACTTGTTTATATTATGAGTTTTCTTTTCATCTTTTATTACATATAATCCGTTCTCATTTGTTACTTATGATACCTGGGCACTTGTGAAAGCCCGCGTGGATTCGGAACGCCCCTCGGGCCATGTCGCGGACTGGGTCAGGCACCGGGTTGGATGGTGACCTTACCTGGTTTGTGTCATTGGTAGAATTGAAGACCAAATATTGATTTGATCTTATATATCTCACTACACCACCACTCAAGAAAAATATTATGCCTGAAAATGATTTAATATCATCATGATTTGTCTAGAAACAGACATTATTATATCCCGTCACATCTAGTTTCTCATCTCCTCCATAACCCAATAACATATCTTTTGTACTCCTTATGTAATTTAGGATAGTATTATCATCTTCCCAATGCTTCTCCCATGGATTAGCTTGATATTTTCCCACCATTCTTAATGAAAAGGCAACATCAAACCTAGTACATAGAATAGAATACATGATAAATCTCACTACCATGGAATAAAACATTCTACTCATTCTTTCAATCTCCTCCTCTCTTTATGGACACATTTTCTTAGAGATATTAATACCATATGACATATGTAACAAACCTATCCTGAATTTTTCCATATTGTAACGTTTGGGTACCCTATCAATATATGAACTTGACTAAACCCAATAATCCATTGCGATCTATCTCAATAGATCATGATCCCTAGAATGTAGGTTATTTCACATAAGTCTTTCATAGAGAGGTAATAAATTATCAAAGTATTAAATGACTATAAGATGTTTACATTGTATCCAATAATTAATATTTCATAAACATATAACAATAGGAAAATGATGGAATTCCCATCAACCTTATTATAAACACATAGATCATCATCATTTTTAATGTATCAAAATTCTATGATGTCCTCATCCAAACTAGAATTCCATGATCTTGATACATGATTTAACCCATAAATGGATAATTGTAGATCACACAAATTATTGTCTTTATATTTTCCAACAAACCTTTCAGGTTGAGTCATATAAACATCATCAACCAACTTACCATTTAGAAAAGTAGTTTTTAATTCCATTTGTCAAATTTCAAAGTCATTAATGGTTTCTATTCCAAGAAATATTATAATGGATTTCATGATTTTTATTGGTGAGAAGGTTTCATCATAGTTGATTCCATGACATTGTAAAAAAACCTTCACAAACCCATATTTCTTTATAGTTATTAACCTTACCATATATTCCAATATTTTTCATGAAAACCCATTTTCAACCAATGGGTTGTACATAACCTAGAGGGTCTATAAAAATCCAAACATGATTTTGATACATGGACTCTCTCTTAGAATGGATGGAATATTTCAATTAATCTCAATAATTTTATTTTAGATCATATTTTGTGGTTAGAGGTTAAAAATCCCTAAGAAATAATGTTTCACCAGACTCAATGATATGAAAACCATAACACTCTGTTTCTCTGGCCTCTCGAGTAGACCTACATAGTACTTGTGTCTCAAGAACCACTTATTCAATTTGTCTGGTCTTGTTGTAGTTGACATACATTGATAATGATCTCTTAAGTGGGGAATAAATTCCACGTGTCCTCATATAAGAATAACCAATAAAACCTGAAACATGTGGTGTTATTATTGAAGGGTCTATCCTAATGATCCCAACTATTTAGAAATCAGTAGGTGAAAACTTCATGAGAATAAGTCTCAATGATTATGATCCCCAAACACCTAATAGTTTCACATCATCTGCATCCTCTCAGTATGATGTATCTAGACAATGGTACATTACATTAATATTACTGTCATAGTATCTCTTAGTTCTCATTATATATTGGGATATTCTATTAACATTCGAGACGACACATAATTTAGGGAAATTAATATAAATATGGTGGACATAAAAGTATCTAAACTATTATAGAAAGATAAACAGATGTATATTTATAAAAAAATGTATACATGTAATGTTAATCAAATTACATCATAAGATGGGTCTTGGGTACCCACTTACAACACTCTCACTTACACTAGAGCTAACTGGTAATATTCTCAATTTGATAGCTCTCACAAGTTAATCATGCTTCGGTTAGGAAATGGATTTAGTCAAGGTGTCTGCCACTTGTTCCTCTATGGTTACTCTCCTAACTGTGAATTGACATCTCTGATTAAAATCCCTAAATAGATGAATCTTGTGATGTAAATTATTTTTCTTCTAGTGTCACATGGGCTCCTTGGTAAGCACCTTTCCAATAGTATTATCAAAATAAACTAGAACATGATTTGCATTTCAAGGAAAAACACCAACACAAGAGATGGAAAAACATATCCAGGATTCTTCCTTTCCTTTATAAAAATCCCTTATGTACTTGGATTCTAATAAATAATCAGAGTCCATCGATTTCATCAAGATTCTCCAGCACATTAAACCACCATTCAAGAAAAAAGATGTATATTGAATGTGATTTCATATCATTTTCATCTCTCTAGAAACTGGAACCAATTTATCCCCTCACTACTAGTTCCTCATATCCTATATAAACTAGGAACATATAATTTTTACACCTCATGCAATTCTTGATAGTTTTAACAGGTTCCCAGTGAAACTCTCAAGTATTAGCTTGATATCTACCCACCATTATTAAAGGAAAGGAAACATCAATACTAATACATAGTAGGGAATACATGATAAAACCCATTACCAAGGAATATATGATTAAAATAATTATTTTAATCTCATCATGTGTTTGTGGAAACATTTTCTTAGATAGAATAATACCACGTGACATAGGAAAAATCAATCTATTGTATTTTTCCATATTGTAAATTTTTAGTGCCTTGTAAATATATGTACATTGACTTATCCCAAGAAGTCATTGAGATCTACCTCGATTGATTTTTATCCCTATAATTTTGGTGGTTTCAACTATTTTATTTATTGATAATTATTCATTTAACAAAGTCTTAACTAATTGTAATACCTGAACATCATTTCCCAAAATTAATAAGTCATTATCATATAACACAAGGAAAATATTGGAATTACCATCAAACTTCTTATAGAAATAAGGCTCAATTTTGTCTTTAATGAAACCAAATTCCCTTATTACTTCATCATAATGAACATTCCAAGATTATAATGCTTGTTTCAATCCATAAATGGATCTTTATAGCTTCCACACAATATTGGTATTCTTTGACACAAGAAACCTAGGGGTTGAGTCATATAAACCTCTTCAAATATCTTCCCATTTAGAAAATATGTTTTGACATCCATTTTTGAATTCTCATAGTAATGAAAGGATATTATTTCATTAAATATTATGATGGATTTCATCAATGATAATAGTGAGAATGATTCACCATTATTGATTCCATGATGTTGTCTAGAAATGTTCAAAACCAATCATGTGTTATAGGTATTAACCTTACCATCCATGTAATTCTTTTTCATGAATACCAATTTTCACACAATGGGATATACATCAGATGGAGGGTCCTCTAAAATCCAATCATGATTTTGTTAAATGGAATCTATCTCAGAATGCATGAAAGAATTCCATTTAGAAGATTCTTTTCCTTGTATTTCATTCTTGTATGTTAGAGGTTCATCATCCTCACAGAGTAGTGTGTCACCAAACTCAGTGACAAGAATACCATGGTGCTCTGGTTTAATAACCTATTGAGTTGACATATTAATTATTTGTGTCTTGGAAACACTCCTTCTTCCACTAGCTCTTGTGGATTTGTTCCTTTACCAACTCCCACACATCTGGAGCATTAACATCCACAAATTCAATCTCCCTCAACTAGTTCCATTAAAAATTTGTTTTATTATCGAAATATGCAATGCCTTACCACAATATATTTTATGTCTAAATGGTTATATAGGTGACATTATTTTGTTTCTATTGGATAACCCGTAAAGATGCACTTTGTGCTTCTGGATGTTAATTTGTCACTTGGTATTGTCTTGAAAAAATTCTTTCATCCGCATACACATACTTGTGACCTATTTCCTTTCATTCCTCCCCATAACTCATATATAATTCCATCTACAACCTTATTTGGTACTTGGTTAAGGGTATATGTTGTTTTCTTCAAACCGTATCCCCAAAAGGATAATTGAAGTGTTTATTAACTCATCATTGATCAATGAAATCTTTCTTAAGGATGAGTGGGTTGGGATACTATCCCACAATCTTTCATTTGATCAATGAAATCTTTCTTAAGATACTCTCCACCTCGATCATAACAACATGACTTAATCCTCTTACCAAGATGATTTTCTAGTCGATGTTGGTATTTTGTAAAAAATGTAATATGAATTATACCACATTATGTAGATATATCAATACCTATTATTATCATAAATACAAGTAATGAAGTATGAATACCCACCGCATGCCTCTACTAGAAATGGACACACATACATTAATATTAATTAATTCCAGTAATCCATTTTTTCATTCTCCCTTCCCAGAGAATGTTTTTTTGGTCATTTTCACGTATATACAAGCTAGAAATACATATAAGGATTTTTAATGAACAAACTCTAAATACCCTAGTTGATGTAATTTTTTTAATTGCTTCTCATTTACATAACCGAGACATAAGTTCATATGCAGGTGATATATGAATCATGTTCACTAGTTTTTTTTATTTATTATTATTATTGGGATTTCAATTTAAAGTGTTTTGAATCCATTTTCAAGATGTGACACACTATAACATATATTATCATTATAAAGGAAACAAAATTAATTTTTGAACATTAAATAAAATCCCTTCATGTTTAAACAGAACACAAATATAATATTTCATGTTATAGAGGGTGCATAATAACAATTATGTGATACTATAACCAAACCACTAGGAAAAGATTAGTGATAGTATCCCACTACAAAGGTTTTTAAAAATTCACTATTTTCATCTCAAAGATCAAATTCTCCACCTGAGGTCTTCTTGAATCTTCATGGTTCATGTATAGGAGTACTTCATTGTAAGACACATGCCATATTCAATAACCCAATTGTCAACAAGGAATGATTAAAATCTATGAAAAATTTAAAAATGTAGAAGCATCATACTTCTTCTTCTTACCAACTATATTATTTTTCTTCTATTGGCCTTTCTTGCAATATAAAATGCAGATAGCTTTCTACTCATTACAATGAAACTATATCTTTGGATTCTGGGAAGGGTGGTGTATTGGTGACTTCATCCCCGACTTAGCCTCATTCCCCTTTTACTTTTCCTACATTCCCTTGTTAACCATAAGGATTGAAGAATTGGGTTTCTTCAAATTTTTATCATATTGGAGAACTAAAGAAAAAAGGTCTAATAGTTACATTTTCATATTATTCATGTTATAAATAATAATAATAGTCGAATTGATTGGCGGTAAAGAGGCTAGAATGAGATCCTTCGCATGTTATTTTTTTAATTTGAACCCAAGGGCTTATAGACTCTCATTGTGCCTAATCATATTGAGTACATAAGGTCTCTATTGATTTACTTCAACTAGAATTCTCCTTTAAACGGATCATGAAATATCATACCATTCTTTCCTAGCTCTCTCTTGATATATTTATTAGAGATGAGAAATTATCTAGTAGGAATATTAATCATCATTCATTTTCTCCAATTGACTAGGGATGGATGAAAACAAGATGAAGTAAAAATCTAGTGCATCATCTACACGATTTCTTCCATTTATTATTTTATGTCTTTCTTTCTCCCTAAGGAGGCTCAATAAGAACTGATGATTCCAACACATAAATCATCTTTTATTGACGTATCACTATGGAAAATCACATATACCACTCCTGAAAGATATTGTCGATCATGATATTTTTTTATCCAAAATTGATCATAGTGATAATGTACTTTTGGGTTTAATGATATCCATTTTAGATTAACAATAGAATAATAGTAACAATATTTATTTTATTTTGATTACCCTTTGAGAATTTAAGTTTAATTATTATATCATTTAAATGTCTCCAAATATTTTATCGAACCCTTGTATCCATCACTATTAGATTTAGAATTCTCTATCTATTGACTATTTTGGTGGAAATGATCTTTGAAACTACTCCTCATAGTCTACAATCTTTGGTTATGCAGCTACATGGAGAGTTTCTAGGTAAGATCTAGGATGGATAACCACATTAACTCATCCTTTCTTAAACTATTGTGTAATGTCTAAGCCATTATAATCTTAACATTGCTACATAAACACATTACCTATAAAGTGATAGAATACTATATTTGGATATATCTTTTCTATCATCATTATTCAACTCGACCCATTACTCATATAAGAACTCCCTACTAGTAGGAAGCACTCTAAACATTGGTTGACGTGCTCCATGAACACTCGGTTTTGATCAAATTTGGGTAGGTATGGATTTAATACAATATATATCGTTGAATTTTATTATGTTTTATTAATGAATAAAATCCATTTCTATTAAATATGTCAAAACTATGTCACCTCTCTCACAATAGAACATGAAATAGAAAAATATTCATCACATATTTATATATTTAATGAAGTTTATTATTTTATGTGATAATGAAATAATCACAACCTTTCATAAAACAATAAATGATGCATAAAAGAAAATCATTCCATTCAACTAGTCTTGAGCATCTAATTGTGATTGATCCACAACCAATTAATATTATCCTAGGGGATTCCGTACATGTGTTGACTCCGGAATCACACCATAGTTCACCCCCAGTGTAATGTACTCAACTCTTGTTTGGATTACCACATCAATATTGCATGGTATGAATCCTAGAACATCATCTTCTATTTACAGGTATACTCAGAAACATGCAAGGGGGTCTAGGGATGAAATGTAAAATTGGGTAATTAGACGTGAATTCCATTAAATATATATTTGAACGAAAATACGACTATTCATATATAAATTAGTTATCTAATTAATTATCATAATAATCAAACTAAATAAATAAATAAATAAATAAATAGATCCACATAAGTATTGGTCATCCCCTGTTTCAAGACTAGTCAACAAAAAAATAATACAACATAAAATTAAACTACAATAAATTTAAAAGTTATGAGGGTGTTTAAATAAATTAATATAATTTAAATATAGTCAACTAATTTATTTTAAATATTCCAAAGTTAATTTAATTTTTAAATAAAAAGTTATATTAAAAAATTTAATTAATTTAATGCTAATATTCAATTAACATTTGAAATATATAAAATCTTTAATCCACATTAATTTATATTAGTTTAATTTATAAAACTAAAATGAAATTAATCAAAACGTTTCCTTAAAATGATTAATATTAAACAGGCCCAAAAATTTCACCACAACCCTTAGCGGATATGGTAATATCCCCACTAGCACATTTGGGTCAAAAAATTTCCGTATAGGGATATTCTGGCCCAAACCGACCTTCCCAGACCCATTCCAAGCCGGGTATCTTTGCCCCGACCCTTTAGCGAGGAAAAAAGTCTGATTGGACCCCTAACATGTTCACCTCATGCATAAGGAATTCGCTGGCATAGATAGAGATTGGGATGGGAGGTAGGGGAAGGGTGGCAAGCGAGATAACGATCAGGAGGTCCTACCAATGCGTCCTTGACTACATATCATGATGTCCTATTGAAAATGAATGAGGGGTAATGATTGTGTCACCGTGCTGCATGGAGGCCCAGATCATGGGAGACAAGAAATCTCTGTTGTCTACTGAGGCATGATTTCAAAGCACCTAGGTTGATGGATAGGCGAGATGCAGGTTAACCATAAGAAGCTGAGCGGAGGAGGCTCCCATGTCCCTGCAATCTGGATCTAGGACAGTGAGGTTCTCACAGTGGTAATAGTGTCCACAACATGGTGCACCATGGTAGGGGTCGTGTGATAGAGAGGTGGGTATTGCTTTCTATGGTCAGGAAAGAAGGATGGTCACTGGCCACATAGGCTCACACAGGAGGAGGGAAGGGCCACATATAGCAGGCTTCAACCGGGAAGAGTGGGATTCTGATCCATGCTTTGGACCATTAGGAATGAGATAGATGGGAACATAAGGAGGAGAGCCACCTGTGTAGAAGAGGGGGACACCTAGTTGAGCAATATATCTAATCATTCCAAGGATGATGAACTAGGTGAATGACTAACCTATCCAAGTCATAGTCTCCAATGGTTTGTTTACTTAACATCTAAAAGACTTTAAAAAAAAGAAAAGAAACAAACTTGGTAATTTTTTATCGAGAAAAATAAAGTAGTATTATATTGATCTCACAAAATAATGGATCACCGGAGAAACTATGATGACCAAAATCCAGTATTTTTTCAAGAAAACTATCAATAAAACGTATATTTATATATCATGTCCATGAAAAAAATGTAAAGAACAAAAAAAATTAAATACAAAAAACACCATTGAGATACATAAAAGTTTTTCATATGGCCATCCAAAATTGGATCGATGCGAAATTGGACTCATTGGAACAATTTCAACATCCTCTACATAATATTTAAAGCAATTTTAATTTTCTTTGATTGAGAAAAAATGTGCATCACTATGATACCAATTTTAGGTACCATGATGCACATCAGAAGTTGATAGGATGAGAATTTATTTATTTTTTCATCACTGGAGTGATGAAACATTTTCTACTCTGACAATATAGTCCAGATACGATCTAGAGATCGTGCATGGTTTAAATAGAGTACAAAAAATAAAACAAGTGAATTCATTGGTTCAATATGATTCTCAAAATCATGTTGCAAGTTATAGATGTATATTTCTCAAAAGATCTAATGTTGAATACCTCAAGATCATCCACACACACTACTCAAATCTACGCGCACATCATACTTCAAATTTGGGGTACTAACACATGTATCTAAAGATTAATTTGACATAGTGATGATCACCACAGTCCTTAAAAAATGATACACAATGTCGAACTTGGATCAATCTCTCAATTGAGAGATTATCTCTCTAGGAATCAAGAGGAAAGAGAAGCTATCAATTCCAATGAATGAATTGTCTATGTGGGAAGAGCTTCTCTCCACTTATATAATGGATATCTATAATACTCGATTCAAGTCCTTAACCCCTTATAATAAAAATCCACTAAATATGTATAATAATTAATTATTTATAATGGACTAAATTGTGAAATAAATATTGTTTAAAATATTGAGAAATTAAATTTTCTCGCATCTCCTGATAAAATTAAATGAACTAAAAATATTATATCAATATCCCTTCAAATAATCTTTATCCTATTATTTTGATAATCACTTATAAATTCATGTAATAAATAAATTCATCCCAATTATCACTTCCTCGAATAATAATGAATTTATTTATTTCTTGGTGATGAATTGAATATAGATAATACCTGGACCCTATAGTGGTGACCACCTTGTCCAATATTCATATTCAATGCAATAAGGCATATTCTCAAAGTGATATTTTGTGTGATCCTCTAGGCTAATATCTCAATAGCTGTGAATAATATGGAAAGATAAATAGTGGGATCTAGACACCCATCAAGGATCATATAGAGATAAGGAAATGTCAAAGAAACAACTACATTCCTACAAACATGCACAATGTAATTTAATCACTTTTCCATCAATATATCATAATGAAGGATGAACACTTGTGTTATCATATATATATATATATATATATTATTTTTTTATGTATTGGGATAGATTTGACATCATCTTCCATGGACATGGAATTATGCTTGTACTGCCATCCTAATCAACCAGTCAGGAGTTATCTCTTCCTCAACACGGAAGTGACAAAATTTATCTTGATCATTCAACCAATTACATGCCACCAAGGATGTACCCAACAAAAATACTTCATGATGACTTCATTGTCATGGTTTTAAGAATATTAAACAATAAAATAATTTTATAATTAAATTAAATCAATGGTTTATTTTATTTTTTGTATTTAAAATTAAATAATTGATAAAACCAATAAAATAAAATATTTGAATTTATTTATTTTATTGAAACACCCATATTCTATTTAAATTTATTTCAATGTAATTTTACTGTACATTATTTTTATACTTACAGATCATGAGCTAGTGACTGAACTGTGCATGTATAGATTTAATTATTTAACTTTATATTTGTTGCATGTGGTGATCGTAAAAATTAATTAGTTAAATGACGGTTTACAGATCACCTAATTTAAAATAAAATATGTATATGGGCCTCTATGTTTAATTCCCCTATATTACATTTCATTCCCAGATGCCCTCGACTATTTGAGATTATAATTGTAAAGAGAGGATGATGTTCAATGATGTAGACCCTGCCAGTTTGAGGTAGTAATCCAGATGAGAGTCGAGTACATTACACTAGGGGAGATTTTGATACGAGTTAGAAGTAGAATCATGTATGGAATCGCCTAGGTAAAGATTGATCCATTTTTGATGAATGACAATTAGATTCTCAATACCATTAAGATAGTATTTTTTCCTTTATTCAACTTTTATTTTTTTATTTAAGTTCATGATTATTGCTTGATCACATAAAATAATTAACAAGACAAAATTCATATAGATGAAAAAAATATTTTTCTATTGATGGTTCAGTTTTGAGGGAGACAACATAGTTTGAAAATATTAAATCAGAATGGATTATATTTTTCAATAAATAAGAAAAATAGAACAATGTTATGTCATGTCATAATGCCTTCCATTACTCAAAATTTAGTAAAATTGGGTGCTCAAGGTACTTGTTAGCCAATGTTGAGAGTCCATCCTACTAATATGGAGTTCCTATAAGAGTAATGGGTCAACATGACTAAATCTGGTAGAAAAAAAGTCTTCAAAGGTAGATTTCTATCAATTTAGAGAAATTTTTTTGGGGTAGTCATGTTAAGATTCCAAATGTTGTGAAATTAATCAAAAGTTTAAGGAACTGCAAATTAATGCGGTTGGAAAACATCTTGCCTACCTAGAAACTATCCAAGTAGTGTCATAGACAAATATTTTAGACTATGGGGATTAGTTTCATGGATCCATGCTACTATAATACTCATGGAACAACATTTTCGGAATCAAGTTGTGAGGGATATTAGGGTTATATAAAATAGTGGGAGACATTTAAAAATATATAATAATCAATTAATCATAAATTTATAAAAGTTAATCAAGATAATGTACCAATTGAAAATATTTATCTATTTTAGATCTATAATGCCAATCATCAAATGCATAAGTACATTATCATTGTGATCTGTTGTGGATTGAGAAAATATCCAGACCAAAAATATCTTACAAGAGTGGTACATGCACTTATTCATATTACTACTCCATGAAAGGAATATTTATGTGATGGAACAATAAATTTATGTTTCTAAACCTCAAGGAATATGCAATGTACAAAAAGGAAAATGGAAAAATATTTTAGATAGTGAACTAGATGTGTAGTGCATCATGTTATCATCCTGGTTCATTAAATTTCATAAAATTAATGAGTATGAAAATGCGTACAAGATTCTTTTTCATCTCCAAGAATTATATTAGGAGAGATTATATAAAAGAATTTATGAGATTATGGTTTCATTTATAGGTGTAGGCTAGTAGAAAGAAATCAATAGGGACCTCATGTACTCAAAATGATCGGGTACAATGAGAGGCTCAAATATCTTGGGATCAAATTGAACCAAGAACTAGAAATAGATATAATTCCTTCCTATTTACCGCCAATATTATAAATTTTTTTTCCATTATAAAATGAATAATATGACAACTCTTCCCTTAGGCCTTTTTATTTATTTCTCCAAGATGACCAGAATATGAAGAAAAAAATTCTTCAATCCTTATGGTTAACAAGAGAAAGTAGTGAAGGAAACAACGTCAAAGACAAGTCAAGTTTGAAAACATCTATACACCCTCTTTCTATGAAACCAACAATACAGTGTTATAGTAATGACTAGGAATCTATGTTATCTTATTCTGAAAAAAGGCCACTGGAAGAAAAATCATAGAGTTGGAAAAAGAAGAAAGGAGGCACATCTAATTTTTGTATTTTTTCATTGAATGAAGTCTTTATTTATAAAAAAATTTGGTATTATTTACAACATGTGGGTCACAAAAATATATTCTCTTATAGGAACCAAGTGGATTTTAGAACATTTCAAAAGAAAATTGGATCAATGTGCTGTAAATAGTGACTCTCCAGAAGCCTTGGCAGTGGGATACTATCACGTAACATTTCTTAGTGGTTTGGTTCTAGTATTACAAAATTTTTATGTTGTAACATCTGTAACACAAAACATAATATTTGTGCTATGATTATTCATGGTGGGATTTTATTTCATGTTTGGAAATAAGTGTTTTTCCTTTATTACAGTAACATGTGTAATGGTATGAAACAATTTAACAATGGATTATATATACATGAACATGAAAACATGAAAAAAAATAAAAGAAAGAACCAGAGAACATGAATCATTTATCACCATCTTATGGAACTATAGGCTAGGTCATGTAAGTGAGAATTGATTAAAAAATTACCTCAAGGTAGGTATTTTGACTTGTTTTAGTTAAAACCCATTGACGTAAGTTATACTTGTTTATAAGGGAAAATGTCTCAATCACATTTCTCTAGGAAGGTAGAAAGTGCTAATGAATTATTAGATTTAATTTACACTGCTGTATGTAGTCCATTTCTAGTAGATACATGTTGTGGGATTTCATACATAAATATTTTATCAATGAATAAATTTTTTACAACTATATATACATAATTAGGTATAAGTCAGATCCGTTTCATGTTTTTAAGTAATACCAACATGAAATAGAAAAATATCTTTGTAATAGATTAATACACTACACACAGATTGAGGTGGATAGTATCTTAACAATGATTTCATCGACCACATAGAGGAGTGTTGGATAGTATCACAATGGAATCCTTCTTATACACCACGGTGGAATGGTGTTAGTGAAAAGAGAAATAGGACCATGCATGATATGGTTAGATCAATGATGAGTCAGGAAACTGTTATATTATTCATTTGGTAATAAAATTTGTAAAAAGTGGCATATAGACTTAACTGAGTACCAAATAAGGCTACATATGGGATTCTATTTGAGTTATGGTGTGGAAAGAAACCCAATCTACCACACATACATGTATGGGGATGCAAGGATTTTTTTATGACTATACCAAATAAAAATTTAACATCCATAAGTATGAAGAGAATATTTATAAGTTCCCCTAATGAAACTAAAGGATATTACCTATAATAATCTTTATATAGAAATGTTTTTATAGAAAGACATGATTTTTTTTCTAGAAAGGGAACAAATATCCAATAGAAATATTGGGTGTAAGATTGACATCGAGGATGTTAATGTTCAAGATGTAGAAGTGTTGGTACAAAAAAAATCCAGAAGAGAATGTGGAAGAATAAGTGCTTCCCAATACACAAATTCTGCAATGATCTAAACTAGAGGTTAGATAACAAGAGATTTATGGTTTATTTTCCACAGATTCTAGTGACACATTATCCTTGAGGATATTTAACCTCTAACCTAGAAGGGAGTAGTAATAAGAAAATTCATTTCTAAATGGAATAATTCCAAGAATTATGATATTGATTCTTTTGGGAAAAAAATCCTTTAAGGCATCCCTTAAGTATGTTTTGGGTGTTATTGTGTT
This sequence comes from Viscum album, assembly GCA_963277665.1. Lineage (NCBI taxonomy): Eukaryota > Viridiplantae > Streptophyta > Magnoliopsida > Santalales > Viscaceae > Viscum > Viscum album. The sequence goes on along the minus strand of OY728161.1, from coordinate 575,415,153 downwards.
TGTTGACAAAGCCAAATGATCATGAATGAGAATGGTTAGTGTTTGTCGAAGATAGGTTTTTATGGTGGCACTGTTTCCCAGTGTTGTATAAATTTTTGGGCCTCAAAACTGAGAGTTTTATGTTTGAAAAGGAAGTATCTCATAATAGGAGTGAATAGTATGGAGCACGTTGAATAAAATTGCAAAAGGATGAGAACCGCATACCATAATTCCAGGGCCACGTACCGTGTTCTAGGAATTATATGTGGTGTAGTGAAAATGATACGGCAGAGTGGATTGCGAAACTGAAAAATAGTTCACAGTGGAAGGTGGTGCGGTTTGTAGATGTTTTGATGTCTACAAAGGAGATCAACCACAAAGGGACAAAGATAGAACTTTGACTGGATAAGAAAAACATGTTGCAGGTGGCTTGCGGTTCTCAGTGGCAGAAGGACCGGTATGTGGTAAAGGCTGGATTAAAGATATGATAAATCTTAGTTAAGATTATTTTAAATGTATATTTTCTAGTATAAGAATCGCTAATCACATCGATTAATGTCGAGACCGAATATCATTAGATAACTAAATTTTGGTCCAAGATATTAGCAAACAATGAAGGAGGTTTGTGAGGAAGAATTCCACGAATGGTAAATTGGTTAATGGGAAAGAAATTCTAATGAAGGATTTAAGAGGAGAGATGTAACCCACATTAGACATAGTACGCAATGTAATAAGGAATGATATAGAGTCAGTTAGTGATGTATGTCCGTGAAAAAAGAATATTTCACGGACTTAGAGTGATTCTCAGAGGGAGTCCTCAAACAATGAAAAGTTTTTGATAAGGATGGGTTTTGCAGAGGAGGATCATAGGATTGGTATAGAGAGGTAGTAACTTATAGAAAAGGAGGAGGAAGTCCATGGAAGAAGGGTGGTTCAGAGTAACGACAACAGTACACCGAGGAGGTGTTCCACGTACAAAACTCGGTACTCAGTTTCCAGGAGAGCAGGTGGTTGGAAATTTTCACAAGGAAGCTTGTGAAAGCATCAAATCAGCGTGTGAAAGAATATTTCAGTACCTAGAAAAAATTATGACGGTGTAATTAGTCTATGGGTGACAGAGGAACTTCAACATATAATCTACCTATAGTTGATAATGTATGAATTCATGAAAATTAAGGGACCTATATGTCAATAAACTATGTTTGACCTACATGTCAATAAATTGTGTGTGGATTCCTTTCCCAGAGAAGTGAGTGAAGGAAGCGGAATTTGGTGACCCTTTCCACCAACAGTGACCCAAAGAAAGTTGCATAGGGAGTGACCCTTGGGAATGAATTGATAGGACCCTAACATTTTTAAAGGCAGTGAGCCTGGTCATAGAAGATCTAGCCCGAACATTGTACTATTTATTGGCAGTGAGCCTTAGTGAATTTCGTACATTGGTGCATTATAGTTGTATGCTCCTTGGACATATCCCAGTGAGGTTGAAGCAAGTAAATATTACTGTGTCCTACGCATGAATTCATATATGTTTGTATATTTCAATGGGAGGAAGAGAGAATTGAGTTTTGGCTAAAAATGAAACAAGATCTAAACATGAGAAAGTTTTAATCTATCATACCTTGATTCACCCCCTCTTAGGGTATTAAACCTAGTGGAACAAAAAGATTCAATGTACCAAAATCATGTTGGTATTTTTGTAGACCCTCCAGCTGATTTAGTCCCCATTAGTTGGAAATGGATCTTCAGGAAAAAGTTGTACAGGGATGGTAAGGTTAATACCTATAATGCAAATTTGGTTTTGAATAGATTTAGAAAAAATCATATCATTAACTATGATAAAAGATTATCATTAATAGAAATGATAATATCTATTAAAATATTGCATCCAGTAAAAGAATTTTTACAACTATGAGATTTTTCAACTAGATTTAAAACTACTTTTCTAAATGGGAAGTTGGTTGAATATGTTTATATGACTCAACTGGAAGGGTTTTTTAGGTAAAACAATGAAAATAATGCCTGAAAGTTATAGAGTTACATTTATGGGTTTATGTAGGCATCACGATCATAGAAATTTCATTTTTTTGAGGCCATAAAAGAATTTGTTTTCATAAAAAATAAAGGTGTGCCTATTTCTATAATATGGTTAATGGGAATACCATCATTTTTCAAGTATTATATGTTCTTGACATATTAATTTTGGGAAACTAAGTACAATTCTTACAGTTTGTAAGGACTTTGTAACATGAATTGTCCTCGATGAAATATGTAAGAGAAGTAACATACATTCTAGGGATCAATATATATCGATATAGATCTCAAAGGATTCTCAGGATATGTTAAATTACATATATTGACATGGTACTCAAAATGTATAATATGGAACAATTAAAGAGGAAATTATTACCTATGTCAAATGGTATTAATACATCCCTGAAAATGATTCCAAAAACATTGGAGGAGATTGATAGAATTTGTAGAATCAATTATGCCTCTATAGTGGGCTCTACCATGAATGTCTTTCACTGTAATCGGGTTAATGTTTCCATTTCTCTATGTATAGTGGTTATATATCAATCCAATATAATAGAGTAGCATTGGGAATATATTAAAACTATCTTAGAGTACTTTTAGCTTAAAGGGATATGTTCCTTGTGTATATAAGAGATTAAGAACTAATAGTGAGAGGAAACTTTAATGATAGTTTCCTTATAGATAATTATGATCTTAAATCATAGTTGGGATATAAATTTAATCTAAATGGTGGTGTAATGAGCTAGATAATCTAGATTAATTCTATTTTCACTGATTCTATGGAAACAATCGAGTATATAGAAGCTTCCAATGCAACAAATGAAATTGTTTGTATACAAATATTTGACTAAAACATTGGTGTTTCTCTATGAAGTTAGGACAATGTTCTTGTTTATTTTGATAATAATACTACAATGGTGCCTTCAAAGGAGACCAAGTCACACCATAGGGAAAATAAAATACTTTAATTATTTCATTTTTATAGGGATTTTACTCATAGTCATTAAGTCACAGTTAGTGGTGTAGCCATAGAGGAAAATGTGACAGACCCCATAACTACATTCTTATATCAATAGAATCAAGATTCTCATGTGAGATATGTTAGATTGAGACTTGTAAGATGTTGGATCCTTTGGAAGTTTGAGCATTTTATGTGGGTTCAAAATAATCCAGTTGTCATATACTTTGATTACCATTACATGTATACATTTGGTTATTTATATACCTTGGTTTATCTATCCATAATTCTGTAGATACATCTGTGTCCACTATATTTAGGTTTAAGATTACATGTCATATCAAATGGTTATAGAAGAAACTAGTCTATAATGATAACCTATAGAGATTATGATAGTAATCTTAAAGTAATGTCCTATGGTCAGTATAAATCATACTCACAGGAAAGAGATTATGTGTGTCTATCAGGTGTTGGGAGCTAATAATCCTTGATACATCTTCTCTTTATGTTCACACCTGACAATCTATAATAGTTATAATAATGATGATAGACCCACCAATTGAAACACCACATGTTTCATGTGCCATTGGTTGTTGCTATCTATGAACATCTATAATGGTCTCCTAACATGAGATCATTATTAATATATTCCATTTGATCACATAATTTTATATATGGAACAAACCATGAAAATTATGTCCTTGCGAGGTAGTTTGTGTTAGGTACCTCATTGGTGGCATTTCATTGGTAGAATGTCCAAGATAGAATTTGTTGTTTCTGAGTTGAGGAAGATATATCTTAGGCCTGGTTGATTAAGATGGTCATACCGTTCATATATTTCAGGAAATGGTAGTTTAATGTAAATATATCCTAGTATATCATCAAATATAAAATCAAGAAAAGGATGGTGACACAGGTTTGCATACTATGTTACGAGACATCTATTACAAAGAGATTATATTGCAGTGTATTTTCATAGGCTTATAGTCTTTACTATGATTTTTTCTTATCTCTTTAGGGGCCTTGATGGGTTTCATGACTCCACTATTCATCTATGAATATTAATCACTGATATTGAGATAAGATCCTAGAGGATCAAACACAATACCACTTTGAGAATTTTCATTAATTTTTTGAATACAAATACATGACTTTGTGGGCCCCACTAATAGATCCAGGTAAAATCTATTTTCTATTGATCATTATGAAATAAATAAATACATTATTATTCAAGTAAGGGCTAATTGTTTTGAATTTATTTATTACATGTATTTACAAGTGATTATGTAAATATAAGGATAATTATTATTCGAACGAATATTAATAAAATATTATGGGTTCTTTTAATACTATCAGGAGATGCATGTTGAGTTATTGTCTGATGATTATAAAATAATATTTTTAATATATATTATAGTGAAGTTGTCAATTAAAAATAATATTTTTGTGTAGTTTTTTTCATTATAAATAATTATTTATAATACTTATTTAATGATTTTTAGTAGATGGGGGATGGGAACACAAACTAGGTATTTTAGATATCCACTATATAATTGGAGAGAATCAATTTCCATGTTGACTATTCATTCATTGGAAACGAGATCTTATATCTCTTCCTGATTCCTAGAGAGATAATATCCTAATCAACTGAACTATCCATGTTTGAATACATGGACTAAATTATAAGGAATATAGTGATTGTCGCTACGTCAAAGTGATCAGTAGATTTCCTGCTATCACCTAGAATATGATGTATGACACACACATAGATTCAAGAAGAATGTGAGGACATTCTAGAGGGATTCAGTGTAGTATCCTTCAAGAAATATAAGTTTGAATCTTATGACAATCTCATGCACATCAGATCTAGATGAGGTGTTCATTTGTTTTTTCTCTGTTTAAACCACATATGATCCTCAGATTGTATCATGACAAGATTACTAAATTAGAGGATGTTTCATTTCTCTGGTGATAAAATATTCTAAATTACCATCCTATCGGCTTCCATTGAGTTTCCAAGTACCATAAACTATGAGATAACCTCCATTATAGAGATTTTCAATGGTAGAATTCTATGTTAGTTGGATCCATCATTTTGACTTGTTAGGATTGTGAGTGTCTAGTATGTATTTTCCTTTAGTCTCTAGGTTGTATTGTAGGATAATTGTTGTTCCCAGTTGTTAATTATATGATATTTTATTTCATGGATGTTTTATCACATGTATATTTAAATTTATATTTTTTTCTTTCTTATTATATAATTTGGAAAACATTGCAAGATATATTTGAAAACTAATGTATTATGTGAGAAAGGGTATCAAATGGATATATTTATAAAAATGTTTATAAATATCTAAATTTTAAATATTATACTAGTTCATTATTGTTATTATAACCTGTATAGAATCTTTTGGTGGTATCCTAATGAGATTTTCTTCTCATAGACTACTTATTCATGTGGTTGGATAAAAGAATTTTTTCAAGATTCATGTATAGGGAAATGAATTTTATATAATTCATGCTTCATTTTACATAGATTTTTCATTTATGTATAGTTTAGAGGTGATGTATGGTCATATAGAGACTTGTCATCTAGATATTTCATTGTACATTGTTTAACTTATATGGATCTATTGTAACTCCCACTATTTATGCTTCATACAAATAATTTGTCATGTTTTTTAATATAGAAGATTATTTTTGTTTTATTTATTGTTTCCCTATCATTTAAAACATATCATTACATTATTTTAATAATAATAAAACATCATATTAAAAGTCAAGGATCGTGAATTCGAGTGTATTGGAAAACTATGGACGTAAATATGATAACATGGGGCTAAATAATATATTTCATCATTTGACACTAATAGGGTAATACTAAATTCCATTGTTCTCGTACATTATCATAGGATAACTTTGGGGTTAACCTGAACAAATGGATGAGATAAAATCCTTATAATGGAAAAATCATAGTAATAAAGCTTTAACACATGGGTTAGAAGGCCTGGAATAATGAAATAAAAAGGCATAGAAGATGTGAAATAATGACATATAAACATGGGATCATATGAATATGGAGTAATAATAATGTTTAAGAAACATAAAACATGACTTTTACATGAGTTAATTCTGGTTTCACATAGAGGAGCACAAGCTAATGTTAACCACCAATACCTTTTCACATGGTAGCACGAGTCAAGTCTAACCACCATGATTGTTGTACATAATGTCACATGAGACTCAACTATAACCAGTTCATTGGAACTCTATCTAGGAACACCCATCTTAACATGTTGATGAATATATTTTCCTCATTATGAATCATACATAATCAATCATACATAAACATAAGGGTACCCATGATAAAAATGGGTATCATAATCATGTCATAAATCATAATGAGTGGGCGTATCATACAAGTGTCCATGAAAAAAATAATTAAAATATAACTGGAAATTCATAAGGTATGAAAATAATATATCATTTTATGTGATGGAAAATATAATTGACAATCTCTAAGAATGTTATTTAAGAAATTGTACCATTAACACATTTTAGTACAGTTTTAAAGAAAATACTATCAAGCATTTAAAATAGAAAAGGGGATAATATTTAAAATAAAAAAGGAAGTGATCCAATAATATTTTCATAATAAAAACACTGGTTTTATAAAAACATTGGTTTCATGAAACATATGGTTGAGTGCACTTTAATTTGGGTATGTATTCGGGAAGTTCCCTTAAAACTGATTTGCTTATCGGGTTGTATTGTAGAGATAATCACTTAAAAGCATGTATATCCCAGAAAGGGAATGGATAATGAATCTTTCTACCTGATTTTGATAATATAATTGAAATTATAATATGATGAAAAATGTAATATAGTATTTAATTAGGGTATAAAGAGAGAAAGAATAACCCAAAGGAATAATGGTGGTTTGGGTAGAATCACCTACCTTAAGTCTGATTGTGTTATCCACTTGGAATTAATTACCATAATAATAAAATTATCTTCGTTAATTAATAGTTCTAGAACCTTTTTTAAATATAATTGTTTTAGTATAAACTTTTTAAATTTATTAATAACCTTTTTTTATTGGTTATGAGGTTCAATTTCATTGTTTGGGTTTGTTTGTTTCATGCTCAGTTTACTTATATAAATGAATGGATGATCATGTATAATGAGTGTGGTTGTAAAAAACTGGTGTAATAATATATTATTGAATATATAGAAGGTTAAATGGTTGTAAATTTAATTTGGGTACTTGGATTGAATTTGAATCATTATATAAAAATTTAGTGATACCTTTTGGGTTAATTGGCAGGTTTTCATCACAATAAACAAATATTGATTTATAAATAAAATCCAAGTGTAAAAAAAGATTCCATATCCATAAATGAGACAAAATACATATATTATTGAATGTTTAAACCACAATAATGGTTTCATGACCATAATATCATACGGTAGTAGAAATTAAAAACCCCTCATCATTGAATGTGGTAAATTAACACATCCCGGATTGAGGTATCACAACTAGTATAAAATAAGGTTAAAATAGATATGATAATAACACTTTACATTATCATAAAAACAATCCATACCATAAAAGTTACTAGATTATTCACAAGATTTGGGTGATTAGATGTAATGGTAGAAAAGAAAACAAATGAACTCGAAAGGAAAGTAAAATAATTGAAAAGAGGAATTTACCTCTGTAGTTAATCTTCCTTGAGAGCCTCTTAAGGGGAGATGATTTGGTCGTATTATGAGACCACGGGCTTTTGTATGTGGGTTAGGAGATTGGGGAGAAATTGGAGTAGAATTTAGCCAATTAAAAAGTCTTCAGAGGAGTGAAAAAAATTGTAGAGTGTGGATTGTTTTTATAGTGGATGGGAGGAGGGTTTTTAAATATTTCAATAATTTGTTTATTATTCCTCCATGAGGCATGACATAGTAATGGTTACATGAAAAAATAGTTATAAGTACATCTGAGTTCGAACCTATCAAAATTTACATCACCCATGACTCAATCATGATGCAACAATTCTGGTTTTAGCACTTATTGAAAATCATCGTATTTTATTATTCATAACAAATTCAAGTATTTTAGAAAAATTCCAAAAATTTACCCAAACCATTTATCAAAGTGTATAATTCAAAAATAAAATACATTTTTCAAAAAAATATTCTAAATATTATTATATTAATTTTTAATTAAAATCACAATTTACTTGAAAAATATTGATTTCAAAACTATAACTGATTTTATAATGCTTTAATAATTTATAGAAGGTCTTATAAAATTAACATAATAATCTAAGTCATAATTTTTTTAATTTATAAGCACCTTTTATAAAAATACAATTTCCTTTAAATTAATTATTTAATTTTAATTAATTAATTATGACTTATAAAAATACCAATACCTTTACTATGGTCATACTATCACTTAGAAGATATCTATATTTTATTTATACATTCAAAGGTGGGGTTACTATTCTTTTGGAAAATTAACTATTCATTAGGGAAATATCACTATTCATAAGGGTAGGATACTATTCAACAAATAATTATGTTTTTCTTATCAGACTCCAAATATAAGGCCCTAGACTTAAACATTAATTAATCATGAATTAAATGAATAATTCACATAGAGGATCTTTTCATGTTTAGAGTCTTAGATAATTAGATCTTAACTATTACATCTCAAAAGATTAAAAAGTAGACACTTCTACTAAGTTTCCATAAAATAAAAATCTTAAAAAGAAACATGTCTAGTTCCATGTTTTATATAGCATGACTTTCCCGTGATCCCAACCTTGACACTATTCCACATTAAGTCCTGTGAAAAACATTTCAAAAAAACTTGGGGTGAGCATAAAAAGCTCAGTAAGGGAAACATAAAGAATGAAAAATGTTAGTTTTTCAAAACAACATGTAAACCTTGTATACTTTATCAAAGTAATACATTTCACCTTTATGAAGTAGTAAAAACTCTTCACTGAATAAAAGATCAATACATACCCTTTTGTAACCAAAATATTACCATAAAACCCATATAAAGAACACATAACATATGAAGGTAACTTGAGACATAAACATACTTAAATGGAATTACCATACGGTCGACTTCCACACATATCACTTAATGGAATAGCCATACGGCCGACTTCCATACCCAATGCATTGGAGGTTATAACGTAACCACCTGTACTGGTATACACGACACCAACCGTCATATGGTTTATCACGTAACCACCCGTCAAATGTCCAAGTACCATTATAAAATCATAAGACATAAATCAAATATAATGGAAAGAAAACATTTCCAAACTTTGATCACAATATATCACTTAAATATATTGAAATAAAAAATCCATTATAAAAACCATTTTCAATACTAAAATAAAAGAAAACAAAAAAATGGTATTTATTTTTCATTAAAAAAGATATGTCTTGTAGAGGAAGCTGAATCTCAAATAATGGTCACGGCGGCGGATAATTCGTTGTCGCCGCATACGTATGACAAAAACATTCCCTTTTGTCATTTAGTAAAACGCTTCGTATAAAGAGATTCCTTTTGAATAAATGTAAAAGTTAAAGGGGATTATACACCATATAAAAGAAAGTGGTGTATAAAACAAAAATATGCCTCAATGAAAGAAGATTGAGACGAAGTCCCTTACCTCGGGTCCGACTTGACTCGATCATTATTTAACATCCTGAATAATAAACTTGAGTTAATTTCTACTGGATTAAGAACACTTTTCAAGTTCATTATTCCTTTTATATCACTTATTACCATGTTATGAACATTATGTAATTATTTATGTTAATAATGGTCATTTTGTCGATCATTGGTACTTAAGTCAAAAATAAACTCTTTATAATTACAAGTTGTTCATGTGGTAAAATATCCATTATATCAAGAATTATATTCCTGATGTAGATATAATATATATCATATATATCCAGTATATGCATGCATTTATAATATTACATAATCATTTAGAGGTAAGAAATGAAATGCACCGTTCATGGAGACGGTATGTCGTACGTACGCATGAACGCTACTTTCATTTCTATGTCATATTAATGGAATTAAAACTAAATGATAGATATGTATATTTTAATTCAAAAATTATATTCATAATTTATATGTAACATAAATCATATATAATAACTTTAAATCCATCCTTTATACGTCCCACATATGGCATTAACGAATCAAATTACTTTGAGGGGGCGGTAGTCCGCACTTTCTAAAATGAAGATATCGCGTATTCCCATAATGGAAGCCATAAAGGTTTTCCATAAATGAAAAATACATAAGCTTAAGGAAGACATAAAAATATTATATATCATATATAAATATAGTGACATCTTAATGTCCACCTTTGAAGGTGTTGGATGAATATTGAACAATCATCGTTTCATGAGGTAGAAATTCGCCATCCACGGAAATAATATGTTCTTTAACCATTAGATGTAGGTGTGGGTATGTGTAGCTCGAATGCTTCTAATAAAAACATACTAGTATATTTAATATACTTTAGTTGTTACAAAATAATTGAATAAAAAGAGTTTATGGGGTTGGAGAAGCAAAATAAAACAAAAGAACAGAAATGAAGACATTACCTTAAATTCGGGTAACTCTCTTAGATTTGAGCTCAAAGGCTTACTTGGGAAGACTTCTGCCCAAAGTGAGGATTATAAGAGTTATAGAGGGATGTGGAGAGAGAAAATGGGCAGGGTCTGGCCGAGCCAAAGGCTTTGGAAGTGTGGGTAAGGTGGTAGAGGTGTGGGCCTTTTATAAGAGGAGAGGAAGGGCACTCTTGGAAAGTTATAAAAGGTTACTTTATCATAAAATTCTTTTCGGATTTAAAAGGTCCCAAAATTATATATTTCGAGGATAAGGTGATATTAGTTCTAAATATACTCATTCAATAGGTTTTTTACATGTGTAGGTCTTAGATTTTACATTATATTTTCATTTTATTTAAATCGTTAAATAATGAGGTAATCGCTGCATCATCATGATGTCATAAATAATTTAATTTACTTAATGGATAAAAATTATAATAAAAAATTATCATGATGTATTAAATCTTTTTATCTTTCTAATTAATATTTATAGTAAAAAATATGACTTGTATAACCCCACTTAAATTTTTATTTAGTAAAACAACTCATGTTTGTGACATTTTTACTTTAACATTAAATAAAAAGATATTAATGTTATTTTCCTTCCAATGTGGATCCATGGGGTCCCAAAGTTGACCAATGGATTTTCTTGGTCGGCCATGACACATCCAATAAGGTTAGTAAATGTGTATAGGTCATTTCATATTATTAAAACATTATTTTTACCTTAAACTACACTAATTACCTCTAATCGCGATTAAAACTTAAAAGTTACTATTCACCAAAAAATTATTTTAATCCCATTGAACCAAATTTTACTTCATAATGACAACCATGTATGTCGGATTTTGAAATTAAAAACACAGAGGTAGTAAAATTTCAATTAAACGAAAAATCAGTTTTTTTAAGTACCACTTATTGGTTTCACTATTCATCAAAAATTGAAGTTTTTCAGAAAAATACCAAAACTTCACCCTAAGATACATTTGATATTCCGAATTCCAAAATAAATTCTATTTAAAAAATTTCAAAACATTTATGTTGCATTAATTAATTTAATAATTAATTCCCGCTGTCAGAGCAAATAGAGTGTTTTTGTGAAACAATAAGTATCAAAAGATTGACACTAGTTTAAGTCCGATTTCAAAGTGAAATTAATTCCAATGACCACTATTGGATTAATTGGTAAATATATATTCTAATTTCACTTTAAAACCAATTCAAACGATAATATAATCATATAAATAAATTATATTAAAAAGAGGTTTTCAATTAAAATACAACATTTTTCACTATTCATTAAAAAATTAACTTTATCGGAAAAATACAAAAAATTTACACAAAGTAAATTTTGCTGTCCTGATTCTAAAGAAGAGTATTATTTGGTCTAATAGAATGTATAAAAGTGACCAAAACTATATTTAATGACGGTTCACCATCAAAAGGCGATAAGTGAACCTTTATTGAAAATTAGGGTATATATGCCTAAAATTGAATTATTTCCGTATTTTAAGCATATATATTTTATTGAAAAAATGTAAAAACAATTAAAAAAAATATAATCATATTTTAGTTATTTCTATCCATTCCCACCAATACAACGACTATGTGTTAACTACCATTTAAAATAATATTATTATATTACTAGTGTGCAACGTAAGATTTCAAAGAAACTCATTGTTGCATATCAGGTACGCTATCGAACATATCAACCCCTTTAAAGTAAAATTAATATTTAATTTATAAATATTAATAAAAATGAAAATGCTTTATTCTTTATTTACCTGGGGTGTTATATCCTTCCCCCTTTTGGGAATTGCGTTCTCACAATTTTATTCACTTATCAAAACAAGTGGGGGTATTTATCCCTCATAGCATTTTCAGATTCCCATGTAGCTTCATCAACCATATGGTTTTTCCACAAAACCTTTACCTGACGAATTACCTTATTTCGCCACACTTGCTCTCTTCGATCAAGGATCTGGACTAGTTGTTCTTCATAAGAGAGATTCTCTTCCAACTGAACTACCTCTGGGCTCAATACATGAGATGGATCTGGCACATACTTTCTCAACATAGAAAGATGAAAAACATTGTTTACCTGAGATAAACTCGGAAGTAACGCCACTCGGTAAGCAATTGATCCAACTTTCTCTAGAATTTCATATGGTCTAATGAACCTTGGACTTAGCTTTCCTTTCTTACCAAATCGAATCACACTTTTCCATGGTGAAACTTTGATAAAACCATGATCACCTACCTCGAAAGATAGATCATTCCTCCGGTTATCCGCATAACTTTCCTATCTGATCTGAGATGTTCTCATGTGATTCTGAATCAACTGAACTATTTCTGCCAAATCTTCTACCAATTCTGGTCCCATCAGCTTCCTTTCACCCACTTCATCCCAGAAAGCTGGTGTTCGACACTGCTTCCCATATAACGCCTCAAATGGTGCCATCTGTATACTGGAATGAAAACTGTTATTATATGAAAATTCAACCTAAGAAATATGTTTGTCCCAACTTCCCTGATAATCCATCGAACAAGCATGTAGCATATATTCCATGGTCTGAATTGTTCATTCTGAATACCCATCTGATTGCGGATAAAAATCTGTACTAAAATTTAATTCAGTACACAACGACTTCTAAAGGCCCTTCCAAAAGTTAGAAGTAATCCTGGGATCACGATCAGAAAAAATGAAGAGGGGAACTCCATGTAACCTGACTATCTATTTAATATACAATTGAGAAAGTTGATCTAGAGGGAATGTATCTCGAATAGGAAGGAAATGAGAAGATTTAGTCAATCGATCAACAATAACCCAAATTGCATGATTACCTTGAGATGTCCTCGGTAATCCCACAAAAATGTCCATGGATATATTTTTCTATTTCCACTCTGGCACTGGTAATGTATGAAGCATCCCTTTCGGAAACTACCGCTCTTCTTTAACCTGTTGACATGTCAAACACTTCATAGTAAAATCAACAATATCTATTTTCATTCCATCCCACCAGTAATACTCCCGCAGATCTCTGTACATCTTAGTACTACCAGGATGAACTAAAAATAGGGAACCATGAGCCTCACATAACAACTCATTCTTCAACTGTGAATCACCAGGCACAAATAATCTCTTCCCAAACCTCAAAACACAATCATTATCGACGTTGAATTCATGCAACTTACCCTTCTGAACCAGCTCTACCTTTTTCTGCAACTCACTTTCTTCCCAATGTGCTTGCTTAATTATGTCCGATAGGGATGATTTCACTGATACCTGAAACAAAACAGAAGAACTTCCTGCACCAACAAATTATCTACCAAAGTTCATCAAATCAATAACAAAAGGATCTCGTTCCAAACGTTGCATTGTTAATGAAGCATTACTTTTTCGACTCAAAGCATCAGCCACTTTATTTACTTTTCCTGGATGGTAATGAATTGTACAATAATAATCCTTGATTAATTCCAGCCATCTTCTCTGTCTTATGTTCAATTCTTTCTGAGTGAATATATTCTTTAAAATTTTGTGATCAGTATATATTTCACACTTTACTCCATACAAATGATGCCTCCAAATTTTTAGAGAAAAAACAACAGTAGCTAATTACAAATCATGTGTAGGGAAATTTACCTCATGAGTTTTCAACTGATGTGAAGCATAAGCAATTACCTGATCATTCTGCATAAGGACACAACCAAGTCCTTTCAATGAAGCATCACTGTAGGTAAAAAACTCACCATTCCTGGAAAGAAGTGCCAAAACTGGAGCATTCACCAATATTCCTTTAAACTCCTGAAAAAAATCATCATATTCTTTTTTCCAAATAAACTTAACACCGTTCCGAGTTAGCTTAGTCATTGGACTAAATAACCGTGAAATGTTTTCAAAAAACCTTTAGTAGTAACCTGAAAAACCAAGAAAACTATGGATCTCGGTTACATTTGTGGGTCTTGGCCATTTTTCAACAACTTTTGCTTTAGCAGGATCAATAGTTATGCCATTTTTTTGAAACAATGTGACCAAGGAAAGAAATTTGTTGTAACCAAAACTCACACTTGCTGAATTTTCCATACATTTTCTTTTCTGTTAAGGTTTTAAAGATAACCCTTAAATTACATTCATACTCCTCTTTACTTTTAGAAAACACCAAAATATCATCAATAAACACAACTACCATTTATCACCTGATTCAAATGAGCCATCAGTGTAGTAAACTGCTCAATTCTGTTTCCAACCATCTCTGGTTGCTGATTCGAAAGTTCATTATACTCTGTATTCCTTCCAAGAAAATCTGCTTTGTTTCCTCTAGGTAAAACCATTCTTATCATAGAAATATCTTAGACGAAGAAACATGGTAATATGTAAATGCTATATCATTTCAATCATACCATAAATTAATTTATGGACATCAATTTAACAATTTTCTAAATCCTAAAGTTGTCTAAACTGACCTCTGATACCAACTATAAGGCCCCAACCTTAAACATTACTTAATCATTAATTAAATGAGTAATTCACATAGAGGATCTTTTCAGGTTTATAGTTTTAGAGAATTATATCTTAACTATTACATCTCAAAAGATTATAAAGTAGACACTTCTACTAAGTTTCCATAAAATAAAACCCTTAAAAAGAAACATGTCTAGTTCCATGTTTTATATAGCATGACTTTCCCTTGATCCCATCCTTGACACTATTTCACATTAAGTCCTGTGAAAAAAATTTCAAAAAAACATAGGGTGAGCTTAAAAAGCTCAGTACGGGAAACACAATGAATGAAAACTGTTAGTTTTTCAAAACAACAAGTAAACCATGTATACTTTATAAAAGTAATAATTTTCACCTTTATGAAGTAGTAAAAACTCTTCACTGAATAAATGATCAATACATACCCTTTTGTAACCAAAATATTACAATAAAACCCATATGAAGAACACATAACATATGAATGTAACTTGGGACATAAACATACATAAATGGAATAACCATACAGTTGACTTCCACACAAATAACTTAATGAAATAGCCATACGGCTGACTTCCATACCCAATGAATTGGAGGTTATAATGTAACCACCCATCCTGGTATTCACAGCACCACCCGTCATATGGTTTATCACATAACCACCCGTCAAATGTCCAAGTACCATTATAAAATCATAAGACATTAAACAAATATAATGGAAAGAAAACATTTCCACACTTTGATCAAAATATATCACTTAAATATACTGACATAACAAATCCATTATAAAAACCATTTTCAGTACAAAAATAAAACAAAATAAAAACATGGTATTTATTTTTCATTAAAAAATTTATGGCTTATAGAAGAAGCCGAATCTCAAATAATGGTCACGGCGGCGGAGAATTCGTTGTCGCCGCATACGTACGACAAAAACATTCCCTTTTGTCATTTAGTAAAACACTTCGTATAAAAATATTCCTTTTGAATAAATGTAAAAGTCAAAGGGGTTTATACACCGTATAAAAGAAAGTGTTGTATAAAACAGAAATATGCCTCAATGAAAGGAGATTGAGACGAAGTCCCTTACCTCAGGTCCGACTTGACTCGATCGTTCCTTAACGTCTTGAATAATAAACTTGAGTTAATTTCTACTTGCTTAAGAACCTTTTTCAAGTTCATTATTACTATTATATCACTTATTACCATTTTATGAACACTATGTTATTATTTATGTTAATAATGTTCATTTTGTCGATCATTGGTACTAGAGTCAAAAATAAGCTCTTTATAATTACAAGTTGTTCATGTGGTAAAATATCCATCATATCAAGAATTATATTCATGATGTAGATATCATATATATCATATATATCTAGTATATACATGCATTTATAATATTACATAATCATTTGAAGGTATGAAATGAAATTCACCGTTCATGGAGACGGTAAGCCGTACGTACGCATGAACGCAACTTTCATTTCTATGTCATATTAATGGAATTAATACTAAATGATAGATATGTATATTTTAATTCTAGAATTATATTCATCATTTATATGTAACATAAATCATATATAATAACTTTAAATCCATCCTTTATACGTCCCACATATGGCATTAATGAATCAGATCACTTTGAGGGGCGGTAGTCTGCACTACGTAAAATGAAGATATCGCATATACCCATAATGGAAGCCATATTGGTGTGCCATAAATGAAAAATACATAAGCTTAAGGAAGACATAAAAATAATATATATCATATATAAATATAGTGACATCTTAATGGCCACCTTTGAAGGTGTTGTAAGAATATTGAACAATCATCGTTTCGTGAGACAGAAATTCACCATCCACGGAAACAATATGTTTTTTAACCATTAGATGTAGGTGTGTGAATGTGTAGCTCTAATTGTCCTTATAAAAACATCCTAGTATATTGAAGATACTGGATTTGTTACAAAATAAAAGAATAAAATGTGTTTAGGGGGTTGGAGAAGAAAATAAAACAAAAGAACACTAGTGAAGACATTACCTTAAAATCGGGTAACTCTCTTACATTTGAGCTCAAAGGCTTTTTTGGGAAGGATTCTGCCCAAATCGAGGCTTCTAATAGTTATAGAGGGATGTGGAGAGACAAAATGGGCAGGGGTTTGCCGAGCCAAAGGCTTTAGAAGTGTGGGTAAGGTGGTAGAGGTGGGAGACTTTTATAAGAGGAGAGGAGGGGAACTCTTGGAATGTTATAAAAGGTTACTTTATCATAAAATGATTTTTGGATTTAAAAGGTCCAAAAATTATATATTTCAAGTATAAGGTTATAGGAGTTCTAAATATACTAATCCAATAGGTTTTTGACATGTGTAGGTCTTAGATTTTACATTATATGTTCATTTTATTTAAATCGTTAAATAATGAGGTAATCACAGCATCATCATGGTGTCATAAAAAATTTAATTTATTTAATTTATAAAAATTATAAAAAAAGTATCATGATGTAGGAAATAATTTTATCTTTATAATTAATATTTATAGTAAAAAATATGACTTGTATAACCCCACATAAAAATTGTTGTAGTAAAACAACTCATGTTTGTGGCATTTTTACTTTAACATTAAATAAAAAGATATTCATGTTATTTTCCTTCCAAAGTGGCTCCATGGGGTCCCCATATTGACCCATGGATTGTATTTGTCGGCTATGACACATCCAATAAGGGTAGGACATGTTTCTAGGTCATTTCATATTATTAAAACATTATTTTTACCTTAAACTACAGTAATTACCTCTAATCGCGATTAATACATAAAAGTTACTATTCACAAAAAAAATTATTTTAATCCCATTGAACCAAATTTTACTTATTAATGACTACCATTTATGTATGATTTTTGAAATTGAAAACACTGAGGTGGTAAAATTTCATTTAAACAAAAAATCAGTTTTTTTAAGTACCACTTAGTGGTTTCACTATTCATAAAAAATTGATGTTTTTTAAAAAATACCAAAACTTCACCCTAAGCTATATTTGATATTCCGAATTCAAAAATGAAGTCTATTTTACAAAATTCAAAACATTTAAGTTGCATTAATTAATTTAATAATTAATTACTGCTGTCAGAGCAAATAGCGTGTTTTTGTGAAACAATAAGTATCAAAAGATTGACACTAGTTTAAGTCCGATTTCAAAGTGAAATTAATTCCAACGACCACTATTGGATTAAATGGTAAAAATATATTCAAATTTTACTTTAAAACCAATTCAAATGATATTCTAATAATATAAATAAATTAGATTAAAACATGGATTTGAATTAAAATACCACATTTTTAACAATTCATTAAAAAAATTAAATTTATCGGAAAAATACCAAAAATTTACACAAAGTAAATTTTGATGTCCCGATTCTAAAGAAGAGTTTTATTTGGTCCAATAGAATGTATAAAAGTGACGAAAACTATATTTAATGACAGTTCGACATCAAAAGGCGATAAGTGAACCTTTAGTGAAAATTAGGGTATATATGCCTAAAATTGAATTCTTTCCGTATTTTAAGCCTTTATATTTTATTGGATAAATGTAAAAACATTTAAAAAACATATATAATCATATTTTAGTTATTTCTATCCATTTCCGCCAAAACAAAAGCTATGTGTTAACTACCATTTAAATAATATTATTATATTACTAGTGTGCAACGTAAGATTTCAAAGAAACTCATTGTTGCGTATCAGGTACGCTATCGAACATAGAAACCCATTTAATGTAAAATTAATATTTAATTTATAAATATTAATTAAAATTAAAATGCTTTATTATTTATTTACCTGTGCTGTTACACCAAACATCTTACGGATCACAATCGTGTATGTATGGTTTTTGAAATTCAAATCACAAAAGTGACAATATTATGTTTAATGGTCAAATAGTACTTAGTAGTTCATTTTGTTGTGATATAATGTTATTAAATGATGTAATTATAAGAAGTTAACTTCCATTTATAACACATTAGGTCGTTATATTCATCCCCCTTATGAAATTTCTCCCTAAAAAATCATATTACATTCTAAGACATAAATAGGTGGATGTAATTTTACTTTATTGACTCCTAAAGTTTCCATATTACCTCTTCATAATTATGGTTCCACCATCATAATTTGACCAGGTGAGTAGCCATGTTACGTATAAAGTTATCTCTAGGATCTAAGATCTTCAATGGCTACCTCTCATAAGAAAGATCAGTCTCCAACTATACCACCTCGGAAGAGAGAACATGTGAAGGATCTGGTTTGTACTTCCTTAAGTAGGATTTATGGAAGACATAATGTACTTTATACACGGTAGGTGGATGTTCCAGTCAATATTCCACATACCCGACATGATCAATAATCTCAATGGGGCCCATGTACATGGTAATTTACATTCATTTCTTCCCAAACCTCATGACCTTATTCCATGGAGATTTGCTAAGGAATACCATGTCTCCAACTTTGAACTCAATGTATCATAGACGATTGTACGCATAATTCTTTTGTTGGATTTGGGATCCCTTGATATGCTGCTAAATGGTTTTCACCTTATCCACAATTTCTTTGACCATTTTAGGTCCTAACAACTTATTCTCACTAACTTCATCTCAACACACTAATGTTATATACCTTTTCTTATAATGGGAATCATATGGTGTCATTCAAATGCTCGAGTGGAAACTATTGTTCTAGAATAATTCGACTAGTGGGTATTTTTGTAACCATCCTCCTTTGATGTCTATAGAACACACTCTCAACATATTTTCTAGTGTCTGAATAGTTTTCCCAGATTGGTCATCCGTTTGAGGATGATAGGTTGTATTGAAGTTATGTTTAGTGCATAGAGGATGTTGGAGACTTTTCCCAAACATCATGGTGATTCTAGGATCTCAATCAGATACAATAAATAGTTTTACTCCATCAATCCCTACCAGCTATTGTATATAAATATGTGAATAATTATCTAATGAGAGGTCCTCTCGAGTTGTGATAAACTGAATTGTCATTGTAAGACGATTAGTAATGTCCCATATTGCATTGTTTCCTCTAGAAGTCCTTGGATTTCCAGTGAAAAAGTCCATGGTGATATAATCCCACTTATATATTGGTATGGGTTGTGGTTTCATCATCCCCTTAGAATTCTATCTTTCATCCTTCACTTGTTGTCATAATAAGAAAATTTATGTATACTCAGAAATATTCTTCATCATATTGTCCCACCAAATTTTCTATCAGAGATCTCGATACATATTTTGAATCCCTAGGTGAATAGAGAAGGTTGATCTATGTGCGACATTCAAACACTCCTTATTTATATCTAGATCTGATGGTACAAATAATGATGACCCAAATGTTTCAGCTCCTTCCTTATCAATCTTTAAATCAGAGGATTTACAATTTCTAATATCTTCCACCATTTTCAGAATTTCCATATCGTTTAATTGAGTATCATTTATTTTATCCATGAGGGAAGGTTGAGGAATCATTAGAGAAAGGATTGATGAAGTTATTACATTCATGATTTCCATGTCCATCTTCTATAAATTTACAAAGATTAGATTCTTTTAAATTCTCAACATTGATAGAGATGTAGGATCCTTTCTACTTAGAGAATCTACCGCCTAATTTTCCTTACCACATTGGTTGTGGATTGAGAAATCATAATCCTTTGTGAGCTCAAAGTATCTTTGTTGGTGCATATTATGCTATTTTTGTGTGAATATATATTTGATACTCTTATGATTGGTATATATATTTAACTTCTCACCATAGAGATAATATTTCCAGTTATTCAATGCAAGGATCACAACTTCTAACTCCAGATCATGTGTAGGATATTTTTACTCATCTATTTTCAGCTGCCTTGAGGTGTAAGCGATAACTTTAACATTTTGCATTAGCACACAGCTTAATCACTTCAGTGAAGCATCACTATACACCACAAAAAGTTCTCCACTTTTTGAAAGTGTGTGTATTAGTGTAGTGATAATCTACTTTTTCAACTCCCTAAAGCACTATTAACATTATTGGGTCCATAAAAACATCACACCCATTCATTTCATCTTGTTCATTGGGTTCGATAGTCATGAGAAATTATTCACAAATCATCAATACTACCTAGATAAACCGAAAAAGCAGCAGATCTCCATTACTATTGTTGGTCTTTTCCACTATTCTCTTGCATTTGACATAGAACGATCCAAAAATACCCGTTTGTTGGGGATGACATGCCCTGTGAATGATACTTCTTCCATCCAGAACTTATATTTACTGCACTTTGCATATATTTTCTCCCTTTAAAATGTATTGAGCATAGTATTAAAGTTCTCCTCATGTTCCTACATTCTCTTTGAGTATATCAGAATATCATTGATAATGACTTCCACAAATTTGTAGAGGTATCCTTTGAAGATAGTATTCATTAATTCTATGAAAATTGATGAAGAATTAGTGAGTATGAGGTGTATCACTATGAACTCATAATGACCATACAACATTCGAAAGGAAGACTTGGGAATATCTTCTTTCCTCTCCATTAATTGGTGATATCCCGACCCAATGTCCATCGTATAGAAATAACACTCCCTATGAAGCTGATCGAACAAATTATCTATCTATGGTAGTGGATACTATTATCATGATTTTATTGAGCTCATGATAATCAGTGTCTAGGTATATTGATCCATTCTTCTTCTCGATGAGGAGGACTAGTGCACCCCATTGTGATGTACTCAGGCATATGAAACCCTTCTATATATTCTCCTTTAACTGCTTCATTAGATCTTCTAGGTCTATAATGGGCATTCTATAAGGTATATTTGATATAGGCAGGGACCCAATAATAAGTTCAATTGAGAACACAACCTCTAAATCTAGAGGAATAACATGAAACTCCTTATAGAATACATATGTGTAATCCATCATGATGGGTATTTCTTCAAGAAGTGTCATCTCTTTTTCCTCAATCATTTGAGCTAGACATGCTTTCTCATAAGATAGTAATATTGACACTTGAGATAATGATTCTCACGTAGATTCATCTTCCTCTTTAAACATGTAATGA
Source organism: Viscum album (assembly GCA_963277665.1). NCBI lineage: Eukaryota > Viridiplantae > Streptophyta > Magnoliopsida > Santalales > Viscaceae > Viscum > Viscum album. The sequence continues at coordinate 575,392,956 of OY728161.1, read as the reverse complement.
ATTTTAGGATGCTTCAGTATGTGAAGAGTGATATCCCTTTACTGATAGTTTTTGTTTTCATTGTATAAAGATAGCCAATCCAGGCCCAAGATTACAATTAACTCTACTAAAGGAAGTATGAAATAATTTTATGGGAGGTTCATCCCAAAAGCACTTACTTGGGGGGAGTTATAAAACATGGATTCAATAATTTCCCCATTATCTATTCTCACAGATCACTTATCCTCTACATTTTGATGTGGTGTTTGAAAAAATTATTGTTTACATCATCCTTGACTCATGAATGATGTAGAAATTTATGTTTTAGCACTTATAAAAAATTATCATATTTTACTATTCATGAAAAAATCAATTATTTTAGAAAGATCCAAAAAATTAACCCTAAACAATTTTCCATATGTAGAATCCTAAAATGAAATCTATTTTTTTATAAATAATTTTCTTAATATGATTAATGTAATTTTTAATAAGAATTATAATTTATATAAAATTTATAGATTTTAAAACTATAGCTGATTTTATAATGCTTTCATAAATTACATAAGGTCTTATAAAATTATCTTAAAACCAAAAGGCATGCTATCGTTAATTTATGAGCATCTTTTAGGAAGAACCATTTTTTTAACATTAATTATTTTATTATAATTAGTTATTTATTAATTAAAAAAATACCAATACCTTTACAATTGTCATATTATCATGTATAAGATCCCCAAATTTTATTTATACATTCAAGGGTGAGGTTACTATTCATTTTTGAGATTTACTATTGATAAGGGTTATGTCACTATTCATAAGGGTATGTTACTATTCACAAAAAAAATTAATTTTGTCTTTTCGGAATCAAAACATCTTATTGATCACAACCGCGTATGTCGGATTTTCAAAATTCAAATCGTAGAAGTGACAATATTATGTTTAAAGGTCACATAGTACTTAGTAGTTCATTTTGTTTTGATTTCATGTGATTATATGACATAATTATAATAATGTGATTTCAACTGATAAAACATTGAGTTGTTACAATATTTTTTTTACCCCAACCTATGATGGGATGACAAAAAGAACTAGTCTGGTTGACCAGGGTAGGTCCCTTAATGTTTTAAATCAAAAGGGTTACTCATTATAATGTCTATCAGAACTACATAATTTGTGTCAGTTTATTGGGAAGACATGAGAATTATCATTGAAATTCTTAAAGTAAGTGCTGAATAGGGGCCTAGATATCTCACATCCATTATTGAATTCAAGTTTCATGGGTGGTTATAAAAACCATTACCATGACCATGACTGAGTGTTTGGGTTCTTTTGAGTAAATTGTAGGGGATGCTTATTTTAATTATCCCATCTATAATGCCTGAGGTCATGTTTTTTGTGTTGTCATTTGAATCAACTACGGTGATGTGTTTCGTGAAGAAGATGGGTTCAACTTCTGTCAGGGTGCGTATCGCGAGGCTTTTCGTGGTCTGATGCGGTTGTGCATCCCGAGATGATGGCGACCGAGGCTGATGGTTTCAAATTTCAAAATTTGAAATGGCTGTTTTGTTTGGAGGTATTGGGGAGTCATGGACAGTGTTGATGGTGGAGGATGGTTTTTTTATGGACCGGCTTGGGTTGGCATGTGGCGCAGATTCTATATGGATTTTGAAATTATAATGTTTCTGGTTTTTGATGTTGGTGGGCTGTGATGGTTTTAAAGCTCTTGAATGATTTAATTTGGTTGGAACTCTGTAAAGGTTCACACTCAGCTTTTAAAAGTGTTATTAGAAAATAAAAAAATATGGATTTGAGGATAAAGTGGGGAGTTTCTTTAGATGTACCCGTTCTATTGGAATTGTGATACCTCTTGTGATTGGAATCACAATTATATTAAATTATTATTATTTTAAATCAAAATTATGGATTCATGTTTTTGGGTCGATGATTTTCAAATTTTCTAGTGAATCGTTTGTTTTTGTATTATTTTTAATAGATAATTCCTTATAGAATAACTCATTAAAATAAAAATGGGAATATGTGAGGTAGGTTTCATAGGTGGATCCTCGAGTGGACGATTTTTTTATAGAAGTTATGATACATACCATTATAAATATAGTGTCAGTGGGTGTAGTGAACATAGGACATATAGTGGATCATAGTTTAAAATTTACCAAGAAGGATCCTTGTACCTTCCAAGGTGATAATGGAACACAAGGGTCAGAGGAATATCTTTAATGGATTGAATGGGTCATTATATTTTTTTTGAAGAATCCCTAGGATTGTAAAGTGCGTATTTCAACATTTAGGGCTGAAGAAAATGGATTATGATGGTGGGGAACTAAGTGAATTCTATATTTCATGAAGATATTAACTAGGTTTCTTTCAAGAATATATTTAACCAATAGTTTTATCCTCATAACATACCTGAGGAAATGACTATAGAGTTTCTAATGTTAAAGATAGCAGAGCATTCCATTCTAGAGTACTCAACCTGCCTTTCTGGGTTGCTCAACCTATAATCAGAGCATATCAACATTGATTACCTGAAGGCTCGGAGCTTTGAGATGGGGTTCAGGTCGATGTTCATTCCATGGATGTTATTTTAATCCTTATGACCATTTTGGAGGTAATGGATAAAGCATCACTGGATGAGATAGGCATTTATTGGAGTACAAACTTGGTAGGTGCTTTAGTCTTTGTATGGTTAGTCAGGTTACATATTTTCGTCTGAAAAGAAATTACAATAGTTGTCAGTTTTCTGAAGAACTGGTTTTAAGTGCATCTACAAGGAATCAATTGGTTATTTTTAATGTGTGTTGGAGTCATGTTCACAGAAGGCCTTAGTGTATGGAGGCTCTTAGAACATGTCATATATATGGGAGATCTATCTAATTCAATCATTTATTTGATATGATCCCCCAAAGATGCAAGGTCAGATCAAAATTAACCAAGGGTTTCAGGTATATGTTGATGTTTCAAAGGGTAGAGGGTCTCAATCTTTGGACATGGGGGATGTACAAGTTTCTATGTCCAGAAAACTTTATGTAGCTGAGTGTGCAGCCGAGTAATTTGAACCAAGGCCATCTACTATTAGAGGTACAAATTTTATTTCAACATTTATGGTGATAAAACGATTAGATATAGGTGATACATATTCTTTTATATGTTCAATTTTGGTTGGTGTGTTGGATTTTAATTCTGAGATTAGTCTATTATATTTGGATATTTCCATGACATTGAGAAATAGGTCTGAATGTGGATTAAAATGTCCGGCATGTTAGTTGGTTATATGATACATTGAGGTGGTTTGGGACTTTTTAATTCATGATCATGACATCTTTGACTTGATCATTAGAATAGATTGCATGATTAACCTAAAGTGACATATAAACAATTATCATCATTAGATACAACTAAAATCTACCAATGGGGCCAGTCATGTCTATCATGTGGAGTGGGACACTAGATCAAGAAGGGAAGGGCCAAAAGTTACTTATTTCAGTTTATTCTCATGGAGGGTTGTATAAATGATTATTCTTACATGTAATAGACAATCCCAAGACATCCAGACCATTCTCCTGATCAAACCCATTATAGGGTGGTGTAAAACCAGGACAATGAAACCTGTCATGATGATAAGAAAATAAAAATTCATAGAACTAGAGTACTATGTGAAAACAAATGAAATATTCCACTAAGGAAAACTTTCTAAAATAGAGTAAATGACATGTTTATACAATAGGACTCAATGTGACTAAGATTCACCTTTGAGAAATCCCAAAATGAAACCAAAGAATAAATATATCCCCAAATTCAATATAATTATCTTCCCATTAACCAAATCCTACAAAAAAGGTCTGAAATTTCCCATAGGAAGAAGTAGTGTGTGACAATCCTAGCCTAGTAGGATAGCCCCAAAAGATCTATGCTAGATCTAATAACAAGAATAAACAAGTGTAATATAAGGACCGAGATTTATTATATATATAATATTTAATTTAGTCCAGAAAACACTTCCTTTTACATTGAGTATCTTTTCATGTTTAGAGCTTTAGATAATTGGGACATAATACATTCACAACATTACACATTGTTATAGAGTAGATACCATAAAAATAGTTTCAATTTTTTTCAAAATTTTAACCATTAAAACTTAAAACATGATTCCTTGTCAATTCCAAAACATTTAACATGGTTTCCTCCTTTCTTTTTACACACCCACTAACCGGTAAAAATCATTTAAAACTTGGGATGAGCACACAAACTCAGTAAGGGATATAAAATGACGGAAAGAACACATTATTCCATGAATACTTGTAACGTATGAAATCATTTTCAAAATACATACTTATCACCTGTATATAAATACTTACTTTGTGAAACTTGCGATTTCCACAATACCTAAGAAAATAGGTAGAACCATATATGAATCTTGGAACATTACTTACATAATCTTATAACACACTCATCTACCTTATAATTTGTAACGTTCACGACTACCTTACTATTTGTGTAACCATCGCAGTTACACTTGGAGTAACCATACGACCGACCTACAACATACACATAACCAATGAATTGGAGGAAAATATAGGTCACCCCATTATCATAGAAAATTCCCAATATCCAAAACATAATCATACAACATGAATATTAGCATAAAAAAATTGATTTTGAGTTTTGAAAAACAGAATTTTAAAAGTGGATTTTTAAAGAAAATACCCTTATAAATATCATACAATTGAAGAGTTACTTAATAGAGTTGATGGAATATGAATATACACTATAATTAGACATAATTCAACATAATATAAGAAAAACCCATCACACAATTAATTTTAATACCACATAAATAATGAAGTTGAATGTTAACCCAAAGAATGGAAATCAGGTTAATAATTCACATACCTCAGGCTTGTCTAACTTAAATCTTGTTTAAAATTACTGTACAATGGTTAAAAGAGTGTTATTGTTTTTTAACATAATCATTTTCTTGTTTATAACATCTTATATGATCATTTAATAACCTCATATCACCACCAAATTGTTAGTATTTTGTTCCATGCACTATTTTTGGGGAGTTCCTTACGTGATCTCCATGATTAGTTCATGATGGGTGTTCTTGTTGATTGGAAGTAAAAATATAGAATTGTAATATAAAGGTATTTAAATATTTACAGTACGATAATTTATACCATTAATCATTTTGATTTTTTATATGAGGTTGATTCATAAGTTAAAACATTAATTTTGTTCGTTTATATCATTTTAGTGGTTCTTTGATATAACATCCTTATTTTGTCTTATAAATTAAAAACATGAGTAAAAAATAATTAAATAACTAGGAATGAGAAATAATAAATATATTATAACCGATTTCAACCATTGAAATAGTTTTATGACCAGACATTAAATAATTAATGGAAATTGAAATCACATCATCCACGATGTCTGTAATTCAACACATCATAGAAAATGTTTTGTATTCCTTGAATAAGTGGGAGAAGAGAAGAAGAATGATGATTAATTTTCCATAAACAAGAAAAAAATCCAAAATATACATTATTTCTAGATATTTCAAGCCTCTTGGGTAAGAATAGATGAAGAAAGTATAAGAAAATAATGGAACTCAAAATAAAAGAATAATTGAGAAATCCCTTACAAAAATTCGGTAGCCTAACGACTATGAAACATGGCTTTAGGAAATATTAAAAAGAGAGGGGATAAGGGTAATACATTTATAAATGAATCATAATATAGAATATATCATGAATAAAAATTAAATAAGAACATGGTATGGAATCTTGAATGTTAGACCACATCAAAGAAAACTTGAATGGAAAAGAATGAAATTAAGAATTTTCAAACCTTGTAGAGTAACTCATTGAACATGAATGTTGGGACCCTGGGGGCTTAAAGAAACCTTGGGAGGGATAATAGGGAGTTATGGAGTCCTGAGATTCATTGATAAGGTATTTGGAATGAATTTAATGAAGGAATGGGTTGGTATTTATAGCAAACATGAGGGATTATTTAAATAATTTCAAAGGTAAACCTCATTAGTGGTATTTTCCAAACCACGGGCATTCCCATGGTATAATACACATGGGACACCACATAACTTTTTTAATATACACAACTCAGCCAGATTTATTACATCATTATTACATCATTAATTATTTCATTAACACACCAAAACTCAAAACTCTATTATTTACTATTCACTGTAAAATCAACTATTTTAGAAAAATACCAAAAATTCACCCTAACCATTTATTGACATGTGGAATTAAAAAATGAAGTCAATTTTATGAAAATAATTTTCTATATATTTTCTAATTAATTTTTAAATAAAATCATACATAATTTAAAATTTAATAATTTAAAAACTATAACTACTTTTATATCACATTTAAAAATTAATCAAGATGACATTATCTAAAAGCCTTAATAAAATAAAATAATAATACAATTTACTATTCATTAGGGTCATATTAATATTCATAATGGTATGTTACTATTCACCAAAAAAACATGTTGGTTTTAATAGACTATTTATAACTTACTTAACATAATTGTAGATATCCATTTTTCAAAATTCAAAACATAGAAGTAGTGAAATAAGGTTTAAAGTATACTTATAAATATCTACATTAAATTTTTTTTCAAGAATTTCAAATTATTTTTTGAAAAACATGGGGTGTTACATTATCCCAACCTTCTGGAAATTGTGTCTTTACAATTTTGTTTTCATATTAAATAAGTGCAGGTACCTTTCCCTCATAGCATTTTCTAACTCCCATGTTGGTTCTTCAACCATGTGGTTTATCCACAAAACCTTTACCTAGTGGATTGCCTTATTCTGCAATACAAGTTCCATTCGATCATGAATCTGAACTAGTTTCTCTTCATAAGAAAGGTTCTCCTCCAGAAGAACTACTTCTGGGCTCAAAACATTAGTCGAATCTGGTACATACTTCTTCAAAATAGAATCAGTAAAAACATTGTGTACCTATGACAAACTTAGAGGCAAAGCTACTCAGTATATAACTGGTCCAAATTTCTCTAGGATTTCAAATGGACCGATGTACCCCAGTCTTAGGTTTCCTTTCTTACCAAAATTCATTACACATTTCTAAGGAGATATTTCAAGGATAAATTTATCACCATCCTCAAAAGAGAAGTCTTTTCATCTATTATCTGCAAAACTTTTTTGCCTACTCTGAGCTGTCCTCATGTGCTACTGGATCAACTTCACTTTCATATCCACTTCTTCTACTAATTATGGCCCCATCAACATTCCTTAACCGACTTCATCCAGAAATGCCAGAGTCCGACACAGCTACCCATACAAACCCTCAAAATGTTCCATCTGAATACTAGAATGAAAACTGTTATAAAAAGACAACTTAACTAATGAAATATGTTGATCCCAACTTCCCTGGTAGTCCATTGGAAAAGCTCGAATCATATCCTCCAATGACTGAATCATTCATTATAACTATCCATATGATTATGGATAAAACTATGTACCCTTCCAAAATTTATATGTGAACATGGGATCCAGATTAGATACAATGGAAATAGGAAATCCATGTAACAAGAAAATCTCCTTGAGGTATAGTCGAGAAATCTAATCCCCAGAAATTGTATATCAAATAGAAATAAAATGAGCAAATTTTGTCAGCCGATCAACAATAAACCAAATGTCATTGTTACCTATATATGTCTTAGGTATTCCCACCAAAAAGTCTATAGATACATTATCCCACTTCCACTATGGACATGGAAAAGGCTGAAGGATCCCCTTAGGTAACTTCCACTCTACTTTAACCTACTAACATGTAAAACATTTCGTGGTAAAATAATCAATATCCCTTTTCATTCAATCCCACTAGTAATACTACTAAAGGTATCTATACATTTTTGTACTGCCAGGATGAACCGAAAATGGAGAACTATGAGCTTCACAAAACAAATATTTCTTCAACTGAGAATCATAGGGAACACACAACATATTTCAAAATCTTAAAACAAAATCTTTGTCAAGGTTAAATTTTGGAATCTTACCAATTTTTACCAATTCTACCTTTTTATGTAACTCACAGTCTTTCTTCTATGCTCACATAATTCTGTCTGACAACAAAGACTGGACTCAAACCACCAAAAAAACTGATGTATTCCCAACACAAATAACTTCTAATCCAAAACTCATCAAATCATTAATCAAGGGATCAGGTTTCAAACTAACCATGGTAAATGATGAATGATGTTTTTGAATCAAGGCATCCACCACTTAGTTTTCTTCTCTAGGATTGTAATTGATCGTGCAATCATAATCCTTTATCAGTTCAAGCCATCTTCTCTCCCTCATGTTTAATTCTTTTTAAGTGAATATATACTTCAGACTTTTATGGTCAGTATATATTTGATATTTGGCTTTGTATAAATGATGCCATCAAATTTTCAAAGAAAAAACCAAAGCTTCGAATTCCAAATCATGTGTGGGATAATTTAACTCATGAGGTTTTAGTTGTATTGAATCATAAGTAATTACCTGATCAATCTGTATCAAAACACAACCATTTCCATTCAACAAAGCATCACTGTGGATGAAAAAAATCACCATTTTGAGAAGGCCAGGCCAAAACTGGAACATTTACCAATCTCTTCTATAGTTTTTGAAAACAATCATTACATTATTCTATCCAAAAAATTTACCCCTTTCCATGTTATCTTAGTTATCAGGCTAGATAATCGAGAAAAGTTCTTAACAAAAAGTCAGTAACAACTTGCTAATCCAATAAAACTACGAATTGCTATAACATTTGTGGGTCTTGGCCATTCATCAACCAGTCTAGTTTTTTATGGATCAACTATTATTCCATCCTTATTTTCAATGTTCCCAATAAATAAAATCTGTTGCAACCAAAAATCACACTTGCTGAATTTTCCACGCTATTTCTTCTCTTTTAAGGTTTTTAGAACAACCCTTATATGTTTTTCATGCCCCTATTTATTTTTAGAAAATACAAGAATGTCATTAATAAATACAACCACAAACATATCCAAGAAGTAATGAAATACTCTATTCCTAAGATTCGTGAATACTACAGGTGCATTAGTTAACCCAAAGGGTATAACAACAAATTCATAATGCCCATATCTAGTATGAAAGGTGTTTTTGGGATGTCATTCTCCTTCACCTTCAGGTGATGGTATACAGATCTCAAGTCAATCATGGAAAATTACTGAGCTCCCTAGAGCTAATCAAAATAGTCATTGATGAGAAGCAAATGATACTAGTTATTAATAGTGATGCTATTCAAAGCACTTCAATCAAGGCAAAGTCTCATAGAACTATATTTCCTTTTAACGAACAAAACAGGGGCTCCCCATGGTGATGTGCTAGGATGAATAAAGACCTTTTCCAGAAAATACTAGAACAAATTTTCAATTTAAGAAGTTCTATTTGAGCCATATGATAAGGGGATTTTGAATTTTTCATAGAATCATGAACTAAGTCAACTGTGAATTCAACTTCCCGATCTGGTATGACACTGGGTAACTCATCAGAAAAACATTAAGATATTTACTTACCACTGGAACATCATTAATCTGAATAGTTCCCTTGTTTTCAACAATATGAGAAAGATAAATTTCATTTCTATATTTCAATAGTTTATCATCTTCCTGATATGTTATCAATTGTATGAGTTCATTCTTGTATAAAAACTAAAAATCTTTCTGAAAAACAACTTCTTTAGATCTATAGTCAATCTTAACATGATAAATAGAAAGACAATCCATTCCTAGAATAAAATCATACTCGAATAAGGGTTAAAAACATGGTTTGTAGGTAAAGTCTTTCCTCATACCACAAAAAAAAGATTTGTAAAATTCCACTTTGCTATAATATTTTCCCCTGGTTTTTAACAACAAGTTCATGTCTCATTTGTTAAGGTGATATTTCCAATATACCTGAAAATTTCTCAGAGATGAAGGAATGTGTAAACCCCGTATCAAACAAAACATTAGAAAAATAGGAGTGATCAAACAAAGTACTTGATAAAAATTCATTGGATGGACTGACATCTGCTAAAGTGGTCGCAAAGGATCTCACTACACCTTTCTTCTTATAGTATGGATTCTTTGAATCATTCAGATCTCTCTTTGGGAAGGCATTTTCATAATGTCCCATCTCACCACATTAGAATCACATTACTGTTTCCTTATCAGGATTAGTCATAGGATCATTTTCATTGCAATCTCGGACCATATGTCCAATCTTACCACAATTAAAATACATCCCAGTTTTGCAAAAACATTCCCCAGGGTGTTTCTTACCACACTTTCCATGACCTGCAAACTGGATTTTCTTAAAATCAGATTTCTTTGTTTGATTCTTACCCGTCACATTCCACCTATACCTCTTCTTCTCCCTAGTTCCATGATGCAAGTGATCATCAGAAAACTCTATCTCTACCCTCTCAGCACATCAGAAAAATTTCTCATAACTTTTGAATTCATAGGAGGCAAACACCCTTCGATACCTTGGCTTCAGCCCTGAGTAAAAGTGGTTGATTTCTCTATCAAGATATAAAATAAGATTTGGGGCATACCTAACCATTCTGGTGAAGTTCTATACATAAAAACCCACTGAATCCTCCTCCTTTTGCTTCAACTCGAGGAATTACGTCTCCATCCTAAGTCACACCACCTTAGGAAAATATTTTTCAAGGAAAACACATTTAAATTCATCCCACTATAAGGCATAAAAATCCTCTCTACCCCTCATATTCCTTAACATTGACAAAAATTGATCAGCTTCAACTTCAAAACAATAAATGGAAAGACTTACATTTTGATTGTCTGAACATCATAACATTGAATATCTTTTTAAGGGCTTAGATATATCCTTCAGCTTCTACTAGGTCAGAAGATCCATTTAAAGAAGGAGGGTGTTGTCTCATAAAATGTTCCACTACTGTCATGTTCTATTGTGGTACCTCTATTTGTTCTCTTGCGTGGATGCCACCACCATTTATTTCATGCATTATCTGAGACATTACTTTCACAAACTACTCGGTTCCAATCCCTACCATTCCAGTATGTAGATCCAAATTGATATCGTTCTATCACTGACTCTCATTTTCAGCATCCTTGTTCCTTCTGTAGAAAACCATTCTAAACAAACATATCTTAGATGAAGCAACATGTAAATATTTAAATGCTATAACATTTTGAATTATTTATAGAGTAAAAAAATATTTATGGCATTCTTTTAACATCATCCTAACCCCTACAGTTATCTAAACCATCCTCTGATAACTACTATAAGGAACCAGCCTTATTATATTCATAATCTTGAATTTATTCAAGAAAGAACTACCCTCTACATTTAGGATCTTTTCAGGTTTAGAGATTTAGATAATTGGGACATAATTCATTCATAACATTACACATTGTTACATAGTGGATACCATAAAAACAATTTCCATTTTTTTCAAAATTTAAAACATTAAAACTAAAAACATGATTCCTTGAAAATTATTCAACCTTTATCATGGCTTAATTTTTTACATACACATCCATTAACATGAGAAATTCATTTAAAACATGGGATGAGCACAAAAAATTAGTATGGGATATAAAAAGAAGGAAAAACACATTATTCCATGAATACATGTAATATATGAAATCATTTTCAAAAGACATACTTATCACTTGTATATATATACATACTTTGTGAAACACGAGATTTACACAATACATAAGAACATAAGTATAACCGTAATGGTATGTGGGAGCATTACATAAATAATCTTGTAACCCTCTCGACAACCTTATAATTTGTAACCATCACGGAAACCTTACTATTTGTGTAACCATCGCAGTTACACTTGGAGTAACCATACGACCGACCTCCAACATACACATAACCAGTGCATTGAAGGGAAATATAGGTCCCACCATTTTTCATAAAAAATTACCAATATCCATAACATAATCATAAAACATGAATATTGTCATAAAACATTTCATTTGAATTTTGGAAAACAATATTTTAAAATATGATTTTAATAGAAAATGACCTTATAAATATCATAAAATTGAATAGAGACATAATAGAGTGGATGTAATATGTATATATAGTAGTATTAGACATAATTTAACATTATAAAAGAAAAATAAATCACACAATCAATTTTAATACCATATAAATAATTAATTAGAACGTTATCCCAAAGAATGGAAATCAGGTTAAGAATTCGCTTACCTCCAGATTGTATTACTTAAAACTTGTTATTGTATACTGGTTAAAATAGTGTTATTAGTATTTTACAGAAACATTTTCATGTTTATAACATCTTATATGATAATTTAATAACCTCATTTTACCCCTTAATTGTATGTATTTTGTTCCTTGCACTGTTTAAGAGGAGTTCTTTACATGATGTCCATGATTGGTTCATGATGGATATTCTTGTCAATTGGAAGTGAAACTCCAGAGTTGAAAAAGAAAGCTATTTACATATTTCAACAACCATAATTTGTAAAATTTAACATTTTTATTTTTTATAAGAGTATAATATATAAGTTAAAACATTAATGATGTTCGTTTAGATCATTTTAGTGGATCTTTGATAATAACAACCTTATTTTGTCATATAAATTAAAACCAAGAGTACAAAATAATTAGGGAACCATGGATGAGACATAATACTTATATTATAAACTAGTTTAACCATAAAAATGGTTTAATAATCAGACTCGAAATAATTAATGGGAATTGAAATCCCATCGTCCATGATGTCGGTAATTCGACACATCTGGAAATGAATCATAATATAGAATATATCAATAATAAGAAAATAATAATAACATGGTATGGAAACTTAAAGGTTATACCAAAAAAATAGAACTTGAATGGAAAAGAATGAAATTGTGAATTTTATTACCTTTTAGAGTAACACCTAGAAAATGAAGGTTGGGACCTTGAGGGCTTGAGGAAACCTTTGGAGGGCTAATATAGAGGTAAGGAGTCTAGATATTCGTTGATGATTAATTTTGAGTGATGTTAATGATGGAATGGGATGGTATTTATAGCAAAAGTGAGAGATTATTTTGAAAATTTCACAGGGACACCTCATTAGTGGTATTTGGAAAACCATGGGTTTTCCCTTGGTATAAGACACATGGGACACCTCATAACTTATTTTACTATAAAAAAGTTGACCCAATTTATTACATTATTATTACATCATTAATGATGTCATTAACACACCGAAACTCAGAACTGTATTTTTTACTATTCACCGAAATATCTACTGTTTCAGAAAAATCCCCAAAATTCACCCTAACCATATATTGACATTTGAATTCAAAAATTAAGTCTATTTTTTGAAAATAATCTTCAAATGATTTTTAATTTAATTTTTAAATAAAATCATACTTAATTCAAAAATTATTAATTTAAAAACATTAATTGCTTTTATATCACATTTAAAAAATAATCAACATGTCATTATCTTAAACCCATAAGAAAATATAATAATATTACGAGTTACTCTTCATTAGGGTCATATTACAATTCATAAGGGTATGTAACTATTCACAAAAAAAACAATTTGTTCCAATAGACTCCAAATAACATACTGAACACAATTGTAGATGACCATTTTTTGAAATTAAAAACATAGAAGCAGTAAAATTATGTTAAAAGGATAGTTAAAAATATCTACATTAAACAAAATTTCAAGCATTTCAATTTATTTTTATAAAAATGTGGGGTGTTACATGTATGCTTTAAAAAATATTTTTATATCAATTTTTATAAAATAACAATTTTAAATCCATTCTCAAACCATCTTAGAGTTTTCCACAAATTGTATTCTATATCATCCAAACCTAGAAAAAAGTAGACAATGATACCATGTAGTAAATATACATCCGATACGTCATCAATGAGATAGACTATCATGTAATAATCAATTAGCAACAACAATTCACCTATTATCCAAAATCATTCCTATGGGAAAATATGTTATATACAATCATAAGATGGAAAAATGAATAATGTTGGATTCAAACTAATATTGAGCCCTTCCATAAATCATCAACATATAAGTGGTTACCACCTAGTGGTGTCACATAGAATAAGGTTTCACATGTCTCTATCTTGACATACACAAGGTTTCCGGTATGCAATATATTTAAATGTCGTATTTAAAAACCATTCAATTTTTTTTTTAAAAATATCAAATCCAAACCAATTTACTTTTGTGTTTGAAAATCCAAATTCCATTTCAAATCAAGGAAATTTGGTTTTCAAGGAATCCACATTTTCTAACATGAACCCATGGCCCATCAAATTTAATAACATGATATTCAATTTACAATCATATGTACATCAACTAAAACTATGAGAAATTCAATAAATTAGAACAGATGAACAAATCCATCTACCTCAGGATAGTAGGTATCCTAACCACCTTTGAAAACATTATATTAGAATCTTGAAGTTATAACTTGGTAAGAGAATACATGACCAAAAAAATAAAATTTATTTATAGAAACTACAACTCCATTACCAATAACTACACCAAATGATGTTGCAACCACCAAAAAGAGAGAAACTAAGAGGAAGTCTTACTCTGATAGTTAAAGAACCTAACCGTACCAATCCATCACAAAAAAAATCAATCTTTATGGAATGAATACATCCAAAATATCAAAGTATAAGGGTTCAGGTAGGGTAGAGGAGGCTAAAAAAATTAGCATTCAAATGCCAATAGGGCACACACAAAACATGAAATTAGGAAATTACAAGATATGTAATCATTTAAACATTATAAATCACTTAAATTTTAGGGTATTCCAAAAAATGTATTGCCTTTTAAATTTAAAATCAGATTTCACATTACATGATGTGTATCCCTTACACGATGTGTAGAAACACACGGTATGAATTAAAATCAATGGGATTAGTCTGGCTAGCATTACACACTATGATACCGTACTATACATCATGTAACTACCCAAAAAATAGCCAAAAAAGCAAATGGAATATCTAAAAACCCAAAAAATACGGGACTTCACCATTACATGTATCCTCCCAACATAGATATGAAAATAATCATACAATGATAATGAAAAATTGAAGACAAATATCATAACTTCTCTAATTGAAAGTAAATGAGGTGTTGCAGTCACCCCAAAATAAAATATTTTTATACCCCAAAGAGATGAAGATCCTAGATTAGAAAAAATAGTAGGCCACTACATCCTCATCAATGAATCTTGGTCCCTTGTCCTGTGGTGATTCTATCTTCACTGCCACAATACCTGAATGAGGGGAATAATTTTGCTGTCAAATACCTTATCCTTTAAATCCATTATCTGAAATGGTTTCTCAACCAATGTGGTATCATGATCAATAACAACATCCCCCCATCTAATCACAAATGAAGGATATGGTATATACCTCCTCAAATTGGAAACATGAAACATGTTGTGAATGGAATTAAAAACTCAATGAAACTAAATTTTATAGTCCACCATCCCTAGTAACTCAATGATCTCAATGTGGGACACAAGCCTTGGTTCTAGCATTCATTTCTTACTCAACAAACGATTTAGCAAGATACTTGAAGCTCTACAAAAGACATGATAATCAACCTCAAACTCTAGTGTTTGATTAAGGATGTCTGTATAACATTTATAATGACTTTATGTCATGAGGGAAAACCTATGGATCAAATTCACCACCTCTTTCATCTCTAGGACAATACTCGTTCCAATAAAGTACCTCTCCCCAACTCTTCCAAGAAAAATGGAGGTCCACATTTCCACCCAGAAAAATGCTTAAAGTGTTCCATCTTGATCAAAGTATGATTACTATTGTTATAAGAAAACAAGGTAAATGTAAAAAAAATATATCCCAAGATTCCCCAAAATCGATCACATAAGGATAAACAATGTTATCAAGAACATGGATAACCTTCTCTATTTATCCATCCACTTTTGGATTCTAGGCCCTGTGTAATTTCAAATAGGAATCCATTTTCTCCAAAAAAACCATTCCATAATCCTAATGTGAATCATGAGTCCCTATAAAAAATGGTAGAGGGATCCCCATGAACCTTGAAAATCTGTTTGAAATAGTCGTCCCTGTGTTTTTACACATTTATTGTCTCAATTATTTGAAATAAATTTCTTTATTTAGTGAGTTTTGAACTGTCACCATAATAAAGTCCTTTATAATAGGATTATATGGTGATCCCATGATGAAATTCATGGAAATATAATCAAAATCCATACTAGAATGGAAAAAGGATGCAACAAAACCACATGTATCTGGTGTTCGACCTTAACTCTTTGAAAAGTTAGACATTAAGATAAAAAATCTCTTATTGATTTCATCATCAAAGGAAACCATTATCGATGTCCCAAATCAAGGTACATATTTGTCTCCCCATGTTTAATGGACCAAAAATAAAGTTGTTCACTATCTGAAATCTCACGTCTCAAAGATAACAAGACAACCAACCTACCACAGAAGCACAATGCTCCACTAGGAGATCGAGACTGCTCACACGAGGTCTCCCCACCAAATTGGATTTCTCTGAAGTGTTTAATCATAGTTTCTTTAATCTTATCAAGTCTAAATATATCATAAAATGTCGAGTCAACTTATATCGAATCCAAGAACACCTTTATATTGTTAAAAACAAAAAATATTTCTTCTTTCAACTTATATTGAATTTTCATTTTTTTATGTATTTTATGTTTTCCTCTTTCATTGGATTCATGTCATGGTTTTACAATGATACGGTAACATGATACATTATATGCCAATTAATAATCCACATAAAGGAACTAATCTCATCATAATATATATATATATGGATTTGTTTCTTATATATACTCATATTTTGTCCTTCTTCAGTGTTTCTAATTTCTTATATTATTTGTAATTAAAATTTATAACCAGTTTATTTGTTTTATATGATTTCTTTTGTTGCAATATTTTTTTTGTCCAATGATATGTTGGAATTAAGGGTCAAATCACTTGAATGAAATCTATCATCTATTATATATATTTTCCCTACAAGTGCATCTGTGGCCTTGTAATATTTCCACAACCTTCATGTACGATTCCTATAAACTAAATGGTATCCATTATTATTTACTCTTACATTTATTTCTCTTTCTATACTTATTTTTTCTATTGTTTTTAATAACTCAATATTTTGACCATGTGTATGAGAATATTTAATTAAGTTATTTTTCAGTGAAAATAGTTGTTTGGGTACTAGTTTCATAATAACTAATTTACATCATAGGTTTACATGAAATATTACAACTAGAAATAATAAAAGTATAAAAGACACATACTAGGAAACAAACAACATTTTAATTATTAATTTAATAATGGAACTTTCTGTCTATAACAATTTATATTATTAATAAAAAAATTCAACGGGAATCCTATAAGTGATTAAATAAATTTAGATATAATTTTTCTTCTCTGTGATCCACTAGAATCATCCCACCAATAAAAAATGTATTTGAAAAAAGAGAATGAGTAATAAAATATTAAATTTGTAAATGATATCAAACCATGATTTGAATTTAAGTGAATGATAATGTGTAATTATAAAGAAGTATTTATATGGAAATATTATCATAATAATTTATGTTTTCCAACTAATATATTTGATCTCCATTATGACAATTAGTTTATAAAACTATTAGTTATTATTAATTTTTGTTACGTCAACACCATTAAATGATCATCAAAATTATTTCATTATCTATTATGAGTTATATTATTTTGGGAAAATTTAAACATATTCTATTAAATTTTATTTTTTGGAAAATATATAATTTATGAATAATATTTATATTTATGAAATAATCATAAAAAAGAATTCTTACATGATAAAATATTTTAATGATATCCTACTTAATTATTATAATAGAGAGAATATTTATTTATTTATGAAATTCATAAATTTAAATAATTATATATATTCATTAAAAATATACATTTATTATATTTGTACATTTATATTGAAAAATAAACAAAAATATTTGAATTATCATGTCAAAACTATATTTCTATAATGATTTATTGAATTTTCTAAAAAAGATGACTTTTTGATTAATAAGTGAAAATACAATTTTTATGAAATACCTTAAATCATAGAAAATAATTATTATGTTATCATGAAGAAGAAATTATTAATACTTATTATTGATCAAAATATATTTTTGTAATCAAATAATACATATGTTGTTACATTTAGAAACACATGATTATTTTTTAAAATCGTTATATTATCCCAAAATCACCTTTTATGTGTTATGCACGTAAAATATTTAAAATTCACTTTTTATAAATTTTATAAATATAATCACGTAAAATTGATTAAATATTTTGAATTAGGAGGTCAAAATTATGTAATATGTAAATTTCCATTTTTATGAATAAAAAAAATATCATTGTAAAAAAATTATTGTAGTATACGTAAAATAATATTGCATGTAAAAGGTAAATGGTAAAAAAAATAAATTACCAAAAAATACAACATTAAGTAGGTGGATGCTGTGTTTCATTACAATATATATCCTTTCATAAATTAATTATCATTGAAATTATTTTAATTAAATTCCGAAAAAATATTTTTGGTTTTGAATATAAAATAATCATTAATTAATCACTTACAACAACCCCACCAGAAGTACAAATACCACCCATCACCACCCCCATTCTCCTAAAAAAATTTGATTTCATTAAAATATTTAAAAATACCATATCCTATAATGTCTCCTCATTTCCATGGGCTACTTCTCTCACCAAAATACCTATTCTGTGTTCCTTAAGGGGTCATTCAAGGAGGTGATATTAAATAGGAAACTTTCTCAAACAACATATCATAATTTATGTACATTTTCTACCTATTATTCACTTAATTTTTCCATAAAATAAAAAAACTCCAATATCATCTCTATTCATGAATTTTATATTACTAATGAAATATATTTTTTCCAACCCTTTTCATATACCCTCTTCTTCAAGGAAACAAAACCATTGTCCATATTTTGGTGGTTAACCATCTTCATTGATAATAATTTTTCAATTTCTATTACTGCCTTTACCGCTTGTCATAAAATTATTAATTTGGTTACATAAAATTTTAATTTATATGTTAAATTTTTTTTTATGTTATAGAACTAATATATATATATATATTCTATAAAATAAATCAAAATGAGTTCCTGATGTTCAGAAAAACTACCAAGTTAAACGAAACATTAATCATTACTATTTTTTATCAAATCAATCATCAGTATAAATTAAAAAAAATTGGACCATTATAATATATGGATGTGAATTAATTCCATTTAATTCCATTTATTTATTTTATTTTCCATTTGTAAATATTTTCCATAATTATACAAAAAATAAAATGAACATTAAATTAAAAAATAAATGTTATTTAAATGCTCACATTTGTCTTTATAAATCATTGAAATGGAAATAAATGAACATAGGTAAATTATAATAAATAAAATTAATATTAACAATTTTATTTATTACATAATTAATTATTATAATTTGACTATCTAGGACATTATGTACGTGTGCAGAACACATTTAGACATAAGGAAATTGATCTCTCTAATACCCTTTGTTCCCTTTGGGATAAATATTGTCTCTTTTAGACACAATTTCTAACATATTTATTATTATTATCATATCATATTTTCTATTTATATATTAAACACATATATATTTATCACAATTTATCTTTATTTTTTTCAGGATTTATGTGTTTTGTATGGTTTCATTCTCAAT
This sequence comes from Viscum album, assembly GCA_963277665.1. Taxonomy (NCBI): domain Eukaryota; kingdom Viridiplantae; phylum Streptophyta; class Magnoliopsida; order Santalales; family Viscaceae; genus Viscum; species Viscum album. The sequence goes on along the minus strand of OY728161.1, from coordinate 575,373,110 downwards.
TACACTTTATAAGAAATCCATAATTATTGAATTAACTCTTATACATACCCTTTTTCATGTACACTGTATAAAATATGTTAATCCTCCTTTATTTAACTAAAATAACTCAAATTATCATTAAAACCCATTTTATTTCATTTCTAGTTTTATGAAAACAACTATACCTTTATACTCTTTAAATACTCTTTTATTTTCCATAAAACCACGCTTAAATGACCCATTTATAATGCTACGTAATAATATTTTTTTAATATTTTCAATATATTTCATACTATTTTATCTAGATATATATTTTATATTTCCCTTATTAACATCAAAACATTATTTAAATCCATTATTTCAGGGATAAATTCTTATATGACAACTAGTGTGCCCTATAATATGATTATGATACCTATTTCATTCTGCGGTTAACACTTTTTTTATTCTTTATGATTGATTATTTTAGTGGAACACATATATTTGAACATTTTATGATGGGTGTTTGAAGATAGAACTCTAATTTTTTTGGCAATGTTATTGTCTTATGATACATTATTTAAGGGATTAGCGAGTTAACCGATTCTCTTATTTGACTTTACCCACCATGTCATATAGTGTTTTCACATAGCCTTGACATAGGTTTATTTAGTTTTATATGATGTTGATACACTCCAATTATTCCACATCCATTTGTTTCCATGTTAAATATGCAATTCTTTAAAATTTTTATTCATTTTCCATGGTTTAATGAAATAATGTTATATTTTCAAACTCATGTTATCTAATTTTTCCCAATGTTTATTCTCTTACTGAGATTTTAATATCTATATTGGTTTATGTTTCCCCTTACCCCTATGGAATAGAAATGAATGAGATACATATAATACAGTTACATCTGTGGAGAATCATTGTGGAATAAATATGTATTATAACATGTCTATAGTTTTAATTGTACCTTCTTTGCAAATTTCATTACACTTTTGATGATTGTTTTTTTGGCAATTCATGCACTAAAATAAAAAAACATGCATGTTTATAATCAGATTCATAAATTTAGGTATGAGGCATCTGTATATACCGTATTTTTTCTATGTAGGACATTGAATTATTTCTACGTATATTTTTAGAGCTAGGGGATGAGATGACGTGTGATTCTATAGCCCAATGTGCCCATAAATAATTTTTTTTTTAAAAATATTTTTTATATTACATGAATATAAGTTCATAATAAAAGTGTTATAACTCTTAAACAGATGGTTATATCAGAAAATACAGTCCATGTTTATGTCTGGTACATAGTTTTTCACCTAAGCGTGACCAAAAATAGATCAGATTGGTGAATTCAGACATCTATCCCCTAGGAAGTGCGTTGAGTGGATTAATTAATTTATTAAATTAAATAATACATTCATTTGACCAGAAATAATTTCCAAAAAAATCATCATAATAAATTTAGCATGGTTTTCCTCATAATACAAGGATCTCCAATGATGCTCTTCCTCTCCTCCCTTTAACAGATCACAACCGACGATGATAAAATGTCGTATTGTAGAAGATCATATCACTATGAATGCAGTGTTGTAAATTTATCATTAGGGTTCATGTTATTTTATGAGTATCAATATATTCTCCACATAGTATTCATAATGTTTTGGTTTTCACCCTCTTTGATTGAATTCATTTAGCTAAATCATCATGTTTATGATCTGTGCTAGTTGATGAAACGTTACATGCACCAATTTAAAACATAAAATAACTTGTTCAACTATTTTTTTAACATTATTATTCTATTATTGATCATTATACAATAAATGTTGTCCAATGATGTCAAAAAATCAGTTATTGGGATTTTATCTCTCAATGTTTTCATTTTATTCATAGGTAGTACCCTCTGGTCGCAATTTGACATTGCTGGGTTGTACTGAGACCAATTAGACCCCTAAACTCATGATAGAAAAATATACAAGGGATAGATCAACAAAACAATGATAGATATGTGATCATTGTGAGAAAAGGGTCATCAGTTTGATGATAGTAGATTTATAAATCAAATGAGAAAGGTTCAGGGTTAACATAGTGTGAGAGGCACATTCATGTTCTCATGGTTTTACATGATATTTTAGTTTTGGCCATTGGAGATGTGAAATATATTCCACAATTCTAGATCTAATAGTCTCGAGTGAATATAGGGTTTAAATCGAAGAAACAAGTATATATTTTATGTAGGGATCACCGAGCATAGAAATATATGAAAACCCAGACTACATACTGTGTATCAATATGATCACACGACATTTATCCCTTAGGTATAATAGATTGGGTTTCAAAAAATCATAAGGAAATAACAATGTGTAGGCCTTGATCATTTCATGTACGTCATCCTCGAGTGGACGAGATGTGTGGTGGATTACACGATTGGGACTCCATTTGAGTGTAAATGACCATGCATAAGATTGTATGCCAAAGTACATGGACAAGGGTGAGTAACACAAACATGACCCGAGGGACAAGTCCCACTCCCAAATAGTTTTGAAATTTCATGTATTACACCTACAAGGTGTGTAATTCTACATGAGTTGGGAGCTATGTTATTTCATGGAAATGGCTTGGTAGTGGAGTGAGACCACACACCATATAGGTCCCCTTACATGCACTATATTACTGGGTTCCATTTTTGGAAATATCATAGTCATGTATCTCTTTGGTTTGGAATCATATTTTGGTATGCGAGTAGCCAATGTTGAGTGTTTTTATACATATAATGTGATGCTTCACTATATTGTGGCATTCAATACATGGTGAGAAATTTTCCATGAAAGGATACATTTAAAGAAACTCTCTATAATGGTAGTGTTTAGAATGAATCACCATAGAAATCCTATATAATAGAATACTACATCAGTATAGGAATGAGTCCTCTTCAAATCAATACTGAGTGGAACCACCCATATAAAATGGGGTGAGGGTACTTGATGACTTGAGTGGAACCCCATGTCACACCAATGTGTAGGTCTTCAACCTATAGAGTGAAACCCCCATCTACATTGTGGATATTCATCCACATTCCTAGTGGTACCCCTTATATTATATGGCAGAAATCCTCAATGCCTAGAGTGGATCCCACCATTCACACCTGGGTGTAGGTCATTGACTTCTAGAGTGGAACCCCCCCATTAGAATGGGCACATGTCCTATTTAGATACTCATGTTGGGAAACCCCCAATCCAATAGGGATTGGGTCCTCATGACACAACAGTGGAAACCCCCATTAGCCTAGCCACAAGTCCTCTATAGATACATATATAGTGGAAACCTCTAAAGCACTAGGTTGTGTGTCCTATACCTAGAGTTTTTGTCCCCTTGACAATGAGGCATAGTGATATCTGTGGTTTGACATAGATGATAACTTCTAGGTCGACTAATGAGATACTATGCTTAATTGATGGACTTTTGGAACTATTTGTTACTATAGTTTTTGAGATGACCTGTGCAATGGAGATCCTCTTTCTGTCTCATACGGTATTTTTTTTAACTATGTATATATGTATATATACTTATGTATATATAAATTTTGATTTGGATTCTCCATTTCCATTAGAGGAAAAGACACACAGGGTATGCCACATGTTTTTGTAGTTTTTTTATCTTGTATGGATGGGTTTACACCCTTAATATGGGTAGTGTATACTTGAAATATACTTTATCAAAATACAATATTGATCCCCCTATTGTTATATGAGGTTACTCTTTCTCTTTCTTGGGTTGATTTATTCTCTTTCTATACATTTTATATCTGTCTTACAATCTACAATCATTCTATTCCTTTTGTATCTATTACTTATCCCCTTAATATTTTGAGGCTTCCATATAGGTATGTATAAAAAAATCATTTTATGAGCTTTCCTGCATGGTTAGTGTATTATAAAGATGAAAATTAGGTATCCCGTTTCCTCAGAGGATCTTAGGTATACCTAGTACTTTGCATCACGTACGGTGGTCACATCTGGGAGATCACAAGATGGGATATATCAGCAGTTTACAATTTTGATATTTTGGAACTTATTTGTGGTTGTATATTTATTTTCTTCATTTTGTTTTAGTCTATAAAACTATGAATTTGTATTATCAACAGGTTAGACATTCACTGTTGTTTCTATAGTGTTTTCCATATTTAAATTTACTTCATCTACAATTATTTTTCATGATGGGTGTGTGTGTGTGTACAAGTACATAGGAAAGGGACTCCCCATGTTAGGTATTCATTTATCTCTAGTATCTAAGCCCTATAATATATAGGTGGACTCGGGGTAGTTACAGCTTGAGCCTTGGCATTGGTCGAGCAATGATAGATTGGTATCATATGAGGTTTGAACCTTGGGATGGTGTTTGGAGTAGAATAATTATAAGGAATTGGTTGGGATTAGGGAAATGATGTCAAAGTATCTCCAATGTGGCTATCGAGCCATAAAATATAGTGATGGTATGAGCAGATAATGTATCGATTTACTATGACATTGAAAACATTTTTTGTCGACTCGGCATACTAAGTATTGTCTATAGAGATCAATTGAATATAAATCTTATAGGATCGAGTAATTAAATATCCATATTGAGTTCCCATACCATTGTTGTTATATATATATATATGCTCATCAGATCATGGTACGTCTTGATAACTTTTATGATTCCACCGTGATGACAGCCACCTAGAATACGTGTTTCATATTATGATGAGGACATAATGATTGATAGATCCTCAGTTTTGGGTCCATCCCACCAGTATTTCTTCCATGTATCTAGGTAGAAGAATATCAAAAAATCAAGTAGCATATCTTCCCTGAATATCATGAAATGGATCCACTTAGTCTTAGTGTTCTCCATGAGTTACAATGCTAGAAACCACCAAGGAATCATGATGAGTCAGATCAGTAGTAGAAGAGGATCAACTATATTATTTTTTCCAAGTCTTCAGGATCATTTGGACATTGATATATTATGTGCTTTCAATGGATTCTATCATTTTCCATTAATCAGATGTGTGATGGTGGAGTCTTGTTATGTACATGCACGATGAGTTGAAAATCCCATGGCAGAACTTCCAGTTGGTGTTCCGTGAGGTGTACTACCCATCCTATTTTTTCTCAGTTTGAATTAAGGATCACATGGAGTAATAAAAGGGATGGATGATGGAGGATTAATATGTAGAGATGTTCACAGTTTTAACCCATTACTTCCTTGACATGATCTGAGATTTTTACTTTTGAGCATGTAATATTGACCAGGAAATCCTCTGAGTGACGTGAGCTAGAGTAGTACCCTTGTGCATCCCCAACTTTATCATGGTGTTGGATTAGGTACTAGTGATATATAGATTTATATCAGAGGGATTCCATGAAGTTGGAGTGGGAAGTTGAATTCATAGTTCCAAATCGTCTGCAAAAGTTAGCAGATGACTGATGATAAGATCTCACCACATGGGACCACAATGTGATCGGAATCAGACACATTGTCCGAGGTAGCAAAGAAGACTGTAGTAGCTTAGACAGGGGTGGTGCTTTGTTTGTTACTAGAGAGGTCTTATAGAGTGATACAACATATATAGTAGTTTTGATAAGCATAAGAATATTTCTAAAATATTTCTATGACTACAGTAGTGGAGAAACTTGAACCAATAAGTGGATCGAGCCGCAAATTCCCCATGTGCATCTCTATTGATCAAGGGATGATACAAAAAATGGAGGAATAATTAACAAGGGGAGGCTACTACCTAATTAACTATATTCACACACACATACATACCAATTCACAACATCAAATCGAAAAGAAGTAAAAGTTTTGAAATACTAGGCAACCGACATTCATAAAAAACCACTAGATAGTATAGTAGTTCAATAGTGTAAATATAATAGTAAAGGGGAAAACTATTGGCTAAACCAGAAAGATGTCCCAAACTGTATAAATTTTATAATTAAGCTTCTATGAGTTACCATCTCTTTATATCCATACTGTGACCAACACAAGCAGTCCAAATTTATAGGTATCTCTACACACCTTTGATGTCACCACCGAAATGTACAATATCTTCATAAGACATGACACATGTGGGAAAATCTCTTGTAGGGGAGAGTATATACATACCCAATAATACACTATGAATGTTAATGGTTGATTATTAAGAGATAAAACAATAAGTGAAATACTGTAGAATATAAAAATAATATAGTGAAAGATAAAAGTTCTACCCAAAAATAAAGAGAGAGTAACCTCAGTCATGAATAGGGGGCTCTACATAGTGAGTAGATAAAATACATTTTGTGTCTTTTACACCCATATATATAGAGTAAAATTATCTAACCACAATGACATAAACCCATAAATCAATTGCGATACCCCACATGTAATTTCATCTCATGTAAAGAGAGTAAACAAATCCAAATGAATGGATATAGATATAAATATATATGATCATTTAAAGAAAAAAACATGAGAGAATGGAGATATTCATATCATAGATCATCCCTATAAGAAGAGTAACCAAAAATTCCAAAATTCCATCAATTATTCCAAGAATCTCACATGTTTTCCTATAGGTAACTATCTAAGACATACCACATTTTATCATTTTTCCGCACAGTTCAGGGGACAAAAAATAAAATTAGAGGACATAATCCATAGTATGTTTGGGGTATTCCACTATGTATGTATCCATAATGAACTTTTCCCATGCTGGTGGGGGGTTCCACTCTAGTTTCACAAGGTTGCATGCCCTATTTGATAGGGGTTCAACATGGTAAGTATCATTAGAGTATCTACACCCATACTGATGGGTGATTCCATAATATATGTCATTGAACCATGCCTTGGGGTGATAGGGGTTATAATATGTTCATCGAGGAATCTCCCCCAATCCAATAGGGGGTTCCACTCAGAAGGTATAGGTCACACGCCACTAATAATGGAGATTTAAAATATATAGGTTGAGGGGTCATTACCTAGTGTGACAGGGGGTTATAATATAGTCATTAAGGACCTGCGACCTATCTTATAAGGGGTTCCAATTAATATGTAACTATAGATGACCAAATCCCATACTGATTAGTGTTTCCACTGTATACTAAGTCATTGGGGATCCTATCTGATCACATCCATCATCAAGCATCGCCTTAATAAGCATTATTTTCAAAAAATTTCACATAATATTTCTACTTCCACAATGGTGGGTACTATCATGTTTAATTCAGAAGAAAACAATGATAGTATACTCATGGGAAAAAGTTTGAGTCTAAACAAAGGATATATGGACCACTAATGTTTCTTAAAAAGGAACCATGCAAGATATGATGTGTGAGGAGACCCACATAATATGTGATCTCACTCCACCACCTATAAATTTCCCAAGAATTCACATGGATCATAGTCCATTTATAATTAAAAATTTTGTAGTTGGACTACATGGTGTTTCTAAACTACTGAGGACCAATCCTTGTGCTTCTGGCTGTGTTCGTATTCTTGACCCTATTTGGGTGTACTTTTGTTCAAGGCTATTTGCATGACAATGTACTCCCACATGAAGTCCTACCCATGTGATCCAACATAATGGTTGTCCAAATAGGGATGAGGTGGAAAAATTTTATGAGAGATAAATGTTATCTATACTTAAAATTCTCTAAAAACATTATCACCTCCAACAGGGAGATACATGCCATGTGTTTATCACTTTACAAGGTGTGGAGTCAGGTTTTTAAAAAAATTCCAGATCTGAGATCCTCAATTAATAAATTATCTATCCACTTTGATTTCAGCCTTACATTTCCATGATATTATATTTTATAGTATCAGTCGATGGATTCCAGCATTCCAGTGGCCAGAAACTCAAATCTGTTTGAAAAACGTGCGAACCCGTATGTGCCTCACACACAGTGAATGCCTCGATCAGTCTACAATTGGTTTTTTGAACTATGATCATTAAAATGTTCATCCCGGTCTCACAATGATCCCTGATCATTCCATGTATCATTGATCTGTCCCTCTATTTTTGATGCATCCTAATTATGGGGGTCTAATTGGCCTCGGTACCACCCAACAATGTTAAACGTGGATGACGAGGTTCTACCAATGATATAGATGAATAAATTTATGGATAAAATCCAAAAAACATATATTAAAACATCCTTTTCTAATTAGTATTGGAAACTTATCATGAATAATAAAATCAATGTTAGTAAGAAATCATATACACCTATTTAATCGGTAGACTGGAACATGTAAATGCTGTAATTGGTCTCAAACCATGAAATGGATTGGTCTGCTCAATCCATTTAATCAAAAAAAGAATTAAAAAAATTGATGATTCCTACTTAGATATTAGATCATTAGTTATTGGGAAACATGAACAAAAATTATTAAAGGACCTCACTTTGTTCATTGAAGTTCAATATGATTTAATATAGTGTTTTTAATTTTCTGATGTGATCTACCAATGGAAGGAGATGAAGTGTATAATTAGAAATCCCATGATCCTAATGGTATCCCTATGAATTAAATCATGACAATTTATTTTTATGAAAAACTTATAGGTAAAATGAATCAATTAAGTAATATAAAAAATTAATTATTCCACTAAATATACCACTTATGGGCCATATATATGAACTCTCAACACCTATGTAACACCTTGAGATTTTGTGAATTGTTTTTTAAAAATTAATTTAATCTTCATGATGTTTTTATTTCAAGAAACACTAAAAATAGATTATTTAATAATAAATTAATATTTTTGGAATGTGTTTTATAAAACCACTTGTTATTCATGAACTATAGGAAATAGAAATTTAGACTTTCTATAAATTGAACACTAAGGTCAGTTTAAGTTACATGCAAAACTGACTTTCTTTGATGCCTTACTTTCCAGAGAAGTCATAGTGTTACTAAAAATAAGTCATTATTAAAGTATTATTATTATATGATATGACATGAATATTAAATTTATGATCATAGGATTAACCATCATATGAATATATATAGCTGACTTGATAGGTTACCTAATAATGTGAAAATAATATAGAATCGAAATGAATATAAAAACACTGATTTAATTTGTCATTTTTATGTGAAAAAGAAGATTTATATTGAAAAGATAAATTAATTAATAGTAATTCTTAATTTTAATTAAATTTATATATTATATACTAAATAATTTTTTTTTATAATTATGAAAACATATTTCATAGATATTTGATAAGTTGAAACCCAATTTTATGCTTAAAACCTATGTTTTTATAAAAGTAGTTTTACCGTATTTCCATGGAGAATGAATATTAAATCCAATTATTATAAAATTTAAAGATTTATTATGTCCAAATAAACTTAATCATTTAATTATAATCATTAAAATTATGTTAGGATAGTTTTTTTCTATAAGGAATCCTTTTTAATGTATATTTAAAAATACTTAGTTTTTGTTCAAGAATTCTTATTCATAAAATTCATTTATGTGGTTAAATTATTTTTTGAATTGGTTGTAATGTTTTATTAGATAATAATTTTATAAGATAATACAATCTAGGTAATTTTAATTAATTTTACTTCTAAATTGGGTATAAAAAGATATGAAACATTTGGTTGTTCTTACTTAAAAAACACATAGTGTTCTCCTATTAGAGCGATTATTTTTAAATTAATTTCTGCCACTTCTATGCTTAGAATTAGGAAAAATAGATTCCATATTTATAATTAAAATATTATATAATGTTTAAAAAGGTCATATTTGTTTTCACCAAAAATATTTTTGAAATTTATTAAATGTATTTATAATGATTAAGAGAAAAATTAGGTTAACATTTTAATAAACCTAACATTTAAGACCCAAAACGAACTAAAACTTGTCAAAAACCCATTTTTTGGAAATGATTCGTCCATGAACATTAAATTATATATTTTTATGGTTTTATGACTTTTTTGGTTAAAAGAGTGGGTATGACTAACTTGTTTTCAAAAATGTCAAGTGTACCCATTTCATTCCTTATAATTGGATACCACCTCTTCCTCTTCTTCATAACTCTCAAACCACATAGGTTCTACCTAGATAAAACTAATTGTCATGACCCATCCCCTGGGGCCCGTGCTGTGACTACCCCAAGCCCGCCTTCCAATTGCCAAGGGCTGGCGCCTAGTAACGAAATACATATCCCCTAAAACCAAGAAGGAATTTCATTTATATCCTATAAACACACTCAACAAAGCACATAACAAGATACAAACACAAGTATAGTATATAGAAAAAAGAGTACTGAATGAAAGAGGGGCCAGAATACAAGCCCAACAGTAAAGGTATAAGTACTACTCAAAATACAATACAACTGAAAAAGGAGAAATACACCTACTAGGTCATCCTATGAGGTTCCTACCTGAAGGGTAAGTACAGATCGCCTCCTCAGCACTCCACATCTTCCCACCTCCTCTACATATCGACACGCCATATGGTCCACCTCCGGACACCATCCAGTCCAGGTACCCTAAGCCTCGATCAGTGTTTTCTGTCATCTTCACTAAACACAACAAGGTGCGGGCGAAGCTCATGCAGGGGTGATTATAACGATACTCAATAGGGACCAAAAAACCCTCAAGGTATCACAAAATCCAAAAAGGATAAACCACAAAGCATGTAAACTAGTGATAACCCTACATAGGTATATGCTCATACATATACATAAGTTATCAAATATTACCCGTCACATTCATGAGGAAAGACAAGGCCCCGAATCCTTAGCCAAAGTACAACTGTTTCATGAAGGAATGATTAACACAAAGGTAAGTACCACAGAGGTACACCACACAGAAGAATAGCACCAAGGTAATGACTCAGCTCACATAAGTTAGAACGTAGGTACATTAGTAGAGATGATTAGATTTAACTACTGAATCATCTTAATATATTAAGAGGCAGACCCATGTAGAATCTTAAATCATTAGACCACACATGATCCTAGTACATCATCAGACACACACATGATCCCTTTCTCAAGTTATACCCAGCTACTAGGTTGCCGCACTAAGCTCGCACGATTCCAAGATGTTCCGCTCCTCAAGACACAGGTCGATACTCCAAATTCCATGTAGTCCCATGAAGAAGAATACCAAAGGACCTCCACTTAATAGGGGTCTCAATTCAATATATGGTGCATTAATCAAACACTCGATCTCTAAGTTATTATCCTTTTAGTCTTGAGGGACAAGTTGGATTTGTTCTCGATCCAACCCGACCATACCCCTACTTTATCCAAATCTCAAGTGGGGATTACCAGAAGGACTGTCTCACTTTAAGGATTCTGGCATCATAGACGGTTCATCAAATGGATTCTCAGTGCCAATGTTATGGCCAAAATAGTGAAAATGGGTTGAAGTTGGTCCGGGTTTGGTCCGACCCGGACCAACCCGTCCTGGGTCAAACCAACCCGATTTTGGTTGACCCGGCCCGGCCTGGGTGGCCCGGCCGGGCTGCGTGTGGTGGAGGGGGTGAGTCACATGCCCCCCACTCCTACTCACCAAATGGCTGAGGCCGTTTGGTCGACAGGAATCACGCGGGACCCACCATTGGTCCCACTTGATCCAGCTCATCCTGCCAAAATGGCCAACCCAAGGTCCTCCTGGTAGTATGTCGTGCGCCACCGCTCCGCAGCTGGCTGAATACCAGCCGCCCTCCGCCATCCACCGCGGCCAGGTGGGCCACTGCCCCTTGCTCCGACAACGGCGCGTCAGGCACCGCCCTTCTTTGGTCGGCCGAATGCCAGACACCCTCTGTCTACAGGCGTGGCCGATAGGCCACAACTCTTCTCCTGCAGCGTGGTCGCGCTGCAACCATCTTCGTGGCCGACCGTGGTGCCGACGACCATTCTAGATCCCCACCAATGTCAGATACCATTCTACTCCATTGTGAATAACATACCAAGAACCACAACTATTTTCAAAGGAGTCTGTCCATGTTTATTTGGCCCATACCCTCTGTGTTAGGGCGGTAGCAAGAAGTTCAAATATTTCTTGAATCATGAAGAATTGTCCAGGGAAAGCGGAAATTCAAAACAAAAATCCCAAACTAGAAGGATTTTTGATGTTAGTGAGGGGGGTATGATGGATGCTGGTTCGTTGTCATTGAAGATGTTCCTCATTGGAGAGCACATTCTTCATTGGAGAGCACGTTCTTCGTTGGAGGATGCGTTCTTCATCGGAGAATGAGTTTCTCCAAGAGCTCTCTCCAATCCTCCCTTTCTCCAACGATTTCTCCACAAAAAAATGAGGATCCAACCAAAATAAAATATTTCTATCAATTTTATTTTTTTGGCACATATGGAGTTGGCATAATTAATTAATTGATTGATGTGGCATAATTAAATTGGAGGGAGTCCAAGAGTTACCTACCATTAAATGGAAAGCTTATAGGTCGGGTGGTCCCCACCATTGAATTTAAATTGGGAGTTTTTAGTTTGGGTGGTCCCCACCTCTATAACCCCAAATAAGGTTTCAAGAAAAATAAAAATTTTAAAAATTTTGATTTTTCTATTCCTTCATGAAAAAGTGTAAAACTAACTTCCACCCTTGTCCTACTACGGTCGAGGTGAATGTCTCCTTATGCGTATACCAGCAGTACGAGTTCAACGATGAACTCAGATTTGAATTCCAAGCAACAGATACAAAGATACATAATCACACTCGCACGTTTTCTAAACGTACCCAAAAAATGTTCAAAAATTAATTAGGGGCACACTGGGCGTCGGAATCACACGCCATAAATTTTCATGGACTCGTAATATTTGATATAATTTTTTTTTAAAAAATTACATGGAAAATTAGGGTCTTTAAATTCTCCCCACTTCATAGAGTTGCATCCTCGTAAGCCACAACTCAAACTAAGGAAAAAAGTGGGTGTACTGAGCATGTATCTGGGCCTCTCACTCCCATTTTCTCTCCAAGATGTTTTTGTGCTACCATAGAATGCACACCAAAGGTATCGACTTCCCATGAAGGACCCGATATTATCGATACTCAATATCTACTAGAACCTCTATAAATGTCGCCCCATCATCGATGTCCAGCTCACCGTGGTCAATGACGTGAGATGGGTCATGCATGTACCCTCTCAACTGGGATACGTGGAAGAAGTCGTGCACCCTGTGAAACTGAGGTGGATGTGCTAAGCAGTAATCCACCTCACCAACTTTGTTGAGGACCTGAAAGGGTCCATTGAACCTCAGAGATAAATTTCCTCCATAGCTAATTCTCCAAAAGATTCATCATGCTGAGACCTGTAGAAAGATGTCCTCACCATCCTCAAACTCCATAGGTCTCTATCTCCTATCAGCATAAGACGTTTGTCTACTCTGTGTTGTCATCATCCACTCTTGGATGATCTACACCTTCTCTGTGGTAGCCCTTACCATCTCTGGTCTAACTAGTGCTAAATCCCTTGGGTCAGTCCAGCGCAAAGGCGATCTGCATGGTCCACCGTACAAAGCCTCTAAATGTTCCATCCCAATGGTGGAGTGATAACTGTGGTTGTATGAAAACTCCACCAATGGAAATTGATCCTTCCAGCTATGACCAAAGTCGAGGACGCATGCACGTAGCTTGTCTTTAAGGGTATGAATGGTCCGCTCAGTCTGGCCATTCTTTTGAGGATGGAAGGCGGTGCTCAAATGAAGGTGCATCCCAAAATCCTCCTACAACCCCTTCAATATTCGAGAAGTGAATCGTGTATCCTGATCAGAGACAATCGTTGTGGGTAATCCATGTAGCCCCACAATCTCCTGCATATAGAGGGGTGCCAAACTCTCTACTAAACCTTTCTCTCTGATCTGTAATAAGTGGGATAACTTTGTGAGTCAGTCGACGATCACCCAGATAGAATCATGACCCTTGTATGTATGTGGATGTATTTTCATGTAGTCTATGGATATCCCATCCAACATCCACTCTAGAACCTCTAAAGGCTGCACTAAGAATGCTGGTACCTGATGCTCTGCCTTCACTTGCTGACATGAGCGGCACCCAGAGACAAAATCTACCACTGATTTCTTCTTTCCTGACCACCATTTCTATCTTCGTAGATCCGGATACATCTTCTCCACTCCTGGATGTACCGCTAGAGGGGATGTGTGGAACTCCCTCAACACTTCCTCCCGAAGAGACACTAGTACCATGGTATATCCTCTGAAAAGGATGATGTGATCCACACCATCAAAAAATCCATCACGTGCCTATTCTGTGGATATCTAAGCATATCGAGGCTCACAGTTAGTGTCCCTTCACTATGCTTCCCTAACTCGATGAATGAGTGGCAGAGTGACTGTATGATACTAAAGAAAAGATGCTCTATCTCGATTCACAATGGATATCTGCAAAGTGGCTAGCTGCTCCGTCACCTCACCAAGAATCTGTATACTAGATCTCTTACTAAGTACATCTGCTACTACAATCCTCTTTCAAGGAGTATAGACTATCCCGAATTCATAGTCCTGGAGGAACTCAAACTAACATCATTTTCTCCGGTTCAGGTCCTTCTGAGAGATGATATACATAAGACTCTTGTTATCCGAGTAGACTGTAAAATGTTCACCCATCAAGTTATGTCACCACATCATCAAGGCAAAGAACACTGATTCTAACTCCAGGTCTTGGGTAGCATAGTTATGATCAAGCTATATCATCTGTCGAGAACCATATGCGATCACTGATCACTCCTAAATCAGGACACATCTAATTCTTTTTCCTGATGTGTCACAGTAAAATACGTACCCAGCACCCTCCTCTGGAAGCCTCAAGATGGGGGAACCTTTCAGCCTCTACCTCAACTCTTGAAAACTCCAATGACATCTCTCCGACTACACGAAGGGTTGACCCTACTTCCTCAATGATGATAAAGATACTGAAACTCTGGTGAAATATGTCACAACCCTTCAATAGTATCCATCCAAACCCAGAAAACTCCGTACATATGTCACACTCCTGGGTGGATCCCAATAAAGTAACACAAATTCATTGCTAGATCCACTACAACTACAGCCTCTGAGATAACATGTCCCAGAAAGTGAATGTCTTGGATCCAGAACGGGCACATCAAGAGTTTACCATAAAACTGGTGCTCTCGGAGTGTGTGCAGAATTATCTGAAAATAATAGGCATGCTTCTCCTTACTAGATGAGTATATCAGAATTTCATTTTTCAAAACTACAATAAAGCGATCAAGGTATGGATGAAAAATCCCATTCATGAGTCCCATGAACATTTTTGGAACATTGATTACACCGAATGGAATAACCAAGAACTCGTAATGGCCATACCGACATCTGAAAGTCATATTCTGTACATCCTCATCTCGTACTCTGAGATGGTGATAGCCTGAACTGAGTTCTATCTTCGAGAACCACCGTGCCCCCTTCAGCTGATCAAAGAGGTTGTCAATCCTCGAGAGTAGGTACTTTTTCTTCACAGTCACTCGGTTCAGTCGCCGATAGTCAACACAAAGCCTCATGCTCCCATCCGCCTTCTTAGAGAACAAGATTAGGGCTGACCAAAGTGAAACAAAGGGCTGAATGAATCCCTTCCCCTGTAAGTCATCTAGGTGTACCCACTTCTCAGGAATCTCTGTAGGATCCATCCAATATGCTGATGCCTCCGTTGATGCCTCTACTAGAAGGGGGCCTTGCATTGAGGCCTTGTTGCTTGGTGTGCCATCATCGTGTACTATACCTGGAACCTAGATGTCTGTCTGCATGGAGGCATCCTGAAAAAAACATGTGTTCTATAGTCAATATGTTATACATGGTGATCTATCTCAAAGAGATCACAAAGAAAACATTTCTAAGCAAACACACAATTAGTGTTTTCATGCACTGATTCAAAAATCAGTTTTCAGGGTCCTGATGTATGGATACATCGACCGTCGCACCAACACTAGATCCCCAAGATTGATAACCTCACTCACTACACTTAACACTATTTTTGTTAAAAAGATCAGAGTTCAATGTTCTACGATAGAACCGAATCTGCTGATACCAATTTTTCATGACCCGTCCCCCGGGGCCCGTGTCGTGACTACCCCAAGCCCACATTCCATAGGCCAAGGGCTATCGACTAGAACTGAAAAGAGTATCCACTAAAACCGGGAAGATGTAGCTTTTATATCCTATAAACACACTCACCCAAGCACACAAAAAGATATGAACAGTAATAAACTGTATTGAAAAAAGAGTGTTGTAAGTCAGAGGGACCAGAATACAATCCCAACAGTAAAGGTACAAGTACAACTGGAAATACAATACAACTAAAGAAAGAGAAATACAACTACTGGGTCTTCCTCCGAGGTTCCTACCTAATGGGTAGGTACAGAATTCCTCCTCAGCACTCCACTTCCACCCATATCCTCTACGTAACGACATGTTGTACGGTCCTCCTCCGAGCACCATCCAGTCCAGGTACCCTCAGCCTCAATCAGTACTTTCCATCATCTACACCAAACACAACAAGTTGCAGGGAAAGCCCGTGAAGGGGTGACTATAACGATACTCACTAGGGACCCAAAGACCCTTAAGGTCTCAAAAAATCTACAAAGGATAAACAACAAAGAATGTAAACCCATGATAACCCTACTTAGGTTTTTTCCCATACATATACCTAAGTTATCTTACCCATATCATTTATGTGGAAACCCAAGGCCCCCACACCTTATCCAATGTAAAACGATTCCATGAAGGAAATATTACCACAAAGGTAAGTACCACACAGGTACGCCACACAGAAGAATACCACAAAGGTAAAGACTCAACTCACACAACGTATAACTTAGGTACATCAGTAGAGATGATTAGATATAACTATTGAATAATATTAACTTATTAAGAGGGAGCCCCATGTAGGATCCTAAATCATCCGACCCACACAGGATCCTAGTACATCATCAGACCCAGACATGATCCCATTCTCATGTTACATCCACCTACTAGGTTCCCGGACTAAGCTCGATTGATTGAGAGAGGTTCTGCTCCTCAAGCCACAGGTCGATACTCCAACTTCCACAAATTTCTAGGAAGAAGTATCCCAAAGGACCTCCACATAATAGGGGTCTCGAAGCAATAGACGATGCATCAATTAGACGCCCGATCTGTATGTTATTAGCCTTTTAGTCCTAAGGGCCTGGTTAGATTTGTGCTCGATCCAAACCGACCATACCCCAAATTAATCCAAATCTCATGTGGGGTATACAAAAAGGACTGTCTTGCTCCAAGGTTTCCAGTGCTGTAGAAATTTTGTCAAATGGATGCCAGATCCAAAGTTATGGCCAAAACAACGAATATGGGTCGAAGTTGGTCTGAGTCCGGTCCAACCCGATCAGGCCAACTCAACCCATCCTATGTCTACCCGACCTTGTTTGGGTCTACCCAGACCATTCTGGGTGACCGAACATGCACTGGGCGGCCCGACACATGCTTGGCGGCCCGACCCGTGCTAGTTGGCCCGGCCTGGACGGCCTGAAATGGCGGCCCGGCCTGGCCACATGTGGGGGAGAGTCATGCACCCCCTGCTCCTACTCACTGAACAGCTGAAGCCGTTCAGTCTTCAGGTAGCACGCGTGACCCGCCGTGGGTCCCGCTTAGTCCAGCTCAGCCAGCAGAAATGGACGGCTCTTGGTCCTCCTGGTGGTGCGTCGTGCATCATCGCTCCGCGTCCAGCTGAACGTCGGCCACCCTCTACCATCTTCCATGGCCAGGTGGGCCACGACCCCTTGCTTCGATGGTGGGGCGTCATGTTCCATGCCTTGACGACTGACCAAACACTAACCACACTCTGTCCACCGCTGCGGCCTACGGGCCTTGACTCTTCCCTAGTGGCCCGGTCGCGCCGCCGCCATCTTCACGGCCGACCGTGGTGTCGACGTCCATTCCCGAGCCCCACCAGTGTTGTATACTATCCTGCTCCATCGCGAAAAACATACCAAGAACCACAAATATTTTTCATAGGTGCCAGTCCCTGTTATTTTGGCCCGTACCCTCCACATTTGGGCGGTAGCAAGCTATTCATATATTTCGTGAATCACGAAGAATTTCCAAGAATGGGAAAGGGGAAAATCAAAAAAAAAATCCCTACCTAGAAGGTTTGTTGACGTTGGTGAGGAGGGAAGGATGGATGTCGGTTCGTTTTCATTGTATTCATTCCTCGTTGGTGAGTACATTCTTCGTTGGAGAGTGCGTTCTTCATTGGAGGATGGGTTCTTCGTTGGAGGGTGAGTTTCTCCAAGAGCTCTCTCCAAGCCTCACCTTTTCCAACAATTTCTCCCAAAAAAATGAAAATCCAACCTAAATAAAATATATCTATCAATTTTAAATTGCTGGAACATATGGAGTTGGCATAATAAATTAATTAATTGATGCGGAAAAATTAAAGTGGAGGGAGTCCATGAGTTAACTCCCATTAAAGGGGAGTTTAAGGGTTGGGTGGTTCCCACCTTTGAATTCCAATTAAGAGTTTTTAGTTCGGGTGGTCCCCACCACCATAACCCCAAAGAAGGTTACAAGAATTTTTTTTAATATTTTTATTTTTCTATTCCTCTATGATAAAGTGGAAAACTAACTTCCACCCTCGACCTACTAGAGTCGAGGTGAATGTCTCCTTAAGCAAATACTAGCGCTACAAGTTCAATGGTGACCTCAAATTTCAATTCCGAGCACTGGTTAAAAAGTTACATAAACCCGCTCGCACGTTTACTGAACGTACCTGAAAACAAGTTCACAAATTCATTCCATGCAGAACATGCCTCAAAATGAAGCGCCTTAAATTTTCGCAGACTCATAATATTCTATAAAATATTAAAAAAAATTACATGGAAAATTATCCTTAATAATGATAAATTTTTTACCGCCTTTCATGTTGGAAATTATGTTGAAAAATATATTTATATATTTTATAAATTATATTAATTATTTTTTTAATCTTATTTAATTTTTTTAAAATAAATATCTTTATACTTTCTGTTTTGTGTAAATACGATAATTTATCTTGAGATAGTGTGGAATAACACCCCCTCAAAGAGATGTGATTCATTTACACACATCATGGAATGAATTAAGTTAAAGTATATGATACATATGAAATAATAATTCTACTATAATTATAAAATATATATGTAATTTACATTATTTTTATCAATATGACAATAATAATGGAAACATCATTCATGTATACATACGACTTAGAATCTCTATGAATGAAGTTTTCCATTGCCTAAAAATATATTCTATATATTATTATAAAAAATTAATATATATAAGTAATATATATCATGATTTAAATTCATGAAATCATGATACATGTATAAGGAATAAAGATATAATAAATAAGAACACATGTAATGAACAATGCAGATATTACATGACCTAAAACCATAACATAAAATTGTTAACAAGAGGGTTGTATAAATTTATAATAAAACCATATATGGTATTAGATATAATAATATGGTTATATTATGGATTTATAATAAACATTTATATATTATATATGAGGTTTTCATGAGTACAACGAGAGTCAAGACATATGTTGTGGGAATTTCATCTCACTTTTTATTTTCTTGAGATACATACATTATTCACTACATATTCATTTTATGTGGTGAGTATAATACCGATGTATATATTCTATGATTAATATAATAATATTTATGGGCATTTACATATCCATTTTATTATATTTATTTCATGGGTACTATATTTCAAAAGTAACTAAATTGGTAAAATGATTTTGTCCCAATTTTCCTTCTCTGAGACACATACTATTTTATGCACCTATATTTTTCTACGAGGTCTATATAATAACATTGAAATGATATATAATGAATATATTTATATTAATTATATTTTATGATTCATGTAATTTGAATTTATTAAAATGGGATTATGGTTTATAGTTACCATATGGTAAGAGTTTATTAAAACTATCTCATCTATTTTTTGCAGTTGTTTATGATTATGATTCCATTGATGAAATATTATGATTCACATATCAATAAAACTCATGAATTTTATTATCCCATATTCATTCATGATATATTAATAGATTGTTTTTACTATTTTCTTACTCTTTGGTACATAAGAATGTTATGAAGGTGTTTTTATGAAATCCTGACTTTACCCTATCCTCAGACAGAAATAGGTCTTTCTTTGAAATAATATTTCCTAAACATGGTTTCCAAGAATATTAAAATATTCTCCTATAATATTTAAATTAAAATTTTCCTATTTTTTCTCCAACCAATGTTTTCAAAGAAATATTAAACTCACTTAATGAACATGTATTTTTTAAAACTTTTTATCATAATAAAAGTAATGTTCTTTTTAAATCATATGGACGGTTTAGATTTAGCTTCCAACATTTCAAAAATGCATCATTTTCACGTTTAAAATGAAATTTTTTGAAAACTATTATTATAAATAATCTTAAGAGAAATGGATTTCCAAAATTTTAATGAACTTTTTACTGGTTTTGAATGAAAATGGTTTGCAAAATGTTTTCAATGAATTTTTATATGTTTGAAAAGTATTTTAAAATAAATGTTATGAAAATATTTTTTTAGATTATTTTATAAGTTTTCATGGAAAAATGTTTTCTAATACATTAAATTATTCATTCATAATTTTACAAGGATTTTTTTTTCAAACTGATTAAATCCTTTATTATATTTTTTCAATGAATTTTTGAAGAAAAAGATTTTCTATAGGTTTTATGTTTCAAAACATATTTCCAAATAAGAAAGGATACATCATAAATAAATATATTTAAAATTACATTCCATGTAATTTTCAATCTAAGATAACATCTGTTGATATTACTCATGACCTTTTGAGAAAGGATCTCACTGTTCCGTTCATATCCTCTCTTGAATGGTTTATCTATTCAATGAATTATTATTATGCCACCCATTTATATTCCGTGGGTTATGTGATTTTGAAACACACTTCCTTTCATAAGTCATTTTTCAATGAAATAATTATGAAATTAATCAATTTTACATAGGTTATTATGTGATGAAATTACAATTATCCCCATTTTTTTCATGGGTTATGATAGTATGTTCATAAAACCCATCTCTTTTTATGGGTCATGAAATGATTATATTTTTTATTATATTGTAGAACCCACGTGAAGGATTTTATTATTAGATGGGTGTGATTATATGCCCCACCAATTTTTTCGGTAACATTGATTGACTCATGAGTATAAAAGATATACATGAACCTGAATATATGTTCACAATAATAATCATGGCCTTAGTCACATTTCCATATTTTTATGTATGACCGTAATTGCATAATCACAATGTCATGAGTGAACCTTATTATGGGTTCATAATGTCTTTCAGGAACCAGATTATATGTTCACAATGTAAATCATGGACCCAGTTTCATGTATATAATTTTATTCATGAGCCTGATTACATGTTCAAAATGTTATGAATGAACTAGTTTTCTTGATCACAACATTATTCATGGGCCTGATTGCATGTCTATAAGTCTATGAGAGGGAATTATTTCAGGTCGATAACTTTATTTGTGAACCTATTTATTAATATACATGTTCAAAATGTTATATATTGATGTGTATTCCTTAATTCCATGCCTTATTCATAAAATATGCTTCCACATATTATGTTATTTATTTTATTAATATTCTTGTTTTATGAACAACCAATATTTATTCTATGTCTCGGGATTATGATCTTTAATATGCAATGTATGATCCTAAAATGTTATTCTCACATTCTTATACCCTTATGTTCATGTTATTCTTATACTTTTACATTATTTAACCTTATTGAGAAATTGAGCTCACCCCTCTCTTAAGTTTCCCTTCACCTTGTTATGATGGAATTATTTATGTAGAATTATTATAAGGTAAGATATTTTATGGAGAAATTGATGAAATTTCAACAGTTATAAGATTCTTTTCCACGTTTCGAATGACACTAAATTATTTTGATACTCGGGAATGAATTTTTCAATATGCTGAAAATTCATAAAAATTGATTTAATATCCATGTCTGTTATGTCTCAGTAGATATAATTTGTATAAAAGGAAAAGTTTACTAACCCTTTAGATTCTTGGATTATAAAAACATTCTGATAACCCTAAGAAAATGTCTATTGAAAAGATTAAAGATAAAGAAATTATATAAAAATATCCATGAAATTTGGTAAAGGATAGTGTAAGTGGTTTCCATGAAACACATCCATGTTTGGATAATAAAAGTGGATATGGATTTGACACATATATACCATGGAGTAACAAATCTAACATTATGTTTCAGGACTAGATTGGGGTAATCTGGTATATGACAATGGACCTTGTTGTGCACCTGGTTTGAGACTCTCATGGGATATTCCTTGGAAATTTCCAAACACATCATGAACCATGACAATTTATTTAAATATATGTTAGTTATGAATAATCTAGGATGATCCGAGAGTGTCATATATCTAGAAAGGTGTCATGATTTATCCATCCTATATGTAATTCTTTTGTTGAATATGTGGTTTTATGTTATGATAAGTAATGCACACACTATGAATCTAGTTTTAGTCAACGATAGGAATGAGAATAAAATAGATTAATATTTATTATGAAATATAATTTATTAATGAGGAGTTAGGTGGTATGAACACTGGAGTGAATACTTTTTTTAACATGAAATATCATTTTTCAGGAAACATGATTAATAATGTGTACCTTAAAAAAATCTAAGACTCAGCAAGGAAAAAAAGTAAGGTGTTCTCTGAGGGTTTTTGTAATATAGACCATGGGGAAAATAAATTTTGTTTCTGATCAAAAATGTGGAAGGAATAACTTATGTGATTGTCTAAGAGGAATAAGAATATATTTTGACTATGGAATAGAAGGACACAAATAAAGCAACTACAAAGAAAAATTAAGAGTTTGGTTAATGAAATGGATGAGAATATTGACCTTACTAAGGAATCATCGGAGGT
Source organism: Viscum album (assembly GCA_963277665.1). Lineage (NCBI taxonomy): Eukaryota > Viridiplantae > Streptophyta > Magnoliopsida > Santalales > Viscaceae > Viscum > Viscum album. Next base: position 575,350,101 of record OY728161.1, on the reverse strand, counting down.
TATGTGTTTTATGTGTGGAATAAATTGTCATTATGCGACCCAATATCTCAAAAGGAATTATTTAGAATAGAATCATTAAGGTTGTTTGAATAATGTTTATTTTTATGAAGATGATGATACTATAGATGAAAAGTGAAATGAAAGTGGTATAATGTAATAGGATGAGGTAGTCTTATTATTCCTTAGTCGTAAAGTTGAATAATCTATGTTTTATGTATTTTGGATTCATGAATTCTGTTATATGAATAATGAAATAATCAAGGATTTTCTAATTGAAGTTTTCCCTATGAATTTAAAATATTATGTTGAATGTTTCCTATGTACTAGAAAAGTGATTTAATGGAATTGTGATGATTATGGAAAACACATGACTAAGGGAAAGATAATCCTTCATACATTCCTTATGTTATGATATTTTTTTTGGAAAAAGAAATGTTGGATACAAGAAAATTTGATTATACCAATTACATTAAAAATAATTAAGTACTTTTTGAAAAATAGTATATTCTATAATAGATAAAGATTATAAATTCATGGATTTGTGGAATATTTATCGTAATCTATGGAATAAAAAAGAATGAATATTTTCAAAAAGTATTTATAGAAATTCAAGTTATTACAATGATTTAAGAGAATATATGATGATGGTATTCAAATGTTTAGAATGTCGTAACCATGAGCTACTTTTTGAATTATAGGTGATAAATTTTATGTTATGATGTGAATTGGTTTCTAATGTTTGTATTTTCATCCTTAGTAAGGGTTTTACAGTAAAAAATTTATGAAATGTTTATATTAAAATTTGAAGGGAGTATTTATGAATTGAGATTGTTTTGAAAACCTTGGTTAAAATGATATTTAGTAATAATACCTATTTCAATGATTTCCATCATTATTAATTTTTAAATTATATTAATTTTGTATTATAAAAGGACATCATGTATGTTAGTTGACAACTAATCATGTCTAGCACGGCCAGGGGTCTTGAACCGAAGATTGAAGAACGATAGGGATTTCATTCCTACCACTTCCCTGTGCGATTTCCTAGTTAATGTATAATTATTTTTAAGGAATAATTTTTTATAATGAAATAATAGTGTTAATTTTTTTATTCATGGAATACCAAATTAAATATATTTATTTTTAAAGATTTTTAGAGAAAAATAGTTATTATTTTAATTCTTTTACTAGCTTTAAGATATTATAAAATTTCATTTTAATGCTTCAGACATCAATTCTAATTTTTGGAAATAAATTTTTTAATGTAATGGATTAACTAGAAAAAGATAAAAGAAAAACCAATGAATATTTTTTATAGAAAAATAATAATGTATATTTATTTACAATCTTGTTCAATAAACGAATTACTCAATGATAAGATAATGTTAAAAAAAGTGTTTCCCAAATAATTTGATTTCTTTTGAACTACTGTTCATTTATATCATGAAAAATTTATGAACTTGAGGCCCTCAACATTAAATATATCATTCACTCATTTTTGATTGATGACCACAATAAATCCCTATGAATGTTTATACTTTTAATCCATGTCTATGTTTTCAATTTCTACATATGTTTTCATATGTGGAAACCTAGTTATATGTTATTATGTGAAACTATTATGTTTCCATCATTCCCTTATAAAAGTATGTTTAAGGATTTAGTTTTATGATGTGGGTTTATATGAAAGAAGAATTCAGATATTAAATCATTCAAGTCCAGAAAAATTATTAGGTAGATATTAATTATAAGGTGGGGGGGTAGAATATAACACCTTGAGATTTTTTGAATTATTTTTTTCAAGTTAATCTAATCCTTTTGATAATTTTCATTTCATGCACCACAGAAAATAATTAATTTTATATTCATTCCCTAGGTATGTAATGCGCTATACACAGAATCAAGATACCCATTCCCTACATAGAACATACATCTTATATTTATCTACAAAAAACACTAATGTTATATTACATTACATGCAAGACTGTCATTCCTTGATGGATTGCATAACACACAAGACCAAGTGTTACAAAAAAATTAATTTTTAAAACAGTATTGGTGGATAAAAAATGTCCATTAAATTGAATATTATAGTATTAAATAACTTATTAATATATATATATATATTTTAATTCAATGGTTACCTAAAAACCAAAAAATAATATATAATCCAAATGAATTTAAAGGGAATCATTTTAAAAAAGCCTATTTTATGTGAAAAAGGATATTTATATTAATAAGTCAAATTAATTAAGTAATACTAAAATATGTTAGTTAAATTTATATTTTATATATTCAAACATATATTTTATGTAGTCATCCAATATATTTCACAGATATAATATTGGAATAAACCCATTTTTATGCTTAAAAACCCACAGTTTTCTAAATGTTGTTTTACTGACTATTAATGAAGAAATCATTTAAAATAGAATATTTATCACATTAATAGGTATAAAATTTCAAAATAAACTTCATATTTTATATAGGAACATAATAATTATGGTATTGTAAATTTCTTGTAAATTTCTGTAAGGTTTCAATTTCTTATTGAATAATTAAAAATACCAACTTTTTATTCAAATATTTTTTTTCATATAATAAATTAATAATAAAAATTATATTTAAATTGGTTGTAATGTTTACTTTGATAATATATTTTATAAAATAATAAAATTTACGTAATTAGAATCTATTTTACTATTTAATTTGTTATAAAAACATAGCAAACATTTGGATGTTTCTATTTTAAAAACCTGTAGTGTCATCATGTTAGTGTGACTATTTTTAGATTAATAACTAAAACATGTGTGATTAGAATTTCAAAAATTAGATTCTATATATGGAATCAACATAGTTTATAATTTATAATATGTAAAATTTATTTTGTCCAAAATGATTAGAGATAGTGATTAAAATTAATTATAACATTTAAGAGAAAAATTAGGTTAAAAAAGTAATAATACTGGAATTTAAAACGCAAATCAACCAAGAAAATTGTCCAAAACCATTTATATAGACATTAATAGATCATTAAACGTCCATTAATGAGTTAAATTGAGTTTTTATGACTTATTCAAGGTAAAAATTGTGGTACAACAAACTTGTGTTAAAAAATGCCAAGTGTGTCCTTTCCCTTCCATATAGACAGTCCCAACCTCTACCACTTATTCAAACCTAAAAGAACTTATGTTTTTCCAATACATCCACAATAAAATTCCATAAATCCCTAAATTATACCTATAATCCTCCCCTTGTTAATAAATAAATCTGAGGTTTCCCTTTTTCACAAACCAAATAGAGTTTTCTGATTAAGAGGTTACCTCTTCTCTCCTGCTCCAGTCTTTTATTTTCATTCTTCGCCCTACACAATATTTATTCCACGCTTGTGTAAAAAACCTATTACTTAAATATACTATATTTTTTACGCCAATGTTTTTACCTACAATTACATACACTTTTATCTAATGTGTAATGAACATTCATTTTGTGTGTACGATGAAATACCACCTCACAAAATTGATGAATGTTCGTTTTTTCCTTTACTGCCTATCATTTTGGAAATTATGATAGATAATATATTTATATTTTTTATATATTATATTTAATATTTATTTAATATATTTTATCATATTACATGAAATATATTTATACTTTCTATTTGATATAAAAATGATAATTTTGTTTAAGGAAGTGTGGACTACTACCCCCTCAAATGGATGTGATTCGTTCACACAATACAAGTAATGTATTAGGGATGAGTTTGTTAAAAATATATGATATATATGAAATAATATATATATATATATATATATTATTTACCTTTTTATTTCAATATGACAATACAAACATAAATATTGTTCATTCGTACGTATGACTTACCGTCTCCCTGAACGGTGTACTACATTTCATAATTATTCATTTTAGAGATAATTATAACACACATATAATTAATATAAATGATATTTAAATCATTATTTACATTATTTAAATAATTATATATGTATAAGGACCTGATAAATAACAAATTAATACAGATGCAATGAACAAGTAGGATATTTCCCGAAGTGAAACCTTAACAAATAATTATCTACAAGAGGTTAACATAAAGTCATAAAAAACCATATAAGGAATTATATAAAATTATATGGTTACTTTTTATATTTATATAATCTTATACTTATTATATCAATGGTTTTTACGATAATGGTGAGAGTTAAGTCACAAGGTAATGGAAGTTCATCTCACATTTTATTTCTCTGAGATACATGTTTTATTCAAAAAACAGTTATTTATTGTGGTGTGAAAACTTCAAATGGATATATTATATGATTATTATACTAAAATATAACATTATTTACATATTAATTTGGTATATACATTTCATGAGAACTATGTTTCCAAAGTTACCAAATTGGTAAAATGATTTTTTTTCAGAATTTACCTTCTTTGAGACACACAACATGTTATGCACTAGTATTTTTCCATGAGGTGTACATAATTACATTGAAAATATATATCATGAATATATTTCTATTAATGATATTTTTTGGTTGATGTTTTTATATTTTCATAAAATGGGAGTATGGTTCAAAGTTACCCAGTGTTAAGAGTTTATTGAAACAATCTCATCGCTTTTAGAGATTGTTTATGATTATTCCTCCTTTAATGAGATATTTTGATCCATATCTGAGGTATACTCTTGAAATTTCTTCTTCTCTGTATATTAATGATATAATCACGTATTGGTACCATTTTTTACTCTTCGGTACATTATATAGTTATGAATTGTTTTTTAGAAGGCCCAACATTACCGTCTCTTCGATCAGAAAAATTTCATCATCCAATATCATGTCTTCAAAAAAGGGTTCCAAGAATATTCTTTACTAATAATATATTATTTAAAATTAATTTTTTCCATTTTTTATTTGACCTTTATATTCAATGAATTCTTCAAGTCTCCTTCCGAACAAGGCATTTTTTAAACATTTATATCGTAAATATGGTATATCATTTTTTACATAATAATGAAAGTGCATATATTTTTGAATTCATTTCTATGAGGAATCCATTGGATATTAAGATGTTAAATTTTATGAAAACGTTTTTAAATCTAATTTTTAAATAAATCGGTTTCATAACTTTTTCAAGAATGTTTTTCATGTTTTCATGGAAAATCCTTTTCAAAATGTTTTCTAACATTTTTTGTCAGTTTTCAAAGTATTCTCAGTGAAATGGATTACAATTATTTTTCATGCTTATTTTATATGGTTTCATGGAAATAGTTTTCAATTTTTTTCATTATTCTTTTATGATTTTCCAAGTGAAAAGGTGATCAAATTTTCTTAAATACTTTATTCTATGTTTACATTACATTTTTAAAATAAATTGGTTTACTAAAGGTTGTATGTTTTGAAAAGTCTTTTCAAATAATAAGGTTATTTTTCAAGAAATATTTTCAAAATATCATTCCATGTTATTTTCCATCTATGGTGAATTTTTTTTATGTTAATCATTCCGTTATATGAAATGATCCAAATGTTTCATTTATATCCTTCTTTTAAGGGTTTATATTCAGATTAAATTATTCTTATGACACCCATTTATATTCCACAAGTAATTTTCCATTAAAACATTCTTATTTTCAGGGTTTATGCTATCATAATGTGACTGAAAATCCTATATCATTTCTATAGGATATGATTTCATTAAATAAAAATCATTCCCATTTAATTTCATTGGTTATTAAAGGATGTTTATAAAACCCTTCTCTTTTTATGGGTCATGATGTGAGGAATGTTTTAATTGTCTTGTGGAACATGTATGATGTAATTTATTGTGATATGGGTGGGACCTATATCTCCTTACAATGAATTTGGTAATGATGAATTGATTATGGGTATAAATGTTATGTGTGAACCTTATCACATTCTTGAAATGTTATTCTTTGAATTGGTTTCATGTCCATATATTTATGTGTGAACCTGATTAAATCTTAACAATGTTATTAGTTAACTTTATTATGTGTTCATATTGTTATGTGTTAACATGATTACATGTTCATAATGTTATGCACAGAACTAGTTTCATGTTCATAAATTTATATGTGAATGTGATTAATTATATACATTGTTATGCGTGAACCTAATTGCATGTTCAGAAAATTAATTGTATTCCATGTTTTATGTACATAAGTCTATGAGAGGGCCAGATTTCATGTCATTTACCTAGTGTATGGACTAGTATCTACTTATACATCTTTACTATTTTATACACCGACGTGTATGCCAAAATTCCATGCCTTATTCATAAATTACACATCCATGGATTATTGTATGGATTTTTTTAGTTCGTGTCTTATGAATAGAAAATATCTATGAAATGTCTCATGATTTTGATCTATGATATAAAAGGCATGATATTCAAATGTTATTATCATGTTCTTATATCCTTATATTCATGTTATTCTTACGCATTTCACTTATATACCATTACATAGAATTCAAGATCACCCCTTTATTATGTTTCCTCTCCCCAGGATATGAAGTTATGTTTTAGGTAGATGTACTAGAAGGGAATATATTTACTATAGAAATTAAAGATCATTCACCATGTTATAAGATTTTATTCAATGTTTCCAAATACACTAAAAAATTATGGTCCTCCAGAATATAGTTTTTTAATGCACATAATATTTATAAAAAATGATTTAATATCATTGTATGTTAAGACATGGTAACTATAGGTGACCTATTTTGGTTTTCACATTGGGAAAATACCATATTCCAGACTCAACTGTGGACTCAAATATCTGATATGATCTTCAGATTAATATTACTTCCATTTTTATTATGAAAATGTTTGAACACAATATAAAATATATTTAATTCTTTTCTAATATTATTTTTAGGAATACTGTGCCTCATAATCACACAATGACTCAGTTTCTTGTTCTGGAACTATAAATATAAATATTTCAACGTTTTAGAGTGAAATCAATTGTCTTCAAATCATTCCCTTCTTCAATATTTTCATCTATGAATTGTATATATATGTGAAAAACCCAAGGTACTAAGGCCCCATCCGGTTCCCTAATTCCCATTAGTTGTCCTACATGTTTCCTTGATTCCACAAAACATGAACCAGGAGGAGTTTCTACCTAGTAGGGTCCCCTTTTATAAATCCTCTAACATCATTGAGTTTTCTGTAATGGTGGATACATCCTTGATGTCTTGATCACCATTGTAAATGATGTGTATGGAGTTATAAACATATCTCATAAGATATGTCTTATAGAATTTGTTGGGACCCCGCTCTTATTATTGAGGTAGGAAAAGTCTATAAGAAAGCACTTAGACCCTCTTTATGATCTTGACTGCCCTGATGAACATCGGGGACATAATTATTTACTAGCCAACCCACCAGAATCCTCTTTGTGTAAGGACACTCAGAAAAACATGGCTTCTGCTCGAACACCACTTCACTAATAAGATTATCTATAAAATATTTATTTTTGTCATAGGCCATCCTCTTCCACTCACAGATGACCAAGAACTTATTCTTCCCCCCAATCCATATATGGACCCACAATAGATGTATCACTGATCTGTATTCTACATCAGGGTGACCTATGAGGTCTTATGTATAGGGATAGAAAATTTACTATAGTGATGATAGAATGGTATAATTTTTCAGATGAAAACTCTACTATGGGAAAGTGATACTTTTATATCTATACAAATTCTATAATCGAATCCCTCTAAAAAACCCCCAACACCTTGATAGTGTGCTCCATCTTCCCACTTTTATGGGGGAGAAGGTACTCATCCATATTTGGGTACAAAATTCCACATTTCGGCCTATCTAGTAACATTATTGAATTTTTCATGTTGAGATTGAAGACAATTGTTAATGGAACCCAATGATGGTGATCAATCTCCCATACATACAACTTTTTCAAACTCTATACTGACCTGTGATCCTTGATAGAAATAAAGTGTGTTGAGTTTCAGATTTGGTAAAAATCACCCATATAGTGTTCTGGAACTTAATTTTATATGGAAAGCCTGGGACATAGACCATGGATATGTGATCCCACATCCACTCTAGGATCTAAAGGGGATGAAAAAGCCGTAAGGAATATGGTTCTCAACCATAACCTTTGGAAATTTGATCACTGAGAGATAAACTCAGCTTAGATCAATCTCATGTAGGACTGCCAAAACTATCATCAATGGGCATCATTAATCTTCCCCACAAAGGGATGTATAACTAGAGAATAAGTCTAGAAGTCTCCAACACTTCCTCCAACATCTTATCTAAAACCATCATCTATCCCTGGAAAATGTGGTTATGATTTCCCCCATCATAATATCCATCAGGTTAGTCCCCCATGGATTTTTTGTAACATACGACCTAACAATATATGACACCCACCTGGGAATCTATCACATGGTCATGAAGTGGAGGAGTCAACACCATTGACTAAAGAAACTATGTACCCTCCTACTCCACTAGGGTCAGCTGTAGGAAGTTCCACTAATCTGATCCCTCATACAATGAGAAATCCTAAGAAATCATACTAAGGGAGTCTTCTATAAAATTTTCCTTCCCTAGAGTATAGAATATCTTGATGCTATTACCCAGTAGAAACTCTATCAAGAACCATTGACGTAGGGTAAACTCTCATTGTGAGAAGATGTACATCAAACTTTTATAGTCTGAGTAAAATATAATGTTCTCGCATAGAAGCTAGTTCCTTCCCATAATCATGGAATTGACTATATCCTCTATCTATTGGTCATCATTTGTGTAGTTATTATTATGGGTTTCCACTTAATTCAACCTTATATGATATCTTCATTCTACTTCATTAACATGCATATGATCTTATCTCTTGAGGAATAACAATACATTACATACTCCCTTCCCGCTTTCGATTGTCTCTAAATAGGTGAACTATTCAGACTCAGCCTCAACTCCTTGAATGACCATTGAATGTTATCAGAATAGGTAAATGGATCCCTTTCCACATCAAGGAGGTCAAAAGAGTTGTGTTCCTAGACAAGTCTACCCCAAAACTATTACTGTACCATGCCAATCAAAGAAAACTCAAGACCTATAAAATGATATTATTTGGATCTTAAGAAAAAACACTATCGATCATTGATGGGTCTATGGGAAAACTACACTCTGAAATGAGATACCCTATAATGTGATCGTAATTAATTTAGAAATCACACTTCAAGAGGTTTTTGTAATTCTACTACTCTTGATGAAAATCTATAACCATAATCAAGTTCAAATAATTTTCATCTACTAATTTTGAGTAGATTAATTTATATTTGATAAAGAAAACCATAACATTTTCAATGTCTATATTAAAAAAATATTTCATTAAATCCATAAATAAGGTGGGGGGAATTCAACACACCAAATGGAATCCCTACGAATGGATAGTGTCCATGGTGACATAGAAATTATTCTTTTCGAATAAAATCTTCACGAACACTAAACTAGTGGTAGCTGGATCTGAGATCGATTTTCATGAACCATCTCTTTCCTTACAACTAGTGAAAGAGGTTTTCAATCCATATCTAGGGTTACTTGTTCATTATCATATCCTGGTAAAGGATATGATAATCCACATAAAACAATAATCACTTATAATGTTTTTTTTTACAAAAACACTATTTCTACCCAATTGGATACACTGGACCTGATGAAACCCTTCTCTCTATGGTCATATAACTACAACGTTATCTCTCAAATCTCGTTAGGGGCCATATGATATGACACAAATGATATCATAGAGGTTTTTAGATTCAAGTGGATGAAGAAATCCATCTCCCTCCTCGAATGTGGTATTTGAACATCCTTAAGGAATACGTCAATATAATTCTTGATAATTTTAAGAATTTATATGTCTAAAGAGCCACCAACACTAAGTGAAATTCTTGCTACTTGGTGGGTGATTGGTTATATCCTCCTACTCAAAAAACCCCCATTCACTATCATGATATCTCTGTCCCTAGAAAAAGGATAATCTCTTCCCATCGGTGCATATGCATCTAACATTTTTTCAATGGAAGTAATTATATGCCCACACTATGGAAAACCAATATATACATTGGATTACATCATAGGGTTTTTTCGTGATGACCAAAATTCCCACATGAATCTCTCTCCCCCAAGAAATATATCACACTACTTAAAGATAAAAGATATGGTAGAATAATTCCCTATAGGAACCTCAAGACAAATATGTTAGTCTAGTACCTCAAATAAAAGATCCATCTCTCGCACAACAAGTATATAGATAGAGGAATTATGGAACCATTTTCAACTAATAATGAAATAGTATTGTAATATAAAGAGATCACAACTCTAATAATATTTTATTTTGAGGGGATATAAGCCTCTTAACGTACACCAATCTATGACCCCAATAGCCTACTCCCTATGACTGATGTGGGACACCTGGTGGTGATTATATTGAATCATCCCCAATATATAGATCCTCCTACACCTTTACAAGCTCCACCTCCCTGGAGACCACCCTAAATTATCCTAAGAGATCACTACTCATAGGTTTGGCTCCACTTTGGTGGTCTATCAGCTATCTACCTGCACATATCAGTACATCTGGCTGGGCAGTCACATGTTATGATACCTCAACCGTCATTATAAATGAATCTACCATTTCAAGGGTTCCATGGTCTAATATTCTTCACTTGAAAATGTGTCTCAGTATGAAAATGAAGAGTTATCTCGTATTGAGATCCTATCATCAGAAATCTTATAGTTATTGAAGATGAATCAGCCCTCTAACGCCCACTGCTAGTTTCGAATACTGGGAGTCCCTATGAAAAAAATCCCTCTATAATAAGTGCCTACTCCAATAACCTACCATATATGGGGATTCCTAAGGGAACTACGATAGCTCTTATATATTGGTGAAGTACCTACTATAACATTAATGATTAGAAGTAGTCATCCAAGATCATATAAAAGGAGTATTAGGTATGTTCACTAAACCATGCTACAAAATCATCTTATATCATCCATCCCCAATGCAGCTCAAGAGGCAACTAAATCAAAATGGATTACAAACATGAGGGGTTGTAATCACCATGAAATTGCGGATGGATGTCAGGACATGAGAGTGTTGACTAATCATGCATCTTCATGAAGAGACTCCCCCAACACCCTTATACCCCAAGGAAAAGGCTAGCTTCCATTCCAACACCCAAATTCATCAATATATAGATGATCCATGAGACATGGACTACCGAAAGAATCCAAACTTAGACTTCCTAGAGAATAGATCACTGTGTAACCTTAGAAACCTGTGGTGATGGAACTCATGGAGTGCGAGGAGCTTGGGTGTATCTTCATACTTATCATCTTTTATAATCTTCTACTCACATGGTGGTGGTATGACTACCTACTCACCTTTATGATGATGGTCATGGGATAGACCCTAATCAGAGTCCCTATCTCTCATCAGATCATCCACACAATCTGAAACCATAATCATTGTTGGTTGTTGTCTCACTGTCATCCTTAATGTTATAAATACATACCAGAGATAGATGATCATATATATATATATATATATATTTATAAAACAAAAATTGGTATCTAAATCAATAATGATAGAAAAATAATCAATCATATATAATGCATGTACCATTGATATCTGCAACCAATGTCTCAATATGACGAGTTGATAAGTAGGTATTAATGGTATAAGTGAATAGATTCATCATCCTCCCTAACCATAACTGGTGTCCCTGGCCTAAGATCCACACACGAAATACTTTTAATCTATAGACAAAAATCCCACCAAATCATCATAACGGGACTACTCTAAAAACCATCCCAGGAATCAATCTTGCTCTGATACAAATTTTTCACAATCCGTCCCCATCTGAGGATGGGGATGCGACATCCCCATGCTCACGTCCATATGCCAGTGGATAGGGACCAACACCTAAGGAAAAAATAACATGGGGATGCATTTTCCTAAGTTCCAGTATACTCACACATAGAAATATAAATGAAAAATAGAAGAGATAAAAGAAGTTACATATGTAGAACACAAGGGGGAAACCATGAAATTAAAACTAGGGGATAGTACAAGGGTATGGTAGTGTAAACTATACAAAATGGGAAAAAATGACACACCCAACTATAAAGATGTCCCATCCTAAAAAACCATGAAAATTGAACTTCTGAGAGAGCCTAGCTCATAATATATAATATTTAACCACCATATGCTGCCCAAATTACTAGGTTTCTCGATAATAATATTATGTCACAACGGAATTATCCATATTATGTATAATACATGACATGCATGGGAAAATACAATTCATTGGTGAGTATATATATACCATGTATGAGACCCCATAATATGATAGGGAGAAGTAATATATACCCCTTGAAGAGAAATACAGTAGATAATAAATAGAATGTAGTTACAGAGAATAGCTCAACCCAAACCAAGTGATAGAGTGACCATGTCTGAGCATAGGGGACTCAACATAGTGAGTAGATGATGTAAAAATCATCAACTTTCCACCAATAACAAGATAATAAACTCATCTAACCATAAGAATCTAAACACATAAATAACATGGAACACCTTGTACATCATTGCATCACATGGAATGATAGTAACCAAATAAAAATGTTTGGATATATATGTAAACACACACACACACACACAGATATATATATATATGTGTGTGTGTGTGGTCAATCAAAGAAACCCAACCAGGAGAGAAATGTGATCTTCACCTCATAGCTCATCCCAATAGAAATTGTCTCTAATATTTCCAAAAGTCCATCAATGATTCCCAATATTTCAAGCGTTTCCCTGTATGTAACCATCCATTTCCAACCACACCTCGTCATTGTGCCACATAGTCATGGGGACACAAAATCCATGTAGAGTAATCATTCACTAGTATGCTTGGGAGTTCTACAATATTTGTATACATACATGACCTACGCCCAAGCTGGTGGGGGGGGGGGGGGCTCTAGATTCACAATGACCAATGCTCTATCTGATTGGGGGGGGGGGGTGTGGGTGGGTAGTGGGAGGGGCTATAATATGTATGTATCTTTAGAGGAAATATGCCGATGATGATGGGGGGTTCCACACTATAGGTTAAGTACCCATATTGTACTATTATAGGGGGTTCCACAGTAGTCATTGAGGACTCATGCCGTATCTTATATGGGGGTTATAGTCGGAAGGAAGAGGACCTACACCCATGATGTTGGGGGGGGGGTCACTTTATAAGTCTAGGAACCACAGCTTAGTGTGAGAGGGGGTTTCTAGTATGGTCATAGAGGTCCCACACTATATATCTTATGGGTTTCTACCAAAAATGTAAATGAAGAGGACCCACACACATACCGATGGTGGGTTCAACTCTATAGGACATCTTTAGTAATATTATATTATTATTTCCATCATTGGGAATCGCCTCAAAAAAGACATGCCCATAACATTTAAAATCATATCTTGAAAACCAAATCAGGGGAATAATCATGGTATACATGAGAAAACACAATATAAGATACTTGTGGGAAAAAATCAATGTCCAAACGATGGAGATAAGAGATATTTATTTTTCATAAGAATAAAACATGTAGTACAAAGTGTGTGAGGTGACCCACACAATGTCTGTTCCCAAAACAACACCAATTTGTTTCCCTGGAACAAAAATGAATCTTATTCCAAGTAGAAGTACACACCATGGATGTGGATTAAATGATGTGTCCAATATATCTTGGACTATGTTGTGTCCTTCTGACCAAGTCTATGTTCTTGACCATGTGTCTGGGTACTTCAATACACAACTATGGTCCTTATAATGTACCCCTACATGGAGTCATGCCCGTGAGATCTACCACATGGCTCATCCACCATGGAAATAGGAACACAATGTCTAGGAGGTCCACATGTCATGTCATCATTATGATATTCCAAAACCTTAGATCCCATAGCCATGGGGTTAAATTCCATGTGTTCATCACAATAAATATCATAAAGTCATGTTTTTAAAATATTTTCAAATCAGTGATCTATACTTAAAATATTCCTTTTCTTCTTCATTTCTAGCCCTATATCCACCTGAGATAAGTGGATCAAGAATCAGCCACAAGATTTTGGTACTCCCCTAGACTAAAACTAAAATATGATAGAAAATAGTGTGACCAAATATATGACACTTTCACTATTCACACCTAGATCCTTATGCCTTTGATTTTATGATATCTAATCCTGGAAATGATAATCTATTTCTCAAAATGATCCTAGATTTTTCTTTGTTTAACTATTATATCAATCATGAGTTGATCCATCACAATTCAAGTTGTTTAATTGGTATCAGTACTGTAAGATAATGTTGAACTGGGACTGTGGGTCCTACCATGGAAGAAGATGAATAAATTGAGGTGTAAAATAACACCTAGGAAAGATTAAACATATTTCATCCAGAATTATTGGCCAATGACCATGAATGGGATAATAAAGTTTATAATAATATTGAATAAATAAATTTAATTGATATATGGGTTCACAAAAATGCAGAAATTGGTGGAGATCTAAGAAATAATTCGGTCTAAGAAATCAATTTAAAAAAATTGGAATAAATAATTGAAGATCAGACACTGATATAAGATAATTTTGCATTGAAAAAATAACACTCTCTAGTGATTTTAGGAAAACATTATGTTTGATGTGTTCCAATCTGCTTTGATCCGGAATTTCATTGTCATCTTATATTGTCTTCTAATATAGGGTGAGTAATATTTTCAATGGTGGTCCTAGGATTATGTGGAAAACATAGGGAAATTCTACATGGTAACTTATTAGTAGGAAAAAAATTATATTTCAATAAATCCAATGAAGGAGTTTAATAAAGTAATTAATCTACTAAATGTACCGCTATTGGGTGAGATGTTTGAACACCCCGTATCGACCTATTTTATGTTATACCTACCATAAACATAATGTTCTAGACCAAATAATAGTCTTATATTTCAAATTTGAGATTTTATTTAAAATTTATCTCTCTATCATTAATAAAATATTTGCTTGAAATATAAAATATAGTTAAAATGATTATTAAATTAATTACGTGCACATCAGTTCACATTATCACATGTATCACCATTACCTAACCCTGAACATATATATATTTTTCAATGTCATACAAGGAAAAACATGTCCCTATTGAAAATTTCATGATTATGGATCTCCACATTGTGGAAAAAATAGTCCCTATCATAAAGGAGATAATTTATGAGAAAGAGGTGCTATTGGTGGGGGACGATGATATGTTATAATACCACCACCACCACTAGAAATACTATGTCATGCACAGGTAGCTGGAAGTTAGGGCTGATGATAGATGGAGGCTTTAGAGTATAATGAACCTGCTGCACACGAGATTATTATAGGTACGATATTTGTTTTTTAGTCTATTTCATCAGTGTTAGTAGACATAGTATCTAGTAATTCCATTATCTTTATACTCCTGGTTCAAGGTATAAATATATTGTTGAGGTGAATCCCCAACAGATTCATCTTATGTTTCCCACATGTAATGATTATTTGGTATCATTTATTTCATAGAAGTGTGAGATATTTCTTAGTAGAGAGAGGTTCACATGGGAACCTTTTGTCATCATGATGGAATAATATGACATCATCATGTGTATGTATTTTTTTCCATCACCCGAGTCTATATTGAATTTCACTATAGACATGTTAGATTCTTATCCATAGTTGGGATGGGATTCTAATATCCCAGCTAGATAGATCTCATGGAAGGGCATGAATGTTTTGCAGGGAGGAGGCTATAACCCATCACGTATCTTCTTGTGAGTTTATTACTTGTTGTTGCAGGATCATGATGAATCTGGATTCCATTATTGGTAGAGGATTATATGGAATTATTCCTTGAGTATTTTTTTGGGACTAACTCGGGGATGGGAGATGAAGTTTTGAGTCTATATGAATCACATGACCATTATGATATCATCTGTGGAATATCAAATGTCCCTTACAGTGTTCTAGGATCTATAGGTATAGTTTGGGGACCTTAGAGAGAATGGTTTCATTAGACCAACTACATTGTCCTTGGAAGCTCCAGTGTTGTTCACGAAAAAATAGATAAGTTCTTCTGTATTTTTGTAGAACATATTTTCATGAACCATGCCATTGTAAATAAAAATTACCCCATGACAGGGATTGAAAACATCATTGAATAGGTGAGAGGCACAAGTTGGTTCTTGATGATTTATATCAGGTTTAGCTACCGCCAATTGAGGGTTTGCAAGGCTGATATTCCAAATCTAGAATTCCAATGAGGATACAGACACTATGAGTTCCACGTGTTTTTTAATGGTGTGATAAATTTCCCCTATGTGTCTATGAATTTGATGTACCAGTTCAATCATCCATTAATGGATGAGTTTGTGGTCATCCTCAATAAATACATACTCATATATTCTGCATTTGAGGAGGAGCATACACAACACTTTATGATGGTTCAATATTTTTATTGATATAACCACCATTAATGGAAACCTCTCAAAGTTACAATTCTAGATTAAAGAGGATAAAATTTTTGGTCATTCCATTTATAATAATGGTTTATCCTTGGAACTTATGAATATAAATATAGTTATTTATTGGGATCCACTCAAGAGCATGTTAGAGGCTTTAAATGTTCTTATCTTGGTAGGATACTGTAATAGGTTTGTGGAAAGCTTTTCTATGATTTCATCCCCTTTAACTTACCAAATGTAGAAAGGGAACCCTTTTATACTGATTGGATAGTTCTAGATGATCTTATAGTAATTATGGATGAGTTAAAAGTTTTTTCCTATATAGAGACTACTATAGGATGGTGTGTAGTATATAGTGTATTGTGATTACATATGTGGTGGTAACAGTTACATTTTGATTCTAAAATAGATAGTTTTTACATATAGGTTGAGGAAGCATAGGACCCATGTATAAAACTATGTGATTCACAACCCAGAGATGGTAACTACAATATCTTCCTGGAGGACATGGATGAACTACCTTTTAGGGGAGTGAATTTTGGTTTATTGGGACCATTAAAGTCTCACAAAAATCTTCACACAGTGAGACTTGAACCTAAGATAATGACACTGGCTAGATTTCCTTCCAGACAATGAAATTGATATAGTCTTTACTATAGGTAAGAGACACATAGTAGTAGATAGCCTTAGTACGATTTCTAATGCTCTCTTGGTGTATGAGGGTCTAGAGAATTTTATATCCATGGAGTAAAACATGGTGGATCTAGAGGGTAAATATTTTCTTTATTTTATAGTGTTCACCCCTCTATATGGATATTATAAAGGAAGGAATCACATCATCCTTTTCATGGGATGTGCGCTTGTTCTAGTCAAGATGCTTGGGAACGTGATGTGAGAGTTCATCACTTCCCCCCTAGTTTTATAATCAGACCTGAGTTTGATTTATAGAGACCATCAGAATAATTTTTGCTGGTCCATCAAGATACATTAAATTGATGAGTTTACCTCTCAGTGTTTCACCTATTGATAGGTGAATTCTAGGAAAAATGTTTATGAAGCATTGTATAATCACATTGATATAAAAAAGTTCAATTTTTGCTGAAATATCAATAGAATTTATGACAGGGATTTTCTGCATAATGAAGGACTATGATTCCATCTGGGTGATAGCTGAATGAATTGAAAAGTCAAAAAAATTGTTTCCAATCAAGGATCAGAGTTTAGTAGAGTTTTTGGTCTTGTTGTACATATGGGAGATCATTTGACTTCATGAGGTTCCCTAGATGATTATCTAAAATCGTGACATGTAGTTTATTCAATGATTATGGTGAGGTGTGCAGGAGGAATTTAGGACTCAAATAGGGATGATTAAAATATTTCAACCCATGACTGATGTGCAGACCAAGTGCACTATCCAAGAGTTAGATGATATTCTTTGTGATTTTGTGTTAGAATTTGAATAGAGTTGGGAGGATCACTTTCCTTAGTAATGTTTTCATAAAACGATATCTACCACTCTACAATAAACAATAAACTTTTGAGGCCTTGTACTATAGACACTTAAGTTCACACATATTCTAGATAGAGATATGTGATACATCTTGGATATGACCAAATATAGTGCATGTGATCATGGAAATAGTCTTGGTTATCCATGAGTAGATGAAGATAGACTAGAGTAGGCATAAGTAATACAAAAATCACTATTATAGGCCCTTGGAGTTTAATTAGGGACACCATATTTTCTTGATACTCAATCCATGACACATATTAAAGAGGTTCAATTAGGGAGGTATGATATTCATGATGGTCATTAGCTATTTACATATTGTGAAGAGGGTTGGAAAGGTTTCATATTTCCTCTCCCTACCCCCACCGATATGGATAGTTCATGATGATTTCCACAGGAATTAACAAATGCGAAATTTGAATGACCCAACACATGGCATTTATTAGGGTGAGTTGGACTAAATAATGGATCCAAAAATATAGATAACCTAGTGGTGATCAAGGATAGACATGAGGGGAATATTCATGGATGGACTATCCCATTTTTTCAATTATTGTTTCAACACATGAATATTCTATAGGGTTACTAGAAGTGGGATTTCCATGTGTGTGATTAGTATCATGAGTTGTTTATTTAGTTTTTATTTTTGGGGATAAAAATCATGATGGAGGGAATAATTTAGAGACCTTGTTTTTTTACTTATAATAATTTAAATAATTATGTATATAATAAAAGAGAAAGGCACTGGGACCAAACATGATTCAGAGTCCCAGAGTGCTCGGAAACAATTTTATGAAAATATTATATATATTTCATATAATGTGTAAAAAGTTTCTTAGAGAAAATTAGATATATCTTAAATGGAACTTGGCTCAGAAATCAGAGTCCAAATTTGTGTCTAGAAGAAAATACTTACCCCTGGAGCGACCTAAAATATGTTAGAGTGAAGTGTTCATACATCTAGTTTGTTAGTAGAACATTAATTGGATTAATAAGTTTATTAAATTAATTAATTAATTTTCCAAAACAATTGTCATAAAGATACATTTTCATTGATATTTTCATGTATTTAAAATAACAATCTTGGTATATTCAATGACACTCTTTATCTCCTTCTGTTGTTGGATCACATAGAATGATGAGGAAACCCCTCGTTATCCTAGACCATAGTGTTCTGAACATATCAATATCCTTAAGTTGTTGGAAAACATGTTATTCAATAAATAATGATTCAATATCTAGGTAGGAATATAAAATTTTTTTCACCCTCTTTTATTAATGTTATTATGTAAAATCGTTGTATTTATGATCTATACCAATTTATAGACAATTACATGCACCCATGTAACAATTATATTGATTTGTTCAATTGTTTTCTAACCCTAGTTGTCCTGTTTATGACCATAGGACAAGAATTTTTTTCCAATTATTTGTAAAAAACTATTCTTATTATTTTCAGCCTCAATTTCTTCATGTTATTCACTAGTTGGACCTCATAATCGTGGTTCAACATTGTCTAGAAGTACCGAGCCTGATCAGACCACTAGAATTCTAATGGATCAAATTACGAGGTATAGGTTGATGAAAAAAGGAAAGATCCGAGATCATTATTAGAAATTGTTGATTGTTTTGATGATCTGAGATCACGAAATAAAAGGTTGAAGGACCTGGGCATGCAGGATGGAATAAAATCATATAGGTTGGAATGTTTTTCAACCAAATTAGTTTTTCCACCCACAAACGATATGGAATCCATTATTCTATTCTTGAACCATTAATCTAGAGTGGTAATAGGTCCATATGGGAAGTGGGGTGTCCATATATGAAGCATGGATCACAGATCTAGAAATATTCCAAATCCTTGAATACACCCCATTTACCATAATGAACCCACAATCTTTATCCCCCCTTGCTGTAATGGATCAGTTGACATAAAATAATTAGGATGGTATGTCATGTATCCTTAAAACATGTCATGTACCTCATTCATGGGTGGAAGATCAATGTTGTGGATCATATAGGTAGGACAATGTGTGGGAGTACACTACTAGGCATACTACCTAGTAGCGATGTACACATACATGAGGTCATGAACATGGAAATGACTTGATTCTGGATAGTTTGAACTTGTAATGTAGTTCACCTGCACTGCATGTACTTTTACATGGGATTGAAGCTATGTGATAACTGAGTATTTGTCCAGGAAGTGGAGTGGGACCACACCCCATGTAGTTCACCTCACACTTAGTTTACTACCCTATTTCTTTTTAGGTAAATTCAAGTTCTTGTATACTATTCATTTGGACTTGGATTTTGGCACAATATTAAACTAAATTTTGTTTTTTAGTGTAGAACATTATGGTTACCTCAGTTGTGGATTTAGAGTTACAATATTTTTTTTCATGAAACACATTGTAGTGATACTTTAAGATTAATGTGATTAGATAGGATAACCCAAGACATCCTAAATAGTGGAACCCCCATCAGTATGGGCACAAGTCCTTCATAGTTTTGTATCGAGTGGAACCCCCTTTACAGATTGGTCTTTGGTCTTCGATGACCCGATTGAAACCCATATCGGACTAGGTTACAGTTACTCATCCTATATATTTTATCCCCAATCTAAATGGGTGAAATTCATCTAAAATCTATGTGGAACCCCATTATTTGACCAAGAATGGGTCCTCAAGGACCATTGTGGAGTCCCATGTCACACAAGGGAGAGGGTCCTTGAACTCTACAGTAGAATGCTCCCACCCCAGCCATAATCATGCACATAATTGATCTATGGATCCATTCCAATTGAAACCCCCTATCAAAGGTTATACTGGTCCACAAGACATTAGAGTGGAACCACCTATCAGCATGGGTGTATGACCTCAATGGATACGTACAGAGTAAAACCCACCTTATCTTCTAGGGTATGGGTCTTAGACTTGGCAATTATGGCCCCTACATAACGAGTCTTGGTGACAAGACATGTTATGAATTGGATGGATACTTATCGATAGATGCATTAGATGTTGGGCATCAATGATGGTCTTTTATAACTATTGGTGACACTTATTCTTAGGTTGAGTTGTGAGATGGAGATCCACATTCTCTCCAATTTTGGATTCTTTTGACTGAACATATATAAATATACTTATGTATACATAACATTCCACATAGTAACTTCCCTTCCATGAGTGGTGAAGAAAAACTTGGTATTCAATGTGATTTTTGTTTTTAGTTCCTCATTATTAGATGTGTTCACTCTACTTCAATGGGTGGCGATGACTCAAGGTGTAGTTTATTTACTCTCTCTTTCAAGACCCTTGTGATTGGATGTGCTTACTATTTTTCATTCTTGGGTTGTCCTATTGCCTTTCACTGATTTCAAAATCCTTCATACAATCAACAGTAACTCTATTCTAAATGTGTCTCTTTCTACTTCCCATTCAGCTATTGGAATGTCCTAATGTGTATGTATATACTACCCCCTATATGTAATTTTCCTAGAAATATCATGTCTTATTAAAATTTTTGATTGGTCGGGGATGATGTAAGATGTGCTTAGGGATACCTGGAACTTTGGATCACGTATCATGGTTGTAGCATAGATATTTTGAGATGAGATCATTCAAAAGTATAATTTTCTAGTTTTTTTAATATGTGAACTATTTTTGGTTTGGAATGTATTTTTTCCCTTTACTTTTCAGGTTACAATATAGTACTCTGGTACTTTCTAGAGGTTTTACAATAATGGTTGGTTTCTTTGTGTTTTTCATATTTTACATTAAATTCTCTTTAATATTAAGTAGATGATATTATTTTTGTGTGTGTGTGTATAGGTACATATAAAAATTCCTCCCCATGTTAGATATTCCTTCAGTACTGGTCTCTAGAACCTTACCTATGGAGGCAAGCTTGGGGTAGTTCTGTTTTGATCCGCATCTTAGGTCAGGTCATGAAGGTGTATCACTCTATTATACTTAGCATATAAATCATTTTTTATTCAGATTGGGATATAATATATGTACCCCCTATATTGATCTAGTGTGGGATGACATGAAATTCCATCCTTAATCACCCCACATTAGTAAATATAAATTATAAGTCCTAATATATATCATGAGTAGAATAAAGGATATATGTATTAGAATTAGTATGTGGAATAAAATATTATTCTACCATAAGAAATACGATGTAAAATCTAAAAGGATAACCCCAAATTCAATGAAAGTCAATTTCAACACAAGTCGCTATTTGACCAACTATCACAACAAACATAATCAACTATGAAGATGAAATCCTCCAAGATATGTCAATGAGAAATATTATTCAATTAAATTTACTTATTTCCGAAAATGAAATTACTATATTCATTATATGTAATATAATGGTTGTGAGGAAACATCCATGTATAATAACATCATGAATATATATAATCTCTAAAACAATGTATCTAATAATTATATTTCTAAAATAAAACCGTTTTATAAAATAATTTCAAATAAAATTAATTCCCAAAAAATTCATTGGCTTCAATTAATGAATATAATTTTCATATAATCATGGTTTATGAAATATATATAAAATATAACATAATAGTAAATATAGTATTATCTATTGAAACACCAAAAGATCAACATGTACAAAATATATCATGAAACCATTTCAAAATTAGTAAAATCATAAACAATTGGGATCATGAATATTATTAATATGTACTCAGACATATAAATGAACACTAAGGTATAAATTCCATGAATCTGGTTGATTTAGATCCCAAAAATAGTCTATTCATTTAACAAGAATGATCTATCATAGTGACACAAAGAAAATGGATTTCATATTTCCATTCTAGATACACAGAAGGTTCAAAATTTTTTATGTTAAAAAATAATATCTTCACAATTTATAAGAAAATTTCATTTAAAAAAATCACTACTACATTTATTGAAAATACATTTTATAGACAAAATCAAATTTTAGACATTTCGTCAAACACATAATGTGAGTACACTACCTTAAACAAAATAAAATATGTTTTTATTGGACTAGAATTTGAAATATTGAATTAATAATGATCTATTAGGATTAGAGTTTTATAGAATTGGGTAACGAAGATTATATATATTACCAATTACATATAATGTGGTCATTTCTACTCATTCTCCATTTTCCTTACAGGAAAGTTCATTTAATAAAATGAATAATTATTTAATTTCAAGACTAGTTTTCATTACATTTAACTTGACTTACAACTTATTCCTCCACTTCTTTAATCCTTGGGATGAATATTTTAAAATTTTTAATGGGAAAAAATCAGTAAGGGACATAAAAAATATATTGAATCCCATTTATTTAATTTAAAACACTGAAATCAAACTAAGAAGTTTCAATTTAACATATTAAACCCTGAGCTAAAATAATCATTTACAGATACATGAAATTAAACTCTATAAATAATTTTATTCATAAAATATGTTATTAAAAAATATATATTAAGAATTATAGTAATTATGGTTTCATATTAAACATTATAACCCTATAATAACTTTTAAAAAACCGTGTTTTTTACCCAGACATTGAATAAAACTTCCTTTAAATATATGATTATTAACATTATTTTTTAAACAAAACTATCTCAAAAAACTTATTAGAAGATTAGAAAATTAATTTTGGTGCCTCATTAAACAATATTCAGGGAATCCTTACAAAATCCCAAAAATTGGAAGAATCAAAGAGTCAAAATCCAACATCATTGTTAGTAGAACATATTCCTTACCCAATGAATTGGAGTCCATATGGGAAAACCCATAATATTTGGTATATTGGGATCACCCATAATCATAAACTATATCATCATCACACATTATCATAAATAATTTACATAGACCAAGTAAAAAATCAGTAATTATAATCTTCCAACTTTTTCATCACAATAACCAATAATTTTTTTAAAGGTGAATGAAAAAAACTTTTGGATATTGAAATAAAATTTCATTTTAAAGCCCCATTTTCTATGAAAAAAATAAACTCAAAAATATATATGGATATATCTGGGAAGAAATTATGGAATTATATAATGGAAAATAAATATGAAATAATGGTTATGATGGTGGGAAGAGTTGTCAATGTAACATTTTTTAATGTAAATCATAACTTTTTCCTTTTCTAATGAAATTAGAATTATTTGTAATAAGTCGTTTAAAAAATGATCTTTTTATAACCTTTTAAATGTTAGAAAAAATTAATAGAAAAATTAATATTTAAATCATTTGTGTTTATGTAAATAAATCTATAAATTCTATTTCAATGATTGAATTAATGAAATTGATTTAAGATAGAAATCATTAAAACATTTCAAATGATATTTTTTAATTAATTACACCTTAATATTTATTCTAAATCATCACATAAATTAGTTATATTTCTAAATAATGAATTTTAATTATATATAAAAATTATTCAGATCAATTTCAACATAATTATAACATTCAACATGTTATAATATATTATATAATATATTAGGTTTCTGTCAGACATTATGATGATATTTAGATCATATTGAAAATATAAAAATGTTATATAGACTATGGTGATGTTGGTAATTATTCTCTTACCACCATAATAAAAGTAACTTAATAATTATAAATGTTATTCTTTAATTATAATTTTGAAACAAACCATAAAATTTGCTCATGAGAGGTAAACTCAGATACATTGTGGAGATATTATGACCTACGCAAGATTGATGAACATTTCCATTGACACATGGCCCTTATGGAATGAAGGTATGTATTATTTTATCATTCCATAACAATCATTATATCATTATAATAAATTATTACATTATATAAACTAATAAATATATCATCAGTGTAATGTGGTGGAAAATAATGAATCACATTCCTTCATGAAGGTTGTGGTTAACATAGATCCATGATCAAATTTAGAATTTTTTCTTGTATTAATAGGTATAAAAATAGATGATATATTAATTTTCCGTAATGATAAATATTTCATGCATATAAAATATAAATATTTAATCAATTTTTATTACCACCCCTACGCGATAGTGATAGAAAACCCATTTTATCAGTTTGTGAGGCGGTAGTATGTCTTATACCTGAATGATGGTTTCATTTCTTATTAAATAGACTTTGGTTAGATATAAGTTGTTACATAGAATAAAAAATAAAATTTCAATATATAAATGATACTTCTTGTATTATTTTATAATATTTGATGATGATTTGAAGGAGGTATGAGAATAAATTAAACATGCACATTTGAATAAATGATACACCTCTTCATTAGAAATACTAATTTTCATTGAATCATAATAACATTAAGTTTAGTATTAATCCAAAAATATCCCAAAATTTGGAAAGGTATTAAATAATGGGATTTGACAAGGGATTTTCTGAACCAAATGTTTTTTCAGAGTTATCTTTTTTAACCAGTGTTAACCATTTTTGGAAATTATCTTGATTACAATGTATATACAAAATATGGTTCTATATAGTTACTAAAAAGGGATCATTGAAACATAAATGAATCACTAATTATATTAATAGTAGATTCTAATCAATTGAATTAATAGTTTTTTTTAGTTTTTTGGTATTTAATAAAATATTATTTTTTAAAAAATAGTACAGTAATTTTTTATCTAATCAATACATTTGAATTTATAAATAAATGAAAAATATAGTTCAATTATAAGGAATTATAATCTATATAAAATTAATATTTATAATTATAATTGAGGTTTAATAATAACTCAATCAAATATTATAAATTTTAATTTTTTAATTTCCTTTTTACAACTTTTCAACTAAGTGGAAAATACTTTATCACTGTTGCAAAGGTATTTATGGTAATTATATCAAAATTCAAAATCATATAAAAAATTCCATGACAAATTAAAATAGTTTACTTTTGAAATCAATTTTAATAAACAACCATGCTTTATTTTTAATCTTATGTGACCAATTTATATATAACAAAACCCATAGAATGAAATTATTTACTTTCATTACATAAAATATAATAATGGTCATAAAAATTAACAAATTGAAAAAAATTTACATACATTAATATTATAGATGTGTATGGATGTAATATTATAATTTTATAAAATAATTTCATGTGTTAGGGTTACATTTACATCATTATAACATTATTTTTCACTTAAATTAACTGATATTAACATTACCATGGTTATAAAATTAATTTAAATTACAATTTAGAATTTAAAGAAAGATATATTTAAAAATATAGACTTTATAATTACTAATACTGAATTATTTTATCTATATTTAGGATAAAAATGATTCAAACATTTATATAATACTAATCATGTGAAATGGAATGAATAATTTTTTTTATTAAAATTGAATTATTGAGTATAAAATTTTTTATGCTAAATTCATATATAAAAATAATTCGAATGTACATAACTGGAATATTTTTATTCAAATTTAACTATGGAAATTTAAATAGCAATAATAATGGAATTTTTTTATAAATTCTCTATATTAAATTAATGCATTCAATAAGAATCTATATTTCCACTATTCATTGAGAAATCAAAATAAATAAAAAAAATTCACCAAAATATATTTTTATATGATTATATAAAAAATGAGATATTTTTTATAAAAATATTATATATTAATTTAAGAAAATAATTATAATATTATACCACTGAAATAAATATATACAATTTTTGTAGGAAATATATTTGTGATGATTTAAATTTATTTTATAAACAATGATGGATTATTTCCTATGATTTTATCAATAAAATTTTTATTTATTAGGACCATTATATGTTATCCATAATTATGTGAATCCTATTAATTCCTGTTTATTCAATAACTAGGTTATAATGATCATATTGAAATTTTAATATTTTTCTATTCCTTTATATAAGATATTGTGTATTTTACATGTTATCAGTCATAATATACTTCTTTTAAAATATTTGTGGGTTACATTCACCCTAGTATTAAAAAATATAATACTATATATTAGAACATTTTCTCAATAGTCAATGGTTTTCCATATGAGATTAATTTTTTTGAAACCCAACATATTTAAAATTTAAAATAAAACAACCTTCTAAATATATGGAAAACAAAATAAGAAGGTTTTCTCGAATAAATATGTTTTATAATGGGAAAAAATTATATGTAGTTGAACATAATTACGTAGAAGAAAGTAACATATTTACAATAATGATAGCGAGAGATAGAAGAAATTTATCACATGAAATTCACTAATTATCAGAATGTTAATGACGATAAAAACCTAAACCAATGAGGTACGAGAAAGAATATCTTTTAAACATAAATAAATATTAGAGGATATATTTCTTGTTTCAGGAAATTATTCCTATTTATGTGGAAATACCCTAAAATTCAGAAAAATAATGAATGTATGTATACTTATATTAACAATATAATTTTATACATTATTCAATTTCCAAAAAAATCAAAACACCTTCTCCCAAAGATGAGTATTCAAGATTAAATTTTAATTCCCGATGCACTAAATATAACCTCAAATAGATCAATGATTTCATGAAAAAGGATCACATAATATTCTTCATATAATTATATATTAACTGGAATTAAATTTTATATAATAAGGTAAAATAATTTCAAAAAATATATAACTACATACAATGAAACAACAAATTAATCTTTAATATTGAATAAAAATTCAAAAAATTTCAATATAAGTCTATCTTGAAATTTATGTCCCTAAATTTCATGAACATATACCTAACTATGATTAATCCCACATATTAGAATGTACATCAACATATTCTTCCAAAATAGAACAAAATTTATTTACAAAATAACTTTGATAACATTCGGAGTATAAAAAAATTTAAATGATATAGTTATATAATCAACATTATATGCAAATCATTTCCATAACTAAGAAAAATATAATGGCTCATTCAAATAATATATACATCCCTAATATTATTTAAAAAATATTCCTCTATTATAATCCAATAATATTCAATTTATTTTTAAGATATAATGAAACACAAAATATTGTGATCATCATCAAAAATAGGATTAATCAAAACATATTCATATATCTTTTTCACCTCATGGTTATGTATACGAAAAATCAAATGATTCCTATATCAATATAATATTAATTTATAAATTTGGAAAAATAATTCCATACAAACAAGGACATCAAATTGGACTGTGGAAGGTATATCACACTTATCTCCCTTTGGTTTCAATCTTAAGCTCCACATCCTTGTGGGACTTGATAGTTTTTTATTTTTACTACATCTACATCAATATCATTCATATGAATTCTAAAATATATATTGAAAGGACAGAAAAATATAATTAATTATCTAATATATCCTTTATGAATATATATATAACACATTTTTTCACAAATTCAGTTAATAATAATTGATAAAATTTCATTAATATTTGAAATTTTTTATCAAAATGGTTTTCTAATCCCGTTAACATATATGATTAAACTGGTCTCTCCAAAAAAATTAACCTTTTTCCATCCAATTTTTCATATTATCGATTCAATCAATAAAATGATTCAAAATTCATAGAAAAAATGTATAATTAAATAATCATTATATGTTTCATGATTTTATAATATGAAGAGTAATTCATAATATCAATTATTAGAAAAATAACCCTTCAAAATCCTTATTAATCCTTGAATCATGAATTCATGTTTTATTTTATTATACATTATTATAATGAAATATATTATTTGAAAAATATAATTATTTTTCTTAGGATCAAATCAATCCGACATCAGATATAAAGCATTAGAAAATAATTCATTCCTTAATTTCAGATAATAAGGTCTTATTTTATATTATTCATATCGCCTTTATCATATTTCTTGAAGTCCATATCATCATTGAATAAATAGTCAAGTAAAGTTTCTTATTTATGTTTATAGACGATACTTATTAGTTGGGATATTGAAATAATATAAAACAAACATGATACATATAAATTCTAGGTAAATTAATTGTTGTTGGACTGATTAAATAATATTTTGGAATTGATTTGGATGTTCTAAATGCATTAATAATGATTCAAGAAATGTTTCTCCTAGATAGTGATGATTAAATCATATTAATTGGACAATATGGGGTTTTTTTAATCCTATTACATTCATCATGAAACATATTAATTTATCAATGGAATAGAACAACATTAAAATTAAAAAAAAGATTACTCAATTTAGAAAATAAAACTGTCTATTTAGTGACAACAACCATTGAAACTATATAATACATTATCGGTAAAATCCCCCAAAAATGCATATAAACATCAACATTAAAAATAATTTAAACATAAAATTTCCAATCATTATTATCACATTACATCCAAAAAATTTTAATTTTATTAATAAGAAATAATCCTTCATTTTTACCACATAAATTACATAAACCAAAAATTTACAAAATAGCTCCCAAAAATATGATTACTGACCAAAAAATTTCATCACATAAAAAGTGGTTTCTAAACCATTTATCTTATGATTATCATTATTTTTATAAATCAAATATCGTTTTCATAACTCTATTTTTATCTTCATACAAGGACAACCCAAGGAACAAATGTTTTATAAACCGTTTCTCTAATACTAACTATTTGGACCCTGTAATGTCCCGTTCATTCACATCATAATTTATTAATAAAATATAATATGTATTTTCTACATTAAAACTAAAAATACATATTTAATTATAAATTCAAGAACCTTTTCGGTATTAGTTTTTATAAAATGTAACAACACCATAAATTTTTTTCATAGTTGTGAAAACTATATAGAATTATCTAATTTCTTATGCAAGTGATAACTAAATTTAGAGTACAAGAACCAATTTAACATCACAATATCCTTCTAAAAATATTTAAAACATAGGTTGAGCAACAAATTACCCAGTGTGGGGTTTTAAAAACATTGAAAAATATATTTATTATTATTTATCATAAAATTATTGTAATCATTTCATATCAAATATATATATATATATATATATATATATTTGATATGAAAAAAATAAATTTCCAAAAAATTTAAAAATACATATCACATTGAAAATTTATTTGACATGTATTATTTTAAAAACATTGTATTTATTCTTCAAAATAATTTCAAATTAATAATATTTTTTTCGATTAAAATTATACTCTTGTATTCTTATTATACTCAAAATGATACAAGAAATATCAATAGTAGGGCAACATCTTATTGAGGTAGTTGATACAACCCCCACCATATAACATTTAATTTTACGTGGTTGTTCAATATAAAATTTTAAGAATTTTTTTTCTGGAAAACATAGCTTATCATAAATAACCCATTAAAACCATTAAAAATCTTTTATAATTTACATTAATTATTTTTAGTTCATAAAAATAATTTATACAACTAATACTTGGACAATTTTTCTTCATACAACATTTTAAAGTCTGGTGAAATCCATGAAATTAATAACTTCCAAACAAGAACACAAAATTTAACATGAAAACAAGAGTATATTATAAATTCAAGGAATTTCAATGATATGTATAATGCATAGACATGTCATTATGAAAATTAAACTACCATAATTTCAATTTATATAAAATGATAATATACTTTATTATACTTTTCAAGTATTAATGTTCACTTGAAACTATTTCATATAAAAATATATTTAAACAATAATATTTTCTTAATAATGGAAAAATACTATTATTCTTCTCATATATAATCATTAAATAAATAAAAATAAAATATTAAGTTATCAATAGGGAACAAACCATTATATATTCATATAATAATTTTAATAACATAATATTTCATTTACATAGGTGTTTGAAAGAAAAATAAATACACACTGAAATAATATTTCAAAATTTAACTCACTTGATTAAAAAAATTAAAAAATAAAATTATTTTCTAAAATATATTAGCTATATAACCTTAATTTCAAAATTATTACTAATATAGCATGGACACAAAATATTGAATGTAAAAAGATTACTATTATAGCTTGGACACACTAAAAGGGAAGAAAAAATAGTGCAAATGTTGTTTTGTCTTTCATAGAATGAAGACAAATATAACTTATAAATAGATCCCCCATATAAATGATTTTTTATGGGAAATTTAGTTATATAGCTGAATCTACTATTATATATATATATATATAAATATAATTTTAGATATGAAATTGAATAATCATGGTATTGGTTTAGGCCTTGCCGAGAAAGCTGAACCTTTTGGAAAATAATCGGTGGTTAAAAAATAAATACCTAGAATAATGAAAGTGAATTATATATATATAAATGAAATCAATGAATACTATAAAATATTTGTACTGTTGGTTTTATTTCATTATTATTTTATTTTCATATTTATGTTTAGTCAAATCATCTTCATGAATGTTTAAAATTTTGATTAAAAGGCACACAATTTATTTTTGGAAAATTGGTCTTACTTTTACAAAATTAAATAAAAGATACAAATAAAAGAAATAAAATAAAATATATAATATTATAGATCTTATAACCTTAAATATCGACAAAACCTAATTCAATTTTTTTTAAAAATAAACATTAACAACATTCATTAATAGTTGATAATGATTATAGGATAAAAAACAGAAAGACAAGAAACATGCATAAAAAAATATGATTTCAACCAAATTCATACACATAAATAAACCAAAAACCTACCTCACATTGATCGTAAAATCAATTTGCAGTGGAAGGAAGTTGATGAACATCATACACCTCTTCCATTGTTGAACTATATATGCACTTCTATCCCCTTCACAAAATTGATCTGAGCTCTAATCCTTAAAGATACGCAATCAAAACACTCTCAATAGTAGTTGATCCATATTTATGTTAAACTTGCATACATGTTCGACCTTCCAAAATGATTCGATGCTCAGTGCTGAATTGGACCATCTGGGATATCCTCTCTCCGGTTAACTTCCCCTTTGGCTCCTTGATCCCTCTCCTCCCCTCCATAGAAGAAAATCGCTAAATTTTTCCACCAACCCTATTAAGCTTTATTTATTTGATTTATTCATTTTATTTTTAATATCATTATATATTTAATTTCGATAATAATAACCTTAATTCAAATTTTATAAAAAATAAAAATGTTTTATATTTATTATAATTTATTATTTTCATATCATTATTATTAAAAAGATAAATTTAAAATGAAAATTGTAATTTTAGAATATTAATATAATCAAAATTTCATATATACACCATTAATATTCATATTTTAGTTATTTAAAATAAAAAATTAAAAAGATTAATATTACTTTTATATTCATAAACACTTAATTATATTTATCATTTCATATATATTATAATTACCTAAATATTCTAAATTTATTGAATAAACATAATTATTCCAAATTGTTTAATTTACAATTTCATATATTTTATAATATAATTTTATTTTAATTATAATATATTTGTATATATCATATATTTATTATTTTTATTAATTTTTTTATATAGACATAAAATTTTTCATAAAAAATATATTTTATATAAAACTATTTTCTATTGTGACATAATAAAATTAATTATATTTATAAATAATTTTTTAAAAAATGATTAAATTATTTCCTTAAAAATAATTTATTATGAATAACCATTTTTGTGTTAATTTTATCATTTAGAATGAACTTTATTTATGTCATAATTATATTATTTTAATATTTTTTATCTACAAGGTTTATGTAGTTTTGTTAATGTCATGAACTGACCAAAACTAGGGATTGATTCGTAACTAGCCCAAGCTTGCCTCTATATGCTTGGGGCTAGTGACTAGCATCAAATTCATAACTAACATGAGACAGTTTTCTAAGTACATTTATGAAAAAACATACTCATCTCGATGTTGAAGCAGATTGGAAGTGAATGAAAAAGATATTGAAACCCAAGAGAATAAAAATGTGTTGAAACCCTCTATATAGTATAAGGGTACTTTAGTGTGTACTGAAAATTAGAGGGGATGAGTACATAGGAAAATAAAAAATCATCCCAAGATGATATTACAGGAAGATAACCATCGATACACCATGAATCATGATATCCATTCTCTGACCTCCATACACGGTCTAAAGTACAAAAACCCCTAAGGTCTACAGATGTCACTGCTGTAATGCTCTCCATATTCTTCATACATGAAACATTTGGGAATTCCAATGTAGTGGTGAGTATATACATACCATGTAGAATTCCCTGAAAGCTGAGGGGGGTGATTAAGGAGATACAACATGAATAGATAGATAGTAGATAATACAAAAGATTCTAGATATAATGATAATGAATAGATCTACATAATTAATGGAAAGCGTAACATCATCCAATCATTAGTGTAAAACATGATGAATATATGAACTACATATTAAATATTCACCACCCATTGTAGGAGTGTAAATGGATCTAACCATGAGTGTCTAAAAAACGAAATCATGTGGAATACCCACCATGTATTCAACTCCCAGGGAATTAGAGTAAGGGGATACTCATCTAATATCTCATTCTAAAAATAATAGTCTCCAAAAGTTCCAAAATCCCATCAATTATGCCCATAATCCCATGAATCTTCCATGTAGTAATTGTATAATTCAACCCATACCTCATCACTATTACTTATATTCATGTTCCATAATCTATAGGTAGATTACAAAATCCCTGGTATAATAGCAGGGTTCCACTTTTAACAGTAGATAGAGGAACCATTCCCTTACAACTAGAGGGTTACACACTTGAGGTTTCTGGTGTCCCACTACCTTGCTCTATATATGTAATCAAGAACCACTACCAAAATCTAATGGAGGTCACCACTAGAAAGGAATCAATGAACCACTATCTAGATCTAAGATCAGGTACCACTAGGAGTTTGTTAAGGTACCAATACCAAGATCTACTAGTGGGAACCATTTATAATTTGTTGAGGACCCACTACCCAATCTTACTTGAGGATACCAATTAAAAGTCTATGAGGACCTACTATCCATCCCTACTTGAAGGTACCACTTGGAATGACTTAGAAGATCCAATGAAATGAATACCATCCTTTAGTATCCCATAACCAAACATTATTCCCAGATCATTCCACATCATATCCAAAATTCGACAACCTAGGAAACCATTTCATTCTACATGAAAAAAATACTAAGGATAGACTACTTGAGGTCCAAACATTGAGTCCAAAGGAAGGGGATAAGAAACCATGATGCTTTCTTAGAAAGAACCATGTAGTACACAATGACCAAGGGGACCCACAAGGTGTGTGGTACAATTCCAACACCTTTCTATATCCCTAGACAGTACAAGACTACCAAAAGGTGTATATCTACACACCAAACATGTGGACTACATGACATGTCCAAACTATCCATGACCATTTGGTGTCCATTTCTCCATTTCCATATTTTTGTCCTCGTGTCCATGTACATTGGTACACAATGAAGATCCATGCCATGTCTGTGTATTTTGGTACATGGCTGTGTGCCTGTCATTATACTACCAAATGGAGTCCTTCCTAGGTGATCCATTACATAGATCATCCACTTAAGGATGACATACATGTCATGTGGGATATATACACAATGTTTCATCATTATGATTTCTGAAGCCCTAGAAACCACAATAAAGGGGCTACATGTTGTCTGTTCATACTTGTACATGATGTGTAGTCATATTTTTCATAGAAAATCAGATCCATGATCCACACATTTAATTAGTTCTCTCTACTATAGATACCACATTTAATACACAATATATTAGTTAATATATGTTTCATTCATCGTTTCCTCCCATCATTCACAAGAAGTCAGATCCTTTTGCACTTATGGGGTTTCATCATTTAACTATTACTCCTACGATCATCCCACTAATAAATATATATCTGATAATAATTGAAAAATCATCCTCATACTTTAACCATTGAAGATCTAGCTTGTTCTGTTGATCAATCACTATTTTTAAAAAAATAATGTTATTCGTGTGGTATGATTAGGCTCGGTACCACTTGACAATGCCAAACTAAGAGTACACGATCTATCTATTTATGAAAGTGAAGAAAAAGAGTGGGAAAGGAATATAATTTTTTTTTAATATATTTCGACATAGCATTCTTGGATGACTATCTGGAATAGGTAATCTGAGGTAAAAACGTAATGAAATAATCAAATTAATCCGGTTCATGAAAAGGAAAAAATTGGAGAAGATCAATATAATAGATGGTTATAAACAGTAAATATAATAAAAAATTACTGATTCAAAAAATTTATGTGTTATATATAATTTTTTATTATTTTATCATTAATGAACACTCTCAACCCTGATCGAAGGTAGTAATTTTATGCGTTGCATCCCTACATACTCTGATACAATGATTCCTCATCATATGATGTGATCTACTGGTAGAATCAGAGGAAGTACATTTTTGGTGATTCATATATTATGAGGCTAACTATTGGAAATTATCTATGAGGATGTATTTGTTGGAAAATTTTTATGTCAAATAAATAAATTAGTACAGAAAACATATCCCCAATGAAAGAGATGTATGAACCCCCATAAGCTGGCCTATTTTAAACCTTTTCTTGGATAAAAATATCATTTTAAACTCAACTATGGTCTCAAATTTCGTATCCAAGATTCAACATTAGACTTATCCAATTTTCTTTAAGATATTATGCAATTACAATAAAAAACAAATTTAATATATTTGTAAAGTTAATTCTGGGCACACCTGGCCATAGCATGACATGTCATATCAAATTATCGATCTGGATGGATATATAGAAATATATCAAATTCTTAAAAGGAAAACACTGGGTCTCTACATCATTCCATCCATTATTATTTCCAACCCGGAAAATAAATACTATATAAAGAACTTTGGTTACTGAGCCAGTATGTAACTCTCCAACTATGAGGAACTCTACTACACATTCTCTTGTGCACACAAAACAAGGACCAATGGTTTGTTATTTCCATACAGGGTCCTCCCATGTCTATCCTTGATCACTATTAGGTTCTCCATAAAGGAGGTTCAGTGCTATATTTCCATCACTCCCCAGTTGATGACGTGCATGGGGTCATGCACATATCTCCTCAAATGTGACATGTATAATA
Source organism: Viscum album (assembly GCA_963277665.1). Classification (NCBI taxonomy): domain Eukaryota; kingdom Viridiplantae; phylum Streptophyta; class Magnoliopsida; order Santalales; family Viscaceae; genus Viscum; species Viscum album. Next base: position 575,313,813 of record OY728161.1, on the reverse strand, counting down.
TGTTTTCATCCAATTCAGATGTGTGGGTAGTGTGAGTTGATAAGAAACCACACAGAGACTCTACATGATCTCAAATGGTCCAATAAACCTCATTGATAATATTCCTCCCTAGCCAAACCCTTACAGTCCTCTTCATGAAGAGACTCTCAGGAAACGTGGTATCCCAAATTGAACTCCATGGTCCTATAATGGATGGTTATGTAATATTTCTACCTTCTCTTGGCTATCCTCATAAACTCAATGATGACATGGACCATATCCTTAATCACCTGCACCAACTCTAGACCCACAAGAGTTGTCTTGAAACTCTTTGTCCAAAATAAGTGTGACATGCCAGGTCTCTTTTATAGGGCCTCAAAAGGTGCCTTCACAATGTTTGAGTAGTTTCAATTGTTTTATAGAAACTCTAACAAGGGGAAGTAATCCTCCCAACATTAGTCGGAATCTTACACGTATTCCCTCTACATATCTTCCAACACCTAGATAGTGGACTCGGTGTACCCATATATCTAGTTGTGAGAGGCTGTAACCATCCTCACCGAGGTCTAGAATTTGTCTTGTATGAACCTCTACAACTGTTACATAAAATACGTGTCATGATCAGAGAAAATATTTTGGGGAACCCAATTAAGGTGAACAATAAATCATAGATACAACTGCACTGAAATCAATAATGAACTTTGCTCCTAGATATTAATGAAGTGAACTGAATTCAAATTTCATTGAACTATCACCTAGATGGTGTCATGATCTTTCTTATTTATAGAAGCACTTCCACAATTTCTATGAATAGGGTGCGCCACTTCTACTACATGATCTGAAGGGGATGCAACAAACCTTCTAGAACTTGGTGCTCAACCATCACCTATTTACAGCTGATTCCCTAAGTGATGAAATAAAGTACACTCTATCTCATGTTGTACTACCAAATCCCTCACTGATAGCTTCTATAGATATTCCCCACATTAGAATGTACAACCAAGGTATATGTGTGAAACTCTTTCATCACCTCATCCTACATAGTAACTAGAACCACCATCCATAACTGAAATAATATGACCTAATTTCCTCTATCAGAATATCAATAATATGAATCACCTGTGGATATATGATCACTCAAGAACACACAGTTGATGTATCCCAAATAGGACTCACTTACATGATCGAGAAACAAAGGATTCCATAGCATTGACTATTGAAAAGTTATACCCTCATACTCCACCAGGGTCAGCTGTAAGGAATCCAACTACACTGAAACCTCCTACCTGAATCATGCCTAGGATTTCATTCTAAAGGAATATACTAATACGTGTCCCTTACCTAGATTATGTAGTATATCTAGGTCACAGTTCCGTAGAAAATCAATCCATTTCCATTGTCTTAGGTTTAGGAATATTTGTGTGAATATTTTCTAGAATCTCTGATGGTCGATGAAATCTAAAAAGCTATTCCCTAGAAGTTAGTGTACCCACATTCTTAGGCTGAATACCACAACTTCTAGCTCTAGGCCATGAGTCTCACAGTTTTTATCATGGGTTCTCAACTGCCATGAATTTTATGTGGTAACTGCCTTCCACTACATCAACACTCAACTAAGCTCATATTTTGATTCATTCCAATACACTATATACTCCTCTCCCTCCACTTGTAGATTTAATATTTTAAAACTCATTAGCCTCATATTAAACTCCTAAAAGGCTCCCCTGTACTACTAAGTCTTGGTAAATAGATTCCCATCCTACATCAAGGCGGTTATAGTTGGAATGATTTTGGCAAAGTATTTCACAAACCAATTGTAGTATCCTTGTAATCTTATAATTACTTTAACCTATAACACAATATTGGGTGTCTCCAAATAAATCTTTTCATCAATCTTTATTTGGTGAATGAAAATACCTTGATCAGAAATGCCATTTCCTAGAAAGTGAACATCATGTACCAAAAAATGGAAGATCAATAGATTTATATAAAGATGGTTCCCTCAATGAAATTATGAAACCATCCTAATGTTCTTCTCATGTTCCTCCTTTTTTGCAGAGTAGATGAGTATGTCATTGGTGTAGAAAAGTACAAAACAGTTCACATATGGAAGGATGACTTGGTTCATCAAATCCATATTCTCATAGAGGTATTTTTTTCACATTAAAGGGATTCACTAAAAAATCGTAGTGTCCATAGAAACATCATAACTCCATCGATCGAATAATATCCCCATAAGTCCTAAATTGGTGATAGCTATATTTGATATCGATTGTTGATAACCATATCGTGTCTCTAAACCATTCATGGAGTTCATCGATCCTTTGAAAAGATTATTTTTTCTTTATCATGGGCTCATTTAGGTGATGGTAATTTTTTCATTTATCATAGCTCTCATCTACCAATTTAATAAAAAAATAGTGAATCCTAGGGGACCCATTGGGCCTGATGAAACCCTTCTCTCGAATGTGATACAAATTCAGTCATAGATCAAAGAGATTAGTAGGGTATATCTGATATTCCACCGATGATATCAGAGTGGTGCTCGGATGTAGGTTGAAGAAAAACCACATCTCCGACCTGTGAGGTCTTCCTAAAACATCTGTTTGTAAGACTTCCATAAATTCCTCAACAACTGAAGGAGTGTAGATAGTTTAATATATTAATACACCATGGGATATACTCAGTAACCCATGGGTTATTGGTTGCATCCTCCATCTAAATAACATACTCATCCCCCCATGAGATCTCTCACAACCATAAAGGTGAATCTCAACCCATCATTGTGTAGGAAATTGACTTAGCTATGGTGAAATTTTATTTGGGATAATACTAAGAAAACCTAATGCACAAAAAATATGTATTCATAGAGTTCCATCAGGATTACCTAAATTTCCAACATCAACCTCTATCGACCGATTAATAGATCTCACTATCATTGTGTAAAAGATACAAAGGAAGATATAATTGTATAAACATCAAGATGAAGCTGTTGAAATAATGAATTTCACATGTGTCTAATACTAATGAAAATATAGTATAATAAACTAATATCATACCTATAATAATCTCATTTTTTGTAGGTTCATATGTCTCCAAGGCATGATTTTGTCTCTGGCCCAGATTGCCAGCTCCCCGAGGCTATTGTAGACCTCTATATGGTGATGATGGAAGGATCTCTTAGCATCATCTATCACCCATAGTTCCTCCCACTCCTCATCAAGATATGCCTTCATAGGGTAATCATACCCTAACATGGAAGATCCCTGATGATTGTTCTACCGCTATCATGGCAGTCTGTCTGCTACCAACATGCACTCTTCATTACTTCAGGGTGGGTAGTCACAAGCAATGTGATCTCTCCAATAAAAAAACATTAACTACCTTCTTTAGGATTTATTAGCAATCTATGATTTTTCAATACCACACAAACATATTATTGAGTTCGTTCATAAATGGTCCTCATGCATTAAGATCTCACAGACTAATGTTATTTAACTGGTGGAGATGACTCAGTTCTGTAACACCCATTACCAGCCCTATCATTCTAGAGTCCCTCTGATTGAAATCATTATTTCATTAATTACAACTCTTGAACCCCATAATATTTGGTGATGCAAAAGTACACCATATTGGAAAATATATCTCATTAGAGTCCCTACTCAAACATTCGAGATCCAAAGTATCAATCATAGATTATTCCAAGGGAATACCGAGTAAGGTTTTTGAACCTCATTGCTTAAATATCCACCATTAGCCACCCCTTATACACCTCTAGAATATCCTGAATCTAAACTGTTAAAAAATAGGAGGGGTAGTACCCGTCATAGAAAAACATGTTGAAGTCATGTAATGGGAGTGTCTAATCATCCTAAATATGTGTAACAAGGATCCACCAGCACCTATCTACATTGTATAAAAGGATTGTTGTGAGTTAAAACATCTGATCCATCATGGTGAAAATGAGCCATAAGAAATAGAAAAAAAACTCTAACCATTTTTTTTCCATTTTGTGGATATGGATCATAATGGATCATTAACAACCTCTAGCTCATGAAGTCACAAAGTGCGCTAACCCAATATACATCCTCAACCTACTATCCTAGAACTATCTTCTACACAATTAGTGTAGGTTCTAAAAACTCTCAAATGTAGGGGAAAGATCATGGGATTGACTCTAAATTGAGTAACACTTCTCGTCACATCGTCTTCATGATCTAGAACTGATACAATTAATTGCAGTCTCCATGATCTGGAATTGGTACACACGATTTTTGTCTTTACGAAAGAATATTTAAATTTATCAAAATATATTATGGTCATATAAACATCAATATATATATATATAAAGATAACGGGGATCCAACTCAAAATTTAATGTTAAAGACTCAATCCTATATGATGAATATACCATTGATCCCTACAAAAAGTGTCTCAATATGGCAAGTTGATAAGTCGTAAAGGTCCCAGTGAATGCATACATCCACTACCTAAACCAACACTGGAATCCATGGCCCATGAGACGTACTCAAGATACATTGACTCATTTTACCTATACCCAACTATATAATTTATAGAGGACTACTCCAAACCCTATAAAAAGGATCAAACTATGTTTGATACAAATCTATCATAACCAGACCCAAGATAAGGCTCTATCCAACACTACCCTAATCCTGCCTCCATAGTCTATGGGAAAAAAACCAATGATTTTGGAGTAACTACATTGAGTATGACATTTCCAATGTACCTATATGTACAAATAGAACCATCGTTATGTGAAATTCCATAAGAAGAAAAATTAAAGGAAACAAATAGAAAAAGGAATAACCATGCATGAATAACCACTAAACTACATAATAGTGTGATATACTAAACTATAATGTAAATGGGAAAGATAAACGATCATGCAGAAAAGTGTACCAACATAAAAATACTAGATAGTAAAATACTGAGATATCCATACTCCTGATCTCCACAATGTTACAACTCTATGCGGTCCAATATACCAAGTATTCCTATTTTCCCATAATTTCACCATTTAAATGTATATTGTATTCATAAGAAATGAAATGTGTGGGAAAATCCAATGAAGGGTTGAGTATATATGTAAATAGCATAATTCCCCAAAAGCTGAAGGGGGAGCATTAAGAGATACAAATGGAATATAAATTTATTATACATTATACAGGACATGAGATATTATCAACGAGAATCGATAAAACCATGAAATAGATAAAATAACCACATTCGTGTATAAGGGGAATGGCCCCGTGAGTCGATTAATAACATGTCGAGTATTCTCAACCCATAGGATGAGAGTAAAATCATACAAAAATGAGAGGATAAACATAGAATAAACATGGAATACCCTAGACATCTTCTCCTATCATGGAAAGTGTGTAACCAAATCCAATGGAATGTATATATATATGTATAAAAATATTTACATTTTTAGTCATAAGAATCCCATATGAGAGATTAAGGGGATCACCAAATCATATCTCTTCCCAAGAAGAATAGTTTCCTATCACTTGTAAAGTCTAAAAATGATGCCCTACATCCCACATGCCTTCTATGAAGTAACCATCCATGTCAATAGATGCCTCTTAAATGTTCCTCATAATTGAGTTGGCATAATTGCAATTCAGGGGACTCATTAACTATTATAATAGGAGGGTTTTCCCCTAAATAGTCAATGGATAACCCATCCAATTACTAACCAGAGGGTTCTACTCAAGAGGTGATTAAGGACCCACAACCTCTCTCAACTAGAGGGTACCACTATTAGGTCATTGAGGACGCACTACATAACTCTATTGGAGGGTAGAACTTGATGTTATGGATGAACTGCGAAGGACAACTAGAGAATACCACTAGAAATATGTTGAGGAATCACTACATACCTCTACTTGAGGGTACAACCCATGAGTCATTGAGAACCAACTTCCCAAATATGTAAGAGTATACCACTCCAAATAATTCAGGGACCCACTCTATATCCCCACAAGAGTTTATAAGTCATAATTCCTATGGGGATCATGCATGATCACTACTGTCATTAAAAATATCCTAATAAATCATTATGCCTAGATAATTTTACATTGTATCCAAATATCCATAATAGAGGGGACCATAATTTTTTACCTGGAATAGAACTCATAATAGGGTAGTCATGTGAAAAAATCAATACCTAAATGATGGAGATCTATAACATTGATGGTTCTCCAGAAGGGTCAAGTAGTACACATTGTGTGAAGGGAACCAGAAAAGATGCACTCCACCTCTAACTCCTAGTCATGCCCTTTCCTAGAAGATGACATCCAATCCATGTAGGTGAAAACATCATGCAAGTGGACTACATAACAAGTGAAAACTATCGGGTACTAATCTATGTCCTTCTATAAATTTCCTTCTTAACCCCATGTTCATGTACTTCGGTGCATGGTCTTGTGCCTAGCTATGTTTGTGTACTTCGGTACACTATCATGTTCTTGGAGATGTTCTCTCACACAATATACTTCTATTGTGATGCATCACATGGCTTGGACACCAGGTGATGAGGTACACTGTGTGTAGGAATTATACATTCCATTATATCCTTATGATTTTCTAAAACCCTTCCAGTTGAAGCCATGGGACTACCCACCATTTGTCCATCCTTGAATATAGTGTGTAGTTTGGTTTTCCACAAAAACTAACATCCAAAATATATGATTTTAATTAGTCTTATCTTATGATGATACCACCATTAATCCATATGAAATTAGAGGATATAGTTTTTCTTCTTCTTTTATAATCATTATTTTGAAGAAATCGAATCCCTTTTATCATCGTGGGTTATATCGTTTAACCCATATGGATTCAATCAACTCAATATTAATAAAATGTCCTCTGATAATTGAAATGATCATCATATAATCATAAATATCCTTGATAGAGACTTCTTCCATTGACCCATCCCTTGTTCATGAAACTGTTGTAATTTTGGGGGTCTGATCGGGATCGGTATTGGACGATGTTTTCAAACTGGCACCACAGTGTACAACTGATTATGAATTGGAAGGAAATGTGGGATAATGAAACAAGAGAAATTATTTAAATTATTAACCATGTTTTCTTTTCAAGTGATGATTAATGGTGCATCCATGGTTTGAAACAAAGGAAATAATCAAATTAATCGGGTACACAGTCACATTCAATGGCTTGAATTGGAACCGATCAATAAAATGGATCAATATACTCCAAAAATTTAATTAACATGGGTTAAAAGAAATTTATGAGACCTTTTTGGAGATTTGATTTTTTGAATTCTAAGAATGTTCCCACCAAGGATTGATGAAGGATGTTACATTTTATGCATTCTGATCTGTTCTAATTCAGAGTGTCATCATTATCCGACATGATCTTTTAATGGATGGAGAGGAGAAGGTTTATTTTGATTCCTTGATTATGAGGATAACTATGGGACACTCTCCAAGATGATTTCTTTTTATTAATGTTTTTGGACAAATAAAATAAGTATATAAATAAATAAATTAACTAATATACTGAACATACATTTAATGTGTGAGTTATCTAAACACAACATATCGACCTATTTTGGGTTTTCCTGAGGTTAATAACCATATTTGGGACTTTTCTATGGTATCATGTTCTTTAATATAATTTCCCATTTATGATTTTCCCATTTTCATTAAGAATATATGTTCACACAATATAAAATTTAATTAATTTTTTTATAAAATTAATTTTGGGCACATCGGGGTGTGTAATCATTGGTCATCTCAGTACATAGCTCATAAAATATGAAAAAGGATATTTTAACGACATACAAGGAAATAAATAAGTCTCTATAGTTAAATTAGTAATTAATTAATTTAATTTTATATTTATATAAAAAGAAACTAATATTAATATTTCTAGATAGTTATGGACTTAAAATTAACCATCACATAATTTGTCATGTTGGGACTAGAGAACATGATTCGAAATTCATAATTCAATATTTGGTCAATATTTTAATAAAAATAAATAATAAATATTACATAACAAAACCCAGAAAAAAAAATGTAAAATTACAGTCTGTATCCATTTTACATATATAAGAAATTCCAAAACAAAACATATTTTCCTTTCATTTAAAATATTTATGACATTTATTATTCTTCTTCTTTGTTCATAATCATCAATTGAAAATTTGGAAAAACATTAAAATGTGGGATGAGGAAAAAATATCATTAATTATTTGAAAAAAATAGGATTCTATTTTTAATTTTATATCCTTGAGATAAAATATATAATTTCCATTAAAATATAAAAATTGAGATAAAATAATAATTTATAAGAAAAATATAATATAATTTCTACCCAAAAAGTTTCATAAGATAATTTATTTGAAAATTTATCAAAAAACTCATCATCAACATTTTTTTATTATAAATCATAAAAACTGCATTAAAACACATTCATAATACAATAAATTGTTACCAAAGATTAGAAACTATTCTTGAAATAAATTTTTTGTTATATTGTCTTTTGAAATTAAATGATTTCCATAAAACTCAATATCATGCATAGAAAATTACTATAGTTAACTTGTGAGATAATATTCACATTACCCTTACAAATCACTTAAAATGGGAATAACTCTATGGTCTAATTCAGACTATATAATATAGTGATCATATTCCTTATTGAATTGATTATAGCAATATCTGGGTGAAACCATCATATAAGATATAACAGTCCCACCAAACATCATTATCAACATCCAGCTCACCCATCATCATATAAAATTTCCATGAACCATATCATGAATAAAAATATTAACCATTCACCTTTATAATAAGAAATTCAAGAATTTTTTTTATCCATTGTGAAAAACACATTGAAACATCAAAACACCCTTTCCATTAAAAATAAAATTAAAAAATTATCAAAAATAAAGGATGTTAGTGTATTATTTGATTAAATAAATTCTTATTATAAAATAATCCAAATATTAAATATTGTCTTTAATAGTGCGATAAGACTTTAAAGTCGCATATGTAAAATTTTAAAACTATATTTATCTTTTTAAAATAATGTCAAATCATTGCATATAAATATGTAAAAAATATTTCATTTGAAAATCATTTAATGAATGTAATAAGTGAGAAAGAATTTCATTTATATTAATTTTATGTATATATATATTCATGGGAAAAAAATGTTTAAAAATACTAACAAGTTGAAGTGTGATTTTTATAATAAATCAATAAGACATTTAAAATGACGTTTTAAAATTATAGTTCCCATTTAATTGGGTCCTAATAATCACATATATTCAATATCATACTAAATAATAAATATAAATTTATGAATTATTTTATTAATTATATTTTTTACATTAATTATTACTTTTAATCATTTTTAATAAAATACATGAACAATTAAGTATATGTTAGAAGTTTCGATGATATTTGAAAAATTTGTCCAAAATGAATTTTCTATGGTGACTATGGTCAAAGTGGGAATAATTAAAAAATACCTATAATAATTATAATAAAATTATTTTTTTACATAAATTATTATTTTATATCATTCCTTGAAGCATGGTGGTAACAAATTAGCTATGTTACAATAACAAAAATAATATATTGTTTGTAAGAATGAGTAATGTTTCCATTATCCAATGATCATTATGGAATATTGGTACACATAATTTTCAAATTATATAAATAAAATAGTATAATGGTACAATATTTTTTCTTTATATAAACATATATATATATATATATATCATTAGTGAAATTCTCAGATAAAAATGGAGTCACACCATTTCATAGAGGTTCTAGTCCACATGTATGCATTAACGAAGGTATCATTTATAGTGAATATAATGATATGAAAATATATGATATATTACTTAAAAAATGAAAAATATATCATCCATGTATTATATATACCAAATAAATACATCATTATAAACCTTCGGGAGAGATGGTGATGGATCATGAATTACATTAGTTCCTAAGGTGGTTATCCTACTAACAAATTAATGATTATTTCATTTGACATTTTCATGACGAGGGTATTTATATTTGATATAACATTAACATAAAAACATATCAAAATATTTAATATATTTTGTTTATCTATTAATAATTTTTATGTATATTATAATGTTGTGGATGATGAATTTAAAATAATGCATTCAGTATAATGTTCCACTTATTCATTAGTCAATATCTTTTTCTTATAACCTTATGACATTTATAGTTGTTATTATTCAATTAATAAAAAAACTAGAATTTGGTAATAGATTCTTGGAAGGTATTTGGGTTATATTTTTATAAACCAAATGTATTAATTTCTATGTAATGAATTTGTAGAGGATGTTACCTTTTATTAGATAGGGTTCAAGTGTTCATAGAGTTACTAGAATAATTAAAATAATGTAAAAAGGTTTTCAATTTAAAATTTCTCAAAAAAGATATCATTCCTTGATTATATGATAATTATTCCATAACCTCTCATCTAATATATTTATTAAAACATTATTATATATTTTTACTCTTATATTTTTGTTCTAACTCGTGGTATCCATTTTTTTAAATTATCATGATTTACTTTTTTAACTCATTAGGGGTAAATATTATAACTATAAAATGATCGTTATATCATAAATGGAAAATAGAAACTATTTTCTATAATATAATATTCAATTATTAGGAAAGAAAATTTATATATATGTTACATTTATCCAAAATATCACGGAACATACTAAATCATTCAATGTATATTACATGTTAAATTTTAATATAAATTATTTTATTATTTCATTATTTTCAAAAATATTACATTAGAATTATATTGGAATTGAAGGTAACTATATTATTATAATAAATTAGCAATAATTTGTCAGGATAAATAAATATCACATACAATTTAAATGAATATTTATAACTGAATATACATAATTTCTATCTATATGTTCCAAATTTAATGATAATAATGGAGAGATTTTGATTTTTCAAAATATTAATTAAATAATATATTATAATGGTCAAAATAATGGAAAAATGGAAATAATAGGTCATCTGTTCACATTTTGGATGATAATATACAAAATATACCCATCTAATAAATTTTATAAATTTTTTAGTGATTAATTATATTCACTACCATGTTATTTATATAAGTAATTAACACATCATACCACACCATTGTCAAAAAAACCATGATTACTATTAAAAATGTCTAAAAATAGAATGTTCACAAGTTAAAAATTTAAAGTATCCATGAATCCACAGTCACTGAAACATTTATAAAATCATAAACATTATATTTCTAGCTTTTATACTGATGAAGGTGACCCAAATAATCATTATCTAAGAAATCAAATATCAAAAGGAAATATTGGATCATATACATCTTCAAAGAATTTTTTTTTTCAACAGTTTTAGTTAATTATGAAAAATTATTACATAAACTGTTAAAATTTATTTAAATGATAATTATTACACTGAAAATGTTATATCTTATTTCACATGAAATAAACATCTCTATACATATGAAATAATTCTAAAAATAATTCATTCAAAAATTATTGTTTATAACTCAGGGATAATAAAACATAATAAGGGCGAGTTCAAATGCTCTATAAGTGTGAAAATATGAATTTCAAAATTAATTTCATCAATGAGTATACGATGAGAATAAGGGTATGCTGATATTATATGAATAAATGAGAGAATCATAAAAACTCATAGCCCAAAATATTTTAATAATACATCATGAAACATTTAATAAGGATTTAAAAATGAAAATATTAAAAATATCCATTAATTATGAGCCATATGATATTAATATTGGTCAAATGAAACATTATAATCTTATTGAAAGAATAAATTAAATATTTTAATGTCTTGATGAATAAAAATTATTAGAAATATACCAAATTTGTAATATTTGAATAACAAAATTTCATACTTTGAATAATGATTTTTTGAGAACATAATCATTACCAATTTCATTAGATATACATCTACAAGGACTCATCATATATGTTATTACAGTATCAACATATGCTATATAGGAACAACCATCATTTATCAATATCCAATAACCATAATTAAAGTATATAGATCATTATTTTCATTTTAAAACTTATAAAAAATAAATATTAATTATATAACTTTATTTATAGATGGATTTAATGTGTTTGATAAGAATTTAATAGAAACATGGTAACACTGTGGGGAAAAATTGTGTTCTATAAAATTTCACTATAAATATGATTAAACAACTTAAAATAAATGGGTTACAAAACAATATCTTTGTTACATGTATAACTCATGTAAATGAGATCAGTTACATAATAATATATTTGAAACATTTTTGTTATGTGGAAATGAAATTGGTTCCATAAAATTATTATTAAAATATTAATAACCTATGGAAATTAATTTAGATCAGTGTAAATCTCTTTTAAAAAATATTAATCCATCCACATAAATAATGAGAATGTTATTATTACCAAATACCTCAACTGGATCACTTTTTAAAAAACACGACATTGAATAATAAAAATACCAATAAAAGATCATTAAAAATATTTTTAAGAAAACTAACTACTTCCTTTTGAAAATAAATTTCAAAAAATTAAAATATATTGTAAAAATAATTATAATTAAAAAAACCAATGAACCATTCAAATAAATCTTCAGAGAAATTAATCCGCATGAATGTGTGAAATTATATTCATTTCATAAATGATGAAAAAAGTTTATTTATGAAAAACTTGGAAAAGGGATTGTAAATAAAAAATTTAGAATCCTTTTAAAATTTACTTTTAAGTTTTTTTTAAAATCAAGGTAAAATATAATTTAAAAGTGAAATAGGAAATCATTTAGTTCTATAAAAGATAATTGTTTAAATAATTTTAGAAAATATGGACATATAAGATATTGATACCAAATCTATAAGAAAAAGACAAGATCCATATCCCTTACAAAATAATTTCATGATGTTTTATAAATCATGAAGGATGGAAGTATATGCTGAACACATTATCAAAATTCATCTCCATAGGTGAATAAGTGATATATATTTCATAAAAACATAATCAAATTGTTTTCCTCGAAAATATACTTGAACATAATCAATCCCAAAAGAAATAATTTATTAGTGTAATTTAGTTACCACATTATAATATATTTAACTATAAAAAACCATAAATAATAACATAAAATGGACAATAAATATAATTATCATATGAAGGTACAGGATATAACATTCCGAAATGTCAGTATATACACCTCATAATTAAAGACATTATATATCACAACCACATGTCTATAACAATAGAATTTAGAATAACAAACCCTTAAAAATACCATATCATTAATTTTAGAGTTCATTAATGGAGTTATGACATTAAAAACATGTAAATAAATACGACACAAGAGTATATATAGAATAAAAAAAATTAGAGATAAATTCACACAAAATAATATCATAACGGAAATAATGAAGAATCATTATAACCTAATGAAAGGGCCTTGAGTTATGAATCTCTTTACTACTTGGTATCATTGATGTGAATAACCTTGGAAAAATTAATAAAAATGGATATATAATAAACGATAAAGTATGATGGATTTAGTATATTATATGAAATATGGAATTTATGAAAATCAAAAAATATTCAATTAGGGAATATATAATATATATTAGATAATTAATATGATGAATATAAAAACACCTACCGAGAGTCCATAGACTATTTGTATATATTCAACAAATATATAATAATCATAAGTCAATAATTTGATTTATTTTCCTCAAATTACAATTTTAAAATCATGTACTATAAAAATTATTTTATTGAATTTTAATGATCTATTTAAAAATTTAATACGATAATTCCCTGTTAGATGTTTTAAGAAAATTCAGTTCATTGTTTTAAAATAACATTGGTGCCTTTACCGTGGTCTAATGGAAAAATATTTCATCATATAAAAAATAAAAATTGTGATATAATTAAATTTTTTTATATAAATTATACTTTTTAAAAATATTCATGGATGATGGTTATAAAAATTAACAAAGTTATTATGTTGGAGAAAGTATGATATACATACAATTGAAGAACCATTACATTATTCAATTACCATTAAGAAAAAAAGGAATAAATTATTTTATATTTAAATAATTTTAAAAATTTAAAAAATATAATATTATTAATTAAAATATAATTATATAAATCATAAACATTATTTTATAATGAAAAATTAACGTTGCTTTGTGGAGGTGGTACTATACACATTCATGAACGTTGTTGTGATTTTTCAATGTGAGAATGAAATTGAAAAATTATATTTTAATAATGATAAATATTTCATTAATAAAATTATTTATGAATTTATGTAATATATATTCATTAAATTTATCTGTATTAACTACCAAGTAAAGTTTTTGTGGATGAAAATCACAACGCTTTGCGAGTTTGTAAATGATCAAACACACGTTTGACATTATGGTATAATCCACGAAATTGAAATTAACCAGCTATAAGTGATATTATATCTCTATATGTATAATTATGTTAAATATATTACATTTTTATATTATATTTGTAATTAGAACATTATTTTATAGGGGTGATGAATAACGAATGACATGGGTTTGAAAGGCAGTAGTCCTCTGTCCATAAAAATAATGATTTCGTATCCCATTAGATTGAATTGAAAATGGATTTGCCTTATAAAATTAATATTATTAAATATTTTTATATAACAGACCCTTTCATTATAAAATTATCATATTTTAAGAATATTTTAAGGATATGAATAAAGATGTTAAGTAAAAAATCATAGTATGTAATTTTACCTCTTCTAAAATCACCTCCATTAGATTATACATAAAATATTACAAAGTTGTATATATGACCAAATAATAGAATATTGGTTTAGGGTATAGATTTTATTATGTTTTTATGTTGTTGATTTATAACCAATGGGTATTTATGGTATTAATATGTGAGTATATGGTGTGGCCTTTTATAAGTGATGTGAGTGGCACACTTGTAATTTTCAAAAATGAAAAGGTTTATCAATTTTTTTTTCATTCTATATGCTCTTAAAATCTATAGAAATAAATAAAAATACATTATAAGGAAACAATAGCTTAATAAAATAGTTTTTTTAAATTTTTACATGTTATGTTGACCCATATCATTTTAGTTTAACTCTCACGAGCCCCGTTTTCACTAGAACATTTCTAATTTAAGTTTAATATTTTGAATATTAGCTATAGTAAAAAATAATGATAATAATATTATATAATATAAATTTTTATTATTCAAAATATGTAATATATTTTGATAAACTAAATTAATATAAGAGGAGGAAAATAATTTAAATTAAATCTGCAGATGCAACAAAGAAGCTAGTTTTCATTACATGTATTTTTCAATGAAAAAATGGTTTTATATTAACTATATGACTAATAATAAATATTATATGGTTATAAATTCATATATATCTACATATATTCTATGAATTTCATTTAAATAATTCATAGTTGTGGTTATTTTAAATTAATATAAAATGATAAACATTATACACTTTAAAACATATTTAAAGATAATCTTATTTGTAAACCCACAAAGAAAATTTTATTAAAATAAGATATTATATTAATAAAATATAAATTTATTATATTAACAATATATAAATAGTAATTTTTTAAAAATATTTATATTCAAATAAAAATAGGGATTTTAAATTGCCTAATTTATTGAAAATAATTGATAGTTTTTGGGAAATCTATATTTTCCAAATTCACTGAAAAATCAATATTTTACAAAAAATCCAAAACAATTATCCAAATAAAATTTGGATATCTATATTTTAATAATGAATTTAATTTTTCATATATATTTTCTAAATTTTCTGAAGATTAATAATAATATTTTTAAGGAAGAAAATGATTAATCATTTTCAATGATCCCAATTTTGGAAGAATAAAATAATATTACAAAAAATTGATTTATTATTGAAACAAATTATCATTAATTCACATTGATTTTATAAATGTGTTAATTTAATTTATCCTATTAGTTTTCTTTCAATTTATTAATTTTTTTAATGGGTAAATATATCATAATTATTTTAAACTCATTGTTACATGTCGAATACACAATCGAACATCAATGTATATTCAATAATCATAGTTTTTATTGAATTTATAACTCTTAATTAAAAATAGAGAATAAATTTTTTATTATCAAAATAAATTAGTAATTAAATTATAATTTATAATTAACCCTGTAAAATAATATGAAAATAAATTCCACAAAAAATTCTTTTTATTTATTTTTTTAGAAATAATTCTAGTCTAAAATTAATTCATAACAATATAATTGGAGTATGGTAAATAGAAAAATAATAATTATAGTTTGAAAAAAATATAAAATATTAATTTTCAACATAAATACTGAAAAAAATATAATTTTCCATAAAAATAAGTAAACATTACTATTCATTGAAAAATAGAAAAATTCTGAAAAAAATCAACATTTCACCCAATGATAATTTTTATATTCTGATTGAAATAATTATATCCTTATTATATTTTTTTGTAAATATATATAAATTTTTTATATTATTAAATCACAACAAGCAATAAATACATATTTTGATAATTTTTTTACAGAATAAAAATTCATTAAAAATTTGATAGGTTGTTTCTTAAGAATTAATTAAGAAAATAAAACTTATTTCTACCATTAAAAATATTAATAATGTAGTTAATTTGATGGATTACTTTAGCATGGTTTTCAGTGTTGTACATGTTATCGAACATAATGACCATATTTCAATTTCTGGGTTTGTTACACAAAATTTGAAGATACAATTATTAAATTAAACCTAATTAAATACCTATTGTTCATAAGACCAAAAATTTAATGCATAAATAATTCTTCTTTTATACCATATTTATTAAATAAATAAACTATGGAATTTATAAATCTATACATTTTTTAATGAGTTATGAAACTGGAAAAGAGAATCCTACCATGAAAATAGATTAAAACTAGTCACCTTCACAATCATAGAATGTAATTGAATAATCTTTGTCTTCACAAGAAAACATTCATATGAAACATCTTCAACCTACCCATAAAAAAAATCACTCTAAAAAATAGTAAAAAATTACTTTCAAGTGAAATTAGTGGATGAGAGTTAAATAATATATCTTCAATGAAGAGGATAAAAAAATGTGAAAATCATAACAATGAATGAATTTATATTTCCAATATTAGAAGAATAAAACCATCATTAGTTCATTAGATATGTTATTTTAGGATAATGGTTTTTTAGGAAGAGATTAAGCATTAAATATCCAAGGGAATATAGGTGAATTTATATTTTTAATATTATTATATTATTTGCATGGTTAGTATAATTGTTTAGGAATAATATTATTATATTAATGACTCCCACAGTTAGAATATAAAATTTTGAAATTGTGAAAATCGCCACTTCAACTAATAATGAAAATGGACACTGTAACTTTTCAGTTATTACTAACTCTGCACTGACCATGCAATTGGTTTATTTTTTAAAAAATAAAACATTATTCCACTATCTCATGAAATCCTCTTCAAAAATATAAGTGATAAATAAAAGTCAAATTTCATCATATATGTTATACAGAGGGTGTCATAATTCTCCTGACCATAGAATTATTTTTACTCCAAAATAAACATTTGATTCTTAAATCAAAAAATGATGAGGATATTTTTACCACATAAATGATCCATGATCTCATGTCTCATGGCTATCACATCCATACTACCACATATTAAAAATTTAATGAGATTATTTAATAATTTTATACCTTATATTATTGATCTAAAATATAAATTTTTTTTCAATGCTAGAGCTTTCAGTCTCAAGATATCATCAAATTCAATATCCTTACAATGGTTTAGTTAATAACTCCGTAATTAGGAAACATGAAAAAAATATTGAATAAACATTAAGAGAGGTCTGATTTATTACTGATAATCCACAATTCCATGATGTTAAATTATCTTAATATGACATCAAACCACTATTAAAACATACTATTTTAACAGAAACATAACAATTTCATGCAACGTGAATCAATAAAAATGACCTAACCAACAAACTCAAATTTGATGGAGTGAAAAAATGGTTTAAATTAGCTATATTATAAAATTTATGGGTATATAACCATTTCCTTACCAATTATACATTATCATTCATCAATGGAAAACCAATTGACCAAATGAAAAACCATTCTCAAAAACACTATCGTCTATCACCATGTGAGTTGGACCTAGTGAATTTTCAGTAATGGAATTTTAATTTTTTTCATTGGTGGATCGGTATTTTTGAAATATGGAATTATTATTGTGGTTATGAGGATTTTAATATACAATAATTATGTTTTTATATGTATTTTAAGCATTAGTGGATGTCTTATGGGTTTTGGTGAGAACCAGTTGATGAACTGGCATACCTGATAGCTTGAAACAGCAGAAGCTAGAAATTATCATTTTGTATACATAATTGATGACGTAGATGCGGTTTAAATTGTTCAACTTCTAAAAAAATTATTAGAAATAATAACATATTAACTTGAGGAATTCATAATTTTTATCTAAAACACATCATGATTTTTTTCTCTTCATGAACCGGTTACGCATAATGGAATACATGGGAATTATTTTTTTAGAGGCATATAAGAGGCATGACCCTTCATTTCTCATAATTCACAGAGGGTTCCTGTGTTGCCACTCCACCTCCCCATCTCTATGGAATTTATTTCTCATCAATCTAGTGTCTATATTATTTATTTCCTTCCACGGTAGTGGTGCACTTGTAAGCTCCCCAATCCTCTTCACACCATTGTCATATTCTATTATTTTGTTGAAATCATTAATCCTAAAACACAAATAACCCTATTTTTAGGGTGTTTATCCATATAACTAACTTGTATTGAATCAAATAAAACTAAATAATGATATTTGATGAGTGGACCATTCCATGAATAATTTATGTGATATATGTCATTTTACTCGAGTTTCGTCAATTTATAAATTTTTGTCATTCATTTGTGATCTAGAATTTCAAAAAGACACATAATAAATTTAAATTTAATTACATAAAGCAAAATTATAGATATTATTATCCATTTTTCATCAAATATAATTATTACAGTTGGATTCCACTTCTCGAATAATCATTGTGGGATGTTTCACTATTGTTTTGTGACCTCTAATTCATCTTAGAAAGGTAGACCCCCCATATCAATCATTTTTTTAATGAATATAATTACATATAATGTATTCATTTATAATATAAATATAGTGTTTTTAAATGAATATCATATATTCATTTTAATGATTGTATCAAATTATTTTTTTATTTTTCCTTCCAGATGGACTATCTTTTCCTATTATGATTGAATTTTATGATAGTATTCATGCATGTTTCTCTATTAAATTTCAAATTATCTAACTTCTTTTCACAAGGAAGAAACTTTTAACCTTTTTAATTGATCTAAAAAATTATTTTTCTCATAAATTATTCATTTTTTATGTTTCATTCAATTATTTGAGAAAATTAATTTTAAAAATAATTTTAATTTTTTTCTTCAAAATTTTGATTTTTTTCATTAATGTTTTTTAATTTCCTTTATTTCAAGAATTATCAGAATAATTATCATAAATGACATAAATAATTCATACACACTTGTTTTCCTACATGATTTATTTTATATTTATTTCATCTTTCTTTCCTTCAATTTAATTTCCATTTCATAGTTTTTGTGGCACATGTTGTAACATCCATTACTACAATAGAAGAGAAATTTCGTGGTTGATATTATATTATTATAATACATCTTATTAGACATATTAGGAGTGTATTGTTCTATTATTTACATATTTTGGTCATATTCATTCACATATTTATATCCCACTGAATCTAGTTCATGGTTCCTTTTGAACAAAAAATGTTTGTGTTGTTTCCTTCAAATAATATCCGAATATGATTTTTTACGCGTATGGTTCAATGAAAAAGACTCCTTCAATACAACCAAATATATTTTGGTATTCATATAAACCATAATGGATTTTTAATCTATTTGTATTGTAAAAATTAGTTATATACAATGGAATATAATGTTTTTAGGATTCCTCAATCACTCACATCAGATTCCCGTAAAATTTTCCCTTTCATTATTTTAATATATTGTCCAATTTTGAAAAACCCTAATACAATTCTGTCCAAACATCCTAAAATACATATAGAAGCTATTTATTATCTTTTAATTTCTCATCGTATGAGTCTAATTCCATTTAGTGATTTACAATTTTTAATATTTTACATTCCTTCTATGAATGTAACGACTGTGAACCAATTATCCTAGAATCAATGTACGTTTTATTACATTGGGGTAAGATACAAATGTTCAAATCATGATGAACTAAATAGTTTAGTTGTTTTGGGGAATCATATACATACATAATACCAAATTTATATTCTTAGTGAGAATATAATTCATAATAGATAATAAAAAATAAAATTCCTCCTTGAAAAATCATTCAAATGTCTCATCATCATATCACAGGGAAAAGAAATAATATAATTATGGGATAAAATTATCAAAAAAGGCTATATAATATGGAATATAACATGATAAAATGAATTATATTAAATATTTAAGGGTAAATAACTGAATACAAATTCCGTTTAAATAACTTTTTGATATGAATAGATTAGTAATTTTAAATATGGTATGATATCAAACTGAATACACATTCCATTTAATAAAAAAAATAAAAGAATGTAATACATCTTGAGATAACTTCATTTTTAAAATAACAAGGATAATTATAATAATAATATTATCAATGAATAAATTTTTTAATAATTGGATATCATTCCTCATGAACATGATACCTCTACTATCAATATCTCTCATCATGAATGTTCAAAAATATGGGGTGAGAAACCATATGATTTTCCCATCTAGATTGTTTCATGAGAATAATAATAAATCAAGGGTATATCTATTATAAAGCTATAAAAATTTCACCATTAAAAATGAATTACACATATATCAGATAATATATTTAAATAATGAACAATTTCAATTATCAATAAATATATGTGTTGAGTAAATGATAAAATTTATCAATATTTCTTCATTCAATAAAAACAATTCATGTTATACACCATATGTAAAATAAATATATTTTTATTAAGTAATAATATACATAATACCTGAATATATAAATTTAAAAGAAATATAATTCTCAAAATAATAATAAGAAAGAGACTATTTCAATAGAAAGTTAACAATCATGAAATAAAATGAGATTGTACAACAACTTTTACCATACATAAATTTTCGATTCAAATAAACCTAGATGATATAATACAAATTAAAACATCAATACAATGAATATTTTAGTAACTGTGATATTAAATTGAAAGTGTTATTATATAAACCATATAAAAAATAGGCCTATAACATTACAATATGCTACAATGAGTCAAAATTTAGATAATCCCAATTAAGTCACATATAAATAAAGTTGACATGATTAAGAATTATATATACTATAATAATAAAATTTATTAGATTAGAATAAAAAATAACCATATTTATAATATCATATGTTAACTTCATATTTCATTTTACCACCCATTTGTTAATAATATTTTACTATTCTCATTATTATTCGTTTTAGTCACCTTGTTTTCTCATCCATTCATTATTATAATGGTTTTAGTTCTTTTTTATATTATATAGTTTATCCATCTAAAAAATAATAATCATGACAATATTATAATAATTATACTTCAATGATAATTTTATAACCTATCATAAATGTTTTTTTCATAAATTCAGTGTGTTATGAACATGTAGGTGATATTCCATACGTACACAAGAGTAATGTTTCTATTTTCTAGTGACCATTATGGAAAAATGTTATGTAATATATTTTAATTAAATAATGAAAATAATATCATAAATATAACATCCCTACTCTTTATTATACACATAAACATGATTTATTACATAAATATACACTTAATACAACTCTATGGATTGAGAGGTCTAGTGTCTAGGGAAATTAAGAACATTATATAACGACATAGAACATAAAACACAATATCTTTCTCCAAATATTTATTTACATGACCACTACAATCCTTCGTACTTAGCATTGCATATGATAACCAAAGGACATGAATAATTAATGGGTGAGCTATAAATTCTAGAAGGAAGTAAACAAGACATAACATAAAGAATATAGTACATGTTCATAAATAGTCATATCGATGGAGTGAATGATAAACATGAATATAAAGGCATGATATAACATGAGTGTCATAACATATAAATGTGGCATCAACACTTAACATGGTGTTAGCATGATATAAGGATCATTGCACATGGAGCATGAGTAAAAAATCATTTAACTTGAATTATATTGAGTATACCTTCATTTCACTTGACGTATCATGATACTAATCTTTACCCAATGAATTGGAGTGCTATATGGGCGCACCCTACTTAATCATTTCATTTCATGCATAAGTGTGCCACCTTGATCATGTAACATGGATTCATTACACATCTTAAATTATTAAAAAGATAAAGTAATTTTTAATTAATACATTAAAATATATAATCAATAAGTAAATTTTCATAATGATGAATACACTTGATAGAGAAATAGGCATAGTATTCACTACACAATGAATTTGGTTGGAAAACCGTTGTGCAATTTCGGCAGTATAACAACTTGACATAGGAAAGCATAAAAAATTGTTGATGAGATATAAAGGGTTGTATCATCATATTAACAATAAATGGACAGAAGGGGGTGTGGGTCATTTAGACACATTTCACAACAAATGTAATGGAATTTAGATTCATAATACAATTGAATTTCTTGAATGTAAATGAGAAGCGAGAACTTCCATACAGAATTTCAGCATGGCAATGGGTGTACATGGGATGCATTAATGAGATAGAAAGGGGTATCTCATCATTAAAACATAAATATAGATATATGGTGTATGTGATAAACCATACGCCAACATTTACTATTGAAAATAAAAGGGCATAATGATATTAAGAAACTTGGATAGAATGAGAAAGGAAGTAATCCCTTACATGGAAGTGTGATACCAAAGGCTTAGGAGAGGCATGATAGAGGCTTAATGGGAGATTGGGGCACCTTGATAGGATTCTAGAGATAGGATTATAGAGTTTGGTCGAGCTACAAAGGCTTTGAGTGAAGAGGAAGTGGGTACTTGGGTGGGTTTATACAGGGAAATGAAGGGAATTCTATATTATTTAGGTTTTGGACACCACACATTAAACTAATGAAAACAAACCATCACATGGTTTTTACCAATAGTTTTTTCCAAATGGGAGTGTATTAAAAGATTTAATAATTCCAATGGCTGAAATAAATAAAATATTAGACTTGCGTAGGTTGAGGGGAGTCACACTCTAAAGGATATCATTTTAAAATGATAAATTGTTTTATATGTCTTGGAGGGTCCACCGAAGCTTTGTAAAATAAATAAATAACCAAAAATCGAATTATTTTATTGGTAAAACATATATTGGAAGAACATCCCATTTATAGTGTTAAATTAATTCACTATTTGGTCATTATGATGTCATAAAAGACATTATATATTGAAACAATAATTTATTTTTAGCCAAAAATTCAATTGTCTCATAAATTTATGAAAAATTCACCATTGGATAATTTAGACTTTTTGACTCAAAAAATAATATTAATTTTATCTAAATCATTTTCTAAATATGTGACTTTTTACTTTTAAAATAAAAAATGACATTTATTGAAAATTAATGGGTTTTGACAAAAACATATTTCAAGCATTAATAAAAATTACAATTGTATTAATATAATTTATATGATCATTTATATTTATTAAAATGTAATTTAGTAATAATATTTTAATAAAATATATTTAAATTAAAAAATCCGTTAATTCCTCAAAATAGATTTCTTAATTTTTTATTAACTAAAAATACTATTTGTTCTTCTAAAACTAATTATAAAGTAACAATGATAAAATGAATTTATATTCATTATAAAAAATAATTTACATAATCATAGTGCTAGGGAATTGTTACATAAACCCCTAAAACACCTACATAAGTCCTAAGGGTAAGTTGCATTATAGTGATAGACTCTTTGGGTAGATCGACTAACATAGCTCGAGAGGTATTCTTTATTAACTTCTACTTCTCTTATAGGTAGTTCAATTAGAGCCTAACATATTGAAGCTTGTCTTGGTCTTGGTCATGAAAGAATCCCAATGATGCCATATCCTTTCTGAGCTTCAACGAATGGGATTTGTGTTGATCAATTCTACTGAATGAGGCAATCAATTCCTTTGTCTGAGTAAATTGGATTTTTTATTGCCCAATATTTATACTAATCATGTGATCTCTGTTCAATGGTTATATTAGAAATGGTCACCATTAGGATACAATATTGTAAATTCCAAAAAATAAATCCATATAAGTGAATATGTTATATAACCATTTTACATAATAAGACATTTAATTAGACCAATATGAGTTTTAATTAACAGAAGTTTGCATTGTTACAGTCTTCCCCCCTTAAGAATTTTTTTCCTTGAAATTTACTTTTCCTACACTAAAACAGATGCAGGTAACTCTGATTCATCACATCCACCAATTCCCATGTTGCATCTTCAAACTTGTTGTTTATCCACAACACTTTGACGAGGGGAATTTTATTTTTTTATAGAATTTTTTCCTTATTATCTAAGATCAACGTCGACTTCTCTTCATAGGAGATGACATTCTCCATTGGTACCAACTATGGATGGAGTACATGTGATGGGCCAGGTATGTACTTACTCAAGAGTGATATATGGAATACGTCATTTAATTGGGATTGGTTTGTTGGGAGTTATAGTCGAAAGGCCATTGCTCCAATGCGATCAAGGATATCAATAGGGAAGATTTACCTTGAAATAGGCTTTATATTCTTCCCAAATCTCATAACTCACTTCCAAGATGATGTGGGTATGAATACCATGTCTCCAACATCAAACTCCCGGTCTCATCGACAATTATTAGCATAGATCTTTTGTCAGCTCTAAGTAGCTTTATTGTGAGGATAGATGGTCCTAATCTTATCCACCACTTCATTGACCATTTCTAGACCTATGAGTTCTAGCTCCCCAACTTCATCCCAACATGCCGGTGTTGTACACTTATTTATATAAAGTGCTTAATAAGGATCCATTTGGATGCTTGATTGGAAACTTTTTTTTGCAAGAGAACTCAACTAGAAGAAGATGTTGCTCCCATCCTCCTTTGAAGTCTATTGAGAATTCTCTCAACATGTACTCAAGTGTTTGGATAGTTCACTCAGATTGGGAATCACTTTGGGGATGATAAGTCGTATTGAAGTTCAGCTCAATATCCTGATCTTGTTGAAGACATCTCCAAAACATAGAGGTGAATCATGGATCTCGATCGGATACAATAGATAGTGGTATTCCATGTAGCCTTACAAATTATTTGTTGTATATCCATGCCAGTTGATCCAATGAGAAATCTTCTTGAATTGGAATGAAGTGTGATGTCTTTATAAGAAGATCCACCACAACGCAAATAAAATCATTTCCTTTGGATATATTTGTAAGTTTGACGACAAATTCTATAGTGATTTTCTCCCATTTTTATGCTAGTATGGGTAATGGTTGCGTCATCCCCATAGAAATCAATCTCCCATCCTTAACTTGATGATACATTGGGAATGTTAATGTATGGTCAATGATCTCTATCTTCATGTTATCCCACTAATAATTTTATTGGAGATCTCAGTACAACTTTGTGTTTCCTGGGTGGATGGAGAAATTGGAACTTTGTGCATAATCTAATAGTCCTTTATTTATCTCTGGATTATATAGAACACATAGTCTTGACCCAAATCTCACAATTCCTTCTCAATTGACATTGTACTATAAGGATTTCCCTTTTCTAATAGTTTCCATGTTTTTCAGAAATCCCATATCATCCTTTTGTTCATCCATTAACATTCCCAAAAGAGACGGTTGAGAAATAATTTGTGAAAGGATTGATGATGTACCCTTTTTTATGATTCCCATGTCCATATTCATCAAATCTTAGAAGATTTGATCATTTTCAATTCACATTAATGATATAATTTCTAGGTCCTTTCTACATAGAGAATCGGGTACCTTGTTCGCTTTCCCACGGTGGTAATGGATTGAGTAATCATAGTATTTGATCTGTTCAAACCATATTCCTTAGTACATATTGTACTATTTCTATGTGAATATATAAATTATTCTCTTTTAGTCCGTATATATTTAAAAAATATCCCTAAAGAGGTAATTTCATCAAATTTTCAAAGAGAAGATTAATGTAGCCAAATCCAGATCATGTATTGTATAATATTTCTCACGAAATTTCAATTTTCTTGAATAATATGCAATAAAATTTTCATTTTGCATCAACACACAACCCATAGCCTTCTTAAAAGCATCACTAAATATCACAAAACATTATCCACTTGTGGGAAGTGTGAGCAAAAGAACAGTGATAAACCTTTTTTTTCAACTCATCGAAGATCTCTTCACATTCATCACTCCAAGAAAACATTAATCCCTTCCATGTTAGCTTGGTAATAGGTCTGGATAATCATGTGATGTTTCTCAAAAGTCAGCGATAACATCCATCTAACACCAGGAATCTACGGATATTCATTACTGATGTTGGCCTCGACCATCCCTCAATTGTTGCTATCTTGGTGGGATCCACATATATTCCATTACTTGTGATGATATGGATCAAGAATGGGAATTCCTTCAGCTAGAACTCAAACATAATATGCTTTTCATAGAGCTTATCCTTTTTCAAGGGCTCTTGTACAATGTTTAGTTTCTCCTTATACTCCTCCATGGTTTTGGAGTATATTAGAGTATCGTTTTTCAATACTACCACAAATTTTTCTTGGTAATATCTAAAGAATCTATTAATCAAGTCCATGCAGATTACTGGATCATTTGGGAGTACAGAATGCATTGCTGTGAATTAATAGTTCCATTACCTTGTATGGATGTAAGTCTTGGGGATATAAGTTTTCTTCAATATTAATTGGTAATATCTCGACCTCAAATCTACCTTGGAGAAGTATTGCGCTTAACATAGATAATCGAACTAGTCACCAATTTAGGGTAAAGGATACATTGTCTTTAATGTGATTTTTTATTCTCATGATAATCAATGCATAGGCACATTGACCCATACTTTTTCATTACGATGAGGACTGGTGCACCCCATGGTGAAGCAATTGGGCATATAAACCCTCTATCAAAATTCTCTTGAATTTGTTTCATCAGATCCTCAAGATCTACAATAGCCATTATATTTGGATTCTTGGATATTGAAAATGACCTAGGTATAAGATCAATTGTGAATTCAACATCTCTTCTAGGAGGAAGAGCATGAAATTCCTCGAGAAACACTTTAGCGAATTCCCTCACAATAAGAATTACTTCAAGGATGGTTGCTTCCTTGGAATCAATCATCTGATCCAGATACATGTGAACATAAGGAAGTAATATTCATTATTAAGATGATGGTGGTAAGGAATATTTATCCACCTTCTGGAACTTGTACCAAATCAGGGGTCGATTTGACATATGGAGGTTTATTTCCCTATCACAAAAATTTATGTTGGATTTATATAAGGAAATAAAATCCATGCTATTAATTGCATCAAATTCTACAAGAGGGATTATGATGGGGTTCAACAGAATGTTTAGTCCACAAATTATGATAGGGGAGGTGTTATATTAATCGGATGCAATGATTTCCCAATTTTTCACACTCATCAACATCTTTACTTCCATGACTTTTGGTGGTATTGGGATTACTATAATAAAATTTTAAGATATGAATGAATGCATAGAACTGGGATCAAAATGTATGTTCAGTATTCTTGACTGAATAACTGGAGTACCTGTCACAACATCATTTTCATGGTTCAGTTCGTTGGTTGTGATGGGAAAATCTCTCCCTTTCTTTATTGGAGGTTTTTGGTTTCCTCTGATAACCCTTGGCATAGGGAATTTATTTCCAAGGTGCCCGGGTTTTTTGCAGTTGATGAAATAAAAAACATGTTGAGGTTCGAATGGAACATTCCTCTCCTCGGTCGCAGTCATGGGTTTCCATGTTGGTAGTTAATGGCTAGGCTCCCTTCTATTCAACACCTAAATAATTTCCTCATCCCCTTCAAGAAATTCATGGGGTTCTTCTTTTTGCACCATTGTCAAGAGATGTGATAGACTTTATTTACATTTTTAGTTTTATCGATCTGACTGCCAGAATTGAAGTCCACCATATGCTTCTTATCCCCATGATACCCCTGAAATTACCGGATCTCCATTTCAAATTTGAAGGAACATCAGACAATTTCTTCATATCTCTCAAAGTCATGGATCACATGTGTTTTCTATAAGTTAGGTTTTATCCCACCAAAGAAGTGGTCAACCTTGCATTCATGGGTAATGACATAGATGGAGGCATATCATGCATGCCATGTAAATTTTTCCATGTATGTTCTAACAGATTTTTCGTCTTTTTTTCTTTAGGGAAAGTATGTCCCTTTCCATCTTAAGTTGGAGGGCGCACAGAAAATATTTATTGAAAAAAATCTTCTAGAAATCCTTCCATTACAACCCCTCGATCTCCTCCTCAAGTTTCGTATTTTTGATCAATGTCCACCATTGACCAGTTTCATTACAACCTCCATATGATACCATCCAAAAAAACCTTATTTTTTTCGGAACATTGAATGATAGATAATAACTTTTTAGTGGTGTTGATCCATTGATCAACAATTGAGGGATCAGACGATCCATTAAAAGAAGGAGGACATTGTCTCATGAATCTCTCTATTGAGACTTGTTCTTTCTTAGGGGGGTTGTATGTTCTTCTTGACACATGTTTCTATTAAAAATTGATTTAATTGAGAGATTATCATGAAAGAGTTCAAGATTCCCACTCCCATTAAATTGGGAATCTCGTTAGAACAATCAGCACATTGATCTTTGTATTCATTGTTAGAACGTGTCCTCCTATTACTAGCCATTGGCTGGAATAAGCGGAAATTTAGGGGTAACACATAATTTTTAATCCATGGACAAAAACACATGACTTATAAATAAAGTTTATTTCCATTACTAATGAATATATAGCCTTTAATCTATGTTATCCATGATCTACTTCTAAAAATTTATTATTAGATGACTTTCTTATTCCCTTAACAATGGTTCTTACTAAGATATTGAATTTACAAAAAAATATCCCTTAGGAGTATGGAAACCAAGATTACAGCAAGGCCCATTGTCGTGTACCAGGATTCCCCAAGTCAAGCCCGAAACTCCTTGTTGGAGTTTTCACTCCTAGGTACATCTATTCGAGAGCCGCCTCTACCTGCTCGTATCTAGATAGGGATGTATTTTCTTGATAAACCAATAACACAATACTCACCTAAACATAGGGATTTTTTATTATACTTAGTATTATCCATGAGTCTTTCACTATGGTTTTCTAATCATAATCCCAAAAATAACTAAGCCGATCCTTTGGTAGCAACTATAACAACCCTTCTCTTTTTTACACACTTAAACCTGATTTATTACATAAACATGAACATAATACAACTCTAAGGATTGAGAGATCTAGTGTCTGGTAGATTTAGAAACATTACCTAACAACAGAGAACATAAAATACAACATCTTTATTGAATGATTCATCGACATGACCACAACATTCCCTATTACGTGGAATTACATGGGATAACATGAGGACATGAATAATAAAAGGGTGATCTATAAAGACTAGTAAGAGAGTAAACAAAGAATAAGATGATGAATATAGTACATTTCAGTCAATAAAAATATAAATTGAGTACATGAGAAACATGAACTTAAAGGCAATATATAACATGAATTTCATAACATGGAAATGTGGCAACAACACTTAACATGGTATTATCATGATCCCAGGCTCATTGCACAAGGAGAATGCATAAAACCCCATTGAACCTGAATTATATTGATTAAAACATAATTTTACTTGGCATTTCAGGATAATAATATTTACCCAATGGATTGAAGTTCTAATAGGGAACATCGTACTTAATTATTTCATTTCATGCATAAGTGTGCCACTTGGATCATATAACATTAAATAAATAAACATCATAATTTATTCTATGATAAAGGAGTGTTGAATTCGTACATGAAATTATATAATCAATAAGTAAATGTGAATAAAGGTGAATACCCGTGATTGATAAATGGGCATTGTATTCACAACACAATGACTTTGGCTTGGAAAATTGCATTGCAATTTCAAAAGCATAACGATGTGACATATGATTTTTTAAAGACGATTGATGAGAGATAAATGGGTGTATCATAGTATGTACATGAAATGGAAATAAAGGGGGTAATATATAAACATTTTCCAAAAAATATAATGAAATTTATATTCATAATAAAATAGAATTGCTTGAATATAAATGAGAAGAGAAAATTTATTACGGAATTTCAGCATGGTAACAGATGTACATGGGAGGAATTAATGAGAGATAATGGGGTATATCTTCATTCAAACATAAATTTAGCAGTATGGGAGAGGTGAAAAACTATACCCCAAAATTTAAAATTGAAAATATTATGGCATAACAATGTTAAGAAACTTCGATAAAATCAGAATGGAAGGAATCGCTTACATGGAAGTGTGATCCCAAAGGCTCTAGAGAGGCATGATAGAGGATTATTTAGAGATTGGGGAACCATGGGAGGATTATTGAGAGAGGATGTAAGAGTTATATCATTCTCTATGTGCATTGAGTGAAGAGGAAGTGGAATCTTGTGTGGGATTATATTGGAAAAGAAAAGGAAATTTTTTATAATTTATGTTTTTGAAACCACACATTAAACTAATCAAAACCTAAAACCAAAACATGTTTTCTCCAATGGTTTTTGCCAAATGGGAGTGGAGAAAATATTTTATAATTACAATGGATGATATTTTGAAAATATTAGGCTCACTTATGTGGAGGTGAGTCACACTCTCAATGAAATCATTTCAAAATGCTAAAATGTTTTATAAGTCTTGGAGGGTCCACTAAAGATTTATAAAAAAATAAAACAAACAAAAAATCACTTTATAATAATTTTAAAACATATATTGGGCGAACATCCCATTTATAGTATTTTTTTTACTTCCCTATTTGGTCAGAATGATGTCATAAATCACATTATATATTTAAATGGTAATTAATTTTTGCCCACAATTTTGATTGTCTCAAAAAATTATAAAACATTTACCGTTGAATAATTTCAACATCCTGATTCCAAAAATAACATTAATTTTATCTAAATGATTTTCAAATATGTGATTTTTTTCTTTTAAAATAAAAACCGACATTTATAAAAAAAATTATGGGTTTGGACAAAAACAGTTTTCAATCCTTAGTAAAAATTACAATTTTTTTGTAAAAATTATATTATCATTTCTATTTTAAAAAACATAATTTATTAATAATATTATATTAAAATGTTAGTTAATTAAAAAATCCATTAATTCATTAAAATATATTTTTTAATTGTATATTAACTAAAAATACAATTTTTTCTTTTAGAACTATTTATAATTGTAACAATGATAAAATTAATGTATATTCTTTATCAAAAATAATGTACATCATAATAATGTTAGGGTATTGTTACATAACACCTTAATACACCCACATAAGACCTAAGGGTATGATGCGAGATGGGGACATACTATTGGGGTGGCGCAGATAACATTGCTCATGTGGTAATCCTTATTAACTTCCACATCTCCCGTAGGCGGTTAAAATATAGCTTAATGTGTTGAAGCACGACTTGGGATTGGTTAAGAGATAAGACTAATAACGCCACCACTTTCCAAGCTTCGATAAATTGGCTCCGTATGGAGAAATTCCACATGATGGGGCTATCTGTACCTTTTTCTCAGTAAATTGGATTTTTTAAAGCCCTATATTTATATTAATCATCAGGTCACTATTCAATGTTTGTATTAGAAATAGTCACAATTCATAATGGTATTTTAAAATCCAAAAAAAAAACCAAAGAAGTAAATATGTTCAATAACCATTTTACATAATAATACATTTAATAAGATGAAGTGAAATTTTCACTAACAAAAGTTTGACTTGTTACAAAAAATAACACAATTTTTAAAAAATATATATATGTAACATCCATGTGGTGTGGTGATAAAAAATGATTAACATCATTTCCTTAATGTCATAGTCCCCACACACACGAATGACTATATCATCATTATTTGAGTGATAATTTAAGAAATAAAATGATATATATTATATTTTAATATGATTAATATGTTATTAATATCAAAATAACGTAATTTATATGATATATAAGGATTAACATTATCCTTATCACCATCCGTAAATAGGCTTGGAAAAGATAAATCATGTATCCTTAGGAGGCGGTAGTCCTCCAAACACATGAGCAATCTTATCATATCTACTAAGGGGTGGATATTAAAGAATTTATATATAATATAATGACTCTAGAGGTATAATTATTTTATAAATTTCAGAATTTTGATTTATATCAATCATAATAACGTACTGTGATAGGTGGTTATGAAAAATGAATTACATTATTTCACGAGGTGGTAGTCTCTATATGCCAAAATAATGGCTTCTCAACACATTTGATTGATGTGGGGATGGAGTGGGTCCTAAACAAAACCTAATTTTTTTCGATGTTTGGAATATATTTATGAAATTATTTAATAAATTCTTAATATAAATTTATGTGGGTGGTCGATGAAATAATATAAAAATAATCATTGAAGACCGGTACCACATCTTTATGTATCCTTTTATGTTTTCAATAAATACATCCTAGTATGGGTTTATGGCTAAAAAAACTCTAGGAAAAGGGTTTGGATGTTTGGGAATATTTTTTGTAGGTACTAGAAAAACCAAATGGGCAATTAATGATGGGAAATCCATTTTTCCCAATTCCATTAACATAATATAGAAATTTTTATTCAAAATAAATCTATATGAAATAATAAGAAATATTGGTATTAAAAAAGAATTGTGAAATGTTTAGAATGGCTTTATTCCATTATTGAGTATGTAAATTATTAAAATTATCCTAATTTATTTAATTTATATAAAATATTTCAATTTTGTTTTAAAAAATATTGAAAATATAATTTTAAAATATAAGTTGTTTAAATGAAAAGTTATTTTTCATTTAAAAGTCAATATTTTTCAATATTCAACATAAAATTAAATTATTAGAGAAATATTATAAATATATTCTAAAATAATTTTGATATTATCAAATAACAGATAATTTTTATATTTATAAATAAATTTTATCAAAATTTTAAGATGTAATTTTAAATTATGTGTGGAAATCCTTACTATGTTGTCTTCTAGAAAAGTATCGTTTTTCAAAAAAACAGATCCTTTTCATGAAAATGGTCAGATTTCATTCAATAAAAATTATATATCCATTTTATTTTTTTTATGAATAATTAAACCAATTTTTTCTAATTTTTTAAATTATATTAAAATCATCCATTTTAATAAATATATTATAATGGAAATGTATAAATAATAATATTTTAATCAAGATTCACATTTCATTCGAACCTAGTGTGTGAGTATTCTATTCCATCAACGGGATTAAAAATTATTTAATATAGTTATTTTTAAATATATCAATAAGTTATATTCCAAAATACACATGTAATTTCATGTTGTTGTAATTTTAAAAATCTAGGTGCATTACCTACACCCCCATTAATTAAATTTTGTCTTCACATTTTAATCTTGATATGAGAAATAAATGTCTTGTTATTTGAAAATTGCATCATAGAATCTGAAATTTTTATTTTTTTATAAAACTACCTTTGAATAATATAAAGGGAAATGTGAATTCTATCTACAATAAACCATACTAGTTTTTTGAAATTAGATATCATTGCTGGGAAGTGAAAACATATATCCATAAGAGAAAAATTACAAAAAATACTAATATAGAGTGATATGAAAGCTCTATCATAATAATTTAGTTATTCCAAAGAAGGTTAATGTCCATATATCCAAAAAACAAAGTGGTATATAAATGTTCATTGATATCATCCGAAATTAATATAATAAGACAACATTTGATGTTAATATTTTTTTCCAAAATATGTGTAATTCCATTTGAAATGGACACTATGAATATAATAGAATTTACGTTCTTGATATCTTTCTACTTCATTAGAATAATTTCATGATTTCGTATTCCCTCAAGAGATTTCAAATTCAACACATACACCATGAGATATATATCCATATGTTTTTTTATTCTTGATGAAAAAAATTCACTTCTGAGGAATGTTATAGTCCACAATAGAGTGGGAATTATTTATGTCAATTTGTAACTATTCTTCAAATAAAATATGGTTATGAAAAATTATTTAATATACAGTAATCTCTATATAGTGAAGTAATTAATTAACCTAAATAATGTCATCTAGCTTTTAACCTAAAAAATTTCATAAGTTGTTATCCTTATGAAATATCGAAAAGAATATTATCACAAACTTTAAAAACGAAGGTTACAAAATTTACCAAATGAACATATCCTTAATCTGAATATTATAATTTTTCTCTTAATCATTACATTCCAATCATGTTAACACCATTATAATTTATTCTTTTGAAACATTGAAATAAAATTAATTATAAAAAATCCCCATCGATATCTTGTATGCTTCCTTATTCCATAAGTAAAACACATATTATCGGATATATTATTTGAATCAAAAAATTGTATAAGCTGCATCAAATATATCATAAAGCAATATATCAATGAATCATTACTAATACCCAATATAGTTAGTACTATCCAATTTAAATTATCTATATCAATCATCTCATGATGACATTATCTTTATCACATCATCATTAATATATTTAAGGATACCCTTTCCTAAATCATTAATTCCACAAGATTTTCACATTGAAACAAAATAACTATTCATGATCAAGACAAACATATGACATATGATTTAAAATACTAATACAAAATTACAACAATACAATCTTTATACATTTCATAAGTTATATAACAAGAGATGAGTCAATTAAATTCGTTTAAAACATATTCCATGGATCTAGATACATAATAACATTAATTATTCCACTTTGTTTATAAAAATAGATTAAGCTTTATCTTGATACATTAGTTTCATATATAGTGTATCCCCTTAAATATTTGTGAATTCATTTTCATTATACCCCATCTTTCAATATATGAAACATTGAATAATAGTTTTTAAAAATCATCCAATTCCAATCTTTTTCTTGGTGACCATTATCATCGCACTAATAACAAAGCCACAATCCCTTAAAGAATGTACCATTGTGTTTATATCAATATTATCACATTTGGGATTGATATTCATTCCATTATTATAATTGTCAAATTTGTTTCTCTACCACCCTCTTACTATATTAAATACCCTAAATATTGCAAAACATGGAATGTTATTTCTCATTCTGGATTGCACATAACAATATGTCATTGTATAGACCAATAATGATAAACCATATCCCATAAATGACATGGATAAAAACCCATTAATTAAATAGTCAATATTTCTCTCTGTGTTGTGTATGTAATCCATAACATACTATGTTATCCTTATAAATATATTATCATAAATTGTAACACTTTAATTGTCATATTTTATTAATATATTGAACATTCTATTCATCTTAGTTTATTGCTCCTGAGTGAAATATTATATAATGAATGAATCCTTATAGGATTACAATTCTATGAGTTATATTTCCTCTTTATCCCTAGTATTCATGATCATTGACCACGACAGATCATCTTACCCTTTGATAAAATTCACTAAAACTATAATATTTTACTTTTCACCAATTATCAAGGACATAAATATATTCCCTAGAGACATAATCAATTTCTCAACATGTAGTTGATTATTTGTCTCATGAAATTAACGAGTATTTTGTTGCATAATGTAACCCAACATAGGGTAATCTCTCTTTGGAGAAGGTTTATCTATATGGGCAATGATATTTGACATAACTTGATTAATCTTCCCTAATATAGCCAAAATTTTCTCACATTCAATACCCACCATATTGAATTCCATAGTAGGGAAATATATTCATTGGCCATGATTATGTATACACTAGTTCCTTCCATGCCTCCTTTCTAAATAATGGTATATACTGGATTAGCACGTAAAATTATTAATTTTAAATCCAAATTCATTATTCCATATATGTTTTAACAAAAACAATACTGTTTATAAAATTCAATCATAATAAAAAATGTATCTTTGGGGATATATTTATTTTCATATCACTCATAATGTTTTATATTAAATTTTTTAATTATAATGAGAATATACCATTAGATTGTCCAACCCTGTTCATAATTATGATTCTTTTCAATAAACATGTGAATATTTTGTCAAGAAAAATACTCCCCTCTTAGATTTTCTCCATCTAGGATCCTATATTTTAGAACTATGTCCACACATAGTATATTGATAGGTACATATTGTGAAGAAAAACAAAAAAAACCTATTCCATACCAAAAACTATTAGACGTTCTCCAATAATTATCAAAAAATTCATTAAAAGGGTTATATTTCATAATATTTACTTTCCTCATTCTAGATTCTAATGATTTCATCCAACACCATTTGGAATGACCCCAACCAAAGTACCTCAGAATTAGTACCTAACTCTGTTACATTGAGTGAAGATAAATAGGGTAAAATATTTGAGGTTTGAATAGTGTAGTAGATTTTTAGAAGTAGATTAATATATGATATATATTTTACATAGAGATTAGAATATAAAACAGAATACATAAAAAAATATAAATGAATTACATCCTTGAAAACTCATTCAATGATCTCTTCTTCAAATACTAAGAATGGAAATGAAATAAATTTGATATTATCTTCTCGATAATGATAATATTCAATGGAATCTATTAGAAAAATGAATGATAAAATTTTTATAATTTTATATAAATTAACACACATGGTATTTAAATATCATGATAACATTAATAGATTATACATAATCTTCCTGGAATGGTAGATAAATAAACACATGTTGAATTTAATAAAAAATATAGGGATGAATTGAATATAGAAATAATATCATTATGAAGATATCAGGGGAAAAAATATATTTGAGTTATAAATGAAATAATTTATGAATTATTGGATTTCCTGACTTAGATACATGTTACCTCTACCATCAAGATTTATCATTTTGACAGTTTAGTATTATTAGGTGATAACCCATCTGTTTTAGCCAACATGGTTTTCTATTGAAACCATTCAATGCATCGAGGGGCTATCTATAATTGGGGATGACCATTTCCTTTACTCCAAATCAATCCTCATATACTAAAAAATAGATTTAATTTATGAACAATATGTCTTATCAACAAATAATTTTATTGAGTAAAGTATATAGTTAAAAAATATTTCCCATGTTAATCAAATGACATTCAAATTATACATCTTATGTAAAAATCATATACTATTTATATAATAATAATATCCATAATTCACAAATTTGGATATTTATGAGAAACTAAATGTACAATAATGTTCATGAGGAAGTGATTGTTTACAGATAAAGAAAAAAATTTCAAAAGAAAGTGATATTTTAAAATAACCATTACAAATTATTAATTTAGAATTCAAATACACTTTTATTAAATACTGAAAAATATAAATATAAAATACCATGATTTATTTACGGAACATTAATATTAAATTTTATTGTGAATTTTTTCCCAATATAAAATTAAATTATTGTATATCATTATAAAAATAATCAATGAATTGAAATTGAGATGGAGATACATACCTCTCGTTCCGCTTTAGTTGAAAATTATTTAAATGTTTTTATATTTTTTAAGAATGTTTTTAATTTATACCAAAACCATATTACTATTTGTAATAAAATACATTATACTCTAATAACATTTTACCATCTGTTTGATAATAATATTTCATTATTTCCCTTGTTTCGGGTGTTAATCGCATATTTTTCTCCATTCATGCTTTGTAATAAATGTTATTTTTGTTGTATATATTATATTGTTTCATCAAATATATATCAATAATAATTAAATAATAATATTAATAATATTAATAATAATACATCAACATAAATTTTAATACCAATCATGGCATATTGTTTTGGGTAATGAATTGTGTTACAATCATGGAGACGGTAGGTCATAAACACCCATGAGTAAAATTTTTATTTTCCACAGATCATTTTGGATAAAAGATTACTAATATATTTTATGTATATAATGGACATAATATCATTTATACCATAATATTTATTAACATATAAAAATATATATCAAACATGTAGTGTGCTAATTAATTGATAGTTAGTTCATTACACGATGGCTATGGTCAAATCATACAAAAATTACATTACTATCATTCATTGTGTGAAAAGGTTTGAAAAAATTATATATCACATATTTTCAGAATGATAAATATCTCATGAATAAAATTAATATTTCATTATATAAAATATTATTAATATCTATATTATTATCAACTACAATGTAATGTGTTAGTGAATGATATATTACATCACCTCGCGAGGTAGTAGTCTGTCATACACCCAAGAAATATAATTATATATTATACAGAATAGAAGATAAAAAGGTGTATATTATATAATTACAAAATATTTATATATAAGCTATAAATATAATATATATACTTTATATAAATAATTATAGTCATCATTTATAGGAGGTTATGGACAAACCAATGACATAAATTAATGAGGCGGTAATCCACTGTCCCCATGAATTATTATTTCATAATTCATTATAATGATTTGGACATTGTTTTAGGTCCTGAACATAAAATAAAAAATTATCGTTAAATATATGTTAATTAGTTTAATATATCCTATTTTTTAAATAATATTTAATGTCAGTGCATGATGAAATAAAATTATGATTTTCATTGAAGAACACAACATCTTCTTCAGGAATCCTCATTAGTTTTTATCTAATTCATTAATAGGATAGATTTGGACTAAAAATAATGCTTCTAGGATGAGGTTATAGACAATGGGAATTCATTTGTGATGTTATTGATAGATAAAAATGGTTTTCACTGTGTAATGAAGAGAGGATTGTTGGTGTCCCTTTATAACATAGGAGAGTGTCACACTTGTAACCTATACAAATAAAAAGACATACACACATTATTGATGAGATATAGGGTTTAGAATTATATTATAAAAGAGGCTTTGAAATTTTATTGTCTAAGTAAACTCATTAAATAGATTTTATTTAAGGTTTTAAGTCAATTAAACACTTAACTTTCTAGTTTAACCATTAGGTATATCCATTTTTACCTTAACCAAGGTAATTAATTCTTAACATTTTCACTATTAATTCAGGTAAGACATTAATTTGAACATATTTGATAATATAAATTATTATCATTCAGAATATGGAATAAATTATTACAAATTTAATTCCTATAAATTGAAATATTTAAATTAAAATTAATCCCACAAACATGATGAGAAAAAATGTTTTTAAAGGGAAAATGTTCAAAACATTACAATGTGTTTATAACAAAATTCATCTAAAAGTTATTAAAATTTATAATATTTTAAAAAGTTATATTAAATTTAACTAATGTTACATTTAATCGAATTAATTATGTAATTAAACATTGTAATTATTTTAACCTAATTGAAAATTTTTAATTTAAATGCCCTGTTTTCACTTTTTAATAAAAAATATAACTTTACAAAAAATCCCAAACAAAATTAAACTCTTGATGTTAATTGGTATGATTATTTCAAAAATGATTTTAATTTTTAGTATATTTTTTATAATTGGAAAAAATGAATTCTAAATTATGTGTGCAACGTATGAGTAATACGTCTTTTATATAAGTAATGTTTTTCAAAAAAACATTTCTATTTTCATTAAAATGATTATAATTTTATCTATAATAAATAGATATCAATTTTATTTATTTTTAACATGTATAGAAAAATTATTTTTATTATTTACTTATTACTATTATTACCATTGAAATTATCTACAGTGTTATAATGAAATTTTAAATATTATTATATTTTAATAAGGTATCACGTATTGCTTAAACCCTGTGTTATGTGCATTTCAGGATATCAAACATATTGAAGTTATATAAAAAATATAACATAATATATTGAAATGTTGTATTCTATTATATTCTTGGTGTTCTATGACATGGGAAATTTTATATACGACGTTCATATTTTGAAATCATTATATGTTACATTTTAGAATAATTTTCGATGATTTTTAATCATTATTGTAGAATCTAAAAATTATGTTTGGTGGGTAAATTTAATATTTTATCTAAAAAATATGTACATATATTACCGCTTTTTGTATACCATATGATTAAACTACTATTTTAGAAACATATTTAACTGTGTTATTGGTTACCTTTTTCGATGATTTATAGAATGTTGATCAATAGATTGTTATCTCATAAAGATTTCACAATTTAGAATATAGTAATAGATATTTTTCATTGAAATTAAATATATACTTTAAAACTATTGGATTCCTTCCAAACCATTCATTTTTCATTATATTAATTTTATACATGATAGTTTAATAAAAAAAATTCTATTGATTATCAAAATCAATATAAATAATGGAATATTTTTTCAAGCTTTAGGTGCATCGATTACTTCAACAACATCATGTTTACTCATGACGATATCATAAACACTATATTTAATTTCCTGTTAATTTAATGAAACATTTTTACTCATAAGAGTAACAAAATAAACATTTTCATTAATATTGTATATAAGTGATTTGAACTATTAATTTTTTTTACCTAATGTGTCCTTCAGTTTTATAATTTACTCTATAAGGTATTATTTATCATTATGAAATTCCATAAAAATGTTTAAATGGAAACAATTAATTAAAAAAATTATGTACATCACATTAAAATCTAGAGTATATGTCTTCTATTATTTGTATATATTCTTAATCATTATAATATTTAATTATTAATCATGTATCTTATTTAAGATAATTTCCAAATTAATTATGAAATGTAATTTATCAATTTAACAATCTCAAGGTAGTGATTTATCCTTGTAGTATAATGACAGATTTCTAAAAACATTTTCCTCTCTCATTCACATATTTTTCAATATCTAGTTGCAGACCATCATATTATAATCTATAAGAGTGAACATATAGAAATAATAATAAGTGACATTATAATCATCTCCTAATCATTAAATCATATAAATATTTTATGTTCAACTAGAATGACAATTTTTCTCTGTTAAAGGTAGATCTGTGCACTGATATCTCTAGTAGATTCTAGATGGATAATGCTTGGAAACCTAGATGGTGTTAGAAATAGTAAGCCCAACATTTAAAATGTTATTAATTCTTCTCAGTTATCTCATAATATAGTCGAATTACTACCCTAGTTAAGAGGAAATAATACAATATTTTCTCTAATAATAATATACACTTGTAATGAAAATAATAAAATAAATAAAAACTCACTGATATATTCAAGGATTAGTTTCATTGAGAACCCATACTCATTATCTGGACCATCATGGGGTTGTTTCACATGTTTTCAAGGCAAAAAAATTATTTATTTATATTTTTTAATAGTTTTATCACATATTTCTAGAGGGTATCATCTGCTATGAAGATATAACATTGTTTACACATGTAAAACCTATTCTTCAATGGAACATTTAATACATGACCCATCAATTTTGAAATGGTTCATTCAACAATAATTTCAATATGATTTAATATTTAACTAAAATATATACAGAGACAAAAATGATTCTCTTCGAAAAGGAAATGATATTTGAAACCAATATTAATAATATCCATAATTCACACATATCTGTCCAGCTATATTAGCTCACTCTAATAATATTTACATGTTTTTCCTTTAAATTTATCACACAAAACTATATTCCAAAATAGAAAAAGAATCAGGTACAAATTCTTCCCATCTTCATGAATTTATCATCATGGAGACTTTCATTCGTCAAAAAAAATTTGTATCAAACATATCAAATATTCTACTTCTCATAATGGAAGAGATTTATATTTTTTCCCAAAAAAATCGTTGCCTTTATATATCCTTATAATAAAAAAATAATTTCAAAAACATGACACTAATTATTATACTAGTAATTTTTGATAAATATGAAAAATTATTGATTATTTACCTAAATTATTTTAATTATAGTCATTTTTAAATTCTATCCTATATTTTCTAATAAAATATTATAGAAATTTTTACAAATTTAGTGACCCATAATAATTGCTCAAAAAAATAACTAACCAGTAGGGTTTTTTTTATCTTAGTTTAATATATATATCCTGATCAAGTATCATAACATTCTTCGTTAAATTATTTTTATATCTTAATCAACTTAATTTTATCATATTTTAGCTACAATTTCTGGAAAAACATCCCCTAATAATTCCCAATTATTTATATGAAAATTATTCATTATATTCCTCCATATTGTTCACATTAATTAACCATAGAATTGGAAAATAGTCCTTTAATAATCAACTAGATAATAAATAATATGATCTTATTTATTTATTATTACACTCAATCATGTATCACATGAATTCATCGAACATGAATCATGTATTAATTTTTTTTATTTAGATTCAACATTGATTTATAAAAACCAAAATCATTGATTGTTTCTTTGTTCTATGAAATTTTTTATTGAAATATATTCCTCATAATATAATACTAAAATATGATTGAGATATCAAATTCATGAAAATCAGTGTTTATAAAATTCACACATAGTGTACTCATCTAAACTGGTTTAAACATGTCAAAAATTTATAGATAATGATATATTATTATTTTAATTGAATTATAATCCTAAATTCTAATCTTCTTACTTTTCATAGTTTGTATTATCTCCTCAACATATTTCAAATGGTATGTATCCTCTTCCACACTATACAAATCAATATATCATATTCTCTATATTTAATGGAAAAATTATTCATCTAATATCTCTCCATCATGGTATGTTACTTATTTCAACGCATAGGTAATAAATATAGACATTATATCATATTTTATGAGTATTCATTAAAATAAATGATTATTATCCTTAGAACCACAATAGTTTAGTTCCATTGAAAATAGGGAACATAATATTATTAATTCATGAAAGATATCCTATATATCCCAAAATGATATTCCATTTTTTAACTCTCACATAAAATCTAGTTTCTGTAACCTGGAGAAATGAAACATAACAAAGGGTTAGCTCAATTTCATAGTATTGGTAAAGAAGGGAGATAATTAAGAATAAAAATAGTATAAGGTTATAAAAACATGAGATTAAATATTTAGAAACATACTATAATTATTAAAAATAATAATCTGGTGTCATGAAATAATGATGACAAGTTCATAAGACTTGAATCATATGGAAATAAAAGATCATGATCGATTAGAGAATAACAAATTTACACAACATTGAATTTTTGGAATATGCATAAACATATAAAATCACATCCATAATAGATATGTATTACTATAGATACAATCATATTGGAAAAATTACCATACTAAATCATGTTCCGTACTCATTCAAGCCCTGTCGTACTAAACAGAGTTCACTCAATGTTCCAACCTTATCTTAATGAACATGGATTACTCTCCATTACATTTGTATATTGTTGAATATTTTTCACTCCCCATTCCATACATATCAATATCATGAGATATAAATCTTTACCAAATGAATTTGAGGGAGATATATGTCTTACCCATCATAGGTTATAACATAACAACGGTATTGGGTTATAATGTAACCACTGTTTGTTGTTAAAATTTAACAACCTTCCTTGGTACAACATAACCACTATCGTATAATGAAAATAATACATATGTGTTCCACAATATCATAATATATTAATCATAAAATATCCCTAAAAATAATTGTTTTTAGGAACATTTCATCATTTAATAACCTATGGAAAAGAAGTAGGTTTCCTAATCATCATAACATAAGCCTTGGAAAAAAATAAGAGGGATTAATTATAATATTATCATGGTGTAACACACATAAGTAAAACGAGATTCATCAATATAGTGAAATCATAAAAAGAAACCATTAATAGAAATAATAAGACTTAAATCCATGGATAATATCCCTATTAGGCAATAGGTAAAATCAACTAAAGAAATCTTATATGGAAAATGATTATTTAGATTATTTAGCACATATCATTGTTAAAAATAAAATTTCATTTAGAATTATTTTTAAAACATATATGATTTTTGAAAATAAATTTCTTTTAAAATATCCATTAAATATTATAAATGTAGTCTTTAAAAAACATTACAAATATTACCTAATAAAAAAGAACATTAATTCGAAATGATGTCTTAAAATATAAATCATTTTAGAAATCATTTTAATTTCAAATAGACTTGAAAAATTATAATGGATTTTTTAAACAATAATTTAAATAATTTAATGATGGAAATGTTATTTTATCATTAAATATCACATATTAAAACATAAAACAATGTAAATTTAAAAAAAACATAAAGGAAATTAAATGAATA
The DNA here is from genome assembly GCA_963277665.1 of Viscum album. NCBI lineage: Eukaryota > Viridiplantae > Streptophyta > Magnoliopsida > Santalales > Viscaceae > Viscum > Viscum album. Next base: position 575,268,908 of record OY728161.1, on the reverse strand, counting down.
ATTAATGAAAATAACATTGCTGAAAATGAGATGTTTCTTTCATAAAATATTCTTTTCACTAAATATTCAGTTCAAATTTATATTAAAATCCAAATAAGAAATTTTTCTAATGATACAAGAATATTCCTTTCAAAACATATTTTAAATTGTAAAAAGTTGTTAAATTGAATTTGAAAAATCATAAGTGGTTAATAAAACATTTTTTAAGGAATGATTTTGTATGAAAATGAATATAGATTGAAAATTAATTATTTCATAAAAATATTAAATTTTTAGTTATTTAGTTCATAAATTGATGAAATGTAATAGAAAATATATATTCACCATAAATAAAAATTTTATGATAAAATTAATGTGATTCTTGAAATATAGATAATTGTTTTATCATTGTAAGCATAATACTAAACAATATTGTTAAATGTTGAGATTTCAAGATAAAACTCTTTCCAATTTGGTTACACTAAATAATAAACCCCTTGAATAGTAAAATTAAAAAAAATATATCCATATAATAATGATATTAATTACAAAACCTTTCAAGGGTGTTGTATACACACCTCATAAAATATGATATTGGTATAACGTATCTTCTGGTCCAAAGAAGGAAATTTGGGAGAGAAAACCATAATTGATTTGTTAAAATTTTAACTATAAAACCAAAGAAACATATATACTAAAATGTATTTAAAAATTACTACAGTGTAAGATAATTAATATATAAATCAATGATTTGTATATACACCAAAAAAAGATGAAACTGTTGATCACATAATTTTCACATAGTAAATAAGAGTGAGATAGAAATCCATTACCTAAAGAATTCGGTTAAATAATCCATGTTTAATATATATATATGTATGTATATATATATATTTATAATTTTATGTACTATACCATCAATTGTTTTCTTTTAGAAAGTTATTACGCATTTTTGAACAATTCAATATAAAAGTTACGTTTTGGGTAATAACTTCTTCATTTTTATTTGTATTTATTAAGACTTGTTATTCTTGGCCCTCTTACTATGATCATGATTTATTGAAATCCATAATTTAATCCATGATATTAATATAATATATATTCATTATATATGAATTTATTACAGTAGAATATATTTAGAAATAGAAAATGAAATACATCGTTCATGGAGAAGATATGCCACACATATGCTTGGATGCTATTTTAATTTTATTTTGGATTAAATTAAAGAATGGATAATGATATATTGTCATTATAGAATAATTTTATGTAAAATATATAAAATAATTTCTTTTAACTAATTCATAATACGTTATATTTAAAGTATAAGAGAATAGCATAGCTTCGTGAGGCCGTAGTCCTCCATATATATGAATGATGTTATCCTATTACAAATTAATAGAGAGTGTGAAGGTATGTGTGATATAATAATTAAAAAATAATAATAAAATAATAAATTTCAATCATATTATACTTAAAATATAAATCCATCATTAGATCCTACCATGGTATGTGGTAATGGAATCCCAATCGACATGAGTTTGAATGACCATAGTCCACCATACCAAGGAAATATGATTTTGATACCCATTTTATTGGAAGTGTAAATGGTATTAGGTAATTTCAATAAAACAATAACATCACTTTATTGAGGATATTATATAAGAATTATATAAAAAATTCAAGGGGTGGAGGAAGAAGTCAAACAATTCTTCCCTTTGATGAATTCTACCTCATATTTAGGTATACTCTACAGGATTATATTAAAATCTTTCATAGGATATATTTATGACCAAATTAAGGAATATATAATATGTATAGATATTTTGGAATGTTTTTAGGTTAGTTTCTGAGTGATATAAAATGGTATGAAGGATTGAATATGTGAGGGGTGGGTATCCTTTAATAATTGAGGTGGAGTTGTATTTTGGTAAATTCTAAAATATATTTAATATTGTGAGGTCTCCCTTACATTATTTTATTAAATATAAGAATTATAATTTAGGTAAGGATTTTTGTGGTCTAGAAATACCTCCACCTCATAGAAAATAATAAAATTTATGTAATGTTATTACCTTGTATTTATGTATCCTTAGTTACACAGTTTTATTTCCTACAAAGAAAACTTGTATATTTTTATTTCCCTATTTTATTTATCCTTTATGTCCAAAATTAAAATTTATTTTCATAGATTATTTTTACCGAATTATTTTAGGTATTAAAAAAATTATTCATTAAAAATCCTATCAATGTGTTAAATTTATTTCAAAACAACACATGTAATGCAGAAGACCCCATTTTAACCTTAATCACAATTTATAAATTTAAAACATGTAACTTTTAATTATGAAAATATTTATGTTACTATTATTTTATAGTATAGATTATTATCATTCCAAATATAGAATCATGTTATTTTGAAAAATTTGATTCACATAATTGGCATAATTTAATTTAAATTTAATCCCACATATGTTATTAAAATCATGTTTTTTAATAGAAAAGGTTCAAAAGATTAGAAAGGTTTATATCCATTTTTAATATGAAATTAATTAACATGACCAAAATTAGAATAATGGATATAAAATTAAACTTATTTAACTTGAAAACAGAATCAAAATATAATCTAATATAAAAATTATAAAAACTAATTGGAAGAATTAAATTACAATTCATTATTATTCAATACAATAAAAAATGTAACATTTAATTAAATTCCCAAAACATTACCCCAATCTATTTTTTATTTGAACATTTCAAAATGATAATTATTTTTTAAAATAATAATTATAATGTTTTAAAAAGGATATTTTCAGATAACTATTCCATCAAAAGGAGAAAAATATCTTTTTTGAAAAAAAAATTTATAATATAAAACATGATTTTTGTAATATTTTATTTTCAAAAAACATGATATGAATATTGAAAAATATACCGAATATATATTATATTAGTTTCATTAATATAATTCAATAAATTTAATTTTTAACTTTTTTTGACGTAAAACATATTCCTGTGCATGAAAATATATTTACTCAACCACATTTTCTATTAACTTAAAAATGTTGTAATATTCATTTAAAATTAATTTGTAACAATTTTGTTTTGGGTAAGATGAGAACCGTATAAAAAATTGGGGCACTTAATTAATTAAAAACCAAGATGTCAAACCAGTCTAAATGAAGGAAAATTTCATCTATCCCTTGAAAAAACTGGGATTATGTCCAAAGGAATATGATCAGAAAAATTGAGGATTTTCCCATCAAAATCTTTATTGACAAGACTATATTAAAAAGCATTTTACTTCCTTAAAACAAGGGTAGTGATATAGTCAATGGATGAGAGAAACTCAAAATAATTGATCATTTAATTAACAAGACTCTAAAGGATATGAGTAGATGCATTTATGATAGGATGAAAAAATAGTTAAATCACATTCTAACCATATCTTTTTTAGAACCCTGTATTTATAATGTTCCAAATTAGTGAAAACCTCAAGCATATCATCCTCCTAAATAGATAAAATTCCACAGGATCTATAAGAACAACCAACCACATCACCAAGACTATTATAGAAGAGAGATCCATAACCTGAAGGGCATGGGTTCCCTCTTAATGAACCATCAATATTGATCCCAATCCATCCAAATAAGGGAGGTTAAAAAAACATCCATTATGACCATTGGAGGTAGGAAGTTCCATTTAATATAGATTCCCTGAGAACAATTAAGTCATATATTGAGTTCTCACAATTGAACTTCAGTGGGATTTTATCATTTCTTAGATAAAAAATAATTCCAGAAGAGATGCTTGTTGTTTGAAGGAAACACAATCAAGAAGACACCTACTCCTCACCAACTATAGAGTACCATCTAGTTCCGTAGCAGCAACCCATTAAAGAAAAAAAAATAAGCAGGGAAATCAGGACACACAACCACCCTAAAATGAAATCCTGAATAGAAGCAGTACATGGAATTTAGATTTCAAAGATATCAATGAGTGCCTTCATCATAGATGATTTTGTGATTCAACTCAGGAAAAAGGGATCTAGATCATCATAGTGTTGATGACCTAGAACACATACTGAGTGTAACAAAATTTCATACAATGGTTGATAATTATTAGTAGGGAGTTCACTATTCCACAGCCACCTAACCAGATTAAACTAAGGGGATGAATAATATTCCAATTGAAAAACCTAATAAATTTTAATAACTATAAAAAAGAAGTGAAATGAGAGTAAATAGACTTTGAGGTAATAATTCTAGACGACTTTACCTCCCAAATCCAAAAGTCTCCAATAGAAGAAAATCATTACTCTAACAATTTTCTTAATGTGATCTAGAACAACTTCCATATCATTAATATGATCATTTACTGTAATATCTATATTATTAATAAAATCACTCTAGTTAAGATATTCCAAGAGTGGAGCACAAATCCAATTAGACTTTTAAAATATATGGGAGGAATATTTAGAAACAGACCATCATGAATTAATGTAAATAAGAAAAAAGTTTATTTGAGTGAAGTTTAAACTGAGGAATCCAAGAGACTAGTGATCCCATATTTGATCCAACTATGGAACCTAGATCTCAATAATGAAATTGCCTCATAATTATCATTAATAACCATCCAAACATTTAAATATTGTAATTCTTGATTAAATAATCTGAGGTTTTCGATTCCAAGGCCCCCTTTTAATAGGGATTAAAACAAGTGTTCAAAAGAAAAGGGTCCAAGATTCATTCTAGAATGATTCTAGTTTAGATGATGTTCCATATGGACACATTAATCTATTTGATAAGGGATGTAGGACATTTATAAACCATAAATGAATAGACAAATTTAGAAATAATGTTTAATTTAACCAAGAAATCCCAACCTATCATAGAGAAGGATTTTACATTCCAAAATGAAAATTTATTTTTAATATGACCACTAATTCTTGAGAAATGACTTGCCTTTGGATGACCCCAAAGAATCGAAAAACAAAGATATGTGAAATGGAAGATTCCATCCCAAATTCCCAAGTCATTTATGATGTCCAATTTCCCGGTAGAGTAGTTTTTTCATCCAAAATAAAAATAATATTTGTTCCAACTATCATACAGGTCTGAGACATGGTCATAATTAAAAAAGAATTTGTTGATAGTTTTGATGAATCTCTTGTCCCGTTGAGTTAAAATAATGAGATTATCAGTATAGAGAAGTTGAGTAGGAGTTGAAGAACCTCAAACATCACATATTCCCTCAACATTCCATTATTAGAAATTATAGAAAGTAATTTTCCAAGATAATTTTTAGAGATAGAGAATATAATAGTGAGTCGGGGATCACCTTGTATGGAACCTCTAGTGTAAGATAAAATTTCCTCTGGAGATCCATTCATAAGAACAGAAATATGAGAATAACCAAATATAATTTTATTCCTGCATATAAATATATTCTCAAAACCAAACATGGTAAGGATATTAAAGATAAATCCATTATCCATTGTGTCAAATACTATTTATAGTTATGTTTTAGAGTATTTTCTTTCAAGTAAGAGTATTCTTTAGAATATTGACAAACTCTGATGTTGTAATGAGACAATTCAGTGTGGATCTACATTTAATGAATATAAATTTATTATATAGAACAGTTTTAATATATATAATAATCAATATTCATGATTGAATTTTCAAAATAACATTGTACAAATTATGGAATAATGAAACATACCTAAATAAATGTATCTCATTAGAATTCCCAACATTTTGTATCACAACAAGGAATTGATCATTTAAAACATGAGGGTATTTTCCACACCTAAAAAATATGAAAGAATATTTTACATACATCATCACAAATGATCTCCCAATAGGTTAGAAATTTTTTTATTAAAGCCATTAATGCTAGGGGAACTGTCTGGATTGAGACTAAAAATTACTACCTTATTCTCTGGATTGAATGGAATGTTGATGTGTCTCGAGTTATAATCATGATTAACAATCTCTGTAATAATACATTTAATAGGATAAAAATATAGGATGATCCCTTAATGAGTCTTTTTAATAAAGTGTAATCTACTCAAAAGGATCCTCTATATTATACTTGATTTGATCCCGATTATTATGAAAATCATGAGGTAGATAAATTTTCCTAACCCATTGTAGGGAGTTACAAAACAGAGTTACTGTCCCCATCAATGAGCCAATTTTACTTGAAGTTATCTTTTTTCAATGAATTTTTATATTGAGGAGATTATTTATATTAAGAGTAATCTCTACTTCCATCAAGGTAACATTATAGATGATTCCATGGATTCAATTCTACTATATACACCTAAGGGGGGATTCAATATTGGATATATTCTTGTCAATATGACAAAAACTATTTTTACTCCAAATCTTGATATTTCCCATTAGGATTGATAATTTGAGGATGCATTGAAAAACAATACTCTTGAAATCCATTGATCCCCAAATATCACGAATAAGATTCTAACATTCAAGATGTATAGACACATATTTGTTGAATCTAAAGGGAATGAGAGACTTATATCCTCTCCCAATGTGATCAACAATAATAGTTTGGTAATGAGAGTTGAACCATGAAATGGTCATGCAAGAGATGGATTCCCAAGAACACATGGAATGTTCATTAACAAAATCTCTCACAATCTTAGTAGCAACCATACCATTGAGATTTTTTTATACAAAGGGAAATAATTACCAACCAAATTAACATAAATTAGATAATTTTTTTCAAGGCATCCATGGAAACCGTTAAAGGAATAGATTTGGTCATATATCACATTTTTTCATCAGGAGAAACAATCGAATATAATTCACCCAGGACAATCCATGGTCCATCATTGGTATTTTTGAGAGAATTGGTTTCATACAAAAAGCATTACAATCCTGATATCTATTATGAGCAAAAATAAAACAAATATCATGCATGATTCCCATTTCAAAAAAAGGGCAAGTACCTATTATCTACATGCTACAACTGCAAGAGGACTAGTAACAGAGGAATGATCCAAGACCCATAATGTTTTTACATTTGTTAAAGAAATGTTTGTACCCAGAAAAATAAAGGCCATATTTTCAAGACTAGAAATTGTATTGAAGGAAATTATTTTGGGTTTATTTACTCCATAAAAATAGGTGTGTGATGTTAAATGTGATGCTTCGGAGACTTGATTATGGATTCATTAGAAAAGCCCTAGAATTTCTAGAATATAATTCTCTTATGGAACTCGATTTGGGGAATCCCCCATATTATACCCATATCATTCATTATTTATTATAAATTTTGTGGTTTTACCCTTTTTGGGATCCAACGAGTTAGGATAAATCTATCAATTTCCACAAAATTATTCTATAGATTTTATTACTCTTTGAAAACATAAGATTCATCTCTAACTAAGGGATTGCAAAGAAAAATAAGTGGATCATTATCCTCATGTACAAATTCAATAATACATGTTTAGAAACTATTTATATTTTTTTGAAATTATTTATTCAAGGTAGGAAGTGCGTTGGAGTCAAAGAGATCCTCAAAAATGGAGGAGTCAATCAGAAAATGTCCATGGATTGATTCAGAGACATCTACATTCAGGCTATCTGGGTTGCTATTTATGGGGGAACGTGGTGCTACCGATGGTTATCGAGATTGATCAAAGATGATTCTTTTGGCTCATCCACCTTATTCCTTGTGGAAGAGATGCTCATAGGATCAATTCTCTATGATATACAAATGTGGGTAGGCATAATATTTGAATGGGCCATCCTACTATTATCATCATTTGAGTTTAAAAGAGTGAGTTCCTTCGGAAAATGAATAACCATATCAATCATGTCATTAGCAACGGGGTTTAGTAGATAATGATCCTCCAAATTCAATATCATTATTTACACCAAATCATTAATATACTGAGAAATTTCAAAATCCATAAAATCATCATCATTTCCTCATCCAGAAGGCACTTGTAGAAAAAATGGAACATTTGGGCAGAAATATATATGAATATTATCCTCTTCCTCTACAATATATACTGAGGGCTTGTTCACACTGACCCTTATAGAAGAAGTAAAATACTAGTGCTTTCTGTCCAATGGTTTTTTAGTGAGATTTTTCTCATTGACGACCCCTTTGTTCATAGAAGAATAATTTACTTCATTTCATTAGTTAATTTTAAGAGGGTTTCTAACCATATTTTGGATCACTCCACAAGTTAATATAATTACATACAATCATTCAAATGTCATAGAAGGGATTGATACACTCAAACTCAATATTAACATCAAATTTTCAATCATTATCAACCAGAGATATTTATTTAGTGCGTTCAGAATTCATGTTGACATCCACTAAAATTCTACCATAATGACCAAGATCACCATCCATCCTTATTTTATCCATATTAATAGGTATAAAAATTCATGAAGCTTCATATTTAAGAATTTTATGATTCTAAAACAAAAAATTTAGACCATAGCACCTAATATAAATCTGGTAATTGAATTGTTTCTTTTTGAAGGGTTCAAAGTTACAGTACAATTATAGGGACTAGAGAATACTCATTTTGAGTTGTAAGTTTAAATCACTATGAGCTATCTATAACACATATCAATTATGATAAACAATATTGAAAAATCCCCTTTCAATTGGAATAACCTTCCATGTGTTAATATCCCAACAAATGGAGATTATGTTCTTAGTATTAGTGTATGACCATGGATTATCCCATCATGATAGAATCATTCACCCAAAATGAATGAATTATTATAAGTTAAATAATTATTGTAGGGAACTCAAATATACCCCCACCAAGAATCTAACATCTCCTATTTTTTGGATATAAGATTGGTTGGGAGTATCCAATTTAATTGGATCTTGATAAATGGACAGAGCCTCTATAAATGAAACTATATCTTTTCATTGAGAATAACCATAAAGAAAATAATTGTTTAAGGAATGAGGATATCCTTTGAAGGAAAACTCCCATTATAGATATAATGAACTCATTCTCAATCATAGATCTTTCTTCTAAGGAAATCGACATGGCCATGTTGAAAATACCCACATCCGACTCTATATTCACCCCTTTGAAAACTGTAACCAAATAATTTATTATATTTACATGTGTAGCAAATATAATTTCAATTTTTAGTTAATATTATTCATATCTCCATTTTTAATGGATAGATGGTAATTATCATATATTATTTTATTATTATGTCATGTTTTTTGTGAACTTGTTGTTCCATATATCACTTGGTAAACATAATATTGTGTGTAATGAATTCAAAATATAGTGTTGTGTGTAAAAAATTAAAAAATTAATGTTATATTTAATAAAAGATAATATTAGTGAATCAAGAATTAATTTTGAAAGGATTAAAATAATTTGAAAATGATTTCACAAATTATTATTGTGTGGCATTCTACCCCCATCAAAAAACATTTATCTATTGATATTAATCTTGAAAATAAATTGATTTATATTTGAAAATTATTTAATTAAAATCATAATCGTAAAAATTTGTTTGAATATCTCCCTTAAAATGTAATTAGGGAAACATAATGGTTTCCAAATGTTAATCACAATTTTTTTCCACAAACAAGAACATATATGAGAAGTGAAAACATGGACACAAAAGTGAAAACTAACTCCCAAATAATGATGTAAAACGATATAAAAATGGTTAAGATAAATTTAATGAAAAAATAATCCATTAACCCAAGGGATGTTAAAATGTAAATTTTTATCATAAAAATAGATGATATAAGGAAATGTAACTGTTTTGATGTATTTTTCCTAATGTTGGGAAATTCATTTTTTTCCATATCAGATTACTACATATGAACATGAAATTAAATGATACAATTTTATTTATTAGTAAAAATTTGACCCTTTGGTTGTTTTATGATGAACATCCAGATCACCTCTTATTACAAAAAATGAATGTGAATTTATTATGCCTAAAGCACTAAGAAATGAGAAGATCCATAAATATAAAGATAGGTCAAACTATCTATCATTAGTTATCATTATTGAAAAAATGTTATAACATGTTATACATTATACATAAATCACCAAATTATAATGTAATACATATATCCATAAAGCCTCATCCAATGTTCATCATAAAATATTCCAAAACTGGATAGCCTTATAACCCTTCTGAAATGTGAAATTTATAAAGGTGACAACTAATTTTCCCAAAATCAACTCAATAAAATTCTACCATGTACTAAAAAGTAGATATTCATTATCACATACCAAAAATATTAATACATTTATCATGTATTCTCCTAAGGAATGGAAATAAACTAAATTAACATATAACCATATAGAAAACAAAATTCCTTATCCATTTATAACAAAAAATCATGATTAGAAGATATGATACATAAATCTAACAATGAAATAAACTCCATCCATGATTATATAATCCTCTTTGAAAAAAATTATTAATCAAATGCAAGTTTTTAATTATTCTCCAATTTAGATTAATAAAATCCTTTATATATTCATCCGAATAACATTACCACAACATCTGAAACGTATTATGTGTTATATTTCCTCAATGAAAATGTCATATTATTATTCTACAATAACTCTTATTTATATTATGATTTATATATCCGAATTCAAAAATTCCAGTACATATACATTTTAGTTACCCCACATCATATTTATATTAATAACTATACATCATCATCATATTAAATGATACCTCATTCCCTAAATATTTCATTTTTAATATCATTATCATCACCAATATAACTATTACTCATACCACCTTACTGATTACCATTTGGATCATTCCCCAGAGGAAATAATTTTTTTTCAAAATTCCCAATCATTCCATAGTTGAATCATTAAAACGTAAATGATTTATTAGGGAGACCAATATATCGATCAATTATATTGATTGAAATCTTCAATTTTTATCACCAATTACTTTCTTTGTGTATGTATTTTCCTCGATTAAATTTTTTATCATCCCTCCCAGACACTACATTGAGCGATTCATTCCACATTAATGACATATATGAATATAAATCTCCTTTCATCAATGGTTTCCATTACCAAAACCCATATATAACTATACAACTCTCTACAAGGGTGAATATGAGAGTTTTTTAAATTTCACATGCTTAATCATGTTCTATTATTACTAATTATTAATAATCACCTTATTATTTACATTTTTCATCATTCAATTTTGATTCTCATCAGGAAAATTTACAATCAAATTCAATATTAACTTGTTTCATTCATGTTCCTACCATTTACTAAAACCAATATGAATAGTATGAGAATCATTAATCATAGTGGGGAACTATATAATTCTAAAAATCATTGATATTTTGTTTTTATAAAGAAATATATTGTTCAATCAATGATACCATATTGTCAACCTTTGTAATTCAGGGTCCATATATATTTGTATTCTTTATTAAGGTTCATAAAGTGTTTTTGAATTTCTAAATCATACCCCACAAGGGTATCAAACAATGTGTGTAGTAAGAGCCATTGTCAAAAACTAGTTCCAGATCGATTATACCTCAATATTTTGTTCCCATGTTTGTTACTCATTGGTAAATATTTTTCAGATCAATATCATTTTTTCGTAACCAAAAACCTATATTATTTCTCTAAAATCACTTTCACAATCCTTTACCAAAATTCAAGGAAAATTTACTAATATTTTAATTGTACAAATAATTTTCCATAGAAACATAAATAGGTATATTATCAGTATATCCCTAGATATATCACTAATTATTCCTCATTATAGTCTTTACCATTTAACTAAACATTTCCTTTGATACCAATTATAGAGACCCAGGCTTAATATAAATAGATATTAAATAATTTAAGTGTAAATTCATTCATTACACAAACACATTCCTAGGAACCTTAGTAGTTTAGTTTATTTGGAAACATGGAACACTATCATAAGAATTCCTGGAAGATATTAAATGACTCCCATAAAGAGATTCCATTTTTGTACCCCTATTATAGAAACCTTAATCATATTATGGGGAAGTAAAACATAAGAAAGGGTTATCTCAAATTCTCAGTAAGGGTAATCAATAGAGATACATAACCATAACATAGTCATAAATTTATTATAACTTGATAATAACATTTGAAAACCATACCATTCATATAAAAGATAATAATCATTTTTCATGTAATAAAATTTGTTAGTTCATAAGACATAAATCACATGGGAATAAAATAAAATGATCCAAGTCATAATATAATAAAATGACATAGAATTTTTGGTATACCGAAAATATTATAAAACAATTTTCATTCTATCAATTGTTCACTAATAATAAAATAATATTAGATAATGTCTCCTATTTTGATGGTTTCATAACCTATTCCAGACATATATTACTAAAATGGGTTCAATCCCCATTCTGTCAATGTCTTACTATATTAGATTCACTCTCTATACATGTCTTGTCTTATTTACCCTAGTTCACTACACATTCCTCTTTTATCCATATCCTAACATACAAAAATTTATTCACTCAATTATAGGGAGTTATATGTCCCAACAAATTTTATTACAACATATCCACTATCCATTGTTAAAATTTAAACCTTTTCCATGGTTATAATGTAACCACCATCATATAATTAAACATAGAAATATGTGTTCCAAATGATAAAAAATCCTTCATCGTATGAAAATAGATGAAAAGAAATGGTTTTTATAAACCATTAATCATGTTATAATCTTTGTAAAAGAAATAGTTTTTATTAGAATCATAGAAAAACCCATTGAAAATGAAGTATGTTTCATAATAATATTATTCTTGTTTAACTCATGTAAGAGAAATGGGATTCATAAAGATCATTACATCATAAAAATATGATATTTATAGAATGAATATGAATTCTGTCATTAGATAATATCCATTGTAAGGCATTTGTAACGTAAGAAAATGTAATCTTAGATGTGAAAAGATTATGATTTACCATTTAAATTATTTCTTGGAGGAAAATTACTTCTCATTGAAAATAATTTTTATAATATAAACCGTTTTTGAAAATATATTTCTATGAAAATTAACTTCAATGGTTTCAAACAAATCATATGGAAAAAAATTAAATAATTTATTTTAAAAAATAACATTCCTTTTCAAATAAATTCTTAAACTATAATACATTTTAGAAATAAATTCATTATAAATATACTTAAAAACATATAAAGGAATCTAAAAAATTTAATTTTGATCGTTTCTGTGGAAAATACCCATTTAACTATGAAAAAAATTTAAAAATTTAATCATTTTGTGAAAAAATTCATTTAAAATAATATTTAATAATTACAAATGTTTATTTATGTAAATTTATTTTTAGGATGACTTTGTATTTTCTTTATTCCATAAAAATTAAATTAATTATTTTTTGACAGTTTTTTTGTAATAATCAAACATTAATTTCATGTAATTTTACATGAAAATTACATTAATTATTATTTTAAAAAATTCAGATATAGGTAATAATGATAATAAAAAATCATACTGTGTTAATAACACTTTTTCTAAAACTTTTTTGTAAAACATTATTTTTTTATAAAAACTGTTTTGACTGAAAATGTTATTATTCGTAAAAATAATATTTTGAAATATTCAAAACATTAAGAGAGGAAAATTACAATAAAAAATTTATTCTCATAAAATAGAATAATTATAATATATATTTTTGGAGATAAATCAGAATACTTCATCATTTTAATAATAATAATCATAAACATTATAGATAAATGATGTGATTTCATTGTAAAAGTCTTACCAATTTGTTGTATTTGAATCATAATTCCTATGAATTAATAACATTAAAAAAATAATAAAATATCAATAAAATTAATAATTTAATGATATAACCAATCCACATGGTATTATTTACACCTCATAGAATATGGTAGCAACATAATATAACTTTTTCCCAAATAAAGTAATTTAGAAAAAAATACATTATTGATTTGTTATCAGATAAAATATAAACCACATTAAAGAGGGATACACAAATATATATATAAATAAAATCATTGATAGTTATTATAATCCTAACATAAACTGATTTGGTTATATACACCACATAAAAGTAACATGTGGTAAATATGATATTTTCCTCATAGAAAATAAATTTGAGATAGAAATCCCTTTGCATAAGTCATGAAATCATTCTTACACATTGAAAACTAAAATATAATATATCAATTTATATTATAAATATTTACATTATAACCATATATATAACTTTACCATTTAATATATTATTTTATTAAAATTTTTTATTACTCGATCATTAACAATTCCAAGCTAATGTTTTATTTCAGGTAATAATCTCTCTATTTTTCATATATGTTATGAAATTTTATTTTTTGTCTTGTTAATTTGATCATGATTTAATAATATCCATATTTTAAATCAATATATAAATATCACTTATATTCATTAATGTTTATTTATTTCATTCCATAACATTTAGTTGTAGGAAATGAAATGAACTGTTCATTGTGACAATATGCCGTATAGACACATGAACACGATCTTCATTTCATTATATGATTTAATAAGAAATAAAATTAAATGATATATTATAATTTAATAATAGTTTTTATTTCCAATATATCTCATATTTTCATTAAATATGTCATTAATATATTTCATGTAGTGTGTGAGCATGTCGCATCACTTAGCGAGGTGGTAGTTTGCAGTACACAAGAACGACATTATCACATTCCAAAATAATAGAGAGTATAAAAATATATATGATATAATTATTATATAATAATTATACCATCAAATATATGTTATATAAACTATAAATCCATCATTATGTTGAACCATTAGAGGTGGTAATTGAGAGAAAATTGACATTGGTTCATGAGGTGATAATATGCCTTACAAATTAATGATGATTTTTAATCAAATTTATGAAAGTGAAGATTTTATTAGGTAATTACCATAATATAAAAAAATTTAAATGTTAAATAAACAAATTTTATTATATAAAAACTTTATAGAAACTATATAATGGGGTGGAGAATGAAATAAAACAAAGATACCCACTGATGAACATTACCTCTTATTCATGTAACCTTTTTATGTATTCTCACTACAGGAATTCCTAGGATACAAATATGAAAGAATTATTGAATATATGATATTGGGATACAATTTTTTAAGTTATTTAGGGTGGTTTTTTTAACCAACTGTGTTTGATTGTTTGAAGATATATGGGGGGTGGGAGTTCCCTTTTATAGTTGAAGAGGAGTGGAATTTTTTGTAAATACTATAAACTATAAACTATTGGGTTGTATCCATTACATAACATCCAAAAAAATTTGAATAATAATGTAGGGGATATTTAATTTGGTCATGAATCACCTCCAACATAAAATAATAAATAAAATTTTAAAATTATTTATTTTAAGCTTTATCTTTAATCAATTTTACCATTTTAATTTTAACCATGACAACTAATAACATTTTTTTACCTAGGTAATATATGGATTCATAAAAAAATTAAAAATTGTTTTATAATATTAATTATAAAAACATAATCTAAATATGATATATTTTATATTATATAAAATAAAATGTATTTGTGAAATTAATTTCAAAAGAAAAAAATTAATTCATAAAACCCTATTTTGAGTTTAATCAGGTCAATTATTTTTAATGGTTTTCAAAAATCATTATCATTAGAGATTGATTTATACTTATTATATAATAAAAATTATTCTCATTACCAATTTTTATCCAATTGTTCCCAAATTAAATTCACATATGTGGAAAAATTTAATTTAAAATTAATCCTAGATTCACGATGAGAATATAGGGATTTAATGTAAAAATTGTCAAATGTTTACAATTTTTTAGTATAAAAATTCAATAATAAATTGGTTCCATTAGAAGTAAATTTTAACAAATGATATAAAATTGATCTATTTTTACAACCCATTTTTTCCCAATTTTTTCCAAATTAAATTCACATACGTGGAAAAATATAGTTGAAAATTAGTCACTGATACCCAATGAGAATATGGGGTTTAAATGTAAAAATAGGAAAATGTTTACAATGTTTTATTATAAAAATTAAATAATAAATTAGTATCAAAGAAATAAATCTTAAAAATGATATAAAATTGATTTAAAGTTATGTTAAAACCAACTCAATATATAAATTATCATTATAAATTATTTAAGTGAAAATATAGTTTTGAATTAAAATATAGTATATTTCTTTTGTCATTAAAAATAAAACATTAAAGGAAAATAGAAACAATTAACCTAATTGTAAATTTGAAATTTAAATTTAAACTATAAGTTTTTTTATTTTCAAAAAAATATTATAAAAGTTTCATATATTATATTTAATATAACTTATCCACTAAAAAACAAACTTATTTTTACAAAACTAATATTTTTAGCCTAGAAGTCGATTTATTATTATATATTGTCTAAAAAACTAAGTCAAATGTTAAAAAATATAATGAATATATAATATTAAAAAATAATTAGTATAATTTAATAAATTAACTTTTTTAATTTGTTATATAAAACATACTTATGTGGATAAATTTTTTGTTCTCAATAATGATTATATATTATTTTCAAAATGGGTTTCAATTAATTTTTAATTAATTGGTGAAAAATTATATTTTTAAATCAACATTTGTACTCCATATATTTTCATAATTTATTTTATCCTATTCATATTCAAATTTTCTATTTCTTGGTAGTAATTTTCATATAATATTTTAAATGTATGTATTATTTTTTTTCAACTCGTTGTCTCATGTATTGAAATTTCATATCATTAATGTATTTAACACTATTGAAACATAGTTTTTCATGTCAAGAAATCAATTTTCATTATTATGTTTATTGATAGATATTTTTTTTTCTAAAACACATAATATCAAAAAAAATTAGTTTCTTTTGAAAAATGTTTCACCAAATATCTGCGTGTTACATTCCTTATAATTCATGAAGTATATCATAGTAGTTGACAAAAGGTATTAAATGATTCTCACATATGAATATAGAAATAATGAATGTAGCCCTTGACAATAGCATCATGGTGGTAGAATCTCAATATCTGAAAGCATGCCAATAGAATATGAAATCATGAATAGCCTTTATGTAGTTTATAAGAGATTTATAAAACCGGTATATAGACTTCTACTAACATTACACTAACCTTGAATTATATTTTATCAAACATACATACTTTCTGCTAGGATTATGAAGCCTCAAACTACCTTTACACAATATCAACTACCATAATGTAGGGTTTGTAGTACCCATTGATAGGATGCGACATTTACACATTACACATATATAATGACCGAATAGCAATAAAAATATTTTTAACCCTTGCATTGAATCCCATATGTGGGATGTTTAATTTACACATTACCCTTACATAATACATGGATACCATTAAACTATCCTTTTACCCTTATGATTGGTATTATTTTACCAATAAAGAAGTCATGAATACCCTATCATAGTGAGTTATAAATAGATGGAAATTTTATTAATCATACTCAATGTGATATATACCATTACAAAACTAGTGTAAAATTATATTTAAATTTTCATAGATTATAGAATGTTATTGTTGTGACCAGACATGACAGGGTTCGAGACACAACTCCCCAAGACTGCCTCTAGTTGGACAGGGGCATCCGACTTATTCCAAGTAGGAATATCATATAGATGGGTGTAATTTTCCTAATATACATGTATTCTCACACTTATACCAATTAAATTATGAATATATATGATATAAAAATATGTAAAACTAACATTTATGCTTAATTTTTTTCCAAATTAGAGTATAACATAATTATTGAAAGGGTAATGTGCAAAACAACACCGAACAAATAAAAATAATAAAATTGTCTAACTTGATCGAAAGAGGGGATTATAGTTAAAGGAAACGTCTAGAAAGCATATCATCCATGCTATGATTAACACCTCAGTAGGTCAATATCACTAAGATCGGTCTACCTTGGGCCATCCATGGACACTGTCGAATGTCCTATGGTATGCAGAAGACACCAAACATGTGTGGGAAAATCCAATATTGTGGTGATTATAAGAATACATAGTATTAACCCTAAAGTATATAAAATAATAATGGACAAAATAAAAGAAAACTGTCTACTCGACTTCGATAGAAGGAACCCAATTGAGAGAAATGCTCTCTATCGAACCTTCCATAGATGTAAATGACAAGTCATCTATATCTACAAGGGTTTTCAACCCAAACATGTGACAACCCCACATGGAATTGATATTATATGATACTAGACTACCATGGCCCAATCCAATGAGGCCCACACCACAACAACCCAATCCAAAATCCAATGGGACAGAGGATATCGACTAGCACTGAGTAGACATATCAAATAAATTAGAGTAATTATCCTAATATACCTGTGTGAATGCACCCAGAACCATATCAATGTTACACTGTAGATATATGATATGAAAAATATGAAAAAATAAAATGCCTGAATATATCTATACGAAATCATAGTAAAATAGAATTACTAAGAACGAAAGGAAAAACAGTGCCCCCTAAATAAAAAACTATAAAAGAATCCAAAATACTTAGAAGGAGGTGATAACTATCAAATTAAACTGCCAAATGCTCCCCAGAAAAGCTCTTGTAAACACCTTCTTTGGTCTTGATCAATAATATCTATCAACCTCGAGTCCACCATGCACATCATCAAAAGTAATGTTTTTTGAACAAGAAACAAAACATTTTGGGTCCTATCACATTTAAGGGTGAGAATAAAAATACCGAATTGGTGCCTCGAAAATAATAAAAGATAAAAGAATAAACTAAATTGAAATAGTCTGCTCGACCAAGCCCAAGGGAACCCAATTTCTAGGTCCAAATCTAGTTCCCAGCTATAGAGGTCATGTCATCCACAAGTTTCCCTAACACCGTCTAATTAATCCCATGTAAAGATGTCCACCCTCACCACTGTGCACATTTGAAGAAGCACTTCTCTGGATTATCCACTACATGCATCCAATCTAACAAAAATAAAATACTTACACCTCTCCACCACCATGGAGATGAAGGAGTACTAACCCAAACTAACCCGTGAATCATTGGCACCCCATTTATTGAGGGGCACACACCTCATCCTGTTGAGGGAGAACTATCTTTTAACTAGGCAATGATCAAATCATATTGAGGGGCCCTCTCCTTATAATTATTCTCAGTAGCTGAGGGACCTCTAAATCTAAAGGAGGACCTGCTCCCCACCACTAATTAGAGATAGGAGAGTAATACTTCATAAGATAGGACCTACACCCTAGAACAACAAGGGAGTACCAATCAGAGAAGGGAGGACCCACACCCTGATAATATAGGGGGGGGGGGGTGAAACTTTATAGATCAAGGAACCAAACTAAAAACAAGCATGGGTGTATAAATCTATAGCTAGAGGAAAAGAACCCTAACACAACATAGTAGTAACAACTCTTCCGAAAAAACATGAATAGATAACCCACACCCTAGGATGATAGGAGAGAACCAAAACCAAGGATAGATGACTTGTTCCCAAACACGATGGGGGAGTACCGCTCTATCTGTATGTTATTTATGGAAGACCCACACCCACGACCAATAGTGGAGTAATAACTACATATGTAGAGAACTCTCACCTTAGTCCAATAAGGGAGTACATACTCTACCTTCCATGTAGTATGGATTTCCCACACACTAACATTGTAGTGGAGATATTTCCAATTATACCAACATCCCAAGGAACCCACTCCCTAGCATATTAGGGTAGTAACAGAACAAGGGGAAAATAAAAAAAGGTAACAAACCCATGCCCATGACGTGGGGAGTCCTATATCTACCAAATCAGGGTGGTATGAGAAACTTGCGGTCTAAAGATACAGGGGACTACAAGTCTCAGAATCTCGGATCATGAACCATAGTAATGTAAAACATTAGACCAACATAGATTAAATGGATTATTTCTCGATATATTCCACATCAGATCTTGTATGATGTAACAGAGGCCACCATCTCTTTAAATGTTAAATAACAATAAATATAGTATTTTCAGAAGACAAAATTTGATTCCCATAGAATGTTATTTGGAAGAAATATATTCACCTAGGAGTACAAGATATGCATAATAGTACACAAAACTAGTCATCCGACTGAGAACCTAGTTGTGTATCTTGTATACAGAGTTTAACAACTCTCAAAGGGGTACATAGATTGTAATGGTTTTACATTTCATGTCTCACTTCACCCGAACCCTGGACATGTTCCCCTTATACAAAGATCAGCCAACCCTGTCCCTTACACATTGTGCATCCCATACTACATGGCCTGTTTGGGGAAATGTTTTACATGCTGGTGTAGTTTTCAATGTCTATGTACTGGACCCTATGTCCATGTAAATGGGTCTTGTGCTAGTACATGTCCATGTAGTTTCACACAGCTAACAAATGCCATGTCCCATAGTCCCAATGTTTGGGGAACTACATGGAATGTAACCATGGTACATGAAATGTTGTTCCGAAATATCATCTTCCAAAAATTGTAATGGATACATGACATGTATCATTGGACTACACCACATGTAGATTGCAATTCTTGTGGATAATTAATTGAAAAAGTCCCCAATTCATCCCCATTCATCAACTAAACACACAAATCTACCCAGTTAGGACCAATAGAATTTGAATTTGGTATCTAGAACCATAAGAAAGAGCACAAGAAAGGGATCAAAACTAAAACTCAAATTTCCTACCTAAATGGAGAAATGACAATGCATTAGATGATTAAAGATGCCTAAAACATGCTTATCTTCAATCTAATGAATATATTCATAAATAATGTAGATTAACATATTTTCATTGCTTCAATTTGGAATGAGTTTGTCATTTCCAATGGGAGAAGAGGAGTGGAGGGGTATATTAACTCCTCATTATGTCAGGAAACTATATGTTGGGGGGGGGAGTTGGAATAGTAGGTACAGGTTTTAATTAATTAAATTTCATTACATTAATTAATTCCATCTCATCCATCCCTCTAACTCTCCTCCAACTAAAACTCCCCCTGAAGTCAACATTAGGCCACACATAGGGTAAACATATCATTCTAGACTCAACTAAGGTCTCATAAATATAATTTGACATACTGTTTGGGAGTTATTACTTTTTTCAAGTGAAAATATGCATTCATGAAAAAAAATATTTAATATTTTTTACATCACCACAATGATGCACCCCAGGTCAAAGATTCTTATGATGACTCAGCGCATAACATGAGAAATATTCACAAGAATATTCAAATTCCATTCGATTATAAACCCAAGTCATTATTATGATCCTTATCTTTTTATTGAAATCCAAATCTTATGAATAGCATGTATGGTAATCTAAAAACACCTCTTAATTATTCCAAAAGGCTTTGAACATCATATCATCTTATCAATATAATTCATGAAATAAAACTATAGGTGAAAAATAGTATCTATTTTTAATTTTTACATTAATATGAGCTCTAAAAAATTGGATAACAATGATTAGAAATTAAAATGGATAATTTTCTTACCAAATGATATCAAATTTATCAAGAATAAACTTTAAACTCATCAAGGAATATGCATAATCCTTCTCAATTTTATCTCAAACGAATTCCAAATTTATCATATCCGGATTTATGACTAATTATATAGGAATTAATAGTATATTGTCATTAATGAATATAATATATTGTAAAAAAAATTATAAGCATAAAACATCCAAATTAAATTATAAATAATGTTGCTTTTTTATTTAATTATATTTTAAAATGATTCCCGCATTATTTTTGTATTGACGTGAACCAATGAGGCCAAACATGTGACTAACCCAAGACTTCATGTAAGATACCATATTCTTTCCATGTACTTCATCCTTTTAGGTTTTTATTGAATGTATTTATTTATCCATTCCTTGACTTCAAAACAAGGTGGTTTAGTCTTTTATGGATATGGAGATACATTGTTATGGAATGTGGCCTAATTTCCATTGATTTATACATGTTTTAATTAATGGAGTTTATATTAATAATGGTAAATAGTATTATGAGTTTTTTCATGAGTTTATATGGATTGAGAATGGTTTCTACCACATTTAAAGAAGATGGATTGAAAACTATACTTTGTAAAATTACATATTGTATACATGTTAAACAACATGAAACTATTTCTTGACATATTGAAGGAAATGGTTCATGATGTAATTATGTAACACATCATGTACCAAGATCATATCATATAATTTTTGATAATGGTTAAAATTAACCTGAGGAGAGTTGTTTATTAGCATAACCATTTATGAATTAATACAAGATGTTTAAATGGGATAAATGATGTGAAATTATAGTGAGTAGTGGATTTAATTAGGGATCTCATATGACATACTACATTACTTCATTCCACCTCTTATATTTAAATGCTACAATGAAATCTTGGAAATTTTTTGTTTCGTCTCTCTATTTTAGATTTCATGTTTCATCATTTGATCCATAGTGAGATGTTCCTTTTAGTATTTCCCCTCTCTTCTATTGTTTATTGTTATTTTTTAGCTAATATTTAGAAAAATTTTGGTTCTCATTTAAATTTGATGTTTTAGGTTCTATTTTAACTTCATTGATCTCAATATCCATATTTTAAGTTAGCATTAACCCTTATAATTGCAAATAAATCTCCATATAATGGTTAGGTGTCTAAATCATTACCCAATAACCTACTTAATTTTGAAGTATGTGAAATGTTTTTATTATTTACACATAACATGTGCGTGAATCTATTGAATTATGAATTGGATTGTTCCATGGATGCATTTATATCAAATGGATATTAACATGTCTGATGAATACCGATTGGGTTTCCAATCCGTAAATTTATTTATGAATTCGCTAATGGATTTTGTGTGATTAAGATGACAAGAATTTCATGTGATTTCTTAATATAGATTCTCTATGGAAATGGATTTGTTTATAAAATTAGTATTACATTAATTGTTTAAGATAAAATTGATACATTATAATGAAAATTGATAGATAAATTCTCATATTTATAATTTAACATCAATCCATATGATTTCATATTTGGAAATATTTTTTTACCATAACTAGTGTTGTGAGTCAAGCTATAATTATTATATTGAGTGAGATATTCCACAACCATTGTAGAAACGCTTATATTGAGCTGGATCAACATATTCCCAAGATTTAATACTTTTACTGAATAGGATCAGATGACTCCCATGTAGTAATTATTATATTTGTAGGGCTATGCATAGTCCCATAATGTAATGCTAATATTGAACTGGTTCAGCATAGTCCCGTAATAACCATGTGTCTATAATAAATTTTTACTTGTTTAAATAAATTTCTATCATATTATAGAAATAAAATTATATAGAAACATAGAAAAAGTTATTCTATTAACAAAAAATATTACATAGGTCCATCACAAAAACTATTAAAATACAAAAATTAACAACGAGAAATAAATAAAAAATTCAAAGAAAATATATTTTTAGAAAATATCGATTACACCAATACCTAAGAATAAACGATCCTGAGAACAAATTTATAGAAAGGATACAAAATTTTATTAAACCAATATAAATTATATAAAATATAAAATATTACCTTGAGTGAAATTTATGTGAATAATGAATGTATGAATGAAGAGGTATTTTTATGTGGAAATGTGACCAATAGAATTGTAATGTCGTAGTTTTAATAGTAACATTGTTCCATCCCAACCTAAATCACTAGGTCCAAAATGGAATGAAACATGACCCTATACGTGCCTCCCCATACGCAAGGGGATGCTGAATAGCAGCGATGACGTCTAGTAGAAATTTGGGGAGACTATACCCTTAGTATCGAGACATAAGATCAATAATACAATAACAACTATATAAATAATAAAAATATAATTGGGAAAGGTAAGTATGGGATACATATAAATTAACAATTCCACAAATTGGAAAGAAAAACATATTAACTAGTAGAAAAAACTAGAATGTAAATAAATAATCATTTGTGGGGGTGCTCCAGTGCCTGTATTGATCTGTTGTAGCTATATTCTCCACCACTAAGCAATCCACCTTAGGGCCCTTTCCCTTTATTAGATATCTAGGGAAGAAATATACAAGAGCACTGAAATGACCAAGTAGGGTGTGAGTACAAGACATAGTTGGACACCACCATGTAATCCTGAACCAATTGTGCTCAATATACTAGTGTATGCATAGTAAAAAATGTTTAGTAAGCACACAATCCTAATATGAGTGTTTGGGCATTAACCAAGCTGCCAAAATCCATGAACAATCCTACTTGGGGTCTATGATTTATTGGATAACCATGGTGTTAGATGAATCAAGGATTTCACATTAGTATAATGAATCATGTTTCTATGTAATATTGTGTGACAATATTAATGCTCTGGAAGTATATATATTTCTATTTTTGTACAAGGGAAATGAGAGATAATCACCTTCCCATAAACATTGAGTGGACATACTATGGACTAAGAGCTAATCCTATACCTTAGTAATTGAATCATATTATCGAGAAGAAATACTATGAACCAATATCTAGTATATCCCGTCTTAATTTTGTAAATCCCAGGGAATCATTAAATTCCATTATTTTTCCTTGATCCCTCATCATTCGTCATGTGCATTCATCCTCCAAAGGATAACCCATGTCTTATGGTCTTCTACATGATACTTTCAATGCATCATTGTATTCCACATTGTCAAATATGTGCATCCCAAGGAATAGTCCAGTTCTTTCCTCATGTATTGGGCCCTTTTTGTCAGTCATGCACATCACCCCTCCAAAGGATAACACAAGTTGCAATAGTACACTACATAGATTCACCTAGTCATCATCATGTGCCAACCCCATGCATCAGAACCTCATTTTCAGTCATGTGCATCCCTCCTCCAATGGATAACATAGGTTGACGATACACCTATCTTGTCTCTAAGAACAAAATGACATGGTATAGACAACATGGAAGGATATATATATATACACACAATAATAAGAAATCATCATGACTAAATTATCATAGAATGTATATGTAATCAAATCATAAATTGAATAAATACCTACAAATACTAATTGAAAAAAGTGTAATATAGAGTTTTTTGGGGCTACCCACATACCCATAGGCATTCACTATCTATCATGGTCATTAAACACACCTGCACATAATCATACTAATGGAATTTTTTTAACTCGAAAAGGTTAAGGTAATTTCTACAACAATAATTTTAAAACCTCTCGTGCTTTTCTAACATCAGGTCAATAAGTTAAGGTTTTGAGCTATTATAATGACGATGATCAAATTATTTCACTTCTCTTCCTTGAATAATAATATATATTTTATTTCAAAAAATAAAACAACACATGTGAAAATTATTTCTCAATATTTTACAATTCTCAAATTATTCATAAATTTATTGCACACCCTGCAAAATTTTAATTATCATTATAGCCTTTAATAAGTCACATGAAATGAGTATTCATGACAATTAATTTAATTTTATCACATGCATTGAAAAATTAAATTATTATTTCATAATTTATAAAAATATCAAATGAAATGATAATTTATCACTTTTAATTTGATTTTATTACTGGAAATGAAAAATTAAATTATTATTTTATCATTTCTAATATATCACATGTAAAGATAAATTTATCACTTTTAATTTAATTTTACATTATGTGATGATAACTTAAATTATTACCATATCATTTCTAAAATATTACATGAAATGATAATGTTATATCACATGAATTTATAATTTAAATTAAATTTTTTCCACATGAAATTATTATTACTATTTATTATTTATCCTTTGAGTAATTACGTGAAATGACAATTAAAATTATTATCATTGATCAATATTATGCATTGATAACAATAACATCGAATTATAAATAAATTATCATGTGTCTTGATAATCATAATTTCTAGTTTACCTTTATATTATCATATGTGTTTGATAACTACAAATTTAATTTTATATTACTCTAATACAATGATAATTTTATTAAAACCTGTCCTCTTATGATTATCTATATAGATATATATTCACATATGGGTGTATATATAAAAATGCTAACATATATATATATATATACATAAATACACTCACACATATATATATTTTGATTATTTTGACAAATTATCTTCATTAAATAATCATATTTATCAATTGATAATTAAAATGATCATCCAATAATGGTTTTTATAACCATTTCATGTGATAATCTCCTTGTAATTATATTTTGAATTCTTATATAAAACTATCCTCAATAATTTAATGCAATTAAAAGCTTCAATCATTTATTGATAATATCACCTAATTATCTTTAATAATTTCAGGTGAAACTATTTGGGAAAAATTTTAATTTGTTGTTAATAAATTTTTATCAAAAATCATTCTTCGAAGAATTTTCAAATAAAAAAATTCCATTCATAATTCACAATTTAAATAAGTGAGTAATATATAAAATAAGAATTTTTTGTTATATTTAAAACACAATTTTCATTTCCCCTTTTATTTTTTTATATTAACACATTTTATTTTAATTTATTCATTTATTTTTCTAATTAAATAAATTCATAACACAGAAATAATTAATTAATAAAATAATAGAAGAAAATAGGTTGGAAGGGGGGTATCACGCTGCAATGGAGGAGGTCACCCATCGAGTCTATGTTCGTTGTTGGTTTTCCTCCGAAATCTCATCCATTGTGAAGTAGTGATGCTATCTTTTGGGATGACATGTTTATATAGGGGTTTCACCACAAGAAATTGAAGATATTTTTAACACTGAAATCAGTTTTTTGGGTGAAATTAAAACACCCATTTTGATTCATTAAACAACAAATTTATGATTTTGGAGTCATTTAATATCACCCATTAATGCATTGTGACAGAGACCATTCAAAATATTCTTGAAACAATTGATTTTTAGAACACTTATATGTTTTAATAGTGGTCTATGGGAAGGATGTTGATTTTTTCATTAGGAAGTAGAAACCAATTTTTCCTATAATTTAATAAAATAAATAACTAAATTATTTATATTTATTATCAAGGAAACAAAATTTTAAATTTTTGGAATATCGTAATTCTTATTGTGGATAAAAAATATACCATACCTAGGGTAAACCCATTCGATCATGACATGTTGGCGGTGTCATAATTTCCACAAAATGATCCATTTGTAAGATATCAAATTATGTTCAATAATTTAATATATTAAACACTTTATTTAAAGATTTAATTAGTGGGTGTTGCATCCAAATTCCAACTGCCTTCAAATATTATACACCCATTAGGGTAAAACCCATATTCTGGATCCAATCCAGATTTCAGTTTTATCACTCGACACACCATTTGGACGATATTAATATATATTCATAAATAAAAAAATTGATTAAATAAATTATTTTAGCGGGTAATGCCACCAAAAACATAATGCCCTCGAGTGTTATACACTTCCTAGAGTAAGCACCACATTCTATTCCCAAAATTGGTATCAATTTTATTATACTATCCACCAATATAGATTTATTCAATTATTTTGAATAAATTCTTCATGATTTAAATAATATATTGAATAATTTTTTTTCATATTCTACAAGACTTCGCAGACCCCAAAAACATGAACTAACTTATGGTTTATCTTAGAAAATATTTTAATGAATATTACAAAGTATTAATAGGGTGTTTTACCATTATACAATGCGTTTAACATAAATTTAATATTTTTACTAATAAATATTTTTTACACTTAAAATTGTATCATAAGAGGGATTTATGATTATTATAAAAATCAGGATGTTACAAACCCAACCATTGGTAATAGTAACATTATTATTTTGAATAATAAAACTAACATTACAATAATATATAAAAATTAAAATAATAAATTTCATATTAATAATATGTATCCTTTGTAATTTAATAAAATATAAATATTATAATTTAAAAAAATTATACAATGATAAAAATAATAATATAAAATATAATAACAATTTTATTTAATTTTATTTTAATGTATTGATTAAAAATAAAACTCATAATATTAAAAATTAAATTTAACTCTGTTTAAAATTTCATTTCATGAAATTAATATAATATTAGAAATCAGTACATTGAAATTATCCAAGGGTGATTTTTTCTTAATTTTGTGAAATACAACAATATTTGATTTTTATATAACCAGTATATCTTTAGTTATGTCATTCGTTATGTAATAATTAAATAATAATTTATAGAACATTAAGTCCAAACACGATATATTTTATTTCTCAAATGAGTCAAAAAAAATATGGTTATATTAACTTAAATAAATAAAAATATCTTTCCAAAACAAAAGTCAAAAGTGATTCCTCAAAATAAGAATTTCTCATTTTTTTCAGTTTTATTTAAAAAAATAATTATAAAGGGAGTTTAAAGCCTTAAAACCATTATATTATAATAATATATGACCTATGTTGTCCAAATTTATTTATTACGTGGTTTACCTTTGATATTATATTTTATTCAAAATTTTATTATAAAAAGTCCCTTTTACTCACATAGAAATAACCCATACCCCCATGGAAAACCAACCAATCCCCACATTAAAAAGCCTAGACACTACCAAAATCAACCCACTAATGACCCTTATAATACATAATAAATTTCTTGAGTTATCCACCATTAATATTAAGGGGGTTTTATTTTCTTAAAAGAGAAGCTACATTGAGGATTAAGTAAGTTTCAATCAACTCTTCTTCTTGTTATTTCATATTCATCTCCTGATTCTTATTCTCACCACCCCATTCAAATATGATCCAAAAATTATTAATGAGGTAGTTTTTTATAAAATATAAGTTAATGATTTTAATGTATTTATATATCATATTTAATATATATATATCAACTATTTTATTCCTCCTCTCTAGATAATGTCCCGTCCAAGGTATGTTAACAACCTACTGAGACATTTCCTTCTAAACATGTATAAACAACATCATGGATTGATATTATGAATAAAATATAACATATAAATATTTACTTGAAAATATTCTTATATTTAATAATTAATTCTACTCATGTATAAAGAATTTTGATCAAAATAGCCAAATCAATGAAAAATAGAAAATTATATTGAAAATGGGAAATCAAAATGAAAAACTTTTAAATAAAGAAATTAGGAAATATAATCATATGATTATTATTGATTAATTATAGTATAAATGTAAATAAATCAATTTTGTATAAATTTTATAATAATTCAATGTTTTTACTTAGGAGGAACACAAATGAGAATGTAAAGAGTGTACAAAGATAAGGGGAATCAGGAAACTAATTCTATTTCTTTATCGTATCAAATTTTCTTGTAATATATGATGTGGACATTACATTAATATTTCAAAAATATAATTTCATTATTTTTCCTTATTTTTTCTGTAATATACATTTTTTCACCATGATTATTAAGTTATGGAAGGATTTTACATAAATTCATTTCCTCTAAATAAAATCATAGACTTCCCATGAAATTGATTTCTCTGATGAAAAATTATATATTTTTTTTAATTTAGTATATATATTTTTTTGGTAATTCAATAGTTTATTCATGAATTTATTATTTATTGTGTCATTATGAATATTCTCTATGGGTTATTTCAAGACTATTATTTTTATGCATTCAATGTGGAATACATGAATATTTAAATGTTATTATATTACTATTTGGATCATATTTATATATCCCTCTACTGAATTTGTTAATGTGAAATTCACTTGATATAACATGTATTAATCATGGAAATAATTCTGTCATTTTCCAAAATTATGGTTTTATGATTATAAAAATATGTAATGTTTGAATGTGATGGTAGTCTTGTTCACTTATATGTGTTATATTTTACAACTATGACAATATGATTCATTATATATATATTTAAACATTCCATGCCATTATCCTTAGTTATCCATCATGATGTTCATGATGATAAAATTCTTTTTTAATGAGGATGGTGATTATTCTGACCCATGTTATACTAGTTCATGTCACCTATCCATCCTCTCACTGGCCATTTAGATCACTCATTTCATTGGGGTATATCTCCATTTTATTTTACGTACTATATATAATGTGATATTTTAAAGATAGTGATGAATTTTTTAAATAAATGTTTTTATTTTAATATACAGAGGATATTTGTAAGAATAATATACCCAAGAAAGTAAACCGTGTGATCATAGTATTTTATATATATTATGTTGTTCATATTAAAAGTGATGTAATAATTATATAATGAAAATTAGGGTTTCTATAGTTTGTATTAGAGAACATTGTTTTTAATTTTGAAATTAGTATTACAAAACATTAGTGAAAACCCTTAGTATTTGACAACGTATATGAAAAAATCGAAGATTTTTTTAGAGAAAGGTAAATCATAGGTATCCTATAGGATATTCAATTAAACATTTCATTCAAAATAATACTTTATTTATTTATGATTTGATTATTTAATTTTTAATCAAACCATTTAAATTTTAAAATACAATGGAATCTAGTAGAAACATGGTCAATTAACCGTGTGGGGGACAATGTAATGATTTCCCAAATGACATAAAAAATGCGATGGGAGGTGAAGATAAAACATTTTTATTTTTTCTTACCCATATTTTTAAGGATATAAAGAATATTTTTAAAAATGCGGAAAATCATTAATAAAAAGAGGATTAAATATCCATTGAGTCTATTATGATACAATGAACACTAACATGATGAAGATATTATGATCCACTTATCACAGATTTTTTCATTTACTCAATGGTGTATATATATTTGGTACTCCATTGTAATGAGAAATAGAAGTTGACTACATCCATCTATAATTTAGATAGAGAATCTAAAATGGTGGTAATATATAAATAACACTATTTTTTAGATGAAATGAATGTGATAGAGTGGCATTTCTTTAAGTAATTATTTATTAAAGATATTTTCCTAGCAATTCTCCGATATATAGAGAGAGAGAATTTATAGATATAAAGTAAAAAAATGTGATTCTATCATGGAATATTAGGTGTAATTCATAGTCCTTCCAAATTATTTTTCATCATTCTTATCAGTAATGATATAAAAATATATAGACCGATTAGTGGGTTGAAACCACACCATCGAAAAGAATTAGATTTAATAGATTTTGTTAGTTATGAATTATTGGTTTGATGTTATCTCATTATAAAGTTGGTGTATAGATAATGTATCCATGGTAATAGATATAGCAATAAAATAAAAGAGTTTAAAGTTGGTTGGTAATATTAAAAAATATGAAAAATGATTCAACAACCTACATGTCAAACATGTTGGAAGAAACATCCTAGAAACTACAGAATGGGAATGTAAAATTCATCATGTGTTGGAAAAAATTCCACCAAGATTATAAATATCAAATATACAAGAAGAAGCAGGAAAACATGATAGGGGAACTAATGATTCCTTATAATGCACCACCCATGGTTTGACACTTCAACTATTGGGAGAAATTAAACTATTCAAGAAACTCCACTAATCAACTGGTCCTTGAGGGAAAATGATGATTGCATCCACCAAAACCAACGGATCAAGGGAAATATTATTTGATTAATACTACTAAATAAGATGAAAAAAATTAAGTCATAAATTCTACACATCCAATTCAGTGATGAACAGAATATGTTTTACCTAATTCTAGTTCATTTCATTCTTTTATATCATTCATGTTTTGTAGAATAATTGAATTGAAGAACCCATGCCTTGAATTATATATTTCTGTAAACATACATAGGGGTGTGATCATTGCAACCAAAGGGCTAGTGTCTTATCATATTTTCATATGTGGGTCATTCTTCTAGTTAAACAGATAATCATTCCCTTGGTAGAATTTGAAACTATACTGGGAAAAAATTGTCACTTGTTTTATATAGAACACATCAACTGATATAAATCATGAATCTCTCTTAATTTTTCACACAATATTATTCACCAATACAAAATAATGGAAGATCATGAATATCTCTTAGAAAATATCTTAATTTCTCAGGTGATGATACCATATATAGATGAATACCATGCTAAAATGGTTGATTCAAATGAAGGTGTCAACCTTGAGGAAGTTCCTATCATGATAGAATACACAAATTTATTTTCTAAAGTGTTACCTATTAATCCCATAGATCATGAGGTAGAGTTATCAATAGAGATCATACCCAGAGCCACTAATCTCTCATAATTAACCCAAATGATAACCTTAGTTGAACTAGAATAGTTAAAGAAGAATCTATAGGATAAAATTTACAAATGGTTTGTAAACCCTTGTGCATCAACATGGGGTGTTCCGATGATATTTAAAAAGAAAAGGAATGGATCAGTAAAGATTTTTATCAATTACCCGGAGATCAAAAAAACCACCATTAAAATAAATACCTTCTTCCTAATTACTATGAATTGTTTTCTTAACTAAAGGAGCTCTGTTTTTTTTTTCCGAAAGGTGGGTCTTCATTCTGGATAACACTAAATGATGTTAATGAAAGAAGACATTCCAACATTACATTATTTATAACTAGTGGACACTATGAGTTCATAGTTTCCCATTTTAGATATACTATTACCCCTATAATATTGATGAATTTGAATATGAAATCTTTAGAGAAATTTTCATTCGTAGTGAATTTCATATCAAGTAGGTTAATACGTGAAGACCCTTCAAATAAAAAGAAATTTAAGAATCGCCTAGACCCTCTAGTGTTATAGAAATACATTATATTCAATGAATAAAGGTTCACTATGGATTTTTTTTATAATGTTTGTTTGATTGACCATCCCATTATATAAGCTAATATAAAATGGTTCAATATATGTATTGATGAAAAATGTGAGGAAATATTCAAGGATCTCAAGTAGAGGATAATAATTTAACTTTTAATGACACTACAAATAAGTGAATATTTTTTATGAAATATAGATATTATTTAATAAAATTTATAGGTTATGTACTCATGAATAATGATAATGTAATATAATATTCCTCAACAAATATTATGATCCTTTAGAATAACTTTTTGACTGTTAATCTAGAGTTATTATTTGTGATATTTACATTGAATATCAAGGGGAAATTTATCTATGTTCGGATGTGTGACATATATACTTTTCATAAGAGCCAAAATAATATATTCATAGATATGAATCTCATTATGAGTTAAATAATTTGATTTTATATAATGAAGGACTTCGATTTTTGTATTCATTACTATCTTAGAATAGGGAATACAGTAGATGATTCTATAAGTAGAATATAAAATACATATATATCCATAAAGTGGTTTCAGAAAAACAATATAATCATGGATATAAAATGTATGGATTTGGAAATCATAATTTTAGGAAATACATCAAACCTTAGAAAATGATTATTTAACTATATATATAAGAAATTCTCAAGAAGGTTGAAAGTGATGATATAAAGCTACAATTTTTTTAGAAGAAGTAATGTTAGGGATACTATATGAGTTCTAAATTGTTGATAATCGAGTTATTATTTTTTTAATGAGTCTTTTTGTTACTTAATCACCATATATAAATAATAAGATATTCAATAATCCATATATCACATTTTTCACTATCCATACTTGTCACGACCCATCCTCGGGGCCCGTGCCGTGACTACCCCAAGCCCGCCTTCCATAGGCCAAGGGCTGGAGACTAGCACCAAAGGCGTAAATCCCGATAAATAGGGAAGGTATTGCCTTTATGAAACACAAAAAAATACAACCGAAGTACAAGAGGAAGCAAAACACTAGGTAAAACTGAATACAAAAGTAGTGCTAAAAGTAAAGGGGGCCGGAAATACATGCCGATCTGTAAAGTACAAGGAAAAAGACAAAATATCTGGAAGGTGACGAGCTGCACCTGGATCATCCTCCGGAGTTCCTACCTGAAGTGTAGGTACAGATGGCCAACTCAGCTCTCCACATTCTTATGTCACCTTCGGGTACCTTCTCGTCGTGAAGTCAACCTCCAGGTACTGTCTTGTCATAAATTACACCTCTGGGTACCTTCCAGCTCTACAAACCTCAACCACGATCAGTGTTGTCTGTCGTCTGCATCCAACACAACAAGGTGCGGGCATAGCCCGTGCAGGGGTGAGTATAACGATACTCAGTAGGGACCCCGAGACCCACAAGTTCTCACTAAATAAAAAAAGGAAAAAACACAAAGGAATATCTAAACAGATAACATTTACTTAGATATATGCACCATACATATACCTAAGTCATCATGTTACCCATATCAATCACGAGGAAAACACAAAGGTCATTGACTTAGCTCAAACTAGAATTTTTATCCATGATGACGAAAACACGACTGCTAGATAACTCTTTATCTGTTGAGCGCAGTAGTCCTATAATGAATCCCAGGTGATACTCACTAACCTTAGACTACTGAGGTACTCCTCCTGTTGAGTACTGCGGTCATCCACCTCACAAAGTAGTGCTCCTCCACCATGGTTCTTGCACCTCACACAGTAGTGCTCCCCCTCATAGCCTACAAAGGTACTCCTCCTGTCGAGTACCGCGGGTCTGCCACCTCACAAAGTAGTGATACTCCACTATGGGTCTGCCACCTCACAATGTAGTGCTCCCCAATGGGCTATACAAGTCACTCCGAATCAAATCAGACAAGCAGTCATCAGGACTCAGCAAGTTACAAGGTTACCGTACTTCGTATAATCGCCTCCGGGAGGATCCGCTCCACGAGCCATTGGTCGATAATCCAAGTATCACAGGTTCCCAAGAAGATGTATCACAAGGACCGCCTCATCACAGGGGTCTTAACGCAACAGACGACGCGTCAATCGAACGCCCAGTTCGTGAGTTGTTAGACTCTTTGTTCTGGGGCCCTGGTTGGTTTTGTATATGAACCAACCCGGTCGAATCTCAACTATACCTCGAACTCCCATGGGGTATACTCAAAGGGATGGCTATTCTAAAAGAGTACCGGAACTGCTAACGGTTCATCAAACGGACGTCTGGTGCCAAAGATATGGCCCAAGAAGGTAATGGGCCAGTAATGAGCCTGGGTCTGGTCCGACCCCGTTAGACCAACTCGGCCTAACCCAAAATAGGCCGACTTGGTCTGGGTCGACCCGGTCAGACTCGCTGGGTCTGAACCAGCACTTTGGTCGAGTCAGCTCGCTATGTTTTGACACAGTCCACTGTGCCCGGCCCAACGGACCGTGAGGGCGGTTCATCCCGATAGTTGCCACATAGGCGGCTCGGTAACCTGGCCCGGGTGACAGGGACGGTTCGACCAGCAACCCCGTGGGGGTGTCACGGGCCGGTTCAGCAGGCATGTGACTAGGAGGCCAGTGGGCAGACCACACAGGGTGCGGACGGGCCGGATGGGCTCCGGGCTGGCCGAGGGTGCACCAGGCAGGGCGCGGGTTCTCCAGGCAGGGTGCCGAACACCGGGCAGTGCGCGGGGGAACACCGGGTTGCACGGTAGGGCGCCGTGGGGATGCCGGGGTGCGCCGGGAAGTTTGTCAGCAGGGGCACTGGGTAGGCTGCCGGCAAGAGCGTGGGGCACCGGGCTGGCAGGGCAGCGCGTCGGGGGGCGTCGGGGTGCACCAGCAGTGCAACCCGGCGCAACCCCGCGCGCTGCACGGCGTTCGGCACCCTTCCCGGCGCACCCTCGCCCTGCCTGGTGCACCCGCGGCGAGCCTGGAGCCCCGCCGGGCCGCCCGCGCCCCGTGCGGTCTGCCCGCTAGAATCTTCGTCACCGGACTGCTGAACCGGCCCGCGACGCCCCCACGGTGTCGCTGGTCGAACCGGCCCGGTCTCCCAGGCCGAGTTACCGAGCCACCTACATGGCAACTATCGGGCCAAACCACCCACGTGGTCCACTGGGCCGGGCCCAGGGGACCATGTAAAAACATAGAGGGCTGCCTCACCCAAAGGGCTGGGTCAGACCCAACAAGTCAGACCGGGTCGACCCAGACCAGGTCGGGCTAGTTTGGGTTATGCTGAGTGGGTCTGACCGGGTCGGACCGGACCCGGGCTCATTACTGGCCCATTACCTTCTTGGGCCATATCATTGCCACTGGACGTCCGCTTGATGAAACATCAGTGGCGTCGGTACTGTTGGTACATAACCGTCCCTTTGAGTATACCCCTTGGTAGTTCGGGGTACAGTTGAGGTACAGCCGGGTTGGTTCATATACGAAACCAACCGGGCCCTCCAAACAAAGAGGCTAGAAACTCACGGACCGAGTGTCTGATTGATGTGCCGTCTTTTTCTATAAGACCCCTGTGACAAGGTGGTCCTTGTGATACTTTTTCATGGGATCTTGTGATACTTGGAGTATCGACCAGTGGCTCGTGGAGTGGATCCTCCCAGAGGCGAGAATACGCAGTACTGTGACCTTGTAGCTTGCTGAGACCTGATGACTACTTGTCCGATTTGATTTGGAGTGACATGTACAGTCCATTGGGGAGCACTACACTGTGAGGTGGAAGAACCATGGCGGAGGAGCACTAATTTGTGAGGTAGCAGACCCGTGGTACTCGACAGAAGGAGTACCTATGTAGGCTATGAGGGGGAGCACTACTGTGTGAGGTGGTAGACCCATGGAGGAGGAGCACGACATTGTTAGGTGGTAGACCCGCGATACTTGATAGGAGGAGTACCTCATTAGTCTAAAGTTAGTGAGTAGAACCTCAGAGTCATGATAGGACTACTGCGCTCGACAGAGGATGAGTTCTCCAGCAGCTGTGTTTTCATCATCGTGGATAAAAATCCTTGTTTGAGATGAGTCAATGACCTTTGTGTTTTCCTCATGATTGAGATGGGTTACATGATGACTTATGTATATGTATGGGCATATATCTAGGTAAATGTTATCTTTTGAGATCATCCTATGTGTTTTTTCTTGGTTGGATTTAGTGAGACCTTGAGGGTCTCGGGGTCCCTACTAAGTATCGTTATACTCACCCCTGCACGGGCTATGACCACACATTGTTGTGTTAGATGCAGACGACGGACAACACCGATCGTGGTTGAGGCTTGTAGATCTGGAAGGTACCCAGAGGGGTACTTTACAACGAGACGGTACCTGGAGGTGGACTTCATGACGAGACGGTACCCAAAGGTGACAGATGGACGTGGAGAGCTGAGGTGGCCATCTGTACCTACCCTTTAGGTAGGAACTCCGGAGGACGATCCAAGAGCAGCTCAACACCTTCCAGCTGTTTTTTCTTTTTTCCTTGTACTTTATAGATGGGAAAGTATTTCTGGCCCCCATTACTTTCATCACTACATTTGAATTCAGTTTTACCTAGTGTTTTGATTCTACTTGTACTCGGGTTGTATTTTTTTGTTTGTGTTTCGTAAAGGCAATGCCTTCCCGTTTTATCGGGATTTACGCCTTTGGTGCTAGTCGCCAGCCCATGGTCTATGGAAGGAGGTCATGGGGTAGTCAAGGAACGGGCCCGAGGATAGGTCGTGGCAAATTGGTATCTGAGGTTATCTCTCCCTCCCCGTTAAATGGGAGGATAGAGTGTGGCGGTTCCACCACTAACTCCCAAGTGGAGCTTATAACCTCTTTATCCACATGGCATGTGTTTAACAACATAAAATAAATTATTCACTTATTTTATTTTATAAACCCATGTAAAACCCAAAAAAACTAACTTTCATACCCGATCATCCGCCGTCGAGGTGAATTTATTCTTAAGAAAAAACCCACAATGCGAGTTCAATTGTGCCCTCGAATTTCAATTCCGAGCACCAGTTCAAAAGATAGAAAAACTCACTCATACGTTCCTCGAAATTTACAGGTATTTACATTACTCCCACCTCCGGGAATTACGTCCTCATAATGCTACAACACAAACTAGGGAAACTAAAGGAGGTACCGAGCATGAATCTGATCCTCCCGCTCCCAAGTGCTCTCCTAGAGGTTACCGTGCTACTAACGAATGCACACTAGAGGAATCGACCGTCCACAAATGACCCGCTCTTGTTGATCCTCAATCTCCACCGAAACCTCCGTGAAGGTCACCATGTCGCCAATGTCCAGCTTCCTGTGATCGATGATGTGGGTCGGGTCGTGCACGTACCTCCTCAGCTGAGATACCGGGATGACGTCATGCACCCAGTGCAACTGTGGTGGAAGGGCCATATGAAGAGAGAAGATAACTTGGCGCCCCAGAAAAATCTATGTAGTTCATGTCGAGGTGAGACCCGTAAGAAAACATGGTCGCCATCCTCGAACTCCAGTGGTCTCCGTCTCCTATCAGCATAAGACTTCTGTCTGCTCTGTGCGGTCTTCATCTTCTCATGGATGTTCTGCACCTTCTCCATCGCAGCCTGCACCATATCTGGTCTTACAAGAGCTTCTTTCGATATTACTACTAGAGGAGACCCAATGACCACACATTGATTCCGATAGTGTCACTCAACCCTTGGAGGTGAAAGTGATGGTTGGATCTCTTGGTAGTAGGGTCGAGGCTTTATGATGTCATCCAAGACATGAAATGTACATTTCTTGTCAGGATTGACTGTATTAGGAAAAGATTGTGGTTCATCTAGAGGATTAGACAACATTTCTCCTTTTCGGAATAGGGGAAATCTAAGAAGCTCTTGCAAGACCAGAGATGGTTGGGGCTACGATGGAGAAGGTGCAGATCATCCATGAGCATATGAAGACTGCACAGAGCAGACATAAGTCTTATGCTGATAGGAGAGAGAGACAACTACTGTTCGAGGATGGCGACCATGTCTTCTTATGGGTCTCACCTCGACATGCACTACAGAGATTTCATTGGGGAGGAAAGTTATCTCCACGCTTCATCTAGAACTTCCACATCAGTTGCACTGGGGGCATGACGTCTTCCACGTATCTCAACTGAGGAGGTACGTGCACGACCCGACCCACATCATCGATCACGGGAATCTGGACATCGACGACGGGGTGACCTTCACGGAGGTTTCGGTGGAGATCGAGGATCGATAGGAGCAGGTCATTCGTGGATGGTCAATTCTTCTAGTTTTCATTATTTGGTAGCACGAGAACCACCAGGAGAGCACTTGGGAGTGGGAGGATCAGATTCATGCTCGATACCTCCTTTAGTTTCCCTAGTTTATGTTGTAGCTTTACGGGGACGTAAATCCCTGAGGTGGGAGTAATGTAAATACCCGTAAATTTCAAGAAATTTTGTTCTCTTAAATTATTTAGAATTTTACGAGTATGCGGTTTTTGACGGCACCTGATTCCAAGGCTCGGTGTTCCCGTAATAATTTTTTAATGTTTTGTTAAGATTAATTTAACGCCCGTAAGCAGTTTTCCTGAAAAAGTAGAATAATTATTAATAGGTTACTTGGATCAAAAATACGAGGGCACCGTTGTTCTCAATATGGCGGGTTTACCCTAGGAGTGACTTAAGTTTAGTCGGCACATGCCTCCTTTGAGAAAACCCAAAAATGGCATAACCGTAAATAAAATAATTAAATAAAGTTATTTTATTTTTCAAATGCTTATAACTCACAAACGGTAACTCGGATTAAAAATATGAGACCACCACTGAACTCGTGAGGGTATACTTTCATTAAGCAGATACTAACTTTGGCCGGAACGGGCCCCCTGAGAATGTTAGGTTTTGGCCGAAAATAAAATAATTAAGTGACAATTATTTTATTGTAAAATTAATGACTTCTAAATGGTATCTCAGATTTAAAATCCGAGAGTACCATTGAGTTCTTTGAGGCGTGTTTCTCCTTGGTAGAGCCTAACCTTGACCACAGTGGGTCAAGGGTGACGAATAATAATTTTCCAAACTTTTTTTCGAGTACGTTCAGTAAACGTACGAGTGGGTTTTTCTATCTCTTGAACCGGTGCTCGGAATCAGGTGCCGTGAGAAACTGCGTACTCGTAACATTCTAAATAATTTAAGAAAAAAAAATCCTTGAAATTTATGGGTCTTTACAATAATAATTTAGCAATATATATCACGTTCTTTGATAAAAATGTTAGTCAAAAATCATGAAGAAGGTGATCAAGAAGTTTAGATACCAGTATTTAGAATTTCAAATTGTTAAAGAATGGTAAAAGAAGTCCAAAAGGGTGATGCAACAATTTCCTATACCCACATGGAATTGGGAGAATTTCACCATCTAAATTGTCACTAGACTCTCAAAGACATCCATAAGAAATAAATATATATGGTTTTTGGTGGATCCACTCCAAACTATTTCAAAATATATCGGTGTTTGAAAATATTAATCGATTGAATTAATTTTTATGATATATGTGAAGGACATGGTGTGGTTTCAGGGGGGCCCATATTTGATCATAGTTGATCATGAACCATGGATCACATCCAAATTCTAGAGGCATCCTCAATATTATTTGAGTTCTAAAATGAATTTCAACATGAAATACCACCACTAAAAAGATTTCAAATCTAAAAATACTATTCAAAATAATGAGGAAATACTAAGAGCCTTCTCAATTGAACTAAATGGATGATTGGTTTAGAATATCCCTTTGGTGGAGTTTACATATAACAAAAACTTACAGTCAAGTCTTTAGGTGGCTCCAAATAATGCTCTCATTAGGAAGTGATGTATAAATGACACATGATGTGATGGAGTTGTAAATTTAATGCTATATATAGCTAACCATGTGAAATATTTGATATAAAATTTTAAATCCATCCAAAAATAAATAAAATCTTCTCCGAGTTAGAAAAATTTATATGTTGACTACTATAGAAGGGACATGTGGTCTGATGTTGGAGATAATTTTTTCTATCTAATATCACCAGGGAAGAGTATCATGTAGATTGGAATGAAAGGGAACCTTTTACAAAGGCACATTTGTCCCTTTTAGATCCATTATCTTATAACAGAAGTAACCTATCAACTTTCACTTCTACGATGTGTGTATTATGCTCATGACATGTTCCATGTATAATTAAAGAAGAAGAACATACCTGATCCCTCAAATGTTCAAAACACAAGGGTGGTACAACGAGTAATTGAACTATTATATGTAGAGTAGTTTCTGATGATACTAGACTATAGAGGATATATTATACATAGAAAGATTACTGACATTGTCAAATTGTTCTAGTTAAACCAAAAGTATGATGTGGAAATGTGGGAACCAAATGAAACTATGTAAAATAATTACCATCATATATTATAAAATGTTAATATGAGTTGAATTTTTAGGGATTTAATTTATAATTGAGGGTTGAATGTTATGGAATAGAGTTTATAAATGATATATTCTTTATAAAAGAAATATATATCATATTTTTCATATAAAATATATAGATAACCCTAAAAGACAATATTCCATTAAAAACAATATGTTACTCAATGACTAATTAAAATAAAATATTATATATTAAAATGGTAAAAATATTATTATAAAAAAAGCTAAAATGGGGAAATATGGATCACCCCAGTATTCTAGAATCATTTTTACTATGAAAAACACTATATAAATGAAAAAAATTAGTAAACCAGTAAAAAATATAGAAAATTGAATATGAATACTTGGGAATAATTGAATTAAACAATTAATGATGTAGTGAAAAAGTATTTATAAGGGATAATTCAATCATTGAAAGATTATTTTGACCATTGTAATTGTAAACTTATCATTTGGAATAGTAACCCGACCAACGTGAATAGTAAAATGAAATTTGGAATAGTAAATAAAAATAGAAATAATTTTTTATATAAATAATATTTATTAGGATTATTTTAGTTAAATATAAATATTATAATATCATAAAAAATTAATATCATTATCAAAACGCCCAAATAAAATATTATCATATTTTAAATTGTCACGATTTTAAAGTATTGGAAAAAATAAATATTTTAATATTAAAATTAAAATTAAATATTTTAAAAATTTATATTGAAAAAAATACTATAGTTTCTGAATTAATAATTTCTATATTATAAAAGGTTAATAATATGGTTATTTTTTAAATATTCCAATTTTCGGTTGAATAGTAAAAAAATATAGGTTTTCATATAATTGGTTTATCTTGAATTACATAAATCCGGATTTAAAAATAAAATAATGCTTTTTATAAGTTAGGGTTAGGCCATGATATATTCTATTTCAAAAATTGGTCATTAAAATAAATAACCATAATTTCTGATCATAAATTTGTTTCCCAAAACCTAATGTCAAATGTGATTCCTTAAAATAACATTTTCCTTTTTTTCAACATTCATTTTTGATAAACCATATGATTAATTGTATAAGTTAAATTTAATGTCCTCAATCCATTATATTATATTTATATTATATTTATATTTTTATAAATTCTCTATTAACTATTTCCCATTAATATAATATTTTATTCAAATTTTTATTCTATGAACACTCCTCTCCTAAAGTATTAATAATTCCCTCTCAACCCATGGAAAACCACACATTCCCACATTACATGTCCAAAAAAGTACCAAAATGCATTCCCTATAACCCATTATAATATCTGTTGACGTTCTGATGTATTCTAACACCAAATATCATGGGATTTTTTGTGTCATATACGAGATGATACCTGGAGGAATAAGTATGTTTTAATCAACTTTTCAACATTTTATTTATTATCCTTCTTATCCTTAATTTTTTCACCACCAATTTGGAAAACAAAACATATAATAATAAATAGGATATAATATATAATTACATTAATGGTGTTTTCCTACTGTATGTATCATATTATATATAAATATATATATATATATATATATATATATATATATATTTCAAACTTTCCTTTCATGTTAACATGTAAAAGTCACATCAATAGTTTGTTAACAACCTATAAATGCATTTCCATGTTAACATATATACCAATAATCATGGATGAATATTATTAATTATATAAAATATATAATCATGTAATTAAATTTATTTTAAATGAATTAATTTAATTCTTCTCATGTATAATCACAATGAATAAAATAACAAAATTAAAGAAAAACTATATGTTTTGAGGAATATAAGAAATCGAATTGATTTCCATTTAACTATGTTACTTAATAAATATAAAAACATTATTATAAATGGTATATTTTGGGAAAAATGAATATAATTAACAATTTTTTCAATATTTTTATACTAATATGTTTATAATTATCAATAAAAAATTTAAGAGATTAAAAATTAATTCAGGAAATAGTATTCTTCTAACCAATTAATTTTCATTGGGATGTCCATAATTCATGAAATATTTGCTTTTAACATTAGATTATTGTCTATTAAATGTAATTTAATTATTTTTTTCTTTTTTTAATGATATACAAGTTTCCAACTAAATTTTTAAAAAAAATACAATGAATTTCCAGAAATTATTTTATTTTCAAAACAAATCATTGACATTTCTTGTTTTGTTTTATATCTGACGAAAAAATATATATTAGACAAATGTATATTCAACCAATTTAATTTTGTATCCCCAAAGATAATTCATGGATATTTGATTATTGAAATAATTAATGAAACCCAATCCATTCAATGGGCTATTTAATGACAATGTTTTTATTATGTTTTCTTTCGCATGAAATATTATTAAATATTATAATGTGATCAGTGGGCCTAAAATGATATATCTTAATAATTCGTTGGTTAATGTGATATTTCTCGTGATATGAAGGTTATAAATCTGGTAATTGATGCTATATTTATCCCCAATGTTGATTTTTTGATTATTCACTTATGTT
The DNA here is from genome assembly GCA_963277665.1 of Viscum album. Classification (NCBI taxonomy): domain Eukaryota; kingdom Viridiplantae; phylum Streptophyta; class Magnoliopsida; order Santalales; family Viscaceae; genus Viscum; species Viscum album. The sequence goes on along the minus strand of OY728161.1, from coordinate 575,225,002 downwards.
ATGAATGAACATGATGATTGATTTGTTCAAAAATGTATGTGGTATTTCACTAATTTTACCTGATGTTTCATTTTTTTGAAATCCAAAATTTGATTCTGTTTACTCAAGAATTCCCTCATAATGTTGATGATGGCCTAATTCTTATAAAATGATGGTGATAATTCATACCATTTTTAGGTTGATTCATGTACCTTATTCATCACATTACTGTTGTTTTAGCTCACCCATTTCATTGATTTAAATTATATGGTGAATATGTGTACTAAGCATAATATGATATTGCAATGATATATACCATTTCTTTAACTGGATGAATATTTTTTTATTATTTACATATTATGTATGAGACAAATTCTCATAAGGGACAAAAAAAATTTATCCTTGAATTTTATATATGTTATGTTGTTTATCAGAAAATGATATAATTATTATGTAATGAAAAGTAGGGACTCAATCTATAGATTACTAAATATCATATATTCACCGCTCACTACAACATCCTTGGATAAAATTCACTTATAACAACATTGGGCTATATTTGTGTGATTTTTTTCAATGATATATTATTTTGAATCTTATAGTTGTGCTATATGATCAAAGACCATCAAGAATGATGTCAAATATGTATAATGTATATATTATATAAATTGACTAATTAATAAACATTCTTCCACTTTATTGATTATATTTATTATCATAGTCAGTTTTTAGATACTACAACATCGACTAAGTGAGTTTTAATCACACCATATTTGGGCCACCGTTTGGCACCTGTGTAGATCACATGGCTGCAGGTTTGGACCAGGATAAGGGAACTTGTTGTTGATTCAATGCTTTCTATACGGGATGGTGTTTTGAGAAGGGACCAATGTGGGGTTTAGGAAAATATTCCTTTGGTATTTTTTTGTTTATGTGGAATCTATTATTTGTATTTCTTCCAATTTTACATTTTGAAACATCTCATCTTATCATTACTTGATTCGTTATAATTGTTTTTTAGGTTCCCCTTTTACTTCCCAGTTTCATGATATAGTTTTCTTCTATGTTTAAAATTATCAAATTTTATTACATTGATTATTTATTCTATATTATATCTCTATACATGGGGGTGTAGAATATCTACTATACTAATAACCCCCATGGTTAAATTCAACAACCTATGGGATATGGGGAGGTACTATTCTAGTTTCATGAACTACCATTCTTGGAAACATGAGAATGTCACGAATTGGGGGTTGATATAATGTTTTTTTAGAGAATAAGGATTTCATTTTTTGTTGATTTACTATTTTGGGATGGAAGAATGTATACTATGAGGTTTTACTACATGTTATTGAGCTTGTGTATGGGAGTATCTGACCAATGTAATTGGGAAAGTCTTACTTCCCATGGAAGGTATTGTTGTTAATCATTTTTGATTGTTATGGTTTGATATTATTTCAAATAGGGAAATTTAAGTGTTCTAAGATGTTTTTTTGAAATATATTTACACTCATTTCCTAGTATAGAAGGAGATGAGTATCAATTCATCATGATATTTACATTAAGATATATGTTGACATGAATATTTTTCAATATGATCTTACTTATTATATATGATAATTTTTTTGATGAACATTAAGTTAGATACATATATTATATGGAAAAATAAATTAATTTAATTGATATTATATGCTAAAATGGTTTTGTTCTAGGTTTATTGAGAACTGAGGTAGTTGTTCTCTATCATTTTTACATGTTGAGGTTGAAGTTGGTTTTAGACTATTTTATAAGGAGGGCCTTTGTCCTATCTAGAAAATACCTAATTTCCATTCTCAATTTGAGCGATATGAGAGTGGCAATAATCACACTCCTAACACAGTTGTGATGTTTCATCCTATAGGTTTGGAAAATCATATGGATGTTCAACTTCATGAAATATTCCTAAGGCTTATGTGATCCATAGATAGGGAGGATGTTCATATTTTTCTGTTGATGTCTGAGTTGGTGAGATAGTTCTAGATATAGAATCCAACTATGCTAAAATAAGATTGAGGCCCCCAAGTATCCGAGTTCTAGATCAGGTCTATCCCGATGATTATCAATCATATTAATGCACTCATATATTAGAGGGTTAATATTGCACAATATATTCTTCATTTACCATTCATGAGTTTTTTGGACATTTTGATGTATGATGGGTACAACACGGTTCAATCATTGATGTCATTTGAGAAGAAATTAATTATCCACTTCTGTTACAAGACAATGATGTATGAGAAGTCTCAAGAATTCATTCCCTAGATATGGGATGGAATTTTAGTGTTATATTATCCTATATGTTTCATTCATATAAATTTGTTAGAATGATCTTATAAATTTATGTGATCACTATTAAATACATTTCCCGGATGGTCATCACTATGATCTCTTGTCGTAGATGAATGTTCTTCACTTGTGTAGTTTTTCAGTTGTGATGATTCGGGATTTCATAAATAATGGACTATGAGATAGTCCCTAAGTATAAATAGTATATTTAAAAAATTAAAAAAATATAATTTCTTCTTCTAATGTCAATATATTACTCTATGCTAGTTTTCACCAATGAAAAATATAGGTAGGTCAATAAAGGATGTGAGAATCCAACTCATGATCATGTTCTATTGAAATGTTTACAATTTTACAATTTGGTACACATGTAACCTCTATTATGTTCAATGAATTAGAGTGTCGTGATTGAGTTAGTGTGGTCCACCATTATAAGTTTTTAGGTTCATGTAGTAGTAGAGCAGTGTCAAGGGATCAATACATATATTAGAGTCTAGTATAAACTTAACTACTACTCATATGACTAGTGAATTATGTTCCAAAAGAAGTTTAGGATGTGGTATTGGATATGGTAACCTACTGAAAGAACATTAGTTCCATGCATAAATAACATCGAATGGGTTTCAGAATAGATCCTAGGTTATATTTTCTAGTAACCAGCATGATATAAAGAATACATTAGCTATTCTCAATGTGGGACCATAAACAATGAATGATAGAAATATTGTGTCATACACACCTACATATTTTTTCTCTATTTATATATCATCAGATTCCATTAAACTATCTATTTTTTAAAATATTACGGGTCTGCATAGTGTTTTGACAATTGACACATCGTTGGGAGTTCAACTAGAGAACATAAAATGTTGGAAGTATTTTCCATTGAAATTTGTGGTCACATTTTGTTTTAGGAACCTTCTATGTTAGATATTGTGGGTATATATTTGATTCATTTTATGTATTGGTTAGTCCATTACCAGGTTCCCATTGACTATTACCAATGGAGGTTTACCTTTATTTATCCATATAGAAGAATCTATTCTCCCCAATGTGAGTGGGATCATCAGGATGGTTGTGCCGGAAAAATTTAGTGCATATTTTATTTTCATAAGGATAAAATAGAAGGTATTTATATAAATTATATTTGAATTTATTAGGATACTTTTTCCTAGTGTTTGACTATTTTTTGGAAGACATTCTTGTTGAGATGTGTGGATTACCTCATGGACGAATTATAAACTTCATAATCGATTTGATGTTGGAAGTGGAGACCTTTTATATCCAACCATACAACATTAAACTAGTATGAAATCAAGATATAAAATTTCATGTGGAAGATCTATAAGTTTAATGTTTCCTTCAGTCTAGTATATCACATTGGGATTCTCCATTTCATTTCTCTAAGAAGTAAGATCACAAATTATTTGTTTCTGTGGACTATGAATGGTTGAACCATATGGAAATCAATAATTGGTATCCATTTTTTAAATTGATGATCACATCATCTAGTTGAATGGTGATAATATCTTCTCCATGATCAATTTGATATCATGATAGCACAAGTTTAGGATGATACCGTAAGATATAACTCAGATATTATTTTTAGGAAAATTTATGTTTTATGAGTTTTTAAGGATGTCATATAGTTTAAAAAATGAACTATATGTATTCATGGTTTTGATGAATCAAGTATTTCAACCTACTCTAGAATATATTTTAGTGGTTTACATCAATGAAATTGTAGTGTACACATAGTCATTAGATGATCATTTCAATTATATTGACACCTTTTTGAGATCATTGAGAGGGCATCATCTTTATACCAATAAATCTAAAAATATTTTTTGTTATATATTTTTCACTTCTTGTGACATATTATAATAGATGATTGAGTTTTCATAGACATAGAGGATGTTTTAACAGTGGTATCATGGGAGAATCCCATGTATTTCTTTAAGATTCGAGGAATTCCCAATTTATTAGGTTATTATTTGTGATTTATGTAGGAATTATCTAGTATGAAAGAACCAATATCTAGGATGAATGAGATAGGTGTGATGTATGTGTGGTACGATGACTTTGAGAGGGATTTTTAAAATATGAAGAGTAGGATATCCTAGAATATTATCCTCAATTTGCATGTGATGGGTAAATAATATTCCATGTACTTTAACTCTTCAAAAGATGGACTCAATGCGGTTCTGACGTAGGAGGATATGGTGGATTCTTATGAATTACGATAGTTGAGAGTAAAATATAGGAATTTCCCTACTCATAAACTAATGATAGATATTTTTATTACATGACATTATAGAGGTATAATATCAAAGGATAGAGTTGTTTTGTACAAAAACCACAAGAGCCTCAGGTACATATTTTCCCAGTGGGACCCAAATCTTATACAGAGTAGGTGAGTCGAGTATCTACAGTTATTAAACATAGAAAAGGAATAAAAAATGAGTAATGGAAATTTAATTTCATATTTTTGATACTAATATAAATATAAAATGTATATTTTGGAGACTCAAAAGGTGTGTTGCATGATGTGACACTTTTTAGACATTCATCTAGATGATCATGAGTACAATGGTAAAGTAGTTTTGAATTTGGAATCTGTTATACCCATTCTTTTGGACCATATCGATAGATATATATTTTCTTCAAGATGAATTAGATAATATATGAATATTTTAGGGTGTGGACACACCACAAGAAGGTCTCAAGGTAGGGATAATTAACATCTTTTTGGTGTCTGAGTTTAGGGTCTTATTGGCTTTCATGAGTAGATGATGAGAGATTTTCATACTTCGAATGGGTCATATATTAGGGCTTGATAAAAATTAATCCATATCTCATTATATAGTACCCATTTTAATGAATGAGCAGTGATATAGCATGTTCAAGGATACATGTTTCAGCTATCAGTATGTAATTGACGAGTACTAGAGGTAGGCTAGAATTTTGCAGCCTCTTCATATTTCTTTGTGGAAATGGGATACTATCAATTTTTTGTTTTTTTGAGAGGATTACAAATGAAACTGTCACGAATCGTCCCCTAGACGACACTCCATGACTATGCCAACCCTACCTTCCACAGGCTAGGGGCTGATGAGTAGCACAAAGAAGGAAAATCTCAAAAAGGGAAGGCATTGAATTTAAACATGTACTCACACACATATATAAATTTATGAATAGTAAAAAAAAGTAAACCACAACTCTCACTAAGACATCTAGAGAGAGTATAGTAAAACTGAAATGTACAGGGGGTCTAAATTCATGTCCAAAACAATGATGAAACATATAGCCGCCATGTTTCATCTGCTCAATCCCTACCTGAAGAGTAGGTGGAGTTTAGCTATCAGTAGCCATAAAAGTATGTCATGTCTATCCCGTATCATTGGGAACCACCTTATTCGGGACCACTGAGTTCTTAGTAGAATCATTAGTCACTTACACGACACACAATATGTGTAGGTGAGGGCCCTGTAGGGGTGAATAACATAATACTTAATAGGGAACCCCAACCAAAAAATAATGACCACAAAGAATGATCAAATTACAAGACCTCAATGAAAGGAAAACTCACACAAGGTATAACTCAAAGTAAAGGATGTAACATTTATTGGTCCTAAAGATGAAACATCTCTTACTACATAGGAAAAAATACCTAATTAGCCACTGAATTCTGCTTGGGTACTAGACCACTAAGGTCTGGTGAGCTGCTATACTAACGAGGGAATTTCATCTATTGTGACACTAAGGTCCACTCTTTTTCTAGACCACTGAGCTATGTTTGTATCATGAAATAATGAGGTACGCTCATTGGCTAAACCACTATCGTTCGCTCCTCTTCTGAACCACTGAGGTACACATGACTATTGAAGCACCAAGGTACACTCATCTACTGAACCACTATTTTATGATTGACTAGTAAACCACTAAGGTCCACTCGTCATATCATTCATTTCACAACTAGCCACAATATCTTCTATCTCCAATGCACTTCATTATGGGAGAATCTACTCATCAAGCCATTAGTTATACCTCAACTATCATATAATTTCACTTAGAGTACTTCCAAATGTTCGTCTCATTTCAAGGGTCACAATGCCATAGATGGTGTGAAAAATGTCACACGGTCTAGAAGATACTGGAATTTTAGTGAAAAGGGGCCATTACATCCAGGACTAGTCCGACTTTGTTGGATTGACCCAACCATCCTAGCTCGGGGGGGTCTCGTAAGACCGAACTAGTTTCGACAAACCCGTCCTGACCTGGATGGGTTTAGGCTCATGCGGTTTGGTAGGGCTTAGTGGCTATGCCCATTAGGCCTTGCACGACCCGACCCGGTTCGTCTTTGGGTCATGTCTGCCAGGTATCCCTACCACACGGTTCTCATCTGGTCCGGTACAACTTAGTTAGATCGATTTTGACCATCTATGCATTCTAGGGGCCAAATTTCCATCTGGCCCGACATGTATTGGTGAGCTGGTTCTCCTCCAGCCTAGGACGCCCAATGGGTGAATTTATTTATTCTGCATAGCCTGTATTGGTGGGCTGGCTTGGATCAATCCTGGATGCCACACAGGCCTGAGGTTCATGTGGAACACATCCGGCTGAGGCCGACTGCCTCCACTCCACATGCGGTCAACTCTGGACCCTATGCTAGGGCACACCGCGGCCTACACCATGGGCTTCTTCCCTTGACGTGGTGCCTGACCGGACCCACCCTCTTACACCACAACCACCCCTGCTGGATATGGCTTTCACTAACTCAGTGCATCACCTCCCACCTACTACTGACCATGGTGCCAGAGGCCCCTACTCTAGCCACAACCTAGGAGACGTGGTTGACTGATGAGGCATTGTGTTGTGTCCTCACACCGCTGCCACAACTCCCCAGGCACCACGTGGTGATGTTCCACTGACCATTGCCTCAAGAAGAACTAGAAGAATGTAAGAATAAAATTGTGGAAGGACTCAAAACATAAGAACACCTAAAGTACAATCCAAGTCTTTTTGTTTTGTTTTCCTAGATGCGTTCTTATTCATAGGATCATGAATAACCAAAATAAGGAGGACTAATCACTAAGATAGATATTCAATTTTTATAACACATTATTAACACTCTCGTATGAACGATCGATCTACAGTTTAACTTGTTCATGAGTTAACCAACTTTAATAATTTAAAATAAATAAAGGGTAAAAGTAATTCACATAGAAAATCATTAAACCCGACATGGGATAAGATAGTTGGTTGAGGAGTAATAAGACCACATGCCTCCATTATTCATATTTTGACCTGTATCTGACCATTTCTAGTGATTCTTTGATGGGTGGAAGATAGTGTGTTCTTTAACTCCACCCACCAAAGCCCTAGTGGAATTCAAGGATTACGCCAACAATCCTGTATTGCATGTAAGGCGATTAATTGACAAATTTTAAATTAGCATTTCAATTATGCTGACTCATTAATGAGGTTCATTAATGGGATTCATCATCACCTAATTGATGCATCACATAACTGACGTGTTTTTGTGTAACGAAGAAGAAAATATAATAATATAACTTAATTTTTCTATATTTTCATTTGAAAAGTCAAAAAGTAAAATTCTTGATCGACCTGTCCTGGATGAAGTTAGGCTCCAGCTATGGGATGCATACCTTCATGAGATCAACAATACTCTAATATTTCCAATCTGAGTTAATGTTTTGGAGTTATAAGGATTTTAATATAAAATAATCATTACTTAATTATTTTATTTTCGGCCAAAAACCACATTCCACTATTGGCATGTTCCGGCCAATGTTAGTCCCTTTCTATATGGATCCCGACACTATAAGTTCAACAATGCCCTCAAATTTTTGATATGGGCCCCAGTTTAATCATTAGAAAAAATTTTCTCACATGTTTATTTAATAAAACTAAAAATTTAGTTCAAAAATTCATTCCGGAAACTCCGATCCTTGGAATTACATGTCATCTTAGAGACTGGACTTGAAATAATATCATTTAATTTCCAAAAACATTTCATGGAATTATAGGGTGTTAAATTACTCCCCCAATTAGGGATTTACATCCTTCTAAGCTAAATAAATGTATAATCAATAAAAATCGGGTACTGTGCACGAATATGAACCTCCCCCTCCCATGTTATCTCTTAGAGATTCATGTGTAGCCAACATACACACACTAGAGCAATCAACCATCCATGAAGGATCATCTAATGTCATTCTTCTATCTCCATCGGGTACTCTGTGAATGTCACCCCATCATCAATCTCTATCTCTCTATGGACGATGATGTGATATGGGTCATGCATGTATCTCCTCAACTATGATATGTGGAATACACCATGCACCCTCTCTAACTATGGCGATATATCATTGTGGTATGCCACCTCACCCACTCTATGTAGTATAAGGAATGGTCTAATGAACCTCAGAGATAACATGCCACCCCAACCAAATCCCTATACCCCCCATATAGGAGTGACCCGTATGAATTTGTGGGGCCCTCTTCTAACTCCAAGGGTCTCTTTAACCTATCAGCATAGAACATATATTTTCTCTGTGTAGTCTTGATCTTCACTTGGTTGACCAGAACCTTCTCAGTGGTAGCCTATTCTATCGATGGACCTATGAGTGATGACACCCTTGGGTATTTCCAACATAACAGTTACCATAATGGTCATCCCTAAAGTTCCTTTAATTGTTTCATACCTACACTGGAGTGGTTGTTATTGTTATACATGAACTCCACTAGTGGTAGGTGGTCCTCCCAACTATGACTAAAATTTGGAATGCAAGAACGAAGCATGTTTTCCATGGTTTGTATAGTCTGATACATATGACCATCCATATATTGGTGAAAATCTATGATCACACAATTATGAGTCCCACATGCCTCTTATAATCCCTTCCACAACCCTTATATAATGCGTGCATCACAATATGAGAATATCATAGAAGGAAATCGATGGAGACGATATATCTACTACACGTAGTGGAATACCAAGATCTATACTGAACCACATTATCGAATGGGTATGAAGTGGGTGGTCTTAGAGAGGCAGTCTATGAAAACCTAGATTGTATCGTTCCCCTAGGACATACGAGGTCATCCTATCACGAAGTCCATTGATTTCCCATCCCACTTCCACTCCGGTATCTTGAGGGGTTGTGTCAAACATACTTGTACCGTATAACGAACCATACTTTACATAAGTCATTACTACTTCAGAATTGATGAAAATTTATTACATCATATAACAAAATGATGATAGGACCATATAGGTATAATTTCTTTAGAATATAGGAAACATAAAAAACTGGTTCATAAAACATCTACATTATCTAAAATTTAGTTCATCAGTACTATACGACTTGTTGAAATATAATATTTAATACCCTTCATCCTAACATGGGGAAAATAATGATACAAAAGGGTGAGATCAAATTCTCAGTAAGGGTAAACAAAGGAAATATCAATCATATCCTATTCATAGTAACATAACATTTGAAAATATTATCATGCATAAGAGATCATAATATCATGTAATGGGATAAATAATAGAGGTGAAATATAATTAAAACAATCATAACATAAGACATGAACAATTTGGCATACACACATAAGCTTAGGAAATAATTTCATACTCGTCAAGTCTCATTGAAAAGACCATCATAGTGGACAAAGTCCATTACTGAAACCAGTTCACTCCTCATTATTGTCTTGTATCAACGAACCAGATTAAATTTTAATTCCTGCCATGCCTATTACATGAGATATAAATCTTTAACCAAAACATTTGAGGGAGATATAGGTCCCACACATCTCATATTGAAACCATTCTTATGTGTTCCACAAAAACATAAATCATACATCATAGCATAACCCATGTAATAAAATGGTATTCTTAAACATCATGCCATCATAACATAATCCATATAAGATAAAATGACTTCTTAAAAATAATTCCATCAGAACATAATCAAATAATATTATAAATAGTGATAGAAACATAACCCTATATCATGTTAGATGGAAAATACTTTTGTTAAAACACTTTTAACTTAGCTCTTGAGGAAAATATCATTTCTTCTTAAAAAACATTTCATTTTCCCAATATGATGTGAAATTTTGAAAAAAATAGGTTTATTGAATGTAATCTTAAAAACATGTAATGTAAGATTAAGGGAAATAATTCTCTAAGTAAGAAAAAATTTATGTTCATGTCTTATAAGTTAAGAAAAACATTCTCCTCCTACGTTTTCTAAAAAAAGTCAAAAAGTACCTAGTATGGTGAACAAAAGAATGATTCCTTCCATAGCATCTGGTATATTTCCAAAAATAGTAAAAATTACTTTAAACATACATGGAAGAATTGTAAACATTTTATGAAAACATTTTTAGAAAACATGGACATGGTTGATAAATATAGCCCCAATAAATACATACTACTAAATAATCTTGGATAAAAACGAGTTTGGAAATGTTATCCCTTACCTTAAGTCTGATATGCATTGTATGTATCCAAAACTCATGTTTAGTGATTTAAATAATGTTACAGATTTATTTTAGAATCCTAATAATTTGTATGTTAACATTTATGATCATAATTTCATCTGTATGTTTGTAACATTTCATTGTTACTTATTATTAAGGTATTAAGTGCTTTATGTTCTTAAATATGTTTTGTCGAATAAGTTCTTCCTCCATTTTTAGGTTATAGTTATATCATTTATATAATATAATTTTTATAAGATATATCATATTTATTCATTCAATTCATTTATTTATTAATTGTTTAATAATTATCATGTAGAACAAATCACATCGCACCATGGAGATGGTAAGCCGTATGTTCCCACGAGCGATGATATCGTTCCCATAATTATTGAATGGTATTTTATTGGATGGGGTATAGTATCTAAGAATTAGTATAATGTCATATTATTCATATACAGGTATTATTTACACCATTATACCTATCCAAGAAAGGAGGTGGTGAAAAACATATTACATCACGACGTGGAGATGGTAAGTCGTACGTACGCACACGTGGTTATTTCATTTTATTCATAAGATAGATAGAAAGTGAAATAGGGCTGTTTCATATTTATAATAACATATAAATATATGAGTGATATTGACATTGTTTTTTATAATTAATCAACCAAAGAAGTTTAATTATAAGAAGAATGAAACTTGACAGAATTAGTAGAAGATATTACCTCTTCCTCAACGTGCCTCCTTTGAATTTTATCCTATGACACTAGAGTTGGTCATTTTAAAAGACCATCACCTCAAAAATGTTACTAGGGATGTTTAGAAGAGTAATGGTCAGTGTTTTTCTGAGCTATAAGACTCAAAATGGAGTGAAGTAGAGAGGGAGGAGGTGCCCATTTATAAGATTGGAGAGGGGAACATTAGTAAAATATCAAAAATATTAATTTTTAATAAAATAAAACCCACCCCAAAACCTCGAAAGTGACCCTAATTAAAAGATGAGATGATATAGAGAAGTAATCTAATCCTAAAATAATTTTTGGAAAACATAATTTTTCAATTTAAGCCTTATCTTTTTAATTGACCCTGAGTTATTCTAATAAAGTTTAATTTTGGTAATAAAATTATAAATATTTAATGGTAATGAATATTTAATTATGTGGTGTTAATTTTCTATAAATGTATATATTATGATTTTTTCCTTATAATTATCAATCTTTAATTTTTAAATAATTTTATGATTTTTAAAAAATTTAATAAAATGTTATGTTTATAAAATATCAATAGTGTCTATTTTGGAACTATTCATTTATTAGCCTTTAAATAAAATTCACACATAAGAAAAATTAAAACCAAAATATTAAATACACACCTAACATGTAATAGTTACATTGAAATTTCATGGATAACATTAATTAGTTAATATGATATTTATTTTAACATTTTTAAAACCATTTATTTGGTATTTCTATTAATAAAATAATTTCTACATCACTATTGTGTCATCATTAATGGTAATTATTTAATCTCTAGAAATTATAAATAAATTTTATGATTTAGTTAATTCTATTAACATTCTAGAGACTATAAATAGTAAATATTATCTTCTATTTATCCATATATTAAATTAACACACTTAAATAAAAATAGATTGTGATAATTTTTCCATTTCAGTAGTTTTTATTACATTCATGTCATTTTCATAGGTAAGTGGGAAAATGTGATTCCATTTCAAAAAATATATGATAATGGTCGAATTTATTCATCTAATAGAATTTTTACAGTTTTAAGGTAATTTTATAATATTATTTTTACCCTAAATTACCTAATTCTCCTTTAACCACGGTAATAAAAATAATTACCAAAGTTACTATTCATAATTCCCAAAAATTAGATTACTCTATTAGCATAATCTGGAAGTAATAATTCATAATATGGAATCCATTATTAAAAATTAGAAACACAGAAGTTGTAGTAATTATTTTGAAATTAATCTCTTTGTTGAGAGAACATGTTTTAAAAGTTAAAACATTACATATCATTGATATATTTTAACCTATGATTTCAATGTAAATTAATGATAATGAAATATATTATATGGAATGGTAAAAATATATTTGATTTGTACATTAAAATCATTCAATATTATAATTTAACCATATACAACATCTTTGTGATTTTTTTTTAATTATAATTTAGCATATTTTTACTATTTATAAAAATCTGAATGTTATGAGAAAAATAAAAAAAAATTATCCAATGTAAATTTTTATTCCCTACATCAAAATAAAATATTTATGTTTTCATATATATTTCATTAATGTGTCAAAGTATTAATTTAAAATGGGTTCTCCATTCAAAGGTTTAAAATTCACCTTTTTTTTAAATACATCAAATAAGGTTTTATTCATAACCGATGAATAAAATATTAATTGAATGAATTTAAAAAATATTTTTTAATGTATCCACACACATATATTTTATTAATTTCATTACCATAAGTAATCCAATCTAAAATACAAATATATAATTGATTTATAATTTTCAAAATGCATTTTGATAAGTTAGTTATAATTATTCCCGCTATCCTAACAGCTAGGCTATAACGATAATTTTATACTAAGGGCATCTCAGAGTTCATTTAAACTCATGATTTCATGAAAAGAAAGAAACTGAAGGGTAAAAATTATTTAAAATAATATTTCAGAAAAACATCCGGGTGTTACATTATACCCCCATTAATTTGAATTTTGCCTTCAAAATTCATCACTTGGAAATAAACAGATGAGGATAACTCTACCTCATCATATCCTCAAGATCCCATGTAGCTAATTCTAATTGGTGGTGCCTCCTTAAAACATTATCCATGCGAGTGGTCTCGTTTCATATAACATTTTCACTATGATCCACAATCTATATCAGTTGTTTTTCTTAAGAATCATCTTGCTACAATGGTACGACTTATGAGCTTAGTATATGTGAAGGATCGTGAATGTACTTTCTCAAGAAAGATTCACGGAACACATCATTATCATGAGAGGGGTTTTGTGGAATCACCGATCGGTAAGCTACCTTCCCAACAGGATCTATAATTTCAAAAGGACCAATATACCTAGGGCATTGGTTTCCCTTCTTACCCAATATCATTAGTCTCTTCCAGGGAGATATTCATAAGAACGACTTATCAACCACTTAAATCTATATGTCTTTTCATCGGTTGATAACATAACCATTTCGTCTACACGGAGCTGCAATTATTTGTTGTTTAATAGATCAGACCTTTTGTGCCATTTCATCAATAAGATCAAGTCCTAGTAGATTTCATTCCTCAACTTAATCCCTGCAAGTTGGAGTTCTACACTTATTTCAATATAGGGATACATAAGTAGCCATATGTATACAGGAGTGAAATATATTATTGTTAGAAAATTCCACCAATGTTAGGTGATGATCCCAACCCCTTTTTAAACCCATATAGGAAGCTATCAACATATCATCTAGAGTTTTAATTGTCCTCTCATACGGACTATCTTTTTGAAGATGATAAGAAATGATGAAACTTAACATTATATCTAGAGAATATTGAATAATTCACCAGAAAATTGAGGTAAAACTCAGATCTATATTAGATATAATGGAATGTGGTACTCTAAGAGATCTTACCACATCCGTAACATATATCTGGGAAAGCTGGTTAAGAGGAAAATTATCTCTAATAGCAATGAAGTGTGCTGAATTTATTTGGAAATCAACTATAACCTAGATAGAATTATTTCCATTAGATGTTTTTGGAAGTCTGATGACAATGTCCATAGTGATGTTTTCCCATTTCCATTATGGTATAGGTTATGGTTGTAACATCCCCTTAGACTTCTTTCTTTCATCCTTATGTTACTGACAAACCAAGCATCGAGAGACATATTTTGAGACATCAATTTTCATGTCATCCCACAAGAAGTACTCTTTCAGGTCCATGTACATATTCATGGTTTTAGGGTGAACAGAGAATAATGAATTATGAGACTCATCCAATAGCTCCGTTTTTAATATTGGTATGGGAGAAACACAAACCTAATTCCTAAAAATTATTATTTCCTCATAATCATGATTTAATTTAGGAACATTTAGCACATTCTTTTGTAACTCTACATCTTCATTCTGTTCCTCTTTAATATACATATGTATAGATGGTTGAACATTAATTTGAGAAAGATAAGATTTCTCCTCTTCTATTATAATTTCAAGATCCATCCTTTGAAAATATATAAATATTTGATATTTCATGATCCTCATCATGGATAAGCTGGCATGGTCTTGTGGACTTAATGCATCTGCCTCCTTGTTTTCTTTTTGAGGGTGGTAGTGTATTGAAAGTCATAATCTTTAATCAACACAAACAATCTTTTTTGGTACATATTCATCTCCGTTTGTGAGAAAATATACTTTAAACTTTTACGATCAATATAAATATCTATCCCTTCACCATAAATATAATACCTCCATATCCTTAATGAAAAGATTACTGAAACTAACTCCAAATCATGAGTTGGGTAATTTTTCTCATGGATTTTCAACTATCATGACGAATAAGCTATCACCAAATCATTTTGTATGAGAACACACCCCATCCCTTTCTTGAATGCATACCTGTAGATCACAAACATTTATCCACTACAATGTATTGTGGGCCCAGGTGCACTGGATATCCTTCCTTTTAGCTCTTTGATATTCTATTCACATTCCTCTGTCCAAACGAACTTAACACCTTTTCGTGTCAACATGGAGAGGGGAATATATAATCATGGAAAAGATTTCACAAAATTTCAATAATATCCTACCAAACCCCAAGAACTCTAGATCTCACTTACTATTGATGGTCTCGATCATCATTCAATAACCTCTATTTTTGCGGGTTCCATAGATATCCCCTCTCATGAGATTTTATTACCCAAAAATGAAACCTTTTGAAGTCTAAATTCACACAAGGTAATTTTGGCATAACCGTAGACCTTTCTCAGGGTCTTTAGTACAATTCTCAAGTAATCCTCATGTTCTTCCTTCCTCTTTGAATAGACAGGAATACCATCTATAAAGACTACCACAGACTAGTCAAGATACTCTCTAATGAATCTATTAATTTGATCCATGAATATAGTAGGGGAATTTGTAATACATAAAGGTATCACTATAAATTCATTGTGTCTATACCTTGTACATAATGTTGTCTTCGATATATCCTCATTTTGACACTTAATTGATGATACCCTAAATGTAGATCAGTCTTTGAAAAGTATTGAGCTCCGAATAGTTGGTGTAATAATTCATTAATACGTTGGAGATGATATTTTTTCTTGATAGTGATCTTGGTAGGTATTCGATAATCAATGTAGAGTCATCTTGATCCATATTTCTTCTTAACGGATAGAATAGGTGCTCCACAAGGTGATGCACTAGGGCATATGAATCTGTTATCACGATTCACTTGGAGATTATTCTTTAATCCCTGCAACTCAATGAGGTCCATTCTATACGGTGTCTTTGAAATAGGCATAGCACCCGATATGAGTTTTATTGAAAACTAAACTTCACAATTTGTTGGAAGATCTAACAATTCCTCCATAAATACATAATCAAACTCCTGTACAATTGGACAATTCTTAATCTTGAGTTTTCCCAAAACCATTTGAGATAAATAACATTAATTTATTAGATTCAAGACCCATAAGATGGAAGAAATTTACACTAGAAGGTTATATTAATCCTTACACCGATATATGATCAAAAATTGATCTGGTATATGAAATATGACTTCCATTCTTTGGAAATTGATATGAGATTTATATAAATAAAGAAAATCCATGCCAAGAATCACATCAATTTCTACTATAGGATGGATCAAACGATTTGTAGGAATTACATTCACACAAACTACAATTGGAGATGAATTGAACACTTTATATGTGACCATTGTCCCATTAAGAGTAGTCATAGCTAAATCCACGTCTAATTGTTGAGTTAATATGGGGATACCCTTAGAAAATTCTTTCGAAATAAACGAGTTGGTGGATCCAGAATTAAATAAAACATTTGGTACTTTAGAGTGGATGGTAATTATACCTTTCACCACTTCATTATCATACACCAAATCACCAATAGTAATTGCATGTGAATTTACTTTTTATTTGGCCTTAAGAGTTTGTTGACATCGATCATCATCAATAAACTTGGAGTGGGGCGTTGATTTGAATAATTCACCATCTACATGCACTTGTAACATTAATGTGTTAGAGGTGCATTCTATGTAGGATTTTCTTTTTTCACATCATTAGACATATTTTTCCCATCACATCAGTATTCAATTTCTCTATGACCTTCTTTTCCACACATAAAACATTTAATTTTACCATTAAGACAATTCCCTCCATGTTTCTTTCCACACTTTGAGCATAAGGGAAAACTCATCTTCTTTTTAGTGTGGACATTATATTTTCTATTCAATTACATTTTCCTCATCTTACCAAACCCATATGACTGATGGGTTACTCCAATATCTATCTCAACCTTGAGATCACATCGATCCATTTCATCATAGCTATTAAAGTTTCTTATTTCTAATTCCCCTCAGAGACTTGGTTTTAATCCTCAAAAGAATCAATTGATCATACTCTTAGGTTGGATGATAAGTCCAAAAGTGAACCATGCAATTCCTGTAATGTATTATTCATATGTGCCAATAGATTCATCTTCATTTTTCTTCATTTCAAGAAACTCTTTCCCCATCATTATTCAACGAATACAAGGGAAGTACTTATTGAAAAATTAGTTGTTTAACACATACAATTCCATGGAATCAATTTCATCTATTTTCCTTATATTCATGATAATATTCCACCATTGATCAACTTTTCCTTCTTAGCAATATAATTCTATGATGATAGAATAATGTTCAAATCTTTTTAGAACTGAAAATATATTTTTAGTGGTACTAATCCTCTATTCAACCACTAATCGATCAGAAGACCCACTTATGAAGGTGGACACTGCGTCCTGAAGGATTCAACAGAATATTACTCCTTACTTTGATCATTTGGAAGTCTTCAATTATTAATAGCTTGATAATGTTTTGTTAGCATGGTTAAAATATTTTTCATTCCCTCTCCCATAAAATTTGGTTGCTCAAGGGGACAATAATTTCATTTCCCATTGCATTCAACATTAACACGATTCATTTGGGTTTTAGACATTGATAAAAACCAAGAAGCCTAATGTGAGAAACAATAATCATAACAATAAAACCATATATTGATGAAAAAAAGTTCAATTTATCACACATTAGGTTTTATCATTGATTATTCATGTCCATTTATAAAACACTAGGATTTTATCCTATACATAGACGCAACCTTATGGTTCTTACTAAGGATTTCTCATCCTAGTTTCAAAAGGATAACTATAACTTTCCTCTGATACTAACTATAATGCCCCATAAATTACATTCATTTTTATGAATTCACAATTGAAGTATATTTATTACAACACATAACAAAACCATGACATGACCATATGTGTATAGTGTCTTTAGAAACTGGGATAAATAATCAACTTGTTCCTAAAACATATATATTGTCTCCCATATATTTCTTCATAACATGACTCATTTTGGGAATATCATATTTAATCCCCTTCTACTTGACCTAGGAAAAGAAACCTATAAAAGGGTGAGCTCAAATTCTCAGTAAGGGTAAAAAAAGGAAATATCAATCATATCATATTCATAAGAACATAACATTTGAAAATATTATCTTGTAAAAGAGATCATAATATCATGTCATGGGATAAATCAAATAAGTTCAATGTAATCCCAATAATCATAACATAAGACATGAACTTTGTGTAATACACACATAAGCAAAGAAAAGCATTTAATATTAGTCAAAGATCATTTCCAAAACCATCATAGCATACAATGTCCATTACCTAACTGAGTTCAATCCTCATTATAGTCCTATATCTCTGAACTAGATTAAAATGAAATTCTAAACATGTCTATCTCATGAGATATAAATCATTACCCAATTCATTAGAGGGAGATATAGGTCCCGTCCATATCATAATGAAACCTTTCTTATGTGTTCCATAGAAACATAAATCACACATCATAGCATAACCCATGTAATAAAATGGGATTTTTAAACATCATGCCATCATAACATAATCCATATAAGATAAAAGTACATTATAAAAATAATTAAATCATAACATGATAAAATAAAGGTAATAATAAGGGTAGAAACATAACCCTATATCAGCTTAGATGGAAAATAATTTTGATAAAACACTTGAACTTATTTCTTGAGGAAAATATCCTTTCTTCTTCAGGACATTTTAAAAGATAATAAGTTAACTAAAAATAAACTTGAAAACATGTAAAGTAAGATTAATGGAAATAATTTTCTATGAAAGCATAAAAATTCATTCCTGCACTATAAGTTAATAAAATTCTCCTTGTACTTTTACCGGGAAAGTAAAAAAGTACATCATATGGTAAACAAAAGAAAGATACCTTCCCTACCATGTGGTAAAATTAAAAAATGAGTAAAGATGAAATTAAATAGACACGGATAAATTTTACACATTTTATGAAAATACTTTTAGAAAAAATTGACATTGATGGTAAATATAACCCTGGTAGATAATTACGAGTGAACAATATCGGATACAAACAGTACTAGAAATGTTATCCCTAAAATTAGGTCTGATATGTTCTGTATTTATCATTTATTCTTGTATAATTATTTAAATAATTATAAAAATTTATTCTAGAATCATAATTATTTTTTTGATAACATTTATGATCATATTATTATTCGTTTGTTAGTTACATTTCATTGTTACTTGTTATTCGGGTATTAATAGCTTTATGTTTTACATATGTTTTTTGGATAAGTTCTTGTTCAGTTTTTTAGGTTATAGTTATATCATTTACATCATGGTATTAGTGTAATATATATCATATTTTTTTATTCAATTAATTTATATAATCATTGTTTAATGAAGATCCTTTAGAACGAATCACATAGCACTGTGGAGATGGTATGTCGTACGTACGCACGAGCGATGATATCTTTCCCATAATTGTTGAATGGTATTGAAGTGGATGGTATAAAATATATCAAAATTAGTATAATTTTATATTATTCATATAGAGGTATTATTTATACCATTATACCCATCCATGTAAGGTGGTGGTGGAAAACAGATTACACCACAATGTGGAGAGAGTAAGGAGTACATTTGCACACGCGGTGATTTTGTTTTTTCACAGGATGGATAGAAGGTGAAATAAGGATGTTTAATATTTAGAATAACATAAAATTATATGAGTGATAACGATGATATTATTTTATAACTATAAAACTAATGTAGAAGAAGTATAGGATAAATGAAACTTGAATGAATCGGTGGAAGAGACTACCTCTTCCTTGACGTGCCTTCTTTGGATTTCCACATAGGGCACTAGAGATGGTATTTTGAGAAAACCAGAACCTCAAGAATTTTCCTAGGGATGTTTAGAAGAATAATGGATAGGTTTTTCAAGCTTGAAGGCTAAAAAGGGTTTGAATAAAAGAGGTAAGAGGTTTCCTTTTATAATAGAGGAGAGGGGGACTTTAGGAAACTCTAAAAAATATTAATTTATAATAAAACCAAAACCCACACAAAAAATCCATAGTGTAATTTATTAAAAGATGAGAGGGTATATGGCTTTAATCAAATCAACCAATATATTTTGGATAACTTATTATTTCAATTTAATCCTTATCTTTTTACAGGACTAATTGTTATTCTATTGAATTGAAATTTGGGTAATAACATTCTAAATATTTATTGGTAATGAATATTTACTTATGTGGTGTTAATTTACCATATATTTATATTTTATGATATTTTAGACATTATAACTATCAATTTGTATTTTTTAAATAATTGTATGATTTTAAAATAATTTAATAAAATGTTATGTTTATAAAGTATCAATAGTGTCAATTTTGACACTTTATTTATTAGGTTTTATCTAAAATTCACACAAAAGAGAAATTTGAAAAAAAATATTAAATACAATCATTACATGTCATAGGAACCTATTAAATTCACGGAGAACATTTATTAGCATATATGATATTTCTTTTAACATTTTGAGAACCATTTATTTGATATTTATATTAAAAAAATAATTTCTATATCAAAATTGCGTCATCATTAACGGTAATTATTTAATCTCTAATAATTATAAACTTTTTTAGGATGTGTGTAATTATACTATAGTTATAGAGACTATATATAGTATATTTTACCTCCTAGTTATCCATATATTAAAATTAATACACTTATATAAAAAGAGATTGTGACACTTTGTCCATTTCATTAGTTTTTATCACATTCATGTCATTTTCCTAGGTAAGTGGCAATAAAGTGAATCCATCTCGAATAATAGGTGATAAGGGTCTAATTTAATCTTCCAATATTATTTTTACAGGTGTGAAGGTAATTTTGTAATATTATTTGTACACATAATTACCCAATTCACCTAGAACCTTGGTAATAAAAATAATTACCTATGTTACTATTCATAATGCCAAAAAATAAAAGTATACTAGTAACAAAATTTTGACCTAATTATTCCAAATATGGAATCCATTTTTCGAAATTCAAAACACCTATGTTTCAGTAATTAATTTTAAATTAATCCCATTGTTGAGAAAATAGTTTTTAAAGTTAAAAAATTGAAAAAGATAGAAATGTTTTTACATATGAATTCAATGTAAAATTACTCATAATGAGATAAATTATATTAAATGGTAAAAATATATTCTATTTATACATTAAAAACACTAAATATTATAATTCATATATATAAATTATCTTAATGATTTTTTAATTAAAATTTAGTGTATTTTTACTATTTATCAAAATATGAAAGTTATTAAAAAAATATCAAAAATTTATCCACAATAAATTTTTATACCCCACTTCAAAACCATATTTTTATTTTTTCATTTATAAATCATTAATGTGTCTATGTCTTAATTTAAAATCGTTTCCCCGTTTAAAGGGGTAAAATTAACATTTTTTAAATACATCATGTAACACCCGAGGCTTTTATGAGAAATATTTTGTTTTTATGTTATATAAATCATCAAAGGAATCTTTCGCTGCACACAATCACGACCTTCCTCAATAGCGTGTGTAGTACGCAATACCGAGTTCCACTAAACAACGATATATTATTATAATATTATAAACTAGCCGTTATGAATAGTATTAACTGAATTCTAAATTTTACAACATTATTATCCATCTTAAACTTTTTCTAGAACATGGTAATAGAACAAAATTATTTTTTTGAGTAAAATAAGTATTTATAAAAAAATGCAGTTTTTCCGCCTTTTGATGGCGCACCAACATTAAATCTAGTATTTGAAACATTTATATGATCAATTTTAGAAAATAAAATTCTTCTTTTAATCAGGATATAAAAATTTACTTTGGATAAATTTTTGATATTTTTCTGATAACTTTCATATTTTGATGAATAGTAAAAATACGCTAATTTTTAATTAAAAACAAATTTTTTCAATGAGATAATTTATATGGTTAAATTATAATATTGAATGGTTTTAAAGTATAGATAGAATATATTTTTACCATTTAATATAATGTATGTCCTTAGCATTAATTTCATATTGAATTCATATGTAAAAACATTTCAATCTTTGGCAATGTTTTAACTTCTAAAACCCGTTTTTTTAACAACGGGATTTATTTTAAATTAATTACTGCAAATTATATGTTTTGAATTTTGAAAAATGGATTCCATATTCAGAATCAGTGGGTTTAAATTATGTTAATAGGCTACTTTTTTTGGGCATTATGAATAGTAAGTACGGTAAATTTTATATTCCATAGTTAAAGGTAAATCGGGTAATTAAGGGTAAATATATGATTATAAAATTACCCTAACATCTGCCAAAATCCTATTGGATGACTACAAGTCGACCCATATCACGTAAGGGTCGGATTAGATTCATTTAATATACTTTTCTCTATTAAAATAATTTAATTATTACTAAAACCAAAGAATGTGACAACATGTCACTTTCTTAAATCTTATAAGTATAATAATTTTAATTTGGTGATAAACTTAATGAAACTTCGAACATGAACAGTCTCCAGAAAGCTAATACAATTATATACATCATAGTAATTTATTTTTAATTTTTAGGGATTAAATAAATATCATTAATTATGACACATTAGTGATGTTGAAATTATTTTATTAATTAAAATATCAAATAAATGGTTTTAAAATATTAATATAAAAATTATATGAACTATTTAATGTGCTCCACTAATTTTATAGATACATATGACATTTTATTAATCTATTAACACTTTTATTTAGAACATATCTTCTGTAAATATTTTATTTAAATTCAAATAAATGAATAGTATCATAATTGACACTATTGTTATTTTATAAAAATAACATATTATAAAATTGTTTAAAAATCACAAAAATATTTAAAAATTACAAATTAAAATTTATATGGTCTAAAATGTCATAAAGTGACAAATTATGGAAAATTCACAACACATATGTAATTATTAATAATAATTTAAAATTTAGAATATTATTACCACAAATAAAATTAAATTGACAAATAAGGATAAATCAAGTTGATAATGTTTAAAATAAATTCCTAACATGTCTAAATTTTATTGTTTGATGATATTACAGCCCTATATCATCTAATATTCTGATATAAGTCATTTTTGAAGTTTTTAGTTGGGGTTGGGATTTAATAAAAACTAATATTTCTTATATTTCCAAAGGTGCCCCTCTCCTCCCTTATAAAAGGGCACCTCCTCCCTCACCTCCTCACGCCAATTTGATCCTTCAAGCTCTGCCAAACCCTTCCCATTTCACTTAACCACTTTCCTAGAATCATCCTAGAGGTTCCGGTCTTCTTAAAAGACCAACCCTAGTGCCCTAAGAGGAAGTTAAGAAGAGGAGCATCAAAAAGAGGTAATATCCATTACCGATCCTTTCCAAAATTTTTCTTCTTCAACTTCTTCTTCTTTAGTTTTTTCATTATGAAGTAATAAAATAAGTATCACTAATATAATGATATGTTATTATAAGTATGAAACAAACCTATTTCAACATCTATCCATCCTATGGAAAATGAAATCATCGCACGTGCGTACGTACGGAATACCGTGTCCACGTCGTAGTGTAATCTATTTTCCCCCACCACCTTACTTGGATGGGTATAATGGTGTAAATAATTACTATATATGATTATTGTAAAGTGATATTTATTCTAAAATAGTATACATACACTCCAATACAATTCCATAATCATGGGAACAATATCATCACTCGTGCGTACGTACGGAATACCGTCTCCATGATGTGATGTGATTCGTTATACATGATCTTCATTGCATAATGATTATATAAATGAATTGAATGAATAAATATGATATATAGTACATTAATACCATTATTTAAATAATGTATCTATAACCTAAAGAGAAGAATACGAATTTATTCGACAAAACACGCATAAGAACAGAAAGTTATAAACACTCGAATAAAAAGTAGCAATGAAATATTACTACTAAAAAGCTATGAATATGACTATATATGACATCATAACAATAATTATGATTCTGGAATAAGTCAATAACATTATTTAAATCATTATACAGGAGTTTCAGACACTTACGAGGAAAATCGGACCTAAGGTAAATGAAATATCACAATCTCATTTTTATCCGAGACTGTTTATACTTTTGTATTTACTGGGGTGTATTTTATCATTCACATTCATGTTTCCAAAATATGTAATATTATTTCCATTCACCTAAAATTTTTTAAATCAAATTTTACCCTTTGGTGAGTTTATAGTAAAGGATATGAAAGGAATCCTTTGTCGTTTTTCGTACGAGGTACTTTTTGACTTTTCTGACAAAAGTACGAAGAATGTTTTTTTAACTTGTACAGCATGAATGGATTTTTAAAACATTATTTCCAAGAATCTTCCTTTAAAAGTTTTTCAAGTTATTTTTAATCAAATTCTTTTAGTTTAGAATTGTACGACATGTTAAGATAGGAAAAGTGTTTTTTGAAGCAAAAAGGATATTTTCCTCAAGAATGGAGTTCAAGTGTTTTATCAAAATTATTTTCCATCTAAGATAATAAAGAGTTCTGTTTCTATCCCTATTATTACATTGATTTTATTATGTTGTGATGGAATTATATTTATTAATTCCTTTATCTTATATGAATTGTTTTATGATGTCACGAGGTTTAAGATTCCCATTTTTATTACAAGGGTTATGCAATGATGTATGATTTATGATTGTGTGGCACACATAAGAATGGTATCATTATGAGATGGGTGGGGCCTATATCTCCCTCCAATGCATTGGGTAAATATTTTATATCTCATGAGATAGACATGGCTGGAACGACAGGTTAAACCGGTTCAGTGAAACAAGACTAAAACGATGAGTGAACTCGGTTCAGAAATGGACTTTGTCCATTAAGATAGCCTTGGAAATGAGTCATGACTAACAAGAAATGATTCTCTATGATTATGTGTGTATGCCACAAAGTTTCATGTTTTATTTTATGATTATTGGGATTACATTTCACTACTATGATTTATCCCATGCTATGAAATTATGAATTCTTTTGCAGGTTAGGATTTCCAAAAGTTATGTTCTTATGTATATGATATGATTGATATTTTTTTTGTTTACCCTTACTGAGAATTTGAGCTCACACTTTTGTATGTTTTATTTCCCTAGGTCAGGAAGAAGGTTATTAAGTAGGATATGCCAAAAAGAGACTCTTGATATGATGAAATAAATGGGAGGAAAAGTAGATGCTTTATGAACCAGTTGTTTATGTTTCCCAGTTTCTAAACACTCTATACCTATACGGTCCTTTCATGGTTTTGTTATATGTTGTAATAAGTGTGCTTTAATTTTGAAGTATTAACAATGTATGTAAAGTATGGGTCGTTATAGTTGGTATCAGAGGAAAGTTATAGTCAACCTTTGGAAACTAGGATGTGAAAGCCTTAGTAAGAATCCTGAGGATAAGTCTAAGCATATAACACAATATTAGTGTTTTAGAAATGGCCATGAACAACCTATGATAAGACCTTAAGTGTGAAATTTTATTCTTGATTATGTGGTTTTCCAATTATAATTAGTGTTGCTCAGACTATTTTTCTTGGTTTTAGTCAATGGCTGGAACCCGAAGGAACTGTGTTAATGCGGAATGTGACGGGCAATGCAATGATTGTCCCCCTGAGCAACCAAAAGTTATGGGAGCTAGAATGAAAAATCTTGTAGCCATGCTCAC
Organism: Viscum album; assembly: GCA_963277665.1. Lineage (NCBI taxonomy): Eukaryota > Viridiplantae > Streptophyta > Magnoliopsida > Santalales > Viscaceae > Viscum > Viscum album. The sequence goes on along the minus strand of OY728161.1, from coordinate 575,198,739 downwards.
ACAACTTTCTCAAGCTATGAATCATTCAGGACTTCCAAACGAGAAAAGTAAGGAGCAATATTCTGTTGAATCCTTCATGAGGCAGCGTCCACCTTCTTTTAGTGCGTCTACTGATCCATTAGTTGCTGAAAAATGGATTAGTACCACTGAAAAGATATTTTTAGTTCTTCAATGTTCTGAACATGATAAAGTCATCCAAGTAGTGTATCATTTTGAAGGAGATGATGATCAATGGTGGAATCTTATTAAGAATACGAGGCAAAGAGATGAAATTGAGTCCATGGAATGGGACGAGTTAATGATATTATTTTTCAATAAGTACTTCCCTGGTATTCTCCAAACAAAGATGGAGAAAGAGTTTCTTGAACTGAAGCAAAAGGATGATGAATCTATTGGTACTTATGAATCAAATTTTACAAGACTTGCAAGGTACGCTTCTGGTATTATTATCCAACCTGATAGTAAGATCGATCGATTCTTTAGTGGCTTAAAACCAAGTCTTCGAAGGGCGTTAGCCATAAGGGACTTCAATAGCTACGCGGAAATAGTTCGATGTGCACTCAAAGACGAGATGGAGATTGGAGTAACCCATCAGTCATATGGGTTTGATAAGAAGAGGAAAATGGAATTCAAAGGAAAATATAAAGAGCACACTGAAAAGAAGATGATCTTTCCCTTATGCTCAAAGTGTGGAACGAAACATGGAGGGAGTTGTCTAAAAGGGCAAGTAAATGTTTCAAATGTGGAAAGGAAGGTCATCGGGCATTTGAATGCCGCAATGATGGGAAGAAGATGTCTACTGATGAAAACAAACGAAGGGACACACAGAATGAACCTACAACACTTCAATGTTTCAAGTTCAATGAGATGGGGCATTATTCCAATAAATTCCCAAATCCAAGGGTTGATGATGATGGTCGACGTCAAGAAACTCTTAAGGCAAAAGAAAAAGGAAAGTCACATGCAATTTCTATCAGCGTTGTGGAGTATGATAACGATGTGGTGAAAGGTACACTTACCATCCACTGTAAAGTATCAAATGTTTTATTTGATTCTGGATACACCCACTCCTTTATTTCTGAAGAATTTTCTAAGGATATCACCGTATTACCTCAACAATTAGACATTGAGTTAGCTGTGACAACCCCTAATGGCACAACAGTCGCATCAAAAGTTTATAATTCTTCCCCGATTGAAGTTTGTGGGAAAGTTATTTCTAAAAATCTTGTGATCCTTCATATAGTGGAATTTGATGTGATTCATGGCATGGATTGGATTTCATTATATGGAGCTCATATCAATTGCCAAAGAAGGGAAGTCACATTTCATATTCCAGATCAATCGATGATCGTCTATTGATGAACGGATGAACATAACCTTCCAGTGGAAATTTCTTCCATTTTATGGGTATTGATTCCACTAAATGAAGGTTATTTATCTCAAATGTTTGGTGAGAAACTCATGATTAAGAATATGACCATTTTATGGGAGTTTGAAGATGTCTTTTCGGAGGAATTACCGGGTCTTCCACCAAATCGTGAAGTTGAGTTTTCAATAGAACTCGTACCAGGTGCTTTAACTATTTCAAAGACACCTTATAGAATGGCCCCAAATCAGTTGCAGGAATTGAAGAAGGAACTCCAAGAAAATCTTGATAAGGGGTTCATACGCCCTAGTGCGTCACCTTGGGGAGCACCTGTTCTGTTTGTTAAGAAGAATGATGGATCAATGAGACTCTGCATTGATTATCGAGAACTTAGCAAGATCACTATCAAGAAAAAATATCCTCTCCCACGCATTGATGACTTATTTGATCAACTATGAGGAGCTCAATAATTTCCCAAGATTGATCTTCATTCAGGGTATCACCAATTAAGGGTCAAAAGAGAGGATATTCCAAAAACGGCTTTCCGTACAAGGTATGGAAACTATGAATTTATAGTGATGCCATTTGGTCTTACTAATGCCCCTACTATCTTTATGGATCTGATGAATAGAGTCTTTAGAGACTATCTTGATCAGTTTGTGGTAGTCTTTATAGACGATATTCTTGTATATTCAAAGATCAAGGACGAACATGAAGATCACTTTAGAATTATATTAAAGACCCTGAGAAAGGAGAAGCTTTATGCCAAATTTACCAGGTGTGAATTTTGGCTTCAAAGAGTTTAATTTTTGGGTCACATAATCTCAAAAGAGGGGATATCTGTGGATCCAGAAAAAACAGAGGTTATCGAAAGATAGTCGAGACCAACAACCGTGACTGAGATCCGATGTTTTCTTGGTTTGGCTGGATATTGTCGGCGTTTTGTGAAAGAATTTTCACAATTATCTAATCCACTCACCAAGTGGACTCGGAAAGGAGTTTTGTTTGTTTGGACGGAGGAATGTGAAGAGAATTTCAAGGAGTTGAAAAGAAGGTTATCCAGTGCACCTGTGCCCACACTACCTTGTGGTGGAGAAAGGTTTGTGATCTACAGTGATGCATCCATGAAGGGTTTGGGGTGTGTTATTATGCAAAATTATATGGTGATAGCTTATGCCTCACGAAAGTTGAAAATACATGAGCAAAATTACCCAACTCATGATTTGGAGTTAGCTGCGGTAATCTTTGCATTAAATATTTGGAGGAAATACCTTTATGGTGAAAGGTGTGATATTTATACTAATCATAAAAGTTTAAAGTATATTTTCACACAAAAGGAGCTGAATATACGCCAAAGAAGATGGTTGGAGCTGATTAAGGATTACGACTGCTCAATTCAATACCACCCTGGGAAAGCAAACAAGGTGGCAGATGCATTAAGTCGACAAGACCATGCCAGTTTATCCATGATGAGGATCACAAAAGATCCAATATTTAGGGATTTACAAAGGATAGATCTTGGAATTATAATGGAAGGGGGAAAATCCTATCTTTCTCAAAAGAATGTTCAACCATCTATACATGTGAAGATTAAAGAGGCACAGAAAGAAGATGTCGAGTTACAAAAGAAGGTGAGAAATGTTCATGAATTCAACCTTGATTGTGATGGGATAATAAAGTTCAGGAATCGGATTTGTGTTCCTCCCATCCCCGAATTAATGAAGGAGCTGCTAGATGAGGCTCATAGTTCTTCATTCTCTATTCATCCTGGAAGCACGAAGATGTATAGGGACCTGAAAGAGTACTTTTGGTGGGATGGCATGAAAAGAGATGTTGCTGAATATGTCTCTCAATGCTTGGTTTGTCAGCATGTTAATGCTGAGAGATAGAAGTCTAAGGGGATGTTACAACCATTACCCATACCCGAATGGAAATGGGAAAACATCACTATGGACTTTGTGACAGGACTTCCTAAAACATCCAAAGGCAATAATGCTATCTGGGTCATAGTTGATCGTCTTATAAAGTCTTCACACTTCAACGCTATTAGATATGATTTCTCTATATATCAGCTTTCCAGGATATATGTAAAGGAAGTGGTAAGATTGCATAGAGTACCACTTTCTATTAAATCTGATCGGGATCCGAGGTTTACCTCAAAGTTCTGGGGAAGTCTTCAGCATACTATGGATACAGAGTTCAGTTTCATCACTGCTTATCATCCACAGACAGACGGTCAGTCTGAGAAAACAATTCAAACTCTAGAAGATATGTTCAGAGCTTTCTCTATGGATTTCAAAGGTGGTTGGGATCAACACCTACCTTTGGTGTAATTTTCTTATAATAATAGCTTTCACTCCAGTATTCAGATGGCTCATTATGAAGCTCTCTATGGAAAGAAATGTAGGACTCCAACTTGCTGGGATGAAGTTGGGGAATGAAAGCTATTAGGACCTGATATTTTTGATGAGATGGTAGAAAAGGTCCGATCTATTCAACGACACATAAGAGTATCTCAGAGTCGACAAAAAAGTTATGCTGACAACCGAAGAAAAGACCTAGAGTTTGAAATGGGTGATAAAGTGTTCTTACGAATATCTCCCTAGAAGAGGGTCATGAGATTTGGAAAGAAGGGGAAGTTGATCCCTAGATATATCGGTCCTTTCGAAATACTGGATCGTGTTGGGAAGGTATCTTACCGATTGGCGCTTCCACCGAATCTCTCTCAAGTTCATGATGTGTTCCATGTATCTCTCCTGAGAAAGTACATACCTGATCCTTCACATGTACTCAGCTCAGAAGTTGTACCGCTGGAGCAAGACCTTTCTTATGAAGAACAACCGATAGAGATTCTGGATTGTAGTGAAAAAGTCCTACGAAACAAGACCACCCGCTTGGTGAAAGTTTTATGGAGGAACCACCAATAAAAAGAAGTAACATGGGAGATTGAGGATGTGTTAAGTGAGAGGTATCCTCATCTGTTTGTTACAAAGTGACGAATTTCGAGGGAGAATTCATTTTAAGGGGGGTAGAATGTAACACCAGAGACTTTTATGAGAAATATTTTGTTTTTATGTTATATAAATCATCAAAGGACTCTTTCGCTGCACGCAATCGTGTCCTTCCTCGATAGCGTGTGTAGTACGCAATACCGAGTTCCACTAAACAACGATATATTATTATAATATTATAAACTAGCCATTATGAATAGTATTAACTGAATTTTATATTTTACAACATTATTATTCATCTTACAAATTTTCTAGAACATGGTAAGGGAACAAAAAAAAATTTTTCGGTAAAATAAGTATTTATCAAAAAATGCAGTTTTGCCGCTTTTTGATGGAGCACCCACATTAAATATAGTTTTTGACACATTTATATGTTCAATTTGACAAAATAAAATTCTTCTTTTGAATCAGGATATAAAAATTTACTTTGGATAATTTTTTGATATTTTTCTGATAACTTTCATATTTTGATGAATAGTAAAAATACGCTAATTTTTAATTAAAAACAACTTTTTCCATTGAGATAATTTATATGGTTAAATTATAATATTAAATGGTTTTAAAGTATATATAGAATATATTTTTACCATTTAATATAATGTATGTCATTAGCATTAATTTCACATTGAATTCATAGGTAAAAACATTTCAATCTTTGGCAATGTTTTAACTTCTAAAACACGTTTTCTTAACAACGAGATTTATTTTAAAATAATTACTTCAACTTATATGTTTTTAATTTTGAAAAATGGATTCCATATTCAGAATCCATGGGTCCAAATTATGTTAATAGGATAATTTTTATTTTTGGGCATTATGAATAGTAACTACGGTAAATTTTATTTACCATAGTTAAAGGTAAATCGGGTAATTAAGGGTAAATATAAGATTATAAAATTACCCTAACACCTGCCAAAATCCTATTGGATGACTAAAAGTAGACCCATATCACCTAAGGGTTGGAATAGATTCATTTAATAGACTTTTTTCCATGAAAATAATTTAATTAATATTAAAACCAAAGAATGTGACAACATGTCACTTTCTTATATATTATAAGTATAATAATTGTAATTTGGTGATAAACTTAATAAAACTTCAAAAACAAATAGTATACAGAAATCAGATACAATTATCTAAATCATAGGAATTTATTTAGAATTTTTAGGGATTAAATAATTATCATTAATTATGACACAATAGTGATGTTGAAATTATTTTATTAATTAAAATATCAAATAAATGGTTTTAAAATATTAAAATAATTATCATATTCACTATTTAATGTGGTAAACTAATTTTCTAGATACATATGACATTTTATTAATCTATTAATGCTTTTAGTTTGAACATATTCTCTGTATATATTTTATTTAAATTCAAATAAATGAATAGTGTCAAAATTGACACTATTGTTATTTTATAAAAATAACATATTATAAATTAAAATTTATATGGTCGAAAATTTCCTAAAGTGTCAAATTATGAAAAATTCACAACACATATGTAATTATTAATAATAATTTAAAATTTAGAATATTATTACCACAAATAAAATTAAATTGATAAATAAGGATAAATCAAGTTGATAATGTTTAAAATAAATTCCTAACATGTCTATATTTTACTGGTTGATGAGATTAAAACCCTATCTCATCTATTCTTTGTATATAAGTCATTTTGGAAGTATTTAAGTGGGGTTGGGATTTAATATAAACTTATATTTCTTATATTCCCAAATGTGCCCCTCTCCTCCCTTGTAAAAGGGCACCTCCTCCCTCTCCTCCTCACACCAATTTGAGCCTTCAAGCTCGGCCAAACCCTGCCCATTTTACTTCCCCACTTCCCTAGAATCATCCTAGAGGTTCTAGTATTCTTCAATGACCAACCCTAGTGCCCTAAGTGGAGGTTAAGAAGAGGCGCGTCAAAAAGAGGTAATATCCAATGCCAATCCTTTCCAAATTCTTTTTTTATTAAACATCTTCTTATTTATTTGTTTCATTATGAAGTAATAAAATCAGTATCACTCATATACTGATATGTTATTATATGTATGAAACAACCCTATTTCAACATCTATCCATCCTATGGAAAATGAAATCATCGCGTGTGCATACGTACGGAATACCGTCTCCATGTCGTGGTGTAATCCATTTTCCCCCACCACGTTACATGGATGGGTATCATTGTATAAATAATTACTATATATGATTATTGTAAAGTGATATTGATTTTGAAATTGTATACATACACTCCAATACAATTCCACGATCATGGGAACGATATCATCGCTCGTGCGTACGTACGAAATACCGTCTCAACGATGTGATGTGATTCGTTCTACATGATCTTCATTGAATAATGATTATATAAATGAATTGAATGAATAAATATGATATATAGTACATTAATACCATTCTGGAAATTATGTAGCTATATCCTAAAGAGAAGAATACGAATTTATTCGACAAAACACTAATAAGAACAAAAAGTTATAAACACCCGAATAACAAGTAGCAATGAAATATTACTACTAAAAAGCTAAGAATATGACTATATATGATATCATAAAAAAAATTATGATTCTGGAATAAGTCAATAACATTATTTAAATCATTATAAAGGAGATTCGGACACTTACGAGGCAAATCGGACCTAAGGTAAGGGAAATATCACAATCTCATTTTTATCCGAGATTTTTTATACTTTGGTATTTACTGGGGTGTATTTTATCATCCACATGCTTTTTTCCTCAATATGTAATATTATTTCCATCCACCTAAAATTTTTTAAATCCAATTTTACCCTTCTTTGAGTTTTTAGTAAAGGATATGAAAGGAATCTTTTGTCGTTTTTCGTACGAGGTACTTTTTGACTTTTCTGACAAAAGTACGAAGAATGTTTTTTAACTTATATGACATTAATGGATTTTTAAAACATTATTTCCAAGACGCTTCCTGTACAAGTTTTTCATGTTTATTTTTAATCAACTTATTTTAGGTTAGAATTGTAAGACATGTTATGAAAGGAAAAGTGTTTTTGAAGCAGAAAGGATATTTTCCTCAAGAATGGAGTTCAAGTGTTTTATCAAAATTTTTTTCCATCTATAATAATAAAGGGTTCTGTTTCTATCCCTATTATTACATTGATTTGATTATTTTGTGATGGAATTATATTTATGAATTCCGTTATCTTATATGAATTGTTTTATGATGTCACGATGTTTAAGATCCCATTTTTATTACATGGGTTATGCAATGATGTATGATTTATGATTTTGTGGCACACATAAGAATGGTATCATTATGAGATGGTTGGGACCTATATCTACCTCCAATGAATTGGGTAAAGATTTTATATCTCATGAGATAGACATGGACGGAACAGAAAGTTAAACCGGTTCAGTGAAACAGGACTGAAATGAGGAGTGAACTCGGTTCATAAATGGACTTTGTCCACTAAATAGTCTTGGAAATGAGTCTTGACTAACAAGAAATGATTCTCTATGATTATGTGTGTATTCCAAAAAGTTTCATGTTTTATGTTATGATTATTGGGATTACATTTCACTACTATGATTTATCCCATGTTATGAAATTATGATTTATTTTGCAGGTTAAGATTTCAAAAATTTATGTTCTTATGTATATGATGTGATTGATATTTTTTTTTACCCTTACTGAGCATTTGAGCTCACCCTTTTGTATGTTTTATTTCCCCAGGTCAGGAAGAAGGTTATTAAGTAGGATATGCCAAAAAGGGACTCTAGATATGATGAAATAAATGGGAGGCAAAGTTGATGCTTTATGAACCAGTTGTTTATGTTTACCAGTTTCTAAAGACTCTATACCTATACGGTCCTTTCATGGTTTTGTTATATGTTGTAATAAGTGTGCTTCAATTTTGAAGTATTAACAATGTATGAAATGTATGGGTCGTTATACATCAAATATGGTTTTATTCATAAATTATGTCCTAAATTTTCATTGAATTATTATCAAAAATATTTTATTAAGTATATAACAAACATATATCTTAATAATATCATTAAAAAATTTAATTCACTCTAAAATACTACTATCTAATTGATTTATATTTTTTATAATGCATTTTTATAATTAAGTAATATTTATTCTTGTTATCCTAACGGCTAGACTAGAAGTAATTTTATATTAAGGGTATCTCACGGTTTGTTTAAACTCAAAATTGTGTGCAAAGCAAGCTATAGAAGGATAAAAATTATTTAAAGAAATTATTTCCTAAAGACATCATGATGTTACAAACTAGGTGCTCAACCTTGACTTTTTAACAAGTGAGGCATCTTGAGAAAACCTCTGCCACCACCTAATTCATTCCCGGCCACCAGTGCAGACGTTGGAGGTCTTGGTACATCTTCACCACTCCTGGATGTACCACAAAGGAAGATGTACATAACTCCCTCAACACTTCCCCCCATAACACCACTAGTATAATAGTGTGTCCTATGAAAAGGATGACATGCTCCACACCTTTCAAATATATATTAGGGGAATTCCCTATGGATATCTGGGCACAAGTTGTCTTATAGCTGGCAAATCAATGATGCACATCCTAGATTCAATGTAAGAGTGGTGGGGAAACTAACATCAACTAGAGTTGAGTTTCCTCATCTCTATCCACAAAGGATATCTGAAGCGAGGACAATTTTTCTGAGGACTCGTTCAGTATTTGTGATCTCAATATCATTCTAAGAGCATCTTCCACCACGATCCCCTTCCAAGGAGTACTGTCTATCTAAAAGACATAGTCTTGAAGGAACTCAAGCCAACCCCATTGTCTCAAGTTCAGATTCTTCGATGAAATGATATGCTTGAGACTCTAATGTTCAGAGTAAAAAATGAATCATTCACACATAACGTAGTGTCTCCACATCTTCAGTGCGAATACAACTAATAAAATCTCAAGGTCATGAGTCTCAAAGTTATACTCATGTGGTATCAACTATAATGAGCCATAAGCAATCACAACTTTTCTGCATCAATACACAATGAAGAATACTTCCAGATGCCTCACGATATACAATATATTCAGTTCCCTACTTTGGAAACCTCAAGATAAGAGCACTCTTAAAGATCAGCCTCAACTACTAAAATCTCTTCTGGAATCATTCTTTACATATCAAGGGTTTTCCCTTCTTTTTAAATGCCATCATGGGTGGTACTACTTTGGAGAAGTCGGGTAAAAACCTCCAATAGTACATAACCAATCCAAGTAAACACTGAACCTCAGTAATTCAATTTGGTGGCTCCCAAGAATGGTCCTCTTGGATCATTGCTGGATCCAATGAAACTCTAGGCTCTGAGAAGACATGTCCCAGGAAGTGTACATTTCATATCCAGAACCCACACTTTGAGAGATTTCTATATTTTTTTATCTCATAGTGTGTCCAACACCATCCTCAAGTGTTTTGTGTGGTCCTCCTCATATTTTGAATACAATAAGATGTAATCAAGGATGTCTGCTACAAACTGGTCTATGTATGACTGAAATATCCTATTCATGAGACCCATATACACTGTTTGGGTGTCCATCATTCCAAATGGAATCACTATGTAACCTTTGTGGTTGTAGTGACATCTAAAAGCTATGTTTGAGAGGTTTTATTATTCAAATAGAAGCTGGTGATAACCTGATTGGAGGTCTATCTTATAGAACCATCTCTCTACCTTCAGATGATTGAAGAGATTATCAATTCTTGGTAGAGGATACGTTTTCATCAGAGTCACCCAGTTCTGGAACAAAAATTCCATGCATAACCTCATGCTTCCGTTTGTTGTCTTGGAAGAAAACACTGGGTCTACATCTGGTAAAACATTGCGCCTTACAAACCCCTTCCTCTACAAGTCCTCCAACTGTACCATCAACTCCCGAAGCACTATAAGAGCCATCAGATAAGCAGGTGTAGATATCAGTGTCGTTTCATGGTACATATCAATGAAAAAGTGTACCTCTCTACAAGGAGGTAGTCCTAGAATATACTCTGGAAATAAATCTGTGTACTCATAAAGCATTTTTTTAAATTGTGTACTCATGTCATCCATTACACTAAGGGTTATGCTATCCAACTGATGAGTGATTAGTTACACCCTTATACGGGTGAGTTCATCATGTAAAAATCCAATTTCCTTTTTGCTGATAAATGAAAACCTCATCCAAAATCCCTGGAAACTCCACATTGTGTGCCTAAAACAGTCGATCTAGGCATGGACTGCTGATAGCTAGTCCATACCCAGAATGATATCGTAAGGCCTTAACACCACCACAAAGAGATCCCATCCAATCCTCTCAACTCCATGAGTACGTTCACACTACCGAAACTGGTGTGTGATAATCGAATCCCTTCCCGTTGGAGTCTCTATTAGTAAGGATAAAGCCAACGGCCTGATCAAAAACATTATGCCCTAAAAGAGGTCAATGAAAAGGAATGTGTGACTAGAACCTATGTCAATAAGAACCTCATCTAAAGTAGAGTTGACATAGATGATATCTTGTATTATCTTTGGGATGTTTGGAAAATCATCTTCAACTGCCTAAAGCTAAGCCTTCCCATTTCCACGAGCTCCAAGAACCCATGGAGGACCACCTGGGGGTGGTGGTGGTAGTACCTCATACCTAATCCCACCTCCTTATGCTAATCACGATCCCCTACCATGTCCGTCGCCCGGTTGAACACCCTGTTCCTATCTCTATCGTTGCCTCGATGGTCCCTAAACTATCTACAGATCCTTTGTGCGGTGAATCAGGAAATCCAATGCCATGTGCCCTTGCCAGCTTCATACATAGCATACTATTCTCCCCGGAAGACTCCATCTACCCTGGGAGATTTTTCACCACCAACCATGAGTCCTTGGGTTATCATCTGAATGGTCTATTCCTTTTGGGCCTCTACGTCATCTATCGGTTACCCGCCATGGTTGACTCGGCCACCCGTTTCCCGACAGTAGATCCCACAATTTTTTCCTACTTAGCATGGAAGCTCTCCACTTGTAAATCTCACTACATCACCATATAATTCATTAAAATAATAATATAATTCATCGATTCCCTGATCTACCAGTAGAGTCTCTTCTAAGAGGTTCAATACCTAAATAAAAGGTTCTTGTACTATATCTATTGTGTAATGAAAGAGGTATGTGATCCTCACAGAGTGCTCATCCACTATCAGGCAGACATTTTGTACGGTAAAAAACACCTGTATATGCACTGAGCACATATATTCATTGAATAATTCCTTCATAAAAATTCAATCAAAGTTAAACCAGGTGAGGTTCACCTCCACGTGATTCCGGTAGGACAAACTCCACCATCTGCACACCGAACCCTATTGAATGATCGCTGCTAAAATTTCCATCTATTCAAGTGGCATCCTCACAGAGAGAAAAGCTCATGTCACCACTTCTATAGAATCCTTGGAGACTTCAGGATCTGTCTCTCCAATGAACCTGGGAGGTCTATGTCATTTGAATTCATCTACGACACTAAGCATACGTGTGTCCTATACCAATAGTGATGGTAGTAAGTGATGACCAATGGATGGTGGTATTGTGGGGACACCCCTGGATGGTGCCATCTCAAAAAAGGTCCATTGACTGATGCCTCATCACAATGTGGACCATCCTCATGGTAACACACTAGAATCCCAGCTAGATGTCTGGGTGGATGCATAGTGAAAGGGATCAAGACGAACCATAGTCAGTAGATTATACTGGGTGAGCTGACTCTGTTTCAGAAAAATCATGACCAAAACACTCAATGATGCATCAAAATAGTGTTTTCAAGTACAGGGTCGGAAAATAGAATTTTTTGTCCTCGTGTGTGGATATGTTGGCCTCCACTCCAGCACTTGACTCCCTGTCCTGAATGCCTAACAGAAAACACATACCACTATTTATCATTAAAATTTATAGAATATTAATTCTTTTGGTATAACCAACCTCCCTTTAATACTAATATTTCAGGACCTATCCCCCATGGCTGGTGTCGTGACTTCCCCAACCCGCCTTCCATAGTCTAGGGGCTCTCGACTAACACCAATAAGGCATATCCCCAAAAGGGATGGCATTTCCATTAAACCTGTACACACACAAAAATCTCAAACATTATAAATTAAACACAAAGTAAACCCCAAATATCCCCGATACAACCATTGAGAGTACAATAAAGTTGAAAAGTAAATTGGGCCAGAATAGAAGCCCAAAACCATGAAGAAAAGTAAAACTGCCAAGGTTCATATTCTCAAGCCCTACCTAAAGGGAAAGTGGAGGGAAGCTGTCGATAGATGTATAAGTATGTATCTTCTATACCATGTCATAGGGAACCACTTTTTCCTGGACCAAGAAGATCACTGTCATTGTGTTGATCAAATGCATGAAACACAACACGTGTTGGAGAGACCCTTGCAAGTGTGAGTAAGAAAATACTGAGTAGGGAAAACAAACCACAAAATAAAGACTAAAAGAAAAGATCACATAGTAAGACCACAACGAAAAGATATCTCACACAAGGAATAAATCAAAATATACGAAGTATGGTTTATTAGTTGTAAATAACAAACATCTCATACTACTGAGTTACTAATTTATGATGTGTCACTAAGGTCTGCTCGACTACTGGAACACTAAGGTAAGCTATGCTGCTGAACCATTAAGGTCCACCTGTATGTTGGGCCACTCAGGTCCACTCATCTTATGGATCACTAAGGTATGCTAGTCTACTGAACCAATGAGGTACAATCTTCTTCCTGACTGCTAAGGTATTCTTTACTGAGGAACCACTAAGGCCCAATCATCTGCCAGACCACTGAGGTCAACTCATCTCCTACGACACTGAAGTACGCTCGTCGGCTGAACAACTGAGGAATGCTCATCAGCTAGACCATTGATGACTATTTGTCTATTGAAACACTAAGATCATCTCATATGCTACACCAATAAGGTTATATCATCTACTAGACTACTGAATTCATCTCTTCATCTAGACAACTGAGATCATCTCTTCATATACTTCGTGTCACAACCAACTGTAGGATTGTTTTCTATCTAGTATTCTTGTTTCTTGGAGAATCTACTCCTCAAGACATCAGTTGTATATCAACTATCATAGAATATCACATAGATTATTTCCAAAGGACCATATCACTGCAGGGGTCACAACACCATGGATGGAGTGTTAATCAGATGCCTGGTCTAAAAGATATTGGTGTTTTAGTAAACACGGGCCGATTGTATTTGGGCCTAGCATAAGCTGGTCAGACCGACCAGAACAACCTAGACCAGGGGGTCCCGCATGACACAACCTATTTCAGGGGACTGAAACTAACCCTGTTGGTTCTAGGAGGAATGGTTTAGCATGGCCTAGTGGTCAAGACTAATGGGATCTGATGGACCCAGCCCAGTTCGGTAGTGGGTTCAGTACATTGGGTCGCCCAGTGCCCCGGTACTCATCCAGTCCAGCTCAACTTATTTAAACCTATTTGGACCAACCTGGAAGCCTAGGTGACCGATTTCCCATCTAGCATGGCCTGCACTGGCAGGACCATTCTCTACCATTCTAGGCCGCTCAGTGATTCTGTTTATTTCGTCATCCCTATCCTCATTGGTGGACCATTTTTTATAATGCCCAGACACCACAACGGAATCTGTTTCGTGTGGTCACACAATTGGTGGAGCCTATCTGCCTCCACTATTCACACCATCTATGTCAGATTGCAGATCGCTTCCCTTGACATGTTTCCGGACTGATACCTATGTTCTATAATGCCACGAACCTCACTGGTGGTGGCCTCCGTTGCTAGGGGTATTGCATATATCCTACCTTGGTGCCAGGAGGTCCTACTGACGCTGCCTGGTTTTCACAGTAGGGTACCACATCCTTATGTCACTGACACCTTCCTATTCTGCAACCTCTCTCTATTGTCGCAGCCTTCCTGGCCTCTTCCCTTATCATCTGGTGTTGTAGGACGATGTGCCACTGACTATTACACCACAAAGAATGGAAATAACCCATGAATAAAAATGGAGGAGTCTCAATAGGAGAACAACCATAGAACGATCCATGTTTTTAATGCTGTTGTTCCGAATGAATTCGTGTTAGCAGAATGATGAACATCCAATATAAATTGGACTAATCAATATGATAGATATCAATTTTTTATCTCACATCATTAAACGTCCCATATGAATTATCGATCTATGTGTAAACTTGTTCATGAGTTAACCCATATTAGTCATTTAAATGAAATAATGGGGAAAAGGAATTCACATAGAAAATCATCAAACCCCTACCTAGGATAAAATTTTGGGTCGAGTAAGAATGATAACACACACCTCTGTTCTTCATTCTTCATCCACATCCAACTATTAATAATGATTATTTTAAGGGTTAAAGACTATTTTTTCGTCATCAACATCTAAAAATACACAAATATGTTCTATGATTGTGCCAACAATATTGAAATTCTAGTTATGATATTAATTGAAAAAATATGAATCAGATTTTTGTTACGCCAACTCATTAATGAGGTTTCATAATGGGATTGAGGACCACCTAATTGCCTCACCACAGTGATGATGAGTTGCTATGTAATGAAGATGAAAATCTAATAATCTAACATTTTTATTGTATTTTATTTTTCTTTTAAAAAGTATAAAAACGAATTTTTACCCTAGAACCACACCAGAAGAGGTTAGGTTTAGACTCTGGGAAGCGCTCCCTCATGAGTTGAATGGTACTCTCATATTTCCAATCCATTGTTACCGTTTAGAAGGTATAAGGACTTGAAAATAAAATAATTATTAATTTATTATTTTGTATGATAAAAAACTACTTTCCATTATTGTTCCACTTAGGCCAATGTTTGTACATTTCTAGGAAAATCCCAATGATCTTAGTTCAATGGTTCCCTCAGATTTTGGATCCAGGTACCAGTTTAAACGTTATAAAAACCCACTCACACTTTAATTTAATGAACCATAAAAAATAGTTCAAAAATATGTTCTGGGTACTCTGAGCCTCAAAATTACGTGTCTTCTTAGAGCCTAGTGTCAAAATAGTATAGTTAAATTTTTCAAAAAATATTCATGGAATTCTAGGGAATTATAGAAACCTTATAGGGATTATTTTTTATTTGTGATCATGTATCGATTGTAAAAGGAAGGAATATAATTTTGTATCAGGTAATCTATAACAATTGATGATCTAGGTAGTCTATACATTCATGATATATTTTTGTTTCGTGGTGTTATAAGGATTATCATTTCTTTGTGATATCCTAAAAACAAATTTTCATTATATAACTATATTGAATAGGCTCTAAGATCAAAGGTTCTTGCAAAAATAGCTAATTATCCTTATACCGATGGTAAATCTGATCTGGCTATTCAGATATTGGATAATATGATATAAGAAAGTGTTTTGGATTGTGGTTGTTTTAGGGAGTATCATACAAAACAATTGGAGTATTAAAATAATAAGATATTCCAAAAATTAATACAAATGTCACCCATTGAGGGTTTTCATAGAAGGATATTCCATTCAACTATTTTTTTGTTGTAAATAGGTGAGTCTACACTTGTAGCAGCTAATATCTTGTAGCAGATGTTTGAAAAGATTTAGATGATTTGGAGGTAGACTGTGACTGTAATTAGTAGGTATTAATTTTATGATGGCCATATGATATGAACATTGGAGATTAATATTGGACGTTAGGTTTTGTATCAGGTTTATTTGGTTTTGGATATTCTATATCAGGAAATATGGGGAAATATCTCATAGTTTATTTTATTCTCATGAGATAGTCGATATGGAAATCCTAGTGATGTACAGATTTCCAGTGAATAATAAAAATAGTTCCATGCATGATGTGTGTCACAAACATAGTATTTAGATATATTATCTTATCACTTATTAGGTGGTAGATGTTAGGGACATTGAGCTTCATGTCGATTCCTCTTTTATTGATCATCAAATAAGTTATGGACAACGTTGTGAGATGTATCTATGAGGTAGGATAATTCCTCTTGTTTGAGTGTTGTGGGAACAAGGGTGTGTATACGAGGATATTTGAGAGAGTTATTATGATAAGGGACCTCTATTGAAAAACACCTTCACCAAGACCCCATTAGAATTATTGGAGTAACTGAAGGATGATCTATTTTATGGTTGAGATATTGTAAAATTTCATATTCTTCTTTGATAAATCCATATTTTTGGTTTTCATCGAATGTATTTCATTTTTCTTTTTCTTATCTTTTATCCATGGTGGGAGAGTCATTTTTGGAAACAAGGATCCGTTGTTTTGGTAAATGAAATAATGATCCAGGATATATTATGGTTTTAATTAATCTTGTTCATGTATAAATGTGTTAAATAGGCATGTGAGGACTTCCATGAGTTTTTATGGATTCATTGGGGGTTTGGACTCTTCAATAGAAGTTGGGATGGAAACATTCCACTAAAATATTACACACCCTCTCTATAATACACGATGTAAAAATGTTTCTAGACAGATGTGATAAACTAGTTCTTGACATGAAGTGGTTACATGTCATTTTCCATATTCAAGTTGTGTAATGTTAATGAAGTGTTAAAATTAACAATGGGGATGGTTTCTTTTGTTTAACCCTTGATGAAGAAATAATCAATTTGTAAATTGGATATACATCATTTAATTATACTGAGCCATGATTTTAAGTAGTAAGATAATCTGAATTATTCAATTCCTTTATTTTATCTTTTCTCTCACAACCATATAATGAATTTAAAATTCTTTCCCCCTTACCTTTTATATGTACATCCTATTTTAGATATTATTCCATAGTGAGATTTTATTTTTGGAACTATCTTATCTATAGTTGTTCTTTATTCTTGTAATGGAATTCTATGGATTTCAGGAGGGATGGGATAACATATAGATTATGTGATCTATTTTTTCTTTGTTGATATTAATTTTTTTATTCAATTTATCATCCCCATTATTGGTTTTTCTGAATATCTATTTTAATGTATGGTTTATAAATCAAAACACTATGGTCTTATTGTTTTTCAGGTATGTGTAATATAGATATTTCACCGTCATGATGTGTTCATGAATTATTTAAATGATGAAATGGAATGGTCATTTGATAACCTTATAAAAACTGATAGGGGCATTGATTCATTCTACAAATTGGGTGCATGGACCTTTAATATTTATATAATTATTTAATGACATAATGTGTTTTTAGCCTGACATGATAGTTTGGTGGACGATTGATACTAATTAACTAAGAGAATGGATTAATTTATTGAAAACTCTTGAATGCTAATGGTTTATGATCATATTGATAAACAATATGTAAAATGGGATTATATCTGGTAATATATAGAATTAACTATTGTGGAATATGATATTATATTATTATATAATTATTACCATAACAATTTTTTTTGATTTACATGGTTATGATTATGTTTTGATGTATCTTCCCAGTACCATGATGTAATAGTTGTTTTAAGATGGATTAGCCCAGTCCCAGGATTTAATGATTTTATCTAGAGGAATCTTCCCATTCACATGATGTAATGATTATATTGAACCGGTTCAACCTAATATAATAATGAAATTATCCTACTGGGAGTGTTCTTCTTAGTCCCATCTTGAAATGATTATATTGTTAGATTGGACCATATTTGTGTTATTTTTCAATGGATATATTATAATGGTCGACATGGTTGTACTATAAACTCAAAAAAAATCATTCATGGTTCCAAAGAAGGATTATTTTCTTTTAATATTTTTTGATTTATTAGTACACATATTTTTAATTGATTTCATGAATATATTTGCATATTGGATTTGTTTACACATGGTGGTGCCAAACTACTATGTTTTACTCAAACCCAATTCATTCCCCGATTTTCAAACCATGAAGATTATGTGGATGCATTTTTTGATACGGAAATGGGACCCTATTATAGATTTGATTCTTAGTTGAAGGTATGTAGTTTGGATACAGGACCAACATTGGTTAGGATCATATTCCTTTTGAGTATATTTTCAATAGATGATTCATTTAATTTACTTCTTTTCTGGTTGACATTTAAATAATTCTATTATTTTAATCAAAGGATTTATTATTTTTAGTTATTGGGTTTTCATTATACTTCCCATTTCCATGATATATTATTTTTCTTATGTTTTAGTTATTTAGAATTATATCAATATTGTTTTTATTCATTGTATGGAGTCTCTATAATAGGTGGTATAGTCTCCCCAAAATACTGATCACACCCCAATTACTACTTAGAAGCCTTTGAAATATTGGGAGGGAAAAATAAGTATTTTAAAATACATTTTTTTACATGGGATATTATGTTGGTTTTGGGAATGATACAACACCTTCTATAGGTTAAGAGATGGTGATAAGTGTTGAGAAGGAATATCACACATGTGGGAGTCCATAGCCTAATTTTCTTGTATCCAAACACATATCCAAACCCCTATAATTCATAAATTTAATGAAATTGATAACCATGAATGATTACTTCAAAATTATTTCCATCATAATAGGGAAACATTTACCATAAATAAAGTGAAAATTTGAAGGAAAATAAATGAAACAAAATCATTTGCAACATGTTATATTTGAGAGGTCTAATGTAAATGAATCCACTAGAACAAACCTTTATATATATGGATCACTAAAATCTTACTTTTCATGGTCCCTCTAGGACTCTATCAAAATTTTAGACATATGCGTAATAAATGAAACATTATGTAAAATTTCACGTAGTGGTGAGTATAACAATACATTGCAGGACAACCCAACATCAATAATCATATAACAACAATGATATTATTCATCTCATTATATGTACATGAAAATTATTGAAAAAAAGAATATCCAGATAATATTATATGAGACACACAATCTAAAGGTATGATCAATACTATGACTATATCCTAGGATTCCTCCTCAAATGCCTTATATAACAATCATCTATGACAATAAACACCATGATTCAGATGGAATTTATGGTTTCCATCTGAGATTTCATTCTCACTGGGTATCTTCATAAAAACTTCACACTGGGGGTATGAAGAGATTGATACATAGATGAGAATCACACAAAATTTCATAGTGTATACAACAATCCCAATCTGGATTAACATGCAATGTATGAGACTGCATCCTGTATTTTTTTTATAAAAATACAAAAAACCACAACTTGGGAAAACAATGAAGATAATGAATATCACATAGGAACACAATGATGTATAATAATATCTCTATCTACGAATGATGATCCTAATAGGGGATCACTATCATATTCATGGGATATGATTCTATTCTAAAACCCCAATGTATTAAAAAATGGAACACACCCAATAGAAAAATGACAATGGTATGTGAATAAGGGCACTGATCCATCAATGAACAAGTATATTTAATTTAGTGTAATTTAATGAAATATCCCTCCAGAATTGGATTCTACCCTAGTATCATGGTCTATTCTCATGTCAGTGTCCATGTACAGGGTTTGTGGTATTCCACACACTCTATGGAGCCATACGGTGTCCAGGGAAGGTATCTCCACCAATATTCAAGGGTGTATACCTCATATAGATTCATGGATTTTCAAAAGGTTTCACTTGATGTGTTACTAGAATATCATGTTTTGGGGTATGTATCTCTACACTAAAAACCTAGTTATGCATCAAACAAACATCAAACCTCGAGTAATATTGATCAATAATGAAGAAAATATATTCATCATCATCATTTGAGAGATCCTTGATCATTAATAATGAAATGATTCATGATCTCGATCTGATCACATCTTATATTCCATTATTTCTATCCTCCAATAGTTATTTTGATATTAAGGGTTAAAAATTAAACCCTAAGATCTTCTCCCAGACATCTATTTTTATGGTATTTAGGTCTTCTCATTAAACAAATAAGGTAATAAATTTAGATTTTTGGAATTTGATTGTGAGTGCACATTTTAAAAATGGCAGAAAACAAAAAAGATTTTTTAGAAATAAGGTTAAAAACCATTCTCTGAGTTCAATGGAAGATTCATATTTATGATATGAGGATCCATTTTATATGTAGTCAATTTTTTATCAAAAAAAATTATTATTATATTTAGGATATTTAATATATTTTAAAAAATAATTCTTTTCTCACCATGCATTGAAATCCCATGATTTCATAAAAACTAGATCCGAAAATAGTCAATATAATATTAAATAGTGATATATAGAAAATTTATATATTTTAAATTCTCCCTAACATAGGTTATTATGTCCCAGAATGATAGAAATGTCTATAAAATGAGATGTGGGAAATGAATGGGAAAATTTGTCACCCTTTACCATGTTCTTTCTTGAAGATTCTCATGCGTCCACTGGACATGAAGAAAGGAATCTCTCACCCATGAACGACCTCCCCCTATGATCCTATATCAATATCGGGCAATCTGAAAAATTAGATCTATCCTCTATTTTTGTATTGTACTTGTTAATAACATATTACGGGTCATGAACATACATCATTAACTGTGACGCAAGAAAGACGTCGTGTACCAGCTCAAACTGTGTTTGTAGAGCAATGTGGTTGACCACCACTTAAACTATACACATTATCATGAAAGGGTCAATGAATATAAACGATAACATATAGTTCAAGCCAAATCTCCAAAACCCACATCATGATGAGACCCTCAACAATATAGAATCGTTCCAAAAAACTCTGAAGGCTTCTATTATTTGTCTAAATAAGACTTATGATAGATCTAAAAAGTTCTTATCTACTATTGAAAGATATTCATTTTCTATTTCATGGATTATACCATCTATGGGCCCCTAAGTAGTGATTAACTAAGGTTGTTCCATCATACTCATGACATGAATTTTTTCTAATTGAATGCTACTAATAGTTCCATATAGATGATGGAATGGTAGCTGTGGTTGAAGGAATCCTCTCCCATGGGTACGTAATCCTCCGAAATATGGAAAAATCCTAACATCAAATAATTAAATTAGTATTTTATGAATTTAATGGTCCTCTCAGTCAGACATTCATTATAGGAGTGAAATTCCAAGATCATGTGCAACTGAGTCCCAAAAGTCCTCCTAAAATCCTATCAACAATCATGATATTAAGAGAGAATTACTATTTAAAATGATAGTTTAAGGAACTCTATGGAGTCATGCAATATCATGAACGTTATGTACTCTATTCATAACTACAGAACTGTGATATTTTATAGCTTAGAAGTGGGACGATATAGGGTGTTAGTGTACAATCACTCAAATGGAATTAGATTATATTGATG
Source organism: Viscum album (assembly GCA_963277665.1). Classification (NCBI taxonomy): domain Eukaryota; kingdom Viridiplantae; phylum Streptophyta; class Magnoliopsida; order Santalales; family Viscaceae; genus Viscum; species Viscum album. Next base: position 575,177,001 of record OY728161.1, on the reverse strand, counting down.
AATGTGGAAACCAATCGATTATGTAAATATATTCCCATCCCACATCCACTCTATATCCTCAATGTGTTGATCCAAACCTGCTATAACTTGGTCCTCAACCTTCACTCTCTTATAATTAATTCATTAAGAGAAACACTATGCAATATTCCCCTTAATCCCTATCCACCAAAAAATGATGTCTTAGTGTGTCTTATCCAAAACTGGGTACACCATTAAGGGTGATGTATGAAACTCCTATAACACCACCATTTTATTTGGAAATATTTTGACCATCATAATTCTAAAAAAAGTTTTCATGCATCCCAACATCAAAAAATTCATCAAGAAAATGTCTACTAGATATCTGAGTATGTTGGGTTTAAAATTTGATATCTCCAAATAATGACTCCCTAACTTGATATAAAATAATAGCATCGAAACCCATCTACAATAGGTTAGTTTATTCATCCCCATACATAATGGATAATAGAAATGAGGTCATCTTCTTTAATGGCTCACTCAGAAACTGTGATCAAGATCTCATAATTATAGAATTAGGTACCACATTCCCCATCCCAAGAGTATAAGAAATAAAGAATTCATAATGTATGAGGAACTCTAGAAATATCCCATATTAAAACGTAATATATTTCTCAGTCATTATTTACATGAAATATTTTCTATTAATAAAAAAAATCCCTCTTCAATAATGTAGTGATTCCATATATTTGTAGGAATAATACCACTTCAAACTCAAGATCGTATGATTCATAGGTATATAATGTGGAATCTACTAACATGAACCATAATAAATCACCACCTACCTATATGTAAAAAAATAACAATGAATTTCCCCTAATGGATTGTGGAAAACAACATTCTTATTACCTATTCCATTAATCATATTATGGTAGATGTAATAAACCTCTAAATCAACTCATGTGAATTATGTCGACACCTCTACATCCACACTAAGGGATTCACATTTTTGTTCGAACATTTCCATGGAGATGAAATCCAAGAAAAATATAGAATAAAACTACTATATTAACCATACCATCCAAGGAATCACTTCACCACTGTCACAATATTTGGTGTATCATATGATAACACTCCATTGATCGCCAATAGGCCCACTACAACACTATCTTCTATGATAACATGTCTTAGATATTTAATGAATTTATTCCATAACATGGACTACGCGAACTTCCCTAAATTTTGGGGCTCTCAGTGTAGAAACAAAACTATCCTCAATTATCTCAATTTCTCCTCATAATATGTTGTGTACACAAGTATATCATCAATCATGACAACCAAAAACTGGTAAATTAATGGTTGGATGTAATATTTTATGAATCCCATAATCACTAATATTGAAATCCTAAATCCTAATGACATCACCAAGTACTGAGTATTACTATAAAAAATAACAAATACATCATCTTTGCATCATTGTTCCATAATCAGAACTGGTGATAGCCTAATCTGATGTCAATATTCTTGAAGCATCATGCCCCTATCAACTGATCAAAGGGGTCACTGATACTCAGAAGTAGATTACTTCTCTTCATGGATACATAGAATAGGTTATGGTAATCCATAGATAACCTCATAGTCCTATCTCCTATCATAAAAAATAATATAGGTTATTCTAGGGGTGAAGTACATGGTCTATGAAAGCCATTCATCTATATTTGATTATTATTCTTCATTTATATCTATTATTGGTGATTGTAATCCACACACATCATTAATATCTAGTATACCATTATGGGAAATAAAACAAAGTGTCCATATGTTTTAAAACTATGTATAATAAATCCCTTCATCTATGGGATCTCCAACTACACCCATAACTAGTGTATCTTCGTGGGCGATATCTGATATGCTGATATACATATCATTTTAATCCCATTGTGTATATCAATGAATAATTCAATGTCTTGATGTGGATGTAATCCTATAATGTAACCCAAAATGGGTTTTCCACATTACTTCAAACTCTAGGAAAATAGAATCAAATAACCCAAATATCACTATGGATAAGGTTAGCCACCTGGTGTGTAATTGGTTACACCCTTAAATTCATGAGTCCATCCTTTCATATGTAGGTTTCCTTTTCACCCATAATTAAAAATTTCATCTCGTAACATCAAAAAATTTACATCCACTACATTAAAGAGAATTTTTTTAAAGAACTATATATAACCAATCCATACGTAATATGAGGTTGTAAGTTATCTTCACCAATAACAAGAGACCAGAATAGAGTCAGGTCACACCATCATCAGAAGTGTCTGATAGATGAGTCACATCTAATAGGAGTCTCCAAGTGCATGGATCATGGCACCCACTCAAATGAAATATCCATGCATCTATCTATAGTAGTTGTAAAAAATTAATTTATCATACATGTATATATCCATAATGTAGCCATAGTATAGAATACATAGATTGTACCTTGATTCATACCTATATCCTCTAGGTTATAAGACATGACCGGATATTTATTTCTTTTATCCTATCCAAAAGATCATAAATCTAGGTATGAACCACATATTGGTTGTAGCATAATCATGTCAACAAGTGTACCAAATATATCTTCACTCCCATCACAACTTCTATGTCTGCCGACCTACACAACTACATTCTCATAATGCTTCCTTTTTCTAGGAATCCCATCCACATTATCTCTATTAGTTATTCAAAAATTTGGATAATCTCATGAATAATTACCTACATCATCACAAGATTTTTGTAGTATCATTCTATATTGACATGATCTATTTTATAATACATGATCTAGGGACCTTATATCTTGGTATTTCCTCTAGAAATGTCCCACACATCCATGTTCAAGTGTTTTTCATCGGATCCATCTCACTAAATTCACTATTGTTATGTTCCCATTATATGAACTAACAATCTATGTCTTGTCATCTAGAAAAACATTATCTAAAATTATTTTTTCTAAAACCCTATAATATTTATGAATTCATATATGTGTCATGCTTTCTTGGATGTATCTTCATAGTCTTCTCATAGTATTCTGCTCCCAAAAAACTCATACAACATAGTATATCTATAAATAATATGGAAAGGTTAAAAATTATCAATGAATATTAGTACACAGTATCACTACACCTTATATTCTCATGATAATCGTAGATTACCTCAAAATTCATCATACCAGGAGAAAACCACTCAAAATTTTATTCCTAAAGTATGGCCACATAAGGTTCACAACATCATGCAATTATTCTACTAAGCCCCACCATATTCCGACAGTGCCATATATGAGTTACACATCATTGACAAAAATTTGTTCAACACGTTTCTTGTTAAGATGAAATCATTCATCACTCCTCTTCCAAGTCCTCATATGCTTATGGGTAAAGATCACCCCTACAACAGAGTGGTTGGTGTTTCTCAAACTCATGAAGCACTCAAATCTTGCAAACCTCATTAATTGTTACATCTAGTACCAAATGTTTCATGATGGGTGGTGTTAATACTATTGTACTGCCTATAGATAACACCTCTTAAAATGATTCCAGTATGAATTACTCATCCATGCGGGGGTCATCATCATGATCCTGATGAAAATTCCTAAATGGAAACTATCTTGGAGGATTCCTATAATTGAAAATATATACCATGAAAAATGAATATATATATATATATATAGAATACTAACGAAGTAAATTTAAACTAAAACCCATTACTATGTGAATAAAGGTATAATGATTTCCCTAAAAACAATTTAAATATATAAAAAGAAGAAAGGTAGGTTTTTAGATTCATTGTAAATTGATACATCAACTATCAGACCAAAACAAGAGTTCCTAGAATAATATCTATAGAGAAACACCTAAAACCATTTCCCCATACCAATGTCACAGATTCTTGTATTATTTTTTAGGCAACATCTATCATACCAGGCTATCATGAAACTTCATATTTGTTCATAATATGCTACTACCCTACATTCTCCCCAGATAGGTCATGGGATGGAGACTGTTTTTGAGAAGGCATATCAAACACATTGGAGTCCATAGAAAAATTAACATGTATAGATACACACAAATCCATGAACATATTATCATTAAATATAAAAAAATGATAATCATTGATGCATAAATTGAATATCTCATGACCTAAATATGGAAAAAAATTAATAGAAATCGTGGCCAAAATATAATCCCACAAAACGAAACTAAAACCTATACTACATGAAAGTAATGCATGGAAATATGTCAGTGAAACAATCAGAACACAAATGAGTCTATTTATCATACTATTTTCCTCATTGCCCTAGTCCCATTAGGACTCTGTAAAACGTTCAGTCATTTGAATAAGACATGATATGTGATGGAAATTCCCATTATGTGTTGAATATAAAAATACCAAAAAGGAAAAATCGAAATTATTGAGCATAAAGCACCGAGAATAGTAGTCAACTAATCATAGATATATTTCAAAAATATACATAATAGGATTACCTAGATATACCCAAAGTAGACACAATATCTCAATGTATAACAATAACCCTAAATTTGGAATAGTATTTATTTTTAGAAGATTACATATAACACATGATTAAGATATCACACTCTACATGTCATATATTACTAATGTATTCTATCTAAGATGATATGATCTTTGTGTCCCACCATTAAAATTCATGATAAAGGCCTGAATTGAACGTTATAATGATGGAGATCACACCTAAGGTCATGGGGTATACCAACTACCTAATCAAGATTATCACACAATTTAGTGGATTGATACCCATAATGTACTATCATAATGATATCAATTACAACACCTAGTGAAAATGATAATGATATAGGATCTCAATCTGATCATTAAAAATGGGTTTGATCAACTATATTAGAGAATGAAGTCCATCATAGTGGATCACCATCATATGAACATGACCTAAATCCATAATAAATCTTCTAGGAATAGATCAAGTGAAATTAGAGAAATGTAATATGTAGATGTTGAAAAAGGGCTCTAATTAACCTTTAAAGAAGTACACATCATGTCTCTGATAGGTTTATCACAACCAATGACTAGGTCTATGTGAGAGTGCATGGTCTCTAGCGCACAAAACGTCCTGTGGATCCACATGGTTTTTATGGGTTTTACCACCTATAATCGAAAATCCACATGATATGGTCTACATGACATATGGCACAACCAACACGACATGTAATTCCACAAAATTTTCTTACAGTGTACACCCGGTACATACCGAGTTGGTCAAAAAGGGACACATGTATATTGATTTGAGTGCTTGGATTTTTCTTTGTAATGCCCTAACCCCAGGTACCCAGAGTTGGTGCATTATTACATAACATTGGCATGATCACAAGAAAGATCAAGTCTCGAAAGACCGATTAGTTTAGTAGCCTTGGAAACACTAGATACAAACATAAAGTTTTACATTACATCATAAAAAAACACCTTGTCCTCATATCCCCTCATACTATCCCTGAAGGTCATTCATAATTTTACATCTTCACTATCCTAGGGAAGATAAAACATTGAAATGGGTGAGCTCAGATGCTCAGTAAGGATAACATTATAGCAGAAGCTTTCATATATAAGCATAGACACTTAAGGCAATTTATAATTAAAACAAAAGCCTTTTAAACTTGAACTTCAGCATAATATGGAAAAGATAAAATGAAATAATGCCATTTACTTATTCACATGGATATTCTACTAGTCGAAAAATCACATACAATATCAATAACCACTTTCATAATGATGGAATGCATAATGCAATACAATCATAACCACATAACCAAGGCCTCGTGCCAAGACTACAAATAAGATTTTTCCAAGGCCTTGAACCAAGACACTAGTTTCTCCCATGAGACCTACCGATTCATCTAGGAGATATAGCGGGCTCCACATGTCACTTATTAAGTCCAACGCATTCCTCATATGAACAGGTTTAAACATAACATAATCATTCGTATTAAAACTAGCATACGAAATGTCAATACTTTAACCACAAACAATGAATGGTATAAAAATAGCACATCCACAGTCAAACATAACTCATTCGATACAATATGGAAGATTTTATTGAATCACATTAACCTCAATCAAGAATAATGAAGGATTTTGACATAGATGAAAATAATCATCAAAACTATTTGAGATAAATATCCCACTTTTTATTTAAATCATTTAAAAGTCACACTATTTGATAAGAAGCCATTTAAAAATATATTTTTGAATCAAGGTGTCCCATACCACATTGAAACATTTAAAAGGAGTTTTAATTTTAAAACTTTAATTTCCATATAAATAAATCCTTAAAACCATTTTTTAAAACATGGACATTAATGAGAAAGATTTAGAAGAATAATTCTTTAAAACATTGAAAATTGGTATTTTAGTTAGAGTTTCTAACAAAAATAGAGACACTTGAATACAAATAATTGAGGAAATCAAAAAAAATTAATATCATGAGAATAAATGAATTCATGATATACTATGTCAAAGTACATTATATACACCACAAAAAAGTGATTTGGTGTATAACAACAAAGAAGTCTCAATGGAATGTAAATTGAGATGAAATCTCTTATAAAGGTCGTATCCTTAGGTTAAGGATAAATCAACGACATAGTTATGTGTGACAAATATAAGTACACTAAATATGATTGGATATTCAGTTTAAATCAATCACAGGATATTCACACATAATCTTATAAAAACAACACCAATGAATTGGATGTTTAGCTCAACAAATGGGGAATGAGATAAAATTACTCTTATCAAATTCATATCGATGACTTGAGAAATTATCAATGGAGTGATTATGTGTATCAAAAGTATATCCACAGAAAAGGGGAGTGGAAATTATGACATAATCAAATGAATAGTGATTCCACACATAATCTTGGAGAAAAATAATCAATGGAGTTTGTGTAAAGACGAATAAATGGAAATTGAAATTTCAAATTCCCTTATTGATTTGGTAACTTATTAAAAATACACCCATGAAAGAAGGATCACACAATGATGATGTAAATACCCATAAATTAAAGTATAATACACAATGAATACAATTATGGGTAGTACACATACACCACATGCAATAAATAAGTGGTGAACAATTGAATTCTCACGAAATTAAAAGTGAGATAAGAAACCCCTTACTTTTTACTTTTTTCTTGGTCGACGGTAGGTCAAACTACTTTATAATGGTAAAATAATTATTATTTAATTAAAAAGTAATCATTTACATTAATATGATATCATATTTTATCTTTTAACATTGATTTGTTAATAATATCTTAGAATTATCGTCATTTCGGGTGTTAACGGGTTCATTTTACTTTATATTATTTGTTATGTGAGCCATATTCGTTATTAATGGGATGTATATTATTCATATCCATCATTATATGAAGTCCTTAGATACTATTTTTAAATCATCAAATGATAATTATACTTGAATGGATATGATGGAGAATGAATCTCATCGCGTTCTTGGAGACGGTAGTTCGTACATACGCACGAGCGATAATATCATTATTTTGATATTAAAATAATATATAATTGGATGGTATATCATATATAAAGAATCATTATCATGTTATATTTATTATTTACATGAGTTACACATCATTATTATAACCATCCAAAAAATAATATATTGAATAACAATTACACCACAACGTGGAGACGGTAAGCCGTACGTACGCACGTATGGTGACATGTTATTCAAATGGTGGATAGAATACTGAATATGGTTGTACCATATTTATAATAACATAAAAGTATATATATGATACTGGATTTATTATTTTAGAATGGTAATTACAAAGAAATAAGAAGTGGAAGAAGAAAGGAACTTGAAAAGGGGTGGTGAAAACATTACCTCTTCTTCGGGTTCTTCCTTTTGATTTGATCAAAAGGGCTCTTTGGTTGGCTTTATGATCCAAATAAGGCCTCTAAGTTGTAGTCAGGGAAATTTAGAGAGTATTTGGGCAGGTTTTGGCCGAACTAAAAGGCTTTTAATATGTGAAGAAATGATAAGAAGGAGTTCCCTTTTATAAGAGGGTTGAGGGGCACCTTTGGAAAAGCTAGAAATATTAATTTATAATAAATTCATATTCGGTTTCTAATGGCTCCAAAGTTGATTATTTACAGGTTAAGGTGGTTTTGGGTCGAAAACCACTCAACGAATTGAATTTAGACAGGTTTGGGTCATTATATTAACCTTATCTTTAAGTATTAACTCTTAGTTAATTAGTTTCACTTTTACAATGTCTCTTTGTATTATTATATTAGATGGTTAATAAACTTACCATATACATCCATGTGACCCCCAAGAGGTCCATTAATGATACACCTATAATTAAATAAGTGTCTTGGCCGATCTTTATATTTTGAGAAATTTAATATCAATTAATAATATAATATATGTTTAAAAACGCTTTTATGTCAATTTTGACACTAATCATTAGTTGATTTTTTGTGAAACACATAACAGAATGATTACTTAGAAAAAAGTTAATTAAATAAATCCTAATATGTCATAATAACCCATAAAATTAGTTTAATTCAATAAAAGTCTCAAATTATATTTATTTGGGTATTTATAATATCAATTATTCTAATTTTTTACTATTATGGTAATTACTGCATCACCATTGTGTCATAAATTAATTTAATTATATAATGTATAAAAATTATAAATAAAATATAGTTATGAGGTAAATCGTTTTATCTTTATAATTAATATTTATAGTCTAAAATACAACATAAATAACCCTATGTAACAATTGTTTTTCTAAAAGATATATGCTTGTGTTATTTTTTTATTCATTTTAACTTAATTAAAATAAAGTGTCCCTATCACTTACAAGTGGATCCATTGGGTCCCAAAATCGATCCAAAGATGCTCATGGTCGACCATGTATCAACCAATAGGGTTAAGACACGTTTTAGGGTAATTTAGTATTATTATAATATTATTTTATTAACCCTTGTTTACCAGATTTACCTTTTAACCATGGTAAATAAAATATTTACCAAAGTAATTATCCAAAATGTCTAAAAATAAATGTTACCTATTTACAAAATTTGAACATCCTGATCCCAAATATGGAATCCATTTTTCCAAATTCAAAACACATAAGTGGCAGAAATTAATTTAAAATTAATTCCTATTGTTAAAACAAAAAGCATGTTTTTAAGAGATAATAACTATCAAAAGATTGGCACTTGTTTATGTCTGGTTTAAATGTGAAATTATATTCAATGACCCACATTGTATTACATGGTAAAACAATATTTTAAATATAAATTAAAACCACTAAAATTCATAATTTATCACTAGCAATTATTTCGAATAAAAAATTTGTTTTTAATTAAAATTTAGTAATGTTTTACTATTCATCAAAATATAAAAGTTATCCGAAAAGTTCCAAAATTTCACCCTTGGCTAATTTCATTATTCAGAATCCAAAAATGAAGTCTGTTTTACCAAATTCAAAACATAAGATTTGCATTTATTATTTGAAAATTGATTCCTGCTTTCGAAACCAAAAGGCATATTTTTAAGAAATAATAATTATCAAAAGTTTGACACTTGTTTATTTCCAATTTCAATGTGAAATTACATAAATGAACATCATTAGGTTAAATAGTAAAAATATAATCTATTTATACTTCCCAACCATTAAAATGTATAATTTAACAATATAAATTATATTTTATTAAAAAATTTCTTTTCAGTAAAAATTTAGTAATGTTTGACTATTCACCCAAATATGAAAGTTATCAGAAAGACACCAAAACATTATTGAAACTAAATTGTTATGTCCCGATTCTAAAAAACAATTTCATTTTGTCGAATTGAATATAGAAAAGTTTCAAATATTGGTTTTATAAAGGATTCCCCATTAAAAGGCGGTAAAATTTCATTTTTTGAAAAATACTTCTTTTATATGAAAAAATGAATTTGTTCATAAATCATGCCTTAGAAACTCATAATATGGATTAAAATTATAAGTATAAGATAATATTTAAAATTTAGTTAATACTATTTATAACCTCTTCGGAATGGCTATTTTGGTAAGTCATGGTGTACTTGAACTCAGTGTTGCGTACAACACACACAATTGTATTATTCAAAGAGAAGTGTACCGTGGAAGATTGGGGTGGTACATTCACCCCTCCTCCAATAAATTGCGTCCTCGCAATTTTCAAAAATTGGGCCTGAGAATGGAAAGTCCCACATCTTAAAAAGAGTCAATAAAACTACCACCTTAAAAGAAAGAAAGAGAGGTCTAAAGGTCACCCAAGATAACCCATACTAGGATTCCAGGAAGGAAAACATGGATGTGGATGATAAGCTAAGTGTCATGTTTTGATGGATAGGGATAGAAATCATGATCATGAGAAATTTACCAATAAGAAAACCACAAACTTGTGTTTGGACAAATGATCCTTAGTCTCCCAGTAGGAAAAGTAAATGGAAAACATTTTTTTAAGTTACATTACATAAGGTTGAGGAATTCATTTTTGATATTGACTAAGAATATAAAGATATATACTTACTTTTTAAGTAGAGTTTCATTATTTAATAAATTTCCACCACTAACTCATTTTCTTTTAACGGTTAGTATTCAAGAAGACTTGGTCACACTGGAAGAGCTAGAATAAACTTCTATAGAATCACATGATCCATGCAGGATAAAATATAATATTTACATTGTCTTTAGAGATTAATCAAAACCAAAATGGTTAGTACAAGATCTGATGATCTCCCAAAAGGATATTCCTTGAGAGAAATAAATACTAATCTTAATTTCTAAAATTAAACCAACAATACCCCAATGTTAAATAAATACCATTCAATAATCAATTGTCCATAAAATCCTTCAATATAATCCAAACTAATATTGAAACCAAAAACATGTAAGAATGTAGTCTTCCATGTTAAATTGTATCTCCAAATGACATCATCTACTCTTAAAGTCACATACTTAAAAGTAATTAACCTAATAATTTCCATAAACAACCAAATCACTATAAATACATAATAAAAACATAGATAAAAAACCACCATTACTATTCAAATGAAATCCTATACTATTCTATTTTCCTTGGTCATATAGTGTTCCCAACAAAGTTAACATCTTCCAAAATAACATTTATCACTTAATCACCAAATCCTTTTCCTATACTATGGTTATTTATTTGATAAGACATAAGAACCCAAATCAACTTATTATTGATAAATAACATCATTTAACTAAAAATAATAGTCACAGTAACCAGGGACATCACGTAGTCCAGTTGTAGGCGATAAATCCCAATCGCACTTTGGTTGTGGGTTCGATTCCCAGAGCTTTGTCTAACGCGACGGGTTGTCACACGGTCTACGTGTTGTACTTTTTCAAAAACTATATTTTATAATATTACCAAAATGAGATAAATTCCTCAAAATACCATAACATAATTTAACTACAAATGTTATATCATACCTTTCATTTTCATCCCAAATTATAATAACTTATAATTCTATGAAACCCCTATGATCATATAAAACCAAATGGGTTTTTATACCTATATCCACCTCAGAAGAGATAATTATTCCTCAAATATCATTCTCACATGGCAAACTGTGGGGTTACAAATACAAGAGAAAATTATTCCAGAGTAAACCCATCAACAAGGAGCACTAATATTTTTTAAACATTTCTCCAACCATTTATTTCTACATATATTCTTATTTGACCAATAAAATATCCTATAGAATAGGTAATTCACTCAGGTAATGGCCAGGTCCCCTTCAATTACAGCAAATGACTATAAATGGACTCTTGGGAACATTTTTATTTTCTTCCATAGTACTCTTCATTTTGCATCGACAATTTTTCACTTTATGTACTTCCTTCCCATACGTAAAGCATTTCTTGGTCCCATTGACACACTTTCCCGGGTGTCTCCTACCACATTTATTGCATGATGGAAATTGAGGGTTCTTTTCTCCATGGTCTCCATTACTGGAGCTCTTATCATTCATCACCTTTCTCTTCGTTGTTGAGTCCTGGATTTGGTTAATATATACGTTGTTGATCATATTTTTGGAAAACTGATTTGGCATAAAGACGATATCTTTTACGGCTATCAACATTCTATTTTGTTTCTCATTGCCACCACCGTTCCAACCTTGTACATCATTCTCAAAGTCACTATGACTTCCTTGGAATCTAGCCATTGACTAAAACCAGAAAGCATTGTGTGAGTAACAGTGGTCATAAAATATTTTATAGATTAGCATGTCACCATATTCTCAATTTGAAACATATTAGGATTAACCAAGGTCATTTACTCTCATCTTATATATATATTACATCCAAATGGTTTGTAAAGAAAATGTAAATTATCCTAATCATATCCCCCGGGAGTGTTGTAACCAAGAGTGCAGCAAGGCCCGTTGTAGTGCACCAGTTCCCGTTCGAGTCCAGCTCAAAGCGGTGTTTTCAGGTTTTACCCCTAGGTACATCTGTGCCAGAGCCGCCTCTACCTTCTTGTATCCAGACAGGGATGTATTGCTCGAAAAACACACAAAATCTCCACAATACCAAAATTATAGGAAGTTATTCGATGCTAATCCTCAAAGTTCATCTTAGGTCTATGTGCTCTAATCAGAGTTTATCCAAATCTAGCTTCCAAGGTTTATAATAAACTTCCTCTGATACCAACTATAATGCACCGACCCCAGTTACCCAGAGTCGGTGCATTATTACATAACATTGGCATGATCACAAGAATGATCAAGTCTCAAAAGACCGATTAGTTTAGTAGCCTTGGATACACTAGATACAAACATAATATTTTACATTACATCATAAAAAAACATCTTGTCCTCATATCCCCTCATACTATCCCTGCAGGACATTCATAATTTTACTTCTTCATAATCCTGGTAAAAATAAAACATTGAAAGGGTTGAGCTCAGATGCTCAGTAAGGATAACATTATAGCAGAAACATTCATAGATAAGAGTAAACACTTAAGGAAATTTATAATTAAAACAAAAGATTTTTAAACTTGAACATCAGCATAATATGGCAAAGATAAAATGAAATAATTCCATTTACTTATTCACATGGATATTCAACTAGACGAACAATCACATGAAATATCAATAACCAATTTTATAATGATGGAAGGCATAATTCCAGACTCTCATAACCACATAGCCAAGGCCTCGTGCCAAGACTACAAATAAGATTTTGCCAAGGCCTTGTGCCAAGACACTAGTTTGTCTCATGAGACCTACCGATGCATCGAGGAGCTATAGCGGGATCCACCCGTCACTTATTAAGTCCAATTCATTCCTCATATGAACAGGTTTAAACATAACATACACATTCGTATTAAAACAAGCATAGGAAATGTCAATACTTTAACCACAAACCATAAATGGTATAAAAATAGCACATCTACAGTCAAACATAACTCATTCGATACAATATGGAAGATTTTATTGTATCACATTAACCTCAATCAATAATAATGAAGGATGTTGACATAGATGAAAATAATCATCAAAACTATTTGAGAGAAATATCCCCCTTTTTCTTGAAATCATTTAAAAGTCACACTATTTGTCAAGAAGCCATTTAAAAATAGATTTTTGAATCAAGGTGTCCCATATAAATTTTAAACTTTTAAAAGGAGTTTTAATTTTAAAAAATTAATGTCCATATAAATAAATCCTTAAAACCATTTTTTAAAACATGGACATTAATGAGAAAGATTTAGAAGAATAAGTCTTTAAAACATTTAAAAATGGTATTTTAGTTAGAGTTTCTAACAAAAATAGAGACACTTGAATACAAATAATTAAGGAAATCAAAACATTTTAATATCATGAGAATAAATGAATTCATGATATACTATGTCAAAGTAAATTATATACACCACATAAAAGTGATTTGGTGTTTAACAACAAAGAAGTCTCAATGGAATGTAAATTGAGATGAAATCTCTCATAAAGGCCGTATCCTTAGGTTAAGGATAAATCAAAGACATTGTTATGTGTGAAAAATATAAGCACACTAAATATGATTGGATATTCAGTGTAAATCAATCAAAGGATATTCACACATAATCTTATAAAAACAACACCAATGAATTGGATGTTTAACTGAACAAATGGAGAATGAGTTAAAATTACTCTTATCAAATTCATATCGATGACTTGAGAAATTATCAATGGATTGATTATGTGTATCAAAAGTATATCCACAGAAAAGGGGAGTGGAAATTATGACATAAGAAAATGAATAGTGATTCCACACATAATCTCGGAGTAAAATAATCAATGGATTTTGCGTAAAGCCGAATAAATGGAAATTGAAATTTCAAATTCCCTTATTGATTTGGTAACTTATGAAACATACACCCATGAAAGAAGGATCATACAATGATGATGTAAATAACCATAAATTAAAGTATAATACACAATGAATAAAATTATTGGTAGTACACATACACCACATGCAATAAATAAGTGGTGAACAATGGAATTCTCAAGAAATTAAAAGTGAGATAAGAAACACCTTACTTTGTACTTTTTCCTTGGTCGACAGTAGGTTAACCTCCTGTATAATGGTAAAATAATTTTTATTGAATTATAAAAGAATAATTTACATTAATATGATATCATATATGATCTTTTAACATTGATTTGTTAATAATATCTTAGAATTATCGTCATTTCGGGTGTTAACGGGTTCATTTTACTTTATATTCTTTGTTATGTGAGCCATATTATTTATTAATGGGATTTATATTATTCATATCCAGAATGATATTAAGTCCTTAGATACTATTTTTAAATCATCAAATTATAATTATACTTGAATGGATATTATTGAGAATGAATCTCATCGCGTTCGTGGAGACCGTAGTCCGTACGTACGCACAGGCGACAATATCATTATTTTGATATTAAAATAATATATAATTGGATGGTATATCATATATACAGAATCATTATCATGTTATATTTATTATTTAAAAGAGTTACACATCATTATTATACCCATCCAAATAATAATATATTGAATAACAATTACACCACGACGTGGAGACAGTAAGCCGTACATACGCACGTATGGTGACATGTTTTTAAAAGGGTGGATAGAATACTGAATATGGTTTTACCATATTTATAATAAAATCATAGTATATATATGATACTGGATTTATTATTTTATAATGGTAATAACAAAGAAAGAAGAAGTGGATGAAGAAAGGAACTTGAAATGGGGTGGTGAAAACATTACCTCTTCTTCGGGTTCTTCCTTTTGATTTGATCAAAAGGGCTCATTAGGGTGTCTTTCTGATCAAAATAAGGCATCTATGATGTAGTGAGGGAATTTGAGAGAGTATTTGGGCAGGTTTTGGCCGAATCAAAAGGCTTTTATGGTGTGAAGAAATGAGAAGGAGTGCCCTTTTATAAGAGGGGTGAGGGGAACCTTTGCAAAAGCTAGAAATATTAATTTATAATAAATTCATATTCGGTATCTAATGGCTAAAAAAGTTTATTAGTTAATGTTTAAGGTGGGTATGGGTCGAAAACCACTCAACCAATATAATTTAGACAGTTTTGGGTCATTATATTAATCTTATCTTTAAGTATTAACTCTTAGTTAATTAGTTTCACTTTTACAATGTCTCTTTGTATTTTTATATTATATGGTTAATAAACGTACCATATACTTCCAAGCGACCCTCAAGTGGTCCATTAATGATACACCTATAATTAAATAAGTGTCTTGGACGAACCTTATATTTTTAGGAATTTAATATCAATTAATTATATAATATTTGTTTTAAAAACGCTTTTATGTCAATTTTGACACTATTCAATAGTTGATTTTTTTGAAACACATAACAGAATGATTATTTCGAAAAAAGTAAATTAAATAAATCCTAATATTTCATAGTAATCTATAAAATTAGTTTAATTCAATAAAAGTCTAAAATTTTATTTATTTGGGTATTTATAATATCAATTATTCTAATTTTTCACTATTATGGTAATTACTACATCACCATTGTGTCATAAATAAATAAAATTATTTAATGTCTAAAAATTATAAATAAAATATCGTTATGTAGGAAATAGTTTTAGATTTCTAATGAATATTTATAGTCTAAAATACATCATAAATAACCCTATGTAACAATTGTTTTTCTAAAAGATATATGCTTGCGTTATTTTTGTATTCATTTTAACTTAATTAAAATAAAGTGTCCCTATAACTTACATGTGGATCCATGGGGTCCCAAAATCGATCCAAAGATGCGCATGGTCGACCATGTATCAACAAATACGGTTAATACATGTTTTAGGGTAATTTATTATTATTATAATATTATTTTATTAACCCTTGTTTACCGGATTTACCTTTTAACCATGGTAAATAAAATATTTACCAAAGTAATTATCCAAAATGTCTAAAAATAAAATCTACCTCTTTACACAATTTGAACTTACTGATTCCAAATATGGAATCCATTTTTCCAAATTCAAAACACAAAAGTGGCAGAAATTAATTTAAAATTAATTCCCGTTGTTAAAACAAAAATCGTGTTTTTAAGAGATAATAACTATCAAAAGATTGACACTTGTTTATGTCTGGTTTACATGTGAAATTTTATTCAATGACCCACATTGTATTACATGGTAAAACTATATTTTAAATATAATTTAAAACCACTCAAATTCATAATTTTTCACTATTAATTATTTCGATTAAAAAAGTTGTTTTTAATTAAAATTTCGTAATTTTTTACTATTCATCAAAATATAAAAGTTATCCGAAAAGTACCAAAATTTCACCCTAGGATAATTTCATTATTCCGAATCCAAAAATGAAGTCTATTTTACCAAATTCAAAACATAAGAGTTGCATTTATTAATTTAAAATTTATTCCTGCTTTCGAAACCAAAAGGCTTATTTTTATGAAATAATAACTATCAAAAGTTTGACACTTGTTTATTTCCAATTTCAAGGTGAAATTACATAAATGACCATCATTATATTAAATAGTAAAAATATAATCTATTTATAATTCCAAACCATTAAAATGTATAATTTAACAATATAAATTATTTTGATTAAAAAAGTTGTTTTCAGTTAAAATATAGTAATTTTTCACTATTCACCCAATTATGAATGTTATCAGAAAGACACCAAAACATTATTGATACTAAAATATTATGTCCCGATTATAAAGATAAATTTCATTTTTTAAAATGGAATATATAAAAGTTTCAAATATTGGTTTTATAAGGGCTTCTCCATTAAAAGGCGGTAAAATTTCATTTTATGAAAAATACTTCTTTTATATGAAAAAATGAATTTGTTCATAAATCATGTCTTAGAAACTCATAATATGGATTAAAATTATAAGGATAAGATAATATTTAAAATTTAGTTAATACTATTCATAACCTCTTCTGAACAGCTAGTTTGGTAAGTCGTGGTGTACTTGAACTCAGTGTTGCATACAACACACGCTATTGTATTATTCAAAGAGAAGTGTACCATGGAAGATTAGGGTGTTACATTCTTAATTATCACTACACCAAAACCATTTAACCATATAAATATGTTACTAAATGGTTTTTTTTCTCTGTACTAATTGTCATGTTGTTTTTTTCCAAAATAAAATATCTGAGTCCTCATATTTATCACATCACTCCTATAATCTATTTTATTCCATTATTAAAGGCGTTACTCATTGTGACACCAATTTATACAATCATCCTTCATCATTGATGTATGGATTATGTTTGCCTATTATTCTTGAAAAATACTTCATGTCACACATCAATGGTTCCACATGAACAAAACATGACTGTAGAATCTTTTTATATCATCTTATCTCAATCCCATTATCAATCCCAAACTATACACATGCGATTAAACCATTATGCGATGAAAGGGGTGGAGAATGATTTATTTTCCATGTATTCATTGAACCCTTGACGAAAATAATTTTCCTAAATGAATGATGAATGGGGAATGAAATTCAAAAAACAAAAACCAAAGGAATGAACATTACTGGATGATTGTGTGGGCCCAAATTCATTAATTTTAGAATAAATAATAAAGAGATATAACATAATCATCAATTGAAATCATTTAAACAAAGAGAATCTATCACATTCCCAAAATACGTTCAATACCTTAATCATTTCATTATAATATGGATTCCCATTTATAATAATTAAAATGAAATGGGGATAAATACAGATATGAAAAAAGAATTAGATCCAATTGTATTGATGACTGATGAATAATGAATATCCATTATTATTGTGGGCAAGATCATTGGAATATAGTGGAAAAGTGTTCTATGATCCTAATAATATTAGATTTTTTTTTCTAAAAAAATTTCTCCTCTAATGGTCCTTTAGGTTTCCATGATCATGAAGTCACCACAGAGATATCCTCATTACCAAATATTTAATGTTTATTTCAGGTCACTCCAAAAAAAAATTATTTTTTTTACTTTGTTAAATATCTCATGACAATACATTATAAAAACATATGATGCTGATAATAATTTTACCACACCAAGTCTAAAACTAATGCTCCAAGTCAATGGTCACCTATTATTTTTTTATATGATCCTTCATGTAAATTTTTTCGACTTATTGAATAAAAATGTGTCTAAATGATATTTAATATATTTTATATTTTTATAAAATTGATTTGGCGATCAACATTCCTCCTAATCACACAAAAACATAGTTTAAATATGAAAACATAATTAATATAATATAGTAAATTAAATATTCATAAATCAGGGTCATTATAATATTTATTATGATTCTATTCTTATAGAATGAGAAGACTGATTATTCCCACCAATGTGCTATATTTTTATGTCTCTTTATCCCCCTCATTTATTCCTTCCGTTAGGTCAATTTTAACTAACCCATTTCTTAATGTATATCATTATAAAATTAGATATAGTATGAATTAAATTATTTCATAAAAGAGTAATGTGAATAATTATTTATATAATTTTTAAATTTTTTTGTGTGGTTATATTTTATTAACTAAATTGTTTCAATAATATAATATTTTTTCATTTTATGTTGAATTATTAATTTTTTGGAATTATTAACAGGATTTAATACTCAATCATGAAAAAGAAATATCACTATTATTTTATATTATATAGATCATTTTAAAAAATTATTTCATAGATATTAATGTATAACACAATCAAAATAATTCTAAAATTCTATCCATATCTATTTCTACATAGAACGGTATTTTAATAAAAAATATATGAAAAAATATTTAGATCAATGTATATTTGAATTAAATATTTATAGAGATATTGTAACTGTATTTTTTGTGAATTGATCACTACTATTATCTAAAACATATTAGTTAGATAATTAATCTCATGGGGATTTAACATTTGAGTTTCATAATCAACCATTGTAACATTTTTCATTTAGACACATGAAAGACAATTAATGAATGACTTTTTATTAATATTTCATTGTTAAGATATGGATGTGTCAATATATTGAAATATATCAATCGTTTAATTAATTCATCAAAAAACTATATTCAAAACCCTTAACCCATGGTAATTTTTAAATTTACTTTTATACATTATTACATGATTATATAATCACAAAATTATATCATGAAAACATTGTTACTAACAATATAAATTTCAGAATAATCGCACTTCAAATATGTTTAAGGTTATAACCCATTAATTTGAATTCCCTTTTTTTGAGTAACTATTTACTACCCTTGAATATAATCAATCAATAGAAGGTAACATGTTGAATACATTATTCATGTTTTTTGAATTTTTCCTAGAAATCATTTTTCCAAAAAAAACGTAATAATAAATTTAAAATGTGTTATCTACTCTTCAATGATGTTATTTTATATTAATATATTAAATAAATTCCACCCCATACATATGATGATAATCTTTAAACAATCTCGTCATTAAATATATACACACGTAATTATTATTATTTTACCTAAATGTAATTCCTATGAAATCACAATTCACATACATCATATAAAAGGATTTATTTGGTATATAAACATTCAAAAGTTTTAGATAGTGCTAACAATATGGAATATCAATATTTAATAAGTAATGATGTCGAATAATTTTTTAAGAAAGGTCATCAATATGTGGTAATAAATACTAAATCATTAATGTAATTATGGTAAGTTTCTTATACTAAATTCTGAGGAAAATTTATCAATATAATCATTTTTCTAATAAAATATTTTCTCCCTATAGATAATAAACATTATGAATGAAAACTACATCACATAAATCATCTAATTCCTTCATTTACTCATCTATATCCACTAAACATGTTATACGTGGAGGTGACAATGAGACTGTACCCTAGTCGTACATGCTCTTACTTGGCATCCAAATGACCGAAGATAAAATCCAGGTAGGGACTAATATCAACGGCACCATAGCAGTACTATAGTAGTGGCCAAACTGTAGAGGCGGAGACATTGTAGCGGCGGATGAACTATAGTAGGAAATGTAGCGGTGGAATAACTGTAAAAAGTATTGTAGCATCCAGGGTACTATAGAAATAATATTCATCGAGTGGCCCTTTGGGCCAAAATTATGGGCTTTCAAGCCTTGAATTCAGGCCACTATACCTTGGGCCATTGGGATATGTAATGGGTCTCCCTCTTCTCAGTCTAAAGAGGCATTTTCTTTAAATAATAAAATGAGGATTCGGCCCCAAACATTAAAAAAATGGTACACATGGAGGCTTTGATGATGGTTTTTTATTATGGATAATTTAAATGGACAACCCAAGCTATATAAAATTGTAAATGGATGAATTTCATCTAGATATATATTAAACAATAATTAAAAAATGGGTACATATTTGATTCGAAAGACTAAAATTAGCTTCATATATTGAATTTTATTCATTAATTAGAGAATTATTTCAATATAATGAGATAGTGGAGGTGGTTCATAAAATTATTTAGCAAAATAAAACACTACATATATATTATATAATCTCACGATCCCTTCAAAAATTCCAAATTAATTTCCTATGTATGATATTATAACATTGTAATTTAATATAAAAGTATCAATAAAATTATTTTTAAACACACCATGTATATAAAAATTATATTTATAAACAAAATAACCATATGAATTTTCATTTGATCTACTTGTAATATATATTTTTTAAATTAGATTACAATTTTTTGTTCCAATTAATAAATCATTCCCTAAATTATTATTTTTTAAAAAATATTATTTTCCAATATACATGACATAAATGAGTGAGTGGATTGGGAAAAAAATAATATATTATTTATATTTATTTATATTGTTTATGAACGTATTTTTAATCATTTTATATATTAAAATGCAATCATTTTTATCAAAAAACATATCATTGTTAACATGGTATCTCATTTGATAAATTCAATTGATTCTTGAAGAATTAATTAGAATAAATCAAGATCATATTAATGGTTAATCATTTCTATTATCTAATTATATCATTCCATTTAACTATTATCCAAGATGGTCATTTCTCTATATATTTAAATAAAATACCCATACAATTTAAAAAACATCTATTGTATTATTTCCTAGTTTTTTAAATTTAAGTGACCCAAATATATCCTTATATTATATTATTATTATTATTTGAATTTGGTAGTGAATCAAACTTTTATTCATAGGTTTACCTTTATAAATTAATGAATTTTAAATCAATTTCTTATAATTGATTATAGTTCTTTGTTCAAAATCACTTGATTGAATGGTTTTTGAGAATAAATATATATTACTACATATTGATAAACACAATGTAAATGATCAATATTGTTTTATAAATTAATTAGATTTTATTTAACCTCATGTAGAAATATTATGAAATTATCCTCACACTCTTATATAACCATTTTTTTCTTTCCCCATTGATTCCAGAATTTCTTTTCTATTATAGATTTTTTATCCAAGTAAATATATTTATTTTAGTAAATCAATAAAATAAAATTCCTATTATTGAATTATATATCCTCTTAATTTTTATTATATTGGTTTATTAATGATTATTGTATATCATATCCACATAAATAATATATTATAATTAAAAGTATTTCCTTCATAGCATACCGTAATTAAAAAATGATCCTATCTATATTCATTATACATTTCCCTACAAAGATGGATTAGTGGGCCCAATGAATTCATTTTATTATTAATATTCTATAAAATAGTATATTGTGTTAATTACATGTTTAGATAATTATGGATTCTGTATGTGAGATTTTATATAAAAATAAAATAATATCAGGAGAATAGTCATAATGTTTTTGAACCCACATTTTTTTATTATCATGATTAATGAAAGATACTATATATTTTCTACAATTGTTGGATTAAAACTATTCATTATAGAATGCACTATTATATATTATATATTATAACTAAATTAGGAAATAAGTTAATCAAATAATATTTGAAACAGAAAATATATATTTTTATTTTTTAATAGAATTGATATAAATTTTATACATAGAAGTGAAAAAATGAATTTATAATAATTTTAATCATTTATGGTGGTTAAATCTATGTTCATTACCAATTATTTTCTAATTAATATTCATTTGGTTTCTATTAAACCATTATATGATAAAAATGAAAAAATAATTGAATATAGAAATAGACAGGATGTCTGAAATATATTATACTTGTAATGTCCCAGATCCGGGTGCCACTCAACGAGTGCCCCGAACCCTATTGGTCACATGACCTCATTCGCATTTCCCCAAATGCCAGTGGCTGCCGACTAGTAGCGAGGGCCCAGGTCTGATAGTGGAGAAATTATTCCCTCATTTTTCAAAGTGTAGCATAGAAGAATGGATAAATAACATACATCAGTGGAAGTAGTAAAAAATATACAACTGAAAAGGACAAATTAAGTAAAGAGAACAAGAAGTCATATATATATATATATATATATCAAGATACAACATGTCACTATTCTATGAAAATAGCCAGAACAAGATACACTAAAATACAATACCATACAATACAATACAGCTCAAGTTCAAGGTACAACAAAAACAAATCAAAACAGTGCAATAGGATCTCAGCTGCATCACAAGCCTAAGCTCAGTCCCATGCTCTCCTACTCCTATGAAACAATCATTTACCTGTATATGGACACTTTCCCCTATTGAAACCTGCAATAATATAGTTTTTTTTTGTGCTGAATACATGACACAAACAGGGTGTGATAAATAAATCCCAGTAGGAACCCACCAAAGGTCAGTGCCCAACTATCACTGAAAAATATGCAACAACAGTTTGTAGTAGTAAAATGCAATAGGCTAAGCAGTACGAAAAATTAAATAACTCTACCAGTAATATTTCCTTTTTAATATTCATTCAATCATGCCAAGCCTTTACTTTATCTTGGCAGGTATAATATATGAAAATCACCTCGGTGAATATGCATGATACCACTTTCCTCAGACATAAAACCATACTGTGAGGTAATCAGAATCACAACCCATAGTTAATTTCCCACAGGAATAACAGATATTTCCCTCAGGTGTATGAAGTGTCGCCCTCAGGCATAGAATCTACTGCCCACAGGCACAGAAGGAGTTTCCCTCATGCTAAATAGAACAATGCCCTCAGGCTACATAGAACACTGCCATCAGGCTAAATAGAACACTGCCCTCAGGCGTAAGTACCTGGGTGGAGACCAACATATATGCATAAAATTATACATAATTCCTTTCAAGGAAATTAAATCATGCTAAATTTTATGATATACTCTCGGGTAACCTGGCCAAACAGCTAAATAGAGGAACACACCCCGGGGGTGGTCCTAGATCCAAGAACTGATCCCAAACAGTAGTCAATAATTACATTCAATTACCTATACAATTCATGGTATTTAAAACTTCCAAGGCCTCAGCCATAAAACACCCAAAACATGGGTTTGTAGCACCAAGATACACAAAATGCACAACAGTTAGAATTTAAACACCAGACCACCTACCTCGATCACCCCTGATTGGTATACATGAACGTTGCCTCCTGAAATGAACGAGAAGGGCGTAGACATGAGATATAAGAATATATATTCAAACATATATAACTCTCCCTTAGGAATGATGTAGTAAGAACAACACCAAGAGAAGAGAGGGCTCACCCAAGTGGTCCCAACGAGATCGACGGTGAAGGAATCAGGTTCCCGGTGCACGATCGGGTGATCTCTAAAGCTCTGGTCATCCCTCTGAGCTCCCCTCCGGTGGTCTAAGCTTCCTCTGTGAATAGAGGAGGCTACTACCCGTTTTATGAAAAAAACAAAATACACAGCGTGAACTCTCAAGTACACGACGTGTACTTTCAATTTTTTTAAATCTTCCTCTGGCGGCTTCTCGCTAGTGTGACACTGTTCATCTTTCGACATGAGTACACGCCGTGTCTTATTGATTACACGGCGTGTACTGTCTCTCCACTGGTGGCTATCACTACTGCCTTAATATCCACCTTCCGACTAACTACACAACGTATAAATACCCAATACACGACGTGTAGTCAGTTTTTTCACCTTTCATCACTGGTAGGGCTACATTCCCTATGTAATCATCCCACATGGCCAAAGTACATGGTGTGTGGAAAATTACACGGCGGGTACCCACAAAATTTGGGATTTTACCCCATTTTCCTTATTTTCTCAAAAACACATAAGGAAAAAGGAATAGAAGAAACTCATACCTCAAGAATAAGAACCAGGTTCCTACAAACATCACCCCTTAAACCAATTCATCCCTGAATTTCCCATCCAAGGGTGGTGTAGATAAATTTGAGAAAAACTCTGGACACTGAGCATGTACATCAGTCTCCCGCTCCCAAGTTTTGTCCTACACTCGTCCTTGCTGCCATAACACCTATACGAGAGGAACTAAATGGCCTCTGAGAACCTTCGTCCTCCTATCATCAAAATGAATCTGATGCTCCTCAAATGATGCATTGACTTGAAGCTCAACTTCCTCGATCTGAAAACGTGAGACATGTCTAAGTGATTATAGCGCAACTGAGATATATGGGAGACTTTGTGCATGGCCCGATACATCTGCAGTAACTACAACTGGAATGAAAATGATCTGACTCTTTGCAGAATCTCAAATTCCCCCACATACCTCGATGAAAGTTTAGCCTACCTCCTGATTCACCTGTGTCCCAACCTCGGTGAAACACACAAGAAAACCTGATCCCCGACCACGAACTCTATGTGTCTTCTGCAGCGATCAACATAAGTTTTCTGATGAGACTGTGCAGTAGCGATCCGCTTCTGAATCAACTGGACCTGCTCTGAAGTCTATTGCATGAGATGTGGTCGTAGTAAAGCTGCCTCACCTTCCTTCATCCAGCACAAGGGTGATCGGAATCTCCAACCATATAAACCTCGTATGGTTCCATTTCAATTGTTTCTTGGAAACTATTATTATTGGAAAACTCAAACAGGGGTATATGTTTCTACCAAGAGCCCCCAAAGTCTAGGACACATGCACACAACATGTCCTCCAGCACCTGTATCGTATGCTCTGATTGGCCATCGGTCTGAGGGTGGTAAGTTGTGCTCAGAAGCACTTGTGTACCCAGTGCCCTCTAAAAAATCTGCCAGAAAAGAGATGTAAAATGGGCGTCCCTATCTGAAATGATATAATGAGGGACCCCATGAAGATGTACGACCACTTGGATATACAGCTTCCTGAGCTTATCAACAACGAAGGTCTCCTTGATCAGAAAAAAGTGAGCTACCTATGTAAGTCTGTCCATAACAACCCACACGACATCATTGCCTTGAGGTGACCTCGAAAACCCCATCATAAAATCCATCGCACCATCATCCCATTTCCATTCTAGAATGGGTAACTGCTCTAACAGTCCAGCTGGACTCTGATGGCCCGCCTTCACCTACTGATATTTGAAACATCTTGAAGAAAACCAGATACTTCTTTCTTCATACTCGGCCACCAGTACTAACGCTTCAAGTCATGGTACATCTTGGTAACTCCAGGAGTCACTACCTAGGTTGAAGCATGAAAATCCCACATCATCTCCTCGCATATATCCCCAGGAACCGACACTCATCCATGGAAACACAGTACACCATCATCCCCTAACACCCAACAAGGATGAGGGTCCTCGCTTGCCACAGACTCCTGTAGAACTAGGCCTTCTGGATTCGATAGCTGTCTCATCCTCACTCTATCCAGGAGGGTAGAAGTCACAGGTGAGGAAGAAAGATGGGTTTTCCCCTGACTATCGTGCACCTCCAAATGCGTCTCAGAGAGAAAATCCACAAGCTGCCACTCACCAATGGCCTCATGTACTGCCTGTGTCTGAGTCTTCCAGCTCAGTGCATCGACTGTTGCATTACCATTAACAGGTGTATAGGAAACCTCACAGTCGAAGGACTGAAGGTATTCAACCAACCTTCGCTATCTCAGATTCAGGTCACACTGAGTAAATATGTACTTGAGACTTTTGTGGTCGGTGAAAACCACAAAATTCTCTCCCAAGAGATAATGTCCACCACAGCGCAATGCATGAACAACTGAAGCCAACTCGAGGTCATGCATCAGGTAATTCCTCTCATGTGGCCTCAACTGCCGAGACCCGTATGCAACAACTCGATCTCCCTGCATCAACACTGCTCCCACCCAAATACCTGATGCATCATATTAGACTGTATAGATCTTCCCTTGATCTAGAAGTATCAGGATTGGTACTATTGTCAACCTTCACTTGATCTCTGGAAAGGATGTCTCACAAGCTTCTGACTAAACAAACATCACACCCTTCTTAGTCAAACCTGCAAACGACGCTTCTAATTGGTAGAAGTCCTGAATAAAACCCCTGTAGTAACCATCCACCCTAACAAAACTCCGTATATAAAACACGTTCTTAGGCTTCTCCAAGGAAACTAGTGCTATTACCTTCTCTGGGTCTACTGCCACTCCTTCCTCCTTGATAATATGACCCAGGAAGTGTTTCTGGTCTATCCAAAAGTGGCACTTTGAGAGCTTTGCATATAGCTGGTGCTCTTTCAGTGTAATCAATATGATCACAATATGTGTAGCATGGTCATGTCGAGTTTGAGAGTACACCAATATGTCATCCATGAAAACTACCACAAAAGAGTCCATATAGGAGTGGAACACACGATTTATCAGTGCCATGAAAACTGCTAGAGTGTTCGTGAGTCCAAAGGGCATCACCAAGTACTCAAATGGACCATACCTAATCCTGAAGGTTGTGAGAGGTATATCAGATGGTCTAATGTGAAACTGATGACATGCGGACCTGAAGTAAATCTTCGAGAACACTCATGATTCTAGAAGTTGATAAAAAAGATCATCAATCCTTGGTAGGGGATATCGGTTCTTGTCTGTCAATTGGTTCAGCTTCTGATAATCCACACAGAGTCTAAGGGTATCGTCTGCCTTCTTCGCAAAAAGGACCAGCGATCCACAAGGAGAAGTGCGGGTTCGGATGAAACTCTTTGACTGCAACTCCCCTAAATATCTATTGACCTCCTGAAACTCAGGTGAGCCATCCTATAAGGAAGAATAGATACCAGTGCTGCTCTTGGAACAACCTCAATAGGGAAATCCACCTCTCACTCTGGAGGTAGACCTGAAAATTCACCTGGGAAAACATTCCTGAAATGATCAACTACAGGAGGAAAAGCATTCTGAAAAGTCCCCTAATCATCCAGATATAAACTCGCAATCTGGGCTGTCACTCTACCTCTCCCAGGATACTCTGGTCCACCCCAACTTTCCTGAACATTCCATTTTCCCTTTTATATAATGTCTCCACCCTCTGGTGACGTAAAACTCACCCGATGATGATTGCAATCCACAAAGTCTCAGAAGGGTACCAACAAGTCCATCCCAAGAATGACATCATAGCTCGTCATCTGCTAGACATAGAGGTCCCATATGATGTGACACACACCAACCTTTAGGGGGAACTCCTTGCACGAACGCTCACTAGTCGTTCTAGTTCCCAACTGAGTGTCTAGAATCATAACACCAGAAGAATAAGAAACACATATCCCAAGGCTCTCCACAACGGGCATAGATATAAATCTATGTGTAACACTCATATCAAAAAATAATGAAGATAAAACAGAAGCTACTAAAATAGTACCTATGATAGTGGAAGGTCTGTGATCCTTCTCTTGTTTGTTCTGTTACTCTGCATATGCCTGCCGAGTGCCGCAGCCTTGTGACATAGCCTGGCTACCCTGAGCTATTCCGCCCTGCCGCCTATAAGATCCTGGTGTCTGGTTACCACAACCATGACCACCATATCTGCCTGCATGTCCTGACATACCCCAATTTCCTGACTGGTAAGAAACTGTTGGTCCTGCTCCCACACGCGGTGTCTGCACATAACCACTCTAAGTATCCATTTGTAGAAACGCCCTGCAAAATCATTGCAGATGACCCATCTTGCTGCAAGCTCGGCAGTCCACTAGGTCCCATGGACACTGCGATCTCTTATGCCCCTCTTTACTACAGTGGTAGCACACGACCTGGACACCGGAAGTATTCCTCTGGCTAGTACTACCACCATGAGTGAAATCAATTTTCCTCTTCCTCTTACTGATAGAGATCGTACCCGAAAATGGGGTCGATCCACCCATGCCCACACCACATGCTTCCCGTAGTTTCTACTATGTAATAAGTGTCGAGTTCATAATAGCATTCATGGTAGGAAAACTAAAATGATTCACTAGAGATCAGATGTCATATCGAAGACCATCCTAAAAGCGTCTGGCCCTAAATGTCTCATCACCCGCTAGAACAGGTGAAAATATCTGTAGCTCAGTGAAGCGAGAAGAATAATCCATCACTGACATGGCGCCCTACTGCAGATTCATGAACTCTCGAGCTTGATCTACCCTCAGCATCTCCGGGAAGAAGAATTCATAGAAGGATGCCTGAAAACCGTCCCATGCCATGTCTCGGTGATGCACAGTCGGGGTTGTAACATCCCACAACCTCTTGGAAGAATCACACAACATGTGTGTAGAGAGCTTGACCCTCCGCCCCGGAGGCATATCAAGATGCTCAAAATAGTATGTATAGAACCCAAACAAGACTCAGCAGCCTATGATCCACCATCCCTTGAAAACATAGGTGGTTGCTGCTGCTGGAATATATGTGTCACCTCTACCATAGATGTGGTGGCCTATAGTTCTCTCAAAAAGGTCATCATGAACCACATGAAGCCTTCATGGAACTGCGCCTCCACACCTATGTCTGTTATAATGGTCGGTGCCACATCTGGCCCTTCTGGGGGATCATCTGGTGGCCCATGGCCCACCATCTCAAGAGTATAATTATCGCTGCTCTATTGGTGGAAAACTGGTGGTTGTCTCGGTGGCATGAATCTAAAAGGTCAAACACACGCCTGAGATCTAAATTATCAGAGAGTGAAAACAAAGAGACCAAGAAGGGAACAGGGGAAAGAAAGCATTCAAAATTTACAAAACATGACTACACTGTGTGTATAAAAACTACATTTCATGTTATCACAAGCCATTCACATGGGCGTGTACTCCAGCTAGAACTAGTCGTGTAACACCCCAAACACACGGCGTGTTCTTTGACTACAAGGAATGTACTTGAATCCTCCTTCCATAACTATGTCCTTCCACTAGGCTAGTCCACATGGCTCTCCTAAAACAAAACTACATGGCGTCTCCCACAGGCACACGATGTGTTCAAAGAATCCCCAGACTGACCCGTGTTGCTCACTACACGGCCGACTACATGGCTGACAGTACACGGCGTGTTCTAGGCGTATACGACATGTACTTGTAAGGATAACACTGACCCATGTTTTTCGTGAGACGACCAGGTACCTAGTTCAGACTACACAGTGTGTTCAAGGAAGACACGACATGTATTCCTTAAGGTTTCCTCTATCCGTGTTGTTAGTTACACAATGGACACACTACACGGCGTGTACATCTAGTACATGACATGTCCACCAAGCCATTCCCTACCACGTGTCCTCACCCACACGGTTTATGACATGGGAATCAACTACACTGCGTGTACTAAGGGTACACGACGTGTACTTAAATTTTTTCCATTTCTTCCTGAAGAGAAGAACGCACAGTGTGTGTTCAATGAACTACACATCATGTATTCCAGGTTTTCCGGACAGTAACCCTCAGAAACTACTCTGGAGCCCAGAATAACAATGAAACTAACACTTATGTTCCAAACTTGGATCCGTGAGGGCCCATACTCCCTGTGAATCAATGCTTGAAATCAGACACATGTTATAACATGGAAAACACATTTATGATCCACCAAATTCCGGTTATTGAGGGCCCATACAACCCAAAAACCAAAGATTAGCATCCATTATATCAACAATATCACACAACAATACCCTATCAAATAGCAGGTATTTATCAATGTAGCTATCACGATAACATGCTTTTCTAGTACAACAGCTATCACAACAACATGAAATTTCTAATGCACCTACATGGCATGGATATTATGCATGGCATGCGATTCTAACATTGGCCTAAATGATCCATGAGATTGAATACCCTCATCGCATCAGGATTAAACTAAATAGAACTCGAGTATAACATATAAAGAGTACAATCAAAAGTGTGTCACCCAATGTTGAGAATCAAATCAACTATAAAATTGAAAAACCAGTAATAATTGAAATAACGAGATAATCTGGATTTTCCTTGTACACGGGTTAGGTACTCTCGGGCACAACTTATTACCATTTACCAATTTCATCCTATCACTAACTTTAGGAGAAAAACAGTAAGTCAAAGAAAAGAAACTCATTTCATACCACATTGTAACGTCCCAGATTCGGGTGCCCCGAACCCAGTTGGTCACATGACCTCAAGCGCATTTCCTCAAACGGCAGAGGCTGCTAACTAGCAGCGAGGGCCTAGGTCTGATAGCGGGGAAACTATGCCCTCATTTGTGAAAGTGTAGTGCGGCGGAATAGATAAATAACATACCCTAGTAGAAGCAGTAAACAGTATACAACTGAAGTAAAGAGAACCATGAGTCATATTTATATATATCAAGATGTAGCATGTCACTATTCTATGAAAACATCCAGAATAGGATACACTGAAATACAATACAATAAACTCAAGTACAAGTTACATAAAAAACACAACAAAATAGTGCAACAAGAGCTAAACAGCATCACAAGCCTAAGATCTGTCCCATTCTCTCCTACTCCTATACAAAAATATTGTATATGTATAGGGAATATTTCCCCTATCGACACCTGTAGAAATATAGTCTGTTGGGGCCGAAGACATTACCCAAACAGGGTGTGAGAAATAAATCCTAGTAGGCACCCACCAAAGGCTCGTTCCCAACTATCAGTGAAAAATCTGCAATAGCAGTGTGAAGTAGTAAAATCCAATAAGCTATGCAATACTAAAAAGTAACTAACTATACCACTCATATTTCCATTTTAATATTAATCAAATTATTCCAAGCTTGTACATTAACTTGGAAGGTATACCATATGAAATTAATCTCGGTGAATATGTATGATTCCACTATCCTCAGACATTCAACCTTACCATCAGGTAATCAGAGTCACAACCCACAGGTAATTTTCCACAAGCATAACAGATATTTCCCTCAGGCGTACGAAGTGTCACCCTCAGGAATAGAATCTACTACACACATGCACGAAAGGAGTTTCCCTTAGGCTAAACATAACACTTCCCTCAGGATACATAGAAAATTACCATCAGGCTAAATTGAACACTACCATCAGGTGCAAGTAACCGGGCCGAGCTCAACATATAAGCAGGAATTATACATAATTACTCTCAAGGAAATTGAAACACGATAAATTTTATGGTATACCCTTTGGTTACCTGGCCAATCGGCTAAAAAGAGGAATGCACCCCCTGGGTGGTCCTAGATCCAAGTAGCGATCCAAAATAGCAGTTAATAATGACATTCAATTACCTTTACTATTCTAGGTATTTAAAACATCCAAGGCATAAGCCATACGAAACCCCAACCATGGGTTCGTAGCACCACACTACACAAAACGCACAACAGTTGGAATTTAAACACCAGACCACCTACCTCGATCGCCCTTGATCGGTATACGTGAATGTCGCCTCCTAAAACACACGAGAAGGGTGTAAATATGAGAAATGATAATTCCCGTTCAAACGTAAATAACTCTCCCTCGGGAAGGAATTTGAAAGAACAGCACCATGAAAAGACAACGCTCACCCGAGCAGTCCCAACCAGATCGGCGGTGAAGGAATTAGGTTCCCAGTGAACGATCAGTTGATCTATAAAGTTATGGCCGTCCCTCCAGGCTCCCCTTGCTGCAAATTATTTTTTACATTTTATAAAGGCCGGTTTAAGGATTGTCGGTTCCCAATACATGACTTCACCAATTCCACATAACCACTTCAAAACACCATGATTTCACCATAACAAAACCACAAAAAATTATTAACACCAAAAATCCACACAACAATTTCAACCTCATCATCAGACTCAAACCACTTCAAATTCAACAAGAGCAAGCGATCACACCTATGAAGCGCCTCCTCGATCCCATCTCACTGCCATCGTGTTTCATCCCTAAATCAGGCTGCCGGTGAGTCCCATCACCAGAAACAACACCATAATCCCTTCAACAATGTGCGACCTCAAACGTGCTCCATTGCCGATTTCATCACTTGAGAAGGCACAAAATGCCATAATCATCACCATAAGTCAAAAACCAATGTCAACCAGTGCAAGAAAATCAGAAGCCAGTAGGTCCGGATGCTGTAGCCGACCAGAGGGAACCCGCCTCTGCACAACCACCCTCCATCAACTGTAGAGACAAAGAAGTTGAAAGAAAACCCAGGAACATGGAGCCAAACCGACGTCACCTTCGACTGGGGGCCAACACCGCACCGGAGGACGCATCTCCGCTGAAGAGACCTAAGCCGATCATTCCCAGAAATGCTGCCCTGAGCTAGATCTGGAAAGATCTGAACCAAGAAAGCCCTCGCCGAAGTCCAAATCACTCCATCCATAAGAATTAGAAGAGACCATAAAGGAGGGGCCGAGACCACCAGTAGAGGCAGTGCCAGACCACAAACTTCAAACCTCAAAGACACATCATGATCCACCGGAGTCGGAAACTCCATGAGAGACAGATCATTGTAGCTACACACCAGCACCAAAAATCTAGAAGAAAAAATCCCCCCTCCCCCTGAGCTACTTCAGATCAGACATCCGAACCCTGGAAACTGCGGAGCTTCCGTAGAACCACCGAAACCTGGAAGCCGCCTGGGCCCAGATTCGATGAAGTACAACACCAATCTCTAGAGGAAAAAGCCTTCGATCCGGAGCGATACATGGGAGGGAAGATGGAGGAGAATGGGTTGAAACCCTAGCCGCCACAGGAGACGAGGGCCCTGCCGCTCAGAGGCCGCCTCCTGTCCCTCTGAGCTCCCCTTCAGCGTTCTATGCTTCCTCTGTGAACAGAAGAGGCTACTTCCCCTTTTAAGAGAAAGAACAAAATAAAAGGAATGTACACTAAAGTACACGGCATGTACTTTCCATTTTTCTAAACTGTTCCTCTAGAGGCTTCTCACCAGTATGGAACTATTCATCCATCGACATGAGTACACGGTGTGTCTTCTTGATTACAAGGTGTGTAATGTCGCTCTGCTGGAGGCTACCTCCACCGCCTTACTATCCACCTTCCGACTGACTACACTTTGTGTATATACCCACTACACGGCATGTAGTAGGTTTTTTAACCTTTCATCGCCAGCAGGGCTACAAGCCCTGTGTACTCATCCCACACGGCCTGTACCCAAAAAATTTGGGATTTCCCCCATTTTCCTTATTTTCTCAAAAACACTTAAGGAAAAAGGAAAAGAAGAAACTTGTACCTCGAGAATAAGAACCGGGATATTACAACACTGTAATATTATTTTGAGGTATTAAATAAATAAATAATAGTTTGTTTGTTCGTTAGTGAATTGATACATAAATATTGTATAGAAATATAAAAAACTACAACATTTTATTAGAAAACATTATTCTATAAAGATTTAATTGTACTCAATAATATAAAGAAAAAAAATATTCATCTTGGAAAATAGAAATACTATAAAAAGAATAGATTTTATGTATTTTTGGAAAAAATGTATAATAAAATATAACATTTTTTAATAATGGAAAGCACAATGATATAAAATCACACAACATAGATTATTGTATAAGTATCAGATAGTCTATGGATCTCATGATGATAAATAATATCATGGATATGATGTGACATCATAATTATAAAAATATGGGAAAGAATAATGTCGGTCATCATAAACATAACATTGAAGGCATGTTCTATGACATCATATATAAAACATAAGGACCCTCAAATTACCATATAATAGTGATATCATTATATCTACCAGTATATTAAGGGGTTTTATGATTATGGGACCATCCTTTCCAAAAAATATTCCAATGAATTCAATAATATTATTAATGGTCATATTAAAAATATATATTTCTGATAAAGAATGAATAACAATGAAATAATTTGTATTACTACTCAACAAAAAACATTTTATAATATTTTACCATCTTGAATAAGGTGTTAAATGAATAATAAATAATTTTCAATTGACTATTAATAAATAAGGATGTCTATTTTAATTACCTTGAATCCTGAAAAATAATAATGATTTAATAGTATTCATAAAATTAACCTTATGAATTGAATAATATGAAACTATTAGCAGTGTAAATGTATTAGTTTTCTTATTATTAATGAATTGAGGAGAAAAAAATCATATTTTCTTAGTAGTATGAATTCAAGTAAATTTAATATAAATTAAATATTATATTTTGATAATTTAATAACATATAATGGACATAAATTAGATAAAACTAATGAAATGTGGATCATACTTCACATGAGACCTGATATAGTTTCCCCACCAATATATTCATTGTACTAGCTTTAAAAAAATACCATTTTTAAAATAATGTATCTCTATTAAAATAAATACAAATAATACTTAGGGATTTTTGATAATGGTATAATATTGTGTATAATGACACATAGAGGAATGTCAGAATTACTAATGAATTTGAATAGTATAAAATGAGAGTTAAATTGGTACTCACTTTTATTAGGTATATAATATATTGTATTTTATTTGATATTATGTTTATATTTGTATATTTTTTTATAATTTAAAATAATAAATAATTTTAATGGAAATAGGAATTGAAATAATAGAGGGATTGATATATGAATATTCTCTATATGGTGCATCATAGAATGTAGTATAGCCATAACACTAACAATCATATTAATGAATGAAGAGAGATCTATGGGGATACACCAAGGTAATTACATGAATAAATTTGTTTATTTTTTTTTAAGAAATGCAAAGATGGGTTTCAATTTATAGGTATTGTTATTGAAATTTTATGAAATATATAACAAAATATCATTCCATTTTCTCATGTTATCCACTAATATCTATAAGTACCAATTACCTCCCTCAATGCTACTATATAATTTATAGACTAAAAATGATTTATAAAACAAAAAATGTTCAATTTTAGACATGAATATTTATTTTTTATGTCATAGTTTACATATTTTTTGGGTTTTCACCAATATTTCATTATTTTATTATTAATTTTCTAATTAAATTATATCATCCTAGACAAATATGATGTTGAGGAATAAAATATGAAATATATTTTATTTAATTATTCAGATAATTAGGTATATTTGAAACATTAAATAATGATGCATCATTTTATAAAATTGTGCTATCAAAGAAAACATCATGTCACTAATAAATTAATATAAATAGTAATACAATATAAAAACTAGGTTAATATCCAGTTATTAATGTAACATGACACCAAATTGTTGTGAGTGGTAATAAATAAATTCATTATTGTTTTTATCAATGATAATTTGATTATTTCTACTCAAATGTACTTCTATCTCATTTGATTATATTCAAAATCAATTAGTTGGGTTATGTTTGGTGCCTGTTTTGAGAAAACACCGACTATAGGAAAACCACAATATTAATGAATTTTTAATATTTCATAGTAATATTAAAAACCTCCATTTGGTTACATAGTGATTTAAACACACGACATCTAAATAGTTAGTTATAAAATATATTGAAGTGGTTATTTTTCATGATAATTTCTTTTTTTAATGATAAACATATTTGATTTAAATGGATTGTTTAAATTGTAATAGAATTTTTATTGAGATATTTAGCTATAATTTTCTATTGGATAATTAGTTTATTAGTATAATAAATACCTAGTGTTAATATATGTGAATGAAGGATGTTTTATCATGTGAATATTAAAAGCGCCACTAAATATTGAAATTTTCCCTTTTTCTGTGGTTTTAACTATCTAATTATATTCACAGTGGTTGAAACCAATGTTAAATAAATTTCAATATTTAAAATTTATATAAGATAAACATATTTAAAAATACCTATATAATTTACTTTTTAATAATAAATAATCTTATATATAATGAATATAAAAATATTAATAAATAAAATATTAAATAATGCTAAAATACAATGATCAATTAGCATTCAATTAAACATAACACAATATTAAATTACCTTATAGTGTTCAATATTTCTTTCTAGTGATAATTAAAACACAACCATGAGTCATAAAAACACTTTTTTGATGTATTCCCCTCATCGTCCATTAATCAATCATTCACATTCCCATTACATCCTTCAAAACATCCAAAATCAATTTAATAATATATTATTAAATCACTCAAAAAAATTAACATATTCAATAAATAATATGGAAGATAAAATTAAATATACATATTAATCCATATAAATTCAATAAAATTAGGTGTAAATTTTTTTAATGAATATTAGATATCCATGCATATTAAAAAAAATTTCATAAAAAATGATAGTTGCATATTTTTTGTAAGATATATGAGACGAAATTCTATAGAATGACAACATTATCATAACATATGATACCCTCAGTTTAGTTGGACATCCTCCACCTTTTATCTGTAAATTGTTTCAATAGACATCTAGAATTCAAGAAATATTGTATCATTTTAGGATTAGATCTCAAATACCCTCACAATCTATGTCAACCATTGCACATCATTTTAATGTTACAGTAACTATATCATCAATTAATGATATCTAAGATAATAATTAGATTAATCACTCAAATATATTCTCATATTTTGAATTTATTTTCAGAGACAAGTATTTTAATATAATGAATTAATTTAAATTTTCAAAATCTAATATTCTATAAAATATCATAAAGCTATGCTCAATAAATAATATAAAAATATTTTTCGTTATCATCAATTTATATTTGAAGAATGAAATTATAGACTTATATTCAATAGTTTATTTCAATCTTATTAATCAATTCCTAAAAATATTCCAATTTCAAAGGCTCTAAAAGGATTACAAAATATATATTTTGATATGAAGATAAATAAATAAAAAGTAATAAAAATTATTCACAAGTATAATAATATAAAATTTTATATGCATAAAAATTCGTTGAAACCAATTTCTCATGGTCCAATTATACTAATCAACGAATTAAATAAATTGTATATTTAGTGGATTTTATCTAGAATAAAATATGTATTATTCAATGAAATGATGTCCAAATTTTCTGATATGTAATAATGAAATATATAATGTTATGTATATTATAAATTTAAGAAACTAAAAAATTACAATAATAATGAATATTAAATCTGTGAATTTTTTAAATTTATGAATAATTGTCTAACATATCAGATTCCATGACATCATGAGTAAAAGACATACATTGAGAAAAAATCGTGTTATAATATGTTGAAATGGTATAATAAAAGTGTGAAAGTTATGTGGTGAATTTTATACATTGTAATATAAAGGGAATGAAAAAAATGTGATATACAATGTGAATTGAGGATAATACACTTCCGATGGATTATACCTGAAAAATAAAAATTTGAATTTATTTATATTAAAAATTATAATTACAATAATTAATATATAAAAAATTCATTTATTTTAATAATACAAAATAATATAAAATTTAATTATTTTTTGATTTTTTTTCTAAAAGGATCAATTGGGAAAACAATATATACATTTTATATTAGTTATTCATATAATTTACTACCATTAAAATGATATAAAGATTCAATATCAACTTTTAGGGAATGTTTATCCCTTTTTAATTTATTTTTTTCATTATCAAATATTATTTAAACTTCATTACCCATATTACACATGTATCGTGGTTACTTGTCGAAACAATTATACACCCATTATCCACTATGTTATCATTATGAAAGTTTTTTTTAATGGGATGAAATAATATATGGAAAATCTTCTTCCAACTCACAAGTATAGATGGACCATGATTAACTGAACGAAATAAATTGCAATTAAACATTCTTTGTACCATTTTTATTATTTATTGAGTTTTATATAGTTAACACAACTTAAAATTACCCATGATAGTTTAACTCAATAATAGAAACCGTCATTCAATAGTATCCATGATTTTTATCTATGAATATACCTCTATTTTTTGTTTTAAAAATTATAACATAGAAAAGTGTATAAATGTTGAAACTGTCAATACCATAAGAATGTAATCTTTTATCATTATTTAATGGGAAATCGGCTAATGAAGTTAAAATATTTTTATTGTTTATCTTGATTTTCCCAATTCATTACATCTATAATTTGAAATAAGTTATTTTAAATAATTAAATTTTTTAACATATTTATACAATATATAAGATTATTAATATATAAAAATTTAAACCCAGTTAACAATTTATTTTCTAACATTTTTTCTCATATTTTACTCCATCAATGTTTGGATACCATGTTATCATTACTTTTGTGAAATTAATTATTTAAAATGGGGATTAACAATTTCAGTTTTGAGTAGGACATATATGTCCGTTGGTTTGAACTACATATTAGTCAAATTAAATAATGATATTGTTCCAACTTCTATAAATAATTTTGGAAACCCTAAAAATTTATTATTATCCAATAATTGTGTTTGATTGTGATCAACACATACTAATATATTGAATATTTCTTCTATCAAATCTGAATTCTTTGAATATATGGTTAAACACAATTTGATAATGTATCCTTCCAAGATAAAACCTTATGATAGGGGTTTTCATTCAGGTGAGAAATAAAATGTCCATAATACCAGATGATAACAAGTCATAAATTAATAAATAATTTCATTAAATATTATATTTGAAAATTATAATATTTTTATGTAAACAATTTTAATGTAAAATACCTATCCATATGATACATCCAATGATAATGCATCATCCCTAAAATTTTAGCTAATTACAAATAATTCGCTAAATTATAATTTATTATTTAAAAATATTATGGTGTACATAACATCTCTAAATTACATAACACATTTACTATCATTTTTAATGATTATCTTATTTATTAGTTATTAGTTTATTCACACTAATATTTGTATATAATGTGAAATAGTATATATGAACAATGGATATTTTATCAGATTAAAATTTTTAATTTTCTAAATAAAGAAACGTTAAAATCATTACATGTGATTTAAAATTTTTAAACCCTTTTATATTATAGTGTTTTAAATCAACACATCTTGAAATGTATGTAGTATATGAATTATTAAAATTCATATTTTTTAATCATTAATGGAAAATAAAATATTTATTTTTTGTATTGAAAATATATATACTAGATACGTCCCATTATTATTTGAAAATTGATCATATCAAATATTAATTATGTCAATGCCATTATGATAATTTAAATAATCCATTGAGTTTGCCTTATAATTAAGCTATGTAATCAAAACATTATAACATAAATTCTTATAAATTTCCATAATGTTAAGAATAAGACATATAAAATTAAATTTATAATATATATTTGAAAAAATATTCATTTTTTCTCCAATATTTTTGATCTAATTATGAATAATATTTTTTGAAATCTATTTATAATATAATTTAGATTACAATATTTTACAAATACTACATAATAATTTTATAACTATTTTATATTCAGGACCTGACCCACTGGTTCCCAGGACACTACTCCCCCAAGATCACCTATAAATTTCCAAGGGATAATGACAATACAGAGTTGGAATATCACACAAATGAATATCCAAAGCCAATGGTTCTTTTACACACACACATACACACACCCATATTCAACTCCATGAAATTGTTCAGATATAATTTATGAAAAAGTGGATACATAAATGTATCCTGTGATAATATTAACAAAATATTATGAAATTCGAAAAGGGAAAGATTAAATCCCAAAAAGCGTTGAAAAAGAGTCCAAATTCCCTGAATGAAGGGACTTCTATCAAATCCACAAACCAGAACAAACCACATTCAATTACATACCTACATGACTCTCTATCTTACACTCAAATGAAACATACTCTAGGTCCACTTAGGACTCCATTGAATAGACTGACAACAAATCAAATCACCACATGTGGGGAAAATTCTAATGTATGATATAGTATAAAAATACATAGTTATCTCCAAAAATAACCAAAATAAAAAGAAAAAATAAAGGTAATCATCCTCTCAACCCAATCTAGAGGGAACCCATGAATGAGAGACCAAGAAAATCCATCTCAAGAATTCATAAAACATACATGACTAGTAAGCTCAATCCACATGGTGTTTTGAACAAGACACATGAAAACACTGAATGGAATTATAGAATAACCTAGATGTAATCATCCTAGAATACAAGACTCAAGTGGTCCAGAAAACACTACCAATGAATGGATTATGCTGAAGTATTATTGGATTCTATTGTCCATGATCATAGACTCCATGAGCCTTTCTATTTCATATGGAACCAGTTCGAGGGATATCACTCCTCTAAAACATCTAAACCATCCAGTATGGAACTCATAAAATAGAACATGCCCCATCAGGTATCTTAAAGATGATGGCTTACCCCCAATATATGTAGTGGTGTACACTCGAGTGTTCATGCTCTTCAAATTTTTCCATGAAGAAAGTCACACATTCTCTCAGTAGATATAAATACTCAGAAAGAAGACTAAAATCACCCTTGATGGAGTAATCCTAAAACCCTACTAGAAAAAATGAATAACACATATCATTAGATATGGTATCCTCATAGATCCTCTAGGTGACACCATTTTACCCACTCAATAAATCTTTTTATCTCAACTCACAGATTGGGGATCACACCCATGGCCGCTTGAGGACCCCACATAACCAATCTTGAGTTATCATTGATCATACCGATTAGATATGATGTCACACTTAATATAAAAAATGTATTGTACAAAACCATCTGATTTTAAAAGATGTAATACATTGATATGGGATAATAACTAGGACCACTGGGAGATACTACAACCCCAAATCTTGATCAAACATCCACATAGGGGATCCATTCCCCTATTATAGTATAATCCCAACTATAACAAAACACCTAGTAGGGGATCATAGTAAATATTATACTAAAAACAATACATAAACCGAATATCTATGTCCATGATCATATATTATATAATACCACATACCCTATTATTTTATCCTTTTAGACAGTGGATCACCACCCTTGTATGAATGTCAAGAATATATCATAAACCCTCATATGAATTTTAATTAAGGATCCTTCCCCAAAATCCAATACTATTACCAAAACAATGTCTAAGAACACCATGTTGGTGGGTTTATAGTGCTATGCTGAGGGTTCATTTCCACAATATACCCTCATAGGTACAAAGTAAGGAAAACTATGCATATGATACTTTCTATACATATCTGACCAGAAACCTATGAACCTCACCTCACCTCACTTCTCTAACCCCAATTATATTTATACTGCCACATAAAATGTGGAAAACTACATATGATAAGCTACCCATTGGTCTCCATCCATGTCCTGTGGATAGAGACGTAGGAGGGAGACATCACCTGGGAGAGTACACACAATGTACCATTAGTACACATGTGTCTCTAAAAATACTACCCTATGACGTTTTGTCTCTTAATACTAAATTTATATTTGGGAATGTAAATGGAATCTAAAAATTTCACATGGTGTGTGGAACTATTTAATCATATAAGAGTGTCCTTACCCATACCCAAGCGACTGATCATGTCACCCTTCATTGAGTGTTTACAAGGAAAATTGCATGTCTGGGCTACCTGACACTACATTTGGTCGTTATAATTTTTTTTGGTTTCTGGAACCCTATTCTAATGTACATAGTATTGTACTTCCACATGGAATGGTATTTTGACATCGAATGCTAGAAAATATCTCTTGGACACCTGAACTATGCTCACTACACTATGTGAACCCCCAACACGGGGAGTGTAGAACCAGATTTCATCATCATATAATAGGAAGAACATATTGTTTATTCTCTTGTAATAAAAGACATGAGATCACGCATTTTGAATGGAAATTATTTACGAGGTGGATGAAACTACAATATTTCAACCTAAAACCATAGATCTACAACAAGGGATTATTTAACCGTTATAATAGGGAAATAAAACATTAATAATGAAAAAATGGTTATTAGTATATATTTATTTCAAACCTATGTACGTCATGGTTAAACTCCTAAAACATCAGGTTGAAAATGTATCTCATGAGCTAGTACAACAAGATACGGTGGCAATCAGTGTCATAAACAAGGATCTGTTGAACCTCCACACCTTTATTCAGACACAATTTTTTCATTTAGGGGAGGGTGTGGCATCATCTATTATATAGAATGAGACCCAACTATTATGGGGTAGTTATTATTTTAATTTTAATAAATTAACCATTATATATTTTACAAGTATCCCACATTCCCTCATCGTAGAATCCAGTGTTGACAAAATATATATTGCACCTAGGGTAAACACCATAGTCCTGACACAACTATTATTTGATATTTTATTTTAAATACCCTAATAAAAAGTTATTCCACATTACACAAATGTTATAAAATAATTTAAAATTATATGTAATACTCTCATACCACTCCACTGAGGAACCTGAAGCCCCAAAATCTTACCCCGACTCAACACCTTACTGTATAAGTTTTCAATGAAAAAGCCTAATGTCTGACATGGAAATACCAATGTTGCTACATTCTACCCACCTTATGGATTTTGGTCCTCAAAAAGTGATATCTTATGAATATGGAGGAAAAATTGATCTCACAACTAGATCTCTAATACCACACAAGCAATACCGACAGATGGTTCATATTTTTTCTACCATTGCACTATCCGAGGAAAAATAAGAGAAAAATCAGGCCCCATTTGTAGTTCAAACCAAGTTGACATCATTATTTGAATCATGAACATGTCTTATAGGTTGTGATTAGTGGAAAACACCAAGAACCATATCCATCTCTTGTCATATATTCTTATAAAATAATACCTCACTATCCCAAAGAAGATAAAATCTTATCCTGACAATTATCATCCACATTTTGATAAACTAAACCAAAACAAAATTTTGTTTCACTAAAAATAGGAAAACAAATGTTCTCTCCCATAATCTCTAACTAGTTAATAAATGACATTCAAAACCTCCCAATGGTGGAATAAATTGGTGTTACATGGATGATGGATAGAATATTGTACTATAACAAATTCTAATCCAAATAATGTTCTTCACAATCCCAAATTGTTATCTCATTATGGACCAACCATCGTTTTATTAGGTTTATAGTTGAGGTAAATCAACATCCTCCACACCCCATCCCACTGCATTACCGGTGTCATGATTGAACCATAGAAGTTAGACATTCCCCCGAACATTGGAAAATCAATCATGTATAAGAGAAGTTGATAATAGATTATGTGACACCTCATGTACAAAATCATATATATGTGCCTCAATAATTCACTTAAATGTGTACAGAATCAGCAAAAAACTAATGATAATTCCCTTCATATTCAAGTGTTTCATGAATAACATTGATACTGAGAACATGAAGGGACTGACATAAAATATATTTTTTCCTAACTGGAAAATGGGTATTTTTAGGTACTCTATCTACAATCAGCCAACGACACCATGAATCAAAATGCTCTATGGGAGTCAAATGGTATATTGAAATAATATCTAGGTAAACCATAATCATAAGTACATGTTAAAAAAACTATAAATATTGAGTGAGTCCCAACAAATCTTAATGATGAAAATCTTCAACACCACCACTACAATAAGAATCCCAAATGTCGTAGCATAACATATCGAAGGGTCATACTAAACACCCAATAAAAATTGGTTGTAAATTCCCAAACATGAGATAATCCTACTCAGCCTGGTATTAATCCATTAAAAATGATGAATACTCTTTTCAAAACTCTAGCTACATAGTCACACGAACGTGTGGAAAAAATCAAAATAGAGATAGT
The DNA here is from genome assembly GCA_963277665.1 of Viscum album. Lineage (NCBI taxonomy): Eukaryota > Viridiplantae > Streptophyta > Magnoliopsida > Santalales > Viscaceae > Viscum > Viscum album. The sequence continues at coordinate 575,132,328 of OY728161.1, read as the reverse complement.
AGGAAACCAATCCATAATGAGGATGATGGTCATTGGTGATATCTTCTTATATGAAAATATTTTCATTGAGGAACTCTCCTTCCAATTCGAGGTCATAAATTCGATATAAGTGCTTATTAAATAATTATTTCTATCGGAGAGTCCATCATATGTTTTGAGCATTAAGTCTCCACAAGTAACGATATTGCGTACTCCGACACTCTTGCAAACAACCCCACCCCACGCACACAAGTAAACAGATAATTTATCCCATACCCTGACACTATATTACTTTTGAAACATGGAATATCACATAAGGTATGTATTAAATAACAAAATAATTTCTTCTTTGGGGATGATTCCCTCTAACTCATGAGTCAATGGATTTGACACTCATCACCAGCACTGGGTTCTACTATCAGCCAAAATCCCCCTTGATGAACCTTAAGAAGGATGTGGAATTAGTTGTTTGTATCATAGAACTTTTCATAAATAATATTGAAAAAGTCGAAAGTACATAGATAATACATATTTTCTTCCTTGGATCCTCTGGTTTATAGTTATTTACAGAATGTATCATTCATCGACCACTTCTTCTAGATCTCTGAGCATAGTTTGGATCACCTTGGGGTGGTGGTGATGATATATCAAACTGCCATCCACCACCAATTATTATCAATTCTTCATTGAGACATCCAACATCTTGTATAATTCCATGATTCTATCTATTTCTTTTCATGGGTGTCCAATAAACTATATTCCTTTTAGTAGCATTATGAGTAAAAAAATATCGTGTGTGACATCCTTATCAATCAGAAGAAAAACAACACCTCTCCCAATGCTGACTAGATCCATCAATGGATCCTTGATCCATAGAACCCAATTATGCGATCTTAACTTCAATTGTCTAACATTCCATGATCTATAGGACATATATTAGATACAACATGTTGAGGACTCATCTCTTGTGTTTCCAAGACTATTTTTTTTGAGTATTGTCATCTAGATGTCTATCCATCACCAATGGCCACTCAAGAACTCCATCATAGGAGTGATTTCATATTGACATAAATATAGCCATTATATCTTTATGTTAGCCCTAATTATAGGTCCATGCTCTAAAAAATTGATCTCAAACCATATTTATATAGTATCACGAATGATCTATAAACAAATCTAAATGATATTTCATTTTCATTATATCATATCAATGATTTAGAATCTCCTTGATATGCCATGATCTCAATGTGGATGGATAAAAATATTGGTAGAATATATTTTAAAACTAAATCCAAGCGAGCTTCATATCATTATTTTTACATATCCCCAGTTTCCACAATGACCTCAAAGAGTGCTGTAGAATAAAATACAGATGGTAAAAAATTTATATGGAGTTTCCCTCACATTGAGGGAAAGAAAAAACTACCTCAAGATAGTCATTAGTTTCCCAAGGATATGATATCTTTGATAACTTAATGTTATTTGCCTCTATTACTCATGCAGTGCTCTAAAACGATGCACATCATTTACTTAAACATTATGACATCCTACTACCATACGAGTGGTGGATTAATAGGAAGACCACTCAAATGTAGCAAACCATGCCCAGTTCATTGCACTTAATTATTTTTAATGGTTATGTTTCCATCATAATCCTACCATGAACCCAGTCTAGTTGTTCACATAGTGGGATCACCAATTAGAATCCCGAAATGATAAATTCAAAGATTATATATGGGGATATGACTCAAGAATAGAGAGGAACCCAGATCCTAGATTGATTTAATTACATTCGAAATTTTTCTTATAAGTAGGTCCTAAATATACATAGTCCACAAGAATGTGACCTAAGTCTGAGTAGATGGACACATGCACTGATAAAACAAACCTATATCCGATGGAATGAATGATGAACTTCTGAAAAAATAAAACTTTGTATTTAAATTCCTATACAATACCACTACTTGAAAACCTATTAAATGTCATCTTCATGCCATCCATTCTCTATTAAAACTCAGTCTTGGCCTGACCCCCTAGGGCCCAATATGTGACTACACCAAGCCTACCTCTAACTAGACATGGGATAGAGACCAGAGATAATAAGTCATAACACACACATGGGAGTCCATAATCTATGCATCCAATATGAACACACGAAAAATGTCAACAGATAATAATAACTGAAAAAATGAATTCATACAACTCTCCCATAGTTAAAGTACATCAAAAATACTGAATGATTAAAAATTTAAAATACAATCCCACTAAAAACTAAAAAAATTACTCATCCTTGTATGAAGGAGTGAAATTATATAAAATTAAACCATCAAAATCTAGTATGTCCATTTATATCTATACACCTTGATATGTTTAGGTATAATGTTCTACCTGATCTAATTTCTCTTTGAAAATCATTGAAAGGCATTATGTATTCAAAAGAAATGACATGTAATGGAAATGATTGTGCATTTGAGATTATTAAAATATCTAGTATGTGACCTGAAATCCAATAATAAAAAGTATAGATGGAAAGGTAATATTTTGTTGGACCAAAAATTTAAGGAACCAAAGTGAGAGAGAACAGGAAACACCATCTCACTCACTCGTCATGTATACATAATTGGAAATCCAAATACACATAGTTTTTCAACCATGTTAGGTAATTACAAAAAAAGGAATCCCAAAATCAACAAGATAAAATCATATCATATTATACATATCATGAGGTCATGACACCAATACTTGACATATAATTATTCTTCAGGGTAAATGAAAATGATCATCCTTATGCACACACTCCAGGATCCATACCATCCCATATGGAACCCATCCAAGATATATAACTTGTTTAGGTAGAACTCTTATATAGCAAATATAACTCTTCTAATAGAACATGATCTATTAGGTATCACATAGCTTATAGAACATCCCTGCAATACTTGGTGGCATATACATGATATATCATGCTCATCAAGTCATTTCATAGTGAAGGTGATGCCTTCACTAAGTGGATATCGATATTTAGATATGGGATCCCCCAATACAAAATGGAGAACTCCTTAAAACATAATGGAAACAATAAAGAAATAATATCATCATATAAGAGACCCCATATAGATTTTTTTGGTAAACCATGAACTATACATAATAACTCTGTAGATCTAAACTCAGATATATGGGATCACACTCTAAACCACTAGGGGGCACCAAAAAACCTATATTGTAAATCCAGAGAACACATTTCTTAGAAATTGGATGGAAACTATGATAACTATAGAATTTTTATAAACCTAATGTTTCTCAAATAGATAATAAAACTCTATATGATAATACCTTGGATAGTTGAGATATACTAAAAACTCAAATATAGATCCAACATCAATGTTGGGTGTTATACACTCCGTGAATCTGAAAACCAAACTGGAAGCAACCAAAAAGTAGGTAATCCTACTAAACACAACACGAAAACCCTAAATTAACCAACTATATATATAGGGTACCTTATGTTTGATGATGATGTAAACCCTACAGGGATTTTCATCCAGAGAGGGGATCGATAATAATGTACAAAGGTAAAAACAATATCACAGACCAACATAGGGAAGTTAATAGCAGATCCTTCCCCATTCAATGATATGGGTAAGAAAATATATACAAAAAAACTATCTAGGGTATCATTGTATTTTACTAAAGATAAAATGACATATATTCCCATCATTTGGATAGACAATGGGAAACTTCACTTTCAGTAGTTTTCTAAACATCCCTAACATCCGACTTCTATAAAATTTCCCACGTGATGATATAATTATAATTTAATATGTATTAATTTTACATTAAAATGGACTCAATTTACAATATAATACATGTCACACATAAATGAGTTTGTTTGAAATCTTGTCTTGTATACTAGACTAAGATATAATGAATGATAACATACCTTAAATATTAATATTTTAAAAAGATGTTATTGCTTAGCCATTATATTGGAGAGTGTATTTATGAATAACAATGTCATGTCAATAGATGTTTATAAATATTGGACATTAAAAATATATATTTGATGGGAAGATGGTTTGAAAAATTGTTGATTGACACTTAAAAAACCATTTTTCAAAAAAGATATTTTATCGGCATTTAAAAGAAGAGAAATCATAAAACTAAATTTTAACATCTAAATATATTTTAATTGAAAAATAAATTTCATTTTTTAAATTAGAATACCAAAATTTTTCTTTGATGAATTTTCTATATTATTCTGATAAGATTCATTTTTTGATGAATAATAATAAAAGTACATATTAATTGAAAACAAAGATTTTATATTAATAAATTATTCTATTAAATTAAATATAAAATTAGTTTTAATATAAAATTAGATAATTAAAAAATATATTAATTGAATTATGGCCGGTCTAATATTTTTTATATTGAATTTGGATATAAATTTTTTTCAATATTTAGCATAGTTTCACTTTAAAAACCAATTATCTCACCTAGTCTTGGAGATTAATTTCAAATTAATTAGATAAAATTATAATTTTTTATCATTTAAATATTAATTTAATATTTTTAATAAAATATTAAAAGTTTATTAAATATTTTTATTTTATTTTTACCCAATATGAATAGTAACTTTAGTTATTTTTGTTCTCAAAGTTAAGTGTTAATTTTATAATTAAGTGTAAAAATAATATTATAACTATTAAAAATACTCATCACAAATAATTCCCTAATTTTATTGTATGAGTATTTTTTTTCCATAAACACTAATGTATCAGTTATGTGACCAATGCATGTCCATTTCGATGTATGTATAACCTTTATAATATTATAATTAATGAAAAGTCAAACCTGTCTTACTTTAGTTTCTAACAAGTTAATATCCTTCAATATCGTGATATGTTGAGAAATATTTTTACAATAAAATTCTTTTTAAAGATAAAATATTTATCGTCCTCTATATAATTTATTTTTAATATTTTGGGATGAAATAATCTCCATAATATCATTCATAATGATGATGTTGTAATAGTATAAAAAATGAAAATATAAAATAAATGATAATAAAAGGGTTAAAATAACTATAATTTGAGATATTTAATTTATTCCATGAATTTCCTAGACCAAATTTACATTTTAGGGATATTTTCTATTTATTGGTTCCATTTTATCTTTCTATATTGATTTATGAAAAATTAAAAATAATTGATAGTATGAAAATTAACATTAATGATATTTGGAAATACATAACATGTAATTAAATGATATAATATATATAAAAATATATATTTAATAAAATAATTTGGATAAGGTTGTAAATATCATCCATAACTCATTTATTGGTATTTTTTCATTTCTTAGTAAATATATCAACACTTAATAAGTAACAATTTATGTTTCCATAATAAGAGTTAACTGTGATAAATATGCGTTAAAAATAAATTTTAAGATTAATAATGTAAAAAAAACATGTCCAAAAATTATTATATGAGATAATTTCGATCAATAATCATCTTATATTCTAAATAAATCACTTTTTAGGCATTCTTAATTGAGAATTTATTTATATTATTTTCTTATTTTGACAAATCCTATGATTGCCGCTCTCATCTCATAAAAAATGGAATATATGATTATCGTTAGTTAAAAATTAAAAACATATATGGATTAGAAAATGTAACCCCAAATACCTTAATATAATACCTCCAAAAAATATAGAGTTTATATTTTTGGTCGAACACCATCCTAAGTGACTATATTGTGTTATGAATTGAAAAATTTATAATGAAGATGTATCATTTTAATCAGGTTTTCATATTTTGTTTATTCTAGAACATCCATAAAACAATATTCAACCATGATAATATAATAAAAAAAATATCATAAATATACTGATATGTTATTTTGTTTGTATCATGTCCCAAATCAATCTCCACATTCGTCATATGAAAAAATAATTTATCATTCGTGTGTATGGAAGACTACCTCTTCACGAACCAGTGAAATTAATTTAACATCACATTCGCAGAAAACATGTTATAATGATGGAATATTTGTTTATATATGAAGTTAAATAAATATTTATCAATATTAAAAGTTAATATATCATTTTTTTCTAACCTTTTCTGGCATATGAATTGGATAATATCATTCTTTCTTACGTGTCAATTAACACCTCCATGAAGTGATGCGATTCTTTTTTCATCAACACATCACATGGATGATACATATAGTATTATTTTAATTTAAAATATTTTATAAATGATACTATAATGATAATTTAAATATAAAATTAAAATTTCAACCTTTCCATGATTACATTTTGAATATCTAGATGTTACTCATTCGTGAAAACTAATTACTATCTTCAAGACTATAACATAGATCTATTTTCATATACATGTTTAATGCATATATTTCAAAGTATTATTGATCAATAAAATGATAATTATTTCATGATTATTATTAGGTAAATTATTAACTAATAACTACATTAATAATATATTCCATATGAAATTCATTTTGGACTCATGTAATGAATGTCGTTATACTGTCCTACATGAACAGGAATTGTATATCATGCTAAAAAGTGTTTTAAAAGGAATAATAAATTTTAAAAAGGTTCTCAAAAAAATTATAAATTAAACTATGTTTATTATTAAGTAATATAAGTATTGTATATAATGAGTTATAATCAAGGTAAGATACTTCCTATCAATCCCCTTTCGTTGAGACATATTTTTATGTTACACACCTATATTATTTTATTAGGTATATAAATAGACCATTTTTATATCATATTATGAATTTATTTGTTCTATTTATGATTATTGTTTCTTATGTTCAATTATTTCATGGTTATAATGACTCAAATGTTTTAATTTGGTATGAGGCACATTAATTTAAAAAAAATAACAAAATTTTAGGTTTTATTTTCAATATCATACGAATCATAGGACACGATTCATTTTTTTTTCTAGGAAAGATGAATTAAAGAATAATATTTAAAATCATGGTTAAGGTATTATGAAGAAAACTGAATTATTAGGATGTCTATATATAAAGGATTTATAGTTATGATACATTTATGTTTTGTGATAATATTAAATATATTGATACTATTTTAATGATACGATTACATTGGAAGAATTTATTGAGCTCGTGTTATGTAAAACCCTTAACATTATCATTGGAAAATTATATTTGAGGAAGAGTTATCTTTTATTTTATGGATATAATTCTAAATTTATGGATATCCATTATGGTTTATATTATCATTGATTTAACGGTAATTATGGATTGTTACAATTTGGGAACAATTTTTTTTTCATAAATTGTTTTTGTGATCAAAGTTATTTTGGAAGGGGATCAAAATTTTGGGAACTTTATATGATTATGATAAGAATAATACTATGGGTTTTATTTGTGGAATAATAGATGAAGTATATTTTGGAAGAATATATTATTTTTGTGTGGAAGTATAGTGATTAAATTCATTTAAGGATTCGATTAGCATACATTGAATAATATGTTATTTAAGAATTATGATTTATTATAAGATTGTAAGAGTGATAGATTGTATATTTTGATAAATCTTATAATTTATCATTGAAGTCTATGTGATCATATTTATATGATTTTTTTGTTTCTATCTTAGCCTAGAATAGGTTTTAGAAAATATATTTATTTGTTGAATGTTCTATGTTTATTTGTTGGAGTTAAATTTTTTGGAGATTATACATATTTCATTCTATTATTTTAATGGTTTATTAATTTTCTGAATTATCTTATATTATCCTAATAATTTTAATTTTTTTAATTTATAATTTTCGTAAGAATAGAGTGTCTTACATTTTTGGATTGAGTGATCCATATAAGTTGATTCTAGTTATTTAGAAACATAAAAATCCATACATATCTTTTGGATAAAATGATCATTTTGTGGACAAAATTGATTAATGTATAAAACTCTACTTGTAATATAAGTATGATTACATATATTATCATGAAGTAAATGAATTCGTTGACACTTTGAAAAAAAATTAACAAACAACATTAAATGAAAACGTCATCGATTTAGGTTTCAATTTTGAAATAAATTGAGATATTAACCAATCAAAACTTTATGGATTGTAATATTAAATTTTCACATGACCATGCTCTATATCATATTCCATCCAAAGTTGATATTATGTTCTATCCTCCATGTTCATGTTTTCCTTCATGGATCCCTTATATGTGTTTTCTCTAGTATCCTTATTACATTCATTTCACTATATTTTAAAGGATGTTTTATTGAACCATTTTTATAATAAGGGATTTCAAAAAAGGTGTTGTTATTTGAACCATGGTTACCATGAATAAGTTCAAATTAAGAGGATATACATTATTAACGGTGGGTAGAATGTGATAACCCATGAAATGATAGAATAACTCATTTTCATATTTATTATTATTTATAAAATAGATGTGAATTTTAAATTTAAATGTATTCTATGTCTAATAGCATACAAAATATGGAAAAATTATTTTATTAAAAATATAGAACTGACCAGAAGAGTATGTAATATTGAACTACAATATACTGTGAATGTTATAATTTTGAAATTTTGTTATCACCTATAAGTTATATTGGAAGGTTTTAATATGAATAACTATATTATGTATAAAAATGAATAAAATTTTCGACATTCATCCCATAGATTTGATAAGAATAAATTATGAATAAATCTAGTTTGACACATAGAAACTGTATTTTTCGGAAAAGATGTTTTACATCATTGTACTAGAAGAATTATTTTAAAACTAAATTTTTACAACTTTATGAGTACTATTTCAAAAAATAAAATCCACTTTTTAAATAGTAATATTATATTTTAATTCAGTTGAATTTTTAGAATGTTTATGATATGATTATTTTATTGATAAATAGTGAAAACACAAGATTTGAATTGAAAACTTACTTTTTATCTTAATGAATATAAACATTTAACTAATTTTTCAACAAGTTGTAATTTAAAATTAAAATAAAATTTATTTAGTAATTTAATTATTGTAATTTACATATTTTTTATGTTGAATTTGGATATAAATAAATTTATATCATTTTTATGTTTTCTCTTAAAAATCGTTTTCTCTGCCCGTTTATAGAAATAATTTTAAATTAAAGTCATAAAATTATTTGTATGTAATTATAAAAAAAGAATTTTATTTTTTGAATCATAATTTTAAATTATATTAAATATTTCCCTTTGGTTTTTTCTAATATGAATACTAGGATTAGAAATATTTTTTACCACGATAAATGGTAAATTGGGTAAAAATAATATTATAAATTCTATAAAATTACCCTACCACGTTCTATAATATTATTGGACATGTAATTTTCTTCTATAATCAATAATGGTTTGGTTATGTGACATTTTAATTCCATTTTTTTGACAACATAATATTTATAATATTTTATCCAATGAAAAGCCAATCATGTTATAATTTTATTTTTAACAAGTTAAATAATTTTCAAACGGGGTTTAATAGGGGATATATTATAATATAATTATTATTTTGTAGAAGAAATATTTATCACTATACTATCAATTTACTGTTAATTTTTCTAGAAAACTGAACTACCTTAAATGTTATTTTAATAATAGAGGAGTAATCGATTGATTAACATTAATATCAAAAAAATTATATCCAAAGTAATAAAATAAATATAAATTTTAAGATTTAAAATTTTAAAATAATTTTATAGATTTAATTGAAATTGTAGTGATGTGGTAGATTTTTATTTTAAATTTATATTTTTTTATAAAATGAAAAATAATTAATAGTTTCATAATTTATGTTAATGGTATTTTAAAATAAAAAATAAATTATTAAATGATAAAACATAACTAAAAAATTTTATTAGAAAAAAATGATCATAAGAAGGTTTAGTATACCATCTTTGACTCATTTATAAGTCTTTCATATTTTTATAGTAACTATATTTTATATTAAGGAGTAAACTCTATAATGTCACAACTAGAGTTAAAAGGGTCAAATAGGGTTTAAAAATAATTGATAAGAATACAAATGTGACCTAATATTTTCCAAAAAATATTCTATGAGAGTATATAGACAAATATTTATCATATATTCTATATTACTCTCTTTGAATCAACTAATAATTTAAACATAATTTTTAAATATTAAATAATTTTTGAAATTCTAATAGTTCCCCTATCATTTCTTATAAAAGTTAACCAATTGTATTGTTTTTCCAAACATATTTTTTTTTAATTTTATCCTCCCAAATGCATTAATTTAATTTATACCAACATTCCACAAATAATATTTTAGGCTGAACACAATATGTAGTGTCCTTATGGTGGTTGTCTCACGACGCATGACAGGATCCTGGGGGAGAAACATGCGCTGCCCGACGGTTGATTAGAGAGGATTGGGTTCTTCTTAACACTCATATTGGGTGAACCATTTTCACCTCGAAACGTCCAACGGTTCCATTTCCAGCAATACGTGGACCTTCTTTCAAAAGGCTGGCGTTCGCTGAGTGGTTTGACCAGCGATTCTTAAGAACTCACATTGGTTGAGAGGATGGGATTTCGGACTCATCGCACCCTTTTGGTGTGGGGGGGGGGGGTTTCCTGTTCCAGGACTCCCTTATATATTTAGGATGTATTCATGTGTTATCGAGTCTTTGGTTTATAACCAATCATAGTATCCACATATTACTCTTGATTGGAAATGGTCAGTTGGACACAGGGGTTCAGAGTCATTTATGCCTGAGGTTTACCATCCCTCATTAGATTAATGACCCCGAGGAGTCTGGACTCATTGAGACAGTACTGGTTTAAAGCCTCGTAACCAGGAACTCTCGAGTTTATTGTCATCTAGGGGAGACAGATAAAGACTTAAGCATTTGGATCGAACCCATGATACGGGGTTCCTACATCTCCTCATGTGAGGAATCAGAATCCACGTAGTTTGGTCTGGTATGGGCTTACACTCTAGGCTGCCCAGGGTTGATGCGGTGAACTGACATGAAGATGGTTGGAATGTCCTGTTATTGGGCTTGATCCTCGGGGAGGCTTCCTCCATACCCCACCCAGCAGACAGGGATCAATGTCCACGTAGTTCGGGTGGGGGTTATAGAGGAACAACCTGAATTTGGACCCGGGGGTCCAATGGTGATCAGGCTTGAACCTCTTGGAGGCTTCTTACTTATCCCTGTGGTGGGGGATCAATGTCTGCGTAGTTAGAATTGGCATGGGGCTTACGCTCTGAGGCATACCAGGGTAATGGATTGGGGGTTACACTCTAAGGAGGCCCAGGAGAGGATGTCATGGTCGATGCTTCCTCTAAGCTGACGTGAGTCATGCTCGGTGTGAGAAACAAGGGGCAGCAGGGACCAGATGATCATGTCGTGAATGGTGCGTCCGTGGGAAGTGCGATGGGGCTTACGCGTAGGAGCGGACCAAAAAAGTTGGGGCTTACTCCGAGGTGGATGCCCAATGGCAACAAAGCACAGCGGGAGAGGGAAACGGTACCCCTTGTGTCCATTTCCCCTCTTGGTCCTTCTCACTGGGGACGTACGGAGGTGCATGGGTGCCTCCTTTTTATGGGTAGTCCGCTACTACCTTTGGAAGGGAGAAGTGCCCCAGTCCTAACTAGTGGAGGGGCATAAAGGGGATTCCTCGGCTCGTACCCCACATTACCATGGGAATGTTAACCCAGTAATGCTTCGAGAATCCAATCAGGGGCCGGAGAAACCCCTTCTCCCTCACTTACCATGGGTATGTGACCTCAAAATGGCACACCGCTGCGCCTGAAGGTTACATAACATGGGTCCATTGACTCTTGTGGAGGACTCGACTTGGGGTCGATGAATGGGAAAATGAGGGGGTTGTGAAGGATTAGTCCATATTGTAAGGATTTTATCTGGATCGGGGAATGGGAACTCTGAAGGATTTGGTGGACCACACAAGTGTTTGAGGGGTGTCGCCCTTCGCGTAGGGAGGTGCTACGCGGCAGGAGAGGCTTTCCGTGAACCAGGATGGTCCACAGACTGATGGGAATCCCATGCAACAGGGTGGTTTGTGGCTTCGGGTTCGGCCCACGCACCAGGTTGGTACGTGGAGGGGTCCACGCAAGTAGCGGTGGCCGAGGGAAATGGCGGTCAAAGGTTCGTCGGTTGGGGATTTTCCCATGTAGGAGGGTGCAACTCGGTGCAACGGATCGAGAAAGGGGCATAAAATCCCTCGTCTGCGGGGAGTGCATCCATGGAGGGGCCGTGGTTCGCGGTCTTTTTTTAATTGTCATTTTAAGATCACGGTTCAACAAGTTGTTCTTCCTTTTTCGGTTCCTTATTAATTCGTTTCTAGCATCATACCTTTTCTGGTTCGCGAACTAGAACTTTGCTGTTTGTGAAATCCTAACATCCTTCCTTCGAAATCCTTCCACCTGAATCTGATCGATCTCTCCTATTTTCTCTTCCCCCATCTCCTTTTATAGAGTGGGGAAGAGATGTATCGGTGGTCATATGACACCTTTTTTGGAAGACCATGACTGGGAACCTGGTTTAAGGATGGCTTGGTCAATCCGCAACTTGTGGGGTGCATTGAACACACCTCACCCGCGAAACAAATTAGCTCGGGGAGTGGTTCGTGGCTGTACAGGTTTCCACCTCCATTCCGCGAACAACATCGGATGTGGCCCGGGCTAGCGGACGCGGTTCGTAGCTGGGGGTGGTTCATGATAGTGGACTAGGTTGGCGCCCGTACTGATTCGTGCCAGTGGAGGATCCCGGCCTCCGTTCCGTGAATGACAGCAGTCCGCAAATGGTGAGCCTCGCGGAACCAGCCGTGTACCATTAACATTGGACCGGTATGCAAACAGGTCCATCTTGTGCCATCCGTTGAGTATTCTCCACAATTTTCCCCAATTATTTGGGGGGAAATTGGGTAGAATATCCTGAGGATTAAATTGGTTTATCATTATCCTTTTCGGATTTTTTAAAACCCTACAAATGCACCCCCATTGGAATGGGGTCCGATCGGAACGAAGAGGAGGCTATTCCGATATAGAGTGGTCCCGAAACATGGATGGTTTGCGGTAGGGGAGTGGACATGGTAGAGGACCAAACATATAAATACGAGGGCCCTTCTTATGTCTTTTATCGGATTCTTCATGAAACCAGAGCTCTCTCACTTTTCATCTTCGCTTGCTCGTTCCTTTGCGAAACTCCTCATCTGAGAACCCGCTTCCATTTCCGCGAACCATTACTCGTTCATGCCATACATCACCCGCAGAAAAATCTCCCAACCATGAACTAACACTCTTAATTAATTAAAATTTATGTTATGATGGGCCATGTAGGAACTCACTCCACGGTATTGACGGTCTGTAGACTAAAATCTTCCAGACATTGAAAATTTCTGAATTCTTCCGAACTAAGCTATTTCAATCCGGGATTAAGATTCCACAGAGCAACCTAGTTCACAGTTCTCTAGACAACGATTCACAGGATAGAGTACTGCGGACCTCTTCTGTGTAGGGTTGGTTCGCGGGATGCAGTCATCGCCAAACACATTTTGAGGCATTCTTACGGACCTCCTCATGAAGGCTTCTCAATTCCTTTTCCATATACTTGGTATTTTTGTCCAGATTTTATTATGGAATAACCGTCTTCCTAGTTTTCAAAATGCAGGGAGAAAATATGGTTCCCCCTCACCCTACATCTAGGCCTGCTGTCGAGCCTCTCTCAATTGGCTCAGGGAGACGTCTAGCTATGATTCGTAGAGTAGAGAGCATCAAAGAGTACCCTAGCCTATCCATCATTCCCGACAATGGTGTCTTGAAGGACTTTCTCTCTCATGAGATCCTGGGTTATCCACTGTCGAATCGAATTCCGATTTACAGCTTTAGTCTTCAAGATGACGTCCCTATCCCCCATACTTTCTCAGGTCTTATTTTTTCCATGCTTAAAAGCATCACCAAAGTGCATTTAGGCGAACCTTGCCTCATTGGGGGAGATGATCTCTAATTCCGATTAGAAAGACAATTTCATTTTGAGAGGCTCTGTTAGGACCCAAAGTGATTAGTACACTAATGAATTATCTCAAGAAGCTGTCCTCAAGAGTTACCCCTCTTTTATTAAACTTTCTCAAGTGGATCCTGAAGCGGGGTGGATTCCTAGGTTGGATCTTTGGTATTGAGGGATTTTCTAAAATGACTGGGCCTGAGCCTTCTGGGACTATCATCATTTCCAGGAATCTCCTGATTCACTGGAAGCAGTCAATCTAGACTCCGTAGTGTGGGCCTCAATATTTGTTGTTTACCCACAATCTTTGATCCGGCCTGACCTTCTTAGTCACTGGTGTTCAAGCACTAATAATTTCCACAATGCCCATGATGAAGTTGGAATTAGTTTATGGGACATTTACCAATTGGGGGGGGGGGGCTTCCGATCATCGGTGAGATGTATGATGAGTATTTTCAATCTCCTAACACAAGGGATGACATTGAACAAGTGCCTTCGTTGGTGAGGGATCTGCTGGTTATGGCTGAGAAGTCACTGGGTCAGGCCTTGCGTGACTGCTCTCTTATTCTCTATAGCACCAACATAGGGTTATTTCTAAACACCAATGGTCATGCTCCAATGATCAAGCGCCCCAGGACTCCTCCTTCTCAATAGTCTCAAACCATCCTAGGTTCCTACTGGGCGGTTCTGGAGGCGAGCGACTACATTTTAGGGGGTTACGAGGTACACCCCGGTGTGCTGCCTATGCTCTAGTTGGTATGTCTGTTTGCTATGTGTTTGAGAAGGTGGGTGTTACCTTCTCAAGATATCAACCAAGGCGTCAGGGCTTCCACTATGATGATGGATGTTGATTTTGCAGAGGGTCGCCCGGTGAATTTGGCCATGCCCACCATGGCTCGGATTTACAAACTACTGAGCCACATGAAGGAGGATGGGTCACCCTATCATCTGACCGAGCCATTTCAATTATTATATGGCTGGGTGGTGAATCATTGATACTGTTATGAGTATCTCCATAATACAGTCATCCCGCTTCATGTATTTCGGCCAACCCTGCTCGATGTAGATGGTGTTCGCTTGAATTCCCTTAGCTCTGATGAAGTCATCAATCTTCAGAGTGACTTCTCCTAGTTCACTTTCACTCCCTATCCAACCCCTTCCGACATCGTGGTTGACAACCACAAGGGGAGCCTCAAGGGGAGTTATTACATGATTTCACTGTGGGATTGTTTTTTTGTCTATGCGGATTTATGGGGTTTCTTTGTGCTAGTTGTACGCCCCAAATCGTTTTTCCCACCAGTTTGGGTGTATGCAACTCCAAGATTCCCTTCCCCCTCCTCAGGATCGAGGACCGCACCAGCCACTCTCCATCAATGGTGGTTGATGCTGATGCAGGAGGGATCAGACACAAGAATTTCCTTGCCTGTCATAGGAGAAGATGCCATCTTACCCTTAGAGTATGCAATAATGTGGGTAAAACATTATATCAATGGGATCCTAGGGGTGGTTGTATGGTAGGTTCCCAAATCAGGAGTCATTGCGGGTGCGGTGCCTACTGAACCTTCCTCATCAGATCTGAGGGAGGACCGACTGATGGCTCGTCCGTCAAAGCGACTCAGGGGATTTTCCTCTCCCAAACCCTATGCGGCTGAATCTTAGACGAACCCATCATTCTTGGATGTGGATGAGGATGACCCTGTGGCTTCAGGTCCCAGCGAGACAATTCCTAAAGTTTTTCCAACTGATATCGGACATAGAAACTTGATTCCCAAGCCTGAACTAGTGTTAGATGCTTCAGACCTTCCAACTATGGAACCATTTTCTAGCTTGCACACGTTTGTGCTGATCGTAATTCCAGTCTTTGTACCCATGATATATAGTGAGGATACCAAAGATCCTCATGTCATGGTGGACAACCGAGCAGTGAACAGGTGGGCCTGGCCCCCGATTTATGATATTGATGCCGAAACTCCTCTGTCTGAGATGGAAACTAAAGCAAAAGATCTCTGAAAACTCATTATGGGTTTGGGGTCAGTTGGATTTGACTATCAGCAGTTTCATTTTCTCTCTTTCCAAGTTGTCATGGCCCATGAGGAAGTTGCCGCTAGTGAACACAAACTTTCTCACCTTGCTGCCTCTCACTATGGGACCCAAGCCTTGGATAAAGCCATGATAACGCTCTATCAGCTGATATCATAGGAGGCGAGCTCTCGAGATCCGGCGGCCTCCCTATCTACCGGATTTCATGAATGTGAAGTACGGGAAGCGATGCAGAGGGATCAGTTTTCAACTCTGACTAGTAACCTTGAAGCCACCAGGAAAGGGATCAATGATCTCCAATCAACAGTGGAGCATACTCATTTGGTGGCCGAGTTTGAGGCCAGGGAGAAGGCGGTGCGGGATCAGACTCACAATGACCTCTTACGCATGGTTGCCGATCTGATGGAGAGAGTGAGCTACGCTCCTTTCTGATGGTCTGAGCCATTCCTGCACACTCTATTTTGCATACCTCCCTTTTTTTCGTTGCTATGAGGGAGAGGCCCCAGCTTTTGGATGTACTCCCTTTTTGTCAAATGTAATACATTCCATGTCAATCATTCCTAGAACTAAAATTTTATTGTTACTAGAACAAATGTTGCGTGAATAAGAACACACTAAATCGTAATTGATCATAATTTTGTAAAGAATGATAAGAATAGAAATGAGATCTATCTTCTGCCTAGATCATGGGATCTAGTGAGCATAGTTTGACTATTACTAGGGTTTTGTAGAAAAAACCCACAAGTTTTTTTTCTTTTCGGTCGAAAACCTAATTTTTTCTTGGGCCTATTTAGTGTAGACGCAACAAGTATAGCATGGATTTTTCCTAGGTCACCCTTTTTGAGTTTTTGGATTAACGGGATTTGCACCTCTTTTTGTGAGAGATTTAAAGTCCCACTGATAAGACTATCATTACTGATGTTTTAGTTCGAACATCTCTGACCAAATATGGTGGGGAGAGGGCCCCGACAAGGTTTGGTTGATTAAAATATGTCTTGATACCCTTCAGACGCACGTGGGGGAGTATGTTTAGATTTGAATGACATGCGGGGTATGTCTCAAGGCATGGGAGCCATACCGGCGTGAAGTGGTAGGAAGAGCATCGCCTAAGGAAATCTTCCCTTTGGTTGACGGGCCAGGGGCGATCAATATGTAGAGCCGCTAAGGTAATGGTATGTATTATCTTGAAAAGGTGTCCTGAAGTCAATGAATCTCCATTTCTGATGTCCTGAGGGCTTCATGGAATTCCAGCTTATGGACACCACCATGGGTGGCATAGAGAATTATGAAATCCACCAGGGATGGCTCAGAAAGGGTGTGTGATGTCTGAAAGGGTTTTAGAACATCTTTAGAAATCAGGAGTGAGGACTCAGGGTCCCTGTCCTATGCATTTGTGAAGGATTATTGGAGCTTTTCACAGTTTAAAGTCATGCATCTGGGACATTATCTAGAATGGAACGACTTCTCCTGGATCTCGGTAATCTCATCAGGGAAATTCTCCAATATTTAGGTAGGGTTGTGAAGGAGGCTAGTAAACTATAGCTCAGAGGGTTTCCGAATCCCGGGATGGACATGGGGGCTCAGGGGCCAAGAGGTGTACTGAGAGAAGCATTGCCTAAGCAAATATTTCTCATGGTAGACGAGCTAGGGGCGATCATTATGCAGATCCGATGAGGGCATAGTATGCATAGTCATGCAAATGTGTCCTTGGGTCAATGATTGCATTCCCTCAATAGCCAAGAAACTTCAAAGAAGGTTGAGATTCCGGACCATTAGGGGTGGTTTAAAATGGTTCTACTTTTTTTGAGTATAGAGTATGGTTTATGAGGAGTGGGTGCCTGGATACAAGAGAAACATCTATGATAAATATCTTGAGAATGGGTGAATTCATTCCTTCTCATGCTGGTGAGAGATGGTGGTTTGTGCAGGACTAACCCGTGCATTGAGGGAAAGAGAAAAGCCTATGTTTCTTACTGAACCCAGGATAGGTTTGACGATGCAGTTTAACGTCATGCGGCAAGGAAAACTTCTAAGTAGTTGAATGTCATATGGTAAAGACGAGGAGAATTATTATAGGATGCTATGTAGTTTAACATCATGCATCGAGGATGGAGGGAATTTCTAAACTTGCAAAAATTCTTGTAGTTTGAAGAATTTCCCTGGATGTTCAATGCTTGGTCTTTGAAGCGTTATGCCAAGCGGCCAAGAGGTTCCATGTAGTTTAACATCATGCGGTAAGGATGTAGTTTCAAAATCTGCTTTTAATCAGAATGTAACTGGGAATGAACATCTTGTCAGGCCCATGATGTGGATATGGGCTGATTGGTGTAAATCGTGGTTCCAAGGCTTCTTGGATCATGAGAAATGATATGGGGGATTTGAGCTCAGTAAGCGTACGGAGCTGGGAAGAGTATCGCCTGAGGGAATCTTTCCTTTGGTAGACATGCTAGGGGCTATCGATATACAGATCTGTTGAGGGCATGGTATGAATAGTTAGGAAAAGGTGTCCACGTGTTGATAACATTCCACTTCCCATTGCCGTGAACGGTAATGAGGATCTGTGATTGTTTGGGCCACCAAGTCTTTCATTTGGTAAGAAAATATCTGGACATGTCGGGCACATTTGGCCCAGGTTTCTGTTAAAGCATAGAGAGATCCCTATGCTTAATTATCATGAATGCGGGGGTGTACCTTCACTCCATGCAGTTTAACGTCATACAGTAAGGATGAAGTACTCCTAGTTTAGCGGTCATTGAGCTCAGACCATTGGGTGACTATTTTCGTAGTCAATCAAAGGATAACTGAGTTACCATGCTATGATATACTCTGAACATGGTGGGGGTTGAAGGTTGTATACTATAACTCTGAGGTTTCCCGGAACATGAGACTTTGTGTGGGGGATCTGAGGCCGGTATGGTACAGATCTAGGAAGAGTTCCGCCCGAGGAAATCATACCTTTGGTAGACGGGCCAGGGGCTATTAATATGCAGAGCTACTAAGGGCATGGTATGAATTATCATGAAAAGGTGTCCCCGAGTCGATGAATTTCCACTTCCTATGGCCATTTATGATTATGAAAATCCGAGAATGCTCACAGTACAGAGTTCGGCATGCAGGGATAATGGTGTCCGAGCATACAAGAATCATATTCACAGTAATTGTCCGTTGAGTCAAATTAGCCTAGACCTATCTTGATGTTCGTAGATGTAGGTCATCATGTTAACCATGGGCGGATACATAGGCTAACTGGACAGGGATACCCTGGCAATGTTTGGATGTGAAAAGGGGGTCGAACTTGTAAACCACTGCACCATAAATTTCTGGATCGAGAGATATGATATGGGGGCTTTGAGGCCAGTAAGCGTATTGAGCTAGGAAGAGTATATAATGAGAAAATAATGCCTTTGGTAGATAGGCCATGGGCTATCAATATGCAATGATGCTAAGGTCATGGTATTCATAGTCATTCAAAGGTGTCCACAGGTCGATAACATTCAACTTCCGATGGCCATGAATTGTTATGAAGATCCATAATTATCCAGGTCGTGGAGTGTGATGTATGGAGGGGATGCATCCAAATGCACATGGAGTATTTCCATCTCGTTTCACCATATATCATGGGTGGGCTGTGAAAAAGTCCGTGTAGTTTTAACGCCGTGCGTTGAGGACCAAGAATACACCCAGTGCAGAACTGGTCCGTACACGGGGGAAGATGACATTTTTTTAAATCTTCATTCAGGAATGGCGGGGCTAGGATGGGAAACCCTAACGTCACTACGCATCCTACGAGGACAAGAATAAATCCATGCGTAGTTCCCTGAAGGAGGTACACACCGTGCAGGGTTAGTCCATACACATGGGAAAATGGAATTTTTTAATTTCATTTGGGGGCGGCTGAGCTAGGGTGAGGGACCCAGGCATCACTACATATCATACAAGGGTAAGAATCAAGACTCATGTAGTTATCAGAAGTCCGTGCAGTTTAACATTGTGCAATGAGGATGAAGAATATACCCCGTGATGATCGGGTCCATACACGGGGGAAGATAGCATTTTTTTGAATGGATGGACCAGGATGGGGAACCATGGGATCACTATGTATCCCGCGAGGGTAGGAATCAAGCCTCACATATTTCTTTTGGGGAATAAACCCCATGATGGTCTGGTCCATATAGGGGGAGGGGGTATTTTTGGCTTCATTTGAGGTGACTGGGTCAGGGTGTGGAATTCTGGCATCATTACATATCCTGCGAGGGCAGGAATCAAGCCTCAAGTAGTTCTCAAAAAGACAATACACCCAGTGCAGGTTTGATCCGTACACAGGGGAGATTGGGAATTTTTTTATCCTTATCTATGTAGTTTAACGTCTTGCGGTAAGGACAAGGAATACACCCCATGCAGGGATGGTCCATACACAGTGGGGAGAGGGAATTTATAACTTTTATTCGGAGGTGGCTGGGCCTAGATGGGGAACCCTGGCGTCGCTACGTATTCTACGAAGGCAGGAATCAAGCCGTACGTTTTTCTCTGAAAGATGTACACCCCATGACGGTCTGATCCGTAAACGGTGGGAGGGGGAATTTTTTAATTTTATTCCATTTGGGGGTGGCCAGGCCAGGGTAGGGTATCCCGGCGTCGCTACGTATCCTCTGGGGGCAGGAATCAAGATGTTCATAGTTCTCTAAAATGAAATACACCCCGTGCAGGTCTGGTCCATACATAGGGGAAAAGAATAATTTTTTTCTTTTAAACCTCATTTTGGGGTGGCTGGGCCAGGATACAGAATCCTGGTGTCACTACATATCCTGTGGGGGCAGGAATCAAGCTAGGAGTAGTTCTCCTTGGAGTACAATCTGCACAGGGTTAGTACATACATGGGGGAAAGGTGCATTTGTTAATTTTATTATCCATGCATTTTAACGTCATGTGGTAAAGACAAGGGATACACCTCGTGCTAGGCTGGTCCGTACACTGGGGGAATAGGGATTTTTTGTCTTATTTGGGGGTGGCTGGGCCAGGATGTGGAACCCTGGCATTACTACGTATCCTGCGAGGGAAATAATCAATCCATACACAGTTCTCTAAAATCCGTGCAGTTTAACGTCATCTGGTGATGACAAAATAATCTTAGTTTAGGGACATAGTGTTTGGACCGCTGGGTGATTGTATGTTTAACGTCCTACAGCTCGGACGAAAACTACTTTTGATTTCTGTGCGAAATACTTCTTTAGGAATCTCGCATTGGTAGGAGCGGTAGTGAACTACCCATCCATGGAGATCAGGGCATATGATCTGATGGAGTAGACCATGTGTATAACATATGGACCCTCCCACTTGGGCTCCCGATTTGGAGGTTTCTTTCCGGGTATCATTGGGTTCCGGAAGAAAAACACCAATTCTCTATCCAAGAATGACCAAAGACGAACCTTTTTATTCAAGGCTCGTGCGATCCGGTTCTGATATATCTCCAGTTGGTGAAAAGTTAGCAACTGCTTCTCGTCCAGCTGTTCCAATTCACCTAGCCACTTTTCTTATTCCTCATCGTTGGATTATTGATCACAAATGGCAACGCAGAGTGAAGGAAATTGGAGCTGAATGGGCAGGACCGCTTCTGTTCCACAAACTAATGAGTACGGAGTAGCCAGAGTAGTGGTGCATATCGTGGTTCGATAAGCCCACAATGCATAGAGGAGATTATCGAGCAATGAATTCTTTTCTTTGTCCACCATTTTCTGGAGAATGTTGTACAATGTCTTGTTGAAGGCCACTCTCTGTCCGTTGGCCACTACATGGTAGCATGATGAGTGGTTAGCCATGATAACATATTCCTGGTATAGTTTCTCCAATTTAGCAGTGCAAGATTTTGTGCTGTTATCCATCAGTATGGTATGAGGGACACCAAATCTGGTGATGATATTGGTTATCAAAAATCTGACAATGTTTCGTTCCCTAACTTCCTTGAGGGGTATAGCTACTACCCATTCTGAAAATATGTCGGTTTCCGTGTAGGTATACTTAAACTATTTGGATGTGGCAAGAGGATATGGTCCCACGACATCCATTCCCTAGAAGAAGAATGGCTAGGATTACTTGGCCTGATGGAGTAACTTTGGGGGTTGGAGTATGATGTTGGCATGAATTTGGAATGAGTGGAATTTTGTGGTAAAGCGCTTGCAATATCGTGCCACTATGGGCCAATAATACCCATGTCTTCGAACCTGATGAGAAAGCTCGGACACCGGCTGATGTTCCCCACATACCTCAACATGTACTTCAGTCATGACGGTAGTGGTTTCTTCTCCATCAATGCATCTGAGGAAGATTCCGTCAAGGCCTCATTTGTAGAGGACCTCATGCTGACCCGAGCCACCATATAAGACAAAGTTGATTGCCCTTCTCCGTATTTTCTCTTGTTCAACCCTGTATCATGGAAGTTCTCCCCTTTAAAGGTAGTTTGCAATGGGGGTCATCCAGCCCGTGGCAAGAGCGTGTGGCTCGGGGACAGGACTGACTTCGCGGATTTCGTGCGTCTTTTTATGGAAAAATGACAAGACCATTCGACGATGAGTTTTGCTGGTTACTCTCTCATCCTGGTCTGGGTTAGCTAGGGCTTTGGCCGCATTAGGTAATGTGTCGGCCTGAGCATTCTGAGATCGGGGAATATAAGTCAATGTTGGTTATGGTTATAATTCCTCCATTAACCCTCAGACATGGTCAAATAGGGGAATCAATTCCTCCTTTCTAATATAATATTCACAATTTACTTGCTTGATGACTAGTTCAGATTCACATTTTACCTTAAGGTACCTGTACTTGTGCATGGTGTGCGAGCTCCCGGCCTGCAATGAGGTCTTGATATTCCACTTCATTTTTCATACATCCTTCTAACATGAGGAAGGAATATGTCAAGACTGCCTTTTCTGGGGACATGTGTATTATCCTCAAACCCACCATGTTAAATTTTGGATCTTCCATCCTCTTCCTGGTTGGGCTTCAGGATGCACCGTCGAAGTGAATTTCCCATGTTGGGATGTCCTCTTTAACTACGAAGATGTCTTCATTAGGTAGATCGATGTTCGGTGCGATGGTCCCTGTTGAAGGGTGCTCCCCAAGAAAATATGCTAATTCATGGCCTTTGATGGCCTTCTGATGCACAAACCAGATGTTAAACTATTGAAGGATGACTTCCCATTGGGATTGGTTCCCGGTCAGCATTGGGCGGCTAAAGATATACTTGAGCAGGATACTACAAAAGACCAGATGGACTTCATGGTGCTGAATGTAATGTTGCAATTTTTTAACTACAAAGACCTAGGCCAAAAAACTCTTCTCGAGGTTTGAGTATCCAGCTTCAGCATCGATCATGGTTCGGCTGAGGTAATAGATAAAGTTTTCACTTCCAGCGTAATTTTTATGTGCGAGGAAGGCTCCCAGTGACCACTCTAGGGCCGTCACATATAGGATGATAGGACTTCCTTCAACTAGGGTTATGAGAACCGACAGTCATAAGAGGTACTTCTTTAGGCTGTCCAACACCTCATGGCAGTCATCTGTCCATTTTACGTGACACCCTTATTTATTAACCAGGTAAAGGGAAAAAATTTGCCTTCTAGGTTGGCTATGAACCACCTGATGTAGGCTAGGTTCCCTTGGAATGCTCTCAACTTGGTGATATTGAAGAGAGGTGGAGGGATGAGGATAGAATTTGTCTTTTTAGGGTCGACTTTGATGCCTCGATGGCGTACGACGAAGACAAGGAATTTCCCTGAGTTAACCCCGAAGGCACATTTCAAGGGATTCAATAGCAGGCTATGTTGTCAGAGTTTGTTGAAGATGATTTCAGGGTCTGACAGGTGATCTGAGCGCTATCTTGATTTGATCACCAAGTCATCCACGTAGCATTTGACGAATCTCCCCAGGAATGGTTTGAAGATACGATGCATGACACGCTCATATGTGGTGCCAGCATTATTGAGACCAAATGGCATAACCCTGTAGCAGAATATTCTTTGAGGGGATCTGAAGGCAGTGGATTCATCATCTTCTCGAGCCATTCAGATATGATTGTACCCAGAATAGCCATCCATGAAGGACATATCCTCATACACGGCCGTTGCGTCGATTAATAACTCAGTGATCAGGACCAGGAAATCATCTTTTGGACAATTCCAATTGATATCTCTCATGTCAACGCAGACACTGATTTTTCCATTATTTTTCTTGACAGGGACAATGTTGGCCAACCAGATGGGGTACTGGACCTCCCAAATGAAGCTTTCATTAATGATCTTATTGACTTAATCATTTTTTTGGAAGCATGTGAGGGGTGTGCCCTTTTGGAAGCCTGTTTATAGCCCTGGTGGTCTTCTGGGAGACCAAGGTGATGCGCCACCATTTCGGGATTGAGTCCTGACATTTCTGTGTAATTCCATGAAAAGACATCCGAGTGTTCCCTCGAGAACGAGGTATATACCTCATGATCCTCGGAGGACATGGCTGCACTAATGAGAGTGGGCCTCGGGTCTTCCTTGGTACCCAGGTTTAATTCCCTGAGCTCGTCCACTGTGGTGGAGATACCTTCCTCAAACGAGGGAGGTGCTTCCCTGAGATCTTCCTCCTCTTCTTCTCCCAAATCTTCATATTCTCGATCGAGATAGGGGAGATCTCTTACTCTGGCTCCTGGGAGTTCGGAAGCGAGGCATTTTGAACGTCCATACTCAGGTAATCCTCACCGAATTGAGGGTTAGCGGTCATTTTCGCATTGTCACACTCGGCTGGTATGGCTGAAGTCATGAGGAGTTCGAGTGTGTGTCCAGGCTCGAATCCATGCTCTCATCATGGTTTATGGGTAAGACATATTCTTCACCAAGTTGCTGAAGGGGGTCATCAGGAACCATTTCCAGACCATTTGGAGCAGGGTTACAGTAAATACCATCGAGTGAAGGCATCTTTTTCTTTTTCTCATAAAACCCAGCATCAATGTAGTGCGAATTGGAGAGCTCGAAAGGGGCCTTGTCAGCGTTATGTGTCATACTTTTCCATTGATGCAATATTTGATGCACTGGTGGTAGGATGAAAGAATGACCATGTGATTATGGAGCCACGACCTTCTAAGCAGGGCACTGAATGTTGGGTTCTGTCGGACCACCAGGAATTAAGAGTAGGCCACAAGGTGGCCAAAATGGGTTTTCAGATTGATTTGTCCCATTCGCTTCTGTTCACTCTTGTCATAACTTAACAGGGTTTTGGTTGAGGGGATTAGGTCATCCTCACTATATCCCAACTTGCAGAGTGTTCATAGGGGAAGGAGGTTAACTCAGGAGCCGTTGTCAATAAAGTCTTTTTGAATCCCAACATCATTTAGTGTTCCCGACATATATAGGGGTTTTCTATGTCCCTGCATGATGGAATCTTCATCCTGGTCGGTGAAGGAAATCACTGCATTGCATTCATCCGGGCTAGTCTCCATCCGGTAAATCTCGGAAGCAGCTACCTCGGCTTGGAACTCCTGGGGGCTGAGCAAGGCTTCAATAAGAACCTCCCTGAGTTCTTCTGACAATCTCACAGCATCCAATATTGACATCTTGGCTGGTACTGACACTAGCTGCTTAAGGATATGGTATTTTTTCTCCAACAGCTGACGCTTCTCTGTTGGTGGGAGAGTTTCAAAAGGTACTCTAAGAGTTGGAGCAGACGACAAGAATGGACCAGCTGTGGGGTTGGAGGTTGCTGGTGTTCCCACATTCTAAGGATTCTGCCCGGCCGGTTTGTTTGTGCGCACTAGGTGGATAGACATCTGTTCCTCCTCTGATGGGTACCGCAGAATGACAGGGCCATAAGAGCCTATTATGGAGGTGGAGAGATATTCCTTCTCTTGCTGGGTCCGTTGAAGGTCACTCCCACGGGTTTCCGTGATATTAACGGTTTGGGATAGGGTAAAACCATATGGTTGGTTTCGGCCACGACTGTGGGTTCCCTGGTATCCCCTGCCTCTGCGATTTCTCCTCCCAACGCCTTGCATCGGGAAATCAGGTTCATAACCATACCCTTTGTCGGGGAAAGATTCCATTAGATGGAAGATGTTGATGGAACCAATGATTAGCTCTCGTCATGTGACAGGTCAACCTGGTCGGTTGTCCTTGATGGTGCCATTTGGTGGGTCGGTGCTTGTGGTGCTAAGTTTGAGGGTATAAAATATGTCTGTGTCGGGGCTAAATTTGGCCTCGTTGTGAACTGCTCCTCTTACTATTGTCTCCTCCCTTTTCGATTACACCTGGAAGACCAGATCATGGAGGGTTGTGAGGCTGATATTATCGGTTGCGCGACATTAGTGGTTGTTGGAAGCAACACCGGCTGCTGTAATTGAGCTTGGAGTACTCCCAGAGCTCGGTTGACAGTCTTCCGAGTCATCGTACAATCAAATTTCTGCCCCTTCTTACTGGTGACTTCTGACCACCCCTCCCCATTGTCGGAGTTGGTGGTAGAAATATATGTCACATGTGCTCGTGGTGGTCCCAGTTCGACCTGCCCAGAGTATACCATCCTTTGTAGGAGGTCTTTGAAGACGAAGCATTCCTAGATACTGTTCCCTAACATTTGATGGTAGGGACATTAATCCGGCCTATCATCTTGGCTGAATTCTTCAGGATTCCTTGGCTCTAGGAGGCAGGGTAAGTTTCTATTCATGACAGCGATGAAATAGATGTGGATATGGTCCTCTCGAAAAGTGTATACACTTTTTCTTCCTTATTTGAACTAGTTATGATTTGATCCTCTCTGATCTTCCAGCTTGGGCGGAGGCAACCGTTGATATATAGGGGGCCCTTGATGACTTGGTGGAGGCTTAGGCAGTAGAGTAGGTGCAGGGGTTGGATTTAGCATGATAGGGGATGCTTCAGCTCTAACTGTTCACTTAGCAGGTGCCTATGATGCAATTCAGGACTTCATATTGGTCCGCTGCAGGGAGTCTTCAATTCTCTGGGTGATGTCTGAGAGTTGGCAGAAGCTAGTGGTGCAGTCCACTGGTATGAGCGGTGTTGACAACTCGTCTCGAAGGATATCGATACACATGGACAACATCTCATCACGGGGCATTGGCCTATTCAGAGAGTAGGTCAGACCATTCCTTCTAGTGATGAAATTAGAGACTCTCTTGTTCTCCCTATGTTTTCAATTCAAGAGGTCGCTGACCATTGTTTTGGGCAGCGTCGAGATGAAGTGGAACAGGAACTGTTGTCGATGGTCTTCCTAGGTTTTTATTGACTGGCCTGGCAGAATCGTATACCAGACGAAGGAAGATCCTTGCAGGGTCTGTACGAAGCATCTGACTTTCACTGTTTCTTGTTGTTCCAGAGTTCCCATCATAGGGTCGCAATAAGATGCCTAGTGCATCAAGTGTTGTTCCGGATCGCCTGAAACTTTAAAAATAGAAAATAAATGGATCCCAAAATTGGGTGGAGGAGGCGTGTTGCTCACCTAATCTAGGTAGGGCTTCTGCTCTGGTTGTATCAGAGCACGTTGACCTTTTATTGCTTCTAATTGG
Source organism: Viscum album (assembly GCA_963277665.1). Taxonomy (NCBI): domain Eukaryota; kingdom Viridiplantae; phylum Streptophyta; class Magnoliopsida; order Santalales; family Viscaceae; genus Viscum; species Viscum album. The sequence continues at coordinate 575,104,720 of OY728161.1, read as the reverse complement.
CAGTCAGTGCTTCGATGGGGGTCCTTGTTTACATCATGTTGGGCCCTGTCTTGGGTGGGTGTAGCCCGAGGCATTTCCTGAGGATCCAGCTTGGCCATCACCAAGGGTCTGTATGCCCTTTGTGACACCTTCATAGGGTTCAGACGTATTCACTCCAGTTGTTTCCTAAGTAGAGGGTTGTCTGGGTATTCATCTGGATCCATATTTAGGTAGTTGGAAAGGCCGAGAGCCTCATTGGGCAGGAGCCCTAGCCGTTCTTCGTTTTCTAGGGAAAACATTAGTTTTTGAGGTGCACTTACTAGGAGTGCAAGGTGTGGCTCTTCTTGGGAATCGATTTCAATAAGACAGTTCTTCTAGAGTAGCTCGGTGTTAGTCAGCCTCAATTCTTTCATTTACTCTTCCTATCGAGTGAACCTCTCTTAGAGCGTATGTATCTTGTTTTTATTGAGAGAAGTATGCAGGTTGAGGGTAATCGGTCCTTTATTATTATCCTTATTGGATGATCGTAGGGTAAGCGGAGGAAGGTTAGCTGAAGGGGCGGCCATATTTAGAGTGGCCCTCTGGTTATGGGTGTGCACACCTGGTGGTTCGTTGTGAGTCACAGCCTAACTGGAACCATCGTCTCTCGATCCATCCAGATTTGCACCATCTTCGGTGATACCCATGGGGTTAAACTCTATGGTGTTGATGGATTCATATCGTGGGGCAGAGAAGATTTCATCTTCGCAATAGTAATTGGATATCATGCATCTTTTACTAGACTTCCCTCTTCTATCCCAGTATTGCTTTCGGGATCCATGACGAAGGGTGATGCGGAGAGTTCTTTGACGTGACCATACGGTACGCCTCCCTTTCTGAGGGGATGATGATTGAAATGACGGGATAGGGCCAGAACCTCCTCTTCTAATTGTCCTCCCTATACGAGATAATTCTAATTCTCGTGGGGGAGGTTGTTGTTGAGGAGGTAAAAATTCCCCCAGGATTGAGGGATGGGGTTGGCTTCGTTCCTTAGACATTGATACTATTCCAATTTTTATTGTTCTTATGGGGGAAGTTTTTATAAAAAATTCCCCCAGTCCTGTAGACTGGGGTTGACCCTAGATTGTGGCAGTGGCTGCTGCTATCGCTACTTGCCTGATCTTGTGTGCCCCCATTCATGGGTGAACTGGTTTTGATGCCGAGTTCACACACAACTCAATCCTCTTCGGGGAGGATGGAAATGACCGCTGATTGGCCTCTCTTAGGCGAGAGGCCTGTTGTATGCTCTCGGTGGAATGATTCAGGAGTTATTGGATGGATCGTTCCCATCAGGCCTGATGCTTTTGGGACTTACTCAAGGCCTGTCTTTGCTGGGTGTGTCACCTTTCTTGAACAGGGAGACCACTTGATCCCTACCTTACGGTGATGGCGTTGAAAGACACCACACCAAACGGGTTCTTCTGGGTGGGTAGCGGAGTGCAATGAATATCTCCATGTTCTCCCCATCCTCTGATATGGAATCCTGTTGGAGCGTCACCGATGAGGCAGCCCAGCTGGGGCAGCGCATGGAGGCAGGCTATCTTCATGTGTCCTCTACGCCTCTCAGGTCGCTGTTGCCACGCCAAAAGAAGAGCTTCCAGGTCGATGTGATGCAAGAGGTCTCCTATTATCTAGACATGGACTATATACCCATCGTAGAGCATGAAGCTTGATTTCAGCCGGTGGAGGGTTGTCCAGATATTGTAGCAGATGTCATGCACACATTCTTCTGACAACATTCTGGGTATGTAGAATTGAGATGTGGTCTTGGGCTAAAACATAACTGGGATATCTTCTATGGAAAGTCATTTCCTCAGGTTCAACACGTAGGTATACTCCTCCTCTAGTTATTCCTCTACCTAGTCATCCCAACTGAGATGCTCACTGATAGTTTGGTCAGAGACAGTGAGATCGGTAGGTATCAAATTATCATATGGGAGATTACAAGGTGGTTTAGAAGATAATCGGGGCCCTGGAACATCTCCTGATCGAATTAGGGAGTTGTTGGCGACTAACTGGGATTCTGACATGCTTGATCCCATCCTTCTGAGTGCCTCAGTATTTGAGGGATTTTTTGTGCTTGATTCGGCAGGGGGAGGACCTTCCTGTCGATATGATATGTCATTTCAGGTACGGTATTCACAAAGGCATCCACAATGGTGAGGAATACCATTATTTCTTGATGCCTCACTGCATAGGGGACTGTTATAGTGCATACCCTGGGGAGGACCTCGACGGTGTGTCGCAGCAAGGGGAGGACCTTCTAGCTGCCTAGCTTCGTTATGGGGAGGGCCTTTGAAACAATTGCCATCATGGTGAGGATGACCATCACTGTTTGATGTTCGATGTGTATCATGGGGAGGAACTTCAAGATACACTGCGACAATGGGAGGACCTTCTTGTTTATTGGGGCCACTGTGGGGACGACCTTCGCAATGGCGGCCATGGTGGCGAGGACTACCATCACAACTGCAGCAATGGATAGGACTACCATTATAGATTCCACATAGAGAATATCTTTGGGGGTACACGCTGGGGATGACCTTCAGAATGTACCGCAACGAGGGGAGGGTCTTCTCATCGCTTGACGTCTCTATGGGGGGGACCTCCATTATCAGGGTGGCGAGGACTACCACCGTGACCTGATGCCCGGCTGTGCGGAGTGTCGTTGCAACGTAACCCCTGGGGAGGACCTTCAGGGCAGGCTACTATAAGGGGAGGGCCTTCTTGTCGTGATGAGACGTCACTGTGGGGAGGGCCTCCGCAGATGTGACTATGATAGCAACGAATACTATATTAATTTTTTGTCCCACTGCATGAAGAGTGCTTGTAGTGTATACCGTGGGGAGGACCTTTAGGGTGGATAACAGTAAGTGGATGGCCATCCTCCGGCTCGATCTTCTGGTCACGTGGAGGGTCTCCGTGACTCGAATAAAAATAGGAGATCTCGTGATCGATCATTATACACATGTGGGGGAGGCCCCCACGAGTGCTCTGGGGTGGACCTTCAGAGCTCCTGTTAGAGACATTGCGGGGAGGTCCTTCGCAACTACAACTACCACTCCAATAATATTGTAATGGGTGGGCATGGATCTAAGCTTTTGATATGTTCATAGTGCCATTGGAACTCCTGATTCCAGCAGAGTGATGTCATAAACCCGCTCTTTATTTTCCGACTGCCTTCGGTGCTTTCGAGGCGCTTTCTTGCGAGCAGCGTGGATATATGCCTGCTCTGGAGCATCCACCGTGATGGACAGGTGTCCCCCATTTGGAACGAGTGAAGATGATCGATCCGGTTACCCTTGCGTCAAAAAATATGGCTAGAAACCCTCTTGGGAAGAAACAGGGATGTCAATATTCTTCGAGACATCTATCTCATCTCTTAGATGAGTCGCCTCAATTGGGGAGATGGGCTCACAAGCTCGAGTCCATGCTATTGCTGATGATGCAATTACATTCTGTAAAGTCTGGAAAATATGATTTGGGATCGATACCTACTCCTCCATCATTTCCAGGACATGTAGAGATACATCTTTGGCTGGAACGGGTATGAAGGCCCATTCCGGTATCGGAGTAGGAATATCATGCTCTGGTCCTCCGGTGGTCAGTAGGTACTGACAATTATCTTGTGTCGGGATAGGTGAAAGAATCTACCCCTGGCCCGGGATATTCTAATTTATCTCTCTATTTTCCACCACATTGGGGTGGCAGACATTACATGCATCCGTAGGGAACTATCCCTACATATGTTGGTTTCCCACGGTATCGAGTCGATGGCCTTTGTTGACAGGGAGACGTGCTCGCCCAATGATTCCGGCCACATCTGTATGGCATGATTTGATGATCGCCACCATGCTGGGATGGTTGGCGTTAAGAGCGTGTGATTGGAGCTGGTTCTACAGGCACCGGTTCGCCACCACGTCAGGTTGGTGGGCTTCACCACCCTGGGTAGGGAGAGGTGCCTGCCAGGTAGGTGCCGACTTGTGTGAGTGACAGGCGTGATGGAGCACATCGGTGATGCACGCCTACTCATATAATGCCGCCATGTCTGGATGGAGGGCTTTGTAGGAGAGTACAGGTGTGTGTGCCTGTTTGTGATACGTCTCCGTGACTGGGCAGCGGAGCTCCTCCTCAGGGAAGAGGGTGATGATAGATCCCCAGTTGTATGTTTTCCACCCTCGTCGGGCGGTCCGATCGGCTGGATATCGAAGAGAGTGGGCCTGGATCCTCATGGTGACATCCTCATTATCATGAGGATGTTGAGACGTGGCGTGACCATGATGACGTCTTCCGGTGGGGGCCTTGAAGCAGAATCCCCATTCGGCGGGGATGAAGTCCTCATCGTCGACCTCATCCACCTCCCTAAGATAAGGGAGGTACGTGTTGTCTCATTCCGGGGATAGACTCCAGAAATTGTTTGAGACAGAAACAGGGGCCGTCTGGATCTACTTTTGTGGCCTCAGCTGTGCAGGCGACGAGCGAGTCCTGGCGGAATAGAGGGTGTGCATGGCTGCCTCCACCATCGGGAGAGTACCATTCATGTGGTATTCTCAGACCAATGCATTCGAGACCCAACGTTGAAGATGATGATTCAGTGATGGGGTCCTTTGTTGGTGAGGAGGTCCAGTCATTGTGTACCCTGAAGCACGCACTTGCGAGTTCCTCCGTGATTCCATTGGATTGAATGGAGTTCTTAGTGGTACCTGTAAAAATATTTTAACAAATACAAACAGAAAACCCGTCAAAGCTGCATCTCAAGACCCCATGCCTAATTAATGACATTTCCTGGCCCTCCTTGTGAGTATTAAGGGAGAACAAGGTGGGATTAGGTTAAATCTATCATTCTTGGTTAAATATTCATGTAGGGTTCACCATTTTTTGTCTCGCGGTGCACGACGAGATCGTGGGGTAGAAACCTGCTCTGCCTGATGGTTTATTAGAGAGGATGGGGTTCTTCGTAATCACTCATATCGGGTGCACCGTTTTCATCTCGAAACTCCCAACGGTTCCATGTCCAGCAATACGTGGACCTGCTTTCAAAAGGCAGGCGTTCACTGGGTGGTTTGAACAGCAATGCTTAAGAACTAACATTGGTCGAGAGGATGGGAAGTTAGGCTCATCGCACCCTTTTAGGGGGAATTATTGACTGTTCCAGGACTCTTTTATAGATTTAATACGTATTGATATGCTTGCGAATCTTTGGATTATACCGAAGCATAGTATCCACAGAGTACTTTTAGTTGTAAATGGTCAGCTGGACACAGGGGTTCAGAGTCATTTATGCCCGAGATTTACCATCCCTTGTTGGATTAATGACCTCAAGGAGTCTGGAATCATTGAGATGGTACTGGTTTAAAACCTCGTAACAAGGATCTTTGGAGTTTATTATCATCGAGGGGAGACAGATGATGACTTAAGCATTTGGATCGAACCTGTGATACGGGCTTCCAACATATCCTCATGAGAGGAATCAAAACCCACATAGTTTGGTATGGTATGGGATTACACTCTAGACTGCCTAGTGTTTATGCGATGAACTAACATGAAGATGGTTGGAATGACCGATTATTGGGCTTGAACCTTGTGGAGGCTTCCTACGTAGCCTACCTAAGTGACAGGGATCAAAGTCCACGTAGTTCGGGTGGGGGTGTCAGTGAACTGACTTGAATGTGGGCCCGGGGATCCGATGGTGATAGGGTTTGAACCTCTTGGAGGCTTCCTATGTATCCCTGTGGTGGGGAATCAAAGACCTAATTATTCTAATTGGAACGAGGCTTACACTATAAGGTAGCCCAGGGTAGTGGATTGGGGCTTACACTCTAAGGAGGGCCAAGAGAGGATGTCATGGTCGATGCGTACTCTAACCTCGCATGAGTAATGCTCGGTGTGAGAAACAAGAGGCAGCAAGGATCAGACGATCACGTTGTGAAAGGTGCATCCGCGGAAAGTGCGATGGGAATTACTTTTGTTGGTGGCCCAAAAAAGTCAGGACTTACTCCGAGGTGGATGCCCAATGGCGACAAAGAACAGCGGGAGAGGGAAATGGTACCCCCTGTGTCCATTTACCCTCTTAGTCCATGGCACCAGGGAAGTACAGAGGTGCATGGGTCCCTCCTTCTGATGGGTAGTCCCCCGCTTCCCATGGAGGGGAAAAGTGCCCCATTCCTAACCAGTGGAGGGGAAGAAATGGGACTCCCGGGCTCAGACTCAGCATTACCATGGGAATGTGATCCCAGGAATGATTCGGGAATCTTCTCAAGGGCCGGAGAAACCCCTTTTCCCTCACTTGCCGTTGGTATGTGAACTCAAAATGGCGCGCTGATGCGCATGAAGGTTACATCACACAGGTCCGGTGGCTCTGGTGGAGGCCTCGACTTGAGGCCAATGAATGGGCCAATGAGGGGGTTGCAAAGGATAAGCCCGGATTGGAAGAATTTTATCTAGCTCGGGGAATTGGAACTTCGAAGGATTTGGCGGAGCACACAGGTGTATGAGGCGTGGCTCCCTTCGTGTAGGGAGGTGCTACGCTGCTGGAGAGGCCATCTGCGAACCAGGATGGTCCATGGAATAATTGGAATCCCATGAAAAAGGGTAGTTCGCAGCTTTGGGTTTGGCCCGCATACAAGGTTGGTACACGGAGTGGTCTACGTGAGCAGCAGCGGCCGAGGGTGATGCTAAAACGAGGTTCTTCGATCGGGGATTTTTTCTGCGTAGGAGGGTGCTATGCGGTGTGATAGATCGGGAAAGGGGCATAAACTCCCTAGTCTGTGGAGAGTGCATCCGCAGAGAGTCCATGATTCACGGTCTTCCATTCTTTTTTATTTTAAGATCGCGGTTCACCAAGTTCTTATACCTTTTTTGGTTCTTTATTAATTAGTTTCCAGCTTCAAACCTGTTCTAGTTCACGAACTGGAACTTCGCTATTTGTGAAATCCTAAGCTTCTTCCTTCGAAATCCTTCCACCCAAATCTGATCGATCTCCTCTTTTCTCTCCCCCCATCTCCTTTTATAATGTTGGGAAAGAGATCTATCAATGGTCATGCGACACATTTTGCAGAGGCCCATGGTTGGAAACCCAGTTTATAGATGACAAGGTCAATCCGCAACTTGCGGGGGGAATTAAACGCACCTCCATCACGAACCAAACTAGCTTGGGGAGTGCTTTGCGGCCGCACAAGGTTCCGCCTCTATTCCGCAAATGACAGCGGAAGCGGCCTGGACCGGCTGACATGCTTCGTAGCTGGGGGCGGTTCGTGATAGTGGACCGGGTTGGTGGCTGTCCTTCTTTGCACCCACGGAGGATCCCCACCTCTGTTCCGTGAATAGATGTAGTCCGTAGAGGGGGCGCCTTGCGGAACCGGCTGCATACCGTTATTATTTTACCGGTCTTCGGACTAGTTCATCTTGTGCCATCCTTCGAGTATTCTCGACACTTTTCCCCAATACTTTGGGGGGAAATTGGGTAGAATCTCCCTTGGATTAAAGGGGATTCTTATTCTCCATTGCGGATTTTTCAGGACCCTACAGTGGTACGAAACTATGAATTTTTAAATAAGAGGTATAATATTTAATCAAGATTTTCTATCTTTATATTTTTCAACATCCCTAAAAAATAAATCATCCAGGATAAAATAATAATTCTCGTATAATACATATACATAGATTTTATTATATCATTATAATTTCATAAATAAATATCAAATTCCATCAAATGGGAAATAAAATTGTCATTCATGTGTTCAACAGACTACAAGATCTGGAAGTGATACAATTCATTTTCAATCACCATCATTCAATATATTGTATTATGATGGAATTAATTCATCTATATGATAATCATGATATTTCTTTAATTATTAAATGAATATATTTCATATTCATTCATACCATTCAATTTATATAAAAATCAAAACATCATTGTTGTGAATTAGTTATCTATGACCACTATGAAGTGATGTGATTTTTCTTTCACCACAACATAATAGGGATTATATATAAAATTAAATATAGATGATTAATGTTATATTATTAATATTATTATCAAATTTTAAATATAGAATTATACATAACTTCATCTCATATTTATTTTTGATAAATTGAAGCACTACTCATGTATACTTATGACTGAATGTCTCCATGATTGTAACATAGTTTATTTTTCAAAATAATATTTAATTGATATATTTTAAGTTATAATTGATATATAAAAATAATTATTATTTTAGGATTATAATTTTTTATATGATGTACTAATGTCAATTTTTACTATAGACATCATTCTATTGTCATTTTGGAACCAAATATAGAATGTATTCAAGACATCAAACATAGAGGAAAATTGATTTCAGAAGTAAATAAGTTTTATAATTGGAATAAAAACAAGTAAATGTTATCAATAAATTCAATAATTAGCCAATTATTATTTTTCATGAATAATAATGTTTTACTAGATGACTCAGACTCAATGTAAGGGACATTTATACAATATCTATTCGTTGTGGTATATTTTGATGTTATACACCCACATTGTATTACGAGGTGTATAAATATCCCCATTTTTATTTAATATCATGAAAATATTTATTATCATGTTTTTTGATGTTATTATGATATTATTTCATGGGAATTATGATTCAATTGTTTCAAAATAGTATAAGACACATTCATTTAGAAATAAAATTTTAAATGATTAAAGATTTAAATTATTTGTTTTTTCATTTGCTAGGTATTTTTTTATGGGAAACGTGTTTTGAGAATTTTATGATTATTTTATTAATAATAATTTTTTCTAATTAGAGGGAATTAAAATTTATTAGTTAAATATTGAAAACTACTTGATTTTATGTGTTATTATTAGACAATGGTATAAAGAAATACAATGGGATGTTACATGAAAAATAAATGACAAGAGATTCCGTGATAAAATAATGATCAGTGGGTCCAAGATATATCTATAATGATTTTATTATGTTATTACATTGTAAGTATATTCTATTTTTAAGAGTAAAATATATGGAATTAGGCCACATGGTTATTCAATTTGAGTATAATTATGTCCCAGGTTACATAATAATATCTTATATGTTATGTTATTAGTTTTCATGAAAATATATTTTTTTTACAATATAATGATAATTTTTACATGGTGATTACCATATCATGGTAAAAGGTTTGTTTTCTTGAAAAACATTTATTAGGGTTTTCAATAGAAAAACAGGTTCCCTTCATTTTTGTCCCTAATTAAAATTATCCGTTTATAAAAAATGTGCCATAAAAATTTAATGATTTAAGGGGGAACAATGAATTTTTTTTTGAATAATGGAATAAATATGAACACACTTAATGAAATGAAATACTGTTTTATTTTTAATGTGTTTCCACTAGTGGGAAAATATATATTAAGTATACATGTCCACTATTAATCTATGGTTTAACATTGTAAGAGATTATCCTATTTCTCTAAAACTCTAAACTGAAAAGATCATCAAAGGTCGAATCTAACTAGAAAACAAGACAATATATAATTTTTATGTCAAGGTCAGTGGATTTTAAACTCTCCACAAAAGGCATCAATAAAACCAAATCCATGGACAACATCACGTCCACCGTTGAAAACCAATAAGGATAAGATACTAGTGGTTATCTAGAGGATTCTGGATGATATATATATGTGAGGGATAAATACACAAGGTGAGTATATGGTGTGTACCCTCAATATATGTTTGGTATTTTAAATTTAGGCACTAGGTTGTGTCCCAAATCATTAATCATCATATATTAGAGAATATTCAAAGCGTGTAACCACATCACATGGAATGTGACCCTATAGAATGATTTGGGCATGTCCTTGACCATACATAAATTCCACTCCATGTTTCCCTCCCGGATATGTACCTATGGTTCAAGTCATGTGTAGGTGATGTATCAACGAGGTCATGTACTCATCCAATATCGATTCCCATTACACCATTCCCATATACAGGACTGTCTAATTGCACATGGACATATCCCTTGATATAGCCTGTATAGCTATGTCTGCCATTCATATGACTTGGTCTCACTATACATCATGTACCCCCAGTACAAATCATAATTTCCCCAAATCACAACTTCCCAAAATGGTAAGAACAAAAAATGTGTTCTTATATACTACATTTTATGTTATCTATAATTCCTAACATTATTTCCCTACAATCCATAGGAAAATAACGGGTTTCTAGTTGAAACCATGTATATAACCATAGGGGATCACTAATAGTCATAATGGGGTTCTAAAAATACACAATAACACAACAAGGTGAGTATGACATAAATCAATTAAATCAACCTTCCTCCTGGAGAAGTCACTAGGAATTAGGTCCCAAATGAATCCTTCGACCCACTACTACTTGATATGGTGGGGATCGACATAAAAATGGTCATTAGCGGAAACTATTCTAATTGGTTCATCCTTGGGAAATTATTCATGTAATATGGGGGATCCTCCACTCCTATCATACATGATACCATAAGGGGGGATGGTTATTGATTTAATTTTATTAAATTAGTAACTCTCCATGTAACACCCTTCCAAAATTCCCCCAACTAAGAACCTAGCACATAAAACATTATTATTCACCTAGGGCTAACACCATGTTACGAACTCAACCTTAGTCTATGATTTATTATCCAAAATCTGCTAAATATTTATAAATACTTTACATAAAACTATGTGTTTTTAGTAAAATATATTTAATACCACTACACTGTGTCTCTATAGGACACAAAATCCCACATATAAAGGGTGATAATCTCTGTAAAGATTCCCATAATTAATCTAAAATATTATTGGAAAAAACAAAATTAAAAAGAGTTTTGCTCTATAATACCATTTTTTTGTGAATCCTCAACTCATTTTTTCCATAGAAACAAGAATTTATATATAAAAATATGTGTTATATTACAAGGAAGAGACAATGAAATATTAAACACTACAGTCTAATATAAGGAAGAAATTGAGGCTCCAAATCATATTTACAAACTTGAGAAGATAAAACATGCATATGTCCCAACCAAAATTTTTTACTTGTATGTCAAATTCACCAATTTTCTATATAAGGTCTGCTTGTATATTTATTATTTATGTGGAAGATGCATCATATGTTTATACACAATCATTTCATAATTAATTTAATTAATATATTCATTGATATATGTATACATCAAGGAAATTTATAGGAATATTGTCTCAAGGAATAACGATGATAAGATAAATAATATATATTTAATAAACATCAACGAATGATGATTAATGGGGATAAATAAAACCATACATTTTTTATCTTCTTTTTATGTTCACCAATATATTGAATACATCATATGAAAATTAAAAAATAATCATTTCTAGTGGAAAAAGAAGATTCAACATGTATTGAATAAATTTAAATATAGGCTTTCAAATCTATTAAATGTAACATGAACTTATAAATATTATATTCAAAATCATGGAATATCATATAGCTAACTATTTTAGAAAACATAAATAATATTTTCAAAAATGGTTTAAATGTAAAATAATATAAAACCTTCATATAAATTACCTTTCAATTTTTTATTATAGTGAATTGATTTAAACTAATAATATATTTTTATTATTTTGTAGAAATATATAGTAAGTTTTACTTTTCTTTATTCAAACATTTTGTCCAATAAACAATAAAATCATTTATACTTGATTTTTTTATAATTGTGTCTATTATATCTGATAATCCAAACATCTGAGTAATTGATATTGTGATTTTATCTTCAATAAATTAATCAGACAATAAATCCAATATTATAGGAATTTATATATTTATAATTTGATATACAGATATTATGTGATAAACATTAGTAGCAATTATATTTTTTAATATTTGAATGATACACAATACAATTAATAATATCTAATAGAAACTAGTTTAAAAATATTATTTGTTATCTTTGTTATGTTTTCCATTCTATTTGTTTTATAATAATTATACATTAATATGTTATATTCTTGATCAGGTTGTCCTATAGTTATGAAAACATCAATAATAAATTAAAACTCCATAATTGAATCATCTAATGTGTTATATTATTCATTTTATTGGATTATATTTCAGAAATATAAAATTATCTTTTGAATTTTGTAGGACATGATGTGAGCATTTACATATACATTTTTTTATTTACATAACTACTTGATTTTTTAATAACATTTTATCCCCTAGGAAAAAATAAATGAACATAATTAATATTTATTTTTTTCAACATCATGTTCCAAAATAATTCATATCTCTTCAACAATCTACTAAACTTTTAATTAGTACACAAATATTTGAATCTATCACCCACTAATAAATTTTATAATGAAAAATAAAAAAAATTCAAAATGGTTACATATTTTGGCGTGTTTAAAGGTAAGGTAATATAAATTTTATACATATGTACATAAAATCCTACACAATTATATATATATTATAATTTTATTATTATAAAGAATAATAAAATTTTGGTATCTTAATGAATTTAGAATCAATATCAATCTACCCATTAATGAATATTAATTTACTAATACACTAAATAAACCATTGTAATGAAACAAGATTATGAAAATTACTAAACATGTCAATATTGAAGGTAGTTTCTCAAAAATAGAGAAGATATTCTACTACATGTGATTAGGGTGAAAAAATTTAAAAATTATATCCCCAATTCATGGAAATGGTCAAGTGTAATAGAGTAAAAAGATAGAATGAGAGTGGAAATTATGGAATTGAACCTAATAAGGACCCATTTATTATTTTGATAAAAAAAGGGTAAGGCTGGTTCATGTTCAGACATTGAGAATCAATGAGGGGAAGACCATGTGAGGCATTCACTTGAGTATTGGTGACATGGAGAGTGTGGAAATTGTGCTGGAAATGGACTATCATTTATCTATGGGGTTACAATGGATAATTCCAACAATACAAGCCGATCAGAGTTGATTGATGATTTAAGAGGGTGGGGGAACGAATATTTTATTAAATTCTTGCTCTAATTTTCTTTAAAACTAAAAAAATCATCTTATTTTTTTACGATTAGTTTAAAAAAAACTATATCAAATTATTGATTCATTTATAATGACTCTATAAAATATAAAACATGAAATATTTTAATCTATGTAGTGTAAATTTATTAATAAATTGAAAAAATAACCTAAATTTCTAACATTTAATATAGTGTATTGTGATACTACCTCCATTATAGGATTCCTTAAATATTCTCAAGAAGTTTTTTTATACAAACAAAAGTATAGGTTTCTCCCATTGTTCTTATTAACTCCATTCGTTAAGATTAATATACAATAATTCTAATAATCAAGTTATTATGATTATATATAAAACTATAATAATGTCCAACATTCCTATAATGACCATAATTTCACTTATTTATTATTAATTAATTCATATAAGAAACCAAAATACTAATAATTTTTTTGTTCTTTTAATTTATCATTCAGTTTCATGTATAATATTGATTTCTTACCCAACATGTTATATATGTGATATTTGATCATGAATATGATTCATATAAAAATTAAATTATTCATTTGTAATATAATTTAACATAATGTTAATTAGTAGTTTTAATTATGTTAATAAATATTGATGATTGGTTTATACCATATAATTTATATTATTATTTTTATTACTATAATTGTAATTCTCTTTCATTAAAAACTACATTTGAGATTGATATCCACATAACATAATGCTTTCTTACCCATAAACATGAGGCTACTAACTAGTGACATTTTTCTGAGTTCTATTTTTTTGACACTACACCCATGGTAATATTATCCATACACAATAATGAAATTATTTATATCAACATGAATATAATTGAAAATGTTAATCAATATAATGTAAAAACCAATGACACCCTTTCCAAACATACAATTAACTAGGATCCCAATATGATGATCCAAAACAGAGTATCAATGTTATATAATTATAAAAAATAAAAACTATTTAATATCTTATAGTCCATCCGAAAACCACTACAAACACTATGGTAATAACACTTTGTGTGCATTAGTTTTATACATTTACTCTATGATAAAAATAACGATGCAAACAAGCATACACAATCCAATATAAAGATATCAATTTTATACCACTAACCCATGATACTTAACCATAAATTATGCTATATAGAAATTTTATGGATATTCATAAAACATAGTTGGAGTAATAAATATATTACCACTAGAATAATAAACACATTATTAAGATGTATTGGGGAATCGAGTTGGATCAGTCCATGCTATAATAATTTCCCACCCACATCATTGGAGAAGCCTCATGAGTGTCAAAAACTATCTTGGACATAATTAAAAAAATATATTATAATTATCATGGATATTTAAGGGTTTAGGGAACAAGGTGACCAAACACACAATGTAACTTAATGTGCCCAGCATCATGTTCCAATGCACCACCCTTTGCCCAGTTCCATTTCTTGTGTCAGCAAATGGTTTTTACACTCTACCTATTTAGCATAACTATACCATGATAGTCTATTATTCCAAAATAAAATTATAATACATTCAAAGAAATATAAATTACACATAATAGGGGAGAGAATATAATGGTAATACATGTCATGTAATCATGAGAATTAGTAGAAACACATATTATCCTTTTATCATTTACCAAACATTGTCTAATATTCTTTAGTATAATTATAATGAAATCAAGTATTTTATACAGACAACTAGTCTACACAATAAAAAACTTATGTTACCATGATTAAGGATGTTCAGGAATGATATATGAATACAAGTAACATTTTAATATTTAACTAGAATAAATGCACTACTAATTGAATGTATATTTAATCATTTATATTTTTCATTAAAAAAATATAAAACCCATTCAGAAATGTTACACAAATCAAACTTATACAACAACATAATTAATACTTCAAAGTAATTATTCATATATCTAGTATTATATACATAAAGAATAATCTATTGATCATGATTTTTAATGGATTATAGAGTCATTGGATATCATAATTTTTTGACCAAAAGATATTTGATGAACACAATGTAGAATAGTGTAAGAACTCACATAGAATAAAAATGGGTTTATCCTATAGTGTTGGGAATGAAGAAAAATTATTTTTACAGAAGGAAAACATTGTAATGAATCCCTAGAGACACATAATGTTTCAGGGGAATTAATGATTGAATATTGTGTTCATGGGGGATAAATAATTTATAGGCATTATTTTAAATAATTCACTATAGTGCAATACTTAGAGATAAATGGTAATGCCTTACAAATCAGTTTGTAGTATGAAGAAGGTAATATGTCATTTCCATGGAAGTTCATACTCAAATATGATTATAGTACCGATTTTGTGATCAATGTGGGAGATCATATTAACTAAAAAAAGGAATATAGTGAAATGTTAATCAATAGTCAGAACCTCTAATCAATCCAATGGAATTTACCCATAATCTAAAATACATAAGGTAGTGATGATGAAAATCAATGAAAAATTGAACTACAATTTGAAGGATACATTCTTAATTCCTTTCTCTATGGTGATGGAAAAAAAATCCTGAATCATCATAACTGACCTCTATAAAATAAGCATATTTCCTCACTGTAAGCATATCATGGAAACATTTAAAAAAAATTTTAGGTCATATCGTCAGGTTCCGTCAAAAAATGTTGGGCCATTTCAGTACCCAACTAAAATACTTCGCATATGTATGATGTCTCTAAGAATCCTAATCAAACAACATTGGACCCGAAGACCAGTCATATGATTAATTGTCCAATTATTCCTCTTGTATTCATCTAGGATGACATTTAATATTAAAAATTGTAATTATCTTCACTTAAAACTCCTTCAAACAATATTTTACAGTCCACATTTTGAGTACCCTTAATGATTCAATAGGATCAAGCTCAATAGAATCATAGTATACAAAGTGTGTAGATTCAATTATGTACCGATGGAGCTAAGAAGAATGAAACATATCATGAATTATTTTATATAAAGGGGGAAGTCCCAAAATGCTATTTTATTTAATATTTACCCTCAAAATATTTTAATAGTCCAATGATAATAGAGATAGAAAATAATAAATAAGAAAAAATTGATTTGAAAACCATGGATTAAAAAACAATAAATAATAGTCAGCAATAAAAAACTATAAGTGTCAAACCCTATTTTTTATTTATGATTACTTTTTTTTATTTGGGATTGACTGGTACCTAATCAGATATGGTATCAATGATTTAAAAAATACAATATCAACAATGAATGTGGATATAGAAAACCATTAATAAATTAATGATGGAAAATAAATTCTTGATGTTAAGGCCTCATGAACCAAAACGATATATTCATTTCATCATACAAGGACACTAAAACAGATGTCAAATGTCTGGGAAAATCATTCTTTACCCTACTAGGTTGACTGGTTTTGATGCATATGAACTTATAATCTATTCTTTTTTCATGAATTATGGCACTAAGAACTTCTTTTGTACACTAATTTTTCTATAAATTTATACTAACCAACCAATACCTATTGAACACCCCATTAGTTATTCATCCATCATTGCACCCCAAATATATGAATATTGGATTGCATTCACACGTCAAACTATTGAATATAAGATGAACAAGGGTTCACATGATGTCACACCACGATAATAATATTCTCCCAAATCTATTCAACAATCAACCACATCACACTTCATTCAATTGATGATTAATAATTTCGAAACTCATGCATCTAATTTTATTCCCATAAATAGAATCATCACAGGAATCACCATTTTTTAAAAACAATATATCTTAAAAAAAATTTCTAAAATAATTATATCCAACATAACTATGTCAAAATGAATATCATGTAGAGATATAATATAATAGAAGTTTTTTTGAGCTATGTAAAAAAAATTCCCACCAATGAGGCAATGAAACAAAAAAATTAGATCATTGAACAAATATTTCAATACTATTCCATACATTGTGTAATAATCTTCATGTTGTTATTACTGAACTGACCCATAAAAAACTACATGATTTCTATACATTATCAAAACTCTTAAAAACACATGATTTATCATAGTAGTGACCCTATATATTACAAAAATATGAATATTTCAAAATACTATATTTCAATAATCTAAAATTCAACTCAAGAATATACCCCCACCCTGATCTAACCATTTAAAATTCCCAACCATCATATTAATCCCCATAAATCATAATTCTTAATGGGTGAAATTTAGAATTAAAATTTGATAATTTCATAATTACTTGAGGAATCCTATGATATCAAAAACATTTCAACAATGATACCAAGTCCTATTCTATTATGTCCACACATACTATATAAAAATTACATACTCAGATATTAAATGACTGATAAAATGTTACTATGGAATCTATATGTTATAAAACGTACAATTTACTTAAATCTATTGTATTGTGATTTTACTCAGCATAATACCATGGTTTCTAGTAATTAGAATAGATTTACTTGAATACATGGCTAAAATATTTAAAAACCTCTAATGAAATAGTAGTTGTATGGGTGAATGATCTTATTCACTAGTTCCATAATCATTAATATTAAATTTGTTAAACTGAAAGGAATTATGAGGTGCTTACAAAATCCATATGTAATCTTGATCACACTTTGAGGAATATTCATTTATATGACCATAAAATGGTGTTATTATATATAATTATAAATCCAATAAACATCTAATCTCCCCATAACTAATTAAAGCGATCGTAATTCTTCAGAAAGGGATAATTTTTTATAAATGTCACCAAATTCCTCAATATAAAGTCCACACTGATTCATAGAATGCATTCCACCATATTGGAGAAAGGTATGTTATATCCTCACAGTGATGTTCTTGGTCTAATGAATCCCTTCATTATCAGGTCATATAGTTTAATATTGAGTTATTTTACATCAGATGGGAATATATGATAAGGAGAAATAATTATATAGTACATTCCATATATGAGTTCAATCCCATGATCTAATCCTATATTAGAATATTCATATGATATATCATCAAGATTGAAATCATGATGAGAACATGAATATAAGGAAAATAAAGTGTCATATCATCTACTTCATCTTTTCGATAATACAGCAGTACCTAGGTTGTGGTACCCCAATCTTCCTATAATCTGTCCCCACAAGGAAAACCTTGATATCTCAATCACCTTCAATTAGAAATTATATCCCCTTATGTGAAATAAATGACAACTTCTTACAATAACAATTGATGTGAGCATGAATGATGGTGAACTTTTCCATTAAAAGGATCACATGATTGACAATCATCTAAATGATCGGGATATCTGATAATTATTTGTATTCCTAAATATAATCTTGAAAATAAGGACATATCTAGTGATTATAATCATTATTACAAATTTATGAGTTAGGTGAATGAATCTCAAAATACATCGTAATTATTATATAATAAAGTGTGTCAATTGGAGTAATTATAAATGAATATAATGCACCATTAAAAAAATTGATATTGGAAGAGAATAGGTGGTCATGACCATACCTTCAATAAAAAATGGTCCCTCTGACGAATCAAATAGGGCCTTCCCTATATAATTCACATAGCCTTTCATAATACTAGATCATTGAAAATAATGTTTCCTGACAAACCTATGAAGACATTGTTTGATTATTTTGATCATATTTTTAAGGACTGTCACTTGAACCATATTTTATTGAACATGTTTATCATAAACACCAATGGAAACATATCGTCAATGACATAGGGTAGAATTTTTTTATAAGATGTCATTACAAAGTATTGATACATTATATGAGTACATGGGAAGAACATTAGAAAATTTATGACCTTCCTATAGCTGAAACTAAATAGAAATTCCCTTGAATGATCTGATGAAGACAAACTCTAGTGAAACAGCTTACAAGTATCATAAAATACAAACCCAACCATACTCTTCAAACATGCATATATGAAATTCACAACCTTATTAGTTATTCCACAACTAATGTGATCATTTATAGATGAAGGAAAACTGATTGATCCATGTTGATGCAAATTTAAATAGTTATGGAATTTAAACAAATCTCTTAGTAACAAGTTAGGAATTGATTAAAACAATATAAAAATCATATCATGATTAAGACCAATATATTACATTCTTTTTTAGCCATATTTGGATCAGATATGTTATAAAAAGGATTAATTTAAGTGAAATGATGGGAGTACAAAGATAAAATCCAGCTCTTCATCAAATGTTCCATTAATTTTCATGGGCAATATTCCTTTGTGGAGTTGATAATGTGTTATGTAAATAACAATTTCATAGAGTCCTATAATGAATGAGAGACACATTTTTCATCTTTTACTATGATACCCCAAAATATTCTAGTGGCTTCATGAGAATTAATGTTTCCAAAAAATCCAATCAGTTTTCTTGTCTATCTATGATGTTAATTACTGCACATGTGATTTATATCGATTAAATGATATCCAATGGTCCTATAGGTACATGGATGGATGACATAATCTGGATATTTAAGTCACAACCATATTCATCCATATAATATATTAATCCACTTCCATGTTTAGATATTATCTGAAGGAATCTATGCTCCTGAGGATCTAATTCATGAACCAGCTAAGCAGTTGGGGGAGATTTGTCAGGTTTTTCCTTGTGTACAGCCTATGGTGAATGTAGTGAATCTTATATTGTGGATAAATTTATACATCCATATGTTAGAATATTATTAATCATTTAAAATAATTTTGAGAGTTCATTGAATGAATTTCAGACAAAACAATGAAGTATGGATTAGTGTATTTAATAGATTTTTATTATATAGTCTATTGTTGGAGATACATGTAGACAATGTATAATGATCTCTGTTCAACTATAGGATCATTCCTATTATTATATTCCTAAACTTTTTTTCGATAATATAGATATATATAACATTATCATGATAATATAATTAATATATTCACATATATATAATGATTGAAGAATCATAGATATATTTCTCAAATAAAAAACCAAGATTATCCCAAAAATAAAAAACAAAATATGGCCTTTAATTAGAAATCTCTCATACATAAATAAATATGTACACATATGACATGTCACCAATTTTCATTTTCTTGATTAAAAACTACAAACAAATTCAATTAAACTTTAATAGAAATCCCATCACTAGAAACATAGTGTTCTATTACACATAAGATTGAAACATATATGGAAGATCCCACACTTGAAATCAACAAATATAACCTCATTTAAAAATCTTTCCTCCATAAACATTATGAAAAATATTCCAAGCTCTTACACCATTCATTAATTACCCAACTAGACCCATATAGACTAATATAGATATCAAACATACCTCAGGTGTCCCTGTAAATTTTCCACATGATTGAAACTACCAGAAAGGGTATAAATATAGTTAATGGAGATATTATACCATCAGTAATTTTACTCATACACTATGAGAATAAAAAAATAAAAAAATTATCAAATTATGAACTAAGAAAAATATTTTAATAATGAATGAAACCCTTGTCATACATATAACAAACCATGCTCACAAAATGATGAGGAATACTAATGTATGATGATTATATATAGATAAAATTGAAATGATCAAAAATCTTATGGAGTTCATCCAGGTATAACTACAAAATTAATACTCCTCATATCACCATCTTTTTATATGATCCTTCCTCCTTCCTAGACACCTATTAATGAAGTCCTCACAAAAATGAGATTCTCATATAGTATGATGGTAGTAAAATAAAATGAGGCATAAAAAATGATTCATTAAATTTTTTTATATATAATTCATGTATTTAATTATAAATTAAATAAAAAATGTAATAGAAAATAACAAATCATAACCTAATGTTATATTGAAGGAACCATCAATCTGTACTTTACCTTATATTATATTATTTAAGATAGAATTTAATTTATTGTGTCAGGATAAATCAACATATTTCCAAAAGTATCAAAAAATCCCTTTGATAGTCTCAAGGAATTGAGTTATTTATGATGACAAGGATTTCACATCCCACAATTATCATGGGTTGGGACATAATAATTTTAAATCTCAACTCAGAAAAACATAGGGCCTCATGACCATAATATCTTATCTATGACTATGATCAAGAAAATAGGATATCATACCCCTAATGTTTCAACATTAGAACTGCACTCAAATTCATCTTCCTCTACAATCATGAAGATCCATCTACTTCATCATCTATCATAGTTTTTTCTACCCCTATATGTGAAAAAAATTTCATGAAGATCCATCAATCCCAATTAAAAAACCAATACATTCAATGTATGGAAATTACACATAACATAGTAGATTATCGAATTGATGAATATATCATAAAAATATGAGAATTTTTAGAATAAAAAAATCACATATGAAAAACCAGCAAGACTATTATGTGATGAAAATCTAGAAATATAATAGAATCCAAAATCATATATGGACTGTTTTTATAAACACACACACAAACATGTATTCTATATGATGCATGTTTTAGAATTCTATACCCACTATTGTTTCATATCATGGATTAATGTTTATATAAGGGCATTAATTATTCAAAAAAAAATTTATATTTTATTTTTTTGATGAGAATATCCAAAACCAAATGAAATGTTATACAAAAAATAATTCCAAAAACTAACAGGGTCAATCATGTATTCTAATGATCCATTCAAAAAAATGAATTTTTTAAAAATGATATTATTGAACATGATCCAAGATTGAATGTGGATTCAAATTTGTAAATAATAAATTAAACATATGATAATTAAGGAAACCATGTTAAATTGTAGATAATTTCAATAAGAATATCCATGTGTTAGTCCACTAATATGCAGAATGATGCTAATAGTTTAATGGATTGAATTGCAAAATATGATGCATTATATTGTCCAAAGGATTTTTTTAAATAGAAAGAGGATATTATGTTATATAAAATGATTTTTTTTAAAAAAAATTTACGATAACGTTAGAACACATCACATTGGGATACTGTATATTGTGCTCTAAAATCAAAAAGACAACAATGGTGGGATGTTTTATGCAACATATTTATTCTTGGTCAAAATCATAAATGAAATAAATTTTGTCATTATTGGTGAGGTAAAATAAACTATGTAAAAAGTATATTGTGAACTGATCATAATTATATCATAGATCCCAATATATCCCTAGTATACTACACCACAACCACAATCCAATACATAGTAACCCTAAAAACGTTACAACCAATGACCTACACCTTGAACCCTCCTTTATGTATCATATAAACCGTGTAATGTTTGTAATATGACACAACATGAAAAATTATGATAAATTTTTCATTATATGTTGTAGATGTATGGATTTACTCTATTATTTTAGGCCTTATTGTAGAGTCCATTTTCTGAAATAATAATGAAATATCATAAGGTATATTATTCAATACATGAGATGGTATGATCCATATATATGTGTAAGTTCATAGATTTTTATATTGATGAAATATTTTTATATGATTTGGATAAGGATTATGTGTTCCTTTTGTCTCATTGTTTATAAATGAGTTATTTAGTGAAGCTCATAGTTCTCTTTTTCATATTTGTAACACCCAAAGATTTCATAGTGCATTATTTTATCAAAGTAATTCAATAACATGCACTACACGCAACACTGATTTCAAGAGCACCACGACTTACCAGACTAGCCATTAAAAAGTGGTTATTAATAGTATTAACTGAATTTTGAACATTATATAATCATTATAATTTAAGAATCTATATTATGAGTTTCTTTGAAATAATTTAAGAACAAATAAATTTTTTTTCTGCTAAAAGAATAAATTTTTAAAAACTTCAATTTTACTGCCTTTTAATGGCAACACCTTTTTTTAAATCCAATATTTGAATCTTTTATATATTTAAATTTACAAAATAAACTTAATTTTTATAACTGGAACATAATAATTTAGTTCTAATAAATTTTTGATATTTTTCTGATAACTTTCATTTTTTTGTGATTAATGAAAAATACTATATTTTAACTAAAAACAACTTTCTTTTATCAAAATAATTTATACTTTGAAATTTTAAATTTTAATCGTTTGGAAGTATAAATAGAATTTATTTTTACAATTTAATCTAATTCATGACATTGTAAGTAATTTGACATTGAAATTCGACATAAACAAGTGTCAATCTTTTGATAGTTATTATTTCTTAAAAATACGCCTTTTGATTTTGACAACCAGAATTAATTTTAAAATAATAAATGAAACATATATGTTCTGAATTTAGTAAAATTGAAATAATTTTTAGATTTGGAATATTGAAATTATCCTAGTGTATGTTTTTGGTATTTTTTTGAAAACATTCAATTTTTGATGAAGAGTGAAAAACACTGAGTTATTATTTAAAATCGGCTTTATATTTAAATAGTTATTTATTTTTTTTAAATTTAATTTTGGTCAAAATAGATATATAATACCTATATAAATTCAATGTAATTAATTAGAGTCAGTTTATAATAATTTTAGATATATAAAAATTTTATTGATCTTTTCACCGTCTTTACCCAACTCCTAGGAGAATTTCCAAATTTACATAAAACATAAATTTACAGATTCTGTGAGTCGAATTTCAAAAATACAAGAGACATGGTTAATATTAGTAAGTAAAATTTGGTTCAATTAGATGAGAATAATTTTTGGTGAGATGTATCTTTTGACTTTTATTTACCACTGTTAAAGGTAAATAGGGTAATTTAAGGTAAAAGAAAATTATAATAATTAAAAATAACCTTAACACATGTCCTAACCTTATTGGACAAGTAACGACCGACCATGGGAATCCTTGGGTTGATTTTGGGACCCCATGGAGCCACTAATGAATGATAATGACACTTTAGATTAATTAATTTAAAGTAATGACAGAATTTACATAAACGAAAAGCTTTTTGAAATTACTTTTTATATGGTGTTATATAAGTAATATTTTTTACTATAAATATTATTTGTAAATATAAACATATCTCCAACATCATGTAATTTTTTATATAATTTTTATACATTAAATAACTAAATTTATTTTTGACACAATGATGATGCAATAATTACCTTATTAATGAAAGAATCAAATAAATGGTATTTTAAATATTAAAATAATTATAATTTCAATGTTTTTATGACATCCAAGAATTTTCTAGGAGCATATGACATGTTATGGCTGATTCAATGTATCCTCTTCGAAGTAATCAAGTTTTTATGACTTTCACAAAAAACAAAATACCAAATAGTGTCAAAATTGACAGAAATTAATATTTAAAACAAATACTAAATTATTGGTTGATATAATATTCCAAAAAATGTAAGGATAGGAAAAATGGCTTAAATAATATTATATATTTAATTAATTAGCCTTTTTTGGTTCTCATGAATGTTTAGTGTATGTTTATTAACCATATAGTCTAAGAATACAAGAAGACACGGTAAAAGTTAAACAATTTAACTAAGAGTTAAATATAAAATATAAGGATACAATGGTAACCTAAACATGTTTAAAACCTACTGGTTGAGATTATTTCTACCCATAACCACCTAAGGCTAGAAATAAATTCATTTGGAACCATTATAAACCTAATATGATTGTATAATAAATTAATACTTTAATCTTTTCATAAAGGGACACTCACCCCTCTTATAAAAGGGCACATCCACCTCTCTCAAAATTACACCTCAAAAGCCATTTGTCTTGCCCAAACCGTACCCAAATATCCTCCAAACTATCCTACCTTCATCCTATAGGCCTTTATTTGTCCAGAAATAAAACTTAAGGATCCCTTATGATCAAATCAAATGTAAGAACCTGAAGAAGAGGTAATAACTTCACCACCCTCTTTCATGTTCTCTTATTCTTACCATTACTATTTTTTTCCATTATAAAATAATAAATACTATTTCTTCTATATACTATGATGTTATTATAAATACGGCACAAATATATTCATTATTCTACACTTCTTATGAATGACAATGTCACCGTGCGTGCGTACGTACGACCTACCGTCTCCACACCGTGGTGTAATTTGTTATTCAATAATATGTTATTTCGATGGATATAATGATGAGTAATATGTATATAAATAATAGAAAAACAATCTAATATCTCTATAAAATTAATATATCATCCTATTCTATAGCCATAAGGAAATGATATTGTCACTCGTGCATGCGTACAGATTACCGTCTCAATGACACGATGAGATTCATTTCCATGATCACCATTTATCGACGATTATAAAAATATATATTAGTAAAAAGTTTTTAATATATGAAATAATAATGATAATTTATATATATATATATTTATATATATATATATATGTACTTTAAAATATCTTCTTCACTTAGTTCCGTTCAATATGATATGAAAATGGAAACAAAGTTTATCCGTACGTACGGACTACCGTCTCCATAAACTGTGTTTTTAATTTCATATATATGTCTATTATACATATTAATATTATAAATATACATGATATATAAATAATGTTTTATATTCTGGTGGTATTTAAATCTTTTTCTAAGTGATACAATCAAGAGTAACAAGTTGAAACACATAGAATAAATAAAGCGATTATTACCTGAAATGTTAATTTAACATTGAAATTATTTTTAAATTGGTATTATAATGTCATTAAATAATCATGTATGATATCATAAATACTAATATGGTTCTGGTATACTTTAATAAAATACTACGATCTTTATACTGGAGGTTAACTGTACCCTCGACTAAAGGAAAGTGCAAGGTAATGGGTTTTCATCTCAGTCCTTATTCCTGTGAGATTCATGCCATATTGCCACTATTAAATTTTTGTGTAGTGTATGTACTACCCATAATTGTATTCTTTGTGCAATACACTTTAATTTATTTTTATTTACATATTAATTGTATTATATTTCCTTCATATCGTGTATGTTTTGTACGTTACCAAATTGGAAAGGGTTAATTTCACAATCTCTTTATTATCCGAGGTTGTTTTTATGTAAATATCTACTGGGACACATTTATTATCCATTTCCATGTTTCATAAAATAGTATTCATAGGGATTATGTTAAGGTAATTTTTTACTAAAACATCATTTTAAATTTTTTAAAGAATAATTCTTCTAAACAATTCTCATTAATGTACATGTTTTCAAAATGGTTTTAAGGAGTTATCGAATTGGACATTAATGTTTTAAAATGATTATTACTTTCAAAAGATTCAATGTGGTATGGGACACATTGATTAAAAAATGTATTTAATTTTCTTCCATTCAAAATTGTGTGACATTTAAATGTTTTCATGAAAACGGGATATTTCTCTCAATGAGTTTTACAAATCATTTTCATCTATGTCAAAATCCTTTAATGGATTTAAAACTTGATTGAAGTTGATTTATTATGAACAAATCTTTTGTATTGTATTGATGTTTTTGTGATATGTTTGACTATAGTTGTGTTATTTTTTATATCATTCATCGTTTAGGGGTAAAGTATTGACATTTCGTATGCCGGTTTTTATATGAATGTTTATGTTATGATTAAAATTTTTTAAATGAGGAATGTATTGGACTTAGTAAGTGACGGGTGGAGCCCGATATAACTCCTCGATGCATTGGTAGGTCTCATGAGACTAACTAGTGTCTTGGAAAAAGGTCTTGATAAAATCATATTTGTAGTCTTGGCACAAGGCCTTGACTATGTGGTTATGATAGTCTGGCATTATGAATTCCATCATTATGAAAGTGGCTATTGATATTTCATGTGATTATTCGACTAGTAGAATATATATGTGAATAAGTAAATGGAATTATTTTATTTTATCTTTTCCATATTATGTTGATGTTTAATTTTAAAAAGCCTTTTTTGTTAGTCTTATACATTGCCTTAAATTTTTATTCTTATTTAAGGATGTTTATGCTATATGGTTATCCATACTGAGTATCTGAGCTCACCCCTTTCTATGTTTTAATTTTCTCAGGATTCCAAGAAGTGTATTATGATTGATTAGAAGGTTTATGCTAGGGGATTAATGGCGTTCTAAAAGGATCATTTGTGTTGTTTTTTATTTTCTAAAGAGTAATGTAACGTCCATGTATGTAATTTATTTTACATGACTGGTAAACTGATCGGTATTTCGGGACATGATTCCTTGTAATCATGCCAATGTATTAAAATAATGCGTCGAATCTAGGTAACTCGGGTTAGGGCGTTACTGTTTCTATCATAGGAAGTTTAGAAAAAATCATGGAAACTAGATTTAGAATAAATTCAATTAGATCACATTAACCTAAGATAGACTTTGCGGATTATTATAGAAGGACTTCTTAGAATTTTGGTATTGTAGAGATTTTGTGAGGATTCTAAAAATACATCCCTGTCTGGATACGAGTAGGTAGAGGCTGCTCTGGCACAGATGTACGTAGGGGTAAAACCCGAAAACACCGCTTTGAGCTAGACTTGATTGGGAACTGGTGCACAACAACGGGCCTTACTGCACTCTTGGTTACGACACTCCTGGGGGATATGCTTAGGATAATTCTCATTTTATTTACAAACCATTAGGAAGGGTTTATTAGTATATTGTTTCCAAACCAAACCATTTTTATAATTATGGATTATATCCATAAACTGTTCAATCTACATTAGGTATTTTTTAAGTTAGGAATTATTCATTGGAATTCATAAACTGACCTAGTGTATGACAATGTATAGAAATGGCGCCCAATAGAAGGAATGTGAACTCTTAAAATACATATGATCCAAAGAGTAAGAAGGATCATATCATTCACGATATTAATCCAACATTTAGAAATGGAAATTATCTCCCATGCATTCTCAACATAAGAAGAAATAGTATAATGTGTTAATACGATATGTAAAAAATTATTTGAGTTCTATGGATTTGATGGGAAAAAAGAGAAAAAAAAGGATGTAAGATAGAAAGATGGATAAAGGGAAGAGGGAAAAGAAGAATATCCCCATATGTGATAACTGTGGGAAGAAACGCCCTGGAACTTGCCTGAAGGTAATGGGAGTTTTTTTTAAGTGTGGAGAAAAAGGACACCATCTACGTGACTGCAATGGTAAGAAAAAGGTTTCATATGTAAAATTCTTCATTTGCAAGGAGTTGGGACCCTACGCGAACCTATGTTCAAATCATCATAGTATGCCCCAAATAATTCTATTGGATAATAATCAAGTTATAATACTACAATAGATGTGGAGGAATGATTAGATTTCATATGTTTTTATTAAAGAATTATGTCATTTGAGTGTTGTATCAATGACATACTGGTTATAATAATTATGGAGTATATATGGATTGTACTATAGTACTATTTCATTAAAGACTTGAGATTATGTGGAACTATGAATAGTGACTCAATAGAAGGTAAATTTTTGGAAAATATATGGTTGAGAGAAGATAAACCATAATATGGTTCTGATACTGAGATAATGATTTTGAAATAATACTTGTCTGATTTCGATACATTATATTGGATATTCTTGACTACCTTGAAACTGATTAATGATTTTTATATTCCGTTATTGTTTGAGTTTACAAAATTTTTGGATATAAGAAATATATCCTATATTCTATAATGAATGAGAGAGCATGAATGTAATCAAAAAGGTTTTATGGTAATTCAGGATGTTGCAGTGTTTTAAAAGAATACATGATGAAGGTGTTCTCATGTTATTAAGTGGAAAAAATGATTTTCAATGTGTTTAACATCCCTATAAATTTTGGACTGTGATTTTGGATAGAATAATTTAGGATAAGTATAGTTTGAGATAATTTTTGGATTTTCATAAAAAGGACAACTTGGAGGTCGGGCGACAACCCATCATGTCCGACAAGGCCGCGAGACTAGAACACGCAACTGAAGGGAGACAAGTATGTATCACCTACCATTGACCCACGTGATGCACTAGATTAAAAAATGTAGTTTTTTAAATGGTCTGGGATATGAATTATAAATTCATTTTTTTGAACCTTATACGAATAGGATAAATAGAATAATTTTTTAATTCTATTATCTTTTAGAGTGAAAGATGAGTTTTGGTTGAAATTAGTTAAAGGATGGAACTATACTTGTTAAGTATATATTTATATATTTTTCATCTCTTATTATATGAATAAATTAATTCGTAAACTTTAGTTAAGGTATCATAAAACTAAAAAGGTGTTATCTTAATATCTTATGTTTTGTGGGATAAATTATATTTTAAATCACTATATATTGATGGCTTTGAGGACCTAAATTCTACAATTGTTGGTGACTGATTGCCTCATTCAGTCTCTATAAATATTTACATTTATCCTATAATTATGTGTATAATAATTTCCACCAATGTTCTCCTAATCAAGATCATAATTTGGTGGTTAATTTTTAATTCCCCTTTTCCTCTTATTACGAATAAATTTTATTAACCCAATTTCCTATGTGGGTTTTCCCAGAAACTATTTTCTATTTTCGAACTTTTATTTAAAAAGAACAATTTTAAATTGCGAGGATGCTATTTATTTAAGGAGGGAAAAATGTAACACCCCAAGATTTCATAGTACGTTATTTCTTCAAAGTAATTCAATAACATACACTACACGCAACACTGAGTTCAAGCGCACCACGACCTACCAAACTAGCCGTTCAAAAGTAGTTAAGAATAGTATTAACTTAATTCTGGGTATTATATAATACTTATAATTTTAGAATCCTTATTAATAGTTTCCTAGACATAATGTAAGAACAAATACCATTTTTTCAGACAAAAGAAGTGTTTTTCAAAAACTAAAATTTTACCGCCTTTTAATGGCGAACCGTTTTTTTAAAACCAATATTTGAAACTTCTATATATTCAATTTGACAAAATAAAATTCTTCTTTAGAATCAAGACATAATAATTTAGTTTCCATAAGTTTTTGGTGTTTTTCTGATAACTTTCATATTTGGGTGAATAGTGAAAAATATTATACTTTAACTGAAAACAACTTTTTTAATCAAAATAATTTATAATGTTTAATTATACATTCTCATGGTTTAAGAGTCTACATAGATTATACTTTTACCATTTAATCTAATTCTGGTCATTGTAAGTAATGTTACAGTGAAATTGGACATAAACAAGTGTCAATCTTTTGATAGTAATTATTTCTTAAAAATACGTCTTTTGGTTTTGACAACGAGAATTAATTTCAAATTAATAAATGAAACTTTTATGTTTTGAATTTAGTAAAATAGAAATCTTTTTTGGATTTGGAACATCAAAATTAGCCTAGTGTGAAGTTTTGGTATATTTCTGCAAACTGTCAATTTTTGATGAATAGTGAAAAACACAGAGTTATTGTTTAAAACCAGCTTTTTATTTAAATAATTATTTATTTTATTTAAATTTATTTTTAGGTCAAAATAGATACATAAGACCTATATAAATTCAATATATTTCATCAGTGTCAGTTGATAATAATTTTAGGTATATGAAAATTTTATTGAACTTTTCACCGTCTTTACCCACCTCCAAGGAAAATTTGCAAATTCACATAAAACATAGTTTTACCACTTCTGTGAGTGGAATTTAAAATTTTTTAGAGACATGGTTAGAATTTTTAAGTAAAATGTGGTTCAATAAGATGAAAATATTTTTTGGTCAATAGTAACTTTGGACTTTTATTTACCACAGTTAAAGGTTAATAAGGTAATACAAGGTAAAAAAAATATTGTAACAATTCAAAATTACCTTAACACATGTCCTAACATTATTGGATGAGTAATGACCGACCATGGAAATCCTTGGGTTGGTTTTGGGACCCCATGAAGCTACTTATTAATGATAATGACGCTTTAGATTACTTAATTTAAAGTAAAGACAAAATTGACAGAGACAAATATTTTAGTAATTAATTTTTATATGGTGTTATATAAGTAATATTTTTGACTATAAATGATATTTGGAAAGATAAAAAGATTTAATACATCATGGTTTTTTTTTATAATTTTTAGAAATTATATAATTAACTTAATTTATGACACAATGATGATGCAATACTTACCTTATTAATGAAAAAATAAAATAAATGGTATTATAAGTATTAAAATAAATATAATATAAATGTTTTTTTGACATAAATAAATTTTATAGGTGAATATGACATGTTATTATTGATTGATTGTATATTTTTTGAGTTAATAATGTTGTGATGGCTTTCACAAAAAAAACCAATTAGTGTCAAAATTGACATAAATTAATATTTAAAACAAATACTATATTATTGGTTGATATAATATTCCTAAAAATGTATGGTTCAGAAAAAGGGATTAAATAATATTATATATGTCATTAATGATCCTCATTAGGTCTCATGTATGTTTAGAGTAAGTTTATTAACCATATAGAGTAAGAATACAAGAAGACACCGTAAAAGTTAAACTATTTAACTAAGAGTTTAATCTAAAAGATAAGGTTGAAATGGTAACCTAAACCTGTCTAAAAACTATTGGTTGAGAGGATTACAACCAATAAAAATCTATGGCTCTATTTAAATTCATTTTTAACCATTATAAACCGAATATGATTGTATAATAAATTAATACTGTAATCTTTTCCTAAAGTGACCCTCACCCCTATTATACAAGGGAACTTACCCTTCTCTCAAAATTACACTTCCATAGACATTTGGCTCAGCTGAAACCTACCCAAATATCCTCCCAACTTTTCTAACTTCATCATAGAAACCTTAATTTGGTCAGAAAGCCAACATAAGAATCCCTTATGATCAAATCAAAAGGAAGAACCTGAAGAATAGGTAATGACTTCACCACCATCTTTCAAGTTCTATTATTCTTCCACTTACTATTTCATTGTTGTTTTCATTCTAAAATAAGAACTCTAGTATCTTCAATATACTGTTATGTTATTATAAATATGTAACATCTATATTCATTATTCTATACATCTTATGAATGATAATGTCACCATGCATGTGTAAGTACCACTAACCGTCTCCACACAGTGGTGTAATTTGTTTTTTGACACTATCTTATTTGGATGGATATATTGATGAGTAATATGTATATAAATAATGAAAATAACATATTACTGTCTATGTAAAATTTATATACCATATAATACCACACATTTATGGAAATGATATGGTCGCTCGGGCGTACAAACGGATTACCGTCTCCACGACGCGATGAGATTCATTTCCACAATCACCATTCATCGATGATTATAAAAATATATATTACTAATAAGTATGTAATATATAACATAATAATTCTAATAGAGATATATATGTGTATATATATACTAAATTACAGATATCTTATTCACATAGTTCCGTTCAATACGATATGAAAACGGAAACAACGTTCATGCGTACGTACGGACTACCGTCTAAATAAACGGTGTTTTTAATTTCATATATGTGTATATTATACATATTTATAATCTAAATATATATGATTTATAAATCATGTTTTATATTATGGATGTATTTAAATCTTGGTCTATGTGATACAATCAACAGTAACATGTTAAAACACGTACGATAAAGAAAGCGATTATTACCCGAACTGTTAATTTAATATGGAAATTATTATTAAATTGGTATCATAAAGTCATTAATGAATCATGTATGATATCATAAATACTCATATTGTTCTTCTATACGTAAATAACATACTACTATCTACATACACGAGGTTAAACGTACCCTCGACTAATGGAAAGTGCAAGGTAAGGGGTTTTCATCTCACTCCTTATTCCCGTGAGATTCATGCCATGTTGACACTATTTCCTTTTGTGTGGTGTATGTACTACCCATAATTGTATTATTTGTGTAATACACTTTAATTTATGTGTATATACAAATTTATTGTATGATACTTCATTCATAGAGTGTATGTTTCGCAATTTACCAAATTGGTAGAGGTTAATTTCACAATCTCTTTATTATCCGAGGTTGTTTTTACGTAAGTATCTACTGGGACACATTTATTATCGATGTCCATGTTTAATAAAATTGTTTTAATAGGGATTATTTTAAGTTAATTTTTAATAAAACATCATTTTAAATATTTTAAATATTTATTCTTCTAAACCATTCTCATTAATTTCCATGTTTTCAAAATGTTTTTAAGGATTCATTTAAATTGAAATGAATGTTTTAAAATGTTAATTACATTCAAAAGATTCAATGTGGTAGGAGACACTTTGATTCAAAAATTTATTTAAATGTCTTCCTTTATAAATTGTGTGGATTTTTAATGTTTTCAAGAAAAAGGTATATTTCTCTCAAAGAGTTTTACAAATCATTTTCATCTATATCAAAATCCTATAATGGATTTTAAACTTGTTTGAAGTTGATTTATTATGATACAAATCATATTTATTTTATTAAAGTTTATTTGATATGTTTGAATATGTATGTGTTATTTTTATATCATTCATGGTTTATGGGTAAAGTATTGATATTTCATATTCCATTTTTAAAACGAATATTTATGTTATGTTTAAACCTTTTCATATGAAGAATTCATTAGGCTTAGAAAGTGATGGATGGAGCCTACTATAGCTCCTTGATGCATCGGTAGGTCTAATGAGACAATCTAGTGTCTTGGGATAAGGCCTTGACAAAATATAATTTGTAGTCCTGGCACAAGGCCTTGACTATGTGGCTATGCTAGTCTGGCATTATGAATTCCATCATTATGAAAGTTTCTATTGATATTTCATGTGATTATTCGACTAGTATAATATCCATGTGAATAAGTAAATTGCTTAATTTTATTGTATCATTTCCATATTATGCATATGTATATGTTTAAAAAGGTGGAATGCCCCGCCCTCAGTTACCTAGAGTCGGTGGATTATTACATAACATTGGCATGATCACAAAAGATCAAGTCTCGATAGACCGACTAATTTAGTAGCCTTCAAATAACTAGATACACTCGTAAAGTTTACATTACATCCTAAAGTGAAAAATACAACGAAATCTTGTCTCCACACTCATATCCCCTAATACCATCCATGCAGTTCATTCATAAAATACTTATTCACATACTAGGAAAAATAAAACATAGAAAGGGGTGAGCTCAAATCCTCAGTTATTATAACAATATAGTAGAAACATTCATAAATAAGCATAAACATTTAAGGAAATGTATAAGTAAAACAAAATCCTTTTAAACATGTACTTTTGAATAATAAGGAAAAAATAAAATTAAATAATTCTATTTACTTGTTCACATGGATATTCTATTAGTCGAATAATCACATGCAATATAAATAACCACTTTCATAATGATGGAATGCATAATGCCAGACTATCATAACCATGT
The DNA here is from genome assembly GCA_963277665.1 of Viscum album. Taxonomy (NCBI): domain Eukaryota; kingdom Viridiplantae; phylum Streptophyta; class Magnoliopsida; order Santalales; family Viscaceae; genus Viscum; species Viscum album. The sequence goes on along the minus strand of OY728161.1, from coordinate 575,070,197 downwards.
AGCCAAGGACTGCCAAGACTAAAAATAAGATTTAGTCAAGCCCTAGTTAGAAGAAACTAGTTTGTATTATGAGACATACCGATGCCTCTAGGTGCTATAGTGGGCTCCACCGGTCACTTATTATGTCCAATGCATTCCTCATATGAACATGTTTAAACATAACATAAACATTCGTATTAAAAATAGCATACGAAATGTCAATACTTTATCCATAATCCATGAATGGTATAAAAATAACACATCAAATGTAAAACATACCACAAAACCTACAATATAATATGGAAGTTTTGTATCATAATAAATCAACTTCAAATATTCTTAATATCCATCAAAGGATGTTGAAATAGATGAAATCAAAACTATTTAAGAGAAATAAATCTTTTTTTTAAATCATTTAAAAGTCACATAATTATAACATAAATCCTTTAATTTAAAAATGTCCTTATAATATTTTAAGGGAATCTTCAATGATTTTATAACGGTGGAAAATAGCCGCACCCGCTGTATAAGTTAAAAAAAGTCATTATTACCTTAAGTCTATCGAGAAGGTTAAAAAAGTCCTTGTTTGGAAAACGACAGAAATATTACTTTATAAACTTCTTATAAAAAGTCAAACAAGGGTATAAATGACTTTAACCCATATTCTGTAAAATATTAATAATGTTTTCAAATATATATTTAAGAAAAATGGATGTGGATGATAAAGAGGTCCAAGTAGATCATTACGTATAAAAAACCTTGGATAATGACGAGATTGTGAAATAAACCCTTACCTTATACATTTCCTTGGTCGAGGGTAGATTAACCTCCGATATAATAGTTAAATAATTGTCCTTAAATTATAAAAGAATCATATAGATAAATATGATATCATATATGATCTTTTAATATTTTATTGTTAATAATATTTTAGTATTATCGTCGTTTCGGGTGTTAACTTACTCGTTTTCTTTTATATGATTTGTTACATAAGTCATGTTTGTTATGGATAGGTTCTATATTATTCATATCTAGAATGATATTAAGTATTTAAATATTATTTTTAACCATAAAATGAAAATTATACTTGAATGGGTATGATGGGGAAATGAATCTCATCGCGTTCGTGGAGACGGTAATCCGTACGTACGCACGAACGCTACTTCCATTTCATTTTCCATTTTTAAAGAAATAAAAAACAAATTATACATAGGTATATTATTATTCCAGTATAATATAATATCTTATATATATTACTTATGTTCATTAATACCATCCATTATACGTTCCAATTATGGTATGAATGAGTCATATCACATTGAGGGGGAGATAGTCCACACTTCCTTAGATGAAATTATCGTATATATATACAATAAGAAACGAATAATGGTATGATATAAAATGAAATAATAAAAGATTATATATAAAATAAATATCATAACATCATATTTAATTATAGTTACATCATAATGGCCACTATGAGAGGCGGTAGGATATAATTGGACAATCATCGTTTCGTGAGGCGTTTGGTTTCCATCCACAAAAACATTATGTTCTTCACCCAGTAGATGGAGGTGTGTGTGAGTGTAGTTCGAATACATCCCATTAAAATATCCTAGTATATTTAGGATACTGGTTTTGATACATAATAGAATAATAACAAGAGTTTAGGGATTGGAGAAATAAAATAATAGAAAAAAAGCTAAAGAGAAATTGGTACCTTTAATTTGGGTAACTCTATTTGGTTTGAACCCAAAAGGACTCTTGATGTTACTTATGCCTAAGTTAAGGCTTCTAGTAAGAGGAGAGGGATGTAGGGAGATTATTTGTATATAGGTTGGTCAAACCAAAAGGCTTGAGAGGTGTGATGAATTGTTTAGAATTGGTGTCCTTTATAAGGGGGAGGAGGGTCTCTTTAGGAAACACTTATTGTATTATTATATAATAAATTCATATTCGGTTTATAATGGCTCCAAACTGGATTTTTTAAAGTATATGGTGGAAATGGGTCGAAAAACACTCAACCCATCAGTTTTAGACAAGTTCGGGTCACTATTTTACCCATATCTTTTAGATTTAACTCTTAGTTAAATAGTATGATAGTTAGCATGTCTCTTTGTATTTTTATATTATATGGTTAATAAACATACTATAAATTATCAAGAATACCCCAAGTGTTTAATTAATGAATTACCTATCATCATATAGGACCTTTGTCCGAATCATAGATGTTTAGGAATATTATATCAATTAATAATATAATATTTGTTTTAAAAACTCTTCCATGTCAATTTTGACACTATTTAATAAAGGATTTTTATTAAAGTAAAAATAACATTATTAATTCGAACCAAATTCATTTAATCAATCCTAACATATCATATTAACCAATAAAATTCTTGGAATTCATTAAAAGTCTCAAATTATATTTATTTGGGAATTTATAAGGTTAATTATTTTAATATTTAATTAATATGGTAATTACTATATCATAATTGTGTTATATATAAATTTAATTATTTAATATCTAAAAATTCTAAATAAAATACTATTATTTAGGAAATACTTTTACATTTTTAAGTAATATTTATAATCTAATTTATCTTATGTATAACCCTATATTAAATTTTTTTAGTAATTAAACATTGATTTTAACTCTTTTTACTCTTCATTGAATTAAATAATAATATATGTCCTAATATAATCCAAGTGAACCAAAGAGGTTCATATTTTATTCCTAAGGTGGTTTTTGGTCGAATTATACTTAGCCAATAGAATTAGTACTTGTGTTAGGGTGATAATAATATCATTTTTACCCTTAATTACCCTATTTACTTTTTACCGTGGAAAATAAAAGTAAAAAGACACTATTACAAGAAAACTATTTTTATCTTATTGAACCCAAATTTACTCCTTGATATTAACTATGTCTCTTGGATTTTCGAAATTCCACTCACAGAAGCGGTAAAATTATGGTTTATGTGAATTTGTAAATTCTCCTAGGAGATGGGTAAAAGACGGTCAAAACGTTAATAAAATTTTTATATGTCTAAAACTATTAATAACAGACTCCAATAAATTAAATTGAAATTATATAGGTATTAATTATCTATTTTGACCTAACATAAATAATTATTTAAATAAAAATTCGGTTTTAACCAATAACTTAATGGTTTTCACTATTCATCAAAAAGTAAATGTTTTCAGAAATATAAAAAAAATTCAACCTAAGCTAATTTGGATATTCATAATTAAATAATGAAGTATATTTTACCAAATTCAAAACAATGAATTTGTACTTATTAATTTAAAATTAATTCCCGCTGTCAAAACCAAAAGGCATATTTTTAAAAAAATAATAACTATCAAAAGTTTGACACTTGTTTATGTCCAATTTCAAAGTGAAATTACATACAATGACCATCATTGGATTAAATGGTAAAAATATAATCTATTTATACTTAAAAACCAATAAAATTTATAATTTAACAATATAAATTATTTTGATTAAAAAAGTTGTTTTTAGTTAAAATATAGTATTTTTCACTATTCACCCAAATATGAAAGTTATCAGAAATACAAAAAACATATATTGAAACTAAATTATTATTTCCCAATTCTAGAGAAGAAGTTTATTTTTTCAAATTTAATATATAAAAGTTTCAAATATTGGATTTAAAAAGGATTCTCCATTAAAAGGCGGTAAAATTGCATTTTTTGAAAAATATTTCGTTTATCTGAAAACATGAATTTGTTCTTACATTATGTCTAAGAAACTCATAAAATGAACTCTAAAATTATAAGTATTATATAAAGTTCAAAATTTAGTTAATACTATTCATAACTGCTTTTGAACAACTAGTTTGGTAAGTCATGGTGCGCTAGAACTCGGTGTTGCATGTAGTGCAAGTTATTGAATTACTTTGGAGAAATAACGTACTATGAAATCTTGGGGTGTTACATTATTCCCTCCTTCAATAAATTTCTTCCTTGCAATTTCAAATTGTTCTTCGAAAATAACTAGTTAAAAATAAAAAATACCATTGTAGGAAAACCCACATCGGAAATTGAGTTTATAAAATTTAGTCTTAATAAGGGAAAAATGGGGAATGAAAAAGTCACCACCAAATTATGATCTCAATTATGAGATAATTGGTGGAAATTAGAGACACATAATTTTAGGAAAAACTTAAATATTTATAGGGAGTTATTGAGGTCATCGATCACAAACAATTATAGAATTTTGGGCTTCAAAGCCATCAATCTATGATGATTTAAAATATGACCGGATCAAAAAATATAAGGTATTAGGATAAAAATTATTTAGTTTTAAGACCCCATAGCTAATGTTTAAGAATAATTTATTCCTAGAATAAGAGAATACAAAATATATACATGAAAAGTAGAGTTCCATCCTTTAAATAATTTCTACCACAAAACCATATTTCACTCTAAAAGATAAAAAAAATTATTCTAATTATCCTATTCGTGTAGGGTTAAAAAAATGAATTTATAATTCATATTCCAGAACCTTTATAAAAACTACATTATTCAATCCAGGAAATCACGTGGTTCAGTGGTAGGTGATACACTATTGTTGGCCTTCAGTAGCAGTTTCAAGTATCGCGGCCTTGCCGGACGTGACAGGTTGCCACCAGACCCTTGTGTTGTCCTTTTATGGCAATCCAAAAAATAATCTCAAACTAGAATTTTCCAAAATACTTCTATCCAAACTCACAGTCCAAAATTTATAAGGAAGGTAAACACAATGAAGATCCTTTTTTCCACATAATAATGTGTAACACCTTCATCATTCATTCTATTAAAACACTACAACATCCTAAATTACCATAAAACCTTATTGATTTCATTCATTATACCTTATTACTTATAGAATACTTTATATAATCCTTCAATCCAAAACTGTTGTATACTCCAACAATGATGGAATATACAAATCATTAATCAGTTTCAAGGTAGTGAAGAATATCAAATATAATTTATCCAAATCCATCATGTATTATTTCAAAATCACTACCTCGGTATCAGAACCATATTATGGTTTATCTTTCTCCAAACTATATATTTTTAAAAAATTTAACCTTCTATTTAGTCACTTTTCTTGGTTCCACACAATCTGAACTCCTTAATGAAGTAGTACGGCAATACAATCCTTAAAATCTCCATAATTATTATATCTTGTATGGCGTTGATACAACACTCAAATGACATAATTCTTTAATATCAACATAAGAACTCTAATCATTCCTCCTCATCTGTGGTAGAATCATAACATAATTATTATCCAATAGCATCATTTGGGGAATACTATGATGATTTGAAAATTGGATTGCGCAGTGTCCCAAATCCTTGTAGATGAATCATTTTATATTTGAAACCTTTTTCTTACCCTTGCTGTCACGTACATGGTGTCCCTTTTCTCCACACTTATAACAAACTCCCATTCCCTTCAGGAAAGTTCCAGGGTGTTTCTACCCACAGTTACTACATATGGAAAAATTATTATTTTCCCTCTTCCCTTTATCCATCTTTCTCTTTTCTATCATTTTCTTCTAGTTTTTCCCTTCAAAGCCATATGACTCAAGGAATTATTTACTTATATTTTTATCACATGATACTATTTCTTCATATATTTAGAATACATGGGAGACAATTTCCCTTCTACATTTTGGCTTAATACCGTGAAAGATATGATCCTTCTTACTCTTTGGATCATACGTATTGCTGGAGTTCACATTCCTTATACTGGGCACCATTTATATACAATGGTATACACTAGTTCAGTTTAGGAATTGCAATGAATAATTACATACTTATAAAATACATAACATAGACTGATCATTTTATGGATATAATCCATAATCATAAAAATGTTTTCATTAAAAAAGTATATACTCATAAACCCTTTATAATTGTTTTAAAGGAAATGATAATTATCCTATGAATATCCCCCGAGAGTGTTGTAACCAAGAGTGCAGCAAGGCCCTTTGTCATGCACCAGTTCCCGTTCGAGTCTAGCTCAAAGCGGTGTTTTCAGATTTTACCCCTAGGAACATCTGTGCCAGAGCCGCCTCTACCTTCTCGTATCCAGACATGGATTTATTGCTCCGAAAACTCACAAAATCTTTACAATATCAAAATTCTAGGAAGTTTTACTATACTAATCTTCAATGTCCATATTAGGTCTATGTGTTCTAATCAAAGTTTATTTAAATATATCTTCCAAGGATTGTACTAAACTTTCTCTGATACCAACTGTAACACCCCAACCCCAGTTACCCAGATTCAGTGCATTACTACATAACATTTCCATGATCACAAATGATCATTTCTCGAAATACCGATTAGTTTTGTAGAATTGGAATAACTAGATAGATTCGTAATGATTACATTACATCATAAAGTGTAAACTACAAAAAAATCTTGTCTCCACACTCATATCCCCTTAAACTATCCCTTCAGGTCATTCATAAAATACTTCTTCACATCCTGGGAAAAATAAAACATAGAAAGGGGTGAGCTCGAATGCTCAGTAAGGATAACAATATAGCAGAATCTTTCATAAATAAGCATAAAAATTTAAGGCAATGTATAACTAAAAAAAATTCCTTATATCATTAACTTCAGCATAATATAGAAAAAATAAAATGAAATAATGGCATTTAATTATTCACATAGATATTTTACTAGTCAAATAATAACATGCAATATCTATAACCACTTTCATAATGATGAAATGCATAATTCCAGACTATCATAACCACATAGCCAAGTCCTCGTGCCAAGACTACAAATATGATTTTGTCAAGGCCTCGTCCCAAGAAACTAGTTTGTATTGTGAGACCTACCGATGCATCGAGGAGATATAGTGGGTTCCCCCATCAATCATTAACTCCAATGCATTTCTCATACGAATAGGTTTAAACATAACATAAACATTCGTATAAAAAATAGCATACGAAATGTCAATACTTTCTCTATAAACCATGAATGGTATAAAAATAACACATCCACAGTAAAACATTCCACAAAACCTTCAATAAAATATGGATGTTTTGTATCATAATAAATAAACTTCAAATAAGCCTAAAATCCATCAAAGGATGTTGACATGGATGAAATTATATCTATTTGAGAGAAATATCTCTTTTATTAAATCATTTAAAAGACACATAATTATAAAATAAAACCTTTACTTTGAAAATATTATTATAATATTGTAAGGGAATCATAGAAGATTTTATAATGGCAGAAAATAGCCACATCCGCCGTATAAGCTAAAAAAGACATTCTTACCTTAATTCTGTCGAAAATGTTAAAAAGACCTTGTTTGGAAAATGACGGAAAGATTCCATTATAAACTTCTTATAAAAATTAAAACAAGGGTATAAATGACTTTAAACCATATTCTTTAAAATATTAAGAATGTTTTGAAATAAATTTTTATGAAACATGGATGTGGATGATAAAGAGGTCCCAGTAGATCATTACTTATAAACAACCTCGGATAATGAAGAGATTGTGAAATAAACCCTTACCTTTTACTTTTCCATGGTTGAGGGTGAGATAACCTATTGTATAATAGTTAAATCATTGTTACTAAATTATAAAATAATCATATAGATAAATATGATATCATATATGATCTTTTAATATTTCTTTGTTAATAATATTTTAGTATTATCGTCGTTTCGGGTGTTAACTTACTCAATTTCTTTTATATGTTATTTTTTCATAAATCATGATTGTTATTGATAGGTTGTATATTCTTCATATCCAGAATGATATTAAGTATTTAAAAATTATTTTTAACCATCAAATGAAAATTATTCTTGAATGGGTATGATGGGGAAATGAATCTCATCATGTTCGTGGAGATGGTAATCCGTACGTACGCCCAAACGCTACTTCCATTTCATTTTTCATTTTAAAAGGAGTAAAAAAATTGATACATATGTGTATTATTATTATAGTATAATATAATAACTTATATATTTTACTGAATTTCATTAATACCATATTTTATACGTTCCATGTTTGCTATGAACGAGTCATATCACTTTGAGGGGGCGGTAGTCCACACTTCCTCAAATGGAATTATCATATACATATATATCTTGAAACAAATAATGGTATGCTGTAAAATGGAATCACAGAATCATATATATAAAATTCATATCATTAATATAATATTTAATTTTTGTTCCATCATAATAGCCACCATGAGAGGCGGTAGGGGATAATTCAACGATCATCGTTTCGTGAGGCGTTTGGTTGCCATCCACAAAAAAATTATGTTCTTCACCCATTAGATGGAGGTGTGTGTAAGTGTAGTAAGAATACATCTCATAAGAATATCCTAGTATATTTAAGATACTGATTTTGTTAGAAAATATATGAATAAGAAGAGTTTAGGGTTTGGAGAAGTAAAATAAAAGAAAAGAAGCTAAGATAAATCGTTTCTTTTAATTTGGTTAACTCCGTTTGTTTTAAACCAAAAAGGAGACTTGAAGTGCCTTATGCCTAAGGTAAGGCTTATAGGGGGATGAGAGGGATGTAGGGAGATTAATTGGGCAGATTTTGGATGATCCAAAAGGCTTGAGATGTGTGAGTAATTGGTTATAAGTGGTGTCCTTTTATAAGGGGGAGGAGGGGCTCTTTAGGAAAAACTTAATGTATTATTATAAAATGAATTCATATTCGGTTTATAATGGCTAAAAATAGGATTATTTAAAATCAATGTTGGGTATGGGTCTAAAAAAACTCAACCAATATCTTTTAGACAAGTTCGGGTCACTATTTTACCCCAATCTTTTAGATTTAACTCTTAGTTATATAGTTTGACAGTTGCCATCTCTCTTCGTATTTTTATATTATATGGTAAATAAGATTACTATAAACTGTTAATATAACCCCAAGTGGTTAATTAATGACATACCTATCATCAGATAAGTCTTTTTTCTGAACCTTATATTTTTTTGAATATTATATTAATTAATAATATTATATTTGTTTTAAAAACTCTTTTATGTCAATTTTGACAGTATTTAATATTTGATTTTTGATGAAGTCTTAATAACATTATTAATTCGATCCAAATTCATTTAATCAATCCAAAAATGTCATATTAACCAATAAAATTCTTTTAATTCATTAAGAGTCTCAAATTATATTTATTTGGGTATTTATAATATCAATTATTTTAATATTTCACTAATAAGGTAATTACTACATCATCATTGTGTTAGAAATAAATTAAATTATTTAATGTCTAAAAATTATAAATAAAATACCATTATGTAGGAAATATTTTTATATTTCTAATGAATATTAATAATAGAATTTATTTTATGTATAAATCTATATTAAAAATGTTTTACTTATTAAACTTTGATTTTAACTCTTCTTACTCTTCTTTGAATTAAATAATAATAAATGTCTTAATCTTTTCCAAATGAACCAAAGAGGTTCATATTCTATTCCTAAGGTTTTTTTGGTAGAATTATACTTAGCCAACAGAATTAGGACATGTGTTAGGGTAATAATAATATCATTTTTACCCTTAATTACCCTATTTACTTTTTACCATGGTAAATAAAAGTAAAAAGATACTATTCAAAAAAATTATTTTTATCATATTGAACCACATTATACTCTTTGATATTAACCATGTCTCTCGGATTTTTGAAATTCTACTCACATAAGCAGTAAAATTATGCTATATGTGAATTTTGTAAATTCTCCTTGGAGATGGGTAAAAGACGATGAAAAGTTCAATAAAAAAATTTTATGTCTAAAATTATTAAAAACCGACTCGAATGAATTACATTGAACTTATATAGGTATTATGTATCTATTTTGACCTAAAATGAATTTATATAAAATAAATAATTATTTATATAAAAAGTCGGATTTAACCAATAACTCAGTGTTTTTTCACTATTCATCATAAAATAAACGTTTTTAGAAAAAAACCCAAAATTCACCCTAATCTAATTTTGATATTCCGAATTAAATAATGAAGCCTATTTTACAAAATTCAAAACATAGAAGTTGTATTTATTAATTTAAAATTAATTCCCGCTGTCAAAACCAAAAGCCGTATTTTTAAGAAATAATAACTATCAAAAGTTTGGCACTTGTTTATGTCCAATTTCAAAGTGAAATTACATAAAATGACCATAATTTGATTAAATGGTAAAAATATAATCTATTTATACTCCAAAAACCATTATAATTTATAATTTAACACTATAAATTAATTTGATTAAAATAGTTGTTTTTAGTTAAAATAATGTATTTTTTACTATTCACCCAAATGTGAAAGTTATCAGAAAAACACCAAAACTTTATTGAAACTAAATTCTTATGTCCTGATTATAAAGGAGAAGTTTATTTTGTCAAATTGAATATTTAAAAGTTTCAAATATTGGATTTAAAAAGTCTTCTCCATTAAAAGGCGGTAAAATTGCATTTTTTAAAAAATGCTTCTTTTATCTGAAAAAATGTATTTGTTCTTACATTATATTAAGGAACACTTAATATTGACTCTAAAATTATAAGTATTATATAAAGTTTAAAATTATTTAATACTATTCATAATTTCTTTTGAATGGCTAGTTTGGTAAGTCATGCTGCGCTATAACTCAGTGTTACGTGTATTGCAAGTTACTGAATTACTTTGAAGAAATAATGTACTATGAAATCCTGGGGTGTTACAAAAGGATTTTGTTTTAGGCTTATACATTGAATTAAATGTTTATGCTTATTTATGAATTTTTCTACTATATTTTTATCCTTACTGAGCATCTGAGCTCACCCCGTTCTATGTTTTAATTTTCACAGGATTCTAAGAAGTGTATTATGATTGATTAGCAGGGTTATGCTAGGGGATTAATGACATTCTCAACGGATCATTTATGCTGTGTTTTATTTTCTAAAGTGTAATGTAACGTCCATGTATTTAATTTATTTTCCAAAACTGCTAAAATGATCATTCTTTCGGGACTTGATTCATTGTAATCAAGACAATGTATTAAAATAATGCACCGAATCTGGGTAATTAGGGTCGGGGCGTTACACTATGCATCTGGGAACGAATATATTTTATTGAGAGATTCCTGAGTATTAATAGTTGAATGGATTTAAATGATATATATATGACTATATAAATAAGGGTTTTACATCTTAGTAGCTTAAAAAAGAAAGAATATTATTAGAGGAAAAAATTCAACATTTTCTGGTGTGAGATTCAAAATGTAAAAAATGAAATATGTATTTAGTTTTGAGAAAAGAAATGTTTTGTCAAGGTAACAATGCACATTGGGATTATTTGATCGATTGACTATATCTATATATTTAATTCTTATTAGATTATATTACAATTAGATCAAATTTCTAGAATATATCTAATGGAAATTATTAGTTTTAAATTATTACCTTTCTCTATTTTATTAGACCATGATCATAGGTAGATATATAATTTTTTTAAAGAAATTCAGAAGTCATTGGGAACTGAATTAAATTTTACCATATTTTTCATACCCAGATTGATGGTCAATCTATGAAGTGGATTTAGTCTTTTGATGAAACACTTCATCCAATGGATTCCCAGGGAATTTGGGATCAAATTATTTCATTGGTTTATATTTATTATAAAATAATTTCCCCACATGTATATATATGGAAGCTTTTGAGGCATTATATGGAATGTTGTGTTATACACCGACATTTTAAGATGAAGAAGGAGAGTGGAAGATGGTGGAATAGATTTAGTATAGGAAATGCATGATAAGGTATAAATTATCCAATAACATATACTAATTTATTAGAATAAGGAGAAACGTTATGCAGAAAACTGAGAGAGTGATCGTTCTTTCTGGGATGACGATCATGTCTTACTAAAACATACTTCTGAAAAATGGGTTAAATTTTTTGGTAATAATTAGGTGAAAAATATGTGTTTAATTGGACCATTATAAATACTAGAGATTGTTCAATAATTGTCATTCCTAGTGGATTTTTGTAACGCCCCGACCCTAGTTACCCAGAGTCGGTGCATTATTACATAAAATTGGCATGATCACAAGAAATATCAAATCTCGAAAGAAAGATTGGTTTAGTAGCCTTGGAAACACTAGATACATCCATAAGTTTTACATTACATCATAAAAAAAACATCTTGTCTTCATATCCCCTCATACTATCCCTGCAGGTCATTCATAAATTATTTCTTCATAATCCTGGGAAAAATAAAACATTGAAAGGGGTGAGCTCAGATGCTCAGTAAGGATAACATTATAGCAGAAGCTTTCATAAAGAAACATAAACACTTAAGGAAATTTATAACTAAAACAAAAGCCTTTTAAACTTGAACTTCAGCATAAAACGGAAAAGGTAAAATGAAATAATGCCATTTACTTACTCACATGGATATTCTACTAGTCGAATGATCACATGCAATATCAATAATCACTTTCATAATGATGGAATTCATAATGCCAGACTATCATAACCACATAGCCAAGGCCTCGTGCCAAGACTACAAATAAGATTTTGCCAAGGCCTTGTGACAAGACACTAGTTTGTCTCATGAGACCTACCGATGCATTGAGGAGCTATAGCGGGCTCCACCCGTCACTTACTAAGTCCAATGCATTCCTCATATTAATATGTTTAAACATAAAATAAACATTCGTATTAAAACTAGCACACGAAATGTCAATACTTTAACCACAAACCATGAATGGTATAAAAATAGAACATCCAAAGTCAATCATAACTCATTTGATACAATATGGAAGATTTTATTGTATCACATTAACCTCAATCATGAATAATGAAGGATGTTGACATAGATGAAAATAATCATCAAAACTATTTGAGGGAAATATCCCCCTTTTCTTGAAATCATTTAAAAGTCACACTATTTGTCAAGAAGCCATTTAAAAATAGATTTTTTTGAATCAAAGTGTCCCATAACACTTTGAAACTTTTAAAAGGAGTTTTAATTTTAAATCATTAATTTCCATATAAATAAATCCTTAAAACCATTTTTAAAACATGGACATTAATGAGGAAGATATAGAAGAATAAGTCTTTAAATCATTTTAAAATGCTATTTTGGTTAGAGATTCTAACCAAAAGAGAGACACTTGAATACAAATATTTGAGGTAATCAAAAATTTGTAATATCACGAGAATAAAGGTATTCATGATATACTATGTCAAAGTACATTATATACACCACATAAAAGTGATTTGGTGTATATCATCAAAGAAGTCTCAATGGAATGTAAATTGATATGAAATCTCTCATAAAGGTTGTATCCTTAGGTTAAGGATAAATCAACGACATAATTATGTGTGACAAATATAAATACACTAAATATGATTGGATATTCAGTGTAAAACAATCAAAGTACATTCACACATAGTCTTGTAAAAAAACAACACCAATGAATTGGATGTTTAACTCAACAAATGGAGAATGAGTTAAAATTACTCTTATCAAATTCATATCGATGACATGAGAAATTATCAATGGTGTGATTATGTGTATCAAAAGTATATCCACAGGAAGGGGAGTGGAATTTATGACATAACCAAATGAATAGTGATTCCACACATAATTTTGGAGTAATATAATCAATGAAATATGCATAAAGCCGAATGAGTGGAAATTGAAATCTCAAATTCCCTTATCGATTTGGTATCTTATGAAACATGCACCCATGAAATAATTATCATACCATGATTATGTAAATACCCATAAATTAAAGTATATTACACAATGAATACAATCATGGGCAGTACACATACACCACAAGTAATAATTAAGTGGTGAACAATGGAATTCTCACGAAATTAAGAGCGAGATAAGAAACTCCTTACCACGTTAATCAACTGAGTCGTATGGCCAAAAGTTTATAACCACCAAATGATTTACAGAATAACATGAATATAAAGATAATCATGATAATATATATCAAATGGCAGTACACAATACACCACTTTCAATAATTTAGTGGCGAACAATGGAAATCTCACGGAATTGAAAGTGAGATAAGAAAATCCCTTACATGTACTTTTTCCTTGGTCGATGGTATGTTTACCTCCTGTATAATGGTGAAATAATTGTTATTGAATAATACAAGAATCATTTACTTTAATATGATATCATATATGATCTTTTAACATTGATTTGTTAATAATATCTTAGAATTATCGTTATTTCGGGTGTTAACAGGTTCATTTTACTTTATATTCTTTGTTATGTGAGCCATATTCGTTATTAATGGGATGTATATTATTCATATACATAATGATATCAAGTCCTTAGATACTATTTTTAAATCATCAAATGATAATTAAACATGAATGGATACGATGGAGAATGAATCTTATCGCGTTTGTGGAGACGGTAGTCCGTACGTACGCACGAGTGACAATATCATTCTTTTGATATTAAAATAATATATAAATGGATGTTATATCATATATACAGAATAATTAACATGTTATATTTATTATTTACATGAGTTGCACATCATTATTATACACATCCAAATAATAATATGTTGAATAACAATTACACCACGACGTGGAGACGGTAAGCCGTACGTACGCACGTATGGTGACATGTTATTCAAAGGGTGGATAGAATACTGAATATGGTTGTACCATATTTATAATAACACCACAGTATATTTGAGATACTGGAGTTATTATTTTAGAATGTTAAGAACAAAGAAAGAAGAAGTGGAAGAAGAAAGGAACTTGAAAAGGGGTGGTGAAAACATTACCTCTTCTTCGGGTTCTTCGTTTTGATTTGATCAAAAGGGCTCCTTAGGTTGGCTTTATGATCTAACTAAGGCCTATAGGTTGTAGTGAGGGAAGTTGGGAGAGTATTTGGATAGGGGTTGGACGAGCCAAGTGTCTTGAGAGGTGTGAGGAATGAGTAGAAGTGGTCTCCTTTTATAAGGGACAGGAGGGGCTCTTTAGGAAAGAGTGAACGTATTACATTATAATATAATTATATTCGGTTTATAATGGTCCAAAAATAATTGAGGTAGAATATAAGATGACTAATTTTCTAAATAACATCAACCAATAAGAATTGGACAGGTTTTAGATAATATTTTAATCATTATAATCTTATTTATTTAAAGGATTTATTAATGAGGTAAACATTGCATCATTATTGTGTCATTAATAATTTAAATTATTTGATGTCTAAAAATTATAAATAAAATATCATTATGTAGAAAACCGTTTTATCTTTCTAATGAATATTTATAATTGAAAATCCAACATGTATACCCCTATGTAAAAAATTTTCTTCTAAAAGATGTAAGCTTATGCCATTTTTATTTTTATTTTAACTTTATTAATATAATGTGTCCCTACCACATACAGGTGGCTCCAAGGGGTCTCCAAATCGACCCAAGGATTCCCATAGTCGGGTATGTGTCCACCAATAAGGTTAGGACACGTTTTAGGGTAATTTTGTATTAATATAATATTTTTTTAACCCTTATTTACTGGATTTACACTTAACCATGGTAAATAAAATATTTACCACAGTAATTATTCAAAATGTTTAAAAATAAAAGTTACATATTTACAAAATTTGGACATACTAATTCCAAATATGGAATCCATTTTTCTAAATTCAAAACACAGAAGTGGCAGAAATTAATTTAAAATTAATTCCCGCTGTCAAAACAAAAAGCGTGTTTTTAAGAAGTAATAACTATCAAAAGATTGACACTTGTTTATGTTCGGTTTAATTGTAAAATTATGTCCAATGACCAACATTATATTAAATGGTAAAAATATATTCTAAATATACTTTAATACCACTCAAATTCACAATTTATCACTATTAATTATTTTGATTAAAAAAGTTGTTTTTAATTAAAATTTAGTAATTTTCACTATCCATCAAAATATGAAAGTTATCCAAAAAGTACCAAAATTTCACCTTAGGCTAAATTCGATATTCCGAATCCAAAAATGAAGTCCATTTTAAAATATAAAATATATATAATTTCAAAATTTATGTATTACTATTCATAACGGCTAGTTTGATTAGTTGTGGCGTGTGTTAAAACTCAAGGTTCCGTACAACACACGCAACTATTTTATTCAAAGGAAAACGTACCGTGGAAGCTTGGGATGTTTCATTTTAAATTTTTTGATGTCCCAATTTATTCAGATAGTTTAAAATATTTTATTTAAAAAGGTTTCACTATTAAAAGTTGATAAAAGTGCAATACTGAAAATGAATCTGTTCTTGCATTATGACTAAGAAACTCATAATAGGGATTCTAAAATTATAAGGATTATATAAAGTTCAAAATGTAGTTAATACTATTCATGACCTCTTTTAATGGCTTTTATTTGTACGTCATGGTGTGATTGAACTCGGTGTTGCGTGTAGTGCAAGTTATTGAATTATTTTTAAGAAATAACACACTATGAAATCCTGGGGTGTTATATTCTCCCCTCCTTAAATAAATTGCGTCCTCGCAATTTGAAATTGTTTTTCGAAAATAAAAGGTTGAAAGTAGAAAATATATTTGTGGGAAAACCCACATCAGAAATTGGGTTACTAAAATTTAGTCTTAATATATGGAAAAGAGAAATGAAAGGGTCACCACCAAATTATGATCTCGATTAGGAGAACATTGCTGGCAATTAGAGACATATAATTGGAGGAAAAACGTAAATATTTATAAGTAGTGATTGAGGTCATCAATCACAAACAAGTATAAAATTGAGGTCCTTAAACTCATCAATATATGATGATTTGAAATACCATCGGTCCAAGAAAACATAGGGTATTGGGATAACACATTTTTGACGTTTCAAAATATCGTAGTTGAAATCCCACATCGAAAAATGAATTAATGAGGCCTCTATTTAAAATAAAGAGTGGAAAGTATGAAGATTACCGAAAATAACACATACTAGGGTTCCATGTAGGAAAATATGGATATGGAAGAGAAATCTAACCATCAATTATCTGATGGAGAGTGGTAGAGAACATGGCTATGAAAATGCCAACAATCCCAAAGCCATAAATTAGTGATGATTTAATGTACCATGTAGGACAACATTTTTTTTAAGTTACATTACATAAGGAAGAGGAATTAATTTATGATATTGACTAAGAACATTATGAGATATACTTAAATTTTAAGTAGATTTTCATTCTTTAATAAATTTCTACCACTAACTCAATTTTTTTTAAACGATGAGTATTCAAGAAGACTTGGTCACACTGGATGAACTAGAATAAACTTCTATAGAATCACATGATCCATGTAGGATAAACCATATATTTACATTGTCTTTGAAGATTAATCAAAACCAAAATTGTTAGTGAATGATCTAATGATCCCCCAAAAGGATATTGATTGAGATAAATATGCACTAATCTTAATTTTTAAAATTAAACCAACAATACCCCAAAGTTAAATAGATACCATTCAATAACGAATTGTCCTTACAATCCTTTAATATAATCCAAACTAATATTGAAACCCAAAACATAGAAGAATTTGATTATGTAGTCTCCCATGATACATTGTATCTCCAAATGACATCAAATACTCTTAAAGTCACATACTTAAAAGTGATTAACATCATCACATATTCTCTGTTATAGGTTAATCATTTCCATAAATAACCCGAATCACTATAAATCTACAATAAAAACGTAGATAAAAATCCACCATTACTCTACAAATGTAACCTCATTGTATTCTATTTTCCTTGGGCATATAGTGTTCCTAACAAAACGAACATCTTCCAAAATAACATTTATCACTTAATCACCAAATCATTTTCCTATACCAAGGGTATTCATTTGATAATACATAAGAACCCAAATCAACTTATTATTGATCAATAAAATCATTTAACTAAAAAAAGTCACACTAACCAGGGACTTCACGTAGTCCAGTGGTAGGCCATAAATCCCAATCGCACTTTGGTTGTGGGTTCGATTCCCACAGCTTTGTCCGACGCGACGGGTTGTCACACGGTCTACGTGTTGTCTTTTTTCAAAAACTATATTTTATAATATTACCAAAATGAGATAAATTCCTCAAAATACCATAACATAATTTAAACACAAATCTTATATCATACCTTGCATTTTCATCCCAAATTATAATAACTTATAATTTCCTCAAACCCAATGATCATGTAAGACCAAATGGTTATTTATAACTATATCTGCAACAGAAAAGATAATTTTTCCTCAAATATCATTTTCACATGATAAATTGCAGGTTTACACATACAAGAGAAAATTATTCCAAAGTAATCCCATCAATAAAGAGCACTAACACATTTAAACATTTCACCATCCATTTATTTCCACATAGGTTCTTCATCATATGTTCCTCGGGTTCCCACATTGCCTCTTCCATCTTTTGATTTCTCCATAGATCTTTTACCAGACGAGTCATCCGGTTTCGCAACACTTGATCATTGGTATGAAGAATTCTTATAGGCTCTCCACAATAAGATAGACCGGGTTCCAGTTATAATTCTTCATAGGTGAGTACATGCGTTGGGTCAGGCATGTATTTTGTCACTAGAGATATGTGGATCACAACATGAACTCTGGAGAGACTAGGCGGGTTTGCATTTTGGTAGAATGCGTTCATGTGTCACAATGGTACCTCATGAATTTTTCAAAATCATCTACTTCCTTTACCCAAAAACTCCTCATCCATTTTGGATTATATCGATAGAAGCATCGATGCATCATAAAAAAATAGGTATTTCTTATATATAATTTTGAGACATCGTCTTTAACATGTTTTTTTAGAAAAATTCTCACTGATTCATCTTCAAATATTTCAAAATAAGGTTTTGGTAAATCAGTTTTCGTATATCCCAAAAGACATAAATATATAATTTGATACATATAGGCTGCTCGAAGGTCTCCCTCTTCTGCAGCATCTAGAAAATCATTTAGTGCATCATAATTTTGAGATAAAGTGAATAATTTGAAAAGAACCTGATGGTACTTCCCACGCTTAGTGTGGTAAGAAAGTTGATAGCGCAACATTATCCCATAGTCGGTACCTGATCCTTGAAAGAATTGTGCAATGCTAGAGGTATTGGATGTCTCATAAAGTTGTTTGCATGTAACTTGGACATTTGAAAAAGTTTCAACATCGTCTGCGCATGACTTCTGGATAATAATTGCAAGTAGTTCTTCAGGAAGAGAGAGAAGAGTTGTTCATGATCTTTCTCCCTCCATGTTTCAACTAACAAAAGAAAATACAATTAGGGTTTTTGAATACTTATCTAATAAGAATGTAAAAAAATAGATATAATAGGATAATCTTGTAATTGAACAATATATCCTAACTTGGGGTACCCTATGTTTAAATCTAGGTTATCCCCTATCTATTTGACGACATATATTCTTAGGGGCATTTTTTTGTATTCCCTTAATAATGGTTTATACTAATATTGTTTATTTACCAAAGCATATCCCCCGGGAGTGTCGTAACCAAGAGTGCAGCAAGGCCCATTGTCGTGCACCAGTTCCCGTTCGAGTCTAGCTCAAAGCGGTGTTTTCGGGTTTTACCCCTAGGTACATCTGTGCCAGAGCCACCTCTACCTGCTCGTATCCAGACAGGGATGTATTGCTTGGAAAACTCACAAAATATTCTATAATACCAAAATTATAGGAAGTTCTTCTATAATAATCCTCAAAGTCCATCTTAGGTCTACGTGTTGTAATCAGAGTTTATCTAAATCTAGCTTCTAAGGTTTTTACTAAACTTCCTCTGATACCAACTGTAACGCCCCGACCCTAGTTACCCAGAGTCGGTGAATTATTACATAACATTGGCATGATCACAAGAAAGATCAAATATCGAAAGACCAATTGGTTTAGTAGAATTGGAAACACTAGATACATCCATAAGTTTTACATTACATCATAAAAAAACATCTTGTCTTCATATCCCCTCATACTATCCCTGGAGGTCATTCATAAATTACTTCTTCATAATCCTGGGAAAAATAAAACATTGAAAGGGGTGAGCTCAGATGCTCAGTAAGGATAACATTATAGCAGAAGCTTTCATAAATAAGCATAAACACTTAAGGAAATTTATAACTAAAACAAAAGCCTTTTAAACTTGAACTTCAGCATAAAATGGAAAAGGTAAAATGAAATAATGCCATTTACTTACTCACATGGATATTATACTAGTCGAATGATCATATGCAATATCAATTACCACATTCATAATGATGGAATGCATAATGCCAGACTATCATAACCACATAGCCAAGGCCTCGTGCCAAGTCTACAAATAAGATTTTTCCAAGGCCTTGTGCCAAGAAACTAGTTTGTCTCATGAGACCTACCGATGCATCGAGGAGCTATAGCGGGATCCACCCGTCACTTACTAAGTCCAATGCATTCCTCATATGAATAGGTTTAAACATAAAATAAACATTCGTATTAAAACTAGCACACGAAATGTCAATACCTTAACCACAAACCATGAATGGTATAAAAATAGAACATCCACAGTCAAACATAACTCATTTGATACAATATGGAAGATTTTATTGTATCACATTAACCTCAATCATGAATAATTAAGGATGTTGACATAGATGAAAATAATCATCATAACTATTTGAGGGAAATATCCCCCTTTTCTTGAAATCATTTAAAAGTCACACTATTTGTCAAGAAGCCATTTAAAAATAGATTTTTTTGAATCAAAGTGTCCCATACCACTTTGAATCATTTAAAAGGAGTTTTAATTTTAAAACATTAATGTCCATATAAATAAATCCTTAAATCCATTTTTAAAACATGGACATTAATGAGCAAGATATAGAAGAATAAGTCTTTAAAACATTTTAAAATGGTATTTTGGTTAGAGATTCTAACCAAAAGAGAGACAATTGAATACAATATTTGAGGTAATCAAAAATTTGTAATATCATGAGAATAAATGGATTCATGATATACTATGTCAATGTACATAATATACACCACATAAAAGTGATTTGGTGTATATCATCAAAGAAGTCTCAATGGAATGTAAATTGAGATGAAATCTCTCATAAAGGTTGTATCCTAAGGTTAAGGATAAATCAACGACATAATTATGTGTAAAAAATATAAATACACTAAATATGATTGGATATTAAGTGTAAAACAATCAAAGGACATTCACACATAATCTTGTAAAAAAACAACACCAATGAATTTGATGTTTAACTCAACAAATGGAGAATGAGTTAAAATTACTCTTATCAAATTCATATCGATGACATGAGAAATTATCAATGGAGTGATTATGTGTATCAAAAGTATATCCACAGGAAGGGGAGTGGAATTTATGACATAACCAAATGAATAGTGATTCCACACATAATCTTGGAGTAATATAATCAATGAAATATGCGTAAAGCCGAATGAGTGGAAATTGAAATCTCAAATTCCTTTATCGATTTGGTAACTTATGAAACATGCACCCATGAAAGAAGTATCATACCATGATTATGTAAATACCCATAAATTAAAGTATATTACACAATGAATACAATCATGGGTAGTACACATACACCACAAGTAATAATTATTTGTTGAACAATGGAATTCTCATGAAATTAAGAGCGAGATAAGAAACTCCTTACCACGTTAATCAACTGAGTCGTATGGACAAAAGTTTATAACCACCAAATGATTTATAGAATAACATGAATATAAATATAATCATGATAATATATATCAAATGGAAGTACACAATACACCACTTTCAATAATTTAGTGGCGAACAATGGAAATCTCACGGAATTGAAAGTGAGATAAGAAAATCCCTTACTTGTACTTTTTCCTTGGTCGATGGTAGTTTTACCTGCTGTATAATGGTGAAATAATTGTTATTGAATAATACAGGAATCATTTACTTTAATATGATATCATATATGATCTTTTAACATTGATTTGTTAATAATATCTTAGAATTATCGTTATTTCGGGTGTTAACGGGTTCATTTTACTTTATATTCTTTGTTATGTGAGCCATATTCGTTATTAATGGGATGTATATTATTCATATCTAGAATTATATCAAGTCCTTAGATTCTATTTTTAAATCATAAAATGATAATTATACTTCAATGGATACGATGGAGAATGAATCTTATCGCGTTTGTGGAGACGGTAGTCCGTACGTACGCACGAGCGACAATATCATTCTTTTAATATTAAAATAATATATAAATCGATGTTATATCATATATACAGAATAATTAACATGTTATATTTATTATTTACACGAGTTTCACATCATTATTATACCAATCCAAATAATAATATATTGAATAACAATTACACCACGACGTGGAGACGGTAAGTCGTACGTACGCACGTATGGTGACATGTTATTCAAAAGGTGGATAGAATGCTGAATATGGTTGTACCATATTTATCATATCATCACAGTATATGTGAGATACTGGATTTATTATTTTATAGTGGTAAGAACAATGAAAGAAGAAGTGGAAGAAGAAAGGAACTTGAAAAGGGGTGGTAAAAACATTACCTCTTCTTCGGGTTCTTCCTTTTGATTTGATCAAAAGGGCTCCATAGATTGGCCTTATGATCAAACTAAGGCCTCTAGGTTGTAGTGAGGGAAGTTGGGAGAGTATTTGGGCAGGGTTTGGACGAGCCAAGTAGCTTGAGAGGTGTGAGGAATGAGTAGAAGTGGTCTCCTTTTATAAGGGAGAGGAGGGGCTCTTTAGGAAAGAGTGAAAGTATTACTTTATAATATAATTATATTCGGTTTATAATTGTCCACAAATCATTGAGGTCGAAGATAAGATGACTCAGTTTCTAAATAACATCAACCAATAAGAATTGGACAGGTTTTAGATTATATTTTAATCATTATAATCTTATTTATTTAAATCATTTATTAATGAGGTAAACATTGCATCATTGCTGTGTCATTAATAATTTAAATTATTTGATGTCTAAAAATTATAATTAAAATAAAATTATGTAGGAAATCGTTTTATCTTTCTAATGAATATTTATAATCGAAAATCCAACATTTATAACCATATGTAAAAATTGTTCTTCTAAAAGATGTAAGCTTATGCCATTTTTATTTTTATTTTATCTTTATTAATATAATGTGTCCCTACCACATACAAGTGGCTCCAAGGGGTCCCCAAATCGACCCAAGGATGCCCATGGTCGGGTATGTGTCCACCAATAAGGTTAGGACACGTTTTAGGGTAATTTTGTATTATTATAATATTTTTTTTAACCCTTATTTACCAGATTTACCCTTAACCATGGTAAATAAAATATTTACCACAGTAATTATTCAAAATGTCTAAAAATAAAATTTACCTATTTACCCAATTTGGACATCCTGATTCCAAATATGGAATCCATTTTTCTAAATTCAAAACACAGAAGTGGTAGAAATTAATTTAAAATTAATTCCCGCTGTCAAAACAAAAAGCGTGTTTTGAAGAAGTAATAACTATCAAAAGATTGACACTTGTTTATGTTCGGTTTAATTGTAAAATTATGTCCAATGACCAACATTATATAAAATGGTAAAAATATATTCTAAATATACTTTAAAATCACTCAAATTCAAAATTTATGACTATTAATTATTTTGATTAAAAAAGTTGTTTTTAATTAAAATTTAGTAATTTTCACTATTCATCGAAATATGAAAGTTATCAGAAAAGTACCAAAATTTCACCTTAGGCTAAATTCGATATTCCGAATCCAAAAATGAAGTCCATTTTAAAATATAAAATATATATAATTTCCAAATTTAGGTATTACTATTCATAACGGCTAGTTTGATTGGTTGTGGCGTGTGTTAAAACTCAAGGTTGCGTACAACAAATGCTACTATTTTATTCAAAGGAAAGCATACTGTGGAAGCTTGGGATGTTTCATTTTAAATTTTTTGACGTCCCAATTTATTCATATAGTTTAAAATATTTTATTTAAAAAGGTTTCACTATTAAAAGTTGATGAAAGTGCAATACTGAAAATGAATCTGTTCTTGCATTATGACTAAGAAACTCATAATAGGGATTCTAAAATTATAAGGATTATATAAAGTTCAAAATGTAGTTAATACTATTCATGACCACTTTTAATGGATTTTTTTTGTACGTCATGGTGTGATTGAACTCGGTGTTGCGTGTAGTGCAAGTTATTGAATTATTTTTAAGAAATAACACACTATGAAATCCTGGGGTGTTACAATTTTTTTCTGGGTTTTTCTCTAGTGCACATTGAATTTCATGATTCCAAGATATGAAAATATATGACATATTTATCCCATGTTGTGATCACTAAGGTAGGTTTATTGGAAAGAAACATTATTCTTTGGAAGAAATAGTTTATACTATTTTGCAAATATTTAAATTTTTTTTTGAATATGTTGATTCAATCAGATATGTTTTTATGTACGAGTCAAATGGTTAAGAAGGCAACATGTGAATCTGAAATTGTATTGATGGAATGTCATCTCGACATGGTCAAAAAGTTAAAAAAAATTATGTAAAAAATTAAAATTATGTTTGAATAATGTAAATACCTATATAATGATCGAAGAAAATAATATCAATATATAATTCATCAGAAATTAAATTAATTAAATTTTAAATTAAAATTGAAATATTTTTAAATTAAATATTTTAACTTAATGATTTTTTTTAATAATTAATTTCAATATTTTATAACATTAATTTCAAAAACAAAGTGCAAATTTGAAATAATCATATTGAAATTTATTTTCGGCTAAAAATTCATATTTTTAAAAAATTATTACATTATTAGTGAATAGTAAAATATATATATATTTTTTAAAAAGACATTTCTTTTCAGATAAATATGTAATATAAAATTCCAAATATGTTTTCAATGTGATTGAAAATAAAAAAAGTATTTTTATTTTTATTCATTCCACTAAATTACATTTTAATCAACATTATATTTAATTGTAGTATACATATTGTTTAAAATATATAATTTTTTGGAAATCATTTTTAAAATGCATAATCATAAAACATGTTGAATAATTAAAAAATATCTATAAATATAATTTTTTTGAAGAAAATTTTTTATAATTTATAAAATAATACTAATTTTTATTTATATAATGATTCTTATTATTCATAGATTTAATATAATATCATATTTTTTTGGAAAAATAATCTTCTGGAGAACTATATATTTTGTCATGAATATGGTATTTATCTTTAATATAAAATTTCTATTTATATGGAATAAATTTTAAAAAACATTTTCCATATTTCAAATCAAAATAATTTATATTTTATAAAATTTTAAACATAATTTTTTACTATAATGGATAGTTACAATTATAAAAACTAATTACCATGAATAATGTAAAAATGAGTTTACTATGTGATAAAATAAAATTATAATTTTAAAAATGACTAAAAAACATTTTGTAAAATATATTTTCTAGACATATTTAAACCATATACTATCTACGTCTTAATAGTAATACATATTTAACCCTTTTATACGTGAAAATTTGAGGTACCAAATTTTCATTTTACAAATTACTAGAATGCCAATGACCCTATTTATAAAAGGCCATAATATATCATTGCTTATTCAAACATTCTAACCCATTTTGATCAGAAATAAAGTACCCAAATAAATTGAAAACCTCTATCCCCTCATTCTAGAATGATTAAATTGTTATTTATTCAATTATAATAATACTAAAGGTATAATAGTCAATATTTGTTTCTTGAATACATAAAAATACTCTCTATCAATTTTATGGTTGTCATATTATATGAATATTTATAACACAGGGAAAGTAACCTTAATAATAGCGGGATATTAAACATAAAATATGAAAAAGAAGTTTTGAAGGTTTATTGAATCAATATATGCAGAAGATGATTATGGGATAAATGTCTTAATAAAATAATTTTTAACAATAATAAATTTATATATATCATTATATAAGTACATGTAATCAATAATTTTTTATAAATATACAATAGAAAAATGAGTGAAATATATTGAGATAGTAAATATGATGCATGGGGCCTAATCATATGAATATTTAAAAAATATTCCCTATAAATTTTTTATAAACTATAGTAAAAAATAAGAATAAAAATCATAACATAGTAGATGATGAATCACATCTAATGTACTATAGTCTATAATTCTTCTCTCAGTTGATTCCATTTGAGGATCATGATTCATTCAACTATTTCCCTTATTCTAATGGTCATGATGAATGTATTTCAAATTATTGATCTAGACTCACAATCCATTTTACCTTTTTTTATCAATCTATACTCCCATGATTATTATTGATGATTCCGTATTTTGAAATTGATTCCGATTATATCATGAGATATAAATTGATAAACAATGTCAGAGATGGTATAATAGGTCCCAATTTTCAATCAATATAATATAAATTAAATAAAATAAGATATTAATCACTCAACATATTGTGAAAAAATATAGTGGAAATTTTTTTTCATGAAACTCATCATGTAGAACACATTGAATAGAAAATTTATATCTCATCATTCTTATATTTACTAGAAAATATTGATCAAAATAATGTGAATGTTTGATTACCATAATACAATCACCCAAATAAAGTTTTTTTTAAAATAATTTGCTGATTCCAAAACAAATAATGTCTATAGAAATTTTTCCTATTGACGGAAATTATAAAGGATAGTAAAATCATATATGAGGATTTTTTAAAAATACACACTTTTGCCATTAGAATAAAAAATAATTATATGGTATCCTTGAGAATGATTTATCAGAATATTTTTTAGAAATGAAAAAGAATTAATTTTCAATATTAATATTTGAAATGTACTCTCAATAATTAATCCATGAAAATATATGTAGTTTCTAAAATTTACGGTGAAATAATTGTTAAAATCATATAAATATAAAAAATATTAAATAATAGTGCCTCAAAAAGAAAATAACTTATTCCAAAAGGAGATATGAAAAAATAAAATAAAATAACTACTAAAAACAAAATTCAATATTATTTCTTTGAAATGAAATTGGTGGTATATTCATGGAGTATATAATGTAAGATGAATCATTATTTGATTACATACAGAATATTTATGATATATTGAAATATAATTATTAAAAGTCCACACTGTAAAATGTGAAATATAATTATTTTAAATACATGAGGTGGAAAATATAAAGGAAACATGATGTGGATCATAATAAGTATTCCCAAAAAAATAAATTATAATACTATAATGAAGCGAAAATTTTGAAAAGGGGATAAAAAGATCATAAATATAGTGGATTGGAATTATTCTCAATATAATCCAATTTGATGAATAACATAATAGAATGATTTAATTATTAGGAAAAGATTAAAGATATTTATTATATTATAAATATAAAATAGGTGAATAAAAATTGTAATGACATAGTTACAATAAATATTCTTTTTCTGGGGGAAATAGTTTAAGTCATTGAGAACCCCTCATAGGGGTAACATTGAATCAAAATAACATTAGAGGGATACCATGATGTGTGAAATCCATTATCATAAAATAAATTAATTTTCATAAACATGATTGAAATTGTGATGTGAATAAACAAAAAAATGAAATAGTTGTTCACAAAATCATCCATATCGTCAAGACTAAAAAATAATACAAATAAACCATTACCTTAATTCCAAATATTAAATAATGATCTTGAATATCCACTAAAGTAGAAACAACTACACTAATCTACTATATATGAATATTATTAATATATCTAACTATTTATAGTTTTTTTATAATTATAATCTATATTTATATTATTTTGTAGTTATCTATTTTAAATTATTTATTTAGTAATCTTGATCATTTAGAATTAGTTTCATAATACCATTTATGTTAATCATTCTTGTCAACAACATCATCATTATATGATCATTCAAGGTACTATAAGAGATTTATTAAAATATTATACATGTTATGAATTATTTATATGGTTCATTTTTATAGGATCTAAAATGATGAATTTTTTTATGAAAAAATCATAGATAATTATATTAAATGAGTATTGATATCAAAATTGGTGATAAAATATTAAGGATGAAATTTAAGGACAAAAATTAATTCATTATTTAATTATTTATATCACATATCACTAGCATATATGTTCTCATAGTCATTTATATTATTATTTTATTATAATATACATGATTTTATTTAGAACAAACTATAAATTTAAATACCATATTAGATGGATGATTATAATTATGAATTTGGATTATTTTGGTAATAATATCAATTTTATAGACTAATTTAAATACAATTAATTTTTTTGAAGGTTTTTACAAATATATAAATGATATTCCAAATAATAATCAAACTATCTGAAATAAGGTATATGATACATCGTGAAGCTGGTAGTCCACAAATGCAAGAATGATGTTTTTATATCTCAAAATATATGTGTTGAAATGATATTAATATTTATTCTCATATCTTAATTATATTCATTTTATGATATATTAGGATTTACTAACATAATAATGATATAATTATCATTTTAAAGTAAAATACAATTGAATATATAATAATGATAATTATAACTAAATGAAGACTTAAGATTGCACATGGAGGACTCCCTGAAAATTATGTTCATAGAAGAATTTATTTTGAGCACATATAGATCAATTTAAAATAGGAATATCATGTATATGAGAAATTTTAATGATTCCAATGAAAATTAAATATGGGAGTATTCTTGATGGTTTTTTCATAGGATCCTATTATAAGAGGTGATAATGGATTTTTTTAATTATTTTAACATAAAATAAATAGAGACCATATTTATCATTTTTTATTGCATAAAAATAATTGTTTATTTGAAATTGGTTGGTCTAGAAAACCATCCTCCATTAAATTATAATTGTTTTATAATTTTAAATCCTTTTACCTAGTTATATAATTTTTTTTACTCTTTTTGGATTTTAGCATCCAAAACGAGTATTTAACCATGTAAATTTTTTTTAACATAATTATTAAAAGGAACATATTACGTAATAATTTCGTACAGATCCCAATTATGAAATAAATTTTGTTTATAAAAATATATTTTTATGGGTAAAATATATTTTAACATTACTTTATGAAACATGTAAAAATCCAATTTAGAATTGTTTATATAAATTCCTAAAATTATTTTTATGGTAAATGTTTTTTTATATTTTAGTGATATAATTTTGTTTATATGAAATCATATATTAGTTTTGAGCCTCTAAATATAATAAAAAATTTAAATTTTATCAAAAAATATTAAATACAAATAATCTAAAACAATTTTTAATTTGAAAATTTTAATTATATCCATAAAATTTTAATCCCATTTAATTTGAATTCAATATAGTATTATGAAAGTATATAAAATAACTTATTATATATGTAATTTAAAAATTAATCATAATTAATACACATATACATCTTAATAGTATAGTATAAAAATACTAAAAATAACTATTTCAGTAGAAATTTTATTTAAAATAATTTCATAAAAATTGATAAATTAAAAAATATAACAGATATTAGCCTTTTATTAATTTTGACATGTTGAATAGAAAATGATGTTGATCATATAAAATTAATATTGTAATAATTATAAATAAAATATAAGATGAATTCTTTATGAAATTATATTTTTAATTAAGTATGTAGTCTTAATCATATTTGGTATGATGTTTAAAGTAAATAAAATTTTATTATTTGGAAGGGTGTTTATAATTATAAAATAATATTAATATTAAATATGGTAATACTAATTATTTATGTTGATAAATCTATCAAATATTTTTTTAATTTATAAAAAAATGATATTCTAATGTATGGGAACATTACTATCTCAACCCGACCTAAAAGGGTCTATTCCCCGAACACCCTAAGACCTCATAACATAGTATATAAACTAGTGACTAGTGTTGAGTAGGAATATCACTCACATGGGATACAACAGAATTAGGTCCCTATACACATGAGCACATCTCAAAGAAAGTACAAATGATCAAATGTAAAACAACTGATAAAACATGAATGTATACATCCAATACCCACTAATAATGTTTGAATAAAAATATCTATAGTAAAAATTTCCAAATACATGGACACTAATTATTGTCTAAAAAAATTCCATCATGAATGTATAAATGGGGAATATTTTCAAGGTAATCACTAGAACACACATTAGTACATCGTGTTCAATAAGATCCACCTCTTTGGGGAGCCTCTAGAAATCCATCAAAAGGTATACCATTTTCATAAGACATGAAACATATATATAAATCCCAGGAAAGGTTGAGTATAACAATACAAAGTAAGAAACCCCAAAATAATATTGAAAATAACCATTTCAATAATAGTCTTCTCCAAGATATATATTATACATCACATATAATAAAAATATCTTAATATAATCAATAATGATAAAATATCTTAAATTATATTCACAGCCGTAGTGCTAATCTTGTGATCATGCTTGAATGTCCCACATAACACTCAAATGGTAGAACACACTCCATTTTTAAGATAACACTAATAGATACCTTCGGAGATATTCAACTCATTATGTATCACAGAATGAAATATATGATGGATGCTTGAATAGAAAAATACATAGATTAGATACATAGTCGATTCCATATGGTATAAAAATAACTTAATTTTGAATATCCAACTGTGTAGATGATCAACACCAACGTAGTGTTTATCACGACAATACAACAAAGTAAACCTAAAGAATGTTTATGTTATTCGATTTCACTCTGGTACTCATATAATGATTCCATTAACATTATCCAAGAATTCCTATTAATGGGATCACTATTGTATGTTTAGTATATGATTCCATGCTAACCCTCTAGGAATAGATCAAGGGAAAACTCTCTTATGAAACATGTCCAATCTGAAAATTAAAAGGTATGAACTCCTTCTTTGAAGGAGTATAAACTGTGAAATGGTAGTACATGGTGTGTTACTTTTTCAATGGTTCATATACATGTATTATAACAAATTTATATTTTGATGTATGTGCCTCATTTCACATCATGTCTGGGCCTATGAACTCCTTGTTGTGTCTATTTTTTGTTATCCATGCCTATGAAAAACAAGTTGTTCATGTGCTCATATCCACGTACAACCCAATGTACAAGCCCCATTACAAGAAATCAATCACATGTTTTGGGATATGGGTCACATGCTGTGTGATACATATCATATTGAAGAAATTCTAGTGCTGCATCCAGGATCCCTCCTGGTGTGTAAAATCGAAATAATTGTTGTGTGACATGGGCTTTTCTAGAATCCCAATTTTTTATAAAATATTTTTACACTCTTATAGGTACCAATATGGACACAATCATAACAAAAATAATGGACCTGTGACAAAGGGACCTGATCATCCCCAAATTTTAGGTTTTCCAGCCTTATCGGTATTTTAGGAATTGTCTTGAAGGTCCACTATCACTTTATATTGAAGAATTATGGCCACGTATTCACTATATAATCTAAATATGAAGTCACAATCTTCATAGGAATGTCTTTTTGTGTATATGTACATGGATCTGCGATATCATTTTAGTTCCCCATGAAATGGGTAGGAAAGGATTTGTTTATATATAATTTTCAAAACCAGAGGCTAAATGAATTTCCTGGAATGATTAAAGAATGGGGTAAAGAAATCCATATACAAAAAACCATAGGAATCAATATCAAACAATTTTAATGTTGGACATGATTAATTTCTGTTGGATATATTAACGAAGATATAATAAATTTATCACAACAAAATCTCCAAGTAATGGTTAAATATAACCCTAATATAAAATAAACTTGATCTAAGAATAAATCTAGGGGTAGTTTAATTCACATTCCACAATGGAATGAAAAAAAATTTATAAGTGAAAATAAAATATTCATCTTACCTCTATTAGGATTTATAGATGATAATGAATGAATCTACATCATTTTCATTGGCATGATCCTTGAATTCCATTTCCCAATGATCGACGATCCTGGATTTGGTTTTGGTTCACCATTGAATTATTCTCCAATGAATCCCTTAAATATCTAATGTTCTATTGATAGCCCTAGGATTTTCCCATAGCCTCATATTTATAGAAATTATTATGTCTCTTCTATATTAAAAAATTAATTCTATGAATAATTTATTTTCTTATGCACAAAACAAAATTTCCCAAAAATCCAAATGATGATAAATATTATTTCATACCTAGGGTAAATACCAAACATAGAGCCCAAAAATATCATCTTATTTTATATTTAGGCCTCTATTTATATTTTATTTAACATTTTTTTAGCAACTATGTGTGTGTGAATTCATTATAATAAACATATTTCAAAAATTAATTCCAATAACAACATGACTCAAAATCTTATGTTACCTCTATATCTAGATCTATAAATAATCTATACAAAATTATTATGAATTATATGAAAATATATGAGTTCTTACATTCTCTCAAACATGGGACATTATGTATCATAAATCAAAAAAATATAGGATACAAAAAAATATGTGGGTACTGATATTTCAACTGGTCACCTACTCCCTGGTGATTTTCTAAATATTCAGATAATTCCATTAGAAAAACCCTATGTGATTCAATTTATCATGAATGATCCCCACATTTTCAACCATAAACCCTACCAGAAACTCTAGAATGGTATCCCCATCTTCATTGTCAATCTCACCGTAGTTGATAATGTTTGATAGATAATCCACTAATGTCCACTGTTGTGACACATGGAAGAAGTCATGTTCCTGGTAAAACTAAAGCTATAAAGCTAAGTAGTACACCACATATTCATGTCTGTGTAGTATCATTAAATGTAAATTAATTTCAATGATATATTTCCACCTCATCTAATTCATTGTAATCCACGTCAAGGTGACAAACCATAAAAACATTTTCTCCCTCCTAGAAGTCCAAAGGAATCCTTCTTCAGTAGACATAATAATTTTGATGGCTCTATGAATTTTTTTTTAACTTGATAATCAGCACATTCACCATAGTGTCTCACACCAACTCTAGGCCCATAAGTGATGAGTTTCCTTAGTCAATCTATTATAGGGAATACATGATTTTTTTCACATACAATGCCTCAAATGGTGTCATACTTGTGGGATAATGGTAACTATTTGTTTATGAAAAATACACAATGTTTTGGTGGTCCTTCCACCTATATTATAAGTATAACATACAATCAAACAAAATTTCATCCTTCATAGGAATACACCACTCACTTTAGTAGTCATTATTGGGGTGAACATCTATGCTTAAATTCAAATGAGTCCCTTATGATTCTTAAATCCATTCCATAAACAAGCTATAAATAAATAATCATACTGAAAAATGATATATGAATGTAATATAGGATATAAAATTGTATATTATATATATAAATGTCTCAATACCTCTAATGAACTCCACTATCGAATAGCTAGGAAATGGGCCAACCCGGTGAGTTGGTCAATGATCGTATAGATAGTTTTGGGTATCTTGGATTTAATTGGAAACTCCATCACAATATTCATTTATATCCCATACAACATAAATTCATTATAGTCTAGTGTTTGATCTAATCCCACTCAAACCTGGAGCTATCGTTCAGTTATTGACATGTTAGGAATCAAGATACAAATTCTACAACACCATACATCATCTATAGCCACCAAAACTAACATCAATGGTCATGGTACAAATTTTACCCCACTAGATGTACTGGAAAATAAGATGTATGAATCTCTATTATATCCTCCTAGAGTGACATAATTGATACCATTGTGAATCATCTAAAAAGAACAAGATGCAATCCACCTTTATAAAATATATCAGGATAACATCTATTGGTTACCTTAGTACATAGGGTCTCATAGTCTATATACCTAATACATACCTCACTCACTCACTATACAAGTTTTCAGTTAATAACCATCGACTAGTGGTAATCTTCTCCCTCCCCATAAACATTAGATATCTTTAACAAGTCCAATATATATGAAGCCTCATTTAGAAACAAAAAACATGATATCCTAAAATGAGAACCCACTACAATGTTCCCCCTAGTAGGTGTATAGATAATCTTAATGTCATAATATTGGGGGGGAATCAACCCATTAGGTTAGTATTTAATTAAATTCTCTATGCAAGAAGATATAATTGAGACACATTCTACCATAATAGACTATTAATTTCTCACCCATAATGTAGAGTCTTTGCAACATTATTTCGATGTGTAACACCCCATAATTCTAAATTACAATGTTTTATTCAATAGAATGTATAACTCCTGACATGAACCATGTAAGGGAATATAATGTCCTGATTATAAGTAATGTATTTAATATTTTAAATAAATTCAATATAATAATTATTTTATAATAGAAGTGAAATTCAGTTATCATGCATCACATATAATAAAAACCTTCTTTAAATGATTGCGTTTTACACAATACTGAGTTTTAACAAAACAATAATATATTATTAAAATAATATAATTTAATATAAAAATACATATCATAGATTTTAAATTAGAAGTTTGTAATAATATTATATGTCTTAAGAAAAATATGTGGTTTAAATGAAATATAAAATGAATTTAAAGGTTTATTATTATTTAAACATGAATATATAAACCAATTGAATATAAGGAAAATGTAATTATTTTTATACCCATAAGGTGTTTTGTATTAAGAAATTATTCTAATTTTATTGAGAAATGAAGTTAATGGAATATATATTATATATTAAATCATATATTTTTTATAATCATCCAATAGATACAGAAGCCGTAATATAATAATAAAATCAATATAACATATAAAAACCTATTTTTTTCTACTTTTACAAATTTTAAATAGATAATCAATTATAAATACTTTTATGACACATTTATTTATAGTATATGTAAAAATCAACTTAATATTTGAAATATGAACACAAATATTAGATTTGGGTGATTTTTTGGTATTTTTCTGTAATGATTCATATATTATTAATTAATTAAAAATATCAAATATTAGTTCAAAATGGATTATTCATATAATATAATTATATGGGTAAGTTATGTTTTATATGGGTTTTAAATATTAATAATATAGTATTTTTAAAAAATTATTCCTTTATAGGTCATTGAAATAAATTTCATTTTGAAATAGATTATAAAAAAGGAATCTTTAAAACATTTTTTCTCTAAAAACCAACATTGTCGTCCCAATTGTGGGAACATTTTTAATTTAATTTCAACCACCTATATGGTTGAAAATGGGAAAAATTGATTCGATATTATGAACAATTAGTAATTATAATTCCAAATATGGGCATCTTAGTTTATGCCTAAAAAATACTATTGACGTTAATTAAAATTAATTACAAAGAATATGGTTAAATTACGCTTCATGTGGGACTAAACCAAAACCTTAAGGCCTAAATCAACATATTAAAAAGTCCAAATGAACTTTTATATGGATATTTCAATGATATACTTCCTTTTTCCAAAATTTAAGAATTATTTATCCACTTTAATCATTGAATTCATAGTGTTGGTTCAATTAATTTAAAATATTACTAGATATTCCATCCCTCCTCCATTTTAAAATTCCTTCTTCCCTTCCACTTCCCCACACATATTAACACACAACGACTATAAATAACCCTACACAAATTATTTACCAACAACCCTTATTCCTCGTTCAATCATCCGTTGATCATAAATCACTCTAAGGAAGTTCTTTTGATTCAATCCAAAATATGCTATCCATTTAAGAGGCAACACCCTCCCAAAAACTACTCTTATTATTTCTATTATCCACTCCATAAAATATTATTATTCAATATATATATAAAAAATAAAGTGTCCACAATTTAATAGTATTTTTTATGTTATTCTCTATTGTGATTCTTAAACAATCCTCCATATAATGGGCAATGAATGTTATTTCTATGTGTAGGCGGACTACAGCCTGGCTAAATATTGATTGTCCAATTTTCCAATAATGCCTCTCATAGTGACCATTAAGATGGAAAATATTATTATATATGTAATATATATTATTTTAAATATCTTTATTATTCTGTAATGTCTTTATAACACACATTTATATACATTTCATTTTTCATAAAAATGATAACATCATTTCTGAATGTGTGGACTATAGCCCCTCAAAGAGATGTGATTCATTCACACAATACATGATACATGATAATGATTAAATTATCAACTTATTAAATAATTATGATATATATATATGATTGTAAAATTATAATATAAATTACTATAAATTACTCTTCATCCTCTTAATACGACATAGAAATAAAAGTAGTTTTCATGTATACCTACAAGAAACGTCTCTATGAAGGGTCCATTCCCTTTATTATCTCCAAACATTAAATATTATACTAGATAATTATACACAAGATTAATATGGTATTAAGAACATTATTTATATTCTTGAGATGATGAAACAATTATATATTTAATATGTACAGTAATGAACAAGATAAATCATACATTCCATACTAGGAAATTATCACCTGATATGGTTGAATTAATGAATTACTGTTAAGAGATGGGTAATAATACATTATAAGAAGACTATATATGGTATTTTAAACATGATTAAGGATTTAGTAAAAGAGTATAACACATTATAATCCACTATATAGTAGTATAATGATTGAACAACAAAAATAAGGGTAATGTGAGGGAATACATTTACATCTCATTGAGACTTAATTGTTATTATGTTGAAATTCATTTTCATTTGGTGTATATACTAACTTTTTCATGTTCTATATTGAATCCACTTATTCTAAAAATATTATATGTTTAATTTAGTTTCATATATTTATATGGATTATGTCACATCCATTACAAATTTTAAAGGTATTTTTAATTTAATT
The DNA here is from genome assembly GCA_963277665.1 of Viscum album. NCBI lineage: Eukaryota > Viridiplantae > Streptophyta > Magnoliopsida > Santalales > Viscaceae > Viscum > Viscum album. Next base: position 575,033,148 of record OY728161.1, on the reverse strand, counting down.
TTCACTATTGTCTTGTTTTTGGCGTTTCCCATGAATTTTAGGAGGAATGTGCTAGTTTTAATGATATGGGCCAAACCGTGAGCCCAATTCTATATTTAAAAATAAATTTTGTTTCATTTAAAACTAATTATTTTTTCAACATTTGTTATCCATTCAAATTCCTACTTTTCCTACCCTTACATATTAACACCTCCATATTAATTTGGACCATTTACGTATCGATAATCATGGTGGATTTTTGTTTTTATATAAGGTATTGTGTTAGCCTAGAAGCCCATTTCATGTTTTAAAAATTAATTTTGTTATTTAATAAGTTATTCATTATTTAAACTTTTTTGGTGATTTTTTCTCTCACTCGACAATAAAATACATACGCAAGTCCCCATTAACTTTCTCCCCTCTTTGGAGCTCGTGTGTGTTGCAAATTAGAGAAGACCTTCAAAGGGATTCTAAAATAATCTAGATTGGAAGAGGCAACTTCTTTCATTCATAACACCTTCATTTCTCACTATTTTCCCACATTCTAGTTTCTACATGAAATCCTCACCATATTTATAACATCCATTGAATGTTGGGATATTGTAAAATTTATCTACTGGTGTATTTGGGGATATTTTCCCAGATCCCTCAAGTAAGTGGGTCTCCTTCACACTTTTTTGGTTTTTCTAAGGGTTTAAATCAATTTTATTAGGGTTTCTAATCTTATACTTGAGGTTACTAATTCCTAGAAACTAGGTTTCCGAACCTATGGTTTAACATTCAGTTATATTGATCCAATATTTTGATTTTAGGTTCAATGTACCTTACTTGAGGTGTGGTGGTGGTGCGATTAAATTTGCGCACAAAGGATTTAAGGTTTTTCTTTAATTTGGTAGATGATTCCATGTGTGTGTAAATTTTGTGAATTGGCATGTTGTTTTTATGATATATTCATGTTAATTACATTTTATTGTTGCTAAAAAATGGTTTTTGAGGATTTTATAATGCAAATGAATATTTAGTGCCAATTTATTTGAAATTGCGGGTTTTTCCTAGATATATTTTAATGGTACAATTGGGGCTACCCTCTAAATACTCGGTTGATATTATTGAAATGTAATACGAATTTAAATCATGGTCTTAATGTTTAACTGCTTTGGTTGTTTCTATGAAAGTGGGTTTTAATGGTGTTTGTTGAACTTCTGAACATTAAGTGCCATGTTTGTTAGAAAATATAAGTTTTACAAAGATAACATTTCTTGGATCTCATGGTGCTGCCCTAAAATTGATTTTTTGGTTTCATTGAAATATATTTGGGCATCCATTTTTGTTTTGGTGACTTTTGAGTATGTACATGGTATGCATAGTGGGGATTTCAAAGAGTTTTGGGTGAAAAACAATGCGATATTTTTGAAGAATTGTTTTATTGAAAATAAATGTGTTTTAAGTTGTTTAAAATGTGTATAGATACTATACTTATTTTTTTGGACCATTAGTGGTGTTTATTATGAAAATTGATTTGTGTATCCTGCTGAAATTTTTTGAGCACAAAGGGGGAAACCCAGGTACCTAGGTGGGCAGATATGTACTAGTATGCCAAGGGGACCAGATGAGTTTGTTCCTGAATCACATAGAATTTTGATAAAGAAAACTCTAACTAAACTATATGGATGATGATTCGTGATCACTATGTTATGAATATGTTCCCTACTAGGGGATTATACACAAGAATAGATTTTACTATGGTTTCTTTACACCGAGGTATGAAGTACATGGGGCCCGTGACTATCTAGTTCCAAGGGGTGTTCCCGATTTCATTTCTCATTAAACTTGTGATATATACCCATTTATTAGGGTTTTTCTGTATGTATATTATATTATCCTACATGAACATTTAAATGTTTTAACATTACAAATGTTGTAGCTTGAAAAAAAATTTCAATTGAATGTTTCATTTCTTGGAATTTGACACTGCTTTTCTTTACATATGAAAACTGATTTCTTTTTCATCTTGTATTTCATGAACAATGCAATAATTTGGTGGTATCCTATTGTTCTTAGGCTCAAACTCTACTTAAAAACCTTGGGTGTAAGAAGAATTTATTTTTCCTGACTCATGTAAAGGGAAGGCTTGGGGTAATGGCAGTTCGGGGTGTTAGTTCTCATCCATGGGGAGGAGTTGATGAGACAACTTGTTGGTGATGACCCATTGTCGTGTGGAGTCATTATGGATTTTGTGATTCTTTTTTTGTTCATATTTGGTCCACTTGTACTGTATTCAAAGATATGTATTCAATTATGGTTTTTATTAAGACTTTTTTGGCTGAAAATTTCATATTTATATTATGGATTGTTTTTTATGGTTTTAGGATTTGATACTTGGGTAAATCATTCCACAACCTAATTGTTTGATACCAGAGAACTTGTTCCAGCTCATGGGAATATGGAATGCCCTTTGGGAATTTCCATGGGCAAGGTTTAGTGCTGATATTGGTGGCATCCAGATTCATTTTTTGACAAAAAGATAACATAGGAGGTTAATGATTTTGGGTAATAATAGTATTTTTGGATGAGTAAGGATAGAAAGAAGCTAGTACATTTGGGGCATAGGGTTTCAGTCATGAGTAGGGTTCCAAGCCCGCACCTCTCATAGAAGAACATGAGTCACTAGGGGACGTTGGTATTGTCTGATTGAATTTACTTCCAGGTGAGACGTGTGGGCTTCAGACCACACGTGGACACTGGATGGGGGTGGAGTAGTTGTTACTTTTATTATTGAAATCGGTTTAGTTTAATTATATTTAATTTATTTGATTAAAAATATCAGAATGGTGGTATTGATTATTGTTTTGTGACTGTTTCATTTTGTAGAAACATGCCTACCTAGAAAGCTCCCATGTGCCCATGGGTGGAATCTAGAGAGAATTGTCCAACACTAATTAATTAGAGGCTTGTCCAGGCTCTAGTCGGGGCTGTCCATGCATTGGGACATAGACTGAATCTTGCTAATATTCCTATTAGTGTAGAAGAGATGAGTCCTAGAAAAGATAAAGCACAAGAGTTTTTAAAAAACGAGCCTCCAACATTCCGAGGCAGCTCAGAACCCCAGGAAGCAGAGGAATGGCTTGAGAAGATCAAGCATATGTTTGAGTTCCTAGAGATAGCTGAGGAGCCCAGGGTGAAGTGTTCCTCCTTTCTATTAGAGGGTCCCAACCGTATGTCGTGAGAGTCAGTGCTTCAGACTGGGAAGAATGAGCCGATGTGCATGGGAGATTTCAGGGCTGTCTTCAATGAAAAATACTTCATTGAGGCCTTTCAATAGGCTAGGTCAAATGAGTCCATGGTCCATGTTAAGGGGAATCGTTCTCGAATGGAGTACGCTGACCATTTTGCTGAGTTTGTTCGGTATGCCCATGAAGATGTCTCTAATGAATAATTTAAGGCCCAGTGGTTTGAGAATGGCTTGAGACCAGAGATATACTCACATGTTTTCTTGTTTAAGATGAGGACCTACGCTGAGGTCATTGACCAGAAATGTACGGTGGAGATTGAAAGGAAAGGATGAGTTGGTTTATTTAGTTCAGTAACAGTAGTGAAAGTGGTATATTTTTAGAGAAGAAAAGGTTGCAGGAGGAACTAGTGAAGAAAGGAGTAGGCAATTCAGGACAATCTTCCAGGAAGTTTTCGTCTATAGATTCTGAAGCGAGATTGGTCATGTGCCACCACTGTGGGAAGCCCAGGAACATCCAACCATAATTCCCACATCCTCTGAAGACATGTTACCAGTGTGGAGGCATGGGTTATTTACATCGCTTCTGTAGGGTGGCACATCCACTTTTGAGTGGGGCAGGGTCAGTGGATTCAAAAGGTGTGCCATCACAGTATGAGCCATTGAGGACTGGGGGATATTGATTTTGTTTTCATGGTGGTAGGGTTTGTTCATATTCATGGTAGAGCCAATTCATGGCATAACCACAGACTAGTAGTAATCTATAGACAGACACTAGACATCTCTATGTAGTGGGTTAGGCACCAACCTGATCAGAGGCGGGACCGTATACTATTCAAGGTATCATTTTTATCGCATTTTAAATAACTAATACCCTTTTATTATTGTATCCTCAATTTCATTCATTTATTTTTGTTGTGTAGACATGCTGAATTTACCAACTTATTTTTTGTCTTTTGTGATGGAGTTTGTGACGCTCCTAGGATTGAAGGAGCTGGGTCTCAGGTGCCCCTCTTGTGCATTTTTCGTGTCAGTGATTGATATGGAGTACGACCTATTGGTCCTAGATATGGATCTATTTTAAATAATAATTATCATTCATTGGATAGTAAACTTATAGGTTCAGATTGAATTCTATAGGTGGTGAGTGCATTTCACGGAACCTAATGGGAGTATTCAGTTTTTTCTGGAGAATGGGATCCTCGGCCGGGTCCCGGAATACCTCCACTCCCAGAGTTGGGTAGTCTCAGCATGTAGTTATCATCTCCCATGATATAGGATGATGGTATTACCCCTGATGGTGCACTAAATCATGTAGTGAATGGGTTTATGGAGGTATTCTCATATGATTTTTCAGGTCTTCCACCGGAGCAGGATGTGGAGGTTTCAATTGATCTAGCACAAGGAACGTAATCGATATCTCTTCCAGCTTATCGCATGGACCCCATTGAGATGAGGGAATTAAATCTATAACTAGAAGACTTAGATTCCCTAGTATTAATTATCTCAATCATATCTCCTCGTTCCCCTCCTTTGTTGTTCACGAAACAGGCTGATGGATACATCTGTTTGTGCATTGACTCTCAATAGCTGAATAAGGTAACAATTAAGAACACATACCCTTTTCATGGAATAGATTATTTTTTTGATCAGTTTATAGGGGAAAATAGGTTCTAAAAAATAGTCTTGCATTTGGGATATCATCATCTTAGGGGGAAAGCGTTGGAAATTCCAATTATAGCCTTCCGAAGTAGGTAAAACCACTTTGAGTATTTTTTTCATGCCCTTAGGATTGACCAATTCTCCAACAGTCCTTATGGAACTCATGAATATTGTGATCTATTAGTATCTATATTCCTTCGTTGTGGTGTTCATGGATGAAATTCTATTATACTCTGGCTCTATGCAGGAACACAAACATCACTTAATGATCATTTTTGGAACCTTTCGGGATCACTGCCTCTTCATAGTTGTCAAAGTGCACATTCTAGATAAGGGAGGTGAAATTATTGGGGCATGTGCTCTTGAAGAAGGGGGGTTTAAGGGGACCCCGATAAGATCAGTTCAGTCATGTTATGGGAGCAACCGAAGTATGTTATAGAGATCCAGAGTTTCCTTGGCCTTACTGGTTATTACAGATAATTCATTCGAGATTTCTCAAGGAATTCTTCACCGATGACTACACTCACATGGAAAGGAGTGATGTTTTTTTCCGGCCCATAATGTCAAGAATCATTCTAGGAGATTATGCAGTGGTTGACTACCACCCCTCTATTGTTTGTAAATGAGGCTGGTAATGGTAATGTGGTCTATTGTGAATCTTATGGTTAGGGTCTTGGGAGCGTGATTATGTAGGACGATAACTTGGTGGCGTATGTATTTCTCAAAATCCAACCACATGAAAATAATTACCCAACTAATGACATGTAATTGGAAATGGAGATGCATGATTTGAAAATCTGGCATCCATACCACTTTGGAGAGATGTTTGTGGTCTACTATGACCCAAAGAGCTTGGCCTATATCTTCTCACAAATGGATCTCAACTCGAATTAGCGTCCTTCAATCATGTACATGCAGGGGTTCGACATTGCCATTTTATATACCTCAGGAAAGGGTAATGTGTTGGCTAATGCCTAGAGCAGAAGTGTTCCAGTGTAGGCTTTGTGGAAGTCCAGTGATGAGTGGGATTTGATGGGAATCTTTTCTATAACGCATGAGGGGACCAGAGAGAATAATATGGGTGAATTCTTGGGGAGTGTCCGGTGGAATCCTTCTCTTTTGTAGTTGATTCAGCGGGAAAAGAGTAGTGGTGATAATTTTCAGTGGTCGGGGTAGTTTATTCATTGTCGGGAGACATCCTAGGATTGGTCATCATCCCTAGAGGGCATCTTATGCTTCAAGGGCCTCCAAGTAGTGCCATCATCTCTATAGAAGGTGGGGATGCCGGATAGGCACCAATATCAGTGGGAAATCCATTCGGGTTCAACAATGATTTATGATGACGTGTAATGACATTTCGGGTGGCCATGTAAGCGACATGACATAGAAAACGTTTTTTCATGATGATATACATGTCAACAGGTGAAAGCATATCACCATAGACCCTCAAGTTTTCTCCATCCATTTCCCATTCCTACATAGAAGTGGGAAGAGGTTTCCATGGACTTCATTGTTTTATTAACTCGTACTCATCGGGGTAAAAATTCCGTTTGTGTAGTGATTAATAGACTGACTAAATCCGCCCAATTAATTCATTTGAACGATATAGCTAATGTGGTTGAGTTTGGCCGTTTGTATCTTCAGGAGGTGGTGAGACTCTATGGAAAGCCATCAATAGTTGTCTCAGATAGAGACACATGTTTCTATTCTCGGTTTTGGGAATTCCTTCAGAAGGCCTTGAGGTTTTAGATTAAGATGAGCACGACAAACCATCATCAAATGGATGGTTAGACAGAACGAGTGAACTAGATTTTGGAGGAAATGCTCCATTCATGTGTTTTGGACTTTAGAGGTTCTTGGGATAGTCATTTTTGGTTGGTTGAGATTTCCTATAATAATAATTACCAATACTAGATTCAAATGGCGCATTTTGAGGTGCTCTGTGGTCGGCCTTGTTGGTCCCCCTATGTTGGGATGAGGTAGGTGAGACCTCACTACTACGGCCATGTCTGGTGTCGGAGATGTATGAGAAGGTCAAATAGATCAGGAAGCCTTTATTTATAGCTTGTAGTCTCAATAAATTATATGTTTATTGGAAGAGTCTAGACATAGTGTTTTCTGTGGGTGACATTCTATTTTTGAACGTGGCCCCTCGTTTGGGCCATCGTCGACTGTGGAAGCAATGTAACCTGGCACTCTGATATGTCATCCCTTTTATAATCACCAAGAGTATTGGAAAGGTGGATTAGATTTTGGCCTTAATTTCTCAGTTGATGTCAATCTTTGACGTCTTTCATGTCACCTAGTTGAAAACATACATCTCGGATCCGTCCCACGTGCTATGTTGGGATGAACTAGAGATTCAGTATGAATTATCAGTTTTTGAGAAACCAATGAAAATATTGGACTCCCAAGTGAATTTTATTCAAGGTAAGTCTATTCCAATAGTCCTGGTTCATTGGAAGTATGGTAGTGGTACACATGAGACTTGGGAGTAAAATTCATGGGTTGAGGAAGAGTATCCATTCATGTTTGACAATCATGCTTCAGGGAAAAATATTTTTTATGGTGGGGATAATTGTCACATACATGACATATTTTAAATGTATTTTTAAGTTTATTTCCATTATTTCTTTGTTTTGGGGGTTTACCATGCATTTTTTAAGGAATGGGTGAGCATTCCTAATTTGGGCCAAACCGTGAGCCCAATTCCATATTTAAAAACAATTTTTTTCCTTTATAACTCCAAAATTTACAACATTTTTCTCCATTCCAATTCCTACATGGCCTTCCCTAACCTATCACCATAACCATATTAGTTTCATCCATTGAAGAATCTATAATCAGGGAGGATTTTGGTTTTTATTTTACGGATTCGGCCTCCCCGGAAACCAATTTGCAGTTGTAATTTTTTTTTTATTTAATAACATATGAATTGTTTACTATATTTTTGTGTTTTTACAACTCACTTGAAGCTAACATCCCTAGGCGTGTCCCCATTACCTTTCCCCAACTTCGGAGTTCATGTGCAGCATTAATTAGGCTACACCATCATAGTGGTTCTAAAATCATCCAAGATTTAAGATGTATCTTCCTTCCATTATAACTCTTTAATTATCACTATTCTATGCTATTCTAGATCCAACATGATCTCTTCATTATTTTTATAACCTCTATTGAGTGATTGGAAGTTTTCAAATTCATGTAATCGTGTATTTGGTAATATTTATTCAAGATCCTGTAAGTAAGTGGGTCTCCTTCATTATTCATTTATTTTGCAAAGGGTTTCCTTCAATTTTCTTAAGGATTATCTCTTATACTTGAGGTTATTAATGTCCAGAAACTAGGGTTTCAAACCAAGATTTTAATTTTTGTTATCCTGGTCCAATATTCTGATTTTAGGTTCAAGTTAACTTCATTGATGTGCGATGGTGGTGAGATTGAATTTTTACCCAAAGGATTCAAGGGTTTTTATTAATTGGGTTGGTGATTTCATGTGTATGAAAATTATATGAATTAACTTGCTATGTTTATGATATTTTATTGTTTATTTTATTTGATTATTTTTTCAAAAACTCTTTTTAGTGGATTTTGTAATGAAAATAAATTTTTAGTGCCAATTTTATGTAAACATGGGGGGGGGGGGTCGTAGAAATCATTTAATGATTCAATTGGGGCTTCCCTATATATACTTAATTTATTTTATTGAAATATAATAGGACATCAAATCAAGTTTTCAATGTTTAACCCTTTTTCTGTAGCTGTGAATGTGGGTTTTAATGGTTTTGGTTAAACTTGTGATCATTAAGTGCCATGTTTGTTTAAAAATGGACGTTTACAAAGATAAAATCAATTAGTTCACATGGGTCTTCACTAAAATTGATTTGATGGTTTCTATGAAATTTATTTGGCCTACCATTACTGTTTTGGTGTCTTTTGAGTTTTCACATGGTATGCATAGTGGGTATTTTAAAGTGTTTTGGGTGAAAAACAATGTGGGATTTTTGAGGAATTGTTTTATTAAAAATCAATGTGTTTCATTGTGTATTTTAAGTGGTTTAAAATGTTTATAGATACTGTACAGATTGTATGTTATCCTTAGTGGTGTTTTATATGAAAAAGGATTTGTATAGAATGATTAAATTTTTTGAGCAAAGAGGGAGAAGCACATGTACCTTGGTGGGGTGGATATGTACTAGTATGGATAGTGGACCTCATGTGTTTTGTCACTATTTCACAAAGAATATGGATTAAAAAAACTCTAAATAAACTATATGGATGACGAATGAGGACCAATAGGTTATGTTTATGTTCCCTACTAGTGGCTCATTCATGAGAATGGATTTTACTGTGGTTACTTTACACTGAGGTACGAGGTACATAGGGTCGTAGACTATCTAGTGCCGAGGGGTGATCCCTATTTCATTGCTCATTGGATTGGGTGTATTTGACCTTGAATATTTGAGTGTTTGGAAGAATATATATATATATAAAACTACTATTTAAATGTTTTATCATTATGAATGTTTTAGTTTGAAAACTATTTTCAATTGAATGTTGTATTTCTTCGTATTTGTCACCGCTTTTCTTTGTATGTTAAAACTACATGATTTTTCACCTTGTATTCGATGCACATTGGAATAATTGGTTGGGATCCTATTGGGATTAGTCTCAATCCCTACTTACACCCCTTGGGTGTATGCAAACTTTATAATTCTTGACTAAGGAAAAGGGAAGGATTTTGGTGATGGTGGTTTGTAGTGTTAGTTCTCATCCTAGGGGTAGAGTTGTGGAGATGACTATTGGGTGATGACACATAGTCATGTATAGTTCTTATGGATGTCTATATGCTTTATTTATTTATATTTTGAAATCTTATACTATATTCAATGGCATTCATTCAATTCTGGTTTTTTTCTTAACACTCGTTTGCCTAAAAAATTCATATTTATATTATGGATTGTTTTTAATTTTTTATGCTTTCATACACGAGTAAATAATTCAAAAAACTAATTTTTTGACACCCAGGAACTTATGCCTACACATGGGGATAGGGTACACCCCTCAATCCTTTCCATGGGGTGGGTTTGGTTCCGATATTGGTGGTGACCAGATTTAGTTCATGATAGATTATGATTCAGTTGTTTTAATGTGGTATGAGATTCTTTGGAATTTTTAACTATTATTTATTTCAAGAATAATCCAAATTATATTTCAAGGATATTTACATTTGAGGATGTAATATTACAAATTTTAAATAAATATTTTTATTGTCCTCTAGTTAGTCATGAATATTTTCATATATTAGTACCATTTTTGAACTCATTGGTTGTCTAAGTGTTTTAAAAAATGTTTTTAATAGAGTCCAACTTAATTTCACTCTTTAGTCAGTGAAAATAATTTCTTCTAAAAATCATGTTTCATTAAAAAAAAATTAAAAATGTGTTATCCTTTGGGATATTTTTTTAAAATCCATGTTAACCTTTTTTTCATTTACCAATGTTTTCAAATGAGTCATGTTGTCCCTTTCCTAACATAGGAATTTTCAAACCATTGTACTGTTCAAAAGAAAATTAATTTTACCTCCTAGGAAATGTAATAATATATCCAACATCATTTATTTGAATCCTAATTTTGACGTTTAAAAGGTTAATTTTAAAATAATTGTTTCTAAAAAAAATTTCCACAAAATTTATTTGAAAAAGGTTTAAAAAAAATGATATTTTCCTATGAAATATTTTTAAAAGTTATCATGTTATTTCATCAACAAAGACAACCCATTATTTTCACTCCACATAGGATTTGTTCTATTGATATCATCCTTATTCATCCTCTATATCGTTTAATAATGATAGTTGAATTTATCCTACCTATCCATATCATATATCATGTGTATTATTGTTACCTAAACCGTATACCATTTGGCATACAATGTTTAACATGATTCTTACTTGATTAAATGTGAAATTATTGATGAATCACTATTTCTTATTCAGTATATTTGTGTGATAAATAATTCTAGTTATTTTGATTATTCAATATGAGGAATAATTTTTACTAGAAATTATAGGAGGATCATATACATTATATAGCTCATCGATGCATCAATATGTTCTCATTATAGAAATAATTGCAAAAATTTGGTTCGGCCCATAGTTTTAAACTATATAGTGAACAGTCCAGATAATAAGAGGTTTTCATGTACCAGATACATTATGTCTGTTAGGAAATAAATTCCCCCATTTTCATTTAGTTATTATATATCCATGAGATTTCCATTGTTATATCTATGTATGTAGTTCATAATCATTTTATTCATTTGAGGCATGAATTTCAGTTTCATACATTCCATTTTTATTTTTTCCATATCTATTTGTTTAAATGGATAGTTTGTTTAGTTATTTACCTTTTAAATGGATTGATTCATTATTTATTCCATTGTATTACCGTTAATGATCTTTTGAGCTCACCCTTATTATGTTTCTTTCTCTTCATTTTGATAAAAAGAATGTTCAATTAGCTTATAAATATCCTTTTTGTTTTTGATCATTTTGCAGCTTGTTATATTTTTTATTCCTAATGAATTATTAGAATCATATATGTAATATGGATTTGTAATACTACTAAACTGAGAAGTCCTTTGGGGTATGTTTCCTTTTAATTGTGACAATTTAATAAAATAATGAACCTTCTTTGGGATTCTCAGACGGGGCATTACAATTGGTATCCATTGAATTTTAGAATAAACATTGGAAAATATATTTAGAAAACTATTAATAGGGAGAAAAAAACTATGATTGACATAGAAGATAAGTATACAAGTATATTATATAATTTTTGTAAGGTTCAAATTATGGGGGTATTCCTTCAAATACATCTCTTTCTGGATACAACATGTGGACGTGGATTTGGCACATATGTACGTAGAAATAATAACCCTGAAAAGCTGTTTCGAGCCTGAGTTGGGGTAACCCAGTACATGAAAGTGAGCCTTACTATTCAACTATTTTGATACTCATGAGGGGTATTCCTAGGATAATTCACATTTTATTTACCCACATTTACAAAAGTTTTATTCCCCCATTGTAACCAAAGTTTATGGATCTAGGCTTATGATGCATAATTTTATGATATGTTCTATAACAAGATTAGCATTATAGAATATTCATAATTTTAGGAGCTAATCAATTATATGAAATTGTTGAGAAATGGATCATAGTGTATATAATTGGAACTCCACCAAGGTTCATGATACAAAGAGTACGAAAGATCATATCGTTCATGGTCTTATGCGATCATTTTTATGGGAGATAGTCTCCCATATACCATCATCATATAATAAAATAGTATCATTTTTAACTAAATTTTTAATGAATCCTTTTATTACATTGGATTTGACGGGGAGAAAGTGAGGAAGATAATGAAAGGGAAAAATATAGACAATTATATGAATGGAAATATGGGTTTTTACACAAGTTATAATTATGGAAAGAATAATCCATCTAAATTCTAGAAGGGAATGCTTGTTTGTTATATGTTTTGATAAAAAGGACACCATGTTCATGATTTAAATGTTAAGGAAAAGGTTTCCAATGTATAATGCTTTAATTACAAGGAGATGGGACACATTTCAAGTCAAGGTCCCACACGTCAAAGGCATATACCCCAGTTGATGATATTGTATAATTATATTTTTATGATACTTCCTTATATGAATATGAATTGTTAAAATGTATATTAAAAAATTATATAACTTTTATTATTTATCCTCAATGAACTATTTATAACAATTATGGAATATATGTGGATTTTACATCAATACTTTTCATTAAGGATTTGAGACCATATGTTGAATGGTACCAAGAAAATATATTCAGTGGATTGTTAATTTTTTTTAAATGCACAACTGGGGAAGGGAAAACCTTAATATATTATAGATAATGAGATTTTAATGAAGTAATGATTGATTTGGATAAGTTCTGAATACCTTGTAGCTAACTAATAACATGTCAACATGTAGTCTATGATATCATTGATGGAGTTTACAACACTTTTTTGATATAATTAATATATCCAATAATAGGTTACTTACATAAGGAATAAGGAATAATTCATGTTTCCAATAAGTTTTTTTTGGGAATTTCAGTTATTATAATATTTACTAAAAATACTTGTTGAAGAAATTCACATGTTTGATATGTGAAAATTTAGATCTACCTCACATTGAATAAAATCTAATGTTAAGTTAATTTCTAGAAATTCATTGAATTTACATTAGAAGTGATTGGATTATAATTGGATGAAAAATTTTACCATTTATAAGATGGTTTAGATGCATATTAGATTTAAAGTATAACAATAAAATATGTGTGACGAGGGAAAACAAATCATTCCCTGAAAGGCCACATAGCATGAACCCATTACTAATGGATGATAAGGGTTTTGTACCCACCACTAGCCAACATGATGTTTTTGAAAAAATTTAATCAATTCAACGAATAAATGTGAAGCAGTAGTACCACTTATGAAGATTATAAATTAATCAGTTAACCATACTAGTTTTTTTCAGATGGTTAAGGAAAAACAGCTGGAATTTTCACTATATCACAGACATTACGATACTCTAAAATCTTATTTATGTTCTACAAGAATAAAAAAATTCCTTATTGATACTAAATTTCTGTGAATTAAAGGATTAATTGGAATTTGATCAATGCACATCAAAAAGAAAGGATTGTTCTTATGAAATTTAAACATACCAAGAAAAAAATCTTTTTTTAAATACTCAACATTAAAAAATGGATTAAAAAAGGTGTTTTCCTAATGCCAAAATTTATATTGAACCAATGGTTAATTAAATCAACACGAATTTATGGAATTAAGCCCTTAATTTTCCATTGATCAATTACTTGTTTGTGATTCAGGACTCAATTTCTCCAAATAAATATTATATCTTTTATTCCTAATATTTATCTCTACTTTCATCTAATATTATCCAACATAGAGACCTGGTTATATGGTAGTCCATGTGACCTTATAAATTCCATCATATATTTTATTGAGTAATTATTATGAACCTTTATCCCGATGTGTGATTTTAAACATAAGAAATATCAACTAATTTATTAATAATATTGAGTATAAATTGTGTGGAAATAGTTTCATTTATATGGGGAGTATGTAACACCTAGAAATTCTACCGTACAAATTTTTATTTCACGTCATGTATAACACAAAACAACAACTGTGTAAGGGAAGATAAATTCTGGAGTATTAATAATATATTTAATATTTTAAATAAATTCAACATATTTTTTATCTTTAAAAGAGTGTGATAATGAGTTAGCATGTGTCACATGCAACATTGATCTTCTTCAATAGCTTGCATCATATGGAAGACTGAGTTCTAACTAAACTATAATATATTATTAAAATAAAATTATTTAATATAATAATACCTAACCTAGACATTAAATTAAAATTTAGTGATAGTATTAAATAACTTAGGAATATATTTGGTCTAACAAAATATAAAATGAATTAATAGGTTACAAATTAAATTGAAATGTATATATATAAAAAATAGTATATAAAAAAATATTAATTCTTATGCCTAAAATGAGTTTTGTATTAATAAATTAAATTAAATAAAATTTATAAATGATATAAACGAAATATATATGTTATATATTCAATCAAATATTATTTATAATCATCTAATATTTTTTAAAGGCATAATATATTAATAAATTCAATATTTCTTATAAAAACTGATTTTATTTATTTATGTAATTTTACCTTCTTGCAATTGAGAATCCATTTGAAATACAATTTTTAACCCATTAATAAATATTATATGTAAAAAGAAAAAAAATATTTAAAATTTTAAAATAAAAATTTGGTTCGGGAGAATTTTTTGTATTTTTCTACAATGTATCATTAATTAATGAATGATTACAAATAATGAATTTTAGTTCAAGAATACTTTTTTAGGTAATTTAATTATAATGTAAAATTATGTTTCATATGGGTTTAAATGTGAAAAAATATAAAAAATTTATCAATTAATCCATTTTACTTAATTGGAATCAATTTCACTTTTAAATTTACTATTGAAACATTGTAAACATTAAGACATTTTTACATAAAAACCCCACATTAACACCTCGCATGAAAAATGAATATTATTTTAATTTCATCTACTTTTGTGATTGGAAAATGAAAAAATTTATTCCATATTTGGAATCATTATACTTTATAAAATCTGAAAAGGTTATCATTGTTTATTACCAATTCTATTAGTGACAGTAATTAAAATTAATTAAAAGGGTTATGGTTACATTAATGTTTAATAAGGGACTAAACAAAAACCATAATCCCTATATGAACCTATATACTTTTTCTAAATCTATATTATGTCCATATTTATATAGTATACTCCATAATCTCTACCTAGGACCATTACTGATCACCATGCAATAAAAAATTCATTGGTTGGGTTCCATTCATTTTAAATATTACAAGAGATTCAAACCCTCCTCCATTATAAAATACCTCCTTCACCTCCACATACCCAAACCTCTCAATCCACTTTGTCATCACCATAAACAACTAAAATTGTTCCCCAAAATCCCACCTTCCTTATTCAATCCTAGATTATGAATAAATCCCTACAAGGATGTTATTGTTGTTCAACACAAACAAGTTACATAATTAAGATGTTACACCCTCATTCAAATTCATCCCTTTTATTTCATTTACCCACTCCCTAAAATATTCATATTCTTTGTCAATATAATATATATATTATCCAATAATATATTAATTTTTTTATGTTATGTGTTTGAATTACACTTACAGACACCTCCATCTAATGGGTAAAGAACAAAATAATTATGTGCAGGTGGACTACCGCCTTGCTAAATGATGATTATTCAATTTTCCATTATCTCCTCTCATGATAGCCATTATGATAGAATATATTTTTATATATTATAAAAATTATATTTATAATATATTAATTTTTAATTAATTACCTTATAAATCACATCTCTATACATTACATTTTTAATTAAAATGATAACATCATGGGTGGAAGACAAACTACCACCCCCATAAAGCAATGAGATTTATTCATTATATACATGGAATGTTATAAGTACAATTTTAGTAAACCAATTTAATAGGAATGATACATATATGATTATGTAAATATAATAAACATACTTACCATTTACTCTTCATCCTCTTAATATGACAATGAATTGAAAGTATCATTCATGTGTACAAACGGAATACCATCTCTATGAACGATGCATTCCATTTAATATCTCCAAACATTTTATATTATTATATATATATATATTTAATATATGTGAAAGACCCACAAAACTCCTTGAGAGGGGAAGGTGTGAATAAGGGTGTAAACATTTTCTTTTTAATGATGTGGGTCTTATTCTCACTCTGGTCAGAACTTGTTATATCAGTCAAACAAATGAAAACAGGTAGATGACACCACACTTTTACATTGTTCACCAAAAAGGGATATGTCCAAGGAGAATACACTGAAATTGTGCTGGTCATACCTAAATCCACTAATTGTTACTAGTTTGAGGATTACATGATTTGGACAAAGTCACTCTTTGCTAGGAACACCGCCATTAAAATGGTTCAGGTATAGCTCACTGCATCCCTTATATCACTTCCCTTGACTCCACTAGCATAGTTCCTTGAGGGAATTCATTCTCAGTTATCTAATTGATGGTCACTTTAGTACATTTGCATTGAAGTCCTTTCATATGTTCAACATTAGTGATTTCTTGCATCGAAGTCCTGAATTGATGCGCCTGATTGTACTAAACCACTAGACATGATATTCAGAACATGGAATCACCTGGCATAGACAATTGCATGCAGATCCTACCCTTTTCACGCAAGATCATTGTTTTGCGCATAAGATTTCAATTTCATGAAGAAAATATTTGGTGAAACTACGCCCTTTACACGCAACTGCAAATTTTTCCATGCAACTGAAATATTTTCCATGAAAATGTAATTTTCTGCACAACTCTCGATTTTATGCGTTGCTATAAATTTTCCATGCAACTATAGATTTTTCATGAAACTCCCTTTTTGATTAAGGTTTACCTCCATCAGAAATCATATCTTATCTAAGTCTTTTCCTATAACGAATGTGGCGGTGACCTCTTATTTATACGCATCACAAACCCCCGCACACACGACCTACAATGTCATTCAAAACATCTCATTCTACGCACAATTTTTTTCATTCAGAAACCATTTTCTATGAAAACTAATGATTTTTTGTGGAGCTCATGCATTTTCCATTTTTCGGCGTTCTGATCCTGAAACAGCTTTTGCGCGAATGATGAAAAAAAATTAACACACATTCAATTCTTTCCATTCACCTTACTTTTCCAAGAACACATATATTTATTTTCATATTTTCAGGCCAAAAAAATGGAAAACACAGGAAAACATCGCCACCTTTAGTACTGTTGTATGAAATTAATGTATGAACCCTTTTCTGGATAACATTTTGAACTTCCAATGAGGATTGACAAAAAAAACCTCCATTTCTGGCATATAATTGTCATGGATACAAGAATATATGATATTGACATAATGGATTAAATTATTGTGATGATTAATCCATCATATATTTAATAATAATAACAAACAACAAGTTTCAACATACTTGAAAAAACAAGGAAATTAGCACACAATATAGCTGAATTAATGAATGATTGTTAACAAACATGTAACTAGACATTATACGAATTTAATACATGGTATTATAAACAAGATTATTGTTTCATATATGTTAGAAACAAATTTAAATACACTATATTGGAGTATAAATACAACCAAACCAAAGTAAGGTTAATGTATGGGAATTTCATCTCAATTTACATTTCACTGAGACTTAATTGTTATTATGCACCAATTAACTTTTATTTTATGTATACAGAACTTTTTTTATGTTATATATTGAATGAAATTATTATAAAGACCTTTTACGTTCAACTAAACTTCCTAATTTTCTCAAGGTTAAGATTTAGATGACTCAATGATGTGTGTGACACTTTGGAATGTTTAAAGATTTTTATTATCAAGACTAATGAAAATGGTATTTTGATGATATATCCATTTAAGGAAACAATATGACATTTTTACAAAATTATTTTAATTAATTTTTTTTATTCATGACCATTTTCATATTTTATTACCATTTTCATGACTTCGACGCATAAAGTGTTTTAGATTTTTTTAAAGAAAGAACGAATTTATTTCTCTCTACAATCAAATATCGTTTTTTATAAAAATCATTATTTATTAAAAACATTTCACTTTTTTATCATTTTAAAAATGAATTTGTACAAAAATTATTTGGATTTCTATCTTTTACCCATGTTTTCAAATGTATCTTCCTGTCAGTTTCCCCACAAGGCATTTAAAACAGTTTTACCACTCAAAATGAATATACTTTTACCACATATGAATTGTATGGATTTTTTCATCAACAATTCATTAAAGCCTTATTTTCATATTGAAGAGGATTATTTTAAATGAAATTATTTTAAATGGTATTTTTAATGAAAATTATTATTAAAAAGTTTTTCAATACAATATGATATTTTACTGATGAATATTTTCAAAAGTTATCATTTTATTACATCAAGGACAACAACCCTTTTGTTACTATACATTGGAATTATTGTATTAATAGCATCCATATTCTTCTTATGGATTGTTTTAGAAATAGAATTGAATTTTTCTTATATATCCATATCATTTATCATGGGTATTATTATTTCCCAAACCATATACCATTTTTCACATGGTGCTTACTTTGATAGACATTAGATTAAATTTGAAATTATTGATCAATCTATATTTCGAATTTAATACCATTTTTTGATAAGGAATACTAGTTATTTTGATTATTTAATATGAGGAATGATTTGTTCTAGAAATATCGTGTGTATTACTGACATTATATAGCTACTCGATGCATCTAAAATTTCTCATGAGATAAATAATTGCGCAAATGGGTTTTTAACCAAAGTTTTATGCTGTCATATGAAAGGTCATGATGATAATATGTTTTCATGTACTTGAGACATGAGGTTCGTTAATAAATCAATAACCATATTGATGTTCAGTTATAATTTATCCATGAGATTTTGCATCAACATATATATGGATGTATTTTATTCCAATTTTATTAATTCATGGCATGTGTTTCACTTTCTTACTTATCTTGTTATTCATTCCATATATAATTGTTTTAATGAAATTTGTGTTTAGTATTTTAACTGTAATTATAGAATGATTAATTATTTATTCTGTTTTATTATGCTTTCTAAGCATTATATATCACTCTTATTATGTTCTAATCCTTATGCTATGAAGAATAGAAATTTGAATAGGCTTACAAAGTTGTTGTTTACTTTTTTTATTGTATAGCGTGTTTCGTTTTGACTTCCAAATATATTATTGGAATCATATATGTAATCTGGATATCCATGAATATTAAATTTAATGTTCCTTTAATATTTTTTTTCCTTGTAATAACTTTAATTTAATAAAATAATGCACCCGCTCTGGGCTTCATTGATTGGGGCATTACACGAAGAATACTACTGATAGATCAAGACTGTGGGTCACATAAATATTCTCATGTGGTATCAACTAATTTTAACAATAGGAAATCAATGTATTCCTCTTCCTAAAATGAAATCCAATCCCATTTTTTGATTAATCACATAACTCAACGTACTAGACACCATTCTTTGGAAATATCATATCGGGTGAACTCATAAATATCTATTTCAACAAAAGGAAGTCCCAATAGAACTTCTCCATATACATGAATGGTTTTTCATTCCTTGTTTAAATTTTCATGTGAGATGATATCTCAGGGAAATCGCGTATGAATTTATAATAGTATCTCCCTATCCCAAGAAATATATATAACAATGTCTTCCTATTGGGTGGATTCGATGCTAGCATTTCCCCAGATTTAACCTTGTTCACATTTACACCATCAAAAGAGATTACATGTCCCAAAAAGATGACTTATTATTCCAACAATCTAAAGTTTATAGAATCTAGTATAACTTTTGACCTCGAAGGTTGTTAAGTACCATTCACATATGCTTAGGTTTCTCCTACTTGGATGATGAGTAATATAGGTTATCATCGACGAGGACTACAATGAACCTGCTTCAAAAAGGATAAATGATATGGTTAATAAGTCGGATGAGATATTTTGCGGACATTATCGCACCAAAGGGAATCCCCATGTTTATATGTTGATCATAAGAGAATCTGAATGCAATATTTTTATATCCACATCTATTACTCATAAATGGTGATACCTTGATCTAATGACCAACATTAAGAACCATCATTACCCCCTAAATTTATCATGGAGGTTATTTATCTATTATAGTTGATACTTTTTATTCACGAAACTCAGTTTTGGAAATGATTGACCAAACATAACCTCATTCTCCGATATTCCTTATTATTGAACAACACATGGGATATTAAGGGTAAAACATTAGGTATGATAATGAACATCATCTATCAATCCTCTAACTATACCCTCAGCTCAGGATTCTATTTGTGGGATATCTGATATGTTGGAATAGTTATCAGGGTCATCCATGGGTGTAGATCAATGATGAAATAAATGTACTAGAGAGGTGGTATTTTTGGAATTTCCTATTGATAGACATCCTCATAATCCTCCTCCAAAAGAGAAAACAAAAAATTCATATAATCGACTACACGAAGTGTCATTCTAGCTAACTGATGTGTAATTTTTGACACCCCCCTACGCATGGGTCAATAATACTTTTTGGGGATTCCTTTTCTCCCATAATTGAAAATATAGTGATATCACTATGAACACACTACATCCTCTTTCTAAAAAATTCTATCAAGGAATGAAAATTTGATAACCATTTTATGCATAATATGTTTTCATAAGGACTCATGACTTCCACAATTAGATCCCAGAAGAAACTGTCACCTCCATGAGTAAGGTCACATTATCGACACTAGTGAGTGATCAATAAGTCACCTTCAGTTGATGTCCCCAAGAAGAAAGAATGGGCCAGGAGATCAATTGGGATATCTTTGTACTAATGTAGATAGGTTTTAATAAATGAATTAATCACACCATTTTTATCTATACTAATGTTATGGAAGAAAAGACATAGTACATAGATTGCATTATCCTTGGAGCCTCTAGGTCATAGCCCTGTATTTCCAAAAGCTACACCACCTCTTATCCTCTAGCTCTTATAGCCATGCATGGAACAAATAGGGGTGGTGATGGTAACTAGTGAAAACTTCTACCACATCCAGTTTCATTCTATGCTAATATTCAACATCTGACACCTGATAGAATTTTATTCACTATTTGTTGTATCTTCTACATTTTCCTATACACAGTCCCAATGCTAGCCCAATGGTGGGTAGGAGAATCTCATCCAAGATGTATCATGCTATCACAAGAGTAGAACCACCTCCTCCTTAGGTGGACTATAACCATCATGCGATCCATGAAACAATGTCTCATTATCCAATGATTTCCTCTAAAACAGTTTACACATCCACACCCCTACGTTTAATGTTGGTTCCCTAATTTATATGTCTCTTCTCTAAGGTTCCCATACCCGTAAACAAAATTTCATGTGTAGTTATCACGTAAAAAACGAATACCAATGAAAACTATAGATCCACAACATAAGTATGGATTTCATGAGGTCTAAATATTCCTCGAATTTCCCAACATATGTGACTCATGATTGTTTGAACTAGAAACAAATTTCATGAACTATATCGATCAGGTACATTGAGAGGATGATGAACCTCAATGAATACTCAGCCACTATTATACTATCATACAAAATCTGTAGAATCTCTTCGATAATAATATCTATCTACATAGAAGTAGAGGAAGCCTCTCTAAAAAGGAAAGTGATCTCAGACTATTCTATTGTCACGTTGTTATATAAATCAGTCACTAAACACCACCATCATTTGGATGATCCATAGAGAAGGACCACAACAATGACACCCATATGAACAACTAGTTTCATAAAAGGATGTAAAAATCATGTCACCTTCTCAAGAATATACATAGACACAAGTGGGTCAATCTCACAGTTGAATATGAGGGGTCACTAAAATTGATACTCTTGAACTACGCTCAGCCTATGAACCTCATATTGTTTTACTATGGGTACCATGTCTTACTCATCAGGTTGTGGTGTAACAGGTTCTCTACCTAGAGTTAGCACAACTAGTATGATCTCATGTATTTATTCTTCTTCATTGAGGGGAATATCCTCATGATCATAATCCTGATCCTAGCTATAATACAATATGGAGGTATCTTGTAATAGATGTTTTGTTACACATTCAATGAGAATATATATAGAGATGACCCAATAAGGACATGTAAACACAAATCAATTCATATATTTTCATTGAACTAGTTTTTTTCCTATACACCAAGCTCCACATGCACTGAGTCAAAAGGCAGGTGATCAATGTCATAGTGTATGGATTGGATTGTCATCGTATTGAAAATAGAATCCCTAGAAGGAAATATGAATGTAAAACATTTATCTCAATGTCCACATAAAAATATCATATAATATGATGAAATGTTTCAATAGACTATCTATGTAATCACTCAGTCACAACCCGTCATAACAGGGCCCTTCTTATTACTTCCATGATCCAACCACCCATCAATTTGCGGTTAACGACTATATCTAAGTTAAAATATCTTCCAAACGGGTGGAATAAGACTAAGGTATATATAGACATAGATACATATCCATGAACAAAAAATATTGTTATGTAAAATAATTGATAAAACAAGGATACATTCATATAAAACTCACTATCAATGTAAAAAAACAAGTAATGAATGTAAAAAAGGATAAATACAATCCCACTACAATGTGTTTGAAAACATGTCCAATATGAATGTATATAATGGGAATTATATCAAGGTAACATATAAAAAATAGATCAGTCCTTTGGGTTTATAAATATCATCTTGGTCTGTGTCCCTCTAGGACAACTTCAAAATGGTGATTGTCATCATAAGATATGACATATGCTGGGAAATATCATATAGTGGTTTATAAACAACACTCGACATGACAACCTGAAATCTCATAGCATACAATAATATGAATAATAATCCAGTCAATGTAGTTACATGTCTAAAAATTGGGTAATAAGAATACCTTTATGTACTCAAAAAAGAAACAGTATCTCAATTTAAATTCATAACATATATTGTAGTGCATGGATCATTTTTATAGGTTCCATATATCACTCCTTCAGGAGAATAAACTCCACATGTTACATAAAAAGGTTTTTTTATTATGCGATTTTCATCTCATTAGGTCTCACAATTATAATTATACATTGTAATTATGTAGGTAATGATACACATATGTGAATGAAACCTACGGAAGTGGAAAACACTAACAAACCAATCATGACTAAACCTCTATATAGAGTATCATTACCTATGTAGGGATGGTCACAATGATACCAGGAACTGCACTTATTAAAATATGATAATAGTGGATCTCACTATAGGCCTCATGGAATGATTATATCAAATATATCATTAAGTCACACAAAAGGGATCACAATCCATTGTGTAAGACATGATTCCATACCAACCATAATTGAATAGATCAAGGGTATAATACCAATTGAAACATTTCCATGTTGTATATCATATAGTCTATAAGACTTCATTGTGGGAGAAATTGGTATAAATTTGAAATATATTTCATGTTCCATGGTCACAAGGTCCTTATTGTGTACCATTACCTGAGCCCATTTCTTTGTATGTGCATGAGTACATGACATGTCCGAGCATATGATCTTCTGGAAGTGTTACTATCCAGGTAGATGTGTCTGTGTATGAATAGTTGTGCCCAAGATTGTGCATGTGTACCACCCCAAGTGCATGACTCAATTACAAGAAAAGGTCACGACCCATGTGATAGGGGTTACAATTCATGTGATACTTGTCCTCTTGTGGAAACCCTATCATTGAACGTGGGGTCCCACACAACATGTAAACTCAAAATAAATTATTTTTATAATGGATTTTCCAGAATCCCCGATATATTTCATGTATAATTTTCTACTCATATTTATTTCAATCATTCCTTGAATCATGTCATAAATTATTTATTTTATTCAAACATACATGTTCATAAATGGATATCCATTTTTCCTACCATCTTGATCATTCTGCAATCACCTTAGATGTCCACAATCAAAATAAATCCATGAACCACTCCCAAAAATGCCTAATCCAGTCCAAATCCATCATCACCATAAAAGTAGCTCAATCTCATCAATTATAAAAAATTTATTTTTTGCAATATATATTTGGTAAGCCTATGAATGGGAACACAATAATTTTTTATGCATTATTTTTTAAACTGCGAGGAAATGGAATTTACCATGATGAATGATAAATGGGGAAAGGAATTGAAAAACCAAAAACATGAGGAATAAACCACAAATTATGTTATTGTTGGAATAGATTAAATTCCATTAAATCAATAAATTAATATATAATACGATAATCACAATTATATTTCGAATCCCTGAATAAATCTAACTTGTGCATGTAATATACATGATCTTTGAATCAATAAATTAGTCAATTGATTCATGTTCATCATATGAAAAATAAAATTTTGATAAATAAAAGTAAAACATACATACAAAATATATTTTTATTGGTCTATGATGAATAAAGGATCATCATCATTATCATTGGTGAGATCATTGAATTCTATGAACATCGATACACAACCCTTAATATGGTTATCATTTATCCTGAAAGATCCTCCAATGACTCCTCTAATTTACCCTGGTTATTTGGATAATCTTGGTATTTCCCCATAACCTCATAATTATATAAACAATTTGTTCTCTATACATTTAAAAATTACATAAATTAAATTTAAAAATATTTTATTATTTCTCTCCCATAAGAGTTTGTTCACAAATTACTTAATACGAAAATAATTATGTCATGCCTATTGTAAATCCCTTGCTGTGAACTAATCTACGGCCTCACATTTATGATCCAATAATATTAGAATATGTTATTTCATTTTCTAAAAAAATTTCAAACATATAATTTTAATATATTTATGACATTTCAAAAATTCAATCTAGGCACATCAGGCCAAGAAATTTAACTATTTCTCTTTTCCTAGCACCCAAAATTATCCCACAAATATTCTTAAATATTACATGGAAATATCATTGTCATTACAGATAAATTACTAACTTTTATATGCATTATATACCCTTTTTTGAAATAATCTTTTTAGGGGGATCTGAAGATAATAAAACCTCTAAAAATATGTAAATATATGTGACTACATGTTTTTTTGGAATATTTGTTGAATTGTATTTATGAATTTACTAATTAATTTGGCGAGTGCACTGATATGCTATCTACCCAACTAGTGATTTTTTTTATCATTTTAATAACTGATTTGAATTACCTATTCTTTAAATTGAGACTCTAAATAGCTTGGTGAAGAATTATTTTACACCACATCAACAATCAATTCGACCATAAGATCTTATCCCATAATGGTTAATTTTTTTTTGAATTCATGTATATAAGAAATAATATTTTAGTTCAATTTTTATATGATTTAATTACACTTTAGAGTACTTGTTAGTATTTTCGTACCTTTCCTTACTATTTTTGTGGGACTTCATCCATAGTTACATTTATAATGAATAGGCTGCTCCAAATCTTCACATTATAATTCCTTCCCAAATAAATATATATAAATGAAAATACATCAAATCACGATTGTATTATGAATCTAATAAATGTTCTTATTAAACTTTTATGTAGAAATTTAGAGAGGCAAAACTTATGGGATACTCTATGTTGATATTTTTAATTATTTAGTAATATTTTTAGCTTTTTATTTCCACTCATCATCTATGATATTTTATCTCTTACATCAATATTTCTATATAATTTGAATTATTGTAATAAATAAATAGAGTAATTAATAATGGAAGAAATTATTTTTTTAAAATGGTTTCCTCTAATATTGATGCCTATATCCCATGTATTTTTTGTGTATTATATCAAACAGGAAACTATAGTGTTATTATCAATATTGAATCATGAATGAGTCAATATATGAACATGTAATCCCAATAATGAATAGGAAAAATGCATTAAAATTGATAAAGTGTTAATATATGGGACTGAACCGGACTCCAATAATAAAATAAAACATTTTGATTAATCCCTTTAGAATAATTATCTATAGTGGATGTTAATGTAAAATATGGGCATTGTATGTTTAATATTTTTCCTATTATATTATAATATGAATAGAAAATTCAACCAAAAAAATATTCTATTATCTTAATGAATTCAAAATACTGAATTTAATCTTATGGAGACACAATGTATAGTATTTTATTAACAATTTTTCATATCAATGTTTACCTAATTTTAACCACTTGCATTGCTTATAGAATTGTTTATCAACTCTACATTAAGAACCTATTAGATCACATGTTTGTCATCATGAATGAATATATGTTTTAGGGGATTTTTACTCTACCTCACTTTGATTAGATTATTTTCATCATTGAGGATTATATACCTCATTACAGGTACATTAAATGATTTTCA
Source organism: Viscum album (assembly GCA_963277665.1). Classification (NCBI taxonomy): domain Eukaryota; kingdom Viridiplantae; phylum Streptophyta; class Magnoliopsida; order Santalales; family Viscaceae; genus Viscum; species Viscum album. The sequence continues at coordinate 575,006,503 of OY728161.1, read as the reverse complement.
ACACAAAACAATGCACCATATATTTTGTAAAATTAAATTTTAACACAGATTGTGGAACCAAAAACTGATAAAAAGTTTTACATGCATGAGGAATTAAATGCAAAGAATTATCATGTTCATGGAAATAAATTTACATAGATTCATCTAAAAAATATAGTGTATTTCATTTATTTTTATCAATTCATGTTACTATAATGATTACATGCCATTTAGAAAAATAAATGGTTAATAGAATTTACTATAATTGATTTATTAAAAATAAATTCTATGTTATTAAATATTTATATTATTTTTTTGTTATAATTCAAAAATGATGATATTGTTTATCAGCATGTTTTCGATAATAAAACTATACACGTATTTGTGTAATAATATAATGATTTTAACATATAGGATAGTATATAAAAACAATAATTAGTTCTTTATTTTATAATTTATATAATAAATCAGTAGTATCTATGTTCACATACTCATCCAAGATATTATTTTAATTATTTATTCAATAAGTTGATTAGCCCAACCCATACATTAACATTCAAAATTTTTTGGATGAATATTATGATGAAAGTGCTATATTTGAGAATGATATCATGTTTATAGACAAAAGGGACATTAAAAATATTTTTACAAGGTCGGGATACATATTTTTGAGATATTAAAAAATTATAATTAAATTAAAAAAAAATATGCTTTACATTATATAATGGAATCCATATTGCACTCATGTATGAAAAATTATTTCTTTTTTATTAATGTAAATGGGGAAATGATGTTAATCGTAATAATAACATATAATTAACTTCGATATGTGATAAATAATTATTTATTCAAATATAAATGAGAGAATTGTGATGGGAATGTAACATGAAAATAAATATATGTTTGATAAAAAAACTCAATGAAAACATATGATTTTCCTTGGAGGAATCCATATAAATGGAGTTTATATGATAATATATTTTTACCAAATTTAGATTCTTTTGGAATATGATTCTTGAGATTGAATAAAATAAAAAAAATTAGTATACAATGAAAATATAGGATTATTTGTTATGGGTTAGTTTTAGGCCCCTTATATAAGGTGTGTGAATTGAATTTTGTTAAATATTTCAATATAATATAAATATCAATCATATTTCACAATTTATAATGATATAAAATGAAAAATAATGGAATATTGAAATTGTTTTGTTTATAAAACCATCATCTACTCAATCATAAAATTTTTTAACTAGTTAATCATTTTACCCAATTGCTTAAATATTTTCAGAGTTTTTGTTTTTACCATGGAATATAGTTTTTAATTATTTCATATTTTTTTCATAATATAAATATATATCATATTGAAATTTTTTTATACTATGATCCCAAATATGGAGTACATTTTGTTAATAAAATTTCATTATGTAGGAAAAATCAATATTAACATTAGTTTTTGTAACCCATAGAACCCCATATTATACAATATATATATATATATATATTCAATATATATATATGTTTATGGTAAAAGAATCAATATTTATGAATTTAAGGATATAATTTAGTTCATTATAAAATAGTAGAAATCATAATTCATGAAAAAGTCTATATTATCAAATATAATGTTTAATACACACAAACTAAAACCAGTTCTTATTAGATAGTATTACTTATTTGCATAAAATACTAATAATAGGTTAACTTCATTCAACATAGTAATAAATAATATATTATTATACATATTAAATATATAATAGTAAAAAATAAATGATTCCATTCTTTATCATTCATGAGTAGAGGAATCATCATAAAATATATTTCTTTGGTAAAAAATGTATTATCAAAAATTATATAAAAATAATTCGCTTATAAAAATATAAAAAAACATAACCTAATTTTGACATGAGGAATTAAAAATTATTTTCTTAAGAAATTTTTGGTTTAGAATTTTTATAAATAAAATGAATTTTTCATTTATCGAATAATTATATTTTCAAAACATTATGTATTCTAAATCATATTAGGTATGTATTTATAAATGATTAATATTTTATACATTTATACAATTATTATTATAAAATATTTTCAATATTAAATATTTTATCTATCATTTTAGTAAATTACATATTCAGTAATCAATGTAATAATGAATGAAGTGTTTAAAAATTATTCCAAAATCTAGGCCTATTACTGTCAGGTCCCTTCTAAATGGGGTATATACCTCGACCACCCCAAGACTTCCTCCAACATTCCATTGATTGCTGAATAGTGATAAGTAGTAATATAATTCACATTAGAGTCATTATCATAAAGAACATGTCCACAAGAACACCACTCAAATCCCATATAATGATGAATTCTAAAACAATTAAAAAAACATCAATTCATACATATAAAACCAACCTTTACTATATGAAATTAAGTAATGAAATAAAAAAACATACAAATACAATCCCACTGTAATGATTCTTAAAAAATTACATCCTAATTTAATAGATGATTGAAACTATTCAATTTACTCCCAGAACACTCCTCAGTCAGCCATTCTCACTAATATCCCCCGCACGTTGTTCTCTCTAGGAATCAATCAAATGGTAGATAATTTTCATAAGGTAGGACACAAGCTATAAATTTCCATGTAGGGTTCAGTATGATAGTACCTAGAATTACACCCCAAAATAACTAAGAATATAACTACAATAATAAAAGTCATCTCAACATATGAATATTTTTACAATTGATTTTTTTAATAATATCTATATACAATCAAGAAATACATACTATATTTAATTAAAGTCACGACCACAGTTCCATTATTAGGATCGTGACCTAATTTTCAACATAATACACATATAGGAGAAAAAAATTCCCAAGATATGTAGAACTTATTGAAATGATCATAGATATAAAACACATAATACCATTCCATAAGAATTATATAATTGACTCTTCATGAGAACGATACACAAATGAGGATGAAACCATAGTCTATGTGGTATACCAAGAACTAAACCTAGAATAACAACCTAAGTAGAAAATCAATTTCTGTATAGTGTTGGTCATGATAATTATACAAAATCCATTATTGTAAATATGATGGTATATGATTTCACTCATGGCCTCATGGAAGGATTTGAAAAAATATACACAATACATCCTATAGAAGGGATCAGTATCCTATGTGTAGGATGTGATCTAATTCTACCCCATTAGGAATGTATCTAGGGAATAATCCCAAATGAATCATTACTAAAATGCTGATGATATGGGTAATAAGAGTTATTTGAAATATTAAATTGAGTTAAATGGTAGTATACAAAGGGTTTCTTTGGAACAGGGTATCCCTTATGTATAAAAGACTATTCCCATGTCTGTGTATGTGGATGAGTACACAATGTGTTTGATCTTGTGCACTTTTCACCATGTTGGTGTTTGGAAATCACGTTCCTTGTACAACTAGCCAAGCCTATAACTTTTCCTCTATAACACCCTATATAAACTACAGTCTTCCATGAAAGGGTCACGTTCCATTTTATCGAGGTCATAGGTCTTGTGATACCTATCTTCTCTCAGAAATACTTGTTCCACAAGTGGGGTCCCACAAAGTTTGAAAAACCAAAATACATGTCACGTGACATGGAATTTTCCGTAATCAAATATCATTTTAAATTTACTTATTATACTCATCAATATTTAAATCGAACTAAAAATCAAACTAAAATTTCATGATTTATGCCAAAAAAATCATTCCATCACTAGAGATTAGATGTTTCTACAATCTTGATCAATATGGGATAGCCTTGGTGGTCATCAAGAATTGTTAATAAAATAGATACACTCACCTATGACCATTCTAGCCTCAATATTTCCTCACTATCATTTTAGATGAGTCTCATCCTCGATCTGATCATTGATATGTGATAACAATCCATTGCTCCATGAAATGGGCAGACATGGATTGTTAATCCGTTATTTATCAAACTACGGGACAAACATATTTCACATGATGAATAATTAATGGGGGAAGGAAATACAAAAATGAAAAAGTTGTTCAATTTTCATTTTATAATATATTATTTTCATTAAAATGATAAACAAAGAGATAATATCAGAATAAAAAAGACTCATTTATTCAGGCATAAATTTGATATATAACCTCAATACACATTATATTCAAATCAATATGTTGGGTGATTGATTCAATTTCAGAATCAAAAAAATTAAAACTAGGATAAATTCGAATAAAAATGGACTAACCTATATTTAGATCAATCAATATTGAATAATAAATCTGATTCGTATTCAGTAAATAGATTCCAGAATTCAGTTTCAGACTAATCAATTATCCTTTATCTAGTTTTTATTCAACCAAATAAGATCCAAAAAAATCAACTTGATATCTAGGGTTTGTTAAAAACCCTATTATTTTATATAAACATTGATTTATATAAACTATTCGGTCAATGTGAATTTAAAAATAATATAAATTAATTCCAAAAGTAATTTCTTTTTTTATTCCCATGAAATAATTTTTACAACCACCCAATAGTGAAAAATATTATATTGTTCATAGGGTATTACCCATGTTCTATGTTATTCAGCATTCCCATATTTGTTGTTAGAGACTCTATTTATATGTTCTTTAACACTTAGAAAAACGATATACTATTTTATTTATTATATCTAATGAATTCTAATATTTATTTAGGGAAAACCAAGCCATAATATATTTCGTTTTCTCCATGCCTATAAGAAAAAAATCCATATAATATTCCAAAAACATTACATAGAAAAAATTAGTGTTGTTACAATAACATTATAAAATTTTATGTCAATTTAATTCCACTTTTTATATTATTCTATTTAGGGTGTTGTGAATAGAATACAACATATAATATATCCTCCCTAAATGTGACAATATATATATTTATAATAATTCAATATTTATATTAATGGGTTTAACCATCCATCACGGGAGTGAACTGAAATTTTATCTTCCCCACTTGTGATTTCATATTCATGGATTGTTTGAATAGGATTTTTACATTATGTATACATTAAATAGATACTATGAATAACTTTAGATAGAATTATTTTAAAATATATATATATATATAGTTTATTCAACCGTTGTAAGACTGTTTTTTTAGAATTAATGAATGGTGAAAATGATCTTTCATCCCATTTTTATATGGTATATTATATATTTAGCATATTTATCTTTGTATTAAAACTTTTCAATAGTGTATTGGAAGATAATACTTACATAGTTAATTTCCATTGAACATATAATTTGTAAAAATCATCACATAATAATTCCTTCAAAAATAGACATAGTAAAATAGAAGAACTTCAAATGTTGTATCTATTTAGAATTAAGTCAATGATGAAACAACGTTTTTTCATTCTAATTTATATTAATAGTTCTCACAAGCCCAACAAATGGGGTTAATCCATGTGGTTTTATTTTTAATCATTCAATAATCATTACAAATTTTTATCTCCATATATCATCTATGCACATTTCCATCCTACTAAACTCTCACATAATAATTTTTTTGGATGTAGTTAATAGATGGGGTTTTTAATCAAGATAATATTATTTTTTACAAGTTTTCCTCTAATATTGTTTCCTACGTCCCAGTTTCTTTGTGGGTATTATATTGAACACACAGATCACATTTAATTATTAGGAATAACCTAGGAATGGGTATGTATATTGACATATACAACCTATAATGATGAGATAAAATGTACACTAATAATAATTATTCAAAATTGAGTAATCTAAATGGTAAGTATATTGACATCTAGAACCTATAATGATGAGGTAAAATTCATGTGAATAATTATTGTTTCAATATATGGGACTAAATAGTCCTCCAACTATAAAATATTCCATTTAGATTACTCAATTTTGAATAATTATTATTAGTGTATGTTCATGTATGATAGGAACACTATAAGTCTTACCATTTTCCTAAAATATAATAATCAGAATAACTACCTTAATAAAAAAATGTTGGTTAGTATCGATGAATTATAATTACTGAACAAAAATATATGGTGGAACTGAGAATAATACCATATAATCATCTTTTCAAAACTAATTCACACAAATGTTTTTAAATAGAGTTTATTTTATGAATATTAATAAACTCATATTAATTAACCTCTTAGATCACATATCTATCATGAAGAATGCAAATTGATTCTCATGGTTTTATTAACTATTACACACATATATTAGGATATGTGCAGCTGTAATGGATATATAGAGTAGTGTAGAAAAATTACATGAATTTCATCACATCACACAACAATGTTCTGTTTATAAATTTCATTTTTAACACATATTCATAGACCCAAAAATTCATGAAGCATTATTAATGCTAGAATATTTCATTGAATGACATTATATTTATCATGAAACTCGCATTAAATATAACCATTTGAAAATCAAAGTGTATTTCATATAATTTTATCAATTATTTTTTATTTTAATACTTACATTTAATTTAAAATATATGAATGGTCATCACAAATAGAGAAATAAATTATTATTAAGAATAATATATATCAATATTTTTTCCCAATATCTCTCTTTAGTATACATATTACAGAGTCATGTTTATATTCAATAAACTTTAATTCCCATATCATTTAAACCATTCATCCTTTGATCCCACCAGTTTCACGTATGTAACCCTTTATTTATGTATTCTTATTATTTAAATTTTTTTGTGATTTTTTTGGAATGTTTAGTTGCAAATTTTAATGATTATGGGTATTTTATAGAGGTGTATTGTTAGTACAATTGGTGAAAATACAACTGGATAATCGTTAACAATGCGACAGAGGCTACTGGGTAAGCACATGTTTAGGCACACCGTTTGAAAAAACCATGTTTCCACACCATATTAACCATGTAAAGTATAAAAAAGGGTATATAATGACTGGTTCATGGGTTTTGTATACATGAAAACCAATTATGAGAATTATTTTTTAATGTAGTGGCTGGCACATGGTTGGCACCCAATTTACCTAACCATGCTAGCCAACATCGCAGGTTTAATTTATTGATATAAAAAATTCTATATCACTCATATTTACTAATAAACCTCTATTTTTCCGAAATTTCAATAGTAAATAAGATTTATGTCCACAAAAAGCGTATGATATCTTACACTTTTATCTAGTAGTTATTCATTAGTAAATCAAGGTGCGTTGATTTCTCTATTTTAAAGAAAGTCTCCATTAATAGTGGTGCTCAAAAGATATATTGTTATTACCATTCATAAATTCATATATATAGTGTTTTGGGGATGGATATATGATATTTATTTTTTAATAATGATGATATTATATTTTTTTGATGTTATTTAACAATATCAATGATTGGATATTGGATATTCACCCCACTTTGGATGAATAATTTGTACCATTCATAGTTTTAACCATTTTTCTGGATATAGGTGGATTCAATATCATATAATATTTCTTAAAATATAAGGATTTAATTATAAATAATTTTTTTAGTGAAATATATATTTAAATAGTTTTTCATTTCCAGATGGTAACCACATTTTGGTAAGGGTTTATAGAATTGTGAAAATTGGGTGTTTTGGTAGAATGTGAATGTGGTAACATGATTTAGAATTAATATTTTAAAATCCATGGTTGGTTTGGATTCATAGAAATTTTTTATTAGTTGAATTATATTTTTTGTTGGAATAGTTTGGAAAGGGTTGTGTTTTAATGGATGATGGCTTATATGGATAACCATTAATTGAATGGGAAGGATAATGGTCATGAAGTAACCCAATCAAAGAGACAAGTTACAGACTAGAAGTAACACATTCAATGGTAACACCAATCATGAGGGTGGGTGCATGGTTACTTTTTAATTGAATGGTTTATTATATAATGGGAGTTTAGAAATGGATGGAATGACTGGTTTGGTTTCATTCTTTGAAAATAGTTTTTTTGGAAACAAATTTACGATTGAACTGCATGGTTTTGATAAAAATATTTAATGTGTTTTAGACTATCTAGTATAATTTTTTAGATAAATTTGAAGACAATTTATATCACTTTAGTGTGATTTGGGACTTCATTTGAGGATATCCTACTATGTTTCATTACGCACCACATGATTGGCCACTTTAGAATGTTTTCAAATATCATATATCAAGAAACATGTAATGAGAATGTATATATTTTTATTAGGGGTGTTTCATGATTATTGTGAATGAAATATGGAGTTAGATCATGCTTCTTGTGAGGATTAATATAGGTGATGTCACTTGATTCTTTTATTTTGGTTTCATTTGATAAATCTTGGGTTTTATACATTGGTATCATGAAAACATTTGTGGTTATTTGTTTTTTTATATCATGGAAGGGTTATTTAAATTTATTGGTTAATACCCCCCCCCCAATTTTTTTGAGTGCCTTGGTATGTATTCCTATTATATCGCATCAAGGGGATGACACCGAAAGCCAAGTAATTCCCTTTCACTTACTCAATACAATGTGGATGGTTGGGATGTTCCACCTGGTATCAGTCATGAACCATATTTTTTTTAAATTGGTATCATCATTCTTGGTCATTGTCTTAAAAAAGGTATTAGTCACGGTCAGTACAACATCCATTTTGGGAAAAATGGTTGGGGTTTTCAATATTGGATTGGGGTCTCATTATAGATTTTACCTTGTGTTCAGATGGTTGAAATTTTTAGGATTGTTAGAACATGAAATATATTGATTACAAAATAAAAAACATCCTATTTATGATGAACATCATGTTTCATGGGAGTTTGGTACATAATTATTTTGGAGACACTAATAAGAGTTTTAATCACATTTTAATGGGTTTATCCAATGAAAATAGCGTGAAATGAATTGATAGAAATGAATTCCCATTAGGAGTCACTATTTTATTTTGAGTAAGTATTTATTCTTTTGGGTAAAAATGGTTGATTTTTTAATATTATTAAAAATTGATTTCAATTGAGTGATTTGGAAATGATATGATAGAGGATTTTAAAAAATGGTTGGATTTTAAAATGTATTGTTGACTTTTAAAATATTGGATTGAAAAGAAAACATGGAATTTTTTAAATCCTAGTTGTGATAGTTATAATATGGAAAATTTGATATTCTGATACATTGGGTTTCAAGATAGTAATACTTATGGTGTTTTTTTCATATATAAAATGGTACCGGTAGGTGTTGTAGAAACCAACTAAAATAACTTGTTTGGAATGTTGTTGTACATGGTCCATTGATCATCTAACAAAAGGTTAAGAGTATATTAAATTACATTTCATAAATGGATAGAGGGATCATAATGGATTAAGGAATGCATGTGTATCATTTGATTTAATTCCAGAAATTGAATCCATCCTTATTTTGGGGTGATTGAGAATGCATGGAAAAAGAGGTTTGGCTGAATAAAATGACTAAAATATTCAATTTATTTGCACACTAGAATATATAAAAGTCAAATTAGATATGTTTATTCTATATTATCCTCCAATCATGTGGTGGGATTTAGAAGTCAATTCTAATTTAGATCAAGGATGATCATTTGATGTTTTTATGATTTTATAAATAGATAATTATATCCTTAATAATTAATAATTTGAAGAATGAAAAAAATTCACCATGAATAAGGAGAACCACTCCGTGATAGACTATGAATTCAAATTTATGATTCATGTTTTCCTATCACCATATAATGTTTATAGTGTATTCTTAATGGCATAGTTTTTTAAATCAGGGTTGAGGTATGAGATTTGCTAAAATATATTTTTTCTTTGTATAATTGGTTATATATAGATGGTCAGTAGTGTGAAATTGGAAAAAAGGTACTTTTCTAGAGCTATAGGTGGAGGGTGCATGTTTATAACTATGATAATGTGTGGGGGGAACTCCAATATTGAGAATAATAAATTGACATACACCTATTTCCTATATTGTGTAATGACACAAAATCGTTAGAGATTGATTAATGAATATTCCTGCAAGGTCTAAAATATAGATTTTATGTTTCCAATTTGTATCTCTAAACCACATTAAGATATATTGAACAAAACCACCTAGAGAAATCCAAAAATTGTAACATGAGGGGGAATCATTAGTTCAATTGTCACATTTTTTCGAGGTAGATAGTTTTATACACATCTAATGTCTTGAAAACATTATATTATTTGATTGGAAAATGGATAAAAAATACATCTCATTAGATGAATTGATCAATGTATTATAATTCAAGGAATATCTAGACTACTTTGGCAGTGTAATCTCAATAGGGAAATAAATAAAAGAGTGTATTTAGTAGGAAATTTTATAGAACTAAGATAGTTTATTGTCTGATAAATCTAGACCATGTATATTAATATCTATGAATCTTATTAATTCAACCCATATGAAATAATTTTTTAATATGGGTTTATCAAAATAGTATATTTATTTTTATGATGTTGAATATCTAGTTCTTCATGTAGAGATGATCTATTCTATTGTGAAACATCAAACTCATCTTGTTCAAATATTATTTTGTGAAATTACATGTATAGAATGTTCTATAAGTGTTGAGGAGCTAATTAGATATGATATTTCTTTGTTTATGACATGTATGTATATGAAATGATCATGAGTTAGTATTGGTTGACCATGTTTAGGTCTCACATCAACTTTTATACCAAAAGGATTAGGTTTCTGACCAATGGTGTCATTGAGCATCACATTAACGGAGAAAAGAGTGTAAAGAAAACTAAAATGGGCTAGTTTGCAACATTAGATGGAATAATATCATATCTGTTGGAAGTATTTAATTTTTAATCCATAGAAGAGATTGAGAATACTTGTTATCTTGTAGTTGTTGATATGTTTTTGGATTTTTTCCCAAAAATTTCACAGTGTTTCTAACCACAAGGTAGTTTGTGGATAAAATATTATTCTATATGAGGACCATTACTATCTAACTTATATTATATTAAATGGAACAGATATAATTACAAGATTGGACTATTCTTCTAGAAGAGATAGAAACAAAATGTTTCATTTGACCTAGCACATCACCATGGGAAGCGCCATATATTTTTAAAAATAGAATATAATATCTTCCGATTTGTGTGGAATATCACAATATTATCCATGTTATGGTAATGAAATAGTACCCAGTTACACTCATTGATGATCTACTAAATTAACATATGTGAGTGCAATGGTTCTCTAAATTTTATATGTTCTTATGATATCACTAATTGTTGGTTCGAATGGAGGATATTCAGACGTCATCATTTTAGAGTAGATATGGACATTACATGTATTTGAGGATGCCTTTCAATATTTAAAATTCAACATAAGTCATCATTGAACTGATGAGAAATATATTTCAGTGATATATAGATTATTTAATGGTCTAGTTTGTGTATGAAATATTGGTCTATTCAAGGAAAAGTGTTGAGGATGATAAATAGTTGGCGACAATGTTGGGAATTATGTAAGATCATCATCTAGATTCCCAATTATCAATGTGTTATTTTTGGATGCATGAAGAATGTTTCAATGGCCCTGTTATCTATAAAAGGGGTTTTTCTATTGATCCAGAAAAGTTAGAGGTTATTATGTCTTTCCAACCTCCAAATAATGTGTTTGATACACACAGTTTCATTAGCCTAACTAGTTAATACTGATTTCATTTTCTTTATTTTTCCAGAATAAAATAAAAAATGATATATTTGAAGAGGAAAAAGTATCTATTCTAATAGAATGATGAACATCTGAATAATTCTCAATAGTTAATGTTTCTCCTATCATCATTAATAATCTTGATCATACTAGAATTATGACAAGGGTATGTGGTGTATTACGATGCTTCAAGATTTGTGTAGGGATGTGTTTTCATGTAGGAATAAAATTTTCTTTTGTATGGATAATATTATTTACAGTTACATGATAATAACTACCCATCAAGGGATTTTGAGTTAGTTTATATTGACCATGCACTGAATATTTGGAATCATTAACTCTTTATTAAGAAATTTACAATTTTTACAGATCCTAATATCATGCATCAAATTTTTCTCACAAATATATTTTAACCATATATCGGTATGATAAATATTGTATCTCCAAATAATTGACTTTGAATTGATGTATAAATCGAGTAATGGGTTTTCAATGGTTGTTGATTAATCAAAAAAACAATGATAATTTCTAAAAAAAGGCATCAAAATAGTGGAAGGTTATATCATTGATAGACAATATTCAATTCGAATGTGATGCACGAGGTATCATATAAGTTTTTATTGTAGTTAACATTTTTCAAAATTTTCATAAAACTCTTAAAGAGTCAAAGACATTTGATACATAATGTGTTTTTATGAGGTCAAAACGCAATGGTGGGGAGACCATTCTGTGTTCAATTATGGATGAGCTTTAAATTTTATGGTTTCAAATTTCAATGGATGTACCTATGTCTTTTCATGAAAAACTTATCCTTTCTCACAACCATTAACGATCTGTTATTCATCATAGAATACACAATAGGTATAATGATTTTACCATAAGACATTGGTGGCTTTGTATGAATTTAAGGGTGGATCATTGTTTTTGAGATTATTAACTTGACGGAAAGTTAATAAATTGAATCATTTACCAACAATTATGTTTCAATCCTTAACTATTCATGATTGTAAATCTAAGGATATTATAATTTAATTTATTTTAAGATTATCCTAAGGACTGTTTTGAAACACGATTCCATATCAATGATTGTGGATTGACTCACAATGTTGTCCAATATCATCCGTATTTTTGAATATAATTTGGTGGAGGAAATATCAAAAATATATATATGAAAATTTCTAAAGTGGCATAGAATATTAGTTTCATAAGTATTAAATAGATATATGAGATTTACGTCTCATTTTATAATATCCTTAAAGTAATACCTTATGAATCAGTTTACCCTAAGTGCTTCATATCCACCTCATATCGATGGACAATCTGAAATGGTGATACAAACATTGGAATTCATTCTCTGGGCCTGTCTAATTGATTTTTGGTGACTCATGTGAGGGTCACATACATTTAGTCGATTTCCCATATAACAAAACTTATCATGCCTCAATAGAAATGGGTTTTTAAATAAATTTATGAGAATACATATAATTCTCCACTTTGATGGGTGGAAGTTATTGAGACTTCACTAGTTGGTATGAACCAAGTCAAGTATACAACATAGATGATTATGTTGACTAGGAATAAAATGTATATGGATCATAGTCATCATAAATAATATCTGTTTCTTTGTTGGCAATCGTTTTCATTCAAGGTGAGTGATAATGTGTTCATCAGAATCTCTCAAGGACCTAGGGATAACCTTTTTGGAATGAATTTTATGTTATCTCGTCGGTACATAAGAACTTTTCAGATAACAAAATGGGTTGATGATGGGGAATATAGGATGTATTTTCCACCATGGTCCAGTGAATTATAAAATGTTTTTCATGTAAGTTAGATGAAAAAGTACCAGATCGATCCTAACCATGTTATTTGATAATATCGTGTATAACTATATATAGATACTTAAAAGGTGATTGGGACAGTATAGATTTTTGGTAGTTATGATAATGTCTTTCATGGGAATAGAATTGGTCCAGTGTGAGTTTTTTTGGAAACATGGCCGGATTAAATAAGAGATCTGGGATCAGGAGAATGAAATGATAGATTAGTGGACCAAACACATTCAGGAAAATGATGGTTTTATTATTTTCAATGACTAAAAGCCCATCATCATCATTGTTATATATTTATTATCAAAATTAAACACACAAAATAATTACCATGTTCATGAAAAAGAAAATGTTCAACTTCAACATGAAAATTTTTCACATTGAGATAGAGGATACTGGGTAAGAGAATGGTTAGGTGAGCATTTTTTTCCCAAACCATATGACCTCACGAGAGTAATGGTGAAAATTCTTAATGGGCAATAAAACATGGTTGGGGCATTGTTTTTATAATAATTTCAAACAACCATGCAAATGGTATTTATAGGTAGTGGATGGCACATGATTGGTGCTCGGTTTACCTAACCTTTTAAGCCAACCATGTTGGAAAATTTTTAGATCCAAAAATTAGATATCACTATGATTTACCCCAACACCTCATTTTTTACTTATTTATACTCTATCATAGATTTATATCCTCCCAAATGTTGTGGATACCTTCCCCTTTGATCCTGGATAGATCTCTTGGAAAATATTTGCTCATTGAAGGCAGTATATCATGGTTTATCTCTATTCATGGTGGGTTTTCAGAAATATGTCCTTCATACCTCTCTAATATTCACATATATGAAGTATATTTGGTATGGATATATAATATTTTATTCTAATTATTACAATAATTGGTTGTGTTTCTAATAGGTGACATCAAGTAAGGAATGTTTTTCTGACATATAACCTATTTTTATTGATGAATTCATGTTATAATTTGTTTTCCCCATATTTTACAAGGAATAATGATTCACTATTGACTACTATCCCTTGAAATAGAAGGATTTATTTCAAATTTTTTGTTTTTCTTTAATTTATTTTAATTTTATTTGAAATTTTTTATGGAATCCCAATTTTGTATTGTTTGATGGAATTGTGATATGTGGCTGTTTTTGTGGAATGTGAAATTTGTAAAATGATTTTAATATGAATATTTTTAAATTTTAGTTTGATTTTTAATCATGTAATATTGTTTTTAATAAATTTTTAGTATTATTTAAACGGTTTTAAATGTGCTATCTTGAAATGGATGTTTTCTTAAATGGTTAATGTTACACCCCAAGCTTCCATGGTACGTTTCCCTTTGAATAATGTGATAGCGTGTGTTGTACGCAACACCGAGTTCTAACACACCATAACCAATCAAACTAGCCGTTATGAATAGTAATACCTACTTTTTGAAATTATATATATTTTATATTTAAAAATGGACTTTATTTTTGGATTCGGAATATCGAATTTAGCCTAAGGTGAAATTTTGGTACATTTCGGATAACTTTCATATTTTGATGAATAGTGAAAATTACTAAATTTTAATTAAAAACAACTTTTTTAATCAAAATAATTAATAGTGATGAATTATGAATTTGAGTGGTTTTAAAGTATATTTAGAATATATTTTTACCATTTAATATAATTTTGTTCATTGGACATAATTTTACAATTAAACCGAACATAAACAAGTGTCAATCTTTTGATTGTTATTATCTCTTAAAAACACGCTTTTTGTTTTGACAGTGGGAATTAATTTTAAATTAATTTCTGCCACTTCTGTGTTTTAAATTTTGGAAAATGGATTCCATATTTGGAATCAGGATGTTCAAATTGTGTAAATAGGTAACTTTTATTTTTAGTCATTTTGAATAATTACTGCGGTAAATATTTTATTTACCATGGTTAAGGGTAAATCCGGTAAATAAGGGTTAGAAAAATAATATTATAATAATAATAAATTACCCTAAAACGGGTCTTAACCCTATTGGTTGATACATTGTCGACCATGGGCATCTTTGTGTAAATTTGGGGACCCAATGGATCCACTTGTAAGTGATAATGACACTTTATTTTAATTAAGTTAAAATGAATACAAAAATGACACAAGCATATATCTTTTAGAAAAACAATTGTTACATAGGGTTATATATGTTTGCTTTTAGATTATAAATATTCATTAGAAAGATAAAAAGATTTCCTACATAATGATATTTTATTTATAATTTTTATACATTATATAATTTATTTTATTTATGACACAATGATGATGCAGTAATTACTATAATAGTGAAAAATTAAAATAATTGATATTATAAATACCCAAATAAATATAATATGAAACTTTTAATGAATTAAACTAATTTTATAGGATAATATGATATATTAGGATTGATTTAATTGACTTTTTTAGAAGTAATCAATCTGTTATGAGTTTCACAAAAATCAACTATTGAATAGTGTCAAAATTGACATAAAAGAGTTCTTAAAACAAATATTATATTATCAATTGATATTAAATTCTTAAAAATCTAAGGTTCGGCCAAGATACTTATATCATGATAGGTTCATCATTAGTGGACCACTTTGGGGTCGCTTGTATGTATATGGTATGTTTATTAACCATATAATATAAAAATACAAAGAGACATTGTAAAAGTGAAACTAATAAACTTAGAGTTATTACTTAAAGATAAGGTTAATATAAGTACCCAAACCTGTCTAAATTATATTGGTTGAGTTGTTTTCGACCCATCCCCACCTTAACCTTTGAATAATCAACTTTGGAGCCATTAGAAACCGAATATGAATTTATTATAAATTAATATTTCTAGCATTTCCAAAGGTGCCCCTCACCCATCTTATAAATGGGCACTCCTCCTTCTCATTTCCTAACACCTTCAAAGCCTTTTGGTTCGGCCAAAATCTGCCCAAATACTCTCCAAACCTCCCTCACTACAACCTAGGGGCCTTAGATTGATCATAAAGACATCCTAAGGATCCCTTTTGATCAAATCAAAAGGAAGAACCTGAAGAAGAGGTAATGATTTCACCACCCTTTTCTAAGTTCATTACTTCTTCCACTTCTTCTTCCTTTGTTGTTACCATTATAAAATAATAAATCCAGTATCATATATATACTGTGATGTTATTATAAATATTGTACAACTATATTCAGTATTCTATCCACCCTTTGAAAAACATGTCACCATACGTGCGTACGTACGGCTTACCGTCTCCACGTCGTGGTGTAATTGTTATTCAATATAATATTATTTGGATGGGTATAATAATGATGTGTAACTCATGTAAATAATAAATAAAACATGTTAATGATTCTGTATATATTATATACAATCCATTTATATATTATTTTAATATCAAAAGAATGATATTGTCGCTCGTGCGTACGTACGGACTACCGTCTCCACGAACGCGATGAGATTCATTCTCCATCGTATAAATTCAAGTATAATTATCATTTGATGATTTAAAAATGATGTTTAAGGACTTGATATAATTCTGGATATGAATAAGACACAACAAACATGGCTTATGTAACAAAACATATAAAAGAAAATGAGTAAGTTAACACCCGAAACGACGATAATTCTAAGATATTATTAATAAAGCAATGTTAAAAGATCATATATGATATCATATTAATATATATGATTCTTGTATAATTTAATAACAATTATTTCACCATTATAAAGGAGGTTAACCTACCCCAACCAAATAAAAGTACAAGTTAAGGGTTATTTCACAATCTCTTTATTATCTGAGGTTGTTTATATGTAATAATCTACTGGGATCTCTTTATCATCCACATCCATGTTTCTTCAAAATGTATTTCAAAACATTTTTATTATTTACAAGAATATGGGTTAAAGTCATTTATACCCTTTTTTGACTTTTTATAAGAGGAATCTTTTGTTCGTTTTCAAAACAAAGTCCTTTTTAACCTTTTCGACAGAATTAAGGTAAGAATGATTTTTTTACTTATACGGCGAGTGCGGTTATTTTCTGCCGTTATAAAATCTTCAAAGTTTTCCTTACAAGCTTATAAGAATATTTTCAAGAAAATGTTTTATTTTATATGTCTCTTAAATGATTTCAAAAATAGAAAGAGATATTTTTCTAAAAAGTGTTTTGATTTCATCTATGTCAACATCCTTTGATGGATTTTATGCTTATTTGAAGTTGATTTATTATGATACAAAACTTCTATATTGTATTGAAGGTTTTGTGATATGTTTGACTGTGGATGTGCTATTTTTATACCATTCATAGTTTATGGTGAAATTATTGACATTTCGTATGCTAGTTTTAATACGAATGTTTATGTTATGTTTAAACCTTTTCATATGGGAATGCATTGGACTTAATATGTGACGGGTGGAGCCCGCTATAGATCCTCGATGCATCGGTAGGTCTCATGAGACAAACTAGTGTCCTGGCACAAGGCCTTGGCAAAATCTTATTTGTAGTCTTGTCACGAGGCCTTGACTATGTGGTTATGATAGTCTGGCATTATGCATTCCAACATTATGAAAGTGGTTTTTGATTTTGCATGTGATTATTCGATTAGTAGAATATCCATGTGAATAAGTAAATGGCATTATTTAATTTTACTTTTTCCATACTATGTTGAAGTTCAAGTTTAAAAGGCTTTTGTTTTAGTAATGCATTGCCTTAAATGTTTATGCTTATTTTGAATGTTCCGCTATATTGTCATCCTTACTGGGCATTTAAGCTCACCCCTTTTCTATGATTTATTTTTCCCAGGATGTGAAGATGTAAGTTATGAATGACCTTCAGGGATATTATGAGGGGATAATAGTGTGGATTGTGGAAACATTATGTTGTTGTATTAGTTTTTCATTTTATGATGTAATGTAAAACTTATGAATATATCTAGTGTTTCCAAGGCTACTAAACCAATCGTTCATTCGAGATTTGATCTTTCTTGTGATCATGCCAATGTTATGTAATAATGCACCGACTATGGATAACTGGGGTCGGGGCGTTACAGTTGGTATCAGAGGAAGTTTAGTACAAACCTTGGAAGCTAGATTTAGATAAACTCTGATTAGAGCACGTAATCTTAAGATGAACATTGAGGAATAGTATAGAAGAACTTCCTAGAATTTTGGTATTGTAGAGATTTTGTGAGTTTTACGAGCAATACATCCCTGTCTGGATACGAGCAGGTAGAGGCGGCTCTGGAATAGATGTACCTAGGGGTAAAACCCGAAAACACCGCTTTGAGCTAGACTCGAACGGGAACTGGTGCACGACAACGGGCCTTGCTGCACTCTTGGTTACGACACTCCCGGGGGATATGCTTAGGATAACTCTCAATTTCTTTACAAATCATTATGAAGGGTTTATGAGTATATACTTCCTCAAAGAAAACATTTTTATGATTATGGATTATATCCATAAATAGTTCAATTTATGTTAAGAGTTTTATAAGTATGGGATTATGTATTTTGATTCATAAACTGATCTAGTTTATGCCATTGTTTAGAAATTGCGCCTAGTGGAAGAAATGGAAACCGTATCAATGCACACACTCCATGTAGGGATTTCCCTCCTGCTCAAGATAATTATAGTGGGGCTGGTGATGCAACTAGTGCCGATCATCTAATCACCATACTGGGACAACTTACTCAGGTTATGAATAATAACCTTACCCGTATAGAGCACCCTTATCCGCAGCATGGAGGATCAATGATAGATCGATTCATGAGGCAACAACCACCAATGTTCAATGGGAATACAAATCCCTTAGTAGCTGAGCAATGGATAAATTCCCTAGAGAAAATATTTCAGGCTTTGGGGAGCAGTGAAAGGGAAAACGTTATCATGGCAATTTACCGCCTCACTGGAGATGCTGATCAATGGGGGTCATTGATTCAAAACATGAAGGAAGATGATGAAGTATCAAATATGGAATGGAGGGAGTTCAAAGATCTGTTTTTAGAAAAATACTTTCCTCGTGACCATCGAGCGGATATGGAAAGGCAATTTCTGAGTCTGAGACAAAAGTAGGATGAGAATGTCACAAAGTATGAGGCTAACTTTATAGGGTTAGTGAGGTATGATGGAGATTATATTCGCAACCCAAGAAGTAAGATTGATCGTTTCTTTGATGGGTTAAAACCATTTCTCCGTTGAGCATTAGTCTCACAATCCTTTTCATCATACGAAGACATTGTCTCATGTGCTATCAAGACCGAAAAGGAATTCTCTAAGTCTTATGACTTTAAAGCAAAGCAAGAGAAGAAGAGACCTGCTGATCAATCTGGGAATGGAAATAAGGGGAAGAAGGGAAAGGTTGAATATCCATCTTGTGGTAAATGCGGGAAGAAACATCCTGGTACTTGCTTGAAGGGAATGGGAGTCTGTTACAAGTGTGGTGAAAAAGGCCACCAAGCTCATGATTGCAAGGGGAAGAAGGAAGCTACCAACGTTCAGTGTTACAATTGCAGGGAGATGGGGCATTATGCAAATGCATGTCCTAAGCGTCAGGAGAACTTACCTCAGAAAAGGCCAAGGGATCAAGGCCAGGCTTATGCTATCACTACTGCTGAGGTAGAAGCTCCGAAAGACGTGGTGGCAGGTAACTTAATGGTTTCCTCAAGTTTAGCAAATGCATTATTTGATTCTGGATCATCACATTGTTTCATATCTTCCCAGTTTGCTAAGAAAATTAGATATTTCCAATTTGATTTAATAAGGGAGTTGTCAGTTAAAACTCCTAAGGGAAGTATCATTGCAACAAAGTTTTGTGAATCAGTCCCCATTAGAGCACATAAATTTTCTTTATCTGCTGATCTCATCGTCATACCTATGATTGAGTTTGATATAATCCTCGGTATGGATTGGCTTTCGGACTATGATGCGAAGATTTATTGTAAGAAGAAAGAGGTTACGATTCTTGATGATAATGATAAGGAACACCTTATCTTTAGAGAAGAATCGTCACCACCTAATTCTGATTTAGATCCACCCCCAGTAGCTCAACTTAATTCAATTATTGGGGAGGAAGAGAATGAAATAACTGTCGGTGAGTAAAGGAATGTTCAAATAGAGGATGTACCTATTGTGAAAGAATTTGTAGATGTATTTCCGGAAGATTTACCTGGACATCCTCCAGAACGAGAAGTTGAGTTTTCCATTGGTTTGATTCCTGGATCAAGGCCTATATCGAAGACCCCTTATAGAATGGCCACGGTAGAGTTAGTCGAACTAAAGAAACAACTAGAGGAATTGAGTAATAAGGGATTTATTCGCCCTAGTGTTTCTCCATGGGGAGCCCCTGTTCTTTTTGTTAAAAATAAAGATGGATCTATGAGGTTATGTATCGACTACAGGGAGATCAATGCTATAACGATAAAGAACAAGTATCCCCTACCTCGTATTGATGATTTATTTGACCAACTGCATGGAGCTCAATAATTTTCAAAGATTGACCTTCGATCTGGATACCATCAGTTGTGTGTGAAGAAGGAAGACATTCCGAGGACAGCATTTCGAACCAGGTACGGGCATTACGAGTTTACCGTAATGCCGTTTGGATTGACTAATGCACCATCTGTATTCATGGATCTGATGAATAGAGTTTTCAAGGAGTATCTCGATGAATTTGTCGTGGTATTTATTGATGATATCTTGGTATACTCAAAAACCTACGGAGATCATGAAAATCACTTGCGCATTATCTTGAAGACTCTGAGGAGGAATGAATTATATGGGAAGTTTAGTAAGTGTGAATTCTGGCTTCAGGAGATTTCTTTTCAAGGCCATATTGTCTCTAAAGATGCAATCTCTGTTGATCCTTCTAAGACCAAGGCAATCCAAGAATGGCCAGCACCTACGAGTATAACTGAGGTACGCAGTTTTATTGGTTTGGCAGGTTATTATCGACGTTTCGTCCATAATTTTGCCTGATTGGATAACCCATTAACGAAGCTCACACGTAAAGGGGTTAAATTTGTTTGGACAAAAGAGTGTGAAGAATGTTTCGAAGAACTGAAGAGAGGATTAGTCAATGCTCCTATATTGACTCTACCATCGGGGAATGATGGGTTCGTTATTTATAGTGATGCATCAAAGAAAGGACATGGTTGTGTCCTTATGCAGAATGATAGAGTTATTGCCTATGCATCACGACAGTTGAAAATTCATGAACAAAACTATCCTACTCATGATCTTGAGTTAGCAGCTGTGATCTTTGCTTTGAAGATATGGAGGCACAACCTCTATGGTGAAAAATGTGACATTTATACTGATCACAAGAGTTTGAAGTATATTTTCTCACAAACAAAACTCAACATGAGGCAAAGGAGATGGCTTGAATTACTCAAGGATTATGATTGCACGATACACTACCACTCGGGGAAGGCAAACAAGGTGGCAGATGCTTTGAGCAGAAAAGACCATGGTGTTTTGAACATGATGAGAATTGAAAGGGATCCAATTTTCATTGATCTAGTGAAGATGGACATGGGAATAACCAGGGAAGGTGAAACATCAATGCTTTTTCAAATATTTGCCAAACCATCTTTACTAGAAAGGATTAAGAGTTCTCAGACCGATGATTAAGAATTTCAGAAGAAGATTAAAGCTGTGAATGATGGGAGATTGAGAGACTTTGTGTATGAAGATGGAATTTTGAAATTCGGGAAGAGACTCTGTGTTCCCGATTTACCTGATCTAAAAAGGGAATTGCTGGATGATGCTCATAGTTCCAATTTCTCTATACACCCTGGGAGCACCAAAATGTATAGAGATTTGAAGGAACATTTTTGGTGGGAAAACATTAAGAGGGAGATTGCTGATTTTGTGTCAAGATGTATGGTTTGTCAACAAGTGAAAGCTGGAAGGCAACAGCCTGGTGGAGTCATGAAACCTCATCCCATACCGGAGTGGAAATGGGACAATATTACGATGGACTTTGTCAAGGGGCTACCAAAGACTCCTAGAAGGAACGATGCAATATGGGTTATTGTTGATCGTCTTACCAAGTCACCACATTTTCTTGCTATAAGAGAAGATCTTCCCCTAGAACGTCTAGCAAGACTATATATTAATGAAGTTGTGATACTTCATGGAGTACCCTTATCAATTGTTTCTGATCGTGATCCCCGTTTTACTTCAAGATTTTGGAAAAGTCTTCAGAAATCCCTGGATACTGAACTTCATTTGAGCACTGCTTACCACCCTCAGACAGATGGACAATCAGAATGGACTATTCAGACCTTAGAAGACATGTTGAGATCTTGCTCACATGACTTTCAGGGTATGTGGGATCAATATTTACCTCTGGTAGAATTTTCCTATAACAATAGCATCCATTCGAGTATTCAGATGGCACCATATGAAGCGTTATACGGAAAGAGATATCGTACACCAACCTGTTGGGATGACGTTGGTGAAAGAAAACTTGTAGGCCCAGAACTGGTGGAGGAAACGGTGGAAAAGGTGAAAGTAATCCAAAATCACATCAAAGCAGCTCAAAGTAGGCAGAAGAGCTATGCCTATAATCGAAGGAAGGGTTTGGAATTTCAAGTCGGTGATCATGTTTTCCTGAAGGTATCTCCATGGAAGGGAGTCATACGTTTTGGTAAGAAAGGTAAATTGAGTCCCAGGTACATCGGACCATTCGAAATTCTTGAACGAATTGGGGTTGTAGCTTACCGATTGGCAATGCCGCCAAGTCTCTCTAAAGTTCATGATGTGTTCCACATATCTCTGTTAAGGAAATACATGCCTGACCCAACGCATGTACTCACCTATGAAGAATTAGAACTAGAACCCGATCTGTCTTATTGCGAAGAGCCCATCAAGATTCTTGATACGAGAGAACAAGTGTTGAGAAACCGGACGACGCATCTGGTAAAAGTTCTGTGGAAAAACCATAAGATGGAAGAGACAACGTGGGAACCCGAGGAACTTATGATGAAGAACCACTCGAGTCTTTTTATGCAGTAATACCCTAGAAATTGCGAGGACGCAATTATTTGAAGGAGGGTAGAATGTAACACCCCAAGCTTCCACGGTACGTTTCCCTTTGAATAATGTGATAGCGTGTGTTGTACGCAACACTGAGTTCTAACACACCATAACCAATCAAACTAGCAGTTATGAATAGTAATAACTACTTTTTGAAATTATATATATTTTATATTTCAAAATGGACTTCATTTTTGGATTCGGAATATCGAATTTAGCCTAAGGTGAAATTTTGGTACATTTCGGATAACTTTCATATTTTGATGAATAGTGAAAATTAGTAAATTTTAATTAAAAACAACTTTTTTAATAAAAATAATTAATAGTGATGAATTATGAATTTGAGTGGTTTTAAAGTATATTTAGAATATATTTTTACCATTTAATATAATTTTGGTCATTGGACATAATATTACAATTAAACCGAACATAAACAAGTGTCAATCTTTTGATTGTTATTATCTCTTAAAAACACGCTTTTTGTTTTGACAGCGGGAATTAATTTTAAATTAATTTCTGCCACTTCTGTGTTTTGAATTTAGGAAAATGGATTCCATATTTGGAATCAGGATGTTCAAATTGTGTAAATAGGTAACTTTTATTTTTAGACATTTTGAATAATTACTGCGGTAAATATTTTATTTACCATGGTTAAGGGTAAATCCGGTAAATAAGGGTTAAGCAAATAATATTATAATAATACTAAATTACCCTAAAACGTGTCTTAACCCTATTGGTTGATACATGGTCGACCATGGGCATCTTTGTGTCAATTTGGGGACCCCATGGATCCACTTGTAATTGATAATGACACTTTATTTTAATTTAGTTAAAATGAATACAAAAATGACACAAGCATATATCTTTTAGAAAACAATTGTTACATAGGGTTATATATGTTGGATTTTAGATTATAAATATTCATTAGAAATATAAACAGATTTCCTACATAATTATATTTTATTTATAATTTTTATACATTAAATAATTTATTTTATTTATGACACAATGATGATGCAGTAATTACTATAATAGTGAAAAATTAAAATAATTGATATTATAAATACCCAAATAAATATAATATGAAACTTTTAATGAATTAAAATAATTTTCTAGGATAATATGATATATTAGGATTGATTTAATTGACGTTTTTCGAAGTAATCAATCTGTTATGAGTTTCATAAAAATCAACTATTGAATAGTGTCAAAATTGACATAAAAGAGTTCTTAAAACAAATATTATATTATTAATTGATATTAAATTCCTAAAAATCTAAGGATCGGCCAAGAGACTTATATCATGATAGTTTCATCATTAATGGACCACTTGGGGGTCTCTTGTATGTATATGGTATGTTTATTAACCATATAATATAAAAATACAAAGAGACATTGTAAAAGTGAAACTAATTAACTTAGAGTTAATACTTAAAGATAAGGTTAATATAAGTACCCAAACCTGTCTAAATTATATTGGTTGAGTTATTTTAGACCCATCCCCACCTTAACCTTTGAATAATCAACTTTTGAGCCATTAGAAACCGAATATGAATTTATTATAAATTAATATTTCTAGCTTTTCCAAAGGTGCCCCTCACCCCTCTTATAAAAGGGCACTCCTCCTTCTCATTTCGTCACACCATCAAAGCATTTTGGTTCGGCCAAACTCTGCCCACATACTCTCCCAAATTCCCTCACTACAACCTAGGGGCCTTAGTTTGATCAGAAAGACAACCTAAGGATCCCTTTTGATCAAATCAAAAGGAAGAACCCGAAGAAGAGGTAATGATTTCACCACCCTTTTCTAAGTTCATTTCCTTTTCCACTTCTTCTTCCTTTGTTGTTACCATTCTAAAATTATAAATCTAGTATCATATATATACTGTGATGTTATTATAAATATGTTACAACTATATTCAGTATTCTATCCACCCTTTGAATAACATGTCACCATACGTGCGTACGTACGGCTTACCGTCTCCACGTCGTGGTGTAATTGTTATTCAATATAATATTATTTGGATGGGTATAATAATGATGTGTAACTCATGTAAATAATAAATAAAACATGTTAATGATTCTGTATATATTATATACAATCCATTTATATATTATTTTAATATCAAAAGAATGATATTGTCGCTCGTGCGTACGTACGGACGACCGTCTCCACGAACGCGATGAGATTCATTCTCCATCGTATCCATTCAAGTATAATTATCATTTGATGATTTAAAAATGATGTTTAAGAACTTGATATCATTCTGGATATGAATAATACACAACAAACATGGCTTATGTAACAAAAAATATAAAAGAAAATGAGTAAGTTAACACCCGAAACAACGATAATTCTAAGATATTATTAATAAAGCAATGTTAAAAGATCATATATGATATCATATTAATATATATGATTCTTGTATAATTTAATAACAATTATTTCACCATTATACAGGAGGTTAACCTACCCCAACCAATGAAAAGTACAAGGTAAGGGTTATTTCACAATCTCTTCATTATCTGAGGTTGTTTATATGTAATAATCTACTGGGATCTCTTTATCATCCACATCCATGTTTCTTCAAAATGTATTTGAAAACATTTTTATTATTTACAAGAATATGGGTTAAAGTCATTTATACCCTTGTTTGACTTTTTATAAGAGGAATCTTTCCGTCGTTTTCAAAACAAAGTCCTTTTTAACCTTTTCGACAGAATTAAGGTAAGAATGTTTTTTTACTTATACTGCGAGTGCGGTTAATTTCTGCCGTTATAAAATCTTCAAAGTTTTCCTTACAAGCTTATAAGAATATTTTCAAGAAAATGTTTTATTTTATATGGATCTTAAATGATTTCAAAAATAGAAAGAGATATTTCTCTAAAAAGTGTTTTGATTTCATCTATGTCAACATCCTTTGATGGATTTTACGCTTATTTGAAGTTGATTTAATATGATAAAAAACTTCTATATTGTATTGAAGGTTTTGTGATATGTTTGACTGTGGATGTGCTATTTTTATACCATTCATAGTTTTTGGTGAAATTATTGACATTTCGTATGCTAGTTTTAATACGAATGTTTATGTTATGTTTAAACCTTTTCATATGGGAATGCATTGGACTTAATATGTGACGGGTGGAGCCCGCTATAGCTCCTCGATGCATCGGTAGGTCTAATGAGACAAACTAGTGTCTTGGCACAAGGCCTTGGCAAAATCTTATTTGTAGTCTTGGCACGAGGCCTTGACTATGTGGTTATGATAATCTGGCATTATGAATTCGAACATTATGAAAGTGGTTTTTGATTTTGCATGTGATTATTCGATTAGTAGAATATCCATGTGAATAAGTAAATGGCATTATTTCATTTTACTTTTGCCATACTATGTTGAAGTTCAAGTTTAAAAGGCTTTTGTTTTAGTAATGCATTGCCTTAAATGTTTATGCTTATTTTGAATGTTCCGCTATATTGTCATCCTTACTGGGCATTTGAGCTCACCCCTTTTCTATGTTTTATTTTTCCCAGGATGTGAAGATGTAAGTTATGAATGACCTTCAGGGATATTATGAGGGGATAATAGTGTGTATTGTGGAAACATTATGTTGTTGTATTAGTTTTTCATTTTATGATGTAATGTAAAAATTATGAATATATCTAGTGTTTCCAAGGCTACTAAACCAATCGGTCTTTCGATATTTGATCGTTCTTGTGATCATGCCAATGTTATGTAATAATGCACCGACTCTGGGTAACTGGGGTCGGGGCGTTACAGTTAAGCAGGAATTGAAGTGGATGAATAACTAGTATGAAGTTCAAAAATAAGAGGGAAGGGTTATGGATTTGGGGTTCCAAAGTAAATGGTGGAAATAGACTTGTTGTTGGTGAATGATTATGTGAAATTTAATGGGTTAGGAAAAAAATGGGAATTCATAAATGGATGTATTTACTTCTTTGGTTTATTTCCCTGAAAAAACATTTCTCCGAAAATAGTTATGGTATGAATTTTATTGTTTTTTAATATTTTAAAAGTGTTATAAAGTGTTTTGTATAAATTTTATTATATAAATATGTTATATTTTTATATAATAGGTGCATGATTATGTAATTCATTTAAGGAAACCTACAAAGTTTCATTCCCAACCCATTTCTTGGGATCTTTTATACATTTTCAAATAACATTTATTAGTACATAGGTAAAGGGAATGTATCCAATTTATGTAGTGATTCATAGTGATTTGTTGGAATATATTATGTATATAGAGCATGCAGCTTGTTGGGAGTTGAAAATATGTTTTTACTAGATTATTTTGGATTTGAATGTTTGGTCTTCTCTTTTATAGATGATATTGATCTTGGTTTCTTCTTGGTACTCTAATATAATTTCGTTTCGTTCTTTATACCATGAGTTATAAATAGATTAATTATGAATCATTTATTGAATATTAGGTTTTTTTGTTCTTAATTTGTTTTTTTAAATTTAATTGGAAAATAGTTTTCCAATTTCATTGAAGCTCATGGACATTATTTCAATCCATTTGGTATCTCAGGGTTACCATCTAAGGCCACGTAATATCCTTCCACCTTATAAATCCAATGAGGAGGAATAAGATGATACACATCCTATGTTCCCCATACAAAACATAGGCTCACTTGAGTTAATTTAGTAAAACATGAACATGGTAGAAAATAAATTCTAGAAACCCCAAACCTGCTGGGATTTCATTTATTAAAATATCTATATAATATTGTCATGTTATCATTTAATAAAAAAACTATAAATATTTCATTTTAATTTTCAAAAAAATACCTATCAAAAAAGATAACATAGATGATTCTAACATCATATTAACATTTTGTATAAAATTATGTATATGTAATCTATGATTTATGATTCATGACATATCCCATTTCACCTCAGTCAAATTATTTAATATTTTAAATAAATCTAATGGAATTACATGAACACCCCAATCATGAGATCCCAAACCCACGATGTTGACGGACAATTACACATCATTTCCTCACCTAAATTAACTTTAATATTAAAAAATTATCAGGATATCCATATAAGAAGATGTGTTTAGAGTGGCTGATCCATCAATATTCTATGGTCAATAGGGGTTTCTCTTCAACTCGAGTGGTACCAAATCATTCCATGACCACTACTCCTCTATATCGCATTATGTGGTAGAAATTTCAAAGTTCCCCATTATATTATAAATGACATTTGAATCCCACAGTGGTCTTTATATCAAGGATCTCTAGTTACATTAATAATTATTATAACATTTATTGATGGATAACTACATAAATTAAGTTAATTTGATGGAATGACCCATTTATTAATAATATAAATAAATATTCTCCCTAACTAAATGAATTACCCAATGAAACTTCATCAAAAATATATTTATATTCAAATTCCATTTTAAAATTTATTGTCATTGAAAAAAATAAACTTTCCACATCTCAGATTTAATGTTTTGACACATATAACATACTACTCCCTATCATTTTTCTTCAATGTATCAATAAAATCATCGTTAAAATACAATAAATAATTGATCATTTAGTGAAAAACTATTTTCTAGTACACATAAAATTAAATAAAATTATAATACATTTCCACAATAATATAATGTAAATTATATATTATAAATATTATATTAATAAATATCAACACTAGTATAATCTGATAGCATTTTGATTCATATTAATATTCCTACGAATATCTAATTAGGACATTCACTTCTCCATCTAACGTATAATTTATTAATCTTCACATCCATGTGAATAGATCCTCATGAATATCATATGGTTTTACATATATCATTAACTATACCATTATTAAATTATGTTCATCATCTCAGACATGAATTCATAATGTAATATCTCATATACTACTTACATCCATATGTACATTTATAAATATTCTTGGACTGGATAGCTTTCATATAATCACAACAATTGTTCACTTCAATCTATAATAAATAAGTTGTTCATATTCGCAAATTTACATCTTTCTTTTTCAAACAATTCGCATTATAAGATATAATTAATGACTAAAATAAAAGATAAACAAATTTTAGTTCAATAGTAACCTAATGATTGGATTCAATATTTTTATGTAACTAGGTTATTCCACATACTCTCTATGTTTCATTTGGTAAGGCAGAAATGAAGTCCCAACCAATATGTTTTCTGTTAATCTTTATTAATGATTGAGTATTTCACCCACACATTTAGTTTCTATATATTAACATTTACCTCCAAATCTATTTATAAATATTTTAATAGGTGGATTTGTAATGAAGATATTTTTGAACTGTTTATTAAGAATGTAATAATTATTTAAAAAATATATTATGCCACATAAAGGTATATTGGGAATGATAGTTAATATTATAATTGAGATATAATTTTCCTTATAATAAAAATAAGTCATATATATAAATGGCCAGTATAATTATGGGGAACTAGTGAGTTATCATGGGTATTCATAGTTTAATTTCACTTATCCAATTCAATCATTATTCTTTAATATAAATTTTCATAATTTGTATTGATAGATAGATAGTGGTTGGTTAAATATTCATCAAGGTTACTGAATGAGTTTGTTAAAATATTATTTTATGTACATGATAATCTTTATAAAATAATATAAAAATAATAAATATTATATTCTCTGATATATATTTATTTGTGATGAAATCATTAATATGAATGATAAGTTTTTTTTCTATGGTTGACATCTCTCCTAAATTATTTGAATGTCTGTTTTTTTAATTACATTAATATTCCAAGAAATTAATCTTTATTTTATATTTATTTTTTGTCCATAATATGTAAAGAATTGTTAATTGATTAATATTTTTGATAATGTTGTGGTGTTGTGTTGATAATTTATGGGATTAATTTTAGAATATTATATTTCATTTTGTGTATTTAGGAGTCCATCTGAAATAAAAAATAAAAAGAAAATATTTAAAAATTAGAATAGTGTAGACATAATTTTTGAAAAGTAATAAATAAATTATTGTTAAATTTATATTACAATCTAAATAGGTAATATATCTAAGTATGTACATCAAATATTAATATTACCATTTGTAGTAATAAAAATAAAATTTTAATAGTTAACAATGATTCCAAAGAATTTTTATGAATAAATTGTCACAAATACAATTAGCTATATTTTTTAAAAATATTTTGAATTATTCATAGATGATATTTAATAGAATCTCACAAAATATATAACAATATTATGATTATATTGATTATAATCCGCAATGATCCTCTAAATAATGAATATTATTCTAAGAATTTTAATGATAATCATTGATGTTATGTAAACATAATATATAGTTAAAACGTAAATATAAGTTATATTCAACGATTAATTATTATTAATCAGTTTTTTGAAATTTTATATGTGAAATTAATTTTCGAAAACAACACGATGATATTCGTTAAATAAATATAGAAATGTTATGTTTTATTGTATGATTAAATCTAGAGAATATGGTTTTTGGTTTTTTGGTTTTTTCATTCATTAAACATGATAAAAAACTCCAAAAAAATATTTTATTACACATGATCATTCAGATTTGGATGGAAGAAATATTAATTTTGGATGTTTGACATCATTATGATGATTTTAGCATTGATAAATTAATATCATTATTTTTTAAGATCTTTTATGTGATATTTTTAATTAATATATTGATAATATTATTATTTTACTTACAAATATCAAATATGGATTGAATTTGAGGTTTTAAAAATTAAAATATTGAATTTATATTCCTTGGTTTAAAATAATGAATTATAAGATAGTGAATAATGTTTTTTAATATATTAAAAAGTTTAAATAAGTTGCAGATCAATAGATTGAATGGAATTAGAAAATATTAATATTAATTATCGTATATTACTGCTTTACATTATATATATAAATTTCCAAAAAAAAATGAAATAACAAATTAATGAATATTTAAATTAATTTCTAAGTATAAGGCCACACTATTAGGAGTGATTTATGAAAAAAAAATTAATTTATGTTTTTATTCAATTTTAAATTGCTATAGAAATTTTTATGGAACCATTGTAACCAAAATTTAAAAAATATAAAAATTTTAAAACATATTTTAAAAATGAATCATACCTTCCCTTGATGTAGTTAATTTAAAATACAAAGGATATATTTGTGTCTCTTAATCAACCCAAAATATTCATTGACATAGTTAAAAACATACTATGGGAGAACATTATAAATATAAAATGTTATTTTGTTTTCTAAGTTTCTTTTATTGTATTCTAGTAAGTCTGTTTTGAAAATATTGAGTGGAGAATTATTCTATCAAATTATACATATTAAATAAATTTTAATGAAATTAAAAAAATGTATAAATTGATTCACACAATATCATTTTTGAAATATCGAGAACCTATACAAACTAGGTTGTATTTAGGAACTGTCGATTTATTAGAAAATATTTTATAATGGTTAATATATTAATTAACAAATTATTGATTAATAATGTATAACTTTAAATTAGATTGTTACAAATATCAGAGGATTTTTTTGATTATTTTGATGATATTATATTTCTCAAGTAATTAATGACAAAAATTCCGATATAATTATATTAGACTTTTTCATTGGGAGTATAATGCTAAAATACCACTTGACGATAAAATGAATATACTAATTTACTTAAAATAGTTAAATTCCATGTTTTCAGGATTATGATGAAGGTATAGAATAAGATAGAATTCAAATCAATAAATAATTTTATAAACATTGATAATATAGGTTATAACTCTAATGAATCAAATAATTATGGTTAAATGGAAATAGAATGATATATAATATATTTTCACATATCAGTTGTTTTAGAATGAGAACAAATATCCCCTATGATAATTTGTTGCTAAATTTAGAATATCTAGTTCAATTACACATTTTATAGTTATATTTATAATGAATAATTATGGTGCCTAAGATTATCTTCTGAAATGAGAATTGTTATTAAGAAATTAGTGGATGGAATGATCTAATGTATTTAATAATCCTTGTGGGGGATTTAATTTATAATAATAAGAAAAATAACATCAATTATGAAAAATATGATAACATATCAATAATAGTTTTTCAAATAGAAAAGTCACTATCAGAAGCAGTTGATATATTATATCTCATATTGAATAACATAGATAAACTTCATTCATTGATTAATATAGGGATGCACCAGACCAAAAAATATAATGAAATTATATCATCAATATTTTTATAACAAAAAACCATACCTACAAAATAGACTCGACATCTTCAGTAACATTTATGGAGTCATTATTCATATTATTTTAATTGTAAAACAAGTAATAAAATTAAATTATATTTAATTTAAATATACTATCATATAATATGAGGTTAAAAAGTCATAATAAAGGTATCACGATAATTAAAAAAACATAATAAATTATAATATTGGTAGAAAATAATAATGTCAAATTAAATGATGAAATTTATGAACTCTAGAGAATGAAATCCAAAAAATTCAGTTAATATTTCATCGTATAAACCCAAATGGTGTTAAATATGTTTTTAATAATGGATTATATTAAAATTTAAAATGATGGAAAATTTATATGATGAAATATAATGGGATTGAAAAAAAATAATTCATTCTGAGTTGATAATAAAGTAAGAAGGTATATACCAACATGTAAATATTATATAATGGTACTAAATATATATATATAATAGGAATATTATTATAGATATATTCTTTTCTAAAATATGTTGTTTTTAAAATAGTATGCTGATAATGTTGGTTCCATTGGTTTAAATAATTATTTCGATCAATGTTTTTTCATATAATGATATAATTTTGTCGGATGCATTCTATGAATATAAAAAATCATAATGAAATGAATTATTTTACATTTGATCCACTAAATTTATATAATGAAATCATAATTTACATTATAGAATATTTTTTTTATAATATATTAATTGTAATTACACAGTGGAGATGAATGGATGAATTTGCATCGAGGAATATCATACCCATCCATTAAAAATAGAAATTATCATAGAAAATGTAAAAATTTGATTTAACATTATGTTATAGTTTCAATGAATGATATAAAGTGATGTAAAAAACTCATACAGTATGGTGTTAGTTTATCCCCATTTATAAGATACACTTAATTCGACGATATAATGTTTTTATAATGGTGTATTTGTTACTATTTAAAATAACAACTACATTGAAATAATACTGGTTGGTATAGTTTAGAATTAATCATATGAAATGAAACCAATGTATCTTCTAATTATGAAATTTATAAAACACATGATGATTTTTACAATTAAAATAATATTGTTATGGATTCCTAAAAAATAACAAAATATCATCTAGTTTGTAAAAGGAATTTAAATTATATGTATGAGTGAGATTATGGAGAATCTTATTCAAATTTGGATATTATAATCAATATATTAATTTTTTTTCAAACGATTATTCAAATAAATAGTATACATGATGTGGAAATATTGTTCAATAATCAATTTTCATGATTTATGTGGGTGATTTTGGTAGATAAATTACCTTAATATAATATTAGTGATATAACAATTGGGAAGAAAGTCAATAAAAAAATTATTTAATTATATAACCTAAGAATGGAAAATATTTCCACTTCTCTACATAAAAATACACATTATTTTTTATCTATGTTTCTTTACTCCACTAGAGGAGGTAATTATTTCATTAAATTCATTTATCATTTCATGAGAATGAATTATGTGACATTCATGAAGAACATGGACGATGTAGTCAATATATTAATTTTATTGAAAAGGAATTTGAGAAAAAATTTGAATTCACTATGAAATAATTGAACCTATATAATATAAGGGAGTTCATTTAGAGTTATTTAGTCCAATTTTTTAATATGTCCAAAATTAACTTAAATAAAATTCCTTATAAATATAATATTATCATTATACTATAGAAAAACATAACATTGGATGATAAGAGGTGGAACACTATTTCTTAATTTTTTCTATTAATATTCATTAGAGATATGTTTTTCAAAATAAATCATATATTTATAATATATTTTTATTAAGGATTAAATTTAACCATATTAGTAATTAAAATATTGTTTAAAATATTCCATCAATTTAGTGTTTCAAACTATTTCACAGTATATGATTAATGATTATGAAATATATAGAACATGATACTCTTGTCATTTAAGAATAAGAAGATATATTCTTATTGTATTTTTCAAACTTATGAGGAATCAATTTTTAAATGAAGGGCATACATATGTCTGTGTAAAGATATTATATTTTGGTAATTGAAAAAAAATATTTGTTATGTGAGATTCATGATGTATATTTCGAAATGTTTGAAAAAGAAATCAAAAAAAATCAAAAACAAATGAGTAATGTAAATGTTATATGTGAACATAATGTTTATAATGAAAACTTCGATATGATCCCAAATGAATAGAATATTAATGAACATGAAAATTACTATAATTATTTATTATTAAAGGACATTGTTGTTTATAATATTCATATAAATCCAAATTTATAATTTTATATTAGAATAACAAAATTCATTTAGAATCAAGAATCAATATTATCACTAGTTGATCAATAATAAAATAATAATGATATTTTCCAAAAAGTGTAAAAATATTTTATTAATGTGGAAATATTTTATATTTATAGTTGGGCCAATTTTTATATAACTTGAAGAAAATATGTGAATGAATTTTTTAAAGTAGGCATGTTAGCATAATTAATATCATCATATGTATTGAAATTTTAATAAACAAGGATAAATATATGTGTAAATGATATTCCTTGGTTAAAGGTGTATTTTTTCTTGATACATTTAAACAAAATGAAATAATTGAATCCATAATAATTTTCTCAGTTCATTTAGCTAACAAGGAATATATTATTTATCTATGGGTTATAAATTCGATTTATTTTTAGGCTCTTAAATAAATAGTTTTTTAAGAATCTAGAATGATTTATTGTTGTTCATGATGATATAGTGTAGTGAATGTTTTATAAATGAGATTATTGACTGAAAAAACCCCTATATAAAGGTATTCTATTCTATAAATAAACATATATGAATTTAATTTTAATAAAAAAAATGTCAAATAAATACTATATATGAAAATGACGAGTTCAATAACTCATATTGTAATTGGATAATTTGGTTGAATAATTTATTTTGCTGACATAGATTATTTATATAGGGAAATTATAAAGAAATTTATAAGTATTTTATAATTTCATTTCCTCAATACATCATTTTCAATGTTTGATTTAATTTTTAATGGGATAATAATTTTTTTTCTTATATTATGAGAAAACATACATCCAATTTGAAATTAAATTTCTTTTTTAATATTCCTTTGATGTTTCCACTCCAATGAAATGATGAACGAAGTTGAGAACATAGATGGATAAAGGGTAAAAAAATTTCATATAAAATCATATTATCAGCATATCATATCATATACCATCCAATCCAAATATATTTTTTATAGTAATAGTTTTCACAACACACTATTTTAATCCAGTTGAAACACACAGATTGAAATATATGGGATTACCAAAACTAATTAATGGAACATTGTGTTATATATTGTTTTATTATCGATATTAATGAATAAATTTCTTTTCTACATTAATATTTAATAGGATTTGGTCAGTGAGTATAGAAAATAAACATTTTGAGGTAATTTAATTTTTATGTGGATATTAATAAGAATTGAAATTTCAAGTTTAAAAATTATAATATAATTAATAAATATAGTAGTTGGTTATTTATATAATACATATCATTGTACAAAAATGATTTTATGAAAAGTAACGTTGGATAAAATAAAAATAAAATTTGGTATTCCTTTGAGAATATATTATGATAAATTTCTATCCTTCCATTATAAGATTCATCATATTAAAAAATTGGTATAAAATATAATTTTATCAAATGGAAGGTATCTAATGGTGACGTGATGATTTAATAAATTTTCCAGATGGAAAATATTTATTATATTTATTCCAAGGATTTGTTAATGGAAATATTTATAGATTTTACCAATAATAATTTTATTGTCATACCCAATTAGTCATGATTCATTAGTTTTAGCTGAGAGTTATATGGATTACTCTAAATTTATTGGTGAGTACTATATATCACTAGTGAATCATATTTTATTAAACCAATTTGAAATTTAATTCCTAAATAGTTAAAAATATTATCAACTAAGTGGTAGAAATTCATTATAATGTGACTTCATTTTCCAGAAATCTATGAATGAGATTCCATTAGAAATTTGTTTTATCAAGTGAGGTGGTCCCAAAAAAATTTATATTAGTGGATTCTATGATTTTTTATGTTAATTAAATTTTATAAATTATTTTTATTTTATAAAAATTCCAATGGGGGCGGTTAATGAAACCATAGAATAATCAATGGATAGTTTTACTTTATATAAATTCAATATCTCAAAAATTTAAAACTAATAAGTTGATTAGATTATTTTGGGTATGTGATAAGATATTTATAAAATATCTCTAATTGTTTTTAATTTCATGTAATGTATTCATCCTTCAATAAATAATAATTCTGAAGTTAAAAAAGGGCACATGCATTAATAACTTAGGTAAATGTTTAGATAATTTCTAGGGAAAATTATTTTGAATTGAAGGATTACATTATAGATATATAATGTCACTTAATTAGTATGATTTATTATATTTACCTGGAAAAGAGTAAGTCAAAAATTCATTAGATCGGTTTTTTATCATAGTGAATATGATAAGCATGGATTGAAACATGTGAGAATAAATATAGTTCTTAAGATTATTTTTAATATAACATATAAGATATGTAAGTGTTACTCAGAGAATACGTATGAACATTTTCATGATACATATGATTAAATATTTTTATCATCAATATAAAAAATATTAATTTGATGATTCAAAAGGTTAAATATGATGATAAATAAGATTATTTCATGATTATCAATTATATCTATGATATTTTGAAGGTTTATTTTGGATTAATATGTTTTTTTAAAGTAATATGAGATATTAATTATAGTGATTTTATATAGTTTTATGTGAATAAATATCTGAATAAAAAGTGATAATCCATCATAGGAGAAGACCTTATTATATTGGGACTTAAAAATTAATTCATTATGAGAATAATATACACATACCTTTATAATTTTTTAATGTGAAAACGATTTTATAAAAGGTAGATTTTGATTTTGATAAATATTAATATATTACTAATATTTAATTTGTGGTTAATTTAATTGAATAAATTAGAAAATAATTTCACAGATATGAAAATTTATTAATAGTAAAATAGTATTATACCATCTAACAAAATTAATGGCATAAGTATTTTAAAAGTTTTTTTTGAAATTTATAAATGGTTGTCAATATTTAAATTTTTTCTTAATGTTTTAAAAATATTCATATTAATGAAATATATCTTGTATTCATGAAATTATTTAATAGATGTGTTGAATGGTCAAACATTGTGTAAGGGGAGAGTTAGAGAGATGGATACAGGTGGAATGATATTGCATTTATAAAAATCACATTGATCTTTTACTACTATTGTATATTTTAGATGTTTATATTCATGATGTAGTGAAGGATTGAAATCATTCTACATAATCTAAAGTCAAAAAGATATTATCATTATATTAGTTCTAAATAATCCAGACATATCATTATATATATTTTATTTTCGTTTTAGCAACATATTTTAGACTGAATTCATCTAGTATAACCAAAAAATAAGAGACTATATTATTTGTTACAACATTTGGGATAATAAAAATAAATTAAAAATGATAAAAAATGAAAAGTTATTTATATATATATGAATAAATATCAACCTTAAAACAAAATGGGTAGAGTCATCCAAACATTGGATGAGACATTTAAAATTAATATTTTAATTTTTGTTATTTTTATTTAATTTTTATATGGGTGCTGTTGAGTTTTATACATTTAGAGGATCAATATTGACATATCCTAACCCACTATGTCCTTATTGGACTATATAATTATTTGTTTAAAACCCCAATATCACTTCTAATAGGCCTAGTTATATTGACTAGACCTATGTGTGAATATCACATTTGTGGGAGTACTATGCATAATATACATATACGCATGAACACATTTTACAATATAATACAGGAAAATTATAGATATTATAATATTTAAAATTAAATGACTATAAGCCTATTACATCCCAAAAAATATCACAACAATAGAAAACCATATTATCTATGGGAAAATAAAATATTAAGAATAAGTATTTAGGTCGAACATGATGTCAAGAGAGAATATTGGAGCATTATGCAACCACCAGGTTCTGACTATAATCCTATAACCACACCATCCAAAAATCACTATGTAACACTTTCATTTGGTAAAACATCATATACATTGAACACTATTTTTTTATAATACAAGTCATAAGTGAAAAAATCCCAATTATTGGTTAGTGTAACGATACCTTGTTAGATATAACAAAATCACCAAATATAGGAAATTCCAAATAGATTAACTTCCAAAACAAAAGCATGTTAATGAAAAATTAAGTACCTAGATATGATAATATAATATTATAAGAAAAAAAATAATTTTCTTAATAATAATATATTAAAATGATTGTTATTGCCCACATTTCATCAGAAATTTTTTATAATCAAATGGGATACATTATAATTCTTTGAAGGGTCACAATATAAAGTCAAACACCACTAGAAGAAATCAATGATGAAGAGATTTGACTCACATTGTGGATCATGCCCAATTTGTAGTGGGATACCAGACTCTATATATTCTTTATATAAATTATGTTGGATCACAAATTAGGATATTTGGGAAAACTATTGTAATCTTAATTTTTTGGTATTAGGGGATAAAAATCCAACGATATAGGTCATGGGATACAAAATCATACTCATGTAAGAGGAATATTGAATCCAACTCTCAGCTCCTATGGGATGATAAATGACTCTATTTTGGATCATGTAGTTTATAAGGGAACAAGAATCATATTTTCCAATGGTGTGATGTTTATACATATCTATAAGGATTTTAGTCTCTTTAACAAAATCATAAATGAAACCCTAGTACTAATGGATATCTCAGACAAAATAATATAATTTGAAATGGAGCTCATGGAATGTCAAAAGGGTAAATATTGAATTACATGATGTTAACAACCTAGTTATGTGCCACCATCCATAATGAAATATAGAGTACCGTGTACATAGTATTCAAGTATAACCAAAACATTATAAGTCTTATTCTACAAATCTTTATGTGCCTAATAATTATTAAACATGATATTCTAATGTGACACTATATATGTTCAATGATAATATCATTGAGATCATTATTAATTACTTTTCATTCACTTATTGTTAATGTTTACTCAGTTTTCTCTAGTCACATGTTATTTGGGTATGGAAATGTGATATTTTTACTCCTCCAACGCCTTACCAAATCATTAGTGGGAAATATTGTGTTTTATTAAAAACTAAATGATTTATAGACATGAATTCTAAATAAAAATTGGATATCTTATATGATTTTACATTTACTTATTGCATTTCATGGAATACAAAAAACAATTATAAATGGAATATATTCTAACATGGATGAGGAGTTCATTATATTATTCAAAAAATATATAGAATCTTATCCACCCCATTGAATCCTAAACATGTGATTAATATATCACATATATTCTGACTACATTACCATTTTTAGCTTCCATTATAAAAATATACATGATAATTAGTGAACTATAAAAATCTATTAAATAAATTGTTATTATAAAATCATGTTCTAGGTATCGTAAATTGTATCACATGATTATTTGATCTATGAAAAATTCTCGAATAATAATCAAAATTGATTTACTATGAAGAACAAAATCCAAATATTTGGGAAATACTTAAAAATAATAATACAAGTTATAAATGATAACTAATTTTGATTTGGACTGCATTGATATAAAAAATATTATATTCAAGGATTTACTGAAATATAAAAATTCAAATAATTTCAAGAGACTTAATAATATACAATATATAATTTGATCTCCCATGATGTGGTTATTATAATAAAATAAAAATTCATGAATGAGTCATATAAAGAAATTATATCAAATATTATGATACAATTTAGTACACAATACCCAGGCCTCACTGTTGGACTGATTTTGGGTGAACAACATGTTTGTGATGATGTCATTGGATATCACCAACTATATAATTGTCAATCCATGAGTTTCTTAATCAAAAAATCATCCAAAAAATCCATGAATATTGTACTTATATATAATTGTGTATCTACTAAATATTTTTGAATACCCATTGTTCTACCGAAACATTGATTAAATTTATCATTGTTTGGTCAAGAAACATAATTAGGAAAATAAATTAATCATTTAATTTAGTTGATATATTTCATTTTATATAACATAGTTACAATGATTCATTGCATGGAATGATGAAGATAAAATATTTCTTGACCCTATGGTAAATAATATATTATAAAATTATTGAATATATAATATTAATCATTCATGAAATTGATTAGGAGAAAAATCATTACGTATTAAATTATGTGTTAATGTTAGTTAATAGACATAATATTTTTAATATGTCTACATTGAGTTTATATGATTTTAATAACTCTATACCAACTCTATTAGTAGGTAACCATATATTATATAAAATATTAATAGGGTCTATGTGAAAAATATTGAGACATTAAAATATTATCCACATCATTGATTTCATTTATAAAATTAGAAACTACTTAACCCAATGGGATAATGAACTACAATTTTGTTATCCTACTACCAATATCTCTATTGAAAATTTCAATATAGCTAGATAGTATAAAATTTTGAATAATAATCATTTTAATATTCTTCTCTTGGTGATTATATACCACTAATATATAATATGAGATAATGATTCTATAATCATTTTCCAAGTCATTACATTTAATAACATGTGATGGATCATGCAAATACATCCTTAAATGAGACATGTGAAATATATAATTCTCTCATTATAACTATAAATGTGGGGATACAAAATAATATTTGATTCCAACATTATTATTAATATTAAAAGGGTTAGTTATTCAAAGGAATAACTTTCGACAACATCAAATTATTCAAATATAAAGTCTTGAAAAGACATTAAAAACATTTATCATTCCACAGTGTTCACTAATGGCCCCTAATTTCTATTGACATATGATTTATGATTGATTTAAAATTTCCAAAATCCACTCTGGTATGATTTCACTTCTATAAAAATTATACCCAACTTCACTAACCTCAAATGTGTTGATTCTCCCACCTCCAAATGAAATAGTGGCGAATGAGAGGACATTAACAATTCCTGTATAAATTTTGAATAAAATTATTATAATGATACTTATTATTTAAAAAAATCATGTATATGTAGTCAATCACCCAATATTACGAACAATTCAAGCACAAAAGTCTAAAGTTTTCCATCATTAACATATTTATGTACTATATTTATCCATATATTTGGGTAAAAACTTCCTTATCATCTTCTATTATTTATTTAAATAATCTTTCCATATTATCCAATATCAATATGTTATGTGAATGTAATGTTCTGAGAAAACCATAAGGGTATCACGATAAATTTATATGTTCATCGACATATATAAGCATCAAAAAAATTCCTCTTAATATTAATCCTTAATTTTGACGATTTGGGATGAAATTGTGACGTAATCATCGATCATTGATGTTTTATAATGGTCAGTCATTTCCAGTGGATTTCATACTAAAAAATATATTGATATATATTCCCACATCAATTATGATATGTCATAGAATTGGTTTTAAAATTATAGAACATTTTTCTCAGCCATCAACTATTGAAAGGTGGGGAATAGGGAGATTTACTTTGTAAAAAATATATTCATCACTTTCCACCACAAATTACAACAAATTCTCATGGTTTATATTTTCAAATCACGGATACACTGCTATGTGAGATTTATAGAACCCTCTGAAAACCTCCTCTAGATAAATGACAGGATCTTCAATACATCTATCGAATATGATGATATTCTCCCCACCGTAGGGAATAAATTATGATCATTTAATTTTATTATATGGTCATGAATTCACTCAAGATCTACACATCGATGTTTTTAAAACATTATGAATTATA
Source organism: Viscum album (assembly GCA_963277665.1). Classification (NCBI taxonomy): domain Eukaryota; kingdom Viridiplantae; phylum Streptophyta; class Magnoliopsida; order Santalales; family Viscaceae; genus Viscum; species Viscum album. The sequence continues at coordinate 574,963,600 of OY728161.1, read as the reverse complement.
TATTTGTAGGTGTTAACCCCATTTAGTAAATGCCTATTTTCCATTACCTAACTACCAAGGAAAACTAAAATGAAGCTAACTACACTATAACCCTGACTAGAATTTAGAAAAAAGACATACAAATAATATTATCTACTGAATAATTTTATTTTCAATGTGTACAAAGGTATTCTATGTCATAGAGTGTCAAGAAATCTATCCATCATCTATGTATAATATTGACTAGTCATGGAGAGAATATGTGATTGAGATTCTTTTGGTTGGAAAATAAAAAAAATAAATTACTAATAAAAGATAGTGTGTATAATTAATTTTGGAATGTAGCATATCTATAAGATCCAAATCATGGGTTGCACTGATAAACTTAGGTGACTGTAAATACAAAGACAACGATAGAATTATCCAATAACTCTATGTAAATAATAACCAGATCTTATATCTAGAGACATCAAATAAAAATAAATATAGAACCACACCCCACAAAACCCTTACAAGAGATATTTAATAAACATATTCCATTGTTCCATAAACAAAATTTGTAACTTTCAATACAAATAATATATTACCCTATCTTGTTATGACATTCATGTGAGTCACAATCCATGATAAATATTGAAAAATTAACAAGTAATATCAATCCAACACAAAGAGTCATCATAACTGTATCATTCTATTAGGCTAATCCCAAAAAGAACTACCAAGTTAATAAATAGGTCCATATCTAACAATTCCTCTATGATGTACTTTACCAGAATGTATACATATATAATACATACTTGACACAATGAGATTTTCTCATTCAATTGGAGACAACAAATATATCATCGAACATCCACAAATTTTCCACATTGCCAACATCGAATGTAAGGTAAATCACAATGTTTTTGATATGGAAAATAATAAACTACTCTAGGAATTGAAGGAGGATATAGTTCATGAGTCATAATATCATCTATCAGGTGACTGTTATTTGCAAATGGAATAATTGGGTAATAATAATTATCAAAAGAAAATTTTAATTAAATATCCACTATATTCCCCTCACATCAGTAATGCTTTGGTAACATATCATATAGTTACTCATTGATAATCACTACTATATTTTCCACTAATATTGACTTCCTCAATTCTTAATAGATTATGATTAATTTTTATTGTATTCTAGTTAAGGATAAAATAATCTACAAACAACCCCATTATCAAATCAGTATTTTTTAAAAATATATTTGATGTATTTGGGGGGATTAAAAGGGCATGATAAAAATATTCATTTAATTGTCATCCAAAGGCAACCTCATATCTCATAGATGAGATGGGGCTTCCAATACATGAAAATGATATCATAATTATATAATCCTTCTATTTTATTAAATAAATTTTCATTCCATAGTACAAAAAATGATTAATTTTAAATAATGTATATTATACTTGAATAAAAAAGTATTCAAAATACAAATAAATTACCTCTTATTGGGTTTACGTAATGTAACTTTAACTGAATATCATTCCCTAGGGACATACCTCAAATAATTTTATTGAACATGATGCCATGTTAAAGAATCAAAAGGGGATACAAAAGCATGTGAACAAGAAACATATAAATAAGTACATGTTGAATAAAAATAATTCAATAATAAGTTACATAATAATAACATCAACAATAACATGTAAGGTGGTTACAAAATTTAAATGAATCATTAAAAAATCATATCATATTCCATTATTACAATGTATTTTTATATGAAAATTACCAAGGATTTCCACCAAGTTATTGTAAAATATGTAATCAGTAGATATTAAATTATTTATTAAATTCATTATAGTATTACCATAGTTTACATTTAATATAGATTAATTACTTTTTTCAACATATATCTTCATTTATTATTTCAATAATAACATGTGGGGAATAAGGAACATGTTTATTATCAATGTGATGGCACCAAAAAGTTTAACAATGCTTGGTAATTACATCTATTTTAATGAATTAAGAGGGAATTTAGATTTAATGTATGTAAATACCTAAATAAATTAGTCATGATTACATCTAGTTGAATACACATGTAATATAAATGAGGTTTGGGTATTAAAATAAAAAAGAAAAGATAATTTCCCATGTAGAAGATTGAAAATTGAGAAATAAATTTGATACCATGATATATATATAAATTGTTTATATAAGAGGGTCAAATAATGGATACCGAAGGTCGACCAATCATTTGAGACAATTATTATTGGAATGGGATAATAAAATGTTCTAAAATAACATATTTTAGATGCTATAAAAAATCCAAATAAAAATGGATCTTGAATGAAAAGAGATGTGGATATTTCCCATAGCGTTAACAGCTTTTCCTAAAACCTAAGGATGTAGCATTAGGATCATTAAGAAGCCTTAGAGAGGTTATGTTGGAGAAAAACATCATTTCAACATAGAGTACGGAATTAGAGTTTGGGGAAATGAGTATATGGGTAATTATTTATAGAAAAATTTAAAGAATTCTATAATAATTTTCAAATATTTCAATGAGAAATATATGCTGGGGAATATGAAAAACTATTGAATTGACCACTACTTATTCCCAAGGTTTTCGGTATTAAAGGCCACATTAAATGTTATTTTAATCAACTAGAAAAAAAATATTATAATATATCTTTTTTATAGAAAATTAGATATTATAAATATTTAGGGTTTCATAAAACAAATTTTCATTCCTAGAATCTAGAAAGTTACTTATAGTTTTATAAATCGACTAAAAAATATTAAAATAAAAAATATTAATACAATAAAATATGTATGGTAATGGTTTTTAATTAATTTAAAATTAAATCATTAGAACCTACGTATGACGTCAAAAGATAAGCTCATAACCACAAACATTTTTTTTAGAAATCATGAAAAATTCATGTATTTTTTAAAATTATCATAAATTAACCCTCAACTAATATCGAAGTGATAATTTATAATATAATGTTTATTTTTTGTAATAATTATCTTAATATGTGAATTTTACATTTTAGAAATGAGAATCCTTTGTTATTTAAAAATCATAGTCTTTAAATCGTAGACAACTTTATAATAAATATAAAATTTATCCAAGGACATTATAATTTTATATTATCATTCATATTTTGGTGAGAATCTTTTGAAAGAAAATTTTATGTAAAAATAATTCATAATAATATTGTTCTTATAAAAGTTTTATAATTTTTTCTTATAAAAATACAATTATGTGTCATTTACGCTGATAAATAAATTTATCAAATTCATCCCAATGGTGGGGAGAACATCATCATTTTATAAAGATGGATTGTAAAACCATTCTTGATTCATGAGTATGTATTGATTTATTTTCATTCCTTCCTATTGGTTTTAAATACAGTTGTGTAAAATAAGTACAATGTCCTTTGGTGGTCGTTTTTATGGGCTATAATAAAGAGGAATGTTCTTGCTCTTATATCCAAATAGGTAACATGTCCACTGAAATGGGTTTAAAATCATGTGCAATATCGTTTGAAACAATCTCTATAGAATATAAAATCAATGTTGGAAGGAAAATATTTTTTTTATTAAGGGGATCGATGTTAAATGTGAGGCCACAACCCTGTCTTGGAGATCGTCTTCCAACATTCAAAGTGTAAAATTATTTATTCCACTTGTGAGAAAAGTAATGTTGAGAGAAAGATATTTTTATATAATTTATATAATCCATTATCATGGTATTCCTATGAATATATTTTTATACTATGATTTTTGGTTTAAATAACTATTTTTCAGTCATTTTTAGGAGTATTTGGGGACTATTTTATAATTGAACACAATATTTCAATCATACATAGATTTCTAGACTGAGCATACCATTATAATATTTATGTATATAATTGGATCCAATGTATTGGGATTTAACCAATTCTTCTAATGACCCTTTATATTGGTGTATTTTTTTATATAAAATAGGGACCACTACACTGTCAATATATATTCATTTGATGAAATATATATGGGATATATTTATCTAACATTTGTAATGATAATTTACCTCCCCCTGAATGGTCCGAAGGCCTTCATTTTGTTGATTTTTGATAACCCCCCTTTTAAAGAATGAGGCAAACCCTTACAAGGCCCCCATGCTCAAGGATTGCATGACCCGTTGGCTTAGGAGATCGCATGACCCGAAAGTCTTAATAAATTCAACCAGACTTTCTAAAGGGAACTACCCCTCCCCAGAATCTACACCATGATAGTTTCTCTCCACCTTCGCATGGCCTTAGGTCTAGGCATCCCATGAAAGCATAGGCTAGTCTCGATGGCATACCATACCATCTTATTGTGACAAATCCATTTGGCTTTGCTCTGGTGATTACACATGCACTAAATCCTCTTTTGGGGATGATCCTTTTTTGGTAGTGTGTCGGGGGAAACAACCTATTTCTCGAAGGCCTTGAGGTGGCCCGAAGGGCTTAAAGGTGGCCTAAAAGCATTACTGACATGAAGGCCTGGTTGGCCTTAAATCCTTAAGGACTCCAAGCCCAAACCAGTGGCCCAAGGTGAATAGTTACAACTGCTACAATACTGAATAGTACCTGCTATAGTGCCTACTACAACACCCATATAGTGTACAGTTCTGCTACAGTAACTGTACATTTTCCAGTACAGATATAGTACCCGTACAATTTACAGTACTACTATAGTTCTACTTTAGTGCTTGCTACCAAGCCTACTACAATACTCCCAAATGTATGTGTCTACCTTGATTTGAACCTGGGTCTTGTGGATGCACTTAAGGATACCTCACCAACTGGGATGAGGCTCATGTGCTAATGAACTGTGTCTTATGTGTCATATGTCCTTAGGAATGATTTGTTATTGGAAATACTATTGATTTTTCAGGTGATCTGTATTCTTATGTATAAGGACGAAGCCTTAAAAATTAAAAAATCATGATTTTTCAAGAATATACCTGCTTTCACATTATGGGTCTTTTCATGTATATTGTTTTATAGTATTTGGGCATAACTATTACATTATATATCAAACTTTACAAAGTAGACAAGTCTACATGCTATCAATTTGTTTAATCTAAACATTTCGAAATAAAACCAGAATTAATTTTCTGGATAACAATATTCATAATATTCATCTTGTATTATTCCTTTAACCTAATTATTATTTTACCCCATGGAATAATATTTAAAAACCTGGAATGAGCACAAAATCTTAATAGGTTATATAAATAATGAATGAATTTGTTAGTCCATGAATATTTTGAACTCTAAAAATCATTTTCCGAAAATCGAAATTCTCACCTATAAAAAAGTTGTTCATTAACATACCTCATGAAATCATAAGATTCCTGAAAAATATATTACCATTAATAATTCACCAAGGTAAAATGTGACAACCATATTATATATACATTGTTTCAGTCACACCTATATAGGGAGTACCCTTCATGGTTACATTTGGAATACTGATCAGTATATATTCTCTAAATCACTAATGAGAAACCTTTTCATTTAACTCAATCTCATTACCCAATTATATGGGGACCAATTATGGGATCAACCTCCCTCATTTTATCACACATTAACCCGTATAAATAAGTAGTTTCCATGAACTATAACATAATAACACCATATTTAAATGAAAGGGGGAAAAATAAAATGTCCATAACGCTGTCACATTATATACTTTTATGATATTGACATAATCATTCCCTCCTCAAAACTATTTTCAATAACAAAAAACATGAAAACAGAATATGTTATTTAATTTCCTTTTTAAAATTTTAAGACTTATAGAGGAATCTAAATTTCAAATAAAGGTGGTGGAAAACTTGTTGTCACCATGCACATTAAAAAATATACCATTTGTTTTTTAATATAATAATTTGAAATTTTTTTTCCACTGATTGAAAATAACTAAAAAATATGTTAATTATACACCACAAAAATGATGTTTAAGTATATTATTGAAATATGCCTCAATGAAAATCCATTGAGACGAAGACCCTTACCTCGAGTCCGACTTGTCGCGTACATTTTTCATCTTCCTGAATAACAGAAATATATTGATTTATGTGTTCTTAATGACCGTTATAAATTTTATTATTTCCGTAATATCACTTAATACCATGTTATAATAATTATGTAATTATTTATATTCACATCAGACATTTTTTCGATATTTGGTACTTGAGTCGAAAAAGAACATTAATTGACGTCAGTCTTCTATATAGTCATATATAAATTATCCCTAAAAATTTTCATAACATAATAATAACTTTTATAAATCAATTATACTTCTAAATAAAACCATTTATTTATGGTATGAAAAATTAATAGCATTATAATCATGGGGAGGGTAGGTCGTGCATTCGAATGAGTAACGTTTCCATTTTTCCTTGATTAATATAGAAATAAGATAAATATAATTATGTATTTTTAAAATGATAAAAATTAAATTAAAAACATAATAATCATTAAAACATACTTATATATATATATATATCTTACAATTGATGTGGTCAATAAACTGATTCACAATGCTTCGTGGAGGTGATAGTTCACATTTACACACGAACAACATTATTGTTATTTTTTTCATGGAAATTAGGAACATAATTGATATATTATTCACTTATAATGATAGATATTTCATTAAAATAAAATAAAGAAATTAATTCCATCATTTTGACCAGTCTTGAGAGACGGTAATGAAATAAAAAACTATATCAGTTGGCGAGGAAGTAGTCCGCAATACAATAGAACAAAATATTCATTTCCCATTTTATGTAATTGTTGATGGATTTTAGTGATAATATTCACATAATAAAATCTCAGTATATTTATGATATTTCAGTTATTTTTTTCATGGATGATAGAGATTTAAAGGAACTGGTAGAAGAAATTAAATAGAAACACTTAAATAAAACCATTACCTTTCCAACAGATGATCACCTTTCTTAAAAACATAAAACCTCTAAGAAAGTCATTATGCCTAAATTGAGGCCCCAAGAATGTGGGGACATATTATAGGATTGGTTTTGGGAAGATCTTGGATGAACCAAATTGGTTTTAAAGTGTGAGTGATATAAAGGAATATGTGCTTTTTATAGATTAAGGGAGGGGCACCTTTGGAATTATAAAAAGTATTAAATTAATATAAATTGAATTTCAAATCCAAACGGGTCAAAGATGGGTCGGTTAAATTAATGGATGAGAAGGGGTCAAAATATAATCATTAAATTATAATTAGGCAAGTTCTTTATATGTTTTAAACTTTATCATTTTAAACCATTTGAACTCTTACAATTTTATTTAGTTATTTACACATTGAGAGTTATAATAATAAAAAAATTGTGCACATAGTCCAATAAATGATTCATTAATGAAATTTGTAGAAATATCCCTATTATTTTATCAAATAAATGTTTTTTATAAATTTGAATTTAATTTATTATTTATTTTATATTTTAAAATTTGAATTATGTTAATTTTTAACCCATTCATTACATGAATTTTTCATAAATCATAAATATTTTATTAAGAAGAAATTAAATTAAATTAATCCTACCATTTCATAGTGATTAATAATATTACTGTATATAATCAAATACTTAAAATTTAATTTATTTGAATATTATAAATACAATTTATTTGATTCTATATTAAACAAATCAATTACTGCATCATCATTGTGTCACTATTTAATTTAATTATATTTTCCTAAAAAATATAAATAAATGAACATGAAATATGAAACCTTTTTAAATTTATATTTACTATTCATAGTTTAATATATCACTTATATAACCCAATATTAAAATTAATTTACTACGAAGAGACATATTTATTACATTTCTGCCTTCACATTAAAATAAATGATATAAATTTCAAAATCAAATCCAATTGGCATCTAAAGTAACATGTTCGACCCTGTGGTAGAAATGGTCAATAATAAATCATCAAATAAAAGTCGGTGAATTTTTATAGTAGTTTAATATTATTATAATATTTATTTTACTATTAATTACCTTATTTGTCTTTAATCGCGGTAAATAGAATATTAATGTTAATATTGACCAAAAATTATCTTGATCCTATTCTAAATTTTTTTCCATATTCACTAAAACCATGTATGTGCATTTTAGAAATTTAAATTTATATATTTTATAAAATTAATTTAATGTTAATATCTTTGATGGATTGATAAAATGGGGTTTTGAAGAAAAAATATTCAAAAGTTCATTATTTTTTTATATCCAATTTAAATGTGAAATTATTTCCAACGAACTGCATTGGATTAAATGATTAAAATATTTTTTAATTATATTATAAATCAAACAAAAATATAACCTAATTATATAAATAAATTAGATGGAATTTTTCTTTTCAATTAATATGCATAATTTTCACTCTTCATTAATGAATGAATATTATCAGAAAGATACAAAATATTCATCCAATTTTTATTTAGATGTCCTTATTTTAAATAAGATGCTTAAATTTTAATATAAATTTGTTAAGCTATAATAATTTTTATTTAAAAAGGGTTCTCCATTAGTATGCAGTATAACTACATTTTAAAAAATGAAATATTTTTTATGCTTAAAATTGTATTTATTCTTATTTTAATCCCTAAAATTATTTTTGGGGAAATTAAAAAAATTTAACCATCATCTGTAAAAATATTATAGTTAGTTATATTCATACCTTCAATTATGACAACTTGGATATAACTACAATTTAAAATAATGATATTAATAATATATAATTCATATGTATAACTAAATCTTGTGTGAAACATATGATTTCATAGAAAACTATTTTTTATACTAGGTACTTTACTAAACAAAGGATCACCATTTAAGTAAAATTAATATCTAATTCATAAATATTAATAGATATGAAAAAGTATTATTCTATAATTACCTAAGATGTTACACCCTTCCCCCCTTTTGAAACTGTGTCATACCAATTTTACTTAACAAATAATTTGTTGTATTTCTCCCTTATATAAATTATAGATTCCAATGTTTCTTATTATACAATAAAGGTTTTCCAAAAAAACATTATTATGATGAATCACCTAATTCCACAACACTTTCACTCTATAGTATATAATCTAGATTGGATGTTCCTTCTATGAAGGATTCTCTTGCAACTATACTACCTATGGACTGAAAACATCAGATAGATCATGTATATATATTCTTTACAATTTAACCTGAAAAACATTATGTACCTAGGAAAAACATGGAGGTAAATCAACACTTCCAGAAACTGATCCAACATTCTCTATGATTTCATAGTGTCCAATGAACCATGGGCCAAGCACCATATTTTTAAACAAAACTCATCATAGTTTTCCATGTAGAAACATTGAGAATGGTGTGATCTACTATATCAAATAAAATATCCTTCTTCTAATTATTCACATAACATTTCTAAATGATCTAAGCTATCCTCATGTGTCTTTAAATAATCTAAAATTTTTATACTATCTCTTATTCCAACACTGTTCTCATAATCCTTATTTCAATGAAATCATCCCAAAAATCTATAGTTTGGTTTTACATTAAATATATTACCTCAAATGGTTCCATATGTATACTAAAATGAAAACATTTATTATATGAAAACACAACCAAATAAATATGTTGATACCAAATTCCTTAGTAATCTATTTAACACGAACATATGATATCCTCTAATGTTTGAATTATTCATTCAATGTACCATTCTGATTGTGGATGAATTTATATAGTGAAATTTAATTCATTACCCACTGAACTCTGAAGGCCCTTCCAAATTTTGGATGTTTACATGTGAACCTGTGATCCCAATCAGATACAATGGAGTGAAAAATTCCATGTATTCTACCTAACTCTTTAATATAGAACTGGTAATGTTGACATAGAGGTAGTGTATCAAAAAAAAAAGAAAATGATTTGATTTAGTAAATCAATCAATAATAACCCAAATTGCATTCTTATTTCAAGAATTAGTTGGTAATAACACAAAAAAAATCATGGATATATTTTCTCATTTCCACTCTAGAACTGGAAAAGGATAAATCATCCCCATTGGCAACTAATAATCTACTTTAACTTGCTGACAAGTCAAACATGTCATTGTAATGTCAATTATATTTCTTTTTATTCAATCCGACCAGTATTACTCCTGAAAGTTCCTGTAAATCATTGTAGTGTGAGGAAGAAATGAAAATGGGGAACTAAGATCTTCAGATAGCAACACTTTCTTTAACTGTGAATCACAATGCAGACATAATATCTTCCAAAATTTCAAAACCGAATATCTATAAATATTAAATTAAGGAAACATACCATTCTGAACAATTTCTACATTTTTCAGAAATTCACAATCATTGTACTATGCTTGATTAATTATATCTGATATAGATTATTTCATTAACACCTAAAAAAGAGACAATTTTTATTCACCAACAACCTCCAAGACAATGTGCATCAAATCATTAATTAAAAGACCACATTCCAAACTTAACATGGTTAATGTTTCATTACTTTTCCATTCGGAAATTTTTTTTCCCTTCTAGGAATGTAATAAAGTATGAAATCATAATACATGATTAGTTCAAACCATCTTCTCTATGTCATGTTAAATTCATTCTCAGTGAATATATTCTTTAACCATTTTTATTTTGTATATGTTTAACATTTTACTCAATTTAGATTATGCTACCTAATTTTTTAGTAAAAAAACCATAGTTTCTAATTTAAATTAATGTGTAGGGAAATTTAACTCATGAGGTTTCAACTTATGTGATGGGTAATAAATTACCTGATCATTCTGCATTAGGACACAACCAAGTCCATTCCATGAAGAATCTATGTAGACAACAAAATCTCCATTTCTAGAAGGCATGTCTTAAACTATAGCATTCCATGATCTTCTTTTAAATTCATGAAATCAATCATCAAGATATTTTGTCTAGATGAACTTAACTCTTATTCGAGTTAACCTAGTCAGTGTGCTAGAGAAACATTAAATATTTTCATCAATCCATTATTAATATCCTTTTAAACCCAGAAAACTAAAAATATTAGTTATATTTATTGGTCTTAGATATTACTTAACAACATTAATTTTAGATGGATCAATAATTAATCTATATTTTGGAATAATGTGTGAAATAAAATAAATTTTTTTCAACCATAATTAACCATGTACGAATTTATCATACAATTTATTTCAATTTATGGTTTCCAAAATAATCCTTAGATGACTTTCATTATCCTCTATAAATTTGGAATATACCAGAATGTCATCAATATTCACAATAAAAATCATATCCATTATCTCATGGAATATTCATTTCATAAGATTCATTAATGGATCATGTGTATTATTTAATCTAAAATGAATGACTAAAAATTCATATTGGCCATATCTATTTTGAAAAACAGTCTTTGGAATGTCCGATTCGTTAAAATTCAACTAATGGTACCCTAACCTCACGTCATATTTTGAAAAATATTGTGCTCCCTTGAGTTGATCAAACAAATCATCTATATCAGGTAATGGAAACATTTTCGTTGAAATGATCTTATTCAAGTCGCTATAATCTATAAAATGTATCATTTAACCATATTTATTTTTATTGAACCTGCAAGGAACTCCTTTTGGTGATATACTAGGCTCGAATGTAAACATTAACTAATAACTTCCACAATTACTCTTCTACTATATATGTTCTATTTTAGAAACTTGATATGTGTGTTTTGAAATTGTATTAGCACCCGGAACTATGACAATAATAAATTCTCCTCCTCAATCATGTATAATAGATGATAACTCATCCAAAAAAACATCAAGATTCTCATTTATAACTGGAAAATCATTAATCTGAACTGTTCCTCAGTTTTCTACAATACGTGCATGTAAACATTACATTCCATATTTTAATCATTTCTTAACTTCTTGATTTGTTATCAATATTAAGGGTTCGTTCATGAAAACAAAATGAAATCCTTTCTAAAGAAACCTCATTATCTCAACAGTAAATCGTATCATGTTATAGAAAAATCCAATCCATACCCATATGGATATCAAAATCTAATAAATCTAAATAATATTTTTTTCATGTAAATTATTTCTATAGATATGGATAGTAAAATTCTTAAAATTACATTTAGCCTCATCATTTCCCCCAGGTGCTATTACCATTAGTTCTGGGTTCATTTTCTTTAGGTAGAATTACCAATTTACAAAAATATTTCTTATAAATGAAACAATGTAATGACCATAAATTAGAAAACAAATTGGTGTAATATGAATAAACAATAAATATACCAAATACCACTTGATTTGATGTCCTAACATCTTTTGAAGTAGTTACAATGAATTTCACCACACCTTATACTTATAGTCTAGATGTGTCACATCATTTATATTCATCATTGGACACTCTTTTTCATAATGAAACATATCATTGAACATTAATAATTTTACTGAATATAATATAGATTTATTCTGACACATACTAGGACCTTTTTTAGTACAGTTACAGGCCTTATACCTCATTTTACCACAATGTCAGAACATACTAGAATTCAGTAGGAAACTTGCAGAGTATTTTTACTGCAATTTCATTAACTCTGAAACCTAATATTCTTACCATTAGTATTTTTTGAATAATTATTACCAATTTAATATCTCTTCACCCTCTTTTTTTTCAAAGAAAACAAGATTATTGGAAAAAAATTCCACATTTTTTTGCACATAGAACATGTTTTTCATAACTTTTGTTGTCATGAGAAGAAAAATTTCATCAAAAGAGTTCATTCAATCCTGAGTAAAAAAATTGATTTTACTATTAATATCTTAGATAAAATCTAGAGCATACCTTTCCAGTCTAATAAACTTATATTTGTATGAAGCCAAGGAATATTCATATTTCTTCAATTACATGAATTTTTCCCATCCTCAGTCAAACTGCCTTAGGAAATATTTCTCAAGAAACATATTTGTTAATTCATACAACTGAGAAGAGTTAATCTCTTAATTTTCCATTATATTATTAACCATAAACCACCGTTGATCTTCTTCACCATAAAAATGGAAAATTGCAAGAGTAGCATATTTATTTTCCTGAACAACACTTGACATCAAAAATATTTTCTAGTTATTTAGTCCACCCTTAATCATGAACGAGTTCCAATGATCCTTTAAGTTATGAAGATTCACCCTTATGAAATGCTCCACTACCGAAAGCTCTTGATATGGTTGATTTTTTTGATCTCATGCACGGATACCACCTCGATTTATATACTGTGTCTTATAAATTATCACTACAACAAACTATTCAATTCAATTCCAAACATTTATGGTTTCTGATTAAGAATGTTTTTTCCACAGGATGTCTTCCTAAAATAGCTTTACTGTTTCCTATATAGAAAACCATTATAAATAAAAATATCTCAGAAAAAAAACATGGTAATATTCTAATTCTATATAAGTTTAATTTTACCACAATGTCAAATTCATTTATTGATATTATATTAGCAATATCATAACCTATTAACTTATCTAATAAGAATATTGATACAAACTATAAGGACTTTCCCTTAAATATTACATAATCTTTAATTAATTCAAGAATTTATCTTCAATCATATTCAGGGTCTTCTAATGTTTATTTTATTAGATAATTCAACCATAAATATTACATAACTTCTCAAATATTAAAAAAATGCACAAGTCTACGTGCTATCCATTTTTTTATATCTAATCATTATTAAATAAAACATGTATTATTTTTCTTCATAATTTTTATCATAACAGTCATATTGTCTTCGTTGTTTTCTTTAACCATCCTTCTACCCTACGGTATGCATTTCGAAACCATAAGAGATCATAAAAATATCAGTAAGGGATATAAATATGTAATGAAAAAATTATTCAATGAATATTTTACACTCACGAATATTTTTTTTAAAACAAATCAGACTACTAAACCATAAAACACATGTTTTGTTACATACCTCATGAAATCACAAGACTTTTAAAAAGATATTAAACATTTTTAAATTGTAAAGGTAACATGTGGCATCTATATCATACCTATATTGTATCTTTCCCAACAACACATGGCGTATCTTTCATTGTTATGTTTTGAATACCCATCATAATATATTACCTAAATATCATTAGAGAAACCTTAAATTTTAACTCCATCTCATTGTTGTAATCATTGGAGATCTACCACAGGATCACTGACCCTCGATCTATCATAAAACCACATGTATAAAAATGTAATGACCATGAACCATAACATAATTTTAAAAAATTAACAAGTATATAAGAAAAATAAAATTACCAAATTGTAATAACAAGTTATCATTTCAAGATATAGAAAAAATTAGTCCCTCCCCAAACCATTTTATATAAAATAATAAATGAAAATGTAAAATGGTATTTATTTTTATTTTAATAAAATTAAGGATTATAGAGTAATGTAAATATCAAATAATAGGGTTAGAAAAGTCTTGGTCACTGCGTACATTAGACAAATTCCTTTTTTAATTTTATAAAACACTTCATTGACAAGTATTCAATTGAATAAAATTAAAATTAAAAGTGGTTAATTATACACCATATAAAAGAATATGGTTTATATTATTGAAAAATTGGTCAATGAATGGTGATTGAGACAATGTCCCTTACCTCTTGTCCAACTTGTCTTCTGTGTGCTTTATCATCTTGAATAATAAATTTAGGAAAATTTATTAATGATTTAGAACATTTCTATTGTTTATCATTCCCCTTATATCATTCACTTCCATGTTATAATAATTACATAATTATTTGTGTTCATATTAGATGTTTTGTCGACATGCGGTACATGAGTCAAAAACGAACATTGCTTGATATCAATTATCCATGTGGTCATATGTATATTATCTATATAATAATGATAATTAAACCATAATAACATTTATAGGTTAATTATAATATTAAATTATTCCATTTATTTATTTTTATAAAATTAACAACGTTATAATCATAGAGACGGTAGACTATAAGTACGCATGAGTAACATTTATATTGTTCATTGATCATTAGGGAAATAAGGTAATTATTATTTTATCTTTATAGAATAATAATTTTATAATTATTATCATTATAATCATTTATATATACTTATATATATATATCATATATATGATTTGGTGAATAAAAATGATTCACATCACTTTATGGAGGTGATAGTTCACATGTATGCATGAACGATGTTATCATTTGTATGTGCAAGGAAAGTGAGAAAAGAATTGATATTTTATTATTTTATAATGATAAATATGTCATTAACATAATATAAATGGATAAATTCCACCAATTTGAGCAACCAAGAGAGATTGTAATAAAAAATGAACTATATTAGTTTGTGAGGCGGTAGTCCATCACACACATGAATAAAATATTCTTTTCCCATTTGATAAAATTACAGGAGTATTTGGAAGATGTTATTACCATAATAATGTCAAAGTATATTTAGAATACGGTATTTATTATCTCCTAATGGTGTAAATATATTTAATGGAAGTGGACGAATAAATAAAATTGGAAAACATAAATTAAAACATTACCTTTCCATCAAATGATCACCTTTCCTAACAAACTAAAACCACTAATAAGGGCCTTATTCCTAAAATAAGATCTCAAGAATTCATGAAGGTATTATAAAAATGGTATTTAATAGATATTTTCTAATCCAATTTTTTTATATGTTTGTAATATAGAGAAATGTGTGCCTTCTAATAGGAGAGTGGAGGGGCACCCATGGAATTATTAAAAGTATTAAATTAATAAAAAATGAATTTCTATTCCACATGGGCCAATGATCATTTAGATAGAATATATTATAATTATATATCTAAATATAGTCATAAAATAATAATTATATATGTTTTGTAAAATTTTGATTCTGTATGTCTTGTATTAACCCTTTTAACACCGACTATGTTATTAATTTATTTAAAATTTCAGAGTTAAAAAATACAAATCATAAAAAAAATTTATGAGACAATAATTACATATAATGAGTCATATTAATTATTTTTCAGGATCATGTATTTTTATAAATTTTAATTCCTTTAATTAAATATTTTTTTATTTTAAGAAATGAATTATTTCAATTTTTACAGTATTCATTACATGAATTTTTTAAAAATGATAACAACTTGATTCCAATGAACAAACTACATTAACTGGATAATAAAATGTAATAGTATTCCATTAAATTTTTATATAGAATATAATGTTAAAAATGATGTTTATTTTATTATTTTTAATATCATATATTTGATTATATCTTCAATAAATCAATTACAGCATCATCATTGTGTCAAAATATAATTTAATAATTTATTTCCAAAAAATTAAAAATTTATTACCATGTCTTAGGTGATATTTTTTTTTATATTTACTATTATTTTTTATGATATCACTTATATAACCCCATAATAAAATTTTTTTAGTAAGGAGAGACATATTTGTGTTATATTTTCCTTGAAATTAAAATAATTATAATAATTATCATAATCACACCCCCATGGCTTCAAAATATAACAATTTAGGTGAATTGATGGCCATGGTAGAAAATAACTCATACAATAATATTATTAATTCTATTTGGGTAGTTTTAAATTATTATAATTTTAATTTTACGTTTAATTACTCTATTTATCTATAACCATGTCAAATAAAATACTAATGTTACTATTAATAAAAAATTACTTTTATTCAATTAGACGAAATTTTTTCATAATTATCACAACGTTGAATGTTAATTTTTTAAAATTAAATTCACATAAGTATTTAAATTAATTTAATGTCAATCTTTTTGACAGATTGAGAAAATTGGTTTTTGAAGTAAAAAATGATCAAAAGTTCACAATGTTTTTATATCCAATTTCAATGTGTAATTAATTCCAATGACCTACATTGGAATAAATTATAACATAATTTATTTAATTGTTATTTAAAATAAATTAAAATTAAAATTTATCTATGTAAATAAATTATACAAAAAAGAATTTTTGAATTAAAATGTACTATTTTTAACTATTAATTAAATATTTAATATTAGCATAATAAATTTCCAAACAATTCCACCTTTGTAAATTTTCATATCTATATTCAAAACAATAAGTTTAAATTATCTTATAAAATCTGTAAAACTATCAAAATTTAAAATTAAAAATCGTTCTTCATCAACAAGTAGAAAACTTCTAAAAATATTAGATCTTTTTATGCTTGAAATTTGATTTACTATTATTCTAAGCCCATAAAATATATTGGAATGAAGTAAAAAATTTAATTAACATGGATAAAAAAACATGGTATGTTATTGTCATTCATTCCAATATAATGTCTAAGCAAAGACTACTATATAAAATAATAATAATATATTAATTTTTTGGTTATCATAATCATGTTTCCAATATAAGATTTCAAATAAACACATTATTGCATGTCAGGTATGCTATCCTAAAATAAAACCCCTTTAATGTAAAATTTAAATATAATTCATAAATATTAATATATATGAAAAATTATTATTCTATAAATTATTTCTATGTTAATGTATGTGGATATAATAATTTTCAAAATAAGTCATAGGCTTACCAGCATCATAATCCAAAGTTATATTTGATGTGAGATTACATTTTATAAGAATTATCCCCATGGTAAAGAGTATACTGATTTTTATTGGGATAATATATTTCAATTAGGTTCATCAAGGAGTTCCATATCCAATATAAGATAATTGATGGTTTTAACCGCTTCACCTTACCCATTTTATTTGAAAATGTTCATGATTACTTTAATAGAGAAATAATGATGATATATGAACAAACACCATAAAATATTTTTGGATGGGGAGATATATAAAACCTTGAATGTTCAACCATATTAGATTTCATGGTTTAAATATAATATTGATATGATAAGATCTTATAGTGAATGAAAATTTGTCATGTTTGAGTGTCTTGGTAGACTAGAAATATACAAGAGGTTTTTTGAGATAATGTGAACAATATGTCGTCTAATAACCACCATCATTTTTGGTTGAATCATCATTATGATGTGATAATACTCCAATGTTACATATCCTATACACCATGTGATGTTACTTGGGTTTCCAATCTATGTTTTTAGAGGTGATGGACTTGAATTCTTGTGAAAAGACATGTCTAATACCAATAGGCAAATTCCTTATTGAGGTACAAGGATTGTTAAATAGTGTCCTTGGAAGAACACATTTAGGACATTCAACCAATGTCACATACCATGATACATAATGTACATATTATGTATATTTCCTGGAATCCTAAACCTTACAAATATCCTTGTTTTAGACATATATATTGGATAATGAGTAGTATATTGTATGATGTTTTTCATATAGGAATTGATGGTTGGTTTGTTTTGGCATCAATGATATTAGGATTGGTGTTATGAGTTAGTTGATCCATCCATAAATACATTTTCAATGGTAGTGACCATATTTTTCTATCATAGATAAGTGTGGGTTGTTAACCCCATATCACACTATTTTTTAAATAACCCATATTCATTATTAAACTATATTCGGTAAACCCCACACTACTATGGGAATGAGTACTCATTATATGATGTAGTTCTCCACATAATAAGGATCTAGAAGTGGGAAGGTATTATATTGGAGATAAATCTCCATTAGTTATAAAGTGATCTATTAATTAACACAACCTCCAAAACTAATATTTTCAGGCTGTTTAGGTATCCTATAAATAGTGATGGAACAGTTATATCTATAAGTGATTCAAAATTATCTATAACTCAATTTAGAGGTTAATAAACCTCAATTTTTGAAGAGGAATTATGTATGAATATGATTGATTTTTGGTTTATTTTCGATCCAAGGAAATTGAATGATATAACTATTTTTCTCTATTACATTCCAATTGGATTTTGGGCCATCCAATTCAGAATTTTTATTTTCAACACTACATGGGTAATTCCCACTTTTGTTATATATTGTGAAAAGAAAAGATGTTCTATGATGAAATATATATATATAGTATTTTTAAATTATATTATAACATTAAGGGAACCAATGTACATGGTGGTTAGTCTTATATGGTGTGGGATGTGATCTCTTCCACTTCCCTGTTTTTCAGTTGTTTTCATCATCTTACGAGATTTTTTGTTAGGATTTTAATTTTCCTGATTACAATTATTTATTACATATATTCCCATTGATGAATTTACTAGAAGTTTTTATATTCATTATTTACTATTGTGGTATATTATTAATTATATATGTCTTCACCATTTCACAAAATAGGGTTTTTTTGTGTCCATGCATAGATTCACATTAGTCAAAGGGATCTTATTTCATAGAAATTTATACTTAGTTATTTTCACACATCGCTTTCTAGTATGGGTAGTGTTAGGGAGTCACTCCCTTCACATTAACGGTCTAGTCAGGGCCATGGTGGGTTGATTTTTTACATGAAATTTTATATACAGATAATTTTCAGTATTCAATATGACACTAACACTATGGATATGAGAAGATAATCCAAATAGTTTCAAAAAATTTCTTGTCTATTTATACTCTGAAAATTAATTGTAGAAATTTATTTTTCATTTCTAATATGTGATATAGGATGGTTAATGATATATGATAAATAAATATAACATGTGATGGAATTTATAGGGGTTGAAAAGTGACTTCTAGTGTTTGGAATTTATTTTTCAAATTCTATATTTCTATGTGAAGGACTATATAACTATAGTTTTTTGTTATGATACACAAGGGGTTGATTATATGGAGCTTCACAAAATATATTTTAATGTTTTATTTCAGTTTCTATAATATTTAATTTTTCATGAGATTTGGAGTCTTCCTGTCATTTCTCATTAATAATGGATTCCAAATTAAAAAAATATTGAATAAATTAATGAAAAATTAATTTATTTTCCATAAATATTGATCAATATACCACCAAAAATATAAAAATTTAAACAACATTTAATATAGGTAACATAAAAAAATTTCTATAATACTACCTAGTGTTATAATAACTAATATTCATTTAATCTTAATAATTCCAAATTAGATTATTAGATTGGAAATAAATTTCATATAAGAGTCTACTCTTATAATATTACATTATAAAATCATGTAATTTTTTTATATAATTAAAACACAAATTATATTTTTATTTAATGTATTGATCTATTATTTTCAAGTACTGATAAATAAATATTAAGAGAGCTTTGTGAAATGGATTACATATTAATGGAATTCTATGAAAAATATTGTTTTTATTAGGAATGGAAAAAATCATTTTTCTACTCAATAATCCAAAATATGGAATGAGAGTCTTATAATATGAATAATATTTTCAATTAGATACATAATAGTTTTCCTTAAATTAAAATTATAAATTGTCTATATATTTAGGTATCCTAAAAATGTTACATAATAGATATATTGAGTGAGTATTAGAGGAGAACATAACAATAACTTTTAAATTTTTAAGAAATATACACTATATTGATGGGTAACTAAAGGTTCTAGATAGTATGTTTATTCTTGAAATAATATATTTGTTATTTTCATTCAATGGTATTGAAATTCAATTATTTATTATATTCAATCAATTTTTCTATTAATTTTTATTTTATTTTAAATAAGAATCAATATGTTATTTTACCTTCTTGCATTTTAAATCACACATTAGTTAATAGTCTATGATAAGGTTACATTCAATTAATTTTTTTAATTGAATTAAAAAAGAATAATAGTTAGTTATTTCAATTATGGACCTTCTATTTATTTAGGAGAAGGTATCATCATTTTTATTCTATAAAATAGCATAAAAACATGAATTTTGTAGTATAAAATAATTTATTTCTCCATAAATAAGAGGTGATGAATGTTATAAAATCTCAAATGATAAATCCTTTCATTTCCAGCTCTTACATAAAATTATTATAATCCGAATTTATTTTAATCATTTGATCATATACCACTATTATTATAGATGTAAATATAAAATGAGAGTAAATTTTATATGTAAAAAATAAGGAATATCATTTTTATTGTGTTTAACTGTCCAATGAGTCTATATTAATGTAGTTACTATTTCAATTTTATCTTTAATTTCTATATTAAATCATTAGAATTGAATCTAGTTTTATTAACTAATTTTCAATATGTTTTTATATTTTTTTGTTTCATTAAAAAATTATGTGTGATATGGTATCTGAAATACGTGTTTGCTTTATTTTTTTCAGATTTTGTGAATTTTTTTTTAATATTATCATTTATCATGTAATTTTTTATAAATATGTTTGGTTAATTCATTATTAATATATTTTATATCATAATTATGATTTTATTTTTTTAATTTCAATATTGTTTGTTCATAGTTTAAAATATTTATTTTGAATTATATTGTTACCCATTGAACATTATAATAAGTTATTAAATTATTCATAAAATAATAATAAAATTTTATTGTTCTTCCAACATATAGATCAAAATTTGGGACACATTTTTGTATATAATTTTTTTAAAAGAGATATAATTTGTGATAAAATGTATTTCATTGGTTTATCTTATATATACAATAAAATAACAAAAGATAAATATATATATATAATATATTTCATGAAAACATAATTTTTATTCATACATGATGGTTTTAATCATATTAATTTCTATATTTGTTAAATTTTGAATGATGTTTCTACTTTTATATTGAAAATGGTTTTACAATAATACTTTTTTGGAGTATTTTGAAATAATTTCAATTTAATTTAAATGTCATGGTTGGATTTAATCTGATAATAAATATAGTAAAATGGATGAAAAATTAACTCATAATACATGTTAATAGTAGTTTATCATCATTCATGAAATGATGAATTATATCTCTATGATTAACCTGGGGTGAAATAGAAAATAAGGAAGCCTAAGTTATGGTAAATATTGGTTTCATTAAAATATATATTAATTTTTAAAATATTATTATCATATGTGATAAAATAATCCATTATTTTATGAAAACATTATATATTTAGTGATTAATAATCCACTATTACAAGCGGGATATGAAAAACTAAATTTTCCTAGAAAACCTAATATTTGATGGAAATGGAATCCTTCATTAATATGATTCAGTTGGTTCAACTGAAATTGATAAATTTATTTATTAGGGCTACAAAATGAATTTAGTTTATGGGAATTTTTTGTGGAATTAATTTGATATTAGTTTGGAACCTCTATTTTAGAGATAAATTATTTATATTAAATTAGGAATTAAATTGAAATTTATTTAATATTGTTAACATTGTAGTGAATTTTTAATTTTTTATATATTATTGAAAAAATTTATTTTTTTTGCATAGTTTTATCACTTTTTCTTCAATATGAATTATACTAATTCATAATATGAAATATTTTAGTTTCCTAGTCCTTAATAATTGAAATATAATTTTATATCCTGTATATTTTTTTTTGATTTGGGGTCAGAAATATTATTTCTTTTTTTACAATATGTTTATTATAAATAAACTGTTTTTATATTTTAATAATTGAATTTTAATTGAAAAATTATCATTCTGGATTGACTGTAAAAAAAGATGTTCTTCTTTTCATTTTTTTAAATCTTTGGGTAAAATATCGAAACCAAAATTTAAAATATGTGATTTATTTGACTTCACTAATCATCATTAAGGAATATAATTTGAATAAAAAAACCATTTCAATTTGTAACCAACTAGGAAGTTGTAGACGTGGCAGTTTTTAATGAAAATTTAATGGTGAAGAATAAATTCAAAAAACTATATATTTATATTCAATAATATGGAATATGTTCTTTATAATCATCACAATGAGTTTTTTATGTGGAAGAGTTGAATTATAGGAAATATTCCCTTAAATTTAATGCAACCACCCATTGAATTGTGATTTCCATCACCATTTTATATTTTTATTAAAAATTTAATGTGATAATAACTGAGAATAAATATTTACATCCAAAGGATCAATATTATTTAGCCCATCTAAAATATGAAGGAGAATGAATATATAAATATATTGTTATTTAGTTTTGATAGATATTTGATGGTTGTCGCCAACAAAACATAATGATGGTGAGGATATAAGATGAATTTTCTCGTTGTGGATTGAAATGAATTTAATTAGATTAAATCAACGAGATTTATAGGCATGACGTTTAATTGAATAAAAATTATTTATTATGATTAATAACATATATCACATACAATTGATTATAGACTTTATTCTCTATACAAATTACTCAGATTAGAATTTTTATAGAGGATAAATATTTATTTAAATTTATAGAATAATCATTATATAGTGTTATAAAATAGTTTTTTAAACATAAAAATATAATTGATGTTTATTATGCATATTTTCATGTTGATTTATCTATTTTTTAGTTTTTGTTGATGAAATGGGGGATAATCTATGTTCTCTAATTATATAAACATAATTGTTAATAATTTTTCAATCTATATGTATGATAAATTATATTAGAGAAATATATCATTATATGATGTCTTATAATTTCTTTGTTTACGTGATGATATCTATAAGAGATTCGTGCATGGTTACAAAGAAAAAAAAATTTCACCAAATGGGTTGCCTATAGTGGATGTCTAGAACTGGGAATTTATAAGGACACAACCATTGAATATATTAATTTATCCCCTCTATAAATTATTTCATATATTATAAATCACATATTGTGAGTTTTTTACCATAATAAAAACCTTATAAATGATGAATTAATGAAATAAGATGTATTCCTATAAGTTAATGAACCAATATTAATGAAATAATAACATGACCATTGGAGTAGTAATATGAGCCTTATAAATAGGAAACCAACCAAATGAATAGTTTCCTAATCCAAGAAAGTATAAATAATGTATTGGTATATTATAAGTGGAAATATGAAAAAATTATATCATAGTATAAATAATTTTTTTTTTAAATTATAAATTATGTGTTGATATTTTTATAAGTCCTAAATATTTAATAACAGTTTTATGATTAATTTAATAATTTAAAAGCAAGTATATTTTCATATAAATTATTCATAAATTAATAATAATTGTTCATATTATTTGTTGATATTTTTACATGACCTAATGTAATTTTTCAATGTGTTATAAAATTTGTAATAATTTTAAAACATGTATTTTCCAAGTAAATGACGATTTTAATTTAAAAATAAAATTATAATATTTACAAAATTATTTACAAAAATTGGAGTTAATTTTTCAGTTAAACACTTTTAATAATGGTTAGGGTGAATTTTTGGTTTTTTAAAATACTTGAATTTTTAGTGAATAGCAATATACGATAAATTACGATAAAAGATAAATTGAAGAATTATTGAGTAATAGGTTATGTGGTGCTGTTGTTAGCCCATTATCTCAATCTCAAATGATATAACTAATTAATTTATTCTTATTATCCAAAAATAATTCATATGTTTATAATACAAATAAACTAATGAATTAACTAATGAGAAAACACCCATATCCTCTACTATAAATACCACCTATCACACCATCTTATCATAACACCTATCATGCTTTAATACATTCCCAAATTCTACAAAAAACTCTTACATATTCCCTAACCTACCTCTAAGATCTATTTGTCTCATCCAAATAGAAAGCCTAGTTTTTTAGGGAGGATCTGAAGAAGCAAATTCAAGAGGTAAATCATATTTATTTATTTCTTTTCATTTCCCTTAAATTTCATTTATTTTCTTATTATATACTCAAATTACTTCATAATAATAGAATAATTCTCTATTAACTTACTTATTCTACTATTATGTGATGTTAATATATGATCCATCATTAAGGTTATAACTCTTATTTATTTATTATAAAAATGAAATTGTAGTCCTTTGACATGTCAATTTAGCGACATTGTGGGCGATACACCTTAATTTTCTTTAAACTACTTAAAGGATGACAATAAAAAAATTAATTGGTTTAAAAAATATTTTATTCTTTATTATAAAACCATATTTATGTTCTGGAACTGAAAATTATTCATCATAATAAATAATAATACAAAAATATTTTGTTTTGATTGAAATACTGCCAATATTAACTTAAAATGGTCATCATTATCATTTACGTATTGATTAATCATAATGACATTTAAAAAAGTTATAATATAATTTAAAATTATATAATATCATTAAAAAAAATAATAAAAATTCTTGGTATTTATCTTCATTTTACATGAACATCACTCATGAATACAAGTGAACTGATCGTGGAATATAAGAAAATCAATGCTCCCACACGATCAAATTAAGCTCTATATCTCATTGAAAATAAAATAATTAAACTTAGTAAAACCAAAATGAATAATTTTCTGAAATAAAAGTTTTTGGAGTTTTTAATTAATGAATATAATGTGATTATACATAACATTGATGTGAATAATGAATTTAGACATAAGGTAAGGGGAATTCCCAAACCCAACTACATTTCCTTTGGTTTTCCCTCATTCAGTCCATTTTCAACATTGGTATTCACTAAATACAATTTATTTATCATTTATTTACATTTCACGGATATAAATGTTTCCAACATAAATCTATGATACGAAAAAATATTTTCCAAAATAAATCATCTTTCAAAAAGCACACGTTTTACTTCTAGAGATTATTTCTTCTTTAGCCAATATTGATGATTGTTTTAGAAATTATGTTATTCCCTATTTAATTTGGGAACCCAATGTTTATGAAAATATTAAATATTAAATTATACCCATACCTTTAAAAGGTTAATTCTATTTTCAGGATTTATTTATGTTCAATGTGGCATTAATGATAATATAAATGATATGATGTGATGGGTTCACCCATAATTATATAGCAAAAAGTAAATCTTATGATGTGGAGGGTGAACCCCGAATTATATAGCACTCCAATAAATTGGGTAATTTGTTTTATTTGAAGAGGAAATTGAAATATTTTTTGACATGATTCTATCATTATTCAAACCCTTATTTGGTAGTTAACCACCACAACGTGATGTTCCATTTTTATTCATTGCCACATTCATTGACTTTTATTCATGCTTCCACTCATGTTTATGATCCTATGATTATTTTCTGATGACAATTTCTATTATCAACCAATGTTATATTATTTAATGTTATCAAATATCCTCTATCTGGTCTTTTATCTCATATATTTTTTATTTATATGCTCAATTGACTACTTTCACTATGGTTTATTCAAGGGAAAAAAATAAGCTAGAGAAGAAAAAATTAAATAAATTTATATTATTTATTGTGTATATGTTATGTATGGTCCTAAATTTTCCATGAAACTAATCATTTGGATCATGGTAATGTATTGAATTTATGTTTTTATCATTAAAATTATGTACTAATAATGTATCAAGAATACTGATCTCTATAGAATTTGTAAGTTTGTGATAAAGAATTATAGGATGAATCAAATATTATTATTTAGAAATGGTAGGTACAAAATTATTAAAGAATATAAATTATAATAATTATGGTAATGATTGGCCTATAGTAATAAAATTATTCAAAATGTATTTTTGGGAGATAATGATATAAGGAGTTGATGGAATTAAGGATATAGACTGACACATTAAATTTCTATTTGATTTTAAATAAAATGTATTAAAAATGAAAGTACGTTTATATATAATTTAAGAAAAAAATAAATAGGATGTTATCAATGTATGCATAATAAATTACTTCAATTTGAAGGAGTTGAAGGAAATTAATGGTGATTATATTTTTTTCAAAAATCATTATTAATAAATTAGAGGACTTTTCAGCATATCGAGTGAACCAAAAAGGTATCATGATTTTAAATAATTATTTGAGAATGGTATCTCTATAGAAAAGGGTATATAGAGATTGGTTAGGGTAGTTTTCACACATGTCATGGGATAAGTAATAATAAGATATTTAATTTTACATTGAAACACAGTGGCTGGACTATGTTGTTTGATTTACACATTATGATTTTTTGAAAAACACAATTTAAAATTATTATCCTGTAGATATTTTTCAATACCCAAAACAATGCGTATAAATGAAATATGTCATACAATTTCAATATTAATGTTTAATATTATATTTATAAACTAGTAATTTGAATATAGGAAAAGATTAGGTTTAACTGAATTATGAAAAAATATGTTATACAGATTTATATAAAAATATTTAATTGGTGTACAATTAATTTGAAATTAAAATATAATCTATTTTTAATTATTGAAATATTTTCCGAACAAATTATTATAATAAAAAAATTAAATTTACTGAAAAAATTAATCAAATTACATTTAGTAAAGTATAATAATTAATGTTATATATAACATATTCATTAAAATTTGTATCATTCATCTGGTATTTTTTCTAGACAATAATTAAAAATTAATCTTATTTTAATGTTAAAAAATAAATTTTTCTAAATATAAGATTTGTTAAATTTTGAATAGTTTCTTATAAATTAAATTTTCACACAAAAATGAAACATATTTAAAAATGATTTTTTTTTGAAATCATACTATAAATATTATCTTGAAAAGTAATTTTTATAATTTTCTCAATTTTTAAAATTTTCAATAAATTGTGACAGATGATTGTTTTTTATTATTTTTTTTACTTTTAAAGAAAATGAACACCTAAATACCACATTAAGATGATTTTAAGAATAATATTATTTAAATTTCATATGTATCAATAAAAATTTCATCAATTTAATAAATATAATGTTGAATTTTGATATAAAAACAGGTTAATCTTGTGTACATTAGCCCTTTGGAAAACAACTTTCTCGTTAAATCTACGGGATTAATTTTTAATTAATTGTTATAAAGTATATGATTGAATTTTTGAAAAATTGATTCCATATATGAATTATATATAATTTATCATTTATAATTAGTTAAATATAATTTTTAACATCATGAATCATAAAAATATTAAAAAATATTTATCACAGTTAATGTAAAATTAGGTTTATAACGGATTTAATTGGAATAAGAAGGGTTAAAATTACCCAAATATTGTCTAAAAAATATCATTCCAATATTTTGAAATTATATCATCAATTATAATTAATATAACATTTTTGGGACCTGTTTCATGTGAAAATTTGGGTAAAACCATTTCTTTTCAAAAATGACATGTGTGCCACTCACCTCACATATAGAAGGCCACCACATTTCCCTTACTATTCACCAATTTTAGAACTATTTGATAAGAAATTAAATATAATAAAAAGAAAAAAAATCGATATAATAATTAAATATTTATAATTATGGTAATAAATCGAAACTATAAAGGTTTTAGGCGAAAAAAATAAAAGACGTCTGAATAAGTGTTAATTTCCATACCGAATCATTTTATTTTATTTTTTACCCCACAAAATTAAATTGTTATTTAACCATAATTATAAAATAATATAAGTATATTAATAATAATTAGATGTTTTTATGTTAATTTTTCTACATAAATTCTTCTTTTGTTCAATCATATGGCTTATTAAATCATTATTCCTCTGTGTGGAAGACTATTGCCTCCGAAAATGATTTAAGGTGTTTTTTGTTTTTATATTTACATGTCTTGTAATAAGGATATATTAAATGAATAAATATTATATATTTAATATAATTATCCTTTTGTATATACTATATCACATATACAATTATACGATCCATTTTATGGGAATATGATAACATCGCTCTTTTGAATGGCAGACTATAGCATTGCGAAGTGATGTGATTAGTTCATGATTTATATAAAGGGTAATATGGATTTTCTAATGAATATATATATATATATATATATGATATAAAAATGTTACTCAAATTTTAATATTTCATTTTCTATTATTTCATTCTATTCCTCGAAAAAATAGAAACAATATTTATGTGTATATACGACATACCTTCTCCCAGAACTATGTGTTTCATTTAGTATCAAAAAAAATATTATTATAAATAAATATATAAATGATATTTATGTTTTTATATGAAAATTATAATTTTGGAGATTAATTAACCATGATCAATATAATATTACTTAAAATACAAAACCAAAACATATATGAAAAACAAATGATTTTTTTACTAAAAAGTAACATTAACATAGAATTACTGGTATAAAAGTAATGAATCATCATTAGTAAATCATATATTGTTTGATAAAAATTTTATGGTCATTTAATACATGTATTAAAATCATATATTTATATAAAAATAGAGGTTAAAATGTTTATAATGGAACTCAAGTCCTTTGGAAGATGAATTTTGTCTCACTTTACAATAGTGTGAAATATGGCATATTCAATACCTATTACGTTTATGTTCTTTATATGAATAAAATTAATATAAATTATTATTAATTACATGGAAAATATTTATATTTAAGTATATATTTGACTATAATACTTTCATGGGGTTTATAATTCCAATGGAACAAAATTATAAATTTTATTGTTTTTATTTTCCTTATTTGAGTCTTATGTTATATTATAACCTACTATTATTTTATGAGGTGTATATAACGAACCATTGATATTTTATAATTTAAATTTATTTATTATAATGATACATTAACTATCAATTAATTTTATTTTTTCATGATGACTATGATTAAATATATAAAAATGGGAAATGGTTTTAATGTTAAATATGATAATTTTTCAGGATTGATTAAGATTATGTTTTTGATGAATATATTTTATGATATAACTATCTAAAAACTCATAAATTTTATTAGACTCTTATTTTTCCCCTATAATACACGAATTCCGTTAATTTTACACTCTCTATGTATACATGATTTCAAAAAAATGTTTTTTTTTAAAATTATTTATTTAAATACTTTATTGAAAATAATTTTTTCATCCAAAACAATTTGTTCTAAAAAAATTCAAAAAACTATAAAGATAATTAAAATTATCATTTAAAAATATTTTTGCATATGTATGATTTTTTTTACAAAAATGTTTTGAGAGGAAACATCATGTTATTTCCCCAAAAATATTTTTTAGGATTCACTGAAAATGAGATAGGAATATTATTTAAAACATGGACAACAAAAATTGTATTTTATGCCATCATGATGAAATAATTTTATACAATCCTCTATTATTTGATTTTAAATATAATTTAACAAAAAAAAATTCTAAAATGTTTTATGAGTTTTTAATTTTAAAAAGTAATTTTAGAAAAGGAAATTATTTTTCCATTAATAAATATTTTAAATAATCTTTAAATAATCCATTATATGTGTGAAATGTTACTATTAGAGAAAATTATGTTTTAATATCACATGTTTTAATAAATTTTTGTCAAATTGTGATTTATATTTTAATTATAAAATGTTCCAACTAACATTTTAATATAATTTACCCTCTTTGATGAAATCCTCTCATGCTAGTTCTACTATAATAGGGATAAGTTCATCTAAAACCATTCATATTACTTCCTTGGATGGTATATATTTATAATGAAAAAATATTGATGAATCAAGTTTCTCTTCCTTGGGTTTTATCATGATAAAATTATTTTGAAGAATTATTCTTTTCACAAGTAATGGTATGAAAAAATGATTAAATTATAATGAAACTATAACACTTTATATATTTTATTGAATGATGAAATCATAATGAAACCCATTTCACTTCATGTTTTATGATATTAGAAGTGTTTTTTGATATTATGTTAAACATTCAAATTATTTTTATTATTTTTATTTTTAGACTGATATAACTGTCCTATTTATTAGTAAAATATTTATATCTCATGAATTAATGATGAGAAACAATTGAATAGACTTTATCTGTAATTTGAAATAGGGGTGTCAAGGTGCACTAATAGAAAATGGTGATTTATGATCCACTAGGGAAGTATATGCGTCATGGATTGTAGTATGAAAAAGAGATAAGTTATAATCTAGTATGTTGATTGTCTGGGTAGTTATCCCAGATATATAAAATTTTCATATATATTTTTTATGGTTCCCCAAAAAATACATGACATTATAGTTTATGATTGATTAATGATTATTTTTCAATGTTATTGACCAATTTGTCTTAAATGATAAATTTTTTTTCTTTGAATCATCTTTTTGAAATAAGGAATGTTGGGTACGTATACCGTATATTATGTTCACAATCACATATTATTAATCATATAATAAGATTTCAAATGACAATATATTGATAACCACAATGTTTTCCCTTACTATGAATCTTTGCTCACCCATTAATAGGATTCTTTCCCCATCTTATGAATACTGGTTTAGGTATGGTATGCCTTGTAAAAATACTGTGTGAGATGATAATTATAGGAGATGTTGAATATATTTCCTGAAATAAGAATATTATTTGGAAACTCTCTAAATACAGTAAAATGTTGAATTATATAGGGTTTTGTTTATGATATTCCCATAATATGAATCTAATATGATGTGATATTAATGTATTAAATTCTTGGGATGCTATAGTTTGTTTTTGAGGATATACTTTCTTATCATTTGTAAAATATGATGTGATAAATTTATTTATAACACTAGGGTTATGCCCAAATGTATGTGTAATGATATATATATGGATATATCATGGTATACTTTTAGGTATATATATAAGGACATGTCAACATGGGTGAAAATGACACGGAATCTTGTTAAAGGATATAATGAGTCGTTTGAAGTAAATAACGTCCTTTTTTGGATGATACAATTTTGTATGGCATAATAATAGAGGTATATGTGTGTATAAACTATGAAAAGGATGAATTTAGCTTCAATTTATGTTCTATAGGGGTATTATATTAGGACGTACTATATTCTAGGTTAAACAATCCCATATGATATGATTTGGACATTAACTCACTATTTATGAACCACCATGAAGGATTCGAATATAAACCAAGAATGTTATAGGTTAATGATATTATTTCATAAATTTCAAAAATGTTTCCTGATTAGTACATTGAATAAGTAATTTTCCATGACGATTTCTAGCCATAATAATTACTATTTCTAATAGTTTTATGTATATTTTCGTACAATGGTGAGAATATAAAATAACATTGTTAATGTTAAAAGTGGTAGAAAATGTGTTATTGGGAAAAAGAATGTGATGAAAATTGGAGTGAAAGTTATTTTGATTATACCTACTCAGTAATCACAATATATTATAAACAAAATGAAAAATTAACAAATATATGGATCACCAATGAAGAAGAAGAAAATTCTCATCAATATTTTGTCTATTTGAGTTAATAGAGGATGAGTGATTTAGTTTCTTATATGTCATGAGTGTTGGATAAAGCATCCCAGGAAATGCCTAAATGGAATAATATGATTTTTTATCATTGAAAATAATGACACAAAAAATAATAATCTCAAAGGAAAAGTGAAATGTTCATTTAACCTAGTTGTTGAGAATGTTGTTTTCCTTTATGATATAATTAAAAATTAAATGTTTCAAATATGGATTTATTATTATTTTTCAAGTCTATTACATAAATTTAAATCCCATGCAATTAATATGAATTTGTTTTATATTTAATGCTAAAATTTTGGGGGATAAAGAGACCAAAAATGACATATGATAGTAATGATGTGTAAATGAATAAGACAACAAATTGTGGTTAAAGGATTTTAAAGAAATAGAAATGAGTGTTGTGTTTATTTGTTGGAATATAAAATAATATTTTTAAATTTTAAAATATATTAGGACTTTCTTACTGATATTTGTATAAAATTATTTTATAGAATATGTTGAATGGTACTCATAACCCAGAAAGGGATATAGTGGCCATGTGTTATTTTATATAAAACTAATGATTAAGGGCTGATAAACAATAATGTTTTCCTAATGTTGAGAAAATGATAATTATTTTGAATATTGTTATGATCGATATGAATAAAGTAAATTTTATTGTAATGATGACCCATAAACCGATTAATGGTTTTTTTTGAAAAACCGATGTATATGATCATTGATGTAATTCATAATTTATTTGGATTATTAAATATTTAAAAAAATATGTGAATTTATGATGTAATAGTTAATTTTGTAATGTATGTATATTTTCATTAATGTGTAATGTTAATTCGTGGTATTAGAATTGATTAATATATTAAATTAACATTGTACTCCAAAATTTGGTACATGAATATTATTTTATAATTATTTTTAATTTGGGAAATAATGTTGAGTTTATTTTTGAAAGTTTACTGAACTTATTTATATATTTTTAATTATAAAAGGGTCATATGTTTAACTATTTATGGAATGGTACTTATGGAATTTTGATGTGGTTTTATAGATTATAATATCATATAACCAGATGATGATATAAGCATAAATTGTGGTAACCTTATTTATTTTGATAAAAAATATAGATAAAAGTAAATAAAAATAATAATTTATGGAATCTATTTAGTGAATTTTCTTGGAAAAATTCATCCATTACTGTAAGATATAAACTAAAAAATGATCAAGGAAAAAAATCAAGGATGCGATTTTGGCTACAATATAGAATGAAATAAATCAAACATTCTCATGTAAATTTCCCATAAATTGGAAAAGATCATGATATAAATTTTATTATATTTATCTTCATTTTTTCTGAATGATATTTTTTCACCTATCACATATTTCTGTATTTTTATGAATTATCATTCTACTGATCATGGTATCTATCACTCTCTATTAGTAATGAGGTGTTGTATATTTTTTCTAATGTATGTATTCCCATCTCTATTATGTTATCATGTTTGGAAGCATGTTATGTGTTGTAATAGATTACCTTTTAACATCAATTTTCATATTTTCTAGAAGAAGTTTTATTAACCCTTTTTATGATATGAGTTCCACATGAAGGAATGTTCATATGATAACCAATGTTTATTGAGAACATGTTCAAATAGTGGGGATGAAATTTCTTTTAGATGTTATATAATTGAACCTAATTGGATGTTACAATTTTTTTTCAAACTTATTTAATTATTAAAATATTTTATTCACACCTACTAATTATTTTATATTGCATTAAATTCAACAAAAAATTTAAATGATACCTATCATACGGTTAAAATTTTATAATTTTATATGATAGTTATCATCGAGCTAACAATATGATGGGTATTAATATTATTAAATAAATTATAATAACATATTATATAAAAAAATTTATAATATGACTTCTTTTATTTCAAATTAATATATAAGAAAATAAAATCTATTTAGAAAAGAAGGAATTTTTTTTTGGAAAAACAATTATTAATGCAGAAAACCTGTTTTAAGTCAATAATTTAAAATATTATCTTCTGGTGAATTATTTTATTGATATTTATATAATATATATTACATTAAATGTGTAACAATAACCTTATAAATTTTCTCTTCTTGAGCTAAGAATTATTCCATTTTAGGGCACAATTTTTTTTTCTAAAAACTAGTTCTGTGAGCTTTTGGAAATTAATTTTCAAATTAATATATTTCAGTTTTATGAAAAAAATTTACAAAATAAATTTTATTTTTGAAATAAATATATAAAAAATTATATTCTAATATATTATTTTTTTATTAAAATATTAATGTTTTAATAAACAATGAAAAATAATTGTATTGAATAAAAATTGATGTTTATTTTGTGAAAAATAACCCAATATTTTTTTAACATGTATAAAAATTGACATTACTAATTTTTTTTCATTTATGAAATTTTATTTAATTTAAAATAATATAATATATATTTATAATATTAAAAACTTTTATACAATAGAATATTTTCTCATTGTAAATCTACATTCTCAATGCCTTTCCAAGATTATTTTTAAATAAAATATTTCCAGTTCTCTAAATGAAATATAGAAAAATAGAGTCCAAATTTAGAATCAAAAAAAATTTATATAACATTACATTTTAAATTTATTTCTTTACAAAAATTAATCGTAACATATTAAAAATTACTTTCCTGGTTTAAGGTAAAAATTATTGTACCAAGGAGTTAAAATAAAACTATAATTGTTAAACATTTGACCAAACATGTCCAAAAGTCATTTAATGGAAATAATATGGTCATATATTTAATAATTTATATAATTGAACATCTTTGATTCCTCTGGAATGTTAAAATCATAGGTCCACATTTTTCACTTAAAAATTTAAATTGTGACACCCTCTTCACATATAAAAGTCTACCAACTCTCATCTAATTGTTAAACATTCAAAGACA
Source organism: Viscum album (assembly GCA_963277665.1). Lineage (NCBI taxonomy): Eukaryota > Viridiplantae > Streptophyta > Magnoliopsida > Santalales > Viscaceae > Viscum > Viscum album. The sequence goes on along the minus strand of OY728161.1, from coordinate 574,928,239 downwards.
ATTTTTCCTCACATTATATAGAAAAGTAACATACATAATTCACACATATCATACTAGAATAAATATTATTGGCATAATTCTGTCAATGGGAGATTGTTGGTGGAATCCAATAGAATTGTTCAGAAGAAAAAGTAACATCCCTAACCAAGAATTTTATTTTCATTCCATTGCCTCATTAAATTTTTATAAAATCATGATTATATATAATCTTTGGTATAATTTATAACCATTGATGATAATATATTAATTTCACAAAAATAATTCCTCTCATCATTCTTCAAATGGGTTATGATAAAATATCTTTTTTGTTCAATAGAATGAATCCTGGTAAAAAGATATTATGTGTTTTAAAATATTTTACATGGATGGTTTTACAGATATAAAAAAGGAATAAATTATTGTTTTTAAGTATATTTTTATTTCTAAATTTTCAATACTAAATATACCTTCTTACCTTCCATTTTGTGGTAATACGATAATTTCTCTCATATATTGGTCAGATTATGTATTCATAAAGTAGTATGATTTTTCCATGCTTCACAAATATTTTAATAAGGATGGGTTGAAAAAAATATAATATATATATGAAAATAAAATGCTTCTATATTGGAAGTATACTATTTTTCATAATTAATTTCATTCCATCATGAAAATGAAAATAATGTTCGGATGTATATATGACTTAGAATCTCCATAATCTATTTATTTCATTTTATATACATACATACATATATATATTTAATATAAATAAATTTATATCTTGGATAAAATTATTGATATGATTTAACCATTATATAGTTAAGATGAACAAATATACTAAAACATAACATAAGTTAAAATAATGTAGGTGTTGCCCTAATAATAATTTTAACAAGGAATAAAAAATAAATGAGTAATAAAATTTTTTAATTAAACAATATATAGAATGATATATTCTAGTATGGTTAATTATTAAATATAAATCAAACTTGTAGTTATTTATAATGGATGATCTAACGTGTAATAAAAAAACTATTAGTAATTGATTTTAATCTCAATTTGTATTTTTGTTTTACACATTCCATATTCTCTTATTATTGATTTTCGGTATTGTATACACATCCCATAAATTTTCATTTATGAATATTTTCATCAATAAAATTTAGTTATTTAAATATCAATTTTTTAATTGAAATAACATTATAGAATCCAATGATTTTTGTCACATTTTTCCTTATTTAAGACAGATGTTATGTTATAAACCTATCTTATTTTATGAGGTATATATATACTCAAAGATATATAATATAATTTATTCAATTATCCATATTATATTATAACATTAGATAATTATATACATTAATGGGGCTTATGATTCAATGTTACCATTGTGGTAGATAATTTTTGATAGAATCTAATCGTTTACTACGATTGTTTGTGGTTATGTTTTACGTACTAAAATATTAGGATTTATATAGGAATAAACTAATGAATTATATTCAATTTTTTTATATCTGGTGAATAAATTATTTCCATTGGTTTTACTCTTTGTTTACAAACAATATCTGTTTGGTCCACTAGGCTAGATACCCTAAGAGGGGGGGGGGGTGAATTTGGGTATGACAGATTAAATCAACAGTCCCATTGATACTATTTTGATGTTAGATAAATATTTATTCCATATCCTTCTAGTTGAAAACTATGATGAAATATTAAAACATGCATATGACACAACACTTTTACTTGGTTCACCCTCATTGGGATACATCCAGTGAGCTTACACTGAAAATGTGTGGATGTACAAAATACACTAAATGTTAACTGTTGTTTAAAAGTTAGAAGAGGACTCACTATCCGTATTGTTTTCCAACCAATCACAATTTGAGAACTCACTGTTATCTGAACATAATTAATCTCATTAAATCTTCAAAAGACCCAATAACAGTTTAAGGACTAGGATGACCTTTTATTATCTTTAATGAGTTCGTCCTTCACTGTATGTAAATATGTTGTTGAAGTCCAAGTTTCATCCACTGGTGAATACCCATTTTCCACGGATCACTTGGGAACAACCTTTGGAAATAACTTTTCTATGATCTATTCATTGTGATGTTCTAAATTTCGTAAATCTCAAACAAACATTTGCGATGTCACTACTTATTTGAAAGTAACACACCTTTGTATGGCGTAGGTCATCGCATAGCTCAAGCCATCACACTGTGACTTCCTTCATGAAGCTCACTATGAAAATGTGAAAGAAACCACTTTCAAGGATCTATATTAGCCTTCATAAGGTAACTTCCATTCAAGGTTAACAATTCATCCACATAACTTTTTCGTGATTTGAGATCTTCAAAATTTTCTAAAAAAACTCTATACTCTTCTCAATGTGGTCAGGCCCTAGATATATACAATTCCACCAACTCTAGAACCTTCCTTTCAATTTCATTGCCATAATAGCTCAAATATCAAGGCTCCATAATTTCTGCAGAAATTATCACTATATCGCAATGAACAATAGAAATTTTTAGATCATAGAGCTCGTCATAATCATGGAGCATTCTGTCAATTCTTTTGCGCTGCCACCAAAATGCTTCCTCACAATGCTCTTCACCTCTAATGTTAATGTAGCTCTTTGTAATAATAGATCACACCATCAACAATATTCAAGCCATTTAAAAACACAATTCATGAATCTTATATTCATAAAACTCATGCCTTTTCAATATTTTGATGAGATCTTTATGGACATTCACCTTTTATGATTCTCACCAAATCCCAAATTATAGACCCCAAAAATTTGGAAAACACTGTAAAATGGTGCCACATTGTATCTGTTCTTTTTTATTGCCCATAGATCTTCAATTCCCGTTCTATAGTTCATTTTCCACCTGGATTGTCAACAACATCTGTGGAAATTGAAATTTCACAATGAAAACCTGCGTGGTAAAAAAACTCAACCAACCCAAAAAATGTCTAAATGTTACCTTGAGGGATTTTTCCCCACAAGATCCAATTTATTTTTTAAATAAAAATCATCACTTTTTCTCAATTAAGAATAAGACAATTTTTTTTCAAATATCATGTTTTATTAAAAAGTATTTAAATATTTTAATTCAATTATCTAAAAAATTTATTAATGACCTTTTTAACAATCATTGATTTTAATAAAAAAAAAATTAATGGAAAAATCGTGAAATTTTAAAAAAATGTACATATTTTATTTACTAAAAATGTGAATGAATTCACTATTTATACATGTATAACAAGGGAAATATTTTTCACCATCATGACTAAATATATTTTTTAATGATACCTTTATAAGTGGCTTTCTTTACATTCAATGAAAATTATTTCAATTTTTTGTAATATTATTTAATTGTTATTTTCAATATGGAATAGATATTTTCATCATGATATGGTTTAAATTATTGTTAATAAAAACATTGTATGTTGGGAAGGATATTCAAAATGAAACTAATTTTTAAAATGTTATATTTTTTAAAATTGTTGTTTCCATAGTCAAAAGATAATTTTACCAATGAAATATTATTATTAATATATCATTACAAATTTCCAAATAATATGAATCCCCTTTATACTACTTATGACTTAATGGGGATTTAATTAAAAGAAAACCATTATTAATAATTCTCTATATGATTTATTATTATGATGAAAATATGGTTATGAAATACATTTCTCTTCCATGGGTTTTACCCTGAAAAGATTTCTATGGAATCATATACTTTTAGAATGTTTTGATATGATTATTTAATGAAATTATTATGAAATACTCATCATTTAATAATTTTATGATTGGATGAATATTTTATGAAATCTATTTCATTTAATGGGATATGATATGATTAATGTCTTAGAATCATATGACAAAAATATGAATTATTTTCATTATTTGATGGGTAGGGCCTATATCTCCCATAAAATCCATAGAAAATGATTTAAATATCATTAGATAATGATGGAAAAAATTTCAATGGGAAGAATAAAATATGTGAGATAGGTGTTCTTTATTCCACTATTGGTAATTAGGGAGTTCAGACCCACTATGGGAAATAGGTGTGTTCTAACCTGCATTGGAAATAGGTGATATGTCATGATCCACTAAGATGAAGGTATTATTTTATAACCTCTACATATTAAATGGTTTTTATATTAATGTTATTTATTGGAAATTATGACATTATATTATCATTCATTGTGTATTTATTATGTTTTCTCATTCAAATGGATCTTTTTTTCATAAATGACAATGTTTAATGTTATGGATCATGTTTTCTATCAATGATTGGTTTAGTATGAAATTCATAAGTTATTATTATGATCAATTATCTATATTATTATCTAATTCAATATTACATTCATAGATATATATCTGTAATGTATTTCCTTAGAGAGGATTCTACCACACAATTTCATATGTTTCTTTCACCATGTTCTGACTAATTATTAAAGTAGGATATTCCTTAAATTATTACTATGTGATATGTTATTTATGAGATATGTTGAGGACATTTAATAAAATAAGAATAATGTGTTTATAGTGTAAATATAAACAAAAAACTTATAGAACTCATAATTTTCAGGAATTTTATGGAATAATTATCTAAAAAGTAGTGATATTCATGTTTAATAATCTAGGGCCTCTATAATATCACTTGTATAGTTGTTGTGTTTAGAAAATAACTACTATTAATTAAAAATCTAAAATTTACATGTTTTTATAATTAAAAAAGAAAAAAAAATGTCTATTTGTGATTTGAATAATAAATGGTTAACTAAAATGAAGATAAAAACATTAGGCATGTTGTAAAATGAAATAATAATTAAATTAATAAATCACTACTGAATTTTCCAAAGGTAACCTCCCTCATCATAATTTTTTTCAAAATAACCTTATAACAAAACTACATCAATTTTGAAAAAAATCTTATCTTTCCATGTTATAAATATAGTGTTATCTTTTTATCAGACATTACAATAAACATCATTATCCTCTACCAATAGAGAAGACTGGAAAAGACGAAGATAAACTTCAGGTGGGAAATGGAGAAAAAAACCATTACAATAACATTACCCTAAGCCTAACTTTTTTTTGAGACATGTTAGCTCAGAGGCTCATATATTGATACAAATGTAAGATACAACAGCTGAAATGAAGTAATTTTACATTTTTCACTTGAAATAAGTGGAATCATTTCATCATTAATATTGACCAAATGGATTTTGTCCCTTTCAGTGACTCCTTTATTATCCAGACTATCCACAATGTAGTTTCCTTCCATAAAATTATCTGGGATGATTTGGCTCATATAAGAGTTCCCCTCAAATCATTTGATCCATTTACCTGTAAGCTTCTATGAAAGGTAAATCTAACCCATCCTAATGGCATGAAAATTTGCTGTTGAGTCGCACTCTATCCAAATATTAATAAAATTTTGTTGATAAAAAAAATTTGAAGCAAATTTATAATCCCATTCATTATGGATTTCAAGTCTATAGCATGACCACAAGGTCTATATATACTTTCTACCACATCCCCATTGATGCCTCTAAATATCACCCCAAATTGAAATGGTCCTATGTTTCCTTGTGACACCCTATATATATTATATTTCATCAATACATAGGAAGGGTTATATCATAAGTGTAATGAACTAAAAAATAAATAATTTAAATTCATATTAGTCTATTTAAATGTATTATTATGGTTATGTAAAATGTATGCACTTATTTGGTTTTATGTTTTAGATCTTAAAATACCGTTAAAATTATTTACCATTGAAAATATAGATGTTGAACAATGATCACATTATTAGAATAAATATAGGGCTTTAACAAATACAATTTACTTAGAAAAAGGAAGTGATGGCCTCATCTAGTAGACATTACCCATATGAAGCCCATTTTTTAGAGGTAGGAAAGGAGGTGGTGTCATTGAGATTCACTCTTGACCAATCCCAAGTAGAGCATGAATACATTATTCTCGATCAGAACCACCTACAAGAGATACGAATGTTGATAAAGATTACCACTGGAGAAAATTTATCTGAGCCACCGCAAGAGTCTATCACCATCATGCATCTTACCCTACGGTCTTAGGAAGATGTTTTAAGGGGTTATGTAATAAGACCCTTGTACTATGATTATGTCCATTATTCATGTATATAGAATATACATTCTTTTTATTATTGTTACTTTGTAAATAGTTTTGGAAGCTCAAATAGTATTTCTAGTTAATATTCAACTAAAAAATCTGTTTTTATGAATTAATGGATTTTGAAATAAATATTATTTTTAAAAAATATTAATAATATTATTATGTTACTTTTTATTATATATAATTTATTGTATAATTACATGAATGCAATTGTAAATTTTATTAAGGTCTGAATGCATTTTTTGTTAAAACCTATGAATTTTTAATAAATGTTGGTTTTTATTTTATTAGTAAAAATTCACATATTTAGAAAATTATTTATTTAAAAGAAATATTATTTTTTGAATTATGAAAAAAAAATCCAATGGTGAATTTTTCTTAATTTATTGATATAGTTTAATTTTTGGGTAAAAATTATATACTCTTTAAATATATATTGTGTTTTATGACATCATAATGACCCAATATATATATATTATAAAAGACTATAAACATTATTTTTGGACAATATTTGTTTTTTCCATTATAATAATCTTATTTTTTGTTTGTTTTATTTATTTTAAAAAGCCTTAGTAGACCCTCCAAGACATATAAAACATTTTATCTTTTTAAATTGATTTCATTGAGTGTGTGACCCACAACTACAAAAGAAACCATATTATTTTAAGATGTTCTGTCATTGGACTTATAAAATATTTTTTCCCACTCCCCTTTGGAAAAAATGGAAAAAACATGGGATTGATTGTGGTTATGATTATTTTAATGTGTGGTGTCCCAAACAGAAATAATAATGAATTCCATATCCTTTTTTATATAAACCCTTCCATGCTCTCATTTCAACATCACTCAAATATTTTGGAGTTCATCAAACTTCTTCCATACTCTATCTAGAATACTACCAAGGTTCCCCAAGCTCCCAAGAAGCCTCTATCAAGCCTCTCCCAAGCCTTTACGATCACACTTTCAAGTAAGGGATTCCTTCCTTTTTCATTTTATCCAAGTTGTTTAATATTTTTATTCCCTTTTATTTTCAGTTATAAATATTCAGGTATGATTTCACTCCACCCAATAATATACACTTTATGTTTGAACGATGAGATACCCCTTTTTCCCTCATCATGTTCTGCCATATATACCCATTACCATGCCAAAATTTTGTATAGAATATCTCTCTCCTCATTTACATTCGTTAAATTTTTTTGTATTGTGAATCTAAATTCAATTTCCTATGTTGGAAAATGTATCAATATGACTCCCCTTATTGTCCATTTCATGTACATATGATGAGACACCTCTTTCTCTCTCATCAACCATTTTTTATGATGTCTTATGTCACATTGTTATGCTGTCGGAACTGCTTTGTGATTTTCAAAGACAAATAATTATGTTGTGAATACCATGTCCATTTCTCTATCAATGGTATTAAAAATTATGCACATTTACATATTTATGTAATATTTTCATGTATTAATTCCACATTCTTTAATTGGGAAATAAATTATGATGCTTTATGAAATTAAGTTCTATATTTTTGTGGCCCACTTATGCCTGAAATGAAATGTTTAAGAATGGTGCACCCTGATAGTTCTTCAATACGTTGGGTAAAGTATAGTATCATGATACATCATGTGAAATTAGTGTTGACTAATCCTAATTTATGTGCAATTGGGGTTTACATGTGCTTCACAATCATTGAGTGTTTACCCATGCTCCATGTCCAATGAGCCTTAGCACATGATAGTTTCGTGTTAATTGTTGTTGACACATCTCAATGTTATGATTATCATGATTTATCATGAATTTTTGACCATGTTTCTATTGTGCTCTTATCATGACCTGTCCCTCGGGGATAATGATCTGAGTACCCCAACCCCATCTTCCATAGGCCAGGGACCGGCGACTAGCACAAGAAAGGCATTTCCCAAAAACCGGGAAGGCATTGCCATTTTAACCTGCAACTCTCGCAAAGCATAAACATAACAAAATTCAAGAACAAGGTAAACTATATAGTCAAAAGAGTGTAAAAAGTATGTAATGGGGGCTGGAATACAAGACCAACTAGAAGTAAAGGTACAACTGAAAACAACACCTATGAACTCCCACCAAGGATCCTACCTGAAGGGTAGTTACATATCTTGAATGATCGTCTCTACGGTACATCTCGTCGAACATTCCTCCTCCGAGAAGCCTCCACTCCTGATACCCTCGTCCTCATTTAGCACTGTTTGTCTTCTGTATAAGACGCAATAAGGTGAAGTCATAGTTCGTGCATGGGTGAGTATAACAATACTAAATAGGTACCCTGAGAACCCTAAAGGTCTCTCAAAATCAACAAAGGATAAACTAAAAAGCATGAAAACAATAGTTAAACCAAATTAGGTATATTCCCATACATATACCTATGTTATCAAGTATACTCATCTCACTCATGAAGAAACACAGGGCCCAACTCCATTTCCAAAAGCTTAACTGTTCCACGAAGGAAAGAATTACATGAAAGTAACACAAAAATGTATGTACCAAAAAGGTAACACCACATAGAAGAATACCACAATGGTATCACCACGAAGGTAAGTCCCATAAAGGTAATTCCACACAGATGAATACCAAAAAGGTATAACCACGATGGTAAGTACCACAAAGGTAACAACCCATATAAGATTACCACAAATGTATCACCACACAGAAGTCTACCACAATGGTAATGACTCAGATCACACCAGATATAACTTATATACAAAAGTATAGATGATTATCTGTATTACTATATCATCTTACTTCATAGAGACACTCTATTGTTGACCCAAAAAAGATCAAAGATGACCCACACATGATCTAAAGGGAACTCACATAGTATCTAGAGATGACCCACATAGGATTGGTATGCACTGACCCACACAGAATTGCAGAGCATAGACCCATACATGATTCAAAGACGACCCACACGGGATCTAAAGAATCCTCAAGTACTGCAAGCCACAGGGTTCCCATGCTAAGTATGCTTGATTCTGAGAGGTTTTGATATTCAAGACATCGTTCGATACATAAATTGCCACAATGTCCCATGATGAAGTACCCTAAAGGATCGTCACGTAAAAAGGGTCCCGATGCAACTAACGGTTTGCCAATTGGATGCTTGATCTGTAAGTTATTAGCCTTTTAATCCCGAGGGCCGAGTTGGATTTGGGTTCAATCCAATCCAACCATATCCCAACATTATCCAAAACTCATGTAGAGAATAATAAAACTTCTATCTTGATCCATGAATTTGGTGCTATATGTGGTTCGTCAATCGGCCTCCCAGATCACATGTTAGGGCCAAAAGGTGTATCTTGTCCCAGATTGTCCTGAGTCTAGTCCGACCTAGTAGAAATGACCTAGATCGACCTAGTCAGGGGCGACCCAAACTAGTCTGGGTCAGATCTGGGCCGGCTGGTCCACAGCGGGCCCTGCCCATGGGGTTATGGTCCGGACTAGCTGGCAAAGGGGGCGGCATAACCAGACACGTCTCACGATAGTCGTGGCCCGCTGGGCGTAGCCCACATCTAGCATGGCCCATCGTGGTTTGGTCCTCCTTAGCCGCCACCTGGGACATGATCCCCCCGACCCAGGTCACCCAAACGATAGGTAGACTGTTCAGTTTTGGCCAGCAAGGCGGTACCACATGGCGCCTCTAGATGGCATGTGGGACCTACCGGAGGGGTCCCACTCAGCGTGATGTGGCTGACTAGAGTTTTGGGCCCTCCTTACAGTGGAAAAGATGAGAGCCGCTCCTCCACCATGTCTGGTCAAGTGCCGACCGCCCTCTTGTATCTGTCGTGGCTGAGCAGCCATGGTCTCCAGCTCCGGCAATGCGGAAGCGCACCGTCGCTTCGCCACATGGTCAATAGGCATGCCAACCACTGTTCCCTTCTCCACCATGGCCGACAACCCCTGCCTTTCTCCGATACAGGCATCACAGATGCGGGCCGCCCCTGTTACACATTCCTGGTAGGCATGTTGGATGCCTTCCTCCTCTACCGCCTGCTCGAAATTTGGAAGGCTCGTTTTCGGCCGACCTCATATTCCACAGGTCATCGCAACATCGTAATAAGACAAAAAAATATGATGACCGCATATTCATGATCCTCGACTCGAGATCTCTAGGTCCATATGTCATGCAAAAAAAATTGTGGGTTTAGAGGGCTTAATTATTTGGCACTCAAGAACCCACAACGAACATGGGAAGAATAAATAGGAAAGATCATGGTATTTGGGCATATCGATGGTTGTGTTTATTTGGCCTCCATCCTTGAGAATTGAGAGTGTAAAGAGTGAACAAAAAGATATTTATCATATCTCTAAATAAACCCCTACCTCATTTGATTGTAGGAGACGACGTGAGGACGGAGATGAAGACAATGAAGTTGATGAAGACACTCTCATCTGTCGCTCCAGCAATACGTTCCATAGTTAGGTCCTTATTCTTGATCCGGAGGATGTTCTTCATTGGAGGATATTTATCCAATTCTCTCCCACGCCTCCCCTTGCCGAGGATTCCCCAACCTCAATAAATGTGAGGATAAAACGTAATAAATTAATTTTATTAATAAAAAAATTAAATTGGGCTCATTATATTTGGAAAAAACCAAGAGTTTCACCTCATGAAAGGGGAGTTCGTCTGGTCCCCACCAACATGTTTCAAATTGGAGGTTTCAATAAAAATAAAATATATTGTTTTTTTATAGTTTTTCTTTTTACTCTCCAATGAAAATCTGAAAATCTAACACCCACCATCGATCAAATACTTTCAAGGTGATGGTCTCTTTAAGAAAATATTGGTGTTGTGAGTTCAAAAATGTCCTAATATTTCAATTCTGAGCACTAGTTTGAATGTCACAAAATGCCACTTGTGCATTAACTGAACGTACCTAAAAAAAATTCAGAAATTAATTATGGGAACACCGGACATCGGAATCATGTACCATAATTTTTTTAGGACTCATAATTTTTCCATATATTAGAAACAATTACATGGGAAAAATCAGGTCATTACATTATCCCTACATCAGGGCTTTGAGTCCTCGAAATCCACAACACAAACTAGGGAGATAAGTGTGGGTACTGAGCATGGATCAAAGCCTCAAACTTCCATTTGCTCTCCAAGAGGTTTCTATGGTTCCAACATACATGCACCAGAGGTATCAATCTCCCATTAAAGTCTCTCTCTGGTCAATCCTCAATCTCTACTGGAACCTCTGAAAATGTCATCACATCATCGATGTATATTTATACCTAGTCAATGAAGTTTGAAGGAACATTCACATACATTATTTGTTGATATATGTGGAAAATGTCATGCACCCAGTGCAACTGAGGGGGAAGAGTTAAGCAGTATGCCACCTCACCAACTCCATTGAGGACCGGAATGTGTCTGATAATCCTTGGAGATAACTTGCGACCCCGACCTAGTATCTCGAAACCCCATCAATGTGAGGCCCGTAGAATTACATGGTGACCATCCTCGAACTTTAGTGGTATCCATCTCCTGCCAGCAAAAGAATTCTTCTTACTTGGTGCATTATTCATTCACACTTGTATAATCTGCACCTTCATCGTGGTAGCCTATACCATCTTTGTTCCCTTGAGTGCTATCTACCCGGGGTAAGTCCAGCACAGAGGTGATCTTCATGGTTAACTGTACAATTCATCAAATGGTTCCATACAGATAGTGGAGTGATACATATTTTTTTATGTGAACTCCACCAAGGGAAAGTGATTCTCCCAGCTGTGGCAGAAATTTAGGACGCTAGCCCACAGCATGTCCTTAAGGGTGTGAATGGTTTTCTCTGTCTGCTCATCCGTCTTAGGATGAAAGGCGGTGCTCAATCCAATGTGAGTCCTGAATTCTTCCTACAACCCCTTCCATAGACGGTAGGTTAAATGTCCATCACAATTGAAGACAATCGGTGAAGGAACTCCATGAAGTCATAAAATCTCTTGCTTGTAGATTAATCTCAATCCCTCTATAGTACCCTTCTCTTTGATAGGTAGGAAGTTGGAAGACATGGTGAGTCAGTCAATGATCACCCCAATGGAATCATGTCCCTTGGACATACATGGAATTCCTATCATGAAGTCCATGCAAATTCCATCCCACATTCACTCTTTCACCTCTAATGATTGGACTGAGCCCACTGGAACCTAGTTCCCTACCATCACTTGGTGACATGTGAGGTACAATGAGACAAACTCTTCCACTTCTATCTTTATTCTTGACAACCATTTCTAACACCGAAGGTCCTCGTACATCTTCCCCACTCATGGATGTACCACTAGACGAGACCTATGGAAATCCCTGAACACATCCTTGTGTAGCACCTCTTATACCATAGTACACCCGCTAAAGAGGATGACATGCTCCCCACCTTTATAAAATCCATCAGGTGCTTGTCCTGTGGATATTTTATCAAATTGAGCCTCACATTCAGTTTATCCAAGCTACGCCTCCCCGAATCCCTGATGGAGTTGGGGAGTTACTATTAGAGACTGAAGATAAGCTAGTCCATCTTGATCCACGTAGGATATCTGCAAAGCGAATAGAATATCTATCACCTCACTCAACTACTATAAACCATATCTCATGATAAGTGCATCTGATACTACGTTCATCATCCTAGGAGTATAGACCATGTAAAATTCATAGTCCTAGAGGATATCAGGCCAAAAATACTAACTCATGTTAAGGTCTTTCTGAGAGAAGATATATCTATAACTCTTGTGATAACAGTACACTGTAAAACGTTCTCCCATCAAGTAATGTCTCCACATCTTCAAGATGCAGTCCACTGTCGCTAACTCCAGATCATTGATATTGTGGATCTAGTCATATTTTCTCAGCTGTCGAGAACCATTGGTGATCAATACACACTCCTGCATTAGGACACATCAAATTCTATCCCCTGATTCGTCATAGTAGACTTTTCACCCAACGCCCTCCTCTAGTAACATGTTTATGGTGGCACTCATCAGTCTCTGGCTCTGCACTTGGGAACTCTGCAGGAATTTCTCTGACCACACGAAAGGTTTCCCCTTATTCACCAACACTGATAAGGGTGAAAAAACTCTTCAAATGTTAGGAAAAAACCTCTTGTATTAACCTGCCAAACCTAGGAAACTACACACCTCTGTGACACTCTTGGGTGGTTGCCAAGAAAGCACAAACTCAAAATTCACTTGATCCGCCAAAACTATAGCCTCTAATATGACGTGTCCTAAAAAGTGGAGGTCTCGTATCCCGAACTGGCACTTCAAGAGATTACCATAAAGCCAGTGCTCTCAGAGTGTGTCCATATATATCTGCAGATGATATGCATGTTGCTCCTATGTAGCTAAGTATATCAAGATGTTGTAGATGAAGTCTACCAAAAAACAATTGAGGTGTGGATGAAATATCCTATTCATGAGTCCCATGAACTCTTTTGGTTCATTGTTTATTCCAAATGGAATAACCACAAACTCATAATGGCCATAACGATATCTGGAGGTCATCTTCATTAAATCCTTATCTCGTACCCAAAGTTGGTGATAGTATGATCTGAGGCCTATCATAGAAAACCATCATGACCCCTTTAGCTGATAAAAAAGATCATCAATACTCAAGAGTGGGTACTAGTTTATCATGGTCACATGGTTTAGGCACCAATAGTCCACACAGAGTCTCAATCTCACATCTACCTTCATGGCATACAAAATCGGGGTTGTCGAAGGAGAAACACTTGCCTTATGAACCCCTTTATCTACATGTCCTCCAGTTGTACTTTTAGTTCTCAATGCTACTAAAGATCCATACAATATGAAGGTGTATATATCAGTTCTGTCATGGGTTAAAAATCGATATAAAAGTACAACTCTCTCTGAGGAGGTATACCCAAAACATCATCTTGAAAAACATCAGCATACTGGTCCACCACTACAGGATAGCCCATACTCTCAACATCAACCACTCTGAGGGTAAGGCTGGCCAACTGATGTGTGATCGGATGCAGCCTCTTTCGAGTAAGTCCATCATGTGTTGAAAGGGTTCCCTTCTCGTCGTTGAAGGAAACCCTAGCCTTATTTGTGCGGATGCACCACACATTGTGCCTAATACAGTCTATCACAGAATGGAATTTGGATAACATGTCCATACCCAAGATGGCATCGTAAATCCTCGATGCCCCTACTAGATGATCTCAATATTAGCTCTCACCTCCTAGGGTAATCTCACAATGACAAATATAGTGTGTAATCATCGAATCCTCTCCTATAGGAGTCTATAGGAATAAAGACCGAGACAACGGCTCCACCGGTATCTCCAATCTCCGAATGAGGGTCATGTAAATGAAAGAGTGACTAGAACCTGGGCTTATAAGTACTATTGATAAGGTGGAGTTCACACAAATCATACTTCTAATCATATATGGATCAACGTGGTCATATGCCTCAACTTCCGGGAGCTGAGTTCATACCTATCCACCTAGTCCCTGTGGTCGGGGAGGACCACCTAGTGGTGGTGGCAGTAGAACCCCAAATCACTTCCCACTGCCTTCATTATGGCAAGATCCTCTACCACGTTTTCCTCTTTCCTGCAGACCTCCTCGATCGAATCTTCACTTATTCCTAGGCTATCCTTTGACCATTTGCAGGTCGTCTATGTGGTGGGTCATTTAGTCGCGGGTCATATGACCCTACCCGCCACACGAGTAACACTGATTTCTACATGCCTATCCTGATCAATCTCGAGAGCCCTGCACGACTGACCATGTATCCTCCTGTTATCCTACTGTAGTTCTAGGCCTTTTGGACATCCACACCATCTGTATAATGCTAGCTGCAGATGAATATACAACATGACGTACGGTGCTGGGTCTCAATGCCGGTGAGTTCTTAGTAAGGAAACTATCCACTATGAGTGCTCTATCTAACACCCACTCCAGTGTCGGGATGTGGAGAGAAATATTCAATGATCTAATATGTCATCTGAGCCCCTAATCGATGGTCCAGGCACTGATGAAATGGCCCCAAACCCTTTCGGCGGAGTAGCGTGAGAGGTCAGTGAACCTCACTGAATACTGAGCCACAATCACGCTGCCCTAATGTAGGTGGAGAAACACTTGTATACGCATAGAGCGTAGAGACGCTGGGACAAAATATGCCCTGAAGAGGCTCCCAAGGTCCTCATAGATGAGTGTGAACTTGTTGCTAACCTGGGGATTCATTCCCCACCATCATCCCGCTGCTTCCTAAAGAAGAGCGACAACAAGGATCACAATGTGATCATTTGGTCTCCGTACCAGTCGGAAAAATAAAACCACAGCCTCAAGCTAGTCCTCATCAACATTTGGATCTGTCTCTCGCTGGATCCTCAGTGGCCTATGGCACTAAAAATTGTGAAACATGCTCAAGTGGCATGCGCCCTCAGCTGGTGGGGCTGGTGGCATCAGCTTCCCAATGGGGAGAAGTGCTGCAGGTACACCACCCGATGGTACAACTGTAGAAAGGGGTCCCTACACCGAAGACTCTATGCTTTGTGGGGTGTCATCACGTACTATACCTAGAACCCTAGTTTCCCTTTTGTGTAGAGGCATCTGAAAAAGAAACAGATCTTCCATGGTAATTAAGTTATACCTGGTGAGCTGACACAATGTGATCACAAAGAAAAATTTTCAAAAACACACACACAATTAGTGTTTTCATGCACTGAGTTGGAAATCAGAAGTCATGGTCCTGGGGTATGGATACGTCAGCCGCCACCCCAACCATTTATTACCCAAACTGAATATCACAGTCATCAAACATAACACTATTTACACATAGTAATGATAATTGTTTTAGTTTGTTGGTAGAATTGACTCCCTGGATACAAATTTGTCAAGACTCGTCACCTGGGGCCCATGCTGTGACTACCACAAGCCTTCAATCCATAGGTCATGGGCTGGTGTCTAGTACTGGAAAGGAATTTCCCTGAAACTGGGAAGTCATTTCCTTTTTAACCTATAACACACACAAACCTAGAACCTAGAAACATACAAGAACAAGGTAAACCATATAGTAAAAATAGTCTATACAATTAGTAAAGGGGACCAGAATACTATCCCAATTAGAAGTATTGGTTAAACTGAAACCCACTCCTATGAACGCCTACCAAGGATCCTACATGAAGGGTATGTATAGCTCTAGATCGGTCGTCTCGGCAATAAGTCTCATCTAACGGGCCACCTCTGAGCATCCTCCAGTCCTAGTGCCGTTGTCCAGAGTCAGCGTTGTCTATTTTCATGCACACGACATAATAAGGAGCGGTCATAGCCCGTGTATGGGTGGGTGTAACAATACTCAGTAGGGACCTCGAGTATCATGAAGGTCTCTCAAAATCCACAATGTATAAGCCACAAAGCACAAAAAATAGTTAACCCTACATAGGTATATACCCATACATATACCTAAGTAATCATGTATACTCTTCTCACTCATGAGGAAACACAAGGCCCATCTCCATAGCCAAAAGCTCAACTATTCCACGAATAAAAGAATACAAAGAAGGTATCACCAAAAAATAAGTAACAAAATGTTAACGCCACACAAGATGATTACAACAATGGTTTCACCACAAATGTAAATCCTACAAAGGTAATGCCACATATAAGAATACCACAAATGAATCCCCACAAAGGTAAGTACCAAAAAGGTAATTCCACAAAAGATATTACCAAAAATGTATCACCACACTGAAGTGTATCACAAAGGTAAATACTCAGCTCACATCAGGTATAAAAAAAGTACAGAAGTATAAATTATTATCTATATTTCTAGATCATCTTACTTCATCGAGAAGATCTTTTGTTGACCAACACATGATTGAAGATGACCCACACATGATTTAAAGAGGACCCACACATGATATGGAGATTTCCCACACATGATTGGTTTGCATTAACCCATACATGATCGCGTAGAGCTGACCCACACAGGATCCGAATCTTACCTAGATAGGATCTGAACACTCCTCAAGTGCAGCCAGACACAGGGTTCCCGCACTAACCATGCTCGATTCTAGGAGGTTCTGCTCCTCAAACTAATAGTCGTTACTTCAACATCTACGATGCCCCATGAATATGTACCCCAAAATATCGGCACATCACAAGGGTCCAAAAAAAACAGACAACTTTTCAATCGGACGCCCGACCAATAAGTTATTAGCCATTTAGTCTAGAGGCCTCAGTGGGAATCATGTTCGATCCAACCTTGAAGTACACCATATTTATCAAAAACTCTTGTTTAGTATACCAAAATGTATGTTTTGATCGATTTATTTTGGTTAAGAAGATAGTTTGTCAATCAAAGGTAAAGATCACATGTTATGGCCAATAAGGCGTATTTGGGTCCATAGGGGGCCATGTCCTGTCCGACCCGACATGGCTGAGCCACGGCTTGGCCAGCCCGCTGGTCAACGCTCGGATCACAATGGGTGCAACCCACGACCAGGGTGACCCCTTGAGGTGTGGTCTGCTCTAGCTATCACTCGGGAGAGGGGAAGCCCCTAGGTCACCTGAACAGCCCATAGGCATTCAGATTTTGACCAGCCAGGCAGCACCACATGGGGTCACCGGCTGGCATGAGGGACCCACTGGAGGGGTCCTTCTCAGTGTAATGTGGCTAGACAGAATAACAGGCCCTCCACCCAGCAACGTGGATGTGCGCCGCTCCCCCACCACAGTCGACCGAGGGTCGACCACCCTCCGGTGCTCGCCGTGGTTGAGCGGCCACAGTCTCTGGCTCTAGCAACGCGGACGTGCCGTCGGTTCTCCACATGGATGGACGGTGTGCTGACCGCCATCCCCTTCTCTTCCACGGCTGAAGGGCCATGAAATCCTCTGCAAATAGTGGCACAGACGCGCACCCCCCATGTTTCACGTGGCTAGCTGGAATGTCAGCCGCCATCCTCCTCCACTGCCTGCTCGAACCGTAGCCGGCCAGTTGTCTGCAGACCATCACTTCTGTGGGTCATCGCAACTTTGTTCTATGCCGAATTTTTTTGAAAACCTCATATTTGAGATCCTCATGTTTAGATGTTCATGTTGATATGTCATGGTCAACAAAACATTGTGTTTTTACTACGTGGAATTATTTGGCGTTGAAGAACTCATAGAGATCACTCAATGAATAAATAGAAAAGATCATGGTATTTTTGTGGATCAATGGCCGTATTGTTTTGGCCATAATAACTGACAATATAGCACATAAAGAATCAATAGAAAGACAATTATGATATCTCAAAATAAACCCCTACCTCATTTGATTGTTGGAGACGGCTTGGGTAGGGGTTGAAGATGATGAATATGATAAAGATGTTGAAGTCCGTCGCACTCGCAATACACTCCAAATTTGGGTCCTCGTTCATCATTCAGTGGATGTTATTCGATGGAGGATATTTCTCCAACGCTCTCCCAAGCCTCCCCTTTCCAATTATTTCCCCCAACCTCAAGAAAGGAGAGGGGCCAACCTAATAAATTAATTTTGTTAATTAAAAAATTAATGATGTTTCATTAAATTGGGTAAAAAAATGTTTCTTCACATTAAAGGGGATTTTAGGTGGTCCCCACCACCATTATTATAATGGGATATTCGAGAAAAATGTTATTGTTTTATTTTTTTTATTTTTATTTTTTACCCTCACACTAAAATCCAAATAACATACTTCCACCCTCGACCAAATTTGGTAGAGGTGAAGGTCTCATTAAGCGATTATCAGTGATGTGAGGTCAACGATGTCATCAGATTTTAATTCCGAGCACTGTTTCAAAAGTCACAAATTGTCTCCTGCACGATTACTGAAGATATAAAAAAAAGGTCAGAAAATCAACCCAAGAACTTCAGGTTTCAAAATCCCTTTCCGTCAATTTTCATAGACTCGTAATTTTATCATATAATAAAAAAAATTACATGGGATAATTAGGGTCTTTACATATCCATTGATATACCTATTTTCTAAAATGTATTGAATTCCACATGTTATTCAATAATTATTCTCTTACTAGGTATTATAGATCACCCTTTTCGTATGCATGTACTCAGGTTATCCCATTCAATGCTAAGTATGTATGAATGTAGTAGTCCTGTAAAGGATGTTTTAAATAAAGATTTTGTGTTTCATGTTTTCAGATGTTATGTAATTTTCATATGCACCAAAGACACTAGACCTCTCTATCTTCCTTGTTGCATCAAGTGAAGAGTTTATGTAAAAAATCAAGTTTATGTGTGTTATCAAATCAGGGTTTTCATAGTTGGTATCAAAGGACATGTTTAGTTATTTTTGTGATTACGTTTAGAGAACCTTGGTGAATCCTTATAGGCAAGATTAAGTATAATAAAAACATGCTGACGTTTTGGGTGTTACTGAGTAAGTTGTATATCTAGAAAATACATCCCTGTCTGGATACGAGCAGGTAGCAGCAGTTCTGGAACTGATGTGCCTAGGGGTGATAACCCTCATAAGGATTTTCATGTTTGACCTGGGATATCCTTGTACACTACAATGGGCCTTGTTGCACTCTTGGTTACGACAATTCTGGGGGATATGCATTGGTAAATTTCCAAGATTAGTATGACCCATTTTTATAGGAATTAAAAAATACCCCTATGATTATATGACAGATATTAGATCATTGATAATGTAGATCAAAGCCTATATATTCATAAGTTAAGGAAATAAAATATATTTATAAGTTATCCTTTTTGTACTTGGATTCCCTTTTTCTGTTAATACATCAAAAGACTCATCCCTATGTCTATTTTGGATAGAGTAGAACTTGAATAAAAAAGTGAAGGGTAGGGTTATCTTCCATAGTCTACACATTCTTTTATATCCCAACGTCTTAGTAGAAAAATCCCAACACCACCACAAATTGTGGAAGTAAAGATGTTAGTGAGTACAACAAATTGTGAAATATTTGAATCCCATGAATATAAATCCCCCTATCATAATTGGGGGATTGGAAATCCTAGATAACAACATCATAATCTCTTGAGTGATTTTTCATGGAATTCTCGGAAATAATTGGCTTTCCCTATAAAGATCCAACATAAATTTCCATGAGAGAGAAATCACAGTCCATGTGGAGAATCGACCCCCACGATTCTATATAAGTGAATGGAGGAAGATGAGTCTTCTTAATCTCCATCATATCAAGATTGGATATTAATTCCCAATGAGAACACACATCTGGATATGATTATTGAGTCTATAGAGGCATCCATCCTTGAAGACATGCCTATTGTGAGGGAATTCGGTGATGTGTTCCCCGAGAAATTACATGGTCTTCCACATAGAAGAGATTTTGAATTCTCAATTGATATGATACCTGGGAAATTGACAATATCTAAGACTCCATATTTGAATGGATATTGTAGAGATTGAAGAGATGAATAAAGAACTACAGCAGAATCTGAATAAAGTGTTTATACACCAAATTTCTTCACAATAGGGTGCACCATTCCTCTTCGCGATGAAGAAGTATGGGTCAATGTGCCTTTGATATGATTATCCTGAGCTTAAAAAAATCACGATAAAGAACAAGTATCCTCCCTTGGTAATTGATGACTAGTTCGATCAACTTCATGGAGAAATATACTTCTCCAATGTAGATTTTCAGCTGAGATATTATCAATTAATGGTGAAGAAGGAAGATATCCCCAAAACTACTTTTCGTACAAGATACATGCACTATGAATTCATAGTAATGCCTTTAAGACTCACTAATGCTCTAGAAATCTTCATGGTCATAATGAATATAGTCCTTAGAGATCAACTAGAAAAATTAGTTGTAGTCATTATAGATGCTATTCTAATAAACTCCAAAACCAAGGATGCTCATAAGGATAATATAAGTATTGTACTGGAGGTCATGTGAAAGGATAAGATCTATGAAAATTAAATTATGTGTGATTTCTGGTTGATGGAGGTCCCATGCATCAGATAATGTCTTGGGTTGTGTGTTCATGCAAAATGATAAAGTCATTTCCTATGCTTCAAGGAAATTAAATGTTCATGTGCATAATTATCCAACAAATGATTTGGAGTTTGCTATGGGGATCTTCGCTCTAAATTTTGTGAAACAATATCAATTTAAGGGGATGTTTTAAATATATATGAACCACAAAATCCGCAAGTATATATTCACTTAGATGGTTTGATATGATAACAGACTACGAATGCTCAATCCATTTCCACCCTTGTAAAGTGAAGAAGGTGGAAGATTATCTAAGAAGAAATGACCTAGTGATTCTATCATTGATGAGAATTGAGAAGGATCTAATCTTCATAGATTTGATGAAGATGGACATTGGAATCATAATGAATGGAACATCATCATTCCATTCACAATTTATTGCTCAACACTCTTTTTTGGAAAGGATAAAGGATGGGAAAAAGGATGATGTGGGAATTAAGAAGTAATTTGAAGCTATATGAAAAGGTAAATCCTCATAGTTTAATGTTAATGAAGAGGGAATTATGAGATATGGGAAAAGACTATGTGTTCCATCATGTTCAGAGATGAAGATGGAATTTTTGGATGATGAACATAGATAAAATTTATATATTCTCCTAGAAAACACAAAGATGTATCATGATCTTTCAGAGAATTATTGGTGGGACAATATGAAGAAGGATATCATTGAGTATACATCAATGTGCCTGATGTGTCAACAAGTAAAGTAAAAGTGGAAGAAGTCTAAGGGGATGATGATTCCATGTCCCATACTAGCATGGGAATTAGAGAATATCCATGTGGACTTTGTCACTAGACTTTCGAAGACATCCAAATGAAACAATGCAATATGGGATATTGTGGGTCATCTTACAAAGTCTGCACACTTAATTGCAATTTGAGAATATTTCTCATTGGATCAACTGGAACATATATATATCTGAAAGGTTTTATGTCTTCATGGAGTTACATTATCTACTATATCTGATTGAGATCTAAGAAACACCTCTATGTTTTGGATGAGTTTTCAACATGCTCTAGATACTGAACTGAACTTCAGTACAACCTATCATCCTTAAACTAATGACCAATCTGAGCGAACTATTCAGAAATTGGATGATATGTTAAGATCAGGTTTAATGGACTTTAAAGACGTATTTTATCATCAACTTCCATTGGTTAAATTCTCATATAATAAAAATTTCCACTCGAGTATCTGAATGTCACCTTATGAAGCCCTATATGGGATGAGGTGTAGAACACCCACATATTAGGATGAACTTAGTGAGGGTAATCTTCTAGGATGATAAATGGTTAATGAAATGGTGGATAAGGTGAAAACCATTCAACAACATATCATGGTTTCCCAGAGTCGACAGAAGTGTTATGTAGATAACCGTTAGCGAGACATTGAGTTCAAAGCTAGAGACATGATATTTCTATGAATAACGCTATTAATGAAGGTCATGTTGTTTGTAAATAAAGGGAATTTAATTCCTATGTACATTGGCCACATCGTGATTCATGATTGAGTTGGGGATGTGGCCTATCGAATATCACTTCCACCTACCATAGACAATGTACATGATGTTTTTCATGTGTCCCGTTTAAGGAAGTACATACCAGACCCTTCACATGTACTCTAATCAGAGGTAGTATAGTTTGAGGATGATATTTTTTATGAGGAGAAACCAGTGAAGATCTTAGATCATAGAGAAAAAGTTCAACGAAATTAGAAAATGTCCCTTGTCAATGTGTTTTGGTGAAACCATAAGTTTAAAAAAGTGATGTGGGAATTAGCGGAAGTTATGATGAACAGTTAACCATATCTATTTTAGTGACGAAAAATAAAATTTTGATTGAAAAATTTATTATGGGATGATAATTGTAATGTCCCAAAAATTCATTGATGAAAATTCCACTTAGTCTATTTTATTTATTTCTTATGGTTATGTAAAAATTATGGACATATTTGGTTTTATGTTTTAGATTTTAAAATATCGTTAAAAATTATGATCATTTCAAATATAGCCATTGAATAGTGTACAATTATTAATATAAATACAGGGTATTAACAAATCCAATTTACCCATAAAAAGGAAGTGATGGCATCATCCAGTAGACTTGGCCCGTACAAAGCACATTTTTTAGATCTCAGAAAGGAGGTGTCATCATTGGGCTTCATGCTTGAACAATCCCTATATGATCTTGAATACATTATGCTCAAGAAGAACCACCTACAAGAGATGAGTAAGATTATAGAGATTACCACTCGAGCGATGTTATCTAAGCTTCCAAAAGATTCGGTCACCATCGCGCAACTTACCCTAAGTTATTCTATGGGTGTTTTAAGGGGTTATTTAACTATACCCTAGTACTACGTTTATGTACATTATTATTGTATATAGAATATACATTCTTTTTATTGTTGTAACTTTGTAAATAGTTTGTAAAGAACAAATAGTATTTTTAGTTACTATTCAACTAAAATATCTATTTTGATGAATTAATGGATTTTTGAATTAAATAATATTTTAATGAAATATTATTATTATTATTAAATTATTATTTTTTAAATATAAATTATCATGTAATTTCATGAATTCAATTGTAATTTATCGTAAGTTTTTAAATTTTTTTTGTAAAAACACATGAATTTCTGATGAAAGTAGGTTTTTATTTTCAAAGTCAAAATTCACATATATATAAAATTATTTAGATAAAATGATTATTATTTTTGGAATTCAGTCATCAAAATTATCCAAATATGAATTTTTCATAATTTTTTGAGACAGTTGAATTTTTGGGTAAAAATTATATACCGTTTAAATATATAATGTGTTTTATGACATCATAATAACCGAATAGTTATGTAATAATATACTATAAATATTATGTTCATCCAATATATATTTTTAAATTAAAATAATTTTATTTTCTATTTGTTTGATTTATTTTACAACGCCTTAGCCGACACTCCATGACTTATTAAAGATTATAGATTTTTAAATTGATTTCCATGAGAGTGTGACTCAACTCCACATATAAGACAAAATTATTTTAAGACATATGGAAATTGGCCTTATACAATATTTTTATAAAATCCCATTTGGAAAAAATATTGGGCTTGTTTGTGGGTTCAATTAGATTAATGTGCGGTGTCCCAAACCTAAATAATAAATAATTCTTCTCTATTCCTATATAAACACTCCCAAGATCCCATTTCCTCTTCACTAAAAAGCCTTTGTAGTACGTCCATATATTCCATCCTCTATCTATAATCCTCACAATGTGACCCATGCTTTCAATAATCTTCTCTCAAGCTTCTCTCAAGCCTTTCGGGTCACACTTCCATGTAAAGGATTCTTTATGTTCTCATTTCATCCATGTTTCTTAATATCATTATGACCTTTTATTTTCAATTATAAAAGTTGGGGTATGATTTCTAACCACCCCTATATTATCCTCTTTATGTTTCAATGATGATATTCCCCTTTCTCTCTCATCATTGCCTTCCATATATACCCATTACCAAGATGAAATTCCATAAGGAATTTCTCTCTCCTCATATAAATCCAAGAAATTATTTTGTATTATGAATCTAAATTCTATTTATTATGTTGGGACATGTATCTATATGACTTATATTACTATTCATTTCATGTAGATATTATGAGACTCCCCTTTCTCGCTCGTCAACCATTTTTATGAAATCTTATGTCACCCCGTTATGCTGCGGAAATTGCACAACAATTTTCAAAGACAAAATTATTGTGTAGTGAATTCCATGCCCATGTATCTATTCAGGGTAGTCATCATTATGAATATTTACAAATTGATTTATTAATTTAATGTATGAATTCCACATTACTTAATCGTGGAAGAAATTTTTATGTTTTATTAATTCTTGTTCTATGATCTTGTGGAACACATATGCATGAAATGAAATGTTTAAGAAGGATGGGATCTGATAGCCCTACAATTAGTTTGGTGAAGTATAGTATCATGATACACCTTCTGCAATGAGTGTTGACTCATGCTAATTCAGCTAAAAAGAGGGTTTACTAGTGATTCATGTGATATAAGGGTTTACTCAAGCACCACGAGCTATGAGCCTTGGCTTGTGATAATTCCATGTTAATTGTTGTTTCCATATATCCATGGTACGATTATCATGCATTAACATGCCTTTATGTTCATATTTCTCTTATTCTCTATTGATATGCCTGTAGTCTAACATGTATTGTATTTCTCATTTTATTCTATGTTTAATCCTTTACTAAGTTTTATAGCTCAACCTTTTCCTCTGCATATCCTCAGGTTATCCCATGAAATTCTAAGCACGAGGGAATGTAGTAGTCGGGTAAAAGATGTTTCCAATGAAGATGATGTGTTTTCTGTTTTAAGATGTTATGTAATGTTCCTAAGACCCAAATACACTAGACCTCTCAATCTTTTATGTTGCATCATGTGAGGATTTTATGTATCAAATAAAGTTTAAGTGTCTACTAAAACATGTGTTCTTATAATAAGACTTAAATCATGGCACTAGGATGAGGAAAATATCATGCAACATTCAGGCGGTTAAGAATCTTGAATTATTTGTCCAATGTGTCACAACATCCTTTGATCATTCCACTACTGTTCTTCATGGCTGTCATAATGCGTGAAGTGGTAACTGATTCCAACAATATTTCCCTGTGATGGATATCATTTTTTCTGGCTTTCCATATTCAATACAACATCTCAAACCATGAAACTCTAAAAAAAGTAGTGAGTTGTTTATATTGCTGAATTATGAGAAGTGCATCTAGAAAAAATCAAACGAAAACATGATTGAGGGGGGTTGTAACACAATGATGTTGAAAAAAATAATCCATAGAAAAGAACCAATATTTCTGTACAAAAAATAGGTGATTAACATCATTATTATGTTCATGACATAAGGTGCATCTCAAGAAAATAGAAATTACAACCCATTGATGATTGGAATTCATAGGATCGTTGTTGTGGAAATGATTCCAAATTAATGTAAACCTTGAAGGCAGAATGACATTCCAATTCTGGTCACCAATACAATCACATTCTACCTATACCAAATTATTATATAGTCTCCTGGAATCAAGAGTTCCATTTGGAAATATTTCCTAGATAAGTATACCAGGTTGATTAATGAATTCATGGCCTATAACTATTGGAGAAATATCTACCAAAAGAGCCACCATATGTTCCATTTGTTCATTGATAGTACTACTACTGTGAATGACATGATTCATTGGGTCTGTTATATCAATAATTAGGGTTCCTCCCTAATTTTAATTCCCAATACTAATAAAATAATTCACATTATCGATCTAGTGTGAATGCCTTACTATGGTATGGGAAAAAAATATCATTCCCCACCTAATAAATGAGTCAACATACCTACATTTCCCATTAATTAAGCATCAATTAATACAACCTCTTAGGAACTCAAAATATGTTGAATTATTGTTTTCAATACATTAGAGAAACTTGGCCTACAACACCTCATTATAAAGATGCATATTTTTAATTCCTAGTATACCAAGAGTGGAAGGTAAGAAACCCTAATTCTACATACCTATAATTATTTTTCCTTCAATCCAAATAACACTCCATTATTTTTTTATCATTTTTTTGACTCTGAAAATGATTTCAATAGAAAAAATATACACCATGAATGAAAATACAAACAATGAGGTGACCATATGCATGACATTGTAGATGCGACCTTCCATTGATAGAGTCCTTCCATTCAAAGAGGAATGTTTTTCCAAAGATGGCATAATGAATTTGAAAAATGTGAGTGTGGTGCTTCCCCTAAATGATATTATGTCAATGATAAATAAAGGGATGGGAGACCTCCCTTATTCTGAAATTGTTAATATGCTGATCTTTCCTTGAAGCTCGAATACTTTTTCCAAAGTATATAAATGATTCATTGTAGCTGATTTCCTACCCTAAGACACATTCATAATGAATGATGTATTTTTGAGAAGAATGGTGTTATTATTATCTCCCTACGTAGGAATTATAATTTCATTAGAAAAAAAAACAAATTACATGGGGAAAATATACCTAGTGCCACTTTGATTGTGGAATGTTCCCCTTTCTCATCTATATTGAGATGAATTCTAATCATGCAATCATTAGCTATAGAAGAACAATCTATAATAGTCGATACCCCTATCTCACCCTAAGAGAGGGTGATATAACCTTCCAATTCATCATTAATATGAATTTATATATGATTTGATTCAAACAACATTTTAATCCATTGGATGATCTTCACACTGAATCGAAATATGTGAGAAGTCTAGCCTATAAATCCCTAGTCCATTTTATTTAAAGAAAATATGATGCTAAGCTTTATTGAATCATTCCATCCCCAAGTTTTTTTCCTAAGACAATTTACACATTCTGTAACAGTAAGTAGACTATCTTGAATGCTTCTCCCACTAACAAATCCAAACTGATTCCAAGAAATCGTCTTCTCAGTAAGCTTAGAAAGCTGCTAGACCAGGATTTTTTTAATTCCACTAGGAATGGGTTTAACTATTTCTACTAGATAGAATTTTCCTATCTCTCTAGCATTATATATTTTGGTAATAAGGGATGTGAACTAAGCATTATAATCTATAATCATTTTTCCACCCCTGAAAAAATGTTATACCAGCATGCACACATCATCTTGAATTTTATCCCAATAGTTTTGAAATAAAATATTTGAGAACATATACGATCTTGAAGAACTATAATTTCTGAGACCAATCACTTCATCCTTAATATCAAAATCCATTGGAATAGAGATAAAAGATTGATTTCCCACCTCCGTAATCATTTTAGGAATAATGTTCTCCCTTACCTTCTCAGTCCAAAGTGGCCCATTAAAGAAGTTCTCATAAAAGGAAACTATATGATTAAAAAGGTCCTCCCTCATCCCCCAGATTACCACTTTATCCTTGAGTATTGATAGATTTAAATTCATAATTATCACTCTTTTAATGGAAATGATGAACATTGTGTTCGTAGAACCTTCATTGAGCCATAGGATTTTGAAAATGTCTTTCCTGATATTACCATGGAGTTTCATAAGGTTCATGAACATAAATGATAATTCAGCATCCCGGTTCATGTCATTAGAGAAGTGGGAACTAGTGATAGATTCATGAATGTCATGAAGATAGCATTAAATTCCATTAAATTTATAATCATGGGAGCTGAATATTTACTTACTCTAATCCTTATGCTTAGTATTGAACATTTTTTAACCATGAAACTCATATTGGATTATTCCATTTTAATTTTATAGTGTTCCAGGATTTTTGGAGAATCTTTAAACAATACAAGAAAGAAGCCAATGAATTCTTGAAACGAAAGGGAAGTGGTTTCATCATTCTATTTGAGATAAATCTTGTCAGAATAGGGTGGTGATTAGAATTATTCCTAGAAAGAGTAACACTGTAAATCGATTTCCAAAAAACAAGCATTTCATTATTCAAAAAAGATTCGATCAATTATACTTCCTCTAATATCATTACGATGCCTCATGTACCATGTGAATTAAGCACCAATTAGACTAACTTCAACTAAATTGGCATTCTCAATGCAATCTCTAATTTCCTTAGTATAGATGGTGTTTGTAATGAGACCATTTTTATATCCACATGGTGGATTGCATTAACGTATCCTATGAGGATCCAAGAACCCCCAATATAAATGGAACGTTTTAGTATCTTACCCTATATGATTCTGTTATCTACATTACTATAGTGGGAAAAAACAATAGAAAAGAATACTATCCTAGCTACCTCCAAAAAACGGCATGTGATAATCTGATTATCCTCATCCACAATTTATGGAGAATCAACATTATTATAATTCAAGAGACAAATCCTATCAAGACAAAAAACAACCCATTTTCTTCCCAATATAGTGTTTCTCCGTCTTCTAAATAAATTTCCTTTAATTTTGGAGTCAATAGTGGGTTCAGAAATTCCAAGAAACATAAGTTTATACATTCATATAAAGAGCCTAAAGAAAACTTATATGATAGGCTTGGCTAAGCACTGACAGTTACAATATTGGATCCTCGTTATTTATTTTTCTTGGAGGGAAGACCTCATTTTACTCAAGTTCCTCTATGATTTCCTAGGTGTTCCAACCTGAAGAGGAATTACATCATCATAAAATTATTAATTATCACTATAAGGCTGAATCTTGTCCCCAGTGAGGGTCCCTCATTCCTCATATATTACGCAATAGAATCCCTAATTATGTAACCCTCTCTATACTGAATATGTATATACTCATTCTGCCTCTCTATTATTGGAATTTCATGATATTATTCTAATGAAGACTGAGGCGGGACCAACTTCTTATGCATTTCTGATACAATGGACTACATATGAAATTACTCAATTTGTATATCAAATAAAACAATAAACTCATATGAAGTGAAATATAAAATCATTTCATTAATGTCCTATGAAAGAATATTTCACACAAAATTTGAAATACGGGTAGCAATTTTCTCAAAAATGAATGCTTTCCTTTCATTTACCGCAACCTCCTAATCCCACAAGGTTCCATCCATATTTTGATTGCTGTAATTTTCATCCAGAATGTCTGAGATTTGTCGCATATCCTTTTCTATCATAACCCGTTCATCCCCTTTCAAATCTATTTCCATTAGAAGGATGTTGGTGAAGGATTAACCAATTTCATGACAACTCTATAATCATATAGGTTATGGCCTTCCATCTTGAAATTTTTTCAAAACATGGGATGATTCTCATACTCATAACTGATCTCCATTTTCAGGTCCTTCACATTCACATAAATTTTCTCAGGAGGATGTGATTATGTATTGACTTATATCTATACTCTTTCATTCATACCAATGTAGAAATAAATAGTTAAATGATCAATTTTCAAAGGGGAACCTATTCCAGAATCAAGATCATTAATAATCATTGGTTACTAATAGACCCACGAAATACCATGTATCCATGTCCATAACTGAACTATAGAGTGTAGTTGTAGAAAGGCATTGAAATTTTCATCCCTCTCTATGAGACTGAAGAAACTTGGATTCATACTCAGATTTAATACCCACCAAATAGATTCCAAATCTTGTTTTCTCTCTATATTTATGTGATAAAAACCCTTGCTAATTTGTATAATCCCCCATAGTGAGAAACCACAACAATTTGATACTGTGGATATCAAATCATAAAATGACCATGGTTTTGGTTCTTTTATCAGAGGAGGTTTGACCCAACACCATAAAATGGAAGAGATCCATTATTTTATTAAGTGAATCTGGATCAATAGCCATTGAAAATTAACCATATCATAGTGACTTCAGAATAAGTGGATTACCAAAATAAGATTTAACATTTTATAAGCCACTAAGCACTTCCACAAATGTCATATCATTGTTATGGAAGGGGTAAGAAGATTTATTCCCATTTCCACTGTTTGTAGAGGCAAATGACCTATCATATTCCATATTAAATAAGTCCATTGCTTCACCAAATCATTGATGAAAAAATAATATTTACCATATCCAGGACCCATGCAGGCTCCTCTCACTCTCTCTCTGGTCACCTTCTACTATGAGAAGTATTATGAGAAATTCTAGAGGTAACTTATTATTTCTAATATGTTTTACAGATCGAAGTTGTGAAGAACAGTGTAGAAACAAAAAAGAACGAAAAAAATATTACAATTTGATTTATAAGATTATGGTTTTTATCACAATATAAGATTATTATTATAATAATTTAAAAAACATAAAATATTTATATAAATCCCATTATAATGTAAAATAATAGAAAATAAAATATGATTTTTCTTTATATGTTATAGAATTACAAAATTCATTTCCAAAATCTACCAATTTTTGATAAAAAATTCGAGGCATAATAAATGAAATAATTGGGAAATCATTCATTATATATAGATTTCAAATATAGAACATATATTAAAAAACATCTAATTCATCCTATAATAAAAAATATTAAAACCAATTTTCATAAAATTTATTTATTTCCTAGATACACTTCATATAAATTTTATACGTATTCCAATAAATTAATTACCTCACAAGAGGTAGAATCATTCTGCTTCACAGCTATGAAAAGTTATCCCTATATCATTAAATTTGTACATAAGAAATTATAGCGTATTAGCATAAGTATAATTTGAAATATAGGTTCATCTTATAAATCACCATATTTAGGAATAGATTATGGATTGTGGGTTGTTAGCATGATTTATGAGTTAAAATGGTGGATTGAGATTTTTTCTTGAGGAATAAATTAAAGACTATGAAACTTAGAATCCTAAAAAATGAATAATTCTATTCCTTTTACTGTAGATAAAAATATTTTTTAACTATAAATTAAAATATATATAATAAAAATACTATAAAAATTCCCATATTCATAATTACTCTTAAAGTAATTATAATTCAATTAATAAAAAAAATTATATAAAATATTAAATTATCATTTTTTAGAATATACATTTTTTAAGTATTTTTTTAAATAGTAGATCTAAAAAATCTACAATATTTAGACTCTACAGTCATTAGAAATATTCTATATTATGTTCCGAAAAACATTACAAGGAATTAAAGAAAAAATAGAAAATTTTATATTTTTTGAAAATAAATGTGCTTTCATATAAATTTAAATTACCTAATTAAGAATAATTTATATAAATCTATTTGAACCACATGTTATTTGTAATAGGAATTTTATTATTAAAACCCAAGAAAAATATTTCTCTCTTCAATAAAAGATTTATAATTTGGTGTTTTTACGTTTCCCATGAATATTTTGTTATCTCAATATGAAATATTGACTCCATGTATTGACCACTAAAACAGTAACCATTTTTTCCAATCAATATATATCTTAAATTAAATTTTTTATGGTTGAGGTTTGATGTTTTTATATATAAAAATATCAATAGCTGATTGAGTAATAATAAGCCATAATGTGAAGTGAATGGATATAAATATTTAATCATGAATATTTTAAACCAAAATTATAATGAAAATAAATCAATTAAAAACAAATCACAAAAATTATCAATATTTTAAATGTCAAATATCAGAACATATGAGATGATTTCATCAATATATTTTCCAATCAGTAACTTCGTTTGAGCATGAATTAAGATTCATAATTTTTCTTTTGAATCATATTTTATAGGAAAGTATTGTTACAATTAGATCATCATATGATGGAGATAAATGAGCACATAATTGAGACTATATTTTTCCCATAAATATATTTTCTAATATTAAATTTTTGTTCATTTATTTACTCAAAAAATGGTATCACATAATTAATAATTTCAACAAAAACTACGTCTTCAAATATGAAGTACAAAACACCCCCCTACAGTTCAATTCAATAATATTAATGAATTAAATGTAAATAGTATGATATAATTGGATAGATAAATGAATTTTATATTGTATTATTATAAAGACAATTATTATATTAGATGTTATTAAAAAGGTAATATCTTACGGTTGACCATTATATGAGTTCAAAGTAATAAAATGGATTTGATATTCACGCATTATTCTTACATAACACATTCTATAAAATCTAATAGCTCTGAAATATAATTAATGATCTATTTATCAATGAATAATAATTACAGTAGATATATTGGAATAATAATCCAACATACTAGATGTGAAAATGGGTTTTTATCCACAATAATTGTGTGACTGTTTCAATTATGAGAGAACTAGTGCATATGATTTTCACAATCAAGGAAACAACATTAAATAAAACTATTATAAATATTTAAGAGAAATATATTTACCAATATATCAAATTATAAAAATTCAAATCAAGAAATTTTCTATGAATAAATTGATGTGTTCAATTTTATAATTTAATCTATTAATCAAATTAATTAATTTAATGAAATAAAATAAAAAATTTGTGTGAAAGCATGTCAAAATTAGTAAAAATATGAATAATATAAAAATTATACAAAATTCAAAAAAAATATTTCATATAAATCCAAAAAATCTATTAAATATACATGACTATTTTTTTAAATATAGATCTGGTAGTAACGTAATATCAATCATTAATTGTGTTGAGAATAAAATAATTTAAATAGAAGGCATGTTTAAAATTTTCTAGGTGAAATATAAGTATTATATTCCTAGATTATATGACCTTATAATTTCAAGAAATCATTATGAATAATTAATAACTCAAAATAAAATGAAATATAAATGGTTAGGAAAAATAGTATAAAACATGGGTTGAATCCTCAAGTATGTGTTATATTTTTACTACACCTAGTCTGAAAGATGCAATGGTTTATCCTAAATGTGAAGGTGGATGTGTTTTAATTTCCATTACAACTACATAAGGATTTTCCACATTTCAATGATTGTACACCTATATAGGAATTTTACAATGATGAGAAGAAATATTACAACACCCTAAAATAACCAAAAGTCATTTTTAGGTCAATTGTTAGAGGGAAATAAGTTTGTGGTTCTAACTGTTCAATTATATTATTCCCTCATTAATACGATGCGAATATTTAGATAGATGATGTTTCCATGACCTCAAATTATCAATCATATATTACACTTCTTAAAATATTTTGAGGAACATTCTTTACTTTCATTAACATACTCTATTTGAGCTGATTTATAAAAAATATAAGTGAACGAGATGTGGATGAGGAGATTAATTTAACAAGAATTAAGAATATAATAATATATATATAAGTATTCTCTATCCATTAATTAATTTTGAAATTATATATCTTATATAAGTAAAATATGAAACAATAAATCAATAGGTGCATTTAGATAATATTATTATATTGAATTATAACTATAGAGTGGTTCTTATTTTTCCATTCTATTTATAGAAGAGTTGTATACAGTTTAGAACCAAAAAAACTTTAAAATATCTATATAATTCAGTTTTTTCATCAAAAATTTAGGAATTTTTAATTTTTCATAAAATTAATCCTTGATATATGTTTGAGAAATATAGAATTGTTACTCATTGAATTTTATAGAAAACAAAATGAAGTATTCAACTAGAAAATTCTGTGGATAACACAATTCATCCACAAGTTCAGATTCATGATATGACTTATTCCAATGAAAATCATGAACCTAAAATTAAAAGCATTCCATTTTATCTCCATGTCGTATAATATTTCATCAAATTTTTTCAATTATTCATGCTTATATTTATCAACCTCATTATCCTAATATTTCACATGTGAGTAAAAAAATCCATGTAAAATAATTAAATTTTTTATATATCAAAGAAATACATTTTAAATGAATTTTTTAAAATTAATAATGTAATGTAAATATGAATAAAATTATTATTTAAATACAACTACCCCCATTAATATCACCAATATTTCCCATTCCTATTGTACAGTTCTGAGAAGTCTACATTTTAGTTTGTAATGATAATCAAAGTGGATGACAATGTTTTACTCTCAGGATGAGATATATGGTCATTCACTAAATAAATTATAATTAATTTTATTCATATTTTTATTATTTATTATATTTATGAGTGATATGTAACTATAAGTTTGATTGAAAATAGATTGAAAATTATGAAATAAACATAATGATATAAAAAATGAATGGATAAAGAATAATGAATGATTAAATGAAATAACCCTTGATAGAATATCCCTGAGTGAATATTCATCTCCTTAATATTGGATAAAAATTATAAAATTAGTCGACCTCATCATATATGAAAAAATGTGCATATGTTTTCAATTATTGGTTCACACATTTATAACCATGTTCTCCCCACCCTAGCCTCACTGATCAAGGGACAATATTGGATAGGTGAATGATAATCCTCATTTGAAAAGTGTAGACACAAAATATCCATTACCAATTAGATCCCCCTAATCTAAATTCAAAGTATAAAATATATTTTAATTACTATTTTTGAAATACATAAATTTGATCACGATTCATCAAATCTAGATATTTATTGTGTATGTAACTCTGAATAATGGAAATTAGAAATTATTATAGAGAAGGGGTGGAGAATAAAATGAAAATATGAATTAAAGTGGGTAATAATAAGAAACATATATATATATATATATTGAATAATATTATTACAAAAACAAAGAACAGAAATTAAAAAATAAATCCAACTATAATTCTAGTACATAGAGATTATGGTGAGAATGATTTTTATAGGTAAATGAGTGGTAAAATATCTGAGAAAATTGATCAATAAAACCACACACAATTTAGATATTAAATTGATTAATTCATAAATATAAAATTATTTTATTTTTTTACCATATATATCATTTTTTCAGAAAATATATTCGTTCATTTGTAAATATGTAGGTAATGATAAAACAGAATCATTAAATATATTATTTTTTTGCTAGAGAAACATAATATTCCCTATATCAGGTTTCCAATAAATTAATTTCCAGGAATGGACTAGAACAATGTTGTTAAACATTTAAGAAATATATTTCTATTGTATTTATTTTTGTAACATGCCATGTTTTTCTAAAAATAAATAGAATTGCATGGAACTTTGTTTTAAGTAGATACTTTATTTAACTAATCTTTAAAACATAACAATTCCACTTCAATGTTTTGAATTTCAAGAAACTGTCATCTTCAATTGTGTTCTCTGTGTTATTTAGAGTCTATTGGAACCAACTTGTTTTTTTGGTGAATAGAAAAATACCGTAATGAATAGAAATATGAATAGTAATATGACCCTATTTAATTGTAAATTTTATTATTATTTTATTTTATTATGGCTTTAAGATGATAGAATCTAGGTTAATTTTTCATTGTGATATAGAAGTAGATACAAAATTAGAAATGTTAAATTTTGAAGTAAGTATTTTTTTATTTAAAAATTAAATTAATAATATTTAGAAATTTATAGTCAAAAATTGGGCTTCATTTTTTAAATCTACACATCGATAAATGGTTCTGGTGAATTTTGGGAATTTTTCTGAAACAATTGACTTTTTAGTGAGTATTAAAAAATACAGTTGTTAGTTTCGGTGTGTTAATGACATAATTAATGATATAACAATGATTTCATATATATGGTCGACTTTTTTATAGTTAAATAAGATGTGAGGTGTCCCAACTGTCTTATAACATGGGAAAATACCATGGGAAAGCCCTTGGTTTTGCATATACCACTAATGAGGTGTCCCTTGAAAAGTATTAAAATATTCCCTTACTTTTAATATAATTACCAACCCATTACATCATTAAAATCATTACCAATTCCTAATTAATGATGAACTAGCCTCTTTACCTCCATATTAGTCCTCCCAAGGTTTACTCAATCCCCCAAGGTCCCAACCATCATGTTCTAAGGGTTACTCAACAAGGTAAGAAGATTCTCAATTTCTTTATTTTTCCATTCATCTTCTCTTTCTTGTGGTATAAATGACTTGTTTCAATACCATGTTCTTATATCCGTATTATTATTTATGTAATCTATATTATGATTCATTTTAGGATGGGTGACCCCTGTCTCCACAATTTTTAATATTTTCTAAAACCATATTGTGTAGCCGTTAGACTGCCAATTGTTTTATGAGATATTTATCACGTTTTCTTTTATTTTGAGATCCTTCCGGATTCTTTATTCATATCTCTTTACCCAAGAGGAATGAAATATACATAAATCATATATATTCCGGATTTAATAATGTTTATGAAATATTCTTCATCATTATTTTTCTCCTATACCACTTATTTAAGGAATAAAAACATTGTCCCTGATGTATCGAATTACCGACATCATGGACGATGTGATTCTATTCTCCATTAAATATTTACAGTATGGTCATGAAACCATTTATATGGTTGAACCAGGATATAATTTATGTTTTATGAATCACCCATAGTTCAGTAATTATGTTGTACTCATTCTTCTAATTTATAAAATGAAATGAGGTTGTTTTTATCAAAGAACCACTAAAATGATCTAAATGAACATCATTAATATTTTAAATTATGAATCATCCTCATATTAAACATAAAAATGATAAATGTTATAAATTATGGTATTGGAAATATTTAAATAACTTTCCATTTTAATTCTGGAGTTACATTTTCAATCTACATGACCATCCACCATGCACCAATCATGGAAATCATGTTAAGAACTCACCCAAAAACAGTGCACGGAGAAAAATACTAACAATTAAAGGGTGAGATGATGTTATTAAATTATAATATAAGATTTTATAAACGTGAAAATGTTTCTTTAAAATATTAATAACACTCTTTTAACCCTTATACAATAGGTTTTAACTAGTTTTAAGTAAGACAAACACGAGGTAAGGGAATTCATAACCCGATATCCATTCTTTGGGTTATCCTTGTACATCATTATTTATGTGTTATTAAAATTGTTTTTTGATGAAAAATGTTTATATTATCCTTAATTATGTGTATTTAGTTTATATATACACATTTCATTCACTCTATTAAGTCTCACTTCAATTATATGATGTTTGTAAGGGAATTCTTAACCTGATTTCCATTCCATGGGTTATCCTTCAAATTCATTATTTATGTTGTCTAAAAATTGTTTTTTGATGAAAATTTGTTTATATAATCATTTCTAATGTTTATATGTAGTATATATAAAAATTACATTCACTCTATTAAGTCTCACTTCAATTATATGATGTTTTTAAGGGAATTCATAACCCGATTTCCATTCTTTGGGTTAACCTTCTACATCATTATTTTTGTGATTTTTAAATTGTTTGTGTGATGGGTTATGTTTATATTATGTTTTATTATGTATATTTATAGTATATATACAAACTCCATCCACACTATTTTTTTTCTCTTTAGTTTTATGATATTTATAAGGGGGTTTTCTTTAAAAATCCTTTTTTAAATCAGGTTTTACAAAATTCCAATGTTATGTTATTATGGAATTATTCATGTTGTATGATTATGTTTAGGTTCTTGGGAATTATTTATGATGAAGTTTGGTACCTATATCTCCCTGAAATTCATTGGCTATGAGTATTTTGGAGGTCGGTTGTATGGTTACTCCATGTGTAATTGCGATGGTAACACAAAGTAAGGTAGCCGGGAGGGTTACAAATTATAATGTAGCAAAAAATGGTTAGAAAATTATTTAAGTAATTCCCCAATATACCTTTATGATTATATTTATGTTCTAATGTTTTGTGTGGATCTTTTGTAAATCTCATGTTACACAATGTAAGTATATATGGTTGACATGATTGTCTTATGAAAATTCTTTCATACGTTACGAGTATTCGTCGACTAATGTGGTCTTTCCTTCTTTTCCATCCCTTACATAGATTTTGTGATCATGCCAATTTTTTAAATGATTTTGACAGGTTAATGGATGTGTAAGACAAGGAAGGAATCCATCTTAAATGTTTATGAATTCTCAAAGAGTATTGTTTAATGTTTTATAGTTTTATTTTTTGAAAATAATGGAAACTGTTTTTTGGGTATCCACTCTGTAATAATGTGCAATGTTATGAATATATTTTCTTAATTCACTAAAACTATAAGCTTGAAAAGATACATAATGTAAGAGGAAGTGTTTTCATGAATAAATTCAAGATTATGTATGTAATAAGGTCGGGTCCTTATAGTTGGTATCATAGGATGGTTTAAATATATTTAGTGGTTAGGGTGATGTTAATAGAATACCATAAATGATTTTAACTCTATGTTTAATTTGAAATGTTTTTTCATTTAAAGATTATGATGTTGATTTATCTAAGACATTATTGTTCAGAATGGTTTTTCGAAGAAGGATCATGAATGTTGAACAGGAGAGGCACCGACAGAATTGCATCCTTCTGGAACTACAGTCCATAATGGTAGGGATTGGAACTGAGCAGTTTGTGACAGTAATGGCTCAGATAACTCAGGAAATAAATGGTGGTGGCATCAATTCAAGGGAACCAGTAGAGGATCCATAGTGGAACAAGATAGTTGTGGAACATTTTATGAGACATCATCCTCCTGATTTTAGTGGATCATCTGACCTTGTAGCTACTGAAGGATGGATCAATGCCCTTGAAAAGATATGCGACGTTATGGGATGTTCATACAATCAAAATGAATGAATTGATATTTATCATTATTAAGGGGAAGTTGATCAGTGGTGGTCAATGGTAAGGAATATCAGGGGAAGAGAGGCTTTTGATGCCTAAGAGTGGTATGAATTTTAAAGTCTTTTCCTTGAAAAATATTTTCCAAAGGTGGTGCGACATAGGATGGAGAAGCAATTCCTTGAATTGAAACAGAAGGAGGAAGATTAAGTGGCCATGTATGAAGTGAAATTCACTCGACTGGCGAGGTATGCTCCAAATCATATTATGGATCTTGATAGAAAAATCAACCAACTTTACTCAATATTGAATCCAAGGAATCGAATGATGTTGCCCTCTTGTGAATTCAAATGTTTTGAGAAACTTTTATGATGTGCTGAGAGGGTAGAGATGGAGTTTGTGGATGATCACGTGCATTTTGGAAACAAAGAGAAGAAGAGGTCCAATTGGCAAGCAATGGGTACGAATCATCTAAAGAAATATTATGGTAAGAAAATCTAATTTCCCGATTGTGAAAAGTGTGGCAAGAAACACCCTAGGGAATGTCGTTGAAAAACTGGGAAGTGTTTTAAATATTGTATGTTTGTACATATGGACCATGATTGCAATGAAAATGATCCTAAGACTAATCTTGAAAAGAAGACTGTAAAGTGTTTTAAATGTGGAGAGATGGGTCACTATGAAAATGCCTTCCTAAAGAGAGATCTGAATGATTAAAGAAAGCTAGACTACAAGTAGAAAGGTGTAGTGAAATCCTTTGCAACTAAATAAGTAGATGTCAGGCCATCCAATGAATTTGTATCAGGTACATTGTTTTTTTGCTCAGATTTTTCTAATGTTTTGTTTCATACGGTGTCTTCACATTCATTTATTTCTGAGAAATTTTCTGGTGAATTGGAAATATCACCTCAACAAATTAGACACAATGTATTTGTTAAAACATGAGGGGGAAATGTTATAGCAAATAGGAATTATAAGATTCTTTCAATTGTGGTCTGTGGAAAGAATTTACATACAATCCTTATTGTTTTTTCTGATGAGTTACCAATTGTCAGACCTGATCGACAAGTTGAATTCACAATTAAATTAGTTCCTAATGCTAAAACAATATCAAAACCCACATATCTTATGGATCTAATTGAACTTCTTAAATTGAATATTTTTTTCCCAGATTTTATTGAAAAAGGATTCCTTCATCATAGCACTTCACCATGGGGAAACCCTATTTTGTTTGTTAAAAATATATCGGGTTCCATAAGAATTTTCATTGATTATAAAGATTTGAAGAACATCAATGTTAAAAAAAATTATCATTTGCCTCATATTGAGGAATTGTTTGATCAAATCCATAGAGGTCAGTACTTTTCCAAGATTGACTTGAGATCTGGATACCATCAGCTGAAGGTCAAGGAGAATGAAATCCTGAAAAGAACCTTTCATACTAGATATGGGCATTATGAATTTGTTGTTATGCTGTTTAGATTAACTATTCCACCTACTGTATTCATGAATCTTAAGAATTTATTATTTCATGAGTTCTTGGATATGTTTTTGGTTGTATTTATTGATGACATTATGGTATTTTAAAAAAATAAAGAGGAGAATGAAAAAAAATATAAGGGTTGTTTTCCAAACATTAAAAGAAGAGAAACTGTATGGAAAATCCAAAAAGTGTGATTTTTGGTTGCAACAGATTTATTTTCTTGGGAACATTATAAATATGGATGGAATATATGTTTATTCTACCAAAAATAAAGTAGTTGATGAATGGAAAAGACCCACAAATGTTACATAGATTCGCAGTTTTCTTGGGATAACAGATTATTAAATACGGTTTGTTATGAACTTGGCATGGTTATCTAGCCCGATAACTAAGTTAACACATAAAGGGGTTAAATTTGTTTTCATAGAGGAATGTGATGTTTGTTTTCAAGAACTAAATAAGATATTGGTGAATACTCCAGTTTTGGCCTTACCGGCTCGAAATGGTGAATTTGACATCTACAGTGATGCTTCTTTGAAGGTACTTGGTTTTGTTTTGATGCAGAATGATTAGTTAATTGCCTATTCTTTGAGACAACATAAAACTCATGAGCTAAAATATCTAACAAATGATTTGGAATTGGAAACTTTTGATTTTTCTTTGAAAATATGGAGGAATCATCTATATGAATCCAAATTACAAATATATACTGACCATAAAAGTCTAAAGTATATATTTAATTAGAAGGAATTAATCATGAGGCATTGAAGTTGGATGGAACTGATAAAGGATTATGAGTGCATGATCAATTAACATCCTGGGAAAGCAAACAATGTTTTAGATGCCATAATTCCGAAACATCATGCAGCATTAACCATGCTATGTTGGGAACATGATCCCTTGATTAATGGTTTGATGAATTTTGGATTAAAAGTTGTTGCTGCAAGGAATACCTCTATTTTGTTTCAGGTTTTAGTGTAGTCATTGTTGCCAGACAGAATTAAGCAATCACAGAAGGATGATATTGAGAAATAGAAAAAGGTTGAATTGGTTAAAATGGGTAAGTTTCCAGAATTTAACCTTGATAAAAATTGTGTTTTAAGAATTGGAAATAGGTTGTGTGTGTCTAGTGATTCTCATTTCAAGAAAGATTTGTTGGGTGAAGCTCAGAGTTCTCCATTTTTGGTATATCCTGGTAGAACTAAGATTTACAATGACCTTTGGGAGTATTATTGGTGGGAAGGAATGAAAAGAGATATCGATGATTTTAACGTGAAATGATTGACATGTCAACATTTTAATGAATAGAAGCAATTACCAATGGGTATGCTTCAACATTTACCAGTGCCAGAATGGAAATGGGAGAATGTGTCCCCTGAATTGTGGTGAGACTACCAAGGACATCTCAAGGTAACAATGCGATTTGGGTTGTTGTTGATTGGATAACAAATTATGCACATTTTCATTCTATTAGAGATACAATGACTTTGGATCATCCTTCTCAAATGTACCTCTAGGAGATTGTTATGTCACATGGAGTTCATATTTTCATTGTATCTGACCGAGATCCCAGGTTCACTTCTAACATTTGAAAAGGAATTCAGAAGTCGTTAGGCATAGAGTTAAATTTCAGTATGGTTTCTCATCCTCAATAAGATGGGCAGTCAGAACGAATGATTAAAATATAGGAGGATATGCATAGAGCATGTTAAATGGACTATCAAAGAAGTTGGGATCATCATCTTTCTTTAGTTGAGATTTCTATAATAAATGTTTTCATTCTAGTATTCAGATGGCACTGTTTGAGGCCTTCTGTGAGAAGTAGTGTTGGACTCCAGCGTTTTGGGATGAAGTCGGTGAATGATAATTTATGAGGCCAGAATTTTTTGAAGAAGTGTCTGAGAAAGTAAGGATGATTTCGTATCACTTGGGGACAGCTCAGAGCAGGCAGAAATGTTATGCAGATAACCAAAGTAAAGACTTTTCTTTTGAGGTAGGTGACCATGTTTTCATTAAATTCACTCCTTAGAAAAGTGTGATGTGTTTCAGTATGAAAGTAAAGTTAAGTCCACAATTCATCGGCCCTTTTAAAATCTTGGAGAAGGTTGAAACAGTTGCATACTGCGTAGATTTTCCTCTGATCTAGTTTTAGGTACACAAAGTTTATCATGTTTCAATGTTGAGAATGTATGTTCCAGATTAATCACATGTCTTGAGCCTAGAAGCAGTTTAGCTGGAAAAGAACCATTTTTTTGAAGACAAAACAGTTTAGATTCTCGATCAAAGGGAACATATATTTCAAAATAAGGTAATCCACAAGGTAAAGGTTTTGTGGAGAAACCACATGGCTGAAGAAGCAACATGGGAGTCTGAAAATTCTATAAGAGAAAAATACCCTCATCTGTTTAATAATTAAATAAAATAGCGAGGACGCAATTTCAAGAAGGTGGGGATAATGTAAGACCCCACGTTTTTCTGAAAATAAATAGAAATGCATGGAACATTGTTTTAAGTAGATAATTTTTTAATATGCCTTTGAAACATAACTTTTCCAATTCTATATTTTGAATTTCAAGAAACATTCATCTACAATTGTGTTCAGTATGTTATTTGGAGTCTATTGGAACCAACTTGTTTTTTTGGTGAGTAGTAACATACCAATATGAATAGTAATATGAATAGTAATATGACCCTAATAAAGAGTAAATTTTATTATTATTTTATTTTATTAAGGCTTTAAGATGATAGCATTTAGGTTAATTTTTCATTGTGATATAGAAGTAGTTATAGAATATGAATTATTAATTTTTGAATTAAGAATATTTTTATTTAAAAACAAAATTAATAATATTTAGAAAATTATTTTCAAAAAATGGACTTCATTTTTGAAATCTACATGCCGATAAATGGTTAGGGTGAATTTTGGAAATTTTTCCGAAACAGTTGATTTTACAGGGAATATTAAAAAATACAGTTTTAGTTTCGATGTGTCAGTGACATCATTAATGATATAATAATAATGTCATAATTCTGGTAGACTTGTGTATATTTATATAATATTTGAGGTGTCCCAAGTTTCTTATACCATGAGAAAATACCATGGGAAAGCCCATGGTTTTTCAAAAACCACCCATGAGGTGTCCCTTGAAATTTATTAAAATATTCCAATACTTTTCCAATAAATACCCTCCCATTCCTTCATTAAATTCATTACCAATTACTCATCAACTAATATATGGCCTTATTACCTTTATATTAGTACTACCAAGGTTTTCC
The DNA here is from genome assembly GCA_963277665.1 of Viscum album. Classification (NCBI taxonomy): domain Eukaryota; kingdom Viridiplantae; phylum Streptophyta; class Magnoliopsida; order Santalales; family Viscaceae; genus Viscum; species Viscum album. The sequence goes on along the minus strand of OY728161.1, from coordinate 574,884,129 downwards.
CAATCCCACAAGTATCCAAACTTCTTGTTCTAAGTGTTACTCAACAAGGTAAGAAAATTTTGAATTTCATTCTTTTTCCATTAAAGTTCACTTTTATGTGGTATAAATTTCATGTTTCCATACCATGTTCTTATTTCATTATTATTCTTGATCTACTATATATTATTATTCATTTATGGATGGGTGAAACTTTTCCCCTTTCTTTTTAATATTTTTTGGAACCATGTTGCTTAGCCATTAGGCTGCCAAATATTTGTAAGAGATTTCTCACGTTTTCTTTTATATTGATTTAATTCCTGATTCTTTATTAATATATCCTTACCCAAGCGGCATGAAATCTCCATATGTCATGTATATTCTTGAAGTTATCATGTTTATGGAAAATTCATCATAATTATTCATCTCCTCTACCAGTTATTTAAGGAATAAAAACATTGTTCGTAATGTATCGAATTAACGACATCGTGGACGATGTTATTTCATTTCCCATTAATTCATTCAAGTCTGGTCATGAAACCATTTATATGGGTAAAAAAGGTTATAATATATTTGTTATGAATCACCCATTGTTCTGGAATTCCTTTCTACTCATGCTTCTAATTTATAAAACGAAATGAGGTCGTTTTGATCAAAAAACCACTAAAATGATCTAAACGAACATCATTAATATATTAACTTATCAATCATTGTCATATTAAAAATGAAAATTATAAATTGTATAAATTATGGTACATTAAATATGTAAATATATTTCCATTCCAATTCTGGAGTTTCACTTCCAATCAACAAGAACACCCACCATGAACCTATCAGGGAAATCATGATAAGAACTCACCCAAAAACAGGGCATGGAGCAAAATACTAACAATTAAAGGATGAGATGATGTTATGAAATGATAATATAAGACGTTATAAACATGAACACGTTTTTTTAAAATATTAATAACACTTTTTAAACCATTATACAAGAGGTTTTAACAAGTTGGAAGTAAGAAAAACCTTAGGTAACTGAATTCTAAACCCGATTTCCATTCATTGTGTTATCCTTAAACTTCATTATTTCTGTGGTATTAAAATTGTTTGTTTGATGAAAATTGGTTATATTATAATGATTTATGTTTATTTAAAGTATAAATACATATTCCATTCAATCTATTAAGTCACACTTCAATTATATGATGTTTTTTAGGGAGTTCTTAACATGATTTCAATTCTTTGTGTTCTCCATCTACTTCATTATTTATGTGGTATTAAAATTGTTTTTTGATATAAATTGTTTATATTGGCATGAGATATTTGTAATTAAAGTATATATACATATTAAATTCAATACATTAAGTATCACTTCAATTATATGATGTTTGTAAGGGAATGCTTATCCCGATTTTCATTCATTGGGTTAACATTCTTCTTCATTATTTATGTGATATTTAAATTGTTTGTGTCATCAGTTCTATTTATATTATGTATTAATGTGTACATATGAAGTATATATACAAAATAAATCCACTCTATTATGTATGTCTTAAATTTTATAATATTAATAAGGGTATTTTCTATAGAGATCCTCTTTTAAATCCAGTTTTACGAAATTCCAGTATAATGTTTTTATGGAATTATTCATGTTGTGTGATTATGTTTTGGTTATTGGGAATTATTTATGATGAATGGTGGGACCTATATCTCCCTCTAATTCATTGGGTATTAGTATGTTGGAGGTCGGTTGTATGGTTACTCCATGTGTAACTGCAATTGTTACACAGTGTAAGGTAGTCGTGAGGGTTGCAAATTATAACGTAGCCAAAAAAGGTTACAAGATTATGTATGTAAGTCCCCAAGATACCTTTAGGATTATATTTATGTTCTAATGTTTTTTTGGATCTTGTGTAAATATAATTTTACACAATGTAATTATATATTGGTGACAATAATATCTTTTGAAAATGCTTTCCTACGTTACAAGTATTCATGGACTAATGTGATATTTCCTTCTTTTCCATCCCTTATTGTGATTCTGTGCTCATCCCATGTTTTTAAATGATTTTCACCAGTTAATGGATGTGTAAGACAAGGAAAGAAGGCATGTTAAATGATGTAGAAATTTCAAGGAGTCTTGTTTTATGTCTTAATGATTTATATTTTGAAAAAATGGAAACTATTTTTATAGTATCCACTCAGTAATAATGTGTAATATTATGAATGTATTGTCCTAATTATCTAATTCCCTAAACATGAAAATATACTTAATGTAAAAGGAATTGTTTTTTTGACTAAATTCAAGATTATGAATGTAATAATGCCAGGTACTTATAGTTGGTATCATATGATGGTTTAGATATCTTTAGGGGTTAGGGTGATGTTAATATAATACCATTAATGATTTTAACTCTATGTCTAATTTGAAATGTTTTATCATTTAACGATTACCATGTTAATAGAATTCCATCAATGATGTCATGAAATGATTATATAAGATGATATAAACCTGAAAATATTTATGTAAACTACTAATAAAACACTTTAAACCATTATACATGATGTTTAAACAAGTTGGAAGTAAGACAAACCCGAGGTAAGAGAATTCTTAACCTGATTTCAATTATTTGGGTTACCGTTCTACTTCATTATTTATGTTTTAATAAAAAAAAATTTTGATGATAATTGTTTATACTATATTTATATCTGTGTATTTATAGTATATAAACATATTCCGTTCACTATATTAAGTCTCAATTCAATTATATGATGTTTGTAAGGGAATTCTTAACCTGATTTCCATTCTCTCGGTTAAACATCAACTATATTATTTGTGTTCTATTTAAATTGTTTGTGTGGTGGGTTCTATTTATATTGTGTATTATTATGTGTATTTATAGTATATATGCATAATCCATCTACTATGTTAAGTCTCTCTTCAATTGTATGTAATTATAAGTGGATTTCCTTTTTAAAAAACCTATTTTAATATTCTGTTTTATGAAATTCCAAAGCAATGTTTTTATAGAATTATTCATGTTGTATTATTATGTTTTGGTTCTTCGGATTTATTTATTATGAAGAGTGGAACCTATATCTCGCACTAATTCATTGGTTATGTGTATGTTTTAGGTCGGCCGTATGGTTACTCCAAGTGAAACAGTGATGGTTACAAAAATTGTTATGTAGCCGTGAGGGTTTACAAATTATATGGTAGCTGAGAGGTTTAAAAAATTATGTATGTAATGCCCCAAGATACCTCTATGATTATATTTATGTTATCTTGTTTTTTGTGGGGTCTGTGTAATTTCATTTTACATGAAGTAAGTATATATGGGTTACAAGAATGTCTTTCGAAAATGTTTTCACCCCAAAATGATAAAGGGTTAAATGGCGTAATGATATGACTCATGTCAACATGCTGCACCTTCCTTTTTAGGAGCCAGTCTGATAAGAAATCCACAGTTATGTGCTCTTTTTCGGGAGTAGTGATCAGGATGGGTCACCTTCTGGAAATTTTTCTAGGGTGTGTGTGAGTATGGAGAAAGCACACTGGAAATGACATGTGTTTTCCTCTGGTGACTGTTATTTGTCAGATGACCCATTCTGGCATGTGGGTAGACCCTATGGTGGGACCCACATTTCTATGGTGCAACTGGTGGTACCTGGTAGGCTAGGAGCTGACGACCTTTGGGGGGGGTGTGCTCTCACCGGGACCCAGTTGTTACATTTGGTATCATAGGTGGTACCCAGCCTTAGGTGTGGTGCACTGCCTGGGTTCAGATGTAGGGCCCAAAATGGGGACATTATGCTCTAGGGGGAGGGGTGATTGTAACACCTCAAAATGATAATGGGTTAAATTGATAAATGATATGACTCATGTTAAAAAGGTACACCCTATTTTTCGGGAGCCTTTCTGATTATAACTCCACGGTTAAGCGTGCTTGGCCTGCAGTAGTGATCAGGATGGGTGACCTTCTTGGATGTTTGTTAGGGTGTGTGTGAGTGAGAAAAAAGCACACTGGAAAGGACATGTGTTGGCCTATGGGGACTGTCATTAGTCAGATGACCCATTCAGGCATGTGGGTGGACCCGGGGGTGGGCCTCACGTGTCTGCGGTGCAACTGGGGGTTTGTGGTAGGCCCGGACCCGACTGCCTTGTTAATGCGGGGTGGATGTTCTGTAATTGAAAAACAGTTATTACATTTTATTAAATAAAAAAATGCAGCTTCTGGAGGAAGCTTCAAAAACAATTATTGTATATTTAGACCCCACAATGAACAACCATTTGCGACCTAAATTTCATTATGTCAAGCTCTCCTTCATTTTCCAAATAACCCACCACCTCTTTTGTTATAAATCAGGTAAGGGTTCATTATAATTTGTCTCAACTTATTATTTAATATTACAAACTTATGTTTGTAAGGGTAAAATTAGTAGTTTTAAAAGAGTTATATTTATTTTGAATTCAAGCTGTATTTTTTTTTCAAGCAGCTATTTATTTTCATACTGTTGGCTATCTGTGTAAGGGTCCATTATAATTTATCTCGAATATTTATTTATTTTTATGATCCTATGTTTTGTAAGGATTATATTTATTTCTTATTATATTTTTTTCAAAAAATATGTATACGTATTTAAATATAAATATTTATGTAAGTTCATATATCTATATTTCAAAACACATATATGAACTATGTTCTTGTATTAATTTTTTTTCTAAATCATAATATTTTTAAGGGATTTATAATTTCCTTGTTCTTTTTCATTGAGAGTATATACGTGTATATATATATACACTCATTAAATTATTACCTTGTCGGTTAGTTTAAAAACTCATCTGTGTTGAATCTGGGCCTTCAGGTTTTGGGTTTGGATAATATAAAAATGTAAGGGATTAGCCTTGTCTTGATTTCAGCTCTAAGCTGTATAAAAATATATATATATACATATATACTTGTGAAGGAATAATTTTATATCTAATCTTAAATGTTTTTATAAATATGGATATACATACAATAAATAAGGTTTTTAGGGGATTTTATCATTTTTCGTGAACATATATATATAGTTATATATATAAGTTCTTGTGTGTGTAAAACCATGTATTCTTAATCCAATTTATTTATAAGATATGACTTCTTGATTTAAATGATATTTCCACAAAAATCGTATTGTTGTAAATGTTTTATTGTATCTCTTTAAATCATCCATGTTTTACTATGTTTTTCATGTATATATATACACATATGTATATGAAAATATATAAGTATAAAATACAGGACTCTTGGATTTTCATGAACTTCATAATCCCATATTAAGGATTTTATTATGATTCAATTGTGAGATTACAATGGATTAAAATGTATGGAGTCACCAAGTGTAGCAAAGTTTTACATCGAATCATGTATAGGAACACATAAAATATTTTCGATTTTTAAAACAATCCAATATTTATACCCTAATAATTAAATCCATGATTCAATTAAATTACATGTGTCATGAAAAATTCAAATGAGAACCTTGCATATACATGTGATGTTTAATCCGGTATGTGGGTACGCATGAATATATGCCAACTTTGATTCCCATTTCATTTACACAATCCTTCGGTTTGCGAAGAAAATACTAAACATATGTTTCAAATGTTTTCAGCTTGACTAATCTCTAATTTTTTTCATGCCCCGTTTAATGAATATTTTTAAACACATCAAACCCTAATCATGATTTTCCACATTCTTTCTTTTAAAATTCTTAGTTTATGAGTATAGATATTGGAAGCTCGTGACTTCATATTCATATTACTAATTACCCTTCAGTCATTATATTAAATTATAATGATTAAGGTCTAGTTTTATACATTCCCATTTTTACATGTAATGTTTGAGATAATGTGAGTTTAGTACCCTGCATGAAATGTTTGGTTACCACTTTGTTTATTATGTCAAGTTCACCTCATTATTTAATCATGAATGTTCATTAATAATATGGTTCTATATTATTTGGTTTTATGTGGCCAATTTGGTAGTTATTTTGTGTTTGTCATCACATGTACCCTTAAATTATGTAGTAATTAATTTCTTAACCACATAATTTATAGTTTTGTGGCAGACTCACTACATATGCATAAATGTGAATGGTTGTAATATTAATCTTTTATTCCCTCTCCCGAGTTTATGGATTTAATTGTTCAATGTGGATTGGGACACCATGAATAAAATTAATGGTGAAATAAGGAACCATGTAAACTGTACACTTGGTTGACATGTGATAATTAATTTTAGTAAATCAAAGTGGGATGTAAAATTAGATTTAAAGGTATGAGGAATGCATTGGACCTAGTATGTTCCGGGGTGGGGACTGATAAAAGTATGCCCTCCGGGTTAGGGTCTGATTACAATAGACCCTACGGGTTGTTTTCTAGTTACAGAGGCACTCTGTGTTGGTGTCCGAATATAGAGGCCCTTCGGGTTAGATTCCAGTTACAAAGGATCTCTAGGTTGGGTTCAGTTATATTTAGTCCCTAAGTCATGGCACGAAGCCTTGACACGGTCCGACATATGCAGTATCCTCATTAAGACAATATATTAATTAACCAATGGAATATTCGACTATTAGTATATTTATGGTTGAAATACTTATGATTATGAGAATCAAAATAAGTATAAGTATGAAATATTAGTTATGCAATATTTAGAGACGTTATGGAAAATGCATTCTTCATAAATGTGAATAATTAAATTGAGATTATTATTTCCACAGCTCTGATCTTTCATTACACTTAGTTATTAATTTTGTACTTGCTTCTTAACATGAAATGTCTTTTACATTCTATTCTGGATGACCATTCTCATTAAATCATGATAATATTAGCTTATTTTAAATTATGCACGTATATTCCTTATATAATTTACATGGTATGTTTAATGTGTTATAGATTTTTAAAGAAAATATTTTATGGAAATTTTAAATAATGTTTTCCAAAGTTATTTCGGGTATAGTATATTTTTTAAACCACTTACTGAAAATTCATATGCTCACCCTATGTTTTTGATTATATTTTTTATGTAATGAATTTTAGCGGATGAAACATTTCAGTAGTAGCTGGTTTCCCAGAGCTGAACAGAATTTAATCCTTTCTATGGCACCGGCTCCAGGTACTCGAGAGTTGGGGCATTATAGATGGTATCTGAGGTGGTACCCAGCCTTATGTGTGGTGTAATGCCTGGGTTATGATATAGGGCCCATAACGAAGATGTTGTGCTCTAGGGGGGGGGGGGTGATTGTAACACCCCAAAATGATAAAGGGTTAAATGGATAAATGATAAGACCCATGACCACAAGGTGCACCTTCGTTTTTGGGAGCTTGTCTGATTAGAACTCCACAGGTAAGCGTGCTGGGCCGGAAGTAGTGACCAGGATGGGTGAGATTCTGGGAAGTTTCCCTGGGTGTGAGTGAGTGAGGAAAATGCACACTAGAAATGACATGTGGTGGATTTTTGGGACTTTCACTAGTCAGATGACCCATTTAGGCATGTGGGTGGACCCGGTGGTGGGCCCCATGTCTTTGCGGGGAAACTGGTGGTACCTGGTAGGCCAGGACCCGCCGACCTTGTTAAGTTGGGGTGGTTGTGCTGTCACTGGGCCCCGGTTGTTACATTGTTTTTTCCCAACCCGCCTCCCTAGGATAGGGAAAATTCCTCATCATTAGTCTTCTGCACTCCCACTTAATTATGCAATGAATACATTGTCTGTGATGTGTGGAATTACTGGCATCATTGATGATGTGATTTAATTTTCCATTAATTATTTAAAGTATGGTCATGAAACCATTTATATAGATGAACCAGGTTATAATATATGTGTTATGAATCACCCATGGTTCTATAGTTCTTTTGAACTCATGCTTCTAATTTATAAAATAAAATGAGGTCATTTTTATCAAAGAACCACTAAAATGATCTAAACGAGCATCATTAATGTTTTAACTTATGAACCATCTTCATATTAAACATAAAAATGATAAATGGTATAATATATTGTACTGGAAATATGTAAATACCTTTCCATTCCAATTATGGATTTTCACTTCCAATCAACATGAACATCCACCATGAACCAACCATGGAAATCATGTTAAGAACTTAACCAAAAACAATGCAAGGAGCAAAACACCAACTATTAAAGGGAGAAATGGTTTTATGAAATGATAATATAAGATGTTATAAACAAGACAGAGTTTCTTTAAAATATTAATAACACTCTTTTAATTATTATAAAGGAGGTTTTAAGAAGTTGGAAGTATGACAAACCTGTTGTAAGGGAATTCTTAACCTAATTTCCATTCTTTAGGTTATCCTTATACTTCATTATTTATGTGGTATTAAAATTGTTTGTTTGATGAAAATTGTTTATATTATCACGATTTATGTGTATATACATTATATATACATATTTCCTTCACTCTATTAAGTCTCACTTTAATTATATGATGTTTTTAAGCGAATTCTTAACCTGATTTCCATTCATTGGGTTATCCTTCTACTTCATTATTTATGTGGTATTAAAATTGTCTGTTTGATGAATTTTTTTTGTATTATCATTAATTATGTGTATTTATAGTATATATTCATATTCCATAAACACTATTAAGCCTCAGTTCAATTATTTGATGATTGCAATGGAATTCTTAACCTGATTTCCATTCTTTGGGTTAACCTTCTACTTCATTATTTATGTGATATTTAAATTTTTTGTGTGTTAGGTTCTGTTTATATTATGTTTTATTATGTATATTTATAGTATATATACAATCTCCATACACTCTATTTTGTATCTCTTCAATTTTATAAAATTTATAAGGGGATTTTCTTAAAAAATCCTCTTTTAAATTTTGTTTTGAAAAAATACAATGTAATGTTTTTATGTAATTATTCATGTTGTATGATTATGTTTTGGTTCTTGGGAATTATTTATGATGAGGGGTGGGACCTATATCTCTCTCCAATGAATTGGTTATGACTATGTTGGAGTTCATCCGTATAGTTTCTCCATGTGTAACAGTGATGGTTACACAAAGTAAGGTAATAGTGAGGGTTACAAAATATTAGGTAGCCAAGAATGGTTACAAGATTATGTAAGTAATGCCCCATGATACCTATTTGATTATATTTATGTACTACTATTTTTGTGGATCTTGTTTAATTCTCATGTTATACAAATTAATTATATATTGGTGACAAGAATGCCTTTCAAAAATCCTTTCACATGTTACAAGTATTCATTGACTAATGTGATCTTTCCTTCTTTTCCACCCTTACTGAGCTTCTGTGGACATCCCAAGTTTTTAATTGAATTTGACAGGTTACTGTATGTCTAAGACAAGGAAGGAATCCATGTTAAATGTTTAATAATTTTCAAGGAGACTTGTTTTATGTTTTAATGTTTTATATTTTGAACTAAAACAGAAACTATTTTTATGGTATCCACTCTGTAATAATGTGTAATATTATGAACATATTGTCATAATTCTCTAAATATATTAACTTGAAAAGATACTCAATGTAAAAGGAAGTGTTTTATTGACTAAATTCATGATTATGTATATAATAAGGCTTCATCCTTATAATATTTCTCTTAAAAAATTACATCTCATTGTAGTATATAATTTGGGAGATATATTTCCATCATTAATTTTTTTCAAATTTAGGAAAGCATACCAATGTCGTACTAGTGTTTTATATTTTGGAATCTAAATATTTGATATGCATTTCTATGCATTTGAATGAAATGAATCTTATTGAACATTTAATTATAAAAAATTACTTTTTTAATTTGGATTTGTATTGATATGGTTATATTAGAATTAGAAAAATTAATATAAAATTATTAAAATTCTAATTACTAGAATTTTTCAAAATGAAGATGAAAATTTTTCCAAACAATAACCTTTTACAAATTCTACTAAAGAATTCCCTAGGATAAATTTATTAAAATTTAATGTAAAATTATTTACAATATTTTATCTATCAGTTTGGAAAGGAATACTCCTACCTTTCCTTTTTTTATTCATGATACTTCATTAATATCATTATTTTAATAAAATAATATAATTGAATCATCGATAATTATTAATTTATCTATAAATATTCCTTTAAATATTTAATTTTAATTTATATTATTTTTAGGAAGTGTTTCAAAAACATCATCCAATTTCATTACCATTATTCACTAGAAAAATTCATCAACATTGATGGTGTCTAATATATAAAAATAAAACAAATAAAATTATCTTTCTATAACCATATGAAAATCGGTTCATAGATCATTTAATAGTATATCAACATAATTTAATTGAAATATTTATTTTGTAAATATTATTTAACCAAATATTACTTAAGTATTAGATTTTTTATTTATGATAATTCACAGTTTACCATATCCAATTATCATCATGATATGGTCAGTTAATATATATCATTATATGGAAAATATCCTTGTTCAATATAATTATACATTGAAATAGAAAATATTATTTCTTGATTAGAGAATATAATAATTAACTATTTAATTTGTTACTACAATCAATATGTTGATATGTTCATGAAAATCCATTATTTAGTCAAGATTTATATCACCTGTATTCATAATTGTTATAAATTTTATCAACATGAAATTTTTATTTTACTCAAAATCCATTATCATTTCCCACCATTATATTTTTATTATTGTTCAAATAAACTAATTGTTCATTATGGGTTTTATAATTTTATTCATTTGACTAAGTAAAATATTATTATAAATAATCATTATGATCATTTAAGGATATTGGTTACAACAAATAGATATACTAGTTGCAATTATTCTATATGGAATGATTTATATTTGAATTATTATTTTGAAATTATTCAAAATGACTATTTGATATCATTGAAGACAATCAAAGATCTCAATTAAGGGAAATTGTAACTTGTGAATTTATATATTATAAATAATTTTTATTTTATCGACCTGAAGATGGGCAAGATACTTGAGAAAATTTATTCTTCAGTATTCATTTATCTACTTCAAATTTTTACATATAATATATTTTTCCAACCCAAATTATATATCATCGAGTATAACCTTTCCAAAAATTGTTTAATATATATGACATTAGTTCACATAGGACCCAATGGGTTAATTGTCTTTGGTGACTATATATATATATATATATATCTGATCATTATGTTAAATATGAAAATTTAAACATAATGATGCAATATTTATTCCCCTATAGTGTCATTTAAACATCTATTTACCCTTTATAGATTCTACTAGATTGAGTGATGAAAAAATGACAATAAATACTAAATATTTAGAATCATAAAAAAAATTATAGGGGACCAATCATGGTGATATAGTGGATAAAATAACCATCTAGAATTTCGATGATAAAAATATATAAGTCATATATATTATATTATAAACACATAATTATATTTTTAATTATATATTTGTATTTGGTAATAGAAAAATTTATCCAATATATTGAAGAGTTTGGATTACCATAGTTTTCATAATGTTATAAAGAGAACCACATGAAAATATATTTATTAGTAATTAATTCTTAACTATATTGATATAATGTGTATAAATAATTTATATTATACACCACTCAATTTAATTACAATGTTATCTTCATTAATATCCATAAATAATCATGGAATTATATTATATTCATAATGTAATGGAATATATCCTTCATATCGATATAATAGGGTCAGATAACTCCCTCGGATATAGGAATTAACATTATTAAATAAATTATATATTTGATTGGAGGCTAAATATATGTTAAAAAATTCCCCACTTTTAATAATAATGGAATTTTAAGTTTATATATATTATCTAATTGTATTTTTTATTCAAAATACAATTTTGGATTAAAATAAATAAATAAAATTAATACATATTGAATTTTAATAGAATAATAATGAATCTTGGAAGATAAATTAAGAGAAAAATATCAAATAACACAACATGAAAATCTAAATTAACAATATTGAGAGGGAAAGTATTTTATTTCATAAGGGGTTTTTATTGAACTAAAATATATTCATTTTTCGGTTTAGGTACCATTACCTCCTTTGGAAGCTTCATAAAAACACATAAAACCGTATTTAATATGTATGTGTATATAGTGTATGGAAAAATTAACAAAATTATTTAGCATCCACAACCATGATGATATGTATTGTGATTGAGAAAAGATACACTACTATTATATAGGGTAAAAAATGAGATAATGCGTCAATAAAAATTTCAAATAGGAGTGAATTATTTATTAATATAAAATCATTATTCATGGACATTGGTTTGTGGTAATGTATAAACTCAATATTAATCAAATTATTTGAAACCATATTATTTTAAAATTGTTTCATGTATTTTATTTTTTATAATCTTATGTAAAAAACATCCTGAATTTATTTTAAATTAGAATGAAAAAAATTTACAGACGATAAATGGTTTTTAAAATGATATAATATATATTATTCATCAGAAACATGTCCATATACATTGATATTTTATTTAATTATGTGAAGAGATATAATTTTAATAAATATAATAATTTCTTGTTGAAAAATCATTTATTATATATCGAATTATTTTCCTAGGAATTATATCACAACTATTAGTAAATATATAAAACATATTATTTAATTTAGTCAAAAAAATATAAATTTTTAATTTTTTTTAATTTTTTATCATTAGATAATTTTTGTAAGTTTATTATGAGAAATTATTGTAATTTATTTAACTAATTTCCAATATCTATAAATATTATTATTTTTATAGATCACTTATTGTGTATAAAAACCAAAATCTCTTTAGAAAAATATTAAATAATTAATATTTTTTTGAAAAAAATGTGGGTATTTATATTACTATTCCTTAGATAATATATTCTTTTAATAATTATTAGTAAAAATATTTAAAAATTATTTAAATAATGTTATTGAAATAGTTTACATATAGTTATCACATTAATATTAAAATAGTACAATTCCAAAAAAGTCAGATTCTAATATTTAGCTTACCCATCTAACAATAATATTTTAGATTATAAACACTCTTCAAAAAAATATCTAAATTACTTTGTATAATTTTCCTTATTCCTATAAAATATATAAACTAATGATAATTTTTTAATAGTAATAATAATTTTTTATTCTTCTTGTACCATGAACCACTAGATCTATACATTATGATAGTCCCCTATATTATTAGATGTTATATATAAACTTTTGAGGTGATTTTAGATTATGAAATGTAATTTTTTTAGTTATATATAACATATTGTTCAATATTAAATATTTATTATAATGAATTTTTATTTAAACATTTAGTATTTCAGTAATCAACTTACCCGAAAATATATAATTTCATCTTCTAAATTTATTTTATGTTTTTTTAAATATACATATTTTGTAAAACATAATAATTAAATCCTCAGGATCTCAGGTCATTTCAAATGTATTTGGATTACGCCAATTTTCCTTATCTATCTATGTTATATAGTCATGTAACAAACTATACCATGTGTAAAACCACAATATAGGGACTTGAATAAAAGACATACATCATTTCAAAAAAATTCATTAATAATGAGTAAAATTGATGGATTTTTCATGTACATCCTCTTAACCTATACATGGATAATGTCATTTAATATTGAGATTTTGGGTAGTATAGTTAATCCATAAGTCATATCTATATTTTTTAAACTATTGGATAACATAATATAACTTATACATAACTTCTGGTCTTTACAAAACTATTTTACCAGTTTAAATGATTAAGAAATTATGAATAAAATATTTCATACAAGAACTCCTTCCCCTAATTTACCAAATAGATTTTATAAAAACATTATCCATTGTGGAAATGAGATAAAATGCACCATTTTTTATTATTATTTTGTTCATTGAACTTTGAATCTTCTATGTTCCTTTTTCCCACTTCAATCCTACATTATATAGTGTGGAATACATTTATATTATAATATATTCATGGTTAAACTAGAATTCCTAAATGAAAAAATTTGTTATTATTTTAATATTTTTTTAATGGTAGATGTTTGTATCATTATCTTTTGAAGACCGGTGAAAAAAATATAAACTGTTCCTCAATTAAAAGTATAAACGATTAATAATCATGACTAATATTATATTGATATGGTGTTATCAAATAAACACAAAAATATTATATAATATTAATAACAACATTAAATATATTATGTAAAAAAGTGGTCTTGAAAATATTCAATTAGTAGGGGTTCACCATGAAGTCATACAACATTATAAATATTTATTCATAAAATAAATAAAAGGTGTAAATAATCTACTATTTTAATAAAAACGATTGACATTATTATAGGATCTAAAATAACCAATATTTCATTTTTCAAATTTAATTAACTAGAAATCTAATTAAAATGATTTATTTTTTATTTAACCCCACCCAAATTGATGTGCTGATATTATTTAATACATCCTTTAGATGTTATATCCATGATTTAATCTGTTAACACACTTAGATTCATTGAAAATGGTACGTAATTTCACAAATATTGTTCTACCACCAAAATATATTTTTATATACCAATAGATCCTTGTTGTATAAGGTTTAATTTGTACATTGGATATATGATCATCAACTAGAAATTATATCTTTATATTAGAAAGAAATGTAATACCTAACTTTTTCAAGACATTGACAACCCACATTGATAGATGATATCAGCAATCCTATAATCATTCATGTATTTAATAATATTTTAAGAGTTTTGTTACATATTGTTAGGTTTTATTTATCCTCCTACGAAATGATGTCTAGGGAATCACAAAGATATTAAATAATTAAACAATGCACATATAATTTCCAAATCTTTCATTACTACATCCGAAAAAATTGGATCCTAAAATATAATCATTATTTATATAATTTTATTATCATTCACACTCTATTAAATAAACATCATTCATCAATTTTATGATTTTCTGTTTATTGAAAATATAAATATTGGATTTGTACAATGTATCATCATTAGCACCTCTATATATGTTTTTCATTATCTATCATACATTGTCCATGAAAAATATCATCTTATGCTATGGGTCTCCATATAAATCCTTCATCATATTATCTCCACACCAATATGTATTAACCATAATGACAAATTTATCAATACAATAATTATCACCATAATACAACCAATATTAATTATATACTCTCATCATTTACTCCCTCAAAACCATTGATAAATTCTTATGAGGTCAGCCATCATGAGGAAAATTCACCAAAAAATGATAATATATATATATATATATTTAATCATGAATGTTCCTAGAGAGAAAATTCCACCATAATGACATGGAAAATAACATTCATCACCATAAGTATTAATATTATTTGGATTTTAAAAATTATGTTTTATTTTCATTCAAAATAACTTATGTTCGATAAAAACGTATCATTGTTCCCCATAGAGATGAATTTAAAATATCATTATTAGAAAAAATGTGGTTTTTTATTAAATATTATATTTTACATGTTTTTAAGGGATTTTAATGTCCTTGAAAAGTAGGAAACAATTATTTTATTTTTTTAATGTTTTCCCTCAGTACTATCATTTATATATCAATATATAAATATATATATATAATTATTCATTCATTTTTTATTAGGATACTAATTAAGGAATATATAATAAATTTTGTTATCAAAAAATACCTCAAATTATAGTTGTGTATATATTCTGGAATGTAAATTCTTGATATTTTAAAAGAACACTATGATTGATAGCATGTGTTTCATAGAACACTGAGGAAAAACAAATTCCAAAATGTCTTTATTTTTACATGACCGTAATAATATATCCATTAATTTTTTGGGTGTTAATAGGATTAAATATATTAATAAATAAATATTATTATAATATTAAAATAAAAAATTATTCTAAGGTAATTAACTAATGATTTTTTGTAAAGTCATTTTATTTTTCAAATAAATGTTTTCTTTAATAAACATTTTAAATGATGTCTTATATGAAATTTACTATAATTATATTTTTTAACTTATATATAGAAAAGATTTTAAAAAATAATAATCATTTATATAATAAGCAATTACAAATTTTTATGAGGTAGTATAAGGTAATTTTCAAAACATAATCGATTTTTGGGATAAAAAGTGAAAATAATATTATTACCCAATTCAATAACTCTAATGAAACAATTATTAGTTGTATATGATTTGAAAATATTGACAATTATTATTTATAAATATTTCTTTTATGTATGACATAATACATAATCTATATCATTTAGAAAAAAAAATCTTTTCAATTTTTAAAAACATGATTTTATCCATAAAAACCCATTTTTATGAGTTATATGTGTAACCATTTCAAATTGATATTTATCAGTTTTATAATTTTATGAATGTATATTGGATTCCATATTTGGAATCAAATTTTCCACATTAGTTTATTAGGAATATTTTATTCTTGATCATATATTAATTACCAATGTAAAGTAAATATATCAAGAGCTATAGGTGAAATAATATATCATTTTAAAGTATAAAGGTAAAGGCCTAAAATACCTAAAAACAATTACATTATATGGGTGAATGTTTTTATAATATTAAACCACAATTTATAACATTAATTATCAATAAAATTAATTATAATTAATTCCACAAAAATGTGGATGGCCTTATAAATAAAATATTCATTATTTTATGACCTAAATCCATAACCCCCGAGTAGAAATACCATTCCTCACAACCTGAATTATGGTTAAATGTATTTAATCTCATAAAATATATACCAAAATGTCTCATCCACACATTGAAATATTCTGTGTGATTCTTTTCACACCCAAAGAATAATTTCATATTCATTAAGGAGGCCTTAATGGTGTTGATAATCTTAACGTAAATTATTAAGACTACAACTCTTAATTTCCATTCTTTTTGTACCATATAATTATATCCTTAATATATGATGGAATAATAAATATATTATAATTTATATAATTTGTTTTTATACTCCTTATTTAATATATTATATCCATCTCGTTTCTTGCATAATCATATTCGGAAAAATGAATCTATTTTCCTTATTATACCGGCTAACCTTCCCTGTGGAAAATAATATATTCCCTAAAATTACCTCATTCATGGATGGTAATTAAAGAATTATTCTTGATAAATCATAGTTTATAATTAATAATATATCTTATTTCATGTTTTGTGGAAATTGTATTGATATAATATTAAATCAAATGAAACTTTTTCATGATGGTCAGAAAACCCACCAAATAAAAGAAGAATTTAACATTAACATTATCTAAAATAAATCATCGTCATGTAAGAAAGAATAATGATATAAGTTAAATGTAAAACATATGAAGATGAATGAATACTATTTCAATTTTCATATTTATTTTTATTTAAATATAACATGAAAATAATTTTTTTTTCATAATTGAAATGACCCTTAAAAATTGAAACGAATGCACCTGAAAGAATCAAAATAATGAAACATTATAAATGATTGTATGGTGAGATATTATAAAAGTTTAATATATAAAATTATATATATAAATATTATACTATAAGTAATTAAAAATATTATTTATACCATTATATAGTATGTCAATATGAAAAATTCTGAGGGAAGTGTGAGGTATATCATTCAAATCTAACTTTTACTTTTAGAAGTTATATGCCTTATTCACCACTTATTTCATTTTTTGTTCATATACCCCCATTTGATATATAATATGAGTAATATGATTTTATTAATTATTTTAAATGTTCCATTATATAGTTATTCAATTTATGCAACATAAAATTTGACTAATTAAAAAGTGGAATGGGAATCATGAAGAAAATATCCATTCTTTGGGTTAAATATCTATTTCCATGATTTTATCATAATAAGATTATTTATCAAATATATATTTAATATATTAAATTTAATTTCCACGGAAATTATTTTTATTCATAATATATTAATATATCTAATTAATATGATTTATTATCAATTAATGATATGATATTTATAAGGGACCATCAATGAAAAATATCATTAATTTTTTCCCTTAACACTCTATTATTCTTCTATATTATACTATTATAAAATTTATTTGAATTTTTTTTAATATTATCATGTGTTTTTTTAATTTCATTTTTACTCACATTTTATTTTCTTTAAATATTTTTAATGTTATGTTATGTTATTTTGTAAATAATGTTCATTGAGAAATATTTTGATAAATAATATTATATTAATGTTTTAACAAATATTTAATAAGTGGGTTTTTCCTACAATCATGATTCATTAGTTTTTGTAAAAATAATTTCTATGTTTGGATGCTTATCATTACATGAATTTTTTCTTTTATATTTATATAGAATTTTATTCATAAGTTATTTGTAATGAGAAAAACATTATTTTACTCAATAAATTGTCAATGATCTCATTAAATATATTTCTATATATTTCAGAATCCTATATTGAATCATATTTTTAATTTAGGTAAATATATATTGAATCCATGTTTCATATTTTATTAAATGGATTAAGATATTTTCAATTAGGTATATACTATTTTTACAATATTCACCCTATTAATCTAGATTGAATGGGATTATTTTTACTAGAAGAGGAATTTAATTTATATTTCATATTCTAGATTCAATACAAATGTTTATGTTGATTATTATTCCCCCATTTCATATATTCAATGAATTAGAAATATTATCTCAATTTTTGTGATAGTTATACCCCCGTAATACACAAGAACATCTCATGAGAAAAACTACTCTCGTTATTTTTTAATGTATTACTTGTTTAGTTATCATGTCATTAATACATAATTGAAGGAATTATTATGATGTATAACATAATCAATTTCATAATTTAGATATTATATATCAATTTCCATGTGATTATTTGATTAGTATAATATAAATTTCAATTTTTAATAGATCATGAGGTTATTCATATAAAATTTTTCGATCATCTTTTATTCTTTCCATATCATGCTATATTTATTAGATAAATTAAATGTGTTTCAATTATTAACCTTTCCATTGATGATATTTATTATTTATGCAAGGTTCATCTATGTACATACCATTACAATGGATCAGTGATCAAACCATTAATATGTTATATTTCTCCTATGTATTCAATGATGGTTATTATTACTAACATACACAGATAAGCTAGTATGAAAATGTTTTTCTAAAATAAATTGTTAGGTATAATTCTATGTTTTAAATTTAATTGGATGACTCAATTATGAATCATTTTTCACATAAAACTTAAATAATCATCCTTTTGGGATGTGAAAACTGATCTCTTATGCCAATACAATTATGTAACCACCGAATCAGGGATACTAGGGCCAATGAATTTATAGTCAGTATCGGGGCTTGTTTATTAGAAACGTTGGGTACTAGAATTAGGAAAAAATAGATTACATAATACTACCCTATGTTTTTCAATTGAGAATAAGTTTAAGTATATGATAAAATCCTATATATTTGGAAATGACCTTGGGTAACCTTGGATAATCCCCATGAATCATTGGATGAGGATATTGTGTCATGATTTATAAATTGTAAAGACCTGGAATTTCCATGTAATTTTTTAATTATATGGGAATTCTATGAGTTCGAAAAAATTGACGGCGCAAGATTCTGAGTTCGATGTGACCAGAATGAATTTATGAACTTTTTTAGGTACGTTTAGTAAATGTGCTAGCATATTTTTTAAACTTTTGAATTGGTTCGTAGAATTTAAATCTGAGGACATCGTTGAAATTGCAATGCCTATATTCTCTTAATGATGCTTTCAAGTCCACCGTAGTTGGACGAGGGTGAAAGATAGTTTTCGTTATTTTCATGTAATAAGAAAAATAAAATTTCTAACATTTTTATTTTTATTTTTGAATCCTCTCTATATGAGTTATTGAGGTAGGGAACATATAAAATAGAAACCCCCCCCCCCCCCAATTACATTCTATCGGTGGGGACCATCAGAACCCCCCTTTAATGGGAGACAACTGTTGGACTTCATCCCATAAATTAAATTAGGCCAACAACACATTTTATTTTTGGATCCAACTAAAAATTAATGAAATGTGTTGAAATTTTAATTGTTCCAAATTTTTTTATCTACTTAAATTAAATTATATTGTCAACTCTTTCCATTGGGAGTATTTGGCTGGAAAAGGAGAAGGGGATAACATGTGGATGAACATTATCTTTAACAAAGAACTCCTCCCAACAAAGATCTTAATCAATGAAGAACGCACCATCTTCTCCAACAAAGAACATGCTACCTCCAACATGGGACGTCTTCCACAATGATGAACATGCATCTGCCCTTCCGTCTTCATCGACATCAAAAAAAGAGGTAGGGGTTTTGTTATTCTTCATGTTTTACGTTTAATTAATCCTTGTGATTTGCGTCCTACTATACTAATGTGGAGGGAGTAGGCGAAACGAACACAACCCGATCCCTCCACTGTTCTTCATTGTTGGTGTGTTCTTCACAATGTCGGAGGACATCAACCGATACTGGTGGGGAATGATAAGGATGTCCAGCACCTCCGTCGACCCTGAAGAAGGTGGCAACGTGACTACACCATCGGAGAAGGGTGGAAGCCCATCGGCCGCGACAGAGCAAAGGAGGTGGCTTGCCGCACAATGGGGATGGATGTGTGAATCAGCGCCTCCCTGCGGGGAAGGGCTGTGGCATGTGATGCCCGACAAGGAAGGGCCACAACGCCACGCAGAGAGGACGGTGGGCCATCCGACTAGCCACAACAGACCGCCACCCCAAACATCGTGCTCCCCCCACGCATCGTGGCCACCCCACTCTACGGGCTGCCCAACGTGGGCTGGGCAGTGCCACATGGGTTAGCCCACCCAGCGTAGGCTGGCCTACCTAGTGCAGAACAGGCCGGACCTAGTTGGTCGGGCCATGTCGGTCCAACCGAGTCAGACCTGACCCGCACCAGGTTTGACCCATCCCATATTTTTTGTCATAACATTAACATTGTGCTTCCATTGGATGAACCATCAGTGGCACCAAAAATCTTGGAGCACGATGGTCGATTTTGTATACCCCACATGAGGTTTGGATAAATTTTGGGTACAGTCCAGCTGGATCGAGCACGAATCGAACTGGGCCCTTAGGACTAGAAGGCTAATAACTTATAGACCATGCGTCTGAATGACGCACCATCTATTATGTTGAGACCCATTTCATCTGGATATCCATTGGTATAATTCTTCGTGGGACTTATGGAACGTGGAGAATATACCAAAAGCATGAAAGGAATACTCTCCTTGAGATGAGAAATCTTAGTGTGGGTACCATGTAGCTGGCTATGATGATCTACTGATGATGTACTAGAATTCTATGAGGTTCTGCCGATGTATGGACGATGTACTAGGATCATATGTGGTCCAGACAATGTAATGGCTATGTACTAGGATATTGTTTCGGTCTGAAAATTTACTAACGTTGTACCAGGATCATATGTGTGTCCGATGATGTAAAAACCTTGAACTAGGATCCTATGTGGGTCTGGTGATTTATTGACATTGTACTGGGATCATGTGTGGGTTTGACGATGTGAAAACATTGAACTATGATCCTATGTGGGTATGACGGTGTAGCAGGATCCTGTGTGGGTCTACAATTTGGGATTCTTTGTGGGTATACCTCTTAAAAGAGTAAGATGATTCAGTAGTTATATTTATTCATCTCTACTACAGTACCTATGTTATACCTTGAATGAGATGAATTCTTACCCTCATGGTGATACGTTGGTCCTATTCTTCTCTGTGGAGTACATGTGTGGTGCTTTCCTTTGTGGTGATATCTTGGGGGTATTAATATGTGTGGAGTAACTGTTTGGTACTTTCCTTCATTGTATTACTTATTTTGTGGAATAGTTGATCTTTGGGCTTTCTTAGTTGGACCTTGTGTTTTCTCATGTCTCGGATCGGTATACTTGATAACATAGGTATATGTATGGGCATATACCTAAGTTGGGTTTTCACTGGATTACATTATTTTTGGTTTATCCAATCTGGATTTTGAGAGACCTTGAGGGTCTCGGGGTCCCTACAGAGTATTTTCATACTCACCCCTTCACGGGATATGCCCACACATTGTTGTGTTTAGTGTAGACGATGGACTGCGCTGACTGAGGATGACAGTGCTAGGACAAAAGGTATCTCGACAGTGGACTTAGATGAGGCGTACTTTAGATACAACCATTTGAGAGCTGTACCTACCTTTCAGGAAGGATCCTTGGTGGGTGTTCATAGGATCTGTTTTAGTTTCCTTGTACATTTCAGTTTATGGTACTTTCTTATTGGGCCTGTATTCTTGTCTCTATTACTTACTGTACTCACTTTATCTACAATACAATTTTCCTCTATTCATATATTGTTTTGTGTTTGGTTGCATGTTTTTATAGGATATAAAGGAAATGTCTTCCCAGATTTTCGGAATACGCCTTTCGGTGCATGTCTCCAGCCCCTGGCCGATGAATGGAGAGCTTGGGGTTGTCATGGAACAAGCCTAGGGGGACGGGTCGTGAAAAATTTGTATCAGATGAGTCGGTTCTACCGTAGAACATTGGACATTGATATTTTTAACAAAAACTGTGTTATGTGTAGTGAGTGTGGTTATTAGATTTGGGAATCATGTGTGGGTGTGGCGGCTGACATATTCATACCACATGACCCTGACTTCTGAAACAAACTATGTGGCCGAAAACACTGATTGTGTTTGTGTTTTCAAGAGTTTTCATTGTGATATATTTGAGTCAGCTCATGAGGTATAACTTTCCGACCATGGAATAGATGTTTATTTACAAGACTCCTCCACATAGATACCCAGCTAGGGTTCTTGAGATAGTATGCACTGATATCCCACAGATCAATGAGGCCTCGGTACAGGGCCCACTTCCAGTAGAATCACCAGCGGAGGCACTAGAGGTACCATTACCCATTAGGCCACTGATGCCACCTGACCTAATAGTAGAGTGTGCTCACCATTGGTGCGCGTTGCATGAGTTCTAGCACCAGAGGCCACCCAGGTTCAGGGGAGAGATGGACCCACATGAAACTGATGATTGGCTAGAGGTTGTGGTGGGATTCATTCGACTAGTAGGGACACCTACTAATCTGATGGTGATCCTTGCATCTAGTCATCAATAAGAAAAAATATGTAGATGGTGGAGATTCATGCTCTAGGTTAACGATGTTGGGACACTTCTATGGGTAGAATTTGAGAGCCTGTTTCTGGAAGAGTTTTCCCCGTGACTCTTCGTGCAGTGCGCATACATGAGATGCTTCATCTGCAGCAGGGCAACATGACTATGGCTCAGTACTTAGTGAGGTTCAACGACCACTCACACTACTGCACTAATATGGTATGGGACCCATTCTTCAGGGCTTGAATCATCGAGTAAGGACTCATGTTGGAGTTCATGGCTTCCATGATCTCACTCAACTTCCCAACGTAGGTGGGGGTGTTAGAGAGATCCCTCTTAGTGGAGAGTTTTCTTACCGAGGAGTCACCAGCAGTGATACCCACCACCATTAGTCATGTATCAGAGTCTTATGTATGTTTTAGAAGACAAATTTCATAGAGGTCCAAGAGGACCAAACCTATAGGTGGACGACGGTCGTATTCATGGTCGGTTGTGCGGGGTACTAGAGACAGAGCTAGTCATGCAAGGAACATGCATTGTTTCACATGCGGCGGGCAGGGCCACATGGCTCATGACTGTCTAAACCGCCATACAGATGATCCGTAGATGGTTGAAGGGCCACCTAGGAAGAAAAAAATGTTCGACCGAGGAGGTACGTAGGGAGAATGATGACGTGGAAGAGGAGCTGTTGGCTTTATCCATACAGTTGAAGACTCCTACAAGAGCATATTTGATGATTACACACTAGTACCGACATTGTGATCTTACTCTAGGAGGTGAAAGCTTTGGGTGGATCTCATAGTAGTGGCGTCAAGGCCTTACGATTTCATCTTAGGTATAGAATAGTTACCTACAGTCCATTCTCAGAGTGACTATATTAGGCGCAATGTGCGATGTATCCACATGGATGAGACCAGGTTTACCTTCACACAAAAGGAAAAAACCTCGTGACAATGACATTGGCTTTATTTCCTCCGGGACCATGACATCGAGATAGTATATACTCATTGGAAGGGGAACATTGTAGCAGATGCACTCAGTGGGAGATCTGGAATAAAACTTCTAGGCTAGGAGAAAGAGTAGTTGGTCGCTTTACAGATATCCTTTCTCGATCGAGATGCAACAACTGTTCTTCTATAACTTATAGTCACTCCCACACTTCTTCAACGAGTTAGGGATGCGCAGTGTGGGGATACTTACTATGAGGCTCGACTTGCACACATATCCACAAGGTAGTCACCTTATGTATTTTATAAAGGTGGGGAGTATGTACTTATTTTCAAAGGATGTAACATGGTACCCGTGTTGTTTCTAGTGGAGGTGTTGAGGGTGTTAAAAAAATATCCTCTAGAGGTACATCCAAGAGTGGCGAAGATGTACTAGGAACTCTGAAGATAGCACTGGTTGCTGGGAATGAAGAAACCAGTAGCATCGTTTGCCTCTCGTTTCCATAGTTGTCAGCAAGTGAAGGTGGAGCATCAGGTACCAGTAGGCTTGGTTCAGACATTAGAGGTCACATAGTCGATGTGGGATGTGATATTCCTAGAAATCGTGATAGGACATCTAGGTACATCTAAGGGTCATGATTCCATCTGGGTGATCATTGACCAACTCACCAAGTCAGCCCACTTCTTACCGATTAGAGAGCAGGGTTCAACAAAGATCATGGGACAAATTTATGCGCAGGAGATTGTGAGTCTATATGGAGTAACCTCAATTACTTTCTCCATTCGTGATACACGTTTTACATCCTGGATATGGAAGGGGATTTATGAAGTCTTTCTGGACGCATCTTCCTTTGAGCACTGTCTTCCATCCTCAAACGGATGGACAGACTGAGTAGACAATTTAGTCCCTCGAGTACATGCTATGTACTTGCGTCCAAGACTTTGGTCATAGTTGGTATTCTCACATTCCTTTTAGGGAGTTTTCATACAAAAAATCCAATGCTCCACCATTGGAATGGAATCCTTCAAAGAATTATACGGAAAACGTTGCAGGTCGCCTATTTGATGGACTAACATAGGGGAGTAAGCCATCATGGGACCAGAAAAGGTATGAGTTACGATAGAGAAGGTGCAGATCAACAAGGGATGGATGAAGGATGCACAGAGAAAACAGAAGACTTCGGTTGATAGGAGACTAAGGCCTCAGGAGTTCTTGGATGGAGACCACTTCCTTCTACGGGTCTCACCTCGAAGAGGTTTGTAGAGATTTGGCTGGGGTGGAAAGTTATCTCTGAGGATCATTGGACCCTTCCAGGTCCCCAACACAGTTGTAAAGGTGTCTTACGGCCTAGAACATCCCCCTAAGTTGCACCTGGTGCACAATTTCTTGCACATATCCTAGCTGAGGAGATACATGCTGGATACTTCTCACATCATTCACCATGGAGAGCTAGACATCGGTGATGGGGAGACATTTATGGAGGTTCTAGTAGAGATCGTGGATCGACGACAGTGGGTCATTTGTGGGTGGTTGATACCTCTGGTGTGCGTTTGCTGGAAGGAGGAGTACCTCCAAGAGAGAACATGGGAGCGAGAGGCTTAGATTCATGCTCAATACCCCCACTTGTTTTACTAGTTTTGTAATGTGCCTTTTTGGGATGCACAAACCTGAGGTGAGGAGATTGTAATGACCCAAAATTTCCATGTAATTTTCTTTAATTATATGATAATTTTATGAGTCTGCAAAAATTGAAGGCGCATGAATCTGAGGCCTGGTGTGTCCAGAATAAATTTAGGAACTTTTTTTTAGGTACGTTCAGTAAACGTGCGAGTTGGTTTTTTTATCTTTTGAACTGATGCTCAGAATTGAAATCTGAGGACACTGTTGAACTTACAGTGCTGATATTCACTTAAGGAGGATTTCATATCAACCGTATTTGGTTGAGGGAGAATGTTAGTTTTTTTCATTTTCATATAATAATAAAAATAAAATATTTATCATTATTATTTTTATTTTTGAAACCTCTCTACATGTGTTATAGAGGTGGGGACCACTCAAGCTAAAAAACCCGCCCTAATAAAATTCTAGCGGTGGGGACTGCCCGAACCCCCCCCCCCCCCTTATGGGAGATAACTCTTGGTCTTCCTCCCGTAAATCAATTAGGCCATCTCCCCATTTAATTTATGGATCCAACTAAAAATTAATGAAATGTGCCAGCATTTTAATTGTTCCAACATGATTTATCTACTAAATTTAATATATATTAGAACATATTGCCTTTGGGAGGTTTTGGTTTGAAAAAGTGGAGGGGAGAACATGTGGAGGAACATTCTGTCCATTGAAGAACACCTCCCAACGAAGATCTTCTTCAAAGAAGAATGTTCCATATTCTCCCACAAAGAACGTTCTATCTCCAACGTGGGATGTCTTCAACAATGATGAACCGATGTTCTCCCTTCCCTCCTCATCGACATTAAGAAACCTCTGAGGTAGTGGTTTTGTTATTCATCATGTTTTATGTTGAATTAATCCTCTTGATCTACCTTCTACTAAACGACTGCAGTTGGAGGGGGACAAACAAACACGACCTGATACCTCTTCCATTCTTCGTGGTAGGTGTGTTTTTCGTGATGGAGGAGGAAGTCTACCGACAATGATGAGGAATGAGAATGGTGGCCAACACCACGTCTGGCCACGACTAAGGGGGTAGCGCGACTGTGCCACCAATGAAGGGTTGCGGCCCGTCAGCCAAGGGGGAGAAAAGGCGGCGCCCGACTGCACAATGGGGTATTGTGGCGTGCGTCCACACCACCCAGCAAGGAAGGGTCACAACTTGTGCCACAGTGACGAAGGGAGGATGGCTGGCCGAGGTAGCTGCCGGCGAAGCCACACCATGCGACCACACCGCGACGGATCGTGGCACCGTGACCGCCGCTCTGTGTCGCGTCCCACCTTCCGCTCCATGACCACCTTGATCCCCGGCCCCCTAGCGTGGTGCGGGCCGGATCCAACGGGTCGGGCCTAGTCAACCCAAACCGAGTCGGCCCAGACTAGTTCTGGCTGGAACGGTCCAACCGGGTCCGACCGGACCCGAACCAGTTTCCACCCATCCCATACTTTTGGCCATAACATTGGAACTGGGCATTCGTTTGACGAACTGTCTATGGCACCAGAAACCAGGGAGTGATATGGTCCTTTTGGTATACCCCCGTTGATATTTTTTAAAAGTTGGGTTATGGCTGGGTTGGATCGAGCATGAATCCAACCAGGCCGTCTAGACTAAAAAGATAATAATATACAGACTGGGTGTACGAATGAAGCTTTGTCTATTGCGTTGAGACCCCTTTTACATGGTGGTTCATTGGTATACTTATTCATGGGACTTGTGGAAATTGGGGTATCGAACAGTAGCTTGAGGAGCTGACTCTCCTAGAGACGAGCATGCTTAGTGCAGGTACCCTATAACTAGCTGTGAAGATGTACCAGGATCTTGTGTGGGCCTGATGATGTATAGACGATTGAATAGGTTCATGTGTGGGTCTGATGATGTACTGAAAATGTACTAGGATCCTATGCGGGTCTGACGATGTACTGGCAATGTACTAGGATCCTGTGAGGGTCTGACGATGTACTGACGATGTACTAAGATCCTATGTTGCTCTGACATTGTACTGATGTTGTACTAGGATCATGTGTGGGTTTGAAAATGTACTAACATTGAAATAGGATCCTGTGTGGGTCTGATGATGTACTGATGTTGTACTAGGATCTTATGTGGGTTTGACGATGTACTATCATTGAACAAGGATCTTGTGTGGGTCTCACTGTGTACTAGGATCCTGTGTGGGTATGACGATGTACTAGGATCCTTTGTGGGTCTGCAATTTTGGATCCTCCATGGGTATACCTCTTAAAAGAGTAAGAAGAGTTATTAGTTACAACTAATCATATCTGATACTATACATATGTTATACCTGGTCTGAGCTGAATTCATACCCTAATGGTGATACCTTTGTGGTATTCTTTTGTGTGGCGTACATGTGTGGTACTTTCCTTCATGGTGATATTTTAGTGGAATTATTTTATGTGGAGTACCAGTGTGGTACTTTCCTTCATGGTGATATTTTAGTGGAATTCTTCTATGTGGAGTACCTGTGTGGTATTTAACTTCATGGTATTCCTTCCTTTGTGGAACAGTTGAGCTCGTGCTTTTGGAGTTGGACCCTGTGTTTATTCATGACTGGGATGGGTATAATTGATAACATAGGTATATGTATGGTCATATACCTATGTAGGGTTTTCACTGGTTTACATGCTTTGTTGTATATCATTTTTGAGTTTTTTGAGACCTTTATGGTCTCAGGGTCCCTACTAAGTATCGTTATACGCACCCCTACTTGGGAAATTCCCACCCCTTGTTTTGTTTTTTGCAAACGATGAACATCACTGACTAAGGATGAGAATACCCAGACTGGAGGTATCTTGGTGGTGGGAATAGATGAGGCGTACTGTAGATATGACCGTTCAAGATTTGTACCTACCCTTCCGGTGGGATCATTGAAAGGTGTTCACATGAGCTGTTTTTGTTTACTTGTACCTTTTAGTTTCTTGGACATTCCAGATGGGCTTGTATTCTGGACCCTTTTAATTGTTGTACTCACAATATTTACTATTCAGTTTACCCGTGTTCGTATCTTGATGTGTGTAGGGTTGCGTGTGTTGACAGGATATAATGGAAATTCCTTACAAGTTTTAGGGAATACGCTTTTCAGTGCTAGTCGCCAGCCTCTGGCCAATGGAAGGCTGGCTTGGGGTAGTCACGGTATGGGCCCTAGGGGACGGGTCATGACATAAATACGTTGTACATAGTTTCATAGTTACATAATATAATAATATGATTATTTTAGATGGATTCCTACACATTGTTATGGGTTTATTCATTAGTAGATGCTAGAATAAACTAGGTTACCACTAAATTTTATGGATAATGTTTTGAAGATCAAGTAATTTGGATGATGACACAAGTAAAATGTAATTTTATTATTCCTAATAATTTATCATGACTTGTGACTAAAAACATGCACCACAGATAACTCATGGACTCACCAAATGGGAGGAGGGTAATGTTCCCTTATAGGCAATTTTGGGGAAATATTGGTTAAATGTGTTGTTTTATGTATAATGTTTAAGAAGAAACACCATATTGATTGTCATATATGAAAAATAATATGTGTTGTGATTAGAAAAAATTATATAATGAAATTAAATTATAAGGAAAATTGAAATGTTTGGAATAAAATTCTACCTATGATTTTATATATAGTTTGTTGTCTTAAATAAACAAATTATTATCATTATAAAAATAGTTGTTATATGGGGGAAATTCAGGATAAGAATCACTAATTTTATATGTGTAATTTTTATACTGGTTTTCATTATGAGATTAAAAATGGCATATCAAATAAATGAGGACTATGATGATGATGTTTATTTAATTTTTATATTAATGAAGAGGAATGATAAATTTAAAGGGTATATGGATTCATGAATTTTTTTTGTAAAATTATCAATGATATTATGGTTTTAATAATCTAGAAATAAATGATGAATGTACTACAATTCATCTTCATTATGGATTGGAAATCATTTGATGAATAGTACTAGTATCCTAGAGAGGTGATTATTTTGCAAGATGATCATTGGAAGACAAATTATTAATGGAAGATAAATTTGTTTAATGTTGAGAAAATAATGAAAAGGAGATGTTTATACGATTTTATTATTGATAATGAAACTGGTTATCAGGTTTATGGACTATGAAATCCTTATTAGATTAACCAAATTTTTGGATTTAAGGAATATATTAAAAAATATGATAATTTGTTTCATAAGAATTCATGTTTTCATTTAGATTTTATCTTGGTAAATTTATTCCTATATTTGATATGTGACATTAAGTGTTATCGAAGTTTGTATATGGAACATAATTTCTTCTTTTTTATGAAAATTTACAGACCACACCTCTAAATATAAGGTCTTTTAATTCGGACAATCATATTTTAAATGGGTGTTATGATAAACTAATTATGATATTGATTTTGTTGAACAACAAATATTGCTATTTTTTGATAACAAATGCTAAGAATTTTATCAATAGAATATATTTATATTCATATGAAATGAATTTTGGATCTTTTGATTTAATAAATGTTGTTAGAGAATGAAAATTTATCTTTCAACATCCATTTCATTTTATAAGAGACTATGTGGAAACATACTGAATGAGATAAAATTGTTGAGATCATACTTATAAATCATTTAAATTTTTTGGTGAGTCATTTTACTAGAAAGTAATATAATTCCTCAACTCTATGATGTGTATTTTTGGAACAAAAACGTTATTCATTTTATTTTCGTAAAAAAAATCATTGGCATTTTAACCTATCCCTAATTTACATATTGTGTAATGGTAAAAATTATAATGACCATGACCTATATCACTCTCTATCATAGAAAAATATTTAAATTTATATTACAATTCCTCATTTTCACTTCTAACTAATGATAATTGATATGTAATCCTAGTTTTGTTGTGATCTTCAAATTTTACATTACATTTATTTAAGAGGAAGTCACTTTAACACATTTTATGATGTTGGATTTTTATAATAGTATTTTTAAATGGAATCCCCCATATCAAAACACTAACATTATATTAATAATACTAAATATTTTTATGTAGGATATAATGTAGGGGCCAAATAATGTAAAAGAACATTATATTCGATAGGTTAAATAGCAAAGAACACTAGGACAAAGTAAACTCAAAAATATCATTATTGGATCATGACCATCGTAAAATGTCATTAAAATGGATTTTCTGAATATAATGAAAAATATTTTAAAATAATTTTTTTTTGTATTCAGTGCAAATTAAATCAATCTTAATAAATTATCACAAAATAATATGTATTGTCGTTTTATTCATCAAATACATGTTTTTTTCAATTAAATGTTTCCTTTAAAAATATAATTATAATTATTTATTTGATAAAATAAATATAATAAAAGTTTGATATTTATTAAATATATTTTTGATAAAATAATCATAATTTTTTACTCATCATGTAAAAATTCTTTTATAGTAAATTATAATAATTTTCTAAAAAAGTTGAATTTTTGGGTAAAAAGCGAGAATATTACATCAATAGAATAACACAACTCCTAGAAAATAATTGATATATGATTCCAATATCATATTTATTAATCCCTATTTTCTATAAAACTTTATTAAATAATTTAAAAAATTCAAAATTATTTATATTAATAAAAATTTTGTTAAATGATTTGAAAATTTTGATTTCCACTCTAAAAAAACAATATTTATGAGTTATATAAGTAAAATATTTATAATTGATTTTTCTTTCACCTATTAAACAAATAATGTAAAATAGAATCAATAATTTTTACATGGATGTCCAAATTACATGAAAAGGTTATTTTTAATTTTCTTCCAACAATAAAATACCATTTTATAAAATGTTATACCACAATATAGGTAAAAGAATGTCAAAAGAAAATGATAAAATTTAACGGCCTAAAATATCTAAAAACTAAAAAATTAAAGGGGTGGAAGAGATTTACCTCAAAAAAAAGCATTAACAACATTTATTATAAATATAATTATGTGTTTTTAGGAAAAAAAACCAATCTTCTCGGCCTTAAAAATGAAATAATAATTATTGAGTCACATAAAAACACACCTCTAAAAGATTAAGTATCACTCCTCACCAACCACATCCTCCCTACAGGTATTGATTATATTAAAATTTCTTCCAAAACCTATCATCCCCCTCCCACATTATCTTGTTGATGGCCTCAACCAAATACTGATTTCATGTATTAAGGGTTTTATCAATGATGTGATATTCAAGATGTAACTTTTTCAATCGATATATCATAATTTCATTTCTTTTTTCACCTTATCATCACCTCGTTCATCCATATATGAATAATACCTAATTTACAATGTATACAAATGAATTTTATTATTATAATTTAATATATTTTAACAATCCTTTTTATTACCCCCTCTTATTCAATGAAACTATATTATTTCAAAAATTATGCTAGTTAATTGTCTACAATGTAGATGATTTTTTATTATCCATTTCCTCCTTCAAAACTGGTCATAAAATTAATGTTCTCGTTAAATATTATTTTAATTGGTCTATTATAAATTATTTCACATTCTTAGACTAATATAATTCCATAATATTAAATAGAACTAACTTCGTTCATGATGGACAGAAAAAAAAATTACAAAAACAATCATTAACATTTTATCAAATAAATCATTCCAATATTGGAAATAAAAATTATATATTTAATCATTAAAACATTTATAAAAACATGAATAATATTTCATTTCAATTTATATTTTTTATTTCCATTTTACAATTAAATCCAAAATTATACCCAAGTGAACTGTCCATGTAACAATTAAATGAATTCACCAGATGTAATGAAACGAATAAAATATTATTAATGGATTTGTGTTATGATGTTATAAACTATAATTTCAGTTATTTTAAATATTAATATGGTTTTGGAGTGAATTTTCAAATTATTTAAACTTTTATATTGTATTTTATTCTACTACCAAATGGGAAGGGTCAGGTAAGGCTTTCTAATCTCACTTTTTCATATGTGAGATATATTCCTTATTCACAACATAATTTCATTATTTGGATTTATATATTTCTCTATTGAGATATAATATCAGGAATATAATTATTATAATGATATTAAATAGTTAATTATATAATTATTACATTATAGGGTAATATTATTTGACTGATTTCAATTTGATAATGGAATTTATAACCTAATTTCTATTCTATGGGTTAAATATCAACTTCAATGATTATGTCATAGTATGATTTTTTGTGAAAATAATATTTAAAATATTATATTTTATTTCCTATATTTTATATGGAATCATAATAAATATACATATTTTATTTATTTTGTTAAATTTCACTTCAATTATAGGATATTTATAAGGGATATTTAATTAAAAATTATCTTATTAATTCTTCCCTTAAAATACCATTTTTCTTCCTTTTCGCATGAATTCATTTTTTTATTTTTTATAATATTGTTTTATGTTTTACATTTTTTTACTAATGGTTGACTAAATAAAAAATATATATAGAATTGTATATTTTTTAGTTTTCTAAATAGTGTTCTTGGGTGCTTTCATAAAAATATATATTAATGTAATGTTTTCTAAACAGAAATGTCACAAACGGTTGTCCCCACTATCATAATTCCTTAATTTCATTATTTATATTTTTACAAATTTTTATTTTATCGTCAATGAAAATATCTCCATTTATAATTGTATGCAATTTCCAACATAAGTGATTGTAATAGGGAAAAAGTGGTATTTTCCTCAATAAGTTCTTAACAGTCAAATTTAATGTATTTTTATCTATTTAAATATATTTTGGTGACTATAATGATTAATTTATGGTGATTACAAAATAAAAAGTATTCTATATTTTATCAAATAGTTTATGAACAGTTTTATTGGAGATGAACTATTTTGAAACCATTCACCGTATTATTCTGCACGGTTTGTAATTATCATTTCTAATTGAGGTTATTTAATGTTATTAAATATATTTCATAAAAAATATATAAATTTATTATGTATCCATAATATCATAGTTTAAATTAATTGGAAATATCATTTAATGTCTTGGGCCCCTTATATCCCCTCTATGCATTGATATGTATGTTGAGACAAACTTTTCTAGGTTTTGGATATTGCCTTATGTATTTATGTATGTTGTATTGGAAGAAGACTTGATGTCATGATTATGATGTTTTAAATAATGAATTCCATTATTATAATATTATTCATTTACTTCAATTTGATTTTACTATTAATAGAATATTCATGGTTATTTTTCAAGCACATTTGATTATTTATATGGAATTTTTTGATAATATATTAATCTGGCCATATTATGATCATGTTATTGATTAAATGAATTTTTTTTCAGTTATTTATATTTATATAATTGATATTTCTTATTTATGAAATATTCTTCTATGTACAATCCTTTAATAAGAATTTGATATCACCCATTTAGTATGTTTTAATTTTTCCCCAGCATGTGATGATGTTTATTATAACTGGTATAGAGGGATAAGCTAAGGGGAATAATGGTTTCTAAAACATATTCATGTGTTTTATTTAATGTTTTTAATTATAATGAAATATTGGTTTATGAATGTATCTTTCCAAAACTAGAAAACTATTTAGTCCTTCAGGATGTGATTCCATGTGACATATGCTATTGTAATAGAGTAACCACCGACAATGGGATACTAGGGTCGGGGTCCTTTAAATTGGTATTAATGAATGTTTGGTAGAAACCATGTGTATTAGATTTTTGAAAATATTGCTTTTTTAATTTAACCATTTATAAAACATTATCTATAAACATATGTATATGAAAACATCATATCAATTTTTTAATGATCATAGATATCATATGACTATCCTAATGACTCACAGTTGTAGAAAAATGGGTCATTATTAAGAAATAATGGAAATATTATTTCATTGTTATGTAAAATTTCAATCTTAATATTATAGTTTAGTGCATTGATATTTATTTTTGTTTTATTAAAAGGTGGAAACAATAAGGGATCTTATTAACATTGAATGTGATAGAAATTTCTTTTATGAAAAAAAAAATCTGATTTTGACAGGTGTAATTGATATTTTGATTATCCCTAACATGTTACCATGATATATGAATAACAATAGTCACTTTATCTAAATATAGGAATCAATAGAGAATATAATGACAGAGTTCCTCGAGAGCAATGGTGGTGGAATTCATGGATAAAAGTTGAATAATTTATCTACATGGGGAGAATATGGGTTGAGAATCCCATTTCAATGTATTAGTTGATCACATAGATAATTTTTATTGAAAATATGGATACAAAAAATAATTAATGATTAAAAATGATATATTATTGAATAATGTTCTCCTTTAATAATTAACAATATTTTAATGTTCTAAATATAATAATTATGAGAATTTCAGAAATCTAATTCCATTGGGTTAAACTCTTGATAAAATTTAGTAATGTTATATGAGTAATTGATATATTGTTAATTATGATGAGACAAAAAAAAGAAATATAAAAGGAATATGGAATTAGATGATGAAGTTTAGTTAATAGTATATTAATGAAGTTGAATAGCTGATTTCATTTGTATTTAGATTCATGAATTATGTTGTAAAATTTTAAAAAATAATACATTTCTATTAATCAAGTTGTATATGAGTAATGAACTACATTGCATATTCGTTAAGGATTTGAGTTGGAACTTGGATCATTATTGAGGTGTAGATACTTTTCTTTTTGTAAATTTTTGGTTTAAATTCTAAAATATAGCCTAATGTGAATGCACATTAGGGTCATAGATGTCTTAATTTTTTCATGGTATGTTTCATAGCCCAGAACCAAGATATTGGGTGTAAATTGGATTGATCATGGTTAGATTATACAGTGCGGGAAAGGCCACAGATTATACAAAACTATGAAGGGAATGGGATGAGAGTATAATGAGGATGGACAACTATACAAAACCATATGATATTGGAGAATGGTAATGTAACTAGGTTAGAAATTTTGACACAGTTTAACCACACATATTTCTCATGGTCAGTTAACTCATGTGTGTAATCCATGCACTAAGTCCCTTACTATATGTTATGATGAATAGTTGGAAATTGGTTTAGTAAATTGTTCCCTAGAACAATAAATCCCATAATTTTGGGAAAACATAATGATTGAAAAATAAATTTGAACCTATATTAAACCAAAATTGAGTTTTTTATCATTCACAACAAAGAGGTCATATTTAAAACCTAATTAGAGATCTATCATGGGATTTGATGTAAATCTCCAATCTGATCTATGAATTTGAAATCGTTCATCTTGTTGGATCTATAACTATATGAATTAAATTATGTATTCATCAATATATATTCTTATGGATATTGGTTACACTATTTTGGTGCAAGCCATTTTTCCTTAAAATTTCGTTCTTCAATCATTATTCAGATTTCTCCCGATATATTTCAAATTAATAGATGTTAATGGATGAGCAATCAACCATAGACTAAAGGTAGGTTTTCTCATGTCTATCACATAATGTAGAGCTATTTACATATTCCATCAGGCTATATTCCAAATTTATAGTGATCATTTTAAATTTAAATTAAATGATGTAATTTCTAGGAATGATCAACATAATTAAATAGGATCTTTGAGTGTTGTTATAGCTTGATAACCATTAAATGAATCAACCACTGGGTGTGTTAATTATTAAATGGATCTTATAATTAGTTTTCCTCTTAGAAACCCTGACATGTTCCATTAACCCATTCATGGGATTTCAAACATGAATTTTAATATTAATTTTATTATATATCAAAATATGATTGATGTTTATTTTGAATCTCAATTGAAGTGATTAATGGTAATTGATGGATTGATCATGACCATTTCCACTATCCGTTAATTAGATTTCGATTCATGTGATGCATGATATATTAAAATTCACATGTGTGTGATGTGATGTAAATTCTTTAAATTTTCATGATTATGAATAAATGGTTATTTTTATTATTTTACACATTTGAGTTATATAGATTACATTCCATGTAATAGAATGTAGGGATTGGGAGTATAGTTTTTGTAAAATTACACGTGTGAGTTTTTATAATGAAATCATTCAACGAAAGAAAATTCTTCTATCACATAATAAGGTGAATTTGAAATGAAATGTTCTTGGTGTTGACCATAATATGTAAAAATTAATTTTTTAAATTATATCAAATTGATTAAATTGATGTGAGTTTTCGGTGATATGTGGGTTAATATTTGAATTCCATGGATATACATAATTTCCTTGAACATTATATGCCATTGGTGATACGTGAATTCATATTAGAATGAAATAGATTGTGTTAATTCGATTGATTGTTGATTATGCCTATATATTAATTGAACTCCCTACTGGACTATTACAGATTTACTATGAGGCTTTCTTTATAGCCTAAGTGATTCATGGATTCCCATGAGAATTACATGGATAGACTCAAAGTCAATTTTATCTTTTATACCATGGGGGATACCTGAGTTTCCATAGTGGATCAATGAGGATAGAATCTATAGGACGTGATGTCATATCACATCCAGAGTAATACATAGGATTATGAGAGGTTTAACTTGGATTATCATGTAGGGTGTTTTTTAACATTATATATAGAGAAATATTTGAATTCCAACATTGTAATGTCCATGATAAGATGAGGTTCTAAACTGAATAATGAATGAGATAAATCTTATAGATGTTTCATCGAAGACAAAGCAGAATCTTGGATACAATCTTCACATATACATTTATGGATTTCCATCTAAGGAATCATTTAGTTATGTTATAATGGGGGACTTTGTGCTTCGAGCTATGTCTCAAGAAATAAAATTAAGGTTATTTAATATTAAAATTAGGATGTTATAAACCATACAGTTGTGAATGACAAGTCTGGTATTTTTCATTTAAATTAATTTGATTAATTTAATTGGAATTAAATGAGAATGTAGACTTAAGTAGTGTTTACTTCTGAGTTCTTCCTTTCATTATTGTTATATTTTACTAAACATTATTATATATATTCACTGACTAAATGGATGTTAACCTTTGGTGGGTTCATACTTGGATTATAGGTCACTCCCTTTTTGGGTCACCTTTTTCATCCCATACACATTATATGATTGAATGTAATGATTAGGGAAAGAACCCTGCTACAAGTACATGACAGCTACCTGGGAGCAAGGGAATAAAGGATTGGTTTGAGTCTTGCGATGATAACCAGAATTGTTTTGGCCATTTTTACTTGTGTTTTATGGGTTGTAAATATTCCTTGTCTACATGTTTTGGATAAATTATTAGATACATATGACATGTATCAAAATTTGTGTATAATATGTTTTTTGGTATTATTTATATATGTATTCAACTATATATGTTATCCATATGTATGATATTCTACATTTTATACTTTATGATATTGTTACGATTTTATACACTTTGGTATTGAGACAATATTCTCCCACATTGACTCAACTAGAATTTTGTTGTTAGTCGAAAACCTCAGGATTTTGTAGAAATTGTCTTGGGGCTATGTGGCCAACTGGGCCTGGGGAACCTTTTAATGTATTCTAGGTCTAGAACATTATAATGTGGTATTAGGGTGGTTTTTTTAGTTTTCTATACTATTTGAAGACAATATTGCGATATTGGATTGAGTTGTTGTTTGATAATGAGTTGTTTCAGGGTATAGATAACCCGCGAATAAGGAAAGACCAAATTACCTCAAATGTAATTTCTATTTACAAGATTTTGATTTTTAGTATTGATTTCATTCCACAATTTGGTGATTAATGTATATTGTGACATTAGTATTAATATTATTTGGGGTTTTATTATGTTTAAACCTGATGAGATGAGGTTGTACCAACTTATTCATCATATTAGGCACATTATAGGAATCAAATTCCATTCCTTGTTTCATGCCATTTATGATGCATTACTTATTGCATGTTTTTTATAGGATTGATGATAAATATTCAAGAAATATTGATAGGTATATTGGGATGTATTATGGTATAGATTATATTGGAAAAAATTATATCTCATTGATAGGTTTTGGTCCTTGTGGAGTAGAATTTGGAAAACCATTGTTGAAAATATAAATTAATCTATAAAGACAATGTGAAAATATAATGAATCCAAATGGAAATTAATAATTGAGAATGAATTTATGAATTCAAGGTATACTGAAAATGAAAATTGGAATGAAAATGTGAACATGACCCTCGTATAGTATAGATCCTTACCAAACTAATCAATATTAGTGTACTGATAAAAATTTCTCTTGCTTATATGTTATTTTTATAACAACTAGACTCAAATCATGGAGAAGGAATAGGGGTGTGTTCTTATATAAGAAGGATTTTAACTGTAATTATTATATTTGTAGTGGTTTTGAGATGTGAAACATGATAAAATAGTTATTATAGGCATGTATTTAGAATTTTAGTGGCAAGATACCAAGACGACCTTAAGTCATACATCAAGAGGTTGTCGATGAGCACACTGCAATGGTTGTGGGAAACATGATAACAGTAGATCCCCCAATTGTTATAGCTAGAATACCAATTCTTATACCTAATATAGGTGCAGAGGAAAAGTTCCATAAATGATTTATGGAATTAATGAAGTCCATCTAGGGAGAATCTTGACCTACGTCAACTATGACAGAGTTGACGTGTGTGTTTAAACAAAATCAACCACCCACATTTTCATGGGATGGGTGGATCCAGGTAGTGTGTCCATGATAGAGGCTATATAATATATCCTTTAGTATCTAGAGATGTCCCCTAAGAGGAGGGTCAGTCTCTCTACTGACATGCAACACAATTCGGCCAAGTGTAGGTGATATGTAAGAACTTAGACATTTCATCATCAACATATATACTAGAGTTATATTGATTGAACCTTCATTGATTATTTATACCCCATGATATTGAGGGATGATAGTGACTTGGAGTTCTTGAAACAATAGTATAGTGCAATCTATGTGATATACTACTCATCTATTTTTACAATGCTATAATGCTTCTCTCGTATTATGATGGGTGAAAAACTTTATAATGCTATGTTATTTTTTTATGGTCCCAGGAAGAAAATTTGATTTCATGTGAATGTGTTTTTGATAAAAAAATATTTCTAGAATAGTTTATAATATGATTATAATTGACTGTAACATGAGTGATATAGTAGCTGAGAGCGAGGTTAGTTCGGAATCTCAATCGAGTAGTGTATCAACCAATAGTAGGAAGTGTTCTCAGGAGATTCGACATTGTGATATTACTTAGGAAAAAAAATCATCATATATCCAGAAGTGGTTCTACTACTGTGGTAGGATGACACATATGTGCCCACAGTGTTTGAGGGGCCAAGTTCAGTTTCGAATCTGTAGATAATGAGCCATCTACAACACATAGAACGTTTCCCCCATCAGATTGTGAAGGATGGCCTACACTAACTCCACATTTTGGATATCGGCTAGCAACACTCACTAGGATGGAAGATGTTGTGTACATAGATAAATTGTATGATGTTGTGGTCATGTTCATGTTTTCCTAAACACAATTATTCAATGACATCTTGGTGGATCAACTTTTGGTATACATGAAGTGCCATAATGCAGTGGTACATTCTAGATATATGTTGTGAACAACAACCATGATGGGTGAGATCTCAATTATTCTACTATCATAGGTTGTTTTATAGTATAACAACATTAGATTCTAAACATTTTGATTCATTGATTCATATTGTTTTATGTATGTTCTCTTTGGGGAGATCCTTGGGCTTAGTGTCTATACATTTGATGGTGTTAGGACACTGGACACACCATTGGGATCAAAACGGAAGATGTGTGTTAGTTTAGAGAGTTCCCCCATGAGGTTGGTGGGTTTGACAACCAATCGATCCAATTATCCCATGATATGAAATGCTTTAATATCATTATTTTTATGGATTGGTTGGTTCCATTACATCAATTTTTATTTTTATAACTATAGGGTGGGTTTCATTTTATTAAAGGGAAGAGATATTATTCAAAAGGATGAATGGGATTTCTAGGTGAGATGAGCTAGACCTAAGCACCATGGACTAGGTTGGATGAATTCAATGATTGTTATTATATATTTCGATAATAGTGGAATATGATAGATGTATTTCCCTCTATGGGTTTATTTATTATGGAATTTTCCTGGGAATAATTTTTTCAATAGACTGTGGGGTAGATTGTGTTCCATATAGAGACTATTCTAGGAGCTGCACTCATTTCCATTACTTTTTAAATGATGGTTACAATGGAGTTATAAGTAATCAAGAGGAAAGTTCCAAATTTAGTGTTAAAGGGTGTCTTCTGATCTAGTAATTTTCGGTGAGGTTCTCTGATCCTTTTTGAAAAAAAAATGTAGACCAACACTTAGACTATGTGTGGGTTACCATAAATTAAACATGCTGGTAACGAAGAACTGCTATCCTCTATCATAGATAGTTGATTTCTTAGACAAACCATTAGGATAAAAGGTATTCAAAAAAATTTACTTGATAACCATTTATTATTAGGTTTGAGTTAGACAAGAAAACATAATTTTAATCGCCTTTAATAGAATGTATGGTTCATAAGAATATTTTTTTATGTCATTTGGTCTCACGAATTCATTCATAGTCTTCATGGATATGATGAACCATGCGTTCCATGCATATCTTGATTCATTTTTGTGGTTTTCATGGATTATATTGTTGTTCACTCTCAGAGTCATCATGACCATGAAAAAGATGTTGAGATCAAATTAAATATATTGAGAGAGAATTAGTTATATAATATGCTCATGATGTGAAATTTTTGATGGACCACATTTACATCCAAGGAGACATTATCTATGATGTTAGAGTATCTACAGATCTAGATAAGGTTATAGAAATATTTTCCTAGGTGAAACCCAATAATATCTTTGGGTTACAATTTTACATAGGGAAGGATTGTTACTATATGAACATCATAGATGAATTATCATGCATAGGAGTGTTATTGGTGGAATTGAATAATTAGGGTGTGACATATTTGTGGATATATTTCTATGATTAAACCTTTTTGAAGATAAAATAATGATTGATTGATGTCTTAATACTAATTTTTCTAGATGCAAGAATGAGTAACACTGTATATTTTGATGCAATAGGTATTGGAAGGCCAACTGAGAGGAAATACATGATGCATAAGATTGATATCTATACTATTATTCATGGATTGTTCTGTTTTGGACATTAACTACTTTGATAGTGCTTTGGGTGTGCCCAGACAATAAAAGACTGAAGTATAATTTTAAGCAGTGTGATTTGAATTTGAGGTAGTAGAGATGGGTGGAATTCCTTTAGTTTTTTTATTTTTATCTTTCTAACACTTTAGGAAAAGGTGATCTATTGTCTAATTGATGGATCTGGAGGACTTAGATACATGAATTATAGTAGTCCAACAACTAGAGGAAGCTCATGGATTTGTTCTATGAAACACACTTGGATTTGGATCAAATTCAGGGTCATCCATTCCTTTCATCCATAGATATTACATCTACCCTTATGGATAACATCATTTTGGGCACCTGTATGACATAAATGGCATATTTCTATAAATTAATGTGATGGGTGTGTGACCGTCCGCCTAGTTGGACAATAGGTGAGGATACAATTCGATGAGTACATGGATGGGTACGAGTCTCTTCATAAATGTTTAAGTATTTTATGTGATATTTAAATTCTTCATTATGGGATATAAAAATATGAGTAAACAATATGTATCAGGATTTGCATCATCTGTACTGGTGGTTCATTATGAAATGATATGTAGAATGTTTTTCATGAGATGTTCCACATGTCATCATGTGATGGTCGAACACTAGTGAACAACTAGGCTATTATAGTAGCTAACAATTATTAATTATAAATGTAATGATTCCATTACAGATATCAATATAGGTTATTTTATGTCACTTTTAGGTAATTATATTGAATGGGTGGTTATTGTTATAATCAAAAATGTTTCACATTTCTTACCATTAATGGAATAATTCTGTATAAATTATCATTGGAGGTTGTATATTTTGGAGACAATATGAATTAAGATTATTCATCATAATATCATTATAGATAGGTCCACCAAACTTAATTTTCAATTATTGAAAGAGATATAAAGGTGTTTGGGTATGTAGGTTTTTATGAGAATGGCTTACCTTCCCCAGACATATAGCCAGTCAGAGCGCACTATTCAGTTATTTTAGGAGATTATTTTATCTTGTATCATATATTTAAAGGGATATTTCAATAAAAATAAAACCCTAATTGGGTTCTTCTACAATAATAGTTTTCTTGATACTATTAAGACAACACCATTAAATACATTGTACAGTAGGCCATGTTGGTCAATCCTGTGTGTTTTAGAGAATAGAAAGGAAAATATTCATTGACCACTTATTGTACTTAAAAACATTGAGTAGGTGTATTTTATGTGGAAATGGATAGCTACTGGGATGTATCATCATAAATCATTAGATGATATCTGAAGATGGATTCAAGAGTTGAAGGTTGAGGATCGATACTTCATACATGTTTTACTGAATATGGGAAATAAAAGGGCCAAGAAACAAGGTAAGAATTCATATAGGAATGTCGGGCTATTCGATATTATGGAGAGAGTAGAGTTGGTATACTATTGGTTGTGGTATCTTAAGAGGTACCAATCCAAGTACAATTCATTCCATGTATCTCAACTATGATTCTAATATTCAGACACTTCTCATGCATTTTATCGTAATGAAGTTCTGTTATATGTAGATGCAACCTTTGAGGATAGTCCTATACCATTTATGGATTATAGCTCAATAGTTCTACGAGGCTGGCGATTATTCTAGTATAGGTTCAATGGAAGATCAACTGAGTTTAGGATGAGTATTGGGAGTGGGAGGGTGATGTATGATCACAATAAAATGAGTTATTAATAGAACATTCTTCAGCACCCTCAAAAGTGAAATTCAAGACATATTTATTTAAAGAAATATGTTTTTAAGATGTTGGTTCTTCATTGAGGTACAAATATTATTTTTTATGTAGATACCAGTTAAAATTATCAAATATGGGATATTGTGAATTTCCATTTTGTATATAGTGGTCTTGGGGTAGAATGGGGCCAGTTTGGAGCCTAGAACCTAGTTTTTTTGGAATAAATAGACTATCTCACATATAGATTAAACTTTACCGGGATTGTTGTATGGTTTAAAAAACCATGTTGGCAAGAAAATAGAGTGTAATGAGGATGCACTATTAATCCAATGTTTGGGGGATGAAAAGCATGTGTGTGTCTAGTTCTGTAATTTTTATTTTGGAGAATCCCACGGTTTGTTAACAGTTTATCATACCATGCGAGTAAAATGTGTGTTATGCCCTTAAATATAGGTAACTGTGCCCCAAAACCAAATGGTAACATAATTATAAGAAACTTTAATTATTTAAAATTAAAATGAATTATACATTAATACAAAATTGTGTTTATTCTCTTTCATAGAATGAGGTCATTTTGAATCCCTCTTTGGAGAACTATCCATGTATGTAAGGTAACACTGCCATATGATCTATGAATCAAAGTTCATTCATCTTATTAGGTCATTAATTGTAAGACCTCAATTAATTTTTATCCATTATCCATTTTTATTGATATTATTTGTGATTTTTAGCTGCAATTTGGTTTTCCCTACTATTGGGTTTTTCTTCAATTCTTTAGATTTCACCCAATAAAATAAAGATCAGTAGTTGATACTAGATAAACTATCAACCAAAGACCTTAGGTAGATGCATTAATGTATTTCACTTAATGTAAAGATATTTATATATTTATTCTACCATGATTCTAATGTATGGGAATCAACATAAATTTATATTCAGCCATATAATTAATAGTCATGTTCTACGTAATTAAAAAGTCATGTTGATTGTTGT
Source organism: Viscum album (assembly GCA_963277665.1). Lineage (NCBI taxonomy): Eukaryota > Viridiplantae > Streptophyta > Magnoliopsida > Santalales > Viscaceae > Viscum > Viscum album. Next base: position 574,839,174 of record OY728161.1, on the reverse strand, counting down.
TATAGGTTGTGAACCCTGAAATGGAACCAACCCATGGCTGTGATAAATTTTAAATGGAACCATTATTGGATTTTGGCTATGGACACCCTTATGTATGACATTACACATTTCATGGGATGTCTAATGCGATCTTGAATATGAATTCGACTGTAAAAAAATTATAGATTGATTTTTATTATGAATTTTAAAAGATGTGATTAGTTATAAGGGTTTAATTAACCATGAACATTTACCATTTCATTGAAATTGTTTTATATAGATGTGATGATTAATATATTAAAATTCCCATGTGATTTAAGTAATGTCTTTTCTATGAAATGTTTTCTACAAGAAAAAAATTTATAACTTTTTTACCATGTCAGTTATATAGTTAAAATGCTCTGAAATATAATTTTATGATTGAGAATCTTGTTTACGTGAAATTTACCAGATGTGTATTTGAAAGGAAAATATTATAAGCATGGACATATCTTGTATCGCCAAATGAGCTATGTTTGAAATGAAATGTTCATGGTATTGACATCGATATGTACAATTTTAATTGTTAAAAGATATCAAATAGAATATTGTTTTTTTGATATTTTGGTGATACATGGATTCATTTTAGAATTCCATGTATTGTCTCAATTTACAGGATTCCTATTTATACCCTTGGTGATACATGGATTTATAATAGAGGCCCATTAATGTAATAAATTTCATTGATCCTTGAATAAGTTTGATTGATATATGGACTCCCTAGAGGACATTCCTGGAAGGAATATGGGCCTTGACATATATACCCATAGATACACATAATCGCATGAGAATTCCATGGAAGAAATCAATGTTAATTTGATCTTTTACTCCATTGGTGATAACCAACATCTTTTTGAAGACCACAAAGGGTGGAATCAACTATTAGATTCAGAATACCACAAATAGACTGAGTCCTGGTTTCTTGAGAGGCACACCTTGGATGGGATTGTATGGGGTACATTGACATTGTACCTAGTGTGATACATGAATTCTGACTTAGGTATATTAAGGATAAGCTCATGATATAAATATAATAGTGGATGATATGACTTTATATGAAGTTTATTTTAGGACAATGCACATGCTTGGATTTAGTATTGACTAATACCTTTATGGATGGTCTTCACAAGCTTCTGTTTATTTTTTCTTCTCAAGTGACTCTGGGATTTCTCCCATGTCTCGAGACTTATAATTAAATGGTATTTAATGGATTAATGAGATTGTGATAACTCAAATAGGCTTGACCAATAAAACATAGACTTATCTCTAGAATGAAATATATTAATTCAATTGTTCATAGAAGTGAACTATGACTTCAGGATTATTTACTTTAAAGTACATTATTTAATTATTGTTATATCAACCGTCACAATGTTATATATATTAATTGATTTATTGGAACCAAATCTTGGGTAGTTTCTTATACGGATAATATATCACACCATGTTTGAGTATCCTTTTTTGAGCTAAAAAAAATTTGATTATAGTTAATGTTAAGGAAAGGTTCCCAAATATAGCTATCAGACTCCTCCTTAGAAGAAATATAGAATTGGACATGGCACTAGATCATGATGCTAGTAAGATAGTTTTTTAAATTTTTATACTTTTGTTATATGGATTGTAGATCAACCATATTTACATGTCGTGGATTTTTTTTTGAGACATATGACATCTATGATAATTTTGTGTACGATATGTCTTCTATCATTATTTATTTCAGTCTTCAATAGTTTAATTTTGTTAATTGTTTGATAAAATACATCTAATAACTATGTGATATTGTTACAATTATGATAAACTATAGTTTTGAGAGAATATCATCCCCACCTAGTCACCTAGGCCATCACTTCTAGTCGATATCCATTGGTTTTTTTTGAGATTATCTTTAGGAAATGTGGATTGCTGAGATGAGTGAACAATATAGGGGAATCTAGATCTAAGACATTACAATTTTGAGCATGTGATGAATAGTACAAGTAATAAAGAAAACTTATTATATTTCTTGTGGGTCATTGGGAAAACACGTATTTTTGGATTATAACCATAAATATGTTTCTTATTATAAGATAATAATGAAAATATTATGTTTATGTGTTATTATCAGTGACCATAAAAGTTGTTCTATATGTAATAATTTATGTTATTATTGAAATTTTTACTTCATGATTGGATTTATGGAATATAGTTGTAAATTTAACAATAAATTTTTTAAGAATACATTTTTTAATTAATGTTTTGTGGTAATTAATAAATTAATATATTTTGTATGTGAAATTAAGAGTTACATTGTTTTTTAGCAGAATGGAATCATATATTTACTTTGAAATTTAGTTACATTCTTTATAAATTATTGGTCATTAAATTTGTAATGATATTTTATGTGTGCATCTTACGATTAACTAATTTGGGAATAATTTAGGTTTAAAGTTTAATCTTAACTTTTCTATAAAAACATGAAATACATATTATCCTACACACATATATACATATATTTGGAGGCTGATGGAATTACTTACGGTTCTTATGAATAAATTAAATGGATTATTGCATGACAAATTCACATTCAGTATCACTTTACTAGTATCATGGATAAAGTGGAAATCAATGGAATAAGTACATCAGGGTGAGAATATTTTTATAAATAATTTAAGTAAATTTGATGAGTTATTTATCCATATATTATTATAATTCATCAATTATAGGAAAAATATTTTGGAATAATTTTTTTTCATTTAATTGTATTACTATGAAATCAATGGAGTATTAAAACCTAACATATTTATAGTTTTGTGATGCTTAAATATTTAATGAACAAGTTCTATATCACTCAAAATCATAAATTTTTAGTAAGAATCATTTTCCATTTCTATGGTTTTACTTTTTACTAAAGTTAACATATATAAAAAACATGTTTTAGGGAGACTAATAAATTTTCCATTCAACTTTTTATGAGGATGTTTTACTGATCCATTTTTCAATGTGGAACTTTCACAAGTGTAATTAAAAATTATGACTACATGACTGGAAATAAAAATTTTAAACAATGAGGATGAATTTTATTGAAGTAGGGGGCGTTGTAACAATGTAAAATCTTAAGATTCCACTATGTTCGATAACATACATTTCACAGAACCCTTAGCTCAAAAGAACACCATAATATCATTATTTTAAAAATATAAATATAAATAAGTCATTAAATTAGAGTGTGAGGAGAGGATTAACTATATTATGAAATAAATTTAATGTTAGTATAAAAGAATAATTAATTCATTATGGGGAAGTGAATAAATATTATAGTGAATGTATTTTATTTTTTAAATAAATGTTTTATTTCAAAAGATCTTTTTATTTAATTAATTTATTAAAATAAATATAATTAATTTTTGACACTTTAATAATTGTTTTGGAAAAATAAAAATTAAATTTTATTCCATATTTTAAAATAATTTTATGGTAATTTTTTTCCAAATTCCATGAAGTAAATTTTCATTGTTACAAAGTGAAACTAATTTTGTTATGTACTACAATAACACTTATGATATAATTAATATATGATCGCAGATTAAAACATTAATATCTTATTATGTATGAAATTTTTCTAATGATTTATATTATACATAATATATAACCCTTCAAAAAAAATTCTTATAAATTTTGAAATCCATGATTTTAACCTAAAATATTGTTTTAAGAGTTATACATGCACCATATTTTTAATTTATTTGTTTCTATTTATAATACATAATAATTTAAAATGGATTGTATATTTGTAATAAATAGAAAGTATTTCGGATAACATTTCATTTTCTTTTGTATACATTATGAAGTTATTGTTTAAAAAATTATTTAACATGATATAGGTAAAATATTATAAGGGGTTTAATGTAAAATTTAAAAGATTAAAAAAAAAATAAATGGGTTGTTTATTTGATTCATAACATAAAAAAAAATTAATTATTTTACAATTAAATAAAATTGATTAATTCCCCCCATATGTGGAAGATTTAATATATTAAATTATTATTATTTAATGTCTAAAAAACTCCCTTCATTATGTATCAATAAAAATTCTCACCACAACATTCTCCTCACATGATTTCAAACAACCTCACTTATTTTTTTTATAATAATTTCCCCACAGAAATCAATAGAGTCATAATAAATAAAACTATCATGAATATTATATAATTTCATATTTCTAATGGAATATCAGGTAACATTCCCCTTTATTATCACATAGTATTCTATTAAATAAATCCATTATCTATGTCAGGGTTTATAATGACCTTAGTGGACAACGATTTTTTATTTTCCATCACTACCTTCAAAAATAGTCATAAAATAACTATTCATGTAAAATACCATTTTATAGGTATATTATAACCAATATAATATTTTGGGAAAAATATATTTACCTCATTTTTAATAAAATTATACTAGTTTGTGATGGACAAAAATATTGCTAGTTTAAAGGAAATATTTATCATTAACATAAAAAAAGAATAATCATCATGTAAGAAATAAAATTTATATGTGTGACTATTTAAAAATCTGCAATTACATGAATACCATTTCATTTCACTTCTATATTTTTCTTTCTGTTTCAAATGAAAATATTTTTCTATACATAATTGAACCAACCATGAAACCTTGAGTTGAACTCACCCAAAACAATTAAAACAATAAAAAATTATTAACAAATGAGTTGGAAGATGTTATAAAAGTAACAAATAAGGTATTATAAATATTAAAATGGTTTTGGAATTTATTATGACCATTATTTTAAACTTTATATAAAAGGATAATGTGTTAAAAATTAAAAGGTAAGAGTGAGGTAAGAGTTTCTCGCCTCACTTTTACTTCTGTGAGATATATTCCTTTTGAACCCTTATTTAATTTTTATTATGTATAATTAAATTTGATATATCATTTCACAAATCAAATTATTTTCATTATAATCAATGTTCCAGTATATAAATATTTATTTTATGGGGAATATGATTCCACTGATTACAATGTTATTGGGGAATTTTTAATCCAATTTCCATTCTTCAGGTTAGACATTTATTTCCATTATTATGTAATTCTAGGATTATTTTTTAAAATAATTTTTAATTTTATATTAGTTATTTGAACTAGTTTTATTTCTATTTATATTAAATATACATATTAGATAAATTTTATTAATGATCACGTCGATGATATGATATTTGTAAGGGAATTTCTTTTAAAAATTATATTTTGTATGTTTCCCTTAAATGCATATCTTTCATCCATGCCCACATATTTTAAAATTGTTTCAATTTTTTATGATTCTATTGTATATATTTATTATCATATTTTATCAAAAATCACATTTTAAAAAATGGTTAAACATTTATATGATTCTTTTTAAATGATGCTCACTGAGAAATTTCTTTAAAAAATATTGAATCACTGTTATTTAACATGTGTTTCACGAATTGATATTCCCACAATATTTAGTGGTAAATCAGTTTATGTTTATAAATAAATATTTTAAGAATTGAATTTGTTCACTATATAATAATGAATATATTTAACTGATCATTTTAGTGGGTGATCATTTTAATATGATCAGATATGTTTCCAAGATGTTGTGATGATGGGAGATAGAGGAAAACAGAGATTTAGAGTTTTATGATTGGTTTTATAAAATTATATTTTGTTTATTGTTGTGTTATTCTAATATTATATAATATTTTTCAGGAGAAAGACCCATATTTATTCATGATATATTGATAAAATGATATGAATATTAAGAGTTTAGAAGATAATGATTTCAAAATTAAGAGTTATGTTTAAATTTAGTGTAGTTACAATGTATTTTTCTCGAAATAAGAATATTATCATATTATATGTGTTCATTGAACTAAAGTGAAAAAATTACATAATTAAAAACATGTTCTATTAGAACATTAATGAGAACATATTGAATTATACAAAAGTACATTCACATGAATTTATCAAGTGACATCACATAATAAATGTGATTTCACTTAAAATATAATAATTTTTATATGGATAATAAATTGTCAATTTTTAAAATTGGATTTTATTCTTTTTTGAAATTATTTTATTATGTGCTGAAGATGAATGGAATTGAATGTTGTGGTGGATTTTATGAATTCATATTTTCAAAATCTATAATTATTTTCCTTTTTATTAAATAAAGGATTTATGAGTACCTAACTTGTATATTTTAGATCACATGTAACAAACATTGACTATTAAAAAATAGACATATAAATGGAGGACTTCATCTATGTAATAGGTAGAGATGAGATTGATAATTTTGAGTGTAAAATAATATTTATATATCAATTAATAATATTCATTTTATAAACCGAGTCAAAAAAAGTGTATCACTGAGTCAAAGAGGAAATGTGTTATAAAATTTTTAGATAAAAGTTTCAGAATTATACATTTTTTAATATTGATGATTTTGAATAAAATCATAATTTTTATCTATGAGACATGGAAGATATTCCAAATCATGTAGCTGTCATTGAAATAAATGATCACATTTTTAAATAATATTATTATGAGATATACATTTTTGATAATGTTAACCACATTAAAAAATACTATTACTGATTTATTATCTGAGTGGGAAATATATGACTCAGAGATCCCAAACATGAAGAGGAGTTAGTTCTTCTATTTTGGAATAACTTTATGAAATTTCATGTTTGAATTACATCATATCAGAGAGAGTGATTGATTTTAAATATGTTGATCATGACCCAATGATTCGAAATAGGATAACAACATGTTAATCGAATATTTATAATGGTAATACATATTGTACAACATATTATTTGGGTTGGAAAATTAATGTGTATAAAATATTTCAAAGGTTTCAAACATTTAAATTAATTTTTTAAAAATTAATATTCTTAAAAATGAACCAATAATATACAAATAACATAATATTAGTTAAAGTATTGAATATAAGTAATTATTTTATGTATATTCATGGAATATACATTGAATTGAATTATTTGATGTTCTCATTAGATAGAAATGAGTTATTTTTAATTGTTTTTTTGATTTGGGTTACATTCAACATATGTTATTATAAATAGGAATATATGTATGAATTAAATGTTTCGAGAATATATCAATTGACAAAAAAATATATTTACAGAAATATTTTGGAATTTAGGGAGGTATAAGAGATGAAGTTTTATTTCATTTAGAATAATTAAACATGAAATAATTATATATATCAATGTACTAAAATTACAATAAATTTAAAAATATGAGATATATTTTTTTTAAAGAAAACCTTACCACATGTAAGATCACATTCCCTTGTAGGTATGCACCCATTTTAGTTTTCTCTCATTTATAGGGTTGGAAGGGGTTTGATTGGGTTATGGAGGATTTAGAGGACCCTCATATCATTGATGTATAATTTTTTTGTTCAAAAATAGTTTTAAGATAACATACCTTCACTATAAATGTGTTAAACACCTTTTAGTTTTTGAATTTGGTTAAAATCACACGAGGGGAAGGGATTTTGGAAAAAAACACCTTTAAATATAATTACATAATGATTAATATAATTAAATGATGTATAATTCAATGAAAAGTAAATTAAAAGGATCCATGTGTTTCATTTATGTTTTATTATGCCATGCGCCATTCCTCAAATAACCATTAGGATACTGTCATTGGATTTGGAGAAATTTATTTAACTTTGATGATCATAGATTAGGGATGAAAACACAATCTCTTTCGTCAATATTGATTTAGAAATTCTACATCACTTGAGTTTTATGGTTTGGAATATGTCAGTCAATATACATGAGGTATAATGTCTAAATTTCAATTACCACAGTAATAGTTATAATTTCATATGTGGAATTATTAAATTTGAATTATCATATTAGGAAATTACAACATGAATTGGAATAATTAATTATTAATACATTCATAAAACCATGAAATTGATGAAATGTGGTTATTTTAAAAATAGTAGATATTTTTAGTATCCAAATAGATAATAATAGGATACTTAATTAAATAATTTATTAGATATATGGTATGTTTTGATTATCATTACATGTCAGTGATTCATATGATTAAATGTCTTTAAATAGTTTAATGGTGAATTCTTCATATTATTCAATGTGATTAATGTGATGAATCCAAAAATTAAAAATTGGTAATATAGTAAATGATTATTAAACTTTATAAATGTGATATACATGATTTATTGATAAATAGGGTGTGGGATATAAACCGATACTTCAAAATTTGATAAGGTGATAAACATGCCCATCACGCCCGAAATTCATGAATATGATAACTACGACTGTGGTACATGGAATAATGTTTTGAAAAAATATAAGTGACTGATGAATAAACAATGTGTGGGGAAATAACTAAGGGTTCATAATCCCATAATGGTTTATACATGATGTTGTATACCCAATATTATGGCATTGTACTGTGGTTCCACATTTCCATAATATTACAATTGAATTGAAATGATAAATTAAAACACATGAGTTATGTGATATTAAATATACCTTGGAGATAGTTCAGACTCCTAGACAGGATAAAGTATTTATTTTTTGATCAAGTGTCTTTATAAACTGGGGATTTATGTTGTTTAATAATATATAATATAGTATATAAAATTCTTTATTTATCACATGTATCTAGTTATTTTTACCACTATATAAACAAATTAGGTTATGTTATTAGTAAGAAAATATAAATTATGTTAGAATAACATTATTAGGGTAATGATCCCTATATTATATGGCTATGTTGGGAAGGTGCATGGATAAGAGAAGCATACGAGATTTCAGGACCCAGATGGGAGTTGTCAGTCTATCAATATTTTTGGGTTTTTTCTATGGAAACATGAAATATATAATTAATAAAATATCTACTAATTTGGTTTCTATATTTTACTTCGTATTCTGGACTTCATGTGATACTGGCCTGTATTGGTCATGGATGATTTCTTGTTATTTATTATTTTATTTAGTCATTTTTTATTTACTTTCTCTATTCAAATTATTTTATATAAAGGGTATTCCATCCCCGTCTTATCATATATTCTCACAAGATTCTAGTCTTCAATATCTAGAGTATGGGTAGTTATTTTAGAGGTCATGTAGTCATCTAGCATGGGGAAATATTATGTGGATACGGGTTAAATATTTAAAAAAGTGGCATAATATGGTTTTTATTTTATTTTATTATTTCACACAATATAGGGATGGGGGAAAGGATATTATGAAGATTAGGGGTCCTAGTTAGGTGATATTTTAGGCGAGTAGATATCCTATGTATCGGGGTTACCAAAGTACACCAGGTGGGATTATAATTATTTATGTCTACTTTTCAAGATATATGTTATTTCACCGTGAGTGATGATCTTGATATGTCATGTTATAGTCTGTAATATTATATGAGGATCGACTCTTTGATAAATATGAAATGATATTTGTTTATAAAAGTGTTAGTCTAGGAACTAATGATTCTTTGTGAAATTCATTAATTTATTCAGGCTAAGAATGGTAGATTCTGGGTAGGTTGGTTATATGAAATTATTTTCAATTCTTGTGCAAATAAGATTTAAACAGTTCCTAATATGTTATTTATTAATTTAATATAATTCCAAATGTGAAATATTTAAAATTCTAATCCTTTTAGAAAAATGAATAAGGAAAATGTGATTACCCTATGTTATCCATGATCATGATAAAGGATGGTTATGGATGGTGATAGTTCCTCAATTTGGATGGTGTGGTGGGTTATGGGGTATTAATTGTTATGGTTTTATATGAATCCCTCCAATGTAAATGATAAATATTTCAGTTATGTTTCCTAAGGAATATGTTTATAATTGTAGGGGTATGCCTCAATGTATATTATTTTTGAGAGGATGACAAGAGGATATGGTTGGATATGGACCACACATTTTTCACCCTAATTATATAACAGTTCTTAGTGAGGAAGGAAATAAGGAGTTCTATGATAATATAACTCACATTATACATTTTATTTAAACAAATCGATGGTGGTTTATGAATATTTTTTCCTAAATTACATGATGATTATTATTTCAACACCTCTAGACATTCACCAAATATGGTAGACATGAGTCTGTAGAGTTTGGGATTATGTCTACCTAGATGTTTCAAGAAATCCTAGATACTCCTTCAAATAAAAAAGTAAAACAATATTCTTATATGGGACATGGTTAGGGAAATCACTAGTGGGATATCCAGACTCATGATATACATCTGGAAAACATGTAATGGAAGGACATTCAAGAGAAATTCCTAGAGAACTTTTCTCTATAGAGACAATGTCGTCATTGTGTTGTTGAGTTTAGGGGTTTGACCTAGAGTAGTATGTTCGTGATGGAATATGTAGGAAACATTAATAATTTATTCAGTTTTTTACAATGCTAGTAGGGGGTGAGGATACTATGTAATGGTGGTTTCAGGGGTATATTTTCTAGTGAAATTAAATCAAAAGTTTACATATGTTGGATAAATAATTTTTAAATTGTTGTAAATGAGGATATCATATCTATATGGAACATGAAAAAAGATTCTTATGGATGTTCAATCATTTATATTGGAAGATTAGGTGGTGTTTCATCTAATAGTCAGAAGAATTTCAATGAAAATGTTGACCTATGAAGTTGAAATAAGTGTGGTCCAGGGAAGGGTCTGTTACTCAGGACATTGCTAGAAATATTTTCCCCGTATGTTGTATGTTGGGTGACATATGTAGATATTTTTTCTGGCCACTAGTGGAGTGTTTAAGCTTGTGACAGGATGTGGAATCTAAAATGGTTATGAAGTAACCCATGATTGATGGGAATTGATAGAGGAATAAAGTAGAATAAAAGTGTGGGAATGGGTAATTATAAAACATACTAGTCTATAAAACTGAGATCAATAGGTTGAGGAAATTGTGGTAGTGGATGTGGTGATTCTAGGAAGGAGCTCTCATGTCAGTAGAGTTATTCATCACATCTGAATCATACTATAACACAATGGTTATGGGGATGAAAATTGAATAGAGTTTAGCATATAATTATTGATAGTGAGGGAGGACCATAAATAGTTAGAAGTACTATTTTTATTTCATATATTATTGATAATTCCATATTAGATACCAGTTCATATTCATTCTCATTATCTTCAAAATTTGTGGATAGGTTTAGTCTTAATATGGGAATTGTAGGTGGGGTTATGATGGTCGACACACATTTCAGGGTATGGTTAGGAGACATCTGGTTATGTTTGTGGTGTTCCCTAGAGGCTGGGGTGTATATATATTTATGTGATATATACGTAATTTACATGTCATGTTTGGATCTTATTTTAGGTATGGATTGGATATTATAATTCTTATACGATTTTTATTTTACCTTAGAAGTTTATATTTTATGTATCCTGATGAAAAATTCATCAACATTGTGATTTGGATGTACAAGTACGATGTATATGCCCAATTTATCATCAATTTAAGGAGATCACCTCCAATTGTTCTTGTCTTTTTCCTTACTATAGGTGTTTAATACAATATTTTTTCCAACCATATTTGAATGCTTCCACGTTTTGTTTCCAATATACATATCATGATTTCCAACTGAAAAATATGTAAAATTTACGATTGATCAATTGTAGTGGGTTGAGAGAGTTTCTATACAACCGTAAAGAGTGGAACCAACAATGATTGAAGAACGTAAGACCCAACTCGGATAGTTAATGGATAAGGGGATTATCCATCTATGTATGTTCCCTTAGGGGTCACCAATATTTTTTGCATCAAAAGAAAATGATAATTTCAGCTTATGTGTTGATTAAAATAATTTTAACCAGATGAATGTGAGGATCCGATAACATTTTCCACATAGTGAGGATCTCATTTTATTATTGAGCAGAGCTTGTGTGTTTTCAAAGATTGAAATGAGATCAGGGTATCATTAGTTGAATGATAGACATTTTAATATAGCATAGAAAGATTCTAGGATTATTTATAGACTATTTATGTGCATTATGATGTCATATGTGCAAAGGAATGCACCTGCACTATTTTTTACCTTGATGAATCGAATCATCAACCGGTACCTTGATTAGTTTCCTGTCATATATGTGGATGACTATGCATTGTATTCCAAGACAAATAAGGATATTTCCCAACATTATTATATTACCATATGTAAATTGAAAGGCCATTTAATGTAAACCATTCTCTTTAAGTGCCAATTCTAGTTAGACATTGTACACTTCCTAGGAAAAATATTCTTAGAAAAATTTGTGTTAGTGGACCCATACAAGTTGATGGAAGTGGATTCATGAGATCATCTACAGAATTAATTTTAAATCTACTTGTCACTAAAATTTTAGGGTAATTTTTAGAGTTCCATCGATGAATTTTGACAATTGGAATCACAATAATTTGTTCTTGAACATGATGGGGGTAATTTTTGAATGGATTGAATCATATAAAAAAGCTTTCAAGTAGTTAAATAGGATGTTTAACACCACCCTGATCATGATCCAACCTGATCCAGTGGATGATTATTTCATATATTGTGTTCTATCTGTGATCGATCATACAATTTTATTGATTTATAGATATCAATTTATGGCATATGGTTAATGAATGTTGATACTATATGTACAGAATAATCCAATGCATGGAATCCAGTTAGCTGTACATGTTAAAACCTTCATGTAAAAGGAGGTTTACTAGCTATGTAAAATTTTTATCATTATTACATATCATAAGAGATTATAGTATTTATTTTCATTGATATACTTGAATATATTGTAGAAAAGATACATTGATTATATGAATTCATTTCATTTTGGACCAGAATTTATGAATTCGGAGGAAATCCATGTTGTTGATACATTAAGGAAGAATATATAAAGTCTTATAGGAAATAATTATAATTAACAGTTGATAATGATTAATTTTTATATGTTATGTCTATGGCGGTTTAGTAGGGATTAGAGATGTATAATCATGAATCTTTATCTCTGGAGTATACTCTTTATAGTTAGATTAGAAAAAGGTTGTATGAGGAACCGATGTGTCTGGCCATAGTGGAATGACGAGAAGGTGGGTACTCACCTTCATATTTGAATATTGAAATGAATAAAACCATCTATCCCAGGGAATTTGTTATTGGTCTTACATGTTTTTTTGGGTACATAATGCATGAATTTCATTCCTTGAAATTGGAGGTTCATTTGTTTTGGAAGAAAATGTAACGTGACCTACATTAATAGTGATTGTATATTGGAATGAAAAAAGAGATAGTAGGGTTTATGACACAATTCTACAATTATCAATAGGTGAAGTAAGTGAATCAAAAACCAATTGGTTTAATATATCCATTTTATATTATAGAAAAGAAGTGGGATAACATTACAATGGATTTTGTGATGGGTCTTACAATGATGCCTCAGAAGTATAACATTATTTTGGTGTTTATTGAAAAAATGAAAAAGGTATCACATTTATTCCCCATATGGGATACATTATCTTTCAACCACTGGGGACAATTGTATGATTGATAGATAGCCTATCAATACATGGTACCACTAAGAATTATTTCAAACCATTAATAATGTTTTACCTCATTCTTATAAAATTGAATTCATAAGGATAATGGAATAAATGGTTTCCTTAGTAAGACATTCCACCCATAGATATATCAGAAGTCATATCATTCAATTTATGTAATTAAGGATAATATACAATTGTGTTTTATTTATTTTGGATTCTATTGGGAGACACACACATCACTAGTTGAGTTTTTATAGACCAAACATGTTCAACAACCAATTTATATGGAACCATACGAGGTACATTGGGGTAGGCCATATTGATCTCCATTATGCTTGATGAAGGGATGTTAGTCTGAGTTGTTGGGGACATGCCTCCAACATGAGGCATCAAACTAGGTTCAATAAATATAGATATATATGGAGATGTCTCCGAGTAGGAAGAATTTGTATGTTGATAGATATGGAAAATCCCATGATATTAATATAGGTGATCATATTTTCCATTGAATGTCTCCTCTATTGGGTGACCATAGTATTCAGATATAGAGAATATTGGCAACTAGATATGTTTGAATTTTTTAAGTGGTGTCAATAATTGGTCAGTGGAATACTAATTGGCTCTTCCTTAGAGGTATAGTGCTATGCATGATGTTTTTCATGTGTCAAATTTCGGTAGTACCACCCAAATACATCCCATGTAATCAGTGTGGATGATGTTGAGATTGATACAAATGCATAGTTTTAGTAGAATCAGATACATGTATTACATTACATTGAAAATTCATTGTGGGGGAATGACCATGCAAATACTTTATGTATTTTAGATGAATGTGAATTTCTAGGATACAACAATACAGTTAGAGACAGATATGCCAGGTTAGTGTCCTGATCATTTAAACACAAATTAAGAGTGAATTATTAGAGGAAGTATTAAGGAGAATATCATATAAGGTGGAGATATTTTAGGATCTCATGAATTTAAAGGTAGGTTCCTTTTTTAGTTTAATCATTTTTTATGACATGAAAGGGTTTTGTTTAGGTTTTATAGGATTTGGATGTGCTTCCAATCATTGATATAGAATTTCTGGAAGAAAAATAGTATATTGAAAATTTAAACACCCTATAAATGGGTTACAGAATGATAAATTTTTTAATTGGGATAAAATCAACCATGGTGAATGGTTTGGAATTGAAAATAATTGATAATAATTAAAAAAATGCAGTGGAATTAAATAGATTGTAATTACCTGATAAGAAAATTGAAATGTGTTGTGAATTTTTTTTTTCATTCATTCATTTTGTTGTCTTCCACTCGAACATATGATTACTACCAACAATTTTGGAATGATATCGGCATCTAAAATATTCATGGAATGGTGATTAATACCTAATTTCTTCTCATGTTTCTGATCCAACTATTCTATATCAATTTAGGGTTGTGTTTAAGAGATTACTCCTTAAGAAACATGAGGTACATTGTCTAAATTCCAATTCCTATAGTCATGGTGATTATTTCACGTATTGAATTCGAAAAATTGAAATTTCCACTGTAGGAAATTGGACCCTAAATTTGATTAATTAATTAATTGAACCATGAAATTGGTGGAATGTCGTGATTGGGAAATTTGATGAAATTATTATTATTAAATTTGATAATAAATTATTATTAACTTGATTGATTAAAAGGAATTGATTGATGTTTGGACTAACCATATGGGGTAATAGTTCATATAATCAAAATTGATAATTGTTTTATTGGTAAATTTTTCATATTAATTAATATCATTAATGTGATGAACCCAAATCATAAAAATTGATAAGAGGATTAATGATGAATAAAATTATGAATTTTCATATATGTGATATATGATAGTTATTTATATATTGGGTGTGGGGTATATAATGATTGATCATAATCCCATTGTGTGTTAGAAATGATGTTCTAAACCCAATTTCATTAATGTGATAACTACCATTGGGGACATATACTGATGTTTCAGAATCCCATATGTAATGATCAAAATATGGGGTGTGGTAAAAGGACTGGCCCATCAATTTCCCATAGAGTGCGAGACATGAAATTCTACACCCAAAATGATCGATTTGGAATATGGTTCAATGTACAAATAATAATAAAAATAAAATGAAATGTTAAATGAAAACCCATGAATTATGTTACATGTTATATCCCGTGGGGATAGTTCGGACTTCAAAATGTGATGAAATAGGTTTTTTGATCTTGTTTCAT
The DNA here is from genome assembly GCA_963277665.1 of Viscum album. NCBI lineage: Eukaryota > Viridiplantae > Streptophyta > Magnoliopsida > Santalales > Viscaceae > Viscum > Viscum album. The sequence continues at coordinate 574,823,322 of OY728161.1, read as the reverse complement.
CATGAATCATGGATTTCTGTGGTTAAATAATTAAAAATTTAATATATACATATGTTTTTTGATGATGTGTGGGTGAGTGAGCCTGATGTTATGTTAAGAAAAACATGGGAGTTTTTAGTTTGTCTTTATTTGTAATTTTTCATAATGAATCATGACCCATTTATGGAATTAAATATTTACTACATTATGTTGGATTTGGAATTTACTTTCTTCATCATCGTCTTATAATGTTACGTATTGGTTATTGTTTATTATTTTTTATTGATTATTTCAAATGGTCATTGATTATTTACATAATTGGTCGAAGTTATTTGATATATAGGGTATAATATCTTCGTGTAATCATATATTAGACACTTACTACTTGTCGGAAACCTCTGGTGAATAGAGTGTCTTACCTGAGGACATGTGGCCAACTGGCTTGGTGAACATACATGTGGATCCCATATTGGGATATCACAATTGAAAATGATCTCAATGAAGGATTGTGAATCAAATCCCTATACCCATAATAGTGTTTCCTACATGAAATTTAATGTATATGTTTTTTTGGATACCCTTACATGTTTTTACCTATTGATTCAAACTCAAAGATCATTATTTTACGAAATTATATATATATTAATTTATTCATTAATCAAATTAATCCCCTTCAAAAAGCTTCATGAGAGGTATAATGACATAAAATACATGATCAATGGTTTTCATGTGGAGATAAATCACAGGATGTGTGTGTTTTTATAGAAAAAGAGTGCATATTTTTTATTAAATTCAAAATATATTTCATTGATTTTAGTTTGTCAAAGAATATAAAACAATTGGACATATCATGCATTTAAAATGTTGAAATAAATATTTTTGACATGGTTTTTGACATTCAATTTTTATGAACAAAACTCACTGAAATTTTATTATTTTTTGACATGGAAATGAACATATTAATAATTATTTTAAAAATTAATAAAATATATTTTTGGCTTAAAAGCCATATTTATATATTCAAAAAATTAAATTAATTATGATGAATTAAAATATTTAATGAATAAATTTTTATTTTGAAGTGAAACACCATACATTATTATTTTTTCATAATTTTTATATTATAAATAATTATTCATTACTATTATTTAAGAATTCAGTATTTCACTATTTACCCATCAATAAACTATTAAAATATTTTGAATAAAATATGGTTAAAATTTGAAATACTTTTTACAAAACCGTTGAATTACATTTGATCTCATTTTTTCAATTTTGAATCAATGGTGATATACATAGTTTTTTAGGGATCTAAATTGAATCATAATTTATCACTTAGATATGGCCCTTATCTTTTTCCTCAAGGGTCAAAATGGGTTTATGGTTGCTAATATGATATATAAAATTCTCATGTGAATGATATAGGAAATTGATGATAAATGAATTTCATTTTCATGATTTTAGAGTGATTAAAGATATGTATAGTTTTTCAAAATATTTTTTTTAATTTCTTCACTGAGAGTAATTTTATTTACATTTCATATATATATGTAATGATGTTATGTTTGAATGTAAAAAATTAAGAATTATGTTATGGTAATGAAACGAATATTTTAAGTTTTATATGAGAATTTAAGGGAATTATACATTATATAGTGTAATTTTATATCAATTTAATTTCATTAAACATTGAATTATTTTAAATATTATTATTAATAACCATGTAGGAAAATAATTATAGACCATAATATTTAATAATCCTGAAATTGTTTTATGGTAATGTTAATAGAAAATTAATACTTCATAGATAATGTATTTTCTTATCGAACCCAATTAGATATAACCCACCATGAATGGTAATGAAGACCGAGATAATCCTTGAATCCCATATGCAATAGTTCATGGATTGATTACTATCATTAATGTAATATATTGTATAAAGGTAGGAGGAATTTTAGAGTAATATATAATTATTGATAATAGATATAATGAGACCAAAAAAACATAAAATAATAATTAAATGAAGGTTTATATTATATTAATATATTATTATATGAAATAGACTAAATTGAAATCCAAATATTGATCCTTGGTAGTCAAATGAGTCACCATTATCATTGGAATAACCACAACGAGCTAGGAATTCTCTACCCAATCACTAACTAGAATCTATGGGCATAATAAATAGTCTATATATAAATTTTTACAATCCTATTTACTTAGTACAATACTCCCCAAAACTACTCATGAAAATATGAAATAATAATTTGACTTCCCAAACAAAATAAAATGCCATACATAAACTAGAAAAACTATATCAAAAAACACTATGAAAATTATTTATGTAAACATATCAATTTAAAAAAATGAATGAATGGCATCATGTATCCACTTACCCTATATTTTCAGACACACACACACACCACAAATCAAATCATTTTTTACTATTATTATTTTTATAAGTCACTAAAAACCTTGTATTTTCATAAAATATCATATTATATAACTAGTGAAACTCATCACAACCTCATCATCACAATACCATATAACCGATATTTAATATAACATTAGTATATAGCTCTAGTATCATTCCTTGATCCTAAAACTATGAAATCTAATTAATGTACACATATAAGAATACTTATTAACTAAAATCAAAATACATTCTTCTTTTAAAACCTCCATCAACTATATATTAATCATAAATAAATAAATATATATATATATATATAGTAAAATTGAAAGTGTGTAGAATTAAAAGACATATACCGTAAAAAAATCACATATACACTGGATATTAAATATATAAATATATATATATATAATATTGAAGGGGTATAATAGAAATTAAGATTTAAGTTATTCATTCCATCACTATCCTTTATGATGATGAGAAGGTGAATACCATAAAATGGGTATAATCTATTATTCATACTAAATCAGTTTATAATATAAAAAAAATAAAAATCTACAAATTCCATCATGAAATGAAAAATTTTGGTAATCTATCTATATTTAACATTAATTATATGTATTATTGGACATGAAGACCATGGTGAACCATTGTGGCTTTGGAAAAATTATATAATAATTGTGGGCCAGGTGTTGGACCGGATTGTTTTCCCCATCTAAAAATGTAAATGATATTAGACTATATTCATAAGGGGAAATGGAATGGAAGCCTAGTTTCTACTATTAGATTTTATTATTGGGAATTCTCAAGGTCTCAAAACCCTTGTGTAGTTTAACTTTACATCTAAAGCAAGTTCTAGACATAGTGTTTTTATTATTGAAATTCTTGAACTAATGTATGGATTAATAAAATTAATAGATATTTCAAGAATATCTTGTAGTAGTTTCATCTTACATCTAGTTCCATAAGATATTCAGGTATTATTTTTCATGAATCCCATGATATCGTTGTTGAAGATTTTAGCTATTGATCATCATTATTTTAGATAAGGTTGTACAAGGTGGTCATTCTTGTGTTTTACATTTTGTCAATGTAAAATGTCAATATATGATTTAGGAGAATTTATGGCAATATATAAACTCCTTAAACCCTGGAGTGGTTCCCTGGATAGTTGGGTCACATTAAATAAACAATAGATTTGTCTGAGAAGAAAGGGGTTAGCACCATAATGCCCAATGAAAGAATTAAATTATCAGTGTTGTATCCCTAGAAGGTCTCCATTATATTGGGGTTTTGGGAGCCATGATTAACTAGTTTCTTATCAAAAGGGGTTATTGAAGAACATGGTGTGGATTGAATCATTTTATAAGGAACATCCATGCTATTTCTGAATTCCCTAGCATGAAATTCATCCCCTTGCATTATCTAACCACTCCACTTTACTCATCGGCCATAAATCGGGCCATCCAATAGAGAAGTTTTTATTTTTATCCAGGTGACATACTTCTCACTAGGAGTTTCACAGTACAATGCATCATTTGTGGGGTTCTCTATGCTGTGTAAGATAATGGATTTTTCTTCAGAATAATCTTCAACATTTAAAAGTTTTTATTTAGGGCTATTATAATTCTAATCCATTGTTCTACATTACCTGGATGACATCAAGAGTGACATTGAAAATCTTGAGCTCATCCTAGAAGAGTCTTGGGATGTAGAGGAATTTATTTACTTGTGTCTCAAAAATCATCTATACAATGTGAAGCTGTATGATATGGAGAGGATTTTTCATGATCATTCTTGGGAAACATGGCTAAAGGAATGGGAACAAAAAACAACCATATTATAAGTGTTTGTGGAAGAGAGATAGAGGTTATAGTCTCTAAATATCTATATCATGGATATCACCTCCAATAGAATGATTAGTATTATTGGAGATTTGTTTTTTGTCATTTTAATTCCACAATTACCCACAACACTCACTAGAATACTAGATACTCACATGATCAGGATGATATTTTATAATCCATTATGTGGCTAGATTCTAATCAAAGAAATTCAATCCTTGAGGGTGATCCAGAGGAGAAGGATATGTGGTATTTTGTTTCCTCAATGAGAAAGAAGAGAACCTAGGGGCCTGATGGTTTCCCTGGGACATTTAACGTAAGCACCTAGAGTTTGGTTATGGATGAACTTGTTATCCATCTGGGACCTTTTAATGGGGGTGGGATCCCCTGGGGAGCTTGTTCAACTACATAAATTATCATTTATAATGTCGATAACCCCTACTACATTTCATAGTACCTGCCCATTATCTTCGGTTACTTTACTTATACTGTGTTGGACAACATCATAAATAGATGGTTCTACCAGTTCATACACAGTGGGTTTTCATAGGAGTATCAAATTTATGTTTAGGGAAGGATCATACAAGGGGTAATGAGGTTGGATTAGGAGAAGATTATAGACATAAAAAAAGAAGGTTTAGGGTCTAATATTTTCAGTCAATGTGGACATGGGAAATTACTATGACATGATTGAATGGTCTTTTATTATCTGATCTATGATATGTATGAGACTCTAATAATGGGATATTAACTTGTTTTTTCTATGTTACATATACCCTTGGATTAATGTTTCCGTCATGGGTAGGCATTGTGCTTTCCTAAAACATGTCATAGGGCTCAGACAACGTGACCCTGTTTCCCCTAGAATTTTTATTTTTCCCCAGGATATCCTATGCATTTTTTCAATCACCTCATTACATTATGATATGATTATTCTTTACCACTGAGGGGCCCATTCCCCATGTCTGTCACATATTGTAACACCCCAAGCTCACGGTCTACTTCTCTTTGAATAATACAGTAGCACATGCTGTATGCAACTTCGAGTTCTAACACACACCACAACCAATCAAAATAGCCGTAATGAATAATAGTACACACTTTTTGAAATTATAAAAATTTTATCTTTCAAAATGGACATCATTTTTGGATTCAGAATATTAAAATTAGATTAGGGTTAATTTTTGGTATTTTTCTAAAAACATTCAATTTTTGATGAATAGTGAAAAACACTAACTTGTAGCTTAAAACCAAATTTTTTTTAAATAATTATTTATTTTATTTAAATTTAATTAAGGTCAACATATATACATAATACCTATATAAGTTCAATGTAATTCATTGGAGTTTGTTTAGAATAATTTTTGATATATAAAATTTTTATTGAACTATTCACCGTCTTTTACCAACTTCCTATGAGAATTTGGAAATTCACAAAATACATAATTTTACTGCTTCTGTGAGTGGAATTTTGAAAATCTGAGAGACACAGTTAATATAAACAAGTAAAATGTGGTTCAACAAGATAAAAATAATTTTTTTGTGAATAGTAACTTTTTACATTTATTTACCACGGTTAAAAGTAAATAGGGTAATTAAGGGTAAAAATGATATTAATATTACCCTAACACATGTCCTAATTCTATTTGAAAAGTGTATCTCAACCAAAAACAACCATAAGAATAATATATTATCATTTAGGTCCATGTGGATAAGATTAGGACATTTATTTTTATTTAATTCAAAGAAGAGTTAAAAGAGTTAAAATCAAAGTTTAATAGTTAAAACATTTTTAATATAAGAGTATACATAAGATAAATTCAATTATAAATATTCATTAGAAATATAAAAAAATTTCCTACATAATGATATTTTATTTATAATTTTTAGACATAATTTATTTTAATTTATGTATGACACAATGGTGATGAAGTAACTACCTAATTAATGAAATATTAAAATAGTTGATATTATAAATATCAAATAAATTTAATTTGACACTTGTTATGAATTCCAATGATTTTATAGGTTAATATGACATATTATTATTGGTTATATAAATTGTTTTTGATGTAATAATGCTTTTATGAAATTATCAAAAACAAAATACCCAATAGTGACGAAATTGACATAAAAGAGTTTAAAAAAAATTATTATATCATTAATTGATATTCTATTCGTAAAAATCCATGGTTTGACCAAAGTACTTATATAATTATATTTTTATCATTAATGGACCACTTGGGGGTCGCACGGAGATATATAGTATGTTTATTAACTATATAATATAAAAATACAAGGAGGCATGGTAAATGTCAAACTATTTAACTAAGAGTTAAATATAACTGATAAGGTTAATATAGTGACCAAAACCTATAGAAAATATTTTGGTTGAAAGGATTTTGACCCATAACCACTTTAACATTTAAATAATCTACGTTTTATCCATTATAAACCGATAATTAATTTATTATAAAATAATATTTCTAGCTTTTCCAAAGGTGCCCCTCACCCCACTTATAAAAGGGCACATCCCCTTCTCTCTAATTCACACCATCAAAGCCTTTTGGCTCGGCCAACCCCTACCCAAATATTCTTTCAACGTCCCTCACTTCAACCTAGAGGCCTTATATTGATCATAAAAGCAACCGAATGATCCCTTTTTATCAAATCAAAAGGAAGAACCCGAAGAATAGATAATGTTTTCACCACCATCTTTCAAGTTCGTTATACTTCAACTTCTTATTTATTTTTATTTGCAGTCTAAAATAATAAATCAAGTATCTTCTATGTACTTTGATGTTATTCTAAATATGGTACAACCATATTCAGTATTCTATCCATCATTTGAATGACATGTCACCATACGTGCATACGTACGGCTTACTGTCTCCACGTTGTGGTGTAATTGTTATTCATAACATTATTATTTGGATGGGTATGATAATTATGTATAATTCATGTAAATAATAAAAATAACATGATAATGATTCTTTATATATGATATAATATCCAATTATATATTATTTTAATATCAAAAGAATGGTATTGTCACTCGTGCATACGTACGGATTACCGTCTTCACGAACGTGATGAGATTCATTCTCTATCATATCCATTCCTAACTAAATTCCATTTGATGATTAAAAACAATTTTTCAATAGATGATATCATTCTTGATATAAATAATATACATCCCATCAATAATAAATATGGCTCACATAACAAACAATATAAAGGAAAACAAATCTTTTAACACCCAACACGATGATAATTCTAGGATATTATTAACAAATAAATGTTAAAAGATCATATATGATATCATTTTAATGTATATGATTCTTGTTTAATTGAATAACAATTTTTTCACCATTATACAGGAGGTTAATCTACCCTCATCCCAAGAAAAGTACAATGTAAGGGTTTATTTCACAATCTCTTCATAATCCGAGATTGTTTATACATAATTATCTACTGGGACCTCTTTATCATCAACATCCATGTTTCATAAAAATGTATTTCAAATCATTTTCACTATTTTACAAACTATGTGTTTAATTCATTTATACCCTTTGTGACTTCTTATAAGAAATTTATAAAAAAATATTTCTATCATTTTCCAAACAAGGTCATTTTTAACCTTTTCGATAGAATGAAGGTAAGAATGTTTTTTAACTTATACAGTGGGAGCAACTATTTTCTTCCATTTTAAAATATTCAAAGCTTCCCTTATATGATTATAATGATATTTTCAAATGAGATGTTTTAATTTATAATTATGTAACTTTTAAATGAATAAAAAAATATTTCTCTCAAATAGTTTGGATTTCATCTATGTCAACATCCTTTGATGGATTTTAAGCTTATTTGAAGATGATTTATTATGATAGAAAACTTCAATATTGTATTTATGGTTTTATGATATGTTTGACTGTTGATGTATTATTTTTGTACCATTAATGGTTTATGTGTAAAGTATCGACATTTTGTATGCCAGTTTTAATACGAATGCTTATGTTATGTTTAAACATTTTCATATCCGGAATGCATTGGACTAAGTACATGACGGGTGGAGCCTGCTATAGCTCCTCGATGCATCGGCAGGTCTCATGAGACAAACTAGTGTCTTGGCTCAAGGCCTTGACAAAATCTTATTTGTAGTCTTGGCACAAGGCCATGACTATGTTGTTATGATAGTCTGGCATTATGCATTCCATCATTATGAAAGTGGTTATTGATATTTCATGTAATTATTCGACTAGTAGAATATCCATGTGAATATATAAATGGAATTATTTCATTTTATTTCTCGTATTTTATGCTTATGTTCAAGTTTAAAAGGCTTTTGTTTTAGTTATACATTGCCTTAAATTTTTATGCTTATTTATTAATGTTTCCTCTATATTGTTATCCTTACTAGGAATCTGAGCTCAGCCCTTTCTATGTTTTATTTCTCCCATCATGATAAGAAGTATTTTATGAATGACCTGCATGGATAGAATAAGGGGATATGAGTGTAGAGAAAATATGTTGTTATAGTTTTCACTTTATGATGTAATGTAATCTTTATGAATGTATCTTGTTATTCCAAGGATACTAAACTAATTGTTCTTTCGAGACATGATCTTTTGTGATAATGCCAATGTTATGTAATATTTCACCAACTCGGGGTAACTGGGGTCAGGGCATTATAGTTGGTATCAGATGAAGTTTAGTAGAAACCTTGGAAACTAGATTTTGATAAACTCTGATTAGATCACATAGAACTATGATGGACTTCGAGGATTAGTATAGAAGAACTTCCTATAAATTTGGTATTGTATATATTTTGTGAGTTTTTCGAGAAATAAATCCCTATCTGGATACATGCATGTAGAGGTGGCTCTGGCACATATGTACCTAGGGGTAAAACCCGAGAAAACCACTTTGAGCTAGACTCAAATGGGAACTGGTGCACGAAAACGGGCCTTGTTGTACTCTTGGTTACGACACTCCTAGGGGATATGCTTAGGGAAATTCTCATTTTCTTTACAAACCATTAATAAGGGTTTAGTAGTATATAATTCCTCAATGAAAACATTTTTTTGGTTATAGATTATATCAAAAAATTGTTCAATTTATGTTATGTTTTTTACAAGTTTGGATTTAGGTACTGCGATTCATAAACTAATCCAGTGTATTCCATTGTTTAGAAATGGTTCATAGTGGAAGAAATGGAATCCATATCAATTCATGTACTCCATATAGGGATTTAACTCCTTCTCAAGATAATTATAGTGGTGCTATTGATGCAACTGGTGCTGATCAGCTAATCACCATACCGGGACAACTCACTCAGGTTATGAATAATAACCTTACCCGTATGGAGCACCCAGATACGTAGCATGGAGGATCAATGTTATATTATTACATGATGCAAAAACCACCAACATTCAATGGGAGTACAAATCCTTTAGTAGCTGTGCAGTGGATAAATTTCTTAAATAAAATATTCCATGCCATGGGGATTAGTGAAAGGAAAAACTTTATCATGGCAGTTTACCGCCTCACTAGAGATGGTGATCAATTGTGGTCATTGATTCAAATCACAATGTAAGATGATTATGTATCAAATATAGAATGGAGAGAGTTTTATGAACATTTCATAGAAAAATACTTTCCTCGTGACCATCGAGTAGATATGGAAAGGCAATTTATGAGTCTGAGACAAAAGGAGTTTGAGAATGTCACAAAGTATGAGGGTAACATTTCAAGGTTAGAAAGGTAAGATAAAGATTATATATGTTACCCATGAAGTGAGATAGATAATTTATTTTATGGGTTAAATACATTTCTTCATCGAGAACTAGTGTCACGATCATTCTCATCGTACGAAGATATTGTCTCATGTTCTATCAAGATAGAAAAATAATTCTCTATGTTTTATGAATTTAAAACAAAGAAAGAGAAGAAGCGATCTATTGATCACTCTAGAATAGAAATAAGGGGAAGAAGAAAATATTTTTATATCCATCCAACAGTAAATGTTGAAAGAAACGCCCCGGTATTTTCTTGAAAGGAATGGGAGTCAGTTACAAGTGCGTTGAAAAAGGCCACCAAGCTCGTGATTGCAAGGGGAAGAAAGAAGCTACCGAAGTTCAATGCTACAACTGCAGGGAGACGTGAAATTATGTTAATGAATGTCCAAATCATTAGGGGAACGTACCTCAAAAAAGGACAAGGAATCAAAGACAAGCATATACTATCACTACTGTTGAGGTAGAAGCTCCGAAAGATGTGGTGGCTGTTAATTTGATGGTTTCCTCAAGTTTAGAAAATGAATTATTTGATTCTGGATCAACGAATTATTTCATATCTCCCCAGTTTGATAAGAAAATTATATATTTCGAATTTTATCTAACAAGGTAGTTGTTAGTTAAAACTTTTAAGGGAAGTATCATTGCTACAACGTTCTGTGGATCCGTTCCCATTAGGGAATATAAATATTCTTTATCGACTGATCTCATCGTCATACCCATGATTGAATTTGATATAATCCCCAGTATGGATTGGCATTCAGACAATGAGGTGAAGAGTTATTGTAAGAATAAAGAGGTAATGATTTTTGATGATGATGATAAGGAACACCTTATCTTTAGATTAGAATGGTCACCACCTAATTCTAATCTAGATCCACCCCAGTAGCTCAACTAAATATAATTATTGGGGAGGAATAGAATGAAATTATTGTGGGTAAGTAATGGAATGTTCAAATAGAGGATGTACCTATTGTTAAAGAATATGTAGATGTGTTTCTGGATGATTTTCTTAGAAATCCTACAGAATGAGAAATTGAGTTTTCTGTTGATTTAATTCCTGGTTCAAGTCTCATATCGAAGACCCCTTATAGAGTGGCCACTACAGAATTAGTTGAACTACAGAAACACCTAGAGGAATTGAATAATAAGAGATTTATTTTCCATAGTGTTTCTCCATGGGGAGCCCCTATCCTTTTTTTAGAAGAAAGATGGATCTATGAGGTTATGTATCAACTATAGGGAGATCAATGCTATAACAATAAATAACATGTATCCCCTACCTCGCATTGATGATTTATTTGACCAACTACAGGGTGTTCAAAAACTTTTCAAAGATTTACCTTCGATCTGGATACCATTAGTTGTGTGTGAATAAAGAAGACATTCTGAAGACAAGATTTATAACCAGGTACGGGCATTACGAGTTTACAGTAATGCCTTTTGGGCGACTAATGCAGCCTATGTTTTCATGGATCTAATGAACAGAGTTTTCAAGGAATATCTCGATGATTTTTTAGTGGTATTTATTGATGATATCTTGGTATATTCCAAAATATACGAAGACCATGAAAATCACTTGAGCATTATACTGAATACTCTTAGAATAAATGAATTATATGGGAAGTTTAGCTAGTGTAAATTCTGGATTTAGTAGATCTCATTTCTAGGCCATATTGTCTTTAATGATGGAATCTCTGTTGATCAATCTAAGACCAAGGAAATCCATGAATGTCCAGTACCGAAAAGTATAACTTAGGTACTTATTTTTATTGGTTTAGTAGGTTATTTTCTGTGTTTTGTCCAGAATATTCCCCTATTGGAAAACCCATTAACGAAACTCACATGTAAAGGGGTTAAATTTGTTTGGACAAAAGATTGTGATTAATGTTTTGAATAACTGAATATAAGATTATTCAACTCTCCTATATTGACTCTACCATCGGGGAATGATGGGTTCGTTATTTAAAGTGACGAATCGAAGAAAGGAATTGGTTGTGTCCTCATACAGAATGATATAGTTATTGCCTATGCATCACGACAGCTGAAAATTAATGAGAAAAACTATCCTACTCATGATCTTGAGTTAGCTGCTGTAATCATTTCTTTGATGATATGTAGACATTATCTATATGGTGAAAAATGTGATATTTAAACTGATCAAAAGAGTTTGAAGTATATTTTCTCACATAAATAAATAAACATGAGGAAAAGGATATGGATTGAACTACTCAAGGATTATTAATGCATGATACACTACCACTCCAGGAAGGAAAATAAGGTGGTAGATGCTTTGAGTAAAAAGGATCATGGAGTTTTGAACAAGAAGATAGTTGAAAAGGATCCTGTATACATGGATCTAGTAATGATGGGTATGAGAATAATCATAGAAGGTGAAACATCAATTATTTTTTAAATGGTTGCCAAATCATCTTTACTAGAAAGGATAAAGAGTTCTTAGACCGATGATGAAGAGTTTTAAAAGAAGATTAAAGCTGTAAATGATGGGAGACTGAGTGACATTGTTAATGAAGATGGAATTTTGAAATTTGGGAAGAGTGTTTGGGTTCCAAATATACTAGATCTAAAAAGGGAATTGTTGGATGTTTCTTATAGTTCCAATTTCTCTATACACCATGGGAGCACCAAAATTTATAGAGATTTGAAGGAACATTTTTGGTGGGACAACACAAAGAGGGAGATTGCTGATTTTGTGACCAGATGTATGATTTGTCAACAAATGAAAGCTGGAAGGCAACAACCTGGAGGAGTCATGAAACCTCTTCCCATACGAGAGTGGATGTGGGATAATATCATGATGGACTTTGTAATGGGACTACCAAATATTCCTAATAGGAACGAAGCCATATGGGTCATTGTGGATCATCTTACTAAGTCATCACATTTTCTTGCTATAAGGGAGGATTTACCACTTGAACGTCTAGAAAGGATATACCTCAGTTAGAATTTTCCTATAACAATAGCTTCCATTCCAGTATTCAGATGGCACCATATGAAGAATTATACGGAAAGACATGTTGCAGACAAAACTGTTAGGATGATGTTGGAGGAAGATAACTTGTAGGCCTAGAACTGGTTGAAGAAAGGATGGAAACAGTAATGGAAATCCAAAACCACATCAAAGCAGCTCAAATTAGGCATAAGACATATGTAGATAACTGAAGGAAGGATTTCGAATTTCATGTAGGAGATCATGTTTTCTTGAAGGTATCTCCATGGATTTTAGTTAAAAGTTTCAGTAAGAAGGGGAAATTGTGCCCCACGTACATCGGACCATTTGAAATTCTAGAACTAATTGGGGTTGTAGCTTAACATTTGGCAATGCCTCCATGTCTCTCCAAAGTTCACGAGGTGTTCAATGTATCACTGCTGAGAAAATACATGCCTGACCCAACACATGTACTCACTTATGAGGAATTAGAACTAGAACCCGATCAGTCTTATTGCGAAGAGACCGTCAGGATTCTTGATACAAGAGAAAAAGTGCTGAGAAACTGGATGACTCATCTGGTAAAAGTTCTATAGAGAAACCATAAAATAGAAGAGGTGACGTGGGATCCCGAGGAACTTTTGATGAAGAATCACCTGAGTCTTTTCATGCGGTAGTATTCTATAAATTTTTAGGTTGAAATTATTTGTAGGAGGGAAGAATGTAACACCCCATGCTTCCACGGTATGCTTCTTAATGAATAATACAATAGCATGTGTTGTACACAAATTCGAGTTCTAACAGACACCACAACCAATCAAACTAGTCGTTATGAATAGTAATAACCACTTTTTGACTTTTTTAAATTTTATCGTTCAAAATGGACTTCATTTTTGGATTCGGAATATCGAAATTTGCTTAGGATGAATTTTTGGTATTTTTCTGAAAACATTCAATTTCTGATGAATAGTGAAAAAACACTGAGTTATAATTTAAAACTGAATTTTTATTTAAATAATTATTTATTTTATTTAAATTTAATTAAGATAAAAATATATACAAAATACCTATATAATTTCAATGTAATTCATTGGATTTAGTTTAGAATACTTTTAGATATATAAAAATTTTATTGAACATTTCACCGTCAATTACCCACTTCATAGGAGAATTTGGAAATTCACATAAAACATAATTTTGACATTTAATTTAGTTGAATTTAGAAAATATGAGACACAATTAATATCAAGGAGTAAAATGTGGTTCAACAAAATAAAAATAATTTTTTGTGAATAGTATCTTTTTACTTTAATTTACTACGGGTAAAAGTAAATAAGATAAATAAGGGTAAAATGATATTAATATTACCCTAACACATGTCTTAATTCTATTTTACAAGTGTATCTCGACCAAAAACAACCTTAGGAATAAAATATTATCATTTAGGTCCACTTAGATTAGATTAGGAAATTTATTATTATTTAATTCAAAGAAGAGTTAAATGACTTAAAATCAATGTGTAATAACAAAAAAAAATTATATAGGGTTATACATAAGATAAATTAGATTATAAATACTCATTAGAAAGATAAAAGTATATAATACATAATTTTATTTTATTTATACTTTTTCGACATTATATAATTTAATTTCATTATGACACAATGGTGATGAAGTAATTGCCTAATTAATGAAATATTAAAATAATTGATACTATAAATATCAATTTAATTTAATTTTAGACTTTTAATGAATTCCACTTATTTTATAGGATAATATGTCATATTAGGATTGGTAATATAAATTTTTTTCGAATTCATAATGCTGTTATGAAATTATAAAAAACAAAATACCAAATATTGACAGAATTGACATAAAAGTGTTTTTAAAACAAATATTATGTTATTAATAGATATTATATTCATAAAAATATACGTTTTGTCAAAAGGACTAATTTAATGATAGGTGTATCTTTAATGGACTAGTTGGGGGTCTTTTATAGGTATATAGTATGTTTATTAACAATATAATAAAAAAATACAAAGAGACTTGGAAATGTCAACCTATTTAACTAACAGGTAAATATAAATGATAAGGTTAATATAGTGACCCAAACCTATTTAAAATATATTTTTTGAAATTATTTCGACCCATCACAACCTTAAAATTTAAATAATCCACTTTGGAGCCATTATATACCTAATATGAATTTATTATATAATAATATTTCTAGCTTTTCCAAAGGTGCCCCTCACCCCTCTTATAAAAGGGCACTTTCCCTTATCTATAATTCACACCATAAAAGCCATTTGTCTTAGCCAAACCCTACCCAAATATTCTACAAACTTCTTTCACATCAACCTAGAGGCTTTAGATTGGTCATAATTCCATCCTAAGGATCCATTTTGATCAAATCAAAAGGAAGAACCCGAAGAAGAGGTTATGTTTTCACCACCCTCTTTCAAGTTCCTTTTTCTTCAACTTCTTCGTTCTTTGTTATTTCCTTACTCAAATACTAACTCCAGTATCTCCTATATATTTTTATGTTATTATAAATATGTTACCACCATATTCAATATTCTATCCATCCTTTGAATGACATGCCACCATACATGCGTACGTACGGCTTACCGTCTCCACGTCAAGGTGTAATTGTTATTCAAAACATTATTATTTGGATGGGTATGATAATGATGTTTAATTCAAGTAAATAATAAATATAAAATGATAATGATTATATATATATGATATAACATCCAATTATATATTATTTTAATATCAAATCAATGATATTGTCGCTCGTGCGTACATACAGATTACCGTCTCCACGAACGCGATGAGATTCATTCCCCATCGTATCCATTCAAGAATAAATTTCATCTGATGATTAAAAATAATTTTTAGAGACATGATATCATTATGGATATGAATAATATACATCCCATGCATAATAAATATGTCTCAAATAACAATGAATATAATGGAAAACAAATCTGTTAACACTTGAAACGATGTTAATACTAAGATATTATTAACAAGTCAATGTTAAAAGATAATATATGATATAAAATTGATGTATATGACTCTTTTATAATTTAATAAAAATTATTTCACCATTATATAGGAAATTAACCTACCCTCGACCAAGGAAAAGTAATGGTAAGTGTTTATTTCACAATCACTTCATTATCCGATGTTGTTTATACGTAATTATCTACTAGGACCTCTTTATCATCCACATCCATGTTTCTTAAAAATGAATTTCAAATCATTCATAATATTTTAAAAACTATGGGTTAAAGTCATTTATAACCTTTTTAACTTTTTATAAGATGTTTATAAAGGAATCATTCTGTCATTTTCCAAACAAGGTCTTTTTTTACCTTTTTGACATAATTAAGGTACGAATGTTTTTTAAACATATACGGATGGTGCACCTATTTTCCACCATTATAAAATCGTCAAATCATCCCCTACATGATTATAAGGATATTTTCAACGTAGATGTTTTATTTTATAATTATGTTACTTTTAAATGATTTAAAAAAAAGAGATATTTCTCTCAAACAGTTTTGATTTCATCTATGTCAACATCCATTGATGGATTTTAAGATTATTTGAAGTTGATTTATTACGATAAAAAACATCCATATTGTATAGATGGTTTTGTGATATGTTTGACTATGGGGGTGTTATTTTTATACCATTCATGGTTTATGGGTAATGTATCGACATTTTGTATGTCAGTTTTAATACAAATGTTTATGTTATGTTTAAACATTTTCATATGAGGAATGAATTAAACTTAGTAAGTGATGGGTGGAGCCCGCTATAGCTATTCGATGCATCCATAGGTCTCATGAGAGAAACTAGAGTCTTCTCAAAATTCCTTGACAAAATCTTATTTGTAGTATTGGCACAAGTCCTTGACTATGTGGTTATGATAGCATGACATTATGCATTACATCATTATTAATGTGGTTATTGATATTGCATATGATTATTATACTAGTAGAATATCCATTTGAATAAGTAAATGTAATTATATAATTTTATTTCTTCCATATGATTTTGAAGTTCATGTTTAAAAGGATTTTGTTTTAGTTGTATATTTCCTTAAAATTTTATGCTTATTTATGAATGTTTTTTTTTCTATATTGTTATCCTTATTGGGAATCTGAGATCACCCCTTTCTATGTTTTATTTTTCCCAGGATGTGAAGAAGTATTTTATGAATGACCTGCAGGGAGAGTATAAGGGGATATGAGTGTGGAGACAATATGTTGTTTTAGTTTTCTCCTTCTAATATAATGTAAACTTTATGAATGTATCAAGTTATTCCATGGATACTAAACTAATCGGAATTTAGAGACTTGATCTTTTGTGATCATGCCAATTTTATGTAATAATGCACCGACTATGGGTAACTGGGGTCGGGGCATTATTATTGGTATCAGAGGAAGTTTAGTAAAAACCATGGAAACTCGATTTAGAAAAACTCTGATTAGAGTATATAGACCTAAGATAGTCTCTGGGGATTAGTATAGAAGAACTTCCTAGAATTTTGGTATTGTAGAGATTTTTGGAGTTTTCTGAGAAATACATCCCTGTCTAGATATGAGTAGGTTGAGGCAGATCTGGCAAAGATGTACCTAGGTGTAAAACTTGAAAACACTGCTTTGAGCTAGACTCGAAAGGAATTAGTGCACGACAACGGGCCTTGCTGCACTCTTGGTTATGACACACCCAGGGGATATTCTTAGGATAATTATCATTTTCATTACAAACCATTATGAAGGGTTTATGAGTATATACTTCTTTAAAGAAAACACTTTTATGGTTATGGATTATATCTATAAACTGTTTAATTTATGTTATGTGTTTCACAAGTTTGGATTTATGTATTTTGATTCCTAAACTAATCTAGTGTAAGCCATTGATTAAAAATGGTTCCTAGTAAGATAAATGGAAACCATATCAATGAACGCACTCCATGTAAGGATTACCCTCCTTCTAAAGATAATTATAGTGGAGCTGGTGATGCAACTGGTGTTGATCAGCTAATCACTATACTGGGACAACTAACTCAAGTTATGAATAATAACCTTATCCCTATGGAGCACCCTGATCCACAGTGTGGAGGATCAATGTCAGACCGCTTCATGAGGAAACAACCACCAACATTCAATGGGAGTACAAAACCTTTAGTAGCTGATCAATGGATAAATTCCGTAGAGAAAATATTCAATGCCATGGGGAGTAGTGAAAGGGAAAAAGTTATCATGGCAGTTTACCACCTTAGTGTAGATACTGATCATTGATGGTTATTGATTCAAAACAAAAATTAATATGATGGAGCATAAAATATGGAATGGATGGAGTTTGATTCTCACTCAATTTTACCCAAGAGATGAAGGTAGAATGGTCCATGTAGTTTAGCTTGGGTTATTGAATCCTCCGAGACCTGAGAAGAAACCTATAGACACGTATATTCTATGGAATGTTTTTGGCTAAGAAGTGGCCAACATGGGTTGATTTTATATGGATTTAAAGGATAACTAACATATTTATGTGAATTCAATTTAAATAATGAGTTGATCCTAGGTTATCGCTCAGGGTGGATTGGTTGTATTTCCATCTCAATGATTTTAATTTCATATATTTGATATGGGTTCATTTAAGGAGATAAAACAACATCATCACTTACTAGTTTAATTCCTACACCCTTTAATACTAATAACCTATACACTTGAAGGATCAATGTTTTGAGCACTTCAAGGTAAAGGTTTGTATTATCACTTGAAGTGTCTGGCCTTATATTCAACAAGGTTGATGGAGTTTAAAAATTATCAAATGAAAATCTCAGTTAAAGAAGTGATTATACATTAATGGGGTGATAAATAACATCCAATCCATCACCTTGTTACTCCCTTGGATCAACTTGTAAGTGGTTTAACCCTCCATTGATCCCATGGTTTCAATGGAAGCGAAAAGTAGACTCATGAGGGAGGAAATAAGGAAGTAAATAAAACAACAAAAATAAAATGATCACTCCACTGTTGTGTGAATAATATCAAAAGATTTGGTGAGAATAAATTCCCAGATTGGGGAAACGATATCAATTTGGGATTTAGAACAACAAAATACGAGGAGAAGAAGAACTTTTATTAAGAAACTAAAGTGAATTGAACAAATTACATGTGAAAGACAATCTTGAGACAACAAAATTACAGCATAACATTACATGTGAACAAAGCATGAAAAGATGAAAACTCTTTCAACACCACTACCTTAAAAAGAAATTTTGGGGGCCTTTGGTCGAGCCTCAAAAAGTACAAAATATCCCACTTGAGTATGGTAGGCCTAGGGTGGAGGAATGTAAGGGAGAGGAGACTTTTCCACTATTGACCCGAGGTGGCAGCCAACTTGATTCCACTGAACAAACGTGCTTGTACGTCCTTATATATGTCTGAATCAGAGTGGGACATAGTAGAATGAAATTTATCCCTAGATGTCTCCTGCCTCTCTGTAATGTTTGGAACCATTTGTAGTTGTGTATTCGGAGATATGATTATATTGGAGTACTGTTTTTATGGGCCGTAGAATCTGGCCCAGAATTTATCTCTAAATTGGACCACCTAAATAGACACCATGAAGGCTGAATTAGTATTGGATCCTAAAGAGGTATTTGTTCCTATACATTTATTCTAGAATCCTACGATATTTGGCATTCATTGGGCTAGTATGTTGTGCCCCACAGTCTCATCAGTGGGCTGGTGTCCAATCTGACTTCTCCATAATTGTTTCCGTTCGTTACAAAATATCCCCATCTTCTTCATTGAATTCTCTATTGAACCATGAATCAAACATGTTCATATTAAAGTGTAGGTAAGTTTAACAAAATATCAAATTAAAATATGTATAATTATATTCCTTAAAACCAGATGAATCATTTGGTACTTTAAATGATGTTAAAAAATGTATCATATAATAGCGCATTTTGAGACTGTATTACAATCATAATGTGAAATGATGTTCAAAGTGTAAAATGAACTAAAATGGTTTTTATGAATAATAAATCACATGAAAGTTATATATATTAAAAATGAATATTATCCTCATTTAGTGGTTAATCACACCCCCAACATGAGTTTTTCTAGTCCTAAGAAAAATATATCTCAACAATATGAAATTAGAATTTCTATTTCCAAAATCATTTTAATAAACAATGATCATCATGAAACCCTTATACCAAAAAATCATGAAATCCATCAAAATATTTTAATACAAGAGAGTTTCATAAGCATATCCCAATCCCAAACCCATTCCTTTGTTCAAATTCATTCTCATATTTCTTCCAAGATCAATTAAGTATGAGGATGTGTTGTGCATCACAATAGACATGGGGGTTCATCTTTATTCAAGGGGGTAAATTACAGAAGCTCTAGGTGGAATCAAATTTGAATATTAAGATGAGTATTCAATTTTTTTGTATTATATATCTATTTTTTGTTTTTTGTTTTTTGTTTTCCAATTTTTCCAGGGTAATTCAAATTGCACCCAAAAGAGTCAACCCCTGTAGCAAGACATTACCAATGACTCCCATGCTCAAAGACCTTAGGGAACCAAGTGAATACCACATACTCAGGAATCATCTCAAGTTAACTCAATCAAAAACAAATTCAAATTACCAAAAATAGAGATAGAATTAATAACTCTGGACCAGACAACTATGGAGTTACGATCCCCAAGTTCTGAAAGCCACACATTAGGTCATTTAATTGCTCTACATGAAAATTTATTATTATTATTATTTTTATTGAATACTCATACTAAAACTAAAATGATAACAAAACCTGTTTTATTTATTTGGGGGTCCCCATGAACTCAAACTAACACCCCACTATACAAAGGACGTGCATTGTGATCTTTTTTTTATTTGGATGAAAATATAAACGATGAAATATCACATTGGACAGCCACACTTTCTAAAATATATGCTCATGAAATTATAAAAGGATTAAAATTAGAATCATTGCATGCTAAATTATTTATTATTCAGTTTCAAAGTTTCCAATGTGTATGACCATGTTCAAAGTTAATGTAATTTTTCCTTCCATTTACACTTTTTTTTTCAAATCATTCAATTTTTTTGACACAAAATCATTTTTTATTTTATATCGCCCCCAACATAAAATAAAATTATCCCCAGTGTTTTAAAAAAATAAAATTTAGAAGGGTGTAGAGGTAGATGATGAATGTTCAAAAAGGAAATTGAAATTGAGGATCATGGAATGAAGTCACCTGGTGGTTGAAGTTGAAATTCTTGCTGCTCTAAATTAGTCCTTTCATCTCTTAGGGGATGTAAGAACCTCCTTGATTGAACATGTATCACCCAAAATAGTCCTTGATCCAAAAAAAAGAAGAACAAACCAGACAAAACAAACAACACAATGACTTATTGAATTCCATGTATCGTCATTTTTATGGTTATCCCTTTTTTTGTTTTTTTTGTTTTATTTAAATCAAACTAATGATACATTGTCTTATTTTAAATTTCTAGGTAAGGTATTACTCAGGGATCACACCATGTGACACAAATGAATACGATGCTCTTCTTTCATACCCATCCATACTCATAAAAGTAGAACATGTCAGTAGTCTAATATTTTTTATTAAATATAAAAATGATTTATTAATCCTATTTAAAATATAAACTTGATTAAAACAAAAAAATGATTGGAAAAAAGAAAACCATGGTGTTCCTCCCATGAAATGCTTTGTTTAACGTCGTTAGCCCGACATGGATCCAAAATCTATCATTTCTTTCCTGGTTCATAGTTTGGCTAATTTAACTGAACCCCTATTTCCTTTTTATTGAATGATTCAAAAAATGGTTTTAACCTTTGACCATTGACCTTGAAAATGTAACCACTTGTGGGATCATTAATCTCTACTGCCCCATGGGGGTACACATGATGCACTATGAAATGTCTTGACCATATAGACCTTAACTTTCTCAGGTGTAAAGGATGTTTTGAACTACACAAGATCACAAGTTTTCCACGTTCAAAATGTTTTACTTTTATTTTCCTAGATTGGTAGGCTTGACCTCTAGCTTTATTTATCCTGGAATTTTCATTAGCCTCCATCTTTAGTTCCTCAAGTTCATTAAGATCTAATTTCCACTTTTCTTCAGCTAAATAAATGTCAAAATTCTTTTTTTATTGCCCAAAATGCCTTATGTGCAATTTCAATAAGTAAATGGCATGATTTTCCATAAACTAACCTATATGGGGAATTTCCTAAAATGGTTTTATATGCAGTTTGATATGCCCAAAGATCATCTAAGAGTTTTTAGACCAATCTTTCCTAGAGGGGTTGATAGTTTTTTCAAGAATTTGCTTAATCTCCATATTTTCTAATTTAGCTTGACCATTGGTTTGAGGATGGTATGCAATGTACAATTTATGAGAAGTACCATACTTGGACATGAGTGAAGAGAATCGGAGGTTTTAGAAATGGGTTCCTCGATCATGGATTATAGCAATAGGAATTCCAAATCTAGAGAGGATGCTTTCCTTGAGAAATCTTTTCACAGTTTGATGATCATTGGATTTTGTAGGAATGGCCTCAACCTATTTAGAGACATAATTGATTGCTAAGAGAATGTAAATATTTACTCTAGAGTTTGGGAAGGGAACCATGAAATCAATTCCCCAATAGTCAAGGATTTCAACCACTAAGATGGGAGTGAGTGGCATTTGATTCCTTTTTGTGATGGACCCTACTTGATGACACCTAGGACAGCGTTGAAAAAATGTGTAGGAGTACCTTAAGAGGGTGGTCCAGAAGAGACCACATTAAAGAATCATATTAGATGTTTTCTAGAGGAAAAGTAACCTCCACATTCCTCACTATGACAGAATATAAGGATGGACTCTTGTTCAGATTCGGTAACACACCTCATAATGACTTAGTTAGGGCAGAACTTAAATAGGTATGGAACATCAAACACATAGTGTCTAAAATCAAAAAGGAATTTCCATCGAGCTTGAGTCCCTAAATTTTTTGGAATGACTCCTATAAATAAAATATTGGCTATGTCATCATACCAAGGGCAGTCACTCACAGTGTATAGGTGTTCATCAGGAAATGAATCAGACACAGAAAGGTTATTTGAGTTGTCTTTTAATTATATCCTAGAGAGGTGATGAGCTACAACATTTTCAACTCCCTTTTTATCCTTTATTGTGAGGTCAAATTCTTGTATGAGAAGTACCCAACTAATCAGTCTAGCATTCACGTCTTGTTTTTGGAAGAGGTATTTTAGTGCAGAATGATCAGTGAAGAAAGTGATGGGGGATCCTAAGACGTAGGACCTAAACATCTCTAAGGAAAACACAATAGAAATTAACTTAATTTCAGTAGTGGTGTAGTTTATTTGAGAATAATTTAAGTATTTTATTGGATAAGCAATGATATAAGGAGTTTTATCACAATGTTAACCTATCATAGCTCCAACAGCAACATCACTGTTATCACACATAAGTTTGAATGTATGGTTCTAATTTAGAGATTTCATAATGGGAGGAGAGGTGAGAGAGGATTTTAGGGTTGAGAATGAACCCTCACATCTTTCTGTCCAAACAAATGGAGCATCCTTTACTAGCATATCACAAAGTTGATGAGATATTGAACTAAATTCCTTAATGAATATTCTATAGAAACCATCATGTCCTAATAAAGACCACACATCCTTTACATTTTTGGGTGATGGAAGGTGACGAATGATGTCAAACTTGGATTTATCAACTTCAAACCCCTACCTGAGACCAGAAGGCCTAAAACTAGTCCCTCTTTAACTATGAAATGGCAATTTTCCCTGTTTAGGACCTGATTCTTTTCTTCACATCTTGACAATACTCTTTCCAAATTTTTTAGACATCCCTCAAATGTATCCCCAAACACAGAGAAGTCATCCATGAAGACCTCTAGAAAATCCACTACCATGTCTGAGATGATTCCCATCATGCACTACTGGAAGGTTACATGGGAATTTCAAAACCTGAAAGGCATGCATTTGAAGGGAAGGGTTCCGAATGGACAAGTGAATGTATTATTCGCTTGATCTTCTAGGGAGACCTCAATTTGATTATACCCTAAGTACCCATCTAAGAAATAGTAGAAAGAATGACCTGCCACTCTCTCAAGTACTTGGTCAATTATTGGTAAGGGGTAATCGTTCTTCTTGGTGAATGAGTTTACTTTCATATAGTCAATGCAGACTCTTCATCCACTACTCACCCTTGTTGGAAGAATATCTCCATCCTCATTGGTTATCACTGTGATTCCAGCATTTTTTTGGAAACTCTTGGATTGGGCTCACCCATTCACTCTCAGTTATGGGATATATGATACCATCTTTTAAAACTTTCAAATGTTCTTTCCTTACTACCTCCATGAGATTAGGATTGAGTCACCATTGAGGATGACGACATGGCTTTGAATCAGATTCCAGAACAATCCTATGAGTCCTGATTAGTGGGCTAATCTCAGGAATATCAGACAGGGTCCAACCAATGGCTTCCTTATGTTTTGTTAAGGACATCTAGAAGAATCCTCTCATGATTTTCTTCAAGATAAGAAGAAATGACAATCATATGTGTTTGATATTCCCCTAGGAATGTATACTTGAGTTCAGCGGGAAGATCCTTAATTTCAAGCTCAGGTCGGTTCAGAATATCAGAAGAAGATTGGGACATTTGATCAAGATCAATTTTATTTCCTAATGTTTTAGAAAGGATTGATTTCACACATATAGAAGTTTCAGCTACAATATTGGTTTGATCAGATTTAGGGAAGGAAGTTTGAATGTTTTCACTGATTTTTGGACCTAAGACTTCATCATAAGAGCAATTTGAAAATGATTCAGTCCAAGGAGATAAAAATCCTTCATATGAACAAAGGATATCAATCTCATCCTAACTTAAACATTCATAAATTGTTCATTGATGTTCTATGGATTCATTATCAATGCTTCATATCATGTTTACTTCATGAATTTACTCATCATCCTCTATTAGTGAGCTTTCACTATAGATGTTCAAGTCTAGACTCATGTTCCCAAAGGTGATAGTCATGTTCCCATTTCAGACTCGGATAATAGAGATGATTGTTGCAAGGAAAGGATGACCAAGGATGATTGGGGTCTGTTCCTTTTTTCCTATGTTTGGATGGTTGTCAAGGACAATGAAGTCAGTAGGGTAGATGATGTTTTTCACCTTTACCAGAACGCCCTTTAAAATCCCCTTTGGAACCCTAATGCTTTGGTCAGCAAGTTGAAGTGTGACAGATGTGGGTTGGAGTTCTTTTAGGCCAAACTGGCAATACAAGGCATAGGGGATGATATTGGCACTAGAACCAAGATCACACAAGGCCTTGACAACTTTACTTTCTCCTAGTTCAACATTTATGTAAGGGAAACCTTGGTCTTTCAACTTAGTAGGAATAGTCCCATGAATGGTGGTACTCACATTAGAAGCCAAAAGTACATTCTTTTTATATGAAAATTTTATTTTAAAAGTGCAAAAGTCCTTAAGTAAATTTGAGTAGGCAGGTTTGGTTTGGATGGAATCGAGAAGGGGAATGTTCAAATTGACTTGTGAGAAGATTTCCCTCAATGTTTCACTCAATTTAGGATTGGTTTTCCCCCTCATGTGTTGAATAAATGGTTCAAGTTGTGGGGTTTTTTATTGAAGAGTTGTTTCTTTCACACTGTTATAAGATTCCTCAGTTTGATCTTGTGGTTCATTTTAATTTTGATCCAATTTTGAATCTTTAGGTTGTTTTTGAATTAGTTTTTCAGGTTTCTGAATTTATTTCCCACTTCTGAAAATAGTCACAGACTTTAGTTGTCCATGAGTAGTTTGATCACAACTTGACTCTCCCCTTGAAGTTGAGGATGGAACCACCTGAGTAGGTATGGGTGCTTTTCCAGTTTTGATGGTTTGAAGTTCTTGTTTTAGGGAAGATACTTATGAGTTCTTCCTCTCAATTTGTTTTCACAGTTGTTCTAGTAGGCTTTGTGGAACAGTTTGGGCTGGTGCTTGAGAAGATTGGTTTATCCCAGGGGGATATTTTTGAGGTGGGGTGGTTTGTTAAAAATGAACACGTGGTTGTTGGTATTGGATATGTGTGGTTTGGAACTGGTTATGGGATTGTTAGTTCTGATGGGGGTAAGGATTGTGTCCCTATGGTTGGCTAGGTTGTTAGTTATCTTTCCAGCGGAAGCCTGGGTGGTCATTATACATTGGGTTGAAGTTGTTTTGGTATTGAGGCTTTTGAAAGTTCAAGGCATTTACTTCCACTGGGGGTCCTCCTAGACGAACATCCATGATGGATGGAATGGTTGAGTAGTTGTCTGACTTATGGTCATGTTTGTCTCAAAATGTGAAAAAAGGGTCAACAGTTTGGATTTCATGGACTTTCCAATGGTCTATCTCTTCAATATTCCTAGAGAGTGCTGTGAGTTTAGCCCTATGGCTTTCCTCTTCTCTATGTGTATGAATTCCAGTAGTTCTTTTTGGATTTTCAGAATAAGGTGAAGTTCCCCATGTTTGGTTTTGTTCATAATGTCATTGTAGATACTCTTAATCATCATTTGGGGCTTTGTTTTTAATGGTTCCATTACAAATAATGTCAATAAATTGTTTATTCCCTGGACCCAACCCTTCAGAGAAAATTCTCACTTGTTCTAGAATAGAAAAACCATGATGTGGAACCATGTTTAGAGTGTCTTTGAACCTCTCCCATGTTTCATTGAATGACTATCCCTCTTTTTCAAAAACTTTTTGGATACTCTTTTTAAGTTAAATTGTATTGTGGCAAGGAAAGTATTTTTTTTGTAGAATTCTCTTTGTAGTTGGTACCAAAAGTTTATGGATGATGGTCTCAAATTTTTTAGCCATTTTTTAGATTGATCCTTTAATGAAGAAGGAAAGATCCTCATCTTAGATGATTCTAGTTGATGTGGTTGACACCTGGTTTCTACAATGTCATTGAACTTCTTAATGTGAAGGTAGGGCATCTCAGACTCCATTCCATGGAATGTGGGAAGATGGTTTAGGACATGGGGTTTAAAGATGTAATTGGAATCTCCTAGGGAGTTATTTCTAATTCATGAGGGGGCATTTGTATAGGCATGTGTGAGGTAGTCATTCATGGTTTGATCAATTGCGTTCCCCAAGTTTGGGTCTGCCTCATTTGGGTTTCCATTTTGGTTCCCACTCGGGTTTATGAGTTGTTTTCATTAATGACATTCCATTGAAATAGGCTCAATTTTGGACTCTAGAGTATTAGTAAGATTAGGATCTAATGGAACTAGTTCCCTTGGTGTACTTGACTCCCCAAACCCAGGACTATCCACCCTAACTAGATTGTTTGATTGATCGCGTGTGTAGGCGGACATGCGCCGAATGAAAAAAAAACGAGAAAGGGAAAAGATAAGAGAATTTGGAGGAGAAAAGAAGAAATGGGGGAGAATAGAATGGGTGTTTAGATGAATCACTTGGGTCCCCGGTGACGGCACCAACATTTGATTCTTGGTCAAATTTAACCATGAGATGAATGTAGAACGGTTCTTGTAGTTTAGATTGGGTTATTGAATACTCAGAGACCTAAGAAGAAACCTATAGACACATACATTCTATGGACTGTGTTTGGCTATGATGTGGCCTAAATGGGTTGATTTTATATGGGTTTAAAGGATAACTCACATATTTATGTGAATTCAATTTAAAATAATGGGTTGATCCTAGGTTATCGCTCGGGGTGGATTGGACGTATTTATTTTTCAATGATTTCAATTTCTTATATTTGAGATGGGTTCATTTAAGGTGTTAAAACAACATCATCACTTACTGGTTTAATGCCTACACCCATTAATTCTAATCACCGATACACTTGAAGGATCAATGTTTTGAGCACTTCAAGGTAATGGTTCGTATTATCACTTGAAGTGTATGGCCTTAAAAACAACCAGGATGATGGGGTTTAAAAATAATCAAATAAAAATCTCAGTTAAAGAAGTGATTATACATAATGGGGTGATAAATAACACCCAATCCATCCCCTTGCTACTCCATTGGATCAAACCATATATGGGTTATCCCCCCATTGATCCCATGGTTTTAATGGAAGTGGAAAGTCGACTCATGAGGGAGGAAATGGACAAGTAAAGAAAACAACAAAAATAAAATGATCACTCAACGTTGTGTGAATAATTTCAGAAGATTTGGTGTGAATAAATTCACATCATGAGGAAACAGTATCAAAGAGAGATGAAGAACAATAGAATAAGAGGATAAGAAGAACTTTTATTAAGAAACCAATGTGAATTGAACAACTTACATGTGAAAGAGAAACTTCAAACAATAAAATTGTAGGATAACATTACAATTGAACAAAGAATCCAAAGATGAAAAACTCCTTTACCACCACAGCCATAAATTGGAATTTTGGGAGCCTTGGTTCGAGCCTCCATCATTACAAAATATCCACATTATTATGGTATGCCTATGGCGGTGGAAAGTAATGGAGAGGAGAGTTTTCCACCCTTGACCAGAAATGGCAGCCATCTTGCTTCCACCGAACATAGGTGCTTTTAAGTCCTTATATATGGTAGAATCAGAGTGCTCCATAGTACAATAA
Organism: Viscum album; assembly: GCA_963277665.1. Taxonomy (NCBI): domain Eukaryota; kingdom Viridiplantae; phylum Streptophyta; class Magnoliopsida; order Santalales; family Viscaceae; genus Viscum; species Viscum album. Next base: position 574,794,630 of record OY728161.1, on the reverse strand, counting down.
AATGGATCCACGGATGTATCCTATACTCCTGTAAACTTTGGGCCCATTCAGCGTTGTTTATTCGAATATATGATTTGATTGGTGGACAGTTTTTCTGGGCCGCATAATCTGGCCCAAAATTTTATCTCTAACTTGGGCCGCCTAAATGGACAACATGAAGGAAGTCTTGACATTGGATCCTGCAGAGTGATTTGTTCCTCCACATTTATTCTAGCATCCTATGATATTTGGGATTCATTGGGCCTGTATTTTGGGCCCCACAGTCTCATCAGTGGACTGGTGTTCAATCTGACTTCTCCAGAATTGTTTCCTTTCATCACAAAATATCCCCATCTTCTCCCATGAATTCTCCATTGATCCCTCAAAAAAACATGTTCATATTTAAGTGTAGATAATTTTACAAAAATATAAAATTAAAATATGTATAATTAGATTCCTTAAAATCATATGAATCCTTCGGTACTTTAAATGATGTTAAAAAATGTATCACATATTAGTGCATTTTAAGAAAGTATTACAATCATAATGTGAAATGATGTTAAATGTTTAAAATGAAATAAAATGATGTTTATTAATAATAAAGAACATGAATATTATATATATTAACAATGAATATTATCCTCATTTAGTTTCTGATTAGAGTTCAAAGAGCTTTTCTTAGAAAAATACTTTCCTTGTGACCATCAAGCTGATATGGAAAGGCAATTTCTAAGTCAGAGACAAAAGGTGGATGTGATGGTCGTAATGTACAAGAATAACTTTACAAGGTTATAAAAGTATGATAGAGATTATATACATATCCCAAGAAGTAATATTGATCATTTCATTGTTGGGTTAAAACCATTTTTCGTCGAGCATTACTGTCACAATCATTCTCGTCGTATGAAGATATTGTCTCATGTGCTATCAGGATTGAAAAAGAATTCTCAAGGTCTTACGACTTTAAAGAAACGTAAGTGAAGAAGATATCTGCTGATCTCTCTAGAAATAGAAATAAGGGGAATAATGGAAAAGTTGAATATCTATACTACAATAAATGTGGGAAGAAACACCCTGGTACTTGCTTTAAAAGAATGAGAGACTGTTACAAGTGTGGTGAAAAAGGCCACCAAGCTTGTGATTGAAAGGGGAAGGAATAATATACTGAGGTTCAATGCTACAACTGTAGGGAGATGGGACATTATGCAAATGAATATCCTAATCGTCAGGGGAACTTACCTCAAAAAATTCCAAGGGATGAAGGCCAAGCATATGTTATCACTACTGCTTAGGTAGAATCATCGAAAGACATGGTGGCAGGTAATTTAATGGTTTCCTCAAGTTTAAGAAATGCATTATTTGATTTTGGATCATTGCATTGTTTCATATCTTCCCAGTTTGCTATGAAAATCAGGTATTTCCAATTTGATCTAACAAGGGAGTTGTTAGTTAATATTCTTAAGGTAAGTATCATTGCTACAATGATCTTTGGATCCGTTCCCATTAGGGATTATAAATGTTCATTATCTGGTACTCTCATCATCATACACCTGATTGAATTTTATATAATCCTCGGTATGGATTGGATTTTGGACGATGATAAACAGATTAATTGTAAGAAGAATGAGGTTACAATTTGTGATGATGATGATAAGGAACACCTTATCTTTATCTAAGAGTCATCAACACCTAATTCTTATCTAGATCTACCCCATATAGGTCAACAAAATTCAATTATTGGGGAGGAAGAGAATGAAATGATTGTGGGTAAGGGAAAGGAATGTTCAAATAGAGGACGTACCTATTTTGAAAGAACATGTAGATGTGTTTCTGGAAGATCTACATGGACATCCTCCGAAATGAGAATTTGAGATTACCATTGATTTAATTTCTGGTTCAAGGCCCATATCGAAGACCCCTTATAGAATGGCCACTGTGGAATTAGTGGAACTAAATAAAAAACTAGAGGAATTTAATAATAAATGATTTATTCGCTTAGTTTTTATGCATGGGGATCCCCTCTCCATTTTGTTTTAAAGAAAGATGGATCTATGAGGTTATGTATCGACTACAGGGAGACCAATGCAATAACAATAATGAACAAGTATCCCCTACCTCACATTGATGATTTATTTGACCAAATTCATGGAGATCAATACTTATCAAAGATTGGCCTTTGATCTGGATACCATCAGTTGTGTGTGAAGAAGGAAGACATTCCGAAGACAGCATTTCGAACCAGGTATGGGAATTACGAGTTTACAGTAATGCCTTTTGGGATGACTAATGCACCCTCAGTTTTCATGGATCTAATGAACAGAGTTTTCCAGAAATATCTCAATGATTTTGTAGTGTTATTTATTGATGATATCTTGGAATATTCCAAAAGCTACGAAGACCATGAAAATCACATGCTTGTTATCTTGAAGGCTATTAGGAGACATGAATTATATGGAATGTTTAGAAAGTGTGAATTCTGGATTCAGTAGATCTCTTTTCTTTGTTACTTTGTCTCTAAGGATATAATCTCTATTAATCCTTCTAAGACCAAGGCAATCCATGAATGGCCAGCAGTGACGAGTATAACTGAGGTATGCAGTTTTATTGGTTTAGCAGGTTATTATCTGTGTTTTGTCGAGAGTTTTGCCCGATTGGATAACCCATTAAAGAAGATCACACGTAAAGGGGTTAAATTTTCTTGGATAAAAGAGTGTGAATAATGTTTTGAAGAACTGAAGAGATGATTTAGTCAATGCTACTATATTGACTCTACCATCTGTGAATGATGGGTTCATTATTTATAGTGATGCATCGAAGAAAGGATTTGGTTGTTTCCTCATGAAGAATGATAGAGTTATTTCCTATGCATCACGAAAGATAATGATTCATGACCAAAACTATCCTACTCATGATCTTTAGTTAGCTACTGTAATATTAGCTTTGAAGATATGGAGAAATTATCTCTATGGTGAAAAATGTGAGATTTATACTGATCAAAAGAGTTTGAATTATATTTTCTCACAGAAATAAATAAACATGAGGAAAAGGAGATGGCTTGAACAACTCAAGGATTATGATTTCACAATACACTTCCACCTGGGGAAGGAAAATAAGGTGGCAGATTCTTTGAGTAGAAAGGATTATGGAGTTTTGAACAATATAAGAGTTGAAAATGATCTTATATAAATGGATCTAGAAAAGATGGATATGGGAATCACCATGGAAGGTGAAACATGAATGCTTTTTCAAATGGTTTCCAAACCATCTTTACTAGAAAGTATAAAGGGTTCTCAGACTTATGATGAAGTGTTTCAAAAGACGATTAAAGCTTTGAATGATGGGAGATTGAGTGACTTTGTGTATGAAGATGAAATTTTGAAATTTGGTAAGAGACTTTCTGTTCCCAATATTCCTGATCTAAAAAGGGAATTGTTGGATGATGCTCATAGTTCCAATTTCCTTATACACCTTGGGAGCTCCAAAATGTATAGAGATTTGAAGGAACATTTTTTGGGACTACATGAAGAGGTTGATTTCTGATTTTTTTTCAGGATGAATGATTTGTCAAAAACTAAAAGCAAGAAGGAAACAACCTGGAAGAGTCATGAAACCTCTTCCCATACCAGAGTGGAAGTGGGATAATATCACGATGGACTTTTTCCTGGGACTACCAAAGTCTCCTTGAAGAAAAGATGCAATATGGGTCATTATTTATCGTCTTACCAAGTCAGCACATTTTCTTTCTCTAAGGGAAGATTTACCACTGAACTTATAGCAAGGCTATATATTAATGATGTTGTGAGACTTTATAGAGTATGCTTATCGATTGTTTCGGATCGTGATCCCCATTTTACTTCAAGATTCTGGAAGAGTCTTCAGAAGGCCTTGGATACTGAACATCATTTGAGATCTTCCTACCACCCTCAAACATATGGACAATCATAACGGACTATTCAAACCTTAGAATACATGTTGAGATCTTTCTCACTTGACTTTTAGGGTATGTGGGATCAATATTTATCACTGTTATAATTTTTTAATAATAATAGCTTCCATTCAATTATTCGGATGGCACCATATGAAACATTATACCGAAAGAGATGTCGCACACCAACCTGTTAGGATTATGTTGGTGAAAGAAAACTTGTAGGCCCAAAAATGGTGGAGGAAACGATGGAAAAGGTAAAGGTAATCCAAAACCACATCAAAGCAGCTCAATGTTGAAAAAAGAGCTATGCTGATAACCGAAAGATGGATTTATAATTTTTGGAAGGAGATCATGTTTTCTTGAAGGTATTTCTATGGAAGGGAGTTATACATTTTAGTAAGAAGGGAAAATTGAGTCCCATGTAAATTGGACCATTCAAAATTCAAGAACGAATAGTGGTTTTAGCTTACTGTTTGAAAATGCCACCAAGTATCTCCAAAGTTCACGATGTGTTACACATATCACTATTGAGAAAATACAAGCCTGACCCAACACATGTACTCACTTATGAGGAATTAGAAATAGAACCCGATCTGTCTTTTTGCGAAAGAGTCTGTCTGGATTCTTGATACAAGAGAACAAGTGCTGAGAAACCAGACGACTCGTCTAGTAAATGTTATACGTAGAAACCATAAAATGGAAGAGGCGACGTGGGATCCCAAGGAACTTATGATGAAGAATCACCCAAGTATTTTCATGCTTCAATATTTTAGAAATTTTAAGGATCAAATTATTTGAAGGAGGAGAGAATGTAACACCCTATGCTTCTATAGTACGTTTCACTTTCAATAATACAGTAGCACGTGTTGTACGCAACATCGAGTTTTAACACACACCACAACCAATAAAACTAGCCGTTATGAATAGTAATACCCACTTATTGAATGTTTATAAATTTTATCATTCAAAATGGACTTCATTTTTGGATTCCGAAAATCGAAATTTTCTTTGCATGAATTCTTGTTAATTTTCTGAAAACATTCAATTTGTTGATGAATAATGAAAAAAACAACGAGTTATAGTTTAAAGCTGAATATTAATTTGAATTATTGTTTATTTTATTTAAATAAAATTAAGGTCAAAATAGATACATAATACTTATATATGTTTAATTTAATTAATTATAGTTAGTTTATAGTAATTTTAGATATATAAAAATTTTATTGAACTTTTCACTGTCTTTTACCCACTTCCTAGGAGAAATTGAAATTCACAGAAAACATAGTTTTACCACTTTTGTGAGTGGAATTTAGAAAATATGAGATACATGATTAATATCAAGAAGTAAAATGTTGTTCTATAAGATAAAATTATTTTTTTTTGAATAGTAACTTTTTTACTTTTATTTACCATGGTTAAAAGTAAATAGGGTATTTAAAAGTAAAATGATATTAATATTACCCTAACACATGTCCTAATTATATTGGACAAGTGTATCTAGAACAAAAACAAAATTATGAATAAAATTTTATCATTTAGGTCCACTTGGATTAGATTAGGACTGTTATTATTATTTAATTCAATGAAGAGTTAAAAGAGGTAAAATCAAAATTTAATCACTAAAATATTTTTTATATAGGGTTATACATAAGATAAATTCGATTAAAAATATTAATTAGAAAGATAAAAACATTTCCTTCATAATGGTATTTTATTTATAATTTTTAGACATTAAATAATTTATTTCATTTATGAATCAATGGTGCTGCAGTAATTACCTAATTAATGAAATATTAAATAATTGACACTATAAATATCAAATAAATATAATTTTAGACTTTTTATGAATTAAACTTATTTTATAGGTTAATATGACATATTAGGGTTGGATATATAAATTTATTTTGAAGTAATAATGCTGTTATAAATTTATCAAAAATAAAATACACAATAGTGACAAAATTGACATAAAAGAGTTTTTAAAACAAATATTATATTATTAATTGATATTCTATTCAAAAAAATATCTGGTTCGGCCATAGGACTTATATAATGATATTTATATCATTATTGGACAACTTTTTTGTCTTTTAGAGGTATATAGTATGTTTATTAACTATATAATATAAAAATACAAAGAGACATGGTAAATGTAAAACTATTTAACTAAGAGTAAAATATAAATGATAAGGTTAATATAGTGACCCAAACACGTCTAAAATATATTTGATTAAAGGATTTTGACCAATACCCAACTTAAAATCTAAATAATTCACTTTGGAGCCATTATATACCGAATAAGAATTTATTATAAAATAATATTTCTAGCTTTTCCAATGGTTCCCTTCAACCCTCTAATAAAAGGGAACATCCCCTTATCTCTAATTCACACCTTAAAAGTCTTTTTGTTCGGCCAAAACATGCCCAAATATTCTCTCAACTTCACTCACATCAACCTAGTGGCTTTATTTTGATCAAAAATCCAACCTATGGATCCCTTTTGATCAAATCAAAAGGAAGAACCCAAAGAAGAGGTAATGTTTTCACCACCCTCTTTCTAGTTCCTTCTTCTTCAACATATTATTTCTTTGTTATTTCCATTCTAAAATAATAAATCCTGTGTATTAAATATAATTTTATGTTATTATATAATGTTACAACCATATTCTATATTCTATCCCTCCGTTGAATGACATGACACCATACGTGCGTACGTACGACATACCGTCTCCGAGTCGTGGTGTAATTGTTATTCAAAACATTATATTTTAGATGTGTATGATAATGATGTGTAATTCATGTAAATAATAAAAATATCATGATAATGATTCTGTATATATGATATAACATCCAATTATATATTATTTTAATTTCGAAAGAATGATATTGTCACTCGTGCATACGTACAGATTACCGTCTCCACGAACGCGATGAGATTCATTCCTCATCATATCCATTCAAGACTAAATTTCATTTGATTATTAAAAAAAATTAGAGACAAAATATCATTATGTATATGTATAATATACATCCCATACAAAATAAATATGGCTCACATAACAAATAATATAAAGGAAAACGAATATGTTAAGACCCGAAAAAAAGATAATACTAAGATATTATTAACAAATCAATGTTAAAAGATCATATATGATATCATATTAATTTATATGATTATTGTATAATTAAATAACAATTATTTCACCATTATACATGAGGTTAACCTATCATTATCCTAGTAAAAGTACAAGGTAAGGGTTTATTTCACAAAATTTTCATTATCCGAGATTATTTATACGTAATTTTCTACTAAGACCTTTTTATCATCCACATCCATGTTTCTTAAAAATGTATTTCAAATCATTCATACTATTTTACAAACTATGGGTTAAATTCATTTAAACCCTTTTTGACTTTTTATGTGATTTTTATAAAAGAATCTTTCTGTTGTTTTCCAAACAAGTTCTTTTATAACCTTTTTGACAGAATTAAGGTAAGAATGTTTTTTTGAAACTTATATGGAATGTGTGGCTATTTTCTGCTGATATAATATTGTCGAAGTTTCCCCTACAATATTATAAGGATATTTTCAAAATAGATATTTTATTTTATAAATATGTTACTTTTAAATGATTAAAAAAAGAGATATTTCTCTCAAACAGTTTTGATTTCATCTATGTCAACACCCTTTGATGGATTTTAAGCTTATTTGAAGTTGATTTATTACGATACAAAACATCCATATTGTATTGATGTTTTTGTGATATGATTGACTATTTATGTGTTATTTTTATACCATTAATGGTTTATGGGTAAAGTATTTACATTTCATATGCCAGTTTTAATACGAATGTTTATGTTATGTTTAAACCATTTAATTTGTGGAATGAATTGGACTTAGTAAGTGATGGGAAGAGCCTGCTATAACTCCTCGATGCATCAGTAGGTCTCATGACAAAAACTAGTGTCTTGGAATAAGTCCTTGACAAAATATTTTTTGTATTCTTCGAAAAAGGCCTTGACTATGTGGTTATGATAGTCTGGCATTATGCATTCCATCATTATGAAAGTGGGTATTGATATTGCATATGATTATTCTACAAGTAGAATATCCATGTGAATATGTAAATGGAATTATTTCATTTTATTTATGCCATATTATGCTGAAGATCATGTTTAAATGGCTTTATTTAGTTATACATTGACTTAAATTATTATGCTTATTTATGAATGTTTCCTCTATATTGTTATCCTTAATGGGCATCTGGTCTCACCCCTTTTTATGTTTTATTTTTTCCAGTATGTGAATAAGTATTTAATGAATGACATGCAGGGATAGTATAAGCGGATATGAGTGTGGAGATAAGATGTTGTTTTAGTTTTCACTTTATGATGTAATACAAACTTTATGAATGTATCTAGTTATTCCAAGGCTACTAAACTAATCGGTCTTTCGCGACCTGATCTTTTGTGATAATGCCAATGTTATGTAATATTTCACAAACTCTGGTTAACTGGGGTCAGGAAATTATACATATCCTCTTTAATGATGACCTCATTTTCAATATTAATGGTTGTGTAACATCAATAAGAGATTACAACTACATCACAAATGAGTATACATACTATAGTAGAAAAAATGTTAATAGATCCAAGAGTGGTGTTTATCTTCCAACCTCTTTCCTAGACAAGGGAAAGGGTAATATTCAATTATGCTTGGCTATTTTTGAAGTTTCATTCCCATGAACAACATGGGTGATCCTATATCCCCAGAAAAGATACATATTATACACATTATAGCTATGATTTGTAATTTTATCCATCATATCAACAATTGGAAGAAAGGATTCTTATCTTTTGGTGGGAGAATTAATCTTGTTAACTAAGTGTTGTCCCCAATTCACACAGATATCCTTTCTATTCTAAATGTTCCAAAATCAACCATACTAAAAATTGAGAGTAATATGAATTCATTTACTTGTTATACAAGTGGAGTGGTAAAGATTTTATCGGCCTCTTTGAGTAATAATTCAAAACCAGTTGAACATGGGGGCATTGGTACTGGGTATGTGGAGAATACTATGAAATTTCAATAGGGAAATCTCTCCTGATAGGTTATGAATTGTTTTTACTTGTGGGGTATCATTATAATAGTGGTGAAAAATATTGGATCTCAATATAATGTAATGTCCCCATCCCAACTATGAGAGGCATTGAGTGTTCACATTAAATTCCTCTATAATCACTTCTAATGGATCTTGGTTCTGGGTGAGGAGTGAATCCAGAAAAGTGACTGGGGTGGGATATTAGACATTACAGGGTTCCATTCCCCTAACATATCTTTTTGGGAGGACTAATTTAATCCATAATTTACCCAAGTGGTCTTTAACTCTACAAAGAATAAGGAATTTGATAAAATCAGACATGATATGTCCCATAAGAAGTTATTTTTCTAGTTCTATTAATGAGTGGTTCTCGACCAAGGATTACATGATGAATTTTAATTTATAGACAATAAGTGACCCATGTGGTACCTTGTATTGTGTTAAAAGATCACATCTAAATATAATATCCAACTATGGACAATTCAGTAACACATTCTACCTTTTGTTCTGACTGTTAAATGTAGGATAGTTCAATTGCCCTCAAAATACAGGTGATGATCAACTCCAATTGAGGATTCAGTGTTGTAATTTTTCTTTTAATTAATTTAGGTGAGCCTTATTTGAATATTCAAGGTGAGATTAGGAATTAATCCCCTACTATTGGATCCCTTAATTATTTTCCCCATATTTGGTTCTAAGGTTGTACTTACAACAAGTATGAGAATATATCCCATTCGATATTTTTGGTAGAGGGATGTTGGTTCTTATGGATGGTTCAGAATCAAATTATGAATTTCTCTCTGATCTCTTTAATAGCTATGGATGTGAGATCCAAATTAATTATTGTGGAGTTATAATGTCTGTAAAAGAAAGAGGGAGGGGGGGTACACCCTACCATCTCAAGCATCCATCCTTGGGAATGCCTAGGTGTAGCCCGATTGGGAATTACATGCACTATTCTACTAAACCTAGTGCCCCCAATCACAACACCAATGGTGCATGTGCTAATGGATTCAAGCGTAGTGGTGGTGTGGTCATTGATTCATATGGATCAGTGATTTAAGATTTTAGTTCATTATATAGACCTATAAATTATCAAATGGTGGAGGATAAGGACATAAAAAATGGTATTTCTTTAAACATGTCAATGAATATTGTTCTATACTCTCTGGAATCAGGCTCTAAGATCTTCTCAAGCTCCCTCACTGGTGACTCTATCACTCTTGGCCCATTACCAATATGATTTTTGAAGACAGGGATTTCATATCTAATGAAACATTGTTCTTGCACACATGTTGTGAAGGTAATTACATGGAATATTTTATGGCCTCTCTATAAACCTTGGATCATCCCCTTTTATAGTTTTCACCCTTGGTTTTTTCCTTCATGTGGGATGACACAATTCATTGGGGACTCCCTTGGTCTTCATTTATTTAGAACTCCATGATTTTTTAATCTCTTAATTTCTTCCCCATTATTAATAATACATATTATTTTGTATACTATCATATTTAATTTTTCATAGATTTATATATAGATTTCCTTCCCAAACTCCCTGGAGAAAGAAATGATTCTATTAATTTTCTCTATTACTCATTGTCCCAAAAATAAACAAAAATGTCCTGATGTAATCATTAATTTATTTAACATTTTATAATATAAGAAAAATTACAATAAACCTAAAATAATAAATTATATTAAATATAAATACAAAAATAAACTATATTAGGAATATATGAGACAAAAAAATAAACCATCATGTGAAGTATTCATGAAGAAATAGAAATCAATCCTACTATGAAGGAATATATATAATCCTAGAACAATTAATAAAAAAATAATATTAAAGAAGATGAATGTCTATATATAAAATTTTTTTATCCAACCTAAAATAGAAATCCTCACAATTTTATAAATTAATTTAGTCCCATGTTATACATGTTTTTTCAAACCACTGTGTAAATCCCAATGCATAGAAAAATATACACATAAATCATAGAATTCTTCTAAAATCATAGATAAATGTATATTTAAATAGAATTATTTTAGTACAAAATTTCAATAATGAGTAATATTATATAACTCCAAGGATGAAAATATATTAAAAAATAATTAGATACCACAAAAAACATTTATCTCTATAAAAAATTACTATTATTACCATATTAAGTTAACCCTTTAACTATTTATAGGATTACGATACATAAAAACAACCCATTCTATCATAAAATATAGAATATAAATACATAATCATATTTCCAATAATACATTCACATTTAGTATTTTCCCTTAAAATATTTAACATTTTATTCACATTTCTATTTAAATAATCACATTATCTAATAGAAATATATAGTTTTAAAAAATAATAATAATATAAAACATTAAAATAATAAATAAAAATCCTATAAATAATTTATCATAAAATATTGAAAACCCCAATCGGTATAATTTATATAGATTCCAAACATGAGATCCATGTATCCATTAAGATTTCTTCTTTATTGATGATATTACCATACTTTAGTTAAATTCATGAATTAGAAACATAAATTAATTTACTATAATTCAACATATTAACATAATAATGTAAATTTATTTAATCCTTGATCATGATTTTTTACACACAATATTAACTAAGATAGATTAGAAATAAACATGAAGATATATATTATACTATCATGTATGGAAATCATGATTGATACAAACATTAGACATTTGATCCACCATAAATCACAAAAAAACCATAGAAGAACAATATGTAAATAAATAATAGAACATAAAATTAATGACTATAATCATGGAGATACATTCTCACCATGATTCATCATTTAATAATCTCTATAATTTGGGAAAAACTATGAATGTTGTGATAAAAAGTTCATAGGATGGGAAATTATTTCACCTATTGATTTAAAGGGAATTGTCAAAGTATGTTAATTTCAAAATAACTATGTAATGTAAACCCATTATGTAATTATAATTAATCACGAATCAACCTTCATGACCACACCCAATATACTGGGGTTTTAAACTAAATAACTCTATAAAATGGATGTCAACATTCGAAATGATCAATTTTTAAAATACTATTTCATATTCTCATCGATGTAATCGATTATTGAAAACATAAACAGAAATCACGAAACAATGATATCACCACCCCATGAACATTATAGTTAGACCCTTCTAAAGGTATAATAAATAAAACATGACCCATAAAGATATTTACTATAGAACATTCACATTGTGTAACCTCATATAGATAGAATAAGATAAGAATATCCCTAATCATACTACACTATTCCCAAATTTCTATGAATAAACAATAAATATTCTTATAAATACTAAAAAATAAAAAAATTATGGTTTTAAATCCCATGTTTTGGACTATGGGGAAATTTACATCAGAATTTAATCTTTTCATCCAATGTATCTGCTGAATCTCTAACCGGGACATATAATGTTAATAAAAATGTTAAAACAAATTAATTTGATGTTTCTATATGTTTTTTGAGGCTTGATAGTGGTATTAGTAGTATAATTGAGGTTTGAGAGTGGAATATCCCTAGAATATCACGTTTTTATGAGATCCATATTGGTTTTCATTGTATGTTTATAACATGGGACCCTCTAGTTGAAACGATGAGTCCCTAATTAATGTGTCACTTGGATTGATCAACAATCCATGGAATCCTTCACAGTAAAGAAAATATTTTTATAACACATTCTGTGTAAAGAGCATGGTATACACATTTTTTATAAATCATGTTCCCACCCTACATGGTTAGTCCCAAATAACATGTATCAATGAATGGTTGGTGCATTGATGACCAAAACTATGTATCAAAATAATGTCTGTTCTGATTAATATGAGGTGTGAGATTCATGATTTACCCACTTTTAGGGTGACCATGTAACCTAACCTTAGAAGTCATTAAATGGGGAAAATTAATTATATCCCCCCAAAATTCATAAAGGCTATTCACTCTTTCCCTTACATGTATTCTCAGGAGTCAACATATTTGTGTATACCATTCTCTTCCTCCCCCTTGGGTTTGCCTCTGTAATTTGATGACCAAACCAAACATTGTTCTCTTCCGTAGAAGCATGTAGAAATTTCAAAGATTCATCCTTAATCATTTCATCATTTTAATCAAATCCTTTGGTTCTATCTTAATCATATATAATTCTTCCAATTTTTATGGTGCTGGTACATTCATAATTTCTCTCTCTTTCTAACTCAAACTAAAGACCTATAATGGATGGATGGAACATCTTATGATTGAGTTATGTGTTCTATATTATTTTACATTAATGTAACATCATTTATATAATAGTTTCATTATTCCCAATGTTAGTCCTTCGAAACATTTCCCATATATAATAATAAATCTTTTTTTAATTCCCTGAGACTCATAAATTATTTTGTTAATCCCACGTTGGTATGGTTCTTGTTAAGTAAATCTCTACCTAAAACACCCCTTATTGTGAGTTTATTAGTTGTTATGATTATAAATCTAAACTAACCATTTCAATCACAATCTTCTTTGTGTTTTACAAATACACAATATATATATTTATATAATTAAATTTAATATACTTAAGTCGTATGAAAATCATTATCAGTTTTCTAATAAAACCACATTTTTTGTAATGTATAAATTAATTAAAATTGTGGTGATTTCATAGTGATAATTTTTTTGAGTTTTAACATGGGTGCTTGCAATGGTCTCAATGTTTTTCTAAATGAAATTTTCAGACATGGTAGTTTAATTGAAAATGTATTGTTTTTTATTAATTATTATTGATATATTATGGAATTTATGATTTATATGTACCATAACAAATATAAAATTCAACTTAGTAGTTATTTTCCACTCTGAATTGTGTAATGTCGGGTTAATATATATTCAATGCCTTTGTTATGGTCAAATAGTTCTTGTGGGACTAACTTGTATTAGGTTTATATATTGGGAACCCAGTTAGGGTTTTTGTAACTGGATACAAAAACCTATTGTTATCCGATGTAGGACCTAGAATTTTACATCACTTCAGTTTCTAGATATGGAATTTCAGACCCCATGATTAGGATATTTTTTATAACTATAACAACCTTGTTGTATATTATAAATTTAAACATGATTTATTAATTAATTTTCACTTAATAAAACAGAGAGGATCCATTGGTCTATTGTATTTAGTGACAAGAGACATTACATGACCACAAAATACATAAAATATAACATCTTTATTAGAAATATATTTCAAAAGCCCACAACATTCCTTCTTAATTAACACTACATTGGTAACCAAATAAATACATAAGAAAGGGGTGAGATGTATAGACTAGTGGGTGAATAACATGATTTGGAAAATACATTTTTTTCAATAGGAATATTAATTGGTCAAAAAAATAACATGAACATAAAGGCAGGACATATCATGGAAATAATAAAATGGAAATGTAGCAACAACAAAATACACTGCATGATAATCAAAATGAAATTAGGTAAACCCTTATCCCAACACGGTGAAAAAATGTGCGATAAATGAATCAGGTAAACCAATATCCCAAAATGAATTATCATGATGCTAATCATTACCCAATGCATTATATAACTATCATGTCACACCCTTTATAATCATTTCATTATCATGTTTATGTGTGCTGCATATATCATATAACATGTATTCATTAAACATCATCATTTATTACACGATAACTAAATTTTTAATAAGTACATTTAAGTCATAAATCAATAAGTATATGTTCATAAAGTTAAATACCCTTGATAGACGGATGGGATTGGTATTCACTCTATGATTATTTCGTCATGGAAGATCACATTGAAATTTTAGCTGCCTAACGATGTAATATGGAAATTCAGAAAATTGGATAATGGGGGAAAAGGTTTATGTAATAATTTATACAGTAAATGGTTACTAAGGGGATCATATACCATTATATCCCAACATATCAAATTTAATTTTTTATGAATAATATAAAAAATTTCTTTAATGGGAATGAGTATATAGAATCCATTACAGAAAGTTGGCATGGTATTAGGTGTATATAAAGAATCATGAATATATTATTGAGTGTCGAAGGAAGATCATATTGTTTATAAATAATATTTATAGTATGGGTAGTATGTATGTACATATCCCATCATATGAAAATTGAAATTAAAATGAATATCACAAAATGAGTGCTCAATAAAAGTGGACACTGAATAATCCCTTAAGGAATTTGTAGCAAAGAAACATGTTTCCTTAATGGATCATAGAGAGTGTTAATGAAATTTAATGGAAGATATCATCATTTAGAAATCCAATGGATTGTATGGTAGCCATTTATCCTCTTATCCCAACATATAAAAATGGTATTTTAGATGCATTATATAAAAGAGGTTCTTGAATGGAAAAGATAAGAGATAAAACACTTGTGGAATATCAACATGGTAACAGGTTTTTATAAAGGATCATGAATGGATTAATGATAGATAAGGGAATATATTATTATAATAAAATAATATGTAGAGTATATTAACTCGTTATGAACATTTCCTATCATATATAAAACTAAATTAATTATCATATCACAAATGTAATGCTTGATAAAAGAGGAGAGTAGAAGATACCATACATTGATGTTTGACTCCAACGGCTAGGGAGGAGAATTATGGGAGATCAGGGATACTTGGGATGACTGTATGGAAAATGGGAATATTTTTTTATATATTGAAAGAGTTTTAGGGAAGAGAAATAGATTTTTGGGTGGGTTTATATAGCAAAGGAGGGGGATTTCATTATTATTTAGGTTTTGGCCCCTCCACAATAAAATATTCAAAACCACAAAACCATACTATGTTTTTCCCATTGTATATAGAAAATGGGAGTGGAATAAATTATATCATAAGGGGATGGTAGGTCGATATAAAAATATTTTCCTTTTTTTGTGGAGGTGAGTCACATTTTCAAGGAAATAATTTTATAATATTAAATTATAATGCCTATTTTGGAGGATTCAATATGGCTTTATAAAAGAAACAATATATTCATAATATTAAAATTTTATGAATTAATAACTTATATTTCACTAAATATCCATTTTATAGTAATTATTACATCATTAGTCCGTTAATATGTTGTCACTAAACATAACATTTATTTATACGGTACTGAATTGTTTAACAAAAATTCGACAGTCTCATAAAATTATGAATAATAACTATTGGTTAATATTGAAAATCTGATTCCAAAAAATAATAGATATTTTATCCAAATAATTTTCAATATATGTGATTTTATACTTTTAATATAAAAAAGTCATTTATTTAAAATTGATTGGTATTAACTAGATTTGTTTTTAAACCATAATAAAAATTACATTTGACCCCATAAAAATAATATGGTAATTTATATTTAATAAATGTAATTAAATAATAATATTTTATTAAAATATATATTTTTTTAAAATCGAATGATTAATTAGAAATTGATTTATTAGTGGAATTTGAAAATTATCCAAAAATACTATTTTTCCTGCAAAAATTAATTTCAACATAACTATATTTTAATGAATGTATATTCATTGTTATAATAAAAATAATGTACATAATCATAATTCTATGGTTTTTTATAAATCCCTTTATTACACTGGCAGAATCCCCAGTATTAATGTGTGTGGTGGCTGGGCATTCATGGGGTTGTTTGGTGAAGATGGTTTGGGCCATGATCTTAATGGGATTGAAAATATCCTATGTTCAATTTCACCCACGCTTAAGTCGATACATCTCGACATGAGATTGTTCTAGGGAAAAGCCCAGAAATGATACCTCCTTCATAATCTCTGATAAATGGACTTCATAGGGTTTGATCCTTCAAGTTGAGTCATCCATTTCCTTTTTCTTTAACATATAGAGTTATTAATATCCAATTATTAAAATATTTATTTGACTGCTATAAAATATCTATATTATCAATGATAATGATAAATAATAGTCATATAAATAAAATTGGATATAATAAAACCAAAAAGAGTGTATGTTATTTATATATCCATAAGGAAATTAAAAAAGTGAAAATAAATGGAATTTTATTTAGAAATGTTTGGATCATTAAAACATTACCCCATTAAAAAATTTCATCCTTCAAATTTTAATTTCCATCACCAATATATATAGGGGTAATGTTTCTTCATTGCCTCCACTGGTTCCCATGTTTCTTCATTAAACATGTAGTTTCACAAAAACACTTGGACAAGGGTAATTGACTTAGTTTGTAGAATTTTTTCTCTACTATCTAAGAACATCACTGGATTCTCCTCATAGTAAAGGCCATTCTCCAAAATTACCACCTCTGGATCGAGTACATGTGAGGGGTTTGGTATTTAAATTCTCAAGAGGGCTACATGGTATACATCATGTACTTGAGATTGGTTATGTTGGAGTTTAGTTGATATGCCCCCACTCCAATATGCTCAATGATTTCAAAAGGATTGATGTACCTTGGAAAATTATTTACCATATTCTAAAATATTATCACTATCATCCATAGAGATATGCAGTGGAAAACCATGTCTCCAACATTAAACCATTAGTCACATCGATGATTGTCATCAAATCTCTTTCGTTGACTCTAGGAAGCATTGATGTGATGCTTCCTGGTCTTAACCATATTCACCATTCCGTGAACCTATACAGGACCTAGATGCTTTCATTGCATAAATTCACACCTACATGCGGGTGTTCTACACCTCTTCCAATAAATGGTTTCATAGTAGGATATTGGGATTCTTAAGTGGAGACAGTTTTTTTTTCAGAGAACTCAACTAGAAGAATATATTGATCCCCTCATCCTTTGAATTCCACTGAGAATGAACTAAACATGTCCCAATGTGTTGGGATAATCCACTCAGATTGGACACCATTTGAGGGTGATAAGTCATATTGATGTAAATCTCAATGACTAGAACATTCTGGAGACATTCTCAAAACATAAAGGTGAATCCTGGATCTCGATAAGAAGCAATCCATAATGGAACTCCATGAATATTTAACACTTCTATAATGTATATCTATTCCAGTTGATCTAGTGATAAATCCCCTTAAATCACAATGAATTATGATTTCTTATATGATGATTCACATAAACCTAGATATAATTGTTTTTTTTGGATGTCCCCAAATGTTTGGTGAAAAGGTCCATGGTAATGTCTTCCTATCAAAGTGTTGTTACATGTTATGTCTTTATCAACCCCTTAGATTTTTCCTCAAAAATTTTGTTTGCTGACGTACCCGGTATAATGATTATGTTTATTTCTTTATGATTCAAGCGTCCGTCATCATCAATTCTAAGACGATTAGATCCTTTTTAATTCTCATTAATGACAGAATTTATGAGACCTTTTTTACTTAGAGAATAAACCACCTGTTTCACCTTCCTAGGGAGGTTGGGGATTGAGCAGTCATAATCCTTGATGTTCAGTACCCATATTTGTTATATCATATTAGATCATTCTATGGTAATATTTATTATAGAATTTTGGGATCTGTATATATTTCAAAATTATCCCCAAAGAGATAACACCGCCAAATTTTTAATGCTAAGACCACTGCTTCCAATTTCAAATACTGTGTGTGATAGTTTTTCACATTAATTTTTAACTGCATTCAACTGTAATTAATGAATTTTTCATTTTATATTAACACACAACACATTCCATTTTTTCATGAAGAACTGAATACCAAAAAATTCTCTCCATTTGTGGGTAGTGTGAGTATGGTTATAGTGATAGGCCTTATTTTAAACTCCAAGAATATTTCTTTAATTTCATCATTCTTTTAAAACATTGCTCCCTTGTGAGTAATATTTGTATTAGGTTTTGAAAATTTAGAGAAATTTCTCACAAATAGGTAATAATATATATCGTTCCCAAGGAAATTACGGATATCTTTGACATATGTCAGCATTGACCATATATCAATTAATTTCTTATTTGAAGGATCTGTAGATATCCCATTCCTAGGTATGATAATAACCTATAATGATACATTATTCAACTAGAACTCACACTTTAAATAAATCACATAGATATTCCCCTTTCTCAAGGTCTTATGAAAAATACAAAAAATTTCCTGATGATGCTCCATGGTTTTGGAGTATATTAAAATATAATTTATAAAGGCTACCATAAAATTTTGAGGTAATCACTAAAGACAATATTAATCAATTACATGAATATTTTTTGATCATTAGTGAGTCAAAATGGCATCACAATGAAATCAAAATGGCCACACATTGTTCGAAAAGTAATCTTGGGGATATCCTCCTTGTTAAACCTTACATTGTAATATCCCATCCATAGACCCACCATTGGTAAGTCTTGTTCCCTACATATCTTATTGAACATGTCTTCAATTTCTGGCATTGGATAATTATTCTCTATCTTTATTTTGTTGATATCACAATAATAAATCTAAAGGCTTGTTGATGCATCATTCTTCGTGACAAAGAGGAATGGAGCATACCATGATGAAGCATGCGGAATTATAAACCCTTCATCTAAATTATCATGTAGTTAGATACACATTCTCATTGGGAAATAATATCCAGGCTTATAATGATGGTGCTAATGAAGATTTATCCTCCAACTTGTAAATGCATAGAATCAGGGTTCTATTTTTCTATATGGAGAGTGATTTCCCTCTCATGAAAATTTAGGAAGGATCTATAAAGGGAAAGACATTCAATTCTAGGAATTTAATAAAATTCCACAAAGGGAAGTATAAAAAGATTCACTAGGAATTTTAATAAATAGATGGTGATAGGGGAGGGGTTATATTCATCAGATATAATAATTTTCCCTGTTTCCATCATTACTGACACCTCTAAATCCATTACATGTGGTGAGGTTTGTATAGTTCTAATAAATGATCGTGTTATAAAGGAATGCATAGAACCAGAATCGAAAAGTAAAATGACAATTCATTAATGAATAACTTGAATCCCTATCACCACATTGATGAAGAGATTCATATTGGAAGTAGTGATGTGTAATTCTTTCCTTTTCTACCATGGATGTTGTTTGTTGCCTCTAATAATCCTAGTCTTAGTGACCTTGTTCGCATTGTACCATGGTTATTTCTAGTTATAACAATGAATAACACATTGAGGCTTAAATAGAGTCTTCTGTTCTTCTGCCACATCGGTTGGCCTATATGTTCGGTAATCATTATTCAGATTCCTTTCCTTATTTACCAAAACCATTTCCTCTTTACCATAAGGCAATTTATGGGTTCCTTCTTTCTGCATATTCGATTAGTCGGGTGCTGTAATTTAATTTCACCATTAGAATTATCCATTGAATTTCTAGAACAAAAGCCCACATTTTTTGTCTACTATCCCAATGATACCATTATGATTCAGTAATATCTCTCTTCACATCGAGGGAACATCATCCAATTTCTTCATAGATATTAATTTCATAGATTGATAAGGATTTTCATAGGTCAGGATTTATCCCACCGAAGAAGTGGTCAACCTTGCATTCATAGCTTATGAGAGATCTAGAGGTTCATCATGAAAGTATTCTGAAGTTTTTCATCATACTCCCTAATATATTTGTCATACGTTCACCCAAGTGTTAGTAATTCACATTCCATCTATTGTCTGAGGGTGTGGAGAAAATATTTATCACAAAACATTTTCTATAATACAATCTACTCCATTTCTTTGATCTCTTCCTCAGGCTCTGTATACTTGATCAATGACAACCACTGATCAGCTTCACCCCATATATGATAACCATCCAAAACAACCATCTCTTTATTATAACATTGAAGGATAGAGAATATCATTTCGATTTAATTTTTTATTTTCTTCATGATTAAGAGATCAAATGATCAAATAAACATAGGAGGCCTTTGGGATATGAAGTTCTCGACTATAGGTTACCCTCTCTTGGGGGGGGGGTCGGCCAATCCACATGGTTCATGTTTCGATTCATAACACATGTTAATTGAGATATTATCATAACAATGAATGCAATTCCAGCTCCCATCAGGTTTGGAATCTTATTGGGGAAATCCTCACACTCCTCTTCACGTGGGTTGATAACACAATTCCTCATATTACCAACCATTATCAAGAATAAAAGGAAAATTATGGAAGACTTTTATAAAATGTTAAACACAAAAAGGGAATCCAATTACATTTAAGGGATAACATATAAATGACATTTATCTCCTTAAAATATGTGTTTCTTGGATTTAGTCTATGTTATCCATGATTTATATCCAAATATATACTATTATGGTCATTTTATTATTCCCTTAATAATTATTCCTAATGAGATTATGAGTTTACAAAATTATGTCCCCCAAGAGTGTCAAACTGGGAGTGCAGTATGAACCATTTTCATGAACCAATTCCTATTATAGTCAACCATAATGTGGTGTTATTGGGTTTTAATGATAGATACATCTATACGAGATCCACATCGACTTGTTCGTATCTAGATAAATATGTTTTTGTTTGATAAACCAATTAACATATACTGACCAGAATTTATCAATTTTTTCTTATGCTTTGTCATATCCCTATTGTTTTACACTATGATTTCTAATCCAAATCGAAACAAAAACTAAACCTATCATCAGATACCAACAATAAAAACCATAGTCGTTATTACACAATTATACTTGATTTGTTACCTATGTTTCACATAATAAAACTAATAATATTAAGAGGACTAGTTTATTTTGGGAATAGGATAATTACAAAACCACTAAAAACATAAATTAAAATATATTTATTTAAAAATTATCTTACATTACCACAACATTCATTCATACATAATACTAAATGGGATTACCCGAGGACATACATAAGTAAAGGGTGACATTTAAATACATGTAAGGGAATAACATGATGAATACAATACAAGTATTTAATAGTTATCTCAATGGATCACAATATAATTATTTACATAAATCCATGAAATTTCATGATAATCGTCAAATGGAAGGCCATAAACAACTTAAAACACTATATCATAAAAAAAATTGAATTAGGTGAACCATTATCCCAACATGGTGGACAAATGTCCAATAAAGGAATCGTGTAATCCTTTGTCCCAACATGAGTTATCATAATACTAAACATTAAACAAGGAATTTGAGTGCATTCATGGAACTCCCTTTATAATCATTTCAAACTAATGTTTTTGTGTTCCATATAGATCATATAACATTGATTCATTCAACATCATCATTTATTCCACAATCAAGTAATGTGGAATACCTATTATTGTGTCCTCAATCAAAAAAAATATGTTCATAAAGGTAAATATCCTTGATAAATGAATGGGTATGGTAATCATTACATGATTATTTTGGAATTGAAAATCGTGATGTAATTTCGGAAGCATAACGATGTCAGTAGAAATTTTAATAAATAAGTTTATGAGAGAGAAATGGGTATATCATAATTTGTTAGTGAAATTAATAGTAAGGGGATCATGGTACATAATATCCAAAAATGTGAAATGTAATTTTAGATATATAATATAATATATGTGATTTAATGGGAATTATGTTAGAGAAATATTTTATGGAATTTTTGCATCATAACATGTTTATATAAATGATCATTATGGGATTAATGAGAGTGGAATGAAGCTATAATTATTTATAAATAAAATGGACAGTATGGAGAGTATGTATGAACAAATTCTATCATAATAAATTTAAAATTAAACGACATATCAAAAAAGGAAAACTTTATAAAAGAGGAATGTGAGTGATCTGTTATGGAATTTTTGACATAGTTACAGGTGTGATCAAAGTATTGTATAGGGGATTAACGGGAATAAAAGAATGCTCTCATAATTAATTTATCAAATAGAATGTAGGGAAATCATGGAACATAATAACACAACTTCTAAAAATGGAATTTAAGAAGCATAATATAATTGAGGTTCTTGAATGGAATTGAGAAGAGTGAAATCTGTTATATAATTTCAACAAGTTAATAGGTGTTTATAAATGATCATGGATGGATTAATGAGAGTTAAAGGAAGCTCAAATTATTTATATATCAAATGGATGGGTAGGAATATATGTATGAACATATCCCAATATATGTAAATTGAAATTATAAGGCCTATTACAAATTGTGTGCTTGATAAAAGAGGGGAGTGGAAGATCCTTTGTTTTGATGTGTCACTCCAAAGTCTTGGTAGAGGATTCATGGGAGCTTTGGGTACCTTAGCAATACATTAGGGAGTATGGGAAGAGGGTGTTCGAGATTCACATAGTTTCAGTGAAGTGAAATGAATGCTTGGGTGGGTTTATATTGGAAATGAGGTAGATTTATGTATTATTATATTTTGGACACTACACAATAAAACATTCAAAACCACAAACCATCACTTTTTATTTCCAACCGTTTATAGAAAAGGGGAGTGGAATACATTATTTTATAAGGAAAAGAGCTAATGATATTAAAATATTTACCTTTCTTATGCGGAGGTGAGAAAAACATTAAAGGAAATGAAAAAGAATATAAATATATAAATATCACTTTTATAGTATTTATTACATCATTATTGGGTCGTTACAATGTCATACACTATATCATATATTTATAAGAAACTTAATTTTTATCAAAAAAATTAAGCTGTTCAGAAAATTATGAAAAAATAATCGTTGGATAATTTCAACATCCCGAGTATAAAAAAATATTAATTATATTTAAATAATTTTCTAACATTGTTAATTGTCACTTTGAATAAAAAAAACTATCATTTATTGATAATTAATATGT
Source organism: Viscum album (assembly GCA_963277665.1). NCBI lineage: Eukaryota > Viridiplantae > Streptophyta > Magnoliopsida > Santalales > Viscaceae > Viscum > Viscum album. The sequence goes on along the minus strand of OY728161.1, from coordinate 574,770,786 downwards.
TTTGACAGAAACGACTATTAATCCTTAACAAAAAATAACATTGGACTTGATTTAAATTATATGCACGTTTATATTTAATAAATGAAATTTAATAATAATATTTTATTATAATATTATTTATTTCAAAAATTCCTAAATTCAATTAAAATGGATTTCATAACAGAATATGAATATAAACCAAACATACTATTTGTACATTAAAAATAATTTACAAAGTATTAATAATAGAATGATAATATATTCATTACACTATTAAAAAAAATAAACAATATGAAAATTATAGGGTCTTGTTACATATCTCGTTATTACACCAGCATACCCCAAAAGAGTAAGGTGTGCGATGGTGGGGGTTTTCATGGGGTCATTCACTGAACATGTTTTTGGATGTGATCTCAAGGAGAAAGAAATCCTCCAATAAATAGTTTTTCACAAGCTTATAATGTTGGATCATACCTTGGTCTTGGTCTATGGAAAAGCCTAGAAATTATTTCTCCCAAAAATCATTGTTAAATGGTCTTTATAGGGTATGATCTTATTTATTGAGCTCGTCCATTCCTTTGTCTATGTCAATATGATTTATTAAAACCCAATATTTATACTAGTCATGTGATAAATATTCAACCAATATATAATGAATGATTATGAAACATAACAGTAATTTAAATCCAATGGTATATAAAAAAACAAAATAGAGTACATGTTTTTTTATATATATAAGAAAATTTATTATGTCAAAATAATTTCAATTTTATTCATAAATGGTCGGGTCATTACAACAACCCATTTCATTATTATTTATAATGCATAGTATTTAATCCTATATTAATTTTAATTCATGTGAAGTTATCCTATATTTCTTTTGACACTCAAAATTGTTACTCATATCCCTCATAATTTAGAGGAATGGTCAACTATTATATTCATTGATATCAACTCACATGGAATCCCTTATTAGAGAAAATGACACACATATTGTACAAGTATTCCAAAATTGTAGATTATATCATGATTAGAATTTAATATCTCTATATTTTTCTACATATTTTACCACACATATAGTGTATAAATAAATGAATATATGTATGTATTCAAAATTATACATATGTATACATGTTGACATATATATATATATATATTCTAGATGTAAATGAATCTAGTATAGTCAAGATGTTGTCCTTGACGAACCTAATCATAGTGTCTTAGAACTTTTTGATTGTTATGTTACCATATATTTGATACACCTACTGATAATTTATTTTTTATTCATTGATAGGATTTTAGTAGACTCCATTTTGTAGACTAGTGTGTATATCTCATATTGTATATGACACTTCATTTGTTAATTGAATAGATATTGTATATTTGGAGGTTATAAATAGTTACTTCATGTGAGTTGATATATATGTACCAAGATATACATGTGTAAATGGATAAGACGATTCATAAGATACTAGTGGTAATATCCACTACATATTTTTATTAATATTTATCTAATTTTAAAACTTAATGTAGGATGATTTCTCACAAATTATTTAGTGATCGTTCCAAATCATTTATCCATAAATATTTTATTTTTAGATATATTAATCTTCAGATGTCTTTATTTGTGATTACTTGAAACCAATTTATTAATGACTAATAAGGTGTTTTTTCATCATTTTACCTCCATTATACCTTCACTAATAGTCTTCATTATCGGATTTATGGATAATCATTGTTGAGGTCATTTTGTAAACTGGCTCATGGAAATATTTTATTCTCTCTCGAGCATGTATGTCACATAAGTGATGGGAAAACATTTCATCTATCCATATGAAATGTAAATGTTTAATGTTATCCCCCACCTATATTTATTTACCCTTTTCCAAGAATCATTTAATAATATAAAAATAAACGAATGGATTTGAAAAAAATTCTCACACATTAGATACCTCTAAAACATTTACGATCCATAATAATACAGAAGAAACTACTATAATGTAGATTAAAAAATTAAAACTACCTCATATACCACTAAATTTTGTTTCATAATGCAAATATTATCCAAAACATCATAGAAACAATGAGTATAAATACAAAAAATCACCAACTATCCCATGAACCCAAATGATAAAAATCTAGCATCTAAATTGAAAAATAATCAAACATTGAATGAAATGTGATATTATGAGTACATCCCGAACTCTTAGTCCCAGGTTCTCTAAAATATGAAAATAAGATTCCAAATGACATAAACATAATGAATATAATTCCCATGTAACAAATTCTCCTAAAGGTCTAAGATATAATGATTAAATATATCTTTGATTGAATCATCTTTATATCCCTTATCATCCTAATTTGTGACATATAAATCTACATAATGTTTTTATGATGTTTTGAAGGGAGGAAAAACATATAAATCATGCTCATATATGGTGGAATTTACAATCTATACATAACCTATCTTATATACACTACCAAATTTAATTTTCAAACAATACAACCTAAATATATACTACCCATAATGAATATAACCCTTTAGAATTCCCATGATCTCCAATATCGAACTCTAGGGGCCTCAAACTATGTTCATCATAATATTATATATGATCAAGTGCAACATTCATTATCTTATAGATACTGTGTACCTTCATTGATGTTCTCTGCACCATTATTGTTCACATATAACTAACATAGCAATGTCAGTGCAACATAATGAGTATTAATATATTTTTCATGTATTTCATGCAATTGAGGAATTAAAATGGTCTAAAGATAACCATTGTTGAATAGAAATATTACTAGATATAAGTGAATCACTAACAATCATTCAGAATATATAATTCGTATAAACATTTTTTCATGTAATGTCTTTACAGTATTCTCTATTCAAGAATCCATATATGGATATAAATAAATTATAAGGATTTACAAGGATTAAAATACATATTGGAGACCAATTTAAACCTTGGATGTGTTTCGAAAATCAATCTCCAATTCTGATCAAATTTGGATGACATATATAATTCACCAGAAAATATACAATTTTCCTTAAAAACCCATTATTGAGATCAACTCAATGCTAATTGTTATGTGTCTTAACAACATCACATGGTTCATATTAACCTATATATCATAAATTCATCACTAAAAACATGGAAAATGGGTTACAAAGGGAAAATATATGACATTCAAGTATGAATTTTGAGAATAAAATTATAGAAGCAACTACCCTTGGGTGATCCTAGTGATCAAAATCCACACGTTAGGAAACCAAACAACCTGACACAAACATTTAAATATTTCATTTAATTATATTACTCCAAAATATTACATTATATAAATGATACATCTTATTCCAAAAATATTTAAAACCCAATAGTGAATCGTAGATATCATATAGAAAAAATAATCTGTCAAAATGGAATAACGATCATCCTACTAAAGACCACATGACACATACCCTCCTCAACACTTCCCTGTGGATGATCACAAAAAAATTCAATCTCTCCATACCTAGAACCATGAATCCCCATGCTATGACTCCACCACTACATTCATTAAATATAAAATCAATTTAATATTATGAATACACCCTATAACATAAAAGAAACCCACACTATTTATAATCATAAAAATCTACACCATCACCCTCCATAAGTCACAATTCTCGCACAAAACAAAAATACATATCATATGGTTCAACAAATCAATTTCAAAATAACCATTTATGTGTGTCTTCAAATAACAATGTCCCAATGAACTAATAATTTATTCTAATTCATATTTTAGTAGTTTATTTTTTCATTGATAAAAGACATACCATCAGCACATATTATCTATGAAGAATAATGAGTGGTAACCATTGATGTAATTCTGCCATAATAAATTATTAAACGCATAATTAAATATAAATTTCATGGGTGGAAATTTTTAACTAAAGATTCATTATATATTGTTAATTTTATAAGAAAAACACTATCTATGGCATCAAAGTGATATGTAATCCAATATGAGAAGCATATTAAAAATACTTTAAGTTTAATCCCTCCACTAGAAAAATATTCCCAATGAAATTATATACTTCTCATAAAATTTATGAAAATTTATCTTGTAATAGTGTACCAAGGAAAACCCAAATTTTTTTAGACCTATATTTTAATTTTAAATAAATTATAATATAGGTTAAAACCATTATCAATATCATTAAATTAAATGGGAGCACTACACCTATATAAATTTCATTTCATATACCAGATATCATACAAATTAATCAATGAAGGTACAATGGATACTTTATTTTGAAGAATAAAATATCCCTAGAATAAGCCATCATGGGCCAAATAATCTCAATTCAATAGATTCAGTAATAGATGCACAAAATAATGAAAAACCAAATCACATTATAAATTGTGTGAAATATTCTTTTTAGATAATGGATAAACAACTATATCACCAATAATCACAAACAAAAACTGATATAGAAATTCATAGTTCATATATGTCGTATTTCCATAATATATTTATTGATGAACTATATATCTCCCTTAAATTGATCAGATAAATCATTAATAAATAAAAGTGGATTTTTATTATTCACCCTATAATGGTTCTTGAGAAAATAAGTCAATTGGGAAACAAATTGTTGTATCCACACTCACTAAAAAAGAAATGTGATCACCCAAAAAAAATTAAAATTGTCCAAAGAAAACCTCTCTAAATGAAATCAGATCTTTGTGTCCATATAAATCACAATATATATGGATCCAACCAATATGTGTACACTGAGATTTGGATAAAACCATCATTCAGCCCTATCTGAAATATGATCTCTCCGAAAGTGGGTAGCAATCAACATCATCTAAAAAACATAAATATATTATTCTATAATCCTTAGAGATACCACTAAATATTATTATACTAATTTAAACATCAATCAAACAATTAAATAATATATTGACTTAGCGCCCCATCAACCATTATAATGGACATTCTAAACGTCCAAATGGAATATTCAACTCTTTGAGAATTGGTAGCCTCTCCACATATTTTCTAATAATATACTAAATTGTAGTAAATTAGAGAGTATGACTATATTGCTTCAGTGGATATATATACCAATATATAATATATGTAGATAAAATATTTTATGTAATCTAGATCACAATCTGATTTCTGCTCTATGGAATGAATCTAACCACATCTGTCTCGGTGTTCCCATTAACTATGATGGTAAAAAAAATCAATCATTTTTATCTAAATTAGGTCCTATGTACGAGAGGAATTATTTTTATACCATCCATAGGCCCCATCACTTTTCTAGTAGTAAATATTTTTTTCTCCCTACCACAATAATATTTTGTAGGATATATGGGTTTCCTAATAATTTCATTATTATCTTTCTTTCATATAAAAGTAATTCACATAATCATAAAATAAATCATAAAAATTAAGGAATTGGAATTGGGACCTTATAAACTTGAAACATAAATAACATATTTCACAGTACTACAAGAATTTACCATTAATTTCACAATAATATAAAAATTATTGTGAATATAATATGTTTTACTCATCATAATATCTTATGGAATGTAATAAAAAAGATACGGTGAGATGATACACATAGAATGGAGAAAAACATATCTTCATATAATCAAGTATCAGATCATATTCCTGAAAAAACTTGGTAATATGTAAAATATCTAAATAAAAATTAAAACACAAATAATATTGGTTTCTCATATATTCATAAGTGGTAAATCATTAACCCGTGAATTGAATTCACATTGTTGAAACAAAAATAAAATTAGTTGAAACATACTAATTTAATATAATATATAAATGTTAAATATGAATAATAGTAAGGAATAATAAATTTTTTAACATAGAAACATTATTATATTTCCACACATTTATTTTTTAATAATAGCTAGTTTTAATGGATTTCATGCACAATTCATTTGAGCACTATAATATATTATCACATTGAATCAAATATAATGTTAAAAAAATAAAATATCTTAGATTAATTAATATTTATCTGATAGGATATAAAAACCTCACCGGATAAAATATTGGGAACTTTATTAGCCCAACCCATTAATAAATAATAATAATAAATATTTTTTAATAAATAAATTATTATTTCAATATAAATCTTGAATCAAATGAGGTTTTAGTAATATTCTCTATTTTTGAATGATTACATTACTTCAAGAATAAGAAATATTGACATAAAATAATCAATAAAAGAGAAGGGAGATATTTCAAGTTTATTTACATAATGATTTAAAAAATTTAATTTTTGGTATATTTATATTAGTGAAATAAAAGTAATATAAAAAAAATTGATGAAAAATGATTTCGTAAAATTATGTTAATATTATTAATATAAAATGAAGAATTGGTACATAATCAATCTATTCCTATGTGTTGTTGACATGAAAAAAATATACATACATGATTTGTAATAAATTTTAAAAATCGATCCATGGAATTGAAAAATGACCTTCTAGTAAAAATATAGAGTGGATGGTGAAATATATGACCATGAAAGGAAAATCGTGTTAAATATTTTTAAAAAAAAAATTATTGAATCCCAAATTGTTAAAATGATTAATAATTCAGCATAATTAAAAGTTCAAATAAAAAATATGATTTTCAAACGGAATAATAAATTTATTGATTATAAAATAAGTGTGGATAACAATGATGGGGATAATGATTATTCATATGTCTGAAAAATAGTTGTTAACATGAATTTTAATTATTATTATTTTTATTATTATGATGTTATTTCAATGAAATTATATAATTTGTAATATTTTATTTAAAAATTAAAATTTATATTGATATATTGAGAATGTATAATATTTTATAGTAATCTGATTAAGGAAACCAAACAAAGAAATTAAAAATTCAAGAAGAAACGTTGTAACTCAATGAAATTGTATTTGAGTTAACAATATAACATACATCATTATCCAATGTTGAATCAAAATCTTGTGGAAAATGGAAAATTAAATATTTTTTAAATACAAGTAATTTTATTAATATAATTGTAAATTTACTCAATACAGTTCTATATACATCAAAAATTATAATATAATTGATGAAAATGGTATATATCTCAATGAAAGAAAATTGTGACCAGAAAAAATTTAACACTTTTTTATTAAATAAGTATTCTGTATGTAGAAAAATATAATGGTTTCATTTTCAACAAAAGAAAATGAATTTTATAATTAGATTATTATTTATTAATATTAGTATTGTAAATAATATCATATTTTTTCAAACAATACCACAATTTATCATGAAATTTATTTTCATGATTAAAAATAAAACGTTTTATTCTGGGAGGTGGTTTTCTAATGTAACACAATTGATGTATTTTATTTTTCAATGAAACAAACAAAGGTGGATAACAGTTATTATCTCAATATTAAAAAAATTGGGAAATATAATAATTTTAATTTCATTATAACTTAATATAAAATGTAGTTTAATGATTTTATATAAGAAAAAAATGAATGAATTATTATAATTGATAAAATACTAGCATTGAAAATTTTAATTTCATTCCAAGATCCATGATAATTTAGAATTGATTTGGGAAATATATAAGGGAAAAAATATCAAGGAATGTAAAAATAATATATTGGATAATATTAATTTCAGATATACCGTGGAATATGTGGTATGAGGATGCTTTTATAATTTTTGTTAATAAAATTTTTAAACATATATTTTCATTATATAAATAAGAATTCATTTTTAATATGGCTGGTGGAAACTATATGGAAAACAACGAATGTTAGGATAATGTATGGTCATGAAATCCCATAAAACACATCCAAATATATTTTAAAACCTTTTTAGTTCATTTACACCATATCATTATACATTTTTTTCATATTAACATGTAATGACGTCAAAATATTTAAATAAATAATTTCTTTTTATAATTTCAAATAATATTATCCAGATTATATAATTTTAAAATTATAAGTAAAAATTTGAACTAATTTTTTTTTGATAAAAATTATTTCAAAATAATACATCTATAATTAATTTATAATTGATTTAGGAAAAATTATATCTACTATATTAAATCTTCAAATATATCATTAATTATTATCCATAATATTAATAAATTTATATATTTATTTAAAAAATTAAAATTTTTATATTAATATGGTTTTGTAAAAAAATATTCTTATTAATTTTTGATTTCATAAATGTTAGGGGATTTGTAAAATACCTATTTGAATTATGGACATATAAATCAATCATTTATGGAAAATCCTATAAATATATTTATGATAAATTTTTTACTTTCAATAAAATTCATAATATCATTTTACCTAATTTAAATTCGATAATTTGGTAATATTAATTATTCTTATCATTATAACATATCATCAGAACAATATTTTATTGGAAAATGAAATTTAAATATATTAAATACCATTATTCATATTTATTATTAACATGTAATTATATAAAATTATATATATTATTTAAAAAAAATTATATTATTAGCATATATATATAATATTATCATTTTCAAGAAATAAATATAATTTGGGAATAATAATACATGTTTTGAAAATAAAAGTTTTCAGGAATAAAATAAACAGATTAGTTGTTTAGTTGTACTAATTGAATTTAATTTGTGAATTAGTATTAAATTTTTACATATAATTTTTTTTAAATAAATTAAATAATGTGGCTACCATAAATTTTACTCACCAATTCAATGAAAACTTTTATGTAATTACATTTACGTTGATAAAATGTTTGTTTGTTCAATTTTTCTCTTTATTGTGTGTAAAATACGATAGTTAACAACATATTTATTTAAAATATGATTATTCATAAAGATTTTGGGGGGTTATATTATGACCCAATAAAAATAAGAATTCTCTAGAAATTAATTACTTTGTTAAAAAAATGTGGGAATACTATTGTCTCATTGTATATTCAGGTTTGGTGTACCTTCCTTATTCTTATAGATTCTCAGTTGAACATTTAAAAGGTATTTGGAATTGTTCTAGAGAAAAATTATCTCATTGATATAGGAACTCAAGTAGTTATTCCCAATGGGAGATTTTGTATTATAGTTTCATGGAATCTATGATCAACACATAGTATGTGTATCATATATACCCAATCAAAGATTATACATGGAATACATCATGAATATGTTAGAGGTCTACAGTGAGTTAAATGTGATAAGATACATCCCATACAGAATTAATGTTAAATAAATGTCCAATATATTATGTCATATACATTCCATCCCTCCCAAAAATCATATCCCACATCAATTTATATATCTTTGGGAATGCTTTTTCACCGAATACTATATCTAGGTACTAGAAATAATTACCAACAAAACTCATGTATTGAAATTTTGATTAATTCATATCTAATTGAATTATTGGGCCCATATTTCATTATCTTATATATTGGTTGGTCCAATCATATTTCTCTATCATACAACATCACATCTTGTTTGTTCTTAAATTTCTTCCCATAGAGAGTTACATATGGTATAATCTAAATTCTATAGCAGGAACTCTTGTTATATGAGAACTTGAACTATGTAATATGTTGTTCCAACTATCCATGGAGATATATTTAATATTAATTTAGAACTTATTGAAGAAATCAAAACCTTCTTTTAGTGATATTACCTTTGTGAAGGTGATTAGGGGTGTGTTTATTTTTTCAACCTTTATTTTATGATGATTACTTCTCTAAAAACTCATTTGGATCTTTAGATACTGATCATATTTAATGGATAAAAATACTCCGTCTATCATTTCATCTACCTTTATGTATGTCAAGATGATTTGGTGATCTTTGAAGTCTTCTCTATTGAAAAACATTCTCTATCATTTTAAAGAGATTGATTATAACCGAAATGGAAATATGGTCTTTACATGTCAGAGAGTATCATACATTAATTTTCATGGTCGTATTTTCAAAAAATTTCATTTGTAGTTAGTGGATTAATTATTTAATAATACTTAATTAATTTATCTATGTCATGATTTTTTTCCACAAATTGCAATACATGGAATACAATCACCTTTTTTATGTCATCCCATTATATGTTTTTCATTGGATATCAATTAATTTTCATTCATACCAAAAAAATAAGGATGGATGATATATATTCATCCACAATAATTTCACTATATATTTGTGTTTTTATGGGACATATATATTGGTTCTAATAATTTTCAATATATAATTATCTATTTTTATCCATAAATAAATCATTAATTTTTTGTAGCTCCATATTATCATTTTAGTCTTATTTAACGTTCATTTGAATGGATGTATGAGTAATAATTTAGGAATAAAAAAATTTATTCCCATTATATATAACATCATTATTCATAATTTTACAGTACTTGATATTTGGATATTGTTTACCCCTTATATTTGACATTATAGTTGGTTAATTATCGTTTAATGTACCATTAACACCGTTTCCTTCCATATTGGAAAATGAAATTAGCATTTATTTTCTATAATATACTGTACATGATCCTTCAGTTCATATTTAATTCATTTTATGTGAATATATATTTAATCTAATATGTTATGTATATATCAAACTTTTCATCATTGAGAAGCTATTCTCATGTAGTTAATGTAATTATCATTGATGCAAAATATAGATTTGGTTATATAAATTACTGTCATATGAGACATTTATTGACGTGTTGAGTAATTTACTAAGAATTAATCTTCATAATGACCCTTGTAAAATTATTTATTATGGGAAAAATATTTATTAAAAATATATATTCATTCTATGATACTATAAGCACAATTTTAGAGACCTATTTCTTCTAATTATATTTCAAGGATTCATCAAATTATTCCACATAGTGGAATATCAATCAATTTTATGTTTATATGATCAATGGAATGAAAAATTGAGTTTTTTTTAAAAAATTCATCTGTATCATTCAACAAATCAATGAATGATTTATATTTTTGTCATAGTAGATAATCATTTCTCTTCATTGGTGAATTTTTCGTTTGATAGATCTATCAAATTTCCATAAGTTATTATTACAAGACCAACGAAGTGAATGAAATTTATCCAAATCCACACATATTGATAATGTTATATAATAATTCCTATCATAATTTATTTAACAGATTCCCCAAATTCAATAATCAATCATCATTTCTATTAAAATATTATAAAAATAGGCTTCAAAAAAATATCCATGGTAATAACGAATTTATATTCATTAGAAGAATGAATATACTATTAGAAATTTTATATCTCAAATACATCTCTAAGAATATATAGTATATATAACATTTTCATAAGCTGTTTTTGGGTATATCATCAATTATTACCACAAATATTTGTTATCTTCACTGATGTTCACTTTTCAACAAATTTTGATATCCTGGTAACTAATTGAAGAGATAATCAATTATTGATATAATGTTTTTTTGTTTTTATTTTATTAAAACCATTATTTTCAATGTAGATATTCATTGGTCTATCCTTTATCTTAACAATTGTATCCTATATACTAAATGGAATTTTTTTAAATAAAATTAATATCCATATAATCCTGTATAATATTCATAAACTCTTAAAATTCAATTTGTGGATTTATAAAATTGTCCTTTGATATTTCAATGCCTATAATAATTCCATCTATTTATAACTCCAATTATCATTTTAGAGGAAACAATCCCATCCTTGATACATCACAATTATATAGAAAAATATAATGGTTGTTTTAATCATTATATATAAAGAGGTCTATTTTAAAATAAATATTTTTATTTATTGAAAAAATCATTCATTTTATCTAAACACTATCCATTTAATGAGAATAGCCGGGCATATAGTTTATAACACATTGGTCCATTTATTGGTATCATGGGATAACAATATTTTTGGAATTTATTCTATTTCTACCAAATTAACTATGAATTTTATTAAAACAAAATTATTCTATAGAACATATATCACATAAATCAATAGATGATCCTATAATAGAGGTTTTTAGTTGAAAATTAAATGGTATTTATATTAAGTAAAATGTTTTTTTATAATAAATAAATTTAAAGAGATCATATATTTCTAAATTATTGAATTTCATTTTGATAATTTGGAATCATTTTTGGATTCACTGTGTTAATATTAGGTTAAGAGAAATTTTAAATATTTTTTGTAAATATGTTGATTTATTACTGAATAATATAATTAATTATATTTTAATTTTTATTACTTGAATTCAATAAACATGATATTATTAGGGAGTAATTTTTTTTTTGAAATATTCAATTTTCTATATGAGAATTCCCCAATCCATGGACAAGATATTAAATAATCAAAAAAACCTACAAGGTAAGGGCACGTTGTGGGAAAAATATCATTAATTTATTTAAATAAATAGTGTATACGGACTACCATAATAAATAAACCATTTATGATGTAATTAAAATTTTAAAAATCATACCATATCATTTTCACATTTTTAGTTAATAATTATTTCAAGTATTTTGAAGGAAAATATATCAACATTTTATTGAATGAAAATTTTATTAAAATAGAAAGAAATTATCAAATATTTTCAATATAAAATATCCTTCAATAATCATCAAATAAAAAACCACAACAACAAAAATCCTAGAGGTTAATTTGTTAAAACATATTGAATCTTGAAATGATAATTTCCATAAATCATAGATCATGTTGTGCACATTTCTAAAATTCCATGTCCATTGTAATATAATCTATAACATATAATTGTTTAAAAATTAGAGTGACGATGACTTAGATAGATTTTTCACCTTCTATCAATATATAGGGTGTCGAAATCTTAACATGAATGTCCCATTCACGAACTAAATAATTTGGAATATAAGTGATTTAAATCAATAAATAAATAAATATAGGGGAAAATTCATAACAATTTAATTTATGATTCACCATTTAAAAAACATTTCAACTTATATTTTCAATGTATAAACCAAATCATTTTTTTATCAAATTAATTACTTTTAATATCATCTATAATTTAAATTTATTTCTCTCAAAATCCATAAAATACTTCTTTAATAATTAATAATGAATTTTATTTTAAAGTAATATTACATTAATAATAAATAAAAAATATCACATCTATTCAATATTGGGAAATCAATTGAAATTTCATTGGAAATATATCATGATATTATTTTTCACGGTTTTGGTAAAATACTTGCAAAATAACTTGATTTTTTTTACGTTCCCAACTAATTTATTTGAATAGGATATGTCAACTAAGAGTCAAATGAAATGAAGATCGATGTGGATATTCATGGTAATAGAATTAATTAAACTAGAGAGCATGTTATTCAAGAACATGAGGATTCAACACTCTTAGTGAATTTGACATGGGGAGAAAGAAGCATTGAAAAATAAAAGGTTTCAAACCTTAAAATGAATCAATCATGGCCCTTAACACATTGATATTATAATAGTATAGGATTATAAGACAAAGAGTTATCTCTCTAGAAATAAAAAAACAATATTGAATTTTTTCTTTATTATGATGTTTTTATTATTTAAAGTGTGAGGTAATTTTATTAATTTTTTATAGGTTCCAAAATCCTATCACAAGGTTTCATGGGGTAGGGAACATTATTATAAGAAACTATCTACCAAACCGTTCTAAAATTATTGTATTATTGAGAGTGTATCATGGTTTAGAAACCTGGTTAAATATAATGTGATTTACCCAAGAACACCTAATGTGGTAAATATAAAAATTATTAATGGTTTGGCAGATCATATTTGAGACAATACACGAACTGTGTTTTCCTAGCTATAAAACTCATCATGATTGGGGGGATGAAGAATGATCTTATATAAACATTAACCACCCTATATTACTCTAAAATATTGGGAAACATTTATTTGGATATGATACACGTGTATCCATTAATGTGCACCAATTGTTCTCTTTCATAAAAATTACAAAAATATTTTTAAAATACTAAAAAATAATGAGATACATGATCCAATCAATAATGATCAAAATATGTTACATAATTTGAAAACTGTTTTAAATTCAAAATTATAATAACCCCATTATATAAATTTCTTCCTAAGGAAATACTATCATTAAAACATAGTATTAAATATATGGTGCCACTATTCTCTCATTAGTTACATAATATCAAATCTCTTAGGTGAATCATAAATATTATACCATGTTACATAAACCTATAGTATATATAATTAATGAATATTTTTAATCTAATAATAAATAACCATGTTGTATTCTATGTAAATATAAAATTATGATTATCATCTAGGTCAATACTACTCAAGATATGAGATATGTTAGAGAGACAATTTGTATGTGGTGACCAGTGAAGCATATTATAAATCATCATAATCAATAGAGGATAATAAAAACAATAACTTCCAATTCTTATCAGTGAAAGAAATAGAATCATTCATAAGTATTTTTGAGCAAGAAATTATTATCTTCAAAGCCATCAGTTAATAAACAAAGATAAAACACTCTGAGAAAACATCTATACGAATTGAAAAATATATATATATTTTATTATTATCATCATAGGATTTATAATAACACTATGAATTCACCATTATATGATGAACAAACTTAATTTTAGATTCCACATCGTGGAATAACATGGCCATATATGAGAAGTACCAAAAAATTCATAACTGAAACAATAGTGATTTTTGAATTCGTCCATACAAACACACAAAGGGTTCCATCATGAATGAGGAATACTAAATATTGGTATAGGGAATCTCATATATCCCCATGTTTGTATCAAAATATATACTAATGCCAATAACAAAAAAACTCATTTATTCATGAATCTATAGAGATTATTTTGATAAACAATTCATCTACAGTTTTTATGTGGACCCAAAATATAAAATGGATCCAGTAATATCCTCTAAGACTCTCCTAATGAGATGTTAAAGGTGTATCTTTAATAAAAACTACAGTTGATGATAATTTAGGGTATCTTACACTCAATAAAATACATACTTCCAATGTTATCAATCATTTAAAATCATGAATAGGTATAATGTAAGTATATATCTCATAAAACATACCAAAACACCTGTAACATTATTACATTTAGGTGCCTATAGAAATGAGACTTTTACTCCACAAAAATCTCATCCATCATCCTAGGAACAATATAAATGAGATATATATAAAAACTAGAGGCATTAGGTGACCAATTTCGACCTATTAAATGATATTCCAAAGAGAAACAAAATCAGTGGTATTTTATCTTATACATAGACAAAAAAATAATCAAAACATATCATAAAATATCATCAGTGTTCATGTTTAACCATCTACTTGGAACTATGGAAATCCCCCATCCCATAATTTCAAATTTTTAAATGTATGTTTTACCAATTCTAGAATCATATGACAACCATTGGGTATAAATACCACTCATCAATTGTATCCCTAAAATAAATATATTTTGTAATTCCCCAAAACACAAAAAATTTCACCAATTACTAATTCATCATCATATTAATATATTAAGTCAAAAAAAATTCTAGACTAATAATAGTCTCATACTCTAGAACCCTAAAATTTATATCAGAAAATAAAGCCAAAATAATATTCCCTTTAAATGAGTATCTCATGGGATGAGTCATATTTTTCCTATATAAATACCCAAGAATGAAATTACCATTAAAATTGTCGTATTCAATATTGAAATCAAAATAATATAATTATATAACAAATTTACAAAGAATTGGAATCAAATATAATTTAATGAGATATAAATGTAGATATCATTTTTAAGAAGATGTCAAACATTCTATAAAAATCTCATGACAACAAATCATATTTCAATGAATCAAAACTATGAGGTCCAGATCATGGATTGGGTGGTCCATATAATTTTTCATAATTATTTAGGAACTATAGTAAATAACGTGATAACGTCACCAGAGAACAAAAACCAAACCTAAATATGATTCACTATTAACGATTACATTCCCTTCTCTTCCACTATAATAGTCAACACTAGTGAAAAATTCAAAATTATAATTAAAATATGAATGGAATTATGAAATATATAATCATATATGTGCATCACCACATTCCAAGTGATTGATATTATAATATTCTCCATAATTATGAAATCATAAATTATAATATGGAAATCCATCACTATGATTATGAACCCATGACTCGTCAAAACATTTTTTTGGATTTTCCAATGTACAAACATAATTTTCATTACATTTATAAAATGAAATTATTTTTCATTATACAACATTTACAATGTTATTCACTTAAAAATTCCTAAAATTTTCTTTTCAAAACATTTCCTAAAATCTATGAGGTCTTATAAATTTTAAAACTATTAACATATTTTCCAGATTATAATTTTTTCCATTATTTAAATCCAATATGTCATCATCAAATAACTTAAGTAATGAATTATTATACTCATGGGATATAAAATTCATTAGAACTATATTATCATACGATGTATTATGTCAACAAAATTGAACAAAATTGTACTTTAAATGGTCATACCTACTCTAGAATGTGGCCTTTAGGACATTGGTCACATTAGTTTTTGTTTGTTGATAACAAGATCAATTCCATATATTTAAGAACAACTTCTATCTTTTAAAATAATATATTAAACCAATTTTTTTTGAAAAATATACTATTTCCCAACATTAACCTAATTGAGTTATCAGAACTCAATTCATTAGTGTAGTGCTCCGTAGTATTTGATTAAAAATTAGCATTCACCGCATATGTTGATATAATCAGGTAAGTATAACTATTATTATAGAAATCATGTATCTGGATATTTGACTCGATAAATTGATAAGGATTTATTTTTATAAATGGAATAATGATAGGATTGATATATTTTATAGTTTCAAGAAAAATCACCTACTCCCACACTAGAAAAATACAACAATTATCATAATGAAATACTGAAAGAAACATGATGACCTCTTAATGATGTTACCAACTCAATGATTCATTCACCAAGTCATAAATTAACATAGACATCGAAATTTATTTCTCTATAAGAGTTTTCCTAACTATAAACGACAATGATTCCTATTTTCAATTAAAAAAATTGGTCACCATTATTTGGGGAGTTAAGGAGTCCATCTATATATAATATTCAATGATAGCATTATATAACCTTATTGAACCCATCCAAATATTAAAAACAATTGCTGAGAATAATAAAATTACATATTAGGTTTATCCTTTTTAATGGAAATTCAGAATAAGGGAATCATATATTCTACAAGTCTCTTTATTCTGATGGGTTGATAATTACCCATCACATATTTTATAATCCTAGTAATAATGATTAATAAATTTATATTTTAGATGTTATTAATGAACGATGTTATCTACTATTAATTTGATAAATCACATTACATGAATCTATAATGACAGTTACTATCACTATCATTTAACCTTTATCAACTTCCCACACAGAGTCATCTTCTATGTGAAGAATCATTATTACAATTGCCTCTGACTTGAATATTTTAATACATGATGCATGTAATTACAAAAATTTACATTGGGATTATTATGGGCCAAAGCCACTATATAGGATATAAAATATAAAATAAATGTTTTCTAGTTTTCTTCATTTACATCACACTCCAATTCAATATTTTAAAATATATTTTCAAAGAATCAATTTATGGATATGTGAGAGAATAAAAAAATTCAAAACAGCCGATACATAATTCAAACAATATCACTCACCAACCTCATCATGCAACAACCAGGATTCAAATTTCAAAAGAAAATAGTTCAAATTAAGGTTTGAATACTTCAAAGTCATGGGATGCAAAGAACCTAGATCCATGAACACTAACTATTACCTTCCCGAGGATGCATCACTACATCGTCACTGTTGAAAATCCATTGTGGAAGAAAAACTGAGCTCATCTCCTATAATCAACCATCATTGTGGATCAACAGACCACCATTTTCCATCATTCCTCACCTAAAATAATATTTAATGGTAATGAAAACACAATAGAACTCCAACAATACAAGATCCAGTTCACTAGTTTGAACCACCCATTGGAATTCATAGCCAGAGTAATTAATAGAAAATCATCACCACTATATCAGAAACTTCTCGATGTGAATAGACAATAAAATACCACCCACTCCAGGAATATTAACCGAACGCAGAACCATAAAGCAAGAAATCATCACCAGCCTCACCATCCTCATGAAGAGACACCAAGAATAACCAGAAACAAATGATTCAATACCAAAATCCAAAGGAAACCAGAATAACATAACCCATGGAATGTTGGCCACCCAACAACAAACCTGAATCCATACCGAGACTAAATTGAATCCACAAAATAGAAATGATCCAAAAAAATATTATAGTGAGGAATGTTAAAACCCAAACAATTGAGGAAAAAAGGATATGGAAAAGTTAACCACAAAATAATTTCATTCAGCCATACCACCACAACATCCCAAACAATACTAAAACACCAACATGATTGACTAGAAATTGGGTCTTTTTTGGAATATATGGTAATAAGGGTAGAGTAAGAGTTTTCTCGACCAATACCAAGTAAGGAGACTCGAGATCCAACAAAAACGAACCTAAAAAAAGAGGAATCTATGAGGTGAGATGAAGAGGTTGGCAGTAAAAGAAAAAACTAACAAAGAGGAGGAAAGAAAGAAAAAAAATCAAGCCAAAAAACAGTGGAATACCATGCCATAACAATTCTAGACAAACCACATATTTTCATTTCCTCTAGTCAAAACTGGATTGAATTACAAAAATTAAAACAATGAATAAAAATTATTAGTTCATTTGTAGATAATATTTATAGATATTTTAATGAAATATTTCATCATTAACAATGATATTCATGAAGATAACTCTTATCTATGTCCTGAAAAAATTGAACAACCCCTAAAATATTGATGGACTCCAACTGACCTTGACATACATTTTCAGTCATGATCAAACCATGAATAAATTTATACAAGATCTATGTAGTTGGTAAGGATTATCCTGAAACCACATGAGATGTAATATTATATTGAATACACATATAAAATATCAGGGCCTTTGACATATCATTTGATAATACCTTAGTAGGAAACAATACATGTTCAGTTAAGAAACTAACATCCTTGGTAATGATTTTTCCCCTTTATAAAGGACAATAAATTCAATAGAAATTTCTACATCAATTTAAATTTGATTAAACCACTTTTTTAAAGTTGTATAAATTTCATTTCCACTCTAATAATTCGGGATTCATTATGGTTATCATCAACCCCAAACAAATATTTCAATGAAATTCAAGATGGATGGTTGTTCAAGTCACAATTATTGAATATTTTATTTCTCTGAACAAAAAATGTTGCTAAATATTGTTCAATAACACATATAACTCTTAATTATTTCTACATCATTTTAATGATAGAGTCCTATGCTAAATAATTTCTCACGAATGGTTTATACTCACATACCAAAAATGATCTACTATTGGATCCTAAAAAATAATGTGTCTACATGTTTGCCACATGTTATGGACCTCAAACACCATAATCCTAAGTCAGTTATGATAATCAATAGGATTCATTTTAATTGTTTCCATGGTATCTGAATCATGTGATTTTTTTGTACATCTTTTAGAGGGAATTTTAGTAAAAAAAACATAGAAATGTTAGTATGAAATCTTCAGTAAGAATATTAATAGAATCAACTCACTAAATGGATATTTTAATATAAATACATTTGAAAGAATATACTATTTTGGATTTCAAAATATTTAGATATAGTATAGGAATGATTAAAATAATATAAATATTTTTCTAAAATGCATTCTTCACCAAAAAACAATTGTTACTAAAGTTTGTCTATTATGTGATATAGCTTGTAAAACCTTATAATTCAACCCAATATATCCATACAATCAATCCTCGGACATATGAGGACATCCCATAATGAAAAAATACATATAGGAATGATGTAAAATTCAACCATCAATTCAAATATTTTGTCATCCACCATGAATAGAATTATACCCCACTACTCATGATGGAAATGATATGGTATAAAGGGTATTCATGATTCCAATACCATGTAAATTTTAACTAGGGGATAAAAAAATGGTCATAGGGAATGATTTCTGACCTAAATTCTACAAACAATAATGAAATGTAGAATATTAATAAATTAAAAATTGTTATGTCAATCCATCCCCAAAGAGAACACACCATAAGAAGAAAAAAATGTACCTAAATATTAATCAATCCAATAAATGATAAACCCCCCATTAATTTAAAATCCAAAAAATATTCATGAATATTAATGATCATGCATCCAAAATTCTATGGAATCACCCAATATCATAGTATTCATGCACAACTACCACCTCTAATTAAAGCATTCAAATTTCAAGCACATTTTATAACAATACATAAAAAACCATGAACGTAATGATAGGGTTTATGAAAAATTAGACAAATAAATTTTACCAAATTATCCATATGGAGTCCTATAAAAATTAAAAATTTCTTTGAAATTTTAAAATAGACATTCCATCTTATAATATTTTCTCATTTTCAAAAAATCAGGATTTTAAATCCATTTAATAGAATGTATATTGAAAAATGTAATAAATTAAAAATATAGTAATTTGTATGTGAACGAAATAATCAACATAGTATATATTTATATATAATATTTAAACTAAATAAGAACCATTGTTATATTATATTATAGTCATTAGTTCATAGATCTATTACCCTTAAAACCACAAGTAAAAAAATCATTGATCAATGTATTCAAATGTCTAAATGACTTGGGATTATGGAATATAATCTATCAACACATCATTATCAAATAATAAAATAGATCTTGGTTTTTATGTTTTCATATTAAATCCATTACTTGGGTTTGTATTCTTAGATGGAATGTCTTAAGAACCCACTAACAACGTAAGATCCGATTTTCTTTAAATTAGTAAATCAATCATATACGGTAAAATAATCCATTTTAATTAAATTAATCGTTCATAACTCAAATTACGAAATATCATTTTTAAAGATTCCACCTAATTTTCAAACAAATATAATTGGTTTTTATCAAATTTATTTCTTTTATAGTAATCATGAATTTAATTTGATTTTTTACAAATTATAATAATTATTTCTAAATTATTTTAAAAATGATTTTATTTCAATTTATCATGACCTTTGAATTGGTTTTCAAAATCCTCAAAGATCTTGTCTATAAATTAATTGAAATTATAATTTTAATATAAGTTGTAATTATGATTACAAATGTAGTTAATTTCTCAAGGTAACCATATACCTTTTTTCAAATGATCAATAAATAAATTTAAATGGGAAACATCATCGTTTAGCCAATGTAGATAAAGATAATGATTGAATCCCTCAACTAAAATTCTTCAAATCATTGTTCCAATCCATCAAAAAATAATTTTAAGTAACACTATAGTTAAGGTGTGATAGGAAGTGAGTTGGATTCCCAAACAATTAGGTTTCACTTACTTGAGTGGGTGAAAACATCCCAAAAACCCCTTCATCATGAGAAAATTAAATGTTAAAGAGAATTTTCTTTCTCTAAACATAAAAAAATGAAAATATGTATAATTCAATTTGAGAAAGATTATTTTAATATTTATATCTGGTAAAATGATTAATTAATTACATGTTTCAACAAATTCATTGTCCCATCAAATAGTTTCACGAGATACAATGCATGGTTATAGATAATTGTATGACTAATCATGAACCCTTAATGGTATTCTAAAGAGAGCCGCATGATTTCATTAATGGATAGATAAAATATGTAACAACACTATTTTCCTGTATAGGATACAAAAAAAATTTATATGATATGGTTTTCATGTCTGTATAACATTCACCAACATTATGCTCACCATTGATCCATGTGGCACAATTTTATGGAGAGGAAATAGATATTGAACTGACCATGCACCCACATATTGAACTATGTCACATGTTGAATACTTTATTTGGTTATCATGAGAAGTTTTATCTAAGTATATTTCAATGATTTGTTGAGAATGTATTTTTTCATTAATACAATATATTCTTATGATGATTTTTAAGCTCACAAATACCCTTATTTGTTGTTATATTGATTTTACATTAAGTATATTTCTAGAAATTAATATTATTTATATTCCAAATTTTGGAATAATATCAATGCATATGATTCATGTGAAATTTTTTTCAACGTGTTCAAAAATATATTCAGCGTGTTCTAGGAACACTATTCATACTATATGTTAGAGAGAATAGTGTAAGGATTAAATCCTATGATTATTTTATGAGAGTTTAAAAAAGTATGGTTAATCAGCCTTACATTAACATAAATTTATGGTAAAGTAACCGTACTTTTGGAAGGAACATTATGTTTTTTATATGAGAAACATATAGATGAAGATCATTATGTAATTATGGATCCATACATTTTCTTCACAAAAGTATGGAACATAAACCCTACTTTTCAAATGAACCATTCATTTTATCATGAAATACAGATCATGTACCATATGTTCTAAATAAATTAAAAGTTTGAATTTTATACCATACGTTTTAAAGGAGAAGAAAAGAGTATCGATCATCAACCTTACGTTTTAATCAAACATACATTTGGAACCCTACGTTTTTCTTCTTTAGGTGATGGAGATTTGATATTATGACTTTATTGTGCAGTGGTCTTTTGTGTAATTTCAGGCTGTTTTCAAGCCAGATTCAAGGTCCGATATTAAAGTTCCTATTTAATAGATTTAATGCCATTTATACATAATTCAACGCATTTATTTAATAGGATAATCTTGTTCTAATTATTAAGGAATGTAATGACTACTCTCATATTCAAACATTTGAATATTATGATCTATCAGGTGACATTAATGGATATGAATTTATGAATACATCACTAATCTTTCTTCTATTTATTAGGTGTATCTATTTTTTTAAAAAAATACTTGGGTTACAAGATATCTCTTGAATTCAGAGTGATAACAAGATTCTAATATAGAGATATTCGAGTTTCACAAAAATAGAGATATGTAGATTCTAAAAAGATATATTTTACATATTTTCTACTATATATAATGATTAGATTGTATATTATGATAGAGAAAGAAACATTGAATATTTACTTATTCTACATTGGAAATATATCATTAATATACATATGATTTTTCGTTGAATATATATCAATATCAATTGGAACTGTATCAATTTAGAACATTTCTTATCAAAAGAACAGACATTCTAAATACGAAGATCCATTCACTGTTAGTTTTGTATGACTGCAGCTATGAAGATCACCCAGAATGTATTTTAAAGAAAATTATATTTTATTTTGATTACCAGCTTCTCGTACTAAGTTGTTTTAACGGTTTTGTATTTAGAACAAAAAGTCATTGTTTTAGCCTTAAACTATATAGGTGTCTTTTTCCTGCACTTAGTTTTTTATGGTCATGTGAAAAGAGGAAGGACTAGGGAAAATCATCTTTCTTGTAGAGAAGAGCATTGGGGGAGTGGACTATGGGATCATTGTTCCCTGATTCACTATAAATATTTTCATCCTCATATCTCTTTATTTCCACTACATAAAAAATCTGATATAAATAAAATGAAATTGTTTATTATCATCAAGATTTCTCGGGATGTTTTGAAAGACACTATTCACCCCACTCTTGTGCATATTTTTTATAACACGATCTAACAATTGGTATCAATGGATGGTTCTTTAGTTAACACAATTAAAAGATGAAATTAAAGGATTATACCTATATATAAATTAATAATATATGAGAGGGAAAGTAAATTATTCGAGATCTGTACATCAATAGTGAAAATGATGGATGTTGGAAATCGAGGATGATCATCTTCTCGAATTATCATTGATATAGAATCTAAAAAAAACTCTTACTCCCTATGAAATTATTGAGAAACCTGAAACAAAGAGTAAAGCTTCTAAATTAGTGTATGAAATAAATTCAAAATCTATGAATACTATCATCTGTGATCTAGAATCAGATGAATTTAATTGATCATACAAATTCCCGACTGGATATGATATGTGGAAGACAATTGTAGTTTCCTATGAAAGAACTAAAAATGTCAAACAAATGAGGTATACTACAAAAAAACTAAAATTTGATATATTTAGAATGATGGATTGTGAAATCATTACTCAGAAGAAAGGAAGACTTAATGATATAGACAAATACTTTACTGCCTTGGAATATCCAATTAATAAAGATGGTGAAGCCTTGAAAGTTCTCAGATTACTTCCGACCCAACATAATAGGATATCAGTAGCCATTATGAAATCAACACCTATTAAAAATCTATCTAGGGGAGAATTTATTGGAAACCTGAAGAAGTATGAAAATGGTATCAGATATGATTTTAATGAGTATAATGTCATGATAAAAAGATATAATACTACTTTGAAATATAGATCATAGAAGTAGATTATCAAAAAGATGAAACAAGACATCAAAAAGGATGAAGGTTTTGAGTCGTCTGATTTAGAAATGGAACTAGCATAGATGGAAAAACAATTCAGAAAATATTATAATAGGAATAAATGATTTAGAAAATCCTTCAAGAAATATGAGAATGGATCCAATGGATTTCAGATGATATGAATTCAAGAAAATTGGTCACATAAGACCTGATAGACCTATGCAAAATTGTGAAATGAAAAATATTTTTTCCCAAAATTCTTATTATGTGTAGAAAAATAAAAGCGAAATGAAAGATAGATGGAGTGTTTCTAAGGAATCTTGAATCTCATCAATGTTTGAAAAAAATAACAAACTCTAAATGAAAACATGTGCTTCATGGGTGAAGATAATGAGATATAATCTTATTACTCTATCAATTCTTATTCTAACCCTACCTGTCAAATGGAAAACCAGCAGCACACTGCATACTAATAGAAGAAAGATATGAATAATTATTATGAAAGTATAAACCACTGAAAAATAGTCACAATTCAATTTTAGGATGAAGAGACACTTTGATAAAGCATCATCAAGAGTTAGTTGAAAAATATAACTTTTCTAATACAAATAGTTTTGATTACGATAAAATGGTCAAAACACTACAAGATGAAGTAGAAACATAAAATAGTACAACTACCCTGGTTAAAAAGGGGAATATACGTTAAATAAAATTCTTATTAAGAATTTGATTTAAAATGAAACATAAGGAATATGCAGTAGAGATGAAAAACCTAAACTGTACAAAAACTATTTTTTTTCAAATTCAAAAATTGGAATTTGTAATTTCTATGAAAATACGATCATATAACTAAAAACTATTATTTAATAAATCCTTAAATAAGTAAAATGAAATTTTATTTTATTTCAATCTATTTATTTGACGTAAATGATTATTGAAAAATAATGAAAATCTGCATATGCAGATCATCGCTAGCAAACATTAGATGACCAAAGAAAATGTGGGTACAAAAACAATCATTTTTTAAATACTTTTGCAGAATGTAGGTCAAAAAAGAATAAAAAAAATATGGTATATGGATAGTGGATATTCTAGTAATATGATTGGAAACTCATCGAACATTAAAACATTAACTCAAAATGATGGTGTATTAGTCACCTTTGATGATAATGCCAATCGAAAATTTATTGGTATTTGAACTGTTGGCGATCCAGAAGTGATCTTAGTCAATAAAGATAATTATTTATAATGACTGAATCATAACCTAATATGTATTTCCCAACTTTTTGATGATGGTTATTATGTTGATTTTCCAAAAAAATCCATTGATATGTTTTTAATGATAAATTGCTTAAATTTTAAGTACCCAAAACTGACCATGTTTATACACTAGATATATATTCCTTGTGTAAACTAAATTTAATATTTTTAACTGAAAAAATAAATGAATGTTGGATCTGGCATAGAATACAACGAAATTAAAATATTTATAGTTTACATATGTTATCTTGGAAACAATTAGTTTTTTATTTTCATTGAATTAAATTTTATAGTGAATGGTTCGGTGATTCATGTAAAACTTGAAAGAAACATAAATAAATCTTCAAATCAACTAACAAAATTTCTACATCTAATCCTTTAAATACTATCCATTTGGATCTATTTGGAAGTTCAAGAGTATCATGTTAGGATGGAAAATTATATGTGTATGTTTTGGTTGATTAGTATTCCATATTTTCATGGATATATTTTTTAAAATATAAAAATTATGTTATTACCATATTTTACTATTTTTGCAAGGCTGTTAAAAATGAAAAAGTTTTTAAAATAATTTCTATAATAATTGATCATTTTAGAGAATTTTCTAATCATGAATTCAATTTATTTTTCTCATATCGTGGTATTAAAAACACGTTCTCTACACCAAAATCACCACAATAGAATGGAATTGTTGAAATAAGGAATAACACTATTCATGAAATGCCACAGACAATGCAAAATGAATCCAGTATTCCTATCTATTTCGGGGAAGAAGATATACACAGAACCTATTATATAATTAATAGGGTTTTATTCAGACTGATTCTTAAAATAATACCCTATGAACTTTGAAATAACAGAAATCCTAAAGTAAAATACATTATTTTTTGGATGAAAGGATTATATATTGAACCCAAATGATAATATTAGCATGTTTTATTGAAAATTGAATGAAGGCATTTTCTTATTATATTCTTCTACCTCCAAATCTTATAGAGTTTTTAATTAAAAATCAATGTTTGTTGAAGAAACAATTAATGTGAAATTTGATGTTTCTCGACCTTTTGACAGAAGGAAAGATAAAATTGATGAATCTGTCAATAATGATATAATAGAACTTGAAAACCTAAACAAATTATTTTGAAAATAAAATAAATGAAATTAGGTCCAGTTTAAAAGAACATGACACTGATAAAACTAATAGTGTTTTACTTAGACAGTCAAGATCTCCAAAAAATCACATTTTGGATAATATTATATAAGACCAAAACACATGAATAAAAACAATAAGAAATATAAGAAATCTACTTGTGTTTTATGACTTTCTATCTCAATTAGAACCTAAGTCAATAGAAGAAGGCTTATTTGATGAATGTTGTGTAATATAAATTCATGAAGAACTAAACCAATTCAAAAGAAATGATGTTTAGAAATTAGTTAGAAAACCAAATAACTATCCTGTTATTTGAACTAAATGGGTCATTAGAAATAAGAAAGATGATTAAGGAATTATAACTATAAATAAATATAGACTATTATCTAAAAGATATAATAATGTTCAAGGTATTTATTATTATGAGTCATTTTACCCAATATCTAGATTAGAATCCATTTGGATCGTTTTAGCCTATGCATATCATATGAAATTTAAATTATTTCAGATGGATGTTTAGTCATATTTTTTATTTGGTTATTTAACAGAAGAAGTCTATGTAGAACAAACTCCAGGTATGGAAAATTCTCAAAAACCATATTGTGTTTTTAAACATACTATATCTTATTATGGCCTTAAATAAGTAACTAGAGCTTGGTATGAATGATTTATATTTTTCCTTTTGAATAATTGTTTTATTATTGGTATGGATAATCCAACACATTTTTATAAAATTATAAATTCTAAAATTCTATTGGTTTGAATTTATGTTGATTATGTAATTTTTGGATCAATAAATAAAAAATCTTTTCATGAGTGTTCATACATAACAAAAAAATAATTTGATATGAGTATGATGGGAGAACTAAATTTCTTTTTAGGACATAAAATCTATCAAAATCATTTTGGAAATGTTTTGAATCAATGGAAATAAATTACTAATTTACTAAATAAATTTTGACTTGAAAATTACAAGACATACACAACTCATATGTATACAAATATTAAACATGATTTAGATTAAATCAAAAAAAGAAGTAGACAATAAGTTATATAGTGGTATGATTGGTTTCTTGATATATTTATGTCTAGTAGGCCAGATATTATGTATTCAGTATGTCGTTCTGCAATATGTCAATCAAATACTAAGGAATCTCATCTTACAGTTGTCATTTTTTTAGATATTTAAAAAGAGCTGGTTTTATAACTCTTCTTTATCAAAAAACATCTAATTTTAATTTAATTTCTTATTCAGATCATGATTTTTGATGTTTTATATTAGATAGAAAAATCACATCAGGAACCTATCACTTTTTAGGAAAATCATTAGTGTCATGGTATTGATAGAAACAACACTCAGTTGCTTTGTCCACATCTGAGGTAGAATATGAATATGCATGCAGTTGTTGTGCAGATGTTTTGTGGATGAAAACAATCTTAAGAACATTAGACTAATTTTTTATAATACACCTATTTTATGTGATAATAATAGAGTTTTAAATATTTAAAAAATCATATAAGTCATTATAAAAGTAATCTTATTGATATTAGTCCTTGTTTTCTATGATATCATGTTCTTAAAATGGATATATTTTTAGAATTTAAATGTACTAAATTTCACATAGCAGATATTTTTACTAATCCACATTCCACTGCAGGTTTTGATATTATTAGGGGGAAGGGGGGTTATATTATTTAATTTTAAATAATTTTATTATTTTTAGTTAATTTTTAAATATATTTAATTTTAATATTATTTTTATTTGGTCACATTATTTTAAATTTTAACAATTTGAAATAAAGTAGTTACTCATATTTTAAATATCAAACACTTTTATTTTTATCCTGTTATAAATTTTTAATACTCAACATATAGTTTAATTTATTTTTAATTTCTGTAATCATTATTATGTATGTAATTTAATTGGAATCAAGTCTCTATCAGAAACCGTTTCGAATTCCCTAACCTCTCATTTTTTCAAAATCCTTCGAACTAACAAAACCCTTATCCTCTTTCATCTTCCTTTTCTCGCACCTGTTTGGACCATGTTGGATGAATAAGGAAGTAATAAATTTTTTTTGTTACAGAGTGTTGTATATTTTTGTCAAAGAAGTTAAATCAATTCACTTTCTAATGGACATGGAAACCAGATGATGCTTTAATGATATGTATTTCACAAATATCATATGTTAGGAGAAAATGCTATGAAAGCCTTATGAAGGAATGTGGGAGAAATGATGATGCTAGTCATATGCAGTTTTGATTGGAAGGAATGATGTTGTTGGAAGATAAGGAAGTTTTAGTACATCCCATTGTAACTCTGACGATGCTAATGCTGATCTATCAAAAAATATAAATCACTATAGCAGAGTTCGTGATGAAATCTGAATAATGGTTATGGGAAGCAGTGAAGGTAGAAATGACAAAGGATGAGACCATCTAGAGGTGGCACAATTGAATAATTTAAGATGGCACCGTTTTGCAGTGTTTTCCAAAATTTTGGGCATGAAAAATCGGAACATTTAATGAAGTGATTTTGGTAAAGGAATGAAAGTGGCGTGAAAGTCAAGAGTGGCAAACATGTTTTGGTGTGCAAGTATTAGCGCAAAATTATTGGTGCACAAGTATAAGTGGTGCACTTTTCATATTTAAAAGATCATCCAATCAAAATTTGACATAGGAAATAATGTGGCGCGCATGTTACAAAGTGTCACTCAAGTCATGAGTGTCGAACAAGTATTGGAACACAAGTCTTAGCGCATAAGTGTATGTTGCATGCAAGTCATATTCTAACATCATAATATCAAAATATGTCAAAGGAAAGAAAGTTTCACTCTAGTGATGGAAGGGCATGCAAGTGATGAAGCGGCACGCAAGTGATGGAGAGGCGCGCAAGTACTGGCACGCATGTAAAGGTTGCGCAAGTCACCGAAATGACTATAAATAGACGACTAGCCTCCCCATTTTCTAAGGATCAATACTTGAGAATTATATTTGAGCTCTGGGCGTGCAGGTAGAAAGTTGGGCGCTCAAGTTGAGGGTTGTTAGAAGGCACACACGTTGGGGACAAGAAAGTTCAAGGTTCGCAAGTGTTAGTTGGCATGCAGGCTGCAAGAAGGAAGCGCTTCTAACGGAAACACACACGTAGGAACCGTGTAAGAAGAACCGTGCAAGTTGTAGGTGCGCATGTATAGGGCACTCAAGTGGAAGTTGGAACATAAGCTGTTTTTCTCCAGGGGTTCCATCCAGCTTCTGGGTAGGAAAGTGAAGAATTTATTTGAAAGATTTGATTGGTTTAAGCTCATTAAGAAGCACTGATCCATTGTATTACCCAATTTGTGCTATGAGGGAGCAGACACACTATTGGATTGTTTTCAAAGTGCTACCCGAGTGTAAGGGTTTATCCTACTCGTTGTATTCCACATCGAATGACTTTTTCTAGTGGATTGTGTAGTACTGGATTGATTTTGTACCATAAAAGGACTTATCTACTCTTATTGAATAGTGAACCTTGTAAAACTTGTGCTCCTATGGTTGTGTGTGTTCAGTAGGGATGAAACTCTTTAACAGGAGGCGAAGGTTGTTTCAAAAGGGGGAAACATAAAAAGAAGACGATATCACTGATTAACCCCCTCCCCCTCTCAGTGATACTTTGACCCTGATAGGGAACTTCAGAACCATCAAAACCCTAGAATCTAAAACTATCATATCTTTTCGATGGAAATCCCAAAAACAAAGAGAATAGATGAAGGTTGAAACCATGATGCGAAGTGATAGCATTCAACAGGATGGAAAATCCTCCAGGGAAAGGTAGTTGACCTGGAATGGATGTATTTGAAAAATCTGACACTTAATAAATCATTATCCTTTCAAGGTACTGAAATGATGTTTAGTGAGGGCTAAAATGAATTTATATATGAAGTTTAGTTGATATGTTTTTAAAATCAGTTCAATTTAGTTTAAGAGATATGAATGATTAGATAGTTGAGAAGATCGAAGATAGAGAGTTATAAATCTCTTCTGTTGAAATTGTATGAATCTTGAACATCCCTAACAATGGAATTTTTCATTTTGATCTGAAGTATATCGGGGATAATAATAATAATTTTAATTATTTAACGTCGTTTCTATTTGGTTCAGCTAACATCAGATAAATGTTTGTAAAAGATTTAGAACTGGATCACAAAATTTGGGTAGAGTTTATTCAAACTGGGATAGCCCCAATGATGTCAGAAATGGGGAAGATTCTATTTCTAGATATTTATATTATGTTTTTGTTTTTATTTAATATAAATATGAATTTTCCATGATACGTGATTAGATATTTGAGTTACTAATGTCAACCTGATGATAAGATGTGTTTTTATCCTTATGGAAGGATTATATCAATGTTGTTGTTTAAGAAAGACATGGTGAGGTAGATGGATGCAGGATTCAGACACCATCATAGTAATGTGCTGAATGCTAGAACATTGAGAAATATCATGTTTTTATAGAGCATTATAAAAGGTAAAATAATGCCTTTTAGAGATGATGAGGATCATGAATCTGCTCAGCGGGAGAAACATGAAAAATCAAAAGAAGGTATGGCTGATCCACAATTGGGTAATTTTCACAGACTGAATGAAAACTCATATTTTAAAGACATGATGAACCTATTGATGAGAAAAGTCAGTGAGGAATTTTTAGATCAAGGAAGAGAAAAGTATGTCATGAACCTACTAGAGAGACATTTCATGAAACAAGATATATTTTAAGTTATATATATGTGAGAGAATCGATTCACGTATAAATTCAAGAGGAATATTCCTCTCAAGTAGAAGTGAAAATTTTTCCTCAACTTCAGGAAGATAAAATTATTGAAAAGGTACCTCAGGTTCGAAATTCATAGGAAGCAAAAATTATCAATCAATATGTTGATAATATTGACTATGTACATCAGATTATAGAAGAGATCCAAGAATTAATTTCTCAGGATGATCACCTTCCTTTAGAAGTAGAGAATGAATAATCCCTAGTTCACAGAAGTTTCTATGAAATCCATACCGATGTTCTGAATAAATCATTCTCAGTTTATAATTCTAGAGACAAATATGTTGAGCAATCAATGGACCATAATGACGGAGAAAAATTATATGCTCAATAATTACCACATATTTTTGAAGATCCAGTTGTGAATCATGAATAGGGTGCCTCTGATTCTATGTATGATCATGTTGAGGGACTTGTTGTAAAATTTAAAAGAGCTAAATTAGAAAATACTGGTTTAAGTAGAGTGTTGAAGAAAGAGAATTAGAGATTTCGAAATCTGAAACACAGTTCTGTTTCAAAGTAAGATGTTGATGTTTTTAAGAAATAATTGCACACAGATGTTGCAAAGATGAAATCTGATGTTGTGTTGCAATCAGATTTGGAATATTTGAAAAGGTTTATGGAGCTATAGTTTGATGCTATCACAAGAAGTTAAGAGTGTACATTAGGTAGTTTTCCAAATTTGATCAAGAGATTCCAAGAAATTTAATTAGTAATGAGAATCATGAATGATAGTATTCATGATTTACAATGTAATAGAACTCCTTTGTATGTCTTGATGGAAAATTAGAAATTATTTGTTGATCGTATTACCTTAGGTGAACTGAGTATTAGAAATTTTTTGAATAGATTAACTGAGATTTAAATCTGTTTATGGAGAAGGAAGAAAGACTGCATGAATTTTTTAGAGTATTCCTCATTGAAGATATTCATTTTTCCCAGGTAGGAATGTATCTGATCATTCTTCTAGTATTATTCGTAATGAAGCAATTAAGGTTATAGTCGGTAGAGTTGCAAGATGTTATTTAGAATTTCTAAAATTGCCTTTTTTGAAACCCTTATCCCATCACCATTGAATAATATTCATTAATATACATATAAATTAATTTATCAATGATATTTCTTGTTTATAATATTTTAATTATTTTTAATTTTGTTTATGTCTATGTTAGATAGCCTCAAAATAACAATATTTATTTATTGATAAAGAATTTTTCATAGCATTTACGTATAAGTTCACCACCAAATTAATTGTGTTATATTCCATTTTATATCATTCATTTGAATATCACTAAAACATGGGAGAAATTTGGATAAACACAACATTTTATAAAAGATGTTTTTAAATGAAGAGAAATTTGTTTCTACATTTAGTAGACATTTGAGAAACTTGTTAGACCATTGGGGGTGGTGAAAGAACTTTATTTAAGAGCGACATTATGAAGTAGCAATTAAATATTGTTTTTATCCTTTTAAAATTTTACATTTAATGTAAATAATTTTTATGGTTTTTGTGATCATAAAAAAGGGGGATATTCTTGAGCATGTATTTTATTAACAATACTCTATATTTTTATAATGATTTTGATGTTCAAAATACCCTTATTTTTCATTATATTGATTTTACTTTTAATTATATTTTTGGATATTAATATTCATTATATTCCAAAGTTTGGAATAATATTAAAGAATATGATTCATGTGAAATATGTGTCAAAGTGCTTGGAATGCATTTCAACATGTTATAGTAACACGGTTCATACCATATGTTGGATAGTGTAGCCTAAATATTAAATCCTACATTAATTTTTTGAGAGTTTAGAAAATATTGGATAATTTAACTTATGATAACAAAAATTTGTGGTAAGAGAACCTTACATTTGGGAAGAACATTATGTTTTTTATAAGAGAAAAGTATGGATGTATAGCCTTGCATATGTATGGAACCTGACGTTTACTTCAAAAGAGTATGGATCATCATCCCTAATTTTTTAATGAACCATACATTTTATCATGATGTATGGATCAGGTACATTACATTGTGAAGAAAAGAAAAGTATGAATTATATACCGTACGTTTTGAAGGTGAATACAGTAGTATGGATTATCATACTTATATTTGTAACCAACCTTAAATTTGGAAAGCTATGTTTGACTTCTTTTTGTATTAGAGATTTGAATTGATGACTTTATACTGCAATGGTCTAGTGTGGAATTTCTGGCTGATTTTAAGACAGATTCAATGAAATATTTTAATTTACTTCTTTATCCAATTTAAAGTCGTTTATAAGTAATTCAAAGGACAGATTTTAGAGGAGGATTTCATACTAATTATTAAGGGAAGTTCATGCTTCTTTGTTACTCAAACATTTTAATATAGCGATATGTCTGGTGACTTTTATGAATATGATTTTATGAATAAATGGCTTGTCATTATTCTATAATTTCTATGTATCATAGTTTTTTTATGATACATGGTTGAAAAATAACTCTTGAATTCAAGGAGATTACAAGATTCAAATATAGAGATATTCGAGTTTCACAATATCAAATATATGGTGATTCATTAAAAATAATATTTACAGATCTACTTCTAAAAAGAACGATAAGACTCAATTTTATGTTAGAGAAGGAAACTTTTAAGATTTACATATTCTACATTAAAAATCTATCATGAATCTATAGCTGATTTCTTACTGAATATTTTTCATGATCAATGCAACCATATCTATTCTGAATTTCTCTTATCAAAAGAAAATCCTTTATGAAGATGATGATCCTTTCACTATCAGTTTTGTACTACTCCAACTATGACGATCAACCACATTGTATTTTAAATCAAATATAATTTTATTTTGAGTACTGGCTTCTTGTACTAAAATGTTTGATCGGTTCAAGGTTTAGAACCATAAGGCTTTGTTTTATCCTTAAACTATTAATGTGTCAACTTCCTACCCTTAATTGTTGATGGTCTCTTAAAAAGTGGACTGAATAGTGGAAATTACTAATCTCATTGAAAAGAGTGTTGGTGGTGTGCACTAGAGGATAAATGAGCCCTAAAATGCAATAAATATTTGCATCCTGATATCTATTTATTTCCACTGCATAAACAATGTGATAAACATAAAAGAACAGAATTGATTTTCGTCAATATTTATTGAGAAGTTTTGATAGAAAAAATTCACCCGCCTCTTGTGTTTACTTTGTATAACATGATCTAACATGATGAACTATACTAGAATCTTAAAAAAAAGTATTATCGTATATATAAAACCATCGAAAAACAAGTTCCATCAGAATGATGATCAAAAAAGTATTATTAGTACTTTTAATATAGTAACATGTTGTTACATTCCCCTAATTTACTTGAAAAAAATTCACAATATATATTCTTTATAATTCAATGTTATTCTATATTTATTACTAATGTATAATTGTTATGAATTTTATCCTTACCGATTCTCATAAATCAATGGATACAACAGTCAAATTTAGTGAGGTATGGTTCATAAATTTTTTTGACCCCTCGAAGAAATTGTAGGTCTTGAGAGGAATTTTTTTCTTTGTTTTATGACTTAACCATTTAAGAATGATTTTTAGGAAAATGAAATTGATGATTCAATTTTGATATCTAACATTACCAATTCCATTCAAATCAAATTAATTAATTATTACAATGTTAATAATTGGGAATTTTATCATCTTGATATTTGTTATATAAAATTATACAATTTTTATGTATTACTTCTCTATTGTAAATGGATTTTTATTACATGATATTCTTTTTTTATTCTAATATTAATAGAATGTTTGAGATAAAAATTTCCAATATTATAATTACAAAGACAATGATGACAAAGTGTTATGTATGATGTGTTTATAGAGGAATCATGTATAGATAATTAGATTATATGTGTTATAATATTTTTAAATATATGAAATACTATTTTTTGGAAACATGACTATTAGGTTGAAACTATAGGATATCTATTAGTAAAATATTTTCAACTATTTTCCATAAAAACATAACTTAAAATTAATGGCTATATATATGGATGAATATTTTCATGCAAATTATGATTTTTAATTATTATGGTTTGGTATATTTTGTTTCAATAACATATAGTATGGTATGAATATGTTTTTGTACATTGTAATAGGGTACTATTATAGAGTGTTATATGTTTTATAAGGTAAATAATTAGATAATGTAATGAAATACAATGTTATTATTTACTGTTAATTTAACACTTTATTATACCTTCATAAAAAATTGTATTATGGTTTGTCATTAATACACTTTTAGGTATTATATGAAAACATTTTAAAATAATTGATGAAATTTTTTGGTATATTTATTATGTTATATAAGTTAAAAATTTAATTGGTATATATATCACTTTTTAATGTGTGATAGTGTCAATTTTTTTATGTCACTTGGGATGAATGATATATAATTTTGTTGTACATAAATTGAATGATATTCATTTCACATAAAGCTTTAATATGTTTTTTTCATTCGGAAATTAAAAATTATTTTGGGTGATTGAAAATATTTTTCATTTGAATAACATGAAAGTACATTATGTTATATTACAAGGCTAGGGTTTATATGTATAACTAGAAGATTTTTTAGAATTAATATTTATTTTTAAAAAATTATCATATATCTATTTTTATAATTTTTTCTAATTTAAATTCAGAATAAAATAAATTTATTTTTTTAAATAAAACTTTTTTTATATTCATGATTGGTATGTGACCCTATCAGATATAAATATTATAGTAGATACAACATATATTTATTTTTCAAGAACACGTGATCACGATTTTCATAATTTTGGTTTATGAAATGGAAAACAATTTTTTAGGATTATGAATGATTTATGATTTACATGTTATTATATTAATTATACACAAGATTATGTGTATAAACGTGTTATCTATTATAAGATTTTGATCAAATATATTATTTAATATGTTCTTTTTAATTTATATAAATTGTGGTTTTTAAAAATTTGAAAGAAAAATAATGATAAAATTATCATTCATTTCATTATATTGTAGAAAACAAAATATCTTTTACCTCTAAAAATCCATTATGAGTTATGTTTTTTCATAATTCTTGAAAGGGTTATCATGGATGTTAATTATCAGTATTATGAGTTATATTTATGGTGAAAACTAATACGAACAAGTAACTAAAGGATCAATTTATTCATTTTTTATAACTAATCACATAAATATATATTACAATATTATTTCTATATGAAAATACATCCAAAATCCCATGTAAGAGGATTATAAATAAATAACAACATATAATATAAACATGAGTAATATATCATGAAACACCATTTAAAAAACAATAACAAATGTTCAACATATAGTAGTATACACATCATTGAGGGAAAAAGTAGATTTGAAATTAAATGATTCATATTCATAAAAAATAATCTATAATTCTTAAAAATGAATGATTTAGATATTATGTTGATTTCTTTATACCTAGTTTTTCATGATTAAGGAATTGGATTTAATTATCATATGAAGTTTATGCTTATTTATTTTAGGACATGTTATGATGGTTTTCCGAATTTACATGGGCTATTTTTGAGATATCCATTATTTTGAAATATTATTATCTCATCTAATAAAATGTATTAAAGAAAACCATGACATAAAATTATTTCTAGTCATCAATTTATTGTTTAATGATGATATCATTTCAAGTTTATTTCATTTTTACTTCAATGATTAGTCTATACAAAATATTAATCTTTCTTTATTTTTTTCTAAATTCATAGAAACAATAATACCATTATGTGAATGTATTGTTATCATATTTTTTTACCATCATAATATTATATTATATTAATATTCTTATTCCTATTCTGGGTATAGACAATTATAACAAATAATTCTCAATGTTTTTCATTACTCAATATATTTAATGAGATTCATAACCATACTTCCTATATGAGGATATACATTATAAACATATTCTTCAGTTACATTTCTCTTATTTTTTCTATTTTAAAGGGAAATATATTTTAATTACAAGATATTTGATTCAAAAATAAATAACTTTTTTTAATTTACAATGTAAATTTTTATATTATTATGAAAAATTCATATATTATATTTTTAGATATTAAAAAATATATATATTTCAAATATCATAGGGGATTTACCTAAAATAAATTTATAATTTCTAAATGGTATTTTTTTCAACATAAATAAATTTCACTCCAAATTTATTATATATATCTCTAAAACATTGTATGGTTCTATTAGTGAATATTCCATATAATATTATATTTTATATCCTCTTTTAGTTCATGAAATGGAATTTAAAATTTTTTCAATAGAATGAGTACATATAATAAACACATTCACATGAGAATCGTGATATTTTTTTGTTGAAAAAATTATACTAATGTGTATATTCCTATATACAGTGTATTTTATGAAATATATAAATCCTTTATAAATTTATAAAACAAAAATATGATTTATCATTTCAGATAGAAATAAATTTAATTTAAAATTTAAAAATTTATTCATCTGTCATTTCGTATTATTTTAAAATAATACAAATTAAATATATAATATAAAATGGTTAATATTAACCTAATTATTCATCTAGAAATTCAAAATCTTATTTGGTTGTATCGGGTGACAATTTCTAAAAACAAAATTATTTGGGGAAGGAAGATAAATCATTTTTCCCAATGACGTAATTTTTATAACTTCATCATGATATAATGTTAAATTATGATTTTAGGAAAAAATTTATTTTCTTGAGGTATTCACTGTGTAAAACTATTCAATTGAATATTTTATTCAGATTTTTAATTACAATGTTTCACTTTTATGGCCATATATTATATTTCAATATACATAAAAACTAATTTTCTATTAATTTCATTTTATTATGTATTCATAAGGCAACATTTTCTGTTGGTTTAAATTTAAAGTCAAATAATCACTAGTGCAGAAAACATTATTTACGTCACCATTTTTGACGTCGGTTATATATAACCGTTGTGAGAATTTGTGAAACATGGTTTTTAAGGTCGGTTATTTAATAACAGACGTAAAAAATGCATTGAGTAGCTTTTTAACGTCGGTTATTTTAATAACCGACGTTAGAAATCATGCGTGTTCGGTTTTTACGTCGATTATTTGATAACTGACGTAAAAAACAAGATATGTAGGCGTTTTTACGTAGGTTATTTTATAAACGACGTAAAAAACGTGATATCTACGCGTTTTCTACGACGGTTATTTTATAACCGACGTAAAAAACCTAAGAGCGGGAGGGTTTTTACGTCGGTTTTAAAATAACCGACATAAAAAACCAAAGCGCGGGGGGTTTTTTATGTCGGTTTTCAAATAACCGACATTATAAATTCAAAAAATAGTTTATAACGTTGGTTATATAATAACCGACGTTATAAAACATTTAAAAAATTAAAACCCCATGGACTGTCATTTACCTTTCTTCGATCGACAGTCCGCCGGCTCGTCTCTCTCGCGCGGTAAACCCTAATCGGGTCATCGATCGACCTGCATTAAACTCATTTTGGCTTCATCGTTTATCATCTTTAGACTACTCGGATCTATCATCTCAACTCGCAACACTCAAGTAAGCATTCCACAAATTTATTTCGTTCGTTTTTTCCCGGATAGTCTATATTTATGTTTTGTGATTTTTTTGTTCAAACTAGGTTATATTCTTCCATTTCGAACCCTATTACATCTTTTTGAATATCGTTGGCACCGAACATTCAATTTTATCTTGAGTGTCTTGTTTTTGTATTTCTTTATAAAACAAATTTTTATATATTACCTTGCATTTAATGAATCAAAATCCTCCTATGTTGGAAACATATTTGGGGTTATTTATTGAAGGACTATGGCGCGATTAAGGAAATATTTGGAATATTTCCTGATTTGACCAGTTTGAATTTCATTATCAAAAAGAAATTTGAGCTATGGTTGATTCATCCATTCATTTTATCCTATATATCATATAACGCTCAAGTTCATCTAACAATTTTGTAGTTGGATAACCAATAATGTTTATTTCATTAGAGAATTGAAAAAATTATCATTATATATAGTGAATCATCCTTATTGAGTGTCTTATCATAGAATATGAATCAATCATCCATATTGAAGATGTCATTATTTTAGAAAACAATAACCATTAATGTAAACCATTTATCATTCATTAATTGAACTAAAATAAATATTTACAAATGATTTATAATGGAACATAATAAAATAAATATTTATCATTCACCCTTATAGAGTCTAATAAATCTATGATAAACTATTTGTTTTCTTTAATGGAAACAAATTAACTTTTACCCAATTTTTATTTTTAGAAGAATCTAAACTCCCTTATAATTTCACCCTTCTGGGAAGTATTAAACATCATTATATCCATTTAAAAAGTCTAAATATCACAGAAATATCGTGCATCCATTTTGTCTTATAGGACTCTACTATAGATAAGTAAACCATTTTTTATATTATTAGTTATGATAAACTCTATCATTACATTATTAATATATGTTTATAAAAATGGGAATATC
Source organism: Viscum album (assembly GCA_963277665.1). NCBI lineage: Eukaryota > Viridiplantae > Streptophyta > Magnoliopsida > Santalales > Viscaceae > Viscum > Viscum album. The sequence goes on along the minus strand of OY728161.1, from coordinate 574,730,376 downwards.
ACAATTCTCATGATTTTAGTTGAGAATAATGATAATGCTTTTTTAATGATAATATAAACATGGGTAATTTTACAAAAAGAAAGCGAACTTGAATAATGAATGTTACTTATATGTATTTCACAAGATTTTTTGATTTTTTGTCACAAAACTAATTGATGATAGAATACAACAAATAATTGCACCACCAACCAAAGTGAAACCAGTGTATTGCTCTATTTTAGAAATTGAGGATTCAATCATTGAGATTGTGATTTATTTATTTTTTAGAGTTTCTGAATCAAGATACTAGATTCTATTTCAAAGGGGTATTTGTTTGTTTTTTGATGTTTCACGATTTTATTTGATTTAGGTTTTTATTTTTCATGGATTACTTCATAAAGTGGTCTCGATTCAATTGATTTTGTGTTTACTTTGACACTATCCCCCCTCAATGACTATGATCTCTCATTTCCAGTTTTTCTCTAATTGTTCTCTCACACACCTTTTGGATTTGATGTTTGATTACAAACATATTTATTCAAATATTTATGCTGGATTATATGCTTTTTTTAGGATTATATTGCTGTTCTATGCCACATTATTTATTATTCTATCCAATACTAAGACCCTTTCTAGTAAGAAAAATTTCATAAGAAATACGATTGGACTCTTCATCATATTTCATGATACGTTTTTAATAATGTCACGTTTTTAAAAAAATATGTTATATCAAAGATGTGGAATCAGGTGGTGTCCGGGGGGTGTCCAAGGGGGTGGGTGGGTGTGAGTGGCTGTCCACGGGGGTGGGGTCCTGTTCGAAGGGGTGGGGGGCTTTCCAGAGGGTTATGGTGGGGGTGGTGTCTAGGAGGGGTGGGGGGTACTGTCTAGAAGGGTGGGGAGATTTCCGGAGGGTTGGGGGTGTCCAGGGGTGGTCCAAGGGGGTGGGTGGGAGTGGGGGCTGTCCAAGGGGGTGGGGGCCTGTCCAGAGGGTTTTGGGGGTTGTCCGGGGGGTGGGGGGATGTCCGGAGGGTTGGTGTGGGGGTGGTGTCCAAGAGGGGTGGGGGTGCTGTCTAGAGGGGTGGGGGGTTTTCCGGAGGGTTGGGGGATGTCCATGGGTGGTCCAAGGGGGTCGGTGGGAGTGGGGGCTGTCCAAGGGGGTGGGGGCCTGTCCAGAGGGTTTTGGGGGTTGTCCGGGGGGTTGGGGTGATTCTCAGGTTTACTCCATTTTCTCCAATTTTCTATCAACTATGTAGGTGGCATGGATTTATTTGATTCAATGAAATTTAAAACTGTTATATCTAAATATATTTTGTTTTAAAAATAATATTCAACCATATTTTCTTAAATACCCATAGATTTGTTTTTCATTTTAAATTGTTTTACATTCAAATTATGATTTTTTTCATATAAACATATATTTGTCTTATCTTAAAAATATATATATTTTTTTGATATTTGTTAGAAGTACTAATGATTCGAAGTTGGATTACGACACATTGAATGAGCAATGAATTTGAGGAAGGTGTTGATGCCATGAAGAAGAATATCTGTGATTCTTTGATTGGAGAAGAATATTTGTGATTCTTTGATTGGAACATTGTTAGATATTAAAGGAAAGACTAAATATGGGTTGAATGCAAGATTATACTTACTATTAATGGGAATACATTTGGAGTTAGCTCCCACTCCTAATGGAAGAAGAACATTTCTTCCCACGGCTTGTCATACATTATCGAAGAGGGAGAAAATAAGATTTTGTCAGTGTCTTCATGATACCAAAGTGCCTCAAGGTTATTCTTCTAATGTAAAAGTTTTTGTCTCATTGAAGGACTTGAAGTTGATAGGTATGAAATCACATGATTTTCACGTCGTGATGCAACAAATTCTACTAGTTGCATTGCGTTGAATATTTTACATCCGTGTTAGAAAGACTATTATTATGTTGTGTTATTTTTTCAATTCAATTTGTAACAAGGCGATTGATGTGAATGCTTTGATCATTTTGGAAATGAATTCAATTTTTATACTTTGGGAATTTGAAATGTATTTTCCTCCAATTTTTTTGATATAATGGGGCATTTAATGATTCATCTGGTTCGAGAAATAATTCTTTGAGGACCTGTATATCTTCGTTGGATGTATAGTTTTGAAAGGTATATGAAAATATTAAAGGGGTATGTTAAAAATCTATATCGACCTGATGCCTCCATTATTGAAAAGTATATTTCTCAGGAGGTAGCAATGTTTTGTACGAGCTACGTGGTTGTGGCGTAACACATAGGTTTGCCTCCATCTCACCATGAATGAGTTAATAATGAGGGAAAGGGGATTCACGACATGAAAGTCAAATCATTGTCAGCTGAACAGATGAAGAAGTTAGAATCATACATCATGAATAACATAGTTGATTCTCAACCATATATCACGCTGCATATTAATGAGTTGAAACAATGTCATCCAAAGAAGAAACAAATGTGGATTTTGAATGAGCACAATAGAACTTTTTTGTCATGGATTAAAAAGACTTTGCTTGGTAGATCAAATGTATTAGAGACATTAAAATGGATAGTGGGTGGTCCTTGATTAAATGTGATATCACGGTCCGGTTATGACATTAATGGTTATACATTTCATATGAAATCTCAGTACAACAGAAGTGCATTTCAGAATAGTGGTGTATTGGTGTTTGCAGAAGCAATGCATTTTTCGAGTGCTAAGGACAAAAACCCGATTTTTGCATCAAGTGAATATTATGGAGTGATTGAAGACATATGGGAGGTTGATTACTTTTAAATTAATGTTCCTGTTTTTAACTGTAAATGGTTTAATGGTAACAACAGTTTCAGACACGATGAATTTGGAATGACACTTGTTAATCTGAATAGATTGGAGGACACGGCTGATTCTTTTATAATGGTAACACATGCAAAACAAATTTTCTATATAGTAGATCAATATGATATGCAGAGGGATGTTGTTTTACAAGGGAAAAACAATATGTTGGTGAGGATGAAGTTGATGAATATATTGATTTATGTGAGATCTCTACTTCCATGGAAATATTAACAGAACATAATGATGATCATGTTGAAGTCATAGTTTGTGCGATAAGGAAAGATCATGATGAAGGAATTTGGGAAAACAATCCATTTGTACATTCCTAAAATTACAGGTAACATATGTTTATTTCTTGTTTACATTTATTTTTTTCAATAAATGTTAGATATTGTAAGTTTTTTATTTATTAAAACTTGTTTTAAAACAAAATAAGTATATGTTTTTGTTTGTTTTAAGTTTGTTTAGTTTACTTTATCATTTTTATAAGCATTACATGAATTATATATCTATTATTTTTGTTCACTGACAATTACATTACCATGTTTACCATGTTTACCAGGATTACCATTTTTACCATGTTTACCATCTTGACCATCTTTACCATCTTTACCATCTTTACCATAATTACCATTGTTTAACATGTATACCATATTAACAATGTTTACTATTATGTAACTTAGTACACTTCTCTATTTTCTGATTATAGTAGTATTAAAATATTTGAATTTGTATATTTGTGAACTGACGTTTATTTTTTTGATATGAAGGATAATGACAGATCATTCAGATGATCAACCAAATGATTCTAGAGAAGAGCATATTGCTGGTCATACCTCTGGGGATGAACATTTACATTGTCCTATTACGAAAAAGAGATCAAAGGTTGGTAAATGTGGGTGCACACATTTACCAAAATTATCACTTGCTCAATAGTAGGATCAGAGGATAGTCATTGAGTTTGATGATGATGATATTCCTAGAGGTCCGAATGAAAAAGATTTTAAGAGTTTTGTAGCAACTCAGGCTAAGAGCAATGTAAGCATTCTGTATGATGATTGGAGAAGTGTGAATAAAGCGATTATCTCTCAGTTGTGGGAGACAATTTTGGTAAGATCTTTTTTCATTGTTTGACTATTCTTTTAATGTTTCTAGTATATATAATATGTTTAACCTCTTCTTTATCAGATGACATTCGATATTCCTAACTCTGGAGGAGTCTGGAAGAAATGCTTATCGTTGGCTGCTAGGATATGGATGGATTTCAAATCAACCCTCTCATCTGATTTCATTTATGGTCATAGGAGTCATGAAAATCCATGTCGTATATATCCTTTTATAGATGAAGACACATGGAGATTTTTTTTGAAAGTATAAGAAAAGTGTCATTTCTGGTAAGGGCAATTTAAACTTTTAAAAAAATTCTTATATAAATGATTTTTTAATGTTTTGTTAATGATTTCTTATTCTTAAAATACAGAAAACAAGGAATGATCATCAGGAGATCCAATCTAAAAATGTATACCCTCATAGTATATCTCAGGGAGGGTATGCATTATTGGAAGAACAAACGATGGTGGAAAAATTTCAACAACTAAGAGCTGAGTCTTCATGCTCTGGAGAGGTGGCCCCTCCATCCCCTCCATCAAGACATGAAAAATGGAAGAGATCTCGGAAGGGAAAAAAGGGAAATACCTTTCGGAAGAATCGAGAATTGTAGCTGAGAGGATTGTAAGATATGTATTTTATTTATTTAAGTTTCCTATTTTCAACATATAATTTCAATCATTACAGAAATGATCAATTAATTAATACAAGACTCTCATGAGGAGTAGAGTTTAGAGGGGGCATTTACAGCTACTGGGAGGGAAGATATTTTATTTGCAGCATTGGGAAGGCCCGAACATCCTGGTCGTGTAAGAGGATATCCGACAAGTGTATCAGTAAGAAAAGTGTTTCCACGTTCTTCAAATTCTAACATTGAGGGGGTTTATAAAAAAAATAGAATCCTTTGATGCCGAAGTTCATAATATTAATGCGACGATGGAGGAAAATATTAGAGAGTTGGTGCAGTCTATGTTTGCAGAAATGCAATGACAATTTCAGACTACAGCTCCCACTCCTCCACCTCCCCCTGCAGACCCCATTATTTATCCCCCACCTCCACCAGTAGCTCCCACTCCCCCACCTCAGCCTGCGGACCCCATTTTTTATCCTACGCCTCCGCCGTAGCTTCATACTTATTGCGAGTTGTATGTTGATGATTCTCAACATCATATAGTAGCATATGGGTTGGTATATTGTATAGGAGATACAGTTCATCATCAACAATTAGAGGTAACGAATCACATGGTTACTGTACAGGATATTATAGATAGATCAGCTGGGGTACCAATACCTACAAATGAGGTGGCGACAGTTGGACAGAGTATTATCCATTTTTTAATTTGGCCATCCAGACTTCTTCGACTCATTACCATAGAGGTATGAATGTTATATTTTTTATTTTATTTTTTTTATTAAAGTTGTTTTATCATTTGAAAAATAATTTATTTTTCAATTTTTTTACATGAATACTTCAAAGGTAAAGAAATACTGTATATACAACAACAAAGACAAATGGCCATGACATCAGATACAGATTCAAATGGTCTTGAAACATTTTCAAGATATTCACATTTGTTGTCAGGTTATTATGAGTTTCTAATGGAAGCTCATGTTTGTGGACGTGAAATAAGAGTGGGGATTATAAAAGCTGATATCAATGAGCTTGTTATTGGAGATAAGTTGGGCATCAACGTGGTGAAAGTTTGTTCCATGTAAGTCTTAACACCTTTTCCCTGCATAATATATATTAAAAATGTATACTTATGTATGTTTTGTATTAGGTATCTTTATAAAATTTGTGAGAGGAATGAGCTGACAGAAGTATATGGATTCATGGACCCTCAATAGATTTCCCCTGAAGCATGCACATTGATTGAGGAACAAAGAATGGATTATATTGCTGAAATATTTGAAAAGAATATAATCACACAATGTTGGATGATGCCTTTTTGTTAGAGTTATGAAACATATTTCTTTCAAAGCGTTAATTATATTTTAACATAAAAAACCTCTAACGTCAAATTTCCTTTTATCAGTGATCATTGGATGTTAGGGGTTTTTTGCCCAAGGGAGCAAGCCCTTTATTGGATATACTCATTCCATGGTGATGTGCGGGAAAGTTTTAAGAATATATTGGAAAAGTATGTTTCAGTTTCTAAATAGGTTTATATATTATAATGAATTTTAAATTTACCCCATTCGTATTATTTTCTAACAGTACATGGGCCTACTTTCGAAAAAACAGAATGAAAAGAGATGCAAATATCAAATATGTAAATGCGAAGGTAAATATCCATTTATAATTTGTACTTTTTGATTTATTACATAAAAATAATATATTGAATTTATGCTCATTCAAAAAGAATTTTCATGAACAACAAGGCCTCATCGAATGCGGATATTATAAGTTAAGATTTATGTTTGAAATAATAACAACTGGGACAGTTGTGAATTTTGACCTACTACGATTTCCTCTTAAATTTTGCCATGATATTTCAATATGAATTATTCATTATACACGTTAACTAATTTATTTTTCATTTTTTGCTTTTTGATGACCCTAAACCCTATACTGCTGAAGACATCAAAAAATTACAAGTGGAGTGGTAAAATTATTTTACAGGTTTGATTGACTTTTAGTTGTTTGTAATGTAAAATTAAATTTTGAATATTGTCATTGTAATTGTGTATTTGGTAGTTTTTTAGGTTGGATTTGGTTTTTTTTAAGTTGACAGTGTAAGTTTTTAATGTTATATAAGTTAATGTTTTTTTTCTCTTCTTCTTGTTTTGGTTTACTTATGATGGTTTTTCTAGTATGGATTTGGGTCTGTGGGGGAGGGGTTCCTAGGGTGTGGGGGTGTGTTCAGTGGGGTTGGGGGGTGTCTAGCGGTCTGGGAGGGATGTCTGGTGGGGTGGGGGGACAGTCCAGGGGGGTGGCAGGGCTGTCCAGGGGTGTGGGAAGGCGGTCCAGGGGTGTGGGAGTGTTGTCCAGGGGTGGGGGGTATACATGAGGGTGGGGGGGGGGGGGGTTGTCTAGGGATGTGGTGGGGGTAGTCAAGTGGGGTGAGGGGGTGCTGTTCAGGTGGGGGGGGGGGGTTTCGAGGGGTTTTTAGGGCGGTCCGGGGGTCGGGGGGCAGTCCAGGAGTGTGGTTGGGGCTCCAATGGGGTGGGGGAGGGCTGTCAAAGGGGTATCCATGAGGGTGGGAGCTCCAATGTGGTGGGGGAGGGTTGTCCAGGGGGTATACATGAGGGTGAGGGATCCAACAGGGTGGGGGTGGGCTGTCCATGGGGTATACATGAGGGTGGGGGCTGTCTAGGGGGTATGATTTATATGTTATCAATGTACATGCTTTATTTTGATCTACTTCTGTTTTTGTGGTACGATTTCTTGATTTTTTTTCTGGTTGATTCTGGTGGAGAGCAGATGACTGCATTCAATTTAAAAAAAAAATTGGGTTTATCAAGTCGGTTATTTAATAACTGACGTGATAAAAGGCCTGGAACATGGTTTATCATGTCAGTTATTTAATAACCGACGTTATAAAAGGCTTGGAAAATGGTTTATCATGTATGTTATTTAATAACCGACGTGATAAACCCCCCTCACCATGTTTTATCATGGCGGTTATATAATAACTGACGCCATAAACCCCCTCCCCCCGGTTTATCACCTCAATTATTAAAAAACCGACCTGATAAACCCTCCGCCCCCCGATTTATCACATCGGTTGTTTAAGAACCGACGTGATAAACCCTCCGCCCCCCAGTTTTTCAAGTAAGTTTTTTAATAACCGAGGTGATAACCTCGCCCCCCGATTGATCACGAAGGTTCTATAATAAACAACATGATAAACCCCCATCCCCCCGGTTTATCACGTCGGTTCTTTAATAAGTGACGTGATAGACCATTTCCCTGTCCTTTTATCACGTCCGTTTTTTATGAACCGACGTGATAAACCATTTTCCAGTCCTTTCATCACGTCGTTTGTTAAATAACTGACGTGATAAACCCTTCCCATTTTATTTATCACGTCGGTTCTATAATAACCGATGTCATAAACATCACAATATTATGTTTTTGACGTCTGTTTTTAAATAACCGACGTCCAAAACGTTATTTATAACGTCGCCCGTATTAAGGTCCGATAGAAACCGATGAAAAAAAATGAAAAATAACCGACATTAATTTTTTTTCTACACTACTGAATCCACCATTATTAATTTCAAAACCAATGAATATCATTTCTAGAAATATTTATATCATAAATAACTATATGGTTCTTATATTATTAATACTATATTTTTGTAAGAAAATATTTCATTCATTATCTGTGCATATACTGTCAATAGTTTTTCCTACCATAAAAAAATAAAACATTTTTTTTAATAATTTGTACAATAATATTCATATAATGTAATGTGATAAAAATTTAGATCAAAAAATATCAATAAAATATCTCATTTTAATTATATGAGGTATTTATCATCCTCATCTCATCATCAGTCCCATACTAATCAATTTTGGATAAACATTCCAAAAATAATTTTTTAATAAATTATTTATACAAATTCCACCCTTATAACATAGAAAATGATAATTTTTTGATAAAATAACTTCATAATAATACCTATATCATGATTAATAGTGAATATTTAAACTATAAAAAAATGATTCATAATAAGAAAAATAAACATAATAATGTAATTTAAAAATATTAATTATAAATAATATATTAAATAAATATAATTAAGGATCTCAAATAAGTTATTTATGAGTAATAGTGAATTATATAGGTTTTTATGGAATATATATCAAAGAGAACTATCGAGGAAAGGATATTGTTACTTTATTTAAATTCATTGAGACTTGATTTAAATTATGCACACGATTTCATTTTATTTTAATTAATAAATATAATATTTTTAACTATAACATAATTATATATAACATTCAATTTGATAATTTCTCTTAGATGGTTGATTGATGTTTACATTACAACCATCCCAAGAGAATCTATTTTGAAATTTTATTTTAATTTAATGTTTTGTATTGTAATAAAATTTTCACTGAAAATTGGTTTTTCATACAATTTTTGAATGTTATATCATGATTTATCATTTTTCATGTTATATCATGTTTAATAAATTTTATATTGTAAAATATAATTTTAATCCAATGTTAGTTCTGTCGTAATGGTTTATTTTGCAATCTAACAAAAAAATAAAGATATTTTTTTAAATATACATCAGAATAAATTTTATCATATTTCCATCTATTTTACAATATATAATTTAATCATATTGTTAATTCTGGTAATATTTGTCTTTTTATAATTACACATCACCTTATTTTAAAATTATTCCAACTATTTTCCTATAAGTGTAATATGAAAGTTTCTATTTTTTTATGTTGAATAATTTTTCCTCCATATAATAACTTAAAAATTTATTTCAAATATATAATTACAATAAAATTATATATCTATATTTATCACATTGAGTCACCTTTTAATTAGATCAATAAATAAGTAAAAGGAATATATTTTATTTTTTCTTATAGTGAAATTTTATATGTCATATATATGTGTCAAATGAAACTATATTTCATCCACTTCTACAAGATATGATTTTCTTTTATTTTTATAAAAAATTGACAATGAATAATATTTTAGCAGAAATCATCATTTTTCAAATATAAATCGTATCCATATAATTTTATAGATAGTGATTAGTTTTTATTACTTTTATTAGGGGGAGGGGTTGTTTCATCACATTATTTATATCAATTTCCATAAAATATTTTTAATTATTTGAAATATATTCCAATTTCATTTGATGATTACTTTTTTTAATTGTTATATTCTATATTGATATCATAAAACATATTTCAATAGATTTGTTATGAAATCATTCTTTGGATATCTGATATAAACCCATTTATTTTTATTGGGTTGATTAGAATATTATTGGATTATTAATTTTTTTGCATAAAAATTATATATAACACACATATATAAAATATAATTTCCATAATATCAATATTATGTTTTCTATATTTATGTAATGTAATTAACCACCTTGGACCAAGTAGACAAGTAAACTGAGAAGTTCATCCATTGGGTGAGATGAAATAATGTCAAGGAATTATATTATATAACTGACTACAAGAAAAAATACAATGTGAATTAAATGAATAATCATCCTTGATACAAATAATTTCATTATGAAAATGATTTCATGAAATATATTATAAGAATACATATGTGTGTCTCCATGTAAAAAACATTCCCATCGAGGATATCTTGTTATGAAGACAACAACAACCATTGAAAGAGCCATTCTACACCATTCGATTCCCATTAGGTGAGTATAAAAAATATAGAATCCAGATGAATTATTCAAAATAATGTCTCCTAAAAAAATCTTTATTAAATTTAATGATAAATATGGAAACTCAATTTCTAAACTCACCCTATGTAACCCAATGTAAAATATAACAAAATGAAATTCAAAAATATTAACCCTATATTCAATAACATGTACAAAAAGTAACACCATAATGAGAGGGATTACATAATTACTATACATAACAATACATTTACTATATTATATAGATTCAATATATTATAATTCATTTAATGCATGATACCCTGAGATAGCTTGAATTACATGTAATATTTACTTTCATTGATTTCGTGTGCTACATGCAATACATAGTTTTGCCATATAATATTAATATCAATATTTAAAGTGAAAATTATGAACTAGACATTAAAATGGAAGATACAAAATGTATTGAATAACTTATGAAATTATGTGGTCTAAATCATTGGTTTCCAATAAATTTTAAATGAAAATAAAAACTTATTGAATTTAAAAGAAATTATTTTACAAAAAATATAAGATTTTTATTCTACCAAATACAATTTATCATAATAAATTAAATTAATTAATATTAAATAATGATGATAATGAATTGTATATACTAAATTAATTTTTTTACATTCAACCAATAAATTTTAGATGCATATGATAAGACCAAATCCAAATTTATCAATAAAAGATGTATTTTTTGAAGGACAATTTTGCAACCTTTTAATGGTGCACATATTTTAAAACTAATTTATTAGGATTTTAAATATATTCTTTAGATAAACTTTTATAAATTTAATATAGTATTTTAATAATCAGTATATGTATATTTTTTGTCAAATATTCTTTTTTTATAAAAAGAGAAATTACTAAATTTAAATTTAAAATTATTATTTTTTAAATAATTTATAAAGTAATTATATTTATTGAATTGTATTTTATGTTAAATTATAGAAAATTTAAATATATCAATAAAATTTTGGAAATTGGAAGAATTTTATTTTGTCTTTATATATTAAATCATAGTATATATTTGAACAATCTCTCATTAAAAACTTTTTTTCTCATCCAGTCCGTAGGTTAAATTTTAAATTTATTTTATCCAAAAATTTAGAATGAATTTGAAAAAGTTGATTTAATATGTCTAATCATCATAATATATGTTATTTATAATTATGAAAATAATTTTTGATCATAATGATTAGTGAAATAATTTAAAATTTACTATGATGATTAAAATAAAAATAGGTTCACACATAAGTAAAACATAGAAAATATCGTGTAAAATGAAAAAACACTTGAACAAAAATCATTTTCAACACATATGTCAACCCATAAGACTATTGGGTTGCATAAAATGGGTTTTATCGACACTAGTCTATGAATATTTCCTATTTAATATGTCAAGTCAAGAAAAACACAAAAAATATACCTTCACAGATTTTAATATCTATAATGATTTGGGATAAGGTAAAAAAATCAAAGGTATAGTTATATATATATATATATATATATTATAAAGATATATGTGTTAGATTTATCATAATAATATATCATTAATTATATTAAAATAATCAATTTCATAAAATTTTTACAGAACACAGATTGAATAATAAGTTAGTAAATAATTATCAATAATAAATAAAAAAAAAGAATTAAATTGAAGTAATTTTTTCCATGCATGCATAAAATATGTAGAGTGAAATATTATTTCAAACATCTGTGAAATATTGATATATATAAATTACATCATTACAGTGATATATATAAATTCAAAATAATTGAATAGTGTCAAAACTATAAATTGTGCTATTTTAAAATAATTGGTATTTTTTAAAATAATATAAAATTAAAACAAAATACCGAATTCATCAAATTTATAATTAATGGAAATTAAATAAGTAATATTTTTTTACTAGACCAATTTTTATGTTTTAATTAAAAATTTCCCAATAAATTGTATATAAATTGATAGTGCTATTTTGGTTTCGGAAATGTTTTTGCGTGTTACATGTGATTTTGTTCAATATTAAATTACAAGACATATATAATTATATGTTAAAAACTGATTAAAAACTAATATAAATGGGAAATGAAAATCTTATATAAATCACTATAATATTGTATTATGGTTATAAATACTTTAGTTTAAAAGTACTTATGTACAAAAAAATGTAAAATAAGGAAAACATGATTTAAGGAAAAAATTTATTTCTAAAATGAATTGTATTGCGTGTAAGATTTTTTGATATATCATTTCATCCATTTACTATATTAATAATAATTATTTGTTCCATATGAGTTAATGGGGATCCCCTAATAGTGAAAACTTATGACTATTTGCAGTAATTCCACTAATCATCTAATATAAAAGTGAACAAAACCCCTAAAATAGTTCGTACAAGTCAAGATAATTGGATCAAACAATATCATCCCAAATAACTCCCCAAAATCTCATACCTAATCCTAAAAAAATATTTCCATAAATAACTCTTTTATATGTTTTAGTGATATCCAAATAAGGATACCAACATAAATGATAATTTTATTCTAAATGAATTTTTTTCCATCTCAAACTAATTAAATGTATGCATCAGACCCCTCCAATCCATTACTTAGTGAAAATAGATTGGTTTCAGTGTGCTTGAAGGTCTCTATGGAATGTTTCAAGAGTTTTCTATTTTTCTATTTTCAAATGGTGGATCACCAAATGATGGTTCGCCAAATGATGGCTCAACCAAGGGTTTCTCATCGAATAGTGAATCACCAAACAGTTCACCACTGAATGGTAATGATATGTAATCAAATAATGAATCACTAAATGGTGTCTCACTGAATGATATCTCACTGAATGGTGAATCACCAAATGTTTCCTTACCGAGTGGTTGATCACTGAATAGTGACTCACCGAACAGTGACTCACCAAATGGTGACTCATCCCTGGTATCTTTCAACATCGACTCACTGAATGGTAGCTCACCAAATAGTGACTCACCAAATGGCGACTCACAGAATGGTATCTCACTGAATTGTGACTCAACAGACAATGACTCACCGAATGGTGACACTTCCCAAGTATCTCCTGATGGTGACACACTAAATGGTGACTTGTCACAAGAATCTATTAACGATGACTCGCCTTATAATGAGTAATGTCATCTTTTTCAAGTTTTCCCCTCTTTGATGATAAATGATCTACTTATCATGTTTCAGTGTTTGTGAATTTGTTTACTCCTTCTCTATAGAGAATTGTTATTATTTTTATATCCTAATGCACCCCTAGACCTTGAAATAGACAAGAGTTTTGCTCAATCCCAGACCCGAAATATATGTAGATTGAAAACAACTCCATGATTTTATAATATAATTGTTCTTATTTCGAGATACTCTCTTACATTGACCCTTTACATTTTCTATTGGTGCTCATAGATCCTTTATTCCTCGAAGAGTCGTGCATCCCTACTATACCATCCAGTTTATTTTTCCCATGGAGTCTCCTAAAGCTCGTTCGACCCTATGTTTTGTTGCAAGGAGGGATCAGTGGTAACCTATTGTTACATGTAAGGAAATAATTTTACTCTCCTTTGTTTCTATATTATTCAGTGTGGGTTTACTCATTTCACCATTATATCACATGTTGGCACCCATTATTAAAGGTGTAATGAAATAATTTTCCTATTACCTTGATGAAAAAAATGGATAGGGAAGATGATGATGATCACCTGTATTTATATTTGATAAGTAATTTGAATTTTTTTGGTTATATCTTTTTGAAAATCATGGCCATTGGTGGTCTTTTATTGCAAATTCATGATGCATTATATGTGTTGTTGATCCTATATTGAAATTACTATTAACAAGAAATATGATTTACCACAATCATCTTGTTAAATAAAATGGATGCCCTTAGATTGAACATATAGGGTTATAACCCCTGATGTTTGAAATAGGAATTAAAGATCATTTTTTATCAAATATTAAAAACATGAAATGTTGGTCTTGTTGGGTGCGGTTTTGCAGCTTGTGTGGGTTGTATGGTGCTATTGTTGGTAGCATGGTTGTAGGTAAATGTGTTGACAGAGGGGTTGGCTCCATGAGTATTGTGTGGAATCTGTATTTAGTGGGTCTATGGTTTTGTCGGTGGGTTTTATGGGATTTTTGTATAAGGTGGTGTAGCAGGTGTGATGGAATATCATTTTGAATGGATAATTGATTTTGGAATGGATTAACATGTATAGGAGTGGAACTTCTTCTTGGTTGTGTTATGTTTGTTGGGCAGTATTGTGTAGCAGGACTAAAATTAATCTATGCGTTTTATGTTATACGGAATCATTTGTTTATAGTTGTGGTGAGTTGTTTCTTGTGTAGTTTTGGAATGAAATAATTTTACTTCCTTAAAAATAATTATATGTTGTTAAAGGAAAGAGTTCAATTTATGTTTTGGTTGTGGTTATTTTTGTGGTTGTGCATGTTGGGGTATAAGAAAAGTGTATTTTTGGGATGGATGGTTGCTTGTTTGGAAATATATTGGTTGGGATGAGTGTTTTTTACCTATATGTATAAATTTATTATCGCTTTTAATTTTTAGATGAACCCCACCCATGTTGAGCATTACATTTCGAACACCCCAATTGTTATTGGGGAGGATGATTTTACAAAAATCCTAGTGGGAGGATGAATAGATTGATATTGTCTCCCTTGCTCTATCTTTTAGACATTTATCACCCCAGAATATCAGGCATGATTTAATGGAATGAGGTTTATTACTATATTTCTTGTACGTATTTTGTGAATGGTTGTTTGTTTCACATGTTTCATTAGGACAAGGCTCATGTGTTTTAGGGTGAGTTGTATGGTTGTTGTGGCCCAATTATCTATAGGCAAGATGCTATGGGGTTGTGGAATACGTGTTGGCAGGAAAGATGTTATGTGTTTTATGTCCCATGTATCTATAGGTAGGACGTGATAGTGGGGCTTGAGGAAGAGTGGTTTCACCAAGAAATATTCTAATAGTTTTTGGAGTTTAATGAGTGGGAAGTGTTTTTGGGTACCATATCATCGATATTATTATATTAATACTTTAATCGACAAGAGTTATTTATTGAGTGTTCCTTGGTGAGGCTATGTTAGTAAGTATATCTTTTTATGGGATTTTTAGGATCATATATTTTTCTAACATGGACATTAGTATGTTTTTCCCACCTTTTTATGAGTGAATTGGGTTTTTAATCTTTAGTATACTTGTATGCTCACCCTATATAAAAAATGTTTTAATTTTTCTTGGAATTCATTGAGGACCATGTTGGTCTATATTAGCTTTTGTGCGGAGATAGTTTCTGGGTCGCTACATAGACTTCATTTTTTTACATTACATGGGATTGTTTTGTACCTAGAGAATCTTTTAAAAAAACAAGAATCTGATCGTCTCTAGTTTTTTACTCTTATAAAAATGTTTGGAGTAATTTTGGATTTACCATATTATCTCTCTATCTTCTTTTCATTAACATGTTTAGTGCATCCAACTTATGTTAATTTTTACCAACCCCTTGGTTCATGTCGCCACCCCAAGGCCTATTGGCGGTGGGACACATGGGTCATTATTTATCCTTCATCTTGAGGAAGGATGGTCTTAGTATTTTGATATAACTTCCCTCATCTTGAAGAAGGAGGTACCAAAAAGAACGTTATTAGAGCAATGATTGAGATACATGATGGAGTTTTATCTTAGGAATAGTGAAGATTTCATGGAATGATAGGGAATAAATGTTAGGTGGTCTAGGTTCCTGACATAGGCCAAGGAATTCTATCAAGGACATGAGATTTTAAGGACCCCCTGTAATCCGAAACAAGTTCTCTGAGTCTACCGAACGACCAAGTTACAGTACCCTGATTGTAGGGTATAGGCCATAGGAATGATACATGCATCATAATTACCTATGTTATTGTTAACAAGGGTAATTTACTAGAAAATAAATACAGAGTTAAATGAATCCTATATCAAATTGAACACCTCTCGAGCATAAGAGTTCTATTTTTTCATTTTATTTATGTCACTAGGACGTCGCTTGTGTGTAGTATGAGAAGTGATGGCTCAATAGGCAGACTTGGTTGATTGATCGAGGGTTGACCCAATGGGAGAGGATGATGAGTAGTAGAAAAACCTACATTATTTCAATAGAGAGAATCTAGGGAAGTATGAAGGCAGTGATTGAGATATATAGATGGGGAGTAGGCTTGAGGAGTTGGAGATCAACTGTACCTTGATCTTCTCTCTAATAGAGTAATTGGTTCCAATTGGGGAGAGCTAGATTAGGGGAGCAGTGAGTTAGTGGTGGATGATATACCTATGGAGATGAAAGAGACTAATGTTTCATGGGATGACATTGGGATGGAGTAGTAGGAAAAATTTCTTTCTTCATCATTGAAGGTTGATAAGAGGCATGAGATACTCTCACTACTCTAGGGTTATGTTATTACGGGAATATGGATAATTTTGAAGGATATCCTATGATTTTATGTAGATCTTTTTGATGATGAGGAGTCTTGAGAGAGTTTTTTAGAATAGTCCCTTCATCCTTATCTTAAGTTTGCAGTTACTCACTTCACCATTCCAATATAAATAGAGGATCAGATGATGGTTGAGGTAGTATAAAGGATTCACTCATGAGTAGGTTTAATATTAATGGGGATCCATCTTAGTTCTTTAAAGGGTAAGGTTGTTAGCAGTAGGTCTCTGAAATCTGGTCCTTCTAGGTTTTGTCCAGTGGGGAGTCAGCCCTAGTTGTTTCAGTTCCAATCATTAGGTCTTCGTCCTTTTCTCATGGGCATGGGCCCGAGGTCTCATTATTATGGAGGTTTTTGGAACCTTAAGAATCAGTGCCTTGTGTTAGCTTAGTATGGTGGAGGTGGGCGGGTTCACCGCTCTCCTTAGTAGATGTTTCCATCCTAACACATCCAGTAGAAGAAATACTAGGCTCCCACTCCATTGAGTGGTGATGATGAAGTTGGAGGCCGTCCTAATAGTTTTTTTTAAAGACGTCGACCATGGAACTATCTGGGAGGTAGAAAATAGCATAGGTGAAGATGATAAGAGCATGGAATGTTACACACCAGAGAGGATGTAGTTTATACAGGGCTAGATATCAACCAAGGTACGATTTTTTTGTTCTGTACTCTTGCATGGTCATTTTCATTGGAACAATTCTCACTCTTTCGTTCATCCCAGTCTGGCCCATTCCTTTGGACTAGAAATATATATTCATTTATTTGATCTTGTATTGATCTAATAATTTGGATTTCTGAACAATATCCTTGAAATTTTCCCATGATTTTGAATGTTGTTAGGACCACATTAGTCCTGTAGGAATCTCCTTCTTCTATAGATAAAATCATACAATTTCATCCATGATGACTTCTTATTTTCTATGCATTCCATTATTTTATGATTATGGTGGTGATTCATGGATTATGACATGGATAGCCAACGTGGAGATTTTAGGGGTGATAGGATTTTTAGATGAGTAACCAATGTGTGGAGCCTCTTATTTCCATGTTGGCCGACCTATATCTGAGACAGATGGATGCTAAGATGGTGGATGTTCTTGGTGTTTTAATATAGTTTCTAGATGTCTTCCATGAGGATTTCTTGACTCCACGCCATTGACATGACCTTGAGTTTGGGATAGACATGCAACCTGGGGCTCATTTGATATCGATAAATACTTATCGGATAGAACCTTATAAGATTCCAGAGATTCAAATTCCGATTGAAAATCTAATGAAGAATGGATTTATCTGATCTAGTGTGTCTCCTTGGGATTATCTATTCTTTTTTTGGAAGAAGGAAGACCGTGTTCTAAAGCTATGCATATACTATTGGAGACAAAATCATGTGATGGTTACAAATCATTACCCACACCAAAGGAAAAAAATCATTTTGACTTGCTGAAGGGAGAAGGTTAGTTTTATAAGATTGATCAGGGGTCTTTGTTTCACCTATTAAGTCTAATTGATTTCGATTTGTCAAAACATTATTTTAGGTGCAAGTATGGTTACTTTGGATTCTTGTTCATAATGTTCAGTGTTACAATTTATCTAGTCGTGTTTAAGGGGCCCTTGAATTATATATTTTATGAGTTCTTGGACGAGATCTTCTTCGTTTTCCTCGATGATATCCTGATCTTTTCAATTTCCTAAGAGGATCATGCCATGCATATCAAGACTATCTTGGAGGTTCTTTTATGCCTCCATCTCTATGATATAATCTCCAAGAGTATGTTCCAGACATGAGATGTGTACTTACTTGGACATGTTTTGTGTCAACTTGGGATAATAGTGGATCCACCAATGATTGAGGTAGTTTTTTATTGGGAAGAACATAGGGATTTGGAAGAGGTTTGTAGCTCTCTTGGTCTTGCAGTCTATTAATAGAGATTCATACATGACTTATCATGAGTTGTGGCTCTTTTGACACCTTTTACTCAAAAAGACCAGTACATTTTGTGGAACGAGCAGTGTCAGGCATCCATCATCCATCTAAGGAGGAATTTGGTCAATGATGTAATACACTGGTTTCTGGAGGAATCTGTTTTTTTCATCGTGTCTTGTCAAACTTCTGGTCAATACTTGGGATGTGTGATTGTGAGGGAGCATTGATTGAACTCATATAGATCTTGGTATTTGCATCCCCATAATTTTATTTACTAAAAAATCCATTTGGATATTTTTATGATCATGTTTTTGTTGACGTTTTGGTTACACTACTGCATTGGTGGAACATTATGGTTTTCACGAATCATAAAAGCATGATGTATATATTTTCCAAGTGATACATAAACATGCAGAAGTGGGGGTGGATTTATTTCATCAAGAACTAAAACATTAAGATCTCTTACACCTTAAGAAAGGGGAACATTATACTGATTCCTTGATTATGAAGACATATATAGAGGTAGTTCAAGAATTATCAGATGGTGGGAAGACATTGGATGAGTTGGCTGCCTTGAACCTGGATGCAGCGATGGATAGTGGCATGGTTTTTTTCTGATGACAGTGATGTCTTATCTATTGTCATATTTGGAATAGTCTTAATGGGGATACATGAAGGATGAGGTGGTGTACGATCACGTTGACTCGGGTGATGCTCTAGATGGATGGTCAAAGGATGGTCAAAAATGGGTGATGTTATATGGGAAGCTATTATCCATGTAGAAATGCATGAAAGTGTTCTCCATGAGATTCATATCTCACCCATGGAGGTACACTATATAGTTTTCATGATGCAATTAGGCTTTAGGGAGATGTTTTTTCATCCTAGGGTGAAGTGGGTAGGGGAAGAGTTTCCGAAATTGTGCTTAGAGTTTCAACAGGTGAAGGATGAGCATTGTGTTCCTGATTTGTTTTCATATCCATTGAATCTACACAAGTGGAAGTGGCATACCAACTCAATGAATTTCATCACTGGGATTACTAGGTCATAGGGAGGGTATATTGCTATCTGATTAGTGGTGGATCAGGTAACGACACCATCACACATCATAGTGATCCAGAATTCATGAATTTTGGATTCCTTGGCAAGGAGGTATGTGGATGAGGTGGTGAGACATCATTGGATTATGAAATCCATCAACTCATATTGGGAGGCACGTTTTTTCACACAGATCTAGAGGGGATTACAACATGCTATTAGAACTATGATATGTGTTATATTTGGTTTCCACCCTTAGACAAATGGGCAGACATAGCTGTCATACAGAAATTGGAGGATATGTTACGAGCATTTGTTCTATACATTAGAGGTTTTTGGGTATGACATTTGTACTTGGTAGAGATTTCTTATAATAATAGATATCATTAAACCATTGTAATGGAAACATTCTATGACTTGTATGTGAGGTTGTTTCATTCACATTTGTTTATGATATGGGATATAAAGTCAACTATTTTTGGTCTGATAGTAGTTTGGAGCATGATAGAGAAGGCCCAGATCATGCATTTGAGGATGAAGGTAGAATAGGACCAAGAAAAGTGACATTTTGATCGTTGGAGGAGTCACTTAGAGTTTAATGTAATATACAATGTGTTCTTCAATGATTCCCCTTGACATGTGAAGGGGAGGTTCAGTAGGGAATAATTCTCTCACTTGTGATCATTGGAACATTTGAGGTGTTGGGATGAGTTGGTGATGTAGAATATGGGTTGGAACTGACACCGCTGTTGTAGAAAATCCATGACAACTTACACATCTCCAAGATTCATTGATATCTAAATGATGTCTCCAACATCATTTACTAGTGAGAGTTGGATATCAATGACGACACAATATTTATAGATCAACCACTATAGAGTCAAGGTCATTCCAAGTCTATTCTATTTGGATGAATATTTCCCTTGGTTAGTGTGTTGGGGAGGCATGGTTTCCTCAAGCAGAGTACAATGTACCATGATGCGGAGATGTGTTCCAATTACCTAGAGTTGTTTTGAGTTATTTATTTTTTGCCTTTCATTACCATGTATTTAGTAATGATTATATTTATATATGATGAGTTGTTTTCCCAGTAATTTAATGTATGAAAAATTGTCCTTAAAAGTGGGATGTGGATTACATGATCCCTACTAACGTTGCATTAAAACAGATGCGATTAAACGGTTGTGGGAGAGTCAGTTCCACCCAAAGTGGATAATATCATTACATGGAGGAATGAATTTACTGATACATGTGTTTGGAAAGAGTGTGATTTGGTTTTTCATGTATTATTGGGGATTCATATGTTGGGGGAGGTGTTTTTAGGTGACAGGGTTTCACATACATGTTAGAACAAGATAAGATGGGTTATCTTATAGAGGTACCTTATTGGATGGTTGATTGGACCACTAATTATTCTTGGTTGTATTTTGAATTTTCTTGGATGAGAATAGTTTGAGAGTTATCAGATTAAATAGCATGGAACCCCCCCCCCCCCCCCCTTCGGTCCAATACTTTGTAAAAATAGAGTGGATGGAGTGTTGATGGAGGTCATCATTCCATGTTTCATTATTTTTATAGTTTTTAGTTTTCCAATGGTGGGTAACCAAATGACGGATCACCATATAATGGCTCACCGAATGGTTAGTCAATGACCAGTGACTCACCAAATGGTACTTCATCGAAAGGAGACTCATTAAACGAAGACACAATGAACAAAATCTCACTGAATGATGACTCATCATCATTATCTGTTAATGGTGAAAAACTAAAAGATTTCTCACCACATGATGACTCATTAAATGGTGTCTATCAGAATGGTATCTCACCGAATAGTTACTCATCACTAGTATCTCACAATAGTAACACACCGAAAGATGACTCGTCCCTATTATATTGTGACGGTGACTCACCCTGTGGTGAGTAATTGTAAGAATTTATATTTTCGTCCCGGTTGATGTCATATTATCATACTATTATGTTTAAACATTTATAATTCCATTTTCACTATCTCCAAGGATAATTATTTTATAGGTTTATATCCTAACGGCCTCTAGACCAAGATCTGACCCTATCGTTTGGTCAAACCCCTATACGAAATTTATGTACCTTGAAAGAATCTGCCAAATTTTGTGATCTAGAATTTTCTTAAACCAAGATCCTCTCTTCCTTAGACCCTTTTTTTATCATTCTATGCCAAGATATCTTCTTCGGTGAGGATTCATACATAATTGTAGTACCAAAAAGTTTACTTTTTCATTGGATTCTTCTACTATTGATGTAACTATATGTTTAGGTTCTTGGAGAAATCAATGGTAACCTATTGTTTCATGTAGGTATTTCATTAATATCTCATCCATTTGTGTATCATATGGGGTCGGTATACTCACATCACCTCTAGATCATAATTGATGCCACCTATAGAGGGTGTTACTACATAATCACTTGGTCACATTAGTCATAAATGGGGATGGGTAAGATGATGATGATCACTTATTTTTATCATTGATTTGTAATATAAATATTGTGGGTTGTATACCTATGAAAATAAATCTTATAAGTGGTCTTTTCATGAGCACTTGGGATTCTTTATACATGTTGTAGATACTATATTGAAATTATTGTAAACCTGAAATTGAATTAACCACACACATATAATGAAATAAAATGGACACCCTAATATTGAACCTATTGTGTGATCCCCCCATAAATTTATGAAAGAAGAATTAAAGAACATTATTGATCAAATTTGAATAAACATGACATGTTGGTGTTTCATTGTACTATATGTGGTTTTATTTTTTCTTCCTTGTGGGGGTTGTATGGTGCTTCTATTGGTAACATGGTTGTGGGTACATTGGTGGTCAGAGGGGTTGGATATGTGAGTTGGGTGTGCTTTTTGTACGCATCAGGGTTGTGGTTTTAGTATTGGTTATTGTGGGATTTTTGTATAAGGAGCTATATGAGGTGTGAACGGATGTTAGTTCGAGAGATTAATTTATTGTGTAATGGATGAACTTATAGTGCAATGAGACTGCATCTGGGATTGGTTATAGTTGTTGAGAAGTGTTGTGCAGTGGGACTGCAATCTGGTTTTGTGATGTATATGGTGATATATGTGTTGGATATAGTTTTGTTTACAAATATTCCGTATATTGATGGAATCAAATATGTAAAATTATTTATAAATATTGATATGTGGCTATATTAAAGGGGTGGTTATATGTTTTATATATGGTTATTTTGTGGTTGGTCATGTAGGGGTATCATCAAAGGGCAGTTGCTTATGGGATGGTTTGTTGTTTAGAAACCTATAGTTTTAGCCGAGTGTTTTTTACATATATTTATTAACTTTTAGTTACTATTTATATCATTTTTCACACCAATTGTATTGTGTACTACATTCCAAGAAAACCCATTTCCTAAGGGTTGGTGTTCCCTCCACCATCCAGATGGGAGGATGGATGGCTCATTATTGGCTCCCCTACTCCCTCTTTAATGAATTTATACCCCAAGACTCTTGGCCATACTATAATGGTTTGAGGTTTATTACCGTATTTATGGTACTGGTTGTTCGAGAGGTGTTTTGTTTCCTAATTGTCTTCAAGATGAGCCCATGTGTTTTTGGGAAAGACGTGTGGTTGTCGTGGCCCATGTGTATGTGGGCAGGATGTGTTGTGATGGTGGACCAAGAGTTTTTGGGAAGAATGTGATGTTGTTTTTGGACAAGGTTGTGTGGGCGGGTTGTAATAGTGAGGCATGTGGAAAAGTTGTAGCACCAGGACATTCTCTAATAGGGATGAACAGTTAACCAGTGGGAAGTGGTGTTGGCTTCCCTATCATTTTTGTTGTGATATTTTTACATAACTCAACATTAAGGATTTTGTTAGGGTTCCTTAGTTAAGTTGGGATAGATAGAATTACATGTTAGGTGTTTTTTTAGGTTATGTTTTTTATTCATTGAGACATTAGTATGTTCCCCCACTTTTGAATGAGTGACTTGGGATTTCCTATAGAGTATACTTGTATGCTCACCCAATGTGTATAAAAATGTCATAAGGATTCACAGAGGAAATCGAGGACCGTGCAAGAACATACTGGGTTGGGTTTCAGGATAGTTGTTGTGTTACAGAATAGACTTTTTTCTCTACATTACATTGGAGTGTTTTTAGTACATCATGAATTTTTTAAACATGCATGGGGTGGTTTTCAGTTTCTTACGCATAAAACATATTTAGAGTATTTGGGATTTACAATATTTTTTCCAATACTTTTTCCATAGAAACTGTAATTCCTCCAATATTATATGAATGATTACCTACCATTGGTGATATTTTCCAACCTGGGGCCAATTGGTGGAGAGACAAGGGGGGTTATTATCTATCCTTCATGTTGAAGAAGGAAGGTCTTGTAATAATTCTATCTCATACCTCATCTTGAAGATGGATGGTTAAGACATTAAATTCATATTATACCATGATTATATAAAAACCTATGTATGTTTCATATTATATGATGTTTTTATGTTATGTTTATTACTAAAAACATCACACACTTCAAACAAATGTGTTATGATATAGTCATTAATGAGTTCAGTGGACTGTGGCCTCACAAAACTATGTCTTAAATTTTTTATTTACAACCATTAAAGGTTGGGAATAATGATGGTTTTATTGTTTATTTATGATGTATAATATATTAATTATATTATTATAAAAATATAATTATTATATCACACATTACATCATTATTATTATTTTATGGGAATTTCATAACATTACTCATGTGTATGGAGGACCACCACCCCGTGAAGTGATTTTATTCATTAATTATTTACATTATATATATTAAATGTGGTACTAATTTAAAAAATTGATATATATATATATACCTTTCATTTTTTCAATACGAAAATAAAATGGAAACAATGTTAAAACATACATATCGTCCATCTTCACCATGAATGATGTGTTGTATTTTTATCATAATATGTTAAGGATTAATATAAATCCATATATAGTAAATATATATTATATTTATATCCTATTTAATATTAAATACCTAATTTAGTCATCATTTATGTTTTAGAGATAAAAAAACTTCCATGAAATTCTAAAAAAGCTGGGCAATTAACACCTTAAATAATAAAAAAAATAAATGATTATTAACATATGGGTGAAATGATGTTATAAAATAATCATATATGATATTATAAATATTAATATGGTTAAATTATTAATTAATAAAATATTTATAACCATAATACATATGATTAAATAAATTATGACCAAAATGAAAGTGTGAGGTAATTGATTTCATCTCAAAATCATTTCATTGATTCATACTGTAATTTTATGCACCTAATTACATTTATATATTGTATACATAGACCATTTAGATGTAATATCATTAATAAATTTATATTTATGGTATTTAAGGTTTTTTATTTTAATTATTTCATCTATGTGGAGTTGAATTAAATGTTTCCAAGATTTAAATAATTTCATATCTCAATTAGATTTCATTTGGTTATATTACATATTAATGGTTGTTAATATTATATATATATGAGTATAATTAATTTTTAAAATGAATTTTTTTATTTCCTATTATTTTATGTAGATTTAGATTGGATATACAAAATCTAATCATTAAATAATTTTCACTTCAACATTTTGATGATTTTATGTGTTTATTTCATAATCTTATGATAATATAGAATATTTATTAATTAATTTACATTAACACCAATAATATGAATTTTTATTATAAAACCATTAATTTTATTCTCCAAGTATTATTCAATATAATTTTCATGTTTTAGTAACATTTTTTCAAATTTTTATAAATGTTTTATAAATTTTTTTAAAATAATATGACATCTATTTTGTCGTTAGTCGAAAATATGTTTTAATATAATGAAATATTTTCAAATATAATTTTTAATATCTTCATGAAAATGTTCAAAATGATTTATTATGAAAAACTTGTACCCCTTTATTATCATTATAAAATTTATATAAGGTAATATTCTTATCACATTATAAAAATACTAATTTTCTATACATATTACTATGAAAAATTAATGTTTTCTAAACAAAGCAAAAAATTACCCACTAACATGGCTGTCATTTACAAAATAATCATTTTTATTTTTTTAGAATATTATTAATGATATTTTTTATAAAATTGATTTTCAATAAATAACATTTTCAACGTCAATTTCAATATGTAAAGTACATTTTCCATATGAATTTTTATTGTATTTTTATTTTATTTCTATATATAAATGTCAACAGACCATTATGTACTTTATAATGGGGATATATATTTAGGATACTTAATTTTCTTCTAGATGGTATCTGATTATTTTGATCATTTCTAAAATTGACATTTATATACTCATTTAATATATGAGTCGTTATATTCACCTAGAATATTCACTTCTATGTGATCATTTAACATTAACATTTATCTAAATATCCATAGTATTTAACATTTTAATGTTGGTTACATAAACCATATATCATTTATATATATGTATTAATTCTCTGAATTATTTTTTATTGACTAGGAAATATTAATAAATTTTTATTCTTTACTCAATGTGGATAGTTGACCAAAGTGAAAATTGTTTTTGAATTTATTCTATTATTCAATTAATGATGAATTCATTGAACCTAAATAAATAGTTGTGTATTGGTTAATTATAACCCCTATATAAATCTATAAATCATGGGACGAATAAATTGGATAGTCTTAGGTAAATTGATTTCTACACATAATTCTACACATTTATTTACATTACTTCTTCTCTATAATGGTTTCATGTTCTTAATAATCTTGACATCCAATAGTTAATCATTTCCATCATTTATAATTCTGTTATTATTATCCATGATATATTCACTATGAAAATATATATGGGTATATTTATTTGATAGTCTAATGATAAAATAGAATGTGTGTTTAGATATTTTCCATGAGATATTTATTCTTTAATATCTGGTTATTTATTATCAATTTTTCAGTTATTTATCATTCTATATTTTTTATGCACTTTCATCCTAGTTAATTCATTACATGGTATGTGTGTAAAGTTATTTACTTTTCAATAATGATTATACTTATTTATTCATGATTTATTCCTTTTTTACTTTACCCATACTAAGAATTTGAGGACAACTTATTTAGTTTACTATACCAAGGATTCTGTGATGTTTACTATGATTGATGTGAAATATAATTCTATCGGGAAAAAATTATTCTTGAAAAAAATTATCTTTAAACTTATGTAGGGAAATTTAATGTAAGAATAATTTATCTTTATAGTTTTACAATAATACTAATATATTTTAACATTCAAGATGTGATTCCTTTTATCATACTCAAATTTCTTGGTAGCAGGTGATATTTTTCTTATTGTTGGGGCCGTGGTTGCTATATGATTTTTTTTTTCAAAACATATTTCACAATCATGGTAGAATATAATAAATTTATTTTACATAAAATCATTTCCAATCATGAAATTTAATTCCAATATTAAATCCAAAAAATTATATTATGAAATCCATTGAATAGTTGTTCTGGAAGACAACATTTTAATGGAACCCCCCTTTATAAACTAATATTAACTCTAAAAAATCACTACGATTACAAAAAATAAAATTTACATTTAAAATCTGAAGTAATTTACAATAAAATTTTGAATTTCATGAATTATAACCCACGTATAGAGACAGATATATAAGAATGAAGGGAAAACAAATCAATTTAAAAAAATAGTGATCGATTAATAGTAGTTGAGGTCCCCATGATCATAGATCAATAAGAAATAATAGTAGACCTTTATAAAACCCATTATATATTGTCTTCAAAAAACAATTGGGTTTCAACAAGTAAATATGAGATGAGATCTAATGAGGATATATAACGTAGATATGAATCAAGAAACAAAATACAATAGATCTCAATGAGATACATAAATAATGATGTAGTTCCATAAAAAATAGAATGGTGGTAGCATGTGTATACCTATGAAATAATTTCCCCAATCCAGAAAGGGATTATGATGTTATTATTCTGAAAATGATCAATGTAGGATGGTAAATTAACATTAATTGCGTAGCATGTATGGATGATCATACTTAATCTGCACAGTTGGTATAGCCATATTCCAACTATTATCGATCTATTTATATTTTTCATATCATTAAAAAAATATTCATGGTCTCCAGGGATAAACCACCTCAATTTATAGAGGCATTCTAAACAAGTTTTGAAAGCCCCAGATAATAACCCAGACACACATTGTTTTCTTTTGTGATCGATGTGGTTTGTTTATCCCATTAAGAACCCCGCAAAAAATCTCCATTTTAATCCAATGTATCATTACATAATGGTTACCATATTAGTATCATTAATAGTGAACCAACCATTCACTAAGTATTCTTTAATATGATCATTTTCTAACAGAATTTCCAAAAATCCTCTATAAGATATTCTTATAAAAAATAGTTAATTTTAAGCCATACCTTCGATCTAGTTTTCATTTCAATTATTAACCCCAAGAAATATTTCTTCACCAAAAAGTTATCATGACCCTTGGCTCATAGTAAAATAAGTTCACCCCTTCTCAATCATTGAAATCATCACCAACAATTCGTGGTTATCTCATCATCAATCCCAGAGTACATAGACAAAGGGAATTTATTTATCATGAGGAATATTATTATAGAGATCCATAATCTAACAACTATGTTGTTTGGCCATAGATCAACATCCTCCAATTCAATATCATGGAAGGGATCCCATTGGTACCTCCTATAATAAGAATCAATTAACATGTTGCAAATTGAATCCAAATGAGATGGGTTTTTCAACCAATTTGAAATTATTCCAACTCATTTATTTATCTTAAAATTCTCAGCAAACAACATTGTCATCCTACCTTACATAACTAATAGATGGTGTCCTTTTGGTGGTTATATTATAAGGAAAACCTAAAAACCAACAAAAAATTGAAATTTATGAAGAAGAAGAACCGAATAATTTATTTTATGGCTCTGCAACGAGAAAAATCTCTTTCCATCAGTTTCACCCTTTCTGTCATCTCCTAAAAATAGTTTCTACATTCAAGAGTCTCTCTACGATCTATTTCGATGTAAATGCAGATATACATGAGTACACGTTTAATAATTCAAATGGGAGTATCATGATCTAATCTTGATAATTATTTTTATGGGAAATATATACTAGTGTAAAATTCATTTCAAAAGAATTTGTAAATGTAATCAAACAAACCCAAATCATATCCAAGGAAATCTTAATAGAACCCCTTCCTATCCATCAATCTGAAATTGATATTATATACTCAGCTTCATTTTATAAATCATGTCCTCATATAATTCATTCTAGAAGATGGATGTGGAGCTCATGTCCCTCGAAAATAAATTGACGTGGTACCCCTATAATGTCCCAGAATGTATTAGATATAAATGTTTTCAATATGTTATACCTTCATAGACTTATTTTTTGTGATGAAATTATCTGATTTCATGAGTGGATAGTTTATCACCATTTTCACAAACATTCAATATGAATTTCGTTAAAATACATAAGTTTAATCCATATAATGTTCATTACACTTCCCTATAAGAAGGGTAATAGGGTGTAAAAAACATCCATGTCTCTCTTTCAATGCCTTTCATCTATAAAAGGTCTGAAACCATGAGAGAAATTATACTACCAACAATATAATCTCTAGAAAATTATTATATCAATTCAAATCATGATATATCATTGTAGTATTATGGAGTATGTAAAATAAATACTTGTTTCTATGTTTATTCTACTCCTAAAAAATTGGAATTGGAACGAATGATCTAGTTTTGAAGAAAAAGTCACCTTCTAGAGAAAAATACCACTCTTCATAGTTCTTCCAGAAATATGACATTCTAATAATGTGATGAAAAGATCATTTGATTTATTTTTGAGATAAAACCATTAAACAATTTTTGAGTTAGTCATTATTTAATTAAATTACACCTTCTCATTAGAATATACCAATCCAAAGATCATCTCAACAAATAAACTCAAAGGAGGAAACTAATCCACCAATTATTTGATGGTTTGAATAAAATATTTTCATCTCAACTAATTGGATATATAATTAATTTTCTATGGATTACATGAAATATCACACTCAATATTCTAAGGATCATAACATAACACCTCTATCACATGATATCATCCCTCAGAGATTAAATATACACCATGATGTTATGATCATAATAAAATATAAAATTCTATTAAATGTTATAGTGATATTATATATTTATTTCTTGCATAACTGCAATAAACTCATGATCATAGGTTCAATAATTATGATCATCATTGAATAGCAGTCAAGATATGTAGCCTCCACGCATTTACCCCTTATCACGACACCCCGAAAACCATTCAAGAAACATAAAATGAGACATCATACACAAAACAATGTTTTTTTTGAATGAATAAAGGTGTTTAAGTCAACCTATTTTTTCATTCTTAAATTAATCTGTAACATTTGTGTTTTTACTCAAACACTTCTCCCTTACAGGTTAAAAACGACATCAAAGATGAGATCATGGAGATATTGTTAATAAGCCACACATAATATATATCTATCTCATATAAGATTCATATTTCAAATGAAATTATGGGATGATACTTGATAAAAAACACATAAAACTTTTTAGGATCCACTAATATACCCCAATAGGATATAACATTCCCTAGAAAAATTTATGTATAGATAAAAAATTCACATTTCTTAAGGTTACCATATAGTAAATCATCCATAATTATTATAAAAATGATATAAAAATGATCAATATGTTCCTCCTGTAACACAGAGTACATAAGAATATCATTTATGGAATTCATCTCAAAATAGTCGAAAAACCCCATCAATTATTTGGTTAATCAATTCCATAAATACAAAATGAGAATTAGTGAGACTAAATAGAATAAATAGAAACTCAAAATGCCTATAGAATATACTAAACACTATAATATATCTATCATATTCTATAGTATCCAAATATTGCTACCCTGATTGGATATCATTCATTTAAAACTAACATGTATGTCTGATCAGATTAGATAGATCATTAAACTATTTAAAATTTTAATTCATCATAAATACCACCTAATTTAATATTCATTAATCAATGCTATGTATGAATCTTCCATATTACTTCTCATAAAATTGTACATTAAATCATTCCTTGAAATGATACACTAAATAAATCATATTTAAATGATGTTTATAAGGTGGAAATTATTTATCACAATGTCAAAATATTTCATAAAAAATGGAATTCAAATTGATATGATACTGGGGAAAATTTCATTTTTTCTCATCCTCCATCTATGGAGATAATATTGAGAAGTAATCTATGAAGATTTCATGGTATGAAAAAAACATTGAACTTAGTGGATGACTAAAAAAATGTTCAATTAACTCTGGTAACATATTCTACAACTAACATGAGACAACCCCGCATAAAGAATAATAATTAGTAGTGTCCCCGACCAAGAATCACAGTCTCAATAAAATTTATGAGTAAATCTATCAGATGATAGTAATTGATATGGAAAATTATAATAATCAATCTAGTCCACAATAATATAAAAAAACCATTATAATAATTAGATTGAATATATCGGTATCATGAACAATGGAATCATACTCCAACTTAACATTGACTCTTGTGACCATATATGACGGAAAAAAGAAAACATATTCAATACCATTTCACTGAGATGTCGAATTATCCAAGACGAATGAAACAATATATGATCATGAACCCATTATTTCATCCAATATTCATAATATATATGAATGAGTAGAACATTTATCAAATTATTATTTTTTCATATATGATGAAATAAATATATTACCCCTAATAGTATCCCAGCCTACATTAGAGACCACTATTGTGTACTCTTGCGCATTAATAAACAATGTATCCATGATTCCTTTAGATTTAAAAGCAACATGATTATCCACATGGACTAAGTATAAGAATCACAACCTATGGAATCATTTCAGAAAACATGGAAACCCTTAGTGATATCGGTCCTAATTTCATTGGAAAACACATACATATAAATTTCTAATACGGTAGGATTGTCCCCAAGGATGATAATTTATACGAGCCTAAGAACAATGATGATTTTTTTTCTCTATACAACCAAATGGATTGAAAATAACATATTTGTGTCCTTATGTGGTCCCTAAATATTTTTGGGATGAAAGCTACCAACCCTTATGTATCCTTTTATATCCAAAAGAAACACCTTAAATAAAGACCACACCTAACAACATTCCACTAAATATTATTCTATTAGCTATTTCTTCTAATACCATATCCTTCGTATTGATACTACCTTCATTTTTCAATGGAACATGTGTATTATAATTTATAAAATACAATACCATTTGACCCATCATTAACATATGTTATCTTTGGTAATCATTGGTTAGAAGATCTACTTCTATGTGAAAAAACGTGAAATGTAGGAAAATTACTCTAGAATTGTATGCTTCCCTTTCTCTAAGGATAGAAAATCCTTTATTTTTACATTATCTAATTTTTGGGGTTGAAACATTTATATTAATAATTAAATAAAGTAAACCATTGTAATTTCATTGAAATTTTTTTTTTCGCAATAGTGTCCCGTAATCTCAATCACAGTCTATCTAGAAAGTTTGTGGAAAACACAAAATTAAATTCCTAAAGATGATTTATGTTGTTAAATTTTATCTATTTCCTATTAATCTACTATATATATTTAATGATTTCTATAACTACCTCTTAAAATGGGTCAATTATTATTGGAAATCATTGAGCAATGATCCCCCATCAGTCTCCATTTTATAACACTTGATTGACCCATAATAAAAAAATTCATCGGAATACATATACTATTGTCTATGGGACCCCATTGAGATTATCCTATGGATCCTATCTCATAATATTTTATGTTATATTTCTAATATTTAATACATTAATAATAATCTATATATTCTATCTTATAATCTAATAAACATGTTATAAAATTTCAAATTCATTGGATAATATTTAGGATTCTATATTAATTATATTAAATAGAGTTATTGTGTGATGAATTGCATAAATTAATTTCAAAATATAAGGCGTCTTAAAAATAAATTAAAATATAAACAATGTTATGTTCAGTACTATAACCTCAAAATATATGTTTGATTTTTGTAAAATACTCTAAACCACCCATGGTTACTCGATTTCATAAATGGGATTTTCTTATCATCGAACACCCCCCCATATGCATAAAATATGAATTAAGAGGAAAAAATAAACATTACCATAGTATATTAAGCATAAATTTTTAGTGTGAATAAAATCATGATAGGTATCCTCTATTTATTCTTTTATTTAATGAACAAAACAATGTCAAATAGAAATGTCACATGGGAGGGTCATCCATGTGGTGTACTAAAAAGCATAATGAAAGATCCCATGTATTATTGAATATAAAATAAGGTTGTAACATACCATTTAAGTAATGAATTATGGATGTTCACATATATGTCTATTTAAGAATTATATAGTGTTTTAAAGGCTTAAAATGAGAATAAATCAAATCTTAAGCATTGAATTATCTAATATTTTTAAAAGATTGTTTTACAGCCTTTGGATGATGAACCATTTTTAAATCTATCTTTTGAAAATTTTATAAGATATATTTTTCAAAATAACCTTTTGTTTATAATTGAGACATTTATGTTTACTTTGGACAAATTTTTGTTACTTTTCTGACATTGTTCATTATTTTATGAATAGTGAAAAATACTACATTTTACTTCGAAAATGCCTTTTCATCTAATTTAATTACATGGAATTATTGTCCTTTTAATTTGTTTTAATGTTTAATTAGAATATATTTTGACCATTAAATCCAATTTTTATCATTGTAATTAATTTATCTGTGGAATTGGGCATAAACAATTGTCAAACTTTTGATAGATATTGTTTCAAAAAAACATGCTATTTGTTTTGACAACGGGAATTAATTATAAATTAATTAATACAATTTCTATGTTTGGAATTTGGTAAAATGGATTCCATATTTGGAATAATAGGGTCCAAATTATGTAATTAAGACTATTTAATTTTTTGACATTATGAATAGTAATGACGGTAATTATCTTTAATTATCGTGATTAATTAGTAATCACATAGTTAAGGGTAATAAATTAATATCATAATAATATAACATGACCCCAACATGTGTCATAATGAAACTGGTTGTGTCATTTCAGACCATGGTATGCCTTGTTCCAACTTTGTGACCCCATGGAATCACTTTTGTGTGATAGTGACATTTTATCTTTTTATTTTTAAAAAAAGTTAAATATAACAAAACAATGTAACACCTAAGTAAAAAAATTTAAATTTTTATATAAATAAATTATATCTTGGACTATAAATTTTCATTCGAAAGAGAAAAATATTTCCTACATGATGGTACTTTTTTATAAACATTAGACATTAAATAAATAAATTTATTTATGACACCATGATGATGTAGTGATTACCTCATTAATGAACGATTTAAATAAAATTATAAGATAATGTAAACTCTAAGACTTAAACTTATCAAAAACATATTGTATGGGTTTATTTAGAACCCTTCTCCCCATATCCTTGAAATATATCATTGTGGGACCTTTGAAATCCGAAACGCGTTATATAATAATGTAACATTTAATAACATTGCAAGAGTGCCCATCCCCACTCTTATAAAAGGCCCCCACCTCTACCACCTTACCCCCACCTCTCAAGAAATTGTCTCAGACAAAATCTGCTAATTTTATCTCTCCAAATCCGTCTCTTCATTCTAGAAGCCACACCTTAGGCATAAAGCTCTTCAAGAAACCCTTTTGGTTCAAACCAAGGGGAGTTACCCGATGTAAAGGTAATGTACTCTCTTATGTTCTTTTGTTTTATTTTGCTTCTCCAACCCCCTAAACTATTTTTATTCTTTTAGTTTGTAAAAAAGCAGTATTTTTAATATAATAGGATTTTTTGATGATAAGTATTTTATTTACACTTACACACACCTCCGTCTAATGGTTAAAGAACATACTCTTTCTGTGAGTTGTGAATTACTGCCTCACGAAACGATGATTGCTCAATATTCTTTTAACACCTTTCATGGTGGCCATTAATATGTCACTATATTAATATATGATATATATTATGTTTACGTTTTCCTTATGATTCTGTATTATTAATTTATGGCATACCTTTATGGTTTCCATTGTGTGTAAAATAAGATAATTTCATTTTAGAAAGTGAGGACTACCGCCCCCTCAATGTGATATGATTCATTAATGCCATATGTGGGACATATAAAGGATAGAGTTAATGGTATTACATATGATATCATACAAGAATTATAATATACCTTTATATAATTATTATTTCATTCCATTAAATACGAAATTGAAATGAAAGTAGCATTAATGCGTATGTACGGCTTACCGTCTCCATGAACGGTGCACTTAATTTCTTACCTCAAAATGTTATGTAATATTATAAATGCATGTATATACTGGATATATATGATATATATGTTATCTACAACATGAATATAATTCTGTATATAATTGATATTTTAACACATGAACAACATGTAATGATAAAAAGAATATTTTTTACTCACGTACCAAGGGTTGAAAAAACTACCGTTATTAAATTAAATGATTACATAATGTTCATAAAATGGTAATAAGTGATATTAATGGAATATTTATCTTTAAAAAGGATCTTAAGAAAGTAGAAATTAGCTCTACTTGATTATTTAGGAGATTAAAAAACGATCGAGTAATGTTGGAAATGAGGTAAGGGACATCGTCTCAATCTCCTTTGATTGATGCATATTTTGTATTATACACAATTTTCATTTAAACGGTGTATAAACCCCTTTTAATTTTACTTTTATTCAAAAGGAATATTTTTATATGAAGTGTTTTACTAAATGAAAAAGAATGTTTGGTCTTACGTATGCGGCAACAGTGACCTCTCTGTCGCCGTGACCATTATTTTAGTTTCGGCTTCCTCTACAGCCATAAATTTTTTATTAAATGAAAAAATAAATACAATGATTTACTTTACTTTTATTTTTTAATTGAAACTGATTTTGATATTATTTTTATTATATCAATGTGTTTTTGATATCTTGTTATTGAAATGTGGAAATGTGATGTTTCCTTAATGCATTTTTATATGATACAATTAGGATATGGTTCATGGGAATTGTTTATGAAGACGAGTGGTTCCATGATAAACTAAGGGAAGGTGAGCCCGTGATATCTCTCCAATGCATTGGGTAACACGAATGAGTAAAATTCTAAGGTTTCTCTGAAGATATTTATGGAATATACTGTGATGGGTATTCAAAACGTAACCATGAGGGTTACTCCCTACGTAATAATGTTATGAATGCCTCATGTTACATTTATGTATTAATAATTCGATGAGTTATTCATGAGTCTTATGATTTCATGTGGTATGTTAAAGTGCTTATGATTTGGAGTAAAGTATTTTATCAATTATTCTTATGTATACATGGACTACGGTTTACTTTCCTTATTTTTTATACCCCTTACTGAGCTTTTTTATGCTCATCCCATGTGTTTGAAATGTTTTTCACATGTCAAGGGAAAGGTATATCATGTGATTATAATGTCTAGGAAGTGTCAAGAATGAATCCATGATTTAATTTAAATATGTTTCCTTTGATGGGAAAAGTGAATATTGACTTTTATGTAACCACCTTGTTTAAATGTGGAATGTAATGCATGAATCATGATCTAATTGTCTAAAACTCTAAACCTGAAAATATTGTCAATGTGTATTCTTTATATAACTCATGATTAAGTGATGTTTACAGCTAGGGAATTATATTTGGTATCAAAGGTCATTTTAGATAACTATAGGAGTTAGAATTCTATTAAATGACTATCCAAAAATATTTTTTTATGGTCAAATTGAAATGATATAGAATTTGATGATTACCATGTTGCTTCATCTAATACATATTTGTTCAGAATGTTATTCCACAGAGGAAACATGGAAGCAGTTCTAGGAAGCCGTACAGAAGGAAATGACCTTCTGAATCATCATCATGAGATAGTCGGAATTGGAACAGAATAGATTGTTCCAGTAATGGCACAGTTGGCTCAAGTGATAAATGATGGTGGTATCCATGCACGAGATCAGCCATATCAACCACAATGGAACATGTCAGTGGTGGAACATTTCATGAGGCAAAATTCCCCATCTTTCAGAGGATTATCTGACCCTATTCTAGCTGAAGGATGGATTAAAGCACTGGAAATGATTTTTGATGTGATGGGGTGTTCAGGAAATCAAAAGGTCTGTCTTTCTATTTACCATTTGAAGGGTGAAGTAGATCAGTGGTGGTCGATGATTAAAAATATTAGGGACACTGATGAGATTGATGATCTTCATAGGGATGAATTCAAAGGTATGTATCTTGAGAAATATTTCCCTATGGCTATCTGACTTAGTATGGAAAAACAAATCAAGAAATTTTGGAAGGAGGACGACTCAGTGGCTGCATATGAAGAATGGTTCACTCGATTGGCAAGGTATTCTCCAAATATTATGCGTGACCTTGAGTGTAAAATCAATTGTTTTTACTCAGAATTAAATCCCAAATATCGAAGGGATTTAGATTCTTGCGTGTTCAAGAGTTATGAAAATCTTTTTCGATGTGTTGAGAAGGTGGAAATGGAGTTTTACGATGATCAGGTTTTCTATAACCACTAATAGAAGAAGAGACCGAGGTGACATGAGAAAGCGAAGAATCATTCAAAATGGTATGATGGTAAGAAAACTAAGTTTTTATTTTGTGAGGAATTTGGTAAAAATCATGCTGGGGAATGTCTTTTGAATTATGGAAACTGGTACTGATGTGGTAAGATGGTAAATAAGGCTCGTGATTGCACTAAAAAACATTAGGGTGATGGTAAGACCAAACATGATTTAAAGTTAGTGAAATGATTCAAGTTCAATGAGATGGGTCATTATGAAAATAAGTGTTTGACAAAGAGCTCAAATTATGGGAATCCATCAGACTACAAGAAGAAAGGTGTGGTAAAATCCTTTAGAAATACATTAGCAGATGTTGGGCCTTTAAATGAAGTTGTATCATGTACCTTGTTTGTTTTTTTAAATTATACCAATGTGTTGTTTGATTTGGCGTCTACAGATTCTTTCATCTTTGAAAATTTTTCTAGTAAATTGGGAATTCCATCTCAAGAAATGACTTCTAAAATTGTGGTAAAAACACTTGGGGGAAATGTTGAGGAAAAATGAATTTATTAGAATCTTCCTATCCTTATCCGTGGAAAGACCCTACTTTCAAACCTTATTGTTTTACCTCTAGTAGAGTTTGATGTTATCCTAGGTATAGATTGACTCTCTGTTTACCATGCTAAGATGGATTGTAGAGCTAAATAATTTTATTTTCAGAAATAATTTTAGTTTGTGTACAAGAATGAACCCTTACTGTTGATAACATATCAAGAGGCTGATAAAATTGTAAAAGATGGTAATTAATGTTACCTTTCACATATTGCTGAAAAAAAAGAACCATTCAGATTAATAATATGCCAGTGGTAAATGAGTATCCTGATGTTTTTTCTGACGAGTTTCCTATAATAATACCAGATCGTGAAGTTGAATTTAATATTGACTTAGTTTCTGATTCCAGGCCAATTTTAAAACCCCCTTATCGAATTGCTAAAATAAAACTTTTAGAGATGAAGGAGAAATTGCAAGATTTATTAGTGAAAGGTTTCATTCGACCTAGCACATCCCCATGCGATGATCATGTCTTGTTTTTTAAAAATAAATATGGTTTTATGAGACTTTTCATTGATTATAGAACTTTGAATAACATCACTATTAAGAACAAATATCCTTTGCCTCGTATCGATGATTTATTTGATCAGCTCAAGGGAGCTCAGTATTTTTCAAAGATTGACCTGGGATTGTTGTACCATTAGTTGAAGGTAAAGGAAGAATATATTACAAAGACTGAATTTCGAACAAGATATGGCCATTATGAATTTTTAGTAATGTCTTTTGGGTTATCCAATGCACCTGCTGTATTCATGGACCTTAGGAATATAATTTTCCATGATTTCATGAATATGTTTGGGGTTGTTTTTATTGATGATATTATTGTGTTTTCAAAAATAAAGAGGAGCATGAAATTCATTTAAGGGTTATTTTGAAAATCAGAAAGGAAAAGAAATTGTAAGGGAAATTCATAAAGTGTGAGTTTTGGTTGCAAAAAATTTTCTTCCATGGTCACATTATTTCTAAAGATGGAATAACTATTTATCCTTTAAAAGAAAATGTTCTTGAAAAAAGTAAAAGACCCACAAATGTAACTGAGTTTTTTAGTTTTCTTGTGTTGGAAGGACATTACTGAAGGTTTTCTAAAAAAATTTCATGGTTATATATTCCAATGACTAAGCTATCTCGGAAGGGTGTTAAGTTTATCTGGACCAAAGAATGTAATGATTGTTTTCAGGAATTGAAAACACGATTTGTGAATTCTCCAGTTTTGGTACTACCTTCCAGGAATGGTGAGTTTTTTATCAATAATGACGCTTCATTGAATGGACTTGGATGCGTCCTAATGCAGAATAATCAGGTAATTGCTTATTCTTTACGTCAGTTGAAAACTGATGAGGAAATTACCCTACACATGATTTGGAATTAGCTGTTGTTGTTTTCACTTTAAAAATATTGAGGCATCATTTGTATGGTATAATGTTTAAAATATATAATGATCACAAAATTTTCGAGTATATATGAAACCAGAATGAATTGAACATGATATAGAGGAGATGGATAGAATTTATAAAATATTATGGTTGTACAATTCATTACCATATGAGAAAAGAAAATAATGTGGCTAATGCTTTGAGTCGAAAAAGTAATGCTTCATTAACCATGTTATTTTTGGAACGTGATCCTTTGGTTAAGGATTTGATGAAATTTGGCCTTGAAGTTGTTGGCGCATGAACTTCTTCTATTTTGTTTCAGGTATCGGTGAGATCATCTCTATCAGACAGAATTAAGCAAGCACCAAAGAAAGATAGTGAGTTTCAGAAAAAGGTACATCTAGTTCAGAAGGGTATGTTACTAGAATTGAACATTCATAATAATTGTTTTTTTAGATTTGGGAATAGATTCTGTGTGCCTTGTGATTCATAGTTGAAGAATGAGTTGTTATTTAAAGCTCATATTTCTCCGTTTTCAGTTCATCCTGGCAGTACTAAGATGTATAGAGATCTTCGGTAGTATTACTGGTAGGATGGAATGAAAAGAGATATTGCTTATTTTACTCTGAAGTTTTTGACTTGTCAACAGGTTAAAGAAGAGTGGCAGTTACTGAATGGGATGTATCATCCTTTACCCATGCCATAGTGGAAATAGGAGAATATTTCCATGGACTTCATTGTGGGGTTGCCGAAGACACCTCGAGGTAATAATATGATCTGGGTTATTGTTGATCGCTTGACTAAATCTACTCATTTCCATGCTATACGATATATATTATCCCTAGATCAACTTTCTCATTTGTATCTTGAAGAGACAGTCAGGTTATAAGGAGTTCCTCTCTCCAGTATATCTGATCGTGATTCCAGGTTTACTTCTAAATTTTGGAAAGGCCTTCAGAATTCATTGGGTACTGAATTAAATTTTAGTATAGATTTTCATCCTCAATCAGATGGGCAGTCAAAATGATCAATTAAAAAATTGGAGGATATGCTACATGATTGTTCAATGGATTAACAGGGAAGTTGGGACCAACATCTTTCTTTGGTTGAGTTTTCTTATAATAACAATTTTCATTCCAGTATACAGATGGCACCATTAGAGGAATTATATGGGAAGCAGTGTCGAACTCCCTCTTTTTTGGATGAAGTTGGTGAAAGGAAGTTTATGGGAACAAAATTGTTAGAAGATTTGGCAGAAAAAGTTCAGCTGATACAGAAACACATGAGAACAGCTCAGAGCAGACAAAAACGTTTTGCAGACAACAGGAGGATGGATCTCTCTTTTGAGGTAGGTGATCATGTCTTCTTCAATGTTTCACCAGGGAAAAGTGTGATGTGATTTTGTATGAAAAGGAATATGTGTACAAGGTTCATTGGACCATATAAAATTATGGATATAGTTGGATCAGTTTCTTACCGAGAGGCTTTACCTCTGATTTTATCTCAGGTACACAATGTTTTTCAGGTTTCAATGTTAAGGAAGTACATGCCAGATCCATCTCATGTTTTGAGTCCAGAGGTAGTTCAGCAGGAAGAGAATCTATCTTATGAGGAACAACC
This sequence comes from Viscum album, assembly GCA_963277665.1. Lineage (NCBI taxonomy): Eukaryota > Viridiplantae > Streptophyta > Magnoliopsida > Santalales > Viscaceae > Viscum > Viscum album. Next base: position 574,689,142 of record OY728161.1, on the reverse strand, counting down.
TCTTCATATTCTTGACCATAGGGAGCAAGTATTGCAGAATAAGATGATTCATCATGTAAAGGTTTTGTAGAAAAACAACATGATTGAATAGGCAACATGGGAATCTGAAAATGCAATGAAGGAAAAAAAACCCCACTTATTAGATATGTAAATAAATTACAGGGAATCAATTTTATAAAAGAGGTAATAATGCTATATCCCAAGTATTTAAAGAATTATTAATTTTCTTATCTATGTCTATTTATCAATCAGATAGTTTTTTAAAGGATTTAAATGAGAATAAATCGAATCATAAGCATTGAATTCTCTAATATATTTAATATATTATTTTACCACCTTTTGATGGTGAACCATTTTTAAATCTATATTTTGAAAATTTTATAATCTCTATATGTCAAAATAAACATATTCTTTTTTATTGGGACATTGAAATTACTTTGGATATATTTTTTGTATTTTTCTAACAATGTTGGTTTTTTTACGAATAGTGAAAAATACTACATTTTACTTCAAAACTTCTTTTTCATCTAATTTAATTATATGGATAGATTGTCATTTTAATTGGTTTTAACGTTTAATTATAATATATTTTTTCCATTCAATCCAATTTTGGTCATTGTAATTAATTTCACTTTGGAATTGGGCATAAACAAGTGTCAATCTTTTGATATATATTGTTTCTAAAAAACCCTCTATTTGGTTTGACAATGAGAATTATTTTTAAATTAATTACATAAATTTCTTTGTTTGGAATTTGGTAAAATGGATTCCTTATTTGGAATCATAAGTTCCAAATTATGTAATTAAGACTCTTTTGTTTTTGGACATTATGAATAGTAGAGACAGTAATTATCATTAATTATCATGATTAATTAGTAATAGGGTAGTTAAGGGTAATAAAATAATATCATAATAATATATAATGACCCTAAAATGTGTCCTAATGCAACTGTTTGTGTCATGGCCGACCATGGGATGCCTTGTGCTAACTTTGGGACCCCATGGAATCACTTTTGTGTGATAGTGACATTTTATCTTTTTCTTTTTAAAGAAAGTTAAATCTAACGAATGTTTGTAACACCTAAGTAAAACGATTTTAATTTTGTCTACATAAATTATATCTTGGTCTATATATAGTAATTGTAAATCTAATAAGATATCCTACATCAGGGTACTTGATTTATAATTTTTAGACATTAAAGAAATAAATTTATTTATGACACCATGATGATGTAGTGATTACCTCATTAATGAACGATTTAAAAAAATGAAAAGATAATATAAAATATAAGACTTACATTTATCAAAAACATATTGTATTGGTGTATTTCAAACCCTTACCACCTTATTCTTGAAATATATCATTTTGGGACGTTTAAAATCTGAAACTCATTATATAATAATGTAACATTTCTTGACATTCCAAGAGTGCCCCTCCTCCCTCTTATAAAAGACCCCACCTCTACCACCTTACCCACACCAATCAAGCCATTGGTTCATCCAAAATCTGCTCATTTTATTTATTCAAATCCCTATATTCATCATATAAGCCTTACCATAGGCAGAATGCTCTTCAAGAAACCCTTTTGGTTCAAACCAAGGAGAGTTACCTGATATAAAGGTAATGTCTTCTCTTATGTTATTTTGTTTTATTTTGCTTCTCCAACCCTCTAAACTCTTTTTACTCCTTTATTTTTTTTACAAAACCAGTATAATCAATATAATAGGTTGTTTTTATGAGCTTTATTTGATTTAAACTCACACAAACCACCATCTAATGGTTATAGAACATACAGTTTTGGTGAGTGGCGAACTACTGCCTCACGAAACGATGATTGTTCATTATTCATTTAACACCATTCATAGTGGCCATTTAGATGTCACTATATTTATATATGATATATATTAGGATTATTTTTTTATTATGATTATGTATTTTTAAATTATGGAATACCTTTATGGTTTCCATTATGGGTAAAATGAGATAATTTCATTTTAGGAAGTGTGGACTACCACCCACTCAAAGTGATTTGATTCATTAGTGACATATTTGGGATGTATAAAGGATGGAGTTAATGGTATTACATATTATATCATACTGGAATTTTAATATACCATTATATCATTATGATTTCATTCCATTAAATACTAAATATAAATGAAAGTAGCGTTCATGCGTACGTACGGCTTACCGTCTCAATGAACGATGCATTTCATTTTTACCTATAAATGTTATGTAATATTATATGTACATGTATATAATGAATATATATGATATATATGATATCTACATCATGAATATAATTCTGGATATAATGGATATTTTACCACATGAACAACTTGTAATTATAAGAAGTTTATTTTTGACTCAAGTACCAAGGATCGACAAAACTACCATTATTAACATAAATGATTACTTAATGTTCGTAACATGGTAATAAGTGATATTAATGGAATATTGAACTTGAAAAAGGATATGTTGAAAGTATAAATTAACTCTAGTTTATTATTTATGAGATTAAAGAACGATCGAGTCCAGTTGGACATGAGTTATGGGACTTCTTCTCAATCTGCCTTCAGTGAAGCATATATTGTATTATACACAACATTCTTTTATACAGTGTATATACCCATTTGACATTGACTTTTACTCAAAAGGAATATTTTTATACGAATCAATATATTAAACAAAAAATGAATGTTTTGTCCTACTCATGCGGCGACAACAACTTATCTGCCACCGTGACCATTATATGAGTTTTGGATTCCTGTACATGCCATAGCTTTTTTATTAAATAAAAAAACCATGTTTTAATTTTATTTAATTTTGGTATTGAAAATGGTTTTGATAATGGTTTGACTATATCAATTTTTTTATATCATGTGATTTAAATGTTGAAATGTTAGGTTTTCTTTATGCATTTTTATGTGATACAATTTTGATATGGTTCCTGGGCATGTTTATGAAGACAAGTGGTTCCATGATAAAATAAGGGCAGGTGAGCCTGTGATAGCTCTCAAATGCAATGGATAATGTGAAGGAGTTAAACTCTATGGTTTCTCTGAAGATATTTATGGAATATACTGTGATGGGTATTCCAAACGTAACCATGAGGGTTACTCCCTACGTAAGAATGATTTGAATGCCTTAAGTTACCTTTATGTTTTATGATTTCTCTGAGTTATTCATGAGTATTATGATTTCATGAGGTATGTTTAAGTGCTTATGTATATGATTAAAGTATATTTCAATTATTCCTATGTATACATGGACTATGGTTTACTTTCGGTTTTTTATACCCCTTACTGTGCTTTTTTATGCTCATCCCATGTTTTTGAAATGTTTTTCAGAGGTCAAGGGAAAGGTATATGATGTGATGATACTGTTGAGGAAGTGTCAAGAACGAATCCATGCTTTATTTCAAATATGTTTCCTTTGATGGGAAAAGTCGGTATTTTCTTTTATGTAACCACCATGATTAAATGTGGAATGTAATGCATGATTTATGATCTTATTCTCTAAAACAAAAAACCTGAAAAGATCCTCAATCCATATTCTTGAAATAACTCAAGATTTAGTGATGTTTAAGGCTAGGGAATTATAAATGTTCAATGATGTTGTTATGAATGAATATCAATGATACATAAAATATAATGAAAAACTAACTAGCCTAAATATATAATACAATATAAGTGTAAAAATCCCTCATGGGACTAAACATCACATGTATGAAACCCTACGAAAAAGAGGATGATCACAAGAGAAACCTACATTCCAAAAAATTCTATCACCTTTAACATATACCATAAAAAAACATTTACAACCACCTATTGGAAAGAAACAGTGTGAGAACAAATCCCAATTATATTTCCCAAAAGTATTTGTCAATGATAAAATATCATGAATGTAATATATCTTGCTTTATGGAAAATAATGTTTATAAAAAATCATAATGATAAATAATTTTGTAAACATATCATTTTGTTTTCAGTAGAACATACCATATTTGAATAATATAATAATATGTCATGTATGATTAAATAGGTAATCATAGGTAAAAACAGACCATGGATTGACCATGCTATAAGCATGTGAGAAAATAACCATGAAATTACCACCATGATTTTAAATAATCATAAATAAAAAAGAACCCATGTTATTTTATAAGCTATAGTTATTCATAGTAGAGATGAAAAAAGAACAATAAATGAGTAATGTGGATCCAACCAACAAATCCATTACTACAGTAACATAGATTAATGATACATAAATCCACTTTTAGTATTATTGACACAATTAGTGAGAATTATATTTCTATACACCCATGATTAGAAATTTCGAAATGTTTTTCAAACTTTATTTAAAAACAAAAATATCATTTAACAAAAAAAATATCACAGAAAATCCAGTTTCTCTTATGGTATGATCCCATTTGGATACCAAATCCACCAATGACGCATCCTATCAAACAATTTATGTGAACAATCCCATTTTTATTAAATAAACCCTCTAAAATAATGTTTCACATAAATAAAACTAAAACTATTAAAATAATAAAATTACAATTAACATTCCAAATTCATCTATAAAAATATAATGAAAATAAAAATTTTGAACCCCTTTTATATAGAAACCTAACTCCAAATAGAATAAAAATTACTTGTATTCACAATGGAACCCCATAGAATGGTATAATGGGTAATAAAAATTATTGATACATAATAAAAATCCAAAAATTTCTATTATACCTTATAGATATGGTAACTACAACACAATTGGGTACTAACAATCTAATAGGGGAATGGATCTAGAGGGCATATAAAAAGGATATGGGAAACCAGATCAAAAGAAAAACATTCCATAATGTGATCAATATATAATGATTGAGTAATAGAAAAATTTTATAGGAGGAATCATATTGATAATAATAAAATAATTAGGTAAATTTTAATGTTGATTACAATGGGATTAGGCATAAAAATGATCAAGGAAACATTATTAATTTCTATGTTTTTTAGTCTTTGGGGGACTCACATTATTATGCTACTTGGTTTTTCTAACCCCAAACCAACCATATGTGGCTATTGTATCATAAAATTCATTGCATTATGGCATCTATTTAAAGGATTCAAAATTATTTAAAACCATGTGAAACCTCTTTATAATCACACATGCCCTACACATTTCCCATAGTGAGCTGTACAATGTGAAAAATATGGTCAAACAATTAAAATAACCAATATATTTATGCAGATTCATAATTAATGGTTACTGTATGATTATCACTAACTTTGAACTGGTCATTCTTGAGAAATGTATCTTCCACATGTAATAATATTTATACAAAATTCATTGGAACCATCTATAATGACTTCAAAGACAATATAAGCATAAATTAAAGCATACATGCGATCTATTCGGTGTTAAAATTTACAAGACCCTTGAAACTATGAGAGGATAAATATTAAAAAATATTGTAGATAATATCAAAATGGGTAAACTAAATCTGAAGGATCCTATATGATTTGAACTCGTATGTTAATCATTCGTGTCACTGAGTTGTGGATACTATGGTTTACCTTCTGGGATGTTTATAAGTGTCTTAAAGAGTGAAGTCCATGGTAACTAAAAGAAAATTATTTAACCTATGAGGATTGTCATTATTTTGGTATGTGACAATGATAGGTTATTGGTATTGGAGTTCTAGGAATGGAACCAAGTATTATACGAGACTATGTGTTTATATATCCAGTTTCATGACCCAACGACTAATATTTTATTAAAAATAACCATATACCAATTAATATATATCATTTCAAAATTAAGTATACCAACTAAAAATTATTTCAATTTATTTAAATGATAATGAAAATAACTCCATATATCATCATTTTTTATAGTAATTATTATTTCATAACAATGCACAAGGTTAATGAATTGAATTCTTATTCATTACAATCAATTGATGGATGATTTAGATTAATTTAGTTCACAGTGTTTCCCATATTTACATATCACATTATTGTATATATAGGAAATGAAAGATAATGTATCGTTGGTATATAGTGTATTCCATATATATTAATGTTTATTTTTATCGAACAATACCTTGATGGGTTGATTATGATTTGACGAATTATTGATTCCATCACAATGAAATCAATTATTTAATTCCCTATGATCATGTATATTTCGACATTATCAAGGTATATATTTCATGATTATCATTTGTGTAATACCTTATTATTATTTTTTATTAATATTCATTAAATATTATTCATGAAATTTTTATTGATTTACATATTCTATTTTATATGTCCCCTTTTAGTGTTTTGAGATCAAATTTTATTAAAATTTCATTCCCTAGGTAATTAATAGGTGTACAATGTTTGATGTGTCATAAAGGTAATCATGTATAGTGAAATTTGTTAGAAATTTCTCACAACTACTATAGAATAAGGATTCCTTTGTTTATAGGGATCATTTTTCATTTTATTAGATTGATTTTTTATTAATAATTTTTTGTTTTTTTGTAATTCATTATTGATCTATGAATAATTATTCTGAATATATGTTAATCGACGTTTTATGATGATTGTGTAATTGTGAATTATTCAGATGGGGTCACTATAGTTGTTACCAATGAAAATATATATGGAATATTTTTGTGTGACTGTCTCATTTTATATAGATCATGGGTATTATAATGACATTTTATAAGTCCTAATTGTTCGGTTATAATGGAACCGATAAGGCCATGAAGACCTAATTAATATACAAATAATTATGAATTCCATCACTCTATATACATTAAATATTATCTATAAATTATTTATTCAACAAATTATCGAATATATTTTCATATTTTTATTATATAAAATATTCATTGATTATTTATATCACCCATTATATTAATTACTTATTATTAAAATTTAATATTACTTTATATATAAACCCATACAAATAAATTTATCTCTCCGCTTTATTTTTTTCCTTTATCCCAATGTAACTGTATAAAATATTTCAAATTAAATAAATAATGTCATAGGAATGAAAATGATGTTTCAATGTTGATAATATTTTAAAATGTATTATATGTATCATGTGTGTATAATGTTACCCATGAAAACAATTCTAGTTGACCTTGTGTAATATAAATAATAAAATCCTATACCAATTTCATGATTTAACAAAAAAACATTTGTTTCTAGATTGTTGGTATTATGGTTGGTACTGTAGAATATTCAATAGAAACAATTTTAACTATATAAAAAATAATGTGAAAAAACATAAAATAATAAAATATTCTTATTGAAATCCCATCCCCAATACATGGTTTGATCAGTAATCATATATTTAATTTTATATTTCATAGAAATATTAATAATATAATATTATTTTCAGCATATAAATAAATATCTATGACTAAATATAATAAAAACAATGTAAATTTTGATAATTAAAGAAAATATTTCCCTTCAAAAATATTAATTATAATGGAATTGGTTCAACTATATAATAGATATGTTTAGTATATAAACAATGCAAGCAACGTCAATAGTTTATCCTTATGATATGGTGTTGTTGTATTAATATGTGAATGATTTCATCATGTAAAAGTATGAGTATTTAATGGTGAATAATATCCCATTACATTATCTACAAAACCATATTGAATATTTCATTATACACTAAAATAAAATTTAAATGTATAAAATAGATTAATTTGTACATAATTTAGTAGTTAACCATATATTTTTATTGATATTTTTCTGAATGTGAATTCCCATGTTTTGAAAATGATATTAGAGACATATCACACATAAATGAATTAAAAAACCAGTATCTATTTTTTTAAAGATAACTTGGCTGGTTGTTTTCTAGATATAGACAATTAAAATAAATAATTTGAAATTTTATATATTGAGTGCAAATAAACACAGGAGGTGGAGAACATGAAGATATTTTTAAATTTAAATATACATTTGGATTTTTTAATGTTTTAATTTTGTGTTAACACATACTTCATTTATATTTCTAATTTTTTTTGTATTAAAATAATATTTGAATTATTAGAATATAAAAATATGTAAACAATATAATGAAGCTTGTTATGATGATATAGTAACATATGGGAATCTGAGTCATTTTCCTCACGAATAACTCTTCAATGGACTTCAATTAAGAGGTATCTCGTTTTTCTATTATTTTTATAACAAACTATAGGATATTTTCATAAAAATTAAATGAATTAATGGTATTTATAAAAAAATTCATTGAAATTGGAATAATATATCAGTACACTATGTTGATCAAAATTCCCTGGATTCTTATCATCCATGGGGAGAAAATTACATCAATTTTGGTGAAATAAAATCACACATCTTGTCTGAAATATTATACTGTATTTGTATCTATTTAAATGATAAAAATAATTAAGTAAATAAAAAAATTAAAAAAATATTAAAAAAATATAAGTATATTTTTATAAATTTCAATATGTATTTTACAGAAAATAAAAAAAACAATATAAAAATAATAAATAGACTAAAATTTTAATTATTTAATAATTGATTATATGTAAAGATATATCTCTAGGTGTTCTTGTTGATTATAGGAATTGATTTAATTCATTACTCAATCCTCACAACATACATTGTAAAAGGAATTGTTCACAAATTTTTTATTTATGTTAATAAAAAATTATATTATTGACCATTATTTATGATGTTTATTTATTTAAAAATTAGGAAATATTAATCACTACCTTGAATCTATACAAGGGGATTCAATAATAATAATATATATTTATCCCACTCAATAAACATTCATTTGTTACCTGATTTGTGATTTCTACACCCATATCAGGTCATATAATTAACAAAATAATTGAAACCCCTCTATTAATCCCTTATTGAAATTTTAATATTAAAATCAATTAATTTTCTTTTCATGGAATCGTGTATATTTCAAATGAGCCCTCCAATAATACTTTATACCATATGTACGTTTTTAAAAATTTTGTTGAATTTTCTATAGTATAACACCATAAAAAATCATAAATAAATAAGAAATTGATGTTTGTTTCTTGCATTTAATAGTTACGAAAATAATGATGGTAGAACAATCCTTGTGAATTAAATAAATTCTTTATATAAGAACTACCTTAATGAAAAGACTCATGTCATTCAAAAATATATCATCCCCCTCATATCTGCATTCAATCACCTGACCTATATCTTCTACACATGTTGGGTAATATATCTACCTACTTTGAGGGACACATTCAATATAATCATAGATCATTACATGGTTATCCAACATTAAATAGATTTAATGTATGATCAGTATATTTATTTACTATATGGTTATTCATATCTATAACTTATGACGATCCAACAGAATAAAAAATGAGATCTATTTTCCAATACACGTCATAAAAACATCACACATGTCATGTACCATTTTAAAAAAAATTACATGGTATGAACATATTTCTTATATAGAGTACAAGCGTTCAATCCACGTAAGTGATCCATGTCATGTTATTTAGAACTATATCTTATGTTGTTTGTAAATATTATGTTTTATAATCTTTTATTTTATTTTATTTTCCATTATCTTTTAGATAAATATTTTAGAATAATGGTAGGTGGGGATCACTATACATCATATGGGAAGATCTCAGCTACTTAATAATCATAGGATAAGGTCCCAATATAGAGAGTCTATGTGGCTTTAGTAATGGAAAACCATTTGATAAACATGTTTATTTCACAAATATGCAATTCATTGGTGCATCCTTTTGAAGTGGAATAATTTGTTACTAAATCCATATCATCATAAAATCAACCACCTTATATTATAGAAACAACTCTTTCACCCTAGAATAATCTAAATTGACTATAATAAATAGTGAATGTGATTTAACAACTCCTTGGGATCAGGATGGTTTTTCATACACTTTCCTCTTCAATAAAGAAAAGTTATCTTCCTATTACTAGATATTAATACAAAAAATTTGTAAGAATTACCAAATATTTCTATTTTAAAATATCATAATTACAAATAGATTTAGTATATGACATTAGATTGATGTTCTGATAGAACTCACCCATATATATGATGTCCATTAAACTTAAATTCATATTTTGAAGATCATTTTTATATTGTTTGATCTCATTATAGTTTAAAAGATCATATTACGATGTTTATAATGGAAATACTTGGTGAAAAAACCATTTCAACCATGGTTGATGAACATTAACCAATTTCAGGGGTTATTTCGGAAAATGGTGTAGTTTTGACCCATTTCTCAACACCCTACACCCAGTTTTCATACATTCCTAAAATAAACAAAAATATATTCATATTATGTGCTAATATATATCATGAAATTTTTTGTTAGTATCTCACCCCATTAAAGAGTTCAATAATAATATACAATAAATGTTCCCCCATACACCACTTCTTTAAACCCATTATATTTCCATGAAATGTTATTGATAGGTGGTCATATCTCTATGAGAAATGAAGATTCAAACCATAATCTGGTGATTGTACTATCTCATCAAAAAATATTTATCTTCCTAATATTATTATTAAAAATTAATTATTCTTTAGAGTGACCTAAATGAATACAACTATTTAACATTGTTGGAGAGACACATTGATGTTTCTCAAACATATCCTCACAATTATATACTATTCTACACATATTTGGTTTATTAACTCATATTTATTCTTATACATGTGATCTAGTGGTAATAGAACACTGATTAATTCATATTGTAGTTTCCCACACATTTTAGGGGGCTGATTACTAGGATTCCCCTAGGGATACTAAAATCCTACAACAATAGTCCTCTCTGTAGGTTCCCCCAACACCATCACTACAAAATCCCATATTTTTACTAATTATTAATATAGATTTTTAGTCTAAAAATTCCATATATATATATATAATATTTTCTTTTATGTACTTCTGGTTTAAAATATATGATCTGATAACTTATATTCTGTATTGAATACACGTTATTTTTGTCAATTTTTTCGTTCAAAAAGATGTTTAATCAAATTAATATTGATTATTTAAATTTTTTAAATCAGCTATATATTTTTTGATAAATTATACACATTAAATTTTATTAAATAACTAAATTACTTTAATTAATTAAGGAATTGTTATATAATAATTTAAATTGTTATTTTTTCATGTTAATCTTATTTTTATAAATATATGAACCCTGGTTTCTAGGTATAAATTCATAACTTTTTCAATTAAAAGATATATCACGTGATATTTTTTAGAATAATGTGATAAATTAAATTTTGAAATTATCATTGATATAAAATTGATAACATTATGTATATTATTTGTTAAAAAACATATGATTTCAATCTTATGTATTAGAAACTGAATTCAAATTATTTAGAAGAATAATCTCATAAATTGTTTATGTTTTATATAATAAATAATAAATTTTTAAAAATATTGTTAAACGAAAAATATTTTTCGAACAAAAGAACATGTAGTTATTAGAAAAAAATATGTTTTTATTCCTAGTATATTATTTTTCATTGCATTAGATAATTCTATCTAGATGTTTTGTTTATTAATTTATTTAATTTTAATATCACTAAATGTAAATCATTTTTAGATTCAATTTTATGAAGATTATTTTGGTATGATAATTGTTATGTTTTTATAGTATTGAATCTTTGATGAATAGTAACAGAATAATTTTTCCTGAATACGATCATGATGTAAATAAAATTTAATAATTAAAGAAATAATTTTATTCCGATGATAAAATTTCATTTTGTAAATATGTTCCACAAAAAACAATATTTTCATTCTACAAACGTATATTTTAGATATTTCATCCTATTTTATATTTTGAGATATTAAATATATTAATGTTTCCATATATTTAATTATGTGACTCAGATGTTTAATTTTATTTTAACATTGAATAAATGTCGAAAACCCATTATCCAGTAAAAATATACAATTAAATGTTATAAAAAACTATTACTTTATAGTTTTTTATAAATGAAAAAATAATAAACACATTATTATAAAATACCACTCTTGAATAACTATATAAACAATTCTCCTCTATATTTATCTCTCTTCGTAAATTTCATCCCTTTCAAAAGATATGTAGAACCATACCGACTAAGTGACCATCCAAATCTTTTATTGACATGGTTAGAGACCCTAGAGAAAACCACTTAGTAGATGTGGGTTATTGAATAACATTGTATAGATAAATAACACAAATAAGATGTATTAACATCTAAAATACAAGGAATGTAAAATGAAAATTATAAATAATAAATAAATATATATATATATTAATTATTATATCCCAAAATAATGTTAATATACATTGGTCACATATGAATAATATTTATCTTAGATAAAACACCCTAATAAAAATTCTACTCAACAAATTCTACTCATGAATTTCATCTATATGTAAATAAGTTTTCCATGATTTTTAAATTCATCATGAAATCCTTCAGAACGTGTTTTATATATGTAGGGTTAATACTAAATAATAATTTAATTTTATATTTTCAAGAGAAAATTACATGGTATATTTGAAACCCTTGAATTATTCAGTATAATACTGAAAATCAAATAATATGTGATAACATAATACCATCCTAGATAAAATTACTAGTTTTGTACCATTTTATTTATACATGTTTTCCAAATTGAGGTTATCATCATGTCAGGTAAATCATTGATATAATAATTGAAATGATAGAATATATATAACATCATGTTACTATTTTCAGGTACTCCATTACTATATTTTTTAAAATAATACTTTTGGGTTAAATTAAGGGGTAGTTATGGTGAAATTTTGAAATTTTTGGATTGCTTTGTTGCTGTTAATCGTTTGTACATGATTTAAAAAAATATTTTCCCATCTAGATGAAATTTGTAAAACCAAAATATTATGGCTTTTAAAATATGTCAATCAATTTAAAAAACCATGAAAACACATAGAAGAATCTATAGACCGCATCTGTGGGGAACACTCTTAGGGAGCATAGTTGGACAAAACTATGTGTCCCTAACCTGATAACAATGTGTTCGAGAGTTTTTATTTTTGAAAATTTAAAGTAAAATTTCATAATACCAATATAACATCGTTATAATAGTTATCTAAGGGTATTACTATTTAATAGGTCCTTTTGGGATCTCAATAACCACTTTTGTCTCCTCTAAATTCACTCCTAGGTGAATTGATGTTTGGAGATGCTCTTGTTATCCCACATAGATAAATGAACTTCTTCAGTTACTTCCCCCACAATATATCATTCTTTCCATCGTAGATATTTTTTTCCATCTCAATATTGATGAATGTAAACTCCATTTTCATGAATAATTGAAATACATTTCTTTTATATCTATTTTTTCCATCATTCATCATTGTAAATTCCTTGTTTGGCTATTGAGTTTTTTTATTGTGATTAAAGGATGGTAGTTCTATTGATATTTTCAATGTTTTATCCCAAGATTAACATTATTTAAATTATATTGGATTCAATTAAATTTTGAAAACCCCATTTGATTCTGATTGTGAATTTAATTTATATGTAATGATTTAATTACAAATAAACCAATTCCAATGGAATTGAAAATTTTTATGTGTAATGATTATTACAGAACATTTAAAATTGACATTTTTGAATTAATTTTGTGAAATTTTTTTAAATTGATTTGGTTAAACTTATATTATATATTATTTTTAATATTACACTATATAATGAAAATCTTTGATTCTTTTGAAATTTGTATATTATTATTTAAACTGAAAATTGGGTGATTTTATTTTAGACTATTTCATAGTTGTTTCTCAATTATTGGTTTATTGATTAATTATATGCCTACCTGAGGTAGTTATTGGGTTATTTAGGACATTAATTTTAGCGGGTTTATTCCCTATCTATACGATGATGATGAACACCTAAAAAACAATTTTTTCATGTAATTAACCAATAATTATGAGTGGATGACTGCAATATCACCTAGTGTATGTGTGGGTATTATTGTGATCACCTATAGATGTGTGATTAGATCTTATAACATGGAATTCTCATACCACATGTAATATTGAAATGTCACTCATTCTAATTTATTTGATATATATGTCATTGGTTATGAAACAAATTACTCCATCTGTAACGACCCGAGTCCAGAGCCACATAACCGGTGCCCCGTACCTGGTTTGACACATGTCCTCAAGCGTGTTTCCCCAAACACCAGAGGCTACCGACTAACATCGAGGGCCTTGTTGAGTCAATTGGGGAAACTATTCCCTCATTTGGTAAAATATGCAGTGGAAGAATAAGCATAAACAATAGAGGAAGCAGTAAATAACATTCAAAAACTGAACTGAAAGTAAAAGAAATGTACGATATAAAAATGATGTTGAATGGTACATGAATCTATGGAAAGCAGTAAGTAAAACAACGTGCTGAAATACAAATGAAACCAAAGTACTAAATGTAAACAGCAACTACTGCAGCATCGCGGGCCAAGGCCCAGTCCGATGCTCTCCAGCTCCGACCAGCAATCAAGTAACTAGGTAGAAGAGAGACAATCCATACAAATACCTGCAACCATATAATCTGTTTGGGCCGAAAGCAGGACCCAAACAGGGTGTGATACTAATCCCAGTAGGAAACCACCACAAGATTTGTGCCCTAATTTCAGTTAGTGATATAGCAAAAGTATAGGTAAATAAATTCATTAAACAATTCTACCAATTACCATTCACATTACTTTAATTACACAACCATGGAAATCTAGAAATTTTATCTACTCCATGATATGCATGTGACACAGCAGGTATCTAAAAAGACTACCTAAACACAAGCAGTACAAAACCCATGCTTGTTCTTTGGCTTGGAGAACTCATCACAACCAACCATCGAAATTCAAACTGACTCTCTAGGTGGATTAAACCAACAGACCCCATAGTTCAGTAATAAAACAAGGCACAGACACTCTCGGATGCTCTCACGTCAATTCCCCTATGGTCTTGCATCTATAGATATATACTCCTTGAGGAAGCACTTATGTCTAATTCCTCTTGTGGTCTCGATTTGTGGGTAACTATGAACACTGTTGGAAAGCAAAAAAGTATTATTCATATAGGTATTGCGTACAAAACTAAAACCAACAGACCCAATTGGGAAGCACATAATCGTTTATTCCCTCTTTGATCTCCCGCACCAGGTTCTCACAGCCCTGAGCAGTCCAGTCATGCGTAATCGACAGTTAACAGCCCTTAGTATGTTAAACAACATCTTGGATAATAACTACCATAACTCAAAAGCATTCCAACAGTAGGAAACACATGCAATCAGTGATAACAAGCAACTAACAGTTGCAATAGGGTTGCCTCAGGGAAACGGTGCCAAACGGTGATAAACAGCCGAACCAGAGAGGTAAACACCCATGGGGTGATCCTAAAACATGAAAAAAGTATAAATTAGTAGCAATTCATCATAAGCTAAAAATAAATCTAGGTCAGATAAACAATAGGATCAAAATCCTAAACTTGGGATACCCGACACATGGGTATCTGACACTTTTGAAACCAAACCTCAAAGAACATTGTTGGTCGGAGTGGTTTACTCAAGAGGGGGGTGAATTGAGTACCAATTAAAATTTCTGTATTTAAACACACTGTATTAAAGACCCCCAAATAAAATAATAAATTAAATTGTAGTGAATTTATATTAAAGTAGAGGTTCTGTTAGATTCTCAAGGGATTGATTAATTCCTAGTTAATCAATACAGGAGTGTGTGATTATCTTTTGAAACTAACTTTCCAATCTACACTTAACATAAACACTTGCTAATTTAATTGTCAAAGTGACTTTAAAAACAGTATTGGTTTTAAAGTGATTAGCAGCGGAATAAAGCTTTGAAAGAGATGGCACAATAAATGTAACCAAGAGGTTCAGTCTCAAGATGAGACTTAGTCCTCTCAAAAGTTTATATAAAAATGATCCACACCCTGGATCGGGGCTCAACAGTTTACAACTGTCCAGGTCCAAGACCTCTACCACTGTTATTCGTGGGAAACAGTACAACAGCAACCAGCTGTCCAGGTCACACACGACCTCTACCACTGTTATTCGTGGGAAAGAATGAATGCAAGAATTTGGTAAGTATTTACAAATCCTCCAGTTTAAGTACAGGAGACAGTGTATGTGTTAGATACAGCAGATAACACACACTGCTCGAAAAGTATTATAATAAATCACAGAACAAGAGATGTAGAGTTTAGAAATGGTTCTGGTGATTTCAGTGTAGCTCTGGACTCCTTTGGATTCGATCAGAAGTGAGTCTGAGTCCTCTTCTCGTTTCTGTTTGAGAAAGAGAGTGTCGTATGCTCCAGGTTCATAAACAGTGAAAATGTAGGGGTTGAAGTTCTTCAGTGTTCTTCTTATATGCACAGAACACTTCTCGAGTATGCTTGATTGTCTATGAGCTTCTCTATGTTCTTGATGGAACTGGTTTTTCTCTTCTTGATTCTTCTCGTTCTTGTGTTTCTGGTAAATACCACACTCTACTAGTTGGGCAGCGTAGTCTTCTCGTATTTATCTCACAGGAAACAGGAGACAGAAAAGATTTCCTTTCTGCAGGTACGAGGTACGGGTTCCTGACATCCGACAACCTTTATCAGATATTTGACAAATCATTAAAATGTACATGATATGACCATTGGATAGATTAAATAAAGATAAGAAATAAAGAAATTCAAACAGTGATTCGAGTGATCGGTAGGTAATCAGCATCGGTTGCTTGGACATCGGTAGCTCAATTTCATTAGTTGCTTTGAATCTATCGTTGGCTCTATGCGTCAGTTGGTATATGCTTGTATCGGTGACTTTGTTTATCGGTAGCTCCATGCGTCGGTAGCTCCATGCGTCGGTATCGGTAGCTGTGAGTCTGTCAGTAGCTTCGTCCATCGGTGACTCTTATTCCATCGGTAGCTATTTATACTTACACTGGTAGCTCTATGTTTGTATCGGTAGCTGTCTGTAAGTCAGTAGCATAAATTTATAAGAACATCGGTAGCTCTGTGTTAAGTATATCAGTGACTCTGTCTGTCGGTAGAATAAGTCTATCGGTAGACTGGGTACCGGTAGCTCTTTATCAGTAGCTATAGGCAGATTACTTATCTGTTTTATGCAGAACACATCCGATTGTGTTAGAATCAATTTATAACTTGTATGAACATGGATAAATGAGGATTAACATATTCCAAAGACTATTTTAAAATTATTATTGGTTTGATCACAGATTTGAATGAATTAATGTATAGATCACTGATACTTAAAAATATCATAGAGAATGAAAACATAATTGGGATTTTCAACACATATGAATACATGATTGAGATTATCAAAATAGGTGAGGTCAACAATCTCCCCCTTTTTGATAATCACAATTTATGATATGGGCATTTAACATAGTGAAAATATAATAGTAAAGAGTATAATATTGAATTCAATTTTCTCAGAGAAAACAACATCAGAGATAATAGAAATAGTATGATATAGACATTAGTTATCAGAGGTAACAAGCATAAGGTACCGAAGGTAAAAAGAAACACAATAATATCAGAGATAAAATTGAAAAGAATGTAATGTGTCTCCCCTTATTCCTTATTTTTCTCCATTGAAAATATTTCTCATTCTCTCATTTTTCGCTTATTGTTCTCCCCCTTTGTGATAATCAAAAAGTGGGAAAGCATATATAGGAGACAAATAAAACATGAGAAGTAAAATGAGTTCTTCTGTATTAGAGCAGTCAGAAAGTACAGAAACAGAATACAAATGAATTCCTATCAAAAATCCTGGCCACTGGATCAATCCACATCTTCAACGTGAGATTTTCCTTTAGGATCAGAAGAAGGTTCGAGTGGTGAGGATGCAGGTGAAGGTTTTGGAATGCCAGCAATGATCAAATGAGGCTGAGCCACTGACACAGAGTCAGGCCTATAGGTTGAAGATCTTTGGGTGATCATTGGTGTGAGGTTTTGAATAGCTTGAGCAAGAGTCAGCTGGACTGTGGAAACAGCTGAGGCAGAAGCAGGCAAAGAAGGAGGTACGATGACTGGTCTGGCATCAACATGCAAGAAGGGCAGTAACAGATTTCTAAAATCCATAATAATTCTTCCTCCTCTTTCCATAGCAGAGATGAAATCATCTTTGTTCTCCATGAATTTCTCCAAGGCAGGAGTCAATTGTCTTAGTTGGCTCACTTGTTCTATAAAATCTTGAGTTACTGGAGGTAGCATCATGTTTTCCAACATCAGCTTGAAGTGGTGATCGAGTTGATGCTTGGTGAAAATTCTGGTGAAGTAGTAGTCCACTTTTCTCTTTATGGCTTCCTGAGAGGCAGAGGCTTCTCTCATATAATCTTGAACAATCTTCATTATTTCTCTAGCATAATCTCTTGTAGAAAGCACCCCTCGGCTCAACTCTGATGAGTCCACAGAGCCACTGGTTAAAATAGAACCAATCTCCTCCTTCATCATTGCTCGAACTAGATTCAGGTCAACTAATAGTTTGGATGTGAGAGGGCCAAGAGAGAAGGAAACAGTTTCTTTGAAACTCTTAGACAAACCACTGATTAGGCTTTGAACTTGAGAGTCCTGTAATTGAACGTGATCCTTCACTGAGGTTTTGAAACTTTCAAGCACCGAGAAAAACTGGCTTACTACACTCTTAACATAAGCTAGGTCCTTGTCAGCTTGAGACATGGAGCTCATATAAGAATCCAAAGCAGCAACTGATGTCTTGAGAGCTTCAAGATCTGCTTCGATTCTAGAAGACTGAGTCTGGCACTCTTTCACTTCTTCCATAAGCTCAGACACAAAAGAATATAAATTACAAGCCAGAGAGAGCTCGAAGGATTTCTCTAACATTTTCATTTCTTCATCAAAGATTTGCTTCATCTCAGCAACTGATACACTGAATGATTCTTTCAGCTCATTCTTCATGGATTCAAGATCAGATTTAGAGACAAAATCATTAGGGACTACTGCAGCAGATCCCTTTACTGAGGCCAAACTAACTACAGAATCAGTCATTACTGATTGAATTGAGGATGAAAGGGAGGTTTCCATTAACTTCACTTCTTCAACAAAACTGGATTTGAGGTCCTCTTTCGGCTTATTCAGATCATGAAATCTGACCACATTATCGGGCAACAACTCAGAAGCAAGATCATAATTGGTCTTCGGTCTATTCACAGACATCTCATTATCAAAATCCGGATAATCCTATCCACAGACTATAAACCCTAGGTCTTCTACCCAGTATCCAAACTCAACAGCTACTGTAACATTTCCAAGAATATATTGATGCTCCCACTCAATGGGTGCATTCTCATGTTTCACAACAGCATTCAGTGCTGGATTCTCTTCATCAGAATCTTCTACTACAAGTTCCATCGGTGCAACATCTAGAAGATCTTCTGATACAGGTACAGCTTCTTCTGTATCTCTTTCTACTTTAGCAGTCGGCATAGCTGAGCTTCCAATCAAAGGATTCATACTTAAACTACCAGAAACAGACGATTTAGATACATTCTTCTTTTCCTCTTCTTCTTGGTGAGGCCCAGACTGGTCTTCCTCTTAAGTAGACAAAATTTCCTCTACCTTTCCTTTCCTAGAATAAACCAATTCTACAACAGGACTTGGGGGAAAGTCTGGATCTCCTCCAACATCCATGGGAGTTTCTTCTTCTTCTTCTAATACATTACTATAAACAGGTTCCTCTTCATCAGGTCTCAGACTCGTATCTCTCTTATCCTTTGGTCTTGAGGGATGATCCACAGGATTAAACCTATCATATATCTTCTGATCATCACTGACCCATTCTCCCTTCCATGGGATCCAGTTAATTTTCATGTAATTACAAATAGTCGAGGTGATGCAGAAATTATTCTTGACTACAACTATCTCATCCTGAGACTCAGCTATTCCTTTCACTTTTATCATTACTGAAATCAGGTTGGCAAAGAATAAAGCATTAGTCTTTGACTTTGGTCTAATCATGTCTTCCATTTGAAACATTAACAATCTGCACAGATTGATTTTCACACCATGTCTTAGCAGATGAAGAAGATAGATATCTTGATATCTCAGATTTGCAAAATCTCCTCGCCTCGGTATCAACACATGCTGAACAAACTTGAAGAGCAGTCGATTCTCTCCATCCATTTCAGCAGCAACCACATGCCTTTGATTCCCATTACCGGTCAGCTCTTTTAAGGTGGTTTCATAATCAAAGATTTCACTGCTAGGTGGCATTGCTCTTGATACGTACCCAGAGACACCTTCATGTGGTACTTTTAAACACTCATCCCACTCTACTGATGAAAAAGAAATCTCTTTTCCATTTAAAAAAGAGCTTACCCGATTCTCATTTTCAGACTTCTCGAAGCTTACCAACTCGTAGAACTGTTTTACCATCTTCGGGTAGCATGGGCCATTGTTATTTGAGAAACAATCCACCCATTTCTGGTCTTCCAGAATCTCGAGTACTAACGATTTGCTAGGCAGTAGCCATTCCACGCACAGTTCCTTCTCAATTACTATGTCTCTATTCTGCAAGTGAGGATTCACTGATCGCTTTCCCGATCTAGTTCTGACTTCACTAACACTGGATTTATGATGTGTCTTCTACTTCTTAGCTTTTGGTTCTACACTTTCATCTCTGACGGTAGGAAGCTTAGTTTTTTCCATCGCGGGTTTAGGGTTCTTGGCCGATTTGGGAGCTAAGGTTCGAAGGTGAGAGATTTTGAGCTCGGTGAGGTAGGAAGTGTCTTAGGCTTAGTTTTATCATTTAGGAATTCCAAATAAACGACTAAAATAGAGTAAGATAAAATAAAATAAAGCGATTCGTATTCTTGGACGCAGACAGATTTTTTTTTAAAAAAAATTGCATTGGTTTGAGTTAATCATCGGTGAAAAAAAAATCGGTGAGAATTGTACATCAGTGAGAATTTCACATCGGTGAGGATTTTCACATCGGTGAGAATTTCACATCAGTGAGGATTTTCACATAGGTGAGAATTTCACATCGGTGAGAATTTCACATCGGTGAGGATTTCACATCGGTGAGAATTTCACATCGGTGAGGATTTTCACATCGGTTGTGATTAAACATTCCCAATTCGTGTCTTATGTAACTTAGCCTATCCAAACTAAAAGGTTTAGTGAAAATATCAGCCAATTGATGTTCAGTGCCAATAAATTGAAGAGAAATATCACCTTTTTGATAGTGATCTCTTAGGAAATGGTGTCTTACATCTATGTGTTTGGTTCTAGAGTGAGATACAGGATTCATAGAGATTTTTATTGCACTGGTATTATCAAAGTTGATTGAAACATGTTTAAAAACATATCCATAGTCCAAAAGAGTGTGTTTCATCCACAGAATTTGTGCACAGCAACTACCAGCAGCAATATATTCTGTTTCGGCAGTAGATAATGCAACTGAGTTCTGTATCTTACTACACCAAGAAACTAAAGATTTTCCAAGAAAATTACATGTTCCTGATGTGCTTTTTCTATCTAACTTACAACCAACAAAGTCAGCATCTGAATAACACATTAACTCAAAGGATTGTCCTTTTGGGTAAAACAAACCTAAGTTAACCGTGTGTTTGAGATATTTAAAAATTCTTTTAACAGCAATCAAATGAGATTATTTTGGATTAGCTTGAAATCTAGCACACAAACACACACTAAACATAATATCAGGTCGACTAGCAGTAAGATAAAGTAAACTACCAATCATACCTCTGTAATTTGTTTGATCAACCGGTTTTCCAGTTTCATCTGCGTCCAATTTACAGGTAGTACTCATAGGAGTTTCACTTTCCTTGATACTATCCAGACCAAAACGTTTTAAAATATCCTTTGTATATTTACTTTGATTCAAAATAATACCATTTTCATTTTGAAATACTTGAAATCCAAGAAAGTACTTAAGTTCTCCCATTAAGCTCATTTCAAATTCATTTTTCATACTATTTGAAAATTCAGAACATAAAGAGTGTTTAGAAGATCCAAAAATAATATCATCAACATATATTTGTACAACTAAAACATCTTTATAAATTCTTTTAATGGAAGGAGTTGGATCAGCAATCCCTTTAGTAAAACCATTTGAGATAAGGAAATTGCTAAGTTTATCATACAAAGCTCTTGGAGCTTGTTTTAAACCATGCAAAGCTTTAGAAAGTTTAAAAACTTGATTTGGAAAATGGGGGTTAGTAAATCCATGTGGTTGTTCTACAAAAACATCTTCAATTATAAAACCATTTAGAAATGCACTTTTTCACATCCATTTTATATAACTTGAAATCCAGATGTGCAGCATATGCAAGTAAGATCCTAATGGCTTCTAGTCTAGCTACAGGTGCAAAAGTTTCTTCATAGTCTATACCTTCTTATTGACTATATCCTTGTGCAACTAGTCTAGCTTTGTTTCTAACTATATTTCTAGATTCATCTACATTATTTCTAAAAACCCATTTTGTGCATATTGTAAAATTTTCCTTAGGTCTGTCAACTAATTCCCAAATTTTGTTTCTTTCAAACTGATTTAATTCTTCCTACATATCTATTACCCAGAATTCATCATTGATAGCATCATTGATATTTTTGGGTTCTAGCTGTGAAAGAAGACCTTGATGTTCAACCTGGTTTCTTAGAGAAGCTCTAGTTTGTGTTCCTCTATCAAGATTACCGACAACAGCTTCTAAAGGATGATTCTTTAGAATCCTCGTTGATCTGGTAAAGGTTGGACTAGAAATTTCAGGTTCATCTATAGGTTTGGGTTCAACAGAAGCAGATTCTGGAAAAAGTCCAAAACTGGATGTTTTGATAACAGGTTCTTTAGATTTATTATTAATGTCCAGAACAGATAAGTCTTCTTCAATATTTTCAAGAGAGGTTTTAGACTCATGTGGATTAGTTTCATAAAACTTGATGTGAACAGATTTTTCCACACATTTAGTTTTCTTATTGAATACTCTATAGGCTTTACTTGAAATAGAGTAACCCAGAAAAATTCCTTCATCACTTTTGGAAGCAAACTTATCCAGATTATCTTTAGTATTCAGAATAAATACTTTGCAACCAAAAACTTTAAAGTAATTAACCTTAGGCTTTCTATTATTCCACAATTCATAAGGGGTTTTCTTAAGAACAGGTCTAATTAAGACTCTATTAATGACATAACAAGCTGTATTTACAGCTTCAGCCCAAAAATAAATAGGCAGGTCATATTCAATGAGCATGGTTATAGCAATTTCTTGAAGGGTTCGGTTTATTCTTTCTACTACACCATTCTGTTGGGGTTTTCTAGGGGGAGAAAAGTTATGAGTATAGCCATTGTGTGAGCAATAAGATTCAAAATCTTGATTTTCAAACTCACGACCATGATCACTTCTCAATGTTTTAATCTTAAGTCCACTAAGGTTCTCTACAGATTTAGAGTATTTATCAAAAGAAGAACAGGCTTCACTTTTGTGAGCTAGAAAATATACCGAAGTATATCTAGAAAAATCATCTACAAGAACATAAACATAGTGCTTCCCATTTAAACTAGAAACTCTTGATGGTCCAAACAAATCCATGTGAACCAATTCAAGTGGTTGAGATGTCGAAACTTCTTTCTTTGATTTAAAAGAATCTTTGTGTTGTTTTCCCTTTTGACAGGGGTTACACACTCTATCATTTGGGAATTCTAATTTAGGTAGGTCTCTAACTAGGTTTTTTCTAGAGAGTTTTCTAAGTGAGTGAATGTTGCAATGTCCCAATCTTCTGTGCCATAGCCAAGATTCTTTATGAAAAGCATTCAAACAAGTAATATTCTTCTTAGCTAAAGAATTCAGATTAAAAGCATAAACGTTTTCATTTCTTAAGGCGGAAAATACCAAAACATTCTTAGAATTAAAAAATTTGCAGGAATCATTTTCAAATTTAACATGAAAACCATCATCACATAACTGAGAAATACATAATAAATTGTATTTAAGGCCATCAAAAAATAAAACATTAGAAATCAGAATTGAATCAGTGTTACCAATCTGGCCTTGGCCGATGATTTTTCCTTTAGAGTTGTCACCAAAGGTGACATGACCTCCATCAACCTTTGTTAATCTATTGAAGCAAGAATAATCTCCAGTCATGTATCTTGAGCACCCACTGTCTAAATACCATATCTTCTTGTGATAGCTCTTTAAGCAAGTTCCCTACAAAACAGATTCAGATGGGAAATGATTTTGGTACCCATATTTTCTTGGGTCCAGACAGGTTAGCCAATAACACTTTAGGTACCCATATTTTTCTAATGGGTCTCATATAATTTGTAGAATTGACATGCTTTGAAAGATAAACTTTATTAGATCCATAGCTATGTATATAACTGGTTGAAGCATATGAAGTTCCAGAATTACCTTCATTCGGTCCAGATTTAGAAATGAATCTAGTTTTGGCAATTTTCCTTTGTCCAGGCTGGTATCCTATACCAGTAGTATATTTAGGTTCTATTTGCATTCCTAGCATCTGTGTTAGTGTATTTTTTCCATTGGTGAACTTCTCTATGTCTTTATTGAGTTTCTCATTAGATAGTTTCAGTTCAGTGTTTTCTTTTAACAGTTGAGCATTTTTCTCTTTTTCAATAGTGAGTTCGGTTTTATCTGTAGTGGTGAGAGCATGTTGTTTCTTTAATGACTTTTATTTATCCTTAAGTTCATTACATGTCTCTTCCAGCATATCACAATACTCAAACAATTCATTTTTAGACATTGTTCCGGAATCAGAGTCAGATTCTGCATTATCTCCAAAGTAATAATAATTTAAAGCAGGAGTTTCAGCAGTTACCTGAGAAGTGTTTGTCATAAAGCACATGTTTGACTTATTTTTGTGTTCAGTTTCAGAGCTTTCAGATTCAGTAGAGCTATCCTCAGAAGCACTCCAAGTAGCCTTCATGGCTTTCTTAAACATATTGTCCTTATATTAATATTTCTTTTTATACTTCAGCTTTGGACAGTCGGCTTTAATGTGTCCTTTTCTCTTGCACTCATAGCAGACAACATCATCTGATTTGTCATTCTTCTTCCAATCATTTTTCCATTTACCTTGGTGATCATACTTACCCTTATAATTTGTTTTTCTGAAGAACTTCTTTTTCCTATAAAATTTCTTAAATCTTCTAGCAATGTGAGTCATCTCAGCATCACTGTCAGAATCACTTTCACTGTCTTCACAGCTTGAACTTTCAACTACAGCTTGAAGCTTTTCATTGCCCTAATTCTTTGAAGTTAAAGATTTGAAAGCGACAGACTTTCTTGGATGTTCATTTTCTTCCTCTTTATTCACTTTAAGCTCTTCTTCATACATCATCAGCTTGCCAATTAGTTCCTTGATAGGTAGAGCAGCAATGTCACATGATTCTCTGATTGAGACAGATGTGTCTCTCCATCTATCAGGTAGACATCTCAAAATTCTCATAATTTGTTCCTTCGATGAGAAATCCTTTCCCAGTGAGATCATTGTATTGACAATTTCATTGAACCTGAGATACATGTCAGAAATGGGTTTGTCAGGCTTCATTTTAAAATTATCATACTTGATAGTATAAGTGTTCAATCTCATTTCTTTAATATTCGTTGTTCCTTCATGAGAAACAGCTAAGGTATCCCAAATTTCATATGCAGTTTTACAAGAAGAAATTCTATTAAACTCTTCATCTCCTAGAGCACAGTACAAGGCATTCATATCTTTACAGTTGTCATTGTAAGCAGTCTTTATAGGTTCATCCCAAGTAGATCTAGCAGTAGTGGGAATTTTGTATTATGATTCAATAGCAGTCCAAATATCAAAACCTATGCTTTATAGATGAATTTTCATTTTCAGTTTCCACTGAGCCTAATTAGTTCCATTGAAGAAATTTGGCCGGTTAGTAGCATCACCCTCAAGTCTATTGTCCATGATGAGAAAATTTTAAAGAGATAAAAATTTATATATAACATAAATTTTAAGAAATATAAAATACAACTAAAAACACAGTTCAAAAGCAGAGTACTTTTAGAGAGTATTTTCGACCCTCTGATACCAAGTGTTGGTCGGAGTGGTTTACTCAAGAGGGGGGGGGGTTAATTGAGTACCAATTTAAATTTCTGTATTTAATCACACTGTCTTAAAGACCCCCAAATAAAATAATAAATTAAACTGTAGTGAATTTATATTAAAGTAGAGGTTCTGTCAGATTCTCAATGGATTGATTAATTCCCAGTTAATCAATACAGGAGTGTGTGATTATCTTTTGAAAATAACTATCTAATCTACACTTAACATAAACACTTGCTAATTTAATTATCAAAGTTACTTTAAAAACAGTATTGGTTTTAAAGTGATTAGCGGTGGAATAAATCATTGAAAGAGATGGCACAACAAATGTAACCAAGAGGTTCAGTCTCAAGCTGAGACTAAGTCCTCTCAAAAGTTTATATAAAAATGATCCACACCCTAGATCGGGGTTCAACAGTTTACAACTGTCCAGGCCCAAGACCTCTACCACTGTTATTCGTGGGAAACAGTATAACAACAACCAGGTGTCCAGGTCACACACGACCTCTAACACTGTTATTCGTGGGAAAGAAAGAATGCAAGAATTTGGTATGGATTTACAAATCCTCCAGTTTAAGTACAGGAGACAGTGTATGTGTTAGATACAGCAGATAACACACACAGCTCGAAAAGTATAATAATAAATCACAGAACAAGAGATGTAGAGTTTAGAAATGGTTCTGGTGATTTCAGTGTAGCTCTGGACTCCTTTGGATTCGATCAAAAGTGAGTCTGAGTCCTCTTCTCGTTTCTGTTTGAGAAACAGAGTTTCGTATGCTCCCGGTTCATAGACAGTGAAAATGTAGTGGTTGAAGTTCTTCAGTGTTCTTCTTATATGCAGATAACACTTCTCGAGTATGCTTGATTGTCTATGAGCGTCTGTGTGTTCTTGATGGAACTGGTTTTTCTCTTCTTGATTCTTCTCGTTCTTTTTTTTCTGGTATATACCACACTCTACTAGTTGGGCAGCGTAGTCTTCTCGTATTTATCTCACAGGAAACAGGAGACAGAAAAGATTTCCTTTCTGCAGGTACGAGGTACGGGTTCCTGACATCCGACAACCTTTATCAGATATTTTACAAATCATTAAAATGTACATGATATGACCGTTGGATAGATTAAATAAAGATAGGAAATAAAGAAATTCAAACAGTGAGTCGAGTGATCGGTAGGTAATCAGCATCGGTAGCGTGGACATTGGTAGCTCAATTTCATTAGTTGCTTTGACTCTATCGGTGGCTCTATGTGTCGGTTGGTATATGCGTGTATCGGTGACTTTGTTTATCGGTAGCTCCATGCGTCGGTAGCTCCATGCGTCGGTATCGGTAGCTGTGAGTCTGTCAGTAGCTTCGTCCATCGGTGACTCTTATTCCATCGGTAGCTATTTATACTTACATCGGTAGCTCTATGTTTGTATCGGTAGCTGTCTGTAAGTCAGTAGCTTACATTTATAAGCACATCGGTAGCTCTGTGTTAAGTATATCGGTGACTCTGTCTGTTGGTAGACTAATTTTATCGGTAGACTGGGTACCGGTAGCTCTTTATCAGTAGCTATAGGCAGATTACTTATTTGTTTTATGCAGAACACATCCGATTGTGTTAGAATCAATTTATAACTTGTATGAACATGGATAAATGAGGATTAACATATTCCAAAGACTATTTTAAAATTATTATTGGTTTGATCACGGATTTGAAAGAATTAAAGTATAGATCAATGATACATAAAAATATCATAGAGAATGAAAACATAATTGGGATTTTCAACACATATGAATACATGATTGAGATTATCAAAATCGGTGTTGTCAACAAACTTCAACGTAGGGAAACAAACCACCTATCTGGATCCTCGAAGATTGATATACGTGAACCTCGGCCCATGAATCAGCCTAGAACAGAATAGATCTGCAAAAAATGTCTAAAACATTCAACCATAGATAACTTACATGACCGGAATAATCCAGAAACGAGGCTAAAGAAGAACCCAGAACTCACCGCTGCGATTCTTCTGCAACCGATAGAGTTGGATTCAGAAAACCGGTGACAGATCGGTGGCTCAGAGAAGAATCAACCTTCTTGGACGTTATAGACGAGATCAGGCAGAGAAGAAGACATTTACGGTCATTAGGTGCAACCCAAGGTCGACTAATGAAATAAAAAAACTACACGGCTTGTACTCGTAAAGTACACGGTGTGTAGTGAGTTTTTCCGTACTCCTCCAAATTCGACATCCATGTCACCCCTACACACCGTGTGTGTGTCCTAGTCTCATCCAACACATGGCTTCGAGTGGATGAGGAGTACATGGCGTGTACTCTGAAAATTTCCAGATTCTCCATTTTTCCTTAAAAAGCCCGTAAAAGCGATCGGTACCAGAAACCGAAGCTCTAGGTTCTTATAAACCCCCCACCATAAAAAAATTCATCCTCAAATTTCCCTAGAAAGGAATAAAAGAAGAAACCTCGAACAACCCTAGCCACTATGATCTCATTTCAGCCTCCCTCTCCCAAATCTCGACCTGTATACGGCTGTGCTGCCATATCACCCGTACCAGAGGAACAAACCTTCCATGGAGTAAATTTTCACTACGATCAACAATCATAATAGGATGCTCCTCGAAAAATGCATCAAACTCCATGTCAACCACCTTGGGATGAAAAAAATGAGACAGGTCTGAGAAATACCGTTGAAGCTGAGAAATATGAAAGACGTCGTGCATAGCCTGGTGCCTCTGAGGTAACTACTACCTATAAGAAACTAGCCCAACTCTCTCCAGAACCTCAAATGGCTCAATGTATCTCGTTTAAAGCTTACCCAGTCTCCAAATCCTCTTGTGTCCCAATCTCGGTGTGACACGCAGGAAAACCTGATCCATGACCTCAAACTCTAGAGGTCATCTCCGCTGAACAGCATAAGACAACTTCTGAGACTGTGTTGTAGTCATCCTCTTCCAAATCAACTCTATCTGTTCTGAGGTCTCCTGAATAAGACGAGGTCCCCGCAAAGGTGCCTCTAGCCAGCATAAAGGTGATCAGCATGGCCTACCGTACAAATCCTTGTAAGGTTCCATCTGAATAGTCACCTAAAAACTGCTGTTGTAGGAGAACTCCAACAGAGAAATATGCTTCTCCATAGAATTGCCAAAGTCTATAATGCAAGCTCAGAGTGTATCCTCAGGAACCTAGATTGAACTCTCGGACTGGCCATCAGTCTAGGGATGGTATGTTGTACTCAAATGTACCTATGTACCAAACGCCCTCTGTAGCCCCGGCCAGAAGTGCGAAGTAAAACACACATCCTTGTCTGAAACAATGGAATGTGGAACTCCATGCAGACGTACAATCTCTCGAATGTACAATCATCCCAGCTCATCAAAACTAACGGTCTCCTTGATTGGCATGAAGTGTGAAACCTTCATGAGCCTATCCACTATAACCGAAACTGCATCATTTCCTCGAGGTGATCTTTGTAAACCTATCATGAAGTCCATCATGAAATCATTCCATTTCCACTCATGAATTTGTAACTTCTGCAAAAGCCCTGATGGCTGCTGATGCTCTGCCTTCCCTTGCTAACATGTGGAACACCAGATAACAAAACCAACCACATCATTCTTCATACATGGCCACCAATAGTGACAATGAATGTCTCGGTACATTTTGGGGACACCAGGATGAACTGTGCATGCTGAAGCATGGAACTCCCACATCAGCTCCTCCCATATTTCTGTTGAAACCCATACGCAGCCATGAAAACATATCACCTCGTCATCGCCCACTGTCTTCCCTAGACTAGGGTCTCCATCGAACACACCATCCCGTAGGACTAGGCCATCAGGGTCTGATAGCTGCCTCATTCGAACTCGATCAAAAAGGGTAGAGGTAACAACTACAGAAGAATGAAATGTCTGACCCTGTCTATTGTGCACCTCTAGATGCATCTCACAGAACAGATCCATGAGTTGTTACTCACTACTGGCCTCCTCAACTCCCTACAATTGAGTCCTTCTACTCAGTGTGTCTGCCACAGTATTACCTTTCCCACACATATAAGCAAGCTCGAAGTTGAAGGATTGTAGGTACTTGACCCACATCCACTATCTCAGATTCAAGTCACGCTGCGTGAGGATGTACTTGAGGCTCTTGTGGTCAGTATATACCATGAATTTCCCTCCAATGAGATAGTGCCTCAAACAACTCAATGTAAGGAAAACAACCGCCAACTCCAGGCCGTGTGCAGGATAGTTCTTATCATGTGGCCTCAACTACTGAGATCCTTACGCGACAACACGATATTTCTGCATAAGTACTACTCCAAGACTGATGCCAGATGCATCAATGAAAACTGTATAACTCTTTCCCGACACTGGCAGAACTAGAGTCGGTGCTGAATTCAATCTCCCCTTCAGCTCCTGGAAGGCTGAGTCACAGGATTCTGACCAAACAAACTTCATTGCCTTCTTTGTCAAGCCCTTCAACGGTGCTACTAGGCATGAGAAGTCTTGTATAAACCGCCTGTAGTAACCAGCCAGCCCCAAGAAGCTTCGTACCTCGAAGACATTCTTCGGATGATCCCAGGTAACTACTTCTCTCACCTTCTCTGGGTCTACTGATACTCCTGTCTCTAAGATGACATGACCTAGGAAGTGAATCTCGTCCATCCAAAAGTGGAACTTTGAGATTTTAGCATAAAGTCAATGCTCCCTCAGTGTTTTCAAAATGATCTCAAGATGGGTTTCATGGTCGTGTCGAGTGTGAGAGTACACCAAGATATTGTCCACGAAGACCACGACGAATGAATCCATGTATGTATGGAACACTCGGTTCATCAGTGCCATGAAAACTACTAGCACGTTCGTAAGGCCGAACGGCATAACCGTATACTCGTAGAGGCCATACCTACTCATGAAGGCTGTCGGCGGTATATCTAAAGGCCTAAATCACATCTGATGATAACTGGACCTCAA
This sequence comes from Viscum album, assembly GCA_963277665.1. Lineage (NCBI taxonomy): Eukaryota > Viridiplantae > Streptophyta > Magnoliopsida > Santalales > Viscaceae > Viscum > Viscum album. The sequence goes on along the minus strand of OY728161.1, from coordinate 574,657,977 downwards.
ATCAATCTTCGAGAACACCTGAGCTCCTCGAAGCTGATCGAAGAGATCATAAATCCTCAGAAAGGGATATCGGTTCTTGACCCTCAACTGGTTCAACTTTCGATAATCCACGCAAAGCCTAAGGGTACCGTCTTCCTCCTTCGCGAACATGACAGGAGAACCCCAAAGAGAAGTACTGGGTCAGATGAAACCCTTTGTCTGCAACACCTCCAACTACTTCTTGAGCTCCTTCAACTCAGGTGTATCCATCCTATAAGGAGGAATGGACACTGGTGCTGCTCCTGAAACGAGCTCAATCTAGAAGTCTACCTCACGATCTGGAGGCAAACCTGAAAAGTCTTCTGGAAAGTCATCTGGAAAGTGATCAACCACAGAGGAAAATCTAATGGTGAAGTCCCCTGGTCATCTAGATAAAGACTAGAAATCTGGGCCGTAACTACTCCTAGCCCATAATGATTGAGTCCAGCTCGACTTGCATGAACATCCCACTTGCCTTAATGAAGGAAAGATTCACCCTATGGTGATACAAAACTCACCATGCACTGATAGCAATCGAGGAATACCTGGAAGGGAACCAACCAGTCCATACCAAGAATGTCGTCATAGCCCATCATCTTAAGGACATAGAGGTCCCATAGGAAACGATACCCCGCGACCTCGAGAGGGCACTCCTTGCACTGATGTACGCTAGATGTCCTCATTCCCAAGGGCGTGTCGGGAGTCAACATGTCAGCAGGCGAAAATACACAGAGCTCAAGACATTCCACAATAGAAACAGAGATTAATTTATGTGAAGCACTAGTATCGAAAAGGGATGAAGATAAAACAGAGGCTACTAAGATCGTACCTCGAACTGTGGATGGTCCAGGATCCTGCTCCCGATGGATCTGCTCTACTGCAAATGTGTTTCCTGTACATCCGCTCTATGTAGTAGCCTGATACCCCTGATCTGATCCCCCTTGAGCCTGACTACCGCATCCACGACCTCTACCTTGGCCTCCAAAACCCGAAGAACACCCGCCCCCAGTCTGCTGCAGGACTAGTAATCCTTCTCCTGAACGAGGGGTAGAAACAGATCCTCCTTCACTAGACGCTGGGAGAAGAACCCTGCAAAAACCTTGCAGATTACCCATCTTGCCACAAGCTCATCACTCTACCAGATCTCTCGGGCACTGAGGATTCTTATTCCCACTCTTTCCGCACTGATAGCACGCCACTGGGTTTCCAGAAGAAAGTTCCCGTCTACCAGAAGATATACCTCGCTTCCTCGATTTACCTCGAGTAGACTCTCGGTGGTGCTTCATGCTGTCATTATGAAATGAATCAGCCTTGGATGCTGAACCACCCTGGTCAACAGCTGTAGTCTTCCTCACATTTCATTTGGCAATCAACGCCTGGTTTGACTATCAGAGTAATAGAAGTCAACTGGAAAACGTCCACCTGCGATCTGATCTCTAGTTTGAGGCCTTTATCAAACTTCCTTGCCAAAACTAGCTCGTCATTTTCCAGAACGGGAGAGAAACGCAGTAACTCAGTGAAGTTGGAGGAATACTCCATAACCGAAAGAGTACCCTGCTGCGGCTTCATGAAATCCCTGGCCCTGTCGGCCCTCAGCGTCGCTGGATAGAAGTAGTCATAGAACGTACGCTGGAATTCTTCCCAAGCCATAGTCTACTGGCGCCCTGCCTGTGAGACAACATCCCACCATCTCTTGGCAGAATCTCGCAGCATGTAAGTCGTGAGATTCAACCGTCTGTCTGGGGGTGTCTCCAGATGCTCGAAGATGGAAAGCGTGGTTTCTAGCCATGACTCTACAACCTGAGGTCCTCCATCCCCAGTGAAAGTGGGAGGATGCTGTTGCTGGAAGACTCGCGTCAGCTCTGCGATAGACTAGGCAGGAAGCTGAGCTACCTGGATGGTCCGCATGAAACTCATGAAACCCTCTATGAACTGTGCATCCACACAAGTTTCCAGAATCACTACAGGTGCCATATCCTAAAAAATGGGCGGAACTACTGGTAGTCCCTGGTCTGCCAGATCAGGCGTACGATCACCACCTGGTTCCTGACGTGCAACTTGAGGACGTCTTGGTTCCATAGCCTTGAAAGATCAAAAGAACGCCTCCGATTTAGGATCAACAAGGACAGAAGACACAAGAGTACAATACAAGAAAAGGAGAGAGAAACACTTAAATTTGAAAAAATGAACTAAACGGCGTGTACTTAAACTACATGGCTTGTTTGTTAAAACCATTTATATGGGAGTGTAACATTCCAGACTACACGGCGTGTTGTCCCAAAAGACGACATGCAATTGAACTACACTCCCCTGCCCGAGTCTCTTTGCACGGCTTACCAACACGGTCCTCCTAATTCTAAACTACACGACGTGTGCACTAAGGACACGGCATGTACAAGCCAGGCTTCGGCGGCCCGTGTAGCAGGTTACAAAGCCGGCCACACGGCTAACCCCTTACACGGTCGGCCACATGGCTAACCCCTTACACGGCATGTTCCGAACAAACACAGAGTGTATCAGAGAAGATAACATTGACTCGTGTTTTTCGTGACATGGCTGAGTACCTAGAAGATACTACATAGCGTGTTATTATAACACATGGCGTGTAATACACAAGTTTCCTGGACCTGTTTTGTTAGTGACACGGCCGGGTACACAGTTGACTACTACACTATGTGTACTTATGGTACACAACTTGTCCCCAATGATTTTCCGTGACCCTGTGTTTTTTTTCACACAGATAACAACACAGTTTAAAAACTACACTGCATGTATGAATAAAGTACACGCCATGTATTCTGGGTTTTCCCTGGCAGTAGATCTGAAACTGCTAAAAACACCGGGAACACTGAAAATCAAGAAGCTATCTACCAAATTCTGATCCGTGGGGGACCATACTCTCCACCAATCAACGCTTGTCATCATAAAAATTCATACAACAGGTAAACGACATAACAAACAATGATCCTCCAAATTCCGATCCTTGCAGGCCCATAACACCTCCAAGTCTAGAGCTTGGCTCCCATACTAATCAGAATGTAAAATAAGTAATACTCTATCAGTGAAACCAGTATTTCTATCACAAAAACTACCACAACAACATGCATAATATATAGAACCATAATCATATAAACTATAACGACACAAAACATGTGCATCACCCAACTATGAAATATAAGAAATGGTAACTCTTGAAAAAACAGAAAATTGCAATTATGAGGTAATATAGCTTTTCCCTGTACACGGGTTAATTACTCCTGCGCACAATTAAGTACTAACTACCCATTTCTTCCTATCCCTGGATATTTTCGCAAAACAGTAAGCAATAGTAATGAAATAAAACTCCTCTGATACCAATTTGTGATGACCCGAGTCCGGAGGCGCATAACGGGTGCCCCGTACCCGGTTCGCCACATGACCTCAAGCGCGTTTCCCCAAAAACCAGAGGCTGCCAACTAGCAGCGAGGGCCTTGGTGAGTTAGTGGGGAAACTATGCCCTCATTTAGTAAAGTATGAAACAGAAGAATAAACATAAACAATAGTGAAAGCAGTAAATATCATGCAACAACGTAACTGAAAGTAAAAGCAATGTCTGATATAATAATGATGCAGAATGGTACATGTATCTATAGAAAGGAGTAAGCAAAACAACGTTCTGAAATACAACTGAAACCAAAGTACTAAATGTAAACCACAACTCCAGCAGCATCGCGGGCCAAGGCATGATCCCATGCTCTACAGCTCCGTCCAGCAATCAAGTACCTGAGGTAGAAGGTCCACAATCCCTAACTATACATGCATCCATAAAATCTGTTTGGGCCGAAAGCAGGACCCAAAAAGTATGTGCGACTAATCCCAGTAGGAAAACACCACAAGATTTGTGCCCTACTGTCAGTGAGTGTTATATCAAAAGTAAAGGAAAATAAATGCAGTTAAAAATTCTACCAATAACCATTCACATTCATTTAATTACACTACCACGAAAAACTAGCAATGTTTTCTATTCTATGATAAGCAAGTAACACATCAGGTATCTAAAAAATCTACCTAAACACAATCAGTACAAAATCCATGATTGTTCTTTGGCGTGGTGGACTCGTCACAACCAACCATTAAAATTCACACTAACCCTCGGGGTGGCTTAAACTAGAAGACCCCTATAGTCCATTAATCAAACAAGGCACAAACACAATGGGAAGCGCTCACGTCAATTCCCCTATAGTCTTACAACGATAGCTAAAGACTCTCTGAGGATGCACTTATGTCTAATTCCTCATGTGGTCTCGATGTGTGGGTAACTAAGAACACTCTTGGGAAGCACAATGTCCTATTCCCATAGGTCCTGCATACAAAACTAAAATCAACAGACCCTCTAGTGAAGCACTTAATTGTCTATTCCCTCTTTGATCTCCCGCACCAGGTTCTCACATCCCCGAGCAGTCCATTCGTGCGTAATCGACTCCTAGAATCCCTAAGTAAGCTATACAAATACTTGGATAATATCTACCATACATTAAAATCAATCCAAAAATAGGCAACACATGCAATCAATGATAACAAGCAACTAACTATTGCAATAGGGTTGCCTCACGGCAACAGTGGCAAACAACGATAAAAAGCCTAACCGGAGAGGTAAACACCCATGGGGTGATCCTCAAACATGAAACCAAGAATAAATTAGTAGTAATTCATCATAAGATAACAAGATATCTAGGGAAGATAAACAATATGATCAATATCCTAAACTCGGGATACCCGACACATGGGTATCTGACACGTTTGCAACCAAAACTCAATGAAATTCAACGTAGGGGAACAAACCACCTACCTCGATCCTTGAATATCAATATACTTGAACCTCGGCCCATGAATCAGCCTAGAAAGGAGTAGATATGAAAAGATATCTAAAATGTTCAACCTTAGATATCTTACACGAGAGGAAGAATCAGGAAATGAGGCTAAAGAAGAACCAAGAAGTCACCGCTGTTATTCTCCTGCAACCGACAGAGTTTGATTCAGACAACCGAGGAAGGATCGGTGGATCAGAGAAGAATCGGCCATGTTGGACATTATCGTCAGGATTAGGCGGAGAAGAAGACTTTTACGATCATTAGGCGTGACCCCGGGTCGATTATTGAAATAAAAAAAGTACACGGCGTGTACTCATAAAGTACACAGCGTGTAGTGGGTTTTTCCGTACTCTACAAAAATTTGTCTCCACGTCACCCCTACACACCATGTGTGTGGCCCGGTCTTGGCCAACACACGGCTTCGAGTGGCCGAGGAGTACACGATGTGTACTCATAATGTAAATGGTGTGTACTCTGAAAATTTCCAGATTCTCCATTTTTCCTTAAAAAGCCCGTAAAAGAGATATGTACTTGAAACTGAAGCTCTGAGTTCTTACAGATGCCTAATGATTTATATAAAATATTTTTTTAATATATTTACATAAACCATTATTTGAAATATTTACCAAATTTCAAATGAATAGTATTTTCTTAAATAATTAAATTTTATTTTTAGGCCTCTTTTATTTTAATTTGATTTTCTTATTTTATTTACTTATTAAGGAATCATAATTTTGATTACCTAGTGAGACCTGTTAGGGATTTTGAACACATACCATAATATTTCCATCAATAATTTTCAGATTTCACTCCACTATGTCCAATAAAAGAGTATGTTCCACTTGTATGATATTGCAGTTGCCAGTATTTTGGACTTGAAGTGTTGATTCACATAGGATATTTGTTTTTTTCTTAAAATTACATTGATGATATAAATTATTCTATTTTCTACCTATTTGACTTATCATATTGTCTTCTTTGGGAGTTTCTTTGATAATACATTTGTGTAACTTTTACATTCTATTTCTTATGTAGTGAAAACCATACCCAGTTTAATATTATATGATAATAGGTTATAGTGTCCATCCGATGGGGATTATGAATTCCCTTCGATAAATTCTATTTCATGTTGTGGTATTAGGGTACCTAAGAATCTGAGCTATTCCGTGATAAATTGTTATAAAGGGATCATTTTTTCCATATTTTCGTTAATGTCAGTATATGGTTGTGAAATCATATCAGGATATAAGAATCAATTTTGAGTGATTTCAAAGACCACACATATTATAACAAGCCTTAAGACAATATTAGTTATTTGAAAACGGGTGTGTGGGGATTAGGTAAATTCATCTCTATATTTTTTATTTAGAGAGTTATAATATAAATTTATTTTTTATTATATGATTGGATTTTTTTCCCATGATTCTATAGTTGTATTTTTTAGTAGTGTATCCTTTTCATTTCATCAATTTTTTTCAGATGTTCTTTAGTATCATGTTTTGAGAAGTTTTGTGAATAGGTCCCAATGAGAAGAAATTGGTTAACCACAATGAGCATATCCTATCATGTCCCAAAATCTAGATGTGGTTATTTTTCACGTTTTCCATCATCTTGGATTGTAAACAACAACTATTTCCAAACAATCCCCAGTTCTGGAACATTAGCGGTCTGAATTCATAAGTTATTACTAGGATTACATTTGATATAATACTCGACTGTTCTAAGTATCGATTAATTATATAAAGGGTGATTATTGGTTTAGGAGTATTCTTATTTTTATGGAGTTCATGGATACTCCTGATGAGATAAAGGTAAAATGTGACACCTTCAATCTGGAAGGACATACCATGCGATTTTAGGACATGATTGGAACTGAGAATAATAATGGTTCTTAGAGTGGATTTACATTAATGATTTTTAGGTAATATATATATATATATATATAATCGGGATATTTTGATATAATTTTTCAAACATGAGAAGGTTGGAAGGACAATGAAGGAATATCTGAATAGATTCACAAAAAATTTGTAGTTTTCAAAAAATATTGTATCAAATGAGACAATGAACAATCAGTGGTTGATTATTGTAATTCAATATGAAATTAAGTCATATAATTTAATGCTAAAATAGTCTTCTAATTTTGAAATGATGGATAGTGTTTTCATGGTCGAGCATGGTTTGGATGGTAATTTAGGTATGGTGGGATGTCCTTTTACTCCAATTGTATGTTCTATTTATGCATTTTGGGAGGTCATTTTATTACCAATTTAAGGATGGATTGGATCATTTCTATGAAATCACAAATACATTGTTATCTTCAAGGGGTTTATTTTTCTGTTCTTGATGGGAAGTGATTTATCATTTATAGATAATGAGGCCTAGGGTCAAGTTTATTTGGACCATCATTTCTATTATTATGGAGTATAATATTTTTTTACATTGATTGATAATCCTTGAGTGAAGATCTACTAATAGTAATCATTGAGTTTCTTTATTTTGTCCCTTTATACATATTTGTTTTCAAATATTAAGGAAGGTAGAGTTTCGTAATGACTAAGTTCCTAGTACTCAATGAGTATCTATTATATATTATAACATGGAACCAGTTAGTATGAATGAGTTAAAGAGGTATTTGGATAATATTTTAGAGAAATTCATTATACACATGAGTGTGTCACTATATGCAGAACATGTTCACATTTCCAAGAAAACTGATATGGAAAATCATCTTTGTGTTGGTTATAGAAAATAAAACAGAGTTATTGAAAAAAAAGTAATTCCTTCCATGGATTTGTGATATATTTTAATTCTTGAAATTGTAGTACTGGTGTTCAATGATTTTTTATTAATCAGGTTATCACTAGTTATGAATTAATGAATATGAAATTTCACAAACTACAATCCTAAGAAGGAACGGTAAATAATAACACATTTTCATTACATTTGTTCTTATAAATTCGCTTAAAATATTTAAGTCATTGATGAAAAAGATTATCCCACCATATCTACTTACATTTTTGGTTTTATTTGTATATTACACATTTATTTACTCTATGGTTATGAAGGGTCATATGTATCAATTGAAAGAAGTTCTAGAATTGTGGAAAAATCACTAATATAATTCCATGATATAAAAATGTGATTTCTAGATTAATTAATTAATTTCCTTGGAAAACATGGTGTTTGAACATAATATCTATATAGATCCAAAGATGGTGAATAAAGATTTTTCCTGGGATCAACCGTGTGCTTCTTTTTATATTCATAGCTTTGAAGGTATATCATAGTAATATCAGATATTGTTAAACTATATATAGAATTTTTTATCTCGGAATACCACATGAACTCTTAAGTGAGAAAAATTTGATTGGTATGAGAAAAATCTGATTTCCTTTGATGATATGAAATATATTTTGAATTTAGCACCGACGTTGACTCTTAAAAATGAGAGGTAGTGCTATTTGGTTTTTTAAAATGTAGTGGGATAAAATTTAGTCTTTGATCTTATATAGGGTGAGAACATCATTAAATATGTCTCTTAGTACATTACAACACACTAGAACAATTACATAACCCATGAACCTGAACTCCAATTCGTGATGAATGTTGCATAATATTTATCAGAAATACCTTTTTTTCGAAATGTATATTGTATTTCTACCACTAGATATTTAGTTAAATATTCTCCTAAAACGGTTTCAATATCATTTGAAGGTATTTTATAGTGTACCTTCAATCCATTTAGTTGAATATCACCTATGACCAGTGGAAATTTAATTTCATTATAAATACTTGGATTGGGAAACTTATTACCCAATCCATGATAGAATAATTAGAATAGTGGACCTTGGTGGATATTTTTTGCAATGTTTTATATTCGAGTCCAAGAGATAGGGGATGAGGTTGTACTGGATATTGTTCAATTTACCTCAACTCTTCTCAATATTATTATTCATGAATAAAATGTTGCTAATGAATTCTATTCCATTATACACTCCCTTTATGGTTGTGAGATAGATGATGAAATGTTGTTATTGACGAAGGGAAATATATGTTTTCACAATTGTTATTTTGTTCCATTATCATTGATTAAAGCGGTGATTGTGGATTTCTGAAAATCTTAGTTGTTTGTGGATCTTGAAACCACAATGACCTTCTATAACATTCAATGATGATTCATGTAACCATATGTGAGAAAATGCACTAATGTCTCCATTTCACAAAGTTTTACATTCCAATAGATCATGGTTGAGTACCCAAACAACTTCATGTTTCTTTCATCGACATACATTTCATACATGGATGTGTGTTGAGAGTTATATGGAAATTTTTCTATTATTTCTATGAACCTAGATAATGATGAATGTGATATTGGTTGTGATCGATAAGATAATCATATCATCAAACATTATACCCATTCTTGTTGTAACTATTGTTGAGGAATTGGGAAATCATTATTTAAGGTATAATATTATTATTCGTTGTATTCCATAATTTATTTTATCTGATATAGGTCCTCTATAGACTTCTCTATTTTTTGAGAGAAATCTAGGAGGCCCTAAGATCCCATGTTCACATGAGTATAATAGACAATTAAGTGATGGATATCAATATTGATAGAGAGATATAGATTCATTAGGATGAATTTTGTTTCAGTAATCATAATTTTAGTATAAGTATGGATTATAATTTGGTATTGGTTGAGTTTTACTATAACAATAGTTACCAGTCAATGATCAAAATGTCTCATTCTAGGGACTTGTTTCCCAACCTTGAAAATATCTATTGTGTTGGTATGATATTGGTGAATGGTCCAAGGTAAGATATATCGTGGTTCATGAGGCAACATAAATGATTTAGATTACATTCAAATATTTTTTGGGAACACTAATTATATTAATATTCTGATGATAATCACTATAGACATTTGGTATTTCCACTTACTGATTATGTTTTCATAAATTAATCCCCTCATTTGGCTCATTAAATAATTTAAAGGATCTAAAATAATTCCCCTCATTTATTGTAACTTTTGTGGTTTTTGACATTGTGGGAAAAGTGGATTACCATTAATAAAATGTGTTACTACTGATTTTGATACATAATATCCTATAAGGGTATTTGATTGTAAATACTAGGTACATCATGTGAAGATGATTCCATTTTATTGACATGATATGGAATCATTGTTTAGATGATCATTTATCATTGGAGAGAGTGTAATTGATGGGAGATCAGTGGCCTAAATTTTTTAAATTTCGTATTTTAAAAATTATTCCTAAGGAAGAAATATTTCTATGATCGAGACGCTGTAACTTCATGTTATTATTTTTAGAAGAACCTAAATAATTTTATCAATCATTTATTGGGCCTCATTTCAGGGTGCTTTAGGTGAAATATTAATATTTTAGTGGGATCCTTGACTACGCCTAATTGGTATATGGTTTACCCCAACCATTCACTAAACAAGTCAAAATCACTAAAACCAAAATACTGGTTGTTTTCAAGTATAGAGAATCATTGGAGAACGAAATATCCCATCTATATGAAACCACATACCCCATTAGCGTATCTCACAATTAGGGTGCATGATTTTTCAATCGATGTGGGAATTCCCCAGAAACCGCCCATTCATGGATTATTATTTTTGATTTTTAAAAAATTTCTCAAACCCATGTATGAAATTAATATCAACCCTAAATATTTGTATTATAATAATTTGTTTACATAGGACTCTAAAGAACCACTTTTTTTAATTTGACAACCCTTAAAAGGTGAATTTAATCTTGGATAACCTAATTTGATCCATATTTGTTATGATATCTTATCATAATCTTTCTCTATCATTCTCTATTTCATTCATATATAGTTTGAATTAAATCATATAATGGTTGATGGATCTAAACTCTATGATTTAAATCCTTAATATATTATTGATATCTATGTTTCCATTTTTTCATCATTGGAAATTCATTATACATGTGTTTGTTTAATTACATCAATTAAATGTAGGAGGTTCTATTGAGATTTTACATATTATAAAATTTTTTATTTTAATGATATAAATTTAATTTTATCAATTTAAATTTTTAAATAATAAAATCTATGTGCATGTGGATTTGAATTTATTTGGCATGAATTTTGTGTAAAAACATTCCAATTCCAATGGTATAGGAAATTTAGGTGTGATATGAATATGATGGAACATGTGAAATTGATATATGAAATTAAAATTTATGAAAAATGTATTGTATATAAATTTTTGAATCATATGATTGGTTTTATTTGAAAAATAATAATTAAATGATAAAAAATCATGGATTTCATGCTGAAATTGACATTGGCATATTCAATATAAAAATGAGTATATTGTATATTAAACAATAATTAATTTTTTTAACATTACTGATTAATTACACGAGAAAATGAATTCTTGGGTAGTTAGTGGTATATTTTGAACATAAATTCTAGGAGGATAATTACCTAGGAGTATGTTTATGATTATAACAATAACTAAACAATATTTATCAAGTAATCATATCTTATATATTATTTGATGACATTACTTTCCATTAATTGGGACTGGGTGTGGTCATGATGTCCAATATGAGATTGTATGGATCTTACAACCATAATCTATCAAATATATGGTATATGACCATGTTTTATATTGTGATTACATTTGTATACCGTCAATTTACAGTGAAACTCCTTTCCACATGCCTTATTATTTTTATAATTTTTTTATATTAAATATTAACATAGTCCATTATATGAAATATTTAATTCATTTGAATTGAAAATCATGTTTTGATCTAAATAAGATATTGTAATTCCATGACTATTTTATTTGAAAAATAATTAATGATTTTATTTAATTGTTATGACATCTTATATAGAGCACATGGTGCTAACCTAGTTGGATTTTGAGCTCACAACTAGAAATTTCCATATAACATCTATAGATTTCCATATTCCAGGTTTGAAAAAAAGGAATGTGCCACCTAAAGGTGGTGGTTGTTGTTGATCTATTGGGTTTAGAGTGGTGATTCATATGGGATTTTTGTTTATTATCTTATTCTTATGGAACATGTGAAATGTAAAATTTTGGGTTTAGTTTAACCTATTTGAATTTTATTACTATTTTATTTGATAGTAATCATTACGCATATTAAACTATATTTGTTTCATATTCTCTTTATGTCACAAATACTAATCCATCTTTTATATTGTATGAATCTGAGTGTTAGGCTACAATATTTCAGGATTAGGAATGACCATTGGGATATAACATGATGAGTTATGTATCCAATAACATGGTATCTAATCTGGTTAGTGACAAAATACATTTTCACATTTAAATATAATAATCCAAATATATTTTCCCTCCCTATTTTTTCACGATCCGTCATCTAGGGCCCGTGCAGTGACTACCCCAATCCCGCCTTCCGTAGGGTAGGGGTTGGCGACTAGCACCAAAGACGTATTCACTAAAACTATGAATACATTGCCTTTATAAACTGTAAGCACATGCATCCAAGCACACATCAAGATATGAAGTCAAGTAATATAAGCAGTAAACACAGTGAGTGAAGTATGTAAAAGGGGCTATAATACATGCCCAATAGGAATGTACATGTACAAATGAAATACAATACAACTTAAGAAAGAGAAATAAAGCTACTGGGTCGTCCTCCGAGGTTCCTACATGAAGGGTAGGTACATATCCCATCCTGATCACTCAACTTCCACCCATTTCTTATGCGTACTGACACACTGTATGGTCCACCTCCCTGTATCACCATGTCCTGGTACTCTCAACCTTGATCAGCATTTTCTGTCATCTACACCAAACACAATGAGATTCGGGCATTCCCATGTAGGGGTGAGGATAACGATACTCAGTAGGGACCTCAAGACACTCAAGGTCTCAAAAATCCACAGAGGATAACACTCAATGAATGAAGTCAACTATAAACCCTACATAGGTATATTCCCATATATATACCTAAGTTATCAATTGTAAACATCTCAATCATGAGGAAACACAGGGTCCAACTCAAGATCCCAAAGCTCAACTGTTCCACAAGGAAGGAAAACCAAAAAGGCAAGTACCACATAGGTACACCACAAAGGAGAATAAAACCAAGGTATTTCCACAAAGGAAAGAACAACATAAGTATGAACTCAGCTCACACCAGGTATAACCTAAGTACCGTATTGGAGGTGATTAGATATAAATACTGAATCTTCTAACTCTGTTAAGTGGTTGACCCACACAGGATCGCTCGGTGTTGACCCACACATGATCTCTAGATGTTGATTTACAGAAGATCACTAGGTGCTGGCCCACACAGGATCGCCCGGTGCTAACCCACACACAATCGCTTGGTGCTGAACCACACAGGATTGCTCAGTGCTGAGCCACATAAAATCGCTCTGCATTCTTCACGTCACAGCCAGCTACTGGGTTCCCACACTAGGCTTGCTCGTCTCCAGGAGGATCCGTTCCCCAAGCCACTGTTCAATTCTCCAAATTCCATGAAGTCACATGTAGAAGTATCTCAATGTTCCTCCACATCATAGGGGTCACAATATAACAGACGACGTGTCAATCAGACGCTTGATATGTGATTTATTATCCATTTAGTCTCGAGGGACCGATTAGATTCGTGTTCGATCTAACATGATCGTACCGCATCTCAATCCAAATCTCTAGTGGGGTATACTCAAATGGACCAACTCGCTCCAAGGTTTTAAGCACCATTGATGGTTCGTTAATTGGCCGCCCGGTGCCAGAGTTATGGCCTTAAGAGTGTAAATGGGTCGAACTGGGTCCGGGTCCATTCCTACTCGGTCAGACCGACCCGGTCGGGTTTGACCCAGCCCGACCCACTAGGTCCCACCCGTTGGGTTCGTCTTGGGCTTCCCAGTGGCCCGTGGAGGGTGCCGCGATGGCGGCTCGACCGCGGGGGTGCCGCGAGGGAGCGGGGCAGCTCGGCAATGGGTGACGCAAACTACCACGGGGGCGGCACGGTAGGGCTACAGGGTGCCGTAGACAGAAGCATGGAGGCACGACAAGGATGAGGGGCAGTGTAGTGAGGCCATGGGGGGAGATTCAAGGCCATGTGTGGCATTGGTTGTGGTCAGCGGAGGTCGCGAGGTGGTGGTGGCCGCAGAGCAGCGCCGTTGCGTCGCCGCCTACGTCACGGCCGACGGTGGTGCCAACCTCCATTCTCGTGCCCCTTCATGGATGGTCACTGACCTCCTCCATCACCATGAAGACCAAAATTCAAAACCAGAATAGAGAAGATAACAGTCCATGTTTTTTTGGCCTTCAATCTCTGCATTATAGAGTTAGTAAGTTCCTATAATCTCTCTTGAATTACGAAGAGTCATCAATAAAGAAAAGGGAAAAATTTCAAACATCCACCATACCTCATTTGATAAGTCAACATAGGTTGTGTGGAATGTGACAACGTTTTTTGGGATAGAAGAACAATTGTGACATCATCATTCCCTCAATCATCAATTTTTTGATGTTGAAGTTGTTCCTCATCAACAATTGTCCCAAGGAAGAAGTTAGATTCATAGTCGATGTTCTTCGTTGGCATTCATCATTGGAGATAATTCTCCTAATACTCCATTTCTCACCCTTTTTCCATTATTTTCCCTCAATTCCATCAAAAATAAATTACTTAACATTATAGAATATGTTGGAAAAATTTCAAAATGGATTAATTAATTAATTAAATTGGTGTATCAAATAAAGGGGGGTGGCATATATAATCACATGGAAGTTCAATAGGCTTCCCCTTATTTAAGGGGGAGGTTGAAAGGGGTTTAATCTTGGGTGGTCCCCACTACAATAACCTATCATGGGAGGTTTTAGGTTCAGTGGTCCCCACCTCTATAGCCTCATGGGGAGGATTAATTCAGGTGGTCCCCACCTCTAACCATCCACAAGGAGTTTCAAAAAAAAATGTTACACTAGTTTATTTTATTTTATTCTATAACAAAAAATAGAAAAAATAACTTCCACCCTAAACCTAATACAGTTGTGGTGAAGGTATCCTTAAGCGAATACAGGAATTTTGAGCACAACGGAGTCCTCATATTTTAATTCCATGAAATGTTTCCAATTTTTAAAAAATCCACTCACGTGTTTACGAAACATACTAGAAAAAATGTTCAGAAATTAATTTTGGGCACTATGGGCCTCAGAATCATGCACCATCAATTTTTGTGGACTTGTAAAATTACCATTTAAAAAAATACATGGAAATATTGGGTCTTTACATTATACCCACCTCAGGGATTTATGTCCATGTAAGCCACAACTAAAACATAGGGAACAAGTGGGTGTACTGAGCATGTATCACAGCCTCCTAATCCCATGTGCTATGCTGGAGGTTCCTGTGCTACTAGTGAACATGTACTAGAGGTATCTACATTCCACGTAGGACCCATCCTTTCATTCTTCAATCTCTATAGGAACCTCTGTAAAAAATTCCCCATTGTCGATGTCAATCTCACCATGGTTGATGATGTGTGTAGGGTCGTGCACGTATCTCTTCAACTAGGATACATGGAAGATGAAATGCATTCGGTGCAAATGAGGTGGAAGAGCTAAGCAGTAATCCACCTCGCCAACTCTGCTGAGAATCTGAAATGGTCCAATGAACCTTGGAGATAACTTTTCACCACTACCAAATCTCTGCAAACCTCATCGAGGTGAGACCCGTATGAATACATAGTCACCATCGACGAACTCTAGAGGTCTCCCTATCCTATTAGCTTACGAATTTTTCATACTCTGTGTTGTGTTCATCCACTCCTGGATGATCTGCACTTTCTATGTGGTAGCTTGTACCATCTTTGGACCCACTAGTGTTGACTCCCCTACATCAGTCCAACAAAAAGGTGATATGAATGGTCACCAGTACAATGCCTAGAAAGGTGCAATCCCAATGGTGGTGTGATAGATGTTGTTGTATGAAAACTCCACCAAAGGAAGGTGATCCTCCCAACTACAAACGAATTTGGGGACACAAGAATACAACATGTCCTCAAGGGTCTAAATGATCTGATCATTCTAGCCACTCGTCTGAGGATGGATGGTGGTGTTCAAATGAAGCTACATCATGAAAGCCTCCTGAAACCCCTTCCGTAGCTGGGAAGTAAAACAAGCATCACGATTGGAGACAATAGTCGAGTGTACTCCATGTAGCCACATAATGTCTTTCCCATAGAGGCATCCCCTGCTCTCTACTAAACCATGCTCTCTGATCGGTAGGATGTGGGCCGACTTGGTGATTCAGTCGATGATCACCCAGATCGAGTCATGAACTCTGGATGTACGTGGAATAACCATCCTGAATTCCATGGATATACCATCCCACATTCACTACAGGACCTATAAAGGATGAACCAAGTCTACTGGAAACAGATGCTCTGCATTCACTTGCTGACAAGGGTGGCAACAAGAGACAAACACTATTACTCACTTCTTCATTCCTGGCCACCAGTTTTGTCGTCAAAGATCCCAGTACATCTTCGCCACTCCAGTATGTACCTATATAAAGGATTTGTGGAACTCCCTCAACACTTCCTCCTAAAGCAACACTGGTACCATGGTACATCCTCTGAAAAGAATGACATGCTTCCCACCTTCAAACAATCAATCAGGTGCATTTCCTGTGGATATCTGAGCACGTCGTCTCTCGTAGTCAGGGTCCCCACACTACGCCTCCCTGACTCGCTGAAGATGTGGGGGAGTGACATTAAGAGACTGAAGTAAAACTGCTCCATCTCTATCCACAAAGGATATCTGCAAAGCGGACAACTGCACTATTTCCTCACCTAGAAGCCATATACCAGACCTCTTAATGAGTGAATCTGCTACAACGTTACCCTTCCCAGGAGTATAGACTCTCTCGATGTCATAGTCATGGAGGAACTCAAGAAAATGTCATTGTATTGGCTGTCAAGAACCATATGTGATCACTGCTCACTCCTGCATCATGACACATCCGAGCCCAATCCCTGATCCATCGCATTATAATATGAACCCTATGCCCTCGTCTAGAAGCCGTAGGATTGGGGCTCCAGTCAGCCTCTACCTCAGCACCTGAATAATCAGTTGGCATCTCTCCGACCACATGAAGGGTTTCCCCTTTTTTCGTCATGGATGATAGTAGTGCTGAAAATATAGGGAAATATGGCACAATGATCCAGTAGTATCTAACCAAACCCAGAAAACATTGTACATCCATCACACTCCTGAGTGGATCCAGAGATAGTACTTCATCAATCTTCACTGGATCCACTGCAACTCCATCCTCCGATATGACATGTCACAGAAACTGTACCTCTTGGATCCAAAACATTCAATTCTAGAGATTACCATAAAGTTGGTGCACTTAGAGTGTGTATAGTACTACCTAAAATGATAGGCATCCTCCTCCCCAATTGATGAGTACATTGTAAATTCATCAATTAAGACTACTAAAAAGAAATCAAGGTATGACTGAACGAACATGTTTCTGAGTCCCATGAACACTGTTGGAGCATTGGTTACACCGAATGTCATAACCAAGAACATGTAGTGGCCATAATGACATCTGAAATCCATCTTATAAACATCTTTTTCTCGTACTCTGAGATGGTGATAGCCTGATCCGAGTTCTATCTTCGAGAACAATTGTGATCCCTTGAGTTGATCAAAGAGGTTATTAATCCTCGGATGTGGGTAATTGTTCTTCACGGTCACCTAGTTCAGGCGGTGATAGTCAACTGCAAGCCTCAAGATCCCATCCGCCTTCTTGGTGAACATAATTAGGGCTTCTAAAGGAGAATAACTGGGCCATATGAATCCCTTCCCCTTCAATACCTCTAGCTATAACCATAGATCACGAAGCTCTGCGAGAGCAATATGATACACTGGTATAGATATCAGAGTCATCCTGGGGTACAAGTCAATGTAGAACTCTACCTCCCTATGGGGAGGTAGACCCTGAACATCATCCGGGAAGACCTATGCGTACTGGTCCCCAACTACAAGATAACTCAAACTCTCCACCTCAACTACTACACAGGTAAGACTAGCCAACTGATTAGTGTTTGGCTACACTCTCCTCTAGGTAAGTCCATCCTCCTTTTCAAAGGCCCCCTTCTTGCCTGTGAAGGATAACATGGTCTCATCCATGTGGGAACAATGAAATTTGTTCATAATATATTTTTTCCATACATGGACTGTAGATAACCATTCCATAAACAATATGATGTCGTAAGGCCTTGATGTCGCTACTAAGAGATCCCAGCCGATTCTCTCGCCTCATATAGTAAGCTCACACTGCCGGAACCCATTCAAAATCGTTGAATAAGCTCTTGTAGGAGTCTCTATATGTAAGGATAAAGCCAGAGGCTCTGTTGGAATCCCTGAGCTTCGAACAAGGGAAGTGGAAATAGAAGATTTACTAGAACTTGTGTCTATAAGTACCACAACTGAGGTGGAGTAGACACAGATCATTCATCGTATTATCTCCAAAGCACCGTGATCGTAGGCCTCAACTACCTAGAGATAAGCTCCACACTCTCCACCTACTCTTTACGGTTGGGGTCAACCTCCTGGTGGCGGTGGAGGTAACATCTTGAATCATCGCCCACAACCATCAGCATAGTCAACTCCTCTGCCACATCCACTGGCTCTGTACAGACCTCCTCAATCGAACCTATTTCTCTACTTGGGTGGTCCTATGACAATCTTCTGATCATCTTTATAGAGGGTCAGACAGTCATAATCCATGTGACCCTACTAACCACATACGTAACACTTCATGCTCCTGGAATTACTTACTATTCCTTGTGTTCCCCACAAAACTGAACATGAATCCTGCGTTCGTCACTTGTAGGTCAGGTCCTCTTGGGCCTCTGTGTCATTTGTCTACTGCCAGCTGCAGAAGAAAAAGCTACATGATGACTAGTAGTGGGTCTTTCTTCTGGTGACTGCTTAGAAAGGAAACTCTCTACTAGGAGGGGTCTCACTGACACCCCCGCATGTGTCGGGATGCAGAGTGAGATCATGATAGCCAGAATCTCACGGCGGAGTTCCTACTTGAAGGTCCAGGCCCGGAAGAATGGGTTCCACACCATATCTGTGGAGTAGTGTGAGAGGTTTGTGATCCTCACTGAGTACTGAGCCATAGTAACGCTACACTGCTGTAGATGTAGTAGATCCTGAATGTGCTCTGTGAGAAGAGTCACTGGGAAAATCCCTGCCCGAAACAGGCTGTCGAAGTCTGCCTCGAGAAGTGTCACCTCGTCATGAGCCTAGAGCATCAACCTCCACCATATTCCAACTGCAGCCTTTATAAGTTTTGAGGTAATTATCACCATGCCTTCAGCTAGTGTCCCTAGTAGTCGGATGACTCCCACCAAGACCTCCATCCAATCCTCAACCGCCTCTGGTTCCGTCTCTCCGATGAACCTAGTAGTCCTCTAGCGATGGAATTCGTGCAACAATATCAAGCAGCATGCATCATCTGCTTTTGGGGCCGCTGGCATTGGTGGCACAATGGGTAATGGTACCGTTGGTTCCACTACTAGAAGAGGGCCTTACACCGAGGCCTCTTTTCTCGGTGGACTATCTGTGCATACCACTCTTGGAACCCAAGCTGGATATCTTCGTGGAGGCATCCTGAAATGAAAAAAGTGTGACAAGGTCAAAATGTTATACCTGGTGAGATGACTCATGAGATCACAATGAAAACTCTTTGAAACACCCACACAATCAGTTTTTTTCGTGTACTGAGTCAGAAATCAGATGTCAAGGTCCTGGTGTATGGATACTTCGGCTACCACACCAACAGTGGATTCCTTGAACTGATAGACACACTCACTACACATTACAATGTTGTCATTTAAAAGATCAGAGTCATATGTTCTACTGTAGAACCGACTCCTATGATACCAATTTCTCATGACCCGTCCCCTGGGGACAGTTTCGTGACTACTCCATGCCCGCCGTCCATAGGCTAGGGGCTGGCGACTAGTACGAATGATGTATTCCCTAAAACTGGGAAGGAATTGCCTTTATAGAATATAATCACATGCAACCAATCACACTACATGATATAAACATTAGCAATCTAAATAATAACTATAGTGAGTTTTTTAAACAAAAGAGGCTAGAATACAAGCCCAAATTGAATGTACAAGTACAACTGGAATATAATACAATTGAAGAATGTGAAAGACAACTACTAGTTTATCCTATGAGGTTCCTACCTAAAAGGAATGTACAGATCACCTCCTCAGCACTCCACATCCACCAGTCCCCTCTGCGTACCAACATGCCATATGGTCCACCTCTAAGAATAGTAAAGTCCTGGTACTCTCACCCTCGATCAACATTGTCCCTCATCTACACCAAACACAATGAGGTGCGGGCATAACCCGAGCATGGGTGAGTGTAACGATACATAGTAGGGACCCTGAGACCCTCACGGTCTCACAAATCCTCAATGTAAAAACCTCAAAGCATGTAGTCAACTATCAATACTACTTAGGTATATTCCCATACATATACCTAAGTTATCAAGTATACCCATCTCAATCATGAGGAAATACAGGGTGCTACCGAAAAGATCAATGCTAAACTGTTCTACATGGAATAAAACACACAAAGTCAAGTACCACACATGAACGAACTCATCTCTCACCTGGTATAACTTATGCACTGTAGTATAGATTATTATATGTAACTACTGATTCATCTTACTCTATTAAGAGGAAGACCCACATAGGATCTCTTGGTGCTCACCCACAATAGATTGATAGGTTATGATCCACATAGGTTCTCTAGGTGCTGACCCACAAAGGATTGCTTGGTGCTGACTCACAATAGATTTCTAGGTGATTAACCACACAGGTTCGCTCGGTGATTACCCACACTGGATCACTCTTCATTCTTCACGTCACAGCCAACTACTGGGTTCCTGCACTGGGGTTTACCGTCTCAGGGAGGATCCACTCCCCAAGCCACTCGTCCATACTCTAAATGCCACAAAGTCCCATGAAGAAGTATCTTAAAGGCCCGCCACATTATAATGGTCTCAACGCAATAGACGGCGCGTCAACCAGACACCTAGTCTATGAATTATTATCCTTTTAGTCTGGGGGGCCCGGTTGGATTCATGCTCGATCCAACCAGAACACACACCATCTTAATAAAAATCATCAGTGGTACATACTCAAAGGGACCCTCTTGCTCCAATGTTACTAGTGACGTGAAGGGTTCATCAAATGGTCACCTGGTGAAAGAGTTGTGGCCAAAAGAGTGCAAATGGGTTTAAGTGGGTCTGGGCACAGTCCGACCCGGTCAGAACGACTTAGCCCAATCCATCCTGGGCCAACACAATCTAGGTCAACTTGGACCTACTCGCTGGGTCCAGCCCTACCTGCTGGGTCTGGCCGGACCCTATGGATCCCGCCTGACCTGTGCTTGGCAGCCCGACCCGCTAGGCAGACCTGCAGGCCGCGAGGGGCTCTGGAGCAGTTCGGCCATGGACGGGGCAAGTCCGCGGGCGGCGTGAGGCCGTGGGGTGGATCAACCACATAGGGCTCCTTGATATTGGCTCAACCATGGGGTGTCGCGAGGGCATGGGTCATGTCGGTTGTGGGTGGTGCAGACAGCCGCGAGGTGGCACTGACAGCTGTATGGCTATGCAGCAACACCGCGGGGTGGGGGCGGCCGCGAAACAGTGTCGTTTCGCCGGCGCCTGTGTTGCAGCCGTGGGGGTGTCAGCCGCAGTTTGTGTGCCCCTTAGTGGTTGGTCGCTAACCTCCTCAATCATGTAGAACACCACAAATCATCAGAATAATAGTGTAAGGGATGAGCCATGTTGGTTTGGCATGCACTCTCTACATTAGAGAAGTAGAAAGTGGCAATAATCTCTTTTGAATTACAAAGTGTTTTCACGAAATAAATGGGAAGAGTTTCAAACCACCACCCTACCTATTTTTATTTGTCAACAGAGGTTTTGAGGAAAAAGATGACGTTGTTGGGGATAGATGGATGCCAGTGATGTCAGCATTCCCTCGATCATTGATTCGTTGACGTTGAAGAAGTTCCTCGTAAATGATTGTACCGAGGAAGATGTCGAAGTCGAAGCCGAAATTCTTCATTGGTGTTCATCGTTGGAGAGCTTTCTACCAATTCTCATAGTTTCTCCCTTTTTCAAAGAGTTTCACCCAATTCCATCAAAAACTAATTATCCAACATTATAGAAAATGTTGGAATAATTTCAAATTAAAAAAATTAATTAATTCAGTTGGTGTATTAATTAAATATTGGGGGTGGGGGTGGCATAATTAATCAAGGAGAAGTTCAAGAGACTTCCCCACTTTTAAGTGGGATCTTCAAAGGGGTTTAATATGTGGTGGTCCCCACCACCATAACCTGTCATTAGACATTTTAGGTTCAGTGGTCCCCACCTCCATAACCTCATGGGGAGGTTTAATTTTTGTGGTCCCCTCATCACTACATCTAAAAGGAGTTTCAAAATAAAATAAAAATAAAATGTTATAGTATTTTATTTTATTTTAATCTCTCATGAAAAAGTGACAAACTAACTGCCACCCTCGACCTATTTCTTTCGAGGTCAAGGTATCCTTAAGCGAATACCAGCACTTTGATTTCATCGGTGTCCTCAGATTTCGATTCTGTGCAATGGTTCAAAAGTTAAAAAAACCTGACTCACACGTTTACTTAACGTACCATATAAAAATGTTCAAAAATAAATTCTTGGAACTCCGAGCCTCAGAATCACGCACCATCAATTTTTGAGGACTCATAAAATTCTCATTTAAAAAAAACATGGAAATTCTAGGTCATTACATATTTATAACATTTTCGAATAAAATAATATTTTATACACTAATAATTATATTCATTGAGGTTAACTTGATGAACTACCTATAACATTAAATTTTCATGTAAATATAGTATAATGATCCTAAAATCATATTTTATCATACTATTTATATAGTGTATTATTATTCAAATGTAATTTTATTTATCATATTCGTCCATTCTTGCAACATCTGAAAACCCTTCAGTGGACTTTGGTTCAACGATGTTCTCCAATTTGATGTCATGTATAATGGTTCGAACATATTTTCATGATTTTCAGCCATGGATACATCATTAAAAATATTTATCTCTTATTTTATATCATATTTTTTTTAATAAGTAAATGTAAACAAAAAAATGCAGTTATTTCTTTATATTAGGATTATTTGGATCCCATAGAGAATTGGTTTTAGGTTGTATCGAATCCTCCCATACACATGCCACATTTTCCATTTAATCATCCCCATATACATCTCCAGAATATTTAGTGGACATATATTTTATTATATTTCAATAATAAATATGTGTGAAGATTATATTTTCTTTTGAAATTGAAAATTCATGGAATTATTATTGTCTATCATCCCATTTCTATAGATTGAACAACTAATCAAATGTTTCTGTTGATTATTCTCACAGTATGGTAGTGATCCGCATTACTCTTATCAAATATTTAGCTAATGATAATTAGCACTTCCAATCTTTCCATAAATCACTACATTTATATTTATTTTTACCTTTGGTAGGACCCTTCTCAACAATTAATTATCAGTGATTCCCTAATATTTTCATTCAAAACCATGATAATATTTTGTATCTATATTGAGGTAGAGGGAACATAAATATCATAACATACTGAATTATTTGTAAAAAACCAAATTATTTGAATAATATTATGGGTTAAATTGATTAATCCTGATGGACCTAACTTGATGAGTTTACTAACATATACAAAATGGATTTCCTTTTTAAATATACACCATAGTCCATTCAATAATTTAAAACTTCGTTAAAAAATAATGATTTGGACTCAATGAAATGTGTTTTTTATAGTACCAATATGATTGTGAGATGAATTTCTCATTAATTCTAAATAATAATACTAGTAAATTTTTTTATTTACATCCTCTTTTCTTTTTCATCAAATATCATTCATTCATTAACTACATTGGGTAAAGTGAGTAAGTCTACAATTTCCTCCACCAAAATAACAATAACACAAACATTTCCATATAAAAAAATTCAATAATAAAATACATTGAAATATATATATCATTGGAGTTAAAATTGAATAAACATATGGAATGGAGAATCTAACTATAGTATTAATAGAAAATAGGGAAAAAATTAAAAAACCCATTATATTAGAATCTAAATTATTTTATATTTCAATTAATATTTTGCATATATTTATTTTTGAGATATCCAATTGAACACAATTATGAGGATAAATTATATTAAAATAATCCACCGTCATTATACTTGATATTAGGATCATTCCAATGAAATTTTTAATTAATTTTTGGATATAATATTCTTAAATGGATACGATATTCCACATAAATAAATCAAGAATATCATTTGTGGGATATCACACCTCATGTAAAACACATATTTTCTATGGATGTGGGAAATCCAAAAACCCCTTAAAACCACATAAATCTCTAATCTAAGAGGTAATTTGGTCATCAATAGATTACAAATTAATTAAAATGTGATGGGCCTCAGGCATGTCATAAATCACATGATCTTGAATGACCAACATTCAAAATCATTCATTTACTAAACGATGATGTTGTTGAAAAAAAGAAACCAATGATAAACCAATTTGTGTCAGGGAATATTCGTCCTCCAGAAACGAGATTAGTTTTTTATTTCATCCACTAATGAATCAATATTAGGAATAGCATTCACTTTGAGAAAAGTGGGGAGATAATATTAGTTGTGGAAGGGATAATATGGGAAATATCTCAGTAGTAACCAACTATTTATATTTAATGAGAATAAGGATGAATCATATTATTTTCCATCTAAATAAAGTTAATAACCATCATAAACCTATGTTTTCAATTAACTCTGAAACCTAATGATGAAGTGTCATATTTTATCACATCCATATATAATGAAATATACGAAATTATAACAATTGGTAACATTAACCACATTCCTAGGGATTTTTCACTCTAACAATATAATAAATAATGTATTTTAATACACACTCCTTCCATATTAGAACAACCATAACCATATAATATATATATAAAGTCATATCTGATGTGGGTTGGACTACAACACTTCTAATGGAAACATATAAATCGACCCAAAATTCTCATTGGAACAAGTCCAAAAAAGGATCCACATATCAGTATGTGATAAAAACAACACTTTTTTCATGAATTTTTTGTTTCAAAAATTTGATGTATATAATCAACATAACCTTTCTATTCAATTGATAAGCCAAAATATATTCCACAACCTAGCATTATTGATCCGAAATTTTACTATAAATAAATATTATATTAATTAATTATTCAAAATGAATCATTGAACTAAACATAACTATGATATACTATAAAAAAAAGTCTTTTATATAATCTATGTGTTAAATTACAATTTATACTTGTAATTAATCATATTACTAATTCCAGGTTAGAAAAATGATGGAAATGTAATTTAGTTATGTATGTATAACTTTTTTACACTACATTTCTGAGATTATAAAGGGTGTAAGTTCACTAATGTTTTCCCTAGATCAATAAAATACAACAAAAAATAATATTGATAAAACTACAATCGTATGTGAGATGAATTCAAAATACATGTGATGTTTCAAAATATCCATCCGAGAAGAATTAGAACATCCTACTACAAGAAGATTTTATAATATTCTGATACAATTGATTGAAATATTTAGTATCTATGTAACAATTAAGTAAAGTGGCACAATATCATAAATGATAATAAAATAAGTTATTTATAACATGCATTTTATAAATTTCTCATTTTTTACAATAAAATAAAAATGATGTTCTATTATATATCAATTAATAATATAAATGAGAAATTATTATTATTAAAGAAGTTTTTTTATTTAATTAAATTCAATGATGATAATTATATTAAATTAAAATATATAATAAATATTTTTTACGAATCATATATGTAATTGAATGTTTGTAATTTTATTAGTAATTCATAAAAATTACAAATTAGAATTGTTAACATAAAAAATTGTTTTTTGGTGGAAAAATATAATTTCTCGTTTAATTTAATAATTTTATTGAAATATCTATAAATTAATTTTGAAAAAAATATCGTTATATTTTTATAATTAATATCAACATTACATTCAGATGAATTTATTTTACTTTTTGTAAAAGAATTTACTTTTCGGTAAAAGTGAAATATCATTTCCACCAAAACGTTTATATAAATATTATATATGAAATACTTATATGTTTATAATCCAAATTATTTTGTAATATATGAATTATATAATTAAAAATATAAATTGAAAATACCATTTTGGGTTTTGAAAACCAATTATTGTCATTTCAACTAATTATGTAATATTCTCTCATATAAGCTCCTTTTTCATTTATATTAAATAAATAATGATTTTATGAATTTTTAATTTCCATGATTTTAATGATGGATAACTATTTCACATTTTATAATAACACATTATATATATTGAAATTCAATAACATTGAGTATTTTTACATGAAATGAATTTTAACTATGAGGTAAATTGTTTCACAAAAACATGATTTAACATGTTAATTATTTAATGATAATATTAGCATTCCATAATGATATTAGTTGTTTAAAATTTATGATTTTTTTATATTTATATTATTGAAAATATTTTATTATGAATACCAATTTTTATATGGCATAAAAATTAATATACATGTATAGAAACTATTTTCTACATAAAATATGATTAACATGAAAAATATATAAGTAGAAGACATAAAAAAATTATAATAAATAAATGAAATTGAATGGATGAGGTACTCTTTACTATTTGAAAGACCCCACTCCAAAATATTCATTTATATACTGTTCATAAAATGTGACACATTTCCAACCATTATATACTTGTGAAAATTTTACAATAATTTCATTCTCAAAAGTAGTAGAACATTATATCACCACCCCTTCAAGACCACTCTCATAATTTAGCTTCAAATTAAAACACATACCATATTACTTTGATTATAAATTTAACCAATTTACATGATCCTTTTATCTTAGTTTTTTTTACATCAGACCTCAAATTCTAAGAGGTCTTCCTACAAAATACCATGGATCACAAAATTTTTATTTTTTCATAAAATATTATTTAACTTATATTCATTAAATAAAATATAATTTATTAATTTATATAATATTTAATTTATATTGGCTTTATATTAGAAGTTATTATTAAATGTTAATTACCATTAACAAAAAATTTTCAATTTCTACTAAAAAAATTAAACTATTATATATGCATTATGTGAATTTTATAATCAATGAAGTAATAATATATTTTATTCACCACTTTCTATATTCAATATTAATCATGTTTCATTTTTTTAAAATATAATTATTATAATATAATAAATTTTTTTGGAGAAAATTTGAATTAAAAATTCATTCTCTGTTATTATTTGATAAATGAAAATGTTAAATCTATTTTATAAAGACTACAGCATCCACATGGTAATAAATATTTACATTCATTATGTTTATTTTTTCCTTATTAAAGGGATTTTTTATTTGATTCATTAAAATAATTTATCTATATAATATCATTATTTATATTTAGTAATTACATTATGAATAATACACCCATTTGTTATTCATTATATTCCATCAATTATGGTTTGGTTACGTTATGGTTGATCAAACAACAACTATGAACAATAATTATTTAATAAAATATGTCATTAATAATAAAATAATTTATAAATTTTTGTTATAAACAAGTTATAGCAATGATAATATAAATAATTAAGATATAAAAATTCATTGGCTGAAACACCTGATATATTATTTTATAAAAATTCATCTTTAATAACCACAAAAAATATTAATATATTGAAAATATAAGAATATAATTAATTTAAAAAAGTTGGACTTTTATTAATCAATTGTGAATTATTATCATTTGGAGAATAAAGAAAAATAAATCCTCAATTATTAAACTATTACAAACCAATCATGATTACTCAATGTTGATATTTAAAGTACATAATTACTGAATAATATTCTTCTGAATAAAAAAGATATATAATGGATACTAAAAATATTGACATCAATAAGTATTATAAAAAATTTCTAAAATTGTTTTATTTTATATATAGAATATTCAAGATGAAAATTAAAATTTAGGAATTATGGTATGGGATTTTTTAGTTAACTGTTATTTCATGAGACTTATTTCATAATGTGATATATGGTAACTTAAATATGATATGATTAAATCCTAATTAATTAATTTTATCACGTTTGTGGAGTTTTGATGTGACATATCATTTAATATTTTAAATATATTTCAATTAAAATGATAAAAATCTATAATTGGTTTTGAATAAAATTATACTTCAAATGTACAACTATGTTTACCAATATTTCCATGAAATAGTTACTATTTGTTTAAAATTATCTATCTGGGTAATATTATAATTTATAAACCAATAAAAATTTTAATATTATATTAATTATATGCTTCAATATTGATAAATATTTAATATTCAATGATATATTTTTTACATAGAATATTTATTTTATGTGAAACTGACCCCATCACATATTTAAGATTATGAGCCTCATTTTTTTCCACATGTGATTCTTTTTATTATATTTAATATATATATATATATATTTATTCTTCAATAATTGACAGATGGAGTTTCGTAATACATTTAAATTAATATAAAATTTTATAATTCGCCTTAAATGTTTTTTAAATTTATATTTCCAACATTGGGTGAAATATCATCATTAAAAATTTTCCATGTAAACTCATGATTCCATAATATATTATTTTTCCCTAAATATTGATTTATAAAAATTTATCACTTGTATATGAATTCCAAAATAACATGTTTTATGAAATATATACATATCAATATATATTCTGAAAAATTATATGATATTTAATCATTTCAATTTAATTTAAAAAATTATTTTAATTTGTTTTTCGGGAATGTCTATATCAAATTGAGTTTTTTTTTGTTTCTTTATGACATATGTCAAATTATACCATCCATATTATTTTCCTATACAGAATATGTAATTTTCATTTCATTTTAAGGACTTATAAGTCACTGCATTTTCCCCTCATAATAATCATCGTGTTATATAATTTTTTTTATCAAAATATAATTCCTATATGAATAAATTATACTAATTACATTAATTATAGGGTGTTCATCTGGATTCCATATATAAATTCATGTGTTAATTTTTTATCTAATAGTAAAACATTATCAAAATTATGTTAATATTATATTCCTTATTAACACGATTAAATGTCATTTAACATATATGTTATGTAATATCATTGGAGAAACATTAATTTTCATTCAATTTATCTTATTATTATCATTACATTAATTATAAATACATTATTTATGTTTTTCAATTTGAAAAGGCAATAAATCCTATATTCATTCTATGGGAAAATTGTAATATGATGAAGGAACACATTTAAACACAACGTGATCTTTATGATATTAAAAGTGAATGATATTCATATGATTGTATTATAAAACCTAATTAATTTTCAATAGTTATTTTGGATGAAATAAGTGAATGATTCTGATGTGGTATTAGTATATAGGGTTTATGATGGGCGGAAGCATATTCATACATCTAATACAATGATTTATTATTTATATACAATGAAATTGTTATTCAAAAGTACATTTTAGTTTCTCTAACGATGGTGAATTGTGGTTGTGGATCAAAAAAGTATTTTTTTACCAAGTAACATTTTGTTCCACAATTTTATGGCACAAAAATTTTATGGATATTATCATGGATACAAAATTATATCATGGAAATTTTATATTAAATATTTCATAAATTTCTTTTATTCATATTCAATGTAATATACTTTGTTTATACATACATTATCATCTTATTATCCCTTATTATATTTGAATTTTTTCATATTCTTTATCTTATAGAGGATCTGAGGTCACCCCATTCTTACGTGACCATTTCCATGGGCTATAAAGATAAAAATAATGTATTAAATATATAATATACAATATAATGTGGATAATTATTTGGATATGATGAAGGAATTCTAATTATTATACAGTTTCATGTATATATAAGAATATTTCTATTAGATGAAAATGAAAAGGAATCTGTTAGTTGATGTTTTATTATAATAGTTTAGTAATATTAACATATGTGACAATAGAAATTTAATTGAATGCGGAATTTTAGTAAATATAATATAATTTATATGATAAATATATTGTCAAATAACAAGTCGTGTCATTTAATGTTTCAAATGAAAAGTATTTAGAAATTAATTTTTTTGTGTGTGTTTAACAAATTACAATTTTTATTAGAGACTGTTTTAGATAACATTAGTTGGTTTAATACATGTTAACTATAATTTAATAGATCATAAGAAATTTCTGATAATATTATCAATTCTATAGATATGAAATTTTGTTTTTGGGGTATTAATGAATATTATAGGATATATGGAAATTGAAATCTTGTGACAAACATTGGATAAGACTAAGGGATGAATATATTTATAATTCATCATGAAAATTATTTAACAAAGTTGGGATTATGTATTTTACATAGACATTGTATTATTTTCTTCCTACTAACATGTAGATATAGTTATGAAATATGTTTAGTAGGGGGAAATCAACATGAAATATTCATGTTGAGTGTGAACTCAGTCTTTACTGAAGTGCATAATGTGTGGACCCACTACTACACACCTTGATATACACTTAAATGGGGAATTATTCTGTTAATAAAAATTTACTTAAAATCCTCCTCATTTTATTTTTTACATTATCAAATTATAATAAATAAAATGAGAAAATTAAACCAATAGAAACATAGATCAAACTAAGTTCCATTTACTATTTAATAAAGGATATTTTATAAATATCAATGGTTAATGACTTTTGAGGCAGAATTTCTCATGAAATCTTCTCAAAATATTAATATTATGATTTTAATCAACCCTGAGTTTTTTTAGTGGCCAAATCCTAACATACTGTTATTGGTAATGAAGGACATATTCAATGTGTACACTAGCAAATCAAGAGTAATATATGGATAATATATCAATCCATTTGTATTGTGATTTATCAATACCATCAAATAAGTGTTATAATTATCAATGTCAATATATTAGAGATGGTAAGTAGTACAATAAATAGAGTACATGGGTATTATGGAATATTGGGTTATTAATATAGAGATGGAAATAAAATTAGATCTCTATATATTATAAAATCTTGTAATGGGTTACTTGTTGAATGAATTATTGAAACAAGGAGTTCCTTCTCATATAGTAAGTAATGGTTGAATGAAAAATGATAATACTAGGGTCTATTAGAAAAATATAAAATGAAAAATTTATTCTTTTTGAGATACTTATAAGATTTTAACTAAATTTATTCTGAAAATGCATAAAATTTTCCAATCCAATGTCATAATATAACAACATGGAATGATAATAAAAAATCAAAACATCATCTTCTGGGGAATTATTTTCCAAAACAAATTCTAAAATGTGTTTTATAAATGTTGTGGAATAAGGGAAATCGATTATAAAAAAACGAAGTTATAATATTATATTTTTATATTGACCCACCAAATCCATTATTCTAAAAAAACAAACAATTATTATTTTATTTTTAATTATTATCAATAAATTATGGTGTTAGTATCATGGTATATGAAATATAAAATTCATATTGAATTATTATTTATTAGAATTTAAATCCAATATATATTAATTTTCATCAAATTTTTTCTGATTGTAGGTATTGATTTTATCTATTGACATTGAATGAATGAAAATTTCTAATGTCTTCAAAATAAAATAAAATAATAATCAAATGAAATCATATTAACACATTAATGAATTTGAAATTCCTAAGAAAAATTACACCTCATTATGATCATGTATTTAGGAACAATTGTGGATTAATAACTCATCATTAGTTATAGACTCTTATGATAGATAATATGGCTTCAATTATCAATATGAGGATATAGATAAATTAATTCTTTTGAAATTAAATTATATTTAATTTTTTTCTATTGATAACCTTTAACTATTTCAATTAACAATAGTAATAATAGGTAGAAAACTTTATTTATTTATGTATAGAGATATTAATAACATGAAATTACACCATAAATTAATATTATATTAATATCAGGTCTTAAATGAATCCATAAAATAAAAAAATTTATAATATAAAATAATACAAAACTTTATAATATAGTCGATAAATTAAGTGTCATAAAATGATGTAAATGTTATATGAAATATATATTAGAAAAAATAATGAAAAGACATGGGGTATCTGAAACCTCTCTCAGGAAGATAATAATATTTATTTATTAAGGAAATAATATCAAAAGTTTTTCCCAAATACTATTCATTTTCATAATAATTAAATTTATTTTATGAGTGAAATCATATACAAGAGAAACTCAATCTCATGTAAATATCCATTTGATCTATGATATTGGAATAACTACCCAATAAAATCCCTATAACATACCATATTCATAGATAATTCATGAATATCATTCATGATATTTGAAACAAAAACAAGGATAAAATAATAAATTTATTTTTAAATTTCATGGGTTAGTTATCACATGTAATGCACATATTTTTTAATTTCACATTAATTGAAAAAAATTGCATTTACTAATAAGTAAATAATATTAAATCATTCATTATCTTGTTAAGACTTTTTTTCCAACAATTGAATTTAATATTATTTATTTTTTGAGATTGAATATATCATGTATATTTCTGATATAAATAATTTATATAACTGAATGACCCGAATTTGATCAGTAATTAACGAGGAATAAAAAAAAGAATGGTTAGAAAAAGGAAAATATTTTTCTTCTAACAAGTATTCCAATTTTATTCTATAAATTTATATAACATTATGGAAATATTATTTTAAAATATATAATAATTTTTGAAAATTACAATTTCCATATTAATTTATTTATTTTTAAATTTTTTAAAAATTATAGTTCTATAGGTGAATAGAAAAAATTCAATTTTTACCCAAACAATATCTTTTAATTAGTTAATAAATTCAGGGAAGTGAACTAAAAATTAAAGGGTAATTTTTAATTATCATGTAAAATTATATATATTAATATTAATTAATTGAATATAGAAACCCATTATATAAAAAGTTTACAAACATAATAAATTACATATTTGTAAGTTTCATTAAATTAACTTATGGTTCATAAAATTACGTTTTTTAATTTAATATAATTCCTAATAAATATTATATCATATAAAGAATAAAATTTTAATAATTTAGTTTTAATAAATTTATTTCTAAGGCAATTTATATTTTCTTATTTTGAATACTCATAATTTTTTTTAAAACATAAAAATAATAAATGTAAAAATATAGATTCTATATCAAAACAATATCTAATAAATATTTTTTAATATTTGGAAGGATTTGATTAATATTACTTAAATAGGAATATTTTTAGGTATTAAAAATAAATTACCATTCTAAAAAAATGAAATAGAAAATAAAATAAATAATTGTAAAGGAATAAATTTTATGATTTAAAAAAGTTAAATAATGATTACACCGATTTTTTAAATGAATGGTTGAGGTGTGGGTAAAATTATATAATCCCTAATCCATTATTATCAATTATATTTATTTTTCATTTAAATTGAAACATGTGACATATTTATATATAGATTAAAAATTGACATAAATGCTATTAGCTCCACTTATTACTGAGGCTTCCACCACCCCTTTATGCACAATACCAATTTTAAATTTATATGATAATGATATACCATTATCCATAATTTAAAACATGTTCTCATTTCCTTAGTCCTTTAGTAATAGAACATTCCATTTCCAATGAATCCTTTAATGGAAATCCTAAATGTTCAACTTGCATATTTTTCAAAAAAAATAATTTGTTTTCATTGAAACATTAAATATATAAATTTATAACTAATATATAATTTTAATATTTTTTATTTTCAAAATTAATGGTAATGTGAATGAAAAATAATAATTAACCTTCTCTCCTTTGATCAGTTTATATAAATTATATTATCATCATTGTATTGTGCATGTTACAACTTTGATGGTGTGATCACATTCATTTATCCGTAAGTCATATTTTCACTGGTAATAAGAGTGATAATGAATAATAAATTTGAAAAAAAAATATTATAATTATGATGATTAAGATTGAAACTATAATTTAAAAACCATATCTCCATTTTCATGTAATTAAAATGTAAATCATGTATTGTGCAGTCTACCACCACAATAAAGTGGAGAATCTATTTTTTTATCAGCATCCTTTCACATTTTTGGACCATATTAAAATATTGATTAATAAATAAAACATAAAATTATAATATAATTATAATTCAATTATAATTACATTACAATAAATAAAACCCCTACCAAAATTATTATTATCTCTAAATTATATAATGTCTATATATAGATCTATCTAAAAACCTACCAGAAAATAGATATAATATTAAAAACATTGATGAAGATATAAAAACTACAATATGATTACTTATAATGTAAATTGAAAAATAATTATTTTATTTTGGGTTTTCAATTTTAATATATATATTAAGTTAAAAAATTATGGTACCACAATTCATTTGGTATGAATTCTTTTAAAACATGTATATCGTTAATTTCATTGATTAGAGAAATAATATTTTTTTATAGAATTTAATTATTAAATTTTAATTATTTTTTAAATATAATTATTTTATTTTATATTACATAGAATTAATTATTTTAGAGATTTTCATCATGAAAAACATCACTATTATGAATCTAGTTTATGTTGATTAGAATTACCCTAACACGATAAAAAATAGATTATTACTAACTAAAAAATACTATATAATTATCAAATATAAATAACTTTTTTGAAATGAATTATGATTTGAAATAGTTGAATAAAAATTGTTTTTTATAAATAATATTGATGAACTATAGTTGATATTAATTACCATGATAAACATATCACTTTATCATATTTTAGTTCATGAATAAAATTTTGCGATGTTTATAATGAAATAAATAATATCATGTTATTAAATCAAAAAGAAATAATTTTATCATAGTTATTTTTTAAGAACCAAATCATATTTACTATTACATGGATTTCAATTCTTATGAAATGAACATTAAATTTACTTTTGATTATTTTTTTTCTCAAACCATAATTGTTTTATTTCCATTACTATATTGTAATCATACTTATAATAAAATTTCAATGAATCATGGTATTTGTAATTATTTCAATAAAACATCATAATTTACATTTGATAATCAACGAGTTTTACATATTGAAAAAAATTCATTATCTCGTATATTATGTGATGTGTTCCTTGTATGTGATTCTAAATTAATCTTATTTTTTCAATCATGAAACTCCATTCATTCAATGTTCATATTCATTGAATTATTTAGAATGTATAATATTTAGTGTAGAAATAATTGAGTATGTTCATTTTATAATACATTATAATTCCTCAAAAGGTTTTAATATAACTATTTAAATTTTCATTTATTGTCTTTTTTCATGAATAATCCTAAAATATATTTTATCATTTTAAATTATTATCCATCCGTATATCATTGTTATTTTTTAGTGGAATTTTTATCCCTAATTTTTCATTTCTTATAAGTTACATTCATAACAACGTTTAATTGTATAATATTTCAATTTTAATAAATTTTTTCAAATGGATAGGTTTGTTTCTTATTTTAATATGTTTTTAAAACTGTCATAATTTTTCTCTCCCTAATGATGTAATTATTTTAAAATTTTAATGGATGATTACTTACATTGATGATTGACAAAATCCAACATCAATCTCTTAGTATCTAATGTGATATACTTATATTTTAGAAGTAGTATTAATCACTACATTATTCATTAAAAACCATTATTACAGTGTAACCATTATTTTTCATTGAATTTAATTATTTAGTTAATACAAATTTTTATAAAATTAATTAATTAAGTTCACTTATATTTATTCCATAAATTAATTGGGATGTAACAAAATATACCGTTTAACAATAAAAGTTTTAGTTTAAATTTAAATTTTTTTATTACAAATCATTAAGGATATATTCATAAATAAGATACTAAACATCATTGAATAAAAATTTATTTTCAATTTATCTATCATTATATGATCATTTATAGAAGCATAAAATATCAATTAATGTGGTTCCATTTAAGACGGTTGTTAAGATACAAATACTTTTCAACATTTTTTTGATGCGGTGAATAAAATACTATTTCACTTGTCCTTTATGCTATAATAATCGATCAATTTCTATTTTAATGATTTATTAATATAATGTCCTGAACCGGATCACCTCTAGGACATTGTCCTAACCTGTGCATCACATAACCTCAAGCGCATCTCACCGAATGCTAGAGGCTGCCGACCAGCATCAAGGACCCTTTTTGTGTCCATGGTGGAGACTTATGCCCTCATAGGTTTCAGATAATATCACAACAGAAGTAAAAAACAACAAATAATAAGTATCAGAATCATGAGAATAAATAAACTAAAGTAGAATCATTTTAAATATCCCAACAGAATAATAAAAACCAAGTGCAGAGACTCACAAAATTCTGTGAGGCCATGATTTGAGTTTAAACTAAATGTATGAAAAACAGAACTCAAACACACAGTCAACTAATAGAAAAGAAAAAAGTAGTAACTGCATCATGATATAGGCCCGGTCCTCTTCCCTAGTATCCATATTAAGTAGTAATGAACTGTCAAGCATCGAAATCAGCACGCTTCCCATTGTCAACAACTGCGAGCATGTAATCTACACGGGTGTCGACGACACCAGAGCATGGTGTGAGATAAAATACCAATAGGGCGACACCCATGGTGTATAAACCATTCCATTTCATTAAAAAATAAATATTTAGTGTGCCATTACATAATAATTTCAAATAAATTAATTGTAGTGCAATGAAATAAATATGTCATCCCGGGTCAGAAATGGCACCCGTGCGTAGTCACATGCTTCAGCCTAAGCTGATACTTTGAAAGTGTACCAGTAAGCATAAATACATGAACACACACACACATATATATATAACCCAAAAATCAAGCTAAAACCAGGAAATATTATACCCCAATCTTGTGCTTTAACATATAGTTCAAGTCCAGTTTCATCCCAGATTACATCCACATATCTGGAAAAATATATCAATTCTTAATAGACTCAATTATAAATAACATAATCCTTAAGTGTATCATTGTTTACAATTCATGTTGAGAGTTGGAGTCTAGTCTCGTCCTGAAGGTATCGCTACAGAACATATGTCAATTTATCCAATGCCACTGAGCCCATCCAAGGAAATCTTTTAAAAGACCAAGTATCGATCAAGGCATGGATTAACCTTGGTTCCATCCCAATCTCGAAAAAGGGGTTGAGTGTCATCCAAGTATGGCTTAGTCACAATTCAAACGGATCTGTCCTAATGGGTCTTTTTAGAACCGGTATAACTCAAAAGTATTAGAAAGTCAGTGGAATCCTCTGTTCGACAAAGCCAATGAATCCACCCCCGGCACATAGATGAAACCTATTAGGAACAGAGGATCTAAGTGAGGCCCTTAATATAAGACCAGACTCCTTTCCCTACCCTAAATTTAATTAATGATTTTCACAGCAGCAGATATGACATAATCAATATGTAAAGTCCTGACTTGAAAACTAACCAAATACACACATGCATCCAATGGTTTAAATTTAACAGTACAATACAAAAACATGAAAAGCAAAATACATATCATATAAACCATAGAGGATAATTCATATTTAAAAAATAAATTTTTCAGAAAAACAAGTTCCAATTATCCAATAATTGAAGTTTATGTTCAAGAAACTGTTTATTTAATATAATTACAATAAAAAGTTGCTTCACAACACATTCAATTAATCAAACAATAGTCTCTGCTAATGAAATAATACAACTATCAAGCCTTCATACCGAATGGGGTGTCCAGCTTTGATTCAATAATTCAAAAAACTATTCATTTATTTTAAAAACAAGAAAAAGGTGTTGTTCAATATCCGTAGGTAATTAAATTAATAACTCGACTAACAGGAAAATATGCTGACTATGTTGGAACACAAAAAGGTGTGTTAGATCTTTCTGAACCATTCAAACAAATTAATTTAAGATGATTAAGGCTCCAAAAATTAATCAGAACCATTAATGTAATTAAAATTGACAAAATTGCACAAAGTCGTTAGGAATCAATTAACGGCACAATGATGTGTTTTTTATAAATTGCAATGGAATGGAGGGAAAGTGAATAGGTACCCTACCTTGTAGTTTTATATTATTATAAGATCTATTGTAGAAATTTATTTGACCAAAAATGGATGAAAACAAAGGATTTTAGAAAAACCTTTAAACATGGTAAGAATCTTCCTCAATGAACATTGCATAGAATACTCAAATGAATAGAAGGATTATATATGCGCAAAATTATCCTTTCCATAAGGTTTTCATCGCACCTCCCGGAGAAGGAATCGGATGACGGACGGACGTGCAACGTCCTTCTGAAGGGGCTGATGGTTGGTGTGAGAATATTGTGGTGTGCGACGTGATAAGTGGCAGAGGGAGGGAGGAGAGGAACAATGAAAAGAAAAATAAAGAAAAAATATATAATAAAATAAAAATAAGATAAAAATAAAAGATAATTAGAGAAGGAAATAAAAAATTAAGATAAAATAAAATTGAAGAATAGAAATTAAAAAAATAAAAATAATTAAAAAAGGGAATCCCCCATTTTATTTATTTTTATTTTTCATGTAACTCCTCATTAATTTATTTCAGAATTTTTTTTATCTTTCCATTAATTCTTTTAAATCTTTTTTCAATAACTTATTACTATTTTACTGTCCTTAATTAATTAATTAAAACTTGATAACTATTGCAAATTGTGACATGATATTTTTCATGAAACATCTCTAAATATTGAAATTAAATAAAAATCTGCCTGATACCCGTAGCGAGGTGCTCAGGCGCGTGGCCCCAGACAATTAATTAATTATTCTAAAATAATGTAAAAATGGTTTGTACCTTTTTATGGATGGAACTTAACAGACTCTCCTCCTTAAGACATCTCATCCCTGAGTTTCCCTTCTGAGGGAAGTGGAGCATCACTAGAGAAGAGTTTTGGCCACTCCACATATACATCTGTCTCTTACTCCAAGGTTTAGTCCTAACTGCATCCATGTTTCCACAACACCAAGACTAGTGGGAATGAATTTCCTCGTAGGACATTGATGTTATGGCCGACGATACATATCTGATTCTCTACAAATG
The DNA here is from genome assembly GCA_963277665.1 of Viscum album. Classification (NCBI taxonomy): domain Eukaryota; kingdom Viridiplantae; phylum Streptophyta; class Magnoliopsida; order Santalales; family Viscaceae; genus Viscum; species Viscum album. The sequence continues at coordinate 574,618,545 of OY728161.1, read as the reverse complement.
GTGCATCAACGACAAGCTCAATGTATTCTGGGTCAAAAGAATGAGACGGGTCTGGATGATATTGTTGATGCTGAGAAACCTGGAAATTTTCATGCATGGAATGGTACCTCTGAGGTAGCAGTAACCAATTTGATACCGGCCCAACTCCCTCCACTATCTCGAATGGGCCGACATATCTCGTTGATATCATTCACGATCTCTTGATTCCACTATGACCCAACATCGGAGATACAAGTAGAACGACTCGAGGTCACACCTCGAACTCCAGAGGTCTGCAGTGTTGATCGGTATAAGTCTTTTACCTAGACGGAGTTGTATTCATACTCTTCTGAATCTACTGAACATGCTATGAACTCTCCTGAATGAGATGAGGACCCAATAGTGCTGCCTAACCGTCTTCGAGCTAGCATAAAGGCGAACGACAGAGTGTACCATAGAGTGCCTCAAACAGAGCCATTTGGATTGTTTCCTGGGAGATTTTATTATAGGTAAAATCAACAAGAGTTAAATGCTATAGCTACAAACCAATAAAATCATGGATACAATCAGACAATAGGTCCTCTAACACTTGTATAACTCTCCCAGATCACCCATCGGTCTAGGGGTGATATGCAGTACTCCGAATCACCTATGAGCCCAATGCCTTTTTCATCCCTTTCAAGCACCATGAATTAAAATGGGCATCCCTTTACAAGATAATAGAATGAGGTAGACAATGAAGTCTCACAATTTCTTGGATATGCAGCCATCCCTACTCATCAATCGTAATGGTCAAACAAATAGGCAAGTAGTGCACAAATTTGGTCAACCTATCGACAACCACCTATACTACATCGCTTCCTCGAGGAGGACATGGAAAAACTATAAATAAATTCATGGTTATTTCATTCCATTACTATTAAGGAATGGATAAATGTTGTAGGAGTCCATCAGGTCGATGGGGCTATGCCTTCAACTATTGGCAGGAGGAGCACCGAGTGATGAAAACTGCTATCTTCTTTTTCATACCAGACCACCAATACTATTGTCACATGTCACTATACATATTTGGTCAGCCCAAGATGATATTCCCAAATAGAGGTGTGAGATTCCTTCATATGATCTCCCCTTATACTTGATGTTACCCATACAAAGCCAAAGTAAAGGAGAGTTTCATTACCATCAATAAACTAACTATGAGGTGTGTTCTCTCCTACAACACATTCCCGCAAAATGAGACCCTTAGGGACAACAAACTATTTAATGTGGTCTTTATCTACAACAGAGGATGTCACTATAAGAGTTACAAGAACTGGTTGTCCACTCTACTTCCGAACCTTAAGATGCATCTCTGAAAACAAGGCCATCATCTGCCATTGACTACTGGCTACCCTCAACTGCCTGTGTTTGTGTCTTGTGGATTAAAGAATCTGCCACAGTATTTCCATTCCCAGGGGTATAATCAAGATTAAAATCGAATGTCTGCAAGTATTTGACCCACCTGCATTGGCTTAAGTTCAAGTATCGTTAAGTGGATAAATATTTCAAGATTTTATGAACTGTTTGAACAATGAATCTTTCACCCAACAAATAGTATCTCCACCAATGTAGATAGTGAACCACAACATCCATCTCTAGGTCAAGTGTAGGATAGTTCCTCTCCTGAGGTCTCAGCTAGAGGTATACATAAGGCACGACTCGATCACCATGAAAAAAAACTATACCCTTTCAAATTCCTGAAGCATCAAAATAAACTATATAGATCATACAAGGTTCAGGAAGAATCAGGACCGAGAATGTGGTTAGTCTTCCTTTCATATCATGAAAATACTTTTCGCATGTTTCTTACCAGAAGAACATTGCACCTTTTTTAGTCAAGGCCATAAGAGGCACTGCTATGTGGGATAAATCTTGGATGAATCTCCTATAATATCCAGCAAGCCCCAAGAAACTGTGGATGTCGAAGACGCTCGTGGTATTCTCCCATTAAACCACAATTCTCACTTGTTCTGGGTCAATTGATACCCCTGATTCATATATAATATGACCCAATAAGTGTACCTTATCAATCCTAATGTGTCATTTACTAATCTTAGTGTATAGCTAGTGCTCTCCCAGTGTACTCAACACGATTTGAATATGGGTTGCATGGTCGTGTCTGGAACGTGAATACACTAAGATGTCATCCACGTAGACTACCACAAAGGAATCGAGATACAGATGATAAAATCGGTTCATCGGGGACATAAAGACTATAGGAGAATTTGTGAGGCAGAATGGCATAACCAGATACTTGTACCTTACATACCTACTTTTGAATGTTGTACGTGGTTTGTCAGATGGTCTTACATGCATTTGGTGATATCCCGACATCATATTAACCTTAGAGAAAATAGTTGCTCCCCGGAGTTGGTCAAAGTGATCATATATATGAGACAATGGATATCGATTCTATACCATGAGTAGGTTGAGTTGATGACAATCCATGAATAACCATAGGGTAACTTTAGACTTCTTGGAAAAAAGGATAGGTGAACCCCACGACGATGTGCCAAGTCTGATGAAACCCTTATCCTCAAGGTCTTCATCCTGCTTTTTGAGTTCCTGTAGCTATGATGGCGAGATCGTATAATGGGGGATATACACTACTTCCGTACCTGGAATGAGATCAATAGTGAAATCTAGTTCATCATATAGGTGGTAAGACAAAGAAATCATCAGGGAGGACTTCCTTAGAAAGATCCACCACTGGAGAGAATTCACCGAGTTGCATTCCCTCATCGCTCAGGAAGAGACTTGCCAACTAAGTGGTCAATCTACCCAACCCTGCATATTTAGGCTTAGCTTGGTCTACCTGCAGGTCCCATTCTCCTTTGTGAAGATATGTGTCACCCTCCTAGGATGTAAAAAACACCCGATGACAATAGAAATGAAATTGGGAATGGTAAATAGAAAGCCAGTTCATACAAAGAATGACTTCGATTCCAGACATATCGAAGATATAGAAATTCTCAACAAATAGGTACACGCCTATCTCGAGGGGAACACTTGGCACTGTCATATGACCTCTATCCTAAACATAAGAATAGTGTAGAGAGACATGATTCCACAATGATATTAAATTGGAAAACTAAGACTCTCAACAACAGTAGCAGATATAAATAAGTGTGATGCGTCGGTATCAAAAAGACCAGAAACTAAGGTAAGGGCTACTAGAATAGTACCTATCATTGTAGATGTCCTTTCACTATGCTCACATGGTGCAGATTTCACGCATACATGGGATTTGAGCCACAACCCTGATACGCTGCCTGGTTGGCCTGAGCAGGTCCACTCTGTTGACGCTGATAGTCTGCAACATGATTTCCTCAACCACGAACTCTTCCATTTCCTTAGACTGATCGACTAGTGGAAGAAGAAAATCCATCCTGCAGTGGAGTCATAGATCCCATACCTTATATTGGTACAAGTGTAGATCATCTACCATTGGATTATAAAGAGAAGGAATGACAGAAACGCTGAAGGTGACCCATCCTACCATAAGCATGGCACTCCTTTAGATCTCTCGTGAACTATGGCTTCTTGTGACCATCCTTGCCGCACTGATAACATGTGACAGAGCTATAAAGACATGTTTTTTGTATAGGATTCCCCCACTTTCTCTTTCATAATGATGTTTCCTACTACCAAAAGAGCCAGCACCCCGTCTCAGAACTAAACCGCCCGAGCACACTGGTTTTGCTTGCATGATATTTCACTCTGAGAACAGAGATTGGTTCACGATCTCTATAATAGTGGTGAAACATACAACATTCACCTGTGAGTGGATAATGTACTCATGTTAGTCCAAAAAATTCCTCGTAATATCCTCTGTGTCGTCAGCCAGAGATGGGGAAAACACTGATGTTCTGTGAAATGAGTAAAATACTCTAACACAGTCATAGAGCCCTGTTAAAGTTGTAGGAACTCAAACACATGTTCATCTATCAGTGTCTATGGAAAAAATAGATTGTATAAGGACACTTGTAAATTGACACAAGCCATGTCACTGGCCTTCTCAGCATGGGAAACAATATTCCACTAGCGTTGGGTAGTGTCATGAAGCATTTAGACTTCAAGCTTGACCCTTCACACTGGAGGTGTCTTAAGGTGGTCGAAATAGACTGTACATCTTCTATCCATGATTATTCAGCATGCGGGCCACCACTCACCTAAAAGGTGGGAGGGTGCTACTGTAGAATTTCTAACCTAAGGTCTTCCATATATGGGGTAGGTCTAGAAATACTCTGAACAGACTACATAAACCTAAGGAAATTGTCCTTGAACTGAGTGTCAGAGTCCCTCAGAAGATGGATAGGAGGTAGTTCCATAGGAGGCTCTACTAGAGGAATCACTAGTGATTCAAGACACACCATCTCGGGGATACATTAATTGCCACACTTTTGAAACACAACATGAAGACGTTGTGATGACAGTTGTCTATGAAAGAGAAACACACCATAAGACAAGGACTAAGGAATGTGTGAAAACAAGTAGGGAGAAAAGGTTGTTAGGTACATAGCTTGCCTCTGAGAACTAAATGATAGAAAACCCACCTCAAGAGGTGGTTTTTGATATATTAGAGGCAACTAAAAAACATTACTAAATAGTCATACAACCCACTCCTAGGTTGAGTTAGGATAACATATTACAAACTATCACGACCTTATATTTAATAAACCAGCAATTCAAAATTCTAACACTATGTATAAAAACACTCACATGCAACAGTAAAATGCACACTGAAAGAAGAAATGGAAGGTCCATATGCATGAAATTTAAATACTATAGTGTCTATCAGGATGCATTGGATGTTTTTCCCTCCTATCATCGGGCTATAATGGTAAACCCATTATTTCAATAACACCAGCCCAATAACAACGCAATACAAGTGAGTCACCCAAGGTGAAATCATATCAACAATCATTGGCAGAATCAATTACTACAATCCCAGCCCAGGTATTTGTACTTTCCCATATACATGGGTTAGCTATGTCCAAGCACAACGTACATCCCAAATCCCTATATCCTAGTCTCTTGTCTAACACAAAGGATGAGACAATAGGAAAACCCAAATCTAATACCACTTTGCAATGTCCCGACCCATCTCACCTGTGAGATGGTAGCTGGACCGGTGCATCACATAACCTCAAGCGTATCTCCCTGAACAGAACAGGCTGCCGACTAGTATCGAGGGCCCTTTTTGTGTATGTGGTGGAGACTATGCCCTCATCTGTAACAGATAATATCCCAACAGATGTAAACAAAAAAAAATAATTATAGGAAGTATGTGAATAAATAAACTATAGAATATGCAATGTAAATAATCCAACTGAATAAAAAAACCAAGTTTGGAAACTCAAAAAAGTGTTTCATGACTTGATATGAGTCTAAACTAAATGTATTGAAAATAGAAATCAAACACATTGTCAACTAAAAGAGAAGACACAAGTAGAAACTACATCATGAGAAAGGCTTGATCCTCTACCTCAGTCTCTATCCTACATAGTAATGAACATTCAAAAATTAGAAGCAACACACTTCCTCTTGTCAATACATGCAAGCATGTAATCTACTCAGGTGTTGAAGTCTCCTGAGTAGGGTGTGAGATAAAATAACAGTAGGCCGGCACCCACGGCATCTAAGCATTTCCATTTCATGAAAAAATGCATTGTGGCATTACATAACAATTTCAAATGAAATAATTGTAGTACAATGAAATAAATAAGTTGGCCTGGGTCCCAAATGTCACATGTTCCTTGTCACCTACATCAGCCTAAGATTTTATTCTAAAAGGGTACGTTTGAAACGAAATCCACAATCACACACACACACCCATATATATAACCCCGAATGTAAGGTAAAACTAGGAAAAATTATACCCCATGATTATGATTGAACTTGGGGTTCAAGTCCAGTGTCAACCAGGCACACTTCCACATATCATGGGAAATATCTCAATTCAAAATAGACTCAATTTGAAATAACATAAACCATATGTGCATCATTATTTTAGGTTCAAGATGAGAGTGAGAGTATGTGCCCATCCTGAAGGTATCACTACAGAACATCTGTAAATTTATTCAATGCCACTGAGCCCGTCCAAGGCAATCTATCGAATGACCAAGTATCACCTGAGTCATGGATTTACCCTGAGTTCATCCCGAACTTGAAAAAATGGGCCGAGTGTCATCCAAGGCTAACTTTGCCACATTGTCAGCAGATCCGTCCCGATGGGCCCTTTTGAAACCGGTATCACTCAGTAGTATTAGAATGTCCGGGGATGTCTCGGTCCGTCAAAGACAATGAAACCGACCTCTAGAACATAGAAGTTACTGTCTAGCACATAGGATCTATGCATGGCCCTTAATACAGGACCCAACTCCTTTCCCTGACCTATATTTAATTATTGTTTTCACTACAGTGGATACGACATAATTAGCACGTAATTTCACAGCTTGAAAACTAACTAGATAGGGTCATGCATCACAAGGCATAAATATTATAGTACAGCACAAACATTTTCAAGGAAATATACATATCATATCAAACTCATCAGATAATGCATATTTAAATAATAAAAAGTTCATCAAAACAACTATCAATGATCGAACAATTGAAGTTCATGTTCAGATAACTATTTATTTAATTTAATTATAATAAAATGTTTCTTCACAACACATGATATTAATCAAACAATAAACTCTAAAAATGACAGAATACAAGAATCATGTCAGTACGGCCAAAGGGGAGTCCAAAATTGTTGCAATAATTCAAAAAACTATTCATTTAATTTGAAATCAATAAAAATGGGTTGCGCAATACGCACAACTAACTAAATTAATATCCAGACTAATAAAAAATACACTAACGATGTCTGCACACCCAAAGGGGTGTCCGATATTATTTGAACTGTTCAAAAATATTTATTTAAGATGATTAATGATGAAAAAATTAAATAGAACCATTAAGGTAATTAAAATGTGAAAAATTAAACAAAGCTGGTTGACACCGACTAACGACACAATAGTGGGTTTTTTATAAATCACAATGAAAAGGAGGGAAAGCGAGTAGGGACCCTACATTATAGTCATAGATAACTCTCTGATCTGTGGTAGAATTTGATAAGACCTAAAACATATGAAAATGAAGGATTTTAGAAAACTATCAAATAGGGTAAGAATCTTCCATGATGTACTGCATGTAGAATACTCTACGGAGTTGAATGATTCCACTTGTGTAAGATTATCCTTTTTATATGGTTTATTGCACACCTAATGGTGAAGTAATCAGACATCGGACGGATGACCAACGACCTTCCGAAGGGGCTGATTGTTGGTGTGACAGGATTGAGGGGTGCGATGTGATAAGTGGGAGTGGGAGAGAGGAGAGGAAAAAAGAAAAAAAAAGAGAAAAGAAAGGAAAAGAAAAGAAAAGAAAAATAAGAGAAAAATAAAATATAAGGAAAAAAGTAAATAAAATAAATAGATAAAATAAAAAAAATAATGGAGAGGAAAAAAATAAAAATAATTATAAATAGGAATACCCATTTCAATTTTTTTCATTTTCAGGTAACCCCCTCTTTATTTTATTTTATAATTTTATATCCTTTATTACGTTATTATAAATATTTTTTAAATATATTATTACTATTTTCTAATAATTAATTATTTATTTAAAACCCAATCTCCATGCCAAAGCATGACATGAAATTTTTCATTAAATGTCTGCAATTATTTAAATTAAATAATAAGCTACCCAGGACCCATAGTGAGGTGTGCAGAAGCTAACCCCGGGTCACATAAATAATTAGATTTCAAAAAACTAAAAATGGTCCATACATGATTATGAATGAGAGATTACAATTAACCCCATATTATTTCAATGGGGATTTAAAGAATATATATGTACATAATTATCTTGTGTTAGTAAAAATAATTACAGTGACTTGTGGGGTCCTATATCACCTTCCAAGACAATGGATAAATATTCATTCCTCTTTATATTGGTATTAATGTGTATGTTTTTGATGCTCATAAGCTTATGAAATGATGGTATTTTACAGGAATTTATTGTTTCCCAAAGCTAATATCTTTTCCCAAATTTAATGATGTCATAATTTTAAATGAAATATCTTGAATACATTATGAAATCCTGGAACATATTTATTTACTCTTGTTTCTTAAAACATTTGGTTACTTTTTTATGCCATAAAATTACTTATGCTAATATATATGAATAATAATTTTTTTGTGTATATGTTTCCTATATTCCAAGAATATAACAATATGATCATTTTATGATCAATTATTATTTACAATAATTATCTCTTATATTTAACTTTATAGAGTATCAAATAGAACCATTATTATGATTTCATTTATCCATGATATAAGGAAATGAATAATTTTTGAAATTTCAAGATGATTATATTATTTTTAGAATTTGGGGATAATGTTAATGTGTTGTAATGGATCAAGATGTTTATTACATAATCGGTAGAATTTATACTTTTAAGAATATTACAGGATTTAATCATATATTAGTTGTCTTAATTCTCTACAACTATATAACAAAATGATAATGGAAATGTATTATAATGAAATAAATTTAATAAAAATATAAAATTGAGTCAAGAAAATATAATGGGTGTCTTATTGGTATCCAAAAAATTTGTAATTAATATGTCTTATCATTATATTTGAGAGAGTGTGTGTGAATTCCAATAGTAATACCATCATCATCAAATAAATAAATATTTTTGTTTGTGGGTATCAAATTATATACATTAAATCCATTTACCATTAGAATAAACATAATTTAGAATGAAGTGCGGTGAAGTGGGTTTTTTTGAATTTCATTATAACTTCCAATAATTTTCATACATAGATATCACATATAAATAGATGAATATCCATTACGTAACATAAAAATTCCACAAAAGAACATTATGGGTATATTGCCTTTGAAAACATTGAAACATAAATGAATTGGTCACAAAACATCTACATGATCCCTATCTTTTTTTCATCACAATTACACTAGGAATAAAAATGGTTTTTAGAATGTTTTTATGTTTAAAATTTGTTAGTATATAATTTTATTTATTGTGATCTATTAATGAATATTTTAATTTCATTTAACAATAATAAACAATGTAAATGAATCGCTGGACATGTTTTTTAGGGATTTTATCATATAACTGACATGAAAAATTCCATTATAATCAGGCTTTCACAACAATTATCTAATATGTGATGAAAAAAATTGGGTTTTCATTTCTTTTATTAGATAAACTATGGGAAAAAAATCATTATTGGGTTTTCTGGTCAGATATCATAAAATTTACATGTAAGACAATTTTATTTTTAATAATTTTCTTTTTAATCTGTGTCTCGACACTATAAAAGAAGATGAAACATGACGAAAATCCATAGGAAACAACATATAAAACAAGTTGAAAAATTATTAGAACAACCAGATAAAATAATAACAATTAGACCATTGAACATGACAACATATAGTAAAAATCAATTATAATCTATTCACACCTATAAAATGATGTTTTGATTCAATTTATTAGTGTCTCAGATTATTTTTAGTATTAAAAGGATATTCATTCAAATATAAATATTATAAAAAAATTATATGAAAATTTATTCTTAATAAATTGATGATATATTATGAAATTTTTTCTAAACAAATCTATCCAGTTGTAATGTTACATCTGTCCCATTTGAAATTATTTCTTATATAAATCATAAAGAATATTTTTCATATTCTATAAACCCTTATTGTTTAGGAAATGTTTTTTTAAAAGATTTTTTCTATTTAAATTTATATTATTATGTAAAATATTCTAAAGATAATAATTTTAAATAAAAAATTACCTCTATTTTTACATATTCAATCACAATTATCTTCTCTAGAATGGTCTCTCAAAATAAATTTCACCGCTACCTGAATATAATAGGAATAAAAAAAATTTACAATTAATTATTATATAAATATGCTTTTAAAAATCCATTAATACATGTGAAATACTTTCTTATGATCCGTCCACACATCAACATAATTAGATCATATCCAAAAAAGTTTCATACCCCTTTTAAAAAAACACCTAACATCAAATGGAAATAGTTATTAATGAAAGTTTATTATTAGTTCTTATTATGTGAATAAATATATAAAATTATATGAGATATATGTTTCAAAATATTTAAGATAATGAAATATCCAAAACAAAATAATTGATAAAATTTTAGATCATTTATCAATATAATATAATCTTTCAATGTTAGTCATTTTCATCACTAATGGTGAAATAATCAATGGGTTAATCAATAAAAATATACATGTATTCTAATAATCCTTATAATATATATAAATATACCTAAATAACATAAGTATATATTTAAAATTAATATAATTTATGATAAATATTATGATTAAAATATACAAGGGAAAAAATTACATCATACTGATTCCGAACTGGTCTCTTTTTAGCATCTCAAAGATATCATTTTTCCAAAAAAAATAAGTCATTTCACGCCTAAAAATATATCATCAATTATTATATATGAAACATCTAACAACATATTGGAATATATTAAATGCCTATCGAGATTTATGTCAAGTGAATATGAAGTCATAATAATTTTTATTTCATTTATTCTATAAAATATTGGATTAACTAGAAAGGATTCTAGTAAAATATAGATAAATATATAATCATTACTGTTTTTAACCAAATTTAAAAAAATTTAAATAATAGAACAAATATATACATACCTCTATTATAATTTATTAATCAAGCCCATATAGATAAATTGAAAGTGTATGATTCTTTGTCTAGGTTTTCTCAACTTATCTGAAGGCAATGATACTCATTTTTCTCTATCTCTAATATCTTATATAGTGAACCTATGATATTGTATATCTATCTATTAATGATTAACGGTATTTAAAATATGAAATAAAATCCAATACAATAAAATATGATTCTAGGTATCATTGACATAAAAACACAATAAACAGGAATCCTTGAAGGATGTGATGTCGAACATGAATAATAATGAGTGGGTTCTATTGGTATAGGTGGAGGAGTGCGATATTGTAGTAGAGGATGAGATGTTTTAATAATAATATGAAACTATTGTTTCATGTTTGTGATAATTTACTATTCCAATGTTCTAATTATATCCTCCATCATTACACGAATATAATGAACATGGTAGTTTAAAAATTCTATTTTTTTATAAACAATCCTCATTAATGATGAAACAGAATGTGGAAAAACATTTTTCAATGATATGCCTATTGGGTATCCTCAAACAATCCATACGTGTTCGAGATTTCCCAATGTTGAAGATAAAATATCCACATTACCCTCAGCTATAAATACCACATGTGTTCTAATATCCTCAAGATAATCTGGAATGAAATTTTTTAAAACATCCAAAATTAATCACATCATAAAAGGAATTGAATTAACATAAATAAATAAAATAAATTAAAAAATCATACATTCCTTTGATATATGTCCCTATAGTTTTCTATAATACATTTTAAATTTTTTCTCATCTAATTTCTCTTCCATTTTTATGTCTAACATGGGGAATGTGGTCTAACATCTATATAATGAAGTGACCCAGCTATCAGTATTTGATATTTTTACCCAATAATTTGTTATTCAAATTAAATTTACCATCCCTTTGAAAATTTATTGGGGTATATGATTCTTGATTGGATTTCTTAATGAGTTATCATGGTTTTATATAAATTATGAATAATTAATTATTTAAAAAATCATAAATGAGATGATTAATATAAATAATTCTAAAAGGTAACAATGTACTTACAAAAAATCAATTCTCACCTACTATATCCAACAAATTACTTCCTTGTATCTTCTTCTATGAAGGGATATATATATATATCATGGATTATTATGTTTCCTATTCCAAATAAAATAAATCTGATGTGAGGGTTGATTTGAGATCCATCAATCTCCTAGAATCCAATGATGTGTTGTTCCTATTGACTCCTCTAGTATCATGTATATCATATGACAAATGAAAAGAATAGGTAAATAATATAATACTACAAAAATATCAATATTACTATGAAAAATACAAAAGAAATACTAATATGGTCTCTCAAAAGTGATATATTATAATTTTGTGAACCCTTCCCCCATCATCATCCATGGGTCATTGATCAATGCATGTTATATCCCTATCTATATCATGAGATATAAATCCCTACCAATGTAATTGGATGGAGATATAGATACCACCCATTCCAAAATTAAGACCATATATATATGTTCCACAATAAAATAAATCATTTAATATATTAAAACCCCTTAAATCAAATGGGTTTAATAAACATGTTATCTTTTCATAAACCATGTAAATGAAATGAAATTCATCAACATCCTAAAAATATTAACAGAAACCATAATAATTAATATTTTTAGTATCCTTGAATAAAATACCTAGAAATAAATAGGTAAAATCAAATAATGTTGTCTTAGTTAGAATATTATTTAGAAAAATATATTTAAATAATTATTTGAGAAAATATCTATTCGATTTGAATATTGGTATAGAATTGAAATTAAAAAAGTAAAAATAATCTTTAAAATTAACCATATATTCATATATATATATAATAAAAAATTTAGCCATCATGAAATCGGGAAAATCCATTCACGATGTATATGTTAAAAGAACATTCCATCCATATTTCTGTCAGAAAAGTCACAAAGTATGATTTTTGGAAGATGATAAAATATTTCCTATCAAACCATTTTGTTATAATTAAAAAATGGATAAGAATTAATTAAAAATTAATAGTATAATAATTAAATTATTTGTAAAACATTATTATAATACATGGGCATAGAAGTGAAATATCCCCCCTCTTATACTCAAATATAAACAATGTCTCTTTATAAAGAGATTTTGAAATAAACTATAACTAGAAGTGTTTTATTCAATTATTCGCGGTAAAACAAATTACAATAAATACTTATATTTTTTAAATTTATTACATATACAAAATTTTATCATACCAATTATTGTTATTTTATAACAACATATACCAATTTAGTAATAAATTGTTATCAAAATCATTGTTCTGGATGTTAACATCTACGTTTTCCAAGCATGATTCTATCCAGTTGTCTTTGTACATATACATTCAAATTAATCATTGGATTTCAATATTTTAAATAATTTTATTATAATAAAATATAAAAACTATAATCATATCTTTAATAATTCATATAACGTATTAATAAAAAAATAAAATACATCGTTTTTGCATACAGAAGTCAGTACGTACGAATGAACATTGTTTTCATTTTTAGATTTTTATACTGATAGGATGGTGAATAATATATCATACTTATTGAATAATTATTATATAATATATACATATAAATTCATTATAACCATTATAATTTTATTCAAAATATATGTTTAGGAAAAATTAATTATATCAAAATGTGGAGACAATAATCCATACGTATACATGAGCGATGTTTTAACTTATTATTTGACAAGAAAGAGCATGTATAATGGTTTTGTAATAATCCATATAAAATTTAAGAATCATTATGTTAGTTAATTTATTATTTTATTAACATAAAAATATATTTATACTATCTATGTATTATTAGATAAATAATGTGATTAGTTATAGTGAATACATATTCATCGAATCGTATCCTATGGATTTCTTAAAAGGGGATCGAGGGAATTTCTTTTGAGAAGTATATAATCAGTAAAAAGATTTGAGGGATGTTTATAATAGAAACTCGTTGTTTATGATAAATCTTTAAGTGTCATTATTGTGTAAATAAGTGGGGGAGGATGATTGTTTTTATAATAGGGGTGTGGAGAATTTTTGTAATTTCTAAAAGGATTAAATTATAATAAATTAATTTCTATCAAAATGTCACAAAATGTTCATATTTTTTATTATATGATAGGATAATGTTTTAATATACCAATAACATGTAATTAAAAGATATTTTTGTTTTATTTTAAAAACTTATTATATTTATTAACTGTTATATAACCTATTTTAATTTTTTATATGGTAATAAATTTTTCAATATTAATATTTTCCAATTTTAAATTATATTGTTATAATTGATCAATAAATGGACAATTAATGATATTTTAGACCATTATAATTATACACATTCTTTTATTTTATTTATTTATTTATATAAAATTTAATTTGATATTATTTATAAAAAAATATAATTACTGTTAACATTGAAAAAATTCATTAAATTTACCATATGAAAATTATTGTAATAAATATAACAAAAAACCCAATTAATACACCGATAATACATCATACTAATGTTTAAATATTTTTTACAACATAAATAATTATAAGTTTATTTCTTTTTATATTTTTATTATAATTTCTTAGAATATTTATTAATTGAATAATTGTTGTATCATTGTTGTGTATTTATTTAAGGTAATTATTTCATCACTAAATATTTAAAATAAATTACAGTGGGGAATAATTTTTTAATGTATTTCAATAGAGTGCATGTAGTTGAAATTATCTTTACACTATCCTCATACTAAAAATATTATACTTATTAAAAATAATAGAGTGACATTTTTTGAAAATCATTTATTATAATTATTTAAATGTCAATTTTATGAAAATTTTTTCATTAAATAACTAAAAATATAAACATATGTGATAATGGAACTATTAACCTCTACAATTATTAAAAAAGATAAAAACATTATTACCTTAATATGTATTTTTAATCTATATTAAATGGTTATACAATTTATTATGGTAATAATAATTACCTAAGTTATAAAAAAGTTAAAAATTACCAAATTTAAACCAAATTTTTATTAATTTTTAATTAATTTTATCTAATAAATTTACTATAAATATAATAAATAAAATTTAAAATAATCATGAAGAATTTTACAGAATCTTATTTTTACAGAAATAATTCTTTTTATGAAAAAACAATACTAATTCAAATCATATTATTGATTTTTCTGAATGTTTAAAACATTTCATCATTGAAATTATCTATATATTTCATAATAATCATTAACCATGATTAATTTTATATTAAATTCAATTTCAAAGATAAATAAAATTTCTTTCCTAGAAGAACAATTAATTTAATTTAAAGTAAATTTATTTTATTTTTAAATAATATGATAACTATCAAATTTATTATATAAATTTAATGGACATATATTTTTTATTATATAGTAATTTATATTAATAGTTTCAATGATTATGGATAGATGATAACACACACATAACAATTCTATATTTCTTTTGTTTAGAATTTTGGTTTCATGTAACGCAAGCAACTAAAGAGGTATAATTATTTTAAAAGAAATATTTAATAAAAATATAAATCTATTAAATTCTACCCGATTAAAATGTATTTAGACATTTATATTCATCACATGTATATGAATACACTAGTGTTGATTTATCTATTTATTACTATAGGTTCCAATGTATCTTACTCAAATTGGTTGTTTCACCAGAAAACATTAAACAGTGGAGTGGTCATGATTCAAAAAATATTTTCCCCATGATACAGAATATAATTCCATTTTTCATTCCAGGAAATATCATGTATTAGTGCAATTATAATTTATTTTAGTATATTTTATTAGTGATGCATGAACATTATTTAGAGAGATACATGTAAAACAACTTGAAATTGTGGGTGATTAAATGGAAGTGACAATTGATTAGATACCAGCCTAGAAAAAACATGATTTATTAAAGGAATGATATATCTAGGTTAAATATTCCCTTCATTCAAAATAATATCACTCCCTTCCTTGGATTATTTATAATAATAAACATTCACCGTCTTTAAACTCAATATATTTCCTGATGATTTTCAGTATAATTTTATTCAACACCAATCAGATTTTTTTGTTATGGTATGGATGTATCATTCTCTTAAAAATAATCATCTAAACTATCTCTCCATATATTTATTTCCCAATAATAATTCCACCTTGGTGTTGTTCTTCACTTCGTACCTTATTGAGTTTTATAAGGAGAAATAGAAATTCTAGAGTCAAAGGAATTATTGTATGTAAATTATACCAATTGTTGTTGTTGATCCCAAATATATTTTTAATCCGATGTGGAAGATATCAAAATGTCATATTGTGTTTAAATTTTCATATCATACTAACCATATATCTGAGGAATAAATGCAGTGTTGAAACATATATCTATATAAATTTTCTACTGGAGACCTTTCCAAAACATCTAGGTAACCCATGGATCATTATAAGAAATTAGGAAATATTATACACTATTAAATCTTACAACATACATAATAAATATTTAAAAAGCAGACAAATAGATAAATATTTCCAAATATCAGGGAAGGGTGCCTAAATTTTATATATATATATACTATATACCATATTGAATTAAGGATTTTAGATATTCTTAGGTTGTGTGACGACAAAATACATATTGATGTTTTCCCAATTCCATTTGTGTATAGGTAATTGTTGTAACATCACATTAGATGTATGTCTCCCAAATTTTACTTTTTTACATATCATTTATTTAGATAGTTTCTTAGAATCATATCTTCTAAGGACACCCCACACAAAATAACCATTCATATCACTATAAATCGTTGTGATTCTATGAGGTATAGAAAATGAATAACTATGATCCTTATCAAACATATCCTTCTTATGTGTGAATATATAATTTAATATTTTTTAACTATATATATATCAGACATTTGTATATACTGTTACTAAATCTGTATAATTAAATAAAATATTAATGAAAATAAAATTCCATCATGATTTGTGTAATTTTTCTCATTAACATTAGGTTTTTATATGGAAAAATCTATAACTGTGCCGATTTTCAAGGGAACACTTCCCAATACCTTGATATATGTATCAATATAGTTTTCACGTACAACTACATAATTGGTTAACATAATCATAGGAAAACATATTAACTTTTACATTACTTCCTTGAAATTTTCTTCACATTAATTTTCGTAATGGAACATTAAAGTCATTAGGGTAAATACGGTGATTTGATTGGATAGTCAAGAGCTATTATCGATTAAGAATAGATAATATCAATCCAAACAAATAAAAAATCAAATATCTATCATTTTTGTAGCTGTGTTCCAACATTTAATAATTTTTATACTTGATCTATATATATACTTTCTCTAAATATTAAGTGTTCTAAAAAATTAAACATTTATTGTTAAAAATTTAATCATTTAAAATTTTTAATAATCCTTCTCTATTATAAGGGTATCTAGTAAAATTATCATGTGATCTTTAGGTTCTTCAATTGAATTATAATATAAAATAATATCATATACAAAAACTAGAAACCACTAATCATGATAGTCTATAAAGACAATTTTAATTTAATAAATAATGATATCGGGATAATTAGTAAGTCCAAATTGTATCATTGTAAATTTCAATGTTCCCAATACATGTACAAAATGTTATAGTGTGTATATCTTCATTTTTCCACTAATTGATGTAATCCAAAATGATGATCAATCTTGTAAATGTATTTTGCTCCCTATAGTAGATCAAATACATCCTTAGTAAAGGGGATATTATACTTGTTCATGATAGTAATATTATTATTATATTTTATAATTAATGAAACAACCCATTAAAATCATATTTATCATAAAAAAAATAGGTTCCCCCAATGGTAATTCACTAGGGTTTATGAATACCTAATGATTAATCTTCTAGAGTTCCTTTTAATATTCATACAACATAATTAGGGACATTATATAAGGATTATTTCAAATATTCATATAACTATGTATGAGTTGTATTGAAAACCCGATTATACAATATCGTGGAAGAACAAGGAGTTATTCATGAAATATGTGAATAAATTAACATAAATTAGGATCAGACGTAATGATGAATTTATCCCCATTCATATAAGACTGAAAAAATTCAATTATGTTAGTCAATAACCATAATACTGTGTAACTTTTTATTATGAGGTTATATTCATATTTATATCAATAGATGATCATTCATTCATTTAGAATATGAAATTTTACATCACTTTCTCCGAAATTAATACGATCTTTATATTGATAAAGCCACTCCATTCAATGAATCGAATCAAACACTAATATGAGAATAATAACAAGATTTTCTTGAAGCATTTTTCCAAAATATTCTACCAGAGATGAATTATAAAAATGAAATGAATTTTCAATTCCAGTAAGTTTTTTGGAAGGTAAATCAACATCCAATTTTTTTGTCATATTATGATACTATTAAAATATATTTAAAAATAAAATATTTGGTTGATCCCTAATTAGATGATAAATTACATATTTTAATGTGGGTGGTAAGTGTACCTTTTACCACTTTTTTCATGATCCACAACACCAATAGTTATAGAAATATATTTTATTTTGTATTATTCATTGGTTTGAAACAACTATCAAAATCATTAACAATTATATTTGGGAAATAGTTTTCATAATTTCCATTTTCTATAATCATATGGCAATAAACTATGTGGGTAAATTCAGTGCATCCTTCTCTCTATTCACATCATTTCTAATCTTTTTTCTAACACATCGATAGTCATTTTATATTTTACCTTCATTCCAAAACATAAAAAATTTAATAGCAACCTTAATAAAATTTTCACAATGTCTCTTTCATAACATTGATGATAATGGAAATATTTTCTTCTTCTCCTTATGATTTTTAAATTTTTATTTGAGCTGTATCTACATTTTAATTTCAATTCTATAATATTGTAATTTTACTCCAACCTCAATTTCCATCCAGATGGCACAAATGATTATTTATACATAGATATAAATGTCCATTGGTTTTATCACCCTTTGGATGATTTATTTTATCCACTGAGGAATATATCATCCTTGAATATATGTTAGATGACATGACAAGAAGTATACCTCATAATTATTGAAACATTTTCATTCTATGTTCCATCAGATTCAACATCCTTTTTTCATTAACACAAGGAAATCATACTATATTTTCATATGATGAGTAATAGGATGGTAAATATTGAAAAATAATTTATTGAACCCATTCCATTCCATTGTTTAATTTTCATCCTATTACTTCATATTCATGATATGTTTCAACATTGATCATCTTATTATCCAAAAGGTAGATATCCAATGTTTAATTCTTATTTTAATAATATTGGAGAAAAAAATTTATATTTTCAATAGTGATTATCGAATTATCATAATCTTAGAGATTAGAAGACCCACTAAAAGAAGGTGTACTTAAATTCATAAATGAATGAAGGGAATTTTGTTCCATCATTTTCCCATTTTTAAGCCCAACATTATTCATATTTTGAAAATTGTCTATGATCATTAAAACAATATATTTTTTTCCTGATCCCATAGTATTCGATTTATCCGGAGAAATATAGTTTCATTGCCTTTCATATACAAAATCAACATGGTTCAATCACATTTTATCAATTCAATAACGAAAAATAATAGTGTGAGTAGCACTAATCATATTTTGAATGTAACATAATTAATGAAAATTACTTTTCTAAATTCAATATATGTAACAATAGTAATAATTCTAGGTTATTTGTGATCGTTATTAATAATAAAATATTGTATCCTATACAAAGACTCATCCATCAGGTTATTATTATTGATTTATCATTCTAATTTATGAAGGATAAATAATCATTGTTCTGATACAAACTACAATATAAAACACATTTCTTACAATGATATACAATATTTTTAGTTAAATATTAATTTCATAACAAAATCAGCCACACTGAAAAAGTATTGTTTGATTGAATTTAGAAACATGGATATAATAAAAACTGGTTCACAAAACATCTACATTATCATCTACTTTTTTCTTCACTATTATCACCTTATTTTCTATATCATACATAACACATTTGTTCACATCCTGGATAAGATAAACATAAGGTAAATGAGTCACCTTAGATGCCTAATAATGGATGATAAGGTAGTTAAAAATAAAACATGAGCATAAGGTAATTAATATATGAATATAATATTTTAACAACAATCCCTATGAATCAAAATTATAATCTTGAGTCATGGAATGACTATTTGACGTACAAGAAACATTAATCTTAAAAGAATCAATAAACATAAATCATGAGATAAAACGACTATATATGTAATTTTTGAATACAATAAACAATATAATATCATTTCTATATTGGTAAATCTCACTACCATGACTATCATTGTTGATAAATTCCTATAATTATTTTATTTTACCCCTCGGTCTAGCCCTGTATTACTAATGTAAGTGCACTCATGCTCATACAATGTATTGTTAATAATGGCTCACTAATAATTCTCTCCTTATATATATCATGATATATTAATATTTACACACTTCATTAGAGTGATATATTGGTCCCAGCTTTCAAAAAATTAAAACTATATGTAGTTTCCCAATATGAAAATATATAATTCATATTATGAGAACCCATGAAAATAAATTGGTTTTCTAAACAAATAATCATTGAATAACCTATAAAAATTTATTGATATTAATAAGAATCATTAAATAATCATCACAAACCATATTGAAAAACAATAAGGATTTTATATTTGAATTTTATCCCCATTAAATCATATAGAACATAATATAATGTTTAATTATATATAAAATTACTTTTTATGATCCCTTGAAATAATCCTATATGAAAATATCCTTTACATTTAAAAAAACTCTAAATCAAGGTAATTAAAAATGAAACAATTTTCATTGAAAATATTATTTTCAGTATATATAGGATTATTCTAAAATTTACATCTTATATAACATGTGAAATTATTCTCATGAAATATATGTTACAAAATAATCCTTTCATATTTTTGTCCAAAAAGTCATACAGTTCCATGTTTTGTAATTCATAAAAATTTTCCTTTAAAAACATTAATTATAAAGTAATTTTTTTAAAAAATAACTTTTCTAATTAATAGGATAATATTGAAAACCATGTTTAATTTTTTTCAGAATACATGGACAGGGATGTGAAATATTCCTAATTGATAATTAAACCTAAACAATATCAAATACCTTATATATATATTTTTGAAATTTCATAACCCACTAGATAATAATTTTTTGTTTAAATCAATATTGTAGATGATAACTACTATATTTTCCAAACATGTTTTTGTTCGGAAGTCCTGGTCCTCACACATTGAACTTAGTATTATCAGTTATGTTTTTTTATAATTTTTATTAAAATTATATTTAATAAGAAAATAAATATTTATAATAATGCATTTAATTAAGTAATATAGTAGTAAATTACATATTTCGTAGAGATGATAGGTCATACAGATGCATGAACGTTGTTTTAATTTAAATTTCTCGAATAAGAGGAGGGTGAATAATTTTTCATATTTATATAATCATTTTAAAATCATATATATCTTATATATTAATTAGGCATGTCCCAATACCAATCCATAAAATTATTGATATGAAAAAGAAATTATATCGGTACATTGATTTGGTAAGTCATTCATATGCATGTGATTTACATTCACTTCATGACTAATGGGAATGATTTTGTACATTAGTGTTATAAAAAAAATTAAATTATTTATGGTAATTATGTAATTATCTTATGATAAACATCGTAATATGATTTATTAGAGGGGATATAAATTCATCAAAAAGTATCATGTGGATATCATATAATGGTCAATAAAACATATATTTTGAGAATTCCATGAAAAATATAATTTGATTAGTAATTTCTATAAGATAAATTTTAAGGTTATGGTTAATCGTGGTGTCAAATTGTGGCATAAAAATTGAAGGACCATGCACCCTTTTTGAATTGATGTGAGCTGAACATTGGAAAATTCATAAAAGTACAAATTATAATATATTTATTTACTATAAAAATACCATTACATATTTATATAGATGATGATAATATAAATTATATTCGTAATATTGTAATCCAAATATAATTTTTTTGGAACCCATCCTTTTAATTAAATACTTATCCATTATATTGTACACATATAGGATCTTTAAAAGTATAGTTTCTTTGAAATAAGGTACATAATACATGAATACAAAAAAAACTAAAACAACCGAAAATACCATTAATTTGTTCATTCAATGTAAATCTACTTCTTCCCATATCTTAGAGAAATATATCAATGTAAATGGAGAGCATAAGGCTGTGTATGTGAAATAAAGGGAAAATTTTACATGTGATCTTGAGGAACATCAATTTAGACATAAGTAGTATCATTATAAAATGAGAATGGGAGATGTGGAATAAAATAAAATTAATATTATTAATAACAAGTATTTGTTTCTATAATATTTAATTGATATATAAATAAGAATATAACCAAGGTTTTTCCTCAAGGAATCATATAAAAATACAAGGTTATTCACAAGGGTATCATAAAACTTGGCATCTCTAGAGAGTAAATTCATTACAAAATTAATTTGAGAACAATCAGAGTGAATCCTTAAAATGAAATTATTAATATTATCAACATTTATCTAAATCAATAACTTCATAATATCATATGGATAATAAAAAAATATTTTTTTATCAAAATCGTGGAATTTCAAAAGTTCATAATGACATTATAATTATGTCATTTTTAAACAATAAAATGGGATTGAGGGTTAAATTTATTTTCGTACTCGAATGAAATATTTTTTTTATATCTAGGTGAATACAATTGAAAATTAAATACGTTTTTTATTTAAAAAATTATATAAATGATACATCGTTAAGAAGTGATAAATTTTGAGGAGTAAGTTTGGAAACATAACTGATATAAAACATAGTTTTAGAAAGTAGTAAAATCATAAGGGAAAAGGGTCTCCCATTGATAAAATATAATTTTTTAATAAGGTTATGATAAATATTGTAATAAAATACATTAACCATTACATTTAGAATACATATAAAAATATTATTGAACAGAATATAAAAGAATGATAATTAAGATACCATGAAATGGTACACTTAAAACATGACTATTGAGACCTTGGGTTCTTGAGGGATCCTTGGTGTGACTAAATGTGATTTAAGACTACAAGATCATATTTTGGTTGAATGAAATTGTTTATATGGGTGGTAGTTTATTGAAATATTGGAAAACATGTTTACTAATTTATGAATATATACATTTGAAAACTAGGTTGTGGAAAATGAAAAAATGTGGGCTTGACCCAGATTTCATTCCATTGATTTGATCATTTGAGACATATTTTATGTTATTTTAATGAAAAATGACATAAAATAAAATTATATTACTTCTTTTGGAATTGAAAATAATTTTTCGATAAAAATAATGTTTTAAATGTTTATGTTGCCATTTTAGACATTGGAAATAAATTTTTTGTTTCGGAATTTTGATTAATATCTAATAAAAAACATTATATTAATAATATAATATAATTTAGACTAGGGATTGTGTTTAACTAATTACTAGGTTGTTATGATGTAATTATTAATTCATTAAACAAAAAATATTCAATGTTTATAATTCACCAAAATCCAAATTTTCTAGAAATTCATCTTTGATACACATAATTTCGTTTTTATGTGATAACTCCAAGTCTAATGTTTAATTTATTCAAAAATATTAAATAAATATGAGTATTTTAAAAATTAATACTAATAATCCTTATTTATTAATAATAATAGTGGTTTGAAAATTCATATTAAACATTCTAATAATTCAATATATTAAAATAATTTTAATAATTTTGTTTAAATAAATATGTTTTCGTAGCACAGTTTCATTAAAATAAATAATGTTCAATATAAATTAGATTATTATAAATATTTATATATTTTATGAAAACTACAATTTTAATCTAATAACCAATTTATGAAATTCATCATATATTTTATTAATAAAAAATATTCTTCAAATTGAATTAATTGAATAATTTTTTAATAGAATGGTATTACACATTAAATTACTATTGATTAGAAACATAACCCCTGGTTATATCTACAAGTAACCTATGTATATGGTGTTCAATGTTTGTAGTTTCATGGGTGTTTCTTAGCTAACATTGACCGAGTACTAATCTCCACTGACGTGAACTTCTCCAATATGTGACTTTTTTCATGCTTCACATGATAATGCTAGACCTGCGATTGGTCAAGGGAATACCACCAGTAATGATACTACCCTCCCATGTTTTTATAGATGCGATTCAAATAGAATTCTTATACTTGTTGATTCCATTTATTCTTCTTCCTATATCAATTAAAAAATTTCATTGTTAATTAAAAGGACTTAATTATAATGGTAATATTACTACATTGATTATAGTTTCGAATAATAATATTAGTATAATGGTCATATAACAGTTGAAACATGATGGTCACATTTCCCAGTATACTATATAAATACCACTATTTAATAAATATATGTTGTATATATTTTATATAATATAATTTATCACACATTTTTAGGCTACAAATATCCTTTAATATTAATTTTCATTACATTATTCATTAATTAAGAAATATCATTATAAAACATTCAACTTGTTTTATTAGCTGAAAAAAGGAGTCAGTACTTCTCTCTAATTTCATCTTCTAGTTACCACATAACAAATTTATAATTATGGTTCCTCCAAAAAAATTGGCGAGGTGGGTAGACATGATATGAAGAACATTGACTCTATTGTCCAAGACGTCCACTAGTTTCTCCACATTAGAGAGGTCATGTTTCATTTGTACCACTTCAAGATTTAATACACTGGATGGGTCATGTATTTATGTTTTCCAAAGATATACATGGAATGCATTGTAATCCTTTTCCTAAATATGGTGGAATTACAATCCAATATGAAACTTATATTATATAAACAATTATTTGATATATTATAATTTACATGGGGCTAAGCCTCATTTTCACCCTACTGAATGACTCTATTCCAAGGTGATATTTGAAGAAAACCATTATGACCAAAATAAAACACCAAGTCCCATCTATCATTATTATCATAACTCTTATTCCAACTATGACATGCCTTTATGTGTTGTTTTATTTCATGATCCTTTTCCTAATATATTTCCAAGGATTAGGACCAAGTACATTTCAATCAAAAATTTCATGCAAACATGTAGAAGCTCTATATTTCATCCCATATAGATATTCATTGTGTTAGAAGGAAGGCCCTTATTTCAAGGAAATGTAGCTTGTTTTGTGTTTTTTCTCAATAAAAACAGGGATAATGATGGATTTTTCAGGTAAAGAGATCATATTTTATAGGCTTCTAATAATGTTGTAGGTGGAGTAATTTCCTAGTGGTGTGAAATTTTTTTCGGTCAAAAATATAGAGGAAGGTAAAGGACTGTGATTGGTTTTTTTCTAAGATCAAATATACATAAATATGGTAATTGAATGGGTTTCATGAAGAATTAGTTTAATATGATGAATATCTGGAGAATCATTAATGGGGATAATTTTCTCCATGATTATGATAAGTGGATCATAATGACTGCACGATGTGATAAATGTGATCTCCTCAACTACATTAAATTTCAGTGGAGCATATAAAGGATAGTGCACCAAAAATATGTTTTTGAATGATTTGAAAGAATCACTAGAGGCAGTAGAGCATCACAAATTCCTGAGACGATAATATTAAGGCTACCCCACTTCAAATTTCTTTAATTTATTGAATAAAAATACAAAAACACTCTGATTTCATGAAACTAGTGGAGATCTTGGTATCTAGATTTATAAATAAACTTGAGAATCGTGAAAAGTCTAGTTAAATCTTGATTGATCCCAATTATTATGTGAAAATGGTGTTTTACGATGATGGGGTATTATGAAATGAATATCTTAGTTTTGTGATGGATGTTTTTCCAAGAAGGAAGGGTTCATGACTAAAGTAGTGTTCTTCATGAAGGAGCTTCAATAAGGAATGATTTTGAAATCAATTTTTTAGTGAATATGGATTTCAATTTTTATAAACAGAGGTATATTGTGAATTTAGATTCTAATTCTATGTGAGGGATAATGTCATTAATTCAATGGAATTGAATATACTATCATGTGGATAAAGTGAGTAATACTTATCTAAAAGATGTTTTATTAGGGGAGTCGATAAAAGTGTTTCAAGGGCCATAGTGTGTTATCGCCAAAATATTTTAAATATATTATAAATGGAACATATTTTCAGTGTTTGAACAACTATATTACAAATTTAGTGAATATTAGCGGATTTATTTTCAATAAAAGAACACCCTTGGCATAGGACCCTTGGATAATCCCTCAGTGGGTAACCGCATTAAACTATTGTCTTTAATTTCTTCAAGTGAATGAGTAATTGCAGATCGAATCCATAATACAGAATTAGGGAGTTCCAAAAAAATATGGGAACAAGATTATTCACAATTAAGGAAACTTTTTACACCCTTATTTAGTCCTCCCTCTTAGAGTATTCCATGATCCTACAAATAAGGTGCCATTTGAATACAAAAATTGATTTTTTTGTTGTATGAAAGTTATACTAATGGGAGATAATGATCCCATCCACCATGAAATTCCATTTTATATGTTCTCCAAATTTTCTCAAATTTTTGAATATTTCCCATAAATTTGGGATTAATAGGACATATTAAAATTCAATTTGGGACTCAGATCATGTTTAATATATGCATATATTTTTGATTTAATATTTTTATCATGATTTGAATAAGTAGAATTTAGAAATCAAAAAAAAACATTTCAAAATTCTTTATATTAATATTTTAATGTTTGTCCAGATAGAAATATTCCTAAATAGATATGAAATGGGATGTATAGGGGAGTTTATCCCCTAAACCCATATCACATTATTTTGTTTAGTTGTTCTTGGGAGACATCTAAAAAATAATTTAGTGATATTTTCCCACATCCATGTCAATATGGGTAATGGTTATAATACCCCTTAAAGAAGTTTTCACTCTACTATAACCTGATGACATTCCATTTTTTATTTAGTGTAGTCAGCAATTTTACTTTTTATATATTCCCACCATTAATGTTAACAATGGTCCATATACATTTCAATGCTTCATGGATGCATAGAGACTGTAGGTCTATGATTATCATCCATCTGTTATTTAATTATCTCTAGAATAAATGGAACCCATATTTTTTTATAAAATATCAGAACACCTTCATGATAAATATTAAATTTAGGAAACTTCTCATTAATTTCATCCTCTATCATCTGTTGTAAAAAATGATATTCTCCTTGATTTTTCTTGATAGTTTCTATTAATAATTGTTTAGAAATAATTTATGATAGATTTGATGATGTACCTTACCATACAATTCCCATTTAATGGTTTAATAGGTCGTTAATCAACGGTTCCATTTGATCCCTCATCATTGTATGAAAAAAAAACGGCATTTCCTGCATAATTAATCAATAACACTATTTGACATCCAATGAAATAATGAATTTAAAAGTCATAGTTTTATGATAATATCAAAAAATATCCATTTCCTTATATGAAATTATTTTTTCATGTAAATATACATCAAACATTGGTGGTCTCTATCTATATCATATTTTTACCCATTACAATAGTGCCTCCATATCTTACAAGAAAAAACAGTGGTATCTAACATCATGTCATGTGTTGGGTAAACCTACACATTAGGGTTTTACTATCATGATTCATAGGAAATTATCTTGTAATTTTTTGATTATGAAGAACCAATCCCTTTAAGATTCAAAATAATAAAAATAAAAAATTCATATTTGATAGAGTTTGTGATAACATGGGAGTAGAAACCATAATCTTCTTCATCTATTATAATATTTATTCAATCCCCTTTTTAAATATTACCATATACCCCATTCAAGTTATAAAGGTTAATAGAAAAGACCATATTCATTTGTTTTAAAATAACACCTATAATATCTTACTAACAGAATAAACCTATGAATCTAAATTTAGTAATGTATGATGAGACCACTTCTCCACAACCATAATTTTAGAAGGTTCAATTGAGATTCATTAATTGGTTACAATGTTCCCCAGGATATCATCTTGTTCAAAAAAAACTCACATATTCGGAAAATTAAAAATGGAATACCCTCCCCCAATGTTTTCATCATAACAATTAAAATATCCTTATTCTTCTAGCCAATTTTGGAATATAACAGAATATCATCAATAAAAACTACCACAAAGTTATAGTGGTAGTCCTTAATGACTCTATTCATCATATAAAAATTTATATCATGTGCATTAGTTAATATTAAGGGACTGAATAAAATAATAATGATGCCAATATCCTAACCAGAATGTGGTATTTGAAATATCTACAATCATAGAGATGAACTAAGCCTTATAAATCTGTTAAAATAAGTCCTAAATTCTTGGGAAATGGTACTTTGTATTAAATATGATTCATGCTATGTTCTCTATAGTCAATGTATATATTGTTTTCAGAATTATTATTTTTCAAATATAGAATGGGTTCTCTCCATGGAGACACATATGGCCTGAAAAAGGTCTTCTACAAATGATATTTATGGTGTTTCATTAAATAAAAAACACCGAATTTTCTATTATTTATGGTGTATGTGATATTTTATTAGATCTAGTTATGGGTTCAATGGGAAAAACTATGAATATTTGGGGAGGTTTAGGTTTGTCTTTTGGAAATATGTCATTGAAATCCTAAATTATGGGAATATTTTCCATTCATATACTTTAATTTCCTTCATCCACTTAACCATTAATCTCTTTAAAAGGCAAGGTGTGGTGCTTATTGGAAAATAAAAGGATGGGAAATATACAATTTGAAAATAAATATAGGTTTTCCATTCTAAACATCTGATATTTACATTCTCTTACAGAACATCTTTTCATTATACAGTGGTATCCATTCCATCACTAGTATAATTTAATATTCCACCCCAGATATTTCTACTAGATTTTTGATGAGTTTATTCTCACCAAATTCATTATTAGTGTTTCTATACACTATCAATGATTGGATAATTCATATTCGTTTCTTGACTGATAACTCTACCTCTATTAGATTTTGGATTGATTTTATATTCATGAAAAAAAAGAATATTTCATGGAATGTATAGAACCAGAATAAAAAAATTACATTCTAGATTAGAGAGAAAAATAGGAGCATGTACCACAACGTCACATGGGACCTCTACATTATCTTATCTAATAAGAAAATCTCAACCCTCCTCCATTATCCTATGCTGATGTTGGTGGTGATTCCCCACCACTACCTTCTGATTTGAACAATGATTTTCGTAGTACCCAAGATCCACAAACTTATAGCAATGGACATCATGTTTGGTTTGCACCATATTCCCTTTGTAATTAGTGTTGACATGTTAAGGCATCACCTCACTATGATAGTTTTGAGCTATTTGGACATCTATTCAACAATTTTATCATTTTCCACTTCTAAGAACTTAGTTCCAGGAATTATTCCTCCATCATTCGGTGAATGTAATAAGTTTCACATTCTTTCATTACACCCTATTATCAATGTTCCTCAATATTCTTGTCTCTAAATATATATTCTTTTCATTTGTTTTATGTGACCACTATGACTCTATGAATTCAATTTCAACCTTAAATGAAATCCCCACAATCGTATCATATTTTCATAGTCTCAATTGGCTATATTCCTCCATAGATGGGGAAATAGTCCACCCAATAATATATTAACCATTCCATTAGGCTCCAAGACAATGACATAGGTATAATGATAATTTCTTTTAATTCTCATCCCATGTAATCCCAAAAAATATATTCTCCTTCATATTCATCTCTTAAAATTAGTAGTCCATTATTGTTTGCATGGAACTGGAAAAATATTTTTTGAAAAGGGATTTCATGATATCTTCTCATTACATAGTATCAATTTCTCTTATTTTTTTGATTTAAATAATTGTCCAAAAATAATAATCTTTTCCCTCTAATCAATATATATCCATGGCGACATTCTCTTGTTTTGAACAACAATGATTATAATGTTTCTTTTAAATAGGAAATATCCATTTTTCAAAAATAAATTGGTTAATATATCCATTAAAAAAAGGTTTTCGTTGATGGATAAATGGCTCAAAAAGTTTAGTTTCCAAAATAGGATAATATGGTCTCACTAATTGATTAGTGTTACTATTAATTACATGAGTTAGTTGATTAATCATTCAACCTATTTATTATCCCTTCTTCCATAAAAGGGATTTTGGCCCATGGAATGTTGCACTCACCATTCATTCAGTCCTGCTTTTTCCTACACATTCATTAAATAATAATTACACTTTTGAGAAATGTTTTTCTATATAGAATAATATAATTATAATGGAATTTTATGTATCAAAATTTCTTGCTCAAATATTATATTATTAATAACAACTAAATTCTCTACATATACTTTATAATTGTTTACAAAAACCATGTGATTAACCAAACATGTATTTTGAGAGTATAAAACCCAAAGTGAAGTATGGGCCATTAATATGAACCAATTCATTTTTGACTCGAGATTAATGTCGGTTTTCGGGATGTTACCCCTGGATACATCTATTCTATATCCAAATGTATATGTTCATATGAAGACATATTGTTTTGAAACCATTCATATATTATTTCACCAAAATACTAGGATGATAAAATCTATTTTAAATTCTATATATTTTTATTCAAAATGTATTAAAGTCCTAATTTCTACAAATAATTGATCCTTCCTTAGATACAATGTTAGGATTGCCTATTTATTATTAAATAAAAATTTCCTAATGATATAAAAATAGATTATATTACCCTATTTAGTTTCATGTTAATAGAGTTCATATTAGATAAAAACATAAAACATTATTATAATACAACATAAAATCTTCTTCATTGTCTCATATTATGGAAATTAACAACATCTCCTTACGTAGGGAAATATATAAATGTAAAGGGTGAGCATAAGAACCATTAAGGGAAAGCATATAAAAAAATTTTAATGTGATATTAAGGAATATCAATAATACCAATATGAATATAATTATTGAATGATAATGTTAAATTGATTAATAACATATTAATAAAATTATTCGTAAAATGTATATGTTTATTTAATATTTTAATGATACATTCATAAACATATCAAAATCGATTGTCACTGAGGTATCCAAAATATTACCAATTCTCATTAGCAATGTAACTTAAAACATTTCATCTCTAGAAATAAAATTCATTACCAAATGAATTGGAATACTATCAGGGTGTCTCCATCAAATGTATTAATTAATGTAATCCAGATTGATCATAATCAATCATTTTAAAAAAAATCCACGGATAATAATGAATGTGGTTCTAATCAAAATTAGAGAGTTTAAAAAATGGATGTCAGGTTCATTATTTCATTTTTCTCCCACAATAATTGAATGATTATTTCATGTATTTTAATTCATGAATAAGAATAATAATTTTTAAATATAGTATAAAACATTTGGAATGAAGGAGGTTTGGGTATTTAAAAAATGAAAGGGAATTTATTAAGTGAAATGTATAATTTTGAGGAGTAAATTTGGCAACATATGGGTATATAATTTGGTTTTAAAAAAATATTAAATGGGTGGGTAAAATAGTTTCCCATTGATAAAATAATATTTATGTATGGTTATGATCAAAATTTTAATAAAAGGGAGTGACCTTATCATTTAAAGTGCTTATAAAAATATATATTCTCTATATAGAAATTATGGATAATTCCCTAACCTTGATATGTAACTCAAAAGAGATAGGGAATGGGACCATTGGGTATTATGTACCGACTGAGATTACTCAATGGGAAGTAAAACTAATAGATCCTAATTGGGGATGTATTTTAAGGGAAATTTAATGGATAAATGTGTGGGTATTTATTGAAAAAGTGAAAGCATTATCTAATAATTTCCAAATATAGGCTATGGATTCCTAGGTTAGGGAAAATAAAATAACTGGATAATACTGATTTTTTTACAAATTATAATAAACAGTTAGGACATATTTATTGATTTTTAACCAAGAATATCTGAACATCATGATATATTACTTCTATAGACTTCAAAAATAAATTTTTCAATAAATATAATGTATTTAATGATTAGGATTCCATTTTTGACATTGGAATGTAAAATATAGGATTGAAATTAATTAAAATATATTAAAAATACATGATATTAATAAAATGATATACTTATGGATGATTTCACTCTTTAATTAATTATTACAACATTATGAAGTTATTATGATGTTAATAAACAAAAATAAAATCAAACAGTATTTTTATTATTCATATGAAAATAAAATATTCTTGAATGTTCTCATAAATTCCCCCTACCGTAATTTTGACGTTATTAATTAAAATAGGATGTTTATTTTATCAAAAAAAATCCTATATGTTTAATATTTATATCTTTGAATATAATAAATCATTATTTATTAAATATAAAATTGGTTGAGAATGCGTAGTACAATTTCTGA
The DNA here is from genome assembly GCA_963277665.1 of Viscum album. Taxonomy (NCBI): domain Eukaryota; kingdom Viridiplantae; phylum Streptophyta; class Magnoliopsida; order Santalales; family Viscaceae; genus Viscum; species Viscum album. The sequence continues at coordinate 574,585,920 of OY728161.1, read as the reverse complement.
CCCTTAAAATTATGTAATTTTTTTAATTTATTTTTAAATTAAATTGTTTTTTCATAATATAAAATTATAATATATATTATTTATAGTTGAATATTTTTTTATTAAAAATTAATACTTTTCTGAAAAATAATATTTATATTTGAAAATTCAATTTATCTAATTCAAAACATATTTTATTAAGAAAAACATTTCTTAAAATTTAATTGTTGGAAGAAGTATTTTATTTACAGAAGGGAATTAAACTTTATATAATTATGGTCACGAAATATAATCAATTATTACACCCATATATTCCCAATGATTTAGGTGTGCAATCAATTTTGTTACATGGGGTGCCATGGATAACACCAACTGAGTGGTAATCTCCAATAACATTAACTTATCCAATTCGAAAATTTTGTCATTATTCACATGTTGAATCCCAGCATGGGATTCCCCAATGTTGAACACCATTGATGATACCGCCCATCCATGTTTTGATAGATGTTCATCAAATGGAATGACTCTACACATTATGTTCATCAGTTTTTATTTCTATATCAATTAACCTTATTAGATATTATAAATAGGAATATAATTATAATTTAAAAATTATTAACATTGGTATAGTTTCCATCAATCATATGTGAACATTTTTCATATTACAGTCAAATCCTAATGGTTACATTTCCCTTTATACTTAATTAATTTGACATAATTATTTATATTTTTTGGTTTTGTTTTATATAATATAATTTATAACACATTTACATGATTTAAATATTATTTAACAAGTCTAGTTCGTTATAATGTGGACATGGTTTTTTATTATTTGAAACCATATTATTTTGGTAATCCCTTATATAAACTATTTTAATTTTACATCTGGTATCATCTTCTTTAATAATACAAGTTTGTAATTTTTTTCTTACAAAATATAAAAAACAAGAAATATGCAATTAATGATATTGAATTCCTTACCATAACCTTATTTACCACAATTATTTTTTTAAGATTTTTTAATAATTTAATAAAATAATATTTTAAAAATATATCATTTGTTTTAAATTTTTCATTATTGAAAACATTAATATTTTCATAATCATGAAAATAATATTAATTTGAGAAAAATAATTTAATACACCTCAAATAGGAATTTATCCTATATAAAATTATTAAAACATCATAATTAATTCAAATTAATTTTCATTTAACATATATATATATATAATAAATTATTTTATTTTTTATTAATTGATTAATTTCATTATCATCATTATGTTAATATTTATGATAATTATTTCATCACTAAAAATTAAAAATATTTTATCATGATAAAAATCTCTATGTTATAATCTTGAAGAGTATTTACACAGTTTCATATCTTATTAATTATCATAATATTAATAATATTATACTTATTGAAAAATGTTAATAATTTTTGTTATTTTCTTTGATTATAATAATTTATAAGTCATTTTTGTTTACAATTTTCAATTTGAATGAATAAATTTCTAAAATTCCATGTTATTGGTAGAATTAAATTCATTAAATCAGATTTATGATTAAAACATATAACCTTATCACTTATTTTTAATCCATGGTAAAAAATATTTCTATTTACCAAGGTAATAAGTTTAATTCCAAATACAATCCATAATTAAAAACCTAAAAGGGGCCAAATTACCACTGTTTAACATCGTAATTCTCGATATTTATTTATATGTGTATAATTTAATAATTATAATTGGATTATTTTAATTTTACACATTGTTCCGAAAATGTGTTACAAATTGATTTTAGAGAAAATATATTTATAAAAATAAAATTGAATTATTATTTTCATAATCATTGAAAAATATTTGTAGAATGTTGTAAAAATTTGATAAAGTCAGAAATATATATAATCAAGGAAAATAATTCACCAATATTAATTTTATATAATTTCATTACATGTATAAAATAAATATTTTATATAAACATTAATTTTTTTGTCTATAATAATTTTTTATAGATTTATTCATTCGATGACTGTTGAAATTAAATTAGAATTTTAAAACCCATATATTTTGAATAAATTATTTATTACATTGCATACCTTCCCAATTAACGACTGGATGATAATAATACATAAATAGTATTACCAGTTTCATTTTAACCCACTATTGTGTGCAATGCAAGCATTCAAAGAAATGAAATTATAAAATGAAAAATATTTAGTAAATATATATTAAAATTATAGTCACAAACAAGGTTGCGCAACCATCCAACCAGACACCTGACCCATCCCATTGCATATCCTAAAGGGTGTTTCTTCCCCTAAGGTCTAGAAACAACTATTTGGGCTTCAATAAACACCAATGGGAATAATTTCACCCTTTGTATTCATCCATAATAATTCCCCATGAATGATACATCACATCATTATCAATTACCCAATACATTCGTATAAAACATGACACCACAACAAGACTATTATGTTTTTTTATTTATAAAAAAACAAATTTTCAAACAACGGAAGGGAATCCATATATAAAATAATACCCCCTTCTTTACATGGGTCAACACCATCATGCCACTAACATTAACACATATCAATGTTGAAACCAATAGCCCATCAGACTGCCATCACCAATACAATGAATGTTTCCTTTACCTAGGTCACGCATTACAAGGTATACATAAGTATCATCCAGACCTAGATTCTACTAAACTAGTGGTCTGATCTAGTTCTCCACAAGGCCTTACTCGTGCCTCCCCATACACAAAAGGTTACCAACTAAAATCTAGGGAATATGAGGTGATAGTGGGGAGACAATTTCCTCATATCATTGTAATAAAGAAGTAGAAATAACTATGTATTGTACACAACAGGATGTAAATTGAATGAAGAAAGGATAAACTAATAAAAGAGAAAATGGTCCATTAGTAAAATGATATAAATACCCCAATCTGCAATATAGTACAATACAATACTGGTCACCGACTGGGTAGACCACAAAGATACAGTATTATATGAAACTATTCGTAAATGTAATGGTCTCTAGTACTAACTCTTAGCCAACCCACATACCTGATCTCTAACCACTTTTGAACTGTACCAGCTTGATTAGCAGAACCACAGATGTAGAACCTCTAGAATAAGAACCACTATGCCTCATCCCTATCAACCATGAAACTCATGTGAAACATAAAATGAAGGCATAAGTTCTTCAAGTACAACGAGGTGCACATGTAGGGTGTGAAATATTCTCAATAGGAAACCCCAACAAGAACCCTATAACTGTGATAATATATGTGTATGCCAATGAATCGTGCTCAATATAGCTGAGACGAAACCAAAAAGAAATTTAAAACTAACATTATCCCACACTCATACAGAGGGTTCAAAATCTCGGTCCACTAGGCAAGTGCTGGAATTGATTTCGATGTCTATATATGTATTCATGTATAGTCCCATATATATATAAATAAATATATATATATATATATATGATTATGAATGGTTATGTAAAACAATCAATCTGAAAACCAATATACAGTAGATCCAAGGCTTCATAATCTCAATCTCCTAAATATCTTGTGCATGGGCATTGAGCTGGACATTGTGCCACTCAAGTCATGTTTCATTTGGTCGATCTATGATTCTGTAATCCCATCGACATACACATGAATCATCCAATGAAGGAATATCTGAAGGAAAGTGTGTTTTTGACCAATTTTCCAAGTTACTCGCGTAGTCAAAAGGCCAGGTGATCCCTTAGGCTTCTCCTTAATCACGAATCCCAACACCATATACAAACATGACACCTCATGTATCAAGTAATGAAGTCTTGAAGGAATGCCCAAAAAATAGTATCATATTCCCACAAACCCCTACATTAAATCTCACATCATCCCATGGCACCAAAATCATATGAACAACAATGTATATCATCTAATAAGTGTATATCCTATGGCATCAATCATGGTGAGCGGTAGCCACCAACCTGGTAGCATCATCCGTACAATCAGAGGGATCCTCACATACCATTTGTCATCCAACAACAAGGACCATCTAACCTCAAATAACTAAAAAACAACTACTGAGGGACTCAACCCACATGATTTGTCAAAAACACCTCATCACAGAGTCATCATGTGCGCAAACGACTCATGCAATACATTGGTTTTCATGGTTGAGAGGTAATAAATATTAATAGAACACAAACCACATCATCGTTATAACCATGTGATCCTATGACCTTGTAACTCAAAACTGATGGCCATAACATCCAAGTATCCTAGGCCATCCAAAACCTAAAAGTCACACTACATCAAACTAGTGTCCATGACAACTAATCATTTGGCCAATAACACTGAAAAAAATTCAGCACATGCCTGACCTGTGATCAACATCACTCCATCACAATGTTCATGCCATCCCAATCACGGGCCAAGACCACATCAATGATAGTGTAATCATCCTCATCAAATATCATCCATCCCATGAGCTCATCCTAGGAATTCCTACCACTATAATCCATGTATAACTAAAGGTGTTGAAGTCATCATGCAAGTCTCAACATATGGATATCAGGAAGCACCTTGAAGAATCCCAACAAAATATATCACAATATATATATATATATATATATATGTATGTCTAAATCCATTATCATCAACCATATCCCAGGTAATACATCTACGTACCAATAAAATATCATAAATAACATGGCTCAGAGGTCGAATAGTATGCAAGAACCTATAGTCAACTAATAAGAAACACCAGTCCTAGGAAAAATTGATAGGCATCCAAAAAGAAATAAAAAATCCTCATGTCAGGACTAATAGCCACCAACCAGTATGTACCTCTGGTGAACATCACTACTTCATCAACAATAATGTGAACATAATATAGAGTGAGGGTGGTATAATGACCAACCCAACACGGCATCCAGATCCATCTGGCCATACCAGTTCAGTACGGGTTCTAGGTTACATCAAAACACCATTTCTAACGAAACCATAAATAAAACATAGTATCGGTCAGGAAATGGATTTCAATTTCTAGATCAAAATAGAAAAATACTCATAATGTAATACAATTGAGTCTTGTTCTAACACCACGTTATGAAAATACTAAAAACCCTCGAAGGGTTGGAAATGGGTTATATACAGTGTGTATGCAAGGTACATAGTTTTTATTACCAATGCCACATGGGTGTGTAATTCTGCCATCCTGGATAGGTAAATCCTTAGATAAATGGAATTTGGAACCTGTAAAAGGTATTTTCCCAACATGAGGAACATGAATTTGTCCTTCAACTGGCATGTCCAGATACTGTGGCGGGCTATGTAAATCTTCATGGTGTACTGCCCTACCTAGGGTCTGGTCATGTAATCCTATATGGCCATGTATTCCAACATGGGTAGTCATGCCCAGGTACTTTTCTACATGGTAGAGTACCAGTACATGGATATTATGATCCATACATGTTGTGTACCCATTTAAACATCAACTTCTATAAATAGGAATAATACACAACCTAAACCCCTAGAACAAACGACGTGTAACCTGGGTTTCCCAATGGGAAAACACAAAAAACACCTAAAAACCACACATTAACCACCGAAGTAAAAGATAAATCCATAAGAAGACAGAAGAATTAATTATATAGCTATAAAAACTAGAAAAAAACATTTGAACTGGATTTTCAGTAAATAGTAAAAGTAGTCTATCGTTGGGCTGAATCCACTGAAGCATCGCTTGATTTCACAATCTACAGCAGCCGCACGCCACACCAGAGCGTCAAGGGATTAATATTGGTACCTCTCTTCCTTTACATATCTCACACTATCTCCCTATGCATTTTCACTACTAGGTCACATACATGGAGGATCAACACATTTGGTGTGATCAAGAAGGAGGATGAAGGAAGAAGAAAGAAAAAAAAGACACACAAATAAAAATAAACGTGTTCTGGGCTGGCCCTCATGCCCGAATAATGATTATTCCCTAGCTAGGATAAAATAAACATGTTGGATTAAATGACAGAGATTGAATTTCAATCAAACATTCCATTTATAAGTTTTCTACAAATAAACTTGCACAAATAATTTTATATTTAATTTATTAAAAAATAAATACTATTTATTACACAATAATTTAAACGGATCAAGTTTGTATGAAAATAATATCCTAGGGTAAACACCATATTTAAAAACAAATAGATTGGTCATAGAAATATCCAAGATAATATAATCAATGAAAAAGACCACTTTAAACCTACTGAGTAATTGAAAGAAAATTTCTAAATTTCTACCCCAAACAATAGATCAATAGAACACATGTTCTTAAAAACACCCAACCATAGACCATCTCGTCCTCAAAAATCTTTGTGAAAGGACCAACATCCATTATATAAATAAGAGAATTTTGACAACAATTATATATGGATAGTTAAAATACCAACCTTATAACATCAAAAACTATCTCATACACAAAATAAATTCAACTACGACCGATCTGGTACTCCCCACCAAATGAATACAATTATTTTCATCTCCAAAAATACCATTGATCACAACACACACAAAAAACACGGAATATCAAAATAAAAATTGGATTGAAACTAAAAAATAGATTAAAAAAGACCTAATACACTCTGAGAATCCTCATACGGAACTGCTCCCTAGAGGTCACAACCAATGTAGAAAAAGAACTGAACTGACACTTATCAAGTATCCATATACAAAATTACCCCCATGGAGGACTAGTTCAGAAGAAAATTCCTTGTATCCATCGACATCTTACTCACTATTTAGACTAAATAACCTCATTCATGAGAAACAACACCATGCAAGGGTCATATGAGAAGAATATAAAATGGCATATTGACCTACAGGTTTTATAGCACCACCAGTGCACGAGGACCGAGTCATCATCCTCAAACCAGAATTACTCAATGATGAACCACATAACCTTTCATCAGAAGAAAATATATATGTAATCAGGAACAAATATATATACCACTCTAGTCAGTAAAATCATGCACTCACAAGCCTATATAACTTGAATCCAAGGTGAAAAATATGATTCATGAGACACCTCAAGCCAGTTCTTGAAAAGAGTCAAAATCTATTCCTAGATTCTTGCCAATGGAATAGTGAAATAGATCCATAGTAAATCAAGACATCAACAAAACATCTGATTCACTCAAGGATAAAATCAAATACAACTATCTCATCAAATATTAGAACAACAATCCAACAACCTAGAAACGAGGAATTCATACCAGAACAAGTGTTCTCTATACACTAGCTTGATAACTATAAAATGTTCCTCCACATTTTTAATACTCTTTTATAAAATTTAATAAATAGTAATTAACAATAATAGAACTCCTTTGACACTAATTTTAATTGTCCCGACCATGATACCACTAAATTTGTGCTTTAATATTACTCCTCACAAGGCATCAAGCGTTCTTCCTAGTATACTATAGGCTTCCAAGTAGTAGTGAGGGACTAGATGTTGATAATGAGAGATTATTTCCTAATATTATAGTATGCAGTCAATATATATAACTATGTATCATATTGGAATGTAAAAAGAGTTTGAGACTGATAAACAACTAAAATATAACAAGTTTCAATAGTAAAATGATCTAAAAAGCCCAAACATGTTTGCAATATAACACAACAAGAGTTTCCCACTAGGACAACCACATAGATACAATAATAAAAATGAAACTAAAAGTAAAAGTAATAGGCTCTACTACTAACTCATAGCCAACCCGTGTACATGATTTCCAAGAACTCTCAAACTACACTGTCCTGATCAGATGAACAACTCAAGAGGTCTCCGTACAAGAAAAACTAGGCCTCACCAATTTCATCCCAGAAAGTCATGACAAAACAGAAAATCCGACATAATGTATTCACTTACATAGATGTGTATGTGAAGGGGTGAGAAATAATCTCAGTAGGTCACCTTGACAATAAATCTGTAACAATGATTCTATAGGTTTGTTTAAAAGAAACGTGATCAGCCAAGATGAAAGACCACCAAAAGTTATGAAAAACGAACGTGATACTTCAATTATACCCATTGTCCATAATCCATGTCAACTGGGATAGTTCCTCCACTGATTTCCATATCTATATAGTTATACATATATAGTACCATATATAGACATATATATGTAAAAATTAATATTCATGAGTATATGAAATAATCAACATGATAACCAATCTACAGTCGATCTGTGGGTCCATAATCCCATTCACCTAGACATACTATGAAAGGGAATTGATATGGAAATCATGCCACTCAAGCCCTATATCATTAAGTCAATCAGTTGGAATATATTCCAATCGACATATACCTTCTTCCTCTATTACTGAAATAATAGAAGTGAAGTGATTCCTTGACCCATTTTCCATGGTAATACTGTAGTCCCAAATCCAATGTCAACCCTTCGGTTCAACCTCAATCATTCATACCAGTACCACATGCCTCCTAACACCTTGTCTCTCAAGTACGGACATACCGAAGGAATGAACAAACAATAGTATCTCGGTCCCATGGACACCTTATCAAAATCACACTTTAGACAATTGAATGAAATCTAGAGGAACGATGATGTATGTACTCAAATAAAAGTCATTTACCATGTCCTATATATTAGTGAGCCTCATCCCCGAATATAATAGACTAATCACTTTAAACCGTCACCACTGACGTGGATTTCTATAACACTCACCCTTAATCCTCAAATACCTAAACCACATATCTCAAGGTCCTCTAGGAACATTAGTTATCAAAAACGAATCATCAATAAGTCAACATGTGTGCACTAGACTCAAGAAGGGATTTGGCCATCACAGGTGAGCAGTAATCATCAACTAAAAGAACCCAATCCACAATATCTTTGGAAAGTTTTTCCCGTGAAACCATGTCACTCCAAACATATGGTCATGCCATCTATGTATCAAATTCCATAACTAAACTGACAATCACACTACATTAAATAGACATCCAAGACACAATTTCCTATGGTCAAAACAACTAAATCAAATCTACGCCATGCCTAACTAGTGATTAGTAATACTCAATCCCGATGGTCAAGCCATCCCAAACATAGGACAAACCTACAACAAAGAGATTGTATCGTCAACATCATATATCATCCATTCCATGAGTCCATCAAATTAATTCCTACCATGAGAATCCATGTATCTAGCGAGGAATAAAAGATAACATGTAAGGGTCAATAGCTGAATATGAGGAAGAACTTATGGACTTCCCCAATAAAGATATCACAATATATATATAGTATCAATATCCAAATTTCAAGTAATACCTCGGGGGTACAAGAAAAATATCATAAATAACATGGATTAGAACTTGTATCCTATGTATTCCCATCTAGGCATCCCAAAAAGAAACACAGATCCCATGAAGAGTGTTCGAGTATCCCAAAAGAAAGGAAAATTACTTGTGTCAGGCACAAAAGACAACTACAAGGAAATTCCTCTAGTGAACAACACTAGATATGTAATAAACATGTGAACACAACAAGAAGTGAGGGTGCCACAAAAACCCACCCCAACACTACACACATGGCCTCACGGGATTACCAGTTCGACACTGGTTAAAAGTGACACCCGACCATCATCTCTATCCAAACCCAACGTACAACACAGGGTTGTTAAAGCAACAAGAACCCACTGGGTCCTTTGAGTCAGACAAAAAGAGTAATCCTACTTGGGATCTTCCGTGTAAACACATTGGTATTGTATCATAAAAGGAACTCCCTATATTCACACATAATTGGAGGTATTCCTCAGGGTATACTTGGAAGGACCTGGTCTCAAAAGCTCAAGGGTTAGATGAGAACATCTCACAAGGGGAACGTCCTCAAAATCAATGGTCAAGGGAGATGGATCACAAATCATATTAGAATATTTTTCACTAGGTTGTTCTGAACACCTATCCTATCAACCATGACAATCCTCAGTCTCTATTGATGACTAAAATTGATAATTGGAGGAATAACCCCTCAACTTAGACAAAAGAAACAAAATACCCATTATCAGTCATCATAACGCTGATTTAGTTTCCACATCGTAATCTAGGTTGAAAATTGTTTAGAATGTAAGAATCTTGAGTCTAGTTCCCACATTAATGAAAGAAAACACAAAAACCCCTCAAATGGTTTGAAAGGGGTAGTACGTTGTATGTATCCTTGGTAAGCAGTGTGTACACTCAGTAGCAGAAGGGCGGGTACATCCGCTAGACTGGACAATTAATTCCCTAGGTAGAAAGTGCGTGGTAATGATATATGGTGTGTTCCTGGCAAGGGGTAAATGTATATATACATCAACTAGACTAGTCAGATAATCGACCATGCCATGTACTTATACATAGCATGCTACCATACACAGGGTATGGTTGTGTACTTCTACATGGGTAGACATTTCCGGGTACTCAGCTACATAGATGAGTACTAATACATTGAGTTTATTCTCTATACATTGTGTGTCAAATTTATTTCTTTGTCTTCCCAAAATAAGAATAACACACGGTGTGCTCCCATAGAACACATGTTGTGTAACGAGGGTTTCTAAATGGGAAAACCTTCAAAACACCAGAAACCCTGATTTTAACCCCCAATGAAATAGATCTTGTATTAAGAGGCCACATGTAAGAAATATCTATCTATAAAAACTATGGACAATGAATTTATAGGGTATTTTTGGTAATTCATAAAAACATCATACCTTCTGGAAGACACTGTTGAAGCTTCGTTTGATTCCATTATTCACTGTTACCGCACGCCACACCAATATGTCGAGAGATTCCCAATAGTACCCCTCATCCCTTACCTCTCTCAATATATATCCCTCTCAAATTTTTCTCAAAGGTCACAGCTTCGGAGGATCCACACAAGTGGAGTTCACAATAAAGATGTGGAAGGAAGAGGAAGGAAAAGAAAATAATAAAAATAAAGAAAACTATAAATGGGGTCATGGCAGTCCTTGGTTCCCTACTTGAGTTTATTACATTCCTAAGCTAAAATCTCCATTCTGGACTCAACAGTGGAGATGGAATCTCAATAATAGACTCAATTTAAATAATATCACAGAATGAACCTATATGAATAATTTATCATTTAATTTAATAAAAATTACACATTAATTAATCCACCAAAATTCTAAATGCTCAGATTTCTACAAAACTCATATCCTAGGGGAAAATAATATATTTCGACCAATATATTGGTCAAAAATAATATCTGAGAACATCTCCCCATGGAATGAAGGACATTTTAACCCTATCGAGAATTTGAATGAAAGCATTAGAATTTTTACTCAAAACTACAGTATGAAAAAACATGGGTTCTTACATCATACACTTGTGGGTGTATGTTGGATTTATTCCAAAATTAAAAGTTCAATTCAAAAAAATTAAATTCCTTGAAATTGCATAAATTGATAAATATAAAGTCATGTTTTTAGGAAAATTAAAATTCAACAGAAATTAAAAATTCGTTGAAAAAAAGGATGAAAATGAATGTAACATAATATATGAATGGGTAGAATATCATCATAACCATGGAAAATATCTATATTAAAATGGGTATAGGGGTATTTAAATCCTTTTACTATCAACGATAACATATACCATATGAAATTGTCCTTATATAACCACTAATATTCATCACATAAATTTTTAGACAGAGCTGTTTCACAATCTTGCTAGAGAGACTAGGCACTAACCATACTGACACTCCTAACATACATGACCTAGTTATCCCACCAAGATATCTTGGATTTGCGTGTTTATTATTTAATTCCGAATATAAAATTTCATCACTCCTAAAAAATACCACTTCTATCAACATCAAATCACATGAAAGAACCCATTTTCAATTGGAATACACAATTAAAATTTAACTCAGGACAAAAATCATTCGGATACATTTTTTGAACCACACAAAAATTTAGAATAACCCATTTTAAAACCAAAGAAATTATACTAAAATCGTTAATCAATGTGAAAGTATGGAACCACTTACCACTTTGTTGAATATACCACAAATCTGTCTAAAAACCACAAACCAATCAAAGGAGAGACCCTATAAGTGAATGATCACAAAACAAAAAACAAATTTTTGACACAAATATTAATAAATATAATAAAAAATTTCCATCATATACACAAAATAAATTAGAATAAAATATGTAATGAATATGAGACTATGATAAGTGATGTATATAGAACATGATAAGCTTACATATATGATTCTTGATGTTTACAAGACAAACGACCTACAAAAATAGATACCAAGGAAGGAGTAGAAGGTATTATGGATTTTTTTGGATGGAGGGTTAATTGGAGGAGGAAATGTGTTATTTTTATTTATAATTAGATTAGTAAGAAACATAAATTTCATGATTTTTAATGATTTGTGATGCTACATGGGTTGACCTCAGAGTTTTCCCAATGGCTTTCCATCCTTGTGGTGGATATTTCAAAAAAGAAAATAATCCATAAAATTTTCTAACATGGGGAACAATAATATGATACTAATAATTATACACATACATTACCACATTATTCGATGAAATTTAATCATTGATGGGTGACATTATTGTTCACTAGTTCACCCAACCATCATAGTACCAATGTCCTTGGAAGAAATTTCCACTGGGTGGGCACACAATTTATAATAATTCTCCACCTCATTTTTTCCAGACCATAAACACCATATTTAGTAATGACTCCACTAAAATTAATGATATAAATATAATACAATTAATAGTTGATATTATACCATAAAATAATAACACATGTGTGATTTTTATCCTCATCAAGATAAAATTCCACCCTCATAAAGTCCAAATAAATTAAGATCATAGAATAAATTGGATACTACTCCACCTAAAATAATTTCACTCACACATATTAGGAACATATGCTTTGTAATTCCAAATGTCTCAAACAAAGGTAATTTTTTCCTTTCATCCACATTTACTTGGGATTCCCCAATCTACTCCAGTCACTGATACACATAAAAATAAAATTCTATTTCTATTTCATTTTACTTCTGCATATGAGATGGTTATGGGATATAACGATTTAATTGTGAGACAATGAACAAGTAATTATAAAAAATATTGGTATGTATAGAATAAAAGTATTCATCATTTCCAATTCTCACTATAATCTCAAATGGTCGAACATGCATCAGTTTCAACTTCACTTTCAAACCAAGAAAATGGAGACTCTGGTTAGGGGCCACTCTTAGATAAAAATTACCTCTTATTATGAAGTCTAAGGATCAGAACCACCAATCATAATAAAAAATTTATAATTTAAACATCATAAATAATCAAAAATTGATCAAAAATAACATTATCAAATACCTCTTTTACTTGGGTTAGTCCTAGAAAAAAGTATCACAAACCGCTATCTAGCCCAAATCGTCCCACATGGGTAGACATAGGGGACCTCAATGAGATAAATTTATATTGAGTATTGGTAATTTTTATTATACATGAATTACACTAATCCCTATTGTTTATCCCACTAGACATCAAAATCCAACACACATGCCCATAACTTGTATTCTAAAATACTAATTGATTATTACATCAAACCATCTATTTGAGGATGATATATTGTATGGAGTCTGATAAATGAACCCATTTCCATATATAGTATTCACTAGAGTACATATATGATGAATGATTATCTATATTGAAAATTATTTAACAACATTCCATGATTTCTCAAAATCACTCGAACATACATTCGACCCAACTCATCCACCTTAGCTAATTCCATGTATGAGATGGAATTGAATGATTTTATAATATGATTAATAGTAATAAAAATCATGTCCCATCATCAGGATGTATGTGCTATAAAAATAATGATATCTCTGGATACCACATCCATAACAAGGTATGAATTTTGTGTTCTTAAATATAACATGAGGTCTTAGGGTGGTCAAAAATATCCTGATGATTGGTATATATATTGTACATGAATTCTGAAATACCACATCATATTCTAGGATCCAAAAAAATGTGACACATTTTATAAAACGTCATGGTTTTAACAGTATTTTCAAACCAATTAGACTGAGGGTTATCCAATATCAATACCATCTATAGGGATAACATTAACCCAATGTTTCCCGTGAGTAAATAAATTCCCTTAGAAGATTACAACCACTGACTGCGAAGAACCCAACAATTTAGGATTTTTTTTATTACATGGGTACATCTCCAGACATATATTTTATTCATAAATCATCTATAGAAGGGAACCAATAAAATGAAATCTTTGTAATAATGTGCCTTTAGTATTCTTTCCGGTCATTAAATGCATCTAGGAACCCCCCGCCCCTCAGAGTCTACTCATCACTGGACTAAATTACTATCTTCACAAAAATATTTCTTTATAGGGATTCATCTACAATATTACCCTTTCATACATGTGAAAAATATCAATATTGAAACTATAATGGCACTCAACCCACCAACACTTCCCCACATTGAAATCCACTATCGATAAAATGTTCCCCATTAGTTTTTGGTCTATGTAAAAAAAATTATACCCTTATATATAGTGACATGTAATCATCTAAAAATAATTAACAACATATATTGCTAGGTCATGGGTTGTGTAATTACATTCATATGATTAGATTTTATGACATCTATAAGCAACCCAATTATCATCCTACATATACACACACCCACGACACACACTTGAAGCATCAAAATAGACAACATATCAATTCATGGATTCATGTATTATAAACAAATGATTCCTAGAAAAAAACCACAGAAAGTTATTCCTGTAATTCATTGATCAATAAAAAACATACCCATGAATGTTTAAATGTAGTCTTTGATAAAAAAACTAGAGTTAATTCCCTAGAAATCACTTATAATATTATTCTAAACCAAAACATATCCCGATCTGGAAGAGATTCTCGCGTTTAACATATGGCATCGCCACTACAATATTTCTAGGGTCAACATAAACCTCACCCTCTAATAACATGTGAAATATTGATTTTACTATTTGAAACCATAAGGTGAATTGTAGATCTTATGATAAACATGGTGATATCAAAAAGGTCAAAGAATGGTCCTCAACAGTTTTCCATGACATTATAATTCCATGGAATATACATGGATTTCATCTTCAATCATCGTGAAAAAATAATAGATATACTAATAGATGTCATGGTTCATTTGTTCCATTAAAAATTCCAGAGCATCTGTCTACCGGAAGAGAATGTAATAATACTCGAAATTCAAGTACCATTTTTGCAATGCATTATTGGGAATTTATCCTTTTCAAACCAATGACAAATGGTTACTAGAGAATGTGTGAATCATTTAAAACATCCATTCACCATTCGAATATTTAAAATATTTATTAATTTGGGGAAATGGGAATTTTTTCTTTATTATTAACATATTCATCATCTGGTAATTAGTATACAATCAGTATATATATATATATATATATATATGGAAAAGAACATAGAGGTAGCCCTATAACACCCCATGTTTTTAAGAGACTTATGTTCAATATATTAATTTTTTATTGATTTATTATATTTGACTAATTCATATATTCATACCTCATGGAATTAAATTTGTTTTCACTACATGCAATACCAGCATTTCATGTGTTACATGCAACACAAAGTTTCAATGAAACATAATATTATTTTTATAATTATTTCAATGAGATAATTATAACAATGATGTTAAAATGAAATATTTAAGTAGTAACAAATAAATTTCCTATATTTTTTATAATGGTTTCACATGAAAAAAAAATATTCTAATAAAATATATATTTTTTGGTAAATCTTTTATATGATTCAAAATAAAATTTTCTTAAAGAAAATGTGTTATATGAATTTTTTTTAACAGTAATAAAATTAATTTTTCAATATCATGGAAATTTAATTTGATAATATAATATCTATTTAATGAATTAATAATGTAAAAATTATCTATGGGGTAATGTTTTAGAATGTTCTGAGAAACCATAATTTCTTAGTGAATAGTAAAAATTACTACAATTTAGTGAAAAATAGATGTTTCTAATAAATATTTATTACTGTTAAATTATATTTTAAATTGGATATTAAAGTACCAATTGATATATTATAAATATAAAAATAAAATTTATGTAATTGAAATCTTTTTTATATTGAAATTACATATATAAACCTATTGAACTATTGAACATTTTTACATTAATCATTACTTTCTCGAAACATATATATTATTAAAATTTAACATAATTTTTAGTCTTCTATTGGTTGGATTTTGGGAAATGGAAATTCAATTTTTTTGTATAATATTTTTATTCTATTAATTTCTAATGAATTTGGACAAAAAATATTAGTTATTGTTATTAAAAGTAATCACATTGAATTTGGGAATATTAAGTGTAATTAAGGGAAAAACGTTAATCATAAGGGCCAAACTGACATAGGAACATGTTGAGAATCTATTTTATGCCTATTAATATACATTATATCGTTATGGATTGAATTTTATTGGGTAACATTCCCATAATAGAATCCTATAGAAGTGTTCTCTGTGCCGGGGTGAGTATATAACCATAAATGCATCTCCCTGAATGACATAGGATGCCGACAAGTAGTGAGGACAATTTAAATAAGTCTGTGGGGGATAATCTACCGTCATATGTAATAGTTAATATATAGTAGAAGAAACACTTTTCAATAGGTTTTCTAGGAATATAAAAAAAATATAGTAGATGCAATTATATAAGCTTAACTAATTAAATGAAATGTGTGGAAGCTGTTAAATCAACCCTGCTACACAATAAATTCATGATATGATGTTTTTAGTAAAATAAATGTATGTAATGAATGAATCAAACCATGTTGTCAAACTATAATGAAAATTACATAGAGTGAACCAGTAACATCTCAACCAAGGACCTTTCATTTTCCACAATATCCATCATAAGCAGCAAGCAACACTCAAGCACCAGAAGATGCACATATCCCATTATTCATAACTACAAGATTATAGTCATCTATGGTACCAAAGGAAATCCATGTTGGGAGTGAGATATAATCTCAGTATTCCATAACCCATAATTTCCAGTCCTTTCCATTTAATTCTGTGATGAAAACAACCATACCAATATATGATAAATCTATAAAAATAAATAAATTAAATAAAAACAAGTATAACGTGGTCTGGGTTCTCAATGGAACCCATCCCATACCACCTACATAGTCCTTTGCTGGGAATCCGAATAAAGTACCTATAATAAATTTGATGTATATATATATAGCCTAGAAATTATAAGGTAGACAAAGTGGACATATCCAATGCTTGAGCATTAGCTTGGGTCAAATTTATGTGTCAAAATTTTTTTTTTCAAGGAACTAGTAAACTGTTACAATTTAAATTATACCCAATGATGCCTCAAATAAAACATTCCACATATTATCATTATTATTATATTAATGTTTAGATTTAGATTCTTAGTCCATCATGAAGGTATCACTATGGTACATCCTTCTGTTTATCCAGTACCACCGTGCTTGTCCAAAGAAATCTACAACCAGACCTTATCTCACATATGGTATAGAATTATAATGAGTTTGTCCTAGGTATCACACATATAGTGTTGATTAAAAACCAAGTTATATTTCATCCACAATGACAAGGGTTCCTTCCTTGATTTTCCATAAGGGAACCAGTATCACTCATGAGTATATAAAAAACTCAGGGAAACCCTCGTCTAGAAAAGCCTAAGATATCACAACCCTGAGTAAATAGTCTGCTAAACAATTTATAATAGAGTGTTCGTGTGTGGTCCTTAATAAAATACCCATAATGTCTCACTACCAAAATTTAATTAGATTTCAGTAAATCATAAATCATATAGAACGCATTTATAATTGCAACAAAACAATTTAAGAAACAAAGATCTACATACTTCGTAGGCATTCATTCCAAACAGCCACAATGAAAACACAATATTAATAAATGACAAAAAAATGAAATTTTCAATTTTATAATTGAATATAACTTCATGAATATTAATCAAGGAAACCATTAGGCATAATCAACCAAAAAATCCAATATTAATGGTTCATATTTAAAAATTGATTCCCTTTAAATTAATGATATTAGAATAGAAACAATTAAATTTCACTGGTCGGCACTGGTTAAGGGAACCAAATAATATCTAAAAGTTGAAACAAAAATATTGGAAGGAGACATCATTCCTTACCACCAAACCATAGAGGACACTATTCACTTTGATGATCAATGAATTGAAAAAAAACATATGATAACACATGATTATTAAAAAACCCAAATTTTAGGTTATTTTCTTCCATGGAAGATTGTCCAATGGATAAAGTATGAGGTCCCACAATTCTTGGGGGGTCACATTATCCATACAAATAGATTTACTACACTATCTAAGGCATTAAAAATGAATCATAAACTGAGTCACATTGGTCATCTAAAGGAGTAGAGGAGGAGGAGGAGGCATACCGGAAGTGGGGGGGGGTACATGGGTAACACAATAGAGATGATGGAGTAGAGAATGAATTAAAATTAAAATAACATAATGAAATAAACGAGATAATGAAAAAATGAATATAAGAATAAAATATTTAAAATATGGAAAATAAATAAGAAATAAATAAAATAAGGGGCTAGGTATGAAATTAAAATTAAAATAATAAAAAATATATAATTCCTATTATAATTATTAGTGTTTTTCCGTAACTTACATTCTATATTATTATAAAATAATTTTTTTTCCAATTTTACATTCAATTAATATCCATTAATTTCAATTCTATTCCTTTCCAATTTATTTTTATTATTTTTAACCTAAAATTATGCTAGGGAATGATGTAAAATTTTTCATTAAACCATGTATTCAATTAAATAATTATTATTGATGTATTGGAATCAAAACTGGTGCGTAGGTTTATTTCGGGGGATGAATTAAAGATTTGAACTAAAAATTTGAACAGTCTGTACATTGATATAGACGGGGAAATTACAATCACCTCAGCATATGAAAACTCATCCCCATGTTGTCCTACTGAGCTCAGTGGAACTTAATATGAGAAAAAATCCATCCATTGAGAACTCACATTGATCTCCCACTGCTAGGTATCATCTTGATCATGTCCATGCTCCATAGCACCCAGACAAGAGGAATTGACCTACCCATGGGATCCTTCATGTTACGGTTGATGATATATATCTCATACTCTTTAATGGATGAATCTTATTCGATATCGATACTATCATGATAAAATGAACAAAGAAGGTCTGGATGATACTATAAAAGATGAGATACAATGAAGACATCGTGTATGGCATGGTACCTCTGATGTAATAGTAACTGATGGGCTACTGGCCAAACTCTCTCTACTATATCAAATGGCATTACATATCTTGATGATATCTCCCATTATATCCTGACCCGTCTATGTCCCATCCATTGAGAAAAACAACAATAAATTCAATGCCCCACCTCAATCATGAGAGGTATGTGTTGATGACTAGAATAATATTTCTATCTAGATATTGCATTATTTATTTTCTTCTAAATTTGATAAACATTCTAAAAAACATCCTAAAGGAGGTGAGGTCCGAAAAGATCTTTCACACTATCTTAGAGCTAGCATAATGGTGAACTTCATAGTATACCCAAGAGGGTATCATACAATTCAATTTGAATTGTCTCCTAAAATATGAAATTAAATGTAAAATCAAAAAGTGTAATATGATTCATTTAGGAACCTCCACTATCAAGGATACATGCTAGTAGCATATCCAAAAACACTTGAATGGTCCAGTCACACTACCAATCAGTCTGTGGATGATATGATGTACTCTAGAGGACCTCAGAACTCAATTTTTTCTAGATCCCTTTCTAAAAACTCTCATGTAAATCTGAAACTTCTATGAGAGACATTAGTATGCGGTACTCCATGTAGTCAGAGTATCTCCAGAATATACAGCCTTCCAAAAACATCAATAGAAAATGTCTCCATGATTTGTATAATGTGTGTGACTTTAGTCAATATATCAAATAACAATCATACATCATCACTACCTAGAGGTGATCTTGAAAATCATGTAATTATATAATTGTTGATTTCATTCTATATAAACTGTGGAATGGATTGAGGCTATATAATTCCTGCTTGTGGTTGGTGATATGCCTTCAGTTGCTGACAGGTGGAGAATGAAGTGATGAAACAAATTATTTTCTTCCTCATACCCAGACAGAAATTCCAACAAGACATGTCTAATTACAAAATGGAATGTCAAGGATGACTACCCAAATAGTGTTTTGATATTACATTATCTATTCTTATTTTATTTCTGATGGAAACCATATACAGATTTGGTAGATTAATCTTTCAATGATGTCGATAACCCAACACGTAAGTTGATTCTCTCCTGTGATGTGTTCCCTCAAAAAGAGACCCTCTGGATAAAGTAACTATCACAAAAGTACTCATTTTACATGATATGATGTCACTATAAGAGTTTTTAGAACATGTTTCCCACACTTTTCCTGAACCTCTAAATGTTTGTCAGAAAATAAAGTCACCGTCTTCCACTCAGTACATGATGCATGGACATAATGTGTCTTTGTTTTTCACCTTAAAGAAACATCCACGTCATTAACCATACCATGGGTAAAATAATGCTCAAAAATAGTATTGATGTAGGTATTCATTCAACCTATGCTGCCTCAAATTCAACTCTTGTTGAATGGATATATATTTAAATAATTTATGATTTATGTAAAAAAAGAACTTGTCACCCAACTTGTAGTGTCTCTAGAAGTGTAAAGCATGATATACAAATACTAACTAAAGTTCATGAGTAGGATAGTTATTCTCATGGTGTATCATCTTGAGGGATCCATAATTAATGACTTGATCTCCCTATATCAAAACTACACATTTTCAAATACTTGAAGCATCACAAGAAATATTACAACGTCTTCCTTTCTATGAAAAAATCAGGATCAGTGTTAAGGTTAGACTTCCCTTTCACTAAGGAAAATATATTTCACATGATTTTGACCAGATGAACTATACTCCCTTCATTGTCATGGCAGTAATAAGTGCTACTAAGTTGGAAACATACTTGAAGAAAACCCTATAATATCCATTAATCCCCATGAAACTATTTTGTTTCGAAGACATTATCTGAATTCTCCAATGAAAATATTGTGGTAAACATTTATGGGTCAACTTATTAGACTACCTTAGGTATTATATGTCCCGCAAATTGATCCTTATCTATCTGTAGGTGTCATTTAGTATAATTATTATATAACGGGATCCCTCTCAGTGTAATCAACATTATCTCCAGATGTAATGTCTTATCATGTCTGGAGTGTGAATACACCATTATGTCATCAACAAAAACAAACACAAATGAATCATGGAATATATTAAAACCATAATTTATCTAGACCATGAAGACAATTGGCACATTCATCAGGTTTAATGACATAACCAGATACAAGTACAAGACATACCTACTATGGAATGTCATACGTGGTTTTTCAGATTGTCACATATGCACCTGGTGATATCATGGCCTCATATCAATTTAAGATAAAAAATTTTATCCTAAAATCTACTCTAATAGGTTTTCTATATAATGAAAGGAATATTGACTATTTACTATATGTTGTTTTAGTTGTTGAAAGACCACACACAATATGATGGTACAATCGTACGCATTGGAAAAAAGAACAGGTGAACCCCACGATGATGTTCTAGATCTGATAAAAACATTACCTTCATGGTCTTCTAGATATTCGTTCATTTCATATAGTTCTATAGGTGAAACCTATAAGGGGAAAAAGTCACCAATGCTGCACCTCGAACTAGATCAATAGTGAAAATCACATCCCTCGCGAGAGGTAATCCAATGAAATCGTCATAGATTACATCCGTTAACTATTCACAATTGGTTGAAATTCAAATATCTTTTTTCCCTTATCCCTCATAAAGATACCTATTAATTGAGCTTCCATTCTCCCCAACCTTGAAAATTTATGTCCAGCTCTATCTCCAAGCATATCCCATTCCTTTTCGTGGAGATTTGTGTCACCATCAAAAGATGTGAAGTATACCCGATGTAGATATAAATCTACTTGGATAGAAGATATTGGGATCAAGTTCATATCATGAATATGGTCAATGCCAGAGATATTTAGGATGTAATTATTCTTAATGATAAGGAGCCAACCGATCTTAGGGGGGTACTCATGGAACTAGGGTATGCACAATATCATGACCCCTAGTGGAGTGTTGAGTGAAATGATACCAAAATGATACTCAATTTTAAAACCACAGAATTGAAAAATAGAAGTAGATAAAAATGTATGTGATGCACCAGTATAAAAAAGGATATAAAATAATGTATAGTATAAAATAATATTACATGTAATCGTAGATGGTCCCAAATTCAACTCCCATAGTGCTGGTTTCACTACATATATTCGACCTAAACCACAACACTATGATGCAACCGAACTATCCAGAGCCGATCTGTTGGGATTACACTAATAGTATGGAACTTTATTTATTTAACCAAGGCCTCCAACATATCCTAGAACTAATTGAATATAGGGAAATAATCTTCCATCATTTTCTGGACTCATAGATCTCATACATAATATATGTGTTCTTATGGATCCTCTCCTACTTTATACGGATGAGATATAAAGTCATAACCACTAAAGGTGACCAATAATGTAGTAGTACTATCAAATAATTAGTCTCCTCATGCACTATGAAATCTTATGGATGATCATGCTAGACTAATTAAATACAATAGTGCTATTAGTAATTTTCATATGGGTATAATTTTCCACCAATTCATCCTAGAAGTTGGTCTTTCTACTATATGAATAAATATCACCCTGTCTCAGAAATGAACCACCATGGCTCACAATTTTACCTTAATTAACATTTCATTTTGAAACTAGGGCTTGATTGATGATATCTATAACATTTTTCGAACAAAATAGGTTCACTTGTGAGTAGATGGTATATTCAAGTTTGTCCTCAGAAAACCACATAGATGTATATGCATCACCAGTCAAAGATGGTGAAATATGATGAAGTTTTATAAAATGATATGTATATTAAACACTATCATTGTGACCTGCTGATGTTGTAATAATTCCAACACACGACCATTTCTCAGAGTCTTTGTAATTAAGTCATCATAGAAAGATGTTTCGATATCTCCCCAAACAATGTCTTTGGTCTGCTCTGCCTAAGAAATGATATCCCACTAATGCTTGGTGGAGTCACGAAGCATGTAGACTGTAAGATTAACTATCAGATCTGGATTTGTATCAAGATGGTTGAAATAGACTACAATGATTATATCCCTCGAACTCCATCATGTGTACCACCACCGCCTGAGAAGGTGGGTGAATGATTTTTTAGAATGTATCATGTTTTCTCTACCATAGATATGTTGGAACTAGGAAAATTCAAAACAAACATCATAAACCTTAAGAGAGTGTCCCTAAACTATGCACCATGTCCCATCAGAATATTTGTAGGATGTGATAAAATAAGAAGCACTATGATATGTACTTCATTTTACACTATATGAGTCACAAAAAGAAGATGTTCTGGTGGTTTTATATCCACAATATCTTGAATGTTCTCATCACAACTCTCATTAGTTATGACACAAAGACATCAAGGAATCATTAGTTTATAATATCTAAACACACACAATTAGACTGAATTTTATAGGTGATAAGCAATATAGGTAAGGGTACAACAAAGAGGGAAGGTCCATAGCCTTCCTCTAAGAATCACAAAATAGATAGTCTAATCTAAGATCAAATTCTAGTTATGGAAACAGAAAGCATATAAGGATCACTATAATGAGGCCTTTCACTTATTTCCAAGGCAATTTCATTTTACAATATAACAATTATCACAACATTATATTTAGAAAACATGAACATGAAAATATTTAAACTAGGAACAACAACACCCCCATGAAAACTGTGAGATGCATGGAAAAATAAGATATGTCATGAAAATATGCATGTCATTTTAATCCCCATAGTGCCAAATATGATGAATTTAATGACATTTTCGTTTTATCATTGAGATAAAATTGTAAAATCCATTATCTAAAAAAAACAAATATCAATAACAATTATAAAAAATTGTGTCGCCAATTGATTAAATGATATAAAAATAATTGGCATAATCAATAACATCAATCCCATCCCAGAAATTTGGGTTTCCCCTATACATGGGATAGCTGTGTCCATCAATAGGGTATATTCAAAATACATCTATCATAGTTTCCTGTCTAACCCAAATAGTAATGAAAAAGGGAAAAATAGCCTTTGATAACACTCTGGAACATCCCCATCCCACAAGCCACTGGAAGGGAGCTAATATCTGATTGCGCCATATAACCTCAAGCACATCTTCCCAAATTCTAGAGCCTACCGACTAGTAGTGAAGGAATTTTTAAGTTGTCCATAGGGGAGAGTATTCCGTTATAGGTAATAGGGGATATAAAGTGGATGAAGAAAATTATAAAAATTAGTGGAAGCTAATAAATAAGTAACCTATAGAAGAAGCAACTAAATAATGTCAATTTAATAAATGAAATGTGTGGAAGATAATAAATCAATGTAGCTACCTAGTAATGTAATGATATGATGTATGAACTAAAATAAATGTAAGAAAATAATGAATACAAAAATTTTATCAAACTATAATGAAAACACCACAAATTGAAATGATAGTATCTGGAGCAAGGATCTATTCTCAACCCCAAATATTAATCCTATTTAGCAAGAAACACTCAATAATTGGAATAAGTAAACCTCACAGTCTCTATACCTAATATAATAATGTATACTCATGTAGCAATGACCTCCCATGTAGGGAGTGATATATAATCTTAGTAGGCTAGCACCCATGGTGTCTAGAACATTCAATTTTGTGTTGTGATCAAAAGTAGTTTGTCAATATATGATAAATCTATAAAATTAAATAAATAAAATAAAAAAATGTATAACACTGTATTGGTTCACAAAGAAACCCATCCCATACCTCCTTCATCGGCCTAAGATGGGGATCTAAATAAAGGACATATAATATGATCTATGTATATATATAAGGATATAAAATAGAAGGTGAAAAGGGGACATACCCCAAGCATGTGGTTTATATTGTCCAAAAATTTTGTGTTTGCAAAGTCTTCTTCAAGGCTCGAGAAAAGTTTCACAATTCCAATGTAACCCTAACCTTCTAGAAATAAAACCTATAACACATTATCATTATTATTATAAAAAATTTTAGAGTCATAAATTGGCCCAAACATGATGAAATAGATATAGTACATCATTCATTTTATCCAATACCACTGAGCTCTTCTAAGGAAAACTTCTAAAAGACCAAGTATCAATCTAGCCATGGATTTATCAAGAGTCCATCCCAAGTATCACAAATCTATGGTTGAGTATCACCTACATAATCGGTTAGACACTTTACTAATAGGTCTATCCTATATTTTCTATTCTGGAACCCGTATTAATCATTAGTATTTTAATAACCCATGGAAACCCTCTTCTAGAAATGTCTATGATATCACCTCACCGACACGTACTATGGTATCCATTTAGGAATGGGGTGTCCATTAGTGGTCCTTAATACTAAACCCACAATGTCTCATCACCCTAAATTTAACTAGATTTCATGGAAGTAGATATATCATAATATTCATTTATAATTGTAATAGAAAGCATTAAGAAACAAACATCCACATACATCCACTTCATCCATGCCATAAAGTCACAAAAAAATAATCTATCACCCAGTGTTGAACAAATTCAAATTTATCTTTTATAATGGAATGGAAAAGAAATAATCTTACACAAGGATATAGTTAGTCATAAACAATGAACAAAAATAAAAAATTCATGTTTCATATTTATCCGAAATAAATTGTATGATTTAAACTCATCCTAAGAGGGGTTCTGTGACACATGAAATTATTAAATTAATTATTTAGGGATGATAAAAATTAGACCAATAACATAGTAACCCCTAAAAGGGTTTACAATAATGTTTCATGAAATAAAAATAGCTAGTTTATCTCAAATAATGTTTCAATAGTCAATCCAATTAATTTAATTTAATTACAAAGGAATATTGAATGTCATCGGTAGGCACTGGAGAGCGGTTCCATGTGCATTCTGAAAGACACATAAAAATGATTATAATGAGAATAAATTCCCTATCTCATTATTATAGAGGTTCCTATTATCCCCGATGATCTTTTATTTGACCTAAACTGGAAGAAAATAGATGATTTTTGAGAAAGCCCGATTTCAGGTAAAAATATTTTGTGAATGATTGCATGATGGATATGGGAAGGGATCCCATGATTCCTAGTGCATAATTTTGGTCTCACTGAGAGAATTAATATGGACCATATGTCATTGAAAATTAAAGGGAAATTTGGTCACAATAATAATTCGATAAAGGTGAGGTGTGGGAGGCATCACACTATAAGGGGGGTTATAGGGCCGTCACAACAAGTGAAAGGGAGGAGGGAAAGAGAGAAAAACAACAGAAAAGAAAGAATGAAAATATAAACAAAACATTCGAAATATGTGAATAAATATAAAAAAGGAAAATAAATAAGAAATAAATAAAATTCAAGGGATGTGAAATAAAATGAATAATAATAATAATAATGGTCTAATTCCCATTCTATTTGATTACTTTTCTCATAGAAACATTTTTATTTTATTTTGAAATATATTTTTTCCCTTTTTTTATTTGAATTTAATTTAAATTCATTTATATTCCTTTTAAATTTATTTTTATTAATTTCAACTCGAAAACTACACTAGGTAATGATGTAATATTTTTCATAAAAATCGTGCAATCATTTAAATAATTTTAATAGCTACTCGTGACCTGCAATAGGATGCGTAGGTGCATGCCTTGTGTCACTATAATGAAGTAGAATAAAAATTTAAGTGTTTAATACCTGGATCAATGTCGGCACGTTACATGTTGGTGACTATTAATCAGAAAATTATTAAATAGAAGTGACTTATATAAAATTTTATGTTTGAAAATGAAAAAAATATGGACATTCCTTACCTTTACCATTTCTAAAACATGAAGATATAAAAAACATTATATTTTTGGTTATACATATCATTATAAAATACAAATAATTTAATTTTTATCATAAAAATTTATAAAAAATTTTGTATAGACGATTTAGTTTCTTAATATTCTTATGAAACACGAACGAAGTGATTTTTTATTTAATTTCTAACAAAAATAAATTATACTATAAATATAATAAGATATGTGGATTGATTTAATTATTTTATTTAATAATATAGTATTATTAATATATCATTTTAAAAATCTTTAAAAATAATTTATTTTAAATAAAATTTTATATTGATATTTTTAAAATTAAAATTAAATAAATGATGTCCAAATTTACGTTATTTTTATTTTGAAATCAATGATATTTTATTATGTGATTTAAAATGTATAAAATACTATATTCAATGATTTTATTTTTAATGGTTAGTAATATTTATTATAGTATATTAATGTAAAAAATTTATCTTTTATAACTGAAATATTAACTCATATATTTGAAAATCATTTTTATCATGGTCGAGATTTAAGGATTGTTTTTCGCTTCACATGCCATGTTTTAGAAATTAATTTCCAAAACACATTATTTTTTATATAATAAATTACTTATACTATTTATAATTTAGTGGTACTATATTTTATGAATAATAACACATTATTTTTTAGTTAATAATAAAATTACATAGGTTATAAAAGTATATTATTTAATTAAAACCTATATAATAAAATTAAGGAATCTTTTATGTTATGGAACCATATTATTAAAATGATTAGATTATTGTGTGGTGTAGAATTGGGTTGAGAATATATTAATATTATTCAGTTAATTTTTAATTTTTGGATCACATTAAGTAATGGATACCTCTAATTAAAGAATACCATTTTCTATTTATAATAGTGCCATTCCCCCTACCCTATAAAAATGCTTGCACTCTACCTATTCTTTAAACAAATCTAGCCAAATAGGTTTGTCCAAGAAATACTCACATATCCTATAGAAATTACCCTACCAGACACCTAGATTCATCTTTTTGGGAATAATTAAGTCTTACGAAGACATTTTCTCAATCCCAAATGAGTTACCCAACAAATAGGTAATGACTTCTCTCAAACTCAATTCTTTTATTTTATTTTCCAAGCCATCAACTCTCTTAATTCCATGATTATATATTGAAACTATTATATTATATATACTATGATTTTTTAGTAATATGTTCCATCCTACTAATACAGACACCTCTTTATAATCAGTAAAAAACATATTGTTTAGGCTTATGTCGAACTACCATCTCAAGAAATGATGATTGTTTATTTTTCATTAATGGCCTCTCATGGTGAAAATTATTATTGAAACAAAATTTATATATTTTATATATCATTTATTTAATCTTCATAAATCATTTTTCATCACATTCAATTATACATTCCAATTACCATAAATACTATAATTTCATTTGAGGATGTGTGGACTACTTTCCCTCGAAGTGATGTGATTCATTCACACAATAATTGAAACTTATTAAGGTTGATTTTAGTGATATTGTAAGTCATTTCTGATATAATAATTTTACTAGATTCGTTTTATGTATATATATGCATATATTTTATTTACCTTGATTATTTCAATATTACAATAAAGACAGAAACAACATCCACACATACATATGGCATACCATCTCCATGGAAGGTGTATTCCATTTCATGAATATATATTATATAGATTATTATAATACAAATATATAAAATATAAATGATACTTATATCACAATTTACATTCTAGAATCTATGATATATGTATACGGACGAGTAATATAATAAATTAACACTCATGTAATGAAAAATGTTAATATTACCCAAAGTGAAACCATGACATAGAATTGTTAACATTCGGGTAATATAAGTTCATAATAAAACAATAAATTGTATTATATATAATAATATTAGTCTTTGATATTCATAATGTAATCTTATATTTATTATATATTATGTTTGTATCAGTATGATGTGAGTCATGGCAGTCATTATTGTAATTTCATCTCACTTTTTATTTAAGGGGCATACATGCCATGTTCACAAATATTTACATTTTTGTGGTGTATAAACATCCAAATCATGTATGTGTGATTCTTATTAAGAAATTTATTAGTAAATAAATATTCATTATATGATCATAATTTCACATGGAATATGGTTCATAATAAAAAAGTTTTGTATGATAGTTTTTTCTCAATTTACCATGTCTAAGACAGAGTTTTGGTTATGAACTTATACTTTTTCATGAAGAATACATACATACATTGAAATATATATCATGAATATCCATAATATCATAATACAATAGGCATGACATAATTTATTCTTTTTACCTTGGGATTATAGTTTCATGTTACTACATTATTCGTGTTTATTGAAACAATCTCATGGCTTTCCGAGATTATATATGATTATGGTGATTTTTTTGGTTGGTTATAACAAATATCTCATGTAAAATCATTAAATATCATATCCTATGGTTTATCATATTATATTAATTTATTGATATTTGTTTCTACTCATTTTTATTTTTGATAGTCATTAAATATATTTTATCAAATCTTGACTCTACCATCTCTTCAGTTAGAAAACTATGTTACTTCAGAACCATGTCTTACAGAAATGTTTTCAAGTATTCTTCATATGATTCCTATGTATTTTAAATAAAAAATATATTCAATAGGTTTTCAATAATTCTTTTTATGTATTCAATTTATTATCACAAAAATAGGTTTCAAAACATATTTAGGATTATCTTACAAGTCATCAAGGAAAGTAGTGATCAAAACATTTTCAATAATTCTTTATAATATTTCAATGTGATTTAAAATAAATTGGTTAAATAAAATTTTCTTGCGTATATTATATGATGCCATGGACAAATAATTTCAAATGGTTTTTATCATTCTTTTATAGGGATTCGAGTTTAAAAAAATTAAAATTATTTTATCCATTCATTATATGATTCGAATGAATTTTCAATGAAAATTATTCTAAAAGGGTTTTATGTTGAAAAATAATTTTCCACGAAGAAATGATATTTTCCATAATTTTTTTTAAAATATCATTCTAGGTAATTTTAATAATAATTTAACATATTTTTAATTTAATGAAGCCCTTATAATAATTTATCCAATTATTCCAGTCTTATTGTTTATTTACTTTCCTATTTTATGATGGAATAATGATTATGACACCTGTTTATTTTCCACAGGTTATATAATTAGAAACCCATATAAATTCTTTATTTTCTCATTGATGAAATTGTTATAAAACCAATATATTTTCTTTAGTTTATGATTTGATGATATGTTATTGATTAATATTTCAATTCATGCGTTTTGATTTGATGTTTATAGAAACCTTAAATTTTTATTTGTTATGATATGATGAATTCTTTATTTGACATAAATGTATGATTTCATTATTGGGGGGGGGGGATATATATATCTCTAGTGAATTGAGTAATGATAGATGTTTAATAATGTCAATGTGTACATGGGAGGGCATCCCATTCTGAAAACAAGAGGTTGCATGGGATGAAATCCTAATCCCGAATCAAGTGGGTACACATGTGGACATCTCAATTCAAAAAAAGGGAACATAGGAGGACATCCCATCATTGAAGCATGTACATAGTTGATTATCCCAAACCTAACATGTTACAAAGGCCATGAAATTCCACCAAGACATTGAGTTTTAATATTCTTGTGAGTCTCCCATAATTCGATGTCATATTATTATATTATGCTTCCATGGATCATGTTCATTATTTCCTTATGATTCATGTCTTATCATCTATATTTATTTATTGGATGATTCATGTATAGGATTTTATATATGTAGGGTACGATCTTCTAATAATCAAGAACATGTTCTCATTCTGTCATGTTCATGATATTATTACACATTTCCTTTATTTACCATTACTAATAAAATGATCTCACCCATTTCTTGAATATCCCTTCCATATTTAATGAAGAATGGTTTTACGTAATTGTATAAATGGAGATGATCTTTAAGGGAATTAGTGAATATATTTCTCTAATATAGACAATTTTTTATTATTTTTCTAGTCTCAGTAAACAAATATGGTCATTGGGAGTTTGTTTTTATAATGTGTTATGTCTTAACCCAATGTTATGTAATTATAGAATATGAAATGAGAGGGTTTATATAGTTGGTATTATAATAAAAGATTAGTTAACCTTTACAATACAAGATAAGAATTTTTTTGAGCTAACTATATATATTTATAGGAATATGACAAGGGATGCCTTTAAGGATAATAATATGGATGAGTCAACAATTAAGAAAATATCATGGAATTTTTTAAAGGGATTGAGGGTGTGGTTTCATAGAAATATATATTATTCATTATAATGAATGTGGTTTTAGATATAGGAAAAATTTACCTATTTGTAACAAATTCACCAATATTTCTTGGGACTGACTCATGGTAATATGGTACATGAAAAATTGTGTTCCTGCATACAAGGGTTGAGAATAATAGGGAGATGTTTGGAGAATTCATAAAATCCTTAAAAACCATTATAATGATTTATGTATAGGATGAAAATTAATAACAAATGATAAACATAACATTTTATTGATTAAATAATTATGATCTATGATTTAGGCACCCAATAAGAATTTTTTCATGACAATATAGTATCCAAATATTATAAATGATTATAACACTATGCTTTCTGAATTTACTCAATGGGGTGAACTATGAAGATTGTGTTTAACATGTATTATTCCATATCTATAAGGTAAATTAGTTATTATAATAAATTTTCCATGTTTAAATATAATACATATAATTAAGTTGGTTTAATGAATATTGATGGTAATTATAAAGATAATTAGAGCATAAATGAAATATGAATGGTATGTGATGTATTGAAGTATTTTCTACAATGATAATAACAAGCACTATTAGATTAACAATGAATAAACCTATAAATTAATAATATTTCGTATTATATGAAAGATTTAGTGATGAATATGTTGATAAAGTCTGATTAATGTTTTAAGAATAATGATGGATTAATGAAGTATTTTTCTTTTGAAATTTAAATATTTTTTATATAAATCATGAAATATATAAGTATTTTTAGTATAATGTTTCATTAATGAATGGAGTGAGAATATTAAAAAGTGATTAAGACAAATTATATGATTTCATTAAATGGTGTTATTTTTATTTGGGGATGGTAACCCATAATTAATGGCTAATATTGTGATAATAATGTTTGGAAAATTATATTCTTGACAAGAATGAGTAAAATGGAAAATACAGATTACATTGGAACTGATTATTAAGAATGTGTACTAAGTAATCAAGGAATAAGATTACAAAATATTTTATTTAATGAATATATGTAGTAATACTTGGAATACGGAAGAATACATGTTTTCAAAATGGATTTATGGTAATTACGGATGTTACCATGATTCAAGGTAATATTTGATGTGGGTAATCACTTCTTTAGAATGTGATAACCAAGTTGTACATGTGATATATGGGGGATTAATGTTAAAATATTATCATGAAATTAAATCCAAATCAATGAATTTTTATCATTCATAATGGTTACACAGTCAAATTGTTTTTGTAATTTTAATATTAACCTTAAGAAGAAGTCAATATGATTAATTTTTTATATCTCAATAGGAGTATTTATGCATATTACATAGCCAATTAAACTACATTGAATTTATCAGAACTTTTCGGATGGAATATAACGTGTCTCTTTATCTTCTTATTCATTAAGAATGGAAAAGTATCCAAAATTGGTAGAGAATTTGGTAAATTGGAACAATGAAAAACAAGCTGTGATGTTGTCCTAAAATCGTGCAAGAATATCCATTCATGAAAATTGTTCACTTTAAGAAAAAAAATCACCAAATAAAAAAAAATCTTCCTGGTAACCTTATTTTATATGAGTATGCAGGTACCTTAATTCCTCATTGATTTGTGCCTTTTTGATTTTTAACATTCCCCTAACCATGTTCTCTATCATTATCCTCTATAACATGATTTTTATATTTCACTTCCATGCCAATGTTTCTTTCTCTAAATATATTCTCATATGTGAAACCCTTATATGTGTTAATTTGGGTAACCATTATGGTTAAAAAATTATTTTTTTAGTATTCAGTTTTATAATGTGGGTTTCTTTTAGAGGAACATAAGAAGTTTTTAACCATTTATGACCCGGATGAATTTTACGTGTGAAATTTATTTTAAAGGGGTAAATGTTACACCCCCAAATTTTATGGAACTTTTTTTATTAATTAATTTTAGTTATTGTATTTAATTGGAATAACTAAAATATTCCCTTCACATGGTACCAACATGGTTAATACTACACACAACACTATATTGGTGCATGTTACACACAACACTGAGTAACTATGAAATATAATTTTCTGAATGAAAATATTTAAATGAGATAATTATAACCTAGATGTCAAAAATATTGATAATAATAGTATTAAAAAATTATCATATAATATTTGTAATGGTTTTAAATAAATAAAACATACATTCTAATAAAAAATATATTTTCTATAAAATATTTTATATGAATACAAATATTATTTTCTTAATGAAAATTCTCTTTATGTTATTTTGTGGAAAATACTTCAATTATTTTAAGTAACACATAGAAATTTAATTTTATAAAATAAAAATAATTTTTTTATTTATTATTTAACAATTATATTAGAGTAATTTCTGGGTATTTCTATGGGAAACATTATATTCGAGTGATTAGTAAATATTATTGCAATTTTAATAAAAAAAATTTCTCATACAATTATTAGTATTAAATTATATATTAAATTTCATTTTAGAGTCACAATAGATAAATAATAAATATATTAATTCAATATATATCATTGGTATGGTTTATATATATATATTTATATAAATACATATTGAACTTTTTAACATTTTTACATTTAAAATTCTATTTCTCACCTCATATAGATGATTAGCGTAAAACTTATTTTTACCACTTCTATGATTTTATTTCACAAAATGGAAATAAATGATTTTAATCTGCATAATATTTTTATTATAATATGATCAACATAATTTATGACCAAAAAGATTAATGTACGTGAATAAATTAATGATATTGATTAATGTAAGATTAAGCTTAATTAATGATTAAACCTTAATCCTATGAATAAAAATTAACTAGATAATTGTAAGAAATCCATCTGATTTTAATAATTAGTACATATCCAATATTTTTCCCAATTTTATGTGTTCTTGGGATATTATTAAAGGGATGTTCCCTATATAAAAGTTTAATGAAAAAGACAAAAGGGGAAACATCCATAACGTTAACATTTATAAAACATTAGGATATGTTGAAACATTATATTTTGGTTATACATATCATTTTGAAATATCAATTTGTTAATTCTATAGTAAAAATTTATTAATAATTTTTTAGATTATTTAGTCATATAAAATTCTTATGAAATGCCACTATAATATATATTTAGTTAATAAGTAACTATAAGAAATTATAATATAAAAATTAAAATTGATGTTAATTGATGGAATTATTGTATATAATTATTTTTTATGATTAGTAATATTTATTTATCATATTTAAACAGAATTTATTTTTTTAAAAAAACTATTTTTATATTTTAAAAATTATTATAAAATCAATTATGTCAAAATTTTGAATAATTTTTTTTTAAAATAAATGATATATTATTTAATGATTTAAAATTAATAAAACATTATATACGGTGAAGTTATTTTATGATTTAAAAATATTAAATATTCTGTTAATGGATCTATTTATCTTTTATAATTATCATATTGATCTATATATGGTGAAATCATTGTTCAAATAGTATGAGTTTACATAGTGTTTTGCGCGTCA
Organism: Viscum album; assembly: GCA_963277665.1. Lineage (NCBI taxonomy): Eukaryota > Viridiplantae > Streptophyta > Magnoliopsida > Santalales > Viscaceae > Viscum > Viscum album. The sequence goes on along the minus strand of OY728161.1, from coordinate 574,550,720 downwards.
CATGCCCATGTGTTAAAAATTAATTTCCAAAACAAATGATTTTTTTATTTTGTAAATAATTTATAATATCTATAATTTAGTGGCTCAAAATTTTATAACAATTCCCTCTATTTTTTTAATAATTCTCAAATTACATAGGTTTTAAAACTATAAGATTTAATAAATTTTTATATAATATAATTGGGTAATCCTAGATGTTACAGAACCAAAATTAAATAAATGAACATATTTTTGATTAGTGTAGATTATTTTTACCATAAATTGATATTAATACATTTTTTATATATTATAAGAACATTATGTAATGGATTCCTCCCATTATTGAATGCCTTTTGGTATTTACAAGAGTGACCCTTCCTCTCCACTAAAAAAATTATAGCACTATACCCCTTCTTTAGACCAATAAAACCACATATGTTTAGAAATTATCTAATAAAATATCCTCCCAATAACTATCACTTCCTTATTGAATCATATCCTTAGGAAAAAATCTATCTAAGTATGTATTTTTGGAACAGTGAAAAATGGGCTACCCGATTAAGTATTAAATACTTTTTTCAAGTTCATTTCATTTATTTTATTTCTCCAAACAGTATAATATCATTTATTAATTCTTGTATAAAGACACTGCTATCAAAAATACAATATAATTTTTTTATGGCAATGGTTTAACTTACAAAAACAAACTCCTAAATCTAATGCATAACAAACAGACAATATACGTGTATGGGGAACTACCGCCTCATGGAATGTTGATTGATCATCTTCCTTTCACCACCTCTCATGGTGGAGATTACGATTAAAACACAGTTTGTATATGTAATATATTATATTAATACAGTATTTATTATTTGGTAATAATTTTTTATCCCATATATTTTAACTAGCCATAATGTGTAAATATGAAAATTTTAATTGAGGAAGTGTGGACTACCACCCCTCAAAGTGATGTGGTGTTTACAAAAAATACATGGAATGTATTAAGGGTGGATATGAAGATGTTTAAGGATATATATATATATTAAAATAGTGATAATATATCAATGATATATATATACACACACACACACACATATATATATATATACATATAACATTTACCTTCTTTTATTCAATACGAAAATAATGACAGAATGACTGCCTATGTGTACATATGGTTTGTCATATTCAAGTAAAATGTTTCCCATTACATAGTTATATAAACCATAGTATTTTATATTGAAGTTATAATGAATATTAATAATATTAAAGTCATTTTATACATTCTATAAATCCTTATATACGTATAAAGACTAACAATATAACAAATTAAGATACATGCAAAGAAAAATGTGGATATTACTCGAAATGAAACCTTAACATAGATTTGGTAACATGCGAGTAATATAAATTCATAATAAAATCGTATAAGGTATTATATATAATTATATTGTTATTTTATATATTTATAATAGATTTGAAATTATTATATAGGCGATTTTAATGAGTCTAACAATAGTCATGACATAAGGTAAGGGGATTTAATGTCACATTATATTTATTTGAGATACATGTCGTGTTCACCAAACTATCCTTCTATATGTTTTATGTAAAAATATTGAATATAATATAAATAAGTTTTTATTAAATTTATGTTTAATTAAATATCCATGACAAGATCTTCCTTTTATGGGGTTTATCTTTCAAATGTTACCAAATCGGTATGACATGTTTTCTCTATATACCATCTTTGAGAAACATGCCATATTGTTCACCTATATTTTTATATGTGTGGTACATAAGTATAAATAAATGTTATATAATGAATTTAATTTCATTCATTTTATTTTATAATTTATTGAATTTAATTTTTTTACTGGAATATTACGGTGGAATGTTACTATGTGATTAGTGTTTATTGAAACAATTCATCCCTTTTCGAGATTATTTTTTATTATAGTTACTTTTTTTCAAATAATATAATACATATCTGAAGAAAATTAAGGACATTTCACCACCTCTTTTATTAAAAATATATTCGTATATTGGTAATTTTTTTTATAAAAAACATAACATAATAAATTTAATTATCTATTTTTAATAATGCCTAGATTAACCCTCTCATCGGTCAGAAATATATGATCCTCTATAACCCTGTTTTTTAAAATACTTTCAATTATTATTATTATGTTTTAAAGGTATTTTCAACAAAAAAAAATTCAAATTGTTTTCCAGAATTCGTTATATGATTCCATATTGATTACAAATAATTATTTTTCAAAAATAATTCATATTATTTTATTTGTTTTGAATGAAAAAGTGTTTCAAAATATTTTATTGATTTTTATTGGTTTTAATATGATTTTTTCAAAATAGTTTCAATCCTTAATTTGATGTTTTTATTGAATTTTTAATGAATATTATTGTCAAATGATTTTATGTTTAAAAATAAATTTCAAATAATAATTTATATATTTGAAAATAAATGTCCTAAAAATATCATTCTATGCTATTTTCATTCAAATATGACATCTATTGATGTTACCTAATCATTTCTAAGAAATTATCTAATGGTTTGAGTCATTTTATTTCATGAATGGTTTATGATATAATGGAATGATACTTATGACACATGTTTCTTTTACATAGCTTATATTATTTTTAAAACCACGTCATTTAATGGTTTATGATTTGATGAAATAAATTATAATCCAATGTCATTTCCATAAGTTATGATGTGAAAAAATATGAATGTTATGCATTTCATTTCATGGCTAATGATTTAATGTTTACAGAACTCATAACTTTTCAGGGGTCACGATATGATGAATTTTTTGTTATACATGCTAGTATTTTATTCATTTTGTAATGTGTGGGTCCTATATCAACCTCAAATGGATTATGTAAAGATTACTTTATTAAAATATCAAACATGACATGGGAGGGAATCCCATGCCTCAAACAAGAGGGTACATGGGACAATATCCTAACCCCGAAATAAGAGGGTACAAGGGAGGAAAATCCTAACAAAAAATACGAGGGTACAGAGGAGAGTATTCGGATCATAAATAAGGTACATATCCAAATTACCAAAGAATAAAATGTATCAAAATACAAGGTATTTCTCCTTGATATAAGGTTGTATATGCTTATGTGTCTTCTACAATTCCAAGTAAAATTATAATAATATTATTTAATGAATCATGTTCATTATTTCCTAATTGTTCTTTATTATGACAGGTCTTATTTATTCTATAATGAATTTTTTATTTTTGATATTAAGGGTATTATATTCTAATGATCATTATCATGTTCTAAAATGATTATATTCATTATATTCTTACACATTTCAATTATTTACCCTTTCAGAGATTTTGAGCTCACTCATTTCCTCTATTTCCTTTCCCATGGTCTTGAAGATTGTTTTTAATGTAGAAATAATAAGGGAAGATATATTTGGGGAATTTTTTTGGATATTTCATAGAATTATATGATTTTTGTTACATGATTATAAATTTAATAAACTGGTTTAATCTTCGGGTGTCTATTTTTATAACGATTTTATGTATTACACAAATGTTATGAAATGTTAATATTTGATAAGTGAAGGAAATTTTAATCAGAATGTGAGATTATTAGGTAATATGATCCTTTAAATTAAAAATCTTTCATCATTATATTTAATTACATCAATTAGATGGTGGCATATGGTACAATTGAAGAGATAGAAGTTATGTTATTAATTCCAAATTTATTATAATCTTCGCATTCCTCTTGGAATTAATCAATGAAAAATTACCTAGTAAAACCCCTTTGAAGACATCAAATAAACCAATAAATCTATAATGGAAAACTTATGTCATCATCCTCTAACATGATGCAAGATACTCAAAAAGCATAATTCCTTAACTTCAGATGTGGAGGTCCATGTCATCCTAATCGGTTATTTTATTCACTATAGAATAATTCAGTACACCTATTTAATACCACAAATAACACTCTTTGAATATAATAATAAATTATCTCCATGAAATTCACTGGATTTCCATGATTAGGATCATGTCAACAAGATCAATATATAAAACCCTTATGTCCCATTATAATTCAACCCCGAATGGAGTGGGAGCATATAAAGAAATATAACATTATTTTATCTTAATATAAAGGGGAGTCTCCATGCCAATTTCATAAGGGATAAAATAAATCATTAATTTTCTCTATTCCAAAAAATTATAAGAAATAAAATTTAATAATGTACCAATAATAAATAAAACAACATCTATGGATGATGTAATCAAAATATTTCTTCATACCATTGTAGGTACTGTATCCAATTCCATTGTCACATGGTCTTTAACCTGGAGGTTCATCTTATTTACCAATTATTTATATTGGTTACTATGTTTTTCAAATAAATTGTGTTGAATCATCCAATAAGAGTATACAACCATTCTTCCTTGCCTAATAAATGAATTTACAGAACCCTTGATGCACCGCAATGTGGTCATAATTCCGTATGTGCTGAAGAGCCTACGTAACCCTATGTCAATGTACAAATCTCTATAATCCTCTAAAAATAACCAAAGAACCAATAATAATTGAAATAAAGAGTTGAAAATGTACACAACGACCTCATATTCTATATCATTCCACACTAACACAACCAACACAACTCTTGTGGGAGTAGACAACATAGTGTAGGATGGAAATCTCGCACTTCCACAAGAAAGATCAATTTCCAATATCATATATATATCTTATACGTTATCACACATCTTTAACATAAACCAAAGTACATTGGATTGAATATTTTTTCACTACCCCATCTTAAAATGATGAGTATTTACAATGAAACTACCACCCTCCTAAGGGGAAAAATAGAATGACTCTGAAAAGTAGTTACCATCCTTCAACATGGTCAGATACACCTAATGGGTATCCTGAAACTCTATGATCATGATGTGAGGCATGGTATCTCGGAAATACTGCTCATTGAAAATATCCATGATTTCATTCCATCCCATTTTCTCATTTTTATTGGCAGGGACCACTAAGGCCCACCACCTGCAACATGGACCTTCCAACATAAATGAAAAACACTTCACCTTGAGTACGTATAGTGTCTTAATACATATAAATACACTAAAAATTTTCAATCCAATCATCAGATATATATAATTTGATTATACCCCAAAGGTAATGAGGGTTGGTGATGAGGAAATCCTATAATTTTTAATTTTTCGAAGCTTGTTCGGCTTAGTAAGCTTGAACAGGGCTAGATCCCTCACTTTAATCCAATGTATTGATAGCCTAAACCACTTATTAAACTAATTTTTGATCATCACGTCTGTTATAATTATATTTCGACTCTTTATGTTTTTTAACATGATGTAGCCTGGTTTCAATGATGTTTCATCTAGTAATATTTACAATGAAATAATCATTACATTTTCTGGAAAAAATTTTATAGTGTATGTCTGATTCCAAAATTCTTATAAATCAATGTGAAACCAAAACATATATTATAAAAGTTAAATCCACACCCCATCATAATAGTGTACATGAATGTTATGTAGCCTATTCATCACACTATAAGATGATTCAAACTATATCATGAATATCGTAGGGTTACCTAACTGATATCTTGAGGTGTGTTGGTAGTACATCCAACATGAAAAAATAAAATCAATCCAAAAAACAATAACATATATTTATCTTGCATATCCCAAATCACATAACCCAATATAATGTAAAAACTAACTATGATACAGTTTATTCACAAACTAGGAAAGGCTTCCATCCATTCTCACAACCAACCTGACCCATATAATAGATAGAAGGATGTTCCTAATCTCCATCAGATAGAAACTAATTGCTATGAATCACGAAACACTCTTAGGAAGAATTTCTCCCATGGTAGTAAACCATAAAAAATTTTAAAATATAGATAGATAAAAATGTAATCAATATCAAATTAAAGAGATAAAAATAGGACAATATAACATTATTTAATGAAAATTTAATTTTAAAAAATAAAATAAAATTACAAAATATGAAGGGGGATAAACAAGACTTCTAGACTCCATGAATCATGTGTGTCAACATCCTTATCCAACCTCCCCAAAAACCTATCCAAGAAGAAACTAGTAACATATAAAACCACCATCATTACCCGATTAACCATTCTATTACAGGGTTTAAACATAATGATGATTTATATTTATAGGTTGGTGTTTATAGGGAGTCAGCAAAAAATCCCATTAAGATTCTAAAAATTCAATTCCATTAAATTAAATTAGATGAATAATCATCATTTATATTTTTAATAAAATGATAATAAAAAATATATAAAACATGATTTGAGATAAATAGTAAAATGAATGTGACAATAATATGAATGATAATAATTGCAAGAAAACCACTAGAGAACCCTAATTTACTTGGGTTAGTGTGTTCGTAGGATCCAAATACTCTTGGCGGGCACCTATAGTAGATGTTTAGGTCAATAATATAATTTTTATTTGGATAATCTAAATAATCCCATTATGGAGACTAGACTTTGGCCTTCAATCTTTATTGATGTACTAGTCTTAGTTTACCATGATATATACTCTTAGTTCCATTATTTCTAATTTTATTACATATATAAAATGAGATTAACCTTACAAAATCACTCTTAAAAAAATTATACTATCTTTATAAATACCATTTATTATGATAATTTAAATTTTGGACCCTTATGAATGGAAATAAACATGGATAACATGATTCTATCCACCAAAAAATTCAAATAACCCATTTTAAAATCCATAAAAGAATTATAAAATCATTAATAAATGTCAAAGATTGTAAAAAAAAAATCTTCTTTTAATACTTCCCAAATATTGGCATAAACCACAAAACACGCCATGTGGAAACCAAAATAAGGTATGATGGGACATGAAAATTAACACCAAGATTTTTGATTGATCCCTCATAAGGCCAACCAATCCATTGGAAAAAAGATATGACAAGAGGGAAGGAATAATAGATAATTATAAGTGACGAATAAGGAAGAGTGAAAGCCAAATTAAATGGTCTATGAGGATTCTAGGACAAATAACTGACAACAATTTATCCCAATAGTGGAGAAGAAATGACGATGGTGTTCCTACATCTAGTGGGTTGAATTGCAGATACAATTGGTGGTTTGGAAATTAAATATGGGATGAGATAAACTATTTTATCAATATTTCTAAGGTTTTTTTAGGCCACATGGTTTTCCAAACCATTCTCTAACTATGTGACTTCCTTATCCAATGAGAAACATGTAATGATCCAATGTTTAATGTATGGATTTTCAACCATCTTATTTGTAATCTAATAATGTATAAATCATGAAATATCAATTATAACAAATGAAAAACATTATAAATAAAAAATTTATGAAATAAGTTATATTTATAGAAAATAAGAAACCAATTAATTTTAAATAATAACATGAACATATGAAAAATAATACAACCGTTATGAATAGTAAATCTGCCAAATAAATATAGACATCTATTATGAAAGTATAAATATAATTTAGAAATATTATAAATGAATGTATGGTATAATTATATCATAGTCTAAGTAAATAAATATTTTAAAAAATTTGAGTATAGTGTTAGTATATTTGTGAATAATAACAATTTAATTACAATTGTTTGAATAATTTAATAATTTAACAGATCTTTTTCTGTATAAAATTTATTCATAAATTATTATTTTTTAGCCCTAAAATTTTATGATAATATTACGATTCCTGAAGTAAATTATCAATGAATTATAAAATTGATTACAATTATAAATTCTATTTTTTTTATAAATGAATATTTTAATTAAAAATTAAATTACTCATAGTATGAAATTATTTTCATTAGTTGGATTTAATTTTTGAATTATAGATTTCATAAATATTTAGGGTGGATTTTTGGGTTTTTTCAAATATAAATTAATTTTTAATTAAAAGTAACACAATAATTTACGATAAAACCTAAATACATGAATTATTGAGTCATAGATGATGTATGGATAATGTAAGCCCACAATCTAGAATATAATATGGTAATTTTAATACATTTAGTGACATTTATCAAACTATTCATTGTCTTGAGTTAAACTAATAAACTATTGAAGAAAATAAAAAGAAAACACACATCTCCTCCACTATTTATAACACCCATCAACACCTCTTCTACTCACATATTACATGATTTGATTCCTTTCAAAATGATTCCTTATAATTTCCAAAAGACACTCCCACAATTATAAAGACTCTTATAATAATCAAAATACCAAACCAATTGCCATATAGAGGTTATCAAAGAGGTTAAATTCAAGAGGTAAATTCTACTTTCTTTTCCCTTTATTTCATTTGATGTTATTTTCAATTTTTTTCACCCCTAAAATCCCATTATCCAAATGATATTACAACTCCATTAGATTAAATATATTATATTTATATTATAATATTGGATTATTGATCATTAAAAACATCATTCACTAAATTTTATTTTTAAAATGAAATCATTTCCCATGATGGGTCTATTTACCCACATCATGGATGGTGCATTATCAATTTCCAATATCAAATTCATTTATCTTCATAAAACTCTATAATCATTGTTACATATGGTAAAATAACATGTATAACCCTTTTATATTCTACAACTAAAATTTATATATATATTAAATGCTAATTAAAATAAATTTTTTTGTGATCGAAAACTGCCAAAAATAACAAAAACAATTATCATTTAAAATTTATCTAATGATTTATCCACATTCAATTTAACTTATTAATATAAAAATTTTGAATCACTATATATTCATTTAAATTATAAATATTATATTATGTATAATTACACCCATTATACATCAACATCAATATTCATATTTATGTAATCCAATCACGAAAACAATGAAAATGAACACTCTCGAACTATGAAATTAAACTATATATCTTGTCCAAAAACCCTAAAATAACCATATTGAAACAATAAATAATCCAATCAATGTATAAAATGTTTTTAAATTTTAATTAATGTATTTAATTCGTTTTTATAGGACATTAATGTGAAAAATGAATTTGGACATAATGTAAGGGGATTCTCGAACCGAACATTCTTCCTTTGGGATTTCCCCATTCACCCAATTTTCTGAATGGATAATCCATTAAAGGTCCATAAATATAATTTTGGTATACTTCCATTTTTCTTTCTAGATATACATGCTTCTGATATAATTTTGTGACTGAACAAAATATTCTCCCAAAAGATCTCTTCCTTTTAAAAACACATGATTTACTTCTATTAATCTTGTTTATTCATCACTCAATATAGATGATTATTATACCATGTATATTATTCCATATTTATATTAGGAGCCATAATTTTAATCCACAAAATTATCTTTAATGAAACAAATTTCATTTTCTTGGATTATTTTTCATCCAATATTTATATATGATCTATGTGAAATCCATGATAATATAAATGTTATTATGTGGTTGGTGTGGCCCAAATTTAATAGTTAAATGTAAATTTTATAATGTATAGGGGTATCTAGAAAATTTATTGCTCTTTAATTCATTGGTCAATATGATGAATATCAAGAGATAAATTCTAATATGCTTGTACATGGTTTTATATTTGTTCACAACCATGTGAGGTAGTTGACCACTAATTCATGATGTTTTATTTTTGTGAATTACTAAATTCCATTCCTTTATGTAATATTATATCTAATGATTGGGATTATAATGGCATATTGATGATTATTCTTATACCATGTTATATAGAGTCATGTTCTTGTATATCCTTTTACTGGTATTTAAATCACCAATTTCATTGATATATATCCTATAGGGAATACATGTACTGAGGAGAAAATGAGTTCCAAAAAGAACCTAGAGGAGAAGGAATTAAATAAATGATTATGTATTATTTCTTTAAAATAATATATATGGTCTTAATTTTCCCAAGACACAAATCCTTTGGATCCATGTTGTGGGATTCTTTTGTGTTGTTTATTAATAAAATTATGGAAATAAATTTTTAAGAAAATTCTAGTTCTTTATAGATCTTATCATAGATCCATTTAGTTAATCTAGGAATTAGGATTAGTGAGGCTTAGTTAAAACTATTAGTATAGGAAAAAGTATATAGAAGAACCCGATAATCCATAATTTTTGAAAATTTTAAATAATGGGATCACATAAGATATTCTTTTAGAGTTAATTTAACAAATGAATAAATTATTTATTCATGAATTTTTTAAATATATATTGATACTACTTTTTTTATTTCATAAAATTTTAGGATTTGGGAGAAACAAGGCCTACATCCCATGTGTGGGGAAATGTATCGATTTAAAAAATGAAATCCTCTATTTAATTAGAGATGGAGTTTAAATTTCATGGTGATGATTACCCATCTGTATATGGTTAGGGAGAATAACTTGTATAATATCGAATGTTAACCTTCTCCTATGATGAAGAATTGCGATGTAATATTTATGTGAAAAAACTAAAATCGAATTTTAGTGGATCATCTGATCAAATAGTCATTAAATAAGGGTTCAAAATAATGTCGAAAATTTTTTATATGATTCACTATTCTTAAATAAAGATGGTTACTTTTTCTGCTTACCATTTAGATGGAGACATTGATTAGTGGTGTGATTTTATTAATAACACCATGAAAAAGGATAAAATTTATGGGATAGTGTGGTAAGAGTTTTTTGTAATGTTTCATAACAATTATTTACCCCAAACACATTATATGATGATATAGAGTGAATTTATAGTGCTGAAAAAAAGGAAGGTAAATATTTCATGTCCTATGAAAAAAAATTCACATTTCTTGCAAGGTACATGTCAGGTTTTGCTATTAACCGTGATATAAAAATTGATATATTATTTACTATTTTACAACGACACATTATAAATTATATCGAAATTCAATAAATTTGGATTCATTGAGATTTTTTTTGACGTGATCTCAAAGTGGAGATATAGTTTAGAGACTACTCTCACAGAAATGGTGACATGAAATGTATGATTGAGTTTCAAGATAATTAATATAATGGGAAATGTGGAATGAAAATTCAACCTTACACATAAACAATTTCTTCAAAATAATCATTGGAATTACCTCAAATGAATTAAGAAGTGGATCATGTGTTGGGGAGAAGTCCAACATGCTCATGAATGTCAAAAATTCCTAAGTAATGAAGATAATTTGGTGGGGAATTGAGAGAACCACCCATGGTTCAATGCTTCAACTATAACGAGAAAGGTAACTATGCCAGCTAGTTCCAAAAAACTCAATTCCTAGAGGGTACTCACTGTAATCAACCACAAAATCAAATGGATCAAGGGAATGATAATGATATCACTACTGTAGAAGTGGAGTAAGAAAATGAAGTCATACAAGGTACACTTCGTATTCAATAAAGAATAGAAAATGTATTATTTGATTGTGGTAATATGTATTGATATATATATTTAATGTTTTTCGGAATTATTAAATCATATCCCTAAAACCATGAAGTTGGGATATCATTAAAAACACCTTGTGGTGTTCTCCTTGTGACCCAAGTGTTGTAGTCTTCTCCTGTTTGTGTATGTGGGACGATTTTTCCCATGAATCTCTTGATACATAGCCTAGTAAAATTTTATTATCTAATGGGATTGTATTGGATATCTATATATATAGAACATAAAAAATTACATAAAAATGAAAAATTTATTCATATTACTTACCATCACATACTACAAAATAGATGTAAAGATGATCTGGAATCTCTATTCGATAATCCTTAATAGGTGTTTTTATGGTTTCTGTCTTAATAATCATACCTTACTAAAATGGTTAAGTAAAATAATGTATTATCATAGGGTAAATTCCCATTGTGAAAGAATAAAATGATTTATTTCTTAAATATTTTAGCGATCATCCCCCACATCATCTGGTAGAGTTCTCAATATATCGCATACACAGAGCTACTCCGATCTCAACATGTCCCTATATGATGGCTCTTATCGAGTGAGGGAGTTAATTATGTAGCTGAAAAATAATTGGAAAAATGTTTCCGTACACTCTAGGGCATCTCCTTGGGGTTCACTAGTACTCTATGTAAATAATAATGAATGATAAATAAGGCTGCGTATCGATTATTGGAAACTCAAAAACATCACCATAATGAACAAAGTATCTTCCTCAAAGGATTGATGACTTGTTCGATCAGCTATGAGGAATTCAATACATCCCAAAATTATATCATCCCATTGGATATCATTAGATGATGGTTCATAATGTAGATATTCATAAGAAATCATTCCAGGCAAGGTTTGGGATCTATGTGTTATTGGATATACACATCAAAAAAACTAATTCCCTTAGAATATTCATCGATTTTATAAATAGAGTCTTTATACATTACTTAAACATGTTTTTAGTATTTTTAATCAATTATAAACTCATCTAAAACATGTTAGAAGAAGAATATGAAAAACTTATAAGGATTGTTTTAGCAACACTAGTGAATGGGAAGTTGTATACCTTTTTTTGAAAGTGTGACTTTGGGATTTAGTATTTCACATTCTTAGGGCATCTGATCATGTGTGAGAGAATTTTTATGGACCCTAAAAAAGGCATTTGGGTTATCGACCAGACACAATAGTGTCAATAAAATCCACAGTTATCACAGATTAGTAGGGAATAAATGACATTTTCGGAGAAAATTAATTTTATTTTCAACCCCTCGAACTAATTTAACATTAAAAGGTTTAATTTATATATTGAAGAAAAAATGTGAGGAAATAATAAAGGAGATAAAGAATAACATTATAACTAAACATGTATAGACATTACAATTATATAGAGAATGTTTTTTCATATACATTTATACTTAAACAGATTTTGTGGGTTATGTACTAAAAAAAATATATTGTTATATACTATGCCTCACAAAAGTTGATTTTATTTCAGAAGAACTACCCGCAACGTGATCTGCAGCAAGCATTTATTATTTTTCATTGAAAATCGTGAGGCAATACATCTATGGTTATAAGTGTAAAATCCCAAGTAAAAAAAGAATATGATCATTTCATATTTATTAATATTTTTGAATTAAATATTAATTTTACATTCAGTGGGATGCTATGTCTGATAGCATACTCAATATGAAACAATGAGTTTCGTGGAAATCTTACATTGCACACAACATTGATTTATTCCAAAAAATAATAAAATAATATTATTATATTAAATGGTTGTTAATTCCTAGACAATATATTGAAGAGAATGAGAATAAATAACCACAATATTATTAGAAATGTTTTTTAAATGTTTTTTCATTTATCAAATAATATTTAAAGTAATAAAATGTGAATGAATCAAATTTGAATCATAAACACTCGAATATTTTTAAATGGTAGTTTTACCTCTTTTTGATGGAGAACCCCATTAAAATATCATTTTGACACTTTTATATGTTTTATTTGAAAAAGTTAACATTTTTTTAGAATACGTACATCAAAATTTAAATTGGGTAAAATTTTGGTAGTTTTCTCATAAAGTTCATTTTTTAATGAATAGATGAAAATAATGCATTTTTAGTGAAAACTGTTTTTTCATTTGATATATTTATATGAATATATAATATTTTTAAATGTTTTTAAATTATAATTGGATTATATTTTTACCATTTAATCCAATGTTTTTCATTGTATTTAATTTGACTTTGAAATTTGACATGAACACATATCGATCATTTTGTAGTTTTTACTTCTGAAAACACGCATTATAGTTATGACAATAGAAATTAATTTTATATTTTTTAATTATACATTTATGTATTTAATTTTTTAAAATAGAAATCATTTTTGAATACAGAAAATAAAAATTTCATTTGGATGATTTTTTGGAATTTTTTTGAAAACGTTCAATTTTTCATGAATAGTGAACAACATTGCAAAATTGTTAAAAAACAGAAATTTTTATTTAAAAGAAATTTTACTGCACATGTGAATTGAATTTTAAAAATCTAACTTACATGGTTGTCATCGGTATGTAAAATATTGTTCAATAAGATTAATATAATAATTACTGAATAGTATCATTGGAATTAAATTTACAATAGTTAAAGGTAAATAGGGTAATTCAAGGTAAAAATAATATTAATATAATATAAAATTACCTTAACACTTATCCTAACATAATTTGATGACTCATTATCAACCAATACACTCTCTGGGTAGAACTATTGGCCTTTGGAAGCCACATCATAAAGATAATTACATTAAAAACATGTTATTTAACTTAAAAATAAAAATATCATAAACATGTATTTTTTGATAAAAAAATTCAGTGTGGTGTTATATAAATGATATATTTGACAATAAATAGTAATTAAAAAGCTAAACAACTAACTACATTATTGCATTTTATTTATAAATTTTAAATATCAAATAAATAAATTTATTTACGTCACAATGATGATGTAATTATTATCTCATTAATAAATGTTTTAAATAAATGTCATTATAACAATCAAAAAAATTATTTTTAAAATTTGTATTCCATAAAATAATTTTATGGATTATTATTACTTTTTATGTATGAATTAATTAATTATTATTGAATTTATCAAGTTGTTATGGATTTTTAAAAAGGTCATGATATGAATATTATAAAAATTGACATAAATGAGTTCTCAAAACAATTAATATTTTATTAAATGATATAATAATTAGAAAATTATAATATTCGGAAAAAATAATTGGATATGTTTTTTAATGGAATTAATGATCCAATTTTGGTTTTATTTTCATTTTATTGTAATTATATTAACCATATCGTATTAATATACAAGAAGTCATGGTTATAGTGAAATTAGATAACTAAAAGTTAATGATACATGATTAGATTAAAATGAAACAAAAACATGTTTAAAACCTATTGGTAAATAGGATGTAGAATAATAGTCATATTAACTTAGAATATAATGTATTATGGTACTTTTGAAACCGAAAATCCTTCTATAATTAAACAATACATTTAAACGTTCCTAAAGAGCCCCCTTATAATAGGCCATCATCACAAACCATTACTCACACCTCTAATGATCCTTGAATCATCCAAAATTGGCCCAAATAATCTCAAAACACCCCCCTCATACTCGTATAAGCCTTTCCCTAGGCAAAAGGCAATTCAAGAGAGCCCTTTGGCCCAAATCCAAAGAAGTTACCTAATTTAAATGTAACAACTTCTCTCAAGTTCTACAATTTGATTTTACATCTACACTCCCTGTGCACTTCTTATTCTTTTTTTACACAAAAAAACCAGGATTCTTAATATATTATGATCTTATTATGATATGTATTAAAACTGCACTTACACACACCTCAATCTAATGGATTTAGAACATACTGTTTCTGTGGACAATAAATTGCTGCATCACGAAATGATTATTGTTAAATTATCTCATACTGCCTCCCATGGAGGCAATTATGATCGATCTATATTTATATGTTATATATATATATTATTTATTTTGTTTATATACTTTTTTATTTTACATTTATATCATAACTCTATGGTTTCTATAATGGGTAAATATGATAATTTCATTTGAGGAAGTCGGGACAAACACCCTATCAAAGTTATATGACTCATTAATTCTATACATGGAACGTATAAAGGATATAGTAAATGATATTATATATTATATTATACTGAAATTATAAATTACCGGTGTACATTTTATGTTTCATTCTATTAAATGTGAAATAGAAATGAATGTAGTGTTCATGCGTACGTACAACTTACCATCTCCATGAAAGGTGTATTTCATTTCTTATCTCCAAATGTTATGTACTACTAAAAATACATACATATATAATGAATATATATGATATATATTATATCGAACTCTTGAATATTATTCTATAGATTGTATAATTTCGACCACATTGACAATTTTTAATTATATGATGTTCATTTTTGACTCAAGTACCAAATATTGAACCAACTATGGATATTAAATTAAATAATTATGTAATGTCTCTAATGAGGTAACAAGTGATATTAATGGAAACAAAAACGTGAAAAAATGTTCTTATGAAAGTAAAAATAAACATTAGTATATTATTCTAGAGATAAAATAACAAACAACTGAAGTCCGTCATGAGGTAAGGGGTTTTCCTCTAACTTTTTATTCCATTGAGATTCATGTTGTATCTGCCGCTATTTTATTTTGTGTGGTGTATTTACTGAACATTATTCTATTTTTTTAATATTATATAATCCATTGGTATTTACATCTTCATTTTATGATCCTTCCTTAATGGGTTGTATGTTTTTTATGTTACGAAATTGATAAGGTAACCTTTCATCGTACTCTTTTAGTTTAAGACATCTTTTATGTCATGTTTTTTTATTTTCATTTTCATAGGTTAGGATATGTTCTTCTATATACTTATTTATGTAAATATTATGTCCATGGGATGAGATACCATTTTCTCACTCATCAACACATTTTCTGAACTTTAATTTGACGTCGTTAGGCTTTCGAATTTCTGTAACAGAACATCTTAACCAAATCTGAATTCTTTGGGATAAACATATACATCTTGATTACGTCATGCAATTAATATATGTGAATGAACTATGATTTTTTAAACAAAATATCCACTTATATTGGGTGTATTATTATTATTCACACAAAATTATATGATTGATTTATCCTTAATCTAATGATGCGATCTTTGTAAGGGAAATTACCTCAACATACATTCCATTGAGACATATTTGTTGTTATAACAAATTCACTTTCATATGTTGCGTATACATCCCTTTGACATATTATATCACAAATATTCTTATTCAATAGATATTATAAGCTTTGTTTATTGTTATTATATAATTATTATTATTCATGTATTTTCCCATGTGGTAGGGGTCTCTTTAACCAAAATATTTTTTTTAAATGTTTAAATGATTTATTATTCTAAATATTTCTCATTAATGTCCATGATTTCAAAAAAAAATTAAGGATTTATTTTTATGGACATTAATTTTTTAAAATGTTAATTCCTTAAAGAGATTCATTGTGGTGTGAGACACATCAATTAATAAATCTCCTTGTTACATGTTTTAAATGGTTTCAAAAATGGTTTGAAAAAACATTGATTATGTCAATATCATGAAATGATATATTGTTATCTCAATGTGGAAATGTTATCTTTCCATTATTTGTATTTTATGTGTTATGAATATGTTATGGTTATTGGTAATGATTTACCAATATGAGGGGTTTTGTCATTAACCAGGGGCGGGTGAGCCCAAGATCGATGTCGAGTGCATTGGGTTACCTGACGGAGGTAAATGTTATCATTTCTCCTAAGATATTTAGGGAATATATTTTTATGGGTATTCCGAACGTAACTCCCTATGTAGCGGTGATAGTTAAAAAGTATGTATGATTTAGAGGCCACATGTTACCTTTAAGATTTGTGATTTCTTTGTGTTATTCATAAATCTTATGTTTTGTAAGGTATATTAATGAGATTATATTTTATTTTTGAAATGTTATATTTCTTTGATTTGTATGTATTCATGGACTAATTCTATCTTTCCTTATTTTATATCCCTTAATAATTTTTTTATGATCATCCCATGATTTTGAAATCTTTTATATAGGATGTAAAAGATTAGTAGATTCAAGCATGTGATCAAAGAAAAGTCATGCTGTTTAAAACATGGAATTATATATGTTTTTTAAGGATTTATTTTAGGAAAAAATCACAGTGATAAGAGGTTTCTACTTTTAATATTCATGTCATTATGTATATGTTATGTACTAATTCTCTGAAGAACTAAACCTGAACAGATTCGCAATGTGAATTATTAACATAATTCTAGATTATTTAATGTTTAAGGGCAGTTCCTAATATGATGTGTGACATATATATCAATTAAAAGATCTAAAAGTACATATTCATACAAAACGATTTCAACATTCATCAAAGGAGTTGGTTAGAACTAATCAAATTCTATTATTTATCTATTCACTATCATCCTAGAATGGAAAACATGGTTGATTATTATCATAGTAAAAAATAACCATCTTATATATCTATGTTGTGGAATGAGAAATAAATTATCTTCATGGATATTTAGTGTAAGTATTTTGATATAATAATTTTTTAAAATACATCCAACCTTTCTAAAATGACCATACAACCATTAATCTAATAGAATATTATAGATTCATAAATGGATAATCTTGAGCTACAAAACAAGGTAAATGAGGTAATAGAATGGAAGCTGAAATATTTCCATATCGATGATGATGGTATGATTTTGTTTGGATCAAGGATTTTTTTGTCTTCATCACCTGGGATAATGAATCTAATTTTGGATAATGAACAAACATACTATTTTTATATCCATCATACAAGTACTAAATATTACCGTGATCTTCGATAAATCATCTTGTGGGATAACATGAAGAAGGATATTATAGAGAATATCTATGGGATAGTGATATTTCGTCATGTTAAATCATATTCCCTAACATAAAAAAGTATTAGGTAACCATTTAGTATTCCCATTTCAAAATGGGATAATTTCACTTGGACTTTTTATGGGTCTTCTGAAGGCATCCAAAGGATATAATGTGATCTGTGTTGTTGTTGGAAAACTCACCAAGCCATCCTACATTATCTCTATTCACGAATATATCTCTATAAAAAATAATGTAATGTTATATTAAAAGGAACTGGTGAGTATATATGGTGTTCCACTCTAGATTAACCATGATCATGTTCCCAGATTCACATCTAAATTCAAGAGGTGTCATCAATATTCTTTGTGTACTAATATGAATTTTAGAAAATCCTATCTCCATAAAACTAATAGACAATAAGAAATGACTAGTCAAATGATTTATGATATTATAAAATAGTTATAATTATAATTCAACGGTTGATGGTATCAACGTCTCCCATTTAGATTGTTCACATACACCATATCCTCTCTAGGAGTCTTTAGACAGCTCCATATGATGCTCTTTATAAAAAGGATCAATAACTTGAACTAGTAGGGAAGATGTTTGAGTAAAAAAGTTACATGGACCTAATCATATTCAAGTGATGATAGGGATGGTTCTACGAATTCTTTATCATATAAATACTTATCAGAGAAAGTGAAAAATATATGATGATAAAAGTTCAATGGAATTAGTGTTTGATGTTTGAGATAAAGTCTTCCTATCAATATCAACATATAAGAGATTTTTAATGTTTTCAATGAAAGTGATGTTAATCGAGAGGAAATTAACCCCATTAGGATCTGTGAATGAATAGATTTTGTAGCCTATTGACATTCACTTCCACTGAATATGGATGAATTTCATGATGGGTTCCATTTATCACTCCTGAAGAATTAAATACTAGATACCTCACATGTACTAATGCCATAGGTAGTTTAAATAGAAGATGATGTATCTTATAAGGATCAACGAGTAATGATTATATACTTCCGACATTAGGTTCAATGAAAAATCCCAACCATCCTTGTAAAAATATTTTTTAGGAACCTTAATTATGACGAAACAAATTTATAACTGAAGGAATTTATGAAGGAGAAGTTTCATAACCAATTTATGTAAAATGAAATTTTGATGAAAACTTTTCATAAGAGGGGGAGGAATATAATATCTCAAACATTTATCAATGGATTTTTTTCATTATTATAGTAATTTAATATAGTATAAATCAAATAAAATCACTTATATAACATAATAAAAACATTATAAAGGAATAATTAATGAAATAAGAAGCATTTATAGAATTTAAGGAACTAATACTGATGATATTGTAACTTAACAATAGTAATACTAATATGACCATTGTGTATAGAAAACTAACCAAATGAATAATAACCTCTCCCATAAAAGTATAAATAAAATTACGGAATCTTATAAACTAATGTATTGAATAATTATATCATAGTTTATGTTAATATTTATTTTAAAAATAATTAATTAAGTGTTGGAATTTTTTTAAGTCAAAAATATTTTATTACAATTTGATAATTTATTTAATAAATTATAAGAAAATTTATTTTCAGAAAAAGTATTCATTAATTTAATTTATATTTATTATGATTTGAAAATAGTTTTTGATACATTATGTAATTTTCAGAGCCTTATAAAATAAGATATAATTTTAAAATCAGTATTTGACATGTTAATAATGAATTTAATTAAAAATTAAAAATTGAAAATTTGAAAATTTATTTTCAAAAAATGGAGTACCTTTTTAAATTCAACATTTAAAATAATAGATTTATTGGTTTTTTTGGATTTTATTAATATTTCTAAAATACAAGGTTTTTTATGAATAGTAAAATATGATAAATTATGATAAAAGCTAAATACCGGATTTATGGAGTCATAGATGATGCATGGATTTTTTTAGTCCAAATTTTTTAAAAATTTGTAAATATTATAATATATTTAGGGATAATTCTAAAAAAAATCATTGTTTTAAACCAAATAATAAACTAATGTATAAAATAATGAGCAGTCTCCCCTCTCATCTATTATAAATACCACCCCTCACCACCTCTTCACGTCACACCTTCCTAGCATTGAGACTTTTCCGAATTCATCCCAATAATATTCCCTAGATCTTCACCTGTATCTAAGAGCTCTTGGTCTCATCAAATTAACCAAACCATTTTTATATGGTGTTTTTCAAGGAAGAAAATTCATGGTGTAAATTCCTCTTTCATTAGATATAATTTCTTTTCAAGTTCTTTTCTATTTTTTTCACTTATCACTTCCCCTCATCAAAATAGAGTGAAAAATCCATTACCATACATATACATAAATTATTTAAGATTAATGGAGGAACCATCTTCAAATTCCTCCCACTGTATCTTTAATTATTAAAATTTAATTATTCTCCATGATCTGTCAATTTACCCACATTGTGGATGATGTGTTTTCAATTTCAATTATAACATTCAATTATTTACATCAAAAAACAATAATAATTAGTACATAAATTAAAATGGATGTCATAAACCAGGCCTTATTCTATAAATAAAATATTTACACAATACTAAATGTGTAATTAAATAGAGATTATTGTGATCGAAAACTCCCAAAAGTAAGAAAAGATGTTACCAATAACAACTTATCTATTGATTCAAAGTAATTAAATTTTACCAAATGATATAAATAACCATTTAAATCTATTTATATTCCTAAATAACAAACATTTTTAATTATTGATTATCATACCAATTCTATATAATCATTCATACTCATATTCAAGTAAACTAATCATGAAATACAATAAAACAAACACTCCTAAACTATAAGGCCCCAGCCTTAAACCTTACTTAAAATTGAATTAAATGAATAGTCCACATTGAGGATCTTTTCAGGTTTAGGGTTTTAGAGAATTAGGACAAAACTATTACATCTCCAAAGATTACAAAGTAGTCTCTTCTACTAAATTACCATAAAATAAAAATTCTTAAAAAGAAACATGTCTAGTTTCATGTTTTAGGTAGCATGACTTTCCCTTGATCCCATCCTTGACCCTATTCCATGCTAAGTCCTGTGAAAAACATTTCAAAAACTTGGGATGAGCATAAAAACTCAGTAAGGGATACACAAAGAATAAAAACTGTTAGTTTATCAAAACAAATAGTAAACCATGTATACTTTATCATGGTAATACTTTTCACCTTTATGAAGTAGTAAAAACTCTTCACTAAATAAAATATCATTACTTACCTTTTTGTAACCAAAGTATTACCATAAAACCCATATAAAGTACACATAACATATATAAAGGTAACTTGGGACAAAAACATACTTAAGTGGAATAACCATACGGTCGACTTCCACACATATCACTTAATGGAATAGCCATACGGCCAATTTCCATACATATTTAATGGAATAGCCATACGGCCGACTTCCATACCCAATGAATTGGAGGTTATAACGTAACCACCCGTCCTGGTATTCACGGCACCACCCGTCATATGGTTTATAACGTAACCACCCGTTAAAATGTCCAAGTACCAATATAAAATCATAAAACATAAAACCAATATAAAGGAATGGTAACATTTCCACATTTCAATCACAATATAATAGAATCCTTTATCAAAACCTTTTTCAATACCAAAATACATAAAAGAGTATATGGTATGTATTTCATTTTAAAAACATATCGGCTTATTGAGGAAGCCAAAGACCAAATAATACTCGTGGCGGCGGAAAAGGTCGTTGTCACCGAGTATGTTAAAAAACCATTCCTTTTTGTCGTTTAGTAAAACGCTTCATAGAAAAAGATTCCTTTTGTATAAAAGTAAAAGTCAAAGGGGTTTATACACCGTATAAAATAAAGTTGTGTATAAAACGAAATATGCCTCAATGAAAGGAGATTGAGACGAAGTCCCTTACAAAGACGGTATCCTTGGTTTAAGGATAAATCAATTACATAATTATGTGTGACAAATGAATACACCAAATATAAGTGGATATTAAGTGTAAAATAATCAAAGGTCATTCACACATATTAAAAGGATTACATATTCAATAACAACATGTTGAACCCAAAGAAATCAAAATTGGGTTAAGAAGTTCCCTTGACAGCCTAACGGCGTCACATCAAAATGAGTTGATGAGAGATAAAAAAAAGTTTATCTCATCACTTGGACATAAAATTTACATCAATAAGGATATATGAGAACATATCCCAACATAACAATATGTAAATTAAAATACCCAACAAAAGAAGTCTTTTAAAAAAAGGAGGGTGAAAGGTTCCCTTACCGACTTGGGTAACTTTTGAAAAGTACACCCCATTGAAGAAGTGTCATATAATAAATATGTAAATACCCATGAATGGAATTATATTACAATAGGATTGTAATAGTAGGTAGTACATAAACCACTCAATGGAAATTGTGGCAAATGTAGCATAAATCTCACGGGAATAAAAGTGAGATGAAAAATCTCTTACGAAAACTCGGCAGCCTAACGGCACCACTTAAAACATCCAAAATGGATTGATGAGAGGAAATAGGGTCTCCCATTACATCAACATAATGTTTAAAGAAAGAGGAATATAAAATAACATCCCCCAACATAACAAATAGGAGCTTAAAAGAAGTGACATAAAGGAGAGTACTTTAAAAGAAAGAGAGAGGTTAGATCTCTTACGAAAATTCGACAGCATATCGGCACCACTCAAAACATCCAAAATGGATTGATGAGAGAGAATAGGGTCTCTCATCACATGAACATAAAAATTAAAGTAAGATTAATATAATAGAACATCCCAATAACAATAAATATGAGCTTTAAAAGGAATGACATAAAAGAGTGTACTTAAAAAGAAAGAGAGGTGTAGGATCCCTTACCTCGGGTCCGACTTGACTCGATCGTTCTTTAATCTCCTGAATAATAATCTTGAGTTAATTTATACTTGATTAAGAAACTTTTTAGATTTCATTATTCCTTTTATATCACTTATTTCAATTTATAAACATTATGTAACCAGATAAGTTAATAATGTTTGTTTTGTCGATACATGGTTCTTAAGTTGAAAGTGGACTTCTTACAATTACATGTTGTTCATGTGGTCAAAGGTTCTTTATATCCAGAATTACATTCCTGATTTGGATATCATATATATCATATAAATCCAGAATATACATGTATTTATAATATTACATAATCATTTAGAGGTAAGAAATGAAATGCACCGTTCATGGAGACGGTAGGCCGTACGTATGCATGAACGCTACTTTCATTTCTTTCTCATATTAATTGAATTAAAATTAAATGAGAGGTATGTATATTTTAATTCCAGAATTATATTCATCATTTAGATTTATCATTCATTATATATATCCATTATATACATATACTATTAATAGTACATTACATTTGGGGATAAGAAATGAAATGCACCGTTCATGAAGACAGTAAGCCGTACGTACGCATGAACGCTACTTTCATTTCTATCTCATACTTTAATGGATAGAAATAATAATGATATAGAGGTATATTATAATTCCAGTATTACATCATATATAATAACTTTAAATCCATCCTTTACACGTCCCACATATGGCATTAACGAATCACATCACTTTGAGGGGGCGGTAGTCCGCACTTCCTTAAATGAAGATATCATGTATACCCACAATGGAAACCATAAAGGTATGCCCAAAATGAAAAATACAGAATCTTAAATAAAAAAAACATATTATATATCATATATAAAAATAGTGACATCATAATGGCCACTTTTGAAGGTGTTAAATGAGTATTGAACAATCATCGTTTCGTGAGGCAGAATTTCGCAATCCACGGAAACCATATGTTCTTTAACCATTTGATGTAGTTGTGTGAGAGTGTAGCTCGAATAAATCTTATAACAACATCCTAGTATATTGAAGATACTGATGTTGTTACAAAAGAAATAATTAAAAAGAGTTTAGGGGTTTGGAGAAGCAAAATAAAACAAATGAACATGAGAGAATGAATTACCTTTAAAAGTGTAACTCCTTTTGATTTGAGCCTAAAGGCTTCCATTGAAAGGATTATTTCCAAAGGGAATCCTCTAGGATGAGGAGAGGGGTGTGGAGAGAGTAAATGGGCAGTGGTTGGCCGAGCCAAATGCTTGAGGAGTGTGTGAAATGAGGTAGATGTGGGGGCCTTTTAGAAGAGGAGAGGAGGGGCACTTTTGGAAAGTAAGAAATATTACTTTATTTGGAAATGTGTTTCGGTTTTAAAAGGTCCCACATTGATATAATTCGTGGATAAGGTGATAAGGCTTCGAAATCAACTCATCCAATAAGTTTTGGACAAGTTTAGTTCATATTGTTTACATTATCTTTCCATTCTATTTAAATCGTCAAATAATGATATCATCGCTGCATCATTATTATGTCATTTATAATTTAATTTATTTAATGTCTAAAAATTATAAAAAAAATACAATGATGTAGAAAATCTTTTTATCTTTCCAATTACTATTTATAATCAAAAGTATTACTTGTATAACCCCACTTAAAAATTGTTTTAGTAAAACATATCATGTTTGTGTCATTTTTACTTTTACATTAAATAAAAAGTTATTTATGTCATTTCTCAACCAAAGTGTCTCCATGGGGTCCCCAAGTTGACCCATGGCTTGTCTTGATCGGCCATGACACAACCAATAAGGTTGGGACATGTTTCTAGGTCATTTCATATCATTAAAGCATTATTTATACCTTAAACTACCCTAATTACCACTAATCGCGATTAAGAAGTTAATAAGTTACTGTTCACCAAAAAATTATTTTTATCCCATTGAACCACATTTTACTTCTTAATGACAACCATGTATGTCAGATTTTTGAAATTCAAAACACAATGATGGCAAAATTTCATTTAAACGGAAAATCAGTCTTTATAAGTACCACTTAGTGGTTTCACTATTCATCAAAAATTGATGTTTTTCAGAAAATTAAAAAATATTAACCATAAGATATATTTGATATTCCGAATTCAAAAATGAAGTCCGTTTTACAAAATTCAAAACATATTAATCACATTAATTAATTTAATAATTAATTCCCGCTGTCAGAGCATATAGCATGTTTTTATAAAACAATAAGTACCAAAAGATTGACACTAGTTTAAGTATGATTTCAAAGTAAAATTAATTCCAACGACCACTATTGGATTTAATGGTAAAAATATTTTCTAATTTCAATTTAAAACCAATTCAAAAGATAATCTAATCATATAAATAAATTAAATTAAAAAGAGGTTTTGAATTAAAATACAACATTTTACACTATTCATTAAAAAAAATGAACTTTATCAGAAAGGTACCAAAAATTTACACAAAGTAAATTTTGATGTCCCGATTCTAAAGAAGAGTTTTATTTGGTCCAAAATAATGTATATGAGTGATCAAAACTATATTTAATGACAGTACGCCATCAAAAGGCGATAAGTGAACCTTTTGTGAAAACTAGGGCATATACGCCTAAAATTGAATTCTTTATGTATTTTAAGCCTTTATATTTTATTGGATAAATGTAAAAACATTTAAAAACATATATAATCATATTTTAGTTATTTATATCAATTCCCGCCAATACAATGGCTACATGTTAACTACCATTTAAAATAATTTTATTTTATTATTAGAGTGCAACGTAAGATTCCCAAGAAACTCGTTGTTGCATGTTGGGTACGCCATCGAGCATAGCATCACCTTTAAAGTAATATTAATATTTGATTCACAAATATGGATAAATATAAAGATGACATATTCTTTATTTACCTGGGGTGTTACATCCTTCCCCCCTTTTGGGAATTGCGTCCTCGCAATTTTAAAATTGCGCTTGGAAACATCCTTGAAAGTCCCACATCGGAACAAAAGTCGGTAAAACAAACACTTTAAAATAAAGGAAGATAAGTACAAAGGTCACCCGAGTTAACCCATACTAGGATTCCAAGTATGAAAGCATGGACATGGAGGAGAAAACATAGGGTCATGTTCTGATGGAGAGTGATAGAAAACATGTTTAGGAGAAAGTTAACCATGAGAGAATCACAAACTTGTGATGGGTTAAACGGTATTCGATTCCCCAGTAGGAAAAGTTAATAGAAAACATTTTTGTTTTAAGTTACTTTTTATTGAGGAATTTATTCATAAGGAAACATAATCACTTATCATATTGACTTTCAACTTTTATTAGATTCCTTACACAAACTCACATTTTCTCTAAAAGACGAGTATTTAGGAAGACTTGTTCACATTAAGAGTACTATAATAAACTTCTAGAGAATCACCTAATCCACAAAATAGAACTATATACTTCCCATGTCTTTAACCAAAACCAAAACCAAAAAGGCTAGTACAAGATCAGATAATCCATAAAAGGATAACCCTTTATAAAAAGAAAATCTATTCTTAATCACCAAAATTTGTCCAACAAAATCCAAAGATCAACGAGGACCATCCGATAAACAAATTTGTGCATAAAAATTTCATCAAATTAAACCAATCTAAGATTGAAACCCAATAATTTTAAGGATTTAGTCACTTATTCTTCCAAGTTAAATCGTAACATTTATCTCCAAACAACATCAGTTGCTCCTAAAGTCCCGTATTGAAAAGTAATTAACCTAATCACATATCCTCCATGATAGGTTAATCATTTTCATAAATAACCCAAAATAATCTTACTCTTAATTCATAAAATCATATAACCAGAAAGAATCAGTCAAACTAACCAGAGACTTCACGTAGTCCAGTGGTAGGCGATAAATACCAGTCGCACTTTGGTTGTGGGTTCGATTCCCGCAGCATTGTCCGACGCGACGGGTTGTCACACGGTCTGCGTGTTGTCCTTTTTCCAAAACTATATAATTCTTAAAACATTCCCCAAAATGAGAAAAAATCTTCAAGAATAATCATAACATATTTTAACCTCAAGTTTATCTCATTCCTTTCATTTTCCATCATATCATAGAGTAACCCATAATTACCTAAAAATTAAGTATCATGTATACCCAAATGGTTACCTTAATAATTATTACCTGAATTTCCACATCGAGTTGGACATCTCGTAAATGATGCATTAGAGAACTCACCAAGGTTGAAGTGGTTGATCATGACTCCTTGATATTTGGTTTAGAACAACCATGAGTTTCCTCATTGAATCCTCCATTTTATCTAGTATCTTAATCAGAGAACCACCACAGTTTCCTTCAAACCTGTTGTCTCTTTGGTGCCTGCTAGATCCATCCATTCACAAAAAATAGAAATGTCAGTATGAGTATATCAACAAAACAATCATGTACTAATGAGGAAGGTAAACACTAAGATACACTTACTCGTTCAATTTATCTAAAACTAGGACTCTTTCTGAAATCCTAATCATTATGGTAATGTCACTTATGCTTAAAGAATACCCTAACCTCTAATGTTATCTAAACCGACCTATGATACCAACTATAAGGCCCCAGCCCTAAACTTTAATTAAAATTGAATTAAATGAATAATTCACATTGAGGATCTTTTCAGGTTTAGAGTTTTAGATAATTAGGACATAACTATTACATCTCAAAAGATTACAAAGTAGTCTCTTCTACTAAATTTCCATAAAATAAAAACTCTTAAAAAGAAACATGTCTAGTTTCATGTTTTAGGTAGCATGACTTTCCCTTGATCCCATCCTTGACCCTATTCCATGCTAAGTCCTGTGAAAAATATTTCAAAAACTTGGTATGAGCATAAAAACTCAGTAAGGGATACACAAAGAATAAAAACTGTTAGTTTATCAAAACAAATAGTAAACCATGTATACTTTATCAAGGTAATACTTTTCACCTTTATGAAGTAGTAAAAACTCTTCACTGAATAAAATATCATTACTTACCTTTTTGTAACCAAAGTATTACCATAAAACCCATATAAAGAACACATAACATTTATAAAGGTAACTTGGGACATAAACACACTTATGTGGAATAACCATATGGTCGACTTCCACACATATCACTTAATGGAATAGCCATACGGCCAATTTCCATACATACTTAATGGAATAGCCATACAACCGACTTTCATACCCAATGCATTGGAGGTTATAACATATCCACCCGTCCTGGTATTCACGGCACCACCCGTCATATGGTTTATAACGTAACCACCCGTTAAAATGTCCAAGTACCAACATAAAATCATAAAACATAAAACCAATATAAAGGAATGATAAATTTTCCACATTTTAATCACAATATAATAGAATCCTTTATTAAAACCCTTTTCAATACCAAAATACATAAAAGAGTATATGGTATTTATTTCATTTTAAAATCATATCGGCTTGTTGAGGAAGCCAAAGACCAAATAATACTCGCGGCGGCGGAAAAGGTCGTTGTCACCGCGTATGTTAAAAAAACATTCCTTTTTGTCGTTTAGTAAAACGCTTCATAGAAAAATATTCCTTCTGTATAAAAGTAAAAGTCAAAGGGGTTTATACACCGTATAAAAGAAAGTTGTGTATAAAACGAAATATGCCTCAATGAAAGGAGATTGAGACGAAGTCCCTTACAATGACGGTATCCTTGGTTTAAGGATAAATCAATTAACTAATTATGTGTGACAAATGAATACAACAAATATAAGTGGATATTAAGTGTAAAATAATCAAAGGGCATTCACACATATTCAAAGGATTACATATTCAATAACAACATGTTGAACCCAAAGAAATCGAAATTGGGTTAAGAAGATCCCTTGACAGCCTAACGGCGTCACAACAAAATGAGTTGATGAGAGATAAAAAAGGGTATCTCATCACTTGGACATAAAATTTTTCATCAATATGGATATATGAGAACATATCCCAACATAACAATATGTAAATTAAAAGACCCAACAAAAGATGTCTTTTAAAAAAGGAGGGTGAAAGGTTCCCTTACCGACTTGGGTAACTTTTGAAAAGTACACCCCATTGAAGAAGTGTCATAAAATGAATATGTAAATACCCATAAATGGAATTATATTACAATAGGATTGTAATAGTGTTCAGTACATAAACCACTCAATGGAAATTGTGGCAAATGTAGCATAAATCTCACGGGAATAAAAGTGAGATGAAAAATTTCTTACGAAAACTCGGCAGCCTAACGGTGCCACTTAAAACTTCCAAAATGGATTGATGAGAGGAAATAGGGTCTCTCATTACAGCAACATAATGTTTAAAGAAAGAGAAATATAAAATAACATCCCCCAACAAAACAAATAAGAGCTTAAAAGAAGTGACATAAAGGAGAGTACTTTAAAAGAAAGAGAGAGGTTAGATCTCTTACGAAAATTCGACAGCCTATCGGCGCCACTCAAAACTTCCAAAATGGATTGATGAGAGAGAATAGGGTCTCTCATCACATGAACATAAAAATTACAGTAAGATTAATATAAAAGAACATCCCAATAACAATAAAGATGAGCTTTAAAAGGAATGACATAAAAGAGTGTACTTAAAAAGAAAGAGAGGTGTAGGATCCCTTACCTCGGGTCCGACTTGACTCGATCGTTCTTTAATCTCCTTAATAATAAACTTGAGTTAATTTATACTTTATTAAGAACATTTTTAGATTTCATTATTCCTTTATATCACTTATTTCCATGTTATAAACATTATGTAACCAGTTAAGTTAATAATGTTTGTTTTGTCGATATTTGGTTCTTAAGTCGAAAGTGGACTTCTTACAATTACATGTTGTTCGTGTGGTCAAAGGTTCTTTATATACAGATTGAAATTCCTGATTTGGATATCATATATATAATATATATCCAGCATATACATGTATTTATAATATTACATAATCATTTAGAGGTAATAAATGAAATGCACCGTTCAGGGAGATGGTAGGTCGTACGTACGCATGAACGCTACCTTCATTTCTTTCTCATATTAATGGAATTAAAATTAAATGAGAGGTATGTATATTTTAATTCCAGAATTATATTCATCATTTAGATGTATCATTCATTATATATATCCATTATATACATATACTTTTAATAGTACATTACATTTGGGGATTAGAAATGAAATGCACCGTTCATGGAGACGGTAAGCCGTACGTACGGATGAACGCTACTTTCATTTCTATCTCATACTTTAATGGAAAGAAATAATAATGATATGGAAGTATATTATAATTCCAGTATAACATCATATATAATAACTTTAAATCCATACTTTACACGTCCCACATATGGCATTAACGAATCACATCACTTTGAGGGGGCGGTAGTCCGCACTTCCTTAAATGAAGATATCGTGTTTACCCACAATGGAAACCATAAAGGTATGCCCAAAATGAAAAATACAGAAGCTTAAAGAAAAAAAATAAACATATTATATATCATATATAAAAATAGTTACATCATAATAGCCACCATTGAATGTGTTAAATGAGTATTGAACAATCATCGTTTCGGGAGGCAGAATTTTTCCATCCACAGAAACCGTAAGTTCTTTAACCATTTGATGTAGTTGTGTGAGAGTGTAGCTCGAATAAATCTTATAACAACATCCTAGTATATTGAAGATACTGGTTTTGTTACAAAAGAAATAAATAAAAAGAGTTTAGGGGGTTGGAGAAGCAAAATAAAACAAATGAACATGAGAGAATGAATTAACTTTAAAAGTGTAACTCCTTTTGATTTGAGCCTAATGGCTTCCTTTGAAAAGTTTCTACCCAATGGTAATCCTCTAGGATGAGGAGAGGGATGTGGAGAGAGTAAAAGGGCAGGGTTTGGCCGAGCCAAAGGCTTGAGGAGTGTGTGAAATGAGGTAGAGGTGGGGGCCTTTTATAAGAGGAGAGGAGGGGCACTTTTGGAAAGTAAGAAATATTACTTTATTTGAAAATGTGTATCGGTTTTAAAAGGTCCCACATTGATATAATTCGTGGATAAGGTGATAAGGCTTCGAAATCCACTCATACAATAAGTTTTGGACATGTCTAGTTCATAGATTTTACATTATCTTTCCATTTTATTTAAAGCGTTAAATAATGATGTCGTCGCTGCATCATTATTATGTCATAAATAATATAATTTATTTAATGTCTAAAAATTATAAAAAAAATACTCTGATGTAGGAAATCTTTTTGGATTTCCAATGACTATTTATAATAAAAAAGAGGAATTGTATAACCCCACTTAAAAATTGATTTAGTAAAACATATCATGTTTGTGTCATTTTTACTTTTACATTAAATAAAACGTTATTTATGTCATTTCCCAAACAATGTGTCTCCATGGGGTCCCCAAGTTGACCCATGGCTTTTCATGGTCGGCCATGACACAACCAATAAGGTTGGGACATGTTTCTAGGTCATTTCATATTATTAAAGCATTATTTATACCTTAAACTACCCTAATTACCTCTAATCGCGATTAAGAACTTAATAAGTTACTATTCACCAAAAAATTATTTTTATCCCATTGAACCACATTTTACTTCTTAATGACAACCATGTATGTCGGATTTTTGAAATTCAAAACACAATGATGGCAAAATTTCATTTAAACGGAAAATCAGTCTTTATAAGTACCACTTAGTGGTTTCACTATTCATCAAAAATTGAAGTTTTTCAGAAAATTACCAAAAATTAACCATAAGATATATTTGATATTCCGAATTCAAAAATGAAGTCCGTTTTAAAAAATTCAAAATATATTAATCACATTAATTAATTTAATAATTAATTCCCGCTGTCAGAGCAAATAGCGTGTTTTTATAAAACAATAAGTATCAAAAGATTGACACTAGTTTAAGTCTGATTTCAAAGTGAAATTAATTCCAACGACCACTATTGGATTTAATGGTAAAAATATTTTCTAATTTCACTTTAAAACCAATTCAAAATATAATCTAATAATATAAATAAATTAAATTAAAAAGAGGTTTTGAATTAAAATACAACATTTTACACTATTCATTAAAAAAAATTGAACTTTAACAGAAAGGTACCAAAAATTTACAGAAAGCAAATTTTGATGTCCCGATTCTAAAGAAGAGTTTTATTTGGTCCAAAATAATGTATAAGAGTGATCAAAACTATATTTAATGGCAGTACGCCATCAAAAGGTGATAAGTGAACCTTTAGTGAAAACTAGAGCATATACGCCTAAAATTGAATTCTTTCTTTATTTTTAGCTTTTATCTTTTATTGGATAATTGTAAAAACATTTAAAAACATATATAATCATATTTTAGTTATTTATATCCATTCCCTCCAATAAAACGGCAATATGTTAACTACCATTTAATATAATATTATTTTATTATTAGAGTGCAACGTAAGATTTCCAAGAAACTCGTTGTTGCGTGTTGGGTACGCCATCGAGCATAGCATACCCTTTAAAGTAATATTAATATTTGATTCAAAAATATAGATAAATATAAAGATGACATATTCTTTATTTACCTGGGGTGTTACATAAACCATGAAATTAAACTATACAACTCATAAAAAATCCATAATTGATCATAATGAAACTATAATTAAATAAATTCATGTAAACAAAATTATTTATTTGTCAATTAGTGAATTTTATTTTATAATATAGTATATTAAGGTGGAAAAATCATTCAAACATAAGGTAAGGGGATTTGGGAACCTAACTCTCTTCCATTGGGTTTTCCCACTTTCACTCCATTCACATTATGATTGTTCCATTAATTTTTGTAAAAATTATTACATTAAACAACCATTTTTTACTAAATATACATTCAACCAATCTGATCTCGTGTGAAATTATAATATTTTTCCAAACAAACTATTCCATTTTAAAACACATGCATTACATATATTGATCTCATTTCATTTTTACTCAAGATGTATGATTATTATCCATGTCTTATATTAATATTTTCTTTTAGGAACCATAATTATTATCCATGAATGAATGATTAGTGGAACCCATTTAATTTAAATGTTTTATTTCATTTCCAAGATTTATATAATTTTTAAATGGAATGGATGATATTTTAACTGTTATGATGGGAGGGGTTAACCAAGAATTATAAAGAGGAATGTAAATGTTATGATGTAATTCCAGGACATGGATTTATATAGCTCTACAATTGTTCGGGTTATGTGATAAATCGCTTGAGATAGTGTGTAATATGCCTGAACCAGATTCGATCTTTGTTCACAAAAATGTGTGGTAGTCGTCATCTAATACATTAAATTTCATTTTTATAAGATTCCACATTACATGAATGTATATAATACTTTCTCTCATGACGATGATTATGTTGTTATGATGATTATTTTTCTCACACCATGTTATATTGATTCATTTTTATAACTATCATCTTACTGGGATTTTATCCCCCCACATTTATTGATATATATACTTTGGTGATTACAGGTACCTAGGAGAACATTATGGCTAATAAGAATCCAGAGAAGAAGTTATTAATTAAATGATTATGTTTGATTTTTTAAATGTAATGTATGGTCTTAATTTTCCAAAAAAACTCAACCTTTTGTTCATAGTTGTTCAGATATACTATTTTGTTTTAAATAATATTTTATAATATGTTGTGTATGAAAATGTAGGGTCACAATAAAATGAGGCCTCTTGGTTTGATTGATGGAAGAACATTCTAATGAACCAAACCATGATACTCATAAAGTGGAACTGCAATAAGATAATGATTAACCATATAAATTTCCAAGACTATGTTCTAGGTCATTCCATCAAGATAACACCAATGTCCATGGAAAAAAATTAGCGCTAAATTGGTGCATGAGATTTACTAACTATCAGTCAATCATGCTCCTCTTTATATAAATCCTGAAAACTGTTGATTTCCTCAAATTCTCCTGGGGAAGTCATGTAAAAAATATGAAACAAAAAATAATGTCTAGAATACCTAAAAAGAAAATCAAATATGTTGAAATAAAAATAAAATAAAATGAAACTTTATGTATAATAAATCCAAAATGAGTCCCTAGGTAAATGGTTTACACCACAATAATATTCCACAGAAAATAAAAACATCTATCACCATCCCATACTACTTTCATATATTTATTCAAAACCAAATACAACACACTCATTCAAAAATAATAATAATATAAATTATTCACAACATACCACTTAATACCAATGTTTATTCATTTTAAAATTAGAACATATCATTAATATTAATGTAAATTTTACATTCCACTCCATACGTAAAAAAAATATGTTTTATATAATTGAGATTTATCATATCTGTCACCCATTATTTTATTCAATTTAAATGACATTAAAAAAATTATTTTGTACCACAAAAAACCCATCACAATATTTGTTTATAATTATCACATTTGAAATCATACATGAAATTATAATAAAATATCAAAATCACATAAAAAACACTAAAAACCTTAAAAATACACATCCAATAACAAAACAATCTCATAACCACAACATATTAATAATCATTCCTTCCAAAAATAATTATAAGGAGGAAAAAATAAATATCATTTCCCAAAAAAATACACTAAAACCCTTGTAATCATATCAACAATAAGATGTAATAAATTAACACGTGAAATTCAATATAAAAATATATACACATATATATTTCCTTTTTTGGTCTTTAATATTGAAAAATTATCTCTTTCATGGGTGAAACATAAAACCCATTTAACTTTCACAAAATTAGTTCATTATGACCATTAAATGATAATTTATTCTAAATCATGATACCAAACAAATAATAAATATGAATCATATAACTCTTAATAAAAAAATATTTTCATTATTATTAAACATTCTTCTGTGAGATAACAAATACCATTAAGACATTTCAATACAATTGAGTCACAGGTTCCCATCAATTCATTTTTTAGCTGAATTAAATATCATCTTTTTAATAATTCATACAATTAAAATAATGCAATAAAAATCAAAATACAGCCATGTTATGAAACTATAAGGGAAACGTCATGAAACCACAACCACAGTTGATAAATAAAGAATTATTCAACAAATAAATGTGAGAAATTGATGCAACAACTAGAATCATATATAAGAACACTCAAAAATCGATGTCAAAAAATTCAATGAAAAATCCAAACAAAAGGGTATAGAATACATAATCCAATCCCTATCTATGAATGATTTTTTAAAAAATATAAAATAACCCAAATAAACATAGATTATTTTTCCTCGAATTAAATGAAATATATTAATATAATTTAAGGATCAGTGGCTAGTAATTGGATGCTAATGGTCTCTATGGTAAATCTACAAAAATTAATATTTTCATATAAAATAATGGATTTATGGTGAATTTATATTATCTTTATAATAATTAATATGTTAGGAAGTCAAAATATATGAAAAACAACAATTTTTATGATATGTGGTTATAATATCTTATAGATATTTGAATATAATTCTTTATCCCATTACTTCTATGATATTTACATCATAATCAACCCGTATAATAATTATTATCATAGAATGGTGGTGGTGATGAAAAAAATATGTACAAATGATAGAAAAAATATAGTTTCCATGATTCATAACCTCAATAACCCCATAGAACTAGTCATTAACTAGATTGATGCAATATATAGAATGTATAAACAAAAAACTATCTTTCATTGTTTCAATGAAATGATGTTCAAGGCCATAATGTGAAGGAAACTCATTCAAAAATGTCCAAATTCTACCCCACAACAGCCATTACATATTTTAATCAAATAAACCATGTACAAACTCAAAAATAGTAAAGTAAAAATGAATTTTGTTTAAAAAATGTAGGATTTTATTACAAATTTTGGATTTTACATTTTTCAAAAATCCCCTATAAAAACCAACATGGTGGAAAACCTATGGCTAGGTAGAATAATCTCACTCTCATGCTAAAATTTTAGTTCCAAAACATTCATATTAATAGAAATTATATCTAAATCATCTAACACAAAAAAATATATAGTGTAATATTCTATAATGTACAAATCCATTATATCATATAACTATAAAACATTAATTGTCTAATAGAATCAAAACTAACACAAAAATAAACATCAAGGAGTAAAATCATACAACTTGTTTATTCCTATAAACTCTAAAACCCCCACCAGAAATCATAGAAAATAATATCTAATAATCAATTAAATAAAACATTAGTAAAAAATAATTCCAATTTCCCCATAACAAAATAAAACAATTCATTATTAAAATAGTTTATTGATCATATTTGATCCGGATAATGTCAATGAATATATAGATCATCTTCCAATTTATAATCCATCATTTCACAATACATTAATAAATTAAACCAAATGGATAACTATATCACACATCACCTTGTAAAAACAATGAATGTCAATTAACATACCCAAAATGTCTGATCAACCTAAATATCATTATTTTCTGAATAAATAATATTTAAATCCCTACAATGGTATAAAAAATTATGTAAATATTAAAATAAATAATATATATTGTTCTATTGTGTGGGTATCCAAATCTGAAACAACTTCCAAAAATGATACAACACCAATAGTTTGGTTTTAAAATAGGGAAAGAAGTTACTCCCTATCAAAACCCACCGTTATAATGATAAATCAAAACCCTCTATAACTCATGGCGAAAATCCATTAACTCTATATGTATCCTTATTCAATAATTTTTTTGATTTTTATGATCTTGATATACCTTCATCAACAATAATATCCTCTAATCATTATCATCTATACTATATTGAATATCTAGTATATAGATATAATATTACATATCATTGGTTTATCATAATGAATATATAAAATTAATCTAATGAGATCACCCATTCATGGATTATCATGTTTAATAATGTTATATTTTATTAAAAAAATCAAAAACAATGGAAAATGTTTAATGAATATTCCATCAAAAAAATAATATAGGGGTCGAAAAATTATTCTCCAACATCTATACTCATGAATCTATCTAACCATCTTTCTGAAAATAATGATATTTTCTTAGATGTCAATATCATCCAAAATCACAGATAGATCATACACGTACTATATAGTTGAAATAAGGATCCCAATTTGAGATGTTGGTCTCAATTTCCACAAGAATCTATAATACCTCATCCAAGTATTGACTCTCAAATTCATCCATAACAACCTATCCGAGATCACTATGATGTTTAATGTTTTCTCCCAAAAAAATTTAATAGATATATTACCCCATCGTCCACGGGATAGTAGAATATTAGTTATTGAATCCTTACAAATTTTCCGACACTTCATTATTTGAATACAAAATATATGAAATAGATTTGCATTAATATCTATCTCAAAATTATACTATAGAGAAACCAAGAATCCTGTATCAATCCATTCAAATGTCTTCATTCTATCATAACACCAAGGCTACCACATTATGGTCTAAAACAACTATGTTATAAATGTGGTGACTACTATAGTGGATATATTAATTTGATGAAGATCACAATTTCACATCATTAATGATGAATATTATATTATAGAAAATTCATTGGATGATGTTCATCCTCCAACCACCCCTTTGGTCCATCACTATTAATGTCACGTAACACCATCACCTAAAACTCATATTCTCCATATTGAGAATCCAATATCAAATACATCAA
The DNA here is from genome assembly GCA_963277665.1 of Viscum album. NCBI lineage: Eukaryota > Viridiplantae > Streptophyta > Magnoliopsida > Santalales > Viscaceae > Viscum > Viscum album. Next base: position 574,512,474 of record OY728161.1, on the reverse strand, counting down.
CATTTAATTGACTATCACATGAATAAAGAAACCAATTACATGATCCACCACTTAATAAATATGCATCATTATGAGCTCATATATCATAATATGTCAATATCTATATCCCTAAATAGAATCTAACCCTCACATCCTATATAATTCACCATCAAAATTATTCATTCTCCCCTTGGGATAGCATATCCTAGATTCATATTATATTAAGAATATAATCATCCAATTTTATCCAATATTCAATTATCAATGAGTAAAAATATACCTTATAGACTTCTGATATATGAATAAATAATGCACTCAATAGTGGCTTAACGCCTCTATAGTTTTGAATAAAATAGTGTTGTGGTAAATTTAATAAAATAAGTTGGATAAGTACGTATATGATGATATAACCCAAGCCTCTCATACGATACTACACACCAATGAAGCATTATGACCAACTTCAATCTATGATTTCATGTATCCTAGAAAAACTGAAATATCATTCACTCATATTATACCACATGAATGGGTTACTATTCAACCACTCATGTAGGTATTCAGAAGATATATGACACATAACAAACCCTATGAATGCCAATTCCAATAGGATGAATTGTTTATTTAGGATCTAAATTTTAGAAAAATATGACATAAAACTCTAATAATATCTCAAAAGCAATAAAATATATAGAACTATTTAATATTATTTTATATATCACATGTAAAAAATAACATTAATTTAAATTGGTCAACTATAAACATGTGTCTAAAATTGAAAAATAAATGAAGACTAATATATTTTATCAAAAAAAACACTATTATTGAAGCCATATTTATTTTTTTGATGGTTCCAAAAGGCATTTTAAAAATTCATTTCACCTCATGGTATGATTATCCTTATAATATAATTATATTACAATTTAAATAATGAAAACTAGTAGAAAATGATTTGGTAACTTGTGGGATACACCTTTAAAAAAACCCATGAAAACATATAGTCTATTTTTTTGAAATAATGGGAATAACCACATGTTATAAGTGACCCTAAAGATACATATATAACATATTATAGATTTCTTAATCCTTGACCAGCATCATATTTTTTCTAGAAAACACAACATTCATTAAAATTGAGTTACCTACCTCAAAATAAAAAAATAAATCAATTATCATTAGTATGGATAGTAGATCATGACCACTATAAGATTTATCCATTAAAACTATATGAATATACTAATAAATTATAATACATACATTGTAATAACACCATAACTACCATTTTTGATACACTATAATTGGTAAAACCCTACTACATTGAATGATAATGATGAATCCTCAATTCCAATGGTATTGGAAGGTTTATCGAGTTTAGTGACATTTTTATTAATGTGGATCCTCATTAAAATGTCATCATAAATAAAATATCACGTTCAGAAATAAGTATCACATCATCCAATTAAATAATATTCGAGAAATCCTCAATGTGTGTTGGAAACACCATTAATTTCAGCTACACTAACTAAAATATGAATTATTAATAAAATTATGATAAAAGTTATGAAAAAATCCATTCTATATTACCTATCAGTAATGAATATAACATAATTTCCATCCTTATCAATGAAAAAAAATTATAACAAGAGGAATTAAATTTCCACAAACACATAGTAATTAAATTCAATGTTATTAAAATCATCATCAGATTTAATCTTCACTATAAATAAATCCATAAACAATTGCTACCACCCAATAATAATCATAAATCCATGAAACACATAAAACCAACTCAATAGTCCAGAATTACCAAAATTACTCTATTTTTACAATAATTCAATATTTATTTTGACTCGTTGAGCATATCATGATGTTTCTAATAACAGAATGAGATACTCTGGATAAAAAAATCAATTAACCACTACATATAGTAATAAATAATTTAATTGAATAATATTTGAGATTATGAGTGCCAATATATCAACTATATGTTAATATCCATGTCTATATCTCATACCATACTGACCCATATGATGTCCAACACCCTATGAAACACTCAACATTATATCCCTAAAGGATTAAGACATAATTGGACTGACCAATATAACATCCATATTATAATGATGGAATATAATTAGATTATATATTCAGTTTAATTAACCTAAATAAAAATCAAGATACGTCGATATAGAATCAAATATTAGATGCCATTATGGCTCCAATTAATGTTATAACACTTGTAACATCAGTTGAATGGACCTATATTCTAAATGAAATTTGATTATACATCTTGAAGATGCATGTGTTGTATCTATTCTATATTAATGAGAATATAAGTGATGAAATATACTACAAATTGGTTGAATCCATGACTACAATGATATCTTAGAATATTCTTTTCAATCACTTCCATATAGGAAGGGTTTGATATAATACCTTCAATGAAAATAGTGTCTTCTCATGAATCATATAAAAGACCACCACATTATATAATAAATTAATATATATATATATATATATATATATTTATATATATATTGTGTATGTGTTTCAATATATATAATAATGGGACACATCACCACATCAAGATAGCTCACACAGGTTTTCATCTTTTTAATCATTCGTAGTATGGAAATTAATGTCCAAAAGCATAATCTATGGATCCTACGCAATGAGATGTTAATTATAAAATGAGAAAAACTATTACTTATTTTCATCCATAATTTTGTAAAAAATAACCATATACGATGATTCTTCTTCTAAATAATCCCAAAAAACCACCACATGCATGCACTCTATATTGTACAGATGAAACTGCTGCTTCATAGATCCTATCAAATAGAGAAATAATTGTTTATGAATACACTAAACATGGTCTCATATTTGAGTATAGATTTCCTCATTGGATTAAAACTGCCATTCCATCTAAAAATTAAATATGACCATCCATTATGAGGCCCAAAACTATAGCACAAAAACAAATTACTCTGTGATTCATAATCATCGATTGGGCATAGTATTTAATGGAAATCCATGCCATACTACTATATCTTATTATCATAAAACAAATAAGGATGATGACCAGTAATAATATATAATATTTTTAATGAAAAATGATTATCTTGGAGAAATATAATTCAATATATTATATTTGTTTATATATAGTTTATATTTTATTATATGACAAAATGAAAAAAGGGAAATCAATAACAATTCATATCACCCCATTGATCTATAATTGTATTTATAATGTATCAATTAGGTTTTTAAATAATATTTTTCCCATTTTCTAGGTCATGAATGGAAAAAATCATTAATAACCTATCTAGTCTACCTTGGCACATCAAAATTGATCGGTCTTAAATAACTACTCATACCATTATGCACAATTATTATCAATTATTACCTCCACTGTTTACCCTAACTCTCGAAAATAGCATTGATAACTCATTTTCACATCTTGGGCCAACTGATATACCATATTTACATGAATGGAATACAAGATAGTATCATTATATTTGGCTCCAGTAGGGCATAAAGTGTTTACTTCCATGGAGGTATATATTGTATAAAAATAGTAAGAAATACCCTTATTAATTAATGAATGTTAAAATATGCAAAAAATAGTTCTATATATAAAATTGTAATACATGTAAATAAATAAATTTAATGAATTAATAAAAAATTCTAGATTTTAAAATTAAAATATAAACCTTAAATTTGTAGGTATTTAATTTTACCCCAGTATCCAAATATATTCTTTTAATATCCATATAGACCACTAAATCCACCATAAAAAACTAATTTCAATACATAAATATGGTTTCATATTGATGTATAAACATCATTATCCACCAAAAGACCTCCCTTGAAATTAGTGAAGAAGAATACATATAACTTGATGAAAAATATGAAGAACTAACTTAAATTATTAGTTCTACTAATCAAATTTAACAAAATATCAATGATAGCTAGTGTAAAATTAATATATTATAAAATACTATCAATGAATACCTAACTGTTTAATTTCAAAACTTCATTACTTTTTAATCCCATTTCACCAAAATATTGAATGATTTGGTGTCCTTGTATCGTATCAATTAACATTTATATTTTAATAGAATCCATATATCATTTAAGAATAAAATTTTGTATGATCGTGACCTTACCTAAGACCCAATTCTTTATAATATTACTATCACTAATTTTCCCAATACAAATCCATGAAATTATATCCAAACTAGATAATAATTTCACATAAATATAAGGTATTGTAAACATGTGGGACATTAACAACATGACACATACAAATTATGAATTCCCCCAAATATATAACACATCGAAATTCCATTTTATAAACATAAATCTAATAATTTAGTTTAAATATAGAGAAAACTCGAATATATACCACTATAAAATAGATCCATCTCATGTCTATAAAATATGGTAGGGGAAGGGAGAGTATTTTTCCATATACATATTCTTTATCTTGGATGTTTGGTAATTAAAATAGGAAGACAATCCAGATGGTCATTGTTATGGTTACTCTTCTAGGTGGGGTTATTATGAAATCACCTATGAATTATTATATAAATTGGAGGCATGAATTTTCCATGTCATGTTCTACTCTAAAAGAGAATATCCACACCTATACTAGCCACAAAACCATCATATTTAAATACTACAATCACATTCATTAACAAAAATAGAAATACTCCTTAATTACACTAAAAAATAAATATAATAATTCAAAATCCGTCCTGTTATTACATCTAAAATTATGCATAACATTATATATTAATTTAATGAATTGATAAATTAAATTTTTTTTCAAGTTTATTCAATTCAAACATGCACACTATAATGAATTATTCATTCAATATAATATTCTATTACCACTAGTATATTTTAATACAATCTTCTCATCACAAAATTAGTAACCACATCGACCCATACACAAATGATGGTAATAACCACCAAAAAATCTCATAAAATGCACATAAACATGATTCGTATCATATATATCAATCATAAGTAGCCACAACCCCAGTACTCAAAAAATATATACTCTCAAAACCATTCATATAAATAAAACACAAATCATATTAGAAAGATATAACATTATATTTATCGGATATTAAATTCCATAGATCACATTTTAATACATTTATTTATTTTCATTTATCATTCCATTCTTTTGTGATGAGAAAAACATTTCATGATTTAATACATCATGATTATTAAATTAATTAATTGTATACAAAATTATATATTGTGTTTGTACTTATAAAATCACAGAAATAAAAAATTAAACTCAATAAATCAATAATTCTCTTTTATAGTTGTAATCATGAATCAATCATATATGAAATTTCATGAAATCATATAAAAACATGGAAATAAAAAAATACGATAATTTATATTTTTACATCCATACGTTATCAACAATTTTTAAAGTCGTATAATCCACCAAATGAAATAAAATTAATATTATATATCTATCTTCAAAAAAACATCAAAGCTTTAGAAACTCCTACAACATCTAATTATTTGCAGGAACTATATAAAGACATTTTTAGGTGGTGACTGAAACTTAATTGTAATTGATCATGTGAGTCCTCAAAACATGTAATATATAAACATATAAATAACTACAAAATTATACAAAAAATTATCAAATAAATGAATTCAAAAATTTTATTGAATAATGGACTATGAAAATGATCCATGTTAAAATATATAAAGTCACTGAAGACATCATGAATCTGATCTGACTTATCCATGGGTAAAATTCAATTAAATGGAAGTGATGTGTTCCCACTGATAAAACCCCACAATCCTTGGTTTTAAGGAATGAATGTGGAATTATTAATCATTCAAATTTTATTTACAATTTTTAATTGGATTAATTTTTTTTAAAATACCACAAGACCAAGACAATTAAAAGAAGGAGTTATATCAAAAAATACCATTAAATCAAATGTAATTCCCTAAATATAAAACCCATTTTAATCTAAATTACTCATATAGTATAATATTACTATAGTTGATTTTGCAACATACTCATGACACCCTGAAATAATGAGAAAAAATGTTTTGGCCAATGAAATTTACCATAAAAATAAACAGTATGACTCAAGAAATATGGATTAGAGACCCAAATAATAGGTGACAAAAATATAAATTTGTATAAAAACTATAATATCAATTTAAATTTCCTGATTTATATTGATAAGATAATAAACAAACATTTTAAAACAACTCCTTGTAATTGCCAAAAAACCTTAATGAGAATAATAAATAGTAAATTTAACAAATAATAATACTAAACCATTATGTCATAATTTTTACATAGTTATTTTTTTAATAATAATAAAATGACTTCTGTAAATTTCATTGATGTAGAAAAAATTTAAATATTACAGTAGCTCGAATTTATTTCTAAATTAAATTCTCCTGTAATACCTCTTTAATCAATATATTCTTTAAAAATCAACCATCTAAGAGTTAAACTACTTTTTCAACAAAATGTACCATAATTTAAAAAAAGACCTAAAATTTTTTATTTATACAAATCCCAAATCATTACCTTAATTTAGTCTACTACCAAAAATCCACCCCCCCCCCGGATAAATTATTTACAGTTATTTTTAAGGAGGTAGTATAATACATATAATATGTTTTCTAGGAATCTATCTTTTGTAATATTTTAATTCATTTTGATGAATAGTTTTCAAAACTAATAATATGTTTCCTCCATGATAAACCATTCGTTTTTTGGGATTTATTTAGTTCAATAAATGTGTGGTATCACTCATTACCATCCATCAATCATAATTTGTTAACAACCACCACTATGTTACAATTTCAGTTTCTCAAAAACTAAGTTTATTAATGATTCAATTTTCATGTCAATCAAACAATAGTATACATGATATTAAAATGTCACAGAAAAACCCTATATTTATTGTAATATATATTCTTATAGATGTAAAATATTAATCAGTTTTTAAATTCATCTATAGTCTTTTTATATATATCATTCAATGTGTTTTTATGACCCCATGGTGATATTTATGTTTTCATAAACATACATAATTCAGAAATATTGTTAAAAATATTCTTCATGTTATGATCTAATAATATTGTTAATTTTTTTATTTTTAATATTATATAAATTTATTTTAATATTGTAATTAAATTTTTATATTCATCGTCATGTTTAAAGTGTATTGACCATGATTACCAAGGAAAATTAAATTAATTTTAACTCTATATTATATAACAAGATTCAAAACATCATGGAATGTTTTGAATATATCAATTTAATCATAGAGGTAATATGGAGTCCATTTATAGAGATCCATAACCATCCCCCTAAATTAAATTTCTATTGTAAACATGATTTAAAAAATAACTTGTTATTTTATACAAACAATTTAATTGTATTAAATTATTTAAAAATGTTAAAAATCATAATAAATAAAATAATTATTAAAAAGACTAATCAAAACATAATTACGATATTTATGTTTAACAGTTTTGATTTTAGTTGTTTATTAATGTTATTTAATGTGTCATGGTAATGGTTCTATTTGAATATCAATTATATTTTTCTACATAAGTTATCTACGAATAACTATGTGAAATTATCCCCATTATTCATTATTAAAATTAATATAATGTTCCCTTTATTATAGAACATTATTATTTTTTCTAGGTTGGTATATTATTTATAATTGTTTTTTAATATTTTCATATTTTTATCTAATTGTATTATATTTCCATGTTTTTTAGTTTTTGCTCCCATTATTAATAATCAATATTATATTCGAGGGTTATAAATATTAATATCCTAATATAATTTCTTAGGAATAATATTCTGGAAAGAATTTATATATTGTTTCACTATTTAATGATTCACGGAAAAACAATTCTTGTATCCCATTTGAGGGAATTTTTTCTGATTTTATTAATCATTAATAAAATATATTTGACTAAAATACTTTTCAACTTCTTTAAAAATGATTATTACCTCACATTAAAGTCTATTATAATTTAATTTTAATAATTTTATAATATAAAATTATTTTAAATTCATAAATACCATAATTTTATTAGATCATATATAATAAACTGATATTAAATTACTTATAGACTTGTTTTGATTGAAATTAATAGACATGGTTATATTTCATATTTATTAATTTTCATTGTTACTTTTCAATACTAAAAAATATGAAAATTTTAGTAGTACGATATGTGGGTGAAAATTTATGATTCCCATGAATCGATTATACAGTTTTATTATATAAAATTTCATTGAGGGTTCATGTTTTTCGAGACTTATTGATAAAGTTATATTTTTTCAAGGTGTATTCAGCCAGTTCAATAATGTTATGATTACTATTCCACGATAATTTATCCATATCTTATATTAAACGTATTCAATTTATGTTACATTTTATGATCTTCCATTTTTATAATTCTATTATGATATTTTACTCTACTTCCATGTTTACATATAATGATTTTGTCCCAATACCGTGTTACTTCCATGTTATTATGACTGAAAAAATGATATTTCATCCCATGATTATCATATTAATCCATTATTATATGTCACGGATCACCCATTATAACGAGTCTTCTACATGCTATCAAATGATGTAATAATATTTTTTGAGCTACCATAGAACGCAATGAATATTATAGTAAATGACTATGATATTGATTTAGAAATGTTTTTGATGTACCAACATTCCCAAAGATGACTGAACACTATCTTTCATAGATATTTAGATGTATTTTTCAACTTCATGCGTTGTGGGTCATCATTTTGTTGGTTAATGAAAAGTTGTTATTTTTTGTAATTATCACTTAGTAAAATATTGGAACTAATTTTTGGTATCAAAAATATCCTACATATAGTATTGGGATATATATCTTTAGTTTTAACATATATGATTAAAACTTCTGAGACATTTATTATGATCATATTATTACCTTAATATTGTAATTGATTATAAATACACATGGAAATACTATAATGGTTCCTAAAAATAGGAAAATATCATTTATATATATTTTTACAAGTGATTAAATTTGTATTAAAAATATTCCATAAATGTCGAGGAATTTATGTTCGTATATATTCAATAAATATTTATATAAATATTCATTAAAACATATCTTATATAAATATGATAAGATTTTTTTTTCTTATTAATAATTATTTGAAAAATTCGCTATATACATATTTTAATGCTTGTTTTCCTCGAAATTTTATTTCATTCATAATAAAATATTCATTATAAATTTTTATAATGATATGGATAAAATAATATATATTCATATCATGATTTCATTTTAACATTTAGTTATAATGATCATAAAAAAATATTTTATTAAGTGCGTTATTATCATTGATCATATCAAAATTATTTAATTTTATTTTATTTAAGAATATATATTGTATGATATATTGATTCAAAATTATTCAATTATGAAATAATATCGTTAAATTTAATTTTCGAAAAAATTTATTCTGAATTTTATGGAATTATAATTACCTTCATACCATTTTCCAAAAATTGAATACTTTTCATTAATATATAATATATATTTTCTTTTCTTTTCTTTCAAAAATGTTTTATTCATATTTTATGAATATGATTAATTTCACTAAAGGTATGAATCTCTAAACCAAATATAATATATAATTTTTAATATAACAGTATATTTAATTATTATTTAGAAGTATAATTCCCCGCATTTAGAGTTTATTTTGTCATAATTTTTATTATTTTATAAAAACAATCATTGAACAGTAAAATTGTTACTTACATATAATTGTAAGAATATATTATAATTTCTTTGAAATTTTTTTTATAAATCAGGTATTGAGATGTAAAATTTCATATAATAAGATAAATATATTAAAAAATTTATATTTTAAAAATGTATGAATGTTTAATTATGAATCATTTAACAATTAATCGATAAATGGAAGAAGTGTTGTATAAAAGGAAAAAAGTAATTATTTTCATTTGAAATATATTTTTCCATTTAGATGTATGTTTTTATTTAAATGATAGTTTCATTAAATTTTTAATTTAAAAAAAATTACAATAATTTTAAAATTCATCTAGACGTTATTAGGTTATTGATTTTTTTGAAATTGTTAAAAATTATTTTTTTATGGAAAAGAAAAAAAAACAGCACAATTATTACCATTACTTTTAGTGCATCATGTTGACATTAATATGAATTATAAATTAATTAAACCATTTAATGTTTATAAAATATTTTCATTGATTACAATAAGTCATTTCAAAAGAAAAAGTTGAATATTTTAACTAATTTATAAAAGTATGAATCAATTTTTATATTTTATTATATTAAAAAAATTAGTTTTGATTCAACAACATTAATTATTTGATTATAATGAATAATTTATATTTAGAGTGTATTATTTTAAAATTAAATATTTGTTAAATCCATAGAGAATTATATGTCATTTTAATTAGTTCTATTAATTTTTTCCCCTAAATTTGAATGTATTAATTATATAATTCCACAAAACCACTACCCATTTTCTATATAAACACATACCCTCCACCCATTTCACATACAAATAAAAATTCCATCAATTTAAAAGGAACATATTTAATTCATATGAACTAAAAAAATAAATAATAAATAATACCTTGTTCTGATAGAATGTCCATACACTGATGCGTTTAGGGTCATTTATAAATAAAATATTTAAAATATATGGTTTCGATTTAAAATAAGATTTATTCTTTTATTTTTGTGACACAGAACACAAAAAATATTTTAATACACCACCAATATTTCAAAAATGTTTTAATTATCATTATATAGGAATATTTATCATCAAATAATTATAAAATAAAACCCATTAACACTTAATGGACTCCCTTCACAATGGTCATTACTATAAAGAAATAAAAATTCATAAAAAATCATTCCTTTTCATTATATTTATCCTCTTAATCGTCGAATAAAATATGTTATGCTTATAAGTGAACATAAATATTATATTAATTATTATAAAAATATATATTGAAAAAATATACTATTTACAGTTAAATTATATTTAACTATTATTAAAAACAATTATAACCATTGTGGTTTTACATTACCAAAGTAAACTATTATGTTTCAAATAATATTAATAATTCATGGTTATTTTTCAAAATGTAATTCATGATTCAATGAAAAAATAATTTAAATTTGATTTCGTTATTTTTTTCAATGTTCTAATTGAAATAAAACCATTATAAATAATAGTAATCAATAATTTTGTTTTTAAATATGTCTCATATAATTTTATCATGAAATGGAAAATGAATTCTAGCCATATAATAATATTTCTCTCCCCATAAAGTTTGAAATTATGTGAAATCTATTCAAAAATTATTCTCAATATTTTGGAACTATTTCTTCGTGAATTTTGTCATTACATACTTATCATAGTTATATTGTATCAATGAATAGAAAATCGTCAGTATTTATTATAATTCAAATATCTATTCAATAAATATTCTCAATATTTTGGAACTATTTCGTCGTGAATTTTGTCATTACATACTTATCACAGTTATATCGTATCAATGAATAGAAAATCGTCAGTATTTCTTATAATTGAAATATCTGTTTTATAATTTTCTATAACATGTTAAAAATTTTATACAATATATTTAATAATCATGGAAAATGATAAAAGAATAATTTAATTAATGGATTTATAATTAATAATTTTTAGATTTTGTGTTCTTTTTGGGAAATTTGAGACCATATCTAGTGGTTTCAATCACTATATATATAGTTTTTTGGATATTATATTTATAAAACACATATTCTATACACATATTTTAAAAATTATAATCCAAGACCATTATATCCTTTATATAATAGCATTAATCCATAATTATAGGGATATTTATTCCATATTTTTTTTCATAAGATGAACCATTTTCATTATTTGGGTGACACTTTTTTACATTTTCTTTCTTTTTTACATTACATAATATTATCTTATAATGATAATCCTCTATATTTGATTTCTGAATAAAACTAATTTGTCATTATAATAAAAAATGTTTGTTTAAATTTACTTCTATTGAAATTATATTATTATTTCATCATTTGCCAAGAATTTTTCAATTCTATAAAAATGTTTTTTTATTTTAATGATTTTCACTTCTCTATTTCAGGTGATATTTCATTTACATTGAGATATATTTTCAGGTGTCATATTCCATTTTTAAATAATATTAAAATAATAATTTTTACCATACTTATATTTATTCAAAAATTACTCATAGATTTCAAAGGATATAAATTCTTTTTATTTAGGAATTTCATTAATATAGTAATATTAAAAATTAGTATATTATTTATGATTCTTTCACAATGGAAAATTTATTTACAAAATAATTTAAAGATCGGTGGCCTCACATAAATAAATCCACTATTAAATTTTGTAACGCATAATATATAATGAGTTATCTATAAATCAAAAATATCAATTATGCTTCATCTAAAATGTCATTTTGGGTCGAGGATTAACTTTCCTCATCGATAATGTTATATTTTTCATAATATATTGTTAATCTAATTCAAAATATCATATTGAATTATATTTCACCCATAAAAAATTATTATGTTATTATTTCACATGTTTTCATAACTATTAATTTCATTTATTCTGTATTACAATCATACAATAATTTACTCTTATTCCATGTTTTAATGATTTATTTATAAACAATCCATTATATTTTCCATGATATTATAATTAGTTCTCTTGATATTTCTTCCAATGTTGATTGTGTTAATACTCTAATATAATATGTGAACCACGTTGTGATTTAAGATTGTCCCCAAAATATCCAATGTAATTATATGCTTACAACAAAATATAGAACAATGTAATGAGGTTTAGAATAAAATATTAGTTTATAATTTAAATTAATATATATTATGTAAATAATTCCTGAATGTTTTTAAAATAATATGTTTTGGCAGTATTATTTTAATATTTATGACAATATAATTTTATAATTTGCATAAAAAATGAGGTTTTATATGAAAACACCATCAAATCAATGATCTACAACCAGGTCCTCTTATACAGATTGATATATCCATAGATTCCATCTATTATAAAAACAATCCATATCCACTCCACTATCAATAAAATCCTTCACATTGTTATTTATTTTAATAATGTATAGTACAAATAATTTTTTTATCAATTTGAGTGTAACATTGGAATACATTGGGATATAATGTTCCGTATTTTTTTTGGTTGGGATGATTATTTCCTTCAACATCAGTCCTATAGATCTATATGTACCAACTGGTGATCCATGTTAAAACATATTCTACCATTGTTAAAAAGTTTTTTGTTATATTTTATGTATTTTAAATCAATATAGAATAATTTTTTTAATTTTAAGACATCATAATCCCAGTTTAAGTCTACTATATACCATGCTAAATATTCTGTAGATTCACATTTTAATATGTAATAGTTAAATGTTATAGATATTGGAATATACTGTAGACAGACTATGATTTTTTATAACCTTAATTTAATATTACGTATAAGATATACTTTTACTAATGTAATACTTGAATGTACTATTCACTTCTTAATCTATTAGGTCACCCTATTTAAGATGAAGACATATATCTATGTGTTGGAAAGGGAGGAGGTTATCGAGAAAATGTTAGATAGAACCAGATCTTCATGATAGGAGAGTCATTCAGAATTTTTATGAAGAAGAGTTGTTCTATGGGGTTGGCAGTTTTCATTGATGAAGAGATATCAACCAGTCGGGGGAAGTGCCATCATTAGTATTTCATTTTCATGTGGAGTTAGCTCTTCCGACCATACCAAGGGACTATAATATTGTTTTTATTTAAGAAGGTTAATGTCATCATGGGCGAGAGTTCCCAACCTTGGTGACCATTCAATATGTGACATGTGTTCCAATACAAGTTCCTTTGGTGAGGAAATTATAGTTGAGGCAGTAGCAGTAGGTTGCACTAGCTTTATATCAGTAGTGATTAGACGGGACATGAATAGGGCATCCCTATGATCATCCCCATTCTCATAGAGTAGAACACGTCAATGGAGGGGTCTTCAGAAGGGTCAGAGCGGCCATGGTGAATTTCATTACCAGCCTCATGCTTTATTTTTCACAGTTCTAGGAAATACATACATTGAATGAGGTACCCTTTTATTGTTTTCTATTTGGGTGCATAACATGTTTAAGTCAAGACTTTCACACTCAATTATATCACCTTCCATTTTCAATTCCTTGGGACATGATGTAGAGAGGCTTCCATTTACCTTAGAGTTTATCATGCCTATTGGAGGAGAACCTAAATTGTTTGAAGTATATAGAGACTATGAATTATCAGTGGGGATGCACCGCTCTTGTGGTTATTTCATATGTTTACAAAAAGAACTTTATGATTTATTCCTTTTCATGGATTGATTTTTTTGTTTAGGCTATAATTTATTTATTTAGAGGCTTGTGGTGTTATTTAATTCTAATGGAGAGACATCAGTGTTTGTTTGTGAGATAGACCTGCAGATGGGTCTCAGGCATGTTCCATCCACATCATCCATGATGGTTGAGTTGAGTATAATTTTATAAGAGGATCACTATTCAGTGTTTCCCTAGTGTCAGGGAATATTACCCTGATATCATTTGCATAAGAAGTTGTATCACTGCCACGATGATTATTGTTCAAATTTCGGATCAAGCTATAACTAGAAGTGTCTGTTATCCTGATGTCTATATAAAATACGCCACATTCTAAGCTACGAGAGCTATATATATAGCTCCATGGACTATTTCATTGCTGTTTGGTTTAGCTGAGTGCATCTCAATGGGGTGCACCGGTTTTGTTCATTAATAAGGATGATGATATTTTGAGGTTGTGTGTCGATTATCATCACCTAATCAAAGTAAATGTGAAGATACTCAATCCTCTTCAACAGACTGATTAATTTTTATATCAACATAAATGTTAATGTTTTTCCTAAAATATCTATTATTTCTGAGGATATCATTATATGTTTTTGAAGGATTATGATATCCCAATGACTACATTATGTTTTCATCATGGTCATTATGCATTAGTTGTGATTTCATTAGTGGTGAGAATTCTCCAGCTAAGTCCATGGGGTTAAATAATAATGAGTTAAATTAGCTCTTGGATAAATTGTTCTGGTTTTCATTGATGAAATCCTTTTTTTCTGCATCGGAGGAGGAGCATGTTTGAAATCTTCATTCAATTTTGGGAATTCTACATCGTGTGAAGCTATTTCTGATGTTGTCAATGTGTGTTTCTTGGGATCGAGAAGTTTGTATCATGGATCCTGTTGTATCCCATGAGTGATTAGTAAGGGATCCATCCATGATATATTTTTTTCTTGGGAATACCCATTGAAATTTGTATTAGTGAAGAGTTTTGTTGGTCTTTCAGGCTATTAAAGGATTTTCATGGACAACATATATTGGGTTGGGAATCTTCTTATATAATTGACTAGAAAAGATTAACCATTGATGTGGAATAATCAATTTATTGTAGATTTTGAGTATCTAATGGATAATTTGATTTGGGACCCGATTCATTGTACTCTAGCTGAAGGAGTTTAATTTGAGGGTTTCTGTGATGCTTTGCATATGGGGTTATGCTATGTTCTAATTTACTAGATATCAGTCGCTTATTATTGGTCTCTGTAGTTCATCCCCATGAAGGTATATATGTCACCTATGATCAAGAGTTTCTAGGAATATTGTTTACCATGATGTAGTGTAGACAATATCACATTATAGATCATTTTTGGGTCTTCAGCGATCATAAGAGCATGAGCTGCGTTTTATTCCTGTGTGATTTGAACTATTGATGTCAACAACAGATTGAGTTCTTATAGTATTATCGATTAAAAATTTATTATACACCTATAATGTGTAATGTAAAATCCTATTCACTGATCTAGAAGTCATGCAGTGATGATGTGTGTGAATCAGGTGATTCCGTGATAGTGATTGAAGAATTTTTAGAGTTACTTATGAATATGGGAGAAGTAAGGGGAAGTGGTTTCCTTTTTTTGATGATGGTATAATCATCGATGATGTAATAATCATAAATAGTTCACTTTTTGGTGGCATGGGATGAATCGTGAAATAGCAGAGTTTGTTTGTCGATGTTTTTTCTTCAAGAGGGTGAAGGGCATCATGTTTTCAGTTGTTTTGTCTAGCCATTAGATGATCCATATAGGAAGTGGGAGGAAATTTAAATGTAATTTATCGTTATTTTTCTCAATATCAAGGAGGATATGATTCTATATGTGTGGAATATGATGGTGGGATGAAATCATTCCACTTTATAGAATTCAAGGATTCAATATCAATTTTTGTTTTTTGAAGGTAGTATCAGAAAGAGGTTGTGGGACTCCATAGAGTCCTGAGGATGATCATTTTCGATTGTTATCCTCGTTTTACCTCCAGGGTGTGGATAGATCTCCAACATTTTTTGGTTCATTGTTATTCCTTATAACAGATTTTCATCTGCAGATGGATGGTTAGATAGAGTTGACTATTCAAACTCTTGAAAGAATGTTATGATATTATGTCTTGGATTTTTGAGGTTTGTGGATGAGGCACCTTCCCTTGGTATAGTTCATTAACAACAATACATTCCAATAAACCATCAGTATAGTTCAATTTTAATCCTTATAAGGTCGACCATTCCATTATTTGTTGTGTTGTTCTAGGGTTGGAGTATCTATAATTTTTGGGCTGGATCTAGTATAGAATACAACATAAATGTTTGAAGTGATTCACGAGCGGATGAAGGTAGAACAAGATCATCTGATGTCCAATGTCAATCCTAAGAGGAGTCCAATGTAGTATGGAGTTGGTAATCACTTGTTTCATAATGTTTCTCCCCATCATGGATAGTGATGGGTTGGTCATGAGAATAAAAATCATCCTTGGGTTTTTTGGTTCTTTTGAGGTGTTGGCATGTGTTGGAGTAATGGCATATCATATAGCACTTCCCCCATAGATGATGCAGACACATGATATCTTTAATGTATCATAGATTCATTTTTACATTCATGATGACTCTAATGTCATTGAATGGGGTGATATCAACGGTAATGATGATGCATGATTCAAGGAGCATTATGTAGGGATCTAAGACCACAAAGAGAAGGTGTTTAACAGGCATGATTACACCGTAGTGTCAGTATTTTGGTGGCATGGGGTGTGGAAGATATTACATGGTAACATGATTTGTAGATACAATCTCATTACCTTGTGTGGTTTAACGCACAACAATTCTATAGTAAAATAGTTCATTTGGTGGTTATAGATCCTTTCAATTTATAAGATGGATTCCTCTTAAAGAATATTGTGGCTTTCTCTCTTGGAGAGGTGTATCCCTTGGGAGAGTGTTTATGATTTGATTCACATTTTTTCAAATTATTCCTTGATGAAGATATTAAGCACTTGTATAGGTAAGATCACTGATAAAAAACTCACAATGTGGTTGTTCTGACCATTTTTTACATTACATCGCTATCTTGGTTTTCAATTCCCAAAAGATAGAATAGTTTTAATGGTATATGATATAAAAACCAGAACCTATATGATCCATTATATTGTCAAAAGTTATTCATTAAGGAGTTCTAAGAGTTCCACAAGACCTATTCCAAAACTATTCTTTAATTTGGTGTTTTGTGAACACTATTTATAGAACTGTGGAACACCGAATGGTAGCTCATTGAAAGATGAATCATTGAATGTTTACTCACCAAATGGTGCCTTGACAAAGAGTAGCTCATTGAATGGTATCACACCGACTGGTGACTCATCCAATGGTGACTCGATTAATAGTGACTCACTGAACGGTATCCCATCGATCAGTCACTCATCCAATAGTGAGTCCCCCAATGGTGACTCATCCAATAGAGAGTCATCCCACGGTGAGTAATACAATGGTGAGTCCCCCAACGGTGACTCATCCAATGGTGAGTCATCCATAGGTAACTCATCCAATGGTGAGTCCTCTAATGGTGACTCGTCTAATGGTGATTCATCCCAAGGTTACTCACCCAATTGTGAGTCATGAACAATGTTCCATGTTTCCAACAGTTCCACCACATTGAACTAATATTTGTTGTTAAATTCCTTCAAATTAATTTTTAGTGGATTTAGGTGAGATTCAATGCCCAAAACTCATATCTAAATTTTTCATAAGGATTTAGGTGTATTAACATAGTCAAAACATGTATTATTTACTAGATCCTCCATTAATAGAAAAACAGAAAATTATCTAAATGGATTCTCTATTTAGAATTTCAAAAGTGCAGAGAAACCTTCTTCCTTTGTTATTCCCCTTTTTTTCCTAGGTAGTGGATTCCTAGATTTCTTCATCCCATTGGAGTTGTCCGTTGTGTTGTAGAATTGGATGTTGTCCCCCCTTGGTGTTTTTCCAGCCACATGCCCCCCTCATTTGTTGAAATTAAGAAGTGTCGTTCCATATTCGATATATGGAATTTTCTACTACTGTTCTTATTTTTTCCTTGATATATTTCCTCCCTCAACTCCATTACATGTGATGGAATGTTATATTAATGTTTCTAATGGGGTTTTTCAATTTTTTAATGGTGTGTTGGTGTTGTGAAATCCTTCGGTGGATAAAGTAATTTCGTGAGTGGTGATCATGATATGTTGTGTTACCCATTAATGTTCAAGGAATGTCGGAATCCTTTTGTGGTTGGGGATTCAATTATTATCTACTTTAATTACATACAATAATTATGTTAGAATTATTTTATCCTGTGGAAACCTAATGAAATTGATGTAATAAATATTTGAACCAAATAAATGATTTGGTATCAATTTCTTAGTGATCTTATTGGCACGTTATTTTCAATAATCTTTTATATTTTTTATTTTCTTTTTTAGAATGACATTCATGATATAAATTGTTAATGAATATAAATATGTTGTAAATTTATTGGATAACAATTTAAAGAGCCATGTTAATGAATCAAGTAGCTATTTTTGTGATTTAATCATAATAGATAACAAGATTGTACCTGAGTGGTAAGGGATCTTACTTGGCATCCAATAGAGAAAGGATCAAAATTGGGTGGAGGTGAATTGTGGGCTCACTGTAGCAGTGTTGTATCAGTTACTGTAGATGTTACTATTCGGTATTGTGGCAGCCGAAACTATTCAACTGATTTGGGCCTTCGGGCCACCGATTTGGGCCTACTGGTCTCAAGGTCCTTCGGGTCATCAAATGCTTTTAGGCCACATAGACATCATTCCATAGAGTCTTTGGAGTATCCCAGTACACACATGATAGGCCCAAGAAGAGGATTAGAGCAATAGAGAGGAGTATGCCTCAGAAGTAGAGAAAACCAGATTAGAAGATTGATATGGTATGGCAGCCTCCATCGGGACCATGCACCATGTAGCTTTGTACATGGAAATTCTAGCTGATCATAAATGCACGTTGGGGAGATGGGTGATAAATGAAATAGAATAAGGGGAGTGGTAGTTCTTGTTGGTTGGGCCTACGGGTCATGTAATGGACATGGTATGCCTCTAGGCCTTCAGGTCATGTATAGCGGGTCAGTCAGGCCTTGTGCTTACGGGTCATGCTATTGTTCTTGATCAACCATAAAATGGGGGATAATCCTTAATAAAATAAAAACAAATTCCTTCAGGCCATTCGAGGGGGGGGGGTGTGATTTAATGAAAATAAAATAGATGACGTTATGCATGATTAATTGAATTGGTTATTTAAATTGAATCATGTTGATGATTTTTCTGTAATTTAAGTATATGCATGTTAAATGAAATGTTTATTAATTAGTGATATCTTGAGAATCGTCTTTCTTATGTTACCCATAATTGGATCCTATGAAAATGAATCACTTAATTCAGGATAGAATAAAATCATATGTAAGAATAAAATATAATAACTTATAAAACATGAGTCACATACTTATTGTAAATGCCATGTTCTTTGTTCTTTAGAGCTATGATATCTCAATGTGTTTGAAGGATGAAATCTTTGTTTGGTTACGAGATCTTGGTTCGATGTTTTTTATCTGGATGCATCTATACTGATAGTGTTTTGGATGTCTGATATTGGATGGTTGTTGCCGAATGTGGGGTGGGGAAGCCCAATAATTGTAGTAGCATTAGACTCATACAGTGGAAAAATGCATCAGTTTATGCATGTGAGTGTCGAGGAGGACAGAAGATATGAAGGAAAAAAGTTGAATCTAGGCTAAACCATTGATATTAAAATTTTATGTTTATTGAATCTATTTTTATTTTGACTTCATTACATTCCCCATTATATGAGGATGTTTTTTTACACTCCTTCTAAAATAGGTGATGATGCATTGGCAATGTCATGTTTTTTATGTGTTTAGAATCTCACGGATGTATGGGTCTATGTTCATACTATATATGGAAAATAATAAATGGGTAGCTCATCAACACACCATTTTTACCCCTTGTGATTTATAGTTTGTAATGATTTCCTAAAATACCCTGAAAAATTGAAATATATAATTTTGTAATATTGTCAAAAAAAATTGTTTTAACCCATTGGGTTTGAGCTTGCGGGGATGACATGAAGTGGTTTTGATTCCGAAAAGCTATGAACTCTGTTTGGTTATACATTGAGGGCATGGATCATTGTTGAAAATATAATGGAATGTAATTTGGAATTTATCATGGTTAATTAATGGTTAATGAAATAAATAATCTAATGGGAAATTAATTAAAAGTGATAAAGAACCATAATACTTCCCTTTAAAAGTTTGTGTGCTTATAGGATATCTCGAAATAGTAGTGGAATCTGGGCGACCAAGAGACGTTATCTACAATTGAGTCTATGACTAGGTTATTTCCATATTTTTCTTGTAAGATATATAATATCATGTACTTTTTGTGCATCTATATGCTACTCTTCCATATAGGTTTGGGAAACTAACACCCAAGGGATTATAAGCCCTGGGGGATGTTGTGTTCTCCCTAAGACCCCAGTGGGAAGATGGATGGATGACTACCCCCTTTGGCCCGACTCTCTTAGCATGGTAGTAACTAGTCATAGTATGAACAGTGGTTAGTTTCCCCCATATATGTGTCTATAGGGATGTATTGTCATGTAGTTATTTCACAAACATATATTATGGATAGATTTTCCTATGTGAAACTATAAGTATAACTTGTATAGGATATGATGGGTTGAGGATCCTTACATGGCATATCAGCTATGATGGCTTATGGTACAATATCCAAGGTATTGTTCATCTTATACATGATGTGGTGGATCCCAGAAACTAGATTCATACTTTTGGTAATTTGGATTTGGTGTTGTCTTGCATGAGGTGAATGTTCTGGTGCTTCACCCAGGTGCCTTTAGGATAGTCATTTTTTATAGAGATGCTCCAGACAAGAGAACTTCGGGAAATTTAGAAAACTAGTGGGTAAGTGGCAGTGGGGTAACCTTGATAATCCTTATTTTGAAATACGCACTTATATGAAATACTTTATGACACAAGCCATGGTGATGTTGTGAACATAGTATACATATTTAAATGAAAATTTAGTTTCACTTGTTTATTAGTATTATTTAGCATGATTTCATTACTCTTCATGAGAAGCTCATGTGGGATCCTACTAAGTATAATATTATACTCACCCAATGTATATATAAATTATTTTTCAGGTCATTTGGAGATGGTTGTAGATCAGGCTAGTCACTACTAGCTTGTGGGAAGTATGAGCAATTTTGGATTCAAATTCACTTCTGTATTTAACATAGTTTGGGTACTTACATATTTACAATTAAGTTTTAGTTATTCTAGAATGAAATTACAAAATAGTACATGGTTTCATTGACATTGTGGCCTGAGTAAGAGTTGGTTAGTGTTTATCTAATCTCTATTTTTACCATGTGTTCTCTTAGAGGATAATGCCATTCATATGTATTTTTACTATACCATAAGTGCTAGTCACTAACATGAGGCCTACCAGAGGTGTTTCATTGGTCTCATTATCTCACTAATCCTTTTTTGGCCCAGGAGGTGTACACTATATAAGGAAGGGGTCATGAGAACTAAATTTCAAATGGAATATTTATCCTAATTGGTCGGAAAAAACTCAATATTAATGATATGCCTATTATGATAGTTTTTTATGAAATTCTAATATAGTTTCCAATATTTCTTGTAAAATTTGACTGTTAATTCTCAATAGAACACATATATGGTTTAATGCCTATTTTAAATTATCAATATAAAATTTCTATCATTGAGGTGCAGAAATTGAGGAAGAAAGTCCATTGAATCAATTACAAGGCAATTCATCAGACAAGTGATTCACCTAGTTGTTTAAATTTTTACTAAATATATTTACTGATGAAAATATACATTTATTATCATTATATTATGAATGTAAATATCATATAAAATTATTGACTACACTATTTTGATGAATTTTTTAATAAACTGTGTAGAGATCAATAATGTTCCATGATTGACAAAAAATTTATAAATCAAAAATGGAGTGTCAAAAATTATGATATAACCATGATAACATTACATAAATTGAGAAGATGCTATTAATATAAAGTGATTCCATTTATTCCTATAAATGTCAGCATTGTCTTCATGGATTTAATGGATCGATTAATTAGAGATTTCCCTCACGAGTGACTGATAGTATTAATAGATGATATTACTCTATATTTAAGGATCCTGAAATATAATTAATATCCATTGATAATTGTACTAAATAATCTATGGGGAGATAAATTATTTGAAAATTTTAAAGATTGTTAATTTTGGAAGAAAATATTCATTTATTGTTTATTTAATACTAGGAGGTGGTATATCTGTAAATCCATCAATTAATGAGGCAATTGAATGTTGTTCGAGATGAACAATGGTGACTATAAATCATAGTTTTTATAGTTTAGAAGGATATAATTGTCAATTTTTGAATTATTTCACAATATTATCAAATCCACTCCCCACTTTATCCTAGAAGGGAGACACATTCCACCGGAAATATGATTGTGAGGAACATTTCGTGTATCATATGAGATCATTGGTTAGTAGATCTATGACTACTGTATACATATGTGGATAATGGTTTATAATCTACTGGGATACATCCAATAATGGATAAGGATGGATTATCATATATAATGACATAGTAATATCATATCCCTCATGAAAATGTATGGTTCATGTGAATAATTACCTAACTCATGATTCAAAGAAACCGATATTAATTTTTTTATTTAATGATATATAAAAAATATGTTTACAGGGAAATATGTTTTATATATGGTGATCATAAAAAATTTAATTTATATAAAAACATAGAAGGAGTTGAAAATGAAATAGATAGGTTTTCTATGTCTAATTAATGATTACAACTGCTAAATGCATTATCACCCTTAGAAAGTGAACCAGGGGTCCAATGCTCTATGATAAAATTATAATTCTAGATTTTCCATGATAAGGATTAAATAAAATCAAATATTTATATATTTTAAAATTAATGATTTGGAAATCTAGATGGATTTGGGGAATGATTATATTTCAAAATTTAATGTGCATCAATCAATCTAATTAAGTAATATTGAGGAATTTAAAGAGGTTTATGAGATAAAAAAAGATGGATAAAAATTTTCCTACGATAAACCATGATCATGATAGAATATTAAGGATTAATAATTGATTATATGTTACATCCATACTTTATTCGAGGATGTTTATTTAGAATATGTTCATTGTTATTAATTATATATTAATACTAGTTGTCAAAATAATTATAGGGATTTGAAATATTATTTCTGTTGGGATGGAATGAAGAGAGATATTCCATAGTTATTATCTTAGTTCATGGTATTTATGAATATTATGTGTGATATAATCATTTCTAAGGTGATGCTACATCCATGACCAATTACATAATGGAAATCTATAATAATTAACATGTTTATTTTCTTCTAAATCCAAAGGATATCTAAATAGAACAATTCTACAGTGGTTTTTGTCAATATTCTTACAATGTTGACACAATAATTCTATATCTAAGGATATTCTCCATTGAATCATATTACATATGTATATTTTAAAATTAGGATAGATTCATGTATTACTATATTCAATTTCATCTAAATAGGATGCTTTGTTTTTTCTAAATCATAAAAAATATTTATCATGATCGTGATAAGTAGATGAGTTTCAGTGAAGTATATAATAATATTATAGATTGATAGTATTAGATGAAAATTCAAAATATAGATGTTGTTTTGATATCATTTTCACTATATCTTAGATTTATTTTGGATCAACAACATCCTAGAGTTGAGTTTTCATATAATAATAGACCTCACTCAAGAATATAGATGGATTCTTGTGAATACATCAACGAAATTTAGTTTAGAGATAAAGTGTGTTGAAATGTAATGAGAGAGGTTACTCTATTACACCCTGAGTGAGATGAAAATATGGATGTGAATATTAGAGGCATTCAATATCTCATATGTCTAGTTCATAGTTAGAAGACATTTTATACGAATAAACGTTGTAGTCATTTGGAGTTTAATGGTTGTGGAAAATTGATTCCAATATATTCACAATGGATGATGGTAATATGATATGGAAAGAATGGAAAATTATGTTTTAGGTATATTTTTTACATTAAAATTATTTATCATACCCTGATGATAGACTATTGGTTGGAACCTCAACCAAACCTCTCTTCAGATCATTATAGGTTCCACATACCTCGCCTAGGTATGTACATAACTGAATGTTTCTGTATACTAAAAATAGAGACCATACCACTATACAAAATATTTTTTATAGTGATAATAAATAGAGATTACAAATCAAATAGGTAATGTTCTATGAACCAATACCACTCATCTGGTCAATTTTTTATGGTGCAATAACCAATTCAACGATGCATTATTGGATTCTATGATAATGGTGAAGTGAAAACATCATTATATACTTTAATAAAACTAATAAATTTCAAGATATAAATTCATATTCCTGGGTTTCTAATTTTACACCACCGGTTTTGTGGAATTAATATTATTTTCAATGATGTAAAAATATTTAGTAGAACCCCTATAAGAAACCAATAAATTTAACAACCAATGAAAAACCATTACTGTAATTATCTAAACTTTGATGTTGTTACCTAACCAATAACTGTAAATCATAAATATAAATAAAATAATTTTCATTATTATGTTTTGTGGTTTCATATATTGAAACTAATTGATAAAATATCTATAATTTTTGGTATACAATTTATTGGTATCAAATGTACTATATTCTAAACAAATGATTTTATTTTATTTTTAACAAAAATCGAAAAAATATTTATTAAAATATTTATAAATATTATTTTATGAAATAAAAATAATTTTTTAAATCATAAATAAAATATCACGATGAATTTAATTCTAAATTATTTTTTACAATTAATATCTAAAAACCTTGTTGTTTATTGAAAACAATATTTTTGATTAATAAATATTTATGTTAAATATCTGGTTTAAAATGTGTTTATAATATAAAACTATTAAAAAAATATTCCAATCATATTTATGTCATTTTAGTCTATTTAATATTCCTTTTTGATATAATTTTTTTAATCTTATAAATATTTTCCCTTTAAATACCATTCTCATGACATCTATAAGTTAAATTATAATATAAATTCTATCCAAAATGATTATTTAATATGAAAAAATGAATAAAATATTTATAAATAGAATATTGTTTATTTTTTAATAATCCTATGTGAATTTTTTTTTTCAATCTTGATATATATAAATTATTAAAATTAAATATTGTATTTATGATATAAATGACTTTACTCCGAGGTGAAACAAAAAATATAATGGTTAAAATGACACCAAAACATTTCAAATACCAATTTTATGTCCATATTATTTCATTATAATGAAAATTTATTTTGAATATTCCATTTATAGATTATTTTTTCAGGAAAAAATGAGTGTAAATGTTTTTCCATTCAAAATTATAATGTATCAACACACCTAAAATATAAAATAAAATACCTTATATTATTATATTCACTCATAAAAAAACCAACCGGTTCATCCATGTTTGAATAAAATCAAATTCTTCCATCTCTACTCTCATCATAGAATAATTATTTTATCATAAACCCCTTATTTGATGGATTTTGGTGAAAACCTATGGTGGTTACTCGAAGAAGAGGTAACATCCTCCAACGAGAGCATATATATTTATTCTTCTTGAAAAAACCATCATAAAAATTTATATTATGATGATATAATAACAAATATTTCTCTAGTTAATTGATAGTTTTTTATTTTAGTAACATAACCTGAATTCATTTATTCTTTTATAAAATGTGATATGAAATCATCATTATTTTGAATGTTGGAATATCATCTCAAAAACCAATGTTAAAACTATTTCTGTCACCACTTATCAGGGCAGGATATATTGATGGATTAAATTTTCTTATAATATATATTTTACATTATTATTTTATAATGTTACTATATCACATATATACCATCTTTATTTACATTATGTGGGAGAATGAAAATGTTGCTCATGTGTGTGGTAGATTTTTATCTCGTGAATTGATGTGATTCATTAATTCATTACATGGATGTTAATAATGAATGATTTCCTTATAATATGTGATATAAATTATATAAAAACGATTATACACTAGAAATATTTTATTTTCCTTTCTTTTATAAATCCATTAAGAAAATGGGAACCATGTTCATGTGTAATTAAGTTCTACCATATCCATGAACAATTTATTTCATTTTATATCTCTAAATATTATGAACTAATTAAAATAATTGTATAATGAATATGTATTATATTTAATTCATTGTAAAAATTATTAACATGATGAATTTGTTATCAATGTTTTATTGGCAAAAAAAAACAATTTAAATCATACATGAAAAACGAAGCACTTATTACCCAATAGGTTGCTTTATCATGGAATAGTTAAAAATGAGTACTAAAAGTTTACTATTAAATCATAAAGGTTGTAGTATATATAAATATATTTAACAAATATATTCAAAATAAACATAAATTTTATATACATGTGTTGTTAATGAGTAATATTGATTTGGAGACTTATGGTAAGGGACTTTGGTCTAACTTGTTAACTTATTTGAGACAAATTCCATATTCACCGCCT
Organism: Viscum album; assembly: GCA_963277665.1. Taxonomy (NCBI): domain Eukaryota; kingdom Viridiplantae; phylum Streptophyta; class Magnoliopsida; order Santalales; family Viscaceae; genus Viscum; species Viscum album. The sequence continues at coordinate 574,485,154 of OY728161.1, read as the reverse complement.
ATTTTTTTCATAGTGTACATAAAACACATGAATATCTATTTTTATTATTTTCCTTATAAATATTTTTATTTGAATTTTATTTGTAATATATAATTTCCTTAGGTTGTACAACTCAATATTGTCGAAATTGGTAAGGTAAGGTTTTGTCTAAATATTCATTCTTCAAGGCATAACTTAAGTTATTCCCATAACATGTATTATGAAGAGTATATAAATCCCATTATAGAATTAATTTCATAAATTTATAAATAATCATGATATTTTATGTTTGATTTATTTTTATTCTTTCATCGAGATTAATATTTAGTGTCGCCAATGGGGTATAGTTTTTATGGTAGAATCTAATTATTTATTATAATTGCTTATATTTATACTTAAAATCATACGATATTATGTTCCATAAATCTATAAACAGATTAATATTACTCTACTGTTGTTATTTCATTATAATACATGTTTTCCCTTCATTTAAGTCAATATATGTTGTAATTATTTCAAAGGGAATGGTATTATGAAAAACATACATTCTTTTTCTAATCGGTTGGACAATGTTTTTCATTTATATCCATGATTTCTTAATAAATTATGTTAAATACATTTTATAATTTTAAAAGATTACTATAGACATTTTGAGCACATTTTTCCATTTTAAATTGAATTGTCATGTTTTTTTCAAACAAAACCTGAATTTATTTTACCAAAATGTGTACCAAATAATTGTTTTAACTTGTATGACATGAATGTTTTTCCAACCATCATGACCAAAAAATGATTTATTGTTTCAATTTTAGGTATCATATTTTATATTCAAATCAATATATTTTGAAATTATATTATACGTTTTTATTTTAAAAACTGATTTTTAACAAATGGTTATATTACAAATGAATTGATCCAAGTGATATTTCACTATAATTTTCCATCTATGATGACTTAATAATTTTTTAATAATTACTTACATGGGATATGTTCCAATGATACCATTTTTATACTTTATGTGGATGGTTTATGTTCATATATCCATTTTTTAATAAAACCCATTTCTCGTACACAAGTAATACCATGATAAAATAAATATGAATCATGATTATTTTTTCAACTGTAATGATTTTAGGATATGATTAAATAATTATAAAAAATGGTTATTTTCAAATAGTTAAGATATAAAGATATATTTATCAAACCCATTTCCATCCAAGGGATTTGATATTAGGAATTATTTTTGATCTTAATGTAATATTTTCATTATGTGATGTGAATGAATAATATTTTCATCCAATTCATTCAGAAAAAATTATTATTTCATGAGACAAATAGGATTTGAATTTTTATTGAACCCAGTTTTTTAAGTACCTTGTAATATATGGTAATATTTGGAGGTAAAAATTATTTCTAGGATTTATTAAGGATTTTACCCATTCCACTATGATAGTCAGGTTAATGGTCCTTGAAATATTAGGATAATGATTTTATATTAACTTACATATGACCATAATCAATGCATTAGGAAAATTTTATGTTATAATGGTTTATGTTCATTGAATAAATTATGATACATGTCTTCTGAATGATGAAGATTTAAACCATTAATAATTTTAATGATCAATGATGCAAATGGAATGCCATTAAAATGTTTGTCATGTGATCACATACCACTGAACTCATGATTTGTTGATATCTCCATTATTTACTCTTATTAAAAATATGACATCACCCTTTCCTATGTTTATTTTCACATGTTTATAATGAATGGAATTTTTTATGATACTTAAAACAATGTTTCATGTTATAATGATCTTAGTGAGAGGGGAAATAAATAAAATATTGACTAGTCATTATGGTTTAAAACTATTTCTAGGAACTATAACATTTGGATACTAAGATGTGTGATTTTCTATGTATTAAATATTAATTTAAAAATATTTAATATCAATGTATGATATTTTTATGTCATTATAACATAATACTAATGAATTAACTTTATTTTCTTGAAATTAACCTCTAATGATTGTGAAAACATTTTGATGACACATTTACTATGTCTGGTAGAGATTATATTGGAACAAAACATTTCCATAATGATGTAAGATCATAAATAATGTTTAGAGATATAGGGATGATAAATTATCTATTATTTATAATATTACAACATAGAGATTGAATTATTGATGATGTATTGATATGAAATAATGATTATTCACACAATGAATTGATTAAAATATATGTTATTGTCTATTCAATGGTTTTCCTTCCACTTTTTGGGACCATGGTTTTTTATATTGAATTACCTGATGTAATTTTCATGTACTCTTTTATATGCTAAATGTTACAACCATTCCCCCATTTATGTTATTATTTAATTCATTTTTATATTTCGTTTTTAAATATTGTGATATAATGGTTTTATCCTAAACACTGAAAACTTTTCAATAATTCATTTTAGTTACCAGTTAGTTAATTTGGAGAGGATTCCATGAGGCTAGGTTGAAATATATATATATATGAATAGGTTGTTAATCTTGGGGATTTCTACAAATAAAACACAAAAATATAGTAAACTAAAAAACTCTTTATATTTTGTCTCTGAAAGATAGGCCCAATTAGTCCCCATTTTAGTTAAACAGGAAAAAAATCCTAAAACAATTCTTGAAACACATATAAATGGAAAAATTAATTATTTATAAATTATTACCAAACTACCTTCTAGTCACTGAGTTTATCAACTCTAATATTTTTAATGGATTTTCCACATCAATCCTAAATCAAGGAATAATAAAAAAATCCTTAATAGTTGAATGTTTTGGAAATGATGATGATGTGAGAATCATTAAATTAAATAATGTTTGAGGAATATTTTATCCATTTTAAAACAATATTGATTATGGTAAGTGAATCGTACAATGTTATGATCCTAAGGATAATGTTATTTGGAGAGTGCATGATGATTTTATTTTTCCTTGATAACTAGATAATGAGTTGAGAGTGGATTCTAAAAAATATATTATTAATAACATTTTAATAAATAACATATAGATACATTAGAGTACATGTTTTATGGAAATAATGTTCAATGAATTCATCTAATGAGTTTTTCAAAAGCATTTGTTAACTTAAATGAATAATAATTTAATTATACCGGATAGATTTTGGTATATTGTTAAATTTGAAACAATCATATAATGTAATTTATTATAGATGATATTAGTTATTTCATTCACTAATATTAATTAATTTTAATGAATAATTTAATATTGTGAAATAAAATCCTTAGAAGCACTCTCTCAAATTAAGATGAACATCATATTTTTTTAAAAAAATTACCCTACTTATTGTTCCCTATGTTTGTTCTTTCTATTATATATTTTACCACTAAACATCATCATTCGCAGTGATCACATAAGCAAAAAGGACTATATGATTAGATAACCATTAATTTTAGTATTTTAAACTGTAATAACCACATAAATTCCTTATGCGAAATTAAAATTCATTTATTGATTTATTGATCATTTAAAATCGATATAAAGAAACACGTGAAGAATGTTTTGAACATTGAATTTTTTATAACGAAACATTAGGTATAATGATAATATATAATTCGATGTTTCTTATTTTTTGGTGATATAATATATCAATACAATTGATAACATAAAATATTCCAATAAAAAATATCCCTTAATAATACACAAATTCTAATAATTTCAAATTATAAAAAAATAGTAATTATATTATTATTATCATTTTATTAATCTATAAATTTATTCATCATATAATAAAAAATATAATTTATAAAATCAAAAATAAATAAATTAAATTAGATATATTTTATAATTGATCACTAATAAGAGGATAATGGGATAACAGTAAAGGGAGGGAAGGGATAATATTTAAAAAAACTAAAAATGTATATAAAATAAATAAGTTAATAACTAAATATAACACATTGAAATGATATAATTTTAATAAATTTAGTAACTTCAAATAATTTTCAGTAATAGAAATTTACAATATATATTTGTTATATAATACTTTTAAATTGATTATTTCATTTTATTTAATAAAACCTCTATAATATGCATCCAATAATAATTATTTTTAAATACTCTTGGTTTTATTGAGATGTTTATTTATAATATAAATTTATATAATAGTAAAAATTTAAATCAATCTAATTTTATAATTTTTTTTGTGCATGTAAATAATAGTGGGTGTATCTAGGGTTCTTCTATAAGTTAGCGAAATTTATAGTGAACATTATCTCGGTGTATTCCCATAATATTTCAATATCGATGAATGTCCATAATTGAATTTCCTAATTAATATTAATAGTTCTTTATACCATTTAAATGTTTTTTTACTGGCCTTTATGAAACATTATTCCATTGGATGCATACATTATTGATAACTACTATCTATAATTTATTGATCTTGGGATCAACAATCTCATTTTCATCAATAATAATGGCCATGAGATAATTTTTTTACTTCACAGTATAAATTTTTGAAAATCCATAATTTCATTATTAAATAAAATATACGAATAATATGTTATCATATGTTATAATAATCTATATGTAATATATTCATTGTCTAGTAAATGTAGACAAATCAACTAACCATATATTAATACACCTATTCAAATATATTGTAATGGATAGTCTATATTATAAATATAGACTATAATATATATATATATATAGGTCTATGTGATATATGATGTTTCAAGAACAACATTATTATTTATATATATTAATATTTTATTAATAATTAAATTCAATAATATTAAATTACATTTTCTGATATATATGATATACCTGAAAACATTATTAATGAACCATTTGGATAAATTATTTTGACACACTAAAACTGAAAAATGGTACATGATTATTTTATTATATCCTTATTTTAGAGCTAAATACAAAACTCAATACATTCAAGCATTATATAAGTGTTTTGCATTTTTTTTATTATTCACTATGTATTTCATTGAGAATGGTTAAATTCATAACCATGGGTTCAAATTTGGTAAATATATATAATTTTATAGCTTCTATATCTTTTTGAATAGCTTAAATATATTGAACACATAATTAATTTCAATTTTTTCATCATAAATGATATCATAATTCAATATAGGGATGAAGGCTAGTCTTATTTATAATTTTAGTTTAATAATATTTCCTTTCTATCAACTTTTATTATTTTTTTATGTTTTCTTATATTCTATATTTACAAATGAAATATGTTTTGAAATTAATTCTATGAAATTAAATTTATCTTTTTTCAATAATTAATGAATCCATGATTCATATAAAATCAATATAATGATCGAATAGTCAAGTCATGGGATTAATTTTCAAATTTTGATAAACATAATATATCATGTCATTATCCATTCCATTTACCCATGTATTGATAATTTGATATTAGATTAATTTTAATTTATATATATGGAAAGTACACTTTGGAAATCATAAATTTTTAATATATATATATATATGAAACATTTGATGCAATTTATAGCCTATGACGCACAAATGACTAAAAATTATAATAAATTATTTCAATATAAGGTAATCTTAAATATAACATGTTTATTATTTTTTGGAAAATTATTTTAACTTCCAATGATAAATAAATTTGGAATAATATTATTATAATAACTATGTTCTCCATTTTTAGTGAATTTTTTATTTAATAATATTTTATATATTTTCATTATTTATTTTTTAAAATTTTAATTTAATGATATTAATATTGTTTTATCATTCAATATTTCATACTTATACTAGATTGAATTTTTAATATTATTCATACATATTGGATTTTTTGATGAATATTTTAAATGAATGATTTCCCCAACTATAACATATTATTAAATAATAAGGACATATGAATGAATTGAATGTTTGAAAAACCATTGGATAGATTAATAATATAATATATTTGAAATATAAGGTTTTTGAAAATCTCATCAAATTATTATATATAAATTTAGGACACTTTGCATCACTATGTCTTTCTATTAATGAAATCATAAAAATGTTTTGTTAATAGACTGTTACCATGTATTGAAAAAGATAATTCAAATTTTTTAGGATAATGTAAAATATTTTTCAATTTATTTTTTCAAATGATTTTAATTTCATAGTAATCATCATTATACCAGTAATTTATTTCAATGTTCTTTTTTATGTTTATATTAAATGATATTATTTTTTCATTTTTAAATTATTTTATTTTAAACATATTTAATATTATGATTTGAAAATATAATAATAATTATTTCATATGATCAACATCAATTGTATAAATAACTAATAGATATGATGTTAATGGTATTATTAACATCGTTATAGGTGAAATGTATTATTAATTGGTTCAAGAAAAATAAAAATCAAATATTTCATATCAATCATTACTATAGTTGATTTATTTATTTTATTTTTACTATACCATATTATATCATGTAAATATCGTCAGATAAACTTCATAAAATTATATATTTTTTTATTGTAATATATATATTCATAATAATGTATCTCTTGGTAACTTATTTTTTTCAGGATAATGATAAAGATAAAAATGAATTAAATTATTATAATGAATTTATAATTTCTTATAAATTAAATAATTTTTTAATTTTTTATATATTTTTAAATGGAAGTAAATTTATATAAAATTCTAATCTAGTGTCGACACAATGTAGGTACACGTACTAGAAAAATTATGTAAATATTTTAATGATTATTAAATATGGATTTATTTTTTTTGAAATGTGGTTTTAATAGTATTTTATACATACTTATGATGTTTAATTTATTATTTATATGAATTTATTTACTTGTTATTTTCACATTGGTGTCCTAAAATAAAAATTTTGCACATTCCCCTAATATTGAGTAATTTTAAATTTTTTGGTTGATTAATCATTATTAATTGATTTAATAATCATAAAACATTATATGGTGTTCTGTGGTATTGAAATTGGTCTAAAAGTTCATCCAGGGATGACTTGGTAACCGCTATGAAATTTTAAAATTACATTATTCCAACTAAATTCACAATATTCAATAAACGGTGATAGATATTTTCCTATAAATGAGGATATAAAGTAACCTATTAGAACAAATATATGTTTGTCATATTCTGATAGAAAAATTGTTCATATCTGACACCTGGAATCATGTAAAATGATAAAAATTCATAGGTGAAACCATTATATTATATTAAAAAGTCCATAAGATCAATTGAAATAAGTATTTTGAAAGAATAAGTAAATATCATAATGGAATTATTTCATGTTTCATTCTTCTTGGACCGTCAAGATTCCTTCATCTAGTAATTCAAAAATTAAGGGAGATAGATAATGACTCCAGATTCATACCTCCAGAAGGCCCTAGGTATGAATATAGAATAAAGGTTATAAAAATAACATGAAATTTGAGCCATTAACCTCAATAAAAATATAGGAATAGGAGAAAAGTTGTACTATTCTGAAATAACTCGATAGAATAATATACGATGAATCTGAATCACCCAAACATGCACGTAAAAATATAACTTATATAGAGTTATTTATCCATGGTAAATACATGAAATAAATGAAAATTAAGTAGAAAGATAGTAATCCAGAGGTATGAGTTAGTATTCTGTAGCATGGTCCGTGTAGTCTTCCTGGACACCATGTAAAAATTTATTTCCATTCTGTGAGAATACAAGTATACTCATTAGAAGACCATAAATTTCTCATGTTCATGTGAAATAATAATACTAATGCACCCATGAGAGAATATTAGAATCAATAGCTCCTAAAATTTTGTAATATCCATCCAATAATTTTCATGGCATACCCAACAAATAATGCAAGTAATGTATGACAATATATCATCAGTAGTACCAATATAAGATTCCCCACACTAAATTTTCTCTAGTATACCTCTCTAAAAAAAATAATACTACATCCTATAACTACAATATAATCTTAATAGAATCCATCCCCATAAGCATAGTCGCATTCCATCCCCCAACAAACCCTAAGTCCACAGACCCTAGGAATAGTCACATCAAATCCATCTTGAAAAATATTAATCCATCAAATTATAGCCATATCTATAAACAGTGTAGTATGGTATCCTTAAAAAGGTAGAAATAAACTGCATTCCATCATCCATCTATAAATGAATGATACGATAAGAATATCAACAATTATGATAACAAAACGTTTATCCCAAAAAGACAAGGGTTTCATAATATATCTCTAGAAGACACATTTGTTTACTTACCCACAAGCACAGAAACACCACATCTCCCATAATGAAACATAGGATATAAAATTCAACATATAGTTTACTATGTGACCCTTTCCCATAAAATCATGTGTAATACATTCCCCTCATGGAAGAGAGAGTCATAAATATCAGTTATACATCCTTCACTCCTCCTCACCAAATATCGGGAAAACCAACCACAACCATTGTATGACTATGTGGGTTTCGACACATTGTTCTCGATATTGGTGGGGTAAATATAGGAATAACATGTATTATAAAAATATATAGTTATATGAACATGAAATCAAAAAATATTTTTTATATGACAAAATTCTACCCAACTCACAACAAAATCATTTTTTCTTCCACCCCCAAAATATAGAAATCCACACTTCCAGTCAAAATAATCATTCATGTTTACAACCAATAACAACTATTTATAAAATTCTCTTTATGATTTATCAAAATCTACGTTTTACAACACATCACAACATCTAATTAATAATCTGCAATTTACAACCCCTTGACAAAACCAACCAATGACATTTCAATAATTATTTATCAATTATTTTTTCAATTGGTTCCAGTTCCTGTAGAACAAAACTACCACACATCATGCATCTCACAACATTTGCATCATGCCATGTCCACCCATTCGATGATTCATGTGAAAAAAACCAATACGTACCACCCCATGAGAACTACCCAAAAACAACCTCAAATTCTCTAAATACTTCATGTCCTAACTAGTTCTCCATGACTATGTCATTAACCCAAGACAAATAATACTCTTTCCTTACCATCCTATTAAATCCAATATGTTTCTAACTATATAATCCATCATATATCTACACTATTAAATTGATAAAATTCTATACATACCCCTCAATACAATGAAATCATAATGGGGAGAGATAGTTAATAACCCTCGACTCCTGCCTATAGAAGGCCATAGAATGATGACTACTAATTATTGTTGAAAAATATAATTTATTGAAATAATTACACACTCTCATAATATTTGATTGTGATATAAGATAATTAATTAAAATAACATCCATGAAATAATAGAAAAATAATGAAAACCCACACCCCATGAATTTATAAATAAAACTAATACAAAATATAGACTCCAAAGTAAATACAAAAAATGGTATGGAAATGAAACAACAACCACACAAAGGTCTGAGTTAGGATAGTCTATAAGAGTCTACGCATTCCTACATGAAACATGAAAAACATTTATATCCCTATGTTGATAATTCAAGTATAGTTATTAAAAAAACAAAGACTCTTCTGAACAAGTGAAAAATCACACTAATTCACCCATGAGTAATGAATAGAACAAACATCCCATAAAACAATCCAAAATCTAGACCAACCTTACCATGGAACACTCATCTAAAAAATCATACCTTATAATATAGTATTACAATAGACTTATAAATAATGGGTACCCTAATCCACATTATCTATAATATTTGAATCCCACACCCCAACATCGTATGTCCTTGTGTTCCAATCTCTTAAAAATCCGACAATGCCCCAAAAGAATGGCCAAATCAAATATCACAACTAGAAACTTGGACCATCAAATCATAACCTCATCAATATACATAGTATTATGATATCATGAACATGGTTTACATCAACCTAATTCCCTCCTCAAACAATTCACTGCCATTACTAGAGTCGTCCCATAATAATGGTCATAACACATCTGTCCCCAAAATAAAAGTAAAGCATCACATCTCACTCAATAAAACCTGGGATTACCATACAACTATAAAGACCACATTACAACATCCCTAGAGAAATTTGGCTATCATAGTCACCATATTCTTCATTAATAGTCCTCTTCAAATAATATGGTGTGATATAAATATTTCATTTTGTATAAGGCGTACAAAATAGAGGGTACCATGAAATCCATATTCCACATCATATTGAAGCAACCCCCCCCCACATTAAAAAATGTCTGATAGAAAATATAGATTAATGTGTAATGGGTTCTTATAGATGTAAAAGAATCTAAAAGTATATACATATATACAAAGATAATCTGAAACTATTGTCTCATAAAAAATATCCAAATATAAATATAATCAATTTTTCTTCCATAACATCAATATAGAAAACCACACCATAATCCAGAAAATAAATTATCATTTCCAACCAATTTCATTTAATCATCCATTTCATTTCATTACTTATTAAAGAAATTTATTTTCACGAATAAGAACCTATAATTATTCATCAACCATTTCAAAATCATTAACAAATCCTACCCATTCCATTTGAATCATTTTTGTAAAAAATATTTATTCCATTAATAGATGACCATATAACAAAATGAAGTAACACATCACATGTAGCTCATAAATATCATAAAACTATCACATTATGTCCTGAAAAAAACATAAAAACCACCATCTCACCACAAAAATTATATGTCCAAAAAACCTATTCATCACCCCTTAATCATGTCCAATAATACACCTCAATGTAATAAAATTACTACAAATAATCCATTAACCCAATATTCCCCAACAACACATCAATTGTAAATCACCACCCAAAACTCATAGCCACACATCACAACTCATCAAATTCCAATTTATAGATTCAAAAAAGGTTTATGAAATATTATATTTTATTTTAGAGGAATTAACAAATAAGAAATAATCTTATTGAAATAATTTCATTATTCAAATATATGTACATTATGAATTTTCAAATAAATTTTGATCACACAAAAATGAAATTAGAAAAAATAGGAAGAACATGGAATATCCAGCAAAAAAAATCCCCCAACAGTCAATAATTTCAAAATGGAAGCAATGTCATAGAATCCATCATATCAAAATAATATAGATTCTATAAAAAAAATTAATTTTTTCCCATTCCCTCCCTATAATTTATATTAACTGAATCTGTCCCTTTGATTTATTTACCACTATAATATACCATGGAAAAATAGAAAATCCTTCCTTCATGATTAAAAATAAATAAAAAAGATGTTTTCCCTAAATTAATGAGGCTTTCCAACTATTTTTACACTTTAGGGTGAAACGAAAAGATAGGAAACTACAACCTCATTTGGGAAACCATGTATAAACCTATACCACACCAAATAATAAAAAACATACATCGTAAACACAAAATTGAAACCAACCCAAACCACTATAGAAATATACATATAAGAATGTGATGAAACAGAATAAAATGAGGGGAAAACTCCTAATTTATTGAATATAAGATTACTTTAATCAGTCACCACCAAACTGATTCATAGTCTCCTAAATAATGAACTGTTAGATCACCTAGAATGTGAAAATGGAGTAGTATTTTTAAGTTTGGTTAAACCCAAATGTATTGAAAATATTATTACAACAATTCGTAGGTTACATACACATTATATAATCCCAATTAAAATAATAAAATATCTTTAATTTATATTCCTATGAAAAATATTTCACCTCAATGTATTAAACATAAAAATTATTATATGTCGTGAATTCTACTAATATGACATGTAATAATACACCAGGGAAAACCTTATTTTTATAAGTTCCATTAAACATATATATACAGAGGACATGAACAAACGATACAGATATTATCGGTAATATGTGTTTTTTATTTCATGAAGAAACTCTACTACAACTGCATCATCCACTGAAAACTCTTAGAACCTCATTCGATCACCTCCAACAACTCAACATGCTTAGGTAATAGACCGAGAAGTCATTGAATGATACATATACAACAAAAAAATTATATATCCAAGAAAAAAAGTATATATATTAATTTAATCATTAATAAATTATATTAATATTAAAGGAAAAACCTTTTTCACCATTCTATTAAATATATAGAAAATTAAATGTTTTTCTCAAGTGTATGTGAAGATGACTAGCACTATGAAATTATGTAATATATTTTACATCCAAAACCCTCATCAAAAAAAATATATGTATATTTATTTAAAATATATTATACATATTACATAACAACCATTATAGAATTATAAATTATTACTTTCCTTCGATTAATTTAGTGCATTAATAAATGAGAACATAACATGAATGTATGTATGGACCACCATGTCCATGAAGTTATGTAATTTAATTTTAATCACCTAGTTTCATGGATCATTTAAAAAGTGTATATAATTAATAGATGTTGTTTTTTTTAAATTATTTGAAACATGGGGCCATTTAAATTTTTAATGGAACAAAATGATCAAATTGAATAAATCGTGAAAACGTAATAGATAAAACAGAAACATGATGTTAATTTTAAATCAGTAATAAATGAGATATTAGAAACATTAATTATTCTATATTGGGTAATATATGTATTAATATGTTTATAATAATGATTTATTTAATATTTAAATTTATTAACATGTGTACAGAATTTGTTTGATCAGAAAGATGTCATAGGTAAGATAATTTCTATCTCATGTTCCTTTCATATTGATATAACACTTCTTTAAAGAGTATGGATTACCATGATTAGGTGTCATATGATATCTGATTGCATAAATGGTATTAATTGTTTTTATATGGAATTAGATGATCTACTGATAATTTTTTCATTAATGAAATCATATTTAAAATTTTATGAATCATTATTATTTTTCCCAAATGAATTCTTTTGATGATATGTCAAATGTTCAAAACATTTTTTATTTTTTATAGTGTATATAAGACATATGAATTACATTTCAGAAAAATTTCAATATAACTGCTTTTATAAATTCTTTTTAACGTATTTTTATCTTCTAAAATCTATTACATTAATATATTAGTAATGTCGTAATGGATTATGATACAATATAATTTATTATTATTATTGACAATGATTCAATTTCTCGGTTTGTAAGTTATATTTTATTTCAATCTAATCCTATTTTTTCATATACTTATATTTTTTTAGGGATTTCATGTATTACTAAATTATTTAGACTATTTGGAACTCAATAATGGGTTATAATTTGATTTATAAATAAATAATTTTATATAATAATTTAGGATAAATTTCATTTTTATATGTATATATAGTTTTCCGTATTATTTTATGGATATATTAATTGTTTAGTAATTCAATTGTAAATTTATTTTTTGATACCTATGTATTTTTTTAAAAATATTATCAAATGAATCCATTAAAAATGTTTTCATTATGAATAAATCCAAGATTTTGAATAATATATGAAAAAATTTCCTAATTTTTACATATTTAATTGATTGTATCATATAACTATCATGTACCTTCACAATAAAGAATATTTTAATAAATGATTTATTGAGTTTACAATCAATATACAATCCTCATTATTGTTATAATATTTATTTTTTTAATTTTTTGAAATGAAATTGTAATTTTACAAAGACTTTCAAATTGTATTTCAAAATCATTATTGATAATATTTTTCATTTGTGTGAACATCACGTTAAGGAAAATTAATATTTAATAGATATATCCTTTAATGATGATTTCAATGATCATTTTCTATAAGGATTTTGACGATGTGTTATATGTGGTCTCAGAAATCACTTATCACTACATTAATAAATCAACGATTGATGAATAATTGATGAAATGTTTATATGGAACATATATGCATTATTTGACTGTAGAGACCCTAAGCTTGACGTAAATGGAAATTACATTACTTTTGTGGAATACTTAGTACATAACAAAAACACACACACAAGGACCGTAATAATTTAGTGTCTTTGGAAACTCTGACTATAATTTTCTAATCGTGGTGAAAGATCTTCAACATCTCGCATAAAGATATTACCTTTTTTTATTACCTAAAACCATTATTTATATCCATGGGAAAAGAAAACATAAAATGGTGAGCTCAAATGCTCAGTAAGGGTAAACAAAATAAATATCAATCACATTATATTCATATGAACATAACATTTTGGAAATCTTAACTTGCAAAACAGATCATAATATAATAACATTGGATAAATCATAGCAGTGAAATGTAATAAAAATAATCATAAATTAAAACATTAAACATTGTGGAATACACATATAATCATATATAATCATTTATTATTAGTCAAGACTCATTTCCAAGACTATCTTAGTGGACAAAGTCCATTTCTGAACCGAGTTCACTCCTCGTTTCAGTCCTGTTTCACTGAACCGGTTTAACCTGCCGTTCCAGCCATGTCTATCTCATGAGATATAAAATCTTTACCCAATGCATTGGAGGGATATATAGGTCCCACCCATCTCATAATGATACAATTCATATGTGTTCCACAAAATCATATATCATACATCATTGCATAACCCAAGAAATAAAAATGGGATTCTTAAACATCGTGACATCATAAAACAATTTATATAAGATAAACGAATTCTTAAAAATAATTCCATCACAACATAATCAAATCAATGTAATAATAGGGATATAAATATAACCCTTTATTAACTTAGATGGAAAATAATTTTGATAAAACACTTGAACACCATTCTTGAAGAAAATAACCTTTGTACTTCAAAAACATTTTTCCTTTCTTAACATGTCATACAATTATAAACTAAAATAAGTTGATTAAAAATAAACATGAAAACTTGTAAAGTATGATTCTTGTAAATAATGTTTTAAAAATCCATTCATGCCGTATATGTTAAAAAAATATTCCTCTCATACTTATAACGGAAATGTCAAATAGCACCTCATATGAAAAACGACAAAAGATTCCATTTATATCTTTTACTAAAAACTCACCAAAGGGTAAAATTGTATTTAAAAAATTGTAGGTGGATGGAAACAATATTACATATTGAGGAAACATGGATGTGGATGATAAAATACACCCCAGTAAATACCAACATATAACCAATCTCAGATAAAATGAGATTGTGATATTTCCCCTTACCTTAGGTCTGATTTGCTTCGTAAGTGTCCGAACCTCCTGTATAATGATATAAATAATGTCATTGACTTATTCCATAATCATAATCATTGTTATGATATCATATATTTTAATATTCTTAGCTTTTTATTAGTAATATTTCATTGTTACTTGTTATTCGGTTGTTTATTGCTTTTTTGTTCTTATGCATGTTTTGTCGAATAATTTTTTATTCTTATTTTAGGTTATAGATATAAAATTTCCAGAATGGTATTATTGTAATATATATCATATTCATTTACTCAATTAATTTATGTAATAATTATGTAATGAAAATCATGTAGAATGAGTCACATCACATCGTGGAGACGGTATTCCGTACGTACGCACGAGCGATGATATCGTTCCCATGATCGTGGAATTTTATTGGAGTGTATTTATAATATTTAATAATCAATATAACTTTACAATAATCATATATATTCATTCTTTACACCATTATTCCCATCCAAGTGAGGTGGTGGTGGAAAATAGATTACACCACGGCGTGGAGACGATATTCCGTACGTACGCACGCGCGGTGATTTCGTTTTCTGTAGGATGGATAGATGGTGAAATAGGGTTGTTTCATACTTATAATAACATATAATTATATTAGTGATACATATTTTATTACTTCATAATGAAACTACTAATGAAGAAGAAGAAGTGGAAGAAGAAATAATGTTGGAAGAATCGGTAACAGACATTACCTATTCTTTAAAGCGCTTCTTTGAGACCTCCTTTTAGGGCACTAAAATTGGTCTTTGAAGAAGACCAGGACCTCTAGGATGTTTCTAGGGAAGTTTAGAGGAGAAATTGGCAGGGTTTGGCCGAGCTTGAAGGCTTAATGTGGTGTGAGGAAGAGGGGGAGGAGGTGTCCTTTTATAAGGGAGGAGAGGGGCTCCTTTGGAAAAACTAAAAATATTATTTTATTATAAAGACAAATTCTTTTTTAAATAGCTCTAAATTGATTTATTTCTAAGCTAAGGTGGGGATGGGTCGAAATCCTCTCATACAATAGATTTTTTACAAGTTTAATTTAATATTTTAACCTTATCATTTAGATTTAACTTTAAGTTAGATAATTTTACTTTTACCGTGTTTTTTTTGTTCTTACACTATAAGGTTAATAATAATACTATAAGAAGCCAAAAGAACCCCAAGTTGTTTATTATTAATATATATATCCTTAAATAAGTTATTTGGCCGAACCTTATATTTTTAGGAATAAAATAACAATTAATAATATAATAATTGTTTAAAAAACTTTTTTTTTTCATTTTTGACACTATTTAGTAATTTATTTTTGTGAAAAACATAACAGAATGATTAGTTCTAAAAAAAGTTAATTAAATCAATACTAACATGTCATATTGACTTATAAAATTAGTTTAATTCATAAAAAGTCTCAAATTACATTTATTTGTGTATTTATAACATCAATTATGTCAATATTTCATTAATAAGATAATTACTGCATCATATTTGTGTCATAAATAAATTACATTATTTAATGTCTAAAAATTATAAATAAAATACCATTATGTCGGAAATATTTTTATCTTTCTAATAAATATTTATAGTCGAATTTATCTTCTATATAACCCTATATTAAAAATGGTTTAGTTATTAAACTTTGATCTTAACTATTTTTACCCTTCTTTAAATAAATTAATAATAAATGTCCTAATCTAATCCAAAGGTGCCTAAATGGTCATATTTTATTCCTAAGGTTGTTTTTGGTCGAATTACACTTATGCAATAGAATTATGATATGTGTTTGGGTAATAATAATATCATTTTTACCCTTAATTACCCTATTTACTTTTTACCGTGGTTAAAAAAGTAAAAAGTTACTATTCACAAAAAAATATTTTCATCTCATTGAACCACATTTCACTTACTGACATCAACCGTGTCTCTCGGATTTTTGAAATTCTTCTCACAGAAGCAGTAAAATTACGTTTTATGTAAATTTGTAAATTCTCCTAGGAGGTGGGTAAAAGACGGTGAAAAGATCAATGAAATTTTTATATATCTAAAATTATTATAAAATTACACCAATTAATTACATTGAACTTATATAGGTATTATTTATCAATTTTTACCTAAAATAAATTTAAATAAAATAAATAATTATTTAAATAAAAAGTCGTTTTTTAAATATTAACCTAGTGTTTTCACTATTCATCAAAAATTGAAAGTTTTCAGAAATATACCAAAATTTCACCCTAGGGTAATTCCGATATTCCGAATCCAAAAATGAAGTCCATTTTCAAAAATAAAATTTATAAATTTTCAAAGAGTGGGTATTACTATTCATAACGGCTAGTTTTAATAATATTTTAATAGCATATCGTTGTTTAGCGAAACTCGGTATTGCGTACAACACATGCTATCGTGGAATGTCATGATTGCATGTAGTGCAAGCCAAGTCAGGGATGTGTGTTGTGCAAGCTCCTTTTGGTGTATCGTACAACACAAGAAATTAATGAAATTAAAAAGAAATTTTTTTTCATAAAATCTCGGGGTGTTACATTCTACCCCCCTTAAAATGAATTTCGCCCTCGAAATTCGTCGAGGTTATAAATGGTTTACTACTCGGAAGTTTCGTTAATAGAAACCCACATCGTAAAAAGGAATACCAAAACCAATCTTTAAAAATAATAGTATGAAACTTATCGGTTACCCAAATAAATTGATCACTGGGTTTCCACATAGGTGAAAATATGGATATGGAAGAGAAATCTAACCATCATGTTCTGATGGAGAGTGGTAGAGAACATGGCTATGGAAAAGCCAGTAATCACAAATCCATAGATTTGTGATGATCTAAGGTACCATCAGATTCATTGGATATAAGGGCACTTGGACAACATTTTTGGTTTTCAAGATCATTTCCCTAATGTTGAAGAATTTTAATTAGAATAAATACTTACTTTATTTTGGTACAATCTCACTGTTGTTCGTGCTTTGAACAATTTCCACTTCATCTCTTAAAGAAATTAAGTTGAATTTGTTCTTCATGAAGTGTTAACAGATCATGTGATAGAATGATGGGTCATTCCATCTTTTCAAACAAATGCTTAGCAAAAGTTATCAAATATACATAAGTCCATCTATGGTGAGGTTAATCGTATACGATTCGAAAAATGAACTTATACTTCATATATCATACCACATAATAAAATAAAACTTGTTTTGACTAACTAGGGACTTCCTATAGGTCAGTGGTAGGTGATAAAGTCAGTCCCACTTTGGTTGTGGGTTCGATTCCCACAGCCTTGTCCGACACGATGGGTTGTTGCCCGTCCTACATGTTGTCCTTTTTCTAAATCTATATTACTATAACATCACAACAATAATATTGAAAAATGTTTTATCCTTAAAAAATAATAACTTCTGTCCAACATAATCCATTCAAATCTTTAGGATTATCTAAAATACTTCGGTCTAAGCTCATAGAATAAAGAAAATGATTACTTTAAATGTCACATAATAATCACGTGAATGCCATCATTTATCCCCCATATTTCATAAGATATATCTTGTTGGTCAAATTACAAATATGTGAATATAATAATCATGTATTATTTTGAAGAATGAAAACTCATAGAACCTTAGTGAAAACATGAATGCAGTTAAAAGATAACACGTTCCACAAACCAAAATCCTCAAAATTCATTATACTCAAACCATGATATCACTTAGTCCTTATATCAATCATGAGCTCATGAATATAATCAGACATCTCATTATCTTCTTATCCTTTCATTATGCACATATAATCTGCTTACCAAAAATATCTCATTCACATTCCATGGTTATCGGTACCATAAAATTATTGAAAACCACAATAGATCAATACATAAATATTCCAATATTCCACGATACTATATAAAACATTATTGTGAAATCCCATTACATAAACACTTAATCATTCCACCACATCGTTTTCATATTCAACATCGCCAATAGTGATTTCATGTGACTTCCCTCTGTCCTTTTCCTTATGTGGTTTCTCATATCGATCATCATTAACCCTTGGATTAGGCATTGATTAGCATAATGCCCCATTTCATTGCACTCGAAGCATTGAAGTGGTGTTGGTGCATTCTCTACATTCATTTGTTTATTCACACCATTAGCAACCCTTTTTCAATTACTTCAATACTCAGCATCTCGATGACCTTCTTTTCCACACATAAAACATTTTCGAGTCCCTTTAATACAATCTCCACCATTCTTCTTTCCACACATTGATCATAAGGAAACAATCATATTCTTTTCACCATTATTCTGAGATTTCTCCTTAAACACCATCTTTCATTTCATGTCAAAACCATGAGATGGATATGTAACACCAACTTCCATTTCTACCTTAATAGCACAACGCACAATTTCTTCATAGCTACTGAAGTCTCTTATAGCTAATTCCCTTCGAAGATTTGGTTTTAAGACACTGAAGAATCGATCAACATTACTTTCAAGTGGGATGATAAAGCCAGATGCATACCTTGCAAGCCTTGTAAAATTCGTTTCGTATATACCAACAGATTCATCATCCTTTTTCTTTAGTTCAAGAAACTCTTTCTCTATCTTTGTTCGAAGAATACGAGGGAAGTACTTATCGAAAAATAATTTCTTTAACTCGTACCATTCCATGGACTCAATTTCATCTCTTGGCCTCATATTCTTGATAAGATTCCACCATTGATCGGCTTCAACATCCAAACAACATACTGCTAAGATGAATTTATCATGTTTAGAACAATGATAAACTGAAAATATCTTTTCAGTGGTACTGATCTATTGTTCCACAACAAGTGGATCAGAAGACCCACTGAATGAAGGTGGACGTTGCATCATGAAGAACGCAATAGAATATTGTTCCCTTCTCTACTCATTTGGAAGTCCAGAATTATTCATTTCTTGTGTAAGTATTGCAATAAGATATTTCACTCCATCTCCCATAACATTTGTTTTTTCAGGTGGACAATCATTGCATTGTCCGTTACATTGATCAACACGGTTCTTTTGGGTTCCAGCTATCATCTAAAACCTAAAAAGAATAGTGTGAGAGGCAAAACTCACGCTAGGGAAAAAACATAATAAAGGGGTAGTACCTTCAATATCTAACATCTAAGGTTACTGTAATTATAGTACTATAACCTGTACTTATACTTAACCTTAGGGACATCCCTATACATACCTTAGAAATATCTATAGGGATCTCACTGAAGTTGTCGTATCCTAGTTTCTAAAGGATGACTAAACCTTTACTCTGATAGAAACTGTAAAGACCCTAAGCTTGACGTACATGGACATTACATTACTTTTGTGGAATACATAGTACATAACAAAAACACACACACATGGACCCTAATAGTTTAGTGTCTTTGGAAACTCAGACTATAATATTCCAATCGTGGTGAAAGATCATCAACATCTCCCATAAAGATCTTCCCTTTTTTTATTACCTAAAACCTTTCTTTTTTTCCTGGGGAAAAGAAAACATAAAAGGGTTAGCTCAAATGCTCAGTAAGGGTAAACAACAGAAATATCAATCACATCATATTCATATGAACATAACATTTTGGAAATCTTAACCTGCAAAAGTGATCATAACATCATACCATGGGATAAATCATAGTAGTGAAATGTAATCCCAATAATCATAACATAAAACATGAAACATTGTGGAATACATACATAATTATAGAGAATAATTTATTATTAGTCAAGACTCATTTCCAAGACTATCTTTGTGGACAAAGTCGATTTCTGAACCTAGTTCACTCCTCGTTTCAGTCTTGTTTCCCTGAATCGGTTTAACCTGCCATTCCAGCCATGTCTATCTCATGAGATATAAAATATTTACCCAATGAATTGGGGGGAGATATAGGTCCCACCCAACTCATAATGATACCATTAATATGTGTGCCACAAAATCATAAATCATACATCATTGCATAACCCATGAAATAAAAATGGGATTCTTAAACATCGTGACATCATAAAACATTTCATATAAGATAAAGGAATTCATAAAAATAATTCCATCACAAGATAATCAAGTCAATTTAATAATTGGGATAGAAATATAACCCTTTATTAACTTAGATGGAAAATAATTTTGATAAAACACTTTAACTCCATTCTTGAAGAAAATATCCTTTTTACTTCAAAAACACTTTTCCTTTCTTAACATGTCATTCAATTCTAAACTAAAAGAAGTTGATTAAAAATAAACTTTAAAACTTGTAAAAGAATATTGTTGGAAATAAGGTTTTAAAAATCCATTCATGCCGTATAAGTTAAAAAAACATTCTTCCCGTACTTTTGACGGAAAAGTCAAAAAGTAACTCGTATCAAAAACAACAAAAGATTCCTTTTATTTATTTTACTAATAACTCACGGAAGGGTAAAATTGTATTTAAAAAATTGTAGGTGGATGGAAACAATATTACATATTGAGGAAACATGGATGTGGATGATAAAATACCCCCCCATTAAATACCAATGTATAAACAATCTCGGATAAAATGAGATTGTGATATTTTCCCTTACCTTAGGTTCAATTTGCTTCGTAAGTGTCTGAACCTCCTGTATAATGATTTAAATAATGTCATTGACTTATTCCAGAATCATAATCATTGTTATGGTATCATATATGGTCCTATTCTTAGCTTTTTATTATTAATATTTCATTGTTACTTGTTATTCGGGTGTTTATTGCTTTTTTGTTCTTATGCATGTTTTGTCGAATAAATTCTTATTATTATTTTAGGTTATATATAACTCATTTACAGAATGGTATTAGTGTAATATATATAATATTAATTCAATCAATTCATTTATGTAATAATTATGTAATTAAAATCATGTAGAACGAGTCACATCACATCGTGGAGACGGTATTCCGTACGTACGCACGAGCGATGATATCGTTACCATGATCATGGAATTTTATTGGAGTGTATTTATACTATTTCAGAATCAATATCACTTTACAATAATCATATATATTCATTCTTTAGACCATTATACCCATCCATGTATGGTGGTGGTGGAAAATAGATTACACCACGGCATGGAGACGGTATTCCGTACGTACGCACGTGCGGTGATTTCGTTTTCCGTAGGACGGATAGATGGTGAAATAGGGTTGTTTCATACTTATAATAACATATAATTATATGAGTGATAATGATTTTAATACTTCATTATGAAAAAACTAAAGAAGAAGAAGTGGAAGAAGAAATAAAGTTGGAAGAATCGGTAACAGACATTACCTCTTCTTTAAAGCGCTTATTTGAGACCTCCTTTTAGGGCACTAAAATTGGTCTTTGAAGAAGACCAAGACCTCTAGGATGTTTCTAGGGAAGTTGAGAGGAGAAATTGGCAGGGGTTGGCCAAGCATGATGGCTTAATGTGGTGTGAGTAAGAGGGGGAGGAGGTGACCTTTTATAAGGGAGGAGAGGGGCTCCTTTGGAAAAATTAAAAATATTATTTTATTATTAAGCCAAATTCGGTTTTAAATAGCTCCAAATTGATTTATTTAGATGCTAAGGTGGGGATGTGTCTAATTAATCTCATCCAATAGAATTTGGACAAGTTTAGTTTACTATTTTAACCTTATCATTTAGATTTAACTTTATGTTACATAATTTTACTTTTACCGTGCCTTTTTGTGTTCTTACACTATAAGGTTAATAAACATACTATATGAAGACAAACGAACCCCAGGTTGTTTATTATTAAAATATATATCCTTATATATGTAATTTGATTAAACCATAGATTTTTAGGAATTAATTAACAATTAATAATATAATATTTGTTTTAAAAACTATTTTATGTCAATTTTGACACTATTTAGTAATTGATTTTTGTGAAAAACATAACAGAATGATTAGTTATAACAAAGTTAATTAAATCAATACTAACATGTCATATTAACCTTGAAAATTTGTGGAATTCATAAATTGTCTCAAATTACATTTATTTGGGTATTTATAACATCAATTATGTCAATATTTCATTAATAAGATAATTACGACATCATCTTTGTGTCATAAATAAATTATATTATTTAATTTCTAAAAATTAAAAATAAAATACCATTATGTATGAAATATTTCTTTCTTTCTAATTAATATTTATAGTCGAATTTATCTTTTGTATAACCCTATATTAAAAATGGGTTAGTTATTAACCTTTGATTTTAACTATTTTAACCCTTCTTTAAATAAATTAATAATAATTGTTCTAATCTAATCCATGTGGGCCTAAATGGTCATATTTTATTCCTAAGTTTGTTTTTGGTCTAATTAAAGTTATCCAATAGAATTATGACATGTGTTAGGGTATTAATAATATCATTTTTACCCTTAATTACCCTATATACTTTTAACCGTGGTAAAAAAAGTAAAAACGTTACTATTCACCAAAAATTATTTTCATCTCATTGAACCACACTTAACTTACTAACATCAACCGTGTCTCTCAGATTTTTGTAATTCCACTCAAAGAAGCGGTAAAATTAAATTTTATGTAAATTTTGAAATTCTCCTAGGAGGTGGGTAAAAGACGGTGAAACGTTCAATGAAATTTCTATATATCTAAAATTATCATAAAATTACTCCAATGAATTATATTGAACTGATATAGGTATTATGTATCAATTTTTACCTAAAATAAATTTAAATAAAATAAATAATTATTTAAATAAAAAGTCGGTTTTTAAATAGTAACCTACTGTTTTTACTATTCATCAAAAATTGAAAGTGTTCAGAAAAATACCAAAATTTCACCCTAGGCTAATTTCGATATTTTGAATCCAAAAATGAATTCCATTTTCAAAAATAAAATTTATAAAATTTCAAAAAGTGGGTATTACTATTCATAACGGCTAGTTTTAATAATTTTTTAATATCATATCCTTGTTTAGCGAAACTCGATATTGCATACAACACACTCTATCATGGAAGGTCGTGATTGCATGTAGTGAAAGCCAAGTCAGGGATGCGTGTTGTTCAAGCTCCTTTTGGTGTAGCGTACAACACAATACATTAATGAAATTAAAAAGAATATTTTTCATAAAATCTCGCGGTGTTACATTGACATTTTGAGAGGGGTGGGACTATAATAGCCTGTGATTTTAGTGTTTAAATATGTTATCTATCATGATACTAATATAGAATTAATGTAACCGATATTGATGTAATATACTAAGGGATGCATGTAATAAAAAATCAACAAATATACTACGGGATTAATATATTGACGATAAATGAACAATGATTGGATTTTTTATTCATGTGATAATTATAATGATGTAATTACACATAGTAATGTTATGTTTTTCATGGATGATGGTATCAAATATCTTATAAAACACATGGTTATTAACAGGATTAAAAATAACACTAGAATTTTAAAATATCATTTATTTTCATGTAGTGATGATTTAATGAAACCATTTACAACATTACATTATTATAGTGTTCAGATCATCTTATTCCTACATATTATGACTGAATGATATATATACATACTTCTCTTAGTGAAAATATTATATACCCCATTCATATCATTTTTCTATAGGGGTTATGAATGATGTATTTTTTTATCGTATATAAATGTGATGTACTTTTTCATAAAAACTAATTCATAAATCTTCATGTCCAATTTTGGAATATGAAATATTGGGTAATATGGTAATTGTGTACATAAGATGACATTTTTTATTTCAGGTTCTATTACCTGTTTTTTAAAATCTCTAATTCTATGAAATATTTTTATTTTATGTTAAACATACTCAATGTATGTAAATGAATTTCGAATTATAGATTTCCAAATATGGTTTAATTCCTATATAATTTATTCTAGTATTAATATATAATGAATTTAAAACAATATAATAGTGTTTTTCTGGTTCATTATAATTAGTGTCAATGAGGTTTATTTGAAACATTATAACACATAATGGTAAAAAATGAATTTAATTTAAACGTTTTGGATATATTAATATTATATTAAGTATATGGTCAATAATTATGTATCTGGAGTTGATAACATTTCACATTTTATAAAGTTGATGTATAACATAAATAAGAATATTTTGGGAAACTGATTATATTTTTTTAGTATGAATAAATGAATGATTTATATATAACCCTTTCATTTATAATGTTTTTTAATATGAATATTATTTTTAAATAATGTTATCTTATTGATGATAAATGTTGTAAAGTAAACATAAGCATCTAGGTAAATGCTATTTTTATTATATAAAAATTAATATAAATTAGGGTAATGGGTTGTTATATTTTTCTGAATTTTCTTTATCGTATACATAACCATGGGATGATATTTTTTATTTATCGATTATGTGGTTATTGTTATTATATATGTAGTTAAATATATTTTTGGGATATTAATAGAATAATGGTGTACTAAAAATTATTGTATTATATTATATTTTTATAAAATGGATTATATTATTTGATAAAAGAATTAATTTTATTTCTATTCAATATAATATAATTAATTATATGTGAATCAATCGTATACATAATTTTGGTGTAAAAATATTTTTATTATAGAAATGTATTTTAAAAAACATGTAAAGGAAAACATATGATAAAATAAAATTTAACCATATTAAAATATAAAACTCTATAAAATTTATTCTATAATTATAATCATTATTATAAATTATAGGTAATAAATTATTCCACAATAATTTCAATAATGAATAATTACCATTGAAAAATTCATATCACCCTGGTATTGGTTAAATGTTTCAATATGGTAGTTAAACTAACATATGGTCCGTCAAACCACTTAATCATATTTAAATTGTATTAAATGAGTTGATTTAGAACCTCCTTTATCCTATCATTATATATTGTTCAATTAGGGGGTATATTCATTTATAATTTGATAAATTTTAATTATGAAAATAATGTAAATAAATATGTCACTATTTCATCAATAATCTTTTTCGATTAAATGGATAAGGAAAAAAAATAACATATAAATTTTTCTTGATAATAATACATAGTATTGTGAAATTATATTTATTATAAATAATTTAGACATTTTATATTTATATATAATTATTTCCCAATGAGGTCACAACAATTCTCAATACACCTTAAAAATCATTTAAATGATTCTCAATATAAAAAATCAGATAATGTTATAATGATTTTGTTAATATCTCAAATTTTTATAACCAAAATATCGATACTAATTGATGTGATTTTTTATGGTAAAAATATATTTATAACATATTATTTTAAATTTCACGTTATACAAATAGTCCCTTGAATGAAAATAAGTATATTTAATGTGAAAACATTTCTATTATAAAAATAAAGGAATAAATTACAATAAAATTTCACGTGAGATAGAATGTGGTTTAATAATTATTTCATTGTACATTCTGGATCCCATTTATATTTCAAAAATTGTAATCGATAAAATTAATGAAATATTATATTTTAAAACTCCATTAATATGTTCCTATAATTGAGTAATAATATATCCTTCCAAAACAAATAATTAAATTCATATTTAGTTCAAAAAATACTATAAAATATCAATCTAATATTCCTAATAAAAATTATCATTCCAAAATATTGGAGCATGAACCACTTTTCCAATGGCCTTATTCTCAATCAAAATGACTATATTAGAAGAATAAGTACTTGGAGAAACAAAATTATCTCATGTTCATATATTCCAAAGTTCACCAAAAAATAATCCAGAATAATCTTAATATTATTTTCTCATTGTCTTTAATGTAAATAAAATTTCTTAGTTTAATTTTACATTACATTTATCTCCTTTATATTTAATTGAAAATTAATTGTTCCTCATGTATCTCTATTGAAAATCCCCTACACATTCTATTGTAATTTATCATTCTTTAAAACCTATAAATGTTGGATAAATATAAATATATAATGAATTAATTTTATGTTACTCATAAACATTTAATGGTTTTCAGATAAATCAAAATTTAACTTAAATTCATTCAATCCATTAAAAAATTAAAATTCAACATGTTTCTATAAACATATAAACATCTTAACAATGTGATGTCTTCCATATTTCATCACAACGTCTAATGAATCATTAAAAAATATAAAATTTTAATTATATATGATATTTATCAAATTATAATTACATTATAACTAGTACCATGGTTTATGTGATGTATACTTCAAAAAAACAAAGTCATGAGGAACAAAACAAATAACACCTGAATATTCATTTTATCTAATAATTTTTATTAATTTATCAGTTTAGAGATTTTAAGGAAAATTATATTTTGATATATATTATAATATTGGAATCTTATATATTTATAATAATAATAGTTATTTTATATTTGACATATTAATTTGTTCTATCATTAATATTAACGGGGTAAGCATGTTTTTAAATTAATTTTCATTAAAAAGAGTATATCAGTATCTATAGACTATATTTTTTAGGAAATGGTTGTTTATGTACATGGATTTTTTATATTTCATTTACAAATTTATTTTTTTGATTAATTTATTCCATATAATTATATTATTTATGGATTTATATTTCAAACTTCTATGATTATTCATAAGGGTTTCCAAATAAAAAATTCTATTTATTATGATATTCAATACATTCACCAAATTATATATTTTTAATTGTTCATATATATGAAATTAATTCTATTTCTTATACATTTCTTTAAAATAGTACACATTAAATATTTAATATATATTTCCATATTTTAAATGGTTTTTATTTAGATATTACAAAATCTATACAAGTTGATCCTACAATCTGGCTTTTTATCGATATTATTAATGTTTCAATTTATATTATGGGATATTATATGTTATTTATCACATAAACCTCATCTTCGTTCATCTTGAATGATTATTTGTATATATTTCATTTTTCATTACTATTATTCAAACATTTAGAACTAAAAATTATATAATGAATTATTTTATGAAAATCATGGAATATATATTTATTAATGATTATAATAATATTCATCCCCTTTAGTGTTCAAAAAAATATTTTATGGATATTATTATTAATACATATAAAATTAAAAGAATATATTACTACTATTTATTGTATTCTCTATCAATTTAGATGGATATTTTCCAATGTTCTATATGATACTCATTTTTCATTTTAACATTACTATGAAAACAGATGATTCATGATACTTTATTCAACATGAATGAATTATCTTTCCATTAAATAATTTAACAATCCTGACTATTGAAATATATTATTCCTTGAAATTCAATTGGAATATTATTACAGTCATTACAATTTTTTTATTTTATAAATGATTGAAAAAACTTGTATATTATTCCTTGTTAATCAATGTTTTTTTTACAATGATGGTATAATTTTAAATATCATCTATGTTATCATCATTTATAATTTTTCTTATAAAATATGGCCATTTTATATTGATTCTTTCAAACAATATTCTACATATAAAATTTGAAGAATCATTATAAAATTTTATAATAAACTTATTGCGTTCCATATATTAAAAATGTGACTATGGAATCATTTATGAAATATAAATGATGAACAAATATTCTTTTTTTTACATTCTATTATTTGTGGGATTACTATATCCATAAAATTTATTATAAATTATTTTGATATCTCATGATATTACTACACTAATCTTGTTATAACTACCCATTAAATATACAATGGGATGCTAGTAATAATTTCTGATCCAATCTAATAATTGATGATGGTAATAATTACTTATTCATTAATATAAGGGAATCTAGTGATGATTCATGATCCAATATGATTTTTAATGATTGTGATGATTCCTATCACATCATGTCCTCATAGCACACAAGTGATGTCTGATCTTCAATTATATGATATCTCATGATTATGTCTATATCAAATTATATTGTTATTCTAAATTATTTTAATATTCTTTTCATGGGAAACAATAATGGTATTAGGTCAATAATCATTCTATATTATTTGTAGAATTGTTTTCTATGACCCTTAATATGTGGAATATGTTCATAAATGTATGGTACTTTTATTTCATTCATTCGATTACATTTCGTAAACCATTATTTTCCTTTCAAAATCATATATGATCTATAATTTTTATATCACATATTTAACCATTCATGGAATATTGTATCCACTTATCTTATGATTAAATTTTCCTTGAATAAGAGAATGACTAAATTTATGATATGTTCAAGTAGGATACTATATTATAATAAAAATTTAGGATATATTGATATGTAGTGAAGGAATATAAAAATATGGTTATAATTATAAAACATTTTATTAGAAGAAAAGAATTTTTTTTTGTTATGTTATTATTTTTTAAATTAGTAAAACAGAAAATATTGAATGTATTAATTATGTATGCAAATAAATATTACCTAATGATATTGTTATTATAGATTTGAAAAAGATACAAATTTTTTTAATAGTTTAGATAAATATATAGTTTGTTTTTAATTATAGATAATAAATAATTTAATAATTAGTATATATATTCCAACACATCGAAAAATTTATTTTAAAATAATTTAGTAAATATATTGTTTTGATTATTTTAATGAAAAATATAAGATTATGACAATATAAATTACATATTTTGTTCATAATAATAATAAAACTATTACATATTTATTTATTTTTTAAAATTATTCATATTTAATATGATATATAAATGAAAAATGTAAAAAATAATTTATGATCCCTTTTTAAAAAAATTATAAAATATTTATGTTATGCTTATTTGAAATAATTAATTTAATTCATAAAAAAAATTATTAATGTATTTTCTAGGATTTCTGTTGAATTCTAGTTACTTAAATAAGATCTATGTTAATGTCAAATAATTATTATGATATTTTATAATCCAAAATTGATATATTTAAATAATTTGGTTTTCAATTATATTGAAATTTTGAAATTGAATCTGTAATGACTTATAAACTGTTTTAAATTTAATAGGTTATGGAAAAATTATGGGATAATATATATATTATAACAATGGTCCACATTTCTAGTCATCAAATTTTTTCTATTGAGTAATTTTCTTATTTCATATTGGTTTAAAACATTACATAAAAAATTTCCATACAATATAAATGTGTTAACAAATAAAAAATTCTGTATTTTTTAATATATTTTTCTTTTCCCACATAAACCTAAATAAATAGCTTTATAATTTTTATATGATCACTTTTACACAAAACCATACTCTATTTAAAATAATAATATGTATTTTCAATGTAATTTTCTTCATGTTTGTATAATTTTTAATGTATAATGATAATTTTTGAATGGAATGTCTATATATATATAATGGTTTACAATAAATTTACAATGAATGCTCATTTTGACCCCAAATCATTGGTGTAATTTTAAAGAACTAAAAAAACAATAATTATATCCAGAAACATATGATATATTTTATTATTCATTATTCTTATGTAATAATTTATTATTTTTATCATTTAGTATCAATGCAATTATTAACTATAAAATTTGATTACTAAAAGGAATAATGTAAAATTGAAATGATACATACAAATAGTAATTTTTACCTGTAAATATCATGTTATTATTTGTTATATAATTATTATTATTGTCAAGGTAATTTGAAATTTTTTGTGTTATATATATTTATAAAGAAAAATATTGTGTTTTATTTAATATTAACTAAATTTTTTTATGAAATAGTTTCACAATAATAATGTAGGGTTGTATTCAACCAATTTATTTATTGGATTCATTGAAAAACATCATAGATGTTAATAAATATGTTCCCTTGAAATTATGATTCCAATAAATTCACACTATAAATTTCAAATCAATATGTATTTATATTATTACATAATATGTTTTGTCTTTTTAGTGGTGTGAATCATTATCGTAATTAATTTAATATTACCATAAATTTTTTTAAATCATTTATAGTTGATTTTTATTATGAATCAAATATTTTATATATTATAAATAAAATCCCAAATATAAGATAAATATTCAGAGGATAAAAATATGGTTATGTTAAATGTGTGAAATTTGAAGATATATTGTAGTTCAAAAAAATATGATAAGTATCATCCACAATGTCTAATATTATAACTAAAATAAATTATATATCTTCTGTTATAAATTAGAAAAATTATATTATTTTCATAGATATATTATAAATTATATCTCTCAATGATTATGTATATTTTTAAAAAATATTGTTATTTGGAATTACAAATTCATTCAATGGTTTATAAATTATAAATATATGAAATCTGAGGTCAAGTTTAAAATTTTATATGAAAATGGTATATTATTTGAATTCAACACAAAATTAGGAATGTTTTATTGAGTATATAACTATGAGGTTCCTAAATATGTTATATATCAAAATAGTTTTTTTAGAAATCATTTCATAAATGTGAATCACTCCAATTATTAATGATTAGAAACAACCATAATAGGGAAAATATATATTATGCTTCGTAGATATAATATAAAATACAAATTTATTGTTTATATGAACATTGAAACATTAATATTGAATATAGATGAAATTTTAATTTTTCTCTTGTAGGTAATAGGTATGATATATTTTCAATATTTAACCTATTAAAAAATGTGGCATAAAATAAATGTGTAAATTTAATTTACATAGATTGATCGATTAAATATTTTGTATTTGTAATATTGGTTTTCAAGAATCATAATAAAGGATATTAAATTATTAAAAAAATTAATTACCAATATAATCCTTAATCGAACAATATATATGAACTGTTGTATTATAAAATATTCGACATGGTTTCTTAGGTGAAAATACATTATTTTACATAGTTTTAGAAGTGATGACACATGAAATCATTTTTATCAAATAATGGTTATTATATTAAAATAATTTTTTTTGGCCTAATTAAATTACATTTTATTATCTACAAACATAATTCTTGACACACAAATGTATTTATATTGTTTCTAGATCAATATGATGAATTTTATTGAAAAAAAATATTTATTCTAAGATTAATTTTATGATTAGGGAATTATGTGACGTTAAAAACTAGTAAAAATGAGTAGTTATTGAGATTTAATGGTTTGTATTGTAGAAATTTATTACAGAACAGAGCCTATTAAAATATCAAAATAAGATCGTATGACAATAAAAATAAATAAAAAATTCCTCTAAAATATTAATTTTAATAAAAAATTAATTATGGGATTTGTCATACAAAAAATGAACCAATAGAAAATCAAAACCTATACCTATTTATTGATTCCATAAAATAGAAAGAGGATATAGAATTTGAAATTATAAGGACCCATTTGGAGCAATGTACCACTTAGAGGGGGGGTGAATCAGTGGTACCCCTTTTTCTTTTTATGTTCCCTTAATATTGAGAACAACGTTTGTCTCCTGTTAAAGATATAATTCCCTTCTGAGAAAACAAACAAGCACACATCCAAAGGAACACCACAATTTACAAGGTTCACTATTCAATAAGAATAGTTATGTCCTTGGTATGGTTGGAAACAACCTAGAACCATACAATCCACTATGAAAATAATCCATGGATTACAACGAGTATGATATACACTTATACTCAGGATGCACAGTGAAACAATCACTCCAGTTCATGTGAAACCTCTTAGCACAATAGGGAAATGTCTCTTTTATTGTAACAACTTATGTTACCTGTACTTCCATTCAAATACACAATTGTAGGAATGTTCAGCACAAATCTTCACTTCGTTACCCAAAAGAAATGCATGTACCCCTTGGACTTGAGAAAGATCAATTACAGACCGAACATCCCATTCTGAATCCCCACTCTGAATTTTCACTCTGAATTCTCTTCTTCACTCTGATTCTTCAATATGAGTCTTCATTAGTTTGAGAAACTCAATATGGTGACAGCCAGTACTGATTCCCCATTCCGAATATCCACTCTGAATTATTCACTCCAAATTTCGACTCCAATCTCCACTCCAAATCACCACTCTGAATTCTTCACTTTCACTCTGATTCATCAATATGGGTTTT
This sequence comes from Viscum album, assembly GCA_963277665.1. Taxonomy (NCBI): domain Eukaryota; kingdom Viridiplantae; phylum Streptophyta; class Magnoliopsida; order Santalales; family Viscaceae; genus Viscum; species Viscum album. The sequence continues at coordinate 574,451,840 of OY728161.1, read as the reverse complement.
CATTAATCAATGAAACTCAATACGGTGTCAACCAGTATCAAATTCTCCTTTCAATTGAAACTGCAATGAAAAATCAGTCGGTGACACACTTCTTTCTCTCTCATTATTATTATATCTTCTCTCACTACAGCATCATAAATCAATTTACATAGTACTCTGATCTCCTTTTATAGGTGCTCCAAAGTGTGCTTATGAGGGAAACCAAAATAATTTTCCCTCTCACTTAAATTCACCCAAATCTTAATTTCCCCTGAAATCTCAGAGTAATTAAGACATTGAAAACGATTCTAGAATATTCTAGAATATTCTTCCCCTTATCTTGATTTTGAGGTTTGGCCTTTTCCAGATCCGACCTTAATACGCAGGTTTCTCGGAGTCACATTCTCAGATACACTTTTCTTCGCTTCCTCGGCATGGCACCATTTCAATTCTTAGTATGATCCTTCTTTATTCCTCGATACCAGGGATTTTGAACTCTCGGTATAGCTCCTCTGGATCTTGATATGACTTCACCAGTTCTCGGTACGACATTCTAGTTCTCATTACGGCTCTTCTTGATTCTCGTAATGGCTTTTGGTTCTTGATACGACTTCTTCGATTCTCGGTACGACTTCATTTTCTTGACTTCACCAATTCTCGGAGTATACTCCAATCTTCTCTCTACGAACTTCAGAATTAGGAAGTCGACCCTGAACTTCTTGCTACGAACTTCTGTCTTAAGAAGTCGACTTTGAACTTCTGGCTACAAAATTCTATCTCAGGAAGTCGACTACGAACTTCTAACTACGATCTTCTAATACCGGAAGTTGACTCCGCAAATTCTGTTTAGGAAGTAGACTCTGAAAATTCTGTTCAGGAAGTCGACTCCACACTTCTGACTCTCGTAACAGCTTCATCGGATTCCCAGTATGACTTCTCGAACCAATGTTTTCTTGCATCTTGAGTACTTTCATATACTGACAAATTAGAGTCACAAAACAGCAATGCATCGCGAGATTTAATGCCTTCACATCTCCAATCAGCCAGCTTTCAAGAATTTGAAATATCCCGGTTCTGAACTTCTCAATTTCTAGACTCCAAATTCCAAAGTCCGAATTCTTTGAACAGTAGGTTCTGAATGGTCAATATAATTGGTTCCGAATCTTCAAACTTCCATCTTCCTAATTCATAATGATTCATGTTGTATTTCTTTTATGAAAACATCCTCAAGATCAAAAAAAGACAATCCTTGCAATCCTTCTCTTCCTTCATCTTGGACCTAACAATCTCCCCCTTTGGATTTTGTAGTCCTCTAAGATTTCATAAATCACCAAACATTGTAACCTCATGAAATGGATTACATATCAATAATTCTAACCCTACATGAGCTAAATCGTTGTAGAAAACAAGAATCATTGACACCAAAACCATGTTGTCCCTAGGTAGTGAAAATGACATATTCAGCTTCATAAATCTGCATCTTCATACATCTTGTAAACAACCTCATGTTCTTTTCTAAAACCACTCCAACAAATAGTTAGAATAGTTCACATACACAAGTAGTGTAACGACCCGAAATTTTGAATAAATATCGTTTCCAACTTTTATGTGTTATTTTATTTTATTTTTATACTCAACAAAAATGTTTCATTTGATAACATGAGTGTAATTAAAATGAGACCATTGGGTTTTGACTGGTATATCACCATTGGTCAATATGACCGCGGGAAACTAAACATTTTGATTATTGTCACCAAATACATGTAATATTGGTTAATTATTATAGAAAGAATATTTGATGGCCTCACCCAGTAGTCTTGGACCGATCGAAACCCATCTAACAGAACTTGGGAAGGAGGTAGCACCACTGGGCTTTGCTCTGGACCAAACCCAAGCCGAACTTAATCGTGTGAAGCTAGAACAGAATCGGCTTCCTGAGAATTTCATCCTTATAGAAATTACTACTCGTGCGATGTTGGCCGAGCCTCCCTCGGATTCTCTCACCTTAGCACACCTTACACTTAGGTCCTATGTTGGTGTGATAAGGGGCTATATAAGGAGATCGCAATTGCCTTGTGTAACCCTTTTTTTAAATATAAATTTTGATTTCTTCTTATGATGAAGTTTATGAATTTTCAAATGTCTGGATAAATATAGTATGCATATTTTTGATAAATTTTAGAAAAAGGATATTTTAAAAATGTTTAGGTAAACCTTAAATAATTAAAAATGTGTAATAATTTTTAAAAAATGGTCTTCTACAATTATTTTCAGTACAAAATTTAGAGTCAATAAGATCAACATATTTTTCGATGAATATTAAATTATGAATAGTGATTTTATTCTTAGGATTAGTAATGTGAAAAAATGGATTAGTAATCTCACTTAATGAAAATATTAATATAATCTAGGCACCTTGATTAAGTAATGTGATTCAATAAAATGGTTAAATAACAATTTCATAAATTATTATTATAGTATTAGTTTTTTTGATTGAATAGTGTTTTTTAATTAAAAATTAAATTAAAAATATTTAGAAAATTATTTTTATAAAATGGATTTCATTTTTGAACTCAGAGCATCGATATTATGTGAAGGTAATTTTGGGGGTTTTTTCTGAAAAAAATGAATTTTCGGGGAATTGTGTATTTATTTAAAAAATAAATTAAAAATGTTTAGAAATTTATTTTTATAAAATGGAGTTCATTTTTGAAATCAGAGAAATGATATTTGGTTAAGGTGAAATTTTGGGATTTTTCTGAGAACGTTGAATTTTCAGTAAATAGTAAAAATACAGTTTTAGGGTTTCGGTATTTTTAATGACATCATAACTATGTCATGATGATATCATGTGATATTTTATGGGATGGCCGACCAAAAGTGATTAATTATTGTATTGGGGGCCCCATGTGTCCTAACATCATGGGAAATATCTTGGGAGAGCACATGGTTTTGAGAAACCCACTTATGAGGTGTCCCTTGGCCATTAATGTCTTGTCCCCTCTCTTTCCCTATAAATACCAAGCCATTCTCTCATACTTTGGACTCAAAAATCATTCCAAAAAATTTTCTGGTCTCTTTACCTCCCAAGGAGTCATCCCAAGGTTCCCACAAGCCCTCAAGGTCCCATCCTTTGAGTTTTAAGAGTTACGTTTTAAGGTGAGGGATCTGACCTCTCTTTTTCTTTTCAAAAAATCTCATTTATGTAATTTCTTTTATGCTCCATGTTCATAGGTTAAATGATGTTATTTTACACTCCTCTTACTGCCCTTTTCATGTTCATATAATGATATATCCCCACTTACTCTCATTATTTCTTTTTATGACGTTTTAAGTGGCGCCGTTTGGCTGCCGAAATTTTTTAAACGGATTTTTTCTCCCTTCTCATTTTTTCAAGATCTAATTTCATATAAAGTATTTCAAGTTACTTTTTATTATGTTGGGGTATGATATCTAAATTCATCATACTGATCTTTTATGATCATATGATGAGATACCGCATTTAATCTCTTCAATTCAGTATTTTGAAGTTTTAAGTGGCGCCGTTAGGCTACCGAATTTTTAAGTGGTTCTTTCACCTTTCTCCTTTTTCAAAGATCTAATTCAATTTCAAGTCTTTAAAGTTACTTTTAATTATGTTGGGGGTATTATATATAAATATATCATACTGATCTTTTATGTTCATATGATTAGAGACCCTATTTGATCTCATCAATTCATTTTTGTTGAACTTTAAGTGGCATGGTTAGACTGCCAAATTTCTAAGGGGTTCTTTCACCCTTCTCGTTTTTAAGATCTACTTTCATGTCAAGTCTTTATGGTTCCTTTTTATTATGTTGGGGTATGATATCTATATCTATCATACTGATCATTTATGTTCATATGATGAGAGACCCTATTTTATCTCGTCAATCCATTTTTGGATGTTTTAAGTGATGCTGTTAGGCTGCTGAATTCTCATAAGAGAAATCTTATTTTTTTTCTTCCTTTCAAGTTTATCATTTCATATGGTATATCATTAAAATTTCGTTACCATATTCTTAAATACTATATATTATGTTACCCTACTATTTTATGTATAATTTTTTGTGGGTGACCCATTTCCCCTCTCTTTTCAATGTCTTCTAAAACCATGTATCGTAGACGTTATGCTGCATTGTTTTCGTCTCAAAATGCCTCCCTCTTTATCTCAATATTATTTTATTTTATTAAGTGAATACTCAATGCTCTTATTTATAAAGTGGTATTAACATATATATCAAAATGTTCTATTTTAAATTATGGGATTTACATACATGAAAACCGCTTTCCCTTTTCCGTGGGTTTAAAGTGACATAAAGATCATGTCTTTAAAGAAGTTTTTAAAACGTTATGATTATGAAATGAAACCCATTTATTTTATTCTATATGGGTTGTTTATGAAATTATTGATGATGATATATGGGGCTCACATGATAATAAAGACATGTCAAGGGTGCGCCCAGATAGCGCACTAATGCATTGGGTAAAGACTTAATCTCTAGAGATGACTTTTTAGACTGATACCTTGGTGAATAACCTTGGTAATTTTTAATGACACCGTGGGGATGGACCTTGGTGAAACGAAATGATTGTCAATATTAAATGTTGCAGCCACATCTTCATGTTATGAAATATTTTATTTTTATTATGATATATCTCATGATTTCATTCTCATTCCTTATAGTTCTTTTCATGACCTTATTGAAGTATATCAAGTTCACATGTAAAATGTTTCTCTTGTTTCCCTTACTGGGCCTTCTATTCACCCTTTAATTTGATGTATGTCCCCATGTTATGAGATGCAGTAATGAACCTAGGATGAAAATGAGGAGAAGCCTTTCAAGTGTTTAAGAAGAATGTTTTATGTTTTCATGTTTTATGTTCCTGGTTTCCAAGACACTAAACCATAAATATCCTCGGTTTTGTAAAATGTAATGAATGTTTATGTGATAAAAAGGCAGGATTCTATGGTTGGTATCAAAGGATGGTTTAATTATTTTTGGAAATTAGGATATGAGAACTATAGGAAGAAACCTATAGAACAGTTTAAATATAGGAAATCTTTCTTTTATTTTCGTGAGTATTGAGTAAGGGGTTGCCAAGAAAATAAATCCCTGTCTAGATACAAGCAGGTAGAGGTGGCTCTGGCATAGATGTACATAGGGGTAAAACCCTATAACACCTCTTTGAGCTAGACTCGAACGGGAACTAGTACACGACAATGGGCCTTTCTGCACTCTTGGTTACGACACTCCCGAGGGATATGCTTTGGTAAATTCATAAGCTTAGTATGAACCATTATTAAAAAAACGAAGATAAATTAAAATAAAGATTCACATAAGAATATATGATCATGGATTACCTAGTTTGAAACCTAGGGGATCACAAGTTTGGGTATAATTTTCTTCTACAAGTTATCCTTATATGCATTGAGTTCCTTTTCATGAGTGTTGGCTATGTATTTAAGCCCCTAATTATACATTATCTTCTTAGTTAATGGTGGGAAATGGAAGAACATGTCCCAACAACCAATGTGATAGGAAATGCGACGATTGCTGTATTAATATGATATAGATGATTAGGGGATTAAAAGATGATTATTATTTTGAAAGATGTTCACTATTTTTGGGACCCTATATGATCGAGGTAAATAGATTACTATTGTATTTTCATTGAGAAGTAAGGTTGACTTATATTTTGAAGAATCGATGAATTTAAGGTGGACTTATAGTAATTTAGGTTACTTATGGGAATGATTAACCTATATCGGAAAAAATAGGTTTAGGTTAGATACTGTTGTTATAAGATGTTAGGAGTGGTTGATGTTGTTTGGAGATAAACAATGAAGATTATTTTTGAAGACTATGATATCAAATCCCTCTTGTATTTTGGTTTCAATCTTTGTTTTGTTTATTTTGAGGAATTTTAAGGGCCGTTATTTATAGAATGGTCTATGATGAACTTTGGGTATTACCATGGAACATTGAAGATTTAAAAGTAGTTTCCATTCCTTTGGGATTTTTTTTGAAGAGTTCTATTACCTTACCCTTTCTGTTTTTGGGATAATGTTTAAAGATAGATGAAATCGATAGTTAATCTTATGTGGAATATGTGATTCTCTAGAAGATGATTCTTCTGTTTTGATGAGACCAAGTAGTTTTGAATGCTCATCGTTTGGAGAAAATATTTTTTTGGGTAGAAACTTATTAAAGGATGAAAATCTACATAAAAGTAGGTATATTTTCTATGTAGTTAATGAATTCTTCAAAATTATGAAAAGGAACGTAAAACAAAAATGTTGTTGGTTTACGTTTCCTACAAGGTAATCAAAGACAGTTTACACACATCATATGATTGGGATTTTCTTATGGTTAACTTTCTCTTAATCATGTTTTCTATCACTCTCCCTCAGAACGTGACCCTTTGTTTTCTCTTCAAAGTCCATGTTTTCCTACATTGAATCCTAGTGTGGGTTAACTCAGGTGACCTTTGTACTTCCCTTTCTTTCTTTTAAAGTAATAGTTTTACGGACTCCTTTTCCGATGTGGGGCATTCAATGATATTTCAAAACCCACTTTTAAAAATTGCGAGGATGCTATTTCTTAATGGGGGAAGATTGTAACGACCTGAAATTTTGAATAAATCTTGTTTCCTTATTTTATGTGTTATTTTATTTTTTTTATACTAAACAAAAATGTTTCATTTGATAACATGAGTATAATTAAAATGAGACCGTTGGGTTTTGACTGGTATATGGCTATTGGTCAATATGACCGCTGGAAACTAAGCGTTTTGATTATTGTCTCTGAATACAAGTAATCATGGTTAATTATTATAGAAAGAATATTCGATGGCCTCACCGAGTTGTCTTGGACCAATCGAATCCCATCTAAAAGAACTTGGGAAATAGGTAGCACCACTGGGATTTTCTCTGGAACAAACCCAAGCCTAACTTCATCGTGTGAAACTAGAACAGAATCGCCTTCGTGAGAAGTTCAACCTGATATAAATTACTACTCGTGCGATGTTGGTCGAGCCTCCCTCGGATTCACTCACCTTAGAAGACCTTACACTTTGGTCATATGCTGGTGTGATAAGGAGCTATATAAGGAGACCGTAACTGCCTTGTGTAACCCTATGTTTTAAAATAAAATATTTATTTCTTCTTATGATGATGTTTATGAATTTTCAAATGTCCGGATAAATATAGTATGCATATTTTTGATGAATTTTAGAAAAAGGATATTTTAAAAATGTTTAGGTAAACCTTAAATAATTAAAAATGTGTAATGATTTTCAAAAAATGGTCTTCTATAATTATGTTCAATACAAAATTTAGAGTCTAATAAGATCAACATATTGTTTGATGAATAGTAAATTATGAATAGTGATTTTACGCTTAGTATTAGTAATGTGACCAAAGGGATTAGTAATCTCACTTAATGAAAGTATTAATATAATCTAAGCACCTTGATTAAGTAATGTGATTCAATAAAATGGTTAAATAACGGTTTCATAAATTATTATTGAAGTATTAGTTTTTTTACGAGTGAATAGTGTTTTTTAATTAAAAAATTAATTAAAAATATTTAGAAAATTATTTTTTATAAAATGGATTTCATTTTTTAACTTAGAGCATCGATATTATGTTAAGGTAATTTTTTGTGGTTTTTTCTGAAAAAAATGAATTTTCGGTGAATAGTTTTTTTATTTAAAAAATAAATTAAAAATATTTAGAAAATTATTTTTATAAAATGGAGTTCATTTTTGAAATCATAGCATTGATATTTGGTTAAGGTGAAATTTTGGGATTTTTCTGAGAAAGTTGAATTTTCAGTGAATAGTAAAAATACAGTTTTAGGGTTTCGGTATGTTTAATGACATCATAACTGTATCATGATGATATAATGAGATATTTTATGGGTTGGCCGACCAAATGTGATGAATTATTGTATTTTAGTCCCCATGTGGCCTACCATCATGGGAAATATCTTGGGAGAGCACATGGTTTTGTGAAACCCACTTATGAGGTGGCCCTTGGCCATTAATGCCTTGTCCCCTCACTTTCCCTATAAATACGAAGCCATTATCTCATCATATGGACTCCAAAATCATTCTCAACGAAGTTCGGGTCTCCTTACCTCCCAAGGAGTCCTCACAAGGTGACCCCAAGCCCTCAAGGTCCCAATCATTGAGTTTTAAGAGTTACGTTTTAAGGTAAGGGATCTGACCTCTCTCTTTATTTTCAAGAAATCTCTTTTATGTAATTTCTTTTATGCTGTATGTTCTTATGTTAAAGGATGTTATTTTACACTCCTCTTACTTCTCTTTTAATGTTTATATAATTAGATATCCACTCTTACTCTCATTATTTCGTTTTATGATGTTTTAAGTGGCGCCGTTAGGCTGCCAAATTTTTTGTAACAGATTCTTTCTCCCTTCTCATTTTTTCAAGATCTTATTTCATGTAAAGTATTTAAAGTTCCTTTTAATTATGTTAGGGTATGATCTATAAATTTATCATACTGATATTTTATGATCATATGATGAGAGACCCCATTTGATCTCTTCAATTCAGTATTTTGAAGTTTTAAGTGGCGTTGTTAGGCTGCGGAATTTTTAAGTGGTTCTTTCACCTTTCTACATTTTCAAAGTTCTAATTCCATGTCAAGTCTTTCAAGTTTCTTTTTATTATGTTTGGGTATGATCCCTAAATCTATCATAATGATATTTTATGTTAATATGATGAGATACACTATTTTATCTCATCAAATCATTTTTGTTGAAGTTTAAGTGGCATCGTTATTCTGCCAAATTTCTAAGGAGTTCTTTCACCCTTCTCGTTTTCAAGATCTACTTTCATGTCAAATCATTCAAGTTCCTTTTTATTATTTTGGGGAATGATCTCTATATCTATCATACTGATCATTTATGTTTATATGATGAGAGACCCTATTTGATCTCGTCAATCCATTTTTGGAAGTTTTAAGTGACGTCGTTGTGCTGCCGAATTCTCAAAAGAGAAATCTTATTTTTGTCTTCCTTTCAAGTTATTCTTTTCATATGGTATATCATTAAAATTTCATTACCATGTTCTTAAATACTATATATTCTGTTCCCCTATTGTTTTATGTATCATTTTTGAGTGGGTGACCCATGTCCCCTCTTTTTTCAATGTCTTCTAAAACCATGAATCGTAGACGTTATGCTGCATAGTTTTCGTCTCAAAATGCCTCCCTCTTTTTCTAAAAAATATATTATGTTATTAAGTGATTACTCAAAGCTCTTATTTATACAGGGGTATTCACATATATATCAAAATTTTCTATTTTAAATTCTGGGATTTACATACATGAAAACCACTTTCCCATTTCCGTGGGTTTAAAGTGACATAAAGATCATGACTATAAAGCAGTTTTTAAAACATTATGATTATGAAATGAAACCCATTTCTTTTATTCTATATGGGTTCTTAATGAAATGATTGTTGATGATATATGTGGCTCACATGATAATAAAGAAATGTCAAGGGTGTGCCCAGATAGCGCTCTAATGCATTGGGTAAAGACATAATCTCTAGAGATGACTTTTTACAATGATACCTTGGTGAATAACATTGGTAATTTTTAATGACACCTTGGGGATGGACCTTGGTGACGAGAAATGATTTTCAATATTAAATATTGCAGCCTCATCTTCATGTTTTGAAAAATTTTGTTTTTATTATGATACATCTCATGATTTCTTTCTCATGACTTAAAATTCTTTTCATGACCTTATTAAAGTATCTCAAGTTCCCATGTAAAAGTTTTCTCTTGTTTCCCTTACTGGGCCTTCTGCTCACTCTTCATTTTGATATATGTCCCCAGGTTATGAGATGCAATAATGAACCTAGGATGAACATTAGGATAATCCTTTCAAGTGTTTAAGAATAATGTTTTATGTTTTCATGTTTTAAGTTCCTGGTTTCCAAGACACTAATCCTTAAAGATCCTCATTTTTCTAAAATGTAATAAAAGTTTATGTGATAAAAAGGCAGGATGCTATAAGCAGTGCTATATTCATAGCTTACCCACAACTAACTCTGTAAACAATATATCTATGATACAAACAACTTCTCCCCTTGAAAAAACAATCCAAAGGTAAGATGATAGAGGGAACAGAGAAACATACCGTACCATGAAGAGAAAGAGGTTGTACACCCATGTTCAACCTCAATATTGAGAATGATTCCATCGGTAAGGGTTTCGTGAAAATATCAGAAACATGTTCAGAAGACGAAACATATTCATGTTTCAGTTCATTCTTTTACACATGCTCTTTGATGAAATGATATTTGATGTCAATATGTTTTGATAGAGAATGTTGGTCTGGATTTTTGGTATGATTAATTGTGCTTTGATTATCACAGCCCAAGAGCAAGTGCAACATTACATCAACTAACAAATCTTCCAACTATGTTTTAATCCAGAGAAGTTGAGTAGCAGCCACGGTTGTAGCAACATATTCAGCTTCAGCTGTACTGAGTGTCACAGAATTCTGCTTCTTCAAGTGCCAGCCAACACAAATTTTTCCCATAAATAACACTGCACCAGATGTGGATCTTCTATTATATACAATTCATTCCCAATCTGCATTCGAATATACAAACAAATCAATTTTATTTGAACCACTATACTTGATTCCGAATTATGATGTGCCTTTTATGTATCTGGGAATTCTATTTCTAGAAACAAGATGTGATTATTTAAGAGAACTCTGAAATATTGCACATAAGGTAACAGAAAAAAAATATTTGTCCTTGATGCAGTCAAGTGTAATAAACATCCAATCATCATTCAATATTATTTTTTATCAACTTCTTTTCATTCATCATATTTTCTTAGCATTGTTCCCACTGAGATAGGAGATGATACCGGTTTTGAGTTTCCATACGAAACTTCTTAAGAAGTTCTGTAGCATACTTCTCACTGGAGAGAAAAATTAATTCTTTTTGTTGAAAAATTTGTAACCCAATAAAGTATCTCATTTCACCCAACATGGACATCTCAAAGACGTTCTTCATTTCTTTAGAAAACCTTTCATATCTTCTTTCATCATTTCCATAAAAAATAATGTTTTCAACCAAGACAATCACAATGAGAGAATGATTTTGGCTATCCTTGATGTACAGATTGCTATCAAGTCTTCCTTTCATGAAGTTCATCTCTTTTAAGAAAGTATTTAGTTCGGAGTACGATTCTCTTAGAGCTTTCTTTATCCCATACAAGGCTTTCTTCAACCTGCACACATAACATTCATTCGTCCCAATAAAAAAGCCACATGGTTACTCAATATAAACTTCTTCTTTGAGATCACCATTAAGAAATGAGGATTTAACATCCATTTGAAATATTATGTTGCCTCATTGCACAGAAATAGAAAGAACGATTCAGATAATTTATAATCTGGACATCGGAGAAAAAGTTTCTTCAAAGTCAATTAATTCAATATGAGAGTATCATTTTCAAACCAATCTTGCTTTATTTCTGATAACTTCACCTTCTTCAATTAGGTTGTTCCGGAAGACCTACTTTGTGCCAATAATGTTCTCATTTTTAGGCTTGGGTATGTGTTACCATGTATCATTCATTTCAATCTGATCCAATTCTTCATTCATGTCTTGAACCCATTCTGGATGCTCAAATGTTTCCTTAACATCATTTGGTTCCACTTTGGAATACACAGATGTTTGTGATATGGAATTTATTTTTTGAACCATGTGATGTTGATCGCCAATTATGTTATGAGAATGAACTTGTTTCATCAACCTTTGATACGTTTTTCGTGTGCCTTCCTCATCACATGATATTGCTGAATCTGATTCTTCATCTTTATTAGGATTACAATTCATTGCATCCTTATTAGAATCATTAAATTCATCTTCCTCATCTTCCTTGTCTGTCGCGACATGCTTATAATTCCCTATATTTTCAATGACTTTTACATCAACTACATCCACCATTATACCTGTTTCTATGTTAAAGCATTTATAACCTCTTCCTTCTGGAGCATAAACTAGAAAAATTCCATCTTCCCCTTTCTGATCGAGTTTTCCACTACTTCCACCTTTCATCTTTATGATGCATGAGCTCCCAAAAACATTATCATGATTTATATTTGGAGAAATGCCATAAAAGAGTTCATATGGAGTCTTTTTTTGAGCCATGTAGAAACATTGATTTTGAATATAAATAGTTGTACTTATAGCTTGCCTCCAAAAGTAATGAGTAAGTACATGTTCAAGTAACACGGTTCTTCCCATTTCTACCATGCTTCTGTTATTTCTTTCAGCAACCCTATTTTGTTGAGGTGTATATGGAGCACTATATTCATGCTGAATCCCATGATTCTCAAGATAGTATTAAAATTCATTACTTATGTACTCACCACCATTATCTGTTCCCAATTTCTTTACAGAGTACTCACATTCTTTCTCATCTTTCCTTCTGATGCTTTTAAACATTTTTAGGGTATCTGGCATGTGCTTAATAAACATAACACATGTAATGCTACTAAAATCATCAATGGAGGTGGTGAATTACTTGTCTCCATTTTTTGATTGTATTCCCATTAGACCTCATATATCAGAATGTATTATCTCAAGGGGTTGTTTTGAACAAATGTCAACCTTCTTATGCACAATAATTGTAATAATTCCTTTCTGATAGGTAGTGCAACACCAATCTCTTCTTCTTGGAAAATATGGAATATCTCAAACACAACCCCTTTTAGATAACTTGATCATATTTCTCTGACACATGTGTCCAAGTCTTATGGGCCACAACTAATTTTCTTCCACAAATCTCATGTAACAAGTTTTTTTAGAATATTCAACCTGAAACAGATTTCCTTTAGTTCTTTTCACTCTTGAAACAATCTCCCCATCTTCTTCACTTTTCACAACAAATACATTTTTCGTGATGATAACTTTTTTACCCTCATCACACAATAGTGATACAATCAGCAAGTTGTGCTTCAGCCAATCAACATACAGAGTTTTCTTGGACATCTATTTTTCCTTCCCAATGATGGATGATCGAACACCTTTGATTTTTAATGATTCATCATTTCCAAATGTCACAATTCCTTATGTAAACATTTTCACATTATTTTGAAACTTCATGTATCTTGTCATATGTGAAGAACACCCACTATCAAGTATCCAGGTTCGTTCTTCCTTTATAAATTTTAGAGTAGTTTCAACAACAAGAGCTTTTTATTCATTCACTTCATTCTTCTCCTTCAGCTTCTGAGAATTAAGAACTTTCTGTTGAGCTGCTAACAGCACAAGACATCCCTTTTCAAGATGTCCTGGTATTTTACACCTTTTTAAAATAGTCTCCAGAGGCTGGAGCCTATTATCTGTCTCGACATCATTCTTCTCAACTATCATACAAAAAACCTTTTCATTCTTCTTCCTTTGAGGAGATTGATTCCACCTCAATCTCTGCCATTCATAACTTATGGGGTGGTGGTAATAATGTTGATTGAACCAACACATATTCTATGTATGCCTGAATCCACCACAATACCAAAAGTACCCATAGAAGAAGTACCTTCTTCTAAAGCTTTTGTTTTGATACTTATTTGTTGCTCTTTATTCAGCACCACCAACCATTCTTATGTTAGAAAGATTGATCTACTGGAATTCTGATTTTTCTTATTTTCCACCAGTGTTAGAATTAGATATCCTAGAAACATTATAGTTCCCAGCAAAAATGGTCTGGGCCACATAAATATCTTTCTCATCTTTCTTCTTCACATCAACCTATTTATTCTTCTGTTGAATTTTCTCAGGATTTGCTTGTGGAGAGCTTTCCCCTACAAAAGTTTCCAAGTATTGAAAAAATATTTTTCTTAACTCAACATCTGAGAGATTCCTTTGAACGAGCTCTAATTCATCCTCTTTTGAATTCATCTTAACTATCATTTTCTCATTTTGGTTTTCCCATCATCATGTGACTTCTTCAAATTTTCAAGTTCTTTCTCATGTTCTTCATTATCATTAGCATGATTTCATGTTGAGGAACATTCATCTTCCAAATTTTTGTTATGTTTCTCTAGCCTCCTGATCTTCCTTAAACATTCCTTCAATTCTTCTTTCAGATGCATCTCAAGCTGAGTTTCTTCATCTTCTGAGCTGCTGCTTCTGAAATCTTCATCATTCACTATTACAATGAATGTATTTTCAACACCATGCTTAACTGGATAAAAACGTGTAGTATATACCCTTACACTCATGAAGCACTGTGAAACAATCACTACAGTGCGTGTGAACCGTCTTTGCACAATAGGGAAATGTCTGTTTTGTTGTAACAACTTATGTTACCTGAACATCCTTTAAAATACACATCTGTAAGAATGTTCAACACAAATCTTCACTTCCTTACACAGAAGAAAGGCAATGACTCCTTGCAATTGAGATAGATCAATTACAGTCTGATCTTCCCATTCTGAATCTCCAATCAGAATTTTAACTATGAATTCTATTCTTCACTCTAATTCTTCAATCCAAGTATTCCTCAGTCTGAGAAACTCAATACAGTGATAACCAGTACTGATTCCCCATTCTGAATCTCCACTCAGAATTCTTCACTACGAATTTTCACTCAGAATCTCCACTCTGAATCTACACTCCTAATTCTTCACTTTGACTCTGAATCTTCAATCTGAGTTTTCTTTAATCCGAGAATCTCAATATGGTGTCGACCAGTAAAAAAATTCTTGTTTCAATTGAAACTGCAATGAAAACATAGTCGACCACACACTTCTTTCTCTCTCTAGATTATTAGAGCTTATCTCACTACAACATCATCAATCAATTTAATTAGTACTCTGATATCATTTTATAGGTTCTCCAATGTGTTCTTAGGTAGGAAAAAATAATAATTTTCCAACTCACATAAATTCACCCAAATCATAATTTCTCCGGAAATCTCTGAGTTACTAAGACTTTCCAATGCTTCTATAATCTTATCGAATCTTCTTCCCTTTCACCTGATTTATAGCTTTGGCCTTTTCTAAATCTGACCTCGTTACGCAGGTTTCTCAGAGTCACATTCTCGGATCGACTCTTCTTTTCTTCCTCGACATGACACCATTTCAATTCTCAGTATGAACCTTCTTTATTAATTGATACCGAAGATTTTGAACTCTCGGTATGGCTTCTCTAGATCTCGATACGACTTCACTAGTTCTTGTTATGACATTATTATTCTCGGTACAGCTCTTCCAGATTCTTGGAATGGCTTTTGGTTCTGGATACGACTTCTTCAATTCTCGGTACGACTTCAGGTTCTCGAATTCACCAATTCTCGGAGTAGACTCTGCCCATCCTAATACGAACATCAGAATCAAGAAGTCTACTACGAACTTCTTGCTACAAACTTATGACTCAGGAAGTTGACTTTGATCTTATGGCTACGAACTTTTGACTCAGTAAGTTGACTATGCACTTCTGGCTATGAACTTCTGATACAAGAAGTTGACTCCAAAAAATCTGTGCAGGATGTAGACTCCACAAATTCTATTCAGGAAGTCAACTCCGCACTTCTTAATCTTATAACTACCTCACTGTGGAGTCAGTAAGGTTTTCCTTATGAATTTTCCATTCCTTCTTGATTTGAAAATCACAAAGCCCTTAACTTTATGGAAAATCACTTTTATAAGGAAAATCGCTTTTATAAGGAAAATCGATTTTATAAGGAAAATTGCTTTTGTAAGAAAAAATTTCCTTATCATACTTTCCTTCATATTTTTCCTAAGTATAAAATTCGAATTCATTTCTGTTTTCTCAGATTTGTTTGAAATATTGATAAAAATTATTCTGTTTTAGGATCCGAATTCTGGATAACAACTATAAGGAAGCTTCAATCCGAATTCCAGATGAGAACTGTAATAAATTATCATTCTGAATTCCGGATAAGAACTCTTACTAAGTTCGATTCCAAATTCAGGATACGAATCCTTATGAAGTTCGACAACGAAATCTCATTACGAATTCTAATGACGAATTCTCATTACAAATTCTGATAATGAATTTTCATTAAGATTTATGATGAAGAATTCTCATTACGAATTCTGATGATGAATTATCATTCCGAATTCTGGATACGATTTCTCATTACGAATTCCTAAGATGAAATCTCATTACGAATTCTGATGATGAATTCCCATTACGAATTCTGATGAGAAATTCTCATTACGAATTCTGATGACGAATTCGCATTCCGAATTCTCATTCCGAATTCACCTATTAAATAGAATCTGATCATCTTTGTTTTATACACTCTGAATTTCCGAATTTACACTCCAAACATTCATTTTGCTAATGCCTTTATATTTTGACTACTCTTTATTATTTTCTTTACACTCCAAACTTTAACTATTAATCTTCACTCCGAATCTTTTGAGTTAGATTTTAAACAGTTTTGTATATTCTATTACACTTGTTTTTTTATAAAACGATGTTGTATATTCTGTTACACTTGTTTTCTTATAAAACGATGTCGTGTATTCTGTTATGAACTAACCGTTGGTTATGTTAAACGTGTACAGGTCCCTCCGATCTTTAAGGAAAATCTTACCGTTGGGAAGGAGGCCGACCTTACCTATAAATAGGAGCTCATTTGAAAGAGCTCACAGCTGAAAGGCTGACTGATCATCGACTCATGTGATTACATGCTTGAAGTGATTTCTAGAGAGATAGGCTCTTATTAAATCTCAAAGCTTCGTGCGACTCCGAATGTTGGTGATTACATTCGAGGACTTCCGGGGATAGGAAGACAGAGGTGCCAACTACCATGAAGTTCGAGGGCTTCCATGCTAAGGAAGACAGAGGTTGCCAACTACCTTGAAGTTGAGGGCTTGCGAGGATAGCAAGACAGAGACACTCTGATCTTCGTATCGAGGGCATAGCCTAGTGTGGGTAAGACAGACTTACTTAAAATTATAAATCAAGGGACCTTTATCCAAGGTTGTTGGATACCCTTATCTTTGGGTTAAAAGACTATTATCTTGTTACTTGTAGTTCTACTACTCGTTTATTTCCGCTGCATTTTGTATCATAAGGAAAGTATAACATCCTTATACTTCATTACTTGTACTCTGTTTCATTTAGATTCTATACGCTTTAAGGTAGAATCTAATATTGTAACTTTTATTATGTTTCAATTTCCGGAACCATATTTCTGGAACCTACTTTCGGAATCTATTTCCAAGTATGCATTCGGTGTTAGAGGTGTTGTGAATTTTCTTATTTTAACTTTGTTAAACTTAGCCCTTTCCTTTGCTTAAGGAAAACATAGTTATTTGAAACTAACTTTAAAGGTTCCAAAGGAATTTTTAAAGTATACAATTCACCCCCCCCCTCTTGTATATTGAACATCTACATCATTATTTCGATCCTACAATTGGTATCAAAGAAGGTTTCTGAAATACTTATACTCACATATATGTTTTTATTGCTCACATTATCATTCCGAACTTTTCTATTCCGAACATTGTTATTACGAATCTTTTCTACTAACAAATTTGTGTGCCGAAGGTTATTTTTAGTATGGTGGGAATTAATGTTGGTTCAATTGATAATCTAAATCCTACAAGACTACCGATCATTGATGGTAATGATAATGAATGTTGGAGAGATCGAATGAAGATTTTTGTTATCAATACTGGAGTAGACAATTTTGTTATGCTTACTGGTGATTATAAAATTCCTGACATGGAAGTCAGAAATTTCACTAACCAGGAAAAGAAAGAATATCAACTCAACTATAAGGTACACAATACTTTACTGTGCTAAATGACTAGAAATATATATATCCAAATTTCTTCTTGTGAAGCAGCTAACTGTATCTGGAAGAAGTTAGAAGTTACACACTTTGGAACTTCTAAGGTGATTGAGACGAGGAGAGCTATGCTTAGAGCTGAATATCTTGGATTCAAATTTCCTTATGGAGAACTAATATGTAACATATAATAGAGATTTATGACTATCGGCAACAGCCTATAGTCTATGGGAGAGAAAGGTTTAGATGATGAATCTCTTGTGAATAAGATAATTGATATCATGCCCAAGGAGTGGGAATCCAAATGAACAGCTGTAGATGAGAACAGGAAAGTGACTCAGATTACTATTGATGAGTTATTTGGAACTCTTCTCCAACATGAAACCAGAATGAAGAGAGATGCTGACAACATCAAAAAGAAAAATAGAAATGGAACTGTTGCTTTTGCAACAACATCAAATAATATGAAAACTAAGACTCCTGAGAGAGTAACCAGATCCAAGTCTAAGAATGTTATTTTCCAGTCCAAATCTAGTGAGAGTTAAGTATCAGAAAATGAGTTAGAAAATCTTGCTCGTAGGATGAACAAGATAGTTGGCCAGAGAAATTTCCAATCCAAGTATAAGAAAAAGGACAGAAAAGATAATAAAGTTAGAGAAGTTACTTGTTATGAATGCTAGAGAGTTGAACATATTAGACCAGATTTCCCTATGCTCAAAAAGAAAGATAGGAAAGAAAGACATTCAGATAGGAACAGAAAGAAGTATTATAAAGAAAAAGCTAAGAATGTTCTGAAAGTTAATGACCCCTGGTGTGCCATTGGTGGTGACTCTTAAGATGAATCTTCTGATTTTGAATCTTCAGGACAAAAGAATCTTGGTCTTATAGCCAGATTACCTATTGATAATCATTGTCTTATGGATAAGGTACGAAATGCTGAATCATTGACCAATGTTTCTTTAAATTCCAATGATAGTAAGTATTATAACTCTTCTGATGAAGAATCATCTTCTGATGAGGAAAATACTTTACCTACTTATAAAGAAGTCTCTAGGATTCCTTAAATTCATGAAATTGAGAATTCCAAACTCAATAAAAAACTTGATAAGGAAAACTCTAGAGATTCTATTCTTACAAAAGAGATATCAGATCTTTCTAAAGATCATGATAAGAAAAATGCTTATTTTGAAAGTATTTCAAAAAATCTTGATGAAGTATGTTCTGAGAAGAACAAACTTTCTAAAGAATTAGAAAAAGTTATTTCTAATAAAAATGTTTTCGAGCCTAAATCTAGTTCTAAAACTAATGATTTTGAGGATAAAAACATGGTTATAAAACTGATGTCTGAAATTTTTTCCTTAAAGAAGTTTTTATCAAACTTTACCTATGGTAATGAAAATTTTGATAAAATGTATTCCCAAATACGACCTTTAAGAAATAAATCTAGATTTGGTTATACCCATGCAAAACCAGTTTTTAGTAACAACTATTTTGTTCTTAAAAGTTCCCCATTTTGTACCAAGTGTCACTATGGTGGTCACTGGGAAAATAATTATTCCTTAAACAAAACCCAATCTTTAGGTTTTCACAAAGCTTATTTCTCTAAGAAGATGTGGGTACCTAAAATTTTATTATCTGAAAATCTCGGATCCAAACAAATTTGGATTCCGAAAGTCTAATTTTATTCTTTATTTCAGGAAAATAAAGAGAGTACCAGCAACAATACATGGTACATGGATAGTGGATGTTCCGGGCACATGACTGGTAACAAAAGCTATTTTGAAAATATTATCAAAACGAAAGGAGGAAAAGTAACTTTCGGAGATAATGCTAATGGTGAGATTATTGGTATTGGTAATATTTTTCTTCTTGGTAAAACCTTGATTTCAAATGTTCTTTTTGTTAAGGGTCTTAAGAACAACCTCATTAGCATATGTCAGTTATGTGATTAAGGTTACCTTGTGAATTTTAGGAATGATAAGTTTTTAGTTCACAATTACAAGGAATTATTTATTCTCTCAGCCAATAGGCAAGATAATGTTTACACCTTAAACTTAGAAGAACTTAGAAGCCAAGATTTACCTTGCCTTAGTGCAAATGAAGATCATTCTTGGTTATCACATAGAAGACTAGGTCACTGTAATCTTAGGAACCTATGTAAACTCTCTAAGAAGAAACTAGTTAAGGATCTACCGGAGCTTAGATTTGATTCTTCTAAAGTTTGTGATCCATATCAATATGGAAAGCAACATAAATTTAGTTTTAAATCAATCGGTGAAGTCTCAACAACCAATGCATTACAGTTAGAGCACATGGATCTTTTTGGACCAACACAAACTGGAAGTATTGGAGGCAAATACTATGTGTTTGTACTAGTTGATGATTACACTAGATTTACTTTGGATTATTTTTTAGCAAAGAAATATGAATATTTTTCATATTTCAAAAGTTTTAGAGCTCATGTTAAAAATGAAAAAAACCTTCCATTGAAAACTATTCACAGTGATCATGGTGGAGAATTTCAAAATTCTGATTTTGAAACTTTTTGTAGTAAAAAAGGTATTACTCAAAAATTTTCAGCACCTAGAACTCCTCAACAAAATGGTGTAGTTGAAAGAAGAAATAGAATTATTCAAGAAATAACTAGAACCATGTTGAGTAAATATTCTATAGCTAGACATTTCTGGGATAAAGCTGTATGTACTGCTTGTTATACTATAAATAGAGTTTTGATTAGACCCTTTCTTAATAAAACTCCTTATGAGTTATGGAATGGTAGAAAACCAAGAATATCCTACTTCAAGGTTTTTGGTTGCAAAGTATTCATTTTGAATACTAATGATAACTTACATAAATTCGCACCTAAATCTGATAAAGGAATTTTCTTAGGTTATTCCACAACATCTAAGGCTTATAGAGTTTTTAATAAAAATACTTGTACTGTTGAAGAAACAGTACATGTAAAATTTGATGAGTCATATCCTTTGGTTTTTAAAACATCCATACCTACATCCTCGGATGTGTTTTCAAAATCTGATTTTCAACCTTTGATTGAAGAACCTTATGACAAGTAAATTGTTCAAGAAGATAATTCTAAAACATTTACCCCAGAAGATTTTCTACCCTATGTTGATGAACAGGTTTTACAAAATCCATATCAGGTGTTTCTTAAGAATCATCCTAGTGATAGTATCATTGATGATGTAAATCAACCTATAAGGACTAGAGGTTACTAAATAAATGAAGTAGAACATCCGGCATTTCTTTCCAAATTAGAACCTAAATGCACTGATGAAGCTTTAGGTGATGATGATTGGATTAAATCCATGCAAGATGAACTAAATGAATTCGAAAGGAATAAAGTATGGACCATGGTTGAAAGACCTAAGGAAACTTCTGTTATTGGAGTAAAATGGGTTTTCATAAATAAATGTGATGAAAATGGAGTCATAGTAAGAAATAAATCTAGACTTGTTGCTAAAGGATATAATCAACAAGAGGGAATAGACTATGAAGCGACCTATGCTCTAGTAGCTAGACATGAATCTATCCGTATTCTACTTTCCTTTCCAATATTCTTTAATTTCAAAATTTTCCAAATGGATGTGAAATGTGCTTTTCTTAACGGTTATGTTCAACAGGAAGTTTTTGTTGAACAACCTCCTGGATTTGAAGATACAAAACATCCTGATCATTTTTTTGGACTTACCAAAGCTCTATATGGCCTTAAACAAGCCCCACGAGAATGGTATGATAGACTCACTAGATTTTTGCTTCAAAATAACTAAGTTTAGGGAAATGCAAATCCAACTCTTTTTATAAAGAAAGATAAAAAAATGTTTTGATTGTTCAAATTTATGTTGATGACATCATATTTGGTTCAACTCAGCAATCTTTGACCGACTCTTTTGCAAGTCTAATGAAATCTGAGTTTGATATGAGTATGATGGGTGAGTTAACTTTTTTCCTTGGTTTTCAAATTTCTCAAAAACCGGAACGGACTTACATATCTCAACATATGTATATTAAAGATCTTCTTAAAAAGTATGTTTATGACAATACAAAGAGTATAAGTACTCCTATTGGTACCTCAAACTCTTTAGATCTTGATGAAGATGGGAAACCAGTAGATCAAACATCTTTTAGAGGTATGATAGGAAGTTTACTTTACTTAACATCTAGTCGACCAGACTTAATGTTCTCAGTATGATTATGTGCATGATATCAATCCAATCGTAAGGAATCTCACTTAAAGGCAGTAAAAAGAATTTTTTTCTACCTTAAAGGAACCATGGATCTAGGATTATTTTATACTTTTGGAAATGATTTTATCCTAAAAAGCTTTTCTGATGCTGACTTTGGTGGATGTAGGATGGATAGAAAAAGTACATCTGGAACTTGTCATTTCCTAGGAGATTCATTAGTTTCTTGGTCTTGCAAGAAGCAACATTCTGTAGCACTCTCCACTACTGAAGCTGAATATGTAGCAGTTGGATGTTGTTGTGCTCAAGTGTTGTGGATGCAACACACACTCACAGATTATGGCTTGAGTTTTACTAAAACTCAAATTTTGTGTGATAACACTAGTTCCATTGCCCTTAGTATGAACCCTTCAAATCACTCCCGTTCAAAACAGATAGATATTAGGCATCACATTCTTAGGGAACCCACACTCAAAGGAGATATTATTCTTCAGTTTATAGGAACACAAGATCAACTTGCTGATATTTTCACAAAATCATTGCCTTCTGATAGATTTGAATATTTTAAATAGAAGTTAGGAATGATAACCGCAAGGAAATCTTTCTTAATTAACATTCTGTTGAAAAAGCCTCCTTACAGCAATAAACATATTTTCATAGGGGGAGTATATTTGACTGTTAGTTTAACAATGTTTTTCAAAAACCATTTTCAAACTCCTCAGAATTACAATTCCGGAATGGAATTTCTGGAATTAAAATTTTCCAGAATGGATACTTTCATACAGAATACTTATGGAATGGATGTGTTCGTATTGAAAACATCCAGAATGGAAAATTTCGTACTGGTATTTTTATAACAGAACTTTCGTACTGAATCTATCATAATATTTTTTCCCCCTCAAATTCTTGGAATTTGTTTTTCGTACTGATTTTTCCGTAATGAGTTTTTCCTACTATGTTTGTTTTTCGTAGCGAGTTTTCCAAATTGTCTTTTCGTAATAAAGTTTTTTTGTTTCTTTTCGTAAGAATATTACCCATTATGAATAATCCTCATATGCCAATCCGAAAGGTATGATTACCTTACTCATGTTTTCGTAGTTATATTTTACTTGCTGGCATTTTCTTTTATTTTTTCGGATTATAGTTATCTTAATTCTTTGTTTTAATAAAAACCTCAAAAAGATCGAATTCACGTTTTCTTGAGAATTCGTTTTCAACCGTCAGATCTGATCTCAGCTTATCACAATTGTTCGATCAACCGAGGAAGTTCAACCGTCGTTTAATTTCCTATATAAAGGGGACCCAAATACTTTTCCCACATCGATTTCTAGATACAACGTCCCGAAGCTCTGCCTCTCTGTTTTAAGGTCGTTCCGAACATTATATTTCTCTATTCCGAACTTCTCAAGAGGTCATCAGATACGAATGTCTGTCGAGTTAGCTTCTCAAGAAATGTCATCCTCTAAACCTATTTCACAATGGTTAGTTTACAGAGAAATGTTAGTCCATCCAGATTTCTTCAACAACTATGATTCTCTTATTTCGAAGAACATTAAGTTTAATGGGTGGGAAGATATTGTTGTCTTCAAACCGTGGAATCAAGACGATGTTTTTTCAGAGTTACTTGTTGAGTTCTATGAAACCGTTTCCTTCTTTAAGGAAGATAATATGGAGAAATTTTCTTTTAAGTCTTATGGAAAGACTTATAAGCTTTCTTATACAAAGGAAACAAGCTTGGTAGGGCTGACCTATGAAGGAGAAACATAGTTCATATCTAATGTGTTGCCAGATTCTAAGGGGAGCTTTGACAAGGAAAAAGCCTTGAAAACTATCGGACTCTCAGATGACAAATCTCCTAAGATTGCTAGTTTGCCTACAAATTTCCAGATTATAGAGTTCTGGGTAGAAGGTCTTATCGTACCAAGGAAAGGTGATAAAGATATCCTGAAGAATAGTGAGATCTATATCTTATATTTCCTGATAAATCTAAGGATGTTTAACTTCATAAGGCACATTCTTATAACCATTGAGAATATTAATAAAGGAAATCTCAGAGCCCAGATCGTAATGTACCCAGTAATTTTATCAAAGTTGATAGTTCGGTGCTTTGAGTCTTTCGAGGAAGCTTGCAGATCTAAGCTAAGGGTTTGAAAAATGTTGTTGGTCAGTGATGATACCCTTAAGAGGATGGATGTGGCTTTCAACAAGAAGACTAGTGAGTTCTTTGATTTAACTAATCAAGAAGAAGCGGCTCCAAAGGCTGATGAACTGGAATCATCTAAGCCAGTAAATAAATTAATGTTGAAATAAGTTGCAGCTAAAGTACAGGATCCTAAATCTAAGGAAGTTCAAACCGCACCTCCCAAACCAAAGAAGAAGAAGTCCTTTCCTAATGAGGTTGTTGCGAAGTGGAGAGCAGATAAAGAGAAAAGGAAAGAAGGGGATCCGCAGTTCGGATTGGACCTTGCGGAGGCTAAGGCCTTGAAGGGGAGAACTGCTGATAAGCTTGAAAAACAAGTAAAGGAAAAGAAGCTCAAGAAGAAGATGTCAGAAGCTGAGGCAGTCCAAGATTTGTTAAAATTTAATGAAATAGTATCTGGAAGAATTTCAGTTCCGAGATCTTTCTCCTTGGAATCTCTACCTGAGACTCTAGGATGAAACCTTGATTTTCTGGAAGAGATTACATCTGAACATGTTGAGCAACTCGAGCAGATTCAACAAGTGGATGTAGAAGAAGTAGTTGCTGACAGAAGTGGTGAAACAAGAGATTAATTGAAAGAAGTAGATGATTATAAGGGGTCGCCTTTGGAACACCTGCCACTCCGAACTTCAGAGGCTGAATCCTCTAAGTTAGTAACCCCAGAGAATGATAATAATGAGGAAGATGTTGTTCAAAAAGTTGTTGATGATATTATTCAAGTATCTACTAGTGAGCAGAAAACTCCAGATCAAGAATCGATTCCGAAAAGAGACAAGGGAAAACAAATTCTTGCTGATACTCCGAGTTCAGTAGTGGTGAAGAGAAAGGAAGATAGTAGTTCTTAAAAGTGAATTCTTGACCTTATTGTGGAAGAAAATTCTCCAAGAAAAGTTTCGGATTCGGATTCATCTTCGGTGGGGCATGATTTTTTTGTTCAGTATTTGAAAAAGTTGGTGGGAACCATTCCGACCTTCTCAAGTATTGATTCATGATGTTAGATGCTCCAACATGATTTGAATCAGAAAACTGACTTCGTATCTATCGTTATGTACAAGTGCCTTGAGATTGAGGCTCAGTTTAAAAAAATCTTTATTGGCTATGAAGCCCATAAAAAATCTTGAAAGAGAATGACAAACTGGTTGAAGAAGACTGTATAAGAGATGAGGCTATTCGACGAATTTCAAGACAATGTTAAAGATGCTTTTGAGACTGAGGAAAGGAAGATAAATGAGCTGAATTCTTCCTTTGAAGAGAATATGACATATGAAATGAACTATAGGATTCAAGAAGTCAAAGATCTGAATGGGAAACTGAATTCCGTTTCTCAAAACTAGAAGTTTGAAAGGGATCATCAGATCGAGTTTGAACAGAAGTTGAAGGCTCAGGAAGAAAAGTTCAAGGCTCAGGAAGAAAAGCTGAAAGCCCAGGAAGAAAAGATAGATGCTCAATCTGCAAGAATAGTGGTCTTAGAGAAGCAAGCTGAAGAAGATCATAAATACCTGAAGAAAATCAAGACTATTCTTAAGGGGCTCAATTTGAAGGAAAAAGATCCGAAATAGCTAAATCCGATCTTTTTGTTGTATCTAATTTTATTTGTTGCTGAGATTTCAAACTTAATGAAAATTGTTCTTATCGTTTCTTTTGTTGTTATTACTGATTTTTCAGGTACTTTTTTATACTTTCCATTCCCTCAAAATCTTGTTGAAAATCACAAAGGGGGAGAATAAAAAGATCCTTAAGGAAAAACAAACTCTAATAAGAGTTTATCTAAGGGGGAGTTTTTCAGTAAACAAGACTTTCTTATTCGTAATGAAATGTCA
Organism: Viscum album; assembly: GCA_963277665.1. Classification (NCBI taxonomy): domain Eukaryota; kingdom Viridiplantae; phylum Streptophyta; class Magnoliopsida; order Santalales; family Viscaceae; genus Viscum; species Viscum album. The sequence goes on along the minus strand of OY728161.1, from coordinate 574,425,787 downwards.
CTCCGAAAATCTAGAATATGATCCTTAGTGTTTCAAAACCTAAATGGGAGTTAGTCGTATTCATCAATATCCTTAAAGAAAAGGGATATAAGCCTTAATGTTTTTCTTTATTCTTAGAATTTATTTTTCGTAAGGATGTTTGTGCTTTCCAAAAAGGGGGAGATTGTTGAGTCAATAAGGTTTTCCTTATGACTTTTCCATTCCTTCTTGTTTTGAAAATCACAATCACCTTAACTTTAAGGAAAATCGCTTTTATAAGGAAAATCAATTTTATAAAGAAAATCCATTTAATAAGGAAAATTTCTATTGTAAGAAAAATTATCCTTATCATATTTTCATTCATATTTTTCCTAAGTATAAAATTTGGATTCATTTCTGTTTTCTCGGATTTTTTTGAAACTTTGATATAATGTATTCTGTTTTAGGATCCGAATTCTGGATAAGAACTATAAGGAAGTTTCAATCCGAATTCTATATGAGAACTGTAATAAAGTATCATTCCGAATTCCGGATACGAACTCTGACTAAGTTCTATTCCAGATTCAGGATACGAATCCTTATGAAGTTCGACAACGAATTCTCATTACGAATTCTAATGAAGAATTCTCATTACGAATTCTGATAATTAATTTTCATTAAGATTTATGACGATGAATTCTCATTACGAATTATGATGATGAATTCTCATTCCAAATTCTGGATACGATTTCTTATTATGAATTCCTAAGAAGAAATCTCATTACAAATTCTGATGATGAATTCCCATTACGAATTCTGATTAGGAATTCTCACTACAAATTCTGATGACGAATTATCATTCCGAATTCACCTATTAAACAGAATCTGATCATCTTTGTTTTATACACTCTGAATTTCCTAATTTCCACTCCGAACTTTCATTTTGCTTATGCCTTTATATTTTGACTACTCTTTATTATTTTCTTTACACTACGAACATTAGCTCCGAACCTTCACTCCGAATCTTTTGAGTTAGATTTTAAAAGGTGTAGAATATTCTGTTACACTTATTTTGTTATAAAATGATGTCGTATATTCTGTTACACTTGTTTTGTTATAAAACGATGTCATGTATTCTGTTATGAACTAACAGTTGGTTAAGTTACACAAGTACAGGTCCCTCCGATCATTAAGGAAAATATGACCGTTGGGAAGGAGGCCGACTTTACCTATAAATAGGAGCTCATTTGAAAGAGATCGCAGCTGAAAGGCTGATTGATCTTCGACTCATGTGATTACATTCTTGAAGTGATTTATAGAAAGAGAGGCTCTTATTAACTCTCAAAGCTTCGTGCGACTCCGAATGTTGGTGATTACATTCGAGGACTTCCGGGGATAGGAAGACAGAGGTGCCGACTACCATGAAGTTTGAGGGCTTCCTTGCTGTGGAAGATAGAGGTTTCAAACTATCTTGATGTTGAGGGCTTGTGGGGATAGCAAGACATAGACACTCTGATCTTTGTATCGAGGGCTTACCCTGGTGTGGGTAAGACAGACTTACTTAAAAGTATAAATCAAGTGATCTTTATCCAATGTTGTTGGATACCCTTCTCTTTGGGTTAAAAGACTATTATCTTGTTAGTTGTAGTTCTACTAATCGTTTATTTCCGCTGCATTTTGTTTCATAAGGAAATTATAACTTCTTTATACTTATTTACTTGTACTCTGTTTCATTTAGATTCTATACGCTTTAAGGTAGAATCTCATATTGTAACTTTTATTATGTTTCAATTTCCAGAACCATATTTCCAGAACCTACTTTCGGAATCTCTTTCCAAGTTTGCATTCGGCGTTAGAGGTGTTGTGAATTTCCTTAGTTTAACTTTGTTAAACTTAGCCCTTTCCTTTTCTTAAGGAAAAAATACTTATTTTTAACTAACTTTAAAGGTTCCAAAGTAATTTTTAAAGTATACAATTCACCCCCCCTCTTGTATATTGAGCATCTACATCATTTTTTCGATCCTACACTCACCAGATTCTCGGTATGAATTCTCAAACCAACTTTTTATTTCATCATGAGTACATGAATATACTCACAAATTAGAGTTAAAAAAAAGCAAAGCATCGCCAGATTTAATGCCTTCACCTCTTCTATTAGCCAGCTTTCAAGAATGTGCAATTTCACGGTTCTGAACTTCTCAATTTCCACACTCTAAATTCCAAACTCTGAATTCTTCGAACAGTAGGTTCCGAATGGTAAATATACTTGGTTCCGAATCTTAATACTTCCATATTCGGAATTCATAGAGATTCAAGGTGTCATTCCTTTATGAAAACATCCTCAAGATCAAAAAAAAAGACAATCCTTGCAAACTATCTCTTCCTTCATCTTGGTCCTAACAGAAATTATATCAATTTATTCTAATTTAACTAAATATTTTTGTAAAAAATATGTTGGGAAAAAAAATTTCAATTTAACATTGGATTTATAATATAATATTAGAATGACTAAAATTTTCCATTAATAAAATAACAAAAAGAATTATGAATGTTTATTATATATTATATATTTATTATTTTTAAGAAATATTAATGAGTTTATATGATAATTTCCATTAGTATTTCACATGATAATAAAGATTTATATGATAATATATTTAGTTATTTTAATGATAAGAAATGTTATTATAATAAAGATACATTCATAGAAGTATATATGTTATATTAAAATGTAATATGGATCCCAATGGTTAAAATATTGAAGGAATATAGTTACATATATATATAAAGAAAGCATATTTTTTAAAAGGTTAAAATAAAGATACAAAATAAAATAATATTCTATCGTTTCATAAAAATATATTGGATTTTTGTGTATATTGATGAAAATTTAGGTATCCACAATTCAATATATTTTTCGTTTTATAAGATTCCAATTATTTAAAGAAATATTCCTAAACTGATGTCTTCAATCCCTGGTTTGGAAAATAATATTTTATAATGGAATGATTAAAATAATATATATAATAGTATTTTTTTGAAATATATATATAAATAAAATAATATTCATTGGTTGATTTAGAAAAAATATTTGCATAAATTTCAAAATATTCTTAGCATGAAAATCATAGAGAAGTGGTACTTACCAATGAAAAAATATAATAGCCTTTTTATGGATAATGACCTTCCAGAAAAGGTATAATGGGAACAAATTTGTGATATAATATATTCTTCTAAAAGAAAATAAATCTGCTAGGACACCTTTTATATTTTCTCTATTATCAATTATACCAAGATAATGACTTTTTTGTACCAATAAAATTTTATTGAATTTATTTTCTTTCTATATATAAGTTATAATAGCTCATTTGATGGAATAAATACACATTCCCAAAAGCACTTGATATAATGTTATCATTGAAATAATTTTCTAACGAAATTTGAATAAAAAAATAATAAGTGTGAATAATGAAGTTGATTAAGATATTTTTTTTTGTTTCAATGGTTATTGAAATTGATAAATAAGTAATTGATAGAAATATTTACAATTTCTAATACACACACACACACAAATATACATTATATTATAGTTTCTGACAATATAATTGGACCAATTTTTATAAGATATTTAAAAATGAACAAGTATTTTTCATCATCATAATAATTTAATATATTTGTTTAAAATAAAAAATATTATTATTAGTGTAACATCCCACCCCTCCTATTTTTCTTGAGTTGAGGAGGAATTTGTACATGTCTTCATTTTACACCACCAATATGCCTATGACTGGAGATAAATTCCATGAAATTCAATATAAAAGGGGGATTGTTTTCCATTTGTATATAAAATAACTAAAATAATATTAAATTAACAAAAACCTCTATATTAGTCATGATAAAAATGTCATAGAACTCAATTATATTCTAAAAAATAGTAAAAAATTACACCAAAACCAAATTTCAGAGTACCAAAGTAGAAGACAAATTCAATAAAACTCGAATAATCCAAGCATACAAACTCTTCTTCTTAGAATATATTCAATGATCCAACTACATAATACATTCAAAAATTATCCAAAATAAATACTAATGAAATATAATATCTTACCATTACCTGTGTCCTGATAAATAACATATTCAAAAGGACTAGGAATCATATGTAGCGGTGAGTAATGATAAATGGTAGGTTTTCCCCACACGACATCTCTATTCTCACCACTAGGATTGAACATTCAGAACATTATATATATATATATTTATAATGAAATTTAAAAAAAACATTAAAATTGTATTTATATGTCAAATAAATTTTTCACAGTGAAATCATCTCTATGGAAAACCACCACATCTTTACATCCATTTTGATAATCCATTTGGCAGAACACATTCCATCCCAAAAATACACACATCGACACATGCATATCCAGTTGACAGATTCGGAATCATGAGAGGTCTATCTTCAATATAAAAAGTCGTTACAAGGTAACTATATTCAATTTCCCCAATAGAAAATGCCCCTTCCATTGGGTAACAATAATGAAAATGATCATAGTCTTCCTAGTTAGGCCAAATCCATGTCGAACCTATTGTGAAATAACATTTTAATAATAACATATTTTCATTGAAAACAATTCCATAAATCCCTTTTCCATGAATAAAACTATACATCCATTTTAAAATCAAAATTTAAAAATCATTTATTAATGAAGTTTGTAACAAAATTCCAAAATTTCACTAACCATAAATGAATAATTTTTTACAAATAATCTCAAAACAATTTCACAATAATATCCAGGTACATTATTCATTTATAATCTAATACTTAAAGTTAAAATATGATCATTTGAGAGTGAATTAACCTTCCATGAACGTTATGGAGGAAATGAATAATGAAAAATAATTTAACTAGGTTGAATATCTAAAAACTCACATCATATATCATTCCCTATCATTAAGTGAACCATATCACAACACAATTTTGGATACAATATCATTGATATATCCCCAAATGATCAGATATATGAATCCAAGATTGGATATAATGGCGGATCTAATAAAATCAATCCTTAATAAATACTAAAATTATAATTGGGCCTTTATCACACCATTATTTACAAATTTATCACTCCTGGTTTGATATGTAATTTTTTCCAATCCTTTACGATGAATAAAAATCCTATTAGAGTCATGAATAGGGAAAACAAGGGGATTGGGAGATATGCTGTTTTAGATCCATTTTTTGGATGTATAATTTTATCATTCATGGTTAGGTCCTAGGGTTATGAAAATCATCAACCAACATTGTTTTATCCCCTATCTCGAAACACACATTGCATAGTTTTTCCATACTATTATAAAAGTAGAACACAAACTATGTTTTCCCCTCTATTCCACATTTCACAATTTTACAATCGGGGGACACATGGTTAGGACCAACATTGCACCTACATGTTTTCATTCCCTAAAGCTGGTGGTTCAGTATTCATTGTTTCATGTTGGAGGATCATGGTTTTACTAACTATTATCAATCTATTATCATCAATAAAACCCAAAACATCATACAGGAATTTCTCTACACCCTCTAAAACATCATCAAAAAACATTAAATATAAAATAACATTATATAACAAATTACATAAATATAACTATAGGTGAATCATTCTCCACACTATAAGCCTTATCATCCATGGAAAAAAAATATCATGATTTCCCCTACAAAATTTTGATCCATTTCTATATAATTTAAATCTCCAATTCCCATGATACATCATGAATCTATCCATGTATCCAAAAAATACACACTCAACCAATTCATTTACATGAAATCCATTCTATTACATATCAAAAATCATTTCAGGTATATGAATAAATGATACATGTAGCTCTAGGTCAACATTATCCTATCAAATAAAATTGTCAGGATCATGCTGTTACATTTTCAAATGGGAATCATGAAACCAATAATGAAATGTAATGAATCATGATGGAAAATCCATCTAAACTGATAACTCACCAACCTATTCATGTATCTCAAAATTAACTATTAATTGAAGATTTAATATTCCTTTATACCAACAAGAAGATGCTTATGTGTTGGAGATATTTTCATGAATACATTATCACACATCTAGAAATGAAAAAGGTCATCGATGACGATCCCTATATGATTTTTCATGAATCTAATCCATCTAAATTATTATCCCAAACAAATGAATCTATCTATTTTCATAGATATTATGATTGTCCCAACAATTATTGTCTAACCTGTTACAACCTCAAAAATTGAAGAACAACAAGGACCCCCATTAAGGGATTGAAAATATTACCTATTTATCGATGATTAATAATTTTTCTGATATGATAACTCCACTATCGATATATGATACTCCCATAAGCCACTTCAATCCACCACAGAATATCGAAGAAAACCTTCCCACAATCTATCATCCATTCATATTTTCTATCAATATATGGACGGTATGTCTGACTCATTGTTATATATGCCCAAATTATTTATTGTAAGGATTTATAGAAAAGAGAGGTAAACCATGGAATATTACTAAAACAATAAAATGTAGTACTACATAACTCATTGTCATGTCGTGGATAAATTTTTTTGATGAGTTCTCATCCATATAGATTCACGAATTAGAATGAAATGACCTATATATTAGAGATGATCCTCTATTGCACTTATGAAATCATGATTCCAAACTATTCATTAGAGAATTTCCCCAAAATCAATGGATATATCCTCCCACTTACAAACAATAATTTTTAATGACTACAACATCCATATTTGTCACTGATTCCCTACCATAACTGACTGATAGGTTATGCATCAAGAACCAAACTCAACCACATTACTTTTTATACCATCCCACCAAAACTGTTCTATCAATTCCTTGTAAATATTTTATATTCCTAGATTAATAGTCCATATAAAATGTGGGTAAGCCTGAATAATTTGTTCCAAGCAATAGATATATACATATATCAAATTTGAAAATAACAATATTGAACTACCATCCAGTAGCCATCCCTCAATGATCTATGATCATTGTGTTTTGACCTTTATCAAAAAAAATTGAATCATATGTCTATGTCTCTGTATCATTATCATAAAAATCAGGGCCCAATGAAACATTAATGAATATAATGACATTTGCCATGGAAATGAAGTCCATGTTTTTGTTTGTTATGACTGACATCAAATTACACTAATCCAAAGCTTATTTTTCCAATAGAGAATATGAATTTATGATTAATTAATCCACCAATTAATATCCTTTACTGGGTTTCCACATAAAGTATTTTTTTTACATTTTGTGACACTCCATACATTTGTTTGACATTGATTGATCCCCATTTGTGAGAGAATATGTTTCAAGATCTTATGGTCTATAAAAATCATAAATTTATCATCAAGGGTATAACGACAAAATGTCATCATAGAATAGACTATAGAATATAATAAAAAATAATTTGTTGGGTAATTATTCAAATGAATCCATAACATAATTGTAATATAATAAACTTCATGACCTCCATACATGAAAACACAACCCATCCCTAATACCAATGCATCACAATACAATACAAAAAATTTTCTTGATAAATGAAATTTCATGATAAGTGATGATGAAAGGGAACATTTATCTCATTAAAATACTTATGAAATTATTCAATCCATTATATGGGAATATTCATTCTTTCAAGAGATTTCAGTAGTGAAGGTATTCATGTGAATTCATGAACAATGTGTTAATAATAACCAGATATATTAAAGAAACTGTGTATCTCAATGACATTCGTTTGTGTTTCCAAAGAGAATATATCTTCTATTTTTCATGGATCTAGATAAAAAACTATTATATAGATTACACGGTTAATTAATTGTACCCCTTATATCAAAAAATTACACTTTGATAGTTTGGCATGAAAATAGTGATCATGCTGAATTTCTAAATGAATCACTAAGTGTATCTCCTGATCACCCATTTTTATTGAATACACTAATATTTCTTCCACAAATTCCACGAAATAATATAGATATCTCTAAAATATTTAATTTATAAATTACATAATGTGTGGTGATGAATTTATAAGACCGAATGGAATTATGGAATTCTCATTGTGCCCATATCTACTTCTAAAGGGAATCATTACAATAACCTCTTTTCAAAACCACTATTGGTGATCTACTGAATGAAAGTCAGTTTTAGAGAATAAATAATCAAACCTCAATTGACCATAAATTTAATCAAATCATGAAATTGGATTCCAATTATCAATCAACACTTGGTTAAGATTCCAATAATCTATACACATCCTTAGAGTTTCATCCACCACTCTGACATAAAAGATATGTTCTTACTATAGATACGTTTGACGCCAAATGAACTCTATTCCTTCTAGATCCCCGCACTACACTCTAAATTACATTAATTATTCTTGGTTCTAATTGATATGATATAATGGAAATATGAATATTCCATGAACGAAGAAAATATGTAAACTCTACTCTCTAGGGGTGGAAATGCTAAGAAATTTTCAGGAAAACATCCCAAAACATAACAACAACTGCTAGAAAACTATTATTATTTATCTCTTAAATATATTAAAAATTCAACACTAAAATATGGTACCATGTCATTCAATATATGGGTTCCAATAAGAAGGTTTCACCTACATGTCGATTCTATTTTTATTTAATGAGATACATGTAGCTATCATCAGTCATAAAACTATCCTTACTCATGTAATAATAAATGATAGACATGAGGGTTTTCAATGAATCCATACCTATTATTATGTCATTTTAATACATTACATGAACATATAAATCACATATATGGTCATACTAATTGATAGTTATAGAACATTATTTTCTCATAAAGGCTCTATATTCTCTGTGACCATGAGAGGTTTGATGTTTCAAAATAGATAGAATAATATCAAAATTTAATCCTATAATATCAAAATCATGAGACAAAATATATTAATGGGTTTAACTTATGTTAATAAAATCATGAAAAATGGTTTAATTAAAAATAATCATACCTCTAATTATTAATGGTTCAGATTGATCGTCCACAACCACCCACTTAGCTTTATGTTAGTTCTTACTCTTTAAAAAATTTTCATTTTTTCTGTTGATATTTCCACCATTTAGTAGTCATGGAATTAATAGAATCACAAGTTATATCCCAGTTCTATTAACATGTATATATTTACTCTATAGTGCATTGAATAATACGACTTTTGGGAAAGATGATAGGTGTCTCGAACATCTATCCTCGGAGTGCTGTGACAATAGCACTGAAGATTCCCCATAAAATTTCAATTATAGAATTATCTTAGTGGTTTAATATTCCCACGCATTATGTTATTGAATGAATCTCATTTGAAACAACCATTTTAATATTTCACCATAGAGGAAAATTAACTAAATCCAATAGTTGGATTGAGATTCATCACACTGCCATGGAAATTAGAAACCCTCTTCCTCTTGTTTAGAACAATATAGTTCTAACTATTTTTGATATTTATAAAACTTCTTCCCCCAAACGTATCTCTCGATGTTCCCCAAATTCAACCATCTATTTATTGAATTTCTATGTATATTTTTTCATATAATACATGATAAACATTGGGAAAATCATATCCCTTGTCCCCGATTGAAATTTTTGTTCTATCAAGGAAACAGTAGAATCAACATCAGGTGTAAAGTGGAATAAATTCATAACTATACCCATGTATTATGTCACTATGATATTCTTTTGTATAATTCTGAAATTTTTTAATTCATACAAAAATAATAACTTTATGATAAAATTGTTTTTTAATAATTATCTATAATCCTCCCATGAAAATTCTTGGTCGTATTTATCATGAAAACATAAATAGTACCTCTATAGTGAAATATCTTCTCGTATATATATCATCATTATTTCATTCATCTTTTATTGTGTGCTAAGGAAATTTAATATTTGATTCATCATATTCATCTACTTATCTTCCTTTTGTAGTTCTAAATCACACTAAAATATTCGTGGATTCTATTTCTATAATGAAATGGAATGATCAAAATTCCTTGGTCATCACATATTTTTCATATTCCAATCACTTGAAAATCATGGAAAATACTCTAAATGAGTTTTTGGTTATCATGTGGCACATGTGCAACCACATTCTCACCAGTGTTATCTAGTTTGTTTCTAAAGATGCCTACAAGGATCCATGTTCTATAAACCCAAAAAAACCATAATTCTCAATCCATAGAAACTATATTCATATTAATTTAAATTTATAGCATACCACAGATATCAAAACACAAGTTTATCAATATTATAGACATTTGATATTCAATATATTTTTGAAAAGTATACTAGGATTTCAAAAATCTAACAATTTTTAAATTACATATAACATGGCATTTTTTAAATATATCATTGGAAGAAAACTTTCAATTAGTTTCAAAAATAATCATTTAAAAAAATTAAGAAATGATTACAAAAAAAATGAAAAAAATCCCCCCATGGTAAGATCACATTTCAATAATTCATTTCATTCTTATCTAATTGGATAATCCCACATTAATGAGATTAGAACTTCTATAAGTATATCCAAAACACATCTATACCCATTTCTCAGGTAACATTATATCCAATATAAAATGGTTAGCTCGATATTTTTCTACATTACTTTTCAAGTCCCAAATATCATGCTCTACTCCCAAATCCCAAATCATTCACTAATCCAGAATGTTTTTCAATTTAATGATTGACACCATCGATTACCATGTATTGAAAGAAATGGTATCATACCAATACTCTATATAGGATTGAGTTGAGGTGGAAATTATACTTGGACTTAGTTGACATACCAAAGAGGAAAATGGAAATAAAAACTAACAATGTAAACTTTACCAATAGAAAATTATAAATAGTAAACATATATGTTGTTAAAAATAATTAATTACAATAGATATTAAATTATGTTGATATTAACTATAGGTACCAATAGTTTTTTTACCAATAGATATATATGTTTATATTAGTTGATGATTACCTACAAATCATTTTCCATCAATGAAATCTATTTCCTTATCATAAGTTTACAAACAATTGATTTATTGATAAATGTATATGTAGTTATTTATTATTATTACCACAAAAAAATTTACCAATATAAAAATTTTCTAGAATAAATTATTCCATAATATAAAATATTTTACCAAAAAATGTATATATATATATATTTATATCACATTTTACATTGACATCAAATTGTGATTAGTTAAAATATCCATAATTAATTAATAACTACTTATAATATATATATATATATGTATAGATATATTATGTAGAAAGATATGAATTTATACACATAAGGTATTTATATTTACATATACATAGAAAAAAACATATTTAAAATAAGTTATATATATATATATTCATCAACCAATATGTGAAAAAAATAATATGAATATATATATATATACGTATATACACTCACATATCTGAAAAAAAACACAAAACACATAAAGAGCGGCACCCCTTACAAACCTAACTCATTCACTGTGACCCCACTTCTCTAACCATATCACAATATTCCTCACCTCCCTGCCTCCCCAACCACCCCTAAGCCTTTCTGCCTCTGTGATCGACCAGCTCCCCCCCCCACAACTGGTCATCCTTCATGCCTCTCGGATATACCCCTCGCCACCTCCCTGCCACTCCCCAATCGATCACCTCTCCCGCCACTGCACTGTCTCTACGACGCCCCATTCAAAAACCACCACTCCAATATTCCCATCATACCTTGACTGATTTTTCATGTGTCCCCTCTATTTGACCTTTTTTCACTTAGAACTATATCCCTGAAACACTAACCTACCTCCACTGATGCACGTAGTTCCCAAACCCCTTACCAACTTCCCCAACCTCATGTCACAATCATTCCCCTGTGTTCATTCTCTACACATTATTGTTACCCTCCCAGTTCCTCTCCTAGATCAACCTATTCATCACATTCTTAATTATCATCATCTTCATGGTAATCTCATGGACTTCATCATGTGCTGTTAGGGGCAATATATGATTTCTATTTTGAATATTCACTACTTTTCAAATATAGCAATCAATTTCACTTATTTGTGGGAATATAAATTATATTTTTATTGAAAATTTTAATATTTATGGCCTGGTAAATCGTAAACCTATGTAAATGAACATACATGTTGATTTAGTCTAGTTATCTCTTGTTTCTATACTTCCTCTAGTGGATCCTATGATATGAATTTTGGAAATGATCATATTGATAATTGGATCATAATTCACTAATGCATCTATTTTTTGATTGCATCATTATATACATTTTTAGAAATCCTTGATCTTAGTGGGTCTCGAATTATAAAAAATGGTATTGGTAAGATCAACATCATTTTATCATAGATGGTATGATCAACAAAATGTTTTCTTAGATTGTTTATAGACCCTCCATTTCATTCTACCATAAAACAACATCAAAATCTATTCAATTTTCCACTAATAAATTACTAATTTTTGAACTTGTTCTTTATCTATTGCACAAATATAGTTCCAATTTCGAAACCCCAATCTCAAAAAATGATATTTTATAAGATAATGAAACTCCCACTAGAATATGGCATGATATTTAACTGAAGATGATTATCCAACATTGCCGGAAGAAAGAAAATGAATATTCAGGTTTGTTTTGATTTAGAAGTGAGTTTTCTATAGTCAAGTGATTTGTTATCTGGTCAAACCCTCTTCATATACTGAAAATTTGAATCTCAATTGCATGCTCTATATTTATACCATCCATAACAGAGATCAAAATTTGGATATACTTGTGAATTTTCATCCTAGATTGCTAGGTATTTCCCTTATCTGCCATTAAACAGATCATTAAAACATATCTAATATATTAATGACAACGATTTTGAATTATAATGGTGACAATAACTTGTGTCTTCTTAGTAATATTTTTTCTCCAGTTTCCAAATTGGAGAATTATTTCCACATCTAGTTGATAACCACCATATTAATCAATGTAGGTACTGTGAGATTATTCCATTGTAGAGGCAGTTCCATTAATTGGAGTTAATCATAGAATTATAATTTATGATCACTCAAAATTAGTAATAAAAATGATAATTGAATAGTCATTTACTTTGTAGACCATCTCTCCATTTTGTTTTAGGATCAAGATCTTCTGGTGGTTATGGATCATCAATGATGATATATTTTTTCTCAATTCATATTCATTGTACGTGTAAAAAATCCTCATTAGTGTGATGGTCATTAGAAAAGTTATAATGAATATTCTAATCCAATAATCTTTTAAAATGACATTATACACAATTTTTTGAAATATGGTATCAAATTGCTATCTCAAACGAAGAATTTGGATGGATGAACCAACCAAATAAAAACGAAATAATCACTTTATATTCAATTCCAAATTCCTCCTTAAAAATAATAAGGATTAAAATATTTACATTGTAAAAATTTACTGCATTATTAAATATATTTTCAATGTTCCAGGTAATTATAATAATACAGGATGGATGTGGTTTTGTACTTGGGTTTTAACTTTTAGATTCATGTACCCCTTGTGGATGAAAAGAATATAGTTGTCATATTTGCTGACATGGACAAGTAGTATTCCATCGAATACTAGAAAATGTGGGACATGAAGATTCATAAGTTGTTACTTCATCCATATTAGGTCATGGTGTGTGTGGAGTAGTTGGGACATCATTTTTAATGTTATATGTTTATGCCTCATTAGAGTTTTAGTATCACGCTAACATCTTAATTCCTATAACCTCTTTTTAATACCTTTTATTGAAATATGGAATCTACATAAGTGTTATCACTAACAATATATTGATTCCTTATTCATTATGTGCATTCTATTTCTCATCAATTTTTGTAATCTATGATGTAGATTATGTGTTTAATAGAGTGTATGTAATGTATAATCTATGTAGTATTTATGAAATCTGGAATTTTCCTTGTCAGAATAGCATGTGAATTGAAGGACAAACCATTTGTAGAATCTATGTACTATATGTATAATTGGGAATTTTAATTTATGGGAAAGTCTGAGAATTAAATGCCCAACCCACATGGCCTCGCATGTGGTGCAACATTACCATTATTAGAAGGGGAGGTAAGGGGCCATAGAGAAGAGGCTTAATGTCCTACTCATAGAATGATACATACTAAACATGTACGTATATATTTTATTAGATGGATTGATTAGTAATGTGTGATATTTCTCAACTATAAGGTAATGGGAAAAAATCCCATAAAAAGTGTTACAGTCTTCTATCATTCTCATAATTTTTCAATTACCTTCATATATAGAACCCAAGAAAAGATGAAATGTGCAATAGTTAATTCTGATTAGATTGATTAGAATTAATACTATAATTACTGTTAAAAGGGAATATTTTAAGGCCTGTGTGTATTCTTTTTTGGTATAAATACAATTTGAATTTATGTCTTTGAAATCAATCCCCTAAACTATTTTCATCTTGGATTCTTATTTTTCCACTTTGCAAACATAGAATGGTTTTACCTAGATTTTAAAAATGGTGTGTGCGTGAAATCTAAAATCTAGAATTTATTTTATATTTTGATTTTCAGTATCTTTGGAATATGGTATATATTTTTGTGTTCTCATCATCATTGATGATAGGTTATTTGAATAAGATAGTAAGGTGTAGTAGAGTGGGTGTTGATATTCATATTCCAATTGATGGGATCATCTTGGTTCGCGTACTAATGAGTGATGAAAACCCACATTTTATGTATTCTTGTATTTTCCTTTATTCCCAGGATCTTTTTTTGCATTCCAATGGAATGGTGTATAGGTACATATTATTTTATTTTTGGTTGGACAACCCATTTACCTTGTAAAATATGACTAGTAAGCTGCATCCTCATCAACCAATGAAATTTTAATTTTTTATGAATGTACATAATTATTTTATAGAGGTGGAATTGGATTATGGTTTGATATTATAATGTGTGTTTTCTAATGTAGATTTATTCACTATTTCGAGGTAGTCACATTTTTTCTATTTCCTTTAAATGTAATTATCTTATTTCATTTAATCATTTATAAATTTTATTGATCTAATTAGTATGAATATTAGAAAAATTTAAATCACTAAGTTGGAATTAATCTGATAATGTAAAGAAAACATTATAATAACTGGATTCAAGAGAATAATATAGTTTTAGAGGAAGGTTCACCATGGGTTGGAGATGCAATGGTGGATGATCATATTGGTGGGGGGGGGGTCCAATGGGGGAGTACTATTTGGAAATGTGGAACAAATCTAGTGGGTATCCAAGAGGTTCTATTTGTAAAAAGTTTCATTATTAATATAATTAATTTTTTTTAAATTTTTAGCATGAAATTAAATATTCATTGTTTAAATAAATAAAAAATATACATTTTATTTTATAAATTAATAAATATAATATGGAATTTTAATTGTAATGAAAAGTTATAAATTTTTTTAAAATTTAATTTATAAACAAAAATTATATATTGGTAATATTATTACCATAAAATAAATTTGAAAAGAAACCCTATTGTTGAAAACAATAACCATAATATATATTATGTTTTAGTATTGATATAATGGAAAACATTTATTTTATTTGTCAAAAAAAATTTATTGATAGATTTTGACAAACAGTTTAATGATAGAGACATATATTTTGTAAAAAATATTTACCCAAAAAAATTGAAATATTAAATATTGATATTTCTTAATTCGAAAAAGTGAAAAATTTTCTAGTTAAATAAATTCCAATGTCTCCAATATTTTTAGGGGGTGATTTCCAATTTGAAAATAATGAAATCACAATTATGATTATTGTAACTAAACACAATATATTATGCATCATGACAATGTAAATAAAATCAATTAGCTAAAAAACAGAAATATTAAATAACACTAAAACATAAATCATAGAACCAAAGAGGACTACTAAATAAAAATAAAATCATAGATTCTATGGTTTCCAACTCCATAACACCCAACAAGATTTAATCTACATATCCTTAATATGTACTCAATTATAATGAAGAATCACTAAATAAATTTGATAAATTTTCAATACATTTGTCTCGATAAATGACATCTACAGTGAACCAAAGCACCAATTAATTGGTGATTAATGAAACACTTTAGTTTTTCTGAAAATGAGTCTCTACATACACCTCTAGGATACAACATGTTAGAAAAAATATAACAGTTTATTTAATATATTTTTTTATATAAAACACCAAAATCATTTAATATCAAGAAAAGAAATTTTTTTAAAGCAAGTAATTTTTAATGGAAGAAGGGCAGCTGAGATTTCCTAACCATTTCAAAAATCCATTTAACAGAAATCGTTCCTTTCTCCACAAATAAACATCACCACATGCTATCCCATGTTATAGTACCATAATCAAGAGTACTCTAGCATCAATCTAACATGTCATCAAAAGGTAACTATATACCCTTTATCTAGTAAGACAAATCCCTTCCACAAAGACACATAAATTCATGTGAACTCACACCAATCAATTATGACAAAATAATTCAACCAATTATGCGAAAACAATTCAATAAATTAATTTTTCTTACAAAAAACCTATACTAAATCCTATTTTCATTTACCATAATAAAACTCAGTAATTTTAACAGATCATTTTAAAATAATTTAACAAATAAACTTGTACATCTAATAAATAATATGAAAAAATGTTATTAGTTTTCTACCATGATTTATTGAACAATTATAGAATAAATTCCACATAATTTACTCAACATGAATCTATTCCTTAATTTTTCTATTAATAGGGGTTGAAAAAAAAAGAAAACTACCCTAGTCATACTGGGGTAAATGAAGGTCTCAAATTCATCCACAAAATAATGTTGAATCTACAATAACCATGATTAGATCTCATTCCAAACATAAAAAAATCCACAAAATTACATGATATGAATTCACTATAATAGATATTCCATTTATGGTTTAGAAAAACATCACATAAATGACTTATTTTAATGTTAAATTTCATTTAATTTCTATTCATGATTTTTTGGTGGTTTCCCAAGCTTTTATGGAGAAATGGGTGAGTTTTCATTAATTGGGCGAAACCTTGATCCCATTTCCATATTTATAAATAAATTTTCATTCCTTTATAACTAATTCGTTTTTTAACATTTTTCATCCATTCCAATTCTTAATTATCATACTCTGACCTATTAACACCACTATATTAATTTGGACCATTTATGAATCCATTATCTTGGTCGATATGGGTTTTTATTTAAGGGATTGGGCATGCCCGAAAGGCAATTTTCTTCATTAAAAAAATTTAATTATATAATATCTCCTTCCATATTTACGTTTCTTCGTTGATTACAACTCTCACACGAGCCCACATAACTATGTTGCGGCCCCATTCTCTCCTCCCACAATTTGGAGCTCAACGGAATTCTGAAATTGGTCGAAAATTCCCTCGATTTCAGAAATCACCCAGATTTATAGAGGTAAATAGATCCATTCATAACTCCAACTATTTTTAATATTTTCCCCCATTACAGTTCTGACAAGATATCCTAATCCTTTTTATAACTTAAATTGAATGGTTGTATGTTTTCAAATTCCGATACTGATGGTGTTTAGGTATTTTTATTCGAGATTGTTTTGAGTAAGTGTTTCTCTCTATAATTGCTTCCTTCTCCCTAGGGTTCCCTCCCCCTTCCATTATATTCTAAAAAGTATATAAGTTATGGTTTGATTTGGTGTCTTTTTGGTTATATAATGTCATCTAGGTCTGTATTTATCTTCCTTTTGATGTGGCAGTGGTGTGGTTGATGTTTTGCGCCACGTTTTGAGGGATTTGACACTTTTGGTTGGTGGTTCCTTGTGTAAACCATTATTGATGAGTTATGTTGTTGTATTTAGTCATTTTTAATATTTTTAATATATTTTGTTTGATTTGAAAACAATTTATTATTGATTTGGTTATGTTTATAATTTTATGGTTGCATTTTATCTTGAAATTGGGTGTTTTCATGTGTTACTCGTGGGGTATTATTTGGGTGTATTTTATAACATATGGAATTGGTTTACTAAATCATTTTTGGACTTATAATTCTGGTTTGGTAATGTATTAGTGTAATGTGGGCCTAAAAATTGGGGTTTTGAATAGGTTTTATGTGTAAAACATTGTTATACCTCTTGAGAGCATTTTATGAAAATGTTTGTTTTCATTTAGATCTTTTGTCGTATTATTCAAGGTGATTTTATAAAACCTGAAATTGGGTTTATAAATTTATTTAGGGATTAAAATTATGTTTTGGATAGGAATTGGTATGGTTTTTGTTGTTAAATGTTTGTTTTGAAATGGGTTTTGTGTGCAAGACATATTTCTGCTACATGGGTTCTTTTTATGAAAATTGTAAATGTTTTAGTTGGTTAAACAAAGTGGGAGAATGGTGAATATGTTCTGCTTGGTATGTGTGTTCACCTACTAAAGGGTTTTAAAGGATAAGTTATATTTTAGTGGTGGTATCTTATTGGTATTGGGATCACACCCTACTTACACCGATAGTTGTAATTAGACTTTGTTATTTGTATTGTCGCAGTTTGGATATAGTTTATAGTTTCAGTGGTTCGGGTTTCTAGCAGGTCCATGGTGGTGATGTCTTGAGGAGATGGCTTGAGGGAAGTTCCCCTTTCCATTAGGTTTCATAGGATATTACCATTTGGGTTTGTACCTTTTTTATAATCTTGTTGAGTTGTTTTAAAATATGTATTTGATTCTTGTTTTTTGTAAAAGATCGTTTGGATTGAAAAATCCAGATTTGTTTTAATGGATTCATTGTTGTTTTATGACTATAAACTTGGGTAAATTGTCCCCAATTTTCATTTTATGATAGCCAGGCACTTGTGCCAGCCCATGGGGATTGGTAACGCCCTTCGAGACTTGTTGTGGGATGGGACATGTGCCAGTTTTGACGGTGATCAGATTCAGTTCGTTACAAAATTGTGCTAAAGGAAGTTCAGGTTAACTCTTTAGGTCATGTTATTTGGTTTAGAGTCAAGATAATATAGAGTTAGGATTTTCAGGACATGGTATTCCAATTTTGGGTAGTGTTCCTGATCATCGCACCTCATTAAGGGATTCGAGATTCCAAGAGATGTCTGGATTTATCTAAGTCATTTGGTTTTCTTGATTCGATTATGAATTGGGGAAATGAAAATAGAGTTGGGTTAATGGTGTTAGTGAGCTCGTAGGGCCTGGAAATACATGTGGAGCCATGTATATTTCCTAGAACACTCTATGTGACAGTGATGTAATTGGAATATGACCGCTAACCACATGTCCTAGTCATCCACTAAAACAATTTTCCTCTTGTATTGTTTTGTGGTTTAGTTTTGAAAATATCGCACTTTGGTGTTAAGAAACGTTAAGTTTTTGTGAAATGATTTTCATATAATGTGGGAATGGATTGATTTATGAAATTGTAGAACTGAATTTTCAGAATTGTTTTTAAATGGAAAATGGTGTTCTTACACCAGTTTTGAAAGTAAGAACTATATTGAAGCAAGCTTTGAAAAGTTTTTCCAATAGATTTTCCTAACAATCAAAGGGTGTTTTAATGGGATGAGATGTTTTGAAATGGATGTGAATATCTTGAATGTGAATTATGTTCAAAATGGTGGTGTCCTTTTGAAATGTTTTGTAAGATTTTAGTGGGGATTTTGATCTTGTGGTTAGCAGTTTGGAGAAAAAGGATGTGTTGGTTAACTATTTTGGTTTTGAAAAGTGGAAAGAATTTTTTTTAACCTTTGATATTTCTATGAGAAACAACATGCATGAGGTTATATGGGATGATTTGGGAATGATGGAATGAATGGATGAGTGTAGGGATGGATATGAAGAGGGTGCCCAGTGTGGCATATAGACATGCATGTGTAAGGCCCATGGGGTACCATTGGTGGATGCGCTAAACACTAAATTGTTTGTTTTCAAAGAAATGTTTTTAAAGAAAAACATGATGTCTTGATTAATTGTTTAGTATGGTTTATATTATTTGTTTTTGGAAAACTTTGATTTTTTGGGATGTTTTGAGTCTAAGAACCCCTCCTGTTTGAACTATGTTTTGGGTTTATGTTTGTTCAGTAAGCTCGGTAGAAGGACCAGTTAGTAAAATCCTCTAAAATATATTTCGGGAATCCTTTATGGTGGTTACATTCATGTTTTTGGATCTGGTTTATGGCTTGTTTTAACCAATGGAACAGCTTGGTAGGGTCCATGGGTTCTCTCATTGGATAAGGTAAGCCCCCATTTAGGGTTAATGCATAACTGAAGTGAAACACAGATTATTTCACCATTGGAAAATCTTCTAGTTGATTAATATTAGGAAATTTTTATTGATCATTGATGATTGGGTCTAAAAACATTAAGTTTATTGATTTTTATATCCTTTTGTAGAGAGAGAGTGCTCGTGGAAGGTTGACAGAGACATTAGTTTCTTATGTTTCCTAATTCGTCGAAGTTGTAAGTAGTCAAGGGTTGTTAGCGGGGATGAGTGTCTCGATGGCATCTAATAGGGACTTTGGGTTCATCAATTTTTCTTTGAATCATGAGTTCATGTCAAACCACCAGTGTAGGAAATATGGTCACGATAGGATATTGTGGCCACTTTCTAGAATTGTGTGTTGTTTTGGGATATTGTATAAGGTCCCTCTCCATGAATAGTTTATATCAGTCTCACTGGTCATGTTAAGAGATTTCTTATGATGTCATGTGCTCTATTGACCATAATGGTGAATGTTGGTCAATAATCTGAGAGTCACTATTATTTTGGGAGAATTTCTCCCTTGGAAAACCATAATAATATTCCATTTTATAGGAAGTTTAGATTAGGTGGTCTTTACTTCTATGGTTTCTCACCCTAACAAACAAGGTGTGATTTTTGTGCATCTTCTATGGCCATGTTTCAGTGAAATATCGGGTTAGGGTAAAGTGATTTTGGATTGTGTTATGTCTTGGAAAACTTATCGGGGATTGCGATGTAGTTGTTAGTTGCACCGAATAAAGAATTATCATTCAATGGGATTCCAATGACTAACTACGAGCCCGAAGATGCTTCAATGATTTGAGCTCCATCCATAGGTGTCAGAGTGAAGTTGGAACGTAGTAAGGGGAAATCACAGGTTCATTTAAACCCTTTTACAAATTCAAATCCTCATTATAATAGATAAGATGCGTTTCAACATATGGTGTCATCATATTGTTTTCTATTATTCCTGTTGGGTGGAAATAGGTAGATGGCCTTCTATCCAAGTCATCTCTCAATGTTATTCCCCACCCCCTTGTGTTTCCATTGAGTCATTGGAGAAAGTTTTGAAGTTTGGATAGACAGGTTGACCACATGGTTTGCACTTGGTTAGTAGTGAAAATGCCCCAGAAAACCATGTAGATATAAGTATCCCCTCTGTTAGTGCATGGTTTCCCAAACCTTGCAGACGAACCATGTTGTCGTCCCAACTCATTAAATTTTTGGGCCTTTCTGTATTGGCATGTGCTAGTTGGCTACGATAGTTAGTTCTTATGGTGGGGAGACCCACTATGAGTATTATATAAGTTCTATTTTATGTTTCTTAGAGTTGTATACCCTTAGTAATGGGGATTCCAATCAGGCCTCCCCTGTTAGTGTCTTGATTCTTTCTCGGAAATAAATATATGTTGTCTCTTATGGTGGGGAGCGTATTTTTGTTCCCCGTACCATTAACTCAGATTTATCCATGATAATGGAATGGAGGTAGGTAGTCTCGTATGAATCTATCAAGATACCTACATCTTCCATGGGTAAACATTGAGATTAGAGAGTGCCCAATGGTTTAGAAATAGCAAGGTAAGTGTAACCTTGTTCGATGTTGTTGTTCGTTTTGGTGAATTGATTGAGTCTTGATCGGACATTGTTTAAGGTGTTTTATTTTGGGATAAATTATTAATGTGATTGATCATTTCTGGAATGTCATTTATGTTTTGGTTGTGAGATTAATAATTGATTAATTGATCATTGTAGGTGTTTTGGCTTTTGGGGGTGAAACCGGACAAGGGAGTAACTCATGGTTTCTCAATTGGGTTTGGTTGTTTCTTTGGACTTGATGTGACATTCTATGGAGGAATGATTTCATGTTTGGGAGATTTTTCCCATACATGTATTATTTTAATGATAAATTCTATTTAATTTCCATTCATTCTTTGTTTTGGGGGTTTCCCAAGCTTTTATGGAGAAAAGGTCGAGTTTTCATGAATTGGGTCAAACCGTATGCACAATTTTAGATTTAAAAATAAATTTTAATTCCTTTATAACTCCTTAATTTCTCCACATATTCATCTATTACAATTATTAATTATCATCACCTAACATATTAACACCACAATATTAATTTGGTCCATTTATGAATCTATAATCATGCTGGATATGGGTTTTTATTTAAAGGATTGAGCCTGCCCAAAATCCCATTTTATGCATTAAAAATAAATGTAAATTCATTAATATCTACATCCATATTAACATGTTTCCGGTGATTCTGACTCTCACCCAATCCCACAAACGTAAGGCACGTCCCAATTCTCTCCTCACCGAATTTGGATCTCAATAGAATTGTGAAATTGGTCGAAACATCCCTAGATTTAAGAAATCGCCTAGATTTGGAGAGGTAAATTGAGCCTTTCATAACTGCTTATTTTTTAACACTTTTCTTCCCATTCCAGTTTCTACATGGTCTCCTCATCCTTGTTCGATCTTCACTTGAATGGTTGGATGTTTTCAAATTCATATACTGGTGTATTTTAGGTCATTTTATTCAAGATTGTTTTGAATAAGTGTTTCTCTCTTAAATTTCTTCCTTCTCCTTAGGGTATCATCCCTCTTTCATTATGTTCTAAAATGTCCAGAAGATAGGGATAGAACCTAGGGCTTTATTTGATGTCTTTTTGGGTAAATATTTTGGTCTAGTGATGGATTTATCTTCTTGTGATGTGGTGGGGGTGCAGTTGATGTTTCACACCATGTTTTGAGGTATACGACACATTCGGAAGGTGGTTCAATTTGTAAACAATTATTAATGAGTTAGCTTGTAGTATTTTCTCATTTTAAATATTCCTCATATGTTGGGTGTGGTTCAAAAAAAATTATGATTGATTTGGTTGTGTTTTTAATTTTATAGTTTCATTTTATCTTTAAATTGGGTGTTTTCGTGTGTTACTCGTGGGGTATTATTTGGGTGTATTTTATAACATATGGAATTGGTTTACTAAATCTTATTTGGCCATATAATTTTGGTTTGTTAATGTATTAGTGTCATGTGGTCCAAAAAAGTGGGTTTTTGAATATGTTTTATGTGTAAAACATTGTTATACTTCATGAGAGCATTTTATTAAAATATATGTTTTCATTTGAATCTTTTGTAGTATTATTCAAGGTGATTTTATAATACTTGGATGTATTTTTATAAATGACTCTAGGGATTCCAATTATGTTTTGGATAGTAATTGGTATCGTTTTTTGTCATAAATGGGGGTTCCAAATTGGTTTTCTGTGGATGACAAATTTACACCACTTGGGTTCATTTTATGAAAAATGTAAATGTTTTAGTTGGTTAAAAAAAGTGGGAAAAGGGTGCATATGTACTATTTGGTAAATGTGTTCATCTACTGTGGGGATTTGAAAGGTGAATTGATATTTGAAGTTTTCAAAAAAATTTCTAATGACATGTAAATTTCTGAAATGTTTTATTAAATTGTTATGTTGGAGTGAAACTTGTTTATGGGTTGTTTCATGTATGTTTGATGATAAAACGATTTTGAAGGAAAAAAGGGTATTATGTAACCAGTTAGTGGGATGTTATGGGAGTTTTAATTTATTTAAATGGTATTATAATATTTTTTATTGTATTTGTGGAAATGTTAAAGAAATGTGAAAAGTGTTGTCTTCTATTTTGTTGTGAGTCGGATTTCAAAATCAATTTGAATGAAAAGTGGAATTGTGTGACTGGTGTTGTATAAATGTGGGATGCTTGTTGAATTTATTATATGGAAATGATATTTTCATGTGAAAAGTATAATCATTTACTTTTAGAACTTGTTTGAGCACAAAGGGATGATATGTGTATCTAGGTGGTTGGACATGTACTAGTATGCTAGTTAATCCGGGGGGCATGGCCTCAGTTTTAATTAGAAAGATTGAAGTTTACAACTCTAACTAAACTATATGATGATGATTGGGGACCACTAGGTTATGGGTATATTCCCAATAAGTGGCTCGTGATTGAGAATAGATATTTGTGATAGTTACTCTCACCGAGATATGAGGTACCTGGGACCTACATCTAGCTTGTTCCTAGAGGTTATTACCCATTGCTTGTGCTCACAAGATATTTTGCACATACCGTCGGCATACGGTATGAGTGGATGGAAAATTCAGTATCATTGGTATTTATTTTAAAAGTTTTTATTCTTTAAATTATCCCACATGAAAAATGTTCTTATTTATTGTTTCATATTTTATAAATTGTAACTATCATCTCATGTTTTTGAAAACCTCCATGCTTTTCATCATTAAATGTTTATCAAAAAGAATCTATTAGTGGTGGTATTCTATTGGGCATTGGCTCACACCCTAATTACGCCCATGGGAGTAAGTAGACTAGGTTATTTTTGTTGTTGCAGGTTGGGTACAATTTTTAGATCTAGTGGTTCGGGTTTCTAGCAGGTCCTTGGAGGTGAAGTCTTATAGAGATAGCATGAGGGTGATGCCCCTTTCCAGGAGGGTTTTTAGTCTATTATGACTTGGTTTTGTACAATTTGTATACTCTTGCTGGGTTTTATTAAAATATGTAATTCAGTTCTAATTTTTTGTAAAATATTTTTTGGATTGAAAAATACATATTCGTTTTATTGGATTCTTTTGTTGTTTTAAGATTATAATCTCAGGTAAATCATTACCAGTTTTTATTTTATAATACCAAAGCACATCTTCCAGCTCATGGGGATTGGAAACACCCTTTACTAATTTTTGTGGTCCGGGTTGAGTGCCAGTTTTGAAAGAGAACATATTCGTTTCATGAAAACAATTTGTATGTAGTATAGGTATGAAGGGTAGATCTATGAAAAAATGTCATGACCCATCCCTTGGGGCCCATGTCGTGACTACCCCATTCCCACCTTCCATAGTCCCGGGGCTGGAAAATAGCACCAAAGGCGCAATTCCTTAAAACTGGGAATCCATACCTTTTTTAATGTGTAAAAACACACTGCAAATATGATCATGAGGGAACTAAATAACCAAAAAGTGAGTACAGTAAGTAAAAAGGGCTAGAATACAATCCCAACTAGAGAGTACAAGAAACTAATAGTACATGTACAACTGTGAAAATAGGAAAAACAACCACTTAGTCATCCTCTGAGGTTCTTACTTGAAGGGTAGGTATATATCGCCTCCTCAGCACTCTACGTCCAACCTTCTGCTCCATGTACGGACACGCAGTAAGGTCCACCTTTGGGTACCGTCCAGTCCTGTTACTCTCAGCATTGGTAAGCATTGTCCGTCATCTGCATCCAACAGAACTGGGTGTGGGAATAGCAGGTGTAGGGGTGAGTATAACGATACATAGTAGGGACCTAAGACCCTCAAGGTCTCACAAAATCCATCACGGATAAATCAAAAGAATGAAATCAACAGATAACCCCAATTAGTTATATGACCATATAAATAACTATGTTATCATGTAATGTATCTCAATCATGAAGAAAACACAAAAGTTACTTACTCAGATCCACCAAGATTTTTATTCACATTATCAAAACCACAATTGTTGGAGGAATCCTCCTCTATTATGTAGAGTGGGCCATCCATGACACCAAGGTTCTTCCGACTAACCTTGGACTACTGAGGTACTTCTCCTATAGAGTATCGTGGGTATGCTAGGTCACCAAAGCGCCCGTCACATTGGGTCTACCGCCACAACTAGGTGCTCCCCCTAATAGGCTGCAAATGTACTCCTCCTATCATGTACTGTGGGTCTGCCGCCACAACCAGGAGCTCCTCTGCAGTGGGTCTGCGACCACAACCAGGCGCTCCCCACTGGGCTAGTCCAGTCACTTCGATATAATCTGTCCGTAGTCTTCATGTCTCATCCTGCTACGAGGCCTCTGCACTCTAACTGCACTTCTCTAGAAGGATCTACTCAATGAGCTGCTGGTCGATAGTCCAACTACAATGAATTCCCGCGAAGAAGTATCTCAAAGGTCTACCAAATCAAAGAGGTATCAACACAACAGACGACATGTCAAACGGACGCGCAGTCTGTGAGTTTTTAGCCTTTTTGCCTCGGGGGGGCCTGTTTGAATCGTGCACGATCCAACATGACAGTATCTCAACCATACCACCAACTCTAGTGTGGTATACTTAGTAGGACCATAATGCTCCAATATTACCAGGTCTACTGACAGTTTGTCAAACCGACTCTCAGTTCTAATGAAATGGTCAAAGAATATAAAGGGTCGTAGTGGGCCCGAGTCCAGTTCGACCTGGTCGTACCGACCCAGCACATTAGGCGGGCCAGTCTGTTAGGTTCAGCTTGGCCTATTGGGCCCTACCTACTAGGCTGTGAGTGGTCATGGAGGGCCACAAGTGTTTGGACTGGTAATGAGGGAGAGGAAAGGCCGCTGGTCGGTGCAAGGGCGGTTCGGCCTAGAGGGTGCCACGTGGGAAGCGTAGGCCGAAGGGCACTGTGAAGGTGCGTCTTGGCCAGGGGTTGGGGGGCGCTGCCTGGGCCGAGAGGCTGGCTCAGACTGGGCGCCACAGGGCACGTAGAAAATAGAGCCTTGGGGAATGCGGATGCAGGGTCGGCTGGGGCTCGAGAGGGCATCACAAGTGGGGATGGAGGTGTGGGTGGCGCGGCGGCAGGGAGTCGGGGCACAGTGCGGCCAGAGCGCTGCCCGTCCGGGGTGCAGTGTAGCTCGGTATGTTTGCCCGTTGGTGGGAGCGGCTAGCGAGTTGCGCATCCGGGGCGGCTCGGAAGCCGGAGGGTGGCGCAGTTCGGCCCAGGGAGTCGGAGCGTCACTAGGGTGGTGCAGGTTGCCTTCGTCACCTCGTCGCCTCGACAAAGAAAACCACAAAGAAGATCGGGAAAGTGGTCGGACCACATTGGTTTGGTCTGCACCCCGCCGTGTTTAGGGTGATAGCAATTGGCTCACAAGAATTAATCAAATAATGAGAATGGAAGATATTTTAATAACATCAATTCCTATAATCCCTCATTAAAAAAAATATTCTGAACCCCAATGGAGAAACATCCATGGATAAACATGATAATAAGTTGGCCTTCACTCATCATTTTGGAGGAAAAGTTAGAAATGAATAATATCATACTTAAATAAAATTAAACCCCTATCTTTGTTCATTGTTGATTGACGGAGTCGTGGGGCAGAAGGCGGAGTTTTAGTCGTTTTTCATGTCCGCCACACAATTCCAATCCGAGTTCATGCTTCAGTTCGTTGACGACTATGAGGAGGGAGGGTTGGTCGTCAATGATGTCCCACATCGGTTGTTTCCACAAGGTGCTTCCATGAAAGAAGATGAAGATGCTCCTTGTCGGAATTCTTCATTGGAAGAACACATTATGCTTTCATTGTTGACGAGATCTTTTTTCTCAAAAGCTTCATCCTCTATCTCCAATAAAAGAATTGGTAGCCAAGAATAATAGATAATAAAATCTATTAAGTAGATGGAATAATAATTCATATATTTTGAATTAATTATGATGTCTCCCATTAATTAATTCTTGTGGTTGGAAAAATTAAAAAAAAGGATGGGTTGTCACCATTAAAAGAGGGGGTGGAGAGAATCTCCTTCATTAGTGAGGGTAATTTAGAGGTTTTCGTCTCCCACCTTTATTAGGGGGTTTTATACCCGGTTGGTCCCCACATCGTAACATCTCATGGAAGGTTAGGTTTGTGTGGGCCCCACCACAATAAGCTATCGTGGGAGGTTAAGGTGTGGTAGTCCCAATATCCAACTTCCACTGGGGTGGTTATAATAGATAAAAATAAAATAAAACATGTGATTATTTTATTTTATTATTCCGACGAAAAACCCAAAAAATATCTCCATCCCTCTACAATCTATCATTGAGCTGAAAGCCTTCATAAGTGAATATCGGCGCTGCGAGTTCAACGGGTCTTTCATATTTAAATTGAAATAACCGGTTAACAAGTTATAAAAACCCGCTCATACATTTATTGATCGTACCTGAATAACATTTTCAGAAATTAATTCCGAGAACAGCAGGACTCTGAATCACGTTCTTTCAGTTTTCACATACTCATAAAATACCCATTTATATAAAAATATTATATAGAAATTCAGGTTCTTTAAATTCTCCCCACCTCAGGGCTTTACGTCCCCTAATGATAGAACTCTTAAATAAAGGAATAGGTGGGGTACTGAGAACGTATCTGGGAATCCCGCTCATATGTGCTCTTTTGGAGGTTCCCGTGCTACCAGCGAACATGCACCAGAGGTATGGAATGTCCTTAAAGGACCCAATCCTGTTGATCCTAAATCTTTATTGGAACCTCTGTAAATGATTCCCCATCGTCGACGTCATACTCGCCATGGTTGAAGATGTGGGATGAGCCATGAACATATCACCTTAGCAGGATTCGTGGAAGACGTCGTGCACCTAATGCTACTGAAGAGGAAGATATAAGTGGTAAGACACCTCTCCAAGTATACTGAGGATCTGAAAAGGTCCAAAAAATCTTACAGATAACTTTCTTCCTAGGCCTAATCTCTGTAGACTTCGTTGAGGTGAGACCCATAGAAAGATGTTGTCACCATCCTCGAACTACAGGGGTCTCTATCTCCTATCCGCAAACGACTTCTGCCTACTCTATGTAGTCTTCATCTACACTTGGATGATCTGCACCTTCACTATGGTAGCCTGTAACATCTCTAATCACCCTAGTGCTGACTCCCCTAGGACAGTCTTTCACAAAGGTGATCTGCATGGTTTCTCGTACAATGCATCAAAAGGTTCCATCCCTATGGTGGAGTGATAAATGTTGTTTTATGAAAACTCCACCAATGGTATGTGGTCCTCCGAGATGCGACTGAAGATGAGGAAACCAGCACGTAGCATGTCCTCGAGGGTCTGAATTTTCTACGGATTATGACCATATATATGAGGATGGGAGGCGGTGCTGAAAGGATGTTGCGTCCCGAAAGCTACCTGCAAACCCTTCAATATCTGGGAAGTAAAGAATGTGTCCCGATCAGAGAAAAATGTAGATGATATTCCATGTAGCTACACAATATCCAGTATATAGAGGCATCACAGGCTCACTACTGAACCATTCTCTCGGATTGGAAGGATGTAGGATGACTTGGTGAGTCCGTCAACGATTACCCAAATCAGTTTGTGAACTCTGGATGTACATGGATGTCCTATCATGATATCGATGGATATCCTGTCCCACATCCACTCTGGGACCATTAAGGACTACACCAAGCCTCCTTGTTCTCGATGACCCGCCTTCACTTGCTTATAAGTGAGGCATCGAAATGAAAACCCTACAACTATTTTCATCATTCCCGGCCACCAATGTTGTTGTCAAAGATCCTAGTACATCTTCTCCACTCATGGATGTACCTCTAGAGGGGATGTGTGGAACTCCCTCAACAATTCTTCCTAAAGTTACACGGGTACCATAGTACATCCTCTGAAGAGGATTACATGATCCCCACATTCAGAAAATCCATCAGGTGCCTACCCAATGGATATATGAGCACGTCATGTCTCGCAGTT
The DNA here is from genome assembly GCA_963277665.1 of Viscum album. Taxonomy (NCBI): domain Eukaryota; kingdom Viridiplantae; phylum Streptophyta; class Magnoliopsida; order Santalales; family Viscaceae; genus Viscum; species Viscum album. The sequence goes on along the minus strand of OY728161.1, from coordinate 574,395,884 downwards.
AGCATCCCCATGTTGCACCTCCCTGAATCGTTGAAGAAGCGGGAGAGTGACTGTAAGAGACTAAAAGAAGGTTACATCATCTCCGTCCACAAAAGTATACATGTAAAGCAGCTAGCTGCTCCGTCTCCTCGCCTAGAAACTGTATACCATATCTCATGCTGAGTGCATCTGCAACAATGTTCCCCGTTTAAGGAGTACAGACTATTTAGAAGTCATATTCTTGGAGGAACTCATTCCAACATTGTTGTCTCAGGTTTAGGTACTTCTGGTAGAAGACATACCAGAGACTCCTATGATCAGAGTACACAGTAAAACACTTGGCCATAATATAGTATCACCCCATATTTAAGGCTAAGACCACTGCTGCTAACTCCTGGTCATGGAAAGCTTGGTTCTGCTCATGTTGTCCCATCTGTCGTGAACAATAAGTGATCACTACACACTCTTGCATCAAGGCACATATATGTCTGGTCCCTGATGCGTTGTAGTACACTACGTGCCCAATGCCTTCCTCTGGAATCCTCAAGATGGGGGCACTTGTCAGCCTATGCCTTAGCTTCTGAAATCTCTGCTGGTAAATCTATGACCACACAATGGGTTTTCCTGTCTTCTTCTAGGCTGATAGTGGTGCTGCAACTTTGGAGAAATCTGGCAGAAATCTCTAGTAGTATCTGGCCAAACCCAGAAAACTCCATACTTTCGTCACACTTCTGGGTGGATCCCAAAAATGTACCGCCTCAATCTTTACTAGATCCTCTGTAACTCCAGCCTCTGAGATGACATGTCCTTGAAAGTGAACCTATTGGATCCAAAACTAGTACTTAGAGAGCTTATTATAAATCTAGTACTCTCAGAGTGTGTCTAGTACTACCCACAATTGGTATGCATGCTCTTCCTCAGTAGTCATGTAGATCAGACTTTACTCTATGAAGACTACAACAAAGCGATCATGGTATAGATGGAAAATCCTGTTCATGAGTCCCATGAACACTTTTGGAGCGTTGGTTATGCCGAAAATAATAAACAAGAACTCGTAGTGGTCGTACTGACATCTGAAGGTCGTCTTATGAACATCCCAATCTCGAACTCTGAGGTGGTGATAGCCTGATATGAGGACTATCATCGAGAACCAATGTGCTCCCTTCAACTGATAGAAGATGTCATCAATCCCTTGGAGTGGGTAATTGTTCTTTACGGTGACCTGGTTCAACCACTGATAGTCAACATAAAGACTCATGCTCCCATCCGACTTCTTGGAGAACAGAATTGGGGCTGCCCATGGAGAAACACTAGGCTGAATGATTCCCTTCCCCTCTAAGTCCTCTAGTTGTACCCACAGCTCACGAAGCTCCACATGTGCCATTAGATATGCTGTTGTAGATATTAGTGTCATCCCAGGGTTCAACTAAATGTAAAAGTATACCTCTCAGTGAGGAGGTAGGCCTGCGACATCATCAAGGAAAACATCTGTTTACTGGTCCACCACTGTAAGATATATCAGACTCACCACATCATCTACTACGAGGGTAAGGGCTACCAACTGATTAGTGATTGGTTGCACTCTCCTTCGGGAAAGACTATCATGATCTGCAAAGGCTCCCTTCTTACCGGTGAAGGTAATCCTTGTCCCATCCGTGCAAAAACACCACAATTTTCACCTAATACAGTCTATCCGAGCAAGGAATATAGATAAACAATCCATACCAAGATCACATCGTAAGGCCTCGACACCGCTACTAGGAGATCCCAGCCGATGCTCTCTCCTCTTAGAGTAAGGTCACACTGCCTGCACAAGTGCATAATGTTCGATTCTGCTCCCGTAGGAGTCTCTATCCATAATGATCGATCCAACGGCTCTGTCGGAATCTTCGAGCTCTAAACGAGGGTAATGGAAAAGAATAAGTTATCAACACCTGGGTCTATAAGAACTATAGCTATGTTGGGGTAGACAAATATCGTACGTAGAATCATCTCCATAGTGCTATGATCGTATTCGTTAGCTACCTGGAGCTGAGCTCTCCCCTTTCCACCTAATCCCTATGGTTGGGGTGAACCTCCTTGTGGTGGTGTTTGTGGTAACAAATCGAAATATCTCCCACCACCAGCTACATAACCAGCTCCTCTTCCACATCCACCTACTCCCTGCGGACCGCCTCGATCGAATCGTTGTCTCTGCCTATGTAGTCCTTCGATCATCTGATGATAAACTGAATGGTGGGTCGGACAGTTATGAGCCATGTGACCCTGCCCACCATAAGATAAATATTGTCTGGACTTGGAATGTATGTCTCTGCTCCGGTTGACCCACATAATCGATCCTAAGTCATGCGGTCATCCACCTGTAGGTATGGTCCTCTTGAACCTCAATGAAGTTTTTCTACTGCCAGCTACAAAAGACTCTGGTACATTTTGACTAGTGGTGGATCTCACTGCTGGAGACTGCTCAGCAAGGAAAAACCCCACTAAGAGTGCTCTCTCTAACACCTATGCCAGCATCGGGATGCTGAGTTAGATCACTGAAGCCCTAATCTACCACCTGAGTTCCTTGTCAAAGGTATTTTCATTGAATAATGGGTCACGTACCATATCGTTGGAGTAGCGGGAGAAGTATGTGAACCTCTCTAAGTAATGAGGTACAGTCATGCTGACCTACTGAAAATGATGTAGCTCCTATTTGTGCATTGCTGGGAGAGTCTCTATAACAAACAATGCCTAAAACTGGATCGTGTAGTCTTCCCAGTGTTGCGTCAACTCATTATGAACCTAATGCATCATTATCCACCATCTGCATGTTGCTGCCATTAGAAGGCTGGTAGGAAGAATCACTATTAATTCGGCTGGTGTCCCTACCAGTCGAGAAACTCTCACCACATATTCCAGCAAATCCTCAGCCACCTGTGGGTCTTTCTCTCCCTTGAACCGAGGTGGCCTCTGCCACTAGAACTCATGCAACGTACTCGAGTGATGTGCATCGTCTGCTGTTGGGGATGATGGAAAGGGTGGACGAACAAGTAGTGGTACCACTGTTGCCTCTTCTAGAAAAGGCCCCTTCACCATGGACTCATCGCTCGGTGGGATACCTGTGCGTTCACCTCTCAAAAATCTAGCTGGTCATCCATGGGGAGGCATCTTGAAAGAAATAAATGGGACACAATCAAAATATAATACATAGTGTGATAATCTGGTTGAGCTGACTTAAAAATGCTTTTTAGAAAACTCACACAATCAGTGTTTTCATGTATTGAATCGTAAATCATATGTCAGGGTCCTGGAGTATGGATACATCGGCCGAAGCACCAACATTGGACTCCCTGAACTGAAAACCACACTTACCACCCTTAACACTATTGGTTCATAGAAAAGATCAGAGTTCTACATTTTATGGTAGAACTGACTCACATGATAACAATTTGTCACAACATGTCCCCTGGGGCCCGTTCTGTGACTACCCAAGCCCGCCATCCAAAGGACAGGGGCTGGCGACTAGCACAAAAGGCATAATGCCATAAAACTGTGAAGGCATTGCCTTTATAACCTATAAACACATACATTAATAAGATTACGAGTAAACTAAATAACAAAAAAGATAGTACTGTAATTAAAAAGGGCCAGAATACTAGCCCAATTGAAGATTACAAGAAACTGAATGTACTAGTACAACTGATGAAATTGGAAAAATAGCCAATGTGTTATCCTCCTAGGTTCCATCCTATAGGGTTGGTACAGATCGCCTACTCGGCACTCCACGTCTTTCCATCTCCTCCATGTACAGACACACCATAAGGTCCCCCTCCTTGTACCATATTGTCTTGGTACTATCAGCCTCAGTTAGCATTGTATGTCTTCTCCATCAAATACAACAAGGTTCATGTATAGCCCGTGTAGGGTTGAGTGTAACGATACTCAGTTGGGAACCCGAGACCCTCAAGGTCTCACAAAATCCTACATGGATAAACCAAAAAGTATGAAATAAACAAATAACCCCCCTTAGGTTTATGATCATACATATACCTAAGTTATCAAGTAATCCATATCAATCATGAGGAAAACACAAAATTTATTGACTCACCTCAACCAAGATTTTTATTCACCTTATCGAAACCACAATTGCTGGATAACTCCTAGTTTTTCAAATATAGTGGGCCATCCGCAACACCAAGTCACTTCCCACTAACCTTGGACTGCTTAGGTACTCCTCCTGTCAAGTACCGTTGGTCTACTGCATCACCCAGGTGCTCCCCACCATGGGTCTGTATGCACAACCAGGACATCCTCCCCCGTGGGTCTGCTGCCACAACCAGGCGCTCCCCACTGGGCTATTCGAGTTACTCTTAGTCAATCAGTCTGTATTCATCATGTCTCAGCCAACTACTAGGTCTCCGCACTCTATCCGCTCATCTCAAGAAGGATCCTCTCTATGAGCTATTGTTTGATACTCCAACTGTCATGAAGTACCAAAAAATAATCTCAATGGTTTTCCAAGTCATTGTGGTCTCAACGTATTGGATGGTGTGTCAATCGGATGATCGGCCTGTGAGTTATTATCCTTTTAGTCCCGGGGGGGGTGGTTGGATTCGTGCACGAGCCAAACTTATAGTATATCAAACATACCAGAAACTATTCTGGCGTATACTCAAAAATATCGTCATGCTCCTAGATTACTACGGCCACTAACTATTTTTCAAATGGATGCCTTGTGCCAAAGATATGGCCAAAGATATGGCCAAAGAAGGTAAAGGGTCCTAGTGGGCCTGGGTCCTATCTGACCAGGTCAAACTGACTCGGCCTGACCTAGTATAAGATAACCTAGTCTACATCAACCTAACCTGACCCATAGGGTCTAGCCCGACCAATTAGATGGGCCAACCTGTTAGGTTCAACCCAGTCTACTGGGCCCAGCCCTATAGGTCACGAGGGATCGTAGAGGGTCGTGAGAGCGCGGACCAGTCAAGGGGGCATGAACCGGTCGTGGGTCAGTGTGAGGGTTGTTCGGCTCAGAGGGGGACACGTTGGCGACTCGGCCTGGAGGGCACTGCGAGGGTGCAGCTCGGCCAGGATGGCACCGCGAGGGGCTGACTCAGGTCGGCTCATCCAGGGGCCAGGGCCGAGTGGTGGGCTCAGCCAGTGCACAGTAGGGCGCGCGGGGCACACGGAGGCCGGTGCGGTTCGGGCTCAGGAGGGAACCGCAAGAGGCGCATTAGCTACTAGTGGTGCGGTGGCTGTGAGATGGGGCGCGGTGCAGCCAAAGTGTGGCTCGGCCATGGTGCAGCGCAGCTCGGCCTGTTCGGTCGGTGGGAGGTGCGGCCGGTGGGCAGCCCGAACGAGTTGGATCTGAAGCCAGAGGGCAATGCGGTTCATCCCAGGGTGCAGGAGCGGCATGGGGGCGGCGCAGGTTGCCTTCATCACCTTGGATTCCTTTCTCCTTTCCAAAGAACATCACAGTGAAGATCAGTAGAGGGGATGGACCATGTTTGTTTGTCTTGCACCCTTCCAGGTTTAGTGTGATAGCAATTAGCTCACAAAAAAGAATGAAAGAACAAGCATAGAAGATATATAAAAAATTCCATAATCCCTCATTGACAAAAATATTCCTATCCCAAAAGGAAAAATATCCACGGATCCACTCGATAATTACTTGGTCCATGTTTTTTGTTTTGTAAGAAAAGTAACAAGGGAATAATATCATACTGAAATAAAATTAAACACCTAACTTTTTTTGGTTTTTCGATGATGGTGTCACGGGGAAGAAGATAGAGTTGTCGTTGTTCGTCACGTCTACTGCACACTTCCAATACGAGCTCATGCATCAGTTTTTTGATGATGATGAGGAGGGAGGGTCGGTCATTGAAGACATCCCACATTAGTTGCTTCATCATGGTGCTTCCAAGGAATAATTATAAGACGCTCCTTTCCAACATTATTCATTGATGAAGGTGTTCTTTGTTAAAAAACACATTCTTCGTTCTTTGTTCACGAGAGATTTTCTCTCAAAATCTCTTTCCTCCTTCTCCAACAAAATAATAGGTAGCCAAGAATAATAAATTATAAAATCTATTAAGTCATTTGAATAAGAATTCCAATTGTGTGAATTAATTAAGTTGGCTCCACATAATTAATTCATGAGGTTGGTATAATTAAATGAGATGAAGGGTTGACACCAATAAAGGAGGGGGTGGAGAGAATCTCCTTCATTAATGAGGGGAGTTGAGAGGTTTTCCTCTCCCACCATTATTAGGGGGTTTAGTCCCAGGTGGTTCCGACATTATAACCTCTCTTGGGAGGTTATGTTCGGGTGGGCCCCACCACCATAACCTCTCATGGGATGTTATGGTTTGGTGGCACCCACCTCCAAATTCCACTTGGGTGGTAATAACAAAAAGTATAAAATAAAACATGTATTTATTTTATTTTATTATTCCAACGAAAAACACAAAACTATCTTCTACACTCGACCAATTATTGTCAAGGTGAATGTCTTCTTAAGCGAATACCGATGCTGTGAGTTCAACGGTGCCCTCATATTTAAATTCGAGAACACGTTCAAAAGTTATAAAAAATAAATCGTACATTTACTGATCTTACCTGATCAGAACATCAGAAATTGATTTCGGGCACAACATGCCTCAGTATCACGCGCCGTCAATTTTCACAGACTCGTAAAATTCCAATTTATATAAAAAAAATTACATGGAAATTTTGGGTCTTTAAGAAAAACATTAATAACGTTGATTTTACATGAAATCATAAAATCCAAACCCCATGATTTACAAATAGATCGATTCTAAAGAGAGTGAAAAAGCCTCAACATCCCTTAGGAGGAAGAAAAATAATGTCTAGTGTAAAATAGTAAAAAAATATTGATATTTGGTGTTGAATAGGGTAAGATCAAATTTTAGGCTCTAAAATCATATCATTCAGGGTTCGGTCACATAGTTTGGGAAATCAAGTAATAATAATGTGTCAGCGCCTACATCAAAAACCCTTCATACATTTTCCCTCATGGTTAGTGAAACCAGGTGGAAACCGTTTAATTAACTCTATTCAACTATTAATGAAAACTCTAATGGTGGATGTATGGTTTGAATGAAATTTGTACTTATAATTGAGCCTACCTCGAAGCTCATATATCACCTTTTCCAAATTCGTATTTCAGTTGCACGGTTTGTACAACCATTCTCAAACAATGAAGCTCATAAATATAACCCAAACCCTTCCAAAAGATCTCCAATCCCTCCAAAACATCACATAAATAGAATAATAAATAAAAATACTATATAAAGGAATAATTACATGAAGTTGGAGGGTGATAAATTTTGGAACCACTATTTGATTGATTTTAGTGGGATATTTTTGGTGGAATTTGGATGTCAATTCACATAAGAACATGATTATTCTAGATTATTTTGGAATAAATTATTTCCTATTTAGATTCACTATATGGTGGAATGTGTGTGAAATTTGGATAATAGAGAGTTTATATGGACCAAAAGTATTTTAAATCTAATATTAACCTAAAATAATGAGTTTCTTAAAAATATATATTTATTTTAGGGAGTAACAAACATTGTTATTACATATAATTTGATGATCAAACATTATTTTAATATAAATTTCTAGTAACTTAATGAAATATAAATCATTAATGTTGTTGTCCCACTAAGAATTATTTTTCAGTAAGTTATCATTGTGGATGGTAGAACAATATATTCAAATTGGAACATATAGGTTGTTTCTTATAATGGGAAATTATATTATTGTTGTTAAGTCGTTGAGTTATATTATCATATGATGAGAGTGTTCTTCTTCGCTAAGTCAAATTGATATTTGTGATAATTATCCGAAGGAAACATAAATTTCTATAAAATGTTCACATTGTGATTGATATCTGAAAACTGTAACTTATTTAGTATTTATAGGTATAACAATATTAAATGATATTTAATTGATGAAAGTGATATGTCATGATTAATGTTAAATGGATCATTGAAAAATCATGGGTCATGAGAAAAATATTTTGGGGAGATTATAAAATTATGTGTAATTGGGGGTTCTAAATTTAATTTGAAAACTAAAAATGTGGTTTCCATGATAATGAAATTTTTTGAATTTTTAAATTGAAAAAATTAGTATATCATGTAAATAAAATAGATTTTCTCTCGATATTTATTTTGGATTTAGATTTTTTTAGTGATTTAGTAAATAAATAATTAATATATTTTACTTTTTTTCTTTTATATTGTGTTCTTCCACCAACCTAATGTTTTTATATATTTTGGAAGAATAGTTTCGATCACTATGGAATACATAAGTGTTGGGAGTGGAATATTTTCATGATGGATTGTTTAGTAAAGGGTTGTAAAGAACTATTTAAGGTAACTATTAAAATGAATGTTTTTCATAGAGGATATCAGTGTCGTATATAATAGTATATAAAATCCATGTATCCATACCATGTGAGGTTGTGGGGCCAACATAGAGTAAAATATAAATTTTTAATATACTTGTATTAAAAAAATGTAACTGTTTTGATTAAAATATTCTAATAAAAACTATAAAATTAATAATTTTAATGTAGTTATTTTAATCACACGCCAGTTGTTTCAATGATATCATATTTTTTGAACAATATACAGTCTATTTCCATTCATCGACTTCATACACAATTTTCCAAAAATTAATTTTTTTTTAGGATGTAATTAATGAAAATAAAATATCATATTTTATTTAGTGTTTATATTATTTATTTTATAAGTTTTGTTCCCTCTCTGCTAGGGATTCATGGAAGATCACATTGGATAATGGTGAAATTAACTGAGATTCATGGGTAGATTCTTAATGAAGACTGAAAGAAACCCCAGAAGCATAAAATCCTATTTTTTATGTTGTTTTATGATAGATGTTTCACTTTCTAGAATTATTTAGATTTTTTTCATTAAATTTATGAAATAAATTTACGTATCAAGGTTTTTTTATTTTTTCATTTTATATCGTCGATGGTATTTCAATGAATAGATAGATTTTAAAAAAAACATCAGTGTGGTGAGATGGTTTAGGGATCATGATGATCTACTAAGACATGTTGTACATGAGAGATCTTGGGAATGAGTCGCAAGGGTATGATTATTAAGAATTTACTACGAATGATATATTCCATCCGTTTAATGCATATGTTCTTAATTAATTTATTATATGGAATGTGATTTATGTTCTTCTAAATTTCATAATATATCAATTATTTTATTTTATTTAATCTTTAAAGTAAAATTATCGTTATAAAACATATGATTTATGTGACAAAATGGAACCATGAGAAATATATTTGTTATTTAGACTCTAATGTATTTGGAATTAAAATGAAAATACGCCCTATGAGATGCATGGAACTAAAATATTATAAATTATATGATATTTATAATACTATATGACAATGTAATTGCTTCCTTTATAAACACATGGTATTATTGAGTGTTCTAAGAAGATTATTATCTCCACAATCCCCTTCTAGATATGTGAGATTCCTAATATCCATTATCATTATGTGTTAGATATTTGGGAATGTTATCCACTGACAATATTAAGTGAGTACATATATGACTATAACTGAGGTCAATTTATAATATAATGGGTGATTAGAATGACATAGGACAAATTTTTAACTGAGATGGTTATTGATTCATATCCCAATTGTGATTCTTTTTTTGTACTATCTATGATGAAAATGAAAATTGCAGTTTAATAGTGTATCGAAAATGGATGAAACACTTTATAAATGTGGGGGATGTACAAATTGATGATAATGAGTTGAGTGAACCCATGTGTTATTTCATTTAAAGCATGTGACATAGGGGACTATGGAGTGGACACTAATTTAATGATCATCAAGCATTGTTAATGTGTAGGGAGGAAGGATTTATAAATTTTTTATATCAATTATGAAACTAAAATAAAATTATGCGTTCATGATTGGATATATTTTTTTTGATGCTTTACGTTCCTTAAAGGCCATTATTGAACATTTAATATGGAATATTTGAGGGGCGTAACCACTTCTAGGTGATGTATCAATGTTGTAATAGAATAATTTGAATTACCTAATGTATGTTATGAATAATGAATACCATATTATAGAAGTACTTACCGTTCATTCTAGATTGATATATATGTCTTTATAAGTGGGTAGATTCATACCTTGAGTACAAGAAGGCATGTTTTTTTATTTAATGGTTATAGTTCATATTCTTATGGTTTGTAAATGGTTTTTTTCTAATATGGATTTAGTACCTTTGTATATGGATGATCTGATACATGTTTCTCAGTAGGGAATGTTTAACCACATGTTCCTACTAATTAATTTATGGTTTCCATGTAGGAATAAATTTTTTACCTTGTTATTTAGTAGTTGATTCATGTTTCTAGATATAGAGGGTGTTTTCCCAATGCTCCAAATGATGGTATAATGACCAAGTACATTCAACATTGGTTGATAAAGGTATAGTCAATCTAATAAATAATATTACACACCAAGGATCTATATTGTTTTATATAATTTTAATTTTTCAATAATTTATCAATTACATGGAAATAAAATTATTGGTTACAATAAATTAATTCTATTTTTATGGACCCTTTTAGTGGTTAACCATTAAGGTTTAATCACCCCAGACTATAGAATTCATTATACATTTATTCATGATTTGACCAAAATGATTTTTAATTTTTATAGTTTATTAATTCATGAATAGATCATTAAAAATGAATAGCATTGAATGATTTTTTTTACTATGATAATATAATGCTCAAGAATTCTATTACATCCTCATAGAATTTATTATTCAAAATATTCTTGGAGTATAACCAAATCTATAGGGAGTCAATTTTTATTAGTGACCCATTTATTATAGATTTATATTTAATAGAATCACATTTTTATTTATTCAATATTATATGATTTTAATTTTAGAAATAATATTCTTCAATTATCATATTTTCTGTCAATCTAATATGAGGGTACATTCAATCTATGGTAACACATTAGACACATTTATGTTCTCCTTTTAACCTTAAATTTTTTATGGAGTGTTAGAGATCTTGTGAATATCAATTCTTGTTACTGAAAAGAAAAATAGATATGGATTTTATATAGTATTTTATTATTAATAATAAAACATAATAAATAAAAATTTTGGATCAATTAACCACTCAAATACATTATCCAATTATTATCCACTACTTAATAATATCTCTTTGTGTTGCAACTAATTCAGTGTATTTTTTTGATAAATAAAAGTCATGTCATATTTCGTAAAACATAGATATAAATATATTATTTAATTAAAAATATAGTTATTTCAAAACATAGGCCAATTATTTTCTAAAATTAGTTCCATAATAATAATTAATATATTATTAACTCACCATAACAGATGAAAAATCATTAATGATTCTCCACATTCACATTATAGTGATGTTATCTATTTCTAAATATAGGTTGTTTTATTATAGAAATATAATATAAATATATATAATATATATCATTATTTATCAAAATCAAAAATTTCCTTTCATAATTATACTTCATTTAATCTGAGCTTCAGAAAATATCCATTTAATAAATAATGACACTTTTTTTCTAACACATCCTAATGTTATATTTAATTATAATTATTGGATCAATTTTTCTCAATGAAATCATAGGTTATATCAAATTCCTCCCCATTTAATAATTTCATCCATTGAAAAAAAATTAAATCACATGAAATGTTGTCCATATATATACAAATATGAATTTTATATAAGAACGTCAATAACATTACTTTAAAATCTCCCAATAATTATTTCTTAACATGAAAACATATTGAAAATTTGTTTATTAAATTTTTTTTAATAATAATACAATATAATATATATTACAAAAAAAATTATTCAAAAATTCTTAACAATTTCATCAATAGATAAAATGTAAAAAATTATAAAAATTATATATTCAAAATCAATGAAATATAAATTATTTACAATTAATTTCATATGTCATTATGATTTCACCACTCGAGTCATATAATTATTATCAAGTCATAAAACATTAAAACAACGCACAATGTGTCTTAATATGTAATATGTGATAATAATGGATCCCAACAACAAATTGTTTTTTTCTAGATAAAAATTCATTTCTACAATAAAAAATATATCTACTATATTTTTATAAATATATAATAAAGAAGTCCAAAATTCGATAATAACAACACAAATTATACATAAAAATTTTATGTTATTTAACAAATCAAATTTCAAAAACCAATATGATGAAAACAATGGATTAGATCATATCAATGTTCATTTTTTATAACAAAAACCATTATAAAAAATTATATAATCTTCTTAAAAGTGTAAAATTTTTAAATAAATAATTCATATATAATATCATTTTAATGGAATTAATTAATAAATATATACATGATTGTTTTTATTATAACTTTTCAAGGAAAATTATTAAAATATAAAGTATTGATGTTTTTAAATACCCAATATAAATTCATTGTTATATAAATAATGGAGAAACATTATTTGTTCCATCACCAATTCATTAAATTATAATTATATATTCTCATCTAAAAGATTATCACTGTCTATAGTAAAAATGGAACAACCATATATTTATCAAGGAAATTATTTCCCCACAAATTTTCATATTAAATCCAAAAAACAGAGGTTTAAAAATTATATTTTATTGATCTATACCATAAGAAAATTGATTTACTGTTTCTCAATGACTATTAATACCCCTCCTATGTAGAAATTAAATATTTGTATGACCTGTTGGATCGAAATATGAATGTAGATGGTACAATCGAAGATCGGGTGTAATGATGGTTTAAAAACATACATTATTATAATTTAAATATAACTATTTTTAAAAATATTTTAGCTAATAAAAATAAATAGGACTCTAATTGTAATAAAAGAGTCAATCAGAATGGCACTGGGTTTAACATCCTGACCCAAATCACTAGGTCTGAGTTTGAATTCTACATGACCTCATGCACATCACCCTATATGCAAGAGGTTTCAAACTACCAGTGAGGGTATAATGTGGAACATTAAGGAGACTATTCCCTATCTATCTAGTAATATGATTAATAGTAAATCAATAAATATAGATAATTAGTGTACACTATGTAAATGTAAATATGAAAAAAAAACAGTGTAATAACTCAAAAACTGGAAAGAAAACCCTAGTAAGAGAAGAAAAAACTAGAAAGTAAATAAACAATCATTTACGGGGTTCTACGATTCCTATATTAGTCTTCTCCATCTCTATGTACCACTGCATAAATGTCTACCATAGGGCCTAATCCCTTCATCAGATATCTGGTCACAATATCAAGAAGTACACTAAAATTCCCAAGTAGATTGTGCGTACAAGACTCAGTAGGACACCACCAATGTTTCCTCAACCTTATGTGCTAAAAATAGATGTTTAAGTGATAATAAATAATTCTTAATTATCACACAATCAAAAACTCAATGGTTGTGCGCTAACTAAGCAACCTTAACCCACTACAATTTCTACATCGGATCCATGTTATCGAATGAATAAATGATTAACTATTGGGGTAATGAATCATGTTTCATAGCCTCATCATGAAACAATATATATTTTCTTAAAGAAAATATGTTTCTCTATGTCTGTAAGATAAACGAGAGTTAATTAGATCCCTTTAATCATTAGGATGATGTTTTGAGTACTAATATCTAATTGTGTCTCTTAGTCATCGAATCACACCATTATAAAGTCATTATAGGGACAGAGAGCCAATCATTCTCGTATTTATTTAATATATCCCATAGAATTATTGTATGACCTACTCATGCTATGAGCCCTTGTCTCCAGTCATGAAAATCCCTCCTCTAATGGATTACACATGTTATGATGGTCCGCTACATGATACTATGAAAGCATCATCGTATCCCCAATTTTTAGACATGTACATCCAAAGTCATTGTCATGTGCCTTTATCATGTATTGGATCTTTTTCATCAGCCATGAAAATTCCTCATCCAAAGGATAACAAAATTTTTGATGTTCCAATAAAAAACATCCCCTAACAATTTTCATTTTCATAACCCATGCATCTGACGCTCATCACCAGTCATGGGAAACCCTCCTATAATGAATAAAAAAACATGAAAGTCCACCTATCATGACTATAAGAACAAAACCACATGGTATACATATCCTGGAAGGATACATATGTATATATATAGGAATATATAAAAAATACTAGTACATCATCATGGGTTATGTTTCACACATTGAATACACAATCACATAGTAATATGGAAAAAAATCTACAATTACTCATTGAATCAACTGTAATATATTGTTTCCAGGGATACACAAATTCCAACATGCATTGACTATCTATCATGGTCAGTAATCTGGTTTGAAAATAATTATATTAATGGAAATCATTTTTAAACAAACCCAAAAGGTTAAGGAACTTCCTAACTTATCGTATGGAAAACCTCTCATAGTTTTTTTGACGTTAGGGTAATATATCAAAGTCATGAGTAGTTGTCCCATTGGTTCTTGAGGTATGTTAATGTGTTTTCCTAAAATCATAATATATACTTTTAATCGAAGAATAAAATATCACATGTTATAATTAATTCTCACACTTGAAAAAATCATAAATTTTCATTAAAATTTTCAGATACACAGAAAAATTTTAAATTATCATTTTTCTATATTTAAAGTCATTAGAAATTATTAATCATAAGTTTTTATTTAATTTTATATGATGAAAAGATAAAATAATGAATTATTTTGTAATTTATAAAGTTTCACTTAAAATTATATAACATTTACAAATGATTTTATAATTTAAATTTAAATTTTATCATTTTTTATAACATCACACAAAATTATAAAAAATCTTCTGTGTTGATAATTTAAATTATAATTTTATCATAATCCAAACATCGCATAAAGTTATACACACTTTTTCATAAAAAATGATAATTTAAATCATCAAATTATAATTTTTTTTTATAAAATTATAAAAAATGATAATCATTTTTCATATGCGTTGATAATTTAAATTATTATTTTTTAATTTTACAAAGATCACATAAAATGATAAACATTTTCAATGCATTGATAATTGAAATTTTCATTTTATCATTTTAAAAATATTATTCAATGATAATTATCATCATTGGATGATTAAAATGTGATGATAATAATTATTATCCCCTCTTCATTGGATGCAACCCATGACTTCATCATGTGTCTTCCTCAGGTTTTGGACCCTTGCCATTAGAAATGCACACCACTCCTCCAATTGACAACCCATTTCATTTTGGTTGACTATATGTCATCCCCTAGGCATCATCATGTGCTACCACATACATCATACCCTCATCACTAGTCATGTGCTTCCCTCCTCCAATGGATAAAACAACATAACGGTCCCCTTATATTTAAATTAAGAACAAAACAACATGGTATATAAATCCTGACATGATATATATATATGTATATATTTCCATGAATAAAATGTCATCATTTGTAATGTAGAACATAATGTACACACAATCACACAGTAATGTGAATAAACAGATATAAACACTCAAGACATTATTTGTAATATAGAGTTACTAGGGCTACACACATACCCACATGAATTCACTATCTGTCATGTTTATTAAACTTTTATGTGAATAATATTATTAATAGAAAATTTTGAAAAAAAATAATAAAACTGTTAAGTAACATTATACCTTATTAGTTAGAAAACCTCTCATTTTTTCAACGTTAGGGCAATACATCATTGTCCCGAGCTGTTGGAACATCAGTGCTCAGGTTATATTAGTGGTATTCCCTAAAATAATAAAATTTAAATTAATTCAAACAAAAACAATATATCACTTGATAATTCTCTCTCTCTCTCTCTTGAAAATATCTCAAATTATTATTAAATTTATTATATAAATATATAAATTTCAAACTGTAATTTTAATCTTTTAATAGTCATTAGAAATAAGAAATCATGACTTTTAATTTAATATTATCTCACATGTTTATTAATTAAATAAATGTTTATTCATTTTTAAAATGTCACAGGAAATGATAATAAAATTTCATAAGCGTTAAAAATTAAAATTATCATTTAACAGTTTATAAAATCATCATATAAAATTATAAACACTTATCAAAAGTATTTAATATTTAAATAATCAATTTATCATTTTTAAAATAGGACATAATATTTTTAAAAAATGGCATATGCATTGATAATTTAAATGATCATTTTCTAATTTTTTATAACATCACATAAAATGATACACATTTTGTGTATGTGTTGATAATTTAAATTAATAGTTTATCATTTTTTTATACCTAACAAAAAATGATAAATATTTTTCATATGAGTTAATAATTTAAATTAACATTTTATCATTTTTAAATCATCACATTAAATGATAAACAATTTTTCGTATGCGTTGAAAATTTAAATTATCATTTTTTATTTTTTATAACATCATATATAATGATATAAAAATTTCATATGCCATGTTAAATTAAATTTTTATTTTATCATTTTTAAAAACATCACATAAAATGATAATCATTTTTCATATGCATTAATAATTTAAATTATTTATTTATCACTTTTAAAAATATAATAAATGTCAAATAAATTAATTTTATAGCTTACGTTGGTAAATTTAATTCACATTAAATATTTTTAATTATCAAAATATGATTAGATATCATTTACCATACATATGTAGATAAACATATCTTTATATAGAGCATTGATACTATCACATGATAGTTACATGAAATATGATTCATTAACCTGATGGAAATTCGTTGATTCTCTTTCATCGTGGAACTAATGCAGGTACGTCTGGGGGTTGTGGAATGCTGTTTATCACAAAACTACTCAATTTTGTATTGTGTATTTATTATGCACAATTTATAATGTTATACACTTGTATTTTGAGAAAATAAGGTTGTCGAAGCATTATTGGAGTCCTATTGAGTCTTGTATTCAAATCCAACTTGGGCATTTTGGTCTGATTGTCAATTTCTTAAAAAATGATCCATTGAAGGGGAAGGGTATTATGGTTGATAGTTAAGGGTTTGAGTATCGAGATGTAGAAGACATAGATAGGAACCTGTGAACTCTATAGATGATTGTTTAATGACTTTCTAGTTTTTCCTTCTTCTATCTTGGGTTTTCTTTCCACTTTTGGAGTTGATACACTGTATGTAATACATCCTTACATTTTCGCATTCTTCTCTGATTATCTATATTATTGTTCTTGTTTATTGATCCTGTGAAATGATACATAGGGTATATTTTCCCCAACGTTTTACTTGAGACCCTCGTTGCAAGTCTCCAACATCTAGCGTATGGGGAGGTGTGCATGAGGTTATATAGTATTCCATCTTGGACCCATTGATTTGGTTTTTTCTATTAAACTGGTTCAGTTGAATACTATTATTAGAGTGATTATGATATTGTATTTCAAATTCCATAATTTAGAATAATCATATTGATAAAATAAATGATTTTATTAGAGTGAACAAGTATTAGATCATAATCATAATGTTTACGATGATCAAAAAACAATACAATCGACTCTATAAAAAAATCATATAGAATTGTGTTGGTTATTGAAATGATCATTATCAGTGTATTACAAATAAATCATAATACATGTTTATAGAGTTATCATAATCATAATGGTTATGATAAACAAAATAATTAATATAAAGATGAATAATAAAAACAATTTAATTTCCATTACAATGTAGCAGAAATGTAATGTAATTCAATTATATAAACCCAAGGATAATGGTATCATTTCTCATTGGTTAGAGTTACCTAGATTTATACATTAAATAATGTCTATCATACCCACATAAGCTAAATCCCTCAATACGTTGATCAATTTCAGTCTGTCTAGATATCCCTGGTAGATCTCTAATTAGTAGGTAAACAGATCCCCTATATTATTAGCATTGAAATCCCTCGTTCTGAAATATATAGACACTGGTCTACCTGCGTATCCCTAGAATTCCATGATCAGATTCACAATAGATATGTATCACAAAAATTAAAAATAACTCCACAAAGATACAATTATTTGGAACAAGCTCCCTATGAATTTGGGACTCCTGAGTTTTCGTACAATGTAGTATATTGACTGAGATCTCATTGAGTGTATTCATTTAGTCAAAAAGTTTATTTACATTAGTAAAATGACATCATATATATATACTTCATCATAATGGTCATATTTTATCTCCAATAATCAGATTTCATCTTAAAATCTCGGTGGAATTAGACACCAGGAACTCTAATGGTCATAATGAAACTGAATACATGCATCATTTTGATTAAAACATCTAAAATATTACATAATATTTTAATAATATAAAATATTTAATTTTATTTTATTTATCATTTATAGAATCAATAAGGATAAAAATAATTATTTTCATAAAGATAGTCATAATGATGAAACCCATAATAGGAAGATACAATTGTAAACCCGTTAGGATTGATAGAATAATTGGTATGTATGATTAAAAAATGATTATTTACTTATGATTGAAAAAATATTATTTCGTTATGATTATAAACTAGTTACGATTGAAAAAAATATATGAATCATATTCAATTTTAAATTCAATGGTCCTGGAATTAATTAAATATATAGAATGAAATTGTGATTTCTAAAACAAAATGGAATAGAATAGTCAAAATAACATGGTTGACTAAAATATCTCCTCCTATTTGGAATCCAAATAACATAATTATTTAAAAAAAATCTACCCCATATTTTTATAAATTTTATAAATCTAATGCTGATTATGAATGGCACCCCCTTAGGATATAGTAATAACTAAGTATTATATTCTCTTTATTTAAATGAATTACTCTTATATCATATTGATTCTCTCCCTATATTAAGTATTCTTCCATTTTCCCTTTCATTTAATTCACTACCCCTATTTCATATATTTTCCCCATACATAGAACATTCTCCCCTGTTTTTTTTCAAAAAAGGGGAAAGTCTTATAATACCTAGAAGAATATTTTGAAATATAAGAAATATTGATTAATAATCATGTTGGTCATCTTGGAATAAATGAATGATAATTCACCCAAATAATAATAAAAATTCAATCAATCGATATGTCGATATAAAATTCATTTATTAATGTTTCAGAAAAAATAATAAATAATGAGTTTAAAAATTCATTCCAATTCCATTTCCATCTCCAGAAGGTAGAAATAGTTAACCTCATATTCTTGAATTACATTATGTCTCCACAAAATTTTCTAGAGAATCTAGTTATGCCAGATAATTATCTTACTATTAAGAAAATAGTTTATAATGGTTACAAATAATTTATTCATGGAGATGATAACTCTCTTCATGAGCCTTATGATTTTCATTGTACACTTCATTTTGAGCCAAAAACATCTCAACTGGAACTTTGTATATCTTCTCTCAGATTTCAACTGTTAGGGTAAATATGAAATTTTTATTCTTTAAATAAAATACTTTGATCTGGATTTCCTCAAGCTCTACATATTGATTATTTTTTGTTGATTTCGGAATTTTAGAAGCCTTTCGTTTGTCATTGGATTCATTTAATGAATTTTTAAAAGTGGTTGTGAGTTAAGTAATTACTCTCCCTATATATTCAATTTTATCCTCCCAATTCATGACATTTCCATTGATAGTTTTTGGCAACTTAAAATAAATGTGGTAAAAATGTTATTTTATACAACATGTTTTTCAGTAATGTAGAAATCAACTTATAGTATTTTGAATATAACCACGAATACATTGCCTGGGTCTGTTATTTCATTATTAATAATTGAAATAATATGAATCGTTTCGTCATGTTTTGGAGAATATAGAATTATATTATATAGTCTACTCATCACTTATTCAATATATTTGACTCATTTTATTATAATTGTAATATCATGTCAGTATCATTATGGTAATCATAATGCTCACCAAAATGAGTTTCTACTACCAAACCTTCAGCATTCAGATTCTGTTTTACTTTGGATAATACCTCTTCCACTTCTTCATCTGAGATTTGAATTTATTTTTTTGTTATTTTATTATGAGCGTTATCCTTCGAAAACTGAACACCTAAATATGGGAATTTGAATGATTCCACATCTGATGATTCTATGGATATTTTCTCTTCCAGCTGAATTTATCTTAACAACCACTTTATCTTGATTTTAATTTTCTACCTCCCATCCCCTTACTATTTATCTTTGTCTTCATGTCTTCCATCCTTCTCCAATTGTTTTTCAACATATTCATCAATATTTTACTGGTCATTATCATTAGTTCCTTATGATTATATTTCCTAAGTGAATGTTTGAGCATGAAATTTTTTTCCAACAATTTTTTTCCTTTCTATTAAAAAGATGAAAGAGTTTTCCTGATTTTAAAATCTTCTATTAAAACAATATTGGTACTAGATTTCTCAACACATTTCAAAATCCAGTCAATATCAATGACCTGATACTTTAACTTTTTAAACCTTTTTTTCTTCTCCTATTCATTGAGAGTTTCTAAGGTTTTGATTTTTCTGGAAAAAGCCTCAACTGAATCAATACTAAATTAGGGGTAAACCTCTTCCAATCCAATTTCCTCTTTATCCTCTCAGTTGAAACCACATAAGATACTAGTTTTTTCTTGATTGGCTATTAGGGTGGGCTAGAATCAGCATTATTATTTTTGTAAATAATCTATCTTGATTGGTTTGTAGATTTTTTGGCTAGATTATAGTTCATATTTTAGATTTTAAACTTCTATATCTTTTTTAATATTCTATATTTTTACATAGTAATAAAATTTCAAACATATGATCATACCTACACTAATAAATGGATATTTTAATCCTTTTATCTCAGACGTAATTTCTATATTTCACACCATATATCATTCAGAAAGATACATTGACATAATTCAGGGAACCAATATCAAAAAAGATTTGATTAATCCAAAATTCAACTTATTGATATATATTAAGATAAAACCCATAAGAATAAACATCCTCATATTTACAAAATAATCTTCAACATACTCATCAGAAACAAAAAGGTTCACCTTATATCATTTTTTGTACTAGAAAACCATACATTCGAAGAGATATTAAACAGTTGTCAGAAGAGATATGAATTACCTTTCAATGATCCTCATGTATGTCAAAAAGATATTTCGTATGCCCAATATTATCAAATGATCCTTTTGATATTGTAAATTTTTGATATGGACAATGTGTGTCACCTTCATGGGGTACTCCCACAGAATTTGTGGGTGGCTTTATAATAGTGGTGCATTTTTTCCCATACATTGTAAAAGTGGTCCTCAAATATTCATTTCTCTACATAGTGTGTAAAAACTCTTACACTTTCTCATAATGGGCGTAGTCGTGATCATATTTGAATCATTCAAATCAATTGGACTTCCAACCATGAAAATATATTATTCTATTCAATTAGAAATCATAATTGTCAAAAAAAATCATTAATGAATAACATTTCTCTTTGAAATATCATTTACAACAAATAAATTGAATCTATTTTTTGGTGATGATGCAGTTGAATATATCATGAAAAATGAGACTTTATCTCAATAGTAAAATAATAGGTCTTGGTTATTAGATGGTAGTATTGTCTCGGTTTAATTCTGTATGAAATCAATGTGGTTAGAGTAAGGAGGTTCCATTTATATAGTTGATGGTTTTTGGTCCTCTCACAATCTGCAACATATATTAGATCGAAATGATCCAATTGTTGAGAATGATTTTAAACTCTTGAGTATTTTTTTAAAAACAAATTATCATATTCAAGATGATTTTTTTATGGTTTAAAAAAATGTGAATGAATTTAAATACCAAAAATGTGAAATTTAATAGAATGTGTAAGATTTAAAAATGATACCTTTTGAGGTATTAAATTAGATATATTATCTTCAATGTGTTGTTTTGATGTAAATTATGAAAACCAAAATAATTGAGTAAAATAGAATACAATTTCATTATGATAAAAATTTCAAGATTAATAAAATATAATTTCAATGTGATGAAAATTTCAAGTATGATAAAATGTAATTTGAATATAATGAAAAATCAAGTATGATAAATTATAATTAAAATACGAAAAAAATTTCATGAATGATAACATACAATTAAACTACGATAAGAATTTAAATTACGATAAAATACAATTCGAAACCTGATATAGATAAAATTTAAATCAAGATACTGGTAAAATCTAAATCATGAAACTATAGAAATATAAAACATGATACTGTTAAAATACCTAAAATCAATAAATTATAAAACATGAAACTATAAGTATATATAGCTACCCATTGAAAATGAGTTTCTTAAAATAAGGATATTGCTTAAATTTGATGTATATATGAATGATTACACTACATTGATTATTCCTACCATCAATTTTATGTATTCAAATATGTCGTAATATAATGGTTTTTTCAAAAAGTAAGAATGTTGGACTTTCATTATGATGAGTTGTTATATAATATCTCCATTTGGTCTGTGATCCTAAGGAAGCTATGACTAATATATATGTGTTTTTCATGTGAGTGGTGTGCATGGTTTTTAATTAATATGATGGCACTAGTGTTATCACATAGTATTTGGTTTTTACTAAAACTATTGCCATAATCTGTGAGTGTGTATTTCATATCTCTTTATATTGTTAACTTGTTGTTAAAGTGTTCAAAATACTGATCATGATTTATAGTTGTTACTTTCTTGGACTCATAAATTGTTGTTATCATTGATTCTCATCCATTAAGAAAGATATCTATAATCATATCTCAATGAAGATCATCCTTTAATCCTTTATCTCCTACTGATTGAAAGTTGTTAATAGTAGTCAGAAATATTTTTTGTACATTAAAAATAGGGTATTTATATAGAAAAAAATTATAATATGCTGTCTCCAAAGCTGTTCTAATCTAATTGACTTTATAAATTTGGAAATGTGTAATTTTAAACATCTTCCTTATACTGGTGGTTTCATCACAAGATGATATCTTGTTGTATATATTCATGTTCATTGGATAATGTAATAGATTTCATACCTTATAGTTAAAATGATATTCTTTCTTCTATTGATTAGTTAATGTTGGAACTACATTTCAAGGAATTTTATAATATCTATTGAGAATTAAAAAACTATCCACAACAGTATTGATAATGAACACCTTAATTATATCTCCCTTGTATTCGTAATCATTCCCCTTGAATATATGGGGTATTTTAGGATTCCAGTTATCAAATGAATAAACATTTATTATAGTCATCACCCAAAAACACATTTGACCCAATACGTGATTTTCTAGAAAATATTTATAAAGAAATAGTTTATAAAAAAATTAGACAATCTTATAAAAAATTAGAATACATGTATATAAATAGATTGTGGATATCTATTATGAAACAATATCTCTAGAATCAGTATCATTAATTTATCATCAAATACAAAATTTTTGATCGAGATATTAATATAGATGGAAGAATACATGTTGGGTTGAATTGTACTTTAAAAAATATTCATTTTCCCCTAAAAACATTGGTTATAATGATTTAAACTAATTATATTCAGTAAAACACTTCTTATATTAAAACAAATAAAAATAATTGACATTGGTACACTAAATATCATAATAATATTTTTTGAAAAAAATTATCTCACATTTGATAGTTGAAACTAATCTTATTCAGAGAAGAAACAATTTAATCAGAGTGAGTTTGTATTCTATCATAATGATAATGGTAACAGTGATTGAAAATTAATACAATCGATTCTATCATAAATTATACAGAATCATAATGAGTATTAAAATTATGGTTGTGCCTATGTTACAAATAAATAATAATAAGATGATTACAATGTTATCATAATAAAAATCTTTATTATTAACTAAATAAATAATAGAAAGATGAATAAGTAAAATAGTTAAATATATTTTAAAATGCTGTTGAAATTTAAAATAATAAAATTATTTTAACCCAATGATATGTTTTTTTTATTTAAATAGTATATATGTCCCTTTATTTAGACATTCATGTTTGTATATCTAACCAACACTAGGTTACGCCCTAGATTCAATGATTAGTTTTTGTCTATCTACAAATCTCGAACAGTCGTTCATTATGATGGTAATCAGCCCATCTATCTTCCTAAATTTAAAAAACACGATCTGCAAAATATTTGCAACAATTTGTCTAAATATCCATAGAATAACTTAATAATATTCAAAATTGATCTTTATCGCATAAATCAACACAAAACTACTCCATGATACAAGTATTTGGAAATGTTGTTCAGGACATGAAGACTTTTGAGTTTTCTCACAAACCAATATTTTGACATAGCTCTCATAAAGCATCTTTAGTTAGTTAATTTTTTTATCTTTGTTGAATGAACTCGTATTTATATCATTCATTACAATGGTCATGTTTTGGATCCCTTGGTGATATTCTTTCCTATTATCTCAAAGGTAATTGGACCCATTGAACACCAACGGTCTTATTGAAACTGAGAAAATGAAATTATTTAGAAAAGAACATATACCAAATTAGACAACATCATTTTTTTAAAAAACAATTTCTTTCATAAGGATTACTATTTCCAGAAATGATAATGATAAAATAGATAAAAAAAGATATGAATCATATTATGTTGTAAATACAATGGTCATTGAATAAATTAATTTTTTTTAACAAATTTTTTGGTTCTAAATTACAAATTAATGGAAAAGTCGAAAGAATAATGTTGAGTGAACATAACCATTGAAGCTCGCATCATAAAGGACATTATGTGGATACGATTAAAAATGGTATTTTCATAGTTAATATGGTAGGAAACCCGATTATATATTCCATGAAGATAGATTTTATCCACCAATCAACTATATTATATAATTGAAATGATCATATATACCACTCCAATATAAATTTATATGATTCAATGTTGAAAAGAATTCAATAAATAATGCAGTAGATAGATTCAAATCACCACAACAAGTACATCAATATCTTTGTATTCATTCTCCAATGAACTATTATTAAAAACATATTATTTTATGATTAGAATATATGAATACTCCATGGATCATTTTTCATAATGAAAAATTTTCCAGTGTGAAAAAATTCATATTGAATATAAATAGTTCAAAAACAAATAAATTAATTTATGAAGAAATAATTATGTTAATTGAACATTGTCATCAATAATTATGAGGATGTATTTTGTTTTCAGCACATGATTTTAAATATAGTAATTATTAATTAATTAAAACAATGGTATTATAACTAATTAACGGGGGAACAAAAATATTATTTCTAATTGTCTTCTTTATCACCAATCTCCCTTAGAACATTGAATTATTGGGATCCTAAAAGAAGAAACCCTTTAAAATTTATTGGAATTATAATGAATAACATCCACATATATATCATATATCTTATCATATAATCATTACATTATTCCCTAAGGATACCACTACATGAAAATCGCACACTTCATATCATAATGTGATCAAATGCACATCCTCTACATCTATAAAACATTCATAATTCAATCATAATTAAATAATAGATGACATTAATTAATATATTAAACACATCACATCTGATTCAATATAAAAAAATGTCCAATTACCATTAATTGATATATAATAATTAATAAACATTATGTATGATGTAATATAATAAAATAATCATTAAAAAATTATTTAAAATTACTATATATAAAATACACCTCACCATGTTTTTTTTTCAGAAAAAATATTATAAAATAAGATAACTAAAATGTTTTATATTAAATATATTGAAGAATATTTGTATTATTATTTTCATAAAATATTATAATATTTATAAAATAATCATTTATCTCTTATATTCTATTAAATACATATTTTTATCCCATAATTAGATTATATTTAAATTCATTATATTCCACCAATTATTAAAATCTCATCTCAATTATTTAAATATTCACTAAATTAATTGTTAACAGAATTTCATAATGATAATAAATGAATTCATGTATTAATAATTATTCAAACCATTATTAAATATCCTCACGATATTAATAATTCAATTAATTTTTGTTATTCAGTTAATGTTTTATTCATATACACTATTTAAATTATATAAATTAACTTCCAATCCCAATGTATGTGAATGTGCATACCTTACCTCAGTCACGTAATATCTACCAAAGGAAAGCCTCATTCAAAAAATATTATTCAACATTACTTTAAACAACGACAATAGTCACCACCTAGTCAATAAAACATAAACCACATATCTTAATGTATATAATGATTCTCACTATACATATGTTGACTAATTGAGTTTTATATGGAAATTTTAAATCTATATAGTAAAAATAATAATAAATGTCACCTTAATAAAACTCCATATTTCATCTATAGTTTTCCAACAAAAGAGATATTCTTGTTAACACCAGATGGATAAAAATGAATTCACTTTCAAAATCTCTCAGATAATGGATAATAACATAAAATGATAATTTGATCATGAAATCATCAATTAAACATGAATATTTATATTAAAGAACCCCATTAAAACCATAAAATATAAATTTTAGCTCACCTTAATTATCATAATTCATTTTTAAGGACCCTAAAATATTTAATTTTAAATTATCAAAACAATATTTCGTTAATTTAGAATCGAAATAATTAATATTCTATTTATTAATTTTAAAAAAACTAATATGATTCTTTTTTCTAACATTACACTTTTGTTTCACCACAACTAACAATATCAATAGTAATGTGGAAAAATTATTCAGAATAATTAAATAATTATTGCATATATAAATAATTTTGGAAACCATCCTGAATCTATCCATTTTAAAAAAATATAAATCCTATAATTCTTTGACATAATCCTAAATAAAATAAATCTATCAATAGTTAATGAAGAAAAAATGAATGTAAATTTCAATAAAAATATTTGTTATCAAAATTAAAATAATATAAGAATAATTAATGCATCATAACCATAACCTAGGTTGAAATCCATAATATTTTGATTTTGTGAAGAAATATAAAATAAAAATGAATATATATGTATTTCTGAAATATATATCGAATCATAATAATATATTTTATATATATTAATTTTACTATTTCTTTATTTGGAATAATATTACATAAATATATTGTTAAATTCCATTAAAATTTTACAATATTTATATAGAAGGATTCCATATTATGAAATTACTTAGTCCCCATGAAACAAGAAATGATGATCAATTTAGGAAAACGATATTCATAATATTAAAAATTCATAGAATTCTATTAATATTTCTGAATCATTCATTAATTGTAATGGAAATTATATACAGTAATTTAATTGATATTTGAATAGATGTTTGGTTTTTATTTTTTGTCAACTAGATAATGAACCATTGGATTTTAAATATAATAATTATCACCATGGTAAATAAGGAATTTTTATAACAACCTCAGATATAATGTGTCTTTTTCATAATCATTATAAATAATAAAATATACATTAAATATATGTATGGTTAAAAAAATTAATGAAATATAACTACCTTTATAGATATTTTTTAAGAAATTTTTATTTGTTGAGTTTCCTTTGTTACTTGGAAAACAATTTTATAATCATCCATTTATGTATTGTATGTGTCTAAATTTATACATTTATTTGGGAGATGGGATGAATATGTACATTTTGGAGCTGTAGTGGTATTGCTGTTATAAAATTTATTTAGGAATTGTTTCTTATTATGTGAGAAATCATGAGGGTTTTTTAAAAGATAATTCATAGTAGTTGTTGTGGTTGTATATGGATTCAATGTCCTTTAAAATTAATACAAATTTGTTTAAGAAGAATTTTGGAATTTTTTTCTGCCTATTGATTTTTGAATAATTATCCATGTATGAAATTATTAATATATATTTTATTTATATTTTAACACCATATAATTCTCATGGGTGGGAAGTATAAAAATAAAGAACTAAATAATGAAACAAATGTGTGAAAAGATAAATTTCATGTGTCACCAAAATATGTTCAATATCAAATTTCATAAAATATAATACCCAACTAATATAATTATTTAAAATTAAATATGTAATATAGTTTATTATTTATGGAAAATGATTTTTTTTGGGTTTTCTCTATGTCAAATTACATATTTTAATTTTATAGATATTTCTAGGTGGAACGGAAATACATATTTTTTGGGACAACCCTGTATTTATAATATAATTTTTAAGTCATGTTAAAAAATATCATAATGTAAATAACTTATTTTTATGTGTCAAAAATTTAAATGTTATAAAATACCCCATGAATTATATTTTCCAACTCATAAATACTTACATATGAAGAAAACTATTCTATTTTTTTGATTCATGGAATGGAAGAAATTACATATTAAAAAAGAATAGTATAAATTGATATTTGGAAATTTTAAATCTATATATATGAATTTTCATATAGGATTTTTATAATATAAAAACAATACATATTAAAAATATATATTACATATAAATTTTATCTTATATATAATCCAAACTCATGACTGATATTGATTACATATGAATTGAATATATTATCAGTGATGAATTTCCAATTAAATAAATCAACCCTCATAATATATTCCTACATATATATATATATAACATCTATGGTATGGGCTCTGAGGGTGATACATAATATTTCTTTCAATACTGTCTAGTGTTATTAAATTTTATAATAATGGGAAATGTATCAATTATTTTATTGAAACAAATAAAATGAATAATCAGTTAATATATTTATAGATGGGGGGAAATTATTTTCATTATGTTAATATTTGAATAAAATACACACATGATAGTTTTATCATTATATTTTCATATATATGTGGGATAAAATAAACACTATAATGAATTAAATAACTATTTCATATGAGAGTGTAACACCCCGAGAGTTTTTGAAAAATATTCTTTTTAATTTCATTTATGTCTTCTGTTGTACGCTACACCAAAATGATCTTGCACTACACGCATCTTTGACTTGGTTTTCATTACACGCAATGGCGGCCTTACACGATAGCGGGTGTTGTACGGAATAACGAGTTTTTCTAAACAATGATATGTTATATAAACTAGCAGTTATGAATAGTAATACCCACTTTTTGAAATTTTATAAATTTTATCTTCCGAAATGGACTTCATTTTTTGATTTGAAATATCGAAATTTTCCAAGGATGAATTTTCAATATTTATCGAAAGACTTTCAATTTTTTATGAAGAGTGAAAACTCTAGGTTACTATTTAAAAACTGACATTTTATTTAAATAATTATTTGTTTTATTTAAATTTATTTTATGTCAAAATTGATACATAATACATATATATGTTCAATGTAATCCATTGGGGGTCATTTTATAACAATTTTAGATTTATTTAAATTTTGTTGAACTTTTCACCGTGTTTTACCCACCTCCTTGGAAGATTTGGAAATTCACATAAAACGTAATTTTACCGCTTCTGTGAGTGGAATTTTGAAAATCTGAGACACATGTTTAATATCAAGGACTAAAATTTGGTTCAATAGATGAAAATAATTTTTGGTGAATAGTATCTTTCTACTTTTATTTAACACTACTAAAAGTAAATAAGGTAATTAAGGGTAAAAATTATATTATTATTAACCTAACACATGTCCTAATTCTATTGGATAAGTTTAATTTGACCAATAAAAAACTTACGAATAAAATATGACCTTTTAGATCCAATTGGATTAGATTAGGACATTTATTATTAATTTATTTAAAGAAGGGTTAAAATAGTTAAAATCATAGTTTAATAACTAAATCATTTTTAGCATAGGGTTATACATAAGATAAATTGGAATATAAATATTCATTGGAAATATAAAAATCTTTCTTACACAATTGTATTTTATTTAAAATTTTTAGACATTATATAATCAAATTTCTTTATGTCACGATGATGATGCAGTAATTATATTATTAATGAAATGTTAACATAATTGATGTTATAAATACACAAATAAATGTAATTTGAGACTTTTTTTTATGAATTCCACTAATTTTATAGAATAATATGTCCTGTTATTATTTATTTAATTAACTCTGTTCGATATAATCATGCTATTATAATTTTCAAAAAAATCAATTACCAAATACTGTCAAAATTGACATCAAATAGTTTTTAAAACGAATATTATTTTATAAATTGTTATTATATTCCTAAAAATCTAAGGATCGGCCACGATACTTATATCTTGATAGGTGTATAATTAATGGACCACTTGGGGGTCTCTTGGAGGTATAAGCTATGTTTATTAACTATATAATATAAAAATAAAAAGTGACATGGTAAATGTCAATCTAATTAACTAAGAGTTGAAAATAAATGATAAGGTTAATTTAATGACCCAAACCTTTCTAAAATCTATTGTTTGAAAGGATTTCGACACATACCCACATTATATTCGAAATAAATAAATTTGGAGCTATTATAAACCGAATATGACTTTATTATAATATAACATTTTGAGTTTTTCCAAAGGTGCCCCCCTCCTCCCTTATAAAAAGGGAACCCCTTACCTCTTCTCTTAACACCCTTTTGAGCCTTGATTCTCAGCCAACCCCTACCCAATTTTATTCTCCACTTCCCTAGGAACATTCTTGAGGTTATTTTTTCTCAATAGACCAAATCTACTTCCTTAAAAGGAAGCTTAATGAAGGTGCGTCGAAGAAGAGGTAATCTCTTCTTCCGATTTTGTAATGTTTTGTTATTCTTCTACTTCTTCTTATTTAGTTGTAAAATTATATAGAAATAACATCAGTATTACTTATATACCAATATGTTATTATAAATATGAAACAACCCTATTTCACCTTATATCCATCCAACGGAAAACGAAATCACCGCATGTGCGTACGTACGGAATACCATCTCAACGTCGTGGTGTAATTTATTTTCGACCATCACCATGCTTGTATGGGTATAATGGTGTAAATAAAAAACTATATATGATTATTATAAAGTGATATTGATTCTGAAATATTATACATACACTTAAATACAATTCCACTATCATGGGAATGATATCATCGCTCGTGCGTACGTACGGACTACCGTCCCCACGATGCGATGAGATTCATTCTCCATGTTAACCATTCAGGAATGATTATAAAGTATATATAATGAATAATAATGAAATATATGGCATAATAATGATACTGGATTTATGTAAATATATATATATATGTATGTATTTCATCTACTTAATTCCATTCAATTAAATAAGGAAACGAAAACAATGTTCATGCGTACGTATGGCCTACCGTCTCCACGAACGGTGTATTTCATTCCATTTATCGTTCTATCATATATATAATTATATGCTGAATATATTATATATATATATATATATATATCCTGTTTTAAATTATGGAATTATGTAAATTAGGATATAATTAATAATTTCAAGAATAACAAGTCGAAACTCGTACAATAAATGAAACGATTTTACCCAAAACGGTGTGTTAACATGGAATTTACAAAAGAATGGGTAATATAAAGTCATAAGTGAACCCTATATGATATCATAACCATAAATATGATTCTATAATAAGTCCATAATATTATTTAAATCAATATACAGGAGGTTCAGAATCATACGAATCATATTAGACATAAGGTAAGGGGTAATTATTCCAATCTCATTCTTATCAGAGATTGTTTATTCTTAAGTATTTATTGGGGTTATGTTTATTATCCATGACTATATGTTCCCAAAAATATATCATAAAATGAAAAATTTTATTCCATGTAGTTTTAATGTCATTTTTACCTTTTTTTTTACCACATTATATAGAAGGAATCGTTCTTTTGTTTACCATACACGGTACTTTTAGACTTTTCCTACAAAAGTACGAGAAAATGTTATTTTTAACTTATAAGGAGTGAATGGATTTTTAAAATTTCATAATACATTTTTTTCATGAATCATACTCTACAGGATTTTTTGAATATTTTCAACAAAATACTTTTCTTTTAAAATTTCATGGCATTTTGTGAAAAGGAAATGATTTTAAAGAAGAATTGATATTTTCCTCAAGAATTCCTTTCAATTGTTTTATCAAAACCATTTTTCATCTAAGATGAAATTATTTAATATGTGTATGTTTCAAGTATAATTTCATTATGATTTACATGGTTTCACTTTTCTTATGATGAAATATCAATTTTTTTATATGGATTATGTGATGATGGGATGATGTTTATGAAACCCATTTTATTCTTTTGGTTATGATGAATGTTTCATGTTTATTTAGTCACACAAGTAACAATGATTTCATTATGAGATGGGTGGGACCTATATCTCGATCCAATGCATTGGGAAATGATTTATATCTCATGAGATAGACATGTCTAGAACTGTAAGTTAATCCTGTTCGGTGATACAGCACTAGAACAAGGAGTGAACTCAATTCAGAAACGGACTTTGTCCACTCAGATGGTCTTAACAGCAATGCCTTGTCTACTGTGGAAATCATAACAAGTGCTGAATGGTTTCCACAATTACATGATTTATTCCGATGCTATTTTATCATGATTGATGTTCCATTATGATACATACCTTACATACTTCCATGATTTATGTCTTTGCTCAAGATTTTGATGTTTAAACATTATGTTCATGTTTTTTTGATTAATTATATATGGTTTGTTTTATTTTATCCATGCTTTACCTTACATAGAATTTGAGCTCAACCTTTATATGATTTCTTTTCCACAAGATTTTATGAATGGTTTTAGTTAAGAAAACGAAAAGGGGAATATCTTTATGGGAGATCTTGAATTTCTTTCTCCAAGATTATAAGATTACGTTCCGAGTTTCCAAACAAACTAAACTATTATGATCCTTGAGTTTTTGTTTTTTTATGTACTAAGTATTCCGAATAAGTTATGTAATGTCCATGTACGTCATTCTTTGGGTCTCTACAGTTGGTATCAGAGGTTCGGTTTAGTTAACATTTGGAAACTAGGATGCGAGAACTTTAGTGAGATCCCTAGAGATATTTCTATGGTATGTCTAGGGATGTCCCTATGGTTAAGTATAAGTATAAGTTATAGTCCTAGAATTACGATAATGATATTAGAATTAATCTTAATATGTTAGATATTGAAGGTACTCCCCCTTTATTAGGTTGTTTTCCTAGCATGATTTTGGCCTCTCACACTATTCTTTTTGGGTTTTAGAAAATGACTGGAAACAGGGAGATTCACGATAATGGAGGATATGATGGAAAATGGAATGATATTCTTCAAGAGAAACAAAATGAAATTGTATCTGGAGGTCCACATATTGTTATTATGCAAAATCAGCAATCTCATTATATGATCAATAATCTCATCATTGGTAAGTTTCCTGACTCAGCTAATAAGAAAATGATTGAGTTTCATGATGATCATAGAGGAATGAAAGTTCAATTTTCATCATGTAAATCTTGTAGTAAGTGGCATTAGGGAGAATGTTTCAAAGGAACTGGAAGATTCTTTGAGTGTGGAAAATAAGGACACAATTCTAGAAAGTGTAATTAAAAATGTTCAATTTACACCAAAAATAAATAAAATTGTATTTCTAAGACATAAAAACGATTAAATGTTTTAAATGTGGAATGTATGGGAATTATGAAAACCAATTCCCTAAATGAAAGTATCATGAAGAGAATCAGCATGGTCGTATGGGTAGTATTTATGTTGTTGATGATGAAGAGACTACAAATGATATATGAGTTGAAAGAATTGTTCATCTTCGGTCAATGGTTTAAGAAGGTAGTAGAATTATTACATGTTTATCAAGAGTAATGTTGTATAAGTAATCTCATGGTACTATGGAATAAAGAGACATCTAAGGATTTTTACACTATTGTTTTTCCTTATGTTTTTGAAAGTATATGTTGAATGGTACCGGTAACCAAAAAGGTTATTCAGATATTTTTGGAAAGCATTTAATATGCGCATAAAGAAGGGATAAAGAGATAATGAGATGTTTGATAGTATTATTGATCTCATGACTGACGTAAGGAAAATGTGATATCACGGTTTGAGTATATATATTATTTAGGATTTTGGTATGTGGAATGATTTAACATTAGATAGCATTCATGTTTTCAATAAGGTTCTATGGTAATGTATGTTTCAAGAGAATACATGATTAATGTATTCACATGTTTGGAATGTGACCAACATGATATATTGTATGATATATGGGAAATAAATGATGGTATTCACATGATCGGTAGATGACATTTCTAGTAATTTTTTTCTTTATACAATGAGCTTGGACAAAAGTATTTTAGATAGGCCTAATGATTGGAATGAATTATGTTGGACAAGAAGTTAGTATTGTTTAAGGCTAGAAATTTTTTCGATATTATTTATGGAATGTTATAATATTGTAGTTTATGAAAAGGGATGACATGCAGAATGGGAGACAATCGATCGTGTCAGACAAGGCTGTGGGAAATGTGCCCACAACCGAAGTGCGACATGCCTTTATCACCTACCACTGGCCAACAGGAAGTCCATAGTTATTTAAAACAAGTTTTATTATATTAAGTTTTATGATATATGAAGTATAAGTTCATTTTTGTAACCATATACAATTATCCTCACCATATATGGGGTTATCTATATTTGATAACTTTTTCTAACCCTATGTTTGAGATAGATGGAATGACCTATCATTCTATCGCATGATCTGCTAACACTTCATGGAAGAAAAATTCATCTTCATTTCTTTAATACATGATGTGGAAATTATTCAAGGCACAAACAACAGTAAGATTGTAACAAAATCAACTAGGTATTTCTTTTAATTCAACAATTCTTCAACTTAAGGGAAATGATCTTGAATACAAAAAAAATGTTGTCCAAATGTCCTTATATCCGATGAATCTGATGGTACCTTAAATCATCACAAATTTAAGGCTTTGTGATTGTTGAATTTTTTCATATCCATGTTCCCTACCAATCTCCATCAGAACATGATGGCAAGATTTCTCTTGCATATCCATATTTTCACCTATGTTCCCCTATGTGGAAACCCAGTGATTTGTTAATTTGGGTAACCGTATTGTTTCATACATTAGTTTTTAAAGATAAGTTTTTGTATTCCTTTTTACGATGTGGGTTTCTATTAAAGAATCTCTCGAGTAGTATACCATTTATAACTCGACGAATTTCAAGGGCAAAATTCATTTTTAGCGGGGTAGAATGTAACACCCCGAGATTTTATGAAAAATATTTTTTTTTAATTTCATTGATTTCTTGTGTTTTATGCTACTCCAAAAGGAGCTTTCACTACACACATCCTTATCTTGGATTGAATTACATGCTATCACAACCTTCCATGACATCATGTGATGTACGCAATACCGAGTTTCGCTAAACAACTATATGTTATTTAAACTATACATTATGAATAGTAATACCCACTTTTTGAAATTTTTTAAATTTTATCTTTCTAAATGGACTTTATTTTTGGATTCGTAATATTGAAATTATCCTACTGTGAATTTTTGGTATTTTTCTGAAAACATTAAATTTTTGATGAATAGTGAAAACACTAGGTTACTATTTAAAACCCAAATTTTTATTTAATTAATTATTTATTTTATTTAAATTTATTTTAGTTGAAAATTGATACATAATTCCTATATAAGTTCCAGGTAATTCATTGGAGACATTTTATAATAATTTTAGATATATAAAAATTTTATTGAACATTTCACTATCTCCTATGAGAATTTGGAAATTCACATAAAACATAATTTTTCCTCTTCTATAAGTGTAATTTAAAAAATCCAAGTGACATGATTAATATCAAGGACTAAAATTTTGTTCAATGAGTTGAAAATAATTTTCGGTGAATAGTAACTTTTTACTTTTATTTACCACAGTCAAAAGTAAATATGGTAATTAAGGGTAAAAATGATATTATTCTTACCCAAACACATGTCCTAATTCTATTGGATAAGTGTAATTAGACCAAAAATAACCTTAGAAATAAAATATGACTGTTTAGGTCCACTTGGATTATATTAGGACATTTATTAATAATTTATTTAAAGAAGGGTTAAAATAGTTAAAATCAATGTTTAATAACTAAATCATTTATAATATAGGGTTATACATAAGATAAATTTGACAATAAATAATAATTATAAATGTAAAAATATTTCCTACCTAATGGTATTTAATTTATAAGTTTGAGACATTAAATAATTTAATTTATTTATGAAACAATGATGATGCGGTAATTATCTTATTAATAAAATATTAATATAATTGATTTTATAAATACCCAAATAAATGTAATTTGAGACATTTTATGAATTCCAATAATTTTATTGGTTATTATGACATGTTTTTATTTATGTAATTAACTTTTTTCGAACTAATCATGTTTTTATGATTTTCACAAAAATCAATTACCAAATAGTGTCAAAATTGACATCAAATATTTTTTTTAAAATATTATATTATTAATTGTTATTATATTCCTAAAAATCTAAATTTTGTCCGAGATTCTTATATCATGATAGGTGTATCATTAATGGACCACATGGGGGTCTCTTGGATGTATATGGTCTGTTTATTTACTATATAATATAAAAATACAATGTGACATGTTAAATGTCAATCTAATTAACTAAGAGTTAAAACTAAAAGATAAGGTCAATATAATGACCCAAACCTATCTAAAATCTATTTTTTGAAATTATTTTGACCCATACCCACATTATACTCGAAATAAAACATTTTGGAGCTATTATAATTCAAATAGGACTTTATTATAAAATAATATTTTGACTTTTTCAAAAGAAGCCCCTCTCCTCCCTTATAAAAGGGACACCCCTTCCCTATTCTCTTCACAACCATTTGAGCATTTAATCTCATCCAAAATCTGCCCATTTCTCTTATACACATCCCTAGAAACATTCTGGAGGTTCTGGTCTTATCAAAAGGCCAACTCTACTTCTTTAAGAGGATACTTAAAGGAGGTGCGTCGAAGAAGAGGTAATCTCTTCTTCCGATTTTCTCATGTTTTTTTCTTCTTCAACTTCTTCTTCATTAGTTGTCTCATTATAAAGTAATAATATCTATATTACTTATATACTGATATGTTATTATAAATATTAAACAACCCTATTTTACCTTCTATCCATCATACGGAAAACAAAATCACCGTGCGTGCGTACCTACGGAATACTGTCTCCACGCCGTGGTGTAATCTGTTTTCGACCACCACCTTAGTTTGATGGGTATAATGGTGTAAATAAATAACTCTATATGAAATAAATAACTCTATATGATTATTTTAAAGTGATATTTATTCTGAAATATAATACATACACTTCAATAAAATTCCACGATTAGGGGAATGATATCATCGCTCGTGCGTACGTACGGACTACCGTCTCTACGACGCGATGAGATTAATTCTCCATGTTAACCATTCATGAATGAATATAAAGTATATATAATGAATTATAATGAAATATATGTCATAATAATGATACTGTATTTATGTATGTATATATATATATGTATGTCATCAACTTAATTCCATTCAATTTAATAAGGAAGCAAAAACAGCGTTCATGCGTACGTATGATCTACCATCTCCACAAACGGTGTATTTCATTCCATTTATCAATCTATCATATATATTTATATGATGAATATATATTATATATAAATCATGTTTTAAATTATGTAATTATGTAAATAGGGATATAAATAATAATATCATGAACCACAAGTTGAAACTCATACGATAAATGAAACAATTTTACCCAAAATGGTGCTTTAACAAGGAATTTACAAAAGAACGGGTAATATAAAGTCATAATTGAACCATGTATGATATCATAAAAATGAATTTGATTCTTTAATAAGTTAATGAAATTATTTAAATTATTATACACGAGGTTCAGAAACATACGAATCATACCAGACATAAGGAAAAGGGTGATTTTTCCAATCTCATTCTTATTTGAGATTTTTTATTCGTAAGTATTTACGGGGGTTGTGTTTATTATCCATGCCCATATGTTCTCAAATTTTATTCATAAAATGTTTAATTTTCTTCCATTTATGTTTAAATTCATATTTTCCTTTTTTTTACTTTTACCACATTGTATGGAAGGAATATTTCTTTTGTTTACAATACGAGGTACTTCTTGACTCTTTCGACAGAAGTATGAGAAGAATGTTATTTTTAACATATACGGCATGAATGTATTTTTACAGTTTCATAACGCCTCATTTTCATGAATCATACTCTACAAGATTTTATGACTATTTTAAACAAAATTCTTTTCGTTTAAAATTGCATGGAATTTTTTTAAATGAAAATGATTTTGAAGAAGAAAGGATATTTTCATCATGAATTCATTTCAATTGTTTTATCAAAACCATTTGTCATCTAAGATGACATTATTTATTATGTGTAGGTTTCAAGTATAATGTCTTTATTATTTTCAGGGTTTCACTTTTCTTATGGTGAAATATCCATTTGTTTTATATGAATTATGTGATGATGGGATGATGTTTTTGTAACCCATTTTATTTGTTGGGTTATAATGAATGTTTCAAGTTTATTTTGTGTCCCAAGTAAGAGTGATTTAATTATGAGATTGGTGGGACCTATATCTCCCTCCATTGCATTGGGTAAATATTTATATATCATGAGATAGACATGGCTGGAATGGTAAGTTAATCCAGTTTAGTGATACAGGATTGGAATGAGGAGTGAACTCGATTCAGAAAGGGACTTTGTCCACTAAGATAGTCTTGGCAGTAATGCGTTGGCTACTATAGAAATCATAACATGTTCTGAATGGTTTCCACAATTACATGACATATTCCCATGCTATTTTATCAAGATTAATGTTCCCTTATGATACATGCCTTACGTACTTCCATGATTTATGTCTTTTCTCAAGATTTTGATGTTCACCAATATTAGAAGATTACTTTCCGAGTTTCCAAAGACACTAAACTATTACGATCCTTGAGTTTTGGTTTTTTTATGTACTAAGTATTCCGAAAAAGTAATGTAATGTCCATATACGTCAAGCTTTGGGTCCCTATAGAGAGTATATTTATGGTTGATATAATCTTCAATTAATGTTTGTAGTCATTTATTCACTATTTAATTATTGTGAATTTTTCAAACATTGGATGAGAATGACACATTTAGAATTTGTTGTAATATTCTAGATATGATCAGAATTTTTGGCATAACTAGAGGTGATCTCACCTGTTAAATATTATTATTTATTGTGAAGATTGTTAAGAACCATAATTTTATCAAAGAATTTTACATTCTTATAAGTGTCTCATTTTGTAAAAAATAGATACATAAAAAAACATTATTAAGAAATAAAATATTATCAATTATTATGAATTAATTAATTGGTACTCATAGAAATTATAGAGCATAAATAGCTGGAATTGATATGATACCACTGGAGTGGTAATATGACCATTAAGAAAAGTAATTGGGACATTTTAATTGTAACTTCTAGTAGGAATGTATGAGTAAAATTTAGTTATCTTATAATGGAAATTGTAATATTTTTACATAATGGAATATGTAATTAAATGTCTCAAATATTATAAATAAATTATCGATAGTTTTATAAAATTTAAATGTCTATATATAATTATTTAATTTAAATAATTATTCAAAAAAATATATTTTCAAAAAATATATTAATAAATTAATAATTAATTTTTTTATGGTTCTTTGATAATTTTATGAGTCCTTAATTAGTTTTTCAAAGTGTCATAATATAGGCTGTAATACTAAATTCATTATTTTTTGAAAAAAGTCATTATTTTAATTAGCATGAAAAGTTACCATATATAGAAAACTATTTTCATAAAAGGGATTCCATTTTTGAAAATTAAATGTTTAATAATTTTTACGTTTAATATTTGTGATTTCTCTAAATTAGTTGAATTTTCGGTGAATAATCGAATAAGGTAATTTACAATATTTCACATTTTCATTGAAATATATGAATATATGAGTCAATGATGATGTATGGATGAGGTAATAACCCATAATATCAAACATTCATTCCCTAGTTACTTTATATATTCACTTGAATTAACACTATTTATAATCTTGATCAATAATAAAAAATAAATAAATAAAATAATAGAAAACACCCCTCTTCTACAACATTAAATTCCACCTCCCACCACATCTTCTCTAGACACCTTATAATACCTTGAACATGATATTTTTATACCTATTCCTTTAACAAACCATATACTCATGTCATATTCTTTATGGTCACTTTACAATGCCTTTTCCAATTGGATTTAGGAGTTTATCAAGGAGACAATATTCTAGAGGAAAAATCCACCTTCTTTATAGTTTATTAACATTCCAATTATTATCAATCCATAACCTCCCATATCTAATGTAAAATGAAAATTATTGTATCATATATATACTAAAATTAAATTATATTAATCAAATATCCATTATCAAAATTATTCCCAAATACCTTTTTTCTAAAAATAAAATCATCTTCTATGGGTTGAGGATTTATATTAAAAATCGAAGATAATACTCGTTATTTATTATCATTTTAAATTATATTCATAAAAACATTTTTATGTTTAATAAATTGTCACGACCCAACCCCTGGGGCTTGTTTTGTGACAACCTCAAGCCCGCCTTCTCTAGGCTAGGTGCTAGCTACTAGCACCAAAGACATAAAACCCCTAAAAACTGGGAAGGAATTGCCATTATAAACTGAAAACACCCACAATAGAGTATGATTTGTAAGTAAAAACTAAGTAAATATGTATAAAAAAGAAGTGCTGGAATGTAAAATGGTCCATAAATACAAGACCAACATTAAAGTAAAAGTACAACTAAAAAGGCACAAAATAATTGAAGGTTGAATCATCTCCTGGATCATCCTCCACGGATCCTACCTGAAGGGTAGGTACAGACAGCCTCATCAGCACTTCACGTCTATCAAAATCATCCATGTACCTTCTCATCTTAAGGTCCTCCTCCGTGTACCGTCCAGTCCTGGGGCTCTCAGCCTCCGTTAGCATTGTCCGTTGTCTACATCCAACACTAAGAGGTGCGTGCATAGCCCGTGAATGGGTGAGTATAACGATACTCAATAGGTACAGCGAGACCCTCAAGGTCTCACAAAATCCTACAAGGACAAACCACAAAGTATGAAAATCAATGAATAGTCATTAAAAAGATATATCCACATACATATACTTATGTTATCAAGTAAACCATCTCAATCATGAGGAAACACAGAAGTCACTCACTCAGCTCACACATGTAAACATATTGTGTAGAGTGATAGAGATGATCAGATGTCTTCATAGATTCACCTATGTTGTGGCACCCTCCCATGATCTAGGACTAGCAGTTGGAACTGTCGGACCCACACATGATCCAGTAATAGTAGTCAGAGATGTCATTCCGACACATGATCCAAGACCTACTAAGTAGTCGTACCCACACATGATCCAGGACCAGCTATTCTATTGGACCCACACAGGACCCTGGAACATAAGTTAGAACATTCAGACCGGCACATGATCTAGGAACAGTCATCAGGGTGCAGTGAGCCATAGGGTTTTCACAATGTACGCTCTATTTCGGGATGGTCATTTCCTCAATCCAAGTTTCGACACGTCAATTGCCACCAAGTCCCACGAGGAAGTATATAAATGGTCCTTCTCATCATAGGGGTCTCAACGCAAAAGACAACACTTCAATTAGACGCCTGGTCTGTTCGTTATTAGCTTTTTATTCATGGGGCCTGGTTGGATTCATGTACAATCTGACCTGACCGTATATCAAAATTGCTTCGAACTCTAGTAGGGTAAACTGAAAGGGACCATCAGGACCCAAGAATACTAGAACCGCTGACGGTTCATCAAATGATCGTCTGGTTCCAATGTTATGACCCAAGAAGGTATGGGGTCAGTAGTGGGCCCTAGACTAGTCTGACCCGGTCGGACCGACTCGGCCCATCCTCGTCTAGGACAACCTCTTATGGGTCGACTCGGTCAGACCCTCTCGGTCTGACCCTGCCCATTGGGTGGGTCATTTTGCTATGTTTGGACTAGTATTTTGGGCCCGACCCAACATATTGTGAGGGTGTTTCGGACTAGAGGTCGCCACCTAGGCGACTTGACCCAAAGGTAGGGGCCGGTTAGGACTGTTCCGTGAGGGGAATGTCTGGGGTGACTCGGCCAGGGAGGTTGGGCCAGTTTACAGGCATGTGGACAAGCCGCGCGGAGTGCGGGTAGGTGGCAGGCTTAGCGTTCGAGGCGTGGGTATGCCTCGGGAGCACTGAGTAGGGAACGACATGGTCCGGACAGGACGTTGGTGCACCGGAAGGGAGTCGCAGGCCACGGGGGCACGGGGCGGGAACGACCGCAGCTGGGCAGGCTATGGGAGCACCGGTTGGGTGCCGGGCAGGCCGCGAGGGCACCGGTAGGGCGCCAGGCAGGGTGCGACAGGGGCCAGGGATGCCATGGGGGCCGTAGGCCGGTGGGCCGCGTGCTGATAAGGGCATTCGGAGGCCACGACAGGTGAGTCGCATGCTGGGCAGGGCTCCGAGAGGTTGCAGACTGCGCATTGAGCAGGGTGCCGGGAGGCCGCAGGTAGGCGGGTCAGGCGCCGCTCGGGCTAGTAGTGCTCGTCCGGAAGCATCAGTGCCCCATGGGGGTGAAGCAATTCGTAGAGACCACGTGTATCACGACCTTCTTCGATGTTTTCTTCATTTTCATCACTTCATCGCTATGTCCTAGAACACTAAGAAAGAAAAATTGACAGAGGGTTTCATGCCATGTTAGGTTGGCCCGCACCTTTCGCATTTAGGGAGGTATCAATTTTCTCATCAAGAATAGCATCTGATCCACAAAACTTCCACAACAATCCCTTTTTATCCAATGAAGAATATAAGAAGAAGGGTATAACATCATCATGCAATAATACCCCTAATTTTGATTCGCAGGTCGTAGTTCGTCGCATCTGCCACACGTCTCAAATCCCATGCTGTGTTGGATTGTTGAGGATTCTCCACATTGGTAGTATTTGAGGAAAAAAGTTAAGTAAGAAAATGCCATTGGCTTTCTTCTCATTTTTCAAGGAGTAATTTTTCTTCATTGGAGGGGAATTCTCCTAGAGCTCCTCCCTAATCTCTAAATCCAAACCATTCCCCAATTCCACCACCAGGGAAAAGTAAAATCCAATAAAAAAACAATTGGCATAATTTTATTTTATGTTGACACATAAAATTAATTGATAGTTTTAATTTTATGTGGACACGTAAAATTTATTTGACAGCAATTAATTTTATGTTGACACATATAATTAATTGGAAGCATTTAATTTCACATTGACACATAAAATTAAATTAGAATCAATTAAATTTACATCAAGAATGTAAAATTAAATTTAAAGAAATTAATTTTATGTAGATACAAAAAATTAATTGAGGGGGTTGAGAGGTTTCCACTCCCTCCCTGTTAAATGGGGGGGTGAGGTCTCGTGTGGTCCCCACATCATGACCTCTCACATGAGGTTATGCTCAGGTGGGACCCACCACCATAACCACTCTTGGGAGGTAAGGGTGTGGCGGTCCCACCTCTATCTCCCAAGTGGAGGTTATAACCAAAAATCACTCATATGGAAGCTTAGAATAAAATAATACATTGTACACATTATTTTATTATTATTTTATAAAAATCCAAATACTAAATTTTAATCTCGACCAACTATAGTTGAGGTGAAAGTCTTCTTAAGAGAATACCGGTTCTACGAGTTCAATGGTTCCCTTGGATTTCAATTCCAAGTACCGGTTCAAAGTTTATAAAATCTATCTTTAATGTTTACTTAACGTATCCAAACAAAACTTCAGAAATTGATTCTGGGCACACCAAGCCTCAGAATCAAGCACCGTAAATTCTCGTGGACTCATAAAATTCCCATGTATATAAAACTAAAATCCATGGGATATCTGGGTCTTTACATAAATATTATAATATTCATATTAAATAATATTTTATTTTCTTGAACCAATATATAACCATAAACTTAAATTATACTATAATAGATTATGTTTGTCAAATAAAACACTAAAATAAACTGATTATTTTTAATCAATGATTTACATAATGAATCATCATTTGT
The DNA here is from genome assembly GCA_963277665.1 of Viscum album. Lineage (NCBI taxonomy): Eukaryota > Viridiplantae > Streptophyta > Magnoliopsida > Santalales > Viscaceae > Viscum > Viscum album. Next base: position 574,351,483 of record OY728161.1, on the reverse strand, counting down.
TTTAAGAATAAAATTTTATATGGAGCCATTTTAATTTTTTGAAGAGAATTAATACCATTTTATTTCACTTCTAGATAATAATTCAAATTAGAAAAGGATTTCCATTATTAGACTGAAGGGAACCGAAATGGACACAATGAAACACATTCCCCAAAAAGAACCAAATAAAAATTTATAACTAATCAAAATAGAAGTAAATGAAAATAATTTTTTTAATAAATCATGTAGATTATGAATGGTATCATAATAAATTTATTACTGTATATAATATTATTATCAATGATATTATGTGCATGTGGAAACCACTCTCAAAGATAGAGACAATGATTCTTTATTAACCTCCATTTTCTACAGGGTAATAATGTCTATCTATTGAACCAAATTTAATTACAAATTATTATAATTTAATCCTACTGAATTATGTGTTTATGTTACAAACTATATACTCAGATCAATTTTTCTATATTTATGGGGAACTATTTGTTTTTTAAAGATTCTTTTATCAATTAATTCTAAAAACCAGTCCAGATTAAAGTGAACAACCTAATAAATTATATATTTTCATGAACACTTCATAGTATTTTCTAAGACACAATTTTTATGAAATCTAATAATTTCATCATGAATAAATTTATTAGATCATTTATATTGTTATTCAAACAATTATTCACTTCTCCCTTTAAGAATCATTAATATTTTCTCTTAAACTACCATAAAATGGAACATTTATAAATTATATTTAAAAGTATTATTATATGTTTTCAGTTAAATTATACAATATTTATCATTATATATTTCAATATTCCGTTATATATTTTAATATATGATTTAAATCCATTTTTATAAACACATTCTTAGATAACATTCTGGTAATCCTTATGACAGGATTACAAAACTCATTTCTCCCCATGTGTAATCCTTGGGTATATTACTTATGTTTAATTCATCATATGGCAGAAATATGCATGAATGTGTTATAATGGGTTTTCCAAGATTGTACATAAATTCGCTGGGTATTGTTTAGTCTCATGATATGTCATTTTTTGGAGAAAGAGTAAGCATAATTCCATTATGGGATCTTTTCCAACATATTAAATAGTATAGGAGGATATCCATTAATCATGTTTATGTCATGATTTATGTTTATTCCATGTTCATATGTTTCCATGATTGTAAGAACCCATTTTCAATGTGTTATTCCTCCATATTTTAATTCATATTCCAAAATTTTTATGTCATCGATTTTTTCTAACTCATGTGTTAAATGCTAATTTTTTATTTTTTAATTGGATTTTCACTTAACCATTCTCGTTTACCCTATAGGTTATCCTATATAGATATCTAAGAACTAATTAATTTAGGATATTTTTGGAATATAAATAAAATCTTTATTTTTTCTAGTTATTTTTTATTTTGAGGTATCTAATATTCAAAATAATCATGGATTCATGATCTATTGATATATTTAATTATTAAGTGTCAATAAGATCATGTAATAATGTGTATAAAAGGAAAGTGTTTTGATAGTTCGAATCAATGGATGGTCTATTCTTTTTTAGATTTGGTCTAAAAACTTTGAGTATGAACCCCTTGGAAAATTCAATGACCATTGATAACCTAGATAAAAACATACAATCAAAAAGGATATACATTTAATGTACCAGTTTATCCTTATATGTTCAATGTGACCATTTATTATGTGTATTTATATTAATTCGAGACCCCACTAATTGAATTTTTATTTTTGTATAATTAATGGTTACATGTAGGAGAACTCATGTCAATAATAAATGTGAATGTAAATGTGATAAGTTCAGTATTTAAATCACTAATCTGATGGGAATATGAGGTTAAATCATTACAATAGTACATCCTCAACTTTATATGTAAACGAATATGTACCTAAATCTTGAGGATCATCATCCTTCTCCTAATAATGATCATGAATAATTTGAATACTATATAAAATAAAGGCCTTATATATTTAGTGTATCGTATGATCTCCTCAACACATGATAATGGATTAACACTAATGAGATGGTATTGCCTATCATTCAGTGCTTATAATTAGAAAATATTGTACTCACTGTCTATCGATTTTATGAGGAAGCTAATCTGTGGTGGGAACTAATCATGAACATAATGTCTATATAGGAATTTCAATTCATGGAAGCGGATGTATTCATGAAAATATTTTCCAATAAATATTTTCCAAAAAAATCTAGATAATGATGGAAAGGTAGATCCTTAGATTGAAAAAAATAAATCAAGTGTATCATGGAAAATAAGGAATACCGTACGAGGAATTCATGATATTCCAATGGAATTTTCATGAACACTAAAACTGTTGTCGATATTATCATTAACTGAATTAGTTATTTTCTACGAGAATATTTTCTAATTTATGACTTTTATTGCTATTATGTGAGTTGTTTTGTTTCCCTTAATGATGTCATAGAGATAAAATATTCTCAATGGTTTCAAGGGACCAGATATAAAAAATTGAAATGAAGAATAATATGGGAGGATGAAAAGATAAATCCCAGGATGTAATGAAAACCCCTCATCCGATAGGTGAAAGGTATTTGAATAATATTATTGGAAACTACCTAAGGGGAACCAGATATTCATCAAATCGAGAATATAAATTCAGCATGTTAATTTTTGGTGAATTGAATTAATTAATAGAACAAATTTGGACAAGGAAATGATGGATCACAATTATACTCATATTTTATTATAGTGCTTCCATACAATTGAAAATGTAAAATATGTGAGTCAATGACCTTATCCTACAATTGTTGTATCTAATCAACAACAACCTCTAATACAAAAAAAAGAATATTATATCATAATTATTGAGGTGGATCCTAAAAATTATATGGTTATAGGTATAGTAGTTATTTTTTCACGAATATTGAACTAAATATTTTATTTAATTTTAAAACTTTATTTCACATCTTTCATTCTTAGTTGAAATATTACAATACCAACTAAAAATATGAATTTTGAGTTTTATATGATAACATTTAATGAGAAAATTAATGAATCCAAAGAATATTACTCCTCCCCAGTTCATGTTTTTTTAATAATCATCCGAAAAAATAATTTCATTGATTATTTGTGGTCGATTGATGTTATATTGGGAACAGATTGGTTTTCTTTGTACAAATACAACATTAATTGTTGAGAAATTGAGATCACTATTCATATCATGAGGAATCCCCAAATTTTATATAATTATAAGAATTAGTATAAATCTCATTCACTGTCATCATATAAATTGTATATATTATTTCATTATTAGAATAAAAAAAATATCTCAAATTATTTAGACAGTTGATAAAATCATGATCAAATATATTCCCATTATAAGTGACTAAATAATGTGTTCTCTGAATAATTTTTTGGCCATCCTCCAGACTGAGAGTTTTATATCTCGATTGATCTTATTATTGGATCTATTAATATATTAAACAATACTAATATAATGTTGAAAATTGAGTTAGAAGAACTAAAGAACAAGTTACAATGTAATCTAAATTTTTTTCTCATACACCCATGTGGTTCACCATGGAGTGCACCAATCTTCTTCTTTATGAATAATAATAGATCTATATTCCTTAAAATTGATTATCATGAGAAAAAATAGACATTATAAAAATGAAGTTTCATTTTTCATGGTAATATGAATTATATGATCATACCAGACAACCTACAAGGAACACGCTCTATAAGGAGGATGAGCAAAGAGCGCTCACCACAGCAGAAGCTAAACAGATCTCAAGAAGGGGGGGGGGGGTATGGCACCTGCCATCGGGAGAAGCTTGTGTATACATGGGAATGACTAGCTGAATAGCCATGCGAAGGTGGAGAGCTGATTTCACGATTCAGATGCTGGGAAAAAGAATTTCTATGTAGTTAGTCTGGGATGTATGTATTGTTTGAATCCTACGGGCAAGGAATTCCTCTATGGCCTAAGGGCCATGTAATACTTATGCCTACGTTCCTTGTAAAGGTTCCACCACACCCCTTGAATGGTGGATTATCAAAATAAATAAAAAAATAAGGCCTTCGGGCCATTGGAGGTATTATAATGATGTATTTAATGGAGAATCAATATCCAATGTACAATAAATATGTGTTATATACAGATGATTTTTCATTCTTTGGGCATGATATAACATGGAATGGGATATAGATGGACCCCTCTAAAAGAAAGTTAGCTGAGAAGTGGCCTAAATTATCATATGTAATAGAGATCAAAATATTTCATGAAATATATGGGTACAATAGACAAAGAGTTAAAATTTTATTATGACTATCTAACTAGTTAACTATGTTATGATAATAATGGGTAATGTTTTCATCGAAATTTTAATGATAGGAAATAATTAGTAATCATATAAAGAGGCTAACCACTATACATTTCCTCAAACTATCATCAAGTGTAAAAGGATTTTGGATATAATGAAATTATTTCAAAAAGTCTTAGGTTTTTAACTCCAAAATAATGATAATGTGATTTCCTACACATCATGATATTTGAAGATCCTTGATAATAACTACATGATGGATGATCCAAAGGTATAAATGTAACACCCCAGGTAAATAAATAATATGAAATTTTTATATTTATCCATATTTGTGAATAAAATATTGATATTACATTAATGGGGATGCTATGCTCGATGGCGTACCCAACATGCAACAACGAGTTTCTTGGGAATATTACGTTGCACTCTAATAAAAAAATAATATTATTTTAAATAGTAGTTAACACCTAGCTGTTGTAATGGCAGGAATGAATAGAACTAACTACAAAATTATTATATATGTTTTTCAAATATTTTAACTTTTTACAATAAATGTTAGAGGATTAAAAAATGCAAATGAATCCAATTTTAAGCGTAAACATTCTAATATTCTTTAAAAGGTCGATTAACCGCCTTTTAATGGCGAACCTCTTTTAAATCCACTTTTTTACAATTTTATGTGTTATATTTGACAGAATAAAATTCTTCTTTAGAATCGGGACATCAAAGTTTACTTTGCGTAAATTTTTGTTATTTTTCCAAAAAAGTTCAATTTTTAATGAATATTGAAACATGTTGTATTTTAATTCAAAACCTCTTTTAATCTAATTTATTTTTATGATTAGATTATCTTTTGAGTTGGTTTTAAAATGAAATTAGAATATAATTTTACCATTTAATCCAATAGTGGTCGTTGGAATTAATTTCACTTTGAAATCAGACTTAAACTAGTGTCAATCTTTTGATACATTTTGTTTCATAAAAACACGCTATTTGTTTTGATAGTTGGAATTAATTATTAAATTAATTAATTCAACTTATATGTTCTGAATTTTTTAAAATATAAATCATTTTTGAATTCGGAATATCAAATATAGCTTAGGGTGAACTTTTGGTAATTTTCTGAAAACTTCAATTTTTGATGAATAGTGAAACCACTAAGTGGTACTTATAAAAACTGATTTTCCATTTAAATGATATTTTGCCATCATTGTTTTTTGAATTTCAAAAATCCGACATACATGGTTGTCATTAAGAATTAAAATGTGGTTCAAGGGGATTAAAATAATTTTTTGGTGAATAGTAACTTATTAAGTTTTTAATCGCGATTAGAGATAATTAGTGTAGTTTAAGTTAAGAATAATGTTTTAATGAAATGAAATGACCTAGACACATGTCATACACACATTGGATGTGTCATGGCCGACCAAGAAAATACATGGGTCAACTTGGGGACCCCATGGAGCGACTTTGGTTGGAAAATGACATAAATATCTTTTTATTTAATGTTAAAGTAAAAATGACACAAACATGAAGTGTTTTACTAAAACACTTTTTACATGGGGTTATACAAGTCATATTTTTGACTATAAATAGTCATTGGAAAGATAAAAATATTTCCTACTTCATAGTAATTTTCTTTATAATTTTTAGTCATTAAATAAATTTAATTTTTTATGACATCATAATGATGCAGCGATGACCTCATTATTTAACAATTAAAATAAAATGAAAAGATAATGTCATATCTACGACCTAAACATGTCCAAAACCTATTTCATGAGTGTATTTCGAACCCTTATCACGTTATACTCGAAATTCATCAATGTGGGACCTTTAAAATCCGAAACACTTTTGAAAATAAAGTAACATTTTGTAAGTTTACAAGAGTGCCCCTTCTCTCCTCTTATAAAAGGCCCCCACCTCTACCTCATTACCCACACTCCCAAAGCCTTTGGCTCGGCCAAACTCTACAAATTTTGTCTCTCCACTTACCTCTATTACTCCTTGAAGCCTCACTTTGGGCAGAAGTCTACCCAAGGAAGCCTTTGAGCTCAAACCAAAGGGAGTTACCCGATTTTAAGGTAATGTCTTCACTTGAGTCCTTTTGTTTTATTTTGTCTCTCCAACCCCCTAAACTCTTTTTATTCATTTCTTTTGTAAAACTCCATTATATTCAATATACTAGGATTATGTTATAAAATGTATTAGAGATACACTTACACACACCTACATCTAAAGGTTAAAGAACATACTGTTTCAGTGGATGGCGAATTTCTGCCTCACGAAACGATGACTGGTCAACACTCATATAACACCTTAAAAGGTGGCCATTAAGATGAAAATATATTTATATATGATATATAATAAGGTTATGTTTTACTTAAGCTTATTTATTTTTCATTTATGGCATAACTTTATGTTTTCCATTATGGGTAAACGTGATATCTTCATTTAAGGAAGTGCGGACTACCGCCCTCTCAAAGGGATTTGATTCGTTAATACCATATGTGGTACGTATAAATGATATATTTAATGTTTTATATATGATACCTTACTGTAATTAAAATACTATAGGTATAATTATGTTTTAATTCCATTAAATATGAAATATAAATGGAAGTAGCGTACATTCGTACGTACGACTTACCGTCTCCATGAACGGTACATTTCATTTATTATCTCAAAATGTTATGTACTATTATAAGTACATATATATAATGGATATATATGTAATTTATTACATATAAATTATGGATATCATTCTGGAATTATAATATATTTATATATATCTCTCATTTTGTTTTAATTCCATTAACATGAAAAAGAAAAAATGAAAGTAGCGTTCTTGCGTACGTACGACCTACCGTCTCCATGAACGGTGCTTTTCGTTTTTTATCTTCAAATGATATGGAATAGTATAAAATGAATATGTACTTGATATATATGATATTTTAATCATTAATTCTATTCTGTAAATTATTTACTTATAACTACATGGACAATCATTTTTCAAACAAGTTCATTTTTGACTCATGTACCAAACATCGACAAAAACGTCTGATATGAACTCATATTATTAATCAATTATTATCACATTAAAATATGTGATATTAACTGAACAATAATCTTTAATGTAGGTCCTTGATCAATTATAAATTGACCAAAGTTTATTATTCGGGAATATAAATAAATGAACAAGACAAGTTGGACTTGAGGTAAGGGATCCTACTCCTCTCTTTCTTTTTAAGTACGCTCTTTTATGTCATTCCTTTTAAAGATCATTTTTCTTGTTGTTGGGATGTTATTTTATATTAATCATACTGTAATTTTATATTTTCATATGACGAGAGACCCTATTCTCTATCATCAATCCATTTTGGATATTTTGAGTGGCGCCGTTTGGCTGCCGAATTTTCGTAAGAGATCTAACCTCTCTCTTTCTTTTTAAGTACTCTCCTTTATGTCACTTATTTTAAGCTACTATTTTTTATGTTTGGGGATGTTTTTTTATATTCTTATTTCTATAAACTTTATGTTAATATTATGAGATACCATATTTGATCTCATCAATCCATTTTTGTATGTTTTATGTGGCGCCGTTAGGCTACCGAGTTTTCGTAAGGGATTTTTCATCTCACTTTTATTCCCGAGAGATTTATGATACATTTTCCAGAATTTCCATTGAGTGGTGTGTGTACTACCCATTATTTTACCCATTGTGTAATATAATTTCATTTATGAGTATTTACATCAATGTTGTATTGTCCTTCTTTCACGGGGTGTATGTTTCAAAAGATACCCATGTCGGTAAGGGAACCATTCACCCTCCTCTTTTTAAAAGAATTCTTTTGTTATGTCTTTTAATTCACATAATATTATATTGGGATATGTTATTCTATATCCTTATTGATTTATATTTTATTTCCATGTGATGAGATACCCTTTTTATCTCTCATCAACTCGTTTTATGAATTTTGTAGTGACGCCATTAGGCTGTCAAATTTTTGCAAGGGAACTTCTTAACCCAAATTTGATTCTTTGGGATAAACTTATACTCCTTGAATATGTCGTTCTATGAATATGTGTGAATAACCTCTGATTATTTTACACTTAATATCCACTTATATTTGGTGTATTCGTTTTTCACACATAATTATGTAATTGATTTTCCTTAAACCAAGGATACCGTCTTTGTAAGGGACTTCGTCTCAATCTCCTTTCATGGAGGCATATTTCGTATTATACACAACTTTCTTTTATACGGTGTATAAACCCCTTTGACTTTTACGTTTATTCAAAAAGAATATTTTTTCTACGAAGAGTTTTACTAAACGACAAAAAAGAATGTTTCTTTTAACGTACGCGGTGACAATGACCTTTTCCGCCGCCGTGAGTATTATTTGGTCATTGGCTTCCTTAACAAGCCGTAATGTTTTTAAAATGAAATAAATACCATATACTCTTTTATGTATTTTGGTATTGAAAATGGTTTTGATAAAGGATTATATTATTTCAATATATTTAAATGATATATTGTGATTGAAATGTGGTAATGTTATCATTCCTTTATGTTGGTTTTATGTGTTATAATTTTATAATGGTGCGTGGACATTTTACAGGTGGTTACATGATAAACCATATGACGGGTGGTGCCGTGAATACCAGGACGGGTGGTTACGTTATAACCTCCAATGCATTGGGTATGGAAGTCGGCCGTATGGCTATTCCATTATGTATGTATGAAAGTTGGCCGAATGGCAATTCCATTAAGTGATATGTGTGGAAGTCGACCTTATGATTCTTCCAATTAAGTATGTTTATGTCCCAAGTTACCTTTATATGTTATGTGATCTTTATATGGGTTTTATGGTAATCCTTTGGTTACAGAATGGTAAGTAATGAAATTTTATTCAGCGATGATTTTTTACTACCTCGAGAAGGTGAAAAGTATTACTTTGATAAAGTATACAAGGTTTACTTGTTGTTTTGAAAAAAACAAACAGTTTTCATTCTTTGTGAATCCCTTACTGAGTTTTAATGCTCATCCCAAGTTTTTTAAATGTTTTTCACAGGACTTAACATGGAATAGGGTCAAGGATGGGATCAAGGGAAAGACATGCTACCTAAAACATGGATCTAGACATGTTTATTTTTAAGAGTTTTTATTTTATGGAAACTTAGTACACGTTTCTACTTTGTAATCTTTTGAGATGTAATAGTTATGTCCTAATTCTCTAAAACTCGAAACCTGAAAAGATTCTCAATGTGAATTATTCATTTAATTTAATATTAAGCTAGGTTAAAGGCCGGAGCCTTATAGTTGGTATCAGAGGTCAGTTTAGATAACTTTAAGGATTAGGAGTTCTTGTGAGACACCTGATTAGTCCCTATATCTATTATTTCAGTTAATTCCTTATTTTATAACATTTTTTCAGGTCATGTAATGTCAGTTACGAATGGAAGTAGAAGGATCTCAAACGACATTCCTATCCCTTCCTGATGACATTCTTGCAATAATTATTGCAAAGTCATCTTCGGATGATTGTGAAAGTTTTTCTAGCATACAGCTCACTTGCAAGCAGTTGTTTGAGATATCAAACACCACCACTATACCTTGTTATCATCGTGTATCATGGGCTGTTATTGGAAAAATACTATTTTCACAATATTCTCATATTTTCAAGAAAGGTAATTATTATCAAGGTATTTTCAAATATTTTACCTTATCACAAGAATTTGATGCATATTATGATTTTAAAAATGGTGCTGATGAAGGAGACCCATGCGCAACCTATTTATATTTGCTTTTAAAATATAGTCTCACATCACATACTTATGGTATTTTAAAAGGACCAATAATAGAAAGTTTCAACTCAATTTCGGTCTTAATATTTTATAGAAATCATGTTTTATCAGATGTTTTGGAATTATATGTCATACATGATTATTTTCCAAAACTGTTTTTCTGTGAACACCCATATGAACCATGTTGTACGAGGTGTAGTTGGATGGAGGAAGCAAATGATTTTGAAGGATCTCTAAATAATTGTTGTAATGCATGGGACCTCTACCTACGTGAGCAAGATGACGATGAAACCGAGTGGATTCCATGATCATGGTATGATGTTATTCATTTTGGGAATCGTTTTATTTTATCTTATGGTGGGGAAATAAAACATAAAGAATTAAGATGTTGAGATTGTAACAAATTCGGATGAAAATTAATTTTATAAGGAAATGATTGTGGTTAAAACAAGTTAGGTTTATTTTTGGAGTTTTATAAAAAGGACAACACGCAGACCGTGTGACAACTCGTCGCGTCAGACAAAGCTGTGGTAATCGAACCCACAACCAAAGTGCAACTGGTATTTATCGCCTACCACTGGACTACGTGAAGTCCCTGGTTAGTTTGCATGATTCTTTTTAGTTGGATGATTTTATGAATTAAGAGTAAGTTGATTTTGGGTTATCTATGAATATTTATTAACCTATCATGGAGGATATGTGATTAGGTTAATTACATTTCAATACGAGACATTAAGAGCAACTGATGTTGTTTGGTGATAAATGATACGATTTAACTTGGAAGAATATGTGACTAAATCCCCCAAATTTTTGGGTTTCAATCATAGTTTGGTTTACATTGAAGAATTTTATGTACAAATTGGTTATCGAATGGTCCTCGTTGAACATTGGGTTTTGTTGGAAAAATTTTGGAGATTAGGCATAGATTTTCTTTTTAAAGGGTTATCCTTTTCTGGATTATCTGACCTTGTACTAACCTTTTTGTTTTTGGTTTTGGTTAATGCCTAAATACATGGGAAGTATATAGTTCTCTTTGGTGGATTAGGTGATTCTGTAGAAGTTGATTATAGTACTCTTAATGCGAACAAGTCTTCCTAAATACTTGTCTTTAGGGAAAAAATATGAGTTTGATTATGGAATCTAGTAAAATTTGAAAGTCAACATGATAAGTGATTATGTTTCCTTATGAATAAATTCATCAATAAAAAGTAACTTAAAACAAAAATGTTGTCTATTATTTATTCCTACTGTGGAATCGAATACCGTTTAACCCATCACAAGTTTGTGATTTTCTTATGGTTAACTTTCTCCTAGACATGTTTACGATCACTCTCCCTCAAGAACATGACCCTTTTATTTTTATTCCATGTCCATGTTTTCCTACACGGAATCCTATTATGGGTTAACTCGGGTGACCTTTGTACTTATCTATCTTTATTTTAATGTGATTTTTTTACCGACTCTTGTTCTGACGTGGGACTTTCAAGGATGTTTCCAAGATCAATTTTAAAATAGTGAGGACGCAATTCCCAAACGGGGGGAAGGATGTAACACCCCATGTAAATAAAGAATATGACATTTTTATATTTATCCATATTTGTGAATAAAATATTGATATTACTTTAAAGGGGATGCAATTCTCGATGGCGTACCCAACACACAACAAAGAGTTTCTTGGGAATCTTACGTTGCACTCTAATAATAAAATAATATTATTTTAAATAGTAGTTAACACCTAGACATTGTAATGGCAGGAATGAACAGAACTAACTACAAAATTATTATATATGTTTGTCAAATATTTTTAATTTTTACAATAAATGTTAGAGGATTAAAAAATGCAAATGAATCCAATTTTATCGTAAACATTCTAATATTCGTTAAAAGGTCGATTAACCGCCTTTTGATGGCGAACCTCTTTTAAATCCACTTTTTGACAATTTTATGTGTTATATTTGACAAAATAAAATTCTTCTTTATAATCGGGACATCAAAATTTATTTTGCGTAAATTTTTGGTATTTTTCCAAAAAAGTTCAATTTTTAATGAATAGTGAAAAATGTTGTATTTTAATTCAAAACCTCTTGTAATCTAATTTATTTATATGATTATATTATCTTTTTAATTTGTTTTAAAGTGAAATTAGAATATATTTTTACCATTTAATCCAATAGTGGTCATTGGAATTAATTTCACTTTGAAATCGGACTTAAACTAGTGTCAATCTTTTGATACATTTAGTTTCATAAAAACATGCTATTTGTTTTGACAGCGGGAATTAATTATTAAATTAATTAATGCAACTTATATGTTCTGAATTTTTTAAAATAGACATCATTTTTTGAACTCGGAATATCAAATATAGCTCAGGGTGAACTTTTGGTAATTTTCTGAAAAACATCAATTTTTGATGAATAGTGAAACCACTAAGTGGTACTTATAAAAACGGATTTTCCATTTAAATGATATTTTTCCATAATTGTGTTTTGAATTTCTAAAATCTGACATACATGGTTGTCATTAATAAGTAAAATGTGGTTCAATGGGATTAAAATAATTTTTGGGGGAATAGTAACTTATTAAGTTTTTAATCACGATTAGAGGTAATTAGTGTAGTTTAAGTTAAGAATAATGTTTTAATAAAATGAAATGACCTAGACACATGTCATACCCTCATTTGATGTGTCATGTCCGACCAAGACAATCCATGGGTCAACTTGGGGACCCCATGGAGCCACTTTTGTCGGAAAATGACATATATATCTTTTTATTTAATGTTAAAGTAAAAATGACACAAACATGAAGTGTTTTACTAAAACACTTTTTACATGGGGTTATTCAAGTCATATTTTTGAATATAAATAGTCATTGGAAAGATAAAAATATTTACTACTTCATAGTATTTTTCTTATAATTTTTAGACATTACATATATTAAATTATTTATGACATCATAATGATGCAGCGATGACCTCATTATTTAACGATTTAAATAAAATGGAAATATAATGTAATATATAAGAACTACACATGTACAAAACCTATTGGATGTGTGGATTTCGAACCCTTATCACCTTATCCTCGAAATAAATCAATTTGGGACCTTTAAAATCCGAATCACTTTTGAAAATAAAGTAACATTTTGTAACATTACAAGAGTGCCCCTCCTCTCCTTTTATAAAAGGCCCCACCTCTACCTCCTTACCCACACTCCCAAAGCCATTGGATCGGCCATCCTCTTCCCATTTTGTCTCTCCAATTCCCTATCTTACTCCTTGAAGCCTCACCTTGGGCAGAAGTCTCCCCAAGGAAGCCTTTGAGCTCAAACCAAAGAGAGTTACCCGATTTTAAGGTAATGTGTTCACTTGAGTCCTTTTGTTTTATTTTTCCTCTCCAACCCCATAAACTCTTTTTATTCATTTATTTTGTAAAAAATACAGTATATTTAATTTACTAGGATGTTGTTATAAGAACGATTGTAGATACACTTACACACACCTACATCTAATGGTTAAAGAACATACTGTTTCCGTGGATGGTGAATTTCTGCCTCACGAAACGATGATTGTTCAACACTCATATAACACCTTCAAAGGTGGACATTAAGATTACACTATATTTATATATGATATATAATATGTTTATGTTTTACTTAAGCTTCTTTATTTTTCATTTATGTCATACCTTTATGGTTTCCATTATGGGTAAACGTGATATCTTCATTTAAGGAAGTGCGGACTACCACCCCCTCAAAGTGATTTGATTCGTTAGTACCATATGTGGTACGTATAAAGGATATATTTAATTATATTATATATGATACCATACTTGAATTAAAATACTATTATCTATCATTATTTTTTTAATTCCATTAAATATGAAATATAAATGGAAGTAGCGTTCATGCGTACGTACGGCTTACCATCTCCATGAACGGTACATTTCATTTCTTATATGAAAATGTTATTTACTATTATAAGTACATATATATAATGGATATATATGTAATATATTACATCTAAATTTTGGATATCATTCTGTAATTATAACATATTTATATATATCTCTCATTTTTTTTATTCCATTAATATGACAAAGAAAAAATGAAAGTAGCGTTCATGCGTACGTACGGCCTACCGTCTCCATGAATGGTGATTTTCATTTTTTATCTCCAAATGATATGGAATAGTATAAAATGAATATATACTGGATATATATGATATTTTAATCATTAATAAAATTCTGGAAATTTTTTACTTATAACTACATGGACAATCATTTTTCAAACAAGTTCATTTTTGACTCATGTACCAAACATCGACAAAAACGTCTGATATGAACTCATATTAATAATCAATTATTATAAAATTAAAATATGTGATATTAACTGAACAATAATTTTTATAGGAGGTCCTTAAGAAATTATAAATTGACCAATGTTTATTATTCAGGAATATAAAGAAACGAACAAGACAAGTTGGACTTGAGGTAAGGGATCCTACTCCTCTCTTTCTTTTTAAGTACGCTCTTTTATGTCATTCCTTTTAAAGATAATTTTTCTTGTTATTGGGATGTTATTTTATATTAATCTTACTATAATTTTTATTTTCATATGATGAGAGACCCTATTCTCTCTCATCAATCCATTTTGGAAGTTTTGAGAGGCGCCGTTAGGCTGGTGAATTTTCGTAAGAGATCTAACATCTCTCTTTCTTTTTAAGTACTCTCCTTTATGTAACTTATTTTAAGCTCCAATTTGTTATGTTGGGGGATGTCATTTTATATTCCTCATTATATAAACTTTATGTTAATTTAATGAGATACCCTATTTGATCTCATCAATCCATTTTTGTATGTTTTATGTGGCGTCGTTAGGCTACCGAGTTTTCGTAAGGGATTTTTCATCTCACTTTTATTCCCGAGAGTTTTATTATTCATTTGCCACAACTTCCATTGAGTGTTGTATGTACTGCCCATTATTTTACTCATTGTGTAATATACTTTCATTTATGAGTATTTACTTCAATGTTGTATTGTCCTTCTTTCACGCGGTGTATGTTTTGAAAGATACCAATGTCGGTAAGGGAACCTTTCACCATACTCTTTTTAAAAGACATCTTTTGTCATGTCTTTTAATTCACATACTATTATGTTGGGATATATTCTTGTATATCCTTATTGATTTAAATTTTATTTCCATGTGATGAGATACCCTTTTTATCTCTCATCAACTCATTTTCTAAATTTTGTAGTGACGCCATTAGGCTATCAAATTTATTCAAGGGAACTTCTTAACCCAAATTTTATTCTTTGGGATAAAATTATACTCCTTGAATATGTCGTTCTATGAATATGTGTGAATAACCCATGATTGTTTTACACTTAATATCCACTTATATTTGGTGTATTTTCTTGTCACACATAATTATGTAAATGATTTATCCTTAAACCAACGATACCGTCTTTGTGAGGGACTTTGTCTCAATCTCCTTTCATTGAGGAATATTTCGTTTTATACACAACTTTCATTTATACAGTGTATAAACCCCATTGACTTTTATGTTTATTCAAAAGGAATATTTTTTCTATGAATTGTTTTACTAAACGACGAAAATGAATGTTTCTTTTAACGTATGCGGTGACAACGACCTTTTCCGCCGCCACGAGTATTATTTGGTCATTGGCTTCCTCAACAAGCCGTAATGTTTTTAAAATGAAATAAATACCATATACTCTTTTATGTATTTTGGTATTGGAAATGGTTTTGATAAATGATTCTATTATTTCAATATATTTAAATGATATATTGTGATTGAAATGTGGTAATGTTATCATTCCTTTATGTTGGTTTTATGTGTTATAATTTTATAATGGTACTTGGACATTTTACGGGTGGTTACGTGATATACCATATGACGGGTAGTGCCGTGAATACCAGGACAGGTGGTTACATTATAACCTCCAATGCATTGGGTATGAAAGTTGGTTTTATGGCTATTCCATTAAGTATGTATGGAAGTTTTCCGAATGGCTATTCCATTAAGTGATATGTGTGGAATTTGAACTTATGGTTCTTCCACTTAAGTATGTTTATGTCCCAAGTTACCTCTATATGTTATGTGATCATTATATGGGTTTTATGGTAATCTTTTCGTTACAGAAGGGTAAGTAATTAACTTTTATTCAGCGAAGTGTTTTTACTACTTCGAAAAGGTGAAAAGTATTACTTTGATAAAGTATACATGGTTTACTTGTTGTTTTGAAAAAAACTAACAGTTTTCATTCTTTGTGAATCCCTTACTGAGCTTTTTATGCTCATACCATGTTTTTGAAATGTTTACATAGGACTTAATGTGGAATAGGGTCAAGGATGGGATCAAGGGAAAGTCATGCTACCTAAAACATGGAACTAGACATGTTTCTTTTTTAGAATTTTTATTTTATGGAAACTTAGTAGAAGTTTCTACTTTGTAATCTTTTGAGATGTAATAGTTATGTCCTAATTCTCTAAAACTCTATTCCTGAAAAGATCCTCAATGTGAATTATTCATTTAATTCAATATTAATTAAGGTTTAAGGCTGGGGCCTTATAATAAATGACTATTTTTACCTTTAAAATCATGTCTCACTACATTTATTGTGAGAAGTGTGATAAATATACGGATCAGAAGAACCTAATTTATATAATCACACAAATGGATATCAATACAAGTTAACGGGGATGGTAAAAGAAAACAAAGGTCTATGATTTCTCTATTAACTTTTATATTAGGAAGGGAATCAGGGTAGATAATGCACTAAAATTTAAATAACCTCTTACTCTTATCCGAATGTGAATTGAGAAAGACCCCATATTCATGGAAATGAAAAAAAGGTAGTAGAAAATCATAAAAGTAAGAAATCATCCTACCAAACCCAAATGATTTCCCGACATTCTATCCAAAATAATGTTATGGGGATATAATGGGTTAATCTAGATCTATAAAAGATTGCAAAAATAATTAATGGTAGGGATGTAATTTGGCTTCCATATAAATGATGTTGGTTTTATTCAATTTTTATGTAGGATTTATATTCCTTCATTATATGCGATAATGAAGATACTTTATAAGGCATATAGATCATTTTTCCCATCAATTTTAGATGTACTATGATGGGTCATGGTCATAGAGAAGACATTTTGTGGGAAAATAAGAAATGGTACATTAAAGATTATATCTCTAGGAGTTTTGTATTCCATCAAGGTAAGGCATGGTGATCAAACTCCAAATGGATGTTGCAACCATTTCCACTACCCACATGGAAATGGGTGAATGCCACTATAGAAGTTCTCACAGGACTCTTGAAAACATCCAATTTAAATAATTTGATATTTGATGTGGTAGATAGAATCATCATGAATGACCACTTCATTAATAATTTTGAAGACACCTCACTTGGATAACATTTTGTGTCATATTTTAATTATTTGGTGAGGCGTCCTAGGGTACCAAATTTGATCATAAGTATTTTGGAATCAAAGGATTACATCAAAATTTAGTACATGAAATAAATTATTTGACAATGAATCCACTTTATGATGGATTATCACCTAGAAAATGATTGTCAATCTAAATAGGATATTTTAACAATCAAGGAAATGTTTTGATCCTTCTAAATGAAATTAGATAGTAGTTGGGATCCATTCATATCACTGGATGAGTTATAATAGTAATATAGTATCTTATTGAGTATTTCCAAGGAACAAATTTAAGCTCTATATGGGATGTTATATAGAACTGCAACCTATTGTGATTAAATTGTTGGATTAATGTTAATTGTATCAAATATTGTGCATGATGTAATAATGGTGTTTCAATCAAGACAATTAAAAACCAATGCTACTCAGATTGGAAAAATGATATTTTTTGACATCTGTTGATGGGATTTGGAGTTTGATGTTAGAGATAATGTTTTATATTGAATATTATCATATATTATAGTTATTTGGTTCAAAATGAAAAAGTGTATTAACCATAGTACATTGTCCCATTTCAAACCCTTAATCATATATGAGTAGTGGCCTATCTGTTTAAACTTCCACAAAAATGGCTCAAGTTCATTTTGAGTTACAAGATTCTATTTTGAGGATGTATATAAAAAAGCTCTTTAATGTACTAAATTTGGATGTGGTATCACTAGAGAAGGGACTCCAATCTAAAGGTAAACCATTGAATATATTCAATCGTAGTGAAAGTTTCATACTAAAAAAGAAAACTAATCTTCTGAAGGTGTTGTGAACGATTCATAATAATGAAGGGTAACCATGGTAAATAGAGATAAAATTGATGGGGAAGTAACCATGCATGTTTTCAACTTATAATATCAATGGAAATTTCATGTGTGAAATTTCATAGGAGATTAATAATTTAATGAACTAGAATTAAATAAATGAAATTACAATTCATATAATTATATTATAAACTATAAAACACAAAAATCACAAAGAATACCTCGTAAAAACATTATTCTAATAAATTATGAAATAAATAAGATATAATCCATGAAATTAATGAACCTATACATATAAAATTTGAATATAAAATTTTAAATATTAACATTAGAATTACAAATAGTAATATGACCAATAGAATGGTAACCATCCATATGAAAGTGAAAATAATATTTATGTATCTTGTAAATTAATGTATGATATATTTATATGATATTTAATAAAAATAATTATTATAAAAATAATAAATTATGTATAATTATTTTTATAAGATGAACATTTTTTTATTTTATTTTACAAAAAATGTAATGATTTTAAATAAAAAAACATAAAATATTTTCATAAATTTAATTTTTTCATATCAATTTAAAATAATTATATGAGAAATTAATTACATTTTCATAGTTTCATAATAAAATTTATAGTATTAATATCAATATTTTTTTGACTAAATGGTAATTTTAATTAAATAATTAAATTCTCAAAATTAAAAAAATATTTTAATAAATGTATTAAATTTCAGAAATCTACAGATTAAAAAATTGTAAGAGGGATATATTTTTCATAAACTAATGAATTTTTAGTGAGCAGTAAAATATAGTAATTTAATATATTTAAAATTTCTAATAAAAAAATAAGAATTTGTGAGTCATGGATGGGTCCCAAATGAGGTAAGAACACATTAGATAAAAGTCACATGAACTAGTTACTATATGTTGTAACAAGAGTCAACACAATTGATATTCTAGATCCAAAATGATACACAAATGAATAATATAATAAAAAATAGCCTTCTTTTCCACATTTAAATATGATCCCTAAACACATATTCCCCTCAAATATTTTATGCATTGTATCATGAAAATATTCTGACCAATTACTTTCCCAAGATTCATTATGACGTCCTATTCTTTTTTGTATCAACAAAACACCATTTATACCAATCATAAAGAGGTTTTCAAGGAGACGATATTCAATAGCTAAAACTATCATTCTTTCTGTTTTATTTTTTATTATTTTCACATCCTCTATAAAAATAATATATATGAATATATATGATAAATCCATTATCATTATTATTCATAAATTCTTTTCTTTTAACTATATATCTATTATAAAATCTATTCTCCTATAGAATTTTTTTTAAAATGAAATCGTCATATTTGGGGTGTGGAATCACCGAGTAAATAGAGTACGATTGTTTCAATTACATACATTAAGGGAATTCGTTAAATAATTTGTATAGTTTAAAAATATTATAATAATTCTATCGAATCTTAATTAATGTTATGGAAGAGCTATATAAATATAACATTATATTAAATTTTAGTAGTTCCTGATGGTCATAAAAACCCTTCAAAATAAAAACAAATCAATTTTCATTAAGGATTTATCTAATGAATCATTCAAATGTAAAAAATTAATATGTTATTTGGGAAAAATTAAATTTATATAATTGAAAATATACCGAATAATTTTAGTACTTGAGTATTATTCCAATATTACTACAGCATCAATAATTTTACACAAGCGAACATACCAGGATACAATGAAATTGATGAAATTAACCCATAAAAATTTAATTTGATAACTCATAAGAATATTCATAAATAAATATAATAAATTTGAAATAAATAAATTATATGTATAATTAAATGTAAATTATCTATTTAATAGATCTAATTTGTTTATCCTTCACATAAAGTGAATGTGCATAACACTTTTAGTTATAAGGTTTGTGATTCTCTCCGAACCTGCATTATTCCTTCAGTTTACACATTATCACTATATAGCATAATTTAAATATTAATTATTATTTTAATTTACTCCTCCTACATTCAATTTTTTTGATCAAAAAATATTTACCCAACTAAATTCATCTTACAATTGTGGGTAAATTCATGTTTTATAAGGTTCTCATCCTAATTCCTCCTAAAAATAAAGTTAATATAAAGTGACATCCCATTTTCATACTCATTTTCATGTGTACTAAATAGTATATTTTATTCATTAATTGTTTAACAAAACATTTAATCCATAAAAACTATCATATATATTTTATGGGTTTATTAAATCAATCATAATAAAGTGGTTCATTTTGAATGTTTTTTGAACACTTTTTTAATTTTCTCACATCCATTGGACATCATTTATCATGCTATATAACAACATTACCTTATAAATTTTCAATGTTAATATATATATATTCTTTCATGAACAAATTTATGATGCATCCATTTATTATTCCTTAAGATATGATAATGATATCCCTTTATGTCAAGGGATGTCTCTTATGTTTATTGCAAATGTTGGATTTATCACATGGATCACATATTCATTAACATGTTATGAAGGGTGTCCCTAGAGATCAGACCAATTAATTGGGTAATGTTTAGTCTCATGAGATGCAATTATGGGATAGAGAGTAAACCTATTATGTTTATGGGGATTTCCCACCAATTAATATAGTCTATTATGTTTTCCTTAACACCTATTTATATAATTTTATATGTTTCTACCATATTGCTATGATTTAATTATTAGATGATCACATGTTCTACAAGTCCGACATCTATATGTTTATTCATGTTGTATGCCTTTTTTTGTCATTATTTTATGCATTAAAACTCATCTGTTATAATTTATTTCATGGATTATTAACATATTGTGAATTTTTTATCATCCCTTTCTTCCTATATATACCAGTTCATCCTATAATGATGTAGTTTCTTAAATAATGTTATGAGATCATTATGAAATATTATTATAAATATGTGTATATGAGTCAAATGTTTTTATGTTTGTGAATGAAAAAATACAAAGAAAATAGACATTAAAAATCAGGGATGGTTTATGAAAGTTAATTTTTCATAAATGATAATGAATATGGAATACATGGTATCTTGTTCTAAAAATATGTATATTGCATTATGAATAGGTTCATTGGGGAATGACTCTGGATTTTGGTCATAATGCACAACATATAGTTATGTGTAGATTTGTAACATCAATTGAAAAAGTGTTTTTAATGTAAATTTGGAATTTATGATCTCCATTAGATATGGGGTATCAATTTGGAGTTTATTTAAGTACATGTCATCACAATTCATAGGCTTCCACTCTTTTTGAAACTTTTAATGGTGAAGTGTTTGAATGAAAATAAAAACTGTGAGTTCTATAATTTTATCTTTTTATCATGATTTGTGGATTGAGATAATTAGAAGGGGATTTATGAGGATTATTATTGAGGATGAATACTATTTTAGTGGGATAATTTATCAAACCACCTCATTAATATATTGGTCAAATTTTATGGGGATATTCATTTTTTTCTGGATCATGGGATGTTTTGATATTTGTGGTTTATATGGGTATTATAAGAGATACAACATAATTAATTAATATTTATGTATTTCTTAAGGAATAATAAGATCATAGGGTTATTTAGTAAATATTGTATCATGGTTATTTAAATTGTTAAATCATGTGGAAATAGTTTTTTGTTTAGGAAATTTGGGAAAATATTTGTATTATAAACCCATAAAGATCCATTTTGTGTCAAAAAATATTAGAAGATTGATATGATTATGGATGATTATATGTTTTTATTATTATTAGGTAGTGTGTATGGGGGGTGGTATATATTCATGAAATAAATAAAAAAAATTAGTATATAATATATCTATTTTATTATTGTATTTTTTTATTTAAATAACCTAACATTATAACATTACTCATGGATTTTTCATAAGTCATAATCCAAATAGAACTCATTGGAAGGATATAAATAATTCAAATATTTAACGATTCATTTTAAGATGAGATAAAATGATACATATGAGTAAAATATATTATTTTAGGTTTATTATCAACTTGAAATACTAATTTATGATTATAAAATGTTATATAGCCAATATTTTATATTATATATGGAATGAAAAAAAATTAATTTTTGATTTATTAAATATATAAAAACCATATGATAATATATAAGTCATATTCCCTAGAAAATAAATTTAATAATAGTTAGAACACACTTGTATATGTAATATTAATTTTTATGGGTATTTAGGGAAGGAACAAAAGAAAAATATTTTATTGGAACATATAAAATTGTATAAGGGTATATTTTTGTATGAAATACAAAATACCATTGTAGAAACCATATATAAGTAGAATTATATATTATGCATGAATTTCCATGAGATAAAAACGTTATGTTTCAATGATGAATAAAAAACATGTTGATTGGGTTGAGTAAAAACAATACATATGAAATAAAATATTTTGTATAATTATTTCATATGGTGAGAAAAATAGTTATTAAAAATACAAATTACATATATTTGAGTATGGAATAGTCTTGGTAGAGAGAATTATTAGTAAATATAAAACTATAACGTATGATTTAAATATGGAAATTATATTGTTATAGAATAATATTTTTTATAAATATATTATAACTACATTAGATTTTTTTTGATTTGAGGCCTTAGGTATATAGTGGATGTCTAGTTCGGAATAAATAGATTATAATGTTGGTTTTAGAGATTCTCCTATAACGGGAATAAAACATATTTTCAATTATTATTCATGAACATATACACTTCTTAATCCATTCGATTATTTATTATTGGAAATGTTGTCTTACAACATTCAAATGATAGAAAAATATTAAAAATAAAACATACTGTCAATAACATTCCTGAAATGAATATACTGACATTGACTACAATACACCATTACACAGAAGTTTATGACTCAAATTTCAACATTTATATTCTTTAAAATATATATATCCTATTTTAATCCTGGATTATATTATTGAATAACTTTAATGAGTGAATTTAGTGGATCATAAGATAGGTTATATTTTCTCTATCCATTTTTGGAAGATGGATTTTTCTGAATTTTTTAGCTTTTGTAAATGATTTCGAATAGAAATAAGAGGTGTTTTATGGATTGTAATGAACATGATTAACCAAGTTTGTGAGATGTGAATTATTTTCACAGTGTGATTAATCTATTTAATCATAGTGAGATTTGTTTGATCGTTGAAAAACTTGGTTGTTTTGAGGATTGTATTTCCTCTATGTGATTATATTTTGGAAAATAACTAGAATAGCTATATAGAATCCATGTTCTCTGTCTAAACCATTATAAGAAATATAATATAGAGATATTATATTAGGAATGTTCAGATAAAAATAAATGACTAATTCAATAGGGTGGGTAAAAAATGTTGCCAGGTATAATAACTCTAAGAGGCATATACAATGTTTTCGAGAGGACATCCAAGGGATACTATGATAATTTTGAAGTATATTCCACCCCACATGAGGTTACATCTGGTTATCAAATAGTCCTTATTTATACCCCCAGTAATGAATATGGGTGATGATTTTATGATATAATTATCCTCCATTTGAGATTCACGTTGTATTATATTAATTTTAGGTCTTCTTCCCCTTATTACTGATTATATATGGTTAAATATCGAGTGAGTGGGATGTCTACTTATTGGAATATAATACATATTAATATATTTTGAGGGGTATGTGTCCCATCCTATGTAATGAGTTATGATATATAGTGATACCCCTATTGGTGTACACAATTCTCAGATGGTATATTTTATATTGAAATATAATGGGTGGGGAGTATATCATACCTGTTATTTATTTCATGTTTGGTGATAGATGGTATGTCCTTATCCCTTGTATTATTGAGATATATTGTGATACGAATTTTGAGATCTATCCTACTCACCAACAAATATATATATATAAATATATATATATATATTGAAATGTGGAAGTGTAGTGAACTAGAAATGTAATTCTCCAAATTATGGTATACCATAGAGTTTATATTACAGATATCCATAATTAGTTGATGTATTATTTTGTGTTCCCAACTATAAAAATTAAAGATTAGTATATAATGATATTTATTATGACATGTTTATATACCTATAATGTTTTTTAAAATATGAACAAATATAATAAATAATGAATATTATAGACATGTAATGTTTGAGAATCCATTTTTTGGTGACCTAATGTATCTTTCCAACACCATGTTTGGGTTTTCAACAAACTTTTGAACTAATTATTATCTCATAATAACATTATTAGGAAGGGAAGTGGACACATTTTTTATGGGTGAGCATTCTATTTTTTAAAGAGTAATGATATGTGACTAGGAAGAGTCTTAAAACCAGGATAAATATATTTATATTTACATTTTTGTTGGTATGCGATAAATATTACCTACATAATGGTGGAATTGATAATATATAATTAACCCATATTACATTTTATATATATTATACAATATTATGTTCAATGGTTTTTTATTATTGAAGGATTTATTTTCTCCTAATTCAATCATAATATTTTATAAGGAATCGTTGTATGTAATTTATCAATTTTTCCTCAACATATCTATATGGATAATATTTATCTATGGAAAAATATTAAACTAAAATAAAATTCATCAACCACTAGAGAATTGGTAGAAATTATAGTGGCCATTATTTGAGAAAGCAAAGATATTATTTTCTGAAATTTTTTGGGAGGTAACAATAATACTGTTTCAAGAGGACAAAACGAACACACATATCTTATCATATATATATTAAAATTTTGTATGTTAAGATTTGTAATATGTTTTTATTTATATTAAAAATTTATATGTTAATATATGTTACACATTATAATTGGAAAAAATGATTTGAATATTTATTATGAGTGATTTCTATAAAAATTAACATAACATCCCAAATTTATTAAGTTTATCAATGTATTACATTCAATAAAATATAACATATGATGTGATAATAGTATAAATTTTTAAAAAATTATGGATTATAAATTACATAAAATTGATAAATATTCAGACATGGTAATTCAATCATAATGGATGTGTTAGTATTGATTGAAAAGGTAACCTTCACGACTCGGTTCCCCCTCAAATAACCAATATGGTTGGATATGTGGTCTTAGTGTCACCAATGGTATTCATGATGCCACCGACTAGTATTTAGGGTTTAATGAATATATATTTTAAAATTAAGCAGCAGTAAATGGTTTTAAATTAAAGAGAAAAATAATATCCTAGATGTACAAATAGAGAAAAAATATAAATGAATAATTAGACTAAAAATGATGGAAATTACTAACTCAATAAATAAAAACAATTAAATAGTAATCTAATTACATTATTAATGAAAATAAATGAAATTTTGACATAAATATAGATAAAAGTCTATGAAAATATATATATAGAGACCCTGATGTCCTTGGTTCCAAAATTTACTGACCCTCCCTAAACCATATAATATTTTAATTATTTTATAGTGGAATTCAATTTCTGTCATTCCAATATATAATTTAAGTGCTTTATTTTTTCAGAATTAGGTCACAAATATTTTATAGAAACTCATAATTATACTAATTTGACACTATAGAAATAATATACAATTTTTCAATATTACAAAATTCCTTACTATTATAGAAAAATTTATTTTCATTCTAAATCATCAAAAAAATCTTATTTACTTCATAATTTCTCCTACACATAAATAAACCCTGTGATATTTATTTTATAATAAGATTTAAAAAAATCAGTAATAAATGTAAAAATGGTACAAAACCATTTGTTTATGAATTCTTATTAACACATCAATGATATAATTCATACCCATAAATGTTACATATATTTAATTTGTGAAAAAATAACGATTCCATAAAACAAATCAAGAATAAAAATCCTTTTTGGAGACATGGGGAATTATTTTATTACCATGTGTTCATATTATTGTAAGCCTTATGGACACTATATTCCTTGTAACCCTCCAGACTACCTAACAATGTAACACTCATGGGAACACTATAATATAACTATTGTAGTTTTACATGGAATAACCTATATAGTAAGAATTTGGCATGCCTGATGTGTCGACGGGATATCACATACCCACTCATATTTGGATTATAACATAATAATCCATGGTCATACAAAATTATCACGAACCACAATATAATTATAAAACATGAATACCTGAATCATAAATACAATTCATGATGGAAATGCAATTATATTGAAGGAATACTATACACAAACAAATGAAGTAATTTTAGATAAAAATAATCATTTAATTTCGTTAATAATGCTCTAAAATATTATGGAATCCTGAGATCAGAAAAATATTCTAATTCCATATAAATGTTTTAATAAATTCATATTTTATTTTGAAAAAAGGCACATTATAGATGATTTTTAACGGAAATTCGATTACCTCATGTTCAAATTCATTGAAATGTTCACAATCCTTTTATATAATGTTTTATATGGAGAAATTAATATAATGAAGAACAATTTTCATATTTATAATATCATATATGACATTTATATTAAATAATTTCAGACATTTATTAATTATATTTTGTTATTTACATTGTTTTCGGTGTGTTCATTTTATGGTTTCATGCTCAGTTCATTATATATTTTCATATTAAATTTAAATAATATTGAAGATGTGGAAGTAAATGGACTTCATAAATTAAAAACGTTTATATTTAACCATATATCACTTTTTTATCATAGGCAAGGATGAATCATTTGATAAAATGTTAATGATATTTTTTGGTTTATTTGGTCAATTTTTTGAACTTTGAGAACTAGTTTTGATATATTTATTATTATGTCCATATATAAGATTCACTATGTGGACATTATATAATATTTATATATTTAGGATATTTTAACCAATTATAATTGAATTATATCATTCCATGAATTCGATAATGGTAAACTCAAACTCATCATCTATGAATGTAGTGAATCCACACACTATGGACAATGATTTCATTTTTAAAAATAAAAAAAGAATATTATAGATTTTATAATTGACAATAATTTAGAAAAATTAAATTCTAATATATTAATGATAATTTAGGTGTCCATAAACTTATCATAAATTTTGAGGCAAAGTTATAAATTTTAAAAAATTTAAAAGGGAATAATGATGACCTTACATCTTTATTATTTTACCCATGAGAACTTCCTTATGTATTTTTCAACAGTAATATTTTTGAAAATTGAAACACTAGAATGTGGATAGTGGTGGGGAGAATATAATTTGGTAGAGTACGTCCAATAAATATAGCTCTATGTGTAGTAATTAATTTAAGGTAGTCGTCGGCTTTTATAATTGTAGTAAGGTGGAATTTGGAAATTCTATAAAATAAGATATTATAAAATTCATCATACACATGTAAATACATTAAAATTGCGTAAAACACTCAGTTTATTACATTTTCAATAAAATATTATACTATTTTTCCCATATTCTGATTTTTTTCCTTTTAATAATTTAATTGATCATTTTATTAATGAAATATCTTTTTGGTCAAATTTAACACTATTCAGGAATATGATTTTAAAAACATCAATAAAATATTAAAACATGATCAAAAATATATAATTATATTATAGAAATGTCATATATATCTATAAAATTAATTATTTATCTTAATTCACAAATATTATATTTATTTTAATTATTTTAATATCAATTATGTTATTTTCCCATTAAATTATCAATTACTACATTATTGTTGTGAAAAACAATAATTTAATAATTATTTTCATAATAAATTGATTTATCACAATTAGGATAAATATTTTATCTTTATAAATACTATTTATAGTCAATAATATATTCTCTATATCTATTCAATTATTAGTTATACTAATTAAAAACTATATTGTAAAAAATATAACATTCTTTTAAATAAAATATGATAGGGTGTTTTACGTGATCCATGTGAATAAAAATGGATTAAAATTAAGAAAATAATATTATGGAGGACATATAGACATCCAAAAACATTTATTCAAATTTTTTGGTCATTTAATGGTTCTTATAATATTAATTATAATTATTTTACATATTTTTTATCTCCTTTCTTGTTCAATACATCAAAGTTTCATACACATTAATGTTAATTATATTATATATAAAAATTAAAATTATCATAAAATAATAAATATAAATAAATTATTTTCAATTAAAAATTTATATTCATTAATTATGTATATTTAAGCATTTATATTTTTAAATAACATCATTAAATTGAATATTTAACTTCTTTTCCAAGCACAAGAATTACAAATGAATTTAGATATGATTTTTTTTATATATCTCTAGTTTTGAAACTATAATATAAAATATAAATAATTAATAATTAATAATAAAAATTTAATTTAAATTCTATCATTCACTAAATTATTATCTATAAGGATAAAAATTTGACATTTTCCATGTTGTACACATGCTTCTTCAGTACTAATAATGATTTTATTCTTATAAAAATACTAATTATTATTTACATGTTATAAATTACTTGTGTATCTTTTTGTAATAATTTATTAATTTAGTCATTAAATATCATTGATAAATTTTATTTCATAATTATTCAATGTGTTTGTAAAATAATACTTCATTTTTAAAAAACTGTATCATTTACTATTCACTGAAAATATAACATCTTTATAAAAATTTCAAATTTTCATACTACGATAATTAAGACATCATTATTCAAATTGAAATTATATTTTTTAAATTATTTTTATACAATTTTAAAAAAATTCAATGATTATAACAATATATGAAATTATTTTGATAAATTTTTTACGAAATGAATTTATTTATTTATTTAATAAATACTACTAAATATGGAAAAATATTATTCTATTTGTTATTTCAATTTAAAAATCTTTCCAACTTCTATAAATTTCACCCCCTTAATCTATTGACATGTAAAACAAATAGGGATAACTATCCCTCATTGGATTTTCATATTCACATTTTCTTTTTCAATCATATGGTTTTTCCAAAAAAAACTATAACATGGAGAATTACCTTACCGTACAATAATATCTCCCTATGATAAAGAATTTTAAAATGATTTTATAAGGCCCCAACCTTACACCTTCCTTAATATTGAATTAAATAAATAATTCACATTGACGATCTTTTCAGGTTTAGAGTTTTAGGGAATTAGATCATAACTATTACATCTCAATAGATTACAATGTAGACACTTCTACTTTGTTTCCATAAAATAAAAACTATTAAAAAGAAACATGTCTACTTCCATGTTTTAGATAGCCTGACATTCCTTTGATCCCATCCTTCACCCTAATCCACATTATGTCCTGTGAAAAAACATTTGAAAAATACTTGGGGTGAGCATAAAAAGCTCAGTAAGGGATACACCAAGAATAGAAACTGTTATTTTTTCAAACATCACGTAAACCATGTATACTTTATCAAAGTAATACCTTCACCTTCATAAAGTAGTAAAAACTCTTCACTAAAATAAAATATCATTACTTACCCTTTTGTACCCAAAAGATTACCATAAAACCCATATAAAGATCACATAACATATAAAGGTAACTTGGGATATAAACATACTTAAGTGGAATAACCATACAGTCGACTTCCACACATATCTCTTAATGGAATAGCCATACGGACAACTTTCATACATACTTAATGGAATAGCCATACGGCCGACTTCCTTACCCAATGAATTGGAGGTTATAACGTAACCACCCTTCCTGGTATTCACAGCACCACCTGTCATATGGTTTATCACGTAACCACCCGTCAAATGTCCATGTACCATTATAAAATCATAAGACATAAAACAAACATAATGGAAAGAAAACATTTCCACACTTTGATCACAATATTTCACTTAAATATATTGACATAAAAAATCCATTATAAGAACTATTTTCAATACCAAAATACATAAAATAGTATATGGTATTTATTTCATTTTAAAAAACATTATGTCTTGTTGAGGAAGCCAAAGACAAAATAATACTCGCGGCGGCGGAAAAGGTCGTCGTCACCCTGTATGTTAAAAGAAACATTCCTTTTTGTCGTTTAGTAAAACGCTTCATAGAAAAACATTCCTTTTTGTATAAAAGTGATGGTGAAATGGTTTTATACACCATATAATAGAAAGTTATGTATAAAACGAATTATGCCTCAATGAAAGGAGATTGAAACCAAGTCCCTTACCTCGGGTCCGACTTGACTCGATTGTTCTTTAACGTCCTGAATAATAAACTTGAGTTAATTTATATTTGCTTAAGAACCATTTTCATGTTGATTATTTCTTTTATATCACTTATTTCCATGTTATAAACATTATCTAACCATTTAAGTTAATAATGTTTGTTTTGTCAATATTTGGTTCTTTTGTCGAAATTGGACTTCCTACAATTACATGTTGTTCATGTGGTCAAATTTTCTTTATATCCAGAATGAAATTCCTGATTTCGATATCATATATATCATATATATCCAGCATATACATGTATTTATAATATTATATAATCATTTAGAGGTAAGAAATGAAATTCACCGTTCATGGAGATGGTAAGTCGTACGTACGCATGAACGCTACTTTCATTTCATTGTCATATTAATTGAATTAAATCTAAATGAGAGGTATGTATATTTTAATTCCAGAATTATATTCATCATTTAGATGTATTATTCATCATATACATCCATTATATACATGTACTTATAATAGTACATTAGATTTGGGGATAAGAAATGAAATGCACCGTTCATGGAGACGGTAAGCCGTACGTACGCATGAACGCTACTTTCATTTCTATCTCATACTTTAATGAAAAGAATGAATAATGATATAGAGGTATATTATAGTTCCAGTATAACATCATATATAATATCTTTAAATCCATCCTTTTTACGTCCCACATACGGCATTAACGAATCACATCACTTTGAGGGGGCGGTAGTCCGCACTTCCTTAAATGAAGATATCGCATTTACCCATAATGGAAACCATAAAGGTATGCTAAAAATGAAAAATACAGAAGCTTAAGGAAAACATAATCATATTGTATTTCATATATAAATATAGTGTCATCTTAATGTCCACCTTTGAAGGTGTTAAAAGAATGTTGACCAATCATCGTTTCAGGAGGCATAAATTCGCCATCCAAAGAAACAGTATGTTCTTTAACCATTAGATGTAGATGTGTGTAATTTTAGCTCGAAATAATCTTATAACAGCATCCTTGTATATTGAATATACTTGATTTGTCACAAAAGAAAAGAATAAAAAGAGTTTAGGGGGTTGGAGAAGCAAAATAAAACAAAAGGACTCAAAAGAAGACATTTCCTTAAAATCGGGTAACTCTCTTAGCTTTGAGCTCAAAGGCTTCCTTGGGAAGACTTCTGCCCAAAGTGAGGCTTCAAGGAGTAATATAGGGAAGTGGAGAGACAAAATGGGCAGGGTTTGGTCGAGGAAAAGGATTTGGAAGTGTGGGTAAGGTGGTAGAGGTGGGGGGCATTTATAAGAGGAGAGGAGGGGCACTCTTGGAATGTAAGGAAAAGTCACTTTATTTTAAAATTATATTCCGATTTAAGTGGTACCACATTGATATATTTTGAGGATAACGTGATAAGAGTTCGAAATTCACTAATACAATAGGTTTTGGACATGTGTAGGTTTTATATTTTACATTATCATTCCATTTTATTTAAATCGTTAAATAATGAGGCCATCGCTGCATCATCATGATGTCATAAATAATTTTATTTATTTAATGTCTAAAAATTATAAAAAAAATAATATGATGTAGGAATGCTTTTTAGCTTTCTAATGACTATTTATAGTCAAACATATGACTTGTATAACCCCAAGTAAAAATTGTTTTAGTAAAAAATTTTATGTTTGTGTCATTTTTTACTTTAACATTACATAAAAGGTATTTATGTCATTTTCCAACCAATGTGGCTCCATGGGGTCCCCAAGTAGACCCATGGATTGTCTTTGTCGGCCATGACAAATCCCATGAGGGTAGGACATGTGTCTAGGTCATTTAATTTTATTAAAACATTATTCTTACCTTAAACTACACTAAATACCTCTAATAGCGATTAAGAACTTAAAAGTTACTATTCACCAAAAAAAATTATTTTAATCTCATTGAACCAAATTTTACTTATTAATGAAAACCATGTATGTCGGATTTTTAAAATTCAAAACATAGAAGTGGTAAAATTTCATTTAAACGAAAAATCAGTTTTTATAAGTACCACTTAGTGGTTTCACTATTCATCAAAAATTGATGTTTTTCTGAAAAATACCAAAACATGAACCTAATCTATATTAGATATTCCAAATTCAAAAATGAAGTCCGTTTTACAAAATTCAAAAAATATAAGTTTCATTAATTAATTTAATAATTAATTCCCGCTTTCAGAACAAATACCGTGTTTTTATGAAGCAATAAGTATCAAAAGATTGACACCGGTTTGAGTCCAATTTCAAAGTGAAATTGATTCCAATGACCACCATTGGATTAAATGGTAAAAATATATCCTAATTTCACTTTAAAACCAATTCAAAAGATAATCTAATCATCTTAATAAATTATATTAAAAAGAGGTTTTGAATTAAAATAGAACATTTTACACTATTCATTAAAAATTGAACTTTATCGGAAAAATACCAAAAAATTACACAAAGTAATATTTGATGTCCTGATTCTAAAGAAGAGTTTCATTTGGTCCAAAATAATGTATAAGTGTGACCAAAACTATATTTAATTACAGTTCACCATTAAATGTTTATAAGTGGACATTTCGTGAAAATTAGAGTATATAAGCGTAAAATTGAATTCTTTTCATATTTTAAGCCTTTATCCTTTATTAGATAAATGTAAAAACATTTAACAAAAATATATAATCATATTTTATTTATTTCTATCCATTCCCGCCAGTACAACGGCTACGTGTTAACTAACATTTAAAATAATATTATTTTATTACTAGTGTGCAACATACGATTTCAAAGAAACTATTTGTTGCATTTTGGGTACGCTATAGAACATAGCAACCCCTTTAAAGTAAAATTAAAATTTAATTCTCAAATATTAATAAATATGAAAATGTATTATTCTTTATTTACCTTGGATGTTACATCCTTCCCCCCTTTTGGGAATTGTGTCCTTGCAATTTTATTCACTTATCAAAATAAGTGGGGGTATTTATCCCTCATAGCATTTTCAGATTCCCACGTTGCCTCTTCAACCATATGGTTCTTCCACAAAACCTTTACCTGGTGAATTACCATATTTCGCAATACTTTCTCTCTTCGGTCAAGAATCTTGACCGGTTGTTCCTCATAAGATTGGTTCTCTTCCAGCTGAACTACCTCTGGACTCAAAACATGAGATGGATCTGGCATATACTTTCTCAGCATCGAAACATGAAAAACATTGTGTACCTGAGATAAACTCAAAGGTAATTACCCTCTGTATGGAACTGATCCAACTCTCTCCAGAATTTCATATAGTCCAATGAACCTTGGACTCAGCTTTCCTATCTTACCAAATCTCATCACACTTTTCCATGGAGAAACCTTGAGAAAAACATGATCACCTACATCGAATGATAGATCCTTCCTCTGGTTATCCGCATAACTCTTCTTCCTGCTTTGAGCTGTTCTCATTGGTTTCTGAATAAACTGAACTTTTTTTGCCATCTCTTCTACCAATTCTAGTCCCATCAGCTTCCTTTCACCCACTTCATCCCAAAATGCTGGAGTTCGACAATGCTTCCCATATAATGCCTCAAATGGTGCCATCCGTATACTGGAATGAAAACTGTTGTTATAAGAAAACTCAACCAAAGAAAGATGTTGGTCCCAACTTCCTTGATAATTCATCGAACATGCTCGTAGCATATCTTCCAAGGTCTGAATTGTTCGTTCTGACTGTCAATCTGACTGCAGATGAAAAGTTGTACTAAAATTTAATTCAGTACCCAATGACTTCTGAAGGCCTTTCCAAAATTTAGAAGTGAACCTGGGATCACGATCAAACACAATGTAGAGAGGAACTCCATGTAACCTAACTATCTCTTTAAGATACATACGGAAAGTTGATCTAGGGAAAAAGTATCTCGTATAGCAAAGAAATGAGCAGATTTAGTCAAGCGATCATCAATAACCCAGATTGCATTATTACCTCGAGATGTCCCTGGTAATCCCACAAAAAAGTCCATGTATATGTTTTCCCATTTCCACTCTGGCACTGGTAAAGGCTGAAGCATCCCTTTCGGTAACTGCTGCTCTACTTTAACCTGCTGAAAAGTCAAACACTTCACAGTAAAATCAGTAATATCCCTTTTGATTGCATCCCACCAGTAATACTCCCGCAGATCTCTGTACATCTTAGGACTGCTAGGATGAACTGAAAACGGGGAACTATGATCCTCACATAACAACTTATTCTTAAACTGTGAATCACAAGGCACACATTATCTCTTCTCAAACCTCAAAACAAAATCATTATCAATGTAGAATTAAGGCAGCTTACCCTTCTGAACCACCTCTACCTTTTTTTGCAACTCACTGTCTTCTCTCTGTGCTTGCTTAATTCTGTCTGATAGGGATGATCTCACTGATACCTGAAACAAAATAGAAGAACTTCCTACACCAACAACTTCTATGCCAAATTTAATCAAATCAAAAACCAAAGGATCTCGTTCCAAACGTAGCATGGTTAATGAAGCATTACTTTCTCAACTCAAAGCATCAGCCACTTTATTTGCTTTTCCCGGATGGAAGTGAATTGTGCAGTCATAATCATTGATTAATTCCAGCCATCTCTTATGCCTCATGTTCAATTCGTTCTGATTGAATATATACTTTAAAATTTTGTGATCAGTATATATTTCACACGTTACTCCATACAATTGATGCCTCCAAATTTTGAAAGCAAAAAACAACAGCAGCTAATTCCAAATCATGTGTAGGGTAATTTACCTCATGAATTTTCAACTGGCGTGAAGAAAAAGCAATTACCTGATCATTATACATAAGGACACAACCAAGTCCTTTCAATGAAGCATCATTGTATATAAAAAACTCACCATTCCTGGAAGGAAGTGCCAAAACTGAAGCATTCACCAATCTTCTTTTCAACACCTGAAAACAATCATCACATTCTTTTGTCCAGATAAACTTAACACCCTTCCGAGTTAGCTTAGTCATTAGACTAGATAACCGTGAAAATTTTTCAACAAACCTTCGGTAGTAACCTGCCAAACCAAGAAAACTACGGATCTCAGTAAAATTTGTGGGTCTTGGCCATTCTTCAACAAATTTTGTTTTTGCAGGATCAACAGTTATCCCATCTTTAGAAACAATGTGACCAAGGAAAGAAATGTTTTGTAACCAAAACTCACACTTGCTAAATTTTCCATATAGTTCCTTTTCTTTTATGGTTTGCAAGATAACCCTTAAATGACTTTCATGCTCCTCTATACTTTTAGAAACCACCAAAATATCATCAATGAAAACAACCACCATTTATCACCTGATTCAACTGAGCCATCACTGCTGTAAACTGCTCAATTCTGATTCTAACCATCTCAGTATGCTGATTAGGATGTTCATTTCCCTCAGTATGCCTTCCCAAAAATGTTGTTCTGTTTCATCTATGAAAAAACAATCTTAACCCATAAATATCATAGGCGTAGCAACATGGTTATATTTATATTCTATATCATTTCAATCGTACCATAAATTATTTTATAATTTAACACTTTTATAACTCCTAATGTTGTCTAAACCGACCATTGATACCAACTATAAGGCTCGGGCCTTAAACCTTACTTAATATTGATTTAAATGAATAATTCACATTGAGGATCTTTTCAGGTTTAGAGTTTTAGAGAATTAGATCATAACTATTACATCTCAAAAGATTACAAAGTAGACACTTCAACTATGTTTCCATAAAATAAAAACTCTTATAAAGAAAAATGTCTAGTTTTATGTTTTAGATAGCCTGACTTTCCATTGATCCCATCCTTGACCCTAATCCACATTAAGTCCTGTGAAAAAACATTTCAAAAAAACTTGGGGTGAGCATAAAAATCTCAGTAAGGGATACAAAAAAGAATGGAAACTATTAGTTTTTCAAACATCACGTAAACCATGTATACTTTATCAAAGTAATACCTTCACATTCATGAAGTAGTAAAAACTCTTCACTAAAATAAAATATCATTACTTAACCTTTTGTAACCAAAATATTACCATAAAACCCATATAAAGATCACATAACATATAAAGGTAACTTGGGACATAAACATACTTAAGTGGAATAACCATACGGTTGATTTCCACACATATCTCTTCATGGAATAGCCATACGGCCAACTTCCACACATACTTAATGAAATTTCCATACGACCGACTTCCATACCCAATGAATTAGAGGTTATAACATAACCACCCGTCCGGGTATTCACGGCACCACCCGTCATATGGTTTATCACGTAACTACCCATCAAATGTCCATGTACCATTATAAAATCATTAGACATAAAACAAGCATAATGGAAAGAAAACATTTCCACACTTTTATCACAATATATCACTTAAATATATTGACATAAAAAATCTTTTATAAAAATCATTTTCAATAACAAAATACATAAAATATTATATGGTATTTATTTCATTTTAAAAAACATCACGTCTTTTTGAGGAAGCCAAAGACCAAATAATACTCGTGACGGAGGGAAAGATCGTTGTCATTGCGTATGTTAAAAGAAACATTCCTTTTTGTCGCTTAGTAAAACGCTTCTTAGAAAAAGATTCCTTTTTATATAAAAGTAAAGTTCAAAGGGTTTTATACACCGTATAAAAGAATGTTATGTATAAAACGAAATATGTCTCAATGAAAGGAGATTGAGACGAAGTCCCTTACCTCGGGTCCGACTTGACTCGACCGTTCTTTAACATCCTAAATAATAAACATGAGTTAATTTCTATTTGCTTAAGAACCTTTTTCATGTTCATTATTCCTTTTATATAACTTATTTCCATGTTATAAACATTATGTAACCATTTAAGTTAATAATTTTTGTTTTGTCAATATTTGGTTCTTATGTCGAAAGTGGGCTTCTTACAATAACATGTTGTTCGTGTGGTCAAAGGTTCTTTATATCCAGAATGACCATCATTATTTGGATATCATATATATCATATATGTCCAGCATATACATGTATTTATAATATTACATAATCATTTAGAGGTAAGAAATGAAATGCACCGTTCATGGAGACGGTAAGCCTTACGTACGCATGAACGCTACTTTCATTTCATTGTCATATTAATGGAATTACAACTAAATGAGAGTTATGTATATTTTAATTCAAGAATTATATTCATTATTTAGATGTAGCATTCATCATATATTTCCATTATATACATGTACTTATAATAGTACATTAAATTTGGGGATAAGAAATGAAATGCACCATTCATGGAGACGGTAAGCCGTACGTACGCATGTACGCTACTTTCATTTCTATCTCATACTTTAATGAAAATAAATAATAATGATATAGAGTTATATTATAATTCTAGTATAACATCATATATAATAACTTTAAATCCATCCTTTTTACATCCCACATACGGCATTAACGAATCACATCACTTTGAGGGGGTGGTAGTCCACACTTCCTTAAATGAAGATATCGCATTTACCCATAATGGAAACCATAAAGGTATGCTCAAAATGAAAAATACAGAAGCTTAAGGAAAACATAATAATATTATATATCATATATAAATATAGTGTCATCTTAATGGCCACCTTTGAAGGTGTTAAAAAATGTTGAACAATCATTGATTCGGGAGGTAGAAATTCGTGATCCACGGAAATAGTATGTTCTTTAACCATTAGATGTAGATGTGTGTAATTGTAGCTCGAAATCTTCATATAAAACACCCTAGTATATTTAAGATACTTGAGTTGTTACAAAATAAAATAATAAAAAGTGTTTAGGGGGTTGGAGAAGCAAAATAAAACAAAAGGACTCAAAAGAAGACATTACCTTAAAATCGGGTAACTCTCATAGATTTGAGCTCAAAGGCTTCCTTGGGAAGACTTCTGCACAAAGTGAGGCTTCAATTAGTAAGAGTGGTAAGTGGAGAGACAAAATGGGCAGGGGTTGGCCGAGCCAATGGCTTTGGAAGTGTGGGTAAGGTGGTATAGGTGGGGCCTTTTATAAGAGGGGAGGAGGGGCACTCTTGGAAAGTAATAAAAAGTCACTTTATTTTAAACTGATATTCGGATTTAAGAGGTCCCACATTGATATAATTC
Source organism: Viscum album (assembly GCA_963277665.1). Lineage (NCBI taxonomy): Eukaryota > Viridiplantae > Streptophyta > Magnoliopsida > Santalales > Viscaceae > Viscum > Viscum album. Next base: position 574,312,612 of record OY728161.1, on the reverse strand, counting down.
AAGGATAAGGTGATAAGGGTTCTAAATCAACTAATCCAATAGGATTTGGACATGTGTAGGTTTTATATTTGACATTATCTTTCCATTTTATTTAAATCGTAAAATAATGAGGTCATCGGTGCATCATCATGATGTCATAAATAATTTAATTTATTTAATGTATAAAAATTATAAAACAAATACTATGATGTAGGGAATCTTTTTATCTTTCCAATGACTATTTATAGTCAAAAATATGACTTGAATAACCCCGTGTAAATTTTTTTAGTAAAACATTTCATGTTTGTGTCATTTTTTACTTTAACATTAAATAAAAGGTATTTATGTCATTTTCCAACCAAAGTGGCTCCATGGGGTCCCCAAGTTGACCCATGGATTTTATTGGTCGGCCATGACACATCCAATGAGGTTAGGACATGTTTCTAGGTCATTTCATTTTATTAAAACATTATTCTTACCTTAAACTACACTAATTACCTCTAATCGCGATTAACAACATAAAAGTTACTATTCACCAAAAAATTATTTTAATCTCATTGAACCAAATTTTACTTCTTAATGACAACCATGTATGTCGGATTTTTTAAATTCAAAACACAGAAGTTGTAAAATTTCATTTAAATGAAAAATCAGTTTTTATAAGTATCACTTAGTGGTTTCACTAATCATCAAAAATTGATGTTTTTCAGAAAAATAACAAAACATAAACCTAAGCTATATTTGATATTATGAATTCAGAAAGAAAGTCCATTTTAAAAAATATAAAAACATATAAGTTTCATTAATTAATTTAATAATTAATTCCCGCTGTCAGAGCAAATAACGTGTTTTTATGAAATAATAAGTATCAAAAGATTGACACCAGTTTAAGTCCAATTTCAAAGTGAAATTGATTCCAATGACCACCATTGGATTAAATGGTAAAACTATATCCTAATTTCACATTAAATCCAATTCAAAAGATAATATAATCATATTAATAAATTATATTAAAAAGTGGTTTTGAATTAAAATACAACATTTTACACTATTAATTAAAAAATGATCTTTATCGGAAAATTACCAAAAAAATCACAAAGTAATATTTGATGTCCCGATTCTAAAGAAGAGTTTTATTTGGTCCAAAATAATATATAATAATGGACAAAACTATATTTAATGACGGTTCACCATCAAATGTTGATAAGTGGACCTTTCGTGAAAATTATAGTATATAAGCCTTAAATTGAATTCTTTTCGTATTTTAAGCCCTTATCCTTTATTAGATAAATGTAAAAACATTTAACAAAAATATATAATCATATTTTAGTTATTTCCATCCATTCCCGCTAGTACGACGACAACGTGTTAACTAACATTTAAAATAATATTATTTTATTACTAGTGTGCAACGTACGATTTCAATGAAACTATTTGTTGCATATCAGGTACGCTATCGAACATAGAAACCCCTTTAAAGTAAAATTAATATTTAATTAGAAAATATTAATAAATATGAAAATTTATTATTCTTTATTTACCTGGGATGTTACAGATTTTCAATATTTTAAATATTTTCATATTACTAAAATTCATTAGGTTGAAAACCCGATATGTATCTGGCACATACAATCTAAACATCGTAACTAGTAAAAGATTGTGTCCCTAGGATAAACAAGGAGGAGAAGATACTCAATAAGAATCTGGTCATGTATTGTTGAAAATTTAATTGGAACCATTTTACCATTGACAAATATTTTCATAATTAGAAAATTTCATCGCACTTTTCTGTGTCGATATATTATGGAAAACATGACATCCTAGATCGAATGAAATTCCTATCAACCTGTAATGTATATAACACTTCTAACTTCTCTAATTTTTTCTCATATATTGGTGTGTAGCCTTTACATTATTTTCCACTACATCTTATAATTCTAGTCCCATCACCATCCTTTTAATGACTTCATAGTAAAATGAAGGATTTCAACACTAATTTCCATATAATTCCTCCAAAGGTTCTATCGATATAAAGAATTTAGAAAATTTATTTAATCATAAAACTACAAAACAAAGATATCAGTTGTAAAATCCCTATTTATCCAATGAAAAATATGATATAATTTATTTCATGGTCATAATGGTTAATTTAAACAATCTAGTTGACTTAGTAAGGTTGTTTTCAAATTTAATTTAGTTCACAATGACTTCTAATGTTTTTTCAAAAAGATATAAGAGAACTTGAGATCATATTCATATGCAATTAGGAGTGGAAATCCAAATAATCAAACAATATATTCTAGGTACAATTGAGCATGTTAATAAAATGAACGTTTATCTCAAATAGGATGGATATGTGGAAATTTATTTAGTTGAACACTAATAAACAAAATAACACTATTAACTCGACATTTCAGTGGTTACCCAACCTTTAATTCCATTATTATATTTTCTTATTTTATTCAGGGAAATGGTAAATAATGGTGGAAACACATTTGTAGTATTCACTATAATTTAACTTATTTACAAGTCAATCATTTAATGTTAAATTCAACAATATCCCTATTCATCCCATCCCACTATTAATACTCTCGAAGGTCTCTATATATTTTTGTGTTGTAAGGATGGAAAAAAATGGAGAACTATAAGCTTTACAAGACTGTTCAATTTTAAATGGGGAATCAAAATGAATACATAATAACATTCCAAATTTCATAAATCCCTATTTATCAACATTAAATATTGGAAATACATCATTTCTACGAAATGTTACCATTTAATGTAACTCATTATTTTCCTTATGAGTACTCTTTATTCAATCTATTAGAGACTCCATTAGTGGCACTGTAAAAAATGTTGGAGAACTTTATCCACCCAAAATATCCAATAAAAAATTCACTATATAATTAATCAATAGTTCATGTTAAACATATATTATTGCTTATGATTAAGGGTGTTTTCAACTCATGGTAGCCACCTGATTTTACTCTTTTCATGGATGGAAATTTATCTAGAAATCAGAATCTCTTTTCAGTTTCAGCCACCTTATCCTCCCCATGTTCAATTCCTTATGTGTTATTTTTTTTATATAGTTATTTTTAATATATATTTTTCAAATTACTCTATATTATTGATGTATCCAAATTATTAAAGAAAAAATCATTTATGCTAATTACAAATCATGTGTTTAATAATTTAACTCATGTTGTTTTATTTGAAATGAATAATAACAAATTTCATGATCATTTAATATTGAGAACTCAACCATGTTCTGATCAATAAAAATCATTACAGATGTAAAAAAACCATTTCATGATAAAAATTCCAAAACTATATTGGTAACCAATATTTTTCATATTTCTAGAAGAAAATTATAATAATTTTTTTTAGATAAATATATCTTCTATTCAAATTAATATATTTATTTGTCTTGATAATAGTGAAATAGTTTAAAAAACTATGTATAATATCATAATAATCCTTGAAAACATGGTACATCAGTAATATTATTTTTTCTTTCCAATTCAACAACCAATTCATTTAGTGGGACAAACTATTATACCTTCTTTATTGAAAATTATCTAAATGAATGAAATATTATGTAACCAAAAATCCAATTTTCTGAATATTCCCTATAACAATGTTTCATTTATTGTATTCTAGAAAATATAATTATGTTTTTATGATCCTAATATAGTTTTAAAAAAACAAAAACAAAAAAAACAAAAAAAAAAGAATCAAAATATTAATGCAGTATTCTATTCTTATGACCCATAAATATTCCAATGGATGTTTTCAAACCAAAGGGCATACAAAAGTCATCATGTACAAGTCTAGTATGAAATTATATTTTTCAAACAACATATTTGTTCACCATTAGATGATGATACCTATATATGGACTCTATCATGGAAATATATTGAGATCCACAATGATGGTCAAAAAATTAACTAATATAAGGAAATGGATTCTTATTCTTAACTGATTTTTTATTCAAATCCCTATAATTAATACATGTCCTCATAATAGAAGATTTAATTATAAGAAACAATTCATAATCACCACATGGTGAATTTATTGGATAAATGAAACCATTATCCAACATATCATCAAAATTATTTTCCACATGTTGACTCTCTAGATGAGACATTCATTAAGGGGTTTTGAAATTATCATATTATATGTAACGTTGATAATGGAAACGTAAATTTTCCTATTAGGTAAATCTTTTGAAAAATCATCGAGAAATACATCTAGGAATTTATTTACTACTAATATATCAATAAACTAAATAGTTCCCTTATTTGCCACAATATTTAAAACATAACATTCATTTATATCATTTTTCATTACTTATGCTTCCTAAAATGTTAGAAATGTTATGTTGTGATTATATTAATTAAACAAAAGCTGTTTTGGATGAAAAAATCAATATCTATATAATCAATCATAAAATGGAAAACAAAACCCTAATCCATACCATGAATAAAATCAAACACCACTCAGAGAAAAACCGTATGGCTTTTAGGTAATATCTCTCCAACATTATCAAAAAGATGATTGTTAAAATTCTTTTTTCCATATTATTTACACTAGTTTTTATACCCCATGTTCCATTTTCATTTCATGTTGTGACATTTCCGATTTACATGTTAACTTCATAGAAGTAAATGAATGTTTATACCCTATATCAAAAATGAAATTTCATAAATTTTACTATTAAAAATGTAGAGGATGCAACATAATATGATGTAACAGTATCTACTAATGTAATTTAAAAAGAGTTCATTATAATATTATTTTTATTTTATAAATTATTCTTAATATTAAAATCTGTATTTGGGAAGGTCTGTGTATAATGACCAATCTCAAATCATTTAAAATATATTACAATTATCTTATAAAAATTAAATATAACAACACCATGTCCTTTTTCTTTCCAAAATCATGCGATATACCCAAAAATGACACATTTTAATCACATACCTTTTTACATAATTCATTCCAAAGGGTTATTTTATTAATACTTTCCACAATCTAGAAACCAATTTTTTTACCTTCATATTTCATTGCTTAGTTAATACACATTTTATACCATTTGGGAATTTTATTCTTTTAGTTGTCAAAGTAAAAATTATAATCATCAAACACCATTTCTGCCCTCTCACCACGTCAAAAAAATATTTTCAAAATTTTTTAATTAAATGTTATATAATTTCTATAGATATCATGGATACAATACTCATTAAAAACAATTTATTTTTCTATCTTGATCTCGAATAATATTCAGAGTGTACTTTAAATATTTAGTGATTTTTTCTTCATTATTAGTCCCTTAATATTACTCCTTTTGTTTCAATTAAATTATTCCTTTTCCAAACAATATAATAAGTAATTAGGAAGATATTTTTCAAGGAAATGATTTATAAAATCATCTCATTCCATGGAATCAATATCTTCACTTTTATTTATGTTCTTGACCATAGACCACCACTGGTCAGATTCACTTTTGATATGATAAATAGAAAGAATACAATGTTGATTATTTGAACACCCTCCATTATAAAATATCATATAAAGGTATTTAAACCACCCTTCATCTACTAAAGGATCTGATGTTCTAGGTAATGCATGAGGGTGTTTCCAAATAAAATGTTCAAATATCTCCATGTTCCTTTTTTCAAGCTATGGAAGTTCTCTTACATGGATGTCTCCAACAATTATAGTATAAAGTAACTGGTCAGTTACTATAAATAAACTACTCAGTTCCAATTTAAAAAATTTATGGTTGTGGTTTAAGAATGAAATCATCCTCTAAGTGCCTTCTTATTTCAGCTTCCATATATAATTTGTGGAAAACTATACCAAAAATAATAATTTTGATAATGAAAAAATTTAATATTTAAATTATATTTAATTTAAACATAAATATATGTTAAAAATAATTTTTGTATTTCATTATCTCCAGCATATCCTGGAGTGTAATCTAATCAATTCTCTGATACTAACTCTAAGGACTTATCCTTAACTATTACATATTTTAGTGATATTAGAATAGAAATAAATTTCATTCATTACCCAAGATCATTTTGTTTTGAAGTTATTGAGAATTATATCATAGTTAATAAATAAAAAACCAAAATAAATGAATTTTGATACTACATAAACAATATATATTTTTCAATAATATTAATTTTCTTTAAAATTTAGACATAGTTTCTTTATAAAAAAATTCACCACAACCTTCATTGTGGCATATTCATATTTCTATAACAACTTTAAGGGCTATGAAATAAAATTTAAATCGTTTTCAGAGCACAAAAATATTAGTATAGTATAATAAACAATATTAAACAAACCATTAGTTCATGAATCTTTATAAACACGTGATTGAAATCCTTCCCACCATTAAATTTTTTTATATATATACATTTAAAAAACACGAGGTTTCCAAAAAATATATAAATTATTAATACACACTTAGATATCATGATGAATAATTTTAAGACCATAATTACAAATTATTATAACCCTTGATGCAAACATATGTATTGTTACACTAAAATTTACCGTATATTGAAATCATCATCACTAATTTATGGCATCACTACCATGGTTCCCTTTGTAATAACCATTACAGTAAAATTCTAACATACCCAACGAATGTGAATGATATCATGGACCCACTCATATTTGGTTTTTTACCTAACCAATCATCATTATAAAAAATCAAAATTATCCAAATCATAATCCAAACACATGAATATATTCATCATAAAAAAAATTCCTCAACAAAAAGAACATATATATGATGGAATACAACACTCATACAAAAAAAATATAATTTATCAAAACAACCCATGTAATTTTTTAATGGAATTTCTAAATAATTTTGGATTCATGAATGTGGGAAAATTCATTCATGCTATTTATGCTTAAAACCATTGCTTTTTAATTTTTTAAAAAGATACGTTAAAGATGATTTCAAAAGGAAATTACATTTCCTCATATTCAACATCCTTCAAATGTGTTCTAACATCATGTATAAAGTTTTAAATTATATTAATATGTGACTAAATAAAATTATTTATATTTATAATACCTTATATGATATTTTTATAACATCCATACACCCATTTACTTATAATATATTTTTATTTTAATTGTTTCAACTATGTCAGTTACATGGTTTTTTAGTCGGTTCATTATATATTATGTTATAAAATTGAAATCGGAGTCCATAAGTGGAATAATATGGTATTAATATACTGAAATTATTTTAAAGAATACAAAATATCACCTATTGTTTATAAAATAATTTTGAATTAATTGTTATAATTTTAATGTCAAAAGATCAGTTTATTTTGGGGATTTTTTAGATGTTCCTGTACTAGATTCATTATTATTAATATTAATAAAAAATATATATTATATAATATTATTAAACATATAATATATAAAAATAAGAAAATTTAAAAATTTATAATGGAATTTAAACATCCCATGAATTAGTTAATGGGAAATGATAACTCATCCTCTATGATGTTGGTGAATTGACATACCATGGAAGACAATTTCATTTAAATTTTTTAAAGGATAATATATGATATATTATTTTTGGAAATTTCAATAAATAAAATCAATTATATATATGATTATGGAGTTATAATGAATCATTATATAGAGGATGGGGATAATTTAGATGTGAGAATTAATTTAAAAGATAATAATGAAGAATTTACCTCTTGAATATTTTCTTGTTGGGAACCTCCTTAAAGAACATGTATTTTGAATTATCAGGAGACAAATAACAATAAAATGTTTCTAGATATAAGGATTATATAATTTGGTAGTGTATTATATAGAAGTAAGGCTCACAAGAAATAAAATTTTTTGATGTAAAGACAACCACTTTTATAATTTAGGTGATGGGAATTTTGGAATTACATACTATATTAAAATATAATTAGCATATTTTATAGGTATATAATTTGAAAAGTCAAAAATATTTCATTTCATTACATTCTCAACAAAATCCAATCCCATATTCCATTATTAATGAAATTTAATTTTATTGGAAAATTAATTTAAATAATACTTAATTCATAATAAATTTTTAAATTTTTTTAAAAAATTCATTCTTATAAAATTAAAAATAAAAAAAAATAAAATTCAAACCAAAGAATTTTTTATATCATTTTAATTGAATAGGTAGCTATATAGTTCATGTATATTATTAATTATCAAATATTATATATATATTTTAATTATTAACATCATTTATATAATTTATCAATTAAATTAATAATTACTACTACATTATTATGTATTCCATTAAGGTATTTATTTATTGGCCAAATTTTGAAAATAAATTATAAATATTGTGGTAAGTATTTTTTTTCATCCAAATTATATTTATGGTTAAAACTTTTTTTTGATACCAGATATTAGAAATTTATACTAATTAAATACCATAGTCTGAGGAGCATAACATTCTATTATATAAAATGATATAAATGGCATAAAATGATCCTAGTGGATCCAAAATGAGTAAAAATTGAAGAAAATAATATTCCTAATGAAACATACTCATCCAAAGATATTTATTTAAATTTTTGGGTCTTTTAGTAGTTTTTATGAATTTAATTAAAATCATATTATTGATTTTTTTCTCCATGAACAAGAATTACATTAGTGTTACAAAAGAAATAATGATAATTATTTCATATATAAAATTTAAAAATAAATTAATATCATAAAAATAAACTAATTGCTTTCAGGATAATCATTTAGATTTTTTCATTATGTTTATTTACTCATATCAGTATGATGTTAAACTCTTTAATTTATTATTTGAATTTCCCTACCATATGAAATAATTTAACATGCATTTGGATAAGATTTGTATAAAATAACTCTAATGTTAGACACTATAATTGATATGAATATAAAAAAATTGTAATTAATAAAGATTCTAAAAAATATTTTTATCGCAAAATTATTATCTATAAGGAACAAAATATGATATTTCCAATGCTATGTTGGATGTATGTCAATAATATCAATCATATTTATTATTATCTAGAAAAAAATTATAATTTACATGCTGTGAATTATTTTATAAAAATATATCAACTATAATATCATAATTTATTTATTGTAGAAGTTTAAAAAAATTTATATCATTATTACGCATTGAATTTATCATAAATGTGTCACATTGAAAATTGTATTTTATAACTACTAAAAAACTGATTCATTTTCAGAAAATTCCAAAAAATTCATAATAAGAAAATTTTTAAACGATAAACTAAAATATGAAATTAGTTTTTTCAAATTAAAAATAAATATTTTGATAATTAATCTATTATGAAAAACTATATAATTAAATGTTTTTACAAAATTATTCATTTAATAAATTACATGATATTATGAAATTATCTTTTTAAGTAATGAAAACTAATTAATATGAGAAAAAATAATTCTATTAGTATCATGTTTTTTACACAAACTCCATAATGATCTCATATCCAATATTTAACCATCCAACAATCAATATTTATACGACATTGATATTTACCATTGTCCAAATCCACATCTATGAAATCTGACTTTTTACCAAAAAACATACCAACCATGGATTTAGTACAATGTATTAGGCTTGGAAACCCATACTAAATTATAAATATCAGCAAAATATATTGGACGAAATAAATCAATGGGAACCATATTAAAAAAATAAATTAATACTTAACATGTATGAAACATGTTGAACCTCGGGTTATGGGGTGAAACATGGGGCTAACCCAAAATGGATTCACCATCCTACTAGATATCTCAATTTATGGTTTGATCTTAATTCATCATGCAGAATTTCCCAATTAGTGGTATATTATCATGAAATGGAAAAATCAAAAAACATAAAATTCAAAAATGAAATATACCCATAGGCAATCCATATACATGCCTGCAATAACTCATAATCTCTATATCATGCATCAATTGAGTGCACATGTTGTCCTATAACATACCATATAATCATTCACCTATCCATTATGGGTAAAAAACAACTGATAATAGCACTTGGATGGTCTGAAAACATTAACCACATCCTTAGTTGTCAACATAAATCATGAATCTTGTAAAAACTATGATAAAAAGACATGAGTAATCCCATTCTGGGGCATGAATCCCATAAGGGACAAAAACACAAAAAAATATATAAAATAAAAAGGCCAATATAGGAAATCCAAATATATAATCATAAGAAGAAATAAATAATTAGTAAAACTACTAATTCTTTATACCAGCATATTTTTTTTCAGACTCGTATATAAAAATTATATAAAATGTTGTTTTTTAACTAGAATTCACATTCATGGATATTTTCAGTTTATAGTTTCAAATAATTTTATAATACTTTTAAAAGGTAATGAAATTTATTATAAGTTGAAACATAAACCTAGAATTAATTTTTTTTCTTAATATAATAATATTAAAATAAATAATGAAATTTGTAAATTGAGATATTCTCAAAAATCATGTTTTGGTATTTATTTCTCCAACTTATCCTTAAATATAGTGACCATAATTTTAAAAACATGATATGAGTTATAAAATATTTTTATGGGATTAAAAAATAATAAAAAATTGTTATCCCATTTATAACATGGATACCCATGAAACATTAATCATAATATAAAAATAATCATCCATAAAAATTTGTAAATACATTATTTTGAAAATATTATTATTTTGTACCTTTTTAATTACAAAATTATTGTAAAACCAATGCAATCACAGATAGGCCAAAAAAGTTTCACAAGATATAACTATAATCAAATATAATAACCACATCATTGATTTCCAAAATGAAACTCTTACAAATTTAGTATCTCTATGGTTGACATATGTATTCCTTAGATCCGAAGGATGAAATGGTCCCTCTCATTATTGGTTTATCATGGAACTAAAATTCATTTGGTTGTCATGTAATCACACATCAAATGTCCAAGTACCATTTTATAATCAGAACACATAAAAGATTTCCATTTCGAACGTGTAATTAATCAACCTTAATTTTTACATGAATATACACATTAAATGTAATTTAAATACTCATTACATATTCACAACTGATATTCAATAATGAAATACCCAAAAAAGAAATTATTTTTAATTTATGTCTTTATATATTTTAAAATAGAATTTTAAATCACTACACCACATACTCGTTTTAAAATTTTGAATTATAATACCCATGAATGAAAAAATTTTGAAAAAAATTAAAAATCATAATAATAAATAATTCTATTATATTTTATGTCAAAGGTTCTCTTAATAATATTCATCAAATAAAGTTAGTGTATAACATAAATTAATGACTGAATAAAAGGATATTATGTTGAAGTCCCATCCATGTATAATAATTTTTAACAAATAGAATATAAGGTTTTTAATAGAAAGAATCCCATATAAAACATATGGAAATATAATATATGATAATAAAAAGTTATTTTAAACACAATCTTAAAATCACTTAATCAATGACGTAGATGTTTAACTTAATGAATGGATATTTAGTTAAGAATTGTCTTACCTTGAGTCAGACACATGACAAACAATATTTATATTAATAAATAATAATTGAACGATAATTATTTACATTATTGGAAACATTTTTTATATTTAGTATTACTTTTATACCATGCATTACCGTGTTAAAATAAATAGATAATTATTTTTGTTGGTGTTTGATATTTTTGTGATATTTGGTAGCTAATTCATAAACATCATTTTATTGAAGCCAATAATCAATGTGTTAATAAATACATCATATCTATATTAATATTCATTAAATAATAATCATAATTATAAATTAAATTTTTTTTTTAAATCTAATCATGGAATATTTATTTGAAAAACGTACCAATGATACAATCCTAGAGATGTTATACCATACGTACAAATGAGTAACATTTTCAGTTTTCAATTATCATTATAAAAAGAAGATTAGTATAATTTTATTAGTAAAAATTAATCAGAATATCATTGTTATCAAAATAATAATACAAATATACTAATATATATCATCAATGTCATATGCATATTGAAAAAAACACACCACTTTGTATATGGGAAATTCAATCATTCAGATAAACTATGTTTTATTTGTTCACATAAATTAAATACTATAAATGACATATTATTTTATATAAAAAATTAATATGAAATAAGAATCATATATTAAATTTTATTCCTTATTATTAACTACTATTGATAGGTGTGGATGGAAAATGAATTAAATTAGTTCATGAGGTGGTAATCAATTTTACACACGAATTCAAATTCCTTTCCCATTTGGTGGAAAAGGTGATGCATATGGGTCATGAATATGACATAATAAAATAAAATTATATAAATAATACATTATATTAATTTTATCGTGGTTAATTAATATTTAAATGATGTTTAAGAATAAATAAATTTTTATTAAAAATTTGACCTATTTCTTAGACAATCATTCCGTCCTAACTACATATAACCATTATGGGTTATGTAATGCCTAAAATAAGATAAATACCATGTGTAAAATGATTATAGAAAATTATTTTTGTAATAATTATAAGAACAAAAAATTCATTAAGTTGTTATTGAAATGTAATAAGTGGAGCCCTACTATAAGAGAGAAGAGAGGCACTCATGGAGTTTCTCAAAATATTAAATCAATATAAATTAATAATCTATTAAAAATGGCCAAAACTGAATTATTTCATTGAAAGGATGTATATGGGTTTAAATTCCCTCATACAATAGTATTTTTCTATGTTGGGACTATTTTTAAATCCTTACCCCTTTTATCCATTTTAATCACATTTACACATACCTTGAAAACATCGTATTTTATTCATTCCCTATTAATATAATTAATATAATATTCCAAACAATTCATAACTATATCATATTTGAAATTTTAATATTTATGTAAATATTTTGTTAAAATATAATATTTTTTAAAAGTATACATCATTTAATAAAGTATAATTTATTTTAACATATCATTAATTTCAATTTTCACACTATTCAATAGATTGACTTTTAAAAAAATTATTAACAAAAATATCAGGGAACCAACACATGTAATAAATATATAATATTTCAATGTAATCTTTAAATTTCATTAATGAAATTAATAATCTAATAATTTTTTTATTTTAATATTTTTAATATCATTTATTTGATATTTCTATTTATTAAATAAATACTTCATAATTATTGTGCATGGAAATAAAGTAATTATTTAATCACTAATATATGAAAATAAATTTCCGTGATGATGATAAATTTTTTTTATTTCAAAATAATTTTCATAGTGGAAAATACCCACTAGATAACCAAATATTAAAAATATTTCACTTGTTAAAATGAAGAGTATGATTTATTTGATAATACATTGAATAAAAATTATAACAGATATAATTTAACCCAATATACCACAAATTCTATCCTTATTGACATATTAATACTTATGGAATAAAGAAACTCATCCAATAAAAAAGTGGAAAGTGTTATGGTCATTTGCTAAAATTTTAATACTATTTTTATTCCTAAGAGAAATATTTATCCTTTCACATGTTTAAAAAAATACTATAGTTATTATTCATGTTGGCCAAAATTATAAAGGAGATATTTAATAAATATAAATATATTATTTGAAATTGTTAAATCTGTTTTCCAAAATATAAAAAAATGCATTAAATTATTTTAAAATTAACTCCACATACGTAGAAGGAAATATGGTTTTTAAAAGTGAATATGATGAAACATTTAAAATGTTTTAATATATAAATTATATATAAATAATTATAGAATTACCATATTTGGATTAATATATGTATTATTTGACAAAATATGATTAAAAAATTATAATACAAGTAATATTTATAAATTACTTAAATGAAATGTAATTTTATAAATAAAATGAATTATTTTTTTTACTATTATTAAAAAACTAATAATATTAGATAAATAAATAAAATAAAAAAAGTATATTTTGATAACACACATTTAATAAATGCAGAATAATTTGTTAATTAAAATATCTAAATAGATATAAATTTATTTTTAAAACAAATTTCACGTTAAAATTCAAAAGAACCCCCATTTATAATCATATATCATTTCCTTGAAAAAAAATTATTTTTTTTATTTTTCATATAAAATATATTTAATGATTTTAATAAATTATAATGAAGTTTAATCCTAAAAAATTTATTTCTATTAATAAAATTAAACAAATAATGTTTGCATTTCAAAAGACATTTTGTATTGTTAGTTAAGTTTTTTATATCATCGAATAAAAAATAGGGGAACATACATACTTGTTGTTTAGAGTTTCAACAATTAATAAATTTCATTCAGAAACTCATCTTTTTCACTAATTTTTTTTATATTTTTTCTGAAGAACTAGAATGGAAACCTACATATCAATAAATCAATAAAGGAAAAAAATCTGTTCATTCTCTAAATATGCAATAGACAATACCAAAATTAGTTTGATAAGGTAATATTATCCCCCAAATTAATAATGATACAAATGAATAAAATGACATTTATTCTCAAAAAGTAATCTATAATTCCCAAAGATTATAAATATATTTTAATAAATATATATCCTTATAATTCCTCAAATATATTCTATACTAATACTGAAAAGATAAATTATAACTCTTTTATCACATAGTCATATAATAAAGTATTATAATTTATATCTAGCTAAAATCAATGAATATTAAATTATAATGCTTAAAAATTATTTTCCATAATCTTTTAATCTCCATGTATGATAATAATTTATATAAATTATATAAATCCATAAAAATCCACACCTAAATTATTTGATCATTAAAAAAATAATTCATATATTATATTTCATAAAAAATCTCACTATATTCTATTTTCCTTAATCATATAGGGTTCCCAACTATTATCACAAAATAAATCTAATAAAAAAAAGTCCCCATATTGTAACAACCAAGGAATACCTCATAATTAATGATCATATGAACTGAAAATTTTATCCCTAAAATAAAAATTATTTCCAAAAAATAAAATAGAATTATTCCTCAAATAATATTTTAACTTCACAATATTATATGTTATATATATGGAAAACCCAATAAAACTCTCATATGCACTCTTATAATCAAAAGAGTAGTAATTATTTTAAATATTTCATCACCGTTAAATCAACCATAACACATGACTTCCAAATGTGTAGATATATTATTCAATTACTTTTATTCATAATCCTTCAAATGTGGGATTCCATAAAATTCCATAATACATCAATCATAATAAAAAAACAAGAACCATGTAATAAGTGTCAATATTTTCAAAACACAAGTTAAAAAAATACATAACTTTCACATTTCATTTGAGTTTTCTTTATATTCAATTATAGTGTAAGTATTTATTGATATATATATATCTGTGTGTGTGTGTGTGTGTTTATGGTCAAAGGGAACCCATTTTTGAACCATATTTATATGACATTGATTTTCATAACAAACATAATCCCCACATTTAAAAAATTCAATTTATATCTCAAGATTAACTTCTATCCATTTCATGGAGTCCTCTAGACACTTTTTTTCTGTAACAAATTATATATTGATGACAAATTTATCCATTATTAAAATATATTATCTTTATTTTATGTAATTTTCATATATTCTTCATTCCACATTCATGACACATAAGTTGCTGAAAATATTAACCATTATCATTATTAACACTTGGACATCCCCAATGTTTTATTTATAACATATATAATTTATTAGAAAACTCACAAAGGTTAATGTGCTAAACATTAATAAGGGTAGTTGTTTTGTAATTATGTAATGATTTATCATTGCAACCCACAATTAATTTATGCGTTCATTCAAATAATCAGTGCTTTTTCTAGAAGATCCATTTTTTACTTTTGTGACAGATATATCCATCCATTTAAAATCCAAAAATGGTTAGTGTGAGTATGTCAATAAATTCATCAAATATAATCTTTTGGAAAATTTAAACTCAAATATATCCTTATTTTTTATATCAAATTCAATATAAAATCAAAAATATTAATTAAACTCCCTAATATGATAATCATTTGGTTATATTTGACAAGTATATTTTTATTAAATAATATATTAACTTCTATACTTACATAGACCATACATTGATAATAAATATATGTACCGAACAATAATCATTACATATTATATAGTTTTGATGTAGAATTCAAATTCAGTGATATTTTCAGATTATTGTTTTAGATAATCCAAACTATCACATTCAATGTAAAACTGTACACTAAAAGTGGAATCTTATACTTAGTATCAATTATATTAAAAAATATAATATTTAAGAAAAATAATTATTTCAGTCAGAGGAAGCAATCCATAATATTCCCATGAATCATTACATTAATTACCCATTTTTAAATTCTATGAAAATAATTTTAAGAACATGGATTGGGAACAAAAATCTAATTAATGAATTCAAAATGAAAGAAAATTGGTTTCCTATAAAATCATGAAAACCTATAAAAACATTATCGCAATGTTATTATTTTCACCCATATAAAGTATTACATACAATCCATTCAAAACAATCTCATTTCATAACATAATTATTATCAAAAAATTACAATAAATTCTATATCAATCAGAGAAAACAAATTACTGTATAATGAGACAAAACTATAATCAAATGGAATGATCATATTATCGACATACATACATTTCATTATTACATATGGAATAAATATATGGTATACATCCACATCCAATTCATTGTATATATATCAAAGACCCGACCCCCCATCGTTAGTTAATCATGGAACCACTCATTATTGGTTTATCCTAAAACTACCCATAAATTGTATAATAACCATTATATTATCATAACACATAAAAAATTTCAATATTTAACATGTCACAAGAAAAAATTAATTTCCACTCAAAATAAAATATTTCATGTTAATTTAAAAATCAATCCATTTTCAAAACTAATTATCTAAACCTAAATACAAATAAAAGGAAACAATTTGAATAAAAATATTAAATCATTTAAGATTATAATATTTAATTAATGGGTCTGATACCACTTTCAAACCATTGAATCATAATCGTCATGACTGAAACAATTTATCAAAACAATTAATAGATTAATAATAAAAAAAATTCCTGATGTTTTAATCCAATTGGTCTATTTATTCACCTCTTAAATGATGGTTGGTACATAACATTAAAATATTCCCCAACTAAAAAAGATTGAGATAAATTTACATACAAAACTGATATCATTTATAAAAAATAATAGGTTTTTTTTATTAGATTTAAATTCATCTATAACTCATGAAAATAAAATATAAGATAATAATAAGTTATTTCAATATGAATCATATCTTGAAATTAATTTTGAACAATTATATTTATTTAAAATAAGTGAGGGCCACCTAGATAATTTCTCAAACTATAAAAATAATATAAATTATCTTATTATTCTAAATGGATCCAAAATGATTTTATAATTATCTTATTATATTGAAGTGTATAAATACCCTCATCCACTAATATTGAGATATGTTTTGACTATTTATTATTCCTTATATATTTTTTAAAAACTTATTTTAATATCATTAACTCTTACCATGAAAACACTGATTTTTAAACATTGATGGCGAATATGATGATAATAAAATGGGAAAAGATACATAAATGATTAATTTGTGACATTTAAATCATTATTCTTGTTATTTGGATGAATTTAATATTATTTTGTAATTATATATCATTTCAACGAATAATATTTATTTAAATACCATTAATATTAGCATTCATACAGTTCATTATACTGAATTTTACTAAACACAAAAAATATAAGATATCATAGAAACAAACATTTTTATACACTCCTAATATGACAAGGTAATCAATAAAATTCATTGATAAATTGAATTATTTAAAATTATATTTTTTTTAATATTGTTAATTTAATTTATTAGGGATACTTATTAATTTAATAATTTGGGCTTCATCATTGTAAAATCCTTTATAGTAATTATATCTCACCTAAAAATTAAAAATAATTGATTATAATAGACATAATAATATAAATTAAAAAATTATACATATAGTCCAATATAACCTCTTGAAAACACCATATTAATAACACTTCAGTTATTAAAAATATAATAATGACATGTTTGACTATTAATTTTTATATATATTATAAAAGTTTTAATACTATATAAAATAACATAAATTGTCAAATAATTGATCCTTTAATACATATATCCGTGAAATAAAAATCCAATAAAAATGGATTATGTATTTGCAACATATTAAAAAATGTATAATTTGACTTTTTCCCTTAACATCTTAATTTACCATTAACTGTTGATTCAATAATTACTAATGTTACTATTTATATATGCCGAAAATATAACGTAAAAGTTCAATAAATTTTTTTAAAAAAAAAAAAAATTTAAATTTTTTTTTCAAAATTAAATACATATATTTGGCTAATATTAATTTTAAACTAATACACTATATTGGTTGAGAATGCTAGTTTTTATGTGAAAATGTTCCAAATTTTGAAATGATTTGATTTCCGAATTCAACATGAAAAATATTGAAATTAAATATATTAGATTAAAATATATATTATTGATATAATTATACATTTAAATAATTAATATATAATTTCACATAAATTATTTTTTAGAAGAACATTTTTTTCTTATTAAAATGAAGTAATTTTTCACTATCCATCAAAAAATGAAGCATACCACAAAAATAATAAAAATGAAACAAAATTTAATTTTTATATTCTAGTTTGAATAAATAAATATATTATCTCAAATAAAATTTTAATTATTATCAAATGTTTTTTTAAAATAGACATCCATTAAATAGGGGAAAAATGCCTTTTTAGAATAATATAACTTTCATTTGTAATTATATATTTTTATCTTATCTTATACAAGACAAATAAATTTAATGAATATAACAAAAATTTATAAACATGTTTAAACATAATATATTTTTTACTATATATACATTCTAGTATAAAAACTCACTGATATGTTCCATATTAAATAATTAAATTTAGTTGTATGTTTAATCTCGATTTGGCATATGATTATGCACTCTAACATATTATTTATTTTTAAAACATTTGACTATTAAATACGTCATAAATTTAGATTCCCATGATTTATAATATTTTTACCAAATCTATTTCATTTATCATTTTACCCTGTTTTAATTATCATATTATCCACCATAAATTTCATTAGTTCATCTGTTGTAACAAATAAAAAAAATAACAAATCATCCAATTCAAATGATTAATACAATCCTTAGTAAATTTAGTCATTTAATAATGATATCTAATGAAATTTTTACTATGTATCTAAAAATTTCAAAGACTAGAAAACCACTTAGGTGGCTACATGTCATAGTCTACGTGCCTTTGGATTCAACATGATCTAATAGATGGTCTAAAATAAATATTGACAATTTAGTAGGATTATCAAATTTATTTTAACATGCAAGAAATTTTATCACTCTATTTCTCATATTTTACATGTTAAGAATAATTTAATTAGAACCAAGTGATATTTTACTGACCACCCTCATTGAACCGATGATCAATGTAGTGGATCCAATTGGTAATGCCGATAAGAACCAAGACATAGAAGATACCAAGATGGAACCTATATCCAACCAAATCATGATAAAACCCCAATACAATTGATTCAAATATATTCCACATTAACAACAAGATAATAGTTAAAGTGAATGTAAAACCTATGAAAATAATCCCACTAAAGAATTATTTCTTGAACTGGATGCATAGAATAAAGGTAGTTAGTAAAAAATAACCTATAAGATGCATAGTTCTTGAGAGAGTGAATAATTAGGGATTCTAATAAAACAATAGTATGAAAATAATATCATTAATATTTTCCAATATATTACATAAATAGCATTTAAATATACAAGAATACATTTAATACATAATTATTGTGTATTTTAAATTATTTTTTTCTTTAGTTTAATTTAACATTGTCTACAAAATAAAAATCATGTTACATAGATTAATGGTGTTTAACCTAGCCAATACATGACATGATACATATCCTAAAATCTTTTTATAGTATCTCTTTTGTTATATCTACACATCATGTAACTCATTTTTCATAGTATGTAAATGTCATATATGTGTCTTTAACAATAGCTTCTTTCAAAAAGAACAAACCATATCAAAAGCCTCCTAGTCTCATAGAGTACCCTCATAATACAATATAACACATATATTATTAGACTCCATTAATTTATCAAAACATAAAAAAACATTGAAATCTATGATATTTTCATCCAATAATATCATTTTCACCAACTCATTTTCTGTAAAAAATATATAAAGACATGTAAAACCCAAATAGAATGGTTTAATAAACTCAAATACATACATACCATATAACAACACTTCCATTTATTACACACTCACCCATGATTTATTACATAAAATTCACATGATACAACATAGAATATCGATAGGTCTAATGTCTTTTTGGATTAGGAACATTACATACCAACATAAAATATGAAATATAACATCTTTAATGAAAAATTCATTTACATTACAACTATATTCCATCGTAATTTGTAGTGAATGGGATAACCTGAGGAAATAAAAATGAAAAGAGTGATCTATAAAGCCCAATAAGGGAGTTAACAAGGTATAACATGAATGATAAAAATACAGGTCAGGAAATATGCATATCAATGGCGTATAAGATAAACATGAACATAAAGGCATGATATAACATGATTAACATAACATGGAAATGTGGGATCCAAATTTAACATGATTTTAGCATTCTCCAAGGACCATTTTACATGGATAAGGATTAAACCCTCATTACACTTGAATAATCATGAACAAACCATTTTTTCACTTTATTGTTCATGATACTAATCTTTACCCAATTCATTGGAGTGTTATCTGGGCGCACCCTCCCTAAGCATTTTATTTCATGCATAAGTGTGACACATGGATCATATATCATGGAATAAATCAACATAATATGTTATTTTAGTATTAATTAATGAGGAATAAATACATTAATGTACCTTACAATATGAATATGTTCATAAAGGTGAATTCCCTTAATAGAGACATGGGTATGATAAAATGATTTTGGTTTGGAAAAACGCAGTACAATTTTGGCAGCATAACAGCTTGACATACACTTTCATGGAAATGGTTTATAAGAAAGAAATGTGTGTCTCATCATATTTACATGAAATGGAATGTAAGGGGAGGGGGAGGGTAAAATTTATTTATGTACCATCAAACATAATGTAATTTATATGCACAATAAAAATGAATAACTTTGATGTAAATAAGGAGTGTGAAATCCCTCACGGAATTTTTTCATGGTTACAGGTGTACATGAGAAGAATTAATGAGAAATAAAGTTGTCTCCCAGAATCAAAACATATTGTGGTCAGTATGGGGTAGGTGAAAAATTATACACCAACATTTGTAATCGAAAACAAGAGGGCATAACAAATTAAATAAAATTGGACATAAATGAGAATGTACGAAATCCCTTTCTTGGAAATGTGATCCCAAAATCATGGGAGAGTCTTGTGAAAGGATTATTTGGAGTCAGGGGCACGTTGGGGGGGTTATAGAGAGAGGGGGGGGGGGGGGGTTTGGTCTAACTCCAAAGGCTTTGAGTGAAGAATAAGTGGGATCATGGGTGGGTTTATTTAGGAAAGGATAGGTAATTCTTTATTATTTATGTTTGGGACACCTCACATTAAACTAATCAGAAACAAAAAGTAGCCCACAGTTTTTTACTATAGTTTTTTCCAAAGGGGAATGGAAAAACAAACTTTATAAGAGAAATGTCCTAAAATATTAAAATAATAGGGTTCCTTATGTATATTTGAGTCACATTCTCAAGGAAACCAATTTTAAAAGAAAAAAAGTTTTATAATCATTGAAGGGTCCACTAATGCTTTGTAAAATAAATAAAACAATCCCAAAGTCACCTTTTTTATTGGAAAACATATATACTCCGAACATAATGTTTTTAGTATTATATTACATCAGTATTGGGACATTATGATGTCATAAAACACATTATATATTTAATTTTTTTTTTATTTTTACCAAAAAAATACAACAATCTCAAAAAACTAACATAAATTCACCATTGGATAATTTTTATATCCTAATATCAAAAATAATATTAATATTATCTAAATAAATTTTTTATATATGTGAATGTTTTCATTTAAAATAAAAACATTCATTTATTTAAAATACAATGGTTTTGACAGAAACAGCTTTCAAACCATAATAAAAATTACAATTTCATTCATAAAATTATTCGATAATTTATATTTTATAAAAATTCATTTAATAAAAATAACATTTAATTAAAAAATCCAATAATTAATAAAAAAATATTTCTTAGTTCAATATTAACTAAAAATTCTATTTGGGTTTTAAAAAATATTTACAAATTAACAATAATAAAATGAATGCACATTCTTAATTAAAAAATATTGTACATAGTAATAGTGATTGGGTCATGTAACATAACCTCTTTTGACACCTGCATAAAACATTAGGAAAGGTGCACGGTGATGACAGACTCTAGGGGTGGCTTAGATAACATTGCTCGAGTGGTAATCTCTATCAACTACCACTTCTCTCATAAGAGGTTCCACTCAAGATTATCTTATTTAATCTTGACTTGGGCTTGGTCAAAAGTGAAGCCCTATGATGCCACCTATTTTCTGAGCTCTGACAAATAGTCTTTGTACGGGGCCAGTCTTTTGGGAGAGACCATCGCTTACTTTGTCTGAGTAAATTAGATTTGTTTAAGCCCTATATATATATTAATCATGTGATCAATACTCAACAACATTATTATAAATGGTCATAATTCAAAGCTATATTTTAAAATACAAAACATAGAGCCAAATAATTGAATAAATTTTACATAACCATAAGATGACCTTTAAACAGACCAAGAATAATTTTCATTAATGATTTTTTGGTTCGTTACAATATTCCCCCTATAAGAAAATTCTCCCTCGCAATTTCATTTTCCCACTATAATAAAATTTAGGTAACTCTACAGAATCACTTCCTATGATTCCCACATCACTTCATCAAACATGAGGTTTTCCACAACTCCTTGATGCGGGGCATGGTCTTATTTTGTAGTACGTTATCTCTATGATCAAATATCTTCACTGACTACTCCTCATAAAAAAGATCATACTCTAGTTATACTACCTGGAAGAGGGATCATGTAAAGGGTATGGTTTGTAATTACTTAAGAGGGGCACATGAATGAAATCATGTACTTTGTACATGGTAGGTGGAACTGCTATTCAATATTCCGCATCCACAAAATGGTCAAGAATCATGTTGGGATGATGTACCTAGCTCTTAAATTATTTATATTTCAAAACCTCATGACCCTATTCCTGGGAGATATTTGTATAAATACCAAGTCTCTAATGATAATCTCATGTTTTCATCGAAGGTTATCTGTATAAATCTTCTGTCATCTCTGGGATACCTTGATATGTTGATGATTGGTTTTCACCTTTACCACCATTTCATCGACCATTTTTTGGTCCTAGAATCTTATGCTCACTGACATCATCATAACATGTCAGTGTTTTACACCTCTACCCATACAAGTCTACATAAGGTGCCATTCATATACTCTTGTGGAAACTATTATTATAAGAGAATTCAACTAATGGAAAATGTTGATTCCAACCTTCTTTAGCTTCAATTGAACATGATCTTAACAAATCCTTTACTTTCTGAAGAGTTTGCTCAGATGGGCTATCATTTTGAGGATGATAGGCTGTATTAAAGTTCAATTTAGTATCCATAGCATGTTGTAGACTCTTCCAAAACATAGAGGTGAATCACGGATCTCGAACAGAAACAATAGATTATAGTACACCATGTAGCCTTACCACATCCAAGATGTATATATGTGTGAGTTGATCCAATGAGAAATCCTACTGAATTGCATTGAATTGTGTAGAAATTGAAAGATGATCCACAAGAAAACATATTTTATTGTATCCTTTGGATTTCTTTAGATGTCTGATGACAAAGTACTTGGTGATGTTCTCCCATTTCCATGATGATATGGCTAATGGTTGTCTCATCACCAAAGGCATCTATCTCTCATCCTTCACTAGCAGACACACCAACTAATTTGATGTTAATTCAAAAACCTCCTTCTTTATATTATCCCACTAACAATTCTCTCAGATATCTCAATATGTCTTTGTGTTTCCTAGGTGAATAGAGAATGTTGAACTCTGTGATCCTTCCAAAAGTTCCTTCATCAACCCTTAACTGGATATAACACATAGTCCTTTACCAAATATCACAATTCGTTATTTATTAACATTGAACACTAGGGATTTCCATCTTATACGAGATTCCACATTCATTTTAATTCCAACATCATACTTTTGATTATCCATTATCCTTTATAAAAGAGATTGTTGATAAATCATTTGTGAAATGATTGATGATGGTCAGTTATTTATAATTCACATGTCCATATTCATCAAATTTAATAATATTGTATCCTTAATTCTCATCAAGTATAGATTCATTGGGCTTTTCTACATTGAGCATCATCCACCTCGTTCACTTTCTGAGGGTGGTAATGGATTGAGCTATCATAGTCATTGATTAGCTCTAACCATCTTCATTGGTGCATGTTCAACTTTTTCTGTGTGGATATATACTTATGGCTTTGTGGTCTATATATATTTCACACTTCTACCTAAAGAGATTATTAACCAAAATTATTAAAGATAATGTCTCCACAAAAAACTCTAGATCATGTGTTGGATAATTATGCTCACTAAACATCAAACTGCCTATAATCATAGTCAATGACTTTATCATTCTTCATCAACACGCATCTCATGACCTTCTTCAAAGCATTACCAAATAAAACCAAATGTTCTACACTTGTGGGTAATGTGAGCATGTGAACAATGATAATCCTCCTTTTTTAGTCCTTGATGCTTTCTTCACATTCATCATTCCAAGAAAACATTACTCCCTTCCGAGTTAGGTTGGTATGTGGGTTGGAAATTCGTGAGAAATCTCTCAAAATCATCTTTAATATCCAGCTATCCCCAAGAAGCAACAGATATATGTTACTGATGTTCGCCTCATACATCCATCAATTGTTCCGGTTTTGGAGGGATCTATAGATATCCCATTGCTTGTGATGATATGGCCCAAGAAAGGGTCCTCCTTCAACCAGTACTCAATATTTCTCTACATTGCATAGAGCTTCTCCTTCTACAAGGTCTCTAGTATTGTTCTTAGATGCACCTCATGATCCTCTTAAAGATTGGAGGTATATCAAAATATAATATATAAAGACAACCATAATGTTTTGGAGGTAATACCTAAAGACTATATTCATCATGTCCATGAATATTGTAGGAGAATTAGTGAGTCTGAAAGCCAAGACTATAAATTCATAGTTCCCTTATCTTGTACGAAAGCAGTCTTGGGGATATCTTCCTTATTCACCCTTACATGATAATATCCCTCCCACAAATCCACCTTTGAGTTGTATTTTTCTACACAAAGCTAATATAACAAGTCATAAATTCATGGGAGAGGAATCTTGTTCTTTACTATGATTTTGTTAAGCTCGCGATAATTGAGGAAAAGATGCATTGACCCATATGTCTTCATGGAAAGGAGGACTATTTCTCCCCATAGTGAAGCACTTGGGCGTATAATCCAATTCGTCAGATTCTCCATTAGTTGTTTCTTCAATACCTCACGCTCCACAATAGCCATTCTATATTGAGTATTGGATATTTTCAACACCCCAGGAATAAGGTCAATTGAGAATTCAACATCTCTTCTAGGAGGAAGACCACAAAATTTATCCGTAAACACTTCAGCGAATTTACAAACAATATGAAGGTCCTCAAGGATGGTTTCCTCCTTAGACTCAATCATCTGACCTAAATATATGTGCTCATATGGTAGTAATTTCCATGCTTGAGATGATGGATCTAATGATGATTCGTCTTCCTCCTTGCACTTGTACAGAATGAGGTGTCGATTTTCCACATGTATAGTGATTTCCCTCTCACGACTATTTATGTTGGTGCTATATAGGGAAAGAAAATCCATGATAAGAATTGCATCAAATTCTACCAGAGGGAGTATGATCAGGTTTTCCAGCAAGTTCAATCCACTGATATTGTCTTGGGAGGAGTTATATTTATGGGATGCAATGATTTCTCAATTTTCTGTACTCACCGACATCTTTACATACAAGATTTGTGGTGGTGTTGGGATTGTTCTACTAAACATTCGAGATATAAAGGAATGTGTAGAACCTGATTCAAAAAATATGTTCACTATTCATGAATGAATATCAAGCTTACCAGTCACCACTTCATTTTCGGGGTTCATTTCGGAAGTAGTGATGGAAAAAGCTCACCCTTTCTACCTTGGAGGTTGTTGGTTTCCTCTAAAAACCCTTTTCATAGGGAACTGATTTGTAAGATGACTTGATTCTTTGCATTTGAAGTAATGAATAATTCTTTGAGAGTTGAAAAGACTGCTACCATCCACTTTTGTAGATGTGAGTTTTTATTTTCTAAATTTAACAAATAGGTGTCTTTCTCTTCCACATCTAAAGTATTTCTTCATCCCCTTCAGGAAATTTCAGAGGTGCTTATTTTCTCACGTCTGGAAAGTGGGGTACTGAATTTTCATATAAGGGTTGGGTTTTTCCATCAGACCAGTAGAACTGATGTCCACCATAAATTTTAATCCCCATGATACCCCTAAGATTTCCCAATATCATTTTCGACCTTGAGGGAACATCATACAATTTCCCCAAAGCTGTCGATGTCAAATAATTCCAGCACATTCAGGAGGCTTGGTTTCAGTTCACCAAAGAGGCGGTCAACCATGAATTTGGTGGTACCAAAAAATCTAGAAGTGTATCATGCAAGCCTTGTGATGTTTTCCTCGTATTATCTGACAGATTAATCAAATTTTTTCTTTAGGTAAAGGAAGTCCCATTCCTGGTTAAGCTGGTGGGTGCGCGTATACTATTTATCAAAAAAACATCTTCTAGAAATCCTTCCATTCCAATGTGTTGATCTCCTTTTAAGGATGTATATTTTTTATCAATGTCCTCCATTGATCGGCTTCACCCTCCATACGATATGAGGACTATGTCTCATGAAGCTCATGATAGTGACTTGTTCTTCTTTAGAGGGATTGAACGTTCCTCATCACCCATGTTTATATTCAAATCTAGAGTTTTCTAAGAGAGATGTGTGTAAAGATCATAATTCCCGATCCCATAGGATTGGGAATCTCATTAGCACAATAATCACATTGATAATCACATCTGTTGTTAGCCCATGTCTTCCAATTACCGTCCATTGGCTAGAATGAAAGGAAAGTTAGGGGTACCACAAAAAGGATAGTCCAAAAAAGAAACCATTGGCTTAATAATTACATTAATATCTACAACTTACGAATCCATAGGCTTCAATAAATGCTATTTATGATCTACATTCTAACATATATTCATAGGGGCATTTTTTTAATTCCATTAATAAGGGTTCATACGAAGATTCTGAATTTACCTAAGCGTATCACCCGGGAGTGACATAACCAAAAGTGTAGAAAGGCCCATTGTCATGTACTTGGATACCCCATATCATTCCCGAAACTCCTTGTCAGGGTTTTCAACCCTAGGTACATCTGCGCCAGAGCCACCTATACCTACTTTCATCCAGACTGGGATGTATTTTCTTGATAAACCACATACTCAATACTTACAAAAACATAGGGAATGTTTATTATACTTAGTCATGTATCTAAGGATTTACGAGGGGTTTCTAATCCTAATACCAAAAATATTGAATCCTACCCTATGATACCAACAATAAAAACAATTCCATTTATTAAAAACGTAAAAATGATTTATTACAGAAACATCGCTTTATGAAACATAGAAGATTGAGAGGACTAGTGTCTTTTGGGCATAGGACCATTATATAACATCGTAAAATATGAGATACAATATCTGTATTAAACACTTCCTTTACATGCCCAATAAATTCTCTCGAACATAGCATTTCATGGGATAACCAGAAGACATGCATAAGAAAAGGGTGAGCTATAAAGCCCATAAAAGAAGATAACAAGGCATAAAATGAAGGATATGAATTCATGTTAGGAAATAGGCATATCACTAAAGAATAAGATAAAAAATGAACATAAAGGAATGATATAACGTGATAAACATAAAATGGAAATGTGGAAACCACTTTTAATATGATTTTGGCATGATCCAAGGCTCATTTCACAAGGAGAATCAGTAAACCCTCATTTCACTTAATGTATCATGATACTGATATTTACCCAATGCATTAGACCGCTATCAGGGCTCACATTTCTTAAACATTTTATTTCACACATAAGTGTACCACATTAATCACATAACATGGAATCAATCAACATCATAATTTATTCAACTATTATGTAATGTGGAATAAATACATGAATGTATAATTCAATATGTGTGTGTGTATAATGTTTAATAACATTGACATAGACATGGGTATGGTACAATGATCTTTGTTTGGAAAAACATGATTCAATTTTGGTATCCCAACGACATGATATAAGGATTCATGAAAATGGTTGATGAGAGAGAAATGGGAGTCTCATAATATATAAATGAAATTGAAAATAAGTGGGGTCAATTAGATACCGGTCCCAACAAATGTAATGGAATTCCGATGCATGATACAAAAAAATTACTTAGATGTAAAATAGTAGAGAAAAATCCTTCATGGAATTTCAGCTTCGTAACAGGTCTAAATGGGATGAATTACTGAGAGATAAATGGGTCTCCCATCATCCAATCATAAATTGGGCAGTATGGGTGAGGTACGAAATCATACCCCAAAATTTGTAATCGAAAATAAAAGGGCTAAACAACTTAATAAAAATAGGTCAAAAGAGAGAAAGGAAGAAATCCCTTACTCAGATGTGTGATTCCAAAAGTTTGAGAGAGGCTTGAGAGAGGATTATTTGGAGCATGAGGAACCTTGGTATAATTATAGAGAGATGAGGTCTGGGGTTGGTTGGACCCCAGAGGCAATGATTGAAGAGGAAGTGGGAGCGTGGTTGGGTTTATAAATGAAAGAGAGGGAATTTTTTATTATTTTGGTTTGAGACACCTCACATTAAACTAATCAAAACCACACACCAGCCCATGGTTTTTGCCAATTTTTTCCAAAGGGGATTGGAAAACAATATTTTATAAGGAAAATGGCCGAACAACTTAAAATAATAACGTTTCTTATATAGAGGTCAGTCACACTCTCAAGGAAAACAAATTTAAAATAGATAATATTTTATAAGCCTTGTAGGGTCGACTAAAGAATTTTAAAATAAATAAATGAAACCAAAAATCATATTCTTTTAATGGTAATATATAAATTGTCCGAACATAGTATATATAGTATTTTATTGCATAACTATTGGGTCATTATTATGTCATAAAACTCATTATATATTTAAACGGTATTTAATTTTTAACCAAATATTCGACTATCTCCGAAAATTATGAAAAACTAGCCATTGGATAATTTCAACATCCCCATTCAGGAAATTATAATCATTTTATCTAAATAATTTTCTAAATATTTAAATGTTTACTTTTAAAATAAAAATTGTCATTAATCGAAAATTAAGGGGTTTTGTCCAAAACAGTATTCAAACTATAATAAAAATTATAATCACATTCGTATAACCATACGATAAAATATATTTAACTAAAAGAAAATTTAATTATGATAAAATTATTTTAATAAATTATTATTTAATTCAAAAATCCTTTAAATCAATGGAAAAAATATTTCATAGTTAATTATTTACTAAGAATACTATTTGGGCTTTAAAAACAATTTACAAAGTAAAAATAATAAAATTAATGCTAATTTTTTATACAATAATAATTTGATATTCATACTACTAGGGTCATATTATATAACCCCTTGTGAAACCCGCATAAGACATCATGGTAATGTGCGCGATGATGACAGACTCATGGGGTTGCTCAGCTACCCTCCCCTGATACCGAACCTAAACCAACTATAGATTCCACTGTTTATCCTAGTCCCTGCATATCGGCTGTCTGAGAAGGCTGCATGCAGAACCTATAAAGATGTCCGACCTATCCACATGCCCGACACTCATTTGGAGGCCTATCACACCATGTCTGAACATGTCATAGATGTCCACACTAAATGCAGTCCAATGAATAACTTCTATAAGGTGGTCTAGCTGAGGTCATGGCCTAACTTCCCTACTAGAACTCATCTCGTCCTTGCTTCCAACTTATTGAACCATCACCTAACGTTGTATTCCAACCAAAATAGGGCCTATTTATCTGGTCCCCCCCTGCTATAAGAGCCTGATTCACCTACTATGTGAATGATCCCCACATGAAGATATTCCCCAGTATCTGAATGGTATGTCGTATTCCATCCTCGAAACACCTCAACATTGTCATGTCATCAATTACTATACCAGGTGCAAAGAAATACATCTTAGTAAAAGAAGCTTCACAGTCCATGACGGACATGTCACCATGCTGAAGGCTTAAAAACTCCAGAAATCTATGTTCACTCAGTGTCTTTGGGTATATGTTCTCAAAAATCATATCCTATAAGTCAATCCATGCTATTCCCTCATGCCTATGAGCCTGAACCTACACATCCCATCAGCAGTTTTCCAGTCCTCATATCATATATGTCACCAGCTTGACTCTCCACCCTGAAGGCATCTCGAGCTGCTCTAAGATCATATGCATGCTCTCTATCTAGTTCATAGCCACCGGTAGACCTCCCTCATCCTGAAAAAGTAGCTGGTGCTGCGACTGGATCTCCCGCATTAGATTTTCCATAGATGGATTTGTACCCATCCCACCTCGGTTGATCCCATACAAGACATGTACCAGGCTAGCTCGGAGATGCTAATCGATCCATGGTCTTAACGCTGCCAAACTCATATTCTATCCTTCCTGCTCTAGATCCTGAACCTGATCATATCCATTAGCCTGTACCAGTGGACCCTACTCAGCCTGCACCAGATCTTCAACATGATCCTACTCTGGAGGAACTGTACCATCTCCACTCTGAATATCCATATGAGTATCCCAAAAAGGGACCCACTGAATACCATATATGGTCATAAATCCAACATACATAATAGTTTATACATATATAATGTAGATAATGAATGAAGTAACAGGAAGTGTGTATCTACTACCATTACTCTCCCCCCTTGCAACTATGTCCCCAAGAATCCCAGCCTCGTGGCCTCTTTAACCACCCTTAACAGTGCCACATATCAAAAGTTCCTCAGGCCATGCCCATCCGGACAACTAATGGTGGATCAAAATGATGACCATGTCGCCCATTCCTAGTGATCAAAATCACTTCAACCTAGTACCCACCTGGTCTCATAAGAGCCCGTCCCAAGTACCCTTCCACATGAAATTCTTCAAATATACATATCATTTCATAAAACATTGAAATAAACAAGAAATTCTATCAGTAATTTCACATATTCCTATTCAAAAGCATAAAAATCATGGAATTTGACATTATTCACATGGTATTGTCACATGACAAAGAATATATGCAGTTATAAAACTGAAATAGCCTAATATGTGCCTATCAAAAGCCAAGAAAACAATCCTTGTTATACTGGGCCACAGTCCAATTCTCCCTTACCATACCAGGTCAAGGATTACACTTCAAAATCAATAATTTCACACACCATGTTAGCCACCAAGATGGAAATCATTTGAACTGTAATCTGAGGAAAACCAAATAGCAATACCCACCCATGGAAACTTGGTTCTTACCTCTTACCTAGAGCTGTAGCCACCAAATCAGAAGCTAGAATCCCAGTTTGCAGTGACAACCATCTCCAGCCAACCTTATCCCAAATAGTAAAACTCACAGAAATAAAAAGATAAGTCTCAATATTTTTAGTACCATCGAAAAACTATTACTAAATACCTATCTAGAACTCCTTCAGTACCACATTGTGATGGCCTGGACCCGAAAAACCACCCGAACAATGCTGAACTGGTCGGGTATTACTACCTTAGGAGCACCTCCCCGAACGCCAAAGGCTACTGACTAGATGCGAGTGTCATATTGGTATTGTGGGAAGGTTATGACCTCTCTGAGGATAATAATGGTACTGCTATGAGTATAATAATAAAAATACTGTGAAATAAATGACTCAGTAGACTTGAACCAGACCCACAGATCTTAAGCACATTCTATATCAATAAACATCAGAAGCATTAAATGTAAACAATAACAGAAGACTGTAAACACAATAGCAAGTTGAGAACTTGTAACTTCCACTGAACAATAAAACATGCATCCAAAGTAGGTTATACAAATCCATATATAAAAGTGGATCCAATGACTAACAAACTATAACTACAAAAAAAATTAGGCATGAAGATATAGTAAATAAAGAAAAACAAGGTAAACAATAGATAGGCTGGACCTCAAGGTCCATACTATCATCATGCAATAACTAATGTAGTCCAGCTCCTAATGTAGGCATCTTTCCTACACGTAAATTCATAAAGTCTACATTCATCCTGATGAACCTATAAAATGTGTGAGATGAATCTTAGTAGGACACCACCCCATGGTGCATACCTAATATAAACATTTACGTAGGCATGCAGTTATAAGGAAAAAAGTAAAAATTACGATGCACAAATAAAAAAAATCCAATTAGTACTCAGTAGCCACCATGTAGTGTCACCTTCTTCGACCAACATTGGAATGTATGTCATGAAATGCAGCACCATTTTCCCCTGACACTACGTGTCTCATGTACTGATGTCCCGAAGGCGCGCCCATGAATTAGTAACCCGAAGGAACAAAAATACATGCCCTAAAATTAGTAACTAGAGGGACATCGATGTATTCCCATAAATAAAGTAACTGGAGGTACAATGATGTTTTCCCTCAAAATAATGGTGATCCTATTCCCCTAACCCAATTGCCTCAATGCTATCCCCTGAAGGCTCCTCACCTCCCACGTGGCATCCTATGGCAAGGAAACCCAATCCAATAGTACATAATCCACAACTTACAGGGGCCTCTACCCAGACGTGTGGTCAAACCACCTCATCACAGAGTCTCTCTTTGTGCCCATTACTCAGAGTTAGAGGTGAGTAGTAATCACAAATATAGTACCCAAGCCACAACACATTTGACACATCATGTCCCTACGACCATGCCACTCATCTCTGATGCCTCTCCATTCAAGTAAACCCGGACATGCCCAACTTGAGAGTCATCTTGCCTCAAAACGACGCCCATAACACCCAATCTCGTTGTCAGAACCACCAAATGTAACCTGGATGAAGCAAAACATGTGATCAATATCACTCGAGAATATCTAGGCCATGCCCAACACCACCAAAAAGGTTCCAACTTATGTAATTTAGCAATTAAATAAATAAAATATTTAAAAATAACACATAAACAAGAAAAACAATCTAAATAGTTGAATTAAACTAAACAAGTGTGGTCATATACTAGCATGGAGGTATTTATGGCCTATAAAATTTCATATCAGTGTTTAATAATCTGAACTCAATAGTTTTAAATAATACTATTCTTTATAACAATTTTGGCATCCCCAACCAACATACCAGGATGATCCACAACCACTCCCTCGGTATCTCTCATGTAAAACAGGTATCATGGAATACCCAAAGGCATCACATATGTGAAATAAACAATTAAACATGCAATTGATGGTAAATTAGTGTCTCGTAAAAAATACCCAAATATTCTCCATAGGCTGCTCCACTAAAAGAACTGCAAAAACAAAAAAGAATGTATGAACCACCTACCTGAGACTCATAGATGTAAGAACATCCCTTATCGAGCTCAAATTTGATGTTGATCTTCGTATATCGACGTTTTCGTTAAATCCTGACAATTCCACTCGAATGGAAAATGTGACGCATGAGAAAACTGATCAAGATCAAAATAGGGTGAGTGGGTTTAGTGTCGATGTAGCGATCCCATAGGCACTAATAGATTAGTGAAAATATGTCGGATGAAGAATCTAAAGAAGGAATCTATTTCGGCCACCGAGAGTGCCAAGTTCCAAAAAAGGGGAAGAAGATGGGTTTTTAATGGAAAATAGACGCGACACTCATTCATTTAAGAGAATAAAAATGTACACATTGTGAATTTATAGACTACACTCCATGTAGTGTCCTTTTCCATACTCTGACTAAAGCTTAGAGAGACACACAGCTTGGGCTCTCCACACTGATTCACACACACCTTGACCACAGCTGGTACGCAGAATGGTAATACCCATCATGTTGAATAACACTACACACCGTGTAGTAGGAAATTCTAACATGGTCATCACATGGCATGTGCTCGGTAAGAACACAATTGGTACTCTCCCAACCCATACAGAACGTGTTCTTTAGAATACTTTCCATGAAGTTCTAGAAATTTTTAAAAAATTCTAGAATTTCCCAGTCCACTCAAGAGAAACAAAAAAATTCTTACAGGGTTGTGATTTTGAAATCTTCTTGAATCTATAGTTCTTACATTATGCTTCCACTCTAGGATCAGATGAGGATAAAATATCCCTATATTCCTATAATGCTCATCTTTCACCTGCTGAACAGTGAAACAGATCTTCATAACTCATGTAATCTCATTATTCCTCCTTGTACTCATGTATTGTTTACATCGATCATGATAAATAATTTTAATCCCAAGTTTTACCTATAATATATAATCCTGAAGTAATATCATATTCACTATAAAAATATATGTAAAATCCCACACTCGACCATGTAAGAGAAAAAAATAACTGATATCAAGGAAACATATTTCTAGTGGATCCCCACTATATATGATATCCCCTGAAGATAATAAATTGGGATATGATATGTTCACTATCATGATTTTTTCAAGAAGAAATATTATAAAAGATGTCAAAATTTTCATTATATCTATATTACCAAACAACAATTACACTACAAATTTTCTACATACCTTATTAATCCCAAAATACATGGAGGTGGAGAACCATCAATACACTCATCAGTTGTAGTTTGAAATTTCTATGGAGTCATGAGGGTCCCATATAGTTTAATTAAGACAATAAATTTCAATCCCATACACTTATATAACATGAATCCAATATGTTGTTTTAATGTAGGAAAACAATATTAATCAAATTTATTTAAATGAAGAAAAATCATGTTCAAATTATAAAATGGAAAACAATTATATCCCAGTCATGTACAATTTGGTAGAAATGAAAACCACACATGTGCATAAGAATCATTCATTTCATTCGTAGCATTTTTTAGCCTATAAATTTCATTCTCAAGAAACAATTGAACAAAACGTTCATCAACCCATTTTGGAGAGACAACACAACACATTCAAAACAAAATATAACTGAAAATACAAGTGTCCATATATTGTTGACCACCTATAAAAAACTAGTTATTTCACATTCTATGTGGGTATAAATCAGACTATTTTCACACAATACATAAAAAAATATTATTTCATTATAATATACACACATATCTATTAAATAAAATATGATGATCATGAAAATAGTTTCCTTTAGAATATTCGACTTAGAAATATATCATCTGAAAAATAAAGAGATAATGTTAGTTTCATTCATTATATGGTTATAATAACTAACACTGATATTCAGAAACATCATTGATTATCATGTGGAAAATACATAAGTAAAACTATAAGCTAGAAATCCACATTAGAAAACTAACATGGTAGTAAAGGATAACATGACATTCTAGAGGCACACATCTATATAATGAAATGATGATCATATGAATTATGCCATATCATATTGAAATAATGTTATTATATTATAATAATATGGAAAAATATAAAAAATTATATAATAATCATAATTTCATTTTTACACCCTTGGCCATCATTATAATGTATTAAATAGTCATGGTCTATTCGGTATTTCACTTAATCCCTTAATAAACATCTCTAGAAATATTAAGCATTACATAATGAATTGGGGGATAATGAAATTTTAACAATCAATCACAAAAATGGAAATCATGCATATTAATTCATCCTTAGGAAGATATATAATTCATAAATCCCAAGCCACATGAAATCAAAAATCATTACCACAATCATTTTATATTATCTTGTTTTGTAACTATAATATAGTTTTTTGTAATCCCTATGATCATTTTATTTTATAATTTAAAAAAATATGGTATCAAACCATACATAATGACAAATATATATTAAAAATTAGTCACTTATAATAAATTACATTTTTTAAAATATTAAACATTTAAATCTAATGATTATTTTGTCATGAAAATTATTCATGACATTCATCCTAACCAAATTTACTTTTTTATCCATCCTTAATCACTAGGAAAAACATTTTGAGAATGTGGAATGAGAAAAAACCTATTTATGATGATAAAAATTATAAATACCCTAGTCAAGTGAAAATCATAAAAACCCATTAAAAACATTTTCTTACGGTGATAAAATTTAATCCACAGAGTGATTTATTTTTATTAGAATTAATAATATCTTACATATTAATATAAAAACATCTCCCTAAAAACGTATTGTTATTTATTGAAACATCATGATGTCGTATTTATAAATATTTCTCATATCAATCCTAAAATTATTCTTATAATCACTCATAATATATTGAATAACCATAGTATTGATTTCCTCCTTCAGAGAACATAGTTCATGGAAGTTCTCTATGAGTGCACGAAACATATAATATATAATCAGATCAACCATGATCTATACTAGGGATAAAAAATCTAATTAATTAATATATGAAATGCATGAATAATTTATTTAAAAATAAATTAAAACAATGTTAAAATCAATTTTGGATTTTGAAATACTATTTTATTTTTTAAATTTAATATTGAAACACAATTAAAAGGCATCTAAAAATGAAATGATATTCAGTGAGATTAAATATAAATAAAATATATTCTAAATATTAAATAAATGATGATGATGATTTTTTGAAAATATTATAATATTTTATATGTAATAAATCCCTTATTTATTACTTTTGATAAATGAGTTGAAAGTGTAACATTATAATATTGATTTGAAAACAAAGTCCCTTACCTTGAGTCCGACTCATCTAGTATAGTTTTTATCAACCTAATTAATAAAACTAGGTAAATGTCTACATGTTTATGAAATTTTCTCATCTTATTTATTCCATTTTTTATTTAATACAACGATATATACAATTAAATAATTTATTATATTCTCATTTATTATTTTGATGATATATAGTTCATAGGTCCAAAATGATCTAGCTATGTTGGCCTGGTAAAAATTTCAATTACTCTAACATGAATATAATAAAATAAATGAAAAATTATCAAATATATATATAAATTATACTTTTAATCTGAATAAAAAATGTTGTTTATGAAAAATGAATTATTTAAAAATCATGTAGACCATCGGTTGTACATATTAATGGTTAAAAATTCCATTCTAAAAGATCATTATATAAATGTAGATATTATTTATCATTACATAATGATAATTATAACATATATATCAGATTAAATAATTTAATATAATTATATATAATTCATTTTATGACATGATGGATTACTAAATAACTTCACTTGGTGGAGATGGATGTCCAAACGTATGCATGAAAAATATTATAATTCTTATAATGGAAATTCATGAAGATAGATGATATATTATATTTTTTTAATGATATATATTTCATTAATTACACAAAAAGAAAATATTCCATCAATATAACACATCAATGGATAATGTGATTGAAAAGTAATTGCAGTTGTTCACGAGGTAGTAGTCTACCATTCTCTCAAATAATGGTATCATTTCTTATTTAATAGAAGATGATATATATATAAGCTGTCTCATTAAAAATAAAAAACTATTTATATAAGATATACAAGTATTTTATAATACCATGTATTTATATTATTTTCAATTCGAGTTAGAGGAAATAAATTAAATCAAATGGATACAAATGGTACCTATAATTTGGAAATCCACCCTTGATTAACATGTTAATGATTCTAGTATTTGTGTTGTGGTTAAAATAACGAATATTTAATGATTTAATAGCGAATAAAAATGTATATATTGAGGTATTGGATGAAAAAAATAGTTTTTGTGTATGATTTATTGGGTATTAGAGGATACCTTTTATTAGAGATTTATGGATACTTTTGGAAATTTTATATTATTAAATTCATATAAATTAATTATAATTTCAGAATGGAAGGATATTCAAAATTTTAGAAGATATATTAATAATTTTTATAAAAATGAGTGAACTATAAATTAGACATGTTTTTCTATATTTATACACCTCTGTTTTGGTTTTAGTTGAAACATAATATCATTAATTATTACCTTGACAAAATTGTCATTTTTACTTATTTTGATGGTGACATTATTTAATATGATATTACATATGAACCTTAAATGAACCATCCATAAAATATTACACATTGTGATATTGAATATTAATAATTTATAATTTTTATGAATTTTATATAATTTTATAAATAAAATTTACTAGAAAATAACCTCATACTAAATTTTTAGAAACATTCAATATAATGAAATTAATAAATAAATGATAAAAATTAATACATCTATAATATGTCATTTACATATATAAGAAAATTTATTTAATCTATTATATCTTATTATATTTATATTATTATTTTAAAAAATATATATTTGATTTGTCTATTAATTAAATAATTACTAAATTAATGTTGTGCTATAATTTAACTTAAATTTTCAATCCATAAAATTAGAAATGCATTACTATGATGATGTTAAATCATTTGTATTTAAAAAAATTATATTCAATCATATCCTCAAGAAAAGTCAATTTTAATAATATTACACTTATTATAATTTAATGTTTGACATTTTTAACATTTCATTAACTAAAAAACATTAAAGATAATAATTTCATTGATGTTTCCCAAAATCAAAATATATTAATATTTTGTGTGATTTTTTACTACATAAAATCAAAAAATATGATTTAGGAATCATTTTGGGTCATTTAGAAGTTCATATCATTTTATTTTTACCATTAATTAAAATAATTACCCTTTAACACTATAATAAATAAATACTAATGTTACAGTTCATATAGTGAAAAAATAAAACCAACACATTCAATAAATTTGGACCCACTATTTCAAAATAATGAAAGCATATTTCAAAATTCAATAAATATATTTCTTAGTATTTAAATTTATATTAAACTAGAAATATGAAATGACAAACTGTTTTTCAGAATGATTACATTTTAAAATATATGCATATAATTTATCAATTTTGTGAAAAAAATTAATTTCAAATAAATAATTGTTATATATAAAATAAAAATAACAATTTATAATTTTAATATAAATAAAATATAAATTCTCCACATAATATATATTTAAATTAAATAAAAAATTTTACTAAAATAATTATTTTCAACTATTCTTTAAAAAAATATTATATAAATCTAAAAAATATATATGATTTTTTTTCATGAAAAAATTAAAATTTTAATTAATTTAGTTAAATTACTCTTATATTAGATGAAAATAAATCTTTTAGAAAAATAGTATCCCAAATGAGTTTAGTAAAACCATTTCTTATTTGATTTTGAGAGATCATGATAATATTTAAAATAAATAATAATAAAAAATTTAGGAATAATAATCAATATTAAAATAAATTATTATATTTTTAATTGTGCTTTTGGGTTCCCTCCCACCATTTTGGTTGTCTCATCCTTGAAATTTTTAACTCGATTTCGATAAAAAAAAGTTTCATGAATTAGAATGCCTTTATGGAAATTAAATCATCGTAGTTTTTTATAAAACATCCAATTGAATTTGAGATAAAAGGGATGTATGGAGGCCTTCTAGAGTAATAATAACTAGGTTATAAAGGTGGAGAAAATATTTTTTTAATTGAAATTATAGATATGGAATGGAAAAGGAACTATCAAATATTATTATATAGTGATAGATAATAGGTTAAATGGAATGACAGCCACTAAAAAATAATTCTCTGTTAGGATAAAAAGAAAATTGTTTTCCAAATAAGAATATTAAATGATTAATATTTATTTCATAGTAATGATCCTAAAAT
Source organism: Viscum album (assembly GCA_963277665.1). Lineage (NCBI taxonomy): Eukaryota > Viridiplantae > Streptophyta > Magnoliopsida > Santalales > Viscaceae > Viscum > Viscum album. The sequence goes on along the minus strand of OY728161.1, from coordinate 574,272,173 downwards.
TTCGGAATTATATTAATATATTGGCCAAGAATATACAGATGAATTTTTAAATGAACATAATATTTTCATCCATTAATCAATTACCACCACATTATAATCCTTTAAAACAACATATGAGTATTCAAGAAGAATATTTCTTATTTTAAAGAAATACAACAATCTTATGAAAATAAATAATATCCAGAATAGATAAACTATAAATTACTAATTTGAGTAGAAATAATCCAAAATATAAATTCATAGTATAAGGAAATATAATCCTAAAATTAATAAACCTATATATGAAGAAAAACTAGTTTTCACATACAAAATTCAATTTTATTTCCACAAATACCCAATTGATCATTCAATATTAAATTTTACTCAAAATTTATCAAAAATATTTAATAAGAATATTGACATAAAAATTAACCTTGATTTGATCACATATTATTCAACGATAAATTTGGTCATTTATCCCCACATATCATCAATCAGTCATAATTGATTATAGTAATATGTAATTTCCTAATTCAAATAATATACAACATATTTATATTATTTTTATAAATAAAAATAATTTCCATGAATCTAAATTATGATCACATATTCATAGAAAAGATATATCGACCTTGGATTATAAAATAGTTCAATAATATTTTATTTATCTTAATCACATATCCATCTCCTAAATAGATCTTTTCTCATTAAAAAATTACCTTAGTCAAAAAATCATGTACCTATAATATGGTTATTTTTTTTATACAACATATTCCCCCAAAAAAACATATCCATTATCAATTATACAATGTCAATAATTGAATAAATTAGTACAAACCTAGATATCACAAATACATATTTTAGGATATGGAACATTACCATCCTGTAGTTGTTGGTTCAAACATTATGTCCTTTTTTGATGTGAAAGGTTGTCACCCACCCCATGGGTTTGTAATTTTTTTAATATAATGTTAAAATATTTATTATAATGTTTCCATAAATTTTATAAAATCCTAAAAATAACCTTTATATAATTAAAATTATTAAAATTTTATAACATCCATGTTTATATAATACCTTTAAATTTTAATCACATAATTTAATAAACCATAATTACCTTAAAAATGAATGTTTAAAAAATAATATTATTCTCCTTAAAACATTATAACATATATCCTGAAAATGGGTTTATAATTTATTGATATTCAATAAAAATAAAATTATAAACCAAATCTAGTATCCATAAATCATAAGAATGCATCAAAAATATCTATTGTTGTCCAAAAACTCCACGGATATGAAATTTAAGGTAACTACAATAATCATAACATATTTTTTTATTTTTGAATCCAACTTAACTTTTTTACAGTCCTTATGATGATTTTAGTTTATTTTTATATTTAATATAGTCTAAAATCAAATATAAAAACTCATATTATACAATATATACACATCTATGAAATTTAAATTTCATAAAAAAGTATTATATTTTTAAAACAAAAAATTATTTATTTTCATGAAAAAATCCTCACGATGTAAGAAAGAATTCTTCATTTCCATTACCCATCCTTAAATACTATAATAATAATTTCAAAACATGTGTTGACCACAAAAATCATAGTAAGAGACATAAACAAGATGAAATCAGTTAATTATATGATATATATAAAATCCCCATTAAAATCATTATCATAATAATATTCCATTCATTATAAAAGTAAACAGTTTATCCCCAATAATATCATTATCTTATATAATGTAATCAATATATATTCATAAAAACTATTTTTCATGAATATAAAATTCATTAATGTGTTTTGAGACAACATTTCAATATAATTCAGGCAATCATTTTTAAAATCTCTCTATGAATTGGAATACAAATATTGCCTACTAACTCTGAAATAGAATTCATTGAATTGGAGAGCTATCTAGGTACTCATATCATATATGTTATAATAGCCTCAACATGGGCTATATGGTCCCGTATAAAATATATGCAATAAACTCACCATATATTTGATATAATGTGAATTATCCCTTCAGAGAAAAATTGAAATAACCATATAATGGATAAAACCATTGAAAACAATTTGAAACTGTAATGAAAAAAACATTTGGATATCAAAATACCATTTTATTTTAAATAACACATTCAAAATATGAAAAACACATAGGAATGAAAAAAAATTCTGAATATATATATGAAAACTTATATATAAAACTTTTCATCCATGAATTTCATAAAGTTGTTAGTAAGACATCAGCCTATATATGATAAAAAATATATAGTATTTTTCAATTTTGAACAAACAATAATGTTATACATTAATAATGGACTTTATAAAAATCCCCTGACCATTAGTCAGAATTGTCACATAAATTTTTTAACATCATGAATAATCACATATGTGAATTCATATTAGAAAAATTATTAATTTAAAATCAATTTTTAATAAATTTTTTATTATACCATGTTATATACAGTCCATAATAATTGAAGAACACATCATGTATTTTTATCATATCTAATTCAAATGTCCTAGGTGACAGAAGTCTATTTACTAAGGTCAATGTGTTAATTACTACAATATATTTAGAAACATTTTCATTAAAAATTTATCATTTTTGAAGTGCAATTAAAAATTTTAAGAGCATGAATTGGGTGACCAATTCATGTATCCTTTTGTGGTAAAAAGTCCGACTATGAATCATGGTTATGGAAGACTATCTAATTTGCAGTCACAAAGATGATTTTTCATATGTACACATGAGTAACGTTTCCATATATAAATGTTCATTATGGAAATATTTTATGTATTTTTAACTGTCTCCCGAATTTTAATAATATCTTGTAAATCATACTCGTATTTTAAACACACATATATAATTATCATAAATGTGGCATCACGATGCAAAAAAATTCACATAACATCAATGAGGTTGTAGTCCACATGTAAACATGAAAAATGTAATATTTTTTATATGCATTCAAGGTTATAATGTAAATTATATATTATATTTTAATAAAAAAAAAAATTTATTAATAACATATATAATAATTAATTCTAAAACTATAAATTGTCATGTGAGATAATAACGGAATACAAATTACATCTGTATGTGAGGTAGTAATTCACCACACACAAAATTAATTGTTTCCATTTCACATTTTATCGATGAAATGATAGATATCGATTTTTTACTTTAGCATGAAATTGCATAATGAAATGGAATATTAGTTTTTTAATATTTTATCATGGTATTATAAAATTGTTTATAGGTGCTGCAAGAAAAATGAAATTATGTTGATAGAAACAACACCCATCATTTGGATTCCTATGTTTATTAACATATAAATACAATTAATAATGGGTTTTTACGTAATTTATGGAATCTAGAAAAATGGATGGATTATATAATGGGATTTTGGATTGTTCCTGGATGAAAAAATGTGCTTGCTATTTATTGGATTTAGAATATGATGTTCCCATTTATAAGAGAGGGGACTAGAACTCTTGGAATTAAAAAAAATTAATATAAATTAATTTCCATCTTCAAATGTATACAAATTTATTTTTTATAATATCATACTATTATGAGTCAAAATCCACTCAAAAATAAAATTAGACATTTTATGACTATATTTTTTCCATTATATTTTGGTTTTAATACTAGTAACTCCTACCATGATAACATGAAATTTTTCTGCTATGGGGGTCAATATAATTAATATAAAATGAAAAATTCATATAAATAGACCATGTATAAAACAATAAACCTTATAATAATTAAATGGATACAATTCTTATTTTATTATATTTTATATCATTTAATAAATTATTATTTTCTATAAAATATATATATTGTCATTTTTTATATCTATTTATTACTCTGTTATTAACGAAACCTATATAATAATTATAATTAAAATTATATATTTCATTGTATCGATGTCATTTTAAATTAATATAATAAATTAGTGGAAAAAATTAATTATCTCAAATTATATTCATTTTCAAATTTTTAAATTAATATATTTGATTTTTTGTTTAATTAAATAAATACAACATTAATGTTTTTAATGAATTTAAAAGAATTTTTCAGTACATAAAAATTATAAAGAAGTTAAATTTATTTATAAAAATAATATATTCATTATAATAATATATATATTTGATCATTTATTGTGAAAAAAGCCATATTATTAATATTACAATATTTCAAAATAATAATGTTTAATATTTAAATATTTTTAAATATTATACTATTATCATCATGGTTTCATTCATGAGGACGTTAATGGACATAGGTAATGATTATGGATAATTATTATCGATATAAACTCATTAAATAATAATTATTAATTTTTTGTGTCATTTAAAAGTTCATAGCAGAATATTTTATTCATAAATTATCTAATAGTCCCTTTTTTGTGACAATAAAAATATTTAATTGTCACTATTCAAATTATAACAAATGTAAAATATTTTATAATTTTTTTCCCAATGATTGAAATTACTGAATCCATTTTTCAAATTTAATATTATAAATTATTCTATGTTTAATATAATACTAAACTAGCAAAATTCAATGGCTAACATCATTTGGGGAATCATCCCTTTAAAATATAAAATTTATTTTATACTGATTTCAAGTAAAAATCTAATAAAAATTAGAAATTGGTTATTTTGAATAAAAATAAACTAATTTATATTTAAATCCAGTCCACAACCTTTTGACAATGTAAATTCTTTAAAATATAACAGAGTTTTATCAAAACATTTTTATTTTTAACACATTATTTAAAATTAAATATTTGATGAAATTTATCAAAAAATCATAGTAATATTATTTTAATATGATGAATTGAAATATTTATTTGTTTTTAAACAAATAAATTTTTATATTTCAGAAATAAACTATTAATTGAAATATAATTACAATTGAGTTTAACAAAACCATTCCAATTTTGATTTTAGGGAATACATAAAATAAGTAAAATTAATAAAAATACTTATTCTGTGAATAATAAAAAATATATAAAAAGATTATTTATATATTTTATTATATAGTTACACAAACCCAATATAATGAACTGGGATTTAAATTTCATATTAAATGCCTACATAGAGGCTCAATCATAAGGATTCTCACACGATATAGGAATTAACTCCTATAGATATTCTGATTTGAAAAAGAAAAATCACTCGTTAACAATTTTTTAAAAAATATATAATTAATTAGAATGATATAGGATAATAAATAATAAAAAAATCGAACTCATGTGATTAAATACAAGAAAATTAAATTATCTTTTTAAAGATTGAATGATTTTATTCTCACTAATGGATCCATAATTGAACCATGGTTGTTTTGTATAGTTTAATTTTATTATTTAGATTCAATTCATGGTCCAAAAGTATATTTTCTGTGGTTTATGACTATTATGTGAAGAGAAATATGAATGTCACCATAAATCATGTTAAATTAAAAGTGGTAATTTCAAAATAAAAAATAAAAATAAGGTTTAAATTAAAAAAATAAAATATATAATTAAGAATTATCTATTTAAAAGGAATATATTAAAATTATTAATATAATTAGTTTATTTCATAAAAGATAGAAAATGAAAGATAATGTGTAATTCAGTTGTAACTATATTATTATGGAGTGGTACTTTTTATATTTTAAAACACCTTTATCATAAAATCATTATCCAACAAAACCGTAATAAAAAAATTATATTTTTAATATTATAAAGTGTATATGATTCTTTTAGGGCATTAAATATAAATTATGTATTTTATATAATAATTAAATTGAAACGTTAATGGAAATTGTTGACAAGGATAAAACGCACATTTAAGAGGATGAGAAAAATTACTAAAATAATTCCAATTTCAAGTAGGTGTTAAACTCATAAATAAAACATATGTCAATAATTAGTGATCATTATGGATATTAATACTATATACCATATGAAATTAATGATGAAGGTCAAAGAGAATATTAAAATTCATTGCATAATTGTGTTTTGAATGACCCCAATATTCTATCGTAAACATTAATCATTGAACAAATCTAATAAGATGATGAATTGATTATATTTTATAACTAAAAATATCTAAATGGGTTATGTATAAAATTATTAATTTATATTAATCATAAAAATTATTATTGGTTCATAATATCATTGAATGTGACAATGAAAAGGTTATTTAGTCTAAAAACCATACCGGATGAATGATAGTGAACTACAAAATCACTACGGATAATTAATTTAAAAAACATAATAATTTGAATCATTAGAAATAAAAATAACAATATTTTTTTATTTTTATAATTCATATTTTACATCATGTTTCAAAAATTTAATACTTTTTTCCATTTAGTTTATTTACTATAATTTCTAATGTAAATTTCTTAGATACATTCAAAATATGTTGACTACGGTAAAAGTGTTGTATAATAGTGCCAAAATCACAATATATTTTTTATTATTGAGTATTTCATTATTCATAGTCACATAATTTATTAAATTAAAATATTTTCCATGAATGGTGGCATGTTAGATAAGGTATAGAGATATATTATTTAAATCATTTAAGTTTAGTATAACTATTTATTATTAATAGTAGATAAGAAATTTATAACATATTAATTACATAAAGAAAATGGTTTGTTATATATATTTTTTATTTATTATAATCATTTATTATTCCATACATTCATGTTTTTATGGAATATTATTGAGAGAAATCATTATGAAAATGTGGTACTCTAAATCAACACATAGAAATCGTGGTTTCATCATTGGGATCTATGATGATATGTACAAAATATAATTGTTATTAAATCCTCAATATAGAGTTAACTATATATTTCATTCCATTTGGTTTGTGTCACATTACATTATCTTTGAGTTATCTACTTGTTTGATGGAAACATGATCATTAAATACGACTTACCTCTATGAGATGTGAATTTACATGAGTAGAGTTCAAAAGAGTTTCTATTGTATTATGATATAGAATCTCAAACACCTCCAAAAATTATGAGTTATATTTAAAATCTGTTGAGGGGGATTGCCATTTGACTTATTTTTTAGGAGCTTATAGATATATAAATTGAGATTTAGTGGCTTGATGTGACGTGTCAGGATGGTGAAGAAGTATGTAGCACAAAATGCACTTATCAAATGATAATACAATTACTCTTCATTCATTAGATGGATTAATCTCATTTGGTATACATATTGGAATATGTAATAGTTGTGAGTATAGGCCATTGGGATGCTCTTGTTGGATGGTCAAAGGATGGTCACCACCAAACATGTTTGTAGTGGTGGAAAATTGTATAATATGAAATTTATGAGTGTTTATATCATTATTTCTAAATCAAACCATTTTCAATATATACGCATTTACCTAATATGAATCAATTATAAAAAATATTTTTAGTTTTAATGGATATTTACATTACTTGAAGAGTATTTTTAATGTTGTTTTCTCGTTCTACTAGTTGTGAATGGGCATTGAGCTCATTGATGGTTTTTATTGGATTTGAACGTATTTGGGTAAAAATATGGGGTTATTTTGGTTGATTCTATTACTAGGATACCTCAATATTAAGGAAGATTTAGTTTTATTGTTTAGATAGTGGAATGATTATAAATTTCATCTAACTCTATGGTGATCAATAAATCCTTAGTGTGGGATGGTGTAACATACCTGAAATTTTATACCTAGTTTTATTATATAAATATTATTTTACATAGATTAAATTTGTGGTTAAAACAATATAAAAATATATTCATTATAATTTTATTTGAAAATATTAATTAAAATTATGTATTTTAATCAATTATATCGATTAGAATTTAAAGAAAAATATTTTTTTAAGTAGATATTGATTAAAAATGGATATATAGAACTATATAATTGTAATGATTTAAATTATTTTGATAAATACAAATTTATTTTAGGAATATGTTCAATATTTACCCTCGCACATTATTTTATCAAATAAATATTTAATCAAAAATACGAATAGTAATTTTAAAATTATTTGGATTATATATTTTTTTTTGAAAATTTGATATATATATATATATATATACTGTAATAATTATAAAATTTAACGTATAAAATTTTTATTAGATTAATTTTAATAAAATTATTATTATTATGATTTTATTTTAAAAGTTTATAATTATTGTGAATAAAAATTTTAATTTTAAACTATTAATATATTATACATATATTATATTAACCCTTATTTAAAGTATAAAATTAATCTATTTATATAATATTTATTTTAAAATTTCATAAACAACAAATGAAAAAAAAATATTAATATTAAATTAAATAAAAAGTTAAAATGTAAACTCGGTTTAGTGGGTGGTGGTTTATGAGTCGTGTAGCAGGGTATATCCCAAGAATTGTGGCATAAACCTAGTGCTGCACGTGGGTTTTGATATGAGGTGTCTATTGAGGGATTTGTGAGGAAGGCATTAGGGATCGATCGAATGGGGAGCTTCGTCTATGAGAGGAACTGCGAGGGCTTCGAACTGGAGCACCAAAGATGAGTCATTAGGGTTGACCTACCATGGGGGATTCTAAAATAGTTTTGGTGAATTGATCATTGTGTTGATGTTCTATTCTCTATTTGGGTTCGATCAGAGTGAGTGTATAGTTTATATATTCTTCATCCCACTGAGGTAGCATCTTTGATTTATTTTGGGTGCCTAAAAATAATATGGAATTATTCGTGTTGTTTTTCTTGTTTTATTGTTTTCAACATGGATCATTCTGTATATATACTTTTTCATTAGAAAACCTTTTTATAATCTATTCTACCTTTTCGGAATATGTGGTTTTATTTTGTATTGTGAATAGAACACCTTCACATTTCAGTCTGCAAACACGTGTCTCACTCAAATTATTTGTTGCTTTTGTCCTTGTTTATGTGTTAGATCTATGAAAATCATTCAATCAGATGATGGGTTGTAGAAAATAATTTCATATACAAATATGTTAAATAATATTTATGCACACTTAGATTTCACTATAAGAATGTTTGTGTCCATGCTATAAAAAATGTAAAATAATACTGATTAACATTTGGGTGTGTTTTCTCTTGTATTAATTAACTAATTCTCAGATTTCTTTTCAAGATTTTTTTTCCACTAGGAGATATGGCTATAAAATCCATACATCATTGCACGAATGAATTATTTTGGGTGGTAGAAAACCTTTTTTATGTTTGAATGATTTTTTAGCTATTTGCCAAAGTATATGTTACTCTATAAAACCACGTTTCACACTTCTTATCATGTTTTCGAAGTTATTTGTAAGGGATTAATTTTTTATGATTAAACATTGTTTTTAAGGGAAACATATATTACTGTTCTTATTTTATAAAGAATTATTTGTATATTTTTATTTATTCTTATGTATGGGAAATTTATATCAGATTTTTATTTATTTTTGATGGAAATTAAATAATTATGTTTTTATAAAGTATAATTTCATTTATATGATTTATGATCTATGTTTTGAAAATATTAAGTAAATGATATGTTAATTGTTTTTCTAATTACGGTCCTTGATTATCATATTAACTACATTATTTTTATAATTTGTGATTAGTAAGGGATAATCAAATTTTTTTTGTATTAAGGTTGTTGAATTTTTTTATTCTAATTTATCTAAAAGGAGGATTTCTAATAAAATTTTTGTTTCAATTTCATTGCATCTAAATTGTGAGGTAATATTTTGCTTATATTTTTATGTCTTAATTATTAATTTAAATTTATTTGAAGTGTTTTGTTAAATTTTAATTAAAAATATTTTCCTGATAGGATTGTTTTGTAAATAATTTAAAGATTATAGATTGTTTCTTATTTAAATAAATTTTATGCCAATAGACTTTATTTTTTAATATTATGATTGTTTAATTTAATTCCATGATATTTATGTTGATGTTTATCCACTTTTAGGAGTCATATAATTTTTTTTCAAAATATAAAAGAGAATTCATTTAAAAATATATATTTTATTTTTATAAAATTATACTTAAGGATGGGAATCACTTAATCCCCTTATATTCTATATATTTTTGTTCCAAAACCTTTATATAATTATATAATTATATGAAATGGGGATCTTTAGTTTTATAATTTTATCGCTATGATTATAAAAAATGAACATGACATGTCCTTGTGATATATTAAAAATAGAGATGTCACATCTTCATATAATGTTTTCCATGAGATTATACAAAATTAAATACCATGAATTCATAATAAAGATTTCAAAATAAATTTTAAGGTTACTTCCGAGATCAATAAGAAGATAATGGATTTGGTTTAGTTATGATGATTATTTCATATGCCTTACCCTCATCATAATTTCACCATTATATGAAAAACCCTCCAAAAGAATGTTTATGGAAGTAGTTATTAAGTTCATGGTTGATAATTGATCTTTCCTGTAATTATACAGTGTCCATGTATTATGAGATTTGGTATTGAATGAATAATAAGAGAGTTTCCTGGAATTTTTATACATTCATGTTTATAAATAAATATAATTGTATGGGTGATTAATGTTTGTTTATATATAGGTATATGCTCAAAGTCATTTATGTAGTTAATTTTTTTTATTTTTAAGGTAATAAATATATGTTCTAAATATTCATAAATATGGATATTTTTATCAATGTAATCATGAAATATAAATTTATCATCTCAATTACTATATTATAAATACACTATCATATAAATGTATATATATATATATATATATTTATATATGGGAAACTATATATTCATTTATTTTTAAAATTATACACTTGTTATATATATATACAATTTATATAATGTTTACTATCATACTTAATGTCATATTTTTTTTATAAAACTGCATAACATGTCATAGTTTTATTTAAATTTAAGGATGCCACATCTGCATAGAGTCTTGGTCATGCATCAAGTGTAACATCGACACATCATTGGTTCATAATAAATTTATGGTTTCAAATAAGTTATTCTGAGATTATCATGATCATGGATGTCATTATGAATTTAATAATTTCATTTATAATTTATGTGAAAAATAATAATTATTTATTCTAAAAGTTTATTTTGATAAGGAAAAACAATATAAGAATTTATTATTAAACATACATTTATTTCATTGATGTCTTACAAATAAATAAAAATATGTAATGATATTATATGGATTAATAATTAATCTTTTGAAGTTGTTATGGGATAGTTTTTATTTATTGAAAAACATGTACCTGAAAAAATTATCAATTAATATTTCTATAAATAATATTTAAATAAATCAAAGTGGTATGGGAAAAATTGATGTAATTGCATTCTTTTATTATCCATTGGAGGAAGGAATGTGGATTTTATGTGATGGGTGTGGTCGACAATAGCCTCTTGATGTATTGATAGATCTCATGAGATAAACTAGGTATTGGCTTGAGGCTTTCACAAAATTGACATGTACGGTCATGGCACAAGGCATTTGACAAAATGTTTATGATGTCTTTAATTATTAATTCCATCATTTTGAATCTAGTATGTGATAGACCATGTGATTATTCACCTAGTAGAATAACTATGGTTAATAATCATTCTCTTATGAACATGTATTAATCAGTTCTAAACATTCATGTTAACATGGAATTATTTTTTATACCTATGTATATCATTTAATAAGAAGGGTTAATTGTCTGTTTCCAATCCATAAAAAATTTTATGAACATATCAATCATTTCATGGTTTTCAGTTATGTGATAAATGATAATTGATATATTTTTTTGTGTAATTTTAGAAAATTAATATTTCAAGTGAAAATTGGTATCTAAAAAACGAACGTGTCATTAACTGATTAAGTATGATACTTACCAAACAACTATGTGGAATATCATGCATTTCTATTCAAGTACTTTCATATATTATAATATATTTTAGTCTTAACTATTAAATAAGTTTATCTAGTTTTAGAATTAGATTATGCTAAAATCTGTTTCAGAATCTCAAATGAAAATGATGATGATATGTTTTGATAATTATTAATTTCATGATTTAATGCATGTGCTTAAATGAAATGTTTTAAAGAGATATTTTTATAAATATTCTTTCTTTAAAACCCCATATTTTTCATTTCCAATGACCAGATCCTATTTTACATTATTTTTCACAGGTCACATGGATGTCCAATGTTGGATGCCATATTTTTTACATGCACAGAAGAAAATTTAGGATTTTTTTGTTTAATTTTTATTGCATTTATAATAAATTGCATTCTGTTATCTAACTATCGAGAACCTAGACCAGAAAAATGTCAATTTATGTGTAATGCTTATGGTTGGGTCTTTAGTATTGGTATCATAGGAACAGTTTAGTTATCCTTGGGTATTTTATGTTTTCGTCTAAGTGGTAGAGTTTATAAGTCTATTAGTCATAGTTTTAATAATTCTCAAGATAGAATTAATGAATTGTTTTTAGTCTGACAAATGAATTTCTTGGATGCAATTATCTTTAAGGGTGAATAATTTAACATCCCTAATATTTTATAGAATGTTTTTTTGTATAAATATTATTTTTGATTGATTCAATTTATTGTTAAAATAAACAAATAGGGTTTACATTATAATTTTAATTAAAAATATTAATTGGAATAAATTATTTAGTTAATTATATCTATTATAATTTGAATGAAAATATTTTTTAAATGATATTTTTAAAAATAGGATGAATTGAAATATTAAAATTGACAATAGTAAATTATTTTGATAAATAAAAAATTATGTCCTCAATATGTTCGATATTAACATTCATACATTATTGTATGCATATAAATATTTAATCTAACATGTGAATAATAATATTACTTTTTTTTGGTTTTATATATTTTGATTTTTAAAAATAATTTTTATATATATATTGTGTACTAATAGATAGTTTTAAATTATAAATTTTCTAATAGATTAATTTTTATAAAATTGGTTATATTAATATATTTTTTACCAGATTATAATTATATAGTTTATATATTTTAAATATAAACATTAATTATAATATACATATATTATGTTAACTCTTATGTAATGTATAATAAATAAATTATTTATATAATGTGTATTTTAGAAATTACATATATAATGAAAACCATAAATGTAATAATAATAATTGATTAAAGAACAAATGAAAATGAAAACTGGGATTAGTTGGAGGTGTGGTCTATGTGACACATAGAAAGGTATATCTTTAGTATAGGGGAATCATCCTACGGCTTCACAGGGGTTTTTAGATGACGTGCCATTCGAGGGGTCCGAGAGTGATGCCATTTTGTTTGATCTATGGGGGAGCTTCATCTGTGGGAGGCACTACGGTAGCATAGACATCGAGCACCGATGTCGAGTCGTTGGGGTTTACCTATAATGGGGGCTTCGACTAAATTTTTGGTGAATAGAGATTCTTCTTGATGGAATGTTTTCAATTAGGCATCAATCCTGATGGGTAAAAATTTCAGATATTCTTCATCCCGCAGAGGTTAAATCATTGATTTATTTTGGAGGTCTGAACCTACCTTTGAATCATTTGTGTTGTTTTTTGAGTTTTTTTTATGCATTGATCATTTTGTATCTCCTATACTTAATTGACATAAATTTTTATCTTATATTCATCATTGTCCAAATATTTTGTTTTCTTTTGGACCATGAATAGATGGCCATCTCATTTAAGACTAAAAATGTATTTCTCACTCAAATTATTTATTTCATCATTCCTTGTTTATGTTCTAGCTCTATGAAAATCATTCAATCATATTACTAGGTAATATAAGATTTTTTCATATAAAAATATGTCAATTAATTTTCTTACACACACTGCTTACAACAGATTCATGTTTGTGGCTTTTTCAATAAAAATTATAAAATAATAAAAGTGAACATTGGTTCATGTTTTCCATTTCTATATTTTTAAAATTATCATCATGATTTTCAACATTTTATTTTCCACTTGGAGATGTGGATATAAAATCCATACATCAATGTTTAAAAGAAATTTGGGCGGGGGAATTACTTTTATGTGTGAAGGATGTTTGAGTTATATACCAAAGTAACTGATAGTCTTCAAAACCAAATAGGTCACTTCCAATAATGTTTTTATAATTTTTGTTAATGGATTCATTTTTATTTGAATAAAATTAATTATTAATGTAATTTTCTTTAATATTCATATATTATACTGAATTATTTCTATATATTAATTTATGATTTAGTGTGGGATATTTTTTATCTTATTCATATTTATTTTTTTTGGATAATAATTATTTATGTTTTTATAAAGGATAAATTTATTTATATTATTTATCCTATGTGTTTTGAAAATATATTGTAATGGTTATATTATATATAATTTAGAATTATGGTTATCGCTTTTCAAATTAAATATATTCTTTTTAAAATTCATTATTTGCATGGGATAATAATAATTTTTTAGTATTGAGGGGGTTGCATTTATATTATATAAGTTTTCCACAGTTGAAATATCAAATTGAAATTCTTTTTGAATTTAATTGTATTTTAATTTTGTATTAAGTGTATGATTTTATTTTCTTCTCTTAATTCATTCATTTAATTTATTTTATGTGGATTGTTTAATTTTAATAGAAATATGTTTTCAAGATAATATTGTTTTTGTTTGTCATCTAAAAATAAGAAAATTTTTCTTCTTTAAATCATGATTATGAAGAGGAACTTCATTTTAAACTATTTTGTTTTTTAATATATTTCCATGATCTCTATGATGATATTACTATACTTTTTTGTGGGATACAATTTAATTTTTTGTTCAAATTATAAAATAATTAATCATTTATTCATGTATATGTTCATTTTATAAAATTATACATCATGATGGGTATCACATAAAACTGATATATTCCTTATATGAGGGTTATTTCATTGATATACATACATTTATAAATATATATCCACACACACAGATATATATATATATATGAAAATGTTATTGTTATGTCAAAAACTGAATCACTACGATTCTAAATAAATGCACATGAAATTTAATTGTGATATAGTACAATTAGGGACATAGCTTATGAATATAAACACATGCATAAAATTATGCACAATGACATACCTAGCATTCATAATCATGATTTCAAATTATATTTTAATTTTTACTTCTTAGATGAAAAAGTACATAATTGAAATAATATAATTAATTGATTTATTCTATACACATAATCATCGAATTAAATTTAAATTTCTTCGAAAAACCCTAAAATGGGATGTTTATGGTAGAAGGGTTTAAGTGCATGGTTGATAATTGATCTTTCCTTTATTTATACATAGTGCAAGTATCCAAATTTTTGGTTGTGCAAGTCTAATGAGTGAGTTTCGAGGAGTGTTTATACTTAGATGTTTCTACATAAATAATAATTCATGGGTGGTTAATTGAGGTTTATATATATAATATATTCATAAATTCATTTATATATTTATGAAAATTGTTTTAAAGTGTATCATGAAATGTTCTTACTATTATTAAATAATAATATTTTGATTTATCAATGTTTACATTAAATATAATTTTTTCCCAAGTACTGGAATATTATAAATATAATGTCATATAAATTCATATATATATATATATATATATGAGAAACATTAAGATCAATTATATGAAAAATTAAACTCAATGTATATATATTTGTGTGTATATATATTTACATATACAAAGGAAATAATTTTTATTATCAAACTTAATGATATTTTTTTAAACAAAAATTACATAAAATGTCATCCTGTTATTTTAATCTTAAGGATGTCACATTTTCATACAGTCATTGTCATGCATCAATTGTAATAAACTCATGGTTTCAAATAATTTATTCCTATATTATCAAGAATGTTGATTTCTTCAATAATTGAATGGATACAATTATAATTTTTGTGAAAATCATATTTATATATTGATATAGATTATTAGGAGATAGAAAAACTATATATGCATTTTTTATTAAATTTAAATTTATTCCTTTTATGGAATGTATATAAATACAAATATTTTATGATATTACATGGATTATGAATTAAACTTTTCCAAGTGCTATGGGACACTTTGTATTGTTTACAAAATATATACCTCAATAATTTATCAATTATTTGTTCTATAAATAATATTTCAATAAATCAATGTTTTATGGGATACATTTATTTGAAAAAATACTATTATTATACATATATGGAATGAATAAGACATTTTACGTGACTAGTGAGGCCCGTTATAGCCTCTCGATGCATCGATAGGTCTCATTAGTCAAACTTGGTAATGGTGTGAGGCCTTGAAACAATTTTTATATATGGTCTTGGCATGAGGCCTTGATAGAATTCTTTTGATGTCATACTATATTAATTGACTCATTATAAATCTAGTAATTGAATTTCCTTATGATTATTCGACTACTAGAATAAACACGGTTAATATTCATTCTCTTATGAATATGTATTAATCAGTTATACATTACCATGTTCCCAAGGAATAATGTTTTATACCTATGTATATCATTTACTAAGAAGGGTTAATTATTCTCTTTCAATTCATAAAAAGGTATAAGAACTTATCTATCATTTCATGGTTTTCATTTATGTGATAATTTATAAGTAATATCATTTTTTTTGTAATTATAAACTTGTAATATTTCAAGTGAATTTTTGAATTTGCACACCTGACTCATTGTTGATTGAATATCTATGGTCATTATCTCACTTATATGTTTAATTTCATGCATTTTTGTTCATGTGTTTGTGTATATTATAATTTATTCTGCTTTTAATTATTAAATAATATTATATATTCTGAGTATGATATTATCCAAAAAAATTTAATAATCTATCATGAAAACGATATTGATGTATTATGAGAATTGATATTTTCATGATATAAATCAAGTGCTTTAGTGAAATGTTTTAAATAATGAAAAATATTTTTAATGGGTTTGATTTAAAACCCCAAACTGGGAATTTCAAATTCCTTGATTAAAATTATTTTTTACAAGTCACATATATGTCCTTTTAAGGACGCCATCATTTTTAAACATACTAAAGAAAATTTTCCCTTTTATTTGTTTAATTTTTATTGAATATCTGATAAATTGTAAACTTGTATCTTACTATCTAGAACCTACACTGGTAAATGTTTCTATAATATCTAATGTTTAAGGATGGGTCCATATATATGGTTGGAAATATCAATATATGGATGGTGTGGTTAGTGTTAATGGGGTACATGTGACAACATTTTTTTAAATTTATTTTCTAAATTTCACCAAGGGGTTTTATAGGGTATCTCAATATTTATTTTTCCACAATTAAATCCTTATAAATAGTTTATATCTTTATAAATAAAGGTATATGAGGAAGAAAATCTATAAAATTTGGGGAATATTGGGATCTTTTGTTATTTATTTTGGTAAATAATGTTGATTTAATCGACATAAAGAATAGCCTTACTCTAATAATATATATCCATAAACAATAAAATTTATCCATTATGTTGGTATATATCATTCGTGTGATTATAATTTTTCCAAGATAGACATTGGGGAGTAATTGGTTCTTGGTCCCGATGATGTATATTACATGACCATAACGATTCAAATTGCTTGAAAATAGTTGAAGGCCACACAAGTCCTTGAAAATTCATATGTTAAATGTAGGTGAATGTATATATATTTTATATTTAGGGAAACATATTCTTTATTTTCTCCCATTTCTGTTGAAGTGAGGGTTTAATAGATGTTTTATTATTTATCCATCGTATTTTATGCATATTTAGGATTTGTATCAATTTTGTGTTGTTGAAAATGTCAAACAATTTCTTTATAAAACATCAATTTAAGTTTTTAATAAATGAAACAACAAATTGAAATCTATAATAAATATGATACTGTTGTCTTCTAATAATTAGTTTCATCATAGAAAACATAAATATAGAAGGTATCATGAGATTAAAACAATACTAAATGCATTTTAGCACATTCAGACTGCACCCATCATTACAATATCTTGTAAAATCATTATATAATTACATAGACCATATAAGATAAGAAACTATTTCATTTAATTCAATAGAACAATTATGGATTTTATGTTATATATGTGGATTTCCTAAATGAATTAATTTCTGTAACATGTAATTTTGTGCTTATATTTGGAAATGTGTATGTGTATAATGCTCACAAATGTTTATAATAGAAAATCATAGTGATATTTAGTCAACTCAACAATTGTAAATGAAAATCAAAAAAATGGTTCACCAAGAGGAAAATCCTTATATAATAAAATTAATGAAAAAAATACATTGTAAGGGATATGTAAGAATAAATTTTGACAAGTTAATTTTTGAAATATTTGGTATAAGAGAATGATGTTTCATTAATAAATAATTTCCAAGGAATAATTATAAGATAATTTTTGTAGCATAAGTGGGGTACATAGATATCATGGGAGTGATTAATTAGAATGAGATGGTTAAAAACTTAATTATAAAAAATTTTTAAGTAATATTAATGCGTAAAATCATAAACCATAAATAAAAATTGTATATACATGTATGTTAAATATATATTTATTTTTTGAATAAAGTTGATAAATAATGGTACATGTACTAATTTTCATCATTGTAATGGCTTAGGTAAATTGTATAATGAGAATGGATAAATGATCTCTCATTTTTATGACATCGATTTCACTCAATAGGTGTCTTTATAATGCCATGAAAACATAAAAAATTGATTTTAAAATGGATAATTTCGATGATCCTTCATGAATTGAAAGAAGGAAGAGAAAATATTTTACTTTGAGAGAGTTATTTGAAATCATTGGAATGATACTTTTTAGATAATTGGTCACCATATCGGAAAAATTGTGAGTAGATTTTAGATTAAATATATGTTCCATTTAGGTTGAGTGAAGTGGAATTAGAGAATGTGTGGGTTTATATAGAAAATGTGATGGGACTTGTTTAGTATTACCCAAAAATATATTTGGACTCATTATAACATAATTATTAAAACCAAGATCCATAAATATATTTCACATGGTTTTCAATAAATATGTATGTATTTATAAATTTCATATGATTGAGGAATAAACCTGATATCATATTAAATAGTTTAATTTGGATTTGTGTCATGTTTATAAATATTATATTTTAATAAAATTAAATTATTATATTTTAACTTGAGGATTCATAAAGGCTTTATAAAATTAATATAATAATATCAAAAATATTTTTTTAAATTATAAATATTGATATATTCATGAATACCATTTATATCATTTATTTCTTCATATTTCAATTATTATGATTTAATAATGAACACTGTATATTTATACCGTATGTATTTTTTTTCAAACAATTCAATTTATCATAAATTTATCCTATATTATTTATATCTTAAAAAATACATTTTTTATAACATATTTATTTATAACATAATAAAGGGTTAGATCATATTTTTAACAAGTCTATAATGCTAAATATATAGAAATAATAAGAAAATGATTGTGTGAGAACATTATGATATAAATTCAATACTATATCCAACAAATAAATTATCATTATATTATTTCACGGAATACATAATGGTAGTTTGTAAGACCCTATTCTTATGAAAGTAAAATAACCAGATACATGATTACATAACATTGACATAATAAATTTAGTTATGGAACAATTATAAGAATATAAAATAATTTACATAGTTGCAATGGATCACCAAAAAGGTTATAATAGTTTAATAGTTTCACCACACAAACCATGCAAGATGTTAATGTTCACCTCCTATAGATTCATATTAAAAATTTATAATAATAAAATGATGTCACTATCTATTCTAATCATATCTTGGTTAAGAAATTTTTTTCCTTACAAAATTATTTTTTGTAAAATATAGGTCCAACCAAAAACAAAAATAAAATCATATATATTTGTTCCATAAGAAAAAAAAATTATAATTCAATATATCTTGATAATAAATGTGTTTCATAAAAATATCATTATAGTATAAAATATGGAAAAGGAACATGGTTCCTAATCATTTAATAATTTTATCATATAAAAGATTTTGGAAAAATAACCATATTTCATAAATTGTTTTCATATAATAACCAATGTAATAGGAATGGGTTTCACGAATATATTTTCATCATAAATATAAACGATTCAATGAAAAAATAAGAACTATATCCTTTTAACTTATACCAAAAAATTACAAATAAAATAAATGGATATCATCTTAATTGAATGTTTTTTATCAAATATCACATGATATGATCACGAGGAAATATCAATTACACTTTAGAAAATAATTTTAGGGAATAATAAATTTTAAATATCATTTTCCTTGAAAATATCCTTAGATACATATTTTGGTATCTATAAAAAATCACAAATTTATCAATGAAATTTTAATTTTCATATTGAAAATCATTAGAAATTCAAAAGATAAATTTTAAATCATTTCCATTGAAAATTAAATTTGAAATATATTAAGGATGTTTTAAAATTTATTAATGAATTTATTTTTTAAAAAAATCCATTACATATTGAAAATAACTAAAATATCATATACATTTATTAAATGAATCATTTTGGAAATTATTTTACATACATATATTGGATTCTATGAATCATATAATGTTTATTATAGAGAAAATACCAATCAATATGTAAACACTAAAACAAATATTACATTAACATTTTAGGTAAATTACATGAAAAAAACATTGGAAATTGAAATAAATATTTTATTGAAGAAATTGAAAATACAAAAAAATTAAAAATGTAATTAATGAATAATTTTTTTAATGTTAAAAATATATTTTCAAATAATTTTAGAAGTAATTTTATTGGATGAAAATGTGAGTTCAACCGAAGATATATATAATTCATATTTTCATTAAATACATTCTACTGAAAATATGACTTTACAAAGAGTGTAAAATGTGTGGGTATAATTTTATCTCCCTAAAAAAACTTATTAAATGATAATTCTTTAGTTTAATTATATATGGCTTGTAATATCCCATTATCAAAAACATAATCATAAATAATTCAGATAAACAATATTGTGGTATCATAAACACTTACAACTATAAGTAAATTGAATCATTAGAATCATTTTTTTCATAAAATAAATTAAAATATATAATATAAATTGAATAAATATATTCAATATATAACATCTAAATACTATTTTATATAACTAATATACAATTGTACTTGTTCATAACATAACATATGTCGTACAAAACAAAAATTGAAAGAAAATTCCAATTCCACTTTAGAAACATCAATATTGTAATATTCCTTAAATAAATATCTGAAATTTGATATTAAATTAATTTTTTTATTCATAACAATCACTATAAAATACATTCATTTCCTTTATATACACAAAATAAAAAATGTGTTCTTAATATGAAATGTATCTCAAAGATTAAAAAAATGAGATATAAATCCCTTACCATAAGACTCAAATTTAATTGTAGAAATTTGAACTAGCTGTATAAAGAAATATATTTTTATTATACATATATTACATGATAATTTTTATATATATCATATCTTATATGATTTACTTTTTCCTTTTTGAAACCAATTTATTAACAATTTCATTTTAATGTCATGATTTAGTTATTGATCGCTAATTTTTTTGGATGTTATGATTTTATATTATTTTTAATAATACATAAACATGTAAAAATATTAAATATTATTTTAAAAATTATATAAATATCAAATATAATATGTATTTTTATTTATATTAATCCATAAAATTTATTTATTGTAATTGAAAGGCATTTTTCATGCATATGGTATGTTGTACAAAAGCATGAAAGTTGATTCCCTTTAATTAATGTTTAAAATAAAATGAAACTAAATAATATATCACCAATATATAATATTGTTTAGGAATTTATATCACATATTTTCAATAATAAAATCGTTACAATCATCTATCTAATGTGTGAAATAATAACATACATTCGTGAGGTAGTAACACCCCACAAAATTCATTCATCACCATACTCCCATTTAATGAAAATTAACATTGAATATGTGATATAATATTTTAATAAGAATAAAAATATAATAAATATAATATATAAATTTTTAATCCATTTTTACATCCATGTATTATATGTGGTAATGGATAATGAATAAAATCTGTTATAAATGCTTTTCACCACCGTACCCAAGAATAATGAATTCATTAAGCCATTGATACAAGAGGAACAAATTGTTGGCCATGAAAATTACCTAAAAATATCAATATATCGATGATACAATTTTTATTATTTATTAATTGTTAAAAAAATTAATGAGGAGAAGAACTAAATAAAATAAAACACTCAATCAGTGAAGTTTCCTCCTTTTAAAAAACATCATTTGGTTTGTAGAAAAATCCATCCAATGATGGATTCTAGACCGAAAGAAGTATTAATGTATGAGATTTAGGTATTAAATAATTTAATTGGGATTGTCTTCACTGATACAACGGGTTTTGTGTTTGTGAAGATGGGAGGATAGGGTTCATCCTTTTACAATTGTGTTTAGATGTAAAATTGTAATATTTGAAATGAAAAATGCATACCCATATTTATTACATGACATTGGTATCCATTAATGTACATTATAGAAAATATATGACATTATATAGAAGTATTTATATTTAATGGTTTTTGTAATAGTAATGTGTCGTTTTTGTCACTTATCATTTTAACTAAACCCTGATAACCACATTTTAACATTAATATCATGAAATAATAATTTTTTTTCTATTTTTATCATTTTTTATGTTCACACATTATTTGTAACATATTATAAAATATAAATTATTATTATTCTATATATGCAAAAATATTTATCAAATTTCAGTTACAGATGTCAAAAATGTTGTTTGAAATATAAATCCTCTGACCTGATGAGAATGTGGTTTTCTGACGTGAAATTGTTCAAAATAAATAAATTTTTATTATTAAAACACTATTTATAATATTTTAAAATGAACTAAATTAGGTAAATAGATATATAATTTAACATATTTAAAATTTAAAAATTACTTTAAAATATTAGACCTCAAATTTATTAAAATAAATTTCATTTCTAAATAAAAACTAGTAATTTTTAATAATCATATAAATAAATAAATTTTTTAAAAATTATCAATAACTACCTAAAAGTAAATATTAAAATGAATAATTAAAAAATTGAAATTTATTTATAAAAATAAAATTTACAAATTTGGAAAATATTAAATTTATTATACCGGAGTAAAAAGTGACTAAAATTATTTATAGAGAAAATAAAATTTTATGTGTAAAAGTTTATTTATTCAAATATGTTGTATATAAAACACATAATAAAAATTATAATTGTCTTAATGAATATATAATATATTATTTTCATATTAAAATTTCACAAAATGTGTTTATATAAAAATATTATTAAAAATATTGTTTTTTATTCTGAAAATTATTTTTAAGAAAATTATTTCACTTTTTTTTAAATTTGATATTATATAATTTTATAATTATATTGTGAAAAAAAAATTTATATTATATTTGTGTGTTTAAACAATAAATTTTTAAAATTTGTTAAATATTATTCATTCCCTTGATTCAAATGTCATGTTGAGACCTATATGATAAAATACTATCATTTTTATGTTATCTCGTCCAATAAATAATGGTCAAAGTCAAACATAGGGATCTATTTGAAGGATTACATTAAATAGGAATAATGGGAAACCAGTCATTATGAATAATTATTGGGTTTTGATATGGAATTTTATCCACACATTCACGTTTTTAATCAATTCTTCAAAACTATGAAAGATATAATTACCTTCTT
This sequence comes from Viscum album, assembly GCA_963277665.1. Classification (NCBI taxonomy): domain Eukaryota; kingdom Viridiplantae; phylum Streptophyta; class Magnoliopsida; order Santalales; family Viscaceae; genus Viscum; species Viscum album. The sequence goes on along the minus strand of OY728161.1, from coordinate 574,248,223 downwards.
CTTATTTCATCCCAAGAATACAAAATTTTGAACCATTATAATTCAATTATAATTATTTTATCAAATGAGACCATCATTTGATCATAAACCTTGATTCATAACAGCCATAAATATTGTCCAATAAATTAATAAAATAAACATCTCATAAATAATAAATTTATATAAAATATGAATTCAATGATAAACTAATTTTTTATAGTTCAGAGATAAAAGAATCATCTCATTAAATATTGAGATCCTATCCCAATCCCATATAATTTATACTATCTATAATGACCTATTTATCTTCAATCCATGGTTCTATGTTTTAATACCCCCTTATGACATAGTATCCATATAAAAACCCATCAACAATGATATATTATAATGTATATATAACTCCAAATTCATCATTTATAATCTAAATCATATTCTAGATCCAAATAATTCTTATTTATTCCATTTAAAACAACCTTATAAATGTTTATAGTATATAACAATAATCATAGAATTAATGTATTTATATATAATAAATAACACATTGTACATATTTTATTTTCCCTGCTATATTTCATAAGAAAAAACATTTATGTTTAACATTAAATAATTACATATAATATGTCAAAATTTAACGGGTTTCAATGAAAATTAAAATGAGATAAAAAAATAATACATATTAAATTTTACAAATTATAAATTATATTTAGAATATAAAATATTAGATAACATACAATTTTCACGATAATCATGTAACAACCCATGTACAAGATATAATAATTTAATTTATTCTGGGTGAAAATTGAATTTACTGATCCTGATATTGATTTAATTTTGAGTTATAATTGGGGTATAATTTTTCATTTCATTAATATATTATAATTATATTTATTTGAGTACAAAACAATTTTATTTAATTTTATATTCTTATTAGGATATTTTATATAGGTTTTTTTGTGTGTAAAAAAAGGTACCACCTACAATAGAGATATTTTTTGTAGATGTATGACGATGTTAATTGGGTTCCCATGGAGAGTGATTGTTAGGCTAGTGGTACCTATCAATATACATGGTAGCATACGTTGTGGTTTATCTAGGATGATGTATTTAATTTATTTTTATTCATCCCCACGTACCATCAAACAATCATTTACAATGAAATTAAATTTATTCCCTTTGATGGTAGAATAATAAAAAAAAATCACTTTTCTTCTTTTCAACCAACCTATTATTTTTTCATTCATAGTGGTCCAAATTATTCTTCACTAATAAATTGATGGAATTGTTTATTCCTATCATTATCTTCCATTCAATTTTATTCAAATAAATTACGCAACGATTGATGGGTATTTTAGAATAAATATATTAATTGTATTGTGTAATTTACCCACAAAATATTTTTTTCTACCCATTAACATTACTTGAACTAGTTACATTAGGTTTTTAGTATACCTATATTGTTATATTATTTTATGATTTTTGGTAATATAGGTATGATGTTACCTTGGATAATTATCATAATTTTAATTTAATTTATGATGTGATTCCTTTGACATTAGATTTTTGTGGTTATATATTTTTGATAAATGGGTTATAAATAATGTAATTTTTATTTATTTTTTACTATTTACAATTACAAATTTTTGAATATTTCTATATGAGTTTGTATGTTTTTTAGACTTGGTATGGGATTATGGGGATGTTCCTTCTATGGAATGGATATATTTATTCCATAATTTGTAAATGGTTATCAATATTTAGAATTTTATTAAACAAATTATTTAAAAAAATATTCATTATGATGAGATGTTGTTTTTAATGTGGTCTTCATGGATCGATTAAATTAACTATAGATGAAAATGGGTGGACCCACAATTTGAAACTGGTCATTGTCTATAATGGTCATCTTTAATAGGTTATTAGTGATAATCTATGTTACATAAAATATTTAGTATAAAATTTCCATATAACTGTAATATATATAGGTATGCAAAAATAAATACATTTTTTTTAATTTCATGAGTATTTAATAAAATCTATAATAGTTATGTTTTATTCACACCTAATCATAAATGATCAAAAAATAAATATATGACACTTGGCTATTTATTTTTAATTTTAGTTCAAATATTATTCTATTTCTATTTAAATGTTGTATGAAAAATTATTCAACTTGAATATTATAAAGTTTTTTGAATAAAGATAACTATAAATGTTGATATCATCATGAAAAGATACATGGGGTAAATTTTTTTAGAATTACCCTTAAATATTTTAATATAGATTCATCCTTCCAATGGGAAATTTATAAAAAAGTTACAGTATTTTATATTTACATTACGCATCAGATGTTATGATAACCAATTTATGATTGAGTGTACTCTATCCCATTTTAATTTCATTATTAGAACAAAAAATTTATCATTCTTTTATATAGAATGGTCGGATTAGGTTCACTGTAACAAAATAGCTTAATGGACTCTTTACAAACAATTTTTGTATATCTTTAAATTATATAGGACATTCAGTTTGTTCATCCTATGTAGTTAAATATAGATTTGATTGGAATATTTATGTGTTTTGTGTGAATTATTTAATTATTTTGTATTTTTTTATTTTTTTTATTATAAATTGAATATGTTATTCCAGAAGACTATTTCTACTTTTGGTATCCCATCATGTCTATTGATGTTTATTATAACTGCTCATCTTTCTCCATGTTTTATAACTCTAGAAAATTAAATATTATTTTTTACTTCCTTGATAATGGATAAAAGTTATCATTTTTGAAATATTGTCTAATATGATTATCCATAAATTTGATAAATATTACCATGAGGTGGTACTATGAATTAAATATAATTAATATTTTCATTAATGATTCCCATATTTTATGTGTGTGTATTTTTTAAATATTGACATTATTTAAACTGTATTTTGGTATGAATATTATAATATTAAAATATATTCTTAAAATGTATATGATTTAATTAACGTAATTTTTATTGTGTTGGAACTTCCACGACTAATTATAACTATTCCATTTTTCCATGTAGTGAGATGTCTGATTCCTTTAATTGATTAGATTAATTTGTATAAATAGAATTTGTAACTAGTATGTAATTTTTTTAAACATATATTTATATTTCTATGAAAATATATGTACATATGTATACATTATAAAGATACTAAGTTTTCCTTTGATAATGGATAGTCACAATTTATAATCATAGATTCCAAAACAATAATAAATGGATTTTGTAGAGATATATTCCAAACATGTTCTTTGGGTATAACCAATAACAAGAAAAATCCATTGAATATTATTATTATTGGCATACATTTAAATCATTTATAATTATATACCATTTAATATTATTATATATATTCATATATTCAAATATTTTTTCTTCACTGTGAAGACACTCTTTATATTACGATTTATTTGAGATATCTATGCTCTTTCTCCCTATTGTATTTTTTGATTCAACCATTCATGCAAAATTTCTGGACATGATCCCATTGTTATATTACCTTCCATATAATTATAATTTTCGAATTATATTGTATTTATTTTGGATCTAGATCATGTAATTTTTGTAAAAAATATTACTTCCACTAATATGGGTTGATCATGTGGAGGAGGTTTCTTGTCTTATTCAGCTCATCGGATGTTCCATATTTGGAAATTCTCAACCAATGAGATTATGTATTTTTTAATCACAATTAATGGTTTTAATGTGGTTGTAAAAAATATTTATTATATTTATATATTATATCCATGGGTTGAATATTGTTTACTAAAATATTTTTTATTTGGTAGAATAATTTTAATTTTAATTTTTAGACTTATTTTCTTTGATGTTAAAATTTATGATGAATCTACATGTATATCATGTAGTTACTGTACAAGGATTATAATAATAATTATGATGGAATACTATTCTTTATATTTATTCCATGACTTGTAGTTATACTCTTGAAACCCAAGATTTCATTGAGTACTCATTAGGTTATAGCACACCTGATAAGGTTGACATAGTTGTATGGAAGTAATTTTTATTGAATGCAATAAACATATGTTACATCAAATGTGTTTGTGTGTTGGGATATAAATATATGGGATTGATTATATTTTTTCTTTCATTGTGATAAATACGTTTATATTGGAAATTATGAAATAAAAAGAATTTAAAATGAATACAAAAAATTTAGAAAATATCAAATAATGAAAAAAACACTTAGTTTATTACCATAGTGTACCTGAGGGACAACTATTTCAACCATTACCATATGAATAAAAACATCATACCAAATATAGTCCCAAATTGTACTGTGTGTCAACTATGTATTTTTTTAGGTGATTAGACCACATGAAATAATAATTCAATAATATAGAATTGAATCAAACCTGTTAAAATTCAATAAAATTAACAGATATAGACATCAAAATATAGTAAAAAAACATTTAATATATCAAAATATTATCATACTCTCCAATTTTTTATATATAAAATAAAAATAATTATTCTGACAACATATTATGGAAAAGTACATTGCAAACTTTTTAAAATACATCCTTACCTCTTTGTGATTTCATTCGACATACAATGTAGACATCATGAAGGTTAAATAAATTCCCACATTACCTTTGGTTACTGATTAATGGTTCGATATGATCATACTACCCAATCACATGATTTAAGTAATTGTTACATTTTTATAACATTATCTCATATGTATAACGGGTATCAATACTTATCAATGTTTTTTTCATTTGGAAAAAGTTTATTGAATATAAATATAAATATATATATATTTGTATAAAACATGTATGATGATATCATATGACTATATATATTTCAACATCACAAATATTAGAAACTTCAATGATACATTCTTCGTATAATTAATTTTTAATGTGATGAATGTGTCCTAGATTCCCTCTCAAACATGTACCCGACCCTAAATTCCTCATAGTCGAAGGAAATTTCTGATCCCAATAGGTCATCATCAAATACATGTGGAACAACAACAATTAGATGGAATGGTTTAACAAATAATATATTTGGAAACATGGCATAAATAAATAATATAGAGAGGTTTATAATGAAAGGAAACATGAAAATATAAATTTCACAACTGAATAGATACAAACAATGTGATACAACTAGAAATGTAGAAAAATATTCTTGGAATTACATGTCCAAATACAAAAATAGAAAAAACAGAAATTGTTATTCCAATAGTATTCATATGATAGTGGGTAAAAAATCCCACCATATACCCACTAACTACTAAAATACGACTTTTAACAATCCTCATAGCATCACTACTGCCCCTTAAAATTCCCTACATCAAATGACATAAAAAATTTATATACACTACTATATGAAAACATAGGATGTGAACAAACAGACTCAGTGTAACCCCCCCCCAAAAAAAAAGATTTACATAATACATCTACATAAAAAAATAAATCATTCTAAATGTTAATTAACAAATGTATTGATATGTAGTTTATAGTTTTTATTAAAAACATGAAAATCAAAATTTACCAATTTTTTAAATTTACTATATTATGCTTCAAAATATTTTCTAATGAATTTTATATCCATATGAAAAATTATTTTTATATAAATAACCAATTGTTTTATCAAATATCATATCAAATCAATGTTAGTACAATAGAAATTGAACAATACTAATTGATCAAATCATCCAAAGCATAGATAACATCACATTTTAGATCACACTAATTTAAGATAAAAATGAAACTCATACTCCTAAAATAGATTATAACACTTCGATCAAGCCTCTCTATATGTTTAACATGATTACGTATCATAGGAACAACAAATAATGTGAACCCTCAAAATAATTTGTATCCAATCCCTAGAAAAAGAGAATATGGGAGCAAGGTAATACATCATGAGAAAACCCCCAAAAATGTATCAATGAGTTAGGCCACATACTAAAATAGACATATAAATAACAGAGTATTATTGTGTTATCTATTTTATCAAAACATATCTTCCTACAATTTCATTAAAAATATTTTTTGGAAAATATTTTTTAAAACCTTTTAACAATAACAAACACCTTTCATTCACCATGACTAGGGGAAACCGATAATTTATCAAAAACCCATTTCAAGACACAATAACTGTTCAATAATTCATTATAACTTAAATTTATTTTTTTAATAACAATAAATGGTGCACAACAAAACATAGGCTTGATATGGAACTACCTACCTCAATATGATGCCTTCAGATGCCTATAATGGGATTTAAAAAAAGGTCACAGAGAATATGACAACAGAGGCCCTAAATCTATATAAACATCTCATAATTGATTCAATTTAACAAAGAATTAATAAATAATAAATATAACATCAAACATAAATATTTTAAACTCTCCACCCCATAACCAACAAAGGATTCAACCTAAAAAAATATCATACAGTGTATCTAGAATGAATAATGGTCAAAAAATACCATTGATTAAAAGAATCATATTTTCAATTTAAGTGATTCTACAGTGATTATGGAAATCATTGTAGAATGAGTAATTACTCAAATAGTGTGATGTAATCCTACTTTGATGATGTTCCCAATGATAAATAAATAAATTCAAAATGAATGGGTGTTCCCATAAACTATAAAGAATATATCATTTTCTAAAGGGGGAGGGTAAAAGTAAAAATTAAATATTAATCAGTCATGCATCAAACTAAATAAATGATACGAGAGACTTCTTGGAGAATTATCCCATTACACTTCATGAAATCCATGACATACATATTCACCAAAAAAAACCATTTCCATTAAAAACAGAACATTAACGATACACTGCTTGTAATATATACAAATAATTTTACCATTAACACTCATTAAGATGTCTATGGTATCATCCTTTCAGTAATTACATTAATTTTAATCCCATTGCATACTGTGTATTTCTCCTACAGACTAAAAAAATTACATTTATCAATTGATATCCAAAAAACACCATCAACATTCATTGAAATCAAATAAATCCCTATAATTAAATTATACATTTATTCATAGACTCTATTAATTAAAAAAAATTATATCCATGAACATTAGTTCATTTTACACAAAAAATTATTACCATCATTATGAGTCCAATTATTCTAGAAATTAAAATGAAAAACAATTAAATATACCTAAATTACTTGAAATCAGATTACTTAGTTTTAAAAATTCCACAACATAAGATATTTTCCCCTGGGAATTCATGTAGAAAATTAAGTCTCATAAAGTGGTGAGTCCAGTTCATACCGATCAAATACATTTTCTACCATGACTTTTGAGATTCAAATATGTGTCCACAAAATTTGCTGGCCAATGGGATCGGCATTACATACTTGAATTTCATGTGATATTTAACGATCTGTACATGCATCTGCACAAAATAAAATATATTAATCTATCATGATCAATTACCAACTAAAAAATTGATTGGGATATGTATGATATTTAATTATATGTGATATTCGGATGACAACATGGATTCCAATTAACTGAACCAACAATTAAAACTAATAATATATTTTCTTAATCTGATCAATGATCTCAAATAGTCCAATCTATTATTGAGAAAACATACCATTCATTATTGGATGATGGTTACCCATCCTTGGATACACATTCACAAAAACCCGGAAACATTTGGAAAAATAAAAATTATGAAATCGTAGATCGATATTATATTTTAATCGATCATACACTATATCCAGGTGCTCATTTATTTATTGAATCCTCATTGTAATCTTGTAAACAAACATTATCCCAATAAGGAGGTTGTTACCACATCTTTCACATATAGAGGTGATCTGAATGGGTGAATATACAGGGACTCCAAAAGATCCATTGTGATTTAAGATTAAAAAATTTTATTATAATAAACAATACTTTTCCCCTATGAAAATTACATGATACATAATATTTCAAGACACAAGATATGAGAATATACACCATGATTTGAATAGTACACTCTATTTAATATTTTTATCTATGGATGATAAGATGTAATAAATTTAATAGTAGTTCCCCTCACTACCTAATGAATCCTCGAAATCCCCAATGTGATTCTACAATCCATGTATGATGAAATGGTATATGGGACACCACGTAACATTTTCACTTCATGCACATATTGATAAGATCCTCAACATTTATGGTGTCATTCCCTATAATGATGTGAGAAAAAATTTCCAATTGAACAATAACTAATAAAATAAGCTTCATCCCTTGTGATGGAGAAAAATATGTGTTCATAGATTCTCTGCCTTTATCAATTTGAAGGTGCAATAATGGGACCCATAATATTAATTTTCAATCATCTTATTAATCAACATGAATTAGATTCTCATATCTTAATATATGATCACAGTTGTAGGACGAATGTACCATGATGAAATATGTTAAAAATATAGTCTCCACATAGAATTTGGAAAAAAACATTATCCCCAAAACATTTAATACCATCAGAATAGTGAGAGAAATAAGTAATGTTATCCCCAGTATATAAGATATCAATATTTCATTTTATCAAAAAAAATAGTTGACCAAAATTTATTAAGTCAATGTAAAATTATGGTTAATTAAATAGTACGTAAACATAAATGAAAAAATCTCTAAAAATCTATATATAACTATGAAAAAATAAACATAATGTTCCAATATTTCTTTGATTCCAAAACATCTTTTGAAGCCACTTTCATGGATAGTTTTCTATTGAAATTAAATTTCACCTTCCCATGGTGTAGGTGGGATCTATGTTAAACATATGATTGTTTTACACCCATTATCTCTACTATGAAAATAATTCATTTTCAGAAAATTTATTTCTCAATGACTTTTGGTGAAAAGCACTATGAACTTCCACCAATAAGATAGTTTTTATAGAACCTCAATGAACTCATAATAGCAACATGGTATAAATCATTAGTGGGGTAATTCATCTCATGTTGTTATTGATAAATAGATACAAAAACTAACATATGATAATCATACATGAGAAAAAAACCTAATCTAGTCTTCAATGAATCACATAATTCTACAAACCCCATATTGAGATCATATAAGATCTGAATTGGACCAAACATTAATTTTTTTCTCCTCAAAGGAAGATATCTACGTTACATTAGATATTAATTTCACCCCCATTTTGTTATGAGAAAAAATGTAACACTGAAATTTAGAAATTATTTTTTAAGAATCTATTCTATATGGAAATTAAAACGATTTTCTAAATGACAAATAAATTATATTGGATTCCAAAAAAAATTTACATCACCTTATATGGATCCAATCATAAACGGTTCTAAAAAATCATGATACCTACCATACTAACTCTCAGAATCCATAAACTATATGTATAAATCCTTCCATAAAAATTGTGACATCTCAAGATTTGATGAACTGAAATACGATGGTGATTTTTCTCTTTCTACGATCTTAAATAATCCAAAATATCATTCCTGAAGACTAATAAATTTTTTTTGCGATACTGATGGAATTTTTTTCATTATATCCATAAAAAATATTTTATTATTAGTTATACAAACTAATATCATATTATATTCATAATTTACATACCCACTCATGATTTATACAATGGTATATCGTGCATTCAATCTTTGAGCTGATGATAACCAGACCAAAGAATGATCTTCCTAAATAAAAGATTTCCCCATTAACTATTCAAAATAAATTCATCCATAAGAAACAAAGGATTAATACTCTTCACTATGACCAGTATTATCTTCTATGTGTCCACACTCAGTTAGTGCGAAACATCTTCCTTCATCAATATGAGTATTGAGGCCTCCTATAGAGAATAACTATTGTGATAATGTATTTTTATTCAGATTTTCATACAATCAAATCATCATTTTTTCTATATATATGTTTACATACAATAAAACGTTAAAAAAATAGACTACTATATGGAAGAAGGTCATCCATGAACTCTACCTACTTCTCTAGATTAATCTCATAGTAATCATCTCAAATTTATTTTTTTAATGACCAAATAATAACATGATTATCCCTAATAGAAAAAAATTCATTAGTATTGAATACAATAGTAGACAAAAAATATTGAGTTATGTCCTAGAAGATCTTTTAGGAACAATACCCAAATCCTTTTCTCCTTTAAATATATAATACCTATCATTCGTGTAATAATACAATACACACTAATGAATAAAATCAACCTCATCATGATGTGAATCAAGCCAATCCACCATGAGGATGACATCAAATAGATCGAATTATATAATGAGAAAACCCAAAGATAACTAAGCATTAACTATCACTAGTAGAAATAAATATCAAGAAATCTGTCACTCATTTATCTTCCAAAGAGGTGGGGATGACTATATAAAAAATTTATCGAGTACCATGTGTTGTTTAGTCATACTAAAAAATATTCCATATATAAATTATTGGGTAACACCATTATCAACTAAAATAATTTCTAATGAATGTGAAATATTAATAGTACATGTCACTAAGGATGGACCCAACACTAGTGCAGAAAACATTTTTTACGTCGGTTATTTTTCATTATTTACGTCGGTTTTTAGGCGACGTTAATACGGACGACGTTATAAATAACGTTTTTTACGTCGGTTATTTAAAACCCGACGTAACATCCCTAACATCACGGTGTTTATCACGTCGGTTCATATAATAACCGACGTGATAAATATGCGCGAGGGGGGGGGGGGTTTATCACGTCGGTTATTTTCTAAACCGACGTGATAAAACGCCTGGGATATAGTTTATCACGTCGGTTATGACATAAGAGACGTGATTAACCCTTCCCCGGGCCTATTATCACGTCGGTTTCTTAAATATCCGACGTGATAAAAAGGCCTGGGAAACGTTTTAGAATGTCGGTTGTCCAATAACCGACGTGGTAAATCGATTCCCAGGCCTTTTAGCACGTCGGTTATATTAAGAACTGACGTGATAAAAGGCTCGGGAATAGTTTATCACATCGGTTCTCGAAAAAACCGACGTGCTAAAAGTCCTGGGAATCGATTAACCACGTCGGCTATAAAATAACCGACGTGAAAGCAATATATATTTTTTTTAAAATTATTGCACTGCTCTCACCAAAAAGCAACCAGAAACCAAACAACAAAAATAACCATGCCAGCCCTCCCCCAAGCCCCAACTGAACCCCACCCTCATCTATACCCACCTAACAACCTGGCCAGCCCTCCCCCAAGCCCCAACGGAACCCCACCCTCATCTATACCCACATAACAACCTGGCCAGCCCTCCCCCACCACATTGGAGCCCCACCACAACCCTTGGACACCCCCCCACCCCTTGGACAGCCCCCCACCCTCATTTACACCCCCACGACCCCTAGTACACCCTCAAACACCCATTGGACACCCCTCCCATATCCCTTGGACACCCCCACCCCTTGGACACCCCCCACCACTTGGACAGCCCCCCCACCCTCATTTACACCCCCAATACCCCTAGTACAGCCTCAAACACCCATTGGACACCCCCCCACACCTTGACAGCCCTCCCAGACCCCTTGGACACCCCCCCCCCCCCCGACCCCTGGACAACCCCCCCCCCCCCCCCCGACCCCTGGACAACCCCCCCCCCCCCCCCCCCCCCCGAGCCCTTGGACAGCCCCAAACACCCCTTGGACACCCCTCCCATATCCCTTGGACACCCCCCACCCCTTGGACACCCCCCACCCCTTGGACAGCCCCCCCACCCCCATTTACACCTAACCGGCCCCTTGGATAGAACTCCGAGACACCTTGGACACCACTCCCATATCCCTTGGACACCCCCCACCCCTTGGACACCCCCCCACCCCTTCGACAGCCCCCCACCCTCATTTACACCCCCCGAACACTAGGACAGCCCCAAACACCCCTTGGACACCCCTCCCATATCCCTTGGGCACCCCCACCCCATGGACACCCCCCACCCCTTGGACAGCCCCCCCACCCCTTGGACAGCCCCCCCCCCCCCCCCACCCTCATTTACACCCAACCGACCCCTTGGACAGCCCCAAACACACCTTGGACACCCCTCCCATATCCCTTGGACACCCCCCACCCCTTGGACACCCCCCCACCCTCATTTACACCCCCCCCCCCCCCCCCCGACCCCTAGGACAGCCCCAAACACACCTTGGACACCCCTCCCATATCCCTTGGACACCCCCCAAACACCCACCCACCCCCTTGGAACCTCTCCCCCCATACCAAAATCCAGACCAGAAAAACTATCAACAGTAGACCAAAACAAGAAGTAGAGAAAAATTAAACATTCACTTATATAACATTCAAAACTTACACTGTCAACTTCAAAAAAAACTAAATCCAACCTAAACGACTACGAAATACACAATTACATTGACAATATTCAAAATTACATTTTACATTACAAACAACTAAAAGTCAATGAAAACTGTAAAATAATTTGACCACTCCACTTGTAAGTGTTTGATATCATCAGCAGTAAAGGGTTGAGGGTCATCAAAAAGCTACAAAGGAAAAGGATAGTAGTCAACGTGTATAATGAATAAATCAAATTGAAATATTTTGAGAAAGAGGAAATCTTACCAGGTCAAAACTCAGAACTGTCCCAGTTGTTATTATTTCATACATAAATCTTAACATGTAATATCCGCATTCGATGATGCCTTGTTGCTCATGACATTTCTGTTTGAATGAGTGTAAATTCAATATATTATTTTTATGTAATAAATCAAAATGTACAAATTATAAATGGATATTTACCTTCGCATGTACATATTTGATCTTGAAATTCCTTTTCTTTGCGCTTTTTCGAAAGTGGACCCATGCCCTGTTAGAAAATAATACGAATGGGGTAAATTTAAAATTCATTATAATATATAAAACTATTGTGAAATTGAAACTTACGTTTCCAATATATTCTTAAAACTTTCTCGCACATCATCATGGAGAGAGCATATCCAATAAAGTGCTTTCTCCCTAGGGAAAAAACCCCTAACATCCAATGATCCCTGATAAAAGGAAATTTAACGTTAGTGGTTTTTTATGTTAAAAGATAATTAACTCTTTGAGAGGGATGTGTTTCATACCTCTCACAAAAAGGCATCATCCAACACTGTGTGATTACATTCTTTTCAAATCTATCAGCAATATAAATCATTCCTTGTTCCTCATCCAATGCACATGCTTCAGGGGAAATCAATTGTGGGTCCACGAATCCATATACATCTGTCTGCTCATTCCTCTCACAAATTTTATACAGATACCTAATACAAAGCAGGCATAAGTATACATTTTTAATAAATATAACGCAAGGAAAAGGTGTTAAGACTTACATGATAAAAATTTGCACCACGTTGATGCCCAACTTATCTCCAGTGACAAACTCCATGATATCAGTTTTCATAATCCCCACACTTAGTTCACCTCAACAGACATGAGCTTCCATTGTAAAGTCATAATGATCCGCCAACAAATTTGAATATCTTGACAATTTGTCAAGACTGCTTGTATCTGTATCTGATGTCATAGCTATCTGTCTTTGTTGTTTTCTATACAGTATTTCTTTACCTTTGAAGTATTCCTGTAAAAATAAATTGAAAAATATATTAGTTTTCAAATGATAAAACATTAATTAAAATATAAAATAAAAGATATAACATCCATACCTCTATGGTAATGAGTCGAAGAAGTCTGGATGGCCAAAGTAAAAAATGGCCGATACTATGTCCAACTGTCGTCACCTCATCTGTAGGTAATGGTATCTGAGCTGATCTATCTATAATATCCTGTACAGTGACCCTCTGATTCTCTACCTCTAACTGTTGATGATGAACTGTATCTCCTATACAATATACCATCCCATATGCAACTATATGATGTTGAGAATCATCAACATACATCTCACAATAAGTAGGTAGCTGTGGCGGAGGAGGAGGATCAAAAATGGGGTCCGCAAGCTGAGGTGGGGGAGTGGGAGCTACTGGGAGAGGTGGAGTGGGAGCTGCACCCTGAAATTGTCTTTGCAAGTCTGCAAACATAACCTGCACCGATGCTCTAATATTGTCCTCCATTGTCGCATTAATATTATGGACTTCAGCCTCCAAGGATTCTAATTTTTTTTATAAACTCCCTCAACGTTAGAAGTTGAGGAACGTGGCAACACTTTTCTTACCGATACACCTGCCGCATATCCTCTTACACGGCCAGGATGTTCGGGCTTTCCCAATGCCACAAATAAAATATCTTCCCTCCCAGATGGTGTAAATGTCCCCTGTGAACTCTGCTCCTCAAGAGAGTCCTGTAATAATTAATTGAACATTTCTATAATGATTGTAAATATATGACGAAAATAGTAAACTTAAATAAATAAAATAGATATCTTACAATCCTCTCAACTACGAGTCTCGATTCTTCCAAAAGATATTGTCCTTTTTTTCCCTTCAGAGCTCTTTTCCATTTCTCATGTCTAGATGGAGGGGATGGAGGGGCCACCTCTCCAGAGCTTGAAGAATCAGCTCTTAGTTGTTGAAATTTTTCTGCCATCATTTGTTCTTCTAATAATGCATACCCTCCCTGAGATAAACTATGAGGGTATACATTTTTAGATTGGATATCTGGATGAGCTTTCCTTGTTTGCTGTAAATTAAGAATAAGTAATCATTAACAAAACAATAATAAGATCATTTATATAAGAAAGCTTATAAAAGTTTACATTGCCCTTACCAAAAATGATTCTTTTCTTCTACTTTCAAAAAATTGTCTCCATGTGTCTTCATCTATAAAAGGATATATACGACTTGGATTCTCACGACTCCTATGACCATAAATGAAATCTGATGAGAGGGTTGATTTTAAATCCCTCCATCTCCTAGAAGCCAATGATAAGCATTTCTTCCTGACTCCTCCAGTGTCAAGAATATCAAATGTCATCTGATAAAAAATAGGTTAAAAATATTATATATACTAGATACATTTAAAGAATAGTCAAACAATAGCAAAAGATCATACCAAAATGGTCTCCCACAGCTGAGAAATTATTGCCTTATCCACACTTCTCCAATCATCATAGAGAATGCTTACTTTGCTCTTAGCCTGAGTTGCTACAAAACCCTTAAAATCTTTAGCATTTGGACCTCTAGGAAGATCATCATCATCAAACTCCACGACTATCCTCTCCTCCTTCGTAAGGGCAAGTGATAATTTTGGTAAATGTGTGCACCCACGCTTACCAACCTTTGAACTCTTTTTCGTAATAGGAGCTTGTGAATGTTCCTCCCCAGATGTATGACCAATATGATCATCTCCAGAATCATGTGGCTGAACAACTGATTGATCTGTCATTTTCCTTCAAATCAAAAAAACAAACATTAGTTCACAAATATACAAATTCAAATATTGTAATACTACTTAATCAGAAAATAGAAAAGTGTACTAAATTACATAATAGTAAACATTGGTAATATGGTAAGCATGTTCAACATTGTTAAACATGGAAAACACAGTCTGTTGTACCCCAATATCTTGGATTTTAATGATCACAATCACTCTTATTATGTTCTAACTTGTTTTAAAGTGTTTTTGTTGATAGGAAAAAGGTTTCCAAAGAGTTGGCCCAAGAAAGCTGAAAAGTGGACTCACTGAGTCCACCGGTCAGCCGGTGTGAGCTCACTGGCCAGCCGGAGGACCCAGGCAGTAGACTTGCCCACTGCCTGGTGTCATCGGCCGGCCGGTGGCTCACCACCGGCCTGCTGGTGGACCAGACAGAGAGCCTTCCTCTCTGTCTGGTCCACCGGCTGGCTGCTGGATCACCACCGGCAGGCCGCTAGATCACCACCGGCTGGCCGCTGGATCACCACTGGCCGGCCGGTGGACCAGACAGAGAGCCTTCCTCTGTCTGGACCACCGGCCGGCCGGTGGAACAGAGAGCTTTGCCGTCTGGACCACCGGCCAACCAGTGCTCCCCCACCGGCCGGCCGGTGCGCCCAGGACTTCTCCTCTTTACGGTTTTTATTGTTTTATCATTTTGGTTTGATACATGTTTTAATAAGTAAAAAATTTAAAATATCTAACATTATATGAAAAAACTAAATGTAAACAAGAAATAAACATGTGTTACCTGTAATTTTAGGAATGTACAGTTGGATTGTTTTCCCAAATTCCTTCGTCGTGATCGTTCCTTATGGCACAAACCATGTCTTCAACATACTCATCATTATGTTCTGTTAATCTTTCCATGGAAGTCGGGATCTCTCATAAATCAGCATCTTCATCAAATTCATCCTCACTAACATATTGTTTTTTCCCTTGTAAAACAACAGCCCACTGCATATCTGATTGATCTACTACATAGAAAATTTGTTTGGCATGTGTTTCCATTATAAAAGAATCAGCTGTGTCTTCCAATCTATTCAGATTAACAAGTGTCATTCCAAATTCATCGTGTCTGACACTGTTGTTACCGATAAACCATTTACAGTTAAAAACAGGAACTTTAATTTTAAAGTAATCAGCCTCCCATATGTCTTCAATCACTCCATAATAAGCACTTGATGCCGAAATTGGGTTTCTGTCCTTAGCACTCGAAAAATGCATTGCTTCTGCAAACACCAATACACCACTATTCTGAACTGCACTTCTGTTGTCCTGAGCTTTCGTATGAAATGTATAGCCATTAATGTCATAAGCGGACCATGTTATCACATTTAAAGATGGACCACCCACTATCCATTTTAATGTCTCTGATACATATGATCTACCAAGCAAGGTCTTTTTAAACCATGGAAAAAAAGTTTTGTTGTGCTCATTCAAAATCCACATTTCTTTCTTCTTTGGATGACATTGTTTCAACTCATTAATATGCAATGTGATATACGGTTGAACATCAGCTATGTTATTCAAGATGTATGATTCTAACTTCTTCATATGTTCAGCTGACAGTGATTTGACTTTCAAGCCACGAATCCCCTTTCCCCATTATTAACCCGTTCATGGCGAGATGGAGGCAAACCTATGTGTTGCGCCGTAGCCAAGTAGCTCGTAAAAAACTCTGCTACCTCCTCAGAAATATACTTTTCAATAATGGAGGCTTCAGGTCGATATGGATTTTTAACATATCCCTTTAATATTTTCATATACCTTTCAAAAGGATACGTCCAACGAAGATATACAGGTCCACAAAGCTTTATTTCTCGAACCAGATGAATCATTAAATGCACCATCATATCAAAAAAAGTTGGAGGAAAATACATTTCCAAATGACAAAGTATAAAAATTGCATCCTTTTCCAAAAGGTTCAAAGCATTCACATCAATCGCCTTGTTACAAATTGAATTGAAAAAATAACACAACCTCATTATAGTCTTTCTAACACGGATGGGCAATATTCCACACAGTGCAAATGGTAGAATTTGTTTCATCATGATGTGAAAATCATGTGATTTCATACCTATCAACTTCAAGTCTTTCAATGAGACAAAATTTTTTACATTTGAAGAATAACCTTGAGGCAGTTTGATATCATGAAGACACTGACAGAAGCTACTTTTCTCCCTCTTCGATAATGTATGACAAGCCGGGGGAAGAAATGTTTGTCTTCCTTTAGGAGTGGGAGCTAACTCCAAACGTATTCCCATTGATAGTAGGTCTAACCTTGCATTCAACCCATATTTTGTCTTTCCTTTAATATATAGCAATGTTCCGATCAAAGAATCACAGATATTCTTCTCCACGTGCATGACATCAATATTATGTTTGACTTCATGATACCTCCAATATGGTAGCTCAAAAAATATTGACCTTTTCTTCCAAATATGTCTATCATTACCAGATTTCTATGTCTTTCCCAATGTCACATCATGGTTTTTCACCCTCTCAAAATAAAAATCTGGGGATAAAGGTTTTGGAGCAGTATCAAATTCTTGTGAGCCATTGAATGCCTTTTTTAGTCTTCTATAAGGGTGATCCGTAGGCAAAAACTTTTGATGACCCATGTACACTGTTTTCCTCCCATGATGCAATTGACAATATGACGTCTGTTGTTCGCAAATTGGACATGCTTTATGCCCTTTAACACTGTATCCAGACAAATTTCCATATGCTGGGAAGTCATTTATAGTGAATAGAAGCACTGCATGCAGTTGAAAATATTCCATTTTATAAGAATCATACACCCTAATACCATCAGCCCATAACAGTTTCAAATCATCAATCAGCGGTGACAAGTATACATCAAATATCATTGTCGGGTTGCTTTGGACCAGAGATCAAGATACTCAACATGACATATTTGCGCTTCATAAAAACTTCAGGAGAGAGGTTGTAAATTACCAATAAAACATGCCATGAACTATGTGTGCTACTGAGGGTTCGGTATGGATTCATTCCATCTGTGCACAAGCCTAGTCTCAGATTTCTAATTTCATTTCCAAATGTATGGTACTGGGCATCAATTTTCTTCCATTGTGGACAATCAGCTGGATGGCGTATTTTTCCATCACATACCCACTCATCAGCATGCCATCTTAACCTTTTTGCATCATGTGAATTAGCAAATAAACGTTTGATATGAGGAATTGTAGAAAGATACCAAAATACCTTTGAAGGGAGCTTTGTAATCTCTACATCAGCTTGTGATTTTTCTTTCACCTTATACCGTGATGTCCCACATTTAGGACACTCTTTCAGAAATTTATATTCCTTCCTATATATAATGCCGTCATTCGGATAGGCATGTATTTTCCTGTATCCCAATCCCATCGGGCATAATATTTTTTTGGCCATATAATGTGAATCTGGAAGATCGTTATCTTTTGGAAGAATGTCTTTCATCGATTGTAGCAGCTCTATAAAACTTTTGTCACTCCATCCATGTTTCGCCTTCAGGTTAATCAATCTTAACACCGCCGACAAAACCGTAAAATCTGTACAACCAGGATATAATGGCTTTTCGGCATCACCATATAGACGTGCAACTTTCGGTTCTATCTCAATTTGTTCTGCTACAATATCGCGAATCATTTCTTCAATTCCATCGGAGTTACCATCTTGCGATTCATTATCATCAATGACATTCTGTCCAGTTTCGCCATGCCAAATCCATGGGTTGTAACTCGGATTGAAACCATGACAAATCAGATGATCTTTTATCTCTCTACTTTTCAACTTCTTCATATTCAGACATTTCAGGCATGGACAGAAAAAAATGTCACTACTTGGAACATTTCGTTTAGCAAATTCCAAAAAGGCATCAACACCTTCCTCATATTCATTGCTCATTCGATGTGCCGTAATCCAACTTCGACTCATTGTTACCTATAACAAATAGTAAAAATATATATATTTTTTAGATAAGACAAATATATGTTTATATGAAAAAAAATCATAATTTGAATGTAAATAATTTTGAAATATAAAACAAATCGATGTGTAAAACCCCCTGGACACCCCCCGACCCCTCTGGACAGCCCCCCACCCCTCCTGGACACAACCCCCACCCCCCGACCTGCTTGGACACCCCCCTGGACACCCCCCACCCCATACCCCCTTGGACACCCCCCTAGACACCCCCCAACACCCACCCACACCCTTGGACAGCCCCCCACACCCACCTACCCCCTTGTAAACCCCCCTGGACACCCCCCGACCCCTTTGGACAGCCCCCGCCCCTCCTGGACACCACCCCCCACCCCCTACCCCCTTGGAAACCCCCTGGACATCCCCCAACCCTCTGGACAGCCCCCCACCCACCTGGACAACCCCAAATACCCTCTGGAGAGGCCGCCACCCACTTGGACAGCCCCCCACACCCATCTATCCCCTTGGTCACCCCCCTGGACACCCCACGACCCCTCTGGACAGGCCGCCACCCCCTTGGACAGCCCCCCACACCCACCCATCCCCTTGGACACCACCCTGGACACCCCCCGACCCCTCTGGACAGCCCCCCACCCCTCCTAAACACCACCCCCCACCCCCACCCCCTTGGACACCCCCCCGGACTCCCCCAACACCCACCCACACCCTTGGACAACCACCCACACCCACCCACCCCCTTGTAAACCCCCCTGGACACCCCCCCGACCCCTCTGGACAGCCCCCCGCCCCTCCTAGACACCACCCCCCACCCCCTACCCCCTTGGACACCCCCCTGGACATCCCCCAACCCTCTGGACAGCCCCCCACCCACCCGGACAACCCCAATACCCTCTGGGAGGCCGCCACCCACTTGGACAGCCCCCCACACCCATCCAACCCCTTGGACACCCCCCTGGACACCCCACCGACCCCTCTGGACAGGCCGCCACCCCCTTGGACAGCCCCCCACACCCACCCATCCCCTTGGACACCACCCTGGACACCCCCCGACCCCTCTGGACAGCCCCCCCACCCCTCCTAAACACCACCCCCACCCCCTACCCCTTGGACACCCCCTGGATACCCCCAACACCCACCCACACCCTTGGACAGCCCTCCACACCCACCCACCCCCTTGTAAACCCCCCTGGACACCCCCCCGACCCCTCTGGACAGCCCCCCGACCCCTCCTGGACACCACCCCCCCACCCCCTACCCCCTTGGACACCCCCCTGGACATCCCCCAACCCTCTGGACAGCCCCCCACCCACCCGGACAACTCCAAATACCCTCTGGAGAGGCCGCCACCCACTTGGACAGCCCCCCACACCCATCCAACCCCTTGGACACCCCCCTGGACACCCCACCGACCCCTCTGGACAGGCCGCCACCCCCTTGGACAGCCCCCCCACACCCACCCATCCCCTTGGACACCACGCTGGACACCCCCCGGCCCCTCTGGACAGCCCCCGGCCCCTCTAGAAAGCACCCCCACCCCTCCTGGACACAACCCCCCACCCCCGACCTGCTTGGACACCCCCCCTGGACACCCCCCAACCCTCTGGACAACCCCCCACCCCTCCTAAACACCACCCCCACCCCCTACCCCTTGGACACCCCCCTGGACACCCACCCACACCCTTGGACAGCCCCCCACACCCACCCACCCCCTTGTAAACCCCCCTGGACACCCCCCGACCCCTCTGGACAGCCCCCCAACCCTCCTGGACACCACACCCCCCACCCCCTACCCCCTTGGACACCCCCCTGGACATCCCCCAACCCTCTGGACAGCCCCCCCACCCACCCGGACAACCCCAAATACCCTCTGGAGAGGCCGCCACCCACTTGGACAGCCCCCCACACCATCCAACCCCTTGGACACCCCCCTGGACACCCCACCGACCCCTCTGGACAGGCCGCCACCCCCCTTGGACAGCCCCCCACACCCACCCATCCCCTTGGACACCACCCTGGACACCCCCCGACCCCTCTGGACAGCCCCCGACCCCTCTAGAAAGCACCCCCACCCCTCCTGGACACAACCCCCCACCCCGACCTGCTTGGACACCCCAACCCTCTGGACAGCCCCCCACCCCTCCTAAACACCACCCCCACCCCCTTCCCCCTTGGACACCCCCTGGACACCCCCCCCAACACCCACCCACACCCTTGGACAGCCCCCCACACCCACCCACCCCCTTGTAAACCCCCCTGGACACCCCCTGACCCCTCTGGACAGCCCCCCACCCCTCCTGGACACAACCCCCCACCCCCGACCTGCTTGGACAGCCCCCTGGACACCCCCCAACTCTTTGGACACCCCCCTGGACACCCCCCTGGACACGCCCCAACCCTCTCGGGGATTTATAGAAAACGATGAAAAATTAGAGAAATCATAAAATTAGTCAATATTGCAAGTCGAACAAATAGATCTAGGGATGATAAATAAGATTATGGTGCCAAAATGAGTTAAAAGGGTTCGCAATCGAAGAATCTTAGCTAGTTTCAACAAAAAAATCACAACACATATATATATACTATCCGCGAAAAAAAACGAACGAGTGGGAGGATTACCTGAGTGCTGGGAGTTTAGATGATTGATCCGAGGAGATTAAATATGAGAAACGATGATCGCAAAACGAATCTAAACCAACGAAATGGACGAGCCGATTCGGGTTTACGCGCGAGAGAGACGAGTCGCGACTGTCGAAGGTAAACTCGCGAATGACAATCCACATTTTTAAATGCGTTATCACGTCGGTTATTCAATAACCGACATTATAATTTTTTTAAAAACATTTATAACATCGGTTATTCAATAACCGGCGTAAAAACCTTCATCCGAATCTTTTTTTACGTCGGTTATTTTAATAACCGACGTTATAAAGGGCTCAAAATCCGCGTTTTTTACGTCGGTTATTCCATAACCGATGTCAAAAACATCTACGGATTCTTTTTTTACGTCGGTTATAAAATAACCAACGTAAAAAGGCCTTCGGAAACTGCGTTTTTTACGTCGGTTATAAAAATAACCGACCTAAAAAACAAATCCGCGCGATTTATAACGTCGGTTATAAAAATAACCAACGTTATAGGTGTACCGAACACAGGTTTTTACATCGGTTATTAAATAACCGACGTAAAAACCCTCGTTTTACATATTATGACGTCGGTTTTATATAACCGACGTAAAAAAAGGTGACGTAAAAAATGTTTTCTACACTAGTGCAAATCTACTACCACCATATACTCCTCAAATGTGGATAGTTTTTTCACTACCGAGGACTATATAAACTGACAAATTATAATTAAATCATATGACACTATAATAGTATCTTTCAGAGCCGATAATCAGTAGACATATTGATGAATAGACATAGATTAATAGAAATAAGAAAAATGTACATAATTCCTATATACACTACACATAATAAAGGGAATATGACAAGAGCTCTATTTGAGGACTTATTTACCACACAAATACTAAGTCATTGAAACACTTGTATTGCTGACTAGGTTTTCTGAGGAGGACTACCCCTATGAACCCCCTCCACCACTCATGCTATGGTATATTCACATAATCCAATTCTCTAACACACCACTATAGCACCCAGTATGTAGAAGAGAAAGGGTATAATAACTAATCATTACTTGCACATTCATATGTTCCATCACAGAAATGGCTGATATCTCAAAAAATTTCCAAATATTCTTTTTGAAAAATTGTGATCTGATATCTCATCCCAAAGCCAAAAACTACTTGTCAATATTCATATAGTATTTTTATAAAACAACTTCTGAAAACTGAATCATATCTACAAACATATTGGCATATGTAAGAAGCGAATGATCTCTCTAAATTAAATATAAACAACCCATGATACATTTCGATCATCAGTTAATCTAAAAAAAACAAATTGATTAAGATATACATGAAACCATTCTAATCCAACCAAGTGTACTAATCATCTTATACATTGGGATCTCTATATTTCATGTGGGGACCTTCATGTCCATCACAATTCACTTTAACTATGTACAATATGGTGTATCAATGAAGACAGATGTCAATTTTATCTTTACATTCCAATCCCTCAATTATTTATGTCCATCTATACCATTAATGGATGATGTCTGATCATGAAAAAAATCCCATGATCAATCTATATATCTTCTAATAAATGGATTTTCATTATTTAATGAATTATAATGATGTTTTAAATAATGGATGATAAAACAAATTTACATTATAGTATCCTCCATTAAATATTGATCGAGGGGTGGATTCCCTTGAAAATAATCACAGACACCGTCATTAGGTACTCATGAATCTCATAGTAGATGAATTTTTCTACACATAAAAAAGAAAATGAACTTTTATGAAACCAATACAATATTCATTCCTATATAGAAACCATTAGTATAAAGTGATATTTAATTCATGAACTCAAAATTGGATAAAAAATCAAGACATCACATGGTTACATGAGTCTGTCAACAACAAATACTTTCTAGGATACAAAAAAAATATACCTCTCTGTACATAATAATAGTATCACAAGTATTATAAAACTCCCATGAAGTGGAATCTTGGTGAAAATATTCCTATGAAACTAAATTGTGATAAAGCATACCTGGATTCCCTATGAAAGAGGTTACCAACCAAAATTTCCAGATACCCAAGGGGTGTTCATAGTCTCCATGGTCTGGAATCCTGCTCCCTAGAAACAATTAGAAACATAGGGAATGATTTCTCATAACATGAACTAAAAAAATAAAATATAAACATAATATATGAAGGTATAAAAAAATTAAAAAAAGTATTTAAAAATGTCATAACATAAAAGGGAAAATAGAAGAAATACAAATTTAATGTTAGGAATTCAATCTCCATGTGAAAATTCCAACTATAAAGGATGCCCAACCAAATACAGATACTCTAAAATTCTGCATCTCATAGAATAAGAAATCTCCAAAAATCACACCATCATTGAACCCAAACTGTCAAATTGAAACCATTTTTTCTCACTATGGCACTATTTAATTTCATATAAGAAACAAAAGAAAATAGGATATGAAACCTTATAAGGGGTGTTGAGGATGTTAGATAATAGCCAATGTTCGATCCCAAAAATGTGTTCTGTAATAATCCTCATATTAAATAATCCACTAATTAATAACTATAATAATATCAAGGCATCATATGTAGTTTAAAAAAATATCCTATTTAAAGGAAAACTAATTTAATCTCTCATTTTCATAATTTCAAATATATGTCCCTTAAATCAATTTCAAATCACATCACGTCAGTATATCAGAGAATATATATCAAAATTGTCAAACCATTTGGCTCATATCAATTATAATCCAGGAATGTACAATAGAAATATTATAATCGATAATTTCCCAAATCCGCAAAACTATATATAATATTTGCAAATGGACTACACAAGGTTAGGATAACTAGGATACTTATACATCCATCATAGAGAATCATGCACACATGAATCCTATTCCATATGAATCAACTGAATTATTTTAAGGAAAACCATAAAATCTTAATCATTTAAATAGCTACTATCTAGTTTGTAGAACAATAGATAAATATTTTTGAATAATTCCTTGGGAGAATACCCCCATTGGAATCCATTCATTAATCCTGTTACTAACCCTCCCCACAACGAAACCAGGGATTCCCATTTTCTCAATTTTTTAAGACCATTTCATAAAACCAGTAAATTAAAATCATACATTGAAACCCATTTTAAAAAACCATTTCACAAGGCATAGTATACACCTTTTCCTTTATAAAACCTAGGGTAAAATAAATGATAGATAACCAGTTTTGTCACAAACAAATATATCAATAAATCATGAAATATAATTGCCTAATATTTATAATAAACACATGGAATGTAGTTTATCCAACATAGGATAGTGAGAGAAACACTATCCACTAAATATGGGTTTCACTTGACCTCAGAATGTTTCATCAAATAAGAGAATAATATGATGATAATGGAGGATAAAAAATCAATCTACATTTATCAAAATTGATTAAATGAAGCCAAATGTTTAAAAAATTAATATCAAATCATACCTCTCGAAGTCACACATTATACAATACAAAAAACAAAGAATCTGCCCCCCGAAACATTTTCACAATACATATCTAAATGATTCAAGAATAAAAGAACCCACTGTAACGTCCCAGACCCTCATGCCACATGAATTGATTCCTTAAGACCGTTTTGGTCACAAGGCCACAATTTTATCTCCCCACATTACAGAGGCAGCCAAATTGAAATGAAGGGAAAGGTGATTCAGTGTTGAGACTGTGCCATCATTACCAGAGAATCATTACGGATGGAAAAACATGCAATATCGTAAGTGAATAAATTAGTTGACAATTTAATGTAATATATGAAAACATGAATATACACATCAATTACCAGGATTAACGCTCATAAAAACAATGATTCATATGGTACAAGTGTCTTGAAAATATCTAAAATTGGAACAAGGAAATGTAGTATAATACAAGTCCCCAAAAATGAAAAGGGATTAAAAAGGTATCCCAGCCTCACAAGCCTCATCCTGGTACTATTCTCTTATGCTCCATGTCACAATAAAAAACCTATACGTGGGAACATTCCACTATCATCAATTGCAATAATATAATTTGTTTAGATCCCCACGGAGGACCAAATTAGGTATGAGAAAAACATCATAATAAGAAATCACCCAGGTCAATACTATTCCATCGACAATTCTACAAAAGTTCTATAAAGTGATAAAAACAAGTTTGTATGTGCATATTCGCATGGAATAAGTATAATATAATGTAAAAATGAACATACCTCAAGGCTACCTTAAAAAGAGATTCATCTCCTAAAAATCATATATAACAAATAATCTTTCCAAAAACACCCACCATATATCTATTTGTATCCTGAAATCCAAAATCATGCGGTATAATGGGAAAAAGTATCCTACATACATGATTTATAGTGATGTAGCATCCCACAGACACCATATAGTGAAATGATGACCCCAATGGCCGGATCCAAGGTCCCAAAAAACTAAGGCATCAATGTAATAAATATCTAGACCATAGAGTTCTGAATCCAATGAGCATGTCTGAGGCATCCCGTCTAGTTCAATAGGCATCCCTACTGGAAACTCATTTAGGCACTAAATGGGGTTCTAGGAATACGGCAATATAATTTCATACATGAGACAAAGAAAGTCATATCCTATGAGTTAACAAGGCCCAAGGCATCCCATAGATTCAAGAGTAAAGGGGAAGAATCAACAACAGGTTTCCAATAACGCGTTCCATATCAAAGGAGAGATGTCAAAGGCATATATAAACACATTAAATTAATCATTAAATAATTCAAGAATCCATGATTATCTTTTATAATAAGTTGAGAAAACCCACTATCATCATCAAGAAAATTCCATGAGTATACCCACTCATGAAAAACATTTATCATAATAATATGGGCCTATCATCCCATTAAGAGCATTTAACAAGTAATTAATCATTCACCTATTGGTATACCCACACATATAATCCTAATTACATGCCATGCTATCAAAATAGGTGAGGTATAACATGATATTAATCATTCAATGAGGTAGTACATCTCTTAAACTAGCTACTCAAGTTATCAAGTCATTAACATGCTACCTCTAAATAGGCCTACATAAAAACAATCCCCATGGTGGATTAAATAGGAGTAAATAAGCTATTTCTTTTAGGTTCACCTCTCAGGGGACCTCGAAATGAAAAATAGTTTCCATCATACCTAAACGGACCCCATGGTCAACCTCATTAGCTCTAAATATAGCTACTAAAAGCTACTCCCTCAAAAAAGAGTCCTCGTTGAAATGTCCAACAAATGGAAATTCAACTGAATTATCAAAATACACCAAGGAAATTCCAAAGAATGTATAGAACACCTACCTTGGAAAAGTAGTATACAACTAGTCTATCATAGTGTCTTGATTCATCCCATTTTGGATGATATATTATGAATGAATGAAGAACATATTATTTGGGAATATGATCCTAAAAACAAATAGTATAGTCAATATACCATATAATAGAGAAATACTAAAAAAGGAATCTATTACATACTTATATGCTACTGATTTGATATAAGGTGCTCGAATCAGAGTCTGTATGGATTTAATACATGAAAAACATGAATATATGGGTTTTTGGTTCAAAAATTAGATAAAACATATTTTTTGTAAAAATATGAGCTACTACCTCTTTTATTAAAAAAATTATGTTGGGGAAGTACACAACATCTACCTCATGTACACTGTGTGTACTCCAAATTATTGTTTTTCTATGCTAGATGGATTACATGTCGTGATAGCCAACTACACAGTGTGTAGACCATGTACAGGCCGTGTACATGGCCAATGGCCAGGTTTAAACTTGTTTCACCTTTTCTTTCCATAGAAAACCACATCATCCTACGGCCAGACCAAGGGTGTAATTAAAAAAAGTAAATCAATCCATTTAACATACTTAGAATATATCCATTCCTCATGAAAACTCAGGATCATTCAATCGTCCCCCCGTGTAGAAATTCACCACTGAATTTCTCTTTAAATGGTTGTCATGATTCGTCTTAATACCACTATGGTCTCTAAGAACATTTGTTTTCCCCTCTCCCAGGTCTCATACTATACATTGATATGATTCCATAACACCCTTACATTAGGAACTGACTGGACTCAGAAAACGATCATTCTCCTGTCAATAATAAGAATCAAATGCTTTTTAAAGGCTGCATCAACCTGAAGCTCAACCTCCTTGGGCTAAAAAATGTGAGGTGAGTCTTACTGACAATGACATAGCTAAGATACATGGAAGATGTCATGCATGGATTGGTACCTATGAGTTAACTACAACTGATAGTCAATCGAACCATCTCTCTCTAGAACCTAAAATGGACTCACATATCTCACTGAATGTTTACCATATCTCCAAATCTTCCTATGTCCAAAAATTGGTGGAACTTTCAAGAAAAACTGATCCCCAGCCTCAAACTCTAAAGGCCGTATACAGTGATCAAAATATGATTTATGAAGAGAATTATTTTCATCCATATTCTTCGTAATCAACTAGACCTTCTTAAGAAGTCTCCTACACACGATGTCGTCCTAATAAAGCTACCTCGCCTACCTCAAACTAGGATAAGGGAGAACAACATAACCTACCATATAAAGCCTCATAAGGTTCCATATGTTTCTTCACATTATAACTGTAATAGTAGATGTAATAAACTAGGGGAATTTTCCTCTCCTAAGAGCCTCCAAAATCTAGGATTCATGATGGCATCATTTATTCATGAACCTATATCATATGCCATGAATGGCCATCAGTATGAGTGAGGTATGTTGGGCTCAGAAGCCCCTATGTAACCAGCACCCTTTGAGAAAATTTACAAAAATGATACGTAAAGAATCTTTCCCTATATAAAACTATAATTCACGGTACCCCATGATATTGTACCACCTCTCGGATGAAAAAATTTCCATGATCATCAACATAGAAGGTCTATTTGATCAGAAAATGTGTGTGATCTTCGTAATCCTATCAATGACAACCCACACGACATCATTACCTAGAGGTGACATCGGTAATCCCACCATTAAATACATCACGACATCATCCTATTTCCACTCATGGATGAGTAACTACTGGAAAATCCCATCTGGTAGATAATGTTTCGCCTTCACCTGTTGACAGGTGGAACGCCTCATAACATTACCAGCTACCACTTTCTTCATTCCCGGCCACCAGTACAAACATCGCATGTTATAGTACATCTTTGTAACCCAATGATGAAATTTCATAGCTGTTGCATGAATCTATAGTATCAACTCCTCACATATATCCACCAAAACCCAAGAAAAGTCATTGGATAAGAAAAATCTCATCAGCGCCTACCATCCAACTAGGAGGAGGGTCCAAACCTACAACACCATCCTCTTGAACTAGGCCTTATGAATATGATAGCTTCCTCATCCTAAAACAATCCTCCACGGTAGAGGTAACTGCTATGTATGAAAGAAAACCATTCATCAGCCTATCATGCACCTCTAGATGCATCTCATAGAAAAATTCCATAAGCATCCACTCGCTAATGGTCAGATACAATACTTATATCTAATTCCTCTGAATATGTGCAATGGCTACTTCATTTCCCTTTCCAGGCATGTAGGAAATCGTGATGTCAAAGGACTTTTGGTATTACACCCACATTTATAACCTAAAATTCTGATCAGGTTGAGTAAAGATATACATGAGTATTTTTTGTTCAGTGTACACCACACAATTCTATCCCAGTAAATTGTCCCTCCAACTATACAAGTAAAGTACAACTAAAACAAACTCGAGTTCGTGCATAGGTAATTCCTCTTGTAAGGCTTCAACTATCGAGACCCATATTCCAATACTCGATCTTCGTGAATTAGTATTGATCTTATCCCAATACCTAAAGCATCATATTAACCTCTGTAACTCAGGCCCTTCTCTAAAAGTATCAGGACTGGTTCTAATTTCAACCTCTCTTCCTACTCCATAATGTTTTTCTCACAAGATCTTGACCAAAAAAAATTACACCATTCTTAATCAAGCATTTCAACTGTGCTACTAAGTGTGAGAACTCCTATATAAAATTCATGTAGTAACCAGATAGCCCCAAAAAACTACATATTTCCAAAATTTTCATCAGATGTTCCTAGGAAACTACATCTCTCACCTTCACATGGTCCACTAATACTCATGTCTCTATGATAATGTGACCTAGGATGTGAATATGATCAATCAAAATATGGGGTTTTGAATTCATAGAATATAATAAATGATATTTCTATGTACTCAAAATGATCTCAAGATGGTTGTAATGGTCATGGTGATTGTGATAAAACACCAAGATATCATCAACAAAAACCTCCCCAAATGAATCCACATAATGATGGAACACTTGGTCATCAAATCCATGAAATATCTTGGCACATTTGTGATACCAAACAACATAAAAAAATACTCATTGGACTATACCTACTATGGAAGTAGGTATAAGGTATGTTTGCAGCTCGAACATGCAATTGGATATATCCTGACCTCACATAGATCACCGAGAACACTCTATCTCGAAGAAGATGATCAAACATGTTATATATGTTTGGAAAGGGATATCTAATTTATCCATAAACTTGTTCAGTTTCTTATAATCCCTTCATAGCCTATGGGGTCTGTCCACATTTTTTCTAATAAAGGACCAGTGAACCCTATGAAAAAGTACTAGGTTTGATAAACTACATTGCCTCCAAAGCCTCTTACTTCCTCTTCATCTCATGTAACTCCATCGTAGACATCCTATAAGGAGGAATGTATGTCAATGTAGAATCTAGAACTAGCTTGATGGAGAAATCAACCTTCTCTCAAGAGGTAAACTATGATATTCATCAGGAAAGGCATCCTTGAAGTACTCTAACACTTGAGGAAAGTCTTCATAACTCACTCCCTATTCATCTAGAAGAAAACTATAAATCCTTTTCATCATCTCACCAATCTCATGATGATTAGGTCCCTATCATCTTTCCTAGACATTCCATTCACCCTTGTAAATACACATTGAACCCTCTGGTAATGTGAACATCAACCAACGGTGATATCAATAAGCATATGCTCGATAATGTATGATCGAGTCCTTTTTCAGAATGATGTAAACCACTTTAATATCAAGTACATAAAGATTATAGATGATGTGAAACCATTCAACCCCAAGGGGACACATCATACACTGTATTAAATCACCCGTTCTAACTCCAAAGCGTGTTTCTTGATTCAAAACACCCTCAGAAAACAAATTTACAAGCACAAGGATCATTACCATTCATGCAGTGAATATGATGTAAGAGGAACCTGTAACAAAAGGAGAAGATGCAATAGTATAAGCTTGTAAACATGTACCACTCACTATATATTGTCTCGGATACATCGCATATTGGGTTTGGTTCACTACATAGGTCTGGAAAATACCACAACCCAGTGACCCTGCCTATCTCTGTTGTGCTAATCTACCATTTTTCCTATGAGAACTTGGTTTCGGGCAACCATGACAACGAGAACAACTTTCCAATCCTGACCATACTACACTGCTCCAACTCCAAGCCTAGTGCGGAGCTGAATACCAACTCTTGAACCTGATGTTAAAGCTGACCTCTTATCACTCATAGCTAGTGGGATGGTCCAGCAAAACCACAACATGTGCATCATACTTACACATGCTCAACACTCAAATGTGTCACAGTCACTGTAATGTTTCATGTGGCCTTGCCTACCACACTAATTAGAATACACCATTCTTCCTACACCCACAGCCTAACAAAAACCCACATTGCAGGAAGCCTCGAAATGGGGCTTCCTGCTTGAAGACATTGATCTATAGGGGCTAGAAACATCAAAACCTTGTTCTATACACCCATCATCCCTCATGTTCTGCTCTTAATTAGTGCATGATTTACAATATTTGTGATATTAGGAAACAAGAACACGTTGAATTGGGATCTGATGGAATGTCTAAGACATTTCTCAAAGCATCTCAACATTGACATCTCATCAGTAAGATACATCTGCACACAACATTGCTGTTCTATAAAGATTTATGACTATTCTGTAATAGTAAACACACACTACTTTAGACATATGATCTCACTATCCCGAACTACTTACAGAGTAATATGGAAATTTATCCATTGAAGATGGTTTGGAAATCATTCCCACACATATTACGTAGCCTATGTGCTGGGTAAATAACATCACACAAGTGCTTTTCCCTTCCACATAGAAAGTAAGTCACGAACTTGATAATCCACTATGGATTCATCTCCGGATGATAAAAAATTGACAATGTGGTCTCTAGACACAACTATTAATCTTTTGGTCTGCTATACCAGAAAAATGTAAGAAGATACTGCTACTAGAACACATGTGTCACCTCAACCATAGTCAAGGCTAGCTCTGGATCTCCCTAAAAATAATTTTTATAGTGAATGAATCCCACAAAAAAATTTCCTCATCATCTATGTCAAGGATAGCCTCATGTGCTAAAGTACGAACTATAAGAGGATCATGCAGTAGCTCGTGGCCCACAGTCTTTGATGTATGTTTATCGCCTCCATCATGGAATACCACTTATGTTCTTCATGGTTGAATGCCTATATTATGCCAAAAATATGTCTCTGTAAAGGACAACAGAAAACCACATAGCTCAAAATGTAGGACATTATAGAACCCTCTACAAAATAATTTCAAACCCAAAGACGGCTCTTTAATCCAAGACTATATAGAGAAAATCCTATAAACAACTAGAAATAATTACTCTATCCCAATCAAAATCCTGGTCCAGGTCTGGTCTCTTTCACCATTCCAGTTCTCATTTTGATTTCACATTCAATTGTTACGAAAACTTTTTCAAGGGTTCACCAAATTTTGAATCCAATAGGGCTATAACACAACATGAACTCAAAACATGGATCCCATTCAATCCATACATATAACATGTTCATTCAGATTTTACATTTTATCAGTGTGTCATTTCCCAATTCATAATTTCCCATACTCTTTATGAATTCAATGATGAAGTCACACCTTTGTATACTGCACCCATCCAACACAACATAAAACATAAGTATCACATCAATTATCAAAAATCAAGAAATGTATAACTCATCCTAGATACCATGGAATAATTCATGGAATGTGATTCTAACATGTGTATATATGAAGCATGATATAGAACACCCTCATCACATTCGGTTACAAGTGAAATTGAAACCAAAAATTTCGTCTGCATTAATAGTAGAAATTAGGTGGCTCACCTAATAGTGGAATCAAATGAAATGTACTAGTCCAAATCTAGAAAATTAGAACTCAATATAAGGAAATTATGCTTTTTCCTATATGTTGGGTAGCTACTCTCCTGAACAATATATTACCAAATTGTATTTCCTTCATATCCTGACCTAACATTTCCAAACAATAATTCAACCATGAAATGGAAAAACCCTTTGATACAACATTGTAATATCCAGAACCTGGATTCCACCTGTAATGGTGCCAAGATCCTTGTTGGTTAGAAGGATTCAAGTGAATCTCCCAAAAATCTAGAGGCTCTTGACTAGAAGTGAGGTCCTTAGTGACTATGTGAGGAGACTATTCCCTCATTACTAGAGTATCACAATGGATGAAAAAACATGAATTAGAGTAATAGAATTAATAATCAGACAACATAAAGTAATACATGAAGTCATGAAAATAAAAATCAATAACCAGATGTATATCATATAAAAAATGATATAGTGGTACAAGTATCTAGAAAACATCCAATGAATGTACATGGAAATGTAATATAATACAAGTCCCCAAAAATATCAAAATACTAAAAAGGTATCCCTGCATCACAAGCCTCATACTGGTCATATGCTCCAATTATCAAAGACACAATCTACAACATATACTAGGGTGACTTCCCCAATCATCACCTATAATAATATAATCCATTGTGGTCCCTACGGAGTCCCTAATAAGGTGTGAGACAAGAATCCTAGTAGGGAACCCCCCAAGTCTAAACTGTTCTATCAAAAATTCTACCAACGTTTTAGAATGTGTAAATAACTAGTAAGTATGTGCATATTCCAATGGCATAAGTCTACTGTAATGTAAATCTGAATAGCCCTCAAGGATACTTTCAATAGAGAGTCTGATCCTAACAAAGTAGTTATAACAAGTAAACAAGTCACATGACTACGCCCTACATCTATCTATATCACGCAACCCACATCCACACATAATTAAGTTAACATGTATCCCATATCCATGTCGTATAGTGAATTAGCAACCCCCATCCACACTGTATAGTAAAATATAGTCCCCAAGGGCTGGATCCATGGTGTCAACAGACCAAGGAATATAAGTAATATATATAAAGACCACGGGTGACCAAATATAAGGAGATTTTCTGTGGCATCCCATTCAGTAACATCCGCATCCCTAGTGGAAACTCGGTTAGGCACTAGTTGGGGTCCTTGGAAAATGGCCATAGAAAATCCTACCTGATCCCATGAAAACCAGATCACATGGGGAAGCAAGGCCTGGGGAATCCCAAAAAATCAATACCCAAGGTGAATAACAAACCGAAGGTGTCTACTACAGCATTCTGTATCCAATGAATGTAGTCCAAGGAATCTATCAAACCATTAAATTACCCATTCATACATTCAAGTATTCACATTAAACATTTATAACCAGTTCTGTGTACCTACTCATGCCAACACACACAATCCATGAGTATAGCAACTAATTCTAACCATTTATCAAATGCATATGGGCCAAACCACCAATATAAACCATTAAACATGTCATTAATCATTCTAATATTGGTATAACCACCCTTATCAACCATTAAACAATCCATCATATCAAAATAGAAGAGGACTAACAAGATATTCAAATAGGAAAGTGGCATTACATCTTTTTATCTAGCAACTCAGGAAATCAAGTCATTAATAGGATTCCTCTAACTAGAAGAGCACAATAACACACCCCTTGGGTGGTTTAAACATTAATAAACATGTTATTCCCTTAAGTCTCACCACTCAAGGGACCTCGAAACAAGTAATGGAGTGACACAAACCTAAAGGGGTCACCTGTTCAACCTCACTGGGTAAAACTATAGCTACTAAAATCTACTTGGTCAATTATGAGACCACGTAGGAATGTCCAAAAAATGGAATTTCGAATAAATTCATTAAAAACGCATTGAAAAGACGAATGGAATTTTAGACCTCCTACCTCAACTCGGTAGTATACATATATTCCAGTGATGTTTCCATATTTGACCTGGTTAAGAAGAAATCAGAAGAACAAATGAATATCAAATTAGTAGGTCATATGAGCCTAAATCCAAATACAACAGTCATTATTTTGAAGAATCTAGAATGAATATAAATTAATTGAGTACATACCATTATGGTTCTAACGTGACTTACAGTGCTTGAATCAGAGCTTGGATGACTTCCATTATTGAAAACATAGAATATATTGTTTTTGGGTTAAAAAATGAGAGATAACATATTGTCCATCTAAAATATGAGCTACTGCCTATTTTATTAATAAAAACCATCTAGCTAAGTATATGGAATTTACTTCATATACAGGGTGTGTACTCCACCTTAATTATTTTTTTTGTGCCATACTGAAATACATCAAAGTATAGGGCGTGTACTTGAAGTACACAATGTTTTGACCAAGTACCTGACGTGTACCTGGCCTGCGACAAGATTTTAGCCTGTTTTTCCCATTCCATTCCAAGAACAACCCATCCATCCCACAACCTAGCCTATGTTTTAATCAAAAAATAAATACACACATTTAATAAAAATGAAGATATGCGTACCTCAATAAAACTAGGGATCTTAAAAGCACATATTTAAAAATCCAATAGTGTAATAGATTTTTTATACTCTCATTAATAGAAACAACTATATTTAAATGAATTCTAATATAGATATATGTTAAAAATCCTCCATGATGATTCAATTCCACCCAATTGATTATGAAAAAATATAGGTTCTCAAAATCTTTAGAGATGTTTTCTTGGTATAGGGGGAGATGTCCTACAGATTATTTAAATTTTAATTATACAAGAGGAAATCTAAATCCCCCAATCATAATGATTACATGGAATGTAATCCAGTTACACAAATTTCAATTCATGCGGTCCATATGTGCAGAAAAACAAATTTCTTAATTTAATTAACTAATCATTAAAGTCACATGATGTCTAATCCTCACATGGTTTTTAACCATTCATATATAATTCCATGTCCTCAATATCTTAGATGGTGAAATTTAATGTTTTTTAACCTTGTTTAATGCAATTTATATATCCTATAAAATTCATAATTTATACTTTTCATTAGTAAAGTAAAAACCACCTTCAAAAATCTCTAGTCATTAAGAGATCCCAGAAAAGACATTACCAAATTATACAAAGACTTAACCTACTGAAATAATATACATCCTTAAACAATAGGTCGATTTCCTGGAAAATTATTATCCATTCATAGGAGTACCAATTAAAACTAAATAAAATATGAAAAACTGTAAATAGATGGGGTTTACCTGAAAATGTGTTATGGGATGATGCATGACCCAACAATGTAAATTTCCAGAAAAAAAATCCATCCTCACTTAATAGAAATAAAGAAATATAATACAATAAAATTTTATTATCTTTATTTTCAATTATATAACCATTAATCCTCTTATGTGTTCGAAGAAATTCTATAATGTAGTTATACTAAAATGTAAAATAAAATTATACATAAAACAACCTTGGAATTTGTTACACTCTTTAACATGATTTATAACATAAACTTTCACTTTAAGAAACACTGAGGATCAATATTTATAGTGTATTGAGAAATTAGGGACATTACAAAAAGACATAAAACATGAAATAAACATCATCATTTAAAACAACTTTTACATGAACACACACATTCCTGTGTAAATAGAATTTCATTGGATAAATTGGGGACATGCATAAAAAAGTGTGAGCTATAAATCCCTATATGGGAGTAAACAATGAATAACATGAATAATTCATTACATGTTAGGAAATAGGAAAATTAATCGGTCATAAAAGAAACATGAACATAAAGTCATGATATATCATGATTGTCATAACATGGAAATGTGGAAATAACATTTAATTTGATATTAGAATGACCCAAAGCTCATTGTACATGGAGCATGAGAAACCCCTCATTGCACATGAATTAGCATGAGTATAACCTAATTTTCCATGAATTAGGATGAGTAATCACTCATTTCACATGATGTATCATGATACTAATCATTACCTAATGCATTGGAGCGCTATTAGGGCACACCCTTCATAATCATTTCATTTCTTGAATAAGTGTTCCACATGGAATATATAACAAGGATATCATTAATCATCATTATTTATTCCAATATAAATAAATGTGGAATTAATAAGTGAATCTATATAACCAATAAGTAAATGTGCATAATGGTGAATACCCATTATAGAGAATTAGTCAGGGTAATAACTACAAAATGACTTTGACATGGAAAACTGCGGTGCAAATTCTACAGCATAATGGTGTAACATAATAATTCATAAAAATCTTTGATGAGATATAAATGGTTTTCTCATAATATGTACATTAAATAAAAATAAATGGGTCATATAGATATATTTTCCAACATATGTAATGAAATTTTCGACACATAATATATCAAAAACGAGACGGTGTAAATGGGGAGAGGGAAATCCCTTACGGAATTTTGACATAGTAATAGGTAAATATGGGAGAAATTTTTTAAAGATATAGGGGACTTTCATCATTAAAAATTTATTATTGATGTATAGGGAATGTTTGAAATCATACCCAAACATTTTTAATTTAAAATAAGGAGGTATAATAACATAATAAAATTTAGAAAAAATTGAGAATGGAATAAAATATCATATGGAATATTGGCATGGAAACAGGTGTATATGTGAGGAATTAATGAGAGGTAAAGGGATATTTCATTATTCCATCAAAAAGAGATTCGAATGGGGGAGGATAAAAATAATACCCCAACTTTTTTAATTGAAAAAATATGGGTATACAAACATAAAGAAACCTAGAAAAAATTAGAGAAGGGGAAATCCTTAACAGAAATTCGGCATGGTAACGGGTGTACATGGGAGGAATTAATGACGGATAACGTGGTATCTCATCATTAAAAAATATGGGGGGATGTATGGGGGAGGATTGAATTCATACCCTGAAATTTTTAATTGAAAATAATGTTGTATAACAACATAATGAAATTTGGACAACAATGAGAAAGGAAGAAATATGTTACTTTGAAGTGGGATCCTAAAGGCTTGTGAGGGGATTGAGAGAGGCTTCTTAGTTGTTTAGGGATCCTTGAGTGGATTCTAGAGAGAGGAAATAAAAGTTTGTATGAGATCCATAGTCTTTGAGTGAAGAGGAAGTTGGTGTTTGACTGGGATTATATAGGAAAAGTGAGTGTATTATTTTTTATTTTGGGTTTGGACCATACACATTAAACTCATCAACACCATAAACCAACCCAAGTATATTACCAATGGGGAGTGGAAAAAATTATTTTATAAGGACTATGGCAGATCTTATTAAAATATTAGTCTTTCTTATGGGGAGGATAGTCTGACACTGAAAGAAATATTTATAGGAAGATAAAATGATTTATAAGTCATAGAAGGTCCAATAAGGCACCATAAAATTAATCAATAAAATATAAAATCCGATTATTTTAAATATTAAAAATATATTTTCCAAACATATAATTTATATTATTTTACTATATCACTATTGAGTCATTATGACGTCATAAAACACATTATATATTTAAACTGTATTTAATTTTTAACCTAAAAGTCGACTATCTCAGAAAATTTTAAAAAAATTCACTATTGGATAATTTTTACATCCTGATTCAAAAAATAATATTCACTAGATATAAATAATTTTATATATATATGAATTTTTACTTTTAATATAAATACAATTAATTAATTTATATTCTTGGGTTTAACAAAAAGAGCATTGAAACCATATTAAAAATAACAATTTTATTCATAAAAAATATTTGGTAGTTTATATTTTATAAAAAATAATTTATTAATAATATTTTATAAAATATTATTAAATTTAAAATTCCATTAATTGGTCACAATAGATTTCTTAATTTAATATTAACAAAAAATACTATTTCTGTATTAGAAACTATTTACAGCGTAAAAATAATAAAATGAAGGTATATTCATTATTATATAAAAAAATAAATTACATAATCAAAGAGATATGGTCTTGTTACATAATCCCATGTAACACCATCACATGTCTTAATGTAAAGGTGTGTGATGGTGGTAGACTCTTGGGGTGATTTAAATAACATCTCTCAGGTGGTAATCTATGACAACTACCACTTCAATCGTAGGTGGTTCTGTTCGATCTTAACTTGTTGAATTTTGGCTTGGGCTTGGATAGGAGTGAATAATAGTGAAACCACCACCTTTTCAAGCTCTAAAAAAATGAGATTCGTATGAAGAAATTCTATTTGATGTGTCTAGGTAAAATTAAATTCATAAAGCACTATATTTATACAAAACATGTGATCACTATTCAATGACTATATTAACAATGGTAACAATTCATAATTGTATTTTAAAATCCAAAAACCAAAAACCATGGAAGTGGATATTTTATATAACCATTTCACATAATAATACATTTGATTTATCAAGAATAATTATCATAAAAAAATGTTTGGATCGTTAAAATATCCCTCCACCCATTATGAAATTTCACCCTTGAAATTTTCTTCTCCCACACTAAAACATATAAATGTATCATTACTTATTCACTTCATCTGATTCACACATTTCTTCTTCAAACATGTTCTTTCACCACAACACCTATATTAGGGGAACTATCATATTTCATACAATAGTTTCCATACTATCTATTATTATCACAAGATTCTATTCATAGAAGTGGTCATTCTCCAATGGTAACACCTCTGGATTTAGTACATATGATCGGTTAGGTATGTACTTCCTCAAGAGTGATACATGGAATACATCATATACATATGATATGTTCAGTGGGAGTGCTAGTCAATAGGACACTACTAAAATGTGATCGAGGATCTCAAAAGGGCTGATGTACATTGGACTAAACATTCTCTTATTTCCAAATCTCATAACTATATTGCTCACTGATATATGGGGGAATACCAAGTCTCTGACATCAAACTCTATGCATCATCGATGATTATCAGCATGAATATTTTTTCGACATTTTGCATCTTTAATGTACTGATGGATGGTCATAACATTTTCCACCATTTCTTCAAACATTTCTCGACCTAGGAGTTTTCACTCCCCAACTTCATCCTAGCATGCATGTGTTCTGCACCTCTTTCCAAAAAGTTCTTCATAAAGATCTATTTGTATACTTGAGTGGAACCTATTGTTGTAAGAGACCTCAACTAGAGGAATATGTTGATCTCATCCTCTTTTGAATTCATTGATCATTCTCTCAACATGTCCTCAAGTGTTATTATAGTCTTCTCTAGTTAGCCATCATTTTTATGATGATAATCCATAGTGATGTTCAGCTAAATTTTCGGAGCATGTTTAATAATCTTCCAGAACACAGTGGTTACTCATGAATCTTGATTGGATACAATAGAGAGTGGTAATCCATGTAACCATACCACATCAATGATATATATGTGCTAGTTGATACAATGAGAAATACTCTGTAATTTCAATGAAGTGTGAAGTCTCTTTTAGACGGTCCACAAAAACCTAGAAAGAGTGGTTCCCTTTTGATGTATTTAGAAGTCTAGTGACGAAGTCGATGGTCATGTTTTCCCATTTTATTGCTGTTACAGGTAATGGTTTCTTCGTTCCCTTATACATCATCCTATTTTCCATCACATGCTGACATACCAGGCACATTGATGTATACATAGTGATCCCCTTCTTAATGGTATCCCACCAATAATGCTCATAATGTTCTCGATATAACATCTTATTTTTTGTGTGAATGGAGAAAGTTAAACTCTATGAATCATACAAATGTTCTTTCTTCAACTCTAGATTTTATGTAACACATAGTCTTGACCCAAATCTCACAATTACTTCCTCATTAAAATTGATCTCTGATGATTTACCTTTTCAAATAGTTTCCACTTTCATCTAAATTCCCACACCATAAATTTGGGCATCCTATAAAAAATCCAGAAGATACTGTTTCGAAATAATTTTTGAAAGTATTGATTATGTTACATTGTTTTTGGTTCCCATGTCGATCTCATAAAATCTATGAATATTTGATCCTTTTTAATTATCACCAATTACATAATTGTTGGGTCTTTTCTACATAGAGAATCTACCACCTTGATTGCTTTCCCAGGACAGTAATGGATTGAGTTTTCATAGTCCTTGATCAATTTTTACCATCTTTGATTGCGCATATTCTACTCTTTTAATGTGAATATATACTTGAGGCTTTTGTTATCCGTGTATATTTAACACTTCTCCCGAAATGTCAACATCTTTTCAAAGTGAATATTAATCTATAAAACTCCAGATCTTGTGATGAATAGTCCCCCTCCTGAACATTCAATTTCCTTGAAGCATATGCAATGAATTTTTCAAATTCCATCTACACACAACTCATTCTCTTCTTCAAACCATCACTAAATTCCACAACAAGTTCTCCACTCATATATTATATGATCATGCACATACTGATAATCCTCCTTTTCATCTTTTTGATTCTTTCTTTTCATTAATCACTCCAAGAAAACATGACCCCCATTAATGGTAGCTTGGTAGGAGGGTTTGACCATCATGAAAAATTTCTCACAAATCGGTGAAAATATCTAGATAACCCCATGTATCAATAGATATTTTTTACTGATGTTGGCCTTTGTCATCCCTCTATTTCACCCATCTTAAAGGGATCTGTAGATATCTTATTTCTGGTTATGATATGATCCATGAATGAGACCTCCTTCAACCATAACTCATACTAGTTTTACATTTCATAGATATTTTCCTTCTCAAGGTCTCTAGTATAGTTTCTAGATGCTCCTAATGATCCTCCTTCTTTTGGATTATATTTGAATATCATCTATAAAGACTATTGTTGAGTTAATCATTAAATACTCTATTAATAAGGTCCATGAATATTGATGGAGAATTGGTGTGTCCGAAAGGATTTATTGTGAATTAATAGTGCCCTGATCTTGTACCAAAAGCAGTCTTGGATATATCCACCTTCTTCATCCTTACATGGTAATATATCAACCACATTTCAACTTTGGAGAAGTAT
This sequence comes from Viscum album, assembly GCA_963277665.1. NCBI lineage: Eukaryota > Viridiplantae > Streptophyta > Magnoliopsida > Santalales > Viscaceae > Viscum > Viscum album. The sequence continues at coordinate 574,205,820 of OY728161.1, read as the reverse complement.
TATTCTTTACATAGATGATCAAACAAGTAATAAATTGATGGAAGAATATACATGTTCTTTATTGTGATTTAGTTGATCTCACGGTAATCAATGAAAAGGAACATTGAGCCATCATTCTTCATTGCGATGAGGACTGGAGGACCCCATGGGGAATAACATGGGTGTATAAACACCTTGCAGATTATAATGTAGTTGTTTATTAAACTTCTCATGCTTCAAAAAAGACTTTCTATACTGAATCTTGGATATTTTAAATTGCATAAGTATAAGATCAATTGGTAATTCAACATCTCTTATAGGAGGAAAAACTGGAAATCAATTAGGAAGCACTTCAGTTAATTATCTCAGAATATGCATGTCTCTAGAGATGGTTTTTCCAATAGACCAAATCATATGAGTATCATATGCATGCTCATAGGGCAGTAATATCCTCTATTAAGATGAAGGTGATAAATATTATACATCCTTTACATTGCACTTGTATATAATTTGGGGTTGATTCTCCATGTGGACAGTGATTTCCCTCTTAGGAAAATTTATTTTGGATCTATGTTGGGAAATCCAATCCATTCAAATAATTGCATCAAATTCCACTAGAGGTAGTGTCTTGAGATTTTCTGGGATGTTCAATCCAGAAATTGTGACGGGGGAGGAGTTATATTCGTGGTTTATAATGATTCCCCCATTTTCCATTCACATTGACATCATTACTTCCATGATTTTTGGTTGTAATAGGATTGTTCTACGAAACATTTAAGATATAAAATAATTCATAAAACTGGAATAAAAATGATATTATTCTACTCATGAATGAATAACTAGTGTACATGTCACCACATCATTGATAGGGTTCACATTGGCATTAGTGAGGGAAACGCTCACCCGTGCTGCCCTGGAGGTTTTTGGTTACCTCCTAAAACCCTTGGGATAAGAAAATAGTTTGTGAAGTGTCTTAGTTCATTGAACATGACGAAATAAACAGTGTGTTGAGGGCCGAACAGAGCGTTCCTCTCCTTTGTCGCAGCCACATGTTTCCCTTGTCGACATTTAATAGTCAGGTTCCCTTCTCTTCCACACTTAATACATTTACTCACCCCCTTTAGGAATACTTTAGTTGTGATTTTTACACACATTTGTCTAGTGGGTGATGTATTTTCATAGCACCACTTTATTTATCCCTCGGACCATCAGAATTAAATTCCACCTCATGATTTGTATCCCTATTATACCCATGCGATTCACCGAACTCCAATTTGACTTTGAGGTAACTTTGAAAAATTTATTAATAGCTCTCAAAATCACTGATTGTTAGGGCTTTCCGTAGGATTTGTATTAACACACCAATGAAGCGATGAACCGTGCATTCATGGTTATTGACATAGGTGGAGGCATATCTTACAAGATTTGTGAAGTATGCCTTATAAAATAGAAAGGAAATGATATCTTTTCACTTGAGGGAATACAAGTCCCTTTCTATCTTAATTCGTAGGGTGCGAGGAAAATATTTATCACGAAACATTTTATGGAAATCCTTCCATTCTAACATCTCATTTTCCTCCTCCGGTTTTGTCTTTTTGATCAATGTCCAGCATTGATCAGCTTCACCCTCCATACGATATGCATCATGGATAACCTTCTATTATTCAGAAATGTAATGATGGATAAGATGTTTTCTATGGAGTTGATCCAATTTTCTAATATTGAGCGATCAAATAATCCATAAATTTATGAGGCATTTTCTCCGTAAAGCTATCGATTATGACTAGTTCTTTCATAGGGGGTTTAATGTTCCTCTTGACCCATTTTTATTTTCAAATCATTGGTTATCTAAGAGAGTATTGTGATAAGAGTTGTGATTCCCCCTCCCAATAGAATGGGAATCTCACTAGAACTGTCATCACATTGATCTTTGCATCTGTTGTTTTCCTGAGAACTCTTATTACCGGCCATTGGCTATAATAAAAGTAACGTTAGGGGTAACGCATAATGGGTAATCCAAAGACAAAAATTATTGACTCATAAAACACAATTATTTCCATAACTTTTGAATTTATAGGATTTAATCTATGCTCTCCATGATTTACCTCCCAATATGTATTATTTGGGACATTTTTTATTCCCATAATAATGGATAAAACTAAGCTTAATAATTTACCAAACCTTATCCATCATGATTGTCGTAACCAATAGTTCATCAAGGCCTTTTTTCATGCACTAGTTCCCGTTTGAGTCTAGATCAAAGAGTTCTTTCTAGGATTTACCCCAGGATACATCTGTTCCAGAGCCGCCTCTACCTGCTCGAATCAAGATTGGGATGCATTTGATTTTTAAACAACATACTCAATACTCAATAAATTTTAAGGATAATTTTATTATTCATAGACAGATCCCTATGGTTTTCACAAGGGTTATATAATATTAATCCTAAAAATAACTAGACCTATCCTCTAATAGCAACTATAACAACCTTGCTCTTAGATACACACATAAACATTATTTATTACATAAACATGCACATAAGACTACTATCAGGATCAAGATGTCTAGTTTCTTGGGAAATTTGGGATATTAAATAACAATTTAAAACACGAAATCCCAATATTTATTGAAAACTTATTTTACATGGCCACACACATTACTTTGTACTTACCATTGAATGGGATAACTTGAGTACATGCATAAGAAATGGGTGAACTATAAATCCCCATATGAGAGAAAAAAGGAATAACATGAAGAATGTAGTACATGTTAGGAAGTAAGAATATCATTGGATCATAAGAGAAACATGAACATAAATCCATTATATAGCATGATTATCATAACATGGAAATGTGGGAACAACATTTAAAATGATATTGAAATTATACAAGGATCATTACACTAGGAGAAAGAATAAACCCTCATTTCAATTGAACTACCATGGGTAAATCCTCGTTGATCATGACGTATCATGATACTAATCATTACCCAATGAATTGGAGCACTATCAGGATCCACCCTTCTTGATCAATTCATTTCATGAATAAGTGAGCCACATGAACTTTATAACATATATATATATATATATATTTAATCTTCATCGTTTATTCCACGATAAAGGAATGAATAATTCATACATGAAACTCTATAATCAATAAGTAAAGTGTCTAATGTTGAATACCCTTAATGGATAAATGTGCATGGTAATCACTACACAATGAATTTGGATTGGAAAACCGTGATGCAATTTCGGCTGCATAACAATATGACATAAGAATTTATAAAAAAGGTTGGTTAGAGAGAAAAGGATATCTCATAATGAATACATGAAACAGAAAGTGAACATTTCATATAGATACTTGTTCCAACATATGTAATTTAATTGTAGATAGACAATATAAAATAATATCTTGAGTGTAACGGATGAGAGAGAAATCCCTTATAGAATTTTGGCATGTTAACATGTGTACATGGGAGGAATTAATGAGAGATAAAGGGGTCTGTAGTCATTAAAACATTACTAGGGAAGTATAGGGGAGTTTAAAATCATACCCCATTATTTTTAATTGAAAATAAGTGGAAATAATAACATAAATAAATTTGGAAAAATGAGAAAAGAAGAAATCTCTTGCAGAATTTTGGTATGGTATCATGTATACATGGGAGGCAATAACGAGAGGTAAAAGGTTGTATCATCATTCATTAAGTAGTAGGGAAGTATGGGGGTGGTTATCAATCATACCCCAACGTTTATATTTGAAAAATAAAGGGTATTGCCACATAATTATTCTTGTAAAAAAATGAGAGAAGAATAAATCCCTTATAAAAATTTTCCATGGTAACAGGTGTACATGGGATACGTTAATGAGAGAGTAAGAGGTCACTCATAAATATAAAATAAGTAGGTAATTAAGGGAGAGGTGTAAATTCATACCCTAATTTTTTTAATTGAAAACAATGTGGTATAACATCATAATTATGTTTCGATAGAAATTAGAAAGGAATAAATCACTTGCTCAAAAATGTGATCCCAAATGCTTGGGAGGGGCTTTAGAGAGGCTTCATGGGATCATGTTGATCCATTGGAGGATTATAGAGATATGATGGAAGAGGTTGGTTGAGCTGAAAAGGCATTTAGTGAAGAGGATGTGGGATCTTGTGTGGGTTTATATTGGAAGTGAGGGCGAATTCATTATAATTTATGTTTTTGACCCCAAACATTAAACTATTCAATAACACAAACCAACCCATGGTTCTTAACATAGTTTATGCCAATAGTGAGTCAAAAAATTATTTTATATGGTCAATGGAATATTATGATAAAATATTAGGCTTTCATATGTGGAGGTGTGTCACACTATCAAGGGAATCATTTTAAAAATATAAATTGTTTTGTATGTCTGGGATGGTCCCCTAAGGAACCATAAAATTAATCAATAAAATCTAAATTAACATTAATTTAATGGTAAAACATATATTGTCTGAAAATATCATTTATTGTATTTTATTACAATATTTATGGGTCATTATGGTGTCATAAAACAAAATATATATTTAAACGGTATTTAATTTTTACCCAATAATTTGATTGTCTCATAAAATTATCAAATATTAACAATTGGATGATTTATACAACTTCATTCTAGATATAATATTCGTTTTATCTAAGTAATTTTCTAAATATGTGAATTTTTTCTTTTAAAATAAAAACCAACATTTATCGACAAATAATGGGATTCGAGAAAAATGGCTTTCAAACCATAGTAATAATTATATTTATATTCGTAAAAATTAAAAAATAATTCATATTTGATAAAAAATAATTTATTATAAATATATTTTTAAAATATTGTTTAATTCATAAATCCATTAATTCGTCAAAATAGATTTCATAATTTAATATTACCTGAAAATACTTGTTTAGTTTTAAAAACTATTTACAATGTAACAACAATAAAATGAATGTATATTTGTTATTCTATACAAAAAATGCACAAAATCATAGTCTATAGACTTGATACATATCCCCTTATAACACCAGTATATAACCTTAGGGTAAGGTGTGCGATGGTGAAAGGCTCTGGGGGTGGCTTAGATAAATCGCTCGGGTTGTAATCTCTATCAACATCCACTTCTCCCATAGGTGGTCTCCTTCGAGCATAACGTGTTAAAGTTCAGCTTGGCCTTGGTCAATAGATAATCCTACTGAATCCACCCCCTTTCCAAGATCTGAAAAATGGGCTTTTATAGAGAAATTATACTGGATGAGACCATCGATTTCTTTTTTCTGGGTAAATTGGATTTGGTAAATCACTATATTTATACTAATCATGTGATCAATGTTCAACGTCTATATTAACAATGACAACAATTCGTAATGGTATTTGATAATCAAAAAACATAAAACCAAGGATGTTAATATTTTTTATAACCATTTCACATAATAAGTCATTTAATTAGAATAGGATGAATTTTTTTTAAATTTTTTGGGTCATTACAATAATAGTATTCTATTACCTAACCCACTTACATGATTCCAATGAAAATGATGGTTTATAAATATAATATCCTCAAATTATTAAATTTTAATCACTAAATCCTGACATATGTATTGGTAATGAACATCATAGGCCATATATATGGGTTTAATAGATATTTTAATCAATATATTTATTATCAACATGAACCATTGGTATAATATGATCCACGATGTCCAATAAAACCCAATACATCCAATATTATCTTATGAATTTTTAATAGACCTATCATATGTTACAGAAATGGTTTTGATATACACATTCATTTTTTCCAATCACTACCATACTCATATCTCAAAATAAATTAGTCCTATTGTAGATGAATAAAAAATATATATATTTTCATCTGCTACAAAACATATGAACCAGAAATTTTATATATGCTTATATATGGTCACTATCATTACATGTCATAAAATATTGATATAGTTTATCCAAAAACATTACCCATTGTATTCTCTACAATTATCACAAGTTTTGGTCTTCATACATGGATAACTAATGTTATTGTGCCAACTATATTAATCCCCAAATCACATCTCATAGTTATTATATATTCCCAAATTACTTAATCCCCAATACATTTGTATTCAAAGTCCGTTCTCATTTAATGTCTAATAACATGTTATAATTCTCATTATATGTATGAATTAATTCAACTAATTTTGAATAAATAGTTCAGGTATAACTATTTATTTTTTCACTACGGAACTAAGTCAAATTAGAATATCCCCAAAACCTATAGATGAGATTATTGTATATTGTCTCCAAATAATTTTCACATCATGTGATAAACATAATCCTATTAAAAGAAAATATATTCATATAATTCCAAATCTCACACTGTATATGTGTAATGTAGTAATTCAGCTTCAATGTTTTGAAAATATCACACATAATTGTATCTCATTGAGAATATACTTGATATTACTTAATTTTGAATCATAATAGGTTTCTCATGATCATGAAACAATCAAAAATATTTCACTAAAATTTTAATTTTCATATGAATATAAATGCATGATTTTTAGTTATACAAGTATTCGAATACATATCTAAAGAATATTATGTGACCAAAAAACCCTTCAAACATGTGGGGTTTCAAGAAAACTATTTTATCACTAACCATATTTAATGAAATAAAGAAAAAAAATTAATATTTTAGAATACCTAATTCATAATTATTCGTCACATGTTATCAAAATTCACTACCAGTCACTATCAATACTTCACTAATATGGTCATTTCTGTGATCCTAACTTTAATATTTTGGAAGGTAAATCATAAAATATACCAAAATGATGCACCTAACCCAATATATCTATAAAAAATACATATAAAAAGAGAACTTACATTATCATGCGACTATAATATAACACTATGACTATGCCTCTGGAACATGGGATCAGTAGGCCTAGACTATAATATTTAGATTATTGACAATACAATAGATTTGTAAAAAATATATTTTTCTTCATTAAGGATAAATTTATTTAATACCATTGTAATCAATCCATTTCATATGATAAAACCCATTCAATGATCATAATTCATTCAATAATTATTCCAAATTTCAATCATCTCATCATAATGTAATAATCCCCTGTCTAAGAATTTTTTATACCACATATATTTCATGACCTACTATAACATTCCATTATGAAATGTGATAATGACATAGTTGATGGGAAAATATCCAAAGGTTATATACTCATCTATCTTATTATTAGTACATCCTTTTTCTTTGACATCTGTAAATCCTACTAATTTTTTTATGAACAAGTAACCTTACCAATATATAAAACTATCTAATAAAAACAATATATAAAAATTTTATAGTATCATTCATTCATTGAAATAAATTTTTGATATTGAACATAAACTACCTATCAAAACCCATTAATGTGTTTTAAAACTATATTTAAAATAAATTACGAATACACTAATTTCTTCAAAAAAGAGACCAAACCCTAACTTCATACCAAATTCAATAAATTAATAATATTGTAAAAATATTAGATATTAAATTTATTTTTGATAGTTTAAATAAATTTATACTTCATTAAAAATTTACTAAAAATAAAACAATATAATATATTTTTTTAAAATAATATTAACACTGTTCTTCTAAATACACTAACCAAATCATTATAACTATTTTTGAAAAGTATCCTCTAATTAGTTAAACATTTTCTCATCTCATAATCAATATCTCACTATTTAGTTTCCATATTTAAAATTGATGAAATATGTATGAAAACTACATTCCACATTGAGGAAACTATAAAATAATTTTATAATAGCTACAGTATCATATGTTAATTGTGTCTATAATTCAATCCAAAACACCAAAATAGTAATCCTAATACTATAGTAATATTTATTATTCATAAAATAAGTTTAAAATATAACATTATAATCCATTACATATTCTAACTGATTAAATATATATATAAAATAAGAGAAAATCATAATATAAAATATGTTGATAAATATTATAAATATTAAATAACACATCTATTCTGAATGATCATTTTTCCTGGATTATTCAATATTTTCATTGAAATGCCTCAATGTAATCCTATGGATTCAAACTATTTATTATACAATACAATTAATATAAGGATAAAATTATCATAGAATCAAATTATATATTATTGTTAAATAATTGGAAAACCATGAAAATAGCTTATTATAGTAGAAAAATGGTTTTTTATATATTATCCAACCACCACCAATAAAATTAATAGTATTTTATAACAATTAAATTAAAATTGAAATGATTCAAATATATCATGGGATATCACAATTCAACCTATAATATTTAAAAATTAATTATAATAATAATTCTAGAAAACCTAACAAACAACTAGGTATATTCTAAAAATACCATCAAGATACTCTCATATTCCCACATCCATTATAATTATTCGAAATTGCTTTTCCTTAAAAAATTCAACTAATAAGGTAAAAACATTATAATTATATAAATACTATTAGTAGATAAATTCTATATACCTAATGTGGGAATAAACACAATAACGTTCGTGATAAATTTCATAGAACAACAAAAAACTTATTTGATGCTGTTATGTGAACACAATCCACTAAAAATATTTCGGTGATGATAATATTGAAATATATGATTTAATGAATAACATGTTGTTTATAATGTGTTAATGGAAAAAATAAGAACAATTAGATAGGAAATAATTAGTTAATTCTTGATATTGCATGCACATAACGATAAATATTATGTAATTATTATCCATGCATCATGACATGAAATCAAGAACCAAAATGTTAATGCCATGTTCTGAGACAGTTCAAGGAACGGGTATGTATACACTAAATACATATTTTTTATTAATACTCTACATCTTAGGAGACCATTTGATTCATTTTAAGGATATTTATTAAAAGGCCTCACATGTCACACAAATATATATAATGAATAATTAATATAATTATTCAACAATACAATTCTTAAATGTTATGTCTTATTAATCAGTAAAACATTATATTAACTCATGAATTCTGAACAATAATATATCCTTAATAAATAATATGAATTGAATAATAATATTACGTAATAACATATAATTACATTATTTAATTTATCGTTTTTAAAAAAACAAACATTCCTATTAGGAATGGATATATTATTGCATAGCCAAATAATTTAATCATTTCATTGAAAAATTTATTAAATTTTTCTGATCATGTGAACTAAATCCTTTTACATGTAAGCTTTCATAATTTCATACCTAAATAGGAATAATTTTGAACAAATAAAAATTTGTAACATGTTAATTAAAAAATTAAATCTGGCCTGGTCATGTTTGATGTTATATGAAATTTTTATTCTTCTTTTTTCAATAATGGATCAGATGACTTTCCTACCAATTAGATAACCTTTGTATAAGAATAAATTTCCTAATTCTAGAATATTCAATAACTATATTTCCCATATAACTCTTTCAATATGATAGTTTCAAAAATGATTCTCTACTTAATTTTATTCCATTAATTTTTTTAATGTTATAATAAGATATAATTAATATATACTAAAACTAATTTTTCATGATAATATATGAATAATCTATTGATTATATCTATAAAAATAGAGAGTGTAGAATTTATACTAATGGATATTAATGTAAATTAATAATGTTCATAATGTGGATAGATATTCTTCTTTATTATATCATCCATAGTTACTTACAATAAAAAATACACTAAATATAAGTCTATAATAGAATATTATTGCATTCGATATAGATAATAAATTCAATCCTCTAGTAGAGGTGGGAAATTCATGATAAGTATAGTAATTTATAATATGTTTTATATAAAACATCATTGATAAAAAAATTCATAACAACTGAATATCAGATCCCCATGTTGAACCCTTAGGCCCAAAGATTTCAATATTACATAACTCTATCTATTTATTATTTATATCCACAAACACCACTATAGACATGATTCTATAATATTGTGGAATGAAGTTTTGTAGATCCCAATGCTGTCTAGTGGTAAAAAAATTTATATTAATTAAATGTTAATTCATATATCTTGATGATGTATATTGATAGTTTTATTGCATTCTAACAAATCTCATTTACCCCCATTTCCAAAATCATATTATTATTCACATTAATATATACAACCGATCTTCCTATAAAATTATTCTCATTTATCTAATGGTATATATTTCACAATACATATTCATTTAAATGTTCTCCATTAATTATTATTATTTAATATTTTTAATTTTAATTCTATATAAATTAAAAAAATTAAGAAAAATCTTCTAATGAATAATATAATATGAAAGTTCCCTTTTTAATTAAATATATCAAAAGTATAATTATATAATATCATTAAAAATTTCCATTTTCATCATATAATAATGGATTTGTAGATCAGTTAATGGATTGAGGCTTCTTTGTTATAATCTGATTTATCATAATTACAACACATTATAGAATAATATATTTCTCTACAAAAGTCATATTATTTTTTATAACATGGGTTAGTTACACTATCTATCCATGATTTTCTTTTCTATAATAAAATATATATTTAAATTCTCATTATGAAAATACCCACAAGGACTATGGGTGTTGAGTTTATTTCCTATTATATAGAAATGATCCATTTCAAAACAATGGCACATAAAAATAAAATATAAAATCACAAATATAAGCCATAAAATAAAAATACACAATATTTTATCTAATACTATAATGGATTCTCAAAATTATATTTTTTTTTCTTATTAAATTTAAATTTAAAAGGTCCTACTAAACAAACTTTTATATACATTATAATGAACCAAATTGAGAGTCATCATTTACTTATTCACATTACACAATTTATAATAAATATAAAACAAAATATTAAATGTTTTATAAATTTGGGGATAAATAATGAACAAATTATTGTTATATAACATTAGAATAATGAAAAACTAGAACTAAAAAATTCAATAAAAAACAACAAAATATCCATTTTTGAAATCTTTGTGATGAAAATAATTATAATTTCTGAGCTAATTTTTTTAGTAATATGATTCAAATGTTGAATGATATACATTTTAGATATGGAATTAATCAAATATAGAGTTTATAATCAATATATATACTTTTTAATCATTAACTAATGCTTTAAAATGTGTTAATTGAAAATTTTATCATTATAATCATGTGGATAAAAATAAATGGAATTAAAATTGATGAAATAAATAATGACGAATAAAATTATCTTACTAATGAGGACAAATGAAATGAGAACATGAACCTTAATGAGACAATATTTTTTGAATTAATTTCAATGAATGTGTAGAAATACACAAAACCCCAAAAAAATTACACCTATTTTACTAAAGAGATCTATCGATGAATTGGGGGTGTAATATCATGGATTCATTGATGACTATAATATCTATTATTAATAATCATATATTTTTATTTTAATGTGATAATATAATTTTAACCCAAAATAAGTAATTATATTATTTAATATAATTTGTGGAATTTTAATATCACCTTGAAAACCTTGGTATATTCTATAGAATATTTTTCAATTTATGTATTAATATACCAAGTGATTCTTAGTACCATAGATCCCAAAGTAGACCAAATAAAAATATTAAATATATTATAATATACATCGATAATTTTTTAAAAATAATTTTACATATTTAAAATTTTATATATTATGGGAAATATTATACCATCGTAATGTCTAGAATAAGGCGTTACCGTAGACAGGAAAACCAATTCTACATTAGGCATTTTGCTAGATTTCCAAATTGTATAACTTTTTTTAAATATCTATTAGAAAAAAATATAAAAATAATTGAATATTCCCCATATGAGTGAGTGGTATGAGAAATATAATTCCACCGTTATGTTTGTGATGCATGGTTTATTTTAATAAATATATAAGCATTTTTATGTTGGTTACAAATTTACATCACATGGACAATTTTTTATCCCATAATTATTTATTTTTAATGTTATTGTTATTTTAACCATTATAATATTTCTCCAAAACTATTTCACTATAGTAAGTCATATTTTTAAGGAGATTTACATTAAACCCCTTGATTAATGAATCATTTTTCTCAGATATATGTACTAAATCCATAATTTGGTAGAATTAAGGACTCTCTAATTAAAATTCTGTTGAAATGTGGAATAAATTGATTGACATTAATTTGGGTTTAGATAATTTTTTGGATTTCAAAATAGTTCTACCATTTCCCCTATATTTTATTGGTCCAAATGAGTCTGAGATATCTCGATATAACTTGTACCCGATTCTTGAAGGCATTATCAATAAAAATTTAGGTCAGTTGCAACTACGATGACCATTTCATCCTACATATCATTCTTCATGCATGCCTCTTGTATAATGAATATATAATTTTATATAAAAATATTAAATTGGAGTGGAAATTAGAAATCCAATAAAATGATTGAACCCAATTAGTCATTGGAAGTTATATTATATATAATCAACAAACAATTGTTCACACTTATAAAATATTATTATGAAATAATAATAATATTATAATTAGATAACATTATCAAACGATAAATTATAGAATAAAAACTATTAAAGGATACTCACCTAGATGTATCAATGGATAAATTACACTAATTTCATGTAAATAATAATATTGAATTATAAAAATATTATTGTTAAAATAAATAAAAATAAAATTGAAAAATTATGAAAGGATAATTTTTAGAATTATCAAATAATAATTTCTAGTTCATCAAAATAAAATTTCTAAATAGAAATTATCAAAGTATAATAATAATATTACTCAAAGGATAGTTATTAAAATTATCAAATGATAATTTCATGATTTTTAATGTATTATTATTAAAAATATTAAATAAAAATGGTTAGACTATCAAATAATAACCTATATAATAAAAATTATAAAATGATAACAAATTTAATTTATCAATGGATAATTTATGGAATTAGTAGATGATAAATAAATGATATATTCAGTTGATAATTATTAAAATAATAAAATAATAATTATAAATTAATCAAAGTATAAATTATTAGAAATTATCAAAAAACAATTATCAAAAAAATTATTATAATACTCCATCAAAATATATTTAGAAATGTTAATTTAATGAAGCATATAAAAGAATTGTTATAATGTGTAATTTATTATACCTTTTATATGGATAATTATAAAAGACAATTTATAATAATCTATTAAGGGATAATTATTAAAAAGTCTAATTTTAATACATTAAAAATTGTAAATTATAAAATCATAATTTATTACTAACAATCATTGTATAATTATAATCAATAATTTAAAATAATTTTTCAAAACATTAATATATAAGAAAAGTTTGATGTAAAATATTATAGAAATTATTACAGGATAATCTATGATTAGTTATAAAGAAATAATTATAAATGGATTAGTTATGATAGTATATCAACAAAAATTTTTAATGGAACTTTTTTTATAAATTACAAAGTGATAATTATAAAAAATAATTTTTTTTAAAAATTATAAAAAATATATTTATAAATGTATAAATTTTGATAAATTAATGATATATAATTGGATAAAGAAAATTTATGAGATATTTTAAAACGATAATATATCTTAAATTAAATTTTGTGAATGTATGCATTGACCTATAATGAAATTTGGATGTTTTTCTAGAGATAAAAAGTTTCATCAAATGATAAAATTTATTTCATTTAAAAATTAAATATTTTTCTCGTTATTGGAAGCTTGGACCATCCCCAAATGCTGATAGAGTAAAATGTCCCAAAATACGTGATAGTAATATATACTCTTTTGTGTTGAGGATTAAAATCCAAAATGAAAACCACAGTGGTGGTTTGGCATTTAAGTTTAAATAAATGACTTGGTGGTGGGTTGTTATTTACCCTCTTATTATCACAATACAAATGTATTCATGATAAGAATGTTTTTCTTGGAATATTTTATATTCATGCTTGATATGTAATCTCATGTTGGTGTGTGTGTGGCTTATGATACTATATGACTTGATTCCTTGAGATATGATTTGACAAATACATTCTTTGTTTATGTCGGGTTCACTTCAGATATATGATGATGATATCTTCTCATGATATGTATGGTAGATATTAAAATGTTTTTAATTTTTAATTTGACCCTATAGTGTTCGTGTCTATATAAATGATATATAGTAATCATGGTATGATCAACACTTTTTGAGTGATCTAATGGGGTTTTCTGATAAAAATGACACATCATGGAAACCTTGTAACCTATCCTCGACTTGATTCAATGGGGATTTCTGAGTAGGTGGCCAATACATGATTTCTTGGGGATTGTTTTTTATCTAATGATCTGTGTATTCTGGGTATGTTATATATAGAATATACATTTCCAATTCTATCTTCAACCAGATTTCTTGTGGATTATGAGTAGGGTTTATTCACATGATTCCTTGTGGATTTCGAGTGACTCTCTATCATCCTTGAGGATAGTTTCTGATGCATATAGATATATTGTACATATCGATCACAGATCGGATGATGGTATAATCAGGGGTTTTGGGAAGGCATGTTATTTCATAAACACAGTATTTTGGATTCCATTTTTATTCTGGTGGTGATGTAGACACTGTTATCATATATGATATTAGAATCAATGAAATCATGTTATGGATGCATTATTGGTGTCTTACTGGGTCTTATACTCAAACCCAACATGTGAATATCAATACTCTAGCAAATTTCAAGAGAAATTTGGAGAAGTAAAATTACCTTATGTTGGATATATGAGAAGGGGATTATATGTTTAATATTAATATTTGATTGACTCTATTAAACATACTATTAAATTATTTAATTTATCCAGTTCTTTATAAATTTGAAAAGGATACCACATTTTAGATCCACTTTTATTTACATATTATGTATTAGATTTATTTCATAATATTTATGGTTGTTTTAAGAATTATTAGGTGATTTATTGTTATTAATGATTATATGATATGATATTGAGGGTATTGTCCGCCATCTTTCATAAGCATACACTCACTATTAGTTCACCGCCCCTTTTGTAAGGAGAGGAGCACATGAGGTCACCATAATTTTAGGGTCATACCCAATGGTTTATTTCTTGATGATACAAAATATTATTATTACACAAGGAATTAATTAATTATTGTATCCTTACCATATGATGGGAGTAGTTATATAAGATATTTCATTGTTGAGATTCAATCATTGGTAATATAATATATTATCAATAAAACAGTTTAATGGACCTAGGAATTTCCAAAATGTGTAGAATATTTGACTGAATGTAATGGATTTTTAAACATCCTTATATTGGTTTTTGATTAATGGAACTTTAGGTTTTTTAGTGCATTATTATTAGGAACATATTTTTACATTCCATTAACATACTTGATGTTTTCTCCATTGATGTTCTTAAATATATTCCCAGATTTTTCCTACATGTTAAGGATATTTTCACTTGGTCTGATATATATATTTCATGTTTATTTGAAATTTTTCTATTGAATTTGATTGGATGAAATTATCACTCAAGAATGTTATTATATATAATTATACATTGAATAACATAACAAGGAAGATAGTAGGATTAATGCTAGGATGGGTATTCCTTTGGCTACAGGTATTCTTCTAGGGGAACCTCACTTGATCTCATAGATGATTATGGCATATCCTATCTATCATGTTTATTTTATAGAGTTTTTAAATGTCAATAATGATGATTTTCCCTCAATATATACATATTTATATAATTTTGTACCTTTTTATAAAAGATATTTTTGGGAGATGTTTTTCAGCATTACTGTTGGATGTGTAAGAGAATGCATTTGAGATTGCATCAAAACCCGATCTATGGATTAGAAAGTATAGTATATTCAACTCTAAATCATATTTATAGTGTATAACCTAGTGAATTAAATTTAGAAAAATGGTTGAGAACTCCATGGATTTCAACTCCATCATTAATCATCCTCCAAGAGTATCGATGTCTCTTAAGATTCTGAAGAAAGGGTTGAAGAGGTTTTCGAAAACATTGACCTGATAGACACACCAATGGACCAACAAGTTATGCTAACGTGTAAAACATTTACGTGTGTAGCCCATTTATAAAACCTTATATTTTATATATTTATACATTATTATAGAGATCCCTTTTATCCTAGATAACATGGAGTTTAAGGGATTTATAAGGATGGATACTTTCCTGTGGGGTTCGTCTATGTAATTCATTAAGAAGGATGATGATATTATTCAGATTAGAATTGATTAGAGGAAGAAAAACTAGGTGACAGTGATGAAATAATTATCATTTCCAAGTATAGATGAGCATTTAAATCATATACGGTGATACAAATGGGACTACAAGATTGATCATCGATCAGACTATTACCACTTGAGAGACCAGAAGGGGGAAATTCCAAAAATAGTATTTTAGTATAGTTATGGAATGTAAGAGTTATTTTTCATTTCATTTAGTATGATTAATTAACTGGAAGTGTTCATAAGACTCAATATCACATTCTCCAATACATACATGAACTCATTCATTGACGTTATTATTTATGATATCGCTATTAACATTTGACATTGGAGTAACAATCCAAGATCCTCAATATTTTATTGGGTATTTATTGAGAACATCAACATTATGTAATGTTTTTGATGTTTTAATTCTTAATTAGATAAGTGATGTTCTTAGGAAATGAGGTTAAAAAATCTAGTATTTCAAAAGTCCATGATATTGTAGAATAAATTCTATCATTGACACATATCCAATATATGGTTGATATTTGGTGATTAAAGGGTTTGTAGGGTATTTAAATTTATTTATCACATTATTCTCCATAATATAAATACCCATGAAAGAACTAAAAATTTTAGGAGTAATGTTTTAGTGTTTAGAATAATGTGGAGAGGTGATCCTTACAATAATAATATGGTTAACAACATATCTAGTATATAGACAACCTAGGAGTGGAATTTATGAATTTTATTATGATGCATCAAATATTAGTCATGGGATGGTAATAAAGTAATGATTTTATGTAGTATCATTGGGGTATCATTAGATATTTCCCCTTGAAATTAACTACCCTAGAAATTTATTGGATATGTAATGCATTTTGTTAGTCCAGTTATGTTGGATACACAATATCATTGGTGATTAATTTATTTTTAAATATTCCTTGATAGTCTTCTCTATAACATCACGTAGATGGTAATAAAATGGAGCCATAGGTTCAATGTGGATAATATATTGAAATTCAACTTTGGGAAGGACTATACATTTCGGAAGTTTAATTTCATTATAGATCATCATAGTTATAAGACATAGTCATTGAAAGAGCATCATGAGAGGATCACATAAGAGTAGTGGATATTGATGAGATTATTGGATGAGTATATATTGTATATCATAGACATCCATTATCCTATGAATTTATATCTCTTTTACTCACTTCATAGCTTGTGGTTGAGGTAAACGATGAACTATAGCTAGATTTAGAGTCTAATATAATGACGAGACGACTATATTTTTGTGACTCAATGCATGTATGTTCGATAGATGATAATGATATGATATTTGTATATGGGAGTATAGTAGTCCTTATTTTCATCATTGGGGGGATGGTGATGAATTTACATACCTCTATTTGGGTAATACATCTTATTGATACCATGATGTATTTAGACATTAGGTAGTAGTTCTAGTGTCAATGTATGAAGACATAAGTTGATTGGTTTTGGTTTTAGTCTCATACCTATCATAGGGTGAAGGATAATACCTACCACCCTAGTGAATTATTTCATCCAATCATAGTAACATTTTGGATGAGAGATGGAATCATAATTTACAATTTCATAGTTTTGTAGATATATATTATGAGTCATGGAATTTTCTGTGTGATTGAAAATGAAATAACGATGTGTACTCATTTCATACCAATCAAAGGGCCACCCTCATTGGGGGATCATGGAAGGATATATCTTCATGTTATGTTATTCTAGAATTGAGCTCCTTTAATTATGGATTCAGATAGAGACTCACATTTTACATCCCACATTTTATAGGTCATAATGCAAAACTAAGGGATTCACTTGAGAATAAACACATCATACAATGCTATGATCGACATATAGTCTGAGTGGAGTATACAAATATTGGTGGATATGCATTGAACATCTACCATAATATTTACTGGAGATTTGGATGATAATTTATCATTTTTTTATTTTTGATAATTTAATTTTTATGAATTCTAGATTTATATGAAATTATATCTGGCTCTTTATAGGTGTCTATGTTTCTCACCTCTCTATTTTCTTGAGTCAGGTGAGGTAGTGGTTTTTAGAGTAAACACGGTTCAGGAGACCTCTAAGAGAGTTTATATGATGAAAAATAAGTATATCCCTTATCAAATAATAAATATATCTATCTCTAGTAGTCAGGTGAGACCCTTGGAGTTTGCTAATGGAGGTAATTTTTTTATAAGAGTGACTCCTCATTCAGGTAGTAAACATTTGGGAATGCGAGTAACGATTGTACCATGTTTATAGAACCCTTGAAATAATTTTTTAGATCATGCCACAAAATATCATATGGACATCCCATATCGATATCAAGGTATGCCTAACATTTTCCATGTGTTATAGTTCCATATCTACATACATGAACCATAACTTATTGTTTACTATATGGATGTTGAGATAGAGATTGATTCATCTTATGATGAGTGTTTAAATGGGGTCATACAATAAATTTGTATCATTTTGTATGGAAGGATGATTCCACATGACTACATTCTGTAGTATAATGGTTATCTTTAATTAGTTATATAGGAGCACGAGTCTGATATTCATTCATATCAGAGTGATTTGTTCAAGAAGTACAAGTAGAGTTACTTCTTCGCGATAATAATTAAATATATGGAGATAACTAATATTGTAATTGTATTAATAATGACTAGAAATATCAATTATGATAATTTATTATTAATTTTATGGCATATTATAAATATTATTCATTAATTTGAAGATTAAATTTAATTATTTTATATGTAAAATTCTAGTTAACAATTTGGAATATACTATGTAATATTTTTGTTATTATGCATTGAGATAGACTGAGACTCTAATGCCCATAGAGTCAATGCATATAAAAAAGAAAAACACTGGATATAAAAAATTATTATTTTCTGATATTTTTTTCAAAATAATTTAATATAACCCAAACAGTGTCTCGTATGGGAAATATGATAACAACATTAGATCTAGGATGTAGAGTTTACTATATATGTGGAATATCATTTGTCTAAATCGGGTATTTTGTGGGATCACACATTAGGATAAGTTGTTTAAAATATGTATTATATATTTATAAAAATATAATTTAAATTTCTTACAATTTTTTCAGTTTATAAATCTATTATCCTTAATGTGATATAATTAAAGAATCTTCCATCAATTGAGAGTTAAATCCAATATTATATTCGGTGTTTTAAATTTGGGTTTTAATACGATGATTTATTTTTATTAAAATATGAATATTTTAGCCTTATTTACTTCTCTATCAAGTTGACTATGAGTTAGCTTGTGACACCATACATGAAACTTTTTAAGGGTTCATGAAATAGAATTAGGTTTAGTTCCAAGCAGGTAGATCATTATATCCTGCCAATAATTATACATGTGTTCCACACATATAATCTAAACTGGTTTCCTTTTTCATTTTTCGTATACTACTATACCATTATATTTCTATAATTAGTTAGGAAAAAATTATAATATTTACAAAAATTATACAATACTTAATATTAAATGAAATTCTATTAAAAATTATTAATTATTAATTTAATAAAATAATAAATGATAAATATAATATAATAATAAACATATATTTTCATAATATTATTAAGGTATAATTTATAAATTAAAATAATAAATGGAGAATATAATGGATTTAAAATGGTTTAATAATGTAATTTTCTATATTAAAATTACATTGAGTATTCAATGGATATGTTTCAAAAATTAGAAAATATTTACTATGAAATTCGAAATGAAAATTGTTTAAAATTATCTAACAATTAATTGGAATATTAACAATTGATTATTTTTAGAATAAAAATATCACAGGATAACATCATATATTTATCAATGGATATTCGTATTACCCATTTATTCTTCAATGTAACCATTTAATTATGATTTTATGTATATAAAATATAAGGTTGAATGTTTGTATAGTCTGGTGAACTTCCAAATAGATTTTGGGGCTAAAGGGGAAGCAGATGGGCATCACAATGTTTTTCTTAAGTAAGAGGAAATCCAATTAGAAACCATTAAAACCAGCAAATGTTATAAAATATATTTAGAATGGTCTACGAACTGTTAGGCATAAAATGTGAGGAGTTTAGGATAGGGTCTTCCGAAATAGTATCTAATGCTTGGTAAAAACATGGTATGTCTAACAGTGTGAACTAACTATGCTCGGGGTAAAAGTGAGATCCTAAAAAAGTGGTCTCACATATTTTTTTCTCTAACTCCTTCATTTTTCTCCTTTTTAGCACTATCTCAGGATTCTTCACTTTTAAAATTTATAGAACAATTCTCAATATAATTAGAATTGATCTAAAGGATTCCTTATACATTTTGATGCCAGATTCATATGGAATGTCATGGTTATACAACATTTTTGTTATGTTACCTTAGATCAACTTCTCCCTTTTTCGTGGATTCATATACATTCACTAGATTATTTTATACCAATTATTTTTTTTGTGAAATAATTTTATATTTTATTTTCATTATCATGTTAGGTTAATATATCTTAGGTGGTTTCATGGGGAATAGACCCAGTTTCTTGGGCACTATTCATACATTTTTTATTTTCACCAATACCTTTGAGATAGGTAGCATCACTCTAGAGTCCAATTTTTATAAATGATTTGAATTAATTTAAATTAAATATTTTGTTTTTAATATATGATGAATTCTACATTTAACAATCATTTAAAACCCTCTTTATTGATAGTTTGTTGAATGGTGGAAATCTGTAAAATCAGTGTCAACGAAAATTTTCTTTTCATCTTGATCATAAAATAAGTTTTTAAAATGGATATTTGTTGAATTATTTTCACATGGATTTCATTAATATTATTAAAATAAATGGAATTTTTTATTGAAATTAAATGGTTTATTAAAATCGTTTGTAATAATTATTTTTAATAAATGAACAGTTTTATTTTAAATGGTTAAATTAGATATTTGAAAAGGGGTTGGAAGATATTGGGTTGCGAGTGAGTAAATTTTGAAAGGACTTAAATGAGGGATTTGTACAATTTTGGTTCATGGTACGTGGCCTTGGAATAGGGGCTTCAGTTAGTGTGACATTGGGTTATTTTGATGAGAGACTACTCCTAATTATGGAACTATCAAAAAAAGAATTCATGTGTTGGTCTGTAGTGAACAATGGTATGGTTATGCAAAAATAATAATGATAACTATTTTTATGACATAGTTAGGATTTTATTAGAAATGTGACTTTGTGAAATGTTCGTTAAAATAGAACATCGATACATTTGGTTATAAATTATTTGGGAATATTCTTACATATAATTGTAAACTATTTTGGGAAATGATTTATTAAAAAAATTAATATTTATTCTTATAAACATTATATTATAGTGGCATGAGTAGCGAAGTAAATGGATAAATTCTAATGACATTTATATGACCCTATTCTTTACCAAATTTGTGCTATTTCATATGTTATCTTCTCGGACATGGGGAAAGGTAATGTATCACACATTTTTTGAAATACCTTGTGATACATGGATTATTTGGTGATGTTGGAGCATGGATCCTATAGATAATGGACTCATAGACTTACTAGAGTCTTTATATGTTTTTATGTTGTTTACATTGTTAGTTACCTTTTCTTTTTTTGTAGTAAACATTATAGTGCTTATGATTTAAATGAAGATACTGAAATTTCCTTCATTTATTCATGGATAATATAGTGTGTTTTTATGTTTTTCAGGGTTAATGGTTTTCATTATTAAAGGTAAAATATTCCCCCACATTTATTTGAAACCCATCCACATTTATTTCCATCTTTTGGCTTCTTGTGGATGTTTCATATGGAATAGTGTCGTCTTCCATCCTTCTCATGGAAATGAGTAGAAAGTTGGATGTTACAAATGGTATCGAATTATGGATTCCAATTAAGTTGATATATGGTCTTGATCATTTCATGGGACCAGATATATAGTGGTTTTATTGATAATCATTTGGGTTTATTGAGTGTTCATCATTATTTTTCTATTCTTACCAAATCGGTTGATGTAGGGGGGTCCACTCTTGACTCCTCTTAGTAGGACTAACTAGAATACTTTCAAATTCGGTATTTTTTGTTATATTAATATTTAATTGCCATTGAAAAATCTCTGAAAACCCACTTTAAAGATAGTTTGGTGAATGGATGAAATTTGGAAAATTGGATTTCTAGAAATATTTCTTTTGATATTTATTTTTAAATAAGAATTTTTTATTTTTTATTTTTTTTAGATTAGTGGCACAATGATTTAATTATGACTCACTAAATATAATTAATTATTTATTATAATTAAATGTTTCATTTTAAATTTTTAGTTTTATAATTTTTAAAAAATGAACACTTTTAATGAAATGGTTTCAATGGTACTAACTTGTTATTTATTTTCCTAGCAAGTGGTATTAATTTCCTTGGACATGGAGTTGAATTTATTCTTACATATTCCTTAAGAGGGAATATTTTAAAGGATTGTGATTTTTAGGACATAAAATATAGAGCAGAAAAAAGACATAGCTAGCCTTTTTAGGAAAAAGATCATGATACCAGAGAGTTTGGTACATAATTGTTTTGGAGACATTTAAATAATAAAGGAACTCTCATTGTCATGGGTTTACCTAATGAGTCGACCATGACATGAATTAACGAAATTAATTCCAACTAAGATTTAATATTTAATTTTGAAAAATAATATATTTTTTGATGCATTATGTTGATTTTTGAATAAAGTTAAAATTGTTTTCAAATGAATGATTGTGGAATGGGATTGAATGGAATATTTAATAAACAGGCTTGATTTTAA
Organism: Viscum album; assembly: GCA_963277665.1. Taxonomy (NCBI): domain Eukaryota; kingdom Viridiplantae; phylum Streptophyta; class Magnoliopsida; order Santalales; family Viscaceae; genus Viscum; species Viscum album. The sequence continues at coordinate 574,182,593 of OY728161.1, read as the reverse complement.
TATGAATGAATTTATAATTATGAATGAATAAAAATGGAAAAGGATTATATTAGAATTAAATGTTGTGATAGTTGTGGTGATATAATTTGAAATTCTAGGCCTTCAATTTTCAGTGTTTGAGACTTATATAGTATTTAGGTTTTATTGAAAATTACAACCAGAAGGCATCACAGAAACCAACAAGAAGGAGATACGGAGAATGTGGTTACACCTAAACCAATTGGGAACCAAGATCTAGTTTAGTGTAACATCCATGATTCCATTATATAAACACATGAATTCTGAGGGATGATCCATGACTGGTGGATCAATCCATCTCGTTCATGAAGTAGAATCAACCAATTTTTTTGTGATTCTAAACCAAAATAGGTGACAGTGTGGCTAAAGAGGGTGAATCATATCATCAATTTCAATAGAACATATTTGTGATTGAGAGTTAATCTATCAACATATATGATTGAGGATCATGCATGCCAGTGGTCGGAACAAGTAGTCCAGGATAAAATGGATCAAGGCCTTAGTTGGGAGGATTTTGAGGAATATTAAAATAATAATTTATATCCTCACATGTTCAAGATTCAAATAATGACATAATTATTCACCGTGAGGTAAAAAAATATATCTATCAAAGAATATGTTTCTAAATTATTAATTTAGTTTTATTTTCTCCCGAATGTTTACTGACAGTGGCCTTGATGGAATGAAAACTATATTCATGTATAAGACATGAAATTTGATTGAATGTTGTAGTGATCCATATTACAGATTATATAGAGATTGTGAGTAGAGTAAATGTGAATGGATGTTATATCATAGGAACATTCATAGAAGGAGGTATGAAGATAGCTAAGGGAAATGGTGGGATCTCAAAAGATGGGAGAAAGAGGAATAGTGACACCAATTTCCAAGGATGTAATGGGACTCAATATCATACTGATAGATATTTGAACCATCATTCATGACCCATGAGAAAAGTGGGATTTCTTAAATGTGGTTTCCATGACCACATATTTTGAGTGTATGGACATCCTATAGTATTTTATAACTACAAGTAGATGGAAAACCTACATTTAAATTGTTGTAGTGCTCCGAGTATAGGTGCTCGAGACACCTCTAAGGTGTCACAATCATTGTATTCTTCAATGGGGAGATGACAGCAGAATCAAGCATGTCAGTGGACCAGGGATGTATATGGTGATTTTACAAATACCATGACTCCTCATCAAAGGAAATTCCAAAAAATAAATAAGTAGATGAGTAATAAAATGATTCAATTGTATGGAGGTGAGTAGGTGATTGTTGATGATCATGCCAGACCATCAAGGGTGAGAGGTACAATCCTATTTAATTTAACCCTTATGAAGGTAATAATTGATAGTGGTTCATGATATTCAATCATGTCTTCTTGTACGGTTAATTATTTATGTACAAAACCTCAAATGATGTCTTCCATGGTAAAGAATCAAACTCATGTTATTAAAGGATAATGATGAGATTTTGTGTGAAGAGCATTCTCTATAACAATTGATGGAGATGAGTTGTACTGGGACTTATCAATTTTTGAGATGGTTGACATTGATGAAATCATGGTTCTGTGTTGGTTGAAAACATTTAAGGCTCACGTCAACTATATTACCAGAACCATTTTTTAACAACTATGGATTGTTTTTAGAATATCATTACAAGAAAAATTGTAGTAAATACCAGAGAAACATGTTTTTTTTAACCAGTAGTGGGAATACTTACTTACATGTTGGTGGCATTGACCTTGGTATATATATAATAGTTTAAGGATATCTGTTCTCCAATATTTTTGGATAAACTTATATTTGAATTTCCTTAAAACATATCATGGTTACTACTTATAATAGAATTGTATTTTATGATTTATCTATTACAATGGAAAAATTAAATTTCACTTCCATCATATAGTATGGCACCGACAAAGTCAAGGGAATTAAATGTGTAGTTGGAAGAGCTAGAATACAAATGTTTCATTCAGAAAAGCACCTCTCTATCAGCATGAAAAATCATTTTCGTATAGAAAGATGATGTAACTCTATATACTTGGGTGAGTTATCAAAATATTGTCCAAATTATGATAATGAATAGATATACACTTCCATGTATCGATGAAATGTTCTATCAATTTAGGAATGATCATTAGTTCTCTGAAATTGAATTACAATCTGAATATCACCAATTTCGATTATTTAAGGAGGATATTATTTCCGAAGTTGATATTGACCATATTAATATGTATTCATGCCTTTTAGTACTACAAATAATACATCAGTATTTATGGAATTTATGAATTGGATATTTCACACATATATAGATTCTTTTGTGGTGATGTATTTCAATGACATATTGTTGTATTCAAGGACCATTTATATCAATGAGATATAATTATATATAGTGATGGGAATATTAAGAGATAATATCGTGTATGATTAAATATATACATGTGATTTTTTGTTACAGAAGGTATGCCTTCATGGCATTTTAATTTCGAAAAAATGTTTTTAGTGGATCATGAATCGATTGAATCCATTATCTATTCGAAAGTGCCCAAAAATAACATTGAGATAAATAGATTTGTTGTTCTCTTAGGATATGATCAAAAGTATTTTTAGGAATTATCATGACTATAATCACCCATAATAGCTTTGAAAAAGAATAATTTTCAATTCCAATACATTTAGGAATGAGAGAGATCATTTCAACAGCTAAACAATCTCTTGACATCATCAGATATCTTGATTTTTCCATAATTAATATAGGGGATGTTGTGTATTATGTTGCATTGAGAATTGGGTTGGGATATGTTCCCAAGTAAGGAGACCATGTGGTTTCTTAAGGTATAAGGAAGTAGAGAGTTCATGAGAATAACTAACCCTCAAATGATTGGGAGTTTGATGTGCTTGTCCTTGTTATTAAGACATGGCGTCATTATCTCTTTGTTGACAAATTTACTATGTTCACATATCATAATATATTCAAACATATATTATCACAATTGGATTTGAATCTGAGGCGAAGGATATGGATTTATTATCTTCAATATTTTAAATTTGACTAGATGTATACACTATGAAATGGTAATTCGGTGGATGTGGCATTCAGTAAAAGTCATAAACTCAGTTGAAAAAAGAATATTCATATGAGTGGTAGTTGATTTTTATCCTAATTGATATGCTTTTTGACTCTGAAGTATGATGTGATGTTGCAGTTTTCTTTTTAGATTCATTGATATGTAATTTGGTAAAAATGGTTAAAGAGAAACAAAAATCTAATGCAGATTGCCCAGTTATGAGCTCCAAAGGCAATGGTGTGCAGACCATTAAGGGCTGTAATTTTAATGATAGTTCAGTTTTTTGGTCCATAAATAGAATGTATGTACCTATTTACTTTTTGGATCAACTTCTTCATGCTTACCAATAATCCAGATGTGACATATGTCCATGAATATTTACAATATATAAGTTGTTGAATGAGGAATTTTGGTGGATTGTTATGTATGTAAGGGGGATGAGATTTTTACAGAGTGCATAACTTTTCAGCATGTTTTGTAAGAACATCAATGACAAGTGTGTATGTATTAGTCATTACCTATCCCAGTGGGGAAATGGGAGAAAATATCCAGGGATTTTTTATAGGTCTCCAAATATTGACTCAAAATCAAGATATTATATGGGTGATAGTGGATCCGGTGACAAAGTCGGCTCATTACATTCATATTTTTTGAAACTCATATAGTGGATGATCTTTCTAAAATATGTATCCATGAAGAGGAAAATAGACATGGCATTCTATTTTGGATAATTTTTTATATTTATTAGAGTTTCCTATAACATTTCTTAAAATTCTTACGGATATCCATTGCGAGTCTATTGATTATGAGTATAGAGTATCATCCTAATACGGATGGTTAATTCAAAAGGATGATACTAATGTTGGAAGTAATGTTGTGGGATTCTATACTGGATTATGGTGGATCGGGGTAGGATTATATACCCTTGGTGGATTTCATATATAGTAAATATTAATAGGCATCAAAATATATGGCAGTAGTGGAAGAATTTTATGGTTATTTATTTCATTCTCCACATTTTTGGGTTGAAAGAATTGAGACATCATTATTTTGGATAATCCTTTTCCATGAAATGTTTAAAGATATTCTGTTGATCAAAAATAGGCCAGCGATGACTCATATTCATGATAAATTCTGTGCAGATCATCGTCGAAGTCCACTGTTGTTCGCAGTGAGAGATGATGTGTTCTTAAAGATCTCTCAAAGGATTGGATATCATTGTTTTGGGATGAAGTGCAATTCATATACTCAATATGTTTACCCATTTAAGATAATGGAATCTATTGGAGATGTGGAATATTAGTTGGAATTTTCCCCATGGGATCATAATTTGTTTACTATTTCAGTGGATAATGTGTTTCATGTTCTAAGTAGAAAATTTACTATCTTGATGTTATCCATGTCCTCAGATTGGATCTTGTTGTCCTATATCTATATGCTTCATTGGTCATATCTCAGGGTAGATTGTGGATAGGAAAGTTAAATTCGTCTATTGAAAAATAATTTTTTTCATTCATGTTTTTATGGAAACATGGTTAGATATAAAAATATACATTGGAACACGATAAGAAAATGAAAGGTCAATGGCCGGAACACATTCAAGACAATGATGGTTTTATACTCTATGTGGAAGGACATACCAACGGAGGAGAGAATATAGTAACAAATGTTTTAGTTATGTAACCCTTTGTTTATTTATTTTATATAGATAATGTATTAGTGTGAATGTTTGGAGTATGTATATTGATTTCAAGGAGATTTTAGGGATAAATGGGTAGTGCACGGGCTATGTACAGTTTTTCTAAACAATGCATAAATCCTCGGGGAAACCATAAAATTTGTATATGTTGGATATTAAAATCAGAATAGTGTGTGAATGTTTAGGTATACCAAGCGAGGAGGTTGTTCGATGATCTTCCAGTGTATTAGCTAATGCAAAGTGAGAGTATGTTTTCTCTAACCGTGTGATCTAACTATTTATGAGGTCAATGTGAGATCCTAAAAAAGTTGATCTCACACAATTTTGAATAATACTCCCTCTTTTTCTTCATGGAATACCTAGCATGGGATTATTCTTCATTGAAGGATGGATAACCTCTTCCATGTGAATTGGAATCGATCTAGATCTTTACATTAGTATTTAAGTGCCCAATTTTTGCTGTATATCATCATTCTACATATTTATTTTCGTGTTTCTTTATATATACTTATCCCATCATCCTAGATTCATATATATAGAATAATAATGGTTAGATCAATGATTATTGATGAAAAATAAGTGGATATGCTTACATTATCAATTTAGGGGAAGCGATCATAGGTGTTTTCATGGCGAATCGACCTAGTTTATTTTGTGTTGTTTGTCCGTTTTTTTTCACGAAAATAGTTGAGGTATGTGACATCAAGATCAACTCTTCTTCATAGAACATATTGGTGTTATATTAAATTTAATATACTTTGAATATTTTATGGTGAATTGGCAATTTGGAAATCATGGGAAACCCTATTTAGTGACAGTTTGATGAATAATGGAAATTCAGAAAATATTGTTTATTGAAAATGTTCTATTGATCTAGATTTTAAAATATGGATTATAAAATGGGATATTTTTGGAATATTAGAATAAATAATTTAATATAATTCCTTCAATGGAAGGAATGTATAATTTATGTTTAATGGTTGGTTGGAATTGGTTGTTTTAATGATTTTTAATAAAATAAATGTTTTGTTGAAATGGTTTGAATTGGTTCATTGAAATAGTTTTTCCATACATTAAGTTTTTTTTAAGATCATGTTGAAGGGCCCTGAATGAGTGAAGTTTACCATTGTGGAATAAGTTGACCCAAGATCGGGTTTTTCTGTCTATAGTATATTATTGGATTTAGATGGGACACTACTCATGAGTATGGAACTATCAATCTAGAATGAATGTGTTGGTGTGTAGGAAATAATGGAGATATTATTCCCAAAAATTAATGAAAAATGATTTTAAGGCACTATTTTTATTGTTTTTTAAGGAATATGACTTGATGAAAAGATGGATAAAAGATACGTTATGTACTTTTGGTTAAAAATGGTATTGGAACATTCTTATATCATGTTATAAACTATTTTAGGAAATTTTATTATATAAACTATTTTATATAAATGTATCTATCCTTTTTATCCTAGTGGAGTGGGTTGTGAATGAATTGTCGGAAACCAACTGTTCTTTATACTCATCATTTCTTTTTTCACTTTGTGTTTTTGTAGAGGTTAACTTCTAGGACCTGGGAAAAAGTTATTTGCCTCGTGTAATTAGAACCACCTAGTGATACAAGATATATTGGTTGATGTTGAATCATATAGATTGTGGATAATGGTGTCTTGGTCATCCTAGAGTGTTTTGTTGTTTTTACACTATTTACATTGGTTGTTTCATTATCTTCTTATATAGTACACATTGGTGTTTTTTTATATAAATTATGTGGTTGAGTTATCTTTCATTTATTTATGCATCATATAGTGATTTGTTTAATTATAATTGTCTAGAATAATGGTTCTATTTCATAAAGGCTAAATCATCCTCCACTTGTATTTGGAACACCTTGCATTTATTTCCATCCTTTTGAATTTTAGGGATCTCACATAAGTCCTATTAGAATCATCCCACCATCTGAATCTATAGACGGTAAGGGATGTTAAAATATTGTAACATCCTGACCCAAGAGGGTTTACCTATAGATAATTTATAATCATTTAACCTAACCTATATTCAGATGTCACTATACATAACAATAATATTTATAATTATTAAGCATATTGTGTGGCCTTTTCACCCACATCGATTAAATTATGATAAAACATATCATTTATATAGCATTAAAAATTCATTTCAATGTCAATCCATACCCCTTAGATGGTGGTTGGTTCAATTGAGTATTAATCTTAATGATGTAAATTCATCAATCAAAACCAAATGGGCTCCATTAAGGGGTTTGAAACCTCAAAAAAAAGTAAATATTAATGTACAGGAGTTCTATTACATAGTTTATTTAACTATAAAGGTATAAAATATTCTTTTTATGAACATAAAAATGTCTAGTGTGAGAAATGATATTAGTATTTCATTAAAACACATGAAATTTAATTGATAATTACAAAACCTTGTAACAAAGGACCATAGATGACCACTCATCGGGTAACTTTTTTCCATGACAAGAAGAACTAGTGAAATTTGAATAGTGAACCAATTCAATAAAAAGAAGACATATGATATCTAACATAAATATTGAAGGATATAGGAAGATACAAAAGGAAATGATGAATGGTTATTCGGGAGAACACCATTATAAACTGACAAGATGGATATTCATGAAAATTGAGACAAAAAGTTATGTTTATCACAATACATAACTGAGGATGATAGAGATATTCCATAGTTGATACATAGTGTATATATCCACTCATGGGATTAAAAAATAGAGGGTGATAATTAATAACACTCCAAGAAAAAAATGGTAAATACCCCCACCCCAAACAAATTATGGTGTCTCACGGTTTGGCCACACAGTCGGCCTATGCATGTTCCCATAGTGCACTAGCCACAACACAAGAACACCACTTATTTGGGCTAGGAACACAATTTTTCTAACAATAAAATTAAAATATAATGTATCTATTAAAAAGTATTTTTATTGTTCAATATCTTGTATCCTAGTTCTCAGAGTTTTATAAAGTAATGTGTCCTCCAACTACGCACTGAGTAGTCCACACATCTGAGTCCCGCAGTTCACATTAATCGTGTGAAAACCATTGGTCCCACTCTTCATGTCCTATTTCTAGACATTCATTCTCCTAAAAATACGTAAATGATCCCAATACCTCTCATAGGTGTTAGGAAAATTTTACCATGTTGAATCAAGGAAATTGAACATGAAGATAAATGATTTATACATTATCAATAATAATGGTCGCTACAACAAAAATTTATTATTTAATTGGAGATGATATAGATGTATTTGGTAAATATGGGACCATCTGATCAATGATATTCTCATTAAGCATCTACATCTTTTTCTTACTCCAATTACACTTAAGGTACTCATATTTGGTTACATAGAACCCATACTAGAGGATCTTAACCACCATGTAGGTTATTCATTACATGATCTTTGATACACATTCAGTACTCCTCAAAGGAAGAATTAACATATAACAAATCCTTATAAATATATAAAAAATACGATGGTTCTAGATAATATGTAATCCCCTAAGGCACATGAAAAAATTAGTACATAAACATGAATGTATGAGGTAGTTTGATCCTCTAAGACACTAGTCCAGTCATCCCTACAACCAATAAATTCTCAAATGAATTTAGTTAAAATATTGCATTGCCTCTTAATCCATTTATTGAACAAACTGGTTAAAACATTATTTAAAACATGACCTCCATCCTAAAACATTAGAGGCCATCATTAGAAATTGGTATATGATTTCTACTAGGAATAAGAAACAAAAATCTCTTTCTGATCAACTGTACCCACTCTGATGTTTCTTGAATGAGATATTTATAATGGAAAGATACACCCCCACCTCTAACAAGAATATAGGTGATCAGAATTTCATAACATACAATGCCTTGTAAGTATCCAATTTGAGGGTAGGATGAATGCTGATGTTATAAGGGTAATCATCCCGGGTTATGGTGTTTTTCCAAGAACACCAATAGTCGATGATAAATAGACCGGTTATATCATATCACACTTGTATCTTACTATCTTTTAAAATCTTTATGAGGGAGACATTTCATGCTCATAGTCACCTATGAATCAAATAATACAAAAAATTGATTCATGATCATTGATGTAAAATGTTAATCCTAGTTAGAGATGATATAGATAGGTTCTCCATGAAGACTTATGACCTTTATCCCTTATATACTCTTTATATCATCTTCCAATAAGGTCTCCCAAATAGAACTGATGTTTGATACAATTTTTAATCGAGAAACGACTACCAAAACTATTTTTTATTGATTTCTTATTGGTAAACAATTATGAATTCCATGGTGAAATCATCCCATTTCTAATTGAAAAGGGATAACAGTTGTATGAGTACTTATGGTTTGGGATGTTCTTCTTTTAATTACTCATAGGTGGAACATTGTCAGTTAAGTACAATTATCTATTATTTCATACCATTCCCCCAATATTAGTGACCAATGTCCTAAATTAATCAGGTATACTCTAGGATGTATTTACCAATATAATGGATAATATTCCCAAATAAAATAATATTGAATTTTTGCAGGACCTTATTCATTCCCATGTCTCTGTAATATATAATCCACATTCATGGTCAATGTATGGTATATATCCTCATCTGAGATATGCTATTTCTTGAATAGGACAGAAATATTTTATTAAAATCAACATTATATGCTACAAAAAGGTAAATATCATAAATATGGATGATAGAAGTGTGTGATCATGGGCCTTCTAACCCTCAATAAACATCTATAAAAATAATGGCATATACTTCCACTCATCAATTTACTCCTAAACGATATGTGACTGAGTCTTTTATATTTGATAATCGACAACTACATTTCATTTTCCATGCATATATGCACAATAGAAATCAAATGATTCCATGTATTCAACCCTTCCACAATTTATGGGATTCTGATCCCAGAATGAAAAGATATTATTGAGGCTACTAGGATAAGTGAATACTAAAAAATTTCCACCATGAAAATAATTCCTCCAAAATGATAAAATTTGTAAAAAATACTACATAAAGGTCATACATATAGTAATTACTAACATAAGGCCTTATAATATTCTATATACACAATATGAAATTCTTTTACTACATAAAATGTAATCATAACGCAATACATGATGTGTTACAATACAGAATATAGATTATTCCCTAATATTGTATAATAATGATGGAAAATGAAGTAAAATAGCCCCTCTACTCCTAATATGGTCTTTCATAGACTAAGGAATATATTAGTTTTACATAATGATTAGTGAAGCCTATATGAGATGTTATATGGTGTGTGAAATCCTAGATGATGAACTTATATTACATGGATTTCTATAATAAACTCTACAAATCCAAATGTTCTTCACATGATTGAATTGAAAAACATCACTCAAATTTTTTGGTTCTAAATATACTACTTTATTTTTGATAAGGATACATTAGAAGTTGAATATTTTTCTTGAATAGTAAAAATTGATGATATTGACATAATTATGCTCCTCTCATAGTTTATCCACCATGTTCTCAAGATGTTGGTCTATGTCTTTTGGTTATATAAATACACTATGATGTCATTCAAAAATATAATAAAATATGAATCAATATTTTTGGAAAACCTAATCCGGAAAATGCATTAAAATATATGGGGGCTCGTAAGACCAAATTTTATTACATGGTATTCATACAATATATTCCTTCTTTTGAAAGCTATGTTATATATCACTATAGTTATAACATGCACATTATGTGTGACCAATCATTATTTTAAAACCCACTATCCTCAAATATCTACTAAAATATGGTTTTCTAATCTAGGAATTGGATATAATTATTTATATTTTATTTTATTTAGCCATCAGTAATCCCCATTAATCATGATTATACAATGCGACATCTTGTAAATTTGGCTATGTTCTACCCATCGTTAAGAGATATGTTGATTAAAAACTTTTGTTTTAAGGCCCTCCAATTTCGTTTAGTATTCCAAATGCTCTGTAGGTTCAATTATTTAAAGAGGATGGGTAGTGTATCCACTTATAGAACTATAAAAATAGTGAATTATCTCTCTATTATCAGAGGTATCCCTAAAAATTCACCAGGGAAGGTATCCCTAAAACTATAAAATGTAGGGTTAAAATAACATGTCTTAATTCATGTTCATATAGATAGATAATACATATCTGATAATCCAATATTTGTATCCCATGATTCTTAAGCCCCATTTAAAATAAATGACATCAAATTCTACATTGTAAGAATTTACTCCACCTTCTAGTGATTTTAATATAACCATTTTGAATTAATAAAGATTTTTACCACAATGGGGAATTTGAAAATACATCAAGATAAATATTTATAAACATGACATGTTTTGGATGAAATGATTCAACATGAATAGATAACCACCTATTTAAAGGGTAAAATAACTGCACTAGTGAACACTCTCTAGGAAGATTCACAACCTGGTATCCACTTCTATGATTACATAGTTATTTCCTATCTCAAGGAATAGACACTCAATAATTGTCATATATTTAAGAATATAAATCAATATAAGGAATGATTGAGGAGGAACACACGTAAAGAAAACAAGAATAATACCTCGATCAATAGAAGGTTCCATATTTCTATCCTCATGCTTAGTATTCACTTTATTAAACTAGTATATGTCATAACCGAGAGTTACATCCATCTTACCATTATATTTCCATCACTGTAAGGAATATTAATCTTGACCATGATTTCTTATTCCCCAAAAATAGCATCATCCTTAGGGGATAGTTTTATTCTTGTTGCCTCCCAAAAGATACACTACCAGACCAACTCCAGAACACATAGTATGTGTAGATCGCCTAACAATACGTACAAGTGGAAATGTTTTTCAGATATTCATAACATGTTCAATAATACAGAAACATGAACAATTCATTGGGTCATATCTACACTAGCATTTTTTGTGTTATGTTTTCCTACATTGGTGACAAATACAAAATATTTCAATATGAATTTATGACATTTTATACAACAAAGAGATACCATAAACTATATTTTCCTCTACTAGAAACCCACTACATATTCTATGTGTTCAATGTCCGTCGATCACTACATCATATTAACTCAAAAAACACTCTTTAATGATTGCTATGTTTATTCTCTCATATATAATGTCAAACTAGAAAACATTAACCAGATATTTTATGGTGTTTTCCATCCCATCCTCAAATAACCTTGCAGTAAAGAGATCATCACCAGATAAGGCTTATGCAAATCACTACTTCATGTTAAAATGGACTGAATATTCAATTATGTAAATGGATAACTACTACAAGATCATGAACTCTTTATCATGATCATCCCTCAATGTCTATGAGAAAAATAATTCATAGTAGATATTGTGTAATTAACTCAATAACATATCACAATTCTATACATCATGTTTATGTACATACCACCATCACATGGAATAAACCCATATAACATAGGATGTGAACATGAACCATCACTCTAGAAGAATCTCCAGATGCCTAAATATAGAAACAATGGCCTTTATCCCCAAAATAATATCATGATTTCTTTTATCTAATAAGATATTGGGGGGATTAATCTACAAAAACTTCAGACTCCACTCTTTTATAGTAATGGATCATTGGAAATATCATTTAATTTAATTCACCATATGATAGAAACCCTCTAAAAATTATTCTTCAGGTACCATTTTTGGATTAATATGTGCATACATTGGTGGAACTATATCACAAATCACGGGTGTCTCTAGTACCACAACCTCTAGAGAAAGTTCACCACTACCACCCTTTAGTACGACTCAATGATATTTTAGTGGTATGATTCTACAAGGAAAAATGAATTCATTAGGAAACAATTATCGGTTGAATGATGGAATATATAAAAGTATATCAGGTACATAGATTTTGTGGGAAAAACATCACACATATAAATCTTCTCATTAATCCAAGTCTATGTTCAATGGGAAACCATAATATACCTTAAGAGTCATAATAGAAACCACTAACTACCCATTCTAAATGGTTCGTGTTTTTATCCTGGTCATATGTCACATAGATGAGGATCTAATATATAGAGATAAAATTTAATTTTATAAAGGAACAAAAGAGTTAATTTTAAATTAATTTCACATTTAATGGTAACCATTTTATTTAAATGTTTAAGAAAATTTATGTTCATATTTTTATATATGGTTATATCTCAATAAATCATAGCCCGGTTCAATGTATTACCATTTCCAATTTAAAAATCCCATACTCCTATAAATTTAATGTTTCGCATTAATAATACACAAAATGGCCTTTACATCAGGTAGTATGATTTTTTTGGTACATCAATCCCTTTTATCCAATATCCCCAATATGGTATTTTTGTCCAAATGTCTTTTTATCATCAATATATATAGTAAAAAACCTTTTATAATGATGTAGGAACATTAAATAATCTATCAATTTCATCCTATAAACAGGGATTGGAAATTTATTATAATAAACTAAGATGAATATATAGGTATAAGGAAAATCCCACCGAAAGTAAATGAGGTATGGTATAATGGATGGAAAATAAGCCCTAATATTCCTATGAAGATTAATGGGATGATCACCCCTTTCCATAGTATTCCAATTATAATATGTTCAATAATTAAAACGTATGGAATATTGACAAAAAAAAGGATTTTCATCGAACAATGAAATAAATATAACTATAATATTTCTAATAATAAAAAAACAACTCATCCTACGTACTTTTGGTTTCCCATATACATGGGTTAGGTACACCCTGGAAAAGAATTCACATGTTTGGAGTGTGACAAAACATTTTTACATTTTCATTTATGGGAGATCTATGTTATGATGATTTCATGAATTTCATTATATGTCTTATTATTTCAATCTTTTGTAAGGTTTTAAATGTTAACCATTCATGCAAAATAATAGTTCAACTATGAAGGTGGTATTTATGTAATGATTCTGTGTTAAAAAACATGGATAAAATGATATTTATTGATTAACCTTATTTTAAGGATTTCCATAATATTAACTATTTAAATTATATTAGTGTGGGTTTAGAAAAGTAAAAAATGTATGTCGGATGATAACAAATCATGTTTCATAAGGAATCGGGTCTTCAAACCATGACCGATGGACTGTAAGAATTTCACACCTAAAAGTATCTTACACGATGTCCACGTTTATGTATAATTATTTTTGATCAATAATTATTTGTGATGAAATGTTAGTTTTAATTTTTAGGTTTATAGATAAATTTATTAACCATATTGGGTTTTTATAATAGTTTTAGATATATATTTATTCTTTTTATTCTTCTATGGTCCTTAATCTGTGCTATATGAGTATTTTAGTGCTTTAGGAATCTATGTTAATTTCTAGAAATTAGTTCTTTGATTTAATGGATCAATTAGAAATAGCTAAAATCAAAACCAATGAATAAATATTTTTTTATTTTTGGTCAAAAAATAATTACTCAATTATAGGATAATGATCAAAAAATAAAATCTATTATCATAATACCTTAATCATTTTTGATCAAATGGTGTCATAAATCATCAAATATTTTTGACATTGAGTACCTTAACTAGTCATTGATCATTCAATTCTCTGTGATTGAGGACCTCAATCAATCCCTTCAAATAATTACACTTTTCTTCCATGTCCAATCGTGATACCCAACCTATTTTCTCCTATGTGGAAACCAAGTTATATTTTACATTGGGTATCTATTTTTTCGATGTTTCCCTATTAAATGGAACAGTATGTAATCACTTTTAATTCATGGGTTTCTGTGAATGATACATTGAATTATTAAACCATTTATTTCCCATAGATATATCAAGGAAAAAATTTATTTTAAAGGGGAAAAATGAAACACACAATGATTTTGGGAATATTTTTCGAATTAATCAATCCTTTAAGATATTTTTCATTTCATGGTTCACTGAATATAGTTGTTTTTATATTAAAGAACTATTTTTGTATTATTTTATTTGGAACCCGAAGATAATCATGGACCACAAAACATATGAAAATTTACCATATCTACACTGATCACCAAGGTTATATTCCATTATATGTAACAATTAATATCCTATATGACATATGTATCAATTGAGATCAAGGTTTACTAAACAATAATATATTAAAAAAATATGATATAATAATATAAACCCACTAGGTTGAGTTAGAGTTTATGAATATTATTAATTAATTTATGAAATTATATAATCTATAAAATATAACATGATTTAGAAGGATACAAAATAATTATAAATGAAAATAAAAATTGATTTTATATAAAAGGAAATAATATTATGGTCACAAGGATATTTTAGCCCATTAAATAAATTTTTCATTTTTTTCTGTGAATACAATAATTGAAATAATGTTTTTTCACATGGAACATTGACATGGCGTATGTTACACGCAATATAGAGATTCTTTGAGACATCATATTGTTGTTTTAATTATTTAAACAAGATAGTAATAAACAATTAATTAAAACTTATTAATATAAATATTAACAACTTCTAATAAAATATTTTTTATAATTTTTTATATAAATAAAACAAATTGATATAAAAAGATATGATTTTATATTAAGTCTTTTTATATTTAAAAATAATGTCTTCATGAAAGAATGATTTTTAATAACCTTCTATGAATAATAAATAAAATTAATGTTAGAAAAATATAAAAATTTTATTTATGAAATAAAATTTGTTTCTTAAATAATAATTTATAAATTACTAAAGTGTGTATTTTTGGGATTTCACTAACAAACGGCGTTTTTGGATGAATAGATAAAATTCTAAATTTTAATTGATAACATCATTCTAAATAAATTTATTTATAATGTTTAAATATGTTTTAAATTTGTTTAGTTGATCGGGAAGATAATTGTTTTATCAATTAATAAAATTTTGGTCATTTAATCCAATATAAAATTGAAATTCTATATAAATACATATAAATTATCATTTTTACATTAAAAATCACACATTGTGAACCTAACTGTATGATTAATTTTAACATATATTTCTACCACTTATGTGGTAATAATATATTAAAATTGATTCCATATTTTGAAGAATAATAATTATTAATTTCCAATAATTTTAACATTTCATTTATCCAAAAATATTTGTTGAAGTGAATGAAATAAAATAAATCGTTTAAAAGAAAAATTGGCATAATAAAGTACTAAACCATTAACATAAAACCTAAAAAGAACTATAATATTATAAAAAAAAACCATTATATATATATATATATTATTCTACCCTTATTCTTCCGTTATTTGTGTATATTGTATTTTTATGAAATTTTTTAAGAATAAACCTGGTTACAACTTACTTATTGTCAAAAATTCCATGTGGGTCTTTTCCCATCCATACAAAAACAATCCACCACCTCTACCCACATCCATGCATCTCTAAATCCTATTGTATGGAAATAATTTCCATAAAAATAATCTCCCAAATTCCCTTCCATCCTTCTAGTAATATTCCATTTGTTTGAAGGAATACCATGGAATCCTTTTGACACAATCCCAAAGGAGTTACCCGATAATTTGGTAAAGCCATCTCTCAACTCCCTTATTTTATTTACTTCTCCAACACCATAAAATATATTTGTTATAATATTATATAAACAAGGTAAAACTAACTATCTAGGATTTTTTGATGTAAATGGTCCATCCTACAATTATAAAAACCACCATCTAATGGGTAACGAACATACAGTTTCTGTGTACGGTAAACTACTGCCTCACCAAATGACGATTATTCAATTTTCTATTACCATCAACTATGGTTAAAATTATGATGGAAACTCAATTTATATATATCATATATTAAATATAATATAACTTTATTATTTTTTATTTTTTTACAACCCAAATTCTTTTAACATTACATTTAGTGTTAATTCGATAATTTTGTTTGAAGATATATCGACTACCACCCCTTAAAGAAACGTGAATAATTCATACACCACATGGATTGTATTGAGGAAAATTTTAGTTAATATATATGATATTTATTATATGTAAATCAAAATTAATAAATAAATATATATACATATATATACATATATTTCTTTTACTTTCATTCTATCAACAAACAAATTAAACAAAAATTTTGGTCATGCATATGCACGATGAACCTTATCCATGAAAGGTGTATTCTGTTTCATAATTATATATTCTATGAAATATTATAATACAAATATACTGTATATAAATTAATTATATATCGTAATTTACATTCAATAAATCAGGATATATATTATAAATATAAAATATATAACAAATAAAGACATGTGCGTATAATAAAGTTAATATTAGCTGAAGTGAAACAATAACACAGTATTGTTAACAAGTCCACAATATAATGTTTTAATAATAAAATATGGTACATTATATAATAATAAGGTTCTCTAAATTATTTATAACAAATATAAATATATTATATAGTTTTTTTGAACATGTAAGATGAGTGTGAGGACACAATGTATGGGGATTTCATCATGCGTTTTATTCCCATGACATATATTCTATATTCTCTACCCATTCCGTTTGTGTTTTGTATATACTACAGAATATTTTAAACAATTTATCATATTGCTAAATTTTTTGTGTTTATAATAACAATTTTATGTACATTATATCATGGTGTTGAAAAATCAAAATATACCAAATTGGTAATAATGTTCTTTCTCAATTTTCTTTCCTTCAGAATAATGTTTTGTTATGCCCCAAAACACCTTTTCAAGATGTATATACATCTGTTTTACATTTTAT
Source organism: Viscum album (assembly GCA_963277665.1). Taxonomy (NCBI): domain Eukaryota; kingdom Viridiplantae; phylum Streptophyta; class Magnoliopsida; order Santalales; family Viscaceae; genus Viscum; species Viscum album. The sequence goes on along the minus strand of OY728161.1, from coordinate 574,164,901 downwards.
ATCTTGATTATAATAATTATTGTTCTTATTTAAGAATCATGTAATTTACATTTCTCATATGATATATTATGCACCCATGTTACCATGTTATAAGTGTTTATTAAGACAATTTCATCAATTTTCGAGATTGTTTTTTGTATATGATTCCATTAATGAATTATTATGTTTAATATCTCATGAAATTCATGAAATTTATTTTACAATGGTTATTCATGATATATCCATGTATTGTGAACATTTTCTACCATTTTTTAATCAAAATATATAAGAATCTATTTTTAAGAACGCTCGACATTACCCATAATTTGGTCAGAAATATTTTTTTATTAAAAACCATGTTTTCTAAAAAATGGATTCTTTGAATATTCTACTAATATCCTATTACCATTAAAATAAAATTTTAACTTCTTTTCTTTTATAGGGTTTTTACAAAAATCTTATTTTTTTTCCAAATGAGGGATTTATCTATACATTTTACTAGGTATAAGGAATGTTCTTTTGACATCATACGACATGTAGATATTTGTCCATCTGTAATACTATGAATCTTTATTTTTGTGTTCAATGTTTATTTTTTTAGAAAATGTTTTTTAAATATATTTTGAAGGGAAATTGGTGTATAAAATATTAAAATAATATATCGTCTGTTTTAATGTAAAATGGATTTCAACACTATTTAATATTCTATTATATTCTATAATAGAAAAGGGTTTTCAAAAAATCATCAAGATTATTTTATAATTGTTAATGTACAATGGATTTAAAAATATTCCATGATATCTTTTATAAGATATTTTAAAGGAAAATATTTTTCATTACATTTTCATGAATTATTTATTTGTTATGAAATTATTTTAAACAAAATTATGTAAAAAATGTTTTCTAAATTTGGGGAGCACTTCATCCTCTTCATAGGCCATACCATGGTACAAGTAGCACTACAAGAAGAGGTGTTGAGTGATACTATACATCCCCTCTGACAGTACATCCTAGAGTGGTGAAGATGTATTAGGATCTCTGACATCAGTACTGATGGCCCGGAATGAAGTAAGAAGTTGAAGATTTTGAATCCTGATGTCTCACTTGTCATAAATTGAACACTGAACAGTGTTGGAAGAAGTCTTATGATAACCATATATGGAAAACCTTCCAGTTCCAGGAGGGGACCACATATTCTTGTGAGTCTCTCCTTAATAGGGACTATAAATATTTGGTTGAGGTGGCCTGTTATCACCGAGGTTTATCAGTCCTTCTCTAATACATCAAAGGATTGAAGAGGTAGCACACCTCTTGGCTCTTCCACTGCAGTTGGAGTGGGTTCATGACATCCTCCACATATCCAATCTAAGGATATACATGCATTACCCACCCCTCATCATTGACCATGGTGATATGGATTACAATGATGGGGTAACGTTTACGAAGGTTCTAGTAGAGATTGAGGATCAACATTAGTGGGTCCTTTTGGGGTGGTCGATTCCTATGGTGCATTTTTTCTAGAAGTACACGAGCCTCTAGGAGAGAACATGGGAGCGGGAGGCTCATATTAATTTTCAGTACCGTCTTTTGGTTTTCTTCCTTTATTTTGGTTTTCAGGGATGTAAAACCCTATGTTGGGGTGAATTTATTGTCATAGAAATTATGTATAATTGTTTTTAATTAAATGGAATTATCTTAGAGACCGTGAGATCTTATGGTGCACGATTCGGAGCCATGGATTTCCCATAATGCTCCGTCAAAGTCTGGTTATGTTTTAATTAGCATGTATAAGAACTTTTCAAGAAAATGTTGAATAACTCTTAAACAGAAACTCAGATCATAATTACGAGGGCATCCTTGAATTCAATATGGTAGGTTTACCCTATAGAGATCATATGTTTAGTCGGCGCGGGCCTCCAATGTGAAAACAAAAAAATGGAATAATCATAAATAAAATAGTTAAATAAATTATTTTATTTTTCAAATTCTTATTACTCCCAAATTCTTACTCAGATTGAAAATCTAATACAATGACATAACATGTGAAGGTACACTCTCTTTAGGAAGATTGTAACATTGGTAGGAGTGGGCCACCAGTGCAAGTTAGGTTTTGGTCATAAATAAAATAATTAAGTGACAATTATTTTATTGTAAAATGCATTACGTTTAAACGGAATCTTAGATGGGAAATCAAATAGTACCTTTGGGTTCTTTGGGACGTCTTTCAATTAGGTAGAGCCTAAACTCAGCCGAGGCAGGTCGAGGGTGAATGTAAATAATTTTCTGAAAATATTTTTCGGGTACGTTCAGTAAACATGCATGTGGCGTTTTGTAAAATTTGAACTGGTGCTTGGAATTAAAATATAAGGACACTGTTGAACTCGCAGCACCATTATTCACTTAAGAAGACTTTCACTTCGACCGTTGTAGGTCTAGAGAAAATGTAAGTTTTTGGATCTTTTAACTGAATAAATAAAATATCTTATTATTTAATTTTTATTCAATTCCTCTAATGGATGACTGGTAATGTGGGACTGACGACGTTTTAAGCCAATAAATGGCTTGACCATTCAATTCAACGTAACTGCATAGTTGGGGAATTAGAAAGGTTCGAAATTAATGGTCCACCATTAATCCCACGAATGTTGAATACCCTTCCCCTCTCCTATTTATATGATTCATGGGGAGAGGTTTCGGAACAGCTTCGCCAAGCAAAGATGTGCTGAAAAAGTGCAGTGACGCCAAACCCTTCAAGAATAGAGCTGGTACCCGTAGGAGGTGGTGAGCGACACTGAAACCCTAAACCATAGATCGACAAATGAGTGACGTCATTGAAGGCTAGTTGCGGGGGACAATGAACATCGACCCTCTACCACAAAAGCACGCTCACCATCTTTCATGAGGTATGGTTTGTTGTTTTGAATACCTCCTTACCCATTTGTGATGTTCTTTGGGATTCCAGAATTTTTGAGTTGTTTTCAACCGCCCTAATGTAGAGGGTGCATGAAAAATGAACCAGGAATGACCTTTTTTCAACCATTATTGGATTTTGAGATGTTATTCGCAGTGGAGGAGGATGGAGACCAATGACAGATATGGGAACTGGTGGGAATCGAGATCAACAGCGAGCACCATGGCTGGAAGTGAATATTTCGGTGGTGCAACCACGCCACTAGAGTAGAACCGTAGCCTGTTAGACATGACAGAGAAAGGGCGATGACTGACACTCTGACCTGAAACATGAATGGGATGGCGGCGCACATTCGTGCCACCCTATAGATAAGATCATAATCCTTGTGCCATGGAAGCAAGGTTAGGTGCGGAAGACTGGATGTCTGTTGCCGATGATGGCTCAGCACGTGACTGAGCTGCGCGGGGAAGGCTGGCCATCCGGCCAGCTGGGGAGCCGAGTGGTCTGGGTCGCGCCAACAGGTTGTCTCGGGCGTAGTTGGTCGGGTTGGATCCTATGGGCGGGGTCCGCCCTAGGGATGGACCCGGGTTGGGCTAGGTCAACCCGAACCGGGTCAGGTCAGGCCGGGTCGGACCAGACTCAGACCAACATCCACCCTTTTCATTTTTTGGCCATATCATAAGCCACATACATCTGTTTGGTTAACCATTTACACCATTGAAAACCTTGGATCGATATGGACCTTTTGTTATACCCCACTTGGTTTTTTGATAATTTTTGTGTACGGCTGGGTTGGATCGAACACGAATCCAACCAGGCCCTCAGGACTAAAAGGAGAATAACTTACAGACTGAGCATCCGATTGATACACCATCTATTGTATTTATATCCCTTTTTCGTGGTTGTCCTTTGGGATACATTTTTATTAGACTTCATGGTAGTTGGAGTGTCGACATGTGGCTTGGGAGAGGACCCTCCAGTAATCAAGCGAGCATAGTGTGAGACCCCCCTACCAGGCAATAACATGAGAAAGGGATACTATGTGGGTATGTACATTGGGATCCTTTGTGGTACTGTGTTCATGATTATCACATGGTTTCGCTCTAGGAATCCATGTGGGACTACTCTAGGATCCTACACGGGTCTGCTGTACTAGGATCCTATGTGGGTCTCATGATTTACTTTGATCTTATGTGGGTCTGATGATTTATGATCCGACGTGAGTCTGATGATTTAGGATCCCATGTGCGTCTGACTCTTAACAGATTAAAATGATTTATTAGTTATATCTAATCATCTTTAATAGCATACCCATGATATGCTTAGTGTGAGCTGAGTCATTTCCTTTGTGGTGATACCTTTGTGGTATTCTTCTGTGTGGCATACATGTGTGGTACTATCCTTCATGTTGACACAATGTGGTATTCATCTGTGTGGCGTACCTATGTGGTACTAACCTTCGTGGTGATACCATTGTTGTATACATCTATTTTGAACACATGTTTTGTTCATTCCTTCCTGGTGATACCTTTGTGTTATTCTTCTGTGTGGCATACCTGTGTGGTACATTCCTTCGTGGTGATACCTTTTTGGTATTCTTCTATTTTGGCATACCTACGTGGTACATACCTTTGTGGAGATCCCCTTTGTAGTATTCTTCTGTGTTTTATACGTGTGTGGTGCTTACCTTCGTGGTGATACCATATCATATTATTTTGTGTGGAATACTTATGTGGTACATTCCATTGTGGAAATACCTTAGTGGTATTCTTCTATCTGGCGTACCTGTGTGGTACATACCTTCATGGAGATGTCTTTGTGGTATCCTTCTATGATTTTTTATCTTTGTGTTACTTACCGTAGTGGTGTTACCTTTGTGGAACACTTGTAAATTAGCTAAAAATTTGGTTCTTGTATTTCTTCAGGAATGAGATGTGTAATATTTGATAATTTAGGTATATGTATGGGAATATACCTAAGTAGGGTTGTCACTATTTTACCTGATTTGTGTTTTATCCTTTATGCATTATGTGATACCTTGTGGGTCTCTCATCACCTGCTGAGTATCATTATACTCACCCCCGCACGGGCAATGCCCGCACTTTGTTGTGTTTGGTATAGTCAATGAACAATGCTGACTGAGGAAGAGTGTACAAGGACTAGAGGTAGCATGGATTGGGACCTTAGATGAGGCATTCTTTAGAGATGACGGTTCACGAGCTATACCTACCCTTCATGTAGGATCCTTGGTGGGTGTTCACCTGAGCTGTTCAGCTTACTTATACTTTCCAGTTTTCTTGTTCATTCCAGTTGGGCTTGTATTCTGGCCCATTTTACTTAAAGTACTAACTCTTTTTCTATCCTATTTTCTTGTGTTTGTATCTTTTTATCTTCCCAGTTGCATGTGTTTACAGTTTAAAAAGGAAATGCCTTCCTAGTTTTAGGAAATACACCTTTAGTGCTAGTTGCCAGTCCATGTCCTATGGAAGGTGGGATTGGGGTAGTCACTACACAGGCCCTGGGGGACGGGATGTGGCAATCTCATATTCAATAAGGTTTCAATATTTATGTTAGGGTAACCATGAACACATCAATTACCCCATAATCAATGATATATATTTAGGACCAAAAATTCAGTTGAAATCCTCCCATAAAACCAATACAAATTTTTACTCACCCTTTTAGGGAATCCAACAGTATTTTTTTATCTCCCCTAGTTAAGACAATAGCCAGTTGAAAAAAATACAACGATCCAAACAAAATTAATTTTATAGTGATATCAAGTTCCTCTATTATTTTAACCAACTATAAAATAGATTCCATCAATTTATTATTTTCTATTATATTAAATTGAATCTCTCATTGTATTTTTATTTATAATCCATGCTCCACTGTTTGGTCAGGTGTCTAGTGGTCAACCAGATAATCCTACCACACCTCATAACTAGAGTCACGTAGACTTTATTTCTATCTTGTATCTCTATAAAAAATATAAAAAATTTATATGTTTGGTTTTATGAAATATTTTACTATTATAATGTATAGATTTATATATTTTCCTATAAACCACTAATTTCATGTACATGAACATTCATGTTCGATGAATTTAACCTTCATATCTCTCTAAGACGTAATAAACAATATCTAACCTAGGGAGTTTAGTTAAATTAATGTCCTTGAATTTGATAATAGAGAGGAACTAATCAATTAATTTTTATCATATATCTCATCAATGAACAAACAATTAATATTAATATCATATTTACCAAAAATATAGCATGTATTTTTTAATAGTATTTTTTTGCTTTATCTCTCATAAATCTCAACATGAATATCATACCATTTTCTTATTAACCATCCAAAATAAGAAACTCAATGAGTCCCTCATTGAAATCACGGGTAAACATAAATGAATTCATGTAATAGGAAATGGTGTTTGTGATTGCGTTTATGTTATGAATAGGTGATATTATCGTCAGAAATTTGGGGAATCATATATACTCACTCCATTAGCTGCTCCCTACACAATGATATTAATTTCAATTTCAATAATTAAACCCATATTAAATCCATGAAAAATAATATATATATATATATATATATATGGGGTGATGTTACCTATAGTCATTGTCGTATCAATCTCATGAGCAATCATGAAATATGTTAATGATGATAAATGATTACATTTCCATTAAATTGTGGAACCAAAATACAAAAATATTAAGTCATTAATCCCCACATCACCTATGGATATATATATATATATAAATTATGTAAACCAACTATAATAGTGGAATTAAAATGAATATAGATATATCACACTATATTACCATTGATTTTTTCAGTCAAGCACGTAATGGAAAATATTAATATGTCTCATTCTCTTCAATATAATGCTAAACATAACATATATATAAGTAAATATGATTGTATAAATGATTTCTAACTTATCCCCAACCAATTCAACATCCAACGTCATATCTAGTACAAGTATTAATAATATCGTAGTCATAAACCCAAATATATTCAAATTTTTAATTGTAATCTATATTCAAATCATACCTTGAAAATGGATGAAAACAATACCCTTAAATTTTTATTAATTGTATGACCCATAATATATATAAAATAATATTACCATAATTGATCAGAAATAAGTATTTTAACATCATGTTGTAATAATAAATATATATTCAAATAGATATGCTAGATTTATTACAGTCCCAGAATTGGGAGTTGAGATGAAGAAGTATTTATTAATTAGTTCCATCACATGCATGGTTTCTTTGGAAGCATTCCCCAAAAATTACATTTTTGAATATATATGAATATAAAAAGCATATGGATTAAATATAAAGATATGTATAAAATTAAATATATTATCAAAAAACCCATCCTAGTAGGTTCACATAAAACAACACTACCACAACCCATAATGATCACCAAATATACGAAATATTCAAAAAAAAATTACATCCAATTTCTTATATCCAAAAAACCCACATTTACACAACAAATGATGAAATAATCTATCATAAATAACTATTAATCATATAATTTATCCATATATAGATTTATTACGTACTATTTATTAGATATTTATATGTTATTTATTCATTATATTAAATGAACTCCCATTAACCAAAAAGAATCAATCATTATTTCTATAATTTTAAACATTATTTTACATCCAAAAAGTATCATATAGAATTAAATACATTTATTCAAATCCACTAAACAAAATAGATTATATAATCATGTAAAATATCCCTAATTTCTATTCTAATAGGAAAATTATATTCCAACTCACATCAAGCATTCTTAAAATACATAAACCACCACACTAAACTACCCATTAATTGTAATAGAATAACTAATAATGTCAATTTATTCTGAAATAAAATAAAATATAAATAATAGTTCAAAACCATATTCCAATGAAATTAATTATTCAAACATAATAATTAATTATATTCACATTATTATGAAATAAATCCATTAAATATATTTTTGAAAATATTATTGAATTATATGGAATTATTAAAAAAAATAATAATAAAATGTTATAAATCACATACGTTCATTGATTGAAAAAATATGTAATTGAAAATATGTAATAAAAGTTCACCTCAATAATATTAACTAGTATCAAAAAATATTATAACACAAAAAATATGTGTCAACAATAATATTCTCAATTGAGTTTATTTAGTTTTTAATTATATATATTTTAAAATAATTCATAAAATTTAATAAAATATGAAACATATATGATTACTATTAATTTGATAAAATAAAAGAGAGATCTATTAAATCCACCACCATTCAAAACTCATCACCAAAAAACAAAAAACAATATGAAATTGAAATGATTGTAAAAATATTTAACTCAAAAGGGACAAAATAATTTAATTGAAGTTGTAAATTTTGTAGCTGAATGTATTATATTATCTTTATATAAGTTAGAGAGAGAAAAATATGTTGCAGGGATAATGTATCCTAAATTTTGGATAATTGGAACCAAACCATTATGGTGATTCTAAAGATATATCCTTCTAAAAAACTCTTCATGCATATGAAAATATTAATTTATTTTAGTCAAAGGTTAATAAAAAATGACAATATTTTTTTTTTGAAATATTTATTTATTATTACATTGAGATTGATATTTTATCTAGAATTATAATACAATTATTTTAATGTAATTAACATTATGGAAATTTTATTTAAATTTTAAGAATCATTTTCCAACCAAAGCTATTGAAATGAAAAATATAGAGGAGGAATATATATCTTAGGTCATATATTTCCTAAAAAATCATTATATAAGATAAATAATGTCATAAAATATTATTGTGTATCCAAATTTTCAGATAAAAATACTACAGTTGAAATTTTTCCTATAATGAAAATCTATATGTAATGTATATAGTTAATATGTACATTTTTATCACTCATAAATCGATAATACATAATATAATATGGATACGTAATATATTTTATGTAAGGAACTCTAACGGTATGTTATTTTACATTTTTAATATTCCATTGATAATATATTTATAGAAAATTAATATATTTTCATAATAAAAAAAATATAAGATATTATACACTAAAATAAGTCATTATATAATATATTTATTGATGTTATTAAATATTTTATTTACATGTATTTTTTAAAGTAACAACATATAATTTATTATGAACATTCAAATATATGTAATATAACTTCCCATGATTGAATTTTAATCTTAGTATTCTATTTTGAAATGTGTATAATATTTCCTAATATATAAAATAAATTACTATATAAAATAAAAAAACATTAGATGTTGGGATCCATGTATGGTTTTATATCTACTTAAAATTCAAACAAACAAATATAACTACATATTTACATATAAATTTAATGATTTACATCAGGAGTAGAAAATCTAAATCTAAAAATCATTAAATTATAATAAAATAAAACTTTGTAATGATGAAACCTTCCCCATACAACATAAATAAGTATGAGAACACCGAAAACAGTTGTGAAAATAATAGAAGTGGTTATATAAAATAAGAAACTCCATTAATTAATATGTGGGTAATTAAATTACTATTAAATAATTAATATAAATGAATAATTATTATTAATATTGTTACTATGATTTTTTTAAATTTTCTTTATTATTGGTACACATGTATAATATTAATTTTACTATTATAAATGTTTGATTCATTATAGTGGGATTTTAATGGTTATCTCTCCCATATAATAGTCAAATTACCCTTAAATATATAATTTATTTAGTCATATTTCATAATTAACATAATTCTCCTACTTCCAAAAATTCATATATTAAATTAATATTTTCATTAATTATATTATGATTTTATCTTATATATTTCTCATTATATTAAGAGAATGATATTTCGGAGTACATGTTTATAGTAGTGCACTATATATATATATGTTCTATAGAAATATTTTCTTCAATTGAATAGAATATAATTTCATAATTTTATATAAAATAATATATTTAAAATTATTAAAAATCATCAATACAATCTTATATTCATTATAGTAGATTATTTGGTCTCTCTAAACATGATTAATAATTTCCAAGATCCCGGAAATCATATTTAATAATATTCATTTAATGACATATTTGTGATGTTTTATTAATAATCCATAATATTTTTTTATTTATTTTATATTATATAAACTATATTCATCTAATTTTAGGATTAAATTGTTTTCTGAAATCACAAGATGAAAAATATTTTCATGCATCCTCGAACTACATCAATTCAATTATAGTATTATTACTAGTGTACTTTATTACAACACACCACTTATCCACCCCATAATTTATATTTTTAACCAAACCAAATTTTTACATAATTTAATTTATTCATATAAATAAATTAGAATTTAATTTTTTATAATACATACTAAAAGAGTGACTCATTTCAAAAAAATAATTAAATAAATTTTTTAATTTCTCAACTATATTTGGATGCTCCACTTTAACGATATTATTATTCAAAATCATAGAGTGTTATGTAATTACATGAATGAATGTTCTACACTATTTATATTCAAGATATATTATTGATTGGGTGAATAATTATATTTTTAAACACAATAACTTCACTATTTATTAACCTAATGTGAATAATATTTTTAATTAAGAATTAATTTTTTTAGAATAAAATGCATCAAATTATTTAATCATATAAATTATAAAATATATAAGTATTTTTTATTACCAGATATATTATGTCATATCCCATTGTTATCCATAATCCAATCTATGATATTTTCTATATTTTTCTCTAATATATATTTTATAAATCAATATCCTAATACATTGAATTTATATTCATTATTACCATTATATATAAAACTCGTGGTTAAAATCCACACCCAATAGATAAAGGATATTTATAATTTTATATGATTTTTTTATTTTATTAAACCCTTGATTAATTTAATGCATTAGTTTTTTCATAAATTGTAGAATTTTTGTCATTTAAATATTGTGAAATCAATATTGGTATATTTCAATTAAATAAAATTATGGAAATTAATTTGAACATCATTACCCATGAATGTACTGTAATTTCATGAATTATCCCCCCAAGAGATACCTTTAAAACTCAATTGATCTTCTACACCATCCTGATGATACACAACTCTGGTGGTTTCTCCACTACATGAACCCATCAATAATCTCATCCATGATAATTTTTTTTATTGTTTTATAACATATGTTTCATTGTTGTTTCAATATAAATATTATTTTATTGGATTTTTATAATTTTATTATTTTGATTATCTTCTTTCATTTCTATATAATCCCATATTTTAATATCTATCATATCATGTACTATCATGTTTCTCAATGTTTTGGGAATATGTGTCTCTAATTTTTTATAGTTTTTAATTGAATCAGTTTTTTTGTGGTCAAATTTTTTATGTTATATATGTATGCATTTACCCTGCACACTATTTCAACATGAAACATGATAGGGGATATTGTTCTCAATATACTATGATAAGACTCATAGTTATGTTATTTATGAGTCCATTATAATGTATGATAGAGTTTTTTGGTTCTAAAGACTATCTAGAATAAGTCTTTAGTTGATGTAGAATTAATTTTTTTTGAGACATCTTATAGAGAAGACTACACAATTAATTGAGGATTTGGTATTGTGGGGGGTATTGATGTATTTCATCTTGATTTTTTGGGTCTTGTTATATATTTTTATATTGATATGGATAAATAATATATGTCTACTATTTTCAATGTTTTTCTGTTAGTGGATCATTGATTTCATAAATAAAAATGATAGATTTTTTCTTTATTTCAATGAACTATTATTGTTGGAATATATGATTTTTTTATTCACTATTAGTGGATTATTATTTAATTGGTTACTCATCACATTAAATATATATTAATGATGGTGAGTGAGTCCTCTTTTATTTTTATTATCTTAAAATTCAATGAAATTTTGTTAAGTCTAAATGATTGTTCATTCCTCTAGTAAAGATTCTATGGGTCAAGATAATTTATATGACCTCGGTAAACTGATCAATGTTTTTTTAATGTGAATATATTATGTTTAACCTATCTTTGATATACTCTCTAACATTATATTATTTTATTTCAAATCATTATTTTTTTGTAAATTGAATTTTTTTGATATATTATTTTGAACTAATATTCAAGTTGTATTTCTTTGTACCATTATATCTCATCAGTTTTAAATTAGCCTAAATATTTTTCATATAAAAATATAATAAATTAGTTAGTGTCACTTTTAAAAAATGTCATCAACCACTATCCAATGGTGGGATGGGTATCAAAACCAACCAATTATTTAGGTTGTCCTTATGGATTTGATCACCTAGGATATCATCAATTGTAATCCAAATTCTCTTGGCATTTATAGTTCCTGAATTATGAAAAAATGGGGAATATAAGTGAATCATAGATTTAGTCATGTATATTATTAATTTTCAATGAATCTTTCCAAAACATTTTAACTTTATCACTATTGATAGTGAATAGGAACTCAATTATCATATTATGGACAAACCATATGAATGGAAATCCTCAATGTGATGATTATTTTCCACAAAATTCTTTCCCTAATTCTTATATATATATATGTTGTAGTTCTTATTTAGACCTTTTAATTACAATATTATAATGATATTATTTATACCAATAGTTTTTACAAATTTTTAACCTATTATAACACCAGGATCATGGAACCATCTAGGAATGGCATGATAAATAGTAATATATTCTTCCAACTCTATACATAGGGATTAAACTATTATATGAAATGGATATAACTCTTCAATAAAAAATTGATCATGAATTCTTATTTTACTCTTATTTTATATTTAAACACAATATTGCACAATGAAATTTATACTTTCAATCATTTTTTATATCTCACTATTACAGGTGTACTCTTGATAGTAAACCTAGGTATGATGTGAGACATATTATTATTTGTTTTCATATTTCATTGGTTTCATTTATGGCCATTTTCTATCTCTTCGACATAGGTTGAATAGTAGTGGACACCATGCATGAATTATTTTATCTTTTTAATTGATTTATCATATAATTTTATATTAAAAAAGTATTTCTTGTGGTAGTGTATGAGTACATGAATATGATCAGGTTCAACATCAAAACATTAAGACAGAATGATACTAATTTCTATGATCATAGTTTGTAGGTGATATTTTTAGTGAAATTTAAGGTTTTAACTTCCATAATATAACGATAGTTTGATAACAACATATGAGATTTCATGATTCTCATATGTATCCATTTTTTAAGGAATGATAATATATCAGATATGATTTTGATGTGATTTCTTACACCATGAAAACAATATCATTAAAATCAAAATGAATGATGTTTCCAATTTTAATCAGGATTCTTCATTGTGAGGTAGTATATTTTTTGTTCACAATGGTGAGGATTTAGATGTTTCATGGGATCATGTGGAATGTAATCATATAATGAATTAGAGGTTTAGTGTAATAACCTGGATCATTATTTTTATGTATGGAACCTGTTTTCGGGTTTTTTTGTGAAAATATGATGAAAATTTGATTTTCTAAGTACTCATAATGTACTTATAAATAAACAGCATCCACTTAGCTTGCCATGCATAACTGCCTTTTGAATGTGTAATGGTCGAGATCATGGACATGTAATGACCTGGAAGACCTTCAATTGTCGAGGGCTGGTTGAGGCTAACACATAAGGTGTAGTTTTAATGATCATTTTGTGTACTTCTGTTTTAATTTGATATTTCGGAGTGGGGCCACATCTCAGGTTCATATACACATTCTTCTTCTTATGTTTCATAATGCAGAGCCATGTAATGACTAATGAATTTTGATCTTCCAATTCTCTATTCGGGATCTGATCGAGAGAATGTCATGTGCATTAAATCCCACCTGTAATTTCTCAAAAACACTTGAGCCCTCCTTCCTGATTCATCCTAACTTATGAGTTATTCATGTTTATGAAATTTTTTACTTGTTTGTAGGTCTATGCTATTTTAGGAAGATTCAAGAGCCCTCTTTCATGTATATTGATCGTACGACATTGAGGTATGTGTTTTGTACCTTTTCTTGTTTTTCATTGGATTATATATCCTTATTGTTATCTATTCCACATTGTCGGTATTGATTGATTTATAATTTAAACAATTTATTTCATTCTATGGTTATATTGATTGACAAAGGGTGGTTTCTTATGCATATGGTTAGATGAATTGTCTATAAGACACCCCATGGGTGAGTTTCCTCTTTAATGATTTTTTGTCCATTTGGTCCCAGGTTCCTAGGTGGCATACCTTCTTTTCAATGCCTTGTTTTACTAGGATGGAGTTCGATAGATTATATAAAATTACTATGATATGCATTGTGACTGTTTATCCCAGTAGTAGTTTTAGATTACATGAGCTACATTGGTATAATATGTGCACTATTTTTCCAATGGACCTTTAGAGTCATGGACATGGAAGAATAAGAGGACTTCTAGATTAATTTCATTGCAATGATATGTGTGATACTATCTTTTTCCAATGTACCATGAGAACATTGTACCAAGAAGAATTAGTAGAAATCTAGATTATTTAAACAGGTCCTTGAGAGCCTTGTTGTAGATCATTGACCAGAAGAGAATAGGCCGTGAGAGCTTTCCGAGAGGCCCGTTATTTGATAAATTGATTATATGTGAGACCAAAGGGGTTATGTTGTGAGAGATTTTCCAGACGGTCCTTGTTTAATGAATTTATTCTTTGTAAGACCAAAGGGGGTATACCGTGAGAGATTCACGAGAGGGTAATTATTTATTTAGTTAATGTTATGTGGGACAAAGTTTAGTAGATGGTGAGAGATTATCCAGAGGGTCGTTTGTGAATATTTGAATGATTATGACCTGCCTGCCAAGCCCAATCAAACATTTGAATTCAGTCTCACTTTATTTTTTTGATTATATTTTAGTTGTATGTCTGGGTAGCATTACATGGATGATATAGATCTTAGGCCAAATCCTAGGGTTATATGATTCAATGAATGAATATTAAATGTTAAATGAATGTAATTTAAAAATGTATTATTATATAAATTTCAGTACTTCCCAGTTTATTTATTCATTCATTCATATTACATGTTACATATATTCACTGGTTTTTAACCATTGATCATATGGTGGTTGCTTACTTCGATACGTCTCACACCTGTTTTGGATCATTCTTATGGACCCAAACATATTATATGATTTCATGTATATAATAGGGAATGTAAAATTATTCATCAAGTACATTATTATTGATGGGGTTAGAGAGCATGGGACAAAGCTAAGGATTTCAATCTTGTCAGTGTTTACATGCTTTTCCCATGTTTTGGATAGTATTGAAATTCCTACATCAGGCCCTATTTTGGATTATTTCCTGGACACATGGGACATGAATCATATATATATATTTGTGTGTGTGTGTGTTCGAGTAGTTTTATTAATATCATTCTTCCGAAGTTTACTTCTATTGTTAATTTTTTAAATCCTCTTTTTATACTCTGAAAATGATGGAATAGATTCCCCATTATCTGAACGTGGCACTCACTACAAGCAGGAATCCTACGGCATTTGGGGAAATGCAATTGAGTACATGTGACCAACTAGGTACGGGGCACCATTCGTTAGCACCCAAATCATGGGATGTGAGAAAGATGTATCAAAAGTGTATTATATTATTGTTTGTCTTACTTATTTGCAACATTAGAATGGGATTGTATGGGAGTGGATTTTGGTAATTATTTTTGTTTTGTATTTCCTACCCCGTGTATAGGGAAAACCAACATTACCTCGAATTTAATTGAATTTTATGGATTTTGGCATATTTTTATTGATTAAACTTTACTGTTGGGAGACACTCTTGTTTTTTATTCTTAGTATTAATATCAGTGTGGTACTAATATTTTGAAACCGAATATGATGAGGGAATTCTGTCTCATTCATCATATTATTACTTGATAGAAATCACATTACAGGCATTCATCTTATGCCATATAGAGTGCATTGCTGATTTCATGCTATTTTGATAGAATTTTTTATAGAGACGCATGGTGTTATGATAGATTTCTTGATTGGATAGATGGTATTTTGAAAGGGTATTGGTATATGTAATGTTTCCTTGTATGGACACCATGATTTGGTCCCTATTGTGTTATGGGACCTCTTGGATCAGAATTTGGTGGATCATATTTGAACTCTAATGGAATTTTGATGACATATGGTATGAATAAGGATAACAAACATTGATTCGTAGGGTGTGTGGGCTGTCATAGATTAAAACATGGAATGCCTTATAATTATTTAAATATTATGGTTGTACAGAAGAATTTTTAGAGGATAAAAATCAATTGAAACTAGAAAACATGGCGTGAGATGTTATGAACACACGACATGTGTTCCTTTTTTCAAAAAAAAATTCTTTTCTTATGTACCTTCCATGTACCATATGTACAAGACATGTACTATGTGTACATGTCATGTAGTGGTTGACCATGTGACTGATTACATGAGCAGAGACACATGGATGGTAATGATTTTGTAGAACAAACCATTTACATGGATTACATGTTGTGTTTTAATCGACCATGTATCAGGTCCTGTGACTAATGACATGGGTTAATAGAACATTTCATTACATGACGTGCCTCGAGTGTGCATCCCATGTAGTGCTACAATAGTAGAACCCAAAAAGTTCTAGCCATGTAAAATTAATTAGGTAGGATGGAATATTCAAGTGGATGTCATGTCTTAAGAGGAGCATATCGTGTGTGTGGGGTGTTACACAACCATGTTGGAAGAGGTACACAACCATGTTAATGTTTAAGGGAATGCATCGTGTAGTGTTTATACACAATGTTTAACACTCTTATATAACACATTGATGATTTCCTTCACCGGTTCCATTCATACTCTACTAAGTTTTAGTTTTCATTAATCTTGATCGAATGTGTGTGATTGACATCGTAGAGTCATTTCCCATTGATGTCATATGGTAGTACACTATGTGTATGTCAATGATAAGACACCAAAAATGGTAGATCAAGGACTACTAGTAGATCCCCCCTTCATTCATGTCTTTTCACTAAATATTATACAAGATGTAGGTGTGGATTGACAGTTCATGAGTGCATAATGAGGGTGATGTAGACCATTTGGGGAGAACCAAATTCCGCCTGACTATTGAAGAGTTGATGTAGGTGATCCAACAGAAAAATCCTCCCACTTTTTTTGAGGATGGAGGACCACAGACTGAAGATTCGTAATTAGAGGGTATTCTTTCTATCTTCATGAATCTAGAGACAACTCTTGATATGAGGGTGAATAACATAACTTACATGCAATGTGCTTCTTCCAAAATATGGTGGGATGTTGTTTCAAAGGTGAGACAACATCAGAATATTTTTTGAGAAGTGATTCAGAGGAATGTTTATGATTACTTCAACCCCCAAAATTTTGAGGACCGACTAAGCCTTTGAGTTTATGCATTTGGAGTATGGATCTCATTCAGTGATTGATTAATCTTCCCACTATATAGAGATTTAGTATTTCACACCTATTTTACTGGGGGTGAAAAGTAATCACATGATATTTGATTTGAGGATGGTCTCAGGTATGGAATATGATCACAGGTGAATGTTATTAGGTTGACTATGGTTACTGCCATAATAAACAAGGAGCTGATTACCGAGTGAAATCAGTAGGAGTTTAGAGTGGTGATCCATGACAGTTCAACATCCAGGGATATTAATCCTTCAAATGATAGTAGGAATCATTATAGGGATGATTCATGTGGTGATTCTAGTAGTGGATATGTGTCTTCTGGTATCTATGTGTGGTGATACCGGTGTGGGATGAGTGGTCACATGAGACTGCAGTACCTGAGAGACCCAGTTCAGTGCTGATCATGAGGCATGATGGGTCATCTTCATCAATTTTTTGGGGCGTTCTCACCAAAATCTAGTGAGAGGGGATCTTTTATGGCTCCACATAAAAGAGTGGGGTGAAAATTTTCTCATCATTCAAGGAACCAGTATTTGTTAGGCCATTCGAACTGAGGACATGGGCATAGATGTTGTACCTGGATGATAGGTTTTCAATTATAAAAGGTTGAATCAGTATTAGGTAGACATGAAGGGTGATAGGACCATGGTACTAGACAAACATTTAAGATGGCGCAGACCCTGCAGGAGTAGGATCCCGGACCCTCCACAGTTAAAGGTATGTTTCTAGTTTCCTCTGTTTTACCTTCTTCTATTTTTTATAAGGGGATTCCAATAGTTTAATATTTATTGACATTGTAAATATCATTGAGATATGTATAATTTCATATCATAGTTTTATGGCACTAGACACTCCTTGGTGGATTTGGAAGGCTACAGTATGTCATTAAAAGAAGTTCCCTCCTGAGGTTGATGGGTGTCACTTATAACGGGTACTATATTTCTTAAAGATTTCATGATTTGATATAATTATTTAAATGTACTGGTTGGTCTCCATTTATTCCTTTTTTGGCTCATATCTCTGCATGGTGATTTTTACATCACCAGAGGGTGTATCAATTCTACACAAGGGTGAATGTGATGTCGAAGAGAGTAGATCTGCACATGAGAAACATGGTCTAGGATGAATCATAGCCCAGATTGTTAGTTCTTATCTGGATGACCAAGGGACATCACAGATGGACTTCTCTCCAGTGTAGGATTGTTTCATAGATTCCTTTCTTGATGAATTTTCAAGATTTCCTCTAGTGTGAGAGGTGGATTTCACTATTGACTTATTCCAGGAGTGGCATCATTGTCCATTCCTCCTAATAGAATAGCTACACTAAAATAACGTGAACACTAGATGTAGTAAGGGGTGTTGAAGGGAAAGAGTTTCATCTAACCCAGTAATTCTCTTTGGAGTTCGCCTGTCCTTTTTGCTGAGAAGGAAGATTGTACCCTCAATCATTTTTTGGAACATCCAACGCTAAAACAATTGATATTTAATAATCGATATCCATTGTAAAGGGTTGATGACATATTTGATCATCTTTGAGGACCTAGGGTGTTCTTGGAGATTGAATTGAGATTCAGATATCAATAGTTGCACCGTAGAACATATGAAATAACTCTTATACCTTTCGGAGAAGATATGGTATATTCGATTATTTGGTTATGTTGTTCGGTCTTACAAAAACACTAGAAGTTTTCATTGAACTGATTAACTGAGTGTTTTATCTTTAGTTGGATTATTGTTTTGCAGTCTCTGTGAACCATATCATGGAGTACACTCACAGTCAACAAAATTATGCTATCCATCATCATATCATATTTTGTACACTGAGAGAGAATTAGTCAAATAATAAGCTCCCAATGTGCAGCTTTTGGGTGGACCAAATTCATTTTATGGGAAATATATTCTATGAGAAAATATTAATAGTATACCGATAGTAGGTGAAATATTTAGTTTCCTATGTGTAGCAAAAGAATGTTATTGAGATACAGAGTTCTCAATGTCTTGTTTGGGACAATAGACACATTATTCAATACTTTTCATGTTTATTAGCACCACTAAAAGGCCTGAATAAGAACAGTGTGATGTACTCATAGAAAATTTATGATTCAACAATTAAAGAGCAGAAAGAGAGATTGAAGTCAGCACCAATACTAAATTTACTAAAAGGAGTTAATAGTTACACTGTTTACTGTAGTGCGTCATGTATCAGGCCAGGAGTAGTGATTATATAGGGGGAAGGAGTCATTGAATACGAGTCTTATTAATTAAGGCCATATGAGAGGAACTACCCAACGCACGATCTCGAGTTAGCCACAGTTGTTCATGCCTTACACTGTGGGAGATATTATCTTTTGGGAGATATTTTTTCTTTACAATTGACCAAAAAATCCTCAATTATATCTTCACTCAGTGTGATTTGAATATGACACAATGAAGGTGGGTAAAATACCATTAGTATTTTGACTTTGAGTGTGGAAACATGAATGGGAAAGGAAATACAGTAGCTGATTCATGGAGAAGAATGACTCAGATAGATATAGTTTAGGAGGCCAGTAGTGAGTGGAATATTATGTCTATGATCTCTATGATGCATCTAGAGGGGCATGACAGATTGGGGAATAATTTTATTTACTCAATATATGTTACCTCTACTCATCTGGATTGACTGAGAACTATGAAACTATAGGATTATGAAGGCCTATCCCTACGGGGTAGTGTATCATGTGAGGACTTTACTCTTTGGTGTACTGTAGGTGAGGATGCGGTTTTATTTTTTCATGGGAAAATATGGTTGTCGTCAGACAAACAAAATTATCTTTTGTGATATTTTCATGCCTCATTGTAGTCAGTTCATCCTAGTGTCTCCATGATGTATCGATATTTAAATCGTCTGTATTGGTGGCCAGGTATAAAGAGGGATATAACTAGATTTCCTATGAGATGTTCCACCTATTAGCATGTGAAGGTGAAGCATCAGTGACTGACATGGATATTATAATAGTTACCCATTCTTGAGTGGATGTGGAATGATGTCATGATATGGAATTTTTTATCGGTTTACCGAGGTCGACATGAGGGAATGATGCTGATTGGGTTGTTATATACAGGCTCACAAAGGATTCATATTTCCTACTAATTAAGGAATCCTTCAGTGCGGATGATCATGGATGGTTGTACATCTGTGAGATAGTAATTTTACACACAGTTCAACACTCTATCGTTTTATACAGGTAAACCTGTTTTACATCTTATGTTTTATAGGGATTACATAGGGACTTGGGAACACAATTAATTCTTTGTACATCTTACAATCCACAGATTGATGGCTAGTAGAAGTACACGATTTAGATTTTGGAGGACATTCTTTGAGAATGAGTCCATGATTTTGGGGGCTCTTGAGAGAGACACATATCCTTGGTAGAATTTTCCAACAAAAATAGTTTTTTGGCGATGATTCAGTTGGAACTTTATGAGTATTTTGATTGTAGGACATGATTATAACCCTTATGTTGGCTAGATGTAGGAGGGGTAGCTATGATGGGACATCGCCGTGTCATGGAGACCACTAATCCAGTTAAGATTCTTCAAAAAATGTTTTCTAATTAATAGTCGTGAGGAAAATATTATGATGATCATCGGATATGACCTCATGAGTTTGAGTTCAGAGATCATTTTTTTCCATCATGTCACACCGTGGATATGGAACATGAGGATTAGGAGAGAGGGGAAGCTTTCGATGAGATAATGTTGGTCTTTTTGAGGTTTTGTAGAGAGTTTGTATGGTTTCTTATCAGTTGATATTACATTAGAGGTACTAGGGTATGCATGATGTCATTCATGTTTCTCAGCTAAAACTCTACTTTTTAAACACATCTCATGTTTTCCAACCCGATAAGGATGAGTTGGAGGTGGATGCATCTTTCTAGGAGAAACCTATATAGATTTTGGATCATATCATGAATGTTCTACATGGATATTCTCTTACAATGGTACGAGTTCTATGGCTTCACGAGTGGCTTTAGTATGAGAATTAAGAGAGGGTGGCTATTGTCCGATCACAGTGGCTGTAATTGTTCATATATTATTCTTCACCACACTTAGAATGAAAATTTAGGGACAATTGTTTTTAAGGTGGGGAGTTTTTAAGAACCTTAATCATCTATTCAGTTATAGATCTTGTTTTCGGGTTGTTTTTAGGAAAAGGATGATAAAAGGATTTTCGTTGTTCAAGCCATGTACTTCTGAGTACACATCGTGTACCTATCTTGTCACATATAACAACATGCGTACCATGTAATAGTTGAGTACATGGCTGTGTAGTGACCTAGAAGACCAAATAAAGTATGAGGCTGTTTGACACAAATACAGCTTCTTGCTGTAATGAAAACTCAGTGTTTTTTTCATTGATATATCAGAGTGGGATTGAATCTCAGGTCTGGAAGCACCTTCTTCTTCATGTGTTTCATACTGGATCTCTCCAGAATGATGAAAAAATTTTGATCTCTCGATTATACGTCTTATCACTGATATAAACATCATCATGTGAGTTGGAATCCCAATGGAGAGTTCTAAAACCCTCTTGATCCCTTCTTACTAATACATCCCAACTTGTGAGTTTTTTAAGGTTATAGATTTTTAAACTATTTTATATCAATGTAGTTTTGGCCTATTAATGGGCCTAATTTCAATTATATCGATCGTACGACAACGATATAGGTGGTTTGTGAATTTTTTTCATATTTAGTTTTTATATTCTAAATGTTTCACATTGCCATTTTTTGGGTATTGCATGATTTGGAAGTTAAACCTGTTATTACATGCAATGATTTTAATTATTGATAGAGATGTTTTTCTTGTGTATTATTCAATAAGTTGTCTAAGAGACACCCCATGGATATGTTTCACCATTATTAGTTGTTTATATACATTTGGTCTAGGTTGTCTATGTGTCAACCCTTTTTTTCCATTACTTTTTTGATTATGATGGACAATGATTGATTATATAAAATTCCTATGAAATGCATTGTGAATTTTTAGAAATGTTGTAGTTTCAAATTACATGATTCTCATTGACATAATATGTGTACTAATTTTATAATGGACTATTAGAGACTTAGACCAGGAAGACTAAGGGGAATTATAGATTAATTAATTTTACAATATACGAATGCTACTATAATTTTCTAATGGATCATGATAGCCTTAGACCAAGATTACTAAGTGGACATCCAAATTATTTACACATGACCATGAGAGTCGTGGTTTTCAAGATTGAATAGAATTTAATTGACAACAATATCTCTCTCATAGGGTTGTTATATACAGATTTGATGCTATGTGGGACTAAAGGGGTTAGACCATGGTAGAATTCCAATAGGGTTGTTATTTAATGTATTGATGAAATTTTGGAAGAAAGGGGTTTGGCCATGAATGATTTCCTTGTGTGTCATTATTAATTGAATTGGTGATTTGCAGTGGAATGTGGGTTTTACTTTGAGGTATTTCTTAGAGGGTCATTTGTAAATTGTTGAATGATTGATAGACATCATCCAAGCCAATAAACATTCTTGGATTCAGTCGTACATGATTTTTTAGATTTTATTATGAGACATCTATTTATGTTAGTTTACATGGGGGATATATAGTTTAGCCTAGATCCATGGGTGACGTGATTCAAGGGATGGGTATGAAATATTAAATGAATGTAATTGAAAATTGTAGGATTTTTTACTTTTGAGTACTTCATAGAACATTTCCACATTCATTTATATTACCTGCTCTATATATTTAGCAATAGTAAGGCATATATATTAAGCAGGATTCCTACTTGGATTCATCTAACACCCTTTATGGTTCATTATTTTTGACCCGAACAGATTATATGATTGAAGGATAGATAAGGTCAAGAACAATTCTTTATCAGGTCCATGATTACTCTTGGCGATCGAGAGCATGGGACCATGCCCAGACATGCAATGATCTTGGAATTTACTTGATTATCCATTGTATTTTATTGTATTATATTTCCTTATTTGGGCCCTAATTTGGCTACTTTCATAGAATCATGTGACATGCATCATATATAAATAAATAAATATACATATATATGCCCCATTTGTTTTATTACTATCAGTCTTCCTTTTTTTACTTTTGTTATAAATTTATTAATTCTCTTGTGTATACTATACCAATAAGGGCCATGTTTCCACATTATCAGAAATTGGCCCTAATTTCTAGCCAACAACCTTAGGAATTTGAGGGAATATTCATTATGTCATGTGACAAACCTGATACGGGGCACCATTGGGTAGCACCCATATATTTGGACGTTTCTTTTCTGTTGTTATTAATGTAGTTTGGATTGAAATATCAAAAGGTTTTTGTAAATTAATTGTGGGAAAGTTACACCACTACAACTGTGACTTCAATATAGAGTAGTATAGTATATCACTAGAAGAAACATTGACATCATTGGATGAATTTGATTGATTATCTTTTGAAAAATATTTTAATATTGCCCTAGTTTAATTGGAGGGGATCCTAGTGACAAATGATCTTTCAAACTAGTTTGTAATAATGAATATCACATGTTAGAATGAGATCCCCAGTGAATAATATTTTTATCATGAAATTAGTTGTAATAAATCCAATTCTCATGACTTATCTAACACAATATTATATAAATAAATTAATTTTTCATTATATGTCACGACCCGTCCTCGGGGCCCGTGCCGTGACTACCCCAAGCCCGCCTTCCATAGGCCAGGGGCTGCCGACTAGCACCAAGGCGTAAATCCCAGAAAAAGGGAATTCATTGCATTTGAAAAGAAAACAAGAACCACAGAGTAAGCAAGCGGAAAAGTAATCACTAGGTAAAAACTGTAACAAGTTGTGCTGAAAGTAAAGGGTCCATAAATACAAGCCCAACTGTAAAGTACAACTGAAAGAGGAAAACAGCTGCTGAAAAGAAAAGCCGCAGCGCCGAACCGTCCTTTGGAAGTCCCACCTGAAGGGTGGGTACAGATAGCCTCCACTGCTTCTCGGTCCACCTGACTGCTCCGAGTATGTCCCGCCCAGTGGTCCACCTCCAGGTACCGTCCTGCTCAGCACGCCTCCTCCACGATCAGCGTTGTCCGTCATCTGCAACCAACACAACGAAGTGCGGGCAAAGCCCGTGCAGGGGTGAGTATAAGTTACTCAGTAGGGACCCCGAGACCCCCTGAAGATCTCCCGAAATCCACAAAGGATAAACCACAAAGGAAAGGTGCAATCACAATGTAACAACCGACCCTGCTTAGGTATATGCCCATAAATATACCTAAGTCATAAATTATCGTTCGGCTCCAACATCCGAGCCCAAGCACAACCCAGTCCACACAGGAAAGCAAAACGTATACCCACACAGGATAGCACAACACAATCTTCAAAGGAGAGTAAACAGTAATCAAAATAGGATAGCTCAACACAATCCACAAAGGAGAGTAAACAGTAAATCCACACAGGATAGCTCAACACAATCACAAAGGAGAGTAACAGAAGATTCAGCTCATACAGGTATACTTATTCGGATGACGATAAAGATGATCACTAATCCATCTAAGTCGTCGGACCCACAAAGGATCGATAGGAACTAACCCCCACAAAGACCCACACAGGATCAGGCCCACACAGGACCTGTAGGTGCTGGCTCACACAGAACTGCTTAGCGCTGACCCACACAGGATCGGACCAATGCAGGATCGGGCCCACACAAGACCTGTAGCACTGACCCGCAAGGGATCGCTGAGTGCTGTAGTCATCGCAGTCCATTGAGGATCTCTACACAGTCTTCACCGCAGTCCACTGAGGATCTCTCCACAGTCGTCTCCGCAGTCCACTGAAGATCTCTGCACAGTCGTCGCTGTCGAAGTAGCAGTCGCAGCCAGCACTAGGGTTCCCGCACACAGAAAGATCGTTCGGGAGGGTCCGCTCCACGAGCCGAGAGGCCGATACATCAACTGACACAAACTCCAAAGTTGATGTATCCAAAAGTTCTGTATCGCCAACAGGAACTCAACGTCGTAGTCGGCGCGTCAATCAGACGCCCGGTCTGAGAGTTATTGGCTTTTTCGTCCAGGGGCCCAGTTGGTTTTTAAGGCAAAACCAACCCTACCGTACGCCACCTACGTCCAAATCTCTGGCGGAGTATGCCAAAATATTTTTCTCACATAGAGGAAAACAACAAAGCTGACTGCACGTCAATCGGACATCCGTAGCTCAAGATATGAGTGTTTCCGCTCTGAGGGCCCGATTGGTTTCGTGTACGAACCGACCTGGCCGAACTCAAAGTATTCCAAAACCTTGAGTGTGATGGACCGAAACGACCGTCTCGATCCAAGGATCGCGTTGTCGCTGACGGCGAGTCGTTTGGAGGCCCGTAGCTCATGTTACGGGCATTTGACCGAAAATGGTCCGAAGAGGGGGGGGGGTCCGGGCCCGGGCCGACACCGCCCCACCCCCCCCCCCCCCCCCCCGAGGTCGGCCGAACTGGGTCGACCCGAACTTGTTCGACTCGACCCGGTCCACCCTGGCTGGACCCGGTCTGGTCCGGCCAGGGCGCGGCCCGGCCGGTCGGACCGGCCTGGCTCTGCTCGGCTAAGCGGCCGAGTAGCTGGATGCCACGGGGCACCGCCCCCGTAGTTTGGAAGAATCTGCGGCCCTTGAAGGGGCCGCGCCGGACAAACGGACGTGACATCAGCCGCGTCCCGTGCGGGCGAGCTGGACCCATGCAGCCGCCGGTCCGCTGGCCGCCGCCGCTGCGCCAGCAACCCGCGCCGCCGGCAGCTTCCACCGGCCCCCGGAGTCGCTCCGGTGGTCCGTTTTCCTTCCCGTCTACGACGTTGTCCCTCCCGGGTTCCGTTCTTAACTGCGGGATCAACAAATTTCCCTTGCGTCACGTTTTGTCGTCGCCCGTCAAATCCGCACAACCACGAAGAATGTCGGAGGGTTGTCGAGCCGTGTTCGTTTGGCCCGCACCCTCTGCGTTAGTTAAAAAAACTGGGGAAAAATAATCCAACACATGAAACAACAATTTTAATAAATTAAAAATTGTTCATTTGAATCCGGTTCTTTAATTTCAATGAAACGTTCACGGGAATAAAGGCATTTCCAAAACAAAATCCCCACCTTGTCAAGTCGCACGTGCGGGTTCTTCGCGGATTGATCGTCGTGGAAGGAGGGGATCGTCGTGTCGTCGCTGAAGGGTGTCGCATCGACGAACTCCGAGGTTCAAGAACAAAATATTTAATTAAAAATAATTAAATAATTCTTGATTTAAAAACCACAAAGGAAAATTAAAAGAAAATCTGAAACCCTCACCTCAACGGATGATCGATGGTTTTTGTTGCGGATTAAAGAATGTCGCCGAAGAACGTCGCGGGAGAGGAAACGTCGGCGTCGCGGCACACGACGTCACGTCGTCGATTTCCGCGGGGTCGGAGTTCTTCGTCGGAGGCCGGCGTTCTTCGTGTTCTTCGTGTTCTTCGCATTCTTCGCGAAGAAGGGTGAAGGCACAAGAACATCTGTCAAAAACCACTCAAGGTGTAATCCTCCAAATGTCGGTGTTGGTCTTATTTTATTATTACGCCAACAAATGAAAAAGAGGTAAGTAACGACCCATTAATTCGTAGAATTAATTCAACGAAAGAAACTACACATTTAATTCACGAATAAAACCGCCCAATTAAATGGTGCGTTAAGAATTTAAGAAAACGCGTCAGTTGACTTTCATAATGACGGGTTTTCGCGGGTGTGTTACTTAGCGGAAAAGAAAAGGTGGGGCTCGTGCGGGCCCCACCTCAAAAATATCCTACCAAGAGGGTAGGATATTTTTGGATAGTACCCTATCTGTTTCACCTCAGTTTAAGTGGATTTCAAGTGGCTTCAAGTGGCTTAAGTAAAATAAAATAAAGTTGTCGTCCAAATATTTTATTTCTTATCTTTATGCCCGAAAATTAAAAACCACAACCGAGAAAACGCAACTCTGGAAGAGGCGTTTCTAAGGAAATACCGGCGCTGCGATTTCATCGGTGCCCTGAGAATTCGATTTTGGGCACCGGGTCAAATGTTAGAAAAACCTGCTCGTCCGTTCACTGAACGTACCCGAGCCAAACTTCGGAAAATGATTCCGGGCACACTGGGCCTCGGAATCAGGTGCCGTCAGAAATTGCGTTCTTTTAAAATTCTAAAGAAAATAATGAAAAAGATTTCCTTGAAATTTACGGGTCTTTAAAAAACTCCCACCTCAGGGCTTTACGTCCCCATAAAGATACATCATAAACTAGGGAAACAAATGGGGGTACTGATCACGCATCTGAGCCTCCCTCTCCCAAGTGCTCTCTTGGAGGTTCTCGTGCTGCCATCTGATGCGCACCAGAGGAATCGATCTTCCACATAGGACCCGCTCCTATTGATCTTCGATCTCCAGTAGGACCTCCGCAAAAGTCGCCCCATCATCCACGTCTAGATCCCCATGGACAATGATGTGCGTCGGGTCGTGCACGTATCTCCTCAGTTGAGACACGTGGAAGACGTCGTGCACCTGGTGCAACTGAGGTGGTAGAGCCAGGTGATAAGACACCTCTCCAATCCTGCTGAGGACCTGGAAAGGTCCGATGAAGTGTGGAGACAACTTGTCGCCTCGGCCAAATCTCCGTAATCCACGACAAGGTGAGACACGCAAGAAGACGTGGTCACCATCCTAGAACTCTAGTGGCCTCTGCCTCCTGTCAGCATAAGACTTCTGCCGGCTCTGAGCCATCCTCATCCGCTCCTGGATGACCTGGACCTTCTCTGTCGTGGCCCGGACCATCTCTGGTCCCACAAGTGCTGACTCCCCTGGGTCTGTCCAACACAAAGGAGATCTGCACGATCTTCCGTACAACGCCTCGTATGGTGCCATCCAGATGGTGGAGTGGTAGCTATTGTTGTACGCGAACTCCACCAAGGGTAGGTGATCCTCCTAACTGTGACCAAAGTCAAGGACACATGCGCGGAGCATGTCCTCGAGAGTCTGAATGGTCCTCTCCGTCTGACCATCCGTCTGAGGATGAAAGGCGGTGCTCAGACGTAGGCGTGTCCTGAACGCCTCATAAAACCCCTTCCAAATCCGGGAAGTAAAACGAGCGTCCTGATTGGAGACGATAGTTGATGGCACATCGTGAAGCCTTAAAATCTTCTAAACATAGAGACGACCCAAGCTCTCCACTAAGCCCTGCTCTCGGATGGGTAAGAAGTGTACAGACTTGGTGAGTCGGTCAACAATCACCCAAATGGAGTTGTGTCCCCTGGATGTGTGTGGAAGTCCAGTCACGAAGTCCATAGATATCCCGTCCCACTTCCACTCCGGGACCTCCAAGGGTTGTACCAAGCCGGCTGGTACCTGATGCTTTGCCTTCACCTGCTGGAAGGTGTGGCACCATGAAACGAACTCTGCCACAGCCTTCTTCATGCCCGGACACCAGTGCTGTCATCTGAGGTCCTGGTACATCTTCGCCACTCCAGGATGTACTACTAAAGGAGAAGTGTGAAACTCTCTCATCACCTCCTCTCGTAAATCGACTGGTACCAAGGTACGTCCTCTGAAAACGACGTCATGCTCTGCTCCAAAGGAGAAAACATCAGGTTCCTGTCCCGAGGATATCTGTGCACGCCGTGTCTCACCGTCAGCTTCCCCACGCTGTGCCTCTCTGACCTGCTGTAGAAGAGGAGGAGAGATGGTGAGAGACTGAAGGAAGGCTGCTATGTCTCTATCCACGAAGGATATCTGCAGAGCGGCTTGCTGCTCTGTCGCCTCCTCAAGTAGCTGGATGCCTATCCTCCTACTGAGGGCATCGGCTACCACGTTCCCCTTCCCAGGAGTATAGAATATGTCAATGTCATTGTCCTAGATGAACTCGATCCCCCGCCGCTGTCTTAGGTTCAGGTCCTTTTGAGAGAAGATGTACCGGAGACTCTGGTGGTCAGAAATGACTGTAATGCGCTCGCCCATCAGATAGTGCTGCCATGTCTTCAGTGCGAAGACCACTGCTGCAAACTCTAGGTCATGGGTAGCGTAGTTCTGCTCATGTGGCCTCAACAGACGTGATCCATAGGCAATCAAGGCCCGCTCCTGCATTACGACACATCTGAGTCCGGTCCCTGATGCATCGCAGTAGACTACGTATCCAACTCCCTCCTCAGGCAACCTTAAGATAGGTGTACTGGTCAATCTCTGTCTCAGCTCCTGAAAGCTCCAATGAAATCTATCTGACCACACAAAGGGTTTCCCCTTCATCTTCAAAGCTGAGAGTGGCGCCACAACTCTAGATAAGTCCGGCACAAATCTCCGATAGTATCCGGCTAGGCCCAAGAAACTCTGCACCTCCGTCACACTCCTGGGTGGCTCCCAAGCTAGCACTGCCTCGATCTTCACAGGATCCACTACCAATCCCACCTCAGAAATGAAGTTCCCCAAGAAGTGGACCTCACGTAACCAGAACTGGCACTTCTAGAGCTTTCCCTAAAGCCGGTGCTCTCGGAGTGTGTCTCGTACAAACCGCAAGTGGTAGGCGTGCTCCTCCTCCGTGGTCGAGTACACCAAAATGTCGTCGATGAAGACCACGACAAATAGATCGAGGTATGATTTCTAAGATCCTGTTCATGAGGCTCATGAACACTGCTGTAGCACTGGTTACGCCGAAAGGCATATCCAAGAACTCATAGTGGCTATACCGACACATGAAGCCCGTCTTCTGCACATCCTCGTCTCGAACTCTGAGCTGATGATAGCCTGACCTGAGGTCTATCTTCGAGAACCACCGTGCTCCCTTGAGCTGATCGAAGAGGTCATCAATCCTTGGTAGCGGATTCTTGTTCCTCACTGTCACCGGATTCAGGCGACGATAGTCGACACACAGTCACAAGCTCCCGTCTGCCTTCTTGGCGAACAATATCGGGGAAGCCCAGGGTGAAACACTGGGTCGGATGAACCCCTTGCCCTGCAAGTCCTCCAACTGTACCCGTAGCTCTCTAAGCTCAGCGGGGGACATCTGATACGCTGGAGTGGATATTGGGGCTGTCCTAGGGTACAGGTCAATATAAAAGTCTACCTCTTTGCGAGGAGGTAGTCCTAGAATGTCGTCGGGGAAGACGTCTGCATACTGATCCACCACTACAGGAAAACTAGGACTCTGCACGTCAACTACTCCAAGGATGAGGCTAGCCAACTGATTAGTGATGGGCTGACCTCTCCTCTTCGGAAGTCCATCCTGTGTTGTGAAGGTTCCCTTCTCACCGGTGAAGGTGAACCTGCTCCCATCGGTGCGCACACATCGCACCTTGTGCCTAATGCAGTCAATCTGTGCATGGACCATAGATTACCAATCCATACCCAAGATGGCGTCGTAAGGCCTCGACGCCGCTATAAGAAGATCCCAGCCGAAGCTCTAGCCTCCTAGAGTAAGCTCACACTGCTGGCACCAGTGCGTAATCGTCGAGTCTGCTCCCGTAGGGCACTCTAGCCATAAGGATCGAGCCAACGGCTCTGTCGGAATCTCCGAGCTTCGAACAAGGGCAGCAGATATGAAGGAGTGACTCGCTCTTGTGTCTATAAGAACTGCAGCAAGGGTGGAATAGACACATATCATACCTCAAATCATCTCTGGCGCACAGTGGTCGTAGGCCTCTGCTGCCTGGAGCTATGCCTGTCTCTGCCCGCCAGCTCCCTGTGGTCGGGGCGGACCTCCTGGTGGTGGTGGTGGAAGAGCCTCAAAGCGTCTCCCACCACCTGCTGCTTGGCTAGCTCCTCTGCCTCGTCCACCTCCTCCCTACGGACCACCACGGTCAACCCTCTGCCTCTGCCTGGGTGGCCCCTCCACCGTCTTCTGCTCCTCGGTACGGCGGGTCGGGCAGTCACGAGCCATGTGGCCCTGCCCGCCGTAGGAGTTGCACTACCTGCCTCTTGGAAGACTGGCCCCATGCCCTGTGACCTGCACTGCTGAGATAGTGTCCTGAGGTCATCTACGAGAGGGTCTGGTCTTCCTGGAACCCTGAGTCATCCGTTGGCTACATGCTGCAGAAGACTCCGCTACTTGCCTCCCTGCGGTAGGTCTCGCTGTGGATTCAGCCAGAAAGCTCTCGATCAGAAGGGCTCGCTCCAGTACTCCTGCCTAGGTCGGGATGCTGAGGGAGATCAGTGATTCCCTGATCTCATGTCTCAATCCCTGCTCGAAGGTCCGGGCCCGGAAGATGGGGTCACGTACCATATCTGTCGAGTAGAGAGAAAGATCGATAAACCTCGCCTCGTACAGGGCGACCGTCAAGCTGCCCTGCCGCAGCTGAAGAAGCTCCTGAATGCGCATCGCACAGAGGGTGGCCGGGATGAACTCTGAGCAGAAGATGCTCTCGAATTCCGTCCAGATGAGAGAGGCCTCATCGTGCACCTAGAGCATCAAGCTCCACCATCGTCCTGCTGCTGCGTGCAGTAGGCTTGCCGCGAGGATCACCATGAGGTTTGCTGGTGTCCTCAGTAGCCTGAAAACTCGAACGACCACCTCCAGCCAGTCCTCAGCTTCTTGGGGGTCCATCTCCCCACGAATCATGGGGGATCGCTGGCGCTAGAACTCATGCAGAGCTCTGAGGCGACGTGCATCGTCAGCGGTCAGTGCTGGAAGCATCGGGGGCTCGGCGGGTAAAGGTACCGCTGGTGCCTCTGCTGTCAACGGGCCCTGTACCGAGGCCTCGTTGCTCAGCGGGCTGTCATCGTGCTCTACTCTCGGAACCCTAGATGGCTGCCATCGTGGGGACATCCTGAAAAGGAAACAAGTGCGCCACGGTCAGAACAGTATACCATGTGAGCTGACACAAGTAATCACAAAGAAAACTTGAAACACAAATGCAATCAATGTTTTCGTGCATTAAGTCGGAAATCAGAAGTCAAGGTCCTGGTGTATGGATATGTCGGCTGCCGCACCAACACTGGACTCCTTGGACTGATAACCACACCCAACACGCTAAACACTATTGCTTCACATAGAAAAAAGATCAGAGTCTGCGGTAGAACCAAACTCCTTTGATACCAATTTGTCACGACCCATCCTCGGGGCCCATGTCGTGACTACCCCAATCCCGCCTTCCATAGGCCAGGGGTTGACGACTACCACCAAGGAGTAAATCCCAGAAAAAGGGAAGGAATTTCCTTTGAAAAGTAAAAAAACACCACAGAGTAAGTAAGCGGAAAAGTAAACACTAGGTAAAAACTGTAACAATCTGTGCTGAAAGTAAAGGGTCCAGAAATACATTCCCAACTGTAAAGTACAACTGAAATGGGAAAACAGCAACTGAAAAGAAAAGCCGCAGCGCCGAGCCATCCTCTGGAAGTCCCACCTGAAGGGTGGGTACAGATAGCCTCCACTGCTCCTCGGTCCATCTGACTACTCCGAGTACGTCCCACCCAGTTATCCACCTCCAGGTACCGTCCTTCTCCGCACGCGTCCTCCACGATCAGCGTTGTCTGTCGTCTGAAACTAACACAACGATGTGCCGGCAGAGCCCGTGCAGGGGTGAGTATAAGCTACTCAGTAGGGACCTCGAGACCGCCGAAGGTCTCCTCAAATACACAAAGGATAAACCACAAATGAAAGGTGCAATCAAAAATTAACAACCGATCCTGCTTAGGTATATGCCCATACATATACCTAAGTCATCAAATCTCGTTCGGCTCCAACATCCGAGCCCAAGCACAACCCAGTCCACACAGGAAAACAAAACGTATACACACACAGGATAACACAACACAGTCCACAAAGGAGTGTAAACAGTAATCCACATAGGATAGCTTAACACAATCCACAAAGAGGAGTAAACAGTAAATCCACACAGGATAGCTCAACATAATCCACAAAGGAGAGTAACAGAAGATTCAGCTCACCCAGGTATACTTCTTAGGATGACGATAAAGATGATCACTAATCCATCTAAGTCGTCGGACCCACAAAGGATCGATATGTACTAACCCCCGTAAAGACCCAAACAGGATTAGGCCCACACAGGACCTGTAGGCACTAGCTCACACAGAACTGCTGAGCGCTGACCCACACAGGATCAAACCCACACAAGATAGGGCCCACACAGGACCTGTAGCGCTGACCCGCAAGGGATCGCTGAGTGCTGTTGTCATCACAGTCCACTGAGGATCTCTGCACAGTCGTCGGCGTAGTCCACTGAGGATCACTGCATAGTCGTTGCCGCAGTCCACTGAGTATCTCTCCATAGTCGTCGCTGTCGAAATAGCAGTCGCAACCACCACTAGGTTTCCCGCACAGAGCAAGCTCGTTCGGGAGGGTACGCTCCACGAGCTGAGAGGCCGATACATCAACTGACACAAATTCCGACGTTGATGTATCCAAAAGTTCTGTATCGTCAACAGGAACTCAACGTCGAAGACGGTGCATCAATCGGATGCCCGGTCTGAGAGTTATTGGCTTTTTCGTCCAGGGGCCCGGTTGATTTTAAGGCAAAACCCACCCGACCGTACTCCACCTGCGTCCAAACCTCGGGCGGAGTATGCCAAATGATCCGACTCACATAGAGGGAAACTACAAAGCTGACGGCATGTCAATCGGACGTTTGTAGATCAAGATATGAGTGTTTCCGCTCCGAGGGCCCGGTTGGTTTCGTGTACGAACCGACCCGGCCGAACTCAAAGTATTCCGAATCCTTTAGTGCGATAGACCGAAATGAACATCCCGATCCAAGGATCGCGTTGCCGCTGACGGTGAGTCGTTTGGAGGCCCGTAGCTCATGTTACGGGAATTTGACAGGAAATGGTCGGAAGACGGGGGGTTAGGGCCCGGGCTGACCCGGGCCGACCCCCCCCCCCCCCCCGGGGTCGGCCGCACCAGGTCAACCCGAACTGGGTCGACCCAACCCGGTCCGACCCGACTGGACCCGGTCCGGTTCGGCCAGGGCGCGGACCGGCCGGTTGGAATAGACTGGCTCGGCTCGGCTGGGCGGTCGAGCAGCTGGACGCCGCGGGGCGCCGTCCCCGCGGTTTGGAAGAAGCTGCGGCCCTCGAAGGGCCCGCAGTGGACAAATGGACGCGGCATCAGCCACGTCCCGTGCGGGCGAGCTGGAACCGTGCGGCTGCAGCTTCAGCCGCAGCGGCCCTGTCCGGCGGCGCGCCGGGGCGCCGCCGCCTCCGACCGCCAGCGCCGCCGCACCGGCGACCTGCGTCGCCGGCGGCTTCCGCGGGCCCCCGGAGTCGCTCCGGTGGTCCGTTTTCCTTCCCGTCTGCGCCGTTGTCCCTCCCGGGTTCCGTTCTTCACTGCGGGATCGACAAATTGCCCTTGCATGACGTTTTGTCATCGCCCGCCAAATCCGCACAACCACGAAGAACGACAGAGGCTTGTCGGGCCATGTTCGTTTGGCCCGCACCCTCCGCGTTAGTTAACAACAACGGGAGAAAAATAATTCAAACAATGAAACAACAATTTTAATTAATTAAAAATTGTTCATTTGAATCCGGTTCTTTAATTTTAAAGAAACGTTCATGGGAATAAGGGCATTTCCAAAACAAAATCCCTTCCTCGTCAAGTCGCACGCGCGGGTTCTTCGCGGATTGATCGTCACGGAAGGAGGGAATCGTCGCGTCGTCGTGGAACGGTGTCGCATCGATGAACTCCGAGGTTCGAGAACAAAATATTTAATTGAGAATAATTAAATCATTCTTGAGTTAAAAACCACAAAGGAAAATTAAAAAAAAATCCGAAACCCTCACCTCAACGGATGATCGATGGTTTTTGTTGCGGATTAAAGAACGTCGCCGAAGAACGTTGCGGGAGAGGAAACGTCGGCATTGCAGCACACGGCGTCACGTCGTCGATTTCCGCGGGTTCAGCGTTCTTCGTCGAAGGCCGGAGTTCTTTTCGTTCTTCACGTTCTTTGCGTTTTTCGTGAAGAAGGGTGAAGGCACAAGGACTTTTGTCAACAACCTCTCATGGTGTAATCCTCCAAATGTCGGTGTTGGTGTTATTTTATTATTACGCCAACAAACAAAAAAGAGGTAAGTAACGACCCATTAATTCGTAGAATTAATTCAACGAAAGAAACTTCCCATTTAATTCATGAATAAAACCTCCCAATTAAATGGTGCGTTAAGAATTTAAGAAAACGCGTCAGTTGACTTTAATAATGACGGGTTTTCGCAGGTGCGTTACTTAACGGAAAAGAAACGGCGGGGCTCATGTGGGCCCCACCTCAAAAATATCCTACCAAGAGGGTAGGATATTTTTGGATAGTACCCTATCTGTTTCAACTTAGTTTAAGTGGCTTTCAAGAGGCTTCAAGTGGCTTAAGTGAAATAAAATAAAGTTGTCGTACAAATATTTTATTTCTTAACTTTAAACCCGAAAATTAAAAACCACAACCGATAAAACGCAACTCCGGAATAGGCGTTTCTAAGCAAATACCGGCGCTACAATTTCATCGGTGCCCTCAGAATTCGATTTCGGGCACCGGTTCAAAAGTTAGAAAAACCCGCTCGTCTTTTCACTGAACGTACCCGAGCCAAACTTCGAAAAATGATTCCGGGCACACCGGGCCTCGGAATCAGGTGCTTTCAGAAACTACGTTCTTGTAAAATTCCATAGAAAATTAAGAAAAAAATTTCCTTGAAATTTACGGGTCATTACATTATATTTGATGAACCCTAAATTTTTTATCCTATTGTAGAATATATGGATGTGGTTTTGGTGAATTTATTGAATATTATAAATATATTCTATTTTAATGTATACTATATCACTACAGAACCCAATTTTCTGAATGAAAATGTCATTATATAATAATATTATAAGATATATCCATCACCCACATAATTATATTGATATATAATAATAGTCCTAATCATAAAATAATTAGATATATGAAATTATATATTAAACCAGAATAATGAATTAATCATTTACCAATAAAATGTTACAGATTTTTTTATTGTAAAAAATAAATTGTATAATACTTATATTTTGGGGAGGTGTAAAAAATATTGAATAAGATTACGTGAAAGGAATTCAGAATGTAAATTACATGACATGGAGTGTAAAAATAAATAATTTATATTCAATAGGTATAATATTTAATATCTTTAAAATGTGTGATAAATATTTTAGATTATTTTTGGATACTGCATGAAATATAAAAACAATTCCATGGGAAAATTGATAAATTTGTATAGAAATAAAAAATTTATTAATTTAATTATAATGAAGAAAAAAAATTATAATAATATAATAAAATGGAAAAATTATGTTCAATAAACTAATATTAATAATATATAATAAATTGAAAATTAGATGAAATGTGACGAATGTAATAAATTGTGGTTAAGAGATACCCCTTCCATAGTTTTAACATAAGTCTCAAGGAAATAATTATGAATTAAAAATACTTAAGGTCAAATAGAATGGAAAACTATATATTGGTTGAATGATATATATATATATA
The DNA here is from genome assembly GCA_963277665.1 of Viscum album. Lineage (NCBI taxonomy): Eukaryota > Viridiplantae > Streptophyta > Magnoliopsida > Santalales > Viscaceae > Viscum > Viscum album. The sequence goes on along the minus strand of OY728161.1, from coordinate 574,127,884 downwards.
TATATATCATTTAAATGGAATTTTTAATAAAAAAAATTATATGTTAAGAAAGTTCAACAATAAAGTATCATTTTACTAGCTATAAAATATTATTCTATACTCATTAATAAATAATTTAAAATTAATAATTAAATTTAATTCATTAAAAAATATTAACATATATCAATTAAAAAATGTTATTAATTATTTTTAAAGGTTTTCAATGGTATATAGTTTCCTTTGTCACATGTTATGACTTTTATGGTACTCTTCATCTTCGTTCCACATTCTCGAGTTCACCATCACAATGGTAGTAATGACTGTATTATATATATTAAATAATATGATATATAATATCATTTTTATTTTGTGGTATCAATATACATGGTTTTACAAAAATATTGTACAATTTATTCGTTCTATTTTGTTTTGAAAATCCTTCATAGTTATGTGAAGAAGAAAAAAATATATATATTACATATTATCAAAATAAAATTAAAATATATCTAATTTTATTATGTATATATGATATAAATTTTTGTATTGTAAATGTTCATTTTTAAATAATCATAATAAATTTCCAAAATTATTTTAGGCGATCAAATTGTTTTTACATGGAAAATTTTGAAAAAATTAATAGCTATAAAAATAAATTACTTTATTATTATAAATTTATTTAAGGATTTAAACTCATTAATTATATATATATATATAGATCAAATTAATTGACATATAGTAAGATATAATTTTGATGAAAAAATGAATGAAATTGAGAAAAAATCATTTCATTATATTTCATCGTATTAATTATTTTACAAAACATCTATTTTACTAATGAATCATCAATTAATTATTCTCCAAGTGATTTGAATCATTAAAATTATTTTAGTTGATGGATAATGGGAAGATTTATTTGGTAAATAAGAAAATTATTGTGGATTTAAATTTTCAATCGTAGAACCCCATTAAATATTAATCATGTTAAATGATTTTAAATTTAAATGACAAAATTTCAAAATAAATAACATTAATATTTAATGAGTAATTTAATATAGAAATATTAATTCAGGATATTGATATTTAAAATATTTGGGTTTCATGAAAATTATAATTTATATTTTATTTGAACACCAATGTATTTTTTAGTAAATAACTAATGTACCATATTTTATAATATATATCATGATTACAAAAGGAATCATAATGTTTAGAAATAAATGGTATTAATCATTAAACTAAATCTTATTACCTTATACCATACAACGAATCTAGATGATAATATCAAACTCTAAATATTTAATTTATTTTAAAATATAAATAAATAACACGTGATTCTTATATATATAAAATGCAAACATATTCCTAATAAATGAATACATATAATTATACATCAATTCATAATTATTTTCAATTATAAATTAATTAATAATAATAATAATAATTTTTATTTGATTATAATTACAAATTTATTGATATTTATAATGTTTTATAAAATAATTTTGATAAAATAAAACAATTATTTGATTAAAATTTTTAATTTAATATTGGAGAATTTCTAGGAAAAAAAGTATATTATACCATTAAAAATATTCACAATGTGATAATTACTATTCAAACTCACCATATCAAGGATTCTATAAACAGATCAATTCCCATAAATAATTTATCTATTTTGGAAATTCAAATCAACCAAACAGAAAATAAAATAGATTATATAATCACTCATTTTGATGTTTTGAAATTAATTGTTTTCTTAATGACAATTTTTACCCTAAAAATTTATAAATGACAGAACATCATTACATATAATACAAAACATTACTACTAATGGAAAATATATTAATTACTGTATCTTATTGTTGAATGAATTATTCTGTTGGATATAAATACAAAACTATTAATAATATCAATTTAAATTTCTTGAAAATTTTATGACATTAATGAAGAAAATATGATTTTTTCTGGTTTTTTTTGTAATGGGTTACCAATATATAGTTTTGTGAAATTGAGACTCTTTTAATTTATTATATGGGTGATTTAAAACTCTTATGGAACATTTTTTTCATTTATAATATTAATGATAATCATACCATTTTATTTGATTATATTTTTCCCCAATAATAGAATTATATTTTTTTGACAATATGAGTTGAATTGAGGTGAATAATATATCGTAGTATATCAATTAACTAGGAGGGTTACAGTCACAATATAGAATATTTTTTGTAGAGTTGAAAATTAATATATTGTGAAAAACAATGTCATTATCACATATTTTTTCATTTAGAATATATATAGATCTCATTTACATCACGATTTATCTCCAAATGAGATTAATATAGTTTTTTGATTGTGTAATAGTAATTTAGTTGTTTATTAATTTTTAAAAAACCAATATTTATAGAATCATGTCATTGATGTGGCCATGATTCCCAAATGAATCATTTCAATGTAGTTATTTAAAAACATCCTTGGTTAAAACTTGGTGATGATATTAGGGTAATAGACGAGTAACAATGAAATATGAATATCCAGGGGGACTACATTTTAGTTTTTATTATTTTGAGGAAAAAGTATCAAATAATTATACATCATCCCATAGTGACTTGTGTGTTAGTAGGTGGAAGACCAAAATATAAATAATAAAATATAATATTTCGTGAATGATTCATAATTTATTCCTTAATTACATTACATGATATTAATCAAATAATATATTAAAAGTCAAAGTAATTTAAGGATATTATTTTTGTGAATTAAATTGGAGATTTTTTAATGATTTATAAAAAATAATGTTTCAATGAATCACATATAGTTTGATTTAGATGATAATTATTGTGGGAGATATTAATTTTTTATTAGTGATTAATTTGATTACCCACAATAAACAACTATATTCACACAATAAATGGTTTTTCTATTGAATATGTTGAATGAGTTCATTTCTAGACCATTTTTATTCATGATGATTGAGGAAAATCCAGACCCCTCCATTACTAGAAGACAATAAATAATAGTAAATAAACTCATTGTCTACTAAATAACATAATTAAGGGGGACACATAATTACATGGTGATTTCCCTATTCACGGAGGAGGACATAAGTAGATTAATTTCATTTTTTGGATAATTTTTATTGTGATTTTGTATATCATTGATTACAATTTTTGTGGTGTGTGGAAGAGGTGTACTATATTTTCTATGTCATTACGAAATTTTGGGAAATTGGAAAATGGGTATAAAAAATGTAAAATAGTAAAAATCAATAATCAAATTAAAACATCCCCAACACCGAGGCAAATATAATCAGTTCCACGATCCAGGACATCATATGGCCTCAGGTGCGCCACCACATAGACCAATGTTAACCAACTAGTATCATGAGTTTAAAAAGGAACATTGGAAGTCTATACATAAACTTCCAAGTGAATCCACAAGAAATTATCATGAGAAGATAAATTACAACAAGAATAATAAACAATTGTCATGAAACTAAATCTAATATGTAAACACTTACCCAATCTATAGAACAAAACAATGAATAATATACACACTAAGTAGTCATACAATATAATCAAGGACAAACACTAACATAATGCACTAAACCTACACCTATGTACCTACCCAGTAAAGATATCTATGTTCTAACCCATCATCACAAGAATAACAAAACACCAGGTCCATATCATGAACATGTGCCTAAAAACATGTAGTTACTTTTTAGGTACCATAGTGTCATTCCAACCCGAGAAGGGTGTGAGGAAATCGTAGAATGACCCCAGCAAAATTATCTATTGTAATTTATGTTATGTAAAAATGTATATGTTTGTAACAAGTACAATAAATAAAAAAGTTACATTGAAAACATTTAACTAATTATCTAATATTCATTTATCCATTATGTTCCCTAAAATAGACCAATCATAGAAACTATCTTAGGTCACATTGGGAGTCAATTACTGGACAAATAGGGTAATAAAAAACATTCCATAAGGTATTTTACTACATATAACACATCACATTCTATAGGTAAATTTAACAAATTATTTCCATTTCATCAGCTACGATATCATCATTCCTAAATTCCTCCTCATATCATATTCCATGGGTAATGAATTGAAATAATTTTTTCAATGGATGTTACTGATCATTTATCATGCATAAGGGGTCACAAACACATCTACTCATAAATAATTTACTACTCATATTTATCAACATACAACAACACCTCAGTCTGAAAATCCATCTAGCTCCATGTGTTTGGGAAGCAAAGAGCCTCAGTTTGTCATCCCAACATTTCATTACATAAAATTTACCTTGAAGCCCCATTCTGGGTAGTTTCATCAAATGAATACATTTTGAGCCTAGAGAATTAGTTCGAACCCTTAACCCATTAATTATTAGATGTGGTTAGAATATCAGTGCATCCTAGCCTATGGGAGGTGGCTTTGTCCCTTTTCCCTCCTCCAATCCTAGTGAAAATGGTTATTTTTCAATTTACCATATATAAGACATCTCTATCTAATAAAATTAAACATAAATAGAAATAATAATCTCTAAAAATCATCCTGGGAATTAATATTGTTCTATAACCCATTATCACATTTCCCATTTATATTACATAGATGTTTATCCCAAGACCCATTTCTTAGGCCTAAACCCATGAATCATATTCTTTAATCCCTATATATTATCCCATTTTACCAATTCAAAAATTTTCACATGTCAACTCACCAATACCATTAATAATTTCCCATGTATTAACCACTTTTTAATTTCATTTATTAATCAATATCAATTACTGTATTCACATTTCCCCATTTATCCAATTTTCACATCATGAAGAACAGCCCCATCTGCATATCTTCTACTAAACACATTTCTTATTTTGTACATTTCATAATAATGTTTTCATTCCAATATAATATAGATCATATATTACGTACCTTTATATAACTTCAATTAATATGGCCCCACAAAACCATTATAACTACATCATTTAAATGAATACAATTCTATATACTCAGTGAAAAAATCTTGAAAGCAGTATTTATTGCACTAGTCATCACTTTTGAAAATCAAATTCCTGACCTGAGAATTTTTTTTCCATTTTTCCATTCAAGAAAAACATTAAATAATTTTCAAAAAACGGAAATTTCCCTCAATTCAAAACAACATTAAAAATATCCATGGGAAGCCCTTTCTAAATAACATTGGGATCAACCACTCATTTTAAAATATTTCTAACTTTTAAAATTCATTTTCAATCAACAAATACATTATATGGTAAAATCTCTCAAACATAGTATCATCCCAATTTCAAAACATCTTAAAATTTTTAAAAAATTTAAGGAATATTAATTTCAATTAATCCATTTTACCTAATCACTTATTCATTAAACTCTTAATATAAAATTTCTCTCATAGATCCTTTATCTAATTGTTTCACAAATTTATTCAACATTGAAATGAGTTCGGCATACAACCTGGGTAGTCATTGGTTTTCCCTCACTCATTATCTAACCCATGGGGTTGGAGTAGGGATTCACCCCTCAATATATGGCCCAAATATAATCCCATAAAAAAGGATAATGAAACGTAAAAAGGAAACACATTTTCATAACAACATATTGTTGTAGAAAATCAAGACAATGGGAAAAATCATAGATACCTCCTACCTCATGTATGTTGAAAATTGATTCCATAATATCTAGTTTTGAATCAATAACAAACCCCCAAAAAACACTAAACTAATTTTGAGATATTTAATTCACACCCAAATACACTACAAACAAAAACGAATCAATGGTGGATAATATATGGAGGGACAGGGGTTGTGGTGTCATCACCTAGTGTAGAGGGGGCTAAATGGGTGAAACCAATTAGTAGGGGATCAAAAAATATCCTTAAGAAAATTATATAAAATTTTCAACTTCAATTGGCATGAATGGTTTCCATCAATGGTTTTCTAAACCATTCAAAAACCATGCATAGGACTCTATCTATGAGATCATGGGTCACACAATTACCTAGAGATACCCACAAAATTTAGAAAACCATGTGGTAATTGTGTGATAGCCCTCTATCTGAAATTGGAACAAAGCCACACAATTTTTTGGGCATGGCACCTGCTTTAAGCTAATAATGCACCAATTGTTCACTATGCACTATTTAGAAACACTTCTATACTTTTAATGTTCTAAACCTATTGAAAACATCACAAATCTTCACACACTAAATAAACACATTACACCATCATAAAAAACCATGATCATAAAACCTCTTGACCATATAATGGATCACCATTTAGATACTCCACCAATAATTCTTATGTCATATAGAGCAAAAAGGTTAGAAGAAAATCCAAATAACAAAAAATTCACCTTTGAATTTTCACCTTGAACTCATCTATATCCCAATAAAACTAAGACTAAGGAAATGGTCCAACCCGGTAAACATTTCACTTACCATGATCCAGAAACAAAACTCATTTCCACTTGATGACACATCTTCCATAACTCATCATTACTCAAACCATTCAAAAGTGACTGATGTATTAATCACCACTTTTCCACCACACAATAAACACTGACAAAGCACTACTTTTCCATTGAATAACTGAATGGAAATGACTCGATATGATCCTTTCCAGAATTCATCATCAAAATCACCTTGCTCAAACTCACCCAGATTTTATAAAATCACAAATGGTGATACAATTCCGACATTACTAGAAAAAAAATTATAATTTTAGTCAACATCTCATGACATACCTGATCCTTAACTCAAATTACAATAACATCAATTCATTCAAGATCATTCTAAATGAACAACCATACAATAATCTTCATCATAAGGCACTCAACTAAAAAACAAATGAGAGAACATACATCAATAAAACAATTTTCTCAAGATGTCTCCTAGTTTATTCCATGCATATCATATACGTGATTATACAATTATCAAGAAACTTTCCAACTATGGTACTCCCCATCATACACTTAAAACTAACATTTTTTCCAACTCACCATACTGAAACATCCAAGAGGACACAATCCAATATTTTTTTTCAATCCATCCCATGAAACCACCTCTATTGGATAGATCCACTATCTATACTCATTAAAAGTGGTTTCTTGGTTCTTCTTCTGATCCCATTCTAATTACCGACAAAATAAAATCCTTCCCAAGTTAACCATTAGTGGATTACAACCCCCACATCCATTCATTGTTTTCCATACTGAGTCAATTCATCCCTGGTTGACACACTCTATTGGATCCCAACATGTTTTATTTGTCCATTTCTATTTTATGTATGATTGATGACCTTTTCTCTATTTTCATACCACCTTCATATGCATTTACTAATCAATGGCATCCCCCATGTCTGGTAAAACATCTTGATAACATAATTTTCTACTCATCAAATAATTTTTAAGATTCATATCACCCTTATCCCACCTTTTCCTTGACCATGGAAGCTAAACATGATCCTCACAGACTATCCATTCATATTGGGATTCTACAAAATCCCTTTTGCAACTAGCTCCACACATCCATATCATGTAATGGAAATCCCCACCATAGGACTATCATTGTAACCTAATTCCATAAGAAATACATGCCTTCGTAATTAATCATTAAACACACAATATACCTAATGATATGGATGTAGTGGTCCATCTACATGGTTTTAAAAAATCATCCACAACTCGATCCTGACTTCTGTGAATGACACCCATGGATTTCATTAACAACCAGTCCTTTTGTGGACATCTTCTACAACGGGGTGATGGTTTATCCCCGACCATACTTCTCTCATGCTAATACCACAACTTGTGCATATAATTTGGGATATCTCACATATGACCAAGACACACTCAAGTTATTAAGAGTATGTCCATAGACTTCAATATTCACCTATGATGATGTCAGGATATTGGGCATGATCGTCACTAGCATAATTATGTTATGACGTCATCATTGGTCACCACCACTATCTATCCACCACTATCCTCACCTGTCACCAAGATGTCACCTCAATCTTCCAATGGTCTCGATCTTCCCTTCCAACCTATGCCTCATGCAAAAATGAACACCACCACTCGATTGGGTTTTCAACGTTACTAACCACCACCTCAAAACCATCTACTGAGCTGTCATGACCCAATATTAATTTTGGATCCGTTATCATTTCCTCACATGAATTATTCTTACACAATCCCACTGAACACTATAGAAACATAATGATTCACTCCATTTTCAAAAACTAACCATTTTTAGGAACCAGAAAACACTCCATGTGTTCCACTACCAAGGTCCAAAATGTCAAAATGTTCCACATGATCCCTTAATAACCGACACCCAATTGACCATTCACATAGATCACCCTCAATAGTCCAATGATTGCAACTCCCCAAACTGGAGCCACAACATGAAATTTAAACTAGATCTCTCTCGGTCATACACACATATACTCAAATATAGTCAACATATAAAGACATAATTCTAATGATCCAAACACACTACGTCTACTTCAACCAACAAAAACTTGCGCTTGGTCCCACACAAGGGATACACACACATGCAGTCTAGAAGAAAAATCATGACACCCACTCCATGGTTCAAAAAACCACTCCCTAGATCTCAAATCATAAGAGTCACTTAATCAATAACAGATTCTATTTCCAAGCTATAATATCACAACCTAACCAAATACATAAAAAACTATATTTAGCAGACACATTCATCAATATGTGATCTCACATCTCATAACATGTAGCCTAAACAATTGAACTCTCACTACCCAAACCTCCCATACATGTGTTCAACCACCATCATGAGAGAAAAATACCATTGGTGCCCATAAGACCTCTATTATTTCCTCATCCCTCTTCTTAATCAGTCCTTACCATTCAAACTCATGAGTTCAATATTCAAAACATTTGATTTTTAGAACCAATGAAATTACAATTTCGAAAACCTTTTTGTTCCCCCATAATTACAATACTCTCTATTTTATCAAAAATATTATTTAAAAAAATAACTTTTAAAATACTAAAGGATTTTCATTTATAAAAGCATTTTTTAACTCACTTTTCAACACCCATCATTTCATTCAAGTTTAGTTTTTTCCGATTTGGAACTTCATCATGTTACTCTAAATTCAATAATATTCATCTTATATATGACCTATCTTCCCTATGTTCCTATCATTATTCATGAACTCATACGTCCTCTCTTTTTGTGTTGGGACAATAGAGGGAACATCATAAATTAATAATATCACACCCATGTGCACCAAACAAGATTGAAATGTCAACCAACTGAAAAACAAAAAACCAAATATCGTTTCTCACACCAAGCTATATGGGGTTTCCCTTGTACATCGTCTAAAATAACCTCGGAATGAGCTCATTATAAGGTATAATCATGATCATAGTCTCATAAATAACATGGCTAATAGTATGAGAAAATTAAACTTCCTCTGAAACCACATTGTATCACCCCTGACCTAGGATCCATTATAGCTAGTTCTTTTAGTGGGCCATCACATGACCATATGTGTAACATACCTAGTTTTAAGAAAGAAACATTATGTTTGACAACACACATGATACTCAACATCTTTCTTAAATGAAAAAGTAAATATTATTTTTTAAATGATAATATTATAACCTAGGAATCAAAATGGATAGAATAAACAATATTTGTTGAATTATGTAAATATAGATTACATGTCTATATAATTAATTATTTTGTGGAAAATTAATTAAAAATAATAATAAAACCAATTTTAAATAAAAGGATATGTTTGATTGGAAAAAACTTTTAATACATATATGTGAGTTTATAAAATAATAAAATCACTCTTCACGAGTTTTTTAGTGATATATATACATAATATATTTAGTATAATTTCTAAAATTCATCTTATATGTTTTCTATAATTAATATAAGAATAAAATAAATTTTTTTGTTTAAAAGATGTAATTTTTTGTATGTTATATAAGACATAAAAAAAATTATTTCATATAGGGACATAAAATTTTACTACATATAAATTTATAGAATTTTTCTAATAATATTAATTTTTAATGAATATTGAAAAATAATACATTTTAATCCCAAGTATTTTTTCTTCATATATATATATATTGTAAAATTATTTGGTTTTAGAGTATAAATAAAATACGCTTTTATCATTTAATTAAATATAGTTTATTAGAATCATTTTCAAATTGAAATTAGATATAAAAATATTTCAATCATTTGAACTGTTAACAAGAAAACCTGAATTTGTAGTTTTATCTACAGAATTGTTTTTAGATATAATTTTACCAATTTTAACTTTTGAAATATTTAAAATGAATTCAACAAAAGGAATAAAAAGGTATAAATTATTTTATAATGGATATTTATTTTTTAGGAATTACAAGGTTATCAAGTTAATAAATTTTTTTACCATTGCATAGGTAAAATTGTGACAATGGTTAATGTAAGAAGATAAAATCGTAAAATACCATAAATTTTAAACATTTAATGATTTTATGAGTTCTTATCCTAAAAAGAGTAAAAAAATTAATATAGGTTCTAATTATTTGATGTTATATGTGTATGGACCCGACCTGTCATTACTCCCTCCCAAAAAAGATGCCCCTTCTGAGCTGAAAATGGTGAAAGGGAGATAATGACCCCCGAGTCCCGCCTCTAGTAGGCCCTAGAGTGGTGACTAGCACCAAGGGTATGAGTTTTCCCAAATATGGGAGGCGTGACCCTTTTTATAATTTACGATCGGGAAAGAGTATGAGTCAAACACCAAAAGGAAAAGGAACAAGTAAATGAAAATAAACCCAATCCAATCACACATGCATGTTTAAACAATTCTGGAACAAAGTACAAGTACAAGAAAACTCAAAAGTGTAATACCAAAAGAATCAACAGTACAACAACTGCAACAACTCCAATTGTCCCGACTAGTAGGGTCATGCACGGCCTTCGTAGTCCTCATGGATACCTAAATGTACATGTTGGGTGAGCATACAATTATACTCAGCAAGGAAACCTAAAGCTCTCATGCACAGGTGGGGAGACATTCTAATGTCTCATGAGAACAACAGAAGAACCAAAACCTAACAAAGAATTCAATCCACCAAACATCACCAACCACGCTCACCAAAACACAAAACATCATGTATTAGTATATAAGAACAAGAGTATTGGGTACCCCGCACCATTTTCACCCAGTAGTTAGATTCTCTTCCTAATGGTGAACGTCCTAACGCTACCACACTCTTCCTGCCCGCACACACCAAGGCCAAAAAAGCCACAGATACCGCATGCACACACCTGGGACTCACAAACCACATATCCCGCCAACACACACCTGGGCCTCACAAACCACATATCCCTCCCACACACACCTAGGCCACACAAACCACATATCCCTCTCGCACACACCTGGGCCTCACAACCCACAAATCAGATCCCTTCCCGACCACACCTGGGCCTCATCCCAAAGATTGTGGGGAACAGTAAACCAGCATGAAGAATATTGGGCTAAAATAACACTAATCGAAACCTACCAAAGTGTTTTAGGTTTATGGTCGCCTCATGCCATCATTTCCTATGGAAGAAGGACTAGGAATGATCTAGTAACTAAGGGGAAAATACCCTCTCCAATGAAATTGGAGTGGTAGGCACTATGTGCTCAACATGGGTGGGGTGTGACAAAACACAATGATACATATATGTATATGTATACCAAACACACAGTCCAACGTCAGGCCTCTAAACAGAGAAACTGAGCACGTTCCTCGACACTAATACTACAAAGCGTGCGTACTAAAAAAAATCCCAACCCCATATAGGTTTTCATGTTTCAAAAGTATTAGTTTATTAGTTCCTTAACTACTGGGAAATTGTCAATCCAGATCAAGTGTTTAGTAGAAAAACCCTTCCAACCACAAATCAAGTTAGATAGAACACAACCAACACAAAACCAACCTTTTTATCACCAATCAATCCCCATTTATTGTTCCCGTGTTTAATTCATTATCATTCCCCACAGTTCATTTATCAACTTTCAACATTCTTTTAATATCGCAACCCATTACTATTGCCATGTTGCCACTATAACAAAATCTCAACAATTGTATCACAAAACAAGGCTCGTGCCACATCATTTCCCCTATAATATCATTTACTGCAGCCCAGTAACCCATCCTATCTTAATAACCAAGGATTCACCCCCCCCCCCTTCACACAACACGTAACCAAAACAACACCCACATGTTCATTATTCTATTTTGTTCAACCGGGGTGATCACACCAGGGTTCCAGATATTCATTTAATCATCCAACATTACGTGATTAACCAGTTTCCATATTCCAAAAAGTTTCCATAAAATGTTCTAGAAAGTTTGGGAAACATTTAATTGCGCAAGAAAAGGCCCCCAATGACCGTGATTTTTATTAGGCATAGGCCTATTCAATTCACAACATAACAATAGGATAAAAATTGATAAACATAACAACTTCCCCATCCCCATTCTTTATGCCAGTTATTATATTCATTTAAAATGGTTCAACTATGACTCGTGAAAGAAAGAGTACACCCATCCTGCATGATGCACAAATTAGAGAGACGAAGGAAAAATCCCTACCTCAATGGTTTTGGACGATACCATAATGGTCGAAGAACACTCAAGAAACCGGGACGATTCTCCACAAATCTTCTTAAGAAATACTCTCCTAACACAACCAATACCAAAGATCTTCATATTCAACATCCGCATGCTTAGATCATCCAGTAACAGGCGTAGATCTATGAAACCGAGAGATTAGGAGGAGTAGATCTTAGAAAACATGAAAGAATAATCACATACCCCAAGGAACAAACTTTGATTCGCCAAGAAAAGCCTCCGGGTTGCCTCCAAAATGCTTGGGAGAGGCTCTTCAATCTCCAAGGAATGGAAATCCTGAGTTATTGCCACTTAGGGGCTTAAACGAACCATTTATAGGAAAAAGAGTTCATATCCAGAATTTTAGGATCTATCTTTAAGTGCCTGCACAGTTAGACTGCACGGTTTAGCAAACTGTGCGCTAACCGGGCGTTAGACGCTGTCTCTACACCAACATTGCATGGTTTGGCCGCACGTTTTAGCCAAACTGTGCGCTAACCGTGAGAAAGATATTTCCCTTAGCACTCCATAAAAGTCCACCCAAACACACCCCAAGAAACCTTGACCTCCTGGAACATCTTCTCTACCACATTTCACAAATGAATGGACCGGAGAGGTTCGGGACATTATATCAGATACCTCTTAAAACATTCTTGTCCCCGAGAATTCAAAACCAACCTAGAGGAACCCAACAAGATACCTCTTAGAGATCTTGTTATAACAGGAACCTAACCAATAATCCTTATCATAGGTGTTTGGAATTACTTCTCATATGTCGAGATATTATCCGCTTTAGCCGACACTGACTCTCCTGCATGGGTTTAATCACATCTGCATTAATGCAAATCGATTAAGAATTGGGTCTTCCCAATTCCATATATTATGATTTTTTCCAACTTACACTTCCCCCAATACCATACAACCAACACACTTCTCGAACACATGGCTTGGGGAATTCCTTATCACATGTTAAAATATTATCCACTTTATGCGGCACTAACTCGCCAACACGGGTTCAATCACATCCGCATTAATGCGTCTTGATTAAGGATTAGGTTTTTCCCTTTCCCCACACATCCAGACATGTTACACACTTTTAGAGAACAAGAAAACAAAACGTATCACTACCGACAAGCCAACCATTCAATATATCAAAGGTATAGAGTATATCATCAAAACAATTATCAGATGAACAAACAAAAACACAAGTCAAAACATCTCCGGGTACTGAGCATGCATCATAACCTCCCTCTCCCAAGTGATCTCCTCGAGGCTGCCATTCCTCCACGACACACGAACCAAGGAGATGGTTTGTCCATGAAGCACCTTCTCTTCACGATCCTCGATTCTGACTGGTCTTTCCTCAAAAAACCCATCGTAACCCATATGAAGCTCTCCCCAGTCGATAACATGAGAGTCTTTGTGTATGAACTGATGAAGCCAAGAGACGTGGAAGACGTCATGAACATTCTCCAACTGAGGTGGCAGGACCAGCTGATATGCCACCTCACCGACTCGCCTCAGCACCTCGAAAGGTCCGATGATCCTAGGGGAGAGCTTACTCCCCTTCCCAGACCTCTGCTACCGCAGTAGAGGGAAATCCTTCAGGAACACCTGATCTCCCACCTCGAACTCCAAGGTCCTCCTCCGACGATCAACATAAGACTTATGTCGGTCCTGAGGCACTTTCATCCTCTCACGCACAAGATGAACTTTCTCTGTGGTGCTATATACTACATCTGGCCCAAGAGCACCTATCTCACCAACCTCTTCCTAGAAAATGGTTAAATGACATGATCATCCATACAAAGCCTCATATGGTGCCATGACAATCGTAGAGTGGAAGTTGTTGTTGTAGGAAAGCACTACTAAGGGAAAGTGTCACACCCATGATCCTCTGAAATCCAGAACACATGCTCGCAACATGTCCTCCAATGTCTGGATAGTCTGCTCTGTCTGCCAATCAGTCTGGGGGTGGAAAGCAGTTCTAAGGCATAGCTATGTGCCAAAATCATGATGTAACCCCCTCCAGACTCGTGAGGTAAACCGAGTATCCCGATCGGAGACTATATTATTCAGAACTCTATGAAAACTCACCACCTCATCTATGTACCTCTCTGCTAAGGTACTCACTTGTCCGGACTCCTTAATTGCTAAGAAGTAAGCTGATTTCGTCAGTCGATCCACCACTACCCAGATAGCATCACAACCAACCTGAGCTCTGGGTAGTCCTGTGATAAAGTCCATTGAGATGTTATCCCAATTCCACTTGAGGACATCTAAAGGATGCAACAAACCACCGGGAACACAGTGTTCAACCTTTACTTGCTGACACACTAGGCACTTAGCAACAAACTCTACCATTTCCTGTTTTACCCCGGTCCACCAAAACTATTCCCTCAGGCCCCAGTACATTTTCGAAACACCCAAATGTACCGCCAAGGCCGAGCCACGGAACTCACAGAGAAATACCAAATGCATCACCTCCAGAAAAAGTAATCATCCAAGAAAAAGCATCTGATGTCAGCTGTCCTCGGACCATCCTTCGGGAGTGTTTCCCTGGTCGATAGGATTCCACATTACATCCGACTCAGAGTCTCCCCACTGAGACTCTTCCACTAACTGCATCATGGAGGACTGCACCATCATCTGAAACAAACAACCTCTAACACCCTCAACCCCTGCATCCAAGTGCAATGCATCCAACACTCCCATCACTTTCCAAGCATCAGCGGATTCCTGAACCACTTCCTTATGTGACTTCCTAAACAGGGAATCAACCACAACTTTTCCCTTACCTTCAATGTAAGAGATCTCGATGTCATAGTCTTGGAGAAACTCAACGCATTTCCACTGTCGTAAGTTCAAGTCACGCTGGGAGAAGATATAACCTAAGCTATTATGATCTGAGAAGACCACAATTCACTCCCCAAAGAGGTAATGTCACCAAAACATCAGTTCGAACACTACTGCTGCAAGCTCTAGGTCAGGGTTGGAATAGTTACGCTTGTGGGGGCACATCTTCATAGGCCCATAACAGACCACACCCTTCTTCTGCATCAGTACACGCCCCAAAACAAGGCCAAAATCATCACAAAACACCTCATACAACAACCCTTCCTCTAGTAATCTGAGTAATGGAGAATTGACCAACTACTCCATCAGGTAGTCAAAATATTTCTGGCACTGCTCACTCCATAGGAAGACCTGCTCCTTCCTTGTCAAAGCTGTCAATGGTGCAACAACTCGAGAGAAGTCCGAAACAAACCTCCGATAATGACATGCCAACGCCAGGAAACTACGAACTTCAGGTACACTCTTGGGTGCCACCCAAGAAAAAACCATCTCCACCTTCGACGGGTCCACTGACACTCCATGCTGAGACACCACGTGCCCAAGGATGTGTACTTCTTGCAACATAAAGGTACACTTCGACAATTTCCCAGAAAGCTGGTGGTGTCGAAGGACTTCCAAAACTTCCCTAAGATGCTCAACATGCTTCTCCTCTGATCTTGAGTAGATCATGATTTCATCGATAAAAACAACATAGAACCAGTCCATAAACTCTTGGAAGACAATTATCGGAAGTCCCATGAACACAGCTGGTGCATTCGTAACTCCCAAAGAAATCACTAGGAACTCGAAGTGCCCATACCGGCACCTGAATTCCATCTTCAAGATGTCACTGTCCATTACCCTCAGCTGATGATATCTAGATCGTAGATCAATCTTAGAAAACCAACATGCTCCCCTCAGCTGGTTGAAGAGATCATCTATCATTGGAAGGGGGTAACGGTTCGTGACCCTTACCTGATTCAACATTGGGTAGTCTATGCATAGCCTAAGACCACCATCTTCCTTTTTCACAAAAAAAACTAGAGCATCCCATGTCTACACGCTGGGTCGAACAAAACCCTTCTCCATTAGATGGTCAATCTGAATTTGCAAATCCCGTAACTCTGAAGGTGCCATCTGATAGGGGGCCATCGAAATCGGACAGAAACCAGGCTGTAAGTCTATCCTAAACTCAACATCACGTTGGGTGGGTAGAGTCACAACCTCCTCAGGAAAAACATCGAGGAACTCTCCAACAACCTCTGGAACATCCACCATCCCTGTATCAGCTGAACCAATTAATAACCCGCCTAACAAGGAAAGGGGAGGATTCACATGCCAGCTTCCCTCCTGATAGCTCCTCTCGCCAACAAAAGTTACACGCTTCCCATCCATGTCAGAGAACATGAATCTTATTCGAAATCAGTCGATAATTGCACTAACAGAAACGAACCAGTCGTCTCCTAGGATGACATCATATGGATGCATTTGTAGAAAAAGAAAAACCCCACTAGATCAATGTGGTCCCAACGTCAGCCCACATCCCCAGAAAACACAAGATACACGGTTTTGACCTTCAACTGGTGTAATCAGCACCCTGGGTATGGAAAGTCTCTCTACCTCTAGACCCAACGCATGGGATAGACTGGGTGCAACAAAGGAGTGTGAAGCTCCTGAATAGAACAATGCAGAAACGAGATTGCTGAACAATCAAATAGTAGAGAATACGAGGAACCCGAATGAGAATGATGGTTCGGGTAGAAAATAATTTCATCTTGGTAATCAATTGAATCATATGGCACAAAATTAGTAATCTAAAAATAATAAATTTAATATTAGTAAAATAAAGAGAATAAAATATAAAATATCAATGGAATGTCTGAATACTCCATACACATGTAATAATAGTTAATACAGAATATGTAAAAAATTAGAGGTGAGATGAATAAACCCTTACAAACATTTCAGCATTGTAACATGTGTTATTGTGAGTTATTAATGAGGTGTAATGGTCTATACAATCATTTATATAGTATAAGGTATATATGGGAGAGGATCAAAAACATACCCGAAAATAAGGAATTAAAAATAAAAGGACACAAAATATGAGGGTTATTTAATAAAAGTGAGATAGAGGATCCCATACATTATTTCTGAGGGTGTTCTTCGATTGTTTGTAATGAACTAAATAACACAATTAGAATCATTAATTAACTATTATAGAACCTTTATTACATTTATTTGGTATATTATGATATTATTTAGTTCAATAATGGTATTTTATAAGGGGTAATGGATTCAAATTCATTGTTTATGAGTGCTTGTTTTCAAAAAATTCATGTCTAACATACTTATAAAAGATTATTGTAGTTCCTGATATATGTGAGTTGAATTACATAATAGATTTTATATTTTTTTAATGATAATTAATAATATTATAGGGTTGTAAAACTAATTTTGTTATTTGGAATGAAGGTGAATCATTATATATAACATTAATGTTAAATTCTGGGATAAATTTTCCAATTTTTCTCACAATTACCTTGTTTCATATTATAATTTAGCATCATGACTGCATTAGAATTACAGTACATGTCATAAGATAAAAAAATATATACTGTTATATTTTAACCATCAAAATGGTATCATGAACATATTTGAACAAGGTAAATCAAATTGAATGCATCATCATCTACGAAAGTGATAAATCAACACATCTCAGACTATGTCTCATTTTAGAATAAATAAGGATGAAAGGAGAGATGAATATGAATTATCACATTAGCATAAACAAATCATAGTACATTAATGGTATTGGATTTTTCATAACGTTTTGTTTACGCTCCTTTTTCATCATAGAGTCCAAAGGAATTTAAAGGGAAATTACGTAGCACAAATTGATCCATCCTTTGAAGAATATCAAAAATCGACAAAGGCATGAACAATGGATCAAAAGCATAGGTGCCTCGCAAGTTCTATCACGGTCTCGCAAGTCCACTTGCGCGCCATCTAGTGGTCGCATATGTGACTTGTGAGACCTAAGTGATAACCGCCCGAGGTCTTCTCCTGCCTATAAATAGACCTTGTGGGCCCCCCATAAGAGGGATTTTTTTTCTTCAGAAAATCAGATTTGAGCTCTTGGTACCCTAGTCTCTTCACAACGCTTCTGAAACACTTCTAAGGTAATTTCATACCTAGAACGGAAGATCTAATGAGGGGGAGGAAGGCCTAAGTGTTGAAACTCAACAACACTTGCACGCCTGAGTGGCCCGCCCTTAAGAGAAAATTCCACACTTGCGTGCCGCCTTACTGCTTCAATAGAACTTGCGCGCCTCTCTTCTGGAAGAACCTCAAGGGAATTATAAATGCTTTAATCAAGAGTCACTCAAGTATCACTATGCTAGTTAACCATCGCGCAAGTAACCCATGTGTCACGCAGGCATACCTGCATGACCAGGACTTGCACGCCCACGTAGTACCTGCGCGGCTACCAGGACTTGTGTTCCCCTGCCTTTTTGGGTGCACTTCTTTCCCATTTCACACCTCTCATGCCATTTCACCTTTCCTATTCATGATTCAGTCTTCAAGACACTCTTCAATGGCATTTATGTCATGATTTATTGATTTAACATCCTTATCTGAAAGGAATTATGTGGAATATCACTCAAATCCTAATGATTTATACATCTTTATGTCACTAAAAATTGAGATTTAATTCATTCCACCACATCCATTAAGATTAGAGAATCTCTTAACCTGTGACTCCTTTTATGGAATAATCCCCAGTCATAATCCTCAAACATGGGCATCCTCCATAGAAGTAAGCCACAACCATAATTCTCTAAACTTGGGATTCCTTTTTAGGAGTAAGGCCCAGTCTTAATTTCTCTTAACCAGTACTAATTTACCTTTTGTCTAGGATTTCTTTTTAGAAATAATACCCAATCATATGTCCTCTCCTAATTGGTGCCTCCTTTTCAGGAGTAATCCCCAAGTTAGAATATTTAAAATCTTCATGAAGCACATATACTTTTATGGACCCTACTCCTGGATTTCTTCCCTAAAGTAAATCCTAACCTTCATTTATCTAGGAAGTCATACATACATAAGTCCCACATTATTTCTTACGATTGCATCTTTATGGAACAATTGTCAATTTTTTACCAATACCTCTTGTTTCTCACACCGAGCATAACTCACGTGAGCTTAGAGTGTAAAAGTGACTAAGAAATTCTTCTTTGATCCATCAATCATAAATATCATACTCCTTTACTCAAACTACATGGGTTCTGATTCCTTTTATAAACAAAGGATACGTAGGTAGCCCGTATGT
This sequence comes from Viscum album, assembly GCA_963277665.1. Classification (NCBI taxonomy): domain Eukaryota; kingdom Viridiplantae; phylum Streptophyta; class Magnoliopsida; order Santalales; family Viscaceae; genus Viscum; species Viscum album. The sequence goes on along the minus strand of OY728161.1, from coordinate 574,108,054 downwards.
GGGTTCGATCCCAACTCTGAAATAATCCATGTCCTTCTGAATGAAAACAAAATTCAAGTGCCCCACTGAGTGGCTTTAAAACCAGCATGGTCATCATAATGACCAAGAGACTTCTAAATAAATGTGTCGAAGGGTACCATTGACCAAGAATCTCTAATAAATAATGATGATTCTCTATCGATGATAAACCACGAATACATATAGAAGATTCTCTAAAATTCCTAAATATTTTATAATTGATTATCAGATCTGAAGGAAAGCCCATTTTAGACTTGGTAACATAATAAAGATTCACGAACATAACTTAAATCTATAAAGAGAGTCCTAGAGTAGACAATAATTTCCCTCAAAATGGTGTGATGAGTCTGACCTCCCATCCTCTCGACCAATGCAAATTCCTAAACCTCATCAGTTCATAAACTAATGAGCACCTACCTTTGGAAAGTAGGTCTGAATGGTTGTGGAATCATTGGATGTTTCTGGTTCTATAAACAAACCCGTTAGAAACTGATCAGAACGATTGAACCTCCCATAAAAAGGAGGTCTTTCTCAAAATCCGAGGGAAACAAAAATGGTGAACCCGACGTGAATACTTAACCATGTCAAAATAATGTTTTACCCATTTGTTAGGCCCCTATTTAAAACTCAATGAGAGGTCCAACAAAAACAATCATTGACAAATGTGCTCATCCAAAAGATTTAGTGGCTGAATTTATCTTGATTACGTCTGTTTTATCAAATAGGCACTCTTTTCCAAGATCTTCTGCATTTCTAGAATGGCTGCTCTCAAGTTCACACCTGTGAATACTGCTGCTGTAAATTCCACTGCTGCTACTCCTGCTGGATCATCATCTGTTCTAAGGACGATATATCCTACTCAGCATCTTCAATGCGGGGTATCAAACATGTTGGATAAGGAGTACCGTCAACACAGTACCATCCCAACTCTGGAGGCTGCCCGACAAGCCCTCCAAGTAAACAATTGTCATCGGTCGTCCGGACAATGACGACCAGTGATCAAGAAGCAGGTAGTGCTGATTACCGTCTCCAACCGTTTCGGGTCGTTATCCCCGGAATGCAATCACCATCCGCTCCCTTATTCTGGGGAGGTGAATGAGTAGGTCCCTCAGGGCATTAATTCAAACAGATAGGAGTCCTTCGTAAGGGCTCCCACCAACAATCGCCGCTAGACTCGTGCAGCATTGCGCCATCAACATGATGAGGGTACCGACTCCTGGCGTTCGGCTCAGGTTCCTTGAACCCGACCAAGCAAGACGAACCACCAGAGGCGGAATCCGGTCAATAGTGAGCAGATTCACTTCTCTTCCATCTCCGGAGAAGTCCACCAACCTAAATTGGTGGCAAGCAATGAGCGGGCACATACACCTGCCCGTTTTAATTCCGTTGTTCAGCATACTTGTCTAGCAGCATCACGCCAATCCCGCCTGGCAATTCTGGTCAAGTACTATAGGCAAGAACATACACTTGTTTATACATCGTTAGCTAATCAGCAGGCTCTTCTAACTACATATGATGGATCTCGTCAACCACGTTTGGCGAAGTGCAATCAGAAGGGACATACACCTGCTAGTATTAATCAAGACTACCAACAGTCACACTTGGTAGCATTCAGAGATGTTAGTCGGAAATCCCCGACAACAAATAGGCGGCAGACTCAACTCTCTGCCCCCACACTTGAGTATTGTCAGGATTCACTGACAGGAAAAGGAGGACATGAGTAGGCACATACTCCTGCTCCAAGCCCGGAATGGATTTATATTCCCGTTCTGAGAGCTGAAGTCACCAAGAATATTATATCAATGCTGAAAGAGCAGAAACAAATCCCTGCTCATATTCTGGATGCTTTCCAGGATATTATAACAACTTCAGCAGCATCTCAGGGAAAGACACATAAATCTATCCCTACCAGTGGAGTGAGACATAAACAGTTCACTCCGGAACAGACACACACATATGTTCCAGTCAAAGAGGGTTGTGGGGCATACTCCCCCATATAATACGAACAACCAAGTCAGGCACATAAACCTGATTTAAGAGGATATCATCAGCCTAACCTGGCCATCTTTCCTGATCAGCCACATACACCAGCTCAGAGCAGCCACTTTCGTCAACATGTGGTTTCCAGGATGAGTAATAAGGCATCTAAGAAAAAGACCCCCCAACACATTCAGGAGATCAAGTGCCAATCTGTAACAAGGCCTTGCTCGATGATGGAGTTCATGAAGCCCTCAGACAATTATCTGTTGGAATTCAAGATTCTACTCTCTCAGTTCCCAATAGTGTGAACATTAATTCCGAAGGACTTCAACAGACACTTCCTAATGAAGGCTTTATTCGTGACAATTCGGTAGATCTTGAAGTTTCATCTTCAGATGAGAGCCACAGGAACCCTCTATGTGGTCAGATGACCAAGGAGAAAGAGATCTCATCTTTCGTTGTAACCCATTATGGTGGTCCTCCGCATGATGATAAATTTCACTGCGAAAGCCCTCTTCGCAGTAGTGATGCACATTTCCTGGAAAATGCTCCAGTGGAAAATGTAGTGCCGACAAAGCCCTCTTATCTTGAGGCACTTTAAAATGTGAAACCAGTCATTTATGAAGCTTTATTGCTAGATGGTGAAATACATTCTCAATAAGATGATAGCCCAGGGTGTAGGTCATTCTCCGAACCACCCCTAAGTCATGAATCTTCTAGTTTGATCAATGATTTCTCTACCAATCCTGTTGAATCTAATGAAGCAACAAGGAAACACCAACTCTGGTCAAATCAGGTAGAAAAATCTTCATCAAATGATAAAGAGGAAATGAGGAACATGAGAAAATAGCTGGCGAAAGGTGAAGTGCCAGTCATGTTTTGGCCTTTGGATGACTCTCAGTATAATATTCCAGAAATGTTGACGGAAGATGAAATTCATGATATTCGTCTCAACATATTGAAAACACAGTGTCAGTTGAAAAAAAAAGTATTATCTTATGATGAATATGAAAATCACCTTACGATAATAGAAGGGTTACAATGTCAGATTGATTTTGCATCTCTATCAGTCTCTCGATATCTGAAGGCTGAAAAGTAGCAGAGAGACCTTCAACATTCATGCCTTGGCGCACTAAGAATATTGTGTCAGTTAATTGCCAATGCACCATCTGGTATTCATGCTAGAGGATGGGGTGTCCATGGAGTACTGCATTTCATGGTGCTCTCCGGTCAGCAAAGCCCTCCGAAAATGGTCTCATGCAATGTTATTTCCCATAACCAGCCACAATCAATGGGCTTTGTTTGTAATAAAAAGCTTTCACAAGAACATGCTTCAACTAGTTCCTCTCAAACTGATGAATACAGAGAACAAGTTACTGAATTACTCATGAATCAAGAAAACAAGAATATTAAACAGGCCTCTCGTTTTGAGAAAGCACGTCACCAAGTGACAGAAGTGTCATAAATCATCCAACGGTCTTTTGAACCGGGTGATAAAAGCGGATACAGGTTAATGCATCCAGCTAATTGCTGGACTAAGGTTCGCAAGATCCGGAGGAATTTCAAGAAAGTCTCAGACATAGCATGTCAAGAACCACCCCATCTCGCCAGACTGGGGACTCTTTTATACCAACCCTCGGAATCTGCAAATAGGATTCGAGGAGTTGAGCGAGAATAGTAGGAACAGCCCCAGTCCACTTGACTGGGGACTTCTTCAAATCATCAATCCCCTACTCAGAGAAATTCGGTATTTTCTCGATTGGGGAAGAAACCTCAAGAGGAACGAAGAGCCAAATTATTAGGAGATTCCCTCCATATTACTGTTCATCAAAAAGTTCCTGAGGGATCGAATCAACAAAAGGAAATGTCTCATCAAAGACATGGAAGAAGAAAATATCACATAGATGTTGATAGAAGGGATGCGATTAGTTAGGTATCAATCAATGTCATCAATGTCGTTATTACTGATCCACCAAATGAGGCTCACTCAGGGGAATCAGATGAAGAGGTTTCTGCTCAAGAAGATGTACGCACCGACACAAATGAAGAAGGTGTGCGTACACAAAGTCAAAGGATTACTCAGAACCTATGTAATCTTTCGAGTAACCCACTTCCCCCTCTCCAAAAAGGATCCAACAAAGGGAAGGGAAACAACCAGGTTACATATCCTTCTTCTGGAGAAGGTCAATCGCTCTCACTAGAGAAAAGGTTTGTACAACAGGAGGAAGAAATGAAGGAATTAAGAAGGTTGAATGCAGAACTACTTCAGAGTAGTCTTCTTCTTAATCATGATGGAGTCAGTCAGCCAAAGGAATTTGTTGCAGCTACTGAGATAGATCAAGAATATCCTCCTCTATCAGGACACCCTCACAAGTCTAATCCTATGGGTCATGTGCAACAACAGTTCGCAGTGCTACCATCAGTTGTAGCACCAATCCCCACATTTGTCCATGCTCCAGTCATCGCACCTACCCAAGTCCATGTTCAACCAGATGTTTCTCAAAAGTTAATAACTACTATTGAGTCATTAACACCTCAGTTAGAAACTATGTAAGGGAAACGTGCGCATGTTCAACCAGAAAAGAATGTTTACCCTGAATGGATAGATTCAATTTCTCCACCATCCAGATTTGGGAATCTTGTATCCCCTATTTTAAATGGATCAAGTGATCCTGAACAGCATTTGATGCATTACGTGTCTTATTGCGATCCCATGATGGGAACACCGGAACAACAAGAAGCAGTGAAACTCAGATGCTTTGTGCGAACTTTGCACGGACCAGCTTTTGTTTGGTATAAAAGATTGCAATCCCGGTCAATTACCAGATGGGAGGATCTTTGCCAAAAATTCCTCCTTCAGTTCAGCTCAACTTTGACAAAGACAACATTTTTCGATCTTACAAACTGTAAGAAAAGGGAGAATGAAAGGGTCTCTGATTTCATTGCTCAATGGAAGTGATTAACATATTCCTTGAGTATAGAACTCCCTCAAGAAGAATTGTTTCCAATACGTGTGGAAAATCTGCATGACGAATTATGCACGCCGTTAATACCTGTAAAATAAATAGGAGGGCTTCGAGACCTTACATCAATCACTCACCAGATTGAAGATTCCCTTATACAGGCTAAAGCTAAATCTCGTGTAATTCCATCAGCTCCAAGAAGGAGAATGGGTAAAGAAGAAACTGCTATAGTTTTTCTCTAACAAGCACATGTACCTATTTCTACCTCAAAACCTTCATCTTATCGAAGGGCTCCACCTTTTGAGCGCCAACAACAAAGGCCTTTTCGTCTAGATGATCTACAAGATCAAAGACGAAAATAATTCTGGGATCATAAGAGCAAAAAATACTCTTTCCAAAATGAACAAGTTCCTGGTTATTTCATTTCGGCTCTGGAAAACAATTTTTTTCAATTGTCAATGCCCAAGAGGCCAAACAAGAAAGGAGATGAAAACCATTCCAATTATTTCCCTTTTCATCAAATGTTAGGGCATCCCATCCAGGAGTGTATTGTCTTCAAAGACCTCCTGCAAAATATGGTCTACTTGGGACAGGTCACATTGAAAGGTTCCTCAGCCCAGGTAGCATGTGTCACTGCTATAGTTCCAGAGGAGGAAAATGAATGGAAAGAAGTCAAAAGAAAAAATGCACAGAAGTATGATGATTCGATGGTCAAAAATACAATCAATCGAAGTCATACTATTTTGTGAACACAATTAATGAAACCAATTGTGTCTTCTGCCATGAATGTTATGGAAAAACCCTCTTCGTCAGAGGGAATGTCTTCAAAGAAACGACATGATTCAAAGAATGAAAAAGAATCAGAAGAAGATGAGTATGTGTCAAAGCCTATGATGTCTTTGAATTTGGCGGATTTCATGCCATCTACTTCAAATCCAAGGGCACCCCCCCCCCAAAGAGCACAACCTAAAAAAGTTAATCAAGTAGAGTATTCATCAGATGAAGAGTTAATATTTGGTTCTGTTAATATGATTCAATTAACAGATCAATATGCCAGTCACAGTTTCGATTTCAATGAGCCTGAATTCCCTGTATCAAACAGAGGAATCAGAGGAAGTTCTAGGGGATCAGGATACAGGGGAAGACGTGGATCTTTCAGAAGACACTATTCCAATTCTACCGCTGCTAGAACTATATACGCAGCAAAAACTCGTGTTAGAGCTCTTCAGCGAGCTCAGCAAGAACACGCAAGTTCTTCTACCAATAGAAAATTCAGTCCTGGCACAGTTATTTTGGAAGACCGGTTGAAGGTTACATCTTCTTCCTATCAGCAAGTAAATGGATCTAATCGGTCTAATCTTCCAAAACCAGGAATATTGCCAACTCCTATCCCAATACAAGATGCATCAACTTCCCAATCATCTGCTTCCAAAGTACCTGCTAAACCACATATTTCTTTTGGGAAATGTAATCCTCTGGATCAAAATTATGATAGATTGAAACACTTTTCCCAAGTTCCTTCCAAGTTATCAATTCTGGATGCTCTGAATCTGTCAAAAGATCTTCGGGAAGCACTCATCGAGGCTTTGTCAAGTCCTTAGGAGTTTGAAACTGAAATTGCTGCAGCAAAAGTCTATCACATAGAGAATAATTTTTCAGAATTCCATGCAGTAATATCATTTACTGATGAAGATGAACATGATGTTGTGCATGGACATATTAGACCATTGTAATTGTCTGGCAAGGTCAATGGCGTGGATGATCGAAGAGCTTTCATTGACAATGGTTTAGGAGTCAACCTCATGCCCATTCGTACACTATGTCGATTGGGCATCACAGAATCTGATTTATCTCCTCCTACCAATTTGTTACAATGATATGATAAAAATGAACAAGAAACACTAGGAGAAGTTACAGTCATAACTCATTTTCGAGATCTTGTATCCAATTCAGATTTCATGGTTGTTGCTCAAGACTCAGCCTTGAACATATTACTTGGAAGACCCTGGCTACATCAACAAGTGGCTATCCTTTCATCATACCATCAATGTCTAAAATATTGTTTCGATGGTCAAGTTGGGACATTGTATGGTGATAAGGCCCCATTCAAGACATGTGAGTCTCAAAACATTGAGGCGGAATTCTATCACATGAAGCAAAGGGAGAAATCCATAACAAAGGACATTACCAATTCTAGTGCTCCATATGGTTTGGAAAAAATTATAGTAAATCCATTTACACATGTGAGTACAGATTTTGTGTTTCCTATTAGTCAAATTTACAAGATAGACCCAAATCAAAATACTCTTATGGAAATATCCATAATGTCAATTACGGTAATCAAGCCAGACAACATGGGTGAAATTGGTAATATACCAAGCAGTGATGAAACCACAAATGGTGATGTCTTCATTTCATCTACTGAAATCCAACAAGTCTATGCTTCTCCAATTAGGGCATAAGAAGTTATAGCAACATCGGAGGTGAAAAATGATGTCGATTCTCAATCCATCATCTCCTCTTTATTACCCAAAGAAGACCCTTCATCATCAATCGGGTAAGAAATGGAAGCTTATTCTTCAAGATATGAAAATTTTGACATCTCTTCGGATCATGAGAATTCTACTTTATCATCTACTATGCAAGTAGAAAAGGAAGAAATAACACATAAAGAAGAAGAAGAGGATGATCTCGGAGATCTTCCTCTAGCATTTGAAGAGGGTATCTCTACCACTGTGGATGAACTCAGAGAAATAAATCTGGGTACAAAAGAAGATCCACGCCCCACTTTAATCAGTGCGTCCATGACTCTTGAAGAGAAAAAGATGTATATTACTTTTCTAAGAGAAAATAGAGATATATTTTCTTGGAACTATACAGAAATGCCCGGGCGTAATCCTGATGTAGCTACTCATCATTTGGGTTTACCAGAAGAACATCGAGGATTTATGTAAGCCGTGAGATGAACAAACCCAACTTATGCTTCCAAAATTGTAGTTGAAGTGGATAATCTTATCAAAGATCATCATAGATGTTCAATATCCGAAATGGTTGGATAATATTGTCCCTGTAATGAAAAAATGGACAAATTAGAGTTTTCATCGATTTCAGAGATCTTAATCGGCATTGTCCTAAGGATGATTTCACAGTTCTGATTACAGGACTTCTAATTGATGAAACAGTTGGATATGAAGCACTTTCCTTCATGGATGGATATTCCGGATATAATCAGATCCGAATGGCCCCAGAAGACGTGGAATCTACAGCCTTCAGAGCCCCTTAGGGTGTGTTTTTCTACTGGGTAATGCTTTTTGGCTTAAAGAATGCAGGTGCAACTTATAAGCATGCCATGCATCGTATCTTCAATCCATTATTAGGGAAGTTTGTTGAATTCTATGTAGACGATTTGGTAGTTAAATCCAAACAAAGTTCTAATCACTTGGTTGATTTGGAAGTCATATTCTGCAATCTTCGACAACGTGAAATGAAGATGAACCCCTTAAAAGGTGCTTTTGGGGTAACCTCAAGAATATTTCTCGACTTTGTTGTATGACATCGTGGTATTGAAGTCGATCTTGAGAAGACCAATTCAATCCTTGGTATGTCACCTCCTCAAAATTTGAAATAATTAAGAGGCTTTCAAGGACACTTTGCCAATATTCGGTGTTTCATCGCCAATTTTGCAGGAAAACATTTACTTTTCACCAAATCGATGAAGAAGGGAGTCACTTACCAGTGGACTGAAGAATTTCAAGAAGCATTCGATATTATCAAGAAATACTTGTTCAGTCCACCGGTACTGATGCCACCTATTGAAGGAAGACCACTTATCCTCTACGTGACATATCTAGAGTGATCATTGGGTGCCTTTCTTGCTCAAAAGGATGATGCTGGGAATGAAAATAGTCTCTACTATCTTAGTTGAACCATGCTTGAAGCAGAAACCCGGTATTCAAGTATTGAGAAGTGATGCCTGGCATTAATCTTTACAGTTCAAGAGTTGAGACACTGACTACAACATCACGAGGTCCAATTGGTATCTCGCAATAACCCGATGAAATTTATCCTTAGTCGTCCAATGCTTACAGGACATATGGCAAGGTGGGAAGTTATTTTGCATCAATTCAATATTAAGTATGTGTCTCAAAAGGCGATAAAGGGCCAAGCTCTGGCTGATTTCCTGGCCGAACAGCCTTCAGTGGAAGATACATCTTCAGATATTGAACTCCCTGATGAGGAAGTATTCTATATTCAAGAAAGACCTCAGGCATGGAAAATGTATTTTGATGGTGCTTCCAGAAGTCCAACAGGGTGGAAAATGGAAAATCCTAAATTCAACAACGTTGGCTTAGGAATTATATTCATTTCTCCAGAAAAGGTCGTGTTACCTTATTCCTTATTAACGAAATGATCTTAGTAAGGGACTCTTTTACTAAAACATCCTTTTAAATATTTTAAAATTTTATTCTACTAAATAATTCCCATTAATGTACAACTCCTAAAAATGAACATAAGGATTTGTTTAATTCAATTGAATTATATAAAATTATAACACCTTTCAAAAGTTTCAATGTGTTACGGTATGGTTTGATTAAATAATTATTGTTTTAAATGATTTAATTGTGTTTGAAAAATAGATTGATTATCTCAACAACATGGACTTTTTTTTAAGATATATGTCATGAACTGAATTTAACACATTTATATCACATTAATTATTTTATGTTACTATTCCATTTTTACCATTTTATTTTCAAATAAATATTAGAGTGGGTAGTTGTAAAAAATAAAATGTTATTTCATAGTGGGATTGTTTTTTTCATTATGGATGTTTTACAGTTTATGATTATATTATGGTTCATGGGAATTTATTATGTATACCTGATGTTACATGATAAACCAAGGGTGGTTGATCCCATAATAGCTATCAAATGTATTGGGTAATGATATAGGGTTAAACATTAAGGTTCCTCTTAAGAGATTTAGTGGATATACTACGATGGGTATTCCAAATGTAACCATGAAGGTTGCTCCCAATATAGATATGAAAGCTACACTATATGTATGATAATAATGCCTTATGTTACCTTTATGATTTATTATTCTGATTATTTGTTAAGGAAACTAATGATTTAAGGAGATATGTTAATGAGTTTATGTTTTATTCGCAAAAATGTTTCCATGAGGTTCAAATATTCATGGACTAAGGGTTTTATTATTTATTTTGTATCCCATATTTATATTTTTTTTTGCTCATACAATGTTTTTGAATTTTTTTCCACAGGGTATGAGGATTGGTAAGAGAAAGGAATAATTAGATAATATTTTTATCTAAAAAAATTGTGTTCTAAAAAAGTGTTTTATATTGTGAAAAAGAATAATAGTAAGTAGAAGCATCTACTGCGTAATATTTGTGTTCTATGTATGATTTATGGTATAATTATAAATATATATAAATGTACAAAATCCAAAATGGTAAATAATTTCAAATTATTTAATTAACATATGAATATTTAATTTTTAGGTCTAAGGCATTATATCTAGAGAAAATCCCCACAAGCAGTTGGTTGTAGACTAACAACACATATCTAAAGGGGAACATGTGGAGACTAAAACAACTTATGTTAGTGAATACACTACATAAGTATAAAAAATTTATAAATAACATTATGAATAATAATTATACAACATTCAAGATGAAATAATTAGTATCAATGTACACATGGTATGACAACACCATCAATAATATGTCTACCATGGAGTCATAAAATGTAAACCAATACATGAATTAAAAATATACTATAAACCTTGACCTGAGTCCCAAACTATTCCTCATAATTATTCTACAAATAATCCTCTCAATCATAACCAAAAACTAAGTCAATTCCTAGAAACTATACCTGAAAATATATAGTATCTGATTGGTTCAAAAATTGTCAAGGCAGCCTGAACAGGTTGCGAGTACACTCAGTATGCCACTACCAATGGTTACTAAAGTAATAGAATGTTTGTACAATATATTATATAGTTAATAAGTGAAATAAATCAAAATTAAAAATGTAATATATGTAATTAATTATTTAACATCCATTTACCCATTATGTTCCCTAGAATAGAACAATCATCTAAATTAACTCAGGTGAAACTAGAAGTTTTATCCAAGTCACAAAGCTTAACACACATAATTAAACATAATATTTTTCAATACATTTAAATCCCAACCCACGACATGATGTTAGTTTGGGATGAATAGATCCTCGGTGAAAAATCCCAAATTTTCATTACATCACAATTTCTCTGAATCCACTACCCTTGTAGTTTCATTGATTTTATCCATTAGGGGAATTTATAATTAATTTAACTCCCAAACCCATTCATTCAATGATGGGGTGAGAGCATTAGACCAACACGACCTATGGGATGAGCCATGATCCTTTATCCAACCACCTATCTATGTGTACATTCTTATTTATACATTTACCAAATACACTATATCACAATCCAATAACAATAAACAAATATACCAATCATAATCCATAAAAAATTAATATGGGAATTAATATAATTCCTTAATCCATTATCAAATTTTTTTATTTTTATTACATATAAATTTATCCCAATTCACATTTCAAATTACCAAACTCATTAAATATATTCAATAATGCCGATACATTAATATATTTCACATTTTTAACCATTCCGACATATTGAATCACTAATACCATTCATCATTTCACATATATTGACCACTTATGCTTTTCATGTACAAATAAAAATCCATTTTTTACATTCTAATTAATCCCATTTAACTTATTTTCACATCATCCCAGCACCCCCTAATGCTACATCACCAACTATTTCCATTGTCCATCTAGTTCATTTTATAATCATGTTAACATCCCAGCGTAATATGGATTCTATCATACTAACCATTACATCCCTTAAATTTCAATGGTCCCACTGGAACATTATAAATATTTCATGGCAATGAATAATATTCTAAAAACTCATTTATACCATATTGTAAAAACATTTTAAAACATGAGTCTCCCCTTTTGAAAAACTAATAACTGATCCCATGATTTATTTCTTATTTTAATCATCTAAAACAACAATTAATCCATTTTTAAAAAAATTGGACATCACAACTGTTACATAAAATCCTTTGAAATATAATTATGAACAATTCTAAATAACATTGTGGTTAACACCACCTTTGAAAACATTTCTCACATTAACACCTCGTTTTCCATGAATGAATCATTAATATGTTCAATTCCAAAAATCCCACAATCCACGATATGTCAATACCACTTAATAATTTACAAAAAATAGAAAATATATATTTTATTTACCCCATTGAACATAATTTCATACAAAGTTCACTTATTCTTCAATTCTATTCCTATAAATCACTTATCTCAATTTTTATGAATTTTATTCATTCTTAACAAAAGTTATTCCTACACCATGAGTATTCCTAGGTTTTTTTCACACTATCTAATGAAGTCATAGGGTCAATGAAGTGTTTTACTCTTCAATATGAGGAATAAATCACATTCCAAGATCACAGATAAAGAAACACAACAAACAAATAGATTGGACCAACCACATCCATATATAAAACATCAAGACCATGTGAAAAAATCTTAAACAGAACATACCTCACATCCATTGATGAATATTCACTCAATCTCCATCATTGATACAAGATAAAACCCACACTAAATCCTAATCCTAATATTTTGATCATTTATTACCATGAAAAAACACAACAAACAAACATGAACCGAAGAACCATCATCCATGGAGGGAGAGGTAAACAAATTTCATCACATAGGGAAGAGGGGGACTAATGAGATGAAAATAATGTGGGGATATAAAAAATACAATATGGAAAACAATATTTTTTTACCATTTAATTGGGCACAAAACATACATACATGGTTTTCCAAACAATGTTGAAACCCTCTGCAGGACCCCATCATATAGAATATGGGTCACAATGTTATATGGAGATAGCCACATTGTTTGGAAAACAATTTGGTAACTGTGTGTCAGCCCACTATCTAATATAGGTATCACATCACCCTATTTCCATGGAATGACACACAATTTACTCTAACCATGCTCCAAACACACATTATGCATATTTTGGCCACTTTTCTCCACATTTCATGTCCTTCACACCTCTAACTCTTACATACTCATAATTAACTCGTGAAACATTTTTTTAACAATAAAATATGGTTTATGAAAAAAATTATCCTGGACACACCTTTACAAATGACTATAATCTTTCGAAAATCATTTTAATGATTTCGATTGTTCTAAATCAGTTCTATATTACTTTTAGTTTTGTTAAAGTGATTATTTTCATTTTATTCTTAACCATAATTAATTAAATATTCTGATTTGAAAATATATTAACTCATAAAAGATAATTATGATCAATGATATAATCATCCCCCCTCAATTATCATATTATATCCTAAAAGGTGGGATCAATTGAATTTTTTCTCAAAAAATCGTACCGAATATGATTCTCTATATATAATATAAATTTAGGGAATAGTTGAGGACTTAATATTTATAATTTAATCAACTACACAAGTTATTAGAATAATTATATTCATTTCCTCCTTTTACTTTTCATTATATTAAAAATAACACTTTATTGGATTTTCACCTAATAAGAAAAAGTATCATATATCAAATAATGACAAATAATATTTTAACCAAGTTATAAAATACCAAAATTTGAAATTCAATTTTTTACAATACTTTTTAAAAAATATCATATATCATGAAATTAATTGTTATATACATGGAAAATTTAGAATTATGTATAATGTAAAAAAACAATGTGATGGTAATACTACTACTTGTATGGTAGAGTAAATCTAGGGGTTTTAGTATTGGTAAAAATGATAATATTAAGAAAATTTACCTTGAATAAATAATGATTTTTTAGTATTTATGGTTCTGTAAGAAACATGAAAACTTGCTGATTGAGAATATTCTTATGAAAAACACATGATATTGGTTTATTCAATATATATAATCTTTTGAAAATCATGAATACCTTTAAATGGATGAAATCAAAATTATTCTAATTTCATATTAATGGAACAATGATCTAAAAATTAAAATAAATAATAAGATAGAGATTTCTATTTTAAAAATGTCTATAGGAATTTATAATGTGAACAGGTGTTGTAGTGATTTAGAAGATGGGGATGATGAAGATGAAAATAAAATTATTTCCCCTTGTCAATGATATTTTTAATGGAATAATTAAAAATAAATATTTAGAAATTTATAACTAATTTTATATGAAATTATATTTGAAATATATATAAATTATTCATATATAATGGGGATAAATAATATCAACAAAATGTTGTTGTAAAATTTACCATAATTAAATATGTAAGAAAATTAATATTGTAGCTAAAAAAAGAAGTTTTATGATCATGGTTAAGGAATCCTAATTCAAATCATATAAAAAAGATACTTTTTATTTTCTTTTAAAGACGGTTATAAATTCATAAAATATTATATATGATGGAACCAAGAGAAAAAAATAACGTAATCTACATGATTTTATGTCGTACTGTCTTAAGATGATTTCACATCTAAATATATATAATTGAATGATGTTAAAGGGAAATAAGAAAATGATTTCTCAAAGAAATGAATGTTTATATAGTGATTATATTCATTTTTATAGTGAAATATAATCATTGAAGAATAATTAATCAACCAATTTTTTTTAAATCATATTCATAAATTTTGATGATTTTAAAATAATATATTTTTATACATCATTATGATGTGATGTAGAATGCCATTGAAGAGGTATTAATAAAGACACAATCTATTTATGTAGTAGTATAAAAATTGATGAAATAGTAAATAAAATATTTTTAAAACTAATATTGTTAAATGAGAATATTTATATACTATTTAAGAGAGACAATAACATGAATAATTGTATGTCTACACCTTTTAAGAAAAAACATGTCAATTATTTCTTTGTGTGGGGATGTTCAATGTGATTCAAAGATAATGTAGAGTTAGAAGGCTAATTTGATAATATTACCAATATATAATGAAAGTAATGTTCTATGTAAACCAAAATCCCACATCAAATAAAAATACCATGTTGGAAAACACACAGAACATAAAGAAAAAGAAATAAATATTTAATGATGTTCTAAATTAAATGAATATTTTAGGTTACATAGATGGTGTGGAAAGAAATTTTATTTTTATTTGTTTAACATTGAATTTAAATATAATTAGACTAAAAAATACAATAGTGAGGCCCGTGAAAAAGAAAAAATAGAAATAGAAATTAATTTTCCCTAAGAATACATGAACAAAATAATGTTAAAAATTAGTAATAACTCACCCTTATATCTATTTAAACAAGAATAATTTGTTGTTACACAACCATTCAATCCCTTAAAGGATGAGGTGTTTGGATGAAATTATAAGAATCAATAATCAGAAGAGGGAATAGAAAACCATGTGATGAATACTATATAGTGGAACCTCAAACAATAATTTTTTCATTGAAAAATTATCCATGGTAGTTTAATAAATCCACTCTATTTATATATATAAGTAATGATCAATTAATATTTATAACATGAATTTATTTGTCATTTAATATCCTATAAAAAATGTATTTACGGTTTAATATGTCTATAGGTTATAAATATGAATTAAAATTTGAAATATATTAAACTCCATTGATTTATAGGTTGTATTAGTATAAGACATGGTGTGAGACATATGTTACCCCATGAATCATCATAACATGTTGAGAAGTTTTTTTATCATTTACTATAATAACATCATGAGTAATTTTCTTATTTTAAAATGTATTTACAATATTAATGGTAATTTTATAGTGGGTTGTCCCCTATTACATCATTTTTTTCTAGAATTATTTTCCATAAAAATCATTCACATTTCATATTCGTTGGTAATAATTTTTCATCCTAAATGATTAATCATTTAAGTAAAAATAATTTTTTATTATTATCCATCGATAAAATAAAAAATAAATACAAAAAATAAATATTTAAAATGAATAATAAAATTAATAATTAAAAAGTATTGAAATATAAAAAAAGGGAAATGTAATTATCAAATCCCCCACCCCCATCAAATTTAGTTATACACAATCATGGAAACACATCATGTTATAAATGGATATCACCTTACCATATTTTAAATATAATGTCAATAATAAAATTAGATATATTGTGAAATTAAATTTTTTAGCCTCACATAGTAAAATTTCATTAACACCTCAATTTTTTATGAATCAACACTACCATGTATTTTACATTATTCACATTTCAATAATCCATGCATCTTTATAATTAAATTTTTATTTTAAATTGCATATTTATATTATTTATACATGAAATATTCCAATATTTTAATTTTACACGTTTAATTAATTTAAGAGATGTAAATTGATGATTTATAATACATTAAATCATGTTTTTTACCGAAGGATTAAAATGCATATATGTTATCATCTATATAGAGATAGCTTCTTAAAGGGACTCACAGATATGTTAATATTACTCAATAGTTTTTTTGGTAAATATGTATGTGTTGAAATATCTATTATCCTTAAAATAAAGGATATATGTAAGGTAAATTTCAAGACAATAAATAAATATCAATATAAATATTCTCTTTAAAAGTAATGTAACTTCTTCACCAACATCTCAAAGAAAAAACCCGAATTAAAAATGTTTAATGAATGCAACACTTGCTTGTATTATTTTAATATAATAATTTATTTAAATTTATTTTTCTTAATTTTTTAGTGAATAATACTTCATCTCCCCCACCCAAAACTATATGATCTCTTTGAGAAACTATTTGTAATACTTATATAATGATTATCAGTCATGAAATTGTGATTTTTAAATTTCCCATGGAACAAAATATTTTCTATTATAATTATTTTCAAGAAGTAATTAAATGAATTTAATGTATGGAAATAAATATCCTTCCACCAAACTATCCATATATTGGTACCCCATTATATACCAATTTTAATACATGCATTACGTCCACCATGGAACCGTCTCACCAACAACCACATTTTATAATCATAAAAAATAATATATATTATGACAGGAAAGTATAAATATAGGATTATTGAGTAGATATTCCCAATAAAGGACAATAATGGATTATATGTCCATAAGAGAGATTAATGTATAATCAGAAAATTGATAATGGTATAATAAAACATCGTCCTCAATCATATAAAATATTCTCTCTTAAAATCATATCTTTGGATAAATGAAAACATTGTTCTTGAAGGAAAACACAATAAGGAGTTACTTATAATAAATACTATAAATTTATTTAGAGAAATTAATATCAAAATAACAAAATTAATTATCCAATGTCTTATAAATTCAATTATGGTCAATAATAGATAAATGTCATTTACAAATATTAACCATTATATCTACATAATTTTATGTAAAATCTAACCCAATCATTTTTTTTATTATTTTGTTCCAAAAAAATCATTCAAAATAATTGAAAATGAAATATAAAAAAATGGATTTGTTAATGTAGTGAATAATATATATCTATTTCATAATCATGTTAATTTTACATGTCTTTAAAAGAGATGTAATTTTAAATTAGAAGATCTAAAAACACAATGGATGTGGGGTTTATATTGGATGATATTTAATAGAAAGACATACTTTATTTTTTCATAATTCATCATCCATGGGTTGTAAAAGCTATAAACGATCCTGGTTTATAATGTAAATTATCCATAAATTATATAAAATGTTGTTTCAATATGACTAGTTTTCTTCCTACGTCTTTTCATTCATCCTTTTAATCACTTGAGGGAACTAAAAAAATAATTACATACTATTAAACATATGGGATCATTATTAACAAATTACAAAAAACATTATGAGTGGGTGTTCTTATACCATTAAAAATATTTTAGAAATAAATATAAATAGGTTTTCTTCAATGCTGTTTATTAATTTTCATTATCATTACCTTTATGACTTAACTAATGAGATGCATGATTCGATGGATTGTACCTATTTGAGATTTGACCCATTTATCATCTATGACCTTTCCATATATGTCATCCTATGTTCTTCCACATATATAAATTATCTTTTCATATAGGATGCACCAACTCGGCATCCATCATGAATCTAAATGAGATAATTTTATAATAAAAGAAAATACATGTATCTTCATGAACCATTTATACCGGATGGGTGTTTTCCGACACGGCTGAATCGATTTTCCATAGAGTGTCTTAAAAAAATTTCATTCTTATTTTTAGCACATCCTTCTTGAATATGATAATATTTGATTGTTTCTCAAACTAAAATTCATAATCCACTATTACAACATTAAATTTAGGTCTGTTTTTGTCTACCAAATAATTATCATATTTTGCAATAGTATTATTAATTCACTGTTGAATGTTGGAACATAATTTATTTCAATAAAATCAATGAAATAATCAATTTTTTCCTTATAATTAATGATATTAGAGTAGAAAAGATAATTTCTCCCAATATTATATTTCTAATCTCTTATTTATTGTAATTTAAAAATAAATCAACTAGAAGATAATGCTTTTTTAAATTTTCTATGAATATTTGGTACCCCTTAGGGGTAATATCATTTGGAATCATCACATTGGATTGAAACTCCTATAATATTTATATTCTATACTATATAACTTTTAAATATAATATATTTACTTATGTTAACAATAATATAATGATCACAATTTTCATTCTCAATATTTTATCACAAAATATTAATATGAATATAACATGTACCTTGGTACTACTATATGTACATTAAGTCATTCAAAACAATAACCCAAAACTCTTATGTGAGCTTTATGGTTCAAATTTAATTCATAATTTAATATTTTTTAACCGTATTTTTTATGATGTTGATAAAATTTATCTTGTTTTGTTAGAACTATGAAAAATAAAATTTTATTAGAACTTCTAAAGAATTTCAATATATTTAATTTTTTATGTGACAATTTTCCCTTGGAATGAAAAATCAGAAAATGGTTCATCGGTTTATTAAAATTTGGTTCTCCTGTTAAATATTTATTATTTAAATTATCCATAATAATTCCAACATTCTACTCCAATTAATTTTTTCTTCATTTAATTGAAATCTATTATGTATTATTTCCATTACTACTCGTAATTTAATTTAAATCTATATGTGGTGTTCTTTTAAGTGACATTAAATATTCTACATTATATATCTATATATTTCATTTAATTTTTTCATACATGATAATATAGGAATTACTATGATAACTAAAATAAATCAAGTATATATAGAGACATTTTTTCTATTTATAAAAATTTCAGTATCAATTTATTTCATTAATAGTAGAACTAGAGGTTGACATGCATGTACACAAATTCTTATATAGTGTATGAACATGGATATACAATGACATTATACTATAAATATATAAACATTGAACCCTCTATTAGTTAGCATGACTTTGTTTTTTATAATGAATTTATAAATTAGTTTTATCTTTTATATTAATTATACTTTACTTCATATGTATATGATATTTTTCATTGTATTTGTTGGCTAGACCAAGTATATATATTATTCATATCATCCATTTTCACATCCATCCATTCCTTATTGTTTAACATGTGGGACTCTATTTGTTTTACTATTTTTCTTTGGATTCAATTATATTGAATCCTTCCCAATTTAGATTCTATGTGTGTTATACTCCTTTTCATCTATCTTCATGTATAATAATCCAACATAAATATTACTCAATTTTCTTATATCTCAAAATAACTTCATTAGAGTGAATTATTTTTTGTTTATCTTATTTTCAACATTTATTTTATCCAATGATAATTTCGAAACTAAATCAACTACATCAAATTTTTGAATGAATATAAATTAAATTAAAGAGATTAATATATTTCAATATTAAAAATGGTTTACTATAATGTATGCATCGAATCCCCCACAATTTATTTTACTTTAATTACTATATAAATTTCAATATAGTCTTGCAATGCCTCAATGTTCTCCCCAAAGGTGATAAAATTTATTAAATATTCAGGAGGGATTCAACATTAGGTTAAAATGAATCAATGGATTTATATTATAAAAAATATTTTATATAAAATGAGTAATTGTTAAAAATTGCTGTAATATATAAGGCTCATTTAATGATAATGAAATGTATATCAATTGGAATACCCTCTATAAAAGTGATTTCAGGGATTCACCAATATTTCAAATAAATACTGTGGAGCAATTATGTGTATAGAATTAGTAAAACCATATATTCTATTAATTCTAGTATTTATTTCCATTAATTTTTCCAAAAAACATTCTCTATATAAACCACACAAAATCTATCAAAATATAAAATATTTCATCAGTTAAGTATTTATAATTAATATAATATGATTTCCTCAAAAATTGTAATATTTTTAATTTGTCCAGGTAGAATAATTTTCTCAATATAATTTGTTTGAAAATTTAATTTAATGTTAATGAATTATGGATATCATTTTCCATCACCACAAATATGTATATAATTCTCCCCCAACATACCCCTTGTGATACACACATCCCATTCCCCATGAAAACATCCCTCAACAACCATTATTTATAATAATGAAAACATTATTTAGAGTAAGGTTGATACAAATTGGATTTTTACATGTATCTTACCAATTATTGATGTTTATAGAATCTATTGGTAAACACAATATTATTATATGGTTAGAAAAAGGGTAAATGGATAATAACAAACATTTGAGAGTATTATAAAACATTTCACTATTAAATCATAACAATGGAAATATGTAATGATTTTTCATTGTAGAAAAAACTCTAGATATTAACTAATGAAAAATACCACAAAAATTTTGGATAAATTATGAATAGAAAAAAATAATAAAATAACTAAAAATTTTGAATTTGTTGAGGTTAAAATCAATAGTAAATATTATTTAGAAAAATTATCCATTCCACTTAAATAATTGCTCATAAAATCTATATACCAATATTCTAATTGATATTTGATCTCAAATACATTATCATATATTTTTTCACAAATAAATTGTAAGTGGTCAATTTGAAGTCAATATAATACATTAAATCACCCACATAAATTAATTAAATTATGAATTCAAGGAAGGATATTTTATTCGAATTAAATTTTTTATAAAAAATTAATCGGGATATTATAATATAAAAATACAAAATTGAATCTCTAACTCTCATTTTTGATGATGCATCCTCCTTGAGTTGTTAAAGATATATCTTCTCCAGTATCATGATGTAATATGACATATTATGATTTAAATTGTAATTTCATTATTCTTATTTTACCTAATAATTCATTTCATTCTACCTTGTGATTTCATGATGGGTATAAATTATTTAATTAAACTACATAACATAGTTGAACCATATAAATGATATTTCAAATAATTGGGTGGATGGTACATATGTACATGGAGGAATAAAATTTAATAATTTAAAACAATATATTTTATTCTAGGATGAGCATTTGATAATTTTCATTACCTAAACAACAACCTTTTATCTATGGTGTCATGTTTCAAAAATTATTATACTATGTAAGGATATTAATGTCATATTAGATATGTGAATTCAGTGGATTTTGTCATCGGTACTTTCCTTGAAAAAACATAATTTTATACATTGGGATGAACCTTCTCCAACACTATTAGTAATTTACATGGCTTAATTATTAAATAAAATGGATGATCATATACCATTAAAACCTGATATATCTTTTCAAAAATAATAAAATCACTTCCCGATCAATGCCTTAAATATTTTTCATGTTCGTCCCAACATCGTCGAATGTGATCTTGAATGATTGTATCTACCTCAATAATTTAATTACGTACTACAAGAACAAAACAATTGGATTTTTCATCCACTAGAAGATCCTTATTATATTTTACATCATAATTAATTATTTACTAGTAAGTATTAAAACATTATTATTTTTTAACAATTATACTGAGAATTTCTCAATTTTCTAGGGAAATTATTCTTATTTTAGTAAAATAAATGTTCTTCCACAAATTACTATAGTCGTATATTAATCAATTATCATCTATTATAAATACACTAGGGAATATAATTTTTTTAGTCTTATTATGATATTTTTAATATCCCTTCTAGGGTAATATAATTTGGAATCATCCATTCAAACTACAAATACAATGTTTCTTTTTCCCTCTAACTAAATTATATAAAAAATATTGAATGAATATATTTTCGTACTAGACTCTAGAAATCAATAATCCTTCTAGATTTTGTTTGAACAATTGTTTATAATAATTTAAATTCTATTTGGTTTAAGAAATAGATTAGAATAGACTTTAAATAAATAATGCAATACTACCGTGACAGTGGAATGGTGCATGTTTTCACCAAAAGATTATCGTTTGACAACATAACATCATTGAATCTTGTTTTAGTCTTAATTTTGGATTGTTAATATTCATATATAATGTAAATATGAAATTTCAAAAATGTTCATGAAATATAACAATTTATTTCTCAGTGTATCCTACCACAGGGAACATTGAAAATTTTATCCACATTTTTTGTTATTCTGTTTCCAATGATTTATTTTAATCAACTACATTATCCACACACAATAACAACACTTCACATTTTTTATTTGTCATTATTAATTTGATATCATGTTAAGTGGGATTTCAACTTCTAAAAAAAATCTTTCAAATATTTATTTCGGCATTTATATGAGTGGAATAAATTTATTCCCAAAATTTTTTTATATGATTTTATACATTTTTACCTATATGAAAATATAAGTTTTAGAGAGACAAATTGAAATAAAATGATGTGTCATTTAGATCATTTTTTCAATCTCCATAATTTTTTTAATAAGATGTTATTTCATCAGTGGTAATAATATTGGTATACAAGGTTATTTATAAACCCTCCACGGTGATTTGTTTATAATTTTTTAATTCTAAATATATTTCATTCCATCCAGTATAGATGTATATAACATCCCTCTACAAAATTTTTGATCAGTTAATCCCCTTCCTCATCATCCATAATGGAAATGACAAATTGTGAATTACATTAATTGAATCATTTGATTAGTATCCAGATTTCAATATCATGAAATTCTAATTATCTAAAAAATAATTAAAAATATCATTTACTTTATATTGGGACTCAAAATTAAATTAAATTAAATGTAAAATAATTACCGAAATCTCAACATCCAATATGAGGGGAATGAATCATGGGAAAATGGATAATCCCATGTAATAAATTTTTTTTTGGTATAATGTACTATAAATAACTATATCTACTTCATACATTTATCACTTAGTGGAAATTAATAGATAATATATCATACTACACCATTGGACATGTTATAAAATCATAATGTTTCATAATGTTTCAGAATACTCCATAGGTGTGTGTTTGGATATTTTTTTAGGTTGTCCAAATAAATATCATCATTTTTTGAGTCATATTAATATTGTATGGATTAATCTAATTTTTTTTGTAACCACTATGTGTATAAATAATCATGTACTCGTTACTATGGTGTTCCATTATCATTAGTTCTTGTATACTAGGTTATTGTTATTGAACACCTACACCAACAATATATATTAATTCTCTAACATTATTTTAAGTTTCCATCAGTTTCATTATATTTATTCAAACCGTAGTTTAATTTTGATGATCTTATTTTTTGGGGTCATTTAGTATCATGTGTAATTGATATTAATAAAATATTTATCCATCCAAATAAACATCATTATAAAAGAAATAAAAATAATGACAGTAAACAAATATACCATTAAGAATCTCGAAATGTAATTTTTAACTACTACTATATTTTTATGGTGAAATATTACATTGCATATAGATTCCATTGTTTCCATTTGGGATAAGGAAATTTATATACATATAAATACTGACATGAGAGAATTAATCTAATTGAAAATACAATGTAATGATTTCATGGTAAAACCTAGTAGATGTTGTAATTTATTTATTATAAATTAATAATTTTATATGTTGTTGGTGTTTTCTAAATTGATATCTAAGGGTGGATATACATGTTTTGGAAATTAATATGGAATATAATTCGGTAATTTCTTGTCTTATGGATTGGGTGATAAAAAATAATGAAAATGAATTTTATTTTGAATGATTTCAAAGTATGTAAGGTGTATTTTTTTATACATTAAATCAACTATTTGATGAAAAAATAACCATTTTACACTGGTTTAGTAAATTACGGAATTAATGAATTACTTTTTCCAAGGAAACATATAAATTATATTTATATTATAAAATTTATTTTTTTAATATAATATAGGCTACATAGACTCACAAATTTAATAAGGATTAATTTATATTAATAAGATAGTTTTATCTCTAACTGAAGGAGAGATAAATTAAATTAAATTGAATATTTATAAACCAAATCCAGAACAAAAATAATGGTGATAATAAATAACACCTTATCTATTTATATGAATCCCTGAGTAAATATTGAGAGTGACCTACTAATGTTTTCTATGAGTGTGTGTGTGTGATGGAATTTTAAACATAAATACATCAATGAAATGATATAGGGGAGGAATATGTTTTGGACTATACAAAATATATCAACACCAATATCATTTCTCATAGAATTAATGATATTGGGTAGAATTAGACTCCCTATCTATCTATATATATATATAGTGATTTGGTTTTCATTAATATTCCAATTAATATGATTATTTGTATAATATCATGTTAATATTTACTGTTCGTTGAGGTTGTAAGGCATAAATTAGTTGTATCAAATTATGTTTATTTAAATGAAACTATTTTCTAAGTAATACGAGTGTGTGACATTGTTCAAAACAAGTATCATGATGTAAATCACTATACAATCCTAAAAAT
This sequence comes from Viscum album, assembly GCA_963277665.1. Classification (NCBI taxonomy): domain Eukaryota; kingdom Viridiplantae; phylum Streptophyta; class Magnoliopsida; order Santalales; family Viscaceae; genus Viscum; species Viscum album. Next base: position 574,083,041 of record OY728161.1, on the reverse strand, counting down.
GTATTTTTGCATGGACCAAATTAAATTCATAAATACTTATAATAACAATAATGACCTACAGATTATATATGGGAAATTTTTTATGCATTAGCCTCAACTTCATTATGTTTATTCAACACTAATAGACCATACTAATCGTTAAATAATTATACATATGTAGGTAATATTTTCATAAGTAATTAAAGATAAATAATATCCTTATGAATGTTATTATACCATTATATAAATTATAATGCAACTAAATCAAAAAAAATATTTGAATTAATATCTATTAAATTATATATATTACTATATATCAATTTTAAGAATTCTATTCTCAAATATAATTATAAATTCCCCGCATATATTAGTCTTTAAATAACCTAAATAAAATTTCAATGAAATCAATTAATAAAATGGGAAATTAAATATTATAGCCTCCCATAATGGTAGTTCTTTATCAAATAAATATTAAATGATCCAACCCAACCATTTAGATTTCATTTAATCCATTTATTTTATTATTTCACCACATTATTCTATTTATATTTCACAATTCATTTTTAATATGCACCTCACTTGAAGTATACATTACATTTAATTTTTTCCATCATTAATAGTGTACAAATGAAAACATAGACTGTTCTCCTACCTATATGATTATTCTTTGCATTATGACTTCATGGAATCTGCATTCTCTTCCCTTATATGGAAATTGAAAATTAATATAAAGGAAATCCTGATTAGGTTGAAATGATGTTGATGTTTTAGGGTATGTACGTTTTTTATATAACCAACAATTATAAAAAAGAGTCTCAAATATAAGATACATTACATGATAATAAAAATAATTATATGAAATTCTCCTACCAAAAGTGATGGCTCCCCTTCTTCGGTATCAGAAACAATTTTCCGAAATCATTGATGTGTGAAGAATGAAACCCACTATTGTATTATTTTATAATTATTATATTTTCATTAATGAATGATTTTTCCTGAAAAATCACATATCCTCCAATAAAAAATATATGATATTCTTAGGAAAATATTTATAATAGTTATAATAAGATCAGGTGTCATGAAATGGGTATTTTTGAATTTTCCATGTTACTAAAAAATTTATCTTCCTTTAACAATGGTGTCTTCAATAGATAATATGTTTAACCATCATAATTATTTCCATGAAATATATCAAAAAATATCCTATATAACATCATGATATTTTATGAATGATTTTTTATTGGAAAAATAGTATTTCCTCCATTAATTATGAAGCATGAAATTCAATGTTTAAATGAACGACTATATTTTGTAAAAATATTATTATCTTTTATAGAAATCACCTAGAATTTGGGATGATGGTTTTGAATAGAACAAAAAAAATTTAAAATTATTATTATTTATGTATTTATAAAATGAATTAATTACTTTTTAATTAATTAGAAAATTATTTTTTTTAAAAATGATGTATGTTTATGAACAAAAAATTGATCAATACATTATTATAATAAAAAATTATTAAACAATTATCGTGTCCGCTCATGAAATATGATTGATGGTCCATTTTCTATTTTTTTCACACAAATCATGTATCATGATGTTTTAGTGATATAAAATGACCATAACATTATCATGGTGAATGTTCCAATATTATGGGCCTCTCACTGAGGTGGATGGATCGACCATTAATTCGTACTGTGGTATTTCTTATTCTTATTTTGACACGATATATAAGAATCATTTGATCACCCCAAACCCTAGAAAAATTACAGCCTTATTGATGAATAAGGACCCCCATAGATCTGATCTAATTATCATTAAATTATATAACAACAAATTAATAAGAAAAAATTAGATCATCAAAAAAACCTAAGATTATGAATAACGATGATGATTAGTTCATATCACTAATTTTGGGTACCCATTCTCACACTAATATTATTGGTGAAATCATGAATACATCATTTATTAATACTTATTTACTATAGTAGTAAATAATTCCCACTAATAGGGACTCTTCCGGAAAACCATCAATCAACTAATATGTGTGATTCCCGAATAGTCATTTGAAAAATGGATTGTAATCTCCTTCCATTGGGGAAAGTTACTATATCATTGATTTAAGACCATTTGGTGTTTATTATTCCCCAAATTATCCTCTTTTGATAACGACCTTAAAATTTAGTGAAATATTTATTATTCCAATGTGAATCATTCATCATTGATATCCTTTCACAATCCGGTGACACACTATTATCCAAAGAAACACATCGTCATGATGTGCATCCATGATTCTTGAGTTTTCATGAATTAAAATAATATTTTATTTTCACTGATACAATGTTCTATTTAATTTTATATTCCAACACATATAATTCATATTTTTTGTTAATTGATGTTGAATAAAAATTGCTAAAAATCCCAAAACTATTTATCAATGATGAAAACCTATCGAAAACATCATTTAACATAAAAAATTGTTATACATGATAGAAATATTTCATTACCTACATGGATATTATAGCCATGTGGCCTTAGTGAATAATGTCATCAATGTAACACTTATAGTGGTATAAGAAGAATGACTCTGTGCTATAGTATTATTTAAATGGAACCATCACAGTATTAGAAGTAACTCATTAATGTCTATGTTAGTTTATGAACCATTGTAATTAATACCATACATGGAATACAGGTATATAAGGGAATCCCTTTTACATAACCAATAGTTTCAGCATTCAATTCCCTATTCATAGAATCCCATTACAATTCTACATTTTGTATGTGGAGGATGAAAGTTACAACATAATGAAATCCACTCATAATATGCCAAATGGTGTTCCAATCTATCTTGGTCATAATTCAAAATTGTTTTCCTCAATCACTAAATATAGTATATAGTCAATAATTATAGTCCATGTAATAAATATTTTATAATCCATAATGAGATCTTGTAGAGTGAATCCTACCACTATTACTCTATATAATGTCATTTTAACTACTCACAACAACTCCTCTTAGTCCCATATGAGTATCCAAACAATGAATGCATAAAAATTAGAAATTAACATATCTTATAATCATTAAATGTATTCCCAAAAATAATTAGTGACAATATATTCTCATAAAATATCACATCCTAGAAGAATGGGGTAATTATTACGATTTATAAACCGACATTCTCATCCATTATAAACTAGTGACCTTTAATTCACTAGTATTCCAAATTCTCCTATACGGAAATTTGTATATCATGTAACATATTTAAAATATGTAAATTTAATCAAAATTTGAACAACTAATGAAGAAAACAATGAGGAAAAAATTGGTTATATGGGTGGGAAAATTGACTACACATCCATCAACCAAACAAGTTAATTCCATATAAAAAAGGATCAAATTTTTATTATCAATTTGAGAGAAGACTAAATACATAAATTCAATATTGAGTTTCTTAAGTGTAGAAAATCTAGTGATAATTTCCATCAAATTGAATTGTTTGTGTTTCCTTTAACTGAATATATGCAAATGGATAGTATTGGTTAGATTATTATGGAATAATTGAGCCCACCTAAAAAACCATGATGACTTAAAACATTAAATTATACTATAATATCCATTGATTAAATTTTCTACCACTATCCATGCAAACCTTATTTCTCACATCAATGAATTCATCCAAGTTTTACATAGATAGGCATATCCAAGGAATTTCGTAATTCATTCATTTATATGATATATTCTCTCAATGGATAACATAAACTATTATCATCATAGAAGGAGTTGTATCTAGAGATGACGGATTCAAAATCCCCTCAAAAATTTGGTAACAAATATTTAATGAGATAGGAATTATTGGGTGATCATGAAAGGCATTTTACGTATTTATATTCCAAATATGGCCAAATAATTGGATATGTTGAACAAAAGGAGGCTCCAAAGCACATATTCTGTATGGAAACCATGGAAGGACTCTCAGGTAGTTTGTATAACAACCAAGTAACTCGGTAGGTCTCATTTTATTAATATCTTCATTTGAAATTATAATTATAATTCAACACCACATTGTGGAAACACAACCCACACACTCAGTAATACAACGTAGTTGGATAAATAATAAAAAATCCATTTATTTAAATTATGTAGTTGTTAGATGTAAATTATTAAAAAATATCATTCCAAATAATATTTACATGTTAAATATTTGGGAAGAATATAAATTTATTTTCTAAATAAACTTATTACTTTGTCTTAAAGTGGTGGTCTCCATGTTGTTGTAATTATCATGAAACATATAATTTATGTTATTTTCTAATACATGGAAAGGGAATATAAAGAGGTAGTTCAATTGTTATGGAATTCTGAGAAATAAGAATACAAAACTGGTGAACACACCCATAAAATATAGAAGCTAAAAAACCCTAAAATCATGATGGATAAAAAATTAATCCTTCCATAGTTAGTCACTACCCGATTAATTAATATTTTATCTAGAAGTACCCAAAAACATGATTCCAAAAATCAAGAAGATAGACGAATCATGGATGGTTGACCATCCAAATACCTTCCCATAAAATATAATATTCTATTTCACAATGTAGTAAATCAGAATTTTGAATGGTCAATTTTTTTAAATTATATATTTGTATAATTCCAATATTAAATTCAGATAATCCTGTTGAATATATTTCATCCATTCACCTTATTAAATAAGACTAATATAAAAGGGAATGATCCAACCCAATTTTATTTCTAGAAAAATCCCACAAATTTATATCATCGGTTCCAACCCATAAAACTATCTAATATTCCCATCGAACCAAATGAGTGAATAGGAATCGACATAACAAACACGATATTCAACAAATGGAGATATCATGTTCACTTAATTCTCTATAAAACCATATAATTATGGTAAAAAAATTACCCCTAGTTATAATTATCACATTATGAGTGATGATTATTGTATATTATTACAAGTATAACAACTCATTTTGGATGTCTTATCATCATAACTAATAATCTTTTATTAAAGGATCAATGATTGTTTATCATCATCTATGTATGAAATTATTGAAAATGGTTACTCAAATAAAGTAATAGTTAATATAGAAAATTCCCAATGTAAAGATAAGATATAATATTCGGGTTCCACGATGAGACACTAATTATAGTCCAAATAATATACAATGAAATGTGAAATTATTTCAACCAATATTATTCATGGTTTCCCATTGAGTATGATGAGGCATTATTTAATAAAAAAATATATTTATCAATTGAATCATTAATATAGGATCATTATTTTGTAAATATGAATATTATTAATATATTATTTCCCCATGAAACACTATAATACTATTACAAAGGTTTTAATTTATGTGAAAAACCCCATCCTATAGGGTAGGGTGAATTTTTAAACACATTCACCCAAAAATTTGATAATCTTCAGACCTCATATCACCACTAACCAACAAATAGGGCTGATCAAGTTTTTATATTTCTAAATTAAATATTTAATTTGGATGGAAGAATTTAAAAAATACAATATTTCTTCATGTGAATTGTATATTTTATTAAAACTTGGCAGTTTCCACATTGATTATATGGGACTCAAATATCTTCATATGAGGGGAGACATCATCTGCATTTATTTCCTCCAATACATCCATTTATAACAATCAATTTAATAAGATAATGTAACTATACCGACATCATAAATTGTGTAATAAAACCTTACCTGAGTAGTATTATTTTATAGAATAATAATTAACTGTTATAATACAACTCTTGTGGATATAAACGAAAAAATATATTCCATCCAATGAGATCTTGTCCCTGAATATTTTTTCCATTCCATGGAAAATGATTTCATCAATATACCATTTCTAATGTTGATAGAAGAATCATATTTGACATAATAATAAAATAATTCCTATATGAAAAATTATTATTATAATAGTTATATTAATGAAATTACATCATGTTTTGGATTAAAAAAATGACTCAAGTGGCGATATTGAAGTTAATGACACCACATATTCTACTTCATCCAAGATGACATCCTGCGAAGAACCCAGAATGTTTATCAAATCGAATGGGTTATCCTACTCTATGAGATAAATAAATTAAGTTATGTTCCATAATTTCTAATGATTTTTTCAAATATTTCACATACACTTTGGATAATGTGTTTCGAAAGTATCCACCTATCCTAAAACCTAAGGAGGTGTTCATGAAAGACTATCCCAAATATCATCCCTACAATATAATTTTAGAAAATATTAATGATTAATGATTTTTATTTAATGAATTGATATATTAGAATGATGAAAATAAATTAATAATATTATAGAATCCCCACACTCACACCACATGAATGATAATTATTCTTTGTCTAATACAAGATCAACATGATTGAATAGTACTCTCACATAGTTCTTTTTCATGTTATCCAAAAAATGCATTAAACAGTAGTTCAATATTAATTAAGTTCAACCACATATAAAACAACCCAATCTCAAGACGTTATGATATATGACCACATCATTAAAAATGACATTAATGTTTTGGTAACTCCATACATTCTTTATGAAGATAATCTGTGTCTAGAATTTACATTCTACAAGTTGTTAATATATATAGTTCATTTCTCTATCACACAATGAAACAGAACTTGACGCATTATGCCCCACATGGAGGACAACCCATTGTCCAATATTTCCAACTGCGATGTTGTGATTCATTATATATTATTGTATTAATTTTTTCATGGGATATATTATGACTCATATGTCAATTGTGTCAAGTGAAATAAAAAATTAATTCCCAAAATGTGTGAGTATCATTTCTAGAATTCAAAGCCTTTGGATTAAATTCAATTAATATTCATTATTATTGGATGAAAAATCTAAATCCCCTCCACAATTGATAATTACATGTTTCCCAAATATATTATTACCATTTACACTAACCAAATTATGTTAAAACACATGACCAATGTATCAAATGAATTATATAAAATATATTCACCACCAAATGATTTCCAAGCCATATGAAGTTCAAATACATGGTGTTTGTCCTAAATTTTAGGTATTAATAATTATAATTAAAAAACTATTGCCACATGGAATTAAACTATTCAACATTTAGACAAATCTAAATGACCTTCAAATGATGCACTTCCAAATATGTACAATATGGGAATAGAATTATCAAAAGAGATCATCCAAAAAATGATCACCATAAATAACCAATATTCACAAAAATATCATGACATACACATTCTTTCTATGTGATTTTTAAATGAATATTACATTCATTAAGGATTCATCCCCACTTCATAAATAAAATGATTCGAAAGTGAAAAAATAACCACTAAATTTTTCAGAAACATTTGAAAACCAATTATTACAAAAAACCAAATTTTTTATTATATAAAGTGTACTATTAATTACATTAATATGATCTTACTGGAATCTCAAAACGTTTAATTTATGATTCCTCTTAGTTTTACCATTCATCAAATACATTGTGGAAGGTATTGTATAATTTGATGGGGATGTGCTAGAATTTAATGGTGATATGTATAGTTTACCCCTTATATTATGAATAAACCCCTATGTAAAATATTGATCATATAAGAATGGTCCACAATATTCCCATATATTATCAATTGAATGAGTGTTGTAATGGACTACCCACGTCCACTAACATCTAAAGAATAATCATGGAATTGTTTTGCCACCAATTCAAATAGTCTTTCTACTCCCTCAAGTAAGAATTATCCAATTGATTAATTTTTAAATAGGGTATATATATTCAAATTTCCAATTGTTTAATTGGGAAAACTATTCAGGGATTTATGATAACATACACCACAGATATAATTATAGAGCATTCAATTTATATTATCTTATGACACATAATTCCTTGGTCCAACCTACATGACTTAAATATGTAGTATGGTTTACTGGGTGATTCCCTATATCCTTATGTATTAGTAAGATATATGTAATATCCATTAGCATTCGTTCAGTTATTAAAAATATTACATAGGAATGAAAATATTTCAATCCTTGAAAAACCAATACTAATTCATGGCCTTTCCAAAGATTCATTACAAAATCATCACATTTGTTTAACATTTCCCAAACACTCGATGTTAAATGCTATTACCCTTATTCCTCAATAATTTTTTTTAAATTTCAATGTATATGTCCTTATAATAATCTATTAGACTATATTTCTATAATCCACTATGTATGATACTAAACTACTTGATCAACATCCTTACTAGAAAATGTAAAAAAAATTCCTGTGAAAAATAATCAATATTCCCACCATATGGAATGAGACAATATGATCTACATCATTATAATAATCAATTAATATTATTGTAAATATCTTCATGGTTCAACAGTGAATAGTGAATCCAACTCTAATACACATAATTATTAAGAATCTTCATTGTCAGCCTTTTTTATGATGTAAACTATCTTATTGATATAACCATCATATTGGATGAATTCTAATTCATGTGATGTTATCCAATAATATTTCCTTTTTGATTTTTTTTTTCAATTGATTCTCATTTTTTGATACATTGTAAAGAAAAAAGATTCCATATTATTCCTAGTCATGAATTTTCCCCCATTGGTGTGATTAATTATGATGGCACTGGATCCACCTATGTACCTCCATTCATGTATGTATTGTGTTTCCCTTGATATTATTTTCATCTCCTTATTCTCCAATTTATAATAAAATGAATATTGGAAACCAATAGTTCTAATTGAATGACCCGAAAACCCAACTCCACTAATATTATTGGATTAAATGACTAGAAAATTACTAGAATTAAACAATTCAACGTTACCAAAAGAGGTAGAAAAATACTTCCTAACAACCTAATGTTATACTGTGTTTTCAAATCCCTTGTCACATGAAGTTAAATTATAGAATATTCATCACAACTAAATTCCCATAAATTTGAAAGAATAGTCCCTAAAACGACCCATGTTTGATGTACATAGAAATTAAATTTCTCTTGAATTATAATTAATAATTTAAACAAATATAAACCAATTGACTGTATTAGTTTATTGTTTAAGGAATCATGGAAGATAATCTTTTTACATGGTTAAAGATCATAAATATCTTCCATAATGTTCTGCCCATTTATTTTTCATACCTAAAACCATTATTTATATCATGGGGAATATAAAACATAAAAATGGTGGGATCAAATTCTCATAAAGGGTAAACATGAAGAACATTAAAGAGGACATAAATATCAGAATGTGAAAACATGAACATTAATATTGAATATCAAAATCGCAAGTCTTGAAATAAATCATTGCAGTTTGTAAGGAATAAATCATAAAGGAACATTAATGATGAAAAATCCAAATTTCCTTAAAATAAGTGGTTGTGGATAATAAACAATTATGTCATATTCATATTTTAATTTACCCTAATTTATCTGATTTACAATTAAATGTGGTAAATAAAAAATACCATAGATACTATAAATAATATAAAAAAGTAGCTATTAACATAATTTGGACCTAGTGATTCCAAATATCATATCCTATTTTTTTAATAAAAAATTTATAATTTTCTAAAAACAATTTAAAATTAAATTCCTTTGTTAAAAACCAAAAAGATGGTTTTTACTAAGTAAAAACATATCCAAATATTTTCCTGTTTTTATGTACATTTTACTGGTGGAATTACTTCCAATGAACAAAATTATATGAAATAAGAAATAATAATACAATTACACTTTAAAACCTATTAAAAATATACTATAACTATATAAATAAAATATAAAAATAAGTGGTTTTGATTTAAAATGCTATATTTTTTTTCTATTCATAAAAATAATAATTTCATAAAAAAATAAAAAAATTCCAACCATGTTAAATTTTGATTTCTTGTTTCCAAATAAGGAATTAATTCTTTAATATAGAATATTTACATTAATGAGAAACTATATGTAAAATTTGTGAGCATCAAAATGCACCAAACCATATTTTTTTAGAAAATACATCTTTTATCCAAAAATTGAATTTATTCAAATATATTTTATTGAAAATACATAATATTAATGTTAATATTATATAAATTGAAAAATACAGTTAATATTATTCATAATATCTTGTTTATGTAATATTTTAATAATATATCATTGTTTAGTGAATCTCAGTTTTGCGTATAACACATGCTGTCGAGGAAAGTTTCTCATTCATGTAATACAAGCCAAGTTAGTGTCACATGCCTTGTAAGCTTCCATTATTTTTAAGTAAATCATAATCACACCATATTTATATTATACATTGAATAATATATATACATAGTGTTATGTGAAATGAATTCATTCAAATCCTCTTGATTTTGTGTGTACTTAAGCCAAATATAGTATTGTGTATGCTGCAAGCTAATGAAGTGTTGTGTATAGCGCAAGTTAATCATGGTCTAGCATACAATAGAAGACATAAAATAAATTCAAAATTATCTATATCATAAAATCTTTTGTTGTTACAGTATACCACCATTAAAATGAATTTCTCCCTCAAAATTCATTGGGTTTAAAAAGGTTAACTACATAAAGGTTTTTTCATAGAAACCCACATCTTAAAAAGGAATACTAAAACATAATTTTAGAAAAGTAATGTTATAAATATAATGGTTACCCAATTTAACACATCGCTAGGATTACACATAGGATAATAATGGTAGAAAGTGAAAACATGTATATAGATGAGTAATCTAAAATTCATGTTCTGAGGGATAGTGTGTGAGAAAAAGTACGGAGAATATAAACTACTAGAAATCCATAAATAGGAAATGATTTAAGGGGCCATCTCATTAATCAGATAAGAAGGTAATATGATATCATTTTTTGAATTCGAAATCTGTTATAAATTTTTACTATTTTAGAATGAGAATAAATTCTTAGTTGATTTTGGTACAATAGCACTATTGTTTGTGCCTTGATCAATTTCTACTTCATCTCCTATTTAATCAAATGATGCTGAATTTTTCATTCTTGATGTGTTGGAAGATCATGTGATAGAATTATAGGTCATTCCATCTATCCTAGAATATGGTTATCACATGTATTCAAATATGAATATGTCCACAAATAGTGAGATAATACATTAATTAAACAAACATCAACCAGAATATAGCTTATACTATTTATAATTTGATGACATTACAATCCTTCGAAATACTAAAAATTTACCACATTAAAATGAGGTGAACTAAATCAGTTTATCATTTATCTCCCATATCTCAATAGTTTGTTCTCTATTGTCACATTCCAAACATGTTAATACCTTAATCACATATTCTGTTGAGTTACGATAATGGCCTGAATTATCTGATATCCTTGTGCAAAACATGCATATTTCCTTATTCCAAAATATATTGTATATGTTCCATATGTCTCAAAAAAATTTATACTTCATCCATGATTTCATAAAACTCATGTTAAAAACTCCATAATTAGTTCTCATGAAACTAGAATAATGTAATTTACTTATTAAAATACAACAAATCATTATCCGAACATCATTATCTTAACATAACTGATATATTAATGATTATCATTAACTTAATCATTTGTTCATTAAGTATATCACATTAACAATAAATCAAATTTTGGATCCATAAAACAATTAAAAACATCCATTACAAACTTTAATGATAAACTTATTCTAAAAACAAACACATATATATATTATATAATTCATATAACATAATATTTAAATTTAGAAACAAATACACCTCAATCATCCATATTTTTCTTTAACCATTACTCAAGATAAATCTTCTTTAACATTCCTAAAATATAAATCATCTTTTATGGTTTCCAATACTCATGATTCTTAGGATTATTTTATATAATACTAGAAGAAAATATCATAAATTCCTTATGTCATTTACAATATCATTATCCACAGTTGTATGACCCATAGTCATACCATCATCTTGATTATCTTTATGATGCTTCCACCTAGGAAATCTATCTTCATAATTCAAATAAATATCACATTTGAAACATTCAATGGTTAAATATGTACTATTTAGTTCTTGATATTGACTATGATCAGAAAGAAAAATGTAATATATATATATATCAAGTATTAGAAACACATAAGTAATGTAATTTATGTATATTATTTCAATCTATGATATCATTCATCTAACCCTAGTTCAGTCATGATTATCACAAAAAACCTACGTTTGTAACCTATATCTTACGTACCCTTAGTACATCCCTAAACAACTACTTGGAAATATCTCTATGGATCTCACTAATGTTTTCTCCTTCTACTTTCCAATGGTTGACTAAAACCTCACTCTAATAAAAAGTATAGTGATCCAATATTGAAGTGCATGTACATTACATTTATTTTGTGGAATATATTATACATTACAAAAATATACACCCAAATACCATATTAACATTTTTTTATGAAAACATGGAACATATTATTCTAATGTGGTGAATGATCTTCGACATCTCCCATAAATATCTTCCCAATTAGTTTTCCTACCTAAACCCACTATATATATCATATAAAAAAGAAAACATAAGAAGGGTGATCTAAAATTATAAATATGTGTAAACATGAACAATTTCAAACAAAACAAAATTCTATGAATGTAAAACCATGAACATGAATTTTGAATATCAAAATAGTGAGTTGGGAAATATATCATGGCAGTATGTAAGGCATAGATTATAAATAACATTAACCATGATAAAATAGAATTGTAATAAAACATTAGGCTGTGGAAAAGAAATAAGAACATAATATTATTTCTATAGTAGCCAAGGCATTGCTCCTAATATCATCATTCTTGAAAAATTCCATTACTGAACTGCGTTTATTTCAAGTTTCAACCATGTATTACAAATCTAGATTTACATATCTTCCCAGCCCTGTATTAAGGAACCATATTTACTTTTAATTCCAATAATCTCTATCTCATGAGATATAAATCAATACCCAATTCATTGGAGGGATATATTCGTCACAACCATATCATAATCACATCATTATTACATGTGCCACAAAAAACATAAATCAGTCATCATAGCATAACCCATGAAATAAAATTTGGATTTATAAACGTTATTCCACAATAAAATATAATTTCATCATTAACACAATCAAATATCATTATTAATTATCATTAAATAAACACTTATTTAAATAGTGTTATATTAGTATGATAATAGTTTATAAAAAACACTTGAAGATAATTATTGAAAATATTATCATTTCTTATTCGAAAACATTTTATTTTCTCAAAATGATACTCAATTTTAAAAGAAATGAATTTATTTGAAAAAATTGAAACCATGGAGATAAGGCTTCATGGAATTAATGTGTCATAATGACCTAAAATCTTATCAAGCCATATAAGTTACAAAAAAACATTCTTCTTGTACATTTTATAGAAGGGTCAAAAGGTTCCTCGTATTGATAAAGAAATAAATATTCATTCCATATTATTTAAAAAATATTAACCAATGGGTAAAATTGACATTAAAAAATAGTATAAGAATAGGAAGATCATTATATAGTTATGAAAAATTGGTTTTTGTGATAAATATACCACAGTAAATAATTATGGATTAACAGTGTCAGATAATAATTGGATTGCAAAATTATCACTTAGCTTAGTTCTAATTTCTTTTGTATTTGTCTGGAACTATTATATTGTGGCATTGAACATATTATTAACTTTTTAAAATCATTAATAATATTTATTAAATCATAAATTTTTCACTTGTTACTTTATATTACCCGTTTATTTATCAATTCTATGTTAATGCAAATTTTGGGTAATAAACGTTTTATTTAACATACATTTTTTCGAATATTATTAATAATATTATTAACTAGATCCTGATTTTCATACATCAAAAATGTAAATCCTGATTTATAAATCCTTAATATTCAGTATATAAATATATATTATAAATCATTAAATGAAATGTAATACATAGTTCATGGAGACAGTAGGTCGTACATTCACATTAATGGAGTCTACATTTCTTTTCTGACAGAATTGGAATATAGAAAATGTCACACACACACACACATATATATATATAAATTCAGTATCATATTATGTCACAAATTTCATTCTTATTTATTTTTTATACATTATAATAATTATTGTATGGATAAATTGAAGAATGAAATTCATTGTGTCGTGGAGATGGTAGGTTGTATGTACACACGAGGAACAACATCATTATGTTAATGGTTAAATGGTATAGAATTGGATGGTATATTAATTATAAAAAATAATATTCATGTTATATTTATTATTAATGTTTATTATACTCAACATTATACGCATTATAATTATGTATTTTGGAATAACACATTAAACCATGGCGTGGAGAAGGTAATCCGTGCGTACACATTAAAGGTGATATTGTTATTAATAGGTTGGATAAAAAGAGGTATAAGGTTGTAAATTAATTATAATAACATCTCATAATTTATAAGATTATGGATTTATTAATTTAATATGAGAACAATAATAGAAGAGGATGTATAATAAGAAAATAATTTTGAAAGTGGTGACAAAACAATTACCTCCTATTCTAGTGTCTACTTTTTGTATGCACCAAAGGACTCCTTAAGATGACATTCCACCCAAAGGATAATCTCTAGAATGAATCTGAGGATTTTGGAAGAAGTGATTTTTGGGTTTTGGCAGATCCTATGGGCTTTGGTTTTGTGATTAAAAGAGAGAGAGATGTACCCTTTTTTCCGAGAGTGGTGGGGATCCTTTGTAAAGTATTAAAATATTAAATTATTTTCAATTTATTTTCATTCTATAATGGTGGAAAACTCATTTATTTATAAGATAATATCAGTATGGCTCTAAATCCTCATAACCATTAAAATATAGACATTTTATGATTTTATTTTAATCCTTATCATTTTGATTTATCCATATATAATATATTTAATTTGATTTGTTGTAATAAAATATTTAATACTAAATGATCATAAATATGTACTTATGTGTATTCAATCGTCTATAATTTGATAAATTATAAAATTTTATAACATATAATTTTTTCTTGGTAATTTTTAATTATTTCTCTGATTTTTATGTAATCTATTCATATGTCATATTTATAAAATATCAATATTGTAAATTATGAATCTATTCATTTATTTGACATTAAATAAATTCCACACAAGAAATAAATTCAAATATAAATATTTATCACACATATATCATGTCATATTCACCTATAAAATTCATAGAGAACATTAATTATTTTATATGATATTTATTTTCAAATTTTTAAATCCAATTATTTTATATTTCCATCAATAAAATAATTTGTACATTACTATTGTGTCCTCATTAATAGAAAAATATTTATGCCATAACATTTAGAAATAACATCACATGATGTAGATAATTTCATTAGATTTCTAGAGATTATTTTTGTTAGAAGTTTTATAATGGTTTTTGCTATATAAAATATATTATACATATAAGATATATGAGAGAAATATGTTGTCACCTTATTTTATTTAGGATATAATTACGTCACTTTCAGGAAAAAAATGTCCATTATTTGAATCAATTCAGACCCATATGTGGTATTGATCACAATTATTTTATCAAATTTTATTTTCCTAGGTGTTAGGTTAATTTTATTATCATTATCATATGGTTAGTTACCCTAATTTACCCGATTTATCATTAACTATGATCAATAGAAATTTTCATTACTAATATTCATAATATCCAAAAAGGTTACCTAATAACATAATTTGGACCCACTTATGCCAAATATTTAATCCTTTTTTCATTATTCAAAACTTATAATCGGAAGAAATTAATTTTAAAATAATTCTTATTGTCCAAAACCTAAAAACTTATTATTAAAAAAATATATCAAAATATTGTCATGTATTTTTGTTCAATATAAATATGAAATTACTTCCAATGATGAAAATTATATTAAATATTAAAAAATAAATTACACTAGAATAATAATTAAAAATATAATCTGACAATATAAATAAATTTCCATAAATTTCAGGTTTGAATTAGAATGCATTATTATTCAATATTCATCAAATATTTAAATTTTATCAAAATAATAGAAAAATTTCATCCAAATTAAATTTTGATGCCCCTCTTCCAAAGAAGATATTTATTTTTTTCAAATAGAATTTATTAAAGTGTTAAAAACTATATTTAATATTTTCCACCATGAAATGTTGATATTACTTCATTTTTATGCAAAATACATCGTTTATACGAAAAAAAAAAGAATTTGTTTTTATATCATGTTCTATAAAATACATTCATGTTATTTTAATGTTATATAAAATTAAATAAACATATAATACTGTAAATAATAGCTATATTATATAATATATTGTTAATATATCTCTGTTTATTGAAAATTAGTATTACGAACAACAAAAGCTATCAATTAAGGTCTCTCTAGCTTATAATTCATGAAAAATAATTGTTTCGTGCAATGAAAGCATCCTTTGGTGTTAAGTATATCATAATAATAACATATTTCATTTATACATTGAACAAAATCTATACTTAGTGTTTCATGTAATGAATTCATTCCAAAGAACCTGAAATTGTGTGTAACACAAGCCATGTATAGTGTAGCATATACAAAAAGCTGATACAATTTTCTGTATAGTGCAAATAGATCATTGTGCAGAGTACCACAAAAGATATCAATGAAATTAATAATAATATATCTCATAAAATTTTGCAGAGTTACAGTACCCATCACATGACTTCAAATTATAATACATATTTTTCTTTACAGTGTGACATTAAACAATGTGATACATTATCAGTTATATATTACATATTACCAACATGGGATCCTTATCTGTGTAAATTTTGTTATTAAATGATCTATGTATATAAAGTGATATTAGTGTCAAATTATACATCCCATTTCATCTATCATGTGTATGATCTATGCATGCTCAGGTTATTCAATTCCCATTATAATATGATTTATTAGCATTTCTCAACACATGATACATATATTTACCTCCCATTATATTTAAATGATTCTATTTTTTTACATGTAATCTCACACGGATCATGAATCATGTGATATTATAGGAAATGAAGTGTTTCATTGGAAATCATGATTCATATTTATTTTATTCCTTGATAAAAATCATATTCCCAAATGAATGAAATTATCATTCGATATAGAATACCATCCAATGAGACATTAAACTACTCAGTGTACACAAATTATTGTGGCATAAATTAATCTAAAATAAATTCTATATTGTTAAATACTTATTTGGAAGGAATTCAATTTATACCACAGAGTATAAATACCACACCTCCAATGTGTGTTCTTTAATTTCATTAGAGATTATGATGCATGTTCTATAATTTTTAAAACCATTCAAGGAGTATAATTACTCTGACTTTTAATATGAGATAGTATTGTGAAATTTAAATTTTCAATATATTTACTAGTAGTGGAGTGGTTTTTATTCTATGAGGATATATTTTAACCTATATATAATAAATTAAATGATGTCATCATCCTCCATGGTCTATGTCGTGTGACCATAATCTATAGAAACATATGCTCAATTATATATGAAATGATATTATATAACATAATGTCAATAATTTCAACAATATAAATAATAAATAAAAAATTCCATGAAATATTATAATGTTTTAAAAAATTAATTGGATTCCAATCACCATTAAATTTTTTTATCTCCATTAAATTGATATTTATTGTTTAGATATAATTTATACCATAAAATAGTCACATATCTTTTCAGTTCACTTGGAAACTCTATTAATATCAAATCAATTCTCACAATAAAACACATATTTGATAATTTTAAACAATATTTATGAATCCATTACAATGTGAACATAATTTATTCCATACATATTCTGTTATTATTAATAATTATTCCTATTTTTATTGAGAATACAACACAGTAATCTGATTTTCTAATCATGTAATTTAATTTCGATTCCATTTCTATGAGAATTATCTAATAAAATGTAGAATTAAAATTATGGTTCTCAAGACCTTTTTTAATATTCCATTTATCCTTGAACCCAATTCATATCATTGATGTCTGATTCAACACAATATAATTTTGCGAGTTGATATACATATATTGTATTTCCATGACCATTATTCAATATTTTGTCTTTCATCACTCTTTCATTGAAAAACTTGTGATTTTTTTAATTTTAAGGGACACATCTCAGATTTGATGGTAAAGCTTATATTTTACCCCTAAGAATTTGATGTATCCTCAATAGAATGTTATTATATCTTAAAAAGGATTCACAAAACCCCCCACAAGTTGTCCATCAATTGATTCTGGTAACGACCATGTACTCTAACAAGTCTCCATTGACTTCCCATGTTATTAGTTCTCCTCTATTACTTATTGTCATTCTAATACCACCAGTAACCATTTTTAATCTATTCATGAATTCATAGAAGATGATTTAAATTATAAATATCCCAATAATTCATAAATGAACATCATTTTACACATTAATGAATTGTAAATACATTAATGAAACATTGTGGAATTTTAATATTATTCCCTTTACATTAATTTTATGCCTCTCCTTTAGAGACAACATATCCTTAAGATAAGGTTCTCTTATATGAATCCTAAATATACCACATTTGTGATAATTATAACCATTAAATAAGCCCTATCATATTATTGGGATGTTTATGATAGATAATGTTTCTCATTCATGTTTCAGTTTTCCTTCCCCAAGATACATAGAATTAACCACTCATTGATTGATTGAATTTAGAAATCAAATTTTAATATCAATTTTCCAAAAAAAATATGATAATTAAAAATTTAAACAAATATAAACCAATTGACCGTATTAGTTTATTGTTTAATGAAACATGGAAGATAATCTTTTTACATTGTTAAAGATCGTCAAAATCTCCCATAATGTTCTCCCCATTTAGTTTTCATACCTAAAACCATTATTTATATCATGGGGAATATAAAAAATAAAAATGGTGGGAACAAATTCTCATAAAGGGTAAACATGAAGAACATTAAAGAAGACATAAATATCAGAATGTGAAAACATGAGCATTAATATTGAATATCAAAATCGCAAGTCTTGAAAGAAATCATTGCAGTTTGTAAGGAATAAATCATAAAGGAACTATAATGATGATAAATCCAAATTTCCTTAAAATAAGTTTTTGTGGATAATAAACAATTATGTCATATTCATATTTTAATTTACCCTAATTTATCTGATTTACCATTAAATGTGGTAAATAAAAAATACCATAGATACTATAAATAATATAAAAAAGCATCTATTATCATAATTTGGACCCAGTGATTCCAAATATCATATCCTGTTTTTTTATTAAAAAATTTATAATTTTCTAAAAACAATTTAAAAATAAATTCCTTTGTTAAAAACCAAAAAGATGGTTTTTACAAAGTAAAAACATATCCAAATATTTTCCTATTTTTATGTACATTTTACTTTTGAAATTACTTCCATTGAACAAAATTATATGAAATAAGAAATAATTATACAATTACACTTTAAAACCTATTAAAATATACTATAACTATATAATTAAAATAGAAAAATAAGTGGTTTTGATTTAAAATGCTATATTTGTTTTCTATTCATAAAAATAATAATTTCATCAAAAAATAAAAAAATTCCAACCATGTTAAATTTTTATTTTTTGTTTCCAAATAAGGAATTAATTCTTTAATATATAATATTTACATTAATGAGAAACTATATATAAAATTTGTGAGCATCAAAAGGCACCAAACCATATTTTTTTAGAAAATACATCTTTTATCCGAAAATTGAATTTGTTCAAATATATTTTTATTAAAAATACATAATATGAATGTTAATATTATATAAATTGAAAAATACAGTTAATATTATTCATAATATATTGTTTATGTAATATTTCAATAATATATCATTGTTTAGTGAATCTCAGTTTTGCGTATAACACATGCTGTCGAGGAAAGTTTCTCATTCATGTAATTCAAGCCAAGTTAGTGTCACATGCCTTGTAAGCTTCCATTGTTTTTAAGTAAATCATAATCACACCATAGTTATATTATACATTAAATAATATATATACATAGTGTTATGTGAAATGAATTCATTCAAATCTTCTTGATTTTGTGTGTACTTAAGCCAAATATAGTATTGTGTAAGCCGCAAGCTAATGCGGTGTTGTGTATAGCGCATGTTAATCATGGTCTAGCGTACAACAGAAGACATAAAATAAATTCAAAAGTATCAATATCATAAAATCTTTTGTTGTTACAGTATACCGCCCTTAAAATGAATTTCTCCCTCAAAATTCATTGGGGTTAAAAAGGTTAACTACATAAAGGTTTTTCCATAGAAACCCACATCTTAAAAATTAATACTAAAACATAATTTTAGAAAAGTAATGTTATAAATATAATGGTTACCCAATTTAACTCATCGCTAGGATTACACATAGGGTAATAATGTTAGAAAGTGAAAACATGTATATAGATGAGTAATCTAAAAGTCATGTTCTGAGGGATAGTGTGTGAGAAAAAGTATGGAGAATATAAACTACTAGAAATCCATAAATATGAAATGATTTAAGGGGCCATCTCATTAATCCGATAAGAAGGTACTATGATATCATTTTTTGAATTCGAAATAGTTAAAAAGTTTTACTATTTTAGAATGAGAATAAATTCTTAGTTGATTTTGGTACAATAGCACTATTGTTTGTTCCTTGATCAATTTCTACTTCATCTCCTATTTAATCATATGATGCTGAATTTTTCATTCTTCATGTGTTAGAAGATCATGTGATAGAATTATATGTCATTCCATCTATCCTAGAATATGGTTATCACATGTATTCAAATATGAATATCTACACAAATAGTGAGATAATACATTAATCAAACAAACATCAACCAGAATATATCTTATACTATTTATAATTGGATGACATTACAATCCTTAGAAATACTAAAAATTTACCACATTAAAATGTGGTGAACTAAATCAGTTTATCATTTATCTCCCATATCTCAATAGGTTGTTCTCTATTGTCACATTCCAAACATGTTAATACCTTAATCACATATTCTCTTCAGTTACAATAATGACCTGAATTATCCGATATCCTTGTGCAAAACATGCATATTTCCTTATTCCCAAATATATTGTATATGTTCCATATGTCTCAAAAAGTTTTATAATTCATCCATTATTTCATAAAACTCATGTTAAAAACTCCATAATTAGTTCTCATGAAACTATAATAATGTAATTTACTTTTTGAAATCCAACATATCATTATCCGAACATCATTATCTTAACATAACTGATATATTAATGATTATCATTACCTTAATAATTTGTTTATAAATTATATCACATTAACAATAAATCAAATTTTGGATCCATAAAACTATTCAAAACATCCATTACAATCTTTAATGATAAACTTATTCTAAAAACAAACACATATATATATTATATAATTCATATAACATAATCTTTACATTTAGAAACAAATACACCTCAATCATCAATATTTTTATTTAACCATTACTCAAGATCCATCTTCTTTAACTTTCCTAAAATATAAATCATCTTTTAAGGTTTCCAATCCTCATGATTCTTTGGATTATTGTATATAATACTAGAAGAAAATCTCATAAATTCCATATGTCATTTACAATATCATTATCCACAGTTGTATGACCAATAGTCATACCATCATCTTGATTATCTTTATGATGCTTCCACCAAGGAAATCTATCTTCATAATTCAAATAAATTTCACATTTGAAACATTCAATGGTTAAATATGTACTATTTAGTTCTTGATATTGACTATGATCAGAAAGAAAAATGTAATATATATTTATATATCAATAATTAGAAACACATAAGTAAGGTAATATATGTATATTATTTCAATCTATGATATCATTGGTCTAACCCTAGTTCAGTCATGATTATCACAAAAAACCTACGTTTGTAACCAATATCTTACGTACCCTTAGTACATCCCTAAACAACTACTTGGAAATATCTCTATGGATCTCACAAATGTTTTCTCCTTCTACTTTCCAATGGTTGACTAAAACCACACTCTAATAAAAAGTATAGTGATTCAAGATTGATGTGCATGCACATTACAATTTTTTTGTGGAATATGTTATACATTACAAAAATATACACCCAAATACCATATTAACTTTTTTTTATGAAAACATGGAACATATTCTTCTAATGTGGTGAATGATCTTCGACATCTCCCATAAATATCTTCCCAATTAGTTTTCCTACCTAAACCCACTATATATATCATATAAAAAATAAAACATAAGAAGGGTGAACTAAAATTATCAATATGTGTAAACATGAGAAATTTGAAACAAAACAAAATACAATGAATGAAAAACCATGAACATGAATTTTGAATTTCAAAATAGTGAGTTGGGAAATATATCATGGCAGTATGTAAGGAATAGATTATAAATAACATTAACCATGATAAAATAGAATTGTAATAAAACATTAGGTTGTGGAAAATAAATAAGAACATAATATTATATCTATAGTAGCCAAGGCATAGCTCCTAATATCATCATTCTTGAAAAAGTCCATTACTGAACTTCGTTTATTTCAAGTTTCAACCATGTATTACAGATCCATATTTACATGTCATCCCAGCCTTGTATTAAGGAACCGTATTTACTTTTAATTCCAATAATTTCTATCTCATGAGATATAAATCAATACCCAATGCATTGGAGGGATATATACATCACACCCATCTCATAATCACATCATTATTACATGTGCCAAAAAAATATAAATCAGTCATCATAGCATTACCCATGAAATACAATTTGGATTTATAAACGTTATTCCACAATAAAATATAATTTCATCATTAACACAATCAAATAACATTATTAATTATCATTAAATAAACACTTATTTAAATAGTGTCATCTTAGTATGATAATAGTTTATAAAAAACACTTGAAGATAATTATTGAAAATATTATCATTTCTTATTCGAAAACATTTTCTTTTCAAAAAATGATACTCAATTTTAAAGGAAATGAATTTAGTTGAAAAAAATGAAACCATGGAGATAAGGCTTCATGGAATTAATGTGTCATATTGACCTAAAATCTTATCATGCCATATAAGTTACAGAAAAACATTCTTCTTGTACATTTTCTAGAAGGGTCAAAAGGTACCTCGTACGGATAACGAAATAAATATTCATTCCATATTATTTAAAAAATATTCACCAATGGGTAAAATTGACATTAAAAATAGTCTAAGAATAGGAAGAGCATTATTTAGTTATGAAATATTGGTTTTTGGGATAAATATACCACAGTAAATAATTATGGATTAACAGTGTCAGATAATAATTGGATTGCAAAATTATCACTTAGCTTAGTTCTATTTTCTTTTTTATTTGTCTGGAACTATTATATTGTGGCATTGAACATATTATTAACTTTATAAAATCATTAATAATATTTATTATATCATAAATTTGTCACTTGTTACTTTATATTACCCGTATATTTTTCAATTCTATGTTAATGCAACATTTTGGGTAATAAACGTTTTATTCAATATACATTTTTTCGAATATTATTAATCATATTATTAACTAGATCCTGATTTTCATACATCAATAATGTAAATCCTGATTTATAAATCCTTAATATTCAGTATATAAATATATATTATAAATAATTAAATGAAATGTAATCCATAGTTCATGGAGACAGTAGGCCGTACATTCACATTAATGCAGTCTACATTTCTTTTTTGACAGAATTGGAATATATACAATGTCACACACACACACATAAATATATATATATAAATTCAGTATCATTATTATGTCACAAATTTAATTCTTATTTATTTTATATACCTTATAATAATTATTGTATGGATAAATTGAAGAATGGAATTCATTGTGTCGTGGAGATGGTAGGTTGTATGTACACACGAGGAACAAAATCATTATGTTAATGGTTAAATGGTATAGAATTGGATGGTATATTAATTTTAAAAAATAATATTCATGTTATATTTATTATTAATGTTTATTATACTCAACATTATACGCATTCTAATTATGTATTTTGGAATAAGACATTAAACCATGGCGTGAAAAAGGTAATTTGTGCGTACGCATTAAAGGTGATATTGTTATTAATTGGTTGGATAAAAAGAGGTATAAGGTTGTAAATTAATTATAATAACATCTCATAATTTATAAGATTATGGTTTTATTAATTTAATACGAGAACAATATAAGAAGAGGATGTATAATAAGAAAATAATTTTGAAAGTGGTGACAAAACAATTACCTCCTTTTCTAGTGTCTACTTTTTGTATGCACCAAAGGACTCCTTAAGATGACATTCCACCCAAAGGATAATCTCTAGAATGAATATGAGGATGTTGGTAGAAGTGCTTTTTGGGTTTTGGCTGATCCTATGGGGTTTGGTTTTGTTATTAAAAGAGAGAGAGATGTACCCTTTTTTCCGAGAGTGGTGGGGATCCTTTGTAAAGTATTAAAATATTAAATTATTTTCAATTTATTTTCATTTTATAATGGTGGAAAACTCATTTATTTATAAGATAAGATGAGTATGGCTCTAAATCCTCTTAAACTCTAAAATATAGAAATTTTATGATATTATTTTAATCCTTATCATTTTGATTTATCGATATATAATATATTTAATTTGATTTGTTGTAATAAAATATTTAATACTAAATGCTCATAAATATGTACTTATGTGTATTTAATCGTCTATAAGTTGATAAATTATAAAATTTTATAACATCTAATTTTTTCTTGGTAATTTTTAATTATTTCTGTGATTTTTTAAGTGATCTATTCATATGTTATATTTATAAAATATCAATATTGTAAATTATGACTCTATTCATTTATTTGACATTAAATAAATTCCACACAAGAAATAAATTCAAATATAAATATTTAGAACACATATATCATGTCATATTCACCTATAAAATTCATAGAGAACATTAATTATTTTATATGATATTTATTTTCAAATTTTTAAATCCAATTATTTTATATTTCCATCAATAAAATAATTTGTACATTACTATTGTGTCCTCATTAATAGAAAATATTTATTCCATAACATTTAGAAATAACATCTCATGATGTAGATAATTTCATTAGATTTCTAGAGATTATTTTTGTTAGAAGTTTTATAATGGTTTTTTCTATATAAAAAATATTATACATATAAGATATATTAGAGTAATATGTTGTCACCTTATTTTATTTAGGATATAATTACGTCACTTTCAGGAAAAAATGTCCATTATTTGAATCAATTCAGACCCATATGTGATACTGATCACAATTATTTAATCAAATTTTATTTTCCTAGGTGTTAGGTTAATTTTATTATCATTTTCATATGGTTAGTTACCCTAATTTACCGGATTTATCATTAACTATGATCAATAGAAATTTTCATAACTATTATTCATAATATCAAAAAAAGGTAACCTAATAACATAGTTTGGACCCACTTATGCCAAATATGAAATCCATTTTTTATTATTCAAAACTTATAATTGGAAGAAATTAATTTTAAAATAATTCTTATTGTCCAAAACCTAAAAATGAATTATTAAAAAAATATATCAAAATATTGTCATATATTTTTGTTCAATATAAATATGAAATTACTTCCAATGATGAAAATTATATTAAATATTAAAAAATACAATTACACTAGAATAATAATTAAAAATATAATCTGACAATATAAATAAATTTCAATAAATGTCAGGTTTGAATTAGAATGCATTATTATTCAATATTCATCAAATATTTAAATTTTATCAAAATAATAGAAAAATTTCATCCAAATTAAATTTTGATGTCCCTCTTCCAAATAAATATTTATTTTTTCAAATAGAATTTATTAAAGTGTTAAAAACTATATTTAATATTTTCCACCATGAAATGCTGATAATACTTCATTTTTATGCCAAATACATCGTTTATACGAAAAATAGAATTTGTTTTTATATCATGTTCTATAAAATACATTCATGTTATTTTAATGTTATATAAAATTAAATAAATAGATAATACTATAAATAATGGCTAGTTTATATAATATATTTGTTAATATATCTCTGTTTATTGAAAATTAGTATTACGAACAACAAAAGCTATCGATTAAAGTCTCTCTAGCTTATGTCTTGCAAAATCATTCTTTTGTGCAATGAAAGCATCCTTTGATGTTAATTATATCATAATAATAACATATTTATTTTATACATTGAACAAAATCTATACTTAGTGTTTCATGTAATGAATTCTTTCCAAAGAACCTGAAATTATGTGTAACACAAGCCATGTATAGTGTAGCATATACAAAAAGCTGATACAATGTTGTGTATAGTGCCAACAGATCATGGTGTAGAGTACCACAAAAGATATCTATGAAATTAATAAGAATATATCTCATAGAATTTTGCAGAGTTACAGTCCCCATCACATGACTTCAAATTATAATACATATTTGTCTTTACAGTGTGACATTAAACTATGTGATACATTATCAGTTATATATTACATATTACCAACATGGGATTCTTATCTGTGTAACTTTTCTTATTAAATGATCTATGTATATAAAGTGATATTAGTGTCAAATTATACATCCCATTTCATATATCATGTGTATGATATATGCATGCTCAGGTTATTTAATTCCCATTATAATATGATTTATTATAATTTCTCAACACATGATACATATATTTACCTCCCATTATATTTAAATGATTCTATTTTTTTTACTTGGAATCTCACACCGATCATGAATCATGTGATATTATAGGAAATGAAGTGTTTCATTGGAAATCCTGATTAATATTTATTTTATTCCTTGATAAAAATCATATTCCCAAATGAATGAAATTATCATTCGATATAGAATACCATCCAATGAGACATTAAACTACTCAGTGTACACGAATTATTGTGGCATAAATTAATCTAAAATAAATTCTATATTGTTAAATACTTATTTGGAAGGAATTCAATTTCTACCTCAGAGTACAAATACCACACCTCCAATGTGTGTTCTTTAATTTCATTAGATATTATGATGCATGTTTTATAATTTTTAAAACCATTCAAGGAGTATAATTACTCTGACTTTTAATATGAGATAGTATTGTGAAATTTAAATTTTCAATCTATTAACTAGTAGTGGAGTGGTTTTTATTCTATGAGGATATATATTAACCTAGATATAATAAATTAAAGGATGTCATCATCCTCCATGGTCTATGTCATGTGACCATAATCTATAGAAACATATGCTCAATTATATATGAAATAATATTATATAACATAATGTCAATAATTTCAACAATATAAATAATAAATAAAAAATTCCATGAAATATGATAATGTTTTAAAAAATTAATTGGTTTCCAATCACCATTCAATTTTATTATCTCCATTATATTAATATTTATTGTTTAGATAGAATTTATACCATAAAATAGTCACATATCTTTTCAGTTCACTTGGAAACTCTATTAATATCAAATCAATTCTCACAATAAAACACATATTTAATAATTTTAAACAATATTTATGAATCCATTACAATGTGAACATAATTTATTCCATACATATTCTGTTATTATTAATAATTATTCCTCTTTTTATTGAGAATACAACATATTAATTTGATTTTCTAATCATGTAATTTAATTTGGATTCCATTTCTATGAGAATTATCTAATAAAATGCAGAATTACAATTAGGGTTCTCAAGACCTTTTTGAATATTCCATTTATCCATGAACCCAATTCATATCATTGATGTCTGATTCAACACAATATAATTTCGCGAGTTGATATACATATATTGTATTTCCATTACCATTATTCAATCTTTTGTCTTTCATCACTCTTTCATTGAAAAACTTGTGATTTTTTTAATTTTAAGGGACCCATCTCAGATTTGATGGTAAAGCTTATATTTTACCCCTAAGAATTTGATGTATCCCCAATAGAATGTTATTATATCTTAAAAAGGATTCAAAAAACCCCCCACAAGTTGTCCATCAATTGATTATGGTGACGACCATGTACTCTAACAAGTCTCCATTGACTGCCCATGTTATTAGTTCTCCTCTATTACTTATTGTCATTTTAATACCACATGTAACCATTTTTAATCTATTCATGAATTCATAGAATATGATTTAAATAATAAATATCCCATTAATTGATAAATGAACATTATTTTTCACATTTATGAATTGTAAATACATTAATGAAACATTGTGGAATTTTAATATTATTCCCTTTACTTTAATTTTATGCTTCTCCTTTAGAGACCACATATCTTTAAGATAAGGTTCTCTTATATGAATCCTAAATATACCTCATTTGTGATAATTATAACCATTAAATAACCCCTATCATTTTATTGGGAATTTTATGATAGATAATGTTTCTCATTCATGTTTCAGTTTTCCTTCCCCAATATACATAGAATTAACAACTGATTGATTGATCGAATTTAGAAATCAAATTTAAATATCAATTTTCCAAAAAATATGATAATATATGTATGTATTTAAATGAGATTTTATACAATATTAATTACAACCAAATTAATATGAAACATATATTTTACCTTTCTATTTAGGTTTTTCCACCAAAAATTTTGGGGAGAGTTGTTTAATCATAAAAATCAACAATATTTAGTCAGATTCACATGGTGTTAATCTCATGAAACATGGGTATACATTAAAATTTAATAAACATCCTATAAAAATATCTATGAACTCATTGGGTTGATAACTAACAGTGTTAATAATATGAAAAGTTCATGTCTTATATCTCCACACACATACCCCACATATCCAATTAATGAACATGATAATTAGTCACAAGGGTAAAATGAATAATGAATTTCAGGTTAAAAACTCCTAAAAGGTGTCCTTAGAGATATATGAGTTTTTAATTCTATTATTCACCATTAAGGGATAATGAATTTTTTTAATAAGATATAAATATCTATATTAATTCCATTGGGAAATAGAAAAAATTGATCTATGTTATGCAGTTCTACTGATGTAGGAAAAAATTAGAGAACATAATTTTTTACCCATGGAATGTCTATCGATATCATGTTATCATTATAGGTGTAAAAAATACATGATATATGGTATATACTATATTAATAGTTAGAATGATTACAATCCTATAAAAATCTAGGAAAATGGTATTCCATGAGAGTTGGTTCCACGAATCATCTTCCCAGAAACACGGGTCCCTAAACAAGAATCCACAATATTAGGACGATATCCCCTATCATACATAATAGATGGATATATAGGATTTTTCATCATTATGTATTATATAAATTATCCAATGATTAATATTTCATCCCTCTATATATAATATCAATCCACATCTGAGTCCCTTTATTTTTACTACATGTAGTTTTAATCCTATTATTACTGGATACATAGTAACATCGTGATATCCTATCATGGATCCTATCCCAATTCAAATTATATTCATGTCACATTTTCATCCTTATAATTTATAAATTTAAGAAACTTGTATATAAATTCATTTATATAATTATTATACTCTTTAAAATTCAAACATATAAATAAATTCTTCATACTGGTAAATAAATTTCCATGAATTTATGTTCTCCTATGGTTGACATCAAAATTCCCTATGTTTGAACTATCATTCCTTAAAATATAGTCTCACTCTATATATATAATACGAAATATTTTTATATGACATATTAATATATCAATGATCCATAAATTTAAGATATAATCATTTTTTCTCTGTGAATGAATCTAGTTTAAGTTAAGGCTTGTTATTTTTCATAAAAATAATATAATGCCCTGAAATTATTCACAAGACCCATGATACTATACTCATATAGAAAAAAATAACTTTGATAATAAATTTGATTAAATATATGAATAATATGTTGAATATATCTCATTTAAATAAAAGTCTATAAGAACACAAACAACTAAAGATGAATATTCCATTGAAACATTGTATGACATGATGATTTGGTGGTGCAAACCTCTTAATAGAAGTTGTTTTGGGATTTAAAAAATTTATGAAAAAAATATTTGTACACAAAAAATTATTCATTGGGGTAATAATTTAAAATGTTAGAATTATGGAACATTATTTTAGTGTATATAAACAATAGATTTGTGCCATATTTTACTTTGTAAACATTGAATTGTGTACTCACATAGCCTAAATGAAAATACAAATAATCAATTATGACTATTTGGAATATAAATTCAGTTTAGTTTGAATAAAGAATTAACAATTATGAAATTACACTTGTGAAATTTTTATAATAGCATAAATGTAAGCCTTCTTTTGTATCCACTATCATTTATAACTGAAAAATTAGTGATCTTTTCAAACCAAAAGTGAATTTATCTCACCGCATAGTAGTTTATTCAATTATTTGATCCACTAACACATATGGATAAAAACTTATGAATTATTCAATAAAATTTCATTTTTTATGAAAATGTAGTGTTGATAAAAATTCATGACACACACATATCACTAATTGATGTAATTTTTATAATAAAATGATGAATTTTGTGATCCCTCACATAGACAAATAATTCTATGTTTCAACCTATTTCAATGTGACTAATTATTTTATGGGCACACATATATGTTTCTGAATATTATTGGAAATCATTTATTCGCCATTATATAAAAATTCATAGACCCAAATTGGGATAATTAATAGAGAAACAAAGGAATATGGAATGACTATCTCAAAAAAACAATAGAAAGATTATTATGTTAAATACAAGGTAGGTCCTTTGAATTTTACTATTGGGAAGGACATAAATATGAAATTACATGGACGTTTGATCACTCTATAAGTATATATCATGAAATTTTATGCATCTAGTAATATATGGATGTTTTTTCTTTGAAAATGTGTTAATGATTTTTCTTAGAAACCCATCTGTGGAGATCCTATGTGGAACCATTCATGATAAACTATGTCATCTACCCTATGTGACATATTATATTTATATTGATAAATAAGAATCCATATGTATATTTCTATTCACTATATTGATTTAAATTATCTTATGTTCTGCACCCCATGTTGATGGAAAAATTCTTAACAATTATATTCATTCTATGTTAGGAATCACCATTTTTACACTAATATGGGAGCATATAATCCATCAAAAACATATCCATTTAGGGGAATACTTCTTAGTTATAATCCCCAACAATAAATATCAATCATTATCATACTATTACCAATTTATTTTTGTGGGGGATAGAACTATTACTATGTCTCCATCTTTGTGTAATCCCATAATATACTGCATGATTAGACATATACGTGAAATCCCTAAATAGGAAATTAATTAAATTTGAGTTGAGATACTCTTAATGGTAGTACTTATTAATATTTAATAAATATACTCCATTTGTTCTATGATATATTAGAGAACACTTATGTTTAATAACCAACAAAATCATAAAATACATAGGATTCATAATACTACTCAATGTCATCATTAATTTCCCCTAGTCCAAATTCTTCTTTAGGTTTCACATCATTGGACACGAAGCTATGTGTATGTGGAAACCATACCATTATCCGATCTTCATCGGATTAAAGAAATATTTATTGATGGGAAAAAACTATTATTGTGTAACATACTAGATTTAAAACCCAACTCTATTCTATGAGAATCCTCCTAGGTGAATTCCAAGATAAAACCATTAATTAAAAATGTTTTGAGATTGACCTAATGGTTTTTATTATTCAATATGAGTCATGATACTCGTCATAATATTATACACATGGACCAACTAATTGGTTTATTAGCCAACAATACTATGAATACATCCTCTATTGTTTAATCCAGAACCTTAATAATAGAAATTCCTTCAATTTTAACCAATATATGATTATTAGAATTTTATTATTTGGCCACCTACAAGTTGTAATACCCATCAGTTATCTGTGATCATCCTCATCAGTGTATTCCCCATATAAATATTCAATTTAAATTTTCTCAATATATACCTTTTAGTAATGATATAAAGTAATATTAAAATGTGTAGTACTGAAAGATACATTCATTTTTCAATGAGTCAAGATATACTTTAAAGTTATCATTAATTAAGCAGATTTGAGATACTCTTATAGGGTTAAAATACATTTTAATTATTAATGGTTAAAACCCCAATATATACACTCACATTCCCACCATCTAGGTTTGTTATCTCAGAGAGACGTATTGATAACCTCCTCTTTATTTCAAATTATCACCCCAATAATTTTAATTTTTATATCCTTGGGCTTAACTTATTGTGTAATCCACCTTATCAATCATGTTTTTAATTAACTCGATAAATTTGATTGATCATTTTTCTCTTATTTATCACATTGAATTAGAAACGAATGGCCTTAGATATTATATGACCATCCCATTAGTACAGTTACGGTCCCCCAATTATGGATAAATAGTTGAGGTGTATTCCATGCATATAAAATAGATCAATTTTAGTTTTGATGACTATATTCACAAGATATGTAGTTTGGGTTTGGGAGGATAAATCCAAAATCTAAAACCATAATAGATTCATTATATGTAAATAATCCCTTGAGATCCCATTTAGTCATATTTTCAAAAATCCATAATTAATTATAAGGAGAATGATTTGAATCCTATAATTAATTGGGGTTTTCAAATATCAACCTAGTTATAACTATATCATAGTAAGATGGTAATTCATAACAATGTTACAATTTGGGATGGATTCATGAATATATAATAAATATATAAGAATGTTCATGAATATTCAATAATTCCCCCAACATGTTGTTATAGGCCCAACCTCCTATCCTCTAAACCAAATTGAGTCTTTATGAATGACTAGAAAAATTCCTCATTATTTACATCCTCTTCAATATATAAATGTATTATCAATATAGTAACTACTTTATGTTTTCAGTTCCATGATTCATCCATGTTAAAGACATAAATGAAATAATTATAACACAAACTATGTTAATGAAACCAAAATATGTACTGCATTATGGAATAATTATATATTTTGTGAACCATCAAAGGAACACATTATTATATATTTATATAAAATGAATATATCATTATATATAATTGACTATAATTATGTTTAATACATTTGATATTATAATGATATAAATTCATCATATGGATGATATTTACCTTTTAGAGATGATATGTTAGTTTTTTTAAAAAAATATTTTCATTTCATTAACTCATATATCAAAAAAAAACTCAAAAGTCATAGCGGAACCAATTTTTATAATAAATGACGGTTAATATTGCGTATCCATTGGTTATTGGGTGTAACAATATTTTTTTGTGAAATTTTCATATTTTCTCATGAAAACTTCATTATCAATAATTATTGACATAAACTATAAAATCATCATTAGGATGGTCGATTGTGTTGAGGATTTACTTGAAGACATTTAAATAAAATATTATTTAAAATGTGTCTTGATAAAACATGATTTGAGGTCTTCATTCCATTACATGAGTTTAATTTTTTTGTGGAATTATTTCCTAAAATAAATCCATGTATTCATATATATTTTCAATTCCAAGTTGATATTCAATTAATTAAAATTCGATAGAATATTAAATGAGTAATTTTAAAAATGGGGGATACTCTTGAATCATTTTATATTGATCATTATAGGGAATATTATGCTCTCTGATAATGATGTTTGGAGATGATTTCCTATTCTAATTTCTATGATTCTAATAAATAATGAAAGGGGGATTCATGAGATATATGACTGATGGAATATATGTGAATAAACATAATGAAAAATAAAGATTAATGATTTTTAAATGGAAACTATATTAAAATATATTTAATTATAAAAAATATATTGTGTTTTATCAAAATAATAATATTTTTTTGATGGGTTAATAGGGAATTCATTTTAGGGAAATTTAGTGACTATTTCATTAGAAATATAATTCATGCTATTTTTTTTTTATGTTTATGTATTTTCAATCATTATTAAGGATGAATTTGTTGCCAACATAAATTGATTAGCAATGATAAATAGAGTAATTAATAGTGCTCATAAATAGAAGAGAAACCCATTACATGGAAGATGGAGATAAATATAAAATATTATTGACATAATCACACATGAGATTTTAATGTGCGTTATATAATATCTTAATGTCATTATTTATTCATATAAATAATTGAATATATCATTTATGATATGAAGTATTGTTAATATTAAATCAATAACTCTATGACCACTCTATAGTAATTATACATAAATCTTATTTTATAATATGATTCCATAATGGTAACATCCCCTTGAAATTGAATTATTTAAATCTACAGAAAAATAGATAGAATGGTTAAATTACAACTTATAATGTAATGAGATATGATGAGATTACATTTTAATAATGATCATCCTCTTTAAATTTAGTGTAAATCGTGGTTTCAAATGTAGTGGCATTCTACCCAAAAATAGAGAACTTCTTATCTTAGTTATTGTGATTATAAGAAACCAAAAAAATTAGTATAAAACATGCTTTTAATACCTATGAGATAATGTATTGGGGAGATGTTTTTTCAAGATATTTGATTCATGTGAGGGAATGAAACTATTTACATCATATAATGAGTTTCACCATGACTGATGAATTGATTTTCAAATATATTTAATTTTATGACTTATGAAATCATATTCATTTGAGGTAGTATATCCAGATTTATATACTAAAATGTAGTCTTATATCAGTGGTATTTCTTAATATATTTTTTTTTGGAATGATGTTAATATTATATCTAATTGAACAGATCCATAATATATGAAAAATTTATAAATATGAGCTCACATCTGAAGTGAAATTTTTTTAAATTGAAAATATTAAATATTATGATAATAATCCATCAATAAATGTTTTATTTGTTAATATATTTAGTTTATGATCGGTGGTTCATGGAAAATAAACATTCAATATGAACCAAAGGTATAATACGAAAAAAATTCATCATTTTGATACACAGTAAAAAAATTCAATTAATGATCAATGAAATCACAACTATTATTTCTTTCTTTAATAGATAATAAATTAATAAATTATTAGTTAGATGGAAATGTTTTTAACTATTTATTATCCACCTAAAAATAATAGTAAGTAATTCGGTTAAAAACCATAATTAAAATTGGTTTCATTATCACTCAATATTGTATCACCACAAAATCAAAATATATATATACCCCCTTTTAATGGTCATTGTAATATTTTTGTTTTATAATTTCTCCATTTAGGAACAACTTAATTGACCCCCTACCCCCATACGTGGTGGTATACCCTATCCTCAACATATCAATTGGTATATCCATTGACACAGAAACTCTTTATATATATGCGAGTAAATTCACTTCTTCCAATTGGGAGGTCTGTATTGTACCTAATAGTGTGATACGAACTCTGACTCCTAATGAATTATATTTCATCATCACATTTTTCCGTAATTCGTCTATAATAATACTATTATCTATCTTTATTTCACCCATTCAAGTTCTAGGAAAAACTAATGTATTATAGTTTGGAGGATGTGGTGCACAATGGTGTCTTAGATCTTATACCTAAATAATTTTTGTTCTTATAATAATATGTTTTCATGTCCTTAGTATTTTATACAGTAATGGAGTCTCATTTAAATTTGATCTAATTTTAAATCATTATAATAATTATAATCAATTTCATTATACACAAGAATATATTTTTTATAGATACACCAATGTTTCAGTTTCTTGTTTTTTCATATTAATCTCACATTACGGTCTAATTAATATTTCTTTTTTTAGGATCAGTAGTGATAATTCTCCCTCACATTCATATACCTCAGTATAAATTTATTTGAAATGGATAATAGAAATGAAGAAATATAAAAAATGGATGAATTTTATTTTATTCTCATTTTTGATATCATACTTATTAATTCAAATCTATGATTCATTTTTATGCACTTATATAAACATTATTTATTTTCATTAATTCATATATAGATGATATATCATTTTCACGAAATTTATTTTCTTCCACAATATGTAATTTAAATGAATGATTCATTAGAATATATAGATTATTTTTTGGAAAATTTATATTCTTCTTGTTATTAAATAGTGGACCTATAAATATAACATATTGAATGGTTCATGGATAACACAATTTGGATTTTTAAAATTATTAATTGAATAATATATATTTGCAATTTATTTATATTTAAATTTCTATCCATTTTATTATTTATATTCTTTTGATTCAAAAAAATGAAAACCCAATATGTTGATTACAATTCATAGTTTTATTATAACCCTGTCATGACATATTATTTCACACAAATTGAATAATTTTTAATTTAAAGGTATTTAATGAATTCTAGAAAATTTGTTTTAATATTATCCAAACATGGGGAATTTAATTCATCTTAAAATTTTCTTATTGAATGATTTAATAATTTTACCCAAAATGATCATAAGTTTTACCGTATATTTATTTTATCGATGAAGAAATAGAGACAAAAATTTCCCTAATAGGGGTCTCTATTTCCAGGAAATTTATCCATTATAAATAATCCTTATTTCATGAATTAGTTATATTAATTGTGTATCAACAATGTTAAAATGGTGGGTCATTTTGCATTAACGATTTGATGGAATTTCACAAGAATTTTATAATTACATTACATTAGATCAAATATTATTTTGTAAAATTTATGATATAGGTTACATTGGATTGATGTTTGAGTAACCATATTCCACATTCATATGATAGGTATTACAATAAGAAAATTTAATAGATTAATGATATAAATCATTGTACTCATTTTATTGATGTATTTCAGTATAGAAAAAATATAATCTAAATTTCATTATGCTAACGTAAGTACTTTATATTATTAATTAAAAGATTTTCTTCCTACACAGGCATTGATTTTGGATATTTTGGAAAAATATAAAACAACCTTTACAAAGAATGTTATAAATAACATATTGGATATTTCACATTATTTCCATTAGTCTTAAATTATGTGTATTTATAGATTAGTTATATATTTTCAAATAATATTAAAATATTTTTGATTTAGTTTGACATTATTAATAATATATTTAGAAATGGAAAAATTATTTTACTAGAATGTATTATGAAATCATTCAAAGGTAATAGTAATAGGTTTCAAAATGTGATAAACTAAATATTGGTTGGATGAATTGGAAATGTAATACAGTTATTATATATAATAATTATTTTGATATGTTATTTGGAATTCAAATTCAATGATTATTTCAAAATGGTTATATTTGTTAATTATTTAATGAATATAAAATATATTATATGGTTTATATGTCATGTTATTTTCAGTTATTCGTTTTGGATATGAGATATCCCAACTGTGACAAAATTTTATTAATTAATAAAATAATAAATTTTCTTATATAATTCAAATAATATATCATTTTCATATCGTAATTGGTATAGTTTGAAATTAAATTTTAAAAAATTATAAATATGAATAATTTGGAAGATAATTAAAATATACTAATCACCTAATCAATTTTCATTACCAAATAAAACACTCAATGATGATATGAATTTTGCTTTGTAAATATATATAAATACACATTTACAAACCAATGTAAAAATTATTTCTGTTTAAACGCCTTCATTTTTATTTGTAGAACCTTTGTGAAAATTTCCAAATATGTGGATTTAAATTCCAAAACATATAAAGCATAAAAAATAGTCACTTTTTAGGATGAAAACAAATTGTAGGAAACACCATATAAAAATATATCCTCAAATATATGGTATATATATAGTTATGGTATATAAATGGAAACATATTTCCACTTACTTTATGATTTTATATGATTATAAATTTTTTGGAATAATGTTTTCTATTAAACTAAATGGAATATTCCAACATGATCTAACTGATAATATATTATTAAATAATTTCCAGTATGTTTTATCATAGAAATATAGTGAGGTTACCATACTAACATACCTAGTTCTAATCCAAAAATTATAATTTAAAACTTTCATTAGATCAAAGTGATATTTAAAAAACTAAACATACAAAAGATAAAGATAATTTATTGTTATATATATAAATAATTACACATTCCAAATAATTAAATCGGTACTCTATTTTATGATTGTATATATTAACAAAATATTTAATTAAAGATGTCATAAAGTCTCTATAATCTAACAACACTTGAATAAATTTTTGACCATTCAATAGTTATATTAATAATTATTACATATTAAGTAAAAAATATATGATATATTCGAGATTAAAATCTTAATAGAGGAAAAAATATTTACATTTAATCATCACATACATTATATGTATGTTATAATACTATAGAATTGGAGTAATATCTTTTTACAAATAACATTGATATATTTTTGTTGTCCATAAATCCTTATTGCTGATCATTTAATACTAAATAAAAATATGTGGGATATGGAATATGTGTGTTATAAAATATGAATCATAAATGGTGTAGAATTATTAGAATATGATATAAAAATTACATATTCATTTCTCATAGAATATCATAATATATTGAATTAGTTTAATATAAATCAAATGAAATCATGATATCAACGACACATAAAAATGGGAAATTTATGTTGATGTATATTTGAATAATGATATATGTGGTCATTTTAATGATTTGGACTCACCACTAAGACCAACATTATATCATTGGGTGGCCTGAAACAGTTTAAAACGTTCCAAATTTCCTCAAACTATCCATTGGTCATTTGGTGTTCTGGATAGTGATAGATCCTTATTGTTTTCTATCACTGATACTAAAAACCTGCTTCACATGCACTACTGATATAGGAAAAAAATAATTTTCTTGGAATACATAAAAAGGAATGATATACCAAGTCTAATTATATATCATTCGAGATTATTATATAATGAATCATCATCACTATTCAATTAACATATGATTCATGTACCATTATGTGTCCTACATCATGTTCCTATATATTTGATTTCACTAAGAAGGTTATTATTTTCTTTTTGAATAGATTATTCTAATTCTACACCAATTCTAGATTACATATCACAATATCTAAACATGAATCTCATTAATAATGTAATGATAATTTCAAAAAAATCACTACTAGCAAAAAAAATTAAATTCTAGTCATAGAATGAATGTTATATAATACTATTATATCCTAACATGACAAATTATGTCACGAACCCACCCGGGTCGACCCCGAAACGGTCACCCGAGTCAGTCCGTGACATGGCCCGAGAGGCGTTCTCGATCCTCCCGGGCTGGCGACAAGCGCCATGGCATCACAGAGTACACATGGGAATTATTTCACCCAATAAAAATTCACTAAGAAGCATAAATAAACAAACGACAATAAAATAAAGCATCCAAAAACATAACTAACCTAACCACGAACCCAACTCCTCACGACTCCGAGAGTTGATCGTCAAGCTACCACCAACTCTCGTCCACGTCGAGCAAGCTCGAGTCAAACCTGCGACAGAGACTAAAAACAAGAAAACACTATAGGTGTGAGTATTAAAACTCAGTAGGCTAGCCCAATAAATCTATTCCCAAAGCACTACCATTAAAAGATGAATTTACCAACTTCTAGTTTGAACTACATTATAGAAAATATTGGTTTTCATACACACACACTTTCCATTTTGAAAACAAGTAACAGTCCATTGCCCTTTTTTTAATTTAGAAGAAGTTTAATGTTGAAAAGAACAGGTGAATTGCATTTTAAAACATTTTTCGAACAATTAGAAAACCAAACATTAGTTTTTAGTCAAAAATAAAATCACACACAACACACACTAAGGGAAATGGGAAAAAGTGGAACACAAGGGTCGGCATCCAAACTCGACCTCTCAATCGTCTGCCATATACAAATAAACACTAAAAGAGACATGGGTTGAACCGAGGAGATCATGAACAAACCAGAACGTACTATACATCTGACTCATCCTGAAGGCATTCCCTAACTCGATGACGTCATAACGCCCTAACGCCCGGCATAGCCCTGCATGGCCTAACCAAGGGGCCCAATCCCCATAGCAGCAATAACTCAGTTTTCCCCTGCTATGGGGCCACTAGCCAGTGCGTGATCTGAACTAGTGCAGCAATCATTCTCAGAAAATTCACTCAATATGCCAGGTTCCCATGTCACACATATAATAAAAGAGGAGTGCATCCATAATGTAATTCTAGTCAAGATGCACAAGCATCACATACTCAGCTCACCAAATCAAGAAACCCAAAAGATCACTCCAAATAGACTTTTCAAAACATTAATTTCATTAAAATTACCAAACGGGCCTCATGTACTTATTCAATACCAAATCAATTCCAAGAGAAGGATCAGACGTAGTCACGTTTAAAACCAGAAAACACATTTAAAATCTCATTTAGGTGGACCAAATCACCATTTTAATTCTGAAGCGCAAACATAAGGGCCAAAGGGGCATTTTCACTATTGCGCAACAACTAATCATGAAAAAGCTTTCGGTACGATGCAGAGAAAGAATCAGTTCCAATTCCAGCAATATAACTACTCTAAAAATAATAAAACTTTAATACTACTTCCAATTTGATGACAATTAAATAAATGACAAAAAATAAGTAAATTCTAAATTC
Source organism: Viscum album (assembly GCA_963277665.1). Taxonomy (NCBI): domain Eukaryota; kingdom Viridiplantae; phylum Streptophyta; class Magnoliopsida; order Santalales; family Viscaceae; genus Viscum; species Viscum album. Next base: position 574,042,081 of record OY728161.1, on the reverse strand, counting down.
AAAGGCATGTGCAGTGGGAACCTACCTTGACAGGTAGTGGAAACATGATGAAGCGACACTCCTCACCAAGGTATGCAACTACCCAAGCCAATGACCGCAGTATCCTGGTTTTCATCGTCGGCACGCTGCAACCACCGCACAAGAATTAAACCCATAACCAGTGACTTAGAACCATGAAATTTATAGGTCAAAATAAATATGACCTCCCCTAGTCACCTAGGATTCTTTCAAATGGACTACCATTTACATAAGAAACATCATGTCTATAATGATTCCATATAATGTTGTATATAACAATACATTGAATATCAATTAAAAATCCCAATATAAAATTCATAATGAGAGTAGAGTAGTTATTGTGAAAATTGAATGATAGTTAAATATGTTATATAATAATAATAACCTAAATATAATAATTATGTGCACTAAGAATCAAGGCTGGATAAAAATTTTACTAAATGCATAAGATAAAAGTCGATGCCTCAAAATAATTCATATCTAGTTGAAATCCCACAATAAGGATAATAAAAATAATGGTTCTTATTCAATATATTACACTAAATTAGAGTTATTGTGAAAAAAGAATGCTTGGAAATTTAGAATGTCATGATACATAGATAAGAAATCTATCATATGAAATGTTGGTATTATGGAACAATGTCTAGAATAATCTTCTTAATTTTGATCAGTTCCAATTTATGTTGGTCATATTAGTTAATATAAAACCTATATATAAACATACTATATAATTCCCAATACTATATTAAAAATATGGTTTCCTAAAACACTATCAAATACAGATCCCATAGAATGGATCATATACAATTATTTAGATATGTTTCCTCATTCTACAATCATAGTGATGGACAATTGGAATTTTCCCAAAGGAATCAAGTCCATGAGGAATGTAAAAAGTTCATCACACCCCTATTTAGAATTTATATAATATTTAATTAGAGTACATAGAGTTTCATCATGATCTGGGTCTTCCATTGCCCTCTATATTTTTCTAATATACTTATAGTCATTCAAATGTACGTTGGATATTCCAATGTATCATTCCATGATCATGTACCCATACATTCATGTATAATCTAATAAGGCCTATGTCTCATGATATCTTTATGCATTATCACTATAAGGGTGCATAATGGGTCATTATAAAAGTATCACATAGTGTATAGAAGGTTATACATATTGTGTCATTTGTTTTCCAAAAACCCTTGAATTCATAGCTAAGCTGCAACATAGTGTGTGTTTTTCATACAAGTCAATTTTTATTTCGTCTATTTCTAGAGACCTATGTTCTTCACACATCCATTAATCCTTTGATCTATCCATGAATAATTATATAAAATATATATCTGAAATGAAACGATAATTGTTTATCCAATTGACATATTGTTTCCACCCAGTCTGCATATAAAACAACTAATTTCTTGAAATATCATTGGAAGATGAAAAAACGTAATCATAAACACCATATCCACAATATAATTCTTATATAATCATAATTAACATAGATTTATGACATCAATATTGATCCTACACACACATAAATTATTAGTTACCAAAACAATTAAATATTAAATGATATATTTAACAGTTTTTTTGTTCTATAATATTAATTGGATATTAAAAATGTTTTTAAAAAAAATATTTAGAAAAAAATTATAAGGATTATATATGGAACAAATTTTTGTTTGGAAATCATTTAATTATGAGGGAAATAAAAAACACACAAATTATAGAATAAATTAAGAAGAAAAAATAAATATATACTGTAATATGATCAAAAAAATTAATCGACCATAAATTCATGAATTTATATTTTAATTTTGATTGATTAATGTTTTTCATTTTATAAATGATGTGTTATATAAAAATGAAAAAAACACCCATCTATATGTTTAAATTGTCTGATGATTAACAATGGATGACTTTGACATTGACTAAGATCCAAAAATCATATAGTGCAAAGGTTTAAAATAAATTATTAGGTGAGAATCATCCACGGACACACATACTATGAATCCAGTACCAGACCATTGAGTTATGTTTCCAACCATAGATTGCTTTCATAAATCATATTTTTTAGATGATACTTGGTGTGTTATATTATGAGAAAAATTTAATAATAACAATATTATTTTTTTAAATCTCCTAAAAATAGTTATTTAATAATCATATGATGTTGAAAATGAAAATATTGAACATTGGATAACTTATGAATTCTTGATTTATTATTGGAACAAAATTTCCAATCCATGAATATATTCGGGATTTATTCGATTAATTCACAACAACTAAAAAACACATAAAATAATATTTTTTATATTGTTAATATTAAAAAACGCTAAATCTTAGAATCCATAATGTCACAATGAATCAAAAATATGTTTTGAATATAAATCTCTATCTATTATAAATCATTTAAATAATTAAAAAATAACATTAGTAGTTATTCTTTTAGGTATTTTTAAAAAACATTCATGAATTTACATAATGATGTAATTACATAAACATTTGACTTCACATTATGGAAAGGAAAATATTATATATATATATATATATGTTTAATACTTTATGAGAAAACCATCCAAAAAAATTCAGAATATTTATTTCTATTTTTTGTGACTTTTTGATAGAAAATGTATTGGTGATAAATTATTTGGGAAATGAATACAATACTACATAATAAATAATAAACCATATTTATTTTTGAATGTTCCATATTTCTTATTTCTAATGATGTGATGTTGTTAATTATATTTAATTATATTTGTAAATTTCATCATAGCGCCATAATAATGAATATGGGTACAACATTTCTTTAGGATATCTTATGGAAAAATTGATAGGATTATTTCATGTAGATTATATGTATATTTTTTTTATTATAATTAAAAAATTATATACATTTTAATATGAAATTATTACATTGTATGAAAATTAAGGATACTTATTGTAACATCCCAGGTAAAGAAAGAATAAAGAATTTTCAAATTTATTAATATTTACGAATTGAATATTAATTTTATTTTAAAGGGGTTGCTATGTTCGATAGCGTACCCGATACGCAACGATGAGTTTCTTTGAAACTTACGTAGCACACTAGTAATAAAATAATATTATTTTAAATGTTAGTTAACAAGTAGCCGTTGTACTGGCGGGAATGGATATAAATAACTAAAATATGATTAGATATGTTTTTAAATGTTTATACATTTACCCAATAAAAGAAAAAAGTCTTAAAATACGGAAAGAGTTCAATTTTAGGGCATATATACTCTAATTTTCACTAAAGGTTCACTTATCACCTTTTAATGGTGAACCGTCATTAAATATAGTTTTGATCACTCTTATACTTTATTTTGGACCAAATATAACTCTTCTTTAGAATCGGGACATCAAAATTTACTTTGTGTAAATTTTTGGTACCTTTCTGATAAAGTTCATTTTTTATGAATAGTGTAAAATGTTGTATTTTAATTTAAAACCTCTTTTTAATCTAAATTATTTATATGATTAGATTATTCTTTTAATTGTTTTTAATGTGAAATTAGAAAATATTTTTACCAGTTAATCCAATGGTGGTCATTGGAATCAATTTCACTTTGAAATTGGACATAAACTGGTGTCAATCTTTTGATACTTATTGTTTCACAAAAACACGCTATTTGTCATGACAGCGGGAATTAATTATTAAATTAATTAATTTGACTTATATGTTTTGAATTTTGTAAAATAGACTTCATTTTTGAATTTGGAATATCAAATATAGCTTAGGGTGAATTTTTGGTAATTTTCTGATAAACTTCAATTTTTGATGAATAGTGAAACCACTAAGTGGTAATCAAGCAAACTGATTTTTTCAGTTAAATGAAAGTTTACCACTAATGTGTATTGAATTTTGAAAATCCGACTTACATGGTTCTCATTAAGAAGTAAAATGTGGTTCAATGAGATTAAAATAATTTTTTGGTGAATAGTAACTTATTACGTTCTTAATCGCGATTAGTGGTAATTAGGATAGTTTAAGGTATAAATAATTCTTTAATAATATGAAATGACCTAGACACATGTCCCAACCTTATTTGTTGTGTCATGGCCGACCAAGACAAGCCATGGGTCAACTTGGGGACCCCATGGATCCACTTTTGTTGGGAAATGACATAAATTACTTTTTATTTAATGTTAAAGTGAAAATGACCCTAACATAAATTGTTTTACTAAAATAATTTTTTTAGTGGGGTTATACAAGTCCAAATTTTGATTATAAATAGTAATTGGAAAGCTAAAAAGATTTCCTATATCATAGTATTTTTTTTATTTTTAGACATTAAATAAATTTAATTATTTATGACATAATAATGATGCAGCGATGACATCATTATTTGACGATTTAAATAAAATCGAAAGATAATGTAATATATATGAACTACACATGTCCAAAACCAATTGGATGAGTTGATTTCGAAACCTTATCACCTTATCCACGAATTCTATCAATGTGGGTCCTTTTAAAACCGAAACACATTTTCAAATAAACTAATGTTTCTTTACTTTCCAGAAGTGCCCCTCCTCTCCTCTTATAAAAGGCCCCCACCTCTACCTCATTTCACACACTCTTCAAGCCTTTGGCTCTGCCAACCCCTGCCCATTTGCTCTCTCCACATCCCTCTCCTCATCCTAGAGGATTCCCTTAGGGCAGAATCCTTTCAAAGGAAGCCTTTAGGCTCAAACCAAAAGGAGATACACTTTTTAAGGTAATTCATTCTCTCATGTTCATTTGTTTTATTTTGCTTCTCCAACCACCTAAACTCTTTTTATTTACTTCCTTTGTAACAACAACAGTATCTTCAATATACTAGGATGTTGTTATAAGATTTATTTGAGCTACACTCTCACACAACTACATCAAATGGTTAATGAACATACGGTTTCCGTGGATGGAGAAATTCTGCCTCCCGAAACGATGATTGTTCAACACTCATTTAAACACCTTCAAAGGTGGCCATTATGATGTCACTATTTTTATATATGATATATAATATGTTTATGTTTTCCTTAAGCTTCTGTTTTTTTTATCATTTTTGGCATACCTTTATGGTTTCCATTATGGGTAAAACACGATATCTTCATTTTAGGAAGTGTGGACTACCGCCCCCTAAAAGTGATTTGATTCGTTAATACCATATGTGGGATGTGTAAAGGATAAAGTTAATGATATTATATATGTTGTTATACTGGAATTATAATATACTGTTATATCATTATGATTCCATTCCAGAAAATATGAAATAGAAATGGAAGTAGCGTTCATGCGTACGTACGGCTTACCGTCTCCATGAACGGTGCATTTCATTTCTTACCTATAAATGATTATGTAATATTATAAATGCATGTATGTACTGGATATATATGACATATATGATATCTACATCATGAATACCATTCTGGATATAATGAACCTTTGACCAAATTAACAACATGTATGTATAAGAAGTCAATTTTTGACTTAAGAACCAAATACCGACAAAATGAACATTATTAACTTAATTGATTACATGATGTTCACAACATGGTATAAAAGGAATAATGAACTTGAAAAGATTCATAAGCAAGTAGAGATTAACTCAAGTTTATTATTCAGGAGATTAAAGAACGGTCGGGTCAAGTCGGATACGAGGTATGGGACTTCGTCTCAATCTCTTTTCGTTGAGGCATATTTTATTTTATACACAACTTTCATTTATATGGTGTATAAACCCCTTTGACTTTTAAATTTATTCAAAAGGAATATTTTTTATACGAAGCGTTTACTAAACGACAAAAGGGAATGTTTTTGTCGTACGTATGCGGCGACAACGACTTCTCCGCCGTCGTAACCGTTATTTGAGTTTCGGCTTCCTCTACAAGCCATACCTTCTTTTTTTTAAAAGAAAAATAAATACCATGTTTTATTTTGGTATTGAAAATGGTTTTCACAATGTGTTTGTGTTGTATTGATATCATGTGATTGAAATGTGGAAATGTTATATTTCCTTTATGCATGTTTTATGTGATATGATTATGTTATGGTTCTTGGGCATTATTATGAAGACGGGTGGTTTCGTGATAAACTAAGGGCGGGTGAGCCCGTTATAGCTGTCCAATGCATTGGGTAACGCGAATGAGTGAAACGTTAAGGTTTCTCCAAAGAGATTTTAGGGAATATACTGTGATGGGTATTCCAAACGTAACCAAGAGGGTTACTCCCTACGTAAGAATGTTATGAATGCCTCAAGTTACCTTTATGTCTTATGATTTCTATGATTTATTCATGATTTTATGAGGTATGTTAAAGTGCCTATGTTTTATGGGTATAGTATGATTTCATTCTTATGTATATATGAACTCATGTTTCCTTCCAATGTTTTTATAACCCATACTGAGTTTTTATGCTCATCCCAAGTTTTTGAAATGTTTTTCACAGGTCAAGGGAAAGGTACATGATAAGATGATAGAGTCAAGGATTTATCAAGAAATAATCCATGTTTTATTTTAAATGTGTTTCCATTGATGGGAATGAAGAATACTATCTTTATGTAACCACTTTGTTTATATGTGGAATGTAATGCATGTTTTATGATCTAATTCTCTAAAACTCTAAACCCGAAAAGATCCTCAATGTGTAATCTTGTAATAACTCAATATTAAGTAAGGTTTAAGGCTGGGGCCTTATAGTTGGTATCAGAGGTCAGTTTAGACAACTTTAGGAATTAGAAAAGTGTTAAATTATAATATGATTGAAATGATATAGCATTTACGGATTACCATGTTGCTTCATCTAAGACATGTTTGTTCAGAATGGTTTTCCGCAGAGGAAACAGGGAAGCAGTGCTAGGAAGGCATACAGAAGGAAATAACCTTCCGAATCAGCATCCAGAAATGGTCGGAATTGGAACTGAACAGTTTGTTGCAGTAATGGCGCAGTTGACTCAAGCGATAAATGGCGGTGGTATCCATGCACGAGATCAGCCAGATCAACCGCAGAGAAACATGTCAGTGGTGGAACATTTCATGAGGCAACATCCCCCATCATTCAGAGGATCATCTGACCCTGTGCTAGCTGAAGGGTGGATTAAAGCACTGGAGAAGATTTTTGATGTCATGGGGTGTTCAGACAATCAAATGGTTGGTCTTGCTATTTACCGTTTGGAGGGTGAAGCAGATCAGTGGTGGTCTATGGTTAAAAATATCAGGGACGCCGATGAGATTGATGCTCTTGACTGGGATGAATTCAAAGGTATGTTTCTTGAGAAGTATTTTCCTAAGGCTGTTCGACTTAGGATGGAAAATCAATTCTTGGAATTGAGGCAAGAGGAAGACTCAGTGGCTGCCTATGAAGAAAGGTTCACTCGATTGGCAAGGTATGCTCCAAATTTTATCCGGGACCTTGATAGTAAAATCAATCGTTTTTACTTAGGATTAAAGTCAAAATATCGAAGGGCATTAGCTTCTCATGAGTTCAAAAGTTATGAAAAACTTGTTCGATGTGCTGAGAAGGTGGAAATGGAGTTTGCCGATGACCAAGTGTTCTATAACAACCAGCAGAAGAAGAGACCGAGGTGGCAGGAGAAAGGTATGAATTCTTCAAAAATGTCTGATGGTAAGAGAACTAAGTTTCTAGTTTGTGATAAATGTGGCAAAAGGCATGCTGGGGAATGTCTTCTGAATTATGGGAACTGCTACCGATGTGGTAAGATGGGACATAAGGCTCGTGATTGCCCTGAAAAGGATCAAGATGAAGGTAAGAAAAATTTGATTTACAGTTAGTGAAATGTTATAAGTGCAATGAGATGGGTCACTATGCAAACGAGTGTCCAACGAAGAACTCAACTGGGGGAAAGCAGTTAGACTACAAGCAGAAAGGGGTGGTAAAATCCTTTCCAACAACTTCAGAAGATGTTGGGCCATCGAATGAAGTGGTATCAGCTCCAGGGAGCTCAGTATTTTTCGAAGATTGACTTGAGGTCGGGGTACCATCAGTTGAAAGTAAAAGAAGCAGATGTTACGAAGACTTCATTCCGTACTAGATATGGCCATTATGAATTTGTAGTTATGCCTTTTGGGTTAACCAATGCACCTGCTGTATTCATGGACCTTATGAATAAAATTTTCCATGAGTTCTTGGACAAGTTTGTGTTTGTGTTTTGAGGTTTGTGAAGAGGTTATGTGTGCCTTGTGATTCACAGTTGAAGAATGAGTTGTTTTTTCATCCTTGCAGTACTAAGATGTATAGAGATCTGCGGGAGTATTACTGGTGGGATGGAATGAAAAGAGATATTGCTGAATTTACTGTGAAGTGTTTTACATGTCAACAGGTTAAAGCAGAGCGGCAGTTACCAAAAGGGATGCTTCAGCCTTTACCAGTGCCAGAGTGGAAATGGGAGAATATATCCATGGACTTTGTTGTTGGATTACCGAAGACATCTCGAGGTAATAATGCAATCTGGGTTATTGTTGATCGCTTGACCAAATCTGCTCATTTCCTTGCTATACGAGATACTTTCTCTCTTGATCAACTTTCCCGTTTGTATCTTAAAGAGATAGTCAGGTTACATGGAGTTCCTCTCTCCATTGTATCGGATCGTGATCCCAGGTTTACTTCTAACTTTTGGAAAGGCCTTCAGAAGTCGTTGGGTACTGAATTAAATTTTGGTACAGCTTTTCACCCTCAATCAGATGGGCAGTCAGAACGAACAATTCAGACCTTGGAGGATATGCTACGAGCTTGTTCTATGGATTATCAGGGATGTTGGGACCAACATCTTTCTTTGGTTGAATTTTCTTATAATAACAGCTTTCATTCCAATATACAGATGGCAATATTTCAGGCATTATATGGGAAGCGGTGTCGAACTCCAGCTTTCTGGGATGAAGTGGGTGAAAGGAAGTTGATGGGACCAGAATTGGTAGAAGAGATGGCAGAAAAAGTTCAGTTGATTCAGAAAACACATGAGAATAGCTCAGAGCAGGCAGAAGAGTTATGAGGATAACCGGAGGAAGGATCTATCTTTTGAGCTAGGTGATCATGCTTTTCTCAAAGTTTCTCCTTGGAAAAGTGTGATGAGATTTGGTAATAAAGGAAAGTTAAGTCCATGGTTGGTTGGACTATACGAAATTCTGGAAAGAGTTGGATCAGTTGCTTACCGAGTGGCTTTACCTCTGAGTTTATCTCAGGTACACAATGTTTTTCACATTTCAATGTTGAGATAGTATATGCCAGATCCATCTCATATTTTGAGCCCAGAGGTAGTTCAGCTGAAAGAGAACTTATCTTATGAGGAACAACCGGTCCAGATTCTTGACCACAGGGAGCAAGTGTTACGGAATAAGGTGATTCATCAGGTAATGGTTTTGTGGAAAAACCATGTGATTAAAGAGGCAACGTGGGAATCTGAAAATGCTATGAGGGATAAATACCCCCACTTATTTTGATAAGTGAATAAAATTGCGAGGACGCAATTCCCAAAAGGGGGGAAGGATGTAACATCCCAGGTAAATAAAGAATAAAGAATTTTCATATTTATTAATATTTACGAATTAAATATTAATTTTATTTTAAAGGGGTTTCTATGTTCGATAGCGTACCTGATACGCAACGATGAGTTTCTTTGAAACTTACGTAGCACACTAGTAATAAAATAATATTATTTTAAATGTTAGTTAACAAGTAGCCATTGTACTGGCGGGAATGGATATAAATAACTAAAATATGATTAGATATGTTTTTAAATGTTTATACATTTACCCAATAAAAGATAAAAGGCTTAAAATACGGAAAGAGTTCAATTTTAGGGCATATATACTCTAATTTTCACTAAAGGTTCACTTATCACCTTTTAATGGTGAACCATCATTAAATATAGTTTTGATCACTCTTATACTTTATTTTGGACCAAATATAACTCTTCTTTAGAATCGGGACATCAAAATTTACTTTGTGTAAATTTTTTGTACCTTTCTGATAAAGTTCATTTTTTATGAATAGTGTAAAATGTTGTATTTTAATTTAAAACCTCTTTTTAATCAAATTATTTATATGATTAGATTATTCTTTTAATTGGTTTTAATGTTAAATTAGAAAATATTTTTACCAGTTAATCCAATGGTGGTCATTGGAATCAATTTCACTTTGAAATTGGACTTAAACTGGTGTCAATCTTTTGATACTTATTGTTTCACAAAAACACGCTATTTGTCATGACATCGGGAATTAATTATTAAATTAATTAATTTGACTTATATGTTTTGAATTTTGTAAAATAGACTTCATTTTTGAATTTGGAATATCAAATATAGCTTAGGGTGAATTTTTGGTAATTTTCTGAAAAACTTCAATTTTTGATGAATAGTGAAACCACTAAGTGGTAATCAAGCAAACTGATTTTTTCAGTTAAATGAATGTTTACCACTAATGTGTATTGAATTTTGAAAATCCGACATACATGGTTGACATTAAGAAGTAAAATGTGGTTCAATGAGATTAAAATAATTTTTTGGTGAATAGTAACTTATTAAGTTCTTAATCGTGATTACTGGTAATTAGGATAGTTTAAGGTATAAATAATGCTTTAATAATATGAAATGACCTAGACACATGTACCAACCTTATTGGTTGTGTCATGGCCGACCAAGACAAGCCATGGGTCAACTTGGGGACCCCATGGATCCACTTTTGTTGGGAAATGACATAAATTACTTTTTATTTAATGTTAAAGTGAAAATGACACTAACATAAATTGTTTTACTAAAATAATTCATTTAGTGGGGTTATACAAGTCCAAATTTTAATTATAAATAGTAATTGGAAATCTAAAAAGATTTCCTATATCATAGTATTTTTTTATAATTTTTATACAATAAATAAATTTAATTATTTATGACATAATAATGATGCAGCGATGACATCATTATTTGACGATTTAAATAAAATGGAAAGATAATGTAATATCTATGAACTACACATGTCCAAAACCAATTGGATGAGTGGATTTCGAAACCTTATCACCTTATCCACGAATTCTATCAATGTGGTACCTTTTAAAACCGAAACACATTTTCAAATAAAGTAATGTTTCTTTACTTTCCAAAAGTTCCCCTCCTCTCCTCTTATAAAAGGCCCCCACCTCTACCTCATTTCACACACTCTTCAAGCCTTTGCCTCGGCCAACCCCTGCCCATTTGCTCTCTCCACATCCCTCTCCTCATCCTAGAGGATTCCGTTTGGGCAGAATCCTTTCAAAGGAAGCCTTTAGGCTCAAACCAAAAGGAGTTACACTTTTTAAGGTAATTCATTCTCTCATGTTCATTTGTTTTATTTTGCTTCTCCAACCCCCTAAACTCTTTTTATTTACTTCCTTTGTAACAACACCAGTATCTTAAATATACTAGGATGTTGTTATAAGATTTATTTGAGCTACACTCTCACACAACTACATCAAATGGTTAAAGAACATACGGTTTCTGTGGATGGCGAAATTCTGCCTCCCGAAACGATGATTGTTCAACACTCATTTAAATACCTTCAAAGGTGGCCATTATGATGTCACTATTTTTATATATGATATATAATATGTTTATGTTTTCCTTAAGCTTCTGTTTTTTTTCATTTTGGGCATACCTTTATGGTTTCCATTATGGATAAAACACGATATCTTCATTTTAGGAAGTGCGGACTACCGCCCCCTAAAAGTGATTTGATTCGTTAATACCATATGTGGGATGTGTAAAGGATAAAGTTAATGATATTATATATGTTGTTATACTAGAATTATAATATACTCTTATATCATTATGATTCCATTCCAGAAAATATGACATTGAAATGGAAGTAGCGTTCATGCGTACGTACGGCTTACCGTCTCCATGAACGGTGCATTTCATTTCTTACCTCTAAATGATTATGTAATATTATAAATGCATGTATGTACTGGATATATATGACATATATGATATCTACATCATGAATACCATTCTGGATATAATGAACCATTGACCAAATTAACAACATGTAAGTATAAGAAGTCAATTTTTGACTTCAGAACCAAATACCGACAAAATGAACATTATTAACTTAATTGATTACATGATGTTCACAACATGGTATAAAAGGAATAATGAACTTGAAAAGATTCATAAGCAAGGAGAGATTAACTCAAGTTTATTATTCAGGAGATTAAAGAACGGTCGGGTCAAGTCGGATACGAGGTATGGGACTTCGTCTCAATCTCCTTTCGTTGAGGCATATTTTATTTTATACACAACTTTCTTTTATATGGTGTATAAACCCCTTTGACTTTTACATTTATTCAAAAGGAATCTTTTTTATACGAAGCGTTTACTAAACGACAAAAGGGAATGTTTTTGTCGTACTTATGCGGCGACAATGACTTCTCCGCCGTCGTAACCGTTATTTGAGTTTCGGCTTCCTCTACAAGCCATACCTTCTTTTTTTAAAAGAAAAATAAATACCATGTTTTTTTTGGTATTGAAAATGGTTTTCACAATGTGTTTGTGTTGTATTTATATCTTGTGATTGAAATGTGGAAATGTTATATTTCCTTTATGCATGTTTTATGTGATATGATTATGTTATGGTTCATGGGCAGTATTATGAAGACGGGTGGTTCCGTGATAAACTAAGGGCAGGTGAGCCCGTTATAGCTCTCCAATGCATTGGGTAACGCGAAGGAGTGAAACGTTAAGGTTTCTCCGAAGAGATTTTAGGGAATATACTGTGATGGGTATTCCAAACGTAACCAAGAGGGTTACTCCCTACGTAAGAATGTTATGAATGCCTCAAGTTACCTTTATGTCTTATGATTTCTATGATTTATTCATGATTTTATGAGGTATGTTAAAGTGCCTATGTTTTATGGGTATAGTATGATTTCATTCTTATGTATATATGAACTCATGTTTCCTTCCCAGTTTTTTATAACCCGTACTGAGTTTTTATGCTCATCCCAAGTTTTTGAAATGTTTTTCACAGGTCAAGGGAAAGGTACATGATAAGATGATAGAGTCAAGGATTTTTCAAGAAATAATCAATGTTTTATTTTAAATGTGTTTCCATTGATGGGAATGAAGAATACTATCTTTATGTAACCACTTTGTTTATATGTGGAATGTAATGCAAGTTTTATGATCTAATTCTCTAAAACTCTAAACCCGAAAAGATCCTCAATGTGTAATCTTGTAATAACTCAAGATTAAGTAAGGTTTAAGGCTGGGGCCTTATACTTATTTTTTGTGGTGTTAATTGAACAATATACTTATGTTTGGTATTAAAACACACATATACATATAATATAATTATGTAAAATTTGATGTATTATTTCCTATGATAATTGATGGTCCTTATTCGTTGAATATTTCAATTGAAGAGTATTGTGGGGATGAAAAGAGTTCATACTCTACTAAAAAAACTGCAATTTCTTTTGGTAATTTATGATTATACTAATTATTACATAAAATAAAGTTATTACATCTATATGGGATCATAAAATTCATTTATTGTTACATTTTGCTTCATAAATGTTTACATATATGACATACACATAGTCATAGTGTTTTTAATTAGTGAATTTTAGGTCCATTTATTATAATATTTTGTTAAATCTATTTCATAAAGACACATATATAATTGTTTTATAGTATATGATTAATAAAACAAATTAATAAAATTACATTCCCATCACTATTTTGGTTTAGAGTTGTAGAAAATCTATCAATTCATAAAATATCAAAATCCATAATGATCATATATATATATATATAAATTTTTCATATAAACCAATCTATTTTAATCATACACCCTATATATTATTAATAATCTTCTCACATCCATATATATAATTAATTATCAATGTTACAGATACAAAAGATATATGTGAATAATTTTAAAAATAGTGGTTTATAATAATGCTAAATAATTGTTATAAATGTGTGTTAAAACATATTTATCATTGAAAATACTCCAAACAACAAGAATTATAATATTATTCCTATATTTGAATACATTAAAATGACATAATTTTTTCATAAATCATAATACACTACACAAAATGACTCCCAACGAACGTATTAGTCTAGTGCCATTAGAAACATGTAATCTTAAAAAATGGTATATAAGTAAGCTCTACTATCTCTAACATGGTTCATTATAAAAAGAACCGTTATTAGACACAACATATCTAATATATATCTTTATATCTTGGGAATGTAAAAAGGCGGTAATTTCACATGCTCAGTGAGGGTAAGCAATGGATATATGTAAGCATTAAAACTGATCATAAGGGTATGGGAATGTGTTCATGACATTATAAGATCAAAACCAACATATAAATGATCATGAATTCAAACCGTGGATAATAAATTTTAGTTCAATAGGAAATAATTAAAATTTAATAAATGGGAGGATCCCAGAAGCTACAACATAATATATATTCCCAATTTATTTCATTTCCTTATACAGTATCAGTATTATATATATTCTCATATTGGATTGGGTTTCCACATCATCCCATTGTGGATAAGGATTCCCCATCTCCCATCATCACAAGGATGACACCAATATGGGGGGATAAAACACCATTCCATGTCCTAGTACATTAATTATATGGAATCATGATTCCCTATCTTCCCATATTACATCAATCCCATAGACATGATTCCCATAATTATCATAGGAGATATAAATCTTACCCATGGAATTGGATTTTGATGTTAGTCCCTCCAATATCATAAATAAATCATACATATATGTTCCACAAAATCATGAACAATCTTATCATATCACATGAAATGAAATAGTTCTCATAAACATGATATCATATCATTAACTATGTACAAGAGACATTTCTCAAAGAAATTTCATCAAAGACATACAATTTGAAAGAAGTCTATTTCATAAGAATATAACATGTGAAAGAGAAACAAGTTTCAAAATAATCATGCCATTAAAATATAATTCAATCATGAGAAGAATGTAAATATCACCCTATGATTATTTCTATGAAAGAAATGAGAAACAATAAAATTCATCTTGTATGGAATATAATATTGAAATATCCTTCAAAAAACATTTTTTTGAGTAGATTATGTTTTATTCATTAAAAAATATTTAATAATATATAAACCATTGAAAATTATTTTCATTATTTGTGTAAAATAGAAGCTTCAAATCATTTTGAAAAAAGTGTTCATTTAAATCATATAAAACAATATCTTAAAAATTGAATGATTTTCCTTGAAAAAAATAAATTATTCTTTAAATCATTTCGGATAACATATCATAGAAAAGAAACTAGTAAAAAAAATTCAAAACTATTTTCCTGAAATTGATGCTTGAATGTTTTTAAATAAATATAAATATATATATATATATGAAAACTATAATTGAGTCCTAAAAAATTATATTAAAATACTTTTTCAATTAAAATGATCCATAATGATAATATATGAAAACATATTTTCAAATATGTTTTTTGATTTTAATGACATGAGTCTCATGTAAGGAAAACTTAAGGAAAATATGATTTTAAATTTGTCAACTATTGAAACAAATTCCCCATGAAATAGCAATAAATTAATTATTATTAAAAAAAAATTAAATTTAAGTATAAAAAATTATAATTTGTTACTATTCAATATATAAAAAAATTAAATGATAAAATTAGTGAATAATGTGTAAATCTCCTAGAAATGAAAGTGACACTACAAATCCCCTTTCTTTTTGCCTTGAATATATCCATACTCAATAAAATATAATATATAATAAATAAAATATTATTATAAATCTACCATATAGCTTTATTCATATATACCGTACCATATATGGATTTAAATTACCCATGTATTAACACTTACATCTTGTTGTTACATTTCGGTTAATATCAGCATTTTTTGGCTTCTGAGTAAATTTGTAATATTATATTCCACATACATATATAATGATTTACTAAATGTAAAAATTTTATATAAATTTTTTTATATTCATTATATATGACATTATAACAGTCTATTAATGTATGAAATATAAAATAGAATATGCCACTCCTGGAGACGACAGGTCTTACACACACATGAACGATGTTTCTATTTAATTAGTTCATTGAATCACATAAAGTAAATGAAATAAATGAATAAATGTATATATACTTATTCTGAGAGATTTATTATATCTTATATATCATATTTGTATACTGATCTTATCCATAACACATTCCACTTTGGACATTGATCGAAACACATCAGTTTGAGGAGGGTGTGGTATATAGTTCCCCAAACTAAATTCTCTTATTTACATAAATTAAAAATCATAGAGATATGTGTCATATTATAATTCAAGAAGCACTAATACAACATATATATCATATATATTATAAAAAAATTCAATAAAAATTCCCAATCATGAGAGTTAGTAAAGGAAAAATGAAAAACATTTTATGAGGCAATAATTCGTTGTACACAAGAATTTTAAATTCTTTCAGATTAAACAGATTTCTGCGTCTGTGAAGGTAAAAACCTTATCATCAAAAATTATTTGAATTCTGATGATATAAATGTTTATTATGTACTCATTTATTATGAAAAATTGAGTTAGGGGAGATGCAAAATAAAAGAACTTGATGAAGGATGATACCCCATCATTGGTTAACTCATTTCAGTTTGCACCAAATGGATTCTATGGGTGGATTTCTACAAAATGATAGTATTCCGGAAGTAACATAGATATATTTAATTTTTATTCCGTCAGTATTGTCCTAAACTAATTTTTTTGATAGTTTTGATAAATGGGGACATATTTTGTATTTTTTTAATTGGGGGGATCACACATTGAATTTATAATGAAAGTTTTATTTATCCATGTTTTTTCCTAAATAGAGTCATAAAAACAATAAAAACTAAGTAATTTATTGTTTCTATAAAATATATGTCCATAAAATTGTCTTTCAATATGTGAGTAGGTCAGTTATACCCTTATACTTATGTTTTAGTACCTTGATAAAAATAATTTTACCTTCATTGCTTATATGTATTTTAATCACATTCAATAATACTTTTCGTAAAAAAAATATGTAAATTATATTAAACTATACTATTTTTTACTGATTACTTCCATTAATTTCATATTCTATAAACTCTATTAATGGAATCTCTAGAATTATATTTAAAAAAACTATAGCCCTTGAGAGAAACCCAATTTATGTTGTGAGAACGTTCTAAAGTTCATTTTTATTTTTTATCTAAAATTTTTATAAAAATAATTTCAACAAACAAAAATTGGATTAATTGATATATAAATGATCTATTGTGATTTTAAAACCATCTGAATATTTAATTTAATGAAAAAATATGTTTTGAATTAAAATTCAATATTTTTATAATTCATTAAAAGATTGTGTTTCATTGAATATATAAAAAATTCACCCAAATCTAACATATAAATTCAAAATTATTTATTTATATCTTATTAGATTAAAATTATATAATATTATAAAATTAATTTTAATATTTTCCAACTAACAACATAAAAAGTAGTTCATTTAATAAAATAGTATATTCCAATATTTAATGAGTTTACAAATATTATTGTTTTATTATCAATATGATTTATTTATATAAAATGTTTATAAATTATATTTTAAAATCATTTATTACTAATCATATTACAATGTTTATATTTAATTTATAACTTTCGTATTTAAGTAATTATAAAAATTTTATGTTTCGTAGAAACTCGATGTTGACTGTAATGAAACACAAATCATTTTAAGGTGAAATGTATGATATTCATAGTTTAGTATATAGTAATTTTTTCAAATAGTGTTGTGTGAAACATACACAATAATATAAAAGTAATTTATTTTAAACAAATTTCAAAAAACACATGGTGTTATATTCTACCCTCCATAAATATAATTTCACCTCAAAATGCGTTATTATGATAAAAACAAATGATGATATTTAAGCCTAATTTTATCCTCATGTTCTAATGTAGATTTATCAAACTTGTGATTTATCCACAAATCTCCTACCATTTTATTGTTCTTGTTTGATATAACTTTCTCTATGAAATCCATAATTTCATTGGCTTATTCTAATTAAGATAGGTCTCTCTCTAGTTGTGTGACCTTTGAGTTTAATAAATGTTTAGGGTTACGTAGGTACTTCCTGAGGGGAGATATATGGAACACAACATGGAATTGATATATAGTGAATGTATTTTCAAAAATAGATGTTACTATTCTGATATGATCAGGAATATCAAAGGGACTAACATATATAGGGATAAGTTTCCCATTCATCTTGATCTTCATATCATTCTACCATGGAGAAGTTCACAGAAACACCTTTTAACCAAATTCATAATATAGGTCACACTGAAGGTTATCAATGTAAATTTTCTGCTTAATTTGAGTTACATTGATATATTTTTAAATGGATCTAACCTTCTATTCTATATCCTTATCTCTCTTGGGTTGTAACAGATTTCTTCCTCTGACTTCATCCTTTCACACTGGAGCTACAAATTTCATCCCATATAGTGCTTAATTATGAACCATATGAATTCTTGAGTTGAAGCTATTTTTGTATGGAAAATACACTTGACGATGGTGTTGATACCATAAATCATTTATGTCCACCAAATAAAATATCAACATATGATTAAAGGTTTTAATTGTTCTTTTTGACTGACCATCCATCTCAGGATGATAAGCAGTGCTAAAACTCAATTATGTATTGATAGTTTGATGAAGACAATGACAAAATGTTGTAGTAAATCATAAATCCTAATAATATATAACTAAAAGTTATTCTACATGCAACCATTCCACTTCAAAAATGTATATCTTGTGGAGCAGATTTAGAGATATGTTTTCACTGATAATAATGAAGTGCGTAAAATTATTAAGGTCATCGACTACCTTATTTAATGGATTAAACCCTTTAGATTTTTTTTTGAGTTTAATGAAAAATATATAGATATATTCACCCATTATCATTCATTTATGGGTAACAGGTGTAACATCTCTATTAAATTTAGTCTTTTAGCCTTAAATTTTACTCATACCAACCCCTGATAAAAAATACTTTGGGATATCTCGCCACATGGAATCCCTCTAGAAGTATTATTTGAAATATATATAGATTTTTTTTACATCCAAGATGAATATTCATTGATGAAATGTGACCAACCTCTCAAATATCCTTTTTCTAATCTAGTGATTATGGGGTACATACAAGGTTCCTAAACATTATCTTTCAAACTTGATAAATGTTATACTCTAGAACATATATATCCTTTTCTCATCTATACATCTTCATGATGTTATTCTTTTTCAAAAACTTGATATAGGTTTGAATATTCAATTGAGAAAGATATTATTTTCCCATTACATTAATATTTCCATATACATCCTTTAATTGTCTAGTAATATTGGTTATTTTGGGATCCTCATCATGGATAAGCTTTCATGATCCATTCAACTCAAATCATCAGCCAACTTGTTCTTTTTCCCATTGTGGTAATGTGATGATAAATAATTTTATTGTATCACCTCTGACAATCTTATCTAGAACATGTTCATCTACATAACAATGATCAATATTCCATATTATATATATATAGTACATTTTTCTATAAAGATATTTCCACAATATCATTAATTAAAAAATACCACTATTTACTAAAAATAATGATTTGTGTAATTTTACTCATGAATCATCAATAATTCGGATGCATAAGCTATAACCTTGTTATTGAACATGAGAAAATATCATAGTCGCTTGTTTAATGAATCATTATAGATTAAAAACTATTATTTAAACTATGGTAATTTATTATCATGTGCGCTGACCAACCATCACATTAGTTTCTTGAAATTTTACTCACCTTCATCTATTTATAAGAGCATGTAACCCATCTGATTTGAAATTGTAAAATGATAATATAATTATATGAAATTATTTACCGACAATCAATAATGACTAGTTAATCCAATTAGACTATAGATCTCAATTATCATCGTTTTTCTAGGATTCCATTCAACAACCACCGCCTTATATGGATCTACTTCTATACACTATCTTGATAATTTGTGACAAAAAATGAATAATTATTCCAGAAGAATTCACCTATATTAAATTTTTAATACATAATCATTTTCATTAGATCCTTTAGTGAAATAATATTATGGTGTTCAGGATCTTCCATTCACAATTTATATAATAGATTATCATCTATATTGGGTTCCACAATCATAATGAGGTATCACTAAAGAATCTAATCATTAAAACTATGAGGATAGATGTGTTATTAGTAATAAAAAAGGCATACCTATATAGTCATAGTGTACCTTCTTTTAATGAATGTCATCATGGGTATATTGACATTCATAACTGTCAATATATGATATCGAGAATGATTATCAATCGTGGAAATGTATTGGGCTCTATGTAGTAGATCAAAAATGTTTTAAATATGGGGAATATGATATTTTTTCTTGATCATGATCTTCTTAAACAATTGATAATCAATGCATAGTCAAATTGATCCATCTTTGTATTTCAAAATGTGGTCAGGTTCACAAATGATTTCAGTGATTTCCTTTTCCAATTACATCCACTCAATAAGTGCCATTCAATAGCTCGTATTTCTAATTTTTGTGGAACTATGTATGAGTTCTATTAGGATATCAACATATTGTTTTAATCTAAGTCTATGAAACTATTCTTCGAACACATCCATAAATTATAGAAAAATTTGAATATCATTAATTTCAAGTTCCTCCATTTACATTTGATACCAAATCACCTTCATAATTCGAATTAGAACCCATGGAATTCATTTAATATTAATTGAAACTTCATACACATCACCAAATTGATATATGATCATAGGTTATTTTTAAATATTAATGTTATATTACTTTATCTAATAATTTATGTGGTATTTATGTAGATTATTAATATACATGACTATTAAGATCTCAAATTCAACCAGGGAATGAATGAAATGATTTTCAGAATGTATATTCCCACAATCATCAATATGATAATAATAATATTCAATACATGATAATAAACCATTAGTGTATTCATAGATAATTCCACAACAAATGATTTGGGTGGAATCATAATACCCTCTAAAAATTATATATATATATATGGAAGATTGGGTAGATCTATAATGAAATTAGTCATTATATGTTCTAGAATGGATGGTATGTCTATTTTTCAACACCTTGTTAGTGAATCCCTTGATTAAAAGAGTTATTTAATGAAATTAACTATTCCCCCATGTATTAAATGTTTCTGACATTGATAATCACCACAAACCCTTATTATTAAGCACCGGTTAGAATAAAAACCAAAACCCTTTATCCCAAGGGTCTAATGTTTGTGTTTTTAATTATGTGTAACATGTCAACAATTTTTATCATTGGTATACTTATTCCCATACGTGTTTAAATGAATTTCCTCATGTCCTTGGCTCCATAACATAAATCATTTTCCATCCACCTTAGACAATTACCTATAGGGATCTTTCAACACATTACTTATAAAATAAGAATCATCTTTTTCCCATTATTGTTTTTATATTATCAATTAAACTCCATATTCCTTTTTTTATTTCACCCATGAGGTTGATATGTAATTCAAACCCTAATTTGTACAATTATTTAATATCCCACAGTCTCTTCATATCTAGGGATGTATGTTATGGCCAATGTACTTTTGAGACATGGATTCAATCCAATGATGAACCTATCAACAATGTTTTTAGGATGAAAAAAAATTCAATATTGTGCCTCGCATTTCTTATGAATTTATATTCAGATGAATTGAAGGATTCATCATCATTTATATTCAACTCAAGGAACTAAATTTCTATATTCATATAAAGAACACGAGGAAAATAATTATTTAAGAATAAATTTTTTAACTTTACCCAATCTATGTATTCAGTTTAACTTTTCATCAATGTATCGTTTATTATATTTCACCACTAGTATTAGGTACCTTTTAACTGATAAATATCCAGAACAACATTCTCATGATCCCACTACTAAATATATGTGAATAAATTTTTAGTGGTACATTTCAACTGATCCAAAAAAAGTGGATCGGAATATCAACTGAAAGAAGGTGGGTGTTTCCTTATGAAGGACTCAACAGAACATTGTTTCCTAATTTTCTCATTTGTATGATCAGTATGATTCATAACATGAGAAAGCAATATGAGCATATAAATGTGGGTTTTTATTCCATGTACCATATAATTAAGACTATCAAGAGGGAAATAATTTTTTTCCCTCCGACTCACTATTAACAATTCTCTTTAAGGTTCCATCCCTTAACTAAAATGGAAAAGAATAGAGTAAGAAACACTTTTGATATTTTGAAACCACATAATCCTAAAAAAAATGCGTATAATGTTTAAATTATTATTACATCCTTAATAAATGACACCATAGGTTTATTATTGTTTATTCATACACAAATAATTATTAAATCCTTAATGATGGTTTAGGAAGAGTTTTTTAATTACCAAATTATATCCCATATTATTTTTAAACCACGTGCATAGTAATGTAGATTTTCATGGACAATGTTACACTCAATTCAGGCCATCCACACCCTATTAGTGTTTTCACTCCTAGGATCATCTATTATAGAACCCCATTATCTTATAATATTTATATAGTGATTTATTTATAGGAAAATATCCCCTCTATAAATAAAAAAATTATACTACATTCTGTTATAAATTTTTTTATCCATAGAAATACCCATAGATATATCCATAGAGATATAAAAAAGGTTTTATCATCCAATTTATTAATGGTTTTCCTAAAAAAATTATCAAATACAAACTATTGATACCATCACATTTCTTAGATTAAAATTCAATAAATATTTAATAAAATATAATTCATTAAACAAATAGACACCCAAAAAATTTATTATTCTAGTGCCTTTGGAAACAAGGAAATAGAAACAATGATACATATGTAAGCTACATTATCTCTTACTATATTATTTATAACTTTCCCCCTTCATGTACATTTTATACATAAAACATATCTTCAAATCATGTGGATGAAAATATAAAAATGGGTGATTATATGTAATCATTAAGGGTAAAAAAAGAGGTATATAATCATTAACATGAGAATAATTTTATGTTAAAATGATCAAGACATTACAATATCTTACCCTCCATATCAATGTTCATAAAAATAAATCATGTAATAATTATTAGAGGTTCATAAGATAAGAATTATAAGAGAAACAGAATAAAGACCTATGAATTCCTAACAAATGAATAAGACATTAGATTGTCGAATACAAATAAATATTTAATATCATTCCCAATATATCAACTTGCATTAACATAATATAACTGGAAACTGAATCATGGCTACACCTACTTGTTAGGAAACACCACCATCCCTATTTAATGTACATTCATATATAGGGTTCATGTTTATCTATATGCCAATATTTGATCAGGCTTCCTCATCTCCCTATAATAGGATGGATTTCCCCATCATCCCAACATCATGTGTACTACACCTAAAGGGTGGTACACACCACAATCCCTAGTCACTATACATTCCTTGTATGTGGTCTTGTATCCCTATATTCCTATAGGTGATCAATCCTGTCAACTTTATTACCATCAATATATCCTAATTTAAAAATATTTACCAAATTCATTAGAGGTATATTTAGTTCCCACCCATCTAATAATTAAATTATACATTCATGTGACATAAACTAATGATAAATAATTTCATAAAACTTGAAATAAAATAACATTTATTAACAAGTGATAATAACATTACGTACATAGAACAAAAATGTTTCATAATCATATCATCAAAAAATAAATTAAGAAAATAAGTGGGTTTCATAATATTATAACCTATTAAAGAAAAACATGTTATATAAAATTCATGCCATTGAAAAGTAATATATTTGGAGAATGAATATGTGTAAATATATTCGATCATTTCAAATAAAGAAATGAGTAACAAAAATGATTATCATATTATAGGGAAAATAATTTTAACAATAATTTTAAAAATCATGCGGAAGACAATTTTTTGTCTTTCTAAAAACTTCTTTGAAATAATAAATCTATTTGAAAACCATTTTCATTGAAAACATATAATAGAAACCCGTGGAAAAATTTCTAAAACAATATTCCATTAAAAATTATCAAATAATATTGAAAAAGTTTTTAAAAATATTTACCACGAAAACATATTAAATATTTTTGAAAAAATGTTTAACACTATATCATCGGAAATTAATCTAGATGACATTTTGGAAAACCATTTATTTTTAACAAAGATTGATAATTTTTTTTTCTGAAAACATTATTTTGAAAATAGAATTATAATATATTATGAAATATTAAAAAACAAAAAAAAATTATAAATCTTTTCATTGAAATTTATATTGATATATATAATATTAAAAAAATTTATAAAACATCTATTTTTAGTTCAAGTAATGTGTCTCAAATAAGTAAAATTGAGAGAAAACAAATTTTCCAATTCTATAGCCTTTGAAGCATAAACTCCATGAAAACAATATCATGAAATGGATATATTCATACCCATAAATTTATGGATGAAAATAATATTATCTATTAATATGTAATATCTAAACTACACAAATGAAATGAGTGGTGAATAAGGCATAAATACAACATAAATAAATGTTGGACTATAAATATCCTTACATAATGTCTTGAATCTATCCGTAATCATTCAAACCTCCTATAAAATAAATAAATGTTTATTATAAGCTTCCCACATAACAATATTTTTATATATAACTCTATATATTTCTTTATATTACCTTCTTATTACCACTTCCATGTTAAGGATTCGTTTATGGTAATATATTATTTATTTTTGGAAATTTTCTTAACATATTATATTTTTTCTCTTCACAAATATATCATGATTTACGTAATTTAAACCATGATATAAATATCATGTATATTAATTAAATTTTTATTGATTATAATTTTTGAAACATATAAATATGAAATGGAATACACTATTCATGTATACAGTAGGCCGTATATACAAATGAATGTTGTCTATGTCATATAATTGTATTGAATAAACGTAGGTATATGATATATATGAAGATATTTATATACAATAACTCTAGTAGATTTATTATTTAATTTATATATTTCATATACATTTACTAATCCCATACATAATACATTCCATGTAGAGTTTTTAATGA
This sequence comes from Viscum album, assembly GCA_963277665.1. NCBI lineage: Eukaryota > Viridiplantae > Streptophyta > Magnoliopsida > Santalales > Viscaceae > Viscum > Viscum album. Next base: position 574,016,746 of record OY728161.1, on the reverse strand, counting down.
AGGAAATCACTTCGAGGAGGCGGTCGTCCACAATCCCCCAATCGAAATTATTATTTGTATAAAAAATGGAAAGCATGAATTCAGGTGTTATATAATAACTAAGTAAAAATAAATAAATCATATATATCATATATGTCAAATATATATATATTAAAATATTGATTTCCCAACATAATGACCAACCCTGAGAGGCGGTTATTGAAAAATATAAAACCTCATTTAATGGGGTGGTAGTTCTTCATACAAAAGAACATTATATTTATTACCCAATAGATTGATCTGTGTGAAAGTGAATGTAGAACTACAATCATTAAAAAATATCATTATATTGATGATAATTTGGAAATTATATATTATTGTAATAATAATAATTTAATTAATAGAGAATGAAAATAATGGAGAGGATCTGAATGAAGCATGCTACCTATTATTTCGGTAGATTCTTTTATGTGTTATTAAAGGGAATAAATGGATGTATTTATACCATAATGTAACATCCAGGGAGGAAGTGATGGATCTTGGGAATCGAATTGTGTATATTGTTTTATATTCTTTGTTGTTTGAGTGGTCTGACTTAGGGGGATAAGAGGTGTTCATTTATATGGGAGGGACAAGACACTCTTGTGATTTTTGAATACCTATTTTGGGTACCCACATTTTAACATTTTAGATGTCATTAAAAAAACAATAATAAAATTTTTATGTCTTAATTTTCTTCCATAAAATGTGTTTTGGATAATGGTCTAGGCCATTTTGGCATTCATGTTTAAGGTCTAGTCCATTATTATGCTTAATTTCACCTTAATCATTGTAATTATTTTTACTCACATTAATAAATTTTCTTCAAAAATGAAGGTCAAGATATTTTAAAATAAATATAATCCTATTTTCAATCTTTTATGTTGGTATTTTTAAATTAAATTCATAGAATCATCAAAAATATAATTAGTGATAATTAAGAATTTGTGGTTAGAAAGCAGGATTAAAATGTAAAATTATCAAAAATATCATTAATATTTTATATATAAATTCTACATAAAAAGATTCTCATGACCTAAATTGTATTAAAATAATTATAACTAACCAATTGGGACATTACAACCAACATAAAATACTATTCAACTATATAAATAATTTAGATGAACAAATTTAAATTTTAATTCATTATTTTCCCTCTTAATATAAATTTATTATTTCTCATAAAAATAAAATAACATTAACAAAATATAACTCCAAAATTATGAATTAATTTGTTTTTTCAATTATATAAAATTAAAATTTGAAAATTTAAAAAATTACTTTTACTATTGTTCTCATAAAAGCAGAAATATCTGTTCATTTCAAAATATATTATTTTCAAACGGATAATGACATTACCAATATTACATACTTTATTATCAATATATTTCATTTATAAAAATTAATGATAAATAATATTTTATTTTTTTATTATAATTCATATTACAAAGCTAAATTTTAATGTCATACATATCTAATTTAATTCATTGTAATAATAAAGTAATGTAATGTAGAAAATTGATGTTCCCTATTACCTAAGATAAGATGGTGTTTCATATAGCACAAGCTTATCTTGGTGTAGATAATAATTAATTCTTGACTTTATTTTGTGTGGAATGTATTTTATCAAATAAAATTTATTTATTTGAAACAAAGTTCACAATAATTTAGGGTGTAATATTATACAATAATAAATGAATTTATAACCTTTTAAATAACATAATCATACATTAAAATATTATTTAATGTTACTATATAAGGGTATTAGATAAAATTTATCATAAGATATGTTTGAATAATTGAATAATAATGAAGGTCACATGAAATATAATAATCATATCACGTAATTAATGTAATAAATTAACATTTTAGTAGTAGTATCCCTTATAATTGAATAACATTACCCGTAAATGTGAACAATTCTAATGTAAAGAACAGAAATATTTATTTACAACTACATTACTCTTAATAATGATTAATTAAAAAATATTTATGTAATATTTTACGCACACCCACAATAACATAAAATATCCCACACCAATAATATGAATAAAACTTATAGTATCATTAATTTCATTATTTAAATAAATACAAACACTATTCATAACATAATAAATCAACTTTTAGTTAACAAATAAAAAATTATATAATAAAAAATTGGTAGGAATATTTCATTTTGAGATAATGATATTAAAACATGGAATATTATATAATCATTTGAATATTAGAATAAAAAATGTGAGGAAATAAAATATTTATATCGTATTAATAATATAAAAAAGCACATTATTTAAGAAAAATACAAATATATGAATATAATTATTAATTATATAGTTTATTTATAATATAATGAAATAGTGTCGATATATTTATAGATAGAAAATGGGTTTTTTTAAATGATAGTGAAAAATACCAAATAATCATATTATGAACATTAACAAGTTCATTTTTTCATTTATTGATATTAATTGATATACGAATTTTATAATCCTGAGTCATTTTTGTATTGAAATGAAATTTAATTTCAATTCATTACATAAATATATATTAAGAGAAATACTTACAAACATGTACTGTATGATTTTATGTTTTGGTTTTTTTTCTTGTGTGTAATATTATTCTTTCAGTTGATAATATGTTAAATAACATAATAAATTTATTTTAAAGATTCATATAGAAAATTTATAGTAAATTTGCCTTTTATTAGTGAAAATAAATAATTTATTGTCTTATTTATTTATGTTTCTAAATTTATATTTTTCGTAATGGTTTTCTTGAGGTAATATCCAAGATAACACTGCATTTTTAAATAGTAATAGTTGCCTTTACATTGGATCATAACAACGATTACAATTAATTTTAATCTATAAATTTAATTTTAATAGAAAACAAGTTCAATTTTTCATCAAATAGTAAATGTTCAAAAAAATTACATTATAGGGTATTTTTTTAATGATTCAAATAATAAAATTGTAAAAATATAATTCTATTACTTAAATATATATTTAAAAATTATAAAATTGTAAAAAATATTATTCAAAAATTAATATACATTAACTCATTAAATAATTTATTAATTATATCTATGAATATAATATATTTATGAAAACATCAGCATATACAGATGATGAATTAAATAACCATAGTAACTAATATAACAAAAAATACATTAATTAAAAACATGATATATTATTTGATTTTATATAAATAATACAGTATTAACAATAAAATTCATCATGTTTAATTATAATGATTCATTATGTAATTTAATAGATTAAGTAAACTATTGTGATGAATAAAATAGAAATTTATAAATCAAACTTTTTATAAATACTAACACATTATAAATAAAATTTACAGGTAAGGGATCATTATTCATAAATTATGGATTAAACTATTGTTAATATAATATAAATATAATCCTACTCTAATATTTAGTGATGTTTATAATTTATTTTTTACAAATAATTCTAATTATGAAATGATAAAGAGGTTGACAAAAACACACAATGATTTTGGATCACCTCCTTCAGATTGATTTTAATTCCATTATACATTGGAATTTGGGAAAATTAATTGGTTTATAAACATATAAATTCATTTTTACAGTTGTATTTTAGATTAATATGGATATATAATCATATATGATATCTTTAATAGAGGATATAATGTGTCTAATTTAATCGAAAAATTAAAATATGAATGTCAAAAAATTATGAGTTTTAGGACATGAAGGATATTTTAAAATGGAATAATCTATATTTTTTGAAATGTTTCATCTTATAAAAAATATCCCATACATACATGAAATGAGAAAATAATTTTTTGATATTATTATATTTCAAAAATTAATGATTAATATTAATGAATTATTGATGAAATATTTTTGTGATCTTCTTAATAATTTCTCTATACAACATTTGTAGATAAATTTTGATATGTTATTTAATCATTATATTCATTAGATTAAATTTATATCCATCATTAAATAAATTCATATCATAACATATCATTACCATATAACTTTTACAATTTATATATCTATTATGTGGATTTATTTATACTTTCACATTGTTTGTCACACAGCTCTATATTCATTTTTAATCATTATAATATTTTTTATAATTAAAAAATATAATAATAACCAATATATAATTTATTCCACATCATTATTCTTATAAGTATTCATACATAATTTTTACCCACTCTCTTTCATATCATATCCTATAAGTAGAAAATTAGAAAATATAGATTAAATTCATTTATTATTAATGAATTTATCTTTCATGTTGATTTTAATTTATTTTTTTCAAACCAAAACATGTAATATTAAATAAATTATTCTATAATATTGTGGTTTTTTTCCTTGGGTATATATTAAATGAGAAAAAAATTTATCGTCATTTCCATTCATCCCATATCTATGGTTTAATTATTAGGTTGTGATTTTTGAACAATTGTCACCAGGATTGCTTTTCAAATCTAAATTGATTAATATAAATGATGAATATTTAATTATGATGAATCAAATAATCCTCTAATAGGTAATGATATTTACTAATGGATAATGTTTCACATTATTTGGATTGATTTTATAACATGTTTTTAATCATTTTTCTAAATGTTTATATAAGAATTAATTAATTATCCTCATTATTGTAATTATCCCATTCTGAATGAATAAATCATGAAATGATGAATTAATAATCAAATATTTAAATTAAAAATATAAAACATAACATCTTATTTTTAACATAGTCGAATCTACAAATTACTAAACCATAATACTACTCTAAAAAATTATGGCTAAATTAGGAACATAATAAAAAAATTAAGGGAAAAGTTTTCTTCAAATATAAACATAACTATAATACCCAAAATACATATAGTCACTAAAAATATCAAAAACCATAGAACTATGTACCATAGTCCTGTTTTATCACCTTAAAATTAAATATTTCTCTAAAATAACCTGAATTAGAATATTTAAAACCCCAAAATATATTACGATGAAATAATAACAAAACCCTTATCCGTTAAATAATATTAATCATATTATCATAAAATCAATTAATGGAAATAATTATAACATAGTCATTTAATTTTCTCAAAAATATATCAATACATTCCCACATTTTTTATACTATTTTATTAATATACCCTTTTAATCACAAATGATATCAATATATCTCAATATATATTTTTAATAATTCTATAATCCTTTATAACAAAAAACAACTAAAAATTTCAAAATTATTATACTATAAGGTTATCTAAACCAATAAATATATTTCCTAAAAATTAAAATAGATTTAATCAAAAAATAACAATCACAATAGATCATATGTTTTATATAGTTTTATATATACATAAATTATGTATTCTTTCAAAAAAATTCTATTTTAAAATTTCAGAGAATTTCAATAATATATAAACCAAAAAATTAACAATATTTTTAAATGATTTCCAATGTATTATTGATCCATATTGGAAGAAATATATATTATTTAATTGGGGCCATAAATTAACTAGACCTATAGAATTTTATAGACCATGTTCAGATTGCAACACTAATATCATATATTTTATTGTCCCTATATTAAATTATAAATAAATAATATTTAATTACCAATATAATATTTTTATTTTAGGATAACTGTAATTACATATGAAGAGAAATACATAAAAAATCCAAAATGCATTCATATATTGATATATTCACTTGAATAATTTATAAAATAGACTCTTGTTGTATTTAAGACCAACATATAATATTCATGTAAATACATCAAAACCATTTTCACTCATCATTATTTAATGTGAAATTATTTATGGATATATATGTTTAGGATAAATCCAATTAGTAGTTAAAAATTAATTTGAACAAATATTAATCTTTCCAAATACTTGAATAACATTAAATGTTTAATCATAAATAAAACTAATTTTCTTCTTGTTTAAAATTAAGAAAATACATTTAAAATGTTATCATCAACAATTAAGAAAATTTATTCCACATATCTCATCTATATACTTATTTCAAAGGTATAGTGATTCTTATGACCTTACATTTTGTTTTATGGTGATTCGATGTGTTTATTAGATACGTTGATGTTTTGGAGTTTATTTTATGATAATTTATTTTCTTTCCATTTTGATGCTTAATATTGAATCATGGTCCCCATGGTTATAAAAATGATTACTTTGGGAGATATTATTATATTGTAGTGGTTCTAATTATAATGTATATTCTTGTGATGAGTCGGTTTATGGTATTATTTCATCTAAATGATGATTGGTTTTAAATGGATCATTCAGTTATATTCAAGGGGTGGGGCTCTTATCTATTCATCCATATATGTAGTTTCCAGTTCATTAAAGATTCATAGAATATTTGGTGAAACCCATGGGATTCTTGTCACGGTGATAGATTTCATGCTATGAATATATAAAATTATATAGTTATTTAAAAATTATATATTCCTTTTAATTAGTTCTATTAATGACTTTTTATATCCATCTATTACTGAATGGATAACTTATTTTAATAACCCTAAGATCCAAATTATAAGGTCTTAGACACTAAATTCTAGTGATCACTCATTTATAATCATAGGTGGGTTTTTTATTTTATGAGGTAATATTGTCTCTCTAATTATATGATTCAATTATTTGAATGTCCTTTCCCTCCAGTTCCAATGGGGTTTCTATGGGAGTTTAATTATAGATAAACTCAGAGCTATCAATAGGGATCATTATATCCTCATTGGAGAATAATCATTAGATTAAAAGATTCATAAATTGTTTACGAAATGAATACTTTTAATATTATATGATTATGTTTTTTATTAATGAATATGATTTTTTGAATGGTATTATTATCATGAATTTGTTTCAGTTTTTATTAATCATACATAATTTAATGAATATAATATACTAAACTAATATGAATTTTAATGGATATGAGGATATAATGTTATGTTTATATGTGGTAAGATATTAAAATTACATTCTATATAGTGGGATTTTTTTTTCAATGATTTTCCCTATATTTGTTGATGTTTTAGTAATTTAAAAAAAATCATAGTATTGTAAATTTAAATCTTAAATATGAATGGAAAATCTTGTCACCATTATTCAATGAAACTATAAAATATAAATGTATGAATTTAATAATTTTTATAAATGATCACTTAATATTTATTACCTCAAATGTATAATAATTATTCATATACAAATAAATAATATATATTTTTATTAAAATATTTTGAAAGAAATATTTTTTGGAGATAAAAAATATTATGTGTTGTAATAGACCATCAACATTTTTTATAGTCATTAATATCATGAACTTATGTATTTGGTTTAAAAATGAAATTAACATAATATAAATTCATTAATTACAAGTTATATGTGTTTTTTATTATAGACCCCTTAGAGTGATTTTTTTAATATGATATGTTTTAAATTATTATGCATGTGCTAAGTGGGATATGTTGAGAGAAATGAATGTTTATTTTCACAGTTTAATTAATTAATATTAGGTAATTTTATTAAACTATTGTACTTTTAATGTCATTTATGATATGAAATATCTTTTAGTAACATGTAATTATATAATTGAAAATTTTAATTTGATTAGAAATGATAAAATTGTAGTAAATAAATAGTAATGATGACATCGAAATATTATAAGTCACAGTCTATATGGGAGTGTAAAAAGTCCCCTTTCATAGGCCTTACATTTGGTACTTTGTTTTGAAAATGGATTGTTACAATAAATGAGTACACATATTTTATGTTTTCAATAGTTTGGTGGCGAGTAATAGTATTCTAGTATTTTATGACATCATAAAATTGACCAGTCATGTTAGGTGGGAATATGATTCCAAATATTTTATTTATTTATTTACTAAATATCATTTCTTTTAGGGAATGAATGGAAAACTTGTACATATTCTCCACTCACTCTTTGAAATTTTATGATGTATCTGTATATTTGGGATATAATGTCCTAAGGATTAGTGTATGTTTCTTCATAGAGTATGATGACACTTGGATTTTCTTTCCATGCTTGTTTAATTTGTAATGTATTAAGGTTATAACACATACATGATTTCCATGTATCATTAATACTATCTCATATATGGGTGAATGAATTTTCTATGATTGAATGATGTTTAATTATTATTATATATGTGGAAAAGTAATTCAGAAACAATACCACTATATTGATGAGATGATAAATATGAGGTTGTGATGTTATACAAGGGGTGAATGATGTTCTTTATTATTTAATATAATTTTATAGGATTAATTAAGGATGTTATTAGATCATATGACATCTGACATTATGGATTGAGAGATACATGGAAATATAAAATAGGATTCATTACACCATTTATACATATAAGTTATGATATATATATATATATATGATAACCTGTCTGAATGACTTGGTGAGAAATTCATATTGAGTATTGGGTATGATTTTACATATTTTGGAGATTAGTTGGTTAAATTTTTTTCACCTGGATATATTATAATTCATAGAAATTTTCAATATTAGTTTCAAAATTTATCATTCTATGTATTCATATACACTCACTACATATATATAATCAAACATTTTTTGTTATGATTTGATAAATTGCATATCATGTTGTCAATTACTAACTCAGAATCTATTTTTAGGAGTTTTTTGAGTTTTTTTTCCATTTATGTGGTTCCATTTTTATAATTATAATTATAAATTTTTACTTTCAATGTGTAATTACATTAATGTGTTATGACTATTTATTTATTTATATATTTCATTTATTGAATCGTTGATCTCGTCTTTTCACATTCCATAAATTATATAATTAGTTTAATTCTTCAATTTGAATGTGTTGTTTACATTTGATTCTGTTCTACATCATTATTCCTATCAAATATAGGTCAGGGGATCATCACATAGTCCAGTACATATCATGGATTATTAATTTATTAGGATTTTTATGAAGGATTATTTTCAAATTTAGTTTGTTGAGGGATTTATTGCCGTTTAACTGAATACAGTATACAAAATATCATGAGATGGTAGGTAAAATATATACTATATGTTTATTATGTACCTTAAAATATTGATACAATAAATACATAGGTAAATAGGCCTCTAATGGTCATATGTAGGTAACTGTTCAGTTATTATACATACAAAGTGAAAGGAAATTTTTTAATGGGTAGATAACTGTTATACACCATGAATCATGAAAATAAAATCATATGACTTTACTGGGATGTTAAATGGAATAATAATTTAATATTATAAATAAATATAACAATATAATATTATATTTTTGGGGGTCTATTGTGTTTTTTTATTGGATCCATTTTTATATCGTTTCTTCATTCATGACACATTTTTCAAAAATATTCAATAGAATATAATTGTATATTAGATGATACCTATATATGTTCTTAATGTAAGAACCTCTGAGAGATTCAGTTTTAATGATTGGTAATGACCGAGGGATCTATTTCAGATAAGATGACTTGGGTGTTGTTGGAGTAGGTAGATTTTAGAATCATGTGGATATATTATTATAAGGAGAAAAATATTATTTTTTGATATGATATTGTTTTATGAGGCCATATAGTAGTGGTGGTTAATGTTCCTTTTGTATTTATTGGAGTTTATGTTTAAGTGGATTCTTTTCACTGATCATTTTTAGTAAAAGTATAATTTTTGATTGGTGAAGGTTTATTATTTTTATGTGATTATTACTCTCCGTATATTTCATTACTATTTATGGGTGATCTTTATATAATATTAAAATCTATACTTTCTATGAAATTGAACTTGATTAATATGGGGTTTATAGTTAGAGTCATTTTATGAGGCTTTAAATCAAGAGATTATAAGCTAAATATTCCAATTAATATTTTTTATAATTTATAATTATCTAGTTAGTGAACTAGTTTTTTATATTTTTCTTTTAAATTTTTTATAGAACCTCGGTTAATATTAATTATTAATATTAGGGTCATATTTTCTTATTTTTAAGGTAAATCGACGATTCAAATGTATTGTTGTATGTTCTATAATTTTTCATCCAATTTTGAAATGTATGGAGATGGTCACCCCTATGCATTATTTAAAGAGTATTATATTATTTATTTAGATTTCATAATAATTTTAATTATGAATTTCAGACCTTCCTTGTTTTTTATTGCAATATATGATGTGAACATCAGCATTATTCATTATATTAGTATCTTACGATGTTTCAACAACAATAAAGAGTTTCTTTTTTTTATAAATAGTTTGTGAGAGGGGTAGCAAGAAGGAATCCCCATGATGTCCCTTGTCATCAAGTACCTCATTCATTGATTAGTCATGTATGAGTTTTCCATTGGGTCAAGATGTGTCATAGATTTGGAAATTTCTAATTTATAACATATGCTTCCAAACCCAAAGTAATTCATATATTATATGAGGTATTATATAAATATATTGTTCATCAGTGTATACCCTATTTAAATATGATCTACACACTCCATAATTTCACCTATATTATTTAATCATTACGACATTAGTTGAAGAGGCATCTAATTTCCATGGAATTTAATATACAAGTTAGGGGATGAGCTTGGTATTATGTGGTGTAAAATTATTTGGCTAATTATTATGGATTTAACTATTTGGGAGGATATTATAACATTATTCATATATATTAATTTATACATAACCATCACACATATTTTGGTTTTATTTTTTGAAAAATATGTTATTTATTTATTAAGGGTTTTCATTACATTAAAAATATATTAGATGGTGGGTATTGGTTGTTTCAATGTAATACCCTCATATGGGTCATGGGTTGGATGAGTCCTCATCATTCATGATGGTTAGGAATATGTGTAGATTGGTGGATGAGTTTTTATGGTGATTCAAATGAAGGTATAACATTTCACAAATGTAATTATTTAATAAGTTGGTATTGAACTCCCATGACAGGAAATTTAGTTTTGGAAGTAGATATAATTTTTTTCTCACCCAAATATATGTGTTCCTAAATTGATAGTTTCATTTTAGTTTTTAGAGTTTTTATAATTATTTGTGATTTAATATTTTGATGATTGATTCCCTAACTAAATTTCTTTATTTTCAATTTGATGATTTTTAGAAACCTTATATGGAATTTTTAATTTCTATACTAATTATCAGTACATGAGCTAGTAGTGATAGAAGAGACACTTTTATATTCAATATATAGATGAATTGTATGATTATTTTAAGGGATAATTTGAGATAAAAAATATTGATTTGTGTACAGGATATCCTCTAAATTTGTTGAATGGTGTGGAATTTAATAATACTACCTTAAGATGTCTTTTTAGGTTTTATGATTTTTTTGTAATGCTCCTTGAATTTCCAAGCAGTAAATCTTTAATCACTGTACCGGTGAAATTTACACTTATATATATTTTTTCATTTCAGGGTGTTGGTCACTATTTAAATCCTCATGTATTAAGAGAATAAGGTGGATAACATGTCAAATCTATATGTGATACATGATTTTCATCATCATGATAAATTTCTCATGAATTTATTAATTTTTCGGTAATGGTTACATTAGGTATATTTCATAAGACATGTTACCTCTCAAGGATTAGTATAAAATCTTCCTTCAAATATTGATTCATTTATTTTTTCTTTAGACACATATGTTTTTATAAATGTTAATTGTATTTTTTTCTCAATTGATATTAATTTTTATCACAAAATATCATGTATTAATACTTGTATTTTGAATTTGCAAATTAATCATCATAAAATATAAGAAATTTTTTGATTGATTTTTTTGAGACATTATGTCATTGGGTATAAAATTATGGTTTTCATCCGTAATATTATCTTGATGTATGCCTGTTATGATTATGATTTAACTTTTTAGTAGAGTTTTAAGATGTAATTTTATACTACTTTTTAACATTGACATTTCGTATACTCATTGGTGAAATGATATTGTGGTTGAGTATTTTAGTTTGATGTTTCCCAAGGTTGTTTTATGTGAGTTTTATGTTGACCAGGGATACATGGAATCGTTTTTTCATTCATCGTGATATTTTATTTGTTTTTTATATGGGTATCCATTTTCATATGATCATTTATTCTACATTTTTATAGAGGGTCGAGGAGTCTCATTTGGGATATTCCCAGGAGAAAGTTTCTATTGATCAAGATGATTATGGATGTTCTCATAAAATATGGTAAGATTATGGTTAGAATCAAATTTTATTTTAGGGTAGTCATTTCATTCCATTGGTGACACCTGATATGATTTACTATGAATTCTATAGGTCAATATACATGTAAAATCCTTCTTGTTGTAATATATGTAATTATTTTTATTAAATGTTATATATATAATGATGGTATATGTTTCATATGATTTCCCATAGATTTTTTAACTTCCAATAGGGTTATGGATGATGAGAAATTAATTCATGGTGGGAAACACAGCAGTATTCTAAATTTTCTTTTATTTGTTGATGGAAATATCTTTTGATATATCATAAATTTTCCTTCGGGTCAAGGAGGCTATTAATATTTATGGGTGACTGTAAGATGCATGGTAATGTAACATATTATCAATGTGATTAATGATATGGTGTTATTATAATTTTTATTATTTAATTTTTTGAAGTAAGTGGTGTGGATTCATGGGTTTTTGGAAATGATCATCATTGACTCTGATCCATGTCACACCTATTTATTTTTACATTTAACCGATGATATTTGGTCAATTATTCATCCATTTGAACTACATGTTATTTAAAAAAATTTACAGATAACATAAAAACAAAATATTAAAGTATATATTGTGCCAAAAAATTATATATTTTTGATCCTTGAGGAGGAGGAACAATCTCTTAGTATTGTTTCTCAACAACAAATGTTATCATGAAACTCTTAGTATAAATCATATTGAAGCACTCTATGACTTTCTATTATGATATCTATTATAGTAAACTTACATGGTAGTGTAACCAGTGCATGGATTGAAAATCATGTAAAGAATCTAAAGGAAGTAATTGGTGATGAGTTTGTAAATTATTGTTTCAAAAAATTATATGAATTCATATATTGGTCAGATGAGGAGGTGTCTATTATTCTTCATAAAATATCTAGTATTATAAAAATTATATCAACATAATAGGATAAATATTTCCAATCTTGTGTGTAATATCTCTCCTAAATTTGGCACACATTTGGGGGATTTGGAATGTATTTAGTATGTGACATATCTGTTGAAACATCTCTCCTCACACCCAATGTCCTTAGAAGATATGTGTTTTGTGTTACTACGCCTTAGGTGACATTTTCAATAAAAAATATCTTGTAGTAAGTTCAAATTGATTAATAAAAAAAATTATGATGATTTTTCATTTGAAAATAAATAAAGTAAACCATAATAACAGAAAAAAACCACTATATATTTCATGCGTTAAGTGGAATATAACTCAATATATAACAAAAAATAATCATATTATAATAAACAATAATGAAAATAAAAAAATACAAATAAAACAATGAAACATAAACAAAACCTCTCAAGCTGGTCATTTCTCCAATATAGTAGTCCATCTCCACAAAATAATGATTCAATAGTAAATAATTAGGATACGTCCTTTTACCTTTATCTTGATAGAATCAATATTGAAATCCACCATATTAACCATGAATGGGGTTAGTGAAATACTAAATAAGATTTCCCCAATGACTTCCCATCTCAAACCACTAGTATAGAAAATACCATATATTTATGTATGTAGTTTAAAATTAATATAATGCAGTTTTTATCAATTCAAAAAACTATATTTTTAAAATAAAAAGAGATTCCATGTAAGGTAAATAATCATTTATTTTAATAATTTCCCAAATAATGTTTTCATACCCATTACACACATCCTCATAACCAAACACACATTATGAGGTGACTCTTCCTTACTCAGGAGTGGTATCTTTTTGATATATCATGTCATAACAAGTTAATTATATACAAAGTTCCCCAAGGTCATACACCCCTAATAATGTGTCATTTAAATTGAAAAAAAAAACAACACCAACCATGAATGCAGATACCCCATCCTTTTTATTACATTAAATGAATTCATTTATTTAAAATAATTAAATAACCATTTTTGGAAACAAAATGAAAACCATTATATTATAATCACTATTTTAAAATTAATGTCATATTGATGTCCATAAAACCATCCAATTTCTATCATTTATTTGATCCATCGCTGAAGAAGTTTTCCATCAAGAATAGAACTTTAATTTTATAATTATGTTAAATAAATTCAAACAATATAAAATAAATCTATCGTGTTGTAATAAACATTACATGCGAGATTATCGACCTAACTATGAAGATTTAGGAAATGAATAGAATGACCCATCATCATCAAAAATACATCTTGAAATAACAAAACATGTACTTCAATCCTATTCCAATAACATTAAATCCAATACACTCATTTATTACCTTAGGAATTACTCTCGGATCAAAATGAATAGTCTCCCAATCATATATATGAATAGGAATTAAGGTAATGACCTAATAATGGGGGGAAAGAGTAGAATACAGGGTAAATTGGATTATATACATAATTTATGAATCTAATTTTCCATTATTGAAGGTATTTTCACACGGACAGGAAATTTGTTTCATAAACATTCATGAGACACTACCTCCAAACACCCCTCATAGGGGTAGCTTCCATGGTTTGACAAACCATGTACTAATTGTGTTATTTCCCTTTTTATAACCTCTCATATTTTCATTCCGTGTCCGAACAGTTTGGATAAAAAATGAACCAAAACATACACATTCTAGGAGGTGATTTATGGTTACTATTAACCATTCTAAAAATTTACAACTCTATAAATTCATGAAAACGTTTAAAAACACCTCCACACATCCCAAAAAACAAAAATATATTATATTCGTAAAATATATATATAAAGGAACCTTTACGTGAAACATGGTGTTCCATATTATCCAAAAAATGGTCATTATATCCCATTATTGTTGAAAAATCATGTTTTATTGAATGTGTACTACCCATTTCTCCATAATATAATTTTCATGCTCTCACATTCCTTTTAAAATCGAAAACTATTGACCTAAATCTAACACAAGGTTGAATATTTCCCACACAATACTTTCTTATAGAAATACATAATCTTTAATAGGAAAAGATCCAATATAGGATCTGAATGTAGTTCAATGAGATCCCATCAAATCACATCATATGGACCTACATGATACCTCGTTAATTGATATATGTTAAACTTGTTATATTCTAAACTAGACCATATTTGAAATTAGAAAACATATTACCTCACTCAAACCAGTGCAAGTATCACAAAAGGGATAATATATCGAGGGTATAACAGTCCCTAATTCCCAAAATTATGATCCCCATGACTTGGTGAGTTTAACAAGAAAACGATATCCTTCCACTCGAACCAAAATTTAGTATATGAGGATCTGAATACAATTTCAAACAACCCTAGGTCATGTACATTTTTTTCATGATCAAATGTATATTCTATATTATTACTTATATTTTCCATGGTCTGTGTGCTGAGTATTGCATATTTCAACCAAAAAATGAGGAGAACGAAATGGAATCCAATATTTTGATTCCAAAGGATCAATATATATCAAGTAATGATAACTATTATTATATGATAACTACACAAATTGTTTTTTTCCTCCCACGAGCCACCAAAATATACAATATAATCCCAAATAATAAATTTAATTAATTGTATCATCCTTTGGGAATGTCCATCTATAACAACCTCAATTTTTAGTAACCTTTTCATTCACTAAAAAATGTATTTTTCATTGATGTATTGCACTGAACGAAACACTAATAAATCATTATTCATATGACAAACCATGTTATTCTATCACTACATGCATCACTACTATGGGTTTAATTATAGAAAATAATGATTTTATAATAATAGAAAAATTATAATTATAATTATTTAAGTGAGACAGTTATAACATATGTATCAAACTATGTTTTTAATAATGTAATTTTTCTGAGAGAATTTTAGGATTTCCCATTTAGTGTGTAGTCATATTTTTTATCAATATTGGTAATGATTTCCATAGTTTTAGAACACATCAATGTGTTTTTAGACATGGTTAAAGGCACGAAAGGTTCCTTGGGTGCCTTGTCGTGTTTTGGGAGTGCTAGACCAAATAAACTCAATATAAATTCGGGTGGATAAGGTGGACAATTTTTATGAAATAGTTTGGACCAGAGTAGAAAAATATGCATCTAATTTCAGAAGAATTAATCTGCCACACATGAGATGCACACAGTTTACCCAAACTGTGAGACAATTCAACATGATTTGTTCCTTTTAGGGATAAACCTCTAACTGTTCACCACATGGTTGGTGCAAGGTTAGTCTAACCATTTAATATAAACAAAATAGGTGGTACATATGTAATTTTAGAAACATGTTTGGAACATAGTTAGGCAATACCATGTGCTCAAACCATGCAATTTTTATTTTTGGGGTAAAATGACAAAAATACACATAATTAAATTTAAAAATATGTTCCTTTTAACTTTTCTTAGGTAATATGTGTGAGGATCCTACCTTTTTCTTATGAGTTACCATGCCACTCATTTTAGAATTCAAAAATATACCCCTCATCTAATGTTTCATTAATACATCATTGGAATATTTGGATCTTACTTAATAATCCGTTCATTAATTTTTAATAATTCATCTTTAAAAAATATATATTAAGATATTGTGGTTATTGTAAATTTTCCGATTTTTAGGGTGAATGTAATTTTCATAGATTCCATCTTATCTAGACTAAATCATAGTAGAATATTGTATGATCAGATCATCATAAGTATGAGGTTAGTTTCCTTTGGAATTCTCCTAAGATTACAATCATTTTATGAACAAAAACATTTCATCACATGCCATCCTTCAATGATATTTTCATCAAAAATTGGTTCCTTAATTTCAAATTTACCCTCACACCTTGTTATACACGTATTCTGTGCGGCTGGTTAGTTATATTTGGTACTCCTAGATCTCAGACATAGCTTCTATGTGACATATTCTATTACATCTTTATATTTATATGTGTCAAAGCCCAGAATTGGTTTTGATCATTTGTGTTAGGTTATAAGTGCAATTTACCATGGTAGGATGTTTTCAATTTTATGTTATCCACATATATGATCAATTTTCAACATTCTATAATTGTTGGGAATTCATTGATAATTTTGAAATTAACATCATTAAATGTAATTGTGTAGTGATTCTAATATTTTATTCTTAATTGTGATAAATTAATTTTTGATAAGACTTGTATTGTTTTTTTAATAAACCACCTCTAATTAAGTGAAATTTTTTTGAAATTAACAATTTATTATTTGATGATATAATGTGATTGGTTAAGCATTGATGATTCACTATTCATGATGTCATTGTTTGGTTAATAAAATATTTGAGACATGAAATTTAGAGAATTTATAATATTATGGTTCCATACTTTTATATAAATTTTCAATCGAACAATATCATTATAACTGGTTGTTTTTCATAATGAATGGGATAACCCATGAAGGTAATATCCCTAGTAGACCATAGAACCCACTAAGTGCTTTTAAGAACCTTGATAAATATATTGACATGTTTAGATCAACTAAATTCCATTTATTACATGGAATGGATTTTCATAATGGATTTTCGTCCTTAAATAATTCTAAATGACTTAAATAATATGTTTTCAGTATAGTGAACTCGAAGATTAATGTTTTTTTACAATAAATGAATAGATTTAATGACTCAATGGAAATAAAATGTAAAGTTTTGATGGAAACACCAATCATGGCATGGTTAGTACATGATATTTTTAAAATATGATGCCCTTAGTAATATAATGGACTCGTTAAATGATTATCAGGAAAGGAAATGCCTTATGGATAGTATTATAAATATCATTAGACATTATAAAAAGGATATATATAGATGGTGATTTTTTTGTCTAGAATGGAAAAAAACACACACCAATACATTATATTTTATTTTCATGATGTATCACACTATTAAAACAATATAGCATATTGGATTGAGTTACCATAGTCACAATTTAGAGTGATAAAATGATGGCTCACTCACCAAACCATGTTTTTTTTATGACATATAACTTTTTATTTGGGATATTTGTCATTTTCCTTATTTCAAGATCTTATAGGCTAGTTCATTCATATTATGGATGACTGTGTTATGCCTAGTCCGACCAATGACAATTATTAATTTTAAATGGCCACTTATGTGCGCACGTACTTGGTTCATAAAGGTAAATTCAATATATAACTATAACATGTAAATATAATTTCAAAATAAAAATTTATACTCTTAATACTATCTTTCTTACAATGGCCAAATGATAGTAGAGTCATCTAGATGTTCTATTATACCTGAGCCATCTACAGAGTCTGTAATTTTTCATCACTTTTTATTAATTCTTCTTACATGCACACAAATTTAGATATTATTCAAATACTATATTTAGTTCCAAACACCATGGGTAGTAAACTTTTGAGATTTATATCTCATACCATGATTTCCCTCCACTACATCGGTGCACCCAAACATATATTATGATTGTAGGATAATGGATGTTTTCTTATGCACCATTTCTAGTACATGTGAGTTTGGTGAATAGGACCAATCATGAGATCATGATCCTCATCGATATTTAACATGACTATTATACTGAATTTATATATTTATGTTATTTCATGTTTCATTTATCTAATTGTATGTCGACATTTTATGTAATGTATCCTTATTCCGGAACACATTTATCTATTTTCAATTTACAGTCGCCATATTTTATATTAATCTAATATAATTCATCCATTATTATATCTATCATTCAATAAAACATCACCTGTTTATTATTATTTACAATAATATTTTGATATATTTATATGCGAGTATAGTCTCAACTTTATCACCTCCTTATACCCTTGCTTCCAGTCGTCACCCTTTAGCACATGTGGAGGCACGCATGAGGCCATGTGACCCTCCAGTCTATCCATCATCATATTGGTGATATGGGTGGGGATATAAAATTTTTAATAAATATGTTATTTTTACATTTTCAACATCTTGGTGTTTTATAATGGTGACTATGAATGTGTTAGTCCTTTGTAAATAGTCATTCTTTAGAGTTATCACCCAAGGTATAGTGAAATGTCCAACTGGTGTAGACTGGGATTGTCGAGCATTATGTTTTTAGTTTCATATGATTATGATTTAACCAAGAGTGAATGGTGTTTTTTCCACAAATTAATGATTTATTAGGTTTATAATAATTACCCTTGTAAATGTAAGTAATGGATGAATAATTAAAGGGTTCATTATATGTTCAAGGAAATTCGCATTCTATGCATAATTTATGAAAAGTAGTTGCATTTATAGTTTTTTTTAAAATTGTATTCTCTTCATTGAGTGTTATTAATATATTATGATTATTTATCATAGCTTATTTTTTAAATAATTTAGATATTATTTCTTCATTAGGAAATTATTTTCCATGTTTTCTACAGTTTTTAGTATGTTCTTCAATTGTATCATATTGTTTTGTTAATAGCATGCATTCTGTGATGACTGATATTAATTATATGTTTTTATATTGATATATGAAATTTTTTAATGGGATAAATATTGTGGATTACATTAAAAGGGAACCAATTTTCAGTTATTAATTGTATGGTCACCTTATAATTGGGATAAGGTAACCCATATATTTGAACAATTGTTTGATCTTGTTTATGGACCAAGATACCTTTGTTAAAATATATCAGGATGCTAAAATTAAACATTTACAATGATTTGGTTTTGATTAATGGGATCTAACTCCCACTCTATAATGTGTATGTATGCATTATAGATTTATATATGGATACCTATATAACTAGAATGGTATATATAATCTTGCTATATTTTTCAAATGATTATAAATGGAAAATTTTCCTATGAGAAAATTTTAAAATGATTTGGCTTAGATTATATGGTAACTAGTATGAAATTTATAAATTGTATGGACACTAAATAAATTGGTGATGAAAAACCATATATTTGAACTTTTTTCTATGCCCAATAAATTTTGAAATTTTAAAATATAATTTTTTTATAACATTGAGATGAAATAAAATGGTCACCTCTATAATGGCTTGCGACATTATCACATGAACATGGAGATTATGTGGTGAACTAGCTAAATTAACAATTGGCCCCATGTTGGATATATTGGGATTGTTATTTATGGTATACCAATCTACTATAGTTTTAAAACATTAATAACTAAGAAACTACTATTGGGGTTCATTTTTTTGTCCTCAGGTT
Organism: Viscum album; assembly: GCA_963277665.1. Classification (NCBI taxonomy): domain Eukaryota; kingdom Viridiplantae; phylum Streptophyta; class Magnoliopsida; order Santalales; family Viscaceae; genus Viscum; species Viscum album. The sequence goes on along the minus strand of OY728161.1, from coordinate 573,996,261 downwards.
GCCTTTATGGGATCCATGTGAGATAACTTGTTTGTTACTAACTACTTATGTTTTATAAATTTTACTTTATGTACTATTTCAAAAATATACTTTTTAAAATAAAATTTAAATCATTTAATGACTATGGAATCCTAGTGGGAATCCTTTTCTTAAACCATAATGTAAGGGTTGTGTTAATCAATATTCAATTTTCCATGGTATATGATCATAAGAGTTTTATTATGGGAATTTAATTCTTAGAAATGACATAAATAATACGTGTAGGATGGGTGAATTTTTTTTCATGAACTATTGATTATTTTAATACTGATTCTTTTTTAATAGGCTATCTTGAGGTACGAATAACTCTTAGAGTTGAAACAGCATTCTAAATGCGTTGACTTTTCTTCATCTCAGAATCATTGAGGCAATGTGATCCCCTGTATTAATATTTTCTCCTTAATGAAAATGTTTTTCATTTGGGTGGTAATGTTTACATAACCCTTTTTATAGGCATTGTAATCGTGTAATTTTCAGTTTTCGCATGTTAGAAATACCTATGTAATGGTAAACCGCTTGGTGGGTCTCATGATGCCATTTCATTTTCCATGGGAGGATGAAGCATTCTTCATTATTATTTATAGTCATATTGGATTGTTCGAATATGAACATTTAGTCCCCAGTCCACTAGATACACGAATTCATTGGGAGGAATACCAATGGTTAGTAACTAGAATTTTTCATTTTCTCTTATTTTCTAAGGGTTGTATGTATTAATATAAATTCCTCCAATCATGTTTCTAATTCTTATAACGAAGTATATGAGTTCATTGAAATCATTTAACATTGACATGTTGAGTATGACCTATGTTCTTCTATTGAGATGAGTCTCTTCGGTGTTAATATAATTAATTCATCCAAATTAATGGGGTGAAATTTTAAGATCATCAATAGTTTTGACTTTTTGATTATGTTGGTTTTGTCCCTTATTCCAAATTCAATATTTTATGTGATCATAGATTAGATGAGAGGAATCTTTTATACTAATTTAAATGCTTTTGGGGGTAATTTTTAGTGTCTTTTAAAAATATTCATTGAAAGATACTCAACTCCTAAGGTGGATCGAGTCATGTCTGTTCTGTGGCACATGTGAGAGATTTCATGGAAGCATGTTGTTGATGTGATCGATTGTGTATCAAAAACCTAAGAAACATCATTAACTTGATATGAGATTTTCTTGTAATGGCTGAATAATCTCATAATTCCTGAGGTGGTAATGTATTCATTGTATAGTTATTTCTGATGCATTAGTATACTAATCTATGCTTGTTTTAAGGGAATTCTACTAGTAATGGTTTGACTGAACTTCTTGGTAATATTTGGTTTCCTCTTATTATAGTATTTTTTAGACGCTAATGTCCAATATTTTAATTACAGCCCTGATGAACTAAGAGAGAATGAGTCTTATTATTCAGTAATGTTTTTATCTATTTTGAATAAGTCGAGATATCATTTTTAGTTTCGTGATGGATGGATGTTTTTTTATCAACGTTTGTTTAGTCCTGATTGGTACTGGGGTTCCCATAAAAGAACAAAATTATTGGACACCTAGGATACAACAATTAATCATTGACTTTTCTATATGTTGTATGACTCTTTGGGATCAGTCAATAATTTGATGTGGACTTCATGACTATTTACCAATGCCATTCATTTAAGAAATGCATCTAGACTACTTTTTATTTGTTACTTGAACTCCATTTAATTTATTCTATTGTTATCCCAGATGAGTTTTTATGATCAGAAGTGTTTAAAGAAAAAATATTCTAGTGGGTTGCATCTCGGATACCGCCTTGAGATGGTTTAATTATGAAACATTGCTATATGCAATGGTGGGGCTTCGTTGGACATGCTATTTGTATGCGTGAAGTGATTTTGTTAATTTATTGATGTTTATATTTTAGATTTTAATGGATGTCTAAGAATATAATTGCAATAATGGTTGGCCATAGTGTATCGACCTATTTTTTCACATTTTTATATTGTATGGTCTTAATGAATTGTTTTGAATATTGTAGTCATATTATGAAGGGTGTGACATAAGGGATGGTAGTGTCTTCCAAGAAATAATGCTCTTCCATTTTCTATTGGATTGATGTTTATTCAACTATTTCAAAATTTTAATTAAGTATTCAGATGTAATTTTTATTCCATATTAATGAAATCACACATTGAGTGTTGTTATAATGCTTGGTAGTGTGATTCATTGTCAATTATGATTATGGAGATGATGGGGGTTGGAATTGCCCATTTATATTGTTACATCCTGTGTTGGGGAGAACATTTGGCCAATTTTGAAGTGAGATGAAGATGTTGTGATGTTATTAGGTAAACGAGCTTGGGAGACTCACTTTTTAGTTTTTCATATAGAAAAATCAGAGTTTGTTTGGTTGTGGAAGATTAGGTTATGTAGGACCAGGTTAATATTGGAGGTGCATTAGGAATTTTGGAATGAAACACACAATTTAGAGATGAAATTTTTAACCACATAGGTCATGTTATGTTTTTTTTCTAGATGGATTCTAGGGGATGATAATTTTGAAGGAGGGTAGGTTGTAGTGATGCATGTTTTGATCGAAGGATGAATTTTAATGGAATTTGAATTTTCTTTCATTTATTGTACTTGTCGTTAATTGACCAAGAGTCGGAATGAAATTTCGAGAATTGGAACACTTCAATGTGTCATTTTGGGGTGATGATGATGGCTAAAATGGTTTCTCTGATGTTTCGTTGAGATTTGGGAGCATCGGTCACCAAAATCAATAAATGGAAGCGGACTAAATAGGGCACAAAATCATATTAAAATCATTTAGCCCATAGCAGCAACTGTGTGGAATGTTATAGAGGAGTTAAAGTGACCTACATAGGTTGAGAGTAGTTGACCCAAATTTTATGAACCTCTCAAACTGTAAATTCCAAATAGGCATTTGCCTCACAATATTCACCACATAGATGGTACATGGTTAGGATAACAACATAGGAAAAATAGTGAGAAATTATTTTTTTAGGTAGTGGAAGCCACATGGTTCCCCCCAGATTTGGACATTCCATGTGGTCTGAATGTGTGGCTTGGTATTTATGGTAAAATTACTAAAATACCCTTAAAGAGTATTATAACTCATTACCATCATTCGCCTTCTCCTAGAGGTCATGTGAAACTCCTCCCTCTCACCAATGATCTCCAAAGATCATCATTGATGTCCAATTAGATCATTTTCTATCCCTATGGAGCCATATTTGTAAGCTATTGATTCATTTTTTAATGTTTTTTAATATAAAATCAATTAATTAATCAAGCTAATCATTATTTTCCCCTATTTTAAGGTCTAATGTCAATTTCATATATTGCATCTATTCCCAGCAATATCAGAGCTTCACATTAGATGTTTTTATGGCCATATGCATGGGGTATGTGGTCTATGTATTCCTAAAAAAATTTCTATCATTGAATGAGTTGTGTTTTTTCCCATCCCTTCAGCCTTCAATGTATAATGCTTTAAAAATATTCCTTCATTTTAAACTGATCATGGAACCTTTTTCCTCCCTTTGTGCATGTTTGTGTAATTAGAGGTAGTAATCCTTGACCACGGACACACATTTGGTGTTCTGTCATGTATTTCTCCTTAATAATTATTTGAATAGAATCAAAATACACCATCAAACAATTCGTCATATATTATAAATAGAATTTTACCTTGTAGTTATTTTTTCATTTGATTCGACAAAATAATATGTACCATTATTAGAATTATATAATACTTTTTCATTGATTGATATTTTTTAAAATAACTATTTATAGTTTACATAGATGTGATACTTATATATGATTCGTAATTGTGATAAAAAATTTTTATAAAAAATGAAATTTATTTCCATTAAAACCCCCATAATGAGTTGTGATATCCTTGGAATTAAAAAGTGATTATTAGTTGTTATATTATTTTTGTTATAATGTCTTGGTGATTCTATTTAATTGAATTCAATTTTTTTTCATGTTTGCGACATGGAGATTATTGAATTTATAAATAGAATTTGTAATATCTTAATTTAAATATGGAGTGGACTAAGAATTTTTTAAGGGATTAGCTTATTGAATGAATGCTATTTCTCCATATGTTAATCTCCCATGTAGAACATAGTACCATTTATGGACCACTTTTAATATTGATAAATAAATTGATACGTTTATTATATAAATTACATGTATTAAATGGAATGGATTTTCATGAATGAATGAATTCCTTATCTTATTATAAATGTTTTAAATAATATATATTGATTAGAATAAAACACATGATTCATGTTGGTTTTCATTCCTTTATTGAATTAAATTACTACCTGAAAATGAATTTTAAATGGTGACAATGGCACAATGATCATATCATGCATAGTATATGCTATTGTAAAAATCTGATGCCACTATTTATATATTGAGCTTGTTAAAAGAAAATCATGATATTTATTGCCTCATGGATTATTTTGTAAATATTATCACGCTTTATATGTTAGATATAGAATGATTTGTGGGTTTTATTGAGTATGGTGGAAATCATTATAGATTATGTTGATGGTTCTTTTCGTGGCTTCAAGCACGATTGATACTGTGTCGGATGTTTGGAATTGGAACCACGCCCCATGATTAGAGTAATTATATGAGGGATTAATGAACATCCTGAGTGTCATCCATGATGTTTATCATTCTATTGGGATGTAGGTAATGTATCATATTTCTTGATCATATAGGCTCGTTTAGACTGATTATGGATCATAGAGTTATGCCCAATCCAGCAAGTAACAATAATCTATTTATATGGGAACCTGCTTTTTCATGCACATGATTCTGGTCAGTGGTTTCAATATAGAACTATATCATGTATATATTATTACTATATAGAAATGGTTATTGTTCAGAAACACATTCTAGAAATGATCCCAAACATGTAGAGTTGGAAAGGTGCCCAATTAGAACCAATGACAACTTGCACTTACATACTTACTCATTATTGTATTATGTCTTCATTCATCTAACCTACACACTACATTAATTATTATTCACATAAAATACTTGTTTGTAGAAGAAGCGGATGGTAACCTACTTAGAATTATATCTCACACCCTATTCAAATTTTCATCGAATTGAGCTACCTGAGAAAATATTTTGTTCATTTGACAATGGATATTTGTTGTGCTACTTTCCATGTACCTATGAGATAGGTGAACATGATAGACATATAAATTGGGTAACACATAACTATTTCCCATTAATATTTAATTAATATTATTTGTTGGTTTTTTTATATATCTTGTAGAATAAAATTTTTCACTTCATTTAGATTATGTATCCTCAAATAGATATGCATGCATCTGTTGCAAATTTTCAGTGTCCATCTTTTATAATCTTTTCATATTACCATTCTGATGTTTTATATTATATTTATTATTAATTCCACTATTGACTCATATTTACTAAAACAATTTTATACTATGATAATATGGAATAGTTTCCTCTTAATCACATCTTTAGTCCCTCTCTACTATTGAAAATATTTGGGAATATAAGGAGGTGTGCTTGATGCCATGTGACCTACTAGTTTGGCCATAATCTTAGTAGTGATCCATGTCTAGAGATTAGAACCTAACCATTAATCATATTAATATGAATAATAATAAAATAATTTCTAAATATAAGTTGAAAAGTTTTTAAATAGATTCATAATATTATAAATATTGCATTAAAATTTTAGTAAAGTATTTATATGATTCGAAATAAATTTTTTATTACAGAACTACTTTTAGTTTATTTCCATGTACAATAATAAAATTAAATTTAGAAAATTTTAGAAATTGATTCATAAAAAATAAACATTATTTTTAAATCAAAATATCATAATTATCATATTGTGAATTATTGATATTTTATGAGAAACATCCATTTTGTTTGAATAGTTAAAGACATAGAATTTAAATACTAAATTAAAATTTTCATCTAATATATTTATACTATTAATTTATATTTATAGTTTAATTTAAAGTTAAATTAAAACAATATATATATATATATTAATAAAAATTAGTTCATTGTAATCATTATTATATCAAATTTAGATATAAAAGCCTAATTAACATTTGATCATTATTAATTTAAAACCCCTTTTTGTAACCACATCTGTTGGATTAGCATTTAAAATAATTTTATATATTATACGAATTTAGTTTTGGAACAATGGACATACGTAGTTGTAATCATTGTAATATTTATTTACCAATAAGTTGAACAAAATTTCTGACCAAATTCAATAGAGATATTGATAAATATTTATTATAGTGATTAAGTTAAAATTAATCATAATAAGAGATAAAATTTTACTTTTTATAGACCAAAATTATAACATATTGGATCCGGGATCCACAAAAAAGTTCCCTGAACCAAGTTGGACACATTAACTCAATAGCATTTAACCAAATTCTAGTGGATTCCAAATATCAGTGAGGGACAAGGTCTAATGATGGATAAATTATGCCCTCATTGGCAGAGTATAAACAGTTGAAAAATAATTATTAAACAGTAGTTAAAGTAGTAATAACAAAAAATTGAAATAAGAAGCTGGTATATAAATGGTATAAAATAGATGCCAATATATACATTTCGGATTCATGGAATATGTATCTTAGAAAACAAGAAATCGAGTCTCAATTCTAGAAAGAAATACAGAAACCAATGTACTAAAGAAACAAGTAAACTACAGCAGCATCGCAAGCCTTAGCTTGGTCCCATGCTCTCCGGTTCCAATAGAAATAATTTACCTGATGAATAAGGGTGATTTCCCTTATCTATAACTATAACCTATAATCTATTAGGGTCCAAAACATGACCCAAACATAGTGTGAGATGAATCCCAGTAGGAAACCACCAAAATAACTATTCCTAACTATGAGTGAATATATATATTTCATGTAATATACAGAAATGAAGCAATAAATATAGAAGTACATTAAAGAAAACATTCCTATAGTTATCAATTACATTCATTTACTTTTATTATTCATCCTTTGATACGTGTTACCATGGGATATAACATATGAACAATATCCACCATTATAATTGTAAAACATTATATGTCTCAAAAGACCATATAAATAATCTAGTTAGACGATTTCCAATCAACTGAATTGGCATGAAAGACTCATCAATATCATTCAATCATTCATAAATCACCCTCTGGTAATGCTTTGACGGTATAACCCCTTTGGTTTAACGGAAAACCAATTCGGTAAATCACAACCCTCTGGGAAGCTTTCACGGTCTAACCCATTTTTTCAAACAGATAACTAATCTTATACAAACAACCAGCTAAGAAGCTTCCTGGGTCAATACCCTTTGGTCAATTATCTACAACTAGGCTCTCACAGTCCAATATAAACAAACATGGAAACACCTATAGTTTTCCTAGTCCAAGTCTCTCAGAGTCTATTGGAAGCATATAATGCATAACATTTCAAATAAGATCATGTAATCTATATGTAATACATGTATATAATTTACAATTCATATCATAGTAATTTTACACAATCAATGAAACTATATCCTAAAAAATTCAAGGCAAGGAAAACAAGGATCACATCATAGGAAAACTTATCTGAATGGCCTAAAATAGTAAATCAATGGTTACACTCCCACAGGGTGTCCCATAAACATGTTATTCAACATGAAACATATGAACCTACCCTTTATCAATCAACTGAACTATAACAAGTAATAAATAGGGATTAATTTTAAAACACACAATACCCAAAATGTGGATTTGTGGCTCTTTTAGCATATATGAGGCAGTGACAAACTAAAAAATGCACAAACCACCTACCTCAATATCATATGATCAATATACATGAATTACAGCCCTTGAATTAGTATATATCATCATAGATCTATAAAAAAGTGGACAACTCCCCACCTTAAATAACACACGAGAGAGGAAGAATTTGGAATAAAGGCTCTAGGGGTATTGAGAACACACTGGTGGGATTACAATGCACCTAATAGCATCACAATTGGAGTTTGGAAGGATTATCAAGGGGCGTTCGATGTTTTTTGGTCTTTATGTCACTTTCCTATAAGTACATTGGGTATTAGAAGACACTTATGTGGATATGATGTGACCTTGCTCTGATATATAAAATTAAAATATACGTACATGGCTTGATAAATAAAAGTAAAATCCATGTTTTATCTGTATCCATCCATCGACATAAGTGGTCTTCCAGATCATCACATGGCCATGTACATGGTAATTACACAGCCATTACATGATTGTACCTGGAAACTTGGTACATGATGTGTACTCATAATTAAACTATGTGAACATAGAAAATTTTTATTTCATCTTTTTTCCAAAAAACATGAAATCAAGAACCATACATGATATGATGGTATAGGTTCTTTGAAGCATCCCTCCTAAAATCAATTCATCCTCAAATTTCCCTTCTATGGGTGCTGACAATGAATTTGGGAACAACTCCGACCACTATGATCGTATATCGGCGTCCCCCTCTCAAGACTAGTCATGCACTTAACCATGCTTCCATAGTACCCATACCAGAGGAATATACCAATCATGTGGAATCTCTATACAGTAATCTAAAATTTGAATTAGGTGCTCCATAAAATATGAATCCACCTCAAACTCATTTCTCTTGGGTTGAAAATCAAGAGACGGGTATGAAAAGTAATGTTGTAGGTGAGAATTATAGAAGACATCATTCATACCCTGGTACCTATGAGGTAACTGCAATTGATTGGATATTGGCATGACTCACTATATAACCTCAAATGGGACAATGTATCTCAGAGAAGGCTTTACATGTCTCCTAATACTCATGTGTCCTAACCTCGATGTCACACATAAGAAAAATTGATCTTTGACATCAATATCCAGAAGGTGTCTCCTTCAATAAACATAATATTTATGTAGATAATGTGCAGTATCCAACCTCTTCTAAATCATATCCACCTACTCCTTGGTCTCTTAGACCATACAAGGTCCTTACATAGACTCCACTCTATCATGAAACCATCATAGGGGTGATCAGCATGGCCTACCGTACAATTCCTTATAAGGTGCCATCTAAATAATAGCCTTAAAACTAATGTTTTGGGAAGAATCATCCAAGGGTATGTGTCTCTCCCAAGAGAACCATAAATACAACACGCATTCTCGATGCATGTCCTATAAAACCTCAATAATGCACTCAGACTGAATATCTGAATGGGGATTCTAAGATGTACTCAAAAGTACATGTCTACCCATAACACTCTGGAGTCCATATTAGACATGATATGTAAACTATGAGTCCATGTCTAAAATTATAGGGTGTTGAACCCCTTGAAAATGTACTGTCTCTCTGATGTGAAACATTTCATGTTCATCAATAGTCAATTTTTCCTTGATCGATAGTAAATTTGCAACATTCATGAGTCTGTCAATAATAACCCTTACAACATCATTTCCTCAAGTCAGCCTTGGTATACCCTCAAGAAAACCATATCTACATCATTACACATCTACTCAGGAAAGGGTATCTATTGTAATAGTCCATTCGATCACTAATTTTCCACCTTCACATGGTGATATGTCGAACATCTCATAACAAAAGCCACTAAATCCCTCTTCTTGGGTTTCCACTAATACTCACAATGTATATCTCGATACATATTTCTCACACCCGGAAAAACTACCCATTCCGAGGAATGAAAAATTCACAATAGATCCTTTTGTTTGTCTGATGACACCAATACACACACATGAAAAAAAAACCAAATCATCCATAATGGTATATATAGGAGTGGGGTCCTTTCCTGACACAATCTCCCATACGACTAGGCATTCGGAATGTGATAGATGCCTCATTCGAGCTTGATCTAGTAGATTAGAGGTACCAACTATAGAAGAAAGAAACTTCTTCCACTAATTTCTATGTACCTCCAAATGTATCTAAGATAATAGAGCCATAAACATACACTCCCTTTTGGCTTCCTCAACATTCTATATCTATGTTCTACAGCTCAACACATCAGTCACTACATTTCCTTTCTAAGGATTGTAGGAAATATCAATGTCAAAATACTGAGGGTACTCAACCCTTATTTTCTAACTCAAACTCAGATAACGTTGAGTAAATATATACATGATTATTTGTTTTTCATTATATTCCACATAATGCTCTCCCAAATGATAATGTCTCCAACATCATAATGCATGGACTACTAAATCTAACTTGATATTGTGTGTCAGGTAGTTCCTCTCATCTGGCCACAACGGATGGGACCCGTATGCAACGACTCCTCCCTCCTACATAAGGACTACTCCAGGTCTGATACCTAAAGCATCATAGTAATGTGTGTAACACTTTTCTTGAACTAGATAAATTAGGATCGGTGCTGAAGACAATTTTATTTTCATCTTTTGAATGCCTGAATAGCTGGAATCTATCCACATGTACTTTTCATCCTTCTTTGTCATGTCCATATGTGGCACACAGAAGTGTGAAAAGATTGGAATAATGTGCCTGTAGGAACCAGCTGACCTGGTCGGAGGTCGTCACGGCCCTCAAAATTACATTTGTTAACCTACAGTATTACAGTGGTGCGGGGTTGAACCACAGAGAAGGCAGACGAAAATTCTAAGTTTTTTAAACTAAAAACCTCACTGTTGTCAGCAGTGAGGTAGGCATTTTTTTCTACTTTTCATTTTTTAATGTTTTTTTATTTCTTTTTGATTAAGTAGTATGAAACAAGTTTTGTAATTTCACTATTACCTATACTCGAAGCAATACACAAAAAATGAAATAGTTAAAACAAAAAATAACTAAAGAAGGGAACAAGAGTTCTGAAGGTAGATCAAAAGTTGCTCAAGAGATTAGAACACCACTAGCATAAAATCAATGGTAATAATTTGATTAAACTCACACCATAAAAATTTGTTGTTAATTCTTCCTCTCCAGAAGAAATAACACTCTGTAATATAGTTTTCGAAGTTCGCCACTTCAATAACCACATACAACTAATTACTTAAAAGATGTCAAAAGAAGGCTACCTCATCGATAGTTTCTGTTGTTTCAGAATTGAATGTTTTTTGGACTGTCTCAATGATCGATCTCACCAAAATATCATTGATTTATAATTAATTTATTGAAGGTGTTAATTCAATTTTTATGTTCAAGAACCTGATTCAATCTCGCCGAAAGAATCAGATTCTCATTTAAGAGATTAATTGCAGATAAAAGTTCAACCGATAAGTCTCCAAAATCTCGAGAAAATGACATTAAGATAAGATCATCGGCCACATATTATTAGCAAGTACAATATAAAACATATAAAAACAGAGTAAGACAGATCCTCATTCTGAAGATGAAGATCGTGTACTGCTGCTTCGCTCCTGCAACTCATATCATTGGTACTACACTTTGGGTCTCCCGATAGTTTTTCTCTCCTATGTGTGGCGTGGAATGTCGAATGAGAGTCTCCAAGAGTTCCCCAAAGATTGATGCTTTCTCTGCTTAAGTAACTACTTTCATCCATTGCATGTCACTGCCACATCTTCCACCGTCTCCAAGAGTTCTTCACCCACACACCGCACACGTGCATTTAACCCGTGACAGGCATGTCGCGCGAATTTTTCCCTTGTAACTAACTCCGGAAGAGATAGTTGGATGAACCTAGACTCATTTAAGTACCTTAGCTGAACCTTCATAGTTAGAAAAGAGAAATAAACAAAAACAACCAAAAAGGATGAAAAATGGTTATTTTTTAGGTTAAGTGTTAAATTACTTGTAACAAGTTAACTTAAGTTAATTGATAATTATTCGCCATTAAATTATTAACTACGCTAAAACATATGTTATTAACAAGTTATTAATTAAATTATGTCAATAGATATAATTAATAAGTTATTAATTTTATTATTTTTGACTATGTTATTAAAAATTATGATATAAGCATATAGGTAATTAAAAAAAAACATAGCTTGTATTAGTTATTTTTACTCACTTAATTAATTATTAATATTGTAATTACTATTTAAGAAAATACATTATTCCATTAATCTATTAACTAGTTTATTTTAATTTAGTAATTAAAGTTAATACTTATGTTTTAAATATTTTTTAACTTAATAAGTATATTTTATAGTTTATTTATAATTATTAATAATTATACATTTATACTATTAATAGTTAATTAATTTATTATCAAATCTTATTATTATTTTAGCTTTTTAATTTAATTTATAATTTATTAATTTATTAATATTATAATTGTTTAATTTTATTACTTTTATAAATTATTTTATTTTATATTTATTTGACTTAGCCATGTTAGTTTTATGTAAAGTTACCTTTACTTAAAGTTAACTTTACTTTAGATTTTGCTTTTGTTTTTTTATCTTTTTACTTTACCTTATTTATAAATAACTTTTCTCCTTTTTGTTTAATATTACTTATACTATTACTATTATCTTATATTATTATAATTTTTTTATTAATTTTTTTATCCTCCCTTCTTCCTCCCCCAAATCCACAGTGCAACAGGGGAGGGTTTCATCATTCTTTTTTTTCGGCGCTACAGGAGCAGCGGTGCGACGCACATCAGATGTTGCGGCTTCAGCGGCGGACCTCCCAGTGCGGTGCAGACAGACTCCTGGTTCCTTGCGGCGGAAGACTCCACCTGTGAAAACCACGCAGCAGCGGAATGAGGTGCAATTGCATCAATTCAGTTAAGTTTCAAACCAGAGGATGTCTCCTCTTTGCGGTGACGCAGCGACGGTGCAACTCGAATCTCTTCCACGGTTCTTGCTCTGCGCCAACAGGGTGAAATTTTTCTTCGGTGCCAGTAGTAGACCCGCGATGACCCTCCTGTTGTTGCGCGGCTTTTATGTTGCTTGGCGAGATGGGATTCCTCGTCCTCAGGTGATGGTGTGGCCTCCTCCTCCTCGGAGGAAAGCAGCCTCTAAAAGGGACGAAAATACAGGACTATTGGCAGCATAATGGGAGGCATGGATCGGTGAGGGTTTAGGAGACCTGACGGTGAGGATTCAACAGTGGGGAATAATAGTAACGGTGAGGAAGGAAAAAGGGCGGTAATGGTGAGGTGCAAAATGGATGCGCGGAGTATAAAGGTGAGGTGAAAAAAATGGGTAACGGTGAGGTATAACCCGCCGATAGAGTGCAAGGTAACAGTGAGGTTCTGCGGGGAAAGGTCTACCGGTATAAATAAAAAATAAGTCATCGATACTCAAAATCAAAAGGTCACCGTAAGTGAATAAAAAGAAACCTACCGTTATGCAATAAAAATAAAAGCTCACTGGTGCTGCAAAGGGGGTCACCGTTACAAATAAAATAAAAGGGGGTCACCGTTACAAAAAAATTATATAACTAATGGGGACATTTTAAAAATTATTTTGTACTAAAGATTAAAACTTAAATAATATAAATATGAAGAATGAAAACAATTAATTAATGATTAGTATCATAAATTTATAACAGGATTTTTATTAATCCTTAAAATATTAAAACCACACCTAAGATTATTAACTAAAAACACTTTAGCTAAGAACTGAATAATTAATAAACTAAAATAATAAAAGAATTAAATTGAAATTACTATATAAATTAATTAAAGAGTACCATCAGATGAAAATATAAAGCATCAGTAACCCAATAAGTCACTGCAAGCTCTTATATACCTCACCTGTAGACTAAATTCAAAATTTGGTGTCTTAATAATTAATCTCCTTATATAAAAAAATATAAGTAATGCTTAATAACTCTTAATTAATAAATTAAATAACTAATTTCACACAAATAATTAAGGGCAAACCATTTAATTAAATTAAAAAGAACACATAACTTACTTAGATGATGAGCAGGAAGACAAGACACATAAAATAATAAAATTAACCTATTATAATGTAACTTAATTAGAAGATTACTTAATAAAATAATGTCTAAGTTAATTAATTAGAATTTTTTTGATTAAATAATTGTTTAAATAGATATTAACTATTATAAAGTTAAGCAGATATATAATAAACCAAACTAAAAAATCACCGTTGCTTATAAATTTAGAGTGCTTACCGGTAGAAATGAGTATCGGTGACAAGGGTCACCGATAGAGGTAGAGTAACCGATAGAGGCAGAGTCACCGATAGAGTGTACCGGTAGCCTACTATCGGTAGCTAAGCTACCGGTAGTCTAGCATGTCGAGATAAGTTTTATATAACATTAAAAATTAAAATTTAATTAAATAGAAAACTCAATGATTAATAATATTAATAAATTAAATAAAATAAACAAATAAGGATTTAATTATACAAATTGATAATTAGTTATATTAGAAACACATAAAGAATAAATCATTTATTTTAAGGTCCAAAATTACATAAAATGTTATAAAAAGTGATTATTTGGAAGATTTAATTATAAAAATACAAAAGTTCATTTATTTATTAAAAAGTGTAAAATTAATTAAATAATTTGTATAAAAATTAATAAAAAGTTGTGGAAAACTGAGTAAAAATAAGGCCACATCAAATTCCCCCACACTTAAACTTTGTTTTACTCAAACAATCTCATGTTTTCTTCTCTATAAAAATAGTAAAGTGTTTATCATTATTGCTCAAAATGTATCTTGTCCAGCACTCAAAACAGAGGTCACTTCATAACAGTAGTCTTTTTTTAAAAAAAATTGAGTTACTCAAACAAATCTTTCCTAGAACCAATTCTCACTGGTAGTCTTGAAAACTATGAATCAACAAACCATGAAGATGTCATGCCTCATATGTGACACAACGTAGCGACTCAATTCAATCCAAGATCAGGTTCTAATTCCAAGAGTGACATGAGGTAAAACATCAACGGAATTCAGACTACAACCAAAGAACTTAGTACATTGAATTTTTCACCTAGGTTCCAAAAATAAGTAATTAAATTTTTTTGAAACACCTCAATGATATAATCTAAATGATTTTCATCTAAACCAACTGATCCCTTCTTCATCTGGCGTTCATCCTTCCCCTCACCATAATGAGCTCATTTTTGACCCAAGACACTATTTATTATTCCCAAGCCATGTATCATTATGCTAAGCACTGTGCAATGCACTTATTCACAGTGTACATAGGGCTTATAGTTAACAGAAATGCACCCAACATCTAGGGTCTCAGAAACTCACCGTGGGATCCTAGATGCCCAAATTACTCCAGTTTCAAAAGATTTATATAAAAAACATTTACAGTGGCTCATTAAACCAATTAATTTTAATAATTAAAAGATGTAGAAAGAGGCCCCTAGAATCAAAATCAAATTTACAATTCCAACGATATGATCATAATTCCACAAACATGTATCCCATGTAACCTTAGAAGAAGTTACTAAACCAAATTTCCATGAAATCACTAAATAAAATCACTCAGCAATCATCCATACTCATCAATTTCATACTCTAATCAGTTCTTAACTACCATCATGGACATATCCCAAGGAAAGACTCGCTTGAGTACAATAAAAAGCCAGAAATTATGCAATAATTTTGAAAAAAGTTTGACCATTTTATTGAAAAAAAGTTTAAAAGTAGTGGGAATTGATGAGCTTTACAATTAAACACAGCTTACACAGTCAAGAATTAACCCCCTCCCCCACACTTAAAACCCAACTTTGTCCCCAAAGTTTACTTCTACATATGGAGACAAAATATTGATCAATTAAGGTTAAAAATATATTTTCAAATAAATAGATTAATGAAATGTATAAATGGGTCTCAATGAATTTCAAAAATGTTGTTTGCCACAATGAATAAATAACCAGCAGGTTCAAATCCAAGTATTTTCATAAAAATTTAGTCTAGTAATAAAAATTTTCAATGCAGTTCAAACAATTTCATGTAAATTTTGTTAGTGAATAATGACAAGGGTGTGAAAGTTAACAGATTGGGTTCAAATGGGTTTTCAATGAAGCAGAATGATGCATGCTACACACCCATCAGCCAAAATAATTTCAATGAAACTAAATTTACACTCTGCATGTACCCCCCCACACTTAAATACAAACAGTGGAAAGATTTTATCAATGAGCTACAGATTATAAAAATGAGGAAAAGTAGATTTTTTTCCTCCCTCTAATACAGTGACATGCAACAGAATTTTTTAAAACATACCAAAAATTTTAAGCAAGCAGAATTTTTTTAACAAAAACAGGAGCAGAAAAATAAGTGCAACAAGTTGAAGTACTTCCCTGACTAAGCTCTTGTCCAAAAATGACAATGGGAATTCAACTCTTTAGATGATAAAATAATCATTCCTAAAATCACAGAGCATATATTAGCATATATGAGCATGAAAAGCAGCACTTTATTCAAAGTAAAATAAGAACATAACAAAAGTAAACACAAAGAAAGATCATGGGTTGACTCCCATGAAGCACTGAATTTTAAGTCTTCAGTTAGACTTTATTTAATTAAAATTTTTATTTATTAACAAAACAAGACCGTGGGTTGCCTCCCATGGAGCGCTAGGTTTACAGTCCCCAGTCAGAATCACCTAGCAGCTAACAGTAGTAACTAGGTGGATGTGGTTTCCTTAATAGAAACCACCACATGTGTTTGGCCCATTTATTTTTAACATAACAGTGATGATTGTGGGAAACAAAACATAAGCAGATAAAAATGGAATTCTCAAAGCCTGAATTAACCCATAAGAAGCACCCTTTAACAGTAATTGATATAGTGTTGTCCACTACCAGTTTTGTTTCAGATTTATCAAAAGTTGAGTTCTCATGAAGGGACAACATAGTACTAGGTGCTTCAAATGGTGTGGCATTATTTTCATGGCGTTCTCTCTCAACATCAACACTCATAGATCAAATTAAAGGGTTCTTGTGGGTGAATACTGAATAGTAGGTTCAAAAGGGGATTCAATAATGTTCTGAACAGAATCATGAGCATTAGAACTCAAGTATAATTCCCCCTCTGGACTACTATCAGTATCATGAAAAAGCTCAGAACCCTACACTTGTGAGGATGTAAGTGACAAACAAGAAAGAGAATTTATTTTATCACTAAGTGGTTCAGCTCTAACAATGTTATAAATCTCTTCCAAAAGATCCTCATCTGTTAACTCAAATTGAACATCTAATGCTTCTTACAAATCAACTCTACCTAATTCCAGTGTGTGTTCATCCTCTCTTTCAAGTTCAAGTTCAAAAGTCTCACTTTCTAAAACCATGTCTGTAGTGTGTTCAAGAAGGTTCAGTTCAGGGGAAGAAAAGTTCAACTGAGCTTCAATTAAGTCTAGTTCAAGATTATTAAAATTCAAACATTTTTCCCTAGGAATGACAACACTACTTTCCATTTCAGTACACAAAGTTTCATAAAAGTGATCACTATGAGAATAGGGAAATGAAAACTCATCAGTTAGTTTTTCATCAAAAATCATTCCCTCATCCTCATCATCCAAAAACAGTTCAGAAATTATTGGGTTTGGAGTTTCAATACATGAAATAGAAGTTTTCAATTAAGGTTCAAAGAATTGAAATTCTGTGATTTACAGCTTAAGGTTCTCTTCCAAAGTGTACCCAATATCAAGTTCAGGCTCAATGTTCAGAATTTCAAGAAATTTTGGTTGAAGATTTTTAACCATTCATATTTTTAGTTTCAAGTATATCTTCCACCCGAGTGACCTTATTCTTCAAACTCCTAAAATAGTGACTTTTCTATAATGTAGGAATTATGAAAATAACTGCGCTATCTTTTTCAATCTGTTTTAATTAAGTTTCAAAATCGTCCAACTCAAAACCATTAAAGCACTTATTGTGGTTTTCAATATTATTATCTTGATTCGGTGAGCTGGTTATTTCCAGATTAGGTTCAACAGTGTCAGATTTTTCAAAATGGATGTTTTGTTGCCCAATTTCAAAGTCACTCTCCTCTTCAACATGATTTTCAAATCTTTTATAGACATTTTATTTTTCTTTTTCTTCAAATTATTCTTGTTCTTTTACGCTTTGTTATAATTCTAAGAGCATATATTACAATCTTTTTAGTCATTGATAACGCTCTTGAGAATATCTAATTTGAATTTCATGTGTTTTAGTTAACCAATTTTTTATTAGTTCCATCCTAGCATCCAATTTAGAATCAATTAGGTCAATTTTAACTAGGGTGTTAGGACTGGGCTCAATGTTCTCATCTTCTTCAACGTAAAAATCTTGTTGTGGCTGGTTATAGACACACTGCTAGGCAGTGTGCCCATAATCACCACAAAAAACACAATAATGTCCAGTGCAGTGGTTTGAACCTTAAAAACATTGTATTTTTTTAAAATTTCCAGATTAAACACACAGAGTTTCACAGTAGATGCAGATTTTTTTTCAAAACAACAAAAGCAGCAGAAACAGTTCAAAGTAGTTTATTTTTAAAACAGTTTTTTAAAATGATTTTATAATGTTTTTTTTTATTTTGATTATTTTTATTTTTATTTATTTTTTATTTTTATTTTAATTTTTTTTTGAAACCCTAGACACTCAGTGTGTGCCTTCCCCGGAAACGGTGCCAAATTTTGAACTGGTCGGAGGTTGTCACGGCCCTCAAAATTACATTTATTAACCTTCACTACTACAGTGGTGGAGGGTCGAACCACAGAAAAGGCAGACGAAAATTCTAAGGTTTTGAAACTAAAAACCTCATTGTTGTCAGCAGTGAGGTAGGAATTTGTTTTCTACTTTTCATTTTTTAATGTTGTTTTTTATTTCTTTTTTATTAAGTAGTAGGAAACAAGTTTTGGAATTTCACTATTACCTATACTGGAAACAATACACAAAAAATGAAATAGTGAAAACTAAAAATAAATAACGAAGGGTACATGAGTGCTAAGGGTAGATCAAAATTTGCTCGAGAGATTAGAACACCACTAGCTTAAAATGAATGGTAGTAATTTGATTAAACTCACACCTTAAAAATTAGTTGTTAATTCTTCCTCGCCAGAAGAAATAACACTCTGTAAGATAGTTTTCAAAGTTCCCCACTTCAATAACCACATACAGAAAATTGCTTAAAAGATGTCAACAGAAAGCTACCTCACTGATAGTTTCTGTTGTTTCCGAATTGAATGTTTTATGGATTGTCTCAATGATCGATCTCACCAAAAGATCACTGATTTAGAATTATGTTATTGAAGGTGTTAATTCAATATTTATGTTCAAGAACCGGATTCAATCTTGCCGAAAGAATCAGATTCTCATTTAAGAGATTAATTGATGATAAAAGTTTCAACCAATAAGTCTCCAAACTCTCGAGCAAAAGAAACTAAGATAAGATCATTGGAAACATATTAGTAGCTAGTACAATGTAAAACATATATAAACAGAGTAAGAATGATCCTCCCTCTAAAGATGAAGATCGTGTACTGCTGCTTCGCTTTTGCAACTCCTATCACTGGTACTACTCTTCGGGTCTCTCGGGAGTTTTTCACTCCTATGTGTGGCGTGGAATGTCGAATGAGAGTCTCCGATCGTTCCCCAAAGAATGATTCTTGCTCTGCTTAAGTATCTACTATCATCCATTGCATGTCACTACCGCATCTTCCACATTCTCCAAGAGTTCTTCACCCACACACCGCACACATGCGTTTAACCCGCGACAGGCACGTCACGCGAATTTTTCCCTTGTAACTAACTCCGGATGTGTTAGTTGGATGAACCTGGACTCATTTAAGTCCCTTAGCTAAAACTGCATAGTTAGAGAAGAGAAATAAATAAAAATGACCATAAAGGATGAAAATTGTTATTTTTTAGGTTAAGTGTTAAATTACTTGTAACAAGTTAACTTAAGTTAATTGATAATTATTAGCCTTTAAATTATTAACTATGCTAAAACATAAATTATTAACAATTTATTAATTAAATTAATTCAATAGATATAATTAATAAGTTATTAATTTTATTATTTTTAACTAAGTTATTAAAAATTACGACATAAACAAAGAGGTAATTAAAAAAAACTTTTCTTGTATTAGTTATTTTTACTCACATCATTAATTATTATTATTGTAATTACTATTTAAGATGTAAAATTATTCCATTAATCTATTAACTAGTTTATTTTAATTTAGTAATTAAAATTAATACTTAAGTTTTAAATATTTTTTTACTTAATAAGTATATTTTATAGTTTATTTATAATTATTAATAATTATACATTTATACTATTAATAGTTAATTAATTTATTATCAAATCTTATTATTATTTTAACTTTGTAATATAATTTATAATTTATTAATTTATTAATATTATAATTGTTTAATTTTATTACTTTTATAAATTATTTTAATTTATATTTATTTGACTTAGTCATGTTAGCTTTTATGTAAAGTTAACATTACATAAAGTTAAATTTACTTTAGCTTTTTCTTTTGTTTTTTTATCTTTTTAATTTACATTATTTATACTTAACTTCTCTCCTTTTTGTTTAATATTACTTATACTATTATTATTATCTTATGTTATTATAATTTTCTTTATTCATTTTTTTATCCTCCCTTCTTCCTCCCCCAAATACACGGTGCAACAGGGGAGGGTTTCAGGATTCTTTTTTTTCGGTGCTACAGGAGCAGCGGTGCGGTGCAGAGCAGGTGTTGCGGCTTCCGCGGCAGACCTCCTAGTGCGGTGCAGACAGACTCCCGGTTCCTTGCGGTGGCAGACTCCTCCTGTGAAAACCACGAAGTAGCGGAATGAGGTACAATGACATCAATTCGGTTAAGTTTCAAACCAGAGGATGTCTCCACTTTGCAGCGACACAGCGACGGCGCAACTCGGATCTCTTCCACGGTTCCAGCTCTGCGCCAACAGGGTGAAATTTCTCTTTGGTGCCAGTAGCAGACCCATGACGACCCTCCTACAGTGGCGCAACTCCTAAGTTGCTCGGCGAGATCAGATTCCTCTTCCTCGGGCGACGGCGCGGCCTCCTCCTCCTCGGCGGAAAGCGGCCTCTAAAAGGGGTGAAAATATAGGACTATTGGCAGCATAAAGGGGGGCATGGGTTGGTGAGGGTTTAAGAGAGCTGACGGTGAGGATTGAGCAGTGGGGAATAATCGTAACAGTGAGGAAGGAAAAAGGGTGGTAATGGTGAGGTGCAAAATGGGTCCGCGGAGTATAATGGTGAGGTGGAAAAAAATGGGTAACGGTGAGGTATAACCCACCGATAGAGTGCAAGGTAATGGTGAGGTTCTGCGGGGAAAGGTCTACCGGTATAAATAAAAAATAAGTCACCGACACTCAAAAGCAGAAGGTCACCGTTAGTGAATAAAAAGAAACATACCGTTACACAATAAAAATAAAAGCTCAGCGGTGCTGCAAAGGGGGTCACCGTTACAAATAAAATAAAAGGGGGTCACCGTTACAACAAACTTATATAACTAACGGTGACCTTTTAAAAATTATTTTGTACTAAAAATTAAAACTTATACAATATAAATATGAATAATGAAAACAATTAATTAATGATTTGTATCATAAATTTATAAAAGGATTTTTATTACTCATTTAAATATTAAAACCACACCTAAGATTATTAACTAAAAACACATAAGCTAAGAACTGAATAATTAATAAACTAAAATAATAAAATAATTAAATTGAAAATACTATATAAATTAATTAAAGAGTATCGGTAGATGAAAATATAAAGCATCAGTAACCCAATAAGTCACCGCAAGCTATTATCTACCTCATAGGTAGACTAAATTCAAAATTCAGTGTCTTAATAATTAATCTGCATACATAAAATAATATAATTAATTCTTAATAACTCTTAATTAATTAATTTAATAACTAATTTCACACAAATAATTAAGGGAGAACCATTTAATTAAATTAAAAAGCACACATAACTTACTTAGATGATGACCTGGAAGACAAGACACATAAAATAATAAAATTAACCTATTCTAATGTAACTTAATTAGAAGATTACTTAATAAAATAATGTCTAAGTTAATTAATTAAAATTTTGTTGATTAAATAATTGTTTAAATAGATATTAACTATTATAAAGTTAAGCAGATTTGTAATAAACCAAACTAAATACTCATCGTTGCTTATAAAATTAATGTGCTTACCGGTAGAAATGAGTATCGGTGATAAGGGTCACCGATAGAGGCAGAGTCACCGATAGAGGCAGAGTCACCGATAGAGTGTACCAGTAACCTGCTATCGGTAGCTAAGCTACTGGTAGTCTGGCATACCGAGATAAGTTTTATATAACATTAAAAATTAAAATTAAATTAATTAGAAAACTCAATGATTAATAATATTAATAAATTAAATAAAACAAAAAATAAGGATTTAATTAAACAAATTGAAAATTAGTTATATTAAAAACACATAAACAATAAATCAATTATTTTAAGGTCCAAAATTACATACAATGTTATAAAAAGTGAATATTTAACAAATTTAATTATAAAAATACAAAAGTTCATTTATTTATTAAAAAGTGTTAAATTAATTAAAAAAGTTGTATAAAAATTAATAAAAAGATGTGGAAAACTGAGTAAAAATAAGGCCACATCACCAGCCATCCCCATAAAACACTATACATAAATGAGGTTTTTCAGCTGCTCCCCGGAAACTATTTCTCCCACCATCTATGTGTTTACTGATCTTCATATATCTGAGATAACATGACCCATGAAGTGAATCTAGAACATCCAAAAGAAACATTATGAGTTCTTGGGATATAATTTATTCTCTATTAGTGTGATCAATAAAATCTCTATATTGTTGGAAAGGTCATATCGAGTTTGAGAATACACCAAGATATCGACCAAAAAGACGACCAAAAAAATCATTGTATGGATGGAACACATGGTTCATCATTTTCATTAAAATTGTTGACACATTTATGAGACCGAAATACATAACCAAATACTCGTATAGTCCATAGCTACTCTGAATGAATGTAAGAGGAATATCTAATGGTCTGATGTGCAACTTATTATAACTAAATAACAATTATATCTTCAAGAACAAATCGTATCCGCAAAGTTGATCCAATAGATCATCAATCCATGGCAAGGGATATCGATTATTTATCATCAACTGGTTTAGATTTTGTTAGTAAACACTAAGATTGAGGGTATCATCCTCCTATATCGCAAAATGGATTGGAAAATCCAAGGGATATGTATGGATTACATGAAACCCTTTGCCTAAATATCCTCCAAATTCATCTTGAGATCCTATTAAACTTGTGTCATCATACAATAAGGAGGAATAGACACCGATTCCACTCTTGGAATAAGCTCAATAGGGAAATATACCTCTCTCTATAGAGGTATAAATGAAAAATCCTCTATAATGTCATATTAGAAATGATCCAACACTGGAGTAATGTCCATATGTGAAGTCCTCCAGACATCTAGAAAAAAACATGAAATCTGGGTTGTCATTCCACTAATTCCTTGATACTATGGTCCAAATCGGCATGCTTATACATCTCATTCGCCCTTTTATAGAAAAGACACACCCCCTGGTGATGTGGAACTCACCATGCAGTTATAGTAGTCAAAAAAGCCTTAATGGGGGAAATCCAGTCCATTCTACAAATGAAATCAATTCATTTCATCTCTAATACATTTTGTTCCCATAGGATTTGACACACACCAACCTCAAGAGGTAAATCCTTGCACTGAAGTATACTAGTCGTCCTAATCCCCAACGGAGTGTCTAGAATCATAACATCATTATATGTAAATATGTTTAGCCCATGGCTCTCTCCAATGGATGCATATATAAAACTATGGGAATAACTTTTATCCAAAAGGGAAGAAGCTATACCTGAGGAAATTAGAAATGTAACTTTTACAATAGATGGTCTAGGATATTGATCCAATTGGGACTGCTCCATCTCAAAATTATGTCCTGTACGGTGACCCTACAACCTTTCATGATTAACCTGACCTGATCCACCATACAGTAGAGAAAAACATTTCATCTGACTACTGCGGCCAGCACCACCTACCGGACAAGTATGGACTAATGGAATCCAGTTCCTATTATGAGGGTAAATTGGTTTCCCTTCTCATGAATGTTTATTAATAACAGATCACATCTCACAAGTATTTGGTGAAAAAAACAATCAAAAAAGTTGACTATGAAATAGATTATCGAAAGACCAGAACTTAACTAGGTCCCTCAGTAATTAAGGTCTCATATACCCACTCTTCCCTCACTAGCAACACCTCACATGATTAGCATATTAAAAATTTCTTGAAAATAAAGGTAAGGAACATTCTACTATCGATCGATGGAGTACCAACCCTAGATGCAGAACCACCCTAGATCACACTTCTATCTCCCTCAGATTATGCAAAATAATCAATGCATAATTTACTATTGGTGTTGCTGATTTCAACCTGAAAACATTCACCAGTGATCAGATGTCATACCAGATAGAATCCTTTAATCTCCTATCCAAAGATAACTTGTTATCTACCAAAATATTTTTGATGCTCTTAATCTCTGTAATGTGAGAAGAATAGTCCATCCCTAAATGAGCACCTTTCTCTAAATTCATGAAATCATGGGCTTAGTTCGCCATCAACATCCTAGGGTTGAAGTAATCATATATGTTCTTATGGAACTCATCTCATGCCATATCCTGATGACCTCCCACCTGTGAGATAACATCCCACCATCACTATGAGAATCACATAACATGCATGTTGTGCGCTTAACCCATCTCCCAGGATATGTATTACGATGCTAGAAGAGTGAAATCATGCCCTCTAACCATGACTCTATATCCTAGGGTACTCCATCACAAAAAAATGTTGGAGGATGCAGCTGCTAGAACACACTCTTCAACTCGTCCATCATTGGAGAAGGATGTGAAGCTCCCATAAAAGACAACATCATCCTCATAAATTATTCATGGAACTTTACATCGACACCTACATTCGGTATAATTTATGGTGAAAAAATGTGTATGATGGGAGGACCTTCTAGTAGTCTCTGGTTTACCATTTCTAGTATCTGATCATCACCCTGCACCTGGAAAACACTTGGAGGACATCCTGGTTGATTTTAATTTCAAGTACAATCACACACCATTATTCAAAATTATCAATGATATAATCATAGAATTACAAGAAGCTAATTTTATAATCAAATAATTTATGTCTTACAAAATTTGTTTACACTACATGTAGATCCACTACACCGTGTGTTCCCTTAAGCCTTAACATGGGCATGTATCTCTTACCACATGGTCGTGTAACACCCCTAACTAATAGTTTGTTCCTCCTAAGACATGACATGTACATTAATATTCACGCCTACCCAAATTCATAGCAACTACTAGAACTACAATGTTCTCTCCTGCTGTAACATTACATGGCATGCACACATTACACACGACATGTACCATGTATGTTCCATCCAACTGTTCCATTAGTCAGACGACTGAATACACAGTCAATTACTACATGATGGGTAAAATCTTGAAATGGCGTGTACAACCAAATTTTCAACCACCAATGACATTAGAAACACATCTAGATACACGGCTAAATACAAAATTATGTTCACTCCCAATACACAACATGATCTATCAAATAATTACAAATCACGTGTCATTACTCACTCAGTATATCACATGGTCAACAACTATATGGTGTGTTCATACAGTACACATCATGTACATATGAAAATTCAGTTCATCTGTAATTGAATAACACATGTCATTTTTTCATAACATCACACACCTTGTTGTCCAGGTTTTTGGATAGTATGCCTTTAAAAATTCTAAAGAACCCCCATAATCGTAAAATTTTGGCCAAGGAATTCCATTTTCGGATCAGTGAGAGCCCATACACCTTGTGATTTCCAATATGGAATCTGTATTCATATTATTACTTAACACAATTCATTTATAGTTCAAAAATAATCCACCGACATCTAATCCTAGAGGGCCAAAAACACCTCAGGGAAAGAAACTTGGCATACATCCAATTGAAATGTTTCATATACCATTACCCTATCAAAATAAGATGTATTTTAATTAGCGAGTCTATCATAACAAAATGCGTACCTATCAAAACATAAATCACAACATCATGCAATCATTAATGCACTGTAAATGGTGTGAAAATGACATGTGACATATAGAAATTGTCTACAAGTTCAATGAAATGGAATAACCTCATCTCATCAGGTAGAATTAGAAATATAACCTCTATATAATCAATCATAACCTCAAAAAACAATTGAATCACCCAATGGATAAATTAAATCAACTAGAACAATTCCAAATCGGGATGAAATTATAATATGTTAGTTAACATGGATTCTCCATATACATGGGGTAGATACTCCAATAAACATCTTATTACAAAAAACATATTCCTTTATATCCTAGTATAAAGGATCCATATAGTTTGGAAATGCAGAAAAATAATATTGAACTTAAACCACTTTCTAATGTCTCGGATCTGGGTGTCATCCAAATGTTCTCCAAACCTGATTAGTCACTTGACCGAAAGTGAATTTCCCCAAAAACCCGAGGATTTTGAATAGTAGTGAGGCCCATGGTCTGATAATGGAAAAATTATGACCCCATTGGAAGAGTATAAACAACCAAAATTAAATAGTAAACAATAGCAGAATTAGTAAAACCAAAAAATAGAAATAAACAATGGACGACTGGATTTAAATAAAAAAATTGACCCGATATGTATTTATGATGCATGGTATATGTATCTGAGAAAACAACCAAACAAGTCAAAATGAGGGAAGGAAATACAGAAACTAATGTACAACTGAAATAAGTAAACTCTAGAGGCATCATAAGCCTCACCTTTTTCCCATTCACTTCATATCCAATATAAATCAAGTATATGAGGATGAAGTGGGATTTCTCTTATCTATACATATAACCCTATATTCTGTTTTGGTCAAAAACAAGACCCATATAGTGTGTGAGAAGAACACCATTAGATAACTACCAAATGATATGCGCCTAACTATTAGTGAATATAAATACAGTAGGTAATATACAAAAATGAAGAATTAAATTAGGAAGTACTCATTATTTAATTGTACTAATTTTTTTAATTACATTCATTTACATTTATAATAATTCCATTAATTCTGTATGCTCAGGATCTAGCCTATGCTTTACATCCACCAGTGTAATAGTAACATACCAAATCCATCAGAAGACCATCTAAACAATAAAGTTAGACTGATCCATGAATGTTCTTTGGCTTGAAATTATCCTCAAAATCACAGAATAATTCATAAATAACCCTCTGGGAAATCTATCATGGTTTAACCCCATTGGTTTAACATATCAAGTGACACCCTTAATTTCAATTCCATGTTTTTGTTCAAATCTTCATTCGGTTGAAAGTTTTATTTTGGTTTCTTGGGTGTTATGATTTTGAAATTTTGGTGTATCTTGGGTTGTTGATCTATGAACATGGTCTTGGGGTATTTTATCATACTAAGAGTCAAGTTTTATAAAATTTTTTAATTAGGATGTATTGATTTTGAGTTCGTGTTTTGACACTCATAGTGGCACAACTTGTGGGTTAAGTTGATGAGGTGGTTTGTACCTATGATTTGGATGTGTCTTGGTGTGAAAAGGTGGTTATATATTTGGTATTATTTGCCACTATTATAGTCCTATCAATCAGACTTGATTTCTTCCTAAGACCCTCTTGAAATTATAAAAAAATGGAAGGTTTTCGGGTGTCCTTAAGAGGCTGCATAGTTTGGCGGCATGATTTTCAAAATGCTACAAGAAAACCACGAAGGCCTGTACAAATCATTATAATATTTCTTAGTTTCCAATTTTCATTTTCGGAAATAAGTCTAATCCTCTCCATTCTTCCCCTATTCAACTCTATTAGCCATGTGAGGCCTCCAAGCCCCCTCAATCTCTAATGGAACCAATCTTTAAGGGGGGTTTTGTTGGGGAAACCCTATGAATTATTAATGTAAGTGTTTCATTCCTAAATTTATTCTATTTACTTAGGGTTTCGTCCCACATTCATGATTTTCATAAATGTACAGATGTTAGTGTTTGATCCTAGGGTTTTATTTGGAGTCTTTTTTTGGTAAATCATGATGTTCTAGGTTTCTCTTCATTTCCTTGGGGTGCAACGGTGGTGTTCTTGATGTTTCGCAATAGTATTTGATTGTTTGGACACAAAAGGTTGATGATTCCATGTGTTATCATTTAATAATGTGTTATCATGTTTTTTTTATTAGTTTAGCATGTTTCTAATCTATTTTATGTGGTTTGAAAATTATTTTTGGTTACAATGGTAATGTATTTAGCATTTATGTGACATTTTTGTTTGAAGTGTTTATTTTTCAAATGTAACTCATTTTTTATCTCTTTTGGTAGTTTTATAAAAAGATTAAGGGATTAATTAGTTGTTGAATAGGGCTTTAAATTCTAGTTTGGAAATGTTTTAGTATCATATGGGCCAAAAAAGTTGGCGTTGAATGGGTGTTATGTGTAAAACCGTGTTTTACTACTTGAAAGTGTTTATGTAAATGTGTGTCTTCATGTGAATCTTTTGTGGCATTTTTAGGTAATTTTATGGGACCTAGTGGTAATTAAATTAATGATTAAAGGGATTACAATTCATAATTTGTTGTTTCTTGGTGTGATTTTGGCCATGAAATAGGGTTTTGAAAAGTTTTTTTTATGCGCAAAACATAGTTATACCCCTTGAGGTAGTTTTGTGAAATTTTTAAGTGTTTTATTTGGTATGAAAAGTGGGTAATGGGTCTATATGTACTGATTGGGTGAGTCTATTCATCTAATATGTATTTTTGAATCGTAATGTGGTGATTTCAGATTTCAAATATTATTATAATGTTTTATAAATTGTTGAAATTTTTTACTAAATTGTGATGTTGGTGCAAAAATATTATTTTGAAATGTTTCATGTAAGATTGATGATAATATAAATTTTGAAGTGGAGAAGGGTATTATGTGATATGTGATGGCTGTTATGTGAGTTAGAATTTATTTTAAGGGTCTTATATAATTGTTAAAAGGATTTGTGGACATGTTAATGAAATGTGAAAAGTGTTGTTGGCTATTTGGGTGTGAGTTTGATTTCAAAATCAATTTAAATAAAAAGGGGGATTATCTGACTTGTGTGATGTACATGTGTGATGTTTGGGGAATGTCGAATTTTCTTGTAAAAATTATATATCTTCGCTTGCTGTACTTGTTTGAGAACAAGAGGGAAGGCCTATTATCTTGGTGGGTGGTCATATACTAGTATGCTAGTGATCCCGTGGCGTTTGGCCTCAGTTACAGGTATCATGGTTGAAAATTACAACATAATATAAACTGTGATGATGATGATGATGGGGATAATTTAGGTTGTGGGTATGATCCCAAGTTGTGGCTTGTGTTCCCATGAACACATATTGTGATGGTTACTCTCACCGAGATATGAGGTACCTGGGACCCACACTGATCTAGTACATTGGGGTTATTTTTCAATTTATTATGCTCATTAGATACTTTTTGATTACCTTCGACAGATGGCTTGGTTGGCTATAAAATTCCGTAGCATTGACAATATTTATAATAGTGTTTATTTTTGAAAATATCCCACTTGAAAACTGTTAGATTTAAATTTTCATCTTTAGAAATTGTAACATGTATTTCTTGTTCACAAACAATGAATATTTTTTATATTTGAATATTTATCACATAGAATATTTTAGTGGTGGTATCGTAATATGATTTGGTTAATACCATATATACACATTTGTGTGTAATTAGACTTGGTTATTTATGTCACAGGTTTGGGTACATCTTTTGGGCCAATGTTTCGTCTTTAGTGGACCTTCGTGATGACATGTTGTGGATATTGATTGAGAGTGGTGGCTCAAGACATGTGTAGGTTCTTGGGCTGTAATTTCGTGGTAATGTACCTTTTTTAATTGTCTAGAAATATTGTTTAAAATTATGTAATTCAGTTCATAATTTTAGTATAAGTTTTTTTGGTTAGAAAAATCAAAATTTTGTTTTATGGTTTCGTTTGATGTTTTATGTTTATAAATTTAGGTATATCATTCCCAAATTTCTTTTTATGATACATGGGCTCTTTTTCCAACCCATGGGGATTAGGAATTCCCTTTGGTCCTTTTCTTGGGCTGGGTTTGGCAGTAGTTTTAGTGCAGACCAGATTCAGTTAGTGAAACAATGGTATCAAAGAAGGATCACGTTGACTCTTTGGGTCATGTTATATGGGGAAGGGTTTTGATAGTCTGAAGATAGGATTATCAGGACATGGAATTCTGGTTATGGGTAGTGTGCCTCATCACCAAAAAACATGATGAGATTCATGTCACAAGGGAATTTTAGTATTTATATGAGTCCATTGGTTTTCGTGGTTTTAGGATGATTAGGGGAAATGAAAATATAGTTGGGAAAATGGTATAAGTAAGCTCATAGGGACTTGAAATCCAGTGGGGGTGGGGAAATTTCCCTAGAACACTCTATATTATATTGAAGTGATTGGTGTATGTCCACCAACTATATGTCCATGTCACCCATTAAAACTAGTTTCCTCTTGCATTGTTATGTGTTATTTAGTATTGAAATCAATGATGTTCAGTTTTAAAGAAAAATGACATGGTTTAAAGAAGCATAATGTTTTTTTGAAATTATTTTCCAATAAACAAGGAATGGATTGATTTATGAAATTGTATATATGAATTTTTAGTATGGTTTTGAAATGGAAAATGGTGTGTTTTTACCTCTTTTGAAAGAAGGAAATTATCTTAATGACTGTTTTGAAAAATTGTTCCCATTAATGTTATCTAAACTATTGAAAGGTGTTTTTATGGGATTAATTTTTTTTTCGAAATTAATGTGAATATATTGAAAGTGAAATATAATCTCAATAGATTTGATTTGATGAAATGATTAATAACCTATAAACTGCAGTTCTGATCTCTTGGTTAGCAGTCTTGAGAAAAAAGATGTATTAGTTTACTATTTTTGGTACTGAAAACGGGGGTGAATTTTTGTTTTAACCTTCAGTATTCCAATGAGTAACCAAATTAATTGGGATCATATGGGATGATGGATTTTTACTTAAATGACTGCATGAGTGCTGAGATAGATATGATGAGGGTACTCAGTGTGGCATAAAAACCTGCATGTGTGAGGCCGATGGAGTACCATTGGAAGATACGCAAGCTGCTAAACTATTTTTTTTCAAAGAAGTGTATTTGAAAGAAAATATGATGTCTTTATGATGGGTTTCATAGGTTTTGTATAATGTGTTTTTGAAAAATTAATATGTTGTGTGATGTTTTTATTCAAAAAACCCCTCATGTTTAAATGGCGTTTTGGGTTTGTGTTCGGTCAGTAAGCTAGGTTGAACGGCTGGTTAGTGGTATTTTCTGAGAAAATATTGTGAAGCCTTTATGGTGGTTCCCCTCATCTTTTAAATTCTATTTTGTGGAATTTTTTTAACAATGGAATATCTAGGATCTATCCTTGGGTTCTCTTATTGGGTAAGGAACACCCATATTAAGGGATAGTGCACGACTGAAGTGCATCCCTGGTTGTATCAGTGTTGTAAAATCCTCCCATTGATAAATGTATTGAATATTTTATCAAGCTTTGTAGAATTTTTCTATGCCCTTTTCTTTTTGGTTTTGAAGATTCTGTTATAGAGGGAGAGTTATTGGGGAAGGTTGAGAGAGACATTAGTTTCTTCAGTTACATAATTCCTCTAAGGTGGAAGTAATCAGGTTTTGTTAATGTGGATGACTATCTACATTATGTCTAAGAGGGCCTATGGGTCCTTCATAGTTTCTTCAAAGTAGGGGTTCACGTTTTACCACTAGTGTGGGAAATCTGGACATGATAGGTTATAGTTGAAACATTATGGAATTGTGTAATCTTTGGGGATGTTTCAAAACGAACCCCCATAGTGTATTGTTTAAATTAGTTGTAATGGCCATGTCGGATGACTCCTTGGGATGTCATGCGATAGTTTGACTGTAATGGTGATGTCGTACAATATTTTTAGGGTTTTTGATTTGTATGATGTGTGTCTCAATTATAAAATACATGAAATTATTTATTTAGATGATGGTGTTTATATATATCCATTCCACTTTTCATTTCTCAACCGAAGTATCAAGGGGTTATGTGTCTGAATATCCAAAGAAATTGATTCATTGAAATTTTTGTTTAAGGAAGGATGAGTTTGGGGTGTGTTATGTCTTGGTAAACTTGTGTGGGACTACAGTGTTGTTTTTTGTGAAACTGAAAGAAGAAGATCCATAGAGGGGATTCTAAAGCCTAATTGTGAGGATGACATTGTTTCATTCTTTTGGGATCTAGCCATTTCCTTTAGATTGATGCCAGAGCATATTCAGTGGAAATCACAATGTTGTTTAAACCCATATAAAATTTCCTCTCATCTGTATCAATAATTGGAAGAGTTTAACCCTTTGGTTTCTTCATCATGAATATATTGTTCCCTTTCAGTGGAAAAAGGATGAGGGACATGCACCCATGTCATCTCCCAATGTCATTCCCTCCCCCATTAGAATCCATTGGCATTTTGGAGAATGGTTTTACAGATGACTAGACAGTTTGACAGAATGGTTTCTGTAGAGACCTTTTTTTTCATGGAAGACATTGTAATATTCCTATGAATAATTCCAGAGCTGTGAGTGAAGACGGCGTGCGATTCCGAGGCCTAGCGTGTCCATATATAATTTTATAAAAATATTAAGTGTTTTTATACTGTGCACGTGAAGGGGTTTCATTTTCTTCTAACTGGAAGATCATATCGGAAATAAAAGGGCATGGTTGCGTCCGAAGCATGCAGTTTACCATAGTAAGGGTGTAAAAGTTGCGAGCGTTGGACTGCTATGATAGATGTCACTCAGGGGAAAAATCATCATTTTGAAATGATAACTTAGTGTTTTTTATCACTACTGTTCTTTTCAAATTAAATTCGAACAAGGTCTCTAAATGTGGATCCATGACATCCGTTGAGTTCTTAATGGGGTGTATTGACTATGTGTTATATAAAATTGGTAGGCGTAGAGGTTTCAGAATCCATGACTATCGGCAGAGTCTCATAGAGGTTATAAATTCATTTATGAGTGAAATTAAGGGAGAAACCCTAATTTACCTTCTTATCTCACACTCTATCTCTCTTGTTCTTTGGCATTCTTCATTGTTCTTTGCTAGATTGAGGAGTATACTCCAGTGGATTGAATTGGGATCGCAGCGGGTGCGTCACAAGTGAAGAATGATCGGATCGAGGTAGTCTTTCGGTTGATTTTCCACTCCTTCATCAATTTCTGCGGTTTTTGTCAATTTCATCATTTTACCTCTATAATTTTAGAATTGGAACACTGGATGAACAAACAATTCCATAGTCCGAGCCCCGTTCTAAATCTCGTTCTTGAGCTTTCTTCACCCGTTCTTCACGGTTTGACCAGATAATTATTCGGCATATCAAAAACTCAACGAATCACCAAGCATAGGATAGTTCTGTTTGACCCTGAATTCAAGGATCGTTGCTATTCCCATAGTTTTGAATTTGGGTAATGAGGGTAGTCTCGACAGTCCACTATAGGGGGCCACAGGATCACCGCTAGCGGTGGCTTGCGGCAGCCGCGGTAGGGGGTGCAGCGCTGAGGTCCGGATTTGGCAGCAGGCGGCTGCATGGAGGTGGCTACGACATGGCGTATAAGGGACCAAGTGAGTCGGTTGTCCCAGTAGGAATCATTGGTGAGTCCGGGAGGGGGCAGAGCTGCGGGCTCCGGTAGGTGCTGTTGAGCAGGCGACATCCGTTGGAGGAGCCGAGCAGGGCTGGCTGGTGCGGGCAACAGAGCACAGTGGAAGCACGGTATATGGCTAGAGGAGTGCAGTTGTGAACTGTGGGAGGTAGGCATCCAACGGCTTCAGCCTATCAAACTCAGAAGGAGGAGCCTGAGGCGCTGACCTCAGTTGTGTGGAAGAGACAAGGGCTTGCGTATGATGGGGCAAGCTAGCGTGACATGGAAGAAGACCGGCCCTTTGGCCGGTCTACATTGAAGAACCAGACCTGCGGCAGGTCTCGTGTTGCTGGGGCAGGGCGTAGCCCACCGGCTATGATGATTTTGTCCAGAACCGAGGCAGGGCCATGGGCCAGTGGTCTAGAATGGGCCAGCCAGTGTGAACAGGCCCTGTTCGAACCCTTTGTGTTCCAGGGACGGTAGTTCCTAAACCGCGCATCTGTTTAATGCGCCGTCTGCAGCTATGGGTTTGTCTCTTTGAAATAGACTTTTTTTGTTGGGTTTTTTGGTTTTTTGGTTCTCTACCTGATGACTGGTGATCCAGGAGGTCCGTTTGACACACCATTAAAGGCGTTATGGCCCTGGAGTTGAGACGGTCCTTTCAATGTTGGTACATAACCATTGAGGTTTGGTTTCATTGCTCAGTGGAACGAAACACATAATGTGATTAATTAATTAATTAATTATTTATTTATATATTTTTTTGTCGGTCATAACATTTGGTTGGGATGTCCGATTGACGTGTCATCAGCGGTAGTGTGACAGCAGTACCAGTGCAGAATTTTAGAGATGAATCTCGAAGTGTTCGAGTTGGAGACAAGGTGCGGGCCCCACAAGTCCTAGTTCAGTCGTTTTATAGGGAAATACCACTTTTTCACCTGACATCCTTTTGGGTAGTTTGAGTACTCATTTTTAATTGTTCATCCGAGGTGATTGGGCTGGCGCAATCTGCCCGCCTAAATTTGGGACCGAGGCGTGGGCCCCATGAGGCTGCTTTCAGACGTATGTTGTGTTTTTCCAACATATACATTATAAGCCCTTTCAGGGAAAATGAATAGCCTAAGCCTCATGGTTATCTATAAGGAACACAATTGTATGATCTGTGTGACGTGTTTCGTGGTCGGGTGTGGGCCCCACATGAGACCATTTGCATAACGCGAGGAGTTGCAGCTTCTGCATCCGAAGACTGTTTTAGGCACTGTCAGCAGTGTTTTGATGTTGGTATTTTGTTGAAGTTGGCTAGGGTTCTTTCTGGCATTGAAGAAGGACTTAAAAAGTAAGCCCACAGGCCGTCTATTATGTTGGGTGCAGTGTACTGTGAATTTTTCATCATACGTCTGTTTGGGGTATATGAATAGTTGATTTGGCATGTTTTTCTGAGAGAATCACAATAGAGCATTTTCCCTAACCTTTTCTGGGACCATGGTGTTGGCCCCAGAAGACGTCATATGAGCATAAAGCGGTGTTGAATAACTTTTTTTTACAGGTTTCTGTTTCCAGCGATTAAGTAGTCTATCTCACTTGTATTTCCACGAGGATTACAACTGTGTCATCTATATGGGAGACCAGAGCCTCTTTCTAGATCTTATTAAATGTAGAAACATGAAATGGAATTGGTCCGAGGTTCCGTTGATGCAATCTGAACCTATGCACAGTAGCGGTGTTAGTGACACCTAGTGATAGAACGAGTAGTGCGTAGTTATTGGACCAGTTCCAGGGATTACCCTCTAGCAGGGCTGGGAGTGGGTTACCAATTGACGTTATGGTTTACCCTCCAATGAGGTTGTGAAGTGGGTTACCCATTGATATTATGTTTTACCCTCCAACGGGCCTCAGCAGTGGGTTACCCATTGACCTTAGGGTATAACCTCAAGCGGGTTTGGGCAGTGGGTTACCCTTTTTCTTTATGTTTTAACCTCTAGCAGGGCTTGGCAATGGGTTTCCCGATGACCACATGGGGTTCACCCTCTATCTAGTCTAGGTATTGGGTTACCCGATGGATTCTTTTAGATACAACCCTTTCTATGAAGCTAGTCAGTGACTTTTTTTGTGGTTACTAGAGCGGGATCCTTGGTTGTACGAATCAGTGATGAGACAACTTTGTCATACGGGACTGTTGGGCATCATTGATGGATATTATTTGAACTACTCGCGACTTTTCTTTGTCTGACCTTGAATATAGAGATCCCCTTACACACTCATTCGAGTTTCATGTTGAGAATATATATACACCCCACTTTGATCCCACTACTTGTGTTCAGTTACTCTCCTTCTAAGAGGGATGAAGACGCGTGGGGTATGCCATGTGCTTCCCATGTCTAGATCCCCTTGGTTGGATGAGCCTGCTTCCTTTTTGTAGTCGGGTTGAGCTACACTCTCTCTATTGTACTCTTACACTGTTCTTTGTTCTGTCTAATTCTCACCATTTTAGTACCTCCTTTTTTACTCCCTCGAGCTTTCGAGGCATCCTACTGAGTATCTTTATACTCATCCCTATTAGGATTTCCCCGCATTTGGTGTTCCCTTCTAGATGATGGATAGGTCGATCGAGACTATGGAGGAACATAGAGGACACATGATATTTGGATTCGTTTAGAGGTCACAGTAAAATTTTTAGGTGTGAGACTCACCAGCTGTTTACTTTTTTTAACTCTTTCCAGGTTGTGGCACCTTTCTAGTTGGGAACATGTTTTTATCTTTAATGTTCTGTTTAATTGTTAGTCCACTTTTAAGCACTATACCTATTCTTTTTTTATAGGTCGATGCATGCTTTTTGGTTGGGATATTGTAGTCTGTACTTTGGTTTCATTTTTACTCTGCGCTTTTCAATTGTGTGGGCTGTGTGTGTGTGTACAGGTACTTAGGCAAAGGCCTCCCCAAGATTTTTACGCATTTGGTGCTGGTCGCTTTCCCCTGGAATATGGAGGCCGGCTTGGCGTAGTTGCGTCTTGAGATCAGTAGGGTTGGTTCGTGACAATGTTGTATCATAGGTGGTTCATTCCATGGGGCATTTACTGGAAATCCCTAAAAAGTAATTGGTTGTGTTATGGGGTGATATTTTCAATGTGTCTCGTGAGCAGCTCTCAGACCAATGAATCCAGTGATGGTGCGGCAGCACACATATCCATTCACCAGAACCCAGATAACCCGTTTGTTGACTCGGCACACTAAGACACTTGTTGCATGGAATTTGTTTCATGCAACATATGGGAGTGACTCTTTTACTATCCTTCTTGAGTCAGCTTCCCATCATTGTTTGTATATATATACTCATTTGACCACGATACTCCTTGATCAGATTTAGGATGTCTCTGTGATGATAGTTAGCTCGAATAAAGGCTTTGGTTTGTGACAAATAATCAGTAAGCGATGAGGCCTTAGTTCATGATCCATCATATGATTACCCTTTATCCAGGAGGACATGCAGTAGAACCTCCACCTATGGAGTAATAGATAGTACCTGAAGAAAAGGGTGACGAAGAGTGCATGCTAGGCATGCAACGTGAGTTCCATTGTCAGGGACCTCTGAGGTTCTACGGTGAGCCATACCCTTAGTCAATGAAGGGTTGGATAGAGTCGGCGGTTCTCCTCTTCAGTATTGTTCGGACACTAACAGGTTAGATGGTTGCTTTGATAGCTGGTCTTTTTCCACCAAGTAGTTTGGTGTTAGTAGAGCTAGGGTTACTCAGATGAATTATGAGTCGGTACTCAAATGGGAAGACTTCTAGCAGCTATTTCATGAGGAGTAATACCCCTCCAACATACGCTTTCTAAGGCTTCAAGACCGGCTAGAGCTTTAGTGGGGAGTGATGGCAGTGGATGATTATGTGACTAGGTTTGCAGACCGTACTCAGTACTCTTTGAATGTGGTCTACAATGGAAACTTGTGATCATAGAATATTGAGCGAGTTCTTGGTAGAGGAGACTCATTACAGCGTAGATCTCTTGTGCATCCTCACCCATATCAGGGTTCTAGAGCAGTCACTGGTGAAAGAGAAATTTCTATTAGAAGGAGGTCAATTGGCAGGGCCTTGACACTGGAGGTATCCCCTTGATCAGACTCAGTCACATGGTCGGGGCCAACACAGAGCACCAATACAGCCTAGCGAAGTCTAGTGCTATGTTTCTGATGTGCGAGGTCACCTGGCATGAGACAACCCAACCAAATGTGCGGTGTTTTCCAGATATTTGGTATATTCACCACCACAATATAGGAGATTTCATAATCATAGAACCCCCAGGTGAGGACATGGTGGTCACCAGTGAGGTGATGTTGGTAGAAAAGAAGAAAGAACTATGGTTCGCAGACGATGTTTTGAGGTCCTTCCGCCACAAATAGGCAGCCCATGTCAGACATAGGGAGTTGACGGATAGGGTCGCGGGAGGTAGTGTGCTATGGATGTCTACAGTCTTGCATCACACGAGATAATAAGAGGTACACTCTAAGTCTTTTTCTACTTTTCATAGTAGAACAGTGGAGATGCTGTGTGGGGGACTATTTTCATCTAAATCCTTGTTCATAGAGTTACCGAGGGTGATGCAGGGTTTTAGTGCACCCCTATGTTAGTGTTGTTCGACATTGATTTGAATGTATGGGAAAGAGGGGTTCTTTACCAACTGACACACATTTTTGTATATGATCAAAACCATGATGGAGAGTCGGTAACATCCAATGCAAATAGTATTGAGGTGCGGTGGATGAGTGCCTCTAACATGTGCATTCATTGAGGGGTTGTGCGGTGGAGTGTCAGAGCAGGTTCTAGATTTTCCAGTGGGGCTTTTCTGCTTGACCTTCCTTTGTTGAGGATCCACTAGTGGGTTTGGTAGTGTGCCTGTTTTGTGATTACTCTTCATCCAATATGGGCGAAGACATGTGGGGTATTCCACGTTCTTTCAGTGTCTATCCTCTAGTAGTTGGTTGAGTATTATTTCCTGCCCTGTTCTTTGGTACCTTATATGCTCTACGTCAATATTGATACCCTTATCATGTACAGGTCGTGGTGATAGACACCCCATAAATCGAACAACGTGATTAACTATGTGTTGCAGGTAGTGGTAGTATATTCCATGATAATTTGGTAATTCAATCTTCTGGGAGAGTGCTTTGTAGTTTTCTCAGACATCCAGTGTCTCAGGTGCGTCGTCACCTAGAGAGACTTGAACATGAGATGACGGTTCTGGTTGAAATTTCTGCAAGACTATGATTTCGAGGTAGTCTATGTTCCTAAAAAATGGCAGTTTTGTAGAATGTTCTCTTAGTAGAGATTCCCCGACTCCTCAGGTATGAGATGTTTCATAGTAGTTATCTTCCCTACAATTGATCCTATTGGACCAAGAGGATGAGTCTTTTCTTTAGTCAATGGTGTTGACTCATCATCTTTTTTAGCATGTAAGAGATTCACAGTTGTGATGCACCGACTTTGAAACTATTGTGACCGGATATACTTTTGTGTTTCACCAGATGGGTATTCTGAAGGAGGGAATCAAGTGACCATGTTCCAGGAAGAAATCGTGATTTCGGTCACGACGTGGAATGTATACGTTCGGCCGGAGAATTCCGTTGTGTATATTTGGGCCATCCAGTAATAGTGTACGAGATTGAGAGGTTTCCTACCGTCTTGCCCTACCCTCCAAATTGTAGGAGTGGGCGCACTATGTCTTCCATGTGTCGCATTTGAAGAGTTGTGTGCATGTTCCTACACATGTTATAGAATTTAGCAAACCATATGAGTAAGAACCATACTTTTGGTTCGCGTGTTGTGTCATCGTGGTGTTGTGCATTTTTTCATGGGTGTGGGAGAGCTAGGTGTGAGTTTTATATCCCGATTTTTTTTTCTCAGTTTTGACTTTCGGGGACAAAAAACATGAAGGAGGTAATGATGCATTGACCCGGTTTTTTCCTTGTCTGACATTGGAATATTCCAATGAATAATTCCATATCTAGGAATCAAGACGTCATTCGATTCTGAGGTCTGGCATGCTCGAAATTAATTTTACAAAAATATTAAGTGTTTTTATACTATGCAAGTGGCAGGTTTGTGTTTTCTCATACATGGTAGCTCAGATAAAAAATCAGGGGGCACGTTTGCGTTTGGAATGTGTCGTTATCCCTAGGCGGCGTGTCAAAGTTGCAGGCGTGGGCCTCCTATGAGATGTGTCACCGAAGGGAAAAAATTTCATATTGAAATGATAACATAGTTATTTTTATCGGTTTCATTGTTTTTAAATAACATTCGAACAAAGTCTCATAATGATAATCTGAAACTTCTATTGAGTTCAAAATGGGGTGTTTTTCCTAGGTGTGATATAAAATAGGCGGGCATGGCGATTTCTGAATCCTCGCTCATAGGAATAGTCTCAGGGAGGTTATAAGATCATTTAAGTGTAAAATTAAGTGAGAATCACTAATTTCTCTTCTCTCCCTCTCTCCATATCTCTTCCTAATTTTCTCCTGCATTCTCCACTATTCTTCACCGGATTGAGAAGAAAACTCTGGATGATCGATGTGGGATCGCAGAGGGTGTGTCGCTAGCGATGAACAACCAGATAGAGGTAGGATTTCAGTTGATTTTCCCCTCCTTTATTAATTTCTAGAGTTTATGTCAGTTTCATCATTTTAATTCTATAATTTTAGAATTGAGATTATGGTCGAACAATCACAGCCATCGTCGAAGCCCCATTCTAAATCCCATTCAAGAGCGTTCTTCACTCGTTCTTCATAGTTTGACCCTATAATTTTTCGGCACCTCAAAACCTCGACGAATAAATGAGTGTAGGATAGTTATGTCAGACTCTCATCACAAGGATCATTTCTATGCCCACAGTTTCTATTTTGGGTAATGGGAGGAGTCCCAGCAGTCCATGGAAGGGGCCCAACGGATCACCACCGGTGGCGGCGTGTGGCGGCCGCGGTTGGTGGTGCGACGGCGAGGTCTGGCTTTGGCAACAGGCGGCCATGTGGAAGCAGTTGCGGTGTTGTGTAGCAGGGACTATAGGATCCCGTTGTCCCGGGTGGCGGCATCGGCGAGTCTGGGAGGAGACGGAGCTGCGTGCTCTGGTGGGTGTAATTGAGTAGGCGACGTCCAGTGGAGGAGCCGAGTAGGGCTAGCCAGTGCATGCGTCGGAGCGCTGCGGAAGCACGGTGCATGACCAGAGGAGCGCGGCGGTAAGCTGTGGGAGGTAGGCATTTGGCGGCTTCAGCCTATAGTGCTCAGTAAGAGGATCCTGACACATTTACCTTGGGCGTGTAGAGGAAATAATTACCCACGATTGGCGGGTATTGCTGGCACAAAACGGACGATGACCGGCCCATTAGCCAGTCTTCATTGAAGAACCAAACACGAGGCGTGTCCGGTGTTGCTAGGGCAGACCGCGGCCAGAGGTCCATGACGA
Organism: Viscum album; assembly: GCA_963277665.1. NCBI lineage: Eukaryota > Viridiplantae > Streptophyta > Magnoliopsida > Santalales > Viscaceae > Viscum > Viscum album. Next base: position 573,954,935 of record OY728161.1, on the reverse strand, counting down.
GTCGGGCCAGACCCACAGTTGTGTTGTAGGACGATGTTCTGGACTAGGTCGGCCGATGTGAACCAGCCATATTGGGCCCCATTGGGTTCAAGGGACCGTAGCTCTTAAATGGCTTGTTCGTTTGACATGCCATCTTTGAATGTGGGTTTGTCTCTTTGAGATGGAATTTTTATGTTGGGTTTCTGGGTTTTTGGGTTCTGTTCCCAATGATGGGTGACCAAAAACTCTTAAATTCAATAATATTAAATTATTATTAATGTTTACAATGAATGTATTGGCGAGACGAAGGTTTGGTTGATGCACCGTTAGAGGTGATGTGGCCCTGTAATAGAGACAGTCCTTCCAATGTTGGTCCAGAACCATTGTTGTTTGGTTTCATTTCTCAATGGCATGAAATGATTAATGAAAATAATTAAATAATTAAATAATTAATTTATTATTCTCGTGTTGGTCCTTACTCCTACATGGGATGTACGATTGGCGTGTCGTCAGCAGCAGTGTGACCCCAGTCCTCGTGCAGACATTTTGAGATTATTTCTCAAGCGTTCGGGTTGGAGACCACATGTGGGCCCCATTAGGCCTAGTTCAAACGTTGTATGGTGAAATTACACTTTTTCACCCGACATCCGTTTGGGTTGTTTGAGTACTCGTTTTTGAGTGTTCTACCAAGGAGATTGTGATAGCACAATCCGCCCACCTAAATTCGAGCCAGAGGAGTGGTCCCAAGGAGGTGGCTTTCAGACGTATGCCGAATTTTTATGACATATGATTCAAACGTTTGATTAGGGAAAATTAATATCCTACGCCTCGTGGTTATATTCAAGGAACACAATGGTACGATCTGCGTGTCATGTTTCGGGGACGATGTGTGGGCCCCACACTGCCTCATTTGAATAATGTGGTGAGTTGCTGCTTCTGCATCCTGATTTCGTTTTAGGCGCTTTCAGTAGTGTTGGGACCATAGCATCGTGGCGATGTTGACTATGGTGGTTTCAGATATTGATTCTAGAGTTGATGTGTGGACCCACATACCGTCTATTATGTTGTCTGTAGGGTACTGTCAATTTTTCATCAGTCATCCATTTGGTGCATATTAATATTGGATTTGGCGTGTTATTCCAAGAGCATCGCGATGGCATGGTTTTCCCAACCTTCTTCTCGACCAAGGTTCAGGCCCCATGAGACGTCGTATGAGCCTAAATCATTGTTGAATATCTTTTTCATCGGGAGTCTGTTTCCAGTAATTAAGTTGTCTATCTCACATGTTTTTTCACGAGGATTACAACAATGTAATATGTTTGGGGGAGCAGAGCCTCTTTCAGGATCACATTAAATGAGGAATCATGAAAGGGAGTTGGTTGGAGGTTCCTTTGATGCACTCTGAACCTAAGCATGGTAGCGGTGTTAGTGACACCCAGTGATGGCACATGCAGTGCACAGTTACCATCATATTTTGGGTTTACCCTCCAGCGAGACTAGGTAGTGGGTTATCCATTGACATTAGGTTTTACCCTCTAGTGGGGCCATGTAGTGGGTTACCCGATGTCCTTAGGGATTACCATGCAGTGGGGATGGGCAATGGGTTACCCATTGACCATAGGGTTTTACCTCCAATGGGGCTGGGTAGTGGGTTACCCGTTGACTTTAGGGTTTACACACCAATGGGGCTGGGCAGTGGGTTGTCCGATGACCTCTTTGAGTTTACCCTCTAGCTGGGTTGGGCAGTCGGTTAACCAATGACTTCTTTTATACTCAGACCTTTCTTTAAGGCAAGACAATTACTTTTCTTCCTTGTTACTAGAACAGGAACCTTGGTTGTACGTTTCAACGATGAGGCAACTTTTTTGTACGGGAGTGTTGGGCATCAGTGATGGATATCCTTTGAACTGCTGGAGACTTTTCTTGGAATGAGCATGGAGATAGATTTCCCCTACATACTTTTTTCAGATTTCTTGTTGAGAATATATATACACCCCACTTTGTTCCCACTACTTGGGTTCAGTTACTCTATTTCTTGGAGGGGAAAAGATGTGTGGGGTATGCCATCTTCTTTCCATGTCTAGCTCTACTTGTTTGGATGAGCCTGATTCCTTTCTCTTCTTAGGTTGAGCTGCACTTTCTCTATTGTACTCTAACACAATTCTTTGTTATGTCTTCTGATCACTGTTTTAGTACCTCCTTTGTTGCTCCCAAGAGCATTCGGGGCATCCTAAGGTGTATCTTTATACACATGACTGCTTGGGGTTTGAACACACATGGTGTGCCTTTGCAGACAACAGATAGGTTGATCGAGACTACAAAGGACCATAGAGGACACAAGATCTTGGGCTACATTTGGCGTTCACAGTAGGATTTTCACGTGTCAGAATCACTAGCTATTTACTTTTGTTTTCATGTTGTCGTGATGTGGCACCTTTCTAGTTGGGAATTTGTTTATTTCTTTTCCATTCAGTATACATGAAATTCCATATTTCATCACTTTAATTGTTCTGTTTTTAGAGGTCGATGCCCTCTTTTTTGTTGGGATATAATAGTTTATACTTTGGTTTCATTTTTTACACTTCACATCTACATTGAGTGGGCTTTGAGTATAGAGGTACTTTGGAAATGGCCTCCCTGAGATTGTTATGCCTTTGGATCCTGTCGCCTGCCCCTGGCCTATAGAGGAAGGCTTGGGGTAGTTGCAGCTCTAGACCGGTAGGTTCGGGTTGTCATTGTTTTGGCTAAATTAATAGTAACCATGCCCTAAAAATCAAGAAAGTAGATGGATCTTCACAGTTAGATCCCATTTTCCTAAACATCCTGGATTAACCGTCCAGTTGTCCCAACTCTTGAAATTTGTGTTCTTCTTATTCGAGACCATAGTGGTATGTTTATATAGTCAGTTCATATGGTAGGGAGACCCACTATGAATATCATGTATGATCATTTTCAAATTTCAAATAGAATTATACCCCTTATACTGGGTAGTCTGTTCGTGCCTTCCCCATTTAGTGTCTCGATACCGTCTCAAGAAAAAATTGTGTTGTCTCATATGGTGGGATCCCATTTGTGTCTTCACATACTAGTAACTCTGAATCTTCCTTTTTCATGGCATGGTTGTCGGTAGTCTATTTCTGATCCATCTAACTACCCACATCTAAATTGGGTAAATGTTAGGATTGGGGAACTCCTAAATGTCTTGTTAAAGAAATGAATGTATATCCTTTTTCATTGGGGTAAATTTCTAGAATCATGTTTGGATTGTGTTGAGGATTTTTATTTTATGAAGAAATCATAATTTTCTTGGTCATTTTAGGATATTGATATATGTTTTTGTTTGTTAGAGTATTCTTTCCTCAATTGATCACTAGGGGTGTTTTTTCTTTGGGGTGAAATATGGAAAGTATGTGCATATTTGATTAAAATTTTGGTTTAGTTTTTTATTTTTCCATTATTGTAGATTTTCTGGGGGAAGAATGCATTATAGTGGGGAGAATAGTCACACACGAATTTTAAATTCCATGCTTTGGTATAAATCCACTTTTAGTTCTTAGATTTCTCATGGTTTCTGGGTGTTATGTGTTTGAAATTATGGTGCCACTTGTGTTATAGATCTATGAAAATAATTTTGGGGATATTGTATGATACTTGGCCTCATATTTTGTTAAATGTTTTCTATTTTGTTGTGGTGATTTGGAGTTGGTTTTTTGACTCTCCTAAAGGCACCATTAGCGGGGTAAGTTCATGAGGTGGTTTATACCCATGTGATGGATGAGTATTGGGGGTGAAAAGGTGGTTTTCATTTAGGGATTTATTTACCCATGTTTATGGAATATCATTCCCCCTTTTTTTACACATTGTTCCCTCTTGAAATTTGAGGAGAATGGATGTTTTTTGGTTGGACAGAACTGGCCACCCAGTTAGACCGCACAGTTTTCTAAACTGTGCAAGGGTGTCCAGATCATTAAAATATTTTTTAATTTACATTTTCTAACTATTTAATAAGTCTAGTACACCCCATTATTCCTAAATTCAACCCCAATATCCATTGCAGTCCTCCATTCTCCATCATGCTCACATGAAGACCATCATTGATGGGGTTTTTTAGGGTAAATTGTCGGATTTATTAAGGTAAGTGTTTCATTTATTTATTTCTTCCCTTTCCTTTTCCTTTTATCCCACTTTCATGATTTTCTAAAATGTATAGAATTTATCATTCGAACCTATGTTATACTCTTGATCTTTTAAGTTTTACTTCACTTCATTGTGGAGCGACGGTGGTGCGCTTGTTGTTTCACACAAATATTTTTGGGTTTCAACACAATAGATAGGTGATTACAAGTGTTTTAATTTTATGTTGAGTTATCATTATTTTATTATTTATTTATTATGTTTCTAATATTTTTGTTGTTGTGAGAAAACAGCTTTTGGTTTCAATAGTAAAGCATTTAGCATTAAAGGTGCATTTTAGTTTGAAGAGTGAATTTTTCAAATGTAACTCATGTTTTATCTCTTGTGGGAGTTTTATAAAATGATTAATGGATTTATTAGTTGTTTAAATTTGCATCCAATTCGGATTTGGTAATATTTATGTTTCTTTTGGGCCTCAAAAGAGGTGTTTTAATGGTTTCATGTGTAAAACCTTGTTTTACTCTATGAAATGGTTTTTGAAAATGTGTGTTTTTAAGTGAATATTTTGTACAATTATTTGAGGTAATTTTTTGGTAGTAGAGTGTGGTTTAATAAATTATTGATGAGATATAAAATAGGCATTGGTTGGTTCTTGGTGAACTTTTTGCATATAAATAGAGTTTTGAAATGGGGTTTTTATGGAAAATATAGTTTTATCACATGGGGTAGTTTTTTGAAAATAATAAATGTTTTATTTGGGTAAAATATGTTGGAAAAGAGTGTATATGTACTGTTTGGATGAGATCGTTCTTATAATATGGGTTTTTGAACAATAATGTGGTGATTTGAGAGTATAATAATTTTTAAAATGTTTAATAAATTGATGAAATGTTTTACTAATTTCTGATGTGGGTGTGATACATGTTCGTAGACTATTTAGTATGAGTTTGATAATAAAAAGAATTTTGAAGGAGTTAAGGGTATTAATTATATGTGTGTGGGTAGTTATTTGAGTTGGAATATCTCTTAATGGTTTTATAAAATCATTATAGGATTGGTTGAAGTGTTAATGAAATGTGAAATGTGTTGTGGGCAATTTTGGAGTGAGTTTGATTTGAAATTCAATTTGAATAAAATGGGGAATGATGTGACTTTTGTGATGTAAATGTGGGATTTATGGTGAATTTGTTAATTTAAATAGTAATTTACATGTTTATATTTTATTTTTTGGTTTGTTGAACTTTTTTGAGCACACGGGGGATGACTGGGTATATTAGTGGGTGGACGTGTACTAGTATGCTAGTGATCCTATGGGGTTTTGCCTCAGGATCACGTAGAATGTATGAATCTTACAAAACTAACTAAAATATGATGATGATGATGTTGTGGGGATACTAGGTTATTAATATGCTCTCTAATATTGGACTTTGTGGACAATAATGGATATTTTGATGGTTAGTCTTAGTGATATGTGAGGAACTGAGGACCACCAATGAGCTAGTGCCTTGGGGTTATTTTTGGACTGCTTGTATAAATTAGTTGCTTTGTTATTAGAGTCAGCATACAGTATGTATTTTTGGAAAATTCAGTAGCATTGGATTTATTTTTAACAGTGTTGATTCATTAAAATACCCCACTAAAAACTTTTTTAATTAAAGTTGCATCATTAAAAATTGTAACTAGCATTTCTTGGTCACAAAACATGCATTATTTTCATCTGTGAATGTCAATCACATGGAATGACTTGGTTTTTTTATCCACCTATGATTTTTCTCACACCCTACTTACACCTTTGGGTGTAAGTATACTTGGTTATTTTTTTCACGGGTTTAGGTATAACTTTTGTTCCAATTGTTATGGTTTAATGGGTCATTGTGATGTTGTGTTGTGTCGATGGCTTGAGCGAGGTGAGTCATTCCAAGTAGAGGTTCTTGGGCTGTCTTTTCATGGTGTTGTACCGTTGTATGGGTCTTTAAACAGTTTTTTTATTCTGAAATACATTTTTAAATTTATGTAAAAGATGATTTTGTTTTTAAATTCCAGATTTGGTATCTTGGTTTCGTATATTATTTTATGTTTATAAATTCAATTAAATCATTCCCAAATTTATTTTTATGATATCTGGGCTTTTGTTCTAACCCATGGGGATTAGGAACGCACTTCAGGTCCTGTCAGGGGCCTGGTTTGGATCTGGTTTTTGTTGCAACCAGATTCTGTTTGTGACATAGCACGAATTATATATATAATGACCCCCTCGATTGCTCTCACGATCTAGCCCCTTTTGTATAACATAGAAATAATCATTTTCAGATGACAACCAGGGAATATCTCATTGTCAATACCCCTGGGTAATTATTGAATCTATAACTTATAAACAACTACATGGGTATCCATCCTGGACAATACCCCTCGGTCCATTATCTAAACCCAGTATCGTACTTTCCTGTGTAAAAAACCTAGAAACCCTCACAGTTTTCCTGGTCTGAGGCTCTCACTGTCCATTGGAATCATTGAATGCATACATAGATACTCATGTAATCTATTTCAACTATACGTCATGAATTTATAATTCATATCATATGAATTTCATATAATCAATCAAACTCCATCCCAAGTAATTTAATTCATGAAAAACAAGTTACACCTTATAGTCAACCTAGACCAACCGTCAATAAATAGTCAAATATTCAAAAATCACGCTCATGGTGTCCCAAAAACAAGGTATTTACCTTATTCATATGAATATAACCTTTATCAATCAACCAAACTATAATAGGTAATAAAAATGGTTTAATATGAAAACACACAATACCCTAAATGATGTTATCTCTCACTTTTAACATATATAATCCATAGACGAAAAATGAAATACACAAAACACCTACCTCAATATCATATGATTGATATACATGAACGCTGGGCCATAAATCATCCTAGATCAGTGTATATCTTCAAATACGTGAAAAAATCTCAATGATGAATAACTCACGAGAGTGGAAGAATCGAGAAGAAATACAATAGAGGTTTTGAGAACTCACAGATGGGACTCCAAAACCCCTGAAATTGTCTCAATCAGAGATAAAATGAAAAATCAAGAGGGGTACGACGTTCATCAATCCTTATGAATCTCCCATGTATGACCCATATGGATATGTAGAGACATACAGATATAAGATGACACCCCTATATGATATATCAAATAAAAATAAAATTTTCACGGCATGTTCATTAATAGTGCACGCTGTGTGTTAGCCTCATTCTCTCACGACTTATGCAGTCTTCCATGTCACCAGACGACCATGTACACAGACGTCAGACGTCCAAATACACAGATTTATGCTACAACTGAGTACACAGAATGTAGTCAAAAATATAGGCAATGTACGTCAAAAAAACATATTTATTTTGTTTACTAAAAAAACCTTGAAATCATGATCCATACAAAAAATGAATATCTGCATTCTTACAAAAATTAAAAAAACCAATGTCTAAAACCCACTATGTGTCCATATATTGGACAAATATCCAATATTATTGGGTTTTGTTTCAATTTATGTTTTCTATGTAAAAATGTGGGAACACCTACCAAATATGCCATGTGTGTCCCCTCCCAACCTAAAAATTAGACACCACCTCTCCCCCTTCTTCACTCTTCTCAAACGACATGGGTTTGGTGAAGATGTTTCCTTTTTCTTCTTAAAGTACCTACCTTCATACCAATATCATTAGTTTGGGAAGAAAACCATACATGGTATCCCATTAGGGAAGACCAAAAGTAGTTACCCAAAGATGTTTTATCATCCTATCTCAATCACCATTCCTTTATTATCTTAATCCACTACCTCAATTCATCTTATTCCATGAATAAATAATAGAATCAACATCTGAAATGTACTAATATATATTTATGATATGGTTTATATATAATCATATGCATACATAAATACAATGATTAACAAAATTACTTTTATTCTTCATAGTGATTTACCACATCACAAAATGATTTTTTTGTTTTTTAATTACCACATTTCATGGTCAACAATTATAATGGAAACTCTATTTTTTATGATATATGTGATATATTTGATGTATGTAATAGTAACACCATGAGATTTTATGAGATATATTTTTTTTAATTTTATTGATGTCTTTTTTTACACAATAAAAATACTATATTCCACTACACACAACATTATATTATTTTTCAGTATTAGCAACACAATACATGGCTTGCGTAAAACACATTTTTTGGTTTTTTTGATTGAATTCATTTTGCGCAACACTGATTATAGATTTTAATCAATGTATAACAAAACTATTTTTAGATTATGATATGTAGAACACAAATCGAGTTTTTACTAGACACAACATAGACATGCCATTAGTGAAATGTGAGGACAACCTTCTTCGATAGCTTGAATTGTATGCATTATCGAGTTTCACTAAACAACTATATATTTTTAAAATATTATTATTTAATAGGATATAAACGAGTAATTTCGAATAGTATTGAAGATATTTTTAATTTTATATAATATTATCATTCATCTTATCTATTTTCAAGATATTATATAAGTATGAATTCAATTTTTTGTTAATGTTTTTTCCAAAATTTTCCGTTCTTCCACCTTCTAATTGGGAACCAATTTTAAATATAGTTTTTAACAATTTATTAGAAACTATTTGACAAAATAAACATTTTATTTGGACACGGGACATCAAAATTTACTTTGGATTATTTATTGTAAGTTTTATAATAAAAATCATATTTTAATGATTAGTGAAAATATTTCGTTTTAATTCAAAACACCCTTTTTTCTATTATATTTATATAATTATATTTTCCTTTAAATTGATTTTATAGTGTAATTGGATTATTTTTTTATCATTTATTACTATTTTTTCATTGAATGTAATTTTACATTTAAATTGGATACCAACACATGTATATCTTTTGAGAGTTTTTACATCAAAAAACCCACTTTCTATTTTTGACAATGGAAATTAATTTTATATTAATTTATTCCAAACATATATTTATAATCAAGAAAAATGTATTCTATGTTTTGAATAATAGGGTCTAAATTTTGTTAATAGGTGTCTTTTATTTTTTGACATTGTTATTAATAACATTAGTAATTATTTTAATTTACCATGTTTAAAGGGTAAATCTTGCAACTATGGGTAAAAAAATAATATTATTTTAATATTAAAATAAAGTAAAACATTTCTTAATCATATCGGATGAGATATTTCTAACCATGACTATCCTTGGGTCAATTTTAAGACCCCATGGATCCACATGGATGTGATAATGACCTTTAATAATTTTTATTTTAAATTAAAGAGATATAGTAATAAACATGTATCTTTTAATAAAAAATATTTTATATAGGGATATATAAAAAATTAATTTTCTATAAATAGTAATTATAAATCAAAAACAAATTCATACATCATTTAATCATGTTATTATTTTTAGATATTAAATAAATTTTTTTATTTATGACACAATGATGATGTAATGATTCCCTTATTAATGAAAGATTAAAATAAATGATAATATAAATATTAAACTAAATACATTTTCAAAATAATGATTTCATACTATATTTTTTATGAATATTAAATGTTGAATTTTAATTAATTTATTATTATTTATTTAATAACGTTTTTATGATAGTAACAAAAATCTACTTCTTAATAGTGTCAAAATTGACAAAAATGGGTTTTTTTAAACAAATACTATTTTATTGAATGAGATAATATCCCTAAAAAATATAGATTCTTACAAATGAATTATATAATGTTATAAATGACATTAATAATCCACTTATGGTTCTATTATAATTTTATTTTAACTATTATAATCCTATATTATTAAAATACAAGAAGACATGGTGGAAGTTAATGATTTTACTAAGTGTTAATGCTAAAGGGTAAGATTAATTTTGTACCCTAAATGTGTGTAAAACTTATTGGTTGAGATAATTTAGACCTATAATCATATCATAATTTAAATAATTGAGTTTGGGATCCTTAGAAACATAAAATAAATTTTTCATACATTAATATTTATCTACATTCCTAAAGTGCCCCTCACCTCTCTTATAAAAGAGAACATCTCCTTTTTATTTTCTAACACATATAAAGCTCTATATGTTAGTAAAACCAAACAAATTTACTCTATGAATATCCCTCACATCATCCTAGAGGATACCCTTTTGGTAGTAATGTCATCCTATTGATACATTTTGTGAAAATTAAAAAAATATTCTCGAAAAATATGTAATTGTTTTTATCTCCTATTTCAACACTGTATTCTTATTCTACATCCACTTATTATTATTTTTCCATAATAATGTAATAAATCCAATATCTTATACATGATTATAAGTTAATATAGTAATGGGAAAACCTTATACCTCTTTTAACATATCCTATAAATAATGATATCCCCATAAGTGCGTACATACAAATTACTGTCTCCGCGCTATGATGTAATTTGTTATTCAACAATTAATAATTTGGATTGGTTTAATGATGATTATAATCGATATAATAAATTAAGATAACATGAAAATATTTATCTATAATTAATATTCCATCCAATTCAGTACCATTTAACTGTTATGTTAAGGATATTGTTGCTCATGCATACGTATGTCCTACCATCTCCATGATAAGATGTGATTCATTCTTCACGTTAACCATTCAAAATTTATTATAAAGTATATAGAATATATAAAAATGAAATATATGGCATATTAATTATACTGGATATATATATAGGTTGTTTACATTCATTCATTCAATTAAATAATGAAACATAACAACGTTCATGCGTAAGTACAACATACCATATCAATGAATAGTGTATTCCATTTCATTTGTCTCTCTAATAATTTTAATTATATACTGAATAATTATGATATATAAATATTTTTTACATTCTTAAAGTAATTAAATCATGATTTATTTAATAATATCATGAATAAAAAGTCCAGACACGTACGATAAATAAAACAATTATTACCCCAAACATTGTTATAACATTGTATTAATAAATAAACGTATTATATAAAGTCATACGCGAATCATATATGATATCATAAATATTAGTATGGTTATGTTAGAAGTTAATAATACATTTAGACAACTATAAATGTGTTTAAAATAATATATAAGAAATCATTCCTATAGTAAGAGATAATTTTGCAATCTCATTATATTCTGAGATTGTTTATAGTTAAGTATTTCTAGGGGTTTATTTATCATCCATGACCATGTTTCCTAAATATATAATATTATTTCTTTTATCCTACTATTTATTGAGGAAAATTTACCCATTGGAAATTTTTTATTAAATGGTATGGATTAAATCTTTCATTTTTTTACATACGAGGTAATTTTTTACTTTTCTGGAAGAGTATGAGAAGAATGTAATTTTAAACTTATATGACAAGAAAGGATTTTTAATGTTCCATGAACCATTATTTCCATGAATCTTACTCTACCATAATTCAATATTAATTTCATTTAATTTTTTTCTTTTAAAATTTTCCATAATTTTAGGAAATGAAAACATGTTTTAAAAAAAGGTTATTTTCCTCAGGAAATAAGTTCATGTGTTATAGAAAATTATTTTTACATCTAAAATGACATAGGGTTATTTCTATATTTGTATTATTACTTTTATTTTACTAATTTTATGATGGATTTATTTTTATTAAATTTTTTGTTTTATACGGATTAATATGGACCGATGTTTAAGAAACGCATTTTATATCGTAGGTTAGGCTACGATAAATGACTTATGTTTTTGTTGCAACTGTAAGAATGATTTTAATTATGAGATGGCTGAATAATATCATCCTCTAATCCATTGGTTAAGGATTCATATATCATGATATCAATATTAATGAAATTGAATGTAAATTAATTTAGTTATATTGGGTTGGAATGACTTGTAAATTTTGTTCCTCAACACATGGTTGGAACGGCATGTAAACCCTCTTCAGTATTGTAATTTTTCCACAATGATGGTCTTGGAAAAACTATCTTGATTACTATAGAAAAAATATTTTTTATTTATTTGTCTTAAAAAACTCCATGTTTTATGCCAATTCTATTTAATCATTGTTGATGTTCGTTTACGATATATTATTTACTTACTACTATGATTTATTTCATCAATTATGATTTGTATATTTAAACATTATGTTCATGTTTTTATAATATTATGTTTTTTATTGTTTCTCCATGTTTACCCTTGATGAGAATTTGGGATCACCCTTTTTTATGTTTTATGTTACCCAAGATATAATGAATGGTTTTAGGGTAGGAAAACAAATGTGTAAAATAATTATGGGTGGTGTTTGTGATCCTTCACCAAGTAAGAATATTATCTTCCATGTTTCCAAATACCCCAATGTTATAAAATATTTTGTAATATTTTTGTGTCATTTATTAATTATTTATCAAAGGAAATGTAATTTCCATGTACGTCAAGATTCGTTCGTTTCAGTTGGTATCAGATTGAAGGATTAGATAACCTATGGAAACTATGATGTGAAAACAGAAATGGCATGCCTAGAGATATTTATAAGATATCTTGTGGGATGTCCCTAATGGAATGACTAACTAAATTTTTTATTCCTAGAATTATGGTAATGATCCTGAATAAACTATTATTAACCCTATAATTATAGAGATTTAAAGTACTCCACCTTGATTATGTTGTTTTCCAAGTATGATTTTTTCATTTCACAAAATTATTTTTCGGTTCATGAGAATGGCTATAACCTGAATGAATGGTGTTAATGATCAATGCACTATGCAATTCAGTTATTGTACTCCTGTGTAACCAAATGTGATGGGAGATGGAATGAAAATATTATTTATATTCGTTCACAAGCTATGAATCATTCTGGAATTCAAATGTGCAGAGAAGGGAACACCATTCTATTGAGTAATTTAGGTAACATCCAACTTCTTCTAGTGGGTCTTCTAATCATCGTATTGCTGAATAAAGGAAAAGTACCATTTAATAATATATTTTCTATTCTTCATTGTTTATAACAAGAATAATTCATTTTGTATTTTTACCATTTGGAAGGTGAAGTAGACCAGTGGTTGACTATAATCAAGAATATAAGGCAGCAAGATGAGACTGAATCCATGGAATGGGATGAATTCAAGAACATATTATTAAACACACATATACCTCTTATTCTTCAAAAAATTATTTAAATGGAGTTCCTTGAGCTTAAGAAACATGATGAGGAATTTATTGGTACATACGAGGACAATTTTACCAGATTTTTATTGTATGATTTTGGTTTTATCATCCAACCTAAATGTGAAATTGATTAATTCATCAGTGTATTAAAACATAGTCATCAAAGGAAATTATCTATATGAACCTTTAGTATACATGAAGAGATATTGAATTGTTCTATCAAATTATAAATGGATGTTAATGTTACATATCAATCTCATGGTTTTGATAAGAAACAAATGATTGAGTTCAAGGGAAAATATAAAAAAATGGTGAGAAGAAGATGAATGTTTCCTTTTTCTAAAAGTATGGAATGAAAACTGGTGGATATTTTCTTAAAATAACTAGTGAATTTTTTATGTGTGTAAAAGATGTTCATCAAGATATTGAGTGACAATGAAATGGTAAATAGGTTACAAATAATGTGAATATGGAAACAAATATCAATAATTCACCACCCACACTTCAATTCTACAAGTGCATGAACATGGGGAATTACGCTAACCTATTACGTAATCCAAGGGTTATGGATGATTATCGATAAAAAAACATCTTAGGGGAAAAAAACAAAGGCAAATCACATGAGTTTACTATTGGTGATGTTGATCATGAAATCAAAGTGGTGGAATTAATGTGATTTTATGAAATGGGATTCCAAAATATTGTGGTAGATTCTATTTTATAGTATTATATAATAGTAGAATATATATGTATGGGTATAATATGGTTTTCCATTAGTGTAAGTTATCATTAACCATGAAAAGATATTGAAATATTTTTCTAAGGAAAAGAGATGCACATAATTTATAGATTATGAGATACAACTATGTTTGAACGTTTTAATGACCTCATTACTGATTCAATGTCAAAGTGATATCATGGTTAGAGTATATATAATTTTTTGTATTTTTGGTTTGTGGAAATAGTTAATTATGAAAAAATGCATGTTTTCATTATGGATCTATGGAAATTCATGTTATAGTCATGCTTGAAGAGAATAAATGATGATGATATTCACACGTTATGAATGTGACAACAAAGATCTACTTTCTGATATATGGGGGATAAACCTTATGTCAATTTATTTGACCTCTTTCTAATTTTTTATATATTTACTTTTCAAATGGATTTTATTGTTATACATTTATGGATTATGTATGTTACCTTATATTTGATGTTTTATAAATAAATATATAATCTCACTATAGGTGGACTTATATATATTCGATTACCTGTGATAACCTTTTTTTAGACAAATGGAATGACCTATCAATTTATTTAATGATCTCATAAAACATTAAGAATGAAAAAATAAACTTCATTTAATTAAATAAGTGATGATGTGGAATATTTTCAATGCACAGTAAATGATGAGAATGTTCCAAAATGAAGTAAGTATTTATTCTCATGAAAAATTCATCTACATTAGTGAAATGATCATGAAATTCTAAAATGTTATCCTAGTACCTTATAGTTAGATTAATCAAATGGTCCCATAAATCATCCCATATTTTTGTTCTTTGTTGTTGTTATTTTTATCCAAACATTTTTCTCTATTATTATACATCAAAACTTGATGGTTATATTTTTCTTCTATATCCATGTTGTACTTACTGACTATGATCTCATATGTGGAAACCCAGTGATGTGTTAGATTGTGTATTGATTATGTTTCTAATTTTTTTTAAATGATGTTGTAGTATTCATTTTTATGATGTGGGTTTCATGGAATGTATCATTCATGTAGTAAAGATTTTATAACAATGACAATTTTTGTGGTAAAAATTATTTGTTATGAAGTTATAATGTTCAACCATGATATTTTATAAGATAGATTATTTTTCATTTCATTGATTTATTGTGTTTTCTTCTACAATGAGATTTTATTGTGCTATAAACAACTTCATATAAGCTTCCAATATATGCAACACTATAATTTTCTTTTTTTACTCACATTTTCGTGTCCTTCTGATTGAATTTATTTTTGGCAACACTAAGTATTGATTTTTATCAATGTATAAATAAATATGTTTGGATTATAATATTTGTAACACAAAATAATTCTTTCACTATACACAACAATGACATGTCTTATATTACACGCAAGGGAGACCTTCCTTGGTTACATGAATTGTACCCAATATCGAGTTTCACTAAACAACGATATATTATTAAAATATTATTATTTAATGGGATATAAGCTAGATGTTAGGAATAGTGTTGGTCATGGTGTGAAATTTATATAACATTAACATACATTTTATGTATTTCATAAAAATGATATAATTAAAATTTTATTTATATATTTATATTATCATTTTAATTTGTTTTAATTTTTAATGGATTATGATTTTATCATTTAATACAATGTATGTCATTAATGGTAATTTCACATTTAAATTTGTTATAAACACATGACAATATTTTGATTTTTTTTCTTAAAAACGTCTTTCGGTGTTTACAATGGGAAGTAATACTAAATTTATTTCATCCAACTCAGTTTATTCATTTTTGAAAAACAGATTCTATAATTGGAATCAAAAGATACAAATTGTGTAAATAGGTATCTTTTATATTTAGACATTATGAATAGTTACATCAATAATTATTATCTTTATCATGGTTTAGGGGTAAATCTCGTAAATAAGGGAGAATTTTAGCATCCCAAGTAAGTAATGAATAATAGATATTTTTATTTATTCCTATTTTTGATTAAGATATTGTTTTAGAGGCTTAAAATGAAAATATATACAATCTTAGGCATGGAATACACTAATATTCTTAAAAGATTGTTTTACTGCCTTTTGATGGAAAACCCTTTTTAAATCAAACGTTTGATAATTTTATAATATATATTTGTCAAAATAAACATATTCATTATGATAGGGGCATTGAAATTTACATTGGATAAATTTTTGTTATTTTTCTGACAATGTTCATTTTTTAATGAATAGTGAAAAATACTGAATTTTACATCAAAAATGCTTTTTAATCTAATTTATTTATATGAATAGATTATCTTTTGAATTGGTTTTGAAGTGAAATTAGAATATATTTTTACCATTTAATCCAATGGTGGTCATTGGAATCAATTTCACTTTGAAATTGGACTTAAACTGGTGTCTATCTTTTGATACTTATTGTTTCATAAAAACACGCTATTTGTCATGACAGCGGGAATTAATTATTAAATTAATTAATGTGACTTATATGTTTTGAGTTTCGTAAAATTGAATTCATTTTTGAATTCGGAATATCAAATATATCTTAGGGTGAATTTTTGGTATTTTTCTGAAAAACTTCAATTTTTGATGAATAGTGAAACCACTAAGTGGTACTTATAAAAACTGATTTTTCGTTTAAATGAAATTTTACCACTTCTATGTTTTGAATTTTAAAAATCCAACATACATGGTTGTCATTAAGATGTAAAATGTGGTTCAATGAGATTAAATAATTTTTTTGTGAATTGTAACTTATTATGTTTTTAATCGCGATTAGAGGTAATTAGTGTAGTTTAAGTTAAAAATATTGCTTTAATAATATGAAATGACCTAGAAACATGTCCTAACATTATTGTATGTGTCTTGGCCGACCAATAAAATCCATGGGTCAACTTGGGGTCCCCATGGAGCCACTTTGGTTGGGAAATGACATAAATAACTTTTTATTTAATGTTAAAGTAAAAATGACACAAACATAAGTTATTTTACTAAAACAATTTTTACATGGGGTTATACAATTCATATTTTTGATTATAAATATTAATTGGAAATATAAAACGATTTCCTACATCATGGTATTTATTTTATAATTTTTAGACTTTAAATAAATTAAATTATTTATGACATCATGATGATGCATCGATTACCTCATTAATAAAGGATTTAAATTAAATGAAAGGATAATGTAAAATCAATGACCAACACATGTCCAAAATATAATGGATGGGTAAATTTATAACCCTTATCACCTTACCCTATAATTATTTCAAAGTGGGTCCTTTTGAATCCGAAATTCTTTTTATAATAAAGTAACATTTCTTTACTTTCCAAGAGTTCCCCTCCTCTCCTCTTATAAAAGGCCCCCAACTCTACCTCCTTACCCACACTCCCAAAGCCTTTGTCTCGGCCAAACCCTGCCCATTTTGTCTCTCCAAATCCCTCTCTTACTCTTTGAAGCCTCACTTTGGGCAGAAGTCTTCCCAAGGAAGCGTTTGAGCTCAAACCAAAGGGAGTTACCCGATTTTAAGGTAATGTATTCACTTGAGTCCTTTTTTTTATTTTGCTTCTCCAACCCCCTAAACTCTTTTTATTCATTTAATTTGTAACAAATCCAGTATCTTCAATATACTAGGATGTTTTTATAAGAAGGATTCGAGCTACACTTACACACACCAACATCTAATGGTTAAAGGACATACTGTTTCCGTGGATGGTGAATTTATGCCTCCCGAAACGATGATTGTTCAACATTCTTTTAACAACTTAAAATGTGGCCATTAAGATGTCACTATATTTATATATGATATATAATATGTTTATGTTTTTCTTAAGCTTCTTTATTTTTCATTTTGATCATACCTTTATGGTTTCCATTATGGGTAAACACGATATCTTCATTTAAGGAATTGCGGACTACCACCCCCTCAAAGTAATTTGATTCGTTAAATACAATATGTGAGACGTATAAAGGATGGAACTATGATATTATATATGATATTATACTGGAATTATAATATACCTTTATATAATTAATATTCCATTCTATAAAATGAAAAATAGAAATTAAATTAGCATTCATGCGTACGTACGACTTACCGTCTCCATGAACGGTGCATTTCATTTCTTACCTCTAAATGATTATGTAATATTATAAAATTCATGTATATACTGGATATATATGATATATACATCATGATTTTAATTATGGATATAATGGATACATGAACAACTTGTAATTATAAAGGGTTTATTTTTTGACTCAAGTACCAATGATCGTTAAAACAACCGTTATTAAATTAAATAATTACATAGTGTTCATGACATTGAAATAAGTGATATAAAAGGAATAATGAACCTGTAAAATGTTCTTAGGCAAGTAGAAATTAACTCAAGTTTATTATTCAGGACATTAATGAATGATCGAGTCCAGTTGGACCGGAGGTATGGGACTTCGTCTCAATCTCTTTTCATTGAGGCATATTTTGTTTTATACACATCCTTTTTTTATATGGTGTGTAAACCCCATTGAATTTTATGTTTAATAAAAAGGAATCTTTTTTATATGAAGCGTTTACTAAACGACAAAAGGGAATGTTTTTGTCGTACGTATGCGGCGACAACGACTTCTCCGCCGCCATGACCATTATTTGAGTTTCGGCTTCCTCTACAAGCCATACATTTTTTTAAAGAAAAATATATACCATGTTTTACTTTTATTTTATTTTGGTATTGAAAATTGTTTTCATAATGTTTTTATATCAATGTGTTGTATTGATATCTTGTGATTGGAAAATGGAAATGTTATGTTTCCTGTATACATGTTTCATGTGATATGATTATGTTGAGGTTCTTGGGAATTATTATGAAGATGAGTGGTTCCATGATAGACTAAGGGCGGGTGAGCCCGATATAGCTCTCCAATGCATTGGGTAAAGCGAAGGAGTGAAACGTTAAGGTTTCTCTGAAGAGATTTAAGGAATATACTGTGATGGGTATTCCAAACGTAACCAAGAGGGTTACTCCCTACGTAAGAATGTTATGAATGCCTCAATTTGCCTTTATGTCTTATGATTTCTTTGATTTATTCATGATTTGATGAGGTATGTTTAATTTCTTATGTTTTATGGGTAAATTATGATTTCATTCTTATGAATATATGTACCCATGTTTCCTTTCCATATTTTTATATCCCTTACTGAGCTTTTTATGCTCATCCCAAGGTTTTTTTAAATGTTTTTCACAGGTCAAGGGAAAGGTACATGATATGATGATAGTGTCAAGGAAGTGTCAAGAAATAATCCATGTTTAATTTTAAATAATTTTCCATTGATGGTAAAGAAGAATACTATCTTTATGTAACCACTTCGTTTATATGTGGAATGTAATGCAAGTTTTATGATCTAATTCTCTAAAACTCTAAACATGAAAAGATCATCAATGTGTAATCCTGTAACAACTCAAGATTATGTAAGGTTTAAGGCAGGGGCCTTATAGTTGGTATCAGAGGTCCGTTTAGATAACTTTAGGAGTTAGAATTCTATTAAATGATTATCCAAAAATATATTTTTTTATGTTCAAATTGAAGTGATATAGTATTTGAAGATTACCATGTTGCTTCATCTAAGACATGTTTGTTCAGAAGGGTTTTTCGCAGAGGAAACAGGGAAGCTATGCTAGGAAGGCATACAGAAGGAAATAACCTTCCGAATCAGCATCCTGAGATGGTCGGATTTGGAATTGAACAGTTTTTTGCAGTAATGGAGCAGTTGACTCAAGCGATAAATGGTGGTTGTATCCACGCACGAGATCAGCCAGATCAACTGCAGAGGAACATGTCAGTGGTGGAACATTTCATGAGGCAACATCCTCCATCATTCAGAGGATCATCTGACCCTGTGCTAGCTGATGGGTGGATTAAAGCACTGGAGAAGATTTTTGATGTCATGGGGTTTTCAGACAATCAAAAGGTCAGTCTTGGTATTTATCATTTGGAGGGTGAAGCAGATCAGTGGTGGTCGATGGTTAAAAATATCAAGGATGCCGATGAGATTGATGCTCTTGACTGGGATGAATTCAAAGGTATGTTTCTTGAGATGTATTTTCTAAGGCTGTTCGACTTAGGATGGAAACTAAATTCTTGGAATTGAGGCAATATAAAGAATCAGTGGCTACCTATGAAGAAAGGTTCACTCGATTGGGAAGGTATGCTCCAAATTTTATCTGAGACCTTGATAGTAAAATAAATCGTTTTTTACTCAGGATTAAAGCCAAAATATCGAAGGGAATTAGCTTCTCGTGAGTTTAAAAGTGATGAAAAGCTTGTTTGATTTGCTGAGAAGGTGGAAATTGAGTTTGCCGATGATCAAGTGTTCTATAAAAACCAATAGAAGAAGAGACCGAGGTGGCAGGAGAAAGGTAAGAATTCTTCAAAAAAGTCTGACGGTAAGAAATATAAGTTTCCAGTTTGTGATAAATGTGGGAAAAGGCATACTGGGGAATGTCTTCTGATTTCAAGAATGTGCTACCGATGAGATAAGATGGGACATAAGGCTCGTAATTTCACTGGAAAAGATCAGGGTGATGGTAAGACCAAATTTGATTTACAGTTTGTGAAATGTTATAAGTGCAATGAGATGGGTCACTATGAAAACGAGTGTCCGACAAAGAGCTTGAGTGATGGGAAGCAGTTAGACTACAAGAAGAATGGGGTGGTGAAATCCTTTGCAACTACTTCAGCAGATGTCAGGCCATCAAATGAAGTTGTATCAGGTACTTTGTTTGTTTTTTCAGATTATGCCAGTGTGTTATTTGATTTGGGGTCTACACATTCTTTCATCACTGAAACCTTTTCAAGTAAAATGGGAATACCATCTCACGAAATGACTCCAGAACTTTTGGTAAAAACACATGGGGGAAATGTTGAGGCAAAAATATATATAAGAATCTTCCTATCCTTATCTGTGGAAAGAACCTACTTGCAAACCTTATTGTTCTACCTATAGTAGAGTTTGATGTTATCCTGGGTATGGATTGGCTCTCTATTTACCATGCTAATATTGACTTTAGAGCTAAAGAAGTTTCTTTTCAAAAAGACTTTCAGTTTGTGTACAATAATTAACCCTTACTGTTGATAACTTATCAAGAGGCCAAGAAACATGTAAAAGATGGAAATGAATGTTACCTTGCACACATCGTTGAAAATAAAGGAACTATTCAGATTATTGATGTGCCAGTGGTAAATGAGTATCTTGATGTTTTTCTTGATGAGTTTCCTGGAATAATACCAGATCGGGAAGATGAGTTTACTGTTGACTTAGTTCCTGATGCTAAGCCAATTTCCAAACCTCCTTATCGAATGGCTCAAATTGAACTTTTAGAGTTTATGGAGAAATTGCAAGATTTATTAGAAAAAAGGTTTCATTCGACCTAGCACATCACCATGGGGTGCTCCTGTTTTATTTGATAAAAAGAAAGATGGTTCAATGATACTTTGCATTGATTATAGAGCCTTGAATAACATCACTATTAAGAACAAATATCCTTTACCTCATATCGATGATTTGTTTGATCAGCTCCAGGGTGCTTACTATTTTTCAAAGATTGACTTGAGATCGGGGTACCATAATCTGAAGTTAAAGGAAGAAGATGTACCGAAGACCGTGTTCCGTACAAGATATGGCCGTTATGAATTTGTAGTAATGCCTTTTGGGCTAACCAATGCACCTGCTATATTCATGGAATTAATGAATAGAATTTTCCATGAGTTCTTGGATAAGTTTGTGGTGGTTTTCATTGATGATATTTTGGTGTTTTCTAAAAGTAAAGAGGAGCATGAAATACAATCAAGGGTTATCTTGCAAACCTTAAAAGAAAAGAAATTGTATGGGAAATTCAGAAAGTGTGAGTTTTGGTTGCAACAAATTTCTTTCCATGGTCACATTGTTTCTAAAGATGGGATAACTGTTGATCCTGCAAAAACAAATGTTGTGGAAGACAGGACAAGACCCACAAATGTAACTGAGATTCATAGTTTCCTTGGTTTGGCAGCCTTTTACCGAAGGTTTGTTAGAAATTTTTCACGGTTATCTAGTCCAATGACTAAGCTAACTCGGAAGGGTGTTAAGTTTATTTGGACAAAATATTGTGATGATTGTTTTCAAGAATTGAAAAGAAGATTGGTGAAAGCTCCAGTTTTGGAACTACCTTCTAGGAATGGTGATTTTGTTATCTACAGTGATGCTTCATTGAATGGACTTGGTTGCGTCCTAATGCAGAATGATGAAGAAATTGCTTATGCTTCACGACAGTTGAAAACTCATTAGGTAAATTACCCTACACATGATTTGGAATTAGCTGCTGTTGTTTCCGCTTTAAAAATTTGGGGGCATCATTTGTATGGAGTAAAGTGTGAAATATATACTGATCACAAAAGTTTAAAGTATATATTCACTCAGAAAAAATTGAACATTCGACAGAGGAGATGGCTGGAATTAATCAAGGATTATGATTGTACAATTCATTACCATCCGGGAAAATAAAATAAAGTGGCTGATGCTTTGAGTCGAAAAAGTAATGCTTCATTAGCAATGATGCATTTGGAACGTGATCCTTTGGTTAAGGATTTGATGAACTTTGTCATAGAAGTTATTGGTGCCGGAAGTTCTTCTCTTTTGTTTCAGGTATCAGTGTGATCATCTCTATCAGATAGAATCAAGCAAGCACAGAAGCAAGACAGTGAGTTGCAGAAAAAGGTAGATCTGGTTCAGAAAGGTAAGTTTCCTAATTTCATCATTGATAATGATTGAGTTTTTAGATTTGGGAAGATATTGTGTGTGCCATCTGATTCACAGTTGAAGAGAGAGTTGTTATGTGAAGCTCATAGTTCTCCATTTTCAGTTCATCCTGGCAGTTCTAAGATGTACAGAGATCTGCAGGAGTATTACTGGTGGGATTGAATGAAAAGAGATATTGCTGATTTTACTGTGAAGTGTTTGACATGTCAACTGGTTAAAGCAGAGTGGCAGTTACCAAAAGGGATGCTTCAACCTTTACCAGTGCCAGAGTGGAAATGGGAGAATATATCCATGGACTTTGTTGTGGGATTACCGAAGACATCTCGATATAATAATGAAATTTGGGTTATTGTTGATCGCTTGACTAAATCTGCTCATTTCCTTGCTATACGAGATAATTTTTCCCTATATCAACTTTCCTGTTTGTATCTTAAAGAGATAGTCAGGTTACATGGAGTTCCTCTCTCCATTGTATCTGATCGTGATCCCAGGTTCACTTCAAACTTTTTGAAAGGCCTTCAGAAGTCGTTGGGTACTGAATTAAATTTTAGTACAGCTTTTCATCCTCAATCAGATGGGCGGTCAGAACGAACAATTCAGACATTAGACGATATGCTACGTTCTTGCTCTATGGATTATCAGGGAAGTTGGGGCCAACATATTTCTTTGGTTGAATTTTCATATAATAACAGTTTTCATTCCAGTATATAGATGGTACCACTTCAGGCATTATATGGGAAGCAGTGTCGAACTCCAGCTTTCTGGGATGAAGTGGGTGAAAGGAAGTTGATGGGACCCGAATTGGTAGAAGAGATGGCAGAAAAAGATCAGCTGATTCAGAAGCAATGAGAACAGATCAGAGCAGGCAGAAGAGTTACGCAGATAACTGGGGGACGGATCTATCTTTCGAGGTAGGTTATCATGTTTTTCTCAAGGTTTCTCCTTGGAAAAGTGTGATGAGATTTTGTAAGAAAGGAAAGCAGAGACCAAGGTTTATTAGACCATATGAAATTATGGAAAGAGTTGGATCAGTTGCATACCGGGTGGCTTTACCTCCGAGTTTATCGCAGGTACACAATGTTTTTCACATTTCGATGTTGAGAAAGTATATGCAAGATCCATCTCATGTTTTGAGTCCAGAGGTAGTTCAGATGGAAGAGAAAGTATCTTATGAGGAACAACTGGTCCAGATTTTTGACCATAGGGAGCAAGTGTTACAAAATAAGGTGATTAATCAGGTAAAGGATTTGTGGAAAAACCACATGATGGAATAGGCAACATGGGAATCTTAAAATGCAATGAGGGATAAGTACCCCCATTTATTCGATAAGTAAATAAATTACGGGGACGCAATTTTCTAAAGTGGGGAAGGATTTAACATCCCAAGTAAGTAATGAATAAAATATATTTCTATCTATGTCTATTAATGATTAAGATAGTGTTTTAGAGGCTTAAAATGAAAATAAATACAATCTTATGCATGGAATACACTAATATTCTTACAAGATTGTTTTACTGCCTTTTAATGGAAAAACCTTTTTAAATCAAAATTTTGACAATTTTATAATCTATATTAGTCAAAATAAACATATTCATTATGATTGGGACATTTAAATTTACATTGGATAAAATTTGGGTATTTTTCTGACAATGTTCATTTTTTAATGAATAGTGAAAAATACTGCATTTTACATCAAAACTGCTTTTTAATCTAATTTATTTATATGATTAGATTATCGTTTGATTTGGTTTTGATGTTAAATTAGAATATATTTTTACCATTTAATCAAATGGTGGTAATTAGAATCAATTTCACTTTGAAAATTTGACTTAAACTGGTGTCAATCTTTTGATATTTATTGTTTCATAAAAACACGCTATTTGTCATGGAAGCGGGAATTAATTATTAAACTAATTAATGTGAATTATATGTTTTGAATTTTTTAAAATAAACTTAATTTTTGAATTCGTAATATCAAATATAGCTTAGGGTGAATTTTTGGTATTTTTCTGAAAAACATCAATTTTTGATGAATAGTGAAACCACTAAGTGGTACTTATAAAAACTGATTTTTCGTTTAAATGAAATTTTACCACTTATGTGTTTTGAATTTCAAAAATCCAACATACATGGTTGTCATTAAGAAGTAAAATGTGGTACAATGAGGTTAAAATAATTTTTTGGTGAATAGTAACTTATTAAGTTTTTAATCGCGATTAGAGGTAATTAGTGTAGTTTAAGGTAAAAGTAATGTTTTAATAATATGAAATGACCTATACACATGTCCTACCCTTATTGTATGTGTCATGGAAGACCCATACAATCCAGGGGTCAACTTGGGGACCCCATGGAGCCACATTGGTTGGGAAATGACATAAATAACTTTTTATTTAATGTTAAACCTAAAATGACACAAACATAAGTTATTTTACTAAAACAATTTTTACATGGGGTTATACAATACAGATTTGTTATTATAAATATTAATTGGAAAGATTAAAATATTTTCTACATCATAGTATTTTTTTTATAATTTTGAGACTTTATATAAAGTAAATTATTTATGACATCGTGATGATGCAGTGATTACCTCATTAATAAAGGATTTAAATTAAATTAAAGGAAAATGTAAAATCATTGACCTACACATGTCCAAAACCTATTGTATGGGTATATTTGGAACCCTTATCACCTTACCCTTGAATAATATCAATGTTGGACCTTTTGAATCCGAAATTCATTTTAAAATAAAGTAGCATTTCTTTACGTTCCAAGAGTGCCCCTCCTCTCCTCTTATAAAAGGCCCCCACCTCTACCTCCATACCCACACTCCCAAAGCCTTTGGATCGTCCAACCCCTGCCCATTTTTCCTCTCAAAATCCCTCTATTACTCCTTGAAGCCTCACTTTGGGCATAAGTCTTCTCAAGGAAGCCTTTGAACTCAATCCAAAGGGAGTTACCCGATTTTAAGGTAATGTCTTCGCATGAGTCCTTTTGTTTTATTTTGCTTCTCCAACCCCCTAAACTCTTTTTATTCATTTTTTAGTAAAAAATACAGTATCTTCAATATAATAGGATGTTTTTCGAAGAAGTATTTGAGCTAAACTTACACACAACTTCATCTAATGGTTAAAGGACATACTGTTTCCGTGGATGGTGAATTTATGCCTCCTGAAACGATGATTGTTCAACATTATTTTAACACATTCAACGGTGGCCATTAGGATTTCAATATATTTATATATGATATATAATATGTTTATGTTTTCCTTATGCTTCTGTATTTTTCATTTTTGGCATACCTTTATGGTTTCCATTATGGGTAAACGCGATATCTTCATTTAAGGAAGTGCTGACTACCGCCCCCTCAAAGTGATTTGATTTGTTAAATACCATATGTGGGACGTATAAAGGATAGAACTATGATATTATATATGATATTATACTGGAATTATAATATTCCTTTAATAATTTTGATTCCATTCTATGAAATACGAAATATAAATGAATGTAGCGTTCATGCATACATACGGCTTACCGTCTCCATGAACGGTGCATTTCATTTCTTACCTCTAAATGATTATGTAATATTATAAAATGAAAGTATATACTGGATATATATGATATATACATTATTATTATAATTCTGGATATAATTGATACATGAACAACTTGTAATTATAAAGGGTTTATTTTTTGACTCAAGTACCAATGATCGTTAAAACGACCGTTATTAACTTAAATAATTACATAGTGTTCATGAAATGGAAATAACTGATATAAAAGGAATAATGAACTTGTAAAATGTTCTTAGGAAATTACAAATTAACTCAAGTTTATTATTCAGGACATTAAAGAATGATCGATTCAAGTCGGACCCGAGGTATGGGACTTCGTCTCAATCTCCTTTCATTGAGCTATATTTTGTTTTATACACAACCTTCTTTTATACGGTTTATAAACCCCTTTGACATTTATGTTTATTCAAAAGGAATATTTTTTATACAAAGCGTTTACTAAATGGAAAAAGGGAATGTTTTTGTCGTACATATGCGGCGACAATGACTTCTCCGACGCCATGACCATTATTTGAGTTTCAGTTTCCTCTACAAGCCATACTTTTTTTAAAAAAAGAAAAATGAATACCATGTTTTACTTTTCTTTTTTTTTTGGTATTGAAAATTTTTTTCATAATATTTTTATATCAATGTGTTGTATTGATATCTTATAATTGGAAGGTGGAAATTTGATGATTCCTTTATACATGTTTTATGTGATACAATTATGTTGAGGTTCTTGGGCATTATTATGAAGACGGTTGGTTTCGTGATAGACTAAGGGCGGGTGAGCCCGATATAGCACTCCAATGAATTGGGTAACGCGAAGGAGTGAAACGTTATGGTTTCTCCGAAGAGATTCAGGGAATATACTGTGATGGGTATTCCAAACGTAACCAAGAGGGTTACTCCCTACGTAAGAATGTTATGAATGCCTCAAGTTACCTTTATGTCTTATGATTTCTATGATTTATTCATGATTTGATGAGGTATGTTAAAGTGCTTATGTTTTATGGGTAATGTATGATTTCATTCTTATGTATATATGTACCCATGTCTCCTTTCCATTTTTTTATATCCCTTACTGAGCTTTTTATGCTCATCCCAAGTTTTTTTGGAATGTTTTTCACAGGTCAAGGGAAACGTATATGATATGATGATAGTGTCAAGGAAGTGTCAAGAATGAATCCATGTTTTATTTTAAATAAGTTTCCATTGATGGGAAAGAAGAATACTATCTTTATGTAACCACTTTGTTTATATGTGTAATGTGATGCAAGTTTTATGATCTAATTCTCTAAAACTCTAAACCCGAAAAAATCCTCAATGTGTAATCTTGTAATAACTCAAGATTAAGTAAGGTTTAAGGCCGTGACCTTATAAAAGTATAATAATATAATAATATTATAAAACATCCCTAAATCACGTCCTACTCCTATTAGAGAATATATTAATTACCATGACCATCCTTGGGACGATTCTAATACCCCATAGAGGCATATAGGATTGATAATGTGCTTTTAGAGTTTTTAATTTAATGTGACTAGAAATAAAAAACAAACATGTATCAATTACTAACACATATTTAATATCGGATTATATAAATGATTTAGTTGAATATAAATATTAATTATAAGGGTAAAAATATTTGATACTTCATGGTTTTTTTATAATTTTTATAAAATAAATAAATTTATTTATTTATGACACAGTTATAGTGTAGTGATTACCTTATTAATGAAAAATTCAAATAAATGATATTATAAATATTAAAATAAATATTATTTTACATAATTATTCCAGACACTAATTTTATGGACTAATATTACTTATTATATTTGGATTAAATTTTTTTTATGAATAATATTTTTATGACTTTAATAAAAATAAACTTCTAAATAATTTAAAAAATGACAAAAATGAGTTTTTAAAACAAGTATTATATTATTAGATAATATTATTATCATAAAAATATAAGATTTAAGAAAATAAATTATAAAATGTAACAAATTTCATTATTGATGCACTTATGCTTCTCTTGGTTTTTAATAGTAAATATTATAAACATATATTATGAAAATACAAGAAGACATGGTAAGATATTTTTTTGACTCAAGGTTTAAAGATAAAAGATGAGGTTAATTTGGTAACCAAAACTTGTCTTAAACAAATAGGAAGAGATTATTTTGAACCATAATCATATTATATTTTAAATAAATGCGTTTTGGTGAAATAAAAATAGAAAATAAATTAATATTTAAACATTTTCCTAAAGTTCCCCTCAGATTTCATATAATAGCGAGCTTCTACTTTTCATTTAATCACTAATATAAATATTATTTTTTAATCCAATCACCACCCATTTACTCCCCTATTAACCCTCTCTTCATCCTATAGTCCACACAATGGTATTAAATCAATCCTAATGATATATTTTGGGTATATAAACGTAATATTCTCAAAAAACAGTTAATTGTTTCATCACCTATTTCAAAATTCATTTATACTTATACTTACTTTTATTATGTTGTTTCCATTATAATGTAATAAATATATTATATTATACATGAAGATATGATATTATAATTATGGTATAACTATAAACCTTTTTTATCCATCCTACAAATAATGATATCACCGTGCGTGCACATGCACGAATTATTATCAACATGACGTGGTGTAATTTGTTATTCAAAAAGAAATAATTTAGTTTCATATAATTACGAGTATAGTGGACATAAATATTGAATATAACTTGAAAATTATTATTCTTAATTAATATACCATCCAATTCAATTCCACATTATCATTAAGTGAATGATAGAGTCCCTCATGCGTATGTTCGACCTACCATCACCACGATGCGATGAGATTCATTTTCCATGTTAACCATTAAAGAATTATTATTAACTATATATAAAAAATAATGATTAAATATATAACATAATAAGGATTCTGTATATATATATATATATCATTTAATTTTTTTATTCAATTTGATATGCAAACAAAAGCATCGTCCATGCATACAAACAGCATATCACCTCCATGAACGATGTATTCCATTTCATTTATCTATCTGTTATTTATATTTATATAAAAATATTCATTACATATAGATAATTTTTTACATTTTGAATGTAATTAAATAATCAACTATATAATAAGATCAAGAATAACAATTCAAAACACATACAATAAATAAAACGATTATTTCCCAAACGTTGCTTAATATATGGATTGATAAATAAATAAGTAATATAAAGTCATAAGTAAATCATATATGATATCCTAAATATTATTATGTGTTTTTAAAAGTTAATAACATGTTTAAAACCAATACACTAGAGTTTTAGACAAATATATAAGAAATCGTTCCAATGGTAAGGGACATTTTTTTAATGTCATTATTTTTTGAGATTATTTATACGTAATTATTTACTTCTATATATTTATCATCCAAGACCATTTTCTATAAATATATAACATTATTTCTATTCTTATAATATATTTTAATGTTAATTTTACCCATGGGTAACTTTTTATTAAATGGTGTCAAAGGAATCGTTCTTTATTTTTTTATATAAATCATATGTTGAATTTTCTGTCAAGAGTATGAGAAGAATGTATTTTTTAAACTTATGCAACATAAAATGATATTTATTGTTTCATGACACATTATTTCCATGAAGATTATTATCCATGATTTCAATATTATTTTTGAATAAATTTCTATTTTTTTACGTGGCCTAGCATATTGAGAAAAAAAATTGTTTTTGAAAAAGAATATATATTTTCATTAGGAATTAAGCATAAGTGTTTTATCAAAATTATATTCCATTTATGATGATATAGGTTTATGTTTTTATATCTATTATTACTTTGATTTGATTGAGTATATGATGAAATTATTTTTATGAAATCTATTTATTTTATATGGATTGTGATGGATTGATGTTTAAGAGAGCCATTTTTTTCATGGTTATGCTATAATGAATGATTTATGTTTGTGTTGAACAGGTAATAATTATTTAATAATGAGATGGGTGGGACCTATATATCCCTCCATTGCATTTGTTAAATATTTATATCTCATAACATAGATATCACTAGAATGAAATGTAAATCTGGTTCAATAATACATGGATGTAACAGTATGTAAATCTAGTTCTGTAATATATGGATGGAACTACCAGTAAACCTCATCCAGTAAAAGATTTTTTATACTATGATTACCATTATAATAATTCCTTGTCTACAATTGAAATAATATTATGTGCTAACTTTTTTCAATACTTCCATTTTTTATTCCATGGTTATTCAATCATGGTTAATGTTCCATTTTGATAAATGCTTTACATACTTCCATGATTTATTTCATAACTAATGATTTTGATATTTGAACAATATGTTAATGTTTTTAAATTATTGGGATTATGGTTTTTTCACTATGTTTACCCTTACATATAATTTTAGATTATCCTTTTTTATGTTTTATTTTCCCTAGGTTATAACGAATGGTTTTAAGTAGGAAAAAAATGGGGATGATCAATGTGGGAGATGTTGAAAATCTGTCACCAAGTTATAATATTATGTTCTATGATTCCAAAGACACTAAACTAATATGGTGATTGGTCATACATTTGTGTCATTTATTAAGTATTCCGAAAAAGTTATATTATTGCCATATACATCAAGATTTGGTCGTTTAAATTGGTATCAGAGTGAAAGTTTAGTTACCATTTGGAAACTATAATGTGAAAACATTCGTGTGATCCATAGATATATTTATAAGATATGTCTTCAGATGTCCCTAATGTAAATTCTAACATTAGTTTATAGACCAATAATTATGGTAATGATCATGAATAAACTAGGATTAAACCCATGTTGTTAGATACTGAAAGTACTCCAACATGATTATGTTGTTTTCCTAGTATGATTTTTCCCTCTCATGATATTCATTTTTACTATTAGACGACAGATATAACCTGAAGGAACTGTGTTAATGTTCAATGCCATATCCAATGAAATTATTGTCAATTAGAGTAACCTAATTAAATGGGAGATGGAATAAAATATCTTATTGTTATACTTACACATAACATGAATGATTTTGGACTTACAAAAGAGGAGGGAATGGAATGACATTCTATATAGTCCATCATGAGGCAACATCCACTTTCAACTAGTGGGTATTACGATTAACTTATTTCTAAATAATGGATTAGTACCATTGAAAAAATAATTTTTATCCTTCATTTTCCGGAACTTGAAAAATTCATTTTGGTTAATTATCGTTTATAAGGAGAGAAGGACTAGTGGTGGACAATAATCTAGAATACAAGGGAACCAGGTGAAATTGAATCTATTGAATGTGATGTGTTAAAGAACATATTTTTCAAAAGGTGTTTCCCTCATATTCTTTGAACAATGATGGAAAAGTAGCTACTTCAACATAAGAAAATTTAAGATGAATCTATTGGTAAAAATGAGGAATATTTTACAAGACAAGAAAGGTATGATTATTATATTATCATCCATCCAGAAAGTAAAGTTGATTTATTTTTCAAATGATTAAAATGAAGTCTTAAATGGGAATTACCTATATGAAACATTAATAACTATTTAGATACTATGATTCATTCTATCAAGGTAAAAATGGATATTCATATTACATATAAATCTAATGGTTTTTATAGAAATCAAAAGAAAGAGATCAATGGAAAATATAAAAACAATGTTGAAAATATGATGAATATTTCTTTATTATAAAATTTTTGAATGAAGCATGGTGGATATTTTTTTAAAGGTACATGCAAATATTTTTTCTGTGGAAAAAAATCCCTCGAGCATTATAGTTTGACATTAATGGGAAAAAGGTTGTTAATGATGTGAATAGATAAAAGTATACAGATAACGCCCCACCCATGCTTCAATGCTACAAGTGCATGGAAATGGGGAACTATGCTACCCAATTCCCTAATATGAGGTTAATGGATGATTATCGATGCCAATAATATCTTATTTCCAAAGAAAAAATAAAATCACTTGAAATCACTGTTGGTGATGTTGATTATGACAAAAAATTGGTGGAATGATTATGTGTTTATGTAATGGGATTACAAAATATTGTCATAGAATTTATATTAAGGTATTATGGAATATTGGAATATCTATATATAGGTCCATTGGGGTTTCCCATAAGTATATGGTACTGGAAACATTTAAAAGTGATTGAAATATTTTTCGGAAGGCACATGATATTATCATAATGAATGGAAAATAAGATTATGAGATTTTTGATAATATTAATAACCTCATGACTAATACAATGGAAAAGCTATATCATGTGTTGATTATATATTTTTTGTTGTTTTCAGTGTGTGGATAGAGATAATTTGGATAGAATGCATGTTTTCACTAAGGTTCCATGGTAATTTAGGTTATTATAATGTTTCTAGATAATACATGATTAACGTATTCACATTTTTGGAATATGGCCACAAAGAACTACCATATGAGATGTAGGAGATAATGTTATATAGATTTAGTTCACCTATATCTAAAGATTTTTATTTTTTGTTTTTGGAAGGATTTATATGTCATCCATTTCTGGATAGTATATCTTATATTTTGTTTGGAATTTTTTAGATTAAGGTTTTATCTCACTATTGGTTGGATTATTCATATTTGATTAATTGTGATAACCTTTTTGTTGAGATTAATGGAAGGATCTATCATTCTATCACATGATCTGCTAACACTTCATGAATGACAAATTTAATACCATTTCATCAAATAATAGATGATGATGAAATTTTCAAGGCACGAACATCGATGAGATTGTACCAAAATCAAGTATGTATTTATTCACATGAATAATTCATCAACATTAGTGACATGATTTTGAACTCCAAAATGTTATCTTTGTACCATATTATTTAATGAATCAAATGGTCCCATAAAACAATTTAGATTTATGTATTTCATGTTTTTAACATTATCCAAACATTTTTCTCTATCACTATCCATATATACATGATGGATTTATTTTTCATCTATATCCATGTTTTCACTTTCCACCTATGTTCTACTATGTGTAAATATATGGATGAGATACTTTGGGTAAATTTTATGTTTAAAATATAATTTTCATAAAATTATGTATTTGTATTACTTTTTTCAATGTGGGTTTCGATGAAAAGCATTCATGTTTTAAACCTTTTATAACCTCGACGAATTTTGATGTCAAAATTCATAATAACAGGGGTATAATGTACCACCCCAAGATTATATGAGATATAATATTTTTATTTCCATCGATTTCTTGAGTTGTACACTACACCATTATTATCTTGTGCTATATGGAACACCACATTATCATCTAGTATATGAAACA
Organism: Viscum album; assembly: GCA_963277665.1. NCBI lineage: Eukaryota > Viridiplantae > Streptophyta > Magnoliopsida > Santalales > Viscaceae > Viscum > Viscum album. The sequence goes on along the minus strand of OY728161.1, from coordinate 573,921,065 downwards.
ACATACATGGCTTACGTTACACACAATTTCATGTTCATTTGATAGAATTCAATTCGCACAACACTAAGTATAGATTTTGGTCAATGTATAAAATAAATATGTTTGGATTCAGTTATATAGATCACCAATCGATGCTTTCACTCGACTGAACACTGAATTGGATAACGTTGTGTGCATGGGAGACCTTCCTTGATAGCATGCGATGTATGAAATGCCGAGTTTCACTAAACAATGATATATTATAAAAATATTATTATATAATGGGATATAACCTAGCTATTATGAATAAAATTTACCAAATATTTAATTTTTCATAAAATTAAAAATCTTTTTATTTATTTTCTACAAAATATTTATGAAATAAATCAAATTTTTCAAAAAAGAGAAGTATTTTTCAAAACATGATGTTATGACACAATCAGATGGGGCCCTAATTTTAAATATTGTTTTTAACAAATTTATATATTATATATGACAATATAAAATTATTATTTGGAATATAGACATCAAAATTTACTTTGTATTAATTTTTTGTAGTTTGCTGATTAAATTAATATTTTAATGAATAGTGAAAACATTACATTTTAATTCAAAACAGTTCTTTCATCTAATTAGTTTATAAAGATAGATTATATTTTTAATTGGTTTTAAAGTATAATTATATTGTTCACATTAAATACAATGTTGGTCAATGAAGGTAATTTCACATTTAAATTGGATATAAAGAAATGTTAATCTTTTGATAGTTTAATCTTCATAAAAACCTGCTCACTCTTTTTGACAATGGGAATTATTATGAAATTACATTCTGATGATTAATTGTTTTAAATATATAAAAATTCATTCCTTGTTTGGATTTAGAATATAAAAATTGATTAAATATCTGCCTTTTATTTTGGGTCATTATGAATAGTGATTTCAGTAATTATTTTTATTTACCTTGGTTAAATGGAAAATTTGGTAAATAAGAAAAAATAATATTAAAAAAATATAAAACATCACTAAAAAAGTCATAATACAATTTTATGATTTATTTCTGACCATTAACATCCTTGGGTAGTTTTTAAGACCTCATTATGTCTCTTGGGTGATATAATAACCTGCTACAATTTTTTATTTGATGTAATGAGAAATATAACATAAACATTTATCTTTTACTAAATAATATATAATGTACTGTGATATAAATTATTTATTTGACTATAAATATTCATTATAAAGATAAAAAAATTCACACATCATGTTATTTTATTTCTATTTTTTAGAAATTAAATAAATAAATTTATTTATGATACATTGAGGATGCAGTGATTAACTTATTAATGATTGATTCTAGGAAATTATTTTATAAATATTAAAGTAAATACAATTTTACAATATTATTCCTTCTATTAATTTTATTGATTAATATTACATGTAATATTCTAGTTAATGTTTTTTATTCAAGTGAATAATTTTTTATGGCTTTAAAAAACATGAATTGCTAAATAGTGTCAATATTGACATAAATGAGTTTTTCAAACAAAAACTATTTTGTTAAATGATATAATAGTACTAAAAATATTTTCTCGGAAAATATTACTTATATATTTTTAAAAATATCATTACTGATCCCCTTATGGTTACCTTGACATTTTATTGTAAATATGTTAACCGTATAATATGAAAATACTAGAAGACATGGTAAGAGAAACTATTTTTAACTAATGGTAATAAATTAATATTTACTTTAATTTTGAAACCTAAAAATATCTAAAAAAAATTAGTTGACCTTATTTAGACACATAAAAATAATATATTTTATATAAATGAGATTTTATTTATTATAAACTGAAAATAAATTTAGAATAAATTAATATTTAAACACATTCCTAAAATGACTGTAAGCTCACCTATAAAAGATAACTTCCCAGTTTCTTTTAATTGAACCTATAATGAATTTTTTTGAGCCAAAACCTACCCATTACCTCACCAAAATTCACTTTATGCATTCTATAGGGAATACATTGGGATGAAATCCATCATAGGGATAACTTTTGTGAAAATAAAGAAAAGAATATTGAAAAGGAGGTAATTGTTTTATCAACTTTTTCAAAATTATTTTCTACTTCTTCTTCCACTTATTATTTCCATAATTTAGTATTAAATACATTATCTTATACATTATGAGATGATATTAAAAATTTTTATACCTTTATAAGTTCTTTTATCCATCCAACGGATAACGATATCACCGTGCGTGCATACGTACAACTTACCATTTCCACGTGGTGTTGTAATTTGTTATTCAATAATAGAAAATTTTGGATTGGTATAATGATGTGTGTAATGTATTAATATAATGAACATAACATGATAATAATTTTTTATAATTAATATACCATCCAATTCAATATAATTTAGCCATTATGTGAATGATATCGTCGCTCATGCGTATGCATGACCAACCATCTCCACGACATGATTAGATTTATTATCCATTTTAACCATTCAAGAATGATTTTACCTATATATAAAAAACAAGAATAAAAAAAATTCTATAATAAGGGTACTATATTTATGTATATTTATTTTATTAACTTGATTCCATTCAATACAACAAGGAATTGAAAATTGCATTCACAGGAACGTATGGCATACTATGTCCATGAATGGTGTATTCCATTTCATTAATCTGTCAATTAATAATATTTATATTCTGAATATTTATGATATATAAATCATGTTTTACATCTTTAATGTAATTATATCATGATCTAAGTATTAATATCTATAATAAAAAGTCCAAACATGTATGATATATAAAATGATTATTACCCAAAGCATTGCTCTCACAGTTTATTAATTAATAAAGGGGAAATATAAATTCAAAAGTGAATCATATGTGATATAATAAATATTATTATTGTTATTATACAATTTAATAATATTTTTAAACCAAATATATTGGTGATTCTGACACATCGAGAAGAAATTGTACCTAAGGTAATGGATAATTCTACAATATCATTATTTTCTGATATTGTTTATATATAATTAATTATTGTGGTATATTTATAATCAAAATACATGTTTCATAAACAAGTAATATTATTTATATTATTATAAAAATTTTTATGTTAGTTTTAACCATTGGTAAATTTTTATTAAATTTTATGGAATGATACTTTTTTTCATTTTCTATATGATGAAATTATTGACTATTATAAAAAGAGTATGAGAAGAATGTATTTTTTTTACTTATACATCATGAATGGTTTTTTGTTGTTTCATGAAAAGTTATTTATATCAAACTTACTCTTTAGTATTTCTAGATTCTATTCAACTAAATTATTATATTTCCATATTTCATTTGATTTTTTGAATAGAAAATGTTTTTGAAAAATAATGGGTATTTTCCTCAATATTAAATAGGGTTATGTTTATATCCCTATAAGTAATTTTTTTATTGTGTTATTGATGGAATTATTTTTATGAAATCATTTATATTATATGGATTATGATGGAATGATGTTTAAGAAACAGATTTAATTTCTAGGGTTACCCTATGTTAAGTGATTAATGTTTTGGGGAACATTTAAGAATGATATAATTATATGATAAGTGGGAAATACATCTACATCCACTGAATTTGGTAGCAATTTATAATTAATGAGATCGATGTATTATAATTAAAATTATATATGGATTTATAAAACAGGTCTAGAACAACAAGTAAATATAGTTCATTAATATATGGATGGAACGACACACAAATCTCATTCAGTAATATAATATGTCCACTATAGTATTCTTGGAATCAATGACTTTGATACATTGGAAATCATATTATATTCTTATTTAATTTCCCCAATTCCATATTTTATTCCAGTAGAAATTAATCACGGTTAATGTTTTTTATGATCTATGCCTTACGTAATGAGAATATTTATTTCATGGATAACTATTTTGATATTAAAACATTATGTTAATGTTTTTACAATAAAATCATTATTGTTTTTTCTCTATGTTTACCTTTACTGATCATTTGTTCCCACCCTTTTGTAATTTTTTATTTTCCCTAGGATATTATGATATGATTTAGGTAGGAAAACAAAATTTGATGACATTTATGTGAGAGGATGAAGATCCTTTTCCCACAGAGATGATTATGTTCCATGATTCCAATGACACTAAATTAATACGTTATTTTTGAATATATTTGTGTCTTGTAATAAACATTGTACAAAATTAGTGTAATATCCATGTATGCCAATATTTTTTCATACAATTATTCTAAATTAATTATTATATAACACATACTTTCATTTATTCAATTTCATTTAGATATAATAATTTTTGTTGGGAAGTGTGGACTACTGCCTCCTCAATGTGATTTTATTTGATCACACTCTACATGTAATGTATTAATGATGGGTTTATAAAACATATTATATATATATATATATGTAATAATAATAATAAAGTAATTTAAATAAATATATATACATATAGTTCAATCACTTTTTTTAAATTTCAATATGATAATTAAATGGAAATATTATTCATGCGTTCATATGACCTACCGTCTCCAGAAATGGTGTATTCGATTTCATCTTTTTATCCTTCATAGATTCTTAAATATATATATATATATATTATACTTTATTTTAATATCAGGTATTATATTTTAAAAATAATGATATATGTATGAGTATAAAAAATTAATCAAATTAAGACACATTTGAAAAACTATAAATATATTACCCAAAGTGAAACATTAAATGTAGAATTGTTTATAATTGTATAATATAAAGGAATTATAAATAAATATATGTTATTATATAAATGAATATGATTATATGGATGATATATGTTATAAATTCACATATATATATTATAAATGAAGTTATTATGAGTATCAATAATGTTAAAGCATAAGGTAAGGGGATTTTTTGTCACAATTTTATTTCTGTGAGATTTGTGTCTTATTCAAAACAAATTTATTTTCTGTTGTGTATATCCTACATATGAATATAATTATTGATTTTAATCCTTAAAATATGTAAAATTTTGTATCGATTTATTTATCTATATTTCATGGGTTGTATGTTTCTAATGTCACCAAATCAGTAATGTAGTATTTTCATAATTTTTATTCTATAAGACATATCCAATTATAATAGAAAAAAATATTTGATGTTTTTTTTTGAAAACAGATATTTTAAGATCATTTTCAAGGAAAAATTGATTTTAAAAAGTTTTATGGTTTTTATTCTTTACTTATATGTTTATTAAACTATTTTCAATTAAATATTATTCAAAAATATTTTAAAGAATATAGTTTAATGTAATTGATTTAAAAATGTTTTAAAGATTCCATTTATATGATATCCGTCTAAAAATGTATTCATGCTTCATTAATATTCTATTAATGAACATGGTATTCAAAATTATTTCATTATTACTTTTGATCATTTCAAAAAATTTAGTTGTAAAAAGGATTTGTAGTTTAATGGAATTTAATTTGATTAAGAATTGATATTTTCCACATAAAATTTATTTAAAATTACCATTCCAAATTATTTTCCATGTAATCTGATAACTCTTGGATTTATAGTTTCCCTTCTTGGAAATGTGCCAAATTATTAATTCATATTCATTCTATTAATGGATTATGTTTTTATGGTATTATTTTTATTAATATTTTTTATATTTCATAGGTTATATTTTTATTAATCATTATTCTTTTCACAAGATATGATTTTATTAAATGGTTATGAAACAAATATTTGTTTCATAACATATGATATGATTATTATGGACTGATGTTTATGAAACACATTTTATATTATAGGATATGCTATGATAAATGACTTATGTTTTTGTTCCACGTGTAAGAATGATTTTAATTATGATATGGGTGAATAATATCATCCTCCAATCCATTGGGTAATGATTCATATATCATGATATAGATATTAATTAAATGTAATGTAAATTAGTTTTAGTAATATTGGGTTGGAATGAATTGAAAATTTGGTTCCTCAATACATGGTTGGAACGCCAAGTAAACCCTCTGTAGCAATAGACTTTTTCCACAGTGATGGTCCTGGAAAAATAATCTTGGATACTATAGAAAAAAAAATTATTTATTTGTTTTAAAAAAATTCCATGTTTTATGCCAATTCTATTTAATCATTGTTGATGTTCGTTTATGATATATGCTTTAATTACTGCTATGATTTATTTCATCAATAATTATTTGTATATTTAAACATTATGTTCATGTTTTTACATTATTATGTTTATTATTGTTTCTCCATGTTTACCCTTGTTGAGCATTTGAGATCACCATTTTTTATGTTTTATGTTACCCAAGATATAAAGAATGGTTTTAGGGTAGGAAAACAAATGTGAAAATCATTATGGGTGATGTTGATGATCCTTCACCAAGTAAGAATATTATCTTCCATGTTTCTAAGTACCCCAATGCAATAAAATATTTTGAAATATTTTTGTGTCATTTGTTATTTATTTATCAAAGGAAATTTAATTTTCGTGTACGTCCAGATTCGTTCATTTTAGTTGGTATCAGATTGAAGGATTAGATAACCTATGGAAACTAGGATGTAAAAACATAGATGGAATGCCTAGAGATATTTATAAGCTATCTCTTCGGATGTCCCTATGGTAATGACTAACTAAATTTTATTTTCCTATAATTATTGTAATGATCTTGAATAATCTATGATTAACACTATGATTATAGAGATTTAAAGTACACCTTTATTATGTTATTTTCCTAGTATGTTATTTCATCCCACAAAATTGTTTTTGGGTTTTTGATAATGTCTAGAACCTAAATGAACAGTGTTAATGATCAATACACTATGCAATTCATTTATTGTACTCCTATGTAGCCAAATGTGATAGGATATGGAATGAAAATATTATTTATATTCTTTCACAAGCTATGAATCCTTCTGCACATCAAATGTGTAGAGAAGGGAACAACATTCTATTGAGTCCTTCTTCAGGCAACGTCCAACTTCTTTTAGTGGGTCTTCTGATCAACTTATTTCTGAATAATGGAAAAGTATAATTAATAATATATTTTCTATTCTTCATTGTTTAGAACATGAAGAAGTCATTTTGTATTTTAATCATTTGGAAGGTGAAGTAGACTAGTGGTTGACTATAATCAAGAATATAAGGCAGCACAATGAGATTGAATACATGTAATGGGATGAATTTAAGATCTTATTATTAAAAACATATATCCCTATTATTCTTCAAAAAATTATGGAAATGGAGTTCCTTGAGCTTGATAAACATGATGATGAATTTATTGGTACATACGAGGAAGCTTTTAGCAGATTCGTATGGCGTGCTTTTTGTTTTATCAGGCATCCTAAATGTAAAATTGATTAATTAATTAGTGTATAAAAACATTGTTTTCAAAGGACATTATCTATATGAATTTTTAGTAGATATGAATAGATATTGAATTGTTATATCAAATTATAAATGGATGTTAATGTTACATATCAATCTCATGGTTTTGATAAGAAAATAATTATTGAGTTCAAGGGAAAATATAAGAAAATGGTGAAAAGAATATGAATGTTTCCTTATGCTAAATGTGTGGAATAAAACCTGGTGTAGATTGCCTTAAAATAACTATAGAATTTTTTACGTCTGTAAAATATGTTCATCGAGCTGTTAAGTGACAATGAAATGGTAAGTTGGTTACAAATAATGTGAATATGGAAACAAATATCGATAATTCACCACCAAAACTTCAATGCTACAAGTGAATTAAAATGGAGAATTATGCTAACCAATTACATAATCCATGGTTAATGGATTATTATTGTTAAAAAACACATTAAGGGAAAAAACAATGGCATATCACATGAGTTTACTATTGCAGATGTTGATTATGAAATCAAAGAGGTGGAATGATTGTGTGTTTATGAAATGGGATTCCAAAATATTGTAGTAGAATCTCTTTTATAGTATAATGTAATAGTAAAATATCTATTTATGGGTCCAATATGGTGGTCCATTAGTGTATGGCATTAGTAACCATGAAAAGATATTGAAATAGTTTTTAAGGACAATATATGCACATAATTTATAGACTATGAAATAAAGATATTTTTGAACATTTTAATGACCTCATTACGGATTCAATGTCAAAGTGATATCATGGTTAGAGTATATAAATTTTTTGGTATTTTTGGTTTTTGGAAAGAGTTAATTTTGAAAAAATGCATGTTTTCACTAGGGATCTATGAAAATTATTGTTATAGTTATATTTGAAGTGAATAAATGATGATGATATTTACAAGTTATGAATGTGACAACAAAGAAATACCTTATGAGATATGGGGTATAAACCTTATGTCAATTTATTTCACCTCTTTCTAATTTTTTATATATTTACATTTCGAATGGATTTTTTTGTTATAAATTTATGGATAATGTATGTTACCTTCTATTTGATGTTTTATGGATTAATATATAATCTCACAATAGGTGGACTTATGTATATTCGATTACCTATGATAACCATTTTTTAAACAAATGGAATGACCTATAAATTTATAGAATGATCTCTTAAAACATTAAGAATGAATAATTAAACTTCATTTCATTAAATAAGAGATGATGTGGAATATTTTCAAGGCACGATCAAAGATGAGAATGTACCAAAATGAAGTATGTATGTATTCTCATAAAAATTTATCAACATTAGTGAAATGATCATGAAAACCTAAAATGTTATCCTAGTACCTTCTAGTTAGATTAATCAAATGGTCCCATAAATCATCCAATATTTTTTGTCTTTGTTGTTGTAATTTTTATCCGAACATTTTTCTCTATTATTATACATCAAAACAAGATGGTTATATTTTTCTTTTATTTCCATGTTTGTAATTCCTAACTATGCTCTCATATGTGGAAACCTAGTGATGTGTTACATTGGGTATGCATTATGATTCTAAATTTAATTTTTTAAATTGAAGTTGTAGTATTTATTTTTATGATGTGGGTTTCGTGGAATGAAACTTTCATGTAGTAAAGATTTTATAACAAAGACAAATTTTGTGGTAAAAAATATTTTTTATGAAGGTATAATGTTAAACCAAGAGATTTTATGAGATATATTATTTTTAATTTCAATGATTTATTATGTTTTCTGCTAAAATGATATTTTCATGTGCTATAACAACTTCATATTAGCTACCAATATACGCAACACTATACATTTCGTTTGTTACTCACATTTTCATGTTCTTTTGATTGAATTAATTTAAGAAAATACTATGTATAGATTTTGATCAATGTATAAATAAATATGTTTGGATTATAATATTTTTAACACAAAATAATTCTTTCACTATACGCAACACTGACATGGCTTGTATTACACGAAAGAGAGACCTTTCATGATTACATGCATTGTACCCAATACCGAGTTTCACAATACAATGATATATTATTAAAATATTAGTATTTAATGGGATATAAACTAGCTTTTCTGAATATTATTGGCCACACTATGAAATTTATATAACATTAACATCCATTTTATGTATTTCATAAACATGATATAATTAAGAATTTATTTATATATTTAGATTATCATTTTAATTTGTTTTAATTTTTAATGGATTATGCTTTTTTCATTTAATCCAATGTTGGTCATTAAAGGTAATTTCACATTAAAATTTGATATAAACATATGAAAATATTTTTATTTTTTTATTTCTTAAAAACCACTTTCTAGTATTGACAATGGGAAGTAATACTAATTTTATTTCATCCAACTCAGTGACTTCAATTTTGAAAAATGGATTCTATATTTGGAATTATATGTTACAAATTGTGTAAATAGGTACCTTTTATTTTTAAATAATATGAATAGTTATTCTGTAGTTATTTTTTTATCATGGTTTAGGGGTAAATCTGGAAAATAAGGGAAAACATAATAATATAAAACTATTATAAAACGTCCCTAAATCATGTCCTATTCCTATTATATAATATATTAATTACCATGACCATCCTTGAGACGATTCTAATACCCCATGGAGGCATATAGGTTTGATAATGTGATTTAAGAGTTTTTAATTTAAAGTGACTAGAAATACAAAAAAAACTTGTATCAATTACTAAAACATGTTTAATATCGGTTTATATAAATGATTTGGTTGAATATAAATATTAATTATAAAAGTAAAAATATTTGATAATTCATTTTTTTTATAATTTTTATAAAATAAATTTATTTATTTTATTATGACACAATTAATGTGTAGTGATTGCCTTATTAATGAAATATTAAAATAAATGATATTATAAATATTAATATAAATGTTATTTTACATTATTATTTCAGACACTAATTTTAGGGATTAATATTACATGTAATATTTGGATTAATTTATTTTTTTATGAATAATATTTTTATGACTTTAATAAAACTCAATTTCTAAATAATGTCATGATTGACATAAATGAGTATTTAAAACAAGTATTATTTTATTAGATGATATTATTGTCATAAAAATCTATGATTTAGAAAAATAAATTATAAAATCTAAAAAATGTCATTATTGATCCACTTATGCTTCTCTTGGTTTTTAATAGTAAATATTGTAAACATATATAATGAAAATACAAGATGACATGGTAAGAGATTTTTATTACTCAAGGGTTAACGATAAAAGATAAGGCTAATTTGGTAACCTAATCTTGTCTAAAACAAATTGGATGGGATTATTTTGAACCATAATCGTATTATATTTTACAGAAACGATTTTTGGTGAAATAAAAATAGAAAATAAATTAATAAATAATTAATATTTATACATTTTCCTAAAGTGCCCCTCACCTCTAATATAATAGAGAGATTTTCCTTTTCATTTAATCACTAATTTAAATATTATTTTTTCATCCAATAACCACCCATTTACTCACCTATCTTTCCTCTCTTCATCCTATAGTCCACACAGTGGGATTAAATCAATCCTAAGGATATATTTTGGGAATATAAAAATAATATTCTCAAAAAAAAGGTAATTGTTTCATCACCTATTTCAAAATTAATTTATACTTATATTTACTTTTATTAAGTTTTTTCCATTATAATGTATGATATATATTATATTACACATTATGATATGTTATTATATTTTTTGTAAAATCTTAAACCTTCTTTTATCCATCCTACAAATAATGATATCACCGTGCATGCGCATGCACGAATTAGCATCACCATGCTGTGGTGTAAATTGTTATTCAAAAATAAATAATTTTGTTTGGTATAATGACGAGTATAGTGGATGTAGAAAATTAATATAACTTGAAAATTATTATTTTTAATTAATATACCATCCAATTCAATTCCACTTAACATTAAGTGAATGATAGAGTCGCTCATGTGTATGTTTGGCCTACCTTTACTATGATGCGATGATATTCATTTTCCATGTTAACCATTCAAAATTATTATTAACTATATATAAAAAATACCCATTAAATATATCACATAATAAGGAATCTGTATATATATATTTCATTTACATTCTTTTATTCAATTCAATAAGAAAACAAAATCACTGTTCATGAATACAAACAATCTAACAGTTCTATGAATGATGTATTCCATTCCATTTATATATCCATTATTTCTATTTAAATAAAATTATTTATTATATATAGAATTTTTTTAAATTTTGAATGTAAATAAATCAAAAACGTTAGAATAAGATCAAGAATAACAATTCAAAACACATACTATAAATAAAACTATTATTTCCCAAATGTTGCTTAATTTATTGATTGATAAGTAAATAAGTAATATAAAGTCATAAGTAAATCCTATATGATATCCTAAATATTAATATGGGTTTTTACACGTTAATAACATGTTTAAACCCAATAAAACTGAGTTTTAGACAAATATGGAAGAAATCGTTCCTATGGTAAGGGACATTTTTTAATCTCATTATTTTTTGAGATTATTTATACGTAATTATTTACTTCTATATATTTATCATCCACGAACATGTTTTAAAAATATTTAATTTTATTTCTATTCTTATAATATTTTTTAAAGTCAATTTTACCAATTGGTAATTATTTATTAAATGGTGTCAAAGCAATCTTTCTTTAATTTTCCATATGAGGCATATCTTGAATTTTCTGTAAAGAGTACGTGAAAAATGTGTTTTTTACACTTATGCAACCTGAAAGGATATATACTATTTCATGACACCTTATTTCCATGAAGATTCTTATCCCCGATTTAAATATTATTTTGAACTAAATATTTATTTTTTTTCACGTGGCCTAGCATTTTGAGAAAAAAAATGTTTTTGAAAAAGAATTTATATTTTTGTTCAGAATTAAGCATAACTGTTTTATCAAAATTCTATTCCATTTATGATGATATAGGCTTATATTTTTATCCCTATTATTACTTTTATTTGATTGAGTATGTGATGGAATTATTTTTATGAAATGTATTATTTTATATGTATTATGATGGATTGATGTTTAAGAGAGCCATTTTATTTCATGGTTATGATATAATGAATGATTTATGTTTTTGTGGAATATGTAATAATGATTTCATAATGAGATGGGTGGGACCTATATATCCCTCCATTACATTTGTTAAATATTTATATCTCATATTACAGACATGAATAGAATGGAATGTAAATATGGTTCAATAATACATGGATGGAACAGTATGTAAATCTAGTTCACTAATATATGGATGGAACAACTAGTAAACCTCATTCAGTAATAGATTTTTTATATTATGATTGCCATTACAATAATTCCTTGTCTACAATTGAATTAATATTATGTGCTAACATTTTTCAATACTTCCATTTTTTATTCCATGGTTATTTAATCATGGTTAATGTTCTGTTATGATCAATTCTTTACATACTACCATGATTTATTTCATGACTAAATATTTTGATATATTAACATTATGTTAATGTTTTTAAATTATTTTGATTATGGTTTTTTCACCATGTTTACCCTTACATAGAATTTCAGCTTATCCTTTATTATGTTTTATCCCTAGGTTATAATGAATGGTTTTAGGTTGGATGAAAAGGGGGATGATCATTGTGGGAGATGTTGAAGATCCATCACCAAGTTATAATATTACGTTATATGATTCTAAAGAAACTAAACTAATATGGTCATTGGAAATACATTTCTTTCATGTATTAAGTATTCTGAAAAAGTAATATTATTTACATATACATCAAGATTTGGTCATTTCAATTGGTATCAGAGTGAAAGTTTAGTTATCATTTGGGAATTATGATGTGAAAACATTAGTGAGATCTATAGATATATTTATAAGCTATGTCTTTGGATGTCCCTAAGGTAATGTCTAAGATTAGTTTATAGTCCAATAATTATGGTAATGATCATGAATAAACTAGGATTAAATCCAAGTTGTTAGATATTTAATGTACTCCAGCTTGATTATGTTGTTTTCCTAGTATGATTTTCCCTCTCATGATATTAATATTTAGTTTTAAACGACAGATAGAACCTGAACGAACTGTGTTAATAATCAATGCACTGGCCAATGAAATTATTGTCATTTATTGTAACCAAATGTAATGGGAGATGGAATAAAATATCTTATTGTTATACTTACACAAGACATGAATCATTCTATAATTCTAAAAGAGGAGGTAAGGGAACGAAATTCTATAGAGTCCATCATGAGGCAACATCCACATTCAACAAGTGGGTATTACTATTCACTTATTGTTAAATAATGGATAAGTACCATTGAAAAGATAATTTTTATCGCTCATTGTCCAGAACATGAAAAATTCATTTTGGTTAATTATCGTTTATAAGGAGAAAAGGACTAGTGGTGGAAAATAATCAAGAATACAAGGCAACCATGTGAAATTTAATCCACTGAATGAGATTTGTTAAAGAACTTATTTTTCAATAGATATTTCACTCATATTCATTGAAAAATTATGGAAAAGTAGCTACTCAGCCTAAGAAAATTTAGGATGATTCTATTGGTACAAATGAGTAATATTTTATAAGACGTTAAAGGTATGCTTATTGTTTTATCATCCATCCAGAATGTAATGTTGATTGATTTTTCAATGGATTAAAATGAATTCTTAAATGGGAATTACCTATATGAAACTTTAATAACTATTTAGATACTATGTGTCATGTAGGATCGAAATATAATATGAGATGCTCAATATACAAGAGGGGGGGTGAATTGTATACCATAAAAATTCCTTTGGAACCTTTAATGTTAGTTATGAATAACTAAAGTTTCCTTAAGAAAAGGAAAGGACTATGTTTAACAAAGTTAAACTAAGTAAATTCACAACACCTCTAACACCGAACTAAAACTAGGAAAGAAATTCCAAAAGTAGGTTCCGGAAATATGGTTCCGGAAATTGAAACATAACAAAAGATACAATATGAGATTCTACCTTAAAGCGTATAGAATCTAAATGAATCAGAGTAATAAAGGAAGTATAAGAAAGTTATACTTTCCTTAAGATACAAATTGCAGCGGAATACGAACAAGTAGTAAAACTACTAGTAACAAGATAATAGTCTTTTAACCCAAAGATAAGGGTATCCAACAACCTTGGATAAAGGTCCCTTGATTTATACTTTCAAGCAAGTCTGTCTTACCCACACCAGTGTAAGCCCTCGATACGAAGATCGGAGTCTCTGTATTGCTATCCCCGCAAGCCCTCAACTTCAAGGTAGTTGGCAACCTCTGTCTTCCTCAGCAAGGAAGTCCTCGATCTTTAAGGTAGTCGGCAACCTCTGTCTTTCTCAGCAAGAAAGCCCTCGATCTTTAAGGTAGTCGGCACCTCTGTCTTCCTATCCCCGGAAGCCCTCGAATGTAATCACCAACATTCGGAGTCGCACGAAGCATTGAGAGTTAATAAGAGACTCCCTCTCTCGAAATCACTTCAACAGCATGTAAGCACTTTTTCAGCAATCGGCATATGCATCAGCATTCATCAGCACTGAGCTCTTTCAAATGAGCTCTTATTTATAGGTAAGGTCGGCTCCTCTCCAACGGTCATATTTTCTTTAAAGTTCGGTGGGACCTGTACACGTGTCACTTAGACAACGGTTAGTTTATAACAAAATGGACGACATCGTTTTATAACAAAGTAAGTATAACAGAATGTACGACATCATTTTAAACGCTAACATAAAGGTTCGGAATAGAAATTTCGGAGTGAAAGTTCGGAGTGAATAAATTCAGAGTGTATAAAACAATGATAATCAGATTCTGTTTAATAGGTGAATTCGGAATGAGAATTCGGAGTAGAATTCGTCATCAGAAATCGTAATGAGAATTCATCATCAGAATTCGTAATGAGAATTCTTCATCAGAATTCGTAATGAGAATTCATCATCAGAATTCGTAATGGGAATTCGGAATGAGATTTCTTCATTAGAATTCGTAATGGGAATTCTTCATTGGTATTCATAATAAGAATTCGGAATAGGATTTCTTCATTAGAATTCATAATGAGAATTCTTCTTCAGAATTCGTAATGAGATTTCGGAATGAGATTTCTTCATTAGAATTCGTAATGAGAATTCTTCTTCAGGATTCGTAATGAGAATTCGGAATGGGATTTCTTCATTAGAATTCGTAATGAGAATTCTTCTTCAGAATTCGTATCCTGAATCTGGAATAGAACTTAGTCAGAATTCATATCCGGAATTCGGAATGAAACTTCCTTATAGTTCTTGTCCAGAACCGAATCCTAAAACAGAATGCTTTATATCAAAGTTTTAATGATTCTGAGAAAATGAATCCGAATCTCATACTTAAGAAAAATATGAATGAAAATATCATAAGGAAAATTTTTCTTATAAAAGCGATTTTCCTTAAGAAAGCAATTTTCCTTACAAAAGCGATTTTCCTTACAAAAGCGATTTTCCTTAAAAAAGCGATTTTCCTTACAAAAGCGATTTTCCTTAAAGATAAGGTGTTTGTGATTTTCAAAACAAGAAGGAATGGAAAAGTCATAAGGAAAACCTTATTGACTCAACAATCTCCCCCTTTTTGGAAAGCACAAACATCCTTACGAAAAAGCTATTCTAAGAAGAAAGAATCACATTAAAGCTTATCTCCCTTGGTTTAAGAATATAGATGAATACGACTAACTCCCCCTTAGGCTTTGAAACTCTAAGGATCGTATTCATATTTTCGGAGTGATGTTTCTTTAAGAAAAACTCCCTCTTAAACAAACTCTTATTAGAGTTCTTTTTCCTTGGGTATTTTCCTTTCTCCCCCTTTGATAAACTCTTATTAGATTTCCTCTTTTTCTTAAGGATCTTTTCCTTCTCCCCCTTTGTGATTTTCAAAAATAATTGGAGGGAATGGAAAAAAAATAACAAAGTACTTGAAAAGATTAGTAACGACAACAATAGAAACAACAAGCACAATTCTCATTATATTTGAAATGTCAGCAACAAAAAACAGATTACAACAAAAAGATCGGATTGGTCATTTCGGATCTTTCTCCTTCGACATGAGCCCCTTAAGAATTGTCTTGATCTTCTTGAGGTCCTTGTGATCTTCCTCTGCTTGCTTCTCTAAGGTAACTATTCTTGCTGACTGAGCTTCAATGATTTCTTCCTGAGCCTTCAACTTTTCTTCTTGAACTTTCATCTTCTCTTCCTGAGCCTTCATCCTTTCTAGAAAATCAATCTGATGATCCCTTTCAAATTTCCAACTCTGATTAACGGAGTTGAGCTTTCCATTCAGATCTCTCACTTCCTGAATCCGAATGTTATTTTCCTCTGTCAATGTCTCATCGAATGATGCAGTCATCTCATGAAACTTCTTGTCCTCGGTTTGAAATGCATCCTTAACATTTTCCTGAAACTCATCCAGCAACCTCATCTCTTCCACATTCTTCGTCGACCAGCTTGTTATCCTCTTGCAAGATCTTTTATGTGCTTCGTAACCAATAAAGAAATTTTTGAACTGGGCTTCTATCTCAACAAATTTATCCATAACCATGGATACGGAGTCGGTTTTCTGATTCAGCGCATGTTGAAGCATCTGGCATCTAGAGTCTATACTGAAAAAGGTCGGAATGGTTCCCACCAACTTCTTCAAAGACTGGACAACAAAATCGTGCCCCAACGATGATGACTCCGAATCAGAAATCTTGCTAGGAGAATTTTCTTCCTCAATAAGCTCCAACTTCCTCTTAGAAGAGCTACCAGCTTCCTTCCTCATACTCTTTTCTGAACTCGGGGTATCAGCAAGAATTTGTTTCCCCTTTTATTTTTCCGGAATAGAAACCTGTTCCGGAGATTTCTTCTCGCTATCAGATACTTGAACAACCAAATCTTCCTCATCAAAAACTTCTACATTTTCCTTCTGAGCATCATCAAGTAAACTATGTTCTTGTTCTCTCAGACATGAAACTTCCTCTTCTCCCTTTTCTTCTTCCATTGAAGGAGTAGCAAGCTTTGAAGATTGAGATTCAGATGTTCGAAGCGAGAGGTGTTCCGAAGGAGTTCCCTTATATTCATCTACTTGTTTGAGCACATCTCCTGTCTCACCACTTCCTTCAGCAGCTTCTTCCACTTCTTCCACTTGCTCTACTTCCTCAGTAGCAACAGCCTCTTCCGGAGTAACAAGATTTCTTCCTGGAGTCTCAGGTAGAGATTCCAGAGAAAATGATCTCGGAACGGGAATGGTTGCTGAAACCATTTCATTAAACTTCAACAAAGCTTGCACAGCCTCAGCTTCTGACATTTTCTTCTTAAGCTTCTTCTCCTTTGCTTGCTTCTCAAGCTCATCAGCAGCCTTCTCTTTCAGAGCTTTAGCCTCTGCAGGATCCAATCCGAACTGCGGATCTCCTTCCTTCCTCTTCTCCTTGTCAGCTCTCCACTTCGCTGCAACCTCATCAGTATATGTCTTCTTCTTCTTAGGCTTAGGAGGTGCGGAATGGACTTCCTTAGACTTAGGTTCCTCAGCATCGACTACCACTTCTTTCTGCTTCCTCTTCCTTATCGGCTTGGATGATTCCGGATCAGCCACTTTCGGAGTCACTTCTACTTGTAGAGGCAGATCAATGAACATCCCAGACTTCTTGTCAAAAGCTATATTCATCCTTTTAAGAGTGGCATCACTGAGCAACATGATCTTGCAATCTTTCGGCTTAGAACTGCAAGCAACCTTGAAGGATTCTAGGCACCGAACTATGAGCTTTGACAATATTGCCGGGTACATCACTATCTGAGCTCTCAGATTCCCCTTCTTCAAATTATCAATGTTGAGAAGAATATGCTTCATCAAGTTGAACTTTCTTAGATTTATCAGGAAATCTAAGATGTATATCTCACTCTTCTTCAAGCTATCCTTATCTCCTTTTCTCGGTACAATAAGCCCTTGCACCCATAACTCCAGAATCCGGAAGTTTGTAGAAAGACTTGCTATTTTCGGAGCCTTGTCATCATCCAATCCGAGAATTTCTAAGGCTTTCTCCTTGTTGAAACTACCCAAAGAGTCTGGAAGAAAGTGCGAGATAAACTCAGCTTCACCTTCATAACTCAACCCTACCAAGCTTGCAGCCTTGGTGTAAGATAGCTTATATGTCTTGCCATACGATTTGAAAGAAAATGTTTCTCTATTATCTTTCTTGAAGAAAGAAACTGACTCATAAAACTCGACAAGCAAGTCAGAGTAGACTTCATCTTGGTTGCCGGTTTTTGATACCGCAACATCTTCCCAGCCATTCAGCTTGATATTCTTTGAAATAATAGAATCATAGTTTTTGAAGAAATTCGGATGAACTAACCGTTCTCTGTAGACTAACCACTGTGAAATGGGCTTGGTTGAAGACATTTCTTGAGAAGCTAACTCTGCAGACATTCGGATCTAAAGTCTCTGAGAAGTTCGGAATCGGGAAGACTGAAGTTCGGAACTGAGAAAACTGTGGTTCGGAACGGCCTTAAATCGGAGAGTCAGAGCTTCAGCACGCAAAAGCTTGAAATCGATGTGGGACGAGAAAATAGGGTCCCCTTTATATAGGCAATGGGATGACGGTTCAACTTCCTCGGTTAATCTAACGGTTTAGAATGAGCTGCGATCAGATCTGACGGTTGAAAGCTTGAATCCGATCGTTTTGAGGTTTTTATTAAAGTAAAGAATTAAGAAATCCAAAAACCGAAAACAAACTTTAAGAAATTGCCAGCAAGTAAAATATGATTACGAAAACTTCAGTAAGGAAATCATACCTTTCGGATTGGCTTATGAAAGTTATTCGTAATGGGTAATATAAAGATGACTACGAAAAAACTCAATACGAAAAACTAAATACGAAAACCTCAATACGAAAAATTCAATACGAAAAAGTAAATACGAAAAGGTTAATACGAAAAAGTAAAACTTGGTACGAAAATCTGGTTATGAAAGTCCCAGTACGAAAGTTGTCCATTCCGGAAATTTTCAATACGAATACTTTCATTCCAGAAGTATTCTGTACGAAAATATCCATTCTGGAAAATGGTAGTTCCGGAAGTTCCATTCCGGAAATTTTCGTTCCAAAAAGTTTGAAAACAAATTTTTAAAAACTTTGTTAAACAAACAATCAAATGTACTCCCCCTATGAAAAGGAGTTTATTACTGTAAGGAGATTTTTCAACAGAAAGTTAATTAAGGAAGATTACCTTACAGTTATCATTCCTAACTTCAGTTTAATATATTCAAATCTATCAGAAGGTAAAGATTTTGTGAAAATATCAGCAAGTTGATCTTGCGTTCCGAAAAACTGAAGAATAATGTCTCCTTTAACAAAAAGAACATTTGAAATCAAGGTTTTACCTAAAAGAACAATATTACCAATACCAACAATCTCTCCCTTAGCATTGTCTCCGAAAGTTACCTTTCCTCCTTTCGTTTTGATAATCTTTTCAAAAAAACTTTTGTTACCAGTCATGTGCCGGGAACATCCACTATCCATGTACCATATATTGTTGCTGGAACTTTCTTTATTTTCCTGAAATTAAGAACAAAGTTAGATTTTCGGAATCCAAACTTGTTTGGATCCGAGATTTCCAGACAATAAAATTTTTGGAACCCACATTTTCTTAGAAAAATAAGCTTTATGAAAACCTAAGGATTGGATTTTGTTTAAGGAACAATTTCTTGCCCAGTGACCACCACATTGACACTTAGTACAAAATGGGGCACTTTGAGGAACAAAATAATTGTTGCGGAAAATAGGTTTTGCATGGGTATAACCAAATCCGGATTTATTTCTTAAAGGTCGTATTTGAGAATACATCTTATCAAAATTTTCCTTACCATGGGTAAAGTTTGATAAACACTTCTTTAAGGAAAAAATTTCAGACTTGAGTTTTACAACCAAGTTTTTATCCTCAAAAACATTAGTTTTGGAACTACAGTTAGGCTCGAAAACATTTTTATTAGAAATTACATTTTCTAATTCTTTAGAAAGTTTGTTCTTCTCAGAACTTACTTCCTCAAGATTTTTTGAAATATTTTCAAAATCAGCATTTTTCTTATCAAGATCTTTAGAAAGATCTGATATCTCTTTAGTAAGAATAGAATTCCTAGAATTTGCCTTATCAAGTTTCTTGTTGAGTTTGGAATTCTCAATCTCAAGAAGTTCAGCAAACCTAGAGACTTCTTCATAAGTAGGTAAAGTATTTTCCTCATCCGAAGATGATTCTTTATCAGAAGAGTTATAATACTTACTATCATTAGAATTTAAAGAAACATTGGTCAGAGATTCAGCATTTCGTACCTTAGCTATAAGACACTGATTATCAATAGGTAATCTGGCTATAAGACCAAGATTCTTCTGTCCTGAAGATTCATAATCAGAAGATTCATCTGAAGAGTCACCACCACTGGCACTCCAGGTGTCATTAGCTTTCAGAACATTCTTAGCTTTGGCTTTATAATACTTCTTCCTATTCCTATCTGAATGTCTTTCCTTCCTTTCTTTCTTTCTGAGCATAGGGCAATCTGGTCTAATATGTCCAGCTCTTTTACATTCATAACAAGTAACTTCTCCATCTTTCTTATCTTTCCTATCCTTCTTCTTATACTTGGATTGAAAGTTTCTTTGTCCAGCTATCTTGTTCATCCTTCGAGAAAGATTGGCTAATTCATTTTCTGAAACTTCACTTTCACTAGATTCGGATTGGAAAATGACTTTCTTCGATTTCGATCTGGTAACTCTCTCAGGAGTCTTAGCTTTCATCTGATTTGAAGTTGAAGTAAAAGAAACTGTTCCATTTCCATTCTTCTTCTTGATGTTGTCAGCATCTCTCTTCATTCTAGTTTCATGTTGTAGAAGAGTTCCAAATAATTCATCAAGAGTAATTTGAGTAACCTTCATGTTCTCATCTATTGCTGTTCTCTTGGATTCCCACTCATTGGGCATAATGTCAATAATCTTGTCCACAAGAGCTTCATCATCTAAACCTTTCTCTCCCATAGATTGTAGACTGTTGACGATAGTCATAAAACTTTGTTGAACTTTACAGATAGGTTCTCCATAAGGAAAACCGAAGCCTTGATATTCAGCTCTAAGCATAGCTCTTCTAGTCTCAATCACTTTAGAAGTCCCAAAGTGTGTAACCTCTAACTTCTTCCATATACAGTTAGCTGCTTCATAAGAAGAAATTTGGCTATATATATTTCTAGTCATTGAACATAGTAAATTATTGTGTACCTTATAGTTGAGTTGATATTCTTGCTTTTCCTGGTTAGTAAAGGTTCTGACTTCCTTGTCAGGAATTTTATAGTCACCAGTAAGCATGACAAAGTTATCTACTCCAGTATTGATAACAAAAGACTTCATACGATCTCTCCAGTATTCATAATCATTACCATCGAAGATTGGTGGCCTTGTAGGATTCAGATTGTCAATAGATCCAACATTCATTCCTTCCATACTTAATAATAACTAGGAAACAAACTTGTTAGTAGCAAAAGATTCGTAATCAAAAAGTTCGGAATGAGAAAAGTTCGGAATGGATAAATCGGAATGACAAAGTTCGGAATGAAAAAGTTGAGAAAGAAAAAATTGTATGTGAGTACAAGTATTTCAGTAACCTTGGCTCTGATACCAAATGTAAGAATGGTATAGAGTAAGAGGTTTCCAACCTCTGATACCAATTGTAGGATCGAAATATAATATGAGATGCTCAATATACAAGAGGGGGGGTGAATGGTATACTTTAAAAATTCCTTTGGAACCTTTAAAGTTAGTTATGAATAACTAAAGTTTCCTTAAGAAAAGGAAAGGACTAAGTTTAACAAAGTTAAACTAAGTAAATTCACAACACCTCTAACACCGAACTAAAACTAGGAATGAAATTCCAAAAGTAGGTTCCGGAAATATGGTTCCGGAAATTGAAACTTAACAAAAGTTACAATATGAGATTCTACCTTAAAGCGTATAGAATCTAAATGAATCAGAGTAAGAAAGGAAGTATAAGAAAGTTATACTTTCCTTAAGATACAAATTGCAGCGGAATACGAACAAGTAGTAAAACTACTAGTAACAAGATAATAGTCTTTTAACCCGAAGAGAAGGGTATCCAACAACCTTGGATAAAGGTCCCTTGATTTATACTTTCAAGCAAGTCTGTCTTACCCACACCAGGGTAAGCCCTCGATACGAAGATCGGAGTCTCTGTCTTGCTATCCCCACAAGCCCTCAACTTCAAGGTAGTGGGCAACCTCTTTCTTCCTCAGCAAGGAAGTCCTCGATCTTTAAGGTAGTCGGCAACCTCTGTCTTTCTCAGCAAGAAAGCCCACGATCTTTAAGGTAGTCGGCACTTCTGTCTTCCTATCCCCGACAGCCCTCGAATGTAATCACCAACATTCGGATTCGCACGAAGCTTTGAGAGTTAATAAGAGATTCTCTCTAGAAATCACTTCAACAGCATGTAAGCACTTTTTCAGCAATCGGCATATGCATCAGCATTCATCAGCACTGAGCTCTTTCAAATGAGCTCCTATTTTTAGGTAAGGTCGGCTCCTCTCCAACGGTCATATTTTCCTTAAAGTTCGGAGGGACCTGTACACGTGTCACTTAGACAACGGTTAGTTTATAACAAAATGGACGACATCGTTTTATAACAATGTAAGTGTAACAGAATGTACGACATCGTTTTAAACTCTAACATAAAGGTTCGGAATAGAAATTTCGGAGTGAAAGTTCGGAGTGAATAAATTCAGAGTGTATAGAACAATGATAATCAGATTCTGTTTAATAGGTGAATTCGGAATGAGAATTCGGAGTAGAATTCGTCATCAGAAATCGTAATGAGAATTCGTCATCAGAATTCGTAATGAGAATTCGTCATCAGAATTCGTAATGAGAATTCATCATCAGAATTCGTAATGGGAATTCGGAATGAGATTTCTTCATTAGAATTCGTAATGGGAATTCTTCATTGGTATTCGTAATAAGAATTCGGAATAGGATTTCTTCATTAGAATTCGTAATGAGAATTCTTCTTCAGAATTCGTAATGAGAATTCGAAATGAGATTTCTTCATTAGAATTCGTAATGAGAATTCTTCTTCAGAATTCGTAATGAGAATTCGGAATGGGATTTCTTCATTAGAATTCGTAATGAGAATTCTTCTTCAGAATTCGTATCCTGAATCTGGAATAGAACTTAGTCAGAATTCATATCCGGAATTCGGAATGAAACTTCCTTATAGTTCTTGTCCAGAACCGAATCCTAAAACAGAATTCTTTATATCAAAGTTTTAATGATTCCGAGAAAATGAATCTGAATCTCATACTTAAGAAAAATATGAATGAAAATATGATAAGGAAAATTTTTCTTATAAAAGCGATTTTCCTTAAGAAAGCAATTTTCCTTACAAAAGCGATTTTCCTTACAAAAGCGATTTTCCTTACAAAAGCGATTTTCCTTACAAAAGCGATTTTCCTTAAAGATAAGGTGTTTGTGATTTTCAAAACAAGAAGGAATGGAAAAGTCATAAGGAAAACCTTATTGACTCAACATGTCATTCTATCAAGGTAAAAATGGATATTTATATTATATATAAATCTAATGGTTTTTACAAGAATCAAAATAAAGAGATCAATGGAAAATATAAAAACAATGTTGAAAAGATGTTGAATATTTCCATATTATCAAACTATTGAATAAAGAATGGGGGAGTTTTTTTTAAAGGGACATGCAAATATTTTTTTTTTTGAAAAAATCCCATCGAGTAGTATAGTTCGAAATTAATGGGAAAAGGTTGTTAATGATGTCGTAACACCCGAGACATTTATGAGAAATATTTTGTTTTTATGTTATATAAATCATCAAAGGAATCTTTCGCTGCATGAAATCATTACCTTCCTCGATAGCGTGTGTAGTACGCAATACCGAGTTCCACTAAACAACGATGTATTATTATAATATTATAAACTAGCAGTTATGAATAGTATTAACTGAATTTTAAATTTTACAACATTATCATTCATCTTACACATTTTCTAGAACATGGTAAGAGAACAAAATAATTTTTTTTGTAAAATAAGTATTTATCAAAAAATGCAGTTTTGCCGCCTTTTGATGGCGCACCCACATTAAATCTAGTTTTTGACACATTTAGAAGTTCAATTTGACAAAATAAAATTCTCCTTTTGTATCAGGATATAAAAATTTACTTTGGATAAATTTTTGATATTTTTCTGATAACTTTCATATTTTGATGATTAGTAAAAATACGCTAATTTTTAATTAAAAACAAATTTTTACATTGAGATAATTTATATGGTTAAATAATAATATTGAATGGTTTTAAAGTATATATAGAATATATTTTTACCATTTAATATAATGTATGTCATTAGGATTAATTTCACAATGAATTCATATGTAAAAACATTTCAATCTTTGCCAATGTTTGAACTTCTAAAACCAATTTTATTTACAACGGGATTCATTTTAAATTAATTACTGCAACTTATATGTTTTCAATTTTGAAAAATGGATTCCATATTGAGAATCAGTGGTTCCAAATTATGTTAATAGGATACATTTTATTTCTGGGCATTCCGAATAGAAACTACGGTAAATTTTATTTACCATAGTTAAAGGTAAATCAGGTAATTAAGGGTAAATATAAGATTATAAAATTACCCAAACACCTGCCAAAATACTATTAGATGACTAAAGGTAGACCCATATCACCTAAGGGTCGTATTAGATTCATTTAATTGACTTTTTCCCATGAAAATAAATTAATTATTATTAAAACCAAAGAATGTGACAACATGTCACTTTCTTAACTCTTATAAGTATAATAATTTTAATTTTGTGATAAACTTAATGATACTTCAAACATGAATATTCTCCAGAAATATAATACAATTATGTACATCATTGGAATTTATTTAGAATTTTTAGGGTTTAAATAATTATCATTAATTATGACACAATATTGATGTTGAAATTATTTTATTAATTAAAATATCAAATAAATGGTTTTAAAATATTAAAATAATTATTACATGCACTATTTAATGTGATACAATAATATTCTAGATACATATGACAATTTATTAATATATTAATGCTTTTATTTCGAACATATCATCTGTATATAGTTTATTTAAATTCAAATAAATGAATAGTGTCAAAATTGACACTATTGTTATTTTATAAAAATAAAATATTATAAAATTGATTAAAAATCACAAAAATATTTAAAAATTATAAATTAAAATTTATATGGTATAAAATTTCATAAAGTGTCAAATTATGGAAAATTCACAACACATATGTCATTATTATTAATAATTTAAAATTTAGAATATTATTACCAGAAATAAAATTAAATTGATAAATAAGGATAAATCAAGTTGGTAATGTTTAAAATAAATTCCAAACATGACTAAATTTTATTGGTTGATGAGATTACAACCCTATCTCATCTAAGATTTGGATTTGAGTCATTTTGGATGTTTTTTAGTGGGGTTGGGATTTAATATAAACTAATATTTCTTATATTTCCCAAGGGTCCCCTCTCCTCCCTTATAAAAGGGCACCTCCTCCCTCTCCTCCTCAGACCAATTTGAGCCTTCATGATCGGCCAAACCCTGCCCATTTCACTTCCCCACTTCCCTAGAATCATCCTAGAGGTTCTGGTCTTCTTCAAAGACCAACCCTAGTGCCCTAAGTGGAGGTTAAGAAGAGGCGCGTCAAAAAGAGGTAATATCCATTACCGATCCTTTCCAAATTATTTCTTCTTAAACATAATCTTATTTAGTAGTTTCATTACTAAGTAATAACGTAAGTATCACTTATATACTGATATATTATTATAAGTATGACACAACCGTATTTCAACATCTTTCAATCCTATGGAAAATGAAATCACCGCGCGTGCGCACGTACGGAATACCGTCTCCACGCCGTGGTGTAATCTATTTTCCCCCACCACCTTACTTGGATTGGTATAATGGTGTAAATAATTACTATATATGATTATTGTAAAATTATATTGATTCTGAAATAGTATGAATACACTCCAATACAATTCCACGATCATGGGAACGATATCATCTCTCATGCGTACGTACAGAATACCGTCTCCACGATGTGATGCGATTCGTTCTACATAATCTTCATTGAATAATGATTATATAAATTAATTGAATGAATAAATATGATATATATTACATTAATACCATTCTAGAAATGATGTATCTATAACTTAAAGAGAATAATAAGAATTTATTCGACAAAACACACATAAGAACAAAAAGTTATAAACACCCGAATAACAAGTAGCAATGAAATATTACTACTAAGAAGCTAAGAATATGACCTTATATGATATCATAAAAATATTTATGATTCTGGAATAAGTAAATAACATTATTTAAATCATTATACAGGAGGTTCGGACACTTACGAGGCAAATCGGACCTAAGGTAAGGGAAATATCACAATCTCATTTTTATCCGAGATTGTTTATACTTTAGTATTTAATGGGGTGTATTTTATCATCCAAATCAATTTTTCTTCAATATGTAATATTATTTCCATCCAACTACAATTTTTTAAATCCAATTTTACCCTTCGGTGAGTTTTTAGTGAATGATATGAAAGGAATCTTTTGTAGTTTTTCATACGAGGTACTTTTTGACTTTTCCGACAAATGTTCGAAAAATGTTTTTTTAACTTATAAGGAATGAATGTATTTTTAAAACATTATTTCCAAGAAGATTCCTTTAAGAGTTTTCAAGTTTATTTTTAATCAACTTCTTTTTGTTTATAATTGTACGGCATGTTAAGAAAGGGAAAGTGTTCTTTAAACTGAAAGGATGTTTTCCTCTAGAATGGAGTTCAGGTGTTTTATCAAAATTATTTTCCATCTAAGATAATAAATGGTTATGTTTCTATACCTATTATTACATTGATTTGATTATGTTGTGATGGAATTATATTTTTATGAATACATTTATCTTATATGAATTTTTTTATGATGTCATGATATTTAAGATTCCGATTTTTATTACATGGGTTATGCTATGATGTATGGTTTCTGATATTGTGGAACACATAAGAATGGTATCATTATGAGATGGGTGGGACCTATATATCCCTCCAATGCATTGGGTACAGATTTTATATCTCATGAGATAGACATGGTAGGAACGGCAGGTTAAACCAGTTCAGTGAAATAAGACTGAAACAAGGAGTGAACTCGGTTCAGAAATGGACTTTGTCCACCAAGATAGTCTTGTAAATGAGTCTTGACTAAGAAGAAATGATTCTCTGTGATTATGTGTGTATGCCACAAAGTTTCATGTTTTATGTTATTGTTATTGGGGTTACATTTCACTACTATGATTTATCCCATGTTATGAAATTTTGATTTCTTTTGCAGGATACGATTTCCAAAAGATATGTTCTTATGTATATGATGTGATTGATATTTCTTTTGTTTACCCTTACTGAGAATTTGAGCTCACCCTTTTGTATATTTTATTTCCCCAGGTCAGGAAGAAGGTTATTAAGTAGGATATGCCAAAAAGGGACTCTAGATATGATGAAATAATTGGGAGGAAAAATAGATGCTTTATGAACCAGTTGTTTATGTTTCCCAGTTTCCAAAGACTCTATACCTATACGGTCCTTTCCTGGTTTTGTTATATGTTGTAATAAGTGTGCTTAAATTCTGATGTAATGACAATGTATGTAATGTATGGGTCGTTATAGTTGGTATAAGAGGAAAGGTATATTCAACCTTTAGAAAATAGGATGTGAAATCCTTAGTAAGAAACCTAATGATAAGTCTATGAATAGAACACAATCATAGTGTTTTAGAAATGTCCATGAACAACCTATGATAAGACCTTAAGTGTGAAATTTTATACTTGATTATGTGGTTTACCTATTATAATAAGTGTTTCTCACACTATTCTTCTTGGTTTTAGTCAATGGCTGGAACCCGAAGGAACCGCGTTAATGCGGAATGCGACGGGAAATGCAATGATTGTACCCCTGAGAAACCAAACGTTATGGGAGCTGGAATAAAAAATCTTGTAGCCATGCTCACAAAACATTCTCAAGATATGAATCATGCAAGACTTCTAAATGAGCAAAGGAAGGAGCAACATTCTGTTGAATCCTTCATGATGCAGCGTCCACCTTCTTTCAGCAAGTCTACTGATCCATTTGTTTCTGAACAATGGATAAGTACTACTGAAAAGATATATTTAGTTCTTCAATGTTCTGAACATGATAATGTCATCCTAGTAGTGTATCGTTTGGAAGGAGATGCTGATCAATGGTGGAATCTTATTAAGAATATGGGACAAAGGAATGAAATTGAGTCCATGGAAGGGGACGAGTTCAAGAACTTATTTTTCAATAAGTAATTCCCTCGTATTCTCCGAACAAAGATGGAGAAAGAGTTTTTGAACTAAAGAAAAAGGATGATGAATTTGTTGGTACTTATGAAGCAAATTTTACAAGACTTGCAAGGTACGCTTCTGGTATTATTATCGAACCTGAGAGTAAGATTGATTGATTCTTTAGTGGCTTAAAACCATGTCTTCGAAGGGTGTCAGCCATAAGGGACATCAATAGCTACGAAGAAATCATTCGATGTGCTCTCAAAGTGGAGATGAATATTAGAGTAACCCATCCGTCCTATGGGTTTGATAAGAAGAGGACAATGGGATTCAATGGAAAATCTAAAGAGCACACTGAAAAGAAGATGAGCTTTCCCTTATACTCAATGTGTGGAAAGAAACATGGGGGGAGTTTTCTTAAAGGGACAAGTAAATGTTTCAAATGTGGAAAGGAGGGTCAACAGGCATTTGAATGCCACAATGATGGGAAGAAGATGTCTAATGATGCAAATAAAGGAAGGGACACAAAATTAACCTACTACACTTCAATGTTTCAAGTGCAAGGATATGGGGCATTATTCCAATCAATTCCCAAGTCCAAGGGTTGATGATGATGGTCGAAGTCAACAAACTCATAAGTCTAAAGGCAAAGGAAAGTCACATGCAATTTCTATCAATGATGTGGAGTACGACAACGATGTGGTGAAATTTACACTTACCATCCACTCTAAAGTTGAAAATGTTTTATTTGATTCTCGATCCACCCACTCCTTTATTTCTAAAGAATATTCTATGGATATCACCGTATTAACGCAACAGTTAGATGTTGAGTTAGCAGTGAAAACCCCTAATGGCACTACAGTCGCATCAAAAGTTTATAATTCCTCTCCAATTGAAGTTTGTGGGAATGTACTTCCTGCAAATCGTGTGATCCTTCCTATATTGGGATTTGATGTTATTCTTGGCATGGATTGGCTTTCTATACATGGAGCTCATATCAATTGCCAAATAAGGGAAGTCACATTTCATATTGCAGATCAATCTATGACTGTCTATCGATGCAAGGATGAACATAACATTCCAGTGGAAATTTCTTCCATTTTATGGGTATTGATTCCACTAAATTAAGGTTATTTATCTCAAATTGTTGGTGAGAAACTCATGATTAAGAATATTCCCATTGTACGGGAGTTTGATGATGTCATTCTGGAGGAATTACCGGGTCTCCCACCAAATCATGACGTTGAGTTTTCAATAGAACTCGTACCAGGTGCTTTGCCTATTTCAAAGACACCTTATAGAATGGCCCCAATTGAGTTGTAGGAATTGAAGAAGCAACTCCAAGAGAATCTTGATAAGGGGTTCATATGCCCTATTGCGTCACCTTAGGGAGCACCTATTCTATTTGTTAAGAAGAAAGATGGATCAATGAGACTCTTCATTGATTATCGAGAACTTAACAAGATCACTATCAAGAAAAAATATCCTCTCCCACGCATTGATGACTTATTTGACCAACTATGAGGAGCTAAAAACTTTTCCAAGATTGATCTTCATTCAGGGTATCACCAATTAAGGGTCAAAAGGGAGGATATACCAAAGATGGCTTTCCATACAAGGTATGGACACTATGAATTTATAGTGATGCCATTTGGTCTTAGTAATTCCCCCTCTATCTTCATGTATCTGATGAATAGAGTTTTTAGAGACTATGTTGATCAGTTTTTGGTAGTCTTTATAGACGATATTCTTGTATATTCAAAGAGGAAGTAAGAACATGAAGATCAATTGAGAATTATATTGAAGACCATGAGAAAGGAGAAGCTTTATTCCAAACTTACCAAGTCTGAATTTTGTCTTCAAAGAGTTTCATTTTTGGGTCACATAATCTCAAAAGAGGGGTATCTGTGGATCCAGCAAAAACAGAGGTTATCGAAAGATGGTCGAGACTAACAATAGTGACTGAGATCCGAATTTTTCTTGGTTTGGCTGGATATTATCGAAGTTTTTTGAAATATTTTTCACGATTATCTAATCCACTCACCAAGTTGAATCGGAAAGGAGTTAAGTTTGTTTGGACGGAGGAATGTGAAGAGAATTTCAAGGAATTGAAAAGAAGGTTATCCAGTGCACCTGTGCTCTCAATGCATTGTAGTGGAGAAAGGTTTGTGATCTACAGTGATGCATCCAAGAAGGGTTTGGGGTGTGTTTTTATGCAAAATGATATGGTGATACCTTATGCCTCACGACAGTTGAAAATACATGAGAAAAAATACCCAACTCATGATTTGGAGTTAGCTGCGGTAATCTTTGCATTAACGATTTGGAGGCATTACCTTTATGGTGAAAGGTGTGATATTTATACTGATCATAAAAGTGTAAAATATATTTTCACACAAAATGAGCTGAATATGCACCAAAGAAGATGGTTGGAGCTGATTAATGATTACGACTGCTCAATTCATTACCACCCTGGGAAAGCAAACAAGGTGGCAGATGCATTAAGTCGACAAGACCATGCCAGTTTATCCATGATGAGGATCACAAAAGATCCAATATTTATGGATTTACAAAGGATGGATCTTGAAATTATAATGAAACGGGAAAAATCGTATCTTACTCAAATTAATGTTCAACCATCTATACATGTTAAGATTAAAGAGGCACAAAAATAAGATGTCGAGTTACAAAAGAAGGTCAGAAATGTTCCTGAATTCAACCTTGATTGTGATGGGAGAATAAAGTTCAGGAATCGGGTTTGTGCTCCTCCCATCCCCGAATTAAATAAGGATCTACTGGATGAGGCTCATAGTTCATCATTCTCTATTCATCCTGGAAGCACGAAGATGTACATGGACCTGAAAGAGTACATCTAGTGGGATGGAAGGAAAATAAATGTTGCTGAATATGTCTCTCGATTCTTGGTTTGTCAGCAAGATAATGCTGAGAGACAGAAGCCTAAGGGGATGTTACAACCATTACTCATACCCGAATGGAAATGGGAAAAGATCACTATGGACTTTGTCATAGGGCTTCCTAAAACATCCAAAGGCAATAATGCTATCTGGGTCATAGATGATTGTCTTACAAAGTCTGCACACTTCATCGCTATTAGAAGTATTTCTCTCTAGATAAGCTTGCCATGATATATGTGAAGGAAGTTGTAAGATTTCATGGAGTACCACTCTCTATTATATCTGATCAGGATCCTAGGCTTACCTCAATGTTTTGGCGAAGTCTTCAGCATACTCTGGATACAGAGTTGAGTTTCAGCCCTGCTTATCATCCTCAGACAGACAATTAGTCTGAGAGAACAATTCAAACTCTAGAATATATGTTGAGATCATTCTCTAAGGATTTCAAAGGTGTTTGGGATCAACACCTACCTTTGGTGGAATTTTCTTATAATAGTAGCTTTCACTCCAGCATTCAGATGGCTCCTTATGAAGCTCTCTATGGAAAGAAATGCAGGACTCCAGCTTGCTGGGATTAAGTTGGGGAAATAAAGCTATTAGGACCTGATATTGTTGATGATATGGTAAAAAAGGTCCGATCTATTCAACAACACATAAGAGCAGCTCAGAGTCGACAGAAAAGTTATGCCGACAACCGAAGTAAAGACCTAGAGTTTGAAGTGGGTGATAAAGTATTCTTAGGAATATCTCCCTAGATGAGGGTCATGAGATTTGGAAAGAAGGGGAAGTTGAGCCCTAGATATATCGGTCCTTTCGAAATACTAGATCGTGTTGGAAAGGTAGCATACTGATTGGTGCTTCCACCGAATCTCTCTCAAGTTCACGATGTGTTCCATTTATCTCTCCTGAGAAAGTGCACACCTGATCCTCCACATGTACTGAGCTTAGAAGTTATACCGCTGGAGCAAGATCTTTCTTATAAAGAACAACTGATAGAGATTCTGGATCATAGTGAAAAAGACCTATGAAACCAGACCACTTGCTGGGTGAAAGTTTTATGGAGGAACCACCAATTAGATGAAGCTACATGGGAGCTTGAGGATATGACGAGGGAGAGGTATCCTCATCTGTTTGTTACAAAGTGACGAATTTCGAGGGCGAAATTCATTTTAAGGGGGGTAGAAAGTAACACCCGAGACTTTTATGAGAAATATTTTTTTATGTTATATAAATCATAAAAGGAATCTTTCACTGCACGCAATCACGACCTTCCTCGATAGCATGTGTAGTACGCAATACCGAGTTCCACTAAACAATAATATATTATTATAATATTATAAACTAGCCGTTATGAATATTATTAACTGAATTTAAAATTTTAAAACATTATTATTTATCTTACAGATTTTCTAGAACATGGTAAGAGAACAAAATAATTTTTTTGGGTAAAATAAGTATTTATCAATAAATGCAGTTTTGCTGCCTTTTGATGGCGCACCCACATTAAATCTAGTTTTTGACACATTTATAATTTCAATATGACAAAATAAAATTCTCCTTTTGAATCAGGATAAAAAATTTTAATTTAGATAAATATTTGATATTTTTCTGATAACTTTCATATTTTGATGAATAGTAAAAATACCCTAATTTTTAATTAAAAATAACTTTTTTAATTGAGATACTTTATATGGTTAAATTATAATATTGAATGTTTTTAAAGTATAGATAGAATATATTATTACCATTTAATATAATGAATGTCATTATCATTAATTTCACATTTAATTCATAGGTAAAAACATTTCAATCTTTGGAAATGTTTTAACTTCGAAAACCCATTTTCTTAACAACGGGATTTATTTTAAATTAATTACAGCAACATATATGTTTTGAATTTTTTAAATTGGATTCCATATTCAGAACTAGTGGGTCCAAATTATGTTAATAGGCTACTTTATATTTTTGGCCATTATGAATAGTAACGATGGTAAATTTTATTTACCATAGTTAAAGTTAAATCGGGTAATTAAGGGTAAATATAAGATTATAAAATTACCCTAACACCTGCCAAAATCTTATTGGATGACTAAAAGTCGACTCATATCACCTAAGGGTCGGATTAGATTCATTTTATAGACTTTTTTTCAATGACAATAATTTAAGTATTATTAAAACCAAAGAATGTGACAACATGTCACTTTCTTAACTCTTATAAGTATAATAATTTTAATTTGGTGATATACTTAATGAATCTTCGAACATGAATAGTCTCCAGAAATCTAATACAATTATATACATTATAGGAATTTATTTATAATTTTTAGGGATTAAATAATTAACATTAATTATGACACAATAGTGATGTTGAAATTATTTTATTAATTAAAATATCAAATAAATGGTTTAAAATATTAAAATATTTGTTATATGCGCTATATAATGCGATCCACTAATTTTTTAGTTACATATCACATTTTATTAATCTATTAATGCTTTTAGTTCGAACATATCCTATGTATATATTTTATTTAAATTCAAATAAATGAATTGTGTCAAAATTGACACTATTGTTATTTTATAAAAATAACATATTATAAAAATGTTTAAAAATCACAAAAATATTTAAAAACTATAAATTAAAATTTATATGGTAGATAATGTCATAAAGTGTCAAATTATGGAAAATTAAAAAAACATTTGTAATTATTAATAATAATTTAAAATTTAGAATATTATTACCACAAATAAAATTAAATTAATAAATAAGGATAAATCAAGTTGGTAATGTTTAAAATAAATTCCTAACATTTTTAATTTTATTGGTTGATGAGATTACAACCATATCTCATCTAATATTTGGATATGAGTCATTTTTGAAGTTTTTAAGTGGGGTTGGGATTTAATATAAACTAATATTTCTTATATTTCCAAAGGTGCCCCTCTCCTCCCTTATAAAAGGGGACCTCCTCCCTCTCCTACGCACACCAATTTGAGCCTACAGGATCGGACAAACCCATCCCACTTCACTTCCCCACTTCCCTGGAATCATCCTAGAGGTTCTGGTATTCTTCAGAGACCAACCCTAGGGCTCTAAGATGAGGTTAAGAAGAGGTGTGTCAGAAAGAGGTAATATCCATTACCGATCCTTTCCAAATTCGTTCTTCTTCAACATCTTCTTCTGTAGTTGTTTCATTATGAAGTAATAACATCAGTATCACTCATATACTGATATGTTATTATAATTATGAAACAATCCTATTTCGACATCTATCCATCATATGGAAAATGAAATCACCGCGCGTGCGTACGTACGGAATACCGTCTCCACGCCGTGGTGTAATCTATTTTCCCCCACTACCTTACTTGGATGGGTATAATGGTGTAAATAATTACAATATATGATTATTGTAAAATGATATTGATTCTGAAATTGTATACATACACTCCAATACAATTCTACGATCATGGGAACGATATCATCGCTCGTGCGTACGTACGGAATACTGTCTCCACGATGTGATGTGATTCGTTCTACCTGATCTTCATTGAATAATGATTATATAAATGAATTTAATGAATAAATATGATATATAGTACATTAATACCATTCTGGAAATGATGTATCTATAACCTAAATTGAAGAATAAGAATTTTTTCGACAAAACACGCATAATAACAAAAAGTTATAAACACCCGAATAACAAGTAGCAATGAAATATTACTACAAATAATCCAATAATATGACCATATATGAAATAATAACAATAATTATGAATCATTAATAAGTCAATAACATTATTTAAATCATTATACAAGAGGTTCAGACACTTACGAGGCAAATCGGACCTAAGGTTAGGGAAATATCACAGTCTCATTTTTATCTGAGATTGTTTATACTTTAGTATTTAATAGGGTGTTTTTTATCATCCACATCCATGTTTCCTCAATATGTAATATTATTTTCATCCACCTACAATTTTTTAAATCCGATTTTACCCTTCGGTGTGTTTTTAGTAAAGGATATGAAAGGAATCTTTGTTCGTTTTTCATATGAGGTACTTTTTGACTTTTCCGACAAAAGTATGAAGAATGTTTTTTATAACTTATACGGCATGAATGGATTTTTAAAAAATTATTTCCATGAAGCTTCCTTTACAAGTTTTCCAGTTTATTTTTAATCAACTTCTTTTAGTTTAGAGTTTTATGACATGTTAAGAAAGGGAATGTGTTTTTTAAGCAGAAAGGATATTTTCCTCAAGAATGGTGTTCAAGTGTTTTATCAAAATTATTTTCCATCTAAGATAATAAAGGGTTCTGTTTCTATCCCTATTATTAAAATGATTTTATTATGTTGTTATGTAATTATATTTTTATGAATTCTTTTATCTTATATGAGTTGTTTTATGATGTCACGATGTTTAAGATTCCCTTTTTTATTACATGGGTTATTCTATGATGTATGGTTTCTGATTCTGTGGCACATGTAAGAATGGTATCATTATGAGATGGGTGGGACCTATATCTCCCTCTAATGTATTGGGTAAAGATTTTATATCTCATGAGATAGACATGGCTGGAATGGCAGGTTAAACTGGTTCAGTGAAACAGGACTGAAACGAGGAGTGAACTCGGTTCACAAATGGACTTTGTCCACTAAGGTAGTCTTGGAAATGAGTCTTGACTAACAAGAAATGATTCTATATGATTATGTGTGTATTTCACAAAGATTCATGTTTTATGATATTATTATTGGGATTACATTTCACTACTATGATTTATCCCATGTTATGAAATTATGATTTCTTTTGCAGGTTAATATTTCCAAAAGTTATGTTCTTATGTATATGATGTGATTGATATTTCTTTTGTTTACCCTTACTGAGAATTTGAGCTCACCCTTTTGTATTTTTTATTTCCCCAGGTCAGGAAGAAGGTTATTAAGTAGGATATGCCAAAAAGGGACTCTAGATATGATGAAATAAATGGGAGGAAAAGTAGATGCTTTATGAACCAGTTTATTATGTTTCTGAGTTTCTAAAGTCTCTATACCTTTACGGTCCTTTCCTGGTTTTGTTATATGTTGTAATAAGTGTGCTTAAATTCTGAAGTAATGACAATGTATGTAAAGTATGGGTCGTTATAGATGTGAATAGAGAAAAGTATACCAATAACACCCCACCCATGCTTCAATGCTACAAGTGCATGGAAATGGGGAACCATGCTACCCAATTACCTAATATGAGGGTAATGGATGATTATCGATGCCAATAATATCTTATTTCAAATGAAAAAGTCAAATCACATGAAATCAATGTTGGTGATGTTTATTATGACAAAAAATTGGTGGAATGATTATTTTTTTATGTAATGGGATTACAAAATATTGTCATAGAATTTATATTAAGGTATTGTGGAATATTGGAATATCTATATATAGGTCCATTGGGGTTTCCCATAAGTATATGGTACTGGAAACATTGAAAAGTGATTGAATTATTTTTCAGAAGGCACATGATATTAACATAATGAATGGAAAAGGATATTATGAGATTTTTGATAATATTAATAACATAATGACTAATGGAAAGGCATATAGATATCATGGGTTGAGTATATATATTTTTTGGTGTTTCCAGTGTGTGGACAGAGTTAATTTTGACAGAATGCATGTTTTCAGTAAGCTTCCATGGTAATTTAGGATATTATAATGTTTCTAGATAATACATGGTTAATGTATTCCAATGTTTGGAATGTGGCCACAAAGAACTACCATATGGATATAGAAGATAAAATTAAGTCTATTTAGTTCACCTATTTCCAATGTTTTTTTTTAGTTTTTGGAAGGATTTCTATGTCATCCA
The DNA here is from genome assembly GCA_963277665.1 of Viscum album. NCBI lineage: Eukaryota > Viridiplantae > Streptophyta > Magnoliopsida > Santalales > Viscaceae > Viscum > Viscum album. Next base: position 573,883,335 of record OY728161.1, on the reverse strand, counting down.
TTTGTAGATAGTATATGTTATTTTTTGTTTTGAATTTTTTAGATTAATGTATTATCTCACTATATTTTGGATTATGCATATTTGATTAATTGTGATAACATTTTTGTTGTGATCGATGGAAGGACCTATCATTCTATATCATGATCTGCTAACACTTCATGAATGTCAAATTTAATATAATTTCTTCAAAAAAGAGATGATGTAGAAATTTTCAAGGCATGAACATCGATGAGATTGTACCAACATCAAGTATGTATTTATTTCCATGAAAAATTCATCAACGTAAGTGAGAGGATATTAAACTCAAAAATGTTATCATTGTGTCATCTTATTTAATGAATCAAATGGTCCCATAAATCATTTTAGATTTAGGGATTTTATGTTTTTAACATTAACCAAACGTTTTTCTCTTTAATTATCTACATAAACATCATGGATAGATTTTTCATCAATATCTATGTTTTCACATTCCACCTATGTTCTACTATGTGGAAATACAGAGATGAGTTACTTTGGGTAAATGTTATGTTTAAAAAATTATTTCCCTAAAATGATGTATTTGTATTACTTTTTTCGATGTGGGTTTCGATGAAAAACATTCATGTTGTAATCCTTTATATAACCCCGAAGAATTTTGAGTGCATAATTCATAATAACAGGGGTATAATGTAACACCCCAAGATTTTATGAGATATATTATTTTTATTTTCATTGATTTGTTGAGTTGTACGCTACACCATTATTTTCTTGTGCTATATGGAAGACCACATTATCATCTATTATATGAAACAATATACATGGCTTGTGTTACACACAATTTCATGTTCATTTGACATAATTCAATTCGCACAACCCTGAGTATATATTTTGGTCAATGTATAAAATAAATATGCATGGATTTAGTTATATAGATCACCAATGGATGCTTGCACTAGACTCAACACTGAATTGGCTTACATTGTGCCCATGGGAGACCTTCCTTGATAGCATGTGATGTACGCAATACCGAGTTTCACTAAACAACGATATATTATTAAAATATTATTATATAATGCGATGTAACCTATCTATTATGAATACAATTTATCAAATTTTTAATTTTATATAACATTAAAATATTCTTATGTATTTTCTAGAAAATAAATATGAAAAATCAAATTTTTCAAAAAAGAGAAGTATTTTTTAAAACAAGAAGTTTTTCCACAATTAGATGGGGCCCCAATTTTAAATATAGTTTTTAACAAATTTATATATTATATATGAAAATATGAAATTCTTATTTTGAATAGGGACATAAAAATTTACTTTGTATTATATTTTTGAAGTTTGTTGATTAAATTAATATTTTAATGAATAGTGTAAACACTACATTTTAATTCAAAATAGTTTTTTGGTCTAATTAGATTATCAAGATAGATTATATTTTTAATTTCTTTTAAAGTATTATTATATTTTTCACATTTAATAAAATGTTGGTCAATGAAGGTATTTTTACATTTAAATTGGATATAAACAAATGTCAATCTTTTGAAAGTTTTATCTTCATAAAAACCTGCTCACTCGTTTTGACAATAGGAATTAATATGAAATTACATACGGATAATTCAGTGTATTAAATTTATAAAAATTGATTCCTAGTTTGGATTTAGTATATAATTTTTTTTAAATAGATGCCATTTATTTTGGGTCATTATGAATACTGATTTTAGTAATTATTTTTATTTACCATAGTTAAAAGGTAAAAATGGTAAATAAGGAAAAGATAATATTATAAAAATATAAAACTACACTAAAAAAATTCATAATAATATTTTATGATTTATTTCCAACCATTAACATCCTTGGGTAGTTTTTAAGACCTCATCACATCTCTCAGGTGAGATAATAACATGCGACAATTTTTTATTTAAAGTAAAGAGAAATATAACATAAACATGGTTCTTTTAGTAATTCATATTTAATGTATTGAAATATATATTATTTATTTGACTATAAATATTCATTATAAAGATAAAAATATTCACAGATCATGTTATTTTATTTCTAATTTTTAGAAATTAAATAAATAAATTTATTTCTGATACAATGATGATGAAATTATTACCTTATTAATGAATGATTCTAGGAAATTATTTTATAAATATTAAAATAAATATAATTTTACATTATTATCTAGTCCACTGATTTTATGGGTTAATATTACATGTAATATTTTAGTTAATGTTTTTATCTTCAAGTGAATAATTTTTCTATTGCTTTAACAAAATTTAATTGCAAAATAGTGTCAAAATTGACATAACTGAGTTTTTAGAACTAGTACTATTTTATTAAATGATATAATAGTGCTGAAAATATATTATCAGAAACTATTACTTATATATTGTTAAAAATATCATTACTGATCCCCTTATGGTTACCTTGACATTTTATTGTAACTATTGTAACAGTATATTATGAAAATAATAGAAGACATGGTAAGAGCTACTATTTTTAACTAATGGTAATAGATTAATATTTAGTTTAATTTTGTAACCTAAACATATATAAACCCAATTATTTGAGCTTATTTATACCCATAAACATATTATATTTTATATAAATGTGATTTTATTTATTACAAACCGAAAATAAATTTAGAATAAATTAATATTTAAACACATTCCTAAAATCACCGAAAGCTCTTCTATAAAATATAACTTCCCAGTTTATTTTAATCAAACCTATAATGAATTTTTTTGAGCCAAACCCTACCCATTAACTCACAAAAATTCTCTTTATGCATTCTATAGGAAATACATTGGGATGAAATCCCTCGTAAAGATAACTTTTGTGAAAATCAAAAAAAAAGAATATTGAAAAGGAGGTAATTGTTTTATCACCTATTTAAAAATTATATTCAACTTCTACATCCACTCATTTTTTCCGTAATATAGTATTAAATACATTATCTTATACATTATGAGATTATATTATAATCTTTTTTATATCTTTATACCTTCTTTTATCCATCCAATGAATAACGATATCACCGTGCGTGCATACGTACGACTTACCGTCTCCACGTGGTATTGTAATTTGTTATTCAATAATATAAAATTTTAGATTTGTAGAATGATGTGTATAATTTATTTAAATAATGAATATAACATGATAATAGTTTTTTTATAAATAATATACCATCCAATTCAATATAATATATCCATTATGTGAATGATATCGTCGCTCATGTGTATGCATGACCTACCATCTCCACGACATGATTCGATTTTTTCTCCATGCTAACCATTCGAGAATGATTTTACGTATATATAAAAAACAATAATAAAAAATATTCTATAATAAGGTTACTATATTTATTTATATATATTTTATTAAAATGATTCCATTCAATACAACAAGGAATAAAAAATAGCATTCACAGGTACGTATGTCATACTGTATCCATGAACAGTGTATTCCATTTCATTAATCTATCAATTATTAATATTTATATAATGAATATTTATGATATATAAATCATGTTTTATATCTTGAATGTAATTATATCATGATATACGTACTAATACTTGGAATAACAAGTCAAAACATGTATGATATATACAATGATTATTACCCAAAGTGTTGCTTTCAGAGTTAATTAATTAATAAATGGGTAATATAAAGACAAAAGTGAATTAAATGTTATATAATAAATATTATTATTGTTATTTTACAATTTAATAATATGTTTAATCCAAATATATTGGTGATTCAGACACAAAGAGATAAAATTGTACCTAAGGTAATGGATAATTCGACAGTATCATTATTTTCTGATATTGTTAATATATAAGTACTTATTATGGTATATTTATAATCCAAATCCATGTTTCATAAACAAGTAATATTATTTATATTATTATAATATTTTTGAAGTTAGTTTTACCCATTGGTAAATTTTTATTAAATGGTATGGAATGAAACATTTATTCATTTTCCATATGATATACTTTTTGAGTATTATAAAAAATGTACGAGAAGAATGTAATTTTTTGACTTATACATCATTAATGGTTTTTTATTGTTTCATGAAAACTTATTTCTATGAAACTTCCTCTACATGATTTCTGGATTCTATTCAACTAAATTCTTATATTTTCAAATTTCATTTCATTTTGTGAAAAGAAACTGTTTTTGAAAAATAAATGATATTTTCTTCAACAATTATGTTATAGCATTTTATTAAAATTATTTTCTATCCAAGATTAAATATGGTTATATTTATATCCCTATAATTAATTTTATTTTATTGTGTTATTAATGGAATTATTTTTATGAAATCATTTATATTATATGGATTATGATGGAATGATGTTTAAGAAATACATTTAATTTCTAGTGTTACCCTATGTTCAATTATTATTGTTTTTGAGGAATATTTAAGAATGGTTTCATTATATGATAAGTGGGACATACATCTACATCCAATGAATTTGGTAGAGATTTATATTTAATGAGATAAAAATATTTAAAATTTAAATTATATTTGGATTTATAATACAGGTCTAGAACAACGAGTAAATATAGTTCATTAATATATGGCTGGAACGACACACAAATCTCATTTAGTAATATACTATGTCTACTATGGTATTCTTGGAATCAATGACTTTGATATGTTGAAAATCATATTATATTCTTATTCAATTTCCACAATTCCATGTTTTATTTCAGTAGAAATTAATCATGGTTAATGTTTTTTATGATCTATTCCTTACATAATGAGAATATTTATTTCATGGATAACGATTTTGATATTTAAACATTATATTAATGTTTTTACAATACAATGTTTTTGGTTTTTTCACTATGTTTACCCTTATTGATCATTTGTACTCACCCTTTTGTAATGTTTTAATATCCCTAGGATATGATGAAATGAATTAGGTAGGAAAAAAAATTGGATGATAATTATGGGTGAGGTTGAAGATCCTTCACCCACATAGATGATTATGTTCCATGATTCCATTGACACTAAACTAATACGTTATTTTTGAATACATTTTTTCCTGGTAATAAACATTCTACAAAATTAATGTAATATCCATGTACGCCAATAATGTTTCAATTAATTATTCTATATTAATTATTATATAACACATACTTTTATTTATTTAATTTTGTGTAGATATAATAATTTTGTTTTGGGAAGTGTGGACTATTTCCTCCTCAATGTGATTTGATTTGATCACACTCTACATGTAATGTATTAATGTTGGGGTCAGAACACATATTATATATATATATATATGTAATAATAATAATAAAATAATTAAAATAAATATATACACATATATTCCAATTACATTTTTTAATTTCAATATGATAATTAAATAGAAATATTATTCATGCGTTTGTATGACCTACAGTCTCCCGAAATAGTGTATTCCATTTCATCATTCTATCCATCATAGATTCTTAAATATATATATTTATAGTATACTTGATTTTAATATCATGTATTATATTTTAAAAATTATGATATATGTATGAGTACAAAAAATTAATCAAATTAAGACACATTTGAAAAATAATAAATATATTACCTAAAGTGAAACATTAAATGTAGAATTGTTTATAATAGTATAATATAAAGGCATTATAAATAAATATATGTTATTATATATATGAATATGATTATATGGATGATCTATGTTATAACATCACATATATATATTATAAATGATGTTATTATGATTATGAATAATGTTAAAGCATAAGGTAAGGGGAATTCTGGTCTCAATTTTATTTCTGTGAGATTTGTGCCTTATTCAAAACATATTTATTTTTTGTTGCGTATATCAAATATATGAATATATTAATTGATTTTTATCCTTAAAATATGTAAACTTTTGAATCGATTTATTTTTCTGTATTTCATGAGTTGTATGTTTCTAATGTCACCAAATTAGAAAAGTAGTATTGCCTTAATTTTTATTCTTTAAGACATATACAATAATAATATAAAAAATTATTTCAAACAATTTTTTGAAAACATATATTTTAATATGATTTTCAAGGAAAATTAAATTTAAGAACGTTTTATGGTTTTTATTCTCTACTTGTTTGATTATAAAACTATTTTAAATTAAAATTCTTTCAAAAATAATTTAATGAATATGGTTCAATGTAATTGATTTAAAAATGATTTAAAGATTCCATTTATATGATATCTGTCTAAAAATGTATTCACGATTCATTAATAATCTATTAATGAACATGGTATTCCAAAAGTTTTCAATCTTTCATTTGAACTTTCCAAATAATTTAGCTGTAAAAAGGATTTGTGGTTTAATGGAATTTAATTTGATTAAGAATTGATATTGTACACATTTTTTTTAAAATTACCATTCCAAATTATTTTCCATCTAAGAAGATAACTGCTAGTTTTATAGTTTCCCTTATTGGAAATGAGCAAAATTATTCATTCATATTCATTATATTAATGGCTTATGTTTTGATGGTTTTTTTATTAATATATTTTATAGTTCATAGGTAATATTTTTATTAATCATTATTCTTTTCACATGATATGCTTTGATTAAATGGTTATGAAGCAGATATTTGTTTCACAACTGATGATATGATTACATGTTTATGACAACGATTTAATTTCACAGATTATGATTTGATTGATTATGAATTGGAGAAACATGTTTGTAAAAATTCATCATAGGATTTTTGGGACCTATATATTACTCCACTCCTTTGGGTAAAGATTGATATCTCTTGAGATAATGATAAGAATCTTGTTAATGGGAATGATCCACTATGGGAAGATGGGGGAACCCAATACCTTTCAAGGAAATGAATATTAATGGGGATTATGGTGTATCCCACACATTAGGTGTTGTAGCCAAGAAGATCCCAATTATTATTTGGCAATGTGCCTTTACGTATAGATAATGATAGAAAATGGTTATGTGTCCGCCAAAATTTAGTGTCTAATTATTATGTAATTTTATCATGTCATATTCTCTTGACACCCTTGTATTTAATGTCTTATGAAATTCCAATATTATCTAGACTATGGAATTTGATATGTAAGGATTTCTATTATAATTTCATGATCACATTATAATACCCTTATTCATAATTTTAGGCTTACGTATCATTATTTTTTACCCTTATGGGGTATCTAAGATATCCATTTTTATTATTTCTTTACCTAATGTATGAATATATATTTCATGTATGTTATGTGTAATAGGGATATTACTCATTGAGAACCTAGTATGATACAATTTATCTAAATCATTTACAATTATTTACGTTTCAATGATTCCAATGGAACTAAACAAATACATTCTTATTGTCTTTGGTTGTGTAATGATTTTTGTCTTCCAAAACAATAATGTAATGTCTATGTCTGTTAATAATTTTTTTTGTTTTATTTCGTATCGTATTAATGTTTAATTCAACCATTATTTAATTGGCTGAGAGAGAATTATTGTGATCCTATTAAATATTTATTTGTATGAGTCTTTGGATGTCTCTAAGGACATGTTTATGGATGAGAAAAAGTACAGGAAAATGTCTTCGTGCTTTGGTAATGGACAAAGCAAGTGTTTTTATAAGAAAACAACTGTGTATGGTTATTACAAGTGGATTTGGTTCATCAACATATGTACGTAAGAGTAACAAATATAACAAGGTGTGTCGGGTCTAACTCAATAATTACCAATTATAGAACAATGTTCCTCATTATCATCCTAGATTAACACTCCCTAGGTAGCAACATTGGGAATTCAAAAAAGCATCCTAAACTAATATAAAGGATTTCAAAATAAATTGGCTATTAAAAACCATGGATAATCCTAAGGATTCATATATTATAGAATGTGTAATAATGTTGAAGTCATATAAGAGGTTTTACATTTTAATGTGGATCCTTACTACGAAAATTTTGCTTACATTATTATTTTTGGTTTATATCAATGATGGTTGTAACAACATGACATTATATAGTACAAATGTGTATTAAATAGCATGTATAACATCTGACACAACATATATAAGAGAATATAACGTCCCAATTATTAATAATATATTTAATATTTTAAATAAATTCAGTATAATTTGTATCTTTCAATGCAAGTGATATTTTTTTGGCTTTTCATACACACAATAAATACCTTCTAAGATGTATTTCATTATATTCAAGATCAAGTTTTAACAGAACAATGACATGATATTAAAATATTTTCATTCAATATACTAATACAAAACCTAACTATTAAATTATTGGTAATAAATATTATTAACTAACATATGAAAATATATGCGTTAACCAAATATAAAATTAATTATTATTTTATTAATTATTAGAAACAGACACATAAACCGATTGAATAAGTAGAAAAAAAAATATTATTTTTATGCCCACAAAATTTTTACACATAATAAATTACATTAATTAAACATATTAGTTATTGATTCAATAAAATATTTTAGAAAATCATCCAATAGATTGAATAGTTACAATATTATAATAAACTCAATATTACATAAAAAACCTATTTTTTAGTTTTGAACATTTACCACCTTTTAATGGAGAATTCGTTTAAAGTTAAATTATTTACTCATTTATAAATAATATATGTGAACATTAACATAATCATTGAAATAGTTACATAAAAATTAGGTTTGAATGATTTTTTTGATATTTCTTTGATGTTTCATTTATTAATGAATAATTAAAAATACCAAATTTTAGTTCAAAAAAGATTTTTAATTTAATTTATTTATATAGTTAAATTATAATTTATATATGATATAAAGTTTAATTGTATAATATTTTTATCAATAAATCCATTTTAGGTCATTTTAATCAACTTCACTTTGAAATTGGTTATAAAAACATATGAATCATTAGGATGTTTTTACTCTAAAAACCTATTCTATCGTCCCACTTTTGTATTAAAGGTTAATTTAATATCTTCCACTTCAATGATAGGAATTTGAAAAAATGGATTCCTTATTTGGATTAAAAATAATTTCTAATTTCTAATATTGTCATATTATTTTTTACCAAAAATATTATTGAAGGTAATTAAATTTAATTTCAATGGTTAAGGTTTAATTATGGTTAATAAGGGACAAAAACAAACCCTAAAGTCCTATATTGACAAATACACATATACTATGGCTATTAGATTCCTATATTTCTACTCTATACTCTTTTTTCTCTATCAGGTACTATTATTGATCCACATTAAATAAAACATTCAAGGGTGGAGTCCTATTCTTTTAAAATATTACTAGAGATTCCACCCCTCCTCCATTACAAATGACCTCCTTCACATCCACTTTCCCAAACATCTCAAAACATATAGGCTTAACCATAATCTACATATATGGATCCCCAAATACCATAATTCCTCCTTGAATCCTACATTGATCAATAATCCCTCTATGTAACTTCCATTGGTTCAAACCAAAATATGTAACACGGTTAAGAGGTAACACCCTCCCCCAGGCCCCACTCTTTTATTTGCTTTATCAACTCAATTAATTATTTTAATTCCATATCAATATAAAAACTTCATTATTCTCAATATAATAGGATTATTTATGTTATTTTTTCATCCTTCAATTAAAACTACATCTATTTAAAGCGTAATTAACATAATATTTAGGTGTACGTGGACTACTACCGGGCTAAACGATGATTATTCAATTTTCGATCACCACCACTCATGGTGGACATTCTGATGTGAAGTATTATTATATATGATGTATATTACATTTAAAATTTCATAATTGTTCATTAATTACTTAATAACACACATCCTTATATGTTCCATTTTTCATTAAAATGATAACATAGTTGTTAGATTGTAGACTACCACCCCTTCAAAGTGGCGTGATTCGTTCATACTATACATGGAACGTATTAAGGATAATTTCATTAAAAATATTATATATATATATATAATATTATTATTAAATTAAAATATATATACTTATCATATAATCTTTATTCTCTTAATTTGAAAAAGAAATAAAAGTAGCATGCATGCTTATATTCATACTAACATCTCCATGAATAGTGAATTCCATTTCTTATCTCCAAAATTTATATATTATTATAGAGACATATATAAATAATATATATTTTATTAAAATAATTTTTTAAATTCATTAGATATGAAACCATGATTTTATTTATATGAACAATAAACAACAAATCAAAACATACTTCACAAAATAGGATTCTAACACCCGATCTAGTTGAATGAATTATAGATTGTTAACAATAATGTAATATGACATAATAATAGTTTAATATATGGTATTATAAACATGATAATAGTTATGTAATATTCTAATGACATATTTTAATCCACAATAAGGGAGGATAAAGACAACATAACGAAAGGAAGGTTAAGGTAATGTAATTTCATCTGAATTTACATTTCCATTAGAGTTAATTATTATTATGCACTAATTCACTTATATTTTTTCTATATACTACCTTTTTAATGTTATATATTGAATTATGTTATAATAAATAAATTATATGTTCAATTTAATATCCTACTATTTTTGGGATTACTGTTTAGATGTTTCAAATTTGTGTGGGACACTTTAAAATGGTTAAAGAATCTTCTCCTCAAGACTAATGAATGTGATATTTCAGTGATATTTCCATTTGGGTAAAATAAATGATCTTTTTATATAAATGTTTCTTTATCCTCTAATTAATTATTTACATTTCTTTATATTATTAATATTTAACCAATATTTTCTATGTAATGTGTTTTCGAAAATGGTTTAAAGACCAGCTTTATTTTCCTCTTTAGTCATAGAAACTATTTTCATCATAAATTCATATTTCCACAAATTGTTTTTAAATATGTATTATCCTTTGAAAAACACAGTTTTAATTGAATTTTAACCCTTTTTCCTTTTTCCCATGTTTTCAAAATGAGTGTTCTTGTTGATTTCCCAAAAATAATTTTTTCAAACCTTTTTTCCATACAAAATGATGATTATTTTAAACATGTATTTCATGCATGGATTTATACTATATCATTTAATTGAAGACATGTTTTCATGATTAAAATGTTTATATTTAATAGAAATTTTTGGATGAATAATATATTGAAATGTATTTTACTAAATCAACTGATATTTCCAATACAAAATTATTAAAAGTTATCATGTTATTTCATCAATGACAACAACCCTTTGTTTTTTACTCCATAAATTTTTTTTTTTGTATTTATATAATCCTTATTATTCTACTAGATGTTTTAATAGCGAGCAATGAATTCATATTATTTGTTCATATCATTAATCATTATTACTATTATTTCATAAACCATATACCATTTTGCATACTATGTTTAAATAGGTTGTTGTTTGATTAAATGTGGAATTATTAATTAATATATATTTATCATTAAAAACATATATTTGATATGGCATACTAGTTATTTTTATTATTCAATATTAGTAAGGATTTGAGATGAATGTGAATGGTAGATCGTGGGCTTTATAAAGCTCATCAATGCATCGAGAGTTTATCAGGGGATGAATAAATGTGCAGTTAGGTTTCTAACCATAGTTTTAAATCATCTCATGAATGGTTTGATAGTAATATGTTTTCATGTCCCTATGTCCATACGTCCTTTAATAAATGATTGACATTATTTATATTTTCTTATTATTTATCTATGATTTTTTCTACTAAATTATCTATGGATATAGTTCAGTATCATTTTATTCATTTAAGACTCTGTGTTTTTGTTTCTTACATACCATATTATTTATTCCTTATCTAGTTGTTTAAATTGAAATTATGTTTTTTTATTCAGGATTCCATATAGTATTACTCGTTATTGAAACTGTTGTATCACCCATACTGATCATTTATGCTCACACATATTATGGTTATTTACAAAATTTATTAAGAAAAAAATATTAAATTATCTTATAAGGATGTAAATTATTATAGTTTACTGTGTACTTGTTTAATTCTACCTCTCCAATGTATTATGGGAATCATATATGTAAATTTAAATTCCAAGATATCTAAATTGAATGTTAATTCCGGATTGTTTCCATTTTTGTGTTTCTAATTTAGTAAAATAATGCACTGCCACCGAGCATCTGGGGTCAGTGCATTACAATTGTTATTAGAGGAAATCTATGAAAAAAAATTATAAATAATATTTAGAAAACTATAATTAAGGGTAATAACCCTAAAATAGTACATGGGTATCTGTATACGAGAATATCAAATAATTTCATTAAAGTAGTGATTATGTGGGCATTCCTAGTAGTACATCACGATTTGGAAACTAAAAGTTTATTTCATTCTGGGAAATATGTAACGTTGAGTGATAACACTAACATGTTGTTCTATGCCTGACTCGGGGTATCCGGGCACATGGATATTGGCATTACTACGTACCTGGTTTAACACTCATAGGGTATATTCCAAGGCTATTTCACATCTTATAAACCCACCAATATAAAGTATTTTTTTCTACCAATTTACCCCGATATTAAAGATCTCATTTTTATGATACATAAATTTATGTCTTATTCAAATCCATGTTTATATTTCTAATCATGAAATTGTTTAATTAGATAATGTATTATATGTAATTTTATTAAGATGAAGCATAGTATAAAGAATGAGAACTGCACCTAAGCAGACACTGTAAAGAGTAAGAAGGATCATATATTTCATGTTATTATTCTATGATTTCAAAGGGTGAATCTGTCCTAATTACTCTCATCAAATGAGGAAATAATATTGTATTTTAAAAATATATGTAAATAGTTCTCTACATCTTATGTATTTTAAGGTGATAAGGGGAACAAGATTATGGGAGAGAGAAAGATAGATAAATATATTAAGGGAAATAAGGTTTTTACCACATGTGATAATTGTTGAAATAATCACCAAATTAAATGATTAATGGGGGTGGGAGTTTGTTATAATTTTGGAGAAAAGGGAAACCATGTTCATGAATGAATTGGTAAAAATGTTCTCCAATGTACAATGCTTCAACTTCTAGGAGATGTGACCCTATGAAAATCAATTTCACGTGTGGGAACTGAATATACGCCAAATGATTCTATAGGATAAGGATCATATTATTCTACTATCACATATGCCGATGAATGATTATTTTTTCTATTAATGTATTATATAATTTGAATATTATATCAGCAATGTAATAGTTATATGAAATATGGAATATATGAGGATTATACTACTTTACATTTAATGAAATATTTGAGACCATAAGTTGAATGGATCAAATAAGTTATATTTAGTATAGAGTTAAATTTTTTATAAAACACATGATCTGTGGAAATGAATCCATTAATATATTCCTAATGTAGTTATTGTGATGAATAAATTATTGGTTTGGATAAGTATTATCTACCATAGAACTAGTTAAGGATAAGTCAAAAATTTGTCTATGATATCATTGATAGATTTTCCGACATTTTTTGTTATAAGGAATATATCCAATAGAAAGTTTCTTACATAAGGAAAATGGAATAGTTCTAGTTTCCAATATGATTTTATGGTAATTCTCATTATTACCATATTTGAAGATGTTACATGATGATGTAATTCACATGTTTGAAATGTGTTAATTTAGAGATGCCCAATGTTGATTAAAGGTTAATGTTATGTACATTTTTGGAAATTTAGTGACTATCATTTAAAAGTGATTAGATCATAACTGTTTTCAAAATTTAACCATTCATAAGATGGTTTATGGTGTCTATTATATTTATTTTGGAAAAATATAATATGTTTGTTGAGTGGAAACCAATCATGACTCAGAAGGTCCTGGCCCTTGATCCCATGATCGAATGATGATAACGGGTCTTCTCCTACCAATGTGCTTTCTGATGTTATGTTAATTGTTTAAAAAAACTATGATGAAATTAGAAGCTCCATTATCTCATTTTAAGATTATAAATTAATCAATTTAAAATATTTTTTGGAATATGGTTAAGGAAAAATAGTTATTCTTATCACACTTTTATATTCGTTAAATCCTTTAAAACATTCTTTCAGATTATCATGCATAAAAAATACATTATTAACAATTAATTTTTTTGAATAAAAGGATGAATATGAATTTTATTGAAACACATCAAAAACTTATGATGAGATAATGGAGCTTCTAATTAATCAACATTTGGAAAATTATAAAAAAAATTCTCTCTAAATACTTTAATTTAAGTTGAAATTATGATGTATTAAATAACCTTAGATATATAGATTTTAGGCCCTCTTATTTTTGTTTATCAATAACTTGTTTGTGGTTTATGACCTCAAATTACCCGTAAACATATTTACACATTTCCTCCATGTTTGTGTCTCTACATGCCACTAATGTTCTTCAACATAGAGACATGGTTACATGGTAGTCCATGTGACATTGTAAATTACATCCTCTTATTTAAAGAGGATTTCTCAAAATTTCTTCTCATGAGGTGAGATTTCAAACAAATTAAATATCAAACCACATATTAGCAAAATTGAGTTTAAATAGTATGGATGAAATTTAATTAATTTGGGGCTAATGTAACACCATGATATTAAAAAGTCGAAATTTGTATTTAATAGTGTGTATAACACATGACACTAACCGTGGAAGGGAACATAAATTCCAACATATTAATTATATATTTAACATGTTAAATAAATTTGAAATAATTATTATCATTTAATTCATGAGATTCTGAGTTGGAATGCATAACATGAAAAAATGACCTTCATATATAGCTTCTCTTATGCACAAGAATGAGTTTTAACTAAATAATAATTTATTATTAAAATATTGTTATTATAATAAATAAAAAATTATATTATATTATATTATATAAGGGTCATAATATTAAAAAATATATGAATATTTTTATTTTAATAAAATATAAAATGAATAAATAGGTTACTTATTAATTATAAATGTAAATATAAAAAACTTTAATATAACTACAATGATAATATTTTTATGCGTACAAGTTTTTTTTCCAAATAAATTAAATTTATTAAATTTATTAAATTTTATTATTTAAATATATATGTTAAAAATCAATCAAATTTTTTTATAAGCATACAATATATTAGATAGGCATAAGATAAAAATAATCTGAATATTATATATAAAAACATATTTTTTATTTCGGTACTTTTATCGCCTATAAAAGAGAATCCCATTTAAATAAAAATTTATAACCATTTCAAAGTCTTATAAGTCAATATAAATGTAATCATTGAAATCAGAACATAAAAAATAGGTTAGGGGGAATGTTTTTGTATTTTTCAGTGACATTTAATTTATTAATGAATAATTAAAATTACTGAAGTTTAGTTCGAAAAAGTGTTTCTTATATTATTTATTTATAATATTTAATTAATTTTTATATCATATTTAATATTTAATTATATAATATTTTTATCCATTAATATAATATATTTCATAATAAATAATTTCACTATTAAAGGTGTTATATAAACATTGTAAACATTAGGATGATTTTCATCTAAAAACCTACATTGTCATCCCATTTTCATGTTGAATTTTATTTTAATTCCTATCACTTAAGTAATTATAATTTAAAAAAATGGATTCCATATTTGAAATAAAAATTATTTATAATATATAATGAGTGAATTTTAGTTTTATACCAAAAATATTAGTGAATGTTATTAAAAATAATTATAGAGATTAATGTTAAATTTAGTTTAATAAGGGACTAAACCAAAACCTTACGGTCTAAATCAGAAAATACACCTATAAAAAGGAAATTTTATATAATGATTTCTACCCTATACTAGATTGTATTGACCAAGTACCATTATTGATAGAATTTAAATAAATAATTCATCGGTGGTGTTCCATTCAGTTAAAATATTACCAGAGATTCCACCCCTATAACATTATTAAAGGCCTATTTCACGTCCACTTACTAAACCTAGCTAGCCACATTGTATAGAAATAAATCCACCAAAATGGATTCCCAAATTCCATACATACTCTTGGAACCTGTCTTTGATAAAAAATCACTCAAAGGATGTTATTTTGGTTCAAACCAAAAGAAGTTACCTGATTATGAGATAACAGCCTCCCATAAACTCCTCTATTTTATTTCCTTTATCAAGTCAATAAAATATTATTATTCGATATATATATTACTGATCATGTATAATCAATAAACTAGGAATTTTATATGATATATATTTTACATATAGATACACACAACACAATATTTTAGGTAATGAACATAGTTTTTATATTTAGGAGGACTACCGCCTCGCTAAATGATGATTATTCTATTATCCATTACCACGGATCATTGCAGCCATTATGATGGAAAATCATTTTATGTATGAAATATTTTATATTAATAATATATTTATTCGTATTTAGTTTGTTTATAACACAAATACCTATAAATTCCATTTTCATTAAAATGATGACAACGTTTGTGGAAGTGCGAACTGCCCCCCCCCCCCACGTCAATGCGATGTGATTCATTAATGATATGAAAAGAATATTTTAATGATAATTTATTTAAAAGATTATTTATATTTATTAAATATATATGATTCTGTAATTTTTATATACATAATAATCATTTACTATAAATCATCTTAATATGAGAAACAAATGATTGTAGTGTTCATGCGTACGTACGGACTATCGTCTCCTTGAATGGTGCATTCCATTTCATATCCTGAATAATTTGGAAGTATTATAGATACTTATATACTAGAAATATATTATATTAAATTCATTTTTGTAATTTTTATATGATAAAACTATGGTTATTTAATAAGAACAACATACAACATGTTAATACATACTCGATAAACTAGGCAATTAACACCTGATATGGTTGAATTAATGAATGATTGTTAACAAAAGGGTAATAAGTCCTCAAAAAAAGTTAATATATGGTATTACAAACATTTTTGATGGTTCTAGTATATTTTAGTAACACATATAAAACAAATATATATGTGAATAAAAATAACCAAACTAATATAAGGTCGTGATAAGTGAATTTTGACTCAATGTACATTTCAATGAGACTTAATTGTTATTATGACACAATTAACTTTTATTTGGTTTATATACCGACCATTTCAGGTAATATATTTAATTTACTAATAATAATTATATTATATGATGAATTTAATGTCATAATATTCTAGTAACTAGGATTTATATGTTTCAATGTGCCATGTGAAACTTTATAATTTATAATGATTATTTTTCTCATGACTAATTAAATTGATATTTTAATGTTATTTCCCTAGATGATATTTATATGACATTTTTTCAATGAATATATTTATTCTAATTTGGTTAATCATTACTATTATTATAAATCATTATTATTTTTTCACTCTTTGGTATTCAATGTGTTTAAAAAAAATGTTTACCGGAAAGGCTGACATCATTTCTCCTATCAGTTAGATAACCTTTTTTCTTCAAAATAAAATGTTTTATTAAAATGTTTTAATTTTTTTTAGCTTTTTAAAAATGATTGGGTAATGTCATTTTTACAATTTTTTTTCTTTTACCAATGTTTTCATGTGGATTTTCTTGTCATATTAATGACAAGTCATTTTTCAAACCAGTTTACAATTTAAAAGGAATATTATTTTTACCACATATGACATGTACAGATTTATCCATCATCATTTAATTGAAGCATTATTTTCATATTAAAAAGGTTCATTTTTAATGGAAATGTTTTTAAAAAAATCTTTAAATGAAAAATAATTTCACAATGTATTTCAAAAAAAATAGATATTTTCTTTAAGAATCTTTTAGACGATATCATGTTATTTCATTGAAAAAAACAACCATACATATCTACCCAAAATGGATTTCTTGTATCGACGTATTCTTTATTCATCATCTTGATGGTTTAAGAATGTCAATTTAATTTCTCATATTTATCCATATCTTTTATCATGGTTACTATTATTACCTATACTATATACAATTTTTCATAAGCATAATACTTTGATGGTAATTTTATTAGCTGCTGAATGATTTATAAATATTTATCACTAATTTAATATGTTTATTTGATAAAAATTACAACTTTTTTATTATTATGTATGAGTAATGGGTTTTACAATACATTAAGGGTGGATCCTAGATATTATACAGCTCTTTGATGCCTTGGCAGATTTTCATGAGGTTAATAATTGTGAAAATGGGGTTCAATAATTATTTTTAAACCATCTTGTGAACGGTCTTGATGGTAATATGGTTTCATGTTCCCAAGACATGATATCCATTAAAAATAGCTTCCCTTATTTATATTTAGTTATTATTTATCCATGATATTTTGCATTTACATTTCTATTAAATTAGATCATCCTCATTTTATTCAGTTGTGAAATGTGTTTCAATGTCTTATATGGTATGTTATTTATGAGTTATCTAGTTCATTAAATGGATATTGTGTTTAGTTATTTAATATTCCATATAGATTGATTCATTATTTATTACACTTCATTACCCTTATAGATAATTTGATGCCACCCTTATTATGTCTTCCCCATGTTACGAACAAATGATTATTGAATGAGATAACAAGGATGGAGTTTATTTCAATTTTTTATGTAGAATATTATATTTTTTCTTCTCATTTTATCATGGGAGTCATGTATGTCATATGAATTTTCAAGACTTCCAAAATGAATGTAACATTTTTTTGTATAATAATTCCAATTTAGTAAAATAATTCACTCACTATAGGAATCTGATATTTGAGAGTTATAGTTGGAACTAGAAGTAACATGGTTTAAAATTAATGTTACAGAATCAATTATGATGAAATGTTTCATGTGATTATTAATTCATAGTTATATGTTTTAATAATTCCTAATTAGTTTTCATAGATCATTATTTACAATGTGTATATTAACCAAGTATCAGAACCAATGATGAAGAGATAAAAAGATATCACTGAGATTTTACGAAATGAAGACTATCATGAAAATAAAATTTATTTTACTACATGTCAAGAATATCTATTGATATAAACAATTGAATTTTTCATTGTAATATCAAGAGTATTATAATTAGGAAAAGAAATTAATAAATCATGTAACTACAATTGGAAAATGAAGCATTCTTTTTTACTCTATGGATGGAAATGTTGTCATCCCTAATGTATTATAAATTAATGAATTCATTAATAATTTATTGTATGTTAATTATAAAAATTAATTTCCTATATGTAAGGATCAATATGATAGTTATAAAGGTGATAAATGCAATAGCGTTGATACTTACGAAGAAGAAATGAGGTACGCTATCTAAAAGGTACGCGATGTTCTAATAATATTTTTTATAATAATGATTAAAATGAGTTATATAATTACTATGAAATGATTCATATTTCATATTCTATAAAGTATGATTTACAGTATATGTTGTTGAAACATGAGTCATGGTTTTAGAGTTATAATTGATTATTTAATTGTATATCATATAAAATTAATTGGTTATATTAGATGACTAATTAATTATATATGTATTTTTAGAAAATGTTTTAAATTCACTATTTGAACGGATGTTTTTAAAAGTTCTAGTGAGGTATAAATATCATTTCATAGGAAATTTATGTTTTGATTAAAGGAAGGTAACCCTGAATTTAGTCATAAAGATGATATAATGGTGGTTGGATAATGATATTTAAATATGAATATGTAAATTGTATATCACTAATAACCTTAAAACATATAAAGGATATGTTGAAAATTTAGTCTATGTCATCATGGATTTTTTTTCAACAACGTGGACTTAATAAATTTATCCAATAAAATTTGAAATAAAGAATTTTTTTTTTCAATATGTATTTTTGTAAAAAAAGATTGTTTCCATGTATTAAGAAAATTCCGGATAATGGAATTCAACTGTTTGCTATGAGAAAAAAACATTATGAGATATAGGGGAATAATTCTAAATAAATGATGTGTTATGTACCTGAAACCAAGGGATGTGGATAAATTATTACTACCCTCAAAGAAGATCCAAATTCATTATATATTTTACTATTTATTATTTCACCATTATCATCATGATGTCAATCATATAATTGATATTGTCATTGTGGGAGTTTTAGACATTGTTTCCTTCATTAAAATTCATGTTAAAAACCATTACAATTTGGATATGTTTTTTATTTTTGTGATATTCATTTTTTTCTGTATATTCATTATGATCCTTTATTTTTTTGATTTAACTATATTTTTTGATATATATCATACATATTTGTTGGTTTGTTTATACTATTTCATTCATGAGTGATATTTTTAATTCTCAAGGATAATAAAATATTGCAAAAATTCTGAATCAAGGGACCCTTTGGCCTAAGATCATTTTTTGAAGTGATGAGATGTATATAGAAGTTGTTTTGAGTAGATGATGTATTGGATTAGAAAAAAATTACACTTTTATACTAGATGGGTGATCATTCAGCATTTTATATTGAATAAAATGTGTTTTTTTTAATTCTATATGATCTTAGGGAATATTCATGGAGATTATGAATGGTAGAATGGGTATAATGAGTTTTATATGACAAGGTGATTCATGTTATCATTGGATGTTCAAAAATGATGTGGAGTATAATCCGGAATTGTTAATGTTGTTAAATTTTAATTTCCACATATAAATCTAATTATTATGGGTGGAAGATATATTACATCTGATTCTTATTGTTCTATTCATAAGGATGAAAATATGTTCTAGTCAATGTTGAGTGTAAATTTTTGATGTCAATGATGAATAAAATGATGTCACCTCAATTACTTCATGATGTTCCATGTTAGGGTTGATATACAAACCACATCATCAAATGTGCACATATTTAAAATGGAATAAGTAAAAAAGAAATATTGAAATGTTTTCCTTCCACATGAAGGAATGCACACTGACATCATAAGGAAACAAGGAAATACCACATGAAAACAGTGGGACACATAACATGATGAAAATTGAAACTCATTATTGAATAATTATAGAAATAAAACATGATGAAAATGTTAGATAACAAATGTTTATATACAATCCATTAGAATGAAGGATTTATTACATACCAAAAAATAGTTCATGTGACAATTTCTGCATACGGTAGGTTCAATATATATGGTTTCACATCATATGTATATCAAAAAAATGATAAATAATAATATATATTTCATTTGAATGATATGATAAGACTCAATGATCAGCATAATGACTGTTACATGAATATATAACATTATTATAATGAATGAAATGTTTAATTTGTGATACTTTTTCTTATATTGTTTGATGTTTTTTTCTTATATGATAAAAATTATACTATTTTATTTTATTTTAGGTAGTTATGATGATAATATCACAAAAAATTTAATCTTCATGAAGAATTGATATTCCATGATGTTTGCAAGCATAATTTCATATATTTTATTACTTGAATCTAATAAAAGAATGAAAAACAGATATTATGGAATTATTGGAAATTGATTTTGGTTTAGCTCAATTTTTTAAAGAATAATTATCTTATTAATTAAGGGTGGTGATTTAATGTTGTGAGAAAGAAGTCATTTTTCTGTGGAATTAATTAAATAAAATGGTAAATTATACATCCATAATTTATAGATGTTAATGTGGAAATAAGTAAAATGTATTCAGTGAATAAATTCAGATATTATAATCTAGAATTTAATTATCATTAGTTATTATTTAAATAAAATTGAATAGAAAATTTCATTATCATTGAGTCTCATAAAATCAATAAAATTCCAAAAAAGTGGTTCATGTTGTATTGTGAATAATAATGATACATAAAAATAAGAAGAAGAAGAAGAAACTTGATTCATATATATCTATATATTTGTATCATATCATATAAAAGTTTAGGTCCAAAGTGATATTAATCAAAAAGGGAAAAGATATAAGAAAGAAATAAGAATGAAGGGTTTATTTCGCCCGACTATGAAATGATTAAATGAGGAAGAAAAGCTGACTTAAATATGAGCATGTGTAAAGAATATATATTTCATAGTGACAAGGTGTTTACCATATTTTATAAATTTATACACTATTATTGAATTATATATATTGTCATATCAATTGGGAGATGTCCCCATTTTGATTCTGATGATGAATGTTCGACATATGTGACAGATATACCACACTTATTGTAAACAAGAGGGACTATTTTCAAGATGACTATGTGGTCTCAAATATATTTTGGATCATGACATGATCTTTCTATTCATTATAAGTAGTGATTTTTTTTAATAAAATTAATCCATCTAATAATCTTGTATTATGTGGTTCAACATATCTTGTTATCTCCAATCAAAGGAGATGTGTGTATTAATTTAAGAAATCATAAAAAATTCAACATTGAATCCAATATAATATTGTTAAATAGATCTCTAATGGTCTTAACAACTGAATCAAATCAATGGTCCATTAATTGATTTGGAGATATTCATTTATTAAATAACAATAATACTCCCAACCATTTTCAAAACACAGTTAACAGTAATGGTATTCATATAATCAATTGGTATAACATCCATATAAGTAATGAAAAAATGTAACCATTTATAACACCCATTAGACTTGAATTCATGGCAATTTCGATTCATATATATATACAATGTTTATATATTTCTTCCATATATGAAATAAATTATAAGAATTTAGGGATTGCAGTGTGATAAAAAATGTTATAAATTATTTCTTATTTTAATGGAAACTACTTGATGATAAACGAATTTGAATGGATAATTTCATATTGGGTACACTGAAAAATATATATTGATTGAAAATTTTATGAAAATTTATGTTAAAAATTGGGGATTCAAATACAAATGTCTTAAAATGGGTGACGTTGAATCAATTTTCTTGTTCATTACTGTGGTAATTTATATTGTAATAACATTAAAAGGAATGTGTGATAAATTTGATGAAAATGTATTTATTTACCATATCATGTGAATTATTATTGAATGACTATATATGATAACATTGGACCTTAATTATTGTATACATTTTTTAAAATACCTATGTAACATTATTTCTTCGATAACAATTACACATTCCTATAAATATCTCCACAATATTTATTATAAATAAATAAAATATTTCATTACTATTTTACAAACACCATTTAAGATTATATATTTGGAAAATTAGTAAAATGAGATTTTAATAAATTCCAAAAAATTATAAAAAATTTGAAATTTATTACGTAACATAAGGAACTGCATAATCTATAATATTATTTTAAAATCTAGAAGAAGTTTTTCACATCAGATAATATATTTTGTAAAACATTTATAATACATTTATTTATTTATATGATTAGTGGAAATATTAATATTAAAAAAAATCTCAAGAAGGCTATTTCGAAGTGTGAAAATTCCTAGATCATAACAAATAATAATTGTGAAATGATAATTGTGGAAGAATATATAATACAAATATGAAATAATATCATTTAATATGTCATGAACTATCCCTTGCGGCCTATTCCGTGACTACCCGAAGACATCCATCGATAGGAATGGGCTGGCGACTAGAACCAGAAAGGCATATCCCTAATATTTAGAAGGCATTGCCT
Source organism: Viscum album (assembly GCA_963277665.1). NCBI lineage: Eukaryota > Viridiplantae > Streptophyta > Magnoliopsida > Santalales > Viscaceae > Viscum > Viscum album. Next base: position 573,859,653 of record OY728161.1, on the reverse strand, counting down.
TTAAACTTGTAAACTCACACAACCAAAGAAAAATGAATGAAACAAGAACAATGTAAACTATATAGTAAACACGGTTTGTACATTAAGTAAAGGGTCCAGAATACTAGCCCATCTATAAATTTCAAGTATAACTGGATACATATCCGGGAATAGCTACCAAGGATCCTACCTGAAGGGTAGGTACAACTCTGATATGGTCGCTTCTTACATTTGAACCGTCTAATACTCCAACTCCCCGCATCCTCAAATACTATCACCCTCAGCCTCGATCAAGGTTTCCTATCGTCTATAGAAGACACATCAAGGTGTGGAAGAAGCTTGTGCATGGGTGAGTATATCAATACGAAATAGGGACCCCGAGACCCCCGAACGTCTCCCAAAATACACAAATGATAAACCACAAAGAATGAAAACAACAGTTAAAACTACATAGGTTTATGCCCATATATATATCGAAGTTATCAATTATACTCATCTCAGGCATGAGGAAACACAAGTCCCAACATTGTATCCAAAAGCTCAATTGTGCCATGAACTAAAGAATACTATGATGGTAACATCCCAATGTATGTACTACAAAGGTAATGCCAAACATATGAATACCACATTAGAATCACCACCATGTTATGTCCCATAAAGGTAATGCAGCACAGAAGAATATGGAAAAGGAATCACCATGATGATAAATACCAAATGATAATTCCAAAAAAGTGATTACCACAAAGGTGTCACCACACAGAATTGTAACACAAAGGTAAAGACTCGGATCACAAAAGTCATAACTAATGTACTGAAGTATAAATTATTAGTTGTATTGCTATATAATCTTACATCGTCAATAAGGTCTGTTTTTAACCCACTGATGGTTGAAGATGACCCACATATGATTTGAAGATGAACCACATAGGATATAAAGATGACCCACACATGATCGATATGCATTGACCCACACCTGATCGTTGAGGTATGACTCACATAGGATCTGAAGATGACCCACATAGGATCTGAAGACTCCTCATGTACAACGGGCCACAGTGTTACCACACTACAAATTTTTGATTCCAGGATGTTCCACTACTCAATCCATCAGTCGATACTTCAACAACCACAAAGCCCAATGATGAAGTATCCCAAAGGTCCACCATGTCATAAAGAACCCCACGGAATAGATGACATGTCATTTAGACACCCGGTATATATGTTATCAACCTTTTTGTCTGAAGGGCCCCATTGGGTTCGGGTTCGATCCAACCCGGCCATAATGCAACCTTATCCAAAACAAAAGTAATGTATAACCAAAGGACCATCACAATCCATGGATTCTGGCACAATAGACGATCTATCCATCGGAAACCCATATCACAAGTTATGGCCAATAAGGTATTTCTTGGTTCAGATAGGTCTGGGTCCGGTCCTACCTGGTCGGACCGTCCAGGACCGACATAGTACGGGCCGACCCGACCCAATTCAGGTTGACCCAAATTAGTCCAGGTCCGACCCGGACTGGATGGGCTGCGACGGGCCTGGCCTGGCCCGTGAAGGGGGTTGCCTGGCTCAAACAATAGGGTGCGGCCCGACACGTGCTCAGCACGGCCCATCGGCGTGGCCTAGGTGGCCCCATGTGGGGAGTCCACCATAGCCGCCTCTGGGGAGGGGATGCTCTCCCCCAGGTCACTCGAACTTCCCTTTTTCCGTTTGGTTTTGGTCAACCAATCAGTGCCATGTGGCGCCTCCGTATGGAATGTGTTACCCACCAGAGGGATCCTTCTTAGCAAGATGTAGTCAACCAGATTATCATCAGGTTCTCCTCCAAGTGGCATGACGGTGCCACATTCCTCCCCGTGGATGGCCGAGTTCCAGATGTCATCCGGTCTCCACCACGACCAAGTTTTCGTCATCTCTAACTCCGGTAGCGCGGACGCGCGTCGCCGCTTCCCCACGCGGTCTATTTGTGTGTTGGCCACAACCACCTCTTTTGGTGGCACGGATTGGCCAGTGCCCTCTTCATGGCCAGCCAGTGTGCTTGCCACCGGTTGATCCCTACCGGCACCGGTCGCCGTCGAACTTCCTTGGGTCACCAGGGGACCTCTGGTGGGCCAATCATCAATCTAAAAGAACCATTTTTGGTCTCAGGATGTTTTCGTCGTTCCAATACAAATTGGTTAAGATTATCTCCAATATAAAGTCTCACCCACCAAGATCATGTCATTCAACGTATTATCGTAGGGATTGTGCCGTGTTAGCTTGCCCCGCACCCTCCACGTTAGATCAGCTACATGTGGTTTATGAAGATTGAATCACAATTTGGAATCAAGATGAACAAACAACAACAACCAAATTAGAAACCCCTATCCTGATTTTCATTGGACGTTTTTTGAGGAAGGAGATGAAGATGGGGATGTCGGCATTTCCTCGAACATCGGTTCGTTCGTCATTGGAGATGTTTTAATTAGAGGATCTTCTTCGTTGGAGGATCTTCATTCAAGAGTTCTCCCCCACAACATTTTTCCAGCCACAATTCTCTACACAGGAGGTGTGGATCCAATATTATTAATATTATGTTTATTAATTAATCAAAAAAAGGTGCCACATCCATTGGGGGAATTCCAAGAGTTACCCACCACCAATAAAAGAGTTCGGGTTGTCCCCAACACTATGAATTGAATTGGGAGGTTTAAAATAAATAAATAAAATATAAGTAGATTTCTTTATTTTGTTTTTAGTTTTTAACTCTCCAACAAAATTCTGAAAAAATAACTTCTACTCTCGACCTAATACGATCGTGGTGAAGGTCTATTTAAGAGAACATCAGTGTTGTGAGTTCAAATGTGCCCTCAGATTTCAATTCCATTCACATGTTCAATAGTTACAAAATTTCAATCATGCATTCACTGACCGTACCTAAAAAATGTTCAGAAATTCAATCCAGCACACCGGTCCACAGAATCACACGCCTTCAATTTTTGTACACTCGTAATTTTTCCATATAATTAAAAAAATTAAATGGGAAAAATCAATGTGTATTCATTCACCCCATCTCATGGATTTTTCTCCCCCAAAACAACCACACAATCTAGAGAAACATGTGTGGGATAATGAGCATGAATCCGAGCATCCAACTCCCATGTGCTCCCCAGAAGGTTCCTGTGGTTCTAACTAAAATGCAACCTAGGTATCGATCGCCCAAGAAAGACTATCTCCTGTGGATCCTCAATATATAGTGCAACCTCTGAAAACACTGTGCCATTATTGATGTCTTGTACACCACATACAATAATGTGAGAAGAATAGTGTAACTCTCTCCTCATCTAGGATATGTTGAAAACATAGTACAACCAGTGTAATTGATTCGGAAGAGATATGTGGTATACCACCTCGCTAACTCTACTGAGGACCTGAAAGGGACTGATAAACCTCGAAGGTAACTTTTCACCTTTGCCAAATATCTGCATTACTCGTCAAGGTGAGACCCAAAGAAAGAAATGGTAACCATCCTTGAACTCTAGTGGTCTCTTCCTCTTGTCTGCATAAGGCTTCTTCCTACTCTGTGAATTCTTTATCTACTCCTGTATGATCTTCACCAACTTCGTGGTAGCCCGTACTATCTCTGGTCCCATGAGTATTGACTCCCCTAGGTTAGTGAAATATAGAAGTGATCTGAATGTTCGACTGTACAATGCCTCTAATAGTCCATACCAAAGGCGGAGTGATAACTGTTGTTGTATGCAAACTCCACCATGGGAAAGTGATCATCCCAACTGTGACCGAAATCCCGAACGAAAGCACGCAACATGTCCTCAAGGGTTTGAATGGTTCTCTCTTTCTGACCATCCATATGAGGATGAAGGGAGGTTCTCAATCAAAGCGGAGTCCCAAACACCTCATGCAGCCCCTTCTATAGCCAGGAAGTAAAATTTGCATCACGATCTAAGAAAACTGTCTAAGGAAATCACTGATCTCATTCAATATCATGAACATAGAGGCGTCTCATGCCCTATACTGAACCCTAATCTCCGATAGGTAGGATGTGGGCCGACATGGTGAGTCGGTAAATGATCCCTCAGATAGAATCATGTCCTCTAGATGTGCATGGAATTCCTATCATTATGTCCATGTAAATTCTATCCCTCTTCCACTCTGGCACCTCTAGTTGCTGGACTATGCCTTCTAGAACCAGATTCTTTACCTTCACATGCTCACTAGTGAGGAAATGTCAGACAAACTCTGCTACTATTTTATTATTTCTTGTCTATCAGCTCTATCTCTGATAGTCCAAGTTCATCTGTTCCACCCCTAGATGTACCGCTATTGGGGGAATATGATACTCACTCAAAAATTCCTCTAGTACCACCACAGGTACCATAATACTTCCACTTAAGATGATAAATTTCTCCACACCTTCTGAAAATCCATCAGGTGCTTATCTTGTGGATATCTGAGCACGTCGAGCCTCATTGTCAGTTTCCCCAAGTTGTGCCTCCATGACTCATTGAAGAAGTGGTGGAGTGACTGTCAGAGACTGAAGATAAGCTGCTCCATGTAGTTCTATGTGGGATATCTGCACAGTGGCTAGCTACACCATTACTTCACCAATCAACATTATTCTAGATCTATTGCTGAGTGAATCTATTAATATGTCCCATTTTCTAGGTGTATAGAAAATATCAATTTCATAGTCCAATTGGATCTCTAGTCAATGCCAATATCTCATGTTCAGGTCCTTCTATGAAAAGAGGTACCTGAGACTCTTGTGATCCAAGTAGACTATAAAAAGTTCACCCATCATGTTATGTCACCACTTCTTCAAGGATAAGACCACTACTGCTAACTTCGGGTCCTGGGTAGCATTGTTCTGCTAATTTTTTCTCGGATGTGGAGAATTGTAGGTGATCACTGCACACTCCTGCATGCAGACACATCCAATCTATGTCATTGATTCATCATAGTAGAGTACGTACTGAATGTCATCCCTTGGTAACCTCAATATAGGGGTACACTTCATTCTCTGCCTCAGTTCCTGGAATATCTATTGGCATCTCTACGAAAACACTAAGGATTTCCCCTTCTTCATCAATGCTGATACGGGTGCCACAACTCTGGAAAAGTCAAAAACAAACCTGCAGTAGTAACCAGCCTATCCCAAGAAACTCCACACATCCGTCAAACTACTGGGTGAATCCCAAGCAAGCACAGTATCAATCATCACAGGATCCACTGCAACTTCAGTATTTGAGATGATGTTTCCAAGAATGTGGACGTCTGAGATCTAAATTTCCACTTCAATATCTTAACACAAATACGGTGCTCTTGAAGTGTGTCCAAAACTATCGGAAGATCTTAGGCGTGGCCCTCCTCTGTAGTTGAGCATAACAAGATGTCGTCAAGGAATACTACCACAAAGTGATCGAGGTATGGATGGATGATCATGTTCATGTGTCATGTGAACATTGTTGGGGCATTGGTTACACCGAATGGAATATCCAAGAACCGATAATGGTCAAATAGACATCTGAAGTCCATCTTCTACACAACATAGTCTCGTATGCTGAGCTGGTGATAGTCTGACCTAAGTTCTATCTTCGAAAACAATCGTGCTCTGTTCAGCAAAACAAAGAAAATTTAAATCCACAGTAGTGGGAACTTGTTCTTCACGGTCACCTGGTTCTTGCGATGATAGTCCAAGAGAGTCTCAAACTCCAATCCTTCTTCTTGGAGAACAAAATCAGAGTTTCCAAAGTGGAGACACTGGGCCTAAAGAACCCATTGCTATGAATGCCTTCATGTTGTACTCACAGTTATTGAAGCATATCGGGAGCCATCCAATTTGTTGGTGTATATATTAGTGTCTTCCTGGGGTACAAATCGATATAAAATTACACCTCTATATGAGGAGGTAGACCGAAAACATCGTCTCAAAAAACATTAGCGTACTGGTTTACCACTACAATGTAGCCCAGACATTCAACAAAAACCACTCTAAGGGTAAGGCTAGCCAACTGATGTGTGATCAGATGCACCCTCCTCTGGGTAAGTCCATCTTGTGCTGAAAAGGTTCCCTCTTCATCGATGAAGGAGAACCTATTCTCGTTCTTCCAGACACACCACACATTGAACCTAATACAGTCAATATGAGCATGGACTGTGGATAACCAGTCCATACTGAGGATGACGTTGTTAGGCCATGACGACCCTACTAGAAAATCCCAGCCAAAGATCTCACCTCCTAGATTTAGTTCACACTACCATCACCAGTGTGTAATTGTCGAATCCGCTCCCATAAGAGTCTCTATACCTCAGGGTCGAGCCACTGGCTCCACCGAAATCTCGGTGCACTAAACGAGGGTCATGGAAATAAAAGAATGATTTAAACATGTGTCTATTAGTACTGTATCTATGGTCTATTAGACAAAAATCATTACTCTAATCATATTTGGAGTTCTGTGGTCATAGGAGTCATCTTTCTAGAGGTGAAATAATATGTGTCAACCTACTCGCTATGGTCCAGGTGGAACACCTCATGGTGGTGGTTGTTAAACCTCAAATCTCTTCCAACTACCTAATGCACGACCAACTCCTCTGACATGTCCACCTCATTCCTATGGACCTCCTTGATTGAATATTGACCTCTTCCCAGGTGGTGCTTTGACTATCTTCTAGTCATCTATATGGAGGTTTGGGAACTCATGAGCCATATGACCATGCCCGCCACACGAGTAACACCGTCTGTTCCTCTTCTATCCTACTCTGTATCAAGATCCCCGCATGATTGACCCTATATCCTGTCATTGTTGACACGTAGGTCTGTTTGTCATGGACCTCTGCATCATCTATTTGCTACCAACTGCAGATGACTCTGCTACATGACGTCTAGAAGCAGGTCATGCTGCTGGTGACTACTCATCATTGAAGCTCTCCGGAAAGAGTGCATGTTCTAACACCCTGCATGTGTTGAGATGATGATAGAAATCATCGAAGATATATTATCTTATTTGAGACCTAGCTCGAAGGTCTGGTCCCTGAAGAAAGGGTCCTACACCATGTCATTGAAGTAGAGTGAGAGTTCGATGATCCTCCCTGAATACTGAGACATGGTCATTCTGCCCTGAGACATGTTGAGAAACTAAAATATAAAACTAGAGTATAGAGATGTTGGGATCAAATTTTTCCTGAAAAGGATCTCAATGACACTCCAGATGAGAGTGACCTCATCGTGAACCTAGAGTATCAAGCACTACCATCTACCTGCTTCTTCCTGAAGAACACTGGTGACAAGGACCACCATGATATCAGCTGGTGTACCTACTAGTCGGAAAACTCTATCCATGGCCTCCATCCTGTCCTTAGTTACCTATGGATTTGTCTCTCCCTAGTACCTCAGTGGCCTCTAGCACTAAAACTTGAGCAACATGCTCAAGCGGCATGCATCCTCTACTGTATCAGCGGGTGGCATCATCTTCCCAATGGGTAGTGGTGTTACTGGTACACCACCTGACGGTACAACTACAGAATGGGTCTCCTACACCGAAGCATCATCCCTCGGTGGGGTTTCATCACATACTCAACCTGGATCCCTAGCAGGATATACGTGTGGAGGAATCCTGAAATGAAACTAGTGTGCCACGGTTATTATGTTAAACCGGGTGAGTTTACTCAAAGTGATCCCAATGAAAACTTTTTTAAAACACACATGCAATCAGTGTTTTCATGCCCTGAGTCACAAATCAGATATCGGGGTCCTTGTGTATTGATATGTTGGCCGCCACACCAACACTGGATCCCACAAACCTGAAAACTGACTCCTAACACTTAGTACTATTGCTAAATCAAAAGATCAAATTCCACGATCAACGATAGAACCGAACCCTTAGATACCAAATTTACAGGACTCATACCTCAGGGTCTGTGCATTTTCAACCCCAAGCCTACCTTCCATAGGAAATGGGCTAGCGACATACACAAGAACGACATATCCCTAAATTTAGGAATGTATGGCAATTAAACCTATAAACTCATAAAAACCAAGCACACAACAAGGAAAAATAACAAAGTAAACTATATAGAAAAAAGAGTTTGTATAGTAAATAAAATGTCTAGAATACAAGCGCAACTGGAATGTACAAGTAAAACTGGAAACAACTCCTGTGAACACTCACTAAAGATCCAACATAATGGGTAGGAACAACTCTTGTACAGTCATCTCTACAGTATGTCTCATCTAATAGTCCACCTGTAAGAAGCCAATAATACTGGAACCCTCAATCTCAATCAATGATGTATGTCATTTTCAGAAGACACAGCAAGGTGTGGGCATATCCCGTTTAATGGTGAGTACATCAATACTCAGTCGGGACCACGTGACCCTCAAATGACTCCCATAATCCACAGAGGATAAAACACAAATCCCAAAAACAATAGTTAACCATACTTATAAATATTACAATATATATACATTTGTTATAAATTATTCTCATCCTACTAATGAGGAAAAAAAGTCCCAACTCCGTAGCCAAAATCTCAACTATTCCACAACGGAATGAATACCACGACGGTAACATCACAAATTAAGAACCACAAAAGTAACGCCACACAGTAGAATACCACATAGGAATCACCATGATGGTATTTCCCATAAACGTAGCACCAAATGAAAGAATACCACAGTGGTATCAGCATGATGATAAGTACCACAAAGGTAACTCCACATAGGAGATTACCACAAAGGTATCACTACACAAAAGAGTACCACAAAGGTAAAGACCCTGCTCACTTCAGGTGTAACTTACGTACGAAAGTATATATGATTATATATATTTATAGATCATCATAAATCATCGATATGTTCAGTTGTTGACCCTCACCTGATCGAAGATGACCCATATATGATCTTAAGGAACCCAACGCAACAGACCAAATCTCAATCAGACGCTTGATTTGTATGTTATTAACCTTTTAGATCTGAGGGGTCGGTTAGATCTGGGTATGATCCAACCTGGCCATACTCCAACATTATCCAAAACTCATGTGGAGTATACCCAAAAGAACATCTCAATCCAAGGATTTCAGCATTGTGGATGGTTCATCAATTAGACTCCACGATAACATGTTATGGCCAAAATGGTGTAAATAAATCCAAATGGGTCCAGGTCCGATCCGACCTAGTAAGATTGACCTGACCCATGCAGGGTGCGCCTACCAGTGCAGCCTGAGGAGGGGTGGCCCCTTGTTGGGGTGTCCACCCTAACCACCACCTGGGAGGGGACGCGCTCCCCCCAGGTTGCACGAATGGCCCTTTGAACATTTAGTTTTGGTTAACCAGGTGGCACCACGTGGCGCTGACGGCTAGAATGAATGATTTGTCGGAGGTGTCCCCCTTATTGAGATGTGGCTAACTGGATTCTAGGCTGGTTCTCTTCCCCACAGTGCAATAATGCCACTTCTATCCCCACGGTCGGCCGAGTTTTTTGCCGCCCTTGGGTCTTCACTGAGGCCAAGCGGCTACAGTCTCCCGCTCTGGTGGCGTGGACATGTGCCAACGCTTCACCATGCAAGTGACTATCATCTCTTCCACCCTTCAGCTCCACTGCTGCTTGCCAGTGTGTGGGATACCGATTTGTTCCTACCATCATTGGTCACCGGTGAACTTCCCTGGGTCACTAGGTGTGCTCCATTGGCCCATTCGTCAAACATAAAGAACCATTGTGGGTCTCAGGATTTTGTCGTCGTTCCAAGCCCAACAGGGTCTACTTCCATTCAACATGACTTCATGCCTGCGATGATAATTCTATTCACCGAATTATTAGTGGGATCGGGCCATGTTAGCCTAGCCCGCACCCTCTACTCTAGATCAGTTCAGGTGGCTTATTAATATTGAATCACAACATGGAATCATGATGAAACAACAAGAACAACCAAATTCAAAAACCCTATCTAGAGGTTCACTGGTAGTGTTTTGAGGAAGGAGATGAAGATGGTGTCGTCATCGTTTCCTCGAACTTTAGTTCATTAAATATTGGGGATGTTATTCGTTGGAGGATCTTTTACGTGGGAGGATCTTCCATTTAGAATTCTCCACCAGAACTAGATGTCTACCCCAATTATCCCCACAATAGGTGAAGATCCACTCTAATTAAGATTATGATTCCTAATCAACCAAATAATGTTGGTACATAAATAGGGGGAATTCCAAGAGTTACCCCCCAACATTAAAGGAGGAGTTCGAGTGGCCCCACAACCATGAATTAAATTGGAAGTCTTCTAAAAAATTAATAAATTAAATTTTCATTATTTTCATTTATTATCATTTTTGAACACTGCCATGAAATTATGAAAATCTAACTTCCACTCTCGACTAACTATGGTGGAGGTGATGTTCTCATTAAAATAATATCATCTCATTGAGTTAAACTGTGAGCTCAGATATCAAATCTGATCACAGGTTAAATCGGTACAAAATGATCCATGTGCGTTAAGTTAACGTACCAAAAAAAGTATAGAAATTCATTCAGGCACACTTTTCCTCATAATCACGACCCGTCAATTTTCATGGACACTTTTTTTCCATAAAATAAAAAACATTACTTCAGAAAATACAAGTCATTACATAATAGAATGCACACTATATCAATGTGGAGATAATAATGTTTCCTTATGACCTTTCCATTCCTTCATGTTTGGGGAGACTGTTGAGTCAATAAGGATTACTTATGACATTTCCATTCCTTGTTGTTTTGAAAATCAAAAACACCTTATCCTATGGAAAATTTCATTTTACAGGATCTTTAACTTTCATAAGAAAAATTTCCTTCCCCACGGTAATTTACCATTACCATGTTTTTAGTTGATCATTTTTTATATGTATAAAATTATGTTTCATATCCAAAACCTCGGAATCATATAATACATATATGTGGGGTATTATTTTTTCATGATCTCAATTCTGAATCTATGTTCATTGAATTCAGACTTCTAACTCTCTTGAGTTATGACCTTATGTTCTATGAATCCAGACACTGAACACTTCTGAGTTTTGACTCGGTGTTCTTTGAATTTAGGCTCTGAACACTGCTATGTTCAGAATCTGAATTCTTAGGAATTCAGATTTCGAACTATCTAAATTCATGCTCCAAATTCATGTAAATCCAGATTCTGAATTTCCTTGAAATTCCGACTTTGGAATTTTATATAATTCAGGTTCTGAGTTCTTTGAAAAATAAAATCTGAATAACGTTGTATTATAGATAATGACTTTATTTTTGGATAGACTCTGAATTTTTATTTTTTCTTACACTCGGAAAAAATAATTTGTTCAAGTAATCATATTTTTTCTTACCCATGCATTGGTTATAAAATGAGGTCATGCATTCAGTTGAAAACTAACCTTTGTTTGAGTGACATGTGTATAGGTCCCTATGAAATTCATGGAAAAATATGACCATTGGAGGAGGAAGCCGACCATTGGAGCCATGACTATAAATAGGAGCTCATTTGAAAGAGCTCAATACTTTTCACATTGACTTTTTAGTTTTGGCAGAACACCCTTACAGGTTGTTGAAGATATTTCTAGAGACATATGCTCTTATAAACTCTCTGGATTCATGAAGAATGTTTGAATGGATTGTTAAAACTTTGCTTCATACAAAATTTCTTTTTGCAGAGGTGTGATTTTTTTAAAATTAGAGACTTCAGGTTGTAAAGTCAGAGGTGCCTATTTCCTTAAAAATCTTGGGATTGCGGGGATAACAAGATAGATACCGATCTTTGGATTTAGGGCTTACCAGGGATTTGGTAAGACAGACTTTCTTGAATTTATTAATCAAGGGACCTTTATCCAAGGTTGTTGTATACCCTTCTCTTTGGAATAAAATATTTTATACTTGTAACATGTAGTGTTCCAATTTTTTTTCCTCTGTAATTTTGTTTTTTGAAGAATGTATAACTATCTTATACTTCCTTATAATTATACTCTGGTTGAATAGGATTCTATACGCATTTCGGTATAATATTTTTTGTTACAATTTTTTTTATTCCTTTTCATAATCAATTATGTTATTAGAAAGTAGAGGTGTTTTGAATTTGGTTTATACAAAATTTCATTAAGGAATTTATAATGTATATAGTTCACCTCACCTCTTTTAGATTGAGTATGTACACAATAGTTTGATACTATAATCAGTATCATATCTATCATACTATCGATCCACCAATTTTTATCAAATGAGGTGACCTTTTACCCTGATCCAATCCGACAATTGGTTTCAATGATTTGTTTCAATATGAATTAATCTCATGATTAGATTTAGAAGATAAACCATATTCTTCAATTTTTTGCGGAATCAGATTTTCGGACTAATAAAGTTCGTATTTATATTTATATTAGAGATAAACTAGTCCTATTTTCCATGATTAGGATATTTTTTCCCTTGTTTACAAGTATAAATTACTAAAATGTTTGTGTGGAATGATTTTCATTAAGATGAAAGGTTTAAATATATGTTTTATTGACAATTTAAATCCAACTAGACCTCCTGTTTTTGATGTAAATGATTATGAGTTATAGAGATATAGAATGACAAAATTTATTATTAACATAGGAGTTTATAACTATCTGATGTTCACAAAAGATTATAGGATTCCTGATATGTAATTGAGAACATTTACTAATCAGGAGAAATCAGAGTATGATGAAAATTTTAGAGTCAGAAATACATTGCTATGTTCCTTGACTAGGAATACCTATAGACTAATATCTTCATGTGAAATAGCGAACCATGTATGGAAAAAAATTTATGTAATGAATTTTGGTACTTCTAATGTTATAGAGACAAGAATATCTATTTTGAGATCTGAATACCATGGATTGAACATTCCTTATAGAGAACTTATAATCAAAGTTCAGAAAATGTTCATGACTACTGTTAATATCCTACAGTCTTTGGGATAAAATGGTTTAGATTATTAGGACCTTGTAGATAATATTATAGACATTATTCTAAATGAATGGTAATCTATGAGGACAACAATTGATGAGAACATGAAAGTCACCCATATTTCCTTAAATGAGACTTTTTTAACTCGTCTACATCATGAGACCATAATGAAGAGATATGGTGATAATGATAAAAAGAATAATGGGATTGGAGGAGTTGTTTATATAAGTACATATAAACATATGATAGCCAAACTTCAGAAAGAGAAACTAGATCAAAGTCAAAGAAAGTTACCATTCAGTCAGAACCTAGTGATACCGAAATGTTTTTGAATGAATTAGCTAATCTTTCTCAGAGAATAAAAAAGATAGTCACTCAAAAGAATTATTGAAATATGTTAAATAAGGGAGACTACAAATTGAAAAACTCTAGGGAAGTTACTTGTTATGAATGTATAAGAATAGGTCTATCAGACCTGATTTCCCTCTATTGTAAATTAAGGAAAAGAAGGAACGAAATTCAGAATGAAACAAGAAGATGTTCTATCATTTGAAGCACAAGAAAAGTCTTAATGTAAACGATACTTGGTGTGATAGCTGTGGAGATTCTTCAATAAGTGAATCTACTAAATATGAATCATCAACACAAAATAATATTGGAGTTATTACTAATACATCCTTCCGAAATACATGTGTTATGGAAAAAGTACGCTATGTCAAGGCTTTGAGAAATTTATCTCTTGATAAGAATTACTACTCTGAAGATATTACTTCAATAGATGTTACTTCATCTTCAGATAATGAATAAATACCTTCTTATGAGAGATGTATCTAGATTTTCAAAGTTGTTAGATGCAGAAGATTATACAATTTCTATGAAATTAGTCATGGAAAATACAAGAGAAGAAGTTCTCACAAAAGAGATTTAAGACCACTCTAGAGATCCTGAAGATATGTTTGAGCATCTAGAAAGCATTCTAAAGTCCTTAAGGATGTAAATTCTGAAAAAGTAAAAAAAATATAATGATCGTAAGAATGCTATTTTAAAATTAAATGTTTTCGTAGAAAAATATAACTCTATCGAAATAATTCCCGAGGATAGGAATTTATTCATAAGACGAAATCCGAAATATATTCCCCTAAGAAACATCTTGAAAACATTACTTATGGTAAATTAAATTTTGACTAGATGTATTCTTAATGTAAACCTCAAGGAAATACTACTGGAGTAGGTTATACTCACAGAAAAAAAGATTTCAAAAATAACTAATTTAATCCATATAAAGCCCCTTTTTGTACTAAATGTCAAAGTGGTGGGCATTGGAAAAAAATATTCCATTAAATAATGTTCAATCTATTGGGTTTCATAAAGCTTATTAATTAAAACAAATGTGGATATCCAAAATTTTATCGTCTAAAAATTCCGGATCCATGAATGTTTGGATTTCGAAAGTCTTACATTCTTATTGTCATGAAAATAAAGAAAGTACCAACAACAATACTTCGTACATGGATAGTGTATGTTCCCGGCATATGACTGGCGACAAAAACTACTTTGAAAATATTATCAAGATGAAAGGAGGAAAATTAACATTTAGAGATAATGCTAATGTAGAAATTATTGGTATCGGTAACATCTTTCTTCTTGAAAAAACATTAATTTAAAATGTTTTATTTGTTAAAGGTATTAAGCAGAACCTCATTAGCATAATTCAATTATGTGATGAAGGTTCCCTTGTGAATTTTAGTAATGATAAATGCTTAGAAAACAATTCCTAGGTGGAGTGTATTATTTCTACCAATAGGCAAGATAAGATTTACACACTAAACATAGAAGACCTTAAGAACCATGACATACATTTCCATAGTGAAATGGAAGATCAATATTTGTTTTGGAATAGAAGGTTATGAACTGTATCCTTATGAACCTATAAAAACTCTCCATGAAAAAATATTTAAGGATCTACCAGAACATAGATTTGATTCTTCAAAAGTTTTTGATCGTTCTCAATTTGGTAAGAAATATTATTTGTGTTTTAAATATGTCTGTGATGTCTCCACCTCTAATGCATTACATTTAGTACATATAGATCTTTTTTTCCCAACACAAACTAGAGGCATTGGAGGAAAATATTATGTATTTGTCTTAGTTGATGATTACACTAAATTTATGTGGGTCTGTTTTATTGAAATTAAATCTAAAGATTTTTATTTTTTAAAAGTTTTAGTCCCCATGTTAAAAATTAGAAAAACCATCCTTGGATAACTATTCATTGTGATCATGGAGGAGAATTTCAAAATTCAGATTTTGAAACTTTTTGTAGTAGAAAATTCATTACCCATAACGTCTCAGCTCCTAAAACACCTCAACCAAATGGTGTTGTCAAAAGAAGAAATATAATTCTTCAAGATATAAAAAGATCTATGTTCAGTGAATATTCTATAGCCAAAAATTTTTGCGCTAAAGTTGTAAGTACTTATTGTTATACTGTAAATTGTTTTTTGATTAAATCATTTCCTAATAAAACTCCTTCTGAGTTAGGGAATGATAGAAATCATATAATATCCTACATCATGATTTTTGGTTTAATGTTATTCATTTGGAATACAAAAGATAACTTACACAAATTCTCACAAAAAAATGATGAAAGAATTTTCTTAGGCTACTCCACCACTTCTAAGGCTTATAGAGCTTCCAATAAAAACACTTGTACAATTGAAGAGATAGTACATGTCAAATTTGAAGAAACTATTCCCTCTGTGTTTAAACAACCCCAACCAACATCTTCAGATGTGTATTCAAAAACTGGTTATCAAAATTTGTTGGATGATTATTCTAATAAGGAAAATGACAAAGAAGACTTTTTTAAAGCATTTACCCCAGAATATTTTCTCCCTTATGATGATGAACAAGTTTTACAAAACCCAATTCAGTTGTTTCTTACGAATAATCCTAGTGTTAGTATAATTTTTGATGTAAATCAACCTTTAAGGAATAGATGTTCCTTATATAATGATGAACAACATCTAGCATTCCATTCCCAATTAGAACAAAAAAGCACTGTTGAAGATTTAGGTGATGATGATTGGATAAAAGCTATACAAGATGAACTAAATGAATTCGAAAGGAATAATGTCAGAACCTCGTTTGAAATTCCCTAGGAATCATTGGTTATTAGTGTAAAATGGGTCTTCATGAATAAGTGTGATTAAAATGGAATCATAGCAATAAATAAAGCTAGATTGGTTGCTAATGTCTATAATCTACAAGAGGTAATAGACCGTGAGGAAACATATGCTCCAGTATCTAGACATGAATATATTCGTATTTTACTTTCCTCGGTAGAATTATTCAATTTCAAACTATTTCAAATCGATGTAAAATGTACTTTCTTTGATGGTTTTGTACAATAGGACATTATTGTTGAAAAACCACCCATTTTTTAATATAAAAAACATCTTGAACATGATTATAAACATACTAAATCTTTGTTTGGACAAAATCAATCCCCTCGAACTTGGTATGATAGGCTTACAAGAATTTTACTTCAAAATAATTACGTTAATGGAAATGAAGATCCAACCCTTTTTATAATTAACGGTATTAAAAAAAAATTTAATGTTCAAATTTATGTTGATGACATTATATTTGGTTGAACATAGTAATCTTTAAATTATTCCTTTGAAAATATAATGAAATATGAGTTTGAGAAGAGTATGATTGGTGAGATAACATTTTTCCTTGGTTTTATAATTTCTCAAAAATGAGAAGGAATATATATATACCAACATATGTATATAAAATATCTCCTAAAAATGTTTGGATATGAGAACACTAAATCTATTAGTACTCCCATTGATATCTTAAACACACTTGATCTTGATAAAGCTGGGAAAACAGTAGATCAAACATCTTTTAGAGGTATGTTAAGAAGTTTACGTTACTTGACATCTAGTCATCCAAAATAATGTTTTCAATATTCTAATGAGGAAGATATCAATCCAATCCCAAGTAATCACATTTAAAGGCAATGAAATGATTTTTTTTGCTTCTTAAAGGGAAACATGTATTTAGGACAGTTTTATAATTCTAGAAATTAATTTGTTCTGAAATTTTTTCCAGATGCTGAATTTGGTGGCTGTAGAATGGATATAAAGATTATATCCAGAACATGTCATTTCAGAAGAGATTCATTAGTTTTTTGTCATTGAAGAAGAAACACTCATTAGCACTATCCACTACTGAAGCCGAATATATAGCAGCTGGATGTTGTTGTGCTCAAGTGTTGTGGATGCAACACACAATCATAGACTATAGTATGAGTTTCACCAAAACACAATTTTTTTGTGATAATACTAGTTAAATTTTACTTACTAAAAACCCTACACAACAATCTCCTTCACAACACATAGATATTATACATCACTTTCTTAGGGATCACACAAAAAAGGGGATACCATTCTTCAATTTATTAGAACCCAAAATCAATTTGCCGATATTTTCACAACATCATTAACCACAAATAGATTTGAAGACAGTAAACAAAAGATATGAATGATAACCATAAGGTAATCTTTTTTGTTAAATTTCTATTGAAACCAATCTCCTTATAGTAAAAAACTTCTTTTCATAGGGGGAGTACATTTTCTTGTTAGTTTTCAAAATCCTTCTTAATGAAAATTTTCATAGTCAAATTTGTCAAATCATTCATAATGGAAAATTTTAGAGTCACATTTTTCAAATATTTTGTAATAAAAATTTCCATAGCTCAGTTTTTTTAATCTTTTGTAGTGAAACATTTCGTAATCTAATTTTTTCCATTGTCTGAAAACTTTTTTCATGAGTATTTTTGTACTCAAAATATGTGTAATGATGATTTTTATACTAAAACATTTTGTACTGAATATTTTTGTAATCGGAATTTTTGTAATGAATATTTTCATACTCATTATTTTCATAATGGATAATTTTGTTTTTAAATATATTTTTTCAGATTGAAAAGTTTTTCAAGAAATAAATTTCCCCCCAATATGAAAAATCATCCTACAAATCCGAAAGGTATGTTTCATATCTTGAATTTTTGTGATCATCCTTTACTTGATGGATGTTTATTTTGTTTATAAAAGTTTCAGATTTTATTTTCCTTTAATCTGAAATTTTCATTAAAAAATTCCCAAATGATCAGATCCAATATTTTCGTGCAGCTATTATATCAACCATCAGATCTGATCATAATGATTTTCAAACATTGGATTGTGTTTGGAAGATGAATTGTCGAATCCAACACCTATATAAAGGACCCACTAATGTTTGTCCCACATTGACATTCAAGATCTCTCATGTAGGCGTTTTTCCCTTCTAAATAAGCTCTGTCTGAATTTTCAATGGTTTTTCAATTTTGAATGACTGTAGAAGATTCCTCTAAGAATAATATGTCTACTGTCTAGAAAATCAATTTTTTTAGGTATATAGAGAAATATTGGTGCATCCGAACTTCTTCAACAAGTATGATTCTATTATCTTGAAGAACATTAAGCTGAATGAATGGGATATTGTTTGCATATCGATTCTAGGGGATAAAGATTTGGTGTATCCAGATTTTCTAGTTGAGTATTATGAATCTATCAGTTTTTTAAATGAAGAAGGAAGAAATCAGTTTCTGTTTATGTGTTTTGGAATGAATTATGCTCTTTCGTATAGAAAAGTAACTAGTTTGGTTGTTATTCCATATGACGGGGAAACTGAATTATGTTCTCATAATTTGGAAGATGTCAAAGGAATATTTTTTAAGGTGAAATCTATAGAGTCCCTTGACCGTACAGATTTAAAGACTCCGAATATTGATCATTTTTTAAAAAATCCTCGGATTCTTGAATTCTTGGTTCAAGGGATTTTCATTTCGAGAAAAAGGGACAAAGACACATTAAAGAAGAGTGACATGTATATTTTATAAATTCTAATTAATCTAAGGAAGGTCAATCTGGTTGAATAATATTATCAATATGATTTAGAATATTAAGAATGGAATCTTGAAAGCTCAGATAATCATGTATCCAAATATTTATTCAAAGTTAATTGTTCAGTTATTAAAAGCATTCAGAATTCCTCGCAGCTCATAGTCAAGGAATTAAAAAGTCATGATAGTCAGTGATGATAATCTGAAGAGGATGAAAATTGGTATTTATAAGGACTCAAGAGAAATTTATGACGTAAATAAAGAAGAATCTAAAGCTGTTCTGAAGAAACAAGAAGTGGATAAACCATCCAAAAAGGTAGGAATGAAAAGGAAATTGCAGTAATTAGAAGGGGAAGGAAAATCCTAAAAAAGCTAGGGAAGATCAATCTACACCTCAAAAATCTAAGAAGAAAAAATCATATCCGAATGAGGTTGTAGATACGTGGAGGGAAGAGAATAAAAACCGGAAGGAAGGAGAGCCATAGTTTGGCATGAATCCTGGAGAACCAAAGTCATTGAAAGAGAAGATAGTTGATGTGATTGAAAAGAAAGCTAAGGAAAAGAAGTTAAAGAAGACGATTACTAAAGCCAAGATAGTGCAATCCCTTATGAGGGATACTGATAAAGAATCCAAGATCATTCTAGAACAAGAATAATTCTTGGAAGAAGCATTACCTGAGACTCCAGGTATGAAATTCGTCACTCTGGAAACAATCCAAGAAAAAAATAATGAAGAAAATGAAGATGTCAAATGAGTTGAAGATGTAGTAGAAAGCAGTGGTGAAAACAAAGATTTTATTAATCAAGTTGAAGATTTCCATGAGATGGAATGTTCATCCGAGAAGCATTCTATCTGAACATATGAAGATGAATCTTCAATGTTGGATACACCTGGGAAAGATGAGAAAGGAAAGGATAAAAAGGGCGAAGATGAAGTGAATAATATATCTAAGGAATAAACTTATAATCATGACTTCATTCATCCTGAGGATGCTGAGGTAAGAACTAATAAAAAGATACAAATGAAGATAAGATTGTTCAGCTATCTCATAGTGAACATAAATCTCCGGATCAGAAAGCCATTCCAAAAACCGATAAGGTTAAATAGGTGGTTTTTGATACACCTACTAATGTATGTATAAAGATGAAGGAAGCTGGTGGATCTTCAAAGAGGATACTTTCTATGCTAGAGAAATTTCCCTCACCTTTTAATGTTTCCGATTAGGAATCATCATCCCTTAGACATGATTTCGTTGTTTAGTCGTTGAATAATCTTGTTGGGACTATCATGATTTTTCCAAGCATATACTCTAGATGCTAGATTCTTCAACACTGACTAAATCTAATATCAGATTCAGTATCCATGGTGATGGATATGTGTGTAAAGATTGATTCTGATTTCATGAATGTCATCATTAACTACGATGCTCACAAAAGGTCCTATATGAAAATGGATGGTTGGTCAATGATGATAGTTGACGATTTGAGACAACATGATGAGTTCCAAGATAGTGTCCAGGAGCCTTTTGATGTTTATGATTTTATGATCAAGGATCTCATGAGTAGATTTGAGAAAAAACTAACTATTGAGAAGAATAATCGGATGCAATAAGTAAAATACTTGAATGGAAATCTATACTCAGTTATTCAACGTTGGAAGAGAGAAAGGTATCATCAGATTTAGATTGAAGATATCCTTGTCAAGAATGAATAATTCCTGAAGGCATAGGTAGAGGCTCTTAAGGCTCATGAAGATAGAATAAAAGACTTAGAGAAGAAAGATGAGGATCAGGAACAGATTCTTAAGAAAGTAGAGGAAGATCATAATGAACTCATGAAGGTGAAGACAATAGTGAAGAAGCTGATGCCCAAGGAAAACAAAGGATGATATTGCTAAAATAAGATCTTTTTTTGTATTCTTTTCCATGTAAATTATTTTCCTATCATAATTTAATGTTTGGTTGCTTGTTTTTTGGATGTCTTGTAATAATATTTCTATTACCATAATTTTTTTCCAATTCCCTAAAATTGATTTTTGAAAATCACAAAGGGGGTGAAAGGAAAAATATAATCTTTGAAAAGAAGAAATATCCCTATGTAAGGGAGAGTTTATCTAAATTGTTTTTTCATTAAAATGATTTCCCTATTCATGATAATGAAAAAATATCATTCTAGAAATGTAGAATATGATCCTTAGTGTTCCAAGGCCTGAGGAGGATATATTCTTTTTCATTATTTCCAATGTGATAAGGGAGATAAGTTTTATTTTCAAAGTCTAGAAAAATATTTTCTATGTCCTTATATTATTCTTCGTAAGGATGAATGTGCTTTCCAAAATGGGGGATATTGTTGTGACAATAAAGTTTCCTAATGTATTTTTCATTCCTTCATGTTTGGGGAGATTGTTGAGTCAATAAAGTTCCAAATGAATTTTCCATTCCTTCTTGTTTTGAAAATCGCAAACACTATATCTTAAAGAAAATTTAATTTTACAATATGTTTTACTTTCATAAAGAAAAGTTCCATCCCCATGGAAATTTACCATTACCAAGTATTTCATTGTTCATTTTTTCTATGTATAAACCATGGATTCGTACCCAAACGTGGAATCATATAATACTTAGATATAGAGCATTCTATTTTCATGATCCGAATTATAATTACCATTTCTTTGAATTTAGACTCCAAACTCTTCTAAGTTCTGACTCAGAGTTCTCAAAATTTAGTCTCCACACTTTTATGACTTCAGACTCCGAATTCTTACGAATTCCGATTCGAACATTTTATTTTTAGGTTCTGAATTTTTGTGATTCCACATTCCGAGTTTCCATGATATTCATACTCTGGAATTATATAAAATTCAGGATCTTAATTCCATAGAAATCAAAAACCAAATATCCTTGTATTATGGATACCGAATGTATTTTTGGTTAGACTTTGAAAATTTATTTTTTCTTAGAATCTAAAAAATTATATTGTTTAAGTAATCAAATTTTTTTCTATAAATGAGTTGGTTATAAAACTATGTCGTGAATTCTATTACTAACTAACCATTGTTTGAGTAACACGTGTATAGGTCTCTACAAAAATCCAGAATTATATGACCGTTTGAGGAGGAAGCCGAACGTCGGAGCTATGCCTATAAATAAGAGCACATTTGAAAGATCTAAATACTTTTCACTTGGACTTTGGATTTTTTTTCAAAACTCAATAACATGTATTTGAAGTGATTTATTGAGATAAAGGCTCTTATAAAATCTTAGGCTTCATGCTGAAAGTTTGAACAACTTGTTCAAACATTGCTTCGTGCAGAATTTCATTGTGGAGAGGTGATATTTCCTTAAAACCAGAGACTTTGGGTTTTGAATTCAGAGGTGTAAATTTCCTTACAAATAGAGGTCTTGAGAGGATAGCAAGAAAGATACTGATCATCAGATAGAAGGATTACCTGGGTTTTGGTAAGACGTTCTTTCTTGAAAGTATAAATCAAGGGACCATTATCCAAGGTTGTTGGATATCCTTCTTTTTGGGTTAAAATATTTACAACTTGTTACTTGTATTGTTTAAATTTTGTTTTTCGCTGTAATATTAGTTGTTGAGGAAATTATAACTATCTTACACATCCATAGACTTGTACTCTAATTTAATGGGAATCTATATGCTTTAATGTAGAATCTTTGTTATTGTAAACTTTTGATTAATTTTTGGAATCAATCATGTTATTAGAAGTTAGAGGTGTTGTGTATTTTGTTTATACAAAGTCTCCTTAAAGAGATTTTAAAGAATACAATTAACCCCCCCCCCCCATTTGTATAGTGAGTATCTACACAATTGTTTGATACTACAATCAGTATCATATATATCATACTATCTCTCCCACAATCAATTTTTGATAATTGATATTAAAATATTTCATTTATTCCATGAACTAATAACCAAAAGTGAAATAAAAAAATGTAATATAAATAATTTCATAACATATTAAAGGACAACATGATCAGAACCATCATTTTCACACCATCTACTACCTATATATAGGGGATACTATTATCTGGATAGTAAAATAAAAAAATAAATATTTTCTATTTTTTGATGACCCCTCATGACATAGATGGTCTATATCAAATGGTTATTCACTAATAAATTTTATTTTTTTACAGATATTTTGATAATAATGATAAAAATTTTAATTTAGTGAAATTTCAACATGATATATTAATCAATAAACACGATTATTGGGAAAAAAATTCATAACATCAACAATTTCACAGTCAATAAAAGATATAACAAATGTGTAATTTATCTAGATAAATAAGGATAATAGTTAAATACTATAGAATTATCCCAAAAAATTATTCTGAAACCATATGATTTGAATTAAATAATCATATATTAATTATATCCTCAATAATTAACTTTAAAAAATGTATACATATGAATCAATTAAAATGGAATTATATATATTAATATATATATGATTAAGTCAATGTTTTCCCCAAACAATCAATGTATGATATCTTGATGTAATCGGATTAGTCAAATGAATGAAATATATTGAATTCAGAATGTAATGCTATTTGAATCAAAATCATGATTATAATAGAGGATGATATGGAAATACAATGTCATAGATGCACCACATAATAAATATAAAAAAATTAAATAATAAATATTTATAAATAAGTTTAATGGATTCATTTGGAGAATCATCATGATTACGAAAAAAAGAAATCAATGTGAAATGACATGAATAAATAGAATTTTATAAGTGTTCTGAAAAAATGTCATTAGAAGTATGAAATGCGACAAATATTTCATAATAATATATTTGATAAATTTATTAGAATATTAATCTACATGGAATCCTTAGATGTATTATAGGGTATGATTCATACTGAAATGATTGATGGTAGAATTATGTATTAATATAGAGGGTAAATATAACGATATATTTTATAATAAATTGTAAACATTATTACAAAATGATATTGTTATGGGTAACAATAATTTAATTTTATGAAAATGAATAAGTGAAAAAATTGTAAAAACTATTCTCAATGTGATTGAAAATTAATTGATCCATTTAGATATATAAATTATAACCAAATAAACTGTGGATGGTAGAAAATTCATTAGATTTTAGATGGATGGAGAATATATTTTAACATTTTGAAATATAATTAAAGAAACATAATTTCCGAAAAAAAGATTAAAAACATATATAATATAGTATAATGGAAATTATGATGTCACAAGGGATGATATAAAGATAGATTCAAAATTATAATGTATAATATTTCATGGAATGAAATAGTCAGATTAAAATGGGAAATCAATATTAATGGGGATAAGATATATTCCGAATAATGATGTACTTTTTCAATATGAAATTTATCATTGTAATAATTTTTAAATAAAACGTAATTTTTTATTCAATAGGAATAAAATATATAAAGAAATAAATCCTTAGATTATATGAATCTAATCTTGGAGAAATATGAACAAAAAAACATTTGGAATAATGAAATGTAGATGAATTAATAAAATACATATCATAGTTGTATGAATATGACAAAATTATATAATTGATATTTTATGAATTAGTCATTAAATTGACATATAATTAATTATATTATTTATAAATTTTATTAATGATGTTCAAAAAAATCATATAATATAAATGATGGATAAAAAATAAAAAAAAATCAATGTGATTTATAAATTAATCAATGAATAAACTGACATTATTCATTGAAATAATAAAAAATTAATAAAGAAATAATATGAAATATATATATCATCATGATATATTTTAGGGTTACTATAGTGATTCAATACATTCATTTTAGTTAAAAATAATCTACTTTCATTTTCTGGTGAGTGTAATATCGATCATTTCGAAATAGTTTCAATAGATAGTATTTTCCCATCATTACTCTCCATAAGTAAATTATTCCAAATTAAAACATGGGAATATATTTTTTTTCATATTAATTTATAATCTTATAACTTTTTGTATTTTAAATTTTTTTAAATATACAAAAATAAAATCGACATTAATCATCTTACAAAAAATTTTCATAAACCCATATAAAAATCATAATTAATAATTATAAATTTATCAACATAATTATATAAACCAAAAAAACATTGTTTTATTTTCTATATAATATAATATTACTCGTTTATTATTTAGTGTATTTTTTTTATAGTAATAAATTAAATTATTATAGTATAGATTGCGCCAAATGTGTACATGCCAATATTAATTGATGAACATTAATATTAATGAGGTTTATTTTAGAATTTTATAATTATTATAGAAGAAAAATTATATTGTTTTTATAATTTAATTGTGTTGAATAATAATTATTATAGTCCAATTAATGTAATTGAATATATTAAAAAATTAGATACATTACTTTGTGGATATGGTAGTCTTCATAGCACACAATTGATGATTTAATTTCTCAGATATTGATTGTTTATTTTTTATTATAATTTAAATCTTATTTAAAATAATAATTTTATTATATAATTAACATTTACATATATATATCACACTAATTAAAAATTATTGTAGGATGGGGTTAAAATTGGAGACCGCATTTACTGGTAGATGTAGTATGAATAACATATAAGTGACAATTTAATATGTAAAAATGAATGGTATTAAGAACATAAATTTTATTATAATTTAAGAATAAAATTTCGTAAAAAATAAATAAGGATTTAATTTTTAATTAATTTTAAATTTATATTTTGTAATTTAAGACTAAATAGACAAGAATATTTAAAACTAAATACCCGTGTTGAGGACTTTGACATTCCCTTCGAAGATTCCTTGGAAATCTATATAATAATCTATTTTTTACACGAGTTTTGTAAAGAGGGATTATTATTCCATTAGAAAGGAAAATTGTATACATTAAAATGAAAAACTGTAATTTTATTGGTTTCTAATTATTGGTGGGAGTCCATTTTTTATTTATGATAATTTATTTTCTATTCAAATTTCAAATTAATATAATGTGAATAAAAATTTAACATTCCATGAATACTAAATAAGGGATAAAATCAAGTATTGTATGATATAACATATATAATAAAAGACTATTAATTTGAAATCACGTTTTTATGTTCCTTACATATATAATTTTCAGTTTCCCTAATTTTATATTGAACCTTGTATATAATTTTAACCAAAATATTTTATAATTTTTTAATAAACATAAAATAAGCAGTTTCGCATAACACTAAGGTAATAATTAATAATATTAGATATATTTTTTCAATATATATATATATATATATATTTGTGTGTGTGTGTGTTTAAAAATAAATTTTAAAAGTATTTGTGTAAATGAATTTTTTTTATAGAAAATGTGTATTTTAATATTAAAATATAAATATGGGAATAAATGATCAAGATTTTTATTTTAGAAATATATTTATATTTATTAAAAACATGATTATTTTTATTTGGATTTCATAGATATCTACCAAAAATCATGAATACACTTAAATAAAATATAAAAAAAGTGTTTTTTATGGGAAAATATCTATCTTTTTGACAACCATAGTTTTTCAATCTCAATACTAGCATTTCAGAAATGTTTAGATTTGACACTAAAATAAATTTTTGATAAAGAAAATTGTTTATATGTTTTAATGTTACATTTTTTTGATATATTCATAAATGATATGGTTATACAAAAACCAATACTTTTTATTATTCACCTATGAAGAAATTATTTGATAAAAATATAAAAAAATTAAACATATGGTAATATTGAGATTATTATTCTTAAAATATAGTTCATCTATTCGATGTAATATTATATAATGTATAAAATTCCTACATTTATATGGAATATAATGTTTTAATATGGTTATATGAAAATTAATTTACGCATTCTTTAAAATGAAAAAAATAAATAATTATAAAATATAAGTGATAAATTACTTAGTAAATTTAAATATAAAATATTTGATCATATTAATTTATAATTACATATCCCTTCAATACATCTTCTTAATTTCTATGTATAAGTTAATATTTTTTTGTCAATGCTGGTGATTTAACTCTCATAAATATCATGTAAATATCAATGATCACAAATTTTTCCAACTTATGATTGTTTTCATAAAAAAAATTAATATTTGTATTAGTATAATGCTATCCCATTTGAAGATATATCATTTTTATTATTAGAAAATTTCACTTCCTAAGAGATAAATTTCATAAAAAAAATACTATTATTTCATTTTTATGGGGTTTTTAATGTTTACATCTTTTTATACCTTATAATTTAACATGAATATTATAATAGTCAAATATTATTTTAACTTATCATTCTTAAATTTTAATTTTTTATGCATGTTGAAATCACTATTAACAAATTAATTTTTTAGGTTACATATATAGTGAAAAATAATATCATTAAACTGTACCCAACAAATAAATTGTGTCATTAAAATTTCAGTTATTATATATAATTTTAATAATTAATGGAATATATACAATTTATATTACAACATATATAATTAATATTGAGTGTCTTTCCACTCTATAATTATTATTAGTAGTAAAATATTATTTTCATTCATATGAGTAATATATATGTTGTTTTTTTCATACCCATTTCTAATAATTAATATAGTGTAAATGGATTAATATTTTTCACAATGAGTTTATATTCTTAAAAATATTTAATAATGGGATTATATAGTGTTTTAATTTACCAAACAATGAAATTAACATGTAATATAAATTAATAGATTCATATATTGATTAATGTGCTCTAATAACCCATATTTCCCTAGTCACTTACTTTCAGAAAATCATGTGTTTGAGGTGTTCTGGGAGATGTCAGTGTCTTATGTCAAGATTTTTCCAAATTTCTTGTTTTTTGTCAGTATTTTAGTGTCTCAGCAAATAAGGGCATCAACATGTCAGTGTATTTTCATGTTAGTGATCTAACATCAGAGATTTTTGTGTGGCGGCATTGGCGATTCAATTGTATTGGCATAAGTGATTCATGTGTGTTGGCATAAGTGAGTCAGGTGTGTCAACACATGTGGGTCAAGGATTCCAGCATTGGTTGGTCATGTTATCAGTTGGTCGATGTGTCAGTAGTACATTGTGTTGGTAGGTCAGGTATTCCTTAGGTTGAGGCCTCAGTATGTCAATTTTTTAGAAGACCATGGCATCAGTAGCTTAGCATCAGTAGCTCAGCATCCGTGGATCAACATCGGTGGGTCGTATCAGTAGCTCTCTCTTCGGTGGCTCTGAGTCGATGACTCATCCATCAGGGACTCATTTGCTGTTTTCCCAGTTTTCCCAGAATTTGTCCATTTTTTTAGTCTCTCCCATGTTACATGTTTATCTTGGTGAATGGTAACCAATTCAATCACATCGTTGAATTGGTTTGTCTCCACCATTTCCTAGATGAATTTTTAAATTCCCCATATATCGTAATGCTCCACATTCCATGTAATCATTATGCCATGTGGTCAAACCATGATTCAATATTCGTGAAAATTTAATTTTTTTTCTTATTTTTTGGATCTCACCCATTAAAAACCAATACCTCTTCATTCCATATTCATTTCCATTTCATGTGGTTCGTCTAGAGCCTTCTTACCTACATGATTTATGCGCCTGTGCTAGATCTCTCATGCTCATCTTTCTTGGACTCTCATGTTTCTCATGTGATCCCTTATTCTTGTCACAATGAGGAACTTCTATCCTTCAATCATTAGGAAGGGATTTAATTTTCTTCCCTTCAATTGTGAATCATGGGTTGTGGGTGTATAAATGACTCCTTGTGACGAGCATCTGAATACTTATCAGAAAAATAAAAAATAGATATGTAATGTATTTCCTTAATAGAAAACACGTGTAAATAAATTAACGGGAAGAGAGGGGTTTGATATTTAACGCATGATTTATATTTTATCCTTGATTTTTTATGGATTATTGTTTTTAAGGCCTTCTAATAATCATGGCCATGGTGGTTTTTTCTTTTCATACTAGTGATATTATATTTTGTTGAGATACAAGAATAAATGATAATAATATTAAATCTACATAATCATGTACACTAGTTAAATAAATGGATTCCCCTAGATCAAGACTTTAGGGTGATCACCACAGTTATAATTAAATGGAATTTAATAAACTATACAGCTGAAATCAAAATATATGCACATCTTGTTTATAAGTGTGGTTGGGTGATGTGTTCGGTTGAGATTTTTAACTTTCTGTGAGTATTGTGGTGTGTCTATTGTGAGCACGTTTGTGGGTACAAGGATATACAATGGATTTAGTCCTTAGAGAATGGGTTTGGTGTGTGTGTGAAATGTGGTTTTTGGTTAATAGTCGTTTGCATGGGTTTTGTGTGTGGGGAAGTACAAAGGGTGTGTTAGTATCCTAATTCAAGAGATTGATTGATTTTGAAATGGATGAAATTTTAGTCATCTAAAATAGCTTTGTTGTGTTGTGGTCGAAGAGCGATGTTAGGAAGTGATACTATGGTGTAGTTGTGTACTTTTATGTAGTTGGACTTCATCTGAAATTTTTTCGATTATTCATCTGTAGAGGTGGGTTTTTATATAAGGATGATGTGGTAAAAAAAATTTGAGTGGTCCCTAGAAATGGATAATCAAGTGTCTAATATTATTGAGGGATTTTGTAGTGGGACAATAGTTGTGGTTTTCTTTCTGTTTTGTTCTGGTTGGGGTTGATTGTTTCTTTTTAGTGTTTTAACAATTAATGTGATCTCCTTAATTAATAAATGGAAAATATTTAAATGAACGGGGTTTGGGCTATGATTTGGGAGTTCTTGTTGTGTGGTTTTGCATATAAAACTAGAAGCAATAGTGGGACTGAGTGTCATGGCTGTTTGTTCAGAAACCAATAGGATGTACCAATTTTCATCCTACACACATATATATATATATATATATATATATATATATATTTGTTCTTTGTGATTTATATATGCACCCGAACCTTTTTTAGAACTATGGGAATAATGCCTCCATTTCATGGGGAGGGTGTCATTCCTGATATCATAGTGGGAGGATGAATGGATGGTTACTAACATTCTTTTTGAACAATTTTCCATGTTCTTACCAGTCGTGTGTATTTTGGGATGGTAGTAATGTATTGAGGCTTACCATTGTCCAAGATCATTTTGGCAAGGTTTTTTTTTTGATGTGAAGCCTAGGTGTTTTTGGGGAAGGTTTCTTTTCCCAAGTGTATTCAGGATGAGTCCTATGTGTCTTTGGGAAAGAGTTGTGGTTGTTGTGGCCTAGGATTCTACGAGAATGATTCTATGTTTATTGAGGTCCATGTTTGTGTGGGTGAGTTGTGATAGTGGGACTCTGTATGGGAAGAGTGGTAGCATCAATACATAATTCATTAGATTTTACTATCTAATAAGTGAAAAGTGGTGGGGGTACCAAATATTGATGAGCTTTTATTATTACATTACATGACTTTCATTATTTGGAGAGTGTGCCACGTTGAAGATGGGTTGATTAGTATTTCAAGGTAGGTTATTTAAGGTTCTACTATTTTCTCATAGGGACATTAGTATGTTTCCACACTCATTCATTGGTGGATTTTTATTTTAGTAATGGGTATTCTTGTATACTTACTATACAAATATAAAACTATTTTCACCTTTCTAGTAGGACTTTGATGATTCAGCTAGACTTTACTATCTTAGGAATAGGGATTAGATTAGAATGCTGCTTTGCCTCTTTTCTTGAGGTACATTTCTTTGAGATTTTTGGTATCTTTCTTCAACATTACTTTTGATCATGCATGTGGTAAATGGTTTTTGGAATTACTTTAATTTTTTTATATTTGGAGTTTCATTCGATTTACCTTATTATATGATAATGATGTTCTAAAAAAGGGTAATTCCTTTCATATTATGTGATACTCTATACCCTTGGTACTAGTCGCCACTTAGGTACTTTTCGAAGGTAGGTCTTGGTGTTCATTATCTCCCCTTCTACATGAATAAGGAAGGGTCTGGCATTTTTTAGTTCCTTTCCTCATCTGGGAGAAGGTAGGTTATGAAAAAATGGTATAAGCAGGATGTTTGGGGGTATAATAGATAATATAGAGTTAGAAGGTAATAATAGTGATTATTTCATTGGATTATAGGGTTACTTTGGAATGAAATCATTGCACATGAGATAGGCCATGGAATACCTACTAGGACATGAGATTTTAGGGCCCCCGTGATCTAATGCAAGGAATCTGGACCTACTAGATGACCATGTGAGGGTATAACGATTAAAATGAAAAGAAAATAGTAATGATACGTGACACATAATTACTTGTGATCATTTGTATCTTTGTTGTTTTTGGAATATATAATAAATTTATAGTTAAAAAAATTAAAATAAAATTTCCACACTACTTGGGTTTATGAGTTCCTTGATTCCCTTTTCAACTATTGCACTCAGACATCGCCCCATGTGGTAAGAGATGTTAAGGCTTGAAATGTTAACCTATTAGATCAATGGATGTTGATCAAGAGGAGGAGGATTTCTAGTGGAAGAAGACACTTCGTTCCTTCCAGCTACAAACTCTTGGAATGTACGAGGGCATCGTCTTATACATGGAGATAGAAAGTTGTCCCCAGGAGACGGTGAACACATTCATCTAGTTTCATGATAGGAAAGAGTATTCGATTCCTCTTGAAGTGATCCAGATATGATATTATCATGTCAGTGGTGGATGATTTTCATTGGAGAGAGGAATAAAATAGGCCTTCTGGGATAACAATGAAAATGATTTCAAGGCGCAATTCCTTTCATCTAAAATGAAGGATGAGAAGAGGGAGGATATAATATCCCACCAGCTGGGGAGTTTGTTAGTGAAGTAAAGGGAGATCATGTTTCTGGACCTCCTACAAAATGCTATAGATCTATTCCAGGATGAGGATTTCTAAGGGAGTTATATATAGGAGGCACTCCAACCTTCACTATAGGATGGTGTTACCCTTTCAATCTATCCAATTACATAGAGGATCGTAAGAAGATTTAAGTAGTGGAAATTGTGGAATAGTTGGGAGGTGTGATGTAGGATGAAATCCAACTATGTTCCTTAATAATGAATGTCTTCTTCAGTAGGTATTCGGTGTAAAGTCCTTTTAAGATTCGGCCAGCAGGGTGTAGACCTCAACAGTTCTAGTCTTGATCTCATAATCCACTATCATTCTCCATGGGCCTATTAATACTGTTCATTGTCTATGGAGGCCTCATGAATCCCTATAATCAATGCATAGTTTGAGTGACATACAGTGGGGGTGTCCAGGTTCAGTGCCCATCATACTAGTAGTAGCTACCCGTCATGTCCTTCAGGTAGTAGGGGAAGCAATATCCCACTCTACCAAGGGTAGAGTGTGTTAGGGGAGGAAAACCTCAGGTTGCACCTCAGGGACCTAGATCATGTCATTTGTGAGGAGGAGGTTGATAATGGAGAATTAAAGGAGAGGGACATGGGCAGTTACATGCCATTGAGTTAGTGGTTCAAATAGGGCCATTGGTATTTCAAGGTATGATCAATCTATTTACAACTCTTATATGTGCCTTGTTTGATTCAAGAGAATTACAATCAATTTTTACACCTAGTCATTACTATTCCTCGGGACTAGATGTAGAGAAGCCTTTCTTTACCCTGTTGTAGGGTATGTCAGTCATAGGTAAGACCCATATATTTGATATTTGTTGAGGATGCATACTAATGTTTGGGCCACCAGTCTTTAGGGATTTCTTCTACTACAGAGACATCCAAACGAATCCATCATAGGAATAAAATATTTGTTTTGTACAGACAAAATAATCCACATCTTCTTGAGAATAGTCACATTCTTAGATATGGCAGGACACTACAATGCATAATCATGATATAGTAGTTGTTAGATGGGCAACCAACATATAGAGCCTATTCTTTATATGTTATCCAAAATATTATCGTAATCAATAGATCCATGTATGGAGGAAGTTTCAGGGTTAGTTAGTGATTTTCTAGATGTCTCCCTTGAAAATGTTTTTAGTCTACCCCCTCGATGTGATGTTGAGTTCATGACATATATACAACTTGTTACCCATATGATTTTGATAGCGCTATATCGAATCGAACCTTCTTAGTGGTGGGATATGTGGATTGAGGTCGACGACATGATAATGGAGGGTTTAATAAGGCCAACTATGTAATAGTGGGATGCTCCAGTAATATTCACAATGAAGGCAGACATTTTCCTAAGACTATGTATAGATTACCATATGCTGAATCAGGTAACAGTCAAGAACCATTACCCCATTCCAATGATTGATGTCTTTTTTGACCAGTTATAGGTGGAATGTTGTTCTTTATAATGGTCTTGCGGTCTAGATACCATTGGTTAAGTATAATTTAGGGTGGAATCCCAAAGACTTCATTCAGGTGTAGGTGTTGGAACGTCATGTACATGGTCATGGATTTCGGTGTCCGGATTGCACCAGTCATATTCATGTTTCTTATAAACTCTATTATAGATGAGTACCTAGAGTAGTTCATCATCCTGTTTATCTATGACATCTTGATTTATGCAATGTTATAAGAGGGTAATGTCATGGATCGTAGGACTATCATATGCATCCTCCAACACCACCTTCTCTGCAAAATGTTTTCTATGTGAATGTTCTGAGCACGAGATGTGAACATCCATTAAAACATGGTTTCTAACCAAAGGATAGTTTTGGAATTTTCAATGGTCAAAGTTGTTGATTATTGGAAAAAAACCCAATAATGTGGAAGATGATTTTATCTTCATGGGTCTGGTAAGATATTATCGAAGGTTCATACCTGAATTCTCTTGAGTTTCAGTTCAATTGATATCATTGACTATAAATCACCAGGGCATCATGTGGAGTGAGTAGTGTCAATAATATTTTAATTATCTAAGGGGGAAGCTGGTTTGTGCCCTAGATCATAATATTCCAGAGGAAGGGGTGATGATCGAGGTGTTCTTTGATGCTTTTGGCCTAGTCTTCTGATACTTGATTATGTAGTGGTGATTAGTAATATCTTAGGGGTATAGGAATATTTTTTCTCGTGAACATAATTATTCAACTAAGGACATAGATATTTTATTGTTCATTTTTTCACTGATATTGTGGTGTCATTACCTCATTGAGGAGCGCTTTGTGGTCTTCACAGATCAGAAGAGTTTGTGGTATATCATTTCAAAACAAGACCTGAACATGCGGTTGCGAATGTGGGGGTACTTTCTCCTAGAATATGACATTGAGATATTTTACACCCTATGAATGGGGATCTGGGTATCCAATTCCTTGATTTGGATGTCACATAATGGGGTAGTCTGGGAAACCATGGATTCCTGGATGGAAATAGAGTAGTTGGACACTTTGGGCATGCACTCTAGGGAGTAAAGTGGTAGAAGATACTTTTTTCTGATGATATCGAATTCTTCCCTGATGTAGTAGAAAGATTAGTCATTTTGGAGAGACTAAAAATATAAAGTGATGTGTTATCACACTATCCATGATGATGCTCTGGAGGGATGGTCTGAGGATAGCCAGAATTGGATGTTATTCCATGGGAAGCAGTTTGTCATAGTGTAAATGTGCGAGGGATTTCTCTATTAGTTCTATAGAACACACCAAGTTCTGAATCTAGGAGTTTATAAGATGTTCTGAGGCATGGAGGAAGAGTTTTGGTGGCCTAGTTTGAAACAGGGAGTGGCAGAGTTTGATGAAATGTGCCTAGTGTTTCAGTAGGTAAATGCTGATCAAAATGATCCTGGAGGTCTGTTGCAGCCATTGAATGTTCCCTAGTGGAAGTTGTAAAGAATTTCAATTCATTTAATCAAATTAATAACATAGGCTCAGGGAGGACAATATTCTCTTGGTCATGTGATGGATTGTATGAAAAAATCAGCACACTTCTGTGTGATCAAATAGTCATGTGTAGTGTATTCTGTTACACAGAGGTACATAGGTGAAGTGGTGCAGATTTTTGGAGTTCCAAAATATCTTGTCATGAATTGATAAGTAAAGTTTACCTCACAAGACTAGAGGTGATTGATACATGCTTTTGGATCCTAGTTACATATTAACACTACTTCCCACACTTAGACAGATGGGAAGATGATGAGGACCATCCAGACATCAGAGTACATGCTATGAGAATGATTCATGGGATTTAGAGTATCCTGAGTACGCTAGTTTCCCCTAATATAGATTTCCTAAAATAATATTTATCACTATTAAATTGTCATAATAACATTCAAATCCATGTACGGAAGACCATGTTGCTCACCTCTGTGCTAGAAATTGGTAGGGGAAACATCACTTCTTAGACTAGAGATAGTCCATTGCACAACAGAGAAGGATCAGATTGTGCATGAGAGGATAATGGTGGCTCCGAACTATCAGAATTTGAATTTCGATCATAGATGTAGAACATTGGAGTTCCATATTGGGGACAACATGTTCTTAATGGTCTCCCCTCAGTGTGTACATCAAATTTTTCGCAGAGGAAGAAATATTTCTCCCATGTTCATATGATCATTAGAGATGTAGGGACTAGTTTGAGAGGTCATATGTTAGCTATCATTTACACCATGGTAGGAGTGGATCCACATACTCTTCCATGTCTCTCAAATCTGTCAGTATCTACATGATGGCTCCCACATCCTAGACTAAGGATATTTGGACATTGATGATGACATGACGTTTATGGAGTGAGAACTATGTACTGAGGATCATGTTGAATCAGTACAACATGGAAAGACCATTCCATTGGGTCTTGTGTAATGGTGGAATGTTTTCATTGAGGAGAGTAATTAGGAATGTGAGTCATAGAGGTGTGCCCAGTACCCAGATTTTTTCTGAGTTTTCAGTTCAACATTTCCTTGTACATTGATTTTGAGGTAATGTTTGACCTCACATGCTATATGATATGTTGTTATCATAATCAATAATTATGTAAAAATTCCTTACTATGTTTTGGGGAGAACAAGATCCCAAATAAAGACGAATTAATATAGATGTTATTAAACCTGTCTGGGGTGAGTAAATGCCTCCCAATGCGAAAATTACCTAGACATGGAAGAAGGAGATCTCTAATACATGCGTTTAGATGGTGTGTCATTTGATTCTTGTGTTGTTACATGAGGAAGTTAAGCAGTAGTGTTTATATATTTTTCCATGGGATAGATTATAATGAGGTGTTATAATATATAATAGTTTTCACTCCAGGCATAGAACCACACAAGATTGATTACACTTGAGTGGTATCTTAATGGATGGTTGGTGAAACCTCATTTATTCTGTGTGAGGTTTTTAAATTAATGTATATGATAATATTTTAAGCGGTATCTAATAAAATACAATAGATTTTCACAGTCCCTTACTTTTTGTAAATCTAGTGTCTATGGTTTTTTTGGAGCATTCAGTGACTTACTTCAAGAGTTTTCCTAATATCCAATTTTTTTGTCGGTATGCCATTGTAATGGAATGTTAGTTTGTTAGCATTAGTGAGTTAGGTGTGTTAGCATCAATGGTTCGGGTTCATCATTGTTAGTGAGTTATTTGTGTCAGCATTGGTGATTTAGGTGTGTTAGCATCAGTGGATTGAGGGTGACGATGTTGGTACACCAGGCCATCAGTAGGTCAAGGATTCAGTAGGTTATTGCATCGGTTTGATAAGGCATAAGTAGGTCGAGGCATCAGCATGTCGTTTTGTCTGTAGGTCATGGGATAAATAGATTATTGTTGAAATATCAATTTTACTGGCTTTGCAGCAGTAGGATGTTTTTGTAAATCACCCATCAATGACTCGCCATCAGTGACTCACCCATCGATGACTCGTTCGTGGTTTTCTTAGTTTTTTCCAATTTTTTCCAGTTTTTCTAATTATTCCCTTATTTTATTTTTTCCTCTATTAAATGGTAACCTACCAACTCATAGCTATGTGATGGGTTGTCTTTAACATTTTCAAGGGGAGTTATTAAATTCCTCAAATCTTGTAATGTTCCACCATCCTTGTAACAACCAAGCCTTGTGGTCAAGCCACAGTATGATTTTCAAGATCAATGAAATTATCCCCATTATTTATAGTATCTCACACTTTTATATACAGAGATATATTAGTTATATATTACTTTTAATTTCATATTGTGTGCCCAAATCCTTCATCCCTAGATGAGTCGTGTGGCTTTTCTATAGCTCTTATGCTCAATATTTATGGAATTTCATACTGCTCGAGTGATTCCATGATCTGGGCCTAAGGAGGATATTTGATTCTCTGATCATACAAATGGGATATTTTTCATCCCTTTAATTTTGTATCATACTAGGTGGGTGTACAAATGATTATTTATGATTAATGGTTGTAGTTTATTCCTAAAAATATAATTACTGGATTTGATGAAGTGAAAACACATGTATGTAAAATAATGGGAAGAGAGAGATTTGATATCCATATCATGTTTTATCTGTTATGAATGATTCCTATTGGATTGGTTTGGATGTTTTTATTTTTGGAAACTCGGGTTGTTGTTGGCGTTTGTTTTTCACTACTTATGTAATTCTTTATGGAGATGATAGAATAAATTACAGTTACATTAAACTTTCTTAGTCATGAACACTTGTTAAATAAATGGACCCCCCCCCCCCCCGATCAAGACTGTTGTGTGATCACCCCATTAATAATAAATTGGAATTATCAAACCTTTGATGGATAAATCTGAATATATGCACATCGTTTTGATAGCTACGGTTGGGTGTTATAATCTTTCATGAGTTTTAAGGTGATGATATTGGTAGAACATTAATGGGTACAATGATGGAATGGGGAGTTGGTTATAGTAGAAGTGTGTGGAATATGTGCACACTAGGGTTGTGGGTTAATAGTAGTTTCCATGGGCTTTTTTGTGGTGGGAAGTACAAGGGGTGTGTTGGTATCCCTATTCTAGAGATTTATTGACAGTAAAATCAATAAGCACATAGTAAGTTGAAATTCCTTTATTTTGTTCTTGTCATGGAAAATCGTTGGTCAGTGAAACTATGGTGTGGTTAGGTACATGTACGAATTGGGATGATAATTGGGATGTGTTGGGAAGTGGGGATATAGTGAATCGTTTCTTGATAAGGATGACATAGTAAAATTTGGAAGAGTGGATTTTGGAAATTGAAAAATATGTGTCTCAGAAGATTGAGGGGTTTTGTAGTGCAACTAAAGATTGGGTTTTCATGAGGTTTTGGTGTTATTGTAATGTGGTTACGTATATAGGGGTGGTATAGAATGTGGTTCTAAGTGGGTTGTTTGTTTTTTAGAAACATGTTGGTTGGGATAAGTGACTACTTAAATATATATATATATAAATTTCACTTCCTTGGGAGTTCAATATGCTACCCTCCCATTTTGATCATTTTGTGTTGAACACCTCTATTTCATGGTGGAGGTTTTCCTTCCCGACATCCTGATGGGTGGATGGATGGATTGTTACTGACATTATTCCTCAAACCCTCTTCAAGGTTCATAGCGCATGAGAATATCCAGGAAGACTATAATGGAATCAGGCTTGCCATATTATAAGATCCATTAGGCATGGTTTTTTTGTAGATGACAGGCCTAGGTGGTTGCGAGGAAATTTTTTTCCCCATGTGTCTTTGGGATGAGGCCAAGGTGTCTTCATGCGATTTGTGTGCTTGTTATGGCCCATGTGTCTACAGGATGGATTGTGTGTGGTTTGAGGGACATGTGTGTGTGTGTGTATTATGGTAGTGGGAGTGAGTATTTTAAGAGTGTATATTATCAAAGCATTATCCATTAGGAATGATCTTCTGACCAGTGGTAAAGTGTTGTGGGGTACCAAAATTTCGATTTTCGTTTACTATTACTTTACACGACCCATGTTATTTGGTTATTTTTTCTTGGTGAAGCTAGGGTGGTTAGTATTCTTGGGTAGGTGCTTTGGGATTCTACTATTTTCTCATAGGGAAATTAATATGTTGACTCATATTTTCACAAGTGGTTTTAGATTTTCCTGTTGGGTATACATGCATACTCATCATACGTATACAAAACTATTTTCCAGTATCCATGAGGTCTTTGAGGACCGTGATGGACTTTACTAGCTCGTGCATCAAGATTAGTTGTCTTTCCTGCATATTCTGATTTCTTTTGGAAGATTACATTATAGTTTTGTAGTATATTGCATCAGCATTACATTAGAACATGTCTATGAGAAAAGGTTTTTGGATTTACTTTTACTTTTGGTATTTGGATTTTTATGAGATTTACCATCTTATCTACTCATCTTGATCTATAAAATGTGCAATACCTTTTATATTACATGAGATTATATATCCTTGATGCAAGTCACCACTCCGGGGTCAAACAAGGGTGGGACATCAGTGGTCATTATATTTCCATCAACATAATGAAGGAAGGGTCTGGTAATTTGATGTTTGTTAGCTCTTATTTGAGATTGAAGGACGTGATATATTACATATAACCTAAAAATAATTTTTATTAGATTTATAAGATGAAATTTTTTATAAAAATAAATTATTTTGATATATATTAATGGGAGAATATAATTATAAAAATATAATTTTTTTACTATTTCAATTTATATACATGTTGGACTTGATTTTCATTCCACTATAAATACAAACAATATATTAATAGAATAATCATAGTTTATTCTATGTAATTACATTTTCCTCGTACTATAGAATTATTTGAGCCCACATTCAATGTTGTGTTCAATTTGTTTCCCTTTTCTTTGATTTTTTGGTCTCTAATCCTTCTTTAGCATGGGATTTTGGAATTGACCTATCTGATATGCTCACGTTGAATCAATATTGGCTCCACTGGCTAAACTATATTTTCATTTATAATGGATATTTAGAATATAAATATTCATATTAATTAGTTTCTCTATTCATTTATTTTACTAAAAAAACGCCTACATGTATATTTAAATAACACGCCTAGAAAATAAAAAAAAC
Organism: Viscum album; assembly: GCA_963277665.1. Taxonomy (NCBI): domain Eukaryota; kingdom Viridiplantae; phylum Streptophyta; class Magnoliopsida; order Santalales; family Viscaceae; genus Viscum; species Viscum album. Next base: position 573,819,717 of record OY728161.1, on the reverse strand, counting down.
ATTTTTTATTCAAATAATGTTTTATTTTCATTCATCGAACATAGATGTGAACTGTGATTAAATGATACACCATCCTCATATATATTATATTTAATTATACAAATATTTTTACATTTTTAGTCATAAATAATTACATTTAATTTTAATCACTAGGATTCTAACTCTAAGACTTATCATGTTTTGTTTCTAAGGGGTAAAACCTTGAATTTTCCAAGGAATCCATTTTTAACTTAGTTTCATCATAAAAAATCATAAAACATAGATAATATTTTAATCATTACTAAATAAATCTATAGTGGAATATTGTATGATAATTACATTAAAATTTCAATGTCATGTGGACTTACAATTAAAATATAATACATAAGAATTCAACTAAAAAGATATAAATTTAAATTCAATCTATTTTTTTAGGTTTCACTCTATCATATTCCAAAAATACTATACCTATATAATAAATCATTCATAACGTACTATTAAAATGATGTGACTAACCAAATCCTAAAAAATGGGTTTTTATACACGTTAATGATAATCGATAGTGATAACTATGTTTTTGCTGAACTGACATTTTACACGAGAAAATAAATCATTGTAAACCTATGTAATAGATGCATCAAAATTCTAATATTCATATAGGTAAATCATAACAAGAAAATCATTCAATAATTTCATTAGCAAGTCATTATGATGTCATCCTATACAGAGGTATACCTAAAATATGTAACACATGAATTTTCAATTGAAAAGAATAAATTAAAACTATAGTTATATTATGATATTTAAAATACCATTTCATGAAAAAATTATATATTATCATAATTATTGATTATGGGTTAGTAAATACACCATATCAGTATAATAATGTTGCATCGTTTCCAACATTTCTCACGCACTTCCTAATAAGGAAAAATTGCACTTACCTTAATTTATGACATCAATCGATGTTCATTAATCAATTTAATAACATAAATAATTGTCTAATTCATCAATATAAGAAAATATTTTATATTTTTATTGTTTGATTAATTACATTGATAATTTTTCACTACATGTATATTTTATAGTTATTATTTCTTTTTAAAAGTGTCTATTAGTATTCCTGATAATTTTATTATTGTTATATAATAATAGTGTTTGTATTCATATTTTCAAAATATTAAATCCTTATAATAACATAATATTTTATATAATTAAAATTTCATAAATATTTATAATTCAATAATTCCAATATATGTGATTTTTGGTTAATAAAGATGGAATTTTTATTGAACATGATATGGTGAAAAATCATGAAGGGAAATTTGAATAATAATTAAGGATATTTAAATTAATCTATGAACTCTCGAATAAATACTAAAATCAATATTTGATAATTTTTTTTCATTTATTATATGTAATTGAGCTATCATATTAATACATGAAATTATTTCATCACATTGTTCAACGTATTTCCTAAACCAACCCAAACATAAGAATAAAATAATAAATTGATTGTTATGATTATGAATGTGGTTAATTGTTTCATAATATCATTATTATTCAGTGGAATTTTTTTAATAATATTTATATTAGTGAATATTTTTTCTGATATTTTAATCAGTAATAGTGAATGTAAATAGAAAATTATATATATTACATTATAGAGGTTTTTGTCTGAAAAATGCATATATAACATTCAACATTATCAATGAATGAGGGGATAAAAGACTGGATAAAATATTACCCATCGTATTCATACTTATATCAAGTATATATATTTTTTACTATTCAAAATTTTCAATTATAATCAATAAATGTATGAGGTGGTGGAAAATGGATGTCATCACTTTATAGGGTGTAAGTTATAACAAAGAACAATTGTCACTTTAAATTTTCATAATGGATAAAAAAATATGTAAATAATTAATAATAACATAAAAAAATACATATAAAAAACTAATTTCATTATAAAGTAATTTAAAATTCTATTTGCGAATGAGTGAATGAAAGATGAAATTAATGAGAAACGGTGTATTCACGTTATATGATTTTCCATTTAATTGGAAATAACATTGTTAATGGATGTTTAAAATGAATTTATTAAACCAATTCTTATTGAAAATTTAATAGATTTAATGTTATCTAATGAGGGAAAAATCATTATTAATCAAAATGTATAAGAGTTTCAAAATGGGTTGGCAGATGTACCATTTATATGTGGTGAGAATGAAAATTTTATATATATTTTATAAGATACAATCATTTTCTGGAGATGTTAGAATAATTTTATAGGTATTATATTTTGTTATTTTGATTATAAAATATTTTGATATTATCTTGGGAGATTTAGGGTGAAACTTTGATTGAAGGGTTTTGGGAAATGCATTTTTCACGATTGGTTTAACCAAACTATTAAACCTGAAGTAGAGGGGATTTAAAATGATTTAAAATGGTGTGGAAAATAATGAACACTCCTACTATTAACTATGTGTGCCATAAAAATGAGAAAAATAGCTTAGGGAACATTTCCGTGAAATCATGTGCCCAGTATTCTAAAACGTGCAGACATGATTTTAATCCTCTAAAATAAAAATAAAAACAACCCAACCACCATATTTAACCATCAGTATACCTTATTGAACCTAAATTAATTCACAAATTTTTTGGCTATTAGATTGAATCCAAGGACCTATGACTTCTTCTATTGATGAATAAAACACCATATTCGAGATATTAACCTCCCCCTATACAAGGTTCTAATTCAGTGTGGGTCTCTCTATTTCTCACAAAATTCTCTCATCATTTTAAGTGGTATTTTTCCCTTCTTGGTGAATAATATAGAAATAGGTCTTGAATGATATAATCTATTAGATCATAGACCATGGTTTTTCATCTAAATAGAACTCTTCGTTGTGGGTTTTACTATTCCATTTCAATGAAGGGATTTTAAATGTAGGTATCTCATCAACATGTTTGAGGAAGGATACATAAATTCAATTAAAATTGTAACACTTCCAAATGTGTATCTTCATTGTAATATTTCAATTGGATAATTTAGAAAATTTATCATTAATTTAACAAATTAATTTTATTAATTTAATTATTGATACATGGTAATGGATTGATTAATTAGTTAATTAATTAATGGAATGTTGTGATCATGAATTTGATGGAATTTGATTACCAAATTTATGAATTAATTACTGGATTATTGTGACCATTCAATCGATGGGATTGTGTTAATTACATAGTGAATTAATTAATGGAATGTGTGGTTGGGGAATTAATGATAATTTGTAGTTTTGTAATAGGTTAATTATTTTTATATGAATTAATTTAAAATAGGGATTATGTGATGGTTGATATTACCTCATAGTGATAATATGTTAAATTAATTGAATGTTTTAAAAAAAATTTATGGTAAATTTCATAGATTATTTCATGTGATCAATGTATTGAATCGTGATTAGTGGTGAAAATCTATTTTTATAAATCTTGAGGTGATATTTTTCTGGATATCTTAATGATTATTAACTAGGATAAATGATATATATTTGACATTGTTTGATGGATTGATAATAATTTTGGGGAATGGTTTTCTTCATCAAAATACCACCCATGTGATTGATTGAAATTGATTTTGGGTCACAAAATACTAATTTAAAATACCATTTGTTTGATTTATTTATAATTACTGTGGGAAATGGAATGGTTTTTCAAAATCATACTTTTTTTATGGATCTATAGTATTTTTTGGGGCATTTAATAATACATAAAATTCCCATAGTGATAATGAGCGTGGGAAAATAACTACAACATAAAAAACCCACAATTATAATTTATTGATTATCATTTATGGTATATATATGGTTTCTTTAAAATCCATCAGTGTATGCGAGGAAGACTGCTATATTAAAACCCCATGGGTTTATAACCATGAAATTCTTGGACCAAAATGTTGACATTGGACTACGGTTCTTATTGGATTTAATGTGAAATGATTTAATATGAAAAATCATAAAAATCATATTGTGATATATTATATCCCTTTTGGTTATTTCGTACTCTAGAAATGGCCGAATCAAATATATTTTTTCTGAACTGTCCCTAGGAACCCAAGTTGTTATGTGGTTAAATAAATAATAGTTTAATATATGTAATCTACTGAATTTATTAATTGTATTTTATTTATTATTGAAAAACATAACTTCTTATTGATGGATATAATTTTTATTCCATTGGTAGTGTGCTAATAAATTTCAATCACAACCTACCAATGATCCTTAATCAGGACCTGAATAGAATTTATGGTTTCACGTTAGTATAATGACAAGGTCCCTTTGTTTGATTGTTGAGTTTGGATAGAGAGTATATGGGGGAACTAGAAAATATTTAAGACCCAGTACGTAGTTTTAGTGAATTTAATTATTATTTTTTCTTTCATATTGAAACATGACACATATTTGTAATGACTTATATAGTTGTGGCCTGGATATTTTTTTCTTGTTTTATTCCTCCTGTGACATTGGTCTGACTATGGTTATGGTTATATATTTTTTATATTGTTTATTTTTTTCCAATAAATTGAAACTTGCTTATATATAATATAGTCTCCAAATGATCAACATTAGACCCTCACTCTTTGTCACTAACCTCTTGTTTATGATGAGGCATTCATAAGGACATGTGTCCAACCGACTTGGGAATCTGGTGTGTGGCTCTAAGGTATCAATAGTAAAAATTAATTGTGACAGAATTTTATTATTCTTTTCAATGATGTTCATATTTGAGAAATGTATTCCAATTAATAAGAACAGTCAGGCCATGGTTAATATCTCATTCTTAGGAATATAAAACCCATCTACGAATCTAATATCTAGGTAGTGAGGTCGGTATTGTTGTTGTGGATGTGTGTTTCTACAGTTGGACTCTATTTCTCCTTGAGTGATTCACTTGATTCAAACAACTATTATTGTTTCAGATATTTTCTAAAATTTGACTTATGGTCTTCTATGTTATTGGATTTTATAATGAATTCTTAATTCTACGAATTCAATATTGTTATATAACATGAATAATTTTACACAATCACAAAGAAGTGAAGTTTCGAGATGCGTTTTTATAATGAATATTTTTTTCTTTATTGTTCAAATTTAAAATAAAAAAGAATCCTAATTTGAATTAGGAAACATTAATTGGATAAAAATGTGTATAATTGGTTTTTTAATGAGAAACATGAGCAATGAGATTGTGTTTACCATTTGATAGACATAAACTATATATCAGATGTTTAATGTTAGAGATAGAATATCACATTTGACCATGTTTCGGGGTATGGGGGAATAGCTTGTTATGGAATTTTGTGATCCATCCAACATAAATATGATTATGTTGTGTTATTTTTTCTATGAGTTTTTTTTGGTAATTGTACTTATATTCCTCATAAATGATAATTTATAATTTTATAAAAGGATGAAATGGTAGGAAATGTTCCCCTAGTGGTGGAACCCAAAGCACTCGTAGACCTGGGTGAAGGTTACTAGAGAAAAGTAACATGATAACGTTTCTTAATTAATATAGTTTATGTAGAGATAAATAGAGAGGGTTTTTAAGTGTATATTTGACCTAATTTAAGAGTTTCAGTTGCATCACCCTCTGACATTCACCTCATATGGTGGACATGAGGCAACTTACGCCAGGATGTAGTCTATCTAGATAATTCTTGACAACCTAGAGACTCCTACTATGTAAATAGTCAAACATAATTCAAATGTGTTTTGAAGTCAGGAAAATCATTTGGGGGAATCCAATCATGGGAGAGAATTATGTTGAATATGAACTAGATTGAATTTTAATAGAATTTCTTGAAGAAAAATATCTAGAGAAACTCCTTTAGGAAAGAAAATTATTGTTTATTGGGTGTACTAAAAAGAGCATATTTAGGATGTACCTTGCTCGGATACTTTTATATTTGACGTGATTTTTTCATTCATTGGTAAGAGTGAGTATACTATGGAAAAGCGGTTTTGGGATGGCCTTAAATGTTGAATAATGTCCAAGCATAATTACATTTTGTTGAATATGATTTGAGAAGTATTGAATTAAGAAATAATTTTAGAGGGGAATGTAGAGGAGTCTTCCAATGGTCTAAAATTGGATTTTATTAGAATATTAGGATGTATGGATTCTAATAATAGGATGTTTCACAATGATAATGTCTTCCATAGCGATGGAATGTAAATTATCTAGGGGAAGTGTTATTCACACAAGACCTTAACCACGTGACCTATCACTAGAGTGGAATGTCTGGTCATATTATGTGGGATTTCCCTTGACCAATGTTGTAGTTGCGATCTTACAGTAGGATGAGAGGTTTATAATGGTTCTAGATAAACCCAAAATATATGTGAAATGATGTATCAACTATATAGAGTTGGATTGAGGTAAGGAAATCTCCTACATCATATCAGGCTAGATGCTTGAATTATTATGGTGTTCAAAATATTAGAAATGGATGTGGGGATTCTAGGAATGATCACCCATAATAGTTGAGTGGTAGAGTTCATAGGAAAAAAACTATATCATAGGGAAGGGGGAATAAAACATCTTGTAGTCTATCATACACATATGGATAAAGAGGCTAGACCATCGATATTTAGTTGTAATATTCTTCTATATTTTCTTCTTCCAAATTAATTATTTGATACATGTTCCTGTCATTAATTTATATATTCAAACGTTATGAATTTGTTGTGTGTGGAAGAAAGTTTTGTGAGTGGTGTTATGACAATCAATACATTGTTTGAGTTTGATCGAGAGAAATGTTGTTTTTGCAGGGGATATTTTCTTGAGGTTGGAGTTTATCACTTTCTATAAGATCATTACATATTTTAAATGTAATGGTTTGACCTAATTATGGGTATTTATTTGTTAGTTTCATACTATTACCATATAGTTTGTTTCCTCAAGAAAGAGACATTTACTTATCTTGAGGGTGACCTGTATATTCACAATGGAATGTGGGATATCATGTCAGGATGTGCCTGGGAAGTTAACTAGAAACTATTGGACTGTACCACCCATGTTTCTAGTCTATTATTGTATATTAATATTGTAATTTTGAATTCCATTCAACTAATATTGGAATGGATTCAATAAATTTTAAAAAAGACTTCTCAATGATTCCCACTAATAATGATTTGAAATTTAAAATTTGGGTAATTCCAATGGATAAACAGGGTTCTATTCAAACATATAGAAGTAAACCAATTATGATTAAATAGAATAATACGATATCAGATGAGTTGATTGATAATTGTTTTATCTGTCCATTTTTTTGACTTGAGGTTCTACATTTTTGTTTGCAATGAAGGATGATGAAAAATTCTAACGATGTGTAGTTTACTAGATGATGAACCATAAGACCATGCTAAAAGGGTTACACTTCAAAAAATCAATGAACTAATTGAAAAGTTGATGGGATTTTTTGTTTTCATGATGATTTAAAAGATATCAGAGTATCATTCCTAGATAGTTTGGTCATTAGACATTCTTCAATATGCATTCAGAATTAGGTATGGCCTTTATGAGTTCATTACGATTTCATCTGAGATAACGAGCTCACCGGTAGTGTAAATTAGTTGATGAACTAAATTTTAATACCACCCCAGTATCAATTTATTTTGTTTTTTTTGGATTACATCTTGTATTTTTCCATGACATATGACAATCATACCCAATATATCGACATCATCCTCAGAAAAATAAAATTGAATCGACTATAATCCATGCTATTTACATGTAATTTATATATTGGACAAGTACACATATTAGGTCACCTCATATTTGAGGAAATTGTGTCAGTGGTCCAAGATATGGTTAAGACATTTCTTTCATGGGCGTACCTCAATAATGATTTTTATTTCCATATATTTCAAGGGTTAACTATATAATGTTAGAGGATCATCTACTAATTTTCCATATTTGATGAACATCTTTCATGTTTCACTAAGAAGGGGGTTAATATTTAATGGTCTCAATCATGTGAGAATTCCATTTAAGAGATTAATGGGTTACGTAAAATGGAACCAATATTGATCCTACCAAGTCCATGTGAGTATTAAATGGTGTTTCATGATGATTTTGTGATTTGTAGTGAAGTAGTTTTGGATTGAAGTTGATTTGATACAGGGAGAATTAGTTTTAGCGTATGGCTCTCAAATGTTGGGGAAACTTAAATATAAGTAACCAATACATGACCTAGTGATGGATATAGTTTTCTATAACTATAATTGATGGAGACATTATCTATGTGGATGAATTTTTATTGTGTATACTTATCACATGATATTGATGTACATATTTGATTAAAGGTAATTGAATCTTCATTAAAAAGTATGTATTGAGAATAATTAGTCATTCAACCCTGATCTAGAATATATTTCATGGTATAGAATATATGTCACTAATTATTTATGATGATCAGCTTATACTCAAGATGGTAATGAGTATAGTTTTGATAGTAAAATTATGACCTTACTACCTGAGATGTATGTTTTGGTTAAATCGAGTTTGAAGAAGATAATACCTATATAAATTTCACAGGAGTCTATACATTTTATCGATATTAATGAATGAAATATCCTGATATATATGTTTTTTCATTAGGCAATTACTTGAAGGTGATGAGTCTCTATCAGATTAGATGATAGGTGGCGATCATATTATCTTTGTCAAAATTCAGTTTGTAGTGCTTATGAGTATATAGGTGGATCTGACTCTGGAATTTCATGCATAAATGTAGGAAGTGAATCAAAGGGTGACAAAAATGTTCCATTTCATATGATGTTAGTATCAATTAATAGATATGAAAAATGAGATTGTATATTTCGTTAAATGATTCTACACTTTTCAATATGTCAATTTTGATCATCAACAATAAGGTGGTTTAATAAAATATTTTTATATTCCTGATTGGATGTGTGGTGAAATTAAAAAAGAATTTGTGGTGGGACTCTCGATTTTTTTTAGATGAATGAAAAATTTCAATACTTATGGGTCATTTTAAAAAGATATCACATTTATTTCCTATACTTAAGACTTTTTTAGTGGACTATTTGGGGGTTTTTATGTCTGTGATATAGTCTATCAGCATGGGATGCCACAAAGTTTTTCATTACACTGTGAATCAAGACTTACATTGTTCTTCATACAGGGCTAATAGAAGGAGAATGGTAAAAAAGGTTTACTAACTATGACTTCCCACCCAAAAAAATGTTTCATAGGATTGTTCAACACAGGTTATTGAGGATATGATATGTGAGTGTTTTCATAACATTTGGTGGGTTTCTGGGAGAATCCCATAGAACACATATAGTTATACAATAAAAATAGTTTTATAAAATAATACATTTGAAACCACATGAGGATCTTTATGGTACCTCAGTTAGATCTCCTCTATATTTGATGGATGTTGGTGTGTCAATGTTGTGGAGAATGAGTTTCATAGCGGAGATTCCATAGTTGGTTCAGTTGATTCAAAATAATATAGATACATCACAATGTTGATAGAGTTTATATTCTGATAAAAATCGATGAACCCAAGTGTTTACATAGGGTGGTAATGTTTTCTATTTGGTTTTAGATAGATTGTGCCTCAATATGATACAAAAATTGTGATAGTTTTTTCCATGGTTTATTGGACCAGTTGAGGTTGTGAAGAGAATCAGGCTGGTGACATACTGATTGCCTCATCCAAATATTTATAGATTTATTCACCTATAAAAACATTACCAATATCACACAACTCATTATCATGTGATTGATGTCAATGATAATGATATTAGGACTGATGCATACTTTGAGAAGCATCTGATATGTGTGTTGGATCACATTGAGGATTTATAGAGTGCAAATTCCATCTAAACATTCTATACATTGTGGAAGCATATTTGTGTGAATGATGAAACATGGGATAGAGGAGAGGATATGTAGGATCAGTGGACAAATCATTTTTTTTTTGGAATCTTAGACATGTTTGGTAGTAATGATCGAGGATGACATGTTTTCAGGTGAGGAAATTTTAAGATCCCAACCATTTTTTGAGATGTCTTGACATAGTTTTTGGTATTCTATTTGGTTTTTTGTATATATTGTTCTCGTATTATAATGGATGAATTTTGAGAATTTTGAAAATTATTGATGGGTTTTGGGTAGTTCTTGGTTGGCATGTGGATTTCTAAAACAATGCACCACACCCCATGAAACAATAAAATCTAATATAGAGGTTAATTTCAAATTTTTTGATCATATTTTAAAACCAAATGAACTGCCCTTAAAAATAATGAATCCCCATTAGAGATGGAACATGGTATGTAAAATTGTTAGGGGAAATTGTGTTCCAAGTAACAGAATTCATTCATGCATTGTTTTACTACCAAAATAACTGGATTAAAAACACCAAAACTCCAAGAATTGTCCCTAAATTTTCCAAATATACACCCTATGTTGTAAATAAAATTTTTAGAGGCTCCTAGAAGGATTCCAATTTCTCTTTAACTCTACTCATGATGATTGAAGTCTTGAATTAAATATCTACACCAATCCCATTAATATATTCTCATCCAATGTATTTTTCTGCAACTATCCCATCATTATCTCACAAATTAAAGGAATTTTTCATCTATTTCTAATGGTTCTAGATATAGTATTTCATAAATGTAATTTGTTTCATCTTGGATATATGTTTTTTATATATATCTCATTCATCAGTTTTTTTTGAACATTCAATTTTAAATTAAGGATTTCTATTGGGTGATATCTCATCAACATGATTGAGGGAGGTGGTCTAAAAACAATTCACATAGTCATGAATCAAATTTTTTGTATGAATTGGTAGATATAAATTGGATTTTTTGGTAATTGAATCCTAGTAGGAATAACTTAATTAATTAATTAATTTATTGAAACAATGAATTGGACTTATTAATTGTTGACTTAATTAATGGAGTGTTTTCATCATGAAATTTATGGAATTAGATTATTTTATTGGTCAATTAATTAATGGAATTTCGTGATTCTGAAATTTGTAAAATTTGACTAATTAATTGGTTTGTTAAATAATGGAATTCTTGATTGCTTATTTGATGGAAAATTGGGGATTGGAAATTGTTATAATTTATGTTAAATGAATTAATTGAAAAGGGGGATGACACGATGGTTTAATTGACCATAATTTTTTAATAGGTTGTATTAATTGAATCCTAAAAAAGTATTTAATGTTGAATTGCACATATTACTTTATACAACTAAAGAATGGAATCATTACTTGTTATTAGAAATTGTAGTGGTAAATAAAAATGTGAAATTATAGTGATTGGGTAATGATGATTGACCATGATAAATGAAATATATGAGATATTTTGTGATGGACTGATAATGATTATGGGGCATATATTAGAACATAAAAATTCCACTTGTGTGATATAATGATAATGTGTGTGGGACACCGACTACTACTTCAAAATCCCACTTGTATTATTTATTGACACCCTTTTGTGTGACATATAATGTTGCTTCAAAATCTAATCATGACAATTATTTTTTATGCATAGAATGCTTCATTAAAATTACACATGTTTGATTTATTCCAATTTGTGTGTGTGACATAGAAAACATCCTCGAATTCCAAAAGTGATAATGACTGTGGGGCATGGACTTCTATTTCAAAATCCCATGGGATCTGAGCCATGAAATTGTATGAAAAAAATATTCTCATTTGACTATAGTTACAATTGGTCGAAATATAAATTGATTTATTATGATAAATGATAACCTTGGGACTGTGATATGTGATATACCTTGGGTATATTTCACACTCTATAAAAGAAAAAAATGTGTAATTGATGGTTTAGGTGTCCTTGGGAACTCGAGGTTTTATGTGGTTAAATAATGAATACATGAAAATTTTTAAATCATTTACACTATTACTTGTAATTTACACATTATAAAAAGCACTTTTATTCACTAGATATTGTATTATACACCGTTAGTGGGGGACTACTAAGTTGTACTCACACCATAATAGGGAATCCTTGTCATTTCCCTAGTAGTATCCATGGATGCTGGAATGGATAAGGAAAAGGGCCATATATTAGATGGATGAGTCATGGTGTAGCATGGATGGTGGATCCAATTGTTATTTTGTAGCCTCTTACGAGTAATGGATGAATTTATTTATTTTGGTATTTTCATATAGACAAATGACACATATTGTGAATGGAATATATATATATATATATATATATATATATATATATATATATTTGTTTTGGATATTGTGTTTATGATTTAGTCATCATGGGATATTGATCTTATTATGGTAAGGGTTATATATTTTTGGTATTTTGTATTTACTTCCACTATGACTATATGTTGATAATGTTTTTATTTCCTTCCCATGATTGATATTAGAACATAATTTCTTGTTGGTTGTCTCATGTGTATGGTGAGGCATAACTTATGTCATGTTACCGACCGACACATGGATCTGATGACTAGCACCTAGGATGGGAAAATACATATTTCACTTTAATATAAATATTTATTATTTATAACATGATATTATGAATCAAAATAGGCAATAATCGAATGTGGAATTATTTATGGTGGATAATACCGCAACCATTCATTTTCTGACATTTTATTAAAAAATCACTTTATTACTAGATATACAACTGTTATTATTTTTTCATTAACCATAGAAATAAATTTTTAACAAATTAATTTATATTATATACATAAAAATTAAAATAAATTATTTTTTAATTATGACTTATTGATTCAAAATATTAACACCAATTAATCACAAAGCTTTTATCAATGGGTAAGGTATTATTTTTTGACATTTGATCATGAAACAGTTGAAAATAAATTTTTGTGTAATTCATATCATTCAATTTAATTTTAGTATAAAATTTTATATGCAATTTATATTAATGATAAAAATAATATTACGTTACAACCTAATTAATATTCATTATTATTATAACTCTATTGAAATAAATAAATTCAATAAAATTAATTGAATTAAAGACAAATTAGTTTCTATTGTATGAATCCTATTATTTTGATAAAATTATTTTATCTAAATTCATATTATTTTTCTAAAATTAAAATTTTTACACATTATATAGATATTTTTTAATATAAAAGGATAAATATGATTTTATATTTTTCTATTTTCTACATATATTCAATAAATAAGATTATTTTCTAAAAACATTTATATTTTTGAATTTGGAAAATAATAAATCCCTTCACAAAATTAACAAAAAAATAGACATAACAAATTATTTAAAAGATTAATTTTAAAATTATGATTATATAAAAAATAATTGATTTATAATGTTTATATATTCATATTATAAAAAATTCTATATAAATTAAAATAAATTTTTCCAAAAATATTATTTCACTTTCAGCAACTTCCCATTTCTGAATTTTGAAAAAATTTATTCATAAATAATATATAAAATATATAATTAAATGATTATATTATACTAATTTATAGTTTTATATCCCCATAGGATGATCCAAAAATATCTATTAACATTTCATGCTCTATGTGCTATTTATGGTGGTCATTCTTCTAGGATAAATCATATAGAAATTTACACAAGGATGAATTTCTATAGAATACAATTTCACTTATACCAAAATTTATTGATTTCATATTGACTATGAAGTAATGAGAACCCTTGTGGTTTTTCATCATTTACCTGCTTGGGAAAAAAATTCTCGATTGAGGATATTTCCACTAGCTGATTGAATTTATTTACTTGTTCTTTTTTGGTGTAATTTTTTAGTCATATAAATTACAACAATAACATTTAACTTCTATATAATAGTGGAGCTATTATGTTATGAAATAAAACAAAATTGTTTAAAATTATTGGTGTATATAGAATATTCTATTTTCATTAAATTGTCTATGTAATATAAAAATATAAAACTCACTTCATTTCACATGATTCAAAAGTTTCATCATTATAAGATACTGATCCTAAAAAATTCACTTTATATCACTATCATTAAACATGTCTAGAGATAAAACAATGTCATAAGTTGAAGGGAATGGTTGATCAAAAAAATTATTTCATATCCACAAAGTGAACAATCTTAATCAATCATTTTATTTTTAATAAGGCCATTGATAATTATTTCGAGGATACATTTAGTAATATTATTTATAATTTAATTACATCATTTTATATAACTCTGAATATTAGTACAGGGATGTATAAATGAAAGTTCAAATTCATGTTCACTAACTATGGATCAATATAATATTTCATTATAAACTATGATATAATTTTGGATGATTATTATAGGAATAAATAATATTAATTTAATTACAGATCACTAAGGAGCAAGTCCAACATGAAATCATTATGGATGAATAAAAAGATATATATATATATTTCAAAAATGATTATATTTTTTTCTATACCAATCAGATTTGATGATAGCGATGAATATGTGAATGAAAAAAATTCTAGTTATGATAGTGATGAAAATATTTTTATTTAAAAGGTGAATGAAGACTATTTAATAGATTTGAATGTAGTAACAATGACGAAGATATTAATAATTCTTATTTGGATTTTATAAATAAAACATTATTTAAACAATTTATATAATTAATTTAATGTAATTATAAATTGAAAGACAATATAAATAAGGATGTTTAATTAAGAAAATATCACGATTCAGTGCATTTAAAAATTCATGTTTGATCTATGATGACCCAATTTTATCCATGGTGTGTTTTCTTCCATTTTCTAGCAGTTTCTCAGGGGTGATCTCATTTAATCTAATATATTCGTTTCTTTCTATGGTGGTTATTTAACAATTATTTTAATGGGTGATATCATGGTTGTTATTTGTATGGTGGTGTTTAGTGTCCACTAGTGATTGTTGATCTAACAATATAGGTGGTAAAAGATCTGTGGTGTAGTCTATTCTCATTCAAAGAACGTATATGTCCTTTTTAGGTAAAGGATTCATTTCTTCTATATTAATTTGTAAGAAATTGGGGATTCAGTAATATTTATACCCTTGTATCACAATGAACTTGTACTAATTAAATACGTGAACTAGATTAAAAAAATTCAAACGATTTCATAATGGTGTCATTACATGTACTATGATAATGGATTGCCTCATGTTTTTCTAGATAGTGTGCTATCTATGCACTATTTGGATTTTTATTGTTTTTAATGATGAAAATAATTAATGAACCTAAATCTATAGTTAATTGATAATTAATTTTCTAAAATAAAAACAAGTCTTATTTAATGAATATTTTTTATGTAATTTGATTTCAATAAAATTGACAAATGTTTTCATGTTTAATTGAATTGGATAATGAAAATAGGGCATGGTGATTCATCTAGAAAAGGTATTTAAATTCATGATAATTTAAATTTATAATTATTTTTTCATATCAAAGATAGCTTGTTACATAGGTTTCCCATTGATGAACCTCTGACAATGAATTGATTAACTCAAGATTGAATATGAACATGTTCTATGAAAATGTATAATTACTTTATGAGGCTTAATATTCCCACATTCATAAAACTTCAAATCATATTATGCATTTGATCTATGAGATTTTACATTATGGCCAGGGTCCCATTGCTATGATTGGTTCATACAACACGTGATGTGTGCCTATGATGGTCGATCCTGGAAGGATATTGAGGTATGTGGGGAGGGGAGGCCCTAAGATGACATGATACTTGGATGGATGATTAAATAGGGATATTTTGGTATGAGGGGTAGGGGATCAATTTTATGGTTCCATTTGATACCTATAGTGGTGATATTCGTCAGAATATGGATGGGGATGTGAGGGTGGACATCATAGATGAAATAATTATTGATGTTGGGCAACACATATTTTTAAAATATGGATTATTGATTAATTTGTTGTTTGGAAGGCTACTAGGTTGTTTTTATATGTTATTTTCATCCCCCATTATAAAAGAAATATGGATTTGTTTGCATACTCACATTCCTTGGGAGGCGAAGACATGAAGATTATACCACATGATATCATTGTTTATCTCCTAATGGTCAGATGAGTTTATTATCCAATTATAGGATGAGAAGAATCAATTATTAGTTATTCTGCACAATGTGTTGAAACAATTGTTTTTGCTGATCATGGAATGTTTTTATACATTATCTAGTGATATGTAATTTAATAATGTTAAAAAATGGATAAATGTTTAACACATCTGATTGGAGATTGTCAGGGTGAAATATTGAGGTTGATATTCTTAGAGGTCATGGCAATATATTTTTTATTCTAGGGGGAACAAATCATAATTTATATGTTAATTATATGTAATGTGTAATTGTTAATTGTTATGTAATGATTAAGAATTAATTAACAGAAAGGGAAATTAAAAAAAATGTATAATATAAATTACTATATTTATTTAAACGGTTATGTTCTTACATGATATCCGGTCATAAAAATGGTTGTCAGGAGTGTGAGATAAAATAGTTTTTTATTTCTTAGACTAGAATATTCTCAGTGTGTGGTTTTGAGCTATAATATTTCATCTACCTTTTTTGTTTCTATTGGTAATTTCACCCAATTGGTTAGGTAAACAGACACCCCCAACAATTTTGATCGATAGAATTGTCTACCCCAACATCACTATGGGAGGATAAATGGATTTAAACCCACTATGACCTTTCCCCCTTCAACTAGTATTTACTTGTTATGGTATGCACAATGGTAATTTTTTCCAATATATGTGTGTAGAGGGATGTAATATGTTGTCATAATTTCACACACATGTATTTTGGATATGGGTTCCTATGGACTAATATAGGTATAATATGTATAGGTTGTGGTTGATGGAGGATCCTTAATCTGGTTATAGGCTATAAAGGTTCTAGGTATAATCTTCAATTTATGATACATGTTATACAACCATTGGTGGATACTAGATACTAACTATTAACTTTTTGTTATATGGACATGTTGGAGTGTTTCATAAGGTGGATGTTGTGGTGCTTCACCCAACAATCTATGGCCTAGCCTTTTGTAGATAGTGAAGCTCAACACCTGTGATGTTGGGGATGGGTGAAAAACTAGTGTAGAAGAGGTCGGAGAGTACCCTAGATATTAATTACTATATAATAAGATATTTTATGAGATAGTTGGTGACAGTAACCATGGTGAAGATAGGGAATATAGTATACCTATTTAGGTTATGAGTTATTTTCACTATTTGTTCACTCTACATGAGCAAGAGTTCTTTCCCATTTCATTAGAGGCTATTGGGATGATCCCACTGTGTATAATGTTATATTCACTCTATGTATATATAATATTTTTTTATTTTAGTAGGAGTTTTTGGGAGATCATTTGGGTTACTACTAGCTCTAAATTTAGTAGGATTTGGTTGGTGTTCGTGTTCACTTCCCTCATTCCATATCTTTTTGAACATATAGTTTCCCTTTTATTTGTAGTATTTATTCCATTAAATTACATTTATTTACATGTGTTTAATTTTTGGGATAGTAATCTGAGTAATATTTGGATGCTTTATAACTTATCTATCTCCTTGTCATGTATTTCTCATAGATGGTAATTCTTCTCATTTACATGTTTATTATACCCTTGCTTCTAGTTTTATCCTAGGTCATACTAAAGGCGGGACTCAGTTGTAACCATCTCCCTTTGCTTATTACCCACCCAGAGGGTTAAAACACATCTGGTGGTGGTCATTAAACATAGTATATATTTACTCATACCCTTATCATGTCTTAATTTTGAATACATTAAAATAAAATTAATTACATACTCATGTGTTGGGAAATCTTCTTGATACTCATTTTGTTATGTAACTCTAAAATTTATTAATATGATATATTTACTCACAGTTAAAATAAATTTCAACCCAACAGTTATCCCCT
Organism: Viscum album; assembly: GCA_963277665.1. Taxonomy (NCBI): domain Eukaryota; kingdom Viridiplantae; phylum Streptophyta; class Magnoliopsida; order Santalales; family Viscaceae; genus Viscum; species Viscum album. The sequence goes on along the minus strand of OY728161.1, from coordinate 573,801,735 downwards.
TTTTGATAATAATATAATTAAGATTCTAATATTTACTTTTCCAATATTACACAATAACTATATATGTTCTTGTACATTCTTCCATATTTTTAATTTCATAAAATCGTAATCATGTTACATGGATTATATTTTCAGTTTTATATAATTTTATTTACATATTAATGGAAAATTAATTTCTCATAAACATGTATTTCATTATATTGTAATATTCTTCATCTTATTTTTAAAAATTCATTAATTATCTATTCCTAAAAGCATAACCATTTTTCGAAAAATAAATAAATAATCACTCTAAGATTATGTTTTCATTTTCAGACAAAATAATCTATCTGTTTTATCAATAAAAATTTATGTCAATAATAAATTTATATTTTAAATGAAACAATTTTATTTACTTGAAAAAATGTTATTTATAATATACAATATCCCATTCAATAAAAATTATATAATCATACAACTGAAAATTTATTATTATGACTATAATAATAATAATTTTCATAATAAATTTATGATGATATATTTAATTTTATTCACTAAAATATCCAATAATTTATTAAATGAATTATAATATGAAATTAATCCATTAAAATAAAAATATCAATAATATAATACATATTTTCAAATTAAAAATAAACATAAAAAATCAAAATTTACATTTTTTAAATATAATTGCTTCATAGCATTATTATTTATATAAATATATATTAATGATTAAAAATTACTTATAAATATTTATCAGTAATTTTAATATTACAGAATATAATATCGAATTATCAATAACTGTGTTCCAAAAAATATATTATTTCATATTAATATTTATACTCATAAATAACTAAGATTTTTTTGTATTTGGGAATTTGAAGAAGATGTTACTCAATTTATATTCATTAACTCATTAAATTATATGTTGAAAAAGAAGAAAAATGAGTCTAATTAATAATCATTTCTCAAAACTGTTATAGTTGTTGGTTCAGTATAAATTTTTATATATATATTTACTCATTTATTCTTCACGCATCATTGGATATACAATTCGGTCTTTACAAGGCAACTAATCAAAATTTCAATGTGGATTATGATTTATCCTTACAATTTATTAATGGTATATGATATTAATCAGTGGAAATAAAATTTAAAAAAATTTAGATAAAAAAAATTTAAATTCATAATAGATAGTATGAAACCAACAAAATAAAAATATATTAAAATTTTAAATTGAATAATTTTAATCTATTTATGTAGATTATCTTTGAATAAATTAGCATGCATGGTTTGAATGTGGTAGAAAATAATACTAATGATTACACTCTTATATGAAATATGTTACCTGATGATAATGATAAATATTTATATCATTGAAATTGTTTTTTATTTATTAAACACTATCATATTCACACATATTGAGAGGTAATTCATTAAATTTATTATTATTTCAAAAAAATATATTTTAAATATGATATAAAATAACAAGGAATGTAATATTTGTGTGATGGTAGAAAAAATGACATTATGAATTCCCAAAATAAATTAAATAAATTTTTAAATATAAATAGTTTATTATTTCAATGAAATATGCCATGAATATTATATTTCCATTATAGGATATAGGGAAAATTTATATATTTTAAAAATTATCATTATATTTATTTAACTTTTAGTTCATTTTTTTGTTGATGATAATTTTTTAAATCTATTAACATTGCTGCAATATCGTATTGTTTTTTAACATAACTAATGAGTGATGGTTATTCAATCTTGAAAAGTGTAAAATATCATAAGTTAATTCCCTTAAAATTAAAAAATAATAAGAACAACTTTATAGAAATTATATGAATGTAGATAATGTAAAATTTAGATATAGAAAATTGATTTTGGATTTTTAATATCAAATAAATGATTTTAATATTTTTTGAATGAGAAAATTTATACATGTATTGTAAAAATGTTTATATTGTTTTTTTATATAGAGGCATATGTAAATTAATATATATTTATGAATCCCAAATAGAAAATGTTTTAAACATGGTAACGAGTAAAGAATAATGTTCCCTTGTATTATTTAATAAGAAATTAGAATGAGTAAATTATTCCCTAAAAGAATAGAAAAGTATTTTATAATATTCAAATTGAAATGCGGATTTTCAATATTCGGTATAGACGATTGTGGTGACCCATAATGAGTAGAAGAGAAATTTGATTTGATCACAATGAGAATCTGTTTATCACTACTGTGTATGAATATGAATTAGTTTGTGACAGTATTATAGGTGAAATAAAAATTTAATTCATTATGATGGTCAAATGTATGAAATATTGAGCCAATATTAAAAAAAATAATATCGGGAATAATTTTATAGAAATGATTCATCTAATATAATATGATTTTTTAAATTGTAAAGATGAATAATGTATGCTACAGTAAATGGGTTTTAGTGATTTATTATCTCACCTTATATCAATAATAAGGGTATAAATAATTTTTATAGAATATATGAGAATAAATTTTCCTGAATATACGAATTTTATAATCCCGAATAATAATAAAAGTTTGTATTAATTTAGAGTTGATCTATAAATAGTTTCATTTAAAATTTAATTGTGTTATATAATATATTATATAACATTCAGAAAGGAAACCTATTATTTATTTCTCCAAATTGGATGAGATTAGTGGTCTAAAAAGTGATGTGAAATATGTACTAAAATTTTGGAAAAAATATTATAAATTGTAGAATTGTTATTTTATGGATAAGGAAAATGTTGAGGTGGATAAATGTGTTCGTAAGATGGTTGATTTTAATATATCTTATTTAAAACAAAATATATTACATCTAAGGAAGTGAATGGTGGGATGAATACCATTTATTTAATATTTGTTCTACAACACACATATGTCACTATAACATTATATTTTATATTTATTTTACATATTTTTTGGTATTTCTTTTTTTGTGAGATTGTATATTGAAACATAGAATTAAAGGGAATTGTTCCTTTTCTCATTGTTCTTATGAATGGTTTACGGGAAGCCATGTAGTAACATAAATATAATTATATTTTTACCTCCTTTTTTATATATTATGACTTTTACATGTAATTATAGAATGGTTTAATTCATCTTGTGTAAAATACATCAAAAATCATTTATTTCAGTGTTTTTATTAGGGTTCTTGTATGGTTTGTTCGGGATAATGAGGGACTATGTGGTACTATTATAAAAGTTTGATTGTTTTTAATCATGAAATACTAATTATTAACACCATAATTGGAAACCATGTGGGTTAACTATGAAATAATGTTAATCTTAATTAGTTTCATTTCTATGGTAGGTGAGTGGTTTGAGAAAATATGAGGCAAAAATATGTGCCCTTATTAATTGAATAAAAAATTTAAATTTACGAAATATCCATCACATATTATAGTTAGGTAATAATGATACAGAATTTGGTTTTTTATGGTAATGGTTTATTCCTATTAGACTGAATATGTGTTCCCTAAAAAAGATATCAAGAATGATTTTACATTCCACTTAAAATAAAAATGCTTAATTAAGAGATTTAAATTGTAATAGATTTTATAATTATATAATATTATTTTAGTTTCCCCTATTTTAAATTATATTCATTTGGTTTGAATAATTTTGTTTCAAATGAAATAAAATTATTTTAAAATAATTACATCGATGACCGTTCGCAAGTAATGCATTCTATAAAATACACATTTGGATTTTCAAAAAGGAGATAAAATTTTCAGTATTATTTTTTATTTTATAATTATATTAAATATGGTTGAGTCTTGTTTAAAGGTATTATTTTTTTTAAATATCGTAGTTGTCCATTATTCACATAGAATTGATTAGATATTTTTGGGTCTTGTAGAGTATATAAATTATTTAATTTTATATTTGATTCATTGTGAAAGGGTAGTTTTCTCTATTTTAATTATATAAGAATTCTAATTCATATTAAAAATGTAATATAGGGAAAATATTGGGTTTCAAAATGTGGTTTAATTAATTGTAATTTATGTTAATTTCAAGGTATATTTTGAAATGATATCTCAAATATTGTAAAATTTTAAATAATAATAATAATAATAATAATAATAATAATAAAATTTACTACCAAACCAAATTTAGAGATATTAGTTGAAACATTCAACTGATTCTTTTTTGAAAGAGTAAGAGAACCTCAATTTTTCCTCATGATTTAATTTTACATAATTGTTTCCATGAACATTTTGGTGTGAATTTATTATATTTTTTATCTTATTTTGAAATTATTATTCAATGATGTGTATAAGGGACATCATGTTATAGTTTTATCGAGGTGAGGTGTGGAATTTATAAAATGATTTAAGAACCTTATATGTGATTATTGTTTCATGAATTTATTTCATAATATATATTATGAGGCCTATGAGATAAGATGGAATCAATATAATTATAAGACCTAGGATAGATTGTACTTTTATTGGTATATAACAATCATGATAATGTAATCATAAAATATGTTCTCCATGGACCCATGAAATATATTAAGAGAATTAGGTTTCTTTTGATCCCTTTTGTCCTGATAGAGTATCGGTATCTTTAATGGAATACTGGGACACGGAATTTTATGATTTTCTGGCCAATGTTATTTATAAACAGTCCAAAATAAAAATACTTGAATGATAAGATATTTTCTATGACACATCTGTCTTTCTCAAAACACATTAGTGGATCACATTACATTACACATTACTATTATTCATATTTGTATTGTTATAATAAAATATATATTAGTCGCTATATCTTATTATTATTCATAATACATTGGTGAAAATATGTAATTTTTTATCACTCAATGTGTGTTTTAGTTAAAATAAAATATTTTTCACAAAATTCCCTAAATTATTATTTAAAATATAAAATTGTTTAAATAATTAGTATTTTTTATGAAAATGTTTCAGAATACTATTTATTTGATAATGAATTTATCATGAAATTTTTTTAAAAAGGTTTAAATTTTGATTTCAATTTTTATTATGGTTATAATTTCCCCCACTAATTGGTGTCAAAATAATAATAAACACTTTTAATCATCCATTCTTCATTTTATAAAATGATCCTTCTTAACAAAATTATTATTTTAAATTTTATTTAACCCATTTTATAATAAATATAAAAGACAAATTGTATACCATATATTCAAACCATCACTATAAAAAAAATATTATGGTAGGATTCATATAGTTTCCTTATTGAGATATTACTGTTAACATTAGCAGATATACAATATAATCACTATTTCTTGCATTTTGTGTAAAACTCATAAGTATTGGGATAATTTTCCTAGGAATATATATTATTGTCATTATTAATTGGATATATGAGTGGGATAAAACATAAAACAATGGGTATTTGGTTGTCATATTGGATATTTTGAGTTCCGTGTCCCCTTTTATTTCCTTTTTATGATATTTTATCTATCTTTTTTAAATGAATTGTTTTGTGTATATACATGGTCAATTTAAAAAATTTACCTTATTTTGATTATATGGATTACTTTTATTATGATATGTTCTTTTTAAATTTATTTATTTACATTATTTTTTTATTTTAAATTTATATATTATGGTGAGATCATTTCATTAGATCATTCCAGGTTCCCATGTGGTCATTTCCCGCCCATAAGTCATTCATGATACCCATGCGGTAATTTTCATCATATAGGGATATAAAAGAATTTATTCAATGTGGAATATGAGTAAGGGTGTAAGATCATGTTGCATCGGATGAATATTATTTAGAAATGGTATAAATATATTGGTTTATTAGTAGATAATTTTATATGAATTTTTATACTTTCTAATTTTCCAATAATAAATTTTTAATATCACATACACTATAATATTTTTTTCTGACATTATATATTCCAATTGTATTTGAATTGTTTTTAAAAAATTGTTTTTCAAATGAACATTTTTATAGATTAAAACAAAATAATTATAGACCACATATTGCTTAATTTAATATATTATACATAGTAAGAGTCATTTCCATCTTACAGAGTAGTGTATTTTCCTTCATATTAACTAATGTTTTATCCATCAAAATATCTAGAGTAATTTCCCTACTATAATCTATTGTTCTGCTCCATAAAGATACCTATAGATTATTTAGTAAAATTTATTACATCATACACTGACATATAATTAAAATTTTATATTTGGATTGATGAAATTATTTCTGTCAAACAAAATTTGTAACATTATTGTTTTGGTTCATTCCAAATGAAATTATATAGAGATATTTTGATGATATTTCAAGAGAATAATATATGAGTTCATTCATATAGACTCCATTATTTAAGGAAATATTACCCTTATATAGGTTCTATCTAATAGTTTTCCATTTATGGAGCTTTGAGTTGATGAATATTCAATAGAACACATCAAAAATTATTCACATCATGATCATCTCATTCTAATGATTATAATTTTTTACAGTGTTCTTGATCTAAAGATTCATTTTTAGGAATTGTAAAATAAATAAAAATATTTCTTCCATAATTTTTCTGATTGAGATTTCGTTTTGATTGATTCTAGTGAATGCAATACATGTGATACTGATCACGCTTATAGTGTGCCTATGTGTTATCGGATGAATTAAAATTCATATATCATTGTATATAGATATTTATCATTTAAAAGACACATTATTGATACTGAATTTATATCAACTTATTTCCTAGTATGTAATGATAGATCCTATAGTTTTTTTAATGATAGTAGATATCTTATATCATGATTTCAGACATCCATAAATATTAAGGTTAAATAGTGAATTAATCTTATTAAGACTTCATGTAATTATTAAATTCTTATTAGAATTCATAAAAATTTATTAATATATTTTACATTCCAAAGGTCTATATACATCTAAATTTCTACATTACTAAATTAATCTAATATATTATTTATTGGACCATCTGTGATTTGTATTAAAAACAATGATTTATCACACAACTGTTGAGTCTAATAATAACATTCTAATCATCAAATGACTTCAGAGTCGAATGTATTTAATAAACTATGTTTGGATTTTGTTTTTAACTTATTTTTAATCTATCAATACCCTCCCACCTATTATATAAATAATAAAATCCTAAAAACAAATAATTAGTTTCTTGTAATGTTATACTAATTTAATCGTTGAGTTTTTTTATTTTTTATTAACATGATGTTTTTAAAGTTCTTATAAACTATTTTTTTATAAACTATTATTATATGAAAATGTATAGTAGAAATAATTTCAATTATGATAATGTAGAATGGCTCAATATTAGTAATCTTGAGAATTTGAATCCTAGAATACAAATTTATTTTATTATTATGATTATTAATATTTGAGATATATATTGAAACTATTATTATAAACTATAGAGTTGAAAACATTTTTATGTTGACTGGTAAGTATATGAATAACAAAAATAATTTTCCACTTTTGATAATCAAGATAATTTGTTGTATTAGTAGTATTATTGAGTATGGAACACTCTATTATGTTCTCTGATCAGAATCCTCTATAGTCAGATATCATTGTGTGAATATTCAACTAATGGAAAGATGGCATATACAAATGGTTAAAAAATACACTAACATGCTAGTGAGCCATTGGTATACATTATACAAATGAATACTCAGCCCATGGGTTATGCTACCATATGTATAGGCATATAAATTTTTTTATTAACGTTTTTATATAGGAATTCTATAATTTAAGGTATCCAATGGTTTTGATTGTTCTATTGGTATATATATTTAATAATGGTTTAAAAACCCATTGTTATAGAGCTATAATAATAGTATATAAAATATTTTATTATAAATACTAGGATTAACATATAAAAATATTTTTTAATTTGATTTGATTGAACTCCAATAAATTTTAAACCAGTACCAACCGCATTCTATAAAAATATATTACTTTAATCAGAGAAACTCTTCCACCATCTAAAATAGCAAACCAGGATCAAAAAACTAATTCAACAATCAATACTAACCAATATTAATTTTATGAAAACAATAAAAACTAATAAATACATTAAACTGTTGATAAAAAACATTCATAAAATCAAATATATTCATTCAAAACTAATAATATTACATAAAGACTCACAAATATCATTAAAAAATGTAGAGGATAAATATCTCCCTAATCACCATCAATGTCACTGTCACATCATCCTTCTCATCACCATCCCCACAACCATCCCCATGACCATACTCTCATTCTTCCTTGCTGTCATCCTTACATTAATCCAAACAATAATCCTCATAATTTACATAGTCATCTCCATAACCACTTAAATCAGTAATAAATCATCTCAATGACCACAAATATGACCATTGAAAAGTGACGATATAACATACACATCATCCAACTATATTTATCCAAATCAGTAGTGGTATATAATAGATTAGATTTAAATAATACTAAAATAATTTTCATAAATTCAACAGTGTTCTTACGGCTTCATTAACACCCATGTATTAAAATTTATTTGGAGTCATCATTCCTATTATGAGCCATTGAAAACAATGAAACGACATTTTCCAACTCGACGCCGCTACAAAATTCAATAATGCAGACCAGTATATAGTAATGAAAATTCACTTTTATGGTCAATATCATACTATTCCAGGATTCTCAACCCCCAAAATAAAATGTAAATGATATTTGTGCCAAATTTTTTCTTCTTCATACTCATTATTAGCCTCAAAATAACACCTTCAAAAATATAAATTTAATTTTCAGTTAATAATATATATTAAAATTAAAATAAACAAATAAAATCATACTATCTACTACATTGTTGGTTCGTTTATCATGATTTGTTCTTTATTATCTCTGCATGAGAAAATATATTCTTCAACCACACATCTGTTAGTATTAAAAACAACATTATGAAATGAAATTTATTGTATAATATTTTTTTCAAAATAGGCTATTAATAATTAATTTCATTATGAATATATATTTAATTTGAATAGTGAATTAATATTATAATAAAACTGGTTCGAGAGTCGGGAAATCCCATATATAAAATATTAATTATAAATTGATAAATTGTATATACAAGGGATGTAAAAATAATGAAAAAAACACCATGTGCATCTAAACTTGTAAAGGAATAACAAAACTCTAAAGCCAAAAAACTAGATCCTGAGGATTCCACTAAAATTTCACTCATTGATAGAGCATATTCAACCGTATTGGTATCCCTATTAACATATGTGATGTCATGAGGAATATTCTAAATCATTTGAAGACATTAAATCCATGAAGGTTGTATTTTCCTTGGTAAAAATATATAACAAGGATTTCAGATATGAACATTAGTGATTAAATTATTATATTATAAATTATCATAAATTTGAATTTATTGATGAATTTTTTAATATATTATTTCAATGTATATGAGTTAATGTAATTATAGAATAATTTCAATGGAATGTCTTTATTAAAAAAACTAATCATGATTATATATATATATATTATTGTAAAATTTAATGTATTCTATCCTTGTTCCTATTTGGATCTTTTTATAAATCAATGATTTAATTATCATGGGATTGAAATAGTGAAAATGGTGTTAAATTTTTCATTGATGTATATTTATTAAATAATAATATCTATATTGGTGTTTTATTTTAAAAAAATGAAAGAATTGGACTAATTATTTATTTGGATAATTATTGTTAATTATTATTTTCCATAAGAGTAATTAATATTAAAATATTATGTTCTTTGAAAATTAAAAAATATTTTTTTGTGTATAAATGTTGCATATATAGTTTTATTGATGGTTTAAGTAAATGAAAATGATTATTAGTTTACAGTATGTTTAAATTCTTGTTTTATTAAGTTGAAAGTGTATTCTCGTGATTCCTTAAATAGATTTCTAATTATTCTTATAACCATTATGAGGAATGGTAACACCACATGTAGTAAGTGGTTTGGATCATCATCGTGATTATAATTCAATTCTATTGAGTATTGAGGTTAATATGATAAATTAATTTTGGTTTTTATGGGCTTTGGACATGACATTATCTATTAATTCAATGTTTTCTAGATGTAGAATGATTTGATATAGTTTAATAATTGAAAAGAGGTAAATATTTGTTATTTTTAGATCAGAATATCTGTACAAAATAAATTATTATTTGGAATAATAGTTGTCTTGTTAAATAATATGGATATTATGTGGAGTAAAATATTTTATGAAAGTGTATTTTATTGAAATTCTGACGTAAAAAATTGACTATATTGTATTTAAAAATAATACCATGTTATATAATGTTTCAAATTAATGGAATAGTGTAACATCCCCAGTAAATAAAGAATAATACATTTTCATATTTATTAATATTTTTCGAATTAAATATTAATTTTAAATTAAAGGGGTTGTTATGTACGATAGTGTACCCGATACGCAATGAAGAGTTTCTTTGAAATCGTACGTTGCACACTAGTAATAAAATAATATTATTTTAAATGTTCGTTAACACGTAGTCGTTGTACTGGAGGGAATGGATAGAAATAACTAAAATATGATTATATATGTTTGTTAAATTTTTTTACATTTATCTAATAAAGGATAATGGCTTAAAATATGAAAAAAATTCAATTTTAGGCTTATATACTCTAATTTTCACGAAAGGTCCACTTATCAACATTTGATGGCGAACCGTCATTAAATATAGTTTTGTTCACTTTTATACATTCTATTAGACCAAATAAAACTCTTCTTTATTATCATGACATCAAATATTACTTTGTGTAATTTTTTGTTATTTTTCCGATAGAGTTCATTTTTTTATGAATAGTGTAAATTGTTGTATTTTAATTCAAAACCTCCTTTTAATCTAATTTATTAAAATGATTAGATAATCTTTTGAATTGGTTTTTAAGTTCAATTAGAATACTTTTCTACCATTTAATCCAATATTGTTTGTTGGAATTAATTTTATTTTGAAATTGGACTTCAACTGGTGTCAATCTTTTGATACTTATTATTTCATAAAAACACGCTATTTGTTTTGACAACGAGATTTAATTATTAAATTAATTAATGAAACTTATATGTTTTAAATTTTTCACAATGTACTTCATTTTTGAATTCGGGATATCAAATATAGCTTAGGGTGATGTTTTGGTATTTTTCTGAAAAACTTACATTTTTTATGAATAGTGAAACCACTAAGTGGTACTTAAAAAACTGATTTTTTGTTTTAATGAAATTTTACCACCTCTGTGTTTTGAATTTCAAAAATCCGACATAAATGATTTTCATTAATAAGTAAAATGTGGTTCAATGGGATTTAAATAATTTTTTGGTGAATAGTAACTTATTAAGTTTTAATCGTGATTAGAGGTAATTAGTATAGTTTAAGGTAAAAATAATGTTTTTAATAATATGAGATGAGATTGACACATGTCCTACCCTTATTGGATGTGTCATGGCCGACCAAGACAATCAATGGGTAATCTTGGGGACCCCATGGAGCCAATTTGTTTTGGAAATGACATAAATAACTTTTAATTAAATGTTAAAGTAAAAATAACACAAACATGAGATGTTTTACTAAAACATTTTTTACATGGGGTTATACAAGTAAGATTTTTTATTATAAATAGTCATTTAAAAGATAAAATGATTTCCTACATCATGATAGTTTTTTTATAATTTTTAGACATTATATAAATTATATTATTTATGACATCATGATGATGCAGCGATGACCTCATTATTTAATGATTTAAATAAAATGGAAAGATAATTTAATATCTAAGACCTAAACATGTAAAAAACCTATTGGATGAGGGGATTTAGAACCCTTATCACCTTATACTATAGTTATATCAATTTGTGACCTCTTAAATCCGAATATCATTTTAAAATAAATTGACTTTTCCTTACTTTCCAAGAGTGCCCCTCCTCTCCTCTTATAAAAGGCCTCCACCTCTACCTCATTACCAACACTTACGAATCCTTTGGATCGTCCAACCCCTGATCATTTTGTCTCTCCACATCCCTCTATTACTCTTTGAAGCCTCACATTGGGCAGAAGTCTTCCCAAGGAAGCCTTTGAGCTCAAACCAAAGGGAGTTACCCGATTATAAGGTAATGTCTTCACTTGAGTCCTTTTGTTTTATTTTGCTTCTCCAACCCCCTAAAATATTTTTATTCATTTCTTTTGTAACAACTAACGTATATTCAATATACTAGGATGTTTCTATAAGAATATTTCGAGCTAAACTTACACACATATACATCTAATGGTTAAAGAACATACAGTTTCTGTGGTTGGCGAATTTCTGCCTCACGAAACGATGATTGTTCAATTTTCTTTTAAACACCTTTAATTGTGGCCATTAAGATTTCAATCTATTTATATATGATACATAATATGTTTATATTTTCTTTAATCTTCATTATTTTTCTTTTTGGTCATACCTTTATGGTTTCCATTATGGGTAAAGGCGATATCTTCATTTAATGAAGTGCGGACTACCGCCCCTTCAAAGTGATGTGATTCGTTAATGCCGTATGGGGGACGTAAAAAAGAATGGATTTAAAGTTATTATATATGATGTTATACTGGAATTATAATATACATATATATCATTATTATTTCTTTCCATTAATGTATGAGATATAAATGAAAGTAGTGTTCATGCGTACGTACGGCTTACCGTCTCCATGAATGGTGCATTTCATTTCTATCCACAAATGTAATGTACTATTATAAGTACATATTTATAAAGGGATATATATAATGTATGATACATATAAATGATGAATATAATTCTGGATTTAAAATATGCATACCTCTCATTTAGTTTTAATTCCATTATTATGACATAGAAATGAAAGTAACGTTCATGCGTACGTATAGCTTACTGTCTCCATGAACGGTGCATTTCATTTATTACCTATAAATGATTATGTGATATTATAAATACATGTATATTATAGATATATATGATATATATTATTTAAAAATCAAGAATATCATTCTGGATAAAAATAACCTTTGACCACACGAACAACATGTAATTGTAAGAAGTCCACTTTCGACTTAAGAACCAAATATCGAGAAAACAATCATTATTAACTTAAATGATTAAATAATGTTTATAACATGATAATAAGTCATCTAAAAGTAATAATTAACTTGAAAAAGGTTCTTAAGAAATTAGAAATTAACTCAAGTTTATTATTCTGGACATTAAAGAACGATCGAGTCAAGCCGGACCTGAGGTAAGGGAACTTCTTAACCCAATATCCGTTCTTTGGGTTAATCTCATACTTTCAACTTATGTCATGATATTATTATGTCCTATCATGTATTTTTACTTACTTTATGTGTACTTATAGTGAATATACATAATATATCTATTTAATTTACAAAATGATTTTGTAAGGGACTTCGTCTCAATCTCCTTTCATTGAGGAATATTTCATTTTATACACAACCTTCTTTTATATGGTGTATAAACCCCTTTGACTTTTAATTTTATAAAAAAGGAATAGTTTTCTATGAAGCGTTTTACTAAACGACAAAAAGGAATGTTTTTTTAACGTACGTGGTGACAACGACCTTTTCCCCCGCCTCGAGTATTATTTGGTCTTTGGCTTCCTCAACAAGCCGTAAATTTTTTAAAATAAAATAAATTCCATATACACTTTTATGTATTCTGGTATTGAAAATGGTTTTGATAAAGGATTCTATTATGTCAATATATTTAAATGATATATTTTGATTTAAATGTGGAAATGTTATCATTCCTTTATATTGGTTTTATGTTTTATGATTTTATATTGGTACTTGGAAATTTGACGGGTGGTTACGTGATAAACCAAATTACTGGTGGTGTCGTGAATACCAGGACGAGTGGTTACGTTATAACCTCCAATGCATTTGGTATGGAATTCGGCCGTATGGCTATTCCATTAAGTATGTATGGAAGTTGGCCGTATGGCTATTCCATTATGTGATATGTGTGGAAGTCGACCGTATGGTTATTCCACTTAAGTATGTTTATGTCCCAAGTTACCTTTATATGTTATTTGTTCTTTTTATGGGTATTATGGTAATCCTTTGGTTACAAAAAGGTATCTAATGATAGTTTATTCAGGGAAGAGCTTTTACTACTTCATGAAGATGAAGGTATTACTTTGATAAAGTTATACATGTTTTACTTGATGTTTGAAAAACTTAAAGTTTTCATTCTTTGTGTATCCCATTCTGAGCTTTTTATGCTCAACCCATGTTTTTTTGAAATGTTTTTCACAGGACTTAATGTGGATTAGGGTCAAGTATGGGATCAAGGGAATGCCAAGCTATCTAAAACATGGAACTAGCCATGTTTATTTTTAAGAGTTTTTATTTTATGGAATCATAGTAAAAGTGTCTACTTTGTAATCTTTTGAGATGTAATAGTTATGATCTAATTCTCTAAAACTCTAAACCTGAAAAGATCCTCAATGTGAATTATTCATTTAATTCAATGTTAAGTAAGGTTTATGGCTGCGGCCATATAGTTGGTATCAGAGGTCGGTTTAGAAAACTTTACGAGTTAGAAAATTGTTAAATTATAAGTAAATTTATGGTATGACTAAAATGATATAGAATTTAAAGATTACCATGTTTCTTCTCCTAAGATATTTCTGTGATAAGAATGGTTTTCCATAGAAGAAACAGAGAAGTTTTTCTAGGAAGGAATACATAGTATAATGACCTTTCGAATCAGCAACCAGAGATGGTCGGAATCATAATTGATCATTTTTCTACACTGATGTCTCTGTTGAATCAGGTGATAAATGGTGGTTGTGTTTATTGATGATATTTTGGTGTTTTCTAAAAGTAAAGAGGAGCATGAAAGACATTTATGTGTTATTTTTCAAACCTTAAAAGAAATGAAATTGTATGGGAAATTCAGCAAGTGGGAGATTTGGTTGCAAAAAATTTCTTTCCTTGGTCATATTGTTTCTAAAGATGGGATAACTGTTGATCGAGAAAAAAACAATGTTGTTGAAGAATTTCCAAGACCCACAAATGTAAATGAGAATCGTAGCTTCCTTGGTTTGGCAGGCTATTATCGAAGGTCTGTTAGAAATTTTTCACGGTCATCTAGTCCAATGATGAAACTAACTTGGAAGGGTGTTAAGTTTATCTGGACAAATGAATGTGATGATTGTTTTCAGGAACTGAAAAGAAGATTGGTGAATGCTCCAGTTTTGGCACTACCTTCCAGGAATGGTGAGTTTGTTATCTATAGTGATGCTTCATTGAAAGGACTTGGTTGCGTCTTAATGCAGAATGGTCAGGTAATTGCTTATGCTTCACGTCAGTTGAATAATCATGATGTAAATTACCCTACACATGATTTGGAATTTGTTGCTGTTGTTTTTGCTTTAAAAATTTGGAGGCATCATTTGTATGGAGTAAAGTTTGAAATATATACTGATCACAAAAGATTAAAGTATATATTCACTCAGAATGAATTGAACATGAGACAGAGGAGATGGATGGAATTAATCAAGGATTATGATTGTACAATTCATTACCATCCGGGAAAAGAAAATAAAGTGGCCGATGCTTTGAGTCGAAAAAGTAATGCTTCATTAACCATGATATGTTTGGAACAAGATCCTTTGGTTTTTTATTTGATGAACTTTGGCATAGAAGTTGTTGGTGCAGGATTTTCTTCTGTTTTGTTTCAGGTATCAGTGAGATCATCCCTATTAGACAAAATTATTTAAGCACAGAAGCAAGACAGTGAGTTGTAGAAAATGGTAGAGCTGGTTAAGAAGGGTAAGCTTCCTGAATTCGACATTGATAATGATTGTGTTTTGAGGTTTGGGAAGAGATTATGTGTGCCTTTTGATTCATAGTTGATGAGAGTTTTGTTATGTGAAGCTCATAGTTTTTCGTTTTAAGTTCATCCTCGCAGTACTAAGATGTACAGGGATCTGCGGGAGTATTACTGGTGGGATGGAATGAAAAGAGATATTTCTGATTTTACTGTGAAGTGTTTGACTTGTCAGCAGGTTAAATCAGAGTGGAAGTTACCGAAAGGGATGCTTCATCCTCTACTAGTTCTAGAGTGGAAATGGGAGAATATATCCATGGACTTTGTTGTGGGATTACCGAAGACGTCTCGAGGTAATAATGAAATCTGCGTTATTGTTTATCGCTTGACTAAATCTGCTCATTTCCTTTCTCTAAGAGATACTTTTTCCCTAGATCAACTTTGTCATTTGTATATTAAAGAGATAGTCAGTTTACATGGAGTTATCCTCTCCATTGTATCTGATCGTGATCCCAGGTTCAGTTCTAACTTTTGGAAAGGCCTTCAGAAGTCGTTGGGTACTGAATTAAATTTTAGTACAGCTTTTCATCCTCAATCAGATGGGCGGTCAGAACGAACAATTCAGACATTGGAGGATACGCTACGTTCTTTCTCTATAGATTATCAAGGAAGTTGAGACCAATATCTTTCTTTGGTTGAGTTTTCATATAAAAACAGTTTTCATTCTAGTATACATATGGTACCGTTTGAGGAATTATATGGGAAGAGGTGTCGAACTCCAGCATTTTGGGATGAAGTGGGTGAAAGGAAGCTGATGAGACCAGAATTTGTAGAAGAGATGGCAGAAAAAGTTCAGTTGATTCAGAAACACATGAGAACAGCTCAGAGCAGGCAGAAGAGATATGTGGATAACTGGAGAAAGGATCTATCTTTCGAGGAAGGTGATCATGTTTTTTCAAGGTTTCTCCATGGAAAGGCGTGATGTGATTTGGTAAGAAAGGAAATCTGAGTCCAAGGTTCATTGGAACATATGAAATTATGGAGAGAGTTGGATCAGTTGCATACAGAGTGGCTTTACCTCAGAGTTTATCTCAGGTGCACAATGTTTTTCATGTTTCGATGTTGAGAAAGTATATGCCAGATCCATCTCATGTTTTGAGTCCAGAGGTAGTTCAGCTGGAAGAGAACCTATCTTATGAGGAACAACCGGTCCATATTCTTGACCACAGGAAGCAGGTGTTACAGAATAAGGTGATTCATCAAGTAAAGGTTTTGTGGAAAAACCATATGATTGAAGAGGCAACATGGGAATCTAAAAATGCAATGAGGGTTAAATACCCCCACTTATTTTGATAAGTGAATAAAATTGTGAGGACGTAATTCCCAAAAGGGGGGAAGGATGTAACATACCAGGAAAATAAAGAATAATACATTTTCATATTTATTAATATTTTTGAATTAAATATTAATTTTATTTTAAAGGGGTTGCTATGTTCGATAGCGTACCCGATACGCAACAACGGGTTTGTTTGAAATCGTACGTTGCACACTAGTAATAAAATAATATTATTTTAAATGTTAGTTAACATATAGAGATTGTACTGGAGGGAATGGATAGAAATAACTAAAATATGATTATATATTTTTGTTAAATGTTTTTACATTTATCTAATAAAGGATGGGGGCTTAAAATACGAAAAGAATTCAATATTAGGCTTATATACTCTAATTTTCACAAAAGGTGCACTTATCAACATTTGATGGTGAACAGTCATTAAATATAGTTTTGGTCACTCTTATACATTCCATTGGACCAAATAAAACTCTTCTTTAGAATCGGGACATCAAATATTACTTTGTGTAATTTTTTGGTATTTTTCCGATAGAGTTCATTTTTTATGAATAGTGTAAAATGTTGTATTTTAATTTAATACCTCTTTTTAATATAATTATTTAAAATGATTAGATAATATTTTGAATTGTTTTTTAAGTGCAATTAGAATATATTTTTACCATTTAATCCAATAGTGGTCGTTGGAATTAATTTTATTCTGAAATTGGACTTAAACTGGTGTCAATCTTTTGATACTTATTGTTTCATAAAAACACGCTATTTGTTTTGACAGTGGAAATTAATTATTAAATTAATTAATGAAAAATATATGTTTAAGATTTTGTAAAATGGACTTCATTTTTGAATTCGGAATATCAAATATAGCTTAGGGTGACGTATTGGTATTTTTCTGAAAAACTTCAATTTTTGATGAATAGTGAAACCACTAAGTGGTACTTAAAAAACTGATTTTTCATTTAAATGAAATTTTACCACCTCTGTGTTTTGAATTGCAAAAATCCAACATACATGGTTTTCATTAAGAAGTAAAATGTGGTTCAATGGGACTAAAATAATTTTTTGGTGAATAGTAACTTATTAAGTTTTAATTGCGATTAGAGGTAATTAGTGTAGATTAAGGTAAAAATAATGTTTTAATAATATGAGATGAGATTGACACATGTAATACCCTTATTGGATGTGTCATGGCCGACCAAGAAAATCCCTGGGTCAACTTGGGGACCCCAGGGAGCCACTTTGTTTGGGAAAAGACATAAATAACTTTTTATTAAATGTTAAAGTAAAAATAACACAAACATGAAATGTTTTACTAAAAAAAAATTTACATGGGGTTATACAAATCATATTTTTGATTATAAATAGTAATTGGAAAGATAAAAATATTTCCTACATCATGATAGTTTTTTTATAATTTTTAGACATTAAATAAATTAAATTATTTATGACATCATGATGATACAGCGATAACCTCATTATTTAACGATTTAAATAAAATGGAATGATAATGTAATATCTAAGACCTACTCATGTCCAAAACATATTGGATGAGTGGATTTCGAACCCTTATCAACTTATCCTAGAAATATATCAACGTGGGACCTCTTAAATCCGAATATCATTTTAAAATCAGGTGACTTTTCCTTACTTTCCAAGAGTGCCCCTCCTCTCCTCTTATAAAAGGCTCCCACCTCTACCTCATTACCCACACCTCCAAAGCTTTTGGCTCTACCAACCCCTACACATTTTTTCTCTCCACATCCATCTCTTACTCTTTGAAGCCTCACTATGGGAATAATTCTTCCCAAGGAAGCCTTTGAGATCAAATCAAAGGGAGTTACCCGATTATAAGGTAATGTCTTCACTTGAGTCCTTTTGTTTTATTTTGCTTCTCCAACCCCCTAAAATCTTTTTATTCATTTCTTTTGTAACAACTCCAGTATCTCCAATATACTAGGATTTTTTTATTAGAATATTTCGAACTACACTTACACACATCTACATCTAATGGTTAATTAACATATTGTTTCTGTGGTTGGCGAATTTCTGCCTCACGAAACGATGATTGTTCAATATTCTTTTAAACATATTTAATGGTGGACATTAAGATGTAACTCTATTTATATATGATATATGATATATTTATGTTTTCCTTAAGCTTATGTATTTTTCATTTTGGGAATACCTTTATGGATTCCATTATGGGTAAATGCGATATCTTCATTTAAGGAAGTGCGAACTACCGCCCCCTCAAAGTGATGTGATTCGTTAATGCCGTATGTGGGACGTAAAAAGGATGGATTTAAAGTTATTATATATGATGTTATACTGGAATTATAATATACCTCTATATCATTATTATTTCTTTCAATTAATGTATGAGATAGAAATGAAAGTAGCGTTCATGCGTACGTATGGCTTACCGTCTCCATGAACGGTGCATTTCATTTCTTATCCCCAATGTAATATACTATTATAAATACATATTTATAATGGATATATATAATATATGTAACTTATAAATGATGAATATAATTCTGGAATTAAAATATGCATACCTATCATTTAGTTTTAGTTCCCTTAATATGACATAGAAATGAAAGTAGCGTTCATGCGTACGTACAGCTTACCGTCTCCATGAACGGTGCATTTCATTTCTTACCTCTAAATAATTATGTGATATTATAAGTACATGTATATGCTAGATATATATGATATATATGATATCCAAATCAGGAATGTCATTATGGATAAAGAGAACCTTTGACCACACGAACAACATGTAATTGTATGAAGTCCACTTTCGACTTAAGAACCAAATATTGACAAAACAAACATTATTAACTTAAATGATTACATAATGTATATAACATTATAATAAGTCATATAAAAGTAATAATGAACTTGAAGATGGTTCTTAAGAAAGTAGAAATTAACTCAAGTTTGTTAATCAAAACATTAATGAACGATCGAGTCAAGTCGGACCCGAGGTAAGGGTACTTCTTAACCCAATTTCCGTTCTTTGGGTTAATCTCCTACTTTCAAATTATGTCATGATATTATTATGTCCTATCTTGTATTTTTACTTCCTTTATGTTTAATTATAGTGAATATACATAATAGATCTATTTTATTTACAAAATGATCTTTGTAAGGGACTTCGTATCAATCTCCTTTCATTGAGGCATATTTCATTTTATACACAACTTTATTTTTATACGGTGTATAAACCCCTTTGACTTTTACTTTTATAAAAAAGGAATATTTTTCTACGAATCGTTTTACTAAACGACAAAAAGGAATTTTTTTTATGTACGCGGTGACAATGACCTTTTCCACCGCCGCGAGTATTATTTGGTCTTTGGCTTCCTCAAAAATACATAATGTTTTTAAAATAAAAAAAATACCATATACTATTTTATGTATTTTGGTATTGAAAATGGTTTTGATAAAGGATTCTATTATGTCAATATATTTAAATGATATATTGTGATTGAAATGTGGAAATGTTATCATTCATTTATATTGGTTTTTATGTTTTATGATTTTATATTGGTACTTGGACATTGGACGGGTGGTTACGTGATAAACCATATGACGAGTGGTGCCTTGAATAATAGGACGGGTGGTTACGTTATAACCTCCAATGAATTGGGTATGGAAGTCGGTCGTATGGCTATTACATTAAGTATTTATGGAAGTTGGTCGTACGGCTATTCCATTAAGTGATATGTGTGGAAGTCGACCGTACGGTTATTCCACTTAAGTATGTCTATGTCCCAAGTTACCTTTATATGTTATGTTTTCTTTATATGGGTTTTACGGTAATCCTTTGGTTACAAAAAGGTAAGTAATGATATTTTATTCAGTGAAGAGCTTTTACTACTTCATGAAGGTGAAGGTATTACTTTGATAAATTTATACATGTTTTAATTGATGTTTGAAAAACTAACAGTTTTTATTCTCTGTGTATCCCTTACTGAGATTTTTATGCTCACCCCAAGTTTTTTTTGAAATGTTTGTCACAGGACTTAATGTGGATTAGGGTCAAGGATGTTATTAAGGGAAATTCAGGCTATCTAAAACACGGAACTAGACATGTTTCTTTGTAAGAGTTTTTATTTTGTGGAAACATAGTAGTAGTGTCTACTTTGTAATCATTTGAGATTTAATAGTTATGATCTAATTCTCTAAAACTCTAAACCTGAAAAGATCCTCAATGTGAATTATTCATTTAATTCAATATTAAGTAAGGTTTAAGGCCGGGGCCTTATAAATAGTGTTTAATGTTGGAAATGATTTCAATTATTGAACTAAATGTATAAAATAAATTTGATGTGTAGGATTTTTTCAATTTAATAGTATTTTTGTGATTAGTTGTCATTAATTATATATAATGATTTTTTAAATCGTCTAGATAAATTTTTACATTTAATTGGTATTTAAATTATTATTTTTTTGTGTTGAATAACTTATGTACATGATCTATATTCTATAATCTCATCTGAATTTTTTTAATGAAATACTATATATTTTCTTAATTACAAATATTCTATAAATTTTTTTATGACATTGAAATTGTAATATTCTTTCCCAGTGTTACAATTATGGATAATCTTATTTAAAGTTATGATGTAATGATAATAATAGTGAAATAAAAATCATAAATGATATAAATCATTGACTAAATTAATAAGATCATTAAATTAGGAATGTAATTTATGTTTAAATCATGTATAGGGTGTGTTATGTGTTAATAATTCTGAGATAAAATAATGTTATAATGATGCATATTTTAGTTTATTATCAGGAGGATTTTTCATTTATTGTATTGTTTAAAAAATTAATTTCATAGTAATGAGTATATTATAATATTAAAATAATGTTATAAGAGTTAATACAAATAATTAAATATAGGATTTAGTTACGTTTCAATATGATGTGTGATGTGAGTTTTCTGAAACATTCAATTTTTTGTGATTTCATTGAATTTGAGATTATCTTTGGTAAAAATAATATAATATTGGGAAATCGATGAATAATACATAATATAAGGAAATGTTTGATAATGATATAAAAATAATATTTCTTTTTAAGAAAACATTCTGTGTTTCTGTGTTCGATTTGTAAAATATAATTTGGTAATCTAGACTTTTCTGAAATATTTTATTGTTTTTTCATTATCCGGTGAAATTAAATGGTCTATTGTTATATTTTATTCTATAAATTAAAGTAATTTATGGATGGTTTCATTTTATTTTTTATTATTTTTCAAATTTACAAGATGTTAATCACTACATTCTTTCCCGGGGGTTTTCTACAAAATGAGATAATAACATAAAATGTATTGAATTTTTGTTTATCATTGATTTAAGCCTTATAGAGATGTAGTTTTAAGTGTTTTTTTGTGACATTATATGTTTTTTTATAAATTAATTTATTATTAAATAGATTTAACTGAATATAAAATTTTGAAATTGAGTAAATATGTTATATATATGGAATAGTGTGAAAACATATTAGAAAATAAATTTTTTTGTGAAAACATTTCCATAGATTGTGTGAATGATACTAAAAATATCATTGGGAATTAATAACATGTAATTTATTCTACAATGTGATTCCATTTTACAAATTCAATATATTTATCTAAATTTGATATCATTTAAAAAAATTAAATTCATTATGGAATGATTTATATTATGTCATCGAGATTTATTAAAATTTTTAAAAGATGATCAATTGCATAATTCCTTTGGCCATTTGAATAAATGATTTCATTGACATGAGATCCATGTATTCAGATAATTCATTATTAATTCCCATGAAATAGGGGATTCCATGTTTTTAGATGATGAGATGTTATAATTCCATGAGTTTTTTATAAGGTATGATGGTGACAAATGTGTTGTTCTATATTTTTATACATGTGTCAACTTTGGATTATGTTGGTATAAGTTTAGTTGAGTGTATCAGTTTATCATATTATACATAAATTTCAATTTTTTATGATATTATAAACACATTATATCTTTATAACTAATTCTATGTTATCACAGTAATCACTATTGGATAATATGGGATTTACTGTTTTTGATTAGAAATTTTAATCCCACTCTTTATACGTATGTATATTGTGTACCTAGAAATTATATTATTGAGATTTAAATTATTATATATCATTGTATTGGGCATACGAATTAAAAATTTAATATTTTATTTAATTTACCTATTTATTTAAGTGGAACATGTTAATATAATTGGTTGTATTTATATTTTTATATTTCTTTTTCATATATCTATTGTATAAATTTAAATTTAAATTCTATTATATTGTAGAATATTGTGAAGAAAAATAATGACCATATAATTTTATTTCAAATTTTCAATTTTTTTTCGATAACCTTACAATGAAAAACCATATTTGTTAGTTTTAAGTGATCATAATAAATCATCTACATTATTGATTAATGGATAAAAGGTGGGATGTATTTATATATATCAGTATTATTATCTATTTTCAATAAAATAATTGTTTATTTTTTAGTTTCTAAAATGATTAAAAATATTTTATATCAATCAAATATATCATAATAATTACCCACAAAATACATTCCAATTACCTCATAAGAGACACCACACTTCTTTTTCCCATAGTATCATAACTAACAATTAAAACATCCACATATGATTACGAGAATATATATGATTCCAATAAAAAATATTATTTAATAAACTTAACTTTAAACAACCATATAATAAATATAACATTATCATATACAAAAATATCTAAATATTTAATTTTTTTTGAAATATAATAATTTATTTTTATAATTTAAAATTTGGTAGCATTTATTCAAATAATTTAATTTAATAGTAAAATTATAAGTGTGTGTTATACCAACATTTTTTAATGTTATGTCATTATAGTCATCTCACAAGTGTGGAGGAATTGTAGATCATAAATTTTTTATTTAATTTTAATGATTCATAAAAAATTATTTTTAAAAATACATAAAAATATATTCATGAAAACCATAGTAATTTTAAATCAATAATATAATATTCTAATAATACATTAAACCTGATACAAATAAAATATGGATTTTTTTTAATAATATGATATGGGAACATATTTGGGATAATTTTAGCCTCTAAATTCATTAAAACTATAACATGCAATCCACTAGACAAATAATTCTTATATCGTCTCCATTGATCACTTAACTCCATTGGTTGTGATATCCTCGTAGCCTCACCATTAGGAAAATTATAATGAATGTATAATCCCAACCATTTCATAAGTTGTTTCGACCTCATTTACAGATAAACCTTTTATTCTCTAAGTACTTTTCCTTTGGTTTTTATTGGATTATGTTTCTTTTAAATTGAAGATAAATTGATAGAGGAGTGGTAGAACACAGTTAGAGTATTGTTTTCAGAAAACATTTGACCAATCGCGTCAAACTATGAAAACCATATAGATGAGATTCACATGGATGGAAAATGGATTTTCAAACCATGGTCCCTCATAAGATTAACATTTCACTCTGTTGAGGAGGAACATGTTTATGGTATTCGGTTTGGTGAACTTTGTGACCCTTCTCAAGAAACAGTGCATATTGATATAGTTATCCTAAAAATTAGATGATAGTATCCCTGCCCCATAGTATTCCCCCCATGTTAACCAAACTAATCCAGATAATATTCATTTAATTTTTTTATAAATATAGAATAATTCATAGGGCTACGAACCATCATTCCTAATGATTTTCTGCCCATATTGAAGATCACCACATCTCCCGGTCTGTAAATCATATCTCAGTTTGAATCCTTTCACATTATTATTCTTATACAATAGTTTGTAGAATGTTCACCCTATGGGAATTAAATATTTATCTAGGGTTTTTGATTCATTATGATATTGATTTTGTATCTAGGTTTCAGATCAATAAATAGTTTTTTATCATGTTGTTATCATTCTACTTAAATGGGGACTTTCCATTACTAAGTTATCATCATAATGTTTTGGTGTAGGTGGTCTAAAATGAATTCCCATAGTCTAGATTTCCATTTTTTGTATGGATTATAAACACCAAATGTCAGGTCTTGAAATTGAATCCTGATATCGAATAAATTAACAGATTAAAAAATTTATGGAATCATGGAATTGATTTGATGTATTTTTCTTGTATATATCATTTGGATTACGTTTACGAAAATTGAAATTTTTGGAAGAGATTACTTAATTACAGAATTAATTAATGAATATATTTGTGATAATTAAATTTTTGAATTAGATTAATTAATAGGGTAATTAATTAATGGAAATTGTTAGGTTTATGAAATTTTGGAATTGGATTAATTAAATAGTTTTTGAATTAATGACTAATTGATATAATTACATTTATAATAATTAAATGTCAAAATAATTAATTGGATATGTAAAATTTTAAATATGGATTAATTGGTTATTGAATTAAGTTAAGTTATTTGTTGTGATTATTTAATTTATTGAATTATATTATATAAATACTGAAATAACTAATAGATGTTGTGATTTTGAAATGAGATGATATGGTTAATGTTGTTTACACTTGGTTAATGTGATATATGTTATATTGTGATATTTGGGATATAATTGTGTTGGAAATGTTATACAACATCCAAATTCCATAGTGATAAATTGGTAAATGTGTGTGGGTCGTAGTCTATTTCATCAAATCCCAAATGGATTAATTATTCCGGGAAAAAAATATTGACTCAAGATCCCATGTCTTGTTACTATTAAATAAATGAGTTATAGTTCATGGACTACTGCATCAAATAAATAATTATAAAAATTGAAACCTTTTAATATCAATGTGATGTGTGAATTTAATAACTAATATTACTAATAGGGTTTTTATGTAGAACATCCTCATATATTTGAAAATTAAAATCATCTTGAATTATTTTTAAAATTATAAAAAATATTATGGAAACAAAATAACTTATAGTATTTTATGAGAGGTTAACTGTATTATTGTTAAAAATTTACATTCCTAACTGTGATAGGGATTCAAATATATTTATAATAGATTTATCTATAAATACTATAATTTTTTAAAATATTTTTGGTTCAAATCAATGAAAATTGACATCATTTTTAAAAAATGTTATCTTTCGGAGTCTAAAATGACCATGATAACATAACATATTAATTTTTATGTTTAAAAATTACCCAAAAACAAGAATTATCATTTTTATCATAGTAAAATTCAATTAATTGTCCTCTTAAACAATTCAGATAAGAAAAATAAAAAAAATTAGTACTCTTCTTGGAACCAAAAATAATTTAAGTATTTATTAACCTTGGAATGTAGTTGATCAAAATAACATTAATGGAATGATTATAATTTTATATTATGATATATATTTTCATTATAATTTAAGGCTTAATGCATGATTATGTGATATATATCATGAATTTCCCAAATTTTGAGAACATAATGTTGTAAAAAATATTTTTAATTATCCAATTTGAACTATCAATTTTGGTTAATTTTATTCTCATAGTAGTTTATTTATTTAATTTTTTAGATTCTATATTTGGAGGATGTTGGATGGATATTAACAGATATTATGAAACAATATTATTCATTGTACATGATTTAGAGTCTTGGTTTTGTAAGTATCAACACTCAGTTTCACTTTTCACTGCAGATATGAAATATGTGTCACCTAGAAATTCATATTCTCATGTGTTGTGGATGGAACATACATTCACTAACAATGGAACAAGTTATATTAAGTTTAATATATTTTTTGATAACACATCCACCATTTCATTATGAAAAATCCCATTACATGACTCAAAAGAAAATTACATAGATAAAAGACACCATTTATTTCTGCATCACACATGGAAAAAAGATACCATTTTATAATTTTTTGGAACACATGATAACATGTTGATATTTTGAATAATACTAATAGTTTCGTTATATTGAAATATATTAAATAGAATCTAATAATGGTTAATATCAAATTTTCATTTGTATCGTATTCTTTTTTACTAATATCATTACAATAATGTACTTTTTTTATATGATGTAGTTTATTGGGTTTTTTATTTAAAAAAATTAATTTTCCAATTTTATTAATATTATCAGTGACTTGTGGAAACAAATATTTTCCTAAAGTTTCTTATTAATAAATATTTTATGAAATTCTTTTTTGAATAATAATATTTTCTCAAACTATTAAACTAATGTTTTATAAAAAACATTTGAATTTTTTTCTAATAAAATTAATCATATGTATTATCATTAAAAAAACTGGAGGAATAGGTTATTAGGAAAAAAAATTAATATCATAACATAATTTTTTACTTATTCATGTATTCCTATATATTTTCAAAATTTGATATTATATTTAACATTTCATTATTATATTATTTTAAAAAATAAATTATTTTCACAATCATCCATGTTGTTATAAATTTTAATGATTATGTAATAATAAAATTCATTAGTATGATTAGTATTTTTCATAAAAAATTATGATTTTATTTAATATTATAAATCATTTTAGGATTAATATCAACCATTAAATTAATTTATAGTTCTTAATCAGAGCAATGTGATATCTTAAGAATGAAGGCTTAGAACCAGTCCTATATATAATTTAGTGTGTCACCCTTTTCCTCCAATTTTTTTTATGATTTATTCATACTCCACATATATCCATTTATTTCATAGTCTAATATTTTCTTAATTCTTCTGATCAGATTTTTCTATCATATTCCCAACATTTTTTTGTGAAATTACATCAATAAAATAATTTTTCAAAGCATGATGTGGTAAAACATGGTTCATAAATATGTCATTGTATCAGAAGAAATATTCTATATATAATGTTTTATTAAATCCCATGTATTTAAAATTAAATACGTGAAAATATTGTTTTTACTTACATTATCCAGTAATCTGTAGAATGTTCAATTATAAATACGAAATCATTATCAAATTTTTTTGGATGTCATTGTTTTCAAAATATTTGGGGAAATTTTAACATTATAAATTCAATTTGTTCTTGATCATTTTAAAGTTGCATTGTAAATATAGTCATATCTTACATGTCTTGGGATTCTATAGAAGATTAGTGGTTCTGATAAATAAAAATTTGATTCATAACTATTCACATATTTTGATAATGTTTGAAAAGATTTCATACATAAATCTAGATGTTAATGTATTCTCCATATAGATTCCATGTAATTTTATATTGATAAATTGTGATAGGGATACACATTGAGTTCTTGATATTTTATTTTCAGATTTTCTTATATACATGAGAAATATTAACCTATGAAAGTTAGTTTTTATGTGTATTGAATCCATTAAAAACATCCATGAAGTAAAGAATAAATTTGATTCCTTTTTTCAAAAAAAAAAGTTTTGAAAATTTATATGAATTTTTCAGATAAATAATTAATATCTCGCCTTTATAGAAAACATCTCAAAATTTTGAGAGGAATTCTTGGCCAGAATAAAGATTTCATGTTATTTATATTTTATTGAAATATAATTAAAGCGTGATAATAATATAGAATTTTTTAATAGAAAATAAATGGATCGTAAAAATTGAAATTAGAATCTTATCCTCTTATGTTATATAAGAAAATAATTCCTGTTTGTTTATGACATTAAGATGTTGATTTCTCATAAGACTCTATAAAATTAGTGGATTCATTTTTTAGTGGTTATATAGATGAGTATTTATATTTAAATATAAAAAACTGTGGAATTTAAAAAGGTTGAGAATAGTTTAACGAATAATAATATACAATGAAGTGGATAAATAATAATAAAATTACTATTGAATTAAAATTAATGGGAAATATGATTAAATATTTTGATTATGAATTGTATATTCAATCATTATTGATATCTCAAATATAGGATGCTCAACCAATTACCATAATCAAAATACTATATAATTCCAATCAGAAATTTTCATGCCTATCAATAAATTTTTTAAAAAAAAATTTCAAAGCATTTGTTGTTATTTTTTTAAAATCATAATAGTAAAATAAGAGGAATTTGAATCTCATTTAATTAGTCCCAATGAATAATCAATAAAATAATTTTTTCTGGGAATTATGCTATGAGTGTTTTAGAATCTATGGTAAATTTTCTAAATGGTTTTAATGAAGATTAAATGGAGGTAATAAAAAAGAGTAAATCCCAATAGATCCATCTTCATCATCCACTTATATATCAACTCATTCGGATAAAAAATATAATTTTAGATGTTTCAGTAATTGATGCATAATCATCAAAAGATACAAATCCTGATGCATAATAATCACATTAAAAATTATTGGAAATATATGAAATCAATTAATAAGTTGAAGTGATAAACAATTTTGATGACAAAAATGTTTAAATAATAAAAAAGATAGATGTTGGACTATATAGACATCATATTTGTTATGATTCTTGTAATTAATCAGATAAATTTATATGTAAAACTCAAAAATTGTTTAAATATCTTTCTTAAATAAAGGAATAGATTTAAATTTTAATACTATATATATATATAACATTGTATCTTAGTGCATCAAGAATCAGAATCTTCTGAATGAAAACATTGTGTTATTGAATTTGTTTATGTAATTTATCATTCTGAATAATGAAAATATAAAGTTTTAAATGAAAACTGTAAGGAATAATAAAAAAATTTAGATAATTTTTTAATTTGTTTGAGACTATTATATGGTTATTTGATCGAAAATAAAGATGATTTTGAGAAGGTAAAGAAAGAATATTTTTATACACAATAATCCTTTGTGAGGTATTTATTCATATGGACATCATTCATTCTACTAGGGTTACTCAATTTAGAAATTTAATAAATGAATGAAACAAAGCAATAAAATATAAGGTAGAATGTTATTTTCTAGTCTGAGGTAAAACCCATAGATACATGGTTAGAGAAAAGTTTAATTCAAAAAAACAAAGATGAGCTATTTTATGGAATAATCATAAAATAATTTATTTTAAAAATTATATAATTACTAATTTGTATTTATATAATATAAATAAATATTATAATAAATTGGAAATATTGTTCAAGATGGATTATTGTTTTAAATAAATATAAATAAATAATTAGTGTTTGATTTGAGATTTTTATAATCTATTTATCATGGAAAACAAAAAAATATTATTTATGTTCTCTTTTCATAATGGTATTGATGAATTTGGTATTCAATAAATTTTTATCCCCAAAGCAGTTTAAACAATGTGAATAATCCATCCAATGGAAATGGTATGAATCATTATACATTTAATGAATTGAAAAAAGAACTCCATATACTATAATAAAAAGTTCCACTATGATAATTAAAAATAAAAAAACTTGAGAAATTTTATGAATTGAAAATTACACAACTAGTTTTAATTTAAAATAAAAATTAAAGGAAAAATAAATCCTCAATTAATAGAACTGATTCACACAAGGTATACCAATTCATGATAATTGGTAATGTGTAGTTAAATTTATATCATATTTAAAAAATCATGATTGAAATGACCCATGATTAAAGTGGTCCTAACTGAACGATGGGAGTGGTGCCTTAGATATTGATTCTTATTATTCCCAAGAAATTATGTATTATTCATCAAAATTTCGGGCATGTTAATATGTGAACATATATGCTTCACTAATCATTAAAAAACTCACAATTCCAAAATTCACATAATCCAGATAATTGTTTTTCACATTTGGAAATTTACATGTATTCTAGTGATAACACAATGTGTAAATGTTGCACCGTGAGTATTGAATTCTTGAAGTAAATGATTTTTTGGACATCAATACAAGAATAACCACCTCGAACAAGAGGTTCACATTGTGAAACTTGTTTTCTTCATTTCAATATTATATCCCCTACATTTCGATATCTATTACTTTCATGACATTCACTATATAATGAAAT
The DNA here is from genome assembly GCA_963277665.1 of Viscum album. Taxonomy (NCBI): domain Eukaryota; kingdom Viridiplantae; phylum Streptophyta; class Magnoliopsida; order Santalales; family Viscaceae; genus Viscum; species Viscum album. Next base: position 573,770,526 of record OY728161.1, on the reverse strand, counting down.
GTATTGATTATATGAAATGAATGGAATATTCATCTCCATATGTATTGTTTTACATTTCTATTATGTTATATTCCTTACATGTTGTCCATGATCATCCTCCTTTGTGAAATTTTTTCATTTATATGGATTTGGTGATCATTTCTACGTCATTTTCCTAGTTCCCATAACATATAACATCTAGAAAAAAATAATGAAAAAATAGGTTCACATTAATTAATTACTAATTAAATACTTCAAATTGAATGATTTTTTATCAAAATTGTATACAATATAATGAAAAATAAAATCCCCCACACAAGTAATCTTACTTTTCTTGATGGAAGGAATGCCAATAGGAAATAATGAATGTTCACCATAATATGATTTAAAAAATGTTAATAAGATAAATTTATTTAATGGAAATGTATATATCTGAGAATCCGACATGGAGGTTCCATAAATGACTCATTTTTCTGTATAAATAAATCTGTCATGTATTTTATTTCTCATTTTTTGAAATAGGCATGAATTATTCATTTATCCTTTTTAATTTTTCAATTCATTATAAATTTAAAAAAATTAAATTTCCTCAAGTGATTTTTTCCAATCTTCCCCATGGTGAACTAGAATATAGTGATTCACATACCTCAAAAACATGTCTTATACCATAGGATTTTGGGGAATTTAGTGTCTCTAGATTTTATGGAAGAAATCACATACAATTATGGTGTACTAAACATTTAGGATCAAATGACTATATGGCTGAGGGATGTTATGTAAATTATTTAAATAAATTAATGATGAAAAAAAGATTTCACTCCAATGTACAATGAATGATAATCAAAATCCTTCAATGAATGTTTCCTCTTCCCCATGTATCTCAAGGAAGGCTCGTAAAAATATTGAATTCAATAATTGAAATACCATAACAAAAAATCCCATCACAATATTAATTTTAAGAGAAATAATATGATCACATTTCATGAAATAGTGATTTTTTATTTTCTGTAGACATAACAATTTAATATCAACTATATGTGTGATAAATACCTTGAATTTTCCTTCAAATGATCTCATTAAATTCTCCGCACACATATTCCTTAAAAAATATTCATCCCTTTATTGACTCTCCTTTTTTTCACATTGTCTAAAAGAATGGGAATGGAAATGACTTAGCACAAATTGATTCATCCTTTGAAGAAAACAACAAAATTCAACAAAGGCACGAACAAGGCTTCAATAGCAAATGTGCCACACAAGTTCCATCACTGTCATGCATGTATACTTGCACGATGCATAATGGTCATTCAAGTGACTTGCACGCCCTAAAGGATAACCACATGGGTCTTCATAAGCCTATAAATATACCCTGTAGGCCCCCCATTCGGGAAGGAATTTTTTCCAGAATTCAGATTTGAGATCTCGGCACCATAGTCTCTTCTAAAAGCTTCTGAAACACTTCTATGGTAATTTTTTACCCATAATAGAAGATATAAAGAGGGGGAGGGATGCCTAAGTGTTGAAACTCATAAACACTTGCATGCCTGAGTGGCCAGTCCTTAAGGGAAATGGCCACACTTGAGGGTTGCCTAAACTCCTTCAATAGAACTTGCACGCCACTTTTCTGGAAGAACCTCAAGATGATTCTAAAGGCGTGAACCCAGAGTCTCTCACGTTTTACCCTGCTGGTTATCTGTCACTCAAGTTCCCATGTAACAGCCCAAGATTTTATGAAAAATATTCTTTTTAATTTCACTAATGTCTTGTGTTATACGCTACACCAAAAGGAGCTTGCACAACACGCATCCTTGACTTGCCTTTCATTACACGCAATTGCGACCTTCCTCGATAGCGTGTGTAATACGCAATACTGAGTTTCACTAAACAACGATATGCTATTAAAATATTATTAAAACTAGCCGTTATGAATAGTAATAACCACTTTTTAAAATTCTGTAAATCTTATTTTTCAAAATGAACTTCATTTTTGGATTCGGAGTATCGAATTTAGCCTAAGGTGAAATTTTGGTACTTTTCGGATAACTTTCATATTCTGATGAATAGTGAAAATTACTAATTTATAATTAAAAACAACTTTTTTAATCGAAATAATTAATAGTGATAAATTATTAATTTGAGTGGTTTTAAAGTATATTTAGAATATATTTTTACAATTTAATACAATGTTGGTCATTGGATGTAATTTCACATTTAAACCAGACGTAATCAAATGTCAATCTTTTGATAGATATTGTTTCTTAAAAACACGCTATTTGTTTTAACAGCGGGATTTAATTATAAATTTAATTAATGCAATTTCTATGTTATGAATTTGGTAAAATAGACTTCATTTTTTAATTCGGAATATAAAATATAGCTTAGGATGAATTTTTGGCATTGTTCTGAAAAACATCAATTTTTGATGAATAGTGAAACTACTAAGTGGTAGGTTAAAAACTGAATTTTGTATAAAACTTAATTTTACCGCTTCTGTGAATGGAATTTTGAAAATCCTAGAGACACGGTTAATATCAAGGACTAAAATGTGGTTCAATGAGATGAAAATAATTTTTTGGTGAATAGTAACTTTTTACTATTTTTACCGCGGTTAATAGTAAATAGGGTAACTAAGGGTAAATATGATATCAATATTACCCTAACACATGTCCTAATTCTATTGGACAAGTGTAATTCGACCAAAAACAAACTTAGGAATAAAATATGACCATTTAGGCCCACTTGGATTAGATTAGGACATTTATTATTAATTTATTTAAAGAAGGGTTAAAATAGTTAAAATCAAAGTTTAATAAGTAAATCATTTTTAATATGGGGTTATACATAAGATAAATTCTACTATAAATATTCATTAGAAAGATAAAAAGATTTCCTACATAATGGTATTTTATTTGTAATTTTTAGACATCAAATAATTTAATTAATCTATGACACAAAGATGATGCAGTAATTATCTTATTTATGAAATATTGACATAATTGATGTTATAAACACCAAATTAAATGTAATTTGAGAATTTTTATTAATTCCACTAATTTTCTAGGTTACTATGATATATTAATGTTGATTTAATCAACTTGGTTCGAACATTTAATTCTGGTATGACTTTCACAAAAATCATATATCAAATAGTGTCAAAATTGACACAAAATAGTTTTTAAATAAAATATTATATTATTAATTGTTATTTTATTCCTAAAAATCTAAGGTTCGACCAAATGACTTAGATAAGGATATATATATTAATAATAAACAATTTGGGGTTCGTTTGGCATGTTATAGTAAGTGTATTAACCATATAGTGAAAGAAAACAAAAAGACACGGTAAAAGTTAAATTATTTAACTTAGAGTTAAATCTAATTGATAAGGTTTAAAATAAGATCCAAACATGCCTAAATTTGATTGGTTGATTATATTACAACCCTATCTCATCTAAGCTTCGAATATGAGTCATTTTTGGAGGTTTTTAAGTGGGGTTAGATTTATTATAAAATAATATTTTGAGATATTCCTAAGGTGCCCCTCTCCTCCCTTATAAAAGGACACCTCCTCCCCCTCCTCATCACACCAATTTGAGCACTCAAGCTCGGCCAACCCCTGCCAAAATCTCTTCTCCACTTCCCTAGAAACATCCTAGAGGTTCTGGTCTTACTCAAAGACCAATTTTAGTTCCCTAAGAGGAGGTCTCCAAAAGGCGCTTCAAAGAAGAGGTAATTACCGTTACCAATTCTTTCATCTTTATTTCTTCTTCCACTTCTTCTTCTTAGGTTGTTTCATTATGAAGTAATAACATCAGTATCACTCATATACTGATATGTTATTATAAGTATGAAACAACCCTATTTCACCATCTATCCATCCTACGGAAAAAGAAATCACCGCGCGTGCGTACGTACGGAATACCGTCTCCACGCCGTGGTGTAATCTATTTTCCACCACCACCTTACATGGATGAGTATAATGGTGTAAAGAATAACTATACATAGTTATTAAAACATCATATTGATTCTGATATATTGTATAATTCACTCCAATTCAATTCAATAGAAATGATATTATCGCTCGTGCGTACGTACGGACTACCGTCTCCACGACGCGATGAGATTCATTCTCCATGTTAACCATTTAAGAATGATTATAATGTATATATAAGAAATAATAATGAAATATATGACATTATAAAGCTACTGGATTTATGTATATATATACATATTTATGTCATCTACATACTTCCATTTCAAGACAATAAGGAAAGGAAAACAGCGTTCATGCGTACGTACGGACTACCGTCTCCATGAACGGTGTTTTTCATTTTATTTATCTATCTATTATATATATATATATACTGAATATATATGATATATAAATAATATTTTATATTCTGGAAGTAAGTAAATCATGATATAAGTAATAATGATGTCAAGAACAACAAGTCAAAACACCTACGATAAATGAAACGATTTTACCCAAAACGCTTCTTTAACATGGAATTTACAAAAGAACGGGTAATATAATGTCATAAGTGAACAATATATGATATCATAACAATGAATATGATTCTGTAATTAGTCAATGACATTATTTAAATCATTATACAGAAGGTTCGGACACATACGAAGCAAATCGGACCTAAGGTAAGGGAAATATCACAATCTCATTTTTATCCGAGATTGTTTATTCGTAAGTATTTACTGGGGTGTATTTTATCATCCACATCCATGTTCCCTCAATATGTAATATTGTTTCCATCCACTTGAAATAGTTTAAATCCAATTTTACCCTTAGGTGAGTTTTTAGTAAAGAATATGAAAGGAATCTTTTGTCGTTTTTTTTCCGTACGAGGTACTTTTTGACTTTTCCGACAAAAGTACGAAGAATGTTTTTTTTAACTTATACGGCATGAATGGATTTTTAAAACATTACTTCAAAGAAGCTTCCTTTACAAGTTTTCAAGTTTATTTTTAATCAACTTCTTTTATTTTAAAGTTGTATGACATGTTATGAAAGGAAAAATGTTTTTGAAGAAGAAAGGATATTTTCCTCAAGAATTCAATACAAGTGTTTTATCAAAATTATTTTCCATCTAAGATAATAAAGGGTTCTGTTTCTATCCATATTTTTACATTGTTTTGACTATGTTGTGATGGAATTATGATTATGAATTCCTTTATCATATATGAATTGATTTATGATGTCATGATGTTTCAAGAATCCCATTTTTGTTACATGTGTTATGTGATGATGTATGTTTTATGATTATGTGGCACACATAAGAAAGGATTCATTATAAGATGGGTGGGACCTATATCTCCCTCCAATGCATTGGGTAAAGATTTCATATCTCATGAGATAGACATAGCTGGAATGGTAGGTTATACCGGTTCAGTGAAACAGGACTGAAACGAGGATTACTCGATTCAGAAAGGGACTTTGTCCACTAAGATAGTCTTGGCAATGATTCTTGACTAACAAGAAATGATTCTATATGATTATGTGTGTATGCCACAATGAGTAATGTTTTATGTTATGATTTCATTTCACTACTATGATTTATCCCATGTTATGAAATTATGCTCTCTTTTGCAGGTTAAGATTTCCAAAAATGTTATGTTCTTATGAAAATTATGTGATTGATATTTCCTTTGTTTACCCTTACTGAGCATTTGAGCTCACCCTTTTGATGTTTTCTTTTCCCCAGGATATAAAGAAAGGTTTTAGGTAAAAAAAAAGGGGAAGATCTTTATGGGAGATATTGAAGATCTTTCACCACGATTAGAAGATTATGTTCCGAGTTTCCAAAGACACTAAACTATTACGATCCTTGTGTGTGTGTGTTTTTGTTATGTACTAAGTATTCCGCAAAAGTAATGTAAAGTCTATGTACGTCAAGATACGGGTCTCTACAGTTGGTATCAGAGGAAAGGTTTAGTCAACCTTTGGAAACTAGGATGCGAAAACGTTAGTGAGATCCCTAGAAATATTTCTAAGGTATGTCTAGGGATGTCCCTAGGGATAAGTATACGTATAGGTTATAGTAATAGAATTACGCTAACGATCATAGAATTAAACCTAAGATGTTGGATATTGAAGGTACTCCCCCTTTATTATGTTGTTTTCCCTAGCATGATTTTTGCCTCTCACACTATTCTTTTTGGGTTTTAGACGATGGCTGGAACCCGAAGGAACCGTGTTGATCAATGCAATGGACAATGCAATGATTGCCCTCCTGAACAAACAAATGTTATGGGAGATGGAGTGCAAAATCTTATTGCTATACTTACACAAGCTATGAATCATTCTGGACTTCCAAATGAGCAAAGAAGGGAACAATATTCTATTGAGTCCTTCATGAGGCAACGTCCACCTTCTTTCAGTGGGTCTACTGATCCATTAGTTGCTGAACAATGGATTAGTACTACTGAAAAGATATTTTCAGTTCTTCAATGTTCTGAACATGATAAAGTCATCTTAGCAGTATATCGTTTGGAAGGTGAAGCTGATCAATGGTGGAATCTTATCAAGAATACGAGGCCAAGAGATGAAATTGAGTCCATGGAATGGGACGAGTTCAAGAACTTGTTTTTCAGTAAGTACTTCCCTCGTATTCTTCGAACAAAGATGGAGAAAGAGTTTCTTGAACTGAAGCAAAGGGACGATGAATCTGTTGGTACCTATGAAGCAAATTTTACAAGACTTTCAAGGTATGCTTCTGGAATTATCATTCAACCTGAAAGTAAAGTTGATCGATTTTTCAGTGGCTTAAAACCAAGTCTTCGAAGGGCATTAGCTATAAGAGACTTCAGTAGCTATGAAGAAATTGTGCGTTGTGCTATCAAGGTAGAAATGGAAGTTGGTGTTACATATCCATCTCATGGTTTTGACAAGAAACGAAAGATGGAGTTCAAGGAGAAATCTCAGAATAATGATAAAAAGAAGATGAATGTTTCCTTATGCACAAAGTGTGGGAAGAAGCATGGTGGAGATTGTCTTAAAGGGACTAGAAAATGTTTTAAGTGTGGAAAAGAAGGTCATCGAGCAGCTGAGTGTCTAAGTAATGGAAAAAGGGTTTCTAATGATGTGAATAAAGCAAACACTGCAGAGAACGCACCACCAACACTTCAATGCTTCAAGTGCAAGGAAATGGGGCATTATGCTAATAATTTCCCTAATCCAAGGGTTAGTGATGATCAACATGAGCAACCACTGAAGGCAAAGGACAAAGGGAAATCACATGCGATCACTATTGGAAATGTTGAATATGACAACGATGTGGTGGAATGATTAAGTGTTTATGTAATGGGATTCCAAAATAATGTTGTATCATTGAGTATTGCAATATTTATTGATGTGGTATTAAAAGTGATTGAGATATTTTTTGGAAATAAGATGATATGCGAAAAAATGAAATGTTTAATAGTATTCATGAGCTCATGATTAATATAAGGACTAATTGATATCATGGTTTGAGTATATAGAATTTTGAGGATTTTGGTATGTGGAAAGTGTTAACTTTTAACTGCACTCATGTTTTCACTAAGGTATTCAAGAGAATACACGATTAAGGACTTTGAGTGTTTGGAATGTGACCAACAAGACATATCTTATGATATGTGGGGATCAACGACAGTATTAAATCTCTGGTAATCGTTGTCACTATATTATGAGAGTGGACTGCAGTATTATGTATAAGCCTAAAGATTAGACTGGATTATGTTGGACATAAGTTAGTATTGTTTAAGGATAGAAGATTTTCGATATTATTGATGGGATGTTATAGTAACGTAGTTTTAGAAAAAGGGACAACCTGCAGGACGGGCGATAGCCCATCGCTTCGGACAAGGCTGTGGGAATCGAACCCAGAACCGAAGTGCGACTGGCCTTTATCACCTACCACTGACCTACAGGAAGTCCCTGTTTAGTAGAAACTAGTTTTATTATATTAAGCAGTATGATATATGAAGTATAAGTCCATTTTAGGAACCATATATGATTAATCTCACTATAGAATGACTTATGTATATTTAATAACTTTTGCTAACCTTATGTTTGAGACAGATGGAATGAACAGTCATTCTATCACATGATCTGTTAACACTTCACGAATAACAAATTCAACTTCATTTATTTAAGAGATGAAGTGGAAATTGTTCAAGGCACGAACAACAGTGAGATTGTACCAAAGTAAAGTAAGTATTTATTCTAATTCAAATTTTCAACTTTAGGGAAATGATCTTGAAAACCAAAAATGTTGTCCTAGTGATCTTATACATGATGAATCAGATGGTACCTTATATCATCACAAATCTATGGATTTGTGATTACTGGCTTTTCCATAGCCATGTTCTCTACCACTCTCCATCAGAACATGATGGTTAGATTTCTCTTCCATATCCATATTTTTACCTATGTGGAAACCCAGCGATTAGTTTATTTGGGTAATCGTTACATTTCATACTTTAGTTTTTAAAGCCAAGTTTTGGTATTCCCTTTTACGATGTGGGTTTCTATTAAAGAAACTTTCGAATAGTAAACCATTTATAACCCCGACGAATTTCGAGGGCGAAATTCATTTTCAGGGGGTAGAATGTAACAGCCCAAGATTTTATGAAAAATATTCTTTTTAATTTCACTAATGTCTTGTGTTATACGCTACACCAAAAGGAGCTTGCACAACACGCATCCTTGACTTGCCTTGCATTACACGAAATCGCGACCTTCCTCGATAGCGTGTGTAATACGCAATACTGAGTTTCACTAAACAACGATATGCTATTAAAATATTATTAAAACTAGCCGTTATGAATAGTAATAACCACTTTTTAAAATTCTGTAAATCTTATTTTTCAAAATGAACTTCATTTTTGGATTCGGAGTATCGAATTTAGCCTAAGGTGAAATTTTGGTACTTTTCGGATAACTTTCATATTCTGATGAATAGTGAAAATTACTAATTTATAATTAAAACAACTTTTTTAATCGAAATAATTAATAGTGATAAATTATTAATTTTAGTGGTTTTAAATTATATTTAGAATATATTTTTACAATTTAATACAATGTTGGTCATTGGATGTAATTTCACATTTAAACCAGACGTAATCAAATGTCAATCTTTTGATAGATATTGTTTCTTAAAAACACGCTATTTGTTTTAACAGCGGGATTTAATTATAAATTTAATTAATGTAATTTCTATGTTATGAATTTGGTAAAATAGACTTCATTTTTGAATTCGGAATATGAAATATAGCTTAGGATGAAATTTTGTCATTGTTCTGAAAAACATCAATTTTTGATGAATAGTGAAACTACTAAGTGGTAGGTTAAAAACTGAATTTTGTATAAAACTTAATTTTACCGCTTCTGTGAATGGAATTTTGAAAATCCGAGAGACACGGTTAATATCAAGGACTAAAATGTGGTTCAATGAGATGAAAATAATTTTTTGGTGAATAGTAACTTTTTACTATTTTTACCGCGGTTAATAGTAAATAGGGTAACTAAGGGTAAATATGATATCAATATTACCCTAACACATGTCCTAATTCTATTGGACAAGTGTAATTCGACCAAAAACAAACTTAGGAATAAAATATGACCATTTAGGCCCACTTGGATTAGATTAGGACATTTATTATTAATTTATTTAAAGAAGGGTTAAAATAGTTAAAATCAAAGTTTAATAAGTAAATCATTTTTAATATGGGGTTATACATAAGATAAATTCGACTATAAATATTCATTAGAAAGATAAAAAGATTTCCTACATAATGGTATTTTATTTGTAATTTTTAGACATCAAATAATTTAATTAATCTATGACACAAAGATGATGCAGTAATTATCTTATTTATGAAATATTGACATAATTGATGTTATAAACACCAAATTAAATGTAATTTGAGAATTTTTATGAATTCCACTAATTTTCTAGGTTACTATGATATATTAATGTTGATTTAATCAACTTGGTTCGAACATTTAATTCTGTTATGACTTTCACAAAAATCATATATCAAATAGTGTCAAAATTGACACAAAATAGTTTTTAAATCAAATATTATATTATTAATTGTTATTTTATTCCTAAAAATCTAAGGTTCGGCCAAATGACTTAGATAAGGATATATATATTAATAATAAACAATTTGGGGTTCGTTTGGCATGTTATAGTAAGTGTATTAACCATATAGTGAAAGAAAACAAAAAGACACGGTAAAAGTTACATTATTTAACTTAGAGTTAAATCTAATTGATAAGGTTTAAAATAAGATCCAAACATGTCTAAATTTGATTGGTTGATGATATTACAACCCTATCTCATCTAAGCTTCCAATATGAGTCATTTTTGGAGGTTTTGAAGTGGGGTTAGATTTATTATAAAATAATATTTTGAGATATTCCTAAGGTGCCCCTCTCCTCCCTTATAAAAGGACACCTCCTCCCCCTCCTCCTCACACCAATTTGAGCCCTAAAGCTCGGCCAAACCCTGCCAAAATCTCTTCTCCACTTCCCTAGCAACATCCTAGTGGTTCTGGTCTTACTCAAAGACCAATTTTAGTTCCCTAAGAGGAGGTCTCCAAAAGGCGCTTCAAAGAAGAGGTAATTACCGTTACCAATTCTTTCATCTTTATTTCTTCTTCCACTTCTTCTTCTTAGGTTGTTTCATTATGAAGTAATAACATCAGTATCACTCATATACTGATATGTTATTATAAGTATGAAACAACCCTATTTCACCATCTATCCATCCTACGGAAAAAGAAATCACTGCGCGTGCGTACGTACGGAATACCGTCTCCACGCCGTGGTGTAATCTATTTTCCACCACCACCTTACATGGATGGGTATAATGGTGTAAAGAATAACTATACATAGTTATTACAACATCATATTGATTCTGATATATTGTATAATTCACTCCAATTCAATTCAATAGAAATGATATCATCGCTCCTGCGTACGTACGGACTACCGTCTCCACGACGCGATGAGATTCATTCTCCATGTTAACCATTTAAGAATGATTATAATGTATATATAAGAAATAATAATGAAATATATGACATTATAAAGCTACTGGATTTATTTATATATATACATATGTATGTCATCTACTTACTTCCATTTCAAGACAATAAGGAAAGGAAAACAGCGTTCATGCGTACGTACGGACTACCGTCTCCATGAACGGTGTTTTTCATTTTATTTATCTATCTATTATATATATATATATACTGAATATATATGATATATAAATCATATTTTATATTCTGGAAGTAATTAAATCATGATATAAGTAATAATGATGTCAAGAACAACAAGTCAAAACACCTACGATAAATGAAACGATTTTACCCAAAACGCTTCTTTAACATGGAATTTACAAAAGAACGGGTAATATAATGTCATAAGTGAACAATATATGATATCATAACAATGAATATGATTCTGTAATAAGTCAATGACATTATTTTAATCATTATACAGGAGGTTCGGACACATACGAAGCAAATCGGACCTAAGGTAAGGGAAATATCACAATCTCATTTTTATCCGAGATTGTTTATTCGTAAGTATTTACTGGGGTGTATTTTATCATCCACATCCATGTTCCCTCAATATGTAATATTGTTTCCATCCACTTGAAATAGTTTAAATCCAATTTTACCCTTAGGTGAGTTTTTAGTAAAGAATATGAAAGGAATCTTTTGTCGTTTTTTTTTCGTACGAGGTACTTTTTGACTTTTCCGACAAAAGTACGAAGAATGTTTTTTTTAACTTATACGGCATGAATGGATTTTTAAAACATTACTTCAAAGAAGATTCCTTTACAAGTTTTCAAGTTTATTTTTAATCAACTTCTTTTATTTTAAAGTTGTATGACATGTTATGAAAGGAAAAATGTTTTTGAAGAAGAAAGGATATTTTCCTCAAGAATTCAATACAAGTGTTTTATCAAAATTATTTTCCATCTAAGATAATAAAGGGTTCTGTTTCTATCCATATTTTTACATTGTTTTGACTATGTTGTGATGGAATTATGTTTATGAATTCCTTTATCATATATGAATTGATTTATGATGTCATGATGTTTCAAGAATCCCATTTTTGTTACATGTGTTATGTGATGATGTATGTTTTATGATTATGTGGCACACATAAGAAAGGATTCATTATAAGATGGGTGGGACCTATATCTCCCTCCAATGCATTGGGTAAAGATTTCATATCTCATGAGATAGACATGGCTGGAATGGTAGGTTATACCGGTTCAGTGAAACAGGACTGAAACGAGGATTACTCGATTCAGAAAGGGACTTTGTCCACTAAGATAGTCTTGGCAATGAGTCTTGACTAACAAGAAATGATTCTCTATGATTATGTGTGTATGCCACAATGAGTAATGTTTTAAGTTATGATTTCATTTCACTACTATGATTTATCCCATGTTACGAAATTATGCTCTCTTTTGCAGGTTAAGATTTCCAAAAATGTTATGTTCTTATGAAAATTATGTGATTGATATTTCCTTTGTTTACCATTACTGAGCATTTGAGCTCACCCTTTTGATGTTTTCTTTTCCCCAGGATATAAAGAAAGGTTTTAGGTAAAAAAAAGGGGAAGATCTTTATGGGAGATATTGAAGATCTTTCACCATGATTAGAAGATTACGTTCCGAGTTTCCAAAGACACTAAACTATTACGATCCTTGTGTGTGTGTGTTTTTGTTATGTACTAAGTATTCCGCAAAAGTAATGTAAAGTCTATGTACGTCAAGATACGGGTCTCTACAACCCATGTGTCGCGCAAGTATACCTACGCGACCGAACTTGTGCGCCCACGTAGTACCTGCGCGCCTTCCAGGACTTGCGCGCCCCTGCCTTTTTTGGTGCCCTTCTTGCCCATTTCACCCCGCTTAAGCCATTCCACTTCTCCTATTCCGGATTCAGTCTTTAAGACACTCTTCAAAGCCATTTATGGCATTATTTATTGGTTTGAATTTCTTATCTGAAAGGAATTCCGTGGAATATCTCTCAAAATATAGTGATTTACACTTCTTTTTTTCACTAAAGATTATGATTTCATTCATTCAACCTCATCCTTTAAGATGAGATAATTCTTAACCTAGGCCTCTTTTTCAGTAATAAGCCCCAATCATAATTCTTAAGTTAGGCCTCCTTTTCAAGAATAACCCCAGTCATAATTCTTAAGTTGGGCCTCCTTTTCAGGAATAAGCCCCAGTCATAATTCTAAAGTTGGTCCTCCTTTTCAGGAATAATCCCTAGTCATAATTCGTAAGTAGCACCTCCTTTTCAGAAATAAGCCCCCGTCATAATTCTTACGTTGGTCCTACTTTTTAGGAATAATCCCCAGTCATAATTTTTAACCTGGGCCTCTTTTTCAGGAATAAGCCCCAGTCTCAAATATGGGCCTCCTTTTCAGGAATAATCTCCAGTCTCAAATCTGGTCATCCTCCTTAGGATTATTCCCCAAGTCTTAAAAATGGGCATCCTCCTAAGGAGTAAGCCCCAAGTCCCTTAATTTTTTAAGTCGCTTAACCTGGGTCTCCTTTTCAGGAGTAAGCCCCAGTTTTAATTTCTATTTACCAGTCCTAATTTACCATTGATCTGGGATTCCTTCTCAGAAGTAAAACCCAATCATAAGTCCTCTCCTAATTTGTGCCTCCTTTTCAGGAGTAAGCCCCAAGTTAGAGTATTCAAATCTCCATGAAGCACATATACCTTTATGGACCCTATTCCTGGATTTCTTCCCTGATGTAAATCCTAATCTTCATTTATCTGGGCAGTCATACATACATAAGTCCCACATAATTTCTTATGATTTCAGCTTTCATGGACCAATTGTCTAATATTTACCAATACCTCTTGTTTCTCACACCGATCATGAATCATGTGAGATTAGAGTGTAAAATTAATTTTGACATCATTCTTTGATCCATCAATCATAAACATCATACTCCCTTACTCGAACTACGTGGGTTATGATTTCTTTTCTAAACAAAGGATACATAGGTAACCCATCTGGGGGTTCGATCCCAACTCTGAAATAATCCATATCCTTCTGAATGACAATAAACTTCAAGTGCCCCACTGAGTTGCTTTAAAACCATCATGGTCATCATAATGACCAAGAGACTTCTATATAAATGTGTCGAAGGATACCACTGACCAAGAATTTCTAATAGATATAGACGGTTCTCTATCAATGAAGAACCTCGAATACATATAAAAGATTATCTAAATTTCCTACATATTTAATCATTGATTGTCAAATCTAAAAGAAAGATAATTTTATACTTGGTAATGTAATATGGATTCAAGAACATAACTTAAATCTGTAAAGAGAGTCCCAGAGTAGAAAATAATTCCCCTAAAAAAGGTGTGATGAGTCGGACCTCCCATCCTCTCGACCAATGCAAATTCCTATGCCTCATCAGTCCAAACACTAGTGAGCAAATACCATTGGAAAGTAGGTCCAAATGAATGTGGAATCATTAGATGTTTCTGGTTCTTCGAACAAACCCGTTAGAAACTGGTCGGAATGTTTGAACCTCCCATCAAGGAGGTCATCCCCGAATTCCGAGGGAAACAAAAATTGGTGAACCCGACGTGAATCTTTAACAAAGTTAAAATGATGTTTTACCTATTTGATAGGCCCATATTTAAAACGTAATGAGAGGTCCAACAAAAACAATCATTGACATATGTGCTCATCCAAAATATGTAGTGGATGAGTTTATCTTGATTACGTCTGTCATATCAAACATGCACTCTTTTCCAAGATCTTCTGCATTACCAGAATGGATGCTCTCAAGTTCACACCTGTGAATACCACTGCTGGAAATGCCACTGCAGCTACTTCTGCAGGATCATCGTCTGCTCTGAGGATGAAATCACCTACTCAGCGTCTTCAACACTAGGTATCAAATTCGTTGGTTAAGGAGTACCGTCAACATGGTACCATCCCAACTTTGGAGGCTGCCCGACAAGCCCTCCATGTGAACAACTCACACCGGTCGTCTGAACAATAAAAACCAGTGATCAAAAAGCAGGTGGTGCTAACTAACGTCTCCAACTGTTTCGGGTCGTTATACCCAGAACGCAATCACCATTCACTCCCATATTCTGGGGAGGTGAATTAGAAGGTCCCTCAGGGCCTTAATTCAAAGAAGCATGAGTCCTTATTGAGAGATACTATCAAAAATTGACGCCATACTCATGTGGTATTATGCCCTAAACATGATGAGGGTACCGACTCTAGGCATTCGGCTCAGGTTCCTCGAACCCGAGCAGGCAAGACGAACCGCCAGAGGTGGAATCTGGTCAACAGTGAGCAGGTTCTCATCTCTGCCATCTCTGGAGAAGTCAACCAACCTAACTTGGTGTAAAGAAATGAGTGGGAACATACACCTGCCCATTTTAATTCAGTTGTCCAGCTGACTCATCTGGTAGCATCACGCCAATCCCGCCAGGCAATTCCGGCGGAGTACTATAGGTAGAAACATACACCTGTTTATACATCGTTATCTAGTCAGCAGGATCTTATGACTACATATGATGAAGCTCGTCAACTACTTTTGGCGAAGTGTAATCAGCAGGAACATACACCTACTATTATTAATCAAGCCTACCAACAGTCTCCCTTGGTATCATTCAGAGAAGTTAGTCAGAAAGCCCCGAGAACAAACTGCAGGCAGACTCAACTCTCTACCCCCACACTTGAGTACTGTCAAGATTCACTGACAGGAAAAGGAGGACATGAGTAAGCACATACAACTACTCCAAGCACGGAATGGACGTATATCCCCGTTCCGACAGCTGAAGTCACCAAGAATATTTTATCAATGGTGAAAGAGCAGAAGAAAATCCCTGCTCATATTCTAGATGTCATCCAAGATATTATAACAACATCTGCGGCATCTCATGGAAAGACACATAAACCTATCCCTACCATTAGAGTAACACATCAACATCTCACTCCGGAAAAGACACAAACATCTGTTCCAGTCCAAGAGGGTTTTCGGGCATACTCCCCCATATCATACGGATAAGCAAGTTAGGCACATACACCTGATTTCAGTGGAGATCGTCAGCCTAAGCTGGACATCATTCCTGATCAGGCACATACACCTGCTCAGAGCAGCCAAATTCGTCAACAAGTGGTTTCCAAAGCGAGTAAGAAGACGTCTAAAAAATAAACCACCCAACACAGTGAGGAGATCATGTGCCAATCTGTAACAAGGCCTTGCTCGATGCTGGAGTTCTTGAAGCCCTCATGTAATTATCTGTTGGAATCCAATATTCTACTCCCTCATGTCCCAATAGTGGGAACATTAATTCTGAAGGTCTTCAATAGACACTTCCTCCTTATGGCTTGCTTCATGACAATTCGGTCGATCTCAAAGTTTCATCTTCAGATGAGAGCCACAGGAACCCTCTGTGTGGTCAGAAGACCAAGGAGCAAGAGATATCATCTTTTGATGTAACCCATTATGGTGGTCCTCCCTATGATGATGAATTTTGTTTCGAAAGTCCACTCCGCAGTATTGATGCACATTGGCCGGAAAATGATCCAGTGGGCGATGTAGTTCCATGAAAGCCCTCTTATCATGAGGCACTTGAAAATGAGAAACCAGTCATGTATGATGCTTCATTGCTTGCAGGTGAAATATTTTCTCAATCAGAAGATAGACCAGGGTGTTGGTCATTCTCCGAACCACCCCTAAGTCATGCATCTTCTAGTTTGATCAATGATTTCTCTACCAATCTTGATTAATCCGATGAAGCAACATAGGAAACCAAAACTCTGGTCAAATCAGGTAGAAAAATATTCATTTAATGGTAATGAGGAAATGATAAACATGAGAAAACAGCTGGAAAAAGGTGAAGTACCAGTCATGTTTTGGCCTCTGGCTGACTCTTAGTATGACATTCCAAAGATTTTAACGGAAGATTGAATTCATGATATTCGTCTCAATATATGGAAACCTCTTTGTAAGTTGAAGAAGAAAGTATTATCTTATGATGAATATGAAAATCATCTTAAGATAATAGAAGGGTTACAACATCAGATTAAATTGGAATCTCTATTAGTCTCTCGATATCTGAAGGCTGAAAAGTAGCAGAGAGCCCTTCAACATTCATGCCTTCGCGCACTAAGAAGATTGATTCAGTTAATTGCTAATGCCCCATCGGGTATTCATGTCAGAGGATGGGGTGTTCATGGAGCACTAAATTTCACAGTGCTCTCTAGTCAGCAATGCCCGCCAAAAATGGTCTCATGAAATGCTATTGCCCATGGCCGGCCACAGTCAATGGGCTTTATTTGTAATCAAAAGCTTGCCAAAAAACCGACTTCAACTAGTTCCACTCAAAATCAAGCATATAGAGAACAAGTTATTGAATTACTCCTGCATCAAGAAAACGAGAATATTGAACAAGCCTCTCATATAGATAAATCACATCATCAAGTGACAGAAGTGTTGGAAATTATCCAACGGTCCTTTGAACCAGGTGATAAAAGTGGATATATATTAATGCATCCAGTTAATTTCCAGACTAAGGTTCATAAGATCAGGAGATCTTTTATGAATGTCTCAGACATAGCATGTCAAGAGCCATCCCAGCTTGCCAGACATAGGACACTTTTAAATCAACCCTCAGAATCAACAAATAGGATTCAAGGAATTGAGCGGGAACAGCAGGAGCAGCCCAAGTCCACCGGACTGGGGACTTTTTCAAATCATCAATCCCCTCCTCAGAGAAAGTCGGTCTTTTCTCGATTGGGGAAAAAGTATCATGAGGAACGAAGAGGCAAATTATCAGGAGATTCCCTCCAAATTACAGTTCGTCAAGAAGTTCTTGAGGGAACAAATCAAGAAAAGGTAATGTCTCATCAATAAAATGGAAGAAGACAATGTCACATAAATTCTGATAGAAGAGATGTGATACGTTATGCATTGATCAATGTCATCAATGTCATTGTTGCTGATTCACCAGATGAGGGTCACCCAGGGGACTCATATGAAGTGGTTCCTGCTCAAGAAGATGTACGCACCGACACAAATGAAGAAGGTGTGCGTACACGAAATCAATGGATTATTCAGAACCTAGGTAATCCTTCGAGTAACCCACTTTCCCCTCTCCAAAAAGGATCCAAAAAAGGGAGGGGAAAGAATCAGTTTACATATACTCCCTCAAGAGAAGGCCAATCCCTCTCACTAGAGAAAAGGTTTGCACAACTGGATGAAGAAATGAAGGAATTAAGGAGGTTTAATGTAGCACTACTCCAGGGTAGTCTTCTTCATGAGCGTGCTGGAGTCAGTCATCCATGGGAATTTTTTGCAGCTATTGAGATGGATCAAGAATATCCTCCTCTATCAGTAAACCCTCACAGATCTAATCCTACGGGTCATGTGCAGCAACAATTGGTAGTGCTACCATCAGTTGCAGCACCAACCACCACATCATTCCAAGCTCCAGTCATTGCACCTACCCAATTCCAAGTTCAACCGGATGTTTATCAAAATTTTATAACTACCATTTAGTCATTAACAGCTTGGTTAGAAACAATGTAAGGGAAACGTGCGCATGTTCAACCAGAAAAGAAAGTGTACCCTAAATGGGTAGATTCAATCTCTCCTCTATCCAGTTTTCGAAACCCTGTATTCCCTATTTTCAATAGATCAGGCGACCCTGAACAGTATTTGACGCATTACGTGCCTTGTTGTGATCCTATGATGGGAACTCCAGAGAAGCATGAAGTAATAAAACTCAGATGCTTCTTACGGACCTTGCAAGGACCAGCCTTTATCTTGGTACACAAGCTTGCAATCCCAGTCAATTACCGGATGGGAGGATCTCTGTCAAAAATTCCATCTTCAGTTCAGCTCAAATTTTCCAAAGACAATAGTTTTTGATCTTACAAACTGTAAGAAAAGGGAGAATGAAAGGGTCCCAGATTTCATTGCTCCATAGAAGGGATTAACATATTCCCTAATCATAGAAATCCCTCAAGAGGAATTTTTTCCAATATGTGTGGCATATCTGCTTGACGAATTACGCACGATGTTGATACCTTTGAAATACACAGGAGGGTTTCGAGACCTTACTTCAATCACTTAGCAGATTAAAGATTCATTTATACAGGCTAAGGCTAAATCTCGTGTACTTCCATCAGCTCTAGGAAGAAGAATGGGTAAAGCATTAACTGCTACAGTTATGCTTAAACAAACACCTATACATGTTACTACTTCAAAACATTCAAATTCTAAAAGGGCTCCACCTCCTGAGCACCAACAACAAAGGTCGTTTCGTCCATATGATCAAAGAGATCAAAGACGAAAACAATTGGAGGATTTGAAGAGAAAAACATACTCTTTCCAAAATGAACAAGTTCCTGGTTACTTCATTTCGGCTCTGGAAAATAATCTGGTTCAACTGCCAAATCCCAAGAGGCCAAATAAGGAAGGATTTGAAGACCATCCCAATTATTTCCCCTTTCATCAAATTCTGATTCATCCCATCCAGGAGTGTTTTGTATTCAAAGACCTCTTGTAAAAGTTAGTGGACTCGAGACAAATCAAACTGAAAGGATCTTCAGCCTAGGTAGCATGTGTCACTGCTACAGTTACAGAGGAGGAAGGTGAATGGAAAGATGTCAAAAGAAAAAATGCACAGAAGTATGATGATTGGATGGTCAGAAATACAATCAACCAAACTCATGCTATTTTGTGAACAGAATTAATGAAACTGATTGTGTGTTCTGCCATGAATGTTGCGGCAAAACCCTCTTCATCAGAGGGAAAGTCCTCGAAGAAACGACATGATTCAAAGAAAGAAGATGAATCAGAAGAAGATGAGTATGTGTCAAAGCCTACGTTGCCTTTGACTCTGCCAGACTTCATGCCATCTACGTTAAAGCCACGGGCACCACCCCACCAAACAGCATAGCCTAAACAGGCTAATCAGGTAGATACTTCATCAGACGAAGAATTAATCTTCAGTTTTGTTAATATGATTCAATTAATAGATCCATATGCCAGTAGAAATTTTGATTTTGATGAGAATGAATTTATTGTATCAAACAGGGGAATCGGAGGAAGTTCCAGAGGCTTAGGATATAGGGGAAGACGTGGATCTTTTAGAAGCCACTCTTCCAATTCTACCCCTTCTAGAACTGTGTACACAGAAGAAACTCATGGTATATCCCTTCATCGAGCTCAACGAGAACAAGAAAGTTCTTATAACAATAGAAAATTCAGTCCTGGAATAGTTATTCTGGATGATCGGTTGAAGGTTCCATCTTCTTCCTCTCAGCATGTAAATGGATTTAATAGGTCTAATCTTCCCAAACCAGGGATATTTCCAACTCCTATCCCGATACAAGATGCATCAACATCCAAAACATCTGCTTCCAAGGTACATGCTAAAAAACATATTCCTGTTGGGAAACACAGACCTCTGGATCAAAATTATGATGTATTGAAACAATTGGCCCGAGTACTAGCCAGGTTATCAATTCTGGATGCTCTGAATCTGTCAAAAGATCTTCGAGAAGCACTCATCGAGGATTTTTCATGTCTTCAAGAGTTTGAAACGGAATTTAATGCAGCTGAAGTCTATCACATAAAGAATAATCCTGTAAAATTCCATGCAGTAATATCATTTACTTATAATGATGAAGATGATGTTGTGCATTGGCATATTAGAACTTTTTACTTATCTGGAAAGGTCAATGGCGTAGACTTCCGAAGAGCTTTCATTGACAATGGTTTAAGAGTCATCCTCATGCCCATTCGTACGCTTCGTCGATTGGGCCTCACGGAATCTAATTTATCTCCTTCTACCATGATGTTACAAGGATATGTTAAAAATGAACAAGAACCACTGGGCGAAGTTACACTCAGAACTCATTTTGGAGATCTTGTATCCAATTCATATTTCATGGTTTTTGATCAAGACTCAACCTTAAACATCATTCTTGGAAGAACCAAGATACATCAACATGCGGCTATCCCTTCATCATACCATCAATGTCTCAAATATTATTTCGATGGTCAAGTTGGGACATTGTATGGTGATAAGGCCCCATTCAATACATGTGAGCCGCAATACATTGAGGAGGAATTCTATCACATGAAGGAAAGGGAGAAATCCACAACAAAGGAGATTACCAAAGGTAATGCACCATATGGTTTGGAGAAGATTCCAGTAAATCCATTTACACATGTGAATACAGATTATGTGTCTCCTATCAGTCAAATTTACAAGATAGACCCAAATCAAAATACTATTATGGAAAGATCCATAATGTCAATTACGGCAATCGAGCCAGACGACATTGGAGAAATTGGTAACCCATCAAGCAGTGATGAAAGCACAAATGGTGATGTGTTCATTTCATCGGATGAAATCCAACAATTCTATAATTTTCCAATTAGGCCAGAAGAAGTTATAGAAACATTGGAGGTGAAAAATGATGTCGATTTTCAATCCATAATCTCCTCTTTAATACCCAATGATGTCCATTCATCATCAATCGGGTCGGAAATGGATGCTTCTTCTTCAAGATGTTCAAATTTTGACATCTCTTCTGATCATGAAAATTCTGCTTTATCATCTACTATGAAAATAGATTAGGAAGAAATTACACATGATGAAGAAGAAGAGGAAGATCTCAGAGATGCTCCTCTTGTATTTGAAGAGGGTGTCTCTACCACTGTGGATGAACTCAAAGAAATAAATCCGGGTACAAAAGAAGATCCACACCCCACTTTAATTAGTGCGGCCTTGACTCTTGAAGAGAAAGAGATGTATATTTATTTTCTAAAGAAAAATAGAGATATATTTTCTTGGAACTATACAGGAATGTCCGGGCTTGATCCTGAGGTTGCTACTCATCATTTCGGTTTACCAGAAGAACATCAAGGATTTAAGCAAGCTACGAGAAGAACACACTCAACTTATGCTTCCAAAATTAAGGCTGATTTGGATAAGAATATCAAAGCTAAATTCGTCAGAGAAGTTCAATGTCCCAAGTGGTTGGCTAATATTGTCCCTGTAAAGATGAATAATGGACAAATTAGAGTTTTCATCGATTTCAGAGATCTTAATCGGTATTGTCCTATGGATGATTTCCCAGTTCCGATTACAGAACATTTAATTGATGCATCAGCAGGCTATAAAGAACTTTCATTAATGGATGGATATTCCGGATATAATCAGATCTGAATGGCCCTTGAAGACAAGGAATCCACAGCCTTCAGAGCCCCTCAGGGTGTGTTTTGGTACTATGTAATGCCCTTTGGATTAAAGAATGCAGGTGCAACATATCAGTGTTCCATGCATCGTATCTTCCGACCCTTCTTAGGGAAGTTTGTTTAATGCTATGTAGACAATTTGGTGGTTAAATCAAAACAATGTTCAAATCACTTTGCTGATTTGGAAGTCATATTCTGCAAGCTTAGACAACATAATTTGAAGATGAACCCCATAAAATGTGCTTTTGGGGTAACCTCAGGATAATTTCTCAGCATTGTTGTATGTCATCGTGGTATTCAAGTTGATCCTGAGATGACCAAGTCAATCCTTGGAATGTCACCTCCTCGACATTTGAATGAATTAAGAGGACTTCAAGGAAACATAGCCTATATTCGGTGTTTCATCTCCAATTTGGTAGGAAAAAGATTACCCTTCACCAAATTGATGAAGAAGGGACTCACTTACCAGTGGGCTGAAGAATGTCAGGAAGCATTTGATATTCTCATGAAATACCTCTTGAATCCACTGGTACTCATGCCACCTGTTGAAGGAAGACCACTTATCCTCTATGTGATAGCTCTAGAGCGATCATTGGGTGCCTTTCTTGCTCAAAAGAATGTTGCTGGGAATGAAAACATAATCTACTATCTCAGTCGAACTATGCTTGAATAAGAAAACCGGTATTCAAGTATTGAGAAATGCTACCTGGCATTAATCATTGCAGTACATAAGTTGAGACACAACCTGCAATATCATGAGGTCTAATTGGTATCTCACAAAAACCCACTCAAATTCATCCTTATTCGTCTGATGCTTACAGGACGTCTAGAAAGGTGGGCTGTTATTTTTCAGCAATTTGACATTCAGTATGCGTCTCAAAAGGCGATAAAGGGCCAAGCTCTGGCTGATTTCCTGGATGAGCACCCTTCAGTGGAAGACACATCTTCAGATATTGAACTCCCTCATGACGAAGTCTTCTCTATTCAAGAAAGTCCTCAGGCATGGGAAATTTATTGTGATGGTGCTTCCAGAAGTCCAACAGGGAGGAAAATGGATAATCCTAAATTCAACAAAGTTGGCTTAGTAATTATGATCATTTCTTCAAAAAAAAAAGCTATGTTGACTTATTCCTTCTTATTGTGGGAATATGGTACCAATAATGAAGCAAAATACCAAGCTCTCATTGCAGCTTGTAATTAGCGCATCAAATACAAGTGAATCACTCAAAGTTGAAAGGTGATTTATACCTAGTAATCAAACAAGTCAATAAAGATTATGCCATCAGAAAAGTAAAACTAATCCCTTTGTATGATTACATCAGAATGTTAATGGAGGAATTCCCTTTGGAAGCCACATTTTATTATGTCCCAAGATCACAAAATGCTCAAGCTGATGCATTGTCTAATATAGCCACAGCTCTGGCAGATCCAAATAGGGATGAGACAACCATCAGTATTGCCCACCATCGTGCAATTTCACCTTAGGTTCGAATCATAATAGAGGAAATTAATGAAATTGGTCCCATTCCTGAACCATTTGGTAATACTACAGGATGGATGTCACCTATCAGGGAATACCTTCAAAATAGAACACTTCCACCTGATAGAGCCGAGAAAGAACAAATCCGGCAATGTGTGGTCAATTTTACTCTTTATGATAGCCTAGATCACCTAGAGAAAATTCTATACAAACGTGGTTTTGATGAAGTTCTCTTCAGATGCATTGATGGTGAAGAGATAATGGCTGTTATGAAGGAAGTTCATGTAAGAGCCTGTGGTGCCCACCAGTCAGGACACAGACTGTCTAATCAGATTCGATGGCTTGGATACTTTTGGCCTTCAATGATACAAGATTGTATCGATTTCACAATGTAGTGTCATTCATTCCAATTACATGCCAACATCATTCATCAACCTCTAGAGTTTTTTCGTATAGCTAAATACTAATATCCATTTTCCACATTGGGAATAGATGTGGTGGGACCTTACCCTTCGGCTACGGCCAAGCAGTTTAAGTACATTCTTACACCTACTAAATTCTTTTACAAATGGGCAGAGGATATACCTCTCAAGAAAGTCAGATCTAAATGCGTTGTTAGCTTCATCAAGTCTAACATCATTACCATATTTGGTGTCCCTCATACCATATTGACGGACAACGGCACCAACTTCTGTTCATCCGAGGTAAAGAAGTTATATAAAAAATACAACATCAAATCCAAGAATTCATCTCGGTATCATGCAGTGGCCAATGGCCAGATAGAAGCCTTCAACAAGACGCATTCAAATATACTACAAACGATGGTAGATAAAGATAAGAGGTCATGGCCCGATAAACTCTTTCATGCTTTATGGCCATATTGGACTACCACCCGCACTGCAACTCGGTCAACTCCATATTCACTTGTATGTGGAACGGAATTCGTCTTGACCATTGATCTTCAATTTCCTTCGCTCAGAGTATCCATTTGTGATCAATCATCTACATATGAAAAATCTCAAAAGCGATGGAATGAATTGGAATGGTTAGATGAGAAAATATTGTGCACTTTGCACCACATGGAAGTTTATCATAATTGAATAGCATGAGCTTTTAACAAAAAAAGGTTGTCTTTGTTCATTCTCTCAAGAAGAATTGGTATTAGTTCTCAGAACTCTAATGATACCTGGAAAGAAACCTCCCAAGCTTGATCCAAAATGGGAAGGACCGTACTCAATACATAGGGTCAACTCCAATGGAGCTTATTCATTAATCTTGATGGATGGAGAATTCATCACTACTCCAACCAATGCCAGATTTTTGAAGAAGTATTTTGTATAAACACAAAATATATATCATAAATGGTCCGGTATGACTTTAAACTACACTATCATAAATGGTCTGATATGACTTTAAACTGCACTATCATTAATGGTCTAGTATGACTTTAAACTACACTATCATAAATGGTCCTGTAAGACCTTAAATTGCACCATAATCCATGGTCCGATATGACCTCAAACTGCACCACCGTCCACTAAGATGTTAAAATTCATCATCAATGGTCCGTACATATGACCTTAAACAATTTTTACATTCGTCCCACCTGACGTTAAACTTTGAAAAAAGTTCCCAAAATTGTCCGGTATGACCTTAAAAGGCACCACCATCTAGCAAGACGTTAAACTTCATCATCAATGGTCCATTCCTATGAACTTAAACTATTTGAACTTTCTTCCCACACGAAGATAAACTATGAAAACGTCCCTAATTCTCCCTCACTGCATGACATTAAATTGCACCATCCCCCTTCCGTCCAGCATGACGTTAAACTGTGAAAAGTTCATAATCCGTCCAGCAAGACGTTAAACTGTGTCCCCCTTCATAGTCCATGATATATGACGTTAAACTATATAAAAGTACCTTACGCCCATCAAGACATTAAAGAGCCTAACCAACGGTTCATGCATATGACCTTAAACCATTGGCACTTACCTCTAACATGACGTTAAATGGTGTATTCTTTTGTCCTCACTGCACGACATTAAACTACGCAGTCCCCCTTTCGTCCAACATGACGTTAAACTATATTGTCCCCATCGTCCTAACTCCATGACGCTAAACTGTATAGAAAGTCCCTTTATACGTCCTACATGACATTAAACTGTACTTTGTCCCTGTTACATGACACTAAACTGTGCAGCACCAATAGTCCTAACTGCAAGACTTTAAACTGCATAGTCCCTTTATACATCCTAAATGACATTAAACTGTGCATTGTTAGGGTTTTCACTACCTCTTGTTTCTCACACTGAGTATGAATCACATGATCTTAGAGAAAACATCAACCATAACACCCTCTCTAGCCTAATAACCATGTGTAAGTCCCAAAAAATCATTTTTAGGTCGTTCTCCCCAAGAACAACGTGATCATTAATTCATTCTTCAATTGAACTACGTGGACATTGATCCTTGCCTTCCAGGCTGGGTACGTAGGAAACCTCCCAAGGTTCAAGCCCAAAACCAATCTCTTCACATCGGTTCACCTCAATCTCATACGATGTTGATTGGTGATATAGCCCCTAGAATCAATATCATTACAATGGTTCACTATCATCCTTGTTATACGATGTTAAACTATACAACACTTTTTCCAGTATGAAAATAAACCAAAATATTCTTTGGTACCCTCACCTGAGAGGGAACCATTATTTACATTGATTTTTCAATCATGTTTTATTTCAAAGACTACGTTCATACAATGAAATTCCTAAACCTTTTATCTTAGGTTAAACCATCATTGTACTAAAAAGTCCCCTTTCACCCTTCACATGTACTAACCAAATTTGTACAGAGGGTATTTCTAGAACTACGTGGGCTTGATTCCAATCCTTATGGGATACGTAGGAACGTTTGACTATCCATCGAAACCTTCCCCAAGTCTTTTGGGCCTAACCCTAAATTCCACTTTCAGTCCCTTGGCTGAAAAGTCCCCATGAAAACACACACTGTGTATTTCTTATAATGGTCCAAGCTCTATGACCCTAAAGTAAAATCACTAATCTTGTTGTCCCACACGACGTTAAACTGTAGTTTAAGAACTACGTATGGCTTGATTCCAATCCTTATGGGATACGTAGTGAAGTCCAACATTTCCAGTCAGGACCCAGCCACAACATGATTATGCTTATCATTGATCTGTGTTTCTCTGTATACATTGAATAATACCCATATTTATGGGTCATAATTCTAACCATAAATATATTCCGATCTTCATACCCCTTTTCATGACTTTTTGTCACAAAAATGTCAACTTTCTGAGAGTTCTTTTACCTGACTATGTAGTACGTTCCCTTATGCGGCCTTGTATAAAAAGTCCACATAACAGACTTGTCAGCCAAAAGATATTATTATCTAACTATGCAGCTAATTCTCTTAGGTGTCCCTGCATTATTCAACCCCCTAACGGGTTTGTCATATACTGGTAACTTCATTCTTAGGATGAAAGCCTCTTTTTCCCTTATTGGTCTTAAATGACAGTATGTAGGGATCCGAAAAAATAGCCATCCTTAATATATTTGTCCCATATCCTTTTTCATGATCTGAAAGTATTCAAGTCTATGGTTTATATTCCCTTTCCCTACGTTTGGATAAGACCTTCATAAAAGTGATATCCATCCAGTTCTTCGATAATAATGTTCGAAAATATCTTCTCCATATTCTAGTACCTCTTTCCATACAACAAACTCTATACATTAGAAAATATTAATCTCCATAAAATTTCACTAGCTTTTAGCAGTAGAAAGATAAATTTATGAGTGTTCTTTTTCCTGACTAGGCAGTACGTTCCCTTAGGCGGCCTTGCATAAACAATCTACATAACAGACTTGTTAGCCAAAAAATGATATTTATTTGTCTATGCAGCCAATGCCCTTAGGTGGCCTTGAATAATTCGACCCCCTAATGGGATTTTTAAATATTTGTAACTTCATTCTTGGAAACTACTTCTTCTGATGCCTTTTATCTCTTTTTCATATCATTCCTCATATTCAAATATTTTGAAGCTATAGTTTACATTTTTTCCCCTCATACTTGAGTATGGTAATATATTTTCAGATAAATTGTCAAATAATTCAGTCAATTATAATTCATTCGGTCAAATATATTTTCGACCTTAAACATTAGCCTTTTTAAGTCTGACATGCATGACTTTAAACTGCCAATAACCACAAAGAACCCTGGTTTCACTTTATTCCTCAGAGTAAAATCCTCTTTTCTTTCCAGATCCTACTATGAGGGGGGACATTTGTTGATGCTCCTTTTCACCACATTGTTTAAATGAATGGAAAGGGAAATGACTTAGCACAAATTGGTACATACTTTGAAGAAAACATCAAAAATCGACGAAGGCATGGACAAGGCATCAAAAGCACATGTGCCGCGCATGTTCCATCACTGTCGCGCAAGTATACTTGCACGATGCATAATGGTCGCGCAAGTGATGTGAACGCCCTAATGGATAACCGCCCGGGTCTTCTTTAGCCTATAAATAGACCATGTGGGCCCCCAATTAGGGGTGGAATGTTTTCCAGAATTCAGATTTGAGCTCCCGGCTCCCTAGTCTCTTCTCAATCCTTCTGAAACACTTCTAAGGTAATTTATTACCTAGAAAAAAATATCTAAAGGGGGAGAGGAAGGCATAAGTGTTTAATCTCATCAAAACTTGCGCGCCATTGTGGCCAGCCCTTAAGGGAAATGGCCACACTTGTGCGCCACCTAAACTCCTTCTATAGAACCTGCACGCCACTCTTCTGGAAGAACCTCAAGATGATTCTAAAGGCTTGAACCAAGAGTCGCTAAAGTATTCCCCTGCTAGTTAACTATCGTGCAAGTACCCATGTGTCGCATAGGTATACCTGCACGACTGAACTTGTGCGCCCGCTCAGTACCTGCACGCCTGCTAGGACTTGTGAGCCCCTGCCTTTTTGGTTCCCTTCATGCCCATTTCACCCCTCTTAAGTCATTCCACCTCTCTTATTCAAGATTCAGTCTTCAAGACACTCTTCAATGCCATTTATGGTATGGTTTCTTGGTTTGAAATCCTTATCTGAATGGAATTACGTGGAATGTATCTCAAAATCTAGTGATTTACACATCTTTATGTCACTAAAGATTGTGATTTCATTCATTCAACCTCATCCTTCAAGATGAGAGAATTCGTATCATGGGCCTCCTTTTCAGGAATAAGACCCAGTCATAATTCTTAAGTTGGGCCTCCCTTTCAGGAATACACCCCAACCATAATTCATAAGTTGGGCCTCCTTTTTAGGAATAAGCCCAAGTCATAATTCTTAAGATGGGCCTCCTTTTCACGAATAATCCCCAGTCATAATTCTTAAGTTGGGCCTCCTTTTTTGGAATAATCCCCAGTCATAATTATTGAGTTGGGCCTCCTTTTTAGGAATAATCCCCAGTCATAATTCTTAACGTGGGCCTTCTTTTCAAGAATAATCCCGAGTCTCAAATATGGGCCTCCTTTTCAGGAAGAATCCCCAGTCTCAAATCTGGGCATCCTCATTAGGAGTATGCACTATGTCTCAAATATGGGCATCCTCCATTGGAGTAAGCCCCAAATTCCTTATTTTTTGATGTCCCTTAACCTGGGCCTCATTTTCAGGAGTATGCCCCAGTTTTAATTTCTATTAACCAGACCTATTTTACATTTGATCTGGGATTCCTTCTCAGGAGTAAAACCCAATCATAATTCCTATTCTAATTTGGGCCTCCTTTTCAGGAATAATTCTCAAGTTAGAGTATTCAAATATCCATGAATCACATATACCATTATTGACCCTATTCATAGATTTCTTCCCGGAAGTAAATCCTAATCTTCATTTATCTTGGCATTCATACATACATAAGTCCCACATTATTTCTTATGATTGCATCTTTCATTGCCAATTTTTCTTAATTTTACCAATACCTCTTGTTTCTCACACCGAGAATGACTCACATGAGCATAGAGTGTAAAATTAATTTTGACATCCTTCTTTGATCCATCAATCATAAACATCATACTCCCTTACTTAAACTATGTGGGTTCTGATTTCTTTTCTAAACAAAGGATACGTAGGTAGCCCATCTGTGGGTTTGATCTCAACTCTAAAATAATACATGTCCTTCTGAATGACAATAAACCTTATGTGCCCCCACTGAGTTGCTTTAAAACCATCATGGTCATCATAATGACTAAGAGACTTCTATAAAAATGTGTCAAAGGATACAATTGACAAAGAATATCTAATAAATACAGATGATTCACTATCGATGAAGAACATCGAATACATATAAAATATTCTCTAAATTTCCTACATATTTAATCATTGATTGTAAAATCTGAAGGAAAGTTCATTTTATAAATGGTAATGTGAAAAGGATTCATGGACATGACATAAATCTATAAAGAGAGTCTCGGAGTAGGCAATAATTCCCCTAAAAAAGGTGTGATGAGTTTGACCTCCAATCCTCTCGACCAATGCAAATTCATATGCCTCATAAGTCCAAAAACTAGTGAGAACCTACCTTTGGAAAGTATGTCAATGAATGTGGAATCATTGTATGATTCCGGTTCTTCGAACAAACCCGTTAGAAACCGACCGGAATGTTTGAACCTCCCATCAAGAGGTCATCCCTGAATTATGAGGGAAACAAAATATGGTGAACCCGACGTGAATCCTTAACCATGTTAAAATTATGTTTTACCTATTTGGTAGGCCCCTATTTAAAACGCAATGAGAGGGCCAACAAAAACAACCATTGACATATGTGCTCATCCAAAAGATGTAGTGGCTGAATTTATCTTGATTACGTCTGTCATATCAAGCAGGCACTCTTTTCTAAGATCTTCCGCATTTCCAGAATGGTTGCTCTCATGTTCACACCTGTGAATACCACGACTGAAAATGCCACTACTGCTACTTCTGCTGGATCATCGTCCACTCTGAGGATGACATCACCTACTCAGCATCTTCAACGCTGGGTATGAAATGCGCTGGTTAAGGAGTACCATCAACACGGTACCATCCCAACTCTGGAGGCTACCATCCAAGCCCTCCAAGTGAACAAATCACACCGGTCATCTGAACAACGATCACCGGTGATCAAGAAGCAGGCGATGCTAACTAACGTCTCTAACCATTTCAGGTCGTTATCCCTAAAACACAATCACCATTCACTCCCATATTCTGGGGAGGTGAATGAGCAGGTCCCTCAGGGCCTTAATTCAATGAAGCAGGAGTCCTTCCTGAGGGCTCCTATCAACAATCGCTGCCAGACTCGTGCGACAGTATGCCCTCAACATGATGAGGGTACCGACTCTTGGCATTCAACTCAGGTTCCTCGAACCCGAGCAGGCAAGACAAACCGCCAGAGGCGGAGTCCGGTCAACAGTGAGCATGTTCTCATCTCTGTCATCTCCGGAGAAGTCCACCAACCTAAATTGGTGGCACGAAATGAGTGGGCACATACACATGCCCATTTTATTTCCGCTTTCCAGCAGACTCATCTAGAAGCATCACGCCAATCCCGCCAGACAATTCTGGCTGAGTACTATAGGCAAGAATATACACCTGTTTATACATCGCTGGCTAGATAGAAAGATCATCTAACTACATATGATGAAGCTCGTCATCCACGTTTGGAGATGTGTAATCAGTAGGCTCATACACCTGGTAGTATTAATCAAGCCTACCAATAGTATCGCTTGGTAGAATTCGGAGAAGTTAGTCGGAAAGTCCCGGCAACAAACATGAGGCAGACTCAACTCTCTGCACCCACACTTGAGTAATGTCAGGATTCACTAACAGGAAAAGGAGGACAAGAGCAGGCACGTACACCTACTCCAAGCATGGAATGGACGTATATCCCTGTTCCAGCAGTTGTAGTCACCAAGCATATTTTATCAATGGTGAAAGAGCAGAAGAAAATCCCTTCTCATATTCTGGATGTTTTCTATGATATTATAACAACTTCAGCTGCATCTCAGGGACTGACACATAAATCTATCCCTACCAGTGAAGTGACACATCAACAGCTCACTCCGGAAAAGACACATACATCTGTTCCAGTCTAAGATGGTTGAGGGGCATACTACCCCATATCATACAGACAACCAAGTCAGGCACATACACCTGATTTTAGTGGAGATCGTCAGCCTAACCTGGCCATCTTTATTGATCAGGCACATGTACCAGCTCAGAGCAGCCACTTTCATCAACAAGTGGTTTCCAAAGAGAGTATGAAGACGACTAAGAAAAAGACCCACCCAACACATTCAAGAGATCAATAGCCAATATATAACATGGACTTTCTTGATGCTGGTGTTCTTGAAGCTGTCAGACAATTATCTGTTGGAATCCAAGATTCTACTCCCTCATTTCGCAATAGTGGGAACATAAATTCTGATGTTCTTCAAACAGAGACTTCTACATGAAGGCTTGCTTCATGACAATTCAGTCAATCTCGAAGTTTCATCTTCATAAGATAGCCACATGAACCCATTGTGTGGTCAGAAGACCAAGGAGCAAGAGATCTCATCATTTTTTGTAACCCATTAGGTTGGTCCTCCCCATGATGAAGAATTTTGCTGCGAAAGTCCTCCCCGCAGTAGTGATGCACATTTCCCGGAAAAGGCTCTAGTGGACGATGTTGTGCCGAGAAAGCCCTCTTATCTTGAGGAACTTGCAAATGCGAAACTAGTCTTTACTGATGCTTCATCGCTAGCAGGTAAAATATTTTCTCAATTAGATGATAGCTGAGGGCGTAGGTCATTCTCCGAGCCACCCCTAAGTCATGCATCTCCTAGTTCGATCATTGATTTCTCTACCAATCTTGTTTAATCCGATGAAGAAACAAGGAAACACCATCTATGGTCAAATCAGGTAGAAGAATATTAATTGAATGATAAAGAGGAAATACTGAGCATGAGAAAACAACTGGGAAAAGGTGAAGTACCAGTCATGTTTTGGCCTCTGGCTGACTCTCAGTTTGACATTCCAAAGATGTTGACGGACAATGGAATTCATGATATTAGTCTCAACATATGGAAAACTCATTGCCAGTTGAAGAAGAAAGTATTATATTATGATGAATATGAAAATTATCTTAAGATAATATAAGGGTTACAACATTAGATTGATTTGGCATCTCAATCAGTCTCTCGATATCTGAAAGCTGAAAAGCTGCAGAGAGCCCTTCAACATTCATGCCATGGTGAACTAAGAAGATTGCATCAGTTAATTGCTAATGTCCCACCTGGTATTCATGTCAGAGGACAGGGTGTTCATGGAGAACTACATTTCATGGTGCTCTCTAGTCAGCAAAGCCCGCCGAAAATGGTCTCATGTAATGCTATTGCCCATGGCCGGCCACAGTCAATGGGCTTTGTTTGTAATCAAAAGCTTTCCCAAGAACATACTTCAACTATTTTGTCTCAAAATAAAGCATATAGAGAACAAGATGTTGAATTACTCCTGCATCATGAAAATGAGAATATTGAACAAGCCTCTCATATGGAGCAATCACATCATTAAGTGACAGAAGTGTAGGAAATTATCCAACGGTCTTTTGAACCAGGTGATAAAAGTGGATACAGATTAATTCATGCAGCTAATTTCCGAACTAAGGTTCGCAAGATCAGGATCACTTTTAAGAAAGTCTCAGACATAACATGTCAAGAGCCATCCCAACTTTCCAGACGGGTGACTCTTTTAAACCAACCATCGGAATCAACAAATAGGATTCGAGGAATTGAGCGGGAACAGCAGGAACATCCCCAGTCCACCGGTCTGGGGACTTTTTCAAATCATCAATCCCTGCATCAGAGAAAGTTGGTCTTTTCTCGATTGGGGAAAAGTCTCAAGAAGAACAAATAGAAAAATTATCTGGAGATTCCCTCCAAATTACGGTTTGTCAAGAATTTCCTGAGGGATCAAATAAAAAAAGGGCAATGTCTCATCAAAGACATAAAAGAAGAAAATATTGTAGAAATGCTGATAGAAGAGATGCGCTGCGTTATCCATCAATCTATGTCATCAAGGTCGTTGTTGTTGATCCACCAGATTAGGCTCACTCAGGGGACTCAGATGAAGAGGTTCCTGCTCAAGAAGATATTAGGACTGACAGAAATGAAGAAGGTGTGCATACACGAAATCAATGGATTACTCAGAACCTAGGTAATCCTTAGAGTAACCCACTTTCCCCTCTCTGAAAAGGATCCATTAAAGGGAGGGGAAAGAATCAGGTAACATATCCTCCCCCTGGAAAAGTCCAATCGCTCTCACTAGATAAAAGGTTTGCACAACAGGAGGAAGAAATAAAGGAATTACGGAGGTTGAATGCAGAACTACTTCAGGGTAGTTTTCTTCGTGAGCGTGTTGGAGTCAGTAACCCAAGGGAATTTGTTGCAGCTACTGAGATGGATCAAGAATATCCTCCTCTATCAGTACACCCTCACAGGTCTAATCCTACGGGTCATGTGCAGCAACAATTGGCAGTGCTACCATCAGTTGCAGCACCAACCACCACATCTATCCAATCTCCAGTCATTGCACCTACCCAAGTCCAAGTTCAACCGGATGTTTATCAATAGTTAATAACTACCATTGAATCATTAACATCTCATATAGAAACTATGGAAGGGAAACGGGCGCAGGTTCAACCAGAAAAAAATGTGTACCATGAATGGGTAGATTCAATCTCTCCTCCATCCAGTTTTGTAAACCTTATATTCCCTATTTTCAATGGATCATGCGACCCTGAATAGCATTTGACGCATTACATGTCTTGTTCATATCCTACGATGGGAACTCCGGAGTAGCATGAAGTAGTAAAACTCAGATGCTTCGTACAGACCTTGCAAGGACCAGCCTTTGTCTGGTATACAAGCTTGCAATCCCAATCAATTACTGGATGAGAGGATCTCCATCAAAAATTCCATCTTTAGTTCAGATCAACTTTGCCAACAACAACTGTTTTTGATCATACAAGATGTACACAAAGGGAGAAAGAAAGGGTCTCATATTTTGTTGCTCGCTGGAAGGGATTAACATATTCCCTAAGCTTAGTGCTCCCTCAAGAGGAACTGTTGCCAATCTATGTGGAAAATATGTGTGAAGAATTACGCACTTCATTGTTCCCTGTGAAATACACAGGAGGGTTTCGAGACCTTACATCAATCGCTCAGTATATTGAAGATTCTCTTATAAAGGCTAAGGATAAATCTCATGTAATTCCATCATCTCTAGGAAGGAGAATGGGTAAAGCAAAAACTGCTACAATTATGCTTAAACAAACACCTATACCTATTTCTAAATCAAAACCTTCATCTTATCAAAGGGCTCCACCTTCTGAGCGCCAACAAAAATGGTCGTTTCGTCCAGATGATCAATGAGAACAAAGACGAAAACAATTTGAGGATTTGAAGAGCAAAACATACTCTTTCCTAAATGAACAAGTTCGTTGTTACTTCATTTCAGCTCTGGAAAATAATTTGGTTCAACTGCCAAATCCCAAGAGGCCAAAAAAGGAAGGAGTTGAAGACCGTCCCAATTATTGCCCCTTTCATCAAATGTTGGGGCATCCCATCGATGAGTGTTTTGTATTCAAAGTCCTGATTCAAAAGATGGTCGACTCGGGACAAGTCAAACTGAATGGCTCTTTAGCCTAGGTAGCAAGTGTCACTGCTACAGTTCCAGAGGAGGAAGGTGAATGGCAAGAAGTAAAAAGAAAAAATTCACAGAAGTATGGTGATTGGGTGGTCAGAAAGACAATCAACCAAACTCATGCTATTTTGAGAACAAAATTAAAGAAACTGATTATGTCTTCTTCCGTGAATGTTGCGGAAAACCCTTCTTCATCAGAGGGAAAGTCCTCGAAGAAACGACATGATTAAAAGAAAGAAAAAGAATCAGAAGAAGATGAGTATGTGTCAAAGCCTAAGTTGTCTTTGACTATGGTAGACTTCATTCCATCTACTTCAATGCCACGGGCACCACCCCACCAAACGGCACAGCCTAAATAGGCTAATCAGGTAGATTCTTCAACAGACGAAGAATTAATCTCTAGTTCTGTTAATATGATTCAATTAACTGATCCATATGCCAGTCACAGTTTCGATTTTGATGAGCCTGAATTCCCTGTATCAAACAGGAGAATCCGAGGAAGTTCTAGAGACTGAGGATACAGAGGGAAGACGTGGATCTTTCAGAATCCACTATTCCAATTCTACCCCTGCTAGAACTGTGTACGCAGTAGAAACTCGTGGTAGAGCCCTTCAGTGAGCTCAGCGAGAACAAGCAAGTACTTCTACCAATAGAAAATTCAGTCCGGGGACAGTTATTTTGGAAAATCAGTGGAAGGTTCAATCTTCTTCCTCTCATCAAGTAAATGGATGTAGTCGGTCTAATCTTCCAAAAACAGGGATATTGCCAACTCCTATCCTGATACAAGATGCCTCAACTTCCAAAACATCTACTTCAAAGGTACATACTAAAATACATATTCCTATTGGGAAATGAAAACCAATGGATGAAAAGTATGATTTATTGAAACAATTGGCCCATGTACCATCCAAGTTATCAATTCTGGATTCTCTGAATCTATCAAAAGATCTTCGGGAAGCACTCATTGAGGCTTTGATAAGTTCTCATGAGTTTGAAATTGAAATTGCTACAACTGACGTCTATCACATAAAGAATAATCCTGCAGAATTCAATGAAGTAATATCTTTTACTGAAAAAGATGAAGATGATGTTGTGCATGGGCATATTAGACCTTTGTACTTATCTGGCAAGGTCAGTGGCGTAGATGTCCTAAGATCATTCATTGACAATGGTTCAGAAGTCAACCTCATGCCCATTCGTACGCTTCATCGATTGGGCCTCACGGAATCTGATTTATCTCCTTCTACTATGATGTTACAAGGATATGATAAAAATGATCAAGAACCACTGTGGGAAGTTACACTCAGTACTCAGTTTTGAGATCTTGTATCCAATTCAGATTTCATGGTTGTTGATCAAGACTAACCCATAAACTTCTTTCTTGGAAGAACCTGGCTACATCAACATGCGACTATCCCTTCATCAAACCATAAATGTATCAAATATTGTTTCGATGGTCAATTTGGGACATTTTATGGTGATAAGGCCCCATTCAATACAAGTGAGTCTCAATACATTGAGGCAGAATTATATCACATGAAGGGAAGTGAGAAATCCACAACAAAGGAGATTACCAAAGTTAGTGCTCCATATTGTTTGGAGAAGATTCTAGTAAATCCATTTACACATGTGAGTATAGATTATGTGTTTCCTATCAGTCAAATTGACAAGATATACCCAAATCAAAATACTCTTATGGAAAGATCCATAATGTCAATTACGGTAATCGAGCCAGACAGCATGGGAGAAATTGGTAACCGACCAAGAAGTGATGAAAGCACAAATGGTGATGTCTTCATTTCATCGGCTGAAATCCAACAAGTATATACATCGTAAATTAGTCCAGAAGAAGTTATAGCAACATTGGAGGTGAACAATTATTTCGATTTTCTATCCATCATCTCCTCTTTAATACCCAATAAAGAGCATTCATCATCAATCGGGTCGGAAATGGAAGCTTCTTCTTCAAGATGTTCAAATTTTGACATCTCTTATTATCATGAAAATTCTTCTTTATCATCTACTATGAAAATAGAAATGGAAGAAATAACACATGATGAAGAAGAAGAGGAAGATCTCAGAGTTGCTCCTCCAGTATTTGAAGAGGGTGTCTCTACCACTATGGATGAAATCAGAGAAATAAATCTGGGTACAAAAGAAGATCCACGCCCCACTTTAATCAGTTTAGCCATGACTCTTGATAAGAAATAGATGTATATATCTTTTCTAAAGAAAAATAGATATATATTTTCTTTGAACTATACAGAAATTCCCGGGATTGATCCTGATGTTGCTAATCATCATTTGGGTTTACCAGAATAACATCGAGGATTTAAGCAAGCCGCGAGAAGAACATACCCAACATATGCTTCCAAAATTAATGCTGAAGTGGATAAGCTTATCAATGCTAACTTCATCAGAGAAGTTAAATATCCCAAGTGGTTGGCTAATATTTTCCCTGTAAGGAATAATAATGGACAAATTAGTGTTTGCATCGATTTCAGAGATCTTAATCGGCATTGTCCTATGGATGATTTCCCAGTTCCGATTACAGAACTTTTAATTGATGCAACAGCAGGCTATGAAGCACTTTCCTTCATAGATGGATATTCTGGATATAATCAGATCTGAATGGATCCATAAGATGAGGAATCCACAGCCTTCAAAGCCCCTAAAGGTGTGTTTTGCTACTGGGTAATGCCCTTTGGCTTAAAGAATGCAGGTGCACCATATCAGCATGCCATGCATCGTATCTTCAGACACATCTTAGGGACGTTTATTGAATGCTATGTAGACGATTTGGTGGTTAAATACAAACAATGTTCTAGTCACTTGGCTGATTTGGAAGTTATATTCTGTAAGCTTAGACAACATAATTTGATGATGAACCCCTTAAAATGTGCTTTTTGGGTAACATCGGTAAAATTTCTCGGCTTTGTTGTACGCCATCGTGGTATTGAAGTCGATCCTGAGATGACCAAGTCAATCCTTAGTATGTCACCTCCTCGAAATTTGAATGAATTAAGAGGAATTCAATGAATCATAGCCTATATTCGGCGTTTCATCACCAATCTGGTAGGAAAATGTTTACCCTTCACCAAATTTATGAAGAAGGGAGTCACTTACCGGTGGACTGAAACATTTCAGGAAGCATTTGATATTCTTCTGAAATACCTCTTGATTCCATTGGTACTCATGCCACCTGTTGAAGTAATACCACTTATCCTCTACGTGATATCTCTAGAGCGATCATTCGGTGCCTTTATTTCTCAAAAGAATGATGCTGAGAATGAAAACAACCTCTACTATCTCAATCAAACTATGCTTGAAGTAGAAAGCCATTATTCAAGTATTGAGAAATGATGCCTGGAATTAATCTTTGCAGTTCAGATGTTGAGACACTACCTGCAACATCACGAGGTCCAATTGGTATCTCACAATAACCCACTCAAATTTATCCTTAGTCGTCTGATGCACACATGACGTCTGGGAAAGGGTGATAAAGGGCCAAAATGTGATAAAGGGATAAGATCTGGCTGATAAAGGGCCAAGATCTGGCTGATTTCCTGGCTAAACACCCTTCAGTTGAAGACACATCTTCAGATATTGAACTCCCTGACGAAAAAATCTTCTATATTCAAGAATGTCCTCAGGCATGGGAAATGTATTGTGGTGGTGCTTCCAGAAGTCCAACAGGGAGGAAAATGTTAAATCATAAATTCAAAAAAGTTGTCTTAGGAGTTGTGCTCATTTTTTCCAGAAAAGGCAGTGTTACCTTATTCATTCTTATTGTGGGAAGGTGGTACCAATAATGAAGCAGAATACCAATCTCTCATCACAGGCTTGGAATTAGTGCTTCAAGAACAAGTGAATTGCTTAAAGGTGAAAGGTGATTCAGACCTGGCAATCAAACAAGTCCATGGAGATTATGCCATCAGAAATGAATAACAAATCCCTTTGTATGATTACGTAAGAATGTTAATGGCGGAATTCCCTTTGGAACCAACATTTTCTTAGGTCCCAAGATCACAAAATGCTCAAGCTGATGCACTGGCTAATATAGCCACAGCTCTGGCAGATCCAAATCGGGATGAGATAACCATCACTATTGCCCACCATCGTGAAATTTCACCTTATGTTCGAATCAGAACAGAGGAAATTAATGAAATTTGTCCCATTCCTGAACCATATGGTAATACTACAGGATGGATATCACCTATCAGGGAATACCTTCAAAATGGAACACTTCCACCTGATAGAGCCGAGAAAGAACAAATCTAGCGATGTGTGGTAAATTTTAATCTTTATGATAGCCCATATCACCTAGAGAAAATTCTCTACAAACGTGGTTTTGATGAAGTTCTCCTCAGATGCATTGATGGTGGAGATTCAATGGTTGCCCTGAAAGAAGTGCATGCAGGAGTCTGTGGTGCACACCAGTCTGTACATAGACTGTCTGATCAGATTTGAAGGCTTGGATACTTTTGGCCTTCAATGATACAATATTGTGTTGATTTCACAAAGAAGTGTCAATAATGCCAAGTACATTCCAACTTCATTCATCAACCTCCATTGTTGCTTCATACAGCTAAATACTCATATCCATTTTCCACATTGGGAATGGATGTGGTGGGACCTTACCCTTCGGCTATGGCCAAGTAGTTTAAGTACATTCTTACTTCTACTGACTTCTTTTCCAAATGGGCAGAGGAAATACCTCTCAAGGAAGTCAGTTCTAAATGTGTTGTTAGCTTCATCAAGTCTAACATCATTAACAGATTTGGTGTCCTCATACCATATTGACGGACAATGGCACCAACGTCTGTTCATCTGATGTGAAGAAGTTGTATCAAAAATAAAACCTCATATCCAAGCATTTATCTCTGTATCATGCAGCGGACAATGTCTAGATAGAAGCCTTTAATAAGAATCATTCAAATATACTTCAAAAGATGGTAGATAAAGATAAGAGGTCATGGCATGATAAACAATTTCATGCTTTATAGCCTTATCGGACTACCACCTGCACTACAACTCGGTCAACTCCATATTCACTAGTATATGGAAGGGAAGCCTTCTTTCCCATTGAAGTTCAATTTCCTTCGCTCCGAGTATCCATTTTTGATTAGTCATCTATAGATGAACAATCTCAAAAGTGATTGAATGAATTGGAACGGATAGATGAGAAAAGATTGTGCACTTTCACCACTTGGAATTCTATCATAATTGAATAGCATGAGATTTTAACAAAAAAGTTTGTCTTCGGGCATTCACTCAGGAA
Source organism: Viscum album (assembly GCA_963277665.1). Classification (NCBI taxonomy): domain Eukaryota; kingdom Viridiplantae; phylum Streptophyta; class Magnoliopsida; order Santalales; family Viscaceae; genus Viscum; species Viscum album. Next base: position 573,729,762 of record OY728161.1, on the reverse strand, counting down.
GAATTGGTATTAGTTCTCAGAACTCTAATGCTACCAGGAAAGAAACCTCCCAAGATTGATCCAAAATGGGAAGGACCTTACTCAATACATAGGGTCTACTCCAATGGAGCTTATTCATTAATCTTGATTGATGGAGAATTCATCACTACTCCAACCAATGACATATTTTTGAAGAAGTATTTTGTATAAACAAAAAATATATATCATAAATAGTCTTGTATGACTTTAAACTGCACTATCATAAATGGTCCAATATGAAATTAAACTGCACTATCATAAATGGTCTGATATGACCTTAAACTGCACTATCATAAATGGTCCGGTAAGACCATAAACTGCACCATCATCCATGGTCCGGTATGACCTCAAACTGCACCACCGTCCAGCAAGACATTAAACTTCATCATCAATGGTCCATACATTTGACCTTAAATTATTTTTACTTTCATCCCACATGATGTTAAACTGTGAAAAAGTTCCCTAAATGGTATGGTATAACCGTAAAAGGCACCACCGTCTAGCAAAAAATTAAACTTCATCATCAATGGTCCATTCATATGACCTTAAACTATTTTTACATTTGTCCCACAAGACGTTAAACTGTGAAAACGTCCCTAATTTCTCCTCACTGCATGACATTAAACTGCACAGTCCCCCTTCCATCTAGCATGACGTTAAAATGTGAAAAGTCCATAATCCGTCAAGCAAGACATTAAACTGTGTCCCCCTTCATCGTCCATGATATATGACGTTAAACTATACAAAAGTCTCTTACGCCCATCAAGACGTTAAATTGAATAACCAACTGTCCATGCATATGACCTTAAACCATTGGCACTTACGTCCAACATGACGTTAAATGGTGTATTCATTTATCCTCACTGCACGACATTAAACTACGCAGTCCCCCTTTCGTCCAACATGACGTTAAACTATATTGTCCCCATCATCCTAACTACATGACACTAAACTGTATAGAAAGTCCCTTTATACATCCTACATGACATTAAACTGTACTTTTTCCCTGTTACATGACACTAAACTGTGCAGCCCCAATAGTCCTAACTGCATGACTTTAAACTGAATAGTCCCTTTATACGTCCTACATGACATTAAATTGTGCATCATTAGGGTTGTCACTACCTATTGTTTCTCACACAAAGTATGCCGCACATGAGATTAGAGAAAACTTTAACCATAACACCCTCTATGGGTTACTAACCATGTACAAGTCCCAAAAACATCATTTTTTAGGTCGTTGTCCCCAAGAACAACTTGATCATTAATTCATTATTCAATTGAACTACACGTACTTTGATCCTTGCCTTCCAGGCTAGGTACGTAGGAAACCTCCCAAGGTTCATTCCCAAAACCAATCTCTTCACATCGGTTCACCTCCATCTCATACGATGTTCATTTGTGAAACCGCCCCTAGAATCAATATCATTACAATGGTTCACTATCATCCTTGTTATATGATGTTAAACTATACAACACTTTTGTCCATTATGACAATAAACTACAATATTCTTTGGTACCCTCACCTGAGAGGGAACCATTATTTACATTGATTTTTCAATCATGTTTCATTTCAAAGACTACATGCATACATGGCAATGCCTAAACCTTTTATATTAGGTTGAACCATCATTGTACAAAAAAGTCCCCTTTCACCCTTCACATGTACGAACCAAATTGGTACAGAGGGTATTTCTGGAACTACGTGGGCTTGATTCCCATCCTTATAGGATACGTATGAATGTTCGAGTGTCCCTCGAATCCATCCCCATGTCTTTTGGGCCTAACCCTAAATTCCACTTTCAGTCCCTTGGCTGAAAAGTCCCCATCAAAACACACCCTGTGTATTTCTTATAATGGTCCAAGCTCTATGACCCTAATGTATGATCTATAATCCTTTTGTCGCACACGATGTTAAATTGTAGTTTATGAACTACATATGGCTTGATTCCCATAATTATGGGATATGTAGTGAAGTCTAACATTTCTAGTCAGGACCCAGCCATAACATGATTATGGTTAGCATTGATCTTTGTATCTCTGTATGCATTGAACAATACCAATCTTTATGTGTCATAATTCAAACCTTAAATAATTTTAGATCATCATGCAACTTTTCTTGACTTTTAGTCAAATAAATATCAAATTTCTGAGAGTTCTATTACCTGAATATGCAGTACGTTCCCTTAGTTGGCCTTGTATAAACAGTCCAAATATCAGACTTGTCAACCAAAAGATATTATTATCTGACTATGCAGCCAATGCCCTTACGTGGCCCTGCATAATTCAACCCCCTAACGGGTTTGTCAGATACTGGTAACTTTATTATTAGGATGAAAGCCTCTTTTTTCATTATTGGTCTTAAATGACAGTATGTAGGGATATGCAAAAATAGCCATCCTTAACATATTTGTCCCATATCCTTTTTCATGATCTGAAAGTATTAAAGTCTATGGTTTATATTCTCCTTCCCTACGTTAAGGTCAGAAATTCGTAGAACTGATATTCATCCAGTTCTTGTATAATCTTGTTTGAAAATATCTTATCCATATTCAAGTACCTCTTTCCATACAACAAACACTATACATTGGAAAATTTGAATCTCCATAAACTTTCACTGGCTTTTAGCAGTAGAAAGATAAATTTCTGAGAGTTCTTTTGCCTGACTAGGAAGCACGTGCCCTTAGGAGGCCTTGCCTGAATAGTCTACAAAACATGCTTGTTAGCCAAATGATGTTATTTATTTGACTATGCATCCAATGCCTTTAGGTGGCCCTACATAATTCAACCCCCAAATGGGTTTGTTAAATAATAGTAACTTCATTCTTGGAAACTACTTCTTCTGATGCGTTTTAGCTCATTTTTATATCATTCCTCAGATTCAAATATTCTGAAGCTATAGTTTACATTTTTTCACCTCATACTTGAGTATGGTATTATATTTTCAGATATATTGTCAAAGAATTGAATCAATTATAATTCATTCGGTTAGTGCTATTTTCGACCTTAAACATTATCTTTTTTATGTCAAACATGCATGACTTTAAACTCCCAATAACCACAAAGACCTCTGGTTTCTCTTTATTCCTTAGAGTCAAATCCTCTTCTCATTCCAGATCCAACTATGTGGGGGGGGGGACATTTGTTGATGCTCCTTTTGATCACATTGTCTAAAAGAATGTAAAGGGAAATTACTTAGCACAAAATTGATACATCCTTTGAAGAAAACATAAAAAATCGACAAAGTCATGAACAGGGATTCAAAAGAACATGTGCCACACATGTTCCATCACTATCGCACAAGTATACTTGCACGATGAATAATGGTCACGCAAGTGACTTGCGCACCCTAATGGATAACTTTCGGGTCTTCTTCAGCCCTAAATAGACCCTGTCGGCCCCCCATTCGGGGAGGAATTTTTTCCAGAATTCAGGTTTGAGCTCCCGACTCCCTAGTCTCTTCTCAAAGCTTCTGAAACACTTCTAAGGTAATTTATTACCTAGAATGGAAGATATAAAGAGGGGGAGGAATTACTAAGTGTTGAAACTCATCAACAATTGCGTGCCTGAGTGGCCATCCCTTAAGGGAAATGGACACACTTGCGCACCGCCTAAACTCCTTCAATAGAACTTGCATGCCACTCTTCTGGAAGAACCTCAAGTTGAATCTAGAGGCTTGAACCAAGAGTCTCTCATGTATTACCCTGCTGGTTAAACATCGTGCAAGTACCCATGTGTCGCACAGGTATACCTGTGAGACTGAGCTTGCACGCCATTGCAGTACCTGAACGCCTACCAGGACTTGCGAGCCCTTGACTTTTTGGGTGCCCTTCATGCCCATTTCACCCCTCTTAATCCATTCCACCTCTCCAATTCAAGACTCAGTCTTCAAGACACTCTTCAAAGCCATTTATGGCATTGTTTCTTTGTTTAACATTATTATCTGAAAGGAATTCTGTTGAATATCTCTCAAAATCTAGTGATTTACACATCTTTATGTCACTAAAGATTGTGATTTCATTCATTCGACCTCATCCTTTAAGATGAGAGAATTTGTATCATGGGCCTCCTTTTCAGGAATAATCCCCAGTCATAAATCTTCAGTTGGGCCTCCTTTTCAGGAATATGCCCCAGCCATAATTCATAAGTTGGGCCTCCTTTATAGGAATAAGCCCCAGTCATAATTCTTAAGTTGGGACTCCTTTTTAGGAATAAGCCCCAGTCATAATTCATAAGTTGGGCCTCCTTTTCTGGAATAACCCCCAGTCATAATTCTTATTTTGGGACTCCTTTTCAAAAATAGGCCCCAGTCGTAATTCTTAACCTGGGCCTTCTTTTCAGGAATAATCCCCAGTCTCAAATATGGGCCTCCTTTTCAGGAATAAGCCCCAGTCTCAAATTTGGGCATCCTCCTTAGGAGTAAGCCCCAAGTCTTAAATATGGGCATCCTCCTTAGGAGTAAGCCCCATGTCCATTAATTTTTGAAGTCCCTTAACCGGGGACTCCTTTTCAGGAGTAATCCCCAGTTTTAATTTCTATTAACCAGTCCGAATTTACATTTTATTTGGGATTCCTTCTCAGGGGTAAAACCCAATCATAAGTCCTCTCCTAATTTGGGCCTCTTTTTAAGGACTAAGCCCCACGTTAGAGTATTCAAATCTCCATGAAGCACATATACCTTTATGAACCATATTCTTGGATTTCTTCCTGGAAGTAAATCCTAATATTCATTTATCTAGGCAGTCATACATACATAAGTCCCACATTATTTCTTATGATTGCATCTTTCATGTCCCAATTGTCTAATTTTTACCAATATCTCTTCTTTCTCACACCGAGAGTGACTCACATGTGCTTAGAGTGTAAAAGTAATTATGACATCCTTCTTGAGCCATCAATCAAAAACATCATACCCCCTTACTCAAACTATGTGGGTTCTGAATCCTTTTCTAAACAAAGGGTACATAGGAAGCCCATCTGTGGGTTCGATCCCAACTCTGAAATAATCCATGTCTTTCTGAATGACAATAAACTTCAAGTGCCCCATTGAGTTTCTTTAAAACCAGCATGGTCATCATAATGACCAAGATAATTATATATAAATTTGTCAAAGGATATCATTGACCCAGAATCTCTAATAAATACAGATGATTCTCTATTGATGAAGAAACTCGAATTCATATAAAAGATTCTCTAAATTTCCTACATATATAATCATTGATTTTCAAATCTGAAGGAAAGTTCATTTTATACTTGGTAATGTAATAAGGATTCACGAACATAAATTAAATCTATAAAGAGAGTCCCTGAGTAGACAATAATTCCCTTAAAAAAGGTGGGATGTGACCGACCTCCCATCCTCTTGACCAATGCAAATTCCTAAGCCTCATCAGTCCACAAACTAGTGAGCACCTACCTTTGGAAAGTAGGTCCAAATGAATGTGGAATCATTGGATGTTTCCAGTTCTTCGAACAAACCCGTTAGAAACTGATCAGAATATTTGATCCTCTCATCAAGAAGGTCATCCCTGAATTCTAAGGGAATCACCCTTCCACTAGTATCCCTATACAGAACTATTATTCCTGATATTCAAGAAAAAATTTATAAGGAAAAAAATGAATGGATATTATGGTCTTGAACATGAATCATCTTAAGAAAGGTTGTTCGTGGGTTCTATTGGAAATTAAATAGATTAATTTATATTGTGTCTCGAGATAAGGGATAAAAAATATGCCTCACTCATATTAATTATAATATTTTTCATTCATATCATTGATCATATTAAGAATATGTTATAGAAAAGAAAATTATTTTGTTTCAAAAATACTATAATACAGAATGAATACATAATATTGGATTAGAGAATGTCTTGTGAATGAAATGAATGGTCAAAAAACTATCTTTTTAGTTAATATGAATAACCATAATAACTAATGTAAATATTAAAAAATAATATAATGAAAAAATATAAAAAAAATATAATATACAATGAATAACACAGTCCTAAAATCATTATCTGTTAAATATTAATCCATAGAATTATCCCTAATATTTCCTTTCCCCATTATTGTTATTCAATTATATTTATAAAGATATTTAATGTCATGGAATGGAATATAACCTATATTGGTTATGAACCATTGATTAGTTGAGACAAGAGAAAATTATGTGTGGGAATAGAGGTGGATGGCCAGGCTCTAAAAGAATATTATGTGGGGTAATAGTAGAAAATTAATTAATTGAAATTCTTATAAACATTTTACATGACGTTTTCAAGATGAATGCATATGATAATACCACACCATATTCATTAAATATATGGAATTCATGAATTATATTTGGATAATTCAAGATGTGAATTTTGTATAAATATTGTGATGGTCCTACAAACTTTTCTTCCATCTTCCTACATTATTCATATACAGTGAGTCAATAATGGAGATGAAAACATAAAACTAAGATAAAAGTGTACAACCATGTTATAGAAATAAATAATAATAGTTATAATTGAAATTAAATAATATAATAGAGTTAAATCCTATAAAAAAAATACATATAAGACTCATGAATGTTGTAAAAATTGGGTTTATTACTATATGATGGTCCTTTTTAATTTTTATTTATCAGGACTATACTTGGGTCAGCTGATTGGGGTGAGGTTAATATTTAACTGTATCATGTTCACCCGACTATGAAATTGAAGTACAATAATATTAGATAGTATTATCCACAATTAAATCTGTATTGAACATGTATTAGATGTTCAATGATTGAATATATACAATATGATTTGATCATCTTCTGAAACATGGTGAAATTATTCTTTTTCAAAGGTTATATTCATGTGTTTACTTTTTCCAAAAAAAATTCCTATCTCTTCCTCTATCTCATAATCTTCTTTTGTTGTTGATTATTCTTTTTTTCTTTTTGTAGTCATCATATGGTTAATTGTTTCTTCATCAACATCATCTTATTATGGCAAAAATTCATTTTCTTCTAATTTATTTTTATAAATGTTGCAGTTTGCTCCACCTCCACATCATTGTATTCCTTTAGTTATGTTTATATTTTTTTTTGAAATCAAAATATAATATCCACAGCAGATGTATCTCCATCCTCAAAGTTATTTCCTTCCTTTTTATATTGATTGCTGAATTTTTCCTCGGTACAATCTATTTTTTCAGAGAGATCACATTTTTTTTCATTTGAAATTGCATAATTGAATGAATTAATGTTTGGATCATGATCTACTTCATATGTTTTAAATAACACTTCTTAGAAGACCATGAATCATAATCTATGATTCTTCTAGTATAATTATCACTTCATGATTTGGTGTGTTGTGAATTCCATGATCGTGTATAGTGGTAGGATCCTAATGGATTTATTATTCATCGATCTAATTGCATTGAGTAGTTTCCCAATATCATCTATTATGATGGAAAAATTTCTATTTTTATTCATCAAACAATGTAAAACATTGATCATAACAAGAAATATGAAGAGAAATAAAAAGTAATAAAAATAAATAATCCCAGAACTGACACTAAAATTAGTATACAGAAAATAGTTCAATTAAAATATTCAAATTATTAATCTATAAAATTCCACTTGAATATTTTTGACAATGGTTCCAAATATGTTACATCCCCATGGGTTTTGTTAATTCTCATTGGTTTTCCAAATTTAGAAATTTTATACACAAAAAACCCCTAAACTACTTGTTATTATGGGTTTAAAATGTATGAGATTGAAATAATATATATATGGTTGTATACAATATATTTTTATAAAATAAATTGAACATAAATTTTAAATAATTATAAACTAATTAATTTAAAAATTAAGATGATAAATGATTTGGATTTAAAAAACTAGAAAATAATTCAATAAAATTTAAAATATGTGTACATGATTTTCTAGGGAATGATTTAATGAAAATAATATAATATGTTTTGGAACTGAGGTAATTTTAATCTAATGGTTACCATAAACAACCTCAAAATCACTGAGGTTCCATTTTAACAAGGATCACGATAAGTTGATTATTCAGTAACTTGGTAACATAAATTAATTTTTAAAAATATAAAATAATACATATAAGGATCATAGAAGGAATCATTTTTTATTCAAAGTGTGGAAAATTTCAATCCCTAAATGTTCACAAAATGGTCAGACATGATAAATGAAAAATATTAATTTTGAAAAAATTTTATTGTTAAAAAATAACCAAATGAATTTATTTTAGAAATATGTTGAACGTAAAAATAAATCCACAATGATTATAATGTATTCTCAAAAATTTTACCCCTAATTATAACGATGTGTGGTTGGTAAATAAAGATAATTCTTGATTCATGACATATTAATGGTCCTTGATCACACCAATAACTACATCATCATTAATGAATGGATTTGTACCTAGGACTATAATTTATATAAATTAATAGGATTCAATTAATATTAAATAGAAAATAGAAAATTTCACAAAGTGGTTATATGTGTGTCATAAGTCAATCAATAAGTAAAAATTTCAAAATACGCTGAATATTGTTGTGATAGACCCATCCTTAATTTACAAATCGTTTAGTTATAAAATGACGTGTTTATATTCCCCCACATTTTCCGAATTCACAACAATTAGTATTTATGGGTCATCATCCCATATAGTAAATCATGACACATGTCTGTTCTTATGTGACACATGAATTGTTCATGATATTATTTTTTTCATGGACATCAAAAATTGTTTTAATTTCATGAAATTTATCGGATCAAAACATTTAATGATTACACGATGTATAAGGTGTGCTTTCAATTCAAGATGTCTTGTTTTAATTTTGTTCAATTGTTCTATTCCACTTATTCTCTCCATGATCATATGTATTTTTTGAAATACTTTTTTTAAGAAGATATAATTTTACTTATGAATCATTTTTAGAGCATAATAATAATTACATGATGAAAAAAATCCTCAAGTTTATAGGTCTGAATTAATAATTAATTCATTAAAAGTGCACTTTTTTATCAAAAAAATTTCAATTTATCCATATATTATTTTCATCTTAATATTCCTCTGATAGGTCAAATATTTGATAATATTTGAAGGATTTATTGAAAATTCATGACCAAAAAATCATTGAACTGAAAAAAGATAGTCAAAAGTATAATTTTCCGAATTAAGTAGTAAAATCATCTGAATATGGTTTGTTTCCGATGAATGGGGGAAAAGATAATTTATATTGAAGAGTTGATTAAATTTTTGAGATCATTGTATCTGTTGATCAAACTCATATAACAGAATAAAAAAATTGAATCTATAATTGATTAATCTTAGAAGAACCCAGATTGATTCATTAATTAAAAATATTATTCAATGTGCTACATAAAAAAGAATGAAAATTATGAAAAAAATTTCATTCTACATTATGTAATCATTATAATTTTTTTAAATGAATATATAATAGATGATTGGTTGAATAAATTATTATTATTTTAATATTTTCTAATTTACTTGGATAAAATCTCATTATTGTTATTGTTTAGGTATAGTTTCAAAAACAAGAATTTCATATTATAAATTTAAAATTTTTGATGAATATGTTACATTACTAAATATTTTTGAAAACAAACATAAACAAGAATTTATAAAAGAGGATAATACTATCTTAGGGAATGAAACTATCAATGAGGGGAAACTATATATGATAAAAAATTATTATGGTTATTAATAAAAATTGATATGTTTATTATTTAGATTAAAAATGATTAAAATTGTTTTCAAGATAGGGGAGTTAAGATAATAATATTGTACATATTACATTAAATAAATTCCATTGAAGTTGGTATATGTTCAATGGGTGTTATGTTTTTTATAAACAATAGTCGTTCATTTTTGTGTAATTTTTTTTTTCATATATTGGTGATATTTTTTAGAAAAAAATTTATAATTTCATCTTTTCCATTCCTTAGTTTTCAAAATAACATACGGTTTCTTAAAATAGTATTTCACAGATATAGTATATCCAAAATAATTTATAATTAAATTGTATCAAGCAGCTATTTCAACTAAACATAAAAATATTTTACAACTAAAAAATTATTAAATTTATATTCATTAATCTAATATATCAGACTGGCTATGTTTCTAGTCCATCATACTAACTTGTTTATTTTTTTATCAGATAGACTAATACTCATTCCATTTGAATGAAAATTTCATATCAATCAGAGTGGCCATTGTTCAGATCTATCGTAAAAGACATAGTTTAGTTAATCAGATTGATAATATTATAGTCAATTTGATTATAAAAACAATATAATATGATTTTGGGAATTATTTATATCATCTGATATTTATCACAACATTATAATGGTTCTACCAAATAAATATCATATTGAGATGTTTTTCAAATTTGTGAAGTGAAGAACAATGATTGATATTGATCCAACTCATAGATTCATTGAAATCAGACCATTTTTTTATACATATAATGATTTGATTTGAGGAGATGTGAGATGATTCCTTATTGTTAAATTTTACCAAAAATATACACTTCATGAACATCACATTATTATAAATTCTAATTTTTCAAATAGTTTTTTTAAAGACCCTGTTTGAGTAATTGTAAAATACATTGAACATTCTTGATTTTTTATTTGTTTATCCAAAAAAAATTTACACAGAAACATTATAATGATATAAAGAAAAGAAAAACTATTTAGGTTGATTTATTATTTCTATTTTATTTTAATATTTATTGGACTCTGAGCATTATATCAATTGATTATCATTAAGAAATAATGATCTGATATTAGTCATTCAATCAAGATCTTTCATGGGAGTGAAATTATGTCGTTATAGTTATGTTGAAAATTGTGGATATATTACATAATTATTTCTTAAATTCTTAACAATTATGGTAAATGAGTAGTATTAATTTTTTAAATCATTTAGTTAATTAGTACTATTTATACGATAACATTTTACTTTTTTACATGATTTATATTCCATTATAAAACATACTGTGAAATTTTTGTTTTACTAAATGATAATAAAACTTTTTTATCGGACTATCTTTGATCCAAATTAACAATATAAAATTGTTAAATGAATATAGATTCTGATATGTATTGATTATTCATTGTATGATTTCAGAGTACATTATTTTTAGTAAATGACAACTTAGGTTTTTTTTGGTAATTTAGATTTTAAACTATAATTCACTCCACTCTTGTAGCCATCAAAAATAGTTTTGATTCAATAGTGATCAGATGATTTTCTGATAAATATATTTTTCTCCATACAAATATTATAATATAAATGTGTTTTTGACTTAGGATGTTGGTCAATAAAAGATTCATGATCATAAATCATTGTGAAAACATACTAGTAACATGGGGATGTGGTATTTTCATTATGAATATTAATGTTTATAAATATGCATGCTGATGGTGTATTCATCCTCTTTTTCATAGTCTTTGTATCCATGGTTTTTTTATGGTTACAAAAATATGATCAGTAGAATACGATTCGATTACATGCGCTAAAAACAATAAATGAAACAAATACATTATATTTAAAATGTTACAAGGGTTGTTTCATGAATATAATATAGCCCATCAATAAATTTTCTTCAGTCTACAATGGTTAAATATCAATTTTGACTTTTTATTTTGTATTATCATAAATAAATATCATTATTAGAAATAAAAAATATCATGTCATTTGAAATTTTAAAGACCGAGTTTAGACTATGATTGTAATTAATTTTTCCAACTATTTATAGTGATGTTTTTTTAAATGTGTTTCTGTTGGAAAATGATTTATTTTCTATGAAATAATTTTTTATGGTAAAATAGTCATTTGTGAATGATTATGAAAATGGTACATAATTTCATAAACATTTTAATAAATGGTGTATTTTATAAATTGGTTTCTAATTTATTAGAAAAGATAATTGGAGATGACATATATTTATTGTAAAAAGTTATTTCATTATTTAAACATAATTTAAATGTTTTATGGATTTAAAATTTGTTAAAATGTTTTATGATTTTTTTTCAAGGATTTAATGTTAGATATTTATTAGGATCGATCATCTTCCATTTATTTAAAAGAATATAATTTTTTAAAAATATATGATAAATGTTTATTGTAATTCTTATGGGAATTTTTTATTATAAAAGAGGTATTGAATTATTTATATTTTATAATATTTTAAACATTCGTGTGTTTGGATTAAATGGTTTTTCTATCATTCATGAATGTGGTTTTTATAGTAATAATAGATAGTAATTTTTGACAGACAAATTTTTTATTGGATTTTTGCACTTGATTGATATGTGACCCAATGGTGTGATTTGAAAAATGTGACCTAGATGAGTATACATTATGATAAGTATATAGTATGGATCCCATAAAGGTATTAAGAAAATTTATTATTTTCATCTCAAGTTGTGGTTCATTAATTATGCAGTACTGTATACTAGACTTATAATGTTGTTAAATTAATCACCATATCCAGATTTATGTGAATAAATTCTTAAACTATTTATTTTTAATTTGGTGATATATTATATTAATTATTGGATATATATATGGGTGAATTTATGAGAAATGGTATCCATTGTATTTTAGTTGATTATTTTTCTTAGAGGTTTTTTGTACTAAGCCTAAATACTTATGACCTATGGGTAGAATATATATATGGGTTTCTATATATCCTCCAATAATATCTCTTATTTGAGTCATGGTTTTTTAGAAATATTAATTTTTCATAGTTAACGGTTCATTATGCGACCATTATTTTAGTCAAGTCATTTTCTAGATTTCGAAGGGTGGTTTTTTTAATATTCATATTGTTTTCGGATGGGACTATGTATTTTAATTGGGTAGATAATATATGGAAAACAAAAACTATTATTATTCACTAGATACTATTTATTTTTATCATAGTATATCATATTTTATTTATCATGAGAGTTTAACTATTTGACAAGCTCTAATTTCCATCATTGTATTGATATTTTATTTTAGGTCATATTATGTTTACATTATGTGGTTTTGGAATGAAATTATTATTTTAATAATTAAAATTTTTTATTCAGATTATATTTCAAAATAATTTTTTGTTTTGTCCATTTAAATATTATAGATAATGGGATTGATTTAATTTTGATATGCTAGTAGGACATTCACAGAGGACCCTTGAATTTTGGGTATTCATGGTGTTTTTTGGTGTTCATTTTGATTGTTTTATTTTTTTTGGTGGAATCCAAATAATTTATTATATTAATAAAAATTTATCTAAATTTTTATATCACCTTATGAGTTAAATTGTCAATTTTTAAATTTAAATCATTTCTAATTGACAAGGTGTCCGTATTTAGTATCCCTTTATTTAATGTTTCTTATTTGTTTTTATATTTGTATCATGATTTTTTTATCACAGACAGTGTGTCTTATTATTTTTTAGTGATGGATTAGATTTTATTTATTCTAGGTCATAACATATAATGTTTCATCATCATCCCAAAAATATAAAAAACTATTATAAAGGGACCTATTCTTACTTTATTAACTTCATTATTACTTGAGATATTTTATGTGTATATTATAGAATAGTGAGGAGAATATTGGCACCCACATGAAATTTTTAAATGATTTTTTATAACATTTATCATCATAATGTGGGATAATTTTGGTTTCAAGAGATGTTCCATAATGAAACATGTATGAATCTTGATATTTTCATTCAATTCCTGGATATCAAGAATGGTTTTAGGGAAACCATTTAGATACACATAAGATTTGATGCTTTGGGTTTATTTTGAATGGTTCATAATTATTCTAAAAGGGACTCACATTCTTATATCCATATCATGAAATGTTTTAGGAAATCCATGTGAGTAATCATTATGTATAGGGATAGTGGAACAATTATAAAGAATGGTAAATGAAATTCAAAATCCATGATATATATAATTCATTTCAGTCAATTAGTTTTTGTTGGTTGGAGAATTTTTTTTAATCCATTGGACACACTATGAAATCAAATTCTTCTCAGGAGTGATTTTTATACCATTGCTTCCTTTTATGAAAATAAATGCAAAAAAACTCTTTGGCATGCCCAATCACATAAAATTTATTCATTTACCCATTATTCTTCTAAAATAAATATGAATAAAGTCTATACTTTATTTTTTTAATCAACCACATTTATGGGGGGTATGTGGTACTCTACCGTTCATTTATCTGGTTCTAAATAAATGATCATTACATTTTATGAGGGTATTCCTTTCATTCCATAAATTATTGTCTCATATACTCTCCCCTTTTCATAAATTTTATATTTTCATATAGTTGGGAACTCCAAAAACCAAATGAATGATATTAAAATTTATGAATGTCCTAATAATGGGGATTTTAGTAGTTTATTGTAATAATAGATGGATTTTATTAATGTTATTCATTCAACATTTAATAAAATGATGATCAGTTCAGATTTAAGTTTCATAAGGTTGGACTTTCAATGATTAATTCTTTTAATAAATGTTATTAATTGTTTTTATGTACTCAAATACATTGTGATGAAATTATAAATAAATGATATTAATTATTGGCTATAAAATGAATTAAAAATATATTAAACACATATCAGAGACATATTTTTAATTCCACGTGTTTACCAAATTTATCAGGTGGATATTTTGATGGCATTGAAATGCTGAAAAAGGTGTTCAAAATAGAATATATCTTTAACATTTTGGTCGGATGTATTGAAGTCTTGTTTTTATATTTTAAAATGTTAACCATCATAACATTTATATTAATATGATATCTTCCGGCCTTATATTATAATAATATTTATTAGAAAGTAAATTTATTTCTTTATAATATATTTCATTAGACTATCTTATTTCATAAATAAATGGGTTTTTATTTAAAATGAATTTTCAATTTTTTTTTGATATGATAAAATATTATATACATTTCAGGGAAATTTTATAAATTTTTATTATATTTTTATATGATTATTTAGCTGGATTTATTTTATTATTAAAGAGATTAGTATACCATGATTCCAAAGGGAAGGCTGAGAAAACTAAACCATAATACACATTAAGCTTAATGAATCACTTACATGTTGTGTAGGAATCATTGATATCCTATCACAATGTCTTGAAATTTTTTTTTAATAATTTACATATGTTGAAAATATTAAAATTCAAGAATCATCATTACAATTGGTGCATGATTCAATGGCCACATCTATCTTCATGTTAATGACACGAGAAGAAACATAATGTGAGGTTAAAAAAAGGGCATGAGATGGGTCAAATCTATGAATCCCAATGATTTAGGCTGAGATTCCCCAGATATAAAAAATTCATATATAAAAATATTGATCAAGATAACAAGAAGTGATATGTTTACATGTTGTGAAATTTCGCAACTATTTATTTTCCTGAGTGTGCGGAATAGCATAGAATTGCTCAATGTTTTTAGTTTTCTCATCCCCTCCCATTTCAACCCTACTTTTCTCAGCCTAATAAACTATAAATGATTATTTTATCCATTTATATTTATTCTGCTTTCGTTTATTATTTTACATCTATTATTAATTTCTTTCATTTCCTTTTAATAATTAAACATTCATATACCATTATTTCCATTCAACAGAGCTTCACTCAATGTTCATTATATTATATGAAATAATGTAAGTGGTTGATATGATTAATTCTTAATCTGATTTTGAATTACATGATTTTTGAACCGTCTATTTCAAAAATTTTCTAATAATACTATTTTATTTATTCAATGAGAATGTCTACAATTGTATCATTAATATTTACTATTACCTTCATGAGTTGCTAATCTAATTTTTATAACAGTCTAAATTTTGGGTGTTATGGATTTATTTAACCTCTCAGTCAAAACATTGAAACCATAAGGATATAATTCATGTTACATAAAAAATGACTATTAGACTATTTTATGAAACAATGAGTTTTATAAGATAATATTAATGAACCTAACCTGATTGGAGTCTTATATACAATTATCATTATACTAAAACACATTCATTCATAGATGATATGAATAAAGAATCTATTTTATAATCTATATCCCCACTAAGGAATATTTTTCACCTAGAGAGATCCTGTTTGTTTCATCATCACCAACAAATACTCTTTTTACCACATCACAACCTAATCCAGATGACAATTACAAATTAGGATTGATATGATCTTTTTTACATGAAACATAAAATAATCAATTTCCCATTTCTTATTTTCTTAATCCTAAACCAAACTCAATGGAATTAATCAAATACCACACTAAACCAATTAGAAAAGATTCATATACAATGGGTTTTTTGTCCTAGTTTTTTATCTTCCCAACATTCCCCATGGGTTCAAAAAAGCAATATCAGTATAATATTCCAATATATCAAGTGATGTTTGGTATAAAAATAATTTATAATATAACTATTACATGTCAAAAATAATTTATTCAAGAGGGATCATAATGTTTTGTTCTGTTTTCCAGTTCTTCATATTTATTGTACTTATGAATAGAAAACATTGGAAAGAACCCGTGATTTCTTCACCTGTCCCACTTTATCTTTTCATTATTACATTTTTTTCAAATACACACTTTACTTATACTAATACAACAAAGTGCATGCATCTGATCCCATAAAATCATTCAATGACACTTGATTCCAAATAACAACTTACCTTGGTCCATAAAATTGAACTCCCAATTCTACACCCCGTCATTCAAGTATGGTAGGAAGAATTAATCATGTGAGTCCCAACCTACACAACATGAAATATATAATAGTTGGAATTCAATGATATCGATCCCTATGAATGGAGTAAACCATTATTGAATTTTTTTTAAAAAAAATGTTTTCCACACTTATAATTGGGCACCATCGTATTAGTGGACATATGATTAAAATAAAACATGGACTCATCAGTATATTCACGAACACATATATATTCTTGGGACATCACAAGGAAAATCCTCATGTGATCATATCAAACATCATGGAATTATAAGATACATTTTTCAACCAGTTATTATCATATAATGAAATCATATTGTATATATTCCCAGACAACATTCATGGTATATGAAATTATTGTCTAAAAATTTAAACTCTAAAGTCGATCAATGCATTTGATAATTTGGGAAAAAATTAACAGAAAAATACATTCTCTAGGTTTTTCTTTGATAGTTCATAATGAAATTAATAATTCCTACTAATTATATCATGGATATTACTAGGAGTCCCTGTAGGGATTTAAATGAAATAATAACAAAATTATTCATCATGTACATGATGAGGGGATCCAAATGTAGAACATATATCATAGTCATTATCTTGCTACTCATATAATATGATATGATTCAATTGATTGGTGAAAGATTCTTAAAATACATTATGTTTTCAGAGAATTACTACAAGAGGTCTCGCACATTGCATGTTTTGGAAGAGTAATCATGTACCTCTTTGGTGTGGATTCCACCAAGATGAAGAAAAAAATATTCTTGCAGTAAAAGTAGAATAGTTGTAAAAAACCACACACAAACTAAGGAACACCATGTTACCAACTATAAGTCGTATTCCTAGGACTCCTCAACATATTACACAACATTATTTCCCTTTTATAGTCTCCAAACAACTTCATACATCTCCAAAAATACACCCAAAACTATTTGTTCCTGTTCAATCAAATTTAAAAGATCTTTTCCCAACCTTAGTTAAAAACTCATATTAGAGGATGAAAATCAATGAATCATTAATAAAATATCAATGGGGTTCCCTCTAAAATCTGAAACATCAAATGTTTCAACTCTAAATGAATTTATCATATTGATTTCAGGATACAATTCCTTATAGTACTGAGACATACCCAAATGAATTAGAGACATAAGTTGTACTATGGATTATAAAATTTCATGATTTTCAGCAACCATATATATGTGAATATGAAAACTAAATGGACTCTATGAAACCAAAAATAGTAATTGAAGCGGTTGAAAATGAAATAGAAAATTAAATTGTTCCAGAGAAAACTATAGAGTTACAACCTCCTACAAAATATGAAACATCATATAAAACCAAAGAAGATATCTGCATTGCAACTAAATCTTATATAACACAGATCCCCTTTTTGATTGAATTATTAAACTACGGATTAATGGGAAATAGAGGAATGTTTTTGATATATTCATTAAATATTACATCCAAATGAAATTTAATAATGTTTTTTCCAAAATCCCTACTTATGGAAATTTTCATAAGGAACTAAATTCCATCAAGAGTAATACTGGAGAACATTGAGTCATTTTTCTAAATGAATCGTGTATTACTATTGTTCAAGGGAATATTACACAAAACATATATATCACGAGTGCTTCTCAATTCCATGAACAATGAATAATAAAACATTATAATATCCAAGTGTAACATTTTAGAAATAATTTTCCTCATTTCAATGAGTTTATTTCCTAAGATAGTACTGAATAACATTAGGGGAATAGTGTGTCACATAAATTCAAAGATCGGTCAGTTTTGTACCCATGAGGGCTTCATTAGTATGTTCTAGGTAAAATTTGTAAATTAATATTTCTAGAAGACATCCTATTTTTAGACATGGAATTAAAAGGGGGTATTCCCTATTATCTTAGACTATCCATTTTCATCCATCAAGAAGGAATTCATTGATTTGAATAAATGGAGAAAAATATTCTGATTCGGTGATGAATTTTTTTTGTTTAACATAGTGAATGATACAAAGAAAATAGATCATTATAATAAATTACATTATATATTTCTAATATAAGATCATACCGAATAAATTTACATCATGGATTTTGTTGATGAATTTGCATCAATATATTTTTATGATTATTAATTAGATGGAAATAACTTTACACAACTTCTTCTGATGAAAACAATATTACCTCTCATATAATCAGTCATTCATCCCCAAATTATAGATATGGAAACTCTCTAATGAACACTCATGTATTCATTTCAAGAGACCACCTCTGCATATCCATTCATCATTATCACATTACTAATTTAGCCACAATAGGAAAAATTTATTGTTGTCCTATAAATACATAAATTTCCATTTCATGGAGGTGCAGGGAATCAAATTGATCATCTCCAATTAATGGACTCATAATATATTATTAGATTAATGTGTGAACCCCAAAATATATCCCCATAGGCGAATTATCCCACCAATGAAATATGATGTTATGAAAAAAGTTCGAAATCATTTGGAAGGTCAAATAATTGTTTTCATTATATGGTAGTGAGTGTGTGAATATAGTACATGTCATTCCAAAGAATGGTTATATCCAAATTGTAATGATTGATTAAGGTGAATTAATATCTACATCCACCATCACTATATTGAGAGTATTCATGATCTATATAATCATAAATAAAAATTATCATAGAGATTATTTCCTATTTTTATTCATAGAAGAAATACTAGTGAGGAACAAAATATATGAATTCTATATTTTCTTGTACGTATATTCAACATGAAATCATATGGTAGATGAAAAAAAATACATATTTTAAAAAAAATTCACATGTACATTATCATCCTTCTCAAATAGAATCATTCCCATCAGAGTGTTTAATGATTATGAGACCTTCCAAAGGTGTTTAAAAAATACATCCCACCATTTGATAGAGAAATTATTGTAAATTTTTATAGAATATTTTTTAGTTAATGATATTTTCATAGAAATATAAATTATGAAATTGTAAAATAGTAATATAGCACTGTGGGGAGAGATTATCATTTTTAAAATGGAAAAAATACCACATTATTGTTCCATATGAAATATTCCATGGAAAAAATTACATTTTATTTCATGTGTGTAAATCCCAAAAAGATCAAGGTGATCAAAAATTTACCTACTCCATCATAAATTAAAATAATAATGATATTTTTAGGTTGTGTAGGATTCATCAGTTTCATAGTGAAAGATATTTGAAATGTTTTCCTCCCTCCGAAACACCGATTATAATAGGATAAGCATAATGATTTCATTGAATAGTGCCTAGAAACCATTATCCTTTAAAGGAAATATTTTTAGAACCTCCTATTATCTTTCCATAGGACTTTCTATGAGATATTATATGAAATAAGATTCATTTCTATAGTCATTGTCTTAGGAAAGTCGGTTAGACACATTATCTAATCAATCTAATATTCAGTCAAACATTGAATGCTGCTCTAGTAAACAACACCACCAATAAAAAATAGATCATATCAGTTATATTTTCTTTAAAATGAATTATTTTCTACATTATTCATTAAAGGGAACTACTTAATATGATCTTCCTACCTAGAATAATATAATGATTCCAAATGATACCAATACAATACTATTTCCACTGATCCTATTAAGGAATGAATTTGAAATCATCATCAAAGACACACAAGTAATTGATAATGGTTTCACTAATAATCAATTAATACTTCCAATGATCATTCATAAGGATGGAAATAATCTGGATATTGTAGTCCTCATCCCTGATAAAAGACTCTTAAACATAAACATGAAAGACATTATGCGGTTTTCCAACATTGGAAATAACCACTCTCCGAGAAGACTTACCCAAATACTCTAATAACAGTAATGGGGGATGTTTTTTGCAATCTATTCACATTATTTTTATGATGAGATTCTACTATATCATAACTTTGTGGTTGACCAAATGATATACTGCATCCCAGAAGACATGATTAAATATGTGGTAGACATGTTCATGAAATCAGCAACTATAATGAATCACAGAACTGAATTTATAGTAGTAAAAATTCTACAAAGTGTATAAATTGCGTCAAATTTCCCTAGGACGAATGAAATATTTCATAGATATATAATTGACACCCCTAAATTGGAACATTTGGGAAAATAAATGAAATAAAAATAAGAAAAATCATGTAATTAAAAATCATCATCATGTGGGCTATAGGTTTCACTGGAAAATTCCCCAATTCACATGGCATGTTCTATATCCATGTTTTCATTGTACAATATTGAACGTGTTAGGAGATGAAGAAACCACTAAAGAGTTTACTAAATGTTTTATTAATTTTCTAAAAAAATTGTATTTTTTTATATCGATATACCAAACTACTAATTACTGATTTGGGGACACATTTTAACAATAATGGTGTTAAATGTTCCTTGGTGATGTATGGAATATAATATTACATAGGACCACCCTACCTCCGAAAAATTAGTGGGAAAGTTTTTGTCAAATAGGGAAATCAAAAAAATCCTTGAGCAAAACATGACTACAAATAATAAGGACTCACGAGTCATGATAAATGATAAAGTTTGGGAATACCACAATTCATAAAAAAAACCAATAGAACTTCCCCCATATGATTAGTGGATTAAATTCATTTCCATTAACAAATTGAACTAGTGGATTTCTCAGACTGAGAAATTAAGAAGTTGAATCTTGATTCCCAACAATATGGAGTAGTTAGGATGCTCTAGTGGTATGAAAGGGAAGAGACAAAAATGGATTCATTTGAAAAATAAAATAGTTATAGAAAATCATGAAATTGAATGATCCATGCATCACACAATTAATTTTTAATCCTTAGTATAAGGTATTATTATTCAACTCTTAATTAATATAGTTCCTTATGAAGTTCACATTTAAATGTTCATGACCCTTCTTAGTAGTTCATGGGAACCCCTATTGGACCATTAACATTCACAAAGGTTTGGAAACACCATTCCTTATAAATGGTCATATATTGAATAATTATAAAGATCAATTCTATGAGTGGTGTGTCATCACATTGAAATTATTCTAGTAATCAATGATTCATTCTCATTATATTAAACATAACATTGTCTTTGAGGAACCCCATGATATATAAACATAAGATAGAATATGATAGAATAGAATTATAATATTGGGGGATTATTACAATCATAGATCATAGGTATATAAATGAATGTTAAAAAAATAATAAAATTCCCATTGTGTAATTTAATATACATAGTGTACGTTTCACTACATGAAAAATTTTACATTCAATAAATTCATGACCTGTACTAAAACATAAATCTTTTCTTTAATATATCATTAATATCATCATCAATTTGATCATAAAGTTATACCTACCCCTTCATCCCATTGACCATCCACTCACAACCTCATGATTCTCTCCATTAGGTTTCATCATTTCTCTTATATTTCTCCTCACTCTCACCAATTCGCCTATTAATATACACATATAACTCTTCCTCTATGTCTTCAAAATGTGATAATGTTTGCTATGGAACACATAATGATAATGCACACTATACCATTGATCTCATGGTCAAGAATTTAGATCCACCTCTAGTCTAATGCTGATGGACTCTGTTAATTCCCATACCACCCTCTTTCAGTTCCTCTAGCCCCACATCCTCCTCCTCACTACTGACATCCACCAAAAACTGCCACCCAACATCCAGCATGTTGTATGTTTATTATTTCCCACATATACATTCCATCCTTTACCTTTCCAATCTATATCACCACGTCATGATGGTAAATTATCATGTGAAGCCCATGTGGGCCATCAAAACATTGGATCTAGCCTTCCTCACTCTCCTACATATCAATCACGAGGTTCACCATATCCTTTACCACATACAAATGTCAACTATTATTGATATTTTTTCGGATACATACAATGAATTATTCCCAGAGTTCATAGTATCTTATGGGGTGGTCACTGATATCCATTTCATGCATTTATGTGGAAGACAACACTATATTTCCTTCATTGAATTTTTTATCATTATCATTCTTTATTTTCTTCACATCTTAACTTCCTAGGTATTACCAACATTGAAAATTGATCCATGCATGTCGTATGAAGAAGACATTGGAAGAAACTTTCTTGGGACAACCAAAGTGATCACAGTCATTAAATTACAAAATCCACACCACATAGTGGTGAAACTCTCAAGTTCCTACCCTGGGTATTGAATCCTTCCTAGTTTTCTCACATTTTGTCTCATAGTTTCGTTAGCCAAATAGATGTCCTCATCATCACCATCTCCATGGGAGGCCTTACCATCAACATATAACCTACCCATATTACGGAATATAAAATATTTAAACCTTGTTAACTAATGTTCTATCTAGACTTTTGATTATATTTCAAACCCATAATGATAACCATCTTCTAAAGAAATATTCACCATGCATTCCCTTAAAATTAATATCATTACAAGGATCTCGGAAATCCCCAACAATAAATTTCTAATTTATCATTTAATTTTTTACGTAATATTTTTAGGATACCTCTCCCATGGAACATTATTGGATAGTGTGTAGAGACCCAAATCTTGACTTACCTGGACATTACATTACTTTTGTGGAATACTTCATACATAAAAAAATTAGACACACATGGACTGTAATAGTTTAGTGTCTTTGGAAACTCGAAACATAATATTCTAATCATGGTGAAAGATCTTGAACATATCCCATAAAGATATTCCCCTTTTGATTTCTTACATAAAACCATTCTTTATATCATGGGGAAAAGAAAACATATAAAAGGTGAGATTAAATGCTCAGTAAGGGTTAACATAGAGAACATTAAAAAATCCATAAACATTTGAATGAAAAAACATGAACATGAAATCTAAACATCTAAATCTTGAGAAAAGTCATAAATCTTGTATGTACGTAAGGCATATATCATAATGGAAAATAAATCATGATAAAATAGCATGGGAATAAAACATGTAATTGTGGAAACCATTCAGCACATGTTATGATTTCCATAGTAGCAAAGGCATTTCTACCAAGACCATCTTAGTGGACAAAGTCCCTTTCTGAATCGAGTCCACTCCTCGTTCCAGTCATGTATCATTGAACCAGATTAAATTACCATTCCATCCATGTATATCTAATGAGATATAAATATACACCAAATTAATTGTAGGAAGATATAAGTCCCACCAATCTCATAATGAAATCATTTGTACTTGTGCCACAAAATAAACATGAAACATTCATCATAACCCAAAGGATAAAATGGGTTTTATAAAAATCATCCCATCATCACATAATACATATAAAACAAATGCATATTTAATCATAAGAAAAGTGAAACCATGTAAATAATAAATACATTATACATGAAACATACACATATGAAATAATGTCATCTTAGATGAAAAATGGTTTTGATAAAACAATTGAAATGAATTCTTGATGAAAATATCATTTCTTCTTAAAAATCATTTCCTTTTCACAAAATGATATGTAATTTTAAAATAAAAGTATTCTGTTGAGAATAGTCATAAAATCATGTAGAGTAATCATCATGAAAATTAGGTGTTATGAAACCGTAAAAATCTGTTCACGCCGTATAAGTTAAAATAACATTCTTCTCATACTTTTTTCGGAAAAGTAAAAAAGTTCCAAAATTAATATTCTTTTAATGACATGTGGTAAAATTAAAAAATGGGTAAAAAGTCCATTAAACATACATGAAAACAATTTTATAAAATAAGGACATTGGTGATTACAAAAACTCCAGTAAATACATACGGATAAACAATCTCGGATAAGAGCGAGATTGGAATAGTTATCCCTTAACTTAGGTCTGATATGCTTCGTACGTATCTAAAAATCCTATATAATGATTTAAATAATTTCATTGACTTATTATAGAATAATATTAATTGTTATGATGTCATAAATGGTTCACTTATGACTTTATATTACCCGTTGTTTTGTAAATTCCATGATAAAGCAGCATTGTGGGTAAAAGCATTTTATTTATCGTACGTGTTTGGACATTTTGTTCTTGATATTATTACTTATATCTCGATATAGTTAATGAAAGAATGTAAAACATGATTTATATATAATATATATTCATCATATACATGTATATATGATATATCGATAAATGGAATGAAATACACCATTCACGGAGACGGTAGACCGTACGTACGCATGACCGCTGTTTTCATTTCCTTATTGAATTGAATGGAATTAAGTAGATGACATATATATATATATATATATATAAATCCAGTATCATTATTATGTCATATATTTCAAGATTACATATTATATATACGTTATAATTATTCATTAATGGTTAACATAGAGAATGAATCACATCATGTCGTGGAGACGGTAGTCCGTATGTAAGCACGAGTGATGATAAAATTCCAAAGATCGTATAATTGTATTTAAGTATATTTAAAATATTTCAGGATAAATATCACATTTCAAGAATCATATATAGTAATTTATTTACACCATTACACCCATCAAAGTAAGGTGTTGTTCAAAAACAGATTACCCCACGGCGTGGAGACGATATTCAGTACGTACGCACGCACGGTGATTTCATTTTCTGTAGGATGGATAGAAGGTGAAATAGGGTTTTTTAATATTTATAATAACATATTAGTATATAATTAATACATATGTTATTAATTTATAATGACACAACTAAATAAGAAGAAGTAGAAGAAGAATGAATCTTGAGAAAATCAGAAGAAGAGATTACCTCTTCGTCGACACACCTCCTTTAACCATCCTCTTAAGGAAGTAGATTTGGTCTTTTGAGAAGACCAGAACCTCCAGAATGTTTATATTGAAGTGGAGAAGAGAAATGGGTAGGTTTTGGCCGATCTTCAAGGCTCAAAAGGGTGTTAAGAGAAGAGGTAAGGGGTCCCCTTTTTATAACGGAGGAGAGGAGCACCTTTGGAAAAACATAAAATATTATTTTATAATAAAGTCATATTCGGTATATTATAGCTCCAAATTAATTTATTTCTAATATAATGTAGCTATTGGTCAATATAATCTCAACCAATAGATTTTATACAAGTTTAGGTTTCTATTTTAACCTTATCTTTTAGATTTTACTCTAAAATAAATAATTTAGCTTTTACCATGTCTTCTTGTTATTTTACACTATATGGTTAATAAACATACTATAACCAGACAAACGAACCCCAAGTGGTTCATTATTAATATATATAACCTTATATAAGTCATTTTAAAGAAGCTCAGTTTTTTAGGAATAAAATAACAATTAATTATATAATATTTGTTTTAAAAACTGTTTTATGTCAATTATGACACTATTTGGTAATTGATTTTTGTGAAAATCATAATAGCATGATTATTTCTATCAAAGATAATTTAAATCTTTAATATCATGGTATATTAACCTATAAATTTTTTTAATTCATTAAAAGTCTCAAATTACATTTATTGGGTATTTATAACATCAATTATGTTAATATTTCATTAATATGGTAATTACTACATCATCATTAAGTCATAAATAAATTTATTTATATAATGTCAAAAAATTATAAATAAATTACCATTATTTAGGAAATCTTTTTATATTTATAATGAATATTTATAGTCGAATTAATCTTATGTATAACCCTATATTATAAATGATTTAGTTATTAAACATTGATTTTAACTATTTTAACTATTCTTTAAATAAAATAATAATAAATGTCCTAATCTAATCCAAGTAGACCTAAAGGGTAATATTTTATTCCTAAGCTATTTTTAGTCGAGATACACTTTTTCAATAGAATTAGGACATGTTTTATGGTAATATTAATATCATTTTTCCCTCAATTACCCTATTTACTTTTAACCGTGGAAAATAAAAGAAAACAATTACTATTCACCAAATATTATTTTCATCTCATTGAACCACATTTTAATCCTTGATATTTACCATGTCTCTAATATTTTCTAAATCGACTCACAGAAGAGGTGTAATGAGGTTTTATGTTAATTTCCAAATTCTCCTAGTAGGTGGGTAAAAGACGGAGAAAAGTTTAATAATGTTTTTATATATCTAAAATTATTATAAAATGACACCAATGAATTAAATTGAACTTATATATGTATTATGTATCAATTTTGACCTAAAATAAATTTAAATAAAATAAATAATTATTTAAATAAAAAGTCGGTTTTTAATTAGTAACCCAGTGTTTTCACTATTTATAAAAAATTGAATGTTTTCAGAAAAATACCAAAAATTCACCCTAGGCTAATTTCAATTTTTGAAATCCAAAAATGAAGTCCATTTTGAATGATAAAATTTATAAAATTTAAATAAGTGGGTATTACTATTCATAATGGCTAGTTCATAATAATATTATAATAATATCTTGATTTGTGAAACTCGTTATTGCGTACTACACAGGCTATCAAGGAAGGTCTTGATTGTGTGTAATGAAAGCCATGTCAGGGCTATGTGTAGTGAAAGCTCCGTTTGGTGTTTCATATAACATAATCATAACTTATTTCATTTATACTTTTAAAAAAATATATACTTAATGTTTCATAGAATAATTTTCACAAAACGAACATGAATTTTTGTGTAACACAAGACAAGAATAGTGTTGTGTATACTGCAAGCTAATACAGTGTTGCGTATAGTACAAGCTAATCTTGGTGTAGTGAATTATAGAAGACATCAATGCAATTTCAAAAAACATATCTTATAAAATCTCGGGGTGTTACATTATATCCCCCTTAAAATGAATTTCTCCCTCGAAATTCGTCGGGGTTCTAAATGGTTTACTACATTAAAGTTTCTTTCATAGAATCCCACATCATAAAAAAGGAATACTAAAACATAAATTAAAAAATGAACGTTAGAAAAAAAATGGATTCCAAAATTAACTCATCACTTGTGATCCCACATAAGAGATCATAGGTGAAAATATGGATATGGAAGACAAATCTAACATTCAAGTTCTGATGGAGAGTGGTAGAGAACAAGGCTATGAAAAATACAACATTCACAAATCCCTAAAATTGTGATGATAAAAGGTACTATATGATTCATCAGATATAAGGGCACTAGGACAACATTTTTGGTTTTCAAGATCATTTCCCTAAAGTTGAATAAATTTGAATTAGAAGAAATAAATTATTGATTTTGGTAAAATCTCACCCTTGGTCGTTCCATGGACAATTTCCACTTCATCTCTTAAAGAAATGAAGTTGAATTTTTCATTCCCGAAGTGTTAGTAGATCATGTGACATAATGATGAGTCATTCCATATGTCTCAAACAAATGGATAGAAACATGTATCAAATATACATAAGTCCACCTATAGTGAGTTTAATCGTATATAATTCCAAAAATGGACTTATACTTCATCTATCATACCGCTAAATAAAATAAAACTAGTTTCTACTAATTAGGGACTTTCTATAGGCCAGTGGTAGGGGATAAAGGCCTATCACACTTCGGTTGTGGGTTCGATTCACATAGCCTTGTCCGACATGATGGGTTGTCAATCATCCTATGGGCCGTCCTTTTTCTAAAACTACACTATTATAACATTCCAGAAATAGTATCGAAAAAAGTTCTAGCCTTAAACAATTATATCTGATGTCCAACTTAGTCCATTCCAACCATTATGGTTATCGAAAATACTTCTGTCCAATCTTATAGTATAAATAAATCGATTACTCAAAATGTCAAAAAAAATCATGTGAATACCATCATTCATCCCAAATATAAGATATATCTTGTTGGTCACATTCTGAACATGTGAATACCTTAATCCTGTATTCTCTTGAAAAACGAATACACATTGAACCTTAGTGAAAACATGAATGCAGTTAAAATTTAACTATTTCCACATACCAAAATCCCAAAAATTCTATATACTCAAACCATGATATCTCTTAGTCCTTATATCAATCATGAGATCATGAATACTATCAAATATATCATTTTCTCCTAATCCATTCATTATGCGCATATCATCTTTTTTCCAAAAATATTTGAATAACCATTCATGGTTACTCGTACCATTCAACATATAAATTTAAATACATTAGGAAAAACAATATTGTAACAATCCTTAGATGTGTCTTTATTCCATATTACCATTACCTATACAACATAACTCTTGATAAACATAAATCATTCCACTACCTTCTTAAACCATTGAACAAGATTAAACACTTCTTTAATCTCATATATCATTTGTAGTCTCCTCATCATCATCCACATAAATACTACCCATATGACCATGCTGATTCTATTCCTGAGATTTTCCCTTAGGGAATTGGTTTGCATAATGCCTATACATTCCACATTTAAAACATCTAATCATTGTTGATGTCGTAGAAATACCATTATCCGTCTTCATGGTGTTAACTGAACATTTTCCTTTTCACTTACTGGATTTGTGTCCTTCTTTTCTGCACACAAAGCATCTTCCAGTTCTTTTGAAACATTCTCTTTGATGACTCTTCCCACATGATTTACATGAGAGAAATTGAACTTTCTTTCCACTATGATCATAACGAAACTCCATAATTCTCTTATTATCTGAGCCGGGAAAGTTACCAAAGTTGAGATAATTGATCATAATATGAGATTTCGGATTAGGAATAATAATGATATTTAGACCTCCAGATCAAATTTCATTTGGTTTCTCAGGAAGAATATCATTCCATTGTCCATCATATCCTCCATTATCATGAATCTTCCCGTTTCCAGCCATTTTCTAAAACCCAAAAAGAATAGTGTGAAAGGCTAAAATCTTAATCAAGAGGGATTACCTTCAATATCTAACATCTTAGGTTAAATTATAAGTTCATTACAATTATTCTAGGACTATAACCAATACTTATACATATCCATAGGGAAGTCCCTAGACATACCTTAGAAATATCCCTAGGGATCTTACTAAAGTTTTTTCATCCTAGTTTCCAAACGTTAACTAGACCTTTCCTCTAATTCCAAATACAGAAAACCAAAGCTAGGCATACATGGAAATTACATTACATTGTGTGGAATACATTATACAAAACAAAAACAGACACACAAGGACCGTAATAGTTTAGTGTCTTTGGAAACTCGGAACATAATCTTCTAATCATGGTGAAAGATCTTCAACATCTCCCATAAAGATCTTCCCCTTTTGTTTTCTTACGTAAAACCATTATTTATATCCTGGGGAAAAGAAAACATATAAAGGGTGATCTCAAATGCTCATTAAGGATAAACATAGGGTACATAAAACAATCCATAAAATTTGAATGAAAAAACAGGAACATAAAATCTAAACATCTAGATCTTGAGAAAATACATAAATCTTGGATGTACATAAGTCATATATCATAATGGAACATCATTAATGATAAAATATCATGGGAATAAAACATGTAATTGTGGAAACTATTCAGCACTTGTTATGGTTTCTATAGTAGCCAAGGCATTGCTTCCAAGACCATCTTAGTGGAAAAAGTCCATGTCCGAATCGAGTTCACTCCTCATTCCATTCATGTATCATTGAACAAGATTAACTTACCATTCCATCCATGTCTATATCATGAGATATAAATTATTACCCAATGAATTTGAGGGAGATATAGGTCCCACCCATCTAATAATGAAATCATTCTTACTTGTGCCATAAAATAAACATGAAACATTCATAACAACCCAAAGAATAAAATGGGTTTCATAAACATCATCCCATCACCACATATTCCATATAAAAAATGGATATTTCATCATAAAAAAAGTGAAACCATGTAAATAAAATAGACATTATTCTTGAAACATACACATATGATATAATGACATATTAGATGAAAAATGGTTTTGATATAACAATTGAAATGAATTCTTGAGGAAAATATCCTTTTTTTCTTCAAAATCATTTTCTATTCAAAAAATTCCATGAAATTTTGAATGAAAAGTATTTTTTTGAAAATAGTGATAAAATCATGTACAGTGAGATTCATGAAAATGAGTCATTATGAAACCGTAAATATCCGTTCACGCCGTATAAGATAAAAATGACATTCTCCTCGTACTTTTGTCTGAAAAGTTAAAAAGTTCCAAAAGTAAGATTCCTTTCATAACATGTGGTAAAATTAAAAAATGGGTAAAAATTCCATTATTCATACATGGAAAAAAATTGAAAATAGGGACATGGATGATTACGAAAAACCCAGTAAATACTTACGAATAAACAATATCGGATAAAAGTGAGATTGGAATAGTTATCCCGTACCTTAGGTCCGATATGCTTTGTACGTATCTGAACCTCCTGTATAATGATTTAAATAATGAGATTGACTTATTAAAAAATCCTATTAATTGTTATGATGTCATAAATGGTACACTTATGACTTTATATTCCCCGTTCTTTTGTACATTCAATGTTAAAGAAGCGTTTTGGGTAAAATCGTTATATTTATCGTACGTGTTTGGACTTGATGTTCTTGATATTATTACTTATATCCGGATTTAATTAATTCCAGAATGTAAAACATGATTTATATATAATATATATTCATCATATACATATATATATGATATATCAATAAATGGAATGAAATACACTGTTCATGGAGATGGTAGGTCGTACGTACACATGAACGCTTTTTTCGTTTCCTTATTGAATTGAATGGAATTAAGTAGAAGAGATACATATATATATATATATACATAAATCCAGTATCATTATTATTTCATTTATTTCATGATTACTTATTATATATATTTTATAATCATTCATGAATGGTTAACATGGAGAATGAATCTAATCGCGTCGTAGAGACGGTAGTCCGTACGTACGCATGAGTGATGGTACCATTCCCATGATAGAGGAATTGTATTGAAGTGTATGAATAATATTTCAGTATCAATATCACATTACAATAATAATATATTTTTATTTATTTATACCATTATAACCATCCAAGTAAGGTGGTGGTCGAAAACAAATTACAGAACGGCGTGGAGACGGTATTCCGTACGTACGCACATGCGGTGATTTCGTTTTCTGTAGGATGGATAGAAGGTGAAATATGATTGTTTCGTATTTATAATAACATATCAGTATATAATTAATACTTGTTTTATTACTTTAGAATGATAAAACTAATGAATAAGAAGTAGAAGAAGAATGAAACTTGAGACAATCGGAAGAAGAGATTACCTCTTCTTCGACACACCTCCTTTAACCTTCCACTTAATGAAGTAGAGTTGTCTTTTTGAGAAGACCAGAACCTCAAAAAAGTTGCAAGGGAAGTGGAGAAGATAAATGGGTAGACGTGGGCCGAGCTTCAAGTCTTAGAAGGGTGTGAAGTGAATAGGGAATGGGTGCCATTTTTATTAGAGAGGAGAGGTGCACCTTTGGAAAAACATAAAATTTTATTTTATAATAAAGTCATATTCGGTTTATAATATCTCCAAATTAATTTATTTCGAAGATAATGTTGGGATGGGTCTAAATACTCTCATCCAATAGGTTTTAGACTAGTTTAGTTTACTATTTTAACCTTATCATTTAGATTTAACTCTATGTTAAATAATTTAACTTTTACATGTCTTCTTGTTTTCTTACACTATATGGTTAATAAACATACAAATAACCAGACAAAAGAACACCAAGTGGTTTATTATTAATATATATAACATTATATAATTCATTTTAAAGAACCTTATATTTTTAAGAATAAAATAACAATTAATAATATAATATTTGTTTTAAAAACAATATTATGTCAATTCTGACAAGATTTGGTAATTGATTTTTCTAAAAATCGTAATAGAATTATTAGTAGAAAAAAGAAATTTTAATCAATAATAACATGTAATATTAATATATAAAAATATTTTAATTCATAAAAAGACTAAAATTACATTTTTTGGGTATTTATAACATCAATTATGTTAATATTTCATTAATAAGGTAATTACTGCATCATCGTTGTGTCATAAATTAATTAATTTATATAATGTATAAATATTATAAATAAATAACAATTGTGTAGAAAATCTATTTATCTTTCTAATTTATATTTATTGTAGAATTTATCTTATGTATAACCCTAAACTAAAATTGTTTTAGTTATTCAACTTTGATTTTAATTGTTTTAACTATTCTTTAAATAAAATAATAATAAATGTCCTAATCTAATCCAAGTGGACCTAAAGGGTAATATTTTATTGCTAAGGTTACTTGTGGTCGAGATACACATTTCCAATAGAATTAGGACATGTGATAGGGTAATATTAATATAATTTTTACCCTTAATTACCCTATTTACTTTTAACCGTGGAAAAATAAAAGTAAAAAGTTACTATTCACCAAAAATTATTTTCATCTCATTGAACCACATTTTACTTCTTTATATTAACAGTGTGTCTTGAATTTCAATATTCCACTCACAGAAGTAGTATAATTATATTTTATGTGTATTTTCAAATTCACCTAGGAGGTGGGTAAAAGACGTTGAAAAGTTTAATAAAAAATTTTTATATCTAAAATTATTAAAAAATGACTCCAATGAATTAAATTGAACGTTTATAGGTATTATGTATCAATTTTGACCTAAAATAAATTAAAATAAAATAAATAATTATTTAAATAAAAAGTCGGTTTTTAAATAGTAACCTAGTGTTTTCACTATTCATCAAAAATTAAAAGTTTTCAAAAAAATACCAAAAATTCACCCTAGGATATTTTTGATATTTTGAATCCAAAAGTGAAGTCCATTTTGTATGATAAAATTTATAAAATATCAAAAAGTGGGAATTACTATTCATAACGGCTTGTTCATAATAATATTATAATAATATCTTGTTTAGTGAAACTCGGTATTGCATAATACACATTCTATCATGAAAGGTCTTGATTATGTGTAATGCAAGCCAAGTCAGGGATGTGGGTCGTGAAAGCTCCGTTGGGTGTAGCGTATAAAATAATCAAAACTTATTTCATTTATACATTAAACAAAATATATACTTAATGTTGCATAGAATAATTCTCACAAAACGAACATGAATTTGTGTGTAACACAAGACAAGAATAGTGTTGTGTATACTACAAGCTAATACAGTGTTTCGTATAGTACAAGATAATCTTGGTATAGTGTATAATAGAAGACATCAATGAAATTAAAAAAACATATCTCATAATTTCTTGGGTTGTTACATTATATCCCCCTTAAAATGAATTTCACCCTCAATATTCGTCGAGGTTCTAAATGGTTTACTATAAGAAATATTCTTTCATAGAAACCCACATCCTAAAAAAGGAATACTAAAACATACTTTTAAAAATGAATGTTAGAAACAAAATGGATTCCCAAAGTAACTCATCAATTGTGTTCCCACATAAGAGATCATAGGTGAAAATATGGATATGGAAGAGAAATCTATCATTCAAGTTCTGATGGAGAGTGGTAGAGAGCAGGGCTATGAAAAATCCAACAGTCACAAAGCCATAAAACTTGTGATGATCTAAGGTACCATCTGATTCATCAGATATAAGGGCACTAGGAGAAATTTTTTTTGTTTTCAATATAATTTCCCTAGTGTTGACGAAATTTGAATTAGAAGAAATACTTTCTTGATATTGGTGCAATCTCACCATTGGTCGTTACTTGGAAAATTTTCACTTCATCTCTTAAATAAATGAAGTTGAATTTTTCATTCACGAAGTGTTAGCAGATTATGTGATAGAATGACGAGTGATTTCATCTATCTCAAACAAAAGGTTAGAAAAAGTTTTCAAATATACATAAGTCCATCTATAATGAGATTAATCATATATGATTCCCAAAATGGACTTATACTTCATCTATCATACTGCTAAATAAAATAAAACTAGTTTCCACTAACTAGGGACATCCTTTAGGCTAGTTGTAGGGGATAAAGGCCAATTGCACTTTGGTTGTGGGTTTTATTCCCACAGCCTTGTCCGACACAACGGGTTGATTCTCGTCCTATGTGTTGTCCTTTTTCTAAAACTACACTATTATAACATTCCAGAAATAGTATCGAAAAAAGTTGTAGCCTTAAACAATTCTATCTGATGTTCAACATAATAAATTCCAACCCTTAAGCTTTTCGAAAATACTTTTGTCCAATTTTATAGTATAAAGAAAACGATTACTATAAATGTCATCAACAAAGCATGTGAATACCATCATTTATCCCCCAGATAAGATATATCTTGTTGGTCAAATTTCAAATATTTGAATACATTAATCATGTATTCTCTTGAAAAATTAATACACATTGAACCATAGTTAAAACATGAATGCAGTTAAAAGTTAACTCTTTCCACATATCAAAATCTAAAAAATTCTATATACTCAAACCATTATATCACTTAGTCCTCATATAAATCATGAGATCATGAATACTATCAAACATATTATTTTCTCCTTATCCATTCATTATTCTCATATCATCTTCTTTCCAAAAATATTTGATTATCCTTTCATGGATACCAGTACAATTCAACATATACTTTCAAATATATTAGGAAAAACAATAGTGTTACAATCCTTAGATGTGTCTTCATTCCATAGTACCATTACCTATACAACATAACTCCTGATAAACATAAATCATTCTGCTACCTTCTTAAAACATTGACCAAGCTTCAACACTTCTTTCATCTCATATATCATTTGTAGTCTCCTCATCGTCATCCACATAAATACTACCCATATAACCATGCTGATTCTCTTCATGAGATTTTCCCTTAGGGAATTGGTTTGCATAATTCCCATACACTCCACATTTAAAACAGCTAATCATTTTTTGTGTCGTAGAAATACCATTATCCTTCTCCATGGTGGTAACTGAACCTTTTTATTTGAACTTTCAATATTTATGTCCTTCTTTTCCACACCTTAAGAATCTTCCAGTTCCGTTGAAACATTCTCCTTGATGCCTCTTCCCACATGATTTACATGAGATAAATTGAACTTTTTTTCCTCTATGATCATCATCAAACTCCATCTTTCTCTTATTAGCTCGGTCGGTAAACGTACAAAAGATGAGATTATTGATTATATAATGTGATAGCTGATTAGGCATAATAACGTTATGTGGACCTCCAGATCCAATTTCATTTGGTTTCTCAGGAAGAATGTCATTCGACTTTTTATTATATCCTCCATTATTGTGAATCTTCCCGCTTCCAGCCATTTTCTAAAACCCAAAAAGAAAATTGTGAGAGGCCAAACCATAATCAAATGGGATTAATTTCAATACATAACATCTTAGGTTAAATTATATGATCGTTAACATAATTCTAGGACTATAACCTAAACATATACTTAACCTTATGGAAATCCCAAGATATACCTTAGAAATATCTCTATGGATCTCACTAATGCTTTCACATCCTAGTTTCCAAAGGTTAACTAAACCATTCCACTAATACCAAATATGGAGACCCAAAACATGAAGTACATGGACATTACATTACATTTTGCGGAATACTTAATACATAACAAAAACAGACACATAAGGACTGTAATAGTTTAGTGTCTTTGGAAACTCGGAACATAATCTTGTAATCGTGGTAAAAGATCTTCAACATCTCCCATAAATATCTTCCCCTTTTTTTCATACCTAAAACCATTCTTTATATCCTGTTGAAATGAAAACATATAAAGGGTGAGCTCAGATGCTCATTAATGGTAAACATAGAGATCATAAAACAATCCATAAACATTTGAATGAAAAAATAGAAACATAAAATCTAAACATCTAAATATTGAGAAAATACATAAATCTTGGATGTACATAAGGAATATATCATAATGGAACATCAATCATGATAAAATATCATGGGAATAAAACATTTAATTGTGGAAACCATTCAGCACTTGTTATGATTTCCATAGTAGCCAAGGCATTGCTACCAAGACCATCTTAGTAGAAAAAAGTCCATGTCTGAATCGAGTTCACTCCTCGTTCCGGTCCTGTATCACTGAACTAGATTAACTTACCATTCCAGACATTTCTATCTCATGAGAAATAAATTTTTACCCAATTAATTGGAGGGATATATAGGTCCCACCCATCTAAAAAAGAAATCATTCTTACATGTGCCACAAAATAAACATGAAACATTCATAATAACACAAAGAATAAAATGGGTTCCATAATCATCATCCCACCATCACATAATTCATAAAAAAAATGGATATTTCATCATAAGAAAAGTGAAACCATGTAAATAATATACACATTAAACTTGAAACATACACATATGATATAATGTCATCTTAGATGAAAAATGGTTTTGATAAAACAGTTGAAATGAATTCTTGAGGAAAATATACATTATTATTCAAAATCATTTTCTTTTAAAAAAATGCCATTAAATTTTAAATGAAATGTATTTTGTTGAAAATATTGATAAAATCATGTAGAGTGAGTTTCATGAAAATGAGGCGTTATGAAACCGTAAAAATCCGTTCACACCTTATAAGTTAAAAATAACATTCTCCTCGTACTTTTGTCAGAAAAGTCAAATTGTTCCAAAAGTTAGATTCCTTTCATAACATGTGGTAAAATTAAAAAATTGGTAAAAATTCCATTAATCATATATGAAAACTTTTTTAGAAAATAGGGATATGGATGATAACAAAAAACCCAGTAAATACTTACGAATAAACAATCTCGAATAAGATTGAGATTGGAATAGTAATCCCTTACCTTAGGTCCGATATGCTTCATATGTATCCGAAACTCTTGTATAATGATTTAAATAATGACATTGACTTATTACAGAATCAATTTCAATGTTATTATGTCATAAATGGTAGACTTATGACTTTATATTACCCGTTATTTTGTAAATTCCATGTTAATGCAGCGTTTTGGGTAAAATTGTTTTCTTTATCGTACGTGTTTGGACTTGATGTTCTTGATATTATTACTTATGTACTAATTTAATTAATTTTATAAGGTAAAAAAAATTTATATATAATATATATACATCATATACATATATATATATATATGATAGATCGATAAATGGAATGAAATACACCGTTCATGGAGATGGTAGGTCGTACGTACACATGAACGCTGTTTTAGTTTCCTTATTGAATTGAATTGAATTAAGTAGATGGCATACATATATATATATATATGTAAATCCAGTATCATTATTATTTCTTTTATATCATGATTACTTAATATATATACTTTATAATCATTAATGAATTGTTAACATGGAGAATGAATCGCGTCGGGTCGTGGAGACGGTTGTTCGTACGTACGCACGAGCGCTGATACCATTCCCATGATCTAGGAATTGTATTGAAGTGTATGTATATGATTTAAGAATCAATATCACATTACAATAATAATATATAGTTATTTATTTACGCCATTTTAACCATCCAAGTAAGGTGGTGGTCGAAAACAGATTACACAACAACGTGGAGATGGTATTCCGTACGTACGCCCACACAGTGATTTTTCTTTCCGTAGGATAGAGAAAAGGTGAAATAGGGTTGTTTTATATTTATAATAACAAATAAGTATATAATTAATACTGGTTTTATTACTTTATATTGAAACAATGAAAGAAGAATAAGTAGAAGAAGAATGAAACTTGAGAGAATCGAAAGATGAGATTACCTCTTCTTCGACAAACCTCCTTTAACCTTCCTCTAAATGAAGTATAGTTGGCCTTTTGAGAAGACCATAACCTCAAATATGTTGATAGGGAAGTTTAGAAGATAAATGGGAAGGCTTGGGATGAGCTTCAAGGCTCAAAAGGGTGTGAAGAGTAGAGGGAATGGGTGCCATTTTTATAAGGGAGGAGAGGGGAACCTTTAGAAAAACTTAAAATATTATTTTATAATAAAGTCATATTCAGTTTATAATAGCTCAAAATTAATTTATTTAGAAGATAATGTGGGTATGGGTCGAAATACTCTCAAAAAATAGGTTTTAAACATGTATAGATTACATTTTAACCTTATCATTTAGATTTTACTCTAAGTTAAATAATTTAACATTTACCATGTCTTCTTGTTTTCTTACACTATATGGTTAATAAACTTACAATAACCAGAAAAAAGATCCCCAAGCGGTTCATTATTAATATATATATTTTTATACAAGTCATTATAAAGAACCTTATATTTTTAGGAATAAAATAAAAATTAATAATATAATATTTGTTTTAAAAACAATTTTATGTCTATTTTGACAAGATTTGGTAATTGATTTTTGTGAAAATCATAACAGACTGATTAGTTAGAACAAAGATAATTTAATCAATAATAACATGTCATATTAACATATAAAATTATTTGAATTCATATAAAGTCTAAAATTATATTTTTGGGGTATTTATAACATCAATTATGTTAATATTTATTAATAAGGTAATTACAACATCATCATTGTGTCAAAAATAAATTAATTTATATAATGTGTAAATATTATAAATAAATTACCATTATTTAGTAAATCTATTTATCATTCTAATTTATATTTATAGTCAAATGTATCTTATTTATAACCCTAAATTAAAATTTTTTAGTTACTAAACGTTGATTTTAACTATTTTAACTATTCTTTAAATAAAATAATAATAAATTTCCTAATCTAATACAAGTGGACCTAAAGGGTAATATTTTATTCCTAAGGTTTCTTGTGTTCAAGATACACTTTTCCGGTAGAATTAGGACAAGTGTTAGGGTAATATTAATATCATTCTTACCCTTAATTACCCTATTTACTTTTAAACGTGGAAAAGTAAAAGTAATAAGATACTATTCACCAAAAATTTATTTCATCTCATTGAAGCACATTTTACTTCTTGATATTAACCGTGTCTCTTGTATTTTCAAAATTACACTCACAGAAGCGGTAAAATTTTGTTTTATGTGAATTTTCCAAATTCTCATAGGAGGTGGGTAAAAGCCGGTGAAAAGTTTAACAAAATTAATATATATCTAAAATTATTAAAAAAATGTCCCCAATGAATTACATTGAACGTATATAGGTATTATGTATCATTTTTTTCCTAGAATAAATTTAAATAAAATAAATAGTTATTTAAATAAAAAGGCGGTTTTTAAATAGTAACCCAGTGTTTTCACTATTCATCAAAAATTAAAAGTTTTCAGAAAAATACCCAAAATTCACCGTAGTCTAATTTCAATATTCCGAATCCAAAAATGCAGACCATTTTGAATGATAAAATTTATAAAATTTCAAAAAGTGGGTATTACTATTCATAACGACTTGTTCACAATAATATTATAATAATATCTTGTTTAGTGAAACTCGATATTGCATACTACACATGCTATCATAGAAGGTCTTGATTCTGTGTAATGTCAGCCAAGTCAGGTATGCGGTTCGTGAAAGCTCTGTTTGGTGTTTCATATAACATAATCAAAACTTATTTCATTTATACATTAAACAAAATATAT
The DNA here is from genome assembly GCA_963277665.1 of Viscum album. Classification (NCBI taxonomy): domain Eukaryota; kingdom Viridiplantae; phylum Streptophyta; class Magnoliopsida; order Santalales; family Viscaceae; genus Viscum; species Viscum album. The sequence continues at coordinate 573,689,400 of OY728161.1, read as the reverse complement.
ACTTAATGTTGCGTAGAATAATTTCCACAAAACGAACATGAATTTGTGTGTAACCCAAGACAAGAATAGTGTAGCGTATAATGCAAGCAAATACAGTGTTACATATAGTACAAGCTAATCTTAGTGTAGTGTATAATAGAAGACATCAATGAAATTACAAAAAAAAATATCTCATAAAATCTCGGGGTGTTACATTATATCCCCCTTAAAATGAATTTCACCCTCGAAATTCGTCGGGGTTCTAAATGGTTTACTACATGAAAGTTTCTTTCATAGAAACCGACATCATAAAAAAGGAATACTAAAACATACTTTTAAAAATGAACGTTAGAAACAAAATTGATTCCCAAAGTAACTCATCAATTCTGTTCCCACATAGGAGATCACAGGTGGAAATATGGATATGGAAGAGAAATATATCATTCAAGTTCTGATGGAGAGTGGTAGAGAACATGGCTATGAAAAATCCAACAGTCACAATGCCATAAGATATGTGATGATCTTACGTACCATCTGATTCATCAGATATAAGGGCACCAGGACAACATTTTTTATTTTCAATATCATTTCCCTAATGTGGATGAAATTTGAATTAGAAGAAATACTTTCTTGATATTGGTACAATCTCACCATTGATAGTTCCTTGGACAATTTACACTTCATCTCCTAATGAAATGAAGTTGAATTTGTCATTCACGAAGTGTTAGCAGATCTTGTGATAGAATGACGAGTGATTTCATCTATCTCAAACAAAAGGTTTGCAATAGTTTTGAAATATACATAAGTCCATATATAGTGAGATTTATCATATATGATTCCCAAAATGGACTTATACATCATCTATCGTACTTCTAAATAAAATAAAACTAGTTTCTACAAACCAGGGACTTCCTGTAGGCCAGTTGTAGGGGATAAATTCCAATCGCACTTTGGTTGTGGGTTCGATTCTGACAACCTTGTCTGACACAACGGGTTGTCTCTCTTCCTATGGGTTGTCCTTTTTCAAAAACTACACTATTATAACATTCCAGAAATTGTATAAAAAAAAGTTGTATCCCTAAACAATTCTATCTGATGTCCAACATAATCAATTCCAACCATTAAGCTTATCGAAAATACTTTTGTCCAATTTTATAGTATAAAGAAAATGATTACTAGAAATGTCGTCAACAAAGCATGTGAATACCATCATTTATCCCCCATATAAGATATATCTTGTTGCTCACATTTCGATCATTTGAATAAATTAATCATGTATTATCATAAAAAATGAATACACATTGAACCTTAGTGAATACATGAATGTAGTTAAAAGTTAACTCTTTCCACATATCAAAATCCAAAAAATTATATATACTCAAACCATGATATCACTTACTCCTCATATCATTCATGAGCTCATGAATACTATCAAACATATTATTTTCTCCATATCCATTCATTATTCTAATATCATCTTCTTTCCAAAAATATTTGAATAACCTTTCATGGTTACCGGTACCATTCAACATATACTTTCAAATAATTTAGGAAAAACAATAGTGTTACAATCCTTAGATGTGTCTTCATTCCATAGTACCATTACCTATACAGCATAACTCTTGATAAACATAAATCATTCCACTACCTTCTTGAACCATTGACCAAACATCAACACTTATTTCATCTCATATATCATTTTTAGTCTCCTCATCATCATACACATAAATACTACCCATATAACCATGCTTATTTTCTTCAAGAGATTTTCTCTTAGAGAATTGGTTTGCATAATGCTCATACAGTCCACATTAAAAACATCTAATCATTTTTTATGTCATAGAAATACCAGTATCCTTCTCTATGGTGTTAACTGAATCTTTTCCATTGCACTTACTAGATTTATTTCCTTATTTTCCGCACCTAAAGCATCTTCCAGTTCCATTGAAACATTCTCCTTGATGCCTCTTCCCACATGATTTACATGAGATAAATTGATCGTTCATTCCTCTATGATCATCATGAAACACCATCTTTCTCTTATTAGCTCAGTTGGGAAACTTAAAAAAGAGGAGATTATTGATTATATTATGAGATAGCTGATTAGAATAATAACAATATGTGGACCTCCAAATCCAATTTCATTTGGTTTCTCGGGAAGAATATCATTCAATTGTCCATCATATCCTCCATTATCATGAATCATCCCGCTTCTAGACATTTTCTAAAACCCAAAAAGAAACTTGTGAGAGGCCCAAATCATAATCAAGTGGGATTAAATTCAATACATAACATCTTAGGTTAAATTCTAATATTGTTACCATAATTCTAGGACTATAACCTATAATTATATGTAACCTTAGGTACATCCCTGGATATACCATAGAAATATCTCTAGGGATCTCACTAAAGTTTTCACATCCTAGTTTCCAAAGGTTAACTAAACCTTTCCTCTGATACCATCTATATAGACCAACAACATGATGTACATGGACATTACATTAATTTTTGTGGAATACATAATACATAACAAAAACATACACACAAGGACCGTAATAGTTTACTGTCTTTCGAAACTCGGAACATAATATTCCAATTGTGATGAAAGATCTTCAATATCTCCCATAAAGATCTTCCCCTTTTTTTTCTTACCTAAAACCTTTCTTTATATCCTGGGGAAAATAAAACATATAAAGGGTGAGATCAAATTCTCAGAAAGGGTAAACATAGAGAACATAAAACAATCCATAAACATTTGAATGAAAAAACTAGAACATAAAATTTAAACATCTAAATCATGAACAAAGACATAAATCTTGGATGTAAGTAAGGAATATATCATAATGGAACATAAATCATGATAAAATAGTATAGGAATAAAAAATGTAATTGTGGAAACCATTCCGCACTTGTTATGATTTACATAGTAGCCAAGACATTGCTTCCAAGACAATTTTACTGGACAAAGTCCCTTTCTGAATCGAGTTCACTCCACATTCCAGTCCTATATCACTGAACCAGATTAACTTACCATTCCAGCAATGTCTATCTCATGATATATAAATCTTTACCCAATGAATTGGAGGGACATATATGTCCCACCCATTTCACAATGAAATCATTCTTACTTGCTCCACAAAATAAACATGAAACATTCATCATAACCCAAAGAATAAAATGGGTTTCATAAACATAATCCTATCATCACATAATCCATATAAAACAAATGTATATTTCATCATAAGAAAATTGAATCCATGTAAATCATAAAGACATTATACTTGAATCATACACATATGATATAATGTCATCTTAGATGAAAAATGGTTTTGATATATGTAATTGAAATGAATTCTTGAAGAAAATATCCTTTATTCTTTGAAATCATTTTCTTTTCACAAAATTCATTGAAATTTGAAAACAAAAGTATTTTGTTGAAAATAGTCAAAAAATCTTGTAGAGTAAGCTTCATGAAAATGAGGCGTTATGAAACTGTAAAAATCCTTTCACGCCATATAAGTTAAAAATAACATTCTCCTCATACTTTTGTCGGAAAAGTTAAAAAGTTCCAAAAGTAAGATTCCTCTCATAACATGTGGTAAAATTAAAAAATGGGTTAAAAGTCCATTAAACATAAATGAAAACATTTTCCAAAAACAAGAACATGTATGATAACAAAAACCGCTGTAAATACTTACAAATAAACAATCTCGGATAAGAGCGTGATTGCAATAGTTATCCCTTACCTTTGGTCTGATATGCTTCGTACGTTTCCGAACCTCCATTATAATGATTTAAATATTGTCATTGACTACTTACATAATCATATTCAATGTTATGATATCATAAATGGTTCACTTATGAATTTATATTACCCGTTCTTTTGTAAATTCCATGTTAAACCAACATTTTGGCTAAAATCGTTTTATTTATCGTACGTGTTTGGACTTGTTGATCTTGATATTATTACATATATCCTGATTTAAATAATTATAGAATGTAAAAAATGATTTATATATAATATATATTCATAATATACATATAAACATGATAGATCGATAAATGGAATGAAATACACCGTTCATGGAGACGGTAGGCCGTACGTACGCATGAATGCTCTTTTCTATTCCTTATTGAATTGAATGGAATTATGTAGATGACACATATATATATATATACATAAATCCAGTATCATTATTATGTAAATTATTTCCTGATTACTTATTATATATACATTATAATCATTCATGAATTGTTAACATGGAGAACAAATATCATCGCGTTGTGGAGACGATAGTCCGTACGTACACATGAGCGATGATACCATTCCTATGATCGTGGAATTGTATTGAAGTGTCTGTATAATATTTCATAATCAATATCACATTACAATAATCATATTTAGTTATTTAGTTACACCATTATACCCATCCAAGTAAGGTGGTGGTTGAAAACAGGTTACACCACGGCGTGGTGACGAGATTCCATACGTACGCACGTGCGGTGATTTCATTTTCCATAGGATGGATAGAAGGTGAAATAGGGTTGCTTCGTATTTATAATAAAATATCAGTATATATGTAATACTAGTGTTATTACTTTATAATGAGACAACTAAAGAATAATAAGTAGAAGAAGAACGAAACTTGAGAGAATCAGAAGAAGAGATTGCCTCTTCTTCAACGCACCTCCTTTAAGATTTATATTAAGGATGTAGAGTTGGCCTTTTGAGAAGACAAGAACCTCCAGAATGTTTCTAGGGATGTGGAGAAGAAAAATGTTCAGGGTTTGGCCTTTTATAAAGGCTAAAAAGGGTGTGAAGAGAAGAGGTAAGGGTGCCCTTTTTATAAAGGAGGAGAGGGGCACCTTTGGAAAAACATAAAATATTATTTTATAATAAAGTTATATTTGGTTTATAATAGATCCAAATTGATTTATTTCAAATATAATGTGGGGAATTTTCTAAAAACTCTCAACCAATAGGTTTTAGACATGTTTAGGTTAATATATTTACATTATCTTTTAGATTTAACTCTAAGTTAAATAATTTAACTTTTACTGCGTCTTCTTGTTTTCTTACACTATAAGGTTAATAAACATACTATATCCAGCCAAAAGAACCCCAAGTGGTTCACTATTAATATATATAACCTTATCTAAGTCATTTGGACGATCCTTAAATTTTTATGAATAAAATAACAATTAGTAATATAATATTTGTTTTAATTACCCTATTTACTTTTAACCGTGGTAAATTTAAGTAAAAAGTTACTATTCAACAAAAATTATTTTCTACCCATTGAACCACATATTAGTCGTTGATATTAACTGTGACTTTTAGATTTTCAAAATGCCACTCACAGAAGTGGTAAAGTTATGTTTTATGTGAATTTCCAAATTCTCCTAGGAGGTGGGTAAAAGAAGGTGAAAAGTTTAATAAAATTTGTATGTATCTAAAATTATTATAAAATGACTCCAATGAATTACATTGAACTTATATAGGTGTTATGTATCAAATTTTACCTAAAATAAATTTCATTAAAATTAATAATTATTTAAATAAAAATTCAATTTTTAGATAGTAACCAAGTGTTTTCACTATTCATCAAAAATTTAATGTTTTCAGAAAAATACCAAAAATTAACCCTAAGATAATTTCGATATTTTGAATCCAAAAATGAAGTCCATTTTGAAAGATTAAATTTATAATATTTCAAAAAGTGGGTATAACTTTTCATAACAACTAGTTCATAATAATATTATAATAATATCTTGTTTAGTGAAACTTGGTATTGCGTACTACACATGCTATCGAGGAAGGTCTCGATTGCGTGTAATGCAAGCCAAGTCAGTGTTGCGTGTAGTGAAAGATCCGTTTGGTGTTGCGTATAACATATTCAAAACTTATTTCATTTATACTTTAAACAAAATCTATACTTAATGTTGCGTAAAATAATTTCCACAAAACAAACATGAATTTTTGTGTACCACAGGACAAGAATAGTGCTGAAAATACTGCATACTAATACGGTGTTGCTTATAGTACAAGAAAATCTTCATGTAGTGTATAATAGAAGACATCAATAAAACAAGAAATAACATATCTCTTAAAATCTCGGGGTGTTACATAATGTGTAAACTGTATCATTTAATTTGTATGGAGTCATTCACAATCATCATTGTTGATATGCCATGTATATTTATTGTTTTCATATATCTATAAGATATTTCTAATTTTATGAAGTTTTTAAAAATGAAACCACCTTGCACCCAATTAATTAAAATTAAAATTTATATTTTAAAATGATCCAATCCATGTTCTCCTCTAGATTATATTTTATTACTAATTGCTAAATTTAGAAAGTTAAATTATATATGAAAAATTTTAAATTCATTCGGATTGTCATACATATTTATTTTCTACTGTTAGTGATTTACACTATTCCATTCATACTCTCATTCCCAATATGATTTTGAGCCTCCGATTTCATTTTAAATTATGCAGTTATTTTTTCAGTGTCATAAGTGACATGCAAACCTATCAGTATATGTATTAAGTTTTTGTCAAGGTGATAACAAATTATATTATTAAAATAGTGAACAACATTATTTAATTACTACTTTCTTAAGACCCACCTTAATTTTTCCTTAAGTTAGCCTATATTTCCAATCGATGGCCTTTTAAGATAAACCTATTCCATGATGATTATCCCTTCATACCATGCTCTTGGTTTTATGTATTATGTTTCATTAAATAAGTGTTGGGGAATTTTTAGCTAATGAAAATAAAATGTTCTAACTGGGAAGATATATTTTGGAACATTATGAGAATGACTTATTATGATACAAATGTTATTTTTTTAATTAATGCTTAAATTTTTAATTTTTGAAAAACAAAAATGGAAAAATGATTTTGGGATTGGTATTAGTAACAATAAATATAAACAGTTTTTCACTGATGACTCCCCTAAAGGATCATATGTGGTTATTGGATTGATCCTACATCCAACCAAAACATGAAATTAAAAAAAAAAATATTTAAACCAAAATAAATGAACAAGGAAAATATATTTTCATCCATTACACATGTATGTATACATTTATTAGAATTTTTGAGTAGGGAAACTATATGAACTTGGAGGAACCCCACAAATTATGTATTCTTATTTATCATTTAATATATTAGATCGTACCTCCGTTTGTTCCTGATTTTAACTTCATACCAACCTATACACATCCATATAATAATTCACACCATTTTTTTTATGTCATCATGAATAATTTTAAATTTTTGATGTTGAAGTTGAGATGATACATCAAATAAATGATTCTAGTTAGTAACGTACATTTAGGTTATGAATATAACACTCCTTAGATTTGAAATATGTTATGAGAGATGATACATTTTGAGGAAAATTGAAAAAAAATGGGAATATAATATAAGAAACATTTCTGAGATTTCCAATAAAAGATTATGAATATAAAAAATTGAACTAAAATATAATGCTTTAATGATTTTCTAGGAAGTGAAATCCCTATATATCTTGCCTTTTCTTCTTAAAATAAGTTATATTTTCCTAGTTTGAAGGTATTTTTCTTGTTTTAAAAATAATTTCTCTTTGAATCCATGTTGAGATAATTTTTTATAGGGGAAACATTGTTCAAGTGTGGGGATATTTGATAAGATGAAATTTTATATCCAATTTAGAGTCATCTAATTTATGATTATTCATATTTTATTTGAAAATTAAAGTTGTATGTTTTGATTATTTTGGTGAATATGTTTCCAATATTCCAAAAGAAAATCTATGGAAACTGGAGAAAAGTGGAAATGTCATGTGGTGAATCACTTACACATTGTGTAAGAAGCATTCCCATTATATAATAAGGTCATTAGGAATGTCCTGAGGAATATACAAGTCTTGTAAATATTAAATGACATGAATCTTCAATAAAATACATGTTGGATTGAATGGCCACATCTTTCATAATGTACTTATCATGAGAAAAATAATTAATAAGTTTAAATTACACAACATTAGATCAATCCAATCTCTTAATCCTAAAGATTCATTCTGATATTCACACCATATCTAAAGTGCTCATAGAAAAAAATTAATTCAAATTACATGAAATTTGAAGTTGACATGTCATGAAATTTCATAACAATTTATTTTCCAGATTATGCACATAAGAACAGAATTTTCTTGTGTGTATACATTCTATCATTATATCTTTTTTTTCGGACATATATTTTATCTCAACTTATCCCAAACTATTATATGTTACTATTTTATGGAATACAAGAGTTGTTGAATGTTTTATACGCATTCTTCATTTCATTCATTGAAATTTTCCATTCTATCATCTGTCTAACATTAATGTTTCCATTCAACAACATGATTTACCAATGTTATATATAGTTCATTATTTTATGTATGTGTTTTATTGGTTAATTTCATAATCCAATTCAAATGTACTTGATATATTATCCAAAGATATCAATGTATCATATTCCAACTATCTTATAAATATTCATATCATTCCCAAAATTGTTTCTTTAATCTTTAATATTTCCATCTTGATCAGCTAAACCTCTTAGGGTAAGGGTTGAGAGTAAATGTTTTGTATATTTATCGAATCTAAAAGTCACATCACCTTAACACTACTTATATTAATTAGGCTACATAACAATTTTTTATTCCATTATTTTATGCATCCAATAAAATGGTAATTTTAAACGAATGAACCAAACTTGGTTGGAGTAGTGTGGGACATAATCATTAGCCTATGATACATTATAGAATAAAATCTATGAATAATTAATCTAGTATGTATTATATTTCATGACCAGTAAATATTTTCATCATGGATAGATTTATTTGGATTGTCCATGATCTGCTAGTGTTCTATGCACTACATTATAGACTAATCCCAATGACTATTCATAGTTAGGATTGCGATTTTTCTATTTACTAAAAACCAAATATTTATTATTTTTTACATCATTTCCAAAATCCTAATCCATTCACAATTTTAACAATAAAATTCCATCCCAAACCAATTATTGACGTATCCTACATAAATTCATTAAAATCATGGTTCCATGGTACCTTATCTCATGCTTATAATCTATATATATTTGAATTTGGATTATTATAATTATTATTACATCCTAATAAAGAAAATTTAAGAGATATTGTTCCTTGATCATATGTATTTTAATTACATCATTTTATTTAGAAAATAATTGTTTGTATTTTCTTATTATTGGGATTTAATATGAAATGGGTCCTTTTTTATTAATGTTTCACTATTATTGTGTTTGGATGACTTTAAAATTGGATAATTTTAAATTTACGCAAATGTTAATATAACAAAAAATGGTTTAGCTAATTTTCAAATTGGTATTTAGATATTAATTTTTCATTTTTTCGATTATTAAAAAGGTGTTATGAATTATTTTATTGAATTTTATAAAAACAATGAGGATGGATGTATTAATTATGTTCCATTTTTCTAATTACTAGTTTTCAATTTTATTATTTTAATAGTTAAGAATTCATGACTTATTTAATAATATTTTTTGTGGTTAGAAAATTTTTCAGTGTCTTGTAATATGAATCATTTTATGAAACATATGATAATGTTCTTTTACACGTTATTTATAAACTATAAAATTATATAATATATTTTGATGGAATTTATATAGAATCCTTAGTGATAACCTACAAGGAACATTAGTTACACCATTCATTTCTAGTAGTGCATTGGGAGTGTGTGGTTGTTATATGTATATATTATTAATTCCCAATACAACATTGTTTTATCAATCAGTATTCAATGAAATGATTTCATGGAAAGGTCATCTGATAGGCCATCACCAGTGATAATTTTGGAGATATTTGTTTTCTATAAAACTATTATTAATTTTTTTCTTTGTTGTATTGGATTTTAAAAAAATTATATTTATATATATTCAATTCAACATTACATTTATTCTAAATTATTATTTTTTATATATTCAATTTTCTAAAAAATTATTTTTTTATACATTATTGTTTTAAAAAATTATTATTTGATATTTATATCTGATGAAGTAATAAATTTTAAAGAGCAATATAGATACACATCCACTACTTTACATATCATGGGTATCATGATATATATCAAATCAGATCGTCATGTGCATTAAATTTCTTATTAATATTGATAGTAACTTTAGTAGCTAGACTATTTAGATTACCATTTTTTATGAAAATGTATTTTGATTGCAACCATCAATTATTTTGGGTACTGTCTTTGTAAGGATGAAAATTGGGTTACTCTAGGCACATTAGATCAATATAATAAAATCTAAGATGTCATATTTTCAACTGTAATCACCAACTAACTAGTACCCCAATCCGACTATCATTGTTTTGGGATGTAGACAATATACATGTTAAGACTAATTGTCTATTTAGAGAGTCTATAGTGAGTGGAATGTGTACAACTATATTTTTGGTGGACCCCAATTATCAATCTAGTGTGGAACACTATTTATATTCAAGTTTTGAGTATTTTGATGATATTTTCCACTAAAATCCCCTTAGGATTTATCTCTGTTGAACAAATAATTTTAGAGACTTTTAATTTTTTACCATTATTCTCCACTATATATGAGATACCATTTTATCATAGTGGATATTGATGAAATCAATTGGTGATTTCTAAAAGAACCATTGATCTTCATTAATTATGGCAACTTTCATCCATTATTGGTGGTGGATAGCTATTTCAATCATCATGGATGATTCATATTGTATGTTATAGAAAATTAAATCCATCTGTGTATCAATATTATTTTCATTATTTTATCATTAGTTATCTTTTTCATCAACTGATAATTTCCAAGATACAGATTAATAAATTGGATTAAAATTCCACAAGACCATAGTTTATTTTTTATAGAATAATGGATATTTTTATGATCATGGATAAAGGATTTACCATGATTATTAATAAGGGGTGGTATAAGTGTTCAAAGGAATTAATGACTCTATGCGATCCCTTATTTTTTGTTATATATAGTTCAACAAAACATCATTTCATGTATTTATCATAGTCTTTCTTCATGACATAGAATCGAAAATGTGTTATGAGTGAACAAACATAGTTTGATGGAATTGATTCCAATATAAAAACATGGTTGAGTTATTAAAAATGTTCTAAATAATTTTATTAAACCACAATTTTACCTATGAATATTTTATATTGAAATAATCCATATTAAATATAACAATATATTACATACCATATAGTAGCAGTTGATTATGGATATGGATAGGGGATATATAGTTTAAATTTGGGAAGGAATTCATATTTTCCTTTTTAAATGGTTTTTTAATTATTATACACAAAACATAATTTAATTTCTAAATTTATGAATCATAGGACTGAGTGAGAACATCAAGGTGATTGATGCAAGAAGAATGTTCATGGATGGATTTCGGAAAATATATTGGGATTCACTTAGTTTAGAGTTGAATTCATTTCTAGAAGGTGGTCCCATTTTCTGTACACTATTTTTCTATAGATTTTTTAGAATTTGATATTATAATACTATGTATTTATAATTATAGATAAATATTAGTTATTTTATTTGTAACATGGAATTTTTAAATAGAAAATTATCCTATTTTATTTAAAAATTTAAAGATATTTCCTTAATTAAATTTAAAAATGTACCAAGCTCCATGATGGACAACTATGAACAAGATACATTCTTCCCATTGATGGTAAATTAATTATCTTTATTGAGTGCCTAAATTTCAATTGACACTAATGAGTATGTGGTTGTTCTATAATAAAAATTGATCATATGATTCCATTTTTACTTCTTAATCCAATGTTTTTTCTTGTGTATTACATTAGAGAATATGTAATGTATGTTCCCATGTCTGTTCCTAGGTATCATATTCTACTATATTTGTTTATATATTCCAGTATTGTGTTTTAGTTTTATTTTTTAACATTTTTTATTTTCATGAAATTTAATATTTATGTAATAACTAAATACTAATGATTAAATTCAATGATAACCCCATATATAATGTACCAAATTCTGATATATTAATATGAATTTAAAAAAACATATATTACAAAATCTATCGACCAAAAAGTTATGGTTATCATTTTGTGGAGATGTGCACATGAAGGATGATTATAATACCAATGGACATGAAATCATGGTTGGTGATGATAACCATGAGGCCAACACCTTTACCAAGGGATTAGGGGTAGAATAAAATTTATACCTAACCAATAGTAAATATTGGATATGCCCGTCTTATGGACAATCATATGTAGAAGTTTAAATTTAATATCCCTAATCCAAATCAATAATGATGATGTATGACTACCAAGTGATATGATCACTTTTATTGTGGAATGTTTTATGTGATTGATGGGTTATGAAGACCTCATAACCCAAACGTAGATTTGTTATCATAGAGTAATGGCGAGATTCATATAGTTACAATTTAGATTTCTCTTGATTATAAAATATCAATAATATTCTCTCATTATGTTTTTTAGAATGAGATGATAAGGATTCATGGAATCTAGGTATATACATGACCATTCAACAAATAGGTTTCTATTTTATATATATTCCATAGATATTATCAGTTTTTCATTTATGATTTATATTATTAGACTCTAATTATTTTATTTAACATATAAAATATATGTACAGTGAACATACCAAAAGGATTTTGAACATAATTAGAAATTTTTGACTATAATTTACCCACATCCATCACGAGTGGACATGGAACAATGTTAACCATGCTTCCATCATTTGTTTTGGGTATATGATTCATTGACTCATGGGTTTTATCATTGTGTATGATGACTCATTAAAAGTATAGAGATTGGTACATGGCGATGATTGAAATTAGGGGAATAACCAATATTAATTGATTCTTTATTATATCATATATGTGAATGTCATGGTGGGTGATCAATGTTTTGTATTCTGTAATTATAATTAATATATATATATAATCATTATTTATTATATTTTCATTATTTTCCATAGATATTGATTACATATTGAATCATTTCATGTTAGTTATCTATTATTATATTGAATTATTATGTTTTTAGTAATCCTAGGATATACTTATACCCTTAAATTTATTTGAAACTATCTTTCAAACATGGATCCAACATCGACGTTATATTTAATTCAAAATTATCCCACGTGATTTGGGTCAGGATGTTAATAAATTGTATTATATAATGTCTTTTTATTCAAATATTGTGTTTTGGTAGGTATATGACAATGAAATGTGCCATATAATGTAACGAAACATAGTTTTGTATATCAAAAACACCTTTAATGATGGAATTCTTGGATACCAATGCCCGATAATAATTTTTTTTCAATGTCTTGGTTATAGGATTTCAACTTCATGTAATGAAATTTTATTTTTAGGGATGTGATTTAATTTTGATTTTAATTGGGGATATATCACCAAAATTCATGTATTTTATCCTTTGCATCACATATGGTAAAATGATTTATATTCACTAATTGTGTGGTAGAAATTAATACTATGTATTCTAGTATTTTTATGTGAAACAATTGTTCAATATTTTTAAATTGAGTTATTAAGGGTAGTCATTTTTTCTGAATCGATATTTGTGTCTCTTTTTAAAAGGATTTAATGTGAGACTATGTTATATTTCACATGGTAAATAATGAATTTTATGATCATAATAGTGATAATTATGTATTCCACATTTGTATGGATAATTTATTTATCCTTGTTGGGCCATTGTTATATATTAAATTCCATTTAAATAATCTTGTTTGAGTATAGACTAAATCAGTTTAACTAATTGGGGGTCCAAACTATAGCGTATTTGGAGTTATCGATATATATCATAGTTTTATACTATTTAGTTGAACCATGGGTATATTTAAATTATATGTTTCTAATCATTTGTAAAGACATAATATTTTATTTTCATATATTCACCTATATGTTGTTCTGTGAGATGTTACCTCCAGTGAAACCCTGTTATGTGTATGGGTGACTCCTTTATGATTTTATGATATGAATATGGTTACTAGAGTGTTAATGTTCCATTTTTTATAAATAAAACCTATGTAAAGATATTAAATGTTAATTAAAAGTGATGGGTAATTCATTAGGGGATGTTTTAATTTATGTAGAATATATATTTTTATAAATTGGATACTAATTTCCTAGAGGTTGGTGTTACAATATTACATATAGATATGGCATAATGAAATAAATGAGTGATTTTATGTGTTCTAAAAAATTGGGTTGGTGTTGAATTTAAATGTTTTATCATCGAGATTTGATCCATTAGTTTCATACAATGTTTTATCAAAGAGTAACTATAATTAGATACCATGAAACGATCCTAAAATGTATGACTGAGGAAAATATCATGGCTGGGAACTTTATTATTTAATCTAAATCCTTTGATAAAAGTGGTGTGCAATAAAACATAGAAAAAATGATATTCTGATTAGTAAATGAGTTGAAATTGTACGTTTGATCGGCGAGGATGGTTACTTTTCAAGTCGACAGTAGAAGAGTAAGGTGAGACCAGTGTTAGAGGTTCATTAATCATTGGATAAAAAATTATTTTAGTAGTAATGGTTGTTTTATTGATTCCCTACTAGATATTATTTAATTTTTGATAATTAATATTTAGGATATGTACCAGTAGGTTAATTTTTAAAAAAATAGCGTGATGAGTAAAACATTGAATTGTTTTGGTCACTGTATATGATATCATAAGAGGTATTTTTTGCATCTCACCTGTGAATTTGGTGTTGTGAAACCCTTACAGATGATAATTATAGTTTTTTGTGCAAATATATTATAGATTAACATCCATATGGGGGTTTGTTTTGGTGGTATTTCCCAAGTGGGATATAAAATAGTTATTGGATAATGATGAATTTTCGTATTTAACAAGAGTTTATTTTTAGTGGAATTACCACCGAATGAATTTTTGGCTTCAATAAAGGGAGATAAGTCTTATTTGTTATAATTAATCACACATGTAAATGACAGTGGATTATTTAGATCAAATATTGATTTTGTACATGAAAATATTGATCTTTATTTTTTAAAAATTTATATTTGAATTTAGTGGTTACTTTCAAGGTAATTATGTTTTCAAAAATGAGAATGTTTAGTTTTTTCATTTGGTGATAAAAAATTCCTTTCATTATTCAACCAATGTATTCATTTATATTAATGAAAATTATTATACGATGGTTTTTTACATTGTATGGTCATGAGTGAAACAACTTGCAATTCATAGGGGGCATGGTATCACATAAGGAAGATAGATGTAACGACTCTTATGTGGATTAATTAATCAAAACGGTTAGTTTCTTGTACTATGAATTATTTAGTTCACATACAATTTTAGTAATTTTCAGAGAATTTAATTTACTAGTGTTTATATGTTAATCTCTTTTCCTAGGATTGAAACAATGTCATGTATATAAAATTAGTTTTAACGATTTAAAAAAAATTTTGAGGCTATTATGAAATGTTCTATGGGTATAATATATGTTCTTTAGTAGAATAAGGAAAATTTCTATGAATTTAATTTTAACCACTATCCATGGAATGATGAAGTATTATGGAATAAAATGACAATAGTATTTTAAAAGTTATAATTGAGTCTTGTATGGAATATATATTTAAATATTTCTATATATAATCGTGTATCAAGATTAATTTTCTCATGAAACAAATTATTTTCCTTTTATAATTGTTTTTGTGTTCACATTCTTAATATTGGGGTATAGTGAGAATGAGGATAAACATCGAGACTTCCAGATTTTTGTTATGAAATAAGTGTGGGATAGCCATTTATTAATGATAATTTCTATGGGGTGAGTGATGATATTAAATGATATACCACACTCAGTTAAGGGTGATCATTGATGGTATGTAAGGATAAATAAGTTAATCACATAATAATAACATGAATTTTTGTGTATGATAACACGATCATAACATGTGATAATAATTCCTTTCATATCAATGATCAAAATCATCATTCTTGTCATTATGAATGGAAGTTTATAATACATAAATCATAATTACATCAAAGAACATGATCCATGAATTTTTCAAATTTCAATAAATCATGGAAATTTTTTATACACAGGAGAATATAAAATAATTTCTTTATTAGTCAAGGATGAATACAAAGTTTACCATAGTAGAATAGATTCACTCCCCAAACAAACATTGTTGTCGAGGATCAAGACAAATAATATCATAGTATAAAATTCTTCTTACTATACTCGATTCAATACCCATTCAATTCATTAATATACCATGTGATATATTTATATATATACACCATTAGACAGAGATATAGGTCCCACCAATCCAATAATTAAAAAAATATTAATGTGTCAAATAATATCATAAAACATTGATATTAATGTAAACCATAGAATATAATTTGTTACATTAACATTATATCATATCCTAATATAATGAAAATATATTTGTTTTATATTCATTTAATTATTTTATCCTTACATATCCCATAGAAAAAAAGATAGATTGCTTTGAATTTAATCATAGAATAAATCATGAAAGAGGATTGTTTTTAATAAACATGAATTCATCATAAAACATTCACATAATTAATAATAATGTTATCCATGGATCAATTCCATCACAAAACATATTTTACATCATAGTATATCATACTCTAAGGAATATTATTATAAAATTACCATAAAAATGACCTGAGAAAAATAAATTTTCATTTCAAAATAACATCATAAAATTTATAAAAATAACAACATAATTTTCATTTAAAGTTTCATTTCACAATGAATAAAATGATTAAAATATAATTACCTGCATTTCCAGAGTAAAATACCCATTCATAATTGGAAAAATAATTTTAAAGCAAAAAACAATTTAAAAATAATTTTTTAAATGAAATATTTTATTCAAAAGCTATAAATTTATCTAAATTTTAGGGAAGTAATATTCTTTTAATAGATAATTGGAAAAATATAGGGGTATATAAAAATTTATTATCAAAAGTTATAGTGGGTAATAATTATCACGCTATTCCTGATAAAAAGATACTTCACACATTATTGTTAAATAAAAATGTGAATTATATGGAAAAATATTTGATGATTCTAATAATTTATTAATTAAAAAACTCAAACATGAGTTTAAATTTGTTTAATAATTATTTCTAATAATGTTAATATAATTTTAAAAAAACACTTTTAGAAAAAAAATTGTTAGAATACAAATAAGATTTCAACAATGGTAAATTTGAATCAAAATCCCCACTAAATAGTTATAAAAACTGATTATAGAATATCATTAAAATATTTATATCCACTATATAACTTTTTGGAGGTGTATCATATACACTATACAACAGAAATATTTCTTGAATTTACATATGCCTCCTAGAAATAATAGAGTGATTTAAAATCCCATATCGTATGCCTCAACAGCGAAAACAAACATTAATGAAAGATGTATAATAAATCTATATTTAAAATTAATATATTATATAAATATAAATACATATATATATATATATATATAATTCAATATATGATTTACCTAGGACAATTTTTTAATTTTTATTAACATTTCCTTATTAATATCATGTTTCTTGTAATAACTGATTTTTTCAAACTTTTTTTTTATATTTTTGGTCTACAAACAATTATCATGGGAAAATTATCTAAAGAAAAATAGTTATAATATAATTATAATATCTAAACATAAAATGTATTATTATTATTCATCATGAAAATTTTTATTGTGAAATGAATAATGTTATGATCATGAAGATGAAATATTGTATATATGAATGAGTAATATTTCCATTTTTCAATGATTATTTTGGAAAAGTAGAAAGTAATAAATTATATTTTTATTATTATAATAATATAATAAAACATATATTTATACCTTAAGTATAATTATTCTAATTATGCATGTGGAGTGGTGATGAAATGAGAGTGTCACATCGCTACGTGAAGCGAAAATCCATATGTACATGAACAATTATAACACCATTTAGTTAAAGAAATGAAAAATAAAAAAGATATATTATTTTCATAATAATGATAAATATTTAATAAATATATTAATTATGTCATGTGTATAACATATATTTTTTCTTATTATCTTCATTTTAACGAATTACATGAAAAAGAATCACATCACTTCTCACAATGGTTGTTCGCCACACAACCAGACGATGTTATCAAATCACATATAGAAGGAAATGTAAAGAAGATAAATATGATATTTAATAAAAAATATAATTATTTGTTAAATATGATTCATATATATATATAATATATATCCATCATTATACCCAACTGTTAGTGGTGGTAATATAAAAACGAACGACATCTTCTCACACATTTGTAATCAGCTATAAATGTGAATAATCAATTTTTGGACAATTATATGTTATTGGGTTTGATTTTCAAGGATTAAAATTACATCATAAAATATATTAACATGGATTATTAAATTTTTTATATAATACACTTTTAACACTAATTGAGTAATGTGGGATAGGAAATAAAATATAAAAGCTTCTTCAATAAACACACCTCTTTTCCAGGTATCCTTTTTTGGTTTGAAAATTATCAATTAAAATAATATTTTTTATTTTTAAATAATTAATAGATTATATTATGGATTTTTGGGTGTTATATTATATGGGATTGTCAAAACAAAATGGTTTTCAATGTGCAATGAAGTGTGGAGTGGGGTTTTCTTTTTAATAAGTGATGTGAGTGGAATAATAATAGAAAATTATGAACACAATGATGGACTAAATTATTGTCATGATACATGGATAAAATATTTAGTATTAAAAATAATTTGGCCATATAGGGTCTAAATATTTCAATTTAATATATTTGATACATGATTTTATATCACTTTAACTATTATAATTTTAGTTTTACCCATAATAAACTCTTTTTTACCTTAGTTGTGATAAATAATATTTTCTATTACACTATAAATTTTGGTCAAAAAGTAAGTTAAACTCTTTTTATTATATTTTAAATTATTAAAAAAAGTATTTATAAATTTTTTTAAATAAATTCACAAAATTGGAATGATTTAATTTCAAATAAATATTTCTGAAATGATGAAAAAAAATAATTTTAATGAGATAATTATCATAATTTTAAATTTTATTATATCCAATTTCAATATCAAATTTATGAAAATGAAAAAATTTGGATTGATATATAAATATAAATATATTTAAAATTTTAATTTAATAAAAAAATTTAAATATAATTTATCATTATATATAATTTAATCTAAAATAATGTTATAAATTAAAATTTATTATTAATCATTATTTATTAGTATAATTGATATTCATATCACATTCTAAAAAATTATCCTTTTGAAAATATTTATATTTTTAATTAAAATATTAATAAAATTTTTACAAAAAATTTCCTAAATGATTAAAAATTTAGATTTATGATACGCGTGAAAAATGGTGACTAAACTATAAATTAGAAAACTATGGTTTTTAAGAGTGATGTTAGATTTTTTCATTTGGAATGATTTGAAAACTCATAATATGAATGATAATTTTAATCAATATATGATATAACAATTTTATTAAAATATTTTTTTAAAATTGATATTATTTATTTATTATGGTAAAACATGTTTGTTTTCATGAAAATTCATTATGAGAAACTAATTTACTTCGCATTAAAATAGATTTTGGTTTAAAATTAAATTTATTATTAACTTAAGAAATCATTATGTATACCATTTCTAACATTATATTTTCATAATTTAAGTAATCATACCCATACAAACTAGTCCAATAACTTGGAGATAACAAAAAATTTATTTGTTAATATTTAGAGAGAATGAAATGTTTTATTTAATCATATATTTTTCTCTAATTTATGGTAATGTAATGTTTATGTTTAATGAATCATATAGAAATGATTAAATTTATTTAAAAAATAAAATATTTAAAAAAATAGGGTGTCACATTCACCCCCCCAAATGAATGTTTCCATCCAAATTATCCTTAGTCACTAATGTTTTTACATTTGATAATTAAATAATACAAACCTATAGTGTAAAACTAAATAATATAATAGACCATATAAACTGAATTATATAATCATAATGGTCTCCTAAATTAATTCAGTACTATGTTTCGAAAAAATATAATATAGGTTTTAAAATAAAAGATAGAAATTAATGTGACAACAAACGCAAAAATACTAATAAAGAGTGAAATAGAACAGTGTTTGGAAAATATAAATGAAAAATACTTTATAACCCATAGTGGCATAAAAATGGTCATTGATATAAAAAAAATGACGATAATTTGAAAAAAAATTATATTAAGATCCTTTTACTAATTTTGGAGAATTCCATTTCCATCTATATAAAGAACATATAAAAAATTAAATAATTAATATATTTTGGTTTAATATTCACAACAAAATCCTTTTTTTATTTTATGATCTGTTTCCACTTATTATCTTACATAAGGAGAACAAATTTTCTTATCAAAGTCACTAAATAAAATCAATAATAATATAATATTTAATTATATCAATATCTAGTAAAAAATATCATTGGTTAACCAATTTGTATATATATTAATATGGAGGACGAATAAATTAATATATAAAACATAATCTTAATTTCAATGTAATCAATTCCTTAAATAATTGTCATTTTTAACAATCCAAAATATAAACTTTAATATAATGGACCCTAAATTTGAAAAAATAATTGACATGTTAGTCCCCCAAGGATAATTACATAGCCCTTCATTGTCACATAATGAACATGTGAATACAATAATCATTTGTATTATTAAAACATGGTAATAAACTAAATTAGCATAAAACATATTACAAAAATTCATACAAATTCATTACATACATAAATAACTTATTATTGGATATATATACTATTTCCAAAAAATGTTGCAATCTCAATCAATGATAGAATAAACCAATTTGTCAACAAATCATTAATCAGTTCTAATGTAATCAATAATATCCAATTTAATTATTAAAATATAAAAAATCATAGTCAAAATATCACCATATTTATAAATAAACATATTATGGTTTATATACCCTTAACCAAAATATAAATTTCCTATTTAATCAGTATCATTTAAAATATTATTGAAATTAAATAAATATTTTTTTTAAAAAATCATTATATATATTCATATTCTTATTTAATAGTTTTAAAATTCCAAAAATTAATGACATATGTTATTCCAAAACTACCTTAACAAAATATCTAGGTTGCATCACCTTATTCGTGAATAGGTAGTTCATGTTATAAGACATTCATATTCTCTTTATCATTATAAATATAACCATCACACATAAAACAATTAATATTCTATTAAGATATTTAAGCATTAAAATAAGATTACATAATTCACATACATTAATAAATTAATGAACTCAACAAACAATAATATCATTTAAGGATCATTATTACCATCACTTGGATTAATATATAATTTAATTTTTTTACACTGTAGTTTCTTCCTATATTTCATCCTTTTTAATACCCAAATAATATTCTCATATCTATAATGAATTCCCTTTAGTGAGTCATTCCATATTCTCAACATATACGTAACTAAATATTGCTTCATCCCTAGTTTCCTCTACCCAATATCTAAGAAAATTTTATATTTATTTTCATTAGTGACTTTGACAATAGGGTACGTATGAAATTTTTAATCATTATATTTGATATATAATTTGGCATAATGATAATTTCATTTAATCTAATAATCATACAATCTTGTAACTAAATTGGATATTTTTCATCAGATTCAAGGATGACCATGTTAATTTTTCCCTCCATTGATTAAAATTAAATATTCAGACTACAAGTAACACTAATCATAGTGGAAAAACAATAAATAAAGAAGAATAACTTAAACGATTGTAAAATTATGTAATATTCATTTAAATTCATGAACCCTTAGTTTTTCCCATATTTATTCATATAAATCATACATTTTAGTACTTAATTATTGTTTGTATTATTTATTTGAATTTATAAATCATATATTATGTGAATGTAAAACCAAGAGTGTCGAAAGGCATGTTTTCATGCCCCATGTGATGATGGAGTCTGTATAATTCCACCCATTTCATAGTTTTTTACACTAGGTATCTCTATTCCATACACATGTCTACATTCAGTATATTGACTGCAAAATTAATTATAGAAAGCCACATTCTCTTCCCTCTAAAAAAATTTCATGAATTTTTCTGGCATATTTACTCAAACATAGACATATCTTTTGATACATATATAGAAATATCAATAGAAATATCTCTAGAGATATCAATGATGATTTTAATCCATATTTTCCAATTAAAACAAATCCATCCATTTTATTAAAACATTAGTAACCCATTATTTCATTACATTTATATTACACCATTTTAGATGAATAATCAATACATTAGACAAACACACATGAGTAATGTAATAGTTTTATATCATTAGAAGCTACGTATGAAACAATATAATTTGGTGAAATACTTTCAACATATCCCATTAAAATATTATGGTTTATTCTTAATCACAATGTTACACTACATATAATGATTTTTTATATCTTGGGGAAAGAAAACAGACTGTTGGTTATGCTCATATTCTAATTAATTATTAAAAATGAAGATACAAAATCATAAAATGAACATAACTGTATAAGAAAATTATAAATTATGTATATAAACCGTGATGTATGTTTAAAATAACAAAAACATGTTACATGGGATAAGGAGTGGTAAAACCATACGATATGAATAATATTTAAATCAAATTGAATCAGCCATTTGAGAATAACATTGTAATAAAAAATGGAATTGTACCTTAAACAAAAGCATAGAGGATAATTTTTATTATAGTAAGGTGTATCTAATGATTTTATCCAATTATAATGTGATTAATCCCAAAACCATCATATAAATATATGTCTAATCTCATTATCATTATAGTGAAAATTTTCATTACATAATCATTTTCATTCCTCATTCCATAATTTTACATATCATGAGATGTAAAAGTTAAACCAATTCATTATAGGTAGATATGAGAACCATCAATCTCATAATTAATTATATATTTATGTGTAAAAAATATAATAAAACAATCAACATATCTTAACTAATGAAATAAAATTGGTTTCAAGAAAAATTAATAGAATCATAACATGTGAACAAAATGCAGGTTTCATAATAATTTCTCTATTTCATCATATAATAAACCATAAAAAGTAGTTAATATCATAATAATATTTTCCTGGAATAACACATGGAAGATAATTGGGTTTCATTAAAATATTTTCATCAATAAAAAATAATATAAATAATAAGAATGGTATCATTGGTTTATTTCCATAATAAAGAATAATTAACTTTATAAGATTACAATTTGTAGGTATAATTATTTTGAAATTTCATTAAATGAAATTCTAGATATAAAAAAATTATTATTAAAAAAATTCAAAAACATTTAATTTTATAATTCACTATCATAATAAATAAATAAAAAATATAATCCAAGCTTTACAAATTATTAAAATAATATAACAGACAAAAAATAATTTATGATAAGCTGAAATATTTCTTTAAAAAATTTAATCTCCTTTACATTGAAATAATGTATTTATAATATTAAATTTTAATTAATATTATGGAATTGATTTTATTTTTAATAAATATTGAGAACATTTTATGTATTATTTAAATCAATGAGTTCTTATAGTAATGATAAATTTTATTTCTGGTACCCAGGTTGAAATTTTTTTTCTCATTTATATAAAAATACAGATAGACATTGTTTCTAAAATAACATTTTTTATAATAGAATTATTTTTAAAATATTTAATTAAAGGGTAATTTTTTCAATAAATCATTTTATTAATTATATAAAATAATATTTTTTTATAAATAGTCCTTTTAAATGGTAATGTTTCCTTTGACTAGAGAGACAAATAAAAAATATTTTCTTTATGAAAACCTTTTTTACCCCATGAGCACATAAAAATGGAAATTGAGTGGAAATTTTTATTCTCATTACATAAGTATAGGATAATATATTCCATGAGTTTCTTTATATATATGTAAAATTGTTTCATTATTGGATGCATAATAAAAAAATCCCAATAAATGGTGAGATTTTAACCTAAAATGCATACCACACTAGTAACATTTAATAATAATCCCCATTAAATATTATCATTAAATGGAAACTATAATATCATTAATACCATAATATTAATGATATAAAAATTAAAATGGTCATTATATACAGTACACAATATAAATAAGTGATGAATTTACATATGTCTCCTTGAAAGAAAAGTGAGAAAAAGAACATTTACAGGAATTCTTGAAATCCATAATTCACATATTAAATCATGTTTAAAAAATATATTATTTTTAAAAAAAATTATAGACCAATAAATATATAAAATACATTTTAGGATTTATTTATACCATTTATTAGCAGTTTTTTAAAATATTGTTTTTATAATCGTGTTTATTATAACAACTGATATCTATTTTCTTATATGTTTTTTTAATTTTTTCATTTAAATTTATAATTGTTCGATAATATTTATATTTATAATAATTAAATTATTAGAAAATTTATTGATCAATTTTCATTTCATGACATATCATAAATTATGTATTTGAGAAATATAGTATGTTACAATCATTGACACTATAAGAAGTATGTGAACGTGAGAATTATTTCCATTTTTCAATGAACATAATTGAAATGTGTTATGTAATATTTCATTAATATATAATTATATTTATATCATGAATAATATATTATTCATTTGAATATTCATTACTATATCAAAGATGTGCTGTGGTGATAAAAATAGATTTTGAAATTGCTTCAAGAATACGGTAGTCCACATATAAGTGAACGAGGTTATCATTATTTAGTGAGTAAAATGGTAAGATTGTATATGGAATATTATCATTTAACAATGATAAATATTTCCAGAATATATTAATAATTTCCGGTGTATCTCATATATTATTCACTGTAATCTTTCATGCAATGCGTTGGTGAAAACCCAATCATATCACTTTGCAATGTGGTAATCTGTCGTATGCACATCAAATATTATCATGATACATGGGGAATGGAGAATAAATAGGTATATATAATATATTTAAAAAATTGGTATAATTATGTTTTAAATAGCATATATTTATAAATAATTGTGTTCTTTTATCATACCCCACCTTGCAAAGTGGTAATAAAAAAATGACAACGGACTGTGAGGTGGTATTCTATTGTACACTCAAACAATGATTTAGTATCCCATTAAATATATGTGGATATATTTTTATTATATTACCTTCACATAAAAACACTTCATTATTTGTAATATAATGATATTTTCATTACCATAATGGTATAATAAAAATTGAATAAATTGGCGGGAAAATAATATAAAAACATATATTGAAGATATTTTCCTCTTCTTATGAAATCTTCCTTAGTATTTCACCGAAAACCATCCTAGCATGTCTTTATATAAGAAATAATATTTTATAATGAAATGGGTTGTGTAAGTATGTGGTTTGGTTAGTAATTATGTTGAATAAAACTATTTTACGGTTTGATGATTAGAGGATAGTGGGGGGATTTTCCGTGTGAAGTGAGTTTCAAAATTCATTTTTTTTAAAATAGAAAAAAACATTTTACCATTATTTTAATCATTTTATGAGGAACCAAAATAGGATATTCTAAAGACATTGAAATTTTAGCTTACAAATATGTCTAGAAAATATATTTTAGTCAATTAATAAGGAATTAATATGTAATTATCTATTTTTTTAACACGTATTGTAAAACAATTAGTACCTAAACTATTGAAATTTTTTTCTTCGGTTAACATTATTAATTTTGATAACAAACTATTTTTGACTTATTAAATAATATAAATAATGCTTATTATAAATATATAAACCATATTCCTAATGTAAATTGACAAAATATAATAAAATAATTTAAAATTAATCTCCCATAATTGATGAGAAAATGAGTTTCCAAAGATAAAAAATTAAATACATTTTAAATTTATTATATAAAAATTAAATTTCATATTGATTAAAATGAACTTAATTTTATTAATAAACTTATAATTTAATTTACTTAACTATATTACCATGTTAATATATAATTCAACATTAAAAAATTTAATGAAAATGAAATTTCCAATTAAAATTTAATATGTTTCACTAATAATAAAAATAAATATTCTTTTCCTAAAATTCTGAAAAATTCATCCGGGCATTATTTTAATAATATAATTTCATATAATTTTTTTAAAAAATTTAAATTTTATTTATTAATAATTCATGAAATATGATAGAACAATTTTTTTGTAAAATACTTTTCTTAAGCATAAAATTAGATGTTTTCATATATATTGTCTATAAAAAATATATGATGAATATTACTAATTAATTAAATATTTAATTTTTGTTTTATTTATAATTATTCATAAATGGTTGGAAGTCTCATTTATAGAGGTTAATCATGTTTATTTCATCAAAATAGTTTTTTAGAAATTGAATTCCAATAAATTAAAATAGATTTATTTTTTCATTTTTATGTAGATTGTAACTGAATAATTATTTTAATATAAATGATTAAAAATATAATTTCATGATTTTTTATTACATTCATACCCGTAATGCTAATAGATATGAGATAAATGTCATTTTCAATATTAACACATTATTAACAACACATGATTTTTTAAACACAGTGTTTCATTTAAATAAAAAAATCTAAATTTTATATGTAAATAAGTATTTAAAATGATTTATTTTGTTTGAAATAAAATATTTTAAAAAAACACGGCTATTATATGTACCATAATATAGAGTACCTAGGTTTTCCCCGAAATTTTCATCATAATCCATTGTGATATTTATTGACAACTACAATAATATAAGATAATAATATGTTGACAAATTTTATAATGATATAAAATATAAAAGTATTCAACAAGAATAAAAAATGGTAATAATTTCTTTATATAATAATTATTAGATAAGACAATTGGTGGAATAAAAATAATAAAAAACATGGTCATAATAAATCATGTGATATTATAGAAGTGGTACAATAATTGAATATTCCCAGTGATTTACAATAATTATTATTGAATATCTACATAGATGAAAATATATAATATTGATTAATAATAGTATACACTAAAAACCAAAAATAAACATCCCTTTATTTCAATAATTATTTTTAAATGAACAACTCAATGAAAATTGTTATATATAAAACATTTGAGAAGACAAATGAAATTTTAACAAAGAATCATAATGATAAATCTTAGTAAAATTATAAAGCATTGAATATATTGAAATAGTTTAACAAAATATTCTCATTGTTTTGTAAATAGTATCAAAAAAGAGGAAATTTATTAAAAAAAATGGAAAATAAGATTAATTTTATATATAACATAACCTTTGTTGATAATTTCTTAAAAAATTAATATAATCAATTATATTTATAAAAATATAAAATTATTTAATATATTCATATATAAATTTATATATATTTATATATAGAAGAATGATTCCTATGAAAATAGAAGAGATTGGAAAAAATGAACTAGAATTAAAACATTCATTTTATATATGAAACAATACAAAAATAATTAAGAACAAAACTGAACGCCATGGAATATAATAGGGGTGTAATAAATTTTAGTTATTAGATTTATTAATATATAATTTTCCTAACTATTGAAAAAGCATAAAATACATCGATTTTAAAATGTGTTTTTTTAAAACACCCAAAACAGAATTCCTTAATTCAAAAAAAATCATTGAACTCCTATATAATATAAATAATCATAATAATAAATTTATATAATTAATTATTCATAATACATGTATTTAATAATGTTAAATTATAATCATTAATTAATATTATTTAAGATAATTATCGACTACATTTATTTTACAATGTCAATGGTTTTAATCCCCCCCCCCTCCAAATTTCATAAATGTGATATATCTCAATATTAAGAGATAAAGGTATTTTAATTCATTTATGTTTGAACATAGAGGAGTAATTTTATTTCAATTATCCATCAAACAAAATTTTATTTGATTAATATTAAGGCTCTATTTCCATATATTTAAAAATATGATTAACCATTAATGGGCAATTTAACGACAAATGGAGTTATAGACTATTGATAAAATATATTTCTTTTATCCATAAAAAACATTATATTTAAAAATATTAATAATATAAAATATATATTATTAATATTAAGTTATTTTGTTATTATTCATTTTTTAAATGATGATTCATGTGTAACATTATTCATCTAGGAGGTCGATGATTCCCAAACCTTAATATTTTACACTATCAACTGAAGAAGAGTTAAATTATACATAAAAACAGTACAATTTAATAAAAATTTATTTATCTTAAAATTTCATAGTTATATTTTATAAAATAAATGTCAATAAGGGTTGTAAATTATATAATTTAGAGAATAACTTAGATTAATTACATGATGTATTCTCTATTTTTCGGTACTAATTCTTTGAATAAAGAATTTAGTGTCCAATAATCAAACTAAAATCTATAAAACGTCAATGGATTAATTGATAAAGAAAATTTTATATAAACTCAATTGATATCTTATTGACGTAAGTTGTTTTTCATATGTCGGAGAAGGGTTTGTTTATATGTGAGTGTTAAGTGGCTTTTCCTCCCATTTCCAATAGATTTAGACAATATTTTTATTTTAAATAAAAATTAGATAATATTGGGATTATAATGGATTTGGGATATTTTTATGTCTAGAAATACCTCTTCTAAAAACAAAATTATTTATTTTTATGATTTTTTATCTCTATACCACATAGTGAAACAATATTATCTCATTTTACTAATACATTGTTAAATAAATTTTTACCGAAGTAACTTCTTCTAATTCAACAAAATAATACTTCCATATATCCTTAAATATAATGTGCTTACCACCCCTTGGTACTTCATTTAATAAAATTATATTTATATATATGATATTGAACATTACAATTTAATCAAAAAATTAATAAAATAATTATTTAAATAGAAAAATATAAATTTAAATGTTATGTATTCCTTTACCTGTATTGTAATATTTAACAACTAAATTATTTTTAATATATTTGTTTTATAATTTATTATTACATAATATTTGTCATTATAATTAAAAAATTATTTTATTTAGATAAATATATATAATTTATAAAAAATGTTAACTAAAAATTGCCGATTTTTTAATTAAACAAATATAAAAAACATGCTAACATAATTACCAATACCCTTTCTATTTAGTTTTATAAATGCAATGGTATTAGTATAATTAGATGAATATTTTAAATATATGACATCATTAATTAATATAAACAATAATAATGCTAATTATTTGTAACACTTAGAAAATATTTTTTTTTTAATTTAATTTCTTAAAATATTAACTCTACATTCAATTTTTGATTAATTGATTATAATAATTATAGTTTGTTTATAAATATAAAAAAACGTTTGGATACAAATATATATATTATAACCATATATCCAATGGCCATAATTCCAAAACCCATATATAAAATGGCTAGATTTTATTCTGATATATTTACTTATGTACATAATCATATTAATTTATCATGTTCAATTACATATCCTTTAACATGAATATTATATTGATATTTATTTTACAAATTTCAATAGTAATAATCCGAGGAATGATC
This sequence comes from Viscum album, assembly GCA_963277665.1. NCBI lineage: Eukaryota > Viridiplantae > Streptophyta > Magnoliopsida > Santalales > Viscaceae > Viscum > Viscum album. The sequence continues at coordinate 573,659,492 of OY728161.1, read as the reverse complement.
ATCAACCCAGATTATAAGGATGGAGATAAAATTTTAATAGTATTGTTATTTATTTTATGTTTAATTCATCTTTAGTTTTTTATAATGTCTTTCATATTGTTTTAATCTATTAATGGTTTTCATGTATTGTAACATTTTTTATAAATATAATTTTTTTTTGTTTTTTTTTTGTTTTTTAATTTTTAATGAAAAATATATGCATATTTTTTTTGATTAAGTGAGATAATAGCTGAAAATATAGGATTGATCATACTTATTCATTCCAAGATATATTTAGAAAAAATTAGACATTGGTAAAATATTATTTAATTATAACTGATTAGTACTTCCATGTAAAATAAAGTATAATTTATATTCATGTACACTAATTGAATATTTTACTTTATTTATTGTGTTTTTTTATTTTTTCACATTTTTGAATAATTAAATATAAAGTTTTTATAACATTTAATAGTACATATTATTACCAAGGATATCAAATCCTAATTAATGTCATATATGAACAAAAATATCGTTCTTTAATCTATTAGTACTTTTTGGGACTAGAAAATGACATCATTGCTATTTATGGTCTAAACCCTCAAACATATTGATTATTATTTTATGAATTAATGATCAAAATAATGATCCTTGTTTTTAAGTTGAAATTAATAATTTAATTATAATTATATTTAATGATTATATTTTATATGAAAAATTGAGAGAACAAAAATGTAATTGGTTTGATAATTATATCGAAAATTTTATATAAAGGAAATTATTACATAGAAATTTATTAATTCAATAATTGTGATATATTTAATATTAATGCCATTAATATGGGTATAATAAATGGTATAAATGGTTTGTAGAGAATTTTGATAATTATATTAGATTATCAATGAACATATAAATTTTAGGAAATTTAATCACCAACATCATCCTTGTTTACTGATTAGAGAGAATTTTGTGTCGATGAATTTTATAAATAAGGTGATAGAGATTAAATGATTCTGGAGGTAAATGGATGGTATTAAATGTGGTATAGATGGAAGGTGGTTTTTTTGTGTCATTGAGTATAATTTATTTCATTTACAGGTTGTATAACCAATGGACATGATAATAACCACTTGATGTCCACACAAAATCTACCCAGTGAATTACTAATCTGATGATGGTCCCATTCCATGTTCCAAGATATTTTTATTTATATTTTTTAGGGAAAATGATTATTTGATAACAAATTTACATCCCCATAAAAATAAATCACATATGACTCCCAAGAAAGATAATGTTATAGTAATATTTTTACTAACTTACGTATATGGACACTCTTAATTTCTCTAATTTTATACTCCTTTTCAGGAGTATAAATATCAATCTTGTGGTCCAATTCACATATTTTTTATAATACAATTTTTATACCTTAATTTTCATTTATTTTATGGATTTTTAAAAAAAAATAAAAAAAAAATATGTGATACCTCCTCACAAACATAATACTGTACAATTTGGGTTAATTGTTTCATTAGAATGAGTGAAACTACAAATTCAATTTTTTTTATATGAAAAAATGTTTTCCTATTTTTTTTAATATATCTAATTTATTGAATAATTATTTTCAATGATAAACGTAATTTAATTTTTTATGTTCTAATAGTTATATTTTTATTTTTATTGTTATATATTGATGTCTTGATATTCATAGTATCAACCAATTATTTCAGGGGAATCTAAAAACCCCATAAAGAAACATAGATTAATGTTATTGTCAAAACAATATTATAAATTCTTCTTATTTACTATGGGTTATTGAGAAATAATTGAGAACATGCATATAGATCTTGTTATATATATATAGTTAAATATCATAAAAATATATTTACCCTCTAACAGATGGTTTAACCTCCTTTCACATGTCCATATTTATCATTATTGAGATTAAATTGATTGAATAAAAATTATTATAATTATTTAACTAATTAGGTTATACCCCATCATAAAATGTTTTATATGAATGAAAAATGTGATATAAGAAACCACTGATACATGTATAGCATGTGGAATGGAATAAGAAGTGATGGATTAATTTATTTAAATTCAATAATATAATGAAAAATTATGCATTATATTATATTATTATTATTTTTAAATTATGTATCTATAAAACATGTCTTTATTTTAGTTTTAGAGGGGTCAAGGGGTATATAAATTGTTATTACAATTTGATCGAATTCTACATATTCCTTATAGATGTATGAACCTATTTTCAATTTGTGTTCTACAAATATTTATTGAAACCATTTTTGTAAATAAATATTATGTAATGATTTTGGTTATGATGGTTGGATTGGATTTATAAATTGATGTATCACAGTGTCATGGTCCTGGGATTTTTTTGTTTTTTTTCGACATCAAAATATTTAACTATATTATATTTTTTCATCAGATCTATATATATAAATTTCAATGTGATATAAAAAATATCATCATTTTATATGGTGAGTATGTATTGTATATTGTTTATTATAGATTAACCAAAATATAGTTCATTATTTTTATTCCTATATGGACACAAAAGGTAATAACTGTTATACGGGACTATTATTTATAAAACATAAAAAAATCATGAATAATATAATTAATTTCATTAAGAATTAATTTTGAAATTTTATTAATTCTAATTATTGAAACATGTCTCCACACCATTCAATTTTACCATCTATGTTTCTACTAGCCCATAAGGAATAGTAAATGTGTCCATGGCCTTGTTCTATTATCCAAATAAACTTTTAGATAAAAAAATATATTCTAAAAATGTTTTTATAATCTATTAATTGAGTTTTATTTGAGTGTATCAATTAGATATGATTAATAAGGACTCAAATGTTTGAAAATGTGTAGGACTTATTGATGGAGATCTATGAGTTACCCATCTTTTCTGATATGTTTTTAAAAATTTTCCTTTGTTTATAATTCTTTATATATATTTATTATGTCAGTACTATTATTTTATTTAATAATATGATAATCAATTGGAAATTTTTTATTTTAAAAAATTATATTTATGTTTAAAAAATTAAATATTATAAATGATTCTAAAATAATAAAATAATAAATATTTTATAAATATATATTACTATTTATTATATTAATATAATTCATTATATTTTTTATCAATATGAAATCCTTATTTATTATTATAATCCACTTATTATGTGTATGTATCAATTTCAAATAGGGATTGTTAATAGTTCCAAAAACAACCATCACATTCCCTATACATATTGGTTCATCAAAATTATTTCCAAAAGAAATATTCTGTTATGGGATGTTTAATAAAATTGAAAATAACATTGGTTGAGAGGATAGAAGTTTGTTCACATAAATGGGTTGGAGCTATCATTCCATACACTGTATCTCTCATACAGATTGGAGAAAATTTCATGATTCCTTTTTCAGATATAAAACACGGAACAAGTTAGAAATTATATTAATTGTCAATTATAGGTACTAATTTATGTGAATCATTATTTTTTTAAATCGAGTTCACAATCCAAGGATGTATCTATATAATTAATCAAATAATCTTTATTTTTGTTTAAGTTTATCATTTATTTAGGCATGTTTTTTATAGTGTATGATTTTCTATAATTCATCATCATCCTGTAATATAAGTTTTTTTTATATGTTTTGATCTGGCCCATAAAAGGGGATTCCAAAAATCCCCATATAATAAATTTGAAACCCATTAATTTACATCATAATAATAGGAAACAACAAATCATTTAATTTCATGTTAAGTTAACCAAACCATGGTGATTACCATCATATAAAAATTAAATATATGATAAATGTTTGAAGAAAAATTGTTTTTTTGGACCCATACTATGAATCATCCTAAGAATGGTGATAATTCTTCTGGGTAATTTAGTCTATGTCGTGAAACATGACAAAATGGAATATGTCCAACTATAGTGGATTAGACCCAATTTGGATTATATACCAAAAACATATTGGTGAGGAATGGTTTTTGGTTTGAGTCTCATATAGGATTTCAATATATTCCATTATGATACGATTTCGAAACAATGATGTTAAGAAGTAGATTACATAAGTAACCATAGGGGATTTAAAATTGGTTATATATGGTTATGATAGTTTCAACATGACCATTTATCTCTATAACCATATTAGTTAGTCTTGGGTTTACAAGCAAGTGGAAGTGGAATATTTGTTATTTCTATAAAAATATCTTTTCACCTGGAGGATGATGTTGAGGGCCTGGAATGCATGGGGGACAAAAGATCGATAAGAATGGATAGGGGAATGCAACATGAACAATTCTCTATGGTGACCCTTTTGATTGGTGGAAGTGAGCATAAAGATACAAAACTAAACTTTGTCAAATTGGGAAGAATATGGTCATCACTAATATATAAGGGTTCCCAAGAACCTCCCCTATGGTCGTGATACTTTTTTTATTGATATATTTCAAAAATTTAAATATCCCTTAAGGCCCCAAATATGAATGATGTTATTTGTAGGAATTTTTTTTCTAAGGGATTGCACAATTATATGAGTGTCACAATAGTTTTTATTATATAATGATCATTAAAATATGAACGCATCAGTGGAATATTTGACTTTGGTATCCCTATATTGGGAGTCCCATTGGGTGAAATTATTTATCATTGGTTGTTTAGAATAGATATTAGAGTGTTGTTCACCCCAGTGAGTCATTGGTGATACATATAGTTCTTTTCAAATGTTAGAAAAATATCATATTACATTTTCATTCCCCACCTGATACCTAGGTGAGTTGGAGGGTACATTACCTTGGTGATACCTGGGTGAGAAGGATGGTACCATTTCAATTTAGGACATAAAAGAGTTGGATGTACCATGCCAATTAGGTATTGGTAAAGCTAGAATTTCCACACGAATGATCGATCTATGAATGATGGAGGTACCATTTGGTTGATGTAAATGTGCAAAACAATAGTTTAGTTTTCCCATTCTCTAATATCAAAGGGCTTCCACGATGGGATTTATATTACAATCAAACCTATATTGAGAAAAGAGAATTTCATTTTATATAGTGGTTTGACTAGTGGAATGGTTTGACTAATGGTCCTTGGAATTTTAGGCCCTGATTAATGCCAATCAATCAAACATTACCAATTCCCTCTTGTTTTTAATATTTATTTTACTAAATGATGGTTTGGGGGACTTTGTTAAGAGAAATGGGTGAAAAGAGAATCATGTTGTCTAAATTTATTATAATCATCCATAATATACAGCATAATATTCATATTTATTATAAATCATAGGAAACATAGAAAAGTAAGTCATTTATAAAAGTCAAATGTTCTAGTGACTTGTGCATATTTACTAAAAATGTTGGTATGTACAAGTACTCCTTACCGGTGCATTGTGTAAGAGCATTTTGTGGGTAATCAATGAATAATGGTCTATACATGTGGATCCTTAAGGATGGTCATCCAGGTTCTCCATCAAGATTATTCTATGTATGTGATATGTATATCTAGAAATACCTCATGATGGGTGTAGGTGTTTCAAAGAGGATTTACATACAATTTTGAATTACATTATAAAAGTGGATGATCTTATTCAGGTATATTATTTTGTACTATGAGTCGAATTGGGATTTGTGACCAGTAAAATATAATTATAATAAGTATTATACACAAATTTATATGGTTAATATAAAGGACCTCGGGAAACCCTGAGAGGGGAATATGTGAATCAGGGTGATAACTCTTTCTTTTAATGTGATGGATCTTGTTCCCACGTTGGTAGGAAATTGTTGAACTTCTATGATGAATATGATCAGAAATCAAACATTCACATTCACATAGAAGACACAACAGTTTTTACTTGGTTCACCACTAAGGGCTCAATCCAATAAGCATACACCGACATGTTTTCGGTCGTATCAAATCCCACTAATCTTCTCTAGCTGTGGATTACAATGTTTTAAGCACAATCACTCTATCCCAGGCTTACTGCCTTTACAAACGTTTAGGGATAACTCACAGCGTCCCTCTGGTCACTCCCATTGACTCCCCCTTGCTCACTACCCTTGGTGAAGTGACACTCAGTTTGTTGACATGAAGGTCTCTTCATAATTGAAAATTAACGCATCCTTTGTTGAATGTAGATGCTTTGTTGAAGTCCAATATTTACTCGTATGCTAATCCCAATTTTCATCGAAGGTATCGGGAAATCTTCATGTTTTTGTGCAGCTCCAAAAGAACTGGAGTACAACAGTCTCACTTGACGCGCTTCTCCAACACTAACGCGCATGATTCAAGAATGGCGCACAAGTAACATACGTGGCACAAAATCAGTACGCAGGTGACACCAACACACTTGCGCGACACTTCCTCCTTCAACTCCAAACATGCACGACTCTGCACCTTTAACTCCCAAACCTCCTTGGTCGCGTAGACAACAACTAGTGCGCTGCCCCCACTTGTGTGACTCAACCACTTGCGAGATGAGATCTAAAAAAATATCTATGTCTTGAACTTCGTTCCAAATGATGAGTGGTGGTCCTCTATTTATAGGAAAACTGGACCCCCTGCGCAGTGGCGCGCACGTGTCCTCAAAGAGCGCATGTCCCGGCGCGCAGCTCCAACCACCCTAGCCTCTGTCGTGCAACTCACATGGAAGAACACACTAATACTTTCATGACCTACTTTATTTTTCCATATTTTGAAATGTGATCGTAAAGAAAAACCGTCACACAAGTTATCAGACCTCCTCGACATCAGCACACAAGTCCTTTCTCGGCATGTAGGTAACTTGTGCGACCAGCCCAAAACAAGTGCGGTCCTTATCCCTTTTCCATTTTCCCATGTTTTGGTCTTGAAAAACATATGTTGCGCAAGTTTCCTCTCCTCCAAGTACATGGCGCGCATGTATCTTTGCCAAAAACACTTTTCTTGAACTGTATGATCATTTTGTTGGTACAGATTTTGATCTTCCACTAAGGATTGAAAAAAACCCCAAAAAATACTCCTATTCCTGCATAAAAGACAATGGTTTTAATAAAATACACATAAACATGTGTATTATGATACCACTAAATGCCTTTAAGACTGTCAAAATGGGGTTTTGTTTGTAAACACAATATTATCATCATTTATTGTAATACAATACATAATATTATAGGGATGTTCAGACCAACATGCCATAATTTTAGGAATAATCTCTATTTATTATTATCCCTTGGAATGGAGTTATCGTATAACACTTATAAATGCATTCTTATTCTAGATATGAAATATAGAAAAATTTCATAATAATAATATAGAAAAATCAATTTTATTATATTTTAGAATCCAATTAATGAACCCTATATCCCACACATTAGAATTTGATTCAGTATGAAGTATAATAATATTATTATTATAAAAATTTTTGGAAGTTCATAACACCGATAAAGTTTCTGTTGGGATATGGGTTCTTCTCAAAAGTAGGAGGAAGATCTATGTGATTCCATGTTCATGTTAACATTTAAGAATACTTCCAATGTATCTAGAATCACATAATGGATTATAGAAACATTTTATTCATTCACATCTACAATATAAACGTTTTTTACTACCTAAATTTTGGAGAAGGCATAGTGAAGGGAACATGGATATTTCAGAAGACTATGTTTAGTGGTTTTCAACCTAATAATCCTTATTAAACTTTTTTAGATCCCATTTCAATTTTTTTTCAAATAATTTGGACTACATTTATACCATCATAAGACATAACATATTCTATGGGTTCTATTTTTTCATTTAGTTCTATTAGAATTATTACTCTTTCCATAGGCAGTTTTGTGAATGAATGTATGGACTAGTGTAATTGATGATTCATGTAAAAAGGAATTAACAACGAGTTAAATGAATATTAATGATAATGTTTATCATAGGAAAATAATGATTTGAAATATACTAGATAGTATAACAGAATCATCATTTATGTCAGCTGTAAGATCCCGGTTTTTTTTTGGAAGGGTGTGTTTTCGTTATGTTTTGGTTTAATCACTTGTTTCGGGATTTAAGGGCTGTCTTATGAGAGAATGAGAGGTCTTGGGGGTGTTTCCAGGGCGCAGGGCACGAAAGAATGGAAAACTGGGCAAGACCAGCCAGGGTACACTTCCTGCGCACTGCCAGGGAAAACCGTGCGGCCTGCCTAGGTAAACCTTGCATCCCTCTTCATCTAGACAGTATCATGTGCATGGTTTTCTCACGGTTTGTCAAAATATGCAGCCAAACCATGTGGCCTTATAAAGTTGGGAACAATAACGAATGTTCCGCCCCGGGATTTAAGAACCCACTCGGGATTTCTTCTGCCTTCCTCCCTCTTCACCCTAGTAGCGAACAAAATCACCCAAGAGCTCCAACAGGTCGATCTCCCTCATTTCTAAGGAGTTTCTGTTGTTGTTGGATGTAGAATGAATATCCTGGTATGGATAATCACATACTTGCTTCTATTTTTTGGTTTATGGTTTTCATCTTCCCTCCCTCTTGTTCTGAATCTCTAAAACCATATCTTTTGGTTGAGTTCTAGGTTGATGCTCCAAAGGCTGGACGAATTGAGGTTTAATGACTCGATTGGTTGTTCGTTCAATCGTAGTTTTGAGGTTTGTGGTCTACAAACGTTATCCAATAGTTATATGGTGGATTTATGCATGTGTGTCTTTGCTCATGATTATTTAGGTGCGTTGTCAAACTAGATGCGTTGGTATAAATGATGTTTAAAAATGGTAAATGGGAACCCTAACGACCCCCATGGGATGTGTTGAGAATGAATTCACATAATTGGGGCCTTCCATGGGATGTGCCGGCTTTTCCGGGCTTAGGGATTGTTATTAAACAAGTGACCTTTTTGTAATAAATTATAGTGCCCGTGAAGAATTTGATGGCATGATTGGTTGATCATGGAATGGATGTTAGGTGATGCACCTAGACTTGACAATAACTTAAGGGTTGTTTGAAATGGTTTGAATGGTTGATTCAAGGAAATGATGAACAGGTTAACTGGGTTAATGTGTAAACTGATTAAAGAACATAAGAGGATAGGTTTTGGGATAAGTGTTGAATGCTTATTGAGATAATCATAACACATGGGAATTGGGTGAATGGTTAAATGATGTTAAATGGTAATGTGTTAATGGGTTAAGGAATAATGTGAATTATCGTGTATTTTGTAGTGAATGGTGGTTGTTAAAGGACAATGGTATGGTGGGTTGATGGTTACATATATATATAATCATGTGCACATGGATTGTTTGAGTGGGTTACGACTTGAGGATCTATTCCCACGAGTCGAGTGAAGACTGATGCTCTAAACTCCACCCTAAATGCACAAGATAGGAATGGGGACTGATGATCAATTCTCCTAACAGTTGCATCCACCTGGACTGAGGCTCTGAGGTTAGGATATGGTTGCTATTAGAGGGTTAGTCCTACTGAGATATGATAACTATGTGGTTACCCTCATTCATGTTATTTTTGGCCTTAGACCCATGTAACATAATGTATGTGATTAACCCATGGAAATGTGATTAAATGGTATGTGATGATAATTGGTGTGAAATGAATGGTAATATAGGTGGAAATGGCATTGCATATGAATTGGTTAATGGAACCTTAAATAATTACATTGAAATTATCATCCATATTCCTTTTTGCAAGCACTACCTATTCATACTGGATATTTTGTAGACAACGTTAGCAGTGGCCTACTGAGTTGTACTGACACCCTGCTCGGGCCGTCGTTGGGTACCTAAGTAGACTTTATATATGCAGGTCCGGAGAAGGGCATGGGTCCTTTCTATATAGTTGAGTGGACATGGGTAGCACTCAGTGGAGGATCCAGAATTGGAGTTGGGACCATTTTGGATATTCTATCTAATGTCTTTATTTTGGTATTTTGTTCACTTTTGCACTTGTAGTAGGACATGTCATATTTATTGATGTAAATGGTTGTTATACATGCTCCTTGTTTATTAATTATTATTTCCGCTATTGGTTTGTTTTTTATGTGGATTTCTCATATAAAAAGGGGGTCTAGTCTTTACACTTGACCACAAATACCACCCGCTTCTAGTTGGCAGCCATTGGCATACGGGGAGGTGCGCTTATGGTTATGTAACTTCCAGGCTCAGAGAACCGTTTTAGTGGATTCCGGTTCGGGGATGTTACAAAGTGGTATCAGAGGATTTCTTTCTTCTCCTTATCTAAGGTCTTCTTATTTGTGATAGGTTTCCAAGGGTGATGATGTGTCTGGAATTGTTAAATGATCTCATTCTTGGGATTAACTAACCATTGTACGCGGGAAAACCCAAGTCACCTTGGGTGGGAAATTTTTTTCATGGTTGTGTGTTGATACAGTTGATGATATTTCACCGTTGGTTGATTCACATGTGGTCGGATGTGTCTGTTTTATGATATTTGGCTCGTGGCCTTAACGACATGAGTATTTGCATTCATTCAGCATTGTAGGAACACAGAGAAAAAGGTGACATACATTGTGTTATGAACATGAAAATGGTGGATGTGTCTGGCAGGAAAGTAGGGTGTATCATGCATTTCATGAAACCAAGAAATAATCGGAAGAATGAAATAAAACAAGTGGGTCAATGATGTTAAATGAAATATAAGGGTTTAAAATAAAGTGGAAAATCTTTTTGTAAAATGTTTTGTGAGTTTGGTTTTAGTGCATGGTTTTTTACCCCATCTGGACCATGGATCATGGTAATGATCGTCAGGGTGGTGAATTGAGGTGTTAATGTTGGAGAATGAGTATATGAAAATGTTTTGTTGTAGCTCGTAAATATATTTTGATGAAGTAATGAAATTTTTATGGTATGCGTACTAAATTTCGTGCTTGTAAATGTAGAGAGATTCCACCACGATGTCAGTTACCAGTTGGGAGATGGGATGATGTTGCTGAGAACACTCCTCAAATATAAGAGCACGAGAATGTGGTAATCAATGAATTAGAGAACACCAGTTCCGAGTGAACGTAGCTCTCCTTATGCAGATGATGGATCAGGACCCTGGGCGAGTTTCACAGAGTATGTTTGAGCTGACCAGGGAGTTCCTGCTACAGCACCCTCTGCCCTTCACTGGAGAGGGTGGGCCAGAGGCAGTGGAGTTCTGGTTAGAGTATGTCCAGACAATAATGCATCATCCAGATACCCCTTTTGAAAAGAGACTAATGTTGGCCGTTTATATGTTGTGGGGGCAGGAAAGGCACTGGTAGGACATTCAGTCTTAGACCAAGCAGGCAGAGGGGATGTTGTGGAAGGTTTTCTAGGAAAGGTTTCAGGGTCATTTCTACCCAGAGACTTTGAGGCAGGAGCGGGAAGCAGTGTTTATGAGCCAGACTCAGGGATCACTGTCGGTGATGGACTACGTGAGTCGCTTCACTAATTTTCAAGGCTCTATACCTGTGTTGGCAGGGGATGGGGAAACGTTAGCAAAGTGTTTCTAGGATGGGTTGAGAAATGAGATCAGGTCTCAATTAAATATATTCCACTTAAAGAGGTTTGTAGAGGTGATGGATCATGCACTCATCTCTGAAGGGAACCTCAAGGGAGCATCGGGTGGTGGGCTTGTCGTGCCAGCTGGGTGGACAAGTGGTGCATCTTTCGAAGGTCGGAATCATCATTTGGAAAGTTTCCACCAAGGTGGTTAGAAGAGAGGTTCAACCTATTAGAGTGGGAACCAAGTGTTCTGTTATCAGTGTGTTAGTCTGGGGCATATGCATGGTCGGTGTCCTCGACCTCCAGTTGAGTGTTGTTCGTGTGGCATGATGGGGCCTATGAAGAGGTTCTGCAGGAACCCTCTGCAGACGAGTGGGCATGATGGTGATATGTAGGTACCAGGTACGGGAAGTGGGTTAGTTGCCCCGTATTTGGCAGGCAGTTGGAGGTCCACGGGCCATACTGGCAGGGGCTGTGGACGTGGAACTCTAGGGAAAGACCGCTCACACCAGCCAGAATGTGTAGCCTTGGGTGCTCAGTTTGGAGCCCAGGGTAGAGGTGCATGCCAACATCAGGTAGTTCATTTTGCGCCTAGTGATGGAGAGGTCAGAACATCAACTGTTTGAGGTATGATCCTTGTATATATTACATTTTCTAGTGTGTTGTTTGAGACAGTTTCCACACACTATTTTGTTTCTTCTCGTCTTGTTGTAGTGATGGGTTTACCAGTGTAGGGGGTGTGTGGAGCTATGTCAATTGACACTCCGTTGGAGGTAAGAGTTGATGATATCATGCAATTCAAGGTATGTGCCTTGGAAGTTGTTGCATATCATTTTATCTAGGACTTGTTCATTCTCGAGAAGTCAGGGTTTGACGTAATCTTGGGAATGGATTGTTTGGTGTTGTATCAGGCGTTCCAAGAATGTTATCGTCGCAGAGTATCATTCAGGTCGCTTGAGGGTGACACTTATGTCCACCGTGGCGAATTGTATGTTCGTGCAGGGTGTACGTGGCCGTTATGTCAACCGATGAGTGGAATCATAGCTCAAGTGGCGTGGATCATGCTTTATGATGATGAGATAGGGGAACAATCTAATTTTCCTCGCATGGTGGTTCAGTTTCCTGATGTGTTCCTGAGGATTTCTCGGGGATACCACCCGAGAGGGATGTCGAGCTCACGATTGAGTTTCTGACGGGAGCGGAGCCAGTTTCTATTCCTCCATACTGAATGTTACCAGCAGAACTCTAGGAACGTAAGGCTGAGCTTCAAGAGATAGAGCGTAAAGGGTTTATCCATCCTAGTACATCTCCTTGGGGATCTCTCGTGATTTTTTCAAAGAAGGCCAATGGGTAGTTGAGGCTCTGTGTTGACTATAAAAAGTTGAATCAGATGATGGTAAAAAATTTATACCTTCATCCTAGAATTGATGAACTATTTGATCAGTTGAAGGGTTAATTAGTGTTCTCTATGGTTGATCTGAGGCTAGGTTATCACCAGATGAGGGTGAGGTCTTCTGACATACCGCAGACAGCTTTCCGGTGTCGGTACAGGTTGTTTGAGTTTGTGGTTATGCCTTTCAGCTAGACCAATGCACCAATGGTGTTTATGGAATTGATGAACAAAATATTTCATACATATCTAGATCAGTTTGTGATTGACTATATTGACGATATCTTAGTGTACTCAAATACTCATAATGATCATGCCCAACATCTTGACATCGTCTTGGGTATTCTAAGAGAGCATCAGTTATACACCAAGCTATCAAAGTGTCAATTCTGGATAGGTGAGGTCCATTATCTGGGTCACATCATCTCAGAGGTAGGAGTACAGCATATCCAGAAAATGTGCAGGCATTTGTATCTTGGGAGCATCCCAAGAGTGTTTCTGATCTTCGGAGTTTTCTGGGTTTGGCTGGGTATTACCGAAGGTCCATTCAAGATTTATATCACTTGGAAGCACCACTCTCGGGCTTGACCGTGAAAGGAATCAGGTTCGACTGGTCTGTGGCTTGTGAGAACTCCTTCCAAGAGTTGAAGAAGCGGTTGGTGACCACATCTATCTTAATATTTCCTGATTGGGTAAGAAGTACATCTTGTTTTGTGATGCTTCTGAAGTCAGACATGGGGCTGTGTTGATGCATGATGAACAGGTTGTGGCTTATGGGTCAAGGATTTTGAGACTCCATGAGCGGAACTATCCCACTCATGACGTTGAGTTGGCAGCAGTGGTGTATTCCTTGAAGTGGTGGAGGCTCTATCTATTGGGAGAATAGTTTACTATGTATACCGACCATAAGAGTATAAAGTATATCTTATCACAACGGGATTTGAACCTTCGTCCATGAATATGGGTTGAATATCTCCATTATTTTGACTTTAAATTTGTGGACACACTGGGAAAGGGAAACCGTTTTGCTGATGCTCTGAGTAGGAAGGTTCAGAATTAGGTGGTTAAGGAGTCCATCACCGAGTGGAAGGTGATGGATTTGTTTGTATAGATGCACCTAGAGGTGCAGGAGGAGAGTGGTCTGGTCACTATCACTTCCATAATGATGGATTCAATGATTTTTAGTCGAGTTAGGGAAGGCCAGCTAGATGATCTTGAGTGTTTGATCATTACAGAATATCTTAATTGTGGGGAGCTACCTTATGGTTTTAACGTCGGTGTGGAAGGTATTGTTTGTGTTCGTGATCATGTGGTTGTTCCAAAGTGTATGCGAGATGATTTGATGTGTGATCTCCATGAATCAACATGGGAAGTGCATCCTTGTTTGAAGAAGATGTATCGTGATCTCTGAAGGCAGCTTTGGTGGCCTGGGAGGAAGAAGGAAGTTGTGGGCGTTGTGGGATGGTGCCTTACCTATCAGCAGGTGAAGGGCGAGCATCAACCTCTAGTTGGATTGTTTCATCCATTCCCCATTCTGGAATGAAAATGGGATTATGTAACAATGGATTATGTCATCGGTCATCCGAGGACACCATGGAAGAATGACGCAATCTGGGTGGTTGTGGATCAGTTAACGAAAGTGGCTCATTTCTTACTGATCCAAGAGACCTTTATAGTTGACCATTTGGGGAATCTCTTTCTTCAAAAAATAGTGCAGTTTCATGGTGTTCTGTTAATCATAGTTTTGTTCCAATATCTGCATTTCACATCATGTTTCTCGAAAGGGTTGCAGATGGTGCTTGGTACGCATGTGTTTTTGAGAAAGGCATTCTGATCGCATACGGACGGGCAGTCGGAGCGTATGATCCTAGTGTTGGAAGACATGTTAAGAACTAGTGTCTCGGACTTTGGTGGTTCTTGGGAGAGGCACCCGTTGTTAGTTGAGTTTTCCTACAAAAACAGTTTTCATGGTATGATTCAGATGGAACCGTTTGAGGAACTCTACGGGAGGCCATGTAGATCTCTGTTGTGTTGGCTAGAGGCAGGTGAATCCGAGTTGTTGGGTCCAAGTCTTGTGCAGGAGAATTAAGAGAGAGTTATGTTGATCAGGAAGTGGATGGCTATGGATCAGAGTAGGTAGAAGTCATTTTCATATCAGATGCATAGAACTCTTGAGTTTTTGGTGGGTGATAAAGTGTTCTTTTGGGTGTCTCCAAGGATGGGTCACCGTCAGATTCGAATGTACGGTACGTTGGTGCCCAGGTATGTGGGACCTTTTGATATTGTGGAGAGGATCAGACGAGTGGCTTACCGATTAGATCATCCAAAGTGGTATGGTGGGATGCATGATTTGTTTCATGTGTTGCAGCTTCGACGATATCACCCTGACCCATCTCACGTTGTGGACATGGAGGATGTGGAGCTTGAGGATGATGAGTGCTTTTGAGGAGCATCTAGTTTGTGTGGTGGATCGTAGTGAAAAGCTCTTGTGAGGAATGTTTGTGCCATTAGTGTGAGTACTATGGCAGCATGGAAAAGTTCAAGAAGAAACTTAGGAGCGGGAATCAGATATGCGGGCTCAGTGGTCCGAACTCTTCTCATCGGTGGATCAATGAGGCTCGAAAACTCATCACAAGGACGAGCCGTTATAAGGTGGGGATGTTATAAGATCCCAGTTTTTTTCAGAAGGGTGTGTTTTCGTTTTGTATTGTTTTAATCCCTTGTTTCAGGATTCAAGTAATGTCTTCTGAATGTATGAGTGGTCTTGGGGGTGTTTCAGGGGCTCAAGGAATGAAAGAAAGGAAAACTGGGCAAGACCAGCCTGAGCGCACGGCCTGCACACGACCATAGAAAACCATGCGGCTTGCCTAAGTAAACTTTGTAACCCTCTTCCTTTAGATAGTATCATGTGCACGGTTTGCGCATGGTGTTTCAAACCATGCAGCCAAGCCCTATGACCTCATAATGTTGGGAAAAATTATGAAATTTCCACACTTTGATTTAAGAAGCCATTAGATATTTCCTCTTCATTCCTCCCTCTTCACCCTAGGAGCGAACCAAATCACCCAACAACTCCAAGAGGTCGATCTCTCTCATTTATAAGGAATTTTTGGTGCTGTTGGATGCAGATCAAAGCACCAGGTAAGGCTAATCCCATCAATGCTTCACTTATTTGGTTTAGTGTTTTCATCTTCCCTCCCTCTTGTCCTGAAGCTCTAAAACCCTCTCTTTTGGGCGAATTCTTGGTTGAAGCTGCAAAGGCTGGATGGATTGAGGTATAAGGACTCGATTGATTGTGCGTTCAATCACGGTTTCATGGTAGGTGGTCTACAAACGTTATCCAATAGTTTTATGGTGGATTTATGCATGTGTGGCTTTACTCATGGTTTTCTTTTGATGAGCTCTTATCAACATGGATGTGTTGGTATAAAGTTTGATTAAAAACGGTAAATCGGAACCCTCACGATCCCCATGGGATGTGTTGAGAATGACCTGACCTAATTGGGTCCATCCTAGGGATGTGTCGGCTTTTCCAAGCTTAGGGATTGTTATTAAACAAGTGACCTCATTGTAATTAATTATAGATACCTTGAAGAATATGTTGGCATGATTTTTTGTACATGTAATGTAAGTTAGGTGATTCACCTAGACATGGAAAAATCCTAAGGGTTGTGTGAAATGGGATGAATGGTAGATTCGTGGAAATGATGAACGGGTTAACTGGGTTAATGTGTAACCTAATTAAAGACCATAAGGGGATAGGTTATGAGTTTAGTGTTGAATGCTTAGTGAGATAATGATAACACATAGGAATTGGGTGAATGGTTAAATGATGTGAAATGTTAATGTGTTAATGGGTTAAGGCATAATGTGAATTATCGCGTGGTTTTTTGTGAATGGTGGTTGTTAAAGGACAGTGTTACAGTGGGTTGATGGTTAATTATTAATAGAAGCATGTTCACATGGATTGGTAGAGTGGGGTATGACTTGAGGATCTAAACCCATTGGTCGAGTGTAGACTGATGCTATATACTCCACCCTAAATTAAAGGGTTAGGAATGGGGACTGATGATCTATTCTCTTAATGGTTTCATCCACCCGGTCTGAGGCACTGTGGTGAGGATATGGTTGCAATGAGGGGGTGAAATCTAGTGATATAGGATAACAATGTTGTGACCCTCTTGCATGTGATTGTTGGCCTTAGACCCATGTAATATAATGAATGAGATTAACCCATTGAAATGTGGTGAAATTGCAAGTGATGATAATTGGTGTGAAATGAATTGTAATGGTAGTGGAAATGACATTGGCTCTGAACTAATTAATGGCACCTAAAATAATTACATGATAATTATCATCCATATTCCTTTTTTCATACACAACATGTACATACTGGATGTTTTGTAAACACCGTTGGTGGTGGCCTACTGAGTTGTAATCACACCCTGCTAGGTCTGCCATTGGGTACCTGAGCAGACTTCATGTTTGCGGGTCAGGATAAGGGAAATGGTCCTTGCTAGATAGTTGAGTGGACATGGGTAGCACTTGGTGGAGGATCCGGACATGGAGTCGGGACCTTTTTGGGGATTCTGGCCGTTGTCTTTATATTGGCCTTTTGTTCACCATTGCACTTGTAGTAGGAAATGTCATATTTATTGGTGGAAATGGTTGTTATACATGCTCGTTGTTTACAGATTGTTGTTTCCTCTAATGGTAAGTTTCTGTTGTTGCTTACTCTGATAAAATGGGGTATAGTCTCCATACATGACCACAAATACCCCCCGCTGCTTGTCGGATACCTTTTGTGTACGGGGACGCGCACTTAAGGGTATGTAACTACCTGGATCGGAGCACCGGTTTAGTGGCTTCTGGGTTAGGGATGTTACAATCAGCATTTGTGGACATACAGGTTCCATGGGATGGTATGGGAAAAGTACGTAAAAATTACTATATAATGTTCTAATGAAGTGGTTTACATTATTATTTGTTTATATAATATGCAGATAAGTTTACTTTCTATGACTCATGAATGTTATCTAGATAAATATTAAAAATTTAGAATTGTATTATGGAGATTAGAATTTTAGGGTTATTAATCAAAGTCTAAGAAAAAAAATCCCTTTTAGAGTTGGACTCTCCTATTGCTGATGTCCATATGAGGTTTGTGATTATCTGAATTTCTTATATCACAGAGATTGTATCATGAATGGTATATGTATATGAGTGATGGAAAAATGTATTTTGACATTGGATTTGGATGGGGATGTATTATTATAAAAAACCTTATATTTATGTAGAATATGTAGTGTTTATCATTGACTGTGATCTTCTAAATGAAGGAAATCCTACTGGAATGACTAGAATTTATTATGTACATGTGTAAAAAGGTTGGGGTAGAAACAATCCAATGGAATACATAGTTTTAGTGCAACAATAATAATACATCATGGAAGGTTTTGGAAATGGGGGATGTGATTAATGTTTTAATTAATGATCTTGTGGTTCAAATATCCAATCCAAGGTGATAAGAATGTCATGCGAGGGTGGAATATTTGATGCCATCAATTCATATATTTAGAAGAGGGATTTCTCATAAGTTCATAAATTTCTTTAATAGGTATGAAACTTTTTTAGTCATATAATTGAATGATATATAGGAGTCATAATTTTCACATTCAAAACAATGGTACCGGTGGGAGTTAGATTCTCATACTACTAAAATGAAAGGGAGATTATGTGGATCCATGTTTACTAAGACAATAAGTTTTAATTGTTGATGCAGGTCATAAAAATATGATTGGATAATTTTGGTTATTAAAAACTATTACCAAATGTAAAATACCATACCTTGATCTAGCTGAGGAGTTGGATAAATGGATTGACGATTTTATTTGTGGATAGGATAAAAATAAGGGATATATCATTTTCTACATATCTTATTCAGATGAAAATAAAACCCCTTGCAGTTCTATGTTGACTGTACAAAAGGTGACCAAAACCATGAGTTTTGGTTCTCATAGGAGAGGTCCAGAAAAATGCATATATTTATTTCATATTTAATTAATATAAATCATGTTGTCTAAAATATTATGGTATGAACGTATTGTGTGCCATTTATTTTATTTAATATATGAACAAATCACGTTGAAGTATCCTTCATGAATCAAGGCCTTATAATGGATGAGTGGGAACGTTTATTATGATTTGTTTGGGCCTATAATTCGGGATTCATTCAACATTATGCACCTCATTGGAATCAGAATCAATATATTTCAAGAACATGATCGAATGTTCCATGTGCACGTGTGACCCAAACATAATGAGGGGTAATATTTCATAATATTTTATTACTCGAAACATGATTATTATATAGGGATCACTATGTATCATTTTTAGATAATAATCACTCTATAGATAGTTCTTAAAAATATTTACCACACAGGCCTAACTCATATGAATGTGCGGAAGATTTATTGGATTGAGTTTATGAATAAAAGGAAATCCCTTGTTAGGCCCTCCTCTAAAAATATGACATGTAATAAAATAATGGGGATATTTTTTAATACATGGATGGGAAAAGGTTGAAGGATATTGGAATCACTATGTATCTCATTTATATGATAATTAAGACACATGTACTCATAGAAAAAAAATATTCCCTACAATGATTAGAAACATGAGTAGAGTGGAATTTTTTATATTTGTTGGGCCTAGAATATAATATTTTAGTGTCACTAAATATCATTTGGTAATAGGAATAATGGATCATGTATTTCTTGAATAGTAAAAATCCCATTGTAGATTGACCAACATTGGGAGGAACATATTTTAGTTTAAACTGAGCAAATAATACTTTATCAAGGAATGGATACATATCATATAGTAATATAAATAAAGAAACATGTAGTTCATGTAACATTTTAACATCACTCAACAAGGATTTCAACAATGTAGTTTTATTTCATTCATTACAAACATCAGTCAGCTGGCATGAATACTTGGTATAAGTTCTTGTAACCAAAAAACAAGTTTTTTCATAAAAAACTGAATGTTTCTGGCCATGGTTCATGGAATTTGAATAGCCTTAAACATATAAGTATATCCTATATATATTAATTATCCCATGATTGTAATTATCATTCTGACAATCAAAGAATAACAAATTCTTACCTTATCAGATTATAGTGATTTAAATTAGGGTGGTGAGGTGGAAGTCTGACACAAGGTTCGATGGTCCTCTAAGACAAAGAAAAATTATAATGGAAATTTAACACATGAAAATCATGACCTTTAATGATCTATAAAATTTCATTAAATGCATAAATATGTGTCATGAATAGTGTGATAATAAGGGATCGTGTGGGTCCTATTCATTAAAGCTTCCCATGTGTTTGAGAAATAATCTCATGAAAAATGACATATAGATGTTTAGGAAGATATCTCATGTGAGGAATTCCATGAATGTAACTTATGGATTAGTATGTATATCAGCATGGTAATCCTATTATTAGTGCATAGACTGATGATAAATTTCATCATCATGTGAAAAATATGTTTTCATACATTTTAGAAACATCTGATTTGGAAAAAAAGGGTTATTACTTTTACAATTTTTTATATGGGTCTATATTTATTTTATGGTGAGGCACAATGGACTAGTTCTATGAAGTTGAATAACCTGATTCTATGATGGTTCTATTTTTTATTTTTAAGTAAAATTACTTGGACCATCTATCATTTTACATATAAAATATTTCTATATAATTCTTACATTTTATAGGGAATAGTACACTCCCCATTCATAATGTTCAAAATATATTAATTTTTTGATTAAAACTTATGAATATTGATAATTCCTTACCAATTATGTTTAATATTAATTTTCTTCTTATTATCTATCATCATGTTTCTATGAAATAAATGTAGGTCCCCTTATAATAATGTTTGAAGGTGGGTTTTATTATTGATTTTTTTCTCTAATCAGTTGTGATTGACTTTCATAGAATGAAATATATGAATTATTTTGAAATCCTGCTTTCAAATATCATCTGTTTTTGAATATGGTTACTTTTCAATGTATAAATGACCACAAACTTCAGTGTGGACTATATGATATTATAATTTAATGTGATCAACAACATATGTCTTGTATACAAGTTAGTATGAAGATTTATGAGTGGATTTATCTGTCATCATATCAAATGACAATGCTTAATACATGATCTTTTCATTTGAGGAAATCATTTCATTTTACACCATTTCCTAGAGTTTTTATATTTTGGTTCTGTTAAAGCCATATATGTTTCTGTTTTCCTGTATATGTTTGTTTGATAAATGGTTAGTATCAATATTTAATTTTAGGTACTGCCATTACCTTTCTGATTAATTAAATTTTGACCTATTTTTCCAAAATAATTTCCGAGGGACCCAAAATATTTTGAGGATATATATGTTGATGAAATTAAAAAAAAATTCTTCCCAATTTAATTAAGTGATATTTAATTGGAAGATTTGGAGAGAAGTTCGTAAGAGTAAGTCTATATAAAAACTTATTGTCTATAACCACTATTTATTGACACACAATATCAATTCCTCATACAATGGATGGTTATTAGTATTTGTTGGTGTTTAGTAACATCCATTTATTATTAATGAGACTAGAATTCACAAGATATGAATGAAATACCATTGTGAAATGAGATAAATGATTCATGATGGATGGCCAGAAATATATAATGCTCATGATTTTGTAGTAAATATTGGATCATGACTAATGGTAACCAGATTCAATAGAATTAATTCTTTTAGAATGAAAATACTCTAATTTAGAGAATTTTATCTGAGATGAATTACATTAAGTCCATATTTGTAAAATATTTTAAAGTGGTCATTACCTCAAAAAATATTATATCAGAATACAAGTAGTTATATTCTCTCTATACTATTCCTATGTTATAGAATAATTCCACATTGGTGATATTAAATGATAGTTTCTATAAAACCATTTTCATGGTCATATAACTCGAAATATGAATTTTTTTCCTCATACCCTTCGTACTATGTCAAGAAACTAGATATCACATCCAAAAATATGAAATCATAATGTATGTTTCATCATTTTAATGATTTTATGATCATGCGGTTTCATTTTATATTGTATCATCTTGATCATTACACAATCCTTTGACGGAATTTATTGGTGGATTTGAATGAAATTATTCCTTCATTTCCCTAATATTGGCATGAATGGGGACTATATCTTGCTTTTTAAAAGATTAATCAATGTTAACACTATATATTAACAATGTCTAACCACCATTGAAATTTAGTTGGTCCAGTAGTATCTAATGTGTGAGTTTGAGTCCTATAATGATGGCCTAATATTCTTCCACAATATTCGTTCATCCTTCTAAAACTGTAATTGAGTAATGCATACAAGCCTTTTTGGGTTGGTAATAATGATTACAAACATGAGATTTTTTAGACTGAGGTCTTCCATTGTTTTACATATTGTAAATCTATATGAACCGTTAAAATACATCACGAATGTTATTTGGGAGTCCCAAATAAAAATATCTATTCATTTGAATGTTTAGCATTGAAAATATCATATTCTATAGAGGGGATATTTATAAACAAATCCTCTAAATTATATACATTTGTTCCTCGTTTTTATGAACTGGATATCAAACATATATAGGATGACCTACCGGCATGAAAAATATCAATATTTTATTAGGAACATTGAATATATATTTAGTAGGTTAATTTTGAGGAATAAGTGGACCACATGTTGCATGATGTATTACATTAATATCTAGATCCAATATATCGACGTTGAACATTTCTCATAATAGATAAATAACAATACTTAATATCATGCATGATTTGACTGTGATAGTAAAAGAAAATATTGTTAATATTGTCATTATGTAGTGTGTGGAATGTACCAACTGACAAATCAAATTATTTCACATACATAATGAGTGGAAATCCTTCCACAAAATACATTAACAATTTTGGGCCCAAAATATATATCCTTAAAGTGTCAAATGATTACTAAAACTAATAATTAAACTAATATATTATATATTTATTAATTCTCATTGTGGTGTGGAATGTTATCCCACAATGTTTTTTATAAAGCACCACATGTAGTAATGAAATTATGGTATCCCAATATTGTGATTGAGGTTATAGGAGTTGAAAACCCGAGGATTTCCCTTTAAATCTTGAGCACAACTAAAATTATAGGATGGCGTACAATGATGTCAATATACATTCTTGAGGAAACACCGAAAGTTGATTTCTAGAGTTTCACTATTATTTTGTTTTGTGAAAACTTGTTCAATATATTTTAACAATTATAGATATGATAAAAAAATTATCCATGATTTTACTAAAATATATCTGATGATTTACTTGAAGAAATTTCCATAGAAGGGGTTGAAGATGTGATTCATGATAAAATATTATTTAGTGCTATAATTCATTATACCCAATGGAATAACTCTATATAAATATTCCCCTATGGGTTCCATAATTATGGTTTATTCGTCATCTTTAATGGACATTAATGTCATGTTATAATAGGGGTACCTATCCATGAAGGAGAGATCAAGCTATCCATAATTTTCATTAAACAGAATATTATAAATTGGATATGGGATGTCATATATTGATATGTTCTCATGGGGTTCCCTATTGTTTTTAAAACTATAATATCAATATTATTATTCATCCCTATGAATATATTAGTGACCAAAAAGGGTTTTAGATATCATAAATAATGTTTTTTATCTTCTCTACATCTAATTAAACCATAGAAGCATGATACATGAGAGTTCTATTTTATGCATTATTATAACTATAATTATCTCTTGGTAGGTTCAAATAGAGAGAGGTGAAATTTTGATTGAGTCATGAACTCCTAGTGAAAATAAAAGAAAAATCATGATTCAACAAGAAGAAGGATGTATAACCTTATTGTCCTTTGATGGGAATATCTGAGCTGATTTGTGTATATAATAGATCTTCTATTTAATGATATATTTACCCATCATAGTTCCTTGATATTATTAGATAGTATTTAATCAAATGGTGGAGGTTCATCTATGAGTTCATCTTCATCTTTCTATTCCTATTCATCTTTCTATTCTTCTTCCTCTACCTTTTTCACTCTTCAACCTTCATGTTCCTAGAATTTTGGATGATTGACAAAGTGGGATATTTAAATTTAGACATTTTTTATAGATTCCTTTTTATAATTATATAAATTATATTGAGTTAGATTTTCGAGTCCTATATCCATATACAATTACTAATTAATATTCTAATAGTCAATGGGTATAGAATTGGAATTCTTATAAGAAGCATCAATACAAACGTCAAGGTCTGATGCCTTTTTAGAACTACTATATAAAGCTAACCAATATGATATCACAATGAATGACTAGAATATTAAGAATTCTAATATAATATCTGTATATGTCTTATGTTATGTAAATATTCATATCAAATATTCATTAATTGATTGTATGGGTCAATTCTATGTTTTTATGGAGGAAACCAAAGACACATCATTGTCCATGGGATTCATCCCTTCTTTCAGATAACATTCTTCCTAAATTTTTGGACTCTCAAAAGATTGAAAAATATATTCATCACCACATAATGTACCACTATTAACATTGATTTAATAAATGATTAAATAAGGGATAAGATTTGGGTAATTTTGCATGATGGAAAAAATAAGGAGTTCTATGTCTGACACTGAATATTGTATCATAGCAGATTAAAACGATATCTGAAGAAAATTTTAATGACACAAAATGTGTTTTTTTCTTGATCCCACTAAGGGTTGTATTTTTATTTATACATAACCCTAAATTATTACTATGGATGGAGATAAATCCTTAACACATTATCAAAATTGATGAGGTATTCCGATTGTAATTAAGTTGACTGATGAATCGTTGTCGGTGAATTATTGCTGTATAAAAACATTTTATAGTTTTACATATATATATATATAATATATTTCCTTCTATGATTGTATCACATTCTTGAATAGTAAAATAAATGGTGTCGTTGAACAAAAACCCATTTATCTCTATATGGTATATTTCAATTATAGCAACATCATCTCTAAAATCCCAAGGGATTAACATGATATCTATAAGTACTTCCTAGAGATCCATTGAAATATTAGAATCAACCATATTTGAATGTAACATCGGAACTATGACTTATATTGTTTTGATGTCATATTTTTTAGTTAAACTAATTTACATCCCAAAAAATTGATATCCTTAACTGGGTATTTAATTATTGAAGTTCTTGGTTAGACATGTCATTAATCTTTAGACATGGAAACGAAATCCTTACAACATTTGGGTAATAATATTTTTCCATGACTTCATGTTTGGGGTTGAAAGGGTTGTTTCACTTATTCCTGTTATCCTTAATAATGACCAGCCTTAAAATATTTGTATTGAATGCCTATATGTGTCTCTCATAGCACTCTAAAATATTTTCCATCTGGTAATGATTCCATATTGAATACAATCTCTGGGAAGGTTATGGTATTATTGCATTTTATATTAACATATACAATGAAATTGATGGTACATTAGTTCAGATTTACAATTCTTGTAGGATAGAATGTGTCTGATTGATTTATTTAATCATAATCCAATATTTGAAATATTTCAAACTTTATATCATATATTATTTATTTTCTTATTATTCATCTATAGTGGGAGAGAATATGTAATGCACATTTTTTGGTGTTTCTTCTAGCATTATATTCCTTGATTCAAACATCATTTGTAGGAAGCCATTATATAGAGAGTAATCTCTTATAGTGTAACATAATGTTTAATAATAAATTTAGTAATTTGGTTGATTGTCAAGTACTTATTCTATAGGTCTTTGAAGATATTTATATAATATGACATAATTTTACCTTTTCACTAAAATGAATACTTTTATATTTTAATATCATAAGGATTAATAATAAATAATCTATTTCACAAGATATGGTAACAATAATTCATTTTATTCAACTTGATGTAGTACTATTTTAGATGATATAGTTTATGAGGAGGTTATGTCTAAGGATTTGGGGGATATTGAGAGGCTTATGTTGTAGAATCATGGTATCAGAATATTATTACACTTTTGAATCAAAAAATTCACTTTCCAATATATATTAAACCATAATGGGAGTTATTCAGAGTTAAAAAATACAATATTCCCATCATTGAGCTACAAAATCAATAAAAAAATACTATGATATGTTAGTTGGATTAGTGGTATTATATGTTCGTTGGGAATATTTTAAAGTCAACCTCCAAAAAATCTACCAACAAATATGTAGATTTTTGGATTAATAAAAGATCATCTATATGGAAATGAATCCTTATACACTCTCATTTTATGATTCTTTCAACATAATGTGATCAATGGTAGACTTATATTATATCATAAATGAATTGATATACCATTTGTGGTCGAAGATCCTCCCAACCATTAATTGATATTGATAGTAGATGGATATACCTGGTAACTGGTTTTCCCATTAAGGAATGATTGAAACTCATGTTCGTTGTTTCCTCTTGTTTCTGAAGGGTCACACTTATGGGACCACACTAATGAAAAATGTTATTCCAATAAACATTTGAAAATCTTTATTGGGAAAGTAATGTTCCCAATGATTAGTTGTGAATAGTTTTATCCACCCATTTATGGTATAAATTCATAACTACTAGTAATGGTTAATGTCATTCGTCCATATATTATAATGATTCCATCAAATAATTCAATAAATTAAATGATTATGGGAGGAACCACTTAGTAAACATTAACATTAATAATATGATAAATTTTTCTAGAAAATATGTAGTGGATCTAAAAGTACTGGAGGTATTTGACACACATAGTTTGTCTTGAGAGGATTTTGATGACTCTATCATGTCCATTTCCCCAATGTTGGAAGGTCATAATATAATTCTACCACAGGATCCATGTATATCATTTTTTTACACTATTTTGATAATATATACTACGTATTCCATTGAATTCATTATGAACTCTAATAGAAGAGGTATGTTTAATGGGGATTGGAGATAATTTTTATCCCATCATGATGAACATATCCTATGGGATTTTTCCTTCAAGGAGTTATGCTTTTATTTTTCTAAACTACTTCATCCCTCTATCATAAATAAAAATCTTGTACTCCAATGTGAGAGGGTCAGAATCATATTCTTATGGGTGAGATGTGGTTGCGCCGTAACATTTATCATAGGTTATTCTCACCTAAAGGGAGGTATTTTATATTTTTAGGTAATCCCAAGAATCATATAATTTGTATGGTTCCTATTACACAAACCATGATTATTTATTCAATTTCAGTCGATATTTTTTGGTGGAAACAAATCCAACTGTTTCATATGGGTTGGCCTTGTTTCCTAATGTGTTATAATGGGTTGTTATAATGAAATTCACCAAGACATAATTCATTTAATGTATCACACTTGTACCAGAATGAACAGAGGGGGTTTTTTTAGGGATATCTTCCAAAAGAGTTGTGGTCTATAAGAGTGGTTCTTCCCTCTAGAGTGAAATATAGTTTGAACCTGATCTGTGGTAACAACTTCTCTATCACCAATCCTCATGGAATATTATTATAAAGGATATTACAATGAGAATATATATACAGTTTTTTTACTGGTGTTTTTTAGGAGGATGGTTCCTCACGGGATATGATGAAATTGGATGATTCATTTTTTGATGATCCACCTGAAGGTGAATAAAATGAATTTTACTGGGGAGGGATATGAGGTAAAAATAAATTTATACCTATGGAGTGTGAGTATTCACATCCCATTGTTTCAACATATTCAGATGAATTTGGCCTTCATGTAGGGATGTGATTGGATAAGGAAAACCACACCCCAATTGACATGTTTTACTATTGTATTTATGTGGTGGTAAATAATTCTTCCACCCTTTTGATCTTTAGAATCCTCCTTTTTATATGATATATTTTTATCACGTGATATACAGATGATTTACATGTTTTAAAACATTGTTTCATTGCATTAAAATCAACCATCCGTAATCTAGAATCTTTCCAAAAAATATGATATGTCTTGAAAGTTCCATTGAATGGATCTATCTTTTCATATATGATGCTTCTGAGATTTGATGATCGGAAATTTCTTCATAGTATTCCACATTTTAAGACAGTGGTTTTTTATATCATTCTAGATGAAATGTTGTTTCTTTATGTCATATCTAGTTTTACCTACTGATCTTGGGGGGACATAAAATGAACTTCCCCATGATCGATCCACCCCTAATCTAGATATTGGTTAGGAATTAAAGATTATCTAATGTATATTTTATTATTCATAAATTCATACACAATAGAGACCGGCATATTATTTTTCCAATTTCATGAATCAATGCACAAAAGGTGTGTCTAAATCAATTTGATGCTGTTGTTCCTTATATACTTCTACATGATCATAATATCGATAATTAGGAAATAATTTTTACCTAATGATATTAACAGTCATACATATGTTTAGTAAAATAACATGAGATCATTATTCTTAGTTTTTATCTATAAATACATATTATGTATTGGCTAATGTCCAAAAAAATGACATGTATATTTAATTCATCCTATTTTTTCATCTTCAAAAGGGCGTCTACATCATGTTCTATAAGATAATCATGCACTAGATTTTACTAGAGAAACCATTTCCCAACTATAATTAAATAATAATTTTGGTTACATAGAATCTACTCACATATATTTTAGACATTTCCATAATAGATACCAGAATTAGTGAACAATTTTTTACCGATGAAATATTACTGTAGGGAGGACCTTCAATGAAAATGTGAGAATGGATATGATAGTGATGAACGATTAAAATTTCACTACAATGGAAATTTATATTGTATAGGCCCCAGAGAGAACCAAAAGATTATGTATTGGAATGGTAAGTTACATCATGATGTTTGACATTATTAATGTATTGTGGGTCTATGTGGTACTCATCAATAGCTTAGTCCTCATGACAGATCTTTTCTTAATTTCAAATGTGGCCTACATCTTGTATTTTCCTTAGAATAGCTCTAGAGTTATTAGAGAACGGTGAATGGGAGGACCTTCAAAAGGACTTAATTTCCGCCCATAATATGGTAATGGATTTTAGGAATATTTTGGCAGCATTGATATATATTTTAGGACATTGAGAACATATGCATTGAGCATAGAGGTATCATTTTCATATATTTGGTTTTTGAGAAACCTTTTGAAGAACATCTTTTTGGGTTCTCTATATCATGCTACATGATTTGCATGTTATTGAATGTGACTATAATTTATATGAACCTATTATAATGACTATTGTGTCACTACCATAATTTAATGACAACATAATTGATATTGGAAAAATTTATATTTCTGCAATGGAGATTATGTTGTAGTGGATGAAAAATATCTAGTTGGATTTTTTGTGGGTGTGTAATAATATTTTCCATTTGTCAAGTGATTTTTTCAATTACCCATTATGGTGGTAGAATAAATTTACATCTATTCTTGAATTATCATTTAATATTTTCAATGTGACAATGAAAATGTGGGTGTTTGTTAGTGTTCCATATTCCTAGCCATATCAAATAACATCTTTATATCCTAGAAGACTTGTATAATTTTGAATAGAATAGATGTATTTCCTTTCATAATTTGTAGGAAATAACTTGTGATTTTGTAACTAGGATGGATATATATTTACATTATTATGTTGAATCATGGAAATATTCATGCCCCATTACTCCATTATATATCAAGATAAATATAAAAGCAACATTTATAGGGGAAATATATTGGTCATATCGTATGTATTGCTACGATTTTAATATTGTTTTTCCCAAGTGCCCGTATTCCATGCCTGGAGGCATTATTTATATAATTAGTACATTTTTTCCACTATATGGATTTAATTATTATTTTATATATATATAAATTGCATAGAGAAAACAGTGATGGTGAGATTGGTTTGTATGTTCATAAATGTTCATCTCATCATTGATTTCAACATTATTTTTTGAATGAGCATATATGTTTTGAATAATAGTGTCTTCCAATCCCTTATTGTTTCATTGGAACCCTTTATGGGCTTCCTTGGGTTCAATAATCTATGTGACATGATATATATACAATGTTATTTCATTCGCATCATGATGATTACATTGTTCTATTTAGTGTTGAAATTGGATTCTACTCATGTAATGTTCTTTATGTGGCCCCTTAGCTGTTATGAGACTACCATGATTATATCTTTATCCACCTTCCTATGGTGTGGGAAGAATAGGTTTTCTAGTTCTAGGGAATCTATCCTTAAATTTTATTAAGTAGTGATTGGTTTCATCTTCATCATTGCCACTTATATTCTATAAGTGGATGATTGAGAATTTTCATTTCATATATGGACTTAGGAATTATATTATGGGCCAGGATCTAACCATGAAGGTAGTGACCACAAACTAGAGCACATGATACCTTCCTCTTAATAAAATTGTTGGTTACAGGTCCCACTAGATTGTTGTTGATCTTTCTTCATAAATAGATGAAGTGTTTAATAATATATTATGGTATGATTACAATTTATTTAATGGATTTCTAGAGATATTTACTAGGATATAAAAACATACACAATAAATAATATCATCAATGTATAATAAAACTAAATAAATTCATGGACATTGACTAGTTTTAATGATCAATGTTTTCCCAATTTCGACAATTAATTATTCAATTAGGACATAAAATGTGGGAAAACTGTCATTTAGAATAATGTAAGGATACAAAATCATGTTATCCATTTTTGATTCACAATTAATCCATTATTGGTTCAATTTGAAATAAATTTAATTCATGGAAACAGAAACACAGAAATATTACCATACCAATGATGGTTAATGGGATTATGGTTAAAAGTCATGTGTCCAATGGGTAATTTACCAAAGTAAATGGGGATTTAACAATGGTCTATTGGATGAGATTATAGGAAAATCACAACAATTATTAGAAATATATTACAAAAATAATTAATCATTAACATTTTTTGAGACGTATTTGTGTTTTCATCTAAAAAAACCCTTGATGAGGTAACCCTTTCTATTGATAATCAATTATATGAATGTTTTTATGTAAATATTTATTTCAGTTTCACCATTGATGGAACTATCAATATGAAAAATCAAAATTTCATCATCTTTTTATGTGTCTTATTTCATTATTATAATTTTCATCTTCACAATAGGGGACTCTAGAAATTTATAGCTATCAATGGAGACATGAGTTAATTTGAAGTTCAAATTGGTCAAAAAATGTGACTTACTACATAAACCTGTTACATGATTTAAACCACACATAGTTTTGTTATACTTAGTGGGACACATTATACCATTTAATGTCATGTGACATAGGGAAACCAATGTGGATTAATGTCACACAAAATGATGTAAACGTGGAAGGATCCTAGAAAAAGGCGTATTTGGGGACATAGGTTGATATAGACCTATGATTATGGTAATTATCTTTGAGAATTTATCTGATGTTTTTAAAGGTGTACCGAATGAAATATGGCCCTATGGTTTATATTTTCATATATTGGGAATATGGACTAAGTAGATTAGAATGATTTTAGGGTGTTAGTTTTGAACCTGTGAGAGGAATCATATATATAATGTTATAATGGAAATAAAATACCATTGTGAATGGATGTGTGTTGTGGATGACAAGTATGGAGGTATCCCAGTTGATTATATTTGGTGATTTTAGTATCATGATCACCACAAAACTCTAATCCCTCATGAGGTTTTTTTGGTGTGGAAAATAAGATGAAATTCAATATTTGGCATTTTTTCAAACAACCATAATTCACTCGTGGATTCTGTTTATGTTTTTTATGTTTGGATAAACATTATATCCCACGTGAATGACTAAGATCATACTCGAAGAGGGGTTTATTTGGGTGACTGATAAGAAAGGTTGAAGTTGAATGGGTGATTCAACCATATACTGTGACATATGTGAAATAAATTGGTCCTATAATGACCCAAACATTTATTGATTAATTTTACCACTTATTATAATAATTTCACATATTAAAAACCACTTAACATCACATATATATACGGTAATTAAAACATTATAAATTAATAATCATTGAAATTAGAATTATTTTTTGAAGTTATGGAACCAAGGAAAATAATGTAGTACCATGACCTTATGAATAGTCGTATAACTCTTAAAAATGAATGTTTTTGTTAACTATATTGTATCCTATGTAAATATTTTTTTTAGAAATTACTAAGTGTTGGTATTTTAGTATGTCATAAATAATTCATTACAATTTTATGGATAATTTTTAAAGTAAATAAAATAATTATTTCCCTAAAATGGGTTGAAAATTTAATATTAGGATGTCTTAGGATTTAATATAAATTTATGAGACCTTATGTAATGTTTCTAACTGTTATAAAATTAGTTATAAATTTGAAATCTATATTTTCTTAGAAAATATTGAATTTCATAAACAATTAAATAACTCATATTTAGAATAAAAATTAATAAAATTGTGTTCATTTTCGAATTACACACCTCAACCAATTGTTTGGGTAGTTTTTTTGAATTTTTCTAAAATAATTAATATTTTGATGAATATTTAAATTTGATAATTATTGATAAAGGCTAAATACAGGAATAATGATAACATAGATGATTTATAGATAAAATAATCCCAAAATATTAATCTATATATAAATATATAAATATATATTCTGATTATGATCAAACTATTCATAGTATTGAGCCAAAATAATAACGTAATGAATAAATTAATGAGAAACCCACCATCTCATCCACTATAAATACCACCCCTTCCCACCTCTTGTCCTCAAACCTTACAAGCATTGATCTGTGTCCAAATTCTTCCCCATAATCATACATATATCCTACCTCATTTCAAGGATATTTAATTCTCATAAAAATAGTATAACCATTTACCAAATGAGGTTCCCATGGAGAATAAATTTAAGTGGTAAATTCCTCATTCTGTTCTTTTATTTTATTTTCATGTTCATATATATATTTATTCTCTCCTCACATCATCTATACAGATAGAATGTTTACTCCATTACCTTACATATACTGTAATTATGACACATTAATGGATGATCCATCTTAAAACTCCATCCTATCTATAATTTATTTATGAAATGAAGTCATTCCCACTAATGTGTCAATTTACTTGCATCGTGGAAGATGAATATTAATTTTCTATGTACACCATAAAATATGCTCATTTATCCAAATATAATTTTTGTTAAGAAAATTATAATATAATTTTTTATCCCTTTTTATTTTCTTGAGCTAAAATATTTACATAATACTAAATTATAAAAGGAATAGTTTTTTATGATCAAACACAACTAGAATTAACCAAAACGGTTATCATTAACTATTTACCTACAGATTCATCATCATTAAATTTAACCAAATGAAATAACCATTTAAACTTATTTATGTTTCGTTAATAACATCGATTTTCAATTCTATATAATTATCCCCATTCAACTTAAATTTCTATAATCATATTCTTGTAAACTGATCATGAAATACATGAAAATTGTCACTCTAGAATGATTAAATTAAATTAAATAACTAATCATAAAATTAAATAAATGAACACAACAATAAAATAAAGAATAAAATATATGAATAAAATATTATTTATATTATAATTATTTTTTTTATTTTTTAGGAAATTAATGTGATTAATGCATTCCTACATAAGGGATGGTGATTCTATAACCCAACTCACTTACTTTTGGGTTTCCCAATTTTACACCTTTTTCAGTATCTATGATAAATTAATGTTCTTGAAATTTTATTTCATTATATATCACTTCCGTTTTTAAGATATAAATGCTTCCAATAAAATTTCATGAAAACAAAATATTTTTCCAAGACAACATTTCCATTTAAAAACACATGTTATACTTCACTTGATCATTATTCTTCTTCCCTAAAAATGGATTATTCTTATAATAAGTATTTTATTCCCTTTTTATTTGGGTGACCCCTTTTTTATTCACGAAATTATAATTTTTGAAACCCATTTTTTGTAGTGGTTATTTTATTTCATTGATGGATATATGTTCTATGTGACATTCATGATAATATAAATTTCATGAAATGTTATTATGTGATAGGGGGTAATAAAATTTTATAGTGTAATGTAAATTTTATTATTTTATTAGTTCACTAGAATTATATATTGCTCTAATAATTTAGTTAATGTGATGAATATCATGAGAAAAACTAAAATATTCATGATCATGAAACAATATTTGTTCAGAACTATGTGTGGTAGTTGACTACAAAGACATGATGTTCCACTTTTAATCATTTTCAAATTCCATTCCATTATCTAATACTTTCTATCATTATTATCATTATGGTGTCCCGATAATGATTATTCTCACACCATGATGTATTTATTTATGCTCTTATATATCCTTTTACTATGATTTTTGAACATCCTATTCCTTGATGTACATCTTTAGATGATTACACATTCTAATGACAACAAAAGTGAAAATAAGAATCTAGAGAATATTGAATTAATTAATGTTTTATGTTATAATTTTAGAATTTTTTGTATGGTCATAATTTTCTCAAGACAACAAACCTATGGATCGTAGTTGTGTTATTATTTAATATTGGTTTTCTATAAAATGATGTAATATGTTATGTTATAAAAACCAAGGTCCTTATAGATGGTAACATAGTATAGTATATTAAATTTTGATATTATATTTCGACAACCATAGTGAAAACTCTTAGAATGAGTGTAAGTTTATTTAAGAACAAAATAATCATTCTTTTAAAAAATTTGGAAACATATGAATCACTAAAGATATGTCTTTGTTCATAATTCAACAATAGAATACATGATTTATTCCTAATTTTTTGAAATATTTTTTTGTCCAACCATTTTAATTTTATAAAATTTTGGGAACCATGAATAGCAAGGAAAAACCCTTGTGATGGACAATGCAGTGATTACCCAAATTAAATCACCAATTTGATGGGAGTTGTACAAAATTTTATGGAAATTCATACCCAACTGTATCAGATTATAAACAATTACATGAGTCATGTGGATAGTATGAATTATCCTAAGAGGGAGAAACCATATATCTAGTGTTCTCTATAGAAACTTCCTCTATCATTTAGTGGATCATCTGATCAACTAGTCATAGAATATTGGTCCAACTCAATGGAAAATATATTTTTTATATTCACTATTCTGAGATGGAAAACGTGATTATAGATGTATATCATTTAGATAGAGAAGACTACAATTGGTTGGAATTGATTAAGAAGATCAGATACAAGGAATAAGATAACTAT
This sequence comes from Viscum album, assembly GCA_963277665.1. Classification (NCBI taxonomy): domain Eukaryota; kingdom Viridiplantae; phylum Streptophyta; class Magnoliopsida; order Santalales; family Viscaceae; genus Viscum; species Viscum album. The sequence goes on along the minus strand of OY728161.1, from coordinate 573,624,098 downwards.
ATTGATTGGGAAGACATTAAGATGATTTTTCATAACAAGTATTTCTCTAGAACTCTTTTTACAATGAAGAATAGATAATTCATAGAGCATAAGAAAAACGAAGTTGAATACTTCATGGAAAATGATAAAAATCTAACAAGGATTACTGGGAACACATTTGGATTTATTATTAGTAGGGATATATAAAATGATAGATTATTAAGTGGTTACAACCCAAACCTTCAATAGGATTTTGAAATTAGAGAATTATAGAGTTATGAAGAAGATTTTTTTTTTGCACTCAATGTGGAGATATGGTTTTTAAAATGGCCTCATGGCTATAGTGATAAGAATAGAAATATTGATCCTCAACCAGGGGGATCAAACCTGAAAGGTGGAATGAAAACTCCACCAGCCACATGGTAAAAATGTGGGAACAATCATAAAGGGAAGTATTTAAATAGAAAATTATAGAGAAGTCCATGAAGATCATGAATGTATAAAATTCATAAGGAAGTAGGACAATGTGGTGGGTGAAAGGATTGAAACACCCGTGTTTCAATGATTCAAATATAAGGATCAAGGTAACTATACAAGAAAGTTTACTAATCCTAGAGTCCTCAGGAGTAATTCACACCATCAACCCCAAAATGAAATGGAGAAAGGGAAGTCATATACCATCACTACTCAATAAGTGGAGTAAAAAACCGTAAAAGGTAAAAACCCTATACACTCAAAAGTGAAAAATTAATTTTTCATTACAGTTATACAAATTCAATTATATCATGCATGTATTTATAACTATTTAATCAAATCCCCAAAATAATGAATTATAGATAATCGTACAAACATGTAGAGGTTAAATTATTAAAATACAAGTGTTGGAATCTTCTCCTATTGGCGTATGTGGGATGATTATTCTATAGAATCTCGTGATACTTTCCTTAGGGTAATTTTACTCAATAATGTTAATGGATTAGTTCATGTTATATAGGGCACATATATACTTCCGAGATAAGGAAATATCATTTCATATTCCAAATGATCCCTTTCCACAATAAAAATTCATGGAAGATTAGGAATATCCTTTGGAAAATCATTCAATTTTATGGGTGTTGAATCCCTATGAAGAAGAATATATCACTCAAATGGTTGAGTCAAAATAATGTATCAACCTAGGTTAAATGACCACTGTGAGGGAAAAATAGTGATGTATTTTCAATAGAGTTACTTGATCATCCACCATATCATTAGTTAGAGTTCTAAATAAAACTCATACCTGGAGCTACTCTAATCTTAATGTTTTACTTTACGATGTATCCTATCTGGATGGATGAGTTAAAGAAGTACATGAAATAGAATTTGGAAAAAGGTTGGACATGCCCTAGTTAATCACTTTTGGGTTCACATGTACGCTTTATAAAGAAGAATTATGAGCTAATTAGACAGTGTATCGATGGTGGGGAACTCAACTAAATCACCATAAAGAATAATTATAACCTTTAAATGATTGATAAATTGTTTTCTCAGCTACATGGTCCTCAGTACTTCTCAAAGGTGGTTCTTAATTTCTGATATCATCATCTAAATGTGAAGAATGAATATATTCAGAGGAATTCAATTCATACAAGGTATTTGAATTGTGAGATTCCAGTGATTCACATTGGAATTACAAATTCCCCAAAAATCGTCAGGGATTTGATTAATATAGACTATAGAAATTACCTCGACAAATTTTTAGGAGCGTTTATCAATGATATTATCATCTACTCAAAGAGTAAGGTGGAACATTAGGAATAGTTAATTCTTATGTTTGTGAAAATGATGAAGTATAAGATGTACACCAAGTTCACCAATAGATAATTTTTGATTTCATAAGTCACATTATTGGGGAATGTTATCAAATGTAGGGGAATTTGATTAGACCAAAAAAACAAATAAAATTCTGGAATGGACAGGACCCATTAATGTTACATAAATCCATAGTTTTCAGGGATTTTCTATGTACGAAATATTTTTTGTGATAAATTCCACTTGATATTAAATATCACAAACTATGATAACAAGGAAAGGGGTAAGGTGTGTCTAGAAAGAAGAATGTAATGAAAGTATTAATGATCTAAAGAAGATTATGATATTTTCACTTGTACACACATTAAGAAAATATATAGAATATTTTGTGATATATAGTGATGGTTCAAAAAGGGTTTCAGTTGTGTACTCAGTAAAAATCATACTGTGATTTCAACTGCCACACAGCTATTAAAGATCCATGTGAATAACTATCTGATGCCTGATGTAGAGAACTTGGATTTGAATTTTGTAATGAATATATGGCATCACAACCTCTATGGTGAGAAGTTTGACATATATACCAATAGATAGATTCTAAAAAATATATTCATCAAAAAGAGGATCAATATGTATCCAAGGTGATGGTTAGAGCTACTCAAAGACTATGATTTCTCAATTCACTATCATCCTAGAAAGGAAAAAGAGGTAGAATATGCACTTATTAAAGAATAACATGCCACTATATCTATGTTGGGGATTGAAAAATACCATATCTTCATGTATATAGTCTGTATAGATTTTAAAGTCATAAAATTAGGGAATACATCCCACCATTCCAAATTTATTTCTCAATTATACATTAGATAATATATAATGGAGGCATAAAGAGAAGATCTAGAGTAACAAATGATGGTGATTGTATTGCATTAATGGATGCATCAATAGTTCCACATTGATGATGCTTGTGTGATATGGCTTGGAATGAGTCTTTATGTGACATCAACACCTAGGATATTGAAAAATATTTGGGATAATTCACAGATATCAACATTCAATATAAATCTTAGGACAACCAATATGTACTATGATCATCAAGAACACATCTGTTTAGATTACATTATGAAAGTGATTTTGTATTATATCTCAACTTTATTGATATGTCATAAAGTTAATATTTAGTGATAAAAGACCAAAGGAATGAGGCAAACATTTCTTATGCCTATGTGGAAATGGTTGAATGTCACTATAGGCATTGTCATGGAAATACCAATTAAATACAATGTATATAATGTGATATGGGTTGTGGTGGATTGACTCACTATGACAGCCAAATTAATTCCAAATCAAGAAGATATATCTACTCAACAACATGAAAATATATTGGTGATTGAAGTGGTGCGACAACATGAGGTTCCATTGTAGATATTTAATGATCATTATTTGAGGTTCACATCTACATTCATATGATTATTCAACATGTGTTGAGAACAAAATTAAATTTAGATACAACCAATAAACCCCACACTGATGGATAATATAAACAAACTATTTTAAATATCGATGATATTATAAGAGTGATCATTTAAATTCAAATGAGTATGGGATTAGCCTCTCCCATCGGCTATGTTCTCATACAAATATATCTTTCACTCAAGTATTCTGATTGCTCTATATGAGTCTATGTATAGAATGTGATGTAGAACAATAACCTATTTGTATGAAGTTGGGGAATGAAAGCTACTTGGACTTGATCATGTGAAATAGATGGTAGAGAAGGTTCTACCCATCATTCAATAGATAAACATTTCTCACAGTTAGATAAATTGAAATGATGAGAGAAATTAATGGGACATACAGTTCGATGTTAGAAGAAAATGTCTTTTGAAGAATATCACCATGGAATATATTTGTGTTGTATAGAAAGAATGAGAAGCTAAGCCCAAGGTTCATTGGCCCCATTGAGATCTTAGATTACATTAGAGATATGACCTATTGTATTGCACTTCCACTATATATGGATCATGTATGTGATGTGTTATATCTATCCATCTTACAGAAGTACATAGGTGATCCCTATCATGTACTGAACTCAAAGGTGGTACATGTGGATGATGATCTATTTTATGTGGAGTATCTAATATTAATTATGGATTGGATAGGTAATGTTCTAGACAATAAGAAAATCTACCAATTCAAAGTATTATGGTTGAACCAAAATGTAGAGACCCAAACCTGGACGTACATGGACATTACGTTACTTTTTCAGAATACATAATACATAACAAAAACATACAAATAAGGACCGTAATAGTTCAGTGTCTTTGGAAACTCGAAATATAATCTTCTAAACTTGGAGAAAGATCTTAAACATCTCCTATAAAGATCTTACTTTTTTTCTTACCTAAAACCGTTCTTTATACCCTGGGTAAAAGAAAACATATAATGGGTGAGGTCAAATTCTCAGTAAGGGAAAACATTCAGAACATAAATCAATCCATAAACATTTGAATGCAAAAACCTGAACATGAAATATAAACATCTAAATCTTGAGCAAAGACATAAATCATTGATGTATGTAAGTCATATAACATAATGGAACATCAATCATGATATAATAGCATGAGAATAAAACATTTATTTATTGAAAACCATTAAGCACATGATATGATTTCCATAGTAGCCAAGGCATTGCTGCCAAGACCATCTTAGTGGACAAAGTCCCTTTCTAAATCGAGTTCACTCCCCGTTCCATTCCTCTATCACTGAACCAGATTAAATTACCATTCCAGCCATGTCTATCTCATGAGATATATATCTTTACCCAATTCATTGGAGGGAGATATAGGTCCCACCCATCTCATAATGAAATCATTTTTTCATGTTCCACAAAATCATAAATCATACATCATAGCATAACCCATGTAATAGAATGGGATTATTAATCATCATGCCATCATAACATAATCCATTTAAAAAATGGATATCATTTCATCATAAGAATAGTCAAACCATTTAAATAATGGAGATATTATACTTCAAACATAAACATATTCAATAATTTCATTTTTGGATGGAAAATATTTTTGATAAAAGAATTCAAATGAATTCTTAAGGAAAATATCCTTTCTTCTTCAAAATAATTTTCTCTTCACAAAATGATATTCAATTTTAAAAGAAAAGGGTTTTTTTTGAAAATAATTATGCAATATTATAGAAGAAACTTCATGAAAATGAGGCATTATGAAACCGTAATGATCTGTTCACGCCGTATAAGTTAAAAATAACATTCTCCTCGTACATTTGTCGAAAAAGTCAAAAAGTTCCTCTTGTGGTAATCAAAAGTAAGATTCTGTTCATAACATGTGGTAAAATTAAAAAATTGGTAAAATGACATTAAACATACATGAATACATTTTTATAAAATAGGGACATGGATGATACCAAAAACCCCAGTAAATAATTACGAATAAACAATCTCGGATAAGAGGGAGATTGGAATAGATATCCCTTACCTTATGTCTGATATGCTTCGTATGTATCCGAAACTCCTATATATTGAATTAAATAATCTCATTGACTTATTAATGAATCATATTCATTGTTATGATATCATATATGGTTTACTTATGACTTTATATTACCCATTCTTTTAAAAATTCAATGTTAAAGCAGCGTTTTGGGTAAAATCGTTTCATTTATCGTACGTGTTTTGACTTATTGTTAATGATAATATTACTTATATCCTGATTTACTTAATTACATAATGTAAAAAATGATTTATATATAATATTTATTCATCATATACATATATATATATATATATATATGATAGATCGAAAATTGGAATGAAATACACCGTTCATGGAGAGGATATGTCGTATGTACGCATGAACACTGTTTTCGTTTCCTTATTGAATTGAATGGAATTAAGTAGATTAAATAAATATATATTCATAAATATAGTATCATTATTATATCATATATTTCATTATTAGTCACTGTATATAGTTTATAATCATTCATGAATGGTTAACATGGAATATGAATCTCATCGCGTAGTGGAGACGGTAGTCTGTAAGTACGCACGGGCGATGATATCATACCCATGATTGTGGAATTATATTGAAGTGTATGTATAATTTTTCAGAATCAATACCACTTAACAGTAGTCATATATAGTTATTTATTTACAACAATATACCCGTCCATGTAAGGTGGTGGTCGAATACAGATTACACAACGGTGTGGAGACGGTATTCTGTACGTACGCACACGAGGTGATTTCATTTTCTGTAGGATGGATAAAAGGTGAAATAGGGTTGTTTAATATTTATAATAACTTATCAGTATATAATTAATACTTATGTCTTTACTTTATAAAGATACAAATAATTAATAATATGTAGAAGAAGAAAGAAACTTGAGAGAATCGGAAGAAGAGATTACATCTTCTTCAACGCACCTCCCTTAAGCTTCCTCTTAAGGAAGTAGAGTTTGTCTATTGAGAAGAAAAAAACCTCCATAATGTTTCTATGGAAGTGGATAAGATAAATGGTCTGGGTTTTTCTGAGCTTCAAGGCACAAAAGGGTGTTAAGAGAAGAGGGAAGGGGTTCCCTTTTAATAAGGGAGGAGAGGGGCACCTTTGGAAAGAGATCAAATATTATTTTATAATAAGTCATATTCGGTTTAAAATAGCTCCAAATTGATTTTCTTCGAATCGAATGTGGTTATGGGTTAAATTATATCATCCTAATGGTTTTAGACATGTTTAGGTTAATATTTTAACCTTATCTTTTAGATTTAACTCTAAGTTAAATAATTCAACTTTTACGTTGTATTCTTGTTATCTTACCATATATGGTGAATAAACATACTATATCAAGTAAAAAGAAACCCAAGTGGTTAATTATTATTATATATAATCTTATCTAAGTCATTTGGAAGAACCTTATATTTTTAGGAATAAAATAACAATTAATAATATAATATTTGTTTTAAATAATATTTTATGTCAATTTTGACACTATTTGGTAATTGATTTTTTTGAAACTCATAACAGCATGTTTAGTTCGAAAAAAGATAAGTTAATCAATAATAACATGTCATATTAACCTATAAAATTATTTTAATTCATAAAAAGTCTCATATTACATTTATTTTGGTATTTATAACATCAATTTACAAAATATTTCATCAATAAGGTAATTAGTGCATCATCATTGTGTCATAAATAAATTAATTTATTTAATGTCTAAAAATTATAAATAAATTATCATTTTGTAGGAAATTGTTTTATCTTTATAATGAATATTTATAGTCGAATCTAAATTATGTATAACCCTATATCAAAAATGTTTTAATTATTAAACTTCGATTTAAACTATTTTAACTATTCTTAAAATAAAATAATAATAAATTTACTAATATAATCCAAGTGGACCTAAAGGTTAATATTTTATTCCTAAGGTTGTTTTTGGTCGAATTAAAATTACCCAATAGAATGAGGACATGTGTTAGGGTAATAATAATATCATTTTAACCCTTAAATACCCTATTTATTTTTAACCATGGTAAATAACAGTAAAAAGTTATTTTTCACCAGAAATTATTTTTATCTTATTGATCCACATTTTACTCCTTCATATTAACTATGTCATTCGGATTTTAAAATTTCCACTCACAGAAGCTGTAAAGTTACTTTTTATGTAAATTTTCAAATTCTCCTAAGAGGTGGGTAAAAGACGGTGAAAAGATCAATAAAATTTTAATATATCTAAAATTATTATAAAATTACTCAAATGAATTATACTGAACATATATAGGTATTATGTATAATTCTTTACCTAAAATAAATTTAAATAAAATAAATAATTAATAAAATAAAAAGTCGGGTTTTAAATAGTAACCCAGTGTTTTCACTATTCATCAAAAATTGAAAGTTTTCAGAAAATTATCAAAAATTCACCCTAGGCTAATTTTGATATTCAGAACCCAAAAATAAAGTCCATTTTGAAAGATAAAATTTAAAAAATTTAAAAAAGTGAGTATTACTATTCATAACAGCTAGTTCATAATAATATTATAATAATATCTCGTTTAGTGAAACTTTGTATTGTGTACAACACACACTATCGTGGAACGTTGTGATTGCGTGTAATGAAATCCATGTTAGTGTTGCGTGTAGTGAAAGATTCATTTGTTGTTTCATATAATAGAATCCAACCATATTTCATTTATACATTGAATATATATATATACACTCAATGTTCTGTAAAATAACTTCTATCAAACGAACTTGAAATTGTGTGTAACATGATCCATGATTAATGTTGTGTACACTGCAAGATAATACAGTGTTGTGTATAGAAAAATCTAATTATGGTGTCACCTATAACAAAAAACATCAATGAAATAAAAAATAACAATTCTCATAAAATCTCAGGTTGTTACATTCTACCCCACTTAAAATGAATTTCTCCCTCGAAATTCGTCGGGGTTATAAATTGTTTACTACATGAAATTTTAATTAATAGAATCCCATATCATAACAAGGAATACTAAATCCCATTTTTTAAAAATATTGTATGAAACGTAACTGTTATCCCAATCATCTTATCCATGGGTTTCCACATAGGAGAACATATGTGAAAATACAGATATGGAAGAGAAATCTAACCGTCAAGTTCTGATGGAGATTGGTAGAAAACATGGATATGAAAATGCCAACAATCACAAAGCCATAAATTTGTGATGATCTATGGTACCATCTGATTCATCAGATATGAGAGTACTAGAAAAACATTTTTGGTTTCCAAGATCATTTCCCTAACGTTGATGAACTTTTACATAAGGAGAAATACTTAATTGATTTCAGTGTAATATCATTGTTGGTTATTCCATGAAAAATTTCCACTTCATCTTTATTTAAAGAAATAAAGCTGAATTTTTCATTCATGATGTATTAGCAGATCATGTGATAGATTGATAAGTCATACCATTTGTCTCTATCACAAAAAGGTTAGCATAAGTTATTAAATATACATAAGTCCATCTATGGTGAGATTAATCATATATGATTCCAACAATGGACTTATACTTCATCTATCATACCTCATAATAAAATAAAACTAGTTTCTACTAACCAGGGACTTCCTGTAGGCCAGTGGTATGTGATAAAAGCATGTAGCACTTCAGTTGTGGGTTCGATTAACACAGACTTGTCCGACGCGACGGGTTGTCGCCCGTCCTTCAGGTTGTCCTTTTTGTAAAACTATATTATTATAAAATTCAATAAATAATATCGAATAAAAATTTCTAGCCTTAAACAATTCTATATGATTTCCAACTCAATCCTTTCCACCCTTTATGCTTATGGAAAATAATTTTGTCCAGTCTTCTAGTATAAAAAATGATTACTAGAAATGTCCTCAAAAAAGAATGTGAATACCATCATTTATCCCCCAAACAAGATATATCGTGTTGGTGACTTTCCAATCATGTGAATACCTTAATCATGTATTATCTGAAAAAATGAATACCTATTGAACCTTAGTGAAAACATGAATGCTGTCAAAAGATAACTCTTTCCACATACTAAAATCCCAATATTTTTATATACTCAAACCAATATATCACATTGTCCTTATATCATCCATGAGCTCATCAATACTATAAAAAATCTCCTTACTTCCTTATCCCTTCATTATGTGCATATCATCTACTTTCCAACAATATATGAATTGACCTTTCATGGTTACCGGAACCATTCTATATATACCATCAAATCATTTTGGAAAAACAATAGTGTAACAATCCTTATATGTGTCTTTATTCCATAGTATCATTAAATTTCCTATACAACATAACTCTTGATAGACATATAATCATTCCACTACCTTCATAATCTATTGACCATGATTCAACACTTATTTCATCTCATATATCATTTGTAGTCTCCTCATCACCATCCACATAAATTCTACCCATATGACCATGCTGATTTTCTTCCTGAGGTTTTCCCTTAGGGAATTGGTTTGCATAATGTCCATAAATTCTACAATTAAAACATCTAATCATTGTTGATGTCGTAGGAATACCATTATCCTTCTCAATGGTGTTAAATGATCCTTTTACTTTGCACTTACTGGATTTGTGCCCTTATTTTCCTCACCTAAAGCATCTTCCAGTTCCTTTGAAAAGTTCTACCTGATGCCTCTTCCCACATGATTTACATGAGATAAATCTAACTTTCATTCCTCTATGATCATCATGAAACACCATCTTTATCTTATTAGATGAGTTGAGAAACATAGCAAAGTTGAGATTATTGATCATATTATGAGATTTCGGGTTAAGCATAATAATGATGTTTTGACTTCAAAATCCTGTTTGATTTGGTTGATCATGAAGAATACCATTCCATTGTCTATCATATCCTCCATTATCGTGAATCTTCTTGTTTCCATCCATTTTCTAACATCCAAAAAGAATTGTGTGAGAGGAAAAAATCATAATAAAGGGGGAGTACCTTCAATATCAAAAATCTTTGGTCAAATTCTAATATTGTTACCGTAATTCTAGTAATATAACCTAAACTTATACTACACCTTAGGGACATCCCTAGAACTACCTTATAAATATCTCTAGGGATCTCAGTAATGTTTTCGAATCCTAATTTTCAAAGGATAACTAAACCATTCCTCTGATACCAACTGTAGAGACCTAAAGCTTGACGTACATGGACATGACGTTACTTTTGCGGAATACTTAATACATAACAAAAACAAACACACAATGATGGTAATAGTTTAGTGTCTTTGGAAACTCGGAATATAATCTTCTAATAATGGTGAAATATCTTCAACATATCCCATAAAGGTCTTACTTTTTTTTACATAAAACGTTTCTTTATACCCTGGTAAAAGAAAACACATAAAGGGTGAGATCAAATTCTCAGTAAGGGTAAACATAGAGAACCTAATACCATCTATAAACATTTGAATGCAAAAACATGAACATGAAATCAAAACATCTAAATCTTTATAAAATACATAAATCATGGATGTACGTAAGGCATATATCATAATGGAACATCATTCATGATAAAATAGCAATGGAATAAAACATGTAATTGTTGTAAAATATTACACACAAGATATGATTTCAATAGTTTCCAAGGCATTGCTTCTAAGACCATCTTAGTGGACAAAGTCCCTTTCTGAATCAAGTTCACTCCAATTTCTAGTCTTGTATCACTGAACCGAATTAACAAACCATTCTATCCATTTCTATCTCATGAGATATAAATCATTACCCAATGCATTGGAGGGAGATATTGGTCCCACCCATATCATAATGAAAACATTCTTTTGTGTGCCACAAAATCATAAATCATACATCCTAGCATAACCCATATAATAGAATGGGATTCTTAAACATCATGCCATCATAACATAATCCTTAATAAAAAATGGATATAATTTTATCATAATAATAATAAAACAATGTAAATAATGGAGACATTATACTTGAAACATAAACATATTAATTAATGTAATTTTTAGATGGAAAATAGTTTTGACAAAACACATGAAATGAATTCTTGAGAAAAACATCCTTTCTTCTTTAAAATAATTTTATTTTCACAAAATTCCATGAAATTTTAAAATAAAAGGGATTTTTTGAAAATAATATTTCAATATTATAGAGGAAGCTTCAAGAAAATTAGGCGTTATAAAACCATAAAAATCTATTCAAGCCGTATACGTTAAAAATAACATTCTCCTTGTACATTTGTCGGAAAAGTCAAAAAGGTCCTCGCCTGGTAAACAAAAGTAAGATTACTTTCATAACATGTGGTAAAATTTAAAAATGGGTAAAAAGGAAATTAAACATACATGAAAACATTTGTAGAAAACATGGAGATGGATGATAACTGGAACCCCAGTAATTACTTACGAATAAACAATCTCGGATAAGAGCGAGATTGAAATAGTTATCCCTTACATTATGTTTGATATGCTTCGTATGTATCCGAACCTCCTGTAAAATGATTTAAATAATTTCATTGAATTATTAAATAATAATATTCATTGTTATGATATCATATATTGTTCAATTATGGCATTATATTACCCGTTCTTTTGTAAATTCCATGTTAAAGCAGCGTTTTGGGTAAAATCGTTTCCTTTATCGTACATGTTTCAACTTGTTGTTCTTGATATTATTAATTATATACTGATTATTTAATCAAAGAACGTAAAAAATTATTTATATATAATATATATTCCGCATATACATATATATATATATATTTGATTTATCGATAATGGGAATTAAATACACCGTTCATGGAGACGGTAGGTCATACGTACACATGAACACTATTTTCGTTTCCCTATTGAATTGAATTGAATTAAGTAAATGACATAAATATATATATATATATATGCATAAATCAAGTATCATTATTATGTAATATATTTCATTATTATTCATTATATATACTTTATAATCATTCATGAATGGTTAACATGGAATATGAATCTCATCGCGTCGTGGAGACGGTAGTCCATTCGTAGGCATGAGCGATGTTATCATTCCCATGATCGTGGAACTATATTGAATTTTATGTATAATATTTCATAATAAATATAAATTTACAATAATCATATATAGTTATTTATTTATACCATTATACCCATCCAAGTAAGGTGGTGGTCGAAAATAGATTACACCACGGCGTGGAGACGGTATTCTGTACGTACGCACGCACGATGATTTCGTTTTCCATTGGATGGATTGAAGGTGAAATATGGTTGATTCATATTTATAATAACATATAATTATATAATTAATACTTATGTTATTACTTTAAAATGATACAACTAAAGAAGAATAGGTAGAAGAAGTAAGAAACTTGAGAGAATCGGAAGAAGAGATTACCTCTTCTTCGACGCACCTCCCTTTAGCTTCTTCTTAAGGAAGTAGAGTTGGTCTTTTGAGAGACCAAAACTTCCAAAATTTTTCTATGTAAGTGGATAAGAGAAATGTTCAGGGTTTTTCTGATCTAAAAGGCTCAAAACGGTGTGAAGAAAAGAGAGAAGGGGTCCCCTTTTTATAAGGGAGGAGAGGGGCACCATTGGAAAAACATAAAATATTATTTTATAATAATGTCTTATTCATTTATAATACCTCCAAAATGATTTATATCGAATATAATGTGGGGATGGGTTTAAATCATATCTACCAATTGGTTTTAGACAAGTTTAGTTTTCTATATTAACCTTATCTTTTAGATTTAACTCCAAGTTAAATACTTTCACTTTTACTGCGTCTTCAGGTTTTCTTACACTATATGGTTAATAAACATACTATAACCAGCCAAACGGACCCCAAGTGGTTAATTATTAATATATATAACATTATCTAAGTTATTTGTCAGAACATTAGATATTTATGAATAAAATAACAATTAATAATATAATATTTGTTTTAAAAACTATTTTATGTCAATTTTGACACTATTTGGTAATTGATTTTTGTGAAAATCATAACAGCATGATCAAATCAAAAAACGTTAATGGAATCAATAATAACATGTCATATTAACCTATAAATTTATTTGAATTAGTAGAAAGTCTCAAATTTCATTTATTTGGGTATTTATAACATCAATTATGTTAATATTTTATTAATAAGATAATTACTGCATCATCATTGTGTCATAAATTAATTAATTTATTTAATGTCTAAAAATTATAAATAAATTACCATTATGTAGGAAATAGTTTTATATTTATAATTAATATTTGTAGTATGAATAATCTTATTTATAACCCAATATTAAAAATGTCTTAGTTATTAAACTGTGATTTTAACTATTTCAACTATTCTTTAAATAAAATAATAATAAATGTCCTAATCTAATCCAATTGGACCTAAAGGGTAATATTTTATTCCTAAGTTTGTATTTGGTCTAATTAAACTTATCCAATAGAATTAGTACATGTGTTAGGGTAACAATAATATCAGTTTTACCCTTAATTACCCTTTTTATTTTTAACCGTGGTTAATAAAATTAAGAAGTTACTATTCACCAAAAATTATTTTTTTCTTATTGAACCACATTTTACTTCTATATATTAACCGTGTGTCTCATATTTTTGAAATTACACTCATAGAAGCAGTAAAATTATGATTTTTTTAAATTTTCAAATTCCCTTAGGAGGTGGGTAAAAGACGGTGAAAAGTTCAATAAAATTTTAATATATCTAAAATTATTATAAAATGACTCAAATGAAATATATTGAACTTATATATGTATTATGAATTAATTTTGACCTAAAATAAATTTAAATAAAATAAATAATTATTTAAATAAAAAGTCGGTTTTTAAATAGTAACCCAGTGTTTTAAGTATTCATCAAAAAATGAAAGTTTTCAGAAAAATACAATAAATTCACCCTAGTCTAATTTCGATATTCCGAATCCAAAAATGATGTCAATTTTGAAACATAAAAATTTATAAAATTTTAAAAAGTGGGTATTACTCTTCATAACGGCTAGTTCATAATTATATTCTAATAATATCTAATTTAGTGAAACTTGGTACTGCGTACAACACACGCTACCGTGGATGGTTGTGATTGCGTGTAATGAAAGCCAAGTTAGGGTTTTGTGTAGTGTGGGATTCATTTGTTTTTTAATATAATAGAATCCAACCATATTTCATTTATACATTGAATATATATATATATATACACTCAATGTTGTGTAACATAACTTCTATCAAACGAACTTGAAATTGTGTGTAACACGATCCAAGATTAATTTTGTGTATACTGCAAACTAATATGGTGTTGCGTATAGAAAAAGCTAACTTTCATGTCGCGTACAACACAAGACATAAATTAAATTAAAAATAATAATTCTCAGAAAATATCGGGTTGTTACACATAAGTTTGAAGATGGTACATGGTAATATGGGAGGGGATTAAGGAAAAGTAACCTCACATGTTTATGTAAAATGGTTGTTTGAGTGAAAAATTTCAAAAGAGTAAAAAATATAGTGACCCAAAGATTTAAAAATTGAATTTCTCTCTTGTTATAGTAATTTCATATACTATAAAACACATCAAATCACTTCTACACAAAAATAAAACTGTCATTAATGATTATTTAATGAAATAATTATTATTTACAAAACTTAAGGATCAAATGAATTTGAAATAGTAACATGACCTTTGAAACATTAATTTGAACCTTATGAATATTAAACATGAAAAATGAATAGTAACCTCGCCCATGAATGTATAAATAATATTTAGGAAAATTATAAAATATTTTATGGTATAATTATATCATATTATATGTAAATAAATGTTTTAAAAATTATTAATTATTCAATGGTATTTTTATAAGTCATAAATAAGTAATTACATTTTTATAATTCAGTTAATAAATTAAAATAAATTATCTTATAATTTTTTGATAATTTTAGGAGACCGTAAGTAATTTTTTGTATTGGTATAAAATAAATTATAATTTTTTCATTTGTATTTTACAAGTGATTGATGATATTAATTAAAAAATATATTATTAATATATTGATAATTATTTTAATAAAATGGGGTTCATTTTTTATTTCTAAATATAAACAAATTATATGGGTTTACATTTTGGTATTTTTTTAAACTATTTATTTTTTATGAATAGTAAAATAAAATAATTTACCATAAAACCTAAATACATGAATTGTGGATTAATATATTATTAATGGTTTGTTTAAGACCAAAATAAAAAAATATAATTGATTATTATAATATAGATTGTGATAATTATATAAATATTCATATTTTTGATCCAAAATAATGAACTAATGAATAAAATAATGAGAAAACACCCCTCTCTTCCACTATAAATATCACTCCTCACCACTTCATCTCATCACAGCTTCGAAGCTTTATAATTATGAAATTTATTTCTAATAATATAACCTAACTCAGACTCCCCCCACCCCACATCTAGGATATTTTGGTCACATTAAAAAAAATCAATTATGTAAGGAGGCTCTTAAGGAGTAGAAATTCAAGAGGTAAATTCCCATTTTTCTTTTAATTTATTTTCAAATCATTTTCTGTTTTTATTATCTCATAACATATCATTATAAAAATGGAGTGATAAATCAATTATCTTAAATATACTAGAATTAAATCTTTTCAATGTAACATCTATCATGAAACCCCTCCCTATCTCGATGTCTCTTTTTTTTAATGGTGAAATTATCTCCCATGATGTGTCCATTTACACATATCATGAATGATACATTTTCCTTTTCCATTAGCAACCTCAATTATTTTCATAAAACCACTATAACGGGTGTATCAAACAAAATAATATATGTTATATTCCTTTATTTTATGAAAAGAAAATATTTATATAATACTAAATGATAAAAAATACATGTTTCTTGTGATCGAAATCCACCAAAAGTAAATCAAATGATGATTATTAAATATTGGTGTAATGATTAATCCTCATGATATATAAAAAATTGTTATATATAAAAATTTAAATATATTTATGTTCATTATTATCATTATTTTTAAATTCACGATAATTATTTACATTATACATAAACTACTATACTCATATTCATTTAAATCGATCACAAAAACCAGGAAAAAATAAATTTCAGAATGATGAAATTTAATTATATAACTCATAAAAAATGATGTCAATGAAACAATAATTATTCATATTCTGAAATTAATATATTTTTCATTTTTTTAATTAATTAATTAATTTGAAAATCCTTGATATTAATGTGAATAAAGAATTCATACCTATGGTAATATTATTCTCAATCCCCACTATCCTCTTTTGGGTTTTCTCTCATTCAATATATCTTTCATATCGATTTTATATTAATGTACCATAAATATAATTTAATTATCCTACCATTTTTTTTGGGATATAAATAATTCCAATCATATTTCATGAAAAAATAAATTATTTTTTCCACTGAACTCTTACTTTTAAAAACACTTTTTTACTTCTATTGATATTGTTTCTTCTTCAATCAAGATAGATGCTTCCTGTATGATATATATTAATTGAATTTGATTTTTGTGAAACACAATGATTATACATGAAATTATTCTTCATGAAAAAAATTTCATTTCCATGGTTTATTTTATGTTATATACTAAAATACATTCACAATAAAGTGCAAGATAATGTAAATGTTATGATGTGACTGTTGTGCCCATAATTATATAATCTAATGTAAATGTTATGATGTGATTGGTGTTCCAAGAATTATATATTTTTCTGATTCATTTGGTAATGTGACTAATCTCATGGGATAAAATATAATATGCCTGATATTTATGCTATATTTATTCATAACTATGTGTGGTAGTTGGATACTAACATAATATGTCTCATTTTCATTAATTTCGACATTCCATGACTTTATCTTGTAATTTATCTCATCATTATGAAGATGATGTTATGATTGTTATTATTATAACCCCATTTCATATTGATTCATTTTCATATCTATCATCATAGTCAAGTTTTTACTCACCCCATTCAATGATTTATATCATCGTCTGATTACATGTACTAAGGATAATAGGAGGTCCAATACGAAGAAAGAGAAAACGAATTAAATCTATTTTTATGTTTTATTTTGTGAAATTAATGTATAGTCCAATATTTTATATGATTTTTAAACTATGGATCATATATGTATGATTATTTTTTGTTTTTCAAAAATTTTATTTAATATGTTATTTAAAAAAAATGTACGGTCACTATAGGTCCCTCTCTCCATAATATGGGTGACGGGTCTGTGGTTCTTCCAATTGGATATGGTCCTTATAATAGGGATATTTTACATTTGTGAGTACCCCTATTACCCAAACTACTAGGGAGGTTATGTCTGTAATGTTTTTTAAATATAATAATTTCTAACGGAATGGGAAATAAGATTATGTTCCTTCTACCATGATTGTATAGAATATTGAGACTACATTTGAGGATACATTTTGTTATCTCTCTGGTGGGAATCACATGGGGAGGAATTCCATATCATTATAGGTGTTTGAGATAACTCATAGGATGCATCACCTAGTGATTCCTGATAGAGGAAAATAGTTCTTAAATTAGGTGATTCCTAGGACATCAGGATTTTATTACCCATGATATACATGAAATAGAAGGATATAACATCTCCTTGGTGATACTAAGGAGGTCTAGATGGTAGCTCACACATGTATGAACTATCTAAGCCAGATGTATCTCACCCAAGTAGGACCTTGGTGTGATTGAGTTCTCTCACACTAGTTCAACCTATGTGAGCTAGAGTTACTTATCGAGAAATGAAAAAAAATGAAACAACACATCGGTGGGCCCTTTATCTATGTTCCTAGGTTTTCCTCATGTGACTTCAGAATATAATCAATATGTTTTGTGTAAAATTATGGCATGTATACATATTGGTTTCCCAAGGGGGATGGTTCTTATCATGGTTATTGGTATTGTAAACCATATATTAAACTAATATGTCAAAAAATAGTAATTTTATCTTGTTTGATAGGCTTAGTGTGCCACATGATGGTTTGTATGAAATGGGTGAGATATATGAGAGTTAGTACATTCAAATGGTCTCTCCATTATATAGTCAACCACAATTGGGAGAAAAAGGGTCATATTTATATCAAATATCAGGACCCTCTAAATTAATGGATGTTTCTATAAGTCATCTAGTATAGTGATTCACATACGAATTTCATGTAAGCATGTCCATATTGGTGCTCTACACAGGGGGATCATGCAGATTCTCTACGTATGCAAGTCCATGTAAGCTAGTCCATACAGGTGGATCACAGAGATGGATATTGTAGGGGCTCTATGTAGGTCGTTCAGCAAAAATGATCAATGTATGTAGTAAATTCCCGTGATAGTTAATGGAGTAGAGTAAAGAAGTTGAACGAGATCACAAAATCATTAATAAAAATACCCATCATCCATAAATAATGAATTTTTAATGATAGGATTGTTTGGTATTTGTGACTAGTCAAATCTACGTATGATTAGTGGAATACCAGTACTATAAATCTTCCATTTAGCAATGATAAATAGGCATTTATCAACACTAAATAATCCCTACTAATGAGAGAGATTTTAAATGATAGAATTTATCAATTCCAACAAAAATATTACACAAAGTCTTCCATTAAAAGTACAAAAAAATCTTCGATAAAGGGGACTTTATCATTTCTTTTTAAGCACTATAAAAGGTGGCCTTTATAGGAATTTTTTTATTTCAGATAAAGATATCCATTTTAATAAATTATATTTTTGAAAAGAAATTGGGGAAATTTTTATTTCTGAACTCTCTAAACCTTACCCACTATTAGTGTCCCTCTATCAATGCTTTTATCCCACTGTCCAAACATCCAATTTTCAGTGCTTCCCCATCATCTTTATCAATGCTTTTGTGAAATTTTTACCTCCTCTGCATGCTTGGATGTACTTCATGTACATATCAATTGGAAGTTAATCATCATTACCAATTCCCCAATAGTTTTTGTTTTCTTTTTTATGACATATCTATTTATTTATATACATGATTACACATATATAATTTATTCATATATTTATATAATTTTTAATAAATACATATATAAAATATATGTTTTTGTGTGTGTGATATATATATATATATTATTTAATTAAATATTTTATATATTATATATTATATTCATTTACTTATTTTAAAATGTTATATATGTTTTTATTTATTTATTAATACACACTTATATTTATATGTAAACTGTTTAATTATATATATATATATATATATATATATTGATATGAATATATATGTGTTAATGTATTTTTTTAAGTTATAAAATTGTTACATAATGCATCAAATACATTTTTAGAATAGTTCTATATATATATTTATATATTTAATACATTACATATATTTTTATATTTCTATATATTTACATATTCACATAAAATTGTATATTTACATATTAATTTTTTATAAATTAAAGTTAAATATTTAATGTTAAATTAATTTTTATATTATATTTAATGATAATGAAGCTAATTTATTTGTAAATATAAATTTTAATAATATTTATATACAAAATATTGATTCAAAAACAAGTTTGCAATCATATTTCTCATAACAGAATATTAATATTTAGATATGATATAACTATTTAAAAACATTAGTATATACATATAAAAATACAATTATTATTTTCAAAAACATGTTAATATATATACAATAATTATTTAGGTATAAAAATACATATTGATTCATTTTTATAATTTAAATAAATTAGGTAAATTTTTATTATAAAAAAACAATAATAAATATTTATTTTATATTTTTTAAAATATGTTTTTATGTAAATATGCATACATATTTATTTATACTATATATTTATTTTAATTAAATAAGAGAAAATATGAATACAGTTAATTATAAATAAAACTACATTATGAAAATAAATTTCAAAATGAAAAATGTAATATAAATGTAATATATGGGAACAAATTTACTCTCTACCGAAAAGAGAACAATACCCCTTTAAAAAAATCTGAATATCCATAAAATGTTAAGAAATTATCATACCCTGACTAAAAAATCAATTCTAGGGGCCTTCTAGGGATTTGGCCCCACAAAACGTGAATATGGGTTTTCTTAGGTCAACACAATGTAGAACATTTCATGTGATTTGACTAAATATTTAGTAGAGACCAAACGTACTTCCAAATGGAATGTTATGTCCTATTGAAGATTATATAATGTTTTAAATTAATGTTAGAATATTTATTTATTCAATTAATAATTTTATCATCTAATTACTATAAAATTACCATTATTCAATTATAAATAAAAAATCATAAATTATCAATGATTTAAAATTACATGTTGTATCCATTTTCATTAAACATATTTCATCTTATGTTTTAATTTATATTTACTCATATCAAAATAATATTTTAAATAAAATATTTTTTTTATATCAATATAAATATATTTAAATATTACATAATTATGTTTAAATGAAATATATTTTCTTAATAATTATACCTTTTATTGGAAATTTTCAAATTTTTCTGATAAACATACAATGAATTTTTTATTTTTTATTAACACCAATAAATTCCCCCCATTATCATTGATTCTTCAATATCACTGATTAATGGCTAGCTTTGTTAGTGTGTTTTATTAGTTTTTATAATGGGTGACTTTATCATCATTTTTTAGAAACAGAAAAGGACTCCCTTTATCGATTGTTTTTCAATTGGTGTTAAAGGAATAATTTATCAGAACTATTTGATAGCGGTGATAAATATTTTCACTTCATTAAGGTAGTTTAGTATTAGAGCCTGGATATTATGTATTCAAATTAGTATTGGGTTTTCAGATTCAAAAACCTCTAATAATACAATAAAAATGGGTGTAACTATGTCAACAACTACTTATCATCATTTTTTATAATCCACAGATCACACTCATAGAGAGTTTCACTCCATCATGGAACTAGATCAGGATGAATTTCAATGGGATCATTAACCATTTTGATAGAGTAGTTTAAAAATACATGGAAATACAATATGCTTCTTCATATACCATGGATAAACAAATCTACATATAAAATATATGGGAAAGTATGTTGAAAAATTATTTTTGATGCCAATGGTTTTCGTTATTCATTTTCTTGCAATTTTGACATTTATATTTATATTTAATCATCAAACTATTGCAATTTAATATTTAAAAAATTATAGGATTTAAAAAATAGAATATATTTTTTATATTGTCACAATTCTTATCACACTGTAATTACCTGATAAGATCGCCAAATGGCCTCAGGTGGTCTTCAAAATAATGTATGGAATCCAACTTATTCAAAGAATCTATTTTTACCATGAGGAGTAATTACCCACATTATAGATTAAAAAAATAAAAATAAGGGAAATATTTTATAATATATAATACTAATACTAATAAAATAAACTTATGTTTTATATCTATTCTAGATTACCAAATTAAGAATATCATATTATATAAAAAATTAAAAATATAAAATTTCATATGATTTTTGAATATTTTGACATGATATATAATGGGAAGATCATATATAAACACATATAAAATATCTAACAGATATAATTATCCAAAACATAGAACTAATTTTAAATCCATCCCCTCTCATTACGCAATCAAAACCATTTGTTCTCATTTTTTCATTATCGAGGAACTACGTGAACATTTCCAACAATCATGAGATATATATGGGTAACAATGTCTAGGGTTTAGTAATAATTGATTTAGTATTAGGTAATAGGAAACCACTATGATATTCCCTCAAAATATCAAATATAAATCGAGTGAATATTTAAATTCTATACTAAATAAAAAACAAACAAATTAAAAAAATATTAAATATACACGAGTTCTTAATTTACACCCCTAAACAATCTATATATGTTTGAAAATTTCATGATGTCTATGAACATGACATGTTATCCACCAATGGAATCCCAACTCATAATTAAATTCAACATAACCCTACCCATTTAGAAATACCTCCCCACCATGTAACCATAACCCCCCAAACATACATATATTTATATAATAGCTATTTGAATAACACCCTACCCTAGAAACATATCATGAATATCACAACAAAGGGTTAAAATGAAAACAATATTGGAACCACTACATATATTTTTGGAATAAACTCCCATATGTGTACCATCTCAATGATATCCCCACCATGGGAATGTAATAGAGGCCCATACTATAAATACCACTATTTATGTTTTCACCTTATTGGAAGAACTTAAATCCCTATAAATATCACTAAAATCTCACAACCCTTGTTTGAATAGTGTCCAACCGCAAAACATTTCATTTTCTATATTATTAGGGGGAATAACACAAGAAAATAGAAAGAACTAAAATATATCTATAACCAAGAGAAATCACTCTCTAAGAAAGATATTTCATACATATATACACACAATGACATACACAATGGGATAATAGTGTAATTTCTTCTTACAATTATTGAAATACAAATATCATGGGAGAATAACTCAGATATTGAAACATTATCTCACCAACTCAAAAATTCTAACATAGAGGGAAAACAAACTGAAATAATAACAATATCCAATACATCACCACCCAAAAGTGAACATTTACCCACAACCAAAACAATTCACACACACACACACACACACATATATATATATATATACACTATGGGGTATACTTTCCCACCATGATAACATATTAAATATATAAATAGTCTCAACTATTAAGATCATGTTACCATCAATATTTTAATATTTTAATAATTATGTTATATTATAGGGTTTTTTTATCCTTATGTTGAATCACATAAGTATTTGGGGTCATCTTTCCCATTTTTTCCAAAGTTGGAACTCACCCAACATGACCACAATAATGTCTCCCATTAATTATTTTTCTCAAAAATTATTTTATACTATAACCATAGTAATCATAGGAGAACACTAGGTTTAACTATAATTAAAATATAATAACATTAAAAATATTTCCACATGGGATCTATATTTAAGGGTTGGTGTCCTCATAACCAACAGTTTTGATCTTTTATTATATAAATGTTCACTTATTATATATTGTTCATTGTTCTGCATGACTATAATATAATAATGTCATGGAATATTTGTTGCATTAATAAGGTCATAGAAGATCCCCGCTATGATGAGAACCTTCAAATGCTATAACAATATTCTTAAATAATGTTTTGTGGTTGGATGACATACTATGATAGGACACATAGTATATAGACCATAATGTGCAATAACTTGTAAGAAGACGAGACACTCTCTCAAGGAGTTTGAACTTGGTAATCTCCATGATGGGAGATTATGAGAACAGACCTGCCAGTAGTAATTCCGCTTGTCTTGGTGTCATCAGATATTGCTATCTACGAGCATGTATAATGGTCCTTAGACATAAAGATTATCATTAACTAATGTCATGACTCGCGTACTTAGATTGACTGACGAAAACCGCCATGCAGACAGTTGGCGGAAAGTAGGGTACGTTGGGTTCATCACGAGTGACATGTTGTTAATGTATAAGTCGAGGAAGGATTTGTCCCTTCCATTTATGGATGTTGATATCTCATCCCTTTGATTGAAATAGAACTGTTGAATTAAATTCCATGTCTATGGTGTAAACGACGAGTTTATTTCAGGTAGTCAAAGAATGACATATCCAACATATAGGTTTATGACACTGCCATGAATCCTTCTTGATGAAATATTGAGACAAAGGGATTAAATTACACAGTAAGCGTTCATATGAGGTGATACGTCAATGCGGCGTCAACTTCTTTCTCTTGGGTACCTTAACCCGTTGCTAGACAGTAATCATGGACTTTAGGCAAGCTCGCCTAATGCCAACGAGTAAGAGGCCTAGAGGGTCACACACTAAGTGTATCCAAGTATCCCAAGTTGAATAAAGATTATTCCCGTACGTGGTTTAATAATTATTCAAGGAAGCCTAAGTTGTTTTAAATTATGGAAGAAAAAGAAAAAGAAAACAAAATAAGTACACACCGTGTAGTTTTATTTTGTAATGGAAATGAATAAATGAAACAAGATGTACATGTTGTGTACATTTAATGTACACGCCTTGTAGTTTTCAATGAAAAACAAGTACACGCCGTGTATTTATTATTACACGCCGTGTAGTTTTTCCAGTCGGGATTTTGAGGATATGATATTGTTTTAAAGGATATTTATTATAATCAGTGTGAGCGCCTGTAAAAGAATTAATTATTTGACATGGGGGTTTTCAATAAGAGTTAATGAAATAAATGAAACGCGTAACGCGATTATTTATTGTCATAACTCTACAACCTCAAACTCGATTATAAATATCCTCACAACCCAACTTTTTTCCTACACAAGAGAATCGTTGTGCACAACATCTCTGGAGAATTCTTTCATGAACGAAAGAACTTCTTCCTCCAATAACGCTCTCAAGACTGAGAGAGATCCTCTTCTATCAGATCGGGACGATCTAAGGCGGACAACGCAAGAAAAGGCTTCTCTACGCTAGCTCCCGGAGAATCCTTTGGCGACATCCAAAGATAAAAGGTACACGTGTGGATCACCGCTAGAGGGAGTCTAAACATGGATTCTACGACACAGTGAAGGATCACATCGACAACGTGATCGAGAACATCAACGAAGAAAGAACACCCAAAAGGTATTTCTTTATAATTAATTAAATTAACTATAATCAACCTGTAATGAACCTTGTTTGAGGTACGGGACAAACCATCTTCTTTGTCTTTTTCTGTGATTCGATCCGTGGTGACTGAGGTTTAACGTCGTATTGATCCCGGATTGATCATTGATAATGACAAAAAGCCAAGTGGGCACATCCACCCATGCGCTTCCGCTGCGCCTGGAACCTTCAAATGGTATCAGAGCGAGGTTACAATGTTAATTATAGTTATTTAATTTTCGTTGATAATTTACGCATTCATATTTGATTAAATTCAAAATAAATCGTTCTATAAAATCTGAATTAATGAGATTTATTCATCGTCCTTCGTTTCTTGATTAATATCACGAAAACGGCCTTTTAATTTTAAATTTAATTAAAATAAAAATGAGGAACTCATCCGAATCAGCCGCTCTTTCTGTCTGTACAACACGGGATTACACGGCATGTAATTAAAACTACACGCTGTGTACATAGGTTCAACGAACTGGCATTGGTCCGCACAACCACACCATGTGAATTGATTATGCCTAAGTTTTAAACACGCCGTGTTGACCAGAATAGAACGACATGTGGAAACCAGAATACACGGCGTGTATGTTGGAACAACACGCCATTTAGTTCGTTCCGACCCAGGTGAAACTGTGTACAAAGATAAGCCGCATACTGCGTACATGGGATCTCCAGTCCGGTTACCACGTAACAAGGAAGTACACGCCGGGTATGATTCATCTACATGTCGTGTACACTAAAATCTCCAAAGTACAGAAAACATGCCAAAGCCCCGGCGTGTACTTTAGATAAAGGGTGAAATGAAAAATACACACCGTGTAATTATAAACTACACGCCATAAATGGAATTTCACCAGGTTTCCTCCAATGTACAAAGACACGTACAAGGAATATGGATAGGAAGAATCTCAAGGAAATTCAGAAAGGAATTTAAGATAAAGAATTGATTAATTATAAGATCATAATTAGTTGAATTCGAGTGCGTCTTATATTAAATAAAAGAATGATTGAAAGAATTTGAATTCTAAATATGCATAAATATTGTTGCATACTATGGATGATCATGAGCTAGACCAAATACCCTTTGTATGTGTATGGTTTCATTTAAATTTATTTAATTTAAATTTGTTGGCCTGTGAAACTTCTTCCAATAAAATGTAGAGCCTGCGTGCCCATGGTTTCTTTAATGTAAACCCATGTAATGGAGGATCTCCCAAGCCAGGGGAGATGGTTCAAATCCCGATGCTAAGGCGAAATCGACACAAGAAGATACAAAGGTGGACATGTGGGAGCTGCAAAACATGAACCATCAGGTTCAAGGTGTTTTCCCTAGGTCAGGGATTGCTTATCAAAACTGCTATATAAGCTAACCAAATAGAATCTCATGATGATGCCATCTTATTTTATTTCTGTCTGATTGCATGTTTTATTTATTATGTATGTGTTTTCGTGATCACATAATTAATAAAATGAACAAGCATGAAAATATGGAATAAAATAAAAACCGGACTATGCGTAAACATTATCGGAACATAGTTAATCTCTTACGCAATCATCACTTAATATTAACAAGCATGTGATTATGCAAAGATACGCATAAAGAATAAAATCCCTCAAATACCATATTAAGTCAGACCCAGCCTTTTGTTACTTGGTTAAGGGAAAGACTCAATAAAACCATGTGTTTGACCAACCCTTGTTGGGACACTTACTTTTATAAAGGAAGCCCTTATGAAAGGTTTCAGGTTGACTTAACTATATTACATCAAGAGAAGTAGCCCTTTCTAGACTTGATGTAATATTGTAGGCAAGATTTGAGGAAATACAAGTCAGGATTTCAGGATTGGGGAGTCCACTCAACAAATCAAGGAACTATAAGCTCACAGTTGGCAATGACCTACCTACCTAAATACCTTTAAATATCTTGACCAACCCTTGTTGGGGTTGTGCGAAGGGGAATATGTATCCTTTCCACTAGAATGTCAATGCAACTGGACATTCCGAGTTCAATGGTGAGGGGCATTGGGACTTGATAAAATAGAGGGAGAATTAATAAAATTTATTATTTCTCATAAAAATGTAATCAAGAAAGTACTAATAAATCTGCCCTTTTAAATTGTAGAATCAAGATGACAAACTCGTCAACCACATTTTCACTGCGATCAATACTGGATAAAGACAATATCATCACTGGCAGTAATTTTCAGGAATGGTTTAGGTGCCTTTAGGTTATCCTATGCCATGAACGAATGTTTTACGTGCTGGAGTCCTCACTTCCTGATTCCCCTTCCCCAGGGGCGAGTGTTGAATATTTACTAGTATATGATCACCATTTGAACGAAGCACTCGATGTTCAATGTTTGATGTTTTCATCTATGTCTAGTGAGATCATGAAGTATCATGAAGACATGGATGCCTACAGCATGCTCGAGCACCTCCGTGGTCTATACTAGGAGAGAGAAATACAGGAAAGTATTGAGATCTCCAAGGCTCTATATCAGAGCAAGCTTGGAGAGGGTGCCCCAGTTGGGCCTCTTGTAGTCAACCTCATTGGATACATTGAGCGCTTGGAGGTTCTAGGGTTTAAACACCCTGATGAGATGGGTACCGATCTCCTTCTCGCATCACTCCCCCAGAGCTTCTCAGACATTGTTGTTAATTTCACCATGAACAATATTGATAAGCCTCTATATGATCTTTTAATCAATATTCTCCAAGTGGACAATGACCTGAAGCGTGAAAAGCATTCTTTCCTTATGGTAAATTAAAGGAAAGGGAAGGCAAATAGATTTAAGCCCAAACCTTCTTCAAGGCCTTCCATGAAAAGGATGATCAAAGGGGAGGAAAAGGAACATGATGTTGTTTGTTTCGCATGTGGCAGGAAGGGCTACAAGAAGAAACACTGCACCCAGCCAAGGATGCAAGGGGAAGCATCTGGTGCATTTTTTATCGAATGAAATCTATCTGTTTCTACTAATTGGTTATTAGATACTGCTTGTGGTGCTCACATCTGTATCCAAATACAGGAACCAAGTAGATTCAGGAAGATTGATTGAGGGGAGGTAGATTTATGAGCAGCCAATGGAGCTAGACTCGCTGCTGTAGCTATCGGAGACTACCAACTCACATTGCCTACCGGGATGGTCTTGGTTTTGAAAGGTTTTTATTATGTTCCTTCTGTTACTAAAAAAATTATTTCAGTATCCAGATTAGATACTGATGGATTAATATTCATGTTTGGAAATGAATGTTGCTACTTTTATAAAGATAACATTTTTTTGGTAGGGCACATTTATATAACGGCCTTTATGTGTTAGACTACACAAACCATGTAATGGAAATCGATAACAAAGTTAATTCACATGACTCATACCACACCCAACTTTGGCATCACCGACTAGGTCATGTCAATGAGAAACGTTTGACAATATTACATCAAGATGGGTATTTAGATTCTTTTGACCTAAAACCACTTGGTGTATGTCATTCGTGTCTACAAGGAAAAATGACCAAAGCCACATTTAGTGGGAAAGGTGAAAGAGCTAAAGAGCTTCTAGATTTAGTTCACACAGATGTGTGTGGACCCTTTCCAGTTGAAGCAAGGGGTGGGTTCTCGTACTTCATAACTTTTACTGATGATTTTAGTAGATATGGATATATCTATTTAATGAGGTATAAGTCAGATTATTTTGATCGGTTCAAAGAATACAAGAATGAAGTTGAGAACCAGCTTGGTAAGATGATAAAGAAACTCCCCTCAGATAGAGGAGGAGAATATCTTAATCAAGAATTCATTGATTTCTTACGGGAGTTTGGGATTCTATCTCAACTCACTCCTCCTTACACACCGCAGTGGAATGGTGTAAGTGAAAGGAGGAACCGCACCCTGTTGGACATGGTGAGATCAATGATGAGTCATGCGAGTCCTCCATTATCATTTTGGGGATATGCATTACAAACAGCATCACACATACTAAACCAAGTACCAACTAAATCGATAAATGGTATTCCATACGAATTATGTAGTGGATGAAAAGCCATGTTATCGAATTTACATGTGTGGGGTAGTGAAGAATTTGTTAAGGCCTCTTCAGGTAACAAACATGCACCTCGAGCCACGAAGTGTATCTTTATAGGATATCCAAAGGAAACAAGGGGATATTACCTATACAACCCCTCATACAAAAAGGTTACAGTGGCAAGACATTCCATATTCCTTGATAGGGATCACATCTCCAAAAGAGATAGTGGGAGCGAGATAGACTTCGATGAAGTCGAGGATCAACATACACATGAGTTGGTACAAGAACGGATTCCACAAAGCCCTATGGAAGAACAATCTGTTCCAGAGACACAAGAACTGCATAGGATCAAGAGGGAGGTGAGAGAACCAGAACGATATGGTTTGGTTGTCACCGAGGATGGGGACTCATTATTGGTTGACAATGATGATCCTCTTACCTACAAGAAAGCAGTTGAAGGCACAGACGTTGACAAGTGGAAAGAATCCATGAATTCTGAAATGGATTCCATGTACCAAAACCAAGTCTCGATTTTGGTAGATCCTCTCGTTGGTGTAAAGCCTATTGGTAATAAATGGGTATTCATGAAGAAACTAGACATGGAGGGGAAAGTCAGAACCTACAAGGCACGACTGGTTGAAAAAGGTTTTAGACAGCGTCAAGGAATTGACTATGATGAAACCTTTTCACCGGTTACAATGCTGATGTCAATCAGAATCCTATTGGCCATTATTTCTTACCATGACTACGAAATTTGGTAAATGGATTTCAAAACAGCTTTCCTTAATGGGAACCTCCAAGAGGATGTCTACATGACACAACCTGATGGGTTTGTGACTCCAAAGGATGCCAACAAGGTATGCAAGTTTCAGAAATCCATTTATGGATTAAAGCAAGCATCATGGTCATGGAACATTCGTTTTGATGAAGCTGTTATAGAATTTGGCTTTGTTAAGAATGAATGTGAGCCTTGTGTCTACAAAAGGTTTAGTGAAAGTGCAGTCGTTTTCCTAATAGTATATGTTGATGACATATTGCTAATTGGAAATGAAGTACCTGTCTTACAGTCCGTTAAGGCATGGTTGCATAAATGCATCTCCATGAAAGACTTGGGCGAGGCAGCATATATTCTTGGGATCAAGATACATCGTGATAGATCCAAGAGAATGTTGGGCCTAAGTCAAAGTAAATACATTAACAAGATACTGAAGAGATTCAGTATGGAACAGTCCAAGAGAGGATTGTTGCCAGTGTCACATGGAATTCATCTTTCCAAGAAAATGTGTCCTCAGACACATGAGGAAAGAAAGAGGATGGCAAGGATCCCTTACGCATCCACGATTGGGTAAGTCCGGTATGATATGAAATGTACGAGGCTAGATGTTGCTTACGCATTAAGTGTGGTAGGAAGATATCAAGCTAATCCAGGAGGCCGCCATTGGATGGCAGTCAAGACTATCCTTATGTATCTGTGGCGTACTAAGGATATGTTCCTGGTTTATGGAGGAAATTAGGAACTAGTCATCACAGTACATGTAGATGCTAGTTTCCAGACTGATCAAGATGACATGATGTCGCAGACTGGATACATCTTCAGTTTTAATGGAGGTGCAGTGAGCTGGAAGAGCTCAAAACAAAATGTGGAGGCAGATTCTACAGCAGAGTCCGAGTATATCGCAGCTTCTGAGGCAGCTAAAGAAGCAGTATGGATGTGAAGCTTCGTCCAAGAGCTGGATGTAGTACCGAGCAGTTAATATCCTATCACATTGTATTGTGGTAATACTGCAGTGGTGGAACATGCAAAAGAGCCAAGGTCACATCAGTGGAAAAAGCACATACTTCGGATGTATCATCTCTTGAAGGATTTTTCTCAAAGAGGTGATGTTGCAGTGAGTAGTATTTCCACGGAAGACAACGTGGCGGACCCATTGACTATAGCCTTGACTCAGCAAAAACATGATCATCATGTGAGGTCTAGCGGACTAAAAGTCATAGGTAGTTGGCTCTTGTCCAAGTGGGAGTTTGTAAGGGTTTTTGTCCTCAGAACCAACTGTTTTGTACTTTTATTACATAAATGTTCACTTATTATATATTGTTCATTGTTCTGTATGACTATAATATAATAATGTCCTGGAATATTTTTTGCGTTAATAAGGTCATAGCAGATCCCCGCTATGATGAGAACCTTGAAATTATATAACAATATTCTTAAATAAACTTATGCGGTTGGATGACATACTATGATAGGACACATATTATACAGACCGTCATGTGTGAGTACTTGTAAAAAGAAGAGACTCTCTCTCATGGAGTTCGCACTTGGTAATCTACAAGACGGGAGATTATGAGAACAGACCCGCCAGTAGTAATTCTGCATGTCTTGGTGTCATCAGATATTTCTATCTTCGAGCGTTTTTAATGGTCCTTAGACTGAAGGATTATCATTAACTCATGTAATGATTCACACACTTAGATTTACTGACGAAAAACGTCAGGCAGACAGTCGGCGGGATGTAGGGTACGTTGGGTGCGTCACGAGAGACATGTTGTTAATGGATAAGTCGATGAAGGATTTGTCCCTTCCATTTATGGAAGTTGATATCTCGGCCCTTTGATTGCAATAGAACCATTGCATTAAATTCCATGGCCATGGTGTAAACGAAGAGTTTATTTCAGGTAGTCAAAGAACGACATATCAAACATATAGGTTTATGACACTGCCATGAAACCTTCTTGATGAGATATCGAGACAAAGGGATTAAATTACACAGTAAGCATTCGTATGAGCTGATACATCAATGCTGCGTAAACTTCTTTCTCTTGGATGCCTTGACCCGTTGCTAGACAGTAATCTTAGACATTAGGCAAGACCGCCTAATGCCAACGAGAAAGAGGCCTAGAGGGTCACACACTAAGTGTATCCAAGTATCTCAAGTTGAATAAAGATTATTCCCGTACATGGTTTAATAATTATTCAAGGAATCCTACTTTGTATTAAATGATGGAAGAAAAAGAAAAATAAAATAAAACAAGTACACGCCATGTATTATTTAATGTACACGCCGGGTAGTTTTATTTTGGAAAGGAAATGAATAAATGAAAACAAGATATACACACTGTGTACATTTAATGTACACACCGTGTAGTTTTCAATGAAAAACAAGTACACGCTGTGTATTTATTATTACACGCCATGTAGTTTTTCCAGTCAAGACTAAGAGGATATAATATTATTTTAAATGATATTTATTATAATCAGTGTGAGCACATGTCAAGGAATTAATTATTCGACATGGGGGTTTTCAATAAGAGTTAATGAAATAAATGAAATGCGTAATGCGTTTATTTATTGTCATAACTCTAAAACCTCAAACTTGATTATAAATATACTCATAACCCAACTTTTTTCCTACAGAAGAGATTCGTTGTGCACAACATCTCAGGAGAATTCATTCAAGACCGAAAGAACCTCTTCCTCCCAGAACGCTCTCAAGACCGAGAGAGATCCTCTTCCATCGGTTCAAGACGATCTAAGGCGGACAACGCAAGCAAAGGCTTCTCCACGCTAGCACTCAAGGAATCCGTTGGCGACATCCAGAGATACAAGGTACACGTGTGGATCACCGCTGGAGGGAGTCTACACTTGGTTTCTATGATTAAATGACAGATCACGTCAACAACATGATCGAGAACATCAACGAACAAAGAACACCAAAAAGGTATTTATTTATAATTAATTAAATTAACTATAATCAACCTGTAATGATGCTTGTTTGTGGTTCTAGGACAAACCATCTTCTTTGTCTTTTTCTATGATTTTATCCTTGGTGACTGACGTTTAACATCGTATTGATCCCGGATTGATCATTGCTAATGACAAAAGTCCATGTGGGCACATCCACCCACGCACTTCCGCTGTGCCCAGAACCTTCACTATAATCATCCAATTATCCATTATTAGTATTTAAAAATCCCTTTCATTTCTATAAGAAAAGAAAGGTGTTCATTTTTCAATGTAACGCCACACATTTTGGTCAAATTATAATGCTCTACCTTTAATGGTCAATAAAATATAGCCTACACATTTTCATTCACATATGATAAATTGAAATAATAATTTACAGTAAAAATTCCAGGGAAAAATGGTTGTGTGACTAAACATTATATGAACATAAAATTGTGATTATAGGAAAATTTATTCCTTTAATATACAACATTCAATTTTTAATTTTTTGATAAATCTATTATTGACCACCAATATTTATATTTTCAGTATTTCATCACCCATTTACATGATGTCTAAAAAATTAAATAAATCATTTACAAGAAATAAAAATTTTTATAATTAAATAAATATTAATTAATACATTAATTATTTATATACATGGATTAAATATCTCTCCTAACAATGTAATTATTTTGATACTAAAACCATCATGGTTCTCAACCCCCAAATATCAACCAAGACCGTTATATAAATAAATCAAATTTATCTTCATAATTATAGATAGTTTTTTTTAAAATTTTTTGAAATATTTAAATAAGTCAGTGGAACAATTATATACATTGAATCAACACAAAACATAGGATTGTATACCAACAAGAATATCCCCTATCAAAAAAAAACTAAAATTCCATCATATAAGGATAAATACACCATATATTTATGGAAAGGAAAAAACATTTATATATTACAGACAACAAGGATAGTGTAAATTAATCTATGATAATATGTAGTAAAGAAGGAAAAATAATACCACAAACCCATGAAAAACTATCTTCAATCACCATCGATCTAGTATATAAAATTGGATTATATTATGGTAAGAGGAGATCAATGTGCATTCTTTATATATCTACTACATTATTGTGACACATAATGATGTATCCCACATAATAATCTATAACCTTTTTCCTCCTGAAACATTCAGAGAAAAGCATTAACCTAATGTCAGGATTATTCCAATGTCACTAACTATTTACCCTAATGAAATTGGAATAGTAAAAATTTTATATCAATTATGTCTGAAACTAACTCTTATAAATTTCCATGACGTAAAATTACATATTGGGTGCATTACTAATTTCTCAAAATTATAAATTATAGAAAAAATTACAAATCCTTCATATAAACCCTTATATACTGATGAATTTTTCAATTTTCTAACCCATATATAGAAATCGAATGGTTATGTATCATAAGGTAGAACATAATAATTTAATATATTTCCAAATTTATATCTCATACATATCATGTAACCATTATGTATTATATGGTAACTCTTTCCTATCAGGTATGATTAAATTTTTTAAATATTACACATTCGAGTAGTCCTTTTTTATCACATGGTTACAATTAAATATTATGAATATGAAATTTTTTGTCCTATATAAATCAATAAAAACCAAAACATTATTTATTACGTATTCTATATTTATAATCACCTGAAACACACTTCATGTAGTAACCATTATATTACAATGTAAATATTTACTGGGGAAAACCCCATGAAAAATGTATTACAACCAGTGTTGTGACAAGATACATCCATATTTTCTAATATTATGCATCATGAAGAGCGTTCATGGAGTATCGTAATTCATTAATTGAATTTCCCTCTTGTATCATTTTTGAAAATTAATCACGCAACATATTAGCCTAAAAATAACAACCCCTAGCTGTGAGGTGACCTATTTTTTCGAATAAACACACTTCGAGGAATCCTAAAAAATATTATAATATTTACTAGAGCTCCAATGAAACTTCTCATTCCAATGAATAAAATAAATATAATATTTCTAAGATGTTTTATCTTTTATAATCCAATTAGGTATCCTAATTATCAGAATGATCCCTCCTACAAGTCAATAATAACTATAATTATTACATTTCACCCTCATATAATGAAATGGGTTATTATTACTTCACAATAATATTGATTAAAATCCCTATGAATTATCTTCATGTATCATATATATAGAATTTTGTGGAAATGACCCAATTATTGGGAAATATTACACATCACTTTAATTAATAGTCCAAGAAACAATATATCAAAACCTAATACATTATTCATAATTCAATGATCCTTTCATCCTATCTCTTCTTAAACACAATCACCCCACAAATAATTCATCTAAAATATCAGTAATCAATTTCTATCAATAAAAACAATATTACCTCTATGATTCCCCTCAACATCCACATGTACTAAAATATGTTAAGTACATGTACCATGATTTTTATTATTTCCATCATCAATTTGAAAATGAAAATATAAATGGGTGTAATTAATGAATTTTCAATACCAAAACATCATACATTATATGTTGGTTGCACTTATCTATACCTAACCATATCTCATATAGTGTAAAAAAATTTATCATATGGAAATCACCTACAAATCCAAAAATGATGGTTTCATGATGATTCCTAGAATATAATTTCATCCCCCAATAGACCCTCAGTTATTCCTTTTCTTGACTACAAATATACCACAAATATAATTACAATATTAGGGTATTTCTGAAATGATACACCTGATAAAAAACCCAACAATTATCATACATTAAGTGGATGTTAATATAAAATCATTCTACCAATGCCCAATTATCTCTGATCAGTAACCACATCTATGAATTCTTTAATAACTAGAAAATAATATTCCTCATATATCCTTCAAACATAATAATATTGAATTAACCACTAGAATAGTTATATAAATATTTCATCATCAATATTTTTTAAAATATATTTCAAATGGATTCAAACATATATAATCCTTGTTTCTCCATAAACTATTGAAAATATAGAATCATCAATCAATGGGAATAAAATTTCACGAATCATACATATCATGAATAATTGGATGCCATGACCCCTAAGATAATATCATTATATATATAACAATATTTACCACTATGAAATTTTATTCAAATCCTAAATCAAAATTAGGAATTATAGACTATTCTGTAGTGACCATAACACGCAGCTAATGATCATTATCACCATATTACAATTCCCTAATTATACCATACTCTGATCCTCATATAGTCCAAATAGAAAAACATGTTATATGTATTAGGGTTATAATATTTTTTTGGGGACCTTACCTAATCCATAGACATCACACTGAACATGTAGATCCCATTATATTTCATAATACACAACGATCAAGTCAAAAACATCATAAAACACAATAGGCCATATCACATCATTTTTATGAATAATTTTTTAGGTTGAGTAATAATTATAGTTTCCCCATAGTTATTTAACTTTAATAATATAGATATAATTACCCACGTATCAATCCTACCATAGTTCACTCTATCTCTAAGATCGATCTACCATTAAACATATCCGAATAAAACGGCTTCAGCAACAAATAATTTTTATTCACCAAAGGGTAATATAATTTTTTTTATTTTGTTATTAAATCAATGTTTCTACTAACTTACCACCATCATATAAAAATTTATTTACATCTAAACAAGATAATTCCATGTTCTTTTAAACAACCCATGATTTATCTCCTTGTAGATTGGGAACTAAAAATTATTTTAATTGACCAAAAAGTTTTGAAAACCCACATGGGATGATGCCCCTTATTGGTATATAATAACTCAACACATATATCCCAAATTTTTATTCACATTCACTAGGACAATGCCAAAATATTCTGCAATGTCTTTTAATATTTTATGAAGACCTGATGTCAAAGGTCACATGTGAAACAAAATTAAACATTTTTTATAATAGAATTCACAACATACATACAATGAAACGTACCACATATCAACCAAGAAAAACACTAATTAATTTAACACTATGAAAACAAACCATATGTCATGAATCAATCAAACTAGTATTCCATCACTGTAAATTAATCTAAGGCTCAATCTCTTATGTCACCACCTCTGATACCACTAAGAATGTCCCTTCCATCACATATCATTAGTTGAATAAACATCATATTCCTATTTGAAAAATTCTAAGTCTATAAAGATATCTTATAATTTTTTTTGTTATTATCAAATGTATATGAATTTGGGCTATGAATATAGTTACATTTACAATTGTTTATATTAAGGTAATTTGTATCATACATGATAATAATTTCACCAAAATCACAATATAAGATACTAATAAAGTTCAATGTACTCTGGACAAAATCATTTCCCATGTTCATGACGGTAATAGATGTTCCTTATCCTTTTATATATCATAAAAATGAAATAATAATGCATTTTTGAAGATTATTAATCAAAGGCTCAAGATGGATACATTGTTATTGTATTGTTAGGATATGGTCCTACCAACCAAATACTGATAAATTATCATCAAAA
Organism: Viscum album; assembly: GCA_963277665.1. Classification (NCBI taxonomy): domain Eukaryota; kingdom Viridiplantae; phylum Streptophyta; class Magnoliopsida; order Santalales; family Viscaceae; genus Viscum; species Viscum album. The sequence goes on along the minus strand of OY728161.1, from coordinate 573,586,609 downwards.
TTTATTATCCAACTATATAAATACATTATGGTGTCTAATATACTTTATTTCAATTATATTATTTGTTTTTAACTATAATATTATTAATACTATGTCAAAAGTATATTTATTCAAAACATGTCACCGTGCCCTTCTATATACAACCATTTGTTAGGATTCATGTAGGAAAATATCTCTCCAATTACACATTTAATACCATTATTTGTACATTTTATTATAATTTATATCCCTAAATGTACTAAGGTTGAATGTATTCTTGAAAATTTATGAATCTTATAATGGTTACTAATATCACTAAAAATATTATAATACACTGAATTTAAAAATTAGAGCCACAATAATGATTCATTAGTTTTTAATCAAATATACAATTTACATGTTCATGAAATTCAATATTATCATTGATGTGGATTGGTAGGATTTAAGTTGTAATATATTATATTTCTTCTATTGAATTCCCCATAGCATATGATAGATTATTAACATTAATTAAACCTATTATAATAGTATTATGATGGGTGGTGAAATTACTAAGGATAATCACGAATCAAAAGAATAGAATGGGATATAATTTAAGGTGAATATATCATCATCCATGATTGTTAGAAATAATATTTTTTCTGTTTAACTATTTTTATTGATACGACTATTGACCATTATTTCAATGAATCTTACTCATATATTCATATTAAATTAATATAATCATCCACTTTATTTATAGTTTCAATAGACTATATCATTCTTCAGTAAAATAGCCATCATAATCAAAAAATATTTATCCATGAAACCTGAAATATAGTATGAAAGGTGTTGAAATCTACGATAACAATGGAAAATATATATTTTATCTATTAATTTTTTCATTGTAACAACCTAGAATCAAGATTTCTATAGAAGAATTTTATTTAAAAATATTGGTATATAATGAAATATTTTTTAGACACTCTAAAACATGGAATTAAATGAACACTAGCTACATACATAGAAAATGTTTGAAGAAAAAAATCACCAATTCAATAAATGAATCATTGAAATATAATAATGAAAATTGAAAAAATTAGAGTAACCACTGTGTAATAAATTTGGATATAGTTATTATCAAATTTTTGTGGATCGAGAATTATAATCCTCATAATAAATAGTTCTTTTTCAAAATCATGTTATATATATTTACTACTGAATAATTTTTGAAATTGCATACTCATGGAATCTTTATTATCAATGTTCTCATATTATAGTTTCATATTTAACGAATCTATTTGTTGAATTTCACAACACATTTTCTTTTGTTTCATGATTATGGAAATTTACATGTTTATAAAAAAAGTTATGTTTTAATTATGATATTTCATATGTGGTCAAACAAATAGTATTTGGAATATATTTCCTTTATAATGAATCAAGGATGACATCTGGTACATTATAAATTATTGGGGGAGTATTCAATTATTTAGACATAACTCTTAATAATTTTTTAATTTAAAAATTGAATATATCTTGGGATTAACTATTTTTTACCAAATCATAAATCCCTATTCCATCGCTAATACAGTAATAATAAAATATCCCCTTCCTAAAATTTCATGTCATTTCATTTTTACAGTCATAAAAATCTTTATACTCTTTGTTTCATTAATATGATTTTGAATATTTCATATATTAATAATCACATCTTCAATACAGTATAGGATAACTATCATTCTTTCTCACTATTCTTCAAAACATAATGGTTTAAAACACATCATTTTATATAATTAATTCTATATTTTTCATTGATTCATGAATAGATTATTTTATTGTTTGAAGAATAATCCATTTAAGATAGAGATAAATCATATTGTGGGTTTTATGAGAAAATGATCACAGTATGATATCAATATTAAAGATAGTCTAGTTAAATTAGACATCATCTTAGTGATGATGGTCGTTATAAAATATAAATCAATGTTGATTCCCTGTTGATGAGTCTTAGTTAATTCCAAAGTGATCTGAGGATCATGATCATATACTATTAATAAGGTTGTCCCATAATACCTTACCACTGCCTTTATATGGAGTGTGGAAATGAACTAAATGAGTATATATTGTCTTATCTCTATGAAATGTACCTACATTGCATGAAAAATAATGATAACCAATGTATCAATTTTTTAACATGAATTCATTATTTGTTAGTGACCATGTCCATTTTATCATTACCCCACATCCATATTCATACATTCTAAGGATTCATCAGTCCCTTATGATATTGTCATCGAGTCTTCACTTTTTGGTATATGAATCATCATGACACATAATATATGTCACCATTCATAATAAATTCTTAATCATTATTTAACTCAATAATTTGACATTATTTCACAATAAGGATCTCCATAAGTTTGGAGCTTTAGTGAATTAGGCCTTAATTCATACATAACAACTTAAAAATTAGAAATAAGAAACTTCTACTCACTAAAAATTATTTAATAAAACAAAAAACATTTAAAAGAAACATGGTTTCCTTTTATGTTTAAACATCATAACGTTCCCTCAATCCAATCAGTGACACCAATCATAGTTAATTAATATAAAAAACATTTTAAAACTTATGATGAGCATAAATAACACGTTAAAGAATACAAAAATAAGGAAAATGGATATCATTTCAATAACATCTAAACCAGGAATATTTTATCATAAAGTAATACTTTACACCATTTATATGTAAAAAATACTCAATAATAAATATAATCTCATTTCATAAAATTTAGGAATCAAAAGATTACCATAAAACCCATTGAAATCACGTATAACATATAATGGTTACATGGAATATAACCATACATAAATGAAATAACAATACAACCTACATCCATATATATCACTAAATTGAATAGCCATATGACCAACTTTCATACCCAATGCATTGGAGGTTTCAATGTATCCAAATTCCCATTGTTTATAATGAAACCACCCATCATTGGTTTATCACATAAACACCAATATTTTTTTATCACATAACCAGCCATCTTTATATTATAATGTAACCACCCATTAAATTTCCAAGTAATGTTATTTTATCATTACATAAAAATGATTTAAATTATCAACAATTCAGTAATAAAATTTCTATTAAAATCAAAAGAAATCTTTACAACATACTGAAAAAGTAAATCCACATTAAAAACAATTTCAAATACCAAAATACCCAAAATTGAAATAAGGTATTTAATTTTCCATTTTGAAATCATTTTTTGTTTTATAGAAATACAAGTATAAAATAATAGTTATATTAGAGGAAAAGACGTTGTGACAACATTCGTTTAATTTTTTTTTGTTTTGTAATGAATGTAAAATAATTCATATCAATTGATTATTTTTATAACCAATGAATTAATTTAAAATTCAATGTGGTTAATTATAAAACGTATAAATAATGTGTTGTATAACATCAACAGGTTCCATATTGAAAGGTGTTTGAGATTATGTCTCTTACCTTACGTTTGATTAATCACATATGTTACATGTTTATCCTAAGTAAAAGAAAATATTATAATTTATACACGACTGATAACCTTTTCCATTTTTATTATTTCTTCTATATCACTTATTACCTTGTTATAAAAATTACATAACAATTTTTGATCTCATATCAGACATTTTGTTGATATTTAGTACTTGAGTAGAAATATAATTTTTTTTGATGCAACAAGTCCATGCGGTCATAGTTACATAATTTATATAAAAATATTCATGAAATTATTATTATTTTAATAAATAAATAAGACCTTCAAATCAAACCAGGATTTTTGGATACAATAGAAGAACACCATTATATTCATAGAGATAGTAAGTTGTACTTACACATGATTAGCATATTCATTTTCCATTGATCATTATGGATGTAGGGTAATATTTATTTTAACATTATATGATGATAATATCATGATTAATATCATATTAAAAATTTAAATATATTAATATGTATTGTAAATGTGTAATAATGAATAAAAATGAGTCACATCGCTTTATAGAGGTGATAGTTCACACCTACGTACGAACGATGTTATAATTTTAAAGAGCATGGATGTTAGAACATAATAGATATATTATTATCCTATAATGATTATTATGATGTGAATATAACATATGAACATTAATTATATTATTTTAGCTAGTCTTGTTAGATTTTCATTGGAAAAAAAATTAGATCGGTTCATAGAAGCGATAGATCAAACTGACGCACGAATGAGTAAGTACTTACCCTTTTAATAAATGTTGAGGTGGATTTTGGTTATGATATTAACATAATAACATACCAATATATTGGGGATACTATATTTATATGTAATCACGGATTTTTGATTTTTTGATAAGGTTTAAAAACCAAAAACATAGAAATAATTAAAGAAAATAATACCTCTCCATCAATTGATCACCATTAAAGAACACCTTAACACAACTAAAGAGGGTGTTATGCATAAAATAATGCCTGAAGAATGTGGGTGGGGATTCTAAAAATGTTTTTTGGGATGATATTGGAAAATCCAAATTTCCTTTTAGTTGTGAGTAATATAGAGGAATGAGTGCCTTTTTATAGTAGAGGGGATATGAACGCATGGAATTATTAAAATTATTAAATTAATATAAATTCAATTTAGATTCCAAATGATCCAAAAATAATTTATTTATAAGATAATATGAGTATTTATTGAAATAATCTCATTGGATTGTATTTATTCTTGTATTTTATCTTTTAATAATTGTCATATAGATTTACCATTAATTATTCTCTTTTAATTATAATTGTTGTAAAAAAATTTAATTATTATGAAGTTATGATTTTTTCATTAATGTAGTCAGTTTTTAATAAATGGATGATTTATGAACATTTATACCTTTTAATAATTACTTTTTTAAATCCCAAATATTTTTATGATTTCAAAATAATTTAATAAAATATTTATTTTATAAAAAAAATTATGTCAATTTTGACACTATTCAACATAAAGAATTTAAATAAAATCCAAAAAAAAGATAAAATCAATAAAAATTATAGACATATAAAATGTCATATAATATTATAATATTCTTGTATTACTTAAAGTATGTCAAATATTATTTATTTTAATATTTTTAATATCATTCATTTTATTTATTAATTTAGAAGGCAATCATTGCATCATCATTATGTCATAATTAAATTCAATAATATAATATCTAAAAATCATAAATAAATTAAAATGATTTAGTTATTCTTTTTATATAACTAATTACTATTTATAGTCAAATATATAACATATATTACCCAATATTAAAAAAATTATCAATAAGAGTAATGTTTATGATATTTTTTCTTCTATGTTAAGTTAAATGTTATAAGTGTCATATTCACTCTCATGTGGCATTAAAAGACAAAAATTTCATCCCAAGGCTTTCCATGGTCGACCCAGACTCAAAAAATAATCTTTAGTGATGTTTTTGGATAGCTTTATATAATTATAATATTATTTTACCCTTATTTACCTTATTTACCCTTTAAGTGTGGTAAATTAAGTACTAAAGTTACAATACAACAAATATTATTCTGATCATATTAAAACAAATAATTTATAATAATTACAACCTTATATTTTAGATTAGGAAAATTTAATTAACATATGTGCAAAATATATATTTATAATTATTCTCATTGTAAGAATGAGAAAACTTGTTTTTTAAAAGTAAAACCTATAAAATGATAGACCACTAATTAAATAAAATTTTAATATTAAATTACATCCAATGAAAAAAAAATTATTAAATGATAAAAAATTATATAAATATAATTTAAAACCAAATAAAATGATGATATTAAAATAAAAATAAATTAGATGAAATGTTCTTTTCAAATTAAAATTCAGTATTTTCATTTATTCATTAAAATAATAATTTTATCAGAAAAAACAAAAACATTATCCAAACTAAATTTTTCTGTTCTAATTATATATAAGAAGTTAATTTTTTCAAATAGATCATATATATGTGGAAAAAACTATATTCAAAAATGGTTCTCCATCCAAAGGTTGTATAATTACACTCAAAAATATTAGAATGTTTTTTGCTTAAAATTTGATTTATTATCATTTATGCCTCTAATTTTTATTATATGAAAGTAAATAAATTTAATAAAAATGTGTAATCATAATATACTTAATTATATTCATTCCATACAATACATATTCTATGTGTTAACTACAACATAAAATAATATAATCAGTATTATATTATTTTTTGGTATAACTCAGTCTTATGTGTAGGGTAAGATTTTACAGAATCCAATAGTTTCCTGTTAGGTACGCTATCAGGTATATCATACATTTTAATATAAAATTACCTTACAATATATATATATATAATAAATATGAAAAAAATATTATTCTATTATATAAAGGAATGTTACATCATTCCCCCTTTTAGAAATGTAATCCTCGCAATTTTATATATTGGATTAGTAACAATGGTTTCACTTTTCAAAAAAACCTTATTGGAAATACCACATCAAAAAAGGAGTAAATAAAACTTCCACATTTATAGAATGTGTGTGATGTACAAAGGTCACCTGATATAACACACACTATGATATTTTATAGGAAATCATGGATAAAATGAAAAACTAACCATCATATTCGGATAAAGAGTGATAGAAAACATTATCAGTAGAAAGGTAACCATCAGAAAACTGGAAAACATGTGATGAGTTAAATTGGATTTGATTTCATAGTAGGAAAAGTAAAAAAATTACTTTATGATATATTTCATAGTTTTATTGAATTATTTTACTAATTAGATGAACAACATATGGAAATATACGTACTTGGAAATTATAGATTCATCCTGTAATAAAATTTTACAAAAAATTCATATTTTTCTCCAATGACATGAATTAAAAATGATTTTTTCAAATCTAAATAAATATAATCAACTTCCAGAACATCAAATATTACAAAAAATATTATCTATATATTTATTCTATCTTGAACCATTGACCAAAAAAATGATAAAATATTAAAATTACAAAAAGTAAATAAACAATTGTATAATGAAAAAGATACTTTTAATATCCAAAATTCAATTATAATTAGAAAAGATTAACTTTTCCCATTCAACAAATAACAAAACGTAAATTTTCTCAGATTTTATTGTAACTAAAATTATTTCCCAAAAATCTGAAGGATTTAATAAAATAATTTTGCATGATATGTTTTGACATTTTACATCAAATAAAATCAACCACACTTGAAGTATCCTACCAAGAAGTTACTTCCAAACTCACATATTCACAGAGATATGTTAATTATTTCCCTACATATCTAAAATATCCATAAGACCACAATAAAAACATATAATCATCCAAAATAAAATTCAACCACCGCTCCTCATACAAATTTCCATGATATTCTATTTTCTATAGGCATATTGCTTTCTAAAAATAGTGAATTTCATCCAAAATTATATTTATCACTCAATCCCCAAACTATTTTACCTATAAAAAGGGTATCTATTTTATAGATAATAAGTTACCAAAATCAACTAATTATTATTCCATATAATCGTTGGTCTAAAAAATGATGTCATACTGACTAAGGACTTCATGTAGGCCATTGGTAAGCATTGGACCCTTATAACCATTCGGTTGTGGGTTTGATCCCCATGGCCTTGACATACATAACAGGTTTTCAACCATCCTGTTGGTTTTTCTTTTTTGAAAACAATATCGTTCTTCGAAAATATTCCCAATATAAGATAATTTTCTCCAAAATAACCATAACACATTTTATTCTCAATTTTTATCGCATAAAAATGAATTTTGGATCCCAAAATTTAAGAACATAAATATATATGATCATATAATCCCTAAAGGATATTATTTCAATTATAATTTTTTCCACACAAGGAAAGATAATTTATAATCAAATAATAATTTCACATAATAAACTTTCTGGTAACCCATACTATAAAAAACACATAATATAATCCCATCATCGAAATAGAATTAATACTTTTCAAAATTTCCACATCCATATAACTATCATAACTCTTGAATTCCTTATATGAAAAAATCATTATTTATTGCATTATTCATGTTCCCATAACCAAAATTTTCTATCTTATTCCTTAATACATCATTCCTATAATAAAAATAAATAATTATTTCCAAAGATTGAATAATTTATTAACATGAGACATGAAATAATCAAAACCCTTCAAATGTGATTTTCAATTTCCTCATCTTTAATTAAAATAGAATTTGGTATTGTTAAACATATATTAGTACAATAATTTAGATCCCATTATGTAACATTCATCATTGGACATTGATTTTTATAAGGACTACACACCCCACATTTAAAACATTCAATTTTTAAATCAGAAAAAACTTCTTTCCTTTTCCTGCAGTCAACTAAACACTAACTTTTTCCTTGGAATGGTATTGATTTATCACCTTCATTTGCACATCTATAACATCTTCCCAACACTTAGAAACATTTTCCAACGTATTTCATTCCACATATGTTTCTCATGTATTGATGAATATGATTACATTCTGATCATTATTACACAAATATCAACATAGATTGGTTCCACTAATATTTGATGAATCAGAAAAATCTCCAAGGATCATTTGGATGATAACTTCTCCTAATAGGTGGTTTAGAATAACCAAGAGTGTTATTATTGCATCTCCCATTTCGTTTTTTACATCTTCATAGAACAACCGCATTTTCCTTCACATCAATGTTTACTGTAGTGCTTGTTTGATCCATTTATTTATAAAAACAAAAAGTATAGTGTGAGTATATCAATAAAATCATCACATGAGGAATATAAACATTAAGAATTATGTATTCTTGTTATCTAAAAATAATTCAATTTATCAAAATTATCAATAAATCTATATATTATTCTAACCATTGTGGTTATAAATAAAATTTAACATATGCTTAAATATCACCATAACCTCTCCTATAATCTAAAATGACCTATGATACAAACTATAAGGTATCATCCTTATACAATACTATATATTGTGTCAAGTCAATAATTTCACTTTATATCACATTTAGGATCCTTTTATGTTATTATCTTTAGAGAATAAGGCATTAAATAATACGAAACAACTAAAAAATAAAAACGTTTACAATTAATCACACTAAACATTTTTTATAATACAAAAACATTTAAAAGATACAAGGTTTTGTTTCATGTCTAATCTTTATAAATTTTATTGATCCCATCCATGAATATATTCTTAATTAAATCCAATGGAAATTATTTCAAAAAATGTTATGAGTATAAATATCTCTCTAATGGACACAAAACATAGGCAAACTATTATCCTTCAAGTAAACATGTAAACCACGAATACTTTATCATAATGAAATAATTTTCACCTACACCTGTGGAAATTCCACATATACCAGTAGTTATTTCCCAACGCTTTTAAAAACATGTAGGAATAATGAACCTGAACCAAATGTTGTGCGAAAATATTTTTATAGACTAATATATGATGGTTTTACCAACAATTATAGTGAACCATTGGAAAAAACCACCTCATTACACAACGATTCATAATAACCGTTGAGATAGAAATAAATAAAATACCTCCACTCATGACCCTCCTCCCATCATAACTACCCCTCATGTGAATCCCCACATTTCCATCCATACTACACTACTCCACTCCTTCTTGACTCCCATATCTACTGCTCTCATCCCTACTCTACCTAGTTTCCACTCTCATCCCCCTTAAGCTCCCCTCTTCCTATTCTAGCTCCCCAATGCCACTCGCTACTCACTGCATGCCTCTCACGTATACACATTTTCATCCTCCTCTAGTCGAGCATCCACTAAAGTGTCATGCAATTCACCCTAGGTCGATACTTCCCTCACTGGATGTGAATCCCACCTAGGTTGATCTTTCACTCACACGATGTGAATCACCCTAGGTCGAGATGGTCGAGCATCCCCTCTGGTCGGGCATCCCACCTTAGAAAAGGCTCCCTTAAGGGCTACTGTCCCATTGTACATTTTTATGATTTAGGTATTCATTAGAAGTGTGTCCTAAATCTTCTTCTGGAATGGTTAATTGATTCATTTTGTAGATTGAGTTTTGTTGATTAAATTTGTATGATTTCACATTTTTTTCATTTATCTGTGACATATAAATGATTTTAAATTTCTAAAAACATAAAAATAGTTATCATTATATTATTTTAGATGTAAATCATTGGATGTTCACACACAAGATACCATGAGAAAAGTATTTATTTGTGATTTAGGTCAATAGAACAAGATGTATTTCTAGTTTCATAAGAATATCATATACTATGTGACATTATTTATAGCTCATAAAAATGTTCAAAATATATTATGTGTAGAATTATTCTTACCATAGATTAATTGAGGTTACAGTTTTCATGCGAATGGAGTGTTAAAATTTGTAAATGAAAATTGTATATAATGCATACTGTTTTAGTATGTACATCTTGCATGTGAAGAGAAACTGGTTTATGGATAATGTTTTTTTCTTTTTGGATTCATATATAGTTGAAGGGGTAACCATATTTTATTAAATTATAATGTGTTAGCTAGAATAAATGTTCCTAATAAATATGAAATTATCTCATGGGAATGGTGTTGAATCTTTTTTAGAGATGTGATTATCAAGAATGTATTTTCTTATTTTCTCCATATTGATTCTTTCAATGGAATAACCACATTGTATGATGGAATCATTTTGAAAAATTATTTTAAATAAAAAACATATAGATGTGAAGTGTGTGTTATATGGAATTTTTATTCAAGTTTTATTTTATATCCCAAATTATGGCAATTTGGTGGTTTTATAAATATCTAAGTTATAACACATTCTGAACCTTTTTTCTCAAAACTGGAGCACTTTTCTTTGAAACTCAAAACTGTTTTATTTTCATTAAAATTTCATATTTCTCACATTCAAAACACGATTACAATGAATAAACATGGATTTCCCTTCTTTCACATTTTTATTTTTGTTTTAAAATTTCAAATTCACTTTGGCAATTACATAACTCTCAATGTAATTAATTTTTTGTGTCTATCTTTTTATTAATCATCATACTATATGATCAAACATTTTTTCTTATCATGTTCATCCTTATTCATAATTGTGGATCCATTTGTAGCAACTAATTTATAACATGACAACATCGTATCATTTACATTATCATTAATAAAAATCTTTTTACTTGGAATCAAATTCATTCATATGATTTCTCCATGACCGACATAATTACACCTTCAAAAATCATCTTCAACATCTTTTTATTTTCCTTTAGAATGTTCTTAGTGTCTTCTTCATAAATATCAACTACTAATAAAATTATAATATCTTATTACTAGATGGTTTCTTTTTTCAGTTCATATTTTCGATCAGAATCATTGAAGATCATTAATTCTATTTTTAAATAGTCTAAACACAATAAATTTTTTATTTTGTATAAAATCCACTTTAAGGGTAAGTGGGAAAAACAAAAAAAATCCATTATCATCAAGTCACACCAAAAAAAATTTTAAATCGTCTATGATGTATCATTTCCTTCCTTAAAAGAAGATAATTATCCATACTAAAACCCCTTGATGATCATATCTCTTCAATGACCAATTGGGAGTGTTTTTTTCTACTTTTTTAATCAGTTTACACCTCAATGTAGACTTTTTTTCCATTTTTTCTTATTCAATCATCTACTCCTCTTGTCATTATCATATGCCTAATTTTGTGTTTAAACATACCAAAATTCATCATAATAGGTTCCATGTACATTGCAATATTTAAAAAATTATCAAGGCTTCCACATATGTTTCTAAGAGATACATTTCTCTTCATATGTGAACACTAATTTTTCAACATAGTTTTTTTCATCGTTTTAACTATACTGTAATTTTTTTATTCTCATAAACAACATATATGAGTTTATATATTATACCAAAAATCAATTTCCATGTGTACAAAATTCCAATAATACCAATATTTTACATAAAATCATGTCTCTTTCTCCATTGAGATTGTTAATAAATATTTTTTTCATTGATTTCATTGGATATATTCATCATTATTTTTGGATTGGATTGGAAAGCTTATCTTAATACATATTATCACATACACCATTAATTTATTGGTGAGTTTCGTTATATTTTATATCAACAGTTTTTCCATAGTCACTGATCATTGTACAACAATTACAAAAAAGGACATAACAATTATAAAATTTATAGGGTAGTGGGATACATTATTCAATGAGGATGAAGTGGAGGAATCTCCATAAGTTCTGAAGATTTATTTTTGAATAGTATGAATCTATTTTTATTATAAAATCATCAATGTGATTTGAGTGGTTACAATTTTTTTCTCAGTTCTTTGGGGAGGTTGATAAAGGGTAGATTCTAGATTCTTCATGTTTTTGTCAAAGCTCTACGCACTATATAATGTTGTAATATTTCTGAAACTAAAATATTTTTAATCTCTATAAATATTATTAGGTTGTTATTTATGAATCATTTTAATCACTTTTAGTAAACTATAATGTTATTTCACCCTTTTAGTATTTACATGTAACCGAAAATCCATGATATTCACAATATCTTTATAATAATATCATATGATCCTATATTTTACACTTATCTAATGTTGATCCACATTTCTAGGGCGTATCATGGTTAGTTTGGGTCCACCTCATATGTGATATGGAATAATCTTCCAAAGGAAAATATGTTTGGATCATCATGGTCTATCTTCCACTGTTTTCCACAGTTTGAGGTTGGTATATTCTGCCCTCGTTGTTTTTTCCAATTTGATATTTGGGTTTTAGTGAATTATGTTCCCACGAAAAATATATATTTGGTTTAAATTACATTAATAATACTACTTTACCTCATGACCCAATTATTTTTTTTCCTTATATGATATCATTCACTAAAGAACCTTCTGAAAACCAATGCGGCTTGTGAACAACATATCAATATGTATACTATATTAATTTGTTTCATTTCATTTACCATAATTATATTACATGAATCCTATGGAACATAGTTATAATCAATACCTTTAAATATATGACCAAATAATCAGTTTTAGTGTTTATCGGTCTATAAATATCTTAATACTTTCATTATACACATGGAATTAAAATGTTTTTCTATGTTCTTAATTACAAATAACAGATGAATCTCTACATCTTGGAATATTTTCAAAGATTCTGTAAATAAAAGTGGTTTCTTGTGAATGTAAAATAATTATATTATGTTCTAATAAGACTCTATGAGATCATATATCATTAAACCTAGAGAATATATAGATTGGAATAATTAATCAATTCATATAGTCCTTGCCTTTTCAACTTATCATAGTGCCTCTACTTTGGTAGCAACATCATGTCTGGCATGCTCTACCACATTAGGGAGACAATATTTTTCACCTACTATATTATTTTACATATTCAATATATAGAATAGTTGGTAAAAGTACTATTGAATCAAATCAATTTCTACACTAACATAATTGAATAAATTTTTGTGATTCACGAATTCCATTTTATTCTAGAAGAATTTTTCAAGGGCATTATTTTTTTTGTCGTACAACTAATCATGAAACATCCACTATGGATATATTCAATTAAAATTCAATATTATCCTCCCTAATGGTGACCAACACCATCAAACTAGCATATAGTACTTGATATTCAATCCCACTTTATAAGAGGGTTCTGAACATGTATCAAAATGGGTCCAAATGGTCATTGACCTCTTTAAAGGGAACCTTTATGATCATTCCTTATATCTCTCCGCACACATTTATCCTAATTGTTATATTGAAATATAGATTACTAAAAACCTTAACATAAGCCTAGTCAAGGAACATATATGTATTCAAGAAAAGGTGGTGAGTGAAGGACTCGTACTCGCATCCCTGGGTGAGCATGGTGTATAGATGGCTTCTAATGGAAGAGATGCTGAGGAAAAAAGGATCTAAGATCCCTAATCCTTGAGGTGAAATTTCCGTATTAAAACCCAAAAGTCCTGATAGTCAATGTACATAAAAATGTAGTCAAATGAATAGAAATTATCTTAAATGCTAAGGATTTACCATTTTCAGTTTATGTAATAGCTTGTTCATTCACCTCAACCGTGACCCAATGGATCATATAAATATGTTCCTATGACACACGTCATTGATGTACAAATGATTCTCATTCCATTGATGCAATATGTTCAAGGATAATTACAGGGACACCATAACCCTAATGGGTGGGAAGAATAAAAAAGGTTAGAAATTTTGATACATACCTGATGGTTTATTTAATATCAAGACAAATTCTTACCATCTCCCAGTGATGTCGTCATCCTAGCTAGGTCTGTCAGATAATATTTACCCATATCAGGATATTCTAAGAGGATTCCCAATCATGTTAAATCAAATGGTATGAGGAATATTTAACCCAAATCAGGCATCAGGTTCAACCCTTCTTGGACCTCAGTCATTTTATACTCTCATTAGACCATGTCTAAGCCTAGGAGAAAATTGTACTGATAGAAGATATCTCTTTCATAGATATTTAATTTTTTTCCTATATGTAAAATGAAGATAACCAACACAGTTATGTAGGTCAGGAAAAGTTACTTAATAAATTTTATCATTAATTTTAGAAAACTCTCTACATACCTGATGAATTTTGGTGATGTTTCTTAACTGACTACCTCACACTACCCTCTAGGAAAATGTATGGTCTGATTCCAAATATACATGATACATATTAATGTCTAGAAATCATGTATTGGACCTAGCTAAAAACACAATTTTCATTCCATCCTAGATATTATGGATTGTGACAGACTCATGTAAATCGTATGCCCATCCAAATTCTCAGATGATTCCCCATCCATCTAGTATAATTTGTATCTATGGAAGAGGTTCACTTAGATTTTCTTGGGTGATAAGGACATGCTAAATTCAAATTAGTATAAACATCCCTCTATAAAATTTCCCATACTTTTTTACATGGTCACAATAATTATATAAATATGCGAGTCTAAACATGAAGACCGTAAAATCTAAGCACTCATACATGATGTGATTCAAATATTATCTAGGTTGTGAAGATATTCTATGTTCATTTTCTGATAATTTTTTTATTTTCATTATGTCCCCTTGTTTCATGCTACAAGAACAAAAAAAATACACCCTTGCACTCTATGTTATATGACATTAATTCTTATCCCATTTGGATAAAGTTATGAGACCATATAAAAATATGTTTTCGGATCACCCTTCATATTACCACTAAATCATACCTGAATCCAATTTTTTGTATACCCTATCCATATGCTGGAAGGTGTAACCCTAAGATTACGTGAAAAATTCTTGATCATATTCTCCATTGTAATAATCTTCCCTGAGTCCATATCCACTGAGTGGTGCTAGATTCAAGGAGTCACCTGTGGACCATAGGCACACCCTCCCATAAACAAGAGGATATCTATTAACAATGCAGTACTAGGGTCATTCCATTGTATGACTATACTCTATATCAAAGTGAAAACCCATAGAAGAAAATAAACCAATCCACATATATGATATAAACAATAGGGAAAAAATAATAATAAATCGCTGAATTAAAATTAAATACTAAAAAACTAACACAGAATTTTCTCCCACCATATTGTTTACATGTATAAAAAATGAATATAAAATGAAAAAGAGACTCCAATCCATCCTAGAGTCTCACATAATCTCATTCACCAAACCTATATAAATTGATCTATCATAATCATGTAACAATTATCCTTTACCCAATTTGATCGTATATGTAACTACAAAATCTTGTCGGGGAACAAAGTGTCATGGCCTCCCCAGCATGGGTAGAGTACAACACAGTACAAAAACACTAATATTTTTTTGATACATTAATGAAAAAATTTTGTTTTTGGATGTGTTATTGTTAGATAAATATATTTATAATCTATTTAACATAAATAAATAAATCACTATTGATCATATGTATCAAATGTGATAGTTGTGATTGACCACACCGACTTCGTCTTGTGTGGACGTTTCATTGATTCTGTAGTGAAACTATTCCAACTAGTATGTCATTTAAAAAAATTCCCATCCTATTGGGTAATTCCAATATCAATGTAGTACATTCAATCACTAATTCCTAATTAAATGGACCTAGGAAATCTAATTTCAACAAGCCAACCACCAATTTCCCCTATGAAACCAAATAATATCATTCACAATGTTAAATTACTAGACATCATGGTAAGTGAATCATGATCATGTATTAGATAAATCCCATGCTCCTAGGAAATTATAGTTTCAATTTCCATAGAGTCGATTACAAGACAACTTGGGAATTCCCACAACTATTGTCATGACATAAAATCCGTATGGATTACATAAGGAGTTCCATAGACATGATGTTTGAATTCTAGTGTCCTAAGAATTTCACAGTCATATGAATAATGTTTGAATCTATCAATCATAATAATTACACACTCATTGGAATCAAGGATGAATCCTTGATTCCTATAAGTTTCTGTGCTAGATTTCAATGAGTTTTTGCGTTTCATTGCAGTGAGTTTCTGTGTGTTTTATATGTGAATGCTGGTGATAAAAGTTATTTTTGTTGTAATTTTTGTGTTTTCAGGGAGTTTTCTATGAGTGTGTCGTGAGTTTGGTGTCTTTTCATTGTGATTACATGTTTTTTGTTTGTGTTTTGTGTTTTTATTGTGTTTATGTGGGATTGTAGGTTGCTACCTGCCTACGTGTTCTCTATTTGCTGTGTGTTTTTTATTTATTGTGTGTTTTAATTGTTTGTATTATTTTTTCTATGTTTTCAATTTTTTTTTGTGTGTTTTAAGGTTGTAGGTTATTTGTTTTGTGTTTTCATGTGTATGAATTAATTATTTCTTGTTGTAGGATGAATCCATACAATTGATTGTAGGTTCAATCACTGTTTTTACAGTCTCTGTTAGGCTGGAAGTGGCCGGCTGGCTAGTAAGAAGTTGCTAGCTGGATATTTATACAAGATTATGGGTACTGCATTTTTAAACATAAGTGGAAATACCAATGATTCATAGAACTATTTGTATACAGAATGAGTACTACCTATTCCCAACGGTTTCAATGAAACCATTGAAATATATTTTGTTGTATGCGGTATACCAAAAGTTGCTAAACTGTAGGTGTACAACAATACCTTCCGACTTTAGAAATGGTTCACTGAACCATTTTTATAGGTTTATACCAATGTATAACTGAATCATTGGTCTGGTTTTATACCCAAGGATATTATCTTTTGGGATTGAAAATTGCCAATGGTTGAATTGTACTGTTAGTAATTTGAAAATCATGGCCACTATCCCAAATGTTTGTGTTTAAACAATTGGGATACGGATATCCCTAAGGCCCATTGCCCAACAGTTCAATGAACCATTGAGATAGAGTATCCCAATGGTATAATGGATCTTACGAATGGTTTTTAACTGTTTGAATAATAATATTTTACAGCAGTGCTATATGAAGTAGTAAATAATCTTCATTAAATATATTCTCATTACATAACATTTTTTTAATAAAATGATTAACATAATACCCATATAAATTACATATAACATAAAATGGTAACTTGTGACATAATCATACATATATTGAGTAACTATATTTTCTACTTTCACACATATCACTAAATGTAATAGTCATACGGCTTACATTCATACCCAATGCATTTACGGTTATAACATAACCACCCGTCTATGGTTTATCATGGAACCATCCATCTTGGGATTATCATATAACCACCCCTCTTTGGTTTATTGTGTAACAACCTATATTTAATTTACCACTAAACCACCCTTTAAATTTCAATCTACAATTATATAATCCTAAAACATCATATATTCAAATTATAAAAAATTAATTATAGAATTTCATTTTGAATAAAAATAATTCAATTCACGATACTTTATTATTCAATCATCTTTTGAAACAAATTTCAATACCAAAAAACTGAAAAATAAACTAGGTGACTTTTTTTCTTTTTAAAATTATTAATACATATAGGGTAAGCCAAAAATGAAATAAATGTTACTGTGCTAGAGAAGTCATTGTCACCACATAGGTAAAATATATTTCATTTTTTATTCTGTAATGAGAGAAAAACCCTTCATATAAAAAGATTCCATTTTTAAACCATTTAATTTAATTTAAATACAATGTTTTTATTTATACATAGTATAAATGAAGGTGGTATATTACATCAAAATAAGCCTCAATTAAAAGATATTGATACGATTACCTTCACCTTCTGTTTGATTCATCACATAAGTTCGTTGATATACTTGAATAAAAAAATTAGGCACATTTATTAATTTTTGAGAACCATTTTATTTTTCATTATTTATTTTATATCCCTTAATATCATGTTATAAAAATTAAATAATTATTTTAGTTCATATCAAAAGTTTTGTCGACATTCATTATTTGAGTTGAAAATGAACATGGTATGATGTCACTAGTTTATCGGCTCATAATTCCATCATCAATATAGTAACATTATGGAAATTATTACCATTTTAATACATAAATTATACCTTTAACTCAATCATTGTTTTGTGGATATGAAAATTGAACAATGTTATATTCTGGGAGATGGTCAGTTGTACATATGGATGAATGACGTCTTCATTTTTCATTGATCATTATGGAAGATAGGAAACTTTTATTTCATCATTAAATAATTATAATATAATCTGTAATAAAATAGTAATAATTTTAATATACTTCAAGTAAGAGATATATTGAATAACAACACGTCACATCGCTTCATAGAGGTGATAATTCACATGTCGCACAAAAAACATTGTCATTTCTATGCATGTTCATGTAAAATATTAATTGATATATTATTACCTTATAATGATTAATATTTAATTATTATCACTTATGAACATTAATTATGTTATTTTAACTAGTAATGAGAGATAGTTACGGAAAACAAATTAGATTGGTTTGTAGATGTGATTGTTCTCATGTATGCACAAACTAGTAATTTCATTCCCTTATAATAGATGTGAAGATTGATTTAAGTGAAAATATTAACATAAAAACATCTCAGTATATATATAACAATAGATTTATTATATCATAATGGTTTGTGGAGATTTAAAAAAAGTGGAAGAAGAAATAAAATAGAAATACTTACAGAAAACGTTACATCTTCTTCAGTTGATCACCTTTACAGAACAGTTTAACATGTCTAAAGAGGGTGTTATACCAAATCATAGTACTAAAGAATGTGAGAGGATTATATAAATGGTTTTGGGAGGATCATGATCATACCAATATGCTTTTTAAATGTGAGTAATACTGTTGAAATGGTTCCTTTTTTGAAGAGGGGAGGGGATCTGTTGGAATTATTAATAATATTAAAATAATGTAAATTCAATTTAGATTATGAAAAGTCTAAAAATCATTTATAAATAAGGTTATATAGGTATAGTACTAAATTTGATCATACAATAATTTTTATACACATGTTAAATTTATTTTAAACATTATTGATTCAGTTTACACTTAATTATACTCATTTAATTTTATTTTTGGAAACAACTTTTTAAATATTAAGTGTATAAGAATTTTAATTTTAAGGGGTAAATTAATAATAAATTAATGATTTTTAAACATTTAGATCATATTATTGTAACTTTTTTATTTTTAAATATATTATTATTTGTAAATATTTTAATAAAATATTAATTTAATAAAATATTAATAATTCCAATTTTGACAGTATTCAATTTATTATACTTATATAAAATAAAAAAGGGATATATGTTTTAAAAAAATTAATAGATTTATAATAGTTATTATTAACCATGAAAATTCTTATATTACATAAATTATGTAATATATATTTTATTTTAATTTTTTTAATATCATTTATTTGATTCATTTATTAATAAATTAGTTACTACATCATCAATGTGTCATAATTAAGCATAATAATTTAATTTTTAATAATTTTTAAAAAATACCATGATGAATATAATTTTTTTATATTTATAATAACTGTTTATAATAGAATATATAACATATATTACTTTATATTAATATTGATTAAGTAATAAGAGTCATGTTTGTGATATTTATTCCTTTAAATTAATTGTTATACATGACATTATTACAAAAAAGTGGCATTGTTTGGACAAAATTTCATCCCAAGGGTTGTCTTTTTTGGAAATAATGTATCAATTAATATTAGTACTAGTTTTAGGGAAGTTTTCTTTTATTATAATATTATTTTTACACATATTTAAATGTTTTACCCTCTAACCGCGGGAAATAAAATACTAGAAATACTCTTCACAGAAAATTATTTGGATCTTATTAAACAACATTTTTCATATTTATTAATCCTTGTATGTTATTTTTTTAAAATTCAAATTCAAAAAGATTATAAATTAAATTTTTAATTAATCCCATTGTTTGAATGAGAAAACATTTTTTCAAAAAGAAAAACCATCAAAAAATTGACATGTGTTTATATCAAAATTCGGTATGAAATTACATTCAATGACAAAAATTAGATTAATTGATTATAAAATAATAATAATATAATTTAAATACAATTAAATTTATAACCTATCATTAAAAATAATTTTTTTTAAATGGTAGTTTTGAATTAAAATGCATTGTTTCTCACTATTCATTAAAATGGGAATGTTATCAGAAAAACCCAAAACAATATCTGGAATAAATTTTGATGTCCTATATCTAAAGAAGAAGATTATTTTTTCAAATATAATATATTAATGTGAAAAAAACTAGATTCAAAATTATTTCACCACCAAAATAATGTAAATATTCCTTCTAGAAATATTATAGTGTTTTGTGCTTAAAATTGGATTTATTCTCATTTTAAGCGTCTAAATTTTATAATAATAAAGTAAAAACATTTAATAACTTTTTTAAACACAATATTGTTAGTTCTATTTATTCTCTCTAATAAAAAACTAGACATTAACTTCAACTTAACATAATAATAATAACATTATATTATTTTTTTTGTATAACTTAGTCTTGTGTAAAACATAAGATTTTGTAGAAACTTATTATTGTGTATCAATTACACAATCAGATATAGAGTATATTTTAAAGAAAAAATCCTATCTAATTCATAAATATTAATAAATATGAATACTCATATTCTATAATTAACTAGGATGTTACAAATAGTCCACAACTGCATTCATAATACTATCTAACAAGAATTGTATTAATAAACCCCTATACATAATTATGGTGCCATTCTATATAGGTATTTTTGGGATATATGATTTAAATAACATGTCCAATTTTAACTTTTTAACAAATGGAATGCATTACCTACTCTCAAAGTTAATAAATCCAAATTAATAGATTCTTTATATCAATTTCCAAACATTGAAAACATTAATCACCCATTTAAGCATCACATTATCCTATTGGAACATATAAATATTATCTATTAATAATTAAACGAAAATTTCAAGATTTACTAATTTTTTCCAAACACGACTAAAGATTACAATGAATATATTAAGCAGATCCTTGTATATAAAATATTTTTTAATCCTCATCAATGGAAAATTACCATGTTCTTTCCAAACAATGTCAAATAATGCATGGTTTCCATCAAACAGAGGTTGTGTATCATGAAATCGTAGTCCATGAATAGTTTAAAAATATTCATTGCATCAATTTTATTTCCGTCAAGGAAATGATAAACATCCTAATTTTTTTTGCCTATATATATATATATATCATCACATTTTCTATAGATATATTATGTCAATATATTAAATGTCATGATTACATCAATTAGATTAAGCTCATGAGTTTGATATTTTAGATAATTGATTATCAATTTCATTGATTCATATGTAATCATTCAATAAATCATTATAACGAGAAATTATGTACATTAATGAATCACTGCATATTAAAAATACATTATTAGAATATGGTAGAGTTAAAAAAAATTGATTTAATTCTTCTCATGATTATCAATTATAAATATTACGTGTATTTCCATGACATTGTGAACTCAATAACAGTATGTGTATACCTAGTCATGGGATGGAAAAACTGAGATAAATATTGAACAATCAACATAATATAGACTTTAATTCCATCGAAATAATGAAACATAGTAATGTTCATTAGTGTACGTTATTGAATTAATACATTTTCAATGAAGTTTTAATTGATATTCCATATGTGATGGAAATATATACATGAAAATAAATGTCATTGATCTAAAAATTTTATTTACTATTTTACCTTATTATTCCTTACTGAAAAGGTTCCTCAAAATTTTTTATAGATGAATTTTTGTCCTATAATTTCTTATATATTATACTATATCATGAATAAATTTTTTATAAATTGGTATATATTTCATAGAACCTAGAGACATGATTCATTCTAGTCATATCCTTAAGGTATTTTTTGATCCCCACTAGGTGGAAACTGGCACCTAGCATTATATAGGATAATAGATGTAAATAATTTTCCACAATATTGTAGAAGAGAATTTATAGAAATCAGTATCCTCAAACTACATTTATAGAAATTACTAAAAACCAATCATGTATATCAAAAATCCAACAAAACACATCATCAAAGTACTCTGAATCTGAAAAAATAAACACAAACAAAGAACGGAAATCAATACTCCATGACCCTGAGATTATGAACATTCACCTCTTTCAAGAGGATCATACTCATTTCTCATATATGGAGGTATTAAATATAATTACTCATGATGGATATGCAAGGGTTTGAGATATAAATTATTGTAGGGACAAATCAGGTGTTCTATAATAAGATCCCATAATAAAAAAACCAAATAATTCATTAAATTATAAATATAACAGACTTGGAAGTAAATCTTCATATTTAAAAATTTACATTATTTAATTTTAACACAATGTAAATCCTTTCAAACCATTAATAAATTATAATTTATTATAAATTATATATATATATATATATTATGGAATGAATAATGCACTTTCTTAATAAATTGAATTTATAATAAAAATCCAAAATAAGAACCATGGTCATGCTCTTTATGGTACACTATTGTCTAGTTATATGATCATCAAATGTATCATTCAATGATCGTGGATATATTTTCACACATTCCCATTTGGGTCGGGTTGATTAGGTCTTGTCAACATCCATTTGGGGTTAACATGTTCCAACCATAGTTTTCTCTATTTGTAATCATCAATATGAATCTAGGAAAGTACAATACTAGCATGAATTTTCATAATAACCAACTAACTACCTGTTATGACATTCGATCAAAAAATATATTGAAAATTGGAGATTAATTCCATTTCAAATTAATCATCAATAAAAATAAAATTTAGAACGTATCCTTTTGAAAATTTCATTTCATTTTCAAAAAAAATTGTTTTTCTTCCATTCAATAAATACCAAAATAAAATCATTCTTTGGTTTTAGTTAATTTAAATTAAGTTGTTTAAAATAAAAATTCTAAAACCAATTCCGAAATTCCATCAACATCAAATTTCATCAAAAATTTCAATTTCATATGAATTGGATGTTATTCTAAAAATTACATAGTATTTGAAATCATAATTCTAATTAATATAAAATTG
Source organism: Viscum album (assembly GCA_963277665.1). Classification (NCBI taxonomy): domain Eukaryota; kingdom Viridiplantae; phylum Streptophyta; class Magnoliopsida; order Santalales; family Viscaceae; genus Viscum; species Viscum album. The sequence continues at coordinate 573,562,873 of OY728161.1, read as the reverse complement.
GGATTGTATAAATATATTGATATCAATTTGAAATAAATAATGGAAATCATTATGTATTATTATGGAAGAAAATATAATATGGAACAACATACCATTAATCATGGTAATGAAAACATGAAACAAGACTAACTAACAGCGAATGAAGTCACATATGATATAAGAACACAATGTAGAATCAATATTCAATAACACGATGTTTCGATCCATTAATCCCAAGAGTTCCTATCAAAAGATAAGGGGGAATGTAAAAGATAACAAATGATACAGAAAGATTACTAACTAGAATAGATTCACCACAACCAATATAATGATAAATCCTCGAATAGATTATCCATGTGGATAGAAAACCTACAAAATATCATAAAGGAAATAGTAGTGTGAATTAGTATGGTTGTACGTAAAAAAGGAAAACATTCAAATTACATAGATTAAGTATCTAGATTTAGGAAATACACGACTTGTATTCCCTCCATGTCATGGAAACTCATGAAGTGTAATAATCCTAAAAAACAAGTCATATTTTTTTTTTAACTCAACATTAAAATTTCCCATAATTTGAAAAACACACAACATCCACCTTATGAAATTACCTGATGTGTAATCTCCTTGTAGGGAGTGCCTCTCTCAATTCCATGTAAAAATTTCCCATATGAATATAAAGAGATGCAGATTAATAAACAAAGAATTCTATACAATGTAAAGTCCCGTAAAATTCAAGGGAAATATTTTCTTAATTTTCTTTAGAATTTTACAAGAGCGCGGTTTCAGACGGCACCTGATTCCGAGGCCCGGAGTGCCCGGAATCAATTTTCGAAGTTTGGCTCGGGTACGTTCAGTGAACGAACGAGCGGGAAATTCCTAACTTTTGATCTGGTGCTCGGAATTGAAATCTGAGGGCACCGATGAACTCGCAGCGCCGATATTCGCTTAAAGAGACCTTTTCGGAAGTTGCGTTTGTTGCGGGACGAAAGATAGTTTTTGGGGGAATTATAAAAAGTTGAATAAAAAATGTGGAATTCTTTTTATTTCACTTTTGTAGGTTAACTCCTCTCAAAGGGAGTTAGGGGTGGGACCCACACCCACATAACCTCCCTTGAGAGGATTAAGTGTGGTGGGACCCACACGAACCTAAACCTCTCATCTTCCCCCTTAAACTCCCCTCTCTCCCTCTTAAAAGTTTGTTAACTTAACATCTAATTAATTACACATGACATGTATAATTAATTAAGTGTTATGTTTTTGAATTTTAAGTTTTGAATTCCTTGGCTTGGTAAATAAAATAAGGAGGAACCTTATTTTATTTGGATAGTTTTGTTTAGCCAAATTGTGAGGATTTTTGAGAGCTCCTCCTCCTCCTTCTTCAACTTGACGAAGAATGCCCAACATGACGAAGAACGTTCAACTTGACGAAGAACGCTCAACTTGATGAAAAACGCCGCTCCTCTCTTCTTCGTCTTCCGTGTCAACGAGAGGGAACGCCACTTCCTCCTCGGACTCCCTTCGTCGGCATACGAAGATTCGCCAACGTCGTATCTCATCGGACGCACCTCTTCGTCATCGTATTTGACGAACGACTACCGCGACGCCCGACCTCCGCGACGTTGTCTTCCGCGGGACGTTGACAAATCTTCAAACCTATACCCAAGGTAGGGGTTGTTGATTATTGTTTAATTATTTTATTCTTGTTCGTGGTTCGCATGACTAACGTGAGGATTGAATATTTAAGTTGTGTTTTAATGTGAGGGTGCCGGACCGCATGAACTCGGCCGAACCCTCTCCTTCGTTCTTGGTGTTTAATTTTGCGGATGAATCAAAGTGGCGTGGTGCAGTCGCACCACGCGGATATTAGCCCTAATCTTATTACACGACGCTGTCGCGCGCGCGCCATGGAAGAATCATCAAGAACGCGACGCCGTCGCGCCGCGTTGAAGGAAATCAAGGACGCGGCGGAGGGGCGCGGTGCCGTCGCACCGCGCCGGACGACGAACACCGTGGCCGGTTCCGGGCCGCGGCGGAACGAGGAGACCGGCGGCCGGGCCGCCGGCGTCGGAAGCCGAAAAGGGGACCGGATTTTTCCGGTCCCGTTGGAGAAAACCGGTCGGCCAGCCGGCCGGCCGGATGGTCAAATCCGGGGGAAATTAATACCCCGGCCAGCAATAAAGCCCCCCCCCCACTTAATTGGGGGAGGCGGTTCCTTGAGGGGGGGCAGGCGGCCCCCCGGTTTCCGCTCAAGCAGGCCCCCCACGTTGGGGGGGGGCGTTTTTAAAACAAAGGGGCGCGGCTGATTGCCGCGCCGCCATCCCAATCAAGCGAGGGGCTTTGCCCCCCCCCCCCCCCCGAGTGCTGCCTCCATGCAGCGCCGGGCCGTCGCGCCGCCGGCCGGCCGGGCCGGGTCGGACCCGGGTCGGGTCGCCCCGGTTCGGGCCGACCCAGGGGGGGTCGGGCCGGGTCGGCCCGGACCCGGAACCCCCGTTTCGAATCAGTTTCGGTCTTATGGCCATAACTTGAGCCACGGACCTCCGATCGACGAACCGTCTGCGGAAACGCGATCCTTGGATCGAGACGGTCGTTTCGGTATATCGCTCTCAAGGTTGTGGATTACTTTGAGTTCGGCCGGGTTGGTTCGTTCACGAAACCAACCGGGCCCTCGGAGCGGAAACGCTCATATCTTGAGCTACGGACGTCCGATTGACGTGCCGTCAGCCGTGTTGTGTTCCTCTTAGTGAGACGGATCTTTTGGCATACTCCTCCCGAGGTTTGGACACAGGTGGAGTACGGTGGGGTTGGTTTTGCCTTAAAAGCCAACCGGGCCCCGGGGACGAAAATGCCAATAACTCTCAGACCGGGCGTCTGATCGACGCGCCGTCAGTTGCGTTGAGTTCCTGTTGACGATACAGAACTTTTGGATACATCAACTCTGGACATTGTGACAGTTGATGTATCAGCCTCTCGGCTCGTGGAGCGGACCCTCCGAACGAGCTTGCTGTGTGCGGGAACCCTAGTGCTGGCTGCGATTGTTACTGTGACTACTACTGCTACTACTGCTACTGTGACTGCGAAGACGACAGTACAGAGATCCTGTGTGGATTCGACGACGACGACTACAGCACTCAGTGATCCTACGTGGATCAGTGCTACAGGTCCTGTGTGGGCCCAATCCTGTGTGGGTCCGATCCTGTGTGGGTCCTTGCGCTCAGCGGTCCTGTGTGAACCAGCGCCTACAGGTCCTACGTGGGCCCGATCCTGTGTGGGTCTTTTGCGGGGGTTAGTTACCTATCGATCCTTCATGGGTCCGACGACTTAGATGGATCAGAGATCATCTTTATCATCCTTTGAAGAAGTATACCTGTGTGAGCTGAATCCTGTTGCTTTCCTGTGTGGATTACGTTTTTCTTTCCTGTGTGGAATACGTTTACTTTCCTGTGTGGACTGAGTTGTACTTGGGCTCGGAGGTTGGAGCGTATTTGAAATTGATGACTTAGGTATATGTATGGGCATATACCTAAGCAGTGTCGGTTGTTACTTCGTGATTGTACCTTTCTTCGTGGTTTATCCTTTGTGGATTTGAGAGACCTTCAAGGGTCTCGGGGTCCCTACTGAGTAGCTTATACTCACCCCTGCACGGGCTATGCCCGCACTACGTTGTGTTGGTTGCAGACGATGGATAGCGTTGACCTTAGCTAAGGCTTGCAGAGCGGGACGGTACCCGGAGGTGGACCACTGGGCAGGACGTGCTCGGAGCGGACGGCGGGACCCATGGAGCAGAGGAGCTATCTGTACCCACCCTTCAGGTGGGATCTCCAGTGGACAGCTCGGTGTAGCGGCTTTTACCATTCAGTTGCTGTTTTCCCTTTCGAGTTGTACTTTACATTCAGTTTGGGTTTGTATACTAGCCCATTTACTTTCCGCACTTTCAGTTGTACTCTGCTTTTGTTTAGTGTTTACTTTCCGCTTGCTTACTCTGTGGTGTTTGTTTACTTTACAAAGGCAATGCCTTCCCTTTTTACCGGGATTTATGCCTTGGTGCTAGTCGCCAGCCCCTGGCATATGGAAGGCGGGCATGGGGTAGTCACGGCACGGACCCCGAGGGCGGGTCGTGACAAATTGGTATCAGAGGAGTTCGGTTCTACCGCGAACTCTGATCTTTTCTATGTGAAGCAATAATGTTTAGCGTATTGAGTGTGGTTATCAGTCCAGGGATTCCAGTGTTGGTGCGGCGGCCGACGTATCCGTACACCAGGACCCTGACTTCTGATTTCCGACTTAATGCACGAAAACATTGATTGCGTGTGTGTTTCAAAGTTTTCTATGTGATTACTTATATCAGCTCACCAGATATACTGTTCTGACCGTGGGGCACCTGTTTTCTTTCAGGATGGCCCCACGACGGCAGCCAGCTAGGGTTCCGAGAGTCGAGCGTGACGACAGCCCACAGAGCGACGAGGCCACGGTGCAGGGCCCTTTGTCAGCAGTGGCACCGGCGGTAGCTCTACCCGCCGAGCCCCCGATGCTTCCAGCAGCAGCCGCTGACGATGCACGTCGCCTCAGCGCACTGCATGAGTTTCAGCGCCAGCGACCGCCTAGGTTTCTCGGGGAGACGGATCCCCAGGCAGCAGAGGACTGGCTGGAGGCAGTGGTACGAGTGTTTAGGCTAGTGGGGACACCAGCAGACCTCATGGTGATCCTCGCTGCGAGCCTACTACACGCAGCAGCAGGACGATGGTGGAGCTTGATGCTCCAGGTGCACGATGAGGCATTTCTACTTTGGACGGACTTTGAGAGCCTCTTCCGCTCAGAGTTCGTCCCAGCCACCCTTCGTGCGGTGCATATCCAGGAGCTTCTACAGCTGCGGCAGGGCAGCATGACGGTCACTCAGTACTCGGCGAGATTTACCGATCTCTCGCGCTACACGACCAACATGGTACGAGACCCATTCTTCCGGGCCCGGACCTTCGAGCAGGGTTTGAGACACGAGATCAGGGCATCGCTGATCTCCCTCAGCATACCGACTTAGACAGGAGTACTGGAGCGGGCCCTCCTGATCGAGATCTTCCTTGCTGAGTCTACACCAGCACAGCGACCCACCGCAGGGCGGCACGTGGAAGAGTCATCTGCAGCAGGCAGTCGACAGATGACTCAGGGGTCCAAACAGACCAGACCTTCGGGCAGACGACCTCAGGACACAGGCTCAGCAGTTCGGGGCACACAGCGCGGAGCCAGTCTTTCGAGAGGCAGACAGTGCTACTCGTGCGGCGGGCAGGGCCACATGGCTCGTGACTGCCCGACCCGCCGTGCCGAGGAGCAGCAGACGGTTGAGGGACCACCGAGGCAGAGGCAGAGGGTCGACCGTGGCGGTCTGCAGGGAGGAGGCGGACGAGGCAGAGGAGCTGGACAAGCAGCCGGTGGTGGGCGACGCTTTGAGGCTCTGCCACCACCACCACCAGGAGATCCACCCCGACCATAGGGAGCTGGCGGGCAGAGACAGGCACAGCTCCAGGTAGTAGAGGCCTACGACCACGGCACACCCGAGATGATTCGAGGTACTATCTGTGTCTATTCCACCCTTGCTGCAGTTCTTATAGACATAGGAGCGAGTCACTCTTTCATAGCCGCTGCCCTTGTTCAGAGCTCGGAGATTCCGACAGAGCCATTGGCTCGATCCTTACGGCTAGAGACTCCTACGGGAGCAGACTTGACGATTACGCACTGGTGCCGGCAGTTTGAGCTTACTCTAGGAGGCGAGAGCTTCGGCTGGGATCTTCTTGTAGCAGTGTCGAGGCCTTACGACGTCATCTTGGGAATGGATTGGCTATCTACGGTCCATGCACAGATTGACTGTTTTAGGCGCAAGGTGCGATGTGTACGCACCGACGGGAGCAGGTTCACCTTCACCGGCGAGAAGGGAGCCTTAGCAGCACAGGATGGACTTCCGCGGAGAAGAGGACAACCCATCACTCATCAGTTGGCAAGACTTATCCTTGGAGCAGTTGACGTGCGGAGTCCTGATTTTCCTACAGTGGTGGATCAGTTTGCGGACGTTTTTCCTGACGATGTTCCAGGGCTACCTCCTCGCAGAGAGGTAGACTTTTATATTGACTTGTACCCCGGGACAACCCCGATATCCACTCCAGCATATCGGATGGCCCTCGCCGAGATTCGAGAGCTACGGGTACAGTTGGAGGACTTGCAGGGCAAGGGGTTCATCCGACCCAGTGTTTCACCCTGGGCTTCCCCGATTTTGTTCTCCAAGAAGGCGGACAGGAGCTTGCGTCTTTGTGTTGACTATCGTCTCCTGAACCAGGTGACAGTGAGGAACAATTATCCGCTACCGAGGATTGATGACCTCTTTGATCAGCTCAAGGGAGCACGGTGGTTCTCGAAGATAGACCTCAGGTCAGGCTATCATCAGCTCAGAGTCAGAGACGAGGATGTGCAGAAGACAGCCTTCAGATGTCGGTATGGCCACTATGAGTTCTTGGTTATGCCATTTGGTGTAACCAATGCTCCAGCAGTGTTCATGGCTCTCATGAACAGGATCTTTCAGCCATACCTCGATCGGTTTGTCGTGGTCTTCATCGACGACATTCTGATTTACTCTACGACAGAGGAGGAGCACGCCTATCACTTGCGAGTTGTACTAGACACACTCCGAGAGCACCAGCTTTATGGTAAGCTCTCGAAGTGCCAGTTCTGGATATGTGAGGTCCACTTTTTGGGACACGTTATCTCTGAGGCGGGAGTTGCAGTGGATCCCGCGAAGATTGAGGCTGTGTTAGCATGGGAGCCACCCAGGAGCGTGACTGAGGTTCAGAGTTTCTTGGGACTAGCTGGATCCTATCGGAGATTCGTGACAGACTTCTCTAGAGTTGGGGCACCACTCACAGCTTTGACGAAGAAGAGGAAACCCTTCGTATGGTTAGATAGATGTCAGCAGAGCTTCCAGGAGCTGAGACAGAGATTGACCTGCGCACCTATCTTGAGGTTGCGTGAGGAGGGAGTAGGGTACGTAGTTTACTGCGATGCATCAGGGACCGGACTCGGATGTGTTCTGATGCAGGAGCGGGCATTGATCGCCTATGAATCACGTCAGTTGAGGCCGCATGAGCAGAACTACGCTACCCATAACCTGGAGTTAGCAGCAGTGGTCTTCGCTCTGAAGACATGGCGACACTATCTGATGGGTGAGCGCTTTACAGTCTTTTCTGATCATCATAGTCTCAGGTATATCTTCTCGCAGAAGGACCTGAACCTGAGATAGCGGCGATGGCTCGAGTTCCTCCAGGACTATGACTTTGAGATAGTCTATACTCCTGGGAAGGGGAACGTAGTAGCCGATGCCCTTAGAAGGAGGACGGGCATTCAGCTACTTGAGGATGCGACGGAGCAGCTAGCCTCTTTGCAGATATCCTTCATGGATAGAGATGGAGAAGCCTTCCTTCAGTCTCTCACAGTCACTCCTCCATTACTGCAGCGAGTCAGGGAGGCACAGCGTGGGGACGCTGGCTGTGAGACACAGCGTGCACAGATATCCTCGGGACAGGCACCTGATGGTTTCTCCCTTGGAGAAGAACACGACATCCTTTTCAGAGAACGTACCATGATACCAGTCGCTTTGCGAGAGGAAGTGCTGAGAGAGTTTCACACTCTCCTTTGGCTGTAAATCCTGGAGTGGCGAAGATGTACCAGGACCTCAGACGACAGCACTGGTGGCCGGGCATGAAGAAGGCAGTAGCAGAGTTCGTTTCTCGATGCCTAACCTGCCAGCAGGTGAAGGCAAAGCATCAGGTACCAGCGGGCTTGGTATAGCCCTTGGAGGTTCCAGAGTGGAAGTGGGATGGCATATCTATGGAATTCGTGACTGGACTTCCACGCACTTCCAGAGGTCACGACTCCATCTGGGTGATTGTTGACCGACTCACCAAGTCGGCACACTTCTTACCCATCAGAGAGCAGGGCTCAGTAGAGAGCTTGGGACATCTCTACATTCAGGAGATTGTGCGGCTCCACGGCGTGCCATCATCTATCGTATCCGATCGAGATACTCGCATTACTTCCCGGATTTGGAAGGGGTTACAGGAGGCGTTCGGGACGCAGCTACGTCTGAGCACAGCCTTTCACCCTCAGACGGATGGTCAGACGGAGAGGACCATTCAGACTCTCGAGGACATGCTCCGCGCATGTGTTCTTGACTTTGGTCGTAGATGGGAGGACCACCTACCCTTGGTGGAGTTTGCGTACAACAACAGCTACCACTCCACCATTGGGATGGCACCGTACGAGGTGTTGTACGGCCAACCCTGTAGATCTCCTTTGTGCTGGACAGACCCTGGGGAGTCACCACTTGTGGGACCGGAGATGGTCCAGGCCACGACAGAGAAGGTCCAGGTCATCCAGGAGCGGATGAGGACAGCTCAGAGATTGCAGAAGTCATACGCTGACAGGAGGCGGAGGCCACTGGAGTTCGAGGATGGTGACCACGTCTTCTTGCGGGTCTCACCTCGACGTGGTATTTGGAGATTTGGCCGAGGCGGCAAGTTATCTCCGCGCTTCATCGGACCCTTCCAAGTCCTCAGCAGGATTGGTGAGGTGGCTTATCGCCTGGCTCTACCACCTCAGTTACACCAGGTTCACGACGTCTTCCACGTGTCTCAGCTGAGGAGATACGTGCATGACCCGACGCACATCATTGATCATGGGGAGCTTGACGTTGACGATGGGGTGACTTTTATGGAGGTCCCGGTGGAGATAGAGGATCGACAGGAGCGGGTCCTGCGTGGGCGATCGATTCCTCTTGTGCGCATCAGATGGCAGCACGGGAATCTCCAGGGGAGCACATGGGAGCGGGGGGCTCAGATGCGTGCTCAGTACCCTCATTTGTTTCCCTAGTTTTTTATGTATCTTTACGGGGACGTAAAGCCCTGATGTGGGAGTAATGTAAAGACCCGTAAAATTCAAGGGAAATTTTTTCTTAATTTTCTTTTGAATTTTACAAGAGCGCGGTTTCAGACGGCACCTGATTCCGAGGCCCGGAGTGCCCGGAATCAATTTCCGAAGTTTGGCTCGGGTACGTTCAGTGAACGAACGAGCGGGAAATTCCTAACTTTTGATCCGGTGCTCGGAATTGAAATCTGAGGGCACCAATGAACTCGCATCGCCGATATTCGCTTAAAGAGACCTTTTCGGAAGTTGCGTTTGTTGCGGGACGAAAGTTAGTTTTTGGGGGAATTATAAAAAGTTGAATAAAAAAATGTGGAATTCTTTTTATTTCACTTTTGTAGGTTAACTCCTCTCAAAGGGAGTTAGGGGTGGGACCCACACCCACATAACCTCCCTTGAGAGGATTAAGTGTGGTGGGACCCACACGAACCTAAACCTCTCATCTTCCCCCTTTAGCTCCCCTCTCTCCCTCTTAAAAGATTGTTAACTTAACATCTAATTAATTACAGATGACATGTATAATTAATTAAGTGTTATGTTTTTGAATTTTAAGTTTTGAATTCCTTGGCTTGGTAAATAAAATTAGGAGGAACCTTATTTTATTTGGTTAGTTTTGTTTAGCCAACTTGTGAGGATTTTTGAGAGCTCCTCCTCCTTCTTCTTCAACTTGACGAAGAACGCTCAACTTGACGAAGAACGCTCAACTTGACGAAGAACGCTCAACTTGACGAAGAACGCCGCTCCTCTCTTCTTCGTCTTCCGTGTCAATGAGAGGGAACGCCGCTTCCTCCTCGGACTCCCTTCCTCAGCATACGAAGATTCGCCAACGCCGTATCTCATCGGACGCACCTCTTCGTCATCGGATTTGACGAACGACTACCGCGACGCTCGACCTCCACGACGTTGTCTTCCGCGGGACGTTGACAAATCTTCGAACCTATACCCAAGGTAGGGGTTGTTGATTATTGTTTAATTATTTTATTCTTGCTCGTGGTTCGCATGACTAACGTGAGGATTGAATATTTAAGTTGTGTTTTAACGTGAGGGGGCCGGACCACATGAACACGGCCGAACCCTATCCTTCGTTCTTGGTGTTTAATTTTGCGGATGAATCAAAGTGGCGTGGTGCCGTCGCACCACGCGGATATTCGCCCAAATCTTATTACGCGACGCCGTCGCGCGTGCGCCATGGAAGAATCATCAAGAACGCGTCACCGTCGCGCCGCGTTGAAGGAAATCAAAGGCGCGGCGGAGGGGCGCGGTGCCGTCGCACCACGCCGGACGACGAACACCGCGGCCGGTTCCGGGCCGCGGCGGAATGAGGAGACCGGTGGCCGGGCCGCCGGCGTCGGAAGCCGAAAAGGGGACCAGATTTTTCCGGACCCGTTGGAGAAAATCGGCCCGCCAGCTGGCCGGCCGGATGGTCAAATCCGGGGGAAATTAATCCCCCGGCCAGCAATAAAGCCCCCCCACTTAATTGGGGGAGGTGGTTCCTTGAGGGGGGGCAGGCGGCCCCCCGGATTCCGCTCAAGCAGGCCCCCCACGTGGGGGGGGGGGCGTTTTTAAAACAAAGGGGCGCGACTGATTGCCGCGCCGCCATCCCAATCAAGCGGGGGGCTTTGCCCCCCCCCCCCCCCGTGTGCTGCCTCCGTGCGGCGCCGGGCCGCTGCGCCGCCGGCCGGGCCGGGTCGGACCCGGGTCGGGTCGACCCGGTTCGGGCCGACCCAGGGGGGGTCGGGCCGGGTCGGCCCGGACCCGGACCCCCCCGTTTCGAATCAGTTTCGGTCTTATGGCCATAACATGAGCCACGGACCTCCGATCGACGAACCGTCTGTGGTAACGCGATCCTTGGATCGGGACGGTCGTTTCGGTATGTCGCACTCAAGGTTTCGGATTACTTTAAGTTCGGCCGGGTTGGTTCGTTCACGAAACCAACCGGGCCCTCGGAGCGGAAACGCTCATATCTTGAGCTACGGACGTCCGATTGACGTGTCGTCAGCCGTGTTGTGTTCCTCTTAGTGAGACGGATCTTTTGGCATACTCCGCCCAAGGTTTGGACACAGGTGGAGTACGGTCGGGTTGGTTTTGCCTTAAAAACCAACCGGGCCCCAGGGACGAAAATGCCAATAACTCTCAGACCGGGCGTCCGTTCGACGCGCCGTCTGTTGCGTTGAGTTCCTGTTGACGATACGGAACTTTTGGATACATCAACTCTGGACTTTGTGACAGTTGATGTATCAGCCTCTCGGCTCGTGGAGCGGGCCCTCCGAACGAGCTTGCTGTGTGCGGGAACCCTAGTGCTGGCTGCGATTGTTACTGTGACTACTACTGCTACTACTGCTACTGTGACTGCGACGGCGACAGTACAGAGATCCTGTGTGGATTCGACGACGACGACTACAACACTCAGTGATCCTACGTGGATCAGTGCTACAGGTCATGTGTGGGCCCGATCCTGTGTGGGTCCGATCCTATGTGGGTCCTTGCGCTCAGTGGTCCTGTGTGAACCAGCGCCTACAGGTCCTACGTGGGCCCGATCCTGTGTGGGTCTTTTGTGGGGGTTAGTTACCTATCGATCCTTCGTGGGTCCGATGACTTAGATGGATCAGAGATCATCATTATCATCCTTTGAAGAAGTATACCTGTGTGAGCTGAATCCTATTGCTTTCTTGTGTGGATTACATTTTGCTTTCCTGTGTGGAATACGTTTACTTTCCTGTGTGGACTGAATTGTACTTGGGCTCGGAGGTTGGAGCGTATTTGAAATTGATTACTTAGGTATATGTATGGGCATATACCTAAGCAGTGTCGGTTGTTACTTCGTGATTGTACCTTTCTTCGTGGTTTATCTTTTGTGGATTTGAGAGACCTTCAAGGGTCTCGGGGTCCCAACTAAGTAGCTTATACTCACCCCTGCACGGGCTATGCCCTCACTACGTTGTGTTGGTTGCAGACGACGGACAGCGTTGACCTTAGCTGAGGCTTGCAGAGCGGGACGGTACCCGGAGGTGGACCACTGGGCAGGACGTGCTCGGAGCGGACGGCGGGACCCGTGGAGTAGAGGAGCTATCTGTACCCACCCTTCAGGTGGGATCTCCAGTGGACAGCTCGGTGTAGCGGCTTTTACCTTTCAGTTGCTGTTTTCCCTTTCGAGTTGTACTTTACTTTCAGTTTGGGTTTGTATACTGGCCCATTTACTTTCCGCACTTTCAGTTGTACTCTGATTTTGTTTAGTGTTTACTTTCCGCTTTCTTACTCTGTGGTGTTTGTTTACTTTACAAAGGCAATGCCTTCCCTTTTTACCGGGATTTACACCTTGGTGCTAGTCGCCAGCCCCTGGCATATGGAAGGCGGGCTTGGGGTAGTCACGGCACAGACCCCGAGGGCGGGTCGTGACATACAATGTAACATGGAATTACAACTCCCCAATATAAAATTTGTATGTCCCTAGAAATCGTTTTTTGATGTATCCATATCATAATAGTGTATCCATATCTATATCATAAACGCCTCATGCTCCAATATCCCAAGATTTTCATATGCATACTACCATAACGCAATTTCCAATGGTATCATCATCCAAGGTTGTAACTTTTTCTCCAAATCAACTATCCTAGCTTTATGTCCAATCATTGATAAATCATCATCAACATTAAGATCAATCTATATCAGAATGAGATATGGATAAAAAAGATATTTCCATTTTTTGATACATGGTACATGTTAAATATTAAAATTATCAATGTAAAAACTTATAAAGGGTATGATACATTCTCCACCTACTAAACCACATCAAGGGGTTCCAAAAAACAATGGGTAATCTTTTATTTCCTCAAAAATTTTTGATGGCCCAAATGGGATGAAGAATTCTTGACCACATCAATAACAACTAAACAAACATATACTATGAAATGAAATTTATCCTATGATTTGTACTATATAGATCCCATCAACACTCTCTGATGAATATATTTAATCATTGATGGTGTCTCTTGGACTGATTAATGTATATATGATGATCATTCAATGATCTCTGAAAAACTAATTAGTCATTTACATGGCCAGTTATTCTACGTCTCAATAGAATTTATTGTAATCACATAGTATAAATTATTATTATATGAAAAATAATATACTCTTTTAAATTCATACCAATCCTATCCAAAATAGAAGAATAGAAAACTATGAACATCCTCATGAATTATAATATTTCTTTTTTTTCTTGCAATCTATCTATAGATGGTATTGCTCACTCATATGAACATGAGAACCTGGAGCTTCATAGAGGAATATCTTGGTGAAATGTGTAATATATGGATCACTATTAATCATTATAGAAAATAAAACCCCATGGAAACAATCAACATCTTTCACATTTATTTTTAACCCTCTAAAAAGATTTTTGTATCATCAATGGGTATAAATTGATAGAATTTTTTTCATCCAATTGATCAGAACCCATATTGCATTATTCTTTATCGGGGGAATGTACAATCCCAACCACCAAATCCATTAAAATCTCATCTCATATCTATGTCGGCACTTGAAGTTAATGATATGAACCTGATTATATTTGTTCCTCAAAATTTTCCAATTCAAATATATAAAAATGAAATATAAAATCATAAATTTCAAATTTCATACATGTCTACATGAATCATTACCATGTATTATAGTACATCCATTAGGTGTCTGAATTAACAACCCCCAAGAAAATATGTAAATACACTATCATATATTTTCTAACAAATAAATGATAATAATATTTATAATGAAAACATATACTACCCTCCATGGATAATTGCCACCTAAAATGGTGTCCCAACAATAAAGTGTTTCAATAATTCCACAAAACATAAAACTATGATGTTGTATGTAACGAACCCCATCATGAAGATCATCTGTCAATGAAACAATGTCTATGAATACAATTGTCTCTATTATGTGGACTATTAAATGAAATGATTATAAATTTTACATCATGTTCCACTATTCATATTATTTTTTTATTTCATTAGATTGTTGTTTCATGCTCAAAATATAAGAGAAGACATTACATTTCTCAAGGGTATAAACAATGTCAATATTATAAGGATTCATTAACTCCACCAAATATTTCTAGATGAAATTAAAATCATCATTGGAGAAGTTTTTTATCACTATATTATGGAAAACCCATTGTAAACCATTTTTGAAAAATGTAATTCCTAAAAATCATCATCACATGAATCATATCTCTAAGTTCAAGGTTATGTTTCAAATAATATTTACTTTGTTTACTGAGATGTCGAGTTTCATAGTCTACCACATGATGAACCTGAATCAGAACATATCACAAACATAAAAATAATCTATTAAAAAACATCAATGCCTGGTGTGTCTTCCATAAGAGTCAGTTCCAACATAGATATTATAAAAATTAAAAATCAATAAAATAACATTTTAATTTCTGATCCAACACAAGCATCGCTCCCTAACGTGTGAGAGTGGTTACCCGAGAGGAATCTATTTATGAATACTTTATGAACTAGATATAATATCCTAATAAACCCAAGAATATATGAATGTAGATAACCTTACATTGTTTCTCCCATGTCATATAATCTTTTACCTTTTTAGGATCAACTATGAATCATTGTTCTAAACCCACGTATCCTGATAACATAACATCATGAATCCACTAATATGATTTTGATAACTTGTAATAATGTTGGTGATCTCTCAATAATTCCACAAATACTCTCAAATGATGAAAATGATCCCTCATAAACATAGATTAAAATATGATATCATCCAAAAATACCACCACAAAAGTATCAATACACTCATTGACTATATTATTAATCAATGTAAAAAAAATTAAGTGAATTTGTAAAAAAATTGTCCTGAAATGATACTCTTAATAGTCATTCTGATATAGTATTTGAATCCTTAAATACCAACTGATTCGTTTTCACAACCATTGATTACCTGATTGATGATAAATTTTAGACAACCAGTTATCACATTTTAACTATTGAAACATATTATCAATTCATGGAAAAAATACTTTTTTTAGAATAACTCTATTGAGTTTCTATTAATTGTCATATAGTAGTGTATTGATAGTATAATTGTTCACAAATAGAACAAAGGCCACCCAAGGGGTCACACTCTGCCATATAAATTATTTCAATAAAAAATCATTTAACTGAGTCTCAACTCCCTCATTTTATATATTCCAATGTTCTAAGAAGTAGTATATATAGAATTATTATCATGAAGTAAAACCATATAAAAATATAACCTCCAATAACTATTAAAATCTAGACAATTCAGAAACAAACATGTTGGGAAACTCTATGACAATGGGAGGGATAGTAATACTCAATAATTCCCCCTCGATATCAATTTCAACACTAATATTACACTACCATAGTCAGAAAAATATGGTATGGATATACTCGAACTAGGGTCCCATTATCCCTAAAAGAAATGGTACACACCATTAAGAATTATAAATTACAACTTTCAAAATTGTCGTTAATTTGTGCCTTAATAGTGAAGAACCAATCCATCCTAATAATGTCCTATAGACATTTCATGTTGAAAAATATAAAAACCCAAGTAATCTCAATATTTGAAAAATATTTGACAAACAATTGATTGTAGAGATCATTATCTCTCTTTAATCGAAGGGATATAGTAGTATACATCAAATTAGAAAAACCCAGCACAAGAATATTTGGATTATTCACAACATGAGTTGATAGAATGAAATATTCTAGTTTCAAATAAATTAGTCACTATAGATAAAAAAATAATTATTATACCTCTCATTGACATATATCTATAAAATCTTCCTAAGGATACTCTTCTACTATATGTAGAAGGTTTATTCTAGATCCATGTGGTTGGAACCTCTTAGGTCATGAATCCTCTAATTTCACTGCATTCATTTTTGTATTGGTGATCTCATGACACTATGTGGATAATATAAGATATATAGAAACATTTTTAAGTAGACTGGGAATCTGTAGGAACCACATATCTGGGGTGCCTCTAGTAAATGTTATTTCAAATTCCAAGGACTTATACACCAGAAGAATATAAAATTGCTTCACATAGGCATATCAGGTAGTCTAGAAGAACACTTCTTTTGAGAACCCCCATTAGACTCAAAGTTACTTTTTTTCATTGAAGGATGTTATAGGATACTATTTTAGAACATAAGGAACTCCCTATAAACATATGTTTCTATCAAGGTCAATATCTAACATGAATTCCATATCCATCATGTCATCACAACAGAAGAGATTCAACACGGAAACCTGAGAAGGAGTATCATATCAAACACACTTCATGAAATGTTATGTCTTCATCATCTCATTTGATATAATATCAGATACACACTGCAAATGATATATAAGATGATTTTCATATTTCTTCATGGTCTATTCAGATAAATAATGTTTGAAAAACTCCGTGGACATATCCAACAACATTTAATATTTATATAACTAATAAATGAAATGATCATTAAATTCTTTCCACATTAATCTCTCTTGTTTCTATGTCATATGTAGTGAATCCAACCATCTCATACTAGGTCCCTTTATCTGACTGGTAGAAGATTTTAACTTAATAGACTAGTTAGTTTGCAAAAAATTAATAGTATAATTATATTTCTCAACCATTCCCCGACCACCAATATATCAATAAATTTGTGGAATGTTGGTGATTTCTAGAAAAGGAATGACAAATAACATTTCCATAATTCATCCCTTGTACTTTGTACAACATTATCTAGAAAATGATTCAGAGTAGGTGCATATCCCATAGAATTGATATAATGCAACAACAATCTCAATGAAATTATGTTCAATGGGAGGATTCAATCATTTATATTCACCAAAATCTTCCTCCTAGGTTCAATTAAAATGTATTCGTGAAGTCATAATGCTACATGACATCAGAAATCCACATTGAATACATAAAATGGTGGCCTTGGGTGACACTCAAATAATAACAACATAGAAATAATTCACATCTAATAATATATAATGATTTTGATGTCAACCTATCAATTTCAAAATCAGTTAAAAGAATATAATTAATTTTCAAGACTCATTTCCATAAAAATGCATGGTGACTTACGGTTCATTGAGATACGAGGTGACTTGGAACTTAATTGTAACTACATTTTTAATCTCTAAAATATCATATCAAATCATACTGCCTTTGAAGAAGATTTTCAACCTACACTATTCATACATCTATCTACTGAATAATCCTAGATACCAATATACCTTGATATTCGAGCAAACCTCGACATATCACAAAGGGTTTTCTCTTACACCATGTGTTGGAGAATATCACATGGAATTATAAAATATAAATATAAGAAAGAATTTTCAATAAAACAACAAAATACAATAGATAAATAATAGTTTTCTGAAAACTATAATGTAATATAGTACCAAAAACCAAATTGGTATATCAAAATACTAAAATAGTATATAATCAAGGAACTCAATATATGAAAAGATAATCCAAAAAAATCCAAAGTGAATCCAAGTGACCAGAGATCAAATCCACGTGGAGGAAAAATTTCAGGGTACTGTAGCTACCGTAGCAGTACTATAGCAATAACTGTATCGGGAACTGTAGTAGGCACTGTGTGGCACTGTAGAAGCCGGGAATATACCCCCGTTTGGGCCTTCAGACCACCAATTTGGTCCCTAGGTCCTATAAGGCCTTCGGGCCACCCAGTCCATCGTGTCAGTGAGGCCTTTGGGCCACCTCAAGGCCTTCGGGCCACCTTATGTGCAGATGAAAACCAGAAAACCTAAAAGGAACAAGCTCTACAAGGAGGAGGTGCAAGGAGCTTTCACCACCGCAGAAGCTAAACGAATTTCAAGAATGAGAGGCTATAGAACCTGCCATCGGGACAAGCCTGTGCATGCTTGAGAATGCCTATCCGAACAGCCATGCAAAGGTGGAGAGCTTATTTCACGATGAAGATGGTGGTGAGGAGCAGTTCCAAGTAGTTATTCGGGGTTGTATGTAATGTTTGAAGCCTATGGGAAATTAATTCCTCTAAGGCCAATGATCCATGTAATACTTACGCCTATGGGCCTTGTAAGGGTTCCACCTCACCCCTTGAAAGGTAGATTATCAAAAATCAATAAAAAATGAAGGCCTTAGGGCCATTGAAGAGGAATCAACACTCTATTACTAAAGGATCAAGAATATCCACCTCATCCAAGATGTACATTCCCAATGTTTAGACATAGAAGAAGAAAATATACAAAACACTAAATGAAATTATAGGTTGTGAACTATAGAGGCTATTGGGACCTCTCCATGTGTTCTATAATAAAATTTCAAAATAAACAAACAAGATCCCAATTTAAAATTTTTCTAAAATGGTTATTGCAGTATGTATTTTGATGTTTAACATAACATGAATTCATTCAAAATATTAGGAAATATTTCAAAAATTAATTTAGAAACATTATATAAAAATATATTCCTAAAAATAAAATTGCAAGAAAAAATATGATCTAAAACATATGGAATTTATAATCAAATTAATTACATTAATATCCATTGTGATCATTTAAGTGGTTTGATAGTTTATAGTTATAGGATCTTAAGACATCACATATTTGTGATCACAAAAATATGTATACTAAAATCTCTTAGAATTAGGTTTAATACAACTCATAAACATATTATCGAATATATTATATGTTAGATATGTTATGTACTGCAAATATTGTCATTTTTTACTAGGTAATTACCATTCTAGTTTTCTTGTCCGAAATAGCCAACTTAATAACCAACAACAAATATTTCCAATAAATCAATTGAAAATGAAAAAATATTTTCATATAAAATAAATCATCAATCACAAATTAATTTCAAAATATTAATTTTCAAAATGGTGATTAAATTTCAAAACTGAGACTTTTTTTCATCAATTAGAAAATTTTACAAAAAAAACCAATCATTGTATTTAACCATTTAAATTGGAAAGGTTGTCTCAAAACATCGTTAATCATTTCAAAAATTCCATCAACTTAAAATTTATCCCCAAATTTAAATTCTATTAGAATTGGAGGGTTTTCCAAAAAACCTTGATAATTCAAATCGAAATTCTAATTCTTCACAAATTGAGTTTTCATTAATCAATTTATTTTTTTTAAAAATTTAATCATGAAATTTAATTAAAAAATTTTATGGAATAAATCTAAAACTGATAAACCTACAATTAATCATGAAAATCTTTACCTACAATGGGATCGATAACTGAAAACAATGGTCTAGATGATATAGTAACTGAACCTCGAATCATGATTCAATAATATGATGTTTATATACATAAATCTCAAGATAACATATCAAACACATAAGATAAAGTAAAATTAAAATTTAAGAGATATGAAGACCACATACCTTAATATAAAAACCAGATATAATATGATGATCAATCATCAGATGGATGGTCAGGAAGTATTCAAGAGCTCCAAAATCATTAATGGATGGATCTATGTTGAGAGGTAAAGGTTGACAGTAGAATAAAAAATGAAAACAATAAATGTCATAGTTTTGAATAATATGGTTGGGAAATACAAGACATATATTCCAAGTTCACATAAAGATACAAACTCACTAATATGGACCTATGAAATTACACGACATGAATTAACATTACATGAAAAAAACTCTCACGAGATAGTGCTTCTCTCATTTCATTTCACAAAAGATCCAATAAAAAAATAGATCCCATCCAAAGGAATCTTCATACCATAGAACGTAACTGGGTGGTAAATAATTCCACCCCAAAGCTTGCTGGATAATCAATGAACACTCAATTTATAGCACGCATAAAAGAATAATGTTGTGTTATTTTTTCCTAATGGAATTATCATTAACATATAATGTACATTAATTTTTAAAAAGTCTTCTTCAGTATATCATAATTCACCATCATTAGCTGATGAAAAAAATTGAAGATCAATCATCGAAAATTATTGAAATCCACGGAGTTCATCACATAATTCATCAAATGGAGGTAAATTAATATAATTTATTATAGTATTACAATTTTAATCAATGTATCTAATTTCTGAAAGACTATTTTTGGTTGTGGAAAAGATACTAAATTTTCTATATTGTATAACTATTGTTTACATGGATTTTAAGTATTTGTGATCTTCACAGTCAATCAAAGAGTATTAAAATTTAACATAAAATAATTTTAATGTTTTATTATTTTAAAATATCAATAAAATGTGGTGAAAATAAAAATGAAATGAAAACATGACTGTATTATACAAATTACATTATATAAACTTTAATATAATATTGAAACGAAAGTATATTATCCAAAGGTAGTTTACCTAAAAGCAAATTAATTATCCTATTGAATATTTAATTAAATAAAACACTTAATCATATGTGTAAAAACAATATCATACCATGGATGTAAATATATAGAAAATTTAACTACATTCTTGTACACTACTAATCCACACCATAAATAATGGAATAATGGTTATATAATAAGAAGTAAATTCTTCCATAACCATAATGAGGATGACATCTAGTTTAAAAATATTTATTATTACATAATATATACAATAAACATGGACACTTGTTCATGCACCATAACATAAACCCATGTTTTAACATGGTTTGTTACACATCATTGTGAGTATAAGATTTCACAGTTGAGGGAAAGATAGAGATTAAAATTTAAACAATATAATTAAAAAATGGATATGTGTCACATGAAGAATAATTATATCCAAATATTATACTGAAAAGAATGAAATAATATCCAAATTATTATATGATGTGTTTAATCCTCACATTATATTATTATACTCAAGATTATCAAGCACTATTATAGAAAGGTATAACCTTATGAATATCTAAAATATATTCTTCAAATAAACATTGTTTTCATTTTCATTTAGTAAATTCAATTATAATTTTATTCTATGTGAACATCCAAATTTAAAATATGTTATATAATATCATAGTGATAGATAACATAGATCTGAATCTTATCACCATAGTAATTGATAATATTATATTCTTGAGGAAATTTAAATATTTTTATATTTTTCTTTTTATGGAACATAATGTTAATATTAAGATATAGACAATAATTAATTAGCTTCCTTTACACAAAAGGCCATGATTTATGAAACAATAATATATTATTATATTTTAATTATTTAATATAAAAATATAAAACCTAGTAGTTTAGACGGTGTTTATAAATATTATTAACTCATAATTAATAAAAACAGGTGAATTTATTGGTTACAAAATAATTCTAAATGAATATAGGAATGGACTATATAAATAAGAATGTTTTTTTCAAATATCTATATTTATGCATCCAAATTATTTTTTCCTTAATAATTTAAATTAATTTCTTTTATTAACTAATTCTAAAAGATTATATATATAATACATTCAATTAAATATTTTTGAAACCCATTTAATGTATTTGATAGGAGTATGATAATAATAAATACAATTTGTTCTAAAAACTGTATTTTTATAAAAAGACAATTGTTTCGCCTTTTATTGGAGATCATATTTTAAACCAAAATTTGACACATTTAGATATTAAATTGGAAAAAATAAAATTAAACTATTAATGTTGAATATAAATATTTACATTGGAAGAATATATTATATTTTTATAATACATTTCTTGTTTGGATGAATAGTAATAAAATATTGTATTTTAATTGAAAAAAACTATTTTATAATTAATTTATAGTGTTATAATATATTTTTAATTGGTTTTCAAATATAACTCGATCAAATATTATCATTAAATCTAACATAGGTCCTTGGAAACAATTTTACAATATATATCAATATATAAACATTACAATATTTTATACACAACTTTCTTTTATACGGTGTATAAACCCCTTTGACTTTTACGTTTATTCAAAAGAAATATTTTTTCTACGAAGCGTTTTACTAAACGAAAAAAAAGACTGTTTCTTTTAACATACACGGTGACAACGACCTTTTCCGCCGCCGCAAGTATTATTTGGTCATTGGCTTCCTCAAGAAGCCATAATGTTTTTAAAATGAAATAAATACCATATACTCTTTGATGTATTTTGGTATTGAAAATGGTTTTGATAAAGGATTCTATTATGTCAATATATTTAAATGATATATTGTGATTGAAATGTGGTAATGTTATCATTCCTTTATGTTGGTTTTATGTGTTATAATTTTATAATGGTACTTGGACATTTTACGGGTGGTTACGTTATAAACCATATGACAGGTGGTGCCGTGAATACCAGGACGGGAGGTTACGTTATAACCTCCAATGCATTGGGTATGGAAGTCGGTCGTATGGCTATTCCATTAAGTATGTATGGAATTTGGCTGAATGGCTATTCCATTAAGTGATATGTGTGGAAGTCGACCTTATGGTTCTTCCACTTAAGTATGTTTATGTCCCAAGTTACCTTTATATGTTATGTGATCTTTATATGGGTTTTATGGTAATATTTTGGTTACAGAAGGGTAAGTAATGAACTTTTACTTAGAGAAGCGTTTTTACTACTTCGAAAAGGTGAAATGTATTACGTTGATATAGTATACATGGTTTACTTGTTGTTTTGAAAAAAACAAATAGTTTTCATTCTATGTGATTCCCTTATTGAGCTTTTTATGCTCATCCCATGTTTTTGAAATGTTTTTCACAGGACATAACATGGAATAGGGTCAACGATGGGATCAAGGGAAAGCCATGCAACCTAAAACATGGAACATGACATGTTTCTTTTTAAGAGATTGTATTTTATGGAAACATAGTATAAGTTTCTACTTTGTAATATTTTGAGATGTAATAGTTATGTCCAAATTCTCTAAAACACTAAATCTGAAAAGATCCTCAATGTGAATTATTCATTTAATTCAATATTATGTAAGGTTTAAGGCTGGGGCCTTATATAATCCTTGACCTCAAACTCTAGAGTTCATCGCCGATGATCAATATAAGACATCTGTCGGGATTGTGCAGAAACCATCGTCTTCCAAATCAACACTATCTTCTCTTAGGTCTCCTGGACAAGATGGGGTCCCAGCACAACTGCCTCTCATGCCTTCAGCCTACATAAGGGTAAATGGAATGTCCTACCATAAAAAGCCTCATAATGATCCATCTCAATTTTTTCATGAAATATATTGTTGTAGGAAACTCCACAAGAGGTATATTCATCTCGCATGAACCTCCAAAATCAAGGATGCATGCACGAAGAATTTTCTAAAGCACCAAAATCGTATTATAAGAAATTCTGTCTCTCTAATGGTTTTAAGTTGTACTCAAAAGTACCAGTGTACCCATACAACATCATTCCCCCAAGGAGACCATTGAAAACCTATCACAAAAATCATCGAAAAATCATTCCACATCTTCTAGGGAATGGGTAACTACTGCCAAAGCCTCATTGGTCACGGATGCTCCGCCTTAACCTGCTAAAAGGTGGAACACCTCATGATGAAATGAGAAACATCATTCTTCATAATCAGACACCAATATTGATAGAGTAGGTCATGCTACGTCTTGGTGACACCAGGATGAACTGCCCAAACCGAGGAATGAAAGTCTGTCATCAACTCCTCGCGTATGTCTGCTAACACCAATACCCGCGCCTGGAAACCGAAGATCTCATCCTCACCTATGGTACATCCAGGAATATGGTCATCTTTTGATACACCTTTTTGTAATAATAGTCTATTAGAATCTAATAGCTACCTCATTCGAACTCAGTCAAGAAGAGTAGAGGTAACAACTACTGAAGAAAGAAATGTTTTCCCATGTCCATCATGAACATACAAATGCATCTCAGAGAATAGTCCTATATGTTTCCACACAATATTGGAATCCATAACTACATGTATCTGAGTCCTCGTACTCAAGGAATTATCCACATTGTTTCCTTTACCCGGTGTATTAGCAAGCTCAATGTCAAAGGATTGAAGGTACTCAACCCACCTTCAGGGTCTGAAATTCTGGTCATGCTGCATGAAGATATGCATTAGAATTTTTTAGTGGGTGAAAACCAAAACATGATCTCCTAGAATATAATTTCACCAAAAACATAAATCATGAACAAATGTTTCCAACTCATGATCGTGTGTCTGTTAGTTCCTCTCATGTTGCCTGAACTGCTGAGACCCATACACATTGTATCATTCTCCCTGCATAAGCTCTTCTCCCAGCATGATACTTGAAGCATCACAATAAACTGTTTAAAACAGACTCTACATTGGAAATATTAGTATCTATCCTCATGTCAACATCCCATTCATCTCTTGAAAGGCCTACTCACACGAATCTATCCCCAAGTAATCTTCACAGTTCTTAGTCAGGCCCATCAGTTGTGCTTCAAAGCATTAAAAGTCTTGTATGAAATTGTTTTAGTATCTAGCCAGCCCAACAAATATTCTTACCTAAAAAATGTTCTTCGCATACACCCAGGAAACTACAGCTCTCATATTGATAGCTTGAAATATAATAGATTCTCTCTTAGTGTACTTATAATGATCTCAAGATGGGTGGCATGGTCATGTCGATTGTGATAGTACACCAAGTTATCATCCATGAAAACCACAGTGATAGAATCCATGTATGGTTGGAACACTCAGTTCATTATTTCCATTAAAATAGAAGGCTCATTCATGAGACCGAATAGCATAACCATATACTTTTATAGACCATTCCTGCTCTAAAAGGATGTACGTAGTATATAAAATGTTATAATATGCAACTGATGATAATCGGATCTCAAGTCAATCTTTGAGAACACCTGGACTCATCGAAGAAGATCAAAGAGATCATCAATCCTCATCAGTGGATATTGGTTCATGACCATCAACTGGTTCAGATTCATAGAATCCACGCAAAGTAGAAGGGTACTATCCACCTACACTGAAAATACGACAGGGGAACCCCAATGAAATGTTCTAGGTCGGATGAAACCCTTTACCAAAAACTCCTCTAACTTCTAATTGATCTCTTGAAACTCTGGTGTAGCCATCCTATAAGAAGAAATAGACAAAGCTGTCACTCCTGACATGATATCAATATAAAATTATACTTTTCAATTTGGAGGTAAAATAAAAAATTCTCGTGGATTGACTTCTCTGGAATGATCTGCCACTAGAGGAATGCCCATCTGTCAAGTCTCCTAGTCATCCAAATAAATACTAGACATCTGGGCTGTTACTCCTCTCAACCCATAATGCTCGGGTCCCACTCTACTTTCAGGACATCCCATCTGCCATTATGAAGAAATAAGGCCCATGGCCCTCCACAACAGCAACAGATATAATGCTATGTGAAGACACTCTATTGAAAAGTGTAGAAGATAAAACTAATGCAACTAAGATGGTCCCTCAAACATTAGAGGGTCTTGGATCCTATTTCTGGTGGGTCTACTCCAATTTAATATTATGGAATGTTCCGTGACTCTATGACCCTCCCCGACCACTCTGAGTGGATCTAACATGTTGTCACTGAATTCTTGGAAATTGATGACCATGACTACGACCTCCATCTAGGCCTAAATGGCCAGAAAAACTCATGTACCCAGACTGATGAGAAACTGGTGGTTCCTGTTCTAAATTAGGAGTCATAAAAGACCCCAGTCACCAGTTTCTAGAGTGAAGAACTGACTGAAGAACTGATGATTGCACATCTTGCCGCAATATCGACACTCCATCATGTCTCTAGGAAAATGTGGCCTTGTTTTCCCATTATACCTGCACTGGTATCACACCACCTGGATACCAGAAGAAGCATCTCTCATCATTGTATCTCCACGTGAAGGCTCCCTAAGTTGCTTCCTAATATTTGTAGGATGGACACTATCTCCGGATGTCGAGCCTCCCTGGCTCACAACTCCAGAATCTCTTAGATCACGCACTGTGATCATTTCCTAATGGTGATAGAAGTGATAGATTCCAATCTGAATATATTCACTAGAGATCAGATGTCATGCTTCAGATCAACCTCTAACTTCCTTGCAAGTAATAACTCTTCACCTCCAGGGACGGGAGTAAAGAGTTGCAGCTCTGTGCAATGAGAATAATACTTTATAAAAGAAATAGTTCCATGCTCCATATTTGTGAACTTTTGGGAACGATCGTCCCGCAATGTGTCCGTATAGAAGTAGTCAAAGATGGAACACTAGAAATCATCCTAGGCCATGACCTACAGGCGTCCTAACAATGAGATCTGATCCAACCTTCTCTTGGAGAAATCCAGACGCATGTACATAGAGATGTTGACCCTCCCCTCTGGAGATGTCTCCAGATGCTCAAAGATAGAACACATGGATTCTAAAAATGACTTATTAACCATAGTTCCTTCATCCCTAGTGAATGTGAAAGGATGATTCTACTGAAAGACTATCATAAACTCTTCCATAGACGGCTCAGGATGCAGTACACTACAGAAAGTCTTCATGAACCACAAAAAGCATTCTCATAACTGTGTGTCAACACCTGTGTCCGGAATGAAGGAGGGTTCCATGACTATCACAACTGGAGGACATGCTAGAATTCCATTATCATCGATTTCTGTTGTATGCTCATTGCATGGTAAATGGAGGACAACCGGAGGACTTCTCTGTGGCATGACTCTGCAAGGTCAAGAACCACATTAGATCAAGATTTACAAGGACTGCAAACTAGAATTTTAATAAGGGAACATGAGAAATAATTCAATAATGTTTTTTATAACATGGATACAAAAAATGTATACTTAACTAGAGGTTGTGTTCTACAAATCAATTCACATGGGTGTGTACTTCATCCAAACCCAGTTGTGTAACACTACAAACACAGAGTGTGTTTTCCTAACACATGACATGTACATGAATCCTTTTCTCCTACCTGAGTCCTTCTACAGGACTGAGATATACGTATCTCCTAGGACACGATTACACTGCATATTCTATCTAGACACAATAAGTACTATACGAGCTTTACCGACTTGTGTTGTTACTTACATGGTCGGATACATGGATCACACTACACAGCATGTTCCAGACGGACACAGCATGCACTAAAGGATTTCCACCAACCCGTTTTGTTAGTTACATGGTCAGATTATAGGGATTACACTAAAAGGTGTGTTCAAGATTGACACAGCGTGTATTCTTGAGTTTTTATCCATCTGTGTCGTTAGTCACACGGGAAAACATGTGGTCTAAACATATTGTGTTTATGTCTAGTACATGGTGTGTCCCACCAAAATTTTCCCAACCCCAAGTCCATACCCACACAACAAGTGACATGGATAGAGACTACACATCATGTACATAGAATACATGGCTTTTACTTAAGAAAAATAGTGTCTTCTAGAATAGAATAACACATGGTGTGTATTCAAAAATACACGGTGTGTATTCTGGGTTTTTTCAGACTGCAAGCCTCAGAAAATACCGTAGAAGCCTACAAAACACTAAAATGAACATTAATTTTACACATTTCGATCTGTGAGGGCCCATAATCCCCATGAATCAATGCTTGTTATATTTTACATGTCGTATTGAGGGAAAAAATGTAATGATCCACCAAATTACGATCCATGATGTCTAATAACACCTCAAGAACCAATGTTTGGAGTTAATTCAAACAAAACCTATCAAAAATAAATACCCTATCAAATAGTTGTACTTTATCAAGGCATATATCACAATTGAATCATATCTAGCACAACATCAATGACAACCACATGATATCGCTAATGCACCTTAAATGGCATGGCATGAATGCATGATAGGTGATTTATAGAAAGTGCCTATATGATGCATGATATGGATTACCCTCATATCATTAGGTTTCAAGAGAAATAGAACATCAATAATATCAACAATAACAACACAATGAAATTGATTCACCCAATGTGGAAATCAAATCAAGAGTAAAATTGCTAAACATTAAAATAGCAATAAGAAGGTAAATTATTTTTTCCCTGTAAACTGGTTAGCTACTCCTGGGAACAACTTATTACATAGTACCAATTTCCTTCAAATCTCTATCTATAGGCTCCAAAAAGTATTTCAAGAATAAAAGAATTCCTCTGATACCACATTGTAACATCCTGGTTCTGGAAGCAGCCCTGTGGCGCCCCATACTAGGTTTTTCACATGGCCTCAAGCGCATTTCCCTTAAAGCCATAGGCTATTTACTAGTAGCGAGGACCTAGGGTGTGATAGTGGAGAAAATATTCCCTCATTTTAAGAGTAATACAGTGTAAGGTAAAACAAATAGAAATAGATTAGGAAGTAAAAAATGGAATAAAAAAGTTAACAACAGAAGACTAAAAGTAATAAGCTGCAGGAGCACATATATAATTGTGTGTGATACATATGTCCAGGAATGTATTAAAACATGTCATAATGATGAAATACACTACTAAACCAATGTACAAGAAAACAGTAAAGAACTCCATAGCATCATAATCCTCATCTTTTTCCCATGCCTTCCAGCTCCAAAGTTGTCTAGTACCCGAAGAAGAAGGGAACTTTTCCTTATCTATACATGCAACAATATAATAAGTTTGGGCCCAAAATCATGACCCAAATAGGGTGTGAGACTAAATACCAGAAGAAAAACACCAATAGATCTGTTCCTAATAGTCAGTGAATATATATGGAAGACATTAATAAAAATAATCACTATACATATAATTATTCAACAGGAAACATTCCTACAGTTTCAAAGCGTTCCATCACCACATATGAAAAAAAAAGATAAAAAAAAATACTTAACCCTTTGGGAATTACTCACAACATATCCCATATGGTCCTTCCTAGCAAACACAAGCTAGCCTATAAGATGTACTCACAGTCTAACCCCTCTGGTTCAGCTTTAGTATAGACTCTCTGAGGAAGCATTTACCATCAATACCCCCTATATTCTGGTATCAGAAACTAAAAGGTGCTCTAGGGACGAACTTAGGTCTCATACCCCATGTGGCATGTATCGAGGAAGTACATACACTCTAAGGAAGCACATATGTCAATTACCCGGGTGAACTCGCATCGTAATAATAAAGATACACTATGGAGAATCCCTTACATCTATTCTCCAAATGGTCTATTACACTAGGTTTTCACATCCCTATGTAAGTCAAACGAACATAGAAAGGAAAAGTGGCCAACGTAAACACCAAGAACTACTTGTATAACCAATCTAAAGCATAACAATGTGATAGATAATAAACAATCCATCCTAACAATACTAGGCATGGGAAACAAATAGCATCTTAACGGGCATGAAAGACGAAATGGTCAAAACAAGCAAACATGGGGAAAACCTCCATAACAAGGCTATGTAAACCCTATTCTCAAAAAATAACATCTATTCAATCAACCAATCTATAGCAGGAAAACTGTAGGGATAGAATCATTAACACACAATACCCATTTCAAGGGTATTGGGCACGTTTGCAAATAAAATACAAAGACTCTCTATGGAAAGGCACAAACCACCTACTTCAGTTTTGTAGGATCATTATACATGTCCCTCAAGGCTTGAATCACCCTAGAACATCATAGATCTCAAAAAATTCTCAAAACTATCAACATAGGATAACATGAAAAAAATGAGGAATCAAGAAATGATGGTCTAGCAGAAGGAAGAGAATTCCTTAGTGATCTAAATGCAATCGACGATGGTTAATTCAGAGAATGGGTGCTCGATCAGGGGCTTAGAGATGTTATGAGGTCATACGACCTCTCTCAGTAGAACCATACCTAGATGGAGAATTTTCTATCCATCAGACGTGACCTCGGTCTGTTTAATTAAAACATAGAAATTACACAATGTGTACTTGCCTTTACAGGCCCCCACATTAGGCAGTCTCTAGGTCACCACAAATGGTCGGGTGCAAGGTAGTGACACGACCAACACCTTGATACCATCGGTAACCGAGACCATGGTGTTTACTTCAAAATTAAATGGCGTGTACTTATGAAATTTCCATAAAACACAACTTTTTCCTTGAAAAACTCCAGAAAAAGGAAAACATACCTAAAAAAGAATATCCAGGTTCTTACAGAACCACCGCCCCCACATCCTAACAACACATAGATTATTATATATAGACCAAAACCTAACAATTTCACTTCCCAAAATACTTATATATGTCATGTATGTTTAGGTTATCCCAAAATACCTACTGAATATTCCATAAAAATAGATCTAATGATGTTCCATTGAAGAAGAGGTTATTGTCTATACTAAATCATTGAATTAAATTTCTTATTATACATTATATTAATTTTTTTAACATTATATATTAATAAATATATGGTAACATATATTATGATATGTAAGTATGGTTATGTTATAATTATATTCCAGGAATTATATAACATATAAAATGAAAAATCACAGTGTGTGCGTACGTATGACTTACCGTCTCCATAATGGGGTGTAATGTATTTTTCATCAAAAATGTACTTTGATGGTTGTAGTGATGGAAATAATTCATATATATAATAATTATAAAAATATATTGATTCTAGAAAAATTAATATTCCAAGAACATCCTTACCATTGCATCATTAATGGAATGATTTCGTTTCTTGTGAGTACTTATGGCCTACCACCTCCACAATGTGATGTGATTCATTATACATGTTAAGAAGTCAAGATTGATTATAAAAATTTATTTATAGAATTAATATAATTTTTATAAAATCAAAAACATTATTTAGATATTGGATCTAAATACTATGAAAAATAACAGAAATATTCATGATGAAAAATGAAAATGAAAATGAGGATGTTAAAACCCGAGACAAGGGTTATAATAAAATGTTATCAACAAATGAGCGATAAAATAAAATTATAAAATAATATATGATATTATAATATGATTCTGTTTTTCATATAAATGAAAAACATTATTAAAACCATAATTTTTTATTTTAAATATTTTTTTACTAAATGATTAATAAGGAAAGATATTTCATCTCAATTTAATTTCAGTGAGGAATATTTTAAGGTTGTACACCATGTTTTTTTATATGGTATATATACATTCCTAATGAAAAGTTATATAATTAATGCATATATATTCATGATATTAGATGTTTCATTTTATTTAATTCCTTCATTATAATTAAGATTCAAATGATTCAACATGGTATGTGAGACCTTCTAATGTTTAAATATTATTTTCTATTGTAATTTTTTAATGATAATTCATTTGTATTACAATTGATCAATGTCAACAACCATTTTTGTTATTTATCTTCTAGTGGGTAAATAATAATTAATCAATATTCCTTACTCAATAAATATGTTCCCCAAGGTTTATCAATTATTAATTAAATAAATTACTCAATATAAGGGACGATTTAGACTAGAAATGAAGGGTGGGGCCTAGAAATTATATAGCCCGCAATGAATAAATTGGTTCTCATTTTACAAATACGTTGTAAAAATAAATAGATTTATATATTTGGATGTAAATGTTCATCTGAAATATTTTAATGGTATATGTTTTTATGTTCCTCACACATGATTTTCAATAATTAAGCATTTCTTTAATAGGTATTTCAGTTTTTATTGTCATAATCCTGATATATCTATATGATAATTTCAATTAATGCATTTAATTCCAATTTTATTCATCTAATGGAATTTGTATCAGTTATTTACATTTTCATTTTTATTATTCCTTATCTAGTTAATTAAATTTCATCTTTTCTCAGTTATTTTCATTGTCATATAGATTTTTTCAAATTCAGTCATTATTTCTTCCACACTACATACCATTCCTATGAATTGAAGCTAACCCTTATTATATTTCTGGTATATTATGTATAATGATTAATCATTCAAATGATTTTAATGGATGACAATAATTTTTTATGTTATGATTTTTTAGTATTTTCAATGTATTAAGGATGGGACTTATGTAATCTAGTATTCCAAAACTACTAATTGTTCAATTATTCATGATTTTTTTACCTTTTAAACATCAAAATAAACAAAATAAACTTGATATAGGCTTTTAATGCTGGGAAATAACATTTGTTATTACAGGAATTATAGAAGAAACCTTGGTAACTAGATATAGAAAAAATAGTTTGGGTAACATAACACTATGATATTATTATAGGATAAGAATAAAAGAACATCCTAGAATTTTGGTTAGTTATATATTAAGAGGGTCTTCCAAGAAATATATCCATGTATGTATATTACACGTGTACATGGTTATGGAATAAATGTACGTAGGGATAATAACTCTAAAAAAGAGCATGTGGCGTAACTCGAGTGTAACATGGTACATGATAACTGGCCATATTGTGCAAATAGTATGATACTCTTAGGGGATACACCTAGGATAATTTTTTTTTCAGTAAAATCTTTTTTAATTTACTTTAATGTAATGATATTCCATAAAACCATATTTATGATTACGAAAATATTTTAAATTTTTTCAAATTATGTGATGTATTTCAATAGTTTTTTCATTTTACATTATGTTTCATAATTATATGATCAGATGTAAATAGTGATGAAGTTGAAAATGGAACCTGGAGGGAACAAGGGTATTGACACATGTGACCATAGTAGATATCTGACAATATATATAGTCAATGTAGCTAGTATTGGAATTTATAATTGTATGGATGTACTGAGGAAACCTATTCAGTTTATGACACATAACCTTACCCAAACAGAGAAAACTATTACACAATGATATTCTATTATATTGGATATTCTTATATAATAGAGGGCCCCATCATTTATTTGGACTACTAATCAAAGGGTGGATGATTATTAGATTATGTATTTGGAGAATATTTTTATGGTATTGGGATACTCTGAAAATGAAAATTCTATTATCACAGTGTATAGTATCAATGGAGATAGGAATTAATGGTTGTCATTGAATTATAAAAACAGGGAGGATGATTAAATTAAACTCATATAATAGAGAGGAATAATGGAGACATTATTTTATAAACACATCCTATTGTGATCAAAAAATTGAGATGAAATAATGTTCATTGTCTTAATAATAAATGAAGAAGAATGTGTATTAGATTATGAGGCCTCCATTAAATTGTTAGGAATGTATTATATCTATTTTATAGACAACACTAGATTTAATACTGATCATTTCTATGAATTAATTAATCCAATTCCTCAAATATCTCTAGTGTATAAAACCTTATTTTAATATAATTAAATAGTTTTACTATCTATCAATAAAGATAAATAATTCTCCAAGTCTTATGGATTCAGAGGGAATAAAGAGATGGATATAACAAAAGTGAAAATAATAGAGATGGTCACTAGGAATATAATGCAAAGGGAGGAAGGAATAAAAATTTTATAGTGTTACAAATAAAAGAAGATAGGCCACTATGAAATTAAATTCCAAAGGATCAAGGAAACATATCGTAGAAAAAGATAATTGATCATGGTCAATAATATGTTATCAACACAACTAAAGTGGAATGACTAATGAACATCAATATTTATTTCTATGAAATTTATCGAAAACTTATTTTATTGTTGAGGGTATCATAATATAAATTATGAAATAATAGTATTGTACAAAATTACATTATAGTTATGCATTTCAGATAAAATGTTTAATGATAATAGAAATAATTATTTTTTATAATGATAAACATTTTAAAAAACACATGGTTGAGTCAAAGATAAACATAATCTCTTCCTGATGAAGAGATAACGATGTTTGATTATGAGAGGTTTGATATTATTATTATAAATAAAATACTACAAAATACCATGGAAATGATTAAAAGGTGTTGGATAATGCTATTTATGAAGGGATAATCATTTTTGAAATGGTTTTTGATGATATTTAGATGTGGTTTTATATGATAATGTATTAATTCAATATATGATGAAACAAGTGCTCAGAGTAGATATGTAAACAATTAAATGTTAAATAAAAGGTTTATATATTTTTATAGAAACATATATTTTCATTATATACATGGAAACTGAATTAAATTTTAAACACATTTAAATGGGACTCGAAATAGGTTTTCCCAATATTATTCTCAATTTTGAAGATATCAATTGCCTTTTTCACAAATCTAGTTTTTGGATTTTTATTCAACAACTATTTGAGGGATATATTCTCTATCACTCACCGTAAAAACATGATAGTCTGATTTTCATTCCATTTATATGTTTTAACTAATACTCTCCTATACATAATCAATGTTTTCATTCACCATCACATTGAATTTTACATCATATTAAGATGACATGTTTGTAATCCTATTTACAATGTAAGATTTTCTAGAGTTGTTTATCCTAATATCAAACCCTTGACTATTAAGATCAAGATTTAATGGAATGTAGACAATTTAATTATGTTGAGATGAATTTAAACCACTATGAATTAAAAATATTTTTGTTTTTGAATAAATTTTAGTTTCTGTAACTTTATTTTCACACAAAACCATTCTATTCTTATCCTACAAACAATAATGAAATTGATTTCATTAGACACAAGGTCATGTATTACCAAAAAACAATAAATTGTTGAAATATTATTATATAATATAATAAAATATTTCCTATGAGTTACATTTGTGGTTATGAATACAATTGACTTTCTTATGTTAATATATAATTGAATTTAAGGTCATGTATTACCAAAAAACAATAAATTGTTGAAATATTATTATATAATATAATAAAATATTTCCTATGAGTTACGTTTGTGGTTATGAATACAATTGACTTTCTTATGTTAATATATAATTGAATTTATTTTTGACTAATTAATTTTAAATTAATATAGGAATCAAAAGTATATATATGAAATGTTTTTATAAATTACTACTTTCATTTTTTTGAAGGATTTTTGAATTAATAAATTATATTAATCATAATTAGTAAATTTTAGTAATGAAAAATATATTTTATATTTAATAATATTTTTATACATTCATATAATATATTTAAATTGCATAAGAAAATTAGTAATCATGTTTTATTCTTCAAAATTTTATTTTTCCAAAAATGAATTTTTTTTCCCATTTTATAGGGGGCATATTTTAAACCAAATTTGTATACTTTTATATAGAATTTTTTACCAAAAATTTAATCATCTAAATTATAATATTCAATTTTTTGTCGATTGAATTTTTGGTAATATTCTGAAAAGTTTCATGTTTCTATGATTAATAAATAAATATTATTTTATAATTGAAAATAGCTTTTTCATCTAAATAATTTATATTTTTAAATTTTATTGTACATTTTATATAATGTATAGTTCAATAAATTTTTTATCAAAAAACCCAATTTATGACATTAGAATAAATTTAAAATTTACTATAAATATGAACACATTACAATATTTTGTACTTTTTCTATTTTCTAAAAATAAATCGTGGTTCTTCGATTGGAATAATTGTAAATTAAATAAAAAAAATCATTATTATTAATAATTAATAATTAATTTAATATTTTTATAAATGGTCACAAGTTAAAGATATATGATTCTTTTATTTTTGGGCATATTATTTGTAAAATTATTAATATTTTAATTACCACTATGAAGGGTAAATCAAATAATTATTGCTAAAAATAATATTATAATGACTATATAATTACCCATAAAGTAAATCAAATTTTATTAGATGTGTTTCCAACAACCAAAATCAAACTTCGTCATATATTATTATCATTTAAATCCATTTTGAAGAAATAATGACATTTATAATAAAATATTCAATGAAAAATTAATTCAATCACACTTATATTTCCATAAATTAAAATATATTTAATACGTTGTTATATAAGAGATCTATTATACTATAAATATTTTCTTTGTAAATAAAATTTTTATATTTGTCATTATAATTTGTTTTCACTTTTTAGAGAATTAATAATTCTTTAAATGACCTTTACAATAATTAGGTATTTTTTGTTTAATTAAATGAAATGTCAAAAAATTGATATTAAAAATACTAATTATAAACCACTTGAGTTTATTAATTTAATACATGAATATTTTATATGAAATTAAATTTTTATTGGTGTTTTATTGGTATTTCTTAATTTATCTAGTTTTTATGATATTTTTAAAAAATTATGCCCTGAATATTGTCAAAATAGACATTATAGATTTTATAAATAATCATAAATTTTACTATGTGATATGAAACTCATCTAAATATAAAAAATGGACACCTAATTGGAATAATGTTAAAATTTTCACCCATGTCTCATATATAGATTTATTTTTGGTTTTATATTATTTATATTAAACTTCAATGTTTTACATAAATGATATCTTAGAAAGAGTTAAAAGAGTATTATAAGTGATTAAAGAGAATGATAAGGGTTAAAAATGTAATAAAAATTTGTCAAATAATCATTTTATGAATTTATTTAGGCCAATAGTTATATTATATATATAATACATCATTTTGGAATCAATTTTATTAATATATTAATTTTTATTAATTTAATATTTTGTGTGTTTCCTACTATACCCATTAGAACAACTAAAAAATGAATCTCCTCCCTCATTATATCACACCACCTTGAGCCTTCTTGATTGACCAATCATGTATCATTTATCTTCAAAAAATCCTTTTCCATGTTCTATAGGTTTTCATTCACCAAAAATTTCTACCATAGAAGCAAGAAAGAAAATATGTAAATAAAGTCCAACGAAATAGAGGTAATCTTTTTTTCTATATCATTCAAGGTCAATCATTAGTCTACATACTATTCTTGTGATTTATCAATAATAAAGTAATAAAAATAGTGTCATATATATAATTATAGGTTATTATAGTTATTGTAAAACCATATTCTAGGATTCATCCATTCAAGGAAAACAAAAAACACAGAGTGTGTGTGTACTTATGACATACCATCTCAACACCGTGGTGTAATCATATTTTTATCACCAATTTACATTGATCAATATAATATTGGAAATAATGTATATATATGTTAATAATAACTTGATATTTATGCTTGAAAATTTAATATACTATTCACTTCATTACCCTTTCACCATTAAAGAAATGATATAATCACTAGTGCCTATGCACGACTTACCGTATCCACATCATTATGTGATTCATTTCCCATGTTGACCATGAAATAATGATTATAAAAATTATATTAACATTAATTATGAAAAATATATTTATTATTATTATTTATACATTGGATCTTTAAATAATTATATATAACTGAAACTTCTGTGATAAAACATGTAGTGGGAAATGAATTAGTTGACATCCAAAACAAGGTTAATAATAAAATGTTATTAATAGAAATTTGATAAAATAATATAATATGAACATATATGATATCATAAATAGGAATAATTTTTTGATATATGGTAATAAAATGAATAAAAAAATTATAAATGATATTAAACCACCTCTACAAATTGAAGTGTTAGGTAATTGGTTTCATCCGAATTAAATTTCACCAAGGCATGTTATAGTGATGTACACATTGTTTCATTAATATGGTTTATATACTACCCTATTGAGATATTATAGCCTGAATCATAATATTTTGATGATATTATTAGTTCCAATTAATTTTGGTCATACATAAGAATTATGATTCTATTTCTTAAATGTGGTGTGGGACACTTTTGAATGTTTAATGATTGTTTTCCTTAAGATTGTTTTTAATGAAAAATCATTAGTATTTACATTCATAATCATCAAAACCACATGTTTCTACATATCATTAACTGGGCAATTATAAGGACCCTACATTAAAACATTACTTAATATTGAATTAAATGAATAATTCACATTGAGGATCTTTTCAGGTTTATAGTTTTAGAGAATTAGGGCATAACTATTATATCTCACAAGATTACAAAGTAGACACTTCTACTCAGTTTCAAACATCAAATTAAAACTCTTAAAAAGAAACATTTCTAGTTACATGTTTTAGATAGCTTGTCTTTCCATGATCCCATCTGTGACCGTATTCATCTTTTAGTCCTGTGGAAAACATTTCAAAAACATGGAATGAGCAAAAAAACCCAGTATGGGAAATAAAAATATGGAAAGAAACCCATAGTCCATGTATTCCTAAGAATCAATGAAATCATACATTACTCTTAAATCATAAGAACTTTAACATACCTCATGAAATCACATGATTTATGAATAAATCATAGAAATCATAAGACGTAATGGTAACCTGGGGCATTCATAACATTCTTACGTACGGAGTAATCCTCATGGTTACGTTTGAAATACCCACCACAGTATATTCCCAAAATCTATTCGGATAAACATTAGCATTTAACTCCTTTGCATTACCTAATGCATTGGAGAGCTATATCAGGCTCACCCGCCCTTAGTTTATCACGGAACCACCCGATTTAATAAACATTTCCCATGAACCATAACATAATCATAACACTTAAAACACACATAAAAGAAACATAAAATTTCCAAATTTCAATCACAAGTGATCGCATCATGATATTATCATAAATAAAAACATCCAATAAAATAATTAAAACTCTATGATAGAAAAATCCATTCATATTTTGAAAATACTAAAAGAAGACATTTAAATGGTATTTTAGAATAAAAGTGTCCCATACAACTTTTAAACTTTATAAAGGGTTTTAAAACATTCATGTACATATAAATAAATCCTTAAAACAATTTTTAAAACATTGACATGGATGATAAATGTTTAAAAGAATAATCCTTTAAAACTTTTTAAAACAATGTTTAAATATAAGAGTTATTTTCCATTTGGAACATTTAAATTATAATCCACATGAATGTAGACCATTTTCAAAACATTTAAAATGACATTAGTATAGTCATAGTATGGATATGGAAAGTCAACGGGTCAGTATATACACTTTATAAAAGAATAAAAGTGCATATCATTAAGGAATGTCTCAATGAGAAGAAATGGAGACGTAATCCCAGTCAAGGATCATGCCATTAGAGAAAGGATAATGAAATTAAATAATTATGTGTGAAAAATACAAATACACTAAATATAAGTGGATACTCAGTTTAAAACAATAATATTTGAGCCACACATATTCATATCACGACATAATCAATAAGTAGAGGTTTAACCCAAAGAATTGAAATTGGGTAAAGAAGTTATCTTGAAAAAATTCGACAGCCTAATGGTGTCACATCAAATGTTAGAAAAATAGTTGATGATAGAGATAAAGGGTATCTTATCACTTGTAAATAAAATTTACATCTCCAGAGATATATAAGAATATATCCCAATATAAGAATATGTAATTTAAAAGGAAAAACAAAAATAAGTATTCTAAAAATACGAGGGTGAAAGGTTTCCTTACCGACTTGGGTAACTTTCGAAACGTACACCACATTAATGAAAGACTATACAACATTGATGTAAATAATCATAAATGAAATTATATTTCACAAAGAGTATAATAATGTGCAGTATATACACCACTCAAACGAAATGGTGGCAAATGTAGTATAAATATCACGGGAATAAAAGTGAGATGAAAAACCGCTTACAAAAACACAACAGCCTAACAACGCCACTTAAAACTTCGAAAAATGGATTTATTAGATCAAATAGGGTATCTAATAATATTAACATAAAAATTGCAGTATGTGGAATAAAAAATTACATCCCAAAATATAAAAGATGAGCTTCAAAAAATGACATAAAAGAGATTACTTAAAAAGAATGAGGGAGGTAGGTTCCCTTTACTCAAGTCTGACTTGTCTTGTTCGTTTCATTATATTACTGGATAATAAACATTGGTAAATTTATAATTTCTTAAGGACCTATTTTAATTTTTATTATTCAATTCAAATCACATATTATAATGTTATATTAATCAGTTAATTATGCGAGTACATGTCAGATATTTTTGTCGATGTTTGGTACATGAGTTAAAAATGAACTTGTTTGAAAATGATTGTCCATGTAGTTATAAGTAAATCATCTCCAAGAATAGTATTAATGATTTAAATATCATATATATCTAGTAAATATTTATTTTATACTATTTCATATAATTTGGAGATTAAAATAAATGAAACACACAGTTTATGGAGACGGTAGGCCGTACGTACGAATGAATGCTACTTTCATTTCATTGTCATATTAATGGAAATAAAAATAAATGAGAGATATATATATTATAATTACAGAATAATAAATATGTTATATAGGTCACATATGTTCATTAATTTCATTCTTTATACATTCCATGTATTTCATGAACGAGTCACATCACTTGAGGTGGTGGTAGTCCACAGTTCCTCGTATGAAATTATCGCATTTGCACAACATGAAAAGCATAAATTTATTGTTTAAATAAAAAATACAATAGCCTTTAGAAAACATAAATACCATATATATCATATATATAATATAGAGACATAAAAATGGCAACCATGAAAGGTGTTATGAAATGATTGAACAATCATAATTTCGTGAGGCAGTAATTCACCATCAACCAAAATAGTATGTTATTTAACCATTAGACGGAGGTGTGTGTAAGTGTAGCTCTAATATTTCACATAACAAAATCCTATTATATTTTAGATACTGGGTTTCTTACAAAATAATGTAATAAAAATATTTTAGGGTATTGGAGAAGAAAAATAATACAAATGAACGTAAGAGAAGACATTACCATTAAATCAGGTAACTCACTTTAGTTTGAACAAAAAGGGTTTCTTGATGAGATTTTAGCCTATGGTAAGGCTTCTAGGATGAATTGAGGGATTTAGAGAGATAACATGAGAAGAGTTAGGTTGATCCAATGTCTTGAATGGAGTGGGTAAGGGGGTAGAGGTGGGGGCCTTTTATAAGATGGAGGAGGGGCACTCTTGGAAAGTCTTGAAAAGTTATTTTATTATAAAATGATTTTCGGATATTAAAGGTCCGGAAATTATATATTTCTAGGATAAGGTGATAAGGGTTATAAGTCCACCAATACAATAGGTTTTTGACAAGTTTATGTCTTATATTTTACCTTATCTTCTCATTTTATTTAAATCATTCATTAATGAGGTAATCACTGCATCATCATTGTGTCATAAATAAATTTATTTATTTAATGTCTAAAAATTATTAAAAATATATCATGATGTAGGAAATGTTATTATCATTCTAATGAATATTTATAGTAAAAAATATGACTGGTATAACCCCATGTAAAACTTTTTTTAGTAAAATAATACATGTTTGTGACACTTTTATTTTTCCTTTAAATAAAAAGTTTTTAATGTCATTTTCAATCCCAAATGTCTCCATGGGGTCCCAAGATGACCCAAGTATTTTCGTGGTCGGCCATGAATTATCCAATAAGTGCAGGAAAAGTGTAAACGCAATTTAATATTATTATATCATTATATTTACCTTAAATTACACTAATTACCTTTAATCGTTATTAAGAAAACTTAAAAGTTATTATTTACCAGAAAATTATTTTAATCCCATTGAACCACATTTTACATCCTAATGAAAAAAATGTATGTCAGATTTATGAAATTCAAATCAAAGATGTGGTAAAATTTCATTTAAACGAAAAATCATTTTTTTAACTACCTCTTAGTGGTTTCACTATTAATAAAAAATTGATATTTTCCAGAAAAATACCAAAAATTCACCCTATGCTATATTTGATTTTCCAAATTCAAAAATGTTGTCCATTTTACCAAATTCAAAATATAAAATTTGAATTAATTATATTTATAATTTATTCCCATTGTCATAAAAATAACATGCTTTTAAGAAAAAATATTTATCAAAAGATTAACACTTGTTTATGTCTGATTTCAATGTGAAATTATTTAAAATGTCCTACATTGGATTAAATGGGAAAAATATAATTTAACAACACTTTAAAAACAATAAAAAAATATAATCTATGAATATAAATAAATTAGATTAAAAAGAGGTTTTGAATTAAAAGACAACATTTTCTATAAAATTGAT
Organism: Viscum album; assembly: GCA_963277665.1. NCBI lineage: Eukaryota > Viridiplantae > Streptophyta > Magnoliopsida > Santalales > Viscaceae > Viscum > Viscum album. The sequence continues at coordinate 573,520,903 of OY728161.1, read as the reverse complement.
CTTTATTGATAAAATAACAAAAATTTACTCAAAGTAAATTTTGATGTCCAGATTCTAAAGAAGGATTTTAATTTGTCAAATATATCATATAAAATTTTCAAAAATATATTTAAAAAGGGTTCTCCATCAAATGGAGGTTAATAGACCTTTTAAAGAATATTAGAAGATTTATGCTTAAAATTGGATTCATTTTCATTTTAAGCCTCTAACATTTATTTGGAAAAATGAAAAAATATTGGAAAAGCATATATAATAATTTGGGAGTTAGTTATATTCATTCCTTCCATTAAAATGGCTAGGCGTTAAATACCATTTAAAATAATATTATAATATTATTAGTGTGCAATGTAAGATTTCAAAGAAACTCATTGTTGCATATTGGGTACACCATTGAACATAGCATTCCCTTTATAGTAATATTAATATTTTATTCACAAATATAAATAAATTTGAAAATGTAAAAAAATTTATTTACCTGGGGTGTTACATCATTCCCCCCTTTTGGGAATTGAGTCCTCGCAATATTAAAATTGGGCTCGGAAACATCATTGAAGGTCCGACATCGGAACAAGAGTCAGGAAAAATATCACTTTAAAATAAATAAAGAGAAGTACAAAGGTCAACTGAGTTAACCCATACCAGGATTCCTTGAAAACATGGATATGGAAGAAAAAACAAAGGGTTATGTTTTGATGGAGAGTGATTGAAAACATGATTAATAGAATGTTAACTACCAGAAAATCACAAACTTGTGATAGGTTAAATAGTATTTGAATAACCATTAGGAAAATTTAACATACAAACTTTGTGTTTTACATTACATTCCATTGAGGATTTTATTTATGATCTTAACTAAATCATAATGAAACATACCTACTTGTCATGTGGACATTCATCTCTTCTGTATATCTTACACAAACTCATATTTTCTCCAAAAGACGAGTATTTAGGATGAATATTTTACATTAAATGTGATATATTCAACTTCTAGAGAATCACCTAATCCACAAAAGAGAACTACAATTTTCCCATGTCATTAGACCAAAACCAAAAAAAAAGATTGTTATTACGATATGAGATAATACCCAAAAATGTAAATCCTTTAAACAGATAATCTATTTTGAATCTCCAATATTTGTCCAATAAAACCGAATTGTCAAAAAAGACCATTCGATAAACAATTGTCTAAAAAATTATTCAAAGTAATCCAAACTAATATTGAAACCCAAATATCTGAATGATTTAATCACATAGTCTTCCAAGATGAATCTTAACATTTATCTCCAAATAACATCAGTTAATCACAATGTCTCTTATTGAAATGTAATTAACCTAATTATATATTCTCCATGATAGGTTAATCATTTTAATAAATAAATAAAAATCATCATATGTCCAAAATAAAAACAAATAATCTTCCAAACTAAAATTTCAACCATTATTCCATGATTTAAATACTATAGTATTCTATCTTCCTTAGGGATATAGTGTTTCCTCAAAAGATAGAACGTCTTTTAAAACAACGTTTATCACATAATCAACAAATCATTTTCATATACTATGTAATTCCATTTGATGAAACATAAATTCTCAAAATCAAATTATTCTTGTTCTATAAAATCATCTAACTAAAAATAATTTGTCATAATAATCAAGGACTTAATGTAGTCTAGTGGTAGGCGAGAAATGCCAGTCGCACTTTGGTTGTGGGTTTGATTCCCGCAGCTTCGTCTGATGTGATGGGTTGTCACACGGTCTGTGTGTTTTCCTTTTTCCAAAAACTATATAATTCTTAAAACATTCCCCAAAAAGAGATAAAATCTTCAAAAATAAACATAACATAATTAATCTCAAGTTTATCTCTTGCCTTTAATTTTCTATCATAACATATAGTAACCCATAATTACGTCAAATGTAAGGATCATATAAACCCTAGTGATTACCTTTATAATTATTACCTGAACATCCACATAGAGTTGTTTCTCTCGTACATGATCCATTAAGGAACTCACCAAGGTTCAAGTGGTTAATCATGACCCATGATTGTTGGTTTATAATAACCAAGATATTTCTCATTGAATCCCCCATTTCATCTAGTTTCTTAATCAGATAACCACAACAGTTTCCTTCAAACCCATTGTCACTTTGGTGCCTGCTAGATCCATCCATGTACTAAACCAAAAATGTCAATGTGAGTATATCAACCAAATCATCATGTACTAATGAGGAAGATAAACACTATTATATAATTATTCATTTACTTTATCTTATACAATGACTCTTTTTGAAATCCTAACCATTATTGTAATGTCACTTATCCTTAAAAAATACACTAACCTCCAAAGTTATCTAAACCGACCTTTGATACCAACTTTAAGGACCCAACCTTAAAGTGTTACTTAATATTTAATTAAATGAATTATTCACATTGATGATATTTTCAGGTTTACAGTTTTAGGAATTAGGACATAAAAAATAAATCTCACAAGATTACAAAGTAGACACATATACAAATTTTCGATCATAAAATAAAAACCCATAAAAAGAAACATGTCTAGTTCCATAATTTAGATAGCTTGTCTTTCCTTGATCCCATCCTTGACCCTATACATCATTCTGTCATGTGGAAAACATTTCAAAAACCTGGGATGAGCATAAAAAGCTCAGTAAGGTATATAAAAATTTAGAAAGAAAACTTTATTCCATGTATACATAAAAATCATTGAAATCATACTTTACTCTTAAAACATAAGCACTTTAACATACCTCATGAAATCATAAGATTTATGAACAACTCATAGAAATTATAATATGTAAAGGTAACTTGAGGCATTCGTAACATTCTTACAAAGGGAGTAACCCTCATGGTTACGTTTGGAATACCCACCACAGTATATTCCCTAATTCTTTTCAGAGAATCCTTAGCGTTTAACTGCTTCAAATTACCCAATGCATTAGAGATCTATATCGGGCTCACCCGCCCTTAGTTTATCACGGAACCACCCGATTTCATAAACATTTCCCAAGAACCATAACATAATCATAACACATAAGACATGCATAAATGAAACATAAAATTTCCACATTTCAATCACAAGATATCACGTTATGAAATTATCATAAATAAAAACATCCAATAAAATCATTAAAACTCTCTGAGATAAAAATCCATTTATATTTTTAAAATATTTAAAGAATACATGTAAAAGATATTTTAGAATCAAAGTGCCCCAGACCACTTAGAAAATTTTGAAGGATTTTAAAAACATTCATATCCATATAAATAAATCCTTAAACCCATTTTTAAAACCTGGAAAATGGATGATAAATGTTTAAAAGAATAAATCTATAAAAATATTTAATACAATGTTTTAATAAAATTGTCCTTTTCCGTTTTGAACATTTAAATTATAAGCCACATGAAAGTATAACATTTTCAAAACATTTAAAATGACTTTAGTATTGACATAGTATGGATATGGAAATTCTAAGGGGTTGTATGTAATCTTTATAAAATTATAAAAGTTCATATCATTATGGAATGTCTCAATGAGATGAAATAGAGACGTAATACCAATCAAGGATCATGCCATAGAGCAAGGATAAAGAAATGACATAATTATGGGTAAAAAATATAAATACCCCAAATATAAGTGGATACTTAGTGTAAGAAAATCATATGTAATCCACATGTATTCATAGCATGACATAATCAATAAGTAGAGGTTTATCCCAAAGAATTGAAATTGGGTTAAGAAGTTCCTTTGCAAAAATTTGATAGCCTAACGGTGTCACATCAAATTATAGAAAAAGAGTTGATGAGAGAGATAAATGGTATATCATAACATGGACATAAAATTTATAGAAACAATGATATATAAGAACATATCCCAATATAATAAGATGTAATTTAAAAGACAAAACAAAAATATGTCTTTTAAAAATAGGAGGGTGAAAGGTTCCCTTACCGACATGGGTAACTTTTCCAAAAGTAAAACCCATCAAAGAAGGACTATACAACATTGATGTATTTATTAATAAACGAAATTATACTACACAAAGAGTAGAATAATGGGCAGTACATACACAACTCATACAAAATGTTGGAAAATGTAGCATAAATCTCACGGAAATAAAAGTGAGATGAAAAACCCCATGCGAAAAATCGGCAGCCTAACAACGCCACTTAAAACTTCCAAAAATGGATTTGTGAGATAAAATAGGGTATCTTATAATATGAACTTAAAAAGTACATAATTATTAATATAAAAGAAAATCCTCAAACAAAATAAATATGACCTTAAAATAAATTACATAAAAGAGAGTACTTAAAAAGAAAGTGAAAGGTAGGATCCCTTACCTCGTGTCTGACATGTCTTGTTCATTTCATTATATTCCTGAATAATAAACTTTGGTCAGTTTTTAATTTCTTAAGTAAATCATTTAATATTTATTATTCAATTTATATCACATATTATAATGTTATAATATTATGTTAATTATGAGAGTTCATATCGGATGTTTTTGTCGATGTTTGGTACATGAGTCAAAAATGAACTTGTTTGAAAATGATTGTCCATGTAGTTATAAGTAAATTATCTCCATAATAGTATTAATGATTTAAATATAATATATATCCAGTAAATATTCCTTTTATACTATTTCATATAATTTGAAGATAAAAATAAATGAACCGCACGGTTCATGGAGACGGTATACTGTACGTACGCATGAACACTACATTCATTTCATTGTCATATTATTGGAATTAAAAATAAATGAGATATATATATATTATAATTACAGTATAATATATATGTTATATAGGTCACATATTATCATTAATTTCATTCATTATACATTCCATGTATTGCACTAACGAGTCATATCACTTGAGGGGGTGGTAGTCCACACTTCCTCGTATGAAATTATCGCATTTGCACAACATGCAAAGAATAAAGGTCTGTTTTAAATATAAAATACATAAGCATATAGAAAACATAAATATCATATATATCATATATAAAATACAGTGACATCATAATGGCTACCATTAAAGGAGTTTAGAGAATATTGAATAATCATCGTTTCGTGAGGCAGTAATTCGCCATCCACAGAAAAAATATGTTCTTTAACCATTAGATGGAGCTGTGTGTAAGTATATCTCTAATAATTATCATAAAAATATCCTAGTATATTGAAGATACTGTTTTTGTAACAAAAAATATGAATAAAAATAGTTTAGGGGGTTGGATAATCAAAATAAAACAAACGAACATAAGAGAAGCCATTACCTTTAAATCGGGTAACTCCCATTGGTTTGATCATAAAGGGTTTCTTGAAGAGCATTCAGCCTAAGGTAATGCTTCTAGGATGAAGAGAGGTATGCAGAGAGATAAAATGAGCATAGTTTGGTCAATACAAAGGATTGAGATGTGTGGGTAACAGGGTAGAGGTGGGGGCCTTTTATAAGAGGGAGGTAGGGCACTCTTGGAATGTCTTGAAAAGTTACTTTATTATAAATTATTTTCAGATATTAAAGGTCCCAAAATTATATATTTCAAGGATATGGGGATAAGGTTTCGAAATCCACCCATCCAATAGGTTTTTGACAAGTTTATGTCTTATATTTTACCTTATCTTATCATTTTATTTAAATCATTCATTAATGAGGTAATCACTGCATCATCATGGTTTCATAAATAAATTTATTTATTTAAAGTCTAAAAATTATAAAAAAAATATCAAGATGTAGGAAATATTTATATATTTTTAATTATATTTATATTTAAAAATATGACTTCTATATCCATGTGTAAAAATTGTTATAGTAAAATAATACATGTTTGTGACACTTTTATTTTTACTTTAAATAAGAAGTTATTAATGTCATTTTCATACCCAAGTGTAACCATGGGGTCCTCAAGTTGACCCATGGTTTTTCATGGTCTTCCATGACTTATCCAACAAGTGTAGAACATGTGTAAAGGCAATTTCATATTATTATATCATTATATTTACCTTGAATTACATTAATTACCTTTAATCGCGATTAATAAAACGTAAATGTTACTATTCACCAAAAAATTATTTTAATCCCATTGAACAAAATTTTACATCATAATGACAACCATGTGTGTCAGATTTTTTAAATTCAAACATAGGTGGTAAAATTTCATTTAAACCAAAAATTATTATTTTTTACTACCACTTAGTGGTTTCAATATTCATCAAAAATTGTTGTTTTTATGAAAAATACTAAAAATTAACCCTAAGCTATATTTGATATTCCAATTTCAACAAATGATTTCCATTTTACCAAACTAAAAACATAAAAGTTTCATTAATTAGCTTTATAATTAATTCCAGCTGTCAAAACAAATAACGTGTTTTTTAGAAAAATATTTATCAAAAGATTGACATTTGTTTATGTCATACTTCAAAGTGAAATTAATTACAATGACCAAAATTGGATTAAATGGTAAAAATATATTTTAACTCCATATTAAACACAATTGAAAAGATAATCTATCCATATAAATAAATTAGATTAAAAGGAGGTTTTGAATTAAAATAAAACATTTTCACTAAAAATGACCTTTATCAGAAAAATAACAAAAATTTACCCAAAGTAATATTGAGGTCCAAATTTTAAAGAAGTATTTTATTTTGTCCAATATAATATATAAAACTTTGAAAAGTATATTTAAAAATGGTTCTCCTTCAAAAGGCGGTTAATCGACCTTTTAAAGAATATTAGAAGATTTATGCTTAAAATTGGATTCATTTTCATTTTAAGCCTCTAAAATTTATTTCCATAAATAAAAAATATTTGACAAGAATATATAATCATTTGGTATTTAGTTCTATTCATTCTTGAAATTACATTGGATATGCGTTAATTACAAATTAAAATAATATTATTATATAATTAGTGTGCAACGTAAGATTTCAAAGAAACTCATTGTTGCGTATTGGGTACGCCATTGAACATATAATTACCTTTATAGTAATATTAATAATTTATTAACAAATATAAATAAATATGAAAATGTCATATTCATTATTCACCTAGGATGTTACAGTAATTATTAATGAATTTTTATTATTTGATCAATATGTACATTTGATATGGCCTATTAATTTTTAATTAAATCGAGTACTTGATATAAGGAATAATTTTGAATGGAAATGTTAGTTAGGAAGAATACATTATATTGCCTCTCATTGATATAAATTATATAATGATGAAAATAAATATAAAATATAAAATTGGTTTATACATATTGTTTTAAACCATATTTTTAAAATTATGGATTGAATATGTATTTTTCCCTTTGATAGGTTTTCCTATAAAAAACAATATCCATTATAGATATTTCTGTTATTTTTTTTTATAACTAATATTTTTATATGTTAAAAAATAAGAATGAATTTCAAGAATGGCCCTGATTTTTCAATGTATTATTTATTTATATTATATGGATTAAATTTGAGACCATGTGCTAAGACAGAGTGAGAATTCGAGTCCAAGTGTGCCAGAACAATTGCTTTAAACTATTTTACTTTTAATACAATTTATGTAGTGTTTTCCTAAAAATGTGGAATTACCATTAAATAGATTCCTAGATTTTAAATAAGAAGTTTTTCCACAAAATCGTAAATTGATTAATTTCCTTATTCGGCAATAGTTTTTCTCTTTGGTCAATAAGATGGACTAGTTGTTCCTTAAAAGATATATTCTCTTCTAACTAAACTACTTTGGGGATCAAAACATGACATGGATCTGGAATATACTTTCTCAACATTAATGCATGAAAAATATTTGGTTCCTGGGATAAACATGGAGGTAAAGACACTATGTACACAAAATATCTGACATTATACATGATTTTATAAGGTCCAATGAACCTTATACTTAATATTCCCTTCGTACCAAAACACATCACACATTTCCCTAGAGAATTGATATGAAAGACATTATCATCTACATCAAAAGAAAGATCCTTCCTCTATTTATCCACATAACATTTAAGACTACTCTGAGCTGTTCTCATGTCCTTATAATTCATGGAAACTATTTCTTCTATCACTTCTACCAATTCTAGTCTCATTAGTTTCTATTCCCCTACTTCATCCCGAAAAGATGGTGTTTGACACCGGTTCACATATAATTCCTCAAATTGGGACATCTTTATTCTATAATGAAAACTGTTATTATACGAAAATTAGAAAAATGATGTTGGTTGCAAAATCCCTGTTAATCCAATGAGAAACCACGTAACATATCCTCCATGGTCTAAATTGTTTGATCTGGAATCCCATCTGATTGAGGATTAAAAGTTGTACTAAAATTTAATTTAGTACCCAATGTCTTCTGAAATCCATTATAAATGATAGAAGTAAATCGGGGATCACGGTCAGATACAATGGATAGGGGAACTCCATGAAACTAGTGATTCACATTAACATACAACTGAGAATATCGATATAGAGACATAATATATTGAATAAGAAGAAAATATATAGATAGTCAACTAATAAATAATAACCCAGATTACATTATTAAAATTATATTTTGTTGGTAATCCCCCAATGAAGTCCATGGATATATTTTCCCATTTCCACTCTGGCACCAGTATTGACTAAAGCTCCCTTTCAGTAAATGCCACTCTGCATTAACATACTGATAATTCAAACACTTCAAAGTAAATTCATCAATATCTCTTTTCATTCCATCCCACCAGTAATACTTTTAAAGATCACTATGCATCATAAAAAATCCTAGATAAAATTATAACAATGTAATATGAGCATCATATAATAAATCATTCCTAATGTTTGAATAATAAATAATACATAATATCTTCCCAAACCCCAAAAAACAATCATTATTAATGTTAAAATATGGAAACATACCCTACTGAAACAACTCTACCATTCAATGAAACTCATTGTCTTCCTTCTGTGCTGGCTTAATTCTGTCTGATAGAAATGATTTCACTAACACATGAAAAAATAGTGGAATTTCCCACACCATCAACTATGACACCAATGTTTATCAAATCAAAACCCAAATGATCTCATTCCAAATGTAGCATGGTTAATGAAGCATTACATTTTATACTCAAAGCATCATTCACATTATTTTACTTTCCTGGATTGTAATGGTTCATGAAATCATAATTGTTGATTAATTCTATCCATCTCATATATCTCATGTTTAATTATTTCTGACAGAATATATACATTAAATGTTTTTAGTCAGTATATATTTCCCATTTTACTTCATACAAATGATGCCTCAAATTTTTTTTAAAAAAACAACACCAACTAATTCAAAATCATGTGTATGGTAATTTAAATCGTGAGGTTTCAACTGAAGTGAAGCATAAGCAATTACCAGATCAATCTACATAAGGAGACTTCCATGTCCTTTCAAAGAAGAATTATTGTAGATAACAAACACAACATTTCTAGAAGGAAAGTCCAAAACCAGTTCATTCACCAATCATCTTGTCAATTTCTGAAAACAATCTTCACATTATTTTTTACAAATTAACTAAACGCCTTTTCTAGTCAACTTAGTTAGTGGTCTAGATAACTGTGAAATAATTTCAAATAACCACTTGTAATATCCTTCCAAATAAGAAAACTACGGATCTCATTTATATATGTAGGTCTTGGCCATTCTTCGACATATTTTATTTTAGCGTGATCAACAGTTATGCCATATTTTTAAATATTGTGACCATGGAATGAAATTTTTGTATCCAAAACACACACATGTTGAATTTCCCAAACAGGTTCTTTTCTATTAAGGATTGAAAGACAACCATTAAATGAATTTCATGTCCCTCTTTACGTTGGTAAATACCCAAAATATCATCAATGAACACAACCACAATATTATCCTAGAAAAATTATATTCGAATGTTCTATGAATACAATAGGTGAATTTCTTAATCCAAAAGGCATAACAATAAATTAATAATGACCATATCTAGTAGGGAATGTTGTCTTCGGAATGTATGATTCCTTTACATTCAATTTATGGTACCCTCAATCAATTCAATATTTGAATAATATTGTGATCTTTGGAGATGATCAAACAAATCATCTATAAGAATAAATGGATAATTTTTCTTAATAGTTGCGTTATTCAATGCTCTATAATCAATGCAATGTCTCATTGAACAATCATTTATTTTAGACAAAATATAGGATCACCCTATGGTGATGTGTGAGGTTGAATGAAACATCTATCTAATAAATTTTGTAATTTCTTATTTATCAATAAATGTTCAATTTGAGCCATTCGATAAGGTGGTTTTAAAATTTTCATAGAATCACGAATTAAGTCAACAATAAATTCAACTTCCCGTGCAGGTATTATACCAGGGAACTCATCCGAAGAAACATCAAGATACTCATTTACCACTAGATCTTCATTAATCTGAATAGTTCCATTGTTTTCAAAAATATGTGCAAGGTAACATTCAATTCCATATTTTACTAGTTTCTCTTCTTCCAGATATTTTATAAAAAATAAGGGATCATTATTGTACACCAACTAAAAAACATTCTGAAATGAAACATCTATAGCTCTACTGTAAATCTTATCATGTTAAATAGAATTCCAATCCATAACCCAAATAATATGATACTATACTAGAGGCAAAATAATATGGTTTTCAGGGAGATGTTATCTGTCCACAATAAAAATAAGGTTCTTATAATTTCTTTTTGTCTAAAAATTTCTACCCGGTATTTTTCCCATATGTAAATAATTTATATCTTCAGATGGAATTAACAACTTAAATGAAAAGTTCATAGAAATTAATGATTGTGTAGACCCTAAAAAATCACACATTGTAATAATCCGAAAAAACAAACAGTGTACATGATACTACTTCATTTTACGGCCCCACATCTGCTGAAGTAGTTTCAAAGAATTTCACCACTCCGTTATGGTTGTAGTCTGGCAGATTTCCCTTAGTTGAGATCTTCTTTGGACAGTCATTTTCATAATGACCCATTTATTTGAACCTAAAACATTTTACTGACTATAAATTAGAATTTTTCTTACCACTAACCAGATCTTTTTTATTGCAATTATGAGCCTTCTGTCCCTTTTTACGACATCAATAGCACCTACCAAAATTCAAAATACAATCCATTTCATGGTTTATACCACAAATTCCACAAACTATAATCTAATGATTCATATCGTCAGACTTTATTGAAGAGTTATTCCCTTTTATCTGCTACCCCATGCTCTTATTTTGTTGTTTTTCAAAGAACACTTGATTATCAGAAAACTCCATTTCCACCGTCTCCACACATCGAAAAATATTTTCATCACTGTTGAGCTAATGATAAGCTAAAAACCATCGAAACATTGGCATTAATCCTAAATAAAACAGTCGATTTTAATATGATTATCTCAAATAAAATTTGGAGTATACCTTTCCAGTCAATTAAATTTTGTTTTTTATGTAGCAACTGAGTCATCTTCCTGCCTCTATTCTATGATTTTTCTTCATCCTAATACGAACAATATTAGTTAATATATTCTCAAGAAAAAATCCTTTGAATTCATCCAAATCTAGATCATCAATCTCCTCACTATCCCTGATATTTTTCACCATCGAACACCACTGATCGACTTTACCTTTAAAATGGTAAACAATAAGACTATCCTTTTGATGTTCAGAACACACCATAACATAAAATATTGTCTCTGGTTCTTTAATCCAGACTTCAGCTAGTACAGGGTTAGATGATCCTCTGAATGAAGGGGGATGTCACCTCAGGAAATGCTCCACTACAGACATGTTCCTTCGTGGTTGATCTGGCTGATATCGTCCATGGATACCATCAAAATTGACAGCCTAAATCAATTATTCCATCAAAAAAACTATTTAGTTCCAATTTTGAACATCTTAGTTTGCTAATTTGGATGGTTTTCTTTCTCCAGATGCCTCCTCATCATAGCTTCAATGTTTCCACTACAGAAAACAATTATGAACACTGAAATATCTTAGGTGAAGCGACATGGTAATCTGTAAATGCTACATCATTTCACTATTAACATAAATTAATTTATGGGTATTTATTAAACAATATATTATCTCTTAAAGATTCATAAACTGACATCTAATACCAACTATACGGACTCAGCCTTAAAGAATTACATAATCATGAATTAATTCGATAATTCATATCGAGGTTCTTTTTAGGTTTAGTGTTTTAGGGAATTTAGCCCTGCATATTACATTGCATCCCAAAAATTATAAATTAGACACTTCTACTGTATTTCTATTTTTAATAAAATAAAAAATAATTAAAAAAATTCATGATGTGTTCGATGTTTTAGATAGCATGACTTTTCCTTGATTGCATTCTTGACACTATTCATCATTATGTCCTGTGAAAAAGATTTCAAAACTAGGGATGAGCCTAAAAACCACAGTAAGGGAAATAAAATAATGAAAGATAATATTATTTCATCAAAAGAAATGATTTTTAGCATGCCTCATTTAATCATAAGATTTATGAATAACACATAGTAATCAAAAATCATAAAGGTAACTTGTAGCATCTATAACATACTTATATTATAGTGTTCACAGCCACCTATGGAGTTTCATTTAAAATAACAATTACTATATATTCCTTAAATATATTAGAATAAATATTCAAATTTTCCCATGTCACAATACACAATGCACTAGAGAGATATCATAAGCTCACCCAACCATGGTTTATCATGGAAGTAATTATATGCGTAAATAACGCCCAAGAACCATAACACATTCATAACACATAAAAAAATTAACGTAAATATAAAATTTCCAAATTTCAAAAAAAATATATCATTTACATATATTGAAATGAAAAATCCATTATAGAAAGCACATGAGCCTCAGACCAGTTGGTTATGTATCCTTAAGTGCATCCACAAGACCCAGGTTAAAAACCAGGTAGAGACATATTTCTAGGATACTATATGATTATTGTAGCAAACACTATAGCAAGAACTGTAGGAGTACTGTACACTGTGTGGGTACTGTAGCAGAACTATACACTGTATCGGTACTGTAGAAGAACTGTACACTGTAACAGTATTGTAGCAGAACTATACACTATGCGGGTGCTGTTATAGGCACTGTAGTTGTTTATGGAGAAGGTATTGTTTGGTACTATAGAAGCTGAAACTATTCACCTTGGGCCACCGGTTTGTGCTTGGAGTCCTTAAGGATTTTGGGCCACCCATGCCTTCGGGTTAGTAGGGATCTCGGGCCACCTTTAAGGTCCTCGGGCCACCTCAAGGCCTTTGGGCCACAAGCTGTTTCCCCAGACACATTAAAAAAAAGAAACAGCCCCAGAAGATGATTCAGAGCAGGCAAACATACTAGAGAAGAGCCAAATGGATTGTTATAATGAGAGGGTATGGCTCTGTTATCGGTACTAGCTTGTGCTTTCACGAGAAGCCTAGCCATATAGCCCTGAAAAGGTGGAGGGCTACTATCATGATGCAGATGCTGGGTTGGGGATGTTCCTTGTAGATAGTCTGGTTTAATTCCCTATAGCCTTCGGGTCATGAAATCTCTAAAGCCTATGGGCCCTATATTCTCTAATCCTACGGGCCTTATAAGGGTTCCCCCTCATCCAATGAATGAGGGGTTATCAAAAATCAGTAAAAATGATTGCCTTTAAGAAATTCAGGCATTATCAAAACCATAATCAATACTAAAAAATGTAAATGAGTATATGGTATTCATTTTACATTTAAAATCATTATGACTTGTTAAGGAAGCCAATGATCAAATAATACTCACAGTGGCATAAATGTCGTAGTCACAGCTTATGTAAAAAGGTAACATTCAATTTTTTCATTAATTAAACTTCCATAGAGAAAAAGAATCATTTTTAATTATTTCATAATGGAAAGGGGTTGATACACCATATAAATGAATGTCTTACATAAAACAAAATATGCCTCAATGAAAGGATATTGAGACAAAATCCCTTACCCCATGTCTGACTTGACATGATCATTCTATAATCTAATAAATAATAAAATAAAGTTAATTTATAATTTCATTAGAACCTTTTCCAAGTTTATTATTCATTTTATATCAATTATTACCTTGCTATAACAATTATAATATTATATGAGTTATTATCGGACATTTTGTTGATGTTAAAAACATGAGTAAAAAATGAACATCTTATAATTACATGTTATTGATGTGGTAAATGGTCCATTATCTATAGAATGATATTCATGATTTAGATATCATATATATCATATATATATATATCTAATATATATATATATCTAATATATATATATATATATATATATGTATTTATAATAGTACATAACATTTGGAGATAAGAAATGAAATGCACCGTTCATGGAGACGGTAAGCCGAAAGCAAGCTACAATTCTACATTCATTTATATTTCATATTTAATGTAATGAAAAATTAATGATACATCGATATATTATAATTCCAGTATAATATCATATATAGTTTCATTCACTCTATCTTTTATATGTTCCATGTATGGCATGAACGAGTAATATCACCTTCAGTGGGCGGTAGTCCGCACTTCCTCAAAAGAAATTGTCGTATTAACCAACTTTGGAAACCAGAAATGAAATATATAAATTAAAAATATAGATAAATAGAAACAATATAAATATAAAATATATAAAATATAATTAAATTTCCATCTTAATGTCCCTAATAAGAGGTGTTATGAGAGAATTGAATTATCATCATTTCATGAGAAAGTAGTTCGTCATCCATAGAAACAGTATGTTCTTTCCCCATTAAATGGTGGTTTGTGTAAGTGAATTTCGAATAATTATCATAACAATTACCTAGTATATTTAGGATATTGGTGTAGTTATAAATTATAGGAATAAAAAGAGTTTTGGATGATGACGATGTTAAATAAAACCAAAGAACTTAGGATAAGATGTTACCTTTAAACCAGGTAACACTCTTTGGTTTGAATCGAAATTATAATGTGAAGTGTCTTCTGACTATGGTATGGATTATAAGAGAATGATAGGTATAATTAGAGCTTATTTGGAAGAGGTTTATGAGCCAAGAGGCTTGAGAGGTGTGAGTAATGGGCTAGAGGTGAGATTTTTATAAGGTGGAGGAGGGGCTCTTTAGAAAAGTTTTAAAATTTGATTTTATTATATAATGATTTTTGGTTTCTAAAGGTCCAAAATTCATTAAAGTTGAAAATAATATGACTCCTATCAGAAATAAGATCATCCAAGAAGAATAGTAATTGATTTGGATATTTCATTAATCCTTAT
This sequence comes from Viscum album, assembly GCA_963277665.1. NCBI lineage: Eukaryota > Viridiplantae > Streptophyta > Magnoliopsida > Santalales > Viscaceae > Viscum > Viscum album. The sequence continues at coordinate 573,505,554 of OY728161.1, read as the reverse complement.
AATCTGATTGATTTAAATCCTTCATTAATGAGGTAAACACTACATCATTATTGTGTCATAAATAATTTTATTTATTTGATGTCTAAAAATTATAAAAATAATAACATGATGTAGTAAATCATTTTAGCTATCAAATTAATATAAATAGTCTATGAGATAACTTGTATTACCCCATGTAAGAATATATTTACTAAAACATATATGTTTATGTCATTTTTATCATTACATTAAATTAATTAATAATAATTGACATTATCACTCTTATGTGACTCCATGGGATCCCAAAATCAATCCACGGATTTCCATGGTTGGACATGTATCACAGAATAGTATTAGAACACATGTTATGATAATTTAATATTATAATAATATTTTTTATCCTTCTGTACTAGATTTCCCCATTAACCATGGAAAATACAAGTAAAAAAGTTACTATTTGCCTAATTTTTTTCATGTTATTGAACCACATTTTAATTACATATAGAAACCATGATTTTAAGATTTTTGAAAAACAATTCACAGAAATGATAAAATTTTATTTAAATGAAAAAGTCAGATTTTTAACAACTAATAAGTGTTTTCACTATTAATAAAAAATTGTAGTTTTTCAGAAAAATACCAAAAAATTTGACTAAGCTATATTTGATATTCCAAATTATAAAATGATAACTATTTAAATTAATTAAAAACATAAATGTTGGATTAATTAATTTAATATTAATTCTATTTGTCCAAACAAAAAAAACAAGTTTAAAAAAATAATAAAAGTCAAAACATTGACAATTGTTTATGTCCAATTTCCTAGTTAAATTATTTCCAATAACCCAAATTATATTAAAAGTTAAAAATATAATCTCATTATGCTTTAAAAAAATTAAAATGATAATCTATCGATACTAATAAATTAGATTAAAAGGTATTTTTGAATTAAAATACATTATTTTTCACTATTTATTAAAAATTAATTTTATACCAAAAATACCAGAAATTTACCCACTGTAAATTTTTATTTCATGATTCTAAAGAAGAATTTTATTTTGTCAAATAGATCATATAAAAGTAACCAAACTACATTTAATGAATGTTCACCATTAAAAGGTGTTCAATCAACCTTTTGAACAATATTATTGAATTTATGCTTATAATAAGATTCATTTACATTTTAAGACTCTAACATTTATTGGATAAATGTAAAAACAATTAAAAAACATGTTTATTCTTATATTAGATAGTTCTGTTCATTCTTCCCAATACAACATTTAGTCGTTAACCGCCATTTATAATAATATTATATAAACATTTTTTAGTGTTACCCAGCTTTGTGTGCAACATGAGATTTTGGAGAAACCAATTGTCGTGTTTCGAGTAAGACATCAAACATAGAATCCCCTATTATGTAAAATTAATATTTAATTCAAAAATATTAATGAAAATGAAAATTTATTTCTCATTATTTATTTTTTATGTTACAAGTAATGTGTGTGTGTACAAGTATATAGTTAATGACTCCCATTTTAGTTATTTTCCTAAATGGTTCTAGTCACCCACCCCCTTCCTATTGGATGTAGGTTTGGGTACTTTTATAATAGGACCCACATGGACATGTCAAGACAGAGTGGTATTAGAGTTTGTTAGTTCAAATATAAGAATATTATTATATGATATTTGTTTCGGGAAATAGTGTTAAGTGTTTTGAGTTAAGCTTTTGAGATAGAGAATACTGTGTTGGTGTGGAGAACAATGTATCCATACACCAAGACTCTGATAACATAATTTTTGACTCAGTACATGAGAACATTGATTACAGTTAATATAATCATACATGCATCATATATGAGTGGGTAAGGTTCTATGTCATTCTTGATTTAGCTCTCCCGATATACTCATTGGCCATGATACATCTTTATTGTTGCAGGATTCCCCCATGACACATAATATCTTAGATTTTCTAGATTGATAATGAGGATGACCTGTAAAGTGATGAGGAATAGATACAAGGACCAGTTCTATAGGTGTTACCTCTAGGTGGTGCACCAGTTATACCACCACCTATAAAGATGCATGTGGTACCTGTATTAGTAAAAAATGAGTATAATAGGATGAGAACACTTAATTAGTTTCAGAGATAGAGACCCATTTGGTTTTGACATGAACCCAAACCTCAGGCGGTTGAGGATTGCCTTAATGTGGGGCCTGAGTTTTCCATTTAGTCAGGATGCTAGTGGATCATATGGTTGTCCTATGGGAAATTATTCAATATAGCTAGGCAGGGTGGTGCTATAGTTTGGATATTAAGACTCATAATAATGTGACTATTTGATATATATATTTTTAGAATCTTTTCAAAGAGGATTCCTCCCATGTTTGTGATGATAGATGTGCATATTCAAGACCTTATTCTACTTCAACAGGGATGTATATAGTGGCTGATTATTCATCAAGGTTCACCAATCATTATTGGTACTCAGTGGATGTGGTTAGAGATCAGTACATCAGGGCTCGAACCTTTGAGCGAGGACTTTATAGAATCATTCAACCGAACATCACCCCTCATGGCATTATGACATGTGACTTCTTGTTGGAAAGAACCTTGGCACTTGAATGCTTTTAGACTGAGTAATTATAGCCTTTAATAGTTAGCAATGGATGATAAGGTGTTGATACATCAGCTGTAGGGAGATGATGTATTTATCAAGGATCAATATTTAGGAGAGGTTTAATGAGGAGGTCCCATGATAGAGGATCTATAGTCAATGCTCGCATGGTGGGTCTAGTCATCCTAGGGAGAGGCAGATCTATTCATGTGACGACATGGAATATCTCACAAATGATTTACTGAACGGTTGTGTTGCTGTCAACAAAATATTGGATGGAACACTGAGACCATGACAAATAAAAGAGCATGAATATTTGAAGGAAGGTGGAAATTTAAGAGGATTTTGGAGTGGATTAGATGTTTTACAATATTTTAACTTATCAATACCACCACTCCCAGGTGGTATATTCAATGCTTAGGGAAATATAGGACATGGGAGGGGGCAACTGCATACAATTCTGGAAAATGAACTAGCAGCACTAGGAATTATTAGAGAAATAATCTATGTCTTTTATACATTATCTGAATTACTGGTTAATACTGGTTCTACTCATTCCATTATCACCATATATCATGTTCGAGACCAAGAGAATCTAGTTGAACAATTGATAGGACCCCTACTCTTAATGAAACCTATCATAGAAGTCTCAGTGATCACAACAGTATGCTGATAATTTAAAATGACACATAGAAGAGAGAGTTTTGGGTTTAACCACATTGTTTAAGAATTGATGCCTTACGACGTCGGTCTTGGTATGGATTAGTTATCCACAATCCATGCCCAGATTGATTGTTTTTTCCAAGGATGCAGTGTGTGGACAATAATGGAACATGTTTTTCCATTATCGATGAAGAGGTAAACCCATGCATCATAGGATGGACTCATGCATTTGAGGTTGTAGTTGATTACTCATCAGATGTCTAGTCTAACCATTGGTGAAGTGGATGTTATGAGTTACATGTTTCCTTCAGTAGTGAAGGAGTACCGGGAGGTCGTCCCTGAATATTTTCTTGGATAACCTCAACACAATAAGATTGAAATATTCATTGATTTAAACCCATCGAAAAAACTGATGTCATTATCTTTATATCGGATGGCTCCCACATAGCTTCGCGAGCTGAGGGTAGAGTTGGACGACTTACAGAGGAATGGATTTATAAGACTTAGTTTTTCACCGTGGGTAACCCCATATTTTTTCCCATAATGTATGGAAGGATATTGAGGTTGTGTGTGGACTACTATGGCCTAAACCATGTGACTGTAGAGAAAACGTATCCACTACCGAGACTCGTTGACCTATTTGTTCATTATTTAAAAGGGTAATGATGGTTTTTTAATGTTAAAAATTAATCAGACTATCACCAGCTATGAGTACGTGATGCAGATATATCAAATATGACATTAATATGTTCTTATCATCACATTGAGTAATTACAGATTCCATTTGTTGTGATAAATGGCCTAGAATATGATGACGTGTCTCATGAATCATATCTTTCATCCCTACTTTATCTGTTTCATGGGTGTCTTTAGAAAATATTTCCTTGTGTACTCGGTGTCAGAGGAGGAGGATGTGAGACAATTAAGGATGGATTTGGATGTACTAAAGGATCACCAACATTATTGGAAACTCTCGAGGTTCTAGTTTGGCGTTTAGGTGGTCAAAACTCTAGGACATGTAATCTCAGTGGATGGAGCATCTATAGACCTGAAATCTTTTGAGGTAGTGTTATCTTGGAAGCCACAAAAGAGTTTAAAAGAGGTGTTTAGCTTCCATGGGATAGTAGAATATTATCAGATATTTGTACATTATTTCACTATGATATCAGTACCTATGATTTCTTAGAATCAAAATGGGATGCCATTCATGTTGATAGAGTTGTTCCAGTAGGCTTTTCAGTTTTTGATGAAGAGTTTGAGTAGCTCTCCAAAAATTAGTGATTTCTTATTGTTCGTTCCCATTAACAATCCATGTGTAAACCTACACAACCCCTAATAATGAGATAATAGAGGTAGTCATCACATTTTTGATTTGGTGAAACTACCTGATCAGAGAATATTTTTTCTTCTACTCAGATCACAAGTGCCACAAGTAAATATTATCTAGAAAGGAATAAAACATATGATATAGGTGATGGTTAGAGTTCCTCTAGGTGAATGACATCAACATTTTCTATAATCATGTGGAGGGGAACATGGTGGATGAAGATCTCAAAAGGAGATCTATTTTGTAGTTGTGGAATGAGGCATCATAATAGTTGGAATCATTACATTTATCCTTACTGGATAGTGATGGACAACTTACCCCAATCATTTTTTGTTTCCCCTCCACTCCTATAATGACTCCCGGAGACAAGGCTTGGGGATACTGACTATGAGACTCTATATTATCATAAATCAAAAAGGTATTATTTTTATGCATATTTAGATGGTGGGAAGATCTTCGTTCTTTTCAGAGGATGTATAGTAGTCTTATTGGTATTTTGGGTGGTGGGTTTGAGGGATTTTCATATATCTTGTTTGATGGTACATCCAGTTGTAGAGAAGATGTACCAGGACCTCTGACATTTAATTTGGTGCCCCTAAATCAATAATGGAGATATATAGTTCATTTATCAATTCCTCTAATGAAATCAAGTAAAGAGTGTGCAATAAGTATGAACATGTTATGTTCAAACCCTTGAGATGGAATAATGAAAGTGGTATGTAATATTGATCGACTTAGTTATAGGTTTACCATATGAATCTAGGGGACACAATTACATATGGTTTACTACTTAATGTCTTAAAAGGTTGACCCACTTCTTAGCTATTTAAGATTTGATGTCAGTAGAGAGCTTGGGATGCCTCTACATATAGGATATGTTTTTAATCCATGTATTTTCATCAACATTTGATTCAACTTGTGATTATTGTTTTATGTCATGGTTGTGGAAGGGATTTCATGATTCGTTTGGGAGCTAGTTGCACTTGACACATCATTTTACCCCCATAAAGAAGACCAAATGGAGAGGAAAATTTAGTTTATGGAAGACATGTTATGGTCTTTCATGATTGAAATTAGTTATAGTTGGAAGGATACCATTCCACTAGTAGAGTTTTTGTACAACAATAGCTACCATTCCACCATTGGTATGGCACTATTCGAGGATTTTCTTGAGCAACCCTGATGGTCAGCACATTGCTAGAATGACCTAGGAGAGTCAAAACTTATGGGATGAAAGTGGGTACACGCTACTCCAATGAAGGTATGGATCATCTTAGAGAAGATGTTGACAACCTAGATCCCTTATAATTTATATAATGATAGTTTTTGGGGTCCATTGGAATTTGAGGGAGTAGATCATGTATTCCTTTGAGTTTCACCTCGATTGGGATTATGGATCTTTGTCTTGGACATCAAGTTATCAATGATTTCATTCAAACCTTTTCAAATAAAAATGTACAGTTAGAGAGTTGGAATATCACTTATATTTTAATCCATATTTAGATCAGGTACATGATTTCTTTAGTCTTTGATATATAAGGAGGTACTTTCAAGATCCAACACAAGTCAACGACTAGGTTGACATTTTCATTGAGGATGAAGTAAAAATTATATGTACCTAGTAGAGATCAAGGATTGGTATGAGAGAATCCATTAAGTGATGAGTGATTACAATAGTGGGTGTCATGTGGCAACACTAGAATATCCAGGAGAGCACATGGGGGAGGGAGACTAAAATTCATGCTTAGTACCCAAATCATTTTGAGTAACCCTTACATTATATTTTTTGAGACCTAAAGCACCATGGTGTTGAGAATTTAATATCTCAGTTTTTTTATATATTATTTAAAATTTTAAATGGATTAAATTTGAGACTGAGCATCAAGACATTGTGTGATTCAGAGGGTATGTGTTCCTAGAAAAATTTCTGGAAAAATATTAAACTTTAAATTTTCCGTGTTCATATTTTTTAGGATAAACTGGGAATAAATATTAAATAGAATTCCAAATTGGAAATTTGAGGGAATCATTGAGTTAGGAATAAGGTATTTATCCATGGCGCATTTTAGATTTATTTAATACAGGTTTTCTATGAAAAAAATAATAAATAGATGTGATAAGTATTAAATAATTTAAATAAATATTATTTCATTGATGCAAATTTTTTCATAAAAAATATCCTTAATAATAAATCTCAGGGTTTGCTGTATAAGCATTGGAATAGAAGAGAATCTATAGAGAGGGATTTGGACAAACCTCTCAAGCCAATGGTGATGGAATCACAAATCGAAAATCAATGAAATGGTGTTCGTGACGTATCTCACCAACGACAATGATGAAACAACAAAACTTCATCATACATAGATCATAATCAATGGTAGGATGCATTATATTGTATTTATTTCTGCATTCATATATTTGATGATGAACAAAAATCACCCAATAAATAGTTTGATACATGGTTCAATTGTTCCTTGTGGGATGGTTTATAATCTGTTAGATTTACCAGGTTTTGATAATATTAGTTTTCTTATATTTTTTTGATATTTCAACTATGAACGGATTCGGGCAAGAATGGAAATTGCTTGAGGTTTGTTCCTCTAATTTATTCATTTTGTTTTGTTCCCATTGTTTTCTATGAATGTTATTTATTATTCAATTTTTTATGAATGAATGATAGTTACACCTCTGTTTCTTTGCGTAATGATACGAAATTGATGATCCAACCTCAGGATTACCTAAAAGAGGTGCGAAAATGACAGAAAATGAAAAATCTATGTTATTTACTAGAAATTGTTATTCCAACGGTTTTTGTTGGGTTGAATTTAAAATGATTTCCAAAAATATTGAAGTCTTAAAACTCCTCGATTTGGTGATATGGTGATGGAACGAGACAAGAGAGGTTGTTTTCATGAAAATAAACCAAAAAATCAAAACCATGGAGTACGTGAAAAGTGCGATGAGGAAGAAGCCGACCTTCTGGAAAATCTTGATGAACCCGGAATTTAACACGGTGTTACACGATGTGTGCCCCCCAATGGACATATTCTACAGTTTTTAGAGATAGAAAAATGTCACACGGTGTGTGGACCAATCATACGACATGTAGTCCCTTCTCCGAAATGAGGCTTGTATCTCATGTGATACATGATCATGGGGTGGAGTACATGGGTTTCCTACACTTCGTGTACCCCAAAACACAACACGGTCTAGACCTAGTACATAGACTACCCCATGTTTAGCTAATGGAAATAGACACAGAGGTTGACACGGTGTAATGGCACATGGTTGGAGTACATGGGTGGACCCCTAATGGATGGTAAAACCATGTGTCTCCTTATACACATTGTGTACTCATTTACTATATGAAAGAGAATTTAATGATACAATCTATTGTATATGGGAAGTACTCAGTGTTAAGGAATATAATGGGAACCCGACTACATTCCATGTATACCATTCATAATGGATTGATTCTCTTTTCCACCATATATTGGACACAATTCATTATGTTTCATTCCCTTATCAGTTCGCTGAAGGTAGATAAAAATCATTTCCTACTAATATTACTATGATCCCTTCAGTAGGAATTCCTTTATAGAGTAATTGGATTCCCCTGATATTTTTAGAGTAATACCTTCTATTCATTCTATGTGTCCTAGGTAGAGTCTTTGGTATTGGCATGATTAACATCACAGGGTGTTGATCCTCTGCATAGAAAGTTAATCTAGATGTAGTAATTGGTATCACCGCATGGCCCTAGCTATAATCCTCCTTTGTACAATTTTATTCTCTTCTGATCTATCAATTTATCTCCTTATTGATGTTAACCAATGAAAATACTTATTATAAGGATGTTATCAGTTCTATCGGGCATAAGAGTGTATTCCATCAGATGAGTTCTTCATGTACTCATTATATTGGAACCATAGTCTTAGTATGCAGTAGTTTTTACATACCAGGGTAGTTCTTGTCTGGGATTGAGTATATGTAGATAATAATTTTATATGTGTTCTATAAATATATTGTATATAGATGAATATAATTTTTTTTGTTCATATCATTATAGTTTCAGGGATTCCTACTGAGTAACATTGTAATCACCCTTATACAATAATTTCAGGCATGTGTCTTGTCTTATGCAGATGAGTAACCTTTTTGTTAGAGTCCTAAGTAGACCAAGACGAAGGGTTCAATTATGATGTCAGGAAGGCCCAGATGTACTTATGACTACATAAAGATCTCCCAATACCTCTTCATATAGTATAGAAATTTTGTTATAGGAAACTTTTGGGGGGGGGGTGGGTTGTATTCTATCCTATTTAACAACTTTTTCTCTTTACATTCATATCATTTTCTGGTTTGGATATAGTGGTTTGCATGAATTTGATTCTTATTGGATTATAAATTTCAGTATTCTCTGGGATTTGATTTGTGTTTATTCCTATAGGTACATAGGTATTGCCTCCACTTTTATTGATATGCCTACTCAGTGATAGTCACTAGACCATGGCCTATTAGTTGAATTATTTGAGAGTAACAGAACAAGCCCTATAGGGATGGGTCATGATAATTTCATTCTTAGTTTATTGATTTACTCTAATATATTGTAATTATTTGCCTTTCCAATTTATTATTCCTTATAATGTTATTTGAATGTAGTATGTTCTAATTTATTCACCTTCCTATATAAATTTATTCTCAATGATTCATTATTTCATTAGTTGTACATAATCTTACTGAGAAATTCTCCTCACCCTTATTATGTTTCCTTTTTTCTATGTTATAAGGAGTAAATCGTTGAATGAGTTTCAAGGATAATGGTCATTATCTAATTCTCTAATTGTTTTTCATTATGAAATGTATTACATGCTTCGTGTATGTAATATAGATTTCCAAAACAACCAATATGATCAGTCCATCACGATTTGATTCCTTTTTAAACAAGTAATGTAATATAATAATTCACTGGATCAAGGCTTCTAGGGTCAGGGTGTTACAAGAATAGAACATATTACCATATCATTATTGTTATCCTTATCAGTGTTTAATTTGAATATATCTTCTATTTCATATAACTTCATCATGTCATCTTACTCAACACTTATTTATAGATTTCTAATATAAGGGGTGGTTCCCTTCATGAAGAATGAATATTTAGGGATTAAATTGTCTATATTGTCCCTACCATCATACCCTTAATATAAATATGTGGATAAACATTCATGTCTGTTACATCCACCAAAATATTTATGTAGCCCATGGATTTAAATACGATTTCAATACGTTTTAGTGGGTTCTTCGAGATCATCTTTCTCCTATCATCCAAGGTAATGAAAACTACTATTTAAGGAAATAATGGTTTTGATTTTTATTTTTATATTCCATAAAAAATGACTTATTCCTTGTTTTTATTTCCATTCCTATCATTATTATTTTCTTTTTCATGTTGGGGTTCATTATCTCCTTTGGTATTACCTCAAGGATCATCAGAAAATTTCAGTAGTTATAGTGGATTAATAAAATATTGTATGTGGATTAAATGTATATTACTAGAACATGTTGCGTTGGAGTTTTTAGATCAACTAAAGGGTGTTCATGAAATAGGGGTAGGAGACCAATATCGTATTATTGTGGTGGCATAACTAAATAGTGGCAATTGTATAAATAATGACTCATATCAGAGAGATAGTGGATGTGGATGTAGATGTAGAAATGGTGAATGTAACCATGTTAATAGTTAGAGTAAGAAGGAATCATAATGATGAATGAATTCATATGGTCCTGGTGAAAATGCATAATGTTGACAGGATAATCATGGATGGTATATGAAGTTATTATGATAAAAGAAATAGTAATGTCAATATATCTCAGTTGTAGGATCAAGAGGTATCTATTTCTGAAATTGTTATATTTTGTTATTTGTTGACTGGTTTATCATCTCAATGTTCATATTTTTATTTTCAGAACCTTAAATAGTACCAATAATTCAACCTTGGTGATAAATTTCTTCAAATGCGGTAGTTGTTTGAGGTTTTTTCTTAGAAGCATCATCCATATAATTTAAAAAATATTCGTATGGGGTTTTTATGACATTGTGTAATTGAGGGTTTATTGAGAAAATGTAAATAGGGGAACCATAAGAACTCAGATGAGGATGTTTCCTATTTTCAATTACGAACATTGTGCACGACGAAACCCATGCTATAAAGGATTATCACTTAGTCAAACACCCAATTGTCATTCTCAAAGTTGAATATGGGCTCAAATTACCTATTGTGGGGATAATCTTCTGCAAATAATTCCATATACCTTTCATGATCTGTTACAACATCAATTATCCTTGTTAAATATTACCAAAAATAATCTACAAATTTGATTATGATCTCAATCACTTAGGATCCTACATATATCTGTGTTTCATATCTCTTCGTTTTGATTAACACCCTTTTTCATATAATATTGTCTAGAAAGATTATTTAATGTGATATAATTTATATTTTCAAAGACAAATTCTTAATAAAAATATAATTAATCACCATATATCTATATAATTTATTTATTCAATTTGTTAAGTGGTATTGTACAATATATAAATTCCCATAATGGGAAATATCAATTAAATATTTTTGGAATATATCATTAAATATAAATTTTGTTTAATTTTATATTTTAATATAACAATTATGAAAAACAAATACCCAAATAATTTAACTCCTCAAGTAATCATCTATTGAGTTTTATTATATATTATATAGTGACACCATGATACTGATATTTAAATTCCAAACCAATAAAATCAATATATTTATAAAAGTAAAGTAAAATTTTATTATCCCATGTATAATATAAATTAAAAATATAATTTTAAATAGAATATATAAATATATATATATATATAACATACAGTTTAATTTGAATAATTATATTGTGATGAATATTCTCCATTAATTTATTGAATCATAAAAATTCATTATTATTATACATTTGTTGTTGTGAAACAATCACATTTAATTGTATCACCCATGATTTAGGTTCATGTAGTTTGACGCTCATAAAATGATTACATGATCATATACCAAATCCATTTAATGGACCTATATTTTATATATTATTAAGACAAAAACCAATGAAATCTGGAGGAATTTGAAAATAAAATTTGAATGAATATATGTCATTTGGGGTAGTGGATAATTATATCAATGAAATTAATGATAAAATATCACGTTAACCACAAATTATAATACATAATATTAGTAATGATAGTTATTAATGTTTTCCTCATTCCATATCGTTATTTTTCCCACATACCATGATCGAAATAATGTTAATAAACAATTTATTCACAATAAATGATATAAATCATCCTGAATTTTTTCAATAGTTTCCCATTTTTTAAATATTTTTTGGTATTTAAATTATATATAAATTATGGTTGTAATGAATATAACATCCTCAAAAAAAACACCAAATGAAAAAATCATTCATCAAATATTGATTGTATTTTATTACACCATGAAATAAATCATTTTTTTATTTTGATTTTATTATATTTTTATATATATTATTATTAAATGTGGGTCTGGAGTGATATGCATAGATTAATCATCATTATTTCACATTATGTAATATGGAACCCTCAAATTGTTTCTTTAAATTGAAATGCTGCATATATACAAAGACTTCCCTCATCCCAAAAGATGAGAAATAAAATATAAATAAATTTAGATCAAAAAATGAATTGGAAAATATAATTTTATTGACATTTGTCTTTGACATATAATGGTAATTTTCATCATATATTGGAAAAAAATTATATAAAAATTTCCCACAATGTGAATGGATAATTTAATAAAAATTATTCCAGTCACTTTTAATTAAAAAATTCTCCATCTAATATTTCAAAAAATTGTAATGCATGATCATGTTTCAAGCATCCCCATTATCCCTCAAGAAACATGATAATGATAGAATTTCTAAAATTAAATCTTTTAATCCCGTTATTAAATGGAATCACTAAATGTTATTTCATCTCCTCCCCTTAAATTTTAATAAATAATAAATCAAAATGAATTTTAAAAATTAAATGATCAAAATATTATGAAATTTCATTTACATGAAGAAAATAATTCCATTAAATAATGATTAATAAATCTAAAATACTATTATTTATTATATTGATTTATCTAAATACATGTCTCATTCATTATAATTAACACAAATATCTAAATCATTTAATAATGGGGTTCATAACAAAATTATGTCCCATAGATCATTCAATTAATGCATAATTCTTTTTGTGGGCATGAAAATTTAGATTTTTTATTCAAGAAATATTTTCTAATAATTTATCCCATATATAACCTAGGTAGAAGGATCCCATGGAATACCTCTTACCGATCACAATCTAGACCATTTGTAATATCATGGATTCTTTTGATTATAAGAAAGAAAAGAATATTATAATATTTATTTATAATTAGTTGAAATTAATAAATAGTTCTTATGAATTTATATGTTCTAGATGATTTTTCTATATCTTTATAAGCTTAATCCCATCAAAACCCATTAAATTCAATTTTTAGTTTGATTTTTTATATAGAATGAGACATAACCTACATGGATATTACATCAATTTAATTGAATAGTCAGAACATTATAACGAAATTAACCAAGGACCATAATTGTTTAGTGTCTTTTTAATATAAGAACGCATTTTTATAATTTAGTTAATGATCTTAAATATCACCATAATGATCATCAATTTTAGCTCTACGTCATCAAAAATATTTTTCATAAACATAGTAATGAAAACAAAAGAAATGGGTGATCTAAAATTCCTAGTAAAGGAAAATAAGGATGCATGTAGGAAAAATAATGATAATAAGTTAATGAGAAAAAGATAGTATCCCTAAATGATCATACCCTTCACATTAAAGATCATAATCCATATTCATGGAATAAATATTTATAGTTCATAATACAATAATGATGGTTTAAAAGAGATCATAATCCATGAATGCATAACATAGGAATAAGACATGTAATTGTGGAATACACATTTTCTTCTAAAATTGAGAACATGTAAAACAAGAATCATGTTTAAAATTTTGTTAATGACATGAAATCATGACATCAAATTAAATTATTGAATAAAAACATGAACACACATAATTTTTCAAACATGTAATCAAGTTCATAGATAACATTGTAAAGATGTTATTAGGTTAATTCAAAAACATATCGACATGCAGGAAGCCCGATACATGACATTGTAAACATGTAATCAGGTTCATTCATAATATTTTGGATACATAATAAGGATCACACATTACATTTTGAACATGTAATTTTGTTCAAACAAAAACATATAGACATGCAATGTGGTATATGCTTAACATTGTGAGAATGTATTTTGGTTCACTCTTAACCTGATGAACATTTAACCAGTTCTAAGAATTACATTGTGGGAATGTAATCATTTTAAAACATAACATTTATACTATAAATTTACCATCATTACCCTTTTCCTTGTATACAGATATAAATCATGCACATCTCATAATAAAATCGTACATACATATTCCACAATATTATAAGAAATCATCATATTTGAACAAATGAAATTAATTGGTTATCATATAGATTTAGTCATATCATTACCTATGGAAAATAGATAGGTCTCATAATCATTTTTATCAAATAATTACCCATGAAAAGAATTCAGTTTCAAATTCATATAACCCTTGGAAGAAAACCTAGTTTCATAATCATCATTCCATAAAATCAACATCCATTCAAGAAATAATATGAATGGTATTCTGGTATCATATTCTCTATATAATATGAACCATAACAATGTATGGAATCTCATATGGAGAAGGGTTTTTAATGATCACCTGAAGCATTTATTAAGGAAAATAGTCTTACTCTAATAATTATTTTTCTAAAATAATTTCCAAATTCAATTCCATATTAAAAATGATTTAGAATTTATTATAAAATATTTCTTATGTAATATATCCTTTATATTTGAGATATGATTTTTTAATCATAGAACCATTTAAAACTCATTTTTATCAAAAAAAATATGATTATATATAATAGAGGCCATAAAAAATTCTGAGAATATTTTTTTCAAATACATATCAAATAGGCATGATTACATTTAAATAACATTTAAAATATATAATACCTTTAAAAACTATTTTATTTGAAAATTTAGATTAATAAAATAAATGAATAATTTAATATAAATCATAATAATTATTCACATTTTTAACTCTTTTTTCATTGAAATCCAATATAAAAACAATGAATGTAAAGAATATATGGAAATAAATTTATGTAAATATAAATTAAAAACAAACAATGGGCGTATAAGGTAAATGATATACATAACATTAGTTATTTCTTTACATGATATAATTTATTTTTTCACCAAAAAAATTATTAAAAATAATCTTGTTCAGAATACGACATGTAGATACATTTTAAAAGCATTTTTTAAATACTAAAATCAAGGGTAAAATTTTCAATTAACATTAATTAGAATGTAGTATGAAATTTTTGAATTCATTTTTAGAAAAAATGTATTTGATATAACATATATTTTCAATCGAAAGGAGAAATACTATAGGATTTTTATAAAAAAATCTCAGTTATATTAAGTACAAATGATTTGAAAAATTATACCTTTAATTGGATATAACATGAATAATGAGTGGATATGAAAATTCATTATATTTACTTAGATATGTAATATGTAATTTCATCAATGTAATCATAATCATACAGAATCTGGATAAATGATGAGATTTTAGAATGAAACTCCAACAAAATGATTACATAGAATCATAATCCCCCTAAAAGAGAATAAAATGACATTTATATTAAAATATCATGAAAATATTGAGATTCATGACATAAAAATTCTAATGGAAGTGTACACACCTTGTAATAGAATATATGAGCATAAAAAATGTGTCTCAGAAAATGCTTTTTACCAAAACTACCTTACTAACTTGGTAAATTTTCATCTGTGAAACCCCATGAAATATATATAATTAAATTTATTTGTAAATAACAATAAAAATAAGTATAAGAATATTATAATGTATAAATTTGAACTATATAAATCAACAAATGAGTGGTGAACAAGTCATAATTATCACATAAATAAATGTGACGCAATACAACCCTTACTACTTGAGTAACAATAGAATCGTTATCCCCATGAAATAATAACAGAATTAAAATATTTTAATATCATTAAAAAATATTATTAATTAAAAAAATTTCATAGGTTTGTATATACATCACACAAAAGAATCGAGTTGTGAATATGGAATGTATCTCACTATGATAAAATGGGAATCAAAATTCCCTTAGTTATAGATACCCTCGATTTAAAAACATAGACATTACATAACTTTTGTGGAATACATAAAACTTTTATAATATATTCCCAAATAATATAGTTGGTATAGTGGAATTGGAAACAAGAAAAACAAAATACTGGTATATAAGTGAGCAATATTAAATCCCACATAGTTCATCTAGACTATCACCCTTCATAATCATATTGAACATAGAAAATATCATCATAAAATGTGGGAAAGCAATCATAAAAGGGTAAATAATGGATACATATAAGCGCAAACATGAGTAGAATGGTATGAGAACGTGATTATATAAATAGAAGATCATACCCTGCTTATCAAATACCATAACATATATCATCGCATAAATATTGGCAGTTCATAAGACATGAATAATATGAAAAATAAGAATATTCCATTAATTCATTTGTATGGAATAAAATATGAAATTATTTAATAGAATAAGAATATAATATGATTTCTATAATTCTGAAGGCATCACAACCCAGATCATTTTTGTGGAAAAATTCCTTTACTAAACTGGGTGAACCCCCGTTCCAGCCCTGTATTACTGAACTAAGTAAACCCTCATTTCATCACTATATTAATAAACAAGTTAAAACATCATTCAAGCCATTTATTATGAACTACGTAGACACACTTTCTATCATTGTATTACTGAACCAATTAAACCCTTGTTCAGGGCTTATTTTACTACAATTCATAAACCCTCATTCGATCCCTGTATTACTGAACTGAGTAAACCCTAGTTCCATCACTATATTACTAAACTGAATAATCCATTATTCTAGACCTGTATTTATTAAATGATTAAACCATAATTCTAAACCTATTTATCTCATTGTGTATAAGTTTTTATACAATTCATAGAAGGGAGATATAGGTCCCACCCATCTCATAATGAAATCATACAGACATGTTTCACATGATCATAAATAAACATATCACCTATGATAACCCAATAAATGAAATGGGTAACCAAAATAGGTAAACATATAAAACTCTGTAAATATATATCAGTTTTTAATCATTTCATCATACATGGTACCTGTGAAATGAAGCAAGTTTCAATATCATATATCATATAAAAGCGAAATAGGATTCAAAAGCATAATACCCTTGAAGGCAAAATGGGTTACATGAAGACAAATAAATTATGGAGAACTCAATAATTTAGAAGATATGAATGGAAACATAACACCAATTCCTATTAGTTATGAGTAACATCAATAGATTTCATCTTACATGGAAAATAATTTGTAAATATAATAAAAAATGTTTCTTCAAGAAAATACATGTTATTGATCGAAAAAGGATTTTTAAATAATAATACCATTTGGAAATAATTATCCTATAAAATAAAATGATTACTTATAAACAATTAATGAAATAATTTTTAAACCATTTTAACATAAAAATTTTTACAATAAGATTCAATAAATATTAAAACTATTTTCATTGAAACACTTGGTAAATGTAAAAAAAGCATGAAAATGTTTTGAAAACCATTTAATTGAAAATTCATTGAAAATATATATAGAAATCATGAAAATGTATTGACAATTAGTTTCTTCAAAACATATAAAATAATCTTGAAAACATTTAAAAACTATTTATCTTAATGAACAATGAAAACATGTATTTAATACATAGTTTTTTTTGGAAAATATGTCTCTATGAAAACATATAATAGAAGTTTCAAAGAAATTTTCCAAAAATTATTCCTTAAAAATTACTTTTAAAAACAATTTATTAATTATTAGTTATTTTAATATTGAATAATGGAGCAGTATGTAATTGACAGCTTGTAAATCCGTACATTTCTAACGAGGTCAAAGCACATTACATTTTCGTAGTAAAAAGGGTAAAAAGTGACTTATTTAGAAAATGACAAGAATATTTCCATAAATATATTGTTAATATAAAAAATGGATTAGAATATATTTTAGATATTCTAGGTTAATGGTATAATATTATTGGAAACTCTTTTTAGAAAACATAGATTCTTGACCAAATAGAGTGTAATGTCGGGTTTTCCAAAAAACCATTTCTTATCTAACATTTGTAAAAAAGTGTAGAAAATGGTATAAATACCTAAGTATATCATGAAATAATAGAGGATAATAAAAATCATGAATATTTTTTTGATATGTATCCTAAGATTTTATCAAAGGAATAATAAACATAAATAATATCGAAAATTAATAAGATTGTCTCAATAAACACATATAACATGCTATCATTGGTTCATTTTCACTATGTAAGTAATGATAATTGCATGATTCATATAAAATCATTCAAGAATTTAGATTCATGATATTTCTTGTAAATTGGATGTATATTCACCTTGAAACATTGTTTATGTTCATAACATAACATTGGTATCAATGAATGAAAGTTGAGATGATAACATGTTTTAACAGTTTGGTAACATTTGAAACATAAATGAAATTAAATAAGTATAATAAAATGGTAATGTTTATAAACATAATTTCAAGTACATGATAAATATAATACAATGATATTCAGTACATAAACAACACAAAAGGAATTAGTGGTGATCATATTATGTATCTCAATGATATTAAATGTCAAATGAAATCCCCTTATGTTGTGTATTGACTCTCTCCGTACTCATACAAGGATGCATTATAATAAATATAATTTAATTTAAAATAGTTTATATAACATTATTCTTATATCAATTAATATATATAATTTTATTATAATCATATATTACCCATATATAATGATCATATGTTATGGTTTCACTTCATGTAATATTCTATTTGTTCTTCCCATGTGCCTTAATTTGATATATCGTTAAAATTAATAATTATTTCATCATTCCATAATGAAGAAATGGATATAAATATTATGTATATAAAGTATAATTATATTATAATAATATATATAGTAAGGAAGTATTTAATGTAATACACTGTTCATGGAGATGTCAAGCCCTACGTAAGCAAGAACACAATTTCCATTTTCATTACCATATTTAATGAAATAATTTTAATTAAATATGCATATATATGTATTTTTATATATAAAATTATTAATTTAGAATTAATATATCATATATATCAAAATAGTTCAATAAAACCATCATTAATACATTTTATGTCGTGTGTGAATGAATCACATCGGTTTAATTGGAAGGTAGTCCACACATCCTCAAAAGAGATTATCCTATTTACACTAAATAGAAGATGAAATGATTTGTGATGTAAAATTAATATATAATATTAATTATATAATAAAATATAAAATATAACATATATAAATTTAGTGTCATTCATAATGGAATCCTTTATTGGTGGTAAAGGAGAAATGAAATATCATCGTTTCGTGATGCACTACTTCATCATACACATAAAAAATATGTTCAACATCCATTATATGGAGGTCTTTATTAGTGTAAGTGAAATATTATGAATTATAACATACTATAATATGGAGTAAAATTGTGTTTTCAATCAATAAATAATTAAAGAGTCTGGAAGGGATTGAGAAGAAAAATTAAGGGATGGAGATTGATAGAATATGCACATCCTAATCAAATTACTCATTTTGGTTAGTGATAAAACAATTCCATGAGATGGTTTTTGTCCAAAGGTAAGATTCAATGTCTAAGAGAGGATATATGGAAGGCTAATTTGGTATATCATGGACTAACATAAATGTTTTTATAGGTGTGAGGAATGTGTAGTGGTGATTGTCTTTTATAGGGAAGGAAAATGACTCATATGACATTTTAAGAAAATAATTAGGTGATCACATGTTATTCCATAATAACAATATTAGAAACCCAAAAAACCCCATGAATTGAAGGTTTCTGATTGATATATGGACATATAATGGTTTTTAGATATGCGTGAAAGTTATATTTTTCCTTAATTTTACGTTTCAGTCCCAAAATAAGAGTAACATGTCCTTTACCGTTCTAGTTAATTTAGTCACTTTTAGAAATCATTTTGGAAAAAAATAACTTCGAAATATTTGAATATAAATATTATATTGAACAATATGGTGTATGTCTTAATTTTTAAATTCCAATAATAGAAGTCAAATAATTATTATTAGTGCTAATCTCACAGATGGGATGAAATAACAAGGTTTTAATGTAAGAAGAAAGATCAAATTCTTATTATCATTTTTATTAAATTTCAATGTTACGTGGATCCTATTTAATTTCATTTCAGTAGTATATGTATTATTCATCTATATTTACCTTAATGTTTTTTATATTATCATTTATCTTTAATAATTAATTAATAAAAGGTTTTTTTTAAAGAAAAATTATTTATTTTCACAATTCCTAATAAATTGATGTTTCTCATAAAAATACCTAGAATTAACCATATGTTATTTTAAAGATTATTAATTAAAAAATGATATTTATTTTATCTAATAAATTTTCTAAATGTGTGTAAATTTATTTTTATTATTAAATGTAATTCTTTCAATGAAACTATATAAAAAGACATTATCAGAAAAAAAATATCATTCATTATCAATATATTTTATTTATGTAAAACAAAAATATTTGAATCCTAGTTATTAAAATGATTAATATCTAGTTTATCATTATATTATTTGAATAATTAAAATAGCAATTATATATGTTTCGTAGAAACACATTATTGCGTGCATCGTGTGTCAAGTGGGTGTAGTTTGTAAAACCCGCCTAGTGGGTATTACATGTGAAAAGGAAATTCTTGATGATGTTTATATATATATATATATATATATATCTAATTATAGAGTCATTTTAAATTAAAAATATTGTAATTCTAAAATAATTCAAAAAAATATTCCTCAAAATATCATTGTGTTACGTTACTTTATGTGTTGAATATCTTATTACACATTCAAAAATTACGTATAATAAATAAAAGTTTATTATAATCCTATAATGTAACCATAATAAAATATATGGTTCATATATGACATTATAATACATGTTTATGAAAAAAGTCATGTCAATGAATCTTTTCAAGTATATATTTCTTTATTTATCTTACGTATTTTGACATGTTAATATTGATCCTCTTATATATATGGTAATTTACTTATTTTAATAATTTTACACATGATTTATATATCATATATATTAATTATATAAATATTTATAATAACATGAAAAATTTATATATGAAATGGAAGACACTGTTCATTGGGATGGTAGGCCATTTGTAAACATGTACGATGTTTCCATTTTCATGTCTTATTGGAATAAATTACGTAAATGAAATATATATTTATATATGTCTTATAATTTCATTAGAATTATTATTTAACATATAGAAACTACAATCACTAAAAACATCAATAATACATTACATATAATGTGTGAACTAATCACATCGCATCGAGGAGGCTCTAGTCCACACATCCACAAAAGAAGTTATCATATTTAAAATAAGATGAAAGAATAAAGTTATTCATTATATAAAAATTACAGAATCATAAACTCATCATAAAGAGTATATATATAATATTAACATAGAAATTTTAGTGTACTCCCCATAAATGAGATGTGGTATTGGAAAAAAGAAAAATATTGTTTCTTGAGGTTGTAGTTCTCTATACAAAAGAACGGTACATTTGTTAAACTTTTTATATACCAATATATAGGATTATGTTTAAATGTTATAACAAAAATATCTCTTTATAATGAAGATTTATAGGTTATTTTCTAATCATGGAATAATAAGATTTGATGTGTGGAAAATGAGAATAAAAAAATCATGGGAATGGATGCTACTACTTCTTTGGGTTAATATTTTTTTCCACCAAAGGGATTCCATGGATGGATTTTAATACAAATGGATGATTCTAGTATAAATGTAGTTTTTTTGGAAGGTTATGTGAGAAGATAACTACTTATCCAAATTTCTTTATATGTGCTAATATTTGGGATGGGTGGGTTCCATTTAATATAGGACGGAGGAGTGTCTTCTAGTTTGTTTTTGAAAAGGTAATTCCACCAGAATATTATCCATTTCATGTGGCTCCAATTATACTAAAAAAACATTTAAAAGTTGGTATAGATCATTAGTTTATAAATTTATATCCTTAAATTAAGATTATTTAAGGTGTTTAATAGACTTAATAAGGTTAGATGATATTTTGATTATTGTTCGAGCTTGGAGTTCAATAAAATGGAATAAGGAACCATGCCACATTGTTTGTCTTAACTATGTGGCTTTAGACATAGGAACCTGCATGCTACAAAATTTCCCAAAAACCATATTGACTAGGGTGCATGGCCATGAGAGAATTGTTGGTGATTGGAAATCAATGTTTCACCTGGGTTTTCACTATTTGGGAAGTCGTGATCCTTAAACATGTGTGACTAATCCTTTAGAAAAGTGTGATACATGGTTTAGAAATATATATTTCAAACCATGTCAACAAATCATCCACCCAGAAATTAAAGATTTAAATTATAATCATTACCCTATCTAATAATTTATCACTTTTCCTTTTTATAATCATTTCTCTATTAGTTTTAGGTATATTCCTCCTCCCATAGAACTCAAATCCTCACATTATAGGTTTATCCATATATCTCCCATCCAATAAATGTTTTTAGATCTAAAGGAAGCATTGGAATGATCAATAAAAAACATACCCCACTAACAATTCACTTTCTGGTAAACAATTAAAACCATTGTGCTATTTAGATGCATTCCCTTTCACCCAATTATTATGGTGTTGGTCTATTTCTATTATCTCTTCAATTTTGCTTCAAATTAGAGGTTCTTATCGAGTGAGCAATCACCTACATCAATGATGTAGGTGGCCATGTTTTTTCCAAATTTTTTTCATTATTTCAGGATTAATATAGAATGAAATACAACTTCCATTAATGAGAATACCTATTATATTTATACCTTCATTTTTAATTGACCATTTAACCTTGATATAATTTAGATGAACCTTTTTTGGTGTTATAGAGGTTTTACATTTCTTATGTAGTCTCTCCATGGGTTTACCACTTGGATGTGTGAATTTTGGCCATTCGGTTCCGTGTTCACATAAGAAAGTATTCTTTTTTTATTGGTTTCAAAATATTTTTCCCAGGACGCATGAGTATTAAATGTAATCTAAAGAACCTATAAAGAGTTTAGACCCCTATAAATATCAATTTCCTAAAATGGTAATTTTAACTTTTTTCCATCACATCATTACTTAACCCTTGATCTTTGAAATGAAATTTCACTTGTCTTTAAATTATAAAAATTTGTTAGGCTGAATGGATTTTAAAGGATGGATTAGGAATGATGGGATAATCTTTTAAATATATTTATTGTGTTTCTTTACATTTAAATTGATCCTTATAAATAGTTTTATAATAGTTTGGGAACTTGATTATAATTTATTTATGTGAAATGGATAATGCATATTGGGTGGTATTTCATAAACGTAAACTAAATTGTTTTAAATGGAGGGACCCAAGCGAGGGTAAATCCATGTCCCTTGTTATGTTTTATCAATTGATCCTTTTTAAATGAAATGATTTATATATAATTAGACATGAAAATGACAAACACAAGAGTTTATGACTTATGTATTATGATATTAATGATTATTTACCATATATATATGTGTGATATATATAAAATTAACGGATGGGTTGTAATTACTCAGAACAAATATACTAATAATAGGACTATATAGTGGATTTGAATGATAGTAAGGGATTTAGGTGAGCATGGTATATCCTACTCCCATACATTGAGTGTTCTATATGGGATATCACACTAGTGATACAATATGGTCATTTAGATGATGTTCCACATTCTATTATAGAGTTTTGAATGGTGGAACACTCTACATCCACAGTGTTGTAGTATGGAATATCTCACTCTATTGAGATGAAGGAAATGTTTTATTTTACAAGTGATTTTTGGCATGTTAGACTAGTCCTGGATGTTTATGGGTTATGTCTCGGACCAACTAGTAGTAGTATTCCAGGTATATGGCCATTAGGAATTTACACATTCTTGGTTCATATAAGTGGATGATATATATATATATATGTATATATAATATAAATATATATGAAGTGACCTGATCAAACATTCCTCCCAGTCAGGGGCTGAAGAAAGTAGACCCTCTTGGTGTCTTTTAATGAACCTGAGCGGGATGTTATTTATTTATTAAGCTTTTTTATTCTTATTATTCCTAAAAACATTTTAGTTACATGTGCCTACATGAATCACATTTAGACATAGTTATTCAGGGTCTACTAATATTTTTAATCTCACACCCTACTCAGGCCACCCTATCCACCTGAGAATACTTTATGCCTATATGTATGGATAAGGGAAAGACCCCTATATTTTTCCTGATATGTATTACATAGTTAGGTAGTTGGAGGAGATGATCAAGTTTATGTTTGAGATATAAAAAAAGATATTTTTGTCCATTTTTTACTTTATTTTTATCATAACTAAATGAATGTTTTCATGTCCCCCCTTTTGAACCATCATTCCAAGCATAGTGAAGTGAAAATTCCAATTTGTTTTATGGTTTTAATATATAGTATTCTAGATTTATTATCCCGTCCATTAAATATTTTAATCTTCCTATTTATTTTGGAAGTTGTAATTATTTTACTATAATTTTTCATATTATTCATATCCAATTGATTGTTTCTTATTATATCTGATGTGCTACTCTATCATAAACGTATAGTATTTCCATCATAACACCTTTCACACCCACACTGGTAGTCGGTATCCTCTCTTGTATGGGGAAGAACTCTTGATGCCATGAGACCAATTAGTTGGGGCATTATCATAAATGTATCATTGGTCAGGATATTACAATGTTTTATGAGAGTGTTAAATATCTTCCTTTACTATTATGAGAAAAACCATTGTAGACCGGAAAATGTTCGAATTCAGTTCATAAGCCATGATTTGGCATTTTGAACCCTCATAATGGGTAATGGTCAAGGTACGTTAAATATAATAGTTGTTCTATTTTTTTCCTATTCATGATAATATGGTTTCTCCATTGGGCAATGCACATGATTTATTATGTTAATAAAATATTTGATATTCAATTTATTATTTCATTATTATCCCTAGGGAAATTTTGGAATTTCATTGTTAAATGCATCATTGCAGGCATAGTAAGATGAATATTCCATGAATTTTACAGTGACATGTTTCTTTTTGGTACGTATTTTATTGTTTCAAATTGATTATTCCATGATACATATTGATTTTGGATGACATTTATTTCTAGTTTTCGAAATCATATTTGATAATTAATGTGCATTTTATAAGATAATAGTGTTTTCCTTCATAGGATAAGGAAGACATCTTATGTATTCAATTATGGCATGTTGTGCTATGAACCATCGGTTTCATGATCAATAATGTTTTATGGTGTGGTTAATGGGGATTAAATTTTTTGGTTCATAAGGTGTATGGGGCCCAATGAATCTCAATATGGTAAACCATCTGATTCATCAATATTAAATTGATGAATTTTTTTTTAATAAGAAGATATATAAATTGGAAATGAATTTTAAAATTATTATGACTTTAGAATTTAAATGACCATCTTACATATTCATACCCAAATAAATATATATGAACCCAACCATAGTAGTTGGTAGTGGGGTATATTCTATCATTAATATGGAATGTTATTGTTTATTCCTACTATCTGGAAACATGTTTTTTAAACAGGAAAAGGAATCGATGTTTTTGTAGGAAGGATTTATTAACTATCGTAGTATCGTAAATAATGTAGTGGGAAATGATTAAACCCCTTATATGATTTGTGATTTCCAGTGTAGAATTATTCCACCATGACAAAATCTGGACACACATCTAGAAGTTTATGATAATCATATTCTTAAGGTGGTGGATAGAGAGATAGTAGTAATTCCATCTAAATATCATCTTTTCAATCCTCTTATAATATCAAATGTGGGTGATGAGTCTATGTTTTTTATAAATTCTTATGTATGTAGAATTCAATAAATGGTGTTGGGTTACGTACCCTAATCATTGGGGATTTCAATCGATTGTTTTAGCAGAAGCACCCTCCCACAAATTTAAGGGATGGAGGACCTCATGATATGGAGTACTGGAATGAGGAAATCCATTCAATGAATCTACATCATAAGACACCTGTATATTATATGGTCATTTTAGAAACCCATATTCATCATGATGAAAAAAATAGGTGGTGGGATGTTGTCACCCAAGAATATCAATAATGTGACATTGTTTAGGAAATATTTTAGTCGGTCATCTACGACTTCTTCATTCCATAGTCTCTGACCGATGACAGAGCCAGATATTTTTTGAATCTGTAGTGGGGAAGAATGATAATTATTGAATAATATACTCATTTAATGTAATTGAACATATCCACACATTATCTCTATATCTTATGATGATCTTATGAGTGACATGTGATTTGAGGATTTTTTTGGTTTATGCCATATAGTCATAGGAAAATGTGTTTATGTTGACTAAAATTTCTAAAAATGTCAACTAGACCCTAATCACATAGATAAATATTAGCTATTATGAAGGTGTGAGTCAATGTTTTTCAACACCTTGGTCTTCCAGTGGTTATTCATCTGGGATAAGTGATTCTTTTATACTATTCATGTAGGTTTAAACAATCATGTTACTCACATAGATGTCATTCTCATTTTCATCATTGTGGAATGTTAGGGAACATCAAGTCTTAGTTCTATCGAGATACATTCATGTGTAGAGGATTTGGTAGGAGGGAACATCTCCATAAATTTGGCATGATATTCCCTCTAATGCCATGAAATTATGGTTCTGTACCAACTTCCTTGTAAGGATTTGGATTAGCAGGATAATGACATAATGGTTTCTTGAAAAACACTGATCGATCATGCCAATAAAGTGGTTGAGGTAGAGGATATGAGGATTATTTTCATCAATTACTAATGGGAATACCTACTTAGGAAAGTCAAGTAGTTACTTAGGGATGTTATACATGATATTTTCAAGCATTCCATTTTATGCTATAGGAACAGATCACCAGACCTTCTACTATATGTAGTAAAATCCTAGCTTCCTACAATTTAGTGTTTTTTTATTTTAAATAGGCTTGACTCACTCATTTACCAGATAGGTTATCATTGAGAGCCTAGGACTTGACATAGAGTACTATCATGGTGTCAGGAATCTAGATACACCATTGTGCATCCATTTCTAGAGTGTTTTAAGATCTTAGCAGTGTCCACTTGAGATAGGTGATTACATTTTAATATGAAATATGTACATCATCAACAAATAAAGCATTGACATTATAATCTAAATGTATATGTTATCTGTTTATAGAGACCATATTGACTATTATTATCAATGTGTGAGGTTTTAATTAATATAGTTAAATATATTAATGTTTTAAGGAGAATGATATGTTATTTCTACACGGAAAATACTTAAGCAGTAGAGGGTGGTAAATGTGACAATATAGATCACCAATAATTTATTAAATAACCATGGGTTACGACAAGAAATCATTCCTCCTATAGTTCCGAATTTCACAGATATTTTTGAATATGGAAAATCATATATACCTTAAGTGTAATAGGTATATTTTTATATTTATCTTCTAGAAAGATTATAACTAGTGACCATTACTCCATATAAGACCCTATATAAAAAGATTTTGGAGATAATGTAACTATTAGAAGAACTATTGGATAAAATTTTCTTACACCCCAAAACATGTCATTGGGGTTCACCAGTTCTATTTTCAATAATGTGTATAGTAACCTCTATATTTTGTAAATTATCTTCATTTGACTGACCTCAATATAATGAACTGGTATCAACTTCCTCTAATCGAGGACCGCTTTGATCATATCTGGTGAGTGAGATTTTATTCAAAAATAGATATGATGTTTTAATATTATCATCTTTTTTAAAAACATATAGCCTACCTCAAATATAATTAATGAGTATTAATGGTCTCAATGAGTACCTGTATATGCTGTTTGGGCACATGAATGGACATGTGGGCTTCATGGATCTTTAGAATTTGGTTTTCCACCCATATTTGGATTTTTATGGTAGAATTTGAGATGATATCATGGTGTAATCACAATCCATACATAATCATGGAATCCATTATGAGATCATGTTGAACACATTGATATAGAAATATATCTATATTATCCTTAGTAAATTACACTTCTATATCACCAATGTTCACTTTTGAAGTCACATAATCCCAATGTTAAAAGTTTTAGTTGACCCAAAAAAAATTGACAGATATAGTTTCCTTGTAGATTCCTAGGAGTTTCATTGATATTAGGAGTTTCTTGTGGATTTATAGATATTAAAAACATCTAATCTAGGATTTATAACACCTAGTACTGCCGCATACGAGCATGAAAAAGAAGAATTTGAAATCCGTTGGTCTGAATCTTGTGAATAAACCTTCCATGAGTTGAATGGTATATTGACATTATCAATGATACCCACTGTACCAGAGCTTGGAAAATTCAAAATAGTATATTTTGTAAAAAAATTTATCATTAATGGTGTTATTCTGATATATGATGAGGGAGTCATCATGTATGAATATTATCAGTTAAGGCCTCATAATAAGAATTAACATATTTATGATCATGAGGACATTGCTGATGTTCTTGTCATACAATGTCGGCGGAGTTATCTATATGTAGAGTGTTTTTTGGTATTAACATATCAAAAAAAATGTAAATATTTACACTGTGCTATCTAAGTCTAAGAGTGTGTAGGTAGGCAAAATACCCAGAGTCGTAAGATTATGAGCTTCACTACAGACCTAGGAATGAAATTTTTTTGGTCGATTCCCTGATCCATAGGACTCGTAATGAGGACGTTCAAGAATATAATGATCAATTTAAGCTTAAGGACATATTCTCTTTAATTCTAAATGATGATCATGAAGACTATGGTTAAGATAACTTTTCCACATTAGTGGTGACATATACACTTCTGGAACAAGTACGAATGAGATAACAATATGATTTCAGGGGACTCATCATATGAGAATATCTCTATGATGATGATACACCTTCTTGTTGTACCCTGTATGAGGATGATACATTATTATTATTTTTGAATGTATGTGTCCCAAAGGACATAAGAGTGGAGATAATGAAGAAATATAATTCCGTAGAAAGGGTTGATCAGCCTGGTCTCACAAATGTGTTTTAAGACCTACAATGCCCATACTACTGGCCTCGTATGAATTGTGAGATTTTTGGCTCCATAACTCTATATTCCACCTATTAGCACATGATGTGGTTTAATCATCGTTCCTTTATGGCTCCAAAATCATATTTCCAATTTTAAGTGTAAATTGGATGATATTTCAATTGAATTTGTGATTGGTCAACCTGAATCAACAAGTGGAGATTATGTGGTATGGGTTTTTGGGGATAGTTTGAGGAAGGAATAAACTTTTTGTTTGTGAGATAAAACTTCTCAATAGACATGATTGTAATTTTTTATGATAGATAGGTTTTAAATCATCATGGAGCCCATGTTATTTCATTTCCACATGGATTCTCAATTCATGTCATAGTTTGAGAAATGGGTTAAAGATCGCATTGGTATTCAAGTACATCCAAGAACATTCTATAAACCAAATACCGATGGGTAGATAGACCATTAAATTATGCTTCCTGAGTAAATTCTACAGGCATTTTTTGTTTACATTGGGGGATATTTGGAGAAACACATTCCCCTCATCGAGTTTTATTATAATAATGGCTTCTAGAATAACATTGAGATAGATCTATTTGAAACCTTATATGGTAGGCCTTTTCATTCCCTCTATGATGATAAGATGTTTGAGAAACCCCTTTTAATGGATCACTTCTCATCTAGGATACTATGGAGTAGTTCATGTTAATCAGATGGTGCATGTTAGTAGCTTATTCAAAACAATAGTGGTATGCCAACAAATGTTGGAATCCTCCTACGTTCTATGTCAGCGACCGGTTTTTCTTGCGAGTTTCACCTAGTTTGGGGGAATAGATGTAATCATAACTAAGTTATCCTTTAAAAAGTTGGATTGGACCCTTCAAGTGTGTGAAATAGTTTAGACCAGTGGATTACCCGTTGGTGCTTCATCAGAGAAGTTAGGCCTCAGCTAAATTTTGGCACGTATCTCACCTACATTTATATCATCCAGACATATCACACATCTTTCATCATGAAAAGTTTGAACTAGAAATAGAGTCTTCCATTGAGGAATTCCTATTTAATAATTGGATATGTGTGTGAAGACACCCCGAGGAAGTTCAATTCTTATAGTATGGGTGATGTTGTATCATAACTGCATACAGTATGCGACCTGGGATCAAGAAACTAATGTATAATCTCAATTACATGCACCCATTGATGACTATACCACCATAACATAAGAAGGAAAAATCTAGGATGAATTTACTTACGTATGAGAGGATGTAATTTCACATCCAATAAATTAAGGTAAATATACTTAGTTTTTTCAATTTTAAATATATTATGAAGCATGGTTGAGGGGTTTTATGGACTAAAGGTGGTTTGAGTAGTGTATAGGGATTTTTCTGTGCCAAAAATCCCAAAAAAATGTTTTATGGAACTGGTTTTCATTGTTTTTATATGTTGTGTGACCCATCTAAAAATGTTATATGAAACTGTGGGATTGTATACATGGGTTCTTTTAGGCCCTATTGTGTTTATGATTCCATGTGGACCAATGATCATGGTCGTAAAATAACTAATAGTGGTAGGATAGCTATTTTTACACTGTTTTTTGCATGGTTTTGGAAACCATTCACCAAAACCATGCATGGTGAATTCATAAGAATAGGTTGAAGCATGGGTTGTTAAAACTATGTGAATAAATTGTGTGATACTACATTTTTGATTGATGTTAAAAAAATTCCCATGTTTAATTAATTTATCATTTATCAATTTTCTTATCCTTCGTCCAGCTATTTGCAATATCTTTTTCAACCTGTAGAACTCAAATCCTGAGAATCTAGTTTCATCTATATCTCAAAAATCTGAAATTCATTCTTTGATTCGATGGAAGTGTTGGATAGCTCAAGGTAAGGATATCATCCCTCTTCTTTCTTATTTAATGTAACCATTAGATACTTTTCACTCTTTTGATGAATCGTCTATCACCATATTTTTATGGTTTTTATATTTTTCATGTATCTCATCCACCTTGATTTAATTCAGAGGATGATATTGAGTGATGAATCATATACATATTTGAAGTAGGCGTTCACATTGTTTTCCCATTGAGTATTGAATGTTTCATAATCAGGGAATCATCTCATATCATAGAATATTCTGATCATACCACTAATATAGATTAATTCATGACATATTTACCATTTCACCTATATAAAAGTTAGTTGAACATTATTTTTGGTTTAGAGGAATTAAATTTCTCATATGTTCTCCCGAAGCGTAAACCCCTTGGAATTGGACTGTTGGACAATTAGTTCAATGTTCACAAAAAAAATTTATTTTTTGTCTTGGATTCTAAATCATTTTTCCTAGAATAATGTGTATTAATTTTAATCCAAATCCCAACATAGGTTAGTGGAAATTTTGTAGAACTAATTTCCCATGTGGGGGTATTCATATTTTTCATATATATATTTCCTTGAAACAGAAGATATAAAATTGATTTTTTCCTTGTCTTTTTGAATTAGAATAATTTTTTACGGTGAATGGAATAACTAATATGGAATATCCAATATGGTATTATCTCTTAGATACATTTATCATGACACATTCCTTTCACCTTGTGGCTCAAAAACAAGTTTGGAATATTTTCATAAATTAAACAGAATTGTTTGAAGTTAAAAGAATAAAGAAAGATGGGATGTTATTCACAAATTTAGACTAAATGATTTCAAATGGAATGACCAAAAGAATGGTAATGATACTCCCCAGTTTATGTTTTTTTAAAAGTCTCATGTTGAATGTATTCACTTATATGTAATTCATCTTGGAAACAACATAAATAACAGGTTATGACTTATAAAATATGACATTACTGATTATATATCTTCTATATATATGTGATATAAAAAAGAAATTAATTGGTGATAATCCCCATTGCAAATTATAATTAAATGAGTAATCTATAGAGGCTAGGAAGGATTGTATAGGGTTTATAAATGCATAGTGGGTCAATATAACATACATCATGTGTTGAGAATGAAATCTCAAACTAGTGATATGATATGGGAATTTGGTTAAGGCCCTGCATTGTAGTAGAGATTATTGAGTGGAGACTTACTCGGAATCCTAAGGGTTTTAATATGGAATAACTCACTATAGTGGGATGAAGGGAATTCACCATTTGACATGATATTTTTAGCTAATTAGACTAATCATGGATGTATTTGAGTTATATCATACTCTATCCCACAATATTATTATGGGTATATGGACATTGGGTGTTGGTATGCATTTGTTTTATATAGGTGGTCATAATACATATCCACCCAATATATATATATGTGTGTGTGTGTGTGTGTGTGTTTGTGTGTTTCTTCTATATAAATAGTGACATGATCAGACATTCCTCCCATCTATGGGCCGAATTAGGTAGACATGTAATGAAAAATTTAGGAACCTGAATGGGAGATTATTTATTTTGTCAAAATTATTACACAAATCTTCTTATACATGCAAACATTTATGTTACCAGAATCTAATCAGATTACGTATAGACACTATTGGTGGTATCCTACTTAGATTTTTAATCTCACACCCTACATGAATTTTTCTTGGAACCCGAGAAGACTTTCATCATATCTGAGTGGATAAGGGAATTTTCCACATAATATATTTATTATAAGTATTTTTTAGATACATCCTACGCGAAATGGATCTATCCTAATCTTGTGATTCTTGTGGATCATTTTTAATCTTTTTGGTACTACTTTCTAAACATGACTAAATTCTAATTCCAATATTCTCCCTTTTGTACAAGAATTCCTTTAATTAGCTGGTGACACTACAATTGTGGATTTTTTTGTAATATCTAGTTACTTAGTTTGATTATATCTTCCACAATATATTTTATTATGTCAATTTAATTACAGTTCTATTGTTATTTGATTCCGATTGTCTATATTATGCTTCTATTTTTTAGCCTTGTATATATTATCATCTATGTTACAGTTACATGATGGTATATTCTACCCACTATACAAAAATATCACCATTATTGTTATTTGGTAGCCTCTATAATATGAGGGGGCACACATGATACCATGTGACCCAAAAGCTAGGGTTTCAAATTATGTGGATACTAAAATGGGTTGTTACACCAACAATGGTCTAAATATGAGACAAGGGAATATATGGTACAAATATTTATAGCCAATGGATTTTGGAAAAGTATATAGGTTATTCTGGATGTATATATAAATATTAACATGGGTTTTCAGGTATTGAAAGATAGCTTTTCATGTACCATAAGTAAATCACGGTGTTTTTTGTAATGAAAGATTTATTTGGTTTTGTTCTTAGGGTTTTTATATACCAAAATCTATATTCGGTGTTGTGAGAAATGAAATTAACATAAAAAAGATTAAGTTAATTTAAAATCATTCACAAAATCTAGGGGAATTACAATGTACCCAACATAATATGATATTCACCCATGAAATTAATCTAGGTTATTAATGATTTAATACTATAATGTCTCTTTCCTATAAACCAACTTCATAAAATGTGTACTAAATCATTATTTAAAAAAGAAATGTATGGAACATATTTGTTACATATTGTAACTCATAACACGATTTCCAAATTAGAGAACATTGGTGGTAGGTCGAAACATTATCCTGGAATAAAGATATAAATAATCATAGATTATGATAATGATCATTGATGAGAAAAAACATTTCCCTCAAAAAAGGTAACAGTCACAAAACCATAAACTAACAAATCCCGATAGAGGGCATAGATATCATCAATATTTTTAACAATATGACATTTTTATTTCAAAACCCTTTCTTAAATATTGATGATATTTAATAGAAGTAAAACTTATTCCATTTTATCACAATCTCTCCCTATTTTGGGCCTTGATCAATTTTTAATTAAATACTCTTTCTATGAAATATTGGTGGGTTTTTCATTCCGGATGTACTAACTACTCATGAGTTATAAATATAATTCATTACTTCTGAATTATTTAGAAATATAAATAAAAGGTTATCACATGTTATCCAATATTACCAAATCCTTATAGGAGAAATATTACTCTAACATCTATGACCACATGTAATTTTTAAAATAATCAATTTTACAAATGGTCAAACATATATCCCTTATAAAGGGGTAAAATATAAATAATTATTAATAAGTTCACTAAATAATATTAAAATTTATCCCCTATATAGAATAATGTACCTCTTTGTTATCACATTCCATAAATATGAATACTCTCATCTTGTATTCTCGTGAAACATGGTAATAACTTAAATTTCCTTAAATAAATTGGGAAAACATGCATGCTTCATTATTATGATGATTACTGTATATATTATTTTAAACAAATAAAAGATAATCTTAATCCATGATAATATAGAAAAAATTATCAAAAGATCCATTATAAATTATTAGATGATAATTACTATCCAATTTACATTATAAAAATAAATAATCTCAATATACATACTCAAAAATATTATCTCAACATCTAGAACACATTAAAATCAAGGGTTTTCACTAATGTTTTATCATATTTCATTACAATGGTAGAATAAATAATTTCTTTAATATCCACTATAGAAACCTATGATTAATATTCGTGGATATTACATCATTTTAAATTATTATTCCACATATAATAGATATATAAACATGAAGACTGTAATAGTATAGTGTATTTGGAAACATGGAACAAATTATTTGTATTTGGTGAGTGATCTTAAACATCTTCATAAATATATATTCATTTAGTACTCCTATAATAAATCCTTTCTTAATGATCTGGTAAAAGATAACATAAGATATTAGAAAGCTAAAATACTCAGTAAAGGTAAATAAAGAGATATATAAGAATAATCATGAGTATAAGGGTATGAGAGCCTGATCACATATTTAGAAGATCATTCCCAATATATCAATGATCATAATCAAGAGTCATGAAATAAATATTCATAGTTCATAATACCTAAATGGTATGGTAATTGAGAGTATTGTCCAAGAAAAATGACATAAGAATAAGATAGGGAATTGTATTGTACACATCAGATAATACCCTTGTGAATATTTATATATAGAAATATGTCCAATAATTATGTTAATGACATAAAATAAGGCCCTCACATAAATATATGGACATAAAACCAGAATCATGTATATAATTATGAACCTATAATCAGTTTTATGAATAATTATACATAGATAGTCCCTATAACTACACAACAAAACACAACATGAAGGGAGACCCATCCTATAAATGCACTGGATACACGTATAGGGGTATCCTAGGTAATTCTACTATATGGATCTAATCATTTTCTTTAGTTATGTCATCATCACACATTTTGGATCCTCCGTAAACTTGTCTAATAGAATCAGTCCATGTCCCCTTCCAAAACCACGTGATATGTGTGATGAAAGCATTGGGTGTATCATCAAGTCTATTTTAGTTTACATTACCATGGTATGTGTAGTCATGTTTGTGATGCCGATAGTTGAGTGTACTTTCATAATGACCATGAGTTAACATTTCCATTGTAATGGTGGCTCCGACCCTAGGGTTATCACAAAGACCTCCCCATTATAGGAACGGAGGGGAATCATTGTCCTTTCGCATTGATTATGGATTGTGTTAAATATTTGAGATCACCCATGAACATTATTTTGAAAGGTAAAAAGAACATACTCCAAGAACAAATTTCACGGAGCTCCTCCTGAGGTAAGCCTATATATATTCTTATAGAAGGAAGAACATTATTCTCCTCTTAAACTCCACCTGACATTTATATAGATAGATAAAAAAATTAGGATAACCAGGGTATGAAAACAATTTTGTAATTATAAATAATAAAATTTGTTTCTCTCTCCCATTAGACTCCATCCCCATCCATCAGTACACAGAGTGGGATATATGATATTCAAATCTCCTTCCTACTATTGTTTCTCAAACCGAGCCTAACTCACATGAGCTTATAGTTTTTAAAAGAACATGAAATCATAATTATACTATAAAAACAAAAATGGGTCTCCCATATGGAATAATACCCAATCACATCATGTAAATGGGAATCGTCCACGCATAAGCCTCGACCGAATTCAATCCATGTGGGCACGTCTTTGCATAATCCCCAATCATAAGGAACTATCTGGGTTTTGATTCCAAAGTAACTAGGATATGTAGGGAGCCTCTATGTGGTCCAAACCTGATAATCTAATTCACCAAAATGATCTATGGGACATATTCCAGGTAGGGTCATATTCCCCCGTGATTCCACATTTCAACTGGATTCCTCAGGCTACATCTAAATAAGTCATGCACCATCATCGATCATGAAACAATTCACCATGAAGTCATTGATGGATTAAATTAAACTAAACATATGGTTCTATTCACATGACCATATAATGTGATGTGTCCATTTAAGTGTCACATTACTTCATGCATTCTGATTCCTATGATGATGATATATAAGAATCTGGTCTTAAAATTTTTTATATCAACATAAAAAAATTGTCTTCCCCCATGGATGATGATATACTCTAGAGAGCTTCATCAAATAGCTTAATACCCAGTGTCATCCAATTAAATGACCGAACAGTCTATGATATATCAATAAAAGTTTTACATTTATGGAGAAACTTAAATACATACATATCTCTTCATTGATGGGGAACATCGGAAACATATAGTTGATTCCAGACCCTTGTTTAATCATAATGGATCATTACCATAGGGTCATATAAAATATAATAGATTGAGAATTATCAAGGTATTCATGCACCTGACATAAATATATAAGGTAGTACCTAAATAGAAAATAGTTCCCCTAAAAAGGTTGTAATGATCTAGAATTTCCCTACTCTACACCATTGTTAGTTCTTATGTGTGGTTTGTCAAATAATATAATAAATGATTTCCATTGGAAATAACGTCCATAAATCATGTATTTAAGAGCCACTGGGTGTTTATGGATCCGATAAAAAACTCATTGGAATCCATTTTAAGATATTGAACCCTACATCAGTGATTACACACCATTTGACCCAATGCAATCAACCCTTCATGAATGATGTATCATAGGTACCTCCTTCGTGAGATAAGAATGATATACTGCCCAATCCATTTCAGACCCAATATATTCATCTTCTGGGTATATTACATCATCATTGGAGACACAATGGTGATCATGATGTGAATTCTTATCTAATGAGGCTTTGTTACCCTACATTAGGCCCCTTCTAAAACCGTTGGGGAAGAGGGCCATATGGGGTCATTGTTTACACATGTAGTCATAAGAGGCTACATAAATGTGGTTTTTTCTATGAATATATCATTTATTACATGAACTCTTCACCTGTTACTTATTTATTAGGTAATATCAAATGTTATCATAGTCACAAATGTCATCCACTGCACCGACAAAGTTCTCCATGAAGTATGTAAATCCATTTCCAACCTAGTATCCCCAACAGTGGATCTTGAATGAAGTGTTTCAAGATTAATACTATAAAGGTACAATCCCAACACCAATGAAAGAATGACATGACCTCTAGTTAAGGAAATCTAACTATCTGTAGACATATAAGTATCCAGTGTCCATGAACCGAGTAGCTCCAATTTCCATTACAAATCGATTCGGGATTCTGTTCATGAAATGATACAAGGAGTACCTCAATTTTGTTTTTGAGGTGAATGAAGTCATCACCAATAACATATTATCTATAATTGAAGGGAACTTCCCATTTTACCATGCTGGAAGTCACCGCCACCAACACCGTGTAACTTAGTATCATCATTATAAAAATCATATTGTCTTGTGCTCTCAGGATGATGTTGAGATTGATGTACTCCACAGGGCAGCCCAAAGAGGGAGACAGTTATATAATCCAAAGAAGTCCATCATCCTCATTTCTACTGATGGATCCTTCCATAAAAATAATGATATTATTTATGTGAAGAAATATATTCCAGTAAAATCACTCAGATCTAGTAATGTAAATCTAATGATACATGGTACCATGATATTTCCTACCACATCTCTCCAAACCTATCACAAAATAATGGAAAAATTTACATGAAAAAAGAAAATTCGTTCTAATGAAAATATATATACCAATCAAAATAGTGTAGAAAGCAAGAAGATGTATACTATTTCTCACTCATATCAGGCCCATCAGTCAAATATGATTGCAATGAAATAGAATAAGATCGAAATTCCTAGGGATTAATATCATGTATGTCATCAAAATAGAGAAGAAAACAAGTAGATGTGAAATCCTTCTTGAAAATATGAATCATATAAACTATATATTATAGAAACATTTTACACCCTAATATTTGTTAATATGTTATATCTTTAATGTATTGCAATAGCTTGTGCCACACGCAGCAATGAATTAGAGCACTCCACGAATTAACAAACTAACCGTTTAAAAAGTATTTATGAATAATATAAAGATCATTTTGAATTTTATATACTCTATACAATATTAACATCCATATTATGTGTTTATAGACATTATATAAGAAAAAATCCATTTTCTTAAAAAAAATGATGTTTTTTTTAAATGAAATTTGAACATCTTATAATGGAGAACCCTTTTTAAATACATCATTTGGCAAATTAATATATTATAATTTAAAAAATATGATTCTTCTTTTGAATAGGGAAATAAAAATTTAGTTTTGATAAATTTTTTATATTTTTCAAAAAACATTCATATTTTAATGAATTTTAAAAAAAAATTTAATTGAAACCAATATTAATAAAAAAAATAATTTATATTGATAAATTATACATTTTAATGGTTTTAATGTATAACATGATTATAATTTTATCATTTAAGTTAATTTTGTTCATTAGAAGTAATTTTACATTAAATTGTACATAAGCACATATGAATTTAATAAGAGTTTTTTACTTCAAAAAAACCTTATTTTTGGTTCTGATAAACGAGAATTAATTTTAAATTCAGTAATGGAAATTCTATGGTTTTAATTTGGTATAATTGACACATAATACATATATTAGTGAAATATACATCATTGGAGTCATTTAATATTATGATTTTTTATATAAAATTTTATTTAACCATTTTAACGTATTTTTACCCACCTTATTTGTACATTTATCCACCTTCTAGGAACATTTGAAAATTTTCATAAAATGTAATTTTACATCTTATTTGAATTGAATTTAAAAAATCCAAGAGACATAGTTGACATTAGTATATAAAATGCGGTTCAATATGATTAAAATAATTTTTGTGAATAGTAACTTTTGATTATTATTTAACATAGTTAAAAGTTATTAAGGTTATTAAAGCAAAAAATAGAATTAAAATTACCCCAAAACATGTCCTAATTCTATTATATAAGTCTATTTCTACCAAAACCAACCTTATGGAAAAAATGAGATCATTTTTAAACATTTTGTTGAGATTAGTACGTCTATTATATTTTAATTAATTAATAGTTAAAATTGTTAAATTCAATGTTTAACAACTAAAGGACTTTTAATATAAGGTTACATATAATATAAATTTTAAAATTAATATTAACTATAATGTTAAATCGATTTCCTAAATCATGATATTTTATTAATAATTTTAAGACATTAAATAATTAATTTTATTTACAACACAATGATGATGCACTAATTACGTTACTAATGACGGAATAAAATTATTGATATTATAAATATAAAAATAAATTTAAATTGAGACTTGTGATGCCAATAAAGAATTTTATAGGTGCATATGACATGTTTGTGTTGATTTAATTTAGTTACTTGATGTAATCAACTTTTTCTGATTTCCAAAAAACATAATACTAAATAGTGTCAAAATTTACAAAAATTAGTTTCTAAAACAAATACTATATAAATAAACGATATATTATTTATAAAAAAAATCTGGTTCACCCAATTCTATTATATAATGATATAGAAGTCATTAATTAACCACTTGAGGTTATCTCGGAATTTTATTGTATGTTTATTAACCATGTATTAATATAATACAAAAAGACATGGTAAAAGTAAAACTATTTAACTAAGGGTCAAATCTAAAAGATAAGGTTCATATG
The DNA here is from genome assembly GCA_963277665.1 of Viscum album. Lineage (NCBI taxonomy): Eukaryota > Viridiplantae > Streptophyta > Magnoliopsida > Santalales > Viscaceae > Viscum > Viscum album. Next base: position 573,465,223 of record OY728161.1, on the reverse strand, counting down.
GTGACCTAAAAAAGTCTAAAAAATATTGGTTGAGATAATTTAGACCCATCCCATTCATAGACTTTATGTAAATTCATTTAGAGATATTATAAACTAAAAATAATTATAGATTAAATTAATATTTAAATCTTCTACTAATGCGCCCCTCACATGTCTTATAAAAGGGTACTTCCCCTCCTCTTAAATTCACAACTCCAAAGCCATTTTTCATGGCCAAAACCTGCTCAAATCTCCTCCAAACTACCATAAATTTATCCTAGAGTCCATTCATTGGTTAGAAATCTAGCCTAACATTCTCTTTTGTACAAATCAAAGGAAAAATCTAAAGAAGATGTAATTATTTCATGACCACATTCAAAGTACTTTTCAACTTCCACTTCCTCTTAATTTTTTTGTTCCCATAACAATATAATTACTCTAGTTATTTCTACATTCTATGATTTTATTATTAATATGTTACAATATTTTTATTCTATCCATCCTATGAATGAAAAAGTCACCATATGTGCATACGTACGACTTAACATATCAATGTCATGATGTATTTTGTTATTCAACACATCATTATTTGGATTGTTTTAATAATGAGTATAATTGATGTAAATAGTAAATATAATATTTTAATGATTTTGATTATATAATATAACATGCATTTACATACTATTTCACCATCAATAGAATAATATCCTCACACGCGCATTAGTATGACTTAATGTCTCCATGATGCGATGAGATTTATTTCCATGTTCACCATTCAAAGATGATTATAAATAAATATATTTATTTATTTAATAAAAATGTAATATATGAAATGATAATGATACCATAAATATAAAAATTAATATATATATATATATATATATATATTTATGTATTTTCATATATCTCATTCACATACTTCCTTTCAAGAATATATGAAAATAGAAATGACGCTTATAAGTACGTACAGACTACCATCTCTATAAAAGGTCATTTCATTTAATATATCTTTCTATTATAAATACTTATATTGTTAATATATTTGATACTTAAATAATTTTTTTCTTCCTTAATTATTTAATTCGTGATATAAATTATATGATTAAGAATAACATGTTAAAACATGTATGAAAAAGAAAGCAATTATTAACCAAAATGTTATTTTAACAGAGAAATTATTATTAAATGAGTTGTATAAATCGATAAATAAATAAAGTATTATATCATAAATATTAATCTAGTTCATTAATAATTTATTAACATACTATGGAAATTATACATGAGGTTTAACATACCCTATACAAAAGGAATGTACAAGGTAAGGGTTAATTCTTTAATCTCATTATTATCTGAGATTGTTTATGTTTAAGTATTTACATGGAAATCATTATCACCCATGCACATGTTTTAGGAAAATGTTTTCAAAATGAATATTTAATTTTTTTGTGGAAGGGAATCTTTTTCAAGATCATCATTTTAAATGTTTTAATGATTAATTTTTCTAACTCGTTTTAATTGATGTCTATGTTTTAAAAATTATTTTATGGATTTATTTATATGGACATGATTATTTTAAAATGTTTATTCCCTTCAAATGTTTCAAAGTGGCATTGGACACATTGATTCAAAAATATAATTTAAATAACATCCTTTATAAATGCAGGAAATTTAAATTATTTTAAAAAAAGGACATTTCTATTAATGATTTTTACAGATCACTTTCAAAAATGACAACATCCTTTATTGGATATTATTCTTGATTGAGGGTTATTCTTTATAATATCGTCATCTGTATTGGTTTAAATGAGTTCTTCGACGTTTGAATATGAATGTTGTATTTTTATACAATTCATGGATTATGGTTAAAGAATTGACATTTTTTATGTTATTTTATATACTAATGTTTCTCTTAGTTTCATCATTTTCATATGAGGAAGGCATTGGAAAAATAATGTGATGGTTGGAGCCTACTATAGCTCCTTGAGATATTATTAGGTCTCATAATACAAATTACTATCTTGGAAAAGGCATTGACCATGTTTTTTGTTTGCATTCATTGCACAAGGCCTTGACTATTTGGTAATGATGGATAGAATTAAGCCTTCCGTCATTATTAAATTATCTATTGATATTACATGTAATTATTCGACTAATTGAATATCCATGCGAATAATTTAATTGAATTTTTTGACTTATATCGGCCATATTATATTGTAGTTTATGTTTAAGGGACTGTGTTTCAATTTATTATGATTCAATAAATGTTTATGATTATTAATGATAACTTATTATATATTTTTTATCCTTACTGATCATATGTTCTCAACCCTTTATTATGTATTATTTTCCACGAATTCCCAGAAGTATATTATGATTTATATACATTATTAAGATAAGTTAATAATGGAAATCTCACAGGATTATTTATGTTCTGTTTTATGTTAGAAACTATAATGTAAATTTCATGTATGCAATCAATTTTCCAAGACTGCTAAATTTATTGGTCCTTCGGGACATTTTTCCTTGTAATCAAGCCAATGTATTAAAATATTGCACCGAATCTGGGTAACTAAGGTAAAGGCATTATAGTTGGTATCAGAGGAAGTTTAGCATCAACTTTGGAAATATATTTAGATAAACACTAATATTGAAACACCTCCATAAGATATACATTGAGGATTAGTATAGAAGAAATGGCTAGAATTTTTGTAATGTAGAAATTTTGTGAATTTTCCTTGAAATACATCCATGTCTGGATACGAGCAGGTAGAGGCGGTTCTGGAGCATATGTATCAACGCATAAAACCCAAGAATACTACTTTGAGGAAGACTCAAATGGGAACAGGTGCACAAGGAAGGGACTTCCGGCACTCTTTGTTACAACACTCCTAAGGTATATTCTTAGGATAATTTACATTTTCATTATAATCCCTTAAGATGGATTTATGAGTAAATACATTTCAAATAAAATCATTTTACTGAATATGGATTATACACATAAACATTTCAATTTTTGTTAGGTTTTCAACTAGTTTGGGAATTTGTATTGTGATTCCTAAACTAACCTAGTGTATTCCATTTTTAGAAATACTTCTTAATTAATGTAATGATAACTCTAGAAATATGCATGATCCACAGAGTAATAAGGGTCATATCATTCATCATCTTAAGAAGAAATTTAGAAGATAAATAGTTTACCACGTGTTATAAACTTATGAAAAAATAGTATATTGTGTTAATAAGGCATGTAAATAATTCCGTGAGTCGTATGGATTTGATGGGATGTTAGAGAATAAGTGGATGTTAACGAAAAATATGGATAAAGGGAAGAAGGGAAAGAAGGATTTTAGAATATGTGATAACTGTGGAATGATTCACCATGAGTAGTGCATGAATGGAATGGGAGTTTATTATAAGTGTTGAGAAAAATGAAACCAAGGTCATGATTGTAAGGTTAATAAAAATGTTTCAAATGTGAAATTATTCATCTACAAAGAGTTGGGACACTATGTGTTTCAATTTCCCTATCATTAGAGTATACCCCAAATGATACTATTGGATAATAATCAAGTTATGATACTGCCCCATATGAAGAAAATGATTAGTTTTATTATGATGTTATTAAATAATCGTGTAATTTTAGTGAAAATTATAAGAATTTTAATGTTTATATTGATTGTACTGCAGTATATTTTCCTTAAGGATTTGGGATTTTATGGTTCCACGTAATGTGACACAGTTTCAAGTTAAACATTTTGAAAAATATATGGTTGGGGGAAAGGTAACCCTTTATATGTTTCTGAAACTGATATAATAATTTCATAATATTATATAATTGAGTTGGATAATGTATATTGGATATTATTGACTACCTTTAAACTAATTGATTTTATGTTTATTTCATCATTTTTAGAGTTTACAAAATTTTTGGACTTAATGTGTATTTCTTGTATTCTATAATTAATAAGGGAGAATGAAGATATTCAATAAGTATTTATAGCAATTCGTGGTGTTATCATGTTTTAAAATAATACATGATGAAGGTATTCATATATTATTACATAGAAAACAAGATCTTCATTATGATTACTAGCCTTATATATTTTGGAGTGTGAGTTTGGAAAAAAGTATTTTGGATATGTCTAACGGATAGAATGAAATAAGTTGGGCATTGTGTACTATTTTTTAATGTTAATTCATTTATGATGATTATTTGTGGATTTTTTTTTTATAAAAAGGACAACCCTATGGCCGGGAGAAAACCTGTCCCATCCAGCATGGCCACAATACTTGAACCCTCAACTGAAGGGCGGAAAGGGTGCATCACCAACCACTTGTCTATGTGATGTATTGGTTTGTATAATGTTGTTTTTTTAATTTTCTAACAGATTAATTATAAATTCATTATTTTTGGAACCCTATATTATTATGATTAAAAGAATATTTTTGAAATCTATTATCCTTATGAGTGAAAATTGAGTTTTTTGTAGAAGTTAGTTGAAGGATGGAATTATACTTGTCAAGTATTCTTTTCTTATTCTATTAAAAATTTAATTCGTAAACATTAGGGAAGAGATATTAAAACAAAAATGTGTTATCATAATACCATGTTTTTGGGTGAACCGATAATATTTGAATCATCATTGATTTATGTCTTTCAGGCACTCTATATTCTATTTATTGTTCACTTGCTTGTGATTGATGACCTCATCACTCCCTATAAATATTTATGTTTTTCACAAATTATGTGTCCTTAATTTCCACCAATGACCTCTTATTCTAATCCCTAATTTTGTGGTGACATTTTCATTTCCCATTCCCTCTTATTGAGACTAAATTTCAGTAACCCTATTTCAATGTTGGGTTTTCCACAATGTTAATTTCAATTTTCAACATTTTTTTATGAGTAATTTCAAATTACAATGACACAATTTATTAAATGAGGAGAGAATGTGACAGATAAGGATTTCATAATACGTTATCTCTTTAGTGTAATTCAATGGTGTGTGTGCCACATGTAACATCAAGTTAGAGCCCACCATGACTTACAAAAAAGGCGTTTAAAATGATATTAAGATTAATATTAATTGAATTTTGAATTTTACATGCTCCGTAAAATTTTAACGTCAATTTTTTGATTTTTAAAACATAATATTAGATCAAATCCATTTTTTAGATAAAATGGGTGTTTTTAAAAGATTCAATTTTACAACCTTTTAATAGAGAGCCCTTCTTAAATCAAATATTTGACACTTTTATATATTCAAATTTGAGAAAATTAACATCCAATGTTTAAGAAGGGCATGAAAATATTTTTTGGGTAAATTATTTGTGTTTTTCTCATAAAATTCACATTATAATGAATACTGAAAAATACTAATTTTTAATTGAAAACATATTTTTTAATAAAAATAATTTATATTGTTAAATTATAAATTTGAATTGTTTTGAAGTATAAATAGATTATATTTTTATCATTTAATAAAATTTTGCTTATTTGAAGTAATTTGACATTTAAATTTAACATAAGAACATATCAATCAGTTGATAGTTTTTTACTTCACAGAAACCAACTTTCTAGTTTTGACCATGGTATATAATAAAATGTATCACCCCCCTCGCATACATATGACTTACGATCTCCACGATGCGATTAGATTCATTTCCATGTTCACCATTCAACTATGATTATGAATATATATTATTAATAAGTATATAACATATGAAATAATAATTCTATTATATATATATATATGTATACATATGTACATACATATATCTTTTTCACATACTTCCGTTCAACGGGATATGAAAACAGAAACGACATTTATGCATACAAATGACCTACCATCTCCATAAATGGTGTTTTATATTTCATGAATTTATATATTATACATACATATATCAGGAATATAAATGATACATAGATAATGTTTTATATTATTGAATCAATTAAATCATGATATACGTTATACGGTAAAGAATAACAAATTAAAACATGTATGATAAAGAAAGAAAATTATTACCCGAAATGTTGGTTGAACATAGAAGTTATAATTAAATGTGAAGTATAAAGACATAAATGAATCATGTATGATATCAGAAATATGAATATAAGTTTTTATATTTTAAAAACATTCTATGGTCATTTTACAAGAGTTTAAACGTACCCTTGACCAAAGTAAAGTACAAGATAAGGGTTTATTTCTCTATCTCATTATTAGTCGAGATTTTTTATGTGTCATTATACAATGGGAAATTTTTATCATCCATGTCCATTTATCATGAAATTGTTTTAAAAATTAATATTTTTTGTTTTTGTGGTTTGGAATCATTATCAAATGTAGCATTTCAAATGTTTTAATGATTTATTTTTCTAAATCTTTTTAATTAATGTCCATGTTTTAAAGAAGATTTTAAGGATTTATTTATATGGACATCATTATTTTAATATGTTAAATCCTTCAAAATATTTCAACATGGTATAGTACACAATTATTTAATAATATATTTAATCTGAATTTATTAATGGACAACTTTTAAAAGATATAACAAAAAATGGACATCTCTCTCAAATAGTTTTACCGATTATTTTCAACTATGTAAAAATATTTTAGTGGAAATTATTCTTGATTGAGGCGTATTTATTATAATACAATCTTCTATATTTTATTGAATGTGTTAAGATATATTTGATTATGGCTGTGCTATTTTTATACCATTCATGGTTTATTGTTAAAGAATTGACATTACGTAAGCTATTTTTAATACTAATGTGTAAGTTATGTTTCTAAATAATCATATGAGGAATGCATTAGACATTGTAAGTGACAGGTGGTGCCTGATATATCTCCATTATGCATCGGTATGTCTCATGAAAAAAATTATTGTATTGGCATTATGCCTTGAATTTTTCTATCTTAAGTATTTGAATGAGGCCTTTACTATGTAGTTATGATGTCTGACATTATGTGTTCCATCATTGTGAAATTAGCTATTGATATTACATGGGATTATTTGACTTGTTAAGGGTCCATGTGAATAAGTAAATTGAATTATTTGATTTATATTTTCCATATTATGTTGTAGTTTATTTTTAAAGGTTTTGTGCTTCAATTTTATACCCTTCCATTAAATGTTATGATTATTTACGATAGCTTCTGCTATATTGCATATGCTTACGGAGAATATGACATCACCCCTTTATCATGTTTTATATTTCCACGATTCCATGAAGTATATTATCAATTATATATAGTTTTAAGATTATGAAATAATGGAGTTATCAAAGGGTTATTTATATTTTGTTTTATGTTTGGAAATTATAATGTAATGTACCTTTCTGTAATCTATTTTCCAACACTACTAAACTGATCAGTACATTGACATGTGATTTTTATAATCATGAGAATTTATTAAATAATGCGTCGAATCAGGGTAACAGGGGCCTAAGAATTACAAAACTAGGGAAAGAATTTGGCATATCCCAAATAAAATTCTTGATTTGAATCATTCCCCACCACCAAAAAAATATAACTGCTAGTACCCACTAGAAATACATGGATTCCCAAAGCTGGCACATATTCCTTATCTGACATCAAAATTATAATTTTTACCATTCATTACAATATAAATCTCTCAATACATTCAGTAAATTATGAATAATTGGATATTAATTCCCCACAATATCATATATAATTGTTCATATATAATCACATTTTGGTAAATAATAAGGAGTCAGAACCGCACCCCACCTCCCTATGTGGGATGAATGATCCATAAAATAATGTGGTCACTCTAGATAAGACATCAGTCTCTAATATAATAAAATATGGGTTTCAGACATATCCCATGATAAATATACGGACATATTGGGAAAAAATACTCTTTCTAACAAGAGGAGAGTTTTCTACTTCAGTTGCTGCTATAGGTCAAACGTATATAAATACCAAAACTAAAGTAAATCATTCTTGCATCCCAACTGCACCACAAGACACCTGAATATGAACTCATATACGATGTCCATTTCCTTTGATAGGTTGACCTAGTCCCCTGCAAGAGTGTTTGTAAAAATTAATCATGATAAAGTCAACTAGAAGATTAAAAGTAAACTCATACTGTAATCTTTTGGATGCTTGAATTCTTGATGATATGAAATACCATTCTTTGATTTTCAGGATCCTTCTAATTTATTACCAAATTAAATATGTAGTGGTAGAAATTTTGATTTTCCAACATGGGATATTGGTACCCAAACCTCTTGAGGTCCACCCTAGAGCATCGACCACAAAGACCCCATTCGTGGATGGAAACTGATTGTTAATGATATATTATATCCTGATGAGTATCACAGTATCCCTCCTTAAGGAAAGAAGATCAAATAGAACGAAGGTATCCCCATGATCTCATCCACCAAGATTGTCCTCCCTATGTTATACACTATATAAATTCGTTATGCAGGAATACATCATGATATGATGGCATTCCACATCATGATAAATGTTTCTTCAATACATATTCCCCACAATGGAATTACACCACAATACTTTTCTCTCATTATCTTCTTCTACCCTAATTATCCCCCACAGTTTATACATTGCATAAAATACGTTCATAGCTAGAAATGATGAATTAATGGTATTTCTCACCATGATAGAACCAACTATGATGGTCATCACTACAGTGAAATTTTACATCATCCTGAAGGTCCGGCCCTTTCCATGTCAAGTACAAGAAATCACACATATAATATGGATAAAGGAATGATTTTTTAATACATGTTTGATAGCCTTTATATGAGAAGAAATATCTCTACTCACCTAGGATATGGACCAGGGAAAACATCGTCATCTACACCACCCTTGGACTATTCACATGTCAATGATACCACTACAAGACCTACTATCGATGTCCAAATCCACAAGAAGTGTTCTAGTAGGTAATATCAAGTATTAGAGTCTATGGAAGAAGAAAAATTTATATATATTTTTCAAGCTATGAAAATCGGCCATGGATGAAATACTAATTATTTTCTAGCCCTCATCCACTTCGCAGTTTGATAATCCAATGGTGTTCTTAGATGAATTCATACACATCTTTCATCCAAATATCTTGAAAACATGCTACCAACTAAAAACAAAATTCATTCACTATAATGGTTACAATACCATGATAAATTCATGGGGGATATTGTTCATAAAATCATCCTGGAATCCATTCCTTCTATGTGGTGACCACATTATAAGAGGCAGAAGAATGATCTCAAACATACATATCACAATGATCATCATATGTTGGGTGTTCCAATAGTATATTCCACATATTTTGTTCACATTCAGGGTTTGGGAGATCTTGAAACCATTCATTTCTCCCCATTCCGCTTTCAAAAAATTATATTGGAAATGGGATCCTACAATTTTGTCAACCCATTATGGAAATTAAATGGACATATCATGTTTAAAAGGTATTTTTCCCAAAAATGATAACCCTAAAGTAATTCATTGATGATTAATGAACATTGGTAGAAATTAATTAAAAACTCATGAATTAGTAAACTGTTAACATTTAATAAGCTTCCCATAAAATTTTATCCAATCCCCAAGACATACAAATTTCCTATTATGAAAATGGTTCCAATGCGGACCCGACTCCATATCCAGCTCACTGTCATATGGAAATTCCTATGAACAAGAATCATTCAATACCACCAACAACTGTTGTAGTATAGGATCATCCCCATCCTAGAGGGATTATTTATTTTTTATCATAGAACACCACTACAAGACCAATAGATCCTAAATGAGGTGCAATAACATGGTAATGAGAGGAATTTAATCCCATAGGATTGAGTTCATTTTTACTGAACCAATCACCCAGCAAACATCAATATTTTACTGCTTAGGGAGGATGAAATGTAGAGAGGTATCACAATCTATTCCATCTCTTTACTCATTTACAACCAAAAGGAATGTGTATTCAAAGATCATATAGTGGTTCCTTTCATGTTACATTTTTCCATGTATCTATAAAAAGAACCTATAATGGAAGGATTATATCTTATAAAGAATGAAAATTACCCGACCATTCAGAATATGTTATGCCACAACAAATGTATTAGGAAATTTTGAATATCGTTAATGTCAATCCATCATACCAAAATGAATGTGATGAAAATACAGAAGTGCAAGGAGATGATATTTCTTCCCAAAATCTAACACACGCCAATAATTAAGGTGTGGATACCTAGAACAATAGTACCTCCTAGAATTTGAGTTTTCTGTCAATAAATCTCCAACCAGCTCCTATGTAAATCCCTATTGAATATAAGAATACAAATAAGTTAATGCATGAACCACATCATCTTCTTAATGACTACAATATTTTCACAGTCAAAGAAATATTCTCTCAGAGTGAGGAACAAAATAAATAGATAATAATAATCCACAATGTAATAGCATGTCAATTAAGTAGGAAACTAGATCAGGTGTTGCAAAGTCTACCAAATATGTCCCAGGTCAATTATCCTCCTCATATATCGGTAGAACTAGCATGTCAAATCATTCTTCTACTATGCCTCTCTCATCTCAGGTTCAATCAGACACACTATTATATCATGATTTTCAATGGATGTGGGAAGGATTCTCCTTTATGGATTTATTGAAATATATTTCATAGAATTTTTCAATCATACCCATAATGTTTTCCAACCGTCACATATTCCCTATAAAATTTTAATGGTCCCTTTATCTGTAGTAGGGAATATAGATGCATTCAAAATGCCAAAGGAGATATGGGTTTTCATGCCCAATGACTCTTGGGGATGCACATTGGTCGAGGGAATTAGATGTTAGGATAATTTCACCTTTTTTGTGGAAATTTTTCCTACTACAAGACTCTCTAATAGATTTATGAAATTTTTTTAAATATCATAATATTCATTACATAGGACTGCTTACCCAAAAGAACAACTATATTGTAATAATAATTCATATGAAAAAGACTCAGATCTCTTTAATGAGTCAATTAATATATATATATGAGATTCTATAAAATCTTCTTATATCTATAGTTTTATGGATACTGAAACCATGTGACCATGTTATTCATGATGTGAACCTATGTATAGAGGTGGTTAATATTCTGAGAATGGTATTGGGTCATTATGAGGTGTCCTATGTATCCTTGTAATGGGTAGAATCAAGACCCACAGAGTTCATTTGAACCATGTATTTTCACATCATGAGAAAATGATTAATATGGGGGTATTGAGATACCATATTTTTGAGTTTGAATCTATAGTAGATATACTACATATCAAAATTATTAAATTAATTAGAGTCATTGATGTGTCTTTGGTACTAGGGCTTATGAACCAAAACTTTCCTTGTAAACCCAAGATATTGGATGTAGATGACATGATCGGTATGCTCTCCTATTCCCAATAGATTTTGGCCCATTTTTGAGAAAAATGGGTAGTGAGTAATCAATTTTATTGGTTTGGGCAAAGGAATGTACATATATACATCACCATGTGTAAAAAATATGAATCTAAATCTTCAAGATGAGGTAGCCTATGTATCCATAATATTGAAGGAATCAGATTTTTTATAGATCCCTTTTAATGACACGAAAATAATGAATAAAATTCCAATTATTTTTATTTAATTAAATAATATATAAATCTAGAAAACACATACATATGTATCATTACCAAAACATTAGTAACATGATCAAATCTGATTAGATGAGATGTTCAATATCAAATAAATACAACCCAATTCATGTCCACAAAACGACCCCCTAAAAGCAACAACATTGTGCACCTTACTTTTAGTGTATATTAAATTTTAATAATGGGATATGTATCATTACCAATACATTAGTAACATGAACATTAATATTTATATAAAATTCAATTTTTTTCAATTTATTATTATACCATGTAAATGTTTTTTAATGAACAAATAGTTTTTTAAAAATTAAGAAACAAATTTTCAATAATTAATTGTTTTTTGAAATAAATATTATTTTAATAAATTATGATATTTAAATAATTGTAACTAAATAAAAGATATCGTCTAAATGTCAAAAATAAAATTCAATTTTTATTATGGATTGAAAACTGTTTTTTGTCAAAGCACAAAAATATTCCATAAATGTTGGTTTTCATTTTATATATTAAAAATAAAATGAAAAGACAATTATTTAGAGAATATGAATTTAATTTTTGGATGTAGGATGTTGAAAATATCCAACTCTGAATTTTTCATCATTTTGTCAAAAAATCAAATTTTCGGTTAAAAATTAAATTCCATAAATATATATTGTGTTTTGTGACATCATAATGGAAAAATAGTGAGGTAATAAACATTATAATAGTTTCCCTTCGAAAATATATGTTCTATCTTTAATATAAAAATATTTAATTTTTTTCATTTTATAAAATGATAGTTAATCCTCCAAGACTTATATTTTATATTATAATTTTAATATCACATCCGTGAATGTTTGACTCACCTCCACATAAGTATTGGAATTATTTTAATATAATCAAACATTGGATAGATAATATAACTTATATGACACAATTGTAAAAAAACATGTGGAAAACATTTAATGGTTTGTGGTTTTGATCATTTTCTTATGTAGTTTCCTATACAATAATAATAACAAAATCCCCATAATTTCCTATATAATCACTTCCAATATCCCATTTATCTTCACTCAAACTCTATTAAGAACATAAAGATATTCTCTATAGTCCATAGAGTCCTCCCAAGGCCCCCATTCTTCTTAGAATCATCTCCCAATCCATTGGTGTCACACATCCATGTAAGGGATCCTTAACATTCCCTTTCCATTGAATTAAATAACCATATTAGAAATTAGTATTTTTAATTTAAATTGGTTATAGTAAAATAAATTTATAATCAATTTCCTAATTTCTATTAAATTTTATTTCAATGGGGTTTCATTTATCCTACCCAATTTGGACCCTTACCCAATCCATTACTATGTCAAAATTCGGAAAGGGATTTCTATATCTCCCCTGTTTTATCAAGAAGATCATTTATGATATTACCAAAAATTTAAAATATATTTATTAGGAATAAATTATTACCAGTCCCCAATAATTTCAATTTCATGTATATATCAAGATTGATGCCTTTATTTCTCATCAATCCCATTTATGAACTACTATTTGACAATGTTATATAGCCGAAATTTCCCTATGATTTACATCACCAAGTGAATACCATACCAATTTATCTATCAATATTTTTAATCATTATAAGTATAGAATTATTGATTGAGAAATTTCATGTATATATTTCAGATTCCATGACCATTTAATAACTTATGATTTCGAGTGAACCCATGTTTTACGATCTATGTGTCACACATAAACATGAGATTGAAATAATTATGAACGGTTCCCCCTGATAGTGATCTAATGAATTGGGAAATGTTTTGCATCATGATATGTAATGTGAATTTTTATTTATTCATACCATATCATATAAATTGGGTTATTACTTATTCTACTTCAAGTTAATTTAGTGTAGAGTTAAGTTACTTCATGTGAAATGTTCATTGAATCATGTTCTGATATGTTCAATGAGCCTTGACTCATGAAAATATCATGTTGTATATTGTTTCTATATATTCTATGTAATGATTATAATTTAATACCATGTAATTAAATTAATGTTCTTTTACTATAAATTGATATTCTTATTGTCTAGAATTTATTTTAATCTCCATGTTATTCAATATTTATTCCCTTATTGGGATTTATATCTCATCCATTTTTTAAGTATGTCCTTAGGTTATCCCATGTGGTGTTAACTATTACGGAATGATTTGGTCATTTCAAGGAAGTTTTTAATAATGATGTTGTATTCCATTTTTTTTTTGTTATGTAATGTTTATAATTTCCCAAGACACTAGATCTATAAATATTCTAAGTAGTATTAATTGAAAATCGTTTTCATTAATCATCTTAAAATATAAGATAAAAAATAATTTTTTATAGTGGGAATCAGAGGATATATTTATTTATGATTAGGTTAAGTAATGGAAAACCCTATTGAAAACCCATGAGGATAATAGTAAGGGTAATAAAACATCCGTATATATTTTTAAGTATATATAAATTCGATTATCAAGATAATAAAACCATGTATAGATACTAAAAGTGGACATGGATTTGGAATAGATGTATCTAGGAGTAATAACTCCAAAAAGGTGATCTGGGAGTGACTCGAGGACACCTGGTACACAAAAATGGGCCTTACTGTGCACTTAGTTTGACACTCCTTGGGGTTATGCTTTGGTAAATCCATAAGATCATTATATGCAATTATAACAGGTGCAATAAAATTCCTATAAGAATATATTCGACGAATTAGATCATGGATTTCATAGAAGGAAGCCTATAAACACCAAATTTTATGAAATAATTTTAATTTATAAGAAATCCCCTTAATTCAAATATATTAACCTTTATTTGATTAATATTTTATAACTTCTAATCCATAATATTAATATTGAAACACTATATATAGAAAAATAATTTAATGGTAGGCTTATAGTTTATATTTATACAAATTCATTAATGTCACCGAACATTATTAGAACAGTCCAAACACCACCCTAATGTATGGAAGTAAAGATGTTGTTGATAATGGAAAATGGGGTAATTATTTCATCCCATGTATAAAACTCATCACCTATCAATATTTTTTGGGATGAACATCATGAATAATATCATCTTACTCCCTTTGGTGGACTTTTATGCAATTCTGGGCATGGATTTACATTCCCTATATGGAGAAAACATAATATATTATGAGATGAGATTCACTATCTATATGGATAATCGACCACTGATTGCATGGGGGAGAAATAATATTCTTCAACAGCATCATCCTGAGTATGTATATTACTTCCCAATGAAAATGTTTATCATTCATAGATGATTGAGTGTAGGGAATGAACCCTCAAAAAATACATGCCTATTATGAGGGAATTATCAGATGAGTTTACATTGGAATTTCATTGTCTTACTCTTATCATAGAAGTTGAGTTTCTGATCAATCATATACCTAGGGGTTTCATATATCCATGAATATATATAGAATGGATAATGTGGGATAGGAGGATATAAATAAACCACTACAAGAGAATTTGGAAAATGTTTTATACTCCCATGTTCATCACCATGTGGAAAAAATTCATCTTAGTTAATAATAAATATGGGTCATGTGACTTTCCATGGATTATCAGGAGCTCAATAATTCATGATAAAAAATAAATATACTTTACCATGAATTGATTAATTGTCTGATCAACTACATGGGGAAAAATTATTCATCAAGGCGGATCAGTGGTTGGGATAATACCATGTAAGAGTGATGAAGGTGGATACCCCCAAGACATATTTTCATACATGGTATTGAAATTAAAAGTTTGTATTGATAAAAATGAAACAAACAAATGATTCAGTGATCTTTATGGATTTTATGAATACTGTATTGTCATATTACATTGACAAACTTGTTGTAGTCTTAAAAGATTATTTTCTAATATACTTGAAAACAATGGAGGAGAATGAGGAGCATTTGAGCACTATTATAGATACATTTTGAAATGATAATAACTATACAATTTACAAAATGTTGGAGTTATTGTTGAAGGAAGTCTCATAATTTGGGGATATCATCACAATAAATGGGATATCTATGGATCCATCCATGAAAAAATTAAATTGAGGGATGGTCGAGGCCAATATATGTGATTGATATCCATAGTTTCCTTGGGTATGCGGGATATTATCATCTATTTCAGAGAATGTTCTCATGATTTTCAAACACTCTTACAATTTTCACTCACAAGGGAGTAAAAATTTCATGGATTGATGAATTTGATAAATGCCTCATGGAGTTTAAAAGGAGGCTAATCAAATCCCCTTTTTACACCCTACCCACAAGTATGGATGTTTTTATAAATTTCAATGATGCTTGGAAAAAGTTTTAATGTTGTGTGATAATGAAAAATGGAAAATGCATTGCATACACCTTAAGGCATGTGAAAACTAAGATGATAAAATATAGCACATATTATATGGACATGGAACTTTTGATCTTTATGATGAAGATTTGGAAACATTATCTATTTGGGGAGAGTTGTGAGTTAAAAAATGACCACGAGAGCCTGAAATATATATTTACACATAAATAGCATAATATAAAATTGCTACAATTGATAGATATCATCAAAGATTAGTACTAATCAATACACTATCACCCTGGTAATTAAAATATGTTGTCTAAAGATCGAATAAGAAGGGACCTATAAATTATATCGTTGATGAGAAATGAAAAGGATTCAATATTAATATATTATAAAAGGGTGGCATGGAAATAAAAAAGGACCATCAAAAATAATTTCACAAATTATTTCTCAGTATTTTGTTTTGTAATGGTGAAAGGATTCTCAATCAGATGTTGTGGGAATTCAGAAGAGAGTGGAAACTATAAATAAAGGTAAATAATTATATTTCAATTGTAATGAAAAATGAATCATATGATTAAGTAATGACTATGTTTTCTATAAAATACATTGTTAAATAAGGAACTCTTGCATGATGAACATTGTTCAAATATCTCCATTAACCTTGGAAACACAGTGAAATATATAGATATCTGAGAGTACTATCGGTGGGTTAAAATGACGAATTTGATTGCATAATTTACATCAATGTTTCCGGTAGGTTATGAAATCAATTCTAAATGGTATAATTCTATGGGTATGATGTACCCATTATCCATACCATCATGGAAATGGTAAAACCTCACCATGGTGTTTTTTACCAAACATATGAAGCCATTTAAAGGAAACAATTCTATCTAGGTTATCGTGAAATGTCATAAGATGACTAAAAAATTAATTGAAATTATAGTGTATTTATCACTACATTAAATAGAATGTACATACATCATACATGTTGTTAGGATACATGGATTATTAAATTTATTGTTTCCGATCGAGATCCATGATTCACCACTATGTTTTGAAAGGTGTCCAGATTTCTCTAGTCACAAAGTTGAACTTCCTTATGACATATCATCCTCAAACAGCTGGAAAATCTAAGAATAATATGCAAACAAATGAGGAAATTTTGAGACCCTTCTCAATGGACGTCAAAAGAGGGTGGGAGAAACAACATTTTCTGGTAGATATAACTTATAAAAACAACTTCTACTCAAGCATCACAATAGACCCTTATGAAGACCATTACTGGAAGAGGTGTAGGACACTGACATGTTGGTGTGAAGTTGGTGAAAAACATATATGTATGGAAATTTTAGAATAAATGGGGGAGAAGATTAAGACAATCTAGTGTAACATTAAAGCTTCTTAGAGTTGACAAAATAGATATTCTTACAATAATATATGATACATAGTGATTGTTGTTGGGTTAAATGTATTCTTATGCATATCTCTATGGAAAAGAGTAATGAGATTTGGGGAAGAGGTTAAGTTTAGTCCAATGTACGTCGTCCCTTTTCAAATATTTGATCACATTGGAGTAGTTTCCCATCGACTTTCACTCCCACCAAACCTATCTAATATAATTAATGTATTCCATGTGTATCCTTTGTGGTTGTACATAACTGAACCATCACATGAACTCAATCCAGAGGCGGAACCTTTGGTGAATAACCTCTCATATGAGAAGCATCCAGTGAAGATCATATATCTTTGAGAAAAGGTCGAAAAAATATGGCAATTCACCTCATCAAGCTGTTCTGGTGAAACCACATGTTTGATGAAAAATCATGGGAATCAGAGGAAGTGATGACGCAATGATACCCTCATCTACTATAGCGTGGGAATATGAATTTTAATCTGACATTTCTTAAGGGTGGTAGTTTATAATAAACTATACAATTATGTATAAAATATTATTTCTTTTTATTTAATTTATTATCTTATTGATATAGAAAACACATGAAAATCATTCGTTTTATTATATCTTGTTGGATATAAATGATAGTTAAATATCTTTAATTCTGATAATATAGTCGTTGATTAGTTATCACAAGACTAGTATAAATAGAGGGTTTTAATAAATCATTTTGACAAAGAAAAAAGATGTGATGGAATCGTCTAATAGGATCATTCCCTATGACACCATTTTATAAGAGCATCTGGGTTAAATATCATCTTTCGGATTTTCCATAGTATGATTCCAGTCCGTAATCCAGTAATATATGAATGAATCAATCCTTTACAGGATATGTTCAAGCTCATAAAGATTGCGACCCAAACCATGTTCGCTAAAACAGCCCCATGAATGACCCACCAACACACACATTACTCGTAAGGAATATTTATGTTAAATAACGGTATATGTATAAAACCCCTAGAATTTTGAGTATACATTATTTTACTATAGAAAATTGAGTATATTTTCTTTCTATTAATGTGACATTGTAAAAAAAATTTAAAGACTTATTTTTTTGTAAATTCATTATTTTATTTTGATGAAGTAATATATTTTAAAATTATGTAAAATCAGAATAAAATAATATCTTACATTTTTTATTAATAATAAATGATTATTTAATTTTTATAATGTAAAATGTAATTTTTTTTGTTTTGAAAATAGTTTTTTTTTCAAAACCGGTCAACTTCTAATAAATGTCAAATTTTATTTTATAATATTAAATTCATATGCATATAAATTATATATATTTAATGAATATTATTTATGGAATCCAGAAATCGAAATTATCCAATGGTTTATTTTTCATAATTTTTTGAGATATAATGTTTTTTATGTAAAAAGTAAACACCATATAAATATTTATTATGTTTCATGAGATAATAAAGGTGAAATATTAATGTAATAAATATTATAAAAGGTATCCTTAGCTAAATTTATTTTTTAACTATAAAATAATATTATTTTATATTTATTCTTTTAATTTTATAAATCCATAGTGAATCCTCCAATACGTTTAATGTATATTATCATTTTAAAATCAATTCCTTGAATGTGAAACTCACCTACCAATTATTAAGGGAAATAATTTAATATATTTGGACCTTGGAAATAATTTTTTTTTCTTCCACTCCCCTTTTCCATAAACCATGGGAAGAAACATTAGATGGTTTTGGGTTTGGAATATTTTATTATATATTGTCCAAACAAAAAATAAGAATGAAATCCCCCTCATTTCTTATATAAACCCACCCATGATCTGATATTTCTTCAATAAAACTCCATTAAGATCCTCCAAACTATTCTCTATACTCCATAGAGTCCTCCAAAATAACCTCCAAGCTCAAATAAAGCATCTCCGGAACATTTGGTGTCGCACAACAAAGTAAGGGATCCTCACCTTCCCCTCTTCTATTCAATTCATGAACAATGATTGAAAGTATAATTTTTTATTTCAATTGATAATATATTAATCTATTTATAATGAATTCCTTTCATTATATTTGATATTATTTCATTGATTAATTTTGTATCCACCCATATTTGGACCCTTAACTATGTCGTTACTATGCCAAAAATAAGAATGGGAATTCTCTCTCTCCAATGTTTATCAAGAACCTCATTTATGATAGGCCTGTTAATTTCTGATTACATAAGTTTGAATAAATTATTACCTATACCCCGTAACATTCATTTCTTGCATAAGTAATGGGAGCTCCCTTTCAGTCTTATAAGCCAATGTTATGAATTTTTATTTGACAACGTTATTCTATCAAAATTTCACTACGATTTTACATCAAGTATTGAATATCCCACTCATTTATCTATCTTGTTTATTCACCTTTTTTCTCATATAAATATTTATTGGGAGATTATATATATTTATTATACATTCCATGATTGTTAAATAATTTATGATGTTGAATTAATCCATTTTATAATGCCAATATGGAACACTAAAACATTTTATTGAAATAATTATGAATGGTGATGCCTGATAGTTCTCCATTGCATTAGGTAATTCTTACTATCACGGAATTCCATGTAAATTGGGTATTTACTCCTGATATTTCATGTCAAATGGGTATGAAATCATGTTAATTAATGTTCAACGGGTGCTGCCTAATGCTACATCATATGCAATGAGCATTGACTCATGATCCTCCATGTGTAATGAGACTTGACACATACTAATATCTTATAGTATGCTCCTTCAAAATTTTCCATGTTATGATTATCTGGCTATATCAGGATTTTGTATTCATTTTTTTTTCTGATTCATTAAAATTCCAATTTTTTAAAATGTATTTTTTCCCCATTTTAAGAAATATTTATTCCCTTACTTGGATTTATTGCTCAACTTTTTCATATGTATATCCACATGTTATGCATTGAAATATTATGTTAAATGGAATGAATTTTTCATGTTTAATATGTTTAAAATAATTATTTTTTATTTCATTTTTTATGCCATTTTTTAATATTCATAATTTCCCCATGAGACTATACCACTTCTTCATCTAAGATTTATTACATGAAAATATATGCAATAAATCAGTTTTAAATATAAAATATTTAACTAGATTGTTAGATTCATTATTTTGGGAAATACACACTAAGTATAACCTATTCAATAGATAATTGGGAAAAAACGAGTTGTTCATTGCCTCCCCTGAATCCCACGTGAGTTATTATCATTGTGAGATACAAAGATGAGTTTAGGATCTTCCCCATTAGAACATATATTTAGGACTTGTGTGTTTGAATTGTCCATTAGGTGATTGGTATAGACCAGACGTCAGAATAAGGGATATGACATATCATGTTTATTTCGAAAATCAGAGTTCTCATAGTTTGTTGGTGGGGCGTACATATTGGCATTTCCTTGATGATTGAGGTTTACATGATATGAGAATGAAAATTTCACCATGTCCTAGGATTCCCTAGTGATATGGACATATTTTCTAGATGATGTCTCTAGAACTAGTCCACATGTAATGGGTTCCATTACATGACATTGATTTACACATGTGGATGGTGTATTGAGAGCCAATTTGGAATTGTACAAGTTGTGTCTCTTGTCCATGATGACACCATTGGGAGACATCACGAGACCCGACTACCATTTTTGGATGGAGTCATGATTCTCTGTCACCATGCACATTGGGTGCCATAAGGGATATGATGTCATGTCCAGGAACGATAGTGAGAATCAGCTAACATGATCAGGAACCTTTATATATGTCAGTAAATGATTACAAAAGATGTCTCGTGTCTAGGGTAACAGAACTATAAGGTTTGTCGGATCAAATTGTTCGCTATGAGGAGACGACGTAATTGGCTCTGGAATGTCTGGAAAATTCAACATGTACTAGGAAGAATGCTATGGGAGTGCCGTAAGACCAAGGGGACCTGTCCTGGTGATGTCATATTTCTTTGAGTGACACGAATGAATCACATGAGGGAAAGTGAGAGGGATCTCTTTTTATTCCCTTTTCCTTAATTCTAATTTCTAACAATTGTATTGGTAATGAATTTCTTCCATATAGTGTCAATTCGTCATAATTATCACGTGATCTAGTAGGTTTGCGCGATGTAAATCACATAACCTATTATATTTTCTTTTATGTGATCTATGAATGATCTTGTGAAGTGAATTATCCCTTGTTCATAACTACTCCGTCTGCTCGCCCGTATATTTCCGGATATAAATCTCACCAGGTGCGTGATTGATTTATTTAAGATTTCTATGGATTTTTCTAGTTAGGAATTCATAGTAGTAAATTCCACCCATCTATATTTCATCCCTTTCATCATGTTTCATTGGGGAATTATAAGAGTATCGTTCTCAGATACTCACCAGTTTTTTGGCATATCATGTGGGAGTCCATGATGGGGTAGATTCATTGGAGTGGTTCTATAATATTTCGCAAGTGTCATTCAGGGAATGTGTGAAGGGTGTATCCTTATGTTGAGCTATCACATGTCCCTCTGTTGAAACATCCTTTTTCATATTGTATTTTACTTTTGTAGAATTTTTCCAACATACAGTCTCATCAGAGGAATTCCATGTTGTTAAACTAACATGAACGATGAAATTCACAAGATCAATTTTTTTTTCTAAAATTGACTAATGTGACAATGGGTGAAATGTATTTGAGTCTCATGGAAGAGCACTAAGGGTGTGTTGGGTTCGTCACATGTTCATCGGTGCTCGCAACCCATACTCACCTCCTAATTTTATATCTCATTTTTAATATGGAAAGATGGTGGGGAGTCATGTGATAATTTAAGTGTGTTAACAAGTATTTTTCATCTATTTTATTGAGGTGATTCATGTTACCAATATTGGTATCATAGGGGTGTGTGACCATTCCATGGAAAATCTACCATTTACCCCTATAGTGGCTGGAGGATTCCTAGATATGCATCAGGAAAGTCGTTCCACTGAGATAATAGGTCAGTGAGACTTCCCTGATGAGGAGGATATGATTACAGGGTCTTGTAGTGTCTTGTAGGGCACATCCCATCTCTTAAATTGACCAAAAACACCACTCACCTCCTCAATTTCTATCTACATTCTTTTATGTGACATGGATTGGGTTTCATGCGATTTTGCTCAAGTAATATGTTTTATTTTTTAACAATTTTGTTATGGTTTCTGTAATGAAAAATATGTGTTAAATTAGAGTATGAATGTATTTTGGGGACACGTCTATCCACTTATCCCATTATAGCTACTGAGAATCCTAGACATGTGTAAGGATAACTACGTGGAATGGATGAAATACTTATGGGGTTTTGCAATTCTTGTTGAGAAATTATTTAAGGGATCGTAATTGATACGATGTCAAAAAGGGTGCAGCACTTTCCTTCCACTGACTATGAACACATCCACCTCCCCTAATTTATCTTCCTTTTTTATGGAAGAAGGCTCTGAGGTCATGCGAGTTGGATTGAATATCATAAATTGATCATTTTTTCAAATGATGATATATAGTTTGAGCATAAGGTCCCATGAAAGTCATTCCCATTGGGTATAATTCCTTCTTATTTTCCTAGGATTTCTCAATTTTTTTAATCACTTTTCAGTTACAAACTATGTGACATATGGAGAAAATTCCATTGTCTGTGATTAAGTCACATGATCAATATGGGATCTTTTGATGGAACATGTGACATATCATCTTCAGTCATCCTGTACACCTATGGAATGTTACATGATCGATGAGGGATATCACGATAACATACATGAGTTATCAAGGATATTTTCTCTACTAGAAATTGATTCAACACATGTTCATTGATAGATATCATGACTTTTGGCATACATTTGTATGGGAATTCTCCTTTCATGCCTTAGTCATGTTGGGTATAATTGTGTCAGCCACATGGATATGTTGTGCATCCAACGGTTTTCAAAAGGGCGTCGTATGACATCTAAATACTCATGAGGTCCCATAATTGGTCTCATGAAATAGTGTATGATGCAGGCACATGGAATATTTGTTTTATTCCAATGCTGATATCAACTGTAGCATGAAGATCCTGGTATACACATGAATATTGCAAGTGCGTGGGGAGAAATTTCATCAGAATCTCATGTTGCATCAAGCCGTCAATATAATTTTTGTTTAGATATTAAAAAACATAAAATATATAATTTTATGACATGATCATAAACCCATTCCAAGTCATTGTCCAAAATTATTCACATAAAGATTTATGCGATTATTTAATCATATTTTTTTAAAATGCGGGATTGTGATGTGGGTTCGCTACATCGTTCACCTGATGATATATGTGAGATATTTTACTTATATTTGCAGAAATATGAATTACACAGTTAATAAAACACTCCATAATATGGAATATTTTGTTCCCTATCTCTTTCATAGGGATTCGTATAGGACTAAATGAATTTCTCAAGACATGTTATTCACTTCCAAAACTTTCACAATTGAGGTTATGCGCCACCTTGGATTTTTTGAGTGTGTGATCATAAGATTTACTTCCACATACGCCAATTATTATTTAGGAAATGGTGGGTCTCTCTAGACATACATTGTATAACCCATATAGGGTTTGGGACAATGTGATTTCCAAGCAAGCAATATCTTCTCCATTTGGAGTGGCAGTGGACCCAAACTGCTGATATAACATATTGATTTATAGGAAAATACCCACAATACCATTCATTTCAGAGAATGGTTTTGTATCCAATAAACACAGTCTCTCATCCATTAAACTGACATAATCTTCCTGTAATACTAAAATGATGTTGTCTCAAGATATATCTTCATAATAATGTATCTTTTGGGATGCATCACATGTGGTTGTGTAACCATATGGTAAATCTATATTTTCACATAAACTAATTATGGTATTTTTATATGAACATATGAGATTCATAATGCACAAGAAAACCTTTAAACATTCTATATTCATAGTTTATTTCCGTCATCGCAGCATTTGAACATGAAATATAGCTCATGTAACATTATCAACACATTCTGTATTTTCAATGCAGGCTATATATGTGCCACATATGTAGACATAAATTCCTTCTTCACATGGGTATTTTCCCATGCTCATTATTTTTCTCTAATCTTAGTAGATGTACAGCCTCTCTACTTCTTGTGATGCCATATATTTTTCACATGTATATTTTCATAGGATCTCCACTACATACACTTCCACGTATGTGTTTTTCTACATAATGCTATATAGGTTTTTAGAGATTATTCCAAACTGATGACCATTGACATTCACATAATACATTTAATCCATGAATTGACCATAATCACATCATCAAATGACACAATTTATGATTCATGTTTTCTCATTTCCTATATGGGGTATTTCATGTGTTCAATGTGGAGTCTCATGATGCATGGGGTTTTCCCAAGGCTTTATGTTTTATACAAAAACCCTTATTCACTATGTGAATACACACCTTTTTGTGGAATCACATGACTTATTCACAATAAGAAATTTTTTTCAATCATGATTCATTAGTAAATAACAACTTATCATGGGATTTCACCTGGGGTTCGATGATGCACCTATCTACGTATGTGCGAAATTGTTTTTTTTATTCTGATTTTGTGGCTCAGTGTTACAAAGATGAATCTTCTTCTTCATATTTCATCATATCATGATTTTGGTCGTCTTATGATTGAATTCAATTTGGTTGTTACATTACGAGGAATTATGGTGCGAGAAATCTAATTCTTTTGTGGTTATATTGAGTAATATATTGATTCCATGAAAAAATGAAAACCTATACTCTTTAACTATGATATTGAATTAGATATATGTGGTGTTATTTATTAATATTATGATAAGTATAATGTTTTCCTTCTATATGAATGTGTGTGATATTAAACTATGAGAATTAAAAAATTCCCCCTTATAATTAGATTCATTTTTCTTGAGAGGAATCATTTTCTAATGTAAATCCAGATCACTTTTATGCATATGGGAATACTGATGGATTCCCCCAATATTCTCACACTAATTAGAACTGTTGATATTTTTATTATTTCATCAATTTTTCATTCATTCATGATTCACATGATATCACATTGCTTCAATATTATTTGAATCACGTATGATACATATCTGTTAATTTATATTAAATGAAGTTGAATTATTTTAATTTAATGTCAACATTCAAACATATTTTCATTTGATGATGTCTTATAATGCCTACTAACAATATATCATCTATTTGTAATCTACTCCAGCTATCATGGGATGAATTGATTCATAGAGGGATCATTAGATATTGAGATTTTTCCTAATGAATGACTTATTTTCATATATGTGTAAAAATGATCGAGTGTGATATGGCTATGTAGTAAACCTAAAAATAATCTTAGTTCTAAATTAATTCTTTTTATCATAGACCATATGTTTTTTAAGTAATTTTATATTATACCATATGTTTTTTTATTTTTGGTCCTTTTAGGTTGGACTATATGTTTCTTTTAGTTTAGGTTATTTTACCTCAAACCATTTTTTTTTAATTTACGGACTTTTAGAATATAACATATGTTTATTTTTGTTTAATTTTTTTATCATGAACCATCTATATGATCATGTGATATGATGTGGACATTCCAGGAATGACCTAAAACAGTCTGGAGTGGTGGGTCTAATCATGCTGTGGCATATTATTTTGAGGATAAAAATTTACTTTTTCAGAGTGACACATTACATTGATGGCAATATGAACATATAAAGGATCTATATGCATATATGCATAGTTGTGAAAAGGTCCCTTGAAGTTGGATATCATTTCCATCAGCTATGGGAGAATTATTGGGGTAATACTGGTGAGGTTTGAATATTTGGAGTACTAGGACCTCCTAGATAGTCAGAGTATGGATGATGTAAATCATATCATGACTATTTTAACCCATGGATATGGGGTTGTGTAGATATTCTAGGTATCTACCATGACATTTTCGGATTCAAGGTTCCTTCATAGTGTGAAAAGGCAAAAAACATTGAATATTTTTTCTGTCAAGAAGAGATTATTTTTTTGGATGTCCAAGACACATATGTGTCGATATCATCCCAATAAGATGGTGATTTACACTTTTGTTAAGGGATGTTAAATATTGGCCAAGACTCAATCCTCAAATTGATGAAGTCGTATATTGGGGGAAGGTTACCTAGGAGGGGTTATGGCAATTTATGATTATTTATATCATAAAGTGAATCTCAAGATCTATGCATTTTGGATTTGAATCATGAACCATTTTCTATAAATGTATTTGAAATGAATTTTCACATTTTTCATGGAGGATGTGTACAAAACACAAATAATAATAATCTAGGATATTGAATCAGCTTGGTTAGTTTGGAGAGGGGATTGAAAATCATGGCATGGAGTGCCCGAATTAGAAGAATAATATTTGACTATCATATAAATATTTTTTCAAACATAACTAGATGTTGAGTTCTACATTAATGATGTTACTGCTCATGAGAATAAAAAATAACTTTTTTATGTGATGCATTTGGTTGATGGTTGTAGACACATATTAATTTTCCCTAAGCATGTGTCCTTAGTCAAGAAAAGGGTCATTGAAGCTGAATATCCTTTCCAATGGTATGGACGGTTATGGTTATTCGACATACCCTAACCCATTAAGTAGATTCCATGCAATGTGTAAAATCAAAGAAGTGATCAAGCACCCTAAATTCTCGGTCACGACCTAGGGAATATATTCTCATGGTAAAGAGATTTGACAAACATCACCCTATCTTTTTCCTAGACCAGTGGGTTTAATGAACATCTCCTATATTTTACTAGGGATACTATGTAGAACCTATGAGAATTAATCCTTTTATTTTTATTCCATAATTGTTCATTAATATTTAATAATGAAGAGTTTAGTGGTTGGAGATTTGAATTTTTCTTAGTTCACCATTTCTCAGTTTTTAGCATTGAATGTTTTCTATCCCATTCATTGGTAGTTAAAACATCGTTCAATTTGAAAATTTATGGGCTATATTTTATGGTCGTACATCATTAACCAAATCGTAGGTTGTTTACAGTCATGAATCGCATGGACATAATATTCTAGATGTTACAAAAAAACTCATAAATTGGACACATGAGGTCAAGTGGACTCCATCAACATCTTATGTGAGGGGTGTAGATTTCATAAAACATGGATAGAGTGTCTCGGGTGGTGGGTAATGATATTTTATTATCATACAGTGAGAATTCTAGACATAAAATGATTTTGAGTTCCCCCTAGGTGATGTCGATGTCTATGAGAATTAGAAAATCCTTTTTCAGAGTGACACAATTGTTTTATGGTCATATGCACATATGTAGGATCCATGGGAATGTATGTTTATTAATGAAAAAGGTTTATTAAAGCCTAATATCCTTTCCAAGGTCCATTAAAAGTTATTATGACCTATGGTTCTCAATACAGGAAGTGTGGTATATGTTTTTGAGGTACCCTTAATGGATGGAGGGAGCGCCCCATTTCCTGGTTGATATACTTATGCTTATTGTGGACCATTTATATAGAATAAAAAGTTGGAGATAATCTACATAGATTGATTTCGTGGAGCGAGGAAATTGTACTCCATGTCGTATAATATAATTCGACAATGATCTTCATTTGTGCAAATTAACATAAAGCAGATAGGTTGCAGGACCCAATGTGATGAGTTTTAATGCTGCATCCGGAAAAAAATGAAAAATCAAGCATAGCTTCATATAAAATAAAATTGAGAATCACAGAATATGTATTTCTTAAATCCATAATGTTTTATGTAATGTTGTAACGGATTACTCCCCTATATTTTAACATCATGTTTTGAGGATGGATGAGAATCTTCTAACGTGGAGATGGACATAGTTGTTCCCTGATGAAAACAGAAATGAATTATGATCAATGATATCATGATCTCACTGCATTCATGTCTAGGAAAACACGGTCTAGAGGGAAATTTTTATGACACATTATTGGGCCAAAAGATGAAATATTTGGGCATCACTACATATCACTGGAGTATGAGAATCAAGCCACATGTAGTTTTGGGAAGGTTGTGTGGCTTAACATCATCTTGTGAGGATGATGGTGCACTGGCATTAATTTTGATCATAGTGCAGTTGGACATGAAAGTGGAGGTACATGAGTCACTATATATCTCATAAGGATTATAATCAAAGCAATCATAGTTTTTGGAGTACTATGCAGTTTAACATCATCCAGAACAGAACCATGGTATGCATTTTTTTATATTGTTTTTAGGAAAACAATGGACTTATCCTGTACCATTATTCCTTTCATGGGATGGTATGTCCTTGTGAACGTACCTAAGCTCATTTAAGCTATTCTCAGTTTTAGAATCATTAATGGTGTGGACCCTTATTCTAGGGAGTGGAAGAAAAATTGGTACAACAATATCATTATGTACAATGTAGTGGCTAGACCAATATATTGGATCGAGGGGCCACTGTATATTCCATTGAGAATTGGAATCAAGCCATATATAGTTCAATAAAAAATGTGAAATTTTACATCACGCGTTAGGTATGATCACATATAAAGTTTAACATCTTGTGGTTATGAAGGATATTCAAAAATTATCATTATGTATGAGATATTCCATGTAGTTTATTATCATGCGGTGGGGATGTAAAATGATACATACATCGATGTGTATTCCCTACTACTGGCAGCCACGGAATGTATTTCATTATAATTCTCACATTTCTGGGTGGTGTAACATGTTCTCCATCTATAGTGTCTAGCGAATAAGATCCATTATGATTGAAATTATGTATTATTTCAGGCCCTTATCACATAGGATCCATATTACATGTATTCTTCCCTGTTATCATTGGGATTATGAGAGGAAACAAATGTTCTCCGTGTATGAATAAATGAAGGCGATCCTTTTTATTGAAGGCTCATGGTATCTGGTTCTGGTGGACCTCAAGGTTTTGAAGTGTGCAGAACCACTTGTAATCTAGATGTTCCAACTCATCCAACCCATTTTGATATAGTTCATCATCTTAGAGTTGTCTAAAAATGGATATTTCTAGTTGGGGAAGCTAGACCTCTATGGTTAAAACTTCGGCAGTCCCATACACCAGTGAGTATGGCATTTCATGTGTTGCAGTACGCATGGTGGTATAATAGGCCCACAAAGAATGGAAGAGTATTAAGAGCAATGGATTCATATAATTTTTCACCAACATCTGGAGTATATTTGATAAAATCTTTTTTATGGCCACTATCATTCTATTTTCTACTTCATGATCGAGTGATGAGTGATTTGAATTGATATTGTACTCCTGGTATCGATTCATTAACTCTATAGAACATAAGATGGTTTTGTTGTCTCTCAATATTGTGTGAGGGACTCAAAACCCAGTAAGGATATGGTACATCACAATGTTTTTGATATTCATTGTACCTACATCACTGAGGGTCATTTCCTCAGTCCATTTGTAAGAGAAATTGGTTCGAGTAAGGATTTTCTTAAACTACTTAGGGGGGGGGTTATGCCCCCATAACATTCGTTCCCCAAATATTGAATGTAATGGCATATCTAGTCACATAATGTAATTCTATGGGTTCATGGATTATGTATTCATGAATCTATAATGAATGAAATTATATGGTGAATTCCACGCTATCCTATATAATGGTCTTCTTGTAATATCACAGCCTCATTATTTGGTGGGATAGCCTAGTTGAATATTAGTGGGCACTACAGGATCCAGTAAAGATTTAATTTATGATGGTGAGAACTTCCCCTTCAACAATGCACCTAAGGAGAATCATGTCAAAGTCACACATGTAGAGGATTTTCTGATCATTGGTACTATCCTTCAAAGTGAGGTTTTCTTCCCAGCACTGAATTTCATCCCTTATAGCGCAGAATTTCAGGAGGGTCACATCCCAAATATAGTTGATTTAGGACTCTATTCACACCATGGTGTTCCCTAGATCAACACACATTGGGTGGTGTTAACTGAACTGATATCTTCCATATCAAACATGATGATCAAAAAAACCATTCTTCGATGTGTAATTTTTATGTTATCCTCCCATAATCATAGTTCCCCAAGGCGGTGGTGGAATTAACAAGTTTTTCGACACCATCAATCTATGATCGAAGAACAGAATGCAACATGGTATTAATGGGTAACGCTACCATCTTTCCCATGACATATCCATTTAGGGGGGAACATTAGTTTTTATTAATGGAATATTCACTATAGATCCTCATTATAGGTAGTTCTAAACACCTTTTTATTTCATGGTACTCTATGTGAAGCTGTATAGAAATTTCCAACCTAAGGATAAGGGCATGGTATTCATCCTAATATCTAGTACAACCTTTAGAGAGTGTGAAATTGTATGTAAAAACTGATCTTTCTATAGAGACACATGTGATCCCTCAATCAACATAGATGTGATTTATTTTTCCATTATTTTTACGACATGACTCCAGGAGGGTCCACTGAAAAAATATCCCATATCTGGGGGCATCAAAGGTGTAAAATTCATCATCAGCAGAGAGATCAGTGTCCTCTAGTGTATTTTTCAATTAAGGATGTGCCGCCCAAATGTCAACCATGGATTGATTTCTTTAGACTTCAATAATGTGGAATGGATGTAATATTTATACAAAATGAGTACCCATCAAGACATCTTCCCTATAAACATAGGGAGTCCATGAAAAAACATGATCGGTCAAAAAATATAATTCAAATGGTTTTTACGGTGCTATGAGTAATGTATCATCTTCTTCTCTACAAATATGAGTGCAAGGAATTTCTATTCAATATCCTTATATATATCCCCAATAGTAATTATTCTCTATATGAGGTATTAGAAACTATTCATTTTTCTAGAATCCTTCCTCTACACATGGGGAGAACCTATTGAGTGTTCCATGGAAGCCACAAATAAGATTAGTAGATTCCCTTCCATTGGAGTCATCAAAAATAGTGGGAACAACAAGTATTTCTTAAGAAATTTGAAGGTCCTTTAACATTCATTGTCCAATTGGTAGGTGACTCCCTTATTAATTATCCTTGTTAAAGGGATAGATTTATTAGATATGTTGGATATGAATCAGCAAACATATGTGATGTTCCCTTTGAGTCTCCTTAGTTCATTCAATTTCATGTTGGCGACATTTCTATGATAGAACTAGTATTCACTGGTTCCACATCGATAATGTAGTGGAATACCATAATGTATAGGAATTTTCTTGATCTTAAATCCAAGGAACACATGAGGTAATTCATATTTAGATTTCATTTTCATAGCATGTTGATGATTTCCATAGGCCTGTGAAGTGATCACATCACTTTCAAGATTTGAAAATGAGGTCATAGCATAACACAAAGATATTTGTTCCATGAATGACTTAATGATGAGATTCTTGGTGTGCTATAATGTAGCTCCAACATTCATTAATATAAATTTCATGACCTTGTAGAAGAAGATACATTGAGATTCTCTAAATTTCGTGTAATCTTCATCCTTAGGGGCCAGTTTTATCTGATTGTACCCTGAGTAACTATCCCTGAAGGAATGTCCAAGGAATCCTTCTATTTAATTAATCTAGAGATCACTTATCAAAAATTGGGAATCATACATTGGAAAATACTATTTGTGTTCTCTCATATCTTTGTCGAACCTAGTCTTCCAATTTTATTCATGATAGAGATGACTTTTGTGATCGATCATGGGTATTAAACTACTCGTAAAAAGATGTATCTGATCAACTTTTTTACATCTGCCAATAAATTTGTAGCATGACCGGGGTTTATTTTCATTAATGCATGCATGATGCCTCAATGTTCATCAGGTAGTATAAGGTGATGTGTATCAACATATGGATTCATTCTAGTAACTTCTCTATTATTCTAGGAGAACACATATCATATATTGTTTAGAAATTAAATATACATATCTTTATCTTCATGGAAATGGTAATTCTAATCAATGTAGACTACTGATATTATTAGCTCCCTAGGATGATATGAATGATCTCTCTAGGATGGTGAAAAATCCTTCCTCAAATACTGGAGTGGATTTACTAAGATCATAATAATCCATTTACGTGTCTTTAAGGACACCTTCATCTGATTTTTGTAGTCTCGGGGACTCTATATCTATTTAGGTGTCAGATGACATTAGAATAAACTTTTTCATCCACTTTCTCTTATGTCACTATAGGGTGATTTCGTAATATATTTTCACAGAGGAAATGAGGGGAATGGACCATTGTAATTGGATCATCTATTTTTACCATGTTTATGGGGATCACATAATCATAATTGAGAAAGCTCCATAGATATGAAGGGGTGTACCCTATTCTCTTAGGACCAACCACTTGTATGCCCTTATCCCCCATCAGTTGTTATCCTACCTACTTTTAGAATAATTCATCATCATATATGGATCCACAAGTCTCAATGGGGGTGTTGTCTCTTTGTATTATTTTGACCATACCATTGATGAGGCACTTCAAACATTGATGAAATTTTGATGATAACACTTAGTGACTACGAATCCAAGGTGTTCCTAGCAAGGAATTATATGTAGTGTTCTTTTAAATAACCATGAACTCGACATCTGATGTGATCTCAAAAAATTGGGTTGCAAACTTTATCATCTAGAGGGGCCTTATCTCATGCTTATCAGATCCATGGATGCTAAGATTTGTAGAGGATATGTTCTCTTTGTTATAATCTAAATGGCGGAGAGTTCGGGCTGTGATGAGATTCATCCTAGATCTATTATTAATTATCACACATTGAGGGTTGAGAATATTGAGTCTTTCCACGATGTAGAAGGGACTAATGTTCACCAATATGGAAACCTACACATATTGGATGACAAATGAGATTAAATCATGGCATAAAATGGACATGGTCTCCACTCGGTAGACCTCGACAGCTGTGACATCTATCTCATGATCTTGTGGGCTTCTAAAGGATTCAAAAAGACCCTCACAATGTTCTTTAGAATCATGAAGGACATAATGGAATGAAATTTAGGCTAAAATCATTTCTATATTCTTTAGAACATCATATTTTTTCTTTATAGGTTGGAGGTTATCTATATGGGGCTACTCTTGGGAATGTTGATCTGGAGCTAGAGCATGTGGTTTAGTAATCTTGGAATTTGTGGTAGATTGACTTGGAGTTTGTGCAGAGATCTATTGAGGCTCTGCTTCTTGTGATGTAGGTCATTTCATCATTCCCCATTGACTATAATTATGCTTTAGAACCACTTCTAAGCGTACAATCTAGGAAATATGGTGCGGTTGACCGATGGACGCATCTGAAGAACCTCCATGATTCATATGAGACAGTTAGAGTGCTTTCACATGTGTTTCATCCACATATGTGTCTTCAATGGAGATTTATCCATAATATTGAGTCTAACTACATTCGAGATGTCCTCTATATAATTATCATCAACACATGTAGCCTTCCATTCCCTTATTATATGTGGGGATAAAATATTTTCGGTCATACAAATAATTATAGAAGGGTTTTTTCATGTTTATTATATTGATAGAACAAAATAATTTCTTTTCATTTTATTAGGATTCAATTTTTTGGGGATGTTCCCAAGCTAAAAATTTTATATGGATGAAATATACAAGTGTTAGGGCTAATGATATTATAGAATAAGAATCTTCCTTCTCTGACGCTTCTTGCTACTAGTAGACATTCAAGCCTATGGGATGTACTATTGTCATATCCTTCATAGGTGGTGGAGAAATTTTAATTATAAATAATTGTGCCTTTAGATGTCCATGAGTTCAAACAACTATTTTATGATTCATCCAGTTGTCAAAATTATGCTCTTATCATATAGTAACATTTTTCAAACATTACTCTTATTCTACCTAGGAAATGGTTATGCTTTCCACCTATTCTTGAAAAATTTTATAGAACCACCTTACTAGATTCGACCATGACTTTATGGAAATCCTTCATGATGAATAAGTTTGGGATATAAGGACCCAACATTTGGTGGAAAGGGTAGTAATATTGATGGGTGTTGTGGTTGATATCATTGGGTCAGCTAGGCAATGGAAGAGTGATATGATTATTGTCCAAGGATTCAATGAAATTTCCTAGGAATTTATTTAAGGAGTAAACATTGTTCATCTGTTTCTCTAATGCTGGGCAACCCTTATATCTCTGTGCTTCTAGAAGAGAGTGATTCTATGGTTGTTGTCACCTAGAAGGAGTTACAAGGGGATTCATAGATTTTCTAGCTGGTTGGATGGGCACCGATATAGGATTGAGTGTGTTAATGTCATCTTTTAATTCACTGTTATTTTCTCTTATGGTGTTGGCATGTGCTAAAAAATTGACCATTTTCACTGAATAACCTCTTCATGGTGTATATTTATATATAAAAACTCTTCGAATCTACAAGAAAATTTTCACGGGGGATTATAGATGTCTACAACACATCTATGATATTCTCATAATATTGTTCCAATAGTTTCTCCTGTGTGAGAGGGATGAAAAGAGAATAGGTAAAACCCTTCCATCTCGATATGAAGTCTTACACACTTACATTATCACTCTACATGCAGTTCATGAGGTTGATGATCATTTTTAATCTCATTATTGAATAGAACAGATAAGGGAATTGACAACCACATTTTTACCATCCTATAATAGATCTTGTTGGCATACCACAATAGAAACCAAATGATGGTCCTATAAGTATTTGTACAAAACACCACATCACATTTGCTACATGTTGATCATGAGGTCCCATCATCAACCCTGATTGGGACATGAGTAGTGTGAGATGTTTTTTAGGGTTTCTTGCACCGTCAAAGGTATAAAAGTATATATTTAATAAGGACTGTGGAGATGTAGTATATTATACAAATTTAGGATATGGATTCATTTTGGGATTCATGTGTTTTTTCCAATTCCATACATTCTATCAGATTATCCATGAAGTAAAATACAGTCAGAAACTATTGGGGAACCACTTCCAAAGATTCCTCCCATCCACAAGGAAATGGTTGGGGAAATCAGGTAGTCTTGATTTCATGTCTTGATGATCCTTGATTTATCCAATGGATGATGGGATACCCTTGAAAGGGGGCGGCTATCGTCCCAATGGTGGGAGGCCCCAATCATTTTCATCTTCCTAATTTGTGTGGATTTTCATTCTAGATCTTGATCGATACTAAAATCTATATACTTTTCATTCTGGTGGATAACCACTGAGAGGGTAAATATTCATATCACTCTAGATATGATACCCAATATGAATATTTCCCCAGAGTTTCTCCTCATTCAATATTTGGATAACTCATATTTCTCCCCCGTATTAAGAAAACTATTTGTATTTGGTTGGATATATAAATGATGTCACATCTTTCATTTTGTCAATGGAGATTTTCAGTTGAGGATGTGTAAACTTGTTATTTGGTGGTTCCAAATTCTGGAGCCTTCTTTGGTGCTGGGTGCACACTACCACATTTAGTGCATCCAAACCACCCATATACTGGGGTATATTTTTCATGTTGTTGTACTCTGTGTCTGCATCCTGATCAATTTTTTCCTTATTAACAATGATTGCTTTTATAGGGTCATATTAGGTAATGATGGTTGTTTCATTTCATTGCACATGGATGGAAAGCTATTCTAAGATTCCATTAGGTCTTTATTTGAACCCTTGGCCTTATTGTACAATTTTAATTACAAACCTAGTAGGGTTTGATTACCATCATTGTATGTTCCTCTCTTAATAGTTCTTGAATAGTGTCATTGAGGGAGATTCTGATCTGGAACGGTGAACAAGACCCAACATACAGGGGTTTTTCTTAAGGTTGGAGTAACTATTTGGACACCAAACATTAATTTCTTCCTCCCAACCCTGTGAATACTAATTCAATATGTGTTTCTAAAGATTATGATATTTTTCACATCACTATGGGGTGGGGCTCAACGGTGGATTCCATTGTGATTGAGTGGACCAATTGTTGGGAACCAGTTGACTGTAGTCAGGGAGCTAATGATTCCCAATACTAGTATGTTGATTTAAATTCCCCCAGTGCAGTGGGGTGGGGAAGAACTGGAATCACCACTGATGTCTCCAGGATTATTTAGTGGATAATGAATCTATCGATTTTGATTACGATATAAATTACCAGAACCATGTGGGATGGTGTTCACATGATACTCCTGAGGTAAAGTCCAAAATCCTTTCTAGAATTGATGATCCGAGGGGTGTAAGAAGTGTTATATTTTCTTTGGATAAAGGGTTATGAACCCCTCATGTAAAATTTATACGGTATCTACTACTATGGTCTTCTTGATATGGTGCAGTTGTGCTTTAGTGGGATCTTGGTGCGATGGCGGCCCATGATATTGATTATTTCTTGCGGGATTTTTTCTGGGAGATCACATCATCGATATCGGCATTTGGAACTTCCTTTTAATATTTTGAGGATCCCCATTTGATTTATTATTGTATATCTTCTTTCCATATCTATATATTAGGGAATTTTTAGAATGGTGGAATTTTATTATAGTGAGAAACTAGCTCAAGCATAACCTTTTCCACTCAACTCACTAAAGGTAATATGATTGCAGGATGTCGTAAATGAGGGCCACTAATATTACATTGGAACATCATAGTGTAATGACCAATTCAATACCTTCCATGAATTCTGATGTTTGTCATGGATTTAGAGAAGAAATTCTGAAGTGTAATGATGGAGTGCTGGAATACATGATGTTTATTTGCGATGTGGTATTCCATTTTTTGATTCAAGGGTATGGAGATAGCTACTTGGTCAAGCTAGAAATAGAGTATCTTCAAGTTATGAAGGTGAAAATAAGATAATATATTATATATATATATATCAGTCATTTATTCATTGATGAGTCACCCACATGATTTTTCATGGATAAGGAATTCCCACTTTTTCTAGCATGTCGAGGATCTCATAGATGGAGTTTGTGGGGGTCCAGAACATGATGGGTGTGTTTTTTTGTATAAATCCCTACATATATCTATTTTATCCTCCGACTAATCATACATACACACCTTCATCTAGTCATACCATAAAATAAGTCTCTTATGGTTTCCTGTTGATGAGAGTGGTGTTTTTCTAGAAGTTGATGGGGAACTATATACCGTAGACCATAGTGTTCTGAGCAAAACAATGTAAGGAGTCTTCGGGTATAGTTCAACTATATGTATGGAGGTGTCTTGAAAATTGATTTATTTACTTGTACATTGGATTTGTCATTTGGGGATGTTGAACATTGTGTTTGTTAGGGGAAGAATCTTAGCGATCCCTCTTGACAGAACTATGTGCAGCACTACCGTTGTAATGAACTCTTTTTCACATTCTTTGATAAAATATTAAAAATACCCTTTTGATTTTGATAACATAAATAGAACAACATAATGAAAATAGGAATTTAGTGGATTAGGAATATCATCCA
This sequence comes from Viscum album, assembly GCA_963277665.1. Classification (NCBI taxonomy): domain Eukaryota; kingdom Viridiplantae; phylum Streptophyta; class Magnoliopsida; order Santalales; family Viscaceae; genus Viscum; species Viscum album. The sequence continues at coordinate 573,427,220 of OY728161.1, read as the reverse complement.
TGCTCTATTTCGTGGTTAAAATATATTGACCTTCCTTTTGTGATTGTTCTGGGATATGATTCTATTTAACGATGGTTGACTTAACTATTATATAACTACCAAGTATTGTGGGAGGGTGAGCCTACAACTGTTAAGCTATTTGAATATAAAGATAATTATTTTAATTATATACAGGTATAAAAGCTTTTTACGAGGCATGTGACAATCACAATTGGTGATTCTTAGTGATGATATGATTATAAGCCCGATATTCAGCCTTTGGAATATGTCACTTGTGATTCTTGATAGACATATAAGCCCAACCCGAGGCTTGTAATGCTATCACATGGTGGGACATCGTTGGAATATGAATAAGGTCCTACTACAAATATACATTCCCCACACTAAAATGCCCAAAAACCTTCGGAATTGGAGAATGATAATTGGCCCCCCCAATAATTCCATGGAATGACACCAGCACAGATGTTCATCAATGGAAGTAGAAAGATGAGAATTTCATCCTTGATTAGCTGGATTATTCTAGGAAGATTCAATAATAAGAATATTATCCAATACTTCGGCTTGTTCCACTCTCACATGGTTAGACATCGCAAAAATGATGATATGATCCCAATCATATACTATTGGATTATTCCACCTAACATCTTCAATAGAAATATTCTATTATCCCGAGGTGTGTTCATATGAAAGATGTTGAGCCTCAGTTGGAATGTGCATAAGTACCTGCTATGATGCCTCACCCAACATCAGGATATGTCAATAATCCTCCCAGGTGGTAGAAATAATGTTTGCTTTCTCGGGTACTATCACTTGATCATAATGATCAGAGTGTAGAGTCGTCATAGCTATATGGATAAGATTATGCCCATGTCCAATCATCTATAGTAATTCAGGGATATACTACTGTATATATTCACCTGTTGCTAAAAGGTATTTTAATTTTATAAAACTACGATCAGGGATTTAAACATGCACATTTTATGTCCCCATTTTCTATAGATAGACATCATTGATTGAAGTGGAGATATTTTCCCAATTATTTTCTCCATTTACTATCAGGATCAAATGAATTGATTCATTCATAGGGGTGGGACTATGAGCCTCCACCACACATGTGGTGGGAATATTCCTAAAGACTTATTCTGAGTGGGCAAGGATATGGGCCTACTTTTTGGCCCCTACATGAGTATGTTGGGATATATTGATAGTAGGTGTGTGTATATTTGATATATCCTAGGTATCTAGAATAAAATCTTTCAGTGAGTCATCCTCATAGCTCTTGCATGGGTATCAGATATTGCTAACAATATAATGGTTCAATCGACAAGTGACTGATGGGTACAAGTAAGGGGATGATGGTAGAGGCAGTTAAAAGGATCCCTCCATAGTAGTGCATAAAACATATGGGATTCAGATATTTGTTCTTTATAAACCTTCATCTGGTATATAAGGTGAAGTTTCAATGCTTTGGGGATATTCTCACGAAGTGGTTGGTCATTTATTTGGTGGATATCGTCTTAGAGGAAACCATCTTCGACCATTGTAGACTCACAGACTATCACACATGAACAGTCTCAAAGTTAGCTTAAATAGTCCAGATTGTACTATATCGATGATACTCTTGAATCATTATGTTTTATACATGTTTTTGGATCCAATTGGGAGACATGATCACATTGTTTCCCTCATGGGTCACATTGGCAGATTTGGTACCAGAACAAGGGATGGAAGATGTGGAAATTATTTAGTATTAGGAGACTATAATAATGCAGTCGAAATGGAACAAGGCTTCCATGTAGCACTATATTACATTTTATAAAATGTTCAATAACATATGAATGGTTAACAAAATTTTCCAATATATCCTTTTTGGATGTTCTGCTCATGTGGACTTGTTAGAATGGGTGTGGAATAATAGTAATCATTGTTTATGATTGTCAAACTATGTTTTTGGTATATGTTTTTCAAACAACAATATCCTGATAGATTCACAATGAACATATCGGTTTTTTTAACAGAGGGGGGAATATACTCAGTTTGATGGATTATAAAAAAATTACAAGAGAGACTCAAAATGAATTCCCTATTTTAGTTTGAATGGGTTTTTATTATAGAATTCGGATGGTTTCACGTAGATAGGTCGATTGACGTATATTTTATGGAATTGTGGAATCATATGCATCTATTTTTTCATTTGACTCATTTCCTAGAAACTGCCATTATTTCATTCATCCATAGCTTGCTATGAACAAGCATTCCATAGTCCATCAACCATTTTGGATTTTAGGACCAAAGTTTCATGGTGACTCGCATTGGTCAAGAGGAAAAGATATCGGGCTCATCTTACCCTGTTGGAGTGAATTGATACTTACATAGGGATTCTATTATAGATTTAAAATATATTAATTATTCTCTTATTAATCCAGATATGAGAATGGATACCCAAATCATAATACTATAATTTAATTCTCTTTCATATCTAATGGGCTGAGAACTATATATTTAATGTATCTATATTTCATATAGAATCATTATAAATTTTATCTATTGGTTGGTTTCATGTATTCAAAAACCATATGACCATGTGTTTTAGGACGTGGACTCATGTGTGGAGGATTTTTCTATTCTGAAAAGGGTATTGAACCATTAGGATGAATTCATTGTATCTAGGTTGTTACAGGATTCATAACCCATGTAGAATGTTCGAACTATGTAGTTCTATGTAATGAAGAATGTAATAATATGTGGGTCAAAAGAATCCAATTATTTTAAGTTCAATGATGATGAGACATCCTATGTAGCCTTTTTATTCCAATAATTAGATTCGTTATGGTTTCCTTAGTACTGGGACTTATATACCATAAATGACTCTATAACCTTAATATATTTGGCATTAACGAAATGAACTATTTCATAACCCATGCCCATGATATCTATACTTCTTGTGATAAATGAGGGGTAGTGAGTGAAAAATTCCATTTCATTGGTTAAAGAGACTTAGTTATCAGGATCTACTTCGGTAATCAATATGATTCTCAATCCTTTGGGAGTGGTAGGCTATGTATCCTAAAAATTGAAGTAATCATAGTCATAATAGTTCCCTTATGTTGGGGGTTATACATTAAGGTCACCATATTCAATAGATCTTTGGTATCTGATGAGGTGTTTGTTACATCACCCTAATCCCACATGATCTGTGTTGATTGTAATAAACAAGGGGGAGTGTATGACCTTCATCATAGTGAGTGAATGTAGGACTTGTTTGTTAGTATGGTCTTTGGGTTCTATTGAATAGATATCATGCATTAAAAAGGCATCCTATGTGTCCCAGTTATGGAGGGATTCATAGTTCTTGTAGTTAATTGTCGGGGATTAAAAATTTATGTTACCATGACGATCAAGGCATACATGCCAAGGAAAACCCATATCATCGGGTCCAAGTATGCCTTAGTTATATAATGTTATTTCAAGTTAGGTGTCACATATCTCAATCGACATTTATTAGGGGATGCCACGTGACCTTTCTTGAAGAATCTATATGTTCCTTTGAGAACTATTGTGGCTTGGTATTAGGGGTTTCATGTTTCTTGTGTGACACCTTTGGGAGACATCGTGATTCCAGGTTGATATGTCGGGAGTGTGTCACGAGTCTCCATTTACATTCCTAGATGACGCCACAAGGGATGTGTTTTCATATTTAGGTGCAACTACAAGACTCAGATGATGTAATCATGTGCCTTTATATATGTCTAAATTTTTGTCAGAATGATATCATAATTCCTATGTGATAGACCCAGAGGGTTCATGGTATCATAGTGGTGTCTGTAAGGAGACAATGATACTAAATCTGGCGTTTCAATAACATTCAGAGTGACCATGGAAGTTTGCTGAAGGAGTTTCACAAGACATGAAGTCACATCCTAGTGTTCTATCTTGTCTTAGGGAAACACATGCATAACAAATGAGGGTAGATGGGAATACTTTTCGTTTATTCCTTCAACCATTGATAGTGGTTCTAAACCCTATATTGGGAATTCCATGGTACGATTATATGTCAATTTCTCTTGTGTCTCACATGATCTAGTGGGTTTTCATTATGTCCTTATCATAACCCACTATATTTCCTTCATGTGATCTATGAATAGTCTTGTGAGGTAACTAATGCCTTGTTCATGACTACTATGGATTCCTACAGGGATATTACACATAAAATTGATAGGTCGTCATTTGTTTTGTTTCATTGAGATTTCCGTTGAGTCTGGGAATCAGAAATGGGTATTAGCATAGTCAAACATTCAAGCATTGAACCCTTCCTTCATGTATGATTAGAGAATTTATATGTCTCTATATATTATGTAATATCAGGTTATTGGGGTATATCTGGCATGAGACCAAGTTGGGGTTGACTGATGGGCCTATCTCTAAGTTGTTTCACGAGTCTATTCCATTGGTTGTGTTATGGGTGTTGACGGATTATCAATGTTTGCAAGTCCCACTATTGACATTCCTTTTTACGATTGTTGTGAAAATTGAAGACATGTTCGATCATGTGGACACATCATGGGACATCCTTGTTGTCACAGTGACATGTATGTGGGACTTAGTATGATTTATTTGAATTCATGAATACACAGATGAGATCTTTGGTGATAGGTCTTGGATTCTCATTGGAAAACACTAAGGGTGTACTAGCATAAGTTCATGTATTTTATCAACCACGAACCCTGATTGACTCATCTTTTTTTATAACATTTGTTTTATATTACAAAGGATGAGAGTCATTATAGATTGAATGTCACCTATCAATGTTATTTCTTGTATTTTTTTGGAGATTAATCATGTAATAAATATGGGTCACATAGAGCTGCACAAGAATTCTAGGGAAGAACATAATCATTTTTCCTTAAAGTGATGAAATGTTTCATGTATGTGTGTGAGTAATTACATGCTATCAGGAAGAGAAGTACGATGGATATCATGAGATTATGTGGAAATCATGCCATGTTCATGGTGACTTTTGGGGTGTGTCACACATATTTCATTGACCACAGAAATTGTCTGCCTCCTCTTATTCTATATAAATTGTTTTATGTGACAAGGGTTGGGATTCATGCGAGTTGTCATGAGTAATATCTATGATTTTTTCTTGATTTTCCAATGGTGTCACATGTGACCAATATATTTCCAATGAGTAAAAAATATTTTTTGGAAAACCCCATCCGTTTTTCCATTGACCTCTATAGAGTTTTTTGGACAAGTGTAAGGACTTCCATGCGGTGATTCTGACACGCCAAGGTGGTTTTAGGACTTGAGGCGGGCACATTTACAAGGACTCGTGATGTGTTTTCTTTATGGGTGTTCATTCATGTCTTCTAGTGACTTTGAAACCCTCAGATCTCCTCTGCTTTATCTCCTTCATTATATGAGACAAATTCTCCATGGACTTGTGAGTTGGTTTGCAAATCATCAAGGGATAATATTATTCCAAATGATGATATGATACACGATCCACCTGGCACATCAAAGTCCCTACCTTTGGGTATAATTATTTATTATTTTCAATGGATTTTTAAAGATTTATTAGGAATTTTCCAATGAAAAAATATTTGGAAACGGGACTATATTATGTTTTATGTGAGTGCATCATATGATCAGAATGGGATCATGCAATGTCGCACATGGCATTCGTGTCCATTCATTATATTTTTCCTATGGCACATCACATGATCTGTGCTAGATGATCATGAATGTGAATGAGAGTGAAAGAAACATTAATAATTTATAAATCCAATGGAATGTAATTGGATCAAATAACATCACATCCCAACATATGAAAATTGAATTTGTGAGGAACAATATAAATGAAGATCATGAATGGGAATGAGTGGAGATAAATCCCTTCAACGTGTGACACCCAAGACATGGAAGTAGCTTCATTGGAGAATAGGGTAATCTTGGGAAGACTCTAGGGAGTATATGGAAAAGTGTGGACGAACATAAAGGTCTTTCTGTGAAGATAATTGATATCATCCTTGGTTTTATATAGGAATGGAGGGAGATTTCATTGTTATTTTGGTTTTGGACACTACATAATAAAATATTCAAAAACAAAACACATAAAACAGATTCTGCCAATGGATTATGTAAATGGGAATTCCTATAAATTATTTTATTATACAATGGATAATCATATTAAAATAATTTTGTTGTTTATGTGGAGGTGATTCCAACTCTCATAGAAATGATTTTAAATTTATAAAATATAGTATCTGTCTTGGAGGATTCATAATTGATTAAGAAAACTAAATATACATAAAAACATTATTTGAAATAGAATACATATATCTAGAAAAATAAACCATTTATAGTATTTATTACATCTTTTTTGTGACACTATAATTTCATAAACAACACATTATATTTATATGGTATTTAATTTGTACCCCAAAATTCTTCTGTCTTGGAAAATTATGATAAATTTAACGCTGGATAATTTATAAATACTGATTCCAAAAAATATTCATTTTATAAAAATACTTTTTGAAAATGTAAATTTTTACTTTTAAAATAAAAATAGATATTTATTTAAAATGATGGGTTTTTTAAAAATTTAAATTTCGAACCATAATAAAATTTATAGTTGAATTCATAAAAATTATATGATCATTTATATTTAATAAACGTAAATTAGAGATAATATGTTATTGAGAAATTATTTATTTAAAAAATAATTTAATTCATCAAAATATATTTCATAAATAAATTTAAATATTAACCAAATATAATATTCTTGCATTAAAATTTATTTTCAATGTAACAATAAATGGAATAAAATAATTTCATTATTATATAAAAAAAATGTTCAAATTCCTAATTCTAGGTTCTTGATTCATATCCATTCTTTCTCTAGTATATGACCTAGAGTATGGTGTGTGATGTTTGGGATATCATATGGTCATTCGGTGAACATGGTTTGAGTTGTGAACTCAGTGAACGTCAACACCTCCTGTGAATGATATCTCTTATTCTTTATATGTTGCATCTAGAATTGGGTTTTTTCTACGAAAATCCCATCAATGATATCTCCGTTAAATGATCCATAAAATGGGCTTCCTAGGTTTTTATTCATATTGTTAGGGCCATAAATTCCATTTTATCTATAAATTATATTTTTTAAAATTCTATATTTTTACTAGAAATTTTATTACTATTAAAGAACTATATAATCAAAGGCATAGATTGTTAACAGTTATTTATATCAAAATAGATATAATAAAACCATATAATTTCATGTGTTTTCTATATATAAGAGCCATATAATTTTATATAAAGAAATGTAATTTCATAAATAAATATTTGGGTCCTTACTATATTCCCCCTTATGAAATTTCTCCATAGAAATTTCCTTTTCCAACACTAAAACAGATGAGGGTAAATTTGCTACATCACCTCTTCGGGTTCCCATGTTTCTTCTATAATATTGTGGTTTCTCCACAAAACTGTGAATGGGACATAATCTTATTTCGAAGAATGTTTTCTCTATGATCATAGATCATCACAGGCTAGTCCTCATAGGAAAGTTCATTCATCAAATGTTATCACCTCTCTATTTTCTACTTGTGATGGTTCTTTTATGCTCAACCTCGAGAGAGATACATGGAATACATAATGTAAATGAGACATGATCGATGGGTGTGATAGTCTATAGTCATGTTATCCAATGAAATCTATAATCATAAAAGGTGTGATGTACCTTTTATTAAGCATTGAATTATACAAAAATATCATCACTACATCTTTAGAGATCTGTGGAGGAAAACCATGTCTGCAACATCAATCTCTAGGCCTCATCGATGATTGTTAGCATAGATATTTTGTTGAATCTGGGAAGCATTGATGTGTTGTTATATGGTATTAAATATCTCCAAAATATAATAAACTATTTCATAACCTCGATGTTTTCATTCCCAAACTTCATCAAAAACATGATGATGTTTTTCACCTCTTCCCATAAAGGGATTCATGTGGGGCCATTTGGATGATTGAGTGGAAGCTATTGTTGTATGAGATCTCCACCAATAGACGATGCTGGTCCTAGATGCATTTTATGTACATTGAGCATAATTTCAACAGGAACTCATTTTTTGGATATTACACTGATATTGGCCACAATTTTGGGGGAAATAAGTCATACTAAATGTCATCTCAGTGTTTATTTCATTTTGGAGACTTATCTAAAATGTAGAGGTGAATCATGGATGATGATTAGACATAATTGATAGTGGTACTCAATGAAACCTGAAAACTTCTTTGGTGTATCTCTATTCCAGTTGATCAATTGAAAAACTCTCTCGAATCTCAATGATTTGTGATGTCATGGTATGATTTTCTTCAACAACCCAGATAAATTTTCTTATCGTGGGTGTATTTAGAAGTCTAGTTATAATGTCCATGGTGATTTTTTCTCATATGCATCTTGGCATGGGTAATGATTTCATCATCCCTATAGAATTATACATTTCAAACCTCAAATGATGATATACTAGACACTTTGATGTATATTAATCAATATTTTTCATCATGGAATCCCACCAACAATGTTCTCAGTGATCTCGATTCATCATTTTATTTCATAGGTGAATGAATAAATTCGATCTATGTGAATCATTCAATAGTTTATGCATTATCTCAATAATAAATGGAACAAATAGTCATGACCCAAATGTCACAATTCCTTCTGCATTAACAACTATCATGGAGGATTTAACCTTTTTGTTACTTCCCACATTCAATAGAATTCCCATATCGTAATTTTTAATCCGTTAAAATTTATATAAGAGAATGTTGTGAAATAATTTGTGAAATGAATGGTGATTATTATTTATTTATGATTCCAATTTATATATTTAATAAATATAATAAGATCAGATCCATCTAAATTCTCATCAATGATTGAATTTATGGGTCGCTTCTACAAAGATCATCTGCCACCTAGTTCACGTTCATATGATGGAAATGGATTGAAAAGTCACAATACATGACAATATCAACAAATCATTTTTTGTGCTTATTCATCACATTCTGTATGAATATATATATGTGAATCATTTTTTATCTGTATATATTTCATAATTCTCCTATAATAGATAATTCCACCATATTTTGTACACAATGATCACAGCTGCTAACTCGACATCATGAATTCAATACATTTTCTCATGAATTTTCTACATCATTAATGTGTTTGAAATTATTTAGTCATTTTTCAACAAACACACATACCAATTCATTCATTGAAAAATAGCTAAAAATTATAAAAATTCCCCCACTTGTGGGTAGTGTGAGCATAGGGTCAGTGATAAGGATCTTTTTTAACTCCTTGAATCATTCTTCACATTCTTCATTCGAGGAAAAAATAACTACCTTCTATGTTAGATTTATAAGAGGGTATGAAAATCATGGTAAATATCTCACAAATCGGTGATAATATCTAGTTAATTATGTAATGTGAGAATATCGATCACTGATGTTGTCCATGGCCAACCCCCCTAAGTTTTTTCCTTTGATGGATCAAAAAATATCCCATTTTTGTGATGATATTCTTCATTAATGATAATTTATTCTTATGGAAGTCAAAGTTGATTAACTATTCATAAATCCTCTCCATTAACAAGGTCTTCTTCATAACTATATGATGATCTTAATTCTCCAACATGGTTTTAGGGTATATTAAAATATTATCTATATTGTCTTACAAAAATTTGTAGATCTAATATCTATTGACACTATTCATAATTTCCAGAAAGATTGATGAAACATTTGTGAGTCAGAATAGGATAAATGTGAACTCGTAATGCTTGTTCCTTGTACGAAAAAAATCTTGAGGATACCCACATTCTTCACCCTTACATGGAAATACCATGACCATTGATCTACTTTTGTAACATATTGTGCTCCACATAGCTAATAAAGAAAGACATAAATTATAATAAAATGATACTTATTGTTTTATGTGCATTTTTTGATCTCATGATAATCAATTAAAAGATGAAATTACTCATCCTTATTCTTGACAATGAGGATTGTTTCACCCCATGGGGAATCACGTGGGTGTATAATAACATTATTTAGATTATACTATTGTTGTTTCTTCATCACCTAAAGTTCCACAAAAATTATCCAATACATATTTATGAATGTAGGAAACATCCAAGGTATAATATCAATTAAAAAGTCAACATCTCTATTTGTTGCAATACCAAGAAATTCCTTCTGAAAAACATCAACAAATTCCCTCACAATTAGAATGTCTTCAAAGATTTCTATTTATATACACTAATTCATATAATAAAGATACTATTTCTATAGGAATGTAATATACATTCATGGGATGATGGTGATGAAGAAGATTCATCCTCCTTGATCTTATACAGAATCAGGTGTCCACTCACTATATGAAGAGTTATTTATCTCTCATGAAAATTTATACTGGTTCTGTATAGAGAATGACAAAACATTAATAGAATTGCGTCAAATTCTATTTAAGAGATGAATGATCGTAGAGACCCAATCTTGATGTACTTGGAAATTAAATTACTTTTTAGGAAGATATAATACATAATAAAAAACCAACTCTCAAGGACCATAATAGTTTAGTGTATTTGGAAACTCGGAACATAATCTTCTAATCATGGTGAAAGACCTTCAACATCTCCCCTAAAGGTCTTACCCTTTTGGTTTTCTTAACTAAAACCACTATTTATATCCTGGGGAAAATGAAACATATAAAGGTTGAGCTTAAATTCTCAATAAGGGTATCCATGGGAAAAATAAAACAAACTATATGCATTTGTACTTAAAAACATGAACATAATGTTTAAAAATAAAAATATTGAGCATTGAAATAAACCATGGTAGTGCGTAAGGCATAGATCATAAAGAAACATAAATAATGATAAAATAGAATGGGAATAAAACAATTAATTATGGAAAACCATTAAGCACATGATATGATTTCCATAGTATCCAAGGCATTGCTGCCAAGACCATTTTTGTGGACAAAGTCCCTTTCTGAATGGAGTTCACTCCTCGTTCTAGTCCTCTATCACTGAACCCGACTAGCTTACCGTCCCAGCAATGTCTAACTCATGACATATAAATATTTACCCAATGCATATTAGGGATATATAGGTCCCAACCCTCTCATAATGAAATCATTCTTACTTGTGCCCCAATATAAACATAAATCATTCATCATAACCCAATGACTAAAAATGGGTTTCATAAACATCATCCCATCATAACATAATCCATATAAAACAAATGGATATAATTTCATCATAATAAAAGAGAAACAATGTAAATCATAGATATATTATACTTGAAACATACACATATAAAATAATGTCATCTTAGATGGAAAATTGTTTTGATAAAACACATGAAAAGAATTATTGAGGAAAATATCATTTCTTCTTAAAAATCATTTTCTTTTCACAAAATGCCATGAAATTTTAAAATAAAAGGATTTCATTGAAAATAACTATGAAATATTGTAGATTACACATCCTGAAAATAATGCGTTATGAAGCCGTTAAGATCCGTTCATGTCGTATATGTTAAGAAAACATTCTCCTCGTACTTTTAACAGTAAAGTCAAAAAGTACCACATATGGTAAACAAAATAATGATTCCTTCCATAACACAAATTTAAAGTCAAAGAGGGGTAAAATGACTTTAAACATAGATTTAAGAATATTAAACACTTTATAGAAAATTGTTTTTATGGACATGGATGAAAAATATAACCCCAGTAAATACTTACGAATAAACAATCTCAGATAAGAACAAGATTGGAATACTTATCCCTCACCTCAGCTATGACATTCTTCATACGTATCCGAACCTCCTTTATAATGATTTAAATAATGTCATTAAATTATTACATAATCATATTCATTGTTATGATATCATATATGGTTCACTTATGACCTTATATGGACCGTTCTTTTGTAAATTCCATGTTAAAGCAGTGTTTTGGGTAAATTTGTTTTATTTATCTTACGTGTTTGGACTTGTTGTTCATGATAATATTATTAAATATATCATTATTTACTTACTTCCAGAATGTAAATCATGATTTATATATCATATATATTCAGTATATATATATATTAGATATCTAAATGAAATGAAATACATTGTTCATATAGATGGTAGGTCGTACGTACGCATGAACATTGTTTTCCTTTCCTTATTGACTTGAAAGGAAGTAAGTAGATGATATATATATATACATAAATACATTATCTTTATATTGTCATATATTTCATTATTATTCATTATATATACTTTAAAATCATTCTTGAATGGTTATCATGGAGAATTAATCTCATCGCGTCGTGGAGATGGTAATCCGTACGTACGCACGAGCGATGATATCGTTCCCCTAATTATAGAATTGAATTGGAGTGGATGATATAATATCTCATAATAATTATGATTTAATAATAGCTGTATATAGTTATTCTTTACACCATTATACCCATCCAATAAAAGTGGTGGTGGAAAAACAGATTACACCACGGCGTGGAGACGATATTCCGTACGTACGCATGCGCGGAGATTTCGTATTACATAGGATGGATATTAGGTGAAATGGGGTTGTTTTATATTTATAATAACATATCTGCATATTATTCATACTTATTTTATTAATTAATAACGAAAAAACTAAATAAGAAGAAGTTGAAGAAGAAAGAAACTTGAAAGAATTGGTAGAAGAGATTGCCTCTTCTTCGACACACCTCTATTAAACTTCAACTTAACCACTAGAGTTGGTATTTTGAGGAGACCAGAACCTCTATAATGTTTCTATTGAAGTTTAGAAGGTAAAATGGCAGAGGTTATTCTATATTGAAGGCTCAAAATTGTGTAATGATAAGAGGGAAGAGGTTCCCTTTTATAAGGTAGGAGAGGGTCACTTTAGGAAAAAAACATAAAATATTTTTTTATAATAAAGTCATTTTCGGTTTATAATGGCATCAAAGTGACTTATTTAGAAGATAATGTGGGGATGCGTCGATGTAATATCAACCAATAGGTTTTAGACATGTTTTGGTTACTATTATAACCTTATCATTTTGATTTAACTCTAAGTAAAATAATTAACCCTTTATCATGTCTTCTTGTTTTCTTACACTACATCATTAATAAACTAAAAATAACAGGCCAAATGAACCCCAAGTGGTTCATTATTAACATATAAAACCTTATATAAGTAATTTTTCAGAACCTTAGATTTTTAGGAATATAATATCCCTTAATAATATAATATTTGTTTTAAAAACTATTTTATGTCAATTTTGACACTATTTGGTAATTGATTTTTGTGAAAATCATAATAGAATTATCATTTAGAATGAAGTTAATTTAATAAATAATAACATATCATATTAACCTATAAAATTAGTGGAATTCATCAAAAAAGTAAAATTACATTTATTTGGGTATTATAACATCAGTTATTTTAACATTTCATTAATAAGGTAATTAATGCATCATCATTGTGTCATAAATAAATTAAACTATTTAATGTCTAAAAATTATAAATAAAATACCATTTATAGGAAAAAAAAAATTTATTCTAATTAATATTTATAGTTTAATATATTTTATATATAACCCTATATTAAAAATGATTGAGTTTTTAAATGTTTATTTTAACTGTTTCAACTCATCTTTAAATAAAATAATAATAAGTGTCTAATCTAATCAATGTGGACCTAAAGGGTAATATTTTTCTCATAAGGTTGTTTTTGGTTGAATTAAACTTATCCAATATAATTAGGACATGTTTTAGGGTATTAATAATATCATTTTTACCCTTATTTGTCCAATTTAATTTTAACTGTGGTAAATAAAAGTAAAAAGTTACTATTAAAGAAAAATTATTTTTATCTTATTGAACCAAATATTACTCTTTTATATTAACCATGTCTCTCGGATTGTCAATGTTCAACTCAAAGAAGTGGTAAAATTATTTTTTAAGTACAACTACAAATTCTCATAAGAGGTGGGTAAAAGATGGTAAAAAGATCAATAAAATGTTTATATATCTAAAATTATAATAAAATGACTCCATGAATTACATTGAACATATATATGTATTATGTATCAATTTTAACCTAAAATAAATTTAAATAAAATAAGTAATTATTTAAATAAAAAGTCGGGTTTTAAATAGTAACCTAGTGTTTTCACTATTCATCAAAAATTTAATGTCTTTAGAAAAATAAAAAAAATTCACCCTTGGCTATTTTTTATATCTGAATTTAAAATTGAAGTCCATTTTGGAAGATAAAATATATAATATTTTAAAAAGTGGCTATCACTATTCATAATGGCTATTTTATATAATATTTTAATAACATATCACTGTTTAGTGAAACTCGGTATTGCGTACAACACACGCTATCGAGGAAGGTCTCGAATGCGTGTAATGAAAGCCTTGTTAGGGTTGCGTGTAGTGAAAGATCCCTTTGGCGTTTCATATAACATAATCATAACTTAATTCATTTATACGTTACACAAAATCCATACATAATGTTGCGTATAATAATTTCCACAAAACAAACTTGAAATTGTGTGTAACACGAGCCAAGAAGAGTGGTGGGTATACTACAAGATAATACAGCGTTGCGTATAGCACAATATAATTTTGGTGTAGCATAAAACACAAGACATCAATGAAATTATAATGAATAATTCTCATAAAATCTTTTGTTGTTACATTATACCCCCCTTAAAATGAAATTTTCAATTGAAATTGGTCGGGGATATAAATGGTTTACTACTTGAAAGTATATTTCATAGAAACCCACCTCGTGAAAAGGAATACTAAAACATAATTTTAAAAAGTTAAGTATTAAAAATTTCGGTTACCCAAATAAACTCATCTCTAGTTTTCCACATAGTATAACATAAGCTAAAAAATGGATATGGAAGAGAAACCTATCCATCAAGTTCTGATGGAGAGTGGTAGGTAACATGGCTATGAAAAGGCCAACAATCACAAAGCCATAATTTTTTGATGATTTATGGTACCATCTGATTCATCAGATATTAGGGCACTAGGGCAACATTTTTGGTTTTCAATATCATTTCACTAAAGTTTGAAAATTTTGAAATAGAATAAATACATACACGATTTTGGTACAATCTCACTGTTGTTTGTTCCATAAACAATTTCAACATCATCTCTTAAAGATATGAAGTTGAATTTGTATTCTGTGAAGTGTTATCATATCATGCGATAAAATGATTGGTTATTCGGTCTGTCTGAAACATAATGTTAGAAAAAGATAGATACATAAGTCCATCTATGGTGAGATTAATCATATATGGTTCCTAAAATGGGCTGATACTTCATCTATAATACGGATTAATAAAATAAAACTAGTTTCTACTAACAAGGGACATCTTGTAGAATAGTGGTAGGCAATGAAGGTCTATCATACTTCGTTTGTGTGTTCAATTCCTTCATCCTTGTCTGACGCGATGGGCTGTCACATGTCCTACGGGTTTTCCTTTTTCTAAAATTTTACTATTATAACATAACAAAAAGTTCTAGCCTTAAACAATACTATCTGATGTCTAACTAAAACTATTCCAATCTTTTGGTTTTTCCAAAATACATCTGTCCAATCACATAGTTTAAATAAAACTATTAATAAAAAGTTCATCTACCTAGAATTGTATACAATCATTTATCCCCTGTATATCATAAGATATATATATCTTGTTGGTCACATTCCGAACATGTGAATTCATTAATCACAAATTCTCTTGAAAAATGAATACCCATTTTACTTTAGTGAAAACATGAATGTTTTCAAAAGTTAACTCTTTCCACATACCCAAATCCCAAAATTCTGTATACTCAATCCATGATATCACTTTGTCCTTATACCAGTCATGAGCTCATTAAAACGATCAAACATCTCATTATCTACTTATCCTTTCATAATGCACATATAATCTACTTTCCATAAATATTATAATAACCTTTCATGGTAACCAGTACCATTCATCATATAATTTCAAATACTTTAGGAAAGACAATACTGTAACAATCCTTAGATGTGTCTTTATTCCATATTACCATTACCTATACAACATAAATCTTGATAAACATAAATCATTTCACTACCTTCTTAAACCATTGAGTGAGCTTCAACAATTCTTTCATCTCATATATCATTTGTAGTCTCTTTATGATCATCCACATAAATAATACCCATATGACCATTCTGATTCACTTCATGATATTTTCACTTAGGTAATTGGATTTCATAATGCTCGTACATTCCATATTTAAAACATTTAACCATTGTTGATGTCTTAGCAATACCATTATCCTTGTCTAGGATGTTAACTAAAACTTTTCCTTTACTATTACTGGCTTTTTGTTATTCTTTTCCACACCCAAATCATCTTCCAGTACCTTTGAAACATTCTCCCTGACGTGTCTTCCCACATTATTTACATGAATAAAATTGTACTTTCTTTCCAATATGATCATCATGAAACACCATCTTTCTCTTATTAGTTGATTCAGGAAACTTTCCAAATATAAAATTGTTGATCATATTATGAGATTGTCGATTAGGAATAATAACAATATGTGGACTTCCAGATCCAATTTCATTTGGTTTCTCATTAATAATAGCATGCCATTGTCCATCATATCCACCACTATCGTGAATCTTCCTATTTCCAGCCATTTTCTAAAACCCAAAAAGAATAGTGTGAGAGGTAATAATCATAATCAAGGGGGAGTACCATCAATATCTAACATCTTAGTTAAATTTATAATATCATTACCGTTATTATAGGGCTATAACCTACACAATACTTATCTTTTGGGACATCCCTAGACATACCTTAGAAATATCTCTAGGGATCTCACTAATGACTTCACATTGTAGTTTCCAATGGATGAATAAACCGTCGCCTCTGGTAAAAACATTAGAGACCGAAGCACGTCACACATGGAAATTACATTAATTTTGTAGAAAACATAATACATAACAAAAAACAAACACTCAAGGACCGTAATAGTATAGTATCTTTGGAAACTCGGAACATAATCTTCTAGTCATGGTGAAAGATTTTCAACATCTCCCATAAAGATCTTCCTCTTTTTATTTTCATATCTAAAAACATTCTCTATATCCTGTGGAAAATAAAACATATAAAGGGTGAACTAAAATTCTTATTACGGTTAAGCATGGAGAAAATAAAACAAATCATATACATTTGAACTTAAAAACATTAACATAATGTTTAAACAAAAAAATATTGAGCATTTAAATAAAACATAGCAGTACGTAAGGCATAGATCATAAAAGAACATCATTCATGATAAAATAGAATTGGAATAAAACATTTAGTTGTGGGAAACCATTAATCACCTGATATTATTTCCATAGTAGCCAATGCATTTCTTCCAATACCATCATAGTGGACAAAGTTCCTTTCTGAATCGAGTACACTCCTCATTCCAGTCTTGTATCACTGAATTAGATTAAGCTACCATTCCAGCCATGTCTATCTCATGAGATATAAATCTTTATCCAATGGATTAAAAGGAGATATAGGTCTCACCCATCTGATAATGAAACCATTTTTACTTGTGCCATAAAATAAACATAAATCATTCATCATAACCCAAAGAATAAAAATGAGTGTCATAAACATCATCCCATCATGGCATAATCCATATAAAACAAATGTATATAATTTTATCATAAGAAAATTGAAACCATGTAAATCATATAGATATTATAAATTAAAAATACACATATTAAATAATGTCATCTTATATGGAAAATGGTTTTGATAAAACACTTGAAACGAATTTTTGAGGAAAATATCCTTTCTTCTTAAAAATAATTTTCTTTTCACAAAATGAAAAACAAATTTTAAAATAAAATAATTTTATTGAAAATAAATATTAAATATTGTAGAGTAAAATTCATGAAAAATGGCCTTATGAATCTTTAAAAATCCGTTCATGCCGTATAAGTTAAAAAAACATTCTCCTCATTCTTTTAACGGAAAAGTCAAAAAGTACCACATATGGTAAACAAAAGAAAGATTGCTTCCATAAAACAATGTAAAAGTCAAATAGGGGTGAACATGAATTTTAACATACATGGAATAATAATAAACGCTTTATGAAAAATTGTTTTTATGGACATGGATAAAAAATATAACCCAAGTAAATACTTACGAATAAACAATCTCAGATAATAACGAGATTGGAATAGTTATCCCTTACCTAAGGTCCAATATGATTCGTACGTATCCAAACCTCCTGTATAATGATTTAAATAATTTCATTGACTTATTATATAATCATATGCATTGTTATGATATAATATATGGTTCAATTATGACTTTATATTACCCGTTCTTTTGTAAATTCCATGCTAAAGCAGCGTTTTGGGTAAAATCGTTTTATTTATTGTACATGTTTGGACTTGTTGTTCTTGATATTATTATTACTTATATCATGATTTAATTACTTCCATAATATAAATCATGATTTATATATCATATATATTCATTAAATATATATATAATAGATAGATAAATGAAATGAAATACATCGTTCATGGAGACGGTAGGCCGTACGTACGTATGAATGCTGTTTTTCTTTCCATATTGACTTGAATGAATGTAATTAGATGACATATATATATATAAATATAGTAGAATTATCTTGTTATATATTTCATTATTATTCATTATATATACATTATAATCGTTCTTGGATGGTTAACATGGAGAATGAATCTCATCGCGTCGTGGAGACGGTAATCCGTACGTACGCACAAGCGATGATATCATTCCCATAATTAGTGAATTGAATTGGATTGGGTGATATAATATTGCAGAATAAGTATTATGTTAGAATAACCACATATAGTTTTTCTTTACACCATTATACCCATCCAATTAACGTGGTCTGGGAAAAACAGATTACACCACGGCGTGGAGACGGTATTCCGTATGTACACACATGCGGTTATTTCGTATTCCGCGGGATGGAAAGAAGGTGAAAAGGGGTTGTTTAATATTTATAATAACATATAAGTATATTATTTATACTTATTTTATTAATTTATAATGAAACAACTAATTAATATGAAGTTGAAGAAGAAAGAAACTTGAAATAATCGTTAGAAGAGATTACCTCTTCTTCGACGCACCTCTTTTATGACTCCTCTTAAGGCACTAGAGTTAGACGTTTGAGGAGACCCAAACCTCTATAATGTATCTAGGGAAGCTGATAAAAGAAATGGGAAGGGTTTGGCCGAGCATGAAGGCTCAAAATTGTGTAAAGATAAGATGGAGGAGGTTCCCTTTTATAAAGGAGGAGAGGGGCACATTAGGAAAAAACATCAAATATTATTTTATAATAAAGTCATATTCGGTTTATAATGGATCCAAAGTGACTTATATCGAAGATAAAGTGGGAATGGGTCTAAATACTCTCAATCAATAGGTTTTAGACAAGATTAGGTTACTATTTTAACCTTATCAAATAGATTTAACTCTAAGTTAAATAATTTAACCTTTACTGTGTCTTCTTGTTTTCTGACATTATATGGTTAAAAAAATTAATATAACAAGACCAACTAACCCTAAGTGGTTCATTATTAATATATAAAACCTTATCTAAGTTATTTTTCAAAACCATAGATTTTTATGAATAAAATATCAATTAATAATATAATATATTTTTTAAAAAGTTTTTTAAGTCTATTTTGAAACAATTTATAATTGATTTTTGTGAAAATCATAACAGCATGATTATTTTGTAAAAATTAAATTAAATAAATAATAACTTGTCATATTAACCTATAAAATTAGTGTAATTCATAAAAAGTCTAAAATTACATTTATTTGGGTATTTATGAAATCAATTATGTTAATATTCCATTAATAAGGTAATTACTCCAACATCATTGTATTAGAAATAAATTAAATTATTTAATTTCTAATAAGTATAAATAAAATACCATTTTGTATGAAATATTTTTAGCTTTTTATTGAATATTTATAGTCTAATGTATCTTATGTATAACCCTATACTAAAAATGATTTAATTATTAAACATTGATTTTAACACTTTCTACTCTTATTTAAATAAAATAATAATAAGTGTCTAATCTAATCCAAGTGGACCTAAAGGGTAATATTTTATTCCAAAGGTTGTTTTTGGTTGAATTAAATTTATCCAATATTATTAGGACATGTTTTAGGGTAATAACAATATCATTTTTACCCTTAATTTCCCTATTTACTTATAATCGTGGTAAATAAATGTAAAAAGTTACTATTCACCAACTATTATTTTTATCTTATTGGACCACATTTTACTCCTTGATATTAACTGTTTCTATTGTATTTTTGAATATCAACTCACAGAAATGGTAAAATTATGTTTTATGTACAATTGCAAATCCACCTAGGTGGTGGGTAAAAGACGGTGAAAAGTTCAATAAAATTTTTATATATCTAAAATTATTATAAAATGACTCCAATGAATTAAATTGAACTTATATATGTATTATGTATCAATATTTAACTAAAATAAATTTAAATAAAATAATTAATTATTTAAATAAAATGTCGGTTTTAAATAGTAACCTAGTGTTTTCACTATTCATAAAAAATTGAACGTTTTCAGAAAAATAACATAAATTCACCCTAGGATAATTTTGATTTTTCAAATCGAAAAATGAAGTCCATTTTGAAAGATAAAATTTATATAATTTCAAAAAGTGGGTACTATTATTCATAATGGCTAGTTTATATAATATTTTAAAAACATATCGTCGTTTAGTGAAACTCAGTATTGCGTACAACACACGCTATCGAGGAAGGTCTCGATTGCATTTAATGCAAGCCATGTCAGGGCTGCGTCTAGTACATGATCCCTTTGGTGTTGTTTATAACATAATCAAATCTTATTTCATTTATACATTTAAAAAATCAATACATAATATTTCCTAGAATAATTTCCACAAAACGAACTTGAAATTGTGTGTAACACGATCCATTAATAGTGTTGCGTATACTGCAAGATAATACAGTTTTTTTCGTATAGCGCAATTTATTTTGGTGTAGCATACAACACAAGAAATCAATGAAATTAGAATGAATAATTCTCCTAAAATCTCGGGTTGTTATAATTATATGGTACTACAAGATGTTAGATCCTAAAATTATGAATGGGGAAGATTTATATACATGGGATGCATTAATTCTCCTATTTCCATTTTGAATAGCATCTCTACTTTCATGATTTGTTGTGTGTTTTTTATTATTCTACTAAATATTTTGGATATAAATTAATTTTTAGAACTATAATAAAAAAATAAATTCACTAATATTTAATGAATAAACAACATACATGTCCTGAATTCATTTCCACAATTCACATTTGAAGTAGTGATGAAAAAATCTCCCCCTTAATATCATGGAATTTCTTGGTTGTCGATGAAAACCCTTGGCTTAGGGAACTATATCACTAATTACAATAGTTTCGTGCAATTGTACAAATAAACAACATTGTGTGGTTCAAAAGAAATGTTCCTTTACTCTGTCACATTTTTTGATTTCCCTGGTATGAAATTATTGGCCATGTGACCATCTCTCCCACACCTTTATCTTTTCCCTTATCCCCTTAAGCAATTTCCAGGGTGATTCTATCATAACCATTGACAAGTGGGGAGCTATAAATTCATACCATTGTTTGATTTATCCATCATACCACCATAATTAAAGGATAATTTTTACTTCTTATAATCATGATTCCCCTAATGTTCACATATATCTGTCTCAACATTGAGGAAAAAATATATAATTTTATTATTTCTATCAATGTCATGGATTTTCTAGTCTTATCTTGTAATAGTAATTTTCCCACAAAAGAAGCAGTCAACCATACATTTAGGGGTAATTAAAAAATCATATGCATATAGTTCATGTCTTGTGGTGTTTTCTTTATACTCCCCATCATATTCAACGTCCTTTTTATAGACTTCAAGGAAATAAATTTCCATTTTAATATAGTGGGTTTAGGTAAAATATGTATCAAAAAACATTTTCAAGAATTAATTCCACTCCATTTCTCCAATCTCTTCCTCATGCATCATATTCATGATCAATCCCCACCACTAATCAGATTCATCAACTACATGATATAAAACTATAAGAAAATTATCATTTCTAGATAATTGATGGATGGACAAGATCACTTCAATGGGATTGATCCATTGCTCTGTTATTAAGGGATAAGATGACCCATTAAATGTATGAGGCAATTTTCACATGAATCCATCAAATATAGGATTCAATAACATAGAGGGGTTTGGATTTTCCTCGTGAGCCATGATTTGTTTCAGAACATGAGTTGAGTGAGAGAGTAATATAAAAAAGTTATTGATTCCTTCTTCAATCAGGCTTGGTGTCTCATTTGGAAAATCCCTACACTACCCATCACATCGGTTGTAAACAAGATTTATCTTATTACCATATATTAGATAGAATAATAGGAACAAAAATGGGATAAGTACCTAAAACATTTAAACACATAAAGAGGAATCATATGAAATTAAACTTTTAAAATATAAAATACAATTACATCTCTAACATATGGATTTATATGATTTAACGTTTATTGTCCATTATCTACTTCCTAACATATATTTGTATGGTCATTTTTTCCATTAATAATGTTGTTTATTGATATTATGAATTAAACAAAGAATACCCCGAGGTGATTCATACCAAGTGCATAGTAATGCCCATTTTAATGTACCAGGTTACACCAGGACAAGCCCAAAACACATTTTTGTAGTTGTTAATACAAGGAACAGTTGTTCCAGAACCATGTATACATGTTGTATATAGACTAGGATATAGTATCTCAATAAACCACTTAATCTATAATTACCATATTTACAGGTATTTTCATTCACTTTTTCTTATCTTTGACTATTTTATATAGGTTTTTCTAATACTAACCTAAAAATAACTAAACATATCCTTTGAAATAAACTACCAAAACCCTACTCTTTATTTCTTATTTAATGATGATTTATTACATAAGAATTGAACTTAATAAATCTCTGAAGATCAAGATGAATATTGTCAAGGGAAATTAGGAACATTACAAAACATTGAAAATCATGAATTAGAACATCATTATTTAAAGAATCTTTTAAATGACCACAACATTCCTTTCTACATAACAGTACATCAGATAACCCAAGGAAAAACATAAAAAAGGGGTGACATATAAATCCTAGTAGGGGAATAAACATTTCATAACATGATATAATATTATCTATTATACAAGGAATATACATGATTTATAATGAACATGAATGATAAGGCATGATATAGCCCAGTAATCATAACATGGGAATTGCAGAAACAATATACAACATGATATTATCATGAGTTAATTCCCATTTCACATGTAGATTCATGATTCAATGCAAATTTAACAAGAAGCATATTGAGTAAAAACTATTGGAACATGATGGATCATGATTCAACAACCATTATAAATAAATTACCATTAGTCAACCACCATTTCACATGACATATCATGATACAAAACATTACCCAATGCATTGGATTTCAATCAGGGTTCACACTTCATAATCATTTAACATTAATTCATAATAGTTGCACATATTTCAAACAGAATGGATACATTAAACATTATAATTTATTCCACGATCATGGAATGTGGAATATATAGTTCTACTGTTGGAACCAGATACAACAGAAGCACAATGTTGGGTGGGTTCAAGCTTTTCCTTTTCTGCAATCGATGACCAATCCATGATCAATACGATTATGAATGAAAGAATCCACAGATTAAAATTAATTATTTAATGAAAAGTAGAATGGCGTAGAATCCAAGTGATAATGTATCTTACACATCCTATTTCTAATTAATTTAATTAATTCCAATATGAAATGAATACACGGATCATCTATACTTTCTCCATTGAAGATGTTGATCATTCAGAATTAACCATCCATATTGCCTCATTGATCTTGAAAGGATCCAAACATGAATCCATCTAGAGGTAATCCACATGTTCTGTGGGTTCCTCCAATCGACACCACTCATTATCTGGGTGCTAGCGTGGTGAAGAGACTATCTTCTATATGTCAGTCCTGATTGCATGTTCTACCATCTTGAAGAACGTCTCTCATTCTTGAGAGTAGAGGGAATATTATTCGAGATATATTTTTTGGCACTACAATTCTCAATTCTCCAGGAATGTAGTTTCATTCATGAAATAATAAACATACTTGTCTATTTATCAACATGGGGCTTTAGTTACTATATTTATTTGTGTAAGATCAATTAAATACATTCATTGCCTTATTGATATCCAATGCTCCTTATAATAATTAAAAATCATTATTTATGGTGTTCCAACCTATGAACAATGAAATTATAAATGAATTTATGCATAATAAATAATAGATTTTTTATTATAATTTTAACTTATTCCGACTTGTTATGTGATATTTAAAATAATTATTTTAATTCCATACTGGCATTTTTTTAATCAAACTCAACTTATATTTAATGAACACCTGAATCAATAAATAAGTAATTTATTCTCTTAAATAAATATTATAATTAGAAAATATTAAATAAATATTTACTAAATGTTTAATAAAATAAGTAAATAAATTTTATTCACCATCTGGTGAATAAATATATATTTAATTTATGCTGTAATTTTAACATGAATAAATTTATTCTACAGAATTGAGAATACTATATATTCCATTAAATTAATTGAAATAAATTTTAATTGAGACCACCATAAAAACTTATTTTATGTCCCACTAATATTCTTTCTCATTGGAATTAGTTGGACACACCTAAAGTCCAAGAGTATTTTTTATAAATAGGTCAAGGCACCCAAGATAATAAAAATTATGATTCCACATCGAAATACACATATGAATTATCAATGTGGAATAGTTTCCCATTGTCTTAATATCTTTTCATGCAGGTTACATTAATGTACCATCAACCAAAATTCATGATTCATCATTTTTTTACAACATGAAACAATGTCATCAATACACCATGGCCATGTAATTTCACGTGACTATCCAATTTCAATCAAAGGATGAGATATCAACTACCACAAATGGAATGGTCAAATCTTTACTCAACTTATCCATTAATAACACACCACTTCTGACACACCCAATGTACCATACTTCCCTCTAACATATAGTGTGATAGTTTTCATTAGTAAATAAAAGTTACTAAGTCGTGAGAGCTATTAATGATAATCATAAAGATGAAGGACCATTTCACATCCTCATATATATGAATATCCAATGACACCAAAACATGTGGAAATACTATTGGTAGGTATGTTCTCATAATCTCCCATCATGATAATTACCAAGTACGAACATCATGAGAGGATGTCTAATATTCTTATGTGTAATCACACCAAATGGTCTGTATACTATGTTTACCCTTATAGTATGTCATCCTATAACATATCTATATTTATAAGTTTTGCTATAACATTTCATGGTTCTCATCATAGTAGGGAACTACCTTGACCTTATGAATGAAACAAATACACTAGGACATTGTAACATCACAGTGATGCAGAACAATGAACAATATGTAATCAAAAGATTAATATTTGAATACAATAAAAATGCATGAAATTTAATTACAAACATATTGTTCTAGGACACCAAATCTATCAAAATCCAACTTGTACATGAGCCAACTACATACGACTTTCAGTCTGATAGACCTCACAAGATGATCTTGTTTCTACAAAGTCAAGGATTTAGTCAAGGCATTCACCACCTTGTCTTTCATGGATAAAAATATCACTGCAACTTCACCTCATTATGAAAATTCCCTGGAGATCTATTACTTATGATGTATGTTCTCTGTTAGATGTTGTGACCTAGTCTCTTTTTCATGATACATAGCAGCAACATTGTCACAATAGAGTGCGATGGGATCATTACTTCTAGTAACCAAATCCAACCACAGGATGAATCATCACATCCAAACTAATTCATTTGTTTCCTCAGAAGCTAAAATATACTCAGACTCCACTATAGAATATACAACCACACATTTATTTGATCCCATAAATCTCACACCACCTCCATTAAATGTGAATTCGTATAATGTTTGGTAATCCTTGTCATCCCGATCAGTCTGGAAACTAAAATCTGCATATCCTTTGATGGCTAGTTCATCATCTCCTCCAAAAGCAAAGAAATATCCTTATTATTCCTCAGATTGTAAAGGATAGTCTTCAATTCCAACCAACAACGATCACCTATGTAATCTTGATATCTACCTACTGCACTCAGTGCATAGGAAACATCTATACTAGTATAAATGATGTCATAAATGACTAATCCAATAACAGAGGTTTATGGATTCCATTCCATTTGCTCTCTTCCCTCATGTGTCTATGACATGTTTTGATGGAGTGATGAATGCCAAGGGACGCAATAAATAAACTGTTCATTGATTGTTTAATACAAAATCTCATCGGTATCTTTTCAATGTATCTACATTGACATAGACCCAGAAATCGCTTGGATCTATCATGATGGATATGGATCCCAATAATATATAGTTCCTTTCCCAAATCAATTATAGATAATCATTGATTCAACAATTATATAACAGACTGTAATACTGGTATCTCATTTCTAATATTTAATATGTCATCAACATATACAATTAGGTAAACTACTACCAGACCACTAAACCGTTTATCGACAAAACACACACATTCCTTCTTAATAAAACCAATTTCATTAATGTTTTCATCTAAATGAATATTACATGACATATATTCTTTATTTAATACATTAAATGGATTTTAAAAACATGATTACCATGAGAATTTTATCGGTCTCTTCCACCTTCTAGGGTTTCCATGGCCTGAGCATGACCTCAGACCCCATTCCTCCCCCTCCAGAGAGGGGGAGGGGTCACTCGGGATCACTTCCTTCCGGTTCTTTTTCTCCTCTCAAAGATCCAGTGGAGCTCCCGTCATTCCCTACAATCGATCTCAACCCCAAATTCCTCTCATTGTTTAAGGGACTCCCGATGCTCTTGGTTAATGGTATGGAGTACTCGGATGTTGTGGATCTCCATAGGAACTCTCTGGTGGCCCACTTTGGTCGGAATCGCCCTTCCGTGGACACCTTTGACTGCTTTGCCTCCGAGTCATGGGGTTTGAGTCACCACACTCTTGTTGGGATTCTGGGCCCTCCGAACCTCCTGATTCACTTTGAGACTAAAGAAGACCATATCTCCACCTGGACGGCCAACAAATGCACCTGTAATGAAGCTCGATTCTTCCTCTTCCGATGGTCCTACAACTTTCATTTGATGCGTGATCCTCCAATGGCTCCAATTTGGTTATGCTTCCCTAGTCTTCCTCTTCTGTTTCAAAACCCTTCCATACATTCCATGCTTGGTAATATGGGGGTAGGTTCCTTTTTTTATGACCGCTCTCAATCCCTCTGCCATTCAATTTCTCCGCGGATATGTCTGGAGGTCGATGTTTGCAAACCACCTATAGAATTTGCGTGGATTGAGATTTAGAATGAGTACCAGATTAAACAGAGGGTTAGTTCTGATTATTGGTGTAACACCCTGAGATTTTATGAAAAATATTCTTTTTAATTTCACTAATGTCTTGTGTTGTAAGCTACACCAAAAGGAGCTTTCAGAACACGCATCCTTGATTTGCCTTGCATTACACGCAATCGCGACCTTCCTCGATAACGTGTGTAGGACGCAATAACGAGTTTCACTAAACAACAATATGCTATTAAAATATTATTAAAACTAGCCATTATGAATAGTAATAACCACCTTTTGAAATTTTGTAATTTTATTTTTCAAAATGGAATTCATTTTTGGATTTGTAATATCGAAATTATCTTAGGGTGAAATTTTGGTGATTTTCGGATAACTTTCATATTATAATGAATAGTGAAAATTACAAAATTTTAATTAAAAACAACATTTTCAATCGAAATAATTAATAGTGATAAATTGTTAATATGAGTGGTTTTAAAGTATATTTAGAATATATTTTTACAATTTAATACAGTTTTGATCATTGGATGTAATTTCACATTTAAACCAGACATAAACAAATGTCAATCTTTGGATAGTTATTATCTCTTAAAAACACGCTATTTGTTTTGACGACGAGAATTAATTTTTAAATTAATTAATGCAACTGATATGTTTTGAATTTGGTAAAATAGAAATCATTTTTGAGTTCATAAATTCAAATATATCTTAGGCCTAATTTTTGGTATTTTTCTGAAAACTTTCAATTTTTGATGAATAGTGAAACCACTAAGTGGTAGTTAAAAAAACTGAATTTTGCATAAAACATAATTTTACTGCTTCTGTGAACGAAATTTCGAAAATCCGACAGACACGGTTGATATCAGTAAGTAAAATTTGGTTCAATGAGATAAAAATAATTTTTCGGTGAATAGTAACGTTTTACTTTTTTTACCGCGGTTAATAGTAAATAGGGTAACTAAGGGTAAATATGATATTACTATTACCCTAACACATGTCCTAATTCTATTGGATAAGTGTAATTCAACCAAAAACAACCTTATGAATATAATATGACCATTTAGGTCCACTTGGATTAGATTATGACATTTAATATTATTTTATTTAATGAATAGTTAAAATCGTTAAAATCAAAGTTTAATAACTAAAACATTTTTAATATGGGGTTATACAAAGATAAATTCGAATATAAATATTCATTAGAAAGCTAAAAAGATTTCCTAAATAATTATATTTTATTTATAATTTTTTGACTTTAAATAAATTAATTTATTTATGACACAACGATGATGCAGTAATTACCCTTTTAAGGAAATGTTAACATAATTGATGTTATAAATGCTCAAATAAATGTAATTTGAGTCTTTTTATGAATTCCACTAATTTTCTAGGTTACTATGAAATATTAGTGGTTATTTAATCAACTTGTTTTGAACATATAATTCGGTTATGACTTTCACAAAAATCATATATCAAATAGTGTCAAAATTGACACAAAATAGTTTTTAAATCAAATATTATATTATTAATTGTAATTTTATTCCTAAAAATCTAAGGTTCGGAAAAATGACTTAGATAAGGATATATATATTAATAACAAACAACTTGGGGTTCGTTTGGCATGTTATAGTAAGTGTATTAACCGTATAGTGTAAGAAAACAAAAAGTCACGGTAAAAGTTAAATTATTTAACTTAGAGTTAAATCTAATTGATAAGGTTAAAATAATAACCTAAACTTGTCTAAATTATATTGGATGAGAGGATTTAGACCCATCCCCACCTTAGTTTCGAAATATATCAATTTGGATCTATTTAAAACCGAACGTGACTTTATAATAAAATAATATTTTTAGTTATTCCGAAGGTGCCTCTCTCCTCCCTTATAAAAGGGCACCTCCTCCCTCTCTTTCTCATAGAACATTGAGCCTTCAATCTCGGCCAACCCCTGTCAAATTCTCCTATCCACTTCCCTAGAATCATCCTAGAGGTTCCAGTCTTCCTCAAAGACCAATTTGGTACCCTAAGAGGAGGTCTCAAAGAGGCGCTTCGAAGAAGAGGTAATTTCTGTTACCAATTCTTTCATCTTTATTTCTTCTTCCACTTCTTCTTCTTAGGTTGTTTCATTATGAAGTAATATCATCAGTATCACTCATATACTGATATGTTATTATAATTATGAAACAATCCTAATTCACCATCTATCCATCCTATGGAAAATGAAATCACCGCGCGTGCGTACGTACGGAATTCCGTCTCCACGCCGTGGTGTAATCTGTTTTTCCACCAACAACATACATGGATCTTCATAATGGTGTAAAGAATAACTACACATAGTTATTATAACATCATAATTATTCTGATATATTGTATCATCAACTCCAATTCAATTCAATAATTATGGAAATGATAGCATCGCTCATGCGTACGTACGGAATACCGTCTCCACGACGCGATGAGATTCATTCTCCACTTTAACCATTCATGAATGATTATAAAGTATATATAATAAGTAATCATGAAATATATGAAATAATAATGATATTGGATTTATTTTTATATATATTTATGTCATCTACTTAATTCCATTCAACTCAATAAGGAAACGAAAACAGTGTTCATGCGTACCTACGGCCTACCGTCTCCATGAACGGTGTATTTCTTTCCATTTACTGATTTATTATATATATGTATATTCTGAATATATATATATATATATATATATATATATATATCATGTTTTATATTCTAGAATTAAGTAATCATGATCTAAGTAATCATACGAATAATTACAAGTCAAAACACGGACGACAAATGAAACAATTTTACCCAAAACGCTCTTTAACATGGAATTTACAAAAGAACGGGTAATATAAAGTCATAAGTGAACCATATATGATATCATATGATTCTGTAATAAGTCAATGACATTTTTTAAATCATTATACAGGAGGTTCGGACACTTATGAAGCATATTGGACCTAAGGTAAGGGAAATGTCACAATCTCATTTTTATCCGAGATTGTTTATACTTTGATATTTACTGGGTTGTATTTTATCATCCACATCCATGTTCCCTCAATATGTAATATTATTTCCATCCTTCTACAATATTTTATATCCAATTTTACCCTTCGGTAAGTTTTTTTTAAAATATATGAAAGGAATCTTTTGTCATTTTTCGTACGAGGTACTTTTTGACTTTTCCGAAAAAAGTACGAAGAATGTTTTTTTAACTTATACGGCATGAACGGATTTTTAAAACATTATTTCCAAGAATCTTCCTTTAAAAGTTTTAAAGTTTATCTTTAATCAACTTCTTTTAGTTTAAAGTTGTATGACATGTTAAGAAAGGAAAAAAAAAATTGAAGAAGAAAGGATATTTTCCTCAAGAATGAAGTTCAAGTGTTTTATCAAAATTATTTTCCATCTAAGATAATAAAGGGTTCTGTTTCTATCCCTATTTTTACATTGATTTGACTATGTTGTGATGGAATTATGTTTATGAATTCCTTTATCTTATATAAATTGTTTTATGATGTCACGATGTTTAATATTCCCATTTTTATTACATGGGTTATGCTATGATGTATGATTTATGATTTTGTGGCACACATTAGAATGGTATCATTATGAGATAGGTGGGACCTATATATCCATCCAATGAATTGGGTAAAGTTTTTATATCTCATGAGATAGACATGGCTATAATGGTAGGTTATACCGGTTCAGTGAAACAGGACTGAAACGAGGGTTACTCGATTCAGAAAGGGACTTTGTCCCCTAAGATAGTCTTGGAAATGAGTCTTGACTAACAAGAAAGGATTCTCTATGATTATGTGTGAATGCCACAAATTTTCATGTTTTAAGTTATGATTATTGTGATTACATTTCACTGCCATGATTTATCCCATGTTATGAAATTATGATCTCTTTTGCAGGTTAAGATTTCCAAAAGTTATGTGCTTGTGTATACGATGTGATTGATATTTCTTTTGTTTACCCTTACTGAGCATTTGAGCACACCCTTTTATGTTTTCTTTTCCCCTGGATATAAAGAAAGGGTTTAGGTAAAAAAAGGAAGATCTTTATGGGAGATGTTGAAGATCTTTCACCACGATTAGAAGATTATATTCTGAGTTTCCAAAGACACAAAACTATTACGATTCTTGTGTGTGTGTTTTTGTTATGTACTAAGTATTCCACAAATGTAATGTAATGTCAATGTACGTCAAGCTTCGGGTCTCTACAGTTGGTATCAGAGGAAAGGTTTAGTCAACCTTTGGAAACTAGGATGCGAAAACGTTAATGAGATCCCTATAGATATTTCTATGTTATGTCTAGGGATGTCCCTAAGGTTAAGTATAGGTATAGGTTATAGTACTAGATTTACAGTAACGATCATAGAATTAAACCTAAGATGTTAGATATTGAATTTACTCCCCCTTTATTATGTTGGTTTCCCTAGCATGATCTTTGCCTCTCACACTATTCTTTTTGGGTTTTAGACGATGGCTGGAACCCGAAGATACCGTGTTGATCAATGCAATGATTGCCCTCCTGTACAAACAAATGTTATGGGAGATGGAGTGAAAAATCTTATTGCTATACTTACACAAGCTATGAATCATTCTGGACTTCCAAATGAGCAGAGAAGGGAACAATATTCTATTGAGTCCTTCATGAGGCAACGTTCACCTTCTTTCAGTGGGTCTTCTGATCCACTTGTTGCCGAACAATGGATTCGTACCACTGAAAAGATATTTTCAGTTCTTCAATGTTCTGAACATGATAAAGTCATCTTAGCAGTATATCGTTTGGAAGGTGAAGCTGATCAATGGTGGAATCTTATCAAGAATACGAGGCCAAGAGATGAAATTTAGTCCATGGAATGGGACGAGTTCAAGAACTTGTTTTTCAGTAAGTACTGCCCTCGTATTCTTCGAACAAAGATGGAGAAGGAGTTTCTTGAATGAAAGAAAAAGGATGATGAATCTGTTGGTATATACAAAGCGAATTTTACAAGACTTGCAAGGTATGCATCTGGCATTATCATCCAACATGAAAGTAAAGTTGATCGATTTTTCAGTGGCTTAAAACCAAGTCTTCGAAGGGCATTAGCTATAAGAGACTTTAGTAGCTATGAAGAAATTGTGCGTTGTGCTATCAAGGTATAAATGGAAGTTGTTGTTACATATCCATCTCATGGTTTTGACAAGAAACGAAAGATGGAGTTCAAGGAGAAATCTCAGAATAATGGTGAAAAGAAGATGAATGTTTTCTTATGCACAAAGTGTGGAAAGAAGCATGGTGGATATTGTCTTAAAGGCACTAGAAAATGTTTTAAGTGTGGAAAAGAAGGTCATCGAGCATCTGAGTGTCAAAGTAATGGAAAAAGGGTTGCTAATGATGTGAATAAAGCAAAAACTGCAGAGAACGCACCACCAAAACATCAATGCTTCAAGTGCAAGGAAATGTGGAATTATGCTAATAAATGCCCTAATCCAAGGGTTAGTGATGATCAACATGAGCAACCACTGAAGGCAAAGGACAAAGGGAAGTCACATGCGATCACTATTGGTGTTGTTTAATATGACAACAATGTGGTGGAATGATTAAGTGTTTATGCTATGGGATTCCAAAATAATATTGTATCATAGAGTATTGGAATATTTAGGTATTGGTCTAATGTGGTATTCAATGTAATTGAGATATTTTTGGAAATAAGATGATATGCGCATAATGAAGGGAAACCGAGAAAACGAAATGTTTAACAGTATTCATGAGCTCATGATTGATATAAGGACTAAGTGATATCATGGATTGAGTATATAGAATTTTGAGGATTTTAGTATGTGGAAAGTGTCATCTTTTAACTGCATTCATGTTTTCACTACGTTATTCAAGAGAATACATGATTAAGGACTTTGAATGTTTGGAATGTGACCAAAAAAACATATCTTATGATATATGGGGATCGACGATGGTGTTAAATCTCTGGTAATCGTTTTCACTATGTTATGAGAGTGGACTGCAGTATTATGGATAAGCCTAAAGATTGGAATGGATTATGTTGTACATAAGTTAGTATTGTTTAAGGATAAAAGTTTTTTCGATATTATTGATGGGATGTTATAGTAATATATCTTTAGAAAAAGGACAACCTGCAGGACGTGTGACAACCCATCGCGTCAGACAAGGCTGTGGGAATCGAACCCACAACCGAAGTGCGACTAGCCTTTATCACCTAGCATTGGCCAACAGGAAGTCCCTATTTAGTAGAAACTAGTTTTATTATATTAAGCAGTATGATATATGAAGTATAAGTCCATTTTAGGAACCATATATGATTAATCTCACTATAGAATGACTTATGTATATTTAATAACTTTTGTTAACCTTTTGTTTGAGATTGATGAAATGACTCGTCATTCTATCACATGATCTGCTAACACTTCACGAATAACAAATTCAACTTCATTTATTTAAGAGATGAAGTGGTAATTGTTCAAGGCATGAACAACAGTGATATTGTACCAAAATAAAGTAAGTAATTATTCTAATTCAAATTCTTCAACTTTAGGGAAACGATCTTGGAAACCAAAAATGTTGTCCTAGTGCTCTTATATCTGATTAATCAGATGGTACCTTAAATCATCACAAATTTATGGATTTGTGATTTCTAGCTTTTCCATAGCCATGTTCTCTACCACTCTCCATCAGAACATGATGGTTATATTTCTCTTCCAAATCCATATTTTCACCTATGTGGAAACCCAGTGATTAGTTTATTTGGGTAACCGTTACGTTTCATACTTTCGTTTTTAAAGATTGGTTTTGGTATTCCTTTTTACGATGTGAGTTTCTATTAAAAAACTTTCAAATAGTAAACCATTTATAACCCCGACGAATTTCGAGGGTGAAATTCATTTTAAGGGGGTAGAATGTAACACCCTGAGATTTTATAAAAAATATTCTTTTTAATTTCACTAATGTCTTGTGTTGTAAGCTACACCAAAAGGAGATTTCACAACACGCATCCTTGATTTTCCTTGCATTACACGCAATCGCAACCTTCCTCGATAGCGTGTGTAGTATGCAATAACGAGTTTCACTAAACTACAATATGCTATTAAAATATTATTAAAACTAGCTGTTATGAATAGTAATAAACACCTTTTCAAATTTTGTAATTTTATTTTTCAAAATGTAATTCTTTTTTGGATTCGTAATATCGAAATTATCTTAGAGTGAAATTTTGGTGATTTTCGGATAACTTTCATATTTTGACGAATAGTGAAAATTACTAAATTTTAATTAAAAACAACTTTTTCAATCGAAATAATATATAGTGATAAATTATTAATTTGAGTGGTTTTAAAGTATATTTAGAATATATTTTTACAATTTAATACGATGTTGGTAATTGGATGTAATTTCACATTTAAACCAGACATAAACAAATGTCAATCTTTTGATAGTTATTATCTCTTAAGAACATGCTATTTGTTTTTGACGATGGGAATTAATTTTTAAATTAATTAATGCAACTGATATGTTTAGAATTTCGTAAAATAGAAATCATTTTTTAGTTCATAATATCAAATATAGCTTAGTCCTAATTTTTGGTATTTTTCTGAAAACATTCAATTTTTGATGAATAGCGAAACCACTAAGTGGTAGTTAAAAAAACTGAATTTTGCATAAAACTTAATTTTACTGCTTCTGTGAATGAAATTTCGAAAATCCGACAGACACGGTTGATATCAGTAAGTAAAATGTTGTTTAATGAGATAAAAATAATTTTTTGGTGAATATTAACTTTTTACTTTTTTTACCGC
Organism: Viscum album; assembly: GCA_963277665.1. NCBI lineage: Eukaryota > Viridiplantae > Streptophyta > Magnoliopsida > Santalales > Viscaceae > Viscum > Viscum album. The sequence continues at coordinate 573,391,648 of OY728161.1, read as the reverse complement.
GGTTAATAGTAAATTGGGTAACTAAGGGTAAATATGATATTACTATTACCCTAACACATGTCCTAATTCTATTGGATAAGTGTAATTCGACCAAAAACATCCTTATGAATATAATATTACCATTTAGGTCCACTTAGATTAGATTATGACATTTAATATTATTTTATACAATGAATAGTTAAAATAGTTAAAATCAAAGTTTAATAAATAAAACCTTTTTAATATGGGGTTATACATAAGATAAATTCGACTATAAATATTCATTAAAAAGTTAAAAAGATTTCCTACATAATTATATTTTATTTATAATTTTTAGACTTTATATAAATTAATTTATTTATGACACAACGATGATTCAGTAATTACCCTTTTAAGGAAATGTTAACATAATTGATGTTATAAATGCTCAAATAAATGTAATTTGAGACTTTTAATGAATTACACTAATTTTCTAGGTTACTATGATATATTAGTGTTGATTTAATCAACTTTTTTCGAACATATAATTCTGTTATGACTTTCACAAAAATCATATATCAAATAGTGTCAAAATTGACATAAAATAGTTTTTATATCAAATATTATATTACTAATTGTTATTTTAATCATAAAAATCTAAGGATCGGCCAAATGACATAGATAAGGACACATATATTAATAATAAATAACTTGGGGTTCGTTTGGCATGTTATAGTAAGTGTATTAACCATATTGTGTAAGAAAACAAAAAGTCACGGTAAAAGTTAAATTATTTAACTTAGAGTTAAATCTAATTGATAAGGTTAAAATAATAACCTAAACTTGTCTAAATTATATTGGATGAGAGTATTTCGACCCATCCCCACCTTAGCTTCGAAATATATCAATTTGGAGCTATTTAAAACCGAACGTGACTTTATAATAAAATAATATTTTTAGTTATTCCAAAGGTGCCCCTCTCCTCCCTTATAAAAGGGCACCTCCTCCCTCTCTTTCTCACACAACTTTGAGACTTCAATCTCGTCCAACCCATGTCCAATTCTCATCTCCACTTCCCTAGAAACATCCTAGATGTTCTGGTCTTCCTCAAAGACCAATTTTGGTACCCTAAGAGGAGGTCTCAAAGAGGCGCTTTAAATAAGAGGTAATTTCCGTTACCAATTATTTCATCTTTATTTCTTCTTCCACTTCTTCTTCTTTGGTTGTTTCATTATGAAGTAATATCATCAGTATCACTCATATACTGATATGTTATTATAAGTATGAAACAATCCTAATTCACCATCTATCCATCCTATGGAAAACGAAATCACCACGCGTGTGTAAGTACGGAATACCGTCTTCACGCCGTGGTGTAATCTGTTTTTCCACCAACAACTTACATGGATGTGCATTATGGTGTAAAGAATAACTATACATAGTTATTATAACATCATAATGATTCTGATATATTTTATCATCCACTCCAATTAAATTCAATAATTATGGAAATGATAGCATCGCTCGTGTGTACGTACGGACTACCGTCTCCATGACGCGATGAGATTCATTCTCCACTTTAACCATTCATGAATGATTATAAAGTATATATAATAAGTAATCATGAAATATATGACATAATAATTATATTGGAATTATTTGTATATATATGTATGTCATCTACTTAATTCCATTCAACTCAATAAGGAAACGAAAACAGCGTTCATGCGTACGTACGACCTACCGTCTCCATGAATGGTGTATTTCTTTCCATTTACTGATTTATTATATATATGTATATTCTGAATATATATATATATATATATAATGTTTTATATTTTGGAATTATGTAATCATGATCTAAGTAATTATATGAATAATTACAAGTCAAAACACGGACGACAAATGAAACAATTTTACCCAAAACGCTCTTTAACATGGAATTTACAAAAGAATGGGTAATATAAAGTCATAAGTGAACCATATATGATATCATATGATTCTGTAATAAGTCAATGACAATATTTAAATCATTATACAGGAGGTTCGGACACTTACGAAGCATATCGGACCTAAGGTAAGGGAAATGTCACAATCTCATTTTTATCCGAGATTGTTTATACTTGTTATTTAATGTGGTGTATTTTATCATCCACATCCATGTTCCCTCAATATGTAATATTATTTACATCCTTCAGCAATATTTTATATCCAATTTTACCCTTCGGTATGTTTTTTTGTAAAATATATGAATGGAATCTTCTGTCATTTTTCGTACGAGGTACTTTTTGACTTTTCCGACAAAAGTACGAAGATTGTTTTTTTAACTTATACGGCATGAATGGATTTTTAAAACATTATTTCCAAGAAGCTTCCTTTACAGGTTTTCAAGTTTATCTTTAATCAAATTATTTTAGTTTAAAGTTGTATGACATGTTAAGAAAGGAAAAATGTTTTTGAAGAAGAAAGGATATTTTCCTCAAGAATGAAGTTCATGTTTTTTATCAAAATTATTTTCCATCTAAGATAATAAAGGGATCTGTTTCTATCCCTATTTTTACATTGATTTGAATATGTTGTGATGGAATTATGTTTATGAATTCCTTTATCTTATATGAATTGTTTTATGATGTCACGATGTTTAAGATTCCCATTTTTATTACATGGGTTATGCTATGATGTATGATTTATGATTTTGTGGCACACATAAGAATGGAATCATTATGAGATGGGTGGGACCTATATCTCCCTCCAATGAATTAGGTAAAGATTTTATATCTCATGAGATAGACATGGCTGGAATGGTAGGTTATACCGGTTCAGTGAAACAGGACTGAAACGAGAGTTACTCGATTCAGAAAGGGACTTTGTCCACTAAGATAGTCTTGGCAATGAGTCTTGACTAGAAAGAAATGATTCTCTATGATTATGTGTGAATACCACAAAGTTTCATTTTTTAAGTTATGATTATTGTGATTACATTTCACTGCCAAGATTTATCCCATGTTATGAAATTATGATCTCTTTTGCAGGTTAAGATTTCCAATAGTTATGTGCTTGTGTATACGATGTGATTGATATTTATTTTTTTTACCCTTACTGAGCATTTGAGCTCACCCTTTTATGTTTTCTTTTCCCCAGGATATAAATAAAGGGTTTAGGTAAAAAAAGGAAGATCTTTATTGGAGATGTTTAAGATTTTTCACCACGATTAGAAGATTATATTCCGAGTTTCCAAAGACACTAAACTATTACGATCCTTGTGTGTGTATTTTTGTTATGTACTAAGTATTCCGCAAATGTAATGTAATGTCAATGTACGTCAATATTCAGGTCTCTACAATTGGACCTATTTCTGTAATGGTTGTGGTTGTCTGGGTCATCTTCAACAGGTTTGTAGGCTTGGGCAAGGAGGTGATTCCTTAGGTATAATCAGCGAAGGTTAGGAAAATGTTACTGTTAATATGAAATCATATGCGGCTACTGTATACTCCTATATGAGTTTCAATCGGGATGCAACTAAATATAAAGGGGGCCACTCTCTCTTATCCCCAGTGTGAGAGAAAAGAACCTCGGGGAATTGTATAGGAATTCTTGAACCAGATTCTCCGAGGAAGGGAGAATGTTCTCTCCCGCAATTGACTCATGGTATGGATGGATCCAAGGCTAATGGGAAATAGATCACAGTAAAACACAGGAAGGCCAAGGGTAGGGGTCCATCCAATGCTGATGAAGAAGACTCAGACAAGACCCCTCAGTATCTCTTAGTTATTGTAGAAGAGGATAAAATCCAGAGTATCTTACATGATAGGATGTCGAAAGTGAAGCTAAAGATTATTGATGCTGGGGACTATTCGGTTCATAAGGGAAGGAAGACCAAGACACAGAGAGATTACTCATACCTTCCCAAACCGATGACTACCTGAGCAGATGGAAAGGGAATACAATTTAGGGATCCTAACCAACCATCCTTCCATGACAAGGTGGAGGAGTCTAAATGTGACAATCTTGATGATCCTAACCAGTCAAGGGTCATAGGGGAATCAGACGATGTACATGAGGAGCTAAGGAAAGAGGAGCCGGACCTGGAGCATCTCCTACATTCTGTGGAATAGATAGCAGATTGTCATTCTACTGTCATCCTTCCAAAGGAGGAAGTAGATAGAATGTACACAAGATCACTACAAGTTGTCCTTAATGACGATAAAGAATGATGTATTAGTAGGGAAGACCGGATCTTGGCTTGTGGAATCAATGAGAAGAAAATAAACCTGGATGAATACATTTAGACTTTGGATAAAATGGCCTACCATTTCGAGGATCTCATCAAAGACAACCCCGATGAAAAGGTAACTTCAATATCACGGAGAGTACATAGGGTGCTTAATTAAAAACATTTAATGTTTTTTTGGAATAGTTCGATAACCCCTTATGAGGTTTGAAATTCTGTTGGCATCTAATATGGTTTTTTCACTTTCCCTCGAAGTGACATCTTTTATAAACATTTAAATTGGAAGGAAGGAAACATTCTTACCATATGGGAATACTTTGGAATCACAATCCCTTTAGGATGTGTCATATAGACATCTTCTTAAAGGTTTATTTTAAGGAAATGTGATTTTTTATATATTTTCTAAATATCATAGTCATGGTATGAAGTGATGGCCAATAAAATTATGATGGATTTCAGTATCACAACAAGTAAAAATGTATCGTCATTATCAATTCTTTGATATTATTCTATAAGTTTACAACTATTCATGCATTATATATACTAAATTTTCCTTCCTTGTCTATTTTCTTTTCAAATTCCCATTCTCAACCAACATGCTTTACAATAACTATATGATCTACCAAAATCTATAATTAGTATTGGAACATGTAATCCATTTTAGAATTCTTGTTTTCATACCGCAAGGAAATGTCTATCCCACATACAACACCCTTGTAGGTTAGAGGATCATTATTATCCCCCAGTATATAGTCCCCATCCTTGATAACTATAAAATTGTATATTTTCAGTTCTCTAACATCTACTGTACTCCAACGTAGTACTCTTGCATCTATATATATCCTTCTTCCATAGGGATTCATTTAATATTTTCATGTCTCAACAATTGTGTACCATGAGCATCAACTTCCTGGAAGCCTATCAATCACCAACGATATCTTTTATAGATGTGTTCCCTATCATTGAATATGATGTGTCATTCCAATAACAACTTTTTTTTCAGAGGTATTTGAATTGGTAATATCCCTATGATTACATGGGGTATCCTATAACGACACACTTTTTCCCAGGGTGTAAGTCTGTTACCTGAAGAGGACTTAACAAATGCTTCGCTACCCCACCCATGCATGATTAATAACATGCATCTTTCATCCACTCCATAGCTCGTATGGAATACAATCTAGCTAATAAGTTGGTATTTGGATTAGAATGTGTGGTGATATTTGTAACACATATCACCAAATGAAAAATGGAATAATTTCATGACTCATCATTTATCTCACCATTTCCAACAAGGTGAGATTCTTAATTTATCTTACACAATTCCACATAGGTATGTAAGAAGGAGTTAGCAGTGATAAGATCCCAGAGACTCATAACTAATCAATTAAGGATTTGTAAAGATAATATCCAACTCAATATGACTGGATATTCTTAATCTTATTATCAAGATTGTTCTAAAATTCATTCTTTTATTCTTTTAACTTATCAAAACAATTTGACTTATACCTCATTAAGTAAATATATCCTTATCTAATAAAATAATAATTAAATGTTATGATGTATGAGTAACCACCATATGAATCAATTGGAAATGGTCCACACTCCTCAGTATGATCCAATTCAAGAATATTTTTGGACCTTTCACCGTTTCCATTAAATAGGGATTTTGTCATTTATCCTTTTAAACATGCATGTCATATGCCATGTGGTCTTAGTTAAACATAATCTAAATATTCATCTTGATGTATCTCTGTCAGTAATTTCTCGTTTACAATAACTATACAGTGATTCCAAATTTAGGTCTGGTATGTGTCATGTGAAGTATATTTACTATCAATTTAAATTACTTGGTTTCTGTAGTCCAACAGGTAATGATTTTTTTTATAAATGTTCCCTACCAAAACAGTTTTTATCATTGTAAATGAAGAAACATTAAATTAATAACATGAAAACCAATCAATCTATATCTATTAAGGATATAAAAACTATATTTTTACTTATGTAGTAAGAAAAAAAAACATTTAACACCATGAGCATCTCAGTTGGAAATGTGAGGTGGTATGAGCAAGTTTGTCTCCATTGGATTCTCTTAGATATAACTAACCTCAGTCGATTTTCTTTTATCGAAATGGTTATTGTTTTTTAATTCATATGTGAAAACCAAAAGCTTAATAATATTCCCAATTTGTAGAATTAGACAAATTGAACTTTATCACAAACTCACCGGAAGCTTCCCCTATGCTTACTTGGATGGGTTCAGTATTTCTTATAGTTACCCCTCATGCCACATAAAAAACAAACACAATAACTTTCCCTTTCCTCTATTGATCTTATTTTTCATGGAAGTTGGGGAAGAAGATTTGGGATTATTGTTATTCACCTTCCCATTCCACTTATTAAACATAAATACATTACAATATTCACACATCATATCATTTTCCACATGGAGAATGAAGATATGAAGATGGGATAAAGACTTATCGAAGATGTTTATATTGAAATTAACAAGATATTTTGATAATACATGATGGAGTGATGTACGAATGAGAACAGTTCACAGTTATTTTGGGAGTTTAAACCCTAGAACCTCCATTAACAGAACGTTTCCAATGAGTTTGACTACATGAGCCATAGCTTGGGAAACCACTAGAAGATTACTTTGAAACAGTTCCTTGTAGATCTCAAACCATTCCTATCATTCTCAATAATATTAAAAACCACGAAGTTGATCGACCATTCTATAAGCATCCATGTTTATTGAGACATCATGAGATCACTAAACACTGATGATTGAATCAATAATTTCATGTGGACCACATCATTCATATGTTTCCCGCAGACCATGAAATCATCATCACTCGGCTCATTGCAAAGCTTATTAGGTATTGCTAACTCAATTATTTAAGGCTTCTGTCCATGGTGTAGGGAAACCCAAAGGTGTCAAAACCATTCCTAGATGTTACTATCAGTGAGGATTTTGTCTTTATCTTTAATTGATCATAGGAATAGTGTGGTTGAAAATCATGTGATTTTTATTGTACAATTAATATATAAGGACATTAGTACTTCATTGAATACATTTTATGAGAAATAAAAAATTAAATTTATTTAGTCTCCAACTATATTATCAAGTCCCAATGGCCCTCGCCATTGAACATGGAATGTCTAGTTGTAAAGACATTCTAGTATCATGGATCCATATTCTCCTTCACATAAATCCAAAAATTGTGGGATAGCTATTTAAAGGTTTTTAGGTAAGCAGATCATTTCCAACTGCATGATTGCAATTCCTTGATCTATTGAGTGGACTCCCCAATCATGAAATCCTAACATAGATTTCGTCAACTATTTCCTACAATATTACGAAATGTACAGCAAGAGATACTCCATGTGATACAATATGGTTAATTCATCCTAAAACCATTCATATGGTCTTACTGTAAAAAAATATATTTCCCAACAGGGGTTGGTCAAAAACCTTTTTTTATTGAGTCTTCCCCATAATCAAGTAACAAATTACATAGTTTAACAAAATATTTTTTAGAGGTATTTTTTTCTTATATGTATAAATTACTTATTATATTTATCACATGATTAATAATGTTTTGTAAAACATACATAAGTGAGTAACCATGTCTTTATTATATTAATTCATAATTCTGGTTTATTTTACTTCCATTATTCTTGGTTTTTAGTTCACTAATTATGTGATTGTGACAACAGATCCACAATGAAAAAATCATGAAATTTATTGAAATAAAATAATGTAATGTTAATGATCATTATATTTTCTAATGGTTAGATTATATATCGGTTGATAAAATATCCCTTACCTAAGTGAGAGACTCCTTCACCATTTGTTTCTGTATATAGCTTTCCACTTGTCCACCTACGTATCTCATAGGATTGGTTTCATCTCGCCTCCAACATGAATTGACCCGACTATAATGGGAGCATCATCCATCACATATTATTTTTATCACACAAGAATGTGAGGGTTAAATGGGGGTTTACATAAATTAAACCATGGGTTTTCTATCCTTACGTATTTAATGAGGAGGTATGGTGTTCATACCAACAATTAATTTTATAAATAAATTAAACGGGAAACCAATCACATACATTTTATAGTCTGGCTCATGATCATCTAAATAAATGCTACAAGATACACATTCAATGAAACTAGAATTAAATGATTTCATAATTCTTATGATGATAAATTTTTTTTGAATCGATTAATGATGATCATTAATTAAATATTATTTTTATCTTAATCCATCTTCTATATTTTATGGAGATTCTCATCCTTGTACATAACTGAAACTTGGAGGTATCATGGTGAATACTTGTTCAAATCTACCCAACATGAATTATATTTGTATACTATTTTACTCTATATATAAATGTCATACACGATTCATCAATTCATAGATTACCAACTTGTAGTGTGTTTTATTTAAGAAAAGTATTTGAGAGAAATTTAGAAACATTAATGTTTTAAATTTATATAATTTGGAAAAGTACACATGGCATAGATCCAACTACATGACATGTTATACCATCCCCATATTTCCTAAAGCACATGCATAGGGACTCAGATTGGGAGGCTTAACTTAGATATATCAGAGTTCACATCATGTAAAATGTGTTACATGCCATGTTGTCTCTATATTACATGGTACTGGTCTACTAAATCCATGTATGGGACACATAGATATTCCCCTAGCCCGAAAAAACTACATGTCATGTGCAGTGGTCCGCATAGAGGGACATTCATAAAGTTTGAACCTATCTATCTCATTCAACATGAGTTGTAAAATTGATTACACCATGTGTAATAAATTCACATGGTTTGAGTAATTCTGAATTTCTCCTGATGATTAGAACTCAACTATATAGTGTATAGTATGGATTACATGGAATGTATTGAAAAAAACAAAATAATTAGGTCAAACCACACATTGTGTACTTTCGTGTTAGCTGTGTATAATCATCAACACCTCCTGATGAGTTCCTTATTTTAATTTAAATAAAAAAATTATTCTTTTCATTGAAATGAATGAGAAATAGAAATGTGAAGAACATATCTTGAAATTTCATGTTACAAGAATTATTAATCCTTGAATTAAAATCATAAATAATCAATGTTAATTTAATTATTATTAATGATGATGAGCTCCCTCTAATAAAAATTTATGGAACTAAACATAGTGGAAGTGCATCATTGGGTGGGTCCCTTCTATGGATTAGATATAATTGACATCCAATATTGGATCAATATGATGATTAATGCCTTTATCTACAAATTAAAAAAAATTAAATTTAGAGAAAAGGAGAAAGGCACTAGATCAATGAGATAAATGTTATTTATCATCATGTTTATAATAAATTTAATTAATTTAATAATGAAAAAGAATACATATATCTTTAGTTCATTCTTCATTTATGATGTGGATCATCCAAAATGACCATTTCAGATTTTCATTGTTTTCTTGTATAGATTCAAAGAAGAATCCTCCTACTGATGATCCACATAAGATCTGATGGACTCCGATCGATACCAAAAGTACTCAAGGTGTTACTGCTGCAAAGTGAGTGTCTTGCGTCACTCATTATTGATCGCATGTTCTTATGTCTTGAAGAACATATCTAATTTTTAGAGTGGATGGAAGATAATTTGAGAGATAATTTTTTTATCAACAATTCTCAATTATACATGCATGTGGATTGGTACATGGCACAATAGACATTCTTGTCTATTTATCGAAATGGGGCATCAGTTGAAAGTATGTATCTGGGTAACAGAAATTAAATACATTCATAAACCCATAGAATTCCTATTTTATTAATAATAACATAAAGTAATTATTTATGGTGGTCCAACTTGTAGAAAATGGAATTAAAAAAGAAAATTTTCATGAAAAAATAATATAATTGTCTTTATTATTTTAACTTGTGTGACTAGTTAAATAAGTAATTAAAATCATGAAAATATTTATTTTACTACTTCCCTATCCATGGATCCCTCGAACTCAAATTTCTTTTAATAAAAAACTGAATAAATAAGTAAATAATTTATTCTGTAAAATAAATAATTTATTTTGAAAAAATTAATTAAATATTTACTAAATGATCAATAAAATAATGAAATAAAATTTATTAAATATTTTGTTAATTAAAAATTATTTAATATATGAAATAACATTAACATGAATATAATTATTCCACGGTCATGAGAATAATATTTCTTCATTTAATTAAAATCAAATTGAATTTAATCGGGACCACTAAAAACAATTAGTAGGCGACCCTCTAGGATTCCTTCCCATTGGAATTAGGCGGTCTTGCCTAAATTCCAAGAGTACTATCTACCAACTAGTTATGGCACTGAAGAGAATGTAAATCCAGTCGCAAAAATGACATCCAAATATAAAGGCAAACTATGTAATATAATCAATTTTTCAATAACTCATCAATTAGTTTTCATGATAGTTTAATCAACCAATATGCTTGATCTATCATTCTTAGACTACATGAAAGATATTTTAGTTACAACATGTTCATGTAATTTCGAATGATGGTTCTTTTTAAATAAAAGTGACCACATATCATCTTCCATAAATGGAATGGAAAAATCATTCGTCGCATTATTAATTAATCACATGCCACTCTTGATGCACCAATTGTTCCCTACATCCCGACAATATATGGAAGGATGGTTTTCATGAGTAAATTAGAATGTGCGAGTTGTCATATAAATTATTGTTAATCATAAAGTCTACGTATCATTAAACTAAAAAATATTGGAATATTTGATTACCCCAAAATAGGTGGAATTCCTATAGGTGAGTCTATTCTCAAAATCTCCCATCACAGAATGTACCAAGTGTGTCATCTATGAGAGGAGTTATCATCTTCTTATTAGTAATCACACTTGATAGTTTATATACCATGTGTTCCATCATAGTATGTCATCAGAACTCATTAATTTATTTAAGAATATTGTTACATCATTTTATGTTTTCTATCATAGAGGTGAAATTCCATAACCATATCAAGGAAATAAATACACTAAGACACTATTTCATCACAGTCATGTAGAAAAAAGAACAATATGTAATAAGATATTTAATATTTAAATAAATTATATATATATATATATGTAATCAAAGTACAAATAGTTGGTTAGAAGAAACTAAATATAACTTGTATGTCCTCAATAAATTACTATATGTTCATAAATATGAATACCATTGATAGGGAAATGGGTATGGTATTCAATACATAGTTTTTTCTGCATGGAAAATCATGGTGTAATTTCTGTAGTATAAAAAAATCATATTGAAATTCATAAAATTTATTGATGAAAGTGGAAGATTAATATCATAATTTAGAAATAAAATGTAAAGTATCTGGGGTATTTATTAACATATACCAACATAGGAAAAATGAAATTAGAAGACATAACAAAAAAGGGATGCTCGATAAAATACACAGGTGGATAATACCATATGTAATTCTGGTATGGTAATGGGTATACATAAAGGATCATAAGGGGGATTAATGAGAGTGAATATAGCGACCATAATTAATAAATCAAATATACAGTAATGGTATCATTGAACAACATATACCATCATATGAAAATATAATGTATGAATCTTAATATAAAAGTAGTTCATGAATGGAAATGATATGTTATAAATCCATGACATGGTTTTGTCACTCCAAAGTCTTATGAGAGTACTCATTGGAGCATGGGGATCCTTGGGAGGTATATATGCAGTAGAGGATAGAGTTTGGATAAACTCAAAAGAGTTTCTGGGAAGTGATATTGGTTTTTGGGAGGGATTATATAGGAATGGAGGGGGGTTTCTTTATTATTTTGTTTTTGGACACTACAAAGTAAAATATTCAAAACAATAAACCACCAATAGGTTTTCTTCATGGTATTATAGGAATTGATATTGGTTTACATTATTTATTATGTCCATGGGCTGAACATAATTAAATAATTACCTTACATAGGCGTTGGTTAGTCATAATTTCAATGAAATGATTTCAAAATATTAAAATATATAATATGTCATGGAGGATTAATAACAGAATTTAAGAATAAGACAAATAAATATAAATCGAAATTATCCTATATAGAAAACATATATTTTTATATTTATACATTTTATTGTATTTATAACATCCTTATTGATCCATTAGGATGTCATAAAACACACATTATAGTTATATGATATATAATGTTTTCCCAAAAGATCATTTGTCACAAAAAATTATGAAAAATGCACCATTGTATAATTTTGACTACCAGATTAAAAAATAATTTTTAGTATATATATATATTTTAATATTCTAAAATGAACATATCTATCTATTAAACATTTCATATATTTGAAAAATTACTGTTTTTGAGCACTTATAAAATTTATATATTCATTCATAAAAATTATGTGGCCCTTCATATTTTATATAATTAATTCAATATTCATATTTTGTTAAATTAATATTTATTTCAAAAATACATTAATTCATTATAATTAACTATTAGTTGAATTTTGAAATTATGAAAAAATAATATTTCTGATTTAAAATCATTGAAAATTTAAAAATAATAGGATGAAAAAATTTCATTTATTCTATACAAAATTAATCTACATATTAATAATTATATATTATTGATAAATATCCATTTTTTACTCTACAATATAGCCAAAAATAATTGTGTGTGATGGCAGGGATTTCATGGGGCAATTCAGTGGACATGGTTGGGCTATGATCCCGATGAGTTTGATCTTCTCCAATAAATGGTTTAACTCATGCTTATGTTGTTGGATCTCGAATTTTATTTTGTTTAGTAAAAATACGATAAATTCAACGTCCCTTCAAATATATGATAAATGGGCCTCATAGGCAATGATCGTATTTGTTGAGGCCATCGCATCCTTTGAATATACCAAAATTATTTGTTAAAACTATATTTCTAAACTTGGCATGTGATTATTGTTCATATACTATATTACCAACGGTAAAGATACATAATGGTAATTTAAATAACACTGGATATAATAAAATGAAATAAGTGAATGTATTTTCTATATCAAAAATAATTTTAATTAAATCAAAAGAAAATGAAATCTTATTCCTAAATTTTTTGGTCGTTACAGTTAACATGGGTGCGGTCTCCAATCTTTTCTTCATCTCTTGAAAACATTCTTCACACTAATTATTATAGAAGAACCTGAAATTTTTCTAAAATAACATTTTAGTGGATTACAATTTAATGAAATATTTTTCACAAAACAATTATAATATCTAACTATAAAATGGAAACTATTAATCTCAGTTATTGTTTTAGGTTGAGGCCACTCCTTCGAAATTATTGTCTTGGAAGAGTCAACTGAGAATCCATGACTGGTTATAATGTACCCCAACAAATAAAGTTTTTTTTACAAAAATTAAATTTTCATAGAATTCCAAATAAAATTCCCTTACTCAATGATTGAAATATAACCAGTATACAATCATCACGCTCCATCAGAATTCTGGATAATATCACAATATCATCAATAAAAACTACCAAAAATTTATTGACGTAGTTCATAAATCTAGTATTCTTCAAATAAATAAATATATTATTTTGAATTATTCAACATGCATTGAATAATTACAATATAATAATTCCAATATCATGACTAGATTCTAGGTTTTGGAATATATTCTTTTTTCACACTCAGTTGATGATAACCTAATAAAAGACCAATCTTGGGGAACAATATAGCGCCACATTTCTAGTCAAAAAATCATCAATCCATTTAAGAGAGTAATTTTTAATCACTATAAACCCTTTAGGATCTCTATAATATATGCATATCCACATTGATCCATCCTACTTCTTCACTATGAGTTAATATTCTTCAGATGCAGACACACTTAGTCGGATGAACCCCTTACACAAAAGATCAAGGTTATGTTTCCTTAATTACTCTTTCTCCACATTTCCCTTTCTATTTGGGGTAATTTTTATCATTTTGTATACAATAATTAGTTCAATGGAGAAGTATACCTCTATTTATGGGTGATTTTTATTTAAATACTCGGTAAATACTTCAATGTATTATAGAATGATGGTGACATTATTTTTTTATACATTCATTTACTTCATCATCTGCACCAGTCATTTCTATAGAAAGGATAAGGGACATGATTATTAAAAATTAATATGATGTGATATCTATCATTTGAAATGATATGTTTTCTTTTCATTAAAGACTACAGAGATTTCCTTTCTTCAATAGTTTATTTTATTTTTATAAATTGAGAAACAGTCCATCCCTAGTATAGTGTAAAATTCTAGCATTTGTACTACTACTAGATATGGGAGGATATTGTTATCTCTAATTTGAATACTAGTGTTTATATACACTATTGATTCTTGGATAATATCTATTGGAGTCTTAGCTGATAACAACACTTTTAAATGAATAGTTACTGATTCTCTATTATTTCAAAACCTAGAAGAAATAATGGAATGCATAGAAAATGAATAAAAAAATCTACATGATATATTTTATAGAACAATGAGAGTAACTTAAATAATATAATTTGGATCCTATACATTATCCAATGTAAGGTTTTTCTTTTCTGTGGACATTTAGTGTTTACATAGAAATGGACTATGGTGATTTCTAATATTTAATGGATTAAATGTATAATAAAATGGAAATTTAATTGTTATGTTAGTTACTTTTCAGCACTGCTTACTTTATTGTATTTTTCTATTTCACACTGTTGTTGAATTCTTAGACGCAGTTGGGTATGAGCCTTTGGTGGGTGCCTACTGAGATATATTTCTCACACCCTGTTTGGGTCACGCTCTTCGGCCCAAATATATTACGTTGCTACAATTGTGGATAGGGGCAAGAGTCCCTATACAGGTACATGATTGATGCTAAAGAGTTAGAGGGCATGGGACCGAGCCTAGGCTCGCGATGCCACTGCCAGCTGTTTGGCTTTGTTTCATTGTACTCTACTTTTAATTGTACTGTATTGATGTATAACATGTTCTGGTTGTTTTCTTAGAATGTGAGACATGTAACATCACTGTTGGTTATATCCACTACTGTTGTTTACTTCAGTTGTCTATGTTTTATTACTTCCATTGTTCGTTGAATGTTTTATTTCATTCCACTACGCTACACTTTGAAAAATGAGGGCAAAATTTCCCCACTGTCAGACTTGGGCCCTCACTGCTAGTCAGCAACTTCTGGAGTTTGGGGAAATGCGTTTGAGGTGATGTGGTGAATCGGGTTTGGGGCACCTGTTGAGTGGCACCCGGAACCGGGACATTACAAAGTGGTATCAAAGGCATTCTTTTCTTTGACTTACTGTTTGGAGACTTATTCAAGGATATGATGAACGGTAGTTGGTTATAAGATGTTCTTGGGCGTAGCTAACCCGCATACAGGGAAAATCTAGTCTACCTCGTATTTTGCAATTTTATGATTTTGCAAATTTTACAGTTGATATGATTTCACCGTTGGGTGACACACTTGTATTGTGCAGTTTAAATTTTATCTGTGGTTTCTATTTAGTTGAAACCCGATTATATGAGGGTATGCCATCTCATGCCTCATTTAGGCACATGCTATAATCACATTCCATTCATAGTTTCCATGCCATGTAGGTGCATTATAAAATTTTATGTTGTTGTGATAGTTTTTGTGCTAGAAAAGCATGTTGTTGTGATAGCTTCTTGATTAATACATGTTGTTTGATAGGGTATTTTTGTGTGAACATGTTTATATAAGAATAGACGCCAAAATTTTGTTTTTGGGGACTATGGGCCCCCATTTACCAGAATTTGGTTGATCAATGACTGTTTATTTTGTTATAACACAGATAAGCTATCAAACATTGATTTGTACGGAGTATTGGCCCTAACGGGTTGGAATTTGACACTTAGGTATTGATTTTCGGAATTTTATGGGTTCCTGGGAAGTTTCTGAGGCGTACTATCTGGAAACCCAGTATTCACGCCGTGTAGTATCTTTACACACGCCCTTTATGGCGTTCTGTTTGGGATGAAAAATGATCTTTTTGAGTACACACAATGTACCCAAATTACACGCAGTGTAGTCTCTTTCTGTGTCACAAACCGTGTGGGTGGAGACACGGGGAAAGGACGAGCATGGGGAAAACATGTCGTGTGCCTAATGTACATGTCGTGTAGTGTGGAACCAGAGTCTGGTCATGTAACTAACCACATAGGTCGGTGAAACTCCTTTACAGAACATGCCTTTTCAATGCAGAAAACACCGTGTAGTGTGACTTGGGGACTCGTCCGTGTAACGAACAACAAGGTTTGGTGTCACCTCTCCTTGAACAAACCTTGTACCTATGGGACACACTGTGTAGTCTTGTCCGAGGACATACCGTGTGGAGTAACCCGTGTGGCTGAGAAATGGTGTAGTGTACACGCTGTGAGCGGGTGTAACACACCGTGTAGTGTCATGCCGAGTAGTCCGCTGTGTCACAAGTGACACAGGCAGTAGGAAAATTTCACCATACATGCCATGAAGTTTTTATACACGCCGTGTAGTTTTGTACCATGGAATTCAAGTGACATAGCCCTGTAGAGGGACCCGGGCAGGGGAAGAGAAGTCAAGTACACGTCGTGTAGTCGTTATAGACGCCTTGTAGTCTTGTTTTGAAAATTTTGAATGCCTTCTTCCTCCTATTACCTTATGGGTTTCTTCGTTTTCTGTCTTGTTAATCTGGTTCTAATGGCGTGTTTTTGACCTTGTGGTGTCATTCCGCCTAGATGACCGCACGTTGTTCTCTAGGAGAGAAGCAACTAGAATACTCCCGAGATGGTGGGCCATGGGATACCAGTTAATCCTCTAGTAGAGCCAGATGTGGAACCAGATGCTATACCGGACACAGGTGCGGAGGCGTAGTTCCGTGAAATCTTTATGTGGTTCATGTAGACCTTTCAGGGAGCACCCCAGGCTGCTAGATCAATGGATGAGCTGACTCGTATCATTCAGAGCATCATAGAGACATGGTGTGGGATGATTATCAGGCAGTCTTCTATGACTTCTTCTTTCCCGAGATGTTGTGGGCAGACAGTGCTCGAGAGTTCCGTAATCTGCAGCAGGGCTCTATGTCGGTGATTGACTATTCTGCTCGCTTTAACGAGCTTCAGCGCTTTTCACCCGTGCTGGTTGGTGACGAGACGGTGAGGGCCAGACGTTATGAGGAAGGTATTTTTTATGACTACCGAGCACTGGTAAATGTTTTCATGTTGCCTCTGGTACATGCTATAGTGAACCAGGCGCTGGTTACATAGAGGAACCTGCAAGAATCTGGTGGTGTGGGCCAGGGCGGTTCAGCACTAGTTACTGGTACAATTTCTACTGGAAATAGAAAGAGGCAGATGGATCTCTCTCAGGCTGGAAGTACCAGACAGACAGTTTCTTCAGGTGGGCCGGTCAGGTGCTACCTGTGCAGTAGAGAGGGAACAAGAAGCCTCAGTGTCCATGAGACCTAGTGGAGTTCCGAGCTTGTGGCAAGATGGGTCATCTACATCTCTTTTGCAGGGCGTTTTCACCGATGGCTAGTGAGAGGGGTTCTGTGCAAACTTCGCCTGCGGGAGCAGGACTAGCAGCTTCTTACAAGTCTGGGAACTGAAATATGTCAGGGCGTGGAAGCAGAGATGGTGGCCATGGCCATGGTAGCCAGACACTAGGAGCTTAGAGGTAGCAGGGCAGAATAGCTCAGGGTAGTCAGGCTGTATCACAGGGCCACGACACTGGGCAGAAATATGCAGTGCAACAGACCCAACAAGAGCAGGATCCTGGGCCTTCTACAGTCTGAGGTACTATTCTAGTAGCTTCTGTTCTATATTCAGTACTTTTTGATATGGTTGAAACACATAGTTTCAGATTTTTACCCATAGTGGATATCCTTTGGCTCTGTGTTTCTACTTCTTCTGATATCATAACGCTAGACACACCGTTGGGGACTAGAATGGCTGGTGTGCGTCAGTGCAAGGAGTTCCCCCTTGAGGTTGGTGGGTGTCACTTTCTTTGGGACCTCTATGTCTTAGAGATGAAGAGCTATGCCGTCATTCTTGGTATGGACTGGTTGGTTCCCTTTCCTACCTTTGTAGACTACTATCATCATAGGGTGAGTTTCACGTCACCATAGGGCGGAGAGTTTCTATAAAAGGGTGAGTGGGATGTTTAGGCGATTCAAAATGGACTAGAGCATCGTGGGTTAGGTGGAGTCACATCCCAGATTTCATGTTTATATATGGATGACCAGGGGACTTGTCAGACAAATTTTCCTCCAGTGGTTGATCATTTCAGGGATGTCTTCCCAGACGACATTTCAGGCCTTCCTCCAAAGTGAGAGATGGATTTCTCTATCGAGCTTGTGCCAGGAGTAGCACCAGTGTCCATTCCTCCTTATAGGATGGATACACTAGAGCTGTAGGATTTCAAGAGGCAGTTAGAGGATTTACAGGGAAAAGGTTTCATCTGACCCAGTACTTCTCCATGGGGTTCGCCGGTCCTTTTTGCGAAGAAGGCAGATGGTACCCTCAGACATTGATTGGATTATCAATAGTTGAACCATGTTATGGTCAATAACTGATATCCCTTTTCGAGGATTGATTATATTTTTGATAATATTCATGGAGCACAAGTGTCTCGAAGATTAATTTGAGATCAGGATATCATCAGCTACACGTTAGACCATCTGATATACCTCTCACAGCATTTAGGAGCAGGTATGGTCTATATGAGTATACAGTTATGCTGTTCGGACTCACGAACGAACCGAATGATTTCATGGCTCTGATGAATAGTGTGTTCCATCCTAATCTGGACTCTTTTGTGGTAGTATTCATGGACGAAATCTAGGTGAACTCTCACACTAGACATGACCATGCCACCCATCTTGAGATCTTATTTAGTACACTAAGAGAGAATCAGCTATATGATATGCTCTCAAAGTGCCACTTTTAGATAGACCAGATACACTTCCTGGGTCATATAATCTCAGAGGCACGAGTTTTAGTAGACCCAGAGAAGGTGAGAGCAGCAGATTCCTGGGAGCAGCCTATGAATGTGTTTGAGATACGGAGTTTCTTGGGGTTGTCTGGTTACTACATGAACTTTATACAGGACTTCACCCGCTTTGCTGCGCCATTAAGGGGCTTGACTAAGAAGGGTGTGAAGTTCGTTTGGTCAGAATCTTGTGAGGTAGCCTTTCAAGACCTGAAAGGAAGGTTAACATCAGCACCGATCCTGATACTCCCAGAGTAGGGGCAGAGCTATACAGTTTACTATGTTTCATCAGGTATTGGGATGGGAGTAGTGTTGATGTAGGGTGATTGAGTCATTGCGTACGGGTCTCGGCAGTTGAGGCCACATGAGAGGAATTACCCAACACATGATCTTGAGTTAACTGTAGTTGTTCATGCATTGCGCTATTGGAGACACTATCTACTGGGAGAACATTTTGTGGTTTTCACCAACCACAAAAAGTCTCAAGTATATTTTTACTCAGAGTGACTTGAATCTGAGGTAGTGAAGGTGGGTTGAATACCTTCAGTCCTATGATTTTGAGCTTGCATATACACATGGTAATGGTAATGCAGTAGCTGATGCACTGAGCAGGAATACTCGGATACAGGTAGTGCAGGAGGCCGGTGGTGAGTGGCAGCTCATGGCTTTGTTCTCTAAAATGCATCTAAAGGTGCATGACAGTCAGGGGCAGACATGTCTTTCCTCTTTAGCTGTGACTTATACCCTCCAAGATAGAGTGAGGATGAGACAACTATTTTATTCAGAAGGCCTAGTTCTACCGGAGTCGGTGGAAAGTGAGGACACTTCTCCTGGTTGGACGATAGGCAACGATGAGGTTCTGTATTTCCATGGATGAGTGTGGGTTGCATGGGATATACGCGAGGAGCTGATGTGAGAGTTTCATGCTTTATCGTGGCTAGTTCATTCCATGGTTACCAAGATGTACCGTGACATGAGACGTCAGTACTAGTGGCCGGGTATGAAGAGAGAAGTAGATGTTTTTGTTGACAGGTGCTCCACCTCTCAGCAGGTGAAGGCATAGCATGAGAGACTAGCTGGAATGTTACAGCAGTTACCCATTCCGGAGTGGAAATGGGATGATGTCGCGATGGAATTTGTGGCTGGTTTTCCAAGGTCACCTCAAGGCAATGATGTCATGTGGGTTGTGGTAGACAGACTCACGAAGGTAGCTCACTTCATTCTGATTAAGGAGACCTTCGGTGTTAAGAAACTCAGAAGGATGTATATCAAAGAGATTGTGTTTCTTCATGGGGTCCCTCGTTCTATCGTTTCAGATAGGTATGCCCGCTTTACATAGCGTTTCTGGCCGAGTTTTCATAGGGCACTGGGTACACGGGTGCTTCTTAGCACAACATGCCACCCTCAGACAGATGGCCAGTCAGAGCATACTATACAGGTGGTTGAGTACATACTGAGAGCCTCCATCCTAGACTTTGGGGTCTCTTGGGATAAGCATATAACCCTAGTCGAGTTTTCCTATAATAATAGTTTTTAGGAACTATTGAGATGGGACCATACGAGGACTTATACGGTAGGTCGTGTTGATCACCTTTGTGCTGGTTAGAGGCAGGTGAGGTAGCTTTACTGGGACCACGTCTCATGTAGGAGACTTATGAGCAGGTCCAGTTGATTCAGAAGTGGATGGCTACCTCGCAGTCTCATCCGAAGTCCTATGATGATCGCCGTAGACGACCATTGGAGTTGGAGGTCGGGGATCAGGTATTCTTGCGTGTTTCGATGAGGCTGGGAAACAAGCAGTTCAGGAGACAGGATAAACTTTCATCAAGGTAAGTGGGTCCATTTGAGATTCTAGAGAGAGTTGGGCTTGTTTCTTATCAGTTGTAGTTACCTCAGAGGTATCGAGCCACGCACGACGTCTTCCATGCATCTGAGTTGCGCCACTATCATTATGACTCGTCTCAAACCTTTCAGCCAGAGGAGGTTGAGCTTCTGATGGATGCGTCCTTTGAGGAGCATCTGATTCGTGTCATTGACAGGAGCACAATGTTTCTCCAAGGCCGGACAGTTCCTCTCGTAGGAGTGTTATGGCAGCATGGTCGAGTGCAGGACGAAACCTGGGAGCGGGAGACCAATGTACATGCTCAGTGGCCAGAGTTATTCATGGCTATATCTTCTCCACCCATGGAAGGTCAATTTGGGGATGAATTTCTTTAAGAGGGGATGTTTGTAAGAACCCAGTTCTTATTTATGAGGTACATGTTTCTTCTTTTCTCATTTCCTTAAGTATTTTTGAGAAAATATGGAAAAAGGGAAAAATTCCAATTTTTGGAAAGTACACGCCGTTTACTTTGTCCAAAGGTCGTGTACTTGTGGCCGTGTTGGATAAGTAAACAGGGAGTGTGGCCATCCCATGGATGAATGGTGTAGGAACCAAATACACACCGTGTATTGGTCATTTACATGCCATGTAGTCAGTCAGAAGGCCAGAACAGTAATGCGGTGGAACAACCGCTAGCTTGGCGATAGTACACACCGTGTAGTCGGGGGGGAGACGTTGTGTAGTCATGTCGGTATGTGAACAGTGCCTCGCTGGTGAGAAGCCGCTAGAGGAACAGTTAAAAAAACATTATTACACGCCATGTACGTGGAAGTACATGTCGTTTACTTTGTTTATTTCTCTTAAAATGGGTATTATCCTCCCCTATTCGCAGGGAAGGCTTAGAACTGGAAGGAGGCTCAGGAGAGGATGCCCAAACCTTTGAAGATCTCCTGGGTGTTTGAATGGAATCTGATTTCATTTCGGACGATCTCATTGAAACCACAAGGGTAAGCCCTCTCATCTCCTTGTGTGGTTCATACCAATTCATTACCAAACAAAAGTTATTTATGTTTGAGCGGGTTTTGATCTTCGTTAGATCGACATCGTTCTGGGGCGTTTCGGGAACCAGCGTTCAGGTATAGCGCTCGTTTGCGTATAAGGTAGTTGTCTTGGTGTTAATTTTTCCAACTGTTGTGTGTTTTGTTCATTTTTGTGCCTCAAACCCATGTTGGGGTGTTCTGTGGATGAGTTCATGGTTATTTTGAATACCTAGAATTGAATAGGTGATTAATTGTGATATTAAAATGCTGGTTGGGATTGTTACATGGATCCGTAACCACCCCAGGGGTGGATTCCACTGTTTAGATGTTTGGCCAGGATACTTGGGTGTATGCCTTTAAAGTAGTAATTATAGAATTTCCTCGAATGGTATTGCTTGTTTAATGCATAATGACATGTTGGGCATGGCCCAGTTACCTGTTTAGCCTAAGGGCGTTGTTGTGATTAGCCTGTGGGAACTACACTGTTTTTCCTGAGGGCTGTAGTTATTCCTCTTAAGGACAACCTTTCATGCCTGAGGGCTTGACTTCAATGCCAGAGGGTGAAACTTCCTACTCATGAGGGGAAATTCTGTTATGGCTGAGGGCTATACCTGCGGTTTGGATTCTGCTTACCTGAGTGTAAGTTTTTGCTTGTCTGTGGATGTGGACTGTTTACTTAGAAATGCATTGTGCTGATTTCTAATATTTAATGGATTAAATGAATAATAAAATAGAAATTTAATTGTTATGTTAGTTCCTTTTTAGTACTAATTATTTATTGCATTTTACTATTGCACATTGTTGTTGCATGCTTAGACACAGTTGGGCACGGGCCTTTGGTGGGTGCCTACGGAGATATATTCCTCGCACCCTGTTTGGGTCACGCACTTCAGCCCAAACAGATTACATTGCTGTAGGTGTGGATAGGTGCAAGAGTCCCTATACTGGTACATGATTGTTGCTGAAGAGTAGGAGGGCATGGGACTGAGCCTAGGCTCGCGATGCCGCTACCAGCTGTTTTACTTTGTTTCATTGTACTCTGCTTTCAGTTGTGTTGTATTGATGTATAACATGTTCAGGCTGTTTTCTTAGAACATGAGACATGTATCATCAATGTTGGTTATATCCTCTGCTGTTGTTTTTTTAGTTGTGTATGTTTTGCTGCTTCCGTTGTTAGATGAATGTTTTATTTCATTCCGCTACGCTACACTTTGACAAATGAGGGCATAGTTTCCCCACTATAAGACCTGGGCCCTCGCTGCTAGCCGGCAGCCTCTGGCATTTTGGGAAATGCGCTTGAGCTAACGTGGAAAACCGGGTTCGGTGCACCCTTTGAGTGGCACCCAGAACCGGGACGTTACATTTTTGAAATATAAAATTTTCCCTCTCAACACATAGGTAGTGGTAGATGAAAAAATCATTGGCATGCCCATGGTAATTGGAAGCAGTGTTAAAAATTTGTTTCATATTGTATAATATTTTAATAAACAAAAGTTGAGAATAATTAAATATTATTTATTAATTAATTTAAATTTAAATATTACTCAAAAAACATTTTTTTTTAAAAATGTATCCATTTTGGAATTATAATAATTATTTATATATTTGGAAATTTATTTTAATCAATAAAAATTCTTGAAATATATATAATAACATATTACCAGTCTTTTAATGTGGTTAATTAGTTATTACATCATTATGACCTAACTAGGAATTCGTTAGTCATACTGATAATCCCTAACTATATTATCACTATTCGACAAAAAATAATATATTTCAGAAAAATCTCATAAATTCAGCCATTGTTCATTTTGACATGATTTTTTCAAAAATGATATTTATTGGATAAATTCTATACATATGAAATTTTTTCATATTTAATATGAAAATCCACATTTAAAAAAATAGTGTTTTAAAAATGCTTATGAAAATATCTTACACATGAAAAAAAATAATTTATTTTTTAATAATACAATTTTAGTTATATTATTTAATTATTAATAAAATTTTCAAAATACCTTATTTATTATAATAATTATTTCAATTTATATAGTATAATTTTAGTCAAAAAATTCAATTTATCAAATTGATCAATTTTATTTATTAAGACTAACTATTCAAAATATTGTGCCGATGAAATAAAAAAATTGCTTATAAAATATAATTAATCACTATTTAACTAAGTTTGTTACACATAACCCCTTATAAAACCCACATTGAATAATGGTTCAGAGTGTGATGTTGAATGATTCATGGAGTGGCTCACCTAAAATTTTCTGAGTTGTAATTTTCACTAACTTGAACTTCTCCCATGGGTGATTCTTTCATGCTTCACTTCATCAAGCTAGACAAGGGATTTTTCAAGATAGAGGCCCTATCATGCAACCTACCATTTATGTTCGGATAAATGGGAGTCAAATGAAATGACACTATGGGTTTATGTAATTAACTATTCTTTCTATATCAAATACATTATGTGAAATTTTACTTATACAACTAATTATGAGGTGGAAATTATTATTATTACAACAACAACCAATGGATGAATTGATCAAAAACAATAATTTTACAATGGTTATATAAGTGTGGAAACCCTAATGGTATCATTTCTATTTATAATCACCACTTTATTAAAAGGATGTAGTTTTCTTGAGATTCAAAAATAATATAACACCCATTTTTAGAAAAATATTTTTGTTGAAAATTTCTTTGTTATTATAGTTTATATGAGTGAAAAAAATTTCCAATATATTATCTGTACATATTCAAACCTTATATAATTTTAGTATTCATTATGATCGTTTTTAGAGAATTTTTTCATTTGGAAAACATAGGTGCCACTTTTACATTTCAAAAAATCAATGTATGTCCTCCCACAAACTTAATATAGGCCACCCACTATCTTGCCCTCATCACTAATTAATGAAATTTTTATTTATATAATACATATTGAAATACATTCAAAAAATCCCCTCTTATTCGATATATTGATTTTATTTATTGAAAGGAATATATTGGCAGTCATTTGGTATAATCATATAATGATATTTTATTAGTGAAATAAATTTTATCCACCCCCCTTCTATAAAATTGGAAACATAACTATCATTCATGTGTATAACGGACTACCAACTCGTGAATCATTTTTTTTATATTCCATCACTAACTAACACATATGATCATAATGAAGGAATTATTTTTTAAATTTTATATTAATAAATTATTTATAATTATTAAAATATAATATATTGTATAATATTTACCTTTTCACTCACTGATAAATGACAAAATCAATCGTTCATATGTGTGGACTACCATATCCAAAAAGAGATGTGACACTTTTTTCATCCCAAATTCATATGGAAAATAAATATATGTATATATAATGAAATACTATGTTAATGATGATATAATTATCATTATTAATGTATTAAATAATAGTTACCTTATTTCTATAATGATTATTGCTAAATGGAAATTTCACTCATCCATAAGTATGACCTTCTGTCTCCATGATTGTAAAGTAATTCTTTTTTCACAACCCCCATTCATAATGGGATTAGAATGAATAATTTATTTAAAAATATGATACACTTATCATTATAATTTTTATATAGAAAATGGAATATTTACCTCATTGACCATATTTAACATAATTATGTTTGTTTTGGAATATAATTAGAATAATGTCAAAACGTGTGATGTCAAATTAAATGATTAAATAATTTTGCATATAATTGATTGAGAAAAAATATATGGAATAATAAATTTAATATAGGCTGTGAAGAATGTAAATAAACCAAATTTTACTTTTCTCTAATGTAAAAAATGTATGAGAAATTTCAGTCTCATGGAAAGGGACACATTAACATTAAACATCATTTAATGTGTTTTAATGATTTATTTTCAATATCTTTATCATTATTTTCAATATTTTTAAAAGAAATAATGAGATAAATTATATGGATATTAATTTTTTATAATGTAAATTTTAAAATTTAATTCAAGGTTTGAAGTAAATGAAGGATTTAAATGGATGTTTTAATGATTTAATATAATAAAAAACTATTGTTATATTTTAAAATATACGGCGAAAATGAATTTTTTTGCCACTATTTCCATAATCTGAAATTTGGATTCTTTTAAAAAAAGTTATTATTTTATTAAATAAAAAATAACCTACCATTTAATATTATTTTATATTTAAAATGGGGTTTTTAATCAAAACGGATTTTTGATATACAGATTTGTTTTTCAAATGTCTTTGGAATAGATTTTAATAGGTTTTATGATGAAAAAGTTAATGATTAAAATGATTTATTCATTATATGGTACTTTATAATAATATATGATTTTTTGTTTGACATTGATAGAGATCGTACGAGTTGTTTGAAAAATTATATCTCTTGGTTAACCATGATAAAGTATATATGATTGGTGCACCCATATACCACAAGTTGATCCAATTATAAATTATACAATGGGTGCATCTAGATAGACCTCTAATGAAAAGTGTAGTGCACCTTTTCATAGCATGAATTAATGAGGGATTCACTATGGTGTTTCTCCTATGGATTTTAATAAGATATATTAGATTTTGATACATGTTTAATACATCTTATGATTGTGATCCTCTATAATGACCAAAATGATTCCTATTTTGTTTCTATGTGTTTTTATGTATTACTATAAGAAAAATAATCTTTGATATTTTCATATGGAAATTATTTATTTCATTCACTAAAGGAATATAGTGATAAAGATAAATAGCTCAAGGGTTTTCATGTATTTCAATGGAATAATGGAATTCATATTTATTATGACACTTATTGCGATTTTTTTCTCATCCACAATTTTTTATACATCTTTTCATAGGGACTAAGGATAATAAATCTAATATAAGAAGTTAATTTACAAGTTGTAAAGGATTATCATGAATGAAAAACATGCTTAATTTAAATATTTTATATAATAGAAAAAATATAAACATATCATAAGTTCTCACATGGTAATTAATGTTTCAATTATATAATATTTATGAGCTAAATCTATTAAACATTAATCCAAAAAAGAAATTTCTGAATTAGAGAATGTGAATTACAGTTTAAATAAAATATACACTACATTATTTAGGATAGACTCCTTATTGGTGGTAGCATGAAAATGGTATATATAATATTAGATTTCATGATAAATTTAATGAAATTAACTTAAAATTTTTTACCATATTGTTATGTAAAAAATATATATAATTTAATGAATTTCATGTTACATCATCTAAATATTGTTTTTTAATAATATTTTTCAACATTGTAAAAAAGATAATCTACATTATTAATGAATCAATAGTATTATATTCTTCCAAATCACCATTTAGGAGTTGTTATAACATGAGATTACTCGTTTATTTCAATGTTTCATTAGTTCACACTCGTCATAAATGGTAGAGGTGTCAATGATAGAGAGAATTCAGATATATCACAGTGGAATATGTTGATAGTTCAACATTTCATGTTGATAGTTCATAATTTTATGATACTACTCCATTCAGCATTATGTTGGACCTCAAATATTATCTTAGTCAATTGATTTATCAATGAACTAGAGAAGGTATTTTTTGTCATGAACTATTGATATCATCAAATGAAAACTCTTTCTACATATCAATTTGAAGTTGAAGGTGATCGATGATTGTCATTGGTTTGGAATACCAAAAAATAGATGGTCTTGTTGCCAAAGAATGTCATACAATAAATATAATATTTTAGGATATATATTTACCTTAGATTATTTAACAAATTAAAGATAAAAAAATATTGGAGTTGATTCAAAAGAATAGAATTTTAAGTGTTTCATATGAAGAATATTTTACATGACAATCCATGTATATACCATATGTAGTTCAGAACATTAATAGTAATGTAAATAAATTTTTCGCGGGAAACAATTATTTTTTTCTATATTTTTTTACAGAAGATGTAAATCATCACGATCATAAAAAGAAAGGTGAGGAAAACTAACATTCACCTATTATAGTTGATTTTGAACAATCCACTAAAGTGGTTACATATACATTACATGTTTATTAGAATTTGGAAAATTCCATGTTTGACTATGGATCTCCACATTCCTTCTTTTCATAAAATATCACAAGTAAAATAGTAATATCACCAAATGAATAGTGTATTTTTCTTTAAAACACCATGATTAGATATTAATGAATCATGGATTTATATGAATATTCATGTAGTAATTATTGAAATGGTATTTCTTTAAAATATTGTCGAACATCTCATAATAGAGTGTGATATATTTTTAGTATTGAATTGAATTTCATTTTAACATGATAGAGTAGATTATAGTTCAAGGAATGTCATATTTAATGATTTAAAACATTTTATAACATACCAAGATATTTATAAATTGAATATTTATGGTAGTAAACGTTTTCCCAAACATTTTGCTGAAACAATAGAATTAATTCAAATCAGTTATGTGCAAGTAGTTAATGTTTATGTGGATATTTTTTATAGTCATTTAGATGATGTTATTTTTGAGTTGTATGATGATTTTACTATTTTATTATATCCTAATGCAAACATATTTTATGAACATCTTATCAAATGGTAGATGTGGGACTTTTATAATGGAAAAATAAATTTCACGAGTTTCTCGAAACTATTTTCCTTTAACCTAGAACATAGTCATGGGATTCACCTATCATTATTATATAAAATAATTATGGTTCCATGGGTATTTTAATTGATTTTTTAACACCCAACGTTAAATTTTAGAATATCTATTTAATGTATTTCAGTAGCTTGCACCTCACAAAACATCGAGTTTAAGTGCACGACGACCTACCAAACTAGCCATTGAAAAGAATTTATCTATAGTGATAACTGAATTTCGAATTTTATATATTATATATAATTTTAACATCCATATTTTTTTTTTCTTATACAAAATATAAGAACAAATACAATTTTTTAAGATAAAGTAAGTATTTTTTTGAAATATGCAATTTTACCGCCTTTTAATGGAGAACCATTTTAAAATACAATATTTGACACTTTTATATATTAAATTTGACAAAATAA
The DNA here is from genome assembly GCA_963277665.1 of Viscum album. Lineage (NCBI taxonomy): Eukaryota > Viridiplantae > Streptophyta > Magnoliopsida > Santalales > Viscaceae > Viscum > Viscum album. The sequence continues at coordinate 573,362,408 of OY728161.1, read as the reverse complement.
ACTTTTTATTTAAAATAATGACATAAAAATATAGTTTTGATAATTTATTTGTGTATTTATGATAACCATCAAATTTGTGTGATAGTGAAAATTAGTAAATTTTAATTGAAAAAAACTTTTTTAATAAAAATAATATATAGGGTTAAATTATAAATTTGAGTTGTTTTCAAGTATTCTTAGATTATATTTTAAACATTTAATCCATTGTTGGTCATTGTAATTAATTTCACATAGAAATTATACATAAACAAGTGTCAATCTTTGGATTGTTATTGTTTTTTAAAAACACACTATTTGTTTTGACAATAGAGAAATAATTTTAAATTATTTAATGAAACTTATATGTTATTAATTTGGTAAAATATACATCATTTATGAATTCATAATATTAAATATATATTAGTCTGATCGTTTGGTATTTTTTGGAAAAAAAATCAATTTGTGATGAATAGTAAAACAACTTAGTAGTAGTTAAAAAACTGACTTTTACATTTAAATGAAATTTTACCACTTCTATGAATTAAATTTTGAAAATATGACATAAATTATTATTATTAGTAATTAAAATGTGGTTAAATAAGATGAAAATAATTTTTTTAGAATAGTAACTTTTGACCTTTATTTACCAGGGTTAAAGATTAATAGGGTAATCCAAGGTAAAATGAATATTATAATAATACAAAATTACCTTAATAGTTGTCCTAACCTTATTAGATGAGTCATGGACTACTATGGGAATCCTTGGGTAGATTCTGGGATCCCATGGTGCCACATCAGAGTGATAATGACTCATAATTTAGATTCACATAATGTAAAGACAAAAATGAAATTAAAAAATATCTTTTAGTATATAAATTTTTAAGCATGGTTATATAACTCATAATTTAGACTGTAAGTATTCATTGGAAATATAGACCTATTTCCTACATTATGGTATATCTTTTTATAATTTTTAGGCATAAAATAAAATACATTATTTATTACACAATAATGATGTAATATTTACCTCATTAATATATTATTTAAATAAATAAATTTATTAATATTAAAACAATATCCAAAACCTGTTCAATTTTTATTGGATGATTTTATTTCTTCCATGAGTAATCTTATCTTATAATTTAATTATTTTTGGACATTTAAAAACTGAATATCACTATTTGATAAAATAATATTTTCACACTTTCATTAAGAGCCTCTCCCCCCCCTTATAAAAGGACACCACTTCTAACCCATTCCACACACCTCTCAATCCCCTTGTCTAGTCCAAACCCTGCCAAAATAAGCTATCAAGATCCCACTATTAAACCTAGAAGCCATAACTTAGTCATAAGTCACTTCAAGAAGTCCTTTTGGTTCTACCCAAAGGGAGTTACCCAAATTAATTTCAACAGTTTCTCTTAAATTATTTTGTTTTATTTAGCTATATTTTACTTATCCAACCCCATAATTTTTTTTTAATTACACTATATTATAAAAACATCAGTATCGTAAATATACTAGGATTTTCTAATGAGAAGTATTTGACCGACACTTACACACACCTCCATCTAATTGGTGAAGAACGTACTTTTTCTGTGGTTGGAAAACTAACACCTAACGAAACGATGATTGTTCGATTATGTCCTACCGCCTCTCATGGTGGACATTAAGATGGAACTGTATTTATATATGAAATATATTATGTTTATGTTTTCTTTTTTTCTTATTTATTTTCCATTTATATCATTCCTTTATAGTTTCTATTATGGGTAAAACGCTATAATTTCATTTGAGGAAGTGAGGACTACCGCTCCATCAATGTTTTACGACTAATTAATGAATTTTGGGGAAAATTGAAGTATGAAGTTTATGATATTATATATGATATTATAATTTAATTATAATATATAGATGTATCGGTTTGTTTTAAATCTATTAAAATACAAAATAGAAATTAAAGTAGTGTTCATGCGTATGTACGACTTACCATCTCCATGAACGGTTATGTAATATTTTAAATACATATATATTATAGATGTATAATATATATATTATATCGAAATCATTTATATAATTATGAAGATAATGGAGTTTTGAACACATGGAAAATTTGTAATTATAATGAGTTCATTTTTGACTTAAGTTTCGAACATCGATAAAATATCCAATAAGAACTCAAATAATTAAATAATTGTTATTGAAAAGAAATATGTGATATACAAGGAATAATATAAATTTTGAAATTTTCTTAATAAATTATAAATTAACTTATTTTTATTATTCATGACGAACGAGTAACATAAAAGACAAGTCGGACATAAGGTAAGGGGTCTGTTATGTCACTTTTAATTCTTTGAGATTTCCATTTTTCGACACATATTTATTGCATGTGGTGTATTTTTTACTGACATTTGATAAATATATTATCATGATTCTATTTATATTCATGATATTCTATGATTCATTTCTAGGTTATTAACTTTTGGTCATACGACTCGATTTATTACAACAATGTAAGGGGTTTTTCATCTCACTTTTTATCCCTATGAGATTCATACTACATTGAACACTATTTCATTATGTGTGGTGCATGTACTACCCATGATTGTATTCATTTTGTAATATACTTTAATTTATGGGAATTTACTTCATAATTGTATAATTTTTCTTTTATGGGGTGTATGTTTCATAAGTTACCAAATCGGTAAGGGAATTTCAAATTTCAATTTCTACTCCTTGTGATTTACACATACATCATTGATTATTTTAATCCATGATTAGGTGCGGAATTACTATTTATTATTGAAGTAGTAATTTTAACTCCCATTTGTGTGGATATAATTTTGATTCACATAATCACTATAGTTATAATTTCTCAAGTAATTGATATGAACTTGGAAAGTGTAATCTTAACTCAATTTCCATTCATTGAGTTAAACATCCATGTCATTGGTGATGTTTTTAAAAGGGGATTTATGTCAATTTTTATTCCTTTAAGACATCTGTGTTGTTATGATCAAATTCACTTTTATATGGTGTATATACTATCCTTTAACCTAGTATATCATGAAATCCATTATTTTTATAATATTATAATGTTTTTATTATCTGAATTATTTGTATTCAAGAATCTCTCATTTGATAAGAACTCTAACAAAAAAATAATATTAAATTATTTAAAGATTTATTCTTCTAAATCATTCTCATTAATGTCCATGTTTTAAAAATGGTTTTAAAGATTTATTTATATGGACATTAATATTTTCAAATTAAAATTCATTCATAGAGTTTCAGAGTGGTATGTGAAACTTTCATTCAAAAATCTATTTTAAATAGCTTCTTAATAAATAGTGAGACATTTAAATGTTTTCAAAAAAAGGGGGGATATTTCTCTCATACAGTTTTGATGATTATTTTCCTCTAGGTTAATATAGTAAATTACTATCGATTGAGGTTAATACATTATAATAAAATCTTACGTATTTTATTGTATGAGTTATGATTGAATGTGGATGTACATTTTTTACGGCATTCATGGTTTTAGGTTAATGTATTGACATTTCGTATGCTAGTTTTAATACGAATGTTTAGATTATTTTTCACCCATTTCATATGAGAAATGAATTGAACATAGTAAGTTATGGGTGGAGCCTACTATATCTACTCGATGCATCGGAAGGTCTCATGAGAAAACTAGACGCGGAATTGGCCAAGTCCTTTCCCAATTTTTGATATATGGTTTTGGCCAAGACCATAATCATTTTTAGATGTCTTGGCCGAGGACTTTATAAAATGTTTCTGAATGTAAAACATTTTGAATTAAATAATTATGAAGTTAGTTGTTGATATTTCATGTGGTTATTTGACAAGTATAATACCCATGACTATTATTTATTATTGTATTATTTACTCACCTCATATTCCTACCATAAAGGGTTCATGTTAATTATTTATAAAGGCATGTGTTTCCAATTATTCACCACGCATAATGTTTATGTTTTCTTCCGCTATATTACTTACTCTTACTAAGCAACTGAGCACACCCCTTTCATATGTTTCATTTTCCCAGGATATGAAGGATCTAGTTATGAGTGACTTGCAAGCATAATATAGGATGTTTGGATGTTTGTAATGGAATAATTAGTGTTGTTTTTCTTTTCAAGTTGTAATTTTGAAATTATGAATGTTTCTTGTTTCCATGACTAATAAAAAGAATGGTACATTTGGACTTTATTTATTGTAGTCATGCCAATGTATTAAAATAATGCACCGGTTCTGGGATTCCGGGGTCGGGGCGTTACAAATGTTATCAGAGAAAGTTTAGTACAAACCATAGAAACTAGATTTAGAAAAACTCTAATTAGAGAACATTACACTAAGACAAACTTTAAGTATTAGCATATAAGAACTATCTAGAATTTTGGTAATGTAGATATATTTTTTAATTTTCATGAAATATATCCCTTTCTGGATACGAGAAGGTAAAGACAGCTCTAGAAAAAGGGTACGTAGGAGTGAAAACTCTGATAAGGAGTTCGAGGTTTGACTTGTTGTATCCTGTTACATGACAATGGGCCTTGCTGCACTCTTGGTTATGATAGTTCCAAGTTATATGCTTTGGATAATTAACATTTTATTTATAAACCAATTTGAAGGATTTTAATATAAGAAGAGATTAAATGACCTTTGTTACTCCTAAGGTGTTTCAAATTGAAAATAAGTTGTCATGATATTCTATAAATGATTTTATGAATATTGTTACTCACACAATGCTTTCTAGTTTTAGTCAATGGCTGGATTCCCAGGAAGTCATAGTAACTTTGAGCATGATGTACATGGTGGGAACGGTGGTGGAAATGAGCATCAAAATGGAATGTTGATTGGCGTAAAATATATCATGTTCATGCAGAATCAGTTTTCCCAAAATATGAACAACAAAATATATATTAACAAACTACTGTACTCAACAATTTAGAGATGGGTGGTGAATGAGAGGAGCACCAATAGTGAAGACCATGGAGAGAATAAAGTTCAATATCCATCATTCCTGAAATGTGGAAGGAGACTCCCAAGAAATAGTCTCAATGTAACAAAGAAATGCATTATGTGTTGGAAATAAGGGCATAAAGTAATGAATTTTTTCTGAAAAATGAAAAGTACTATGTAAGAAAATAAAAATGATCCTAATAATCCAATTACAATCAATTGTCATTAATGTGCGGGACCATGGAATCACCCAAGTCAATGCCCTATTCTACAGGATAAACTCTTTGTTAAGGAAAAACCTATGTGGAAATAAATGGATGAAAAAATGTTTAAAAGTGTTAGTGGACTTTGTTGATGATATTTCATCGGATGAATTTCTTTTATATGTGTCATCCTACAATTTATGATGTTTAAATGATATTTTAGGGTGAATTATATTTTATTTTGTGGACATAGTTATAAATAACCATTTGGTTTTATATGATCCCTGAATTTGATGCAATTACAAGTTATTAAATTTTGGAATAAAAATGTGAGGTATGAGATAAAATTTGTGATTAAATTATGATATGGTTATTTTGAAGAATTTATCTCATTTGGGTAATGTAAAAAAAATATAGTTTATGAAAAATGAAAACACACAGACAGTGTGATAACTCGTCGCATCGAACAAAGTGATGGGGATCGAACCCTGAACTAGAGTTCGATTGAGATTTATCGCCTATCAATAGACTATGTGAAGTCCCTGCTTAGTGTGAATAATTATGTTTAGTTAAATGATTTTTTTATATTGATTTGAGACATTATGTATTATCAAATGGATATCGTTTGTTTTGGAAAATTATTTGGTGATTAAGGGATACACATTATTTTGGGAGACATTTTTTTCTATTTGGAACAATATATACCCAATGAAAATAGAATTCTTTGGGATTACATTTGAGGAGTAATGGTGGATATTTTTCAATGTTTTATTATGAATTTATAGTGATTTGGGTTATTTATGGAAATGATTAACCTATCATAGGGAATATGTGATTATATTAATTATATTTAAGTATGTGACTTTAAGAGTAGTCGATCTTATTTAGAGATACAAATTAACGTGGAAGACTACATAATCAAAATCAATTGAGTATTGGGTTTCAATATTAGTTAGGAATATATTAAAGTATTTTAAAGACAATTGTTCATTGAAGGGTTTTTGTTGAACATTGGGTATTGTTTGTTTAGATATTGGGTATTAAGAGTAGTATTTCTTTCAATAAAGGATTTTCCTCTTTGGGAATCATATGATAATGTACTAACCATTTTGGTATTGGTTAATGTCTAGTGACAATGGAAATATATAGTTCAACCTTTGTGGATTATGTGATTCTTTATATGTTCATTGTAGTGCTTCTGGTGTAACCAGGTAATCATGAATTCTAATCTTTTGGAGAAATGATGAGTTTGTGGTAGAAATTTATTAATAGTTGAAAATATTCTTATGAAGTAAGAATAACTCCTTATATGCTTAGAAAATCTCATAAATGAACTCATAATAATTTTGAAATGTAACATAAAACAAAAATTTTGTTCTTTTACTTTTCTTAATAGGTAATCAAAGGCCTTTCATCCCATTACAGGTTTATAGCTTTCAAATCGTTAAATATATCCTAAAAATATTCTTGATAACTATCCATCCGAACATGATGATTAGTTTTCTTTTCCCTATCCATGTTTTCCTACATGGAACCCTAGTATGTGTTATGTTCGGTAACCTTCTTAATTACCTTTATTTATTTTAAAAAAGAGGCCTCAGTATTCGAATTTCGATGTGGGATTTCAACTAAGATATTGGGAAATTTCAAAACCCATGTTTTCAATCCTAACATTAAATTTAGAGGACACAATTTTTTTATGGAGGTTAGAATGTAACACACCAAGGTTTCATAGTTCAAAATATCTTTAATGTAATTCAATAGATTTCACCCAACACAACATCTTGTTCAAATGCATGAAAACTTACTAAACTAGTCGATCAAACGAATTTTTGAATAATATTAACTAAAATATGTATTTTATATATTCCATATAATTTTAACATACATATTATGTGTTTATTATACATTATATAAGAACAAATTCATTTTTTTAGATAAAGGATGTGTTTTTCAAAAATGCAATTTTATAGCCTTTTAAAGGGAATGTATTTTTAAATCCAATATATGAAACTTTTATATATACAATTTGATTAAATTAACATATTATATAGAATAAAGTCATTTAAATTTTGTTTCAAAAACATTTTTGTCTATTTCTGATAACTTTCATATTTAGGTGAATAGTAAAAAATACAAAATGTTAATTGAAAATAACTATTTTTATCAAAATAATTACTAATGTTAAATTATAAATTTGAATGTTTTTTAAGTATAATTATATTATATTTTGATCATTAAACCCTATTATGGTCATTATAATTAATTTCACTTTGAAATTATTCATAAACAAGTGTCAATCTTCTGATAGTTATTGTTTCTTGAAAACACGATATTTTTTTTAACAACCAGAATTAATTTTAAATTAATTAATGAAACTTATATGTTTTTAATTTGGTAAAATAGAAAGAATATTTTAATTTATAATATCAAATATATCTTAGGATGATTTTTTGTTATTTTTATGAAAAACTTCAATTTTTGATAAATAGTAAAACCACTTAGTAGTAGTTAGAAAACTAACATTTTCATTTAAATGTAATTTTACTACATCTGTGAATAGAATTTTGAAAATTGAAATAAATGGTTATTATTTGTAACTAAAATGTTGTTCAATAAGATGAAAATAATTTTAGGTGAATAGTAATTTTTGAGTTTTATTTGTCACGATTAATGGAAAATAGGGTAATTCAAGGTAAAAAGAATATTATAATAATCCAAAATTACAATAACAAATGTACAAACCTAATTGGATGAGTAATGGCCGACCATGGACATCCTTGGGTCAATTTGTGGACCACATGGAGAGACATAAGAGTGATAATGACTCTTTATTTTAATTAACATAAAGTAAAGTCAAAAAAGACATTAACAAATTTCTTTTAGTATATAAATATTTACATGGGGTTATATAAGTCAATTTTTCCAATATAAATATTAATTGTAAAGATAAAAATAATTCCTACATTATGGAATTTTTTATAATATTTATAAATCAGAAAAATCAAATTACTTATGACACAATAATAATGTAGTATTTACCTCATTAATAAATGATTTCAATAAATAAGATTATTAATATTAAAACAATATAAAAAAAGTCTGATTCATATTGGATGATTTTATTCTGACAATGAGTCATCTTATTTAACACCCCATGCTTCCATGGTATGATTCTTTTCGAATAATACAGTAGCATGTGTTGTACGCAACATCGAGATTCTAACACTCTACGACCAATCAAAGTAGCTGTTATGAATAGTAATACCAACTTTTTGAAATTTTATAAAAATTTTCTCTCAAAATGGACTTCATTTTTTATTCTTAATATCTAAATTATCCTAGGGTTCAATTTTGGTACTTTTCAAATAACTTTTATAGTTTGATAAATAGTGAAAATTACTAAATTTTAATTAAAAACATCTTTTTAAATCAAAATAATTAATAGTGATAAATTATGAATTTCACTGGTTTTAAAGTATATTTATAATATATTATTACCATTTAATACAATTTTGGAAATTGGACATAATATCACAGGTAAACCAGACATAAACAAGTGTCAGTTTTTTGATAGTTATTATCTCTTAAAAACACACTTTTTGTTTTAACAACGGGAATTAATTTTAAATTTATTTCTGTCACATCTTTGATTTGAAATTTTGAAAATTTATTCGATATTTTTAATTAGGATGTCCAAATTGTGTAATTAGGTATCTTTTTTAGACATTTTGAATAATTACTTCGGTAAATATTTTATTTACGATGGCTAAAGGTTAAATCCGGTAAATAAGGGTATAGAATAATATTATAATAATAATAAATTACCCTAAAACGTGTCGTAACCTTACTTGTTGATACTTTTTAGACCATGTAAATATTTGGGTCGATTTTGGGACCCCATGTAGCCACTTTTGGATTATATGTACACTTTATATTAATTATGTTAAAGTAAATACAAAAATGACATAAGCATATATCTTTTAGAAAAACAATTTTTACATAGCGTTATACAGATTATATTTTCCACTATAAATATTCCATATAAATAAAAAAATATTTCCTACATAATGCAATTTTATTTATAATTTTTATACTTTTAATAATTAAATTTATTTATGACACAATAATGATGCATTATTTTCATTATTAATTAAAGAAACAAATAATTGGAATTATAAATGATAAAATAAATATAATTTGAAAGTTTTGATGCCATACAAGAACTTTATTAGTTAATATTACATTTTAGGATTTCTTAAATGAATTTTATTCGATTTAATAAAGTTTATATGACTTTATCAATAATCAATTATTGAATAGTTTCAAAATTGACATAAATGGGGTTTTAAAACAAATATTATATTATTAATTGATATTCTATTCGTAAAAATATACAGATTAGAAAAAGAAAATATATCATGATAGTTTTATCATTAATGGACCACTTGGGGGTCTATTTGATGTATATAGTAAGTTTATTAACTATATAATATAAAAATACAAAGTGACATGGTAAATGTCAAACTAATTAACTAAAAGTTATAACTAAAAGATAAGGTTAATATAGTGACCCAAACCATTATAAAATATATTGGGTGAAATCATTTCGATCCATCCCCACATTATAATTTTAATAATCCACTTTGGAGCCATTATAAACCTAATATGGATTTATTATAAATTATTACTTTATGATTTTCCTAAAGAGCCCCTCCTCCCCCTTATATAAGGACACACTTCTAACCAATTATTCACACCATCAAAGCCTTTTGGCTCGGCCAACCCCTACCCAAATATTCTCTCAACATCCCTCATATTAACCTAGAAGAATTATTTTTATTATAAAGCCAACCTAAGGATCCATTTTTATTAAATCAAAATGAAAAACCCGAAGAAGAGGTAATGCTTTCACCACAATATTTCAAGTTCCTTTTTTCTTCAACTTATTCTATATTTTTTATTTAAATTATAAAATAATAACTATAGTACCTTCTATATAATTTGATGTTATTATAAATATTGTACAACCATATTCGGTATTCTATCCATCCTTTTAATGACATTTCAACATACATGCGTACGTACGGCCTACCGTCTCCACGTCATGGTGTTATTGTTATTCAATACATTATTATTTGTATGGGTATAATAATGATGTGTAATTCATGTAAATAATAAATATAAAATTATAATTATTATGTATATATGATATACCATCCAATTATATATTATTTTAATATCAAAAGAATGATATTATCGCTCGTGCGTACGTACGGACTACCGTCTCCATGAACGTGATGAGATTCATTCTCCATCATATCCATTCAAGTAAAATTATCATTTGATGATTAAAAATAATTTTTAAGGACTTGATATAATTCTGGATATGAATAAGATACAACCTATCTGTAACAAACAAGGCTTATGTAAGAAAACATATAAAAGAAAACGAGTAAGTTAACACCCCAAACGACGATAATACTAAGATATTTTTAAGAAATAAATGATAAAATATCATATATGATATAATAATAATGTATATGATTATATTATAATTTAATAACAATTATTTCACCATTATATAGGAGGTTAACCTACCCCCAACCAAGGAAAAGTACAAGTTAAGGTATTATTTCACAATCTCATCATTGTCTGAGTTTGTTTATACGTAATTATCTACTAGGACTTGTTTATCATCCCCATCCACGTTTCTTAAAAATTTAATTCAAAATATTCTTACTATTTTACAGAATATGGGTTAAAGTTATTCGTACCCATTTTTGACTTTTTAAAAGATGCTTATAAATGAATCTTCCCGTTGTTTTCCAAAGAAGGTCATTTTTAATCATTTCGACAGAATTAAGGTAAGAATGTTTTTTCTAACTTATACGGCCTGTGAGGCTATTTTCCACTGTTATAAAATCATCTAATCTTACCTTACAAGTTTATAAGAATATTTTCAATGTAAATGTTTTATTTTATAATTATGTGATTTTTAAATGATTTCAAAAAAATAGATATGTCTCTCAAATAGTTTGGATTTCGTCTATGTCAATAACATTAGATGGATTTTAAGCTTATTCGAAGTTGATTTATTATGATGAAAAATGTCGATATTGTATTGATGTTTCTGTGAGATAATTGACTGTGGATGTGTTATTTTTATACCATTCATGGTTTATAGAGAATTTATTGACATTTAGTATGATAGTTATAATACGAATGCTTATGTTATGTTTAAACCTATTCATATGTGGAATGAATTGGACTTAATAAGTGATGGGGGTGCTTGCTATAGCTTCTCGATGCATCGGTAGGTCTCATGTGAAAAACTAGCATCTTGGCACAAGGCCTTGACAAAATCATATTTGTAGTCTTGGCACGAGGTCGTGGCTACGTGGTTCTGATAGTCATGAATTATGCATTCCATCATTATGAAAGTGGTTATTGATATTGCATGTGGTTATTCGACAAGTAGAATATCCATGTGAATAAGTAAATGGAATTATTTCATTTTATCTTTTCCATATTATGATGAAGTTAATGTTTAAAAAGCTTTTTTTTAGTTATACATTGCCTTAAATGTTTATGCTTATTTATGAATGTTTCCACTATATTGTTATCCTTACTGAGCATCTGAGCTCACCCCTTTCAATGTTTTATTTATCCCAGGATGTGAAGAAGTAATTTATGAATGGCCTGCAGGGATTGTATGATGGTATATTAAGTCAATATGTTGTTGTAGTAGTTTTCACTTAATGATGTAATGTAAACATTATGAATGTATCTAGTTATTCCAAGGCTACTAAACTAATCAGCCTTTCGAGACTTGATCATTTGTGATCATGCCAATGTTACGTAATAATGCATCGACTCTGGGTAACTGGGGTCGGGGCATTACAGTTGGTATCAGAGAAAATTTATTACAATCCTTGGAAACTAGTTTAGATAAACTCTAATTAAAGAACATAGACCTAAGATGGATTTTGAGGATTCGTATTGAAGAACATCCTAGAATTTTGGTATTGTAGAAGTTTTTTGAGTTTTCCAAGCAATAAATCCCTGTCTGGATACGAGTAGGTAGAGGCGGATCTGGCCCAGATGTACCTATGGGTAAAACCTAAAAACACCGCTTTGAGCTAAACTCGAACGAAAACTGGTGCACGACAATAGGCCTTGATGAACTCTTGGTTACGACACTCCCGGGGGATATGCTTAGGATAATTCTATTTTTTATTACAAACCATTTTGAAAGGGTTTATGAGTATATAAAAACTAAAATACAAATATTTTTTATGATTATGGATTATATCAATAAATTGTTGAATTTATGTTAAGTGTTTTAGATGTTTGGAATTCTGTATTTTGATTCATAAACTAATCTAGTTTATGCCATTGTTTATAAACAGAACCTAGTGGAAGGAATGGAAATTGTATCAACACACGTACTCCAAGTAGGGATATCCCTCCTACTCAAGAAAATTATAATGGAGTCAGTGATACAATTAGTGTTGATAAAATTATAACCATACTGGGACAACTCACTTAGGTTTTGAATAATAACCTTACCTCTATGTAACACCCAGATCCACAGCGTGGAGGATCAATGTTATATCCATTCATGAGGCAACAACCACCAACATTAAATGGGAGTAAAAATCGTTTAGTATATGAGAAATGAATAAATTTCTTAGAGAAAATATTCCACACCTTGGGGAGTAGTGAAAGGGAAACATTTATCACGGAAGTTTACCACCTCACTGGAGATACTGACCAATGGTGGTCATTTATTCAAATCACAAAGCAATATGATTAATTATAAAATATGTAATATATGGATTTCAAAGATCTTTTCATAGAAAAATACTTTCCTCGTGATCGTCGAGTAGATATGGAAAGGTAATTTCTAAGTCTGAGACAAAAGGAGGATGAGAATGTCGCAAAGTATGAAGCTAACTTTACAAGGATATCGAGCCATGCAACAAATTATATATCTAACCCAAGGATTAAGATTTATCGTTTCTTTGATGGGTTAAAACCATTTCTTTATCATGAATTAGTCTCACAATCCATCTCGTCATACGAAGACATGGTCTCATGTGCTATGAAGACTGAACAATAAATTCTCTAAGTTATACAACTTTTAAGAAAAGCAAGAGTAGAAGAGGTCTGCTGATCACTCTGGAAATTGAAATAAGGTGAAGAAGGGAAAAGTTGAATATCAATCCTACAGTAAATAAGGGAAGAAACACCCTGTTAATTCCTTGAAGGGAGTGATAGTCTGTTACAAGTGTAGTGAAAAAGGCCACCAAGCTCGTGATTGCAAGGGAAAGAGAGTGGTTGTCAATGTGTAATGCTATAATTGTAAAGATATGGGTTATTATGAAAATTAATTTCCTAAGGGTTAGGGAAATGTACCTCATAAAAGGCCATGGGATCAAGGCCAAGCTTATACTAACACTACTGCGGATGTAGAAGCTCTGAAAGACGTGGTGGTATGTAATTCAATGGTTTCCTCATGATTAGAAAATGAAGTATTTGATTTTGGATCATCGAATTGTTTCATATCTTCCATGTTTGGTAAGAAAAATAGATATTTCCAATTTTATTTACCAAGGGAGTTGTCAGTTAAAACTCTTAAGGAAAGTATCATTGCAACAATGTTTTGTGAATCAGTCCCAATTAGAACTCATAAATGTTCTTTATCTGCTGACCTCATCGTCATACCTATGATTGAATTTGATATAATCCTTGGTATGTATTGGCTTTTGGACCATGATGAAAAGATTTATTCTAAGAAGAAGGAAGCAACTATTTTGGATAATGATGATAAAGAACACCATATCTTTAGATCAGAATCATCTCAACCTAATTCTTATCTAGATCCACCCCCAGTAGCTCAAATAAATTCAATTATCAGGAATGAAAATAATGAAATAATTGTGGGTGAGGAATGTAATGATCAAATAGAGGATGTACCTATTGTGAATGAATATTTAGATGTGTTTCCAGAAGAATTACCTGGATATCCTCCAGAATGAAAAATTGTGTTTTCCATTGATTTATTTCATGGTTCAAGGCCTATATCGAAGACCCGTTATAGAATGGCCACTGTGGAATTAGTTGAACTAAAGGAAAAAATATTGTAATTGAGTAATAAAGGATTTATTCAGGCATTTGTTTCTCTATGGGGATCCCCTGTCCTTTTATAAAGAAGAAAGATGGATCTATGGGTTTATTTATCGACTACATGGAAATCAATGTTATAATAATAAAGAACATGTATCCCCTACCTCGCATTGATGATTTATTTGACCAAATGCATGGATCTCAATAACTTTCAATGATTGATCTTAGATCTAGATACCATCAGTTGTGTGTGAAGAAGGAAGTCATTCTGAAAACAACATTTAGAAACTAGGTACGGGCATTACGAGTTTACAGTAATGCCTTTTGGATTCACTAATACACCCTCTGTATTCATGGATCTAATGAACAGAGTTTTAAAGGAATATCTCGATGATTTTGTAGTGTTATTTATTTATGATATCTTGGTATACTCCAAATGCAACGAAGATCATGAAAATCACTTGCACATTATCATCAAGACTCTTAGAAGACATGAATTATATGGGATATTTAGAAAGTGTAAATTTTGGCTTCCAGAGATTTATTTTCATGGACATATTGTCTCCAAGTATGGATTCTATATTGATCCTTCTATGACCAAGTCAATCCAAGAATGGCTATCACAGACAAGTATAACTGAGGTATGCAGTTTTGTTGGTTTAGCATGTTATTATCGACGTTTCGTCAAGAATTTTGCATGATTGGCTAACCCATTAACGAAGATCATGCGTAAAGGGGTTAAATTTGTTTGGAAAAGAGAGGGTGAAGAATGTTTTTAAGAACTAAGGAGAATATTAGTCAATGCCCCTATATTGACTCTACCATCGGGGAATGATCAGTTCAATATTTATAGTGATGCATCAATGAAAGGACTTGGTTGTGTCCTTATGCAGAATGATAGGGATATTTCTTGTGCATCACGACAGGTAAAAATTCATGAGAAAAACTATCCTACTCATGATCTTGAGTTAGCTGCTATAATCTTTTCTTTGAATATATGGAGACATTATCTCTATGGTGGAGAATGTGAGAAATATACCGATCACAAGAGTTTGAAGTATATTTTCTCACAAAAATAACTCAACATGAGGAAAATGAGATGTCTTGAACTACATGAGGATCATGGTTTCACGATACACTACCACACGAGGAAGGAAAATATGGTGGCAGATGCTTTGAGAAGAAATGATCGTTGATTTTTGAACAAGATGAAATTTGATAGGGATCCTATTTTCGTGGATCTAGTAATGTTAGATATGGGAATAACCAGGGAATTTGAAACATCGATGCCTTTTCAAATGGTTTCCAAACCATATTTACTAGAAAAAATAATGAGTTCTCATATCGATGATGAATAATTTTAAATGAAGATTAAAGCTTGAATGATGAGAGATTGAATAAAATTGTGTATGAAGATGGTATATTGAAATTTGGGAAGAGACTTTGTCTTCCTGATATACCTGATCTAAAAAGGGAATTGTTGGAAGATTCTCATAGTTCCAATTTCTCTATACACCCTGGGAGAACCAAAATGTATAGAGATTTGAAGGAAAATTTTTTGAGGGACAACATGAAGAGGGAGATTGCTAATTTTTTGTCAAGATGTACGATTTCTCCACAAGTGAAAGCCGGAAGGAAACAGCATGGAGGAGTCATGCAACCTCTTTCTATACCATAGTGGAAATGGGATAATATCAAGATGGACTTTATAATGGGACTACCAAAGACTCCTAGAAGGAATGATGAAATATGGGTCATTGTTGATCGTCTTACCAAGTCAGCGCATTTTCTTGCTATAAGAGAGGATTTACCATTGGAAAGTCTAGAAAGACTATATATTAATAAGTTGTGATAATTCATGGAGTACCCATATCGATTGTTTCAGACCGTGATTCACGTTTCACATAGTGATTTTGGAAATTTCTTCAGAAATCCCAGGATACTAATCTTCATTTGAGCACTTCCTACCACCCTAAAAAAGATGGACAATCAGAACAAACTATTCAAACCTTAAAAGTCGTGTTCATATCGTGCTCACATGAGTTTCAGGCTATGTTGGATAAATATTTAGCTCTGGTAGAATTTTCCTATAACAAGAGCTTCCATTCAAGTATTCTGATGGCACTGTATGAAGCATTATATGGAAAGAGATGTCGCACACCAACAAGTTGGGATGATGTTCGTGAATGAAAAATCATAGGCCTATATATAGTGGAGGAAACTATGGATAAGGTGATGGTAATCCAAAACCACAGCAAAGCAGCTCAAAGTAGGCATAAGAGCTATGCCGATAACAGAAGGAAGGATTTGGAATTTTAGGTAAGAGATCATGTTTTCTTGAAGGTATCTCCATGGAAGGGAGTAATACGTTTTGGTAAGAAGGGTAAATGGATTCCCATGTACATAGGTCCTTTCTAAATTCTAGAGGAAATTGGGGTTGTAGCTTATCGTTTGGTAATGCCGCCAAATCACTCCAATGTTCATGAGGTGTTCCACGTTTCACTGTTGAGAAAATACATGCTTGACCCAACACATGTACTCAACTATGAAGAATTAGAACTGGAACGTGATCTTTCTTATTGAATAGAGCCCTTCAGGACTCTTGATAAAAGAGAACAAGTGCTCAGAAACCTGATGACTCGTCTGGTGAATGTTCTGTGGAGAAACTATAAGATGGAAGAGGCAATGTGGGAACCTAAGGAACTTTTGATGAAGAACCACTCGAGTATTTTCATGTAGTATTATTCTAGAAATTTTGAGGATGAAATTATTTGAAATAGGGGAGAATGTATCATCCCAAGATTCCACGGTACGATTCTCTTTGAATAATACTGTAGTGTGGGTTGTATGCAATTTCGAGATTCTAACAAAACGTGACCAATCAACGTAGCTGTTATGAATAGTAATACACACTTTTTGAAATTTTATAAATTTTATGTCCTAAAATGGAAATCATATTTGGATTCAGAATATCGAAATTATCCTAGTGTGAAATTTTGGTACTTTTCGGATAACTTTTATATTTTGAGGAATAGTGAAAATTACTAAATTTTAATTTAAAACAACTTTTTTAATCAAAATAATTAATAGCGATAAATTACGAATTAGAGTGGTTTTAAAGTATATTTATAATCTGTTTTTACCATTTAATACAATTTTGGTCATTGTACATAATTTCACAATTAAACCGGACATAAACAAGTGTAAATATTTTGATAGTTATTATCTCTTAAAAACGCGCTTTTTGTTTTAACGACGTGAATTAAATTTAAATTAATTTCTTCCAATTCTGTGTTCTAAATTTGGAAAAATGTATTCCATATTTTGAATCATGATGTAAAAATTGTGTAAATAGGTAACTTTTATTTTTAGACAATTTGAATAATTACTTCGGTAAATATTTTATTTACTATGGTTAAAGGGTAATTACGCTAAATAAGGGTAAAAAATAATATTATAATAATAATAAATTACCCTAAAACGTGTTCTAACCTTATTAGTTGATACATGTACAACCATGGGCTTCTTTGGGTTGATTTTGGGACCCCATGGTGCCACTTTAAGGTGACAAGGACACTTTATATTAATTAAGCTCAAGTAAATACAGAAATGACCTAAGCATATATCTTCTAAAAAACAAATTTTACATTGGTTTATACATGTTATATTATCGACTATAAATATTAATTATAAATATAATAATATTTCCTACATAATGGTATTTTATTTATAATTATTTTATATTTAATTATTATATTTATTTATGACACAATAATGATGTCGTAATTTCCTTATTAATGAAAGAATCAAATAATTGGTATTACAAAAGATAAAATAAATATAATTTGAACGTTTTGAATCCATACAAGAAATTTAATGGTTAATATTACATGTTAGTATATATTAAATGAATTTTATTTGAATTTATAAAGTTCTTATGTCTTTAGAAAAAAATCAATTATTGAATAGTGTCAAAATTGACATAAATGAGTTTTTTTAAAAAAATATTATATTATTAATTGATCTTATAGTAAAAAAAATCTATGTTTAGGCCAAAGTAAATATATCATGATAGGTGTATCATTAATGGAACAAATGGGGGTCGTTTGGATGTATATAGTAAGTTTATTAACTATATAATATAAAAATAAAAAGTGACATGGTAACATCCAAACTAATTAAATAAGATTTAAAACTAAAAGATAGGGTTAATATAGTGAAACAAACCTATCTAAAATCTATTAGATGAACGTATTTAGACCCATACCCACCATATAATTTGAGTAATCCACTTTGGAGAAATTATAATCCGAATATTAGTTTATTATAAATTAATACATTAATTTGTTTCCTAAAGATCCCCTCCTCTAACTTTTAAAAGGACAGCACTTATAACCAATTATTCACACCTTCAAAGCCTATTGTTTCTGCCAAACCCTACCCAATTAATCTCTAAAATTCCATAACATTAACCTAGAAGAAATATATTGATAATAAATCCATCCTATGGAGCCCTTTTTATAAAATAAAAAATATGAACCTCAAAAAGAGTTAATGTTTTCACCACCATCTTTCAAGTTACTTATTTCTTCAACTTCATATTTATTTTTTTACATTATAAAATAATAAATCCATTAACATATATACACTGTGATGTTTTTATAAATATGGTACGTCCATATTTAGTATTCTATCCATCCTTTGAATGACATGTCACCATACGTGCGTATGTACGACCTACTGTCTCTACGTCGTGGTGTAATCGTTATTCAACACATTATTATTTGAATGGATATAATAATGATAGGTAATTTAGTTAAATAATAAATATAAAATTATATAGATTCTGTATATATGATATAACGTCCAATTATATATTATTTTAATATCAAAATAATGAGATTATCGCTTGTGCGTACTTACGGACTACCATCTCCACGAACACGATGAGATTTATTCTCTATCTTATCCATTCAAGTATAATTCTCATTATATGATTAAAAATAATTTTTTAGAACTTGATATAATTCTGTATATGAATAATATACAACCTATACATAACAAATATGGCTTATGTAACAAAACATATTAAAGAAAATGAGTAAGATAACTCCAGAAACGACGATTATACAATGATATTATTAACAAAGCAATGTTAAAAGATCATATATGATATGATATTATTATATATGATAATTTTATAATTCAATAAAAATTATTTAACCATTATAAAGGATTTTAACCTACCCCCAACCAAGGAAAATTTCATGGTAAGGGTTTATTTCACAATCTATTCATTATCCGAGGTTGTGTATACGTAATTATCTACTGGGACCTCTTTATCATCCACATCCATGTTTTTTGAAAATGTATTTTAAAACATTATTAATATTTTAAATAATATGGGTTAAAGTCATTTATACCATTGTTTTACTTTTTATAAGAATTTTATAAAGGAATCATTCCGTAGTTTTGAAAACAAGGTCATTTTTAACCTTTTTGACAGAATTAAGGTAAAAATGTTTTTTAACATATACGACATGTGAGGCTATTTTACACCATTATAAAGTCTTCTAATATTACCTTACAATATTATAAAAATATTTTCAAAGTAAATGTTTTATTTTATAATTATATGATTTTTCTATGATTTTAAAACAGAGATATTTCTCTCAAATAGTTTTGATTTCATCAATGTCAATATCCATTGATTGATTTTAAGCTTATTCGAAGTTGACATATTATGATGAAAAACTTCCATATTGTATTGATGGTTTTGTGATATGATTTACTGTGGATGTGTTATTTTTATACCATTCATGGTTTATGGAGAAAGTGTTGACATTTCATATACTAGTTCTAATACGAATGATTATGTTATGTTTAAACCTATTCATATGAAGAATGAATTGTACATAATAAGTGATGGGTGGAGCCTTCTATGGCTCATAGATGCATCGGTAGGTATCATGAGACAAACTAGAATCTTGGCACGAAGCCTTGACAAAATCTTATTTGTAGTTTTGGCTGGAGGCCTTGGCTACGTGGTTATGATAGTCTGGCATTATGCATTCCATCATTATGAAAGTGGTTATTGATATTGCATGTGGTTATTTTACTCGTAGAATATCCATGTGAATAAGTAAATGGAATTATTTATTTTTATATCCTCCATATTATTCTGATTTTCATGTTTAAAAGTATTTTGTTTTAGTTATACATTGCCTTAAATGTTTATTCTTATTTATGAATATTTCAGCTATATTGTTATCTTTAATGAGCATCTAAGCTCACCCCTTACAATGTTTTACTTTTCCCAGGATGTGAAGAATTAATTTATGAATGAACCATAGGGATAGTATGAGGGGATATGAAAAAAATATATTTTTGTTTTAGTTTTCACATGATGATTTAATGTAAACTTTATGAATGTATCTAGTTATTCCAATGTTACTAAACTAATCGGTCTTTCGAGACATGATCTTTTGTGATCATGCCAATGTTATTTAATAATGCACAAACTCTGTGCAACTGGGGTCAGGGTGTTACATCATATCTTATACGTAAACTAGTTTTGGAACTTTAAAAAGTGAATATAACTATATAATAAAATAATATTTTCACACCTTCCTAAAGAGCCCCTCCTCCCCCTTAATAAAGACACCACTTGTAACCCATTAAACACACCTCTCAAGCCCTTTGGATCATCCAACCCCTACACAAATAAGCTCTAAATATCCCTCTCTTATTCCTAGAAGCTTTATATTATGAAGAAGTCACATCATGAAGTCCTTTTTGGTTCAATCCAAAATAATTTACTCAAATTAAAGGTAACAGTTTCTCTTAAATACTTTTGTTTTATTTTGTTTTATTTTACATCTATAACCCCCCATAAATTATTTTATTCCTTTATATTATAATACAACAATATACTCAATATTTTAGGATATTTTTATTATATTTATTTGAACTACACTTACACACACCTCTGTCTAATGGGTGAACAACATATTGTTTATGTGGTTGGAAAACTAACGCCTCACGAAATGATGATTGTTCGATTATCTCCTACAGGCTCTCATGGTGGCCATTAAGATGGCACTATATATATATATGATATATATTATGATTATGTTTTCTATGTGCTTATTTATTCTCCATTTATATCATACCTTTATGGTTTCCATTATGGGTAAAATACAATAATTTCATTTGAGGAAGTACAGACTACCGCCCCCTCAAAGTGATATGACTCGTTAATGAATTGTGCGGGATGTATAAATTATGGAGTTAATGATATAATATATGTTATTATACTAAAATTATAATATACCTATGAATAATTATGTTTTAATTCCATTAAAATACAACATATAAATGTAAGTAGATTTCATTTGTACGTACGACTTATTGTCTCCATGAACGGTGTATTTCATTTCTTTTCTCAAAATGTGATGTATTTTTATAAATACATATATACACTTGATATATAATATATATTATATCTAAATGATTTATATAATTCTGGAGATAATGGATTTTTTACCACATGGAAAAATTGTAATTATCAACGATTATTTTTTACTCATGTTCCCAAAATCCATAAAATATCTAATATGAACTCAAATAATTAACTAACTATTATAGCAAGGTAATAAGTGATATAAAAGGAGTTAAAATATTTTAAAAATTTTCTTAATCAAGTTGATATTAACTTATGTTTTTTTATTCAGGATGAATAAGGAATATACCAAACATGTCAGACTTGAGGTAAGGGGTTTCTTATCCCGCATTTAATTCTTTGGGATTTCCATGGTTCACCACTTATTTATTTCATTTGGACTATTGTGTACTACAATTTGATATATATTTTATCATTATTATCTTTATATTCATGGTATTATGTGATTCATTTGGTTGTTATTAACTTATGGTCATACGACTCAATTGATTACAACAAAGTATAATTTTTTTCATCTCACATTATATTCACGTGAGATTCATGCAATATTGGACAATATTTCGTTTTGTGTGGTGCATGTACTTCCCATTATTGTATTATTAGTGTAATATATTTTATTTTAGGGGTATTTTTATCTTCAGTTTATTATCCTTCTCTTATGGGGTGTATGTTTCATATGTTTCCAAATCGGTATGAGAATGCTAAATTTCAATTTCAACTCATTGGGATTTCCAGAGACTTTATTGAATATTTTACTCCAAGATTATGCGGGGAATCACTATTTATTATTTATGTAGTTATTTTCACTCCCCCTTGTGTGGATATTATTTTGATACACAAAATCACTCCATTTATAATTTCTGATGCCATTGATATGAACATGATAAGAGTAATCTTAACTCAATTTCCATTCATTGTGTTAAACATACATATAAGTGGTGTTGTTTTTACAGGAATATGTGTGAATATCCTCTAATGTATTTACAATGAATATCAAATAATATTGAAAAAAATCATATTTTTCACACATAAATATGTCATTTATTTATCCTTAACCTAAAGATACAGTCATTATAAGGGGCTTTATCTCAATTTACATTCCATTGAGACATATTTGTTGTTATGAACCAATTAACTTTATATGGTGTATATATTGTCCTTATTGTATATAATGAAATCCTTTATTCTCATGATATTATAATGTTCTCATTATCTCAATTATTTTTTTCAACCATCTCTCATTTGGTTTGGAACTCTATCTAAAATATCATTTTAAATGATTTAAAGATTTATTCATCTAAATAACTATCATTAATGTCCATGTTTTAAAAATGGTTTTAAGGATTTATTTATGTGGACATTAAATTTTTAAAATTAAAATTCCTTTTAAAATTTTTAGAGTGTTATGAGAGAATTTGATTCAAAAATATATTTTAAACAGCTTCTTAATAAATAGTGTGACTTTTAAATGATTTCAAGGAAAAGGTGGACATTTCAGTAATATAGTTTTGATGATAATTTTCATATATGTTAATATACTTCATTACTCTCAATTTAGGTCAATCTATTATAATAAAATCATTCATATTGTATTGAATGTGTTATGTTTGACTGTAGATGTGATGTTATTATGCCATTCATGGTTTGAGGTTAAAGTATTGAGATTTCTAAAGCTAGATTTAGTACAAATGTTTAGATTATGTTTCACCCATTTCATATAAGTAATGCATTGTACTTAATAAGTGATGGGTGGATCCAGATATAGATCCTCAATGTATTGGTAGGTCTCATTAGACAACTAGATGTGGAATTGTTTGAGTCCTATCCCAGTTTTTGATATATCGTTTTGGCCGAGGCCTTAATAATTTTAAAATGTCTTGGCTGAGGCCTTCAAAAAATGTTTCAGAATGTCCGGAATTATGCATTCCAACATTATGAGATTAGCTATTGATATTTCATGTCTTTATTCAACTAGTACAATAACAATGACTATGTTTTATTATGACATTATTTACTCAGCTCATATTCCGGCCATAATGCGTTCATATTAATTATTTTTAGTGGAATGTGATTTCAATTATTCATTATTCCAAATGTTTGTGTTATCATCCGTTGTATTTATTACTCTTACAATGCATTTGACCTCAACCCTTTCTTATGATTCATTTTCCCAAGACATGAAGAAGATAGTTATGAGTAACTTACAGGCATAATCTAGGAAGCCTGGATGTTTCTAATGGAATAATTTAGTGTTGTTTTTCATTTAAAGTTATAATGTTTAACTTATGTATGAATATTGCTTACAAAACTACTAAATTGATTAGTCCTTTGGGACTTGATTCCTGGAAATCATGCCAATGAAATACAATAATGCACCGGATCCAAGATTCTGGGGTCGGGGCATTACATATTAATGATCTTTGGATACCATCATAGTTAATACAAATTAACATTTTCCTTATATAGATGACTTGTTTTATTAACCCTAGAGAGCATAATACTTTTTGATGAATTGTCAAAGTTCGGGGTACCATCATTTGAATTTGAAGGAGGTAGATATTATAAAAATTACATTTTGTAATAAATATGGGCATTACGAGATTTTATTTATATAATTTTGGTTTTTTAATAAAGCAACAATATTTCTAGATGTTATGAATATAGTTTTCAATAAATTATTGTATATATTATTGGTTATGTTTATTGATGATTTATTGGTTTATTTTAAACATCTGTAGGACTATTAAAGGAATCAAGGTATTATTTGGAAAATATTAAATTAAAATAATCTATGTTGAAAATACAACATGTTTTATTTTTTTATAAAAGATTCATCCCTTTGAAATATTGTATTTAAATACTAAATAGTTGTTCACCCTACTAAAATATGTTGAAAAAAGTACATGACCAAAAAATATCATAGATGTTAACAATTATTTTGTATTATTAAAATATTATCGATGATATGAAAAATTGTTTCATAATTATGTAGCCAGTAAACTATGTTTACATGAAATGGAGTTAATTAATTTGAAAAAAATAATTTATTGATTGTATTATGGCACAATAACAAGAAATATGGTGAATGATCTTGTTTTCTCCCCATCCTCGTGAAATTAATATTTTCTCATCTAACATGATGATTCTGTAAAGGTAAATGGTTGTGTCCAATGAATAATAATTATGAAATTTATTATGATTCACAGAAACTGAACCATCATGTGTTTAATTATCATAAACATGATCCGTAACTAGGTATTTTTGTTTTTGATTTTAAAATTTTATGGTAATGTTAATATTGGGAAAAGTTTGAAAAATGTAATGACAAAAAAATTGAATTTTGTATTCACTTTGATATAATAGAAAAATGTGATAAGTATGATTGAAATAAATGATCAAGGATTATAATTCCATAAGTAATTATCATATTTTAATGGAGCATAATGTACTTGAATACATTATTTGGAAAAATAATTCTATGTTAAACATGTTACATTTTGAACATGAACCATGCATTAATTTTTTGTTGAATTTTGGCCTAGATGTAATCGATGTCGGGACCTCATATGGTTCATTTTAGGTATCAATATAATCATCACTTCCATTAATAGTCAATCATGCTCAAAAATAGGATAATTATTTATAAGAAATGGTTAATTAGGGTACGATGTGAATGGTGTCTGAATTTGATATTAACAAGGAAGGAGATTTATGATATAGAGATAGATTATTTGTGCCTTACGATTCACATTTGATGGGGAACTACTAATAAAATATCACAGTTCCAAGTTTTTTATACATTCTGGAGGCACAAAAATATACATATACTTTAGATTTTATTTTATGGGGGTTGTAATGAAAAGATATATTTACAAGGATAAAATGATTTTTTTATAAATTTAATAAGGTAAATGTTAAAAAAAATTAAAAAATGTAATTTTCCACCATTGTAGTTCCAATGTGGTTGTGGGAAATTATATTAATAGGCTTCATAGTGGATTTCAAAGGATATTATGATGTAATAAGATGATTTGGGATATTTTATATCAATTAATTTAATATGAAAATTTCCTTTTAATTCAAGATACCATTTCATTGGATCTGAATTTTTTTATTTTTCTCAAGTGGATAGTCATGTTACATTGATATAGTCTCTCAATTATATCAAATCATGATCATAGGTTCACATATATTTTTTGGAATGGGATTTAGAAATTGGTGGGCATTGATTACATTTTTTATATATATTTTAATCCTCTATATGATGGAAACATCGATTGAATGTTTTAACCCTTTGAATATTTGATTAGTTCTTTTTCAATGGATTAATATATAATTTATTATCATTATATTTCATTTGTTGATATTTCTTATAACCATAGTTTACATTCCAACATATAAATGAATCTTTTATAGCATAACATTAAAAATTGTATCAAAAACCAATTTGATGTGACAATGTTATGTAAATGTTGTTTATGGTATAAGAGTTGGCAAAAGAAATGATTGAGAAGTTGTATCTTCTTTAGAAACATATGAGGTTAGCTCAAATTATTCCAAAAGATAATTTAGATGATGTGATTAATGAATATTTATTCATGGTAGGAGATAAAGTATTTATCAATGAATTTCCATGTATATGTGTTATTTTTTTTTGAAATTGGAATGTTAAATTTGTGGTTCATTATTATATATAAAATGATAAAGAATTTATGATCTGTTTCTTTATTAGATTCATTTCTTACCTGTTAATCCCAATTACAAAACATATCTCTTGGTTCAGTGTTATGAATATATGTTCTAGATTAACATCATGGCTTGATCCCAAAATAGTTTAGTTATATGATAAACTTTATTATGAGAAAAATAATATATATATTTTTATTGAAGAAATAATGTGTTTTGGAATAAGGGAGTTCATAAAATTTTTTTGGGTAAACAATATTGTTGAAAATGTAACATGAGAATCTGAAAATTTTATCATGGTATGATATCCACATATGTTTAATAAGTGAATAATTTGTTTCGGTAAATTTTCAAAAGGGGGGAAGAATGTAACAACCTATTTAAATACATAATAAATCATATTCATTTTTATTAATATTTAAAAATTATATTGTTATATTCATTATAATAGTATTGTGTTATTATTTTTAAAAAAAATTAATACAAACATTTGCTAAATGGGTTTATTTTAATGTTTAATTTCAATTATTTATCACCATAAGATATTTTCAATTTAGATAATTTTTTTTAATGTTTCAAAAAAAATTGATTTTTCAGTGAATAGTCAAAAAATTCATTTTTGGAAAAAATGTATTTTCATTTACCAAAATTAAGTAATTTAAAAGTATTATATTTTTTAATAATTTAAAATTTAATATATATATATATATATATATTGTTAATATTTAACCCAATTCATTACATTAGAATCGTCTTTATACACAATATTAGAATAAATTATTTGGGATTTAAAAACATTTTTAAGGAAAATATTTTATTGAGTATAATGATTAAAAATTCTAATTAAATTAAATAAATTATAACTATAAATGAATGAAATATTATTTATAGATTCTGTATCTATAAATTTTGATTTTAGTTAATATAATGATTATTACTTGTCATTTATTTAATAAATAATCATCTTATACGTGATAAAAACAATTCTTTAAAAAACATTCATCCATCACATCTATAGATTCAATTTCAATTTAATTTATGCTAATTATGTGAGTTTAATTACTTGTATAATTTATTAATGTTGGGAAATCATGTGAATTTGGAACGTTATATTGTATGATATATGGGTCTAATTAAAAACATGCCTCAAAATTTATATCATTTTGAATGAATGTCAACCATTATATTTTTGAATACTATAGTTGACATGTAAGGAGGAAAAAAGAACTATTTTTTAGGGATTGAAAACATTATGTGAATTTTTATTATGTAAAATCCATTTTTTAGGTTCTTTGTGTTATTTCATATGTTTCCCTTTTCCTCAAATGCGGATGAATGCCCAACATCAACTGAGGGTAGTCATCTCATTTGTATGAAATTCCCGTGATAGTTCATGATTCATATCATATAAATGATATTTGATAATTTAATAAATAAAATTAACTTCTTTAACTATGTATAATATTAATATGGATCTAAATTCAAATATGCCAATAAATTGAATTTCAAGGGGTTTCCACTCTGGCACCAACCTATGTGCCTAACTAATTTCAGAAATAAAGGAGTGCCACAAATTTCACTCACATGTTTTAATATAGTCAATATAGTACAATAAACATAAAAGATATAATGTCTCCTCTTATGATTGAGTCTCATAATTTTAAGTTTGAATGAAAGGATGAATGATGAATTATAAGGAAAAAATATCGATAGACACTTCATGAAGATGAAGTACCTAAGATTAAAAAAATCCATTGAGAATAACTAATTTATGATCAACATGAATGAAATATAAATTTTATTCATGGAGTTGTAAATAAAGAAATAAATAAGTAGTAAAAAGTATATACGAACGACCTATATATAGCTACTCAAATTTATTGTCGAATGTCGCATCTCTAAAATCTCAAGCCATTTGATCGAATCAATAAGTAAATGATATTCATTATAATATTTTATAAAAATTTGATATTGAAGAATTGAAATAGTATCATTAATATCTATTAGATATGTGTTCAGAACAACCCGCTAAAAGAACAATGACTGGTTTTGATATTTATACGAAGATTCTGGAATTATACTTGGTTTTTGATATAGTGACCACATATGTTAAGTCTCTACAATGAAAAATAAAATCAATGAAAATGATTCAAGATATTTAGAAAATTTAGTCAATGATGTTATAAGAATACCAATTACTCAAAATTAAATTTGTGTATCAATTCTGAAATAAAAAAATAGGATAGTTTCAATACATACATAGAAGCTGCCCGAAGATCATGTAAAATCTATTCTGGTGAAGGAGGATTTGATTTATATCATCATAAGACTATAAATAATGTATGGATTGTTATAAAATAACCATGATGTGATTAAGAAAAGTATGATGATTTTTTCATGTTCTTGTTTTTATTATTATTCCATAATTCAAACACGATGATTAGGTATAGGTTGATACCATTGTAGACTCTGTAGACAAGAATGTGAACTCAATATAAAAGAAAGTTTTTATATATTTGGTATTATCGAGAATAATTTTGATATTTTTGGATGGTATGATATAAATATTTTCAAATTAAAGAGATTAATATATATTTTTGAGAAATTTCTCCCACCCTGTGTGGAATAGTTGTATAATTTTTTCCAGTACTGAAAAGAATTATATAGTAAATGAATTTGATACTGGTGTTGATGCATTGTTTCCAATTTATGAAAGAATACTACCTAGACCACAAATATTTGTCCATCACCTAACCAACAATCATAACTTAATGAAAGGATTTATCAATCTAAGGATAAACTATGGGATAAAATAATATTTGAAAAATAATCCTCTTAATCCTAAAAAATCCATCTATTAAATTAACCCATAACCATACAGGTAACATTGATTTACAAAGGGAATATCAAGATTATATCAACATCCAATCCACACAAGTATGGTTTTCTCATGATGTTTGAGTTGACCATAGGGAATCTTGACTAATGTTGGTTGATGTTGTTGGAATGGAAGCTGATTCTCATTTACCGACAACCTTTTTACCGATGATTGTTCCCTATACTTCCATAATTTCCCTCCAAAATGTAATTTTATATAATTTAGTTGACAGACACTCTATTATCATATAATATATGTTCCCAGTGGATGGAAAATCATAAAAAAATTAATTATGACAATTTAATGGAATTATAACATTAGGATTAGTTTATATTAATTTATATTTTGAATGATAATAATGATTTACAATTTTTAATTTTTTTATACACCCTTACACTTTTTATAATCATAGTTCTTTAATTCCTTTACTGATATTTCTAGCATGTTTACTTGTAGAATTCTTGTATAATTAGATATATATTTAATGTTTTTATTTTATGATTTTATTTTAATAACTTTCTCTATCACTCTTGAATGTTATAAAATTTTAATGATTCATTACAAATAGATTTTAATTATAATTCATATTTATCTAAAATAAAATTCACTATTTACCACCATTTTTGTGATACATATACTATATTTTTTATTCGATATATTATTTCAAATTATTCATATCTTACACTAGGTTTCCATGTTTTTATATTTTGATAAACATAATAATATTTTATGATTATTAATTTAGATATTGAGTTTTTCATAATAATAAAAGTGTAATTTAATACATCTTCTTATGATGTTCTACTTAACATCTCAAGATATAATCTCTAGTAACACTGAGATTTTAAATTTATATTATAATCTGAATAAAATATTTATAGATTAAATTAACTAAATAATGAAAAATGATACATCATGGTAACACTATATCTTACACTAGAGAAATTTATTCAACTATATTTAAATCATATTATTTTACGAGGATGAGATGAATTTTCTTATGAATGTTATCATAGGGTGAACTATTATTATATTTGACATCCTACAGAGATATAGTAGTAAAAAACATCATTTTTACTTTTCTAATCTCTTGATATGTCACTTAACTCCTTTAAAACATATAATTAGGAGATTATACATTTAAAGAAATATTGGTATTCCTAAAAATTCCCTGAATATGATGTTATTAAGTAGAATAATATATCTATTGGAATTGAAATTCATTTATTTAGAATGTTTTGTTGCATGGACATAATAGTATATAACATAATAATCATTGTATAAACCTCGCATGACCTTTAGAATTATCATGTATTCATGTTTAAAAAGAATATATAAATATTACATAAAAACATTATAAATAGAGTAAGAACTTAAAAATGATTGTTCCTTGATTATGGTTCTAGTTCCCTATCCTTCTCGAACACTTATATATATATACATATATATCTTATTACACTCAATGTGATATAAAGGTAGTAAATAGTATGAATGGTTTTACAGGGTTTATCAACATTAAAATAAATCTATGGAGAATCCATGATAATGTTCCCCTGCACCAGCATAATTAAAAACTTACTTCTTTAATCGTAGAAATTTTCAGTAGTCTCACTATCACTATGGTTTCACTACAATGAATGTATTGAAAGGTGAGTGTAATTATACACCATGGAAATCACATAACCTCCTATTGAAACTTCTTACATAAACTAATGATAATGGAAATATTCTTCATGAATATTATTTATATTAATCATATTAATAATTAAACCTCAATTTGAAGAATGGATCTTATAGAATAAAACCTTCTTCGACATTGAAGTATCTAGATGAGATATCAGAATACCCATGTTCTTATTAACTCTTGATTCATCAAGTAATTTTCTAGTTATGTCAACCATAGTAATTTCTTCTTATTTTATTACATATATTTCATGTGAATTCCCCCATGTCCATGAATACATAAATTTTGTCCTTAAAAAATGTTCATAAAGTGCCCAATAAATTTCAGTCATAACATACAAAAAATCTATTCACAAAGAAAATTAATTTCTTATATCAGCTACATCGCATAATATAACTGGTTTCACCATGGTTTGGTTGATAAATCATGTCCATGAATTCAATAATCATTGAAAAAATACCTATGGCCTCTTATTTTACGTTGTTTTGCAAATGTATTTTCCATTGTGTCGAAGCGTTTATCATGGTCCTAGTTTGTATCCCCATGGCTCATAGGTGAATCAAACTACACACCTAGATTATTTATTGTAGGAGACACTATGTGGCCTATATGTTAATATATAAATTCACACAGCTTCTGAATTGAAAATTCTCACCCATGTCGGTATCCTTTAACTAAAGGCCTTTAACATTGAATAGGTTCTTGAATGCCCCATTTTCTCCATATCCTAGATAAAAAAATTATATATATTGCCACCACTATGGTTTTTTCATGGAAATACACCATGATCAATTAATAGTGTTTTTTTGAAAGGCATGATATTTTAAAAATCATATATTACTATTTTATGGAAATCATTCCCTTTTTTTTACATAGGTGTAATGGAACTGTACCATTGGGGCCACTACACCGGGGTCCCTTTTAGGTTGCATGTTTTGGAAATCATCATCTAAAAACACTATATATAATGGACATGGACACGACATCTATACAATCCCACTTATACCATATATTGTAAAATTGAACATAGATTTGTCTTTGTGATTTAGATGTTCTTCTTAAACAATCCTTACAAAATTCTATCATCTTCCTCTGATGCATTATTTATTAATCATTTCATTAATCTGAACCCCAAAAAACATAAAATGGAATTTTAATAAAATAATTAGATTATTAAATGTTTGAAATAAGGATAAAAATAAAATTTTTAATGGTAATTCACTGATAAATATAAATTATTATATCTAAATAATGAATATGATCATTTAATTATTGAAATTGCATTTTTTCTGATTTTTTTTCTTTTTAGGGGCTATGATTTTTTTTATTTTTATATCAATATATATTATGGTTAAATATATATAAAATATATTTTGATATTAATTATATATTAATTTTCATTTTATTATTAATTTATAGAAAATAATAATTAGGGAAGTTAATATTTAAAAAGACATCTTCCTATAATTTTTTATCCATATTATTTTATATTTCCATTTGAATGCTCCATTCCAAAATTTGTTAATTAGATTTTTTAAAAATATAATTTATCATCCAATTAATTATTTATGTATTATCATACGATTAATGATTTAGATTTATTTGGAAACTATTATTTTGATGTGAATAATGAAAAATAAATTTTTTTAAATAGATTAAAATATAATATAAATAGAAGATTGAATTATTTAATTCATATCAAAGAAAAATTGTATATTCTTAAAGTAAAATTATGTTTAAAAATATAATTTCTAATATATAAACTTATATTTATTATTTATTAACTTAAATAATATATTTCTGTAAATCATCATTATGTGGTGTATATTTATTATTATAAAATGATTTTTTTAATACTTTCATTTTTTTTGGAAATTTTATTAATATTTTGAAAATAAATATAAAAAAATATAATAAAAGGAATTTGACTTTTAGTCATTAAAATAAATTAATGAGGATAATAAAAACAAGTTCAGTTGTAAAAGAAAACTACGAAAGTATTTGTAATTATGGATAAATAGTATAGAAACCATAAAAATATATCTCCAAATCTAATTTGATTTTTTTCCTATAAAATCCTCAAAAAATTATTTTAGACTTTTTCAGGCACATCCCATGAATATTGGTCTTATAATTACCAAAATGAATTTAATCAAAATTATAAATGGAGAATTTAAGAACCCAATTATAGACACTTGAAAAATTAGATTTAATCTTCAAATTCATTGATTATAAGTTCTGATAAATCCCTATCCAATGTTTTTAAACCTCATGATCCAATTAAAATAACAAAATCCTCCGTTTCCAAGAGGTCATCTAGGAGAAGGTAAAAATAATCAACATGAGGACTAATCACTCTTTAACATTCCTTTTTATCCATCATTATACACAAAATCTAATTTACACACGATATTAATATTAATTAAGCGATAATTATATAGTGGAATTGATTTTTTGTTTAATTTTTTTAAATTTTAACATCATTATATACCCTTCCACCTTAGGAAAATAGAAAATTAAGCATGTATATTTTTAGAATGATGCCTTTACAAAGAATCATATATTGGATTTCATGACCACCATACATGGATAAATATAAACATGTATTTAATTAATAACTATTTTATTTATTAAATGATAAATATTATTAAATGATAACTAATTCTTCAATATTATCCCATTTTATAGAGAATGAAATTTTCAAACATGTATTTTTAGGGACTAAAACTAAAACCAAAATACATATTTTCTCTTTCATAACCTATATAATTAGATGTTTCTAAAATTATATTGAATAAATTAAAATTATTTTTATGAAATAAATATTTTTTTATAAAGGGTATATTAGTATTTAATTAGTTATTCATATTCAATATTTTTATTAAAATCTCAAATCAAACTCATCATCAATTTCATCATCACAAATTGAGACTAAAATAACCATAGAATGAAAATACATCATCATAAATTTTTTAAAATAATCAATTATATTATATATTATAGAATTATCAATTCCTAACATTTTATCATGTAATGGTAATCAACATCGAAGTTATAATTATTCCATGAAACAAGAAAATTCATTTAATTCTTGATGAAAATAAATTATAACATGAAAATAAATTTATATTATGTTTTTACAGTTGATGTGTAAATTGGGTAATGTACTAAAATATTGATATGAATTTTTTGATCATTATGATGTAAATTAAGAGCTAATGTAAGTTTTTCTGTATCAATTTCATTTCATTGAGCAATGTTATGAAGTTATTGACATATTATTATTTTATATATTTTACATAATTCCACATTTCCATATATTACAATTGTTAATGTTTATTTCAATGGATTTATAAGTTCTTTTCTGGATCCCACTTTTAATTCATCTGATATAATTTACAAAAAACAATCACTATTTTTTTCGACTCAATTTTTTTATTGTGTATTGACCTATCATTATCAACTATTATCCATCATTTCATCGTATACTAAAATTTCACTGTACAAAAATATATTTATATATATCCATATTAAAATTAATCTTGTGGGTAAAATTTTCTATCTATTCTGGATTTCCATCTTAAAAAAACTACATTGTTAAGAATAATTCTAATCGACCAGGATTCGTATATATCTTAAACATGTCCATACTCACACAGTTTACAAATATTATCCAATATTATTTTCAAACCCAAATATTTATTAATTATTTTCGACATTAATTTTTTTTATGTGTTTTTTCATAGTCAATATATCATAATTTATATAACAAGGGTGTCAATAATTATATTTTAAAGTAATATTTGGATAATTTATTTCATATCATAATTATATATTTTAACTTCTACAACAAATTTAATTGGGAAAAATATAGTGTCATTTTTAGATATCAGTTATCTTTATTTCATTCAAAATAATTTTCTTAAAATCTTTTACATCTC
The DNA here is from genome assembly GCA_963277665.1 of Viscum album. Taxonomy (NCBI): domain Eukaryota; kingdom Viridiplantae; phylum Streptophyta; class Magnoliopsida; order Santalales; family Viscaceae; genus Viscum; species Viscum album. The sequence goes on along the minus strand of OY728161.1, from coordinate 573,327,454 downwards.
AAATTCTCAATACCAAATTTTAATTGTTACTCTATATTTTTCTTTTTTTGTAATGATTAAAATTTATTTTGAAAATTTTTTCTATGATTTCAAAAACATTTTCCAATTTACCCTTCAAATACATATTCTCATTATTTTAATATAAAATAAATAACTGTCTAAAATCATTTATTAAATTATCCTTTTTGGTAATTGATTTTTTTGGTGTCATTTGTTTCACTTTATTTATCATGTAATGAGATACCATATTGTAACTGATATCTAACCCATTTATCTCAATTAATATTCATGATATGATGAATGATTGATATATTAAAGCAATCCTATGTGTGTTTTTGATGGGAGAGTCTCATTTATGCATCTAATTCATTGGTTAATCTTGTATATCTCATATGTTAATGTATAATTCATATAAAAAGATTATTTAAAAACATAAATTATACTACATATTTAATTATTATTATGCCATAATGGATTTATCTTCTAATATTATGAACAAACCACAAAATGGAAGGCCTTCTTAAATTAAGAAATTATATATATGGTTTTCCTTCTAAGTATTATTCATAGAAACACAAATGTTGTCCCTTTATTGCCTATTAACAAAAAACTAAGGTTGGACTATCTTCAATTATTATCACACACTATGTATGAGCCATATTGGATTATGATCATAATATAAATGCTAGACAGTGTTGGATTTTTCTAATAAATTAAATATTGGGCCATCATATATTATACTCATAATATAAAGGGTGTGTATTCATATATTTCAATCAAAATATAAAGATTTATCCTTTGTGAATTATGATCACAATATAAAAGTGTTTAATTATTATAATATGATAACAACATAAACAATGTAACTTATTTAATTACATTCACTACTTATGGGACATGTTATATTTTTCACTAATAAAAAAACTGTGCCTATTATTTAATTAAACTCAAAAAATAAAGGGGTCAACATCATTGAATATTCTCAAAACATACAGGGTGGACCTTCTTGGATTAATTTTAAAAAATAAATGGATAAATTTAATATGTTATTCAAAAAAAAGGTATAGGTTTTAATATTATGATCATAACAAAAGGATGTTCCATCCTGGATAATGAAAACAACATAAATGGTCACCCTTGATCAACTATTATAATAAATTAATGAATTTACCTTATTTGATATGATCATAATATCATGTGTGTGCCTTATTGGATATGATGTCAATGTGATGATTTATCATGCATATTTAGTTCTAAAATTCCTTATTATGTTATTTTTAAATAATTTCAATATTTCAATTTCATATGTCATTTAGTATTCTCCATGCACCATTATTATTTTCTTATACTCCTATAACATATTATATATTTATACATTTTATATTACATATCACAAAATCACTACTAATAGAAAACCATTATAGTTATATATTCAGTTTATTAGAGTATTTATATAAGGAACATGATTTCTCTTATTCATATGATATAACCCTTGATGAAATAATTATTAGTGGTCACATTTGAGTTTTTTAGGAGGAATCATTCTTATGTTCCCATTCACTGGGAAAATAATATGAGTATTATCTATATGCGGTCTATATGGGTGCCTAATATGGTTCGATTGATGAAATATTTTCATAAGTATTTTCAAAGATGTTCTCATTGAGGATATACAACAAAAAAGCATAATCCTTTAGTTAATTTTAATGATTGTATATTGTGATTGCTAAAGTTTAAATAATTAAATTATGTGAAATACTAATATATTTATCTTGGTTCATCTCACATGGTATCAAATATAAAGTAAGTTGTATGTTTTTTTCACTAGAAAATTGATTAAATTTTTGAAAGGCCTCAGCCCCAAAATATGTTTTAAAAAAAATTAAAAGGTTAATAAGAAATATTAAAATAAAATATTTTAATAGATAATGTCATATTAAGGGAAAGAAATTTTTTAATGTTTTATCTTGAAATATATAAATTCTAAAACAGAGGTAAGAGAACTATATAAGGGTTATTCATATGATACATAACCATATCATAATATCTTAATAAATAAGTAGTAGTTATTTAATTGATAATTTATGCTATATAAAAATAAATAGTTGTGGCAAAGAATTGATCCATAATATCCCATAATGCGTGTATTAAAAACTTTAACACTGAGGATTCAAATTTTACTTTTCAATGAAAAATTCAAAATGAAACTTATTTAATGGTGTCGCTGCTATTATTTAATAGATTATACAATATGTAGAAAAAGTTTGATATGGGAAGATGAAGAATAATGAAATTTTCTTGAGGATTATGGTTCTTAAAATTTCTAATCCATGAATGAATAAAATCCTATATTTTTTCCTATGATTTATGAAATAGTAGTTTCATAATGATTAGTTAAAATTGATTCATTGAATAATATGTGATTCCTAGGATTTTGTAATGTCCTAACAAAATGTACTTACAGTTATTATATTTTCAATTTTGATATTATTAAATATATCCCATCACAATTCATGATATCATCTTATTACAATCTATAAAATAATTGATGAATATAAGGGTTTTATGGTGGAGATTTTATTCATAATAAAAAAGTAAAACGTACTAAGATAAGTAGTTAGTGGAACGGGTTTGTCAATCTATACCATATAATGTCACTTTATTATTTATAAAATATTTCATTGAGAGAAGTATAATGATATATAATGATTAATAAATGTATTATGTCGTTACTTAACTGAAACTTTTTACTTTAAATTAAAATTAGAAGACTAAAATTATTATTATTTAATATAACAATGTGAATAATGTTCATTATTGGGGAGGTTAAAGGAATAATTTAGATTATTATTTAGGAGAGAAAATCAACAAGGAAGGGGGCGTCTACTATATTTTGGAAAGCAATAGAGCTTAAATATAGAATAAGAATCAGAATCATGATTTCTATTTTTAAAGTAGTAGAATAATAGAAAGAGTACCCACCTTTTTTGGGAAATCACACGTATACCATGAGTTGAATAAGAAGGAGTAAGTCGCACATGTTTAAAAAAGAAGTGTTACATGATCACTAAAAATTGTATGTATGAAAATAAATTTAATGTATAAGGATAATACATACCAGAAAAATATACAATATAGTTTGGTAAATTTTCCAGAGACTCTTTGTGGTATTTAATTTTTTATATTCTTATTTTATGTGTAAAAAATACATCTTACTTCTTTTATTTGACATTGTGATTATAATGGATCATATGGTTCTAATTTATTCAATATCATTCCATGGATCAATTAACTATTTTTAATATTGATCCATGTAAATACTATGTACTATGGCTAATTTTATTACAGTGTTTGTGGGTGTTTAGTAGTGGGAGAACCAACTATTACATGCTTGTGGTATTATTTTATAGAAATAATAAAATGGAAAATATAATATTTTTCACTGATTCACCCCTCCCCATCTTAGTGAACCTATATCGATCCTAGGGACTTCAGAAATAAAAAACTATATAATTTTATATCAATATGAGTCTATATTAAATTTTTTAATGTGTTTATAATTACCCCCATGTCTGTATACCACCATATTTCTAATTATGTTCAACAATATATTAGTGATTATGAAACTAATATTGACTTCTTCGTTGGTTAAACATATTATTCATATGGATTTTTATATAATTATTAAATCCTATCATTTCTATATGTACAAAAATATACATCCTCCCAATGCATTAAGAAATAAATATAACTTATCCAATTTAATGTATGTGGTATTGGAATAGAGTATACATTAACATTTTTCTAATATATTTATATTATTTCATGACATATTATTATCATGTTTAATAAATTTTAATATACAACATTCCATGTATAATAAATATGATTCCATTATTCATATTATTGATATATAATGTTTATAATGATACAACAAAAATTATTATAACTCATGTCCTCATGTTGAATCATGTTCCTTTTGATTAATTTTACATTCCCAATCAACAAGTTATTTAGATTAACCTTGCTTGGATGTATGCCCAATCTTTATATCATATATTCATAAGATTTTAATGATATATTGATGGTTTATGATTATCTATTTAAATATAGGTCAAAATTTATTTCTACTTAATATTGTATGAAACCAATTTTAACTTATGATATTACTATAAATTTTAGGGTGTGTAATATAGTACATGATTGTCGTAATAAATATATAATAATTATGAATTTATTTAAGGTTTGTCTAATTCTCTTAAGTATTTTTTACAATAAATGATCACATTGATCATCATATTTACGTCAATCTCATCCATGTGGATTTTTTAGACAATAAAAACATAATCTACATCCACTTCAATGACTGCATTGAAGTATATTATTGTGTTTTATATTTAATCAGTGGGATTATATAGTGGTTAATATCTGAAGAATTCTAAAAAATTATTATGGAAACCATGTTAATCAATAGTCACAATGGGAAATAACATATACAAGATTATAATAATATTTTTAGCCTGAATGAATTCTCAATGGTAGTCTGTTAGAAAAATAATTTTCATGCAATGATCAAAATTGAAATTTATGTCAAAATGGGATGGAAACCAACAGGATAGATAAATAAATTTCGGTTAATGGTATGTTAATGTGAAAGATTTAACATGCATAGTCACAACATTTGATGAAATAATTACAATAATATAAGAATGAATAACATCTTAAAAATATCAATTTTAATTATTATACCAATATATAACATGATATATATATATATATATATTCAAAATTTGAACAATACATAATCCGTAATCCTTAAAATGTATTCTTACAAAGAATTTATATATAAATTCTAAAATCACGTTCTTCATGTTATCATGCTCAATGTTTTTATTCAAATTTCTATAGATTGTAGTTAATCCAGGATTAATTGAGAAGGATTACCTAGGTGCATTATCCAAATGATAAAAATTTTGATCTGTTTTTTTATTTGATTCATATATAGGTTTAAATATATATAACATTGTTTTATGTATATAAAACTAGACAATATTCTCTACTATTTTCTACATAACATCGTTTCCTATTTGGGCCACCACGATCCTCTTAACAACGGATATTTGAGATATTATTTTAGAATGGTAGAATAAATAAAATTTTATTATTCCTATTTAAATCCATTTCACGTTAAATATTATTGGATACATTTTAATCATAATCATGGATATGGTTTTAGGATCATTTCAACTTAGAGCATTGGCGAAATTGTTCAACTAAATTGTATAATAATTGACTGAAGAATTATAATACTTGATCAACTCTAACTAAATTAATTTTTTTTATTTATTGAAACTAATGTGAATAATTGTTTGAGGATTTCAAGATAATTATATATTTATCCCTTCTCCTTGTATAGGTAATGTCTACAAATCATCAATAAAAAGTTCACAACAACAAAATCCTACTTTTGGGTAGGTGAGTTCTTCACATAGATATTTAAGGGAGATAGACATAGGCCATCACATTTCTATTCTGTATTAGAAGAAATATTATTCCTTGTATGATTAATGATGAGAAATTTCAAATCATTCCCCACCACATGGTAATGAGAGCATACTTGTAATTAATAATCTTCTCAATAACGTTTGTATGATGTTATCACACTCATGAGTCCAAAAAATCATTATTCATAATATAGTTACCCTAGTTAGTGGGCTTTACATTCCTGATAATATTCAATATATTCCATGATAACACATAGCTAGTCCAGATAAACCATAGACCATTATTGTTCTACATTTACCCTGTGACAGGTCGGCCAATGTAAAATATTTTTAGAAATTCGTGATCTCATAATTTTCCATAATAGAATGAATCCTCCATGGATTATATATATTTATAATCATATATTAATAAAAAAAATTAAATAGTTATATGAATAAATAATTAATGACTCACAATATAGAGAAATTATTATCTCATCATGAAAATAAAATTTCAAGTTCCCATTGTATATTGAACCATCAGTGCTCTCCCTACTAATGAGTTTTTCCCTTATGGTTGGACAACAATGTTCATATATTTTTACATCATTTAATTAATCAACCATATCATGGACAATATACACCACCTATAATATTATAACACTCAACTTCTCTACATTATAAACATGAATTATAGGAACTGATTTCATCAATTACCACAAATCAGATGATTCTTAACAAACTGATAAAATAATATAAAACTTAAAACATAATCCATTGAATAAAAATTTTCATTGTGAATACATTGAGTTAATGTTAATCATATAATTATATTTCATCCATATATTAATTTTTATATAGTTTATATAATAAATAACTGTCATGATTTTATGATCAGTAAACACAATGATCATTTCACCAATAAGATAATGACATTAAATTTTGAACTCATTATCTTTAAAATCACATTACTAACAATGTGTTGTAAATTAGGTGAAAAAAATATTAAAAAAATATTTAACAGATATTGTGATAGGATTTGTCTTTGTACATATATTTCATCCAATCCAGAACAGTAATGGTTTTGTTCTATGGGAAGGTAATCATCTTATTTAAAAAATATTCATAGTCTCTGACTAATTTAATAGCATATTAAATGTGTTTTTTGTATAACATAATTTAAAATAATATTAAAATAAAATAAAATATATAACACAATAATGGGTGATCTTATACTCTCAATAATGGTATTAGTGGGGGATATAAAAGAACATTTATGAAAAACAAGATCATAATAGTCTGAGAACATTATATTAACATTTCAGAATCCTAACCACATCTTCAACGATTATAAAAATGAGTTTCCACAATATTATTTAAATTAATTTATATATTAATCTATATTGCATCACAATTCATGATCCATGAGATTGTATTATAAAAATATTACCATTCTGTAATGCATGGACTATAATAATCATAAAAATCATATATCAAGGCTTATTTCTATGAAATTTATCATATGTTAGTCCTATGTTAATCACTTTTGTACCAGATTCAGGATTGGGATAACCAATTATGTTCCATCTATTAGGATTCAAGTAACATTATATGTAACATATTATATTAATGGAATGTCCACTGGTATACCCTTTGATCAATAAAAATTATATTCTTTACTAAATGAATAAGAGGTATATATCGTAACCACCCATCAAAATATCACAATATATTCATATGTATGCCATAATTTCATTAAAAAAATATCCCTTCCATCAAAATGTATCCCAGGGAAATAAAATTGGGTTTCATCAATATTTCAGTAGCATTTCAATAAACAATCCTAAGAAATTATAAGGATGGTATAATAAAATCATTTCTTTATTCTTGCATGAATTACACCAATGGATATCATCATAGATGAAATTTGCTTTTAAACATTATTAGATCATTTATTGTGTAAAATATACCTTGAAAATTAAAATCACATATTTAAAATCTAAATATATCAAAAATATCAAGGAACACATTTTTTCATAAAATATAATGGAAAAAATAAAAGGTTGTATTTTGACTTTGACAATTCATGATGGATGAAATATTTTTCATTCTATTAATGCAAAAAAAGACTCATTTCACAGAACTGCTAAAAAAAAGTTCCACATGGAAATATGATATGAATATTGCATTTAATAAATATTGTAAAATGTTAATCATGGATAAAAAATTAATTTATCTAATCATATGTTGAGATGCTTAAAATTTCAATACATAAATATTATATCTAATTACTTGAATACAGAATATATAACTTTATTATCTACTAATTACCTAATGGTTTAGTGTATTTCGGGACTTGATACAAAACAAAATTAGATAGGTACAGTCTCCATCATATCTTATGATGTTCATCACATCATTTACCTTTATTGACACACTACGATCACAACCCTTCGTCATAAAATGGTTAAAGGAAACATAATATATGATGAGATAAGATTACCATTAAGTGTACACATAGGATATATCTATCAATGTAAATATGAAATCATATTATAATAATAATGGCACAATATCTGGAAAACTACCTACATGGTTCAAACCGAATATTCATAGGCCAAAAAATGATTCCACGTATAAAACATCATTACCCCACAAGTCCAGCTAGAAGGAAAGATTCTAAGAATTTTTTAAATAAAATAAATATGTACAAAGAAGATGGGCATGGTCAAAAAATGGAATTACCCTCATTTATCAATCACAACAATACATGTCATAATAAGACGTGTCATTCCCATATTCATACTGATCAGTAGTTTACGATTTAGATTGGAGGTTACCCTGATAGAAGATTTCAAGAATATCATAATTTTACATGCATGATGGAATAGAATATCGGGTAGACATATTGTGAGGTGTGATAGAATAGTATTTCCTTGGCCATCTTATAGAGGAAGCTGGGGTGAAGGTCAGACATTAATCACCATTCCCATTCCTATAATGGAGGGAAGCTTTGACATTGATAGTACCACCACATCCCACTGCAGTATCTTCTGCCTCAGATATGACACCCCCTTCATAGAAATCATGAAGGAGATAAAAAGATTCAGAATTTCCTAGTGCATTCAACATGATTAGGAGTCCGAATTTCATGTCACCATATAAAAATAAAAGATTCACATTAGTGATGAATCATTATAAAATGATCTTGGACCAAAACATTATTCCATCAAATGCTTTTAAAATCATAGTCATAGAAACAATTACATATGACAATGTAAAAAACCAAGATAATCAAATCATAGTGGATTACATATCCCAACATGTTTTTTATATAAAAAATGATCAGTAACATCCCATTTTATACATAATAATATCATGATACATAAAATCATTGACTAGTCATTTTAGAGTTATAACAAGCTCACCAATCCTCCTTTTATAAATTATCCTCAAATGGATGGATTAAAATAGAACCATGTGACGTTGCTTATGAAAGGAACCACCCATCATTGGTTACTAATGGAGGAATTCATCATTATTTTTTTATATAACCATCCATCCTTTGATTATATGGAAAATAAATTTCCAAAAAAACCATATATATGTCTTCCACATTATCTTAAAACATTCATCATATCATAATATCAAATGAAATTAATACAAACCAGGCTTCATAATAATTTCATCAGTTACACATTGCATAACCCATATAAAATAAAGGTCATTAATTAATATTTGATCATCAGAAATATAAACAATATAGTTAATAGATAATGATAGTATCATTGGATCATATCCACATTCAATAATGATTATCATCAAAGGATACTAAATTATTAGAAAATATATTTAAAAGGACACTAAAATAATTCTTTAAGGAAATAATATGTATACATTAAATATATATTTCTTAATATATAAATATTGACCCAATATTACGATAATTGTATTTTTAAAAGAAACATGTAAACATGTAAATGATGATTCAATACATTGAGCATTCATAATTGTGGGAAATTCAATTCAATTTTTAAATATTTATGCTTTCATGGTTTTATAGAATGACAAAAAATCCCTTCTTTGGAAAGAAACATGAATATTCTAATGAATGAATTTTTCAAAAATATAAACATGGGTTATAATGAATATAAATAATCCTATTATAATGAAAATAAATAATCATATTATAATGTTAAAACATTTAATAAAACACATTAATAAATAAATTGGCAAAAAATAAAAAATAATATTTAATGAAGATTAAAAAATAAAACATTTTATATTATATTTTCCTTCAATATATTAATAAAACTAAATTTATTTATCATATAAATATCATAAAATATCCTCAATTGTAATTAAAGTAGAAAATATCTTAATTATAATTTGATAACAGTATAAATCCCTTAACACATTGGTAACATTTGAATAAAAAGACTATAAAAGTTATAAAAATATATGGCTCTATAAATCCTAATATATTTCATAGGATTCATCATAATGACATTAATTGTTAGTATAAACTTCACAATAATGATTTTTTTTGAATATCGCTTGTGTCTGAATGAAATAAATTTAATATGTGAAAACCATTAATTTATGAAATTTCATATTTGATATGAATCAAAGACTCATGTAAAATAAATAATGATTTATTATATATATTAAATAATAATACTCAGATATATCATAAAGTATATGATCAACTTATAACATCGTATCTCTTGTTTAACAAACATTTTGTTATTAAAATCATAGTTCTATGTAATAACTACATCATTTCCATGTATGTTTCATATCGATGGTTATGGTACATATTCATTGTTTCTATTTCAATTATATCAACAATTTTTTCCATGATAAAAATACCATATATACTATATATATATATATATAATATTTTATAAAAGTTAGGGATAAAAAAATTTGTTACACCATTCATCGAGATAGTAATTCATCTCATCACATGAACACCACATTCATTTTCTGATGGATGGAATGAAAAAAGGGTATATAATAATTCTCCTTAATATAAAAAAATTTATAAATAATATATATATTTATATATTTATATATTAAACATTTTAACTGTATTAGTAATGTTTTGAAAAAAAATAATTATAGTTTTACATGGATACAATATGTTGTATATATGCACGACTAATATTTTTGTTTTCTCTAAGATATAAAATTAGTGGGAAGTGGCTAAAACATCATAAATGAATAATTATAATGAAGTTTTAAAACAAATTATTTTATATTTTATACTATTAATTAGATGAGAATGAATAATAATAAAAATAGGATGCTTGGTTAAGAGTTATACATCTTTATTGGGAAATCACTTTAAACATACACTTTATTCCTCAAATGGAAGGATTTTTTCCAAAATATAAGCTCTAACATATGGTAAGTAATATATGAGGGTATAATGGTATGTACTTTCTGAGAGGAGGGATCCTGAAGTATGGTGAAAATGGTAGAGTGGGTTCACCTTTTTAATTGAGCAATGGGATATCATGGAATTTAAAAATGTATTAAACTAATATAAAGTAATTATCAATTATAAATTCATAAAAATGTATAAATTTAGTACATATGGTGAGGATAATTTGAAGTACTATCATTCAGTAATAATTTATTAACATTATCTATTGTTTTCAACATTGAATTTTTGTTTTAACCCCTCATAAACCCATTTGACAATAATCATGATAATTGGATTTTTTACAATGTAGGGGTAAATAATTATTTTATAGAATGAAAAGAAACACATAAATGGACCATGAAATAAAATTTAAAATATATCACATTCATTTTGATGAATATAGGTTTTTTAATATTTTTAAATAATTTAATAAAATATTATTTATTATATAATTTATTAATGAAATGTTTGAAATACATGAAATATTATAATATAATATGTATCTAACCCATGTAAATTAATTCTAAAATTAAATGGTTTAAAATATGAATAATTTATCAATATATTCTGCAAATTAAATGTTTTATTTTTTTAGTTGTCTTTATATCACTTATAATTTGGTTAAACCACATGGTTATAAAATTCTATTTTTTACCATGGTAATGACCATTTAATATTATAGGGATTCAATTTTACCTGTAAGGTGATAATTGGAAAATTATTGTCCATGGTGTGAGATATATGAAAATTTTATTTTATTATTATTCTTATTTCTCGATTTTTTACTTTTTATATAATGTAATAGTATATTTTGTCCAATAATTTTGTCTCTGTCAGTTGTGTTACTATTTATATAACGTGGCCTTGAAAAACCCCAAAATTAAATTAAAATTGAATATAATCTAGCAGAACACCAATTAAATTATATATTAATATTAAAAATTAATTACAATAAACATCTCATTAAGTTTCCTATTTATTTTTTAAAATAATTTATTTTATTTTATTATTTTTTGAATGAATAATTATTCGACATTTAATATGAATTTAATGATATTTTTTCATAACTATTGTAACTCCCATGGATTTGAAATGAATAAAATTGTTAATGATATTAAATATTAAATTCATCATCGATCTTATAATATAACTTTAAACCAAAATAAAGTAACATATATTTAGTTCATTAAATAAATTTTATCTCTTTGATTTCATACTCAACACATTCAACAATGTTTAAAGGAACTGTATAAAATTATTAAATTATTTCTTTTAATTTAATACCATAATAACATAACCTTTAAATTGGTTGGTATAAATATGATAAAATATTTTATAAAATATATATATTTATTATAAACAATATAAAAGTAATCCATAATTCAAAAGGAATAATCACTCAATTTTTAAATATACTCATATAATTCAAAAAAAAGTTTATTATTAGTGATTGTAAGAAATTATTATATATTTTTAAGAAATTTTAGAAATTTTATATTATAAAATGATAATCATTTTTTAAATCTGAATTATGATTTTAATTGTCCATCAATATATTAGAGTTTTTCTGAAAATATTAATTTTTCTGTTAATAGTGAATTTATTTTAAAAAAAATTATCATTTTTTATTAATTTATTTATATATATTATTTAATTTTATTTTAAATTAATGAAATTATTATTATTTTATAATAATAAAATTTATTTAAATTTATATAATCCTGATAATATACTTTTGTATGAGTTTATTCATGGTGGCAAAATAATATTTTATTTAAACTCTTTTAAATTTCATAATGTTTCCTTGATATTTATTTATATTAAATAAAATTAATACAAAATACTATAATTTATATTTAGTGATCATATATCTATAATTTTAAATATAAATTGGTATAATTATTATTTCTACAAATTTGTTATTATAAGACCTTATTTTCCTTGAATAATACTTTTCATGAAAAATGAAATTTCAAAACATTTATAGGTTTTATTTTAAATAGTATATTCTCATACTATGAGATGAACTTTAAAAATCATATTTATTATTTTTAATCCTCATCATTTATAATATCTTATATGTTCAAATTAATTTATGACCACAATGAGATATGAAAATATAATTCATATTTTACCAGATTAATGTAAAAACGAGTTTACAGGGGGGATTAATCCTAAAATATATGGAATAAAAATTAAATTAAATGTATATAATAAAAATATTATGGTTATATTCAGACCATAACTATTAAATTATTTTAAAATGTTTTATTGTTTAACATTTTGGTATTTTAAAAATATGGTTATCACTATTCATTTCAAAAATACCAAGTATTTCCTCTTCCAAATTTAAAAAATTCAACCTCTTTATACCCACACATAACACTTAAACCCCAATTAATTTATAAAAATATTTCATAAATTACATCCCAACATACCGAACCTCAAATAAGAATCCAATTTTTATTAGTGTTAAATTTTACAAGGGATTTATGTATAACCATGAAGGGGTTATAGGAAGAAGAGGAAAATTAAATAATGATAGTTTTGTATTATTATTACACCTTCTTAAAATATTATTAAAATATTTTAATAAATTAAAAAATGTAAAAAATGTATATTTAGATTTTTTATGTTAATTAAATAACATATATATATCTCCACTTCAATAATATAGGATTCAAATTCGTCAAACAAGTGTTCTACAGACTACCGCCTCACGGGCGGATTTAATTTTTCTTCCACCACCAACAACAATGGATGGAAATAATGATATATTTGACATATTTATTGGATATTAAAAAATTATTATATTTATTTAAATATTATATTACATATACCTTATTACTTTCCATTTATTGTGGTGTATAATAACATGGATCTGTTATTCAATCTACAATAACCTCCCTAAGTGATGTAATTATTTTTTCACATAAAATTTACATTGAAATATGGAAGGATAATGTTAATGAATATATGGGATATTTATGAACAGAAAATAAATCTATATATATATATTATCACATATACCTTCTGATCTACCATTCCATAGGGAATATGATAATTCCACTCTTGTAGGTGAAAGTCTACAACCTCACAGAGGGATGAAATTTGTTTCAACTAATACATTACATTAAAGGTATTAATCATAAATTAAATGAATATATGATATTTATATGACATAAAAATTAATTTAGAAATTATATATGATGGTTCCTTACCATTATTTACATCCGTCCGGAAAATGGTAATGGTGTCCAGGCTTATGTGTGGCCTACCACAACAATGAATAACAAAATTCATTTTATATCTATGAAATTAATGCATTACTATAAATAAATATTCAAGAAATAAATTCAATATTTATATATTTTTTCATCATGGATATGATATTACAATGATCATATAAACAGAAAAAAATAGTAAAACAAAATATATAATTAAAAAGCATTTAATTCATGATACATGGTTTTATAATTGAATTTTTAATTAACTAGTAATAAAATGTTACAAGTAAATCATATATTTAATTATATATATAAATATTAAAAATTAATTTTTAATAAACCAATGTTTACTATATAGTATTATCGATCATGTACAATGTATTTTGAGTGTTATGGTATGTGATTTATAGTCTCACTTTTGTTTCTAGGAAACTGACATTGTATTCACTATTTTCTCTTTTGGATAATGGTATATTTTTTTCGAATTCACATGTTATATTATGAAGATTATTCTTAACATGATATTTATATTTTTATATGATATCCATTGATCCATGATATCTATGATTTAGATGTTTCAAATATGTTATGTTATTATGAAAAAAACTCTTGATTATTGGGAGTGAATATGATTATGCTTATGATAGTAAATGATGGTGATCTACCTCGCATGAAACTATATAGTTATATGATCATTTGGTTATTTGTGAAATTTTAATGTAATAAAACCATTTTTACTCTCTTTGGATCTTAAAATAGATGTAAATTTATTTCAATAAAATTTGACTTTATTTCTCCCATTAATCAAAAAAAATTCCTCTTCAGAAGTCAAATTTTTATTTATTTTAGAAATGTTATATATGTATAATAATGTTTTATTATATAAAATTGTACCCATTTTTAATTTTTGAATTTTTATTTAAAATGAATATTTGATTAATTTTCTGAATGAGGTAGTATTTTTCTATTCACCACAGTGTGAAAAGAAAATATTTTAACTTATTAGACTATTATAAAATTTCTCCACCTTTATAACAACAAATTACATAAAAGTATTATTCTCTATTTTTATTTTTTATTTAATATTAAATTATTTAACAAAAAATTTTAATTATATTTTATTTTTATAGTTAAAAGTGTATTTCCATAAGAATGAATTTAATTTCCATTATTTGGTATTTCAATTCAAAAATCAAATTAACCATTAATGTTTTGAAATTAAAATAAATACTATATATTTGTCTCTTGCATGTATATATTTATTACTCTTCAATACATTTACTAGTTAAATAATGCCTTATTTTTATTTATAATATTATTTCATTATGAAATTTCCTTTGATTATGCTATTTCACATTATTGTGTAACCCATTTTATTTCTATGCGAAATGCTAATGTTATACATTCAGATTTATTTTCATTATGTGGAATGAAAATTAATGATCATTTTATGATGTTTATGCCCAAATAATGCTCCAATTTTTGGGGAAAAATTTATCCACATGATGAATAATGTCTCGGAATTAGGGGTAAACCTAACCTGTTATGGGACATTGTCCACCACATGATATTGTCTAGGAATTTATAATTTAATAATTTTTGTATAATGTTATATGTTGCTACAAAATTTATTATTTTTTCAATATCTTGTAATACTATGTCATTTTTATCATGATTCTTTATGAGTACTCTTAACTTGTCTCATTTTTTAATATCCTATTTAACCATTGCCTCAAATATTACATTTCCTTGTTTTTATTTTTCTAATACTAGGTTATTTAGTATAACAATTTAATTTATTAATTATATATAATATAACGTAATGTATTATGATATCAAATTTAATTTTTTTCTCACTATAGAAATGAACAAATCAGGATTCCTGGTTTTAGTTTCCTTTATTTAATTATGATCACAGACTTCTAAAAATAGACCATGGGATTTTTGAGTACTAATTAAGTGATGAATGTTTAAAAAAAACATGTTAAAATATGAGTAAAATTCATGGAGTTATATAGTTAGTATTATATAAAATATTTAGTTATCAATTGGAAACATCGATGAGAGAGCTTTAGAGAGGACAATATGGATAATTAAATGGATAATTCCAATTATATGTACATGGAAAAGATTAATTATAAGAAAATATTCTGGAATTTTGGTGATGTGTAGATTAACTAGTTTTCAGGAAATTACATCAATCTCATGATATTAAAAGTGTATTTGGTTCAAGAACAGAATTAAATATTAATAATAATACTAAAAACGGAATCCCAAGCATGTCTCGAGAATTAAATATTACACGATAATTAGCATTATTGTGCACCAGTTTTAAAACTCCGGATGGATATTTACTGGAAAGTAAAAAACAAATTATTATTTTTCATGATGTTTTTGAATTAATGGTGTACATGAAAAACATATGATAAACATCTGTTTTAACAAATAGAAAATAAGATGTCATTATTTAAGAATATTTATAAATGATTCTTCTTCATTATGTGTTTTCCCTATTTTTAATACCATTTTTCTAGGTGTAATTTTTGGTTATAGTCCATAGATGGAACCAGAATGAATAATATTAATTCTATGTATCAAGAATATTAGAATTATTATCCTCTTGACAAACCAAATGAAACATTCCATAAAAGGAGAAACATAATTATTATTCCTAATATAAAATATTTTATTATATTTCCGAATATCAGCATATGTAAGCTTGAATACATGAATAATAATGGAATAGTGGAGTTTTATGATGTCCTTGTAGGGAATAAAGTTATTATTTATCATCACAAGAATAAGAGAATAAGAATCCAGGATAATATCACAAAGAAATAAAGAGTTGTTTGTATTGTTGGAAGGATTCCCAAACCATTCACATTTGTTTTCCGAATTCAACTAAGCGTATTATATTCTCTATTGAACTTTTAATCCTAACGTTTCAAACAAGAGGTTTCTATTGGACACATTTTAGAGGTTTTTTTTCAGATCATGGGATTTATAAGTTAAAGCTACTGTGGGTTTACATGATAACCTGATTATAATGATTTTATTCGTGTCGGTGGAAAACTTTATTTATGATTTCTCATCTATACCTCGAAAATTCAATGGTTCCCACGTTTATTAGCATATATGGTCTTATGAGTTCCATATGATGTTTGATTATACCTTTGTGGAGACTTTTGTGATATTTCCCCCCATCATTCCATATGATTTAAAATAACTCAATAATTAAGATTCTTGGGAACATAGTCAGTAGCTATTAGTGCCGTGATAACCAAACCAAAGCAGTATATCACCCTGTGAATCCTTAGCTGTGTGTGGAAGTCTATGATTCAAGAGATACATCTAGCTTCATTTATATAATACTATGAGATGTGTATTACTGTAAATATAAGATGGTTTATGAGTTGGTGGTTGATTTTTTACCTGATTACAAGTGTTTGGGTCATGCTTTAACAAACTATAGATGTGGGTATCTCAAAATTGACATGATACAGGCTTTTGGTACAAGTGTAAGAAATGATTATGTGCCTAATACTTTAGATGAGCCTATTGTTATGGGGAAAGAGAGAGAGGATATTGATATAATGTAACCAAATAGTGAACTATAGGACAATACTGTGGTGGAAGATGTTATCCACATGTTGATAAATGACCTCAGAGTATCTGTTGAGGTCCTCTTGGTGTTGAGGTGAACATAGTGGGATTTAGTACCAATTTTTTCTAAGGGGTAATTTTTGATAAGTTTTCTTGTTGAGGGAAGTTACAGAATGGGTGCATCATTTGCAAATGTGGTGTTTTCATGGAGTGGTAATAATGAAAAGGCATAAGCAGATATGATACCAATGAATGAGCATTTAAGAAGTACTACTTTGAGTATCTATTTAGATAGAAATGATAAGATTACAGTACATCTAAGAAGGGAGGTTATTACTATTGTTTTGGGAATCCATTTTGAATAACTTTTGAATAAGGTACCAGAGGATGGTTCGACCAAGTAATTCATGGATGGGATGAAGGTTTCTAGAAATGAACTGTGCCACCCATGGTATTTCATGTCAATGTTTGGATCTGGTTCATTTGAACTCCAGACACATTTATTGGGTCTTGGGTGAGGTGAATGTTGAGTTTCTAAGTTTCATCTATGTCTAATCACCCAAATTTAGGTTCCCCATTTCTTTTTTTTTTGAGTTTTTTGAGAAAGTGTAGTTACTTCATGATTTGTGCCAACAGTGAGCCCATATCCAGTTTTAAAATCCAAATTTGTTTCTTTTATAGCTCCTTTTTTGCAACATTTTCCCCCATTTTACATCATAAATTTAATCCACTAACATATTCAAACCACCATATCATTTTTGACCCTTTAAGAATTCATAATCATGGTGAAATTGGGTTAATTATTTAGGTATTGGGCCAGCCATGGGTCCATATACAGTTTAAAAAAAATATTTGATTCTTTTATATATATTTAATGTTTTAATATGTTGTGGTTATTCAAACTCCCACTCGAATAAAATACCCCATCCTCACCCCCATGATCTATTTGTCCTATTTTGAGCTCATATGAGTCTTAGATAAGGGAAAACATACTCATTGTCTCTCAAATCGTCCATAATTTCAATAGTAAATTGTTTCATACATAAACCATTCCATTCATACTCATTTTACTACAATTATTATTTACCTGGTTCTTCCAAACATTAGGAGACTCTCCAAAATTATTCACTCCGTTCCCTTTTCACTGTAGGTGATGAACTAGTTTAAGACTAAGAGTTTTCTAGTTAAAAATGTGAGCTTCTTTCTCCATTCTCATCCCTCTTCTTCCTCCTTTCATTTTTTTGGGATTTTATAATCACCCCTAGACACTTTTTTCCTAGGTTTCTATTTTCCAATGTTTTTTATTGGGGTTTTGTTCGTTTTGGGCTGGTCTTCATAGGTTTTGCGTTTATAAACCATCCGATGGTGATAGCGGGTGTGCATTTCAATTATGCCATGTATTAGAGGTAGGATATCCCTTACACATGACACTCTAATTTATAACTCAGAATTTTATTATATTTAAAATATGATATATATTTTTATTATTATTGTTCATCCTTTGGATAAATTTATTTGTGTAAAATGGTTGTTTATGAAATGTTTTGAGAAAGGTTGAGTTGTTTTGTCATAAAATATCACACCAAGTGTTTGATTAAATGTTACCCTATCGTTCAGAACTATTTTGTGAGGTTTAGAACCATGATTATGGTATTTTCAACAAGATAATCTATCTCTAATAAAATATGGAATGAAATTGGTGTTTTATTCTTTTTAATGTTCTTAAAATAATTTTTTTTGTTTAAAAAGGGCTTTCCATGTTTTCGGTAAATTGCTCAGTTTGATTTTATGTGTGATGTGTGATTTAAAAAGTTATTGGTGTGGATATATAAATGAATTTGAAGAATGATAATGGTATTTTTGGGTCCTTATATTGCATTCCAATTTGGATTTTTTACAAACAAATGAGATTTGGTTTAGAACATGTTTGTGCCCGAGTTGTCAGAAAATAGTATGTTTCACATCCATATAAAAATGGTTGGGTTCTGAATATGTAACCTATGTGTTTTAAGGGATTTATGAATTCTATTTTCTACTTTAAATGTTGTATATCTACCTCCATAATAAAATTTAAATTCAATCCTCGCTCAATTGATAGTGTTCAGAAAAGATTAATGGCCTGTTTGGCATTTGTTTTTGTAAAAATCGTTTCTATGTGTATTTCATGTTCTATCATTTGGGGCCATTTTATAGTCCAAGAAATTGATTTATTAATTGTTTTTGGGTTCGATAATATGATTTTCTATGTTATTGGTGGGTTTCTGGCCTTAAAAGAGAATTTTTAATGGATATTATGTGTATGGCCTCGTTATACTCCTTGAAATTGTTTTACTATAATTTTTAGTAGTTTATTGATTTCTGGAAAAATATGACACATGTTTGCAGGATGTCTATGTTTTTATGGATTGGTAATGGAATTCTTATGTGAAAAGTGTATTTGATGATATGTGTAACATGATTGAGCACTAAATGGAATCATGGGTATCTATGTTGGTAGATGTATACTAGTATGCTAGTGATCCCATGGGGTTTGGCTCCTGTTTCACATAGAAATTTTGACAATGACTACAATAACTAAACTATGTTTGAGATGATGTTCGGGGACAACTTGGTTATTTTCATGGTCCCTACTAGTGTCTTGTGTGCACAAGAACAGAAATTTATTACGGTGACTTTCACCGAGATACAAGGTATCTAGGGCTCGCAACAATCGAGTGCCTAGGGCTGTTCTAATGACATGTGCTAAATGTATACTATGTACTCACTATTGGAATATAGTTTGTTTGGTTGGTAAATTAAGTAGTGTGTGTTATTCATTTTAATTTTTACATTATTTAATTCAGCCCTCTTAAAAACTATTTTCAGTTTGAAGTTGTACCTCTTTGAAATTCGTTACTAGTATTCTTATTTATAAAACATGAAAGTATTTGTCTGGTTATTTTTTTATTGCATGGGACCTCATCTAGAAAACTTTTATATATATTTTTATATAAAACTAGAAATGATGTTTCTATTATTTGAAAGGATGTGCACTAGGAATAGAATATTAGGCTAACCACGGCTATAGTCTTATTCAGTTTTTAGACTTTATACATGATTAATCATGAGTTAGATCACCTTGGGCGACGTATAATCATTGAGTAGGAGAGTTAACAAAATGGTAACATGGAGTTAGTTAGTTATCAGGTTTTTTAGTTGAGTTGTTGGTTTATTTGTACTTTTAGTTTCTTGTACAAAAAATTTTATGTAAAATTTTTATGTAAATGTATTTTGGGTTGTCCATTTCATTCCGCTGTTTTATTGATTGTTTATATTTTGGGAAAATAGTTCCCTTGTGTACTTTATTGATTCTCTCAGTTCTTTTCGCCATCCTGGGAAGATCCGGAACGCCTCTCAGGACTTGTCACGGGTTGTCCTAGTGGACCAGTTCAGGGTCGACTCTGGCTGGTTCGTGGAATAATGGTAACAATAAAGGTTGTCTCTTAGTATATCTTTATTTTTAAAATTTCCTTGTTATTTGGGGGATGTCATGTTAGATAGAGTATTATTTTTAGGACTTGAGGGGAAAGGCTGGGAAGAGTATAGAGAACTCTTTCTAATTCTGATCCTCTGGAATCCAAGGGATGTCCATTTTTATTATTCTCCTTTGGTCTTATTGATTGTTTGGTGTCGGGATATGATAAGGAGAGTCTGACAAATGGCCACGGTGAGCTCGCAGGGCCTGGTATTCCATGTGGTTCTAGGTAATGGTCCAAATAAGTGTCTTTGTTTTGGTGTTGTGTTTGTCATATGGCTTCCAATCATATGGTTAAGCTACCCACAAACAGAAGTTCACATTCATGGGTCTCTTGAACCATTGTTGAATTCTGAATTTTGGATTTGAAAATCCTTGTGTCAGAATTTTGGAAATGGGATTTAATGTAATGATTGGATTTTGAAATGTTTAAAAAGGGGTTTTAAAAAATATATATGAATTATTTGGAAGTTTTTTAATTTTTTGAAACAATTTTTTGAGAGGAAGTGTAAATGATTTAATGGGATTGGATTTTACCTAATCTAAACATGTAGTTTGTTGAGATTAAATGTTTTCAAAGTGTGAATAATTTTAAGGTGATTGTTAATATATTTTTTAAATGGGTTATTTTGGGATTTTTAAACGTGTTTGAATACAATTAATTGGTTTTGAAAATTAATTTTTAGTGGTTAGTGTATTCATAGAATGAGTATTAGTCTCAATGAACATCATATTAGGAAAAGATATCATGGTGAATTTTAGAAAATGGGAAGGGGTTGTTTGGATTTTCTTGGTTGTTTGGAAATTTATAAAAATTAAAAGTGGTTGTTTTTAATGGAAATGGTTCTTTATGATTTTTTTTTGTTTTTTGAAATATGAAAAGTATTTTTGACGTAGTGGATGGTGTTCCTTTTGAAGGTACATGATTTTTCGAATGATGTAGTGTTGTTTTAGAATTTGGTGAATACATGGATGCTCATATGCATGGTTTTATTGATATCTAGAAGGATAGCCTATATTCCATAGTTTTTGGATTCCTGGGGAGGAATAGATGTTTTCATTTGAATGAGACTTGATTAAACACCATTGTGGAATTTGAAAACTCTCTAAGTTAGTTTGTTCTTCAAAAGTGTTCTGAGCTGAAAAATTATGGCATTTTTTTATAAACTGGTGGTAATGTGGCTGGTGATTTCTATTTTTTAGAATTGTTTTTTAATTCAGAAAGCTTACTTTTGATCTATAGGTCATACTCTTGATCTACCTTGAGATGAGATCTTGTTGGTGGCTCAGTTTTTATGTAATGTTTATTGGATTTCTAAAGATGTGTTCGATGTTGTGATGTGGTCATAGATAGTTCTCTGTTGGAAATATTTCATGATTATAAACATAAGGATTCATTTCAAATGTTAAATCCACCACGTAGGATTATTTCTTAACCATTTTGTTGAAATACATAAATTCTATAGATCTATTTAAACTACATCCATGTCGTGATAATTATTTTGGGCATTGTAGTTGTGTTTGTTGATCTTGATGTGTTTTGTTGTATTACTTGTCCATTATTCTACTCATTCAAAGTGAGACATATTTTTGAAAGGTATATTTAAGTTAATATTTAGATGAATGTTATCTGTAGAGCAAGTGAGTTTTTTAGTGGTTTGATCCTTATCACCTGACTGCGGTGTAGTAGATGCTTCACGAATCAGGTCTCCAGACATAGGCATCAGAGTGAAGCTTTCCACACAATCTGAAAATCTCTAGAGGTGTGGGGAGTATGACTAGGCTCCTCCCTCCACCATTATCGTATGATAGTTTATATGTCACTAATTTAGATCCTTTTTTATGTGAATTTCATTTTTTTGCAACAAGAGTGGTCGAATAACCCCTCACACAGTGTCCATGTTTACGCCATCATGGATGTGGGTTTCTTATGAATGTCCCTGTGTGGGCAGAATTTGAAAAGCAGGTGTGGTGTTGGTGTTACCAATTTGTAGGTGGAGAGTTCTGGGAAGTTCTATTGTTTCTTTGTGGTTTCATGGGCCAAATTTTTTGGCCTCCTTCCCTCCACTCCTCGAGTGGTGGGGGTCCAGATCCATGCTGAATGTGTTGGCCCAATTTTTGTCCTCTCAATTCGAGTATTGGGGGTTTATATGTTCTTTTTTCAACCCTATTAACATGGTTTTTGAGGTTTTTATAGAATATATTTTGTGGTCCTGTGTATGTGAGGCCCAATTGAAGTTCATTTTGAATTTTTTTTTCATTTCTTGTTGGTCTCTAATGTTGGGAGACCCACTGTGGGTTTATGAGATCATTCCTTTAGGATTTCTTAGCTGGTAGTTGGGATTTAATGGAAGAGAGATCATTCCTTCCTCCACCCCAATTCATTGAATTTTGTGAGTGAACTATGGTTTGGGTGATCATTGGGTTCATTGGGAGAAGGCTCCACAATCGGGTTCTTGGCATGGTTATTGATGTGGTGGCTTGATATTTCCATTGATTTTCAGCAAGTGGTTGTGAGTTAGTGTGTCTTTTTGAGATACTGGTTTAAAATACATTGATGTTTGATGATATTTACTTGTATTAAGAGGCTTTATCATGTTGATATGAAATTCATAGGTATTGATCTTTCGTCTCAGAGGTGTTATGGCTTTCTGTTTGCAGAAAGCTTTAATGGTGTGGAGAATTGTCACACCTAGTTATTCATGTCTCTGATTTGAAATAGGTCGTTGGAAATATTGATTCATTTATTGGGTTATGTGTGAGATAAAAGTTGAGTTTTTATGTTTCCTCTATTTCTTATCATCTAAATTTTGGTTCCCCATTTCATGTTCATGAGTTTTTTGATAAAAGGTGGTAACGACATGTTTGGGTCAACCGTGACAATATTTCCTATTTTAATAACCAAATTTGTTTCTTCTATAATTCATTTTTTTTCAACATTTTTCAGTAATTTAACATCATATATTTCCTCCACTTACTTCTTCAAACCACCATTTACTATTAACCCATTAATAATTCATAATCATGGTGAATTTGGGTTAATTATATAGGTTTTGGTCCATCATAAGGGCCCATTTCCAGATTTAAAAAACAATTTTTTCTTTTTTTCTCTATTTCAATTTGGACTATATTTCAGTGATTCACATACTAATCGAATCTAATACCCCTATCCTATCCAATATTATCATGTTACCCTCTTAGGATCTCATATGAGTCGCAGATTATTGAAAACGTTTTCAATGCCTCTAAAATCGTCTAGAATTGTGATGGTAGATGGTTTCATACATAAATCATTCCATTTGTAATATTTTACAAAATATTCTTCTTTACCAGCTTCATAATGAAATTAGGAGACTCTCCATGATGTTTAAATCCATTCCCTTTCTCTAAGGGTGCATATCGAATGGAATACTAAGTGTATGCCAGTGGAAAATGTGAGATTGCTTCACCTTTCTCATCCCTCATCTTATTCCATTCATTATTTCACGTTTTTATAATCTCATATAGTCATGATATAACTAGGGTATTGTTATAAAATGTTTTTATGGGGTTTTTTTAGTTTTCATCGGTTAATCATATGTTTAGGGTTTTTAAACCACTGGACGGTGATATTGGGTGTGCGTTTCAATTATGCCAAGGATTTTAGGTATGATATCCCTTGCCTATGCTATTTTCATTTATGATTCATAAGTTTCATATTTTTCAAATCTAATATTTATTTTTATTATTAATTTTCATCATTTAGATGATTGTTTTTGTGTGGAAAATGGTTGTTTAACCCTTGTTTTGTGAAAGGTAGAGTTGTTTTGTCATAAAATTGCACACCAAGTGTTTGTAAAAATGTTGTGATATCTTTCGAAGATATCATGTAAGGTTTAGAACCTGGTTTATGGTATTTTGAACATTTTCTTGTTTCTCTAATAAAATATCGCATTAAATTGGCGTTTTATTGCTTTTTATATTCTTAAAATAAATTATTTGGTTTAAGAAGGGCATGTCATGTGTTCGGAAAATTGCCCGGTTGGCTTTTATGAGTAATGTGTTTTTTAAAAAATTATTTTTATGGATTTATAAATGAATTGGAAGAATGATAAATTGGATTATAGGGTCCTTATATGTATTTCCAATTTGTATTTGTTTTTACAAACAAATGAGTTTTCGTTTACACCATTTTTTGGTCCGAGTTATCAAAAAGTATTCTGTTTCACATTCTTATGAAAATGGTATTGTTTTTAATAAGTAGCCATAGTGTTTTAAGAGAAATATGAATGTGTTTTTCTACGGGTAATGGAATTTATACACCTCCTTAATAAAATTTAAATGCATACCTTGGTCAAATGTTAGATTTGAGAAAGTCATAGAGACCTGTTTGGAATTAGTTTTTACAAATATTGATTCCATTTTTATTTCATGTTCTATATTTCAGGGCCATTTTATTGTCCATGAAAATGATTTATTAATTGTATTTGGTTCTGAAAATCATATTTTTATGTTATTGATGGGTTTCTTTCCATAAAATACATTTTTGAATGGATTTAATGTAAAAGACCTCCTTATACACATTCAAATTGTTTTATGAAACTTTTCAGTGGATTATTGATTCAAGGAAGAAATGTGTAGAATATATGTGGTCTGTTTTTGTGTTTATGGTATGGTAATGGAATTTTGTTGTGAATAGTGTATTTGATAATATGTGAAACATTATTGAGAATTAACGGGAATCCTTGGTATTTATGTAAGCGGACATGTACTTGTATTCTAGTGATCTCGTGGGGTTTGGCTTATGTTTCATGTATCAAGCTTGATGATGACAGTTGTAACTAAACAATGACGATTATTATGTTGGGGCACACTTAGGTTATTGTTATTTTCTATACTAGTGGATCATGTTCTTGAGAGAAGATATTTATAATGGTAATATCCACCGAGATATGATGTACATGATGCTCACAACTAACTAGTTCCATGGGTGTTCCCGTGACTTGTGATCTATGGCTATTTTGTACTCACCATCAACATATGGTGTTTTTGGTTTTAAATTCAGAAGTGAGTGTTTTTTATTTAAAAGTGTATATTCATTAAGGATTCCCTCTTGAAAACAAATTTCATTTTTATGTGGTACCTCTTTGAAATTTATTAATTGTATTCTTGTTTTTAAAACATGATATTTTTGTCAGGTGATTTTTATTTAGCATGGGTACTCATTTAGAAAACATACCTTTATAATTGTATTTAAAACTAGAAATTAATGTTTATTTTATTTTGAAGGAATTTCATTGGGAGTAGAATATCGATCCAACATACTGTGTTATAATACTAATGCCTAGAGTCTTCTTCTCTTTTAATCCCTTTAGCAGGTTTCAACCTGAGTTCAATCACTTTGGGTGACGTGTGATCATTGTGTTGGAGAGTGACTAGATTGGTCACATGGATTTAGTTGGTCATCAGTATTTTTATATGAGTAGTTGGTTTAGTTCTACTTTCAGTTTCTTGTACAAAAAAATATAAAGTTAAATTTTTATGTAATTGTATTTTGGGTAGTCCATTTCTTTCACATATTTCTTTAATTGTTTATATTTGCGAGATATCATTCCCTTGTGTACTCTATTTATGTCTTCGGTTCTTGTCGACATCCCGGGTGTATTTGTAATTCCTCTCATAACTTGTCGCGGGCTGCCCTAGGTGACTGGTTCAAGGTCAACTCGTGCTGGTTCATGACAATCCCATTGATGGTTTCTATTATATAGGTGATTTGGAGGAGGATTTTCATGATGATCAGCTTCCAAGCCTGAGGAAAAGAAACATTAAGAGAGGAAACTGTATAGAGATAACGAAAAACTATTACCTACCTCTACATATGGAGACCCGATCATAAAAATTGATGAAATGAATGAAAAAAAATCAATACTACCCAATCTTTATTCCATGCTACTTGGAAAAATTTGGATTCTGAGGTTATACCTGAATAGTTTTCAAACTACTCTTTTTTTCTAAAGATGTAATTGACGAAACTATTCAGAATATTAATTCTACTGACAAAGGGGATGAAATAATGATGGAAACAACTCTAAAGGTGACTATTAATGTGGAAGAAGGCACATGGATTGATAAGAAGTATCTCTTCATAACATGGGTGTTTAAAAAAGGGTAAATCATCATTGATGAGTATATCCAATCCTTGGAAAATAAATTATCATGGGTTGATGATCATTTGATTAATGAACTCATTACTCAAGTATGATATATCTAATGGAAACATTTTAGTTTTATTGGTAATACTTGGTTATAATTTCATTTTAATGGATCAATTATTTCCTTTTTTCAATTAACTATTGTTTCTCAGTTTTTTCATAAAAGTGTTGGATGATAAAAAATTTAATTTTGAGTGGTAAATGTAATGGAATATAATATTGTTCTATCTAGTGTATTATCAAAATTGGAACCTTTTAACTGTGTATCTTATGGGTATAATATATATCAATGTCCTTGGGGGACCGATTATGTAGGGGTTGTAGAAGTTTATAAGAGAAATTGATTTCAATTGATGATTAAATCACTATAAAAGAAATATTAAAGGAATGATCTATTAAGTATTAATATGGTGAATCATGGATAAGGGTGTATAAATAATTTTAATTATTTATTTCTTATGTATTAATATTTAATAATGATATTCTACAATTGTTTTATTAATTATTTTTTAGATTACCATAATTATTAAAAAAATATAAAGATTGTGCTAATTTTCTTCAAAATATATCATTGTATGAAATATTAACATAAAAATTACAGATATAATCATGGGTTACTGTGTTTAAGGTTGATTAAATTTTCAGTCTTAGACATCCATTTTGAGGTTTTATGCAATAGTAGTTTACCCTGATAAAAGATATTTTATGAGGAATTTATGGAAATACTACCCGTTTATTTTGTATATGTTTTAGTAAAAAAATTGATGAGGTTGAATGCATTTAGATTTTTTGGTCATAATATTAATGTTATTGTTAACATCTTTGGTATACCATTTCCTTGATGATGAGAAAAATATTGGTTATTTCTATTTGGGATTTTTATAGGAAATTTATTAATATAATAATGGAACTTCCATAACCGATACACCCTATGACATGTTGTTTCATTAGGGATGGTCACATGGATTGAAACCACAACCAAAGGGTGACAATGGTTCATTGCCTTCATCTTTCATATATGATATCTCGGTTAATAGGAACATTTTTGTAAAAAAAATCATATAAATATTAATTTTATCAAATATTTTGAGTTAATTGATGATATTTGTAGTGATGTTTTAATATGAAGATATATTTATAACCATTAGGATTGACATATAGGATTAATTTTCAAAAATTCTATTACATTTTTAAAGAATCAAGTTGATGGGTTTTAAGGATTTGATGATTTTTAGTGGATTATTATTGAATTTACAGGTTACTATAGAGGTACTAGATATTGATTTATTAGGTTGGATAACTTGTTATATCTTTTATGGCTTTAGTCAATATATGATAAATAATTTTTTATACTTTTGGGGATTGTGTGATCCATTAAGAAGTTAATTGATCATTAGGAATGAAAAATTAATCTTGAATACTCATTATTTAGGGAAATAATGAGATTTTAGTGAAAATAAATAAATTTATAATATTATAATTTTCTTGTGTGACAAACGAAAATTCTAATGTAAGAACCTTATATATGACAGCGTAAATATAACATGACACCTCATGCGTAATATGATATAATACCAAGATACATTAAAATATATGTACCATTTTAAATAAATAATATATATTTTATATTTTTAAAGGATTATTACATTGAGTTATCTTTTGTTACATAAAAGAGATACATTCTTTGAAATATTACAATACACCCAAGACATGGTTTACAAAAAATAACAGATTATTAAATTAATAATATTCAATATAATAAAACATAACCTAGATGTGAAATTATCATTCATTAATAGTAACAAATAATTACATAAAATATATTTCAAAGAATCATATATGATTTATTTATAGACTAAAAATTATTGAATATATGAACCAATAGAATATAAAGGAAAGGATTTTATATAAAACCATTTTTTAGTTCAAAATGCATATTTATCCTTATAAATTAACGTAATAAATATTAGTGAATGGTTTTAATGAAATATATATTTTATATACTAAATAAAATATTTTTGATATTATTCCCAAGTATTTGATAAGCATAAGTTAACGGAAAACCCAATATTAAAAATAAAAATCAATATTTTTAATAAATGTATTTTTCCACCTTTTGATGGAGAATATATTTTATATAAAATTTTTGAACTTCTTATAAATTTAATATGTAAATGTAAACATCATATTTCTATGCATATTATAAAAATTAACTTAGGTTGATGTTTTGGTATTTTTTGATGATGTTTCATATTTTAATTACAAGTGATAAATACTAAAATTTAATTGAAATATTATTTTCAATCATATATATTAATAAGGATAAAATAAATTTTAAAGTGTTTTTAAAGATAAATTATATCATTTTCTTTTATAAATTACTAAAATTAATTTAAATAGAATCATTTTTTCGTCATAATTTAATATAAACACATAGAAATTTTTGGATGATTTTACATTAATGATTTTAATTGTAGTCCCATCTATAGGATTAAAACGAAATTAATTTATGACAATTATGTGATTGGAATTTGGAGAAAATTGATTTCATACCTGGAATCATAAAAAATTATCCATTATAACAATTTTATCTTAGTATTTTTCAGAAATTATTAGATAATGTAATTAAAAATATTCGTAATGATTATAGTTATATTAAGATTAATAAGGGATAAATCATATCCATAAGGTAGAAATAGACCCATAAAATTATCCATTGTCCATTTGGTGGCCATATGTAGACCCAATCCAACATTTGATCAAAATATAACCATTATCTATCCTCTTGAAATACAAATATGTGGATGGGGTTCCTTTTTTTGATGTATTGCAAGATAGATGTTTCTCATCCAATATAGAAATCCTCCTTTACTCGCACTTCATCACAGCTTCCCTGCCACATAAAATCATCCATTATCTTGAAAATTCACTACCAAAAAACCCCTCTTCCATCTTTAAGCCTCTATTGGTGTCGAGTGTTTTCCAAGAAAAATGATACATACAAACCAACGAAGTTACCCGATTATGAGGTATCACCTTCTGTCAATATCAATAGATTCATTTCTATTTTCCACCCTTCAAAATATCATTTCTATAGGATTATATATCAAAAAAAATTATTTATTATATTAACAATATATTAGTTAAAATTTTATACATACAAAAATACACACCTCTATCTAATGTGCAACCAATATACTATTTCTGTTTACGGATAACTACTTCCTCATGAAACGATGATTGTTAAATTTTTATTTACCACAAATCATGGTGGAAATTATGAAAAAAATCACATTATATATGTTTTAAATGGAATTTATAATTTCATTATTCTTTTGAATGTTTTATTTATAACATACATTTATGCATTCTATCTTCTATAAATATGATTATTTCATTTGAGGAATTGCTGACTACCGTACTCTCAAAGTAATATGACTCGTTCATTCCACCCATAGAACATATAAAAGCATGTTTTAGTAAAAACAATATATATATATATATAATATATTATAACATAATTATAATTTACATATTTATCACTTATATTTCATTCATTTAATTCAAATAATAAATGAAAGCAGCATTCAATCATACACTTAAAAAACGGTTTCCATGAATGGTATACTTCATTTTTAATCTCCAAAAATAAAGGACCGCTATAATTACATATATATTTAATAGTTATGATAATAAATTTATTTTTTACAATATGAATTTTTTGAAAAAATTATATAATTAAAATAAAAAACATGTACAATGTAAAAACATGCATGAGAAAAATAGGCAATTAAGACACAAAATAATTAAAATAATGAAAAATTGATAACAACCAGGGAATAAAATATATATATATATAACGTAATATATGATATTACTAAAATATGTGTAGTTAATTTATAATTTAGTTACATATTTTCGACCAATATACATAGTTATAAATACCACAAAACAATACTGTGATTAAGTTAAGGGATTTCCTTTTCACATTTTATATTGGGGATATAAATGTCATATTCACCACATACATCATTGATGTGGTGTAGCTAATACACCTTTCATTATATAATATAATGAATTATTTTATCATAATTTTATTTTAATTTTTGATTTGATAATTATAACATCTGGGCCATTTTATTCATATGAAATGGAATTTCATTTCCATTTACATATCATGAAGCATAATTATTATTATCCCCCAATTTACATTTTTTATATAGACATAATTTTTCATATTATATCATGAATCCCCGTATTCTCATGATATTATATACTTTAATAAATTTAATAAATTTCAATTTATTATGATTCAAATGTATCAATGTTGTATGGGACAATTCATATTGTTTAAAAATTATACTGCTTACAAATGTTCTAAAAGATTATCTGTGTAACTTTATTTCCTTTTGGGATTGTTGTACATACCTTTAAAAAATAAATTTATTGTTGTAATATTCCTTTAATATTTCTTTTAATATAAATATATTCATATATTTATTATAAATTTTTTCTAAAATGGGTATCATTTTACATACAGTGTTTAAATTCTGAGTTATTTGAGTATGTGGAGAATTATGGAAAAATCAGTATTTCTCATTAAATACTTATCTTTGATAAGGAATATTACTTATTTTTATTATAAAATATTAATAATGATTTAATTTATAAAATAAGGGTGGATCCTGAACATTATATATCCCCTCAATGCATCATTATATTCTCACGAGACGAATAAGTTGGCCTAATTAATCAAGTTTATATGCATTGATTTAATATATATCTTGAATTTTCATAACTGTATATGGTGTCATGTGACTTATAAATGATGTCTATTAAGAAATAATTACCCACATTTAGTTTAAATAATTATTTTACCATGATATATTCAACAATATATCTATGGTTGTAATTCATTACACTATATTGATTTATGGAATGTATTTTAGTTTAGCATATAGATATATAAATTAAGACATATCTAGTTGTGTAAATGGAATGTGGTCTTAGTTATATACATTTATATATATATTGAATAATTATTTCTTCTATTTTATTTACCCATATAGAGTATTTTATCTCCCATATATCATATTTCTTTCCCCAAGTAAGGAAGAAGAATTAGAATAAGCTTTCATTAATTTTATTTTATGTATGTTCATTGTGTACCATGATTCTTCTTCAATTTTATTGGTAACATGTATATAATCTGGAATTAAAATACTATTAAACTAATTGGTCCATTGATATTATATTACTTTTAATTTTTCTAATGTAATAAAAAAATTCAATGGCTCTGGGCTTTAGGGGTGTTGCATTATCATTAGAAGAAATGGTGGTTTAGAAATAACATTCGAAATAGGATTCAATAATCATAGATCAGGGAAATTACCATATGAAAGAAATTGAGTACATGTATTTATAAAATTCTATGATTATTGGTTAGATATATATTATTTTTATATTCCTTGATATATATGTATATTAAGATTCTAAAAGTGTTCATGGATCTTGAATTGATATACTGAAGAGTAATAACATCTACAAGATGGTATATGCCAAACTCGACATACCATTATACCCAACAATAGTACATAATGTGTACCTAGTATAACACTACATGTGGATATTCTTAGGATAATTAACATTTTATTAACCTAAAATTATAAAGGATTTTAATGTAATGATTTCCAAAAAGTAACCCATGTTAATTATTCTAGGATTTGTGATACATAATTTTATGTTATGTAGAATTCCATAATCATATTAATAAATATATTATAATTTTATGATCAAATATATTATAATCTATTATCTAGAATAGGTACCTATATGAAAAATGTGTTTCAACACTCATTGTCAATTTAGAGGTTTCCTTGCTGATAAATAAAATTAACTAGTATTAGAACAAAACATGTTATGGATATATTAGGGTAGTGAAGTTAGGTTATGAAAAATAACATTTCTCGAATGGATAACCTATTCCCTGGAAATAATCTCCTCTGTTGGAATGCTTTATGCAGATGAATCCCCCATCATTTAGTGATACTACTAAGCCAATTGTAGTCGAGCAATGAATTAAATATCTAAATAAGATATTTACTCCTTTTTTTGTAGCTAAAAGGAACAGTTCCACTTGCATAAAATGTTAACCATGGTAATACTGATCAATTGTGGTCCTGGATCCAAAATACAATGGATGAAGATGAAATATAACTCTTTTAATGGAGATTTTTTAAGAAACCAGTTTTCATTAAACACATCCCTCTTGAATAGTAAATATAGATGAACAGAATGTTACTTGTCTTAAAGATAATGTAATAAGATATTGTTTTATGTTCAGTAGGTACCTTTAAAATGTTAGCAATGTATTCTATAGATTATATATAAAACAAAGAGATCAATATTGAACACCTCATTGAAGGACATCTATCTTGTTTCTAAAGGGTGTAAGTATCTCGTAACATTTCTTAATAAGGAAAAAATAGTGTTTTTTTGGATATTAAGGAAGAGAAATATTTATCTATGTCCAATGTATTAAAGGAAAACAAGTAAAAAACGGTATTTAAAAAAAAATTAATAATTTAAAGAGTCAATAAACATAAAGGGAAATAATGATTATCCAACGTTTGATAAATAAAAAAAGAATTACCATTTTAATCGCACGAAATAAATGGAATTTTGTTATAATTTTTTTAGAAAAGGGTGCTAATTAAAAATAATTCAAATGGATGAATGATACATATGTGAGGAAATGTTGTAATATGAATATTATATCACCAAGTGTTAATAAAATATAACTTTGAAGAAGATACAAGATCAAGGTCAAGCATATTTTATTAACACAACCAATGTTTAATGATTAATTTACTTATGTATTTGGATGGAATAAATATGTTGCAAAAGTAATTTATTTATTATTTTATCATAAATTGATATATGAAATATATTGATGTACTACATTACACTGTCATTATGAATTTTAGAATCAAATTCAAAATTTTAATAAGAAAGGTTACTAAGTAGAATTTAAAAAATTTCATAAAACACATGATTGGGTGAAATGAAACCCTTAATATGTTCTTCATGTTGAGATAGTGAGGATTAAATGAATGAATTGGATATATTTTTACTACCTTAATTACTTATCATTATTTCTTATATGATATCATTGATGGAGTTTACAACGCTACTGGATTTAAAGGATAAATGAAATAACATGTGTCTTATTTTGGTAATAATGAATAATGATTTTTTCAAATAGGGTCTTATAGTAATTCCGGGTACTACCATATTTTTATAGGATAAATTATAATGATACTCACATATTTGGTATGTAATGATAAAAAAATACTTCATATTGATTGATGACTAATTATATGTTTCTTTGGTAAATTAACTGACATCCCATACAAAGTGTTGGATCATAATATTTTTGAAAAATAATCTATTTGAAAAATGGGTTAAGAAGATCATATCTTTATATTTAGGGGTTAATGTATTACATCCCCATATGATGCATCATTTTCTAATATTTGAATAAAAAATATGTAAAGGTGTCTTCAATGAAAAAAATTATGTTTAGAGAAACATATATTTACTTACATACTTATATAGTGAAAATAATACCTTACCTATAGAGGAAATGAGTTTTTGACCAAAAATGTTTTCCTAGTGCCTTAGATTCCGAGGTGTTCCAATTGGCCCTTAGACCATTGATGATTTATGGTCTTGTGATTGTTTACTTCCAACTAACCAAGTCTTGTATCACTCTTCATTATAACATTATTGTAATATTTTTCCTCTATATCCAGGTTTCAATTTCTAACCTATGTTCTCCCATTAGGGAACATAGTTATGTGAACGTTGTACTTTCATTTCTATATTTTTATGAATATTTGAAATTTACACTGTTAAAGACATTGGTATTTCATTTTTGTAATTTTTAATCCTTATATCACATAGATAACATATAAATGGAAAGAATCTAATTTATTTATGTTTGGGGTAATGTAACACGCTAAAATTATAATATATATACATTATAATTGATATTGTGCATGACATACAACACTAGGTGTGTATGGTGATATAATACCCTGGTACATTAGAATATATTTAATATAATAAATATATTGAATATAGTTTATAATTTATAATTCAAGAAATGCTAATTAATTTGGTGTAAAATACAATAGATACTTTCTTTGATGGAATAATTTACATGAATGACCTATTTTATGAAATAATAATATATTATGAAAATATGATTATTTAATATAATAAGTCATATCCTAGAAGTTAAATAAGCATTTATGTTGAGTATTAACTAACAGATGAAATTATATTGTTTATAATAGTTTATTAATAATTTATCCATGAAAAATTAATTAATATATGAACCAACTAAATAGAAATTTATTTTTTCATATTAAACCATTTTTATATTCATTAAGCGATTTTATAGTGGAGAATTAATGTAATAGAAATCTGTGAATGATTTTATTTAAATATATATGTTATATATAAAATTTTTTTCCAATCCAATGGATATGAAAAGAATTATATAACACCTAACACAATATTTAAACTAAAAATAATTATTAATTTTTATTTTAGATTTGGTGCCTCTTTATGGATAACCAATTTTAAATAAAAATTGTGACCCATTAATAAATTTAATATTTAAAAGTAAATAAAATATTTGGAATTTCAGAATTAAAATTTTCTTATGTTTTTTCTGAGATGTTTAATTTTTCAATGAAAAGTGACATTATTGAAATTTAATTCAAATGTGATTTTTATTTTAAATATTTAATTAAGTTAAAATATATTTTAAATTGATTTCAATTATTATTTATATATTTTTCTGTAAATTAATCCAATAGATTTCTATATAATAAAATTCAATTTGAAATTGACTATAAACACATAGTAAACTATAGGTAATCTTTACATTAAAAACTAACATTGTCGTCCTATCTACATGATTAAATTTAAATTCTTTTCTACCACATATTTTATTGGAATTTTAATTATTGGATTTCAGATTTTTAATCCTCATAATTTATAATTTCAAATAAGGTCAACATATATTGTGGTCAAAACGCTTATGAAAGTAAACAAATTTAATTACAATGATTAAGGTTAAATTTAGCTTAATAAGGAACTAAATAGTATTATTATTACCCAAATTGACATATAAACTTGACCAAAATCCATTATATTGACTTATATAGACCATATCCATCTTTGGATTTACATTGGACAATTATTTATCAACATTAAATAAAAACATTGTTGGGTATCCTTCTTTTAAAGTATGAAAAAATTCACATTCCCCATCTATTATCAAAGGTGTCCTTTCCCCCAACTTCCTAAAACCCATAAAACCACATCAGTAGGAACATGTTCTTCCCAATTCTCTCCATAAAATCCCTGCCTTTTTCATTAAAATATTTCTTTGTATATAAATTCATCCAAGAATTTTTTTTGTATAAACCAAAATAAGAAACCCAACTAAAAGGAAACATTTCAATCAAGATATACATTTTCGTTACAATTAATATTTTTATGTTAATTATTAAAACTAAACATAGATAATTTACCATATAATGGGTAACAAACCTATTTATTTTGGGTACGAGGAACTACTACCTAATGAAATGATGATTGTACAATTTTCCATTACCACTATTCATTTTAGCCATTATAATGGAATCTATGTTTATATATTCATCATATTATTTTTTTAATTTCACATTTTTCATTAATTTTATATATTACAAATATATTTAGTCATTCTTTCTTGTGTAAATATGATAAATTTGATTGAAGAAATGTAGACTAACACCCATAAAAGAAATATGACTTATTCATTCCATGAATGAAATTTATTAGGTAATGTTTAAAAAATTGATGTAACTTATATAACTTATACATGATACTATAATTATTATAAATGTGTGTTTCATTATTATTTTATTATATTAATTCAAAAATGGAATGAAATTAGTGTTCATGCGTATGTACGACTTAGAATTCCATGATTGGTGGACTTCATTTATAATCCCCAAATATAAATGACTAAAATAAATACATATATACTAAATATTTATGATAATTAAGTAATGATTTAAATTCTTTTCACAACTAAATACAAATTTAACTAACAGGGACAATATGTAACAAATTTAAACATTATTCAGAAATGTACACAATTAAGAGAATAAATAATAAAAACTATTAAAGAGTGTTAACAAACGTGTCAAAAAATAGTGCAAGAAGTTAATATATAAAATTATTTAAATGTGTATTGTTCTGGTATATGTTAATAAAATATATTAATAAACAATAAATTAGGTTAAATATTATTCAACAATAGTATGGTTTAGGTAAAGGATGTCTATCTAGAATTTTACATTAGTGAAATAAATGAAATATTCACCACTTCTTTGTTTTATGCACCAATTCACTTTTATTTGGTGTATATGAAACATTTTTCATATTTTATAATGAATTCCATTATTATAAAGATATTATATGTTTTATTTAATAGAATTACATTTTAGAGATTATGAATTTAATTATTCAATGTGGTATGGGACACATTAGAATGATTAAATGTTATTTTCCCAAGATTGTTCTTAAGGATTTTGATTTCAATATCTTGAAATTTAGTGATTATAAACCCTATTTCAAAAAATCACACTATTTTAATAATTTTTAATTTTAATTATACCTGAATTATCATATTTTCATATGATGGGTAGTTTTAGTGACTAAACAATATATAATTTTACATACAATGTTAATATTGATTGTTATTTGAGTAGCTCTAGAATAATTGATAAATATGTTTTTCTCATTAAATACGATTATTCAATAAGGAATGTTATTTATTTTGATTATTCGATAAGATCAATTATTTGGATTGGAAATGATTAATGGGTTATGCAATTTATATATTCCCTCTATTCATCAATATATTCTCATTAGATTAATATTTTTGAAATTTTAAATTGGGATCTCAATATGGATTTAATATGACATGTGGAAGGCCTTAATAGTATAGGATTTCATAGGGATTACACATGAGTTCTATTAAGAAATAATTCACATCATTTATTTTGTGTTATTATTTATACATAAAATCCTGTGTAAAAAAATATATGGCCATAAGTAATTCACACCAAAATAATTTATAGTTTGTTGTTTAGTTTCATACCATCACATTTTAATTATTCCTTACCTAGTTGTGTAAATTTAGAGTGTTCTATGTTATTTACCATTTTATATAAAGGGATTCATTATTTATTCCATTATATTTACCCTGAATGAGAATTTTAGATCGTAATTATTATGTTTCTTTCCCATGAATATAATGAGGACTTCGAATAATCATTCAAATATTCAATTTAGTCTTTATATAAACTCCAAAACATTAAGAAAATGATCATGAACGAAATACAATAATTTTACCTGCATATCGAATTAAAATTTAATAACCTAATTAATCATTTATTTATGGTTTTTGGTTCCTTAGATTTCTAGTTATCATTAAATTTATTATGATCGATGAACTATATCACTCTATATAATTATTTTTGATTTTCTACCATGCATATATTTTTACATGCCAATAATTATCTGTTACTTGGAGATGTAATACGAGTTATTCAAGAAAATATTCACAGTTCCCAATTATCTCTTATCCAGAGGATTTTATACTAACCCTATTTATCATGTAGCTGTAAAGAAAATGTTTTTTAAATTTTTAGACGAGTTAATATTTTGATCAAGATAAAATTTTGAGGACAAGATTTATTTATTGTTGATATAATGTAATTCGACAATATATTAATATAATAACCTTATACTATTTATAATATATAACAAGAAACACTGATAAAATAGGAAAATGTTTCAGCATTATTATTTTTGATATTTTTCATTTTTAAAATAATTTCAACTTATTAGACATCATATTGAATGTGAAACCCTGTGTTTAGTTGAATCATGTAGTATTATTATAATATTACAATTTATTTAAAACTATTATAACCCTACCATTAAATTGGATTGAATTAATTTCATTAACTAAATTAAGAAATACATCTAAATTTTATTCTCCATAAAAATGTATTTATAAATTCTTAATAAATAGGAATCAATTTTTAAATAAAATATTTTTTTTCGGAATTTTTTTATTACTCATTTTTGTAAAATATTATAATCCATTTTTGTACATTTTAAAATTTTATGTTCTAAAATTACTATCAATTTTTAAATCATCATATTGATATTATCTTTGGGTCACATTTGGGAATTTTTAAGAAAATATTGATTCATCGGTTAATAGTAAAGAATTAAATTTTTTTTCTACTTATGATTTAATTTTAATAAATTAATTCCATTTTTTAATTTTATTTAAAATAACCATAATCATCATTCTAATTTTAATTTAATTTATATTACCACCAATAATTTTTTTATATGATATGTATATATATATTTCCATGTTATTAATTTTTTATTCATATAATATTAATTTCAAATCATACAATTAACATTATACAATCCTTTCATTGAGAATTACATTTCATGAAAAGCGAATTAGTTTTCACATTTTTTTGTATTATATTAAATTGAATTATTAAACTTCTGTTAGTCTAATGTGGAATAATATATAATATATTTTTAATGAGAATAATTTAGAATATAAAAAAAAAGGTAAAATTGATGTTTAATATTAATGAATAGTTCATCTATTAAAAATTATTTACCATGGTTAAGGTAAAAACATGTTTACCTAGGATTATACTTAAATAATAATGTTTAAAATCTAAAAAAATATATATAATTATTATTTCATGGTCCTATTTATACACTATATCTTTTAATATATGAAAATGGTCCATTTTTGAGACATGAGGCATGCGAATAATGATTGTATCACATTATCATATTTTAATTACAATTGTGTCCTCTCCCCCTCTTATAAAAGGCCACCCCTCTTCACTATTATTCAAACTTCTAAACCCTATTTTACATCTTATTCCCTAAAAAAGCATGCCTAAAATTCACTTTAATCATCGTATATACATTGGTTAGGTCAGAAAGCTATTCTAGGAAAGCTATATCTAAAATACTAACAGGTATTTTTGAAGAAGTGATACAATACACTTCATGTTTTAATGAATAATTTCTTCTTACACATACCTATAATATTATTAAAATATTATAATATTATAAAAATAGTATATGTTATATACTAAGATTTTATTCTATTAATTACCTAATTTATATTCATCTCTACTTTTGTCAAATGCGAAAAGAAACCACTGATCAAGTGTATGATAGATTATCCCATCACGGGCCGATGTAATTCGTTATCTTAAACCATAAATAAATGATTGATATAATGATGGAATTAAAATATTTATATTATATTTATCTAATTTTAGTACTTCTATAATTATTATATGACATAATATTTATTAATTTCAATTGCATGATGGGATATTATAATGTTTCTTTTATGTATTACGATCTAAATTATCTGGAAGTGATGTCATTAATTTTTCTCTTACATTTTACATCAAATATGGAGAGGAAATATTTAGTGAATGTATATTATATTTATGAACTAAAAATACTTATATAATTATAATTTCTTAGTTAACTTCTTACTCTCCATTCTACAGAAATATGATAATGTCACTTGTGTGTACAACAGAAAACAATCTCGTAAAGATATGTAAGTCTTTTTGACATATGATTTACATGGAAGGTATAAATGATAAATGAATTTAACATATTCTATTTATATGAAATAATATTGAATAATTAAATTTTATATTTTATTTAAATTCATTTCATCCTATTCATATAAAAAATGGAAATGTTGTTCATGCGTATGTACAGCCTGCCATATCCACGAATGGCATAGTGAAATTTATATTTCTAACAATAATAACATACTATCCATAAATATTTATAAAATATATATAATATTTATATATTGTTTTAATTTCAATATATTATGAAAAAATTATCAAATTAAAAGGATTAATAATAATAAATTAAAATATATAAGAAAAAACAAATTTGTTAATAACCTAAACAGAATTATAACATTGGAAAAAAAATTAATGAATGATAACAAGTAAATAATAATTTTAATTATATATGTACTTATGTTTCTTGAAAATATATTTTCTGAAACAATATTTTTAAAAATGTGTTCATAATATATGAAAATAAATTCAAGATTTATATAAAGGGATTTAGAGAATCTTTTTTATTTCTAAGAGACACATGTCTTATCCTAAACTAGTTTATTTTTATCATGGTCTATATAATAACACCTTACGTGGTATATATTGAATAAACATTTTATCATGATATTTATTTGTTATTTTTTGTAATCATTCATTCATTGGTCTTATGATTTATTTTCGTACCAAACTGTTAATGATTTATATGAAAATCTCTTAAGTATCGGTATTGATTGTGAATATTTTTACAATGCGGAATTGTTATGATCTACCTATAAAAAATCTCATTAATATTTTACTTATTTTGTTATTCATGATAATTTATTTTAATAAATTATTTTTTCCTCTCTTTTGAACATAAAAATATTGTGAAATTATTTTTAATAAAAGATGTCTTCATTTCTCCCTCATGTCAAAAAATATATCACATGGAAAATAATTTTTGGAAAAAATATATAAAAATTAATAAAATGACCCAAATTAAATATTAATGAACTTGTTAGTAGTTTTAATTTTTTTTAATGAGTATTTAAAGGAATATATTTATCGTTTCTTGAATGAGTCACCTTTTACATTTCATAAATTTGAGTGAATCTTGTGTTTTCTAACTTCTAAAAAATTATAATTCTTTACCAATTATCATGTAAACTCATTTTTTGATGAATAAATTATTAGATTAAAAGGGTATCTCTAAAAATAACATTTTCTCATATATTCTTCATATTTCCAATAATAAATGTTAATTTAGAAGTTAAAATTGTAATTTCCAGAAGAATGTATTTAATGATAATTTTTTTGTACATCTATTCAACAATGAAAAAACCCTGAATAGTATATAATAATTGTAGATACTATTTTTATATATATTACATACAAAACATTATCACTCCACATTACATATATTGGGAAGCACATACATTATGTTTATTTCCAAAACTACTTCATTATTACATTTCCTTTTATTATGATATGTTGCAAGATTATGTAACCAATTTTATTTTTATTGGAAATTATTATTTTAGTTTATGATATTGATTTATATTATGTGTTATGAATATTTATGAACATGTTATTGAGGGTGAACCTAGATAGAACTCTAATTCATTTGATTAAGCTTTTGTCTCATGATGCATCTTGGTTGGGATTAAGGGATATCCAAAATTATTATTGGTCATTATCCACAATGTGATATTATCTACCAAATTAACCTAGAATAATGATTATTTCATGTTAAATATTGATTCCAAACTTCCTATTATTCCATGATCTTATGATAACATGTTCTTAATGACACACTTATATGTGTTTACTCATTAATTATAACAGTTCTAGTTGTTATGAATAATTGTTTTCAAATAAATTAAAATTATTTGATGGTTTTCATTACATGTAACACAATGTTAAGCATAAATTATACACAATACATACATAATATCATGATAAAAACCTATTTTTAGATTTCAGTCCATTAAATTCATTGATTATGTTTTTTTAACACACAATAACATGATCGTTTCATATTTTTCGTTACATTCAAGACCATGATTTATCAATATATAATATACATTTAACATTATTAATAATTACGAGTTTTATCATCTAATCATTTGAATTGAAGTAATGTATAAGGCAAGAAAAATTACCAATATATTTTATTCAAAATTTTATTTATTATTTACTAATTACAATTAAAATAATCATCATTTAAAAGAAAAATAATTTTTCATCGGAGAAAAAAAAATTCGTTAAATGTTTTGCTAATCGAGCTTCACACAAATATTTTAAAATCAAAATTTACAAGATTTAGAAATTTTTTTCCAAAATATAAACTGAATTTTTTAATTCTAATATCAAAATATTATTATGGTGAATTTTTTTTATTTTAATGATTGGATATATTTTGGATGAATAGTGAAAAAACTAAATTCTAATTAAAAGCAATCTTTTCGGTTAAAAAATATATTATTGTAAAATATATTTTAATTTGGTTTTCATTTCACAATAGTTAAATTATAAATCTATTCATCCATATTAAATTATTATAATCAATATCATATTAAAATGGAAAATAAATACATAGTAAAAATTTTATAGTTTTTTTCTTAAAAATCATGCTTTTTTGTCAAACATATGGGAATAATTTTGATTTAAATTTATTCGAT
Source organism: Viscum album (assembly GCA_963277665.1). Lineage (NCBI taxonomy): Eukaryota > Viridiplantae > Streptophyta > Magnoliopsida > Santalales > Viscaceae > Viscum > Viscum album. The sequence goes on along the minus strand of OY728161.1, from coordinate 573,283,564 downwards.
TTAAAGGTGTTAAATTTATAAATAATTATTCAATATTAAGTATATAAAAAATATATATTGGTAATAAGTAATTTTTTTTCTAACATGATTAGTGGCAATAGTGAAAATTAATAATATGGAATAAGGTAAAAAAATGTTTACATAGTGATTAAACAATGAATATAATGTCTAAAATGACGTACCCTTTTTCTAGACCCCGTTTTCTGGCCATATATCTTACTGTTTAAACCTAAAAATGAATTTTATGATTCGTTGGGATAGTTATGCATTATATGAACAATTCATATAATTTATGTAATGAAAAGGATAATAAATTTTGGTTCATTAATTTCGATATGAACAATGATTTATCACAATGAAAAGAATTACATATATTTGGATATAAATATTATTTTAAAATAAAAATAAATTTTTGGAAAAATAATAATTAATAATTAATTGTTTGTGATGAAATAATTAAATATTTATAAAAATAAATACTAACATAATAATTATCTAGTTACGAATAATATAAAATAAATAGTACTAAAAATGTTATATGAGAATAAAATTGAATGAATAATAGGGTTTAAATTATTTTATAGATAAAAATATCATGGTACATAGGTGTGAACATAATTTAAAAATATTCCATAATATTCATTATATTTTTAAATTCAAACTATGTAAAAATGTCAACATTGAAATTAATTTCATTTTGTAAAAATTTCTTTTTTAGTAATTGATTTTAAATTACCAATAATAAAATCATCTATAAAGTATTTTTACAATGTTCCTCTCTATAAAATATTGTACTTTAATGGAAAAAAATCTCTTACAATTATCATATTTATAATTAAAAAATTAATGCTCATTTTTCAAGGTTAACATTAATGTAGTGTTTCTGTATATTACTTCTACTTTTGAAAACAATTAAATATCGTCCAAAGTATAACTTTTATATTATAAATTACATTTAATATATAGAATAATTGGTTTGAAAATAATATACTAAGGAACATTTTATTTTATCCTTATAGGAAAAAATATAATTAAAATAGAAAATTAGTTATCATAATGAAATTCCAAAATAGAAAATTAGTTATCATAAGTAGTACATATGTTCAGCTCTGTATCCAGTGCATATTGAAGAATCATCCAAATCATAGAGATGAATCTTGGACCTCGATCAGATAAAGTCGACGGTGGTACTCAATGCATCCTTACCACATCAATGATGTATATCCATACCAGTTGATCTAGTGGGAAATCCTACTGAATTGTAATGAAGTGAGCAGACATATTATGATGATCCAAAACAACACTAATAGCATTGTTTCCTTTGGATTTCCTTGGAAGTCCAGTAACAATGTCTATGGAGACGTTATCCCGTTTCAATGCTATTATGGTTAATGGTTGCATTTCCCCTTAGACTTCTTCCTTTCATCCTTCACTTGCTAACATACCAGGAACATTAATATATACTCATCGATATCCTTATTCATGTTATCCCACCAATAATGATCATGGATATCTTGATACTTCGTTGTTTTTCCTATGTGAATGGATAAATTTAAATATTTGTGTCATTAAAATGTTCAGTCATTATCTCTGGATGCGATGGAACAAATATTCTTGACCCAAATCTCACAATTACATTTTAGTTGACATTGAACTCTGAGGATATCATTATTCTGATAAATTCCACCCTCTTCTAAATTCTCACATCATCCTTTTCAGGGATCTTTAACTTTTCCAAATGAGACCGTTGAGTAATAAATTATGAATATATTGATTAAGTCCCATTATTTAATATTTCCATGTCTATCTTAGTCAATACTAAGAAGATTAGATCCTTTCCAATTCTAGCCAACTATAATTTCATTGGGACCTTTCTACTTAGAGCATCAAACACATTGTTTGTTTTCCCAGTGGGGTAATGAATTGAGCAGTCATTGAATTTGATCAGCTCTAGCAATCTATGTTGGTGCATTCAACTCTTTAATTATGAATATATACTTGATGATTTATTGGTCTGTGTATATTTCATAATTCGCCACAAAAAGGTTGTGCTTCCAAATTTTTAATGTTAAGATCACTTCCTCTAACACCTGATCATGCGTGGGTTATCCATGAACAATAGAAAATGAATTTTTCATTTTTTACTCAAATTACATCAATTGTATCATTATTAATGTTTCAAGATTAACATTCCCACATACATAAATATGTGATAAAACACTTCTTGATGGTTACCCTAATGATTTAATATCTTTTCTAGTGGGGACTCAATGTTAATAGAAATCGTGAAAGATATACTAATAGGATATAAATTTAAATACATTATTAAATACAATACATTGATGTGGTCATTACATATAACTCATTCATCATTTTCCATATTATCGTAGAACATACCAAGATCTATTGATTAAGGAAATTTTTTATGCCTGTCATTCTTCTCATCAAATTCAGTAGAGAATTGTCTTGGATAATGCACGCCTTCTCCTCAATTTTGACATTAAATGGTGTAATATACCTTAGATAGATATTGTTTTTCATATATCAATTTATACATTATTTAATGTCAATTGTATACTTGGTTCCCTCCATTTCAACACATAAAACATCTCTTAGTCCTTTTTTAAAATTTCATATGGTTCCTCTATCCACCTTTGTTTCACAAAAGAAATTGGGCATTCCTTCCGTTATCACCTTTATTATATGGTCTTTCATGATATGTCATCATCCTTTTTCTGGATATCCTTGGGAATTCAAAAATGAACTAATTATTAATTGTTATTTTTTATACCTGGTTTGTCATAATCACTATATATCGTAATTTATCACCCATTTGATTTTGAATATTGTTGGGACACTCATAATGTTTACCCTCGCAATGATTTTTATCCATATTACTCATATTACTGGAATTTTCTGTAATTTTAAGAACATTATGGGTAACAAAAAAATGGGGTATCCAAACATAAAAAGAGGTAAATTATAAATTACTTTTATTTCCTCTACTTATGAATTTATAGGATTCAATATATGTTATCCCTGATCGACTTCACAACTTATATTCATAGTTGGAATTTCTCCATTAATAATGGTTAATACCATGCTCATGAATTTACCAAATCATATCCCCCGAGAGTGTCATAACCCAAAGTGCATCAAGGTCCATGGTAGTGTACTAGGATACCCCAGGTAGAGCCCAAAACTCGTTGTCAGATTTTTGACTCCTGTGTACATCTGTAACAGATCTCCTTCTACCAGCTCATAACTAGACAGAGATGTATTTTATTGATCAACCACTTAATAAATATTCATCAAAATTTATAGATGTTTTTATTATACTTAAACATATGCCTACGTATTTTATTAGGGATTTTTAATAATAATCCCAAAATAACTAAACCCATCCCTTGATAGAAACAATAAGATCCATGCTTTTTATTCCACTAATAAAAATTATTTTTTACATATTTTTTTTACAAAACACAACATTGAGGTTCGATAGGTCTACTATATTTGAGGAATAGGAACATTACATAATAGATTAAAACATAAAACACAACACCTTATTGAAAACATATTTTACATGAGCACATCATTCCTCTATACATAACATTGCATGGGATAACCTGAGGAAATTAATAAAAATGGGTGAGCTATAAATCCCATTTAGGGTGTAAAAGAAGAATAAAATGACTAATACAATAGATGTTAGGAAATAAGAATATCAGTGGATTAGAAGAGAGACATTAACATAAAGGCATGATATAGCATAACTATCATAACATGGAAATGTGCCAACAACACTTAACATGGTATTATAATAAGCCATGGCTCATTCCACATTAAGAATGACTAAACCCTAATTAAAATTAAATTAACATCATTTGAAACCCATTTAAATTGAATTATCATGAGTAAACCATCATTTCACTTGATTTATCTTGATTATAATCTTTACCCAATGAATTTGAGTGCTATCAGGGAACACCCTACTTAAAAATTTTATTTCATACATAAGTGTGCCACGTGGATCATACAACATGGTTTCATTAAACATAATAATTTATTACATGATAATGGAATGTGGAATAAATACAAGAAATTCTATAGTCAATATGTAAATGTACATAAGGGATAACACCCTTGATATAGAAATGGGCACGATATTCACTACCCAATGAATTTGGCTTGAGAAAAATCGTGTTCAATTTCGGAAACATTACTACATGACATAGGAATTCATAAAAATGATTGATGAGAGAGAAAGGTTTTTTCATAATATGTACGTTAAATGTACAGTAATGGGTTAATATAGATACACACCCCAAAAAAATAGTTGAATTTAGATTCATAATATAAACCAATTTCTTGAATTTGAATGAGACGAGAGGAATTCCTTAAAGAATTTTACAATGTTAACATGTTTACCTAGAATTCAGTAATGAGAGAGAAAGGGGACTATCATGATTTCAAAAATAGTAAGTGGAATATAAGGTAGGTGTGAAATCATAACCAGACATTTTTAATTGAAATTAAAATATTATTACAACATAAATAATCTTAGATAAAAAAAGAACTGTATGAATCCCTTACTGAATATCGGCATGGTAACAAGTGTACATGGATGGAATAAATTATTGAGAAAGAGATATATAATTATTATAAAAAACGAGGCATGTATAGGGGAGGTGTCAATTTATACCCCCAGTATTATTATTTAAAATTTCAGTGGTATAAGGGCATAATTAAATTTGGACAAAAAATGAGGAAGGAAGATATCCCTTTTTTGGAAGTGTGATCCCAAAGGCTTAGGAGATGAATGAGAGAGGCTTCTTGGGAGATTTTTGAAACATCGGAGGATTTTAGTGAAATTATTGATGATGTTGGTCGAGCTAAAAATGATTTCAGTGAATAGTAAGTGGTATGGTGGGTCGGATTCTATTAGAAAATAGAGGAAATTAAATATTATTTAGGTTTGAGACACAACACATTAAACTTATCAAAACCACAATCCTTCCCATGTTTCCTTCCTATAGATTTTTACAATGTGGAGTCAATTTTTTTTCTATAAGGCCTATTGTAAAAATTCTTCAAATAATATTCTTTCGTATTTAGAGGTGAGTCACACCCTCAAGGAAATCATTTTAAAATGTTAATGTGTTTTATAACTATTAGTGGGTCCACAAATTTTTAATAAAATAAATAAAAAACCTAAAATCACACTATTTTAATGGTAAAAAATATCTTTTACGAACATAATGTTTATAGTATTTCATTACATCCTTATTGGGTCATTATAATGGCATAAAACACATTATATATCTAAAGGATATTTAATTTTTACCCAAAAATTCGACTGTCTCAAAAAATTATGATAAACTCACTGTGGGATAATTTAAACCTCTTAATTCAAAAAATAATATTCATTTAATCTAAATAATTATTTGTATATGTGAATCTTTACTTCAAAAAATTCTAACACTACTCTAAAATTCATGGGTTTTGACAAAAAATGGCTTTCAAACAATAATAAATATTTCAGTTGTATTCATAAAAAATAAATGACAAATTATTTAATAAAAATTAAATTACTGATAATATTTTTCTAAAATATTTTATAATTAATAAATCTATTAATTCATAAAAATATATTTCATAATGATTATTATGTAAAAATATTATTTTTTTCTTAAAAACTATATACAATGTAACAATATTAATATGAATGTATTTTTTCTATACAAAAATAATATACACAATCCTAGTGCTATGGTCTTGTTACAAAACACCTAATAACACCCACATAAGACCCATGTGTATGGTGTGCAATGGTGACATACTCTTGTGGTGTCTTGGATAACATCGTTTAGGTGGTAATCCCTATCAACATCCACATCTCCTATATGAGGTTTTTTTCGAGCATAACTTGATTAATCTTGGCATGGGCTTGGTCAAGAGTGAATCCCAATAATTGTACCTCCTTTCAAAGCTCCAATAAATGGGCTTTGTATGTATAATTCATTCTATATGTGGCAATCTTTTCCTGTTTCTGAGTAAATTGTATTTTTTAAAGACGTAAATTAATACTAATCATTTTATCATTGTTTAACGGCTATAGTATCAATGGTCACAATGCCTAAAAAAATTTTAAAACACAAAAACATAAATCCAATGATGTTAATAAGTTTATTATATCAGTAATAAGACATTTAATTAGATCAGGGGGAAATTTCAGTAATGAATGTATGGGTTGTTACAATTATTTAATCTATTATAATATATTATTTATTACAATAATTTATTAATCCAATTTGATCAATTAGCTAATAACAACATTCTATATTAATTAAAATAATATTTAACTATTCCAAAATTCACAATCCTAATATCCAAAAAATAAATTCCACATTTAATTATTAAAATTCAATCAATTAAATATCTGAAATTCCATAATTCCATAATTAATTATTTTACCCAATTAATTAATTAAATTTAAAAACTCAATTACTATTCATATGAATGACATTATATAATTGCATACATGTAATTGAAGATAATAATATATGATATGAATAATATATCACCTACCTGAATATTGATGATAAATTATCTCCAACAAAAATCACTAATTTAAGTAGAACAATGATGAAGAAAGAAATCTATAATGATAATATAAATACTGTAACACACCAATAGAATTTAAATAAAAATTAATTATTTGATATCTTGTTTTTTAAACTCAATAAAAATAATTATTTAATTAAAAAATATAGTTTAAACCAAAATATAACATATACTGTTTTGTATTAAGATTATGATTTTAAATAAAATCGATATATAACAAGTAATTACATATAAATATGGTATATATATATATAAATTTGTTTTATAAAAAAAATTATGTTTAACTATTATTTAACTAAAAACATGATAAACATGAAAATGTAAATAAATTTTTAAAATATATGCTTCATAATATATTTACATATGATAAATATATATAAAAATTATTTTATACATAGATATTAAAAGTTAGAAAATTAAAATATATGTTTCAATTATGAAAATTATAATTCATTAATGTGATGTTTAAATTAATATTATTTTGTAATGTTTTGAAATAAAATATATTGACATAATGAGTCAAATTTATAATTAAAAATAAAAAATAGATTAAAAAAAACTTATTATATTTTTATTTGTTTATAAATAAATATATATATATATATATATATATGATAAGTTAAAAGGGACTAATTATACAAAAATTTTATATGATAATAATAAACAATTAGTTTTAAATATAAATATATATATAATTTAATTTTTTTATATTTATATATATATATATATACCGAAATAAGATAATAGATAATAAAACATTTTAATAAAATGGTGAAATACAAAAAATATTGAGAATGAATGATGGTAGAATTTTAAGGGTTTCATTGTTTCGTGATTTTGAGAGTCGTCGAGAGGGTTATTTGAGTGAGGTTACGAGATATGTGTTGAGTCTGTGAGTCAAAATTAGAGAAGGACACGGAGCGGAAGAGATCATGCCACACCGAAGGGTGAGTCGGTCGTGGAAGTCTACACAATTGCTGGATCCACCGTGCGGGAGATCTCCATCTAGTTGTCGCACTAATGGGTTCGACGTGAATTGATGTCTGGTGCTATGGAGTCAAAGTTGAACGGGATTCAAGTTCTAGAATCAAGTTTCATTGTGGGTTTTGAAGTAGTGTTTGAACCCAATTAATGTTCGTTTACACCTGATCTATTTTTTTTTGATGTATCTGAATGAGTTATGGTGAAAATGACTTCTGAAAAACCTTCTTTTGTTCGGGTTTCCATGTAGGTATTTGATTATCTGAATAATATCTGTTGAACTGATTTCATTGTTATCATAATATTATACTGGAGTCGTTTTAAAATGTATGGTCACAGATTTTCATTTGTTTCATAGTTGGATTATTGTGAATTAATCCATATTAAATTGATTTGATCAAACTTCATTCCCTTTTAATTAAAGAGTTGCGACTGGTTTTGTTTACATTCATCTGCATTATTGGCCTTTTGTATTGAGTAAATCAACTATATCGATTCTATATCAAATTTGTCCAGAAATTAAGTTTATAATTTCTGTCATAGATTATTCTTGCTCAGCAATCTTGTTATACATTTAATTTTGTTGTTGTTCCTCTAGTGAAATTGGATTCTTTCTTCATCGATGCATCGAATCATCCCTGTCACTATTATTTCAGATTATATGTCAACATGAACAATTTATCCACTCAAAATCTATCTAATTAATGAAAATATAATTGTGAATATAAAATTAATGAAAACCATGTTTATAAAGATATTAATCTCTTATTCACTAGAAAAAAATAGAGTTTGACCAGGCATTCCTATGAGTCAGAGAGTTTGAGCCATTCCTTTCTATCTTTTGAGATTTCCCCATTCAATTATCTTCTCTTTTTCAAAGAAGTTATATTATATGGATGGAGTATGAAATAATGAATGGTAAGGGATTATACATTTTCAAATACTTTTTATGATATTCCATATTATAGTTTTTGTAAGGAACTATTTATTTTCAAATACCACTATTCCATTCTATCTTATTTTTGTAAGGGAATTTTTTTTATTCTTTTCAAATTCAAAAATTCTATTTTCTTGTTTTGAATTAGATATTTATTAAATTAATTCATTTATGTTTATAACTATTTTATCAAATATATTACTTTAGGATTCAATTTTTAGTTATTCTAGAGTTTGATGATTATGTTTGGGTAAATGATGTTTTTTAATTTATTTATTTCAAATTATTATATCTATTTTCTTGTTTTCTACAAGGATTATTATTTACTTAAATTGTGGTTTTATGAATTTGTTTTTACCATAGGTATTTTATTTTTAAAAGATGCACATATATGTCTGTATATATATGTATTTGTCAAAATCAAACATGATTAGTATTTTGATGATTTTGATAATTTTTTAGTAATTCGTCGCTCTAAAATTGATAGACAGTCTTTTTAATAATGTTTAATTTTTCATTTTTCTTTATTTTTATGATTAAACGTACTTTGGAAAAATCATCTTATATTGTCACATGTATGTTTTAATTTTATTTCTTTTATCAATTTTTTATTTAAACATGAATGTATTGTATGTGTATATACAAGTATAATTCAAATTCATAAGACCATTTAAAATAAATTATGATCAACAAAATATTATGTATGAATAAGTTAATCATTTCATAAAATTTTCATGTCATATGCTTGTGATGCGCAAATCATGTTTATCTGCAAATTTTTATGATTTTTAATTTCACTTCAAATATGTTTCTGCATGTATAAATATACACATATTGCATTGAGCATTTAAAGAACTTTACATGAGTGTATTTTATGGAATTTAGAAATGAAATTTTAAATATGTTGTTTCTAACTAATCATCAATGTGAATGGTTTGTGTATAATCATATTTGGTCATACCAAGTCGATCAAATAATTTTCCATAAATATTTTTATTATATATTTATATATCCATATATTTATAAAATTAATCTTGTTTGTTCCAAATATAATTATAAATATATTTTCAATCCTAAAATACCTCTGAAAATTATAAGTATATAAGGCAAGATAAGACAAAAACTGTGTTATAAAAACCAACACTTGGACTTTGTAGATACAATAGGGAATTGGATAGTTAATCCAACCAATAGGTGGGTAGGCCCAACATAGCCTTCAACATTTCAGTGGCCTCAGTTGTAATTTTTTTAATAACATGCTCAGTATTTTAAACTAAATCACTGGATTAGTTCAGAATCTTTTTTGAAGTATAATTTCCTTTTTTTTCAAAGATGAATAGTATTTTGTAAAAGTTTTTTTACAAATGAATTTCTTATTGATTTTTTTTAATGTATTATCCAAGGGATATTTTTAATAATATTTACCAACCGTTTTAAAAACTTCTTACATAGAAATTGAAAGATCACCTTTTTTTAAATTATTTTTCATAGATATATTAAAATATTATTTATAGATATAATTGCTTTTGGAGTTATCGTGTGTAGAAGTGTAGTGGAAAATTGTTTGAATAAATATTATTATAAAGGTTTTTGAATTAAATTATATTTATATAATGAAAAAAATTATAATAGAAAAGTGATAAAATTATTTAAATAAACTTATTATATTTTGAACAGTTCTTAAATATTTATATATATATATATAAGATAAATTAAAATGGATTACTTATGATAAATTTTCATATGACAACAATAAATGATTAGTTTTATATGTATATATATATATATATTAATCTATATATATATATATACTGAAATAAGATAATCGATAACACAACATTATAAAAATTGGTGAAATAAAAAAATATTAAAACCAAGTAATGATAGAATTTTCGGTTTTCAGTGCATTGTGATTGTGAGAGTCGTTGAGAGGGTTCTTCGAGTGAGGTTTCAGGAGAGATGCTTAGGCCATGTGTTAGAAGGAGAGAAGGACCCAAATTTGAGGAGAACAAGCCACACTGAAGGGATAGTCAACTGTGGAAGGCTACACCATGGCTGGAACTACCATGTGGGAGACCTCTGTCTGGTCATCATGAAACTGTGTTCATCGAGAATCAATGTCTGGTGCTATGGAGCCAAAGCCGAATGAGAGTCTAGTTATAGAAACAAGTTTAGGTGAGGGTTTCAATGTAGTGCTTGAAGTGAAATTAAGGTTCTTTTACAGCCGATCTATTTTGTGTTGAATTATCTGAATGAGGTATGGTGAAAATGAATTTTGTTACACCTTCTATTGTTCAGTTTTTCAAGTAGGTATTTTTTTCCAAATATTATATATTGAACTAATATCTTTGTTTTCCCAACCTTATACCAGATTTGTTTATAAATGTCTAGTCACCGTTTTTATTTAGTATAATTACAGGATTACAGTTAATTAATATTTATTAAATTGATTTGATCCAGCTTTTGTCCCTATTCATTAATGAGTTTCATCTGGTTTTGTTTACATTCATCTTCATTATTGGTGTTTCTTATTGAGTAAATCAACTATATTGATTATCTATCCAATTTTTCCTTAAATTATATATATCTTTTCTGTCCGAGTTTATTCTATCTCATAAAGAGTGTTATACCTTCTATGTTGTTGTTATTATCTAGTGCAATTATATTCCTTCTTCATCGATGCATCAAATCCTCCATATCACTATTTTTTCATATTATTTCTCAACATGCACAGTTTATCCACTCAACATCTATCAAATTAATTCACATATAATTTGGAATATAAAATTTATGAAAACCATGTATATAAATCTATTAAACCTCTATGAACTAGAAAAAATAGAGTTTGATAAGGAATTCCTACGAGTCATAGAGTATGAGACATTCCTTTATTTCTTTTTCTATTTTCCACATCTGATTATCTAGTTATGTTCGAAAGAAGTTCTCTTATTACGTATTTTCAAATACTTCTTATGAAATTCCATATTGTTGCTTTTGTAAGGTACTATATATTTTCAAATACTAACTATTCTATTATATTTTATTTTTGTAAGGGGATTTTGCTTATCCTTTTTAAATTATAAATTAAATTTTTTTGTTTTTCATAAAGAATTTATTCAATTATGTCATTCATGTTTATGTTTATTTTATCCATTAAAATAATTTTTGATTCAATTTTAAGTTATTCTCAAATTTTAATTTTATTTTTGCGTAAATGTTTTTTTTAATTTATTTATGTAAAATTATAATATCTATTATATGGATTTGTGCAAGAAATTTTATATACATAAAATATCGTTTTAAGAGTATGTTTTTATTAATCATATTATCTACTTAAAAGATGCACATACATGTGTGTGTATATATATGTATTTATCAAAATCAAACATGATTATTAGTTTGAAAATTCTGATAAATTTATAATAACTCGTACCTCTGAAATTTATAGATATACATTTTATTTATGTTAAAATGTTGATTTTTTTTATTTTGAAGATTAATTATATTTCAGAAGAATCATCTTCTATAGACACATGTATGTTTTAATTTTATTTCATTTATCAATGATTTATTTAAACATGAATTTTTCATTTGAATATATAAATATATAATTAAGATTAATAAAAACATTTTAAATAAAATATGATCAACAAAATATTAGATATGAATAAGTTAAAATTTTCATAAATTTATCAAATCATATGCATGTCGTGCACAAATCATGATTATGGACAAATATTGATGATTTTTAATTTAAATTCATACATATATCTGCACGTATAAATATACACATATACACATGACCATTGAATAAACATTACATGAATGAATTTTATGGTATTTAGAAAAGAAATTTAAAATATGTGATTTCTAACTAATCATCAATATGAATGGTTTGTGCAACATGTTATTTGGTCATACCAAGATGAAAAAATAATTTCCCAAAATGATTGGTATTTATATATTTATAAAATTGATCATGTTTGATCCATGTATAATTATAAATATAAATTAAATGTTAAAAAACTAGTGAGAATTATATGTTTATATAGAAAGATAAGACATAAATGTTTTTTAATAACCGGGACTTAAACATTGTAAATATGATATGGAATTGGAGAGTGAATCCATCCCTCAGGTGGGTAGGGGAAAGATAGCCTTCAATGTTTCCAGTGGCATTAGTTGTTTGGTTTTTAAAAGTTTGATTAATATTTTCTTCTGAATCCCCGAATTAGTTCAAAATCATTTTCAAATTATATTTATTTCAATGACTTATAGTATTTTTTAAAAGTTTTTTAACAAATGTATTTCTAATTGAATTTTTATGAATTTATTATCAAATGGTTGTTTTTAAGAAGATTTATCAAAGGTTATAAAAACTTCTTACTGAGAAATTAAATACTCCACATTTTTTAAAATGGGATTTCATAGGTATATTAGGAGATTATTTACAGATGTCGTCACTTTTGGAGTTAGCACACGCGGAATCGTAGTGGACTATGGTTTTATTTTTTTTTCAACAGTGATAAATGTAATATTTTTTTCTAATCCTTTAAAACCTAGACCTCTAAAAGGTATTCATTTGTTTTATGTGTTGTTTAATTTTTTATTCCATTTTATAAATAAAATTTCACAGCATTTTTCAAGAATTGAGTCCGAAAGAGTGGGCTCAAGGTGTTCTAATTGGTATCAGAAGATCATTCTAGACAACATTGGAGATTAGATGTTGTCTTTTGAGGAAAATAAATCCTCATGATAGAGTTTTTTATAAATTGATAAGCCTTATTAGAAATTGTATAATACTAAAAATGAAAATTCATAATTTATTTATGTTCGACTCAAGAATTTCATGGGTGTAATTTATTTAAGACGGAGAGAATATAACACCGTGATAGAATTTAAACAACAATTAATTATTCGATATCTTGTTTTTTATATTCAATCTAAAGAATTATTTAATTATAAAAAATAATATTTTAAAAAAATATAATAAATAATTTTTTTTACAAAGATTGTGATTTTAAATAAAACAGATATATAACATGTAATGAAATATAATTATGGTATATATTTATAAATTTTTTTATAATGATAAAATTTTTTTAGACTTTTATTTATCCAAAATCATGATAAATATGAAAATGTTAACAAATTTGCAAAATATAAGATTCATAATTTATTAACATAAGATAAATATATATAAGAATTATTTTATACATATATAAAAAAATTTATCAAATTAAAATATATGTTTCAATTATAAAAATTATATTTCATTAATGTGATGTTTGAATAAATATTATTTTATAATATTTTGAATTAAATTAAATTGATATAATGAATAAAATTTATTATTTTAAAGAAATTTAAAGAAACATATTATATTTTTATCTTTTTATAAATATATATAAAAGATTAGTTAAAAGTGAATAATTATAATATCTTTCTATATGATAAAAATAAATGATTAGATTAAAATATATATATATTTATATAACTATGTTTATATATATATACCGAAATAAGATAATTGATAACAAAACATTTAAAAAAACAGTGAAATGAAAAAGAATATTAAAACCAAATAATGATAGAATTTTCAGGATTCAGTCTTTCGTGATTTTGACAGACGTCGAGGGGGATCGTTGAGTGAGGTGTCGGGAGAGATTCTTATGTCATTAGTCAATAGAGATAAGGACCTAGAGCTAAAAATATCAAGCTACACTAAAGGGAGAGTCGACTGCGGAAGGCTACGCCATGGCCGAATCCACCATGTGGGAGATCTCTGTCAGGTCATTGTGCAAAATTGTTCATTGGGAATCGATGTATATGTTGTGGAGTCGAAGGAGAATGGGAGTCTAGTTCTGGAATAAAGTTTATGTAACTGTTTCAATGTAGTTTTCAAAGCGTGATTAATGTTTGTTTACACACGATCTATTTTCTGTTGAATTATCTAAATGAGTTATGGTGAAAATGACTTCCAATATACCTTTTGTTGATCGGTTTTGAAAGTATATATTAGTTTATCTTAGTATTAACCATTGAACCAACTTCTTTGTTATCCTAATATTATACATGATTTTTTTATAATGGTATTTTAGAAAATTTTCTTTAGATTCATTGCTGGATTACAGTGAATTAATACTCATTAAATTGATTTGATCCAACATTTTTACATATTCATTAATGAGTTGCGGATAGTTTTCATTACATTCATCTGCATTATTGGAGTTTTTATTGAGTATATCAACTATATTGATTTTTTGTACAATTTGACCATAAATTATATATATATATTCTGTCCGAGTTTATTCTTACTCAGAAATATTATTATATCTTCAATTATGTTGTTGTTCTCTAGGGAAATTGGATTCCTTCTTCATCGATTCATCAAATCATCCCCGTCAATATTTTATCATATTATTTCTCAACATGGACAATTTATACACTCAAGTTAGATCTAATTAATTCAAATATAAATATGATTATATAATTTATGAAAACCATGTATATAAATAAATTAAACCTCTATGATCGAGAAAAAAATAAAGATTGACATGTCTTTCCTATGATTCAGTGAGTAAGAGCCATTCCTTTATTTCATTTTTTGCTTTCTCCATTCTATTATAAATTCTTGTGCAAATAAGTTATCATATAATGATGAATTACACATAAATTAAAGGAAATGGATTACATATTTTCTAATACTTTTTATGGAATTCCATATTATTGATTTTATAAGGGACTATTTATTTTTAAATACACACTATGCCATTATATTTTATTTTCCTATGGAAATTTGGTTTACTCTTTTCAAATTACAAATTCAATTTTATTTTTTTGCATAATGAATTTATTCAATTAAGTCATTTTGGATAATGTTTATTTTATCAAATATATTCGTTTTGGATTCAATTTTTAGTTATTCTTGAGTTTTAATTTTATGTTTGTGTAAACAAAAATTTATTTATTTATATAAAATTATAATATCTCTTTTTTGTTTTTTGAATGGAATTTTATTTATGTAAATGTTGGTTTTAATAGTTTGTTTTTAGTAATAATATTTTCTTTATAAACGATGTGCATATATGTCTATATATATGTGTATTTATCAATATCAAACATGATTATTAGTTTAAAAATTTTGATGCATTTTTAGTAATTCGTCGCTCTGAATTTGTTAGATAGTATTTTAAATTATGTTAAATTGTTGATTTTTTTTATTTTGATGATACATTTTTTTATAATATTATTCTTTTATAGTTACATGCATGATTTAATTTTATTTCATTTATCAATGTTTTATTAAATAATGAATTTGTTATAAGTGAATTTACATATATAATTCAGATTTATAAAACCATTTTAAATAAATTATGATCATCAAAATATAATTTATGATTTATATAATCATTTCATAAATTAATCCTTTCATATTCTTGTCATGCTCAGATCATGTTTATGGACAAATATTGATGACTTCTAAATTCACCTCATACATGTATCTACACATATAAATATATACATATACCTGTGAAAATTGAATAAATTTTACATGAATGAATTTTATGGATTCTAAAATGAAATTTTAAATATGTGATTTCTAACAAATCATCAATATGCAAGTTTTGTGTAGCATGATATTTTTTTCATACGAAGTTGAACATAAAATTTCCCAAAAATATTAGTATTTATATATTTATATATTTATATATTTATAAACATGGTCATGATTGTTCCAAGTATAATTAAAAATATATTTTCAATGCTAAAACACCAGTTAAAAATACATGTATATAAGGCATGCTATGACAAAGAAGTTTTATAAAAACCACCACTAGAAATTTGTAAATATTATATGGAATTGGAGACTGAATCCATCCCTCATGTGGGTAGGCCCAAGATAGTCGTCAAATTTTTGAGTGGCCTTAGTTGTTTTATTTTTAAAAGCCTACTTAATGTTTTCAACTAAATCAATGGATTAGTTCAAAAGAATTTTAGAAGTATAATTAATTTTTTTTCGAAGACTTATGTTATTTTGTTAATTTTTCTTACATATGCATATATAATTTAATTTTTTAGAATGTATTAACAATGAGATGTTTTTATGAAGAACTATAAAAGGTTTTAAAAACTCATTACAATGAAATTGAATGCTCATCATTTTTTATGGTTATTTTTCACAGTTATCATACAATATTATTTACATATGTCATTGCATTTGGAGTTAGCGCATGTGGAAGCATAGTAGGAAATTGTTTTATTCTTTTGGTTTTTGAGGTCTAATAAATATAAGGCTTTTTTCCAAATCCCCCAGAACCTAGACTAGTAAAAGGTCCCCATTTGTGTTAAGAGTTGTCTAATTGTTTATTCACTCTTATAAAAAAAATTACACAGAAATTTTGGAGCACTGATTCCAGAAGAGTGGGCTTGGGGCGTTATAAATACTAAATTAGACAAATCGCGATCATATTATTCTAGATATAGGTAAAACAATCAAATATAATGAACCAACAAAACTATATCTATATCCAAGTAATCAGTGAATAATATCTCTTAAATAGACTATAGAGAGATGGTATACAAGAAAAAAATCGAATGGGATGATATCCTCTTACCGTGAGAGGTAAGGATCTTCAATCTGGGCATTAATGTGAGATAAACTGAGGTCAAGAGCAATATGAATTTTTTCAGGAGCCCCCAAAAATGAAATAAACATTATATGGTGTATCAATGTCTTATTTGGGTTTAATATAATTTGTGAGGATTCATGAGTTTAAAATAATATTTTTTGGGAAATTTAAATCTTGAAAATTATTTCTTAAACTAAGGAGCATGGTTTTCCAAACTGTGTACCATAACCATACACCTATATTTAGGGGTTCATGGTATATCCTAGGATAGATAACAGTGTGGAATAAAATTATATAGCTAGGAAATCAATCTTTCTATGGGGTTACATAGTTTTATAGGCATGGGTACACAGTTTAGGAAATCTGTTTTCCCACCATGCACTATCAATTATCATATTAATTCTCTGAAATTTCCACCGAAACACATAAATGTTCAACCGAAATAATACACTCAAAATAATTAAAGATATTGCCTAATGTAAATTTGTGACATCCCCAAAAAGGTTTTATATATTACAAAATGCACCACAATATATAAATGAGTGGTAATTATGGAATAAGTACCATAGAAATAGAATTTATACTAGAAACCCCATTATTACATGAGGAACATTTTAATCCTGAGACCCATTAATGAATAAAATTATTTGAAAATTATAATATCATAAATTAAATTGATCTCATAATATAAAATTTTAAATAATATTTTAAACACTACATAATAATAATTGCTTAATATAACATATATCTCATAAAAATAATTGAGAGATAAGAAAACATTAATCTTATGTCTTGACATTATTCATAGAAGTTAAAACTAAATTATAATAAATTTATTATTATAATGTGTCTAAAAAAGACACATATTATTCTATATCATAAAATATATGATTTTATAATGTCATTATATTTTCAGTTAACTAACAAAATTATACGTTATATTTATGCTTCATGTAATAATTGCTTTGTGTTTGGTACATGTTTCAACATTTTATTCATGGTACTCTTACATAGGTTTTGTTTTAATAATTTATACAATTCAAACCATCATATAAAAATAATATATATTCCATACATATTTATTGATAATAATCTATATATATATAAATAAGTATTGATATACACCATTCTTGGAGATGGTAGGATATACATTTTGATAAAAACTGGTTCCATTTTCTTAATGTATTGATTTTAAGGGAGGTAAATAATCTATATATATATATATTATAATTTTAATAGAATTATTATTTCATTAAAATAAAATATTTTAACTGAACTCAACCTTAATACATTACAAGTTAATAGTGAACGAATCACATCACTTTGATCATATAGTAGTCTACATGTCCAAAATGATGTTATCGGATTCCCAAAAAAAGGAATGAATAAATGTATGTGTCATATAACGAAAAATATAATAATTAAACAAAAAAAATGTATAAATCATATAATTACATCTCATTCATCATTATTCCCAATCATCATAGGTGGTAATGGATGAATTAATATAATTAGTTCATGAGATGAAAGTCTGTCAAACACATGAATGAGGATTTTGTATCTCATTTGATGGATGTGGATTAAATTATTGGTAGTAACATTAACGTAAAAAAATATTAGTATATTAATAACACTAAGGTTTTAATATAGTCATGAATTATGAATAATGTATTTTTTGTATAATGAAAAGAATCAAATGATCTCACTGAAGAACATTACATTGTCTTTATAAAATTTTGTAGGGTTCACACCAAAGGACTGACATGGATTTTATAATGTCTCTATAAAGGTTCATATTAAGATATTATGGATTTGTATAATATATTTGTTCATTTTTTTGATCATACAAATGGATTTAGTGGTTTGAATACGTTAGATGTGAGTTCACTTTTATAATGGAGGAGGAGTGGCATTCTGGTAGATATAAAAAGGAATAAATTATTGAGAGGTCATACTTAAATCATATGTCATAAATAATTTTAAATTTTATAGAAAAAGGATTTTATATTATATATAGTAACATAAATGTTTTTTGGACATGTTTATATCATATTTTTCCCTTATGTAAATGTTTAACCACTACGTTAACTCTGTTTTCCCATTATTGTTGTAATAAGTTTTTATTAAAATCACTTACATTTTTGGATAAAAAAAATGTGATCTTAGAAGAGATTATAAATTATGATGATTAAAAATATTGAATCTATTTTCATAAATTATAAACAGAAAATATGCATAATTATTTAAAATTAATCATCTAATCAAGATGTAAGAGTGGTTATTTAATGTAAAAAGTTCAGTAGATTGATAATTTTTTATATTAAAATTAATTTTAAATTGATTTCAAGGTTGTAAATTGTATTAATAGATATATATATGGTATTAATATAAAGTCTACCAAATTTAAAATTTAATATATATATATATATTTGATGAATATATAATTTTAAATTAAAATTCATTATTTTTACTATTTATCTAAAAATAAACCATTTATGAAAACCACTATGAAATCACCCAATTTTTTTATAATATTATTTAAAAATAAATTATTATTTTTTCAAATAAAAACTATAAAAGTGTCCATAAAATTTAAAATCAGTTCCCCAAAAAAAGGTGGTAAATATACATATCAAATTTATGCGACTTTTTATTCTTAAAATTGAATTTATCAAATATTATGATAATCAAATAATTTTCAATATTATAAAATTATTTGTTTTAATATATAATACATAGATATTATTAAAAACATTATTAAAAATTGGATTCATTATTTATTGATATAAAACGTATAAATTAATATGAAAATAGTCATCCTAGAAAAAGAATTTCTTTATTTCTGAATAGTTCTTACATAAATTTATAAATATTTGATAAGAAGAGGATTATTTTTATATTAATATATGAACCATAATTTTATAGTTTATTTAATCATAATATCAACATACGTTCCAAAATCTATGTGATAACTTTAATAATATTTTAATAACATTAATACTATATTCTTGTTTAGTAAAACTCAATCTATCATGTAACAAATGTAGTCGTTGGAATTCATCATTGTGTATTATATATGACAAAAATATTGTTTCATGAAATGAATTCTATAATATGTATAATGTGTAGTTTAAAAACAATGTTTTTTATAAAAAAATGAAAAATTATTTCTTTCATATAATACATGATATATTTAGATTTATGTAAAATGTAAAATATAAAATTAACTCGATAATAAAATTTCACAAAATCATGGTGTGTTACATTCTACCCCTCTTAAAATGTGTACCCCTGTCAGAACACATCTGGGATATCAATGGATTTGTTGAGTCAATAAGGTTTTCCTAATTACTTTTTCTGTTCCTTCATTAATGGGGGAGATTGATAAGTCATCATGGTTTACTTATGACATTACCATTCCTCTTGTTTTGAAAATTAAAAACACCTATTCATAAGGAAAATTTCATTTTACCCCTTTTTTACTTCCATAAGGATAATATCCTTCCCAAAGGAAATCTACCCCTACCTTTTTTTAATTGTTCATATCAATATTTTTCATAAGTTTAAAAATCAAATTCAAATATAAAACCTTGGAATCGTATAATACTAATACATGAATCATTCTGTTTTAGGATCCAAATTCTGGATACAAACTCTAATGAATTTCAACTATGAATTTCGGATACGAACTCTAATGATGTTGAACTCTGAATTCTGGATACGGACTCCAATGAAGTTAAACTCTGAATTCTAGATACGAACTCTAATGAAGTTCCACACCGAATTCTTGATACGAACTCTAATGATGTTCAACTATGAATTTTGGATACGAACTCTAATGAATTTAAACTCCAAATTCTGGATACAAACTCTCATGAAGCTCCACTCTGAATTCTTGATACAGACACTCATATAGTTCCACTCAAAATTCTGATTACGAACTTCTCTAAGTTATGATTACCTGATCTCTGAATTCGTACTTCGATCTCTGATGTGTTCTTACTCCGAATTTCCATGAACATAGACTCAAAACTTTGTAGGTTATTGTTTTGAATTCTAGTGAAATCAGAATCTAAATTTCATTGAAATTCAGACTCTAGATTTCTACAGATTTTAGGATCTGAATTCCTACAAAACCGAATCCGAATATTCTTATGTTTATAGAAACCAAATTTATTTTTTACCTCCATTCCGAACATTATCCTTTTCCATTCCGTACTTTCATTTTCTACTCCATTCCGAATATCAGTTAAGTTATGCTTAAATTTTTTCTATTACAAAATTATTTCATGCATTCAGTTATTAACTAATCGTTGTTGTAGTCACACGTGAACATGTCCCTCTGATATTCAAGGAAGAATATGATCGCTTGAGGAGGGATCCAACTATTGGAGCTTCACCTATAAATAGGATCTCATTTGAAAAGAAGCTACGAATTTGACTAATCTTTGACATCTGCGCTTACATGATGTTTAAGTGATTTCTAAAACGAGATGCTCTTATCAACCCTCAAGCATCGTGCGGAAAGTTTCAATGGCTTGTTCAAAATTTTCTTCGTGCAGATTTACATTGTGTGACTCCGATTGTTGCTATGTAAAATAAAGGGCTTTAGTGGATAGGAAGATAGAGGTTCCAGCACCTTAAAGTTGAGGGCTTCCTTGACGAGGAAGACCGAGGTTCCAACTACATGATTGTTGAGGTCTAGCGGGGATTCCAAGATAGACTATGATCTTCGTATCGAGGGATCACCCTGATGTGGGTAAGACAAACATTCTTGAATGTATATATCAAGGGACCTTTATCCAAGGTTGTTGGATACCATCCTCTTTGGGTTAAATGTGTTTATACTAGTTACTTGTAGTTTTAATACATTGTTTTTTCTTCTGTATTTTGTATTGTTAAGGAATGTATAACTTTCTTATACTTCCTTACTTGTACTATGATATAGTTAGATTCTATATTCTTTAATGTAGAATCTTAATAATTATAACTTTTGTTAAGTTTCATTTTCATAATTACTTTTCTGGAATCTAGTAAGTCATTATAAGTTATAGAGTTCTTGTGAATTATCTTATTTAACCTTGTTAAACATAACCATCCTAAAATTTTCATTATGGAATTTTTAAAAGGTACAATTCATCCCCCTCTTGTATATGATAATCTCATTTTTATTTTGATCCTACGTTTGGTATTATAGAGTATATCATACTGAGTCACATACCATCCTAAAAATCGACATCAAAGTACATGGTTTATTCTGAGATAATATCACGATTAGATTCAGAAACGAATTAGTTCTTGGAATAGATTTCTCAGTTTTACATTTTTTGATTCACATTTCCAGATTCATATTTTTCGGAATCTGTTTTTTTTTTGGACTCACAGTTATATTCCCTTTTTCGTAGAAATACACATATTCAATATTTTCTTGTATAGAATATTTTCATTTTTTTTAATAAAAATCAACTAAAATGTTTTTTGGAATAACATTTATTAAAGACGGAAACAATCAATGTTGGTTCCATAGACAATCATAATTCAACCAGACCACCAATCTTTGATTGTAATTATTTCGAATATTGGATAGATCGCATTAAGACTTTCATTATCAACAATGGGGTTTAAAATTTTGTTATGTTTACTGGTGGATACAAAATTCCTGATAATGAAGTAAGTTCCTTTACAAATCAAGAAAACCATGAATATCAACTTAAAAATAAGGTACAAAATACTTTACTTTGTTCAATGATTAGAAATATATATAGAAAAATTTATTCTTACGAAGAAAAAAATCCTATATGAAAGAAACATGAAGTTTCTCATTTTGGAATTTCCAAAGTAATTGAGACTAGAAGAGCCATGCTTAGAGCCAAATATCATGGTTTCAGTTTTCTGTATGGTGAACCCATATGAAAATACGATGAAGATTCATGAATATAGTGAATATTTTACAATAAATGGGTGAAAACGGATTAGATAATGAATCCCTGGTTGACAAGATCATCAAAATCATGCGAAATAAGTGGGAATGTAAATGAAATGCAATTGATGATAATAGAAAGGTTACTCAGATTACCCTTGATGAGTTGTTTGGAAATCGTCTTAAGTATGTGACTAGAATAAAGAGAGATGCTGATATTGTGAAGACGAAGAATAGAAATGGCAGTGTTTCTATTACAAATACTTCCAATCATTTGAATGATAAGAATCCTGAGAGAGTTACTAGATCCAGATCTATGAAGGTTGTTATCCATTCTGAATCTAGTGGAAGTGAGTCCTCAAAAAATGAATTAGAAAATCTTAATCGATGGATGAAAAAGATAGTTGGACAATGGAAATTTCAATCTAAATACAAGAAGAATGAAAGGAAAGACAAGAACGATTCTGAAGTTACATGTTATTAATGTAAGAGATCTGGACACATAAGACCTAATTGCCTAATGCTCAAGAAAAATGAAAGAAAGTAAAGGAATTATGTGAAAAACAGAAAAAGTTATTACAAGTCCAATGCTAATAATGTGATGAAAGTCTACAACATGTGGAGTGCTAGTGGTGGAGACTCCCCAGATAAATCATCTGATTATGAATCTTCTGGATAGAAGAATCTTCGTCTTATTTCTAGGCTACCTATTGTCAATAATAGCTTAATGGCTAAGGTACACAATGCTGAATCAGTGACCAATGTTTCTTTAAATGATAATGATAGTAAATATTATAACTCTTCGGATGAAGAATCCTCTTCTGATGAAGATAATACTTTAACTTCATATGAATAAGTTTCTAGTTTTTCCAAACTTATTGAAAATTTGAATTCATAACTCATGAAAAACATGATAAGCCAAACTCTAGGAATATTATTCTTACTATGGAAATATCAGATCATTCTAAAGATCATGATATAAAAAATTTGAATTTTGAATGTATTTAAAAAAATATTGAGGAAGTAAATTCTGATAAGAATAAACTTTTTAAAGATCTAGAAATTGTAATTTCTAAGAAAAATGTTTTCGAGCCTAGAGCTAGTTCAAAATCAGATTTTTTTAAGACAAGAAGTTAGTTATAAAACTCAAATCTAAAATATTCTCCTTGAGGAATTGTTTTTCAATCATTACCCTAGGCAAGGAAAATTTTGATAAAATGTATTCACAAATTCTTCCTCGAAGGAATACTTCTTGTGTTGGTTACACAAGTTCTAAACCAATTTTTAGTAATAACTACTTTGTTCATCAATTTGCCTCATTATGAACAAAGTGACAATGTGGTGGTCACTGGGGAAAGAATTGTTCTCTAAAAAAACACAATCTCTAGGATTTCATAAGGCTTATTTTTCTATGAAGATGTGGGTACTGAAAATTTTTCATTCTGATATTTCTGGATCCCATCAAGTCTAGATTCCGAAAACCTAACTATTTATTATTTCTAGTAAAATAATGAAAGTACCAACAATAGCACATGGATCATGGATAGTGGATGTTCCAGAAATATGACTGGTAACAAAGACTATTTTGAAAAGATTATCAAAACGAAAGGAGGAAAAGTAACTTTCAGAGATAATGCTCATGGAGAAATTATTTGTATATGTAACATCGTTCTTCTTGGAATAACATTAATTTGAAATGTTTCATTTGTTAAGTGTATTAAGAACAACCTCATCAGCATAAGTCAACTATGTGATGAAGTATACCTTGTGAATTTTAGGAATGATAAGTGCCTAGTACACATTTCCAAGGAAGATTTTATTATTTCTTCCAATAGGAAAGAGAATGGTTACACCCTAAACATAGATGACAGTAGGATCCAAGGCATACCTTGACTTAGTGCAATGGTAGATCATTCTTCGTCATGGCAAATAAGGTTAAGACACTGTAACCGTAGAAACATATGTAAACTTTCTAATACAAGATTATTTAAGGATCTACTGGAGCATAGATTTGATTCTTCAAAAGTCTGGGAACCTTGTTAATATGGAAAGAAACCCAAATCATGTTTTAAATCAGTTGGTTAAGTCTCAACCACGAATTCATTAAAGCTAGTGCATATGGATATTTTTGGTCCAACACAAACTAGAAGCATTGAGGGAAAGTACTATGTATTTGATTTGGTTGACGATTACACTATATTTACGTGGGTATATTTTCTAGAAAATAAGTATTAAGATTTGAATTATTTCAAATGTTTTAGTGCCAAAGTCAAAAATGAGAAAAACCTTCTGTTTGAAAACTATTCATAGTGCTCATGGAAGAGAATTTCAAAATTCTGATTTTGAAACTTTTTGTAGTAGAAAAGGTATTACCCACAACTTGTCAGCACCCAAAACACCTCAACAGAATGGTGTTGTTGAAAGAATAAATATAATTCTTCAAGAGATAACTAGAACAATGTTGTGTGAGTATTTTGTAGCTAAATAATTTTGGGCTGAATCTGTATGTACTTTATGTTAAACTATAAATTGAGTTTTAATTTGAACTTTTCGTAATAAAACTCTTATCAGTGATGGAATGGTAGAAAACCTACACTTTCCTACTTTATGGTTTTTGGATACAAGGTATTCATTCTAAATACTAAAGATAAATAACACAAATTCACACCAAAATCTGATGAAGGAATTTTTATAGGCTACTCCACAACATCTAAGGCTTATAGAGTTTTTAATAAAAGCACTTGTACTGTTGAAGAAAAAGTTCATGTTAAATTTGATGAAACTGATCCTTTTGTTTTTAAACACCTCCAACCTACATCATCAGATGTGTTATCAAAAAATTATTATCAACCTATGTTAGATGATTCATCTAATAAGTAAAATGTTCAAGAAGATGCTTCTGAAACATTTACCCCAGAAGATTTCCTACCCTATATTGATGGATTTGTTTTACAAAACCCAAATCAGTCATTTCTAAAGAATCATCCCAGTGATAGTATCATTGGTGATGTGAATCAACCTCTAAAGACTAGAAGTTCCTTAAGAAAATAAATAGAACATATAGCATTATTTTCACAATTAGAACCAAAAAACACTGACGAAGCTTTAGGTGATGATGATGGGAGTAAGGCCATGCAAGATGAACTAAATGAATTCGAAAGGAATAAAATCTAGACAATGGTTTAATGTCCTAAGGAAACTTTGGTTATTAGAGTGAAATGTGTCTTCAGAAATAAGTGTGATGAAAATGGAACCATCTTAAGAAATAAAGCTAGATTGGATGTTAAAGATTATAATCAACAAGAAGGAATCGACTATGAAGAAACCTATTCTCCAGTAGCTAGACATGAATCTATTCATATTTTACTTGCCTTTGCAGTAATTTTCAATTTGAAGCTTTTTCAAATGGATGTAAAATGCGCATTCCTTAATGGTTATATTCAAGAGGAAGTTTTTTTTTGAACAACCACCTAGCATTGAATATTAAAAACATCCTAATCATGTTTTTAGACATACCAAAGATTTTTATGGACTTAAACATGCACCTCAAGCTTGGTATGATAGACTTACAGGATTCTTGCTTCAAAATAACTATGTCAAGGGAAATTAAGATCCAAATCTTTTCATAAATAAAGAAAATAAAAGTGTTTTTGTTGTTCAAATTTATATTGATGACATTATATTTGGTTCAGCACATCAATCTTTAGCTGATTCCTTTGCGGATCTAATGAAATATGAGTTTGAAATTGGTATGATGGGTGAGATAACATTTTTCAATGGTTTTCAAATTAATCAAAACCAGAAGGAATCTACAAATCCCAATATAAGTATATTATAGATCTTCTTAAAAATTAGGGATATGATAAAACTAAGAGTATAAGTACTCTTATTGGTACCTCAAACCCACTTTATTTTGATGAAGCTGGGAAACCAGTAGATCAAACATCTTTAAGAGGTATGATAGGAAGCTTACTATACATGATATCCAGTTTTCCAGACGTAATGTTTTCAATATGATTATGTGCAATATATCAATCTAATTATAAGGAATATCATTTAAAGGCTGTGAAAAAAAATTCGCAACATTAAGGGAACCATAGATCAGGGACTCTGTTATACTTCAGTAAATGATTTAGTTTTAATGATTTTTTTATATGATGAATTTGGTGGATGTAGAATGAATAGAAAGAGTACATCCGGAAAATTTCATTTCATAGGAGATTCATTAGTTT
Organism: Viscum album; assembly: GCA_963277665.1. Classification (NCBI taxonomy): domain Eukaryota; kingdom Viridiplantae; phylum Streptophyta; class Magnoliopsida; order Santalales; family Viscaceae; genus Viscum; species Viscum album. Next base: position 573,256,237 of record OY728161.1, on the reverse strand, counting down.
CTTGATCTTGCATGATGCAACACTCAGTATCACTCTCCACTACTAAAGCTGAATATGTAGCAGCTGGAAGTTTCTATGCTCAATTGTTGTGGATGCAACACACACTCACAGACTATGGCTTGAGTTTTACTAAGACAAAAATTTTATTTGATAACAAAACTTCCATTTCCCTTAGTAAAAACCCTACACATCACTCTAATGCAAAACACATAGATATTAGGCATCACAATAGTAGGGATCACACACTTAAAGGAGATATCATTTTTCAATATATCGGAATGCAAGATCAACTTGCTGATATTTTCACAAAATAGTCACCTATCAATAGATTTTAAAACATTAAATAGAAGTTAGGAATGATAAACGTGAGGTAATATTCCTTCATTAACGTTTTGTTGAACCAATCTCCTTATAGTAAAAAACTCCTTTTCATGGGGGGAGTACATCTTTTTTTGAGGTTTTTCAAATTTTCGTAAGGGAAATTTTTTTAATGTAAATATTCGTAAATGAATTTTTCATAATGGAAATTTTCATAATGAAAATATTGGTAATGGAAATTTTCATAATGGAAATCCTCGTAATAAAAATTTTCGTAATGGGAATTTTTCTAATGGGAATTTTCGTACTCATAATATTTGTATTCAGGTTTTGGTACTCAATGTTTTTACAATAATATATTTTTTGATATTAGGATTTTTGTAATATGTTTTTCGTAGTGAGTTTTTCATAGTCAAATTTTATTCAAGAAGAATATCACCTATTACGAATAAAAATCCTAGCCAATACAAAAGGTATGACTTACTTACTTATGTTTTTATATTAATTTTTATTTTCTGTTAGTTTCATTTTCATTTAAAATTTCTCTTATTTGTTTTTTCTTTAATCCAAATTTTTTTCTTAAAACCTCAAAATATATGATTCAAGATTAACTTGTGGGTATGTTTCAAACAATCAGTTCAGATAAGAGATTTTTTCAACCATCAGATTTTTTTAGAAAGTTGAAAGGACATGACCATCGCCCATATAATGGGGAACCCTAAGGCTGTCACACATCAGTTTTTCAAAGATTTCACGTCTCGAAGCCCTATCACAGTTCTTAAAGCCAATTCTGAATTTCTCAGAATTCCTCAAATCTGAAAGTCTATAGAAGCCACTTCTCAAGAAATGTCTACCACGAAGCCAATCTCAAAATGGAAAGTATACGGGGAAAGGGTGGTCCATCCGAACTTTTTCATGTGTGATTCTAAAATCTCTTAGAATATCATTATAAATAGTTGGAAGATGTATGCATATTTAAGACAGGTGATCAAGACATGATGTATCAGGAATTTCTCATAGAGTTCTATGAATCAGTCTGCTTTTTCAAAGAAGAGGGTAGAGAAAAATTTTCTTTTAAGAGTTAGGGAAAGACCTAAAAACTTAAATACACCAAGGTTGTATGCTTGGTGGGGCTAGAATATGAAGGGGGAGCTGAGTTTTGCTCACATAATCTCCCAGATGTTCTATGTAGTTTTGTTAATGTAAAGGCCTTACAATTTCATGGACATGATGATGTTAAGACAACCAAAATTGCTCACCTATCATCTGACAATCAGATCCTTCAACTATGGGTATAAGGTTTAATAGTACCAAGAAAAGGTGACAAATATACCCTTAAAGAAAAGTGATATATATTTCTTAGACTTCATAATAATTCTAAGGAAAATGAATTTGATGAGGAATGTACTTGTAACAATCAAGAACATCAAGGATGGGAATATTAGAGTCTAAATTATCAGGTTTCCTGCCTTATATTCAATGATGATAGTATGGTGTCTTGAGTCATTTAAGATTTCATGAAAATCCATGTCTCAAAATTGAAAACGTATGCTTGATAGTGATGACACTATGAAAATAATGAAAAAGGCTTATAAAAAGGAGACAAAAGAGCTTTATGATCTTCCAAAGTAATAGGAAGAAGCCAATATGAAAAAGATTGAAAAATTCGAGCCATCGAAGAAGGTTGGCAAGAAAAGGAAGCTGAAGGATGTGGAGGAGACAGATAAAACCCCAAAAGCAAAGGAAACCCAAACCGCACCTCCAAATCCAAAGAAACAGAAAGCATATCCTGATGAAGTAGTTGCAAAATGAAGGGAAGTTATGGAAAAAAGGAAATAAGGAGAGCCACAGTATGCCTTGGATACTACTGAGGATAAGGTCTTAAGAGAAACAGTTGCTGAGGAACTTGAGATGAAAAAAAGGAGAAGAAGTTGAAGAAGAAATTGTTTGAGGCTGAAGTTGTACAATCTCTATTGAAAGAAACAGATGTAGCTTCTGAGAATATTCTAGTACCCAAAACATTCTTTGTCAAGCCATTAACTGAGACTCTGGGGAAGATTTTCTTAACTCCATAAAAATCTAAATAGAAATAAGTTGGTGAAGAAGTAGAAGAAGAAGTGGAAGAAGAGGGGGTAGTAGAAGATGAAGATGAAGAAGAATGTGGTGATTCAGATTATCTGATTAAATAAGTTGAAGATTACCATGAAAAGGCAACTCCATCGGAAAAATTACCACTCCAAACATCTGAGGCCAAGTCCTCTAATCATGTCACACTAGGAAATGGAGATGATAAAGGAGGTAAGAAATATGAAGAAAAGGATGAAGATAAAGAGAAAAAATTATCTAGGGAAGAATTCTATGAAAATCACTTTCTTGAGGAAGGAGAGGAGAAGGAAAAACCTAATGAAGACAAGATAGTTCAACTATCTGAATGTGAGGAAGAATCTCCGGATGAGGAATCCATTCTAAAAGTTGATAAGGGTAAGCAAGTGCTTATGGACTCCCCAAAAAAAGATATCATAAGGAAGAAGGATGATGGTGGATCTTCAAAAAGAAAACTTGTAGAAATTAAAGAAGAACAAGATCCATGAAAAGTGTCTGATTTAGAGTCATCTGCACTGGGACACAATTTTGTTGTAGAGTCTCTAAATTTATTGGTGGACACAATTCTGATCTCTCCTCCAATAGACTCCAGATGTCAGATGATTCAGCAAAGTATGAATCAGATGTCAGAATCCATATCCATGGTGATGAATAAATGTGTGATGATTGAGGATGAACATTAAAATTTTCTTATAAATTATGAGGTCTATAGAAAATCTAGCAGAAAAATGACATTATGGTCAATGAAAATAGATGAGGATTTAACAGAGCATGATACCATTTAGAATGATGTAAAAAAATCTTTTGATACTGAGGTTGACAAGATGAATAATCTTTAGGAAAAGCATACCCTTGAGAAAAATTCTCAAAATCAACAGGTGAATGATCTGAATGGGAAGCTAAATTTTGATTGTCAAAGATGGACAAGGGAAATAGATCTCTCGATTGAGATCAAAGAGAAGCTTGTAAAGTAGGATAAATTGATGAAGATTTAGGAAGAGGCCATGAAGGCTCAGGAAGAGGTCCTGAAATCTTAAGAAGAAAGGATCACATCATTGGAGAAGCAAGCTGAGGAGGACCATGAGAACTTAATAAAGCTGAAAATCCTTCTGAAGAAGCTAATCCCCAAGGAAAAAGAAGACAAATAGACCAATCCGAACTTTTTTTGTGTTTTTCCTATAAAAAGTCCTTTCTATCATAATGAAAACATTGGTTGATTATATTTTTTGTATGTCTAACTAATGTTTCAGGTATTTTATTGTTTTCCCATTACCTCAAATAATTTTTGAAAATTAAAAAGTGGGAGAAAGAAAAAGAACTCAAAAGCAAGAAGGAAAAAATCTAAAATGGATAATAAATATTTCTAATTATAATAAGAACTATCCCTAAGTAAGGGGAGTCCTCATTACGAATATGTCCATATTCATAATGAAAATCTCATTCCAAAAATCTAAAATATGATACTTAGTGTTTAAAAGTCTAATGTGGAGTTAGTCGTATTCACTATTAATCATAAACAAAGGGAGATAATCTATAATTACAAGTTTAGAAATTTATTCTAAGTTATTACATTCTTTTTCGTAAGGATGTTTCAGCTTTCCAAAAAGGAGGAGATACTTTAGTCAATAAGGTTTCACTTATGAATTTTTTCATTCCTTCATTCATGGTGGATATTGATAAGTAATCAGTTTTTCCTTATGACTTTACCATTCATATTGTTTTGAAAATCACAAACACCTTTTCTTAAAGAAAATTTCTTTTTACACCTATTTTACTTCAATAAGGAAAATTTCCTTCCCAATGTATATTTACCTCTACCTTGTTTTCACAGTTCATATAAATATTTTTCTTAAGTGTATAAATCAGATTCATATCTAAAAACTCAGAATCATATAATACATAGACATCAAGCATTCTGTTTTAGGATCCTAATTCTGGAATCGAACTCTAATGAAGTTCATCTCCAAATTCTGGATACAAACTCTAATGAAGTTCAAATCCGACTTCTAGATAAGATCTCTAATAAAGTACAACATTGAACTCTGGATACAAACTCTCATGGAGTTCCACTCTGAATTCTACATAAAACTCTAATGAAGTTCAATGATGAATTATGGATACGAACACTAATGATGTTCAACACTGAATTCTGGATTCGAACTCTCATGAAGTTCCGCTCGGAATTCATGATACAAACTATCATAAAGTTTTACTCTGAATTATGATTACAAACTTCTCTATGTTCATACTACGAGTTCTCTGAATTTAGACTCCGAACTCTGATGAGGTATGACTCTGAATTCTCATGAACATTGACTCTGATCTTCGTATGTTCTGGTACTGAATTCTAGGGAAATCAGACTACGAATTTCCATGATATTTAGACTTTGGATTTCTACAGAATTCAGCTCTTGAATTCCTACAAAACAGAATCCGAATATTCTTATGATTATAGTCTCTGAATTTATTTTTTACTTCGATTCGGAACATTAACCTTTTCCATTCCAAACATTCATTTTCTAATCCATTCTGAATATCATTTTTGATATTATTACATTTGTTCTATTACAAAATGATTCTGTTCTATTAGTTATTAAATAACCGTTGTTTGAGTGACATGTATACAGGTCCCTCCAAAATTCAAGGAAGAATATGATTGTTGGAGGATGGATCCGACCATTGGTGCTTCACCTATAAATAGGAACTCATTTGAAACGAAGCTACGACTTTTACAAATCTTTCACATCTGTGCTTACAAGATGTTGAAGTAATTTCTAGAAATAGAGGCTCTTATCAACTCTCAAGCTTCATGCATAAAGTTTGAACGGGTTGTTAAAACATTTCTTCATGCACATTTGCTTCGTGCGACTCTGATTGGTGCTGTGTACAATCAAGGGCTTCTGTGGATATGAAGAAAGAGGTTCCAACACCTTGAAGTTGAGGGCTTCCTTGTAGAGGAAGACAGAGGTGCCGACTACCTAATAGTTGAGGGCTTTCGGTGATAGCAAGACAGACTCCAATCATCGTATCGAGTTCTTACCCTAGTGTGGGTTTGACAACCATTCTTGAAAGTGTAAATCAAGGGACCTTTATCCAAGGTTGTTGGATACCCTTCTCTTTGGGTTAAAAAAGTTTATACTTGTTACTTTTAGTTTTAATACTTTTTTTTTCTGCTGCATATTGTATTATTAAAGAAAATTAATACTTTATTATACTTCCTTACTTTTACTCTGATATAGTTATATTCTATATGCTATAAGGTAGAATCTTAATCTTTGTAACTTTTGTTAGGTTACATTGTTGGAATTACTTTTCCAGAATCTAGAAATTCTTTAGAACTTATAGAGGTCTTCTGAATTATCTTATTTAACCTTGTTAAACATAACCATCCTAAAAATTTCCTAAGGGAATTTTTCAAAGTTACAATTCATCCCCCTCTTGTATCTGATATTCACATTCTTATTTCGATCTTACATTTGGAATTATATAGTATATAATACTCAGTCACAGACCATCCTAACATGATTAACATTTAATTTCACCTTTTATGGAAACCAATAACAATAATATTATTAATGATTGTTCTATTAGAAAAAATAAATTTCTCAGTTATCCAAATTAACTCCTAACTAGGTCCCCAATAAGAGAAAATTAATTTGAAGGTAATACATGAAAATTAAAGAAAAATATATCTATTATTATTTGAGGGAGACTGAAAGAGAACACAGTTTGGAAAATTTTGATGATCATGGACCCATAACCCAAAAATACTTGAAGAAGTTCATTAATATAAAAAATGTTGATAAGAAGAAAATATTTTATTTCAAATCCAGTTTCCTAAATTTAATTAATTTTCATGAGATTATATACCTATATGATTTTAGGATAATTTAACCCTATGTTGTTCATTGTTAAATTTCATCTTCCTCTCTTATTCCAATAAATGGTGATGAATTTTTTATTCTATAATAACAAAATTATCATGGTGTCTATAAATATATTGATATGTCCTTCCATATATTACTATCACAACATAACCATTAGCAATAGTTATCTAATAGGATTATATCCTCATATTCTGTGAAAATAATTTAATCACTATAATGAGATCTAGAATTTAATATAAACTATTCCACAGATGGTTAACCTTATAACAATTCTTAAAGATGTTCATACAAAACATTAGAAATAGGGTCACAAGATTTTACAATATTATCTTAGCATTGATCCCGCATATATCATAATGTATATATTTTTTTGGACATTCCAAATATGTTATTACCATCATTAGATATTCTGTTGATACATGTTAATAACTATAAATCATTATTGAAAACATGAATTATTAATTATTTCATATATTTTTTTATATAATCATTAAGATGATGAAATATCATAATAGCCATATATGACAATAAAAATTACTTTAAAAAAATCAGTAATCATTTCCACTGAAATCAGTACATTCTAATTTACTTATTCATATTAATTATATATTTATCTAACCACCACTATCCCAAAATTAAGAACATTTTAATCGTTATTTTTCCATTAACCCTATATTTCCCATCAATATCACCTTTCCATTAAATAACTTATTTATTCTGTTAAAATTATGTAAAATATTATTTTAAATTCATATCAAAAAATTTAAATAGAACAATCCTTATATATATTTCATAATTCATTTATCGTGAATCCAAATACACAATCACTATAATTATTAAACTTCGTCCATAATATATTAACAAGTATACTTTATCATGTTACACAATTCCTATTTCCATTAACATTATACAAATATTATCATCATCAAAATAAAATATATCCATTACCCATACCAATATGCTGATTCTCATTAGGGTATTTACACCATGGAAATATATTTTCATAATTTCCATTAATTCCACATTTAAAAAATTCATCTGTTAGTTGTTCTTTAAGGAGTCTATTTTTATAATTTATTTAATTATCCCATCATTTCATTTTCCCTTAACAGTTACATTAATTTTTTTATATTTATAGTATCAGAGGATAATTCATTTCCACTATGATATCCAATTAGGATCTTCTTTAAACATTTTTTTATCAAAGACAAAATGACTCATATTCCTCTGTGGTCTCCATTACACATACTCCTTGAATTTTCTTTCCTTATCTTCAATGGTTACACTTATTATTGGTTAATGTACATGTTTTTAATGATGTTCTATGAAAACAAATTAGGCACGACCTGAACATCCTTTACTCCAGTAATAAACCCATTTGACTTCCCATAATCAAATTTCCCATTACATTAAATGTTATTCCTCTCAGCTATGGTTCCAAAAATTTACTAAAACCATAAAGAATAACATCAGGAACACTTATAATTGTGTAGAACCAAATATTATTGAAAAATAATTATCGGATGAAAAAATCATGACACATAATTTTAAATCAATGACACCACAATATTTTCCTTAGAAACATCCCAACCCATATTCATAGAAATATCACTATAGACCTTAAAAATAAATTCCATCATATTTTCCCACGGTTGAATAGACAGTTCTATAGTTACTAAATATAGTGACACATAATTAACATATATGGACATTAAATAATTCTATATGAATATTTAACACATTAAAAATATACATTTCTGAAGACTATAATAGATTAGTTTCCATAGAAATGGGGAACACATTATTCTAATTTGGTGAAAGATCGTCAACATCTCCTATGATGATCTCCCCTTAGGTACTTCTACTTATAAAGTTTATTCATAACCTCATGATAGTAAAAATAAGTGAGGGTTAAATCACATTCTCAATATAAGAAAATAAAAAATGTTTATAAGTATTGCATGAGAATAAGGGTATGTGAACATGAGAAAAAAAATTAAAGATCATACTATTCATATCAAAGATCATATATTTGAGTCTCGGAATAAATGTTGGATGTTAAAATTACATAAATCATAAGGGGATCAATAGAATAATCTTCGAAAGAATCATATTATAATAATAAATTGAATTTTTTGAATACAAATAATAATAGAAAGTCATTATGTATAAGTCAAGGGGAATCTCCCAAACATATCTGGGAGTTGAATGGTGGATATAACCATTGGGAAGGACACCCCACCATCCCTAGTCATATCCTATCCCATAGAGTAGAATGAGTTCAGTACCCAATCTATCTTATTATTCAAGGTTCACTCCCAATATCATCTTAGTAGACACATCTCACTCACAAGTACATCATAGTAGTCATGGTTGACACTCAATTTCATATAAGTAAGAAATGACCTTTACTAAACCATGTTCAGTCCTTATTCTAGCTATCTCTATCTCAAGAGATATAAATAATTATCCAATTAATTTGAGGGAGATATATTTACCTCCTATAACATAATAAATTAATTCTCACATTTTCCCAATTATAATATAACATTCATCGTATCATAACCCAAAAAATAGAAGGGTTTCATAAAAATAAAATCATAACATGTGAAAAACAGATAGGTTCTATAATAATTCCATATCTAAATAAACCTTTAATGATTTTAGGACATATAAAACTTTCATCATGTTATAACCCAAGGAAGAGAATTATTTTAAGTATATAAACATATCATTACAAACAAAAGCCATTAAAATAAAGAATAAGATAGGTTTCCTTGGATGATATCCCAATTAAAACATAAACTATATAAATGTATATCATCTTAAATAGAGAAATATTTTTAAAGATCACATGGACCATTTCTTAAAAAAATAAAAAATAAAAAAATTTCAATAATAATTTTTTTTCAATATCACTTTGAAAAATTTTTAATTATTATTTGAAAATCACAAAAAACATTTCATGAGGAATGTATCATTTTATCATGAAAATAAATTTAGAACATAAAAGATTTTTAAAACCTATTTCTTTCTAAATATATATATAAACAAATAAAAAATACGTGAAATAATTTATTGAAAAAATATTATGGAGAAATATAATTGTTTGTTTTAAAATCATTAATGTTTTTATAAACATAAATCATTTTTAAAGGTGTTATACATTGAAAATATATATGAATAAATATAAAGTATTATTTAAAAATAATTTCTATTTATTTTGATGATAATCTATTTTATGAAAACCAATTTATATAAATAATAATTAAAACAATGATTGAACATAATATTTGGAAAAGCATTTTTCCAGAAAATTTTATTCAAATAAACATTCAATGTAATCTTCATGTAAATTATTGTGGATAAATCTGTATATTCTAAAAATTCATTTTATGACATAAAATGTTCTGAATAGTACATAGATTCTATATGACCAGATGAATCCTTTTTTAAAACATTTGGTTTAAAAATGTAAAAAAATTGATAATGAGGAATTTAAAACATCATTGTAAAGTAGTATAAAATTCATTATTTTTTAGATAAAATAATTTTTGAGGAACATATCTTTATTATCAAAAAGAGATGTAAAGTAAAATTTTATTAAAAAAATATTAATTGTCTTATATTTCAAAGAGTGGAATCATGGTACCATTACATGAGGATTTCATGAATCATAATTTTATAATAAAACTCATCAGTCTTCTTGATAGATTTATAAATGTATTTCATTAATTAATTCATTACAATAACGACTCATGGTATAGATGACATTGTAGAAATAAACTACTACAACATTACTATCTATTAACCATAATCCCAAAAAAATAATAACATTACATAAAACATAATCTCTCTTGGAAATATGGATATTCATGATATAACATGTCAATGGGTAGTAATAAAACATAAATTAAATTATTGGTGAATATGAATAAGTTGCAAAGAAATAAAAGTGAGGCAAGAAATCCCTTTACTAATTGACTAATTTTTGAATGATGAGATACATGATAGAATATAATCAATTGAAACTATGAATATTACTGATTAATGTAATGTTATGATTTAAAATATCATAGGTTATTATACACACAACAAAACTAGAATATGTGGTTTATATAACTTCTATCTCATATACATAAAATTAAGGTGAGAAAAGCCTTTCTTTAAGTCTTGAAATTCATTGTAATTTTTATAATATCATGTATAAAAAATATATGTTTTTCATAAATATACCAGATAAAAATATACTTATATATCATAAAATATATTATTTGATTGTGTATTTATATTACTTTTATATAAACAATTCCATGTTATGGTTGGGTTTCTAGTAATAATAGCTATGTTTTTTGTACATGTCTTAAATAGTTATTCTTGGTCCTATTACTTACATAATGATTTCCATGTTTCCATAATGTAAACAATTATATAAAAATCATATATATTGCATATAAATGTTTATAAAATAACCTATACAATATTGAAATAGAATATGAAATACATTATTCACGGAGATAATTGGTTGTGCATATAAATGGTCGGTGTTTGGATTTTCATATATTATTAAATGAATGATATTTAAATGTTATTTATATATATATTATAATAAAAATATTATTATAATGTCATCAATACAAATATTTTTAATAAATCGATACTTAATACATTCAATGTAAAGCCTGAATGATCAAATTTTATTGTGGAGGCAGAAGACGACACATCCAAAAATCATGTCATCATATTCCCAAAAACTAGAATGAATTAATTTATGTGTTCTACAATTATTAAAAATAAAAAATAGATCATTCATATTAAATATTTCATATAAAAATATTTAATACATCATTATTTCAATCCATGAGTGGTGGTAACAGAAGAATGAATGACATCATTTATGGAGGTCGTAGTCCACCATACACACAAACAATGATTGTGTACAACATTTTATAGATATCAATTGATATTTTGTTAATATACCTAATATAATAACATCTAATTATATTTTGGATACTATGTTTATTATATTTTCAGTTAATGTGAATAATTAATGTTGTGGTGAAATAAATGAATCCAATGTCTGCATTGAAAAATGGTACCTTTTCATCATGTATATTCTTTTGGTTTTCAACAAATGACTAACATGGTTTCACTTATACATGAAATTAATCTTACAGGAATATAGTAGGGAATTTGGGAACTTATTTGATAAATATTTGTGCTTTCAAAATGGTGTAATGTTCCTTTTATAGTGGACGAGAAGTGGCCTTCTTGGAAATATAAAACTGTAATCACTACTGAGTTGTCATTGTTACATCATGTGCTTAAAATAATTTTCCGTATTAGATATAATTTATTTATTGTATATATATCTAAATCCAATGTAATTTTTACATCATTCTGGGTTATTTTCCATTATTTTAATTTATAAAAACAATGTGAACTTGTATTTACCTTTGTCAAGGTAATTCGCATTAATTACATTCATTAATATATTTGTTCTATCACAAACCTGATATCGACCCCATCAAAATTCTCACCCAACCTGGTCATGGAAGATACCTAAGGGTGTTCCTTATCCCCACGGGCTAGAAAATGTTCTCAGGTATAACTTATAATTGTTTGTGGATTATTTACCTAATTTTGGAATCATAAAAAAACAAAAAAAATAAATTAAATGTGTGTGAAAATTGACTCAAAAATTTTTTTTAATAAAATTTATAATTAAAATAAATGGTTTTAGAAAATGAACATGAGGTTAATAACTAAGAATTATAATAAAATACTACTCAGGAAACCCACACAAAAATGGGTCATCATCACCAAACCTTCTCTACTACACTACACCAAGGATGGAAGATAACAACATGATCCCCCATCTTCAAATACATTTCCCATTCCAGTGTCAATCATAATCATGTCTATATAAACCCAAAAATTAATTAATTTTGTGAGGATAATCCCAATAGGATTCCAAACAACATATTCCATATGATAAATATTTCATAATAAAAATCATGCATGTTTTTTTAATCCTGAAATCCTATTGACAATTTTAAAAATGATGAAATGTAAAATAAAATCTGTTTTTAGGGGAGAATCATTGAAGAATTTTCACATTTGAAGAGAACACATATTATAATGAATTATTGCAGAAAGAAACACATTATGACTTTGGTAGTATCATATTGTCAATGGGCAATAGTTACAGGAACACCCCTACAAAGTAGGTAGTATTTTGGTTCTAAGTACATTGTATCTCGGTGTAAACATATCAATATTGAATAACCTTATCATGTACGAGACACTTGAATGGAAATCACCAATGTCCTAGTGGATCCAAAACATCATCAATGTTTATTTAGTGTTGTCATTTTCAATATTTATATGTGAAACTGGGATTATACCACTACCAGATCACTAGAATACTAGTCCTAGTCCGCCCACCTAGATATTCATGTTTCTCTATTTGTGATCAATCATTTTCCTATTCTTAAAAATAAACATTCAACATAAAAATAGAACTTATGAAACATAAAAAAACCCAAATGTTCCTAACATTCATTTTCACCCATTTTGTAACACAATAAACCATTTATATCAATTATTAAATGATTCTAAGTAGTAACACAAGGATTTACACACTAAAATACCTAGAAAACATGTCTTTCAAGGCCAGAGGGACATCAATACCATAACAAAATAGATTTCTCAACCCTAAAAAAATTTAATAATACCATTTATTTGGTCATAAAACAACCACAAACTATATAACATAGAAAACATAGGAAAAACACTTGATTTCATGCCAAAGGAAATCCTTAAGATTAAACACTCAATAAATGCTACAAAAGATTATTTTTTCAACACACTAAAAGGAGGAATAACATTATAAACTGATTAAACATGAATGATAAAATCATCTAAAAATTTTTATCCATGTAAACTCCCACCATATGTGTCAAAAACCACAAATCTGTGTCCATAAATTCAATCCCACCATATCTGCACCACAAGAAACTAAAAAAACCCAAAACAACACTATTTGACCAAAAAACACAAAATAAAACCCTTGGAACAAATCTATAGCTATTGGAAATTTTTAACATCAAGATTGGTTGATGAAATGAAAAGGAAAGGGATAAAACAAAGAAATAAATCCATAAATTATGGAGGCCTGATGTATTTCCCTTGAAAAACCCTTCAAAAATAGATTCCATGAGAGCTTGGGGATGCTTAAAAGAATTATAGGGATCAGAGGAATGAATGTTCGAAGTCATGGATACATTAGTGTTAACAAAATAAATAATAATTGGAATTATAAAACATTTTTGTCGAGTTGGACAACTATTCACTATTTTCCGGCATGGTTTAGTAAACCGTGCTACTGAACTATGTGCCCAATTTTTTAAACTCAAAACATCTAAAAAATAATCAAAATTCATGGAGGGACAATGAGAAACATAGGGGGATGTTTTTTCATGTATTAAAAATAAAATGTTTTTTTAAAAAGAAGGATATAGAGGTGAAAACTCTCCCCACAAAGAAACCATTCATCCCAGGAATGTCAACACAAAATTGAATAGAAAACGAGAATGTGTACTCTTTCTCCCCCCATGACTTAATCTCCCAAGTCTCATGAATTAAATTAGAATTATTCTAAAGGAACCAAACCAGTTTAATAGACTTCTCTCAAATAAACTTCCCTTCAGAATCCACTATTCGCTTTGACCACTCAAACAACAATAAATCGAGCTCTATCGCGTAATTTTTCCTATTCAACACTTAAAATGGATCCAGATTGTACTTATTCATCCAGGAAACATGGAATACGTCATGAATATATGGCATATTAGGGGGAAAAGGTAACACATTTTCTAGATTTTTAATGTGCTTAGTGATCTCAAAAGTTCTGACAGATATCAAATTAGCTTTCCCTACATTCAAAAACATCAATGACCCAAACATGGGGACACCTTCAATAATACCTGACCCCCCCCAACTCTAGATCATGACGCCTTTGGACATCATATGATTTTTGGATACTATGAGATATAAATAAACACTGTAAGATAAATTGGACCTTCTCATATGTCATTATCACAATGCTCACTACCAAAAATGATGTCTCACCTACCTCAGACCAATACAGGTGGGACCGACAAGGATGGCCATAGAGAGCCACAAATATAACCATTAAAATTGATAACTGATAACAATTATTATATGAAAACATGACCAATCCCAAATGAATATCCTAAGAATTAACAAAGTCCAACATGAATTCATATATCAAGTCTTCCATAATTTGATATTCGCTCAATGTCTAACAATCTTTATAAGGATTTTATGTTTTTCTCATATTAATATGATACCCAAATACTGCCTAAATGACTTCTCAAAATTGATATGGGTATAAGGATACTCTATGTAATGAAACTGATGATGTAAATCCATGAATATTAACCACCTCTTGAATATACAACTGACCCAACCCATCGAGTTTACTTGTATTTCTCATCCCAATGAAGTGAGATGATTTGGTTATATGATATATCAAAACCTAAGTAAAATTATTACACTTAGATGTGTGAGGTAACATAACAATAATGTACATGATGACCTCGTCCCACTACCAGGTAAGAATGGGAAACGTCTTAAGAAAACTACAGGGCCTCTGATGTTCTATTTTTCCCTTATGACAAGTATAACACCTTGATACAAAATCAGTGATATCTCGCCTCATTCCAAGCCACCCTTAACTATCTAAAAACATTGTAGTACTTTTTTGTGTCTCTAGGATGATTGAACCCTTGAGATTTCTGGCTATAAAGCATCATTACCTTCCTCAGAGACAACGAAACCACTAAATGGCCCTTGAAGCACAATATCCCCTTGGGCGGTGAGGACGAATCAGAATTATTCTCCCAACTAGGATGAAACTGCATTTACCACTAAAAAAGATCATCACTAGACAACTTTTAGCTTAAGAACGCTAAACGAAAATAATTTAATAAAATTCTCCCCATGAATGCACCTATATTGTGCTCCTTGGTTTCCATGTGAATTTGAGTAAATAGTCTCGTCATAATCCACTCATCACTGTACATCCTCAAATTCTACACTGGTAATTTTCTTCTCAATGAATCTTCCACCACATTACTCATTCCCAGAGTATAGATGATTTCAAAAGCTAACTATACTCGATCCAATGGCACCACCTGAGGTTAACATCATTCTAGGAGAATATGTTTACTAGAATTGTATGATCATAATTGACCATGATCTTCTAGACACAGAGTTAGTGATTCCATGTCTTCAAATAATGCATCACCACTGCCTACTAAAATTCATGTGATGGGTAGTTCTATTCATTTGGTCAAAGATGGCATGATACATACACCACCACATGATCTCCCTTTATATTCCGAGACCAAAGATCCATACATGAGGTGTCTCAATAAACCAAATATCCCTTTCAAGATTTTGGAATGATCTGCATGGTGGTGATGTTCAACTTCTAAGTCAACTCCTCAAAGATTTTATTACATATTGGGGCCCAAAAAAACTTCACCACTTTCATGGTGAGCATGGTAATAGGAAAAGAAACCTGATAAAAATCCTGAAAAATAGCCAGTATTAACATTCTGGAGAAAATCATATCTTGATATAGAATTAATTCCTTGGATGGTCCCATATAATAACTATGTTGATATTCTCAGTACCCACCAAAACCCCAACTTCCACGATAAAATGACCTTGAAACCTCCCCTCCCTGATCACGAATGTGCATTTGGAAATCATGGCATATGTGTGGTAATCCCGCAGAGTTCCCAAAAAATCGTATAGGTTGTTCATGCTCCACCTACGATAAAAAATATACCAGGATGATTTCCATGAATACAATGTTTAAGGAGACAAGATACAAGTGAAACACACTTTTCATGTGCTCCATAATGATTGTTGGGGTGTTTGTCAATCTGACGGGTTTGACCATGTACATAGAGTGACTATACCATCTTCAAAAAGTAGTCTTCGAGGTATCCGCATTTTGTAGTATATATTTTGGTAACAAGGATTCAATTGTTTCTTGTGAAAAACATTTCCCCATCAAATTATCAAATATTTCTCTATTTTTAGAAAATAATATCTGTTCATGATGTTTAACATGTATATTATTTATGGTAATCGATGCACAATCAGAGGGATCTATCCGACTTCATCACAAAAATAACAAGAGAGACCCAAGGTGAGATGATCAAGAAAATGATTTATTTGGAATATAAATCATCATTACGTATCATTAATTTATTAAAATAGGCGTGGGATATAATAGATGAGGGGACATATATCGTCCATGATTTTGGTGCCAAATCAATTGAATAATCCAAAACATGCTCTAGTGGATGCTTATAAAATCATCTGGGAATACCTATGGGAACTCATCTTCCACGAGATTTATTCTACACTCAAGAACATAACCATTTTTCTCTATAATGTGCAATGAAACTGGATGACAATATTCCCCAAATCTGGGAGTGGTGGTCCCGCATGTTCCAACCAAGTATCCCATACCCCATGAAAAACCTAAGGTCACCCATAAGGTTACATAACACTCAACCACTAGCTGTAACAATATAAATGTGTTTGAAAATGTTCCAAAAAAACCCATGTCTGGTATTATGTCGAATTGGTCCATATCTAATACAATGAGGTCCCACTACATCTAATCCCCTAACATGGAATGTGCACACCATATACACTTGAGATGTTGTTCTATCATATTTCCCAATGACGTCACCAAATCAATCATGAATGAAAAATAGATCCATGGGTAAATTAATAATATTTAAAATATGAGAATTATTAAAAGAAAATGTATCACTAATTTAAAAGAGACAAAAAACTATAGAATATTAAATCAAAATGGTACCTTGATCCATTGAAGGCAGAACATTTTATCATGTTGGTTCCTAACACATTGCATGATTATTTTTATTCTCAATCTGAGAAGACTAATCACCTATAGATCTACCCTGAATTGGATCTTACTAGATGAAGATCTAGCCCCACATCCACAGTCACCTAACCAAGAATCTTCAATCCAAGATGGATCTGACTAAACGGGAGCTCCACTAGAAGACATGGATACATCCCTGCATTAGCGTTGATATTTAACCTAGTAAAGCACTACATGATTCCCATTACTTCACATTGATAAAATCACTCATTGAATAAGTACATGAAGTTTTTGTGTGCCTTGAACTCCCACACTAGTGGCACACAACTGACCTCGCATCAGAATACATGGTTGAGAACTGCATGAGAGGATGTCCTGAACCACCAACTCCCTTAATCCCATTATCCTTTCATATCCTTTTCATCTAAGATGAACTACCACTTCTGATCGCTGATACCATCCAAGAGAAATCATACCTTCCCATGTGATCCTCCACCACCATATAATCATGATCAACCACCTTCTCAAAGGTCATTGTACTAAACAAGAAAATAATAGAACAGATCTCTGGCCAAAAAACCCTCTAAAACATCAAGGAATTCATATTCTCATTGGAGACCATTCTATATTCATATCAGACTGTCTTGATGAAAATATTAACATACTCAATCACTGAGTTGTCCACATGAATTATTTCAATAAATTCACTGTAACTAGCATAAGGGAATACCTTAGGACAATATTGGTCATTGAAGGTAACATTGATGTCCTTCCAAATCATGTGAACATGCTTCCCATCTTGAAATAATGATTCCCACCACTTGTTACTGGTGCCCTGTAACATAAATGAGGAAAATTGCACTATAAACCCCTCATGTGTGCCATGGAACTCAAACATGTGCTTTATATTCTCTAGACTCTCGTCTGCTAATGGAGGTTCCATGATACCTTGGAATATTGGCGGATTTTTTTTCAAAAACTCATAGGGGTTTTCCTTCGAATGACCAGACTTGTCTTCTCTGGATGGAGCATAAGCATGGGAAGGAACATATCCCTATCCTAGAGCCTGGAAAACCCAAACCATGACTTCTTCCAACCGTGTGTTGAAGTAGAACTCTTTCCAATATCCTCCCAGGGGAGCATGTGAACATGTCATGAAGGCATACTACTAAAAAAGGGGAACAATCACAAGAGAAAACATCATTACATAAATTTGTAAAAAAATAAATCAATAACAGAAAATATAAATATATAAAACTCATCACAATAATTAAATAAACAAATATTCCCCCCAGACAATGTTAACATGATGTTTTCAGCCCACATGTCACACGTGTAATTGAAGATAAAAAAATCCCAACAACCCATTGTGAATCAAGGACAATCACAACTGGTACATTCCAAAAAAACCTAATTATAATTATCTATAGAATCCCCAAAAATCATAGTTCCAAAATAACCAGACTCATCAGAAATAATATGACCCAAAGGGAATAACCATTCTCTCATACCATTATTTTCATGAGCTATATATGGTTTCCATAAAAACTGCAACCCGAATGGGACCATGTAAAGGCCCTAAGGTCATTCCCTATCCCCAATGGCGGCCACAAGTTCCTGTGTATCAGAAATAATATTTTGGGAATGATTTACACAATTATGGAATTAAAAAAAACCAAAAAAATAGATAAATTGAATCTAAAAATTCATTCCAAACATGCTTTAAATAAAATTATCAACTAAATTACATGGCTTTAGAAACATCCCAAGATGGAAAAATTCAAAATTGGCATAAAAACAACTCACGAAATACCACACAAGAAGGCATCGTCATCTCAAATCCTTCTTCACAACACCTCACGAGGGATGGAATCTAAAAACCTAAACAGAAGTCTACATAAGCCTTACCATTAAACATGTAAAACATAATCTAGTCCACATACACCGAATGATATTATTTGGTTGTGAGCCAAGCCATATAGGATACCACCAAATAGATTCTTGGTGGTTAACATTATTAGGCAAAAATGTATCATGTTTTTAAAAATATGAAATGATGGTGGGAATATTAAAAATGAACGAAACATTAAATAGAAACAATTTTTAATGGAGCATCTATGAAGAAATTAATATTTTTAATAAAACAGAGATGATACTGAATTTTTCTTGAAAATCACATTGTATGCTGACAGTGACAATCATAGAGTGAATGAGGCTAGTTAGGAGAACACCCATAGGCACTAGCTAGTAGTTTTCCCCTAGGTACATTGTATCTCAGTGTAAATTTATCCATAATCAATATCATACTAGTGAACAATCCACTAAAAGGGTAAACCCCAATGTCAATGTGTTCCCCAAACATTGACAATGTTTATTTAGTGTTTTAATCATAAAACATTATAAGTGAAATATAGACAATTCCACTACCAGGTCACTAGCATACGAGTCCTAGTCTACCCACCCATATACGTGGGTTTCTCTCTATTTCCTCCATCATGTTATCGAATTTAAAAATACCATTTCCACCTAAAAACACTACGTCAAAAACATATACTCACCAAACTGCCCGAAACATTCATTTTCACCACATGTGTAACCAAATAAACCATTGAAAACATTTATACAACAATTGTATGTAGTAAAATAAGGTTTTTCCACAACAACACCCCTCAAAACCCATAATTCAATGTGAAATGAAAATGAATACCATATCTATATAGATTTGAAATCATTTAATACACATAATAATATCATTTCAAGGATAATAAAATATCCCCAAATTATTCAACATAGAGAACACATAAAAACCATATTTCATGCCAAATTGAACATTAAAATTAATCACTCAATCAAATCTACCAAATATGATTTTTATAAGACACTCCAAGGAATGAAAACAATATAAATCAGTTAAATAATCTAGATCAATTTATTAATTAATATTTATACATGGAAATACCCACCATATTTTTCAAAAACCACATATCCTTGTGGGAAACATTAACTAGACAATTGTTGCACCACGGTGGAGTAAAAATGAACCATATACCACATGTTTGGATGAATAAACACACAATATAACCCCAAGAATGAACCCCAAACTATTAGACATTCATAGACATCAAGAAAGGTGAATGAAAACCTAAGGAAATGGATAGAACAAATTAGGGAATCACTTCCATGAAGAATCATGATGTTTTCCCCACCTAATCCACAATAAAAATAAATTATAAGAGAGCATAATGCATCATGGAAGCCTTCTATGGGTGATAAGTATGAATGGTGGATATATGGTGTGTGTTTTTTTATGTCTAGAAGGTAAACATTGTAATTAATAATCATTTTTATGAGCTGGACAATAGTGCACTATATTCATTCATGATTTAGTAAAATGTGTGGTCAAAACATGCATCTCGTTCGGTCAAGTCAAAAAATTTCCAAATTCTCCCAAATTCAAGGGGACCCTACGAGAAACATAGGGGTAGTAACACCAACAATAGAATAGAAAAAATAACTATACAAGTTGGATATGGATGTGACATGGTCAAAAAATAATTTAAACATACAAGAGATTGTAAATAATTATTATTCATAATGTACAATCGTTTTTTATCCAAATTCTAAACATTGAATTTTTAGTGTTTAATTTAATATTAGTCCTTAAATTGTGATATTTGATCTCTTTTTTATGTAAAAAAGATCCATATTTTGAAATTTTTTTATATCAAATTTAAACGTAAAATTGATTTCAATGAACTAAATTTTGTTTATATATGTATTTTTAATCTGAATATAAAACAAGTGAAATTTTAAATAAATTTTAACTAAATAAATAAATTATAAAAAATACGATTTCAATTAAAATTTAGTATTTTTCTAAATTCATAATAAAGGATACGACTCATAAATATACCAAAAAATCACCTTAAGTAATGTTTTATATTATGATTTAAAAATTTAATTATATTTTAAATAATATTTTAAATGTTTCAATAATCAGATTTAAAATATTTGATGAATTAAAAAGGGGTTAAAATTAACTTTTTTAAAAATACCACTTTTTATTCATATAATTGGTCTTATTATTGTCTTATGACAATAAAATCTCATGGATGAGTGTCAAAAATCATGATTTAATATTTTATATATCAATTTTAATCATGTAAATCAACATATTGTTTTAATTTATTTATATAAAAAATATTTTGACATAGAAAAAAAGTTATTTTATATATGGAAATTCCATAGTTTGAAATGGTTTTTACATTTATTTCTAACTAATATATAACAAAATGATTCATTTTATATAACATTTCAATCCTTATTTTCATTATATTTTAAATATTAATCATAAGATCATTTCATATTTCTTGGTGATAACAATAATATGTTTTCAATAACTATAATAGTAAATTATTGTTTTGTAATACACAACCTCACATATAATGGATTCTATCAAAGGAAATTGACATTGTGTTTAAAATAAGGCAATCATATTGTTTCTTGTTCCTCAAGATAGTAAATGTGTTTCTTGTTGTAAAATATTAACTTGGATTTTTATGAAATGAATTCTAGAATTATTTATTTCATATAACATAAGATATGTTAATTGTTTGGTAAAATATAATATATTAAATTAATTTCAAAAAAATTAAAAAAATATCAGGATGTTATATTATATTCCCCATTCAAATTAATTTCCCCCTCAAAATTATTTTTGGATATCAATGATTAAAGAGTTCAAAGTACCTTTCATAGATATCCTATTCGTAAAAATTAAAAAAAACATCCTTTAAAAAGTTAATGTTAAAAACTTAATGGATACCCAAATAATCACACATTTATGTCCCTAAAAATATTAACATTGGTGGAAAGTGATAACATGTAATTGTATGAGAAATCTAGAAATCATGTTCGGATTGTGTATGATATGGATCATTTTTTGGAGAATGATAATGATCGAAAATACATAACAAATTTATCATTGAAAATTATCATTGATATCACAAAAAAGGATGTTAAAACTGAATTTTTTTATTCAAATACACTTTTCATCAACTGTTTAATAATTTTAATTAGAGGTTATACATAAATAATTTTAAATAAAAACTCACCATTTAGTGACTTGAACTATTTCCACTTCATCTATTATTCCTATAAATGAAGGTGAATTTTTCATTCCTAGATAATTAGAATTTTATGTGATCCATAAAGAGCATGATATGTCCTTCCAATTGAAATTATGATAAGAAAAAGGTTAGTAAATGTTATCCAATATTTTTAATATTCATATCTTGATATAATTATTTATTCACTAAAATATTATCTGATGTTTAATAGGAAAAATTCATAAAATGGTTTAAATTATATCCTTTCTACAATATGAATGTCAAAAGCATTATAAAAGATGACAGTTTATTTATCAAAAACTTATTTATATTGATCCCTCTTATAACATAATGTAGTTATTGTTTCTCATATAGTATGAACTTGAATACATTCACCATGTATTCTATTAAAACATGCTAACTTACAAAAATTCTTATTGAAAACATGCATTAATTCTTATTCTAATGAATATTTGATATATTTTCAGTAAAAAATGTCATAAAATCCTTTTTGATTTGCATAAAAAAATTTCACATCAAATCCATTACCATCTCTAAGGTAATAAATTTTTTCAAATTTATATATTCATTTCCAACATATCTTTATCCAAATATCATTATCTCACCATTATGAATAGATTATGGGTTATCATTCCCATAATCATGTGTTCCCAATGAATATCTCCATTCTTGTAAATAACATTTCCAATCTATCAAAACTATTCAACATATTCCAATATATACATAGAGAATAACGTAAAAGAGATAATCATTATATAGTTCATAATTCTTAATTCTTAAATATAATTACATAAGTAATTCGATTATTTCACTTCATATTTAATACATTAATTAGAATACTGCATTATATTACATAATACCTTTTTTCATTTCACATTTCACTTATAGACTCATTATTATATAAATAAAACCATTACACATACACACTTTCTGATTTTATTTGGGCTTTTTTCACTTTGGTCATCAATTTTCATCACTCCCATTCATTTAAAATATAATGCATTCGACTCCAAATAAGGTCTTGGGGAGGCCGTTTTTATCATTGATTATTCTAACCAAACTGCTCATTTTAAATTTATAGTTACATTATATGTGTCTTTTCCTTCTTTATTCGAAACATTTTATTGTTCCTCTGATACATTCTTTTGAGTGATTCTTTCTATATTCTCAATATAAAGGATGTTGATTCTCCATTCCTCTATGGTCTATGTACTTTTAGAAAAATAATTTATTATCTTATTTGGTAATTCTGAGATTAGGTTAAGGTATGCATTGATAATCTTATTATGTGAAAACGGATTAGGAATTTTCACACATTCCATTACTCCATATATAAATCTGTTGTAATGTTCATCATAAAATTTCCCTCCACATTTTATTCAATCCCAATTCCATATAGTTACATCAATTTACTAAAAACAGAAGTTATAATTGAACAACACTTATCATAGCATAAATCCACATAATCAAGAAAAATCACTTTTAGTATGTATAAATAATGATTCCTTCTATTAAATATATGATTCTATAGTTTTATCCTTAGATACATTCCGAGACACAACATTACAAATATCTCTAGGGATATCACTATAGATTTCTTATCCTAGTGTCCATTAGTTGACTAAACCATTGCATTAATACTAACAATAGAAACCCGAGATTAACATACTGAGATATTATATCATTTTATATTCATGTTAATCACTTTAAAAAAATTACATGCCCGAGGAATGTAATATTATTGATTCTCCAGAAACTGGGGGCACATTTTCTATTTTGGTTAAAAATCATAAACATCACCAATAAATATCACCCCTTATAACTTCTGCATAGAAATTATGTTCATAACCATGGTAAATGAAACAAATGAAATTGTGAGCTCAAATGATATGTAAGGGTAAGTAAAGACGGTGAGTAAGAATAATAGGAGCATAATTTTTTGACAACATTATAATAACTATTTATGATAATACAATGCATTTTAGATAGCATATACATGAGTCATGGAATACATATTGGTAGTTCATAAGACATGATTCCTAAGGGATTCATGATCAGAGGCCCTGAAAGCATAATATAAAAATAAGACATAGATTTTTTTTGCATACACAAAAGAAACTAAAATCAGTATTTATAAGTCAAGGGTTATTTCAAAAATATATTGGGGTACTTATAGGGATATTTGTCATAGTGTTTGGGACACAACTCTATCCTTGGACGCAACCCTTTATTTAGAGTGTAATGGTTTCACTATCCAAACCATCTTAATAGTCATAGATCACTACCAAAATCATCTTAGTAATTAATTTTCACCCCCATTACCATCTTACTAGTAAAGGCTCACTCCCAAGACAATCATATCAGACTAATTCATTTACAGAATTGAGTTTACATCTTGTTTCATACATGTCTATCTCAGGAGATATAAATCACTAACCAATGCATCAGATGAAAATATATGTTCAACTTATCATATAATAAATCCTACACATGTGAGATACAAGATGATAAATCGTTCACCATATTAGCGCCATTAAAAAGTTTGGTATTCATTAACATCTTACCATAACCAATATAAATGAGTTATGTTCCGTAATCATTTTAAAATAGAATAACCCATGAATGAAATTGGGTTTAAAAAGAGTATTATCATTCTATAACCCATTGAAGAGAATCATTTTTCTTAAACAACAATACCATATAATCATAAACCATTATATGAATGATTGTGAATAGTTTCCATCAATAATATCCCATTTAAATCATAAAAAAAATCAAACTATATTATCTTAGATAGAGAAAGATACATGAATGATCACTTCAATCATTTCATAATGGAAATAAGCCTTTATTAAGAATCGATATTTTAAACACAAAAAAAAGTTTGGATTTATTTTCCTTGAAAATGATTTCAAATTAATAAAACATTATTTATAATATAACCCATTTATTAAAAAAATAAACTTTTCACTTTGATAACTTATTTTTTTAAAACATTTTGATAATATTTTTCTTTGAAAAGTGCTTCAAAATATCATAAATTACCCTTTGATATCATTGAAATCATTTTATTTTAAAATATATTTCTGAATAAATACAGTGGAATATTTGTTAACAATTTCAAATTGTATATTAATGTAAATCATTTTTTTAAACATTTATTTTTAAAAATGTCTTTTAAAACCTATAGTTTATGCTTCAAAATCAATTAAAACACTTTTTGAACATGAATAAATTTTTATAATCCTTTTTCATGGATTTTTTTTAAATAATTAATTTAAAATTATTAGGAATAATAGATTTCCATTACAAATTCATGTAAACAGTCAATTTAAGATTCAACGAAATGATGTTGGATAAATCCACACTTGCAGTACATTTCTTTTTCTCTACAAAATGTTTAGAATGGTTCCTCATTCAAACAATGATTAAAAAATTCCTTTTTAAAAACTCATTTTGTTATGAATGAAATATATAGGAATAATACCTCTTAAATATCATTGGTTATTCTTTCAATAATTATGAAAACATTTATAGAAAAATTGAATTTTGAAAAACATGGATTTCAGACAGAAAAGCGAAATGTAGTGATATTTTATTAAATACATTTTAATAATTATATTAAGTAACAATGAGTGAAAAAATGATGCATTAATTAAAAATAACATTAATAACCATAGGATAATAAATATAATGTGTTTTATTGGTATATGGATTATATCATTTCATCAATGGAAGCATGATCATAAATAATCCTGATAAACGATGAGATTATAGTAAAAAACTATTTGATGTTTAGTAATATTGAGTCATAATCCCCATGAGATAATAGAATTTAACCAAACATAAAATATCAATAAAATTTGAATAATAATGTTATTACATGTAAAAGGGCAGTATATACACCTAGTATAATAATAAAGGTTCTTAACACGTGTTTGTCTCAATGAAGAAAAATCGAGAAAATGTTACAATACAGATTTGGTCTCTTTTGAATAATAAGCCCCATAAAATGATTATCATGAAATTGTTGTTTTAAAAATAAATAATTTATGAATAATAATCCTATAATACATTCTTATTCATAATATTCACTATATAATGCAAACAAGTGGTCGATATAGAATGTCTCATAGAATTAAACGTGACACTACAAAACCCTTTACTATATAACTAACTATTGAATCATGAAATTCATGAAATAATATCTTCTATTTAAACATTTAATATCACGAGGAAAAGAAATTTATTAGTATAACATTTTTTGGGTAATTATATAAACAAAAAAATGAATATTTGGTGAATATATCATATATCACACAAAAATAAAATTATTACCAGAGAACTCGTACCCTAAGTCTTGAATTTATTCATATATATTCAGAATTACTATATAACAACTATAAGTTTATTATAAATCTACCAAAAACTATATAATTATATATAATTTTATATTTTATTTTATAATGACAATATATTACCAAATTCATAACAATCCTTTGTTAATGATTTGTTTCGGGTAATAATTGTTTTGTTTTTCATACATTTTGGGACTTTTTATTCTTATCCCACTTACATGATATATGATTTAATTATTTCAGGAATGTAAACCATGATTTAAATATTATATTAATTACATATATATTTATTTATAACAATATGTTCAATATATATATATAAGAAATTAAATACAACATTCATGGTGACAATAGGTTTTACGTATGCCGAAACGAAGGTTCCATTTTCATGTCATATTAAGGGAAATAGATGTGAATGATACACATGTATATTATAACTCATGTAAAATTAATCATTAATTAGTATAAATTATTTTTATAAATTGAATGCTTAAAACATTCAGGGTAACACATGATTGAAACACATCACTTTGAGGAGCCAATGGTCCATTTGTCAACAAATGATGTTCTATGAATCATAAAAAAGGGGGAAATTTAAGGTATGCAATATATAAAAAATAAAAAAGAAAAAATAAATCATAAATATAATAAATATCATAAAAATATAAATTCCATTATTATTATGAACCTTTAGAGTAGGTAATGGAATAATGAATGACATCAATTTGTGTGGTAGTTTTCCTCCAAACACACGAATAATGATTTTGTATCCCATTTGATGAATGTTATTCAAATTGTAGTTCATACCCTTGTCAATACAACATACCAGTATATTGATTATATTGAAGTTATTATATACCTATGGAATAAGAATAATTTTTGGAGTGAATAAATAAATGAAACAATATTTCTCATTAAAGATCTTTAGCAAATCGTTGGTTAATTCCATTTGTTTTATACAAATGGACTGACATGGTTTCCTTTTTTATGACACCCCTTCCATAGAAGCACATATCTAGTGAATTACATTATTACATTGGCATGATTACAATGAATCAAATCTTAATGGACCAATATGTTTGATAGTCTTGGAAATCCATATCACATACAATATTCCAATAATTCTTTGGAAAATAGGAAATTCGAACTTGATACATGATTAAATGAAATAAACATAGTTGTGAATGCTTATTCATATATTTCTTCTTCATATCCTAGGGAAAACTATATAAGAAGGTTATGATAAAATGATTACTAAGGGTATGTATATCAGAAAATATAATGTATCAATAAATAAAAATTTACAATGAACGGTAAATAACTAATATAAAATTCCATTTAAATAACTAAATAGAGAAAATAAATATGGAATGATATGAAACTAAAACAAATTCCATTTAATCAATTAATTGAAATTGAATGTATCAATACATATATTAATGAAAAATCTCATGGATTAAACAAAATTAAACCAAATGAGCTCAATTATATCTTAATGGATGACATGTCTAAGGCACCTGAAAACCAATACAATCATGAAATTTCCTAAGATGGTTTAAAATGATGGATTAATACCTATTTAATTTGGCCAACTTATATTATTCATTTGAAACTATCGATGCATTGAGGGGATGTATAAAATCCACCCCCACCTATAATTTAAATTTTAAATAATTATTCATAACTAATAATAAAATTAATAGAATTATTTATCAAATATTAGTGATTAACACTGAATATATATTTTTCAATAATTAAGTACTTATTTATATAAAATTAAAAGTTAAAAAAGTATGTAAAATGATATATAGAGTAGGTAACACTAATATCCATTGTATAGGAATATGCATATTCATGTAAAATTCCAATGAAATATGAATAAAATAGATTTTTTCTGATAATGATAATAATCCCAAAATAATGTTAGATTTCAATGATAATAATTAAGAACATTCTAAAATAGAATAATCAATAGAGTCTTATTCTACATTGAAACATTTTATTCATAACATCCTTAATTGTATTAAATTAAATAAATCTTATAATGACTTGAGAATAAATGAATTAATGATAAAACATGAATATGGTAGTATATACACCGAATAAAAGTGAATTGGAGCATTATTAGAAATATTTCACAATAGAATTAAAATTGAGATGATATTTAATTTACACGTGGGTATATTTTGAATAGTGTGATCCATGAAAGATAAAAAGAAAATGAATTGTTTTAATCATGAGAAAATAGAAATCATGATATAATATATCCCAACAGGTAGTATGTACCCCCCACAAAATAAGTAAGTGGTTAATAAAAAATATTTCGAACTAATGAAAAAAAGTGGGATATCAGAATCCCTAAATTAATCACCCTCCATCGGCTCTTGTGCTTCTCCCACGCCCAAGGCAGTGGTGGCCCCGCCGGAGCCCCTCCCCCGTAAATGGGGAGGGCCGTCCTTCAATATCGGAGCACACAGTACCTTTCACCCAATTCTAGGACCCCGATTTCATACCGCTATTCCCTAGTGTGTGTCTTTTCCCTAATGTCCCGGACCTCCAAGATGGTTTGCCTCAGCTCACGATATCGATTTTAGAGTGTACAGAAGCTTCGTTTCTTTGTAATCAAACATTGGTTTCTCGGTTCATCTCTTGGCGGCTATCAGTGGACTCCTTCGATCATTTTATCTTTGAATCATGGGATATCGATGACCGGGAAACTACTGGTCTTCTTGATAAGAACCACATTGTGATCTGCTTTTCATCCCAGGAGGATCTGATCTCTACTTGTTTAGGAGCTCCTCGTTCCTGCAACAACTTCTTCTTCCACCTGGTTAAATGGTCCTTCGACCTCCATTTGAAGCGAGATTCTCCGTCAAAATCTTTTTGGGTAAGCTTTCCTGAGATCCCTCTCCCTTTTCAGAACCCCTCTATAATCCGAATGCTTGGTAATTTAGTCGGTCAGTATCTCTACATGGACTCGAGAACCAGTTCTGTTGGTCATCCTTTCGCCCCCTGAATTTGTGTTGAAGTTGACATTTCAAAACCCCCTGTTGAATGGGTATGGATCTCGGTTGTTGGAAAATTCCGATGGAAACAACCTATATTGTCTGAATCTTGGACGTATTTCAGCTCGATATGCTCTCACCTTGGGAATCTGGCTAATTCATGTCGGCAGGGTAGTAAAGGACTCAGCAGGTGGATGGCTCTGGGCAATGGTGGCATACCGCTCACTGGGGGGATCCTCTGATCAGGATTTCCTTCTTCATGTGAATAGTTCTGGGATAATTGAAAGGCAAAATTTGAATGGGTCCGAAAAGATCTCCCATGATTTAGTGATTCCGTGCGACAGGTCTCAGGTTGTCCATAATACTTTGAGGTCCACTCTGCCTGAACCAAAAGTCTCAGACATATTTTCCAAATTGAAACGCGACCTAGGTGTTGCTGGCCCTTCGGTGTCTTTAGATGATATGGCTCTTAGTGATTCTGAACAGGTCAAGCAACCAGACTCGTCTAGTATATCCAAATAATTTTCTGTGATTGGGGAGTTTAGCGATGATTTTCCCATAGGTAAGGATCCACTGGGTCCATTATTGGAGGATCCAATCTCTCAATTTCAGTATATGTGCCGTAGTTTCGAGCAGCCAGGTGGTTTGGAAAAATCAGTGTAGTTCCTGAAGGTCAAACAATCATATGCAGAGAAGGTGAATTATGGATAAATGGCCTCTAACCCCTATAATTGGTTTGCTGTTTTGAGAGAAATTGAGTGCCAAGCTTATGGGTAGAGCTATGAAATGGATACCTCACAAGAGGATTTGCAGTCCTCCTCAAACTCCCCTACTGAGTCCAAGGAAGAGAATATGGTTGGGGACTACCTTAGATCCTCCTCAAGGAAAGTTAAAATCTCTATTATTGACCATGATGGTTTTATTAAGCTCACCCGGAGGTCGTGTTGCAAGAATGACTACACAGATCTTCCAAACCCTCTAGTGACTCGATCCTCCAGCAAGAGAAATGCACTAATGAAGCTGTCCAAAAGCTCTGAAAATCTCCCTCTGAGTAAAGAAAAAGAATTCGATAAGCATTTGGTTCTTGAATAAAATGAACCTGCAGATACTGCTAGCCTCCAGGTTGGAATGGAACTGACGGAAGGTGAAGAGTGGGAAAATATCATTAATGGTAATGAAGAATTTTTAGAGAAGTATATGGAGGTTGATTCTTCGCAAGAGGACTTTGAGAGATTGGTTGAGAAGAGAATAAAGTTTACTCTAACTTATGAGATGGAATATTGGATCAACAAACAACGTGGTATCTTAGCTTGTGGATCTAATAGAAAGAAGATTTCAGTGGAGGAGCTCATTCAATCTTGGAATAATATGACGATCTATTTTGAAGACCTCCTCAGAGAAAGACCGGACGAGTGGACCACCGCTCCTCAATAGAGTCTTCTCAAGGGTAAGGGATCTAAAAGGCTTAAACTGCAATTTGGAGATTAAACCATTTCTTATGAGATTTCTTGATGTTTTTGGACTTTATGGTTTCCCACTTTTACCACAAAAGTGATTCATAATAAAAAAATATATATGATGATGTAAAAAGTGGGTTGAAAGTCCCATATATTGTGTTTCCTTCCAGGTTAACATACTTTTAACTACTCTTTAAGGATTTAAACATGTTAATAACTTATAAAATAACCTTATTAATGTTTTCAATATCATATATGCCAAAATTATAATATATTATCCCCCATGTGTTAATAACTATTTAATATTTTTACTATTCCAAATGTTAATTTCATAGTTTTCCCAGTATGTCATAACTTGTTATTTATTGTTATCATTAAATATATCATGGTTTCACAATATATAGAATATAAAACATGATTCTTATATCATATATATTCATTATATATGTTTCAATAATTATCTATAATGTTTTGAGATAATAAATAAAATGCACCATTCATGGAGATGGTAGTATATATGTATGAATGAACACTACCATGATTTCATTGTCATGTTTTATGATAATTACGAGTAAATGATATTTAAATATACACATGTTTATAATAATTAAATTATCATATATTTTAATTTACTTCATATAAAATTATTAAAATTATCCATAATATATTCCATGTTTACTTTGAACGAATTGCATCACTTTGATGTGGAAATAGTCCACATATCCTAGAACAACGTTATAATATTAACATAAAATAAATATTTTTAAATGTATGTGCTATAAAATAATAATAGAAGTATAAATAAATAAATTATATCACATATAACATATATAAATATCATTTACATTGTAATGGGTGTCCACGAAAGTTGGTAACAAAAATGAACAACCATCACATCACGAGGCAGTAGTTAGTCATATATTGAAATAATATCTTATTTACTCATCAGATAAAATTGTGTCATAGTATAGATATAACCATTAAAAAATAATTAATAGTTTATTTTGGATACTGGTGTTACAATTTTATCACTGAATATTTTTATTTTTAGTTTCAAAAATGTAATTGAATCAAAATAGATCGTTGGAAAGCGTTAAAATAAAAATAAGGTAAATCCATCTGAATTATAAAAAAGGGATTCATTGGAAGGATTACATATAATATGAGGATTATATTTTTAGGGTATTGATTTTTTAAGTGAATTGGGAAAATAATAGTTGATCTTAATTGGTTTTAGAGGTGTGATGAATGTGGAAATGATGTGTCATTTAAGAGTGGAAGAGGACTGATACTCTAGTAATATTGTGTAAAACGAATTTCTACAACTTTTGTCACATTAAATTTGTATTCAATAATGAAAAAATAGTGTACCTAATAGAATATTTTATAAATATTTCCATACAATATCTTTTGGACAGGTTTACTGTGGTATGTTTTCATTTCAGTTAAGGATTAGTCTCTTTTTATGCTTCATTTAAACTTAATCATTATATTTATTTTTAATTAAATTCATGAATATATTTTGAAAAAATCTATGTTAGTATTATTGTATATTATAATTATTTTTTCAAAATTTGGGATCTATTGTTTCAAATTATAATCACATAATTGGATGAAATAGATTTAAAAATTGTCTCGCACGGAAGACGGCTATACAAGTTTTTTATGGAAGAACATCCAAAAGATTGAGATGGTTTGACACTTAATTTCAAACTCAAATTGAACCCAATAACCTAGATGTAATTAATTTATAACAATAGTATCAGAATATAAATTAAAACTAATGTTATATTTAATTTATATATATAAAAATTTTGGATGAAAAAGTAACATTGAACTCAAATATAGTATTTTCAACTATTTACTGAAAAATTATTCATTACATAAAAATAAAAAAAATGAATAAGAAAATATTTATTTTTATAATCCAAATATATTGTTTATTTTGACAAAATATCCTAAAAATGGGTCCAAAATTGCATTTAAAATGGGTTCACCATCTACATACGGTAAAAGTATCATTATAAAAATATAGTATATTAAGTGTAACATTTGGTTTATTCATTACTTATGCCTAAAAAATATATTGGATAAATGTAAAAAAATATTATATGTGATATATAATATATATATTAAATTAATGTCAAGAAAAAATGTATATTAATTAAATATATTGTTCCAAAATAGCTTTATGAACATAATGAAATTTTCCATAATGTTAAATCATATTTCATATGCGTTCATAATTAATTTAAAACTAATAAGAATCTTAAAATTTGTTAAAATATATATTATCATATAATACATTAAATTTCAATAACTACAAATTTTAGATAATGTTTAAATCTTATAATATTAAACAGAAATTTAATAGGATATTTTTATTTGGAAAAACAATGTATTTAATGTAATGTATGCTTTGGAAGTTTGTGACAAGGTAACATAGTTTAAATTTAATTAATATATATATAGAATATATAAATTCTATTTAGAATTGTAATTTTTTTTTCAAATTATGAATTTATTATTTTCCTTTACATGTTTGTGCCACATGTCATGAATGATATCAAATATATTGTTCTTATAATAGAATTTCAGGGTGTTATATTTACTCAAAAATTGATCCTTCTAGAATTAGAGGAGGGAATTAGATTGATTATTTTTTAGTGTTTTTATGATAAAATTGAAATTATATGTTTGAATAATTAATTTGATTAGTGGCCTTTTATAATGTAAGATGAGTTGAATACTTCTAAACAAAAGTGTAAACATTATTATGTTGTCCCCCTT
The DNA here is from genome assembly GCA_963277665.1 of Viscum album. Classification (NCBI taxonomy): domain Eukaryota; kingdom Viridiplantae; phylum Streptophyta; class Magnoliopsida; order Santalales; family Viscaceae; genus Viscum; species Viscum album. The sequence goes on along the minus strand of OY728161.1, from coordinate 573,222,230 downwards.
ACATCATGTTCCTCCAATAGTGATTCATATATGATACATGTGACTATACAGTCTAAATATACACATATAATGGATTTGGGGCATGTATCTAGGGAATTTGGTCCCTTAATTTAATGTTCAACCACAATGGAAACTCATTTCCAGCACAATATATGTAATTAATTTTAATTACATTCATTATTTTTTTTTTAAAATACTGTGTTATCCTTAGTAGGAAATATATATATCATATTCCCAATATTTAATTATTTTTTCCATATTATAAACACATATGACTCATAAATATATTTAAATTTATTCTCAGAGATAATATATAACTAATTTTTCCTGATGTATGATATTTAAATGTTTGAAATCATTTTATGTCAAATTACAATATCAAATTGATTCCAATGACGTACATTATATTTAAAAAATTTATAACTATAATAAATACTCATTAAATATATTTTGGAATATAATTAAATTATTACATAAATTATTAAGAATTAATTTTCAATGTAAATTTATTGTTATTCAATATATATCAAAAATTTAAACATTTATCCCAAATATGAAAATACCACCAGAATTAAATATTCATAGTAACATTTCTAAAAAAAGTTTATATTTTCAAATAAAAATTTAAAAAGTTCCAAAAATAATAACATAAATTTGAGTGATATTAATTGGTGTTAAAAATATCTTTTATAATGATACCTATTTTTATTCATATAATTTAATTTATTATTATCTTATGAATATAAATTCCATTGGATGAGTATCAAAGGTTTTATTGAATATATAATATATAACTTTTTTATAATGTATTTGAAATGGTTTTTTATTTCATATAATAATGTAAAACGTGTTTGAATAATGAAAAATAATTTTTATATAAAATATATTCATTTATTTTAAAATAGTTCATACGTTCATTTCATTTTAATTGATAACAAAAGGTTTCATTTTAGTTAAATGGGTAAATTATAAATTCATTTTTTGATTATTATTATTCATAATATTAAGTCCAATATAAAGGTGATAACTAAAATTGTATTTGGATAACATGAAAAGTATATTTTTGTTCAGTAAAACCTAGTCTGGTATGTAACACATCTTATTGAATGAACTAATAATTGTGTGTAACACATGTCTGACAAAGTCTTACATATACCATAAGCTAATATTAGTGTTATGTGTTGTGAATTATTATCATATTTTTCAATTATATATATTAAAAACATATTATGTTCATATGACATAATCTATATTAAGTGTTTCACATATAGTATAATATTAAATTCAATAGAAAAAATTCATAAAATTTTTGGGTGTCACATTTTATCCTCATAAAAATGCATTTTAGAATATAAATGTATCTAATAATTCAATGGTTTAACACTTTAATGTATCATTCATAAGAACTAATGTTGAATTTTTATAATAAACATACCATTAAGAAATGAATGTTATAAACATTAAGGTTACACAAATTTACTCACAAATAGGGTCCAACATAGGCGAACATATATTGAAAGTGAAATAATGGTCACAAAAGATATGTCTAATAATAAATTTCAAATAATGAATTATGGAGAACGTGATTAGGATAAGGTTTGTGATCACATTTCCATAACCTAATTGGGATTTAAAATTGGAATTTATGTAATAATAATTGATTATTAAAGGGAAAAAATATATTTGAAGACACTTTTTTAAAAAAATTATTTATCTCTATTTGAATATATACATAATTTATTTCAGGAAAACCTCGCCATTTTTTCATTGATCATATGTCGCTTCAGTTGGTATTCAAATAAATTAAGGTGAATTTTTTATTCTTGAATAATTATATGTTCATGATATTAATAAATATAAGGATATGACACTCCATATACCATTGTAAAATAAAATAAAATTTCTCATGTAATCCAAAATGCGTTAACCCTCATATGATGAGAAAATAATTTTATCTCTGAAACCTCATATGATGTTTGAAAATTTCCATTCCATGAATGGTTCGACATATTACCCCTCCAAAATTTTAAAATAAAAAACATTCTATATAATGATAATAAATTTCTCATTAATATATTCTCATTGATCCGTCATATATTATAATTTACCTTTTGATTTTCACAAACAAAACATGTGAATACATTCATTATGTATTCCCTCATATCATGGTAATTATCATTCATAATTATTTAAAATGTCTATTAAAACTCATTATATGTATTTTTTCTCATATTCTATCGGTCCAAATTTTTTCAAACACTATATTTGATAGCTTAATATAAAATTTTATCAAATCATTAATCAGATCCAAGGTAATCAGTACCTTCAAATTTACTTATTCACATCCAACATATCATTCTATAAAAATTATTATCACAAAATTTGGGACGTATTAGGGTTATCAATTCGTTAATCTAGTGTTTACCATCAATATCAAATGGCCATTAAACATATTTTCTTGTCCATCAGAACCATTCAACATATAGATGTGAATACATAAAAAAATATAATCTTGACAATCATTACATATTTCACAATTCATAAATCATTAATCCAAATGAAAAAATACTTGTATTTTTTAACATCACCAGTAATACACTAACAATAATTCATCATACTATTAATTAATATCTATTTTCATTAACATTTTACATATAGTCTCGTCATCATTGAAAATATAACCATTTCACATACAATCTTCTCGATTCTCCTCACAAGATTTCCTCTTAGGTCATCGATTTACCTAATGACAATATATTCCATATTTTTGGAATAATATTATCCTTTATGACTTTGGGAGGCTGTTATGTTCAATCAATGATTCAACAGATCTATTAAATTTATATTTGAAGTTACTTTTTATAAGAAATTATTTTTTTATAGTCAACATATCTTCCTTCTCATCTAATACATTCACTTTTATCCATCTTTACACATTCAAGACATAAATAAATTTTAATCTTATTTCCTATAAGGTAAAAATAAGCAATACTCACAATGAACCCATTACGTCCATTATTTTGATATTATAATAGCCTATTTAGGTATACTTTGTTAATCATTTTCCATAAAAACATACTAGGAATAGACACAATATCCTTTACTCCAGTCATCATCCCAGTTGACTGATCATCAATGAATTTGTCTCTGAATTTCGGTTTAACCTAGTTCATTATATTTTTCCTCCATTTAATCAAATCATAATACATTTTTTGAGAAACAATTATCATAGAATATATACTAATAATCATGAAAAATCATATAAATGGTGTATAAATTATAGAAAACTTATTTTAAATGAATGATAAATTAGGATTATCCTTATAAAGAGCCCAATAAATCTCATTATAAATCATTCTAAGAAACTTAGTAATGTATTCTCATCCTAGTTAACAATGGGTTAATTAATCTTTCATTTGATACCATATATAGTTAGCCTAGATTAACAAACATGGACTTTACATCTCATTATATGAATATTCACCACATTAATTAACTATATGATCAATGACCTTAACAATTTATTGTATTTGGAAACATGTAACACGTTCTTTTATTTTTGAGAAAAAACAACATCATATCTTGTAATGTTATTACCCTCTTGAAACACTACATAAAATAATTCATCATAACCTTGGGAATGGAAGCCAAAGAGTGGATGATCCCCAATTCTCAGTAAGGGATAATTAAGGAGATATATATGAATATCAAAACAATACTATTATTATATCATGAGAAAAAAATTTGATTTTATACCATTCAAATAAAGTCATATTCAGGAGTCGTGGATTAATGATTGGAAGATCAGAATACATTAACCACAATTGAATCAAAAGGTTAATCCTTTCATGAATAATATATGAATAAGTAATAAAATTTTTTGTATACACATATGCATACAAAATCAATCCCTATATGTCATTTTTCATTTAAAAAATATCTTGGGGAGCTTCATGGGTGATAAGCCTACTGGTAGGATAATACCACCACCACCACAAGCCACATCCCTTTCCTTATAGTTGGATGGGTTCACTACCCAAGGCATTTATGTAGTCATAGTTCACTCGAAATAACATTGTATTTTTCAAGGGTCATTATCATGACCATATTAGTAGTAAATGATAACTCTCAAGAAAATATTTGTGGGAAAAGCCATTTACTAAATCATGATTATTCACAATTATATCCCTTTAAATACCATGAGATATAAATTTTTACATAATGCATTGGAGAGAGATATGGATCCCTTTAATCCAATAATGAAATCAGTCGAACGTGTGACCAAAGTTAATAAAATATCAATCATATCATGACCAATAAAAAGATATGAGATTCATAAATATCAAAGCATAACCTATATAAAAAAGACCTCTTTTATTATCATTTCATAATTGAATAAACAATGAATGTATGATAGTTTTATAAGTGTTTTATGATTTCATAACCTATCTTAGTGAAATAGGATTCATAATAAATTGTCATCTTAAACATAATATATTTAGTGAAAGAATTATAATTGTGTCCTTAGAAGATATACCAATTAGTGAATAAACAATAGCATATGACATTTTCTTATATACAGAGTTATTTTGGATTATCGGATGAAGTACTTCTTAAGGTAAATATTAATTCATTGAGATTCAATTTCTAATACCTCAAACATTATAAAATCATTTTCATTAAAGACCACAATGAATCTTACTAATTATGCATTTTAAAATTTATTAGAGTCATGAAAAAATATTATTTTCCTTCTGAAAAAATCTTTTTAGAACATGTAATGGTCTGAAATCATTTATTTTTTAATATATCTTCGAAAACATATAAAAGAATCATTAAAAATTGAAATAAAATTTGCTGAAAACAACCTTTTGAAATCATATAAAGAAATATTGGATAAACATTTAAAATAATTTATCACCATAAAACATTTTTGAATACATTTTTAATTAAAATTATCTTTTAAAACATATAAATTACTCTTTTATAATCATTTAATACACTTCATGAACATAATTTTCATTATAAAATAAATTTTCCATTCAAATCAACATTAAAAACAATAAACTTCATTAATCGTAAGATTCTTTAAAAATATTTAATCTTGTAATCATGAAAATGATTCTTTAAATAAATGTTTTCAGATAAATCCATAAGTGTTGATCATTCCTCTTACACACTTAAATGATCAAAATAATTCCTTGATCGGAAAAATATAAGAAAAATTCAATTTTAAAAACATTTTTTGTTAAAAAAGTATAAAATGTGATAAATTAATTTATTGATCCTAAGTGAATATTATAATATTTTTTATATAAAATTTAGAAAACATGGTTTCAGATGAATAGAAATTTTTATCCAAAAATACGGAAAAAGGATGATTTTCTTGAAAATATTATCTTGATTATCATAAGTACCAACGAGTGAAAACATGGTTAAATTAATTTTATATATCATCAATAAATGGAGTAGATAAAACATAATTATAATAAGATTGATATGGATCATTATATTTCATCAATTGAATTATAATCATAAACAATCTTGAAAAACGATTAGATTATTCTAATAAAATATTACCACTTGGTAAATTGGAATCATAATACCAATAAACAAATTATGTTAGAAAAACCAAATGATATAACGAAAATAATCATATTCATAACATAACATTACAAATGTAATTTTATAAACATCATAGAATAATAGAGATGCATTTAATTGGATATATCTCAATGTTGGAAAATTGAGACAAAATTACATAAATGATTTGGTAAATTTTGAACCTTGAATCACATGAAAGATATATCATAAAATCGATATATAAATAAAAAAATTATGTTTTGTAATCATATAATACCTTCAAGGGAAGTATATACATTATGAAAAGTAATGGAGTGGTGATTATGCAATAAGTCTTTCGGAAATAAATGTGAGACTAGAAATCCCCTTACGACATGAGTTACATTAGAATCATGTGGTTTGTAAAATAAAAACATATATTTAAAATTTTATTGTCATTAAATAATATAATGTCGTTATATAACATTTAATTGGTTATTATATTCACCACACAATAAGAAAATGTGGGAAATATGGCATATATATCATATAAATATATATTCGATGATAAAACCATTTCATTAAGTCTTAAATTTAATAATACTTATTTTGCCTTCATGAATAATAAATTTACGTTTATTAAAAATATACTAAATAAAAATATTATTATATATTATAAAATAAATTATTTTTTATGATAATATATTACCTCATTATTTGTAATTCTATTTAACGGTTATGTTTTGGCTAATAACTGCTATGTTTTTCATACATTTTTTTAATTTCTATTACAATTATTCTTATATAGATAATGATTTACTTGTTTACATAATTTTAACCATGATATAATTATCATACATATTCTATGTGTTTGTATTTATAATAATCTATAAATTTTATAAATTTGAAATTAAAATTTTACTATTCAAAGAGATTGTTCGACACACAAACACATAAATGTTCTTTAGATTTTTTCTGTATTGAATAAATGAGGATTAAATAATGTGAATATGAATATATACTATCATTAAGGTATACTTTTATTTCATAATTATCACATTTATTAAATAAAATCATCTTTAATAATCTCCATGTCAGGCATGAACAAATAAACTCACATTGATAAGGCAGTAGTCTGCACATCCCCAAATGATGTTATCATATTTCCAAAAAATTAAAAGAACAAAAGAATATTTTATTTAATAATTTAAACATTCAATAACAATAATATTATTATATATATGAAATTAAAATGTAAATTACACCATTGTTCCCTTTCAAGAATGGATTTAATGGAAGAACGAATGACATCGGTTCGTGATGTGATATTCTATTGTACACACAAAGGATGATGGTGTGTCCATTTTGATGGATGTATGTGACTGTTCATGTCAATTAAATAACAAAACCACATCTCAGAATACATAGGATACTAATGATATTATAGAATTATTTGATATGAGTAATTTAATTTTTTTCTAATAAATGAGAAAAAATTCCTTGAAAAACATTACATTTTCTTCAGTTAATTTCTTTTGGTTTTCACTAAAAGACTAAAATTGTTTTTTATGTAATAAATAAGTTTTCAAAGATTAGAGTATTAATGAAGTTATACTACTTGGGAATTATTTTGATGAGACAATTTTCTTCATTGGTTTAAATAATTTAGGGGCTGAGTTCAATTTTATAGTGGCGGAGGAGTGGTATTCTTGTAAATATAAAATCGTTGACAAAATTGATAGATCCCTCTTATATCATTTGGATCAAATAATTTTATATTTTCAATCATTATGAGGTTATTTTATAAATATTTAGATAAAATTATTATCATCTTTGTAGGATATTTTACCCCTTACGAGAATGTTTAACAACTATGTAATCTCAATTTTTACCTTAATTTTTGTAATTATTTTTAAACAATTTCTATAATTTTATTTCAAAAAAACTAAGTTTAACTAAATAAAAATTATAAATTATTATGATTTCTAATTTCGAACACAATTATAAAAATTCTACACCCATGAATGGTATAAATTAATTTAAATTTAATGCCAGAGACATGATTTGAAAAGAGGTTTTAAAACTAATAATGTCAATAAAATTGAAATGATTTTATACCCAATTTCAATGTAAAAATGATTAAATATAAAAAAATTATTAAAATTTGATTAAATGATCTATATATAATTTTAAAAATGTTATAATATATTTTACCAATATAAATTTATTTTATGAAATTTTGTATTCAATTAAAATTTAATAACATTAACTATTCATCCAAAATTAACAATTAAAAACAAATAACATAAATTCAGATGAAGTAAATTATGATATTCCACATTTAAAATTTAATTTCAATTTTCCCAACTAAAATAATAAAATTATCCAAATATATATTTAATATAGGTTTACCATTAACATGAAGTAAAATTATCAATTATAATAATACCTTTTCTTATTCATATAATTTGATTTATTAGTATATTATGACTTTGAAATCAGTTGGATGAGACAAAAAAAATTTATTTAATATATTAGATATTAATTTCATAAAAAATATTCATCTAATTTTTTTATCTAATTTATATTTAATGTGTTCGTACATTGAAAAATATTTTTCTTAGAAAAGTAATTTTTTTGTTATAATATAGTTCTTACATTAATTTCAAACCAATTTTTAACCAAAGAACTCATTTTATATAAATTTGTAAACCATATTTTCATAATTTAGTTAATATTATATATTCCAGTTATTAAAATTTCTATGTGGAAACTATAATATTATTTTTATAACATCAATAGCATATTTTAGTTCTATAAAACACAATTTTGAATGTAACACAGGCTATCTATGGAACATAACATTGTTTGTATCATAAGAAAATATATGTGTTTCATATAAAAAAATATAATTTAATTGAAAAATGAATTTAAATTATAAATTTTAGTTCCAATAAACAAAATACAAACTCCGTGATCTCAAATAACTCAATATATGTTCAGTGTTTTCTGAAATTCATGATATTAAATTAATTCTAAAAAATCCAAATCTCATGGTGTTTTATTTTAACTATTGATGAATGAGATAAAAGAAAGGTAGAAAATAAATCACCATTACACAACAATAATAATATCATAAATAAAATAAATAAATATAAATAAATATTAAATAAAATATTATACCATTTAATTATTGTGTTGATTAGAAAATAATTATACTCATTTGCAGAAAAGAAAATACCTACATACATACATGTGATTATTCCATTTATCATACATCGAGAATTTGGTGGAATTTTTTTGTTAAATAATAAAAAATATATACAATTAATATGTATAATTAGTTATTCTTTAATGGATACCATAAATTTATATGGTAGAGAAGATGCCGAAAATCGAAAACTCAAAGTTAAGAGGTATACATATTGGCTAAGAAATCTCTTTTTTCATACATCCTAAGCCATGAAAATATTTTATTTTTTGAATAATAATAATTAAATTAATGTTTTTGAGTAAAATATGAAGGTATAATGGAAAGTATTATCATATACAAATGGATCTAGAAGTGTGAAGAGAAGGGGATAGGGGATCCCTCTTATGAGTGAGGGAACTCCATTTTTGGAATTTCATAAATAATTAAATTAATTTAATATAATTTAAAAAACCAGATCCAAAAAGGATTTATTTCAAATAAATAGTTATAATATGTCATAGAAAACTAATAAATTAAAATGTCTATATATTTATGAGATGTTTGAAATATTATTTAATTTTTAAACCCTCTGAATTCCATTTCGACTATTATCGTGATGAATTGATTTTAATATATTTAGAGTAAATAAAATTACTATGAATGGAAAAGAGACCCATAAATGTACAATAGTAGATATTATAAACCATATCCCATTCAAATGGTGGAAGAAATTATTTTTATATTATTTAAATCATTTAATAATATTTTATTATTTATTAAATAAAATTAATGCAATTTTTTATATACAATAAATATTATAAACTAATATATGTCTAAATAAAGATACATGTTCCCAGAATTACATGGATAAAAATATAAGGGCAATTTTTTAATATTATAATATCCAAATAAAATTTCCATAGGTTTAGATATCATTTGAATTCTTATCATTCTGTTTAATTGCATGGTTAACCTATTTTATCTTTAACTGTGATAAGGTTTCTTAATAATCAATGTGTTTTATCTCTGAATATATGGGGAAAATTGGATCATAAATAAACAATTGATTAAATTTTCCCCCCTCTTTCATTTTAATTATCTTTTTGTAATATTTTATACTTTTTATTATTTTAATTAAACATTATTCAACATAAAATATCATTTATGACATTTTTAACACTATAAAAATAATTTCTCATTGATTACAACATAATAGAAATTTATTTAAAATATAATCATTCAAAAATAAATAAAATTTTAAATTTATCTAAAATATTCCCCAACCTCATTAATTCATTAAAATTTTATTATTTTTAATATTTAATTAAAATCATATATTTTATTTTTTATTAATAATATTAATATAATGGCAGCATTGTGTTAAAATTAGTGGTCTATATTTAATTAAGAAAAATTAAAAATAAATTAACATGAGTAAAATATTATATATGATTAAAATAAAATATAAAAATCAAACATAACCTATGTTTATCTCTATATTAAAAATTATGAATAACTATAACCAATAAATATTTTCAATTTTATTTAAATAAAATATTTTAATGATAAGAATAACAGTGTTATGGATAAAAGTTAATATATTCCATTTTTGGAACATTATAGATAAAATAAAATTTAACATTAAAATTATGATAATATTATCTGTTATTTTGTTGTCATTTTCATTTTATTCTTATTTGTATTTACCATATTTAACCGTACCGAGGTGATAAATTTTTACAACATTAAATTTTAGATATGAAAAAATTATTAATTGTTATTTATAAAATTTGAAACACTTATATGGAATCTATTTTGAGAAATTCTACTCAAAGAAGAATTATAAATTTATATAAAATAAATTACATAAAAAGTGACAAAATTTGATAGTCTAGAAAAATGGATTTTATGATTTAATTTTTTTAAACAAAATAAATGAATAAAATTAATTACGAATTGAAAATTATTATTTATTATTAAAATTAAACTATATAAATTTAAAAAAAATAAAAAATATATCTGTATATTTTAAATATGTGAATAAAAAATATATTTTTCATTGAAGATTAATATTTTACTAAAATTAAATAAGAAATATATTTGATTAAAATATATTAACCAAATATAATTTTATCATTATGAATTAAAAAATGAAGTTAATTTTTTAATATATTTATTCTAAATTTCATGAAAATTTATTATAATATTTCCACCTAAAAATTAAAAATAATCATTTTTGAAAACATATATACATTTGAAGAATAAATTTGATATACTATAAAAGGGTCCATAATTTATAATATTTAATTAATATATATGTATTCATTAATATATTTCTATATCGTTCATAATCTTGTTAATCTTATTTACATCCACAAATTTAATGGCTATGATAGAGTAATAATGAATAAATAATAGTATTTGATGGTTCATTTATGATCGAGGTTCAATGTCATTTATTATATCAATCATAATGTTCATTTAAAATATGATGGTGTAAATTTTATTGAATTTAAAAAATATTCTTCAAAACATTTTAACAAATATATTTTTATAGATGAAAAATATTCTCGACATTATTGTAACACAATCATAGTTTTTCCAAAATATATTCTTTTGGAATCTAGAATACTAAATTAGAGGGAAATGGAATGAAAAAATTTAATGTCCAAATATACCCAAACGGGAAGATTTATATTGTGTTTTAAAGAAATTATCTACATAATTAATATCATATATATTTATCATAGGAAAGCATGAAAGATAATTATAATTTAAATATAACCATATCAGACATTTATAGTATCGAAGTCAAAAACCTCATCATAGAGGGAACATTATTATTTTGTTTAAATAACTATAATTTTTATTAAAGGATTGACTATAGATATTAAAAGGTTATATATATATATATATAATAAAAGAATAAAAAAATTATTAATATGGTATATATCAAAAATTAATAAATTTGATAGGAGAAACTGTACCATAATGATTGAAATTTCGATGTCTATTTCAAACATATTTTATGGAAAAAGTGAGAATCCACGAGTTCAACAAAAAAAAAGGAAACAAAAAATACATTAATTTAAAATTTATGTCAACAAGTTGTAATATACATAAATAATATTTCACATATAAGATTTATCTTACTATATGGTATATCCATTAGTTGATCTTTGACCTAGAAAGACTACTTCCCCAAACACTTTATGAACATTTCATGGTTGATCACCCAATTATTCAAACCCCCAACAGAGATCAAGTCATTCTTGTTAGTCCAGGTATACTCATTCTTATTGTGAGGCACTCTTAATGATATCCCCATCAATTCAGTAGATACTTATTCAGTTTAATTGAGAGACAAAACATGTTCAATGACTTCTTATTCTGATCTCATGTGAAACTCTAAGGATTTCTGAACGAAGATACATGGAAAACACTAGTGTTCCATCTTCTTGGATTTCAACATCTCTCTTTTCATTGTCACTATTAGAGGATGGAAAGAGTAGTAATTATTCCACATTTTTTGGTTACCCTTATTCACATCTTTTTATACCATAACTATATCTCTTCCAAACTTCTCAGTAATACCATCAATCTATTTATGATAGATATCATGTTGAACATCATTGTTGTGTCCACTTTAATGTTGTTTAGATACATGTTTTTCATGAAACACATTCACCTAAACTACATAATCTCAAGAAATACACCTTATAATTCATATCATGGGTCAACAACATGAAGGCACCCAATCCTATTGAAAGCACTATCATCTGAATTGGTTCTTTCCAGTCTCACCCCACTTGCTACTTTAAACTATCCATCAATTAATTTACTATGTGAAGGTTCCCTTTTTTTACTTCATCCTTCAATATCTCAATATAATAATATTCAATAATTTTATTTTCATCCTCATTTATTTGAGATTGAAATTCATATGCAGAAATTATAGATCATTATTCAGAGTGACATCTTAAAACCAATACACTATCATAAGGCACCATCACAACAACATGAGTCACTCCATTGAGATCAAATTTATATCATCAAAAAAATATCAAAATTTTTGATTAGGATATAGAGAAAGTGGTTTAATCTGCCTCAATTGCTTTGTTCTAGCATCCAGAACAATATGATTAAAATCTAGTAATTCCCTACCCAAAGTGGATTTGAAAGCAACCTTAATGAGAAACACTTACCATACATTTTGATTATGTCATAATAAATCTAACATCATATATACAAAATTAAAATTTATTATAATTCTATAATTACTATTAAAAATTATTATAATATCATTTGTGATCCAATTATATAACTTCAACATCCATATATTAATAATAGATTATTTAAATTGTTATTTTCTAGGTGGTAACTATTACATCTTCATGAAAAATAATTACTCATTGTTATCATAATTTTACATTGATCATGGTTTCATAATACTTGTTAGGTTAATCAAGTCGTGATTATCTTATTAAATCAGTATACACACCTCTATAATTATTCATATTAAGATGTGATTAAACACTAATTACATCACTTCGTGGAGACGGTAGTCCTTATAGACACTCTAGTGATATTTCTATTCATAAATGTATAGAAATAATAAAAGGTAAATAGTAAACACTTCTATTAAAATAATAATACCATAAATACTATATAATGTTATTAAACCTATCATTTTAAATATCTTAATGAGGTGGTGATATAAAGTGAATCATACTGCATCGTCGAGGTATCAGTCTATATATACACAAGAATCGTTATTTCGTTTCACATTTCATTGGAAAATGGAATTTAATAAGGTTATAATATTAACATAAAACACATATTTTTTTATATAATATTATTATTTTATTGGAATGGTTAGGAAAAATTTTCATTTCATAGATGAATATGTAAAATTAATATATCTGGTTAAGATGATTACATCTAGATCGAAAAACCTCCATTAGATCTCTCCTTAGGACCATTAAGTGTGGTCTATTAGTAAACTATAGTCTCTAGATCTATATGATGTTTTTGTAATATTATATTTAGGGTTTGTTTTTTCAAATATTATCTAGATGGTTGAGTATGTGGTTAGAGGTTTTATTGTAATATAAGGGAGGTGAGGGGAACATGTGGAATTACAAAAAGTATTACAATAATATAAATTAATAACAGAATTCATGCGTAACCAAGTTTATATATTTTTAATGTATGATTACGATATGTTTGAATCCTATCACCCAATAATATTTCAACATGTATAGGTGTTTATTTATCCTTGATCTCTTTTTCTGAAACCAACTGATGTTTTTTTGCTTATTGGGATATTAATGTTTTTGCTACTTTGGGGTCAACAGTATTACTATAAAAGGAAATTCTATCTAAAATATAACAATGGTTTATATAATATAACTTATCTCATTATTATGTAAGAGATACATTATTTATTTTTAATTAATTTAATAAACAACTATTTAACAGAACATGCACTTAATCCCATTTTAGAGACTATTCACATTACATACATTATAGAAAATAAATAATGTAATTAAATTAAAATAGAAAACTTTATACCATCCAGAATAAAAAATATTAATAAACAAACAAATAGAACACCAATAGAAATCCATAAAATAATATATAGTTTTTTATGTGGTTTACATGGATTTTATACTATTATCATAAATCATTGTGTCAACATTGCACCATATCCTAAGGTAATTATTTCATAAATTAAAAATTAAAATAAAAGTTCCATAATACAAAAATATAATTCTTATTTAAAATATTACTCATAAAACATTCATATCCTGTGGTAATCCCAGTTTATAAATAATATAGATATTAAAATCAATAATGTGATATTCTGGAAATTTAATATACATAAAATAACATAATGATATTTATCCAAGAAAAGTGAAATAAAATTGTATTATTTAATAATATATTAATTGGATGCCGATTTTAACTCATTCAATGAAATATAGATATGTTCATGGTTTATTTAGATTCCCTATGTCATAGTTTTAAACATTTACTGACTATTTCACCGTTAACATGGGTTCCACATTGGTAAAAATTATTCAATTAATTATGATTAAAACTAATGATAAAATATTTAAGAAATTATAACATTTTATTTCAAAATATAGAATCCCTTTTATAAATTAAATATCTATAAGGGGTAACATTGAGTTATAATATAAACAAAAACCTCTTTGAAATATGATTTTCTTGAAATATTTATTTAGATGTATAAAATTATATTCATACCAAAATAATTTATAAAATTGATTCTAATTACATTAATTTTATTTTATTTAATTTAATGGATAAAATCAAATTTTAAATTCATTTTTTAATATCGGTTACTTTTTAAATAAATGAATTGAAATGATCGTTTTCTATAAATTTCATATTTTTTTAAATAATCGCTGAAAATATAATCATTTCAAATAAGTCATAATATTTTTCATAAATAAAATATTTATATGAATTTTCCAATATTATATCATATAAATGAAATATAATTTATAAATTTTGTATAAATTAATTATAAAATTTGTTCATAAAATGCCATAAACACATTTCTATAAACCATTTTCTAATACATAATATAACATTAGTAAAACATTATTACATATTTACTAGGAATTAATAAACATATTTTCATTGAGTATGATGGGTATAAATATATTTCATTATGATTCTAAACCAATCCAAGCCATCCAATTCAATATAAATATTATTATTTTCATATAAAAATAATAATATTTTATATTATATCACAATTCACAAAAGGTTTTGTGTTGCGTGTTATGAAAGTTATCTTGCTTATGATTATGGTATTATAAATTTTATGGTTATTAATATATACCCAAATTTTATGAATTAATGGAGCTATATTTTTACACGCTCATCATTAATTTAGTATTTTAAAATATATTTTTTTAATACCCACAACATTACATGGGATTAGAAAACCACCTTTGAAAAATAGCGAGTGGGAACACAAAGGTTGCCTACAATAATATATAATTGGGTTTCTAGATAATTTTAACATTATATGGAAGTAAAAATATGTTATTGGATGAGAAATATGAAATAAAATGACTAATATAGTTATTCATATAGCATGGTTTGGAGAATATTGATGTGCATACAAAAATATATCAGCGAGGGCTTAAAAGGTCATCATTTCATATAAAAATCAGCTACAAGAATGAAATTATTATTTAAAGATCTATTTTATAATTTTTTGTATTATATTAATATATATATATATATATTTGTAATAAATATTTATACATTATTTATTTCCACTTCAGAAGAATAATTTCATCATTAGAATGTTCTTTGAACAATTTACACATTTTTTATTTCTCAGAGAAATTAATATACAAGATGATTTTTGAACTATATAATAATTAAAAATTACTTAATGGATCATGAGATCCATAAAATAATACAATTAATTCATATTATTTCTATATTTTTACCATAACTAAAATCATGATCCTATATTTACCAATATATATAAATCATTATATGATAAAATAATCCATTAATATTTAAACACAAACAATAACTTAATAGGTTGAACAAAAACTATTCTTTCGGTAATTAACATTAATACACCTCCAACATATGTGAGACCGAATTAAGAATCAAAATATTTAGAAATAAGGTAATTAAATTTCCAAAATAAACAAAATATTAATTCCTAAACAAGATAATTTATACCTAAATGTCACATACTAAACAAATAAATACCTTGATTATATATTCACCAATAACAATTTTATAAAGTGAAACCCTATAAAACATCAATGAAAAAAATATATTATTTAAAAAATAAACTCTTTATTTATTCCTCAAATAAATTAATAGTCGAGAAAATTTATTACATAAATATTAAAATGAAAATGTAGCATAAAATATTACATAAATCACATTATCGTCAATACACTAATCATTTTAATGGATAAAATTACTGTCAAAATTAATTTAAAAATATTAATCATAATCTAAAAGAAAACATTGTAATCTAATCATCATGAACTTATTAAAGGTAATCTATTCCTAAAAAAAATTTTCTTCCTAAAATACCTCCTTAATAGAAGATCAATTTTATAGTATATCAATACCATTCCACATATGATTTAAAATCATTACAATAAAAAATATGACAGAAGAATCCTTATATATTTTATAGTTCATATAACAATAATATCCTTGATAAAACCTCACTATAACTAAAATCACGAATTCAAATACATAAACACATTAATCATTCCCCTTTAGATATTTTCATACCATTTTCCCAACATTTTAATTGCAGATAACAAAAAAAATATTGTACCGAATCATATAATTCCCATGTTCCCTACACTGAATACATTGATCCACAAACATTTTATTTGTTTATATATTATTTTCATCTATAAAACTCTTCAATTTTCCTTGTCATATACCATGTTTAATCCCTTATCATCTATACATAAAACATATTCTCATTTTATTGATTCAATTACATGGATTATTTTTACTAATTTATAACCATATATAAAAGAAAATATTTTTTCTTCTATGGTCAGCATAAAGATAAATTTTGTGTTGATCTGTTCATTCAAAAAAATCAATTATCATTAGTTTGTTAATATTAACTGGATATAGTCTGTGATCCATAATAATAATAGTTCACATTATATTAATATTTAAATTTGGTTTTTAATAAAATAAATGTTTTATTTTTACAACACATTCATTGGAATCATGATTCCATCATTAACTAAAAATTTAATATAGCCAAAAAATTATTTGGAGAAAAAAATTTAATAATCAGAAGCCATATAATCCAAGAAAATAATTCATCAAATGTCTCAATATTGAAACATTGCTTTCAATCTATTATATCTCTGGTCTTACCATGGTCATCCATTTACATTACACATTTAAATCCTTCATAATAATTCATATAAATTTGGAAATACCCCCCACCACCCTCAGAAATCCAATGGCCCATTTTAAATAGATGTACAGTGTGGCTTCCATGAATCATGAAATGGTGATGATCAAATTCATTCCCATTCCTTGTTATTACCCTCAGGTGTGTCTGTGTTACAACCACATCCACATTACAGTATCCAAATATGGATGTAATTCCTAAGAGAACCACACTACTATATTTACCATATGTCATGATGTTCTCCTATATATAATCTTATAAATGTTTTCCAAATAATTTTGTCTTGTCCATGTTTTGTAAAATAGTATTCCCTTTCCATGATGCCAACTAAGGTGGCGTAAAAATTATATACATATTTACTACATATCATTAAATTTATTTTTATTATGTATCATTATAAACCACACTGAAACAATATTGATTTATTTTTTTGATAAGAATTGATACATTAATTTTTGGATGATAAATATATACAGAATTTCCAACAGATTTAATCACTTATAGTACATATATCATGGATAATATACTAGTATTCATCATATCATGTGGAATAGAAAACATATCAAATTGCGAGTTGATCTGCTGAGTAAGCATAAATATTAATGATATTAATGATAATTTATGAATAACAATAACATTAATGAATGATAAAATGATCATAACAATTGAAAATCATACACACCAATTGAAAAATCATCATCATGATTTGTTTCATAATTTATGACATTTTTAAATATTTTAATCATATCTGAATAAAAAATCATGATCCCAGAAAAAATATCATAGATATAATCCATGATATTAAATTGTTATTTAATATATGTCATAATGATAATTTTAGATAATTTTCCAGGGATAACATTTAAGATATTAATCACGTGTTAGTAATTGTCTAACCACCTCTTTAGTTTCTTCAAAAATTATATATCCACCAATTTAACATCATTGTTTATTGGAATTACTAACCATCTATTCCATTTAAAGAATTTGATATCCTCCCATGTATACTTTTAACTAAAAAAATTACTCTAATCCTATAATAATAGAGGGATAAAAATGAAATACACATCACAATATAATGATCATTTTATATATATTCCGCAAGAGCAAGAATACATTTTACATTGCATCATAATGTAATCCATGGAAGAGAATATGGGTTCAAATAATATTTTATCATAATAATAATAATAAAACATGATAAATACTATTTATTGAATCATATAATCATTTTCCATGAGATGAATAAGTAATTTATAATCAGGTTATACTTGAGGAAAAATTAAATTTTATAGATAATTGTAAATTTTCATTTTAAAAATACCAATTTTATTTTGAAATCATATATTTAAAATCTAGAAATTTCAATAATAATAAGTAAAAAATGTTCCTTGAAAATATCAATTTTAACATTAAAGGATGACTTATTACATTGCTCAATGAATATAGTGATATTTTAATTTATTTTAGGTATGATAAAATAAGGATTCATATCACATTTTGAAAAAATAAAATAAAAAATTACTCTTTCATTATATAAAAATATTGCATTTTAAATATTTTGACGAATGATATTAATTGGTGAGTATTTCATTAATCTATAATTTTATAATCTTAAAAATATTTTTGATGACTTTGTGAGAATAATTCATCATTGAATAAAAAGATTCTCGACCTAATAGTAAAACATTTATGTTTTTTCATAAAAATGTTATTTTGATATCTTGAATACTAGATGAGGGGAAAATAAGAGTAAAAATTTCATTTTAAATAAACAAAACATTTATTATATATTTTATAGAGTTTGACGGAAAATTTCCATTTTAATTCTATTGTTGAAAATTCATCTTAGAAAATCATGAAATGAAATTAGAATGTAATATAAATCCTTTCAAATTTTATTAATATCAGAATCAAAGCCTTAGGAATGATATAATATCATATGGTTTTGTAAATATATATAGATTCAATAAAAATAATTAATTTTTAGTTATTTGTATTATATAAACCACATATAAAACAATGTGTACATATTGTAATTGTCTCAACAAAATAAATGTGAGTTGAGAAACCCCTACTTTACATATACCTTACAACTTTATCACTCTTACATACTGTATAATAAATTCCAATTTATTTTAAATATACAGATGAACCACGTATATTTTTATATTGTTATTTATGGTCTAGTTTTATCATTTCAACCCAAAATTATTTATAATTATTTATTATAATTGTAATTTGTGGGCGATAAAAATTTCATTTTTCATATATGTTTATGTATTACTTATTATTCCTTTTACAATGATCATGGATTAATAATATTAAGATTTTAAATAATGTTAATATTTTCATATATAATCATTATATTTATATTTATAATTATTCATATATATTTTTAATAATATAAATAATAACTTTACTACATAGAGATGATTGTTGTACGAATTCACGTGTTATGATTCCATTTTTTGATGCATTTGAGGAAAAAAATTAAATAATAATTCACCTTCAATTAACTATAATAATATTATATATATCATTATTATATATATCATTATAAACATCGATTTCATGTTGTAATATAGAAAAAACTACAGCCCTTCATAGATGTTTTAATCTATATGATGGCATGAGTGATTCTAAAATTTCTAATTTCATCAAAAAATAATAGGAAAATGGATATAAACTAAAAATATATAATTATCTAATAGTTACTTAAGACATTATATTGTAATTCGTATGAATTTTCTGTGGGAAATGAACACCTGTAATGTGTGAATCAACATTTTCTAATCAGTACTGGAAAATCCATCCTTTTTGAATTTTATATGATAATTATTAGTTGACTGGTTTGAAGAAATACTTATTATTTTATTTTGTGAAGTAATTTTACATAAATATTATCCTTATAAGAGATTCTTGGGGTGGGGCTCAAAGATTTATACTATAATTTCAATTGGGTTTAACAATTTTTGGTTATCCATTGAAACTCATAATGGATCCCTTATATAGAACTGACTACAAACATTTGTTCCAAAGGAATATGGTCTATAAGGGTTTTAAACATAATTTCACATAGAAACTCACATTGGTTGAATGGTTGGGTGGTCAGGGTCATCACACCCTTTAGGGGATAATTATTCCATACTCTAGTACTCTTTAATTGATTAAATTTAAGAGGATGAATCTATTCATAGTACAAATATTGAAAAAGTTATCGTAACAAATTGATCATAGGAATAATCTTTTTATATGTAATGTGCCATCTATTAGTGAGTCCATATTTATGAATTTGAGGTTCTTTTACTATTTCATGTTAATGAGTATATACATATATTTTCAATCCATATAACTTGGTATTCCATAAATTTATCTCATCCAAGGAGGTGATAAATATCTAGAGGATATATTTTATCCTTTATGAAGCGTCTTGTATATAAAGATCCTTATAAGAATAAATCCCATGATGTTTATTAAACCGATGGTGCTTAATTTCATGTGTAAAGGTCGTATATTGTGATATATAGGCATAGGGTATTTTGATCAATCCATAGGGAGGTGTCTTATGTATCCATGTTATACTAGGAATCATATTCATTATAATTTTTTCATTCCCTTTGGACTTTCCTATCGGTGGTTGCTATTGTACAGTGGAATCCATATCATCACACAAATTGGGGCTTACATACTATAGTTTACCTCAATATAAGATATTCATGATTCAAATGATATTATCATTGAATATTCATAATCCGACATGAAAAATTCATGGTGTGGGAAATATCAAATAATAAATAATTTTTCTCATTTCACATTGTTGTGATCACACACACTAGGTGACCGTTAGGATGTTAAATATGTATTTATGTCCTCTGGAATACATTCTTCTCATACATATTATGTAAGGAATCTGAGACATTATATTTATGTTTCCTTCTTAGTCCATCGGTGGATGAGAAATAATGATAATACTATTTTTATTTTGGTTCTTAAAGGTTGTAATGTTTGACACATCGAGGGACACATGTAGTTGTAGATTCCCATTATAACTCAAAATGTATAATAGAACCCTATGTATCCAAATTATGGAATTAATTAGAGTTCGTGTACTTAGATGGGGGTATAGAGAGACTTTCAGTAAGGTGGATTTTCATTAGTGATAGGGACACATAGAGGCATCCAACTTATCATGGTTATATGAGGAAATATGGTTATCTTATATTAGATTGGTGTATTGAAGGACATTTACTAATGTGGATACCCACTAGTGATCATGTCATAATTATGAATCAAATGTATCCTAGTCAAATTAAGAATCACAGTCTTTATAGTTCATTTCAATAGTACCTCACACAATATAGTTTCCCTTATATATCATATGGAACATGTCTTCATGTCCTAGGATGTAATTTAGACATGGACTAATTGTCATACAGACATGTTAGATTGTCTTATTTACATGTATAAGGATGTCTGTACATGTACTGTTTTCATAGTGTACATGTCCAAAAAACTCATATAATTGGATTTAATTATATAAGACAAAAAATAATTTCTTAAATTACATCTCAATATTTCATTTCATGATTAAGGATGACAAGTTGAGAGGGTGTCAAAAGACCATTGTGACTTATCCTAGTTGTCTATCGGATATTTAAGGATATGTTTCAATATGTCTAAATGAAATGTAATAATATATAAGGAATTGTATTGTGGCTATTTCATGACCTGGATGACTTTTCATCGTTCTCTACCTAACATCTATAATGATTTATTAACATGTCTGAAGGAAATTTCATGATTTAATGATGACATGTTCGGAAAGTTTCACATGACTACGAGGACTTTTCCTAGTTGTATCCCTAATATGGATGAGGATGTTAAGACATTTCTATGGAAAATCACATGATCCAATTTTGACAGTTCTAGAAAGTGTCACATGACCTATATAACTTGTATTTATGACATCATGATTCCTATATGAAATTTCATAGTGTAACCACATAGCATTATTAATTCACAAGACTAGTTTATCATGGGTGAATGGAAACATGCTACATAATTCACATGTTGAGGGGATATCACATGGCCCAAATGAAATTTTGATGGAGTGTCGCATGACATGAGTGACATTTCCCAGTTCAATAGCATGATCATTGTTAATAATGTTAAATAAAATAAAAACAATGAATCCATATTGGTATATTTATGAAATCTTATAAAGTCTTTTATTCCAACAATAATTGTATATGTGCCTTCATTTTTTCCAATATTAGTTTATATTGGGTTTTGTGTGAACTAACTGATATAGAAGACTTTATTCACATAATTTGGATGACATTCCAAAATTTCCTATTATTATCTCAATAATTATCATGAGAAGCACCCATTCATTTGTCTTGATCATTTAAATCATTAAATATAATATACCTATGAGAAAACCATTGAGATCACCTGAATAGATGATCTAAGAATTATGCTTCAATTCGTTCTTATGCAATCGATCATGGATCATGGTGCTATGGGGGGCAGAGGATTTATATGCCTCATTGTACCTGTACTAAACCTATTGGTGAGGCATATATTATTTAAATATAATCTTGTGTTAGTTGAGGATTTATAAAATCACTTTCTTCGTGCGATCAAATTATAGGCCTTCTATCGTGTGTTACATTGTTTCTTGTGACTAAAAGTTATTACATCATACAGATATTTATACTTCCTCATCAGAATTAAGGGATTCCACATAACAATTATTACATGTCATGGATATTCTATATTACCAATAAAATATCACAAAGAGTATTGATGAGATCAATATTATCTAGGAATTTCTTTTCTGTGATCAAATTCTACTCTTCTTAGGTTATTCATGAGACTAAGGTGTCATGGCATGGGGAAATCATGAGATCCTGATGTATGGATGAGGTGGATTCATATGATCAATATTGATCACCTAAGGCATATATATATATATATATATTCATGGGAAAATCAGTGTATATTTCCCTCAAAAGAACCTCTAATCATTTACACTATTATTTACTTCTTTATTTTACGAGGCATGAGATCTTGCACCTCAAAATTAGTGTTGTTGAATATAGTTACTCTAAATGTCAATGATTCATCACAGTAACAATATTTAGAAATTTCATGGTATTTAGTAATTTTCATGGAAAATCTTTTTTATGATCCGTGCAGTTGACTAAGAAATCAAAAATTGACTAGAAAAATATAAAACCCCTTATATGATATGGGTGACATGTCAAAATGTTCTCTTGCGAAAAAGTGGACATGTATCTAGGCATCCACAATATTTTCCAAAACTAATTTTCATTTCTCATAAACATCAAATAATACATATGGTCTCATAATTTATCCCACATTCATCGTTTATTTTTAAAAAGAAATATTGAATGATTGTCAAGTGACTAGCTATTGAATAGTCAAATCATAAGAATATCTTGTTTGTAAGAATTCCCTCGAACATTATTGATTATTTATCTCCCTTACCAAGAACAAGGAATCATATAAAAGTGGATCAATAGTATCTTTAGTTGTTCATGCGCTAAATAAGACCCGTCTTGATGCCCATTTAATGGTCATGCAACAATGTATCCTTTTGAATGATACAATATCCAAGTGGGTTGGTCTAACATCACTAAAATTATTTTGTGGATAAAATAATACACACACTCACAATATTTCATTCATTTTATATATTTATATTCTCATTTGTAAAAATAGTTTATTTAAAAGGAATATAAATGCACTCTTTACTCCTTTTGGGTTTCACCATCATTTTCATGGGAAATGATTGATCTTCCATCTGACTATTGTTTTTATAATGATGACCATATAAATATGTTTGTTTATGAGAGATCATTCAATGGATATTCAATATGTACATATCTCTTCTAATAATCCCCTATCATAGGATCCATTCATAAGAACATTACTAGGAACTGATAGTCGGTCCTTTATATAAGACTGTTTCTTGATATCTAGTTTTCTGATATTTTATTTGTCTCAATAAATACTTGAATCAGTCATGGATAAAATAATAATAATTTCTTTAACTATGTACTAATTCCATGAACGTAGGATCTAATATATTAGTGAAATTATTATTAAAATTTGATATGGTTTATGTGACCATGTTAAGGACAAGATATTATGAGCCTTATGACTAATCCCATTATGGACAGATGTCCTACATGTCTAGAGGTCCATGACATCTCCATGGTTCATGTGGTTTATGATACCCATATTGGGTGACGTGTCTATTAATCCATTTATGGTTCATGTGATTATCATGATGTTGGTAGAGTTTTGAATCTCTTTTTATGTGGTTGTATTTTCATTTTATGGAATTATTCAACTTAATATTGTTCAAATGTCATCTAGCGCTTGTGAGTCATCCAAAGGTTCATGATTATTGGGAACCATAATGCTAACCCATTATATTATTTTCATTATTACCATAGGTTTGAAGTGGTTCATCTTATCAAAACATAAATGTTATAATTTATTTCATCAGCTTCTCATGTATAAGTATAGGTTGTTGGATGTTGTTTCACTTCCTTATCCTGACTTGAATCTACCGTTCTTAAGGATTCCAGACAACCATGTTTGTATCCAAAAAATTATTTTTGTATATATCTAGTAGGTCTTTTCAAGGTCCTAGTGGTTGTCCTACGTAATGGGGAACTCCCCATCGGGTTCAGATGGATACGATTTCACCCATGAGCCCATTGATCATTGCTATTTGAGCCAATTTGTCACTTCCGTGAAAAATTTGAGAGTTTTATGGAGATTATAAAGTGATCTGTGCTCTAGTAGAAATTGATATTATTAATGGGCATATACCTTCAAGGGTAAAATTATGTGTTATAAATTTTTCGACCATCTAGATACTATCTGTATTTATAATTCCATCTGGGGTTCCCAATTCAACATAAACTATCAAATGAATCTTCTTAGATAACTGATTAGATTTGGGTTCCCCTGTACTAATTCATTCTATATTCCCCAAAAAAGCATGAGATGGCTATTAGTATATCAAACGACATGGCGGGATATCCCTACTTAGGTAAATATAAGACACATTACTTCATTATAGGTATGTCTCAGATGAAACCACGAGAAATATTATTTTGGAAAGGTAAATTATCAACATTTTGAATTAATATATAAGAAAATTTATGAATATGATATCAATAATCTCTTATAATGTTTGGATAAACATTTCCTTATATCACAATGGAGTTTTCTCAACCAATATATGTCCCAAATTATTCCCTTCTTGATTGGTTTATTACAGTGTCAAAAAATATTTGGAAATCCTAAAAGATCTGCAATATAAAAAATGGAGCTATCTGGTGTGGGAAAATATATACATATAAAATTAAGGAAGTATTCAAGATCATGTTTCTGAATTGTAGTCTTTTCTCAGTTGGGGATGTATGATCAACAATTTCAGTTAGTATACTGGTGATGGCAGTCCAGTTTGATAAAGGAAATCATATTAATTTTGCTTCACCGACTCTTGAAATATCATTCTTACATCGACTCCATATTTAAAATGGAAACAACCCTTATTGTATTGGTGTTCCTTTAAAACATTAAGTTTTCTTTATAGGGGAAATTTTTAATTATTCAATTACCAAAACACTAATAGGAACACTGGTTACCTATTCTTCCCAAGGTTTCTGAACAAATTCAGTGTTTAAGAAAAATTATTTGACCCGAATTTGGTTTCTTAAATGAAGATCTTGTGTGATTTTTTAAATTTCATTTCGTATCTTGCACCAATATTTTTTTGGTGATAATATCTGAGGCACTACTGATGATTTTTTATAAAATATCTCTATTTGGGAAGGGGATATATTATCCAGGATGGATTAGTTGATCAATTTTGAGTTGTACACCACTTACTTGAACACTCACCTATTTGAATGCCTTTAAATTGTTTATCCCCTCTACATGGATGGAATGCATGAATAATGACATATTAAGAATATCATCCAATGTTGGATTATATTTCCATCAGGGGATATAAATGTTAACATTATTTATCTAACTATCAGAACATTTAACTTCCTAGAAAATGGTTATTCCTATGAATTGGTGGATGAAAACCCTAGTTGGGTGCTTAAAAGATTATTTCTTCATATGGATAATCCATGTGCTTCACTAACCCATTTCCCTGTATAAAAAATTGAGCTTATTCAAGATTCTTTAAAGTCATGAAGGAACACCATCTATCCTATTAATGACTATACAATTAATGGAGTATATTATTTTATGGTATTAGACATTATGACATATAAAACAAATGAATAATCATATAAAATAAGATCACATGTGTATTCTTCTCCTAATTCGTCATCATATCATCCGATTTACCCTCATTCTATCATACCCACTACAGAAATTGCATAGGTTCAGACATAGTGTAGGATAATATACTAATATATTCATTCCCTAATCACTCATACTCCCATGTAATCATTTTTCTACCGTGAATAATCTCATACCAAGCTCATTCATGGTTTTGGGGTTGGTGGTATGGACCACCAACCCTTATATGAAATCAGTTGGAACATGTTTATGACTATAAAATAGTTGGATACTAGCGAGAGGGTCATGTTCAATATCGATGATGGGTATCATTTGTAGAAACAAATTAGTTAATCTTTAGAAGAATTTGAATATATTCAAATGAAAATACCAATGATTCAATCCTTATTGGATTCCATTATTGAATAGATAGTGATTCATAATGAGAACAAGACACAAACAAAATTTTATTATTTTAGAATCATCATCCACATTTACAACTAGTAGAAATAAATTTTATCTTATATCTTCTCTTAACAAGGCTTTCAATATTTGAGAGAAAGTATAAAATATGGGCAGGGTGGCACTTTAGCGCTCAATTGGATTTTTTTTCAAACTCTCTCGTTCAATGAAAATTTATTTAAACAACCCTTTCTGTCTTTTTATGATCGATAAAATTTTTATGATATTCTTGTAGTGGCTCTAACATGTTGGGGTCACTAGAATTCGTGAATACATCAATGAAATAATTTTCAAAAAGTATATTTTTTTTTTATTTTTTTTCTATTAATTATGTTCATAAAATTTCATTAATATGATGTTGCATGAATCTTCAATGATACATTTCCTTCAAATAATATCATATAAAACTAAATTCATATATTTTTTTTATTAAACCAAAATATATATTTCCTCAATAAATTCACAACATATCCCAACGACATTGGATTCTCCATTTTTGTATCAATAACTATTATCTTATGATTAAATGATTTGAAAAAGGATAATTTGGGTAGAATATATGTTATCCATGTATAATTATCTATCTGTAGTTGATGTCTATGGACATAGTGATAATAACATGATTCTATCTATGGGAATAAGATGAGACTCATTTGTTTTTTAATATTTATTATATTTCACTAATTCTATAATAATATTTATATTGGTGAATGGTTAATGTTCATGGACATGGATCTTTTTTCATGCATCCCCATAGGGTTTTTCATCCTATCAAGATTTATGACTTTTTTACTCTTCACGAGATATTGTTGAATTGATTTAGTTTAGATAATTATAGTTTTGACCTTCTATTTCTATAATTTATGGTCATTTTTATCATACCAACTATTTTTGTAGTTTAGGGTCTAGTATCTCCAAAATATACTAATATTGTTTAATATATTTTATCTCAAACAATATATTTCATTATATCAGTATCATGTAGCTAATAACTCCATTTCTATAATTTTAATCACGTTTTGGTTAGACCTTTTGTGATAGTTGTTTTACGTCTTTTATCACATATCATCTATTTTTGTAGTCAAGGATCATTTAGCTCAAACCTCCCATTGATATATTTTATAGCCTTTTAGCTCATACGACGTGATTTCTTGTAATTTAAATACTTTATTCAAAGACATAAAGAACTATATAGTTTGAATTGTTCTTTCCAGGACATCATTACTGAATATGTAATTTGAAATACATATCAGGGATAACCCAAAACACCCTGAGGTCCTATGTTCTACCTTACCAAGAATTTCCCCTTATTTTATGGTCATGATTCAAGATAGATAATGGATATACCAAATTGAATCTTCTAAAAAATATTTTTTCTCTACAAAGTCACTAAATAGACCAAAATAATTCATCATGGCTAAATGTACCTATAGCTCATCCAAAATATTATGAGTATTAAGTCCTACCAATTTATCTTATGATAGAGGGATACTCATTGGAGAGGATAAACCCTTCAATATGGTGATGATGATAGACACAACTTCATCATCCATCTACTTTTAGTTTATCAAGTTGTTAATTAACATTTTTCATAGTGTACAAATGAATTGATAATGTAACTGATTAAAAATGAAATATCATCAAGAAACAAATCATGTAAGAATACCTTTATTCCAAAAATTATACGCATATCAGAGTTTGTACAAAACTACATATCTTGTTTTCCACATGTTGATCCAGATGGACCATCACTGGAAAACATCCAAATCCAGTCTCATACTCAAATTCTAATCTTTTAGGTGGATTAGATATTTCATGATGTATGTGTGGAGGTATATTCAAGTCATCGTTATGGTGATACCCATTGGGAAGGTTTCCCATGAGTATATCCTTGTTTCTTTTTCTATGATCTTGTATATCATTCTCATATAGTGATAAATTCACCTTTATAGAATGAATTTCAACTACTCTAGATGATGAGTTTTATATATTCACTGAATTCTATTTATCCTTGGATGTGATCCACCTTTTATGTGTATATTAAATAATTGAAGGTACCAGTTTTAGGATTATCCTCTAGGTTTGGGTATGTGCATCTTTGGATGATGTATCTAGCTCCCTCTCTAACGGTTATTTTTTATATTGCACACCTTTGATTTTATTTGATATAGATTATATATTATGTTGGTGGTGATTTAATTTAGATTGGTGTTTTGGGAGATTTTAGTTTTCCCATTCCCAAAAAAGCATCTGTATTATTCAACACTACCTCCATCAGTGCCATTTCCCGATCCCTATACTATTTTATAGTACTTTATATTGAAAACCCTGTGGGATTTTATTTCTTTCTCCACATATTAATCTCTTCTCAGATTGTGAATGGTGACCAATAGGGTGTTTCCAGTAATGATTTCATAATGGGAATCAAATACAAGATGCTTGACATGTAGTGGGAGGAATGAATGAGATGTCAACCAATAATAAATACGTCTAAAATTTGAGAAGTCACACTCACTTTGTAGTGATGATGATAATGAAAATTCCCCTAACCCCATGGGAATATGAAATTTTCTTGACACATTATTCTTTTTTATGTGGTTTTTCAGGATTCAATGATTTAATTTGAATATTTAATGACTCATGTGATAAACATTGAGATATAAATTCCCATATACTAATTGGATGTGATTGTTCGAGAACCGCCAAGGACATTACCCAAAACCTCTTGGGGGATGAAGTACCCAGTGATGGCGATTGAAAAAAAAATCCCCAGCCTTATGATATGAATTTGATTTGATCATAATGATGATATTTCCTTAATCCTTTCTATAATTGAAAATCTGGGGGTGGAGGGTGTGGTATAATTTCCCCTGGCATAGTGGGTGGGGTTCACCTTAAGAAAACTGCTATGAAAACTGCTATTACATCCTATTTGGTATGGTGTACATGTGCTCATGTATCATATCAAAGAAGTTGAATCCATTCTGGGATTAATTTCCTATTATAATTTGTTTCCTCAATTAAAACCTTTACTTTTTTATTGAAATTATCTCTTGTTGTTTTTTGGGTCCAAGATAAAAGACATGTTTTCTTTCCTCTCCCTCTATTCATTATATCCTGGAACCATTGATGCAGTGGAATTAATTTGTATTGGTTGACTAGAAATCATTTATCTCAGTTGGATTCACCCAAATTTACCCTACAGGTATGTGGTCCTTGTAGTACAGGTAGGGGTCGAATCCACAGGGACCGAAGAAGAAACCTAGAGACACTCTGATTTTGGAAGGATTTGGCTATGGAGTGGTGAACTATTTGGATTGATTTGATTTGAATAACTACTGATTTAATTTAAAGAAAATAAATTAAATCATAAAATTACTTAGTATAAAACAATTAATTGAGATGTGGTGATCCTTATTTTTTACTAGGGTTATATTGGATGCCTTTATTTTCTTATAACATTTGTTTCACTAATTCATGATGTATCCAAAAAATGATATAATTACTCGATATAATTCACCAATTTAATCCATTCACCATTCCAAGTCTAATCACTAATTCACATAGAGGATCAATTTAATGATCACTCCAAAGAATTGGTTCGTACAGGCACTCAAAATGTGTCATTATTGAAGATGGAAAAGACGAAGAAGAAAATAAATCATCAAATAGAAATATTAAAATAATGAAATGATTACAGAAATTAAACTTATAAAATAAAATCCAATCATACCCATGGAACTCCCTAGGACCAAACCATAAGGTTTTATCCCTCCATTTATTCTATGATCTCAAAGGAAGTGGAAAGCAGACTCATAGGGGCGTAATTGAAAAAGAAAAAACAACAACAAAGAATGATCACTCCACCATTGTGTGAATAAATTCACAAGTGCTGGTGTAAATAAATTCACACCATAAAGCAATGGTATCAAAGTGATAAGAAAAAGAAAATAAGAAGTGTAAATGAAGATCTTTTATTAAGAACTAATGTGATTCAAACAACTTACATGAGAATGAAGAACAATTACAACATCAAATGGAAAACATAACATTATAATGAAACAAAGTACCCCAGATCCCTAAATCCTCCACCACTACTACCTTAAATAGGAAAAAATGATGCCTTGGCAAATCCCCCAACATCCCATTTTCCTTTAATAAATTGTGTTATGGAAAGGTGGGTGGAACATTAATGTAGAGAGACTTTTCCACTTCTTGACCCGAAGTTGAAGCCAGCTTGCATCCACTGGAAAGTCCCACTGAAAGGACCATCTAGAGAGACGAATTTGAGTGGGTCCTATAAGACATAAATCAAACCCGGATGGCCTCTAACATAATGTAAAATTTCAGCCCAAAATAATAATCCGTTTGCGAGATATGACAAAACAAGTGGGTTGTTTTTCTAGGCCGCAGAATCTGGCCCAGAATTGAATCTTCAAATTGGGCCACCTTAATAACCACTATGTAGGAATAATTAGCACTAGCTCCAGAAGAATTATTTGTTCCTCTATATGTCTTCTAGACTCACAGGTATTTTGGGCTTTATTGAGCGTTAATTGTGGGCCCCACATTCCCATCAGTGGAAATATATGAAATCTTCCTTCTCCAGAATTGTTTCCTTTCATCGCCAAATATCTCCATTATCCTTTATGAATCCTCCATTGATCCTTGAATGAAAAATGTTCATATTTATGTTTATATCCGTTTCCCAAAATATCAAATTAAAATATGGATAATTATATTATTTAAAATAAGATGAAACATTGGTCCTAAATTGTTACATATTAGGCCTGAAGTGCACAAATGATGAGAATGGATGTTCAAAATTAAAATCCACTAACTCAGGACCATAAAATCAAAAGGGAACATTTAATACCCATAAAATGTAATCAAAATATTTGTTTTATTGTCCAATCACACCCCTCAACTTGAGTTTTTCTACTCCCGAGCAAAATATATCTCACAATAATGAAATTCGAATGACCTTTTCCCAAAACATTTTAATACACATTTGTCACCCAATGATATCATACCAAAAAATTATGAAACCCATCAAAATCAATTAAAACAAGCTATTTACATAGTAATATATCAAGACCAATCCCATTCCTTTGTTCAAATTCATCACCATATTTCATCCAAATTAAATTAAGCATGATGAAGTGTTGTGCGTCACAATAGACATGGGGGTTCATTTTCATTCGAGGGAGAAAAGATGAAAGTGCTAGGAGAAATCAAATTTTAATAATAAGACGAGTACTCATTTTTTTATTTTATTTGTTTTTTTTTGGATTTTAGGATTTTTTTGCAATTTTTCCATGTTAATTGAAATAGAACTCAATTGAGTCAACCCATGTAGTAAGACTTTGCCGATGACTCTCAGGCTCAAAGTCCTTAGGGCGCCAAGTGAATCTCACATACTCGGGCATCATCTCGAGTTAACTCAATCAAAAACAAATTCAAATTACCACAAATAGAGATAAAATTTCTAACTATGGGCTAGATAACTATGGAGTCACGATCTCCAAGTGCTGAAATCCACACATTAGGTTAATTCATTTCTCTACGTGCAATTGAATTTTTTTTGAATACTCATATTAAAATTAAAATGATCGTCAATCCTATGCTATTTATTATGGGTCCCCAAGAACTCAAACTAAAACCCCACAATCTAGAAGATGTGAATTGAGTTTTTTTATTAAATGTATGAAAATATAACGTTGAAAAATCACATCGGACAACCACACATTCCAATATCTATGCACATGAACATAAACATTCATTAAAATCAGTATCAAGGCATGAAAAATTATTTGATATCCAATTTCAGAGTTTGTATGTGTGTTATCATGTTCAAGGTTAATGACATTTTTCCATCCACACATTTTCATCTCCCCCCAACTTAGAATAACATTGTCCCCAGTGTTTAAAGAATGGAATCATAGATGATGAAGGATTGAATTCTAACTAAGACATCGAAAATTGAAATTAGGTAATGAAGTATCCCTGTGTATGATGTTGAAAATGCATTCTCATGTCTCCCTTCAGTTCTTGTTTGTCTCCCAATGGCTTGGATGGTTGGACCAGCATTTCCCAATGACCTATGACATGCCTTTAATTTTTTTTAATATAAATATTTTTTTGTATTTTTTTTCAACCTAAAAAAAACATTAAAAAACATAAATGAATGATACATTGTCTTCTCTTAAATTTCTAGGTAATGTATTACTCAGGGATCACACCGCGTGAAACGGATGAATACGGTTCTCCCATTTCATACCCATCCTTACTCATAAAAGAAGAATAGGTGAACAGTCTATTTTTTTAAATACCTATAAAAACATAAAATAAAATAAAATAAACTGATGATACATCGCCTTATTTATATTTTTTGGGTAAGGTATTACTCAGGGATCACATCGCGTGACACGGATGAATACGGTGCTCCCCATTCATACCCATCCCTACTCAAAAAAGTGGTACAGGTCAACAGTCTAAGGTAGAATAAAATTATATTAAAATGATACACTAATCCTATTTGAAATATAAAGTTTATTAAAACAACAAAATTATTGGAAAATTGAAAACCACGGGTTGCCTCCCGTTCAGTGCTTAATTTAACATATTTAGCTCTACTTGAACCCCCCAACTTAGCCAATTCCAACATTGAAAATTTTAATGACCTCATCATTCTCATCTTTACCATGATTTATAATGTGTATCCCTTGTGGTTGGTACGAATATTTGGAATTTTATTCATGAACAATCATATTTTTTAAAATGAATTGGAAAATCGAAGGAATAACATAAATGGTTGATCTTTTTTCTTCTGTAGTCTTCCCTAAAAAATCAAAGAACACCCCTCCTTTTTTGGTTTCATGAGATGAATGAATGAAACCCCCATGCTCTTGCTTCACCCAAATGATAGGGTACTCAAGTGGGGATGGAAGTACAGTGATTTGGAGCTCGCTTTGGATAGGACATTTAGACACTGGTTGAGAATTTAAATCCATCTCAGTTTTATTTTCCAAATTTCTTGACAAAATTGATTCATTTTGAATAAAAGATTCAACCGAAAAATTGGAAATAATAGTTTTATGAATAGGAATAGACTCAATGTTTTTTATTTCTCTTAGTGGTTCAGTGATTGGTGTTTTTGAAAAATCATCAAGAGAGTTACACTTAGGAGACTTAATCCACGATGTCAAATTCCCCTCTTGTGAATACAATAATTCTATTTCCTCCTGATTTAAAGACCCTTAAACAATTTCTTGATTCACTTCCCCTACTCCAAATCCAAAGGTAGGTTCTTCAATTAATTCATGAGAGGTTTTTGGGAAACTAGACACTCCACATATGGTTTTGGAATGTATAATTGGTGTAGGGATGAGTTCCCTAGAAGTATTAATGCGTTGTAGTTCAAATCTCAAAGATGATACCTCGGAACTCATTATATCTATTTGATTACAAAAATTTTCAATAAATGATTGATCAATAGATAGGATGGGATTTTGAACATTATGGACTTCACTAATATTAGACTCTTCAATCAACCTATAGATGGAAGGAAACTGATCATTTAAACATTAATTATCCCATTGATTGTACGTCTCATCGGGTGCAGGGTAATCATTCAAGGATTGATCAAAAGAAATTTCTAATTTAGTGGATTCCAAATATTTAATTTCCATTTTATTATAGCATGATTTTGTGATGTGGTCATTTGGAAGATACTCCATTCGATATGATAGAAATTTAGATTCTTGATTCTCAGGATACACACAAACAGAAAGGGTGAAAAGATAAGAGAGATGGGGGTCATAAGAGAGAAAGTGGGGTGAGAAAAGGATGATAGTGTCTAAGGTAACTTACATGGGTCCTCGGAAATGGCGCCAAAATATGGTTTTTCCCAAATTTACCTTACAGGTATGCGGTCGTTGTAGTACAGGTAGGGGTTGAATCCATAGGGACCGAAGAAGAAACCTAGAGACACTCTGATTTCGGAAGGATTTCACTATGGAGTGACCAACCATTTGTATTGATTTTATTTGAATAACTACTGATTTAATTTAAATAAAATAAAATAAAACATAAAATTACTTAGTATCAAACAATTAATGGAGATGAATTGATCCTAACGTGTTACTAGGGTTAGATTGGATGCATTTATTTTCTTATAACATTCGTTTCACTAATTCAAGATGTATCAAAAAAATGATATAAATCCACAACATCATTCACCAATTTAATCCCTACACCATTCCAAGACTAATCACCAATAAAATTAGAGGATAAATTTAATGATCACTCCAAGGGATTGGAACATACTAACACTCTAAATGTTTTATTGTTAAAGTTGGTGAAGACGAAGAAGAAAATTAATCATTAAAAAGAATCATAAAATAATGAAATTATTACAGAAATTATGATCATAAAATGACATTAAATCATAACCATGAAACTCTCTAGGACCATCCCATAATGGTTTTTCCTTCCATTGATTCTATGATCTCAATGGAAGCGAAAAGCAGACTCATAGGGGCAGAATTGAAACGGCAAAAACAACAACAAAAATGATCAATCCACTGTTGTGTGATTAAATTCACAAGTGCTGGTGTGAATAAATTCACAACATAAATCAACGATATCAAAGTGATAAGAAGAAGAAAAGAAAAAGAATAAATGAAGAACTTTTATTAATAATTAATGTGATTCAAACAACATACATGAGAATGAAGATCAATTACAACATCAAATAGATAACATAATACTATAATGAAACAAAGCACCCAAGATCCCTAAATCCTCCACCACTACTACCTTAAATAGGAAAAAATTAAGCCTTTTCCGATCCACAAACATCCCATGTGTTTTTAATTAATTTTGTTGGGGAAAGGTGGGTGGAACATTAATGTAGAGAGACTTTTCCACTTCTTGCCTTGAAGTTGTTCCAACTTGCATCCACCTGAAAGACGTGCCAAAAGGACATTGAATAAAGCATAATTTGAGTGGTCTCTAGAAGACCTAAATGAATGACCGGATGTTCCCTAACATGTTGAAGGAGTGGGGGAGTGATTATAAGATACTGAAGATAATATTATCTATCATGATGCATATAGGATATCTTCAAAACATCCAGCTGCTTTGTCTCCTAACACAGCAAGTATATACCATATCTTTTTCTAAGTTGATCTGCAACAATTTTCCCCTTCATAGGAGTATAGACTATCTCAAATTAATAGTTTTGGAGGAACACCAGCAAGCACTGCTATCCTAGGTTCAGGTCATTCTGAGAGAATATATACCTAAAAATCATGTGATCAGAGTAGACTGGAAAAAAGTCGCCCATCAAGTAATGTTTCCACATATTCATGGAAATGACCAATGCTACTAACTCTTGTTCGTGGGTAGCATAGTTCTTCTCATGTTGTCCCAGCTGTTGAGAAACATATATGATCACTGCTCGCTATTGCATCAAGAAACATCCGTGTGATGTCCATGATGTGTCATAGTATACTATATAACCTACGCCTTCTTCTAGTAGCCTCATGGTGGGGGCACTCTTCAGTATCTACCTCATCTCTTGGAAACTGCACTGACATCTCTCCGACCACATGAAGGGTTTCCCATTCTTTGTCAATGCTGATAAGGGTTTCACAACTCTAAATGAGTCAAGCACAATCCCTTGGTAGTAACTAGAAATACCTAGGAAACACCACACCGTCATCACAATCTTGGGTGGATCCTATGAAAGCACAACCACAATATTCCTTGGATCCACCGCAACTCCAGTATATGAAATGATGTGTCCCAAGAATATGACCTCTCATATCTAGAACTGAAACATCGAGAGCATACCATAAATCTTGTGCTCTCAGACTATGTCTACAACTATCTGTAGTTGGTATTCATTCTCCTCCTCCATCCCTGATTTTATCATGATGACATCAATGAAGACTAACATAATGAAACCATGGTATAGAAGGAAAATACTATTAATGAGTCCTATGAACACTGCTGGTGTGTTGGTCACACCGAATGGAATAACTTAGAACTCATAATGGTCATACCGATATCTGAAGGTCATCTTATACGCATCCTCTTCTCATACCCTGAGCTGGTGATTGCCTAATCTGAGGTCTATCTTCAAAAACCACATTGCTCCCTTCAGCTGATCAAAGAGATCGTCAATCCATGGTAGTGGGTACATAATTTTCATGGTCAGCTAGTTCAGGCATCGATAGTCCAAAAAATGTCTCAAATTCCTATCCACCTTTATGGAAATAAAAATCGGGAGTTCCCAAGGAGAAACACTGGGCCTAACGAACCCCTAACTCTGTTAGTCCTCCAGTTGTGCTCACAGCTCTTTATACTCTTTGGGAGCCATCCGATATGCTGGTGGAGATATCAGTGATTTCTCGGGGAAGAAGTCGATGTAGAAGTCCACAAATATACAAGGATATAGACCCAGAACATAATGAGGGAAAACATCAACGTACTCTTCCACCACTCTTGGTTAGCTTAGACTCTCAACATTAACTACTCTGAGGGTAAGGCTAGCCAACTGGTGTGTGATCGCATGCACCCTCCTTCCGGTAAATCCATCTTGTGCTGCAAATTCTCCATTCACACCAGTGAAGGAAAACACGGTCCCATATGTGGGGACACACCTCACATTGCACCGAATACAGTTGATATGAGTATGTACTGTGGATAACCAATACATACCCAAGATGATGTTGATAGGCCTCGACTCTACTATAAGAAGATCCCAGCAGATGCTCTTGCCTCCTAGAGTAAGCACGCACTATCGACACTAGTGTCTAATCATCACGTCTACTCTCATAAAAGTATATATATGTAAAGATCGTGACAACAAATCCTCCGGAATCTCTGACCTCCAAATAAGGGTTGTGGAAGTTAAATAATTACAGGCTCCTATGACTATAAGTAATGTAGCTAAGGATTAGTGGACAAAAATTGTACATCGTATCATCTCCAGAGTGTCGTGATTATAGGCATTAGTTTCTTAAAGCTGATCTCGTCCATGTCCACATTTTCCCTATGGTGGGGTGGACCACATAATGTTGGTGGTGTTAGAATCTTGTATCACTGCCCACCCCCTATTGTAGGTCAACATCCTCTTCCACATTGGCCTAATTCTTACAGAACTCATTGATCGAACATTATAATTTTCTTAGCCAGTCCTTCTACCATCATATGGTCTCCCATATAGTCGGTCGGGTAGCAACGAGCCATGTGACCCTTCCCACAACACATGTAACATTTCTTGTTTCTCACCTATCCATCTCTGTATCAAGATCCCCACCCAACTGGCCCTATATCCTGTGGCCGTCAACCCGTAGGTATGGTCCTCTTGGACCTCTACATCATCACTCTATTTCCAGATGCAGATGATTCTGTTACATGTCATTTGGTGGTGGGTCTCCCTACCGTTGACTGCAAAGCAAGGAAACTCTCCACTATTAGTTCTCTCTCTAACACCCCTGCCTACATCGGGATACTGAGAGAAATCTTTGTAGCTCTAATCTCTCATCAGAGCCCCTTTTCAAATGTCTAGGGCCGAAAGAAAGGGTCATGTACCATGTCAGTAGAGTAGTGAGAGAGGTAAGTGAACCTCGCTGAATAATGAACCACGATCCTGCTACCCCACTAAAAGTAGAGAATATCATGTGTACGCACTGAGCGTCATGTTGCTGGAATGAAATCTACCATGAAAAATCTATCGATATCCGCAAATATGACTATGAACTCATTGTAAACATGGAGCATTGTGCTCCACCATCTGCCCGCTGCTGCCTGAAGAAGGCTGGTGGTAAGGATCACCATGAGATCGGCTGGTGTCCTTACCAGTTCAAAAAACCAATCCACAACCTCCGGCCATCCCTCAACCGCATGTGGATCTATCTCACCACAAAACCTCAATGGACTCTTACACTGGAAAATTTGAAACATACTCAAGCGGCATACACCCTCTCTTGCTGGGGATGGTGGCATCAGTTTCCCAATGGTTAGTGGTTCTTCTTGTACACCACCCGATGGTACTACTAACGTACGAGGGGCATGCACCGAAGACTTGTCGCTCAGTGGGATGTCAGACCATACTCTAACTGGAAACCTAGATGGTAGTCTATGGGGAGTAATCCTGATATAAAATGGTTTCTCCATGGTCAATTAGTTAAACCACTTTTTCTAACTCAAATAGTTCAGAAAAAACATTTCAGAATCAAAAACTCAAATAGTTTTTTCATGAAGTGAGTTATAAATCAGAATCTAGGGTCCATGTGTATGGATACATCATCCGCCGCACCAAAAATGGATTCCTGAAATTGAAAACCACACTCATAACACATAACACTTTTTTCACATAGAAATGATCTGAGTCTAGTTTATCAGTAGAGCCAACTCCTCTAATACCAATTTGTCATGACCCGTCCTTCAGGGCTCGTTTCGTGACTACCCCAAGACTGCCTTCTAAAGGCCAGGGGATGGTGACTAGCATCGAAAGACTTATTCCCTAAATCCAGTAAGGCACTCCCTTTATAACCAATAAACTCACACAACTAATCATAAAGTAGGATACGAGAACAAAGTAAAATGTATAGTAAAAAGTCTGTGTACAGTATGTAAAGGGGGGCTGGAATACAAGACCAACAAGAGAGAACATGTAAAACTAGAATGTACAAGTAAAACTAAAAACAACTCATATGAACACCCTCCATGGTCCTGCCAGTAGGGTAGGTACAATACTCAAATGGTCGTCTATGTGGTACGCCTCATCTAATCTCCACCTCACAGTAGTCTCCAGTCATGGTACTCTCATCCTTGGTCAGTGATGTATGTCATCTGCACAAGGCACATCATGGTGCGGGAAAATCTCGTTTTGGGGTGAGTATAACGAAACTCAGTAGTGACCCTAAGACACATGAATGTCTCTCAAATTCCACAAAGGATAAACCCCAATGTATGGAAACAATATTCCGCCCTACATTGGTATATTCCCATACATATAACTATGTTATCAAGGATACCCATCTCATTCATGTTGAAACACAAGGCCCAAATCGTTAGCCAAAATCTCGACAATTCCATTAAGGAAAGAATACCGTGAATGTAACACAACAAAGATATTTACCCCATAAGTAACACCATAATGGTATGTACCACAATGGTAACTCACACCGAAGATTACCACAAAGGTAATGACTCAGCTCACACCAGATATAACTTAAGTAAAATATTAAAGATGATTAGTCATAAGCTAGATCATCATATACTATATGGTAAAATTTCTACTAACCCACATAGGATTGATAGGTATCTAACCCCCTGCTGAACTACAAATGATCGATAGGTAACTAACCCCTACTGACCCACACAGGATCATACCCAAACAGGATCATTATGGGTTGACCCACACAGGATCGCTGAGCATTGAACCACATATGATCGGTGTGCACTAACCCACATAGGATGGCCAAGCACAGACCCAGACCTGATCTAAATATGTCCCACATAGGATCTGAAGATCTCCCACATAGGTTCTATGATGACCCACACATGATCTAAATATTCTTCAAGTACTACCAGCCATTGGGTTCCCATAATAATCAAGATCGATTTCATGAGGTTTCTCATATCAAGCCATTGGCCAATATTTCAACTACCACGTAGTCCCACAAGGAAGAGTCCTAAATGTCTTCCATGTTAAATTGGACCCAACGCAACTGCCGACGTGTCAATTGGACACCCAATCTATATGTTATTAGTGTTTCGGTTCCAAGGGCCCGATTGGTTTCGGGTTGAATCCAACCTATACGTAATCCAAAATTATCCAAAACTCATGTGGATTATACAAAAATGATTTTATCAATTCATGGATCAAGGTGCTACAGACGGTTTGTCAAACAGATGCCCAATTCTCAAGATACAGCAAACAAAGTAAAACTGGGTCCAGATGAGCCCAGGTCTATTAGGACCCGATCGGGCCGACCTGGTCTAATCTAGCATAGGCCGAACCGAACTGGTTTGATCATAACCGACCCAGTTTTGGTCGACCAGACCTTATCCAGGTCCGGCCCGGATGGTTTTGGCTTCGGCGAGCCCCGCCCTATAGGCTGCGTTCAGGCCCGACTGGCCGAGCACGTCCTGGCAACACATCCCTGTGGTGTGGACCGCGGTTAGGTGGACCACCCTGGAGGGGTCCTCCCTAACCAATGCTTAAGTGTGAGGGTCTTCCAATGTAAATAGAATAGCCAATGGGTCATTCAATATTTGGAAGAGGGAGCCACAAGAGAGGGTTCTGCTTGGTGTGCTATGATCGACCGAATCACTGACCGATCCTCCAACCAACAACACGACAGTGTCTCTGCCCACCGTGGTTTGCTAGGTGTCAGCCTCCCATTGGCCTTTGTCGTGGTCATCTAGTCGTGACCTATTGTTCCACCAGAGGTGCAGACACGTGCTGCCGCACCACATTACGGCTGGGCGGCGTGCCGGCCGCGAACCTGCTATGTCGCAGCTGATGGTCCTGGT
Source organism: Viscum album (assembly GCA_963277665.1). Taxonomy (NCBI): domain Eukaryota; kingdom Viridiplantae; phylum Streptophyta; class Magnoliopsida; order Santalales; family Viscaceae; genus Viscum; species Viscum album. The sequence continues at coordinate 573,180,144 of OY728161.1, read as the reverse complement.
CGCCTGCTTCTCCAGTGGCGCAGACGCGTGCCACCCAATATATATTCGACCGTATATTTTTCCATCCCCCCTCCTATTTTATGATTCTCCACATCTCTGTTATAAGCCAGAAAAAAAAATGACTCCATATTCTCATTCCTCGGGTCGAGGGATCCGTGTCCATAAGTCGCCCACAACAAAACATGGTTTTTCCGTGATGTTATGTATTTGGTGTTAATGAATGCATGATGAACACACGATGGACAAAATAAAAATTTGAAAGGTATATTTTTTGAACGATGGCCATGTTTGTTTGGATATAATTGTTCTGAAACCATAATATAAAGAATCTACAATAAAATAGATTTAATAATAAGTCAATTTAAAACCCCTAACTCGTTCATCCAATGGAGATTTCATGAGGATGAAGAAGAAGAGGAAGAAGATGATGAGGTTTCTAAAGTTCATCACTCCCAAAAAATACTTCTAATTTCGGGCACGTGTGTCATCCTAGTTCTTTATTCAGAGAAAATTCTTCATTGGAGGATATTTCTCCAAAGGATCTCCCAATCTCTGCTTTCCTTTTACAACAATTTCCTCCACCAAAATTGTGGTTCCAATTTTAATTTGTTATTTTATTAATTAAATTAAATATATCACCTAAATTATGTTACGGTAGGCACATTATGTTTTTAGGATTCCATAGATTTCCCCACCATAAATGTGGATTCGTGTGGTCCACACCATCATGAATTTAAATGGAAGGTTTAAAAATAAAAATAAAATAAATGTTCATTTTGTTTTAATTTTTTTAACTCTCCCACATAAATCCATAAAACTAATGTTCAATATCAACCTACTCTGGTCAAGGTGAAGGTCTCATTAACCAAATATCATCACTGTGAGTTCAATGATTTCCTTGTATTTCAATTCAGATCACCGATTCAAAAGTTACAAAAACCACTCACACATTTATTGGATGTTCATAAAAAAAAGTTTCAGAAAATCATTCTAGGAACACCGTGCCTTGGAATTATGTGCCATAAATATTCTCATTCTTGTAACATTTCCATATGACATTAAAAAAATTACCTGGAAGAATCTGGTACATTACATTAATTATTATTAAAATTTGTTTTAATGTATACATATTTTTCTAATTTTATTTTATGAGAATTACAATTATTTTAAAGAATAACTCTCCTTTAAAAAACAAATTTTCACTCTTATTGAGTTTTCTGTTCATTGATCATGAAGGGTGAATCTTTTACGAATAATTATTTCAATTTTTATTATTTGAACACTTCAATTATTAGTTATCAATGAAATCCTTATGAAACCCTTTCTTTTTCAGTGATTACATAATGATTTTTTAAATATTTTCTGTTTTTCATGTATGATAATATAAATGTGGTCCATAATTTTGATTCACAGATATATATGTTTGATATAAATTTTCACGAATTATTTGATAGTATTGTTCCTACATAGGTAGTACATGATCTATTTGATTCCTTGTACCCAATGAGATGTCCATGTGATCTCATTATGGTGTTCAAGAAAGATATTCTATAAATATATTTACAGAACCTTCTTAGAATATATATTATTATTATTCAATAGGGAACAAAAAACTCATGAACAATATATCCCATCTCTTCAAATAAGATTACCACATTCGATGATTTGGGTAAAGGGTTAGCTTGCATGGATTGGTAGCTAATGTGAGTAATGAAATCTATATTCCAATTGGTGTTATTTTCATTAGAAATTTTAAAATTACTATTATATATATATAGATCCATAAATAAATCATCATAATAAAACCATACAAAAAATAACTGTTTCGAAAATAGTACCAAATACCATGAACCAGATTTCCAAAGTTATATGTCATTCATACAATATAATCTTTTTAAATATGCCTTATAATATATGGATATATCATATCTTATTTTATATGTCATGTGAATATATAGGCATAGAAAATATATAATTTATATTTTAAAATTCATTATTTATTATAGCAAATAAAATAGTATGTAAAAATCACTTTATATGAATAGATATTAAATTTATGACCTATTATGGAGTGGATTTGTCAAATATTCATCATAAAATAATCTAAAAAATTAGTTCTTAATATTAGTTATAAATAATTTAATTATTTTATTAATTTCTATAATGTAATTCATTTTTCAATAATGGATATAAAAATTGATTTCTGTTGTTGCATCATTTCATTGTATGAATCATGTTAATATTACATCTAGTTGTGATCCACACATGTTCCATGAATCATTACACATCACCTAAGAAATATTCATGTGTTATCACAACAGATCATTACATGTCAGTCATCCTCCTTTGATAAATATGATAATTGTATCAAATTATTTTCAATTTATTTGGTGGAGGATAATTATTCTATGATCATGGGGAGAAATCAAAGAGAATATAGTTCTATAGGGATAGAGTGAATTTTCCAACTCAAGTGTGCACAACCGAAAAAATGAATTTTTCTATTGAAAAAATAATATGATTGGGTTCATATATAGGTATGTTTAAAATAATATAATTTCACAATTAACCAAAATTATATATTTTATTCTATAGTAAATCAAATTTAAAATAATAATAATAATATTGTTATTTATTCGCACGTGTTTATCTTGTAAATTGATATTAAATATTGTTTAATAAAATAATAATAGTTTTATTATTTTTTCTTTGGACAATATAACCTTATTTATCCATTCTTCCAAAAAAATTAAATGTCCTTGAATAATAACTATATATATATTAAATTGATATCACTGCATTATTCTATAATTTATAGATTTATATTATATTCACTAAATAAAAATTACATATGTATTTATTATCATTCACTTAATATATTCTCTCTGATATGTTTTGATAAAATATATGTTGTCTGTAAAACAAGAATAATTAATCAATGCGTGTTAATAAAAAATTTTAACTTGTTAACTATTATATAATAAAATATTATTTCACAGAAAAATTTGATGCAATTAATTTACATCCCTCTAAGACACATGCTCAGTGGACTTCTGAAAAGCTTCCTAAAGTCAAAATTTAGCAAATCAGAACACACCAAGGAACCCATAAAGAATGAATTTAATTCCAAAATAATAAGTTACCTCATATGGACACTTTGTGATATAATCCCTTTATCACTAAATCTCTAATGAAATATGTTGCATGCTGGTTCCACCAAAAAAAGTGGTTCATGTCTCTTTCTTTGATTTCCCATAAAATAAACCTTCCAATTAAACCTATGTACATGAAATTATTTGGGAAATATAAATTTACATCATATGTTTTGATATAACATCTATTATTGAACTATATGGGACAAACACTTTCTTATATTATTCATTAATAAAAATTAATCTTGAGGCACCCAACGTCTCTGACCTCATTAAAAAAATATGTCTTCATGGATTTAATTAGTACATCAATGTATGATAATCATAATATTAATTAATAATAATATTAAGGCCTATGAATCAGTACAAGAGTCTGAATATAGGAATGTATAATGAAACATATAAATTTGGATTTCCTATTAGTATGTCTAGTTAATATATCATTCTACTGGATATTACCATGGGAAGATACCATGATATGGTTCCCCAAATTACAAAGAGTCTTCACCCATGAGGGCATGCATATTGATTCTCCATAAAAAAATTTATCTGTACATTGAACATAAACTCAAGAAGAACCATGTTAAAATGATTTATCAAAATGTTTACCATGCATGAGAAATTCCTTTTTAAATATCATATTATGTTCGAGGAATAATTATTTCTTACACTAATAATTTTATATCAAATTTCCTCATCATGAAAATCATCTTCCAACTACATGAATAATTAGTAAATTAGAACGTTTTCCACTTACCATGAAATAATTTTGTACTTATAAAATATGTAAATAATTCCAAATATCTATCAGAAATTTTTAATTACCCCATAAAAACTAGACACAACTCAAAAAACCATAAAATTTAATCGAATACTGAAAAATATGGGGTGTTATATGTTTCATTCCAATATGCGATATTGACTTACATTAAATCTCAACATTCAAAAAAAATCCACTAAATAAATTATTTTGAATATTTCTACATATTTATAAAAATGATTTATGTTTAATTTTTCTATAGTGTATAGTTAGTCGTCTCTTTCCATAGATAATCATGTCACATGATACCCACGTCAATAAAATAATCAAATCTCACTATGATTTGATCCACTTTATTTCATAAATCCTTGTGGCATAGAAATTATATCTTCTTCATGGTTCTCTTCATACATAAATGATTATTACTCATATATATATCTACATTAAAAAATAAACACCAATTTATTGATGATTTTATTTTCCTAATCCATGATATTGTTCATCTTGAGTATTAATTTTGCTTAACATTCTTACGATCTTCCAAATAGCAATTTCATATTTTTTTTATAATTGATTTTTTCAGAACAAATAAATTTTTTATCATCATAGTGTTAGCCTTATGTGTCATTTATAAATTAATCATTACCATTATATGAATCTTTAATGAAAATTAAATTTACAGGTAATTTTTGGATATGCCTTTCCAGATGTATTTCAATATCCATCCATAGCCATATAATCCATGGTTTACCATTCAGTAGGTATCCCATTTCCTTTACACAACCATGCGATTATTAAAATTAAATTTATATATCTGTCTCATAACCTTACTGTATACATGTAATAATTTTTTTACCTTTGCAATGGATGAATTTTAGCTTTACATAGATAGAATCCATGCCCAAAAACATTATGAACCATACTAGAGTACTAATACATTTATATGGAAAATATCACTTCAAATTTAGGATGATTTCCTTAAATTATACCGCATATACAATAGTTTAGTTGCCTTATTTCGTGGATGATTATTCTGAATTTAACAATAGGCCTATTTTAATAATTCAGTGTTTTGTTTGTTTACTCCTAGAACATTTAAAAATCACTTATGAGTTTATCAACACATCCCAGACATCATGTAAGTGTATTTAAAAACTAAATAAATCAAGTTTCCATCTTCAAAACCCCTTTCATAGATTTCTAAATTTCCATGAAATCCTCCGACATTTAATGTCATTTATTATTTTCTCCAATAACTCATATATTAAGTCAACATTAAAATTCATGCATAATCTTTTAAATTTAACATCGCTTATTTTTAATTGCATAATAGAAGAAATAAATTACCACAAATAAAGTTCCCTCTTTTTATTGATCCTCTCAAAATCAATTTGTTAATTAGTACCCTACATTCATAACTTTTTTAAGTAATCACATAATGACTCATAGGGAATATATAAAATTCATCCATTGTACATCTCAATCCCCGATAATACATCATATGTAGTAACGAAGTAGTTTGGTTATCCTATAATATTTTCCATAAAAAATGTAGTTCCTAGGTTCCTAATAATTAGTGTAACACTTAAAAAATATAAAAGGACTTGAAAATCGATTTACATTAATGGAAGATCACACAGAGTATTGGTAGAGTATTCATTTTATGTCTCTTTATATTAATATATATCAGATATATATTAAACTTATATATATTGAATCGCCTGAAATCATTATAATCCCTTATTTTAAATCATTTTTTATAAAGACATATAAAAATATCGTTTTTGAATCCCTATTACACAAACCATATTAGTATGTGAAATCGGTATCAATATGTAACTTGTTTCGAAAATAATAATTTATGACATTTAACCAAAATAATAATGAATTTATATTTATAAATATCTAGGACAATATCTTTTATAAGGTACATGAATCTCATTTCAAGTGTTTGTTTAGAATTAGTTTAAATTAGAGAAACCTAAAAGAGTATACTTGGAACCCAAAAATATAGATTCCTTTTTTTCTAGAATTGTCATAATACACTAGGGTTGTTATAAGTATATCATAACTTCCTTATAATAATTGATACATTACTAATGAGAGATTTCAATTCTATTATATTTCTATCTCATAATATATATATATATATATATTATCCATTCACTAAATTTTAGAATATTAACATAACTAAAAACTAATGTCAAATTTATTAAAAACTAAATCATATGTTTTTATACCTATCAAGATAAAAAAATTACAATTAATAAAATTTTAATATATAATTAATAATTTATTGTACTCAAAATATTTAAATATAAATGATCTTGTTTAGAAATAAAATATGACAACACAAAAATATGAAAATAATGTTCTTAATTAAATAGATATAAAAAATATATATTTTATATTGAATTTTGATATAATATCCCAAATGTGTATTGAAGATTCATCAGATGATAATTACAGTTGAAGAAACACAATTTAATTTCAAATATTCCATCTTTAATTCGGCATGAACATAAAAACATAAATATAAATACAAACACTTTAATAAAATGGTGGCTCATATTTATGATTCATGATAATTTAGGTTTGATATATATTTCCCAGAAGTATTTGATGGTATTGTTCCTACAAAGGTAGTACATGGAGTATTTGATACCTTGTACCCAATGAGAGGTTCATGTGATCTCAATATGGTGTTCAAGAAACATATTCTATAAATATATTTAGATAACTATTTGAAAATATATATTATTATTTTAAATATGGAACAAAAAAACTCAACAACAATATATCCCATCTCTTCATATAAGATTGCCACATTCGACGATTTGGGTAAATAGTCAGCCTCCATGGTTTGGCAGCTAATGTGAGTTATGAAATCTGTATTCAAAATGGTGATATGCTCTATATAAAATGTAAAATTACTATTATATATTTGTAGATCCATAAATAAATCATCATAATAAAACCAATCAAAAAAATGTTTCGATGATATAACCAAATATCATGAACCTGATTTCTAATATCATATTCCATTCATACAATATAATAGTCATAAATATTCCTTATAATATATTGATATATCATATCATATGATATAAGTCATTTGAATATATAGGAATACAAAATATATGATTTATATTTTATAATTTTTGTTGTACTAGATAACATAAAATAGTATGTAAAAAAGCACTTTCTATGAATAGATATTAATTTTATGACCTATCATGGAGTGTATTTGACAAAAATCTGGCATATAACAATCTAAAAAAATAATTCTTATTAATACTTATAAATAATAGAATTATATAATTAATTTCCATAATGGAATTCATTCTTCATTGATGGATATGATAATAGATTTGTGTTGTTTCAGAATTTCATTGTATAAATCAAGTTAATATTACATCTAGTTGTGATCCAAGCATGTTCAATGAATCATCACACATCAACTATAAAATCTCTATGTGTTATCACAATAGATCATTGCACGTCAATCATATGCCTTTGATCACTATGATAATTGCTTCCAATTATTTTCCATTTATTTTGGGGAGGTTTATTATTTTATGTTCATGGGGAGAAATCATAGAGAATAGAGTTCTATAGGTCCAGAGAGAATTTCCAACTCAAGTGTGCACAACCCAAACAAATGAGTTTTTCTATTGAGAAAATAATATGATTGGGATCATATATAGGTATGGTTAAAATAATTTAATTTCACAATTGACCATAATTATATATATTTTTCAATTGAAAAACAAATTTAAAATAATAATAATAATGTTGTAATTTTTTCACCTATGCTTAACTTGTGAATTGAAAATAAATATTATCTAATCAACTAATAATAAATATAATTTATTTTTTCTCTAGATGATATAAACTAGGTTATCCATTCCTACACTGAATTTAGATGTCCTTGAATAATGACTATATATTTATTAAATAGATATCATTGCATTATTCTATAATAAATAAATTTATATTATATTAACTAAATAAAAATTACATATTTATAATATATTATTCAGTTAATATATTATCTATAATGTGTTTTGAGAGAATATATTTTTTCATAAAAACATGAATAATTATTAATCAATGTGTGTAAATAATATTTTTTTCTAAATGTAAACTATTATTTAAATAAAATATTATTTCACATAAATTTATAATACACATAGTTTATTACCCTCTAGTCCACATGATCAGGTGAATTAGGAAGAGATACCTAATTTCTAAGGTGAGCAACTCATAACACACCAAGCAACCCATAAATAATGAATTTAATTCCAAAAAAATAAGTTACCTCATATGGAAACATTGTAATATATCCCTTTATCAATTCATCTCTAATTAAATATGTTGCATGACGGTTCCATACACAAAAGTTCTTGATGTCTCTTTCATTAATTTCTTATAAAATAAACCTTCCAATTGACACATGTATACATGAATTTATTTGGGAAATGTAAATTTACATCATAGGTCATGATATAAAATCTTTTATGAAACTATATGGGAAAAACAATTTTTCAAATTATTCATTAATAAAATATTACTCGTGAGGAACAAAACGTCTTCATGCTCATTAAAAAAAATTTCATCATGGATTTAATTAGTAAATCAATGTATGATAATCATAATATTAATTAATAATAATATTAATGTCTAAGAATCAGTAGATGTGCCTTCATATTGGAATATCTAATGAGACATATAAATTGGAATTTCATACTAGTAGATCTATTTCATATAATATCATATTGGATATTACCAATAGAATATACTATGAACTGGTTCCTCAAATTCCAATGGGTCTCCATCCATGATAGCTTGCATATTTGTTCTCCATAAAAAATTTTATCTGGACATAGAACATAAACTCATGAAGAACCCTGCTCAAATTGTCTATCAAATTGTTTACCATGCATGACAAAATTCTTTATAAAATATCATATTATGTCCTGGGAATATTTATTGTTTACCCTAATAATCTTATAACAATGAACCACATCCTAAAAACCCTCTTCCGACTGCATGATTAATTGGTTAATTTTAACATTTTCCCCTAACCATGCACAATTCATATACATATAAAATACTTGAATAATTCCTAATATCTATCATAAATTTCTCATTATCCCATCCAACCCAGACACAACTCAAAAAATCATAAACATTAATAAAATAAGGAAAAATATTTTGTGTTATATGTTTCATTCCAATATGCGATATTCAATTATAATAAATATCAACGTTCAAAAAATCCACTAAATAAATTCTTTTTAATATTTCTAAATCATATGAAAAATGGTGTACTATGAATTTACCTATAATGTATATTTATTCATCTTTTTCTATAGATAATCACTTCACATGATACCCACATTAATACAAATAAATAATTTTCACTATGATTTGAACCTCTTTATTTCATAAATTCTTATGGGATGGAAATTATATCTTCTTCATGGTACTCTTCATACATAAATGATAATTTTTCTCATATAATGACTACATTAAAAAATAAACACCACTTTTTTGATGATCTTATTATCCTAATCCATGATATTGATCATAATGAGTAATAATTTCAGTAATAATTATTACGATATTCTATATATAAATATCGTATTTTTTTATTCTTTATTTATTCCCAATAAATAAATTTTTTATAATCAATGTGTTAGCATTATGTGTAATTTATAAATTAATCATTACCACTATAAAAATATTCAATTCAAATTATATGTCCAGGTAATTTTTGGATATTCCTTTCTATATGTATTTCAATATTTACCCATATCCACATAATATATGGTTTTCCTTTAATGGGGTATCACATTACCTTTACGCATCCATATGATTATTCAATTTACATTTATATAAGTGTCTCATTAACTTAATATATACATGGAATAATTGGACTACCTTTAAATTTGTTGAATTTTATCATTACATAGATAGAATCCATGCTCAAAAACATTATGAACCATACTAGAGTATTGTTACGTTTGTAGAGAAATTATCAAATTAATTTAAGGATGATTTCCTTAAATTGTACCACATATACAGTAGTTTAGTTACCAAAATTTTTGGAATATTGTTTTTAATTTAACATTATTAATATTTTTAGAATTCATAGTTTTGTTCATTTATTCCCAGAACATTTTAAAAATCACTTATGAATTTATCAACACATCCCATACTTCATGTATGTGTATATAAAAACTAAATAAATGTAGTTTCCAGCTTCAAAAACTATTTTATCGATTTTTAAATTTCCATGATATCCTCCAACATTTTATGTAATTTTTTCCTCAATCATCCTTATATTTAATCACCATGAAAACTCATGGACAATACTTTTATGTTATCATCACTAATTTTTTATTGTAGAACAGATTAGAAAAAATTACCACAAATACGGTTTCCTATTTTTATTAAACCCTTAAACATCAATTCATTAATCAGTACCCTACAGTCATCAATTTTTTAAGTAATCACAAAATGACTCATTGGGAATATATAAAATTCATTCAATGGACATCTCAATCCCCGAGAATACATCATATGTAGTAACACATTAGATAGGTTCTCCTATAATATTTTCTATAAGAATGATATTTTATAGGGTCCAAATAGTTAGTGTAACCCTTAATAAATAGATAAGGACATAAAAATCAATTTACATTATAGAAATATCACACATAGTATTTGCAGAGTATTCATTTTATGTCTCATTATTTTAATATATATCATATCTATATTACACTTTTTTTGTTGAATATCCTAAAATCATTATTATATAATATTTTAAAACATTTTATATGAAAACTTTTTAAAATATATTTTTATATTCCCTATTAAAAAAACCATATTAGTATGTGAAATCGGTACAAATATGAAACTCGTTACACAATAAATAATTTTTGAAATTTAACCGAAAGAATAATGAATTTTTATCTATAAATTTCCAAGTCAATATATTCAATGAGGTACATGAATATATGTTGAATTATTTGTTTATAATTGGTTTAAATAAGGGAATCCAAAAAGAGTAGGCTTGGAACCCCCAAATATCCATTCCATTTTATCTAGAAAATTCATAATACTATAGGGTTTTTATAAGTATATCCTAATGTCCTAATAACCTTAGATACATTTCTCATGATATATTTCAATTCTATTATAACTCTATCTCATAATATATATAAATTATATCCATTCCATAAATTTAAGAAAACTAACATAACTTATATCTAATGTAAAATTTAATGAAAAATAAATCATATGTTTTTATATCTAGTATATTAAAAAAATACAATGAATAAAATTTTCATATAAGATTAATAATTTATTATAGTCACAGTATTTAAATATGAATATTAATGTTTTAAATTATGATATAAAAACACAAAAATATGAAAATAATGTTCATAATTAATTATATAGAAAAAATATATATTTTATATTTAATTTTGTTATAATTTCACAAATATGTTTTGACGATTCATCTGATGACTATTACAGAAGAAGAAACACAATTTAATTCTGAATATTCCATCTTTAATTCGACTTGTACATCTAAAAATAAATATAAATAGGACCACAATAATTAAATTGTGGTCCTAGTTTATTATTCATTATATTATATCTTTGATATAAATTTCCAAGAACTATTTTATGGTATTGTTCCATAATATATATTACACGAACTATTTGATTCCTCATACAGAATGGGAGGTCCATGTGATATCAATATGGTGTTAAAGAATCATATTCTATAAATAAATTTAGAGAACTATTTGAGAATATATATTATTATTTTCTAATAGGGAATAAAAAACTCAATAATAATATATCCCATCTCTTCATATAAGACATCCACATTCAACGATTTGGGTAAAGAGTTAGCTTCTATAGTTTTTTAGCTAATGTTAGTTATGAAATCTGTATTCCAAATGGTCATATGATCCTTAGAATAATTAAAATTACTATAACATATTTGTAGAACAATAAATAAATCATCATAATAAAACCAAATAAAATAATTATTTCGAATATATAACCAAATACCATGAACATTATTTCAAATATAATATGTCATTAATAAAATATATTATTCATAAATATGATTTATAATATAAGGATATATCATATCCTATTATTTATTTCATATTAATATATAGTTATATAAAATATATGATTTATAGTTTATAATTCTTTTTGTATTAGAGCATATCAAGAAGTTTGTAAAACCCACATTATATGAATAGATTTTAATTTTATGATATATCATTGAGTAGGTTTGAAAAATATCCATCATATAATAAAATAAAAATATTATTCTTAGTATTGGAATAAATTATTCATTTACACACATTAATTATGAAAGATTAAAAGAATAGTATTACCGTGTATCAATTTCACATAAATAAAATAGCATATAATTTGAAATGTGTATATGAGGATTTTGTAGAGTCCCAAAGCTTGACATACATTGGAATTACATTACTTTTGAGGAATACTTAATACATGAAAAAAATAGACAACCAAAGACCGTATTAGTTTAGTGGCTATGAAAACCCAGAACATAATCTTCTAATCATGGTGAAAGATTTTCAACATCTCTAGTAAAGATCTCCCCTTTGTGTTTTCTTTGCTAAATCATTTCTTTATATCCTGGGAAAAAGAAAACATATAATTAGTGAGATAAAATGCTCAGTAAGGGTAATCATGGAGAATATAACAATACCAAATACATATGAATTTTAAAACATGAACATAATGTTAAAACATCAAAATCATGAGCAATGCCATAAAAAATGGAAGTATGTAAGGCATAGATCATAATGGAACATCAATCATGCTAAAATAGCATGGGGAATAAAACATGTAATTGTAGAAAACCATTAATTACATGATATGATTTCCATAGTAGCCAAGGAATTGCTGCCAAAACCATCATAGTGGACAAAGTCCCTTATTGAATCTAGTTCACTCCTCGTTCCAGTCATGTATCACTGAACTAGATTAACTTACCATTATGGCCATGTATATATCATGAGATATAAATCATTATCCAATGAATTGGAGGGATATGTAGTTCCCACCCATATCGTAATGAAATCATTCTTTTGTGTGACACAAAATAAACATACATCATTCATAATAACCCAACAAATAAAATGGGTTTCATAAACATCATCCCATCATAATATAATCCATATAATAGAAATAGATATCATTTCATCATAAGAAAAATCAAACCATGTAAATAATATATACATTATAATTGAAATATAAACATACTAAATAATGTCATCTTATATGGAAAATATTTTTGATAAAATACTTGAAATGAATTTTTTCGGAAAATATACTTTCTTCTTCAAAATTATTTTCTTTTCCGAAAATGAAATTATATTTCTTTTAAAGTAATTTTGCAGAAAATAATCATGATATTTTGTAGAATAAGCCTCATTGAAATAACTTTTTATGAAACTGTAAAAATCCATTCACACTGTATATGTTTCAAAAAAACATTCTTCACGTACTTTTGCTGGAAAAGTCAAAAATTACATTATATGGTAACCAAAGGAATGATTCCTTCCACACAATGTGGTAAAAAGTCAACAAAGGGTAAAAATGACTTTAAAAAAATGGAAGAATTGTAATCATTTCATGAAATCCTTTTTATAAAACATTGAAATGGATGATAAACATAACCCCAGTAAATACTTACGTATAAGGAATCTCATATAAAAATGAGATATGCAAACTTATCCCTTACCTTATGTACAATTTCTTTTGTATGTGTACGAGAATCCTATATAGAGGGTTTAAAAATATTATTAACTTTTAATATAACCAAAATAATATTTATGATATCATATATGATTCACTTATGACTTTATATTACCCATTCATTTGTCAATTCCATGTTAAAGCAGCGTTTTGGATAAAATCGTTTCATTTATCTTCTGTGTTTTGACTTATAATTAGTAATATGATTACTTAGATAATTATTACATACATCGATAATGTAAAAAATTATTAATATATAATAAATATTCATAATATACATATATATAATAGATTGATAAATGGAATGAAATACACCGTTCATGGATACGGTAGGTCTTACATATGCATGAACGTCGTTTTCATTTCCTTATAAAATTGAATGGAAGTAAATGAAATATATATATATATATATATCCAGTAGATTTATAATGTCATATGTTTCATTATTACTTTTTATATATATTTTATAATCATTCTTGAATGGTTATCATGGAAAATGAATCTCATCGCATCTTGGAGACGGTAATCTGTACGTACGCCCGGGTGATGATATTGTTCCCATAATTATTGAATGGAATTGGAGTGGATAATATAATATCTCATAATTAAAATCATGTTATAATAAGCATATATTGTTATGATTTCCACCATTATACCCATCCAAGTAAGGTGGTGGTGGAAAATCAGATTACACCACGACGTGGAGACAGAATTTTGTACTTACGCCCGCGCGGTGATTTCTTTTTCTGTAGGATAGATAAAAGGTGAAATATTTTTTATTCATATTTTTAATAATATATAATTATATTAGTGACACTTATTTTATTTCATTATTATGAAACAACAAAATAATAGGATGTAGACAAAGAAATGAATTTGAAAGAATCGATAAAGGATATTACCTCTTCTTCAATGCACCTATTAAAAACCTTATCTTAGGTCACTAATGTTGGTCTTTGATGAAGACCAGGACCTCTAGTATGTTTCTAGGTAAGTGGAGAAGATAAATTGGCAGGTTTTGGCCGAGCATGAAGGGTCAAAACGGTGTGAGGAGGAGAGGGAGGAGGTTCCTTTTCATAAGAGAGGAGAGGGGCACTTTTGGAATCCTCTAAAATATTAATTTATAATAAACCTAAACCCCACATAATAGCATACAAAGTTATTATAATTCCGATATTAGATACGATAGAGTTGAAATATCATCAACCAGTTAAATTCATACATGTTTTTATTTTATTTTAAACCTTATCATTTTGAATTATCCTTATTTAATTTATTTAATTTTTATGTGGTAATAATGTTATAAATTTTATTAGGTTATAAATACTTACTTATGTGTTGTTAATTAAACATAATTTAATATTTTATGACATTTTAGATCATATAAATTATAATTTTTAATTTTTAAATATTTTTGTGATTTGTAAACAATTTAATAATATAAAATTATAATAGTGTCAATTTTGACACAATTCATTTATTTGAATTAAAATAAAATCCAGAGAAAATATTTTTTCTAAAATATCCATTTATTAGGTTAATAAAAAGTCATATTAATCTATATAATTCTTGTAGAATATTAATTAGTACATATAATATTTATTTTAATAATTTTTAAATTATTTATTTGATATTTCTCTTAATAAACTAATTAATACATCGTATTTGTATAATTATTTAATATACGTATTTATTGCATAAAAAAAATAATTAAATAAAAATATAAAAATAAATGTAATAGATTTAATAAGAATTATTTTAGTCAAATTTATCTCCTAAAATAACAATATTTTAAAATTTTATCTTTTTTAAAGTATGATGGTGACAACATTACATCATTTAAAATTTAAAAATATAAATGTCCTATCGTGTCCTATATGGCTAAAAATGGTACGTAAACAGACCCTTTGATTATTAGGGTATAGATATACTCACCAATAAGTTTTTGTCTGGTTTATGGTCCTTTTGATGGGTATTATTGTTTTAATAAAAACTATATTATTGATTTATCAATAAATAAATAATTCCTCCATCATTAATGTATAATCTATTAAGGTAATTAAATAGCACTTAAAATTTAAAAATAAATTACCATAAAAAGAAACAAATTTTATATTTCAAATTTGTATTTATAATTTAATTTATATTTTGTATAACATTATATTAAAAATACATTAATTATTAACGTTTGAGTGAGACTTATTTCACTTTTTTTAAAATAAAATAAATTGAAGGTCATAATCAAATCCATGTGGGTTCCTAAAGATTAAATTTAGACCCAAATATTCCTTAAGATGAAATATATTCATCTAGTTATATTAATATATGTTTTAGGGTAATTTGATAATATTATATTTACCCTTAATTACCCGATTTACATTTAACTATGTTAAATTAAATTTACCGTAGTTACAATTCAAAGCTCCCAAAAATAAAAAGTAGCCCATTAACATAATTTATACTGACTGATTCTAAATATTAAATTCTTTTTTCCAAATTCAAATCATAGAATTTGGATAAATTAATTTAAAATTAATCATGTTGTTAATAAAATGATTTTTAAAAGTTAAAACATTGCAAAAGATTCAAATTAATTTACCTATGAATTCAATGTAAAATAATTTCTAATGACATACATTATATTAAATGTTAAAAATATATTCTATTTATACTTTAATCCAATTTACTATTATAATTTATCTATATAAATTATCTCTATGAAAAAAGTTGTTTTTAAGTAAAATTTAGCGTGTTTTTACTATTCATGAAAATAAGAACATTGTCCGAAATATATCATAACATTATGAAATGTAAATTTTTATATCTTGATTCAAAATAGGATGTTTATTTTATAAAATTAAAATTTTAAACATGTCAAAGATTATATTTAAAATGGTTGCACTATGAAAAGGTGGCAAAACTGTATTTTAAAAAAAATACTTATTTTACCCAACCAAATTATTTTGTTCTCATACCATGTTCTAGAATATGTGTAAGATGAATAATAATTTTATAAAACTAAAAATTTGGTTAATAATATTGGTATCAGCTAGTTCGTAATAATTTTATAACAATATATCGTTGTTTAGCAAAACCTGGTATTGCGTACTACACACGCTATCGAGGAAGGTCACGATTGCATATAATGCAAGCCAAATCAGGGATGCGTGTAGTGGAATCTCCCTTTAGTGTTTTTTATAACATAATCAAAACATATTTCATTTCTACTATAAATAGAATCTATACATAATGTTGCATTGAATAACTTCTACAAAACAAACTTCAAATTGTGTGTATCACGAGCCAAGAACAGTGTTGTGTATACTGAAAGTTAATATGGTGTTGTGTATGGTACAAGCTAATCATGGTGTAGTGTAAAATAGAAGACATAAGAGAAATTAAAAGGAATATATCTCATAAAATTTCAGCATGTAGTAGATTTATATATTTTTCCTTTAGGGATAACTATAATGTGAATTTATATTTAATATTTAATGTACAAAAAAGGTTCTTCACTCCGTCATGATTTTAAAATATATATCCCATGATTATATATGAATGAATTATTTCCCCACTGTATTTTTAGGAATATATAACTTATTTTCAAAATTAATTATTTAATCTTCTAGAAGATTCCTTCCGCAATATAAATAAATTTATATAAATTTGATGACCAAATGTTAAACAACATTCTAAAAAGATTGGGTTGATTTAGGATATTAAATATATATTTATATTATTTTAATTAATGAAATTATTTTTATTTATCAAAACCATTGATTTAAAAAATAAAACATTTATTTCCCCACATAGTAATGTGTATATAATATATTTTTATAAACTGTTACCAATAAATTAATTTGTCTAACTGATAGAATAATTCATATGTTATAATTTTCTTTAGGAATTTTAAACCCTTAATGTACTAATTTATAGATGTTTTAATCAATATTTTTATATAAATAAACATTTATAATATCAATTACACTAAATTATATTTTTCATATATCATATTTTTTTGGAGGATCATTTCTAATAATATTCTCAATTATATTCAGTATCCTTAAAAACATTGATGAACAATCTAATGCTAATTATGTTATTAAAAGAACATGATTCCAAAAATACTTTTTAACCCATTATTCATATTAAAATAAATCAATTATGGAATATATATTTATTAGTTTTAAAATAGTTTTTAATTATATATATATATATATATCAATGATTGTATTATATATGTTATAATATTTTATCTTGTGATACTATCACATATATAAAAATATTTAAAAAAGACTAATTTTTTTCTATATATCTATATATTTACACATTATTGGTACAATTTATTTATTTAAATAATGTCATGATAAAATATTATTTTATAAATAAATATATTTTTAAACATTATGCTTTTAATATAATCACATTAGACAATTGATTTTTTATACATTAAAACATCATTATTCCGGTAGGATTTTTGAAAAGCATATAAATTACTATATAATATCATTTTAAACATGGTGTGTTCTGATCAATATTTATTTTACTTATAATGGAAAATGTTCAATTTGAATATTAATTATTAAATTGTTTTAAAAGTGAGTATATATTTTATGTATGAATCATATAACACTCAAATGGTTCACATAGTAGGTTGGATGATATATAAATTTGTCATCCATAATAGATACCCTATAAATATTTGGATATATTCATTTAAATATATTTGGTGATGAAATATGTAATTTTATTTATTTATAAGTAACCAATTATTAATTATCATTTATGAAAAATTAATTTATCATACATACGTGTTTTATTTTTTTGTCAATGAGACAATATGTGTTTTATGGGTGTTGATAAGGTGATAATAATGTGAGGATAATTATAGATTCTTAAAATAGAAATGGATGAAAATCATGGGAAATTATCCTTAAAAATAATATTATTGGACTAGTGTTCATCAATGATTAAAAGCTTTTGTTAATAAGTCATTAGAGATGTAATTTATTTTCTTCAAAAAAACCATCTTATGATTTGTGTGTGCATTGTCGCATTAATATTGGATGAATAATGAGAAATATTATCTGATGACTGTGATGATTTTTTATATAAACTAATGTTTAATGAGATGTTTGCATTGGGTCGTATGAAAATTATATTTAAATCTTTTAATAAGAGTAGTATAGTGTTTTCCAAGACATAAAATTCCCAGATTCCAACACAACAACATAGGAGACAACTATCATATCAATATTTAGGTGGATGAGAGCTGCTTATAAGAGGTATAGAGCCTATATGTGAACTCATAAAATGAACATATGGTGTTCACAATGGTGTTAGAGTTCCACCATGTGGAGAGGTACCATGGGGAAGTCAAAGGTATCCTGAAATAGACCTAGTTACTAATATGTTTTTGATAGGGAGTGTTATAATTCGTATTTATATGTGTAAATATTCCTATATAATCGAATAAAGACTCAATATTTGGCAACTAATATTAATCCACTATCTAGATATGGAGACAAAAGGTGTAGGAAACTAAAAAAAATCAACATCGTTATTGTCGAAGATGTGTTGATTCATCACTTTCATAAATTTGTTTTGACCACGAGGCTCACAAACAGCAATATTTATCTTACTAATTATTTTTACTTATAAAATGATTATGATGATCTTGATTATTATATTTATTTTATTCTAGATTATTTCTCATGTCATTAATTCAATGGGAGAATATTTTATTAGGCATTCGATATGTTTTTGAAAAAACAATTGACACACTATTTATAACCAACATTTTTCGAAGAATGATTTTTTTGGGAACCATAATTTTGAAATAAAATGTATGGATTATTAAACCTATGCTATTAATAATGTATGAATCAACTACCATATGTTTGGATGAATCCCAATATTTGAGTATCCAAATTATTGTTCAATAACCCAAATTTTTAATTCAATTGTACATTATTATCCAACATATTGGAGTTTATCTCTCTAAAAAGAAAGTATGTGTTTGACATGGTCAACGATAGAGGATTAAATTCAAATATATCATTTTTATTATCATTAATTGTGTTTCATCAAGTAAATATATCTTTAAATATATTACATGATATATTCAATGGTTCTTATTCAATGGAATAACTAATTATTGTTTCTATGGGATTTTTAAAATCACTTCAAATCGTTTGAATTAAAATATTCATGAATTTTAATGTGGTGTTTCTGGAGATGTTTTTATAAAATCTCATGGACCATCAGTATATTTATAGAAATATCAATCATCTAAAGATACATAAATTATTCTCAATTAAGAATTTTAAAAATTTAAATAATATTGTGTCATTACCTTCATATCTAAAAATAGGAGATAGAAATGTATTTCTTTGATGGTTCAACTCACTATTTTTTATTCTATATGTAATAATTAAATCCACCACTGCATTTTTAAAATAAATTTGATAATGTTACACATTGGATACATACATGTTTATTCATATGTTTAGGGTTTTCTCTATTACTATTTGAATGAATTTTATCCTAAATTTAATATTATATTGATGAATTTTTTAATTTATTGAATACCCAATACTATAATAAGTTACTAATACAAATTTAATAATAATGTACGTCATCTATCAATTAAATTATTTTTGATCTATTGGAGTATTGACTTCTTGGACCCGGTCGTGGTGGAGTGTTATATTATTGTTCGTGGTTATTAAATAATGCTTTCCGTTTAATGAAACACAATGCCTTGTAAAATCCTTACTGTAAATTAATCTACTCTATGTACACTTTTGTTGGTTTTCATGATAAATATAGTTACTTATGAAAATCTTTATATTCATAGGGAGAGTGTTTGTGGTGTGGACTAAGAGATTTGGTACCCAGAACCATGATACATAATCTTATTATTTTTGTTATTTTAATCATCTAATTGAACTCTTATAAGTGATAAGGAAAAAATATTTTCATATTAAGAGGGATAATTAAAAAAAATTAATGTTTATTTAGGAACCCAATTCACCCCCAACATTTGTATTCCTTATCACATTATTGACTAGAAAAATTTGTATATGATGATGGGATTGGATGGAAATGCTATTCATTAGAAGTCACTAATTATCCAACATATTCCATATAATAATAATAAAATTATACAAAACAAAAATAATATTTTAATGATAGAAAATTTTCTAATATTGATTTTTTTCTCCAAAAATTCGGATTTAATGATTTAGATGAAGATAATTTTAAATTTGATCATCATAAAGAATGTTTGATGATTTTTTGTGATCCTTATTTTAATGGGTATTGTTATGGAAACAGGAAATAATAAATGACTATTTCTTTGAAATATACTAAAATAAGTTTTAATTTGTATGTTATAATTCTTTTTTATATTACATGTAATGATTTGAAAAAATAATAGGATTATAATGGGAAAAAATATGATACTAACTCATGAGAAATGAATTTTATTTTCATTTGTTTTGGGAATTATGAGTTTAATCATGTTACAAAATTATCTAGTTGATATAAACTATGAAAACAATTTATATTTTATATGAATGAAACGATAATGACAAAAAAATGTTTTATAATACTAAAATGTTGAAATTTGATATTTTCAGAATGTATGAAATGGGAATATCACTTAGTGGAATGGAATATTGTTAGATGTTTTAAATGATATTTGTACCTTAGGAGTTTGAAAAAAAACAATCAAATATGGCACTAATGGTTCTTATATTATTATCCTCTAAGAGGAATGTAATATATAATTCTATAGAAAAATACACCATAGATAAATAATTGAATGTAAAATTATTTATTGGAAATGTTATGATGTATGAAGAAGAGGTGAAATTAGAAGCTTAAAATTATATTTCAATAAAAATAATGTTTCTCATAAACAACAATTGATGAATCCTCAGATTCTTGCTTTGCATATTCTATTAATGAATTTTCATATCTTACTAAATTATTTTAAATGTTTTACAGTAGACATGAGAAATGGAATAAAAAAAAATTATGCTATAAATGTGAAGAGAAAGGTCACTCATATTCCAAACAATCCTTCTTTCCATACTCAATGTAAATAATGTTATAATATTAATGTCATAAAATTATGAAGGCTACATAGAGTTATTTTTCCTCATCAAGTTATGAATATACTATGAACTCTAAAGATGATAATAAAAATCAACCTATAAATATATCTCCAACGAATTATGTTTATAGGTATAATAATTTTACACTCAAAACACTAATTATAATAATATATCATATATTGAACAAAATTAGTATTGTTTTATGCTTCAAGATAAAAATGAATTCATACCAATATAAACTATAAATTTTTAAATATCTTAAGTCTATATTTCAATTCATAAATAGTAATTATAAATATATATTGTACATTTAAGATCTATTCCTTAAATAATTTCATCAATGCATCAAGAAACTAAAATTAAATAATTAATGAATAAAGCTGATACAATAAAACATATACCTTGTATTTATATCAATTGTAAAAAATTATTTAACTAAAATCTTTAGTGAAAATAAAATTCACAATGGAGGACTCGAAAATTGAGGTATAACATAAGAAACAATGGCATATAGGCATTATTTTGTACAATTTTTAGAAATAAAAATCTGTTATAATTTTAAATATTTTTACCATAGAAAAAATTTACATATTACAAAAGGTTTTTATTTTAGAAACCCAATTTTTCTTCACTTAAAAATTTTTATTATTAAAACTGTTTATTTAACATTAATAAAATAATATTTTATCAAAATTAATTTATTTGGTAAAATAAATCATTAATTGTTTCCACTACTGGACAAAATATATATATGGATACTAAAAAGAAGACTTTATTTTAAAATATAATTCATTAAAAACTAATCAAAATCAATAAATAATTATGTGGTATCATAATTGTTTGTTGGAAATTTAATGTTTTAACGATGGAGTGATCAACTCTAAATTAGTTCTTTGCTGAATCATCCTTAGAACTCGAATAATTTATTCACGATATATTTTTAAAAAATCACAATATATTTTCACTAAATTAAATAATTATTTTTTATAGAAGAATTTAAGCTACATTTACTTATAATCTATCCTTAAACTATTATTTTATATTATGTATTAATCATTTAAAATTAAAATTGTATTATTTATAAGTTTTAGTTGGACGTTAATAAAAAAATTTCAAAACAATATAATAACTATGAACGGTGTTTAATATATCAATAGTACGCATGATGAACTATTTTATTCTACTAAAATAGGTTTGTGAGACACTATACACACAATTTAATCTTTTATAGTATTTTTTTTATTAAATTAATTTTTCAACGGAATTTTATTTCTTTTACATAACATCATATTTCAAAGTAGCATCTTACATAATTTTTTTAAATTAAATTAATATACAGAATTGATATATTATATTTTTTTCATGAGAATATGACACATTTTCTTAATATTTATAGCATAGAATTCCTTTTCGTACCCATTCAAACCATAGTGTCTAATTATCATTACCACATAAAAGTTTTAACATTACTAATTGTAATATGAACTTTAATTACATCATAAGAAACTATTATTTGAAAAATGAATTGATCAAGAACCATAGTTTCATAGCATAATACTTCTCAAAAGAATACATTGTGTAATCCAACATTTTATTTTTTGTAGAATATTCCGTGTCCATAAATGTGGATTCCTTGTAAAATTAGTCTAGTACTGATAAGAAAGTTAATTGTTTAAAAAAAATTCATCACATCTAATTTATAAATGAAAACCATTATATAAAGAACACACACATATATATAATATTAATCCATTAAATTAATAAATAATAATGTTTTATTGTCATCTATAAAGATCTATAAATTTATGTGAAGAGATTCTAAAATTTTATACGTCAAAAAAGTTGTTTTCATACACAAAAAAAGAGTATCATAGTATTATGGAAATAAAAAATTTTATGGAAGATTCTGATGCAATTATTGTTTAGTTAATATGTTTTAAGGTGTCACTAGGATAAAAATCTATTACTAAGATCGATCTTCAAAAGATATAGGCATTTTTAGTTACACAATTTTAATCTTCCTTATTAGAACAATGTTCTATAGATGTTAAATCTGAATATAAATACTTTAATGAGATTATCATTCTTAACTAAAAGTTATAAACATTTGTAAAGTTTATATAAATTATTTTATGTATTTTATAAATTATGATTCTAATTTTTCATTTATTTAGTCTATTTTCATCTCAAAGATAAAAAGAATTTTTAAAAACCACATGTTTGAAATAAAATTTTATTTTTCATGTTCTCTCTATTATGTACTTTTTTTATCATGACAAATGTAAGTTATATTATATGATTCAATTTTATTTAACAATAAATGAGAGACACATTGGGAGAGAATAAATGAGAAAAAAATTGGATAAATAAAAATTAATTTATAAATAAATTTTTTTATGTATAAATATATATGACATATATATAAGAAAAAATATAAGGTAACTAACAATAATGATTATATTTATAGAAAATAAACATGTTAAATATATTTACTCATTTTTTATTATTTATTAATATTAATATTTTATAAGGACTTTATGATCTAAAAAAATTGGATATTGTTGAGAATGTGTTAACTCAGAAATTTCATTATTATTTTTTGATTTAGATATTTATAAACACACAAATTTAATTTACTAATGTTGGATTTTATGTGAATTTATGGATGATATTTTTTATTATAATCGATTTGTATTGGATTCATTGCCAATTCATTAAATATGTCGAAGGATAATTTATTATGAATTCTTTAAATGTTTTTAAAAATTAATATAGAAACATGGTTCAACACATGCATTTTTAATTGTAATGTATGGTTTGCATTCCCTATGTTTGGAATAAAACAAATAGATCATGATCCCTATGGTACTAAAATGTATGGTCATATAACCCCACATTTTAATAAAACCCTATATATTATGAAAAATCCTATGTTTCATTAATCATGATTTTTTACCAACCATAAATTATAAAACATACTTTTATATTTTATTTACACACAAATTAATCATATGAATGACTTGGTAGACTAGAGTGTTTTAAAATGAATTATATTTTCCATGTTTTTAACATCCTCACCACAAGTGAAAATAATTTATTTATTTAATGTCTTTTTTAATTAATCTATACAATTGGTTAATTAAAACATATTTCTATGGGTATATAAATATCAATTTTTGCAGTTTGAATTAAAATATTCATGATTTATTATGTTATATTTTTAGAGTTTTTTGACCTGATGTTGTTTTACCTTCACAATAAAAACTGATATATTACTCTTCTAATGATACAAATATTCTTCCCAAGATAGTTTTATATGCTAATGTTACATATAATATTAAATTAATGCTACGTCAAATTATTTAATCTCAAATACAGAAAATGGATTCCAATACAATGGTACAAATATTATTATTTTTCAATAATATTAATTAGTATAAATTTATTGGATTATCAGATTCTTGAACTCATTTATAGTACCGTGTCAGCTTCTTTGGATAAGATTTTGATGTTTTTATTCCTCATAAAATAAAATAAAAACCTCACAAAAACTATTTTGTAATGGTTTCAGCAAATTTTTATCAGTTGTTAAAGTCTTTGGTAAAAGGGAATACTAGTTAATGTCATCAATCTCACCAATATATCATTGATCTAGTATAATAGGTTATCTTTATTCCCTAAACCAATATACAACACCATGTTCTTTTCATTATTTATTTGAATTTTTTACTCTAATTTAAGAGATAAAATTGAATAGACTCATATCATGATGGCTGTTGGAAATTTATCTAATTTTTTAATGAACAAAATCAACCCCACATTCAACTTCATCGTCAAAATTTCGACATAATATTTATCGTCAGTATATTATGTCTGAAGAGTTTTTCACATCCTAACAGCAGATCAATCCTAGATCAAGCTTCCATGAGAAAGAAGAATCTATAATAATTAAACCCTCTAATAAGCCGAAATATCATTGGTATTTCAAGTATACATATAACATTCATTAGTATTATACATCCACATGAACACAAATTATTCCATGTATTCCATAAATGAGGCTTGTATATCCCTTGTGTATGAATTATTTATTTTAGTTATGATGAGAAAAAATCATATATTTGTATGATCATATGTGTAAATGTAGTTCTTTCGTGAGTAGAGTACCTATGCAAATCTTATATGAGGATAAAAATTAGTTTATATTTTTTGTGAATGAGAAAATATTCATCATGGATGAGATCAAAATAATGAGATATATAGAGTGTTTAAGTTTCATGTATATGAATCATTATATTATAATAAAGACATAAATTTTCTTATCATGATATTTTATTGCACAAGGATTCAAATAGGCGAAACTGATTTTTAGAAAAATGCATAAATGTCTGTTCCTATGAAGAATGAGATATCATTTTGTTTCATGAATGAAAATAAATACGTTATGAGTATTTTTAATTCCATTGATTTATTATTTATACATAAATAAAAAAATTAGAATTAATGAGGTTGAAGAACAAAAAATAATAATTCATGAAAAAAAGGAAGAAACCATAAAAATTGGTGCTACTACCATATCTCAAAAAGAATATAATACATTCATACAATATATAATATGAGGTATTCAACGTTTTTTTATGTGTAATATTAAAGTGGGAGATTGAGGAATATTTGCAGTGTCCAAAAATACACACAAAACATCTTTCATAAAATATGTTGTCAGCATAGTTAATTAATGATGTTATAGTTATTCTCAAACTATGTGGGGATGTATTTAAGATGAGATCAAAAGATGAAAAGTATATGTGATATAAAACATGATATAATATTATTATTATTTTAAGAAGACAAATAATTATTCATTATCTTAATTAACATGATATAATTATATTAAATTACAAAGACAAAATTTTGGGAGTCCTAATAAAAATTTTCTAAGATTTCTATTCCTGTATTTATAACTATTTTATTATAATTTTTTCATTTTTTCTAATTAAATGGAAAATGGTTCAGGAGGCATGTGAACATGCTCCTAATAAATTTTATGAAAAAAATTAATGTTAAAAATAAATTAAAATGAATCACTAAAAATAAGGTAATGTAAGTCATCAAGACATTCTACCTCAACCTTATTAGAGTTGTAGTCTTGTAAAACAAATGACCAGCTAGAACTGAAATCCAAAAGTGACCTATTGGAGAGAGAAATAGCAACCTGGTTTGCCTCTCTATAAATAAGGGTCACATCATGATAAATAGATTCAACAAGGCATATAAAAGAAATCCATGATTTACACATTCTCCATTGAACATTCCTAGACCGTCCATTGAGAATCTTCACAACAACAAAAGAATCAAATTCCATCCATAAAGTATGTCATCCAGAATGTCAACATACAGGATCACTATTATCATATCCCATAACTCATCATTGATTTCATATCCATTCCAATTTATGTGAAACATTGTGTCCTTAACGGGTCCCCAATGAGTGAAAAAGATGACACAAAAACTTGAGGCCCCTGGTACACCTGATGCTACCCCTAAACATTAACATACAACCATACAGGGATTTGTGGTATTCATCTGATATAATTCGGAATATGTGGATTCCTCAACAAGTATGTGACAAAAAGAATCCAAAAAATAATTATACCATAAATATCATTGGCCATTTCCTAAGTTAAAATCATGATGAAATCAATATCCCATGGTGAATATAAAAAAACATTCATGAATATAAGGAATAAGGATACATAAATATAACACATTCCGTACATTCCAAATAAATTACAACAATCTAACACCAGTAGAAATCATAATGGAATGAACCTATTCACTACACTGAATGCGGAAAATGGAGATAATTGTCACCCCAATTCTCTTCTTTTCCGGTTAACATCAATAAGCCTATTGTACATATTCCCATAGTATTTTTTTGAATGTCAAATGCACAAAAATATGATGTATGGATTCATCTACATAAAGGAAGAAGAAGTGATCATTTTCCTATGGACTCATGTATGATTTATAACACTCTGTGTTGGTATATTATGCTTCCACAATTTCCAAATTAGAATCGAATTAGTAGTGTAAATAAATGGCCGCTGGAAATCTAAGACATGAGTAGTCAAAGTAGTCGACACAGTAAAATGATGTCTATAGAAATTTTTTCTGGTGAATCAACCATCCAAATTAGGCATCCAAATCATAATATCATTGTCATAATACCCAGACCTGGTATCCTCTATAGAATCATGATTGGATAATAGATTGAACATGTCTGGAATTCTATATTACTTATAAATGGTAGAAGTCTTCAAAGAATTAGGAATGATGATATCATTTATAATTGGCTGTGAAATCCATTGAGTGATCAAATAAATCAATTGTGACTAACTATAAACAACCCATTTTGATCAGGACATAATATTATAGTATTCCTTCATAACAGCTGGCCAAATAGATGAAAGAACATACATGTCATAATCACAAAATTTTTTGTTAGCATAATATGTGAAAAGAAATTCTAAAGATGAATCAATGGTGGTGAGAAGCCTCCTTGGAATTTTTTACCAATGTATCATTGTAAGACATGTGATATTTATTACATAGTCCCCCAATATTCTTGATTTGGAAGAATTCATTCTAAGAACATGTTTCAAAAACCTTACATGAATTGATCAAATACAGATAAAATTTTGAATCATACATTGTAAAACCTTATTTAGTATTCTAGGACATTTTTATAAGGACAACGAGTACAAACACATTGAGGTAATAATCGATTGGACCGGTCATATTTTACCTTCCTGATGCATTTTCTTCCCCTTCTATGATGATAACTGATTCAAAATTATCTTGAAGACAATTTACATATGACATATTATTACCCTACCCAAAAGAGTTGAACTCCATGACAAAAAAATGTCAGGTATCCTCTCTTCAAACCTAATAATCAGAATACCCTACTCATCTTAGTAAAAAGTACATCTTCTAAAAAGTTAACTGAGGAGTTGTTCCAGCAAATTACATGGAAAATGAACACTTCATTTTTTAATAAAATTTCCTTGATATTGGTAATAGTAGCTTTATATTCAATTTAAAAAATTAAAATTTCATTAACATATAATAGATGGGAAGGTGAAATTAAATCCTTCCAGAATCTCAATTTTTTTTTGAAGACTTATATTGAAAACATCAATAAGTTAATACCTCTGATAGACCATAGCTATAACAAATAATATCATATATAAGAGATTTTCATTTTTGACTCCTCTTGATAACTGAAAAAAACCCCTTAGGGTCCAATTAATAATAATGGAATGTCTATAAAATTTTAAAACAGTGAAAATAAAAAATATAAATTGAATCAAAAAAATGTGTCCTAATTATAGAAAATATGAACGTGCATTTAATTGTATTGATGTATTTTGAAATATCAATCCTAAAAGAAATATTACCATCCTTTACCTTCCTCGACATAATTTTCAAACATTCAGATGCATTGCATATATAATTCAAAAATTTTATCCTAGGGACAAAAATAAAATAATTTGGATAAACAAATCCCTTAGAAGTATCACCAATCCTACAAGTCATAATCATTGTAATGACCTTTGGTAATGAGTTATCAATAGCAACAAATAAAGTCTTTTATATAAAGAATATTTTTGATTGTGATTAATTCAATAATGTTGGATTTCACCCCATAAGAATTCAATGAATGCATAATAAATTCCAACACAATATTAATTACATCCATATGTATAATGTCCCAGTAAAAATAAATAATTTTTTGTTGAATCCTTCAGGGTCTGAAACCCATTCTGTATTAAATGAATAGAGGGAATCATCTTTCTTCATGACAATGGGAGTATCCACAATTCTTTTGTTTTGATTTTAAACTAATCAAGGATCAATATTACTATGCATTATTCTAGTTTTATCATCCCTATTATTTGAGTAAAGACACTAAAAATAACAAACCACTTCATTCAAAATTTCATTCTCATAACTAAATAGCTTCCCTTAAATTATAAGAGGATTAATGTTTCCTATTTCCATTTTCACATTGCATAAAATTAAGAGATTAAGAGTTCTTATCAACTAGTTTGAACCATCTAATATTTAATATAACTCGAAATTGATTCTCTTTTAGAGTCAAGAGACTATTAAGAATGATAATATCTTTTAAATCCTCTTATGATGGAATATGATGTTACATATTATTATGTTGAAAAAGTTGAATATGAGATTCATCCTCCATAATGCACATTCAAGATTATAAATGGATGACATGATCCATTAATTTATTAAATAATTAAAAAAATTCAATTCACAATCAAGGATTTATAATGGAATGGAAAAAATTACAGCCTTCCAAGCATCCATAACTATATATCTATAGCATGGAACAAAAAGTCAAGAATTTATACATTTGAATTTAAAGGGGTGGATATCATCATTTTCTAACAGAATGATCAGTCAATAGAGGATTATGATTAGAATGGTGTTTTGGAAGAGTGAGGCTATAAATTTTCAATTTGTCATTCCTCTCATGATCTTGGACAAAAAACCGATCCAATTTTATTTCCATCCTCCAAATCATAGTATAATAAATCCATGTTTAGTAATCTCAATAAATTTGAACAAAAACTAAACCAAAACAATTAATACCAGAGGATAATTGGTTAGATGATGTTCTATATATGATTCTCCCAATTTTTTCATCTAGACTCGCAATAAAATAAAATTCACCCAGAAGAAACCAATTTCTGCCCATTCTCAGATAGACGGACGAATTATTTCTATAGGGGACACTTCTTATGGTGTAATGGTGTAAATCATGATAATGTGTAACACAAATAGTGCAACTTTTAATACTATATGAAGTGGTCACATACTAGAAATACTTAATTAAGGATTTTATGATAACATTATCATTATTGAGAACCCAAAATGTTTTCATAGACCAATCTAAATGATTACAAGTAACAAATGAGTAATCTAAAAAGCTTAAATTGATTTACAACCTATTGTCAAACATCATTATTGGATCTGCAAGGCCAATTAGAAAATATTTTTTGCTAATGATGAAATGAATAAGGTCTATGACCATGGGAGGATTTCCCATACCTTGGCAGTTCCTAAATAAAATCAGCTTTTCTTAACAAATCTAAGACTAGTACTATTCCCATCATAAACATGTGTCGGTTCCTTCTCATTAAAAACACAATAATCTTTCTATTCTTTAGAATGATCAATGGAGGGATCAGATGTTCCATTTTTAGGTGAGGATTTATCTATATCACTGTCCAGGGAGTAATCAATGCCCAAAGAGTTAACCTTTTGGTAGATTCAACTTGAATGTTAAGGTGTTAGGTTGATTTCTTCATGTAGATTTTGATGACGAAAACTATGAAAATCATTCAGTGTGAATAGATGAAGATGAAATCACATCACTACCAATTTAAAATTACATGGGATTAATGGAAACATATGTCAGATCATCCTACAATGTCATAACAAAATGATTTCCATGTGATAAGTCTAAGGTATGTCCATCTTCTTTCTCAAATTATATATCAGTGTCCTGCTCAGGATGAAAAACAAGGATAGGTTTTCCAGTCAACCATAATGAATGAACAATTATCTAGTTCATGAAGACCATGTTGTGGTCCCCATATTTATGTTGAATAGACTCTTTCATAGAAAAAGAAGAAACAAATCATATTTGTGAGTCCAATGAAGTAGTAGAAACCTGTTGTGTTCTAGCGTAGAGGTTGGAATGAAGATATGTTCGGATGATGCAGAATCCAACTAATGAGAAGGGATCATGGAATGTTTTAGAAGCGTTCGTATTCCTAGATAAAATAGGCTTCTCAGAAGGATGAGAAACTGAAGGACCATGATCTGGAATTGCAATGTTATTTCGAGACTTCCCCACATCTATCACCTTAGAAACAAACATAACCGAGATATGCTCATTAACATTCATATCATCCTAGAATCCATTATTAGGTTTATTGTTGGATGGACCAAGTTCAATTATATTGTCCACAGAATATGAGGTAAATCGCATATCTTTATTACTCTTATAGGTGGATTTATCATGTCCTTTGATATTAGAGATGTTGAACAACTTGTTTTGGATACATTCAGATTTCATTTTCCCAAATAATTGGACGTTCAAAAAAATACCTCATATCATAATTTATAACGTTGTTGATACAATCATATCTAATATTTAAAACTACCTCCTCAGTATGATTTATAGCTATGGAAACCTCAAAAATAATCCTTTCATAAAGATGGATGGATTGTATTTTTGTCTTCCTGACCAACATAATTTGGTTACCCTTTGAAAATATGATGTCTCAAAGAATTTTAGGATTTGGAAATATCCAATTTAGTTTCCATACCCAGATCTAAACATGATAAGTCATATTAATTGCATTGTTGGGTCAAAATTATGATCCCAATCATATATTTAAGGAAATAACAGTTTCCAAGAGTGTAATCCAAAAATCCTTGAAATCGTTTTTCATTCATTAGATAGGATGTCAATATGGAAAATCCCAGGTTCCATTTCCATCATCATCTAGTCTTTTGGTTTTTCATATCTCATCATTCCTATGGATGCACTCATAAAGCATCCATGATTTCACCCCTTCAAATAACATGACACATGCAATGATCAAAAAATTTCATAGGTTAACATGTTACTTGTAAGGCTTGGACCTTAAACAATACATAATTATTTTTTATGTTAATAATTCACATTTACATAATTTTTAGTTTTAGGGAATTAGATATTTAGGTCATAACATATACAAAAGAACCAGAATATTAAATGTCGACACATCTACTCAGTATCGATTTTTTCCATAAAATAAGAACACATAAAAGAAAAAAAATATTTTCTTGATATTAAACTATTTGTATTGATTCTTTTTGATACCCTTACTTATACCCAGTAATCATCCATTCAAAAACATGGGATGGGCACAAAAACCTTTGTAAGGGTTATAAAACTAGGAATGAAAACACTATACCATAAATATGTAGAAAAAATAAGCTTTTTATCATACCACATGACATCTTATGATTTATTGATAACAAATATAAATCATAAATCAAAAATGTATCTTTTGGAATCCATAACATACATACATTTTAGATTTTTATAGATACATTGGGAGTTGCATTGGAATAGCCACCATAGAATATTACCTAAATCTCATAGAAAAAAACATTAACACTTACCTCTATCACGTTACCCAATTCATTGGAGAGATATATTCGCCTCAACCACTCTAGTTTTATCATATAAAAACCCATATATGTAATCAATTCCAACGAACCATAACTTAATTGTAACACAAGAATATGAATAATGGAAATTTAGTATTTACACATTGCAATCACAAGATATCAGATCAGGATATTGAAATAATCAATCAATTATAATTACCTTTTTCAATGCTAAAATATGTAAATAATACTTTATATGGTATTTATTTTCCATTTAAAATCTTTATGGCTTGTTAAGGAATCCAAATATCAAATAATGCTCACTGCATCTAAAAGGTCATTGTCCATGCATACGTTAAAAATAATCATTCCTTATGTCATTTAATAATATGATAAGTAGAAAATAGATATAATTTTAATGAAATTAAAAGTAATAGGATGTTTTAAACCATATTATAAAGAGTAGGCTAGAAATAAAAATATTCCTCTTGAAATGGAGATTGAGTCAGAGTCCCTTATGAATATTCGATAGCCTAACAACACCACATTGAAATTTATAAAATGAGTTGAAGGGAGAGAAAAGGTTCTCCCATCACATGGAAATAAAATATAAAGAAATAAGGATATATAATAACATATCCCAACGTAATAAAATGGAAATTAAAATATATAACAAAAACTAATTATTTGACTAAAAGACGAGGTTGAAAGGTTCCCTTACCTTGAGTATGGCTTATCTCGTATGTTTCATGTTCTTCCTAAATAATAAACATAAGTTAATTTATACATGATTCAGAATATTTTTAAATTTTTTAAATTATTTAATATCACTTATTTCCTTTCTAAATTAAATTAGTTAATTATTTGATTTCAGATCCGAAATTTTCTCGATGTTCGAATAGTAAGTCAAAAATGAACTTATTATAATTACAATTTGTCCAAGTGTTCTAAATTACATTATCTCCATAATGATATTAATGATTTAGATATAATAATATATATATATATATTTAATATATATATATATTTATAATAATCTATATCATTTTGATATATGATAATGAAAAGAATCGTTCATGGAGACGGTAAGTCGTACATTTACATAAATGCTACTTTTATATTTTTTTCCTTTTTTAAATGAATGAAAACCAAATGATAAATTGTTATATTATAATTCCATTATAATATAATATGTTACATAAGTTGCATAGTTTCATTAACACCATCCTCTATACATTCCATTTATGGAATGAATGAGTTGAATTACTTTGAGGGGGTAGCTTTCCTCACTTCCTCAACTGAAATTATTGTATTTTTCCATTATGGATACCATAAAGGAATGATGTAAATGAAAAATAAAGAAACATAGAGGAAATTAAAATATAATATATATACCTTATAAATATAGTTCCATCATAATGGACACCATGAGAGGTGGTAAAGAAAAATATAACAATCATCCTTTCGTGAGGCAATGGTTCACCGTCCATAGAAACATTATGTTCTAAATAAACTAGACAGAGGTGTGTGTAACTGTAGTTCAAATATTTCTCATAAAAATAACATTGTATATTGAGGATAAATTATTTGATTTTTAATAAAAAAAATTATAATATAATATGGAGTGAGGAAGTTGAATAATGGAATGTAATTTTTGATAATACAATATCTCTTGAATCATTTAAATCTCATTGATTTGATCCAAAAGGCATTCTTGATTTTTCTTATGCCTAGTGTAATTCTTATACGAGTAAGATGGGGATCATGGAAGCTTCATGGTGAATATTTTTGACCATCCAAGGTTTTTGAGAGGTGTGTGTAAAGGGTTAAAAGAGGTGTCCTTTTATAAGATGGAGAAGGGGCTATTTAGGATAGTTTGAATGTATTATCTTATTATAAATTGATTTTCGGTTTCCAAGGGTCCAAAACTCCTTAAATTAAATGATAAGATGAATATAAGTTGAAATAAAATAATCCATTAACAATTGATCAGGTGTTTTCAATATTTTAATCCATAAATTATTACCATTTATTCAAATCTTTTATTTTTTGGAATTTTTTTAATATTTATTAAAATATTTTATATTTTATAAAATTAATTATGTCAATTTAGACGCTATTCAAATCATGAATTTTTAAAAAACCCATAACAATGTGATTGATTATAAAAATTTAATTAATACTAATATAAAATGTATCTATCATCCCTAAAAAAATTTCATGACATCAAAATAACAAAATTACATTTATATTAACATTTTTTATATCATATATTTGAATCCTTTATTAATGACGAAATCACTACATCATAATTGTGTCAAAATTAAATGAGTTTATATAATGTGTAAAAATTACAAATAAGATATAATAATTTAAAAAATATTTCTATATTTCCAATTAATATTTACTATCAAATATATTACTTATATGACCCCATATAATTTTATTACTAAAAGATATATGTCACTGCAAGATTTTCATTAACTATAAATTAATTTTTTTTTAAATGTCATTTTCACTTACATGTGGCTCTTTGGGTTACCCAAATTGACCCAAAGAAGAATATAGTCTTAAATTTATTGTACAATAGTGTTACTACATGTGTTATTGTAATTTAATATTGTTATAATATTATTTTGGTACCCGTATTTACCAGTTTTATCCTATAACAATGGTAAATAAAATATTTTCTGAAGTTACTATTCATAATGTCTAAAAACAATAGAATCCTATTTACACAATTTTGATCTCCTAATTCAAAATATTGAATCCATTTTTGGGAATTAAATAAAATAAATTTGCATAAATTAATTTCAAATTAATTTCATTTGTCAAAAACAAAAAGTGTTTTTTTTATGTTAAAACTACAAAAATATTAACATGTGTTTATGTCCAATTTCAAAGTGAAATTACGTTTAATGACAAAAATTTAATTAAATGATAAAAATATAATCCAATTTTACTTAAAAAAATATTATATAAAAATTTTTCTATATAAATAAATTAGATTAAAATACAGTTTTTGAATTAAAATGGACTATTTTACACTATTCATTTAAAAATGAACATTATCAGAAAAATACTAATAATTTTCCCAAAGTAAATATTTATTTCCCAATTATAAATAGAATCATTATTTTATCAAACTGAACTTATAAAATTGTCAATAACAAGATTTAAAAGGGGATCTCCATCAAAAGGCGGAAAAACTTATTTTTTAAAAAACATTTATTTTATTCGAAAAAAATAATTTATTCATATGTCATGTTTGGAAATCAGATAAAATGAATTTAAAACACTAAATTGAATATATATAATATATATTTTCATGAAATAAAAATTCATAAAGAGTTATATGAAGAGGAAATTAATCTCCTTTAAATAGGTTTTCATAAAAACACATTCATTATATTCAATTGTTTTTTATTTCAATTTTTATTATGATTGATGTTCAAAGAATATTAATTTAATCACGTCTTAACCATATTTCCAAATTCATTGATTCTATTTTTTCGTTCCATTCCAACGGATAGGAATTAACTACTATTTAAAATAATAATATTATTATATTATTTTTCAGTTTAACTCAACGTTGTGTGCAACATTAGATATTGGAGAAATCCATTATTGTGTGCTGAGTAATCTATCGAGCATAGAATCTCCATTAAATTAAACATAATATTTAATAAAAAAAATATTAATCAATAAAAATTTTCATATTCTTTGTTTACATGGGATGTTACATCCTTCCTCCCATTGGGTATTACATCATCTCAATTTTAAATTTTGGCTCAGAAACATAATTAAATGTAACACATAAGAAAAATTGTCAACAAAACTATCACTTTAAATGAAATAATGATAAGTAAAATTGTCACCTGAGATCACACATACTAGGATTCCATGAAAGCATAGATATGGAGGAAAAACTAAGGGACGTGTTTTGAGGAATACTGATAAAAATCATGATCAAAAGAAAGTTAACCACCCGAAAACCAAAAACATGTGATAGGTTAAACAGTATTTTAATTCCCATTAGGATATGTAAGTAGAAAAGGTTTTTTTATGATCCAATAAATAAAGTGGGAGAATTTATTTATGAGATTTACAAATAACATTATGAAATATACATAATTTTCAATTAGAGTTTCATCCTTCAATAAATTTATACATCAAACTCATCTTTTCTTCAAATGATGATTATTAATGATGACTTGGTCTCACCTGAATTGATAGAATAAACTTCTATAGGGTCACATAATCCAAAAAAATGAAATATATGTTTACATTTTCTTTATAAATTATCCAAAGAAAAAATGGTTAGTGCAAGATCAGATTATCCCCAAAAATAATGGTTTCTTATAAAATGAAATACTACTCTAAATATAATAAATGAAAAAAAATACCCAATGTTAGACAAAGACCATTAAATACTCAATTTAACTTTAAATTATTCAAAATAATACTACTAATATTTAATCCCAAAATTCCGAAAAATATTATCACAATGCCTTTCACGATAAATTATAACATTTATATCTAAATAACATCAACTACTCATAAATTTTCTATCTGAAAAGTAATTCACCTAGTCACATATTATCACAGATATATTAATCATTTTTGTAACTAAGGAAAATTGATATATGTCAAAAATAAAAACATAGAATCTTCCAAAATAAAATTATACCATTAATCTTCAAATTAAATCCCTTTGTATTCAATTTTCTTTACACATATATTTTCCAAAAGAACAATCATTTTCCCAAATAACCATTATCACTTAATCACCAAATAATTTTCTTATAATAAAGATATCTATTTAAAAAATTCCCAAAATCAACTAATTCATGAAACATAACAGAATTAAACTAAAAATAATTAATTATATTAACCACGGACTTCACGTAGTGGTAGGAGAAAAATCCCAATCGCACTTTGGTTCTAAGTTCGATTCCTACAGCTTTGTTCAATGTGACAGGTTGTGAGACGGTCCCCATGTTGTCCTTTATAAAAATTTATGTTATTTTATAACAACAAATTACATCTCATACCTCACATTTTCAACCCAAAAAGTAATAACCTATAATTGTATCAAATTAAAGGATCATATAAACATAAATAGATCATGATAACAATATCCACAAAATAAATGATAATTATTCCATGAATAATATTTTCACATATAAAACTTCACGTCTATACATTCTAAAAACAGTCTTCCAACATAATATCATCATCTAAAGAGTCTCAATACTTTTAATCATTCCATCATCCTAAAATATACCACTACTACCTCAATATATTTTTTATTTTATTATCAGTCACTTTTAAGGAAAAAGTGAAAAACCATAAGTTCAAGAATTATAGAAAGATACCAAGTCATTAAAATAAATGTGCAGCTTACCAGTTTTAGTCTCCCAAGATAATTTCCAAGAGATAGTGTTCACCTGAGTTTCTGGCTCCCCCTTCAGGAGATCTTTGAACTGGAAAGCCAGCTTGTCCCAAGACTGCATGAACTCCTCTATACTGATTATCCCGTTGTTTAATCCTTGTATTAGTATGAGATCATGTTTATCAATCCAGTTGTATTTCACCTCATTTCCAGGTACCCTTACACTTCTTTCAATCATTATTTCAACCTCTATAGAAGTATCATTAATTGTCAGAACCGATTCAGCCACAACCTCTTTCGATCTCAAAATCAATTCCAAAGGGTTTTCAATCATAGAATCAGACCTCCGATGCTGGCAAGATTATATGGAGTGGTCGGGGGAATTTTCCATCTGTTTGGCCTTCATCTTATTCATGGATCTGGTCTCCATAGTTAAAGGTACATGTGAGTAGTCTTTCCTTACGTTACGATTTCCCCACCTGCTTTTTCATCTCCGTGGGCTTGGATTCCTACTGCCCTGAGTCCCATCCTCTGTGTCACCTGCATAATAGCTATAAAATTCATCACTGGACCCGTTCACCTCCTTCTCATCCATGGTGATTTGGAACAAATATGTAGAGACCTGGAACAGATCATCATTGGTTAGAAGATCAAAACAATTACCCAGCACAAGGCCTTCCACCTGATTTTTCCTATACAAGGACTCACCCCCTGCATCATGTTCCAGGGCCTTGCATCCTTTATTGGGATTCCGAGTCACTGCCTGGACAAAATCACTGGTATCCTTTCTTAATCACACCACCTCAGCATAAGAAGGGAATGGTGGAGTATGACCTCCCTTATTCCCCTTTTCCAGAACCCCATCTTGATTGTGCCCTCTTACCCCATGGGAGGCCTCAAACAGAGGGTCCAATCCACTCTCGGTTCTCTCTGCCTCCAACCTCGTTTGTACCAGTGAACGAGGATCACCCAGATCGTTTCTCAAACGACTGAAGACATCTGCAACTAGTGGATTTCTTGAAACACCATGCACTACATTGGTTGAGTTCAATTAAGACTCCATACCAATATTTCCCTCACCAGACGAGCCATTCACCGTGATCTTCTCTGGATTTCCACTAACACCCATGCTCACGCCTTTCGATTTCCCGGACTTCCTAAACCCACTCTTACATACCTTCATTGAGTGACCCATTCGCTTACAGACAGAACAAAATTCAAACCATGATTCATAAATGACTTCCTATCTACATTGAAATTCTTCACCAACTGTTAACCAAATGAAATCGGTAGGCACTTTTGAAGCGTCACCCTCCATACAAATGCTAGGATTAACCCGATGACTGACGAATTTGGTTTGGCTGTCAGAACATAGGTATCTGTCCACTAGGATTCCAAGAATACTGATAATAAAAGTATTTTGAAATGGAAGAGGGAGATTTGGGAAACTTACCCAAATCGCTACTGAAGGTGAGTCTCGCTTCATATAAAAGTCATTGGTCCATCTGAATAGATAGAAATGGAAGTCGTTGTAGTTGCGGGGAGTGCTAGACCAGGCTTTGATTATGTCTACCTTGGAGGCTAATTAAATCATTATGTTTTTGGAGTCAAGAAAACATATCGTTTCCCTCTCCAGTAAGTCCCATGAACTGAATAAAAATATATCAAACTAGTCAACTGAAGGACTTCTTTGTGAGAAGTGAGCGGTCAAAGTCAGGTTGAGGAGGACCGATGCCTCATTTAACTCGGCGACCGAAATCGGGAGATTAGGGAATCCCTCGTATAGGTCTGGAACCTTCGGGCATAAAGAAAATCGGGGAAAGGGATGGAGAATATTCGGAATGGAGAAGGGTTCGAAGGGCCCCGATCCATTGAAGGACATCAGAGGCCCTTCCCCCACAGGGGGAGGAACCGGCTCGGAAGTCACCACCGTCATGGAGCGGTCCTAAAATCGACCATAACTCTTGAATCTATTATATATAGACTGTTTACTCAATCAATTTTCTTCATTATAAATTAATCATTCTTTTCTAACTTATTCCATAATACTAATTTGTTAAAAACAAAATCATGAGTCATATCCTAATATATAATAATTTCAAAACATTAACTATGAAAAAATCCATAACTTTCATTGGTCATTATCAGTTTCTCATCCCTAATAGGAATGAAATTATTTATTGGTAATCAAAAATTTGTATGGTACTGCTGATCTCATTTGGGAACCATATTCGTAGGACATATATTTGTATAATGACCATGACCACCACATTTAAAACATTCAATTACTCCCACAAGAAGGAACTTCTTTTTCTCTCTTATATCCAACTTCACACTTCTTTTTTCCATAGAAGTTTATTGATTTATGACCTTAATTATGAAATATATAGCATCATACCATCCCTTTGAAGAATATACCTAGGTTTTTTATTCCACCTCATTGACCCTTAGGTTTTTGAATATACATACCTTTATAAATATTACATGAACATCCATAGGGATTTGTTTCTCGCATATGCAATGCCATATAGAAATAAATATGGTTTTTGTGGAAATTCATGACTCAGGATAGTTGGTTGAGATTAACCATAAGATTTATCATTGTAGCTACCATTGTCATGATTTCTTATTCAGAAAACCGTCATAGTTTTAATAACATCTATTATGACATTGGTTCCTGCTATATCCGTCCATTTACTAAAGTCAAGAAGGTCAGTGTGAGTGTATCAGTAAAATCACAATATAAAATTGTATGAGGAGTGTAAACACTAAGACATACTTATTCATGATATCCTAAAACCATTAAATTTATCTAAAATACATATGAATCTTCCTAATATTCTAACGATTATGGCTATGTCACTTATGATTAAAAACCCACCAATACTCTAATGTTATCTAAGATGACCTCTGATACCAACACTAAGGACCCAACCATAAACAATACATAATCATGAATTAAGTTAGTAATTCACATTGAGAATCTTTTCATGTTTAGATATAAGAGAATTATGTCATAGAATATACAAAACAACATGAATATTACATGTAGACACGTCCCCTTAGTATCAATTTTTTCATAAAATAAGAACTCTTAATAGAAAACAATAATTATTTTCCTGATATAAATATTCATGAATTCTTCCTTTCTTATACCCATCCTTATATCATATGATTTCTCTTAAAAACATGGGATTAGAATAATAATCTCAATAAGGGTTATGAAAAAAGGAAATAAAATATTAGTCCCTCAATACATAAAATCAAAATCACTTTGACATGCCTCATTAATTCAATAGATTTATTAATTAAATATATAAATCATAAATCATTTAGGTAAATTGTGGAATCTACATCATACATACATTGTACCATTCACAGCTACTTAGGGACTTACATTCAGAATACCCATCATATTATATTCTTTATAACTCTCATAAGAAATGTTAATTTTTACCTCCATCACATTATCCAATGTGTGGGAGATCTATCTCAGGCTCACCCACCATAATTTTATCCTGAAACCACCCATATATGTAAACAATTCCCACAAACCATAACATAATCATAACACATGAAAAAGCATAAAGGAAAGATAACACTTCCACATTGATGAAATAAGATATCCGTTCATGATATTGAAATACTAAATCCATTATTTGGAACATTATTTATGAAAAAATACATAAAAAAATGGTTTATGGTGTTTATTTTTCTTTTAAAAACAATACTTCTTATTAATGAATCCAAATATAAAATAATTCTTGTGATGATGGAAAGGCTGATGTCACTACGTATGTTAAAAAGAAACATTTCCATTGACTTTTAGAAAAATTCTACATAGAAAAAAGATTCCATTTAAAGGAAAATAAAATTAAAAGTGGTTTTTACACTGTATTAATGAATATCATGTATAAATCAATCTACTCCTCAAAAAAGGAGATAGAGATAAAGACCCTTATAATAATTTAGATTCCAAATGACATCAATTTAAAATTCCAAAAATGAGTTGATGGGAGAGAAAAAGGCCACACATCACAGTGAAACAATGTACATAAATAAGTATATAGAAAAACATATCCAAACTTATGAAAATTTATATTAAAAATAATAACATAAAAGAAGTCTTTGACTAATAGAGAATGGTGAATGGTTCCCTAACCTCAAGTCCAACTTGTTTCGTATATTCCTTCATCATCATGAATAAAAAACATAAGTTAATTTATTGTTGGATCAGAACCATTTTAATGATTATTATTTATTTTATATCACTTATTACAATTTTATAAGAATTAGTTAATTATTTGAGTTCATATCGGACATTTAATCAATGTTCAGAACATGCGTCAAAAATGAACATGTTATAATTAGAAAATGTCCACGTTTTCAAAAGTCCATTATCTGCATAATGTTATTCATGATTTAGATATCATATATATACAGTATATATGTATTTAGAATTTTCTATATCATTTAGATATATGATATTGAAATGCACCGTTCATGTAGACAGTAATCCCCACGTACGCATAAACGCTATTTTCATTTTTTTTCATTTTTAATGGAATGAAAACCAAATGATATATAGATATATTATAATTACAATATTATATCATATTTTATATATTCTACATACAATCATAAACACTATCCTTTATATTTTCCACATATTGTATGAAGAGTCATATCGCTTTGAGGGGGCGATAGTCTTCACTTCCTCAAATTAAATTATCGTATTTATCTATTATGGAAAGAATAAAGGTATTATATTAATGAAAAATTCAGAAACATAGCTACAATATAAATATAAAATATATACAATTTAAAAATAGTTCCATCCAGATCAACATATTTAGGGTTAATTCAAACCTATCTTCCTTTCATTGTCATCTATCTATTTGTAATATATTAAAATAAAAAATAAATTTTTAATTCTAAAGAATGAGATAATGATCTTATTTGATCCTTGAGAATATTATAATAAAATTATAATTTTAATTATTTAATATATTGAATATTATAATGAAGATATATCATTCACTATAGGAGAAAATATATTTTCTTGAGAATTTATAAGAAGGAAATATATATTTCTAAATATGAGTGTATTTGTGTACTGGTATTTCTAATCCTAAAATTATGATTGTGATGTTCATAATTAGAGTATATGTATATGTCTATTGGTCTATCATCTCATGGAGAAATAAATAATTCATGTTTCTATAAGTATATAAGGAGTGTAAGAAGATATAACTAGTCTAGATCATCATTGAAGAAGTGAATGATCTTCCAGTGCAATTGAGAAGTATTGAAACAAATTGATTCTATGTTGGTCAAACAATTTTTGAGAATATATTATTTTGACTCTGTAGATTAGAATATATTTTTCTTTGTTGAATCAATTGATGAATATAGTCGAGAATATATGTTGGGGAGTTATAAGAAATATGGATTGGAGAAGTCTTTCTCAAGGATCCTTATAAATGATTTTTTATATAAATTTTATTATCAATATACTTGATGTGAAATTTATATATATATATTGACTGGATCAAGAAATGTTATAAGTTCAAGAGATTATATTAAATATGGAGAAATTATAAATAATGTATGTACCATAGATTCACCTCAATCTCAATGGTACTGAACTGGTCATTAGGGTTCAGAATTGGTATTTGAGGACATTCCATATAAATAACCAAGAATATTTTTCAGGTACTGAAAATATCAACTCAATAAATAAAATAGAATTTCTTACATTTCCTTTGAAT
Source organism: Viscum album (assembly GCA_963277665.1). Classification (NCBI taxonomy): domain Eukaryota; kingdom Viridiplantae; phylum Streptophyta; class Magnoliopsida; order Santalales; family Viscaceae; genus Viscum; species Viscum album. The sequence goes on along the minus strand of OY728161.1, from coordinate 573,135,865 downwards.
TATTTTTATTTCTAGAAGAATATATTTATAACCTATCTCTTAAAAATTAGGCTATAGGTGATAGATAATACTATAGTGGATTTTCCACCCGTTATTGAAGAAGTATATATGACTTTGGATGATAAGTGAAATATATAGTTGAAAAATTAAAATATTATATCTTTAAGTCTCTATTATAGAAGATTTACATATTGTTCATGGAACATTATGCTTATAGGATGTCTTGGATAAAATTAAGAATCACTTATGATGGATATGTAAAAGATAATAATGAAAACGATCCATTCTGTCCAATCATGATTGAAGGAACTAAAATTATTGTTTATGAACAAATTAACGAATTGATTATATTACATAAAGTGTTTCGTGGGAATCTCATATTTTTTTGTGGAAATCTATATTATTCCAAAATTAATAAAAAATGATTTTGAATTCTATAGATTAACTAAGATCAAGAGTATCATCCCTTGTAGAAAAGTAGTTTTTGATTCAATATGAGCTACAAATATTTCTCATATAATCTGAAAAGAGAAAGAAACAGGCATTAAAATTTAAATAAAATTACTAATTGGATTTTAAGTCCAATAAGCACATGTAAATCTATTGGAAAGGACTGCTATTATTAAGAGGGATTAAATGATTTATATGATTTAGATGATGTGGAAGCTAAGAAATCAAAAAAAAAATCAAACATTTCTAAAATATATTCCAGAAGGAAATATCGAATGGAAAGGGTAAAAAATAAATAATGAATTTTAATTATTGTAATATTTTACAGATTGAAAAAATATCCCAAAGGAATAGGATGAATAATCTAAATACTGATGTGGATGAGAAATAGATAAAAATATAGAAAATTAACAAGATTAAGAATAATAATTCTAGAATTAAAATAATAATTATTATAAGAAAAAATTATATGAAAGACTCATTTAGATGATCATTAGAAGATACACTTTTCTTATTTAATCATGTTAATAAATAATACGATTCATTGGTCATTGATGATGATGTTGATGATGATGATGATGTTAATGATGAGAAAATTGAAATTTTGGAGTATAAATAAATAGTTGAATCATGTACAGAGCATATTATATAGATTAATGAAGAAAATGGGAATCATGAAATTGGAATATGACGTTGGGTGTAGAAAAAAATTGATATTTATATTTATGGGATAGAAATTGTATCTGGAGAAAAAAATGAAATAGATAGATATTGAATACCATATTTTTAGAGTTAAAGATAAATATTCTGAATGTGGTTGATCATATTTGATGACATCTGTGATTCTCATGGATGCTTCGACATCTACAAGATATATTTGAGTCTTGTCATTTTCCACACAAATACTTAACAGATCTTTTTTACTAATATTATTAGAGTGATCATCAGCCAAGAAATCCTAATATTTCTTCACATGATCATCAATTTTTGAACTGGTATCCAAATCAATAGATTTAGGGTTAATTCACACCTCTCTTCCTTTCATTTGCAACTCTCAATTTTTAATATATTAATATAAAAAAAGAAATTTGTAATCCTGATGGTTGAGATGATGTTCTTGTTTGATCATTTAGATCACTCTTATATAATTTCAATTTTTATTATTGAAGATATTGAATATTATAATGAGGATAGATCATTCACTATAAGAGAAAATATATTTTCATGAGAATTTATAAGAAGGAATCATATATTTCTAAATATTAGTGTATTTTGTTTCTAGTATTTCTAATCACAATTTATTGATAGTGATGTTAATAATTGGGGTACATGTATATGTCTATTGGTTCATCATCACAGGTTGGAAAAACTTCTTTCATGTTTCCATAAGTATATATAGAGTGGATGAGGATCTATATAGTCTAGATCATCATTGAACATTTGAATGATCTTCCAGTGCACTTGAAAAGTTTTGAATCAAATTGTTTATATGTTAGACAAACAGTTATTGAACATAAATTATTTTAACTCTATGTATACTATACTAGATTTTATTTTGTTGAATCAATTGATTGAGATAGTTTAGAATCTATGTTGGGGAGTTAAATCAAATATGGATAAGAGAAATCTTTCCCGAGGATCCTTATAAATGAATTTTATTATCTAAATTTTATTATCACTATACATGATGTGAGATTTATAAATACATTGAATCGATAAAAAAATATTACAAGTTCAATAAATTATGTTAAATTTGGAAAAATTATAAATAAAGTACATACCATGGATTCACCTCAATCTCAATGGTACTTAACTTGTCATTTGTCTTCATTATTGGTATTTGAGAAAATTCATTATAAATAACCAAGAATATTTTATAGGTATTAAAAATATCCACTCAATCAATAAAAGAGGATTTTAAAAATTTAATGGGAATTACTTTTATTTCTATAAAAATATATTTATAACATATCTCCTACTACTTAGGCTCCAAGTGATAGATGATAATACATTATATTTTCCACCAATTGTTTAATAAGTATATATGACTTTGGATGATACGTGAAATATGGAGTTAGTTGGTGAATTTAAAGATTCTATCTTTATGTCTCTATTATAGAAGTTTTACATATATTTCATGGAACTTTATTTTGCTAGGATGACTTAGTTTATATTGTGATTCACATATGATGGATATGTAAAAGATAATAATGAAAACGATCCATTCTGTCCAACCTAGTTTGAAGTAACTAAAATTATTGTTAATGAATGAATGAATGAATATATTATATTCCTTAAATGGTTTGTTGTGAATATCATTGGTTATTTTGTGGAAATCTATATTATTCCACAATTAAAAAAACTGATGAGGAATTCTCAAGATTAAAAATGTTCAAAAGTATCCTCCCCTATAGAATTATATTATTATATTCTATTTGAGAAACAAATATTTGTCATATAATATGAAATGATAACGACAGAAGCATTAAAATATAAATAAAATGATGAAATGGATTTTAAATTTATTAAAAAAAATGTAAGTCCAATGAAAGGGATTTCTGTTATTAAGAGTGATTAAATGATTCAGATGATTCTAATGATATGGAAGCTAAAAAATCCACAAAATTTTAGAATATTTCTAAAATATATTCCAGAAGGAAATATCGAATGGAAAAGGTATCATATATATAATGCATTTAAATTACTGTAATATTTTCCATATTGAAAAAAATATACCAACGAAATAGGATGAATAAAATAAATCGGGATGAGGATGAGAAAATGATTATAATATAGAAAATGTGCAAGAGTAAGAATAATAATCCTAGAATTAAAAGAATGATTATTATTAGAAAAAAGTATATGAAAGACTCATTATTAAGCTCATTAGAAGATATATTTTTTCTTATTTAATTATATTAATAAATAAAACAATTCATCATTCATTGATGATGATGATAATGATGATAATGGTGATGATGATGAGATAATTGAAATTTTGGAGTATAAATAAATATTGGAATCTTTTACTGAGCATATTATATAGTTAAATAACAAAAATGGGAATCATGATATTGGAATATGATATTGGGTGTAGAAAAAAATTTCGATTTATATTTATGGGATATGAATTTTATCTTGAGAAAAAAATGAAATATATTGATAGTGAAAACATTGGTTTTAGAGTTCATGATAAATATACTGAATGTTGTTGATCATGAAAATGTGGTATGTGTTATTCAAGAAAAATTTACCGAGCATGAGGAATATATTTTTAATCAATTATTTTAATAACTCCTATCCCAACATGTGTTAAATAAAAATAGAATTCATTTCAATAATATTTTATGTATAAAATATTAATCAACATAAGATATTGTGAAGAATAAAATAAGAGATCAAGGTAAATCATCCCCACATCATATTAAAAATTGATCTATTATTTGTAATATAATATTTATAGGAAATTAAACAAAGTAGGAATTTACTAATAAATCAATGAGGTGATATCACATAAGGATAAAACAATATATATTAATAAAACGAAAACCCCCCAATGTAAATAAGACACAAATAATAGAAATCCAACCCCATTATTACTTGGTACATATATACCATCATGAATAGAGATCTATATTGAGATGGAATTATTGGTGATGTTGAATTTATGGACATAAAGTAATTACTTGATGGTATCAAATGTCCTTTAAAATAAAGTGGAAAGAAAAAATAAGGTTCATTGGTCAGAAAATCGAGACTGTTTCATATGAAATTAATTAAATGACCATATCCACGAAAAATAAATCAACTAAAAAATATGGAACAAATATGTTGAAGATGTTGAATAGATTGTCTCAAATATGAGGTTTTCATGATTAGTAATGAAGGAGAAAAACATTATTAAGTACACATGATTAGAATTATAAATATTTTCAAATAAATGTTATATAATACTATGACAATGAAATACCAGAATGAGAAGACTAATGAAGTGGAGCAAATAAAGAAGGAATGAATTATTGGTTGTCCATAAAAATTGGCCAATTGAAAATAAATTATATAATAAAAATTAATAATTTACAAAAATTTATATAAACTGTTTATATAAAATGAGGTTATTATTCATGTGGACTCATATATATGTGGTGATCAAAAATCACAAATCATTTTAAGAAGCATACCTAATATTTAAATTTCTAAAAAATTATTTGATAATTCTACAATCCAAATTATAAATTTGATAGAGGACGGTGAATGAAAGTTTAAATGATGTTTCATTGATCACAAAGAAAAATAAAACTACACTACAAGAAATAAAATCAATGAATAAATTTGAGGTAACATCCCATATATTTTTTAGAAAGAATGAATGGTCTAGGATGAAAATAAGCTATTATCATTAGAGCCTATTCAATGGAAAAAAATTTACTTTCCCTATTTCATGAAATTTTATTATTTTAATCATATTGTTTATAATTGAATTATATAGTGGATTCCATCATGAAACAAATATAAATATAATTTTATGGATTATATTAACTATAATTAATAATATGAAATGAGCCCCCCCTCCTGAGTGGTAGAAATATTGAGGAATTAGGTTGAAAGAAATTATTTTTTTTAAATCTAAATATTTCTAAAAGTAAATTACAATGGACTTATACGGATTTGAGTTACACATGCAACCCTTATTCTCAAAAATTATTATAAATTTGGGTTCTTTTTTAATGATAAAATGTGTCGAAGTGGGATATATTTAAGTATAATATATTATTTTGGATTTCATATTAAAGTGTGTATATGATGTATGTTTATAATCTCAAATATCCTAAATCATTGAATAATGTGATACTTTAATATTAAATTAATTGATATATCCCTCTCAATAAATTGCAACTAGTAGGGATACAAAAAATTACGAGTTTTAGGGTTTCATAAAATAAGTGTATAGAAATGTGCCCCACAAATTATGGTTTTTTTAGTTCTTTTATTAATAATGGAAGGGGTTAATTAGCACACATAAAAAAAAATTTCTATGAGGATAAATATGTAACAAAATAGAATGTAGAAATTTTTTATCCCATTAAATTATATAATTTTTTCAATTAATGAATATGATTTTAGTGATTGGATATGTGGTAGTGATGATCAGATTGTGGTTATAGATTCATATAATAGAGTTGGAATTATTTATGAAGAAATTATCCTTAGATATCAGAAGATTGTAGTAGTCATATTCAATTCTTAATGAAAGGTTAAAATATGTTTATGGAGATGGAACTATTTTTTCAACATGAAGAAATAACCATATAATGTGTTTAAATGAAATGTAATATATTTCTGATAATGTTTGATAAATGAAATCCAAAGGATATGAAAAAATATTTTTTATATATGATTTAATTTATGATGAGAATTTAATTTGATTATTGGAGGAATATAATAAACTAGTTTTATAAGATTTTTAAAATGATACATGCCATTTGAATGCATATGGGCTAGTTCTAAAACATGGGTTATATCATTAGATCAAATATTGTTCTTGTATGGAGGGGCATAGTATATGAGAAGGGAATATACAGGTATTCATAACATGCATAAATAAGTAATAGAGTACCAATGTGTTGGGAATAAATGTAGTTGTGACAGAAAATTCCTGATACAGACATACTTATAATCATCTTGATAATAGTGTGTAAATTTTATTAAAAAAATAATAAATTATCATAGAGAACTGATGTGGGACATGACATTTAGTAGGCACAATTTCTAAAAAAATATTATATAGAGATAATATGCATATATTAATTGGTAATGGAAATATCATCTTGTTAAAGATACTGTGTGTGATGATTTTTTTCCAAAAAAACACATGATTGCACATAGATCACGCTTCCATAAAAAATATGAATTCATGAGAAGCCTAATTATTTTTAGGAATGAAAAACATAGATCGTACATCCTTATAGATCTTACATGAGTTACTTTGTTCTCCATGAACACTAATAATTTTTTGGATTCCATCAATGAGAAAAAAAATCATCAATATTTTAAATTTTATTTTTTATATTTTGGGAAGTATGGACCATCACTAATGATGAATTTCGTGTATATCATCTATGAGAATGATGTTTGATTCAATAATCTGAAAAATATAAATATATATATATATGGAAACAATTTTAAATGAGTTAATATTAAACATTTTACAAGAATAAAGAAATTATTTATAGGTTTAATCTAATTTTTGATACTTCATAAATTCCATGTGACACAATTATGTTATAGGTTCTGTGCACAAAATCCCATGCTTATGAAAAACATTTGTGGGTTTTTTTTGGTAGTAAAATCAATTTTTGGAACATAAATTTCATACCTGAAGAAGAAATGATCTATCTGGGATCAATACGACGATAAAAGACAGTCTCCACGGATCGATTCACAAAAGTGGACAAAGAAGAAGAAAGGTCCCGGAACCACAAAAGTGGATTGTCACAGGTTGGATTGTATAATTTCTGGGCATAGTGGAAGCTCATGGATAGATGTGCCCACTTGGCTTCTTTACTTTAGCAGTGATCAATCCGGGATCAATAAATAGATAAATTCCAGTCTCTACGGATCGATTCATAGAAATAGATAATGAAGAAGAAATGTCCCATAACCACAAAAGTGGTTTGTCACAGGTTTATTATAATTAATTTAATTAATTGACAAGATGTACCTTATGGGCGTTCTTTCTTTGTTGATATTATGGTCAATTTCTAATGTGATTCATCATTATGTCGCTAAATCCAAGTGTAGACTTCCTCTAGCGGTGATCCACATGTGCAACTCGTATCTCTGGACATCGCCACAGGAGACTCCGGGTGCTAGCGTGGAGAAACCATTTCTTGTGTTGTCCGCCTTAGATTGTCTTGATCTAATAGAAGAGGATATCTCTCTGTCTTGAGAGAGTTCTTGGAGGAAGAGGTTATTTTGGCCTTGAATGAATTCTCCAAAATTGTTGTGCACAACGATTCTATTGAAAATATTTGGGTTATGAGGATATTTATAATCATGTTTATGGTTGCAGAGATATGACAATAAATAAACATGTTTCATATTTTATTTATTTAATTTACTCTTCTTAAAATCACATGTCGAATCATTAATTCCTTGACATGCACCCACCCTGATTATAATTAATATCATTTAATAAAACGATATTTCCTCAAAATCCGGACTAGAAAAACTACACGGTGTTTATTTGTTTTTCATTAAAAACTACACGGTGTGTAATCATTAATACACGGCATGTAATTGTATTCATTTTATTCTTCTTACAACATTAGACCTATTTAGGGCTCCATGAATAATTATTAAAACATGTATGGGAATAATCATTAATCCACTTGAGGTACTTGAATACACTTAGTGTGTGACCCTCTAGGCCTCTTTCTCATTGGCATTATGTGGGCTTGCCTAAAGTCCAAGATTACTATCTGACAACGGGTCATGTCACCCAACATATATAATTCGACACTATATTGATGTGTCACCTCATACGAAGGCTTAATATGTAATTTTATCCCTTTTTCTTAATATCTCACCACGTAGGTTTCATGGAAGTTTCAAAAACCTATATTCTTGATTGGTCATTCTTTGACTTCTAGAAATAAACTTGTCATTACACCATGGCCATGAAATTTGAAACACAATTCTATTTTAATCAAAGGGCCCCAGATATCTACTTCCCAAAATATTGAAGGGACGAATCCTTCCTCATCTTATCCACTAACAACATGTCATTCGTGATGCACCCAACTTACCCTACTTCCCACCAACTGTCTTCGTGACGGTTTTCGTCAGCAAATCTAGGTGCACGAGTCATGACATGAGTGAATTATAATATTCTAGTCTAAGGACCATTACACACACTCATAAAGAGTAATGTCTGATGACACCATGACATGCAGAATTACTCCTGGAGGGTCTATTCTCATAATCTCCTATCTTGGAGATTACTATGTGTGAACTCCATTAGAGAGAGTCTCGTCTTCTTACGAGTGCTCGCACATGATGGTCTGTATACTAAGTGTCCTATCATAGTACACCATCCAACCATAGATCTTTATTTAAGAATATTGTTATAGAATTTCTAGGTTCTCATCATAGCGGGGATCTTACCTGACCTTATTAATGCAACAAATAATCCAGGACATTATTATATTATAGTCATGCAGAACAATGAACAATATATAATAAGTGTATATTCATGTAATCAAAGTACAAATGGTTGGTTCTCCGGACATCAACTCTAAAAGTTGTGGGAATTAAATTTCATACCTAAAGAAGCATTATGTTGTAAGAGTAAATATATATGATATTTCATGAGATGCGATAATTTATAGGGATATTAAAATAATAAAATATAATGAATATACCATGATAATTATTAAAACTATATTATCATAGGATGAACTGGATGCATGAATGACGTGAAAAATTTAAAGTATTCCATATAGTAATTTTTTGAAATATTTTATTTGAATTTTAATATATATTTGGCACATTTAGGGAAACAAATGAACATTTTTTATACTAAATAATTTTAATAAATATAATAAATTAAGATAAAATTATTTTAAAACGAATGATGAAATAATTAATATGAAATTTGGTGGATAAAAATATAAATTTATAAGGATATTATTATAGTTACATTGACCTAATTATCTACTTCCAATGTTATTTAGTTCTGAATAAGAAATGATATAAGAAATTATCTAAATTTTAGGGTATTTAATTTGAAATTAGTATAACTATTTTTATGATATTTAATGATTTGGAGTAAATTAATATATGGATGAAGCTGTTATTTATACAGGGTGAGATGAAAATGGTGTTCATGGATAGTTATTATTTCATGAATTAGGAGACCCTAATAAATTTGTTTTAAGATAAATAATTGCTTGAAGCTATGTGATCATTAGATATATAACAAAACTATTAACATAGGTATAACAATAGAGATTCAAATCATCCTAGATCTGATTATGATTGGATATCGGTAGAGATAATCACTATTGGATGTTACTAATGTTCTTCATGGAGGTACTCATATAAGTATACCAATCATTTTGCTCGTAGAGGATGTGCATAGACAACCATGAAGAGGAATAATATATTTATTGGTTGGGTCATCATTGATGAAGTGATTAATCATCCAATGGATAGTACAAGTGGTGGAAAACATTAGACTCTATATTGGAGGAAAAATTATTGATGTCAATCATTGTGGAATCAGTTTATACTGGACATGATTTTAATTTGTTGTAACACTTGATGAAGAGAGTGGGGAGTCCATGTTGGGGGATAAACTAGTATGGAATGGAGTAGCATTTCAATATGGACATTGTAAAAATATTTATCTATTATATCTTTCAGTATTAATTTAAAAAATCCAAGTAAAATTAATTATATTAAGTGTGATATAAAATCAAATATGTTCAATATTTGAATTTATAAGGGGGGAAATTAAAAAAGAAAGTGTGTACTTCTGATTAACACATCAATCATATTAGTTGTAACTCACTGTTCCTTTCTCTCTCTACTATCCAAAATATAATTAGTATAAATAAAAAATTTCTTATATGGGACAAATAAGAGGTCATATAAAAATAAAATACACTCATGATTACATCATGTACTATTTCAAATATTTTAAAAATAAATTAATGCATATGTATATTTTGGTTAATATTTAACAACATAATTTGTCAATGAAAACCAAGAATATTTCTTTTTAAAATTAATTTATTGGGATTAGTGAACATATAATCTATAATAATTTACTTTATTGAATATTTTAAAAAAATCATAGATAATTAAATTGATCTAGTTTTTTCCTTTTAAAAATTCTGATTAAATACGATCGTATTATGTAAAACATTTGTCCATTGTATCTATAAAATATTCATTATATATCAATATTAAAATTCCATCTGTGGGAAATATAATTAGGATAAAAATGTATTATTTAACAAAAAAAATTACCTCTAGGTTCATATATATTCAACCTTTTTTAAACATCAATTAATTTATCGATATTAATTACTGTATGTGTGAGATCAAATACATAATGTTCATGATATTTGATTAATATTAAATAAAACAACATCCTTATGAATAAATTAAATTAATAGTTATATTTTAAATTTTTTCATCGTCATTGAAATATAAAATCATAATGATAAATGAATATTTATTTTTACAATATTCGTGGAATTCAATGAATGCCCAAAATACTAGAATTTGTATTTATTAATAAAATTTTCACTTTTTGTGTCTTCTGATTAATTATTTAATTAATTATATAGGTAAATGGATATGGTCTAACACCTAGATAACATTGTATTCTTCTAAAAATAATGACTACTATTTTTTAAAAAATTTATACTATGGAGATGAACTACCATTTATTTTAATGAAAATACATATAAAAAAATGTGATTTGGTAAGATATATATGATTGATTACAAATTTCTCATCATGTACCAGATTATATATTGTAAAATAATTTTTATAATTTATTTCATTTACTGCAATGAAGGAAAAAATATTTTATCAAATTAAATGATTCAAAAAATAGTCATAATCAATAAAATAAAATTTTTACATTTATTTATGAATTGTTTCATTGACATCTTGGAATAAAATAAAATAATAATGTTCAAATTGAATTAGTTTTATATATCTATTATTATAATTCTTCACTTTTCATTAATTATTATTTGACAATAAATTTTATCTCATTATAAACATAGATTTATTTATATAAATTCTTGTAGTTTGACTAAATAGAATGGTAAAAATAATTTTATATAATATATCTAATATTGAAATATATTAATTTACTATGAAATCTATGAAAATAATATTTATTTTTTAATGGTTATATTAAGTCATTTATATGATATATTATAGTTAACCACCTCTAATATAGATAAGAGTAATATTTTATTCTCCGATATTGCTACTATAAGAGAAAACAATGTGTATAGTAAATATCATTCAACATTAATTTAGAATATATTTTTTTCTACTTGGTCACAATAATTAATTTTAAATGATACCAAAAATTAAAAAATTTAACATTATTTTTTGGGGATGAAATTAAAAAAATATTCAATACTAACATTTATTTTGTTGAATTTATTTTAATTATTTAATAGAGATCTATGGTCTTTCAATAATAATTACACATAAATGAATGTCATCATTATCTGTCCATGTATAATAAAATAAAAACAATTATTCATATATAAATTAATGTAAAATTGAAAATAAATAAAACATATATTATTTATTGGAAATTTATAAATAAATTCTTAGGACATTTACATCATGAAAATTTATTCATCATTAATGTTCCCAACACCTTCATGATTTAAAAATAATCCATAGATGTTAAAATTATGGATATAATTATACTTTATAGATGGTTTAGAAATTTATACATCAGCACTTTTATACATTCCATTGATTTACAATTAATAATTATTAAAAAAGTTGATTATCTTAATATTAGTTTGTAACAAATTCTTTTTCCTTTCACATAAAGAATAATTCACTTTCCACAATTTATGATATAATTAGGTTCGGATGTTCATCATTCAACACCATAAAAGGGTGTACATGAATTTAATTACATATTCCCATATAAAATCTTTTCTCGTATCATATATGCGTGAAAATAATATATCTATGAGTTATAGTATAAATAAATAACATTCAATACTCGGAATAATATAATCAAATTTATCATTTAATAATAAAACATTTAATAAAAATTATAATTTCATTATATAAAAATAGTATTAGTGTAATAAAAAAATTAACTCAAATATACAACAAAATAATGATTTTTAAATCCATGGCATTGTGGAATCCTATAAATATAAAATTGTTTTCCCCCGGAATAAAACAAACAAATTATTATACACATAGAACATAATTTGTAAAATAAAAATTTATTTCCTTGAGTTAAAAATGTGTGAATTAAATGTGTATTATTTCAGTTTTATATATGTTGTATTAAAAGGAATGGTTACTATTTGAAATATGGCCAATAAAATAGTGACGAACAACTTGAATATTAACATAACTGTTAGAATGATATCTTCATATTTGGAATAGTACGGTAATCAATGTGGATAATTATTTAAATAAATATTTATTTAAAAACCATAATTTATATGTGAATAATATATACCGTACATGAGTATTAGTATTATAAATGTAAAAAATAAATTTAACTAACATTAATGTAATTATTGACTTCTAATATTTTATATTATTTATCTTTGTAAAAAATATGATTCTATAATTAAATAAAAATATTGGGATCATCTTTCAATAATTTGTAATGTATATATGACTACTAAACTTGGGGGGGTAACAAATATAGAATTTTAATTTTCAACCTCCTTTTCTAAAAATTGTGGATGATATCCTTTTTTTAATAGATCCCTCACTAGAATCATGGGCATTACCTATCCTTATTAATATTGTTGTAAAACGATTGAATGAATATAGCCATAAACAACAAATCTAAAAGATAAATTTCATATGGTTTCACATATCGTCATGTACATTAATCTGTAAACTATTATTCATCAAAATATAATGACATGTAAATAGTATTACACTATTATTTGAATAACGCTATATCCTTATAATTTTCTAAATTGAATGGTTTATATCATCTTCAATAAAAGATTCTTTTTTGGAATGTTACCAAATAGATGATGAGATATTATATAATGAATTTAAAAAATTCTATGAAGATCTGATCTTATTTTTCCTCCCCTACCCATTCATCCCTATGCGATTTCTAAAACCACAATGGTAGTGTTGTTTATAAATTTAATAATATTTTTTCTTAACTGGGGGAGGTTTCTATTTTATAGAATTTATAATAATAAGTTTTATAAATATGGAAATTTTCATTTTTTATAGTTTTAATAGACTAATTAGTGATACTATATAATCTAATATGTTTATAATTTCATTTTTATCAATTTTTAGGGAATATTTGGTCTTCATCTATAGTTAAGGGTTTTTTCCAAATAGTGAAACATCCTACTGAAACCATTCATCTAAGTTTCGTATATATCGTTCTATCACAATACATGAAAATAATTATAGGAAACAATATGAAAAGAATATAGGTTTTAGTAGTGATTTATACAAACTTATTTTATTATATTGTAAATATTGAATTCATTTATCTTTTAAAATTCTATCCATGCTGTGGAAAGATAGTTCGGTCAACTTTTCATCAATACAATTAATTTTTTCAAGTTTTCCAATTAAGGATACATGTATATTTTTTTCTAATAGAATTTTTTGTTTCTTACTACATGTTCTTTTATATATCATTAATAAACTAATTGTTCAATGTGGTTTATCCTTCACCTATCCATCCTATGATTACAAGCTCAATATCAACAATTTTTCTAGAAATATTTGATTTAATTCTCTATGTTTATTCTTAACATATATTATCATTCCCCACTCTATTTATTTATATTCATTAAGTGAAATATAACTGCATTTCTGGTCAAATGTATTGTTTATAATTATATTATAAGAAATTATTTGGGAGTTTAGGATATTTTTAGTAATTATAATAACATGGATGTGAATTCTCTACCTAAATACAATTGTTTTATATGTATTACCACTAGAAAATTGTTGGTGTTTTGTTGAAATTCACATATAATTTATTTTTTAAATTTACTTTATTTGTTAACATAGTTCGATATAAAATTTTAAACATACTTCATTCAAATTATTTTTTTTAGAATGATTAAAAATATTTTTAACACGTAAAATAGAATTTATGTTTTCCATGTATAAATTAAAATTACCTAGTGGAATATTAAAAATAATGTAAATGTTATTTAAGGGTTTTTATCATTAATTTCATTGAAAAATTAGATACACTGTGTTTGAAGATGGTTTTTAATAGGGGAATTGTTTGGACAATATTTCATATCATTTTCAGTTTTTTGGGTATCGATGTGGTCTGGTAAGGTTATTGGGATTATTGAATATCGAGAATTTCCAAATGTAATTATAAATGTGATTTCATAAATGGATTTTAAGTGTTGTTTTGAAACAAGAATTTAAAATGTGTAAATTTTTTAGAATCCAAAAATTATTTTTATGTCCAAGTTGTTACCTTTAAGGAGTTTATATATAAGATAGGAGATCACTCATTGGTTACCCCATGTAATTAATGTTAATGATGTTCCATCTGACATCTTAATATTTTTTATAATGATTTTTATCTTTTTCGTTATTTAAATATTTTGAATGGTTTTATTTTTTAGGATGTTTCATCAAGTTATATAGGGTTTATATAAATATATTTTCTTATCATTCATGTGGTTATTGATTTGTTTTCTGAAGTGAATTTTTTGATTCATCGTGGTAATATTATGTTACAAAATGATGTATTGGATGAACATTTATATAGACTAATGTTTAAATGATGGATAATTCCCTAGGAGTGTTTAAATAAACAAGAGGATAGTGGTATTTGGTCATCAACAGTCTATGAGGGAAATTTCATGTGGGGAATCTTGTGTGGAGATTCACACGTGCCTAATGAATTTGTAAAAAAGGTCCACTACAGTTCTACATACAGCCTATTGAGTTACCTATGATTAATATATAATTTTAAGGAAATTTTAGGGTATCTCGTCAGATATATTTTTTGTATAGACATTATTTATATTGTATAATACCTATGATTGGTTAGATATATATTTGTTATTTAATTATAATGCCTTTCTACTAGTTGGGATTGTAATTCAGGTTGAGATAGTTTTATATTTATATTCAAATTCTTTTTTCTTAATTACCATGGAATGTGTTATTATAATGGAGTCTTTATGATTATTGTTAAATGAGTTTTTAATAATGTGCTTATAAATGGGAATGATAATGATAAAATTAATTTCAGAAAAGCATTTGAATTGGGGCTTAAGCAATGTAATGTTTATTTTATGGTATTTAATGGTATCTTACTATATGTTTTAGAAAAAATATTTTTATTAATTATTCATCCAAATTTTATTTTAGTAATGGTGGGTTTTTAATAAATTCTAGGGTTGTATATTATTTGGGTTGTTTTATAAATCATGTGAAAACTTTATTTCATCGCTTATTTTCAAAAAATAATTTTATAGACAATATTATGAATGGAATATAATGGGATACATTAGATTATATTATATGGAATATTTAAATCAAACATTAGATATGAATTCTATTCAATGTGAGTATAAAAACATATATTTCACTTTCATGTGATCAATATTTATTTGTTTCCATGAGTTGTTTGTTAGTCTGTGGGTTTATAATTAGTATATAGTGACTGATTAAAGGTCAAAGGTGTTCTTGTTGGGGTTGTTCCGGTTCTTTTAATCCTTAATTTTTCAATTTATCTTCATCCAATTGGCCTATTGTATTTTATAACATCTAGTATTGTTTTCTCCTTTTGATATATGTATTTCATGTATTTATTTTAGGATGTATGTTTTATTATTATTCCAATTATGTTTGATTTGTGAACATAATTATGTTACGTATTTATATGATTATTTGTTGGTGTAATGATTCCCAAAAGGAAATTATTTAGATATTATAAATAGACACTAGCCCATGGGGACTGGATATTTACTTTGTAACCTGTGGTAGATATGCCTTGGTGATATGTTTTTTCATCCTATGTGGGTTCATTAAAAATTGTATCCAAGCATAATTTTCTCAATATAATAATATATTATAAAATCACTCTATTTTTATATATGTGTTCCATGGTAGTTTCAATTAATTTTTTTTAACTCATGTGTTTTGTTTATTGAGAGATTAGAAATCTCATGATAGCCTTCAGTAACAATTTCACATGGGTGGTGGGGTTTAAAGTTCGAATTTGGGGTTATATTCTAATTATTTTCCATGGTATTTTATCCTCATTTGAATATATTATATTTAATTATAGGTTCTTAATGGGATTTTGAGTGAGAATATAAAATAGATAAGTGACATATTGTTGGTTTTGTGGATTGGTCAATCGGACAGTGACCAAAAGCCACATCTTGAAAACATTAATGTAATTTTTGAAAGAAATCCTCTTAACCGATTAAAAGTTTTTTATATTTCATGTGTTGTTACACATCCATGTTTTCCTGTTTTTAGTATTACTCTTATGGGGTTCCCAATAATAATAAATAAATAATGGGGGTCTTGTGATATGATGTAATATATTTGGAACTGTGGTGCGCCACTTTTTTATTATTTCATATTGTATTTATTTCCAATGAAACCTGATTTTATGGAAAATAATGTTGGTTTAAAATAACATTGGGGTTTTCTATAAAATGTTATTTGTTTTTATGGACTGTTTTATAAAATGTTCCATTTTATGTTGAAATGTGGAATTTTTTTTCGTTTGGAATTTAAAAAAAAATTAACATTAGATATTATAAATATTTTATAAGGGTGACATTATAGAGGAATAGGTTTAAAGTGGAAATTAATTGATTCTTTAATGATTAATAGTGTAGTAATGTGTTTTGGAATGGGAAATGAAATTTTTTGAATGCTTTGTATCATAGGATTTATGATTTTACATTTTTTAAATATATTTGTTTTCTATGAAATACGTTGTGGGGAATCCTTATTCGGTGATCATGTTTAAAAACACAATATTTGGATTTTTTATCCATTTCATGTTGTTGATACTTCATGGTGATATTTGTTAAAACCAATTTTATTAAATTAATATTCCATTTTTTAAAAGTATGACTCTATAAACCGTATTGGGTAATTGTGAGGGGCTTTTTTAGAATCATAAAAGGGTAACATGTTATCATCCATGTTAGTGTCTCTGAGTCAATTTTTTATGAATTAGATTTTTTATATAGTGTACTATAATATATTGAAGTTTTATTGGTTGATTTCATTATCATATATCTTCATATAATTATTTGTGTGAAAATTTTATCTATTTTATTAACATTTTTTTAGAATTTTATTTAATAATTTTTTTAGAGGTTCTGGCCTTTAAAGGGATTTTTTGAATGTGTTCAACAGATAATCCATTTTACTGACTCTTAGAATAGTATTGGATATATTGGACGTCCTTTCATCATAGTTCTTTGTTTTTTATGATGATTTTATGGTTACATATTAAATATAATGGGAAATATGCATGAATTCGATTCATTTTATTGGACATGGGGAAACCATTGAAAATTGATAGTTCTTTATAAGATATACATGTAACTCATCCTTATTATAAACTATATGGTGTTGAATTTGACCATTTTGGGTTCACCCTGTGATAGTTTCTATGGAATAAGTTCACAGTCCACCACTGTAATATAGTTACTATTCATGGTTGGATGTAATTTAATTTCTATTTTGTTTTATTGTTTCATGTTTTCTTTACGGTTAATGTTTTTGAATGTGATAGAATTTGTTTCTGAAACAAATAGTTTTAGGATGTTTAATGGTTTGTTCTTAATTTTTCAATTTTATCTCGATTGATGATGTTTATTGTAAGTGGGATATTATTGTTATCTATTATTGATTTTTGTAATCATAGTTGTCTTGAGGGAGACAAAGAAAATGTATAATATATCACGGTTAATAATAATTACCTTCATTTCATTGCATATTAGTCATCAATACATTTTTCATATATCATATAGACCATGATTCAACACATGTTTCCTATATAATATTGTATTAGGTGTCCCTTTGTATTAACCTTGGTAGATTAGAAAAACTCATCGACAATTATTTTATCATGACACATAAGGCTTCACAAAGTGTATTGATGGGTTATAATGGACAAAAAAATCTCAAAATAAAAATCATACATATGTTTTGTAAAAGATAATAAAAATATAATCATATCAACATTTTATAACTCTTTTGATGGGGACCCATTATATAAACATTCTATTACTTTTTCATAGAATAAAATGTAAAAAATAAATGGGTTTCATAATATTTTCCTAAACATATTTAAAATATGGTAATGAAATGTATTTCAAGGAAAAAACTATAAATCATTATAAACGTAAAAAATCCAAATAATTAAATTGTATCATATCATAATAACAAAACCCCAATAAAAAATATCAATCCTTATTGGATTTTGAAATATATGAAAAAAATCAAAGGAAATATTTTTAGATCATTTATTTAAAAACATGAGAAAATAATATTTTCCATAGAATATTTATTGACTAAAAATTACCAAAATATTGAGAAAAAACTATTATTTCAAAATTATAATGGATACTTATAAAATATTCATCAAATATATTCATGTCGTAAAGTTAAAAAAACATTCACATCACTAATTAGTAAAAAGTAAAAAAAATTGTTACTTTGAAAACATTTAGAAAGAAATAAGATGAAACATTTTAAATAATTTTTATATTATAAAAAGTGAATTTCATAAAAACTTCATATAGTAATTTATTATATTTATAACATGATGGATGAAATAGTTCATCATTTAAAGTGGAATTAAGGTATATCATTCAAAAAATACATTTTCTCGCTAATTTTAATCATTATAGAGGAAATATTTACCAATAAACTAAAAAATACATGAATAATAAATTGAAAATAAATATATTTTTAAATTACAATATCCATAAAATTTCATTCAAGAGAAATTTAGCATAGATATTCAAAAAAATACTAATATTTTAACATAAAAAACTAAATTGAAGTCATACCCTCTATCGTATTCATTCAAAATTGATATATAAATTATATAGATTAATTATAAATATATTATAGGACCATAGTATAACATGAAATACCTCATATGATTTACATATCAAAAAATCACGCATTTGTAAATGATTCTTATTATATTCACATAGTTTCTTATGTGTGTTCTAGTTAACCAGTCATGACCCTCACACATTGATCGTAGTTCCATCATCATTGTAATTTTATCCATTTAATGAAGGTCATATGGTATACTCAAGTATATATTTATAACCATTCAAATAAATTGGTGATGAAATATTAATTTCAATAATTCAAGGAGTTGGTAGTCCTTATCTTCACAAGAGTGGTGTTTCCACATAATGAAGGGTGTATGAAAAGAGGATACAATGTGACATCTAAGACCCAGTGAATTCTTATTCAACTGAACTAGAATGTCCACATGACCTATAATCTTCCACTTAATATACTAATGGGTTACAACTAGTAGATATGGCCTTGGGTTTGCCTGTGGGGAGTCTATACTCACATTTTACAGTGAATTACAATGTAGATAATAGATGAATAAATAGTTCAAGTATGATAATAAATAAGTTTGTGAAAACAAGAATAATAATACATGTTTAAAATATTCTATACAAGAGATAAAATGTCTTATATACAACATTTGATGTAATCTATACCACTAAAAACAGGAAATCATGCATGATAAGAGGACATTAAACAATACAATACATGGAATGTGGAAGAAACCAAAAATTGGATAACTATCCGAGAATCCTGAGCTAGGGATCTATAATTTGGTACTAATCCCCTATCATAATGCATGATATTTATGTCTTCTATGTTGGATGCTTCCACTTTCCCACAATTATAATCACATATTCTTTCTAAGTACCAATTTTAGTCAAGATAGTGTGTGGTATAAATGTATACAAGACTCCACAAATTATATTTATAAAATACAGTCTATGAATAAAAACATGATATTATTCATGTATATAAACATGTAATGCAGTCATAAAATAATAACTCATACCTTATTCTACCACAATAAGTGTCTAAACATTTCAGAATTTAATTAATTATTCAATGAGTCCCTTTACATGGATGGAACAGGTGAATGTGTAAAAACACTCAAATGGATTATGATAATAGTATGTGAAGTTCAATTGTATTACCAAAGAAACCTTGAACTCATGGTTCAAGAAAACTCATTTTAGCTACTATTACAATCTGGAATGAAATTGTTCTGAGTTTAATCAAAGGTTCAACCACAAGAAATTCTACTATAAGAGAGTCTAATCACATCGTTGGTGGTCATGCATAACTATTACATGACAATCATGATAGGGATGAATATGGTTAATCCATGGAACAATGTTTCTAAAGACATAAATATCAATTTAATGAGTATATCTATTGAATTCTAGTATCATAAAAAATTTCATTTGAATCAATGTTATAATGTCTATGATTTCAAATAATAAGAAGAATACATGATTATATAAAGGGTATATCTCATAACAATTTTCTTAAGTTATCATAATTCAATTCTTTGAGTGCTCATGGATTTTTCATAGGAATCTATGGATGGATCAAGTCTGAAAATTCCTATAAATATGGTAAAACATCAATGTAATATAAACCATTTACTCAATAAATATATATATCATATGTGATAATATTATATAATTTTCATTCCAAATAATGAAAAAGGTTATTCATTATATACCAATACACTTATAATGGAACTGTTGATAAGTACATTAAACAAATTATGAATTAAATTTATAATTATTTAATAGGTCCATTACATTAACATTCATTATGCATGGAAATGTTAGTTAAAGTAGTGCAACCAACACCAATTGAATTAAAAAATAATTTAATAGTTTCAATTCATTACCATTCATTATTAATGAAAATGTTAGTAATGGATATAAAATAAATATCATGCTTATTGAAAGGAAATTAAATGAATCAATATGATCGAACACATAACAAAAAAGGATAGGTAGAGTACACCTAAAAGGTGTCTAGAATAATATCAATTTTGGTCACCAAGGAATAATCGAAGAACACAACCTAAAGGGTGGTATTTATTGAGGAATGAAAGTATAATAATTTCAAAGATATATTTTTAAATAATTAGGTTAAATTTATTTAATTTCATTTATGTAAAAATAATTTAATAATTTTAGCATATTGAAACAAGTGTATGCACAATAGAAAAAATTTATAGAAGGTGAGACATTAAGGGATGATAAATATACCAAGTAACTTATGCATGTAGTATATGTTTCATATAGTATATCCCCATACTATGGAATGAATTGAATAAATAAATAAACACATATGATTTCACTAAAAATAGTGTATATCATTTTACACCAAAATAGAATCATCAATATGAAGAAGAATGATTAAAGAATCCTAAGGAATGATTATATTACTTGTGGTTATCCAATGTGGCAAAAACAATATCGAATGAGTGGTAGGACTGAGAGATAAGATAAAATAAAATATTTAGGCTGAAGTAGTAGCAACTATGGTAGACCTCTTAATGAATATAGATAAAAGGTGAGAGTTAGATTCTTCTAAAAATAAGTGTCATTTCATCCTTTTATAAAAAATGACCTTGCGAATTTTATTGTGTGTAATCTATACACACGCTTTAATGTTATGGTTTTTACTTATAGAGGATAAATGTAAATACCATTAAATTATCCATCTATTACAATACACATCATGTATTTAATACATGTTTGGTATTTTTCATGTAGCATGGTTTTATCCCTCGACAAACTTCCACCCAAATTCAATCCATTGTGTCTAATGTTGTGGTTTTAAATTTATAAAAATATATAACATCAACAATAGTTTATCAAAATATTAATAATATATTTACATGATTAAAGAACTATGATATTTCAATATCCCCCTTATAGAATCTCTGTATTGAGTTTCCCTTAGAAGGGTTTTAAGACTTCAATTGAGAATTACATTGTCCACTAAGCACATATGTCAGCTTCCCACTTCACAGCGACATAATATGAATGTTAATAATTTCATTTGACTAGAACTAAAGATGATATACTGACATTGATATCATTAATTAATTTATCAATAAAACATGTGTGATACTCCTCAAAATGGATTTCGACATCTTATTCAACATTCCCATTATCAAAAGTATAATATGGGTCGGTATGATAACAGTGAAGCTGTAAAAAAAGGAAGACATAATGTATATAATGTATACTCTAAGGTAATAAAAACCAATATGATACCCACCTAACTAAATACATGATCACAAAATTTTTGGAAACGTTTGGTGACAACTTTCCTTAACTCTGTATATGCTTATACCCTTGATTGGGTGATTCTCAATGTCAAAAAAGATACCTAACCACAAAAACTAGAGGTGGCCAATCGAAATCTACAAAGATTTGTTTATATTGTGAGATGTAAAAGTAAATTTCTAGAGCAATTACACCTTCTCTATAGAATAATTCATGAGATTTGGAGCTAGTATCAACACCTTCCCTACCTATAGTTATCAAAGAGGTGAATGACATGACTATCAATACAAGCCGCCATGCTGATACAACTGAGCCATCACCTCATTGTTGTTATTATAGGAACACACAATGAGAGGGATATTTTATTCCCAAGAACCATTGAAACTAAGGATTATATATTAGGCAATATCCTGCAACAGGTTTACAGTCTGTTCTTACTTGACATCAATCTAATGGTAGAAAATGGTGATTAGAAGAAAGTATATACCAAAATAAATTTGTAACACCTTCTAGAATATCAATGTGAAATGAGTGTCCTTATATAAACCATATAATTAAGGACCATGTGTGTGTGAATAATCTCAAAAACATGATGTATTTTCATCACATAAACTGTGAATGGTACCTAGATAGGAAGGAGGTGGACTACATTTTCCAGTCAATCCACAACTAACCAAATCACATCTCTACCTAGATGTTTCCTTAGTATGGTAACCAATATTTATATTGTGAAATCAAAAAATTAACTTTTAGTAATAGATAATAATAATAACAAGAAAGTGGGTCAATAGATTTCTAACCAAACCTACTGAGAGGTAGAATACCTTGTTAGAAAACATGTGATATGATGTTTTATCCAAGTCCGTCAATACTATATATAAATATCATGATACATAATGGACACACCTGGATGAGTTACCCACTGAGTAGAATGGTACTCCCACATGTGATCCACTAGAATTTATATAGGAACCCTAATATTCCCATGTAGATATAGGATGTTTTTTCCATCAACAAACAAATTCACATGCATTTCTTCACCTGAAATACATTATTGGTGGACCACAACATTGGGATTTTAGAAAAGCCATTCCTTCACCCTACAAATTAGTGAACATGTAACTATAATGGTTGTAAGAAAAGGAAATTTTTTACTTTAGATAAACTACATAAGAAATATGTGAATGATGAAAATCAATTTCCAATATTCAATATATTTTCTTATGTATTATTATACAATCAATATTAGTGAATTAGTTAATACATTATTTTTTCAAGGTGTATATGAAAGCATAATGTCTATGTAATGAAGATATTCAAAAATTATTCACTATCTGTGATTCATTTGATACTTAATAATGATATTTTTGTTTCTGTTGTTTCCCCTTGACACAAAAATCATCTCTCCCATACAATATCCCACCTGTAACACAAGGAATCAACGAATGTTGTTGGATTCAGTTCATGCATTGGGTAAATATGCTAATTGGTTCCGAAAATGAGAGAATTATATGAAACTAGTAATTCCCCATATATTTATAATTTACACAATATGATTCCTATCACA
The DNA here is from genome assembly GCA_963277665.1 of Viscum album. Lineage (NCBI taxonomy): Eukaryota > Viridiplantae > Streptophyta > Magnoliopsida > Santalales > Viscaceae > Viscum > Viscum album. The sequence continues at coordinate 573,111,733 of OY728161.1, read as the reverse complement.
TCACAAAATACTATACACCATATGCTAGGTTCTGGAATAATTATGGTATGTGCTAATTTGTTCATTCCTTTTGAATTCTAAAAGTCATTATATCATGATTCATACCATAATAACGTCTAAAAATTCCTAGTAATACCGGTCATAGGTGAAAAAAGGATTGATATTTCTTCTATGAAACTCGTTTTAATATCTATCTAGCCCTATGAAACACTGAATATCAATCATGTTCTTGGGATGCTCCAACAAACTGGTACAAAACATTTATATGTCAACTGAATCACATTATTATGAGATATTATATCCCGTAATTAATAATTATCAATCCAAAAGTGGAATATTATAATCATATAATATATCTTATGCTCCCTCAGTGTATTAAAAATGAACTCAATATGTTTAGAAAGGTCATGTAGAGTATGCTAATACACCATGATGTCAACCAAAAAACCAATACAAAAGAATACCAATAGGGGTTGATAATCCTATTCATCTTTTCCATGTATAAAGTGGGTTCTCTCATATTACTGAACTTCATAACAAGATACTCATATAAAGTAATGAACTTTGGGAAATCATTAATGGTGTGATTGAATGCCTAAATTGAATATGATGTTATCACAATCTCATGTCATTCTTCACCAAAAATTTATATCCTCATCTATATTCAGTTAAATCATCTATTTATGCTAGTGGATACTAGTACATACCAATAAACCATTTCAAAAATTGGTAATCCTAGCATTTCAGAATTCTCCCATTTGGAATCATGGAAAAAAGCATGGTTGAAACACAATTTGATGTGTTGGGTAAGAAAATTCCCATTGATTCTAAAATCTACCATTATATCATGATCTATTGGAACTCTACTATATTCATCCTATTTGGAGGAATAAATAATGTAGTTTCTTTTAGAATACGGATGATCACAAACTCTACATCTCACATGGGGGATATTTTAGATGCTTCATTAGAAAAAACATTATAAAAATGATCAACCACTTGAGGATAATCTATCTAACATAATCCCTGATCCTATATATAAAGGATATCAATCAAATATTTCACTCAACCCATCCCATTATTCTGGGGTCTATCTCAATTTTCATGGGGATTCATCTCACAATTTTTTTCATAACTCATTCCATAACGTGAGGAAAATGACACTATGAGGATATAGAAGAAAACATATAAATGATATGGGAAAACAATACCGTCTAGAGGATTACATAAAATCCCACTATCTCAAAGATAAAAATGTCCCATATGAAATTATTTCTACCAACCTCAAGGTATGATTCATTTCATTTTCATTAAACCTTTCATCATACACCCTACGTTATATCTAGGTTAAACACCCAAACATGGTACATCAATTCCAAACAAAGACTTTACAAAATCAATATATAATTAATTTATTGTGATGAACCTATATCAAACAAATTTGATATAGTATTATAGTCAATTATAATGGTAACATGTAATATAGATGGTTTTTATCTCTGTACATTATTTTTTTACTACAATGTAAACTACATGACTAATCCATTTCCCTAACCAACAAATATACTACTATAAGTTGTTCACCTCTACTAGAATAGATAATAAGAGGTTTTGAAGAAATTTTTAATGACCTCCTCTTCAACATTTTCAACCAGTAATACTCCATCATCCTTATTAAAAAAGAAAAAATCATATTTCTCGTAAAGTTATAGAAGTCATGGGCCCTCTACCACTAAAAACATGCATAATATAACATTTGAACATATAATATTTACACATATTGTAAACATCATGGAAATAAATTATTTCTATATAATATTGGGTTTTCATATTACATTATTATCCAAAATGAGGGAATATGATAGAGATTCCAGTGTATGTAGACATTTTTAACATGCTCTAATGAGAATGCCCAAGGATACTCATCCTGGTACAAGATTATACTTTTATTTATGTCGACAATTATCCTATATTCCAAGTACTTTTTTCTTCCCTCATGTTAGTCTTAGTGACATGATCATTGTTAATGTTATGATAAAAGTTTTATGGGTTAAAGACATTCACTATTTAATAAATGGAATAACTGATCCAATCCTCGATGTGTTTCTCCTGAAAACACATCTCCAACATGAAGTTGTCAAATGAATATAATCAAAGTGAATCAAATTGAAAATAATTTTGTGGAAAAAGAACCATAATATCCGATCATGACTTCCAGGTCTCATAATCCTTTTCATGTCTAAGGAATGAAGTGATTATAGAATCTATTGTTCATGTAATCTTTAGTCACACCATAGTTCAAAAATCGATGGAGGGGCCTAAGGTGGAACTAATATGGGTATTACTACGAGATCATGGGCCACAACCTCTAGAACATGTTCATCGCCACTCTCCTCGAGAATTACTAGTGTAATTCATAGTGTAATATCTCTAGAAATTCCAAGAAGATGCCTCAAAACATGATTTCAAACAATATAAATTATATATAAAATTAGAATATAAAATATGGTTCAAAACCCATGTTATTATACATAATATCTTCATATAAGGACATGGTATTGGTAAGTTTTCAGGTTTTCATTTATAGTGGTTCTGTTATATTGGGGTTACATTTCAATTTATGGAGTAAACACTATTTAAATTTACCCTTGGCCTCTTCAATTACTGGAAACTATATCATTTATAATGTATAATTTACATATTATTTTTTAATGTTATTTTCAACATAGAATTTTTTTTAATTAAATGCAATGTCATTCATAGATTATATATTCCCTTACACATTATAAATTGAAATTTCCACAATTTTAATTATAACTGAATATTTATATCTAGTATGATAACATATCAGCAAATATACAATGGATCAATTTTGTTGTATTAATCAATCCAATTTATGTGTTATTATACACCATATAAATTGATATTGGTTATCATGTAATAGTAGTCAGAACCAAAATCATGTCACCATGTTTTCATAGATTATGTGGGTTTAAATTAACAATTTAAGAAGTCAAAATGAATTTATATGAAAAAATCAATTTTTGTTGATGATGACAGTATATAAAACTAATATCTTATAACTAATGAGGTTTTTATTATCAAATGAATTTATAACAACCATTAAATACAACACAATTAAAACAATACATGTAATTCATAAAAAAAATTCACTTATTATGAATGTAATATTTATTTAATATGAATTATATGATCCAATAATGAAGCCTGTAACAATGATTCATGCCATACCTAATCCATGGAAAATATCCATAGAACATCAAAAATTAAACTATTTAGGTGAATCACTGAATAACGAAAGTATATCAACTAGAATTGGTGAATATTTAAAAACAATTTTCCTATTTATATGTAACATGTTATTCACTACGAATTGGGGTTATCTACTCCCAGGAATAACTTATGACCATGTTCCAACATGTTTAAGATATCCTATAAATATTACCAAATCAATATGGGGAATGAAAAAAATACACTAATACCACATTGTGACGTTAATATTTAGGTTCAATAGTCAGTAACCATGCTCGATAGGTTAAATGACATCAGGTGCACATCCCCATATTCCAAAGGCATTTGACTTGTAGGGAGGGAATTATAATTGTCATTAGGGATACTATAATATAATATCAATGTAATGTAAAATGGATATAATATATTAATAAATAGTATAACCGTATTACTAAATTTGGCGTCATAAACAAGAATCAGCATGAAATAATAAATTATTCATCTAATGTTTTAAAATTAATCATCTAAGAACTATGAGGTAATGTCATGTATTGAAAAGGGGGAAAATTCATACCTGCAAGTAGGTAGATAGCGCATCAATAGTTATATAATACAAAAAAATTGTAAAATATATCAATGCATCTTGAGCCATGGCTCTCTCAATTTTTACCAGGATCTCATCCTAAATTAGGCATGTCAACAGTCTATAGCTGGACACTTCCTATTTCACATACCTATAATTATATAATCTACCCAGATACCAATTCCACCAAAATGTAGTGTCAGATAAATATGAGTGGGCCGCCATTAAGGACAATTTATACAATCAATCCTATGAATATAATATTTCAATTGTGTATGTATCTATAAAAGTAAAGAAGTTATAAAATAAGAACTCGTATATACATCAACGTCTCATGGATTTTGAAAAATTACCCATTTAATGAATTAATTAATTTAGGATTCATTTTATATGGATTTATCACATTAATGTTTAAATGTAGTTAAAATATATCATGATAATAGAATGTGTGGATCAAAGGTGGAAACATGGAATCCATGACCTTAATGGTTGAGCCATACCATAGTAGTAACTCATGTAATATGATAGGAAATGTGAATAATTTAAATCCAAGGGGTAGACCAATTTCATTAAACTATAAATAAAACTGAATCCATAGTTTTATTCTATAGTATTCCCTAGCTATCCCCGTTTATACCAAATTAGGGGAATCCATGTTTCCACATGTCCAATGACATCAACATTAATATTGTATTTTACCCAAGAAATTCTAATATATAAAATGATATCATTTATATAATCATTAAAACCCAATAGAATTTAGATAATAAAAAAATATGAGAATTAATTATGGGTATCTCCCATGGAAATAATAATTGGGAATAGTAATTCCATCCACAGAGTTCCTAATGAATTCATTTGGAAAACTGAGGTGGGCTCATGTTTGAGAATTCCTATAAGGGCGAAAAATTTCCAATGAAATATCCACCTTATATTCATTCAATTTATATAATATGAAATTATAGGATATGAAAAACTCATTTTAATAATCATTAAATAGGTTCCTTGTTTTACCATTCAATAAAAATTACATGTTTTGTTATGCACATGATACGAATTACCTATTAAACTTGTAAATATTTAATAGGATCGTTTTATTAAATTTCATTATGAATAACATGGTTAGTGAAAGAAATAAAAAAATATAAACTCGATAAATAGTAATTTAATATGTCAATTCCATTACATTTCATTAAGCATTACTAAGTTAATTAAGTACATGCAGCTAATATCAATTAAAATTATAATTACATTATTCCAAGTGATATTTATATATAAAAATTCCACATAAATAGTTATTTCTTCATTAATTGTTATAGAAAACATACCATAATAATTTTATGTAATGTAATCAAAATTGGTGTGCCAAATAATATCATTTTACCTCACCAAGTCAAAAATGATGAACACAACATAAATGGATGGTCTGCATCATGGTATCAACCTCCAATTGGGTAAAAGTTGTCTTATTAATGCATTATGATACAATTTAGTCAATTTATTTAATGAAAGTTTAATTTATTGAAAGACTAATAGTTAATCTATTGTGAACACAACTAAAAAATTTATATATGGAGAGAATTTAGGGAAGGAGTCATAAAACACCTACGTTATATTTGTCGTATATGCTGCATAATTTATCAACCGTTTAGTTTTTCCTGGATCATATGAAATTTTAAGAAAATATGAAAAACTAAAAATTAAGGCATATAAAATTCCACTATATTTTTTTATTAATTTAATAAACAACAGTGAAAGAATAATAATAACTGAAGAGGTAATCAATGGTTATCAAACATGATGATCAAATTTATAATTAGTGTTCATATTGAGTGACATGGTCAAAAAATAGCTTTTGGAAAATACGGGAGCTCCTATAGTAGACATCCAACGAGAGAGAGGAATGGGGGTATCATTTACAACTGAAATTCTGTCATTTCAAAAAATTGAACCTACAAATTTACAAGTCATGTAAAATTAACATGTTCTGTAATGTTTCAATTTTTCCTTCCAATTAAACAACGCACATAGTACGAAAAAGGGTTCTCCAGACCAATACCCATCATGCATTTAATAAAACCCAGGTTTTTATATACATGTTGTGTATTTTTCTTTTATATATGTTCGAAACCCATGTTACCATCCTTCTAATAGATAATCCAACCGGGTTAAAAGCACGGTTACATTTTTAATCGCAAAGAGAACCTCAAAAGTGGTTAATCCGTAAATTAAAAGGATATGTACCAAATATGTAAACTGGGATCTAACAGTGAATAATAATTTACCTTTTACTTATAATTATAATTTCATAAATTTAATACATATTCAGAAAATCCATAATTATAATAAATAATATGAAATAGTGATGAAAAATGAAACTCATCGCTTTGTGGAGGTGGTTGTCCACACATTCAAACGATTGATGCATTCATTTACCATTTGATGAAATATAGTTAGATAATGATTATTCAATCATTAGTATAATAATTCAGTACAATTATATGTAATCATTTAACTGTTTTATAATTGATAAATTGATTTACAAGATGAAGAAAATGAAATAATATTTAATATACTTGATTAATAGTTATATCTCTTCAATGATATTCCTCCCTTGTATTTCACTATAAGACTCCAAATGAATGATCTTTGAGAAATTCCATAATATCAATGAAATGATGAATTATTTTTTTAATTAATTAGGGTAGTAAATGGAAGAACTATAAATGAAAAACATTATGACTAGATATGAATATGTGGTGGCCTTTATAAGGGAGGTAAAATCACACTTTGAATTTTATAAATTATCATATATATATTAATTATGAAAAATGGATAGAAGGATCCCAAAATTCAAAGATAATATGTTATATGGATGAAATTAATTCATCCAAGTAAATTAAGAAAACCACTGAACACATTTTAATCCATTTATTCTAGTTAAACATCATTGAAATGATTTTAATTATTATCACGATAACTTAAATTGATTAAAATTAAAAAATAATTATATGTCAAAAATCGAAAGTGGACATACTAACAAAATTGATCATTTTTATTAAAAATATTTAATCTATTTTATTAGATTCAATTTATATGGTTGTCAGAAATATCATTTTAATAATGAAGAGAAAACACATGAAAACCCATTTTTAGGAAAATTCCCGATTATAGCATAAAAATATTTTAAATTGAAATCATGTAAAAATTAGGTTTATAAGAATTTTTTGGTTATTTAATATAAAATTATAATTTTCATACTTTTATTTCATTCCCAAATTGAATATAACCCTCAAAACATTCCAATAAATAAAACATTCCAATTTTTTTCAATTTGACTTATGTTTGACTTATATTCACAGAAGTACACCTTGGGATACCAAATTCAAAATATTGTTTTAAAATTGCACTATTTAACCCCTTCAAATTTATATGGTAAAATATTCAAACAATTGGATAATTAATTGTGTTTGAATGATTTATATATTTACCTCGTAGTTTTAATTCATTCTTAACAAGTTCATAAATGTTTAACATTGATATTATTCACAGTGACTAAAAATAGAGTTACCCATAATAAATTATTTTAATTATAAAAATTATAAATATGGGACCCATTTTTCAATATTAAATTTCAATAGGTTGCATAAATTCAATTTTTATTTTTATATATTAATCCCATTATTTCTGATATCATGTTTAATTTGCGAGGATTCAATTTTGTTATGTTTTGCAATTTTTAATAACCTAATATTATAATGTAAACAAATTGTATTTTATTGTGGGAATCACATGCATCCCCAAGAGTATTTGAGAATATATTGCACATATAATTTAATAGATATTTAAATTTTAATGTAAAAAAACTCTATTTTATATCATTCAATTAATTTGATAACGAGTTTTCTTAAGTCGCACACAAAAATAATTTTCTTTTAAAGTCAAGTGTTCTATGCGGGACAATGTTTTAACAAATAATATATATTATATAAATATTAATTTATATAACCTATCAATTATATTAGTTTTTATGAACACAATTGAATATATTGTGAAACTATATGGTTTCAAAATATATAAAATGATTCCAATGGTTACAAGTTAATTACAAATTAATATTGAAGCCAATTTAATATTAAAGAATATTTTATTATATTCAAAATTATTTTATAACCTAATTAAGATTTTTCAACAAAAAAATTGAGTGATATTAATTTAATATAAATTATATGAATCCCATAAAATATTTTTGACAATCATCTAATAGACTTGATTTGGATTAGATAATAATAAACACAATTTTATGCATTAAATATTACATTTTTAATAATTTACTTTTACCTGTATTTAATGGAGAAACTATTGTAAATCTAATTTATTAACATTTTATAGATTATATAAGTAACAATAATATTAATATTTTAAATATATACACATAAATTAGGATATGTTAATTTTTTCGAATTTTTTTTATACAAATTATTTTTTATTAATACTGAAATATACATAATGTTAGTAAAAAAATTCATTTTAATCTATATATTATATAAGGATAAAATATTTCTTAAATTTTAATTAAATATTAATTAAACCACATGTTTTTCAAATAATAAATTTTAGGTTATTTTATTCAATTTAACTATGAAATTGACTATAAATAAATTGAAATCTTTTGGACGTTTTTAAATTAAAAACCTGAATTGACCTCCCGTCGACTAATATAAATTTAAATAAATTTATAAAAATTATATGATTTGTGTCATGGCATGGACCTCTACAGACCATTTCTTTGTGAAAATATTGTGTTTGTGCTGTTCTGAGAGGTCAGGGTGACTTATCCCCAACACATTACCAAATTTTTATTTATGTGAATAGTTCCAACAGTAGAAAGTTGTGAACTGTGCAATAGTGACCTTATGTGAATAGTTTCATCAGTAACCTTTTTTGAACAGCTTCATTAGTAACATTAATTGTACAATTTCAACGATAACCTTAGATGAACAGTTCCATTGGTGAACAGTTCCAACGGTAGAGAGTTGTGAATAAGGTAACGTTGACCTTATGTTATTAGTGTCATCGGTGTCCATTGGTGAACAATTCCAATGGTAGACAGTTGTGAACAGTGCAATGGTAACCTTATGTGAACAGTGAAACAGTGACCTTATGTGAACTGTGACATCGGTATCCTTTTGTGAAGAGTGCCAATGGTGATATCCAATGGTAACCTCTCATTCCTTTTCCAAATTTCCTATTCCATGAACAGTTCTGTTGGTGAATAGACCATTAATGAGGTTCCGACAGTAACCTCTTTCCTTTTACAAATTTCTAATTCTATGAATAGTTCAATCTATGAATAATTCCTTGGTGGGGTTCTATCAGTTTCCACTATTTCCTCTTCCAAATTTTGAGTTTTTGGATAGTGTTTCTAGAACGGTGAGGTTTATTGGTAACCACTATTTCCATTAACAAATTTTAAGTTCATGAACAATTATTCTAGAAAGGTGAAGTTCTATCGGTAACCTCTATTTCCTTTTCCAAATTTCGATTACATGAATAGTGTTTCTAGAAGGATGTGGTTCTACCGGAAACCTCTATTTTCTTTGCTAAATTTTGAGTTTGTGAACAGTGTTTTTAGAATGGTAAGGTCTATTGGTAACTTATATTTCCTTTGCCAATTTTTTAGTTCATAAATAGTGTTTCCAGAATGGTGAGGTCTATCGGTAACCAGTATTTCCTTTTCCAAATTTTGACTCCTTGAACATTGATTCCAGAACTGTGAGGTTCTATCGGTGACCTCTATTTCCTTTCTCAAATTTTGAGTTTGTGAACAGTATTTCCAAATTTTTACAGTTTTTCCCCATTGACGTTTCCTTTGATGTAAAATGCATTGTTTATAAAGAATGTAATGCCGATTCAATGGAAATAAATCATATATTAATTTCTTATATGGAATGAGACGTTTTTTCTTTGTTAAACCACGTGGTTTAATGCAATCTAATTTTAATGGGAAATCTGGCGTATCTTAAGAAGCTACTCTGTTAAATCTTCTAAAGGCACAAGATATCTTCCTCCCTATTCTGTCCACCTTGTTCTTGGTTGTGAGATGCTCAGACCTTTCATTAACTCCCATATAGTTATGCAATAAAACACTTTCTCTTGGATTGGTTCCCCTCTATTTTTGGTATAACAAATAATATCAATCGATCATCGATATAAGGTATGTTATATCATCATTATGTTGGGTTCTTCTCCTTCTGTTTCCCCCCGACCTTTTATTGAATGCTATCTCCATGTTCCTAATAGGATTTTCTTGGGTGTTGACGTGTGTGGTGGTGTCTCTAAATCCCTGGGTGGATACAGTTATCATAGGAGGAGGAGATTTTAACCCATTTTGTGTGTCATTCTAGTATAAAGAACTCAAAGAACCATTTTGGGATAGGGAATTTGTTGCTTATATTCTTTTATGTGCATCTATATCATTAGAATTTTTTACCCTAACAGATGACAATGGAATTGACATAATAATAATTTGAACTGGATAAATAAATTTATATCGATCATATGTTATTGACTCTTGTTTTTATAGATAGTGTGATATCTATTCTTGCTTTATTTAGCTGTTCGATCTTGATAGAAATTTCTAATGAACGTAATGTGAAATTAATTAATAACTATTTGGATAAAGATAATGAGGCATGTAAACGAATCTAGTTCTTGTTGTAATTTGATGTTAATCAAGTTGACATAGCAAGGATGTTTAATAATTATTGATAGCTCACTGATTAGGTTTCCCGAATTTTGAAACTATGAATAATAATCTGTTAATCCAATGAATTTTTTTTTGATAAATTATAATTCCTTTTAGGGATCTGAGTTACCCTCTTGATTGTTATTGGAACAAGAACCCAATTTTTATGATGTTTGTTTTCCTGCTGCTTGTGTTGTGATGTGATCCTGAAGGGTTGTTGTGATATGAGTGGGAATAGAGGCTTTTTTGTTGTGGCAGCAGATGATGTCTAGAGTGGCGAGATGAGACTGGTCTTTCTTAATCTTTTTTCCAAGAGGGTGAAGTTGTGCAGGGTATGCCACGCGATTTATGTTATTTTATTCTCATGGGATAATGGATCTACGCTCATTCAATAGTTGGAAAAGACTCAACAGGTAGTTCTTATACTCACTGTGTTGATCCCATTGTGTTTAGTTTCCAAGAATGCTTTTCTAGAATGCCTGGAAATATGGGAATGTAATAACGTAATGAATAATTGGATAAATATGGTTAACCCATGGTGTTGGAACTTGTTGGATTTTAATGATAACGTTTTAATTTGAAGGGATAGTAAACACTGGGTGTGATTATAATGAAGTATAATGTAGAAATTGTTGATGGATAATTAATGTTTAATGAATTAATTTACGTAAATTGAAACTGAAAAATATTGAATGATGTAATGTAATAAAGATCTTTAAATGGTCGTGTGCTTATAGGATACCTAGTCATATTTGGGGAAGTCAGGAGTCTGAGAGATGTTAGATGTTGTTGAGTCTAAGACTAGGTTATTCTAAAAGTATTTCTGTGAGATATAATATATTGTATAATTTATGTGTTCTTATATGCTAATCCACCCATTCAATATGGGAAACTGACTCCCCAGGGATTCTGATCCCTGAGGGGTGTTTTCTCCAACATTCTGATGGGAGGATGGATGGATGACTACCCCTTTTGTGCTCGCTCTCTTCTGTTGGTAGATACTTTTTCTGGTAGGTACAACAGTTAGTTTTTCCCATATATGTGTGTAGAGGGTTTTAATGGATTTTTGCTGTTAACACACATGTATTCTGGATATAGTATCCTTTGAACTGCTATAGGTGTAACAAGTATATTTTGTGATGGGTTGAGTATCCTTACACATTTAATGGACTGTAATGGATTAAGGTATAATACCTGAAAACGATACATGTTGTATGAGGTGTGGTGGCTCCTGAAAACTACCTGGTTACTTTCTTATGTGGACGTGGTGTTTTTTTTTTCATGAGGTGCATGATGTGGTACTTCGCCCAGGTGTTTGTGGGAAATCCTTTTTGGAGAGAGATGCATAGGACGTGCAATGTTGGTCAAAGAAGATATCTAGTGGGGATGTAGTAGTGGTTATCCTTCATTTTATATTTTATATTATATACTCTTGTATGTGTTACTTGATGATAGTATCCATGATGAGGCTGGTAAAATAGTATACCTGTATAGATGATGTGTTAGTTTCACTATGTATTAGGATGCTTTCATTTATTTTTCACAAGACACTTCAGGGAGGATCCTACTGAGTATAATGGTATACTCACCCTATGTATATATAAACAATTTTTCTGGTTACTTTGTGTAGGTTGGAGATCAAGCTAGTTTCTACAAGATTAGGGTTCTCAGAGCTGTTTGATCTTGTGGATGCTACTTTTTTACATTATTTTTTTGTACTTTTAGTTTTCACCTTCCATTTGTAGTAGATTTGCATGTAATTACATATGTGCACTTTGGGTTTCTTTTATATTTCAGTTCTGATTTGGGGTTAGTTGTCGTCTATCTTATATCTCTCTTATGCATGTGTTCTCTTAGAGGGTAATGCCTCCCATTTGTGTGTTTACTATACCCTCAGTGCTTGTTTTCAACTCGGGGCCTACTGGAGGCGGGACTCAGTAGTCATTATCTCCCTTCTCACATTTCCGGCCCAAGAGGGGAATAATTTGAGGGGAGGGGTTCGGGACAGTGTGGTATCAGTGGTCTGGTTGAGGGATTGGATGGAGATTGGTGTTAGGCACAAGCGAGGATGCATGGGTTGGTGGGGAAACAATGTCATTCATGTTTAGCAATATATGTAAACACAAGATTCCATCTAATACATAAGTGTTTATGTCCACCTATGATCTGATGTATATACCTTTATGTTTATAATGGCTACTAAACAAGGTGATACTTGTTTCATGGTAAATACATAAGAAATGGTCATGCATCATTCATCTTTGTGCATATGTTTGAATTGGTAGACCTTGGGATAGGATAGACTAAAATTAATGGATTAGAACAAATAATTAATTAATGTTGAGTCTTCCATATTCCATGTTTAGGAGGTCATACTGTTTTTTATTTTACAGGTACAGATCTATTTCGATGTCCTTGTCAGGTTTCCGCAGAGGATGTCTTGATGGTTTTTCCAGCATATCGTTGCTGGTTAGAGTTCGACAATGACTACACATAGAGGAAAACACTTTGAGAGTTTCAGCACCATAGTCTGCAAAAGTATGAGGGCTCTGTTTCAAAGGAATTCATGGAAGACTGGTAGGAGGAGGTCGAGATAGGATTCAGTTCGATCTATGCACTAATGGAGCACTAGTCTTCCTTGGTTGTGATGATGCTGCGGGGATCAGCAAGGGAGGGGTGGTTCTTGTTAATCGGGGATCACGAGGAGTCATCGATCTCATGGGAGGAGTTCCTAGACATGTTTAGGGTCGAGATTGTTTCTTTGACCATGAAGGTGTCTAGTCACTAAGAGATTAGTACCCTTCCACCAAGGAGCTCTAATTTTCTAGATTTTGGAATCTGTTTTAGGGACCTTTTATGATATGCTTAATACTTGTTACAAGATGAGTAGTCCATTTTGAGGCATTTTTAGGTGGCTTTGAGTCAAGAGAGCTAGCGCCAGGTCACCCCATTTATGCTGAATACATATATTGAGGTGTTGTAAAGGGAATTGGTCATCAGGAGGAAAATTTCTAGAACTATATCTTCAAGAGAGGGGAATCACCAGGATTCCACATGATGCAGAGCTATGGTCTGTGTTTCCCTTGTTCTAGGGAAGAAGTGTTTCCATTCGGTCGGGTGCAGGTCCCTTTCCTCAGCATCTCGTTTCTCTAGGGGTAGCAGTTCTCAGGATTATGACATGGGATTACACGCTTGTTTTTCTTGTGGTGGTCATGGTCATCAGCATCGAGAGTGCACATCCTTTCAGTGCAGTCATCGTGCACCAGGTGTTCCGCTGCATGATCCTCTGTTGAGTAATTTCTAGCAGAGGAAGTAGCAGCAAGTTTCACCAACATTAGATCAGAAGAGGATAGATGGGGCAGGCAGAGGACAACCCCGTGACACTCCCTACCCTCAAAGAGAAGAGTGTGTCCATGGTGGAGGTCAACATCAAGGACAGAGAGGATGTGGAGGTGGTTAAGGTCAGCTTCATGCTTTCTCGTTTCCAGCACCAGGTGAGGCAGATGTTGTTCTAGGTACCCTTTTCATTTTTTCTACCTTTGTGCATTTCTTATTTGATTTAGAAGCGACACACTCCTTCATATATCCTACCATTGTCAATTCTTTGGGACTTAAGGTAGTTAGGCTTCCATTACCCTTGGCATTGACTATGCCAGTTAGAGGTCGAGCTAACTTGTTTGAAGTATGTAAAGACTGTGAGCTAGTGTAGGGTGAGCACTGCTCTTGGAGAAATTTCCTTTGTTTACAAATAGAACCATATGATTTCATCCTCAACATGGATTGGTTGTATTATGTGCAGGTTATCATTGATTGGTTTAGGAAGCAGGTCATTTTCATCGATGCGGATGGAGATCTGGTGGTGTTTGTAGGTGATCGAGATCCTCAGATGGGTAATAGGAATGTTTCTTCTTTATCATCCATGATGTTCAAGTTTTTGTTGAGTTCATTAGTGGTTTAGCATTTTGCGTTTCCTAGGGTATTAGATGAGTACCCTGATTTCTTTCCAGAAGATGTTGTTGCATTACCACCTAGACGAGAGATCGAGTTTGGGATCGATCTACAACCAAGAGGGTATCCTATCTCCATGTCGACATAAATGATGTCCCCTTCTGAGTTACGAGAGATATGTATACAGCATGATGGTATGTTACAGTACGGTTTTCTATGCCCGAGTGTGTCACTGTGGGGTGCACCGGTTCTATTCATAAAGAAGGATGGTGGAAGTATGTAGTTATGTGTCATTTATCATCACTTAAACAAAGGGACAGTGAAGAATCACTATCATCTTCCATGAATTGATTATTTATTCGTTCAGCTGAATGGTGCAATTTTGTAATAAATTATCTACATTCAGTAAGGATATCATCAGATGCGTGTGAAAGATGAGGATATCTCGAAGACAGGTTTCTGATGTCATCATGGGAATTATGAGTTCGTTGTAATGATGTTCGGCATGACAAATTCTCCAGATATGTTCACGGGATTGATGAACACTGTGTTTTGTGAGTTCTTGGACAAATTCTTTGTAGTATTCATCGACGACATCCTTGTGTACTCCACGTCTGAAGAAGAGCATACAGAGCATCTACACACAATTTTGAGAGTTCTTGGACAACCTCTTCTTTTTAGGATTTTTTCAAAGAGTGAGTTTTGGGCTCGAGAAGTCTGTTTTATGGGGCATGTTTTGTCCGAGCAAGGACTAGTTGTGGATCCATCTAAGATAGAAGTAGTTGTGTCTTGGGCAGCCCCCAATATAGTGTTAGAGGTGCGATGTTTCCTTGGTATCGCAGGTTATTATATCAGTTTTGTAGCCGATTTCTCAGGAGTTACGACTCCAATAACATCATTTACTAGGATGGATTAGGTTTTAATATGGACTGATCAGTGTCAGGAACCTTTCATGTATCTATAAGAGAAGTTATTAAGTTTTCCAGTTCTTTATCTTCAACTATTTGGAGTTCAGTTCCCTTTTTTCTATGACACTTCACTTCTGGGGTTATGTAGTGTTCTATTGTAGATGAGATCAGTTGTTTCTTGTGGAACTTGGTAGTTGCGTCCCCATGAATGTAACTATACCACCCATGATCTTGAGTTGGAATCTGTGGTGTTTTCTCTAAAGTTGTGAAGGCATTATCTCATTGGTGAGTGCTTTGTGTTTTTCACCGATCATAAGAGTTTGAGGCACATTTACTCCAAGAGTGACTTGAACATATGACAATGTCGGAGGATGGAGTTCGTACAGGAATACTACATTGAGATATAATATACACAAGGAAAGGGTAATGTTGTTGTGGATGCACTAAGTCGAATGTCCCATAGTGATGATGTGCATGAATTCAGTGATTCGAGGAGTGTAAGGGAAGAACTATCAGCATTACTTCATGATATAAGAGAAGATGGAGACAAATGTTGTCTTTTCCAGATGACAGTACAGTTGTCTCTAGTGCAGACGGTGGAAGAGTCCCATTAGGGCGATCTAGAGGTTTTGGTCTAGAGAGACCGAGTTGTTTGTGGTAAGGCCCCTAATGGTTACTATGAGGATGAAAAACTCCTTGTGTTGTATCATGGATGTAATTTTGTTCCATTGACGATGCATGAAATAGTTCTCATTGAGTTTTATAGTTCACCTTTAGTAGTGCATTTTGGCGTGACAACGATGTACCGAGCCAAGAAGAGCCAGTTTTGTTGGCCTGGGCTAAATCATGTAGTTGCAGAGTCTGTGTTTCGATGTTTGGTATACCATAAGGTGAAGTCTGAACACTGTGTTCCTAGTAGTTTTCTACAGCTGTTAGATTATCCTCAGTGGAAGTGGGTGGACATATCAATAGACTTTGTTACATCTTTACCTAGAGCTCAGGGAGGACATGATGCTATTTTTTTTGGTAGTGGATCATTTAACAAAATTGTCCCTAATTCATAGTGAAAAAGGATTCGAGCTCAGTGGATGTTTTGTCGAGGCAGTATCTAGAGGAGGTGGTGAGACTTGTGGACTTCAAGGAGTCCCAGGGATGATCATTTCTTGTCGAGATCCTTGTTTTACCTCTAAGGTGTGGAGATGTCTCCAACATACTTATGATTCTCAACAATGCCTTATCACTACTTTTCATCCTCAGACAGAGGTCCAGAAAGAGCATACCATCTAGACTCTTGAAGACAGGTTACACTCTTAGGTCCTAGAATTTGGAGGTTCGTGGATGAGGAACTTACTATTGGTGGAGTTCTCTTACAAAAATAGTTTTCACTCCACTGTCAGTATGGTGCCATTTGAGGTATTGTATGTGCATCCTTTCAGTTCACCATTATGATTGATAGGGTTCATAAAGTCACCAATTCTCAGGCCGTATGTAGTGCAGAATACAACTGAGATGGTTCCGGTGATTCGTTAGAGGATGAAGGGAAAGCAAGATCATCAGATATCATATGTTGATCAAAGGAGGATACCCTTATAGTTTTTTGTCGGAGATCACGTGTTTTTGAAGGTGACTCCCCGTCGTGGAAAGTGATTGTTGGGTTGTGGGAGTAAGCATTCACCTATGATTTTTGGGCCTTTCGAGGTGTTATCTTGTGTTGGAGTTGTGGCATATCGAGTAGCACTTCCCTCGTAGAGGAGACGGATACATGATGTTTTCAATGTATCACAGCTCCGTCTTTTACTTCCTACTGACTCTCACATCAACATTTGGGGGGAGAACAATGTTTATGATGATATGACCTTTGAGGATCAACCTTTGGTGATCCAGGACCTCAAGGAGAAGGTGTTGTGTGGGTGTTCTATCACCTTGGTGCATGTCTTGTGGCGACATGGTGGAATGGAGGAGAGTACATGGGAATGTGAGTCACATATATGTGCTCAATAACTATAGTTGACTGATGTTTAACACTATTAATGTACCAATTTAGCCTTTTGGTTATAGACCTTTCATGTTTATAAAATGGAATTCTTATTTTGCTTTTTTATGGCTTGCTATCTTTTGAGAGGTATCTCTATTGGTGGTTGTTTGGACCCCGTTTTGTTTTCCCTTTAGGTGGGTATTTAATTCTCGGGGATGAGAATGTTTTGTGAGGTATTTTATGTAATGTAATGGACCAATATAGTCCATTTAATTGAAAAAATATTTTGTTTGAGGTGTTCTAGGTGGTAAAGGTGACTTATCGCCAATACTTTTCCAAATTTCTATTTTTGAGAACAGTTCCAACGGTAGACAGTTGTGAGAAGTTCAACGGTGACCTTATGTGAACACTGTCCTCGGTAACTTTCTGTGAACAGTGTCATCAATAACCTTAGGTGAACAGTTCCATCAGGTAATAGTTCCAACAGTAGACAACTGTGAATAGTTTAATAGTGAACATATGTGAACAGTGTCACTGGTGACCATTGGTGAACAGTTCTAACGGTAGACAATTGTTAATAGTGAAACGGTAAATTTATGTGAACAGTGAAATGGTGACCTTATGTGAACAATGTCATTTGTAACTATATGTGTACAATGCCAATGTCTAGGTCCAACGTTATCCTCTCTTTCCTTTTCCAAATTTCTAATTCCAAGAACACATCCATCGGTGAATAGTTCTATCGGCGAGGTTCCAACGGTGACAATTTTTCTATTCCAAATTTCCATTTCTATAAATATTTCCATCAGTGAAAAGATCCATTGGTGAGGTTCTATCGGTAACCTAAAAATGCATTGCCAAATATTGAGTTCTTGAACATTGTTTCAAGAATGGTGAGGTCTATCAGTAACCTCTATTTCATTTGACAAATTATATGTTCATGAATAGTGTTTCCAGAATGGTGTGTTTCTATCGATACCCTCTATTTCCTTTTCCAAATATTGAGTTCATGAACAATGTTTCCAGAATTGTAATGTTCTATTAGTAACCTCTATCTCCTTTAACAAATTTTGATTTTTGGGACAGTGTTTCAAGAATGGTGAGGTCTATCGGTAACCTCTATTTCCTTTTCAAAATTTTGAGATTGTGAATAGGGTTTCCAGAACAGTGAGGTCTATCGGTAACCTCTATTTATTTTTCCAAATTTTTAGTTCATGAACAGTGTTTCCAGAATTGTTAGGTTCTATCGGTACCCTCTATTTCCTTTTCCAAATATTTAGTTTGTGAACATTTTATCCACCTTCCTACAGTTTTCCCCTTTGACATTTCCTTTGATGTAAAATTCATTTAAAGCCTTGTTTTTAAAGACAATAAGGGTTATTCAAAATAAATAACTCATATATTAATTTCTCTTAATGATCAGGGTGTTTTTACATGGTCAAACAAAGTGGTTTTAGGTGATCCACATTTAATGGGAAATCTGGTGTATCGTAAACCATGAGTTCGTTAAATCTTTTAATGGGACAGGATATCTACCTCCCTAATTCATCCTCCTTGTTCACATCTGTGAGGCACTCAAACCACTCATTCCCTCAAATAGAGTTGTGCAATAAAACTCTTTCCCTTATATTGGTTCCCCTCTGTTTTTGGTATAACCAAGCATATTGATCGATCTCCAATATAAGTTTTGTTATATCGTCATTATTTTGAGTTCATCTCCATATTTTACCCTCTCCTTTTTATGGAATTATATCTCCCTGATTATAATGTACTTTTCATCGTTTTTGAATGGTTTTGTGCTGTATATGCGTCTTCTGTTGGATACAGTTATCATGGGAGGAGAAGACCATAACCCATTTTGTTTCTCATTCTGTTATAAAGAACATCAAGAACAATATGAGGTTGGGGATTCATTACATATCTTATTTTACGTGAAACTGTATCATTATCATGTTATATTTCACTAAATTACAATGGAATTGAAATGATAAATATTTGGACCTGATAAATAAATTGATATTGATTGTATGTTTTTGCTTCACGTTTTTCTAGATAGTGTAATGTCTATGATTTATTTGTTTACATGTTCGATCGTTATTGAAATTAGTAATGAACTTAATGTAGAATTAATTGATAATTGTTTGGCTAATGATAAAGAGGACTGTAAATGAATCTAGTTCTTTTTGTGGTTTGATGTTAACCAAATTAGCACAATAATCATGTTTAATTATTTTTTATAGTTTACTGATTAGGATTCCCGAATTTTGAACCTTTGATTAATAATCAGTTAATGGAATATGGATTAAGGATCCAAATGTTTGATAAAAGATAATTCATTGTTGTTTTATTAATTATCATCATGATTGTTAATAGGCCAAGAGACCATTTGTTATGATATTTGTTTTGCAGTTGCTTGTGATGTGATGTGAGCCTTTATGGATATTGTGATATGTGGCGGCATGGAGGAATTTTGGTAGGGGCAGAAAATGACACCTAGATAGGGGAGATGAATCAGATTATGCATGTGGGTGTCGAGGAGGACACTAGGGACAATGGAACAGGATGGATTTTATTGTTGGATTCTTACAGATTCTTATTGTTTCGTTATTTGATTTACTATCCACACTACTCAAGGCAGCTGGTCATTCTTACCCTTCTTCCCAAGAGGTTTGATGATTTGTGGGGTATTCCATGTGCTTTTCGTGTTTAGATTATCAAGGTAGGATGGGTCTATGCTCTTTTTATAGGTGGAAAAGACTCAATGGTAGTTCATCTACTCAACGTATTGGGACCTTTCTGTTTAGTAGCATAAAATGTATGTCTAGAATGACAAGAAATATGAAAATGTATTTCTATAATGAATAATTGGATAAATGATTTTATCTCATGGGGTTGAAACTTTCTGGGATGTAATTATGAGTTTGTAATATTAAGGTTCAGTAATCATTGGGTGTGATGCTAATGAAATAAAATGAGGAAATTGTTTATGGATAATAATTGTTTAAATAAATAATTAACATAAATTGCAACTGATAAAATTGTAATTATGTAATGTAATAATTCTATTTAAATGGTTCTGTGCATATCATATACCTAGCCTTAGAAGTGGTAGTAGGGAGTCCGATAGACATTAGTTGTAGTTGTGTCTATGACTGGGTTATTACCATAGTATGGTTGAGAGCTATAATATATTCTACACATTATGTGTTTCTATAGGCTACTCCACCCCGTTGGTTAGGGAAACTGACAACCCAGGGATTCTGATCCCTGGGGGTGTTTTCCACAACATTATGGAGGAAAGATGGATGGCTGACTAGACCATTTGGCCTCGCTCTATTATATTAGAAGATAGTTTTTCTAGGAGGCACAATGGTATGTTTTCCCTATATATGCATGTAGTGGGCTTTAATGGCTTTTGGTTTTTCACACACATATATTCTGGATATTTTATCCTATAGACTACTAAAGGTGTAACATGTATAGGCTGTGATGACTTGAGGATCCTTACTTGGTGTATGGGCTGTAATGTATTAAGGTGTATTAACAGACATATGATACATGTTATACAAGTTGTGGTGGCTCTCAAAAACTACATGGTTACATGCATACGTAGACATGGTGATTTTGTTGTATGAGTTGTATGATGTGGTGCTTCACCCAGGAGTCTACGGGCAAACCTTTTTTAAGAGAGATGCTTAACATGTGTAATGCTGGGGAAAAGCAGCAAACCGGTGGGGAAGTAGCAGTGGGGCAGTATTTATATTTTTTATTATATAATTATTATTGTATGAGTTACATGGTGACAGTAGCCATGGTAAGGATGGGGACTTAGTATACCTATTTAGATGACGAGTTAGTTTCACTTTTTGTTCACTGTGCTTTAGAATGCTTTCATTAATTTTTCATGAGAGGCTTTAGGGAGGATCCTACTGAGTATACTGTAATACGCACCCTATGTGTATATAAACTCTCTTTTAAGTCACTTAGAGTAGGTTGGAGATCAAGCTGGTTTCTACTAGCATGGGGCAGCTGGTGCTGTTCGGGATTTTGGTTGCTACTATTTTACTTTCTTTTGGGTACTTGCAGTTTTTCACTTCAATTTGTATTAGTATTACATGACATTACATATGTTCACTTGGGTTTTCTTTTATATTTCAGTTCTATGTTGGAGTTGGATGGTGTCTATTTTATCTCTCTCTTCTTCATGTGTTCTCTTAGAGGGTAATGCCTCCAATTTGTCTATTTACTATACCCTCGGTGGTAGTCTCTATCTCGGGGCCTACTGATAGTGGGACTCATTGGTCATTATCTTTCTTCTCACATTGTCGGTCCATGAGGGGTACACATTGTGGGGAGGGGGGCTTAAAATTTTTATTTTAAAATAATTGATTGAATATTTGAAATCAACATTATGTAGAATATTTAATATATTTATGTAAGTATATTACAAAAAAATCGTTAAAATATAAAAAATTAATTCCAAATATTAAAGAAAAATTAAGGTTAATAATGGAGTAAACCCCAATCTTAATAGCCCAAATGTATTAGAAAATTATCCAAAAGACACATTATTGCCATAGTCTGTCCTTATACTACATATTATATAATGGTTTCCATTTTTTAACCACTTTCATTATGAGTAATGATTATGGAATTCATTTTAGTAAATATTCCAAGAGTGTCACTCAAACTCCCTTATAAAAGGGTATCATCTCCTCCAACATCCTCACTCCTCTAAAGATAAATTGGATGAAACAAAATAAATGAACAAATAGTTACTAAACATCCCTAAACTCATCCTAGAAACATAATATTGGGATGGAGCCAATCTATGGAAGCTATTTGGTATAAAACAAAAGTAGATACCAGATGAAGAGGTAACAAAATTCGTCATTCGTGACTTTCCCAAACAACGACTTTCTCTTATCATTTCCTCAAGATTCATCATTCCCGAAAGATTCAGATTTTTTCAAAAGGAGACCCAATCTACTGTTATCAATCGCGGAGTTCAAAAAATCCTTAGTGCTTCTAAATCCGACTCTGATTGCTCGGTTCAAGCAACAATGACCATCTATTTATTCATTTGATAAGTATGTCTTCAGTTCATGGGATTTATATGAAAAGTCGATAGTCTGTTTGATTGATACTAGGAATATCATGATACATTTCTCCTCAGA
Source organism: Viscum album (assembly GCA_963277665.1). Lineage (NCBI taxonomy): Eukaryota > Viridiplantae > Streptophyta > Magnoliopsida > Santalales > Viscaceae > Viscum > Viscum album. The sequence goes on along the minus strand of OY728161.1, from coordinate 573,089,142 downwards.
GGTGGATTTAATTTGAGCATGGTTCACTACTCCCCGTAACTTCAACAGATATCAGTTCTACCTCTTTCGATGGACATACGATTTCAATATAAATCACGATTCTCCCTCAGTGGTAGTTTGGGTAAGCTTCCCTACCCCCCCCCCCACTATTTTAATATACATATGTTATTAGATTCCCAATGAATTTTATTGGTAGATATCTATGTTCAGAGAGCGGTAATGAAGCGCATTTACACCCTGTTAATCAGTGGGTCTACGTTGATGTAGATTTATCCAAGTACCCTTTCAATAATGTTTGGATAACATTTGTGGTAGAATTTCGATGCAAACATGAGTTGGTATATGAATCATGGATTGATATAGGTTCGGTCTCTACGAGGCTATAAAATTTGAATAAATCATTTCAGTGGGGACCTAAAAATTAGATGGTTATGGGAAGTGGTAAAGAAACAGAAACTCATTGTACGGTAGGACTTCTTAGACATAAGCTGGTTGGTGTGGACTCTGATGTAAAATCTTTAGTGCATGTGATCTATGGACCTCAGGTTGTAAATCAATTGGTGAAGGATGTCCTCAAAAGCTTGAGGAGGGTTCTGGGTGGACTACAGCATTCTCCACTTATAGAGGGTGATGTTGTGGAGGTGTTGTGACCCGACAGTGGTCTCAATGTAGTTGATTCTCAAATGGTTGATGAAGAATAAGGCCTCATGACTCCTTGGACAGCTTCATATGCAGAGGTTGCACGCGCAGGGTTTGGAACTAATGAAAAAGGTCTGGAATCCAAGGAAACAAGGGAGGGTGACTCTCTTGGTGGTAAGGTGCTACAATGGTATTTAGGGAATTTTCCATGTTGGGAAATGGTAGAAATTGTGATTAAAATAGATTTGAAGGGCTTCCACAGGTTAACCCAGAACAAGAGACTGATACTGATATGGCTAGGCCCTCCCTGATGTTGGGGGAATATGGGATAGATTCCAGTGATGGGGAATCTGAGATATTATTAGGACATAATGGAGTATAATTCCCGGGGGATGCGGTAAGCCGGAGGTGATGTAAGAGTCGGAAGGGCTCTTAGAAATAGAGGAAAGACTATTATTATTTACCACCTCCAAGGGTGACTAGATTGGGAAAGAAATCCAAAGAAAATATGATAGTTAACAATCCCCATTCATCATTCATGGATAATATTATCCAACTATAGATTTTGGTATAGTGACCGATGCTTATTTGGAGCTACTTATGCACTCAGGAGAAAAAATGATGGAAACAGTTTTAAAAATTAATGCTACCGATGAAGAAGCAAATAGTATGATGGGAATACCTTCAATGATGGTTACAAATGTGTAGAAGAGTAATTGGATTGACAAAAATTATTTGATATTGATTATGGTATTTAATTATGGGAATATCATCCAAGAAGAGTACATTCAGGCTTGGGACAAACTGGCAGACCTTTTCGAAGTCCTTCTGAAGGATGATTCTGATACTCAGGTTAGCAGTATCTCTTGGAATCTATGTAGGGAGATCAAATATAATCAAATCAATATGTTCTTTAATTTTTCATCTATTTATTTTTTCACATGAACTATTTGTTTCTCACTTTTCCCACAAAAGTGTTTCTTTAATACAGTTTTAATTTTCAGCTATGTACAAAAAAATACTGCCACAAAAATTTATAATAGCTTATTTTTCCATTATTGCCTCCCATGGTATCCATAAGGATAGAGAACTAAGTTATTTATTATTTATATGACTTTATAATGTCATTATGAATCTTTATTTTTTATTTATAACATACCATTATGATGTCCATCTTGTGTAAATTTGATAATTTAGCTTGAGAAAGTGTGGACTATCGCACCATGAAAGTGATGTGACTCGTTCATTCAGTACATGGAATGTAAAAAATGGTGGTATTAATAAACCTATACAAAATGTATAACATAGTTATAATAATGGAATAAAAATATACGTATATAATTTATTGTAATTATTTTAATAAAACAATGAACAGAAATTAGTATTCATGTGTTGTACGACCTGTCGCCTCCAAGAAATGTGCATTTCACCTAATGTCACGGATCTTTATCGATTATCATGAATGAATATTTAATCAATATATTTGATAATTAAATAATTTCTTATATTTAGTCGATGATTAAATCATGATATATGAAATCAGAACAAGAATTAAAAAATAAAAAAATACTTAAGAAAAATATGCCATTAACACATGAAATAGATAATATAATGAAAGACTGTTAACAAATGTGTATCAAAATATTATAAAAAATTAATATATGATATTATAATCATGATTATGTTTCTAGAATAGGTTATTAGGTTATTTTAAATCACTATAAATGATGATAAATATAAAACAACATTATAAAGGTTAATGTTAGAGATTTCCTTTTAATTTATATTCTATTGGGATTTATTTGTTGTTATGAACAGATTCACCATTATATAGTGTATATAATTATCATTGATATAGAATGACATGAATATCCTGATTATAATTGTATTTTAAATTTTTAGGGTCTAACTTCATGGGGATTTGGATTTAAATGATTCAAATTGTTATTTGAGAGTTTGTAATTATTAATGATTATTATCCGTAAGAATGTTATTAATGAAAATATTTGCAGTCTCACGCCTTTTTGTGATTCTTAATGATCTCTTTAAATAATAATTTTATTTTAATAAATTTTCATATAAATTTAATTTATTAACCATTTTTTGAATGATGTATATTATTATTTTCTACGCCATATATCATTTCACATATAATTTTTACTTTGATAAATATTTTATTAGATGTGGAATTATTGACAAATACATGCCTTTTATTCAATACATATATTTGATATGGAATATTTTATATTGATTAAAATGATAATTTAATATTAGGAATTATTTATACATGCAATGATAGGTGGATACCAGATGTTGCTTTTCTACTACATATAGGGATATGTTCTAATGAGATGATTATGTTTGCTAAATTAAACATGCTGATTCCCATAGTTTCATAATTTCTAGATGATATATATTGAATTTTAAGGTACTCTTGTGCCAAATAAATTATGAAACAAAATTAAAAATTTCACTCATAGATATTTTAGTTATTATTCATCCATTATAGTTTTCATTGGCATATCTATGTATTCACTTCATTTTTAGTTCATTAAGTAAATGGAATGTGTTTCAGTTTTTTACCCTTCCATAATGAATTTTCCAGATATATTTATTTGAATTTAATGTTTTATCAGTTATTTAGAATTTCATGACTATTTATTTCAATTGAATAATTATTTTTTCAAGTCTATATTCTCTTACTGAGCATTTTAAGTCACCATTTTAATTTTCCATTTATATAGGATTTGATAAAGAAATCATTGATTACCCATTCAAGGATGGAATTTATTTTTTTATAATATGTATCATGTTCATGTGTTCTATTTCCAAATGTATTGTTGGTATCATGTATGTCATATGGATCTCAAAGACTACTAAACCAATTGATCTTACGGGATTTTATTCCTTATAATAATCAAAATCTATGAAAATAATTCATAATCTACAGGCTTTTATTGATGACCATTACACTTAAATTTAATTCTAGAACATGTTTAAGGATGTTTTAAGTGATCAAATATTATTAATTTCTATACTATAGTTTTATTTGTATAGAATAAATTATTAATGGGTTTATATTTTTAATATTCTTTTCATACCTTGTGGGGGTTTGTTTTTCAACATCACCTTATGTTCCTTTTTTATTTAGTTTCAAATTTTGAAATTTATATTTATTTTAGAAGATTGGTTTCACAGGAATTTTTCAATTTTACCTTCAATTAATTTTGATTATTCTTTTTTTAATGTGGTTATTTATTAAAATTAGATTTTAAAGAAATGTTTTACTAAAGGTTATAATTGGTGAAAATTATTTCATATTTTAAAAGCCCATTTTCATAGTTATTTTTATTTTTTAATGTGATTATCCATATTAATTTTATTTTATGAATGGTAGTTTGTTTAAAAATGTGAATTATGTATATTATTGTTTTTCATATATAAATCATGTGAAAATCCAAATTTTTAAATTATGTTAAAATAATATTTTTATGAATTGTCATATAAATGGAATTTGAAGGACTCCTTGGTGAGATCTTATTAGAATTATAATCTCACACCTTATAAATACACAATTTCATGAGTCTAAATGAATATATTACGATAATATTCTATGTTTTGATTCTCGATTTAGATCCTTATATGTTTTATAGTCCATGGATGGATGAGTGAGATGCATTAAGTGACTGGGAACCAGTATTGTTTATATAAAATATGTTCTGGTTTTGTATTTTTTTCATTAGATTACTTCTATAATTCATCATGTTTTATATTATATTATTTTATCATTTTTATATAATTTTATTGATTTTATTATAGTTTTATTGGAAGGATGATTAATTAGTTTTCAATGATTGGTTGTTTTTAAATCTTTTATACTTTTTATTTATTTTATTTTTGGGTGGTGAAACTATTCCCAAAAGTAAATTCATGGGACCCAATAATTAATTTATAGGCTATTGGGATTGGGTCCTTTATTACCATTACAAGATTGGGTTGGGTGACATTTCTTATCTTATAATGATCGTTTTTTAAAATGATGGTTTTTTCTACCATTGGTTTTATATTACATTATCATTATCTACATTTTCTACGTGTTGGAGTTTCATTGGGCTTATTATTCTTTTAGAATTGAAATTATTTTTTCAACAAGTCATTGTGTGACCAATTCCCACAAATCCTTCTCAATATATATCGATCAATGACTTTGTTGATCCATGCTCTCATGATATCTGTAATATCCAATTTATTTATAGAATAATACATTTTCATATATGTTAAGAAATTTAATATAATATTGTTTTTTTAAAGGACACTATTTACGATAGCATACAAAGCATGCAATAATGGGTTTCTAGGGAATATTACGTTGCACACATCATTAGGTTATACAAAAAAATAATACAACAATAATATTAATATTTCAAATGTTAGTTAATGTCTAGTCATTGTATTGGAGGGGATAAAAAAATTAACAATATAATGAATTTACATATTTGTTTAATGTTATTTCATTTATCCAATGAATATTATAGGCATAAAATGATAATGAATACAATTTAAAAAAATATACTATAATATTTTTTAAATGGTTGTTTTACTACCTTTTGATAGAAAACCCATTTTCAAAAAAAATTCTCTTTTATTTGTTCTAGTTCATAATATTAACATTTTATTTATAATAGGTACATTATAATTTACTTTTTGTTTTTTTATTGTAGATTTTATTTTCTAATGCATAGTCAAAATTTCTAGACGTTAATTGAAAACTACACTTTTATATAATTTATTTTTATAGTTATATTACCATTTTAATTATTTTTAATCATTAATTGGGTTATGTGTTGATATTGTAATCCAATTATATTAATTGAATGTAATTTTACATTTTAAATATACATAATCACATTTTAAACATTTGATAACCTTTACTTCTTAAAAACATATTTTCTAGTTGTAACAATGGGAATTAATTATAAATTACATTTTTTCAATTTTGTGTTTTGAGATTAAAAAATTGGATTAAATATTTTTAATCATAATTTCCAAATTATGTAAATTGGTTCCTTTTATTTTTGATATTATGAATAGTTACTTCAGTAATTATTTTTATTTATCATTTTTAAAAGGTAAATCTGGTAAATAATGGTATAAAATAATATTTTAATAACAGAAAACTACTCAAACATGAGTCTTAAAAATATTTTTTGAGATATGGACGTCCATGGGAATTCATGGGTCTTATAGAGGTCCCCATGTAGCCCCTTAGGTTTGAAATTGTCCTTTTATAATATTTTATATAATGAAAATGGAAATATAACATTAACATGTATCTCATAAATAAAACAATTTTAATGTGGTTTGTATAAATGATCATAATGACTATAAATATTAATTATGAAAATAATAATAATTCCTATATCCTGATATTTTATTTATAATTTTTAGATAATAAATATATTAATTTGATCATGACATAATTATGATGAAGTGGTTACCTTATAGATGATATATTCAAATAAATGATATTATAAATATTAAAATAAATGAAATTTGAAAATTTTAATTCCATAATTTTTTTATAATATTGACAGGTTATGGATAAATATTTACATATGGTTTTATGGAATTATGTTTTTATGATTTAAAAAAATCAATTATAAATAGTTTCAAAATTGACATAATTGAGTTTTTAAAACAAATACTATATTATTAAATGGTATTGTATTCCTAATTAAATATGAAATTTGGAAAAATTACTTCTATAATGTCAAAAATGTCATTAATGATCCACCTTTGGTTTGATTACTATTTTAGAGTATGTATAGTGACCATATATTATGAAAATTCAAGAATATATGGTAAGAGTTATTGTTCTTAACTACATGTTAATGCTAAATAAAAAGGATAACTTTGTGACCAAAAACATGGCAAATAACTATTTTTTGAGTGTATTTAGACCCATAATCAATTTATCAATTAAATTTATAACTTTGGAACTGTTATACCTTAAAAATCAACTTATAATAAAATGTTATTTCAAAACATTATTAAAGTTACCCTCCTCCTTCTTATAAAAGGCCTCCATCTATATCCAAATACTCACACCTATAAAGAACCTTTTCAGATCCAAATTACGTCATATAATCTTGCAACATCCATCTATTAATCCTATATGATGTAACTTGTGAAGAAGGCGACTGAAACAATCAGTTTTGCTCAAATGAAAAAAAGTTACCGAATTTGGTGGTTACAACTTTTCTCAAGGTACATTACATTATTTTATTATCCACAACTACGATATTTTATATAAATTTTTTATAAAAAAACCACTATTATAAATATACTATAATATTTTAATTATAATGGCTTAACATACACATACAAACACCTCCATCTAATGGATATTGAACATATTTTTTTTGTGTACGATGAACTACAACTTCATGAATTGATTATTATTCAATTTTATATTACCACCATTAATGGTGGTCATTATGATGGAATATTATTTATATACGAAATATATTATATTTATTTTGTCTCTATTATATTCAAAATTATCTTTAAAATATATCATTATGCATTCCATATTGTGTAAACACGATAATTTTATTTGAGGAAGTGTACACTATCACCCCCTAAAATTGGCGTGACTCATTCATGCTATACTTAGTACATATAATATATTTATTTGTTAAAACTAGGTAAATAAATGACATAAAAATAATATGATATTATAATCTGTAGTTATATCTTTTTATTATTATAATTTTAATATGAAAAAAATGAACATAGCATTCGTGCCTACATACGGGAAACTGTCTCCATGATTGGTGAATTTCATTTATTATCTCCAAATATTATGGATATTATACATATATAAACAATGGATATATATTTTATTTCATAATGAATAGTATTTTGGTGATAATGGATTTTTTACCACAAGGACAATTTACATCAAAACAAGTTCATTTTCAAATATAGAAATGAATATCTACAAAACAATCGATTTTAACATAAATAATCATGGTAAAAAGGGATATAAAAGTATTAATAAAAAATTAAATTCTTTTAATGAATGTAAAGATCATTATATGTTTATTATTAAGGAATATAACGATTTTACGTGACGAGTCACACTCATTGTAGGGGAACTTCCAAACCCAATATTCGTTCTTTGTGTTTATCATCTACTTCTTGATTATGTAGTGCAATGAATATATGAGAAATGAATTTTTATATCTTATTCTGTATTTATACGTCATTTATGGGGATTTTTAGTGAATACAAATAATAGATATATTTTATTAACAAAAATATTTTTGTAATGGAGTCTACCACCCATCTTCTTTCAAGCACTCATTCAAAGATAGGTCTTCTTAATTTCTATTTTATTATGATTCAACTTTTCATTCCATATCCCCCGTAGAATAAATATTGTTTAAAAATGATTATAGACCCCTTTTCTATAAATAATACCATATTATAATTTATTATATGACACCGTTAGGCTACCAAATTTTTTTAAGGGAAATCTTAACTCAATCTAAATTTATTGTGTTAAATTCCCATGTCATTTGTTTTTTCCCAAGAATATATGAATTACCAATGCTATTCTTACATTGAATATATACATATATTGGGTTTTTATAATTTTTATTTTTAATAATGGCATTTTTTCCTTAATATAATGATCCAATCATTATAAAGGGCTTAGTCTCAATATCATTTCATTGAGGCATATTTTGATAATATAAAACTCTTTCTTTTATACAGTGTATAATCCTAAAATTTTCATTTTAATTTAATTAATTTTTTTTAAAATAAGCCTTTTTTTATTAACAATTTTACTAAAAAAATAAAATTGTTTTTTTAAAAACGCAGCGACAACAGCCTTTTTCCAACTATGACAATTTTTTTAGTATTTGGATTTCTTTACAAGACATAATTTTTTTAAACAAAAAAATAAAAACCATATACCTATTTTATGTATTTTTTATTGAATCCATTTTTAGAATGGAATGAGTATATCAATATTTCTAAAATATGTCTTATAAATGAAATGTGTAAGTTGTATTTTTTCTATATAGTTGTTCACTTGTTGTGATTCTATTATGGTTATTGGGAATTGATTATCTATAAAAGTGGTTCCATAATAAAAGTAGGGAGGTGATATCATGATATCTTTAAATTGATTTTTTTAATCTGATAGAGGTAAATGTTATGGTTTCATATAAGAGATATAGGGAATAAACTATGATGGGTTTTAAAAACACAACCAAGAAGGTTACTCCCTATGAAGCTGTGAAATATACAATATATATATATATATATATTATGGATGCCAAAAGTTACCTTTATGGATTTTGATTTATATGAGTTTTTCATAAATATTATGATTTCATGTGTTATGTTAAATACGTTATGTTTCATTGGTGAAAATAATGATTTTCTGAAATTGCTATCATGGGTTTTAAATATTGATGGAGTAATGGTTTATTTACTTATATTATATTCCTAATTGAATTTTTGATGATCATAACTAGTTTTTGAAATGTTGTATATAAGGTATACAGATTTTAATAATATTGGAAGAAGTCAATAAGATTTTTATCCTAAAAAACAAATCAGGTTTTGTTTAACGGTTTTTTATTAGTGGAGAAAATTCATACTGACTTTAATTTTCCACATGTAATGAATGGGTTTATTATGTAATATTTATTGATTAATTATAAAATACTATAAAAGTGAAAATATTATATATTTTAATTAAAATCCAATAATATTCGTAACTCAAGATTATGTCATGTCTGAGGCTGATGTGTTATAGTTGGTATTAGAGGTCGGTTGAGACAACATCCATGATTTGGAGTATTGGATAACCACGTGGTAAGTCCCTATGTCTATAATTTCAATTAAATCATTAATTTATAACTTTTTTTAGATCAAGGAATGAAAATTAGAAACTCATGGCTGATGATCTCAAAAAACATTCCAATCTCTTCACGTTGACTTACTTGCAATAATTATTTCAATGTTGTGCTCGGAAGATTGTGGATATTTTATTAAAATAAAACTCTCTTTTATGAAGTTGTTTGAGATATGAAAAACATCCATTATACCTCTATCCCATCATTAATCATGGGTTGTATTTAGTCAAATCCCATTTCCTAAATATTTTCATATTTTCATGAATGTAAAATATTTTAATGTCATATTCAAATATTTTACCTTAAAAAATGATTTTCAAGAATATTATGATTTTTAAAAAGGTTATAAAGAAGGATTCTATTGAGTAACCTATTTATATTACTTTTTAAAAGAAATTCTTGAAGAACATAGTTATGATATTTTAAAATAAAAATTGGTTGAATGTTTTAACTCAAACTCAATATAAATCCTTTATAAATATCGTCTTTTATCAGATGTTTTGAAATTATATTTAATAAATGATTATTTTCCAAAAATATTTATCTGGGAACACCTATATTTCCCATGTTCTACATAGAATGTATCTATAATGGAATCAAATTATTTTTAAGGATCTCTAAATTATACTTGCAATGCACGGACCTAGTATCCATGTGAAAATGATGAATATGCTACCGAGTGGACACCATAATCAAGCTATGATGTTTTATCTATTGGTAATAATTTTATTTTATCATATAAAGGTGAAATAAGAAATATATATATATATATATAAGATATCATGAATTGTTATTTCGAGGTCATTACGATTTGGGATGAAAATGAAAGGTATATGAAAACCATTATGGTTAAAACATGTTAGAGATATTTTTTATTTTTATAAGAAGGGACAACCTATAAGATGGGTGAAAACTTGTCTATTCGAAAAAAACCATGCGAATTGAACAAAAAAGGGAATGGAGATAATGGAAAATCGCCTACCACTATCCTACATGTAGTCCCTAGTTATTATGACTTTATCATATTAGTTAATGAAGTTGATGAAATAAGAATAAGATGATTTTAGGATCATATATTTTAACAAATGGATATTCTTATAATTGGAAAATGATTTAGGAATTAAGTGATACATTTTATTTTTGAACAAATTAACTATTTTTGGAAACCCATATGCCTAAGAATAATAGAATAATATGGGATTTTATTTACGGATTAATGGTTTGATTTTATTTTGGATGAATTTATTTTTTCATTATGGAGTTTTGAAGATCCAGATTATTTATAGAAATGATAATCCTAACATAGAGAATATGTGATTTTGGTAATTAATTTTTGGTATTAGACATTAGGAGTGGTCAATATTATTTGGAGATATATGTTAAAAATTATATTGTTTGAATTTTTGAAAAAATACTTATGAATCATTTGTTTTAGTTATAGTTTTTATTATATTGGGGAATTTTAAGGACATTTGTTTTTGTATTGGTGTATATATAACATGGTTACTGCTATTTAATTTTTGAGATCAAAATTATTCCTTATCATTAAAAATTATTATTCTTTATGGGGGTTATTTTATCTTTTACTATCCATTTTTTTTATTAATGTTTCAAGTTAGTAGGAATAGATTGTTAATCTTTTTTTTCACATGATTCTCTAGATGATTATTCTTGTGCATCTGGTGTGACAAATTCATCATTAATACTCCTTTTTGGACAAATGATGAGTTTGTGGTAGAAATTTATTAATGCATGAATCTAGACTAGGCAAGAAATTGTTTTCCTAATATTCATGTTCATACTCATAAATAAATTCATCAACATTATAAAAAGGGCCTTGAAATGATAACATGGTCCACTTATTTTTCCTATTGAGAAATCAGAGACTTTTTAACCCATCGTATGTTTGTGGTTTTCTAAATGTTTACATTCTCCTAAAATTTTTTTCTATCACCCTCCATTCGAAAAAAAATGTTGTTTTTCTTCCATATCCATGTTTTACTACATGGAATACAAAAACGTGTTATCTCATTTGACATTTTTTCATCACATTATTCCTTTCAATGTGATAGTTTTATTGACTCCTTTTCTGAAGTAGGATTTTAGATGATGTTTTTGAGCCCAATTTTAAAATTCCTAGGATGTAATTTCCAAAAATGGGGTATGATTGAAAATCCATGATATTTATAGAGTAATTAATTTTAATTTATATTAATATTTTTTAATTTAATATTAATTTTAGTTTAAATGGGGAACTATGTACGTTAGCGTACGTAATATACATCAATGGATTTCATCGAAATCTTACGTTGCACAGAACACTAGGTTATACTGAAAAATAATACAATGATAATATTATTACATTAAATGGTTGTTAATGAATAGTTTTTTTATTAGCGGGAATTAACATTATTAACTTTATTATTACTTCCAAATATGTTAAATTTGTTTACATTTATCCAATTAATTTTAGAGGCATAATATAAGACTGATTCAAATTTTAATCACAAAATAATCACATATTTTCTAAATGTCATTTTATCGTCTATTGATTGAACCCATTCTTCAAAATAGTTTTTGTAACCTTTATATATAATTTTTCAAATACTAAACTTCCTCGTTAGAATTAGGACATTGAAATGTATTTTTGGTATTTCTGGATGAAATTATTTTTTAATGATTAGTGAAAAATTATGTGTTTTAATTAAAAGATTCATTGTGTCTAATTTATTTATATAGATATATTTTAATTTTAATTGGGTTTAATGTGTAATTGTATTATGTTTTTATCATTTCATACTATTATGGTCATTTAATGTAATTTCAAATTTTAATTAGTTATAATAACAAGTAAATATAATGATAGTTTATATTTTTTTTAAACCATGTTTTCATGTTTTGATAATTGGAATTAATTTTAAATTAACATATACTAAATATGTGTATTCAATTTAAAATTTTTGGTAGTATATATGGAATCATAAGTTCAATATTATGTAAATATGTACCATTTATTTTTTGATATTATTAATATTAAAATCAGTAATTATTATTATTCACCATGGATAATGGGTAAATCAAATAATTAAGGGAAAAAATAATATTATAATAACATTAAACTACCCAAACTCAAGTCATATTCTTATTGGATGAGATATGTCTAGCCATGGTAATCCTTGATTCGATTTTAGGACCCCATGGAGCCTCTTATGTATTATTATGTCCTTTTAAAATATTTATTTTTAATGAAAAGAAAAATATAAAATAAACACGAATCTCTTAACTAAAACATACTAATTTGTTTTATCAAAATGTTTTCTTTGACTATAAATATCCTTTAAAATATCAATATATTACATACAAAATTTTAATTTTTTATAATTTTTATATATTAAATAAGTAAATTTATTTATTACATAATGATGATGTAGTGAATACCTTATTAATTAATGATTCAAATAAATGATATAATAAATATTAAAAGAAATGTAATTAGAACATTGTAATTCCATAGACGAATTTTTGGGACGAAATTGACATTTTATAGATGATTTAATGGCTTTTTACCAAAGGAATAATTTTTTGTGGCATTAAATAAAATTAATTACTAAATAGAGACAAAATTGACATAAAATTTTTTTGAAAAAAATAATATTTTTTAAATGATATAATAGTCCAAAAAATATAATATTTGGAAAAAATATTTTTATAATGTTTAAGTTTACATTAAGGATCCACTTGTGTTTCTATTTATCTATTATGTTAGTATAATAACCATATATTATGAAAATACAAGAATACATGGTAAGAGTTAATGTTTTTACAGTGGGATAAAGCTAAAATATAAGATTAATTTTGTGACATGAAATTGTTTCAAACCTATTGGATTAGAGAATTTGGACCCATAATAATTTTATAGTTTAAATTTATCACATTTGATATATTATAATTCAAAACACTATTTATAAAAAAATAATATTTCAAGACTTTTCTAAAGTGCCCCTCATCTCTCTTATAAATGGCCGCCAACACTACCCTATTACTTACACCTCTCAAGCCCAATGACTAATCCAACGTCTATTTTAATTATCTCCCAAAATCCATCACTTAATCTTAGAATCCTTAACATGGGAAAATGGAAATTCAATGAATCCTTTTGGATCAAATAAAAAGAAGTTATCTAATTTGGAGGTAACATCTTCTCTCAAGAAGCGTTCAATTATTATCATTCTACACCCCTATGTTATTTTTATTCCATTAATTAATAACAAAAACACATTAAAAAATATAATTTTGTTTTTATGTTATTTGATCTACATACACTTACACACACCTCCATATAATTTATATAGAACATATTGTTACTGTGTACGATGAACTACTTCCTCACAAAACGATGAATGATCAATTATATCCTAACACCTCCCATGGTGGCCATTATGATGGAACAAGATTTATATTTGAAATATTTTTTATTTATTATCTCTCTATTATAGTCTAATTATTATTTACAACATACCATTATTCATTCAAAAATGTTCAAATAAGTTAATTTCATATGAGGATTGTGTAGACTACCAACCCCTCAAAGTGATATAACTCTTTCATTCTATACAAGGAACATATAAAGGATGGTTATATTAAACCTACGAGACAAAGATGACATTAATATATTATTGGTATTATAATATACATATATATATTTTTATTATTACTTCGTTAATATTATAAAAAAATTAAATTAACATTCATGAGTGTGTATGACCTACCCTCTCCATGAACGGTGCATTTCATTTCGAATATCCAATTATTATGGATATTATATATACATATATACCTGGTATATATGATATTATAATCATTAATGATATTCTTTTGAATATGTAGTTTTGACCACATGGCCAATTTAGATTAAAAGTAGTTCATTTTCTACTAAAATTCAAAATATTGACAAAATGACTGATATTAACTTATGTGATTATGTACGATTATTATCATGGTAATGAGAGATATAAAAGTAATAATAAACATGTAAATAGTTCTAATTAAGGTATAAATATACCTATTATTGTTATTAAGGAACATATTGATTGTACGTGATGAGTCGGACTCAAGGTAGGGGATCTTCGTAACCCAATTTCCATTGTTTGGGATGATCTTATACATCATGATTATGTCATGATATGATGTTGTGAGAAATGTGTTTTGATTTATTATATTTCAATTATATTTTATTTATGGGGATTTATATTGAGTACACATAATCAATATATTTTACTAGACAAACGATCAGTGTTTGGGAATCAACCACCATTATCATTTCAAGCACTCCTTAAATGTTATGAATTGTTAATTTCTATTATATTCTGTTAGGAGTTTTTCTCGTTCAATATCCCCTTACTATAAATATTATTTCAAATGTATTAGAGACCCCATTTCCTTTTAATCAATTCATTTGGTATTTTTAAGTTACATTATTGGGATATGAATGGTTCATATGGGAAATGTTAACACAATCACCATTCACTATATTAAATATCTTTATCATTGTATTTTTATGAATATATTTGAATGAACTATTTGTTTTTACAATGAATATCCTATTATATTAGGTGACTTTTTATTTTCAGGCATAATAATGTCATTGCTTTATCATTAATATAATGATTCATTTATTGTAAGGTGATACGTCTTAATCTCCATTCATTAAGAAATATTTTGATAATATACACATTATTCTTTAATACGGTGTATAATTATTCCTTTTTTGTTTTATTTAATTCAATGGTTTTTAAATTGGGTTTTTTATAAAGATAGTTCCACTAAACAACATAAATGAATTATTTCTAACGTATGCGGTGACAACCATCATTTCTGCCACTATGACCAATTTTTTGTAATTGGATTCTACAATAAGGCATAACATTTTTAAATAGAAATGTAAATATAATAATCTTTTTTTATATATTGTGGACTGAAAATGGTTCTAAGAATATATTTATTATATGAATATTTCAAAATTATTTATTATTATTGTAATTTGGATATATTAATTTTATTTTCTGTTTGTTCATATAATATGATTATGTTATGGTTAGTTGTAATAGATTGTGTATAGAGGTGGTTATATGATAAAATAATTTTGGTTGAGCCCGTTATAGCTCTCCAAAATGTTGGGTAACGTAGCAGTGGTAAACATTAAGGTTTCTCCTTAGAGATTTGGGGAATATACTGCGATCTGTATTCCAAATGTAACCTTGATGGTTACTCCCCATGTAGTAGTGAATGGTACAGTGTAAGTCTGTTAGGTATTCTGCATGTTACCTTTATGGATTATGATTTATTTCATTTATTCAATAATCAGAAGATTTCATGTGTTATGTCAATGAGTATATTTTTTAACAGTGAAAATTATGATTTGGTGAAAATGTTTTCATGGGTGTTAAATATTCATTTACTAATGGTTTTATTACGAATTTTATTTTCTGTATTGAGTTTTTAATGGTCATCCCATGTTTTTGAAATCTATTCCACATGGTATAAGGATGATTAAGAGAATTGAAGAAGTATATAAGATTTTTATCAAGAAAAATAAATAAACTTTTGTTTAATGTGTTTACTTTAGTGAAAAAATTGATTCCAAGTGTAACTGTCCACATTTCAAGTTTGGGTCAATTATTTAATAGTTCTGTGATAATTCTATAAAAATATTAACCTGAAAAGATCCTTGAAGTGAATTATGGTCAAATTATTTTCGTAACTCAATATTATGTAATGATTATGGTCGAGGCCTTATAATATTTATTTCTTACAGATGAAAATTCATTAATTATTATTGTCTCTATATTAATGGTTCAATTTAGTATTACCTATTACATTTCAGCATAATAATGGCTTTATGGATGCATCCCTTATTAGAGTTTGTTAGTGAAAATTATGATCAGATGGGTCCCTCTTAAAATTCAATAGGGAGGTTATAGGGTAGGATTTAGGGTTTTTATTGTGTGTTTGATTACAATACAACATTATAGGTTTTGATCCTGACTCAATTCACGGGGTTTTTATTCTATGTTTATAGTATCATTTATTTTTGATCATTTCTAAAATCTATAAAATTGATAAATTTTTATTAATTATATATAAAAAATATTATAAATTCAAATTACATATTGAAATTACTTAAATATGAAATTTTTTTAATATGATTTTTTAAAATCATGAAATAATCACCTCAAAGTCATAAAATAATGTGTTTTTATAATTTTTCTAAATAATTTAATTTCCAAAATAATATAATATTTTATATCATATATCAACAAATATTTTCCAGAATTGTAAAATGATATATTAGTTGATTACATTATTTTATAATAGTACATTTGAGTTTTTTTATATCTATAATTAATATGTAATATTAAAAAATATTATTTTTAAAAGATCATGAATGATTTTTCAAAATTTAAACTTAATTTATAAATTATTATGGGATTTTTATAAAATATTAATTGTCTCATTAGTATAATTTTATTTTCATAAAAAAATCATAAATATTTATGATAAACATTTCCATATTATTTTTGTGTATATGTTTTTTAATTTTTGATATAAAATTAACAAAATAGACAAATAAATGGCTAAATATGATTAAAAAGTGATGTCATTATAGCATAAACATGAAAAAAATATATCCTTTTTATAATAATTACATATATAGCGTAAAAATTTATATTTCAAACACTTATGACATATAAGTATATTATTTCAACTATTGGTGAATAATTATTTTTATATTGAACATTAAAACTCAAAATACAACTCCTACTTATGTATTTATACCAATTAAACAGCATTCAAATAACCAAAAAAATATAAACCTATTTTATTAGATCATACCGGATTACTCCTCTTAATAGTTTTAGCTATCTTATGGAAATTTTATAGTCACTCATTCCCAAGGATTCTAGGAATTATTCACTTATGAGTGATGTAATCTTTATAGAATCAGTAACATTGTGTTTGCTTCATTTCATTAATATATTCTTGTATTCTGAATTCCTTTAAAGAAAATACTCCCAAATCTAATTAATGAGAACATTTACATGATATCAATGTTAGTATGCATTTTGGAAATAGTTATAATATATATATAATATATATATATATATATATTATTTCTCTCTCTCCTTTGTTGCATCCTTATAAGTTTTGTTCAATCAATAAAAATATAAATCCATTCTTTATATATAACAAAATTCTAGAATAATTGGTGCAACTCATATATCATATATATATATATATATAATATTTTAGACATAATTAAAAAAAATTTATTAAAAAGGATTGTATTTAGATAAAAAAAATTAGTTAAAAAAATATATATTGACATATTTTGAAATTAAAAAAACTCTTACTAAAAATATTTTGTTGTAATTAATGATATAATTTAATTTAATCTAATTAAAAATAATTCTCTATTTATATGTTATTTAATATTAGTTGGATATTATTATGATCCCTTGGGAAATGTCAAACACATATGTAGGGGTGAACTAGTTTTGTATGACATATTATTAGTTAGAACATTTTCATTTTATTATAAATGCATATCTTTATTGAATATATATGTAACACATTCTATCCCTCTAGTTATCATTCATGTAATGTTCAATTCAAAATCACAAAACATGGGAGTGCATGATTTCACGATGGGTTTCCCCTCCATGATATATGAGTACATGCCTAGTTTCATTGTGTTGATATCCCACTCAAACAATTCTATTTTTTTTTTAAAAATATCATGAAATTGTATATCATAATAATATTATTTTGGCAACCAACCATGTGCAATCAAATATCTATCTTATAGTTATTTAAATTATATATTTAGCTTATAACATATTAATACGTATCAAAAATGAATCCACGTATCTATCAATGAATGTATTAACCTTACCCCTTTCCTCAATATCCAACAATCTGATTGGATACCCCATTTTATTCTTCTTAGCTTACAATATATGAAATTTATAGGCTATTCTTCACAATATTCTAAATATTCTACATAACTGATAAGTAGTAAATAATTTTTCATGGTATTTTATCCATATAATTTACTTATTCTGAAAAACATGAGATAAACCATAGTTGTTGAAATAGAATTGTTGAATCATTGGCTTACATAATATAAAAATATGATTATAGGGGTTTTCCTCTGTTCAATTGATAAACATGGTCTTCATTAGAATTTCAATAAATTACTTCATCTCATTTTTTCTCAACTAAAAGGATATTCCATGATAGTGGATGTGTTTCCTTTATATATCTTTTTTTTAAACCATCCACACATTTTTCATTTTCAAACTAAACCACATTTTGGGATAGTGGGAACCACACAAACACACGCACACACACAGAATTCAAAGAAAATTCATCCAAAATAAATATTAAAACATAAACTGATGAACAAATACATTATTAAAACATGAATTCAGGTGGGATTTGAAACTCAATATTAAAAACAACAAATCTTGGTTGAAACCCAAGGAGATATTGATTAGAACATCAGAGAATGTCATGTCACAGCCTTCATGATTTCCAAATATCATTGTCATCATCCTAACACCACCATAATCTAATTCTAGAGAATGTATTTCGAGAAGTAAAACCACACCATCGATGTATCAAGAAAAGATCCCAAATATTCAAGATGAACATGTTTAGAAAACATTGAAACAAACCTAAAACAAACCATTGTAGCTGAAGAAGATTCCTTACCTTTACAAAGAATCTTTTCCACACTAAATCCTCTATATAGAGTCGAATACATATAACAAATAGAAACATAGGACATCATAAAAAAAACAAAATAATGAACCAATCGTATAATTAAATCGCCACACCGGAATTAGGGGGACCAACCTGCAAAGCCCAAGCTGACCGATGAAAGAAGAGTGACCCCAAAGAACCATCAACGAATGCTAAAAATAAGATAAACCCAGACAAAACACCAATAAAGGTTACCCCCTATAACTCTGATGACCTCCGATCCCACATCACAAAACCTCACTATCACCCACTCTTATTTATCCTCAAAGTGGTGAATATATACATGATTCTAATGTAGGGAACAAAGAGGACATTGAACCTGTCATGACCTGTCCTCGGGGCCCATGTTGTGACTACCCCAAGCCCACCTTCCATAGGCCAGGGGCTGGCGACTAGCACCAAGGCGTAAATCCCGGTAAAAAGGGAAGGCATTGCCTTTGTAAAGTAAACAAACACCACAGAGCAAGAAAGCAGTAGAAGTAAACACTAAGTAAAAATAGAGTACAACTGTAAGTGCGGAAAGTAAGTGGGCCAGTATAGAAACCCAAACTGAATGTAAATTACAACTTAAAAGGGAAAACAACAACTGAAAGGTAAAGCCGCAACAACGAGCTATCCACTGGAAATCCCACATGAAGGGTGGGTACAGAAAAGCATCCACTGCTCCTTGGGTCCAGCCTACCGCTCCGAATACGTACCGCCCTGTGGTCCCCCTCCAGGTACCGTCCTGCTCCGCAAGCCTCCACCACGATCAGCGCTGTCTGTCGTCTACAACCAACACAACGTAGTGCGGACATAGCTCGTGCAGGTGTGAGTATAAGCTACTCATTAGGGACCTCGAGACCCCCGAAGGTCTCCCATAATCCAAAAAGGATGAACCACAAAGGAAAGGTAAATCACGAAGTAACATCCGAAACTGCTTAGGTATATGCCCATACATATACCTAAGTCATCAATTCTGATACTCTCCAACCTCCGAGCCCAAGTACAACCGAGTCCACATAGGAAAGCAAAACGTAAATCCACACAGGATAACACGACACAATCCACATAGGAAAGCAAAACGTAAATCCACATTGGATAGCAAACAGGATTCAACTCACACAGGATATACTTCTTCGTAAGACGATAGAGATGATGAGATGTAGCCACTGATTCATCAAGTCGTCGGACCCACAAAGGATTGGTAGGTACTAACCCCCGTAATGAACCACATAGGATCGATCATGAAGTTGAAACCATAGCTATATGAAAACTCCTTCTCCATCAAGTACAGTGGTTATTCCACTACAACCAAGCGCTTCCCTCCAACCTTGGACTGCTGTAGTACTCCACCAATCGAGTACTATGGGCCTGCTGCTACAACCAAGCACTTCCCACCATGGGTCTGCTGCTACAACTAAGCGCTCCCCCTCATAGCCTCTAGAGGTACTCATTCTGTTGAGTACCACAGGTTATCCGCTACAACTAAGCGCTCCTCCGTCGTGGGTCTACCGCTACAACCAAGCGCTCCCCCATGCTGCTACAACCAAGTTCTCCTCCGTCGTGGGTCTGCCGCTACAACCAAACGCTCCCCCTCATAGCCTCTAGAGGTACTTCATCTGTTGAGTACTACGGGTCTGCCGCTACAACCAAGCGATCCTCCAACATGGGTCTGCTGCTACAACCAAGCGCTTCCCACTGGGCTATCCGTAACACACCGAGTCGTTCGATCAACAGTCGTCAAGTCTCAACCGGCTCTAGGGCTTCCGCACACAGTATGCTTGTTCCGGGAGGGTCCACTCCATGATCCAAGAGGTCGATGCATCAACTGACATGTAGTACGGAGTTGATGTATCCCAAGATGTACCATAGTGGTCACTGCCGAAAACACGGAGGATTCCCGTACTGTTTTCATCATCGTCGCAGTCGCAGCGAGATCTAGGGTTCCCGCACATAGCAAGCTCGATCAGAAGGGTCCGCTCCACATGCCTAGAGGCTGATACATCAACTCACACATAGTCCAGAGTTGATGTATCAAAAAGATCCATATTGACAACTGGAACTCAACGTCGCAGATGGCGCGTCAATCGGACACCCAGTCTGAGAGTTATTGGCTTTTTCATCCTAGGGGCCCGGTTGGTTTTTAAGGAAAAACCAACCCGACCATACTCTACCTACGTCCAAACCTCAGATAGAGTAAGCCAAAAGATCTGTCTCACTAAGAGGAAACCAACAAATTCTACGGCACGTCAATCGGATGTTCGTAGCTCAATATATGAGTGTTTCCGCTCCGAGGGCCCGGTTGGTTTCGTGTATGAACCAACCCGGCCGAACTCAACGTAATCCGAAACCTTGATTGTTATATACCGAAACGACCGACTTGTTCCAAGGATCATGTCGTCGCTGACGGCGCGTCGATCGGAGGTTCGTAGCCCGAGTTATGGGCAATTGAACCCAAAAAGTCTGAAAACGGGGGTTTTGGGCCCGGACCGACCCGGCTCGAGACCCACTGGGTCGGCCCGAACCAGAAAGACCCGACCTGGGTCCGTGTCGACTCGGTCCAGCTGGGCGCGGCCCGGACCAGCGACCCGCGTGCTGGGCGCGCTGGTCGGTGCTCGGCCCAGACCGGCGACCCGCATTGATGGCCGGCCGGGGGATTCAATTCCCCAGGCTTCTCCCTGTGCAGCCGACCTGACTTGGCCGGCCGGTTCCTTCTCAACTGGACCGGCGATGGTCGGTCCCCTTCCAGCTCCGACGCCGGCGGCCAGGTACCGGCCGCCGGTCACCCTGCTCCGCCGCGGCCCGGAACCGGCCGCGACCCTTGTCATCCGTCGCGGCGTGACAGCGCCGCACCCCTCCGCCGCAGCCCCAGTACCGGCCGCGGTGTCTTCGGTTTTGTTTGACGCGGTGCGACGGCGTCTCGTCCTTGATCAACTTCATGGCGCGGCGCGACGGCGCCGCAAAGTACTTGTCGTGCGATTTCCGCATGGTGCGACGGCCCCACGCCATTCCGTCCAAACCACAATGTATCAACAAGGATAAAGAGGATGGTCAGCCGTGTTTGTGCGGTCCGGCCTCCTCTCGTTAAACGATAACATTTAGTCGAATACCCAATAAGATCGACAAACTAGAATCATAAATGGAAATAATTAAATAAAATAAGTCCCCTACTTGATAAAAGAGATAACGAACGTCGGCGTCGCGAAGCGAGGATTCAAAGACATTGACGGAGATTTCGTCACGGAAAACTGTTGGGGAAGAGACGTCGCAGAAGAATAATGTCATGGAAGAAGACGTCGCGTCGCGGGTCGGTGTCACGGAAGACGGTCTCCGAGGGCTCGGCGCTCCACGTCGGAGATCGTTCGTTCTTCGCGTTCATCATCAAAGGGAATGAAGAACTCAAGACTTCCTTAGCTTTTTTCCCAAAAGCTATCAAACAACTAAACACCAACCCAAATAAAATAAGTTCTCAACTTATTTTATTAACAAAACAAGGCTTTTGAAATTCAAGAGTTTGAATTTCAAAAACTTACATTTAACTCACCACATTAATTCCATATGTTTGAAAAACTTATGTTAACCACATTAATAGTGAGTTGAGGGGGGGTTAAAGGATATGAAGAGGTGGGGTTCGTGTGGGCCCCCCCACCCTCATAACCTCCCAAGGGAGGTTGGGTGGTTACACAACTTCCATCCAAAGGATTAAACACTTAGAGTAAAAATAAAAATTGTAGAATAATTATAAAATAAACTTCCACAATTTTTATCGTCAACTCTCGTGAAAACGCAACTCCAGAACAGGTGTTCCTAAGCAATTACCGGCGCTACGGTTTCAACGGCGCCCTCGGAATTCGATTCCAGGCATCGCTTCAAATGTTAGAAAAACCCGCTCGTTCGTTCACTGAACGTACCTGATCCAAACTTCGGAAAATGATTCCGGGCACACCGGGCCTCGGAATCAGGTGCCGTCTGAAACTGTGTTCCTGTAAAATTCCAAAGAAAATTAAGAAAAAAATTTCTTTGAATTTTATGGGTCTTTACATTACTCTCACCACAGGAATTTATGTCCCCTTAAAGCTTCACTACAAACATAGGGATACAAAGGCGGTACTGAGCACACATCTGAGCCTCCAGCTCCCAAGTGCACTCCTGGAGGTTCTCGTGCTGCCATCTGATGCGAACAAGAGGAATCGATCATCCACGTAGGACCCGCTCCTGTCGATCCTCGATCTCCACCGGGATCTCCACAAAGGTCGCCCCATCATCAACGTCCAGCTCCCCAAGGTCAATGTTGTGTGTCAGGTCATGCACGTATCTCCTCAGCTGAGATACGTGGAAGACGTCATGCACTCGGTGCAACTGAGGTGGTAGAGCCAGGCGATAAGCCACCATTTCAATCCTGATGAGGACTTGGAATGGTCCGATGAAGCATGGAGACGACTGCCGCCTCAGCCAAATCTCTGTAATCCACATCGAGGTGAGACATTCCAGAAGACGTGGTCGCCATCCTCGATCTCTGGTGGCCTCCGCCTTCTGTCAGCACAAGTATTTTGCCGGCTATGAGCTGTCCTCATCCGCTCATGGATGACTTGGACCTTTATGGTCCTACAAGAGCTGCTGAGATTTCTTCTTTGGCGATAAGAGAAATCCGCTCTCATCCCCTAGATGAACCATGTTCTTCTCCTAATACAGTGAATCCCGACATGGATGATACTAATCCATACCAAGGATGACGTCGTAAGGCCTCGACGCTACTACCAAGAGATCCAACTGTTAATCTCACCTCCAAGGGTTGAGTCACACTGTTGGTATCAGTGTGTGGTAACTGGGTCTCCTCCAGTAGATGTATCACAAGTGAGGGTCAAAAAACAGTCTAAACTGGAACCTCTTAGTAACAACACAAAAGAGGAAAGGAATGAAAACATCACAAAGGTATGCATCTTTTTTTATTGCAGCTCATAATACAAAGACACTACACAACAGCAACAAGGAACTAGAAGTACAAAAGACATATCCACTAGTTCCGCTCCTGTCCATCTACTCCCAGATCTCCATGATCGAAGGCCTCAGCTGCTTGAAGCTGAGCTCTCCCATGTCCAACAACTCCCTGTGGTCAGGGTGGACCTCCTGGTGGTGGTGGTGGCAACACCTCAAAGAGTCGTCCACCTCCCGCTTCATGGCCATCTCCCCTGCCACGGTCTCCTGCTCCATGCGATCCGCCTCGATCGAACCTCTGCCTCTGCCTGGGAGGTCCTTCGTTCATCTGCTGGTCATCCGTATGGCGGGTCGGACAGTCACGAGCCATGTGACCAACCTCGTCGTAGGAGTAACACAGTCCTCCTATGTTAAGTCGTTGTCCACCCTGGGTTCCTCGCACAATCAATCATGTGTCACGCGGTTGACCACCGGTAGGTCTAGTCCTCTTGGACCCCTGCGTCATCTGTCTACTCTCCACTGCAGAAGACTCTGCCGCATGCCGGCTAGTGGTGGGTCCTGCTGCTGGAGACTGCTCAGTAAGGAAACTCTCCACTAAGAGGGCTCACTCCAACACTCTTGTCTGTGTCGGAATGCTTTGAGAAACAACTAAAGCTATGATCTCTCACCTGAGCCCATTATCGAAGGTTCGGGCCCTGAAGAATGGGTCTCGTACCAAGTCTGTGGAATAGCGCGAGAGATCAGTAAACCTCGCCGCGTACTGGGCTACTGTCATGCTACCCTGCCACAGCTGTAGTAGCTCCTGGATGCGCACCACTCGGAGGGTGGCTGGGACGAACTCTGAGCGGAAAAGGCTCTCAAAGTATGTCCAAAGGAGTAATGACTCGTCGTGCCCCTGGAGCATCAAGCTCCACCATCTGCTTGTTGCCGCATGCAGGAGGATCGCTGCAAGGACAACCATAAGGTCTGCTGGTGTCCTCACTAACTGAAAAACTCGTACAACCACCTCCAGCCAGTCCTCTGCTGCCTGGGGGTCCATCTCCCCATGGAGCCTGGGTGGTCGCTGGCACTGGAACTCATGAAGTGCACTAAGGGGACGTGCATCGTCAGCGGCCGAGGCTGGAAGCATCGGTGGCTCGGCGGGTACTGGTACCGCTGGTGCCTATCCTGTCAAAGGGACTTGTACCAAGGCCTTGTCGCTCGGTGGGCTGTCGTCACGCTCGACTCTCGGAACCCTAGCTAGCTGCCATAATGGGGCCATCTTGAAAAAGAAACAGGTGCGCCACGGTCAGAACAATATACCTGGTGAGCTGACACAAAGCAATCACAAATAAAACTTGAAACACACAGGCAATAAATGTTTTCGTGCATTAAGCCGGAAATCAGAAGTCAGGGTCCTGGTGTACGGATTCGTCAGCCACCACACCAACACTGGACTCCCTGGACTGATAACCAAACCCAATACGCTTAACACTATTGCTTCACATAGAAAAGATCAGAGTTCGAGGTAGAACCGAACTCCTCTGATACCAATTTGTCACGACCCGTCCTCGGGGCCCGTGCCGTGACTACCCCAAGCCCGCCTTCCATAG
Source organism: Viscum album (assembly GCA_963277665.1). NCBI lineage: Eukaryota > Viridiplantae > Streptophyta > Magnoliopsida > Santalales > Viscaceae > Viscum > Viscum album. The sequence goes on along the minus strand of OY728161.1, from coordinate 573,063,233 downwards.
GCCAGGGGCTGGCGACTAGCACCAAGGCATAAATCCCGGTAAAAAGGGAAGGCATTGCCTTTGTAATGTAAACAAACACCACAGAGCATGCAAGCAGTAAAAGTAAACACTATGTAAAAACAGAGTACAACTGTAAGTGCGGAAAGTAAGTGGGCTAGTATTCAAACCCAAACTGAAAGTAAAGTACAACTCGAAAGGGAAAACAGCAACAGAAAGGTAAAGCGGCAACGACGAGCTATCCACTGGGAATCCCACCTAAACGGTGGGTTCAAAAAAGCCTCCACTGCTCCTCGGGTCCAGCCTACCGCTCCGAGTACGTCCCGCCCAGTGGTCCACCTCCAGGTACCGTCCTGCACCGCAAGCCTCCACCACGATCAGCACTGTCTGTCGTCTGCAACCAACACAACGTAGTGCGGGCATAGCCCGTGTAGGGGTGAGTATAAGCTACTCATTAGGGACCCCGAGACCCCCGAAGGTCTCTCAGTATCCACAAAGGATGAACCAAAAAGGAAAGTTAAATCACGAAGTAACATCTGACACTGCTTAGTTATATTCCCATATATATACCTAAGTCATCAATTCCGATACGCTCCAACCTTCGAGCCCAAGTACAAACCAGTCCACACAGGAAAGAAAAACGTAAATCCACACAGGATAGCACGACACAATCCACATAGGAAAGAAAAACGTAAATCCACATAGGATAGCAAACAGGATTCAGCTCACACAGGATATACTTCTTCGTAAGACGATAGAGATGATCAGATGCAGCCACTGATTCATCTAGCCGTCGGACCCACAAAGGATCGGTAGGTACTAACCCCCGCAATGACCCACATAGGATCGATCATGAAGTTGAAACCATATCTATAGGGAAAATCCTTCTCCATTAAGTAAAGTGGTTATGCCGCTACAACCATGCGCTTCCCTCTAACCTTGCACTGTTGTAGTACTCCACCAATCGAGTACTATGGGCCTGCTGCTACAACCAAGCGCTTCCCACCATGGGTATGCTTCTACAACCAAGCGCTCCCCCTCATAGACTCTAGAGGTACTCCTTATGTTGAGTACCATGGGATATCCTCTACAACCAAGCGCTCCTCCGTCGTGGGTCTGCCGCTACAACCAAGCGCTCCCCCATGCTGATACAACCAAGCGCTCCTCCATCGTGGGTCTGCCGCTACAACCAATCGATCCCCCTCATAGCCTCTAGAGGTACTTATTCCTTTGATAACCGCGGGTCTGCCACTACAACCAAGCACTCCTCCGCCGTCGGTCTGCTGCTACAACCAATCGCTTCTCACTGGGATATCTGTAACACACTGAGTCGTTCGATCAGCAGTCGTCAAGTCTAAACTGGCTCTAGGGTTTCCGCACACAGCATGCTGGTTCCGGGACGGTCCACTCCACGAGCCAAGAGGTCGATGCATCAACTGACATGTAGTCCGGAGTTATTGTATCCCAAGATGTACCGTAGTGGTCACTGCCGAAAACAGGGAGGATTCCCGTACTATTGTCATTATCGTCGCAGTCGCAGCCAGTTCTAGGGTTCCCGCACACAGTAAGCTCGATCGGAAGGGTCCGCTCCACGTTCCGAGAGGCTGATACATCAACTGACACATAGTCCAGAGTTGATGTATCCAAAAGTTCCGTATCGACAACAGGAACTCAATGTCCCAGACGGCGCGTCAGTCGGACGCCCGGTCTGAGAGTTATTGGCTTTTTGTCCGAGGGGCCCGGTTGGTTTTTAAGAAAAAACCAACCCGACCGTACTCCACCTGCATCCAGACCTCGGGCGGAGTAAGCCAAAAGATCCGACTCACTAAGAGGAAACCAAAAAAGTTGACGGCACGTTAATCGGACATCCGTAGCACAAGATATGAGCGTTTCCGCTCCGAAGGCCCGGTTGGTTTCAGGTACGAACCAACCCGGCCGAACTAAAAGTAATCTGAAACCTTGAGTACGATATACCAAAACGACCGACTCATTCCAAGGATCATGTCGCCACTGACGAAGCGTCGATCGGAGGTCCGTAGCCCGAGTTATGGGCAATTGAACCCAAACGGTCCTAACACGGGGGTTTCAGGCTCGGACCGGCGACCCGATCGCTGGGCGCGCTGGTCGGTGCTCGGCCAAAACGGCCGAGCCGTTTTTGGCTCGCGCGCGGGGGGGGGGGGGGGGGGGGGGCTGCCCCCTCAGTTTCTTGTAACTGCGGCCCCTTGATTGGGGCCACATTGATGGCCGGCCGGGGGATTCAATTCCCCCGGCTTCTCCCTGTCCGGCAGACCCGACCTGGCCGGCCGGTTCCTGCTCAACGGGACCATCAATTGTCGGTCCCCTTCCAGCTCCGACGCCGGTGGCCCAGTACCGGCCGCCGGTCACCCTGCTCCGCCGCGCCCCTCCGCCGCGGCCCTGGTACCGGCCGCAGTGTCTTCGGTTTTCTTCGACGCGGCAGGACCGCGTCGCGTCCTTGATCAACATCACGGCGCGGCGCGACGGCGCCGCGAAGTACTTGTCGTGCGATTTCCGCGTGGTGCGACGGCACCATGCCATTCCGTCCAAACCACAAAGTATCAACAAGGATAAAGAGGAGGGTCGGCCATGTTTGTGTGGTCCGGCCCCCTCTCGTTAAACGATAACATTTAGTCGAATATCCATGAAGATCGACAAACTATAATCATGAACTGAAATAATTAAATAAAATAAATCCCCTACTTGATAAAAGAGATGAGGAACGTCAGCGTCGCGAAGCGAGGATTTGTAGATGTTGATAGAGATTTCGTCGCAGAAACTCATGACAGAAGAGACGTCGTGGAAGAAGAACGACGTGGATGAAGACGTCGTGTCGCGGGTCGGTGTCGCGGAAGACGGTCTCCAAGGGCTCGGCGCTCCACGTCGGAGATCATTCATTCTTCGCGTTCTTCGTCAAAGGGAATGAAGAACTCAAGACTTCCTTAGCTTTTTTCCCAAAATCTCTCAAACAACTAAACACCAACCCAAATAAAATATGCTCTCAACTTATTTTATTAACACAACAAGGCTTTTAAAATTCATGAGTTTGAATTTCAAGAACTTACATTTAACTCACCACATTAATTCCATAAGTTTGATAAACTTATGTTAACCACATTAACGGTGAGTTGAGGGGGGGTTAGAGGATATGAAGATGTGGGGTTCGTGTGGGCCCCACCACCCTCATAACCTCCCAAGGGGGGTTGGGTGGTTACCCAACTTCCATCCAAAGCATTAAATAGTTAGAGTAAAAATAAAAATTATAGATTAATTATAAAATAAACTTCCACAATTATTATCATCAACTCTCGTGAAAACGCATCTCCGGAACAGGTGTTCCTAAGCAATTACTGGCGCTATGGTTCTATCAGTGCCCTCAGAATTTGATTCCGAACACCGGTTCAAAATTTAGAAAAACCCACTCGTTCGTTCACTGAACGTACCCAAGCCAAACTTTGGAAAATGATTTCGGGCACACCGGGCCTCGGAATCAGGTGCCGTCTAAAACTGCATTCTTGTAAAATTCCAAAGAAAATTAAGAAAAAAATTTCCTTTAAATTTACGAGCCTTTATAGAACCAGAAATATGCCATGATGACATGGAAGGAATCCTGAAACAATGAAAGGCTCATGTCGGAGTGCCATGAGAATAGACAACCAAAAAACCACAAAATCCCAAACCCTTATAGAATCCTCACATCAGATCCGACCTAGAATGTCGCATGAGAACCATCTGTTAGAGTAGGGGAGCAACCATTGGCCCCAACAGAAAAAAAATTTACTGACCTTCAAACAGGGAAAGAAGATTGAAATATAGGTTAAAAGCGGGGAAGAGTGGAAGGGTAGTATTTAGATGTGCAGCACCACCAATACCAAATCGTAGGGTTTCAAGAGGAATCCCTAGGAGGGGTGGAGAGGGAGAGGGGATAGATAGTAGAGAATGTTCTCTCCTCTCATCCATACCTCTTATTTTCCCATTTATATCAACTATAGGCACAAAATTTCACATCAATATTAATTCCATATTAAAATATAAAAATATAATTAATTTTCAATAGTATATATTCTTTATTATTCAAATATAAACCATAGTAACATATAATATTTAGATATCGGTGTGACATAAGCATAATTTCTCCTCCAATCTTCCATAGAAATTAAAAATTCATTAAATTTATTCAAATACTTCAAATTAATATATTTTTCATAATCTATTCTAGAATGTATGTTCACAGAAAAGTAGTCATGGTAATACACCTCACATTATGGTGTGAGGAAAATATGAAATTCAATTAAATTTTAAAATTAGTGGTGTCACACCACATCTCATAGTGTAATATGTTCCCAAATTACAATACACTGTTATTCTAGTATTATATTCAAAATAATCTTTGTTTATCATTTGTTCATTATAATTTCATCTCCTTATACATTTTTAAAAATAGATTTTAATTCTAATAACCTTAATATATAATAAATGGAGATATTTGTATCATTATTTGGTATAATCTTCATTAGAACATTTTATTCATAAAATATAATAAATTTTTTATTAGTTATTGACCCATACCAAATTTTTTATGATACTTATGAACATATGAAATAAAATTAATAGGGTTATATATGACTCTTATGATGTAGTCAAATGATTTTTATATACGATTTCTATTATCATCATTATATTTTACATGCCCTAAATAACTCTTATGAAATTAATATGTCTCTTTTAGATTTCACAGATGGTAATTATAGAATTCATATAACACTTATTGAAATCAATGGATCCATTTCATTTAAAAAAATAAATCTTGTAATCCATCATAAGGTTTAATGATCCTTATGAATAATTTAATATAACCCTTATCATTTTGAGTTGGTATCTTTCATTTATCATATTTTAATATTAATAATTCATATATCGTCTATTTAACATCATATAAATTGCATATATTTTTTATTATTTCTAATCTGTTATCTTGACTCACATGATCTAGATAAATATACCTTTGGAATCATTTTATATAATAATTTTTTATTTTTAGGTGTTTATTAAAAGAAAAAGTAAGTATTAATATGATGTCACTATCATTAACAATTATATATCTTTATAATTTTTTGACATCTCAAATTTTCTCATAGTCCTCTTTCGTATCATAAATTACTATTCATTATTCCGTAATATCATCATTTGTATCATTTTCTAAATTTCATCGAACATCATCAAATTCTTATTAAATATTATTTCCTTTTTAGGGATTTAATAATATATATAAGAATATTAGTCATCACTAATTTTATAATAAAAAATGATTAGATTTGATCTAACCATAGGTTTTCTTTCTTTTTTAACACGTTGATGGAACTCCACAACCAAATGTTTTATAGAGATATATCGTTCGATAATTATGAATACTCAATAGAACATTCATTTTCCTTCAAAATTTCAATAAAACATTATTCATATATAAAATTAAATAGATTTATTATAACATATTTTATAAAAATAAATTAATCATCAATTTTAAGTATTTTCTCAAATTAAACACCTTAAAAAAATTCTATTAATAAATAGATATAATAGAATCTCTAATGACAATATCATATTCGGCTATTAAAATCATTGACTACATATTTGAATAAAAAACCCCATACTTATTAATTATCCTTTAATATAGGAGAAATTATGAAAACTTTTAATTGTTTTCCATTGATATATAAAATGTGATTATAAAAACTAACATCCAATCTTAATAGTGCTTCAATAGTTCTCATTTATTATTTACATCTCAACTGATATTATCAATGGTAATTCAGAACTCCATCTATCATCCATGTTCATTATCATAAAAACATATTTAAGTATTTCATATTAACATCATTTTCAATTTTAAATAACTATGACACAAATATAAAATGGTATTTCTTAATCTCCCATATTTTAGTTTTTTCAATTTTATTAATTAAAATAGAATTTCAAAATGTATCTTGACATTATTCATTATTTTCCACAATAGTAGACATATTGAAAATAAAAATTGTATCTTTAGGTAAAATGGTATAAATTCACAAAAACAAATGTTCCCAATAATTATTACATTATATTTATACAAAATACATGCTTACTATAAAAAATGATGTTAAAATGTAGAAAACAATGTTGTTTATAAAATAACTGAATATAAAACCACCCGAAAAAATTTATTCATTTTAGGGAGATTTAAATTTATTCATGATGATTAAAAAGTATAAAATATAATTAATTTTAACTTTAATAGATTAAAATCATACATTAATACCAACACATATATTTTAAGAATTTGAAATAGTGATAATGTTAATACATAGAAATATTCAATTGATCTTCTTCAATAATATATATTTTTCATTTCACTTATTTTCTAAACTTCTCCACCACATTATCATAATATGATAATGTTAAAAAATGACGAGATAATATAAAGACATATCATTTCAATTAATTACATAAAAAATTCTTGATTTCCAAATTTTCTTATATTGATATCTCTAGATGATTCTAAATTCTATCCCCATCATGACATCAAGAGATTAACTCAGTATCCACATTCCAATGGTCGATATTTTATATTATTTTTTTGGAATAAAAATTATAATGATCACAACTAAGATGTTTAATTTATTATATATTTCTCAATTTTATTGCATGAACATATTAATTAGACCCTAAGAACTAGCATCACATTAAATTCCAAACATATAATGAACACATAGAATACATGTGAATAAGGTGGAACTATTTTTGACTTTAATAAGAGTGGGAATTTTACGAATTTATTCAAAAATATATATTTTTTCTTACACTCCATGTTTTTTTGAACACTACATATGTGAAATTTGGATTTGTAAGGATTGAATTATTGGAATCATTTTTTTGTTTCTCTTCTCATCTATTTTATTATGTGGGACCGTATTTTTTACCCCAACAAACATATATCATTCCTCTCCTAGTGTATGTTCTATCTAAATTAGAATCTATATTTTATCTACAAGCATTAAGAAATATAAATTTGAATCATGACTGTCATACTTTCACATACCACGTAGCTCCGCATGGAGACATATGTTATCCCCTTCCCAAACCCTTTCATAATGTTTTATTTATTTATATGTTATTAAAAATTTATCATTATCACATTCCTTCAATTATGACTTCTCCAATTATGTTCATTATCCAACTAATTCTATCAAATTATTTTAATACCCTTGGAATGATGATCTGACTTCTTGGAATATAAACACAATTTCTATGTAATACTCTTCTCAAAATTTATTATTTATTCTCTTGAGATTATTTTTTGTCACATCATCTTGCTTCCACCTATGCTAATGTCACAGATTATTTTCATATGTTTGTGGCATAGCCTCTTATTCCATAATCATTTCATCTCCTCCTTTTTAGTGAATTATTATAAAGGGGAATATTTTTTATATTTTCAAAACTAACTACTTTTTACCATCACCAAGGGTAGTCTCTCCGTTCATCATCTATTTATATTTAATTATCACTTGAGATATTCTCACTTTATATCGTTTTGAAAAATTATTTGTTTCTTTATAACAATATTGTTCTTTAATTTTACCTATCTTATTTCAAATACATCATATACTATCCACATATATATTGGAGTCGAATATATTATAATTTTTTTTTATGATTAATAAACATGTATCCCTACCCTAATATAATATTCATTGGTTTTATTTTATTTTATATATATTTATAACAAGAAATAATCCTTTGATTCAACATTTAATATGACCATTAGTATCCATCTACAAATTATTTCTTCATATTTGTTGTAAGAAATCTCAATTTTATTCCGTTCTATTTTTCGTAAACTATATAATTATAGTAACATATAGTGAAAAATTTGTAATTTACATTCTCATTTCCTTTATAGATATTTTTTTTTGTAGCTCAATAATATATTTCACTCTTTCTAGAAAATATTCATTTTAAACATGTGTAGTACATTAAAGAATAATTTTTTAAAAATAGTGTAATTTGAATGATGGACAGTTTTTTATTAAGTTACTAGAGGTTGGTAACTATATCATATTACAGATTATTTATATCGAATAGAAGTATTCTATCACAATGAATATCAATATATGTATATATATAAGTATGAAATTTTTATCCTATGGTGGATAATCCCCATAAACTACTTCTAAATTTTACAATTTATCATCACACTCATGAAATATAGTATTTTGGATGTTTTTCTACTACTACCATGATTGATTTTTGTCTTTAATTTCCTTCATAATCATCTCATCATATTCTTCTTATATTAGGATATTTTTTTATAATGAATTATACTCTATAATAAAACAATATTTGATCCCTAACTTAGTATCCTTGATAAAATAAATTTAAATGCATGAACCTATTCTTCAATCCCATTCATCGATTATTCTATCGATAGAATCATATTAGAAAACTCATTCTCAAATTTTGATAATTTATATTCAATCTATGTATTAATGAAATATATTTATCCTAGTATTTTAGAGATATTTTCATAAATCATCTCCATTTTTTCAAAAAATGTCTTAAAATTGTATTAATCTGTATTGGGAAAGGTGATATATTCCTCTATTTTCGTAAAATATACCATAATAAAAGATACTATAACTATGGGTTTATTATAAATGGAATAAATTAATAGAAAAATTAATGAATCATCTAATCTTTCATCATCAACAAAAACTCTTTGGTATTATATAATATACTTTTTAAAGGTATTTTTGATTCATATTCTTTATCCAAATATTGATTATTACATCGGCTGAAATTTTCATCCATCTTATTAGGAGTATATTCCACTCCCAAATCAGGATCATAATTTCCAGGAATTTCATCATCACGGTTACAACATGGATAAATTATTTTTTATTAATTTCATTATAGGTATTAATTTGTATCATAGATATATTTAAGAGATATATTATCAAAAAAAATAACATGATGAACTGTTCTATTATATAAATCATCTACTAATGAGTAATTGTTTAGTTCATTATTTTATGAGGATTTTTACAACATATTTGAATATATTTTAATCCATTTATTCGATTATTTAGTAGACATATCTTATATGGTTTTTTTGGAATGGAAATTATAGGATTATTTAAATATCTACATCATAAATTGTATAAGAAGGTAAAATAAATGGTTCGAATAAATATCATCTCATGATTTTTGAGAACCCAATCACAAATGTGATCTATAATATGACACTAGCTATTTTGATCAACATAAAATTTTCCAAAACTATGAGGGGTTGGTTGAGTATATATTGTATAAAATATTACAAATTAAATTTTTTTCCCTTGTTCACCACATGACATCATCTACTAATCAGTATATCTCACTTTTTGTTCATTTATCTCTCTTGTATTTGATGATAAATTCAAATGTAAATAAGAATGAACATTGATATTTTATAATGATTTTCACCGATAATAAAGAAAAATGAAACCATTGTCTATTGTGATTATTATAAATATCACCAATATTTTTTTTTCTAATCAATAAAAGCTCATGTAAGGGTTTTTCTATTGACCAATATTAATAGAATCATTCATTTGAACTGAAATCTTATATTTGGATCATTTCTAATAAATGATTTTTCTTGTAAAGAATTTATGTATATCAATAATGAATCAATGTATCATACTTTTATAGTATGGATCTAACGACCTTCTTAAAAATTTAGTAACTAGATTAGATTCCAAATTACTTCTCAAAATCATATGACATTAGTAAATTATATGTTAGTCTGTCCAATTTTTTTCAGTATCATCTAGACAGATATGAAACAATTAAAATTTCTCTATCTCTCTTAATGTTAATCTTCATTAATAATGATGATCAACCCTAAAATAAGTAACCAAACTCTTTTATATTAGATAAATAGAATATAAAAATATATCCATGGGGATAAATCATCCTTTTTTCAAAATAAAATGTTTTCTATAGAATTCATATCATATAAATCTTCTCTTTTATTCTTACACTAATACGTTATGAAAATTTAATAACAACATCATCATCATCTATTTTCTATCCTTCTAATGTAATTTATAAAATGAAATATTCGCCTCAATATTAATTTTATTTTGAAATATTATAATCTCATTGATATTAAATAGAATTCCTTACTCTAGATTCTCATTCAAATAGTAAAATGATATATTTTGTCAATACTTTTATAACTTGGGATATATGATTCCACATATCTTCCTTTCATTATATTTCCATCTATTTTATTTATACTAAAAAATATTTTCACCATAATCTAAAATGGAATGAATTCCTAGATGTACTGATTATCCCGATATAATTCCTCACATTACAGTAAGAGATAAATATAACATTACTTGATATAAAAAAAAATTGTATTTATAAAGCCCAATGCACTGTGAAATTGTTTCTAAAATCACTGAACCAACATAATTAGATATTATATTAATCATCTACTTCATTGAATGTTATTATCTGTGTATGCTTATCTTCATATTTCTTTTCCATGAAAAATTACTTATTAAAATAATCTTGATATTTAAGAAATGATGAATATCATATAATTACTTTGATTATTCATTTTCAGACTAATTTAATTTATGAAATAATCTCAAATTTTTCTTCAGAATTCGCCATCATTGAAATAGTGATTGATGATTGAAAATATAGAAAATAAAATTTATGTACATATATATTACTGATATAAAAATTAAAAAAATAATGATACATACTAATTATTTTATAAATATTCTAATATTCATTCCATGAATAAGTCCTAAAAATTTATTTTAATATTACAAAATTATATTAAAACCCCATATCAAATTATGACTATTCCAATTGAAATATATGGTTCCCATCCATTTTATTATTTCCATTTAAATAACACATCATAACTATAATTAAATCTTATATAAATGGAAGTAACTATTATATTTCCTAGTGCTTTCTATATGTTTTATTTATTTTCATTTAGTAGAAGTTGTATAAATTCTATTAAATTTATTATATATTAGTGTATGAAATTTTCCTATCCAAATATATATTATTGATACAAATGAATACCTTAGTTACTATATTTTAAAATTCTAATGTATCATTTACCATTCTACATTTTAGAATCTATTAAATAGAATAACTTTTTCGTGCCTCAAACATATTTTGTTCTTTCAAAAACTCATATTCTCTGTTATAATTATTTTTATAGATTCACACATACCTATTATTTATCATCCATTCCCAATATATTTTCATTTAAATACTCTTAAAAATATTTTTTTACTAATTTTTCAACGACCTATTATATATTCATGTGTATCATTTCCTTTTCCAGTTTTCCAAAACCCTCTACAAAACTGTGGTCTCACTACAATAATCATTATCTAGATTAAAATAATTTTTTTTCACATGTTCCTTACATTGAAAAAACTAAAATATAATTCCATTGAAAAAATTCAAATATATATTTTACATATAAAACGTGAATAATCATATAAAATTTAATTTTATATCAACACTTCATTAACAAATTATACTTATATAATCATCAACAACATTCTTAGAAAATTATTTTCCAACATGGTTTTCTTAATGCTAAAAAATATTTAAATTAACTGAAACACCTTACGTAATCATCCATGAGTGTATTATTGATTAAAAATATATTATTGAAACATACTATTAATCAAAATAAATCAAGTACAATAGTTTATAGAAATAAGCATCATGTTACATCATTATCATTTAACATGTGAAAAATGGAATGAAATCTGAATCAATTTATATTTAACGTAAATAGTTTTATTGGAAAAATAACATACATAATTTTTGATGAATCCTTAATTCAACTCCAATCACAACATATTGTTATAAACTCAATAAATATTTCCAAATATCCCTGGGAAATCAATATGTCTACCATGTTATTTTTCATTAACATAGATTTATCCCTTGTATATTGAACTCGTTATCACAGATAAAAAATACAACAAAAATATAAATTATTTTAAAAAATAACCCCCTTTGTAATTTTTTCATACAAATATATAAATTAACATTCTAATATTCTTATCCATTGTATTCTGTATATTTTAATCTCACCTTTATTTTCTATGAATACAATAAATTTTTGTGAGAAAGGAATCATTTTAGTTTTTTTAATTTGCAATCAATGATTTCCATATAAATAATATTTATTAAACTTTAGTATAGAAAAAATTGTTTCATAATATGGATAACTAATTTTTCAACAATCAATGAAATGTGATACCAATATTAAATTGTTTCCTCTTTCTAGGGATTTATTCAGAAGTATTTAGGATGATACAAGATCTTATCATAGAACACATGATATAAATATTTAATATATCCATAATTTTATTCTCTATAAATAATCTTTCACAGATCCTAAATTTATGTTATTTTATATTTATTTGGTAGTCTAAACATCTCCTTAATTTATAAATTGAGTCTCAGAGAGAAAGGAATTGATAATAAACTTACATATTGTTTCAATTATTTATTTTAAAGAACCTTAATAATTATAAATATTTATATATCGATAAGACTATAATATTTTACATTTTTCACCATGATGGATAAAATACATATTCAATTAATCATGCTGGATCATTTTTTCCTATTTTATTTTGATAATATATTTTTTATCCCATAAAAAATGGTTACATTATTATATGTTATCCACTTTTGGAAAAATGATTGTTTCTAGCTCCCCCCATTATGAACATGATTCAAACTAAATTACCTCAATAGAATAGAGAATAATATATATATGTGATTATGGTAGAAAACATTTTTATCTTAATGAATGTTTAAATTCTAGGAATTTTTCCTAAAAAATTATACATATTTTTTACCTATATCTTCGTTCGGGTGAAATATTAATTCATGGATTTCTTTTTATATTTATAAAATTATTGGTTAATATGGTTTATTTTCTAATTCCAAATGCCCATTTAAAAGATGATACCTTCTTTACCTCAAATAACAATGAAATTAAATGTTTGGGTGCTTGTATTCTCTTGTATAGAATATCTGTTTGATATAAAATCATTAAAATTAACAGATTCATATAGGACTAACCTACTTCCACCTCCCACGTATCTCCTCATGAGGAATTTATTTATCAACATTTAATGAACACTGATGAAATTTAATTTTTTTCATTTGTAATTGCATCATTCCAAATATCACATTTCTTTTTTTATTCCCCCTCTCCATTTTCATTTCTTTTTCCAAATAGGTGTTTCAAATTATTATACAATACATCAAATCATAATTTACCTACTAAAAAATTACATTTTTTATTTGTAATAATAATCTCAAAACAATCCTTATTTCTTCTTTTGGGTTTATTTTATTTGATTCCCCATATTACCTCCAACATGAATAAAACATTTTTTTCAATTTTTGTAGGTATTACCTAATCTTTTATAAAATATGATACACTTCCTTATTTGGTGAATCATTCGTATGGTTAATGTTATGTATACACCCCTTAAATGAATTAATTTTATAATGAGCATAAAAAATTAAATTTTATTATTTATATTACTTTTCATTGGCAGTTGGGGTATTGTATATTTATCATTTTATGGCACATGCATTGTGGATTTATACCAGAATGAATCTTCCCTCTAGATACTCTAATTAAAGATACCATAATGAATATATAAGATTATATATCAATTTGATTATAACATATTTTCTGAATTGTTATGTGAAATTGAAATCAACACAAATTTAATCCCTATCGACATAGGTTTCCTTATACATCCATTAATTAAAATAGTTTGTAAAATTTCATTGGCATTATGCCTGAATAATATATAAAACTATAAGTAGATATCAATCCAATGTTCTTCACATTAGGTGCATTCCATTTATATTTGTTTCCTTGAATTTAATTTCTAATAAAATATTATTTTTAAAATATATATGCGGAATAACTTCTACAACATTTGATCTTATTAACCATTGATTAATTAGTGGGATTATCATTATATTTTATCATCTATTTTTAATTATTATTATTCTAAACATACAGGGACCATAAAAACCAAATTAAAAAAAACAGAATTCATTAGGATGGGTAGTACCATTTCCTTTATGCATTCTAAAGTATAGTCATTAGATTATAAGACTCTTTTTTATATAAAATAGTATCATTATAGAAAAAAGAACCTTCTAGGATGTATTTATAGAAAAATATTATTTTAATTTTTTTTTTGCAAACCCATGTTTCACTACTTCTTAATTTCTAATTTAAATTAATGTTTAATATATTTCATATTTAGAATTTTTTTCTCAACACTCAATAGAATAAGAAGTTTATTTGACATTGTATTTTTAACGTCAGGTATCAGTAACAACTGTTATATCCCAACCATAATGTTTTTCCATAGTCATTATTATAGGATCCAATGTGAAAATATTAATCTTTTATATTGTAAATTTATTTACTAATTCAACTGACATGAATACTAATTGTCATGGTGTTATAATGGTAGTTATTATAAAAATAATGTTAAATAGATTTAATGGAATTTAATATGGGTGTATTCCAACTAAAAAACTATATTCTATGGAACACAATCACAAATCCTACGATTCATTATTCAAAAAAAATCCCCACTTTTATTCATCTACATACGATATTTTTTGGATTTATCCATTGAATTTACATATATTTGTATATATCAATCAATCATCAAATTACTTTATTATATTTTTCAATCTCAATGTTTTTCAAGGACATAAAATCATGTTAAATTATCCTTACTATTGTAATATTATTCCACTATTATTACATGATATCATTCCACATAAATTAAATTTCATTAAATTTATAATTTTTTATCATTGATATACTCTAGGTGTCTATATTATTCTGAATATTTTTTTATTTCATTTGTATATATTTATTTGTTTTATAATTTATATTTTAATCATTAATTTTTTAAATCCTATACCAAACAGTGATTTAATTAAACTTAAAATTTTTATATAGTTATATTATATATATTTTTCATCTTTAAACCACATGTATCAAAAAAATCCTGTAAACTTTTGTTTTCATGTTTTAGAATATTTTTTGAATGATTGTTAGTGGTAAATATTATTAAGTTTCTCATTATTGTAATAAATTCTACATTCATTTTTTATATTGTGGTCATTTATTTATCTTAATAATGTTTCTTTTCTATAATGGGTTTTTGAAAAAATATTTAATGAATAAATGTTTCTAATATCATAAATATGTATTAATGGTTAGTTTATTTATCATTTTGATTTTATTTACATATTTATTGTATTATTGTTTATTTCATAAGATTGTTTATTTTGGATAATTTTTTATCAATAAATTTTGAATTTATTGTTTATATTAATTATATTTAATATATGTGTGTGTTTTAAATTTGAATCTATTCATTTTTATTATAATACATAGATATGTAAGAAAAATTTTCAACTTGTATATTTAAAAATACATATATCTACCATTTAAACCATTTTTGAATTAACATTAATATTAATTGATTTATGTGGCACATTTTTTATATGAAGAATCCCCACATCATTATTTTTATATGAATATTTCATAGTTTGAATCATTTTATGATATTACTTTTTATTCAACTCTATTAGTTTCCATAATAGATATAAAATTAAATGTAATATTATATATAAATTTATTAATAACAATCATTCAATTGAATTTAATAAACTATAGGTATGTAAAATTTTGTTGTGTTTTTTCAGATATTTAAATGATGGAAATAAATAAAAAAAGATATTAATCATCGTATTAGTAAATTTTTCATATTAACATATATATAGTAAATAAATTATAAAATGAAATTAGTTTCCTGAGACAACATAATTATGGTACTACTGGTGAGCCTCATATTACAGAGTGATATTCTCTATGGAAGACAATATCCATATCAACTAGATGTGAGATTACATGTTTTCAAAATGAATTTCTATCTCAAGGAAATCAATAATGTGAATAGAATTTTATGATTATAAAAATAAATTATTTTTAATTCTAAGTAGTATAATAGTTATATTTTAATTTGAGACATTGTATGAATGGAATTTTATATTATGGTTGGATGTGTATCAACAAGGTCAAAAAAGATAATCTATGGGGGTATACAATGGTATAATTTATCATATAATTTTTCAATTTTTTGAAAGGAATATATATTTCAAGACTAATATTTAATTTATTAAATTGTAAATGAAATTTCAATTCCACATTACAAATGATATTAAAATGTGGTGGTTTCATTTTATATCAATATGATATATTGATTCAAAAATAAAATTGGCATCACATTATCTTTTCATGACATTACATAGTAAAAACCCATTCCTAAAATATAGTTTTACAAATATATAGTCCTGGGAAATTTATGTTTTCTTCCAGAGTGAGGAATCATATCTTGATTTTAAATTATTAAAAAAATAATAGTAAAATGTAATAATATTTATTAATTTTATGAATTTATAATATTTAATTATTCTATTATGGCTGTTGTGAGATGTCACCAAGAGATATAGTTTAAAAAATTAAATATTAAAACATTAACATGTTGAAGGATTATGTTATTATAAAATAATATGGTTTGTAATTTATCATAGTTCATATTAGGTATGCTTTGTTTAAATATTGGTTAATATTATTTTTAATGTGTAATGTAATGCTTCTCAAGAGTATGAGATGTACTATGAGTGTTCTAAGGGATTGGGACACATAAAATTGAATAAATAGAAATGAAGTTCATAGAACATTGTTGGATTATGGTTAGTATGAAACATTCACCCAAATGGTTTCCACTAAAGGAATAGGGTGAATAGTTTTCCAAGTATACAATTTTTTTCCAAAATCCATGCATGCGTGGAAAGATCTATCCAACATGTCCTTAAAATGTTTTGTTAAACCATGAGGTAGTCCCCTAAAAAACATGTTTCCATGTTTCTAAAGGATAAAGGGGGTCACATGGTTCACACACAGTTTGGAGACCATGTAAGAAAAATTCATAACTTCTTAGAGGTGGTGTATTTTCTTATTTATATAGTTACCCAATATTTTCATACATATATATTACATAAATTAGAATAATATTAAATACATTAAATAAACATATCAATTATTAAAATTTCAATGTATTTTCATTAGAGACAATGTACAAAATATTATATTTTGGTGAAATATATTCTACATCTCTCATAAAGAACTTCTCTTGTGTTTCTATTTACGAAAATACAACATTTAAAACCCTTCATCATATCATCGAAAAGAAATCATAAGAAATGGTGAGATAATATGCTCTTTATGGGTAAATATGGGTTACAAATAATTATAATATTAATATAATGTAATGAGAACATGATCATAAAATCATAAAACAATACTGTGTATATCAATTAACCTTCTCTTGAATAATGAAAATCATAATCATAATACATATGGAATGAATCATATGGAAATATATAAACATTAGTAATGAGATCATAACATTGGCACAATGAATATAATTGTTTCATACAAAAAAATCATAGAAAATAATTTTTTAATAGTCTAGGATCAATTCCAAAACATATGATGGCCCATAATGGGAAGATAAACATATAGTACGGGACACACCACTATCCCAAAAGGATATCCAATCAATATCGTGGAATGGTTTCACTCCCCGAACCATCATTGTATTCAATATTCTCTCAGTGGACTATCATTGTAGGATATATTTCTTAATAAACTAGGATAAATCCCCATTTCTATCTGGTCAATATCATGAGACACAAATCCTTTCCCAACACATACGGGGGAAATTAATGTCCACCTTCTAGTTGTTAATGAAACAAACATCCGTTGATGAAACATAAAACCTGTCAAATAACGAATATCATTTATACGAGTGCCACAAGACCATATAACATTCATCATATAATAACCCATGATGTGAAATTGGTTTAATTATAAATTTACCATGTCATAAAATATAACAATTAAACATATTGGATATTCATTTAATTATTTAATCAATTTATTACCTATGGAAAAGAATCATGTTTCCTGATCAATATATCATGGTATAACCCCTAAAAGAGGAAGAAGTATCATAAATATTCTTTTTATAATAAACATAAATCAATCAGATAATACAATAATGGTATCATTGGATTATATCTCTATTTTGGAATATGTAGCATAAATTATTATATTCATAAATATATATATATTTAGATGATATATTAAAATATTCGCTATATAAATTTAATTTTCATAAAAATCACATTTTATATCAATTTTTTTTGAAAATCATTTCATTTTAAAATTAACTTGAAATTTTTTTTGAATTATTTAAAAGTTAATTAAAAAATTTTTTAGGAAATATTATTTTCCATAGGAAAAAATCTTTTTCATAAACAAATAAATGTCAAAATCAATTCTATTTTGGAGTCATTTGTATAAAATTTAATAATTTCCCAAATATTAAGAGAATAAATTCTTTGAAAAGAAATTCAAAATACTAGAAATTATGATTCAAATAATTGAGTGGTCTTGACATCTTGAATATTATTTCATTCCTTTCTTGTTACAATCATATATTATTTTTATTTTTTTCATTCAATCCAGACAAGTATGGTTATGGAAAACAACATAATGATTTATTATAAAGTATTTTGTTAAATGTAAAAATTAGGTAAAAAGTTCATTAAAAAATATTTTTTAAATATTTAAAATATTTTTGAATCACTTTTATAAAACATTCTTTGGGAAGAAAACATGATGACGGCTGAAGAGATAAATAATTGTAGATCTTCTTAAAATAATTATTTTAAACAATTTAGTACATAAATATATGAAAATGATGGTAAAATTTGAATTGTACATATAAAACAATATAATAAGAAAATTCAAGAGTTCATTGATAAACATATCATAATATTTCATTATTGGATGAAAATTTATAAAAAATTGAGTTAAAAATTATATTTTAAATTAAAACTCTTACGACATTGTTAGAATTGAATACTAATATTTTTGAAAGAACAACATAAAATGAATCATATATTACAATCACATAAACAATATTCTTTACATTGAATGTTATGTGGGTTGTGTTTACGCCGCATAAAAAAATATAGGTTCAAAACATAACATATTTTTCACATGAATAAAATTTAGACATAAATCCCTTGTCCCTTTGGTAACCTGTGAAATGGGAACTCCATAGAAGATTTATCCTAAAATGGATTTTAAAGTTACCATAATTTGATATGGAATAATCAGGACATATATTCATGGGAAATATATGCACCACATTAAACAAATAGGTGGTGAATGTGAAATTATAACGATAAAAGTAAATCTTTACATAAGAGTACATTATAGTAAGTATCGACTTCCTTAGTACTCATTTGAAAACAATTTCTATCAAGCATCCTCCTTCGTTTTTCCACAAGGTATAATCTATGATGGATTTATGTCCAATATATGGAATCTAGGTTGATATGAGGGATGTTTGGAAGTGATTTGTCTAGGGATTGCTTGAACCAAAATCCAATGAAGGTGTAGAGAGGACCTGGTAACGGGTGGAATTGTTTAAATGAGGTGAGCGACCCACTTGTATTTTTCGAATAGAAAAGAGCTACCCACATTTTTCTCAGTGCTAAAGGCACCAAAATTGTGTTTTCTAGAGTATAATTCCATACCAAGATGAAATATTATGTAATTTAAAATGTTTCAGATTATTTTTAACCCTTATCAATTTAGTTAACCCCCCCCAAATTATACATATTCTAACATTAACAATGATAAATAATTTTTATTTTCTTACTATTATATTTGGCCAGAAAAATAAGTTTTCTTATTAGATATAATAAAACATGATGATTCCAACTATGGAATCCATTTGTTTAAATTCTATTAATATAAAAATAAATTTTTAATTTAAAATAATTCTTGTATAAATGATGAGAATGTGGGTTTCAATGACTGAATTTTCAAGAGATTACATAATATTAACACCAAAATTGAAAATGTGGATCACTCTAATTTCATAATATATATATAGTTAATTTATGTTTACATGAAAAAAAATTTAAACACCAAATGTACATATAAATAATTTAAATGAAATGTTGGTTTTCAATGAAAAATTAGTAATATTAAATATTTATCAAAAAATAATATTCTACATAACAATCCAAAATATTTATCCATAGTTAATTTTGATATTATGATTTGGATAATTAATTTTTTTTCAAAAAAATTATATTAATTTTTGAAATTATCTTTAGAAAATTGTGTGACATGCTTAAATATATCTTTTAGAAAAATATATTTTCTCTGTAAAATTGGATTTAAACTTATCTATTATATATATAATGGATAATACTAATGTTAAAAAACAAATTAAAAATAATATATATATATATATATAATAAATTTATTTAATTCAGAAAATGTAATTTGTTTAATTTATTGATTTAAAACACATTTGTGTGCATATAAAATATTTTTAATAAGAAGATTTCCTATATTTTAAAAATGATAATCATTTAATTTATAATTAATTTTACATGAAATAATTAAATATATAAACGTATTTAAGAAATATTTTTTTAGTTTAGGTCATCCTATTCGTACTCACCACTCTAATGGAAAAGTGATAAATATTACAATATAGTAATTTTTTTTAATATAATGTTACATTTATTTTATTATTAGTGTATCATGTAATTCAATCACCACTATTGTAACACAAAACGCAAGATAAACTTTGTGGTGTATGCAATGAATGATAAAAATTTTTTATTGGTAATGAAAAGTATCAATAATAATTAACTTAAATGAAAATAAATATTCCCCAAAATCTCAGTTTGTTACATTCTATATCCCCCTTAAATTGAGTTTATTTCTATACTTTCATACCATTTGTAAAAAAAATTATGGTTTCTCATACCTCATTAAATCCTCATGTAACCACTTAGCTTACCCAAGATGGGGGTTTCACCATAAATCATTTGTGAGATTAGTGGACTTGTTTCGTCGAACATTTTCTATTTAATGAAAAATAAAAATACATTCTTCCTATAATTAAGATCATGAACAAGAAATATGACCTAAGAGTTTAGAACATGTGAAGATTTTGGTATATACATTCTAAGGATAGGTATAATGAACACACATTTATCATTAGTTTGTGTTTTTGGATGTTAATGTATTTAACTTATGGACCCTGTACGATCAATAAATTCATAGTGACCAATATACCTAGGGAGAAGTTTATCATTCCTTCATTAAATGAGAAATACAGAGAATAAATTTCCTGAAAACATCAAATTCTGGATCATGTTGATTACTATCTGGAAAAAATTTATCTCAAAAAAATTTATATCTTTTGTGATTATTTATAGATCTTCAATTTTATGAAATTTATTCATCTATTTTAGGTCCCAATTTCATTCATTATTTAACTCTGTATTGGATTCCTACAAATATTTCCATAAAGGGATTGATATCAATTCATATAAATACTATAGTGAAATATATAATGGAAATAAAACTCAACTAGAGGAAGGTGATGAAACCAAAACCATTAAAATCCAAAGAAAAAGATCATACCATATCCTATAGAGTTTTAATATTTATGTCTCGCTGACCATTTATATACATATGATCCATAATGTTGAGACTCATCTATCTGTCAAGATCTTATAGGAGATTTCATGAAAACTGTTATGTAATCTATATATCCCAATTATATAATATTTCATATTGTACACCATAAAAATAGAAAAAAACCTGAATTTATATTCAAAAAGGGGGTCTAAAGAGAAATATTATCGATAGAAAAGAAGTTTTATTACATATTAAAGAGATATAATAAAACCCATTATTGCCGTAACATATATAATGAGAGAAACCCTAACGATATCTAGAACCTAAAATTAAATTTTCACAATGTTGTAAAGGAATTACTTCTTAAAATTAATTTTTTGAATAAACATATTCAAAACCAAACTGTTTTATTAGAGTAAATGTGTCATAATATATCTTTAATCTTTACTAAATACCATCTCCTAAAACAACATATTTTGTTTCAATTAATATGAAAAAATTATAATCAATACTTTCATCATCCCATGATTGTATCAATAACATTAATCTTTATATAACTTGGAGAAATATACTCATATGAAATATAACTTTCTATTTATTCATTATATGATCTCTTATATAATAGAGAAAGATATTAATTGGAAATTTGGAATCAACATTTTACCAATAAAATATCAAATGTCATTTAATTATTACCAAATCTATGTAGTGCGAGATATTAAATGATCATAATCAAATAAAAATTCACAAATGGATGAACAATATGATTTTTGAAGGGATCGTTTATAAAAAATCAGACATGAAATCCCCAACTAATGAGTGGATGACTAGTATGCCCTAATTTTCATGATTCACTTTATCTATGGAATTTTCAAATGATTTTTGTTCTACATTTTCTTTTATAGATTATTGTTTCTTTTCACTTGTATTATCCCTTGGAATGGGCACAAAATCCCATAATTGTAATACTCCGTTCGCTTTAAAAACAGTTGTGTGTTTGGTGCATTGTGTTCATCACTCGATTCATGAATTTCATTGACATGGAACTTCACATGAAATCTATATTCACTTTAAATATGTGCATTCATCCCACACTTATGACACCCACATTCTCCTTTGAAACAATATTCTGGTAGATTCTTCCCATATTTTTAGCATGTATCCAACTAAAATTTCTTTAACTCATGTGGTTTATTCATGTTCTCCTTAGACTTTGTGTTCCTCTTCTTATAAAAACTCTTGGAATGGTTATAATCAAAAAATTCTATTTCTAACAGTACTGCACATTAAAGGGTTTTTTTTATTTAATAATTTCTATTATATCAATTTCATTTTGAATTTTTTATACTAAGAAACCAATGAATAAATCCATTTTTTCTGGAATAATGATTAAACCAGGCGTGTATAATGAATCTCTTGTAAAATTACATTCATATGTAACAACATAATGACTATTCTAATGTTTGAGTAAAAGAAATGTATTCCCCATCCTTGTTTGTAGAAAATGAGGGATTTCTAAATAAAATTCCTCTCCTCCAATTCCATGGAATTGACTACCACCATTAGAATAATATTCATAATAATGGTACACTATTGATATGCTTCACATTCCAAATAATAGATTCCAAAAATGATCATTTCATGACCCAAACAATAGGGAATACGAAATAATTGTTGTTGGTATAGATCCATTTTTAGTGACTATTGGATATATAGAACCCCTAATAGAAGGAGGATTTTCATTATGAATTACTCAATAGAATTTTGATACCATTTTTTCTCCTTTTGATGTTCAAAATTATAGATTGATAATGTTATGTGAGAATATCTATATGTCCTTTCTTTCCAATTTCATTCATTATTAAGCTTTGTATTGGAGTCCTACACATATTTCCATAAAAGGAATGATATCAATTGATATGAATGCTATAGTGAAAGATATAATGGAAATAAAACTCAACTTGAGGATGGTGCTGAAACCAAAACCACTAAAATCCATAGAGAAATATCTTACCATATCCTATAGATTTTGAATTTTTATGTCACACTGACCATTTATATACATATGATACATAGTGTTGAGACTCATCTATCTATCAAAATCATATATAAGATTTCATGAAAAATATTATGTAATCTATATATCCCAATTATAAAATATTTCTTGTCGTAATCCAAGAAAATAGAAAACATCTTGAATTAATATTAAAAAAAAGAGGGTCTAAAGAGAAATATTATCTGATAAAAATGATGTTTGATTACATAATAATGAGATAAAATAAACCCTATTATTACCATAAAATATATGATGAGAGAAACCCTAATTATTTATAGTACATATAATAAAATTTTCACAATGTTGTAAAGGAATTACTTCTTAAAATAACTTTAATAAATAAAAAATTTCATAACCAAATGGTTTTATTAGAGTAACTGTGTCATAATATATCTTTAATCTTGACTAAATACCATCACCTTAAACCACATATTTTGTGTCAATTAATTTGAAAATTTTATAATCATTAATTTCATCATCCCATGATTGTATCTATAACACTAATGTTTATATAACATGGAGACATATACACATAAGAAATATAACATTCAATTTATTCATTATATGATCTGTTATATAATAGAGAAATATATTAACTGGAAGTTTGGAATCAACATTTTACCAATAAAATATAAACTTTCATTTAATTATTCCCAAATCCATGTACTGAGAGATAATAAATGTTCTTAATCAAATTAAATTTCACTAATGGATTAACAATAAGATTTTTAAAGGGATCGTTTATAAAAAATCAGACATGAAATCCCCAACTAATGAGTGGATGACTAGTGTTCCCTAACTTTCATGATTCACTTTATCGATGGAATTTTAGAAGTATTTATGTTTTACATTTCCTTAATAGATTATTGTTTCTTATCACTTGTATTATCCCTTGGAATTGTCACAGAATCCCAAAATTTCAATACTCCTTTCACTTTAAAAATAGTAGTGTTGGTGGTGCACTGTGTTCATCACTCACTCCATCAATTTCAATTGACATGGAACTTCACATAAAATCTATGTTCACTTTATATATGTGCATTAATCCCACAATTATAACACCCTATTTATTCATTGAAACATTATTCTGGTAGATTCTTCCCATATTTCTTGCATGTATCCCACTAAAATTTCTTTTTCACATGTGGTTTATTCATTTTATCATGAGAATCTATGTTCATCTTCTTATAAAAACTATGGGAATGGTTATAATCAAAAAAATTCTATTTCTAACATTAGTGCACATCAAAGGTATTTTTTGTATTTAAAAATATCTATTATATCAATTTCATTTTGAATATTTTATCCTAAGAAACCAATGAATAAATCAATTTTTTCTGGAATAATGATTAAGCCAGACATGTATAATTAATCTTTGGTAAAATAACCTTCACATGTAACAACATACTGACCATTCTTATGTATGAGTACAATAAATTTATTCCCCGTCATTGTTTGCTGAATATGAGGGATTTCTAACAAAAAAATTCTTCTCCTCCAATTCCATGAAGTCTATTACCACCATTAGAATTGTATTCTTAATAATGGTCTACTATTGATATGCTTCACATTACAAATGATAGACTCCAAAATTGACCATTTCATAACCCAAACAATAGAGAATATACAATATTTGTTTTTGGTACAGATCCATTTTTGGGTGACTATTGGATATATGGAACCCCTAATAGAAGGAGTATTTTGCTTTATGAATTACTCGGTAGAATGTTGATTCAAATCTGGCACTTTTTGATGTTCAAAATTATAGATTGAGATTGTTATGTGAGAATATCTACACGTACTTTCATTCCATCTTCCATAGAGTTTCGTTTATCATGAGTAAAATTGTTTTTTTTCTATTTCATTCATCATTAACAAGGTTCAATTATGGTTATCCATTGAATAAATATATAATTTTTTTTGAATTACCAATCATAGAGGAAAAAAAATAATCATGAAAATTATCTTATATGATGTCTATATCATAACCTCATATTTTTAATGTATTACACATTCATTTAATAAAATTCCATTCATATTCCCAATTTATTTAAATCCTTTATAGTGGTTTATAAAGAGTTTCATAATTTCTAAATCCTGTCCCAATGAGTGTTAACTTATGT
Source organism: Viscum album (assembly GCA_963277665.1). Classification (NCBI taxonomy): domain Eukaryota; kingdom Viridiplantae; phylum Streptophyta; class Magnoliopsida; order Santalales; family Viscaceae; genus Viscum; species Viscum album. The sequence continues at coordinate 573,037,312 of OY728161.1, read as the reverse complement.
TTGTAGAAATTCCCATTATCAACCATTGGGTAATAATTGTGTCTATCACAATGCACACATTTCATATTTAACACACCTCGGTATCTATATCCCATAGCCACATCCCATTGTAGTATCCAGAAAATTATGTAATTTCTTGAAAAACACCCACTATATCCTATACCAGAATTCCGTGATATTTTCCTATACTTTGGATCATTCATAATCTTATCATTACATATATAACTGCAAATATATATATAAATATACATTGAGATATCACAATTTTTTTTTTCAAAATAGTTTCCATGGTTTAACTAATCCTCTCATTAATACCAACGATCTAAATCTCAGAATGACACACGTATTTACAATATCTTTTATATGGATATTAAATACATTATATTAACACGTCTCGAGAATTTTAGTATTTTACTGTAATTGTAGAATCATTACAAAATATTTTAATTTGGTGAATGATCTCTAACATGCCCAATAATTATCTTCCTATTTTGTACCATTCAAAAATATACCCAACCTAAAACCTTTCATCATTACCTGAGAAAATAATACTTATGAAATGGTGAGATCATATTCTCAGTATTAGTGAAATGGGGAGATACTTATGTATAACATGGGTACAAGTGTATGAGTTAATGTTAACAACATTTTAAAACCATACTCTACATCTCAAATATCAAAATACCATCTCATAGAAAAAAAATTCATTTCATAAGTCATTAATCATAAAGAAATCAAGGCACATGTGTCCTGGAAGCATAAAATTTTCATAATAAATTTATTTTTTTCATACACATGTGTGATGAAAAAGAATTTATTATTAATTAATTAAAATTTCTAATACATTTCATTTCACTATATATAATGGAACACCACTTAAGAGGGAGATAACAACATCCCCATTGGAATTCCATTAATTATAGTACAATCAATTCACTACCCAGCCATTAAATTAGTCACGATTCACTCCAATGTATATCATAGTAAAAAAAGTACCTTACTAAACCATGTTCTCTCCACATTACAGTTATCTATATCACATTATATATAGGTCTTTACCCAATTAATTGGATGAAGATATAGTTTCCACTTGCCTTGGTTATAACATCACCAATATTTTTGGATATAATATAACAACTGTCAAAAAATTAATTTGATATAAATGTGTATGAAATGATCAAAAGAATTCATAATATTATAAAATGATATATTAATAATGTTTCATTAAAATTCATTCAATAAATTTTATGTTGGAAAATTGTTTTCATTATTATTTCATCATTTCATCTGAGCTTAAACGATGGAAAATGTTGTGGGTTTCATGATTATTTTATCATTGTATAACAAGTGGATGAGAAGGGGGTTACATAATCATCATGAAATTATAAACATAAAACAATCATAAAAATTTATAAGAATTATATCCTTTGATTTCATACTTAGAATAACATAATTAAATTTAATTTATCTTTCTTATATGGAAAATGATTTTGCAATATCAATTAAAACTATTCTCGAAGGAAAATTAATTTTCATTGAAAATAAATTTATGGCATAATTTTTCATAAAACCCTTTATATTTAATATATTTTTGAGGACTTATAAATTAATATTTTAAAATAATTTAAAAATTAGTTTTAGTAAAATAAACCTCTATTTTTTTAAAAACACTATTTAAAACATGATTTTTTTAATTCCATGGCATTTTGAATTTTTTTGAAAATATAAAAATATTCACAATATTAAGGAAAGTTTATATTTAAAAATATCATTGAAAAATATTCAATAATTATTATAATCATTGAGTGGTGATAATATTAATAAATTCTCATTATGTGATCCATGTTAAAAATATGTATTCATTTTTAAATTTTTGGTAAAATCCTAATGGCTATTGTTCTAGATAACAACATAATTATTTATTTAAAAAACTATTAAAAATTAATAAATGTTCAAATATGAATATAAAAAATCATTTATACAGGGTTAAAAAGATTATTGAAAAAATAGAAGAAAATATTTTGGAATAAAATAAATTTTTCACCAAATAGAGAAATATAATAAAATTTTATTAACAAACTGTTTTGATCAAATGATTGCATAAAGTGACTAAATTTAAGGGGAAACATATATTAAAAATTAAAAATTGAGGATAATATATTTCGTTTGTTTCATGAGAGATATAAAATAATATTTTTGAATTATAGTCTTATTCATGAACAATAATTATAAATTTAGTGATTGTTGCATAACACTCTTTCCCCACTGTTATCTTTGAGTTGTAATCCCAATGAAGGAATAAAATTAAATTAATCTTAGAATATCAATGGAATAAATGAAATTATGATATTACATGTAAAATATTCATTCTATATACCTCATAAAAACATATAGTGCATTACCTGAGATATGTCAAAATGAATTTAAATTTCCATAAGTCATAGAATATCATATTTTTAGTTTCCATTAGTATATATTACAATAAATTATTTTAAGAATAAATTTACACTAAAAAAATCACCACATGAGGGTGGTGTTGGGAATATTGTAGTGATAAGTCCAAATTTTTACTCAATAAATAGTCATTCTCATTCATCAATATAGAAATAATTACTCCCTCTTGAGTCAAGTTGTCGAGTGGGGTTTTCAATCATGAAATGTTAATAAAAAATAATTATTAATAACATTTAGTCTAATGAAACTATGGAACCCCATTTTATATTCTTGTTTAAAAGATTAATATATTTCATTTGACTTATTGGGGTTTGTAGATATCTCATAGTTGTGGGTAACATGACCTAATAATGATACTTCCTCCTTCTAGAACTCTAATTTTCTATACATTTCATATAGATTTTCTATTCTCAATTTCTTTTGGAATTCTTTGAAATGATCCTAATTATCCTCATTTGTTTTAGAGTACGTCATAATATCCTCGATAAATACTTCCATGATTTTGTTAATGTAATATCTGAAGTTCCTATTCATTATTTCTATGAATATTTCTAAATAATTATGGAGTTTTAATGGAAAAATTATGAAAAAATAATGGCCATGTAATATAGAAAATGTATTATTTTTAATATAATCATTATATAAAATTAATTAAGGATGTCCTCCTAAAAGGTAATTCATATTGAAGTATTGTGCCACATATATTTGATTAGACCATACCTAAATCTATAGTAGATGATACTTTTCCTATATCATGATTTTATATAGTTCAAAAATCAGTGTAAATGAACATTGAACCATCCTTATACGTGGTGAAATGGATTTGTATTCCCCATAGTGAAGTATAAATTAATATAAAACCATTTTCTATATTCTATTTTAATTATTTATTCCATTCATTTGATAAAATATTTCTCATCTTTAGGGAATCGAGATATTATTATAGATCCATGTATAATTTCAATTGAGATGTCAAAACCAATGTCTTTATGAGTTATAGAAAACATATAAGGTGATACATTAGTTTAGGTCCTCACAATTATAATTTTGTTATGCCAGATATTCACACTTCTCACATACATTTAGGCTACATATACTAGTTCATAAGGTATTAATATTTATGATTCAAAAGAATATTGAAATTTTTTTTTATTCTCATCAATAAAACTGTGTAAAATCATTTGATTAAATGTTATTTTTGAGTGATATCACAGTCCTTGTAGTTGATGTTTGATAAATAAAATGATAGTAAAGCCATGTGCATCATAAAATCATATTCCTCTAAATGGAGTATGGACCAATTTTCTATGATTTTTAGTCCAAAAAAGATCAATGGCGTAGTGTTATATACATGGGATAAAATAACTAATCCTTATATTATTCGAATATATTACTTAATCTCCATGTTTTTTGGGTTGGGTTTTATTAGTGTTGTTAAACGTGAGTAATATGAATGAATTTATAAAATCATAATCAAATAAAACATTCACTGTTATTGAATAAATAATTAACATTAATGTCAATATTTTTTTACTATCAACCTGAAAATTCATGTTAACATATTATATTATTTTTTTCTCAATGAAAATAGAGGTATTTTGTTGATTATTTATAATAACCATTGGATTGGGTTAATGGATTCCATAATGAATGTGTTTCAGGAACTTTCTAATCTTGACTATGGGTTTAGATTATATTTTATCCGCCAATTTATTTATATCATAGGTGGTATTCATCATATCCCTCCATCATTAATTATTATTGTTCCCCTATTTTATACACATGATGTATTCCCCAATTAACTTGAAAAGGTTATTTGGAAAATTCATCCCATATTAATGGGATGTGGGTAGTTTGGTTTTGTTTACTCTATGGGATCTATCCTTTAATACTTTGAAATTGATCTCTATCGTTCCCATTTCAAAAACTTCCCATTGACAGAATTGAGAATAAAATATATCCATCTCTAAATTCAGGGAACGAACAAAAATATCATCAAATGAAACAAATTCTTATATAGCTAAATCGATTTGTAGACTAAGCTTAAATAAAAAAATTATTTGATCCATCATACATTCAATTACTATGATAAATCATAAGGAATACATGGCATGAAATTTGAATTCGTCCTCTTATGGCATCAGAAAATCAACTTCCATTTTCTTCAGTCTAAGGAAATCCCACTCCAATATAATATGAAGATACCATGGAAGTATATATTGAGAAATATTTTTCTGAATCCTTATTATTCAGTGGGATTTTATTCCCAATGGAATATTTGTTCTTGATCACTGTCTTCTGCTTATCTTCTTCCCCCTCCACATAATAAATTTCTTGTATAATATTTTCTTATTTCATTAATTTGAGGATATATAATATCTTCTCATAAGACATAGTCTATTTTTTTCACAATAACTGTACGGTTCAGAAAACATCACAAATGGAAAGAAAATACTTCAACTGATTAATCAAAAGGAAAAGATGCATGCTGGAATGAAAATTTAGTGATGAGTTTTGAGGAAATTATTTTGGAAAAGGACTTAGATTAGTCTGCCTAAAGAATTCATAGATTGTATTGTGGTTGGAATCTACTATGAAATGATATTACATGAAAAACGTACAGAATACTAGCTTGAAAGGCATTGGAAAATGATCCATGCAATCACACAGTCAAGGATGATGGTGTCAGCCCTATGTGAAAAATTTCATTGGATGAATGGAGGTAGAGAAATTCCAACCACGTACATCCTTTTTGAACTATGTCATTTGTGAAAATATTACGGAGATTTCACCCCTACATTCCATCCCTGTGAAGAATGTATCTCATAGATGAGGTGAGGTCGGGGACATCATAAGAACTATAACCCTTCAAACCTCTATTGACTGACTCATCCATGGGATGGGTTACGTCTTCATGGGATTACACAAAAGGATCTCTGTGACCCACAAATACAACTTTCTCGGTACTCTATAAAAGGACAAGAATGGGAATTAATATATGGACTATTATATAAGATGAATTTTAAACATTGGACATAAGACTCTGAAGGCAAGTGATGGATGATTTTTTTAACTGCTATTGATTTCATGTGGCTATAATCCTACCAAAAAACATAAAATGAAGGAAACATAATAATAATTAGTTGTCCATGAACCATAAATGGTGAACCAAGAACCATATTCCATTCACCGATGAACTTCCTGAGAACTACATGTGAAATTCCCATGTATCCACCCGGCATACCACACAACCAGTTGCTATGCAGGAGAAATCATTCCGCATGAATAATTCCACTACATGGATGTAATACAACACCAAATATCACCACACTATGTGGTCAAATCATATGACCATGTAGTGAATCACTACAGGGATGAAATCAAGGCCTTTTAACCACTTTAGTATACATATTACCCTATACCCTTATAGTAGTATTCTATGTGGGGAAACATACATCCATTATGAAGAAATTGTATGTAGAATGGTGGGTCTTCATGTATTCATCCTTCAATTTATATAATGGACTTTTATGCTACCATAATTTTATATAGAATAATCAGGACATAAAATCACGAGAAATATATACACCACATTAAAAAAATAGGTGGTGAATATGAAATTATGATGATAAAAGTGAAACATTAGATATGAATCCATTATAGTACGTATATACATCCTTAGTACTCATTTGAACAACAATTGCATCAGGTATCCTCCGTTTTTCACCAAGATACATTCTATGATGGATTTATGTCCAATATAAAGAATATAGGATACGATGAGGGATGTTTGGAATTAATTTGGTCAAGGATTTTCTGAACCAAATTCTAATGAAGGTGTGAAGAGGACATGGTAATGGGTGTCATTTTATAAATGAGGTGAGGGACCCACTTGTATTTTTTGAATATAGAAGGGATGTCCACTTTTCTTCAATGTTAGAGGCTCCAAAAATGTTTTTTCTAGAGTATAATACATGATCGGGATGAAATATTGGGTAATTGTAAATTTTTCAGATAATTTTTAAACCTTATCAATTTAGTCCCCCCTAATTATAACTATAATTATATTAACAATGTTAAATAATTTTTGGTTTTTAATATTATAGTTGGTAATAAATAATTGTTTTATTAGATATAATAAAATATGATGATTCCAAATATGAAATCCATTTTTTTAAATTCTATTAATATATAATGTAAATTTTAATTTAAAATTATTCTTTTAGACAAGATGAGAATGTGGGTTTCATTGAAAAATGTTAAAAAGATTAATTGATATTTATTCCAAAATTTAAAATGAGGATGACACTAATTTCAATATGTATATATACATATAGTTAATATGTATTTACATGAAAACAAATTTAAACCGAAATTGTACATATAAATAATTTAAATGAAATGTTAATTTTCAATTAAAATTTAGTACCATTCAATATTCATCAAAAAATAATAAATTTCATAAAAATCCCAAATATTTACCAAAAGGTAATTTTGATATTATGATTTTAAAATTTAAATTTTTATCAAAAAAATTTATTTTAGATTTTGAAATTATCTTTAAATAAGTGAGCCATATGATAAAATATATCTTTTAAAGAAATACATTTTAAGTGTAAAATTGAATTTAATCTTATCTACTATATATATAATGGAAAAGATAATTGTTAAAAAATAAATTAAATATAATATATATATATATATTTTATTTATTTATTTAATGAAAAAAATATAATTTGAATAATTTATTAATGTAAAACACATTTGTGTATATAAAAAAAATTCATAAAAAGTTTTCCTATATTTTAAAAATGTTAGTAATTTAGTTTATATTTAATTGGAAATGAAATAATTAATTATATACACACTTTTAAGCCATATATTTTTAGTTTAGCTAATCATATTCGTACTCACCTCTCAAGTGGAAATGTGATAACTATTACACTACATAGTAATATTTTTTATAGTAGGTTACTTTTAGTTTAATATTATTGTATCGTGTAATTCATGATATACTCAGTGTATCATACAATTTAAGATAAACATGTTGTTGTATGTAATGAATGACCAAAAAAATTCTTTGTTACTAAAAGTATCAAAAATAATTAAAATACATGAAAAAAATATTCCCCAAAATCTCAGTATTCTATATTCTATGGCCCACCTAAAATGATTTTATTCATAGATTTTCAGAAAATTTTAAAATATAATATGGTTTGTCATTCCACATTAAATCCTCATGTGACAACATCTCTTACCCCAGATGGGGGTTTCACCCTAAAACATTGATGAGATGAGTGGTCTTGTTTCGTAGAATATTTTCTATTTGATCAAAAATAAAAATATATTTCCCTATAATTAAGATCGTAATAAAAAAATATGACTTATGAGTTCAGTACATATGTATAGTGCGGTATATAAATCATTAGGATAGGACTTTAACACACATTTATCATTATTTAGTTCTATTGGATGTTAAAAAAATATAACTTATGGAACATATAAGATCAATAAATTCATATTTACCAATATACATAGGGATTAGTTTTTCATTCCTTATTTCATTGAGAAATTCGTAGAATAACCTTCCTGGAAACCTCAAATTCATGACCATGTTGATGACTATCCGAAAAACATTTATCTCAACAGATTTTACACATTTTTTATTTATTTATGGATCATTAATTTTCTGAAATTTCATTATCTATTTTAGGTCCCAATTTCATTCATTGTTAAACTCTTTTTTGGAGTCCTATACATATTTACATAAAGGGATTGATAATGATTATTATAAATGCTATAGTGAACGATATAAGTGAAACAAAACTCAAATATATGAAGGTGATAACGCCAAAAACCATTAAAATCCATAGAACAAGATCTTACATACTCTTATAGTGTTTTAATTTTTATGTCATGCTGACCATTTATATACGTATGATACGCAGTGTTGAGACTCATCTATCTATCAAGATCTTATAAATGATTTCTTGAAAACCATTATGTAAACAATATATCCCAACTATATAATATTTCATGTTTCACTCAATGAAACTATAAAACATCCCGAATTTTTATACTAAAAAGAGGGTTAGAGATAAAATTTCTTTGATAGAAATGACTTTTTATTACTTAATGAAGTTATAAAATAATACCCATTATTACCTTAACATATATAATAAGAGAAACCCTAACGTTTTCTAGTACCTTTAATAAAATTTTCACAATGATGTAAAGGAATTACTTCTAAAAATATCTTTTTTAAATAAACATATTCAATGCCTAATGGTTTTATTACCATACATGTGTCATAATAAATCATTAATCATGACTAAATTCCATCACTTGAAAAAAAAATTTGGTTTCAATTAATTTCAAAAAATTAAAAAAATTAATTTCATCATCCCATCATTGTATTTATAACACATATGTTTATATAACATGGAGACATATACCCATAAGAAATATAACTATCAATTTATTCATTATATGACCTCTTATATTATAGATAAATATATTAATTGGATGTTTGGAAACATAATTTTAGCAATTTAATATCAAATGTCATTTAATAATTCCCAAATCCATGTAGTGGGAGATAATAAATGATCATAATCAAATGAAGTTTCACTATTGAATGAACAATAATATTTTTAAAGGGATTGTTCACATAAAAGCAGACTTTAAATTCCCAACTGATGAGTGGATGACTAGTGTGCCCCTATGTTCATGATTCACATTATCCCTTGAATTTTCATAAGATTTCCATTTAAACATTCCCTTTATAGGTTATTGTTTCGTATCACTTGTGTTATCCCTAGGAATGGGGATTGAAACCATTAATCTCCATACTCCTTTCACATTAAAAATTATAGTCTGTGTCGTTCATTGTGTTCATCACTCGGTCCATTAATTTCATTGACATTGAACATCACAAAAAATTGATATTCAATTTTTTGATATACATTCATCCCACACTTATAACACCCACTTTATCCATTAAAACATTTTTCTGGTAGATTCTTTTCGTATTTCCATCTTGTATCTCACTAGAATTTCATTCTATCATGTGGTTTGTTCATGTTCTCATAAGACACTATGTTAAACTTCTTTTAAAAACTCTAGGAATGGTTATAATATGAAATTCCTATTTCTAACTTTAGTTCACATCAAATTGATTTTTTATAGTTAATAATTTCTATTATATAAAATTCATTTTGAAAATATGATCCTAAGAAACCAAGGAATAAATCAATTTGTTTTTCTCGAATAATGATTAATCCTGACATGTATAATGAATCTCTTGTATAATAACCTTCATATGTACCAACATATTGAACATACTTATATTTGAGTACAATAAATTCCTTCTCCATCATTTTTGGTTGAATATGTTGGATTTAAAACAAGAAAACTCTTCTCCTACAATTCCATGGAGTCGATTACCACCATTGTAATGGTGTTCTTAATAATGTTTCACTATTGATATGCTTCACATTCCAATGGATAGACTACCAAAATTACCATATCCTGAACAAAAAAATAGATAATGTGAAATAAATGTTTTTGGTATAGATCCATTTTTGGGTGACTATTTCATATATGGAACCCCTAATAGAAGGAGGATTTTTCCTTATGAATTACTCAATATAATGTTGATAGCACGTTTTCTCCATTTTAAGTTCCAAATAATAGAGTGGGAGTGTTATGTGAGAATATCTACATGTATTTTCATTCTATCTACCATAACGTTTGGTTTCTCAAGAGTAAAATTGTTTTATTTTCTATTTAATTCATCATTAACATGGTTCAGTCATGGTCATACATTGAATATTACTAGAAAAAAATGTTTTAGTAATACCAATCATAGAGGAAAACCACAGAATCAGGAAAAATAACCTATATGATGTCTATATCATGACCTCATATTTTCAATATATTACACATTCATTTAATATAAGGCTATTCATATTATCGATCTATATAAATCCTTCATGGTGGTTCCTAAATAGTTTCTTAATTTCAAAATCATGACCCCTAGGAGTGTAATCCTATGTTTTTAGAAAGTCCCATTATCATGCATCAGGTGATAATTGTTTCTTTTGCAATGCACACTTATCATATTTAACACCCCGATTTATCTTTATCACGTGGAAAAAACCTCTTGTAGTATCCAGACAGTTAAGTAATTTATTGGAAAACACCCACTATATCATATACCATAATTCCATGATATTTTCCTATACATTGGATAATTCATAAAAATATCCTTACATATATAACTACAAATATCTATATAAATATCCATAGAGATATAAAAATTGTTTTTTCAAAATAGTTTCCAATGTTTAACTAATCCTCTCATTGATACCAAATATCTAAATCGTGGAATTTCATATATATTTACAATATCTTCTATATGGATATTAAATACATTATATTAACACATCCTGAGAATTTTAATATCTTAGTGTCATTGGAGAATCATTACGAAATATATTTTTTTGGTGAATGATCTCAAACATGCCAAATAAATATCTTCCTTTTTTGTACCCTTAAAAAATATACCCTACCTAAAACCTTTCATCATTACCTGAAAAAAGAATACTGAAGAAAAGCTGAGATCATATTCTCAGTATAGGTGAAATGGAGAGATACTTATGTATAACAAGATTATAAGTGTAAGAGTAAATGATCATAACATTTTAAAACTATACTCGACATATCAAATATCAAAATCCTTTATCACCGAATTTTTATTCATTTAATAAGACATTAATCATAAATAAATCAAGTAACGTGAGTCTTGGAAGCATAACAGTGTCATACCAAATTTATTATTTTCATTCACATAAGCGATGAAACTTATTTCTATAATAGTTAATAGAGATTTATAATACATTTCAGGTCACTATAGGGTTGGGAGCACCACCTAAGAGGGAGATACCAACATCCCCAGTGGAATTTCATTCACTATAGTAGAATGGGTTCACTACTAAACCATCAAATTAGTCATGATTCACTCCAATGTATATCATAGTAGGAAAAGTCACATTCTAACCCATGCTCAGTCCACATTTCAGTTATATATATCACATGAGATATAGGTATTTACCCAATTCATTGGATGAAGATATAGATCTCAGTATTCTTGGTTATTACATGACCAGTATAATTTGATATAATGTATCCACTGTCAAATAAATGAAATTGATATACATGTGTATGAAATGATCATAAATCATTCATAATATAGTCACATGATAAATTAATTGGGTTTCATTAAAATTCATTCAAATAAATTTTATGTGGGAAAATTATTTTCATTATCCTTTCATCATTTCATCAGTACATAACCCATAGAAAATGAAGTGGGTTTCATGATTATTTTATCATGATATAACTTGTTCAATAGAAAGGGGATTCATAATCATCATGTAATTATAAACAAAAAACAATCATAAAAATCAATAAGAATTATGTCATTTTATTTCATCCTTAGTATATCATAATTAAATTAAATTTATCATTCTTATATGGAAAATGATTTTGTAATATCAATTAAAACAGTTCTTGATGAAAATTAATATTTATTGAAAATCAATTTATGGCATAAATTTTATTTGAAAACTATTTTCATTTAATTTATCATTGAAGACATATAAATTACAATTTTAAAATAATTTAAAACATATTTTTTGTAAAATAACCTGAATGTTTTTAAAAACACTATGTAAAGCATAATTGTTTTTAAAATCCATTGAATTTTGATTTTTTTGTGAAAATATAAAAGTATCCACAATATTAAGGAAAAAATTATATTTAAAAAATCATTGAAAAATATTCAGTAATTATTATAATCATTGAGTGGTCATGATATTAAGAAATTCTAATTATTTTACCCATGTTAAAAATGTTGATTCTTTTTTAAATTTGTGATAATATTCTCATGGGTGTTGTTTTGGAAAATGAAATAATGATTTATTTCTATAAAAAATTTCAAAATTTAATAAATGTATAAATATTTATTTGAGAAATAATTTAGACGGGGTTCAAAAAATTATTAATAAATATAGAAGATAATATTTTGGAATAAAATTGATTTTTGACCAAATAGAGAAATATAATCTAATTTTATTAAAAAACAGTATTGATCACTTCAGTGCATAAAGTTCTTAAATTGTAGGGGATACATTAATTAAAAATTATAAATTGAGGAGAATATATTTAGTTTGTGTCATGAGAGATATAAAATAATACTTTTGAATTATAGTCATATTCATAAAAAATAATTAAAAATTTAGTGATTGTGACATAACACTCTTTCCACTTTGTTAAAATTGACTCATAATCCCCATGAATGAATAAACATAAAATAATCAAAGAATATCATGGGAATAAATGAAATTATGATATTACATGTAAAATTCTCTTTCTATATACCTTATAAAAACATATATTTGCATAACTTAGGATATGTCCAAATGAATTTAAATTTCCATAAGGAAAAGAATATCACTTACTTAGTTTCCATTTGAATATATTCTAATACATTATTTTATTAATCAATATACAATAAAAAACAATAAATGCATGAGGGTGCTGTTGGTAATATTTTATAGATAAGCCTAAATTTTTACTCAATAAATAGTCCTTCTCTTTCATCAATCAACAAAAAATTACTCACTTTTGAGTCATGTTGTCTTGTGGGGTTTTAAATCATGACATGTTTCTAAAAAATAATTGTTAATTGATTTTAGTCTAATGAAACTGTGGAACCCCATTATTGATTCTTTTTCAAGAGATTAATATATTTCATTTGACTTATTGGGGTTTCGGGATATCACTTACTTGTTGGTAACACACCCTAATAATGATAATTCCTCCATCTAGAACACTAATTTTCTATAAATTTCATATAGATTATCCATTATCATTATATATTGAAAAGTTTTGAAATGATCATAATTATCCTCATTTGTTTTAGAGTAAGTCATAATATCCTATATAAATACATCCATGAATTTATCAATGTCATATCTGAAGGATCTATTCATTATGCCAATGAATATTTCTAGATAATTATTAAGTTTTATTGGAAACATTATGAAAAAATAAATACCATGTAATATTGATAATTTATTATTTTTATTATATTCATTATTTAAAATTATTTTATGATATCCTCAGTAAAGGAAATTCTTAAAGAAGTACTGTGTCTCATATAATTGACTGAAAGAGTCATAAATCTGTAGTAGGTGATACTTGTTCTTTATCATGATTTTATTTTGTTCAAAAAATCAATGTACCTGAACATTAAACTATACTTATACATGGTGAAAGGGATTGGTATTCCCTATATTGATGTGTAAATTAATTTAAAACCATTTTCCATATTAAAATTTAACTATTTCTTCCATTCATTCCATAAAATTGTGTTCATTCTGTAGGGAATCGTGGATATTGGTATAGATACACGTATAATTTCAATTGAGATGTCAGATCTTTTATCATTATGAATTCTAGAAAATATATAAGGGGATACATTAGTTTAGTCCCTTAGAGTTATAATTTAGTTAAGCCTGATATTCACACATATCACATACATTTATGTTACATATACCAGTTCATAAGGAATTAATTTTCACGATTGTGAAGAATATTTGAAGTATTATTTTTTCTCATCCATAAAAATGTTTAAAATAATTTTATTAAAATAGATTTATTGAGTGATATCCCACTCTTTATAGTTTATTTTTATACATAAAAGGATAGTAATGAAAAGTGCATCATAGAATGAAATTCATCTAAATATAGTATTGACCAATTTTAAATGATTATTAGTCCAGAAAAAGATCAATGAGGTAGTGTTATATACTTGGGATAATATAATTAATCCTTATATTATTATCATATATTACATAATCTCCATGTTTCATTGGTTTGGTTTTATTATTTTTGTTAAACACGAATGATATGAATGAATTTATAGAATTATAAAAAAACATTCACATTTATTGAATGAATAATTATCATACGTGTCATTATTTTTTTTTGTATCCACCACTATATTCATGTTATCATATTCTAATATTTTTTCTCATGGAAATAGATATATTTTGTGTGTTATTTATAATAACCATTATATTGGGTAAATGGATTCCGTAATTCTTGTATTTCATAAAATTAAAACACTAGAATATTGTTTTAGATTATATGTTATCCTTCATTTCATCTATATCATAGGTGGTATTCATCATATCCCTCCATCATTAACTATAATAATTCCCCTCTATTATACACATTATGTATTTCCCAATTCCCTTGAAAATGTTAATGGGATACTTCATCCCATATTCATGGAATGTGGGTAGTTTGGTTTTGTTTACTCTGTGGGGTTTATCATTTAATCCTTTGAAATTGGTCTCTATCTTGCACATTTTATCACAACCCCGTTGAGGGAACTGAGAATCAAAAATATCAATCTCATCCTTAAGGGAATGAAAAAAAATATCTTTAAATAAAATAAATTCTAAAATAACCAAATCAATTTGTAGACTCAACTTAAATCCTCAAATGATTTTATCCATCGTACTTTCAGTGAATATGATAATTCATAAGGTATACATTCTGTGAAATATTAATTCTTCCTCTTAGGGAATGGGAGACTCATCTTCCAATTTCCTCACTCCAAGGAAATCCCACTCCAGTATAATCTGAAGATACCTGGAAAGTACATATTGAGAAATATTTTCTTGAATAATTCCTATTCCATGGGATTTTATTCCCAGTTGAGTATTTTATCATGATCAGTGTCTTCTAATAATCCTATTTTCCCTCCATGCAATAAATCTCTTGTATAAAATTCACTTATTTAATTTATTAGAGGATATGGAATATCTTCTCAAAAGACTCAGTCTATTTTTTCAAAACAACTATATAGTACTGAAAACCTCACAATGGGAAAGAAAATACTACAACAAATTAATCAATAAAAAATGATGCATAATGGAATGAAAATTTAGAGAAGAATTTTGTGGAAATAAAATTTGGAAAAATAATTTGATTAGTCTGTGGACTGAATTCCTAGAATTTAATGTGGTTGGAATCGACTGTGAAATTATATTACCCAAAAAACATACATAATACTATCTTGAAAGGCATTGGAAAAAGATACAAGAAATCATAGAATGAAGGAAGATGGTGTTATTCCTCTTTGAACAATGTCGTTGGCTAAATGTAGGTAGAGAAATTCCACCCACAAACAACTTTTATAAACAATATCATTGGTTAAAATATGACGGAGAGTACACCGCTACATTCCGTCCCCATGAACAATGTATTTCACGGATGAGGCGAGGCCAGTGACAACCTACTAATTACAACCCTACGAACCTAATTTGATTTATTCATCGATGGAATGGATGACTTATTCAAGGGATTACACAGAAGGTTCTACAAGAACCAAAAATAAACCATTCTCGGTACTCGATAAAATGATAATATGGGTAATTAAGAAAATGACTATTATATGAGACGACTTTTAAATATAGGACAACATACATTGATGAAAAATTATTGATGAAGTCTGTAACCACTAATTATTTCAAGTGGGTATAATCCAACCATAAAACATAAAATGAAGGAAACATAATAACAATTAGTTGTCCAAGAACCATAAATAGTGAACCACAAACCATATGCCCTTCATGGATGAACAACCTGAGAACTATAGGACCAATTCTGGTGTTTCCACCTTGCATACCACATAAACAATTACTATGTTGATGAAATCATTTCCCATGTAGAATTCCACTACATAGATGGAATACAACAATAAATAGAACCACACTATGTGGGTGGATCCTAGGACCATGTAGTGAATCACTAAAGTATGCAGACGACCCTATACCTTCATAGCAGTGTGCTATGTCGGGAAACATACATCCGTCATAAAGAAATGGTATGCATAATGGGGTTTCTTCAGGTATTCAACCTCATAGTTCAGATAACGTCATTCCATTACTGTAACTTCATACATAGCCCCTCTATGAACCAGTCCACCGACATCAGGATGATTCCTCTTGAAAAGCCACCGGACATGTATGATATATCCATAGAGTGTACTAGTATTAACTTCTATGTCTACAAACACATGGTAAAAGGATACATGTGGATAATTCCCACAACAGTACATAACCCCAGAATGTGCCTTAAGTATACATTCTTGTGGTAAGACAAGGTCCAAACACGGGTTGAACAAATTTACCACTCCATTATATGGATCAAGGATAATCTATTGTTTTTTCCATTTGAGGAGCTCCAACTATAAATTGAGGGAATCATAATTTTCTTCCCCAGTGATGAGGAAAAATTCTCCTCATATTTCCCAGAACCCATTTCAGGGAAATCCCACTAATGTAAGGCCCTAACCATTTTAGGGGAGGTTACTCTCTTGATCTTTATATGCTCATACTATGATGATTCCAGATAGATTGATAGGGAACATTATTATATTTTTCAAAACAAGGTAGAATTAGAACATTCAATGCCTCTATCTCTCCCTTTTTCGGCTCGTAGAGATGACCTCTTCTGCAATCCATCTCCTTCTATTAGATCTGTGGAAAAGGGAAAGTGTGTGGTTTTCCATATCTATGACTTCCTCTTTTCAACCACACCATGAATGAATCATGTGTGATTAGCTGCTATTTATGATTAAATCAATCACACATCATATATCTAACGAACTATGAGAACTGTGATTCCTTCTCAACAAAACTTATTTAGTACAGATGCTTAATGAATGAGCCCAAGGGACATTATCATTAATGGTAATTCACAATAATAATACCCCCATATCACTAGGGAATCCACTTTAAGAATATTCCATGATGATACACTTTCATAGAGTCCCCCGAGCAGTGTAAGTCTCAACCATGTCTCCTTTTTTTGATATATCTAATGCATAATCCCCCTACATGAACTATGAGAATACTAATTCCATCCTTAACGAGGATACATATTATTCCTACCTAAGGACCATGCTCTATATCATTTAATCATCCAAATGAGAAATCATATACCACACCATAGGACTCCACTGATGTATGTGTCCAAACATTTCCAAAACTACACAGACTTTGATTCCCCATTGACTGCGAGACATATGATGTCTCCATGAGGTCCATATCCAAGAACCCATTAATACCTTAGTTTATCCATACCATACAACTAGTAGTGATGTTTCCTCCTAGATGAAAATATTTCAATCGGTTTCTTCATTCCTTTTTGGTGTAAATACCACTCCATATCTAAACTAGGAACATTCCATCGATGCTCCATATCGCACAAAATTCAACTGCCTGAGTGGATCATCATCGTGAAAACATAAAAAGATATATGTCCCATTGAGTGAAACCATAAAATGTGGGTTATGATTTCATTGATGATTATATGTTTGAATACAATATTATCGTTTTCATCACAACATCAAAGCATCTTATGCACACACTGGATGATAATAAACTCTAGAGAACCTCTTCATATAACTCAAACTAGAATTTTCTCAGAAATTAACGACCCATGTATATCCATGATTTATTTCAAAAATCAGGGTTATGCTGCAGAAACATATGTTAGAATGATCCAGGTATTCACAAATATTTTAAAATGTCATAAATCTATAAGAACTTCCCAATGTTGGAAATAATTCCCCCCAGAATGGTGTGATGAGCCCAACCTCCCATTATCTCCACTAATGGAGTCCTTAAGTGTTGTTTGACATGTCATCCAATGAGAATATTCCATTGGAAATATGGTCCTTGAATCATGCATAAAGAGGTTTTTGGGTGTTTTTTTCGAATATAATAATTTTGGATATAATATGATGAAATCATGTCATATATGGGATGATTTCACAATAAATTATCCCATTATGGTCACTTGTTGGGACCATTCATGTTACATCCCATGTAAATAAAGAATAAGACATTTTCATATTTATTAATATTTGTGAATTAAATATTAAATTTACTTTAATGGGGTTTCTATGTTCGATAGCATAAAAAATACACAACAAGAGATTTCTTTGAAATCTTACGTTGCACACTAATAATATAATAATGTTATTTTAAATTGTCGTTACCACGTAGTCATTGTATTGGTGGGAATGAATATTAATAACTAAAATATGATTATATATATTTTTTAAATTTGTTATGTTTATCCAATAAATGTTAGAGGCCTAAAATGCGATTAAATCTAATTTTATTCATAAATTCTCTAATATACACTAAAAGGTCGATTTACCACTTTTTGATGGTGAAACCTCTTTAAATATTGTTTTTTAACCTTAATACATTCTATATGAACAAATAAAATCCAAATTTAGAATGGGGACATCAAAATTAACTGTGTGTAATTTTTTGGAATTTTTCTGATAAGGTCCATTTTATAATGAATAGTGAAAAAATACTGTAAAACAGCTTTTTCATCTAATTTAATTATATGGATAGATTATTTTTTTAATTGTTTTTAAAGTGTAATTATAATTTATTTTTACCATTTAATCCAATGGTGATAAAAATATTTAATTTCACTTTGAAATTGGACATAAACAGTTATCAATCTTTTGATAGATATTGTTTCTTAAAAACACGCTATTTGTTTTGAAAACAGGAAATATTTTTAAATTAATTATTACAATTTATGTGTTTTGAATTTGGTAAAATGGATTCCATATTTGGAATCAGAAGCACTATATTTTTTAATTAATACCTTTTTGTTTTTTGGACATTATGAATAGTAACAATGGTAATTATATTTAATTATCGTGATTAATTAGTAACTAGTTTGTTAAGGGTAATAAAATAATATCATAATAATATAAAATGACCCCAGAATGTGTAAAAATATTCTTTTTTGAGTCATGGACTACCATGGTACTCCTTGTGCCAACCTTGGGACCCCATTTAATCCCATTAGTGTGATATTGGCCTTTTATCATATTATTTTTAAAGAAAGGGAAATATAACCAATGTATGTATCATCTAAGTAAAAAAAATTAATATTGTTTACATAAATGATCGTTTACACTCTAAATTGTAATTGGAATTATAAATATATTTCTTACATCATGGTATTTTGATTATTATTTTTAGAAATTAAATATATAAATTTATTTATGACACTATGATGATGAAGTGATTAACTCATTAATTAACAATTTAAATAAAATGAAAAGATAAGGTAAATTATAGGACTTCATCTTGTAAAAACCCAATTGTATGGGTGAATTTCAATCCCTTATCACCTTATACTCGAAATATATCATTTTGGAACCATTAAAACCTGAAAATCATTTCATAATAATGTAACATTTCATGACCTTCCAAGAGTGCCCCTCCTCCCTCTTATAAAAAGTCCCCAGCTCAATCCCCCTTACCCACACCTCTCAAGCCCTTGGATTGTCCAAACTATTATCATATTATCTCTACACATCCCTCTCTTACTCATAGATGCCTCACATTGGGGATAAGTCTTTTCAAATAATCCTTTAGCTCAAATCAAAAAGAGTTACCCGATTTAGAGGTAATGTCCTCTCTCAAGATTCTTTCTATTATTTTTTCCTTCTTCACTCACCACTATCTTATTATTATTTTCTCCCATAATAACACTAGTATCCTATATATACTAGGATTTTGTTATGATACATATTCTACCTACACTCACACACACCCCCCTTTAAGGGTTAAAGAACATACTGTTTATGTGGATGGCGAATTACTACCTCACGAAGCGACGATTTTTCAATCATCTTTTAACACCTATCCTGGTGTCCATTAAGATGAAACTATTTTTAAAAATGATATATATTATGTTTATTATTACTTTATGATTCTATATTTTTCATTTTTATCACACCTTTATGGCTTCAATAATGGGTAAACACGATAATCTAATTAGAGGTAGTGTCGACTACCGTCCCGTCAAAGTGATATGAATCGTTAATACCATATGTGGTACATATAATTGATAGAGTTAATGATATTATTTATGATACTATATTGGAATTATAATACTACTATATATCATTATTTTTTAAATACATTAAATATGAAATAGAAATATAAGTATCGTTCATGCGTACGCACGACTTACTGTCTCGATGAACTGTGCATTTCATTTCATACCTCTAAATGTTATGTAAAACTATAAATACATGTATATTCTAGATATATATGATATATATGTTATCTGAATCATGAATATAATTATGGATATAATGAACCTTTGACCACATGAACAACATGTAATTATACAAAGTCAATTTTTGACGTAAGTACCAAATATCGACAAAATGAACATTATAAACATAAATGATTGAATAATGTTTATAACATAGAAATAAGTGATATAAAAGGAATAATAAACTTGAAAAAGGTTTTTAAGCAAGTAGAAATTAATATTAGTTTATTATTCAAGCGATTAAAGAATGATCGAGTTAATTCGGACACGAGGTAAGGGAATTTGTCTCAATGTCCTTTCATTGAGGAATATTTTGTTTTAATAAAAAACATTCTTTTATATGCAGTATAATTACATTTGAATTTTCATTTCATTCAAATGGAATCTTTTTTACTAAGTTTTTTACTAAACGAAAAAAGGAATGATTCCTTTAACGTATGTGGTGACAACGACCTTTCCTCTGATGTCAATATTATTTGATCTTTGGCTTTCTCAACAAGATGTAATGTTTTCAAAATGAAAATAAATACCATATACTCTATTATGTATTTTCTTATTGAAAATGTTTTTGATAATAGATTTTTTATTTCAATATATAACTGATATATTGTGATTGAAATGTGCAAATGTTTTCTTTACTTTATATTTGTTTTATGTCTTATGTTTTTATATGGTACTTCTAAATTTGATGGGTGGTTACATGATAATCCAAATGACGGGTGGTGTCGTGAATACCAAGACAGGTGATTACGTTATAACCTCCAATTCGTTGGGTATGGAAGTCAGCCATATGTCTATTCCATTTAGTGATAGGTGTGGAAGTCGAGTGTATGATTATTCCATTTAAGTATTTTTATGTTACAAGTTACCATTATATGATATGTGTTCTTTATATGGGTAATCTTTTGGTTACAAAAGGTTAGGTAGTGAACTTTTATTCAGTGAATTGTATTTACTACTTCATACATTTGAAATGTATTTCTTATGTTAAAGTATTCATGGTTTAATTGTTGTTTTGAAAATATAATAGTTTATTTTATTGTGTATTCATTACTGAGATTTTTATGCTCATCCCAAGATTTAGAAATGTTTTTCACAGGACATAAAGTGGAATAGGGTAAAGGATGAAATCAAGGAAAGTCATGTTGTCTAAAACATAGAACAGTATGAGGCTATTTTATCAAGAGTTTTATTTTTATGAAAAAAATGGATTCTGAGTAGAAGTGTCTACTTTGTAACTTTTGATATGTAATAGTTATGGCCTAATTCTAAAATACTCTAAACCTGAAAAGATCCTCAATGTAAATTATTCATTTAATTCATGATTAATTAATGTTTTAAGGCTAGGTCCTTATATTTGGTATTAGTGGTCGGTTTAGACACCTTTAGGTGTTAGAATATTGTTAAATTCATGTCCATAAATTAATTTATAGTATGATTGAAATGATATATCATTTAATAATTACGATGTTGCTTCGCCGAAGTTATTTCTGTGTTCAGAATGGTTTTCCGCAGAGGAAACAGGCAAGCTATATTGGGACGACATCAGGAGGGAAACAACCTTCAAAATCAGCATCTTGAGATGGTCAGAATTGGAACTGAATAGTTTGTTGCAGTAATGGCCCAATTAACTCAAGAGATAAGTGGTGGTGGTATCCATGCACAATATCATTCAGATCAACAACATAGGAACATGTCAGTGGTGGAACATTACCTGAGGCAACATCCCCTATCATTCATAGGATCATCTGACCCTGTGCTGGAAGAAGGGTGGATTAATGAACTGGAGAAGATTTTTGATGTCATGGGGTGTTCAGACAATCAAAAGGTTAGTCTTGATGTTTACCATTTGGAGGGTGAAGTAGATAAGTGTTGGTCAATGGCCAAAAATATCCGGGACACTGGTGGGAATGATGCTCTTGACTGGGATGAATTCAAAGGTATGTTCCTTGAGAAATATTTTCCTATGTCGGTTCAACTTAGGATGGAAAAACAGTTCTTGGAATTGTAGAAAGGGGACGACTCAGTAGATGCTTATGAAGTTATGTTCACTCTATTGGAAAGGTATTCTTTTAAATTTATCTAAGACCATAATAGGAATATCAATCATTTTTACTCAATATTAAAGCCAAAATATCGAAGGGAATTATCTTCTCGTGAGTTCAAATGAAATGAAAATCTTAATCGATGTGCTTATAAGGTGGAAACAGAGATTTCCGATGATTAGGTGTTCTTTGACAAACAATATAATAAAAGGTCTAGTTAATAGGCAAAGAGAAAGAATTCATCAAAGAAGCCCGGAGGTAAGAAAACCTAATATCTGTCATGTGATAAGTGTGGTAAAATGTATCCTAGATAGTGTTTATCCAAGTCTAGAAAGTGCTTTCGGTGTAGTAAGTCGGGTCATATTGCACGTAACTATATGGAATATGGTCAAGATGGCATTGAAAATCCAGTGGTAAGATGTTTTAAGTGTGATGAAATGGGTCATAATGAAAATGAGTATTTAATGAAGAACTCAACTGGGGGAAAACAGCCAGAGCATAGCCAAATGTATTTTTCATAATGAGAGGGTATGGTTATGCCATCAGGACCAACATGTGATTGCATGGGAATCCCAGCCAGATGGCCATGCAAAGGTGGAGAGATACTATCATGGCGCAGATGCTGGGTAGGGTAGTTCCTTTTACATAGTCTGGTTCAATTCCCTAAGATCTTCAGGTCATGTAATTTCTTTAGTCTACGAGTCTTGTAATCTCTGATCTTATGGGCCTTGTAAGGGTTCCCCCACATCATTTGAAAGGGGGGTTATCAAGATTCAATAAAAATGAAGGCCTTCGGGCCATTCAGGTGAGAGAAAGAAGCCAAACTACAAGTAGAAAGGGGTCGTGAAATACTTTACAACTACTTCAGCAGATGTTGGGCCATCTAATAAAGTTGTATCAGGTACACTGTTTGTTTGTTCAGATTATGACAGTGTGTTTTTTGATTCAGGGTCTACACATTATTTCATTTCTGAGATGTTATCTAGTAAATTGAGAATTCCATATCAAGATAAAAATCCTGAACTTATGGTAAAAACACTATGGGGAAACATTGAGATAAAAATAAATTATAAGAACCTTCATATCCTTGTGTGTGGAAAGAATATGCCAGCAAACCATAATTTTTTTCCTCTGATAGAGTTATATGTTATTTTGGGAATGGATCGGATATCAATTTATCGTGATATGATTGACTGTAGAGCTAAAGAGGTTTCTTTTCAGAAAGATTTTCAGTTTGTGTACAAGAATGAACCCTTACTTTTGATAACATATCAGGAAGCTGTGAAACTAGTAAAAAATGGAAATGAATGATACCATTCACATATTGTGGAAACAAAGGAACTATTCAGATAATTGATGTTCCAGTGGTAATGAGTATCTTGATGTTTTTCCTGATGATTTTCCTGGTATTATATATGGTCGAGAAGATGAATTTATTGTTCACATAGTTCCTAATTCTATGCCAATTTTCAAAACACCTTTATCGAATGGCTCAAGTTGAACTTTTAGATTTAAAGAAGCAATTAGATGATTTATTAGGTAAAGGTTACATTGGACCTAGAACATCACCATGGGGTGCTCCTGTCTCTTTTGTTAAAAAAATATGGTTCAATGGAACTTTCCCTTGATTATAGAGCACTGAATAACATCATTGTTAAGAACATGTTTCCTTTGCCTCACATTGATGATTTGTTTGACCAGCTCTTGGGAGCACAGTATTTTTGGAAGATTGACTTGAGGTCGGGTTACCATCAGTTGAAAGTAAAAGAAGCATACGTTCAGAAGACCGTGTTTCGTAATAGATATGGCCATTATGAATTTGTAGTTATGCCTTTTGGGTAAAACAATGAAACTATTGTACTCATGGTTCTAATGTATAGAATTTACCATCACTTCTTGGATATGATTGTGGTTGTGTTCATTGATAATATTTCGGATTTTTCCAATAGTAAATAGGAACATGAAATTCATTTAAGGGTTGACTTGAATACATTAAATGAAAAGAAACTATACGGAAAATTAGGCAAGGGTGAGTTTTGGTTACAACAAATTTCATTCCTTGGTCACATTGTTTCAAAAAATTGCATAACGGTTGATCATGCTAAAACAAAAGTTTTTGATGAGTGGGATAGACCCACAAATATAACTGATATCCGTTGTTTTCTTGTTTTGGCATTTTATTACTAGAGGATTGTTTAAAAGTTTTCATGGTTATCTAGTCCAATGACTAAGTAAACTCAAAAGGGTGTTAGGTTCATTTGGAAAAAATAATGTGATGATTGTTTTTAATAATTTAAAAGAAGATTGGTGAATGCTCCAGTTTTTCCAATACCATCCAGATATGGTGAGTTTGTTATCTACAAAGATGATTTGTTGAAAGGACTTGGTTGACTCCTTATGCAGAATGATTAGGTAATTTCTTATGCTTCATGTCAATTGAAAACTCATAAGATAAATTACCCTACACATGATTTGGAATTACCTACTGATATTTTCACTTTATAAATATGAAGGCATCATTTTTAGGGTTTAAATTGTGAAATACATACTGATCAAAAAATTTTAAAGTGTATATTCACTCCGAAGAATTGAACAAGAGACAGAGGAGATGGCTAAAATTAATCAAGGATTATGATTTCACGTTTCACTACCTCCTAGAAAATGAAAATAAAGTGGATGTTGCTTTGAGTCCAAAAATTAAAGCTTCATTAACCATGTCATGTTTGAAACATGATCCTTTCGTTAAGGATTTGATTAATTTTGGATTAGAAGTTATTGGTGCAAGAAATTCTTCTGTTTGGTTTCAGGTATCATAGAAATCTTCTATATCATATAGAATTATTCACGTGCCGCAAAAAGACAGTAAGTTGCTGAAAAAGGTAGTGCTGGTTCAGAAGTGTAAGTTGCTAGAATATAACATTGATAATTATTGTGTTTTGAGATTTGAGACGATATTATGTGGGACTTGTATTTCACAGTTGAAGAACGAGTTGTTATGTGAGGCTCATAGTTACCCATTTTCAGTTCATCCTGGTAGTAATATGATATATAGTGGTCTGAGGGAGTATTACTCGTGGGATGGAATGAAAAGAGATATTGCTGATTTTACTGTGAAGTGTTTGACTTGTCAGCAAGATAAAGCAGTGTGGTAGTAACCGAAAGGGACGCTTCAGTCTTTACCAGTGCTAGAGTGGAAATGATAAAATATATCCATGGACATCGTTGTGGGATTACCAAATACATCTCAAGGTAATAATACAGTATGGGTTATTGTCGATTGATTAACTAAATCTACTCATTTCCTTCCTATTTCAGATACATTCTCTATAGATCAACAATCTCGGTTGTATGTTAAAGATATAGTCATGTTACATGGAGTTCACCTCTCCATAGTATCTGATCGTGATCTCAGGTTTACATCTATCTTTTGTAAAGGCCTTCAGAATTCTTTGGGTACTGAATTAAATTTTAGTATATATTTTCATATGCAATTAGATGGGCAGTCAGAACGAACAATTCAAACCTTGGATGATATGTCACCTGCTTCCACGATGGATTACCAGGGAAGTTAGGACCAAAATCTTTCTTGGTTTAATTTTGTTGTTATAAAAGTTTTCATTCGAGTATATAGATGGATCCTTTTAAAGAATTTTATGGTAAATTGTGTGGACTCCAGTTTTTGGGGATAAAGTAGGGGAAATGAAGCTGATACGACCAAAATTGGTAGAAGAGATGGTAGAAAAGGTATAGTTGATTCAGAAGCACATCAGAATAGCTCAGAGTTGGCAGAAAATTTGTGCCGATAACAGGAGGTCGGATCTTTCTTTTGAGGTAGATTATCGTGTTTTTCTCAAATTTTTTCCATGGAAAAGTGTGATGTGTTTTGGGAAAAAAGGAAAGCTGAGTTCAAGGTTCATTGGACCATATGAAATCCTGGAGAAATTTTGATTAGTTTTATATAGATTTGAATTACATCAATGTTTGTCCCTAGTATACAATTTTTTTCATGTTAAAATGCTGAGAAATTATATGCCAGATCCATCTCATGTTTTGAGCCCAGATGTATTTCAGTTGGAAGAGAATCTCTCTTATAAGGAACAACCAGTCTAGATTTTTTACCATAGAGAGAATGTGTCGCAGAATAAGGTAATTCTTCATGGGAAGGGTTTGTGGAAAAACCATATGGTTGAAGAGGCAATATGAAAATCTGATAATGCTATCAGGGATAAATATCCCGACTTATTTTGATAAGTGAATAAAATTGTGAGGACGTAATTCCCAAAAGTGGGTAATGATGTAACATCCCAGGTAAATAAAGAATAATACATTTTAATATTTATAAATATTTGGGAATTAAATATTAATTTTACTTTAATGGGGTTTCTATGTTCGATAGTGTACCCGATATGCAACAACATATTTCTTTGAAGTCTTACATAACACACATAGAATATAATAATATTATTTTAAATGGTAGTTAGCACGTAGCTGTTGTCTTGGAGAGAATGAATAGAAATAACTACAACCTGATTATATATGTTGAGTAAATGATTTTAGATTTATCCAATAAATTTTAGAGGCCTTAAATGTGAATAAATCTAATTTTAAGCATAAATTCGGTAATATTCACTATAAGGTCGATTTACCGCCTTTTGATGAAGAAACATCATTAAATCTAGTTTTGGTCACTTTAATAATCTCTATATGAAAATATAATATCTTAATTCAGGATGGGGACATCAAAATTTACTTTGTGTAATATTTTGTAATTTTTCTGATAATGTTCATTTTTTAATGAATTGTGAAAAAATACTGTAAAACAAATTTTTCATCTAATTTAATTATATGGTTAGATTAGATATTTAATTTGTTTTAATGTTTAATTAGAATATATATTTACCATTTAATCCAATGGAAGTGATTAGAATTGATTTCACTTTGAAATTGGTCATAAACTATTATCAATATTTTGATAGATATTGTTTCATAAAAACACGATATTTGTTTTGACAACGGAAAATATTTTTAAATTAATTACTGAAATTTCTGTGTTTCTAATTTGGTAAAATGGATTCTATATTTGGAATCATAAGGTCCAAATTATTTAAAAAATAACTTTTTTTGGACATTATGAGTAGTAACAATTGTAATTATCATTAATTGTCGTGATTAATTAGTAACCGGACAATTAAGGGTAATAAAATAATATCATAATAATATAAAATCACCCCAGCATGTGTCCAAATATTCTTTTTTGATTCATGGAAGACCATGGGATTCCCTGTTCCATCCTTGGGACCCCATGGAATAACATTAGTGTGATAGTGACCATTTATCATATTATTTTTAAAGAAAGGGAAATATAACCAATGTATGTATCACCTAAGTAAAAAAAATTAATTTTGTTTACATATTTGATCTCTTAGACTATAAATAGACATAGTAAAGGTAAATATATTTCCTACATAATGGTATTTTCTTTATAATTTTTATACATTAAAAAAATTATTTATGATACCATGATGATGCAGTGATTACCTCATAAATGAAAGATTTAAATAAAATGAAAAGATACTGTAAAATATTAGACAATCACTTTTGAAAAACCTATATGATTGGTGTATTTAGAACCCTTATCTCCTTATAATATAAATATATCATTGTGTTACCTTTAAAATCTTAAAATAATTTCATAATAAAGTAATATTTCATGACCTTCCAAGAGTGACCCTCCTCCTTCTTATAAAAGGCCCCCACCTCTACCCCCTTACCAACACCTCTCAAGACCTTGGATCGTCCATCCTCTACTCATATAATATCTCCACATCCCTATATTACTCCTAGAAGACTTAATTTTTGTAGAAGTATTCCAATGGATTCCTTTGGCTCAAATCAAAAAGAGTTACCTGATTTAGAGGTAATGTCCTCTCTCGAGTTTCTCTCTTTTACTTTTTCATTCATCACTCACCACTATATTCTTATTATTTGATCCCATAATAAAACCAGTATACACAATATACTAGGATGTAGTAATGATAAGGATTCTAACTACACTCACACACACCCCCATCTAATTGTTAGAAACATAATATTTTTGTGGTGGTCGAATTACTGCCTCGTAAAATGATGATTATTCAATCTTCTTCTAACACCTATCATTGTGGCCATTAAGATAACACTACTTTTATATATGATATATATTATGTTTATGTTTTATTTTTTCTTATGTATTTTCCTTTTATATCATACATTTAAGGTTTCCATTATGGGTAAACACGATAATCTCATTAGAGGAAGTGCGGACTACTACCCCCTCAAAGTGATATGACTCATTAATACCAAATGTGGTAAGTATAAAGGATGGAGTTAATGATATAATATATGATTCTATCCTGGAAATAGAATACTACTATGTATAATTATGTTTTAATTCAATTAAATACAAAATAGAAATGGAAGTAGCGTTCATGTGTACGTACGGCTTGCCATCTACATGAACGGTGCATTTCATTTCTTACCTCTAAATGAAATGTACTATTATAACTACATGTATATGCTAGATATATATGATATATATGATATCTAGTTCATTAATATCATTCTATATATAAAGAACCTTTTACCACATGAACAACATGTAATTATAAGAAATCCATTTTTGACTTAAGTACAAAATATCACCAAAACGAACATTATTAACATAAATTATTGAATTATGTTTTTAACATGTCAATAAGAGAGATAAAAGGAAAAATAAACTTTAAAAAGTTTCTTAATGAAGTAGAAATTAACTTTAGTTTATTATTCAGGAGATTAAAGTACGATCGAGTCATGTCGGACACGAGGTAATGGACTTCGTCTCATCCTCGTTTCATTGAGGCATATTTACTTTTAATAAAAGACTATCTTTTATACACTGTATAAACACCTTCTACTATTATTTTCATTCAAAGGGAATCTTTCTGTTTGAAGTGTTTTACTAAAAAACAAAAAGGAAAGTTTCTTTTAATGTACGCTCCGCCACCGCGAGTATTGTTTGTTCTTTGGCTTTCCCAACTAGACATAATGTTTTTAAAAAGAAAATAAATACCATATTCTCTATTATGTATTTTTGTAATGAAAATGGTTTTGATAATGGATTATTTATGTCAATATATTTATGTGATATATTGTGATTAAAATATGGAAATGTTTTCTTACCTTCATTTGTTTATGTCTTATGATTTTATAATGGTACTTGGAAATTTGACGGGTGGTTACATAATAAACCAAATGACGGGTGGTGCCATGAATACCAGAATGGGTGGTTACATTATATCCTCTAATTAATTTAGTATGGAAGTCGGTTGTATGGCTATTTTATTTAGTGACATGTGTGGATGTTGACTGTATGTTCATTCCATTTAATTATGTTTTTGTTCCACCTTACCTTTATATGTTATGTGTTTTTTATATGGGTGATATTTTGGTTACAAAAGGGTATCTAGTTATCTTTTATTTAGTGAAGAGTATTTACTACTTCATAAAGGTGAAAATTATTACTTATGTTAATGTATTCATGGATTAATTTTTGTTTTAAGAAACTAATAGTTTCCTTCATTGTATATTCTTTACAGATCTTTTAATGCTCATCCCAAGTTTTTGAAATGTTTTTCATAGGACATAACGTGGAATAGGGTGAAGGTTTGGATCAAGGAAATTCATGTTGTCTAAAACATGGAATAGGACATGACTTATTAATCATGTGTTTTAATTTTATGAAATAAATGGAATCTAAGTAGGAGGGTTTACTTTGTAACTTTTGAGATGTAATAGTTATGGCCTAATTCTCTAAAAATCTAATCCTGGAAAGATCCTCAATGTGAATTATTCATTAAATTCAAGTTTAAGTAATTTTTTAAGGCTGGGTCCTTATAATTCTAGTGTGTAAGCTCCTTTGGAAGAATAAAATGATTCGATGCCCGGTCCCCATAGAATCATTTCAATCGAATTTAAATGGAAATGACATAAATCAGGTCGAACCAAAAAAGATGAACTGGATGTGAGTCCTTCACCAAGGTGGCGATATTAGCCTGCCTCAATCCTCTTTCACATCCAAATGGAATAAGGCCAAGAAATTTCATCAATTACAAATGTTATCATTAGTTTCTAATTTTATGGAGTGTTTTTTAGTGAAAATTTCATATATGTAGTAATTCCACAGTGCTACATTCAATTCAATGGAATCCTAATACATAGCTTTCACATAGGCAACATCAACAACACATGAAGATGGGTCCCTATAGAAGAACATGACTCCATTCACAACTTAGAATAATTAATGATGGTGTTGAAAAATGTTGATCAACAAGTAACACCATGATTGTACTCTCCCTATCATGGTTGTGGAAATACATTCCCTCCAATTGTTGATAGCTCACAATATTCCTTCTTAGTTGTGGCTGGAATCACATCATTGGGCGACCTCACTAGCCATCTGAAATAATTTTGGGATCATGTTCCTAGATAATGAAAGTGAATACCTCCCCTATCATATGGAGCTCATAGATTTTGACATCAATGACATCATCCTATATGCACAAGAACCCCAATTGTGGGCACTTGTCAGAGGGTGCCACCATTAGCAGTATACAACCAAATGCCCTTGTTCTAGAGTGGATCTCATGTCATGGACACTTGCTGATTTCCAATAGTCAAAGTCCCCTTTGGCCTCCCATAGAGGGAAGAGAACATAATCAGGATATTTTTATCACTTATATTCCAAAAGATTAAATTCACCAAAAAAACATGGCAGTATACAATGAAATGAAATATAATTATTCCTTTTATACTGATGCTTTCCATGGAATCATGGTGGAAAACTCTGATAATATTCAAAACCCCACTCAATTAGAAGATTCACAACATAAAAATATTGTGGCACAAAAAAATCATACAAACATTTCATACAGTTTTCTCTAGAACCACCAAGTAGATAGAGAGACATGTTATATTCAGATGAAGATCTCTATTAATGCAGAGGAAGCTCATCATCCAAAACGGAGAACAACTAGCTTTACTAAAGTACAAATCCCTACTGATTAAAAAATTTCTCCATCTAAATATAGAGGAAACACATGTCTAGTCATACAACACTATAAAATAAAATGAATCCCACTAGTCTTATATAGAGGTATGAAAATATATTCTGAGTTAAATTCTTGTGGATGCATACAAAGAATGTGAGAAAAATATTTTGGAAAATTAGTATAATGATATTCCATCTCAAAATTATAATTTCCAACACTGAAACATAGTAGAAAATTGGAAAATTAGTTGGCGTATCATATCTATATGTTAGGGTCAGACTCGTTACCCTTCTGTGATGAAGGAGAACTGTCGGTATCCACTAGAAACCTATGGAGGACCGGAGTAGGAACAAACTCATTCCCTAACATCAAAATGGGAATTCATACCCCTTCCTTCCAAATATGTATCTTAGCACATCCTCAAAATTATGGATGATAAGAGGTTGATTCAACACTATATCCAACTTACCAATAAAGGCATTATTGCGTCAGTGGAAAATAAGATCTGTCTGTCCTATGACCTCATCTCTTGAATAGGGTGACTCACCAAAAAATAGGATGGTCACATCAGATTAGTTATGCATCCTATCTCTATTCCATTAGGGTTGAAGGCTATATTCCCTGATATAGGGAAAATTGGATCTGGAAAAAATACCCATTACATCTTTGGAACACTTGTTCAACAAGAAGTCTACTCCAGGGTAGGCATAAATACTTTTTAGTACTCATGATGCTCAACGAAATATTGTGGAGACATTGTTGGAACCAACAAAATAGGGACCAATATATGAAATCTAATACCAATAGAAAATATCCCCAAATTTATTCATGTGGGTCCAAAAAATGAAGGGAATTTTTAGGATTCTATTCCAATGTATTCAAGTGTTTTTGAGGTTTTCTTAAATTTATTAGCAAGGGCTCTAGATCATGTTGTTCCATTACCGATTTATTCAATCATTAGTATCATTGGTGAAGTAACTCACAATAATGTTGCTATCAGAATCTCTGAAGTTCATCCCCAGAAAACCCTCATGGACTTACTCTGTGGTCCTGAAATGATCGATCACAAGATCCTAACTCCAAATTTTTGTCATCATATCCCTCCCATTGACCAAATATCATATATAATGAAGTTAATCCCATTTTTGTAGTCCTACTTGGTGGTATACCCCAGTTTATAAGTAACTAATATGATTCATCATGTAGTTATATTTCATGTCAATATGGTAGTCCTCGCCATGATTGAAGTCACAATGAAGGAGCTCCCCATAGTGATATCAAGCAATGTGAAGGTTATCAAATCATTATTGTGTATCTTAAAGGTCCTCCATAGGATATAAACTACAAATATTTTCCTTACATCTAGATATCAAGCTGTGATGGTAGTCTTCTCCATAATAACTATCAATGGGATGGTCATCCCCTCAATGACATCAAGAAAGAAACGGTTCATCCCCCATCTACAGTCCCCCTTAATAGTCCTCCCAATGGTATACGACATATGAATTTTCCCTGTGGTTGGAAATCATGATGTGATGGTAGACCTCACCACCATGGTATTGGTTGTGAATGTCTGTCCCACTTTCAAAATTCAAAAAAGAAAGAATGTCCTCCACTTGCTGTATCAAATTATAGAAATCCATCATATGTTGAGGCACGTGGAAATATGGAGTTCACCGTGTTAGAAACTCATTCCAAAACATCGAAAATTATTTATTATCTAGATGACAGTCTGGTTCCATGCTCATCTCTTAAACCACCCCCTTGCTGATCATATATTAATGAGGCATTTAATATCTATGTTACATTGAACGAAATCACTATGAAGTAGTCAAATAGGGAAGATCAAGTATATGAGTCCCTGGAAGAACAACAACTGGATATTGTGTTTGCGAGATGAAAAATAACTAGGGATGAAATACAAGGGATGTAGTATCCCACATTCAATTCTTAGAAATACATATGTAGAGATTCATTAGAATAATTCATGCATTACATTTGCATCAATATCTGGATCACTCTTCACCAGATGAATCTTATGTTCTTTCCTTCTTAAGGATATGGAGTCAATTTCCAAACATTGGGAGATATTCACCGTAAAATTGACAAAGAATTCTTTTTTATTTCATGGATTTAACAATAATACAGATGAAAGAATGATATCATATTTTCCTCCCTCCATGCGCTGCACAATTTTCATTTCTTTATTTGTAATGCCTTATCTAGTGTTCAAATCAAGGGATGTGGAGAACATAATGATCTACACATCACCCTATATATTATCTAGTCAGACCCATTGAAATGAAATCCTGTAATTTCATTACCCCATGAAGGAGGTCAAATGAAAACCCTACTCAAGAATGGTGGAACACTCGACGAGAACTAGTATTGAGTAAGTCTCAGAAGCATAAGGCCCGACAATAGTAAGACATGAATAATATCATGAACTAGTAAAGTGAGACAATAAAACAAGATCACTGTATAATGTGATAAATTAAATGGAAAATGATCATATCCTCAAATAAATAAAATTCATGTGCAAAACTGACACCATATGTGGCTCATATCAAAATTGAAATGCACAAGATTAAGAAGGAAGCAACTTCATCAGTAGCTACCTCAATATGTGATGAGCATAAAAAAAAGATTGGTGGAATTTATTAATCAAAACTACATCGTAATACAAGAAAATATAGAATAAGGCATAAAAAATATATACACGGTAGAAAACCTAGACCATAGGGTTATGTGAATTTTTACCTCGAATTCCTAGCCAGCGGATGTCAGTCTCTCCCACCTAGTGGGGAAGCCAGGTAGATATGTCACCTATTACATCCCATATTTTGTCACATGTCCCTTGGGATGGAGGTGTACTTTCAGGTCAAATGAATGATCCCAACAAGTCAATATATTCTAGGAAAACTATAGAGGATCTTCAAATGGCTGGAGAATATCCATCAATGGACACATGAATCACACCAAAAATTCTGCTCATGGTATGCCCCCTAATATTGTATGCATTGAAGACATTCATGTATATGAATACCAAATAACTCCCTAAAAATTATGCCATCCCTGATGATAATGTAGAATATGGTTCCTTCCCATAGGTGACCCACACTGAGCATGAATGTGTGCGTACCCTGACTCAACGAGCTGCTCAAAACATTGGTGCTCCCTTATCTAATCCATCATTGCCTCCTCCACGAATTGCCAACAATGATGTGAATATGAAAATGGTAATTCACGAACCACCAACACCTCCTCTTGAAAACAATTCCATGACATATGAGGAGATATTTGAAAGGTAGGATGAAGAAATGAAAGAGTTCGGGTGATAAATATAGACCTTCTTCATGTAATCTGTTAGAAAACATATATTCTTCAGTTATAGTGATTACAAACTCTTCTAATATAGGTGAATATTCCATGAGGACTCACCCCAATGAATGAGTTAAGAACCTATTGTTCATCCAATATAGTACGAGGGCCATCAATTTTTTTAATTCCGTACCAATAAGGATATCAAGTCACAACTCCATTGGTAAATCAACTAGATTATTTTTAGACAAATCTACACAGGATGCCCATAGATTGGTATCCTCCACAAATAATAGCAGTACTAGCACATCCAATTTTTCCTCTTTTGTTCCTACCCATTCACAATATTATCAGGATATGAACCAAGCGCATATCAATGACACCATGTCACTAACAGTTCAATTTGAAGCAATGGAAATGGCATGATCTAATACAATTAGAATGAAAACCTTACCCCATCTAGGTCAAAAAATTTACAGTACAACCAAATTTATGGTATCCAATATTCCCAATGTTCATAGGTTCAAGTGACCCAAAACAAAATCTACTTAATTATTGATATTACTATGTTCCCATGATGGGAACCTTAGTGAATCAAGAAGCAGTGAAACATGGATGCAACATATAAACTGAACAGGACTCATCCTCTGTGTTGTATACCACTTTCCCATCCTATTCAATAATATGATGGGAGGGCCTTAGATGACAGTTCCACTTCCAGTTTAGATCTACGTTTCCATAGAAAACATTCAATGACATTACAAACTACAAACAAGGATAGATTGAGAATGTTTTAGACTTCATACCTATATGGAAATGTCTAAAATAAACTTAGAATAGGGTTATCCCCACTGATGATATGTGTTCCATCTGTATCAAAAATATTTGAGAGGAATTGTGAACACCACCAATTCAAATGAACTATACCTTTGGTATTTGATATTTCTCCACCATTTCCCATTGTATTCATGATTCCTTAAAACAGACAAACCTTATGTTTGGATTAGCCATTTCATTCCTTGTAAAATGAATGGGATGTGAAAAAGTGGATTATGTTATGATTAAGAAATCCCTACACCAACTGAATCTCTATGACCGCCACCAAACCATGCAAGGCCCATTGTATTCCAATAGCCACCCCTTCCCCATCCTGACAGGAAGAGGGGATCCAAAAAAAGTAATTCGTGGAAAGGATAAATAAATCGTACTCATTACGATATGACAAAGTATATGGGTACTATATATCCAACATGAACTACAACATAATATGGACACAAGATCTGATGATATCCAATGAATTCAGCCTTCATGACTAGTCAAAATAGTGTCCCTTTTATCAGATATTGGGGAAAATAATCAATGATTATTTTGTATTAAAGGACGTCAGGAAAGAAATGATAGACTCTAGAAAAGTCATGCTGGGACAACCACCTACACATGTAGCATATTATTCCACCATAGTCTCAAATGAGGGAGGGGTGTGGAAAAAAATTAAACTATAAAATAGTAGATGTTTTAGAGTTGGATGAATTGTAAAAAAGTTAACATAGATCATTGAATACTTCATGAATTGTTGACCCACCCCACTATGCCTCTAATGGATCCTAAAAAAACACAACCATTATACTCATCCCCACAGTCCTCTGTGGTTAGTTGTCTGAAAAACGAATTGATGAAACATGAAGATAACAAGTACTAGGGGATGAACCTAAACTGAGGCCAATGTTGAAATTGAATATTTCAAACTTCATTTCCTTAGATCTCAAAGTAAGGGCACCACTACACAATGTGGGACAACATGCACTACCATACCAAATGGAATCATCATAAGAAGCTAGTCCATAAGAATCACTAACACCTTAGTAAATTTTTGTTATCTACACTAATGACATAAACATAATGGACCCCTTTTACAATAAAAAATATTTTTAACAAAACTAACTCCCCGCACCTAGATGAAGAGCCAGAAGAAGAGGCCATAAGTGATTATGTTTCCCAAGAAAACCAGTTATAGAAGGAGTCAGACTCGTAGAATCACCCTTTATAAAAAACTTAATGTTGTATAATCTCCTGAAAGATACCTCTAGTTGAAATAATTTGAAGTGGAATATTTCTCGTCTAATATTAGATGCAATTATATCTCGATCATCTTGGATTATCACATTGAAGAGGATAAGGTGTCTAATCACCCAATGCGTGTAGGTAAACTCACTGGGCTAAACTGAGAATGTACAAAAGCACTACTAGTTCCTATCCTAGAGGATGATACTTATACATCTAATTCTCATGCCATTAATGTGAAAATTAAGGATATTACCCAAGATAAGAGGTGATAGAAATTTTAGATTAAATATTATATTCTAAAAAACTATTCACAATAATAGTAAATCAATCAATCATGGATGCATTAAATCTATCAGAAAATATTGGGGAAGAACTCATCAAATTATTACTAAGTCCAAAAGAATATGAAATTGATAAAGTCTATACTGATGTCTATTAGTCATAGACTAACCATGTAGAATTTCACGAGTTCATCTCTTTTACATATCATGATGATGTTGACATTCGGATGGGACACAATAAGTCTTTCTGGGTTTATGGTAGGAAAAATGGAATTGGTACCTATAAATTCATTATAGATAATGGATTATAAGTTAATCTCACAAAAATATGGACACATCATCAAATAGGCTACAATAAGGATATTATTGATGCCATGGAACACAAATAATCTCGGCTATGATAATGTTAGAAAAATATTATGGGCTAAATCATGCTCAAAATATAGTTTGGTGACCTCACAGCCGATACATAATTTTTTTTCAGAAAAAACGACCGTCAATGTCAACCTATGATGTCCTTGTATTCACCCAAAAAAATCCCTCATCATAATATCATTGTGTAAGATATTATTCCAATGGCCATATTGGAATGTTGTGTGCCAATAAATCCCCATTAGAATCTTCTGAATCATATTAAATCAATAATGTATTTTATGTGTAGAAAGAGAAGAAACCATCATCCAATTTCATTGATTGGGTTGCATCCCCAGATGGTTTGGAAATGGTCCCATGTGACCCCCCTCCCACCACGTTTCTTGGCGAAGAATATGTACTGTAGATAAATCATGTGTTTTTTGTGGGACCTTGTTCAAATGTGTGTTCTACTATATTAATGATATAGTTATGGCCACTGAGAATAATATTTCTAAAAATAAAAATTACCCATAGCATGGTATTGAGTGATGAAATAAAAATTCCCTCAAACCATATTTGGCCCCCATGAAATTATTTCCCTACTCAATGAGGGAGAAGCATATTTCCTTTCACTAAATGAATGTGAGGAAGCTTTTTTATTTCCCAATTAATATTCTATATATTATTTTCCAGAGCTAGTCAGGATATAATAAACTATTTCTCCATCAGAGCAGTATAAGTGAAATTCATCCCCTAATCAATGATATTTAAACTCAATAATAGTATCCCCATTTGATGATGAAGTGGAGGATGAGTGGTATTTTTAAGGAAAATAATAGGAACACCTTAGGTATTTCCCTCTGACATTAAAGAATGGTGTCTCTAACACAATTGATGAACTCGGGGAAATAATCCTGGAGATCGACGAAAACCAACGACCCTTATTGATTAGTGCAGAAAATTATTCCAATGAGAAATAAGTATATACCTCATTTATTGAAATAATTCAACATGTGTTCATGTTGATCTACATAGAAATGATAGTTCACAATCTTGTGATTTCCAGTCAACATCAGGGTTTTCCAAAAGACCATCGCTATTATTTCAAGGTTTCTCGAAGGACCCCACAGACACAAACATCCATCATTGAGGATGTCATTGATAAACTCATCGGATATGAAATCATTGGTTAAGTATAATATAAAATATTCCTAGAAAACCTTTTCCTTATCAAAAACATTAATGGGATGATTTGGGTCTGCATTGACCTTTAGGATCTCAGTCGACATTTTCCAGAATTTGACTTCACATTTCCGATCATAGAGTTTTTTATTGACACAAAAAAAATA
The DNA here is from genome assembly GCA_963277665.1 of Viscum album. Lineage (NCBI taxonomy): Eukaryota > Viridiplantae > Streptophyta > Magnoliopsida > Santalales > Viscaceae > Viscum > Viscum album. The sequence continues at coordinate 572,998,130 of OY728161.1, read as the reverse complement.
TAAGGCTCTCACAATAATGGATATCTATTATGGATATAATTATATATTGATTTCCCATGAATTTTAGGATGAACCTTTCTTCAAGGCCCACATGGAGTATTTTTCTACATGGTAATTTTCTTTTGTTTTAAAAATGTTGAAGCCGCATTTTAGCGTTCCATGAATCAAATTTTGAAACCCTTCTGGGAAATATTAATCAAATTCTACGTTGATGAACCGGGTTTTATGTCATGATAATACTCATAACAACTAACATATCCAGAAACCAACATCAATAAAGAGAAACCATAGAGTATAATGATAGATCCCTTTAAATGTTCATTTAGCATTACCTAATAGAAATCCCATTGATTTCTTGTACGTTATTAATGTATAGTAATCGTTCCTATGAAGAAAAAATCCATCCTTGGCATGTTAATACCTCATATACTAACGGAGTTGAGATGCCTTTAGGAAAATCTTGCATAAATTCGGCGCTTCATAGCCAACCTCTAAAGAAATTTTTTTCCCTAAACCATTTGGTAGAGAAAAGGAGTTTCATATTATTGGACTGATGTATATCAAGAATCATTTGAAAATATCATGAAAAACCTCTCAATACCTCTAAATATAATGCAACATGTCAAAGGAAGTACATTGATTATCAATGTTAACACCTTGGAGTGATCCCTATGCGCTTTTATTGCACACAATATTTTTTTTGGATAGGAGAATAGTCTATATTTTCTCATATGAACCATGATTGATGATGATAATCATTATTCAAATATTAGAAAGAGCAATATGGGCATCATATTTGAGGTCTATAAATTAAGGGGTTATCTAACGCAACATGTGGTTCTACTTTTATTTCATAGAAATCCCCTCAAGTATATCATCAACTATACATTTTCAATAAGACACCAATCACAGCTGGAAGAAATCCTTCAGTATTTTAACATAAAATTACATTCTATAAAAATCCATCAAACTCCATGAATAAGAATATTTTATGCCATATCAACCCTCTGTAGAAATAACCTCATTGGATACTGAACATCCTGGTAAAGAAGTGTTCTCTGTCCAAGGAGGCTCCCAAACATGGGATATGTATTTCGATAGAAACTCCAAAATCCTGTCAAAAAATGGTTGGAAGAACCCAATCTCAACAGACCATGGATGATCGTTATAATCATATATTCATAAAAGTTAGTCATACCTTTGTCCTTCCTACTGACTGAAGGGTGCACAAACAATGAAGTAGAGTACCAGGTGCTTTTGCAAGCCTATAAATGCTACTTGAAGCACATGATGAGAACATGAAAATAATATATGACTATAATTGGTCATTAAGAATGTAAATGGTTATAATTCCATTGTATTGGAGGAGTTGTTCCCTTTGATAAGCCATGTAAGAGAGATGATGAAATAATTTCCATTAGAACTAACACTGACTTATGTTCCACAGTCTCAAAATACACAAGACAAAATATTTGAAAATGTAGCAAAAGTACTAGTTGACTGATATAGGAATAAAACAGTCATCAAAATTTCCCATTATCAGATGGTTTTTCCATTTATTCAGTCCATCATTGAAGAAATCTAAGTGATTAGCCCCTTAAATGAGCCTTTTTTAACCACTGATTGGATGACTCCCATTTCAAATTATCTCAAGAATGGAGAACTCCCACTAGATAGGGAATGAGCGGAATAAATCAGGAGGTGTCAAGTCAACATTGACATATACAATGTCCCAAAACAATGAAGGTTTTTTTATAATCAAGGCCTTGATGGATTCTCTCTTAGGTGCATTAATGGGGAAGAGACCATTGTTGTACGGAAAGTAGTGCTTGCCTGGTGATGTGGGGCACACAAATCAGCATCTAAACTCTCTGAGAAAATTTTATTTCTTGGGTACTAATATCCCACCATGATTCCGTATTATGACAAATTCATCACGAAGGTTCATTTCTTACTTGTTCATGAAGATTTCTTCCACCAACCCCAGATGTTACATTACACAACCATATACTCGAAGCCATTTTTTGAATGGTGAATGTTTGATGGAGGACCATGTCCCCCAACCATGGACAGAGGCTTCAAGTTTATTTTTATAGCTAAAAACTTATTTTCCAAATGGGTTATATTTATACCCATTAACGAGGACTGGGCAAGAATAATTGTCAGTTTAATGATCGCCGACATCATTACCAGATTTGGTGTCACTCATACAATATTAATTCCCAAAAAAATTAACTTTTGTTGTACTGAATTATACCAGTTTTACTAGGATTAAGGTATACATGACAATAATTGATCCCACTATTATATAATGACCAGTAGACAAATAGAGGCTTTCAACTAGTCCCTATCAATTATTCTCTAGAAAATATTAGATAAGGAGAAGTAATAGTGGCTATAAACGATCCTCCCCTCTCTATGGATTTACTATTACAAAACCCATACTACAGACCAATAAATCCTATAATATATAGTATATGGGACACATGTGGCTATTTACCTTGATGATTAATGTCCATCACTCTACATCGCCATTTTTGATCAACTATATTTGGATGAGAAATCCTAAAAATATTTTCATGAGTTGGAAATATTTAATGAGAAATGGTTTCACACAATGAAAATTTTGGCAGTCCACCAGAATCAGATCACATGATCCTTCCACAAAATGGATCTTTTTTGATCTATCCATGATGGAAAAATGGTGATGGTCCTTATAATCCCAATGATACTCAAGAAGTCCCCAAAATTAGGTCCAAAATGGTAGGGACTATATGTCATATACATGGTATTCTCAAATAGATAATTTTCAATTATTTCAATTTATGTCAAGATATCCATGTATCTTACAAATGAATGGTTCTTGAAGAAATATTTCATGTATAGAAACTACTTCATCCTGGATTCATACCGTTAAACTCTATGGAAGATCATCCTACTACCATGATGTTTAAATGTGTGGAAAATCATCATGGTATGATGACATGAAATTGAATGAAAAATCATCATGTTCTATTGATTATAAAATTTATGGAAAATCATACATGTTTCATGAAATTAAACTATGTAAAAATATTCCAAGTCGCATGATAGTGAACTACACGATAAATCAACTCAACCACAGGATGCTAAAATACACAAAAAATTATATTTACATCATGAAGCTAAACATTAATTCACCACATTTCATATATGCTGAAAGAAGAAAACATATTATAATATTTTTCCTTACCACAATAGGGGAATCCATGAAATGTCGTAACTGTATTGAATTATACTGAAAGGTACCTCACGAACTACGTGTGGAAATATTCTTTCCGAGAGGAGATAAATAGCAACACTCATGCCAGAAATCCAGGATCTAAACATGTAGAAAAAATAGAAACTTCCCCCAATATCCTGCCCGTGAGATGAAAATTATTGAAGGAAATCCAAATATACATTCCTATTTTCAGTATGCATAAATTGATCTTGCTTCCCCAATGATCGAGTTAGATCTATGTAGAGGTTTCCATATTCCACAACTAATCACTATCTAAATATTCATTACATACCTAGACACATCTTTAATATTCATTAAACACCATACCCCTGTAAATCATGGATCCCTATAAACATTAACATCCATAAAAAATGGATTGATATTTTCCATAATACACCTTTTCATGACAGTTCACTTAATTCCCCAGCATCTCTTCATATGTTTTCAAAATAAAATTCATTTTAAACAATAGAAAATTCATCGTTACATGATGTTTTTCTGAAACCAAATGCCTAATGGTTTCCAAGAAAAATGTTATCTCCTCCAATCTGAGGTCCCCCAAGACCATTGTTTACACTTTCTCTATTCGATCATATCTATTATATTCCAAAATACCCCATCCTAATTAACCCATAATTATTAATGGACTCTGTGATAATTCTCCCATGAAACACGATGATACAATATGCTTCCAACGGTCATTTTAAAAGTCTAACAACTCCACAGATCCACCGAATTTGTTTCTTTTTCATCTTTTCACCAACATTGTTACCGCATGATATTAAACAGCATGTCCAAATGTGTCATGGTATCATGAAATGATACATCATAATGAATCCATCTACTCACATGAAAGAACACTACCATGGGTGTTCATTACATACCATGTAGTGTCTTAGAACTACATAGGTATTGATTCCATTCTTCACAGGATATTTAGTGAAATAGAGATCCATGTCCTGGACCAAGTGCATTAAAACTATTTTTATCCCCTATGTATATTCCATACCAACATTGGGTTAACTCAATAATGAATCATCCACAAAAATCCATGAAATGTCATCTTCTATGAAAAGATGTAGAGTCAAATCATACAACTCCCAAACCGAATTTACTTATAGTACCATCTCAGGGATAACTAAATGTCTCTTCATTTATATTAGGATTACATAATATACATCCCATAAGGCACTAACCTATATGGAAATAGTCCTTATGGTAAAATGTAATACTACACTATATCATCCCAATGATATCCCTATAATCGATTGTTCCAACTTTTGTGGGAGAATTGAGATCCTTTTAATTCCATATTTCTCATATTGAGCATATCTCAAATGGTCTTAGGGACCTTGGTAGATATGTCATCATTACACCATGGAAAATCAATTCCTAATTTTGGTTATAGAGGAACAACCATAAAAGGAATGTAATGGTTATTTTTCCCCACTAGGGGATCCCATGGTACAATACATATAATGTTAAAATACACGGTCTCTTAAATGCTAAAAAATAGCACTCCACTTATCTATGTGTCAGTCCTATAAACAGTGTCTATTCTCTGAATGATGGGATCCTAAAAAATGGGTCCAACCCCAATGAGGGAATCAAAATTCCCTACCCTATGCATGAGACAGATATATATTGGGGAGTTCCAAATTCTATGCTTAAATCACCTCCCAAATAATTATAATATATTAATACACACACCATCTATGTATCAATCTCTATGAATTGAGTGTTCTCATATCATCATAATCATCCATGGCAATCTAAAATGGATGTGTAGTGTCATTCAGTCAACATTTTTTTACTATACACATAATGCCCTAGTGGTTATGCATATGTTTCCTAAAAATGACATGTTATCCAAAGGAAAAATCGTCCACATGAGAATAATTGCCAACATCTTTATTTCTAACAGCTTCCTTGAACCTTGTAATTTCTCCCGATCAAAGAACCCCTTGAACCCAGGATTACACATTCTTTCCTACCACGTCCTATTCATGTTAGAAGATCTAGGCCAGGTTATCCTCCAGTTTCTCAGGGAATCTATAACAATGTCCTAATCAAATGACATATAAAATTCATGATATTGGATACCCATCATTAATCCTTATGATATGTTTAATTTAATGTTACTTCTCATATTGTTTTTTTGCTTGCAATAAATATGCACTAGAAAATTCATCATACACCCTCACATCATTTGTGATTCAATATACAAAAAATAATTAATCCCCATTTATTTGTGTGAATCATATCCCTATATAGATAAAAATTTAAAATAACTACATAAATACTGATTTCTATCATTAAAAAATATGTAGATACATACCAATATAATATTTAATGTCCATCTTTGAAAAATAATTTTCCCATCATTACATACACAATGGATAGACATGCATAGAGAACCAAATCTCATAGGTAAAATAAAAATTTGTCTACCTATTCTTAGTATTCATATTGAATTGTGACTTCAAATTACTGCTTTCTTTCCTAGTCAAACCCTCCTTTCAGAAACCACACTCTTTGTCTGTAATGTTTTCAATCCCCATAATCAATCATTGTCATCATATTTGGACAAAAAATGTTTTGCAGACAACATTGGTAAAATATATGCACAATCCCCCGACGACTCTGCATACGTTTCCCACTAATGGGCCTATAAACCTAATGAATATATGTCCATAAGAGTTTATTTTAATAACTTTTTTGCACAAGAGACACTTTTTTATCCTCAATCCTTGGATTTATAATCCCTTAGATTACATTTTACATATTTCCCCTTTTCAATTCCAAAAGGTGATGGAAATATTTCTCCAAACTATCATAGAAGAGATGAGTCATTTACCCCTAAATGGTTAAAGTAAAAAAATTTCACAAAATAAGACTCAAAGTTCCTTGTGGTATGATGTTAAACTACACCATGATTCATCCAAACTTTATAAAATTTAAACTCATGTGGGAGAGGATTCCCATCAAAAGTTTACATAAACACCCCAATTATATTAAGTCATTATTCACATAGCATGCCACCCACCGTGGTCCTCAATAGAAAAAAATTCCAATGTTCCATAAACAACCACAACCATCGAATATAGATGGCCATTTTCCTACAAACACCATCGGTTGACTATGAACACAATGCCACTGCACCTCCACATATGTTTCTAACTAAACATCATGTCATACAAAGGATAATTAGTCCTCATGAGAGGTAATTCCTACACCCATACACCCCATGTCTCACAATCCCTACATCATGTCCCACATCATGATCATCACAATATCAGGGTAAAGAAAAATCCAACATTTATGTCAGAATGTTTTTACATCACCTTCGGTTAATGAATCCCAAATTGGGGTCTCATCCTCACAAATCATGGACAAACCCATTCGACTAAAAAATCATCCATGCTAAAATTTGTTCCATTTATAGAATCAGTAATGAAAAGTCTAGTTTTAAATACTATAATCTACAATTGAAAATGACAAAAAAACGCCCCATGATGAATACCAATGAAAATAGCCTTGGGTCAATATCAATTACCATCTCTCTAAACATTAATTACATATGGTTTTTAAAATATAACAAGCATCTAAAAAGTTAAAACAGTCACAAATCATGATAGTTAGAAAGAAAACAATTGGAAGCCTAAAGAAATTTATGGTATACTCACTATGTTCACACCATTGTGGTATTAGGGGAATATTATTTTCATAAATGAAAAGACACAATGTTTTTTGGATTTTACATGTAACCAGAGAAATATTCAAAATACAATCACAAAGTCCATTAGGCAAATTAAAAATTAGAGAATTATTGGATAATAATAATTTACTCATTCCAGATCAAGATTCAGATAAAAAAAATTTAAAATTTTATTCAACAACATCAATTCTAAATGGATTAATATTATAGGAAAGGATAATTGGGAAGAACAAGAGCGAAAAATATTTTCATTGTATTGTATAAAGGTATGGGGGGTATCCAAAATCCAAAAGTTATTTATATGGGTAGTACACAAACATCACAAAAGATGTTTAGTGGATTCGTAGAGTTATATCACGGCTTGGATATACTATACAATTTCCTAAAAATTTCTTTAACAAAGTCATCATCTTATCTTCTGTAGAATCCCGTAATGCCTCCTCCTCTTGCACTGCATCAAGGTAATCCTTTTCACCCTCTTACACTATTATGTGTGTCTCATCGAATACAGACATGATATAGGCCAGTTCTTATTTGAGGTTCTCTAATTTCATACTTCACTTCTCCAATTAAAGATTTAAATTAACTTCTAGAGACCTCTTCTATCTTATTTCACTCTATAACCATGAAATGACCCCATCTTTATTCGCAACATCATTAATGGGTATTTTCCTATTTGTGGAAATATGAGACATGGCCTCTATGGTGTAATGATAAGACTCAAGTTTAATTGTTTACTACTTGGTAAAAAACACATATTTCACTATTTGGTAAATGTCATGATAGAAAAATCTTATTCACCCCAAAACCATTTGTTTGCAATGTAACATTGGTAGCAATGTCACCATATCTAAAACTGTTGTTTGAGAAATTGGTGTCCAGATGATTTCCCAATCCATTTGATGGATGTGATGAAGGATAACTGGGACCTCTTGATTATTCTAGTAATCAATTCTAGATAAAGAAATATTTTTAGGAATTAACGTCGCTAGGGAGGGACCAGATTCGATGACTGCATCGTGACTGGATCCCTCAATAGTATCATCCCTAACAGTTATAATAAAGGGTACGACTGAATACTATACCACAATTGCCAGTGATCATAGTTGCAATACAGACGTCACAACGAAAGAAATTAAACACATTTGATACCTGAAGAAAAGAAAAAATAAGATAATAAGGGAATAAGTTAAGAGTACAAGGAAAAAACTCCACCTGCTAAATCATTGAATCCATCATCATCCATGGTTTCATTACTAACTATTAATGATTCTACTGTATAATCAATAAGTAGTTGGGTCCCAAATTCATTCAATGGAATATGTGGATTGTGGCGATGCTCAATCAGACTAGAGACCTCCAATGTACCATCCAGAATAGAAGTTATTGAAATTATGCATGTTGGTATAATCATCCAATAAAATGGTATGATGGAAATTCCTATTTCTTGGTGTGGGATCATAACATCTTTTATGGTTTAATAAAAGTAACAATTTGTTGTTCTATGTTCTCAATAATCTTGATAATGACCTCTCTTATGGTTTTTAATTTTGAGGGAGCTAGATGTGTATGCTCAATTAGTGTATCGACCTCCAATGTAGTTCCCTCCACAAGGGTATGGTCTATCTAGTTTGGGAGGTCAACTAATAAAAATATGGAACACATTATATATCCAATGATATTTTGGGTTCATCTCCAAATTCATGATCTGATATCAATGTCATCATGTCATTCTATATCGAGAGGGGAAAGACACACTTGTTTTGGATTTTAAACAGTTAATTCTCCCCCATTATCTGTGTAGAAGTTGTCTCATAAAGGGTAGGTATGTTTAGTGGACTATGAATACCCCCAGTCACCTAGACTAATCATGTCTCTCCACCCTGTTCAACCTATACTATTGGTGGTCCTTCTATAATGTAGGGAACATGAGTCATAGATGCTTGGGAGACAACCGCCTAATTACATATTGGTCATATATAAAATTATGCAAATGAAAATGTGTAAACAAGATAAAAGAACATAGTGTGACAAATAAATCAATAGGTATGATGATTACTTGTAATAATAATTTAGATTGCTTTTGAAATTATAGATACTTGTTGAAATTTCATGGTACACAATGGGGATGGTTACTAGATAAGAGTTTTCCATGTAAATGTAGGGATCTTTATAGTGGGGACCTCAATGACTACCTCTATATATTATTTTCCTCCAGGGGATCCTTCGATTACACCCCCACATCTAAAGGTGCACATTCCATATCTATAGTACCCCTAGGTTTATATACAATAGAATTAACTATCCCCTGACACACCTTAGGTTCCTGTAGAAGTAATAAATGGAGGATTCATAATCATCAAAAATATTGAAATTAAATGTAGGGTTCTCCAATAGAAAATCCTCTACTTTGATATTAATTGGATGTGTGTGTACTCCCATCCATCCTACCTAGTAAGACAAATAAATCATACTTTTGGAATTATGAAGGAACGGTTCCATAATTCTTAGGTATGTATCTACTGCATCATCCAATTATTTATGGTAAATAAATGTGGGGGAGATGGATCTTCTAGAACCCATAATTTGCTAGAATACTTTTTGAAGGCACTTCAAAATTACATTATTGGATGTTTTTCCATTGAATTCATCCATGATCCACCAACAATTCGGAAATGCAGTTGTAATGGTGATGTTTAGTGCCGGAAGTTCTCCCTAAGAATGAGAAGTATGTTACATTAGCCACATATGACTCTTGGGATCCTCCACAGTCTTGGGATTCATGGGGCATGAACTCTTATTGGTCTTCAGTAATGTGATAGTATCTTCCCCTACTCTAACCACATCATTCAATCTTATAATTTCATCACCCTTTAAATATTTATCATCATCATCACCCTCTTCATCTCTCTCAGACCCCAAAATGGAATGTAATTGATGATTGTATTTATAATGATTTTTATGGGCATGGATCAGGGATTCATGTTCCCGACGGAAACAATTTACCCACCAAATAACATCACTAGAAAAAAAGTCATCAAGGGTGGACACATAACAATGGTTGGTAAGGGAAACCTCCCTCTCTTAGAGGAAACTCCCCATGGAATAAGTTGACTGATCATGAATTGGTTGGTAAATCCTCAAAAATTCACATTGCCTCCAAATAAAAATAATGGTAGTGCCGGGTGGGATGTGTGGTAGGTCCTCAGTGGAATTTTCGAAAGCTTGGGAGGTCACTCCCAATGTTCTAAACACCTTCCATGAGGATGAACGAAGAGGCTTCCGAAGAAATTTTCCATGTCTTGAATTCCCAACAACATCCTTTTTTATCCCATTACCATTATCCTTAGAAACCTTTGGGGATGTAGAAATGGTAACTGGATTAGACATATAGACATATGGATATGATTGAACAAGTACATCATCACAATGGTTTGTGAGAAAGGGTAGAGAAACCATATAAAACAAGAGTTTAACTTCACAATAAGTGTCCTTTCGGGTAACCATTATCCACAACTGATGGAATGTCATGATATTTTTCCCCTAGAATCCACTATAGAGGTTTTGGGGACATATCTTCTATACATAGTTAAACTATAAGCCAAATATTCAAGTTGTGTGACCCTCATAGATATGTTCCCCATCAATACGGGAATCGAAAATATCATCTATTATAGAAAATATGTATCCTCAGTTATCAAATTCATTAGATTGATGATTTACAGTGGTATTAGTAGGGGATGTATAATGAATAAAAGAGAAGTGATCATGACATTTGATTTGATCCATTAATAGAAAGTCATTATTTTCTGTCTGGTCTTACTACTTACCATGTGGGTCCCTTCTTGTCAAAATAACCCCATTGGTTCCCTGAATATATAGCTAAAGAATAGGATGATTAATTTAAAAGGGATTAAAAAATGTGTATACTCCAAAGTGGGCATCTATCTAGTCATAGAGGATTTGGAAGGGCACAATCATCCAATGATGTAGCTTCCCCATAAAGATCCAACATAGTAAGCAGTAAATTATGGATTATACTAGAATGGACATGTTGATGCATTTTATGGAGTCTAGTTGAGTCTCTATCATAATGTTTCTCACTGTGACACTTCCAGAGTCTCATACTCATAATGGTTAGAAACTCAAAAACATGGCCTAAAATGCCCCCAAATGAAATAATTGACTGGAATATGGGGAATGTTCCCATCAACATTTCGAAAAATTTACCTCATCCGAGATATCTTAGTATGAAAATGATTTAATTCCGGATTCCACTGTGTGGAATGACCCGTGTATGCATATATTGGTCTGTGGACGTCTTCTCTTTGCGAAGGTACTAATTGAGGATGAGAAAAGACTGAATTCTATATGGAATGGGTCAATGTATGTTAAAATATTATTCTCTTCATAAATGAGCTTCATAGAGAGAGGATGGGTCCTATCCTCATCATCTTAATTGGAATAAAGAGGTAGAAAATCAGCATACATATCTCCAAAAATTGTTACACTCAAAATTAGCCAATTTTCCTAATGGATGTTATTGACTTCTAAATGGAATCAATGAATGGTGTTATTATTTGGACTCCAGCTACTATTATGTTGGGAAATAATGTTGTTGGTTTATTGGTTATAGGTCTATGATTCCATGAAAACCATGTTCAGCCCCACCGTAATTATTTTAATTGAGAAATATCGACTACTCTGATAGACCCAGAATGGCCACACCAATATAAACCAAATGATACTAAAAAATGCAGGCCCTTATTAATGACCAAATACAATATTCAATTATGATATCAATCAATGAAATACTCTTGTAGCAATGGACCATTATCTATGTCTTTCATCATGCCTTCTCCAGAGTTTGAGGTGCATCGTTTAGTAAATATCCAACAATGGTATACATCTATATGAATTGTACATTAAATGATGTAAGGGTCTTAAAAATGGTACTATTTATTTTAAGAATATTAGGTTGGTTGGTTTGATGTGGTTTTAGAATTGATGTATTATAGAGTATACTGAATCCATAAATATGAGAAAGTATAAAACAGGATATTCCCTCTGACCAGAAGTAATAAAATCCACTAAGCATTGATATAGTGGAGCGATATGGTATTCTCATCATTAGAGTTTCCCATATTCTTCATCCATTCATCGTCAGCTCAAAGGGGAGTGGTGAATGGACCTGTGATTAAAAACCCATTAGCAAAAACATGTTGAGGAGACCTCTCGTTCAATACAAAAAGAACACAAAAAGGGTGAGTACAAATAAATATTTGGGAAAAAGAAAAATATATAATATGACTAAAACTAATTCTACATGAATCAAGATCTATATAATGATTCCCAATTTTGGTGTATAGATGGAATTCCTTATGAAACGATAATTCACTGAACACCAGGCATGTCGCAGACCCACGAAGCACTAGCTAGAAAATAAAATAGTTGATTGATTGGGAGAGATACACATCAATACTCACAATGTGGTCATCAAATGTTTAAATATAGAATATTTAATGTTCTATTTTTAAATATAAATTATAGATTTATGAATTTATGATTATTCATTAGAGGAGGAAAACTATGTAGTGTCTTAATTCATTGATGTTTGAACATACATTTTATTTTTCCAAGATTAGTTCATTGATTCCTAGGATAGTTCATTGAAGACATATTTCTTGAGAATTTCATCATGTAAATTTGAGGAGGAATGAGATTAAAATACATATCACATTTCTCTGAGAGACCATGTTAAAGAATATCATCCTAGGGCTTATATATATAGGCATGTCCACACCAATGTGTCCCTATTTCTACTGAAATTTAGTTTAGATAAAGTCTACTTTCTAAATCATAATATCCTCTTATTCATTCCTATCAGACCCTTTTTGATTGGTGGAATTTGTAGGGCCTTGAAACCACCACAATTGAAAATAAAAATACTATGAAAAATTCAATAAAATATAATGAATCTTGACGGACTTTGATTTTAGACAAGATGTTTGATGAAATGATATTTTTGAAAAGACATAGAGTAGTCAACGTACTAAATTCTGGGAATGATAAATGTGTAGAATCAATCAAGATACAAAATAATGAAGATAGTATGTCGAATTCAGGCTTATGAGAAGTTGGCCTACGAACCAAGAATTCCATTGAATGAATAATGATAGTGTCATGAATCCACAAACCATGACATTGGTGGAATAGAGGCGGTTAAATTACACCCACATAACGATTCTAGGATCCATGTTTATGGTGAAAACAATATGGATAGTATTCCCATATATTCCATCCCCATGATTTCAATTGTTCGAGGATGAAGCAAGGCTAACGACATCTAGTGAACCACAACATCTTGAACCTCGGTTGAGTGAGTCATATTTGATCTGGATGATTTCATCATGGGATTCCACAAAAGGTTTCATGTGAACCTTAGATATAGATTCACATAAAATCTATAAAAGAATAGCAAGAATAATTTAGAAAGGTAATATTGGATGAAAAATTATTGAATTGATTAGAAAAATACTTTGAAGTGGAATGATCGACACAGTACGGAACCAGTAACGATTTCCATCTAGTATAAACCTACTATGTACCATAAAAAAGCCTAATAATAACCAATAACTCATGAACCTAACTAGTTAACTATGAATCATATGACATTCACAAATGGACAACCATTTATGTAAAGGACCAATGTCCCTTATTTAATATTGTATAAAACACAACCCTTCGTTATGAGGAAGAAATCATACCCCACGTAGTCTTCTGCTACACAGATGGAATCCCACACCGCATATCACCATGTTATACAGACAAATACTGAGATAAATTATCACATCATTATGTGGACAAAAACTAGGTCTATATATCTCTTCAGTATGCTGATCTCCCATCCACCCGAAATGTAGTACACGATATAGTGAAACACCCATTTATTATAATTAATTTGTACGTAGAATGGGGTTTTATCATGTATTCTGCCATCATATTTCGTTCATTTATTTCTATTCACATCACATCCTTCATAGACCTTTCTTGAACTAGTCCCACAGAATCAGGATGCCGCCTCCCCAAAATCCACTAGACATGTATGATAGAAACATCATTTGTACAAGTGTGACCTTATGAGTCTACATACCATTAGTATGGGTATACATGTGGGAAATTCCTAAAATGGTACAAACCCTCATAATGTTACTAACTCTACATTCCCATTGTAACCAAGTGTACAACCATGGGATACTCATTGGTAACTCCCGGTTATGGGGATCATGAGAAATAAAATGCATTTTATTTTGATGAGGTCCATTGATATGTCTTGGGGGTCACTCTTTCTTTACCCTTTGAGGAGGAACAATGCTCCTCCCCTGTCCAAGGACCCATTTTAGAGAATTAATAGTTAGGTATGTCTGTATACTTTATGCAGGATGTGGTTCTATTTATCTACATAGGGACATCCTAGGATGCATCCAGATTGATTTCCTGGAGCGTCAATCCTATATATCAAAACAAGGGAGTATTGGTACATTCAAATTCTCTCTCCCTATCCATTTGGTCTCATATTCATGACCTCTTCCTCCATAATCCAACACTTCTCCCATCAATGGAGAATGGAATTATTGGGGTTTTCATATCTACAACTCCCTATTTTTTTCATGTTGATCTTGGATCACATGGAGGTAGATGCTAATGATAATCATAACATTCACACCATCAAGATAACGAACAAATAGATCTTTTATTCCTACTCTATTAAGTACATGTATGACACCTGATTAAGGCCCAAAATCATAGGAGACACACCATAAATGTTATTCTCGATAATTCCCAACCCATGTCTCAATAGGGAATCCTCATTAGAAATTTTCCCCATCCAATCTATTTCTAAGCAATCTCCCATGCAGAGTAAGCAACAACCATGTCTCCTATTATTGATTCATTCAATGCATAATCACTATAAAATAAACATTGAGAAATATAATTCCTAATATAACCCTTATTTTTTGGAGGCCTTCGGAAGGCTGGTGCTCCATGTCATCTCACCTGCCAAATGAAAAATCATGCCCCCAACATAGGCCTCCTCTGATGTATATGTCCATAATTTCACAGAAATACATGTAATTTGATTCCTAATTTACCTGGATATGTTGCATGCTTCCTTGAGGTCCAAATAAAACCCTAGTATTAACACTAATTTTTAATGGTTCATATCCTTGGTAGGGTTGTATCAAACTAGAAGACCGTATCTTTTATGGGTTCTTCTAGACCCAATATTTCTTGTTCCGCATCGGGTCTTGACTTGGAACATTCTGCCTGGGAGTCCTTACTGCACGATGATAAACTTCACGGATGGGTCCTTATAGCACATCTTTGAGAGGTGTTGTCTCCAGTTTAGTGACACAAAGCGATGTTAGTCATGATTAATTTGATAAGTATAAATTGGAATCCCATATTATGGGTTGTATACCTATGCTAAAACAACTTCTCCCCCGGGATGATTATATAATTTCGAGCACCTCATCACATGGATGGATCTATTATTGTATCAATAAATCCTGACCCCTATATTCCCATGATTTATTTTTCAACTCATAGAAAACCTACTGAGACATTTTTGGGAAGGAACCAAGGTTTTTTGAACATTATAAAATTTCTTAAATCTCTAAGAGAGTATCAGAGTAGGAAAAGACACACACAAAAAGTGTGTGATGGGACCGACCTACCATCCTTTTGACCAATAATGTCCTCCAATTTCATTTGAAAAATAATCCAACGAGTTACAGTATTTGAAAAGGAGGTCCATGAATCATTGATAAAATGTTCATTAGGTTTTTTGTTATCTAAAAATAATCTCATTGGAGACCATCTGCTTAAATTTTGTCCAGTGTGGGATGATTGTACAAACACTTAACCCCCTATGATCTCTTACTAGGATCATTCTATTGTTGAACCAACTTCACTACATAAAAACTATACACTACCCATTCCCCATAGAATTCATTTAATCCACATAATGGGGACACACCATAGATAAGGTATATATTATAAGGATATCATAACATACACAATTGGAATGAATCTAATTTCTAATAATGGACTTGACTATAATATTATATATATTAGGATTATGAGATAATTCATTAAATTCATGTTGTTATTCAAGGCATGAGTTAGATTATCTAGTATTTCCATCAATTTCTCATATCATAGTCCTCTGATTTAGGAATTAATCATATTTATTGTCAGAATGGTTTCGTAATGATTCATCATTTTATCCTCTATTAACTAAAATAAAGTAATTTTATGGTTGATAAAAGTAAACTATTAAGAATATAAATATGGAAACCCAAGAACTATAAGTAGTAACTTATAAATAAAAATTATATCCATTATTATGAGTATTAATGTTTAAATAAATTTTTCCTAAGATAATTTTCTAATTAGGTGTCATAATGTAAAATATATTTGTGTCCTTTATAATGGTTTCTAATTTTTATATTAATTAACCAATGAATATCACTTGGGTGTGTCAATCCATGTGTAAAAAGAGGACCCTATAATGATCACTAGTTAATGATTATGTCAATACCAACTAAGACCTATTTATGTTTTTACCCTAAGCTATATCCATAAAAGATCCCCATCCACATGCAGTATCAAGACACGGATGTATTTTCATAGAAACCACTCACTCTATGAATAACTATGTTTTCAAAATATTATTGAAAAAATACACATATCCCTAGGTTTTTTATTATAATTATTTGTTTTTACCCAAAAAAAATAAATTTAATAATTTATCTGATCCAATTATAATAACCCATGTGTTTCTCGCATAATATTACATTACATTTAACATTAATTTCAGAATCACAAAAACTATTGATCAAGACGACTAATTTCATTGGGAGAAAATGATCTTAAAAAATATACGTGATACTAAATTAATAAATATTTGATTAAATATATAAATTATGATAAAAAATCATTTGAGAACCAAGAACCCTTTAGGATATTTTTTTGAATACATAATCAACTGGGGTGAGTAATAAACACCAGTAAAAGAAGAAGAACAATACAAATAATAGAATATGATTCAAAATAAACAAAGGATATCATAAAATAAAACTTTTAGTAATTATTATATGGAATCATTTAATATTAAATATGGAATAATAATTTCTTGGAAATAAAGAAATTTTCCCACAATGTAAAAAATGACATAAGCATATTTCAAATATAACTACCAAGAAAATATATTAAGGTGGACATTTTACCATCATAGATTATGTTTACATTCTAATACCAAACATATCATGCCATGATATATAAAAATTACATGATGCATTGGAGAACTACTTGGTCACACCCATACCATGATATTCATACATATATGTTTCATATATAGAAATCCTACAAGAAGATAAAGTATCAAAAAACCACATTTAAAATAATTGGGTTACACATTCATGTTGTATACCATAAGCATGTGGCATAAAAAATTGTGTTACATGATTGAATGTATTAAATAGTTCATGAATTTTTATATAAAAATAATGAATATTATGATATTAAAATGTTGTAAAAGTGAATTTAATACATAAAATAAAGTTGAGAAATTATTTTTCAATATTTAATTTTAAGTAGGGTGTTTGGAGAAATTGTATAGAATTATTATAATGGGTAATAAATAATATATTAAATAAAACATAACTATAATAAAAAGTGTTTTTAATAATGAAATGTAATATTTCAAAAAACCTAAGAGGTATAAAATAAATTATGTTGTGGTACCTGAAAAGGTGAATGAAACATTTATGTTTCCATTAGTTAGGTTTTAAAAAAGAATGAAATTAATATGGAATCTTGAAAAGATGTATAATGAAAAAATATTGCTCACAATAACTATGTTATTTTTTGAGAGGAACATATATTAAAAATCTTTGAGCACTATAGGAGAATACATGGTGTTATTAGTAGCATTTTAGAGGGAAAAGGCATAACCCAAAATAATGGAGGTTTGTTCGGATGTTCCCTTACCTTATATCAGAATTCAATATTCACTTGTTCATAACATCCTGAATAATGAAATTTTATTAATTACATACTTAATTTAGGAAATATAAATATATGTTTGATTTACTATAATTATGATATTTTCATTGAAATCCATTGTAATGAGATATACTATTTTTTTGTTGTTAGGGCTTTTGTATCACTGTTAAAATGTAAAATCACTTGTGGATAGTTTTTTTTGCAATAGAAATGGAACTACAATAGTAGAATAAATATGGTATGATATTTATTTACCTACATGAATTTAAATTCACTAATATTTCATATTACGTTCAAATGTAGGGATGATTCATCTAGTACAAAATGTTAAGGTTATATGATAAGTTCATTTAGTTGGTTTTACCAACAATCGAGCACTATATTTTATTTATATAGGAAAATTATAATTTACCCATTATAGAAAATGAAGTAAATTAAATTATATATATTATCATCATATTTAAACAGAATAATATTTTTATTACAATTGGTCAAAAAACGTAGAAAGAATGTTATTATTTCAGAATTAATTTATGTCACTGTAGAAAATGGATTTTACTACTCAATAATAAGAAAATAGTTTTTTTGGATAAATATTTAACTACATTGATTTGTATTAAAAACACATAGGGTTGAAAGTGTTTTTTTAGATAATTAAGCTATTACATTGGTTTTATCATCTTAAGCTACACCATGCGTATATTTGGAATGATATTTATTGATATCAAGGTTTTTAGGTTTATATGGATGATATGGGGATAGATTTTTGATTATATTTGGTAAGGTGAGGATGTTATATTGTTTTTTGATAATGTGTTGTGTGAGGTGGCATTTATAAGGGGAGGTTAGGAGAGATTTTCAATATTATATTCAATACATTATTGATTATTCTATAGGATAAAATTAGTGATGAATATTTTGATCAAGTCTTTTATATGATTCTTTTATGTTAAATATAATGGTTTTTAAAATCATCTCACACCCAATAAATATAATATATAACATTTAATGTCATATAGGGTATTTTATCATACTTCACTGTTCAGAAAAAAATGAATTTATTTTGGATAAATACCATAAATTCACAAATATTATTTTTAAATTGTATAATCCCAATATAATATCCAATTTATGATAATAAAATTTCAAAGAGCGTGAAATTATATTTTAATTTAAATAGTTTTAGTTTTTTTATAAACTCTAATTTTAATATTTCAGAAAAATTTCAATGCATTGAAAAAATTAATTATGTTATCATAAAATTTTATTAACAATATAATACAACCTAATATTAATTTATTAACCCATTTTATGGATATAATATTTCATATAAATCATTATATTATTTAATAAAATGACAAAAAATCGTTATATTTTTAAAAAAACTGAAGCTTATTTTTATCAGTTTTAGTGATTTTATTTTCTAAATTGTTGACATAAATATGTAATATTTTCATTTAATTTGTGAATGAATATTTTTTTAAAATCACAATAGTTATAATATTTTTCTAGTAGTCATGTTAGATATCATAACAGTTAGATTACTATTACAATAGTCATAGGAATATTCCAATTGTTAGATTACCATTATAGTTGTTAGATATGAAATGATCATATGGGATTAGTAATTTCTATATATACCACACATTAAATTAATTAATTATTAAAATTTATATTCTATCAAATATATATATATATATATATATATTTATATTGAAGATAAATATTTTATTAATATTTTTTCTATTTAAATAGAGTTCTTTGTTAGTACAATTATTCTTATGGATGGATAATATCAACACAATCATATAATAGATGTCATATTTTTATATTTTCTAATTTATTGTAATATTTTATATTCAAAATGATATATTAATTCGAAAAAATTATTTTTAAACTTAATATTAATACTATTTGTTGGTTTTATCATATGGGATGTGTTCTCTTTATAATAATACATTACAAAATATGACACCATTATCAGAAGGGGAATTCCATTAATATGATTATTTATAATTATAATATTTACACCTTGAGATGGGAACACCATCTCTATTCCAAGGTATTCTATTTAACCATACATTAACATCAATTATTTTTACCTGAAAATCAATTCCAATATATAAAACTAAAGCCTAATGTTGGTTTAAAATATAGACATGATTTTTATGCATGATAATGTAATATATGGCCTACAATATTTGTATTTCACAATTATAATCTATTAAAATGGTTTTAAATCATACTATATTATTTTGTAATTCATTATCTTTAATAAAATTTCTGTATATTAATCTATTTAGCCATATTTTTCTTGTTAATTTTTTCAATATCTTATTTGTGTTAACTAAAAAAATCAAAATTTTCTATCTTCTCTTTGAACAAAATTATTTTGTATATCTTCCTTCAATATATTTCCTAGTAAGTTCACATATGCTACTCATTTTATTTTCAAAATATTTATTTTTAGGTATTTTTGTATTATTCAAAAATTTTAGCTATTGATTGATTCTTCCTTCACATGTTTAGATATTTTTTAATTGGAGTCCTCTAAATTTACCCTTCATTTTTCTCTATTTCTAGTTTGGGATTTCACTGTCTCATTGATGGTACCTCTTCACCATATTATTCTAAATAAATATGTTATTATAATTATTTATTTTTTGTCATTTATGATCAGATTATTTATTAATCTCATCTCTCTTTACAAATACTATATAAAATTTGAAGATATATTAGGATAAATGAGTTATTAGAGAACCAATATATATTTCATCACTAATTATCCATGCTGATCTATTTTATGTATATATATTATTATATACACACTTTTATATGTGATATGTATGAATTTGGATGTATTCTGATGTGATTATTGAACCTATAATTAGACAAACCTCTAATTTATTTTTTAAAATATTCATTATAGAAGATATTTTTTGTGGGATATAGGAAGATATCGTAACACAGGTATATTATCTTTTGTTTTATGTAATCCTTGACTTCTACTTATAATTTTTCACTATAGTTCATTTGAAAATATCTATGCATCATTAATGTTATTATCATTCTAATATTTTTGTGACATAATGATTATATGTATATAAGAACTAATATTCACACTTACATACTAATTTTAATTCATTTATCCATATCTTTTCTTTTATTCTACCCTTTCTAGTATTTATGTTTTTATTATAAATTAATATATATAACTAGTTTATAACATGTAAAAATAATATATTGAATGTTCATTTTATGATATGATTAAGTATTTTAAAACTCTTAAAATATATTTGTTGATGTTTTATAACTACACTATCAAGAAAACTAGACCTATTGATTTTCAGGACTAAAATGTCATATGAATTTTTATTTAATATGATGCAATATTTATCCGGTAAATGGATCAGTCACAAAGTTGGTGTTAATAAATGGGTTTTTTTAATTTACTAATTATGATAGACAGTAAAAAGGGACCATGGTAGTATTAACGGATTTTATATGTCAAGTGAATGTTATATATTAATTCATTTATTCATATGAATATTTTTTATAGATGATTTATAAATATTTTTTTATTTGTAACTAACAATTTTTATTTTTGAAAATGATTAGAACAGGGAAGGAATAATTAAATGACCAATGTGAATTGGATTATAATAATTCTTTTTAAAATATTCTGAATTCGATGTGATATATATTTTAAAAACCTTCAATACTACAGAAACCCGACTTTAATGTTTTGAACAAAAACCTACACCATTTGAATCATCCACCTTCAATTATAAATGAGTAAATAGTCATTCAGTCTATTATATGTTAAGGACCTCACAAATTTTATTTACCTAGTCAATTACTATTGTTATAAGTAATAAACTGATATTTAGAGAAAAATTCTTAATATGGTGGGAGATGAACTCAGGTACATGGTGATAAAATAAATAATTTCTTTTCATACTACAAAATAAAATGATAATGGCCATAGGGACACAAAAATACAAGTAGAAACTTTCCAAAAGGGTGTAATGAATAAAAAATATAATTTCATTATAGGAAAAATGAATGTATTCATGTGTAGAATAGTACATCATCAAGAACATGATTTTAAAATGAATATAAAAAATATACTCATTATAATGGATGAAATGATGTATCTTTTAAATAAATAAAAAATGTAGAATTGTTTTTACTACAAGGGACATGAGTAATATATTGTATACTATATAGAAAAGGACATTGGGAATAAAAAAAGATCAAAACCAAAAAATGATATATTGTGGTCTTATTCCATTATTATCACTAGGGTGGAGAAATAAAATAATATAGATAAATGTTGGATTACTGGAGAATAAATAATTGGAAAATTTCTATTTTATTTTGGCCTGATGAATTACTTTATATTTTATATGTTTTATATAAATATTGAGTAATCAACCTAAAATCTAGAATCTCAGTTATTTTTGGACACTTAATGTAGTGAAATTATATCATCCAAAGTTGTAAATCTTCCCAAATTGATATTTTTTAGAACATTATTCTACTAAATTTCTTAATACTTACTTTAGTAGATTTTAATTTAGTACTTGGAATAGATTTGAACCTATTTTGAATATAACATATCAAAATAACGTAAAATTAAATCAATTTTTATATCATACTCTATCTCCTGATTATATATAAATAATAATGGAATCATGAATATCTTTTAATAACACTTTCATGTGTACTGATCTTGTTTCTGAATAGAGAAGCATATCATCCATAAATTGTTCTGACAAAGGATAATTTCCACCTTCAATAAATT
Source organism: Viscum album (assembly GCA_963277665.1). NCBI lineage: Eukaryota > Viridiplantae > Streptophyta > Magnoliopsida > Santalales > Viscaceae > Viscum > Viscum album. The sequence goes on along the minus strand of OY728161.1, from coordinate 572,975,273 downwards.
ATTATTGAATGGAATATAATGATGTATTCTAGTACTTTTATTATCATCTACCCACATAAGATGATAGTGATTTATTATCATAATATCTTACTACTATATTGAATATAGTAAAGATCCCCTATTGAATGGTGCAAATAATTTTTGGAGGAATTAGAGGAGAAACATCATGTTTATTTAGGTAAAGGGTTTATAGACACTATATTATCACCTTGTGTCAAAAATGTACTCATATTAAAATATATTTATGGGATAATGTACATTTCATTAACTAATGGGAGCCCAATAATATGATTTTGAATAACTGGTATTCACATCCATGGTTTTATGATTTGGTGGATATACATACTGTAATTCCATTTTTTCAAAATTTATCATTTAGTAATGATTTCATTATATATTTTTGAAGAAAAATATATTAAAAAACATTACAATATATATAGGAATCATAATTTCATTATTATTCAATTTGAACATTTAAAAAATTCAATGATCATCAATCAATTTTTTAATAGAGTTTTATGTGCATAAATCTATAATTATTTATAATACATATTTGATATTGGAATATTATTCAAGTAAAATCCTTAAAAATATATAATAATGACTTTTGAGACCCAAATTATTGAGAGTTTATTCACAACTATTTTTAAACTATGACATTTGGAAACAAAAAATAATAATATTTTGGATTTTGATCACAAGTGTGGTAATTTATATATATTATTCAATGAAAAATGTGACTAAATATTAATCCATTCTAGTAGGTATCATATAAATTCGTATTTTTATTATATTAGTGAGGTACATCAAACATTATTTTATAAATATCACATTATTTTATATCCCCCTTACTATGTTGATATCAATGGATGTAAATTTTGTTTAAATAAAATAATATTTATAATAGTTTAAGAACCTCATGAAGTGGCTGGTCACTATACAGGTGCAAAAAACAACCACATTGGGATAAGGGTTTTTGACATAAACTATAACATTATAGTTAAATAAATGATATTTTTAATGTATAAATGGTTTTTTATTAGGTTTGGGGATTATTATATTATGTTTTCAGAAATATATATAGCATCATATCTTGGGTATTGGCTACTAAGGCATTTCATGAAATGAAATTCATTTTAATAATTTTGGATTTTCCCTGTCAATATTTTTTGAATCAGGATCATGATGTGAGTGATTTTTAGGGTGTGAATTCATTTATCGACATGAATTTTCAACTCAATATTTTTATGCTGAGTCAATAAAATGTTTTTACATACATAAACATGTTGAGGTTCATTCCATGAATCTGTGATTTATGATGTTAATACATTATTCCAAGTGGATTTTTATGTGATACTGGGTTGCGTCATGACTCATTACATTATTTTTATCCCCTTAAAACCATTGTTATATTACAATCATTTTTGAGTGGTTTCTGTTATTTTAGACATCTATAATTATCTCCATAATCTCGAGCATGGTTTGTTGCATCAAATATGGTATTTTTATTCTCATTTTTCTAATTTATTTAATCTTCATATGTCCTTATAGTTTTTTTGGGTTCTGTTTATGGAAATTTAATGATTAGTGTGTCCTATATCTAATCCACTTATAGATACTTTTCAAATTTTCATGCATAGGCTACTTCTAGTTTTTTTATTGTTGTGTTGTGTGTGAGTTCCTCGAGGTATGTTCTGATAAAACCTCTCTTACAAAAAACAAATTTATGGAATTCAATTTAATGATGTGATTATCATTGTGACGTCAATTATTTCTAGCATTTTTTATTCTGTTTTTATATGATCATGTCGATCATGTAGTGGGTGGTTTGTATTCTTTGATTGAGGTTTCTAGTTTTACCTATTGCCTATGTTATATGAATAATTTATTTACCTATTTTTGTAAATATTTTTTTCTAAAATGAATGTGACTGATGTTTAGCAAGTTCATTTGTTTGTGAATACTAGTTTTAGTGAAATGGTTATCATTCCCCATGCATTGGTTAATGAAAATGTATCTTCAAATAACTATAATATGTATTATAAAATTTGTTTGCAATGAATTTCATTTTGAAATAGTTTTTTTGGTTGATTGTTAAATTTAAAATAACATTTAAATGGATTTGAAATCTGCCTCATATTGGTTGCTCGGGTACATAGGTTAATTGTGTTATATTGGAACTTTTCACTATTTATTGCCAGGGGTTCAATTATTGGAGATAAGATATTAACATGGACATCTCATCTGGGGGTGGGGGTCATTATTTGTGTTTTCCAATGTTCTCTAGGCCAAGTGTCCTAGGGACTTGGACTCAAATTATTCATTCCTTGTAGAATTTCTATTGATATCTAGTCCTTATTTCATAAGAATTTGTTTAGATCACAAGTCGAAAATTTTGGTATGAGTTATTTAGCTAACGATACATATTTTATCCTTACCATTTTTATCCTATGTGCGTTTCATTGTATTTTATTAGTTTGGATGATGTGACACAAGCTTTGATAAAAGAGACTACATTATGAAAATAATTTTTTGGAACTTTTTTACCTGAATAAATATTGAAATATCTATATTAATGAATTTATTTAAATTTTTTATATAAAACTGTATTACTATCTATCATTCAACACATTATTTGAAATTCATCATAATTGAATTATTGTTTAGAGGCCTGATATTGAATAACTTTGGGGGATCCAACTAATCATTTTTGCATCACACTGTATAAATTCCTCTATTAATTTATATATATTATATTATATTTTGATTTTAGAAATAAAAATGATATGATGTGTGGTGCTGATGTTTATGTCTACACTGTATGGGTGGCTGGCGGGGAGATTTGGGGATGTTTCCTTAATTTTTTATGGAGTATCTATTTTCGTTAGTAGATTATTAATCATGTTTTTGGACATTTACCTTGGTATATGGTATTTATTTTTATGGTTTGTCTTTATACCATAAACATTCTCTTATTTTGGAATGTATATTGTTGTTGGTTTTCATAATATATATATATATATATATAATTTGTATATTCTCTCATGTTGAGTATATTATTCCATATTATTGTAGTTTATTTCCATGGTGATAGTCTCTAGCATGTAGAAAGAAATAACACCATTCATGATTGTAGAGTAATTTTTTGGGTACCAATATTTGATGGTATCCCAGGTAAGTTCGTTTTTGTTTTTTTATTAAAAGGGGTTTTTTTGCATGTATCCATATTTTAGGATGTCTGGTCGATATGAGATAGGATTTTCTAGACATGAGAGTTATGTTTTGGTGATTTTATAGATATATCATATCATAATGAACAACAAGTTACCTTGGTATATTTGGATGTCTGTCTCCTAGGATTGGTTTTTGTCTTGAGCTTAGTCAAACAAATCAAATTCTGGTTTAGACATAGATTGTCAGTGTTTATTCACATGTAAATTCACTATAGCGTGTAACACCATTCTAATGATACCTCTATGATGACTTCATTATGAGGTTTAAATGGGAGATTCAACTAAATGTAATCTTCATCTATATTAGAATAATATTGAGTTAATAGTTGGGGTGGTAAAAGAAATAGAGAAAAATGTACCATGAGTTCAAAAAAAATATTGAGGTAAATAAAATAGCATAAAGGATTGGTATAAAGCTCATGATATCCTACATAATAAACCCCCAACCATTATGATTAGTCATACATCCTTGGAGGTACACCTCTATTTAGAAATGATCGATTTGTCCTTTTATTATATAGAGTTACCTAGTGATATCACGTGAGGGTGAACAATGTTTGGGTTTGAGGTCATTATCAAGAGGTGTGGAGATTTTATTATATATAACCATTTCAACATTGGATTATGTTAACAAATTTTCAAGAACCCCACATTTTTTGAATTTATATCTTGACTCTCTGATTATGGTGACGTCTTTGGAGTTACTCTCCTTGTAGTAGGTAGAGAATTTTGTGTTAGAGAACACCTACAATTTTTTCACATCTGTTTCATTTTCCACTATAAGTGGTGATGAATGACCAGTTGGATACTCAGAAATTTATAATTTATTTGCGATTAGGTATATTATCATATGATTATATATTGAAGATTACACATTTGATGATATGTGATAAAAGGATGTAATGGAAGACTTAGATATGGCGGGAAATAATGGCTTCAGTGGTTCCCTTCATTAAACCATGAAGAGTTTCACTGGTGCATTGGGGAAGATGATGGTGTAATCCGATGATTAGATGGGTTGTAGAGGTAGTTCTCTAATTTGTCCTTCCACTTCAGCCACATAAATACATATCTTTATGATAACAATATTCAATTAGTGTGCCATGATTGGGTAAAAAAGACATAATTGTCCTTCACATGTTAATTTTTACAATTTTGATGGACATTGAGCCCATTTGTTGTGGTTCTTACATTTAATATCTATTCCATATTAGTATCTGGGATTGTTAACTCTAGGGGACATTATGAAAAAATAAAATGTTTCAAATTATACATGTTAGTAGAAACTGGCCCTATTATTAAAGAACCATCATGTAGGGGATTTTTGTTCATCATATGTAAACATGGGTCTTGGTTTAATTAATGGTATCATTTTTTCTTATTTTGGAGAATAAAATTTGATTCAAAATAATTTTTCACAATAATTTATAGATAAACTTCTTTTTTGATGTGCTAAATATATATAAATATCTCATTACCTTTTTATGGAGTTCATGATACCTCGTATAATGAGAAATGATAAATATTGGGAAGGATTGGATTGATTATTACCACGAGGAAATTTAGTTTAATCATTATCACATTTCTTTAATTAATTTCAACCGGATTTAGTGGGTGTATTAGGGATTGTAGGACCTGAACTTTATTCATGTAGGACCTTCCTTCATAGATCCTTAGAGTTTGTTTTATTCTCATACTATTGATCACGATGATATTTATAGCTTTATGGATGATCTAATGGTTTTGGTGCATTTATTTTATGTTTTCCTAGATAAATATTCCCAGCATAACGTAAAATAGAAATGTATTTTACATTTGATCTGGTATACTCTACATATCCAATTTATATGCCCTCTTATTGTAATAATATAATAGTGATCAAATATCATATTATTTATTTGAAGGATAAAAATGGAAATGTATTTATTCATCCTAGAGTTTATACAAGGGAGGCCTGGAGTCAATTTTTCAGTAATGATGATGTTCTAAATTTATTAGGAATAGACCTTTTGAAGATGAATAGGTGAATATTATTAATAATTATCTAATTTTCAAGGTAGATAACGTGATGGATTAGTTATAGTGGATAATCTCATTTTCAAAATACGATCATTTTTTTTGGATTGTCCTCATATCATGGTTTGGTGTCCAATATTCAAAACACAATATATGGGCGAAGATAGAACCACATTGAATAACATTAAATTTAGTTTTTCAAAATTAAGTCCTCTATTATATTTCATTGTATAGTTAAAAATATATTCAATCAGGTTCTAAAAACTAATTTCATAGTGTTTTTGGATGATATATAGGTTTTTGTGAAATCTAATCAGGATCATGAAAATTTCCTTAATATGGAAATTAAAATATTCAGATGTAACTTCATATGGATAAATATATCAAAATTAAATTTATAGATCAAATATGTAATTTTATTGGTGCATGATACGTTAGAATATGATAATTCACTCAATCATAATTTAAAAAATGATTTCCTTTATTTATAAGAATCATGGAATGTTTTTGAGATATAGATCTCCCATGATCTTCCTAAATATTATTATTGTTCCAAAAAGGAGTTATCAAAGTTAGAATCACATTTTTGTTGTTGTTACAAACAACATGGTGACATTCACTAGGGATCCTAAGTTTAAAATAGCATTTCATTAAGCTAGATATCTTATGATATCCGATTAGATTTTGATCATTTTATTTCTTAATAATGAAAATGTGATATTTTGTGATCCATTTGGTGTTGTTATGGGTTATTTTCATGGTCATAATGATCACATTATGTCAAATGGTACTTTTCATCTATAGAATAATTAGAAAAATTACACCTTCCATGATTTATATAATATATTAGTTATTTATGTGCATCATTATTAGTGATAATATCCTTTTTGGTAGATATTCACGGTCAAATATAATCACAAGATTCTGAGATATATCATTTTTCAAAAGGACATGAATCCCACGCAATGATGGTGAGTGAAAAACCTCCATAATTTTTTATCTAACATCATCTACACATTGATGATGGGTAATTCTATCAGTAACATTATTAGTAATAAATGTCCACAATATTCTATTTTGGAACTGATAGAGGTTCAAATAAAATATTGGGTTTTTACTTTGTTTCATGTAGAGGTGTTTGAGAATGATTCAGGAACATCACTTACCAATGTTCATTTATCAAAATAGCTCATCGAGTTTATTATGTAGGACCAACAACTAGATGAAAAGTAGTTGATAATTATGGAAACCATATATGGTTGGGAGATTGTTTCTAGCTAGTCACTATCTTATTGTGAAATTTTAATGATTCATGAATACATTTCTAAACCCATCAATATTAGGTATTTTTTGTTTCATTATTTACAATGATAATCATGTTTTATTCACCATGGTTCAATAAAGATGTATTATGTCATGAGATGGATGTCATGGAATCCTATTTTAAATCATGGAATTGTAGTTTATGTTTAAAGAAATTATGCATGTTAGATTTTGAAGGAATAGCACTTGAAGCCTTCATGTCTACTCTAGTCACTTCTAGTGTTAGTATGAAAATGTAAAAATGTGTCTATAAACATCATATGGGGATTTCTATAGACTCTCTAAAGAAAGAATGAAATATAGAAGGTGATTGATTTTCTCAATATGTTAAAACATTTTATTCTGGTTAAGGATATTAGCATAGTTGATGATATTTCATGGATATATATACAAAATGATGTGAGGTTTCTTGAGATTCCCTCTTTTATTATCTTAAATAGGGACCCCATGTTTGTTTCCAGATTATGTTGTAATATATAAGGGATGATGAGAAGTTATTTCAAATTGATTTTATCATATCGTCCTTAGAAGTATGGTTATATGAGGTATACTATTAATAATCTAGATGATACGATATGTTCCTACATCATGTATTTTAGTGGATTAATGGATATCCATCATGGAGTGGTCAACATTACATATATTAATATTCAAAAGTCATCAATAAGAATAGTTATTTTAGAGTCTGTAAATGGTATCCCATTAAGGTCACCTCTTTACTAGGAATATGAGGAAGAGGAATATCTTGTGGGACTAAGACTTATTCTAGATATTTAATTAAGGATTCATGATATATGTTGATTCTTGATTGAAGCTATGAGAAATTTCTAATCATATGTGGATCATCGATTCCATCCTTCGTATTTTTCCATTGGTGACATGGTTTTCCTGATGATTTATTATGGTTTGGAGCACCACTATCTTGGGAAATATATTAACATAATTCCAATGTATTATAGACTATTCTAGATCACAAAAAAATCATGGATATGTTTCTTATCAATTTTCATGTCTGACTCAGTCTATAATTAGACGTTATTTTTTTCATCGTATCTTCTCTCCTGATGTAAAAACTAGTTATTGCCAATTTTTATTATTTAGAATAGTTTTTGGTAGATCATGATGATTTTTTTGTAGAATTCAATGAAATTTTTTTTTATGAAATTAATGTATTTATTGAGAATTACAATTCATTGGAAAAAGTGTTGTGGTGGTATGGATCATATTTTCTTGAAATCATGGATTGAAAATTGTTTATGAGGGAGTAGTGTCCTCACCTTCTTCCAAAGAATAATTATTCCTCATGACTTATTATGTAAATAATGCCATAATGTGTTATTATTTTAACATTATTGTTATTTTTTTATATATTTGTAATGTTTAACGTGATATTTATTGGGTTTGGGGGGGGATTCAAGATGTTTTGGGATTTTTTGTTGGTGTATGGAATGGGGGACTTATAAATACGTGGCTCAAACTACGAGTCTAGGGTTCATGGTATAAATCAAAATTCAAAGGAGGATATGAATCATTTCCAGAATTGTAAAAAAAATTATTCGAAAAATTCCATTCATGATGTGAATTTATCACTTTTTTAAGCAGATTCGATACCTTTTTATCTTACATGAAACCATAGGGTTTCAGACTGTTAAAATATATTTGATGATGTGAATAAATTATAAAATATGGGATTTTAAGAACTAAAATATTTATTCAAATATCATTCAATAGGTGTTCATTCCCTCGATCCGTGGGTAAATTCTTAGTAGTTTTATGTGTTTTTAATTTTCTAGAAAAATCTGATTTGTGCATTGATCTCTGATGTGGATGGTTTCTTCTCTTGTGGAGTGTGTAGTAATGTTAATTTTTATTTGTTTCATTTCATTGAGTCTTAGATTTTGTTTTGGTATATGTTTATGTAATCTACATATTAGGGCATTTTATCTTCCAATGCCAAGTAGATTCATTTATGAGTTTTCATGCATAGGACATTTCATGTGTTGGTTGCATTGTGACATGTGATTCTGTCATGTTATTTGTTGGTCTAACCGCATTCCTCATCAATTCCATTAATTAATTCAATTCAAATATGTGACCATAAATTTTATCATCTCTTTTAATATTCATTGGGATTATATTTCTTCTTTTATTGTCTGGAATCTTTGGTGGGGTGTGTTCAACCCGAGTTTGTGGTTGGTGGTTCAGTATCTATCCAATGTTGCATGAATAATTAATTATTATTGTTTTTTAAATTAATTTAAAAAACGAATTGTAATTATTCATTAATTGATATTTGTTTATGAAACTTATATTTGTATAAAATAAGACTTCTCACATGTTTTTTGTGAAGTATGAGTTATTATCAACGTATAGTGAAATGGATTGGGAAACTGGGTTTTCAGTGAATGTTTTTGATGAAATGGGTTTTTGGATTTTCTATTAAATATGGTAACCATTTTAAATGGGTTTCAAATGATATAAATATGGCATCATTTAGTAATTTGGTGAATGTTTGGTAATAGGAGACTTCAATTTATATTGTTTCTGGAATCCCCCAATAGTGTTAGTTTATACCCAATGCCATGTGTTCTAGGGACTTGATCATCAAGTGGTTCATTAATGAGTAATTTCAAAATATTCAAGTACATGTTTCTTATGTACTTCATAGTTTAGGGGGATTTACAATTTCCTCTGAGACATGGGTCCTTGGAAAAGTTTTAGTGCAGAAGTCAATGATTATGGTACAAATTTTCAATCTTCCATGCCCAATGTTATCATTGTTGTTTTTAATAAATGTGTGTTTTTTTGGAAATTTTTTTCATTTATTTAATATGATAAATTATTTTATAAATGTAACTTTTTAGAAAAATTAGTCATTGAATCTATTTTACATTTTTTTAACAATGCGGATTTAATTGAAACAATTGTTCATTATTTTTATATAAAACGCTTTTAGAATTTATAATTCCATGTTTTAATTTATATTTAGAATATTGAATTTTCTATATAAGGATATTATATAGTACAATTGGGTTGGAAATTTTTTTTCCTATTATATCATACCCAACATATTCCCTCATGAATGTGTATAAATTTTATTTTATTTTGATGTGGTAAATGAAAAAGAGTTATTGGGAGGTATTAATGTTTTTCTCATCCGAGTATGAGATGGTGGTGTTGATAGGGTGGGGTGTTTTCTACATATCACATGAAGTAATTGTTTCCCATTTTAGTTTTCTTTTTAATTTTACCTTTACATAAGAGTTTTATATTTCATATTTTTGTTTTTATCACTACCATTTCCCAAGTGTATATTTTTATTATTCACTAAATACTTCCCTCTTGTTGGTGTTCATATCCCAAGTTCAAGTATCCGAAACATGGGGATACTAAATTCCCATTGGTTTATCTGTGGATCTATTAACGTACTTGTATTGGAGTTTATATTGGGATAGTATACTACATAAAATGATTTCTCATATATATGATTTGGTTTTATCAATTTGGAAAGTGGTTAATTGATATCCAATGCCATTTGAAAATTAATTACCCACCATAAATAATTCAAAATACAATAATTCGAATTAGTAGAAATGATCAGTTCTGTGATGAAATGGAATAACGTCCTCTCTTAAGAGATGTGTAATATTTATTGATCACATAATATTATATTATACAATTAGATATAATGAATTTTAGAATAGTAAAAAAATGGTTTGTGTTTATAAAGGACTGTAACTTGTAAATACACTTCAATCCTTGTAAAGAGAATAATATAGGCTAATATTTTAATAGAAAGGAACTCATTGCGGTCCTAACTAGTTAATTGATACTGATCAATGATAGGTGAATTGAGTAGTTTAAATAATATATCTAATATTATCATTAAATATTATGGTAGATAGAATTTATCAATTTATTTTTATGACGGTACTATTATTGAAAAAAATTAAATAATGAGAAATATAAAGAAAGTTATAATATTAATTTCTGGCTATATGAATATCTATTCCCTACTTCTCAAAAAAATGCAGTCTATGTAATTTTTTTAGAAACATTTCTTATGGACATTCCATGTGATTGGAAGAAGTTTTCACATATTATATGTACATTACCAGTCCATTAGTGTATGATTCTGAGGGTCTCATACAGATGTATAATTAGTTGTATCGTACTTCATAGCTAAGTAAAATTAGATGACAATTTTCCAAAATGCATTAAAATAATTTGATACGATTTCCACAAATGTGTAAATGATGTTGATAGATAGAATAAATAGATGATATATAATGATTTAAAAACTTTAGCACCTAAATTCAATTAAAAATAAGATAGTAGATGATTCTTCCTTTCATGAATGAATCATAAATGAGTTGAGATATTATGGTGTCCATTACCAAAAATTATATTCAATATATAGAGAACTAATAATGAATATCATCAATAAAACACAAAAAAATTCTTCATACTTATTATTATATTCACAACCTTATATACATAAAATATGGTACAAAAATTTATGATAGAAATAAATAATATAATCAGTAATCAGTGTAATTTCGTTTATATCATACAGGATGAGTATAAAATAAATACCACTCAATCCAAACATAAAAATATATAATTTAGGGAATAATATAACAAATGTAATCATATTATTACTTTTAATAGTAACAATACGTAGTTAACAAAATTCCTAGTATCATCACCACTAATATAATATTTATTTAAAATAACCTAACTATGTTAATAAATATAGAATAACATTTTCAAAATATATCCACACATTTCACTAAATAAATTATCATTTATGACATCATTAAAATTATTGAATCATTCTCTGAAGTGTCTTAAAAAATTTGAAATAATCTCAACACACAAATGTTAAATTAGAATTAATTTTGTGATATATTTGGATTTATATATGTATTATGTAGATTATAAAATATTTCAAACCTATTGAATCCTTTACTTTTTCATGTAATTATATTCATTAAACACAAATTGGGTTTTCTTCAAAAAAAACCCATTTTTATTCAACCCATTTTTTACAGTCTACATAAAATATCAACAGAAAATCAATAATGGAGTGGTGAAAAAAATACTTCTTTCAAACGATCTATGATATCAAAATCATCTAATGATATGTATTAAATCACATACCATGATCTCTTGATATATAATATTTTAAAAATTTATATATATACATTGTGTGGAACTGCATCACATGGAATTTTTTATTATCCAAATTAAAAAGTTCTTAAAATCTAAAAACACAAACTATTAAAACTATTTAAAAGGTTAAATAATTTTCTTTTATTAAATAATCATTTCGTTCAACATCATTTTAATTTTTAAAAATAATCTATTTATTCATATGTGTAAATCACTTCATCATTCATTAAATATTAATGTAAATTCTTTTCATCATTGTAAAAAAATATTATAAGAAACTTCATGATTTCATGAAACATAAGAATCATTTCTAATGATAGATAATAGTCTTCCCATGTGTGTTATATTTACAATATAAAATTATCAAAGTCATTAATTACATACTTAAAATGATAAATATTTTCAATATAGTTAAAATTGTAAAATATTTTTGACATCAAAAATATAATTCATAAGATATTAAACATTAAAAAATTTTTATCTTATATATATTTTATAAATATCCACAATAAAAATAATATTTAATCCCTTATATGAATAGGTGTAATATATCTATTATCAGATATATATCGTCATTGGTGAAAATATCTATAGGCTAGAAAATACTAAACATTGATTAATTTTTAAAACCATTAACATTTATAAATCTCCAAATGATGGTTTTTTTCTTATTTAATACTTTCATCCACTAATAATATTCTAGAATAATTTTAAATTCCCATAGATAACATGTTTTGAGAAATTTCAGTACATGTGTAATATAATTTCCAAATTTTACTCATATATGTAATATTTTTTATTTAAAAAAATCATCATCCAGGTTTATATATCCTCTTGAATTATACACATAAAATATAGTTTCTATATTTGATATAAATTAAAATAATTGATCCTAAGAATGATTTTTTAATAAAATAGAGATATTTATAGAAAAATATAAAAAGATAATAATAGTGGAAATTGATATAAACCATGAATAATGTATAATACTACAAATAACATATCGTAACATCTCTATAAATATAGAATATTTCAATGTTAATATTAATGAAAAATGGTATAATTATTATAATAAAATTATATAAAATAATGAGAATAACATATTAATTAATGTGTGAGAGAAAAAGTAAAAATAAAAACATAAATAATGAAGAATATCGGGGTTTCTTACCAAAATTATCTCTCTCTTTCATAATTACATAACCCTAACACATAAAAAATAACATATTTTTTTTAATCATGACGTAGAAGATAAAAAATGAAATATAAAGTAAAAAATATATCTCCGAACAAAAACAACACATTATATCATTTAAAAAAAAATAGAAATCATGCTTTAGAAAACACTCGCATTCCTTACTTACAATAAATAACAAAAAATTGTTATATTATGATTTATATAAGTAAACATGATTAAAACAAGCATTATTAAAATGAATTTACATTATCCATTCTACCATTTTAAATACTAGTAGAATATAAATTATGAGAGAATGCATGAAATCGTGAATGAATTAAATTAAACACATTGTTATACATCATATTATCAAATAGTAATGGTCAATGGAAACTTCAAAATTATATATAAGATTTTAGACATATATAAGAAAATAATAAATTTTGTTTATTCTCATGAATATTTAAATAATATATATTGTTGATAAAATAAATGAATGAAAAAAATTATAATTTACAACTTAATATAGGATTTCTCATCTTGATAAATTGGAATTTTGAAAGAAAATATTCTTGAAAAGAGATTTAAATGAACATTCATGAATTTAACTCCTACTATATTATAATTTTCTCTATAATGATTGATGAAATATGATAAAATTATTCAAAATAATAAATAAGTAACCAGTTTAGTACATGGTATGATAATCCCCATAAAATGAGAATTACATAAAAAAAAGATATTCAGAGAATAAAATATGAGATATTTAACACATGTAATTTATATTAAAGAAATACAATAATGATTTTCTAATACATGTTGGTAAATTCGATAAAAATAGTAAAATCATTCTTATAATAAAAATATTAACATAAGAATTATCATATGATAATATATAGGTAAATAAAACTAGATATTGTTCTTTTTTGAGTAAATTAATTTACTAATTCATGTTATCACATTGGAATATAAAATAATATTCTTGTTGGTGACATATTTATATAGCTAAACACATTCTATGGCCATTGAAAATAAGAATTACCAGAATTTAGCATGTCTAAAATCAGTATAGTAATATGTAAAAAAGACTGAAAAATTAATTATAAGATAATCTATCATTGCATAAAATTATTATAAACTTCATATATTTATATCAACTATAATTGAAAAAAATACTTCTTGAATATATGAATAAAATTTTACAATGAAAATAAATTGGTTTTTCATTAAACTATATCTATGGGACATTCATCAATTCTGATCGTGAATATAAATTTATAATGTCGTAATTCAATTACATTTAGCATCATGTAAATTCCTTTTTATATGTAATCCCTTATAGCTCATTTACTACAAAACTATAGAAAAATATTACTTTGGGTACCCATAAGATTTTGGTTCAAATAGTTTTATGAAAATGATATTTAGGTAAATGTATCAATTTTTATTGAGAAAAATATATCACCATAACTCTATTATATTATTTAGAATTTTATGATTGATTAAAAATATAGAATCAATAAACTATATATTAGAAAGCATAATTTTAACGACAAAAAATTACATAATGATGAAATTTAACAGTATAAATTCTTTTACAATTTGAACAATCCAAAAACTAATTCATCGAACTCATAAGTTCTTATACATGATTCTAGTTCATTGTATAAATCTATTTCAATTTACAATACCATCAATTTTATTGAGATAATATTCACTTTTAGTAATCATTCATATAAGGAATTTCAATGATTAAATTCAGGTAATGATTCATTATTTATTATATTATTTAAGTTATAAGAAGGCACGATATTATCATGATTATAATTTAAATATAAAATTTTCATAGAATAAATATATTTTTCATTAAAAACATAATCATAATATTTTAAAGCATTTATATATTATTTTTTAAGTCAACGGATTTATAATCAGTCATTAAATAGTAATCATTAATATCTTATATTGTATAAATTTAATATTATGAAATATATATATATAAATATTTTACTTTTTTATGCTAATCAATAAGATGTAAATTTATTTATTGATTCATAAGATCAATATTAGTAGTATATCATGATTAATCACTTGATCCTTCATAATCATTCATAGATGAATTTATAATAATTTTTAATTCCTTTTTTTATTTTATTTCATTATGAAATTTTTTTATATTGGATTTATGGGATGATAGATGTGAAATATTCTCCCATCTTACATTCATAGAATCTGGCCTCATTTTTTTATAATTACTGAATTTGAATTTTATTCTTCTCATAAATATTTCCCAATCTTCTAGGAAATTTTCAATGTTCATCCATATAATCTAAACTGATTGTATATTTAATAAAATCAGTAGTTATATTTTCATTTCATATTCCCCATTCCTTGATTTAGAAACCACAAGGGTAACATTTTCATTACTAATTAAGCAACGATCAATAAAATTTTTCATGCATCTCATATTTATACACCATAAATGTTCAAATAAAATTCTTAATTTTAATAATTTTTTTATTTTTATACTATATAATAGAATAAGATATTATAATAAATTTATTTGTAATAATTATATAAAATTATAATGCATAATCTAATTTTAATAAATATTATCCCAAATTAGACACATCGTTTGTTATCTTAGGGAATACAACTATTCATTTGAGTAATAAATTCATCATTAAAAAACATAATACTTTAAAACATAATATTTTATGTATTATGAATTTATTGTCAAAAGAAAGTCAATCTTTATTAGGAAAACAAAATAGCCTCTCCCAGTTCACAGGATGTCGAACATTGAATATCATATTTTGTTTAAGGACACAAATGATGGATCTCACTTATCCCTCATAAAACATTCCACATGTACCATCTTGATTTGAAAAATTTCTAACTATTCGTCCCTCCCTCTAATCCCAGACCATGTGACTTCCCTTCTACCACTATCTACAAGCATTAACTACTCCTCACTATCATATAATTCTTGCACATTTCCACCTTTAATTAATGTTCCACCACCTCTTATGATGTATGAGCATCAAATCCCCAAAAAAAATTATCAAAATAATCAATTATGGTGTTTTATTCTATTCAGGCATTAGGGTCTTCTTCCATGAAGGTGCATCTCTTCTAGTGGTCTGTGAGATTCATTCTCATAACCGATATCAGTAGATATTTTTCCAGTGTATTGTTGGTATCATTTATGTCATATGGATATCTAAGACTGCTAAACTGATCGGTACAATGATATTTTATTCCTAGTAATAATCAAAATTTTTGAAAATAATTCACCGTCACTAGGCTTCTCAGAATGACCATTATAGATATATATGATACTAGGATCCTTTTAAGGATGTTTCATGAGATCTAATTTTATATATATTTATCACATTGTTTTTTTGAATGAAATCCATTTTTAATGGGATTATATTTTTTATGTTCTATTGATACCTTGTTGTCGTATGTTTTTCAACCTCACTTTGAGGGCCTTTTTTACTTACATTCAAATTATGCAATTTATATTTATTTTTGAAAGTGTGTTTTCCCTGGAATTTTTCAATTTTTTCATAAATTTATTAAAAGAATCTATTTTTGAAAGTGGTTATTTATCGAAATTAGATTTTAAGAAATTTTTTATTATGGGTTAAAAATGATGGAAATTATTTCAAAATTCAAAACACATATTTCAAAGTATAGTTTTATTTTTTAAATTGATTATCTATACTCATTTTATGTTATGAAAAGTTGTTTGTTTAAAAATTTCATTGTGGTATATTATTGTTATTCATATAAATCAGGGGTAATTAAATTTCTTTTGGTTATGTACAAGTAATATTTTTATGAATTTTCATATAAATATAATTTCATTGAATTCATGGTGAGATCCTATTGGAATTATAATCTCACTCCTTATATATATATAACATTTCTTGAGTGTTAATTAATCTCATATGATTTTATTATAGGTTTGTATCCCCGATATAGATCCTTGTATGTTTTATATTCCGTGGATGGATGAGTGTGATGCATTAAGTGACCTTAGGCCAGTAGTGTTTATATTAAAGATGTTCAAATTTTTTAATTTTTACCTTATATTACATTTATTATTAATCATTTTTTATATTATAATTTTAATCATTTTTATATAATTTTATTCTATTTTTAATAGTTTTATTTGAAGGATGATTAATTAGTTTTCAATGTTTGGTGTTTTTAAATCTATTTCTACTTATTATTTATTTTATTTTAATGTGGTGAAATGGTTCCCGAAACTAAATTCATGAGACCTAAAAATTAGTTTCTAAGCAATTGGGGTAGAGACTTTTATTACCATTGCTGTATTAGGTTGGGTGAAAATTTTTATCATATCATGATAATTTTTTACAATGATGGTTTCTTCTACCACTGGTTTTATATTTCATTATTATTACCTATATTTTTGACATGAAATATTTTCATTGTTCATCTTATTCTCTTAGAATTCAAATGAATTTTCCAACTTGACATGGTGTCACAAAATCCCACCAATCCTTCTCAAAATATATCAATTAGTGATTTATTTGGTCCATTCTCGCAAGATATCTATAACATACCATTTATTTATTGAATAATACATTTATATATATATATATATATTAATATTTTTAATTTAATATTAATTTTTGTATAAATTGGACACTCTGTAAGATAGCTTACAGGGTATGAAATAATGTGTTTCTAGGAAATCATACGTTGCACACAATAAAAAGTTATACAGTAAAATAATACACCAATAATATTAATATATTAAATGTTAGTTAACGTCTCGTCATTGATTTAGAGGGGATGAACAAAATTAACTATATTATGATTTTACCTATATTTTTTAATATTTTTACATTTATACAATGAATATTATAGGAATAAAATGAGAATGGAAACAATTTTATATAAAAATATAATATAATATTTTTAAAATGTTCGTTTTACTGCCTTTTGATGGAAATGTTTTTCAAAAAAATGTTTTCTTTCACTTTTATACGTTTTATTTGTTAAAATAAACTTATTATTTTTGATAGGTGCATTATAATTTACTTTTTGGGTTTTTATGATAAAATTTATTTTCTAATGCATAGTCAAAAATACTAGATTTTTATTCCAAACTGCCTTTTCATCTAATTTATTGATAAAGTTCTATTGAAAATTTAATTTGTTTTAAAGTGTAATTAGGGTATGTTTTGATCATTTAATCCAATTTTGGTCATTGATTGTAATTTTTCAGTTTAATTGGACATAAACATATTTCATTCATTTGATAACTTTTACTTCTTAAAAAATTGTTTTCTGGTTTTAACAACAGGAATTAATTTTAATTCACATTACATCAATTCGGTGTTTTGTGTGAGAAAATTTGAATTAATTATTTTTAATCATAAGTTCAATATTATGTAAATTTATGTCTTCTATTTTTGACATTATGAATAGTAACATCATTAATTATTTTTATTTACTATGGTTAAAGGGTAAATCTGGTAAATAAGTGTAAAAAATAATATTTTTATAATAGAAAAAACCTAAAAACAAGTATTAATCCCATTTTATGAGATATGGAAGTCCATGGGCATCCATGGGTCTAGTTTAGGGCTTGATGTAGTCCCTTGGGTTTGAAACTGTCATTTAATAATATTTTATTTAATGAAAATGAAAATATAACATAAACATGTATCTCCTAAATATAACATTTTTAGTATGGTTTATATTAACTATCATTTCAACTATAACTATTATTTTTAAATATAAAAATAATTCCTGCATCATTATATTTTAATTATAATTTTTTAAAAATAAATATATAAATAAATTTATGACAGAATTATGATGAAGTGGTTTCCTTGTGAATGATATATTCAGATAAATGATTATATATATATTAAATTAAATGAAATTTGAAAATTTTAATACAATAATTCTTTTTATTATATTGGTAGGTTAGGGATGAGTTAGTATATATGGTTCGATGGAATCTTGTTTTTATGACATATAAAATCAATTATAAATAATTTATAAATTGACATAAATGTGTTTCTAAAAAAATACTATTTTATAATATTGTATAATATTCTTAAAAATATGAAATTCGGAAAAATTAATTATATAATTGTAAAAATTTCATGAATGATCCACATTTGGTTCAACTATCATTTAAGAGTAAATAATGTAACAATATATTATGATTAATCAAGAATACACTGTAAGAGTTATTATTTTTAACTAAGGGATAATGATAAATAAGAAGGATAATTTTTGGACCTAAACGTGGCTAAAATATACTATTTGAGAGTATTTAGACACATAATAATTTTATCCTTTTAATTTATAAATTTAGAACAATTATAATTTGAAAACAATTTTATAATAAAATAATATTTCAAAAAATTCCTAAAGATACCCACCTCCTTCTTAAAAAAAGACACCACCTATACCCACATTCTAACTTCTCTAAATCCCCTTGAATAATCCAAATTATGTTCAATTAATATCCCAACATCCCTCATTTACTCCTAGAGGAAGTAACATAGGATGAAGGCAACTCAAAGAATCCTTTTTTTCTCAAATAAAAAAGAATTAAATAATTTTGAGGTTACATCTTCTCTCAACATCCTTTATATTATTTTATTTATCAATCCCTATGATATTTTTTAGATCTTTTTTATATGAACATCAGTATTATAATATACTATGATTTTTTTTATTATAATGGTTTAACCGACATGTACACACACCTTTATCTGATGGATAAAGAACTTATTTTTTCTCCATACGGCGAACTATAACCTCATGAAATGATGATTATTTAATTTTATACTATCTCCTCTCATGGTGACCATTATGATTGAACCGTATTTATATATGAAATATATTATATTTATTTTTCCTCTATTATATTTAAATTTTTCTTTAAAATATAGCTTTATTCATTCCATAATGTGTATATATGATAATTTTATTTAAGGAAGTGTGCACTACCACCCCCCCAAAATAAATGTGACTCATTTGTGGTCTACATAGTACTTATAATGGATGGTTTTGATAAACCTATTGGAAATAAATGGAAGAAAATAATACTGGTATTGTAAAATACAGTTCTCTAATTTTATTAGTATTCTTTTAATATGTAATAAACGAACCTAGCACACATGCCTACATACGGGCAATCGTCTCCATGAATGGTGCATTAAATTTATTACCCTCAAATATTATGGATATTATACATATATATACAGTGGATATATTTGTTAATTAAAATATGAATAATATTTTGGTTATGATGGAATATTTAACACATGAAAAATTTACATCAAAACAAGTTCATTTTTGAATCTAGTACTGAATATCGACAAAACAACCCATTTTAACATAAATAATCATGAAAATTTTTTTACATGTAAAAGGTGATATTAAATGATGAATAAAATATAAAATTGTTCTCATGAATGTAAAATTATTCAATGTTTATTATTAAGGAAAGTAACAATTGTACGTGATGAGTCAGACTCAAGGATGGGAAAATTCTTATCCAAATTTATGTTCTTTGTGTTGATCATCTACTTCTTGATTATGTCAAGGAATGAATATGTGGGAAATAAATTATTATATATAATCCTATATTTATAATTCATTTAAGGGTATTTATAGTGAATACACATAATAGATATATTTTATTAACAAAATAATATTTGTAATGGAATCTTCCACTCTTCTTCTTTCATGTAATCCTTTAATGTTGGGTCATCTTAATTTATATTTTATTATGTTTCGATTTTTCATTCCATATCCCCTATACTATAAATATTGTTTAAAAATTATTATAGACCACTATTCTCTCAATAATCCCATTTTATAAATTTTTATGTGACACAGTTAGGCTGCCCAAATTTCGTAAGGGAAATCATAAGTAAATCTCTATTTATTGTGCTAAATAACAATTACATCGTTTTTTTCAAGAATATATATGAATGAACTATGAATTTTTTACATTGAATATCCATATATATTGGGTGTATTTTTTGAAATATTCAATAATGTGCTTTATTTATCCTTAATCCAATTATACAATCATTATAAGGGACTTCATCTCAATCTATATTCATTGAGGCATATTTCAATAATATACACCTCTATCCTTTATACAGTGTATAATTATACCATTATCCTTATAATAATTGAATTTTATTAAAAATAACCTTTTGATAATAATAATTTTACTAAATAACAAAAAAAATTGTTTTAACATATGTAGCGACAATGCCCTTTTTCCCTGGTGTGACAATTTTTTTGGTATTAGGATTCATCTCTAAGAAATATTATTTTTTTTTAAAAAAGTAAATACCATATACCTTTATTATGGGTGAATATAATGATCTTTTGAAAATGTTATCATGGGTTTTAAATATCCATGGAATAATGGTTTTATTACTTATTTTATATTCCTAAAAGAGTTTTTGATGATCATCCCTCGTTCTTGAAATGTTGTATATAAGGTATAAGGATGTGTATAATAATTGAAGAATTCAATAATATTTTTATCATGAAAAATAAATTGTGTTTGGTTTAAAGGGTTTACTTTAGTTGAAGAAGTTGATATTGAGTGTAATTTTCCACATGTAATGTGTGGGTTTATTATGAAATATTTTTTGACTAATTCTCAAATACTCTAAAGCTGAAAAGATCTTCATTGTGAATTAATGTCAAATTATAGTATTAACTCAGGATTATGTCCTGTTTAAGTCTGATTTATTATATTTAGTATCATAGGTCATATTAGACAACATTAGGGATCAAGAGTTTTGGATAACCACGTGGTAACTCCATATGTCAATTATTTTAATTAAATCATTATTTTATAAATTTGTGAGATTATGGAATTTCTATTACAAATGAGAGATAGATGATATCAAACTACATTCTAGTATATTCATGATGAATTACTTCAAATACTTATTTCAATGTCATGCTTGGATGATTGTGGATATTTTATTAACATATAAATCACTATTATATAGTTGGTTGAGATATCAAAAACGTCTATTATACATCTATACCATCATGGATCATGGGATGTATTAAATAAAATCATATTGTTCTCAATATTTATGTATTTTCAAGAAAAGAATATATTATAATGACATTTTTAAATATTTTTCCTTATCAAAATATTTTCAATAATATTATGTTTTTGAAAAAGGTGATAAAGAACGAGTCCATTGAATAACCTTAATATATTTGTTTTTAAAATATAGTCTTGAAGAATATATTTATGATATTTTAAAAGGACCATTGATTTTTTATTCAACTAAAACATGGTATGACACCTTTTTAATAATTTTCTTTTATTAGTTTTTTGGAAAATATACGGAATAATTTATTATTTTCTTAAATTATTTTTCTGGGAACACCCATATGTTCCATGTTCTACCTGGTTTATATCGATAAAGAAATCATATGATTTTGAAGGATTCATAAATCATGGTTGCAATTCATGGACCTTTTATATATGTGAAAAAGATGAACATGAAATCGGGAGGACACCATGATCAAGTTATGATGTTCTATCTATTGAGAATTGTTTTATTTTATATAAGAGAGGTGAAATAAAAAAATTTATATATATATATAAGAAATCATGAATTAATATTTCAAGTTCATTATAAGATTGGATGAAAATGATAGGTATATGAAAACCATTGTGGTTAAAACATGTTAGAGTTATTTTTGATTTTTATAAATAGGGACAGCACATAAGATGGGTGAAAACTTGTCTACTTTGGAAACACCATGTGGATTTAATAGAAAACCTAAGAGAACCAATGGCACATCGCCTACCACCAGCCTACATAATGTCCCTAGTTTGTATGGATTTATCATTTTTTTTAAACAAGTTGATGAAATAAGAATAAGCTGATTTTTGGATCATATCTATTATCAAATGAATATCATTATTTGTAAAATCTCATGTAAGTAATGAATAATATATATTTTATCTATGTCTATTTATGAATTAGATAGTGTTTTAGAGGCTTAAAATGAGAATAAATCCAATCTTAAGCATGGAATACAGAAATATTTTTAAAAGATTATTTTACTGGATTTTGGTGCCAAACCTTTTTTAAATAAAACTTTTCACAATTTTATATGATATATTTGTCTAAATAAACCTATTCTTTACGATTTGGACATTGAAATTTACTTTGGGTAAATATTTGGTATTTTCTGATAAAGATCATTTTTTAATGAATAGTGAAAAATGTTGTATTTTAATTCAAAACCTCTTTTTAATCTAATTTATTTATATGATTAGATTATATTTTGAATTGGTTTTAAAGTTAAATTAGAATATATTTTTACCATTTAATTCAATAGTGGTATTTGGAATTAATTTCACTTTGAAATTGGACTTAAACTAGTGTCAATTTTTTGACACTTATTGTTTCATAAAAACACGCTATTTGCTCTCACAATGGGAATTAATTATTAAATTAATTAATGTAACTTATATGTTTTGAATTTTGTAAAATGGAAATCATTTTTGAATTTGTAATATCAAATATATCTTAGGGTGATGTTATTGTATTTTTTTGAAAAACATCAATTTTTTATGAACAGTGAAACCACTAAGTGGTACTTAAAAAATAGGTTTTTTGTTTGTTTTAAACTTTACCACTTCTGTGTTTTGAATTTCAAAAATCCAACATACATGGTTATCATTAACATGTAGAATGTTGTTCAATGGGATTAAAATAATTTTTTTGTGAATAGTAACTTTTATGTTTTTAATCGCGATTAGAGGTAATTAGTGTAATTTATGGTAAAAATAATGTTTTAATAATATGAAATGACCAAGAAACATGTCCTAACCTTATTGTAAATGTCATGGCCGACCAAGAAAATCCATGGGTCAACTTGGGGACACCATGGAGCCACTTTGGTAGGAAAATGACATTAAATGCTTTTTATTTAATGTTAAGATAAAAATGTCACAAACATGAGTGGTTTTACTAAAACAATTTTTAAATGGGGTTATGCAAGTCATATTTTTTACTATAAATATTATTTAGAAATATAAAAATATTTCCTACATCATTATATTTGTTTTAAAATTTTTAGACATTAAATAAATTAAATTATTTATGACATCATGATGATGCAGCGATTACCTCATTATTTAAAGATTTATATAAAATGAAAGGATAATGTAAAATATAAGACCTACACATGTCAAAAACCTATTGGATGAGTATATTTAGAACCCTTATAACCTTATCCTAGAAATAAATCAATGTGGGACCTTTAAAATCCTAAACACATTTGAAAATAAAGTAACATTTTATACCTTTCCAAGAGTGCCCCTCCTCTCCTCTTATAAAAGGCCCCCACCTCTACCTCATTACCCACACCTATCAAGCCTTTGGCTCAGCCAAACCCTTCTCATTTTGTCTCTCCACATCCCTATATTACTCCTAGAAGCCTCACATTAGGCATAATTCTTTCCAAGGAAGCCTTTGAGCTCAAATCAAAGAGAGTTACCAGATTTTAAGGTAATGTCTTCACTCGTGTTCTTTTGTTTTTTTTTTTGCTTCTCCAACCCCCTAAACTCTTTTTATTCATTTATTTTGTAACAAATCCAGTATCTTAAATATACTAGGATGTTGTTATAAGAAAGATTCGAGCTAAACATAGGCACACCTACATCTAATGGTTAAAGAACATATTGTTTCCATGGATGGACAATTTCTGCTTCACGAAACGATGATTGTTCAATATTCATCAAACACCTTAAAAGGTGGCCATTAAGATGTCACTATATTTATATATGATATATAATATGTTTATGTTTTACTTAAGCTTCTGTATTTTTCATTTATGGCATACTATTATGATTTCCATTATGGGTAAACACAATATCTTCATTTTAGGATGTGCGGACTACCGCCCCCTCAAAGTGATTTGATTCGTTAATACCATATGTGGTACGTATAAAGGATAGATTTAATGATATTATATATTATACAATACTGTAATTAAAATACTGTTATGTATCATTATTTTTTAATTCCATTAAATATGAAATAGAAATGGAAGTAGAGTTAATGCGTACGTACGGCTTACCGTCTCCATGAACGGTGCATTTAATTTATTACCTCTAAATGATTATGTAATATTATAAATTCATGTATATACTGGATATATATGATATATATGGCATCTACATCATTAATATCATTCTTGAGATAATGGATATTAGACTAACTAAACAACTTGTAAATATAAGAAGTTCACTTTTGACTCAAGTACCAAATATCGACAAAATGACCGTTATTAACTTAAATGATTACATAATGTTCATAACATGGTAATAACTGATATAAAAGTAATAATGAACTAGAAAAGGGTTCTTAAGAAAGTATAAATTAACTCAAGTTTATTATTCCGGAGATTAGGGAACGATCGAGTCATGTCAGATACGTGGTAAGGGACGTCGTCTCAATCTCCTTTCATTGAGGCATATTTTGTTTTATACACAACCTTATTTTATATGGTGTATAAACCCCTTTGACTTTTACGTTCATTCAAAAAGATTATTTTTTATATGAAGCATTTTACTAAACGACAAAAGGGAATGTTTTTTTTGTTGTACGTATGCGGCGACAACGACTTCTCCAGCGCCGTGACCATTATTTGAGTTTCAGCTTCCTCTACAAACCATACCATTTTTTAAAGAAAAATAAATACCATGTTTTAATTTTTTTTATTTTGGTATTGAAAATGGTTTTCATAATTTTTTTATTATATCAATGTGTTGTATTGATATCATGTGATTGAAATGTAGAAATGTTAAGTTTCCTTTATGCATGTTTTATTTGATACGATTATGTTATGGTTCTTGGGCATTATTATGAAGACGGGTGGCTCTGTGATGAACTAAGGGCGGGTGAGCCTGATATAGCTCTACAATGCATTGGGTAACGCGAAGGAGTTAAACATTAAGGTTTTTGCAAAGATATTTAGGGAATATACTGTGATGGGTATTCCAATTGTTACCAAGAGTGTTACTCCCTACGTAATAATGTTATGAATGACTCAAGTTACCTTTATGTCTTATGATTTATATGATTTATTCAATATTTGATGAGTTATGTTAAAGTGCTTATGTTTTATGAGTAATGTATGATTTCTTTGATTCTTATGTATACATGTACTCATGTTTCATTCCATATTTTCATATCCCTTACTGAGCATTTTATGCTCATCCCATGTTTTTGAAATTTTTTTCACAGATCAAGGGAATGGTACATGATATGATGATAGTGTCAAGGAAGTGTCAAGAAATAATCCATGGTTTATTTTAAATATGTTTTCCGTTGATGGAAAAAATGAATACTATCTTTTATGTAACCACTTTGTTTAAATGTGGAATGTAATTCAAGTTTTATGATCTAATTCTCTAAAACTCTAAACCTGAAAAGATACACAATGTGTAATCTTGTAATAACACATGCTTAAGTAAGGTTTAAGGCTGGGGCCTTATAGTTGGTATTTGAGGTCGGTTTAGATAACTTTATGAGTTAGAATTCTATTAAATGATTATCCAGAAATATTTTTTTTAAATGATATAGCATTTGAAGATTACCATGTTGCTTCATCTAAGAAATGTTTGTTCATATTGGTTTTTCGCAGGGGAAACATGGAAGCAGTGCTAGTAATGAATACAGAAGGAAATAACCTTCTGAATCAGCATCCTGAGATGGTCGGAATTTGAACTGAATAGTTTGTTGCAGTAATGGTGTAGTTGACTCAAGGGATAAATGGTGGCGGTATACATGCACGAGATCATCCAGATCAACCATAGAGGAACATGTCAGTGGTGGAACATTTCATGAGGCAACATCCCCCATCATTCAGAGGATCATCTGACCCTGTGATAGCTGAAGGGTGGATTAATGCACTGGAGAAGATTTTTGATATCATGGGATGTTCAGACAATCAAACGGTTAGTCTTGTTATTTACCGTTTGGAGGGTGAAGCAGATCAGTGGTGGTCGATGGTGAAAAATATCGGGGACGCTGATGATATTGAGGCTCTCGACTGGGATGAATTCAATGGTATGTTTCTTAAGAAGTAGTTTCCTAAGGCTGTTCGACATAGGATGGAAAAACAATTCCTGGAATTGAGGCAAGAGGAGGACTTAGTGGCTGCCTATGAAGAAAGGTTCACTCGATTGGCAAGGTATGCTCAAAATTTTATCTGAGACCTTGATAGTAAAATCAATCGTTTTTAGTCAATATTAAAGCCAAAATATCGAAGGTAATTAGCTTCTCATGAGTTCAAATGTGATGAAAAGCTTGTTCGATGTGCTGAGAAGTTGTAATTGGAGTTTTCTGATGATCAAGTGTTCTATAACAACCAACAGAAGAAGAGACCAAGTTGGCAGGAGAAATGAAAGAATTCTTTAAAAAAGTCTGATGGTAAGAAAACTAAGTATCCAGGTTGTGATAAATGTGGTAAAAGGCATGATGGGGAATGTCTTCCGAATTCTAGAAAGTGCTACTGATGTGGTAATATGGGACATAAGGCTAGTGATTGCACTGAAAAAGATCTGGGTGATGGTAAGACCAAATTTTATTTACAGTTAGTGAAATGTTTTAAGTGTAATGAGAAGGGTCACTATGAAAATGAGTGTCTGACAAAGAGCTTGAGTGATGGGAAGCTGTTAGACTACAAGTTGAAAGGGGTGGTGAAATCCTTTGCAACTACTTCAGCAGATGTTGGGCCATCAAATGAAGTGCTATCATGTACTTTGTTTTTTTTAGTTTATGCCAGTGTGTTGTTTGATTCGGGGTCTACACGTTCTTTCTTCTATGAAAACTTTTCTAGTAAAATGGGAATAACATCTCATGAAATGACTCCTAAAGTTGTAGTAAAAACACCTGGGCGAAATGTTGAGGAAAAAGAATTTATAATAATCTTCTTATCCTTATCTGTGGAAAGAACCTACTTGAGAACCTTATTGTTTTACCTCTAGTAGAGTTTGATGTTATCCTGGGTATGGATTGGATCTCTATTTACCATGCTAAGATTGACTGTAGAGATAAAGAAGTTTCATTTCATAAAGACTTTCATTTTGTGTACAAGAATGAACCCAAACTGTTGATAACATATCAAGAGGCCGAGAAAATTGTAAAAGATGGAAATGAATGTTACCTTGCACACATCGTTGAAAACAAAGGAACTGTTTAGATTAATGATGTGCCAGTGGTAAATGAGTATCCTGATGTTTTTCCTGATGAGTTGCATGGAATAATACAAGATCGGGAAGTTGAATTTAATGTTGACTTAGTTCCTGTTGCTAAGAAAATTTCAAATCCCCCTTATCGAATGGCTCAATCTGAACTTTTAGAGTTGATGGATCAATTGCAAGATTTATTAGAGAAAGGTTCCATTCGACCTAGCACATCACAATAGGGTGCTCCTGTTTTATTTGTTAAAAAGAAATATGGTTCTATGAGACTTTTCATTGATTATAGAGCCTTGAATAACATCACTATTAAGAACAAATATCCTTTTCCTCATATCGATGATTTGTTTGACCAGCTCCAGGGTGCTAAGTATTTTTCAAAGATTTACCTGAGAACGGGGTTACATAAGCTGAAGGTGAAGGAACAAGATGTTCTAAAGACCGCGTTTCGTACAAGATATGGCGATTATGAATTTGTAGTAATGCCTTTTGGGCTAACCAATGCACCTGCTGTATTCATGGACTTAATGAATAGAATTTTCCATGACTTCTTGGATAAGTTTGTGGTGGTTTTCATTGATGATATTTTTGTGTTTTCTAAAATTAAAGAGGAGCATGAAATACACTTAAGGGTTATTTTCAAAACATTAAAAGAAAAGAAATTATATGGGAAATTCCGTAAGTGTGAGTATTGGTTGCAACAAATTTATTTCCTTGGTCACATTGTTTCTAAAGATGGGATAATTGTTGATCCTGCAAAAACAATGGTTGTTGAAGAATGGCCAAGGCCCACAAATGTAACTAAGATTCGTAGTTTACTTGTTTTGGGAGGCTATTACCGAAGGTTTGTTAGAAATTTTTCATGGTTATCTAGTCCAATGAATAAGCTAACTCGGAAGGGTGTTATGTTTATCTGGACAAAAGAATGTGATGATTGTTTTAAATAATTGAAAAGAAGATAAGTGAATGCTCCAGTTTTGTCACTACCTTTCAGGAATGGTGAGTTTGTTATCTACAGTGTTGCTTTATTGAAAGGACTTGGTTGTGTCCTAATGAAAAATGATCAGGTAATTGCCTATTCTTCCCGACAGTTGAAAAATCATGAGGTAAATTACCCTACACGTGATTTGGAATTAGCTGTTGTTGTTTTTGCTTTAAAATTTTGAGGGAATCATTTATATGGAATAAAGTGTGAAATATATACTAATCACAAATGATTAAAGTATATATTCACTCAGAAATAATTGAATATGAGACAGAGGAGATGGCTAGAATTAATCAAGGATTATGATTTTAAAATTCATTACCATCAAGGAAAAGCAAATAAAGTGGCTGATGCTTTGAGTCGAAAAAGTAATGCTTCATTAACAATGTTGCGTTTTGGAAGTGATCATTTGGTTAAGGATTTGATGAACTTTGGCATAGAAGTTTTTGGTGCAGGATGTTCTTCTATTTTGTTTCATGTATCAGTGAAATCTTCTCTATCAGATAGAATCAAGCAAGCATAGAACCAAGACAATGAGTTACAGAAAAAGGTAGAGCTGGTTCAGAAGGGTAAGTTGCCTGATTTCAACATTGATAATGATTTTGTTTTGAGATTTGGGAAGAGATTGTGTGTTCCTTTTGATTCACAGTTGAAGAGAGAGTTGTTATGTGAAGCTCATAGTTCTCCGTTTTCAGTTCATCATGGCAGTACTAAGATGTACAGAGATCTCTGGGAGTATTACTGGTGGGATGGAATGAAAATAGATATTGCTGATTTTACATTGATGTGTTTGACTTTTCAACAGGTTAAAGTAGAGTGGTAGTTACCAAAAGGGATGCTTCATCCATTACCAGTTCCAGAGTGTAAACGGTAAAATATATCCATGGAATTCGTTGTGGGATTGCCGAAGACACCTCGAGGAAATAATGCAATCTGGGTTATTGATGATCTCTTGACTAAATCTGCTCATTTACTTGCTAAAAGAGATACTTTTTCCCTAGATCAACTTTCCTGTTTGTATCTTAAAGAGATATTCATGTTACATGGAGTTCATCTCTCAATTGTATCTGATCGTGATCTCAGGTTTACTTCTATCTTTTGGAAAGGCCTTCAGAAGTCATTGGGTACTGAATTAAATTTTAGTACAGCTTTTCATCCCCAATCAGATGGGCAGTCAGAATGAACAATTCAGACTTTGGAAGATATGTTACGTTCTTGTTCGATGTATTATCAGGGAAGTTGGGACCAACATCTTTCTTTGTTGAATTTTCATATAATAACAGTTTTCCTTCCAGTATACAGATGGATCCATTTGAGGCATTATATGGGAAGCAGTGTCGAACTCCAGCTTTTTGGGATGAAGTGGGTTAAAGGAAGCTGATGGGACCATAATTGGTAGAAGAGTTGGTATAAAAATTTCAGCTGATATAGAAACACCTTAGAACATCTTAGAACAGGCAGAAGAGTTACGAGGACAACTGGAGGAAGGATCTCTCTTTTGGGTAGGTGATCATGTTTTTTTCAAAGTCTCGCAATGGAATAGTGTGATGCGATTTGGTAATAAAGGAAAGATGAGTCCAAGGTTCGTTGTACCATATGAAATTCTAGAGAGAGTTAAATCAGTTTCATACTAAGTGGCTTTACCTCCAAGTTTATCTCAGGTACACAATGTTTTTCATGTTTTAATGTCAAGGAAGTACATGCCAGATCCATCTCATGTTTTGAGTCCAGAGGTAGTTCAACTGAAAGAGAACCTATCATATGAGGAAAAACCGGTCCAGATTCTTTACCACATGGAACAAGTGTTACGGAATAAGGTGATTTGTCAGGTAAAGGTTTTGTGGAAAAAACCACATGATTGAAGAGGCGACATGGGAATCTAAAAATTTAATGAGGACTAAATACCCCCACTTATTCGATATGTAAATAAATTGTGGGGATGCAATTTTCTAAAGGGGAAGGATGTAACATCCCATGTAAGTAATGAATAATAGATATTTTTATCTATGTCTATTTATGATTTAGATAGTGTTTTAGAGGCTTAAAACGAGAATAAATCCAATCTTAAGCAGAGAATACACTAATATTTTTAAAAGATTGTTTTACTACCTTTTGGGGGGAAAACATTTTTAAATAAAACTTTTGACAATTTTATAATCTCTATTTGTTTAAATAAATTTATTCTTTATGATTAGGTCATTGAAATTTACTTTGGGTAAATTTTTTGTATTTTTTCGATAAAGTTCATTTTTTAATGAATAGTGAAAAATGTTGTATTTTTATTAAAAACCTCTATTTAATCTAATTTATTTATATGATTAGATTATATTTTGAATTTTTTTAAAGTTAAATTATAATATATTTTTACCATTTAATCCAATATTGGTCGTTGTAATTAATTTAACTTTGAAATTGGACTTAAACTAGTGTCAATCTTTTGATACTTATTATTTCATAAAAACACTCTATTTGCTCTGACAGCGGGAATTAATTATTAAATTAATTTATGTAACTTATATGTTTTCAATTTTTTAAAATATACATCATTTTTCAATTCGGAATATCAAATATATCATAGGGTGAGGTTTTGGTATTTTTCTGACAAACTTCAATTTTTGACGAGTAGTTAAGCCACTAAGTGGTACTTAAAAAACAGATTTTTCGTTTAAATGAAACTTTACGACTTATGTGTTTTGATTTTCAAAAATCCTACATACATGGTTATCATTAATACGTAAAATTTGGTTTAATGGAATAAAAATAATATTTCGGTGAATAGTAACTTTTATGTTTTTAATCGCGAATAGTGGTAATTAGTGTAATTTAAGGTAAAAATAATGTTTTAATATTTTGAAATGACATAGAAACATGTCCTACCCTTATTGGATGTGTCATTTCCGACCACGAAAATCCATGGGTCAACTTTGGGACCCCATGGAGCCACTTTGGTAGGAAAATGACATTAAAAACATTGTATTTAATGTTAAAATAAAAATGTCACAAACATGAGTTGTTTTACTAAAAAAATTTAAATGGGGTTATAAAATTCATATTTTTTAATATAAATATTCATTATAAAGCAAATAATATTTCCTACATAATGATATTTTTTTCAATTTTTAGACATTAAATAAATTAAATTATTTATGACATTATAATGATGCAGCGATTACCTCATTATTTAACGATTTAAATAAAAAGAAAATATAATGTAAAATATAAGACCTACTCATGTCAAAAACCTATTGGATGCATATATTTCGAACCCTTATCATCTTATCCTCGAAATACATCAATTTGGGACCTTTAAAATCCGAAACTCATTTGAAAATAAAGTAACATTTTATACCTTTCCAAGAGTGCCCCTCCTCTCCTCTTATTAAAGGCCCCCACCTCTACCTCCTTACCAACACCTCTCAAGCCTTTGGCTCGGCCAAACCCTACTCATTTTGTCTCTCCACATCCCTCTATTACTCCTAGAAGCCTCACATTGGGCAGAAGTCTTCTCAAGGAAGCATTTGATCTCAAATCAAAGAGAGTTTCCTGATTTTAATATAATGACTTCACTCGTGTTCTTTTGTTTTATTTTGCTTCTCCAACCCCCTAATCTCTTTTTATTCAATTCTTTTGTAACAACTCCAGTATCGTCAATATACTAGGATCTTGTTATAATAAGTATTCAAGCTACACTTACACACACCTACATCTAATGGTTAAAGAACATACTGTTTCCGTGGATGGTGAATTTCTGCTTCACGAAACGATGATTGTCCAATATTCTTCAAACACCTTAAAAGGTGTCCATTAAGATGTCACTATATTTATATATGATATATAATATGTTTATGTTTTACTTAATCTTCTGTATTTTTTATTTGTGGAATACCGTTATGGTTTCCATTATGGGTAAACACGATATCTTCATTTTAGGAAGTACGAACTACCGCCCCCTCAAAGTGATTTGTTTCATTAATACCATATGTGGTACATATAAAGGATAGATTTAATGATATTATATATGATACCATACTAGAATTAAAATACTATTATGTATCATTAAGTTTCAGTTCCATTAAATATGAAATAGAAATAGATGTAGCGTTCATGCGTACGTACGGCTTACCGTCTCCATGTTCGGTGCATTTCATTTATTACCTCTAAATGATTATTAAATATTATAAATGCATGTATATACTGGATATATATGATATATATGGAATCTACATAATTAATATCATTCTTGAGATAATAGATATTTCACTACATCAACAACTTGTAAATATAAGAAGTTCACTTTTGACTCAAGTACCAAATATCGACAAATCTACCATTATTAACATAAATGATTACATAATGTTCAAAACATGGAAATAAGTGATATAAAAGGAATGATGAACTTGAAAAAGGTTCTTAAGCAAGTTGAAATTAACTCAACTTTATTATTCAGGAGATTAGAGAATGATTGAGTCAAGTCGGCTACGAGGTATGGGACTTCGTCTCAATCTCCTTTCATTGAGGCATATTTTGTTTTAAACAGAACCTTATTTTATATGGTGTATAAAACCATTTTACTTTTACGTTAATTCAAAAGGAATCTTTTTTATATGAAGCGTTTTACTAAATGACAAAAGGGAATATATTTTTTCGTACGTATGCGGCGACAACGACTTCTCCGCCACTGTGACCATTATTTGAGTTTCGGCTTCCTCTACAAGCCATACCTTTTTTAAGAGAAAAATAAATACAATGTTTTACATTTCTATTATTTTGGTATTGAAATGGGTTTTCATAATGTTTTTTTATATCTATGTGTCGTATTGATGTCTTGTGATTGAAATGTGGAAATGTTATGTTTCCTTTATGCATGTTTTATGTGATAAGATTTTGTTATGGTTCTTGGCCATTGTTATGAAGATGGGTGGTTCTGTGATGAACTAAGGGCGGGTGAGCCCGATATAGCTCTTCAATGCATTGGGTAACGCGATGGAGTTAAACATTACGGTTTCTCTGAAGAGATTTAGGGAATATACTATGATGGGTATTCCAAACGTATCCAAGATGGTTACTCTCTACGTAAAAATGTTTTGAATGCCTAAAGTTACCTTTATGGCTTATGATTTCTAATATTTATTCATGATTTGATGACGTATATTAATGTGCTTATGTTTAATGAGTAAAGTATGATTTCATTGATTCTTATTTATACATGTACTCATGTTTCCTTTTCATATTTTCATATCCCTTACTGAGATTTTTATCCTCATCCCAAGTTTTTAAAATGTTTTTCACAGGTCAAGGGAATGGTACATGATATCATGATAGTGTCAAGGAAGTGCCAAGAAAGAATCCTTATTTTATTTTAAATATGTATTCCGTTGACGGGAAAAATTAATACTATATTTTATGTAACCACTTTGTTTAAATGTGGAATGTAATGCAAGTTTTATGATCTAATTCTCTAAAACACTAAACCTGAAAAGATCATCAATGTGTAATCTTGTAATAACTCAAGATTAAGTAAGGTTTAAGGCTGGGGCCTTATAGTTGGTATCAGAGGTCGGTTTAGAAAACATTAAGAGTGAGAATTCTATTAAATGATTATCCAGAAATATTTTTTTTAAATGATATAGAATTTAAAAATTACCATGTTGCTTCATCTAAGAAATGTTTGTTCAGATTGGCTTTCCGCAGGGGAAACATGGAAGCAGTGATAGTAAGGAATACCTAAGGAAATAACCTCTTGAATCAGCATCCTGAGATGGTCGGAATTTGAACTAAATAGTTTGTTGTAGTAATGGTGCAGTTGAATCAAGCGATAAATGGTGGCAGTATCCATGTACGAGATCAGCCAGATCAACCGTAGAGGAACATGTCAGTGGTGGAACATTTCATGAGGCAACATCCCCCATCATTCATAGGATCATCTGACCCTGTGATAGCTGAAGGGTGGATTAATGCACTGGAGAAGATTTTCGATGTCATGGGATGTTCAGACAATCAAACGGTTAGTCTTGTTATTTATCGTTCGAAGGGTGAAGCAGATCAGTGGTGGTCGATGGTGAAAAATATCGGGGACACTGATGATATTGATGCTCTCGACTGGGATGAATTCAATGGTATGTTTCTTGAGAAGTAGTTTCCTAAGGCTGTTCGACATAGGATGGAAAAACAATTCCTGGAATTGAGGCAAGAGGAGGACTCAGTGGCTGCCTATGAAGAAAAGTTCACTCGATTGGCAAGGTATGCTCAAAATTTTATCCGAGACCTTGATAGTAAAATCAATCGTTTTTAGTCAAGATTAAAGAAAAAATATCGAAGGGAATTAGCTTCTCATGAGTTCAAATGTTATGAAAAGCTTGTTCGATGTGCTGAGAAGGTGTAAATGGAGTTTTCTGATGATCAAGTGTTCTATAACAACCAACAGAAGAAGAGACTATGGTGGTAGGAGAAAGGAAAGAATTCTTAAAAAATGTCTGATGGTAAGAAAACTAAGTTTCTAGATTGTGATAAATGTGGTAAATGGCATGATGGGGAATGTCTTCTGAATTCTTGAAAGTGTTACCGATGTGGTAATATGGGACATAAGTCTCATGATTGCACAAAAAAATATCAGGGTGATGGTAAGACCAAATTTGATTTACAGTTAGTGAAATGTTTTAAATGCAATGAGATGGTTCACTATGCAAACGTGTGTCCGACAAAGAGCTTGAGTGATGGGAAGCAGTTATACTACAAGCAGAAAGGGGTGGTGAAATCCTTTGCAACTACTTCAGCAGATGTTGGGCCATCAAATGAAGTGGTATCAGGTACATTGTTTGTTTTTTCGGTTTATGCCAGTGTGTTGTTTGATTCGGGGTCTACACATTCTTTCATCTCTGATAACTTTTCTAGTAAAATGGGAATACCATCTCAAAAAATGACTCCTGAACTTCTGGTAAAAACAACTGGGGGAAATTTTGAGGCAAACAGAATTTATAAGAATCTTCCTATCCTTATCCGTGGAAAGTACCTACTTGCAAAACTTATTGTTTTACCTCTAGTAGAGTTTCATGTTATCTTGGGTATGTATTGGCTCTCTATTTACCATGCTAAGATTGACTGTAGAGCTAAATAATTTCCTTTTCAGAAAGACATTTCGTTTGTTTACAAGAATGAACCCTTACTGTTGATAACATATCAAGAGGCCGAGAAACATGTAAAAGATGGAAATGAATGTTACCATTCACAGATCATTGAAAACAAAGGAACTGTTCAGATTAATGATGTGCCAGTGGTAAATGAGTATCCTAATGATTTTCCTTATGAGTTTCCTAGAATAATACCAGATCGGGAAGTTGAATTTACTATTGACTTAGTTCTTGATGCTAAGCCAATTTCAAAACCCCCTTATCGAATGGCTCAAAATGAACTTTTAGAGTTGAAGGAGCAATTTCAAGATTTATTAGAGAAAGGTTTCATTCGACCTAGAACATCACCATGGGGTGCTCTTGTTTTATTTTTTAAAAATAAAGATGGATCTATGAGACTTTACATTGATTATAGAGACTTGAATGACATCACTATTAAGAGCAAATATCATTTGCCTCATATCGATGATTTTTTTGATCAGCTCCAGGGTGCTAAGTATTTTTCAATGATTTACTTGAGATCGGGGTACCATCAGCAGAAGGTAAAGGAATAAGATGTTCCGACGACCGCGTTTCATACAAGATATGGCCATTATAAATTTGTAGTAATGTCTTTTGGGATAACCGATGCCCCTGCTGTATTCATGGACATAATGAATATAATTTTCCATGAGTTCTTGTATAAGTTTTTGGGGGTTTTCATTGATGATATTTTGGTGTTTTCTAAAAGTAAAGAGGAGAATGAAAGATATTTAAGGGTTATTTTGCAAACCTTAAAATAAAAGAAATTGTATGGGAAATTCAGCAAGTGTGAGTTTTGGTTGCAAAAAATTTCTTTCCTTGGTCACATTGTTTCTATAGATGGGATAATTGTTGATCCTGCAAAAACAAAGGTTGTTGAAGAATGGGAAAGACCCACAAATGTAACTGAAATTCGTAGTTTCCTTGGTTTGGAAGGCTATTACAGAAGGTTTGTTAGAAAGTTTTCATGGTAATCTATTCCAATGACTAAGCTAACTCGGAAGGGTGTTAAGTTTATATGGACAAAAGAATGTGATGGTTGTTTTCAAGAATTGAAAAGAAGATTAGTGGATGCTCCAGTTTTGGCACTACCATCCAGGAATGGTGAGTTTGTTATCTACAGTGATGATTCATTGAAATGACTTGGTTGTGTCCTAATGCAGAATGATCAGGTAATTGCTTATGCTTCAAGACAGTTGAAAACTCATGAGGTAAATTACCCTACACATGATTTGGAATTAGCTGCTGTTGTTTTTTGCTTTAAAAATTTGGATGCATCATTTTTATAGATTAAAGTGTGAAATATATACTGATCACAAAAGTTTAAATTATATATTCCATCAGAATGAATTGAACATGAGACAGAGGAGATGGCTAGAATTAATCAAGGATTATGATTGTACAATTCATTACCATCCGGAAAAAGCAAATAAATTGGCTGATGCTTTGAGTCAAAAAAGTAATGCTTCATTAACAATGTTGAGTTTGGGACGTGATCCTTTGGTTAAGGATTTGATGGACTTTGGCATAGATGTTTTTGGTGCAGGATGTTCTTCTGTTTTGTTTTAGGTATCAGTGAAATCTTCTCTATCAGACAGAATCAAGCAAGCAGAAAAGCAAGACAATGAGTTGCAGAAAAAGGTAGGGCTGGTTCAGAAGGGTAAGTTGCCTGAATTCAATATTTATAATGATTGTGTTTTGAGATTTGGGAAGAGATTGTGTGTGCCTTGTGATTCACAATTGAAGAGAGAGTTGTTATGTGAAGCGCACAGTTCTCCGTTTTCAGTTCATCCTGGCAGTACTATGATATACAGAGATCTGTGGGAGTATTACTAGTGGGATGGAATAAAAAGAGATATTGCTGATTTTACAGTGAAGTGTTTGACATGTCAACAGGTTAAAGCAGAGCGGTAGTTACCGAAAGGGATGCTTCATCCTTTTCCAGTTTCAGAGTGGAAATGGGAAAATATATCCACGGACTTCGTTGTGGGATTTCCGAAGACACCTCGAGGTAATAATGCAATCTGGGTTATTATTGATCACTTGACTAAATCTTCTCATTTCCTTGCTATATGAGATAATTTTTCACTAGATCAACTTTACCGTTTGTATCTTAAAGAGATAGTCAGGTTACATGGAGTTACTCTCTCAATTGTATCTGATAGTGATCACAGGTTTACTTCTAACTTTTTGAAAGGCCTTCAGAAGTCATTGGGTATTGAATTAAATTTTAGTACAGCTTTTCATCCTCAATCATATGGGCAGCCAAAATGAAAAATTCAGACGTTGGAAGATATGCTACGTTCTTGTTCGATGGATTATTAGGGAAGTTGAGACCAATATCTTTCTTTGGTTGAATTTTCATATAATAACAGTTTTTATTCCAGTATACAGATGGCACCATTTGAGGCATTATATGGGAAGCGGTGTCGAACTCTAGCTTTTTGAGATGAAGTGGGTGAAAAGAAGAAGATGGGACCAGAAATGGTAGAAGATTTGGCAGAAAAATTTCAGCTAATACCGAAACACATGAGAACAGATCAGAGCAGGAAGAAGATTTATGCGGACAACAGGAGGAAGGATCTCTCTTTTGAGGTAGGCGATCATGTTTTTCTCGAAGTCTCACCATGGAAATGTGTGATGCGATTTGGTAAGAAAGGAAAGATGAGTCCAAGGTTCATTGAACCATATGAAATTCTGGACAGAGTTGGATTAGTTTCTTAGTGAGTGGATTTACCTCCGATTTTATCTTAGGTACACAATGTTTTTCATGTTTCAATGTTAAGGAAGTACATGCCAGATCCATCTCATGTTTTGAGTCCAGAGTTTGTTCAGCTGGAAGAGAACCTATCTTATGAGGAACAACCGGTCCATATTCTTGACCACATGGAGCAAGTGTTACGGAATAAGGTGATTCATCAGGTAAAGGTTTTTTGGAAACGCCACATGATTGAAGAGGCAACATGGGAATCTGAAAATGCAATGAGGACTAAATACCCCCACTTATTCGATAAGTAAATAAATTAGGGGGACGCAATTTTCTAAAGGGTGGTAGGATGTAACATCCCAAGTAATTAATGAATAATAGATATTTTTAACTATATCTATTTATGAATTAGATAGTGTTTTAGAGTCTTAAAAAGAGAATAAATCCAATCTTAAGCATGGAATACACTAATATTTTTAAAAGATTGTTTTACTAGCTTTTGGTGGAAAAACGTTTTTAAATCAAAATTTTTACAATTTTATAGGCTCTATTTGTTGATATAAACTTATTCTTTATGATTGGGACATTTAAATTTACTTTGGATAAATTTTTTGAATTTTTCCGATATAGTTCATTTTTTAATGAATAGTGAAAAATGTTGTATTTTAATCCAAAACCTCTTTTTAATCTAATTTATTTATATGATTATATTATCTTTTAAATTGGTTTTACAGTTAAATTATAATATATTGTTACCATTTAATACAATAGTGGTCATTGGAATTAATTTCACTTTGAAATTGCACTTATACTAGTGTTAATCTTTTGATACTTATTGTTTCATAAAAACACGCTATTTGCTCTGAGAGCAAGAATTAATTATTAAATTAATTAATGTAACTTATATGTTTTGTATTTTTTAAAATAGACATCATTTTTGAATTCGGAATATAAAATATATCTTAGGGTGATGTTTTGGTATTTCTCTGAAAA
Organism: Viscum album; assembly: GCA_963277665.1. Taxonomy (NCBI): domain Eukaryota; kingdom Viridiplantae; phylum Streptophyta; class Magnoliopsida; order Santalales; family Viscaceae; genus Viscum; species Viscum album. Next base: position 572,935,239 of record OY728161.1, on the reverse strand, counting down.
ACTTCAATTTTTGATGAATAGTGAAACCACTAAGTGGTACTTAAAAAACTAATTTTTCGTTTAAATGAAACATTACCACTTCTGTGTTTGGAATTTAAAAAATCCAACTTACATGGTTATCATTAAGAAGTAAAATGTGTTTCAATGGGATTAAAATAATTTTTTTTTGTGAATAGTAACTTTTATGTTTTTAATCGTGATTAGAGGTAATTAGTGTAATTTAAGGTAAAAAAAATGTTTTAGTAATATTAAATGACCTAGACACAAGTCCTACCCTTATTGGATGTGTCATGGCCGACCAAGGCAATCCATGGGTCAATGTTGAAACCCCATGTAGCCACATTGGTAGAAAATGACATTAAAAACTTTTTATTTAATGTTAAAATAAAAATGTCACAAACATGAGTTGTTTTACTAAAACAATTTTTAAATGGGGTTATACAAGTCATATGTTTTACTATAAATATTCATTAGAAATATAAAAATATTTCCTACTTCATGATAGTTTTTTTATAATTTTTAGACATTATATAAATTAAATTATTTATGACATCATGACGATACAACGATTACCTCATTATTTAACGATTTAAATAAAATTAAAAGATAATGTAATATCTAAGACCTAATCATGTAAAAAACCTATTGGATGAGTATATTTAGAACCCTTATCACCTTATCCTATAAATACATCAATGTGGGACCTTTAAAATCCGAAAATCATTTGAAAATAATGTAACATTTTATACCTTTCCAAGAGTGCCCCTCCTCTCCTCTTATAAAAGGCCTCCACCTCTACCTCCTTAACCACACCTCTCAAGCCTTTGGCTCGAACAACCCCTACTTATTGTGTACCTACACATCCCTTTATTACTCCTAGAAGCCTCACTTTGGGCAGAATGCTTCCCAAGGATGCCTTTGAGCTCAAATAAAAGAGAGTTACCCGATTTTAAGGTAATGTCTTCACTCGTGTTCTTTTGTTTTATTTTGCTTCTCTAACCCCCTAAACTCTTTTTATTCATTTCTTTTGTAACAAATTAAGTATCTTAAATATACTAGGATGTTGTTATAATAAGTATTTGATCTACAATTACATACACCTGCATCTAATTGTTAAAAACATACTGTTTCTGTGGATGGCGAATTTCTGCTTCACGAAACGATGATTGTTCAATATTCTTCAAACACCTTCAAAGGTGGCAATTAAGATGTCGCTATATATAGATATGATATATAATATGTTTATGTTTTACTTAAGCTTCTGTATTTTTCATTTTTTTCATACATTTATGGTTTCCATTATGGTTAAACATGATATCTTCATTTTAGGAAGTGCGGACTACCGCCCCCTCAAAGTGAATTGATTCGATAATACCATATGTGGTACTTATAAAGTATAGATTTAATGATATTATATATGATACCATACTGTAATTATAATACTATTAAGTATCATTATGTTTTAATTCCATTAAATATGAAATAGAAATGGAAGTAGCGTTCATGCGTATGTACGGCTTACCGTCTCCATGAACAGTGCATTTCATTTATTACCTCTAAATTATTATGTAATATTATAAATTCATGTATATACTATATATATATATGATATATATGGAATCTAAATAATTAATATCATTCTTGAGATAATGGATATTTCACTATGTGAACAATTAGTAAATATAAGAAGTTCACTTTTGATTCAAGTACCAAATATCGACAAAACGACCGTTATTAACTTAAATGATTACATAATGTTCATAACATGGTAATAAGTGATATAAAAGGAATAATGAACTTGAAAAAGGTTCGTAAGAAAGTAGAAACTAACTCATGTTTATTATTCAGGAGATTATAGAACGATCGAGTCAAGTCGGATACGAGGTATGAGACTTCTTCTCAATCTCTTTTCATTGAGGCATATTTTGTTTTATACACAACCTTATTTTATACGGTGTATAAACCCCTATGACTTTTACCTTCATTCAAAATGAATCTTTTTTATACGAATATTTTTACTAAATGAAAAAAGGGAATTTTTTTTTGTCGTACGTATGTGTTGACAATGACTTCTCCGCCGCCGTGACCATTATTTGAGTTTTGGCTTCCTCTACAAGCCATACATTTTTTTAAAAGAAAAATAAATACCATGTTTTACTTTTATTTTATTTTGGTATTGAAAATGGTTTTCATAATGTTTTTATTATATCATTTTTTTGTATTGATATCTTTTGATTGAAATGTGGAAATGTTATGTTGCCTTTATGCATGTTTTATGTGATACGATTATGTTATAGTTCTTGGGAATTTTTATGAAGACGGGTGGTTCCGTGATGAACTAAGGGCGGGTGAGCCCGATATAGCTCTCAAATGCATTGGGTAACGCGAAGGAGTTAAAGGATAAGGTTTCTCCGAAGAGGTTTAGGGAATATACTGTGATGGGTATTCCAAACGTAACAAAGAGGGTTACTCTCTACGTAAGAATGTTATGAATGCCTCAAATTACCTTTATGTCTTATGATTTCTATGATTTATTCATGATTTGATGAGGTATGTTAATGTGATTATGTTTTATGAGTAAATTATGATTTCATTTATTCTTATGTATACATGTACTCATGTTTCCTTTCCATATTTTCATATCCCTTACTGAGATTTTTATGCTCATCCCAAGTTTTTTAAATGTTTTTCACAGGTCAAGAGAATGGTATATGATATTATGATAGTGTCAAAGATGTGTCAATAAAGAATCCATGTTTTATTTTAAAAATGTTTTCCTTTGATGGGAAAATGAATACTATCTTTTATGTAACCTCTTTGTTAAATGTGGAATGTAGTGCAAGTTTTATGATTTAAATCTCTGAATCTCTATACCTGAAAAGATCCTCAATGTGTAATCTTATAATAACTCAATATTATGTAAGATTTATGGCAGGGGCCTTATATTATTAATGATAAATGACTTTGGGATTAAGTGACAAATGTTATTTTTGAACACATTAAATATTTTGGGAACCCTATATGCTTATGGAAAATAGAATAATATGTGATTTTATTTAAGGATTAATTATTTGATTTAATTTTTGAAGAATTTATGTTTTTATTCTAGAGTTATGGGGATTCGGGTTATTAATGGAAATTATTATCCTAACATAGAGAATATGTGATTATGGTAATTAATTTTTGGTATGACACATTATGAGTGATTAATATTATTAGGATACATATTTTATAAATTATATTGGAAGACATTGTGAGAAAATAATAATGAATTTTTTATCACAATTTTAATTTAGATTATTTTGAAGAATTTTAAGGACATTTATTTATTGATTGGTGCGTGTAGAAGATCGATACTGCTATTGGATTTTTGAGACTAAAAGTATTCTTTATCTTTATAATTTACTATTCTTTATGGTGGATTATTTTATCTTTTACAAACCATTTTGGGTTTTATAAATGATTCATGTTAGTATGAATATATAGTTAATATTTTATTTATTAAATGAATATTTATATGTTTATTCTAGTCTTTTAGTGTGACTAAGTCATATTCCATATTTTTTTGGAAAACAGAAGATTTTGTGATATAAATTTATTAAAGGATGAAACTATACTTGAAATGTATGTTTTTTCCTTATGTCCATTTTCATTCTCATATATAAATTCGTCTACATTATGAAAAGAACCTTGAAAAAAAAACATTGTACACATATTATTCATATTAGAAAATCTAAGACTAGTTATCCCATTACATGTTTGATGTTTAATAAATGTTAACTTTCACTTTATCATGTTTTCTATCACTCTCCATCTGAACAACTTGGTTAGTTTTTCTTCCATTTCAATGTTTTAATACATTTAATCCAAGTATTTTGTATCTCAAGTGACCTTTTTACTTTACTTTATTACTTATAAAGTGATTGTTTTATTAAATCTTTTCCCGATGTGGGACTTTCAATTATTTTATCCCAATTTTAAAATTCCAAGGATGAAATTTCCAAAACAGGGAAGGATATAAAATCCATGATATTTATAGAATAATTTATTTTCATTTCTATTAATATTTTTTAATTTAATATTAATTTTAGTTTATAGGGGGGACTATGTATGATATCGTACCCGACATGCAATAATGGATTTCTCTAAAATCTTATGTTGCACACAACACTGAGTTATACTGAAAAAGAATACAATAATAATATTATTACAGTAAATGGTAGTTAATGACTAGTTTTTGTATTGGTGGGAATTAACACTATTAAAGATATTATGATTTTACAAATATGTTAAACATTTTAACATTTATCAAATTAATTTAAGAGGATTAATATGGGAGTGAATCATATTTTAAGTATAAAATAATCTAATATTTTTTAAATGTTGTTTTACCGACATTTGATGGAAATAATTTTTAAAATTACTATTTGTAACCTTTATATTTTTTATTTTAAATAATAATAATCTTCTTTAGAATTATGACATTAAAATTTAATTTCTGTATTTTACTGGAAAAATTATATTTTAATGAATAGTGAAAAATGCTATGTTTTAATTAATAGTTTCCTTTTGTCTAACTTATTTATATAGATATATGGTCATTTTAATTGGGATTAATTTGTAATTTTATTTTGTTTTTATCATTTAATACTATTATGGTAATTTAATGTAATTTCACATTTTAATTTGACATAAACATGTTAATGTTTTGAAAGTTTTTTATTTTGTTTAAACGTCATTTTCTAGTTATGACAATGGGAATTAAGATTAAATTAATATATACCAAATATGTGTATTAAATTATTAAATTTTGGTACCATTATGGAATCATAAAAACAAAATTATGTAAATATGTGCCTTTTATTCCTTCAAATTCTTAATATTAAGATTATTAATTATTTTTATTCACCATGGTTAATGGGTAAATCACGTAATTAAGGGAAAAATAATATTATAATAATATACAACTACCCAAACACATGCCCAATTCCTATTGGATGAGATATTTCTAGCTACGGGCATCCTTGAGTCGATTTTAAGACCCCATGGAGACCCTTGGGTGTGATTATGACCTTTTATAATATTTATTTTCAATGAAAATGGAAATATAAAATAAACATGAATCTCTTAACTAAAACATACTAATTTTTCTTATATGAATGATTTTATTGACTATAAACATCCATAAAAAATATAAATATATTTAATACATCATGTTATTTGATTTATAATTTTTATACATTAAATAAGTTTATTTATTTATGACATAATGATGATGTAGTGATTACCTTATTAATAAATGATTCAAATAAATTATACTATAAATATTAAAATAAATATAACTGGAATATTATAATGCCATATCTCAATTTTTTAGATGACATTGACATGTGATGGGTGAGTTAATTCCATTATTTCTAAGGAATTATTTTTTATGGTATTAAATAAAATTAACTACTAAATAGAGTGAAAATTGACATAAATAAATATTGATAACAAATAATTATTTTTAAATGATATAACAGCCCTTAAAATAAATTTTTTTTCCAAATGAATTTTATAATGTTAAAATTTTCATTAATTATCAACTTATGTTTCTATTGAATTTTTATAGTATCTATAGTTACCATATATTATGAAAATACAAGAAGACATGGTAAGAGTTATGGTTTATCCAATGTGTTAAAGCTAAAATACACGATTAATTTTTTGGCCTTAACATGACTAAAACATTTTTATTGAGAGAATTTAGACCCATAATCATATTATACTTGAAATTTATAACTTCTGAAATATTATAATTCAAAAATATGTTCATAAAATATATTTTAGGACTTTTCTAAAGTGCGCCTCATCCATATTATGAATAGCCGCCACCTCTGCCATATTACTAACACATCTCAAACCCATTGACTCATCCAACATGTAATTTAATATTCTCCAAATATCCATCCCTTAGTCCTAGAATCCATAAATTTGGAAAAAGTATATTCAATGGAGCCTTTTGGATCAAATGAAAAAGAGTTGCCCAATTTGGTGATACCATCATCTCTCAAGCTCCTTTCAATTATTTTCATTCTACACACCCTATGTTATTTTTATTCCATTTTATTTATAACAATACCACTATCCAAAATATAGAAATTTTTTTATGTTATTGGATCTACCTACCCTTACACACACCTCCATCTAATGTATATAAAACATATTGTTGTTGTGTAAGGAGAACTACTGCCTCACAAAACGATGATTGTTCAATTTTTTCCTAACACCTCTCATTGTGGACATTATGATGGAACTTTATTTATATATGAAATATTTTATATTTATTGTTTCTCTATTATCCTCTAATTCATATTTATTACACACTATTATGCATTCTGCAATGTGTAAATAAGATAATTTCATTTGAGGAATTTGTGGACTACCGACCCCTTAAATTGATATGACTCGTTCATTCTATACATGAAATACATAATGGATGGCCTTGTTAAACAAATGAGACACACATTAAATAATTATATTATTTGTATTATAATATTCATTTTTATAATAGTATTATTATTCTTTTAATATGATAATAAAATGAAATTAGCATTCATGCTTACGTACGACCTACCCTCTACATGAATGGTGTATTAATTTTCACATATCCAAATATTGTGGATATTATAAATACATATATATAATATATATGATATTTTAATCATTAAATATATTCTGTTGATGATGTAATTTTGACCAAATGGCCAATTTACAACAAAACTAGTTCATTTTCGACTACAATTCAAAATATCGAAAAAACAACCGATATAAACATAAATAATTATCTAATTTTTATGACATGGTAATATGTGATATAAAATGAATAATAAAAATGTTAATAGTTCTAATTATAGAATAAATAAACTTATTTTTTTTAAGAATCATAATGATTGTACGTGATGAGTTAGACTCCTGGTAAGGTATCTTTATAACCCAATTTCGATTATTTGGGATGATCTTATACTTAATGATTATGCAGTGCTATGTTGTTGTGAGAAATTTGTTTTGATATATCATATTGTAATTATTCTTTATTTATTTTTATTTATATTGAGTATATATAATCAATATATTTTGTTAAAAAAATGATCATTGTATGGGAATCTACCACACTTCACTTTTAAAGAACTACAAAAATCATATGAATTATTAATTTCTATTATATTTTTTTAGGATTTTTCTTGTTCCATATCCCTATACTATACATATTATTTAAAAAGTATTAGAGACACCTTTTTCATTTAATTAACTGATTTGGTATCTTTTAAAGTGACATAATTAGTCTTCAAAAAGATCGTTAGGGATATCCTAACACAATCACAATTCACAAAATTAAATAAATATTTAATTTTTTTTGTTTTTAATTGATTATATAAGAAACAAAATTGTTTTTTACAGTGAATATCCACATATATTGGGCATTTTTTTATTTTCATGTATAATAATGACATTAATTTATCCTCAATGTAATGATACAATCTTTGTACGGTACTTCGTCTCCATCACCTTTCATTAAGCCATATTTTGATAATATACTCATTATTATTTTATACGGTGTATAATTTTTTCCTTTTAGATTTAATTTAATTAAATGGGTTTTAAATGTAGCTTTTTTTGAAATGATTTTTACATAACAACTACAAGGAATTATTTTTAATGTACGCGGTGACAACGATCTTTTCTGACATAATGACCATTCTTTGTATTTGGATTCAAGGAATAAATTTTTTAAAAAGTAAAGTAAATACATTATTCTTATTTTAAGTATTTTTGTATTGAAATTTTTTTTAGAATATATTGATTATATCATTTTTTTCTAAATGATGTCTTCTTATTGTAATGTGGAATTGTTTTTTATTTTCTAGTTGTTCATCACCTATGATTATTTTATGGTTCGTGGGAATTGATTATGTATAAAAGTTGTTATATGATAAACTATGTGCAGGTGAGACCGTTATAGCTCTCCAAATTGTTGGGTAATGTAGTAGTGGTAATCCTTAAGGTTTCTCCTGGGAGATTTAGGGAATATACTATGATATGTATTCCAAATGTAACCATAAAGGTTACTCCCTTATGTAGTTGTGAATGATACAATGTAAGTATGTTAGGGATTCTACATGTTACCTTTATTATTTATGATTTATTTTATTTATTCAACAATCATAATATTTAATGAGGTATTTTAAGGAGTTTATGTTTTATCGGTGAAAAGTAAAATTCGGTGAAAATGTTTTCTTGGGTTTTAAATATTCATTAACTAATGATTTTATTACTTATTTTTTATTCTGTATTGAGTTTTTTATCCTCAACCCATGTTTTTGAAATGTAGTCCATAGGGTATAAGTATAATTAATAGAATGAATGAAGTAAATAATATTTTTATCATGAAAAATAAATGATGTTTTGTTTAATGTGATTCCATTGGTGTAAAAGTGGATACCAAGTGTAACTGTCAACATGTAATGTTTGGGTCAATTATAAAATAGGTAAGAACCAGGTTCTTCTCTTTGAGGTACGGGCTTGTTATTTTCTCTTTTCCTTAAGTTTTTTTAATAAAATATAGAAAATGGGGAAAATCCAAAATTTTAGAACTACACGTCGTGTACTTTTGGCCGTGTTGGGATGAGTACACAGGGCGTGTAGCCATGTCGGCGACGACGGGTGTAAGAACTAACTACACGTCATGTAGTGGTCCTTTACACGCTATGTAGTTAGTCGGAAGGCCTAAATAGTAAGGTGGTGGAGTATCCGCCATCTGGGTGGCAGTACACACCGTGTACTCAGGAGTACATGTCATGTAATCATGTCGATGGATTAACAGTGTGGTGGTGCCACTAGAGGAAAAATTAAATGAAGGAAGTACACGCTGTGTACTCAGAAGTACACGTCGTTTACTTTGTTTTTTCGGCCAAAAATAGGCAGTAGCCTTCTCATTTGGAAGAGGAGGCATTTGAGCCGTTTTGGAGCCAAAGAAGGAGGCCGAACCTTTGAAGATCCAATGTGAGTTCGTCTAGAATCAGTTTCCGCCTCGGACGATCCCGTTGGAACCATACTGGTAAGGGCTTCTATCTCCTTGGATTCTTCTTACCAATTCTTCTCCTATCATGAGTTATTTGGGTTTGAACAGTTTGTCTTCTTCGTCACATCTACATCGTTCGTGGGCGTTTCAGGAACCGATGATCGTGTATAACACTTGTTGGATTATAAGGTAGGTGTCTTGGTGTTTTTTTTTCAACTGCCATGTGTTTTATGTGTTTTTCTTCCACGAACCCATGTTGGGATGTCGTGTGGCTGAGGTCGTTGCTATATATAATGCCTATAATTGGATAGGTGATTAAATTGTGATAATAAAATGCTGGTTGGGATCGTTGATTGGATCTGGAACCACCCCGGGGGTGTGTTTCACTGTTTAGCCATTTGGATAGGATACCCGAGGGTATGCCTTTAAAGTAGTAATTGTAGAATTTCCTTGAGAGGAATTGCTTTTTACTTCTTGTTTACCTGTGGGGAATGGATAGGTTACTTGTTTTTCCTGACGGCGTTGTTGTGATTAACCTGTGGGCACTGCACTACTTAGCCTGTGGGGGTAGTTATTTCGGCCTGAGGGAAACTCCTTCATGCCTAAGGGTGATAGACCCTATTCCTGAGGGCGGCACTACCTATGCCTGAGGGAAAACTCTATTATGCCTGAGGGAAGATTCTTGTGTTGGATTCTCATTACCTGAGGGTAGGAGTTTAAGTGTCTGAGGACATTAGCTGGTTATTTAGAATATTCTCTGTGGTGGTATTTTAAATTTATTGGATTAAATGGAAAATAAAATGGCAATATAAATGGTAATTAGTTACATTTCAGTACTTCTTACTTTATTGCATTTTACTACTTCACACTATTGTTTCATTCTTACACGCGAATGGGCACAGGCCATTAGTGGGTGCCTACTGAGATATATTTCTCACACCCTATTTGGGTCAAGATTTTCAGCCCAAACAGATTACATTTCTGTTGGTGTGGATAGGGTCAAGAGTCCCTATACATGAACTTGACTTTTGCTGAGGAGTAGGAGGGCATGGGACCGAGCCTACGCTCGCGATGCCTCTGCCAGCTGTTTTGCTTTGTTTTGTTTTACTCTGCTTTTGGGTGTACTGTATTGATGTATAACATGTTCTGGCAGTTTTCATAGAACTTGAGACATGTAGAATCATTATTTATCTACTATTGGTTATACCCACTGCTGTTGTTTATTTCAGATGTGTATGATTTACTGCATCATCTGTTCATTGTATGTTTAATGTATGTTTTATTATGTATTCCGCTGCTCTACACTTTGACCAATGAGGGCATAGTATCTGCACTATCAGACCTGGGCCCTCGCTGCTAGTCGGCAGCGTCTGGCGTTTGGGGAAATGCACTTGAGGTCACGTGGCGAACCGTATTGGGGCACCCGTTGCGTGGCACCCGGGTCTAAGACATTACAAAGTGGTATCAGAGGAGTTCTATTCTTTGACTTACTATTTGGAGCCGTAGTCAGGGATAGGACAAACGGTAGTTGGTAATATGTTGTGCCCGGGCATAGCTATCCTGTGTATAGGGAAAAATCCAGTCTACCTTATATTTTGCAATTTTTCTAATTTTTCAAATTTTACAGTTGATATGTTTTCACCATTGGGTGACGCACTTGAGATTGTGCTGTTATATATTATTTGTGGGTTCTATTTAGTTGCAACCCAAGGAGATGAGGGTATGCCATCTCATGCATCATGTAGGAACATTCTAGAAATCACATGCCATGCTTAGTTCCATGCCATGTAGGTGCATTAGAAATTGCATGTTGTTGTGATAATAGTCGTGCTCGAAAATAATGCTATTTTGATAGCCGCTTGATAAATACTTGATGTTTGATATGGTATTTTGTGTAAGCCTGTTCATAGAATGGACGCTAAACTTTGGTTTTTGGGGAGTATGGGCCCCCGTTGACCAGAATTTCTTGGATCATTAATTGTTTATTAGTTATAACACAGATAAGATGTCAAACATTGATTTGTGGGGAGTATGGGCCCTCACGGGTCATAATTTGAAACTTATGTGTTTTTTCGGTATTTTCTGGGTTCTGGGGAAGTTTCTAAGGCATAATGTCCAGAAACCTAGTATACACGCCGTGTGGTATTTTAAACATGCCATGTATGGACTTCTGTTAGGGAAGAAAAATAAACTTTTTTAGTACACACCGTGTACCATACGTACACGCCGTGTAGTCTCTTCCCAAGTCACAAATTGTGTGGACGGCGACATGGGGTAGGGAATATCTTGGGTAAAACACGCCATGTACCAGATATACACGCTGTGTAGTTTTGATCCGGAGTCCACCCATGTAACTAACGACACGAGTCGGTGAACTCCTTCACAGAACACGCTGTGTCAATAATGTACACGCCGTGTAGTGTGACCTGGGGACTCAGTCGTGTAACTAACAACACGGGTCAATGTCACCTCTCCTTGAACACCCCGTGTACCTTTGTGACACGCTGTGTAGTCTTGTTAGAAGACAGACCATGTGGATTTAGTCGTGTGGTGGGATAACGGGGTAGTTGGCACGCCGTGTCTGGGTGTAACACGCCATTTAGGGTCAAGCTGAGTAGTCGGCCGTGTCACAGAAGACACGAGCAGTTGGAAATAACACCATACATGCCGTGTATTTGAAATACATGTTGTGTAGTTTTTGTTCAAATGGGAGTCATGTGGCGTAACCGTGCAGAAGGACCCGGGCATGGGAAGGGAAGTCAAGTACACACTGTGTAGTTAGTATACACGCCGTGTAGTCTTGTTTTACAAATATTTAATTCCTTATTCTTCCTATTACCTTTTGGGTTTCTTCATCTTCGATCTTTGATAATCTTGTTCTAAGGTGTGTTTCGACCTTGAGTTTCATGCCACCTAGACAACTGCACGTTGTTCGCCAGGAGAGCGGCAATGAGAATACTCCGGAGATGGTGGGACATGGGCTACCAGTTGATCCTCCAGCAGAGCCAGATGCGGCACCAGCTGCTATTCTGGACACAGGCGCGGAGGCGTAGTCCTGTGAACGCTTATTGTGTTTCACATAGACCTTTCATGGTGCAACGCAGGCTGCCACATCTATGGCTGAGCAGACAAGTATCTTCTAGCAGCAGCATCCGCCTACGTTCTCAGGGGATGGCAGACCACAGGCTGCGGAGTCTTGGCTTGGGTTGATGCAGATTATTTTCAAGCATCTTGAGATGCCTCCAGGGTGGAGTGTGAAGCTCACGACTTACATGTTGCGTGATTCCTCCAAGAGGTGGTAGGATGTTACCACCCAGTCAGAGCACCACAGGGACATGGCGTGGGAAGACTTTCAGGCAGTCTCTTTGACTATTTCTTCCCGGTGATGTTGAGAGAAGATATAGGTCAAGAGTTCATGAATCTTTAGTAGGGTGATATGTTAGTGATGGACTATTCTGCTCGTTTTATAGAGCTTCAGCACTTTTCACCGATACTGGTGGGTGATGAGACATTGAGAGCTAGATGTTTTGAGGATGGTCTTCAGTATGACATCCGAGCGCTGGTGAATGTCTTCAGGTTTCCTACTGTACATGCTATTGTTAACCAGGCGTTGATCGCAGAGAGGAACCTTCGTGAATATAGTGGTGTGTGCCAGGGCGGTTCAGTACCAGTTACCGGTACTATTTCTGCTGGCAAGAGGAAGAGAGAGATGGACTTCTCTCAGGGTGGAAGTACCAGTCAGGAAACTTCTTCAGGTGGTCCGGTCAGGTTCTACCAGTTTGGTAGAGAGGGGAACAAGAGACCACAGTTTCCACGAGACCCAGTGGAGTGCTGAGCTTGCGGCAAGATGGGTCATCTGCAGCGCTTTTGTAGGGTGTTTCCACCAGTGGCTAGTGAGAGGGGTTCTATGCAGACTCCACATGCTGGAGAAGGACCAGTGGCTTTTTACCATTCGGGGAACTGGAATACGTCTGGGCGTGTAGGCAGAGATGGTGTTTGTGGCCATGGTAGCCAGACACCAGGATGTCATAGGCAACAGGGAGTGACATCATAGGGTAGTCAGGCTGTGTCGCAGGGCCGCAGCACTGGACAGACATATGCGGTGCAACAGACCCAGGATGAGCAGGATCCCAAACCTTCTACAGTAAGAGGTACTATTCTATTAGCTTCTGTATTATCTTCAGTAATTTTCGATACGGGTGCTACACATAGTTTTATATCTGTGCCCGTTGTGGAGAGCCTTAGGCTCTGTGTTTCTCCTTCTTCTGATATCTTGACTCTAGACAGTCTGTTGGGGACTAGAAAGGGTGGTGTGCATCAGTGCAAGGAGTTCCCCCTTGAGGTTGGTGGGTGCCACTTCCTTTGGGACCTCTATGTCTTGGAGATGACGAGCTATGATGTCATTCTCGGGATGGACTGGTTGGTTCACATTTGGGCCTTTGTAGACTACTATCGTCGCAGGGTGTGTTTCACGTCACCAGAGGGCGGAGAGTTTCTATACAAGGGAGAATGGGATATTCAGGCGAGTCGAGCTGACCAGAGCATTGTGGGAGAGGTGGAGTCACAACCCAGATTGCGAGCTTATATCTGGATGACCAGGGGACTTGTCCAGTGGATTTCCCTCCTATTGTTGATCTTTTCAAGGATGTCTTCCCGGACAACTTTTCGGGTCTACCTTTGGTGTCTGAGGTGGATTTATGCATTTATATTGTGCCAGGAGAAGCACCGGAGTCCATTCCTCCTTATAGTATGGCTACACCTGAGTTGTAGAAGCACAAGAGGCAGTTAGAGGAGTTGTAGGAAAAGGTCTTTATCAGACCTAGTACTTATCCTCGGGGTTCGCCAGTCCTTTTTGCGAAGAAGGCGGACGGTACCCACATACTTTGTGTAGATTATCGGAAGCTGAACCAGTTGACGGTTAAGAACTGATATCCCTTTCCAAGGACAGATGATCTTTTTTATGAGTTTCATGGATCACGAGTGTTCTCAAAGATTTACTTGAGATCCGAATATCATCAGTTGTGCATGAGACCATCTGATATACCTCTCACGACTTTCAGGAGTAGGTATGGTCTATATGAGTATACGGTTATGACGTTAGGACTCACGAACGCGCCAGAAATTTTCATGGCTCTGGTGAATCGTCTGTTCCATCCGTATATTTATTCTTTTGTGGTAGTATTCATGGATGACATCTTGGTGTACTCTCACACTCAACATGACCATGCCACCCATCTTGATATCGTATTGAGTATACTGAGGGAGCATCGACTCTATTCTATGCTCTCAAAGTTCCACTTTTGGATGTACCAGATTCACTTCCTGGGACATATCATCTCTGAGGTAGGATACTCAGTAGACCTAGAGATGGTAAGAGAAGTGGTTTCCTAGTAGCATCCTAGGAACATGTTCGAAATACTGAGTTTAATAGGGCTGTCTAGTTACTATAGACGTTTCATACAAGACTTCTCCCACTTAGCAGCACCGTTGACAGGTCTGACTAAGAAGGGTGTGAAGTTCGTTTGGTCGGATGCTTGCGAGGCAGATTTTCAGGACCTGAAGGGAAGGTTGACATCAGCACCGATCCTGATACTCCTAGAGCCGTGGAGGTGCTATACATTTTTCTATGATGCATCAGGTATTGGGAAGGGAGAAGTGATGATGCAGGTTGACCGAGTTGTTTCGTATGGGTCTCGGCAGTTGAGGCCACATGAGAGGAATTACCCAACACATGATATTGAGTTAGCTACAGTTGTACATGCGTTGTGCTGTTGGATACATTATCTATTGGGGTAGCATTTTTTGGTTTTTACCGACCACAAAAGCCTCAAGTATATCTTTACTCAGCGTGACTTGAAGCTGAGGTAGAGGAGGTGGGTCGAATACCTACAGTTCTTCGATTTTGAGCATGCCTATACACTTGGAAAAGGTAATTTAGCAACTGAAGCACTATGCAGGAAGACTCAGATACAGGCAGTGCAGGTGTCCAGCGGTGAGTGGAAGCTCATGGCCTTATTCTCTGATATGCATCTGGAGGTGCACGACCGTCAGGGGAAGACTTATATTTCCTTTTTAGGTCTGAATTCAACCCTCCTGGATAGATTGAGGATGAGACTTCTATTTGATTCAGAAGGCCTAGTTCAATGGGAGTCGGTGGCAAGTGAGGACCCTCCTCCTGGTTGGACGATAGGCGATGATGAGGTTTTTCATTTCCATGGACGAGTGTGGGTTCCATGGGATATACGCGAGGAGATGATGCAGGAGTTTCATGCTTCATCTTGGGCAGTTCATCCTGGGGTTACCAATATGTACCTTGACTTGAGGCATCTGTACTGGTGGGCGGGTATGAAGAGAGAGATAGCTGGTTGTGTTATAAGGTGTTCCACCTGTCAGCAGGTGAAGGTAAAGCACCAGAGGCCAGCCGGACTGTTACAGCAGTTACCCATTCCAGAGTGGAAATGGGATGATGTCGCGATAGATTTCGTGACGGGATTTCCGAGATCACCTAGAGGAAAATACGCCATGTGGTTTGTTGTGCATAGACTCACGAAGGTAGCTAACTTTTTGATGATCAAGGAGACTTTCGGTGTTGATGAGCTCGGAAGGCTGTATATCCGATAGATCGTATGTCTTCATGGGTCCCTCGTTCTATCGTTTCGGATAGGGTCACCCACTTTACGTATCGTTTCTAGAGGAGTTTTCATAGGGCACTGGGTACACATGTGCCTCTGAGCATAGCATACCACCCTCCGACAGATGGCTAGTTAGAGAGGATGATACAGGTGCTAGAGGACATGTTGCACGCATGCGTCCTAGACTTCGGGGGCTCTTGGGAGAAGCATATAACCTTAGTCGAGTTTTCATATAACAATAGTTTTCAGGAAACTATCGAGATGGCACCATACAAGGGTTTATATTGTAGGACATTCAGATCACCTTTGTGCTGGTTAGAGGCAGATGAGGCAGCTTTACTAGGGCCACAGCTCATGCAGGAGACGTCTAAGCAGGTCCAGTTGATTCAGAAGCGGATGACTACCGCACACTCTTGTCAGAAATCTTATGATGATCACCATAGACAACCGTTGGAGTTTGTGGTTGGGGATAAAGTTTTCTTTCATTTTTCGCCATGTCTGGGACACAAATGGATTAAGAGACAGGGTAAACATTCACCGCAGTATGTGGGACCATTTGAGATTCTTGAGAGAGTCGGGCTGGTTGCTTATTGGTTGCAGTTACCACAGCGATACTGAGCCATGCACGATGTCTTGCATGTATCATAGTTGTGTCTCTATAATTCAGACCAGTCTCACGTCTTTCAGCCTAAGGATGTTGAGCTGGAGGCAGATGCATCCTTTGAGGATCATTTGATTCGTATCGTTGACCGGAGCACAAAAGTACTTCGAGGCCAGTCAGTTCCTCTCGCACGGGTGCTATGGCAGCGTGGCCAAGTGCAGGACTAGACCTGGGAGTGGGAGGCCGACGTACGTGCTCAGTGTCTAGAGTTGTTCACGGCTATATCTTCTCCACCCTTGGAAAGGGAAATTCAGGGACGAATTTCTATAATGGGGGATGTTTTTAAGAACCTGGTTCTTCTCTTTGAGGTACGGGCTCCTTCTTTTCTCTTTTCCTTAAGTTTTTTTAATCGAATTATGATAATGGGGAAAATCCTAAATTTTGGAACTACACACCATGTACTTTTTCCACACGCCGTGTACTTTTGGTCGTGTTCGGATGATTACACAGGCCGTGTAGCCATGTCAGCGATGAGGGGTTTAGGAACTTACTACAAGCCATGTTGTGGTCCTTTACATGTCGTGTAGTCAGTCAGTATTACTAGATAGTAAGGCGGTGGAGTAACCGCTAGCTGGGCCATAGTACACGTCGTGTGCTCAGGTGTACATTCCATGTAATCATGTCGACAGATGAACAGTGTGGCGGTGCCGCTAGAAGAACAGTTAAATGAAGGAAGTACACGCCGTGTACTCAGAAGTACACGCCGTGTACTTTGTTTTTTCATCTTAAAACAGGTAGTAGCCTCCTCATTTGGCAGAGGAGGCATTTGATCCATTTTGGAGCCAAAGGAGGAGGCCGAACCTTTGAAGATCCACCAGGTGTTCATCTGGAATCAGTTTCTGCCTCAGACGATCCCGTTGGAACCGCACGGGTAAGGGCTTCCATCTCCTTGGCTGCTTCTTACGAATTCTTCTCCTAACCGGAGTTATTTGGGTTTGAACATTTTTTCCTCTTCGTCAGATCTAGGCCGTTCTTTGGCGTTTCGAGAACCGACGATCGTGTATAACGTTTGTTGGCATATATACTAGGTGGCTTGGTGTTTATTTTTCCAACTCCCGTGTGTTTTGTGTGTTTTTGTGCCATGAACCCTTGTTGGGGTGTCATGTGGCTGAGGCCATTGCTATATTTAATGCCTATAATGGCATAGGAGATTAAATTTTGATAATAAAATGTTGGTTGGGAACGTTTCTTGGATCTGAAACCACCCCGGGGGTGTGTTACACTGTTTAGCCGTTCGGCCAAGATACTTGAGGGTATTCCTTTAAAGTAGTAATTATAGAATTACCTTGAGAGGAATTTCGTGTTACTTCTTGTTTACCAATTGGGCATGGCCAGGTTACTTGTTTGGCCTGAGGGTGTTGTTGGGATTAGCCTGTGGGCACTGCACTATTTAGCATGTGGGTGGTAGTTATTTCGGCCTCAGGGAAACTTCCTCATTCCTGAGTGTGATAGACTCTGTGCCTGAGGGTGACACTACCTAATCCTGAGGGAAAACTCTATTATGTCTGAGGGAGGATTCTTGTGTTGGATACTCATTACCTGAGGGTAAGAGTTTAAGTGTCTGAGGACATTAGCTGGTTATTTATAATATCCACTGTGGTGGTATTTTATATTAAATGGATAATAAAATGGAAATATTACTGGTAATTAATTACTTTTTAGTACTTTTTACATTATTTCATTTTACTACTGCACTCTATTGTTGCATGCTTACACGCGGTTGGGCACGAGCCTTTGGTGGGTGCCTACTGAGATATATTTCTCACACAATATTTGGGTCATGATTTTTGGCCAAAATATATTACTTTTATGCAGGTGTGGATAGGGGAAAGAGTCCCAATATAGGTACTTGATTGTTTCTGAGGAGTAGGAGGGCATGGGACCGATCCTACGCGCGTGATGCCGCTGCTAACTGATTTTCTTTGTTTTGTTTTTCTCTGCTTTTGGGTGTACTGTATTGATGTATAACATGTTATGGCTATTTTCAGAGAACTTGAGACATGTGGAATAATTATTTATCCACTGTTGGTTATATTCACTGCTGTTGTTTATTTCAGTTGTGTATGATTTACTGCTTCGATTGTTCGTTGTATGTTTGATGTATGTTTTATTTTGTATTCCACTGTGTTACACTTTGACAAATGAGGGCATAGTTTCCCCACTATCAGACCTGGGCCCTCTCTGCTAGTCGACATCCTCTAGCGTTTGGGGAAATGCACTTAAGGTCATGTGGTGAACCGGATTCGGGGCACCCGTTGCGTGGCACGGGGGTCCAGGATGTTACAATGTAGTTATGGACTAATTCTCTAAAACTCTTAACCTAAAAGATCCTCAAACTGAATTAAAGTCAAATTATTTTCTTAATTCAAGATTAATTAATGTTTAAGGTTGGGGTATTATAATATCGATTTCTTATAGAGGATCCTTCAAGAATTATTAGTGTCTCTATATTGATGTTTTATATCATAAATATAAATGTAAAAAACATAATTTTATAATAAAATATTCATGATTGTTCAATAATGTATTACCTTTTACAATTCATTATAACATTTTTTTTATTGATTCATCCATTATTATAGTTTGGTAATGTAGATTATGATCAGATGGGTCCCTCATAAAATTTAATAGTGGGGTTCCTAGGTAGGATTTTGGGTTTCTATAGTGTAATTGATTACTCCACCACATTATAGGTTATGAGCCTAACCCAATTCTGTGGGTTTTTTTCATGGTATATAATATCTTTTATTTGTGATCATTTATAAAATCATTAAAATAGAATTTTTTTTATTAATTATATATGATTAACAATTTAAACTCAATTTATATATTGATTTTCATTAATGATGAATTTTTTTTTAAAATATTTTAACATCACAAAATCATCACATAAAAATCATAAAATAATGTGTTTATTATAATTTTCGTAAATAGTTGAATATTTACTAAAAAATATAATATGTTATTACTTATATCAGAAAATATTTTCCATAATTGATAAATGATATATAAGTTGATTTCAATATTTTATAATAGTACATTTAGTTTTTTTAAATCTATAATTAATATGTAAAATAAGAAAATATTATTTTTTAAGGATCATGAATGATTTTTCAAAATTTATACATTATTTATACCATATTATGGGATTTTTAATATATTTTAGTTTCTCATTGGTATAAATTAATTTTCATAATGAATCATAAAAATTTATATTAAACATTTCCATATTAATTTACTGTATATGTTTTAAATAATTTTATATAAAATTAACAAACTAAACAAATAAATCGGTAAATATGATGAAATGGTGATACCATTATAGCATCAACATGCAAAAAATATATCTTCATTCGATGAATAACATATATAGTCTGAAAAATTTATAATTCAAACCCTTCTAAAATATTATGATATTATTTTTACTATTGGTCAATAATTATTTTTATATTGATTATTATAAATAAAAATACAAATCATTTCTATGTAATGTTACCAATTAACTATTTTTCATAATAACATAAAAAATATAAATATATTTTATTAGATAATAATATATTACTCCTCTTATAACTGTTAGGTATCTTAAGGAAATTTTATAGTCACTCAACCGCATGGATTCTTGGAATTATTCACTTATTAGTGGATTAATCTTTATAGAATCGGCAAAATTTTGTTTTCTTCATTTAGTTTTTTTATTATATTCGTGTATTATTTATTCTATTATATCCAATAATATAAAATATAATTCATTAGAACATTTACAATATAACAATGTTAGTATGCATCTGTAAAATAGTTATAATATATATATATCTATATCTATATAATATGTGTATATATTATATCTCGCCCTCCTATTTTTCATCCTTACAAAGCATGTTCAATAAGTAAAAAAGGATAAATTCTTTATTTATATATCACAAATTTCTTGAATAATTGGTGTAACTCATATATCAGATATATATAACATTTTAGACATAATTTGACAAATATTTTAATAACAGAGACTATATTGTGATATAATAACAACTATTTTAAAATATATATATTGACACCTTTTGATATTTATAAAATTATTACTAATAATATTTAGTTGTAATTAATGATATAAAATAAAATAATTAAATTAAAAATAATTATCTATTTATACGTTATTTAATATTAGTTGGATATTATTATGATATCATGGGAAAGGTCAAACACTGATGTGTGGGTGAATCAGTATTGTATGACTTATTAATAGTTAAAACATTTTTAATTTATCACATACACATTTACTTATTGAATATATCTCAAACACATTATATACATCCAGTTATCATGCATGTAATGTTCAATTCAAAATCACAAAACATGGAAGTGCATGATTTCATGATGGGTTTCTCATCTATGATGTATAAATACCACCATAGTTGCATTATGTTGATATCACACTCAATAAAACTCTTTTTTTATTTTTAAAATATCATGAAATTGTAAATATTTATAATAATATTTTGGGAACCAACCATGTACAATGAAATATCTGACTTGTAGTTTTTTAAAATATATATTTAGACTGTAACATATTAATATATATCAACATTGAATCCATGCGTCTATCCAAGAATGTACCGGTCTTACTCCCCTCTCCAACATCAAATAATCTATGTGGATACCCCATTTTCTTCTTCATACCTTACAATATATGATATTTATAGGTTATTCTTCGCAATATTCTCAATATTCATCCAACTTGATAAGTAATAAAGAAGCATTCTATGGTATATTATCCATATAATTTTCTTCTTCTAAAAAACATCAAATAAACCATAGATGTTGAATTAAAATTATTTAATCATTGGCGTACATAATATATTAAAATGATCATAAGGGTTTCCCTCTATTCAATCGATATACAATGTATTAATTAGAATTTGTATCAATTACTTCATCTCAATTATTATTAAACTAATAGGATATTTCGAGATAATAGAAGTGTTTACAATCTATATTTTTTTTAAACCATACTCACATTTTTCATTTTCAAAACAAAACACTTTTGGGGTTATTGGGAACTTCAAAATCACACACACAAAAAATTCAATGTAAACTCATCCCAAATAAAAATTCAAACTTAAATTGAGGAACCAAGACATTATTCATACAAGATTTCTGGTGGGATTCCAAACTCAGAATTAAAAACACAAAATTCTGACTAAATTCTGAGGATATATTGATATGCTTTTCATAGAAAGCAATGTCACAACCTTTTTTCTTTATTGGGAAAATCATAAAGAAACACCCATAAAATTCAAAGAAAACTAATCACAAATAAAAATTCAAACATAAACTAAGGAACCAAGAAATTATTCAAACATGAATTCTGGTGGGATTCCAAACTCATAATTAAAAAACCCCAAATCCAGACTGAATCTTTAGGATATATTGATAACATGTCAGAGAAATTAATGTCGCAACCATCATGATTACCAAAAATCGTTATCACTTTCGTAACACATCCATAAGATAATTCTGAAGATGATTTTATGAGAAGTATAACCACATCATTATTGTATCAAAAAAATATCCCAAACATACAAGAAGAACAGGTTCACAAAACATTGAAACAAACCTAAAACCAACCACGACCGCTGAAGAAGATTCCATACCGTTACAAAGAATCATTCTCACACTAAATCCCTCATATAGAGTCAAATACATATAGAAAATAAAAACATATTCCCTAAGAACAAAACAACCAACGAATGAACAAAACAAATAATGAAATCGCCACACTATAACTAGATGGACTAACCCGCAAATCCCTAGATCACCGACGCATGAAGAATGATAACAAAAAACCATCAACGAACGCCAAAAAGAAGAGAAACCCAGAAAAAACACCGATAAAGGATACGTGCATGTAACTCTAATGACCTCCAATCCCACATCGCATAACCTCACTCTAACCCCTATCCCGATCTACCATGGAGTGGTGAAGATAGACATGATTCCAGAGTAGGGAACAAAGAGGATGAGGAACCCGAAAGGCATTGTGACAACGAGGAAGAAATCCAGAAACAATAAAAGGTCGATGCCAGAGTTCCTTGAGAATAGAAAACCACCAAACCACAATATCCAGAAACCTCATAGAAACCCTACATCAGATCTGTCCTAGAATGTCACATGAGAACCATTTGTCAATGTAGGGGAGCATCCATTGGCTCCAACACACAAAAAATGACTGACCTTCAAACATCTAAGGAAGAAGGAGAAAAGGGATAAAAGAGGGGAAGAACGAATGGCGAGGAAGTAGAACTACTATAACACCAATCCCAAATCGTAGGGTTTCAGGAGGAATCCCTAAGAGGGGTGGAGAGGGATTGGGGAGAGTCAGTAGAGAATGTGCTCTCCTCTTATCCTCCCCTAATGGCCCGTAGGCCTTCATTTTTTATCAGTATTTAATGTCACATAAATATTCCTTCCATATTAAAATATACAAATATAAATAATTTTACGTAGTATATATTCCTTTTTATTCACATATAATCCATACTAATATATTATATTTAGATCTCTATGTGACATGAAAATAATTTCTCCACCAAAATTCCTTTGAAATTAAATATTCATTACCTATATTAAAATTAATTAAATTAATATATTTTTTTATAATATGTGCTAGAATTGATGTTCAGATGAAAAAATAGTCCTGGTGCAACACCACACATCACCGTATGAGTAAAATATAAAATTCCATTAAATTTTAAAAGTGGATGTGTCATACCACATCTCATTGTGTAATATGTTGCAAAATCACCGAACCCTATGATTATAAAGTTATATTCAACATCAACTACAATTAATTTTTTAATCATTATAATTTCATCTCCTTATACGTTTTTCTAAAGTATTTTTTTATTCCAATAAACAAAATATTTAATAAATTGAGAACATTGTATCATTATTTGGATTAATCTTCTTTTGAAAATATCATTATGAAAACCTAATAAATTTTTTGTTAGTGATTGACCCATACAAAATTTTTTATGATAATTATGAACATATCAAATGACACTTATAGGGGACTATATGACACTTATGAAGTAGTCAATTGAGTTTTATATATGATTGACATTATCAACATTCTAGTCTACATGCCCTAAATGACACTTATGAAATTAATATGTCTGCTTTATATTTTCTTGATGATAATTATAGAATTCATATAGCCCTTATTAAAATCAATGGATCCATTTCCATTAAGAAATTAATCTTATAATCCTTCATATGGTTTAATGATCCTTACAATTTAACATAGACCTTATCATTTAGAGTTGGTGTGTTTCATTTATCATTTTTTAATATTAATAATTCATATATAATCTATTTATCATCATATAAATTATATATGTTGTTTTATTATATCTAATCTGTTATCATGACTCACATGAACTAGTAAAATATACCTTTGGGATCATTTTATATATAAATTTATAATTTTTATGTGATTATTCAAAGAAAAAGGTAATGATTTATATGATATCGCCATCATTATCAATTATATATCTTTATAATTTTTTTTGACATCTCAAATTTTCTCATAGTCCGCTTTTGAATCATCGATTAATATTTATTATTCCATAATATCTTTATATGTATCATTTTTTAAATTTCATCAAACACCATCAAATTCTTATTAAATATTATTTTCTTTATAGTGTTTGAAAATAAAATAGAAGAATATTAGTCCTCACAAATTTAATAATCTACCATGTTTATATTTTAATTCACCCAAGGTTTTATTTCTTTTTTAACACTTTGAGGTAACTCCACAACCAATAGATTAATAGAGATATATCGTTTTGTAATTATGAATACTCAATGGAACATTCATTTTACATCAAAATTTCCTTAATAAATTATTCTTATATAAAATTAAAAAGATTTATTATAACTTATTTTATAAAATTAAATTATTCACGAATTATAAATATTTGTTTCAAATTAAAAACCTTAAACAATTTTCAATGAATGAATGAATCTTATATATTCTCCAATGACAATATCGTCTTTAGCTATAAGAATCATCGACCATAGATTTGTAACCAAAAATACATACATATCCATTATAATTTAATATAGGACTAATTATGAAAACTTATAATTGTATTCGTTTGATATATAAAATGTTGTTATAAAAACTAACATCCAATAATAACAGTGCATCAATATTTCTCATTTATTTTTCACTTATCAACTGATATTATAAACTGTAATTATGAATTCCATGTATCATCTATGTTCATTATCAAAACAATATATTTACATATCTCATATAAATATAATTCTCAGTTAATAAAACTATGATAAAAATATAAAATGGTATTTATTAATATTCCATATTTTAATTTATTTTTCAATTGTAATATTTAAAATAGAATATCAAAATGTATCTTAACATTATTCTTTATTTTCAACATTAATAAAAATATTGAAAATAAAAAATATATATTTATATAGGATGATATAAATTCACAATGAAAAATTTTCCCAAAAATTATTACACAACATTTATACATAATACATGCTTACTGTAATAAAAGAAGTTAAAATATAGAAAATAATGTTTTTCAAAAAATAACATAATATAATACAAACCCTAAAAATATTCTCATTTTTTTGAGATTTAAATATATTCATGATGATTAAAGAAAATGAATGGTAATTTATTTTCATTTTAAATGTTTAAATTCATAAATTAATCCCAACACATATTTTATAAGAATTTAAAATTGTGAGAATGTTAATACATAGAAATTTTATATAGAACTACTTCAACAATATATATTTTTAATTTCAATTATTCTCTGAACATATCCACCACATTATGAAAATATTATAATGTTAAACAATGATAAGAAAATATGAATACAAATCAATTCATTTAATTACATTCAAAATCATTCTTTATTTCTATATTTTCATATATTGATATATCTAGAAGATTCTCAATTTTATCCCCATCATGACCTCAGGGGATTAACCCAGTATCCACATTCCAATGTTCGATATTTTATAGGATTTTATTGAAATAAAAATATTTATGATCTCAACTAAGATATTTAGTTTCTTATTTATTTATCTATTTTATAGCATCCACATCTTATTAAGTCCATTAGAACAAGAGTCACTTTTAATTCCAATCATATAATGAACTAATACAATATATTGGAATAAGGTGTAACTCATTTTGTATTTAATAATAGTGGTAATTTTGAAAATTTATTCTCAAAAAATAATATTTTTTGTCTTCCACTCCATGTTTTGGTGAACTCTACATACGCAGAATTTGGATTTTCAAGGATGAAATCAATGGAATCATTGGTTTGTTTCTCTTGTCATCTATTTCAATATGTTGGAAAATATTTTTTACCTCAATGATCATATATCTTTCATCTCATAGTTCATGTTATATCTTAATTAAAATCTAAATTTTATCTAGAAACATGTAGAAATATAAATTTGAATCATGACCATCATACATTCCCCTACCATGTATCTCCTTATGGGGATATATGTTGTCACCTTCCCAAATCCTTTCATGAAATTTTATTTCTTCATATGTTATTAAAAATTTAACATTATCACATTAATTTAATTATTACCACTCCAATTATGTTCATTATCAAACTAGTTCTATCAAAATATTTTACAACCATTGGAATTATGATTTTTTTCATGGAATATAAACACTATTTCGATGTAATACTCTTCTCAGAATATATTATTTTTTCTCTTGAGATGATTTTTTGTCACTTCAGCTTGCTTCCACCTATTCTAATATCACATATTATTTTCATATGTTCATGGTTTAGAATCTTATTCTATAATATTTTAATCTTCTCTTTTTTAGTGAATTATTGAATAGGGGATTATTTTGTTATATTTTTCAAAACTAACTAATTTTACCCATTGCCAATGGAATACTCTTTATTCATCATCTATTTATTTGTTATTATCTCTTGAGGTATTTTATCGTTATCTCATTATGAAATTTTTTTTGTTTCATTATAATAATATATATATTTATTTTTACCTCTATTATTTAAAATATATCATATACTATCCACATATATATTGGAGTCAAATAGATTATAAATTTATTTCCTTTTAATTTTAATAAACTTATATCCCCACCCTAATATAATATTCATTAGTTTTATATTATTTTATATTTTATTGTAACAAGAATGAATTGTTTGTTTCAACATTTTATATGATAATTAATATCCAAATACAAATTATTTATTCAAATGTGTTGTATGAAATCGCAATATTATTCCATTATATTATTCAGAAACAATATAAATTTGGTAAACATTTGGGGAATAATTTGTAATTTACATTCTCATATCCTTTATAGATACAGTTTTTGGTAACTCAATTATATATTTTACACTATCTAAAAAATATTCATTTTATACGTGTATAGTACATTAAAGAATAATTTCTAAAAAATATTTTTATTTGAATGATGGGCGGTTTTTCTATTATGTTTCTAGATGTTGGTCCATATATCATACTATTTTGGATGTTTCTCTACTCCTAACATGATTTTTTTGTCTGCACATTCCTTCATAATCATATAATCATATTATTGTTCCATTTGGATATTTTATTATAATGAATTATACTCCATAGTAAAATAATATTTGACCCCTAATTTAGTGTCCTTGATAAAATAAATTTATATTCATGACCCTATTCTTCAATCACTTTTGTCGATTCTTCTTACAAATGAATCATATTAGAAAACCCATTCTCCAATTTTGATAATTTTTACTCAATATTTGTATTCATGGAATTTATTACTCCTAGTAGTTTAGATAGATTTTCATAAATAATCGCCATTTTTTCAAATATTTCTTAAAATTTTACTATTTTGTATTGGGATAGGTGATATATTCCTCTACTTTCACAGAATAGACCATAATAAAATATACTATAACTGCGGGTTTATTTTTAATGGAATACATTAATAGAAAATTTGATGAATCGTCCAAAATATTGTCTTCAACAATAACTCATATGTCTTATATATTATAATTTTTAAAGGTATTTTCGTTTCATATTCATCATCCAAATATTGAGAATTACATCTGTCGAAATTTTTATCCATCATCGTAGTAGTATATTCCACTCTCAAATCATGATCTTAATTTATAGGAATTACATTATCATGATTAAAACTTGGTGAAAGTATTTTAATATAAATTCCATTATATATATTTATTTTTATATTAGATATATTTAAGATACAAACAGTCAAAAAACATAACATGATGAAATGTACTATTATTTCCATCTACTATTAGAGATTCATTGTTTAGATCTTTATTTTTTGAGTATTTTCTCAACTTTATGAATTTATTTTATTCAATTTATTTCATTCATTAATAGAAAAATCATATTTGGATTTATTGGAATGGAAATTATTGGATTATTTAATATTTACATCATAAATCCTATAAAAGGTAACATAAATTCTTCAAATAAATAACATTTCTATAATATTGAGAATCTAATCATATATGTGATATATAATATGACACCGACTATTTTTATCAGCTCATAAATTTCCAATACTAATGGTGGTTGGGTTTGTCTATATGGTATAAAATATTACTTATTAAAACATTTCCCCTTGTTCACCACAAGGGATCATCTACTAATGGGTCTATCACACTATTTTTTCATTTATCCCACATGTATGTGATGATAAATTCAAAATTAAATAATAATGAACATTCGTATTTTTTAATGAGTATAAACTATAATAATAAAAAATGCATCCTTAGTCTATGGTGATTATTATAAAATTCACACATAGATTTTTTTTCTAATAAAAAATGATCATGTAAGGTTTTATCTATTGACCCATTTTCCACGAATCGTACATTTAAACTGAAATATTATATTTGGAGAATTTTTAATAAATGGTAAATATTGAAATGAATTGATTTAGATCATAAATGTATCATTGTATCACCCTTGTATAGTATGGATCTAATCATCATCCTTAAAATTCGGTAATTTGATTAGATTCCAAATTACTAGTTGAAATCATATGACATTAATAAATTGTAGGTTAGTCTGCTTACTTTTTTTCATTATCACCATGACTGATAAGAAACAATTAAAATATCTCTATCTCTTATAGTCTTCATCTTCATTATCGATGATAATGAACCATATAACCAGTATCAGAGCTATTCTATATAAAATAAATGGAATATAAAAATTCACTCATTGGGATAAATCCTCATTTTTTTTAATACCCAATGTTTTATATAGAATTGATATCATATAAATCTTCTATTTTCTTTTACCACTAATAGGTTATGTCAATATAATAACAACATCAAACTCATCAGATTTATCCTCCTCCTTATATAATTTATACAATGATAAATTCACCTCACTATTAATTTTATTTTAAAATATTGAAATCTATATGATGTTAAATAGAATACCTTCTGCTGAATTCTCATTAAAATCATACAATGATACATTTTTTCAATACCTTTAGAACTTGGTATTTATGATTCCACTAATGGTCATTATCAATATATTTCATTCTCTTTTATTTATACTAAAAAACGTTTCTCTGTAATCTAAACTGGCTTGCATGCCTTGATGTACTGATTATGACGATATAAGTCCTCATATTACATTGTGAGAGAAATATAAAATTTCATGAAATTATAAAAAATATATAGATAAACCTCAACACACAGTGAAACTCTTTCTAATATCACTGAACCATCATCATTAGATATTATCTTAAGCCTCTACTTCCAGGAATGATATTCTCCTTATATGCTTAACATCATATTTATTTTCAATGAAAAGTTAATTATTATAATAATCATGATGTTTAAGAAATGATGAATATCATATAATTACCTTGATTATTAATTTCAAACTATTTTAATTCATGAAATATTCTCAAATTTTTCTATGTAATTATACATCATTAAAATAGTGATTGATGATTGAAAATATAGAAAATAACATTTATGTACATATAGATGACTGATATGATGAATCCAAAATATTGTTATGTAAAAATTCATTTATAAATAATATAATATTCTTTCCATTAATAAGTCCTAAAAATGTATTTTAATATTAAAAAATATTATTGAAACCTCATATGAAATTAAGATTAATATAATTGAAATAAATAGGTTACACACCTTTTCTATTTTCTATTTAAATAACACACCATTACTATAATTTAATATTTTATAAATGGAATGTGACTATAAACTTTCATAGTGGTTAATATTAGTTTTTTTATTCCCACATAGGACAAAATGTATAAATTCTATTTTATTTTTTATATATTAGTGTAGGAAATTTTCTTGATAAAAATGGATAATTTATATACTATATTTTCAGCTTATAATGTATCATTTACCTTTTTACATTTTAGAATCGACTCAATGGAATAACTTTTTAATACCTCAAGCATATTTTTGAATTTAAAAAACTCATCTTTTGTATTACAATTCTTCTTATAGATTCACGCATACCAATTTTTTATCATCCCTTCCTATTATTGCTTTCATTGAAATACTCGTAATGATAATTTGTATTATTATTTTTTCAACATCCTATTATGTATTCATGTGTATAATTTCTTTTTCTAGTTTTCCAAAACCCTCTATAGAATTTTTCCCTCACTACAATAATCATTATCTAGATTAAAATAATTCTATCACATGTTACTTACATATAAAACACTAAAATATAATTCCATGGAAAAAAATTCAAATATATATTATACATATTAAACATGAATAATCATATAAATTTAATTTTCCATCAACTCCTCTTTAACCAATTATTATTATATAATCATCAACAAAAATCTTAGAAAATTATTTTCCAACATGATTTTATTCATGCTAAAAAAATATTTCAATTAACTAAAACACCATATATAATCTACCATGAGTGAATTATTATTTAAAAATTTATGACTGAAACATCATATTCATCAAAATAAATTATCTACAATATGTTATTGAAATAAACTTCATGTTTCTTCATTCTCATTTTATATGTGAAATGTGGAAAGAAATATGATTCAGTTTATATATAACATAATTAGTTTTGTTGAAATAACAACTCACATGATTTATGATGAATCCCTAATTCATCTCTAATCACCAAAAATTGTTATAAACTTAATAGATATTTACAAAAATCCATGGGAAATAAATATATCTACCATCTTGTTTTTCGTTATCATATATTGACCCTATGTATATATAACACATTGTTTCTGATAAAAAAATAAATTGGATTAAAAAATATCCTCCCTTTTTACTTTTTTCATTAAATTATATAAATTAACACACTAATATTCTTATCCATTGTATTATATTTATTTTTATCTCATGCTTATTTTCCATGAATACAGTTAATTTTAGAGAGGAAGGAATATATTCAGTATATGTAATTTGAAATCACTTATTTGGATATATATAATATTTAGAAATATTAGTATAGAAAACAAGTGTTCATATTATGGACAAATAATTTTTCAATAAACAATGGATATAAACATTTAATATATCCATAATTTTATTCTCTATAAATCAACTTTCACACATCCTAACTTAATGTTATTTTTTATTAATTTGGTAGACTAAACTTCTCTTAAATTTTAAAATTGATTATTATATAGAAATAAAGATAATAAATTTACATATCATTACAATTATATATTTTCATGAACCATTCATAATTCAAAATATTTATTTATTGATAAGTCTAGAATATTATAAATCTTCAATCTAGAAGGAAAAAACCATATTTACATAATCATGGTGGATCAATTTTTCATATGTTCTTTTGATGAAATATTTTTTATCCCACCCAAAATGGTTAAATTATTATATGCTATACACTTTTTGAAAAATTATTTTTTTAGATCCCCCCATTATAAAATAGATTCACTATGAATTCCCTCTATAGAATGAAAAATAAAATATATGTTATTAAGGTTGAAAATATTTTTACCTTAATGAGAGTATAAATGGTATGAATTTTTACTCAAAAATTATACATATTTTATACATATATCCATTTTCGGTTGAAATCATAATTAATGTATTTTTTATTATATTTATAAAATTATTGGTTAGTATAGTCTATTTTCTTTTATTAGTTGACTATTTTTTGTGATGATACCCTATTTATATCAAATAACAATGAAAATGAATGTTTTGGGTCTTGTATTCTTTTATTTAGAATTTCTATTTGATCTGAAATCATTAAAAATATTACATTCATATAAGACTAACCTTAATCGTCCTCCAACATAGCTCCTCGGGAGGAATTGATTTGTCAACTTGTGAAAACTGGTGAAATTTTATTTTTGTCATTTGGAATTACATCTTTCCAACTATCACTTGTCCTTTTGTTCCCCACTAAATTTTCATTTCCTTTTATAAATAATTAATTCAATGGCTTATATAAAACATCCAATCATAATATACCTACTGAAAAAATTTACATGGTTTATTTGGAGAAATAATCTCAAAACAATCATTATTTATTCTCCAGGGTTGATTTTATTTGATTCCCCATATTACCTCCGCCTATGATAATACATATTTATTTTTTTCAAATGATTTAGGAATTTCCTCTTCTTCTATAAAATATAATACTCTTACTTTTTTGGTGAATCATTCTTATGGGTAATGATATGTACGCACTCCTCAAATGAATTAATTTTATAATGAGCCTAAAAAAAGTTTATTTTATTATTTATATTAATTTTCATTGGCAGTTGAGGTATTGTATATTTATCATTTTTTGGAACATGCAATGTGGATTTATACCAGAATGACTATTACCATAGGAGACTTTAATTGAAGATAACATAATGAATATATAGTATTATATATATATATATTTGATTATAACATATGTTCTATTTTGTTATTTCAACTTGAAATCAACACATATTTTATCACCATGTACATAGGTTTCCTTATCCATCCATTAATTAAAATATTCTGTAAAATTTAAATATCATTATTCATGAATCATATATAAAACTATAAGTTGATATCAAACATAATTTCATCACGTTATGTGCATTCCATTTATATTGGTTTCCTTGAATTTTATTGCTAATAAAACATTATTTATCGAAAAATATGGGGAATAACTATTATATCATTTGACCATATTACCATTGATATTTTATTGGGATTCTCATTTTATTTCAACATCTATTTTTAATTTTTTTTCTAAACTCACAGGGTCCATAAAAACTGAATTAAAACAACCCCAATTCATTGGGATGGGCAGTAAAATTTTCTTTTCGCATCATAATGAACGCTCATTAGATTAGGAGACTCTTTTTTCTATCAAATAGTGTAATTTTGGAACAATGAACCTTCTTGGAAGTATTTATAGAAAAAATAATTTTAAATTTTTTTACAGACCCATGTCTCACTAATACATAATTTTTTACTTATCTACATACTAAATATATTTCATATTAATGATTTTTTTCTCAACATTCAATAGCAAAAGAATTGTATTTTACATTGTTTTTTTTACATCAGGTATTAGTAACCACTGTGATATCCCTATCATAATGTTTTTCCATAGACATTATTATTGGATCCAATGTGGAAATATTCATCTTCTATATTGTAACATCATTTATTAATATTACTGACATGACGACCCATTGTCATGATGCCATAATGGTAGTTATTATAGTAAATGACGATAAAGTGATTTAATGGAATTTAATACCTATGGATTCCAACTAAAAAATTACATTCTATGGAACACAATAAAAAATCCAATGATTAGTTATTACAAAATAATATCCCCAAATTTTTTTCATCTACATACCATATTTTTAGGGGTTTATCCTTTTATTTTACAATCTTTATTATATATCATTCAAACATCACATTCATTTATTATATTATTAAATATCAATGGTTTTCAAAGACATAAAATCAAGTTAAATCATCCATATTATTGTTGTATTATTCCACTATTCTATTTTATGATTTCATTCTATATAAATTTCATTTCATTCAATTTATAATTCATTATCATTGACATATTCTAGGAGTGTAGATTATTCTAAAAAAAATTATGTCATTTTTTAATATAAATTTTTTTATAATAAAATTTTAATCATTAATTTTTTAAATCCTATTCACTATAATTATTTTATTTTATTTATATTTCTTATGTTGTTTTATTTTATATATTTTTCATCTTTATACCATCTGTATAAAAAAATCCCCTGAATTTTTATTGTAACGTTTTGTAATATTTTCTGAATATTTGTTATTGTAAATTTTTATTACTATTTTCATTATTGTAAAAAATTCTAAATTCATTTTTTATATTGTGTTAATTTATTAATCTGGATAATGTTTCTTTTCTCTAATTGGTTATGGATATAATATTTATGAATAAATGTTTCTAATATCGTAAATATGAATAAATGGTTAGTTTCTTTATCATTTTGATTTTATTTACATATTTATTGTATTATATTTTGTTTCATAATATTGATTATACTGGATAATGTTTTATCAATAAATGGTGAATTGATGGTTTATATTCATTATACTAATTATATGTGATTTATTATAATTTAAATGCAAACATTTTTATTATAATACATAGACACGTAAAAAAATTATCAACATGTATATATATATTTATATATTTCTATAATTTGAACCATGCATTTTCAAATCCTGATTTTCTTCATCAATTTTCCAATTTTCATTCGAAGGAGGTTTCTTTTCATCATTTTTAGACTCTATGACTGAATGGAGTGTCAATAGTTGTCATGTCAAAAATGTACTAACAATTCAAGATTTTCAATAAACAATCTATATGAATGAAATATAGTATAAATAGTAATAATCTACATGAAATGTTGTGAATTTATCATTATTATCAAATACAATACCCTAAACACAATTACCCTTTGTATGAATTTCTTCAAATACGATAATTGTCCAAAATTCTTTTTACGATTGAAAAAATCATGCCTAAGAGGAGATATTTACTGAGTGAGAAAATAGTATCCACTTAGATGGAGTTACCTAGACTAGTATAGGATAAAAATGTTCATAAAAGATATTATTGGTGGATAAGAAGGGTTTATCACACATTAGAACTGTAGTGTTCACGATTAGTGGAAAATGAGCCTTATAACTATTAAATATATGAGGGGTTACTAGTGGTGTTATTTTTGAAAAACATGTTCAATTAACCCATTGTTAATTATCATTTTATGAACCTTCTGAATTTGTCTCGAACTACGAATACCCTAAGACAACATCTAATAGGCTAGGTGATGGTGACCAGTATAGAGTTTACATATCACAGTCATGGGAGGAATTATCCTAATTTACATTTAAAAAAAGACAGACAAACATATCCAAGATCATAAAATTTGGAAATGTAAACAACTAGAACCAATGTGTACATAAATATATATTCCCCCATAAAATGTAAAACATTAATATACAAAATATGTTAAATGGGAAAAATACAAGGCATACAAAAAACTGTAGAGAGTCATACATGCTAATATGGTGAGAACTACAATAAATTTAACAAACGAGATAACAACATGGTATGTATAGCTCAATATATGCTCCATTATATCCATAACCAACTAGCACACCATCACATGGGTTGTCATCTTCAAAATACATGATACATGTGGGATGTGACCATGCAGGGTTGAGTATAACAACACCCAATAGAACACCCTTAA
This sequence comes from Viscum album, assembly GCA_963277665.1. Lineage (NCBI taxonomy): Eukaryota > Viridiplantae > Streptophyta > Magnoliopsida > Santalales > Viscaceae > Viscum > Viscum album. The sequence goes on along the minus strand of OY728161.1, from coordinate 572,900,041 downwards.
AACACTAAACACGTAGTGTCAAGAGTATTCAAGTCATAATAATAATATAGAAATCAATGAATAATAAAAAACCATATATACTAAGGAATGATAGAAAACAATCAAGCAGTTTTAACCAAGATTCATCCACTGGATTCTACTCAAAAAACCTAGGAAATTTTTATTCTTAGTGAACCCACTTTACAATCCATTCAATCATCAGAAACACTCATCCAAGAGTTCATGATCATTGACCCTACTATGAAGAATCAATGGTCTATAAGTACCTCAATACATATATAGGGGATCCCACCTAGGACAATTGGGGGACACAATAAACCCAATCTTGATCAACCCACTATGAAGGGGATCACATAGTAGTGATACAGTGAACCAAGCTAATGTGGCCATGTATATAGAGGATAAACTCCATTTACATTGTGTTCATGATGAATCCATGAAACCCACCTAGGGTGAAAGAATATAGTATTGAGGATATCATTCTAGAATATTATTGGGACACCAAAAACCCTATCTGATTCGGGTTCTTCAAAGGGGATCAAAATCCATAGATATAGATGAAATGATGCACTATAACATTGAGGGGATAAACCAATGGAACAAACACTGCTGATACTGGTCTAACAATATAGAAATAAAGTTCTCCATAACCCATCAATCTGGGTACACCATGCAGACTAGGTGTATATGATGTGTCTAGCCAACCCATGGTAACATGTGTGGTGCATCCTTACATGGAATGTATAACTACATATACATAGAAAGTACCAAAGGGTACATATCATGTAGAGCTCTGTTGTAACATTGTAGGTGACATATATTTATACCAACGTACTAATGTTTTATTCAAGTACCATAAAATATACTATGTAATCTATCCACCCATGTATTATGGACTTCCCATTCCCATGTTCCATTCAACATACATGATGATATGCTAGTATGACTAACACGATGTGGGATAGTTTCCTCTCTGCATAAACCATGGTGAGGTATATATAATCCCATAGGACATGTGATATTATATTACACCATGTGTAATGAATGATTTAAAATAACTCATGCCTATATTACCCATCACCTCAATCATCTTCATACATCATCAATCACGTTAAAGAACTTCAGATCATGGATGGACTAGCCTTGTCTTCTTCTTCTCTTCAGTCTCTAAACACTAAAATAGATTATGATATCCAGATTATTTGTCCATATTTATGTGAAACACTTTTAAATTTGAAATACCCTTAGTCATGTATCATTCCTCCATGAATCAGCAACATTCATTGTGTATCTTGAATTCATTGTCTCAATGAATATTTGTTCCTTCAGTAATGATATTTTTCACTGAAGAATATTCATCGAAAATAAAATACAAGAAATCCATAAAACGATTACCAAAATAAAATACCAATGTCGACCAAGAAATGAATTGAGGGAGCATACCATAAACTAAAAATTTAGATGAACAAAACTCATCCTTTTTTCATTTTAATCCTTGATCCGTTGATGATTAATTAGAAAAACTAATAGGTAAATAATTAACAAAAAACAATTCCGTATTAAATTAAAACAAACATTGATGCACAAATAAATTCTTAATAATATAATTGATCCACATTCGAATGATATAATGTGTTGGATTGAAATAATAAAATTTAACATCCTACATAGAACCTGGATCGATCATTGATGATAAACGGTCATGTGTATCCATCTTTAGAATGAATTATAAACTCTAATGGAGCAACATATATCGATCTTGATCAGATCCTATTTCATCCACCAATATCACTTCAAACATTCCTCTCTAATGGCTCCCCTAAATTTGGAGGGTTTTGTTAATAACCCCTAAAATTGCCTATATAAGTATCTTTAACATTTTTTTCATGTTATGAATTTTAATTAAATAATCAAATAAATTTTTATAAACAAATTTTCTTATTTTCCCAAAAAAGGGATCAATCCTAACTACCGTTTACACCATATATTATATCACGCCTAGGAAAAACCCCTTGATTAAAAATCTATGTTGGAATCTTATTTTTTATCAATGACTAAGTTCTAGAGTTTTCGGCTTTTTTAGTAAAACTGTGCACATTTGATTTAAATTAATCATTAATATATATATATATATATATAATTATTGGCTCATCAGTCCATCGAATATCACAACCTCTCATCTTATAGATAACTAACTAATCCTTATAATATTATAAAAAATATAGGGAAAATGTTTTAGTTGGTACATTATCTAATACATTAATTTTTTCATCTCAAAAATATAAGAACATACAAAAAATAATGCGGGTTCTGGTCCTGGATATAGGTATCCTACTTCTAGATTTAATCTTAACGAATTTTATGATACTTCTAGACATAAATGATGGGAATATATCACCCCTAAAATATCCTATAATATTATTACATTATCTTCACTAGTTAATCAGAAATATTTTCCCTATCCTCATTATATATATCTCCCTAGTTGATAACATGTGATGAGTCATTCATATTCTTTCTCAACCACAACACATGGAAATTTCATGTACTCAGTCCAACAATGGTAATAGAGTTAATGTGTATGCCACCTCATTAACAATATGTTGAATCTAGAAAGGGGAAGTGGATATTACATTTAACTATCCACCTGACCAAATAGAAAAATTCAATATTAAGGTCAGACCCTTGGAAAATCTTGGTATCCCTCCCCAAACTCTATAGGCCTATAATGTCTGTCCACATAGGAATTATAACATTTATGTGAAATCATTATCCTCTCATAGAAAATCATCACCTTTATTATCATATTTCACCATCATTATTCCCTTGAGTTCTGAATCACATGGATCAGACTAAAAATTTGGTGACTCATATTGTAGCCAAATCATGGACCCATAGGTTCTATAATGATGGAGGAATGATATCATTTGTTGTATCAAAACATCACCAAGGGTAGGTGACCCTCACAACTATGGCCCTATTAACTCATGTAATATTCCAACATGACCTCCAATACCTGAGTGCTTGAAACATTCTATAAATCAATGTGAGGGTGAAATGCCTTGCTAAAACACAATTGAGTCTCAAATTCCTCAAAAACCCCTCAATGTAATCATGATGTGAACCGTGAATAATGATATGGAATGATCATTGAAGGAACACCATATATCTAGACTACCTCTTGAACATACAAAATCCCAAAATCTATACTAAACACTTCTCTCCAATGGATATGATGTGGGCCAACTTGGTGATTCATTCTATGATCTTCTGAATAGCATGGTGTCATATGAATGTACATGATAACTCCATAACTATGTTCATTGATATCAAATACCACTTCAAATGTTTCTCCTCAATGGTTTGAAAATGACCCATTGGAACCTAGTGATCTGCCTACAATTCCTAACATGTGAGGCATCGAGATACAAACACTGCGAAACATCCCTTCTTTTCTACTCACCAAAACTATCTTCAGATGTCTTAGTTTATATTTTATTACACCAGAGTTTACTATAAATGGTGAAGATAATGAGTTCTAGGTCATGATCCTTAAATATTTTTAAACAAATATAATGTACAACAATAGAAAAAAGGGTATGTAAAATACTTCATATAAAACAACATACATCCAAATAACCAACAGTATATTGCCTCATAAAACATGTACTAAATCCCCATAAAAACATAACACTGAAAGATAGTCGACCAATAAAATTAAGAGAATGAAGAATTTACTCAATGTCCAAAACAACCACTATTATAATCTTTAATATTCGCACCCAATGAACATATAAATATAGAAAACTGATGGAATCTTCCTTTTAATCCAAATAAAATGTTACAAAACCCCAAAACTATATCCATAGAGTGTTTGTGCCACCTATCATGTTTAACAAGGCAGACACTCTCATCAGAAAATCCAATCAGTTTCGGCATGAAACGCCACACCAACCACCATAGGATTTCTCTTGAACGATGTAGACACCCACATAGGCGGCATCCCATCATCCACCCGAGTCGAGTGAGAAGAGATACATCCCTCAACAACCATATTATCCCAATCATGTTCACCAAATTACACAAAATGTGGGACAAAAATCAATGAAAAAAAGATGTGAAATATCATCACAACCGAACAAACCTACATCTTGAAGTCATTTTTTCGACCCAATCTTCACCCAAAAAATGTATATACATCCTATAGACCATAATAAACCAGGAAAAATCCCAGAACATCCATTGAAGGTAGTCCACACCACCATCAACCTCATCACTCTCCACGAGCTGAGTCCCCGATTCATGAAGGGGAGAAGAAAAAGACCCATCATCCCCACCAAATAAGGCGTCATCCATCATCCATTTAATAATCTGAAGCACATCCCTGATCCTACCACATAAGTCCCAAAATAAATTCACCAATCTAGTCCACTAGCATACACCTCTTATGAGTGGCATCACTGACCACATGATGCCAATGGGAACCACCAGACAGCATCTGACAACTAGAATCCCTATGTTTCCATCATCTACCCCATGTGGACTCAATCCATGGCCAAAAGTACCACTACCTCACTGCGACTAGGATCATAACCTCATGGCCCATAAGGCCACACCCCATAGAACTGCGAGGATCTAATCCTTGTTTATCATTAACTAGATGATCCAGAATCCCATCAATCAGGGAGAATTTATCCTATTTTTCATGCAAGATACAGACCATGATTTTATCCTAGGATTGTTTCAATTTCATGTATCTAATATCTCATAATTCCTAATGATTTACAGGCTTAGGTGTATGGATAGCCCTCATGATTGACTAGGAGAGAGATTCTCTCCATTATAGAGAGATATTAACTTTATGAAAATTCAATGGGAGATATCCACAATATGATATACCTCTAAAGAGAAATAAGTATTTCCCTCATCACTTCCTCCCATAAAATTTCTAATGTACCACCATCCATAGTATACAATTGATAATGTTATCCCAGCCATAAAAAATGTAGGATCAAAATAATGATGTAGATGCTCAATATACAAGAGGGGGGTGAATTGTAAACTTTAAAAATATCCTTAAACAAGGAAAGATCTATGTTTAACAAAGTTAAACTAAGAAAATTCAAAACACATCTAACATCAATTGGAAAGTTTGAACAAGGTATGAAGTTACAAGATTCTAGTTCTACACACTTGCTTAAATCTGGAAAGTGATTCCGAAAACAGGTTCCGGAAATATGGATCCGGAAATTGAAACAGAACCAATGTTTATTGTATGAGATTCTACCTTAATGTGTATAGAATCTAAATGAATCAGAGTACAAGTGTAAGGAAATATAAGATAATTATACTTTCCTTACAATACAATATGCAGTGGAAAAACAAGTAGTACAACTACAAGTAACAAACATTAAATCTTTTAACCCAAAGAGAAGGGTATCCAACAACCATTGATAAAGGTCCCTTGATTTATACTTTCATGCAATTCTGTCTTACCCACACCAAAGTAAGCCCTCGATATGATGATCAGAGTCTCTATCTTGCTATCCTTGCAAGCCCTCAACTTCAAGGTAGTTGGAACCTCTATCTTCCTCAGCAAGGAAGTCCTCGAACATCAAGGTATTCAGCACCTCTATCTTCCTATCCCCAGAAGCCCTCAAATGTAATCACCAACATTCAGAGTCACACAAAGCAATCTGAACGAGCAGTTTAGTATAAAAAAAGCATGAAAAGATTATCTCTCTAGAAATAACCTTAACAGTGAGTGGTCTCTAGAGTGATCAACTTTTTTTTGAGCTCTTTCAAATGAGCTCATATTTATAGGCTTGGTTGGAACGGGCGGCTCCCTCCTCCAATGGTCATATTTTCCTTAAAGTTCAGAGGGACATGTACACATGTCACTCAACCAACTATTAGTTAGAAATAGAATGGATGACATAATTTTATAACACAACATGTATAACTGAATGCATGACATAGTTTTGTAATGAAACAATTGTAAGCATAAGAAAAACTAGAATTCGGAATGTAAGAAAATAATAGATCGGAGTCTAACCAAAAATTAATTCAGTGTCTATAATAAAAAGAATATTCGGATTCTATTTTAGGAATTCGGAACCTGAATTCTGTGGGAATCAGGAGTTTGAATTTCTATGGAAATTCGGAGTCTGGTTTCATCAGGATTCATAATCTGATCTTCTACAGTTTGGAGTCGAACATATAATGGTTCGGAGTCGAACTCATGAATTTTCGGAGTCAAACATTATAAAAGTTCAGAGTCGAAATTATAAAATTTCGGAGTCGAACTTATAAAAGTTAGGAGTCCAGAATTTGGCATTGAACTTTATTAGAGTTTGTATCCAGAATTCGGATCCTAAAAACAGAATGCTTCATACTGTAGCATTATATGATTCTGAGGTTTTTGGTATGAATCCGATTTTTATACTTAAGAAAAAATACTTCTATGTATAAGAAAATTCTAGGATAGGGTAAATTTCCTTAAGGAAATTTTACTTATAGAATTAAAACATAGATTTACTTAGGTATAAGGTGTTTGTGATTTTCAATACAATATGGAATGGAAAAGTAAAATGGAAAACCTTATATACTCGACAATCTCCCCCTTTTTTGAAAACACAATCATCCTTATGAAAAAGAATATAAGGTCTTTGAAAATTTCCATTAGACTTTTGAAAATAAAACTTATCTCCCTTCATTCATGAAGATAGTGAATACAACTAACTCTCCCTTAGGCATTGAAACTCTAAGGATTGTATTCTGATTTTCCAGAGTGGTGTTTTCATTATCAAAGGAATGAAAAACTCCTTAGTGAGAAACTCCCCCTTACGTTAAGGATATCTTCACATAGAAATTATTTTTCTTCATTTTAAATTTTTTCTCCTCTTTTTAGTGATTATTTTTCCTTCTTACCCTTAAGAGTAGTTCTCTTTCCTTCGCTCCCTTTGTGATTTTCAAAAATAATTGAATGGAATGGAAAAATGTACCTGAAATATTAGTACATAACAAGATACAACCAACCAAATTTTCATTAGAGTTGATAAAAATTTACAAGGAAAGAAAAATTCAACAAAAGATTGGAGTGAGTTCATTTGTCTGCCTTTCCTTCGGGATTATCTTCTTCAAAAAGGTTTTGAGATTCTTCATTTCTATTTGGTCTTCCTCAACTTGACTCTCCAAGGATTTTACCTTTTCTTCTTGGGCTTTCAAAGCATATGTCTGATCCTCCATGGCTTCTTTTCTGAATCTTTATTAATTCATCTTGCTTTTCCATCTTCTCCTTAAACTAAATCCGGTAGTCTCTTTCACTTTTATAGTTATGAGCTACTGAATTAATCTTCCCATTCAGGTCTCTAACCTGTTGATTTTGAGTGATTTTCTAAATGATCAGCTCTTCATGAAGATTCTTGATCTTGTTATCCTCAGTTTCAAAAGCATCATTCACCTCATTCTGAAAATTATCATAATCAGCCATGTCTTCTTCAACATTCATAGACCATAGAGTTATTTTGCTGCAAGATTTTCTATGCACGTCGTAATTGATAATATAGCTTCTATGGTAAGATTCAATCTTAACACACTTATCCATGACCATGGATAAGGAATACAATTTCTGATTCATACTAGGTTGCAGCATCTAGCATCTGGAGTCTGTAGTTGGAAAAATTGGAATGGTGTCCACCAACTTCTTCAGAGGCTCATCCACAAAATCCAAACCATGTGCTGATGACTCCGAATCTAATAATTTACTTGGAGAATGTTATTATTCTATTTTCACCTGTTTTCTTTTAGAAGATCTTTCAACCTCATTCTTCCTAAAAATATCTTTTGTTGGTGTATCCATCAGTACTTTCTTCCCCTTGTCAGCTTTCGGAATGGGTTGTTCATCTAGAGACTCTTCCTCACTTTCTGACAACTAAACAATCAGATCATCATCTGGTTTTTCCTTTTCTTCCCCTTCTTCAAAAAAATTCTTTTCATAAGATTCTTCCTCATCAAACAGAACATTTTCCTTCACTTTTTCTTCATCTACATTAACCTTCCCACTTTCATTCTCAACTTTATTTTCCAATGTGGGTAATTTTGGGGATTCAGCCCTTTATTTATACTCTTCTACTTTTTTTATTAGATAATCAAGATCATCACTTCCTTCTTCTTCTTCTTATTCTTCTTCTTCAACAACCACTTCTTCTATTTCTTCACCAACTTGTTTTTATACTTCCTCAACTACCTCTTTTCCCTTGGATATTTCCGGAGTGAAATAGTTCTTACCAGAAGTTTCTGGTAAAGATGGTTGGACATCAAAAGATTCCGGAATAGGAATTTGGTCAGAAGATATTTCAATATCACTTAACAGAGATTTAACCACTTCATCTTCAGAAAACAACTTTTTCAGCTTCTTTTCCTTTTCCTTATTTTCTAATTCATATGTAACTCTCTCTTTTAAGGCCTTTTACTCTGCAGGGTCAAATCTGAACTGTGGATCCCCTTCGTTTCACTTTTCCATGTCTTCCCTCCACTTGGCTACCACTTCATCTATATAAGTTTTCTACTTCTTCGGCTTGGGAGGGAGCAGACTGAGTTTCCTTATCTTTGAGAGTTATGTCTTCAATATCCACTTCCTTAAGCTTTCTCTTCTTCCTTGCCTTTTTAGATGGTTCCAGAGTTTGTTTATCTTTCTGAGCTACCTCAGCCTCTTCCACATATAAAGGATATAATTCTCTAGATTCACTAGAAATCCCCATTATCATCCTCTTCAAAGTATCATCACTAACCATCATAAGCTTACAATTCCGAACGTTTGAATTGCATGAAACATTAAAATACTCTAAGCACCAAACTATCAGCTTTGATAGTAGAGTAGATTACGTAATGATTTGAGCTCTCAAGTTCACTTCTTTTATATTCTTGATCATAATCAAGACATGCCTCATCAAATTTATCTTCCTTATATTTACCAGGAAATCTTGGAAAAAGATATCACTGTTCTTTAGATTATCCTTGTCACCTCTTCTTTGTAGGAGAAAACCTTGTACCCGCAACTGTAAAATCTGACTATTCGAAGTGAGCTGGGCAATCTTAGCTGTCTTGGTGTCTTTAAGTCCAAGAAATTTCAATGCCTTTACCTTGTTGAAACATCCTTGCTCATCTGGATGTTTATGAGAGAAAAATTCAGCTTCCCCTTCGTAAGATAAACCCACCAATCATGCAGCCTTGGTGTTGGATAACTTGTATGTATTACCATAAGACTTAAAGGAAAATAAATCTCTTCCATCTTCTTGCAGGACGAAAAAAACTCGTAGAACTCAACCAGTAAATCTGTATAAACCGGATCCTGTTTCTCTGACTTATAAAAGCAAACATCTTCCCATCCATTCAATCTGATATTCTTGGTTATAAGAGAATTGAACATGTAGAAATCCGGATGCACTAACCATTACCTAAAGACTAACCACTTTGAGATTGGTTTTGCAGTTGACATATCTTGAGATATAGCTTCAATAGACATTCGAAATGGAGAGTTCTGGATGATTCAGAAAGGCTTTGACAATGATCGGACCGGTTCGTAAGAAGAGATGCAGGGGTTTGAGATGTGACAGCTTGAAATACCGATGTGGGGTGTCTATTAGGATCCCCTTTATATGGGCAAAGCAGCTGACCTTTTGTCTTCTAGAACCCATCTAATGGTCGAAAATCCTTCTTATCTAATTTGACGGTTGAGAATATTCCCTAAAGGAAAACTTGACTCTGATCTTTTGAGGTTTTAAGAAAAACATTCGGATTTAAGGAAAACTAGAATCCAAATAATTTTAAAAATCATAGGAGAATACCATCAAGAAAAATATGACTATGACTATTTAAAAAATTAAATCATACATTTTGGATTGGCTAAAAGGATTTTTCATAATTGGTAATATTCTTCTTAAAAAAAACTCATTACGAAAAATTCATTACGAAAATTCTCATTACAAAAATTCTCATTACGGAATGTTCAGTACGAAAACTGTCATTAAAAAAAGTTCATTACGAAAATTTAGTATGAAAATTCTCATTACAGAAAGTTCGGTACGAAAATTCCCATTATGGAAAGTTCAGTACAAAAATTCAGTACAAAAATTCTCATTACAGAAAGTTCAGTAGGAAAATTACCATTATGGAAAGTTTAGTACAAAAATTTAGTATGAAAATTCTCATTACAGAAAGTTCAGTATGAAAATTCTCATTAGGGAACGTTTCAATCCAAAAATCTTCATTCCGAGAATTTCATTCCGAGAATTTCCATTCCAAGAATTTCCAAAAACGTGTTACGAAATATTTTAGTTATAAATGTTAAAAAATATTGTCAACGGAAATTTTGGTTAAACTAACACGCAAATTTACTCCCCCTATTAAATGGATTTTATTATTGTAAGGATAATCATTCAGAAAGAAGTTAAAGAAGAAGGATTACCTCACAATTATCATTCCTAAATTCTGTTTAATGTGTTCAAATCTATCAGAGGGTAAAGATTTTGTGAAAATATAAGCAAGTTGATCTTGCATTCTGATAAACTGAAGAATGATATCTCCTATGAGTGAGTAATCCCTAAGAAAGTAATGCTTAATATCTATGTGATTTGCACATGAGTGATGTGTAGGGTTTTTAGAAGGGAAATGGAACTTGTGTTATCACACAAAATTTGAGTCTTAGTAAAACTCAATCCATAATCTGTGAGTGTGTGTTGCATCCACAACACTTGAGCACAACAACTTCTAACTGCTACATATTCAGCTTCTGCAGTGGAGAGAGCTTCTTAGTGTTGCTTCTTAAATGACCAAGAAACTAATTAATCGCCTAAGAAATGACAAGTTCTGGATGTACTCTTTCTATCCATTCTACAACCACCAAAGTCAGCATCAGAAAATCTTTTTAAAACAAAATCATTTCCATAAGTATAAAATAATACTAGATCCATGGTTCCCTTTAGGTAGCAAAAAATTATTTTTTTCTGCCTTTAAGTGAGATTCCTTAGGATTTGATTGATATCTTTCACAAAAGCATACTGAAAACATTATTTCTGGTCGACTAGCTGTTAAGTAATGTACACTTCCTATCATTCCTCTAAAGGATGTTTGATCTACTGGTTTCCCAGCTTCATCAAGATCTAAGGATTTTGAGGTACCTATGGGAGTACTTACACTCTTAGTGTTGTCATATCCATACTTTTTAAGAATATCTTTAATATACTTATGTTGAGATATATAGGTTCCTTCTAGTTTTTGAGAAATTTGAAAACCATGGAAAAAAGTTAACTCATCCATCATACTCATTTCAAACTCATATTTCATTAAACATGCAAAAGAATCAGCTAAATATTAATGAGTTAAACCAAATATGATGTCATCAACATAAATTTGAACAATCAAAAAATTTTTATTATCTTTCATTATAAAAAGGGTTGGATCTGCATTTCCCTTAACATAGTTATTTTGAAGTAAAAATCATGTTAGTCTATCATACCAGGCTCGTGGGGCTTGTTTAAGGCCATACAAAGCTTTAATAAGTCTAAAAATATGATCAGGATGCTTTGTATCTTCAAATCCAGGAGGTCATTCAACAAAAACTTCCTCTTCAACATAACCATTAAGAAAAGCACATTTTACATCCATTTGAAAATGTTTAAAATTGAAAAATGCTGCAAAGGCAAGTAAGATATGAATAGATTCATGTCTACCTACTAGAGCATAGGTTTCTTCATAGTCTATTCCCTCTTGTTGATTATATACTTTAGCAACTATTCTAGATTTATTTCTTATAATGACTCCATTTTCATCACACTTGTTTCTGAAGACCCAATTTACTCCAATAATAGATTTTTCATTAGGTCATTCAACCAAGGTCTAGACTTTATTCTGTTCTAATTCATTTAGTTCATCTTGCATAGCTTTAATCCAATCATCATCACCTAAAGCTTCATCAGTGCTTTTTGGTTCTAATTAGGAAAGTAATGCTAGATGTTCTACTTAATTTCTCAAGGAACATCTAGTCCTTACAGGTTGATTTACATCACCAATGATACTATCACTGGGATGATTATTAAGAAACACCTGATTTTTGTTTTGTAAAACATGTTCATCAACATAGGGTAGAAAGTCTTCTGGGGTAAATGTTTTAGAAATATCTTCTGGAACATTTTCCGTATCAAAATAATCTTCTAACAATGGTTGATATTCAGTTTTAGAAAACACATCTGAGGATGTAGGTAGGGATTTTTTAAAAAAAGGATCAGATTCATCAAATTTTACATGAATTGTTTCCTCAATAGTACAAGTGTTTTTATGAAAACTTTATAATCTTTAGAAGTTGTGGAGTGGCCTAAGAAAATTCCTTCATCAGATTTTGGTGAAAATTTGTGTAGATTGTCCTTAGTATTCAAGTTGAATACCTTGCAACAAAAAACCTTGAAGTTGTAAAGTCTAGGTTTTCTACCATTCCATAACTCATAAGGAGTTTTATTAAGAAAAGGTCAAATCAAAACTCGATTTATAGTATAACAAGCAGTACTTATAGCTTCAGACCACAAATTTCTAGCTATATAATATTCACTCAACATTGTTCTATTTATCTCTTAAATTATTCTATTTCTTTTTTCAACTACACCATTTTGTTTAGGAGTTCTAGGTGCTGAATTATTGCGAGTAAAAACTTTTCTACTACAAAAGTTTCAAATTCAGAATTTTGAAATTCTCCTCCGTGATCACTATGAATAGTTTTCAGTTGAATGTTTTTCTCATTTTTTACTTGGGCTATAAAACTTTTGAAATAAGAAAAAGCTTCAGAATTCGTTACTAGAAAATAGACCCATGTAAATCTAGTGTAATCATAAACTAGAACAAACGCATTGTATTTTCCTCCAATGCTTCCAGTTTGAGTTGGAACAAAAAGATACATGTGCACCAACTGTAATGCATCAGTTGTTGAGAGTTCACCGATTGATTTAAAACAAGATTTATGTCTCTTTCTATATTGGCAAGGATCACAAACTTTAGAAGAATCGAATCTACGCTCTGGTAGATCCTTAAACAGTTTCTTCTTAGAGAGTTTACATAAGTTCCTAAGATTATAGTGACCTAATCTTCTATGCCATAACCAGGAATGATCTTCCATTGAAATTAATCAAGGTAAATCTTGGCTCCTAAGGTATTCTAAGTTTAATGTGTAAACATTCTCTTACCTATCGGCTGAGAGAATGAACTCTTCCTTTGAATTGTGTACTAAGCACTTATCATTCCTAAAATTTACAAGGTAACCTTCTCACATAATTGACTTATGCTAATGAGGTTGTTCTTAAGACTCTTAACAAAAAAAACGTTTGAAATTAATGATTTTCCAAGAAGAACAATATTACTTATACCAACAATTTCTCCCTGAGCATTATCTCCAAAAGTTACTTTTCCTCCTTTCGTCTTGATAATCTTTTCAAAATAGCTTTTGTTACCAGTCATGTGCCGGGAACATCCACTATCCATGTACCAAGTATTTTTGTTGGTACTTCCTTCATTTTCCTGAAAATAAGAAAAGAATTAGACTTTCGGAATCCAAAATGGTTTGGATCGGAGATTTTAATATAACAATATTTTAGGAACCCGCATCTTCTTAGAGATACAAGCCTTATGAAAACCTAGAAATTGGGTTTTGTTTAAAGAAAAATTCATTTCCCACTGACCACCACAATGACACTTGGTAAAAAATGGGGCACATTGAGGAACAAAATAATTGTTACTAAAAGTTGGTTTTGTATGGGTATAACCAAATCCGAATTTGTTTCTTAAAGGTCATATTTGTGAATAAATCTTATCAAAATTTTCATCACCATAATTAAAGTCTGACAAACACTTATTTAAGGAAAAAATTTCATACTTGAGTTTTGTAACCTAGTTTTTATCTTCAAAATTTTTAGATTTAGAACTAGATCTAGGCTCGAAAACACATTTCTTGGAAATTACATTGTCTAGATCATTACAAAGTTTATTCTTCTCAGAATTAGCTTCCTCAAGACTTTTTGAAATACCTTCAAAATAAGCATTTTTCCTATCCAGATATTTAGAAAGATATAATATTTCCTTAGTAAGAATAGTATTCCTAGCGTTTTCCTTATCATGTTTTTTATTGAGTTTAGAATTCTCAATATCAAGAAGTTCAGCAAACCTAGAATCTTCTTCATAGGTAGGTAAAGTATTTTCTTCTTCAGAAGAGGATTCTTCATCTGAATAATTATAATATTTACTGTCATTAGAATTTATAGAAACATTGGTCAATGATTCAGCATTATGTACCTTAGCCATGAAGAAATGATTGTTAATAGGTAATCTGGCTATAAGACCAAGATTCTTCTATCCAGAAGATTCATAATCAGAAGATTCATCTGAAGAGTCTCCACCACTAGCACTCTAGGTGTCATTAGCTTTCAGAAAATTCTTATCATTGGCTTTATAATACTTATATTTGTTCCTTTCAGAATACCTATCTTTTCTTTCTTTATTTTTGAGCGAAGGTCAATCCTGTCTAATATGTCCAGCTCTCTTGCTTTCATAACAAGTAACATCTCAATCTTTCATATCTTTCCATTCCTTTTTCTTATACTTGGATTGGAAGTTTCTCTGACCAGATATCTTGTTCTTCCTTCGAGCATATTTTGAAAACTCATTCTCTGAGACTTCACTATCACTAGATTCTGATTGGATAACAAAATTCATAGACTTGGATCTATTTACTCTCTCAGGAGTCTTAGCTTTCAAATGATTTGATGTTGTTGTAAAAGCAACAGTACCATTTCCATTTTTCTTCTTGATGTTGTTAGCATCTCTCTTCATTCTTGTTTCATGTTGGAGAAGAGTTCCAAATAGTTCATCTAAGGAAATTTTAGTTACCTTCCTATTCTCATTAATAGCTGTTCTCTTTGATTCCCACTCATTGGGAATAATATCAATTATCTTATCCACCAGAGCTTCATCATCCATACCTTTCTCTCCCATATATTGAAAGTTGTTTACGATAGTCATAAACCTTTGTTGAACATTACAAATGGGTTCTCCATAAGGAAAATTGAAACCATGATATTCTGCTCTCAACATAGCTCTTCTTGTCTCAATCACTTTATATGTACCAAAATGTGAGACTTCACGTTTCTTCCATATGCAAATAGTTGTTTCACAAAAAGATATTTGGCTGTATATATTCCTAGTCATTGAACATAGTAGAGTATTGTGTACCTTTTAGTTTAATTGATAATCATGCTTCACTTGGTTTTTGAAAGCACTAACTTTCTTATCAGGAATTTTATAATCTCCAGTAAGCATAACGAAATTTTCTACTCCAGTATTGATAAAAAAATTATTCATTTGATCTCTCCCGTATTCGTAATCATTGCCATCAAAAATTGGCGGTCTTTTAGGATTTATATTGTCTATGGATCCAACATTTAAACATTCCATCTCTATGAAAATCATTGGCAACCAAACTTGTTAGTAAGAAAAGTTCGTAATCAAAAATTTCGGAGTGAACATGTTCAGAATGAATAAGTTTGGAATGAAAAAGTTCGGAACGAAACTAACTTTCTAAGAAAGGATGAAGAACAATGAAAAAGTGAGCAAGAAAAACTTATATGTGAGTATAAGTGTTTCAGAGACCTCCTCTGATACCAATTGTAGGATCGAAATAATTATGTAGATGCTCAATATACAAGAGGGGGGTGAATTGTACACTTTAAAAATTTTATTAAACAAGGAAAGACCTATGTTTAACAAAGATAAACTAGGAAAATTCACAACACCTCTTACACAAATTGGAGAATTGGAACAAGGTATGATGTTACAAACTTCTAGTTCTATGCACTTTCATAAATCTAGAAAGTGATTCTGAAAACAGGTTCCCGAAATATGGATCCAGAAATTGAAACATAACCAAAGATTACAGTATGAGATTTTACCTTAATGTGTATAGAATCTAAATGAATCAGATTACAAGTGCAAGAAAATAAAATAAGATTATAAATTCCTTACAATACATTATGTAGCGGAAAACAAGTAGTACAACTACAAGTAACAAACAATAACTCTTTTAACCCATAAATAAGGGTATCCAACAACCTTGGATAAAGGTCCCTTGATTTATACTTCCAAGCAAGTCTGTCTTACCCACACCAGGGTAATCCCTCGATACAAAGATCGGAGTCTCTATCTTGAAATCCCCAAAAGCCCTCAACTTCAAGGTAGTTGGAACATCTGTCTTCCTCAACAAGGAACTCATCGAACTTCAAGGTAGTCGGCACCTCTATCGTCCTATCCCGATAATCCCTCGAATGTAATCACCAACATTCGGAGTCGCACGATGCAATATGAACGAGAAGTTCAGTATGCAAAAAGCATGAAAAGCTTCTCTCTCTAGAAATCACCGTAACAGTGTGTGGTCTCTAGAGTGATCAACTTTTTTTTGAGTACTTTCAAATGATCTCTTATTTGTAGGCTTGGTTGGAACGATCGGCTCCCTTCTCCAACGGTCATACTTTCCTTAAAGTTCAGAGGGACCTGTACACGTGTCACTCAACCAACGGTTTGTTAGAAACAGAATGGATGACATCGTTTTATAACACAACTTGTATAACTGAATGCACAACATCATTTTCTAATGAAACAAGTGTATGCATAAGAGAAACTAGAATTCAGAATTTAAGAAAATAATAGTTCGAAGTCTAACCAAAATGGAATTTGGAGTCTATAATAAATAGAATATTCGGATTCTGTTTTAGGAATTCAGAACCTGAATTCTGTGGGAATCTGGAGTCTAAATTTCTAAGGAAATTCAGAGTCTGGTTTCAACATGATTCAGAATATGAACTTATACAGTTCGGAGTCGAACTTATACAGGTTTGGAGTCGAACTCATGAATGTTTGGAGTCGAGCTTGTAAAAGTTCAGAGTCAAACTTTATAAAATTTTGGAGTCAAACTTATTAAAGTTCGGACTAGAACTTATAAATGTTCAGATTCGAACTTATAAAAATTTGGAGTTGAACTTATAAAATTTTGGAGTCTAGAATTTGGAGTTAAACTTTGTTAGAGTTCGTATCCAGAATTCGGATCCTAAAAACAGGATGCTTCATACCTTAGCATTATATGATTCTGAGGTTTTGGGTATGAATCCGATTTTTATACTAAAGAAAAAATATTTCTATATATAAGAAAAATCTAGGTTGGGGTAAATTTCTTTAAGGAAGGAAATTTTCCTTATAGAAGTAAAACATAGATTTACATAGGTATAGGTTGTTTGTGATTTTCAAAACAAGAAGGAATGGAAAATTCATAAGGAAAACCTTATTGACTCAACAAAAAATAGATCATGAGAACATCTAGTGGATATATGAGTATGTGAGGTATCCTAATCTATATATGAATTATGATCTTCTCTAAGATTCTATAAAATAAGTGTGTGTGCATCCTTCTATTTATGATATTAATCACCATCCTTGTCCAATAAGAAAAATATAAAGATCATATCTTCACTGATTCCATGCCCAACAACAGAGACCAATATCTCTTTATGAGAAATACTCTTACCACATTTCCCTTACCAAGAGTATATAAAACCATTAAGTAGTATTCATTGAGTAATTATATCTATTGTCTCAATATCATGTTATTATTTTTCAGGGATAATATATAATTGAGACTATTGGTGTTATAGTAGATGGTACATCGATCCACCATCCGGTATTGTATCCACACTTTTAGGGTGAAGACTACCACCACTAACTTAGGACCACGGGTCATCTTGTTTTAATGTTACGGTCTCAACTAAAAATACCCATATGTAATAACATCCTCCTTTTTAATTAGAAAAAAAAGCATTTTTGACATCATGGCATCATAGAACACTATAAACATGACACCCTCCTCTAGAAATCGCTATATTGTTGAGATAATCAATCAACAATTCATCTCTTAAAAAAATCTATTCTCACCTTTCCATAAAGAAAATTGGTTTCTTAATTTCGGTTAATGAATGAAAATTTTATTTCACTATAGAGAAATTAGTTATAGAGCTCTAATATTACACCACCAACCTATGGAAACTATGCACCTTGGTATCATGCTTTGGTGGATCAAATACTAACACTACCTTAACCTTCACTAGGTACACCTCCAATCCTACATTTTTGATGAAGTGTCCCTTGAAATGGACCTTGTGAATTTAAAACATACACATTGAGATATTCTCATAAATTGGGTTATCACAAAGTGTGTCATGGACCATCTTAAAATATCTCTCTTGATCTGCCTAAATTATTATGTAGAATATGATATCATTAATAAATACCACCACAAACTGGTAAAATAAAGGACAACTTATTTGAATCAACATCTCCATAAATAGAAATTGGGAATTAATAACACTGAACGAAATAACCAATTACTCATAGTGACCATAACAAAATTTGAATGAGGTATTTTGTATATTCTCATCTCGTACCCATTTCAGGTGACTCCTTGATCTAATGTCAATCATTGAGAACCATCATACCCCTCTCAAATTTTTTAAGTGTTAATTAATACTCAATAGTGGATATGTATTCATCACTATAACTTTATTCATGAATCATTAATAAAAACATGTCCTCATGCTCTTATATGACTTATTTGTGAACAATATTGGGATTTATTATCATAAAAGCACTGTTTCTCACAAATCCCATCTCTTACATGGCCTCTAATATCACCCTCAGCTCAAAAAGATATACTGAATCTCTATGAGATGATGGTGAAGATATTGCGGTCATATCAGGGTGTAAGACAATGATTAATTCAAGATATCGATTGGGTTGTAATCCTATTATTTCCTCAAGAAATGTTTTCTCATAATTTTCCGCCACCATAATGAACTAGTAACATATTTAACCACATCTCTAAGAGTCATTATATATGAATGATGATAAATCAACTTCACTCTCATATGTCTATGACTATTTTTCTCCTATAGTGTATCCTTTTCACTGAAAAATGGAAAACCTCAATCCAACAATAGTGACCCAACATATCCTATATCCCAAATATTAAATTTGGGCATCTACAATGGATATCCAGTCCATACCTAATATAAATTCATAAGGCCTCATCGTAGTTGTAATGTGATCTCGTATGAATATCTAACCTCCAATCATTATGTCACACTCTTGGAAATAGTTTTCAATCACTGAGTCACCTCCTATCATAGTCTCCATGCACAAGGGTCATGGAAAAGGCTTAGTCATAATTTATAATTCTCGATCATGATATGTGGGATTAAAGGAATTATTCAAAACTATGTCTATCATTTCTCAAATGTTGTATAAAAGACACATATAGTACCTCATATCATTCAAAGATCCTTTGGTTCATAGGCCTAAATAGAATTTAGCTTGCCTCATAACTGACCACTAGCTTCTGGAACCAGGCATGAACCTCTAGGGTGTGGTTGTGGAAATCGATCAAACAAATCGCCACCTCCTCCTTCTATACCAAAATCGATAACATGTCTACTTCCATATAGACCAACATAATCCAACATATACAAATGCATTTGTGATTCCTCGACCATATACCGATCATATGTGTGATTGGTTGTACAATCCCATGAAATAATTCCTCAACCATTGAAGGAAAAACACCACCTTTCCCTCGGCTAACTCATTCCATATTTACAGACATGCACCACTGATCCTATTTCCAAGGATCCTATCCTGAAGCGTATTACATTTCTTGATCCATTTGACTACTATAATCTACCTATTAACTTGGTATCTGCTCTTGGGTTCACACTACAAGGATCTACTGTTGATGCAATATCTAACAGTATTCTCTCCACCATTATATCCCTCTCTTGAACTCCATAAAATTTGAATGAAATGAGATAACTCCTATTCACTACTATCATACTGTATGAACCACATGATGTTCATTCCTTTAATAATAGATCTTGCACCATATCCATAGAGTATAATAAGGTATTATAATGACATGAATAATACACAACCTCAATCATACTTCTATAATATATATTTAATAGATCATGTATGTGCAATGATCAGAACATGGTATCCTGTAACACCTCCCGAAAGAGATTATCAAATTATTACCTGGACTGTGATGAATTATGATGTGTCTAAGTCACTAAAACCCACTACCATAGATCCAAGATCTGATGAAGACTCACCAAAATGAATTTTATATGATTAATAGGTGTCCTCTCAAGGAAAAAACTAGACTTACTGCCTTTAGAAAGTCTGTAACTACCAGGGGTCCTTGTTCAACATAGAACACTTATGGTATCTAACTCTAGAAATAGTATACTGAAAACAACATTTTAGAGTCCTTAGATGGAACTAATTGTTCAAGGTACCTATAAATAGGTTGTCGTATAGCTGGTAAACAAACCGAAGATACTATATCTATTAAATACCCCAATACCTAAGCCTTATCACATAACAGACCATCCCTACAATCACATATTTGAATCCTGCATGGATATCTTCAGGGATGTTTCATAAAATATATAATGATGTACCAAGTTCAATTAGAATATTTTTGTAGATTACTAATGAATGATATATAAACTAGAACCCACTCATATAAGACTCACATAACAATGTTTTCCCTATAACCAATGACTTCATGTAAATAGTCAAAATGTAGGTGATCAATGTCTTGTTGTATGGATTCTTTGGCCACTGCACCATCATTGGTGTCCCTTTACAAAAATATAATCTAAATACACCTTACACTATAGATAAAAACACAATCCAAGAAGTTATTATTGATGGGCATACAAGATGTTATTATTGATGGGCATATCCCCTAAAAACTCACTGGTCACTGAATTCCTCAATACATAGATTAGGGATCACACCCGAAGTAAAAAAACAAAAACAGTTATAAAAAATTCATATAGTAATTGAAATAAAATTACAATTATGGTTTTGGAAAACATATTCACTTTCCACTAGTTTTATTATATCCTATAAAATTTAATATACCATTAGGCATTATAACCATTGGTAAAATATACATTGAACAGTGATCATATTATTAGTAATAATATTAGTTTTTGATCATGCCAATTGACATAAACAAAAGAAGCAATGGCTTCCACCAGTAGGATAATACCATATGAATCCCATTTATCATAGCGTCTAAGGGAGATAAAATCATATTGATTCTCCATTATCTTATATTTGGTAGTGATCCATCAACTAAAATATGAGTGAAAAAAAATTAAATAAAAGTTTAGTGTCATCATGATTGTGGACCAAACAATGTATTTCAAACCACCCCAAGACAATATAACCCTCACACTCCTTTCCCTTTAGAAATTTAATAATTTAATTAATAGATATGTAACAAGACACTAATAATATTAATAACTATAATTATGTTCAAATTTTATTCTTTTTTTATTACATAATAAATGTTTTTCTATATGATAAAACGGAAATCTTTTTTGGGAAATATGAAATTTCAATTTAGTCATTAATTTCAATGAATTAATGATGTTTTATAATATGTTTTATTTTATTTGAATATTAATATTTTATAATGTTATTAAAATATAAATGATAATAATGTTTTTATGAATACAAATGTAATTTTTAAAAATGATAATAAATAGTTATTGTAAAAAAAGAAATTATTACCAAATAAATGCCGATTCTTAATTTAAAAGTTATAATTAACACATATATATATATGAAAATTAATTTAGAAAAATAAATATATTTTTTGGAATAAATAAATAACATTTTTATAATGGTTAATTTTTCATAATTTTCAGAAACAATCAACTTTTCGACTTAAAAATAAATACTATATAAAATATGGTTGTAATTAAAACATCATAAAATCCAAAATGATATGTAATATATTAATGACTAAATATATTTTTAAAAATTAAAATAATATTATTTTTAGGTGATTTGATTAATTTTGTAAGTCATTAATGAATCCTAAATACCCTATATAGTATTTTAATGTCCTAAAAATATTTATTTATGAACATCACACACTTACCCATCACCATGTATTATATATTAATGTGTTTGGACCATGATAATATAAAATAAAAATGTACATCCAATTTTATAGAACCCATGGGAAGTTTTTTTAGGTTTTTTGTTTTGATTACTTTATTATATAGAGTCCAAAACCTATGTTTGGGAAATAATAAACAACTCCCCTCTATTCCCCATTATAATAACATTCAATATATCATTACTCTTTATACAATATCTTTTGGGTAGATCCTTAATATTCTCTCCCCAAACTATTTTCATCCCCATGTACCTTTAAGATCCCAAGAATATCCTCCAAAAATGTATGAATTTCCCTCTCATGGAAAGGGGCCACTCTTTCATCTTGTCCATTCAAGCATCTTATTATTTTCATTCATTTTATTTAAAATTTATAATTATTAGATATATTTGTAATCATCACTTAAACATTAATATTTCTTTTCAAATTGTTATATAAAAATTTCTCACATATTAAAACATTTTATTAATCTTTATGAATGGCATTATATTGAAAACTTTCAGTACAATTTTTCCACCCCAACCAGTTTTATTATGAATATGTTTTGTATTTCCACTAATGTGTATTAATATAGACATATATATATTTATATTATTGGGTAATTTGATGAATTTATTCCCCAACCCATTACCATTTATGGGATTAGAGAGTGATCCTAATCAATTTTTGTATTTTTCCAACATGTAATGACATCTTGCAGGTTAGACATAACATATGGTTGTGGTATCATGTTTATTATTCTTTAAAAATTCAATGTTTCCTTTATTTCATCATAATATATCAGGACTATTAGTTCATGTTTATGATTCATACCCCTATTTAGTCCCATTGATATTCCTATTTTCTAAAATGTAATATTTTATTAATTTTATTTTGTGTCTATTCCCCTAATGGGTTTTTCACTCACATATTTCTTTTTTATATCCCCAAGGATATCCCATAAAGTTATAAGTACAATGGAATTATATTATCATGTCATAGATGTTTTTAATAATTTTTATTTACAAATTGTTTTTATGATTTTTTTAATGGACCTAATTACCCAAAGAAACTAGACATCATGATATTATTGTAATTTTTATGTGTCTTTCTCTATAGTAAATCCTGATTTGATGTATAATAAATAAAAATGTTCTCATCATTGGTATCAAAGGAGTGTTTATTTATTTATACATCATGGATTTAGAAACACCATAAAAATACTTATGGACAAGACTAAATTAATTAATTTTTTCCTAATTTTTTGTAAATCATAGAGTAATTGTTTTTCTATTAAAACAAATCCATGAGTTGATAGTACATGTGCATGTGGATCTATATCAGATGTACATTGGGTTAACACTCGAAAACATTATATTGATGTAGACATGATTTAGAACTGGTTCATGAAATGTGTCCTTGACGCACACCTAGTTTAACAGTCCCATGGGATATGCCTCTCTAAATTCACATGTTCATTAAAAACAATTATTATGGAAGAAAAAATTTCCATAATTATTTATTTTTAAAAAAAATCATGGATAAAATAGATTAAACCTTATATTTTTATAATTAATTAATATATATCATTTTTCTATTATCCCATTAATATGAATATATTCTCTTCTATTTATTATGTAGAATAAAAATTTCCATCCCTATGTTTATATTGCATGATTTAAATGGTTAAAACTGAAATCAAAAAATGAATGATAGGGTAGTCGTCCTTCGTTCGATGTATTCCAGCATAACATGAATGTATTGTAGAAATAATCAATCACCACCACAGATCATTGGATTAACGTTTTCGGAGAAAACAAAAAATGGGGAAATTATTTCATCCCATGTATATAACTACCCCTATCAAAAATTTTTGGATGAACATCCCATCAACTCTTGGGATACTACCATTAGTGGTATTTCATTCAATTCATGGTATGGATTGGATTAAATTATTTATAGACAACATATATTTTCATGACAAGGAAATAAATGTCTATATCACAAATAATCCTCTGATTTTATGCAAGTCCAAGGAGGAGGATGAATATACTTTAGAAACAATAAGTAAAGAAGGAAAATCATTTCAACATGAGTTAGTATATCTAGATCTATAGGTTTATTATAAACAAATTATCATTCATGAAGACACACCCATTGTGAGGGAATACACTAATGTGTTTCTTAAAGAATCTCATGGTCATCCTCTTCGATGAGATGTTGAATATTCAACCAACATCATACAAAGGGAAGTTCAATTATTGAAACTCAATATATACTAGTTGTTGTGGAACAATAGAATCAGAAAAACAACTGTAGGATATTATAGATAAAGGGTAATTATGCCCATGGGATTTACCATGGTGTGTACTGATCCTCATCGTAAAACATAATGACCGAATGAAACACATTTTCATTGATCATTGAGATTTTAACGCGATCAAGATAAAGAAAATTTACCCTCTTTCTGAGATTAATGACTTGATCAGTCAGCTATATGGAGACCAATATGCCTCCAAGGTGTATTTTTGTTTAATTTATTATCATGTAAGGGTAAAGAAGTTGGATATTTACATCACTACTTTTAATAAAAGGTACATGAACCATGTGATCATAGTAATACCATTAAAAATCAAAAATGCTAAAAAAATATGCATGGAAATGATGAATAGAGTATTTAGAGATTTCCGTGAAAAATATCTGGTAGTCATAATAGATGATATTATTACAGACTCTCAAAGAATGTATGATCATGAGGACTAATTGATCATTGTGCTAAAAACATAATTAAGGGATAATCATCATGAAAGTACAAGAAATGATATTTCTTGTTTAATTAAGTCTCATTTATGATGTATATTTTCATGAGAAATGTTAAATATGTATACCCTTAAAAGATATAAGCAATTGAATGATGGACAAGACAAACCATTAACAGAGGAATCCAATTTTTTATTATTTTGGCTATGTTTTATCGATGATTTGAATGATATTAACCTTAATATGCATACACTCAAACAAAGATAACACAGAAGGGAGTCATGTTATTTTGGAATAATGAATGTGGAGAGATATTCGAGGAGTTTTAAAAGAGAGATTTCACTACACCGAAACTTATTCTACCCAAATGTGGGGAACACTTCATTGTATACCATAATTCATTGAATTATGGAATAGATGGTTTGTTAATTAATAATGAGAAACTAACGACCTATGACTCATGGTAATTGAAGTATCATGAACTAAAATATCCATTTCATTATCTTAAAATGAATGTAGTGATATTATTATTTAAAATTTTGTTAAATTATATCATTGAGGAGAACATTGAAATATATACAAATTATAAAAGCCTTATGTATATATTCACATAGAAATAGAGGGTTATGGGTTAGGGAAGATGGTAACGGATTGTTATGGAATATGACTGAATAATCAATTACCATAATAAGAATGAAAATAATGTGGAGAATTATATTTTTATTAAAATCCAAAACATTTAACATTTTTTAGAATTAAAATGAATAAATATTTTTTTACATGAAAATGATATAAATTTGAATCATAAAGGAAGGATCATCATGAATGCTTTAAAAAATTAATTTTAAATCATTACTTTTAGAGAAGACAAAGGATGATCAAGGATACTGACTAGAAATTAAGAAGAATGTTGAAGTTATAAGATAAGGTAAATAATTATATTTCAAAATTAATGAATAAGGAATTATAATATAATAGTCACAACTAGGCATATAATAAAATCCTATGTTAATGAATGAGTAGTTGGTTAATTAAAATAGCTCAACCTTTTCCATCCGTCCATGAAGCCAAATTATGTATTGAGATCACTGAGAGAAATAATTGTGGGGAAATATAATGAATGAGTTCGTAAAATATACATTAATGTGTCTTGTATATTAGTATGAGATGAATGAAATTAATAATAGGTGTTGATGGAACCATTACCCATACCTATAAAAAAATGGAAAAAATAACCATGGACCTTATCACTGGTCATTTGAATAAATCAAAGGGAAATAATGTTATATTGTAACTCCCTAACTCTAGTTACCCAGAGTCAGTGCATTATTACATAACATTGGCATGATCACAAAAGATGAAGTCTTGAAAGACCGATTAGTTTAGTAGACTTGGATGTACTAGATACATTCATAAGATTTACATTACATCCTAAAATGGAAAACTACAATAACATTGTTTCCATGGTCAACATTGATATACCAAATACTATCCCTGCAAGTCAGTTATAATATATTTATTTTCATCCTGGGAAAAATAAAACATAGAACGGGTTGAGCTCAGATGATTAGTAATGATAATAATATAGCAGAAACATTCATAAATAAGCATAAACATTTATGGAAATGTAAACAACAAAAACAAAAGCCTTTTAAACATGAACATCAACAAAATATGGAAAAGATAAAATAAGATAATTCAATTTACTTATTCACATGGATATTCCACTGGTCGAATAATCACATGAAATATCAATAGCCACTTTCCTAATGATGGAATTCATAATTCCAGACTTTCATAACCAAGTAGATAAGGCCTTGTGCCAAGACTATAAATAATATTTTCTCACAGAATTGTGCCAATACACTAGTTTGTCACATAAGATCTACCGATTCATCGAGGAGATATAGTGGGCTCCACCCATCACATACTATGTCCAATGAATTCATCATATGAATAGATTTAAACATAATATAAACATCTGTATTATGAATATCTTATGAAATGTCAATACTTTATCCATAAACCATGAATGGTATAAAAATAAATCATCCACGGTAAACCATATCACAAAACATTCAATACAGTATGGATGTTTTGATTCATAATAAATCAACTTCAAATAATCATAGAATCTATCAAAATACGTTGGCATAGGCAATAACTCTATCATTTCACATAAGGACACAACCATGTCCTTTTTTCGATGCATTGCTATAAATAACAAACCTATCATTCCCCAATGGTAGAGTCAAGATAGGATAATTGGCTAATCTTCTCTTCAATTCTTCAAAAAAATTCACACACTTTTGTCAAAAAAAATATTAACCCCTTTTCATGTGATCTTTGTTAATGGGTTACCCTACTAGGGAAAAGTTTGGATGAAATGCTGATAATAACCTTCAAAACCAGTAAAACTGTGTACCTCAGTTATACTAGTTGTTTCTGGCCATTCATGGATTGACTTGGTCTTTTAAGGATCAATAGATATTCCATCCATAAAGATAATATGGTCATGAAAAGAAATATCCTGAAGTGAGAATTCACACTTGCTACACTTCCAATATAATTGATGCCTTCTAAGGGCTTTCAGGATATTGTGCATGTGATTTTAATGATCTTTGTGTATTTTGTGGTATACCAAGATATCATCAATAAATACCACTACAATGTCATCATGATATTCCTTGAAAACTGTATACATTAGATCCATCAAGGTAGAGGGTGCATTAGTCCATCCAAAAGGCATTATTGTAAACTCGTAATGCTCGTATCTAGTTCGAAATGTTGTTTTTCGGATGTCTTCATTCTTTGTAGACAATTGATGATATCCAGATCGAAGGTCAATATTTGAAAAGTATTGAGAACCATGAAGTTGGTCGAATAAATAATCAATGCGAGGTAGAGGATACTTGTTCTTTATGGTTATATAATTGATCTCCCTGTAGTCAATGCACAAACTCATAGATCCATATTTCTTATTAACAAAAAGTGAACAGGCTCACCATTAGAGAAAAAATGGGGTGATTAAATCCCTTGTTACTCAATTTCGTTATTCGTTTCTTTAGTTCCACTAATTCCACAGTTTCAATTCTATAAGGGGTCTTTGATATGGGCCTTAAACCAATAATTAAGTCAATGGAAAACTCAATTTCTCATTTTGGAGAATGTACAGGTAAATATTCTGGAAACACATCAAAATATTATTTAATAGTAGGTACATCCTCTATTTGAACATTACTTTTATCACCCACAGTTATTTCACTCTCTTCCTCTACAATAATTGAATTTAGTTGAGCTACTAGGGGTGGATTTAGATAATAATTTGGTGGTGACGATTATGCTATAATGATAAGGTGTTTTTTCTCATCGTCATCAAAAATAGTAACCTCCTTCTTCTTATAATAAATTTTTTCATCATGGCCTGAAATCTAATCCATAGTGAGAATTATATCAAATTTAATCATGGGTATGATGATGATATCAGTAGATAAAGAAATATTATATGACCTAATGGGGACTGATTCACAAAACATTGTTGCAATAATAATTTCCATAGGAGTTTTGACTGACAGCACCCTTGTTAAATCAAATTCAAAAAATCTAATTTTCTTAACAAACTTGTAAGATATGAAACAATGCGATGATCTAGAATATAATAAGTCATTTGATAAACTTGAGGAAACCATTAAATTTCCTTCCACTATATCTTTCAGAGCTTCAACCTCTGCAGTAGTGATATAATAAGCTTAGTCTTGATCCCTTGGCCTTTTCTAAGGTAATTTCCCCTTATTCTTGGGACATTAATTTGCATAATACCCCCTTTCTCTACAATTTTAGAATTCAATATTGACAACCTCTTTCTTCACCTAGAAATCACGAGCTTGGTGGCCTTATTCAACACACTTGGAACAGACTCCCATTCCTTTCAGGGATGTACCTGGTTGTTTCTTCCAAAATTTACTACAGCATGGATATTTAACTTTTCCCTTCTTCCCCTTATTTCCATTTCTAGAGTGTTTTGAAGATGACTTCTTCTCATGCATTGCATTATTAACATAAGAATTAGAGAATTCATTTTCTATCTTGATAGCACATGAGACAATATCTTTACAAGACGATAAGGATTGTGATACTAATGTTCAATAGATAAATGGTTTTAACCCATCAATAAAATTATCAATCATAATTCTTGGGTTACGTATATAATCTAAAACATGCCTCCCTATCCTTGTAATGTTATCCTCATACTTTGCGACATTCTCATCCTTCTGTTTCCTCTGAATCTGAAATTTACATTACATATCTTTTCGATTTTCATGAGGAAAGTATTTTTCTATGAAAATTTCTTTAAAATCCCTCCATTACATATTTTATACTTCATTATCTTCCTTTGTGTTCTGAATCAATGACCACCATTGATCAGCATCTTCAGTGAGGTGGTAAACTACAATGACAACTATTTCCCTTTTGCTACTCCCCAAGGCGTGGAATATTTTGTCTAAATAATTTATCCATTGCTCAACTACTAGTGGAATTTTACCCCCATTGTATATTGTTTGTTGTTTCCTCATGAATTGATCAATCATTGATCCTCAACGCTGCGGATTAGGGAGCTCCATATGGGTAAGGTTATTATTCATAACCGGAGTGAGTTGTCCTAGTATAGTGATTAGCTGATCAGCACTGGTTTCATCCCTAGCTCCACTATAATTATATTGGTTATGAGGTAAATCCGTACATGGAGTGCATGCACTGATATTGTTTCCATTCCTTCCACTAGGTCCCATTTCTATACAATGGAATAAAATAGATTATTTTATGAATCGAAATACATAATTCCAAACTCATAAAATAATTAACATAAATTGAATAGTTAATAGATATAATCCATAATCATGAAAATGTTTTTTTGAGAAAGTATATACCTATACACCCTACATAATGTTTTGTAATTAAAATGATAATTATCCTAAGTATATCCCTTGGGAGTTTCATAACCAAGAGTGCATCAAGGCCCGTTGTCATGCACTAGTTCCCATTTGAATCTAGAACAAAGTGGTGTTTTCGGGTTTTACACCTAGGTACATCTGTCCTAGAGACGTCTCAACCTGCTCATATTTAGACATGGATGTATTTCATGGAAAACTCACAAAATATCTACAATACCAAAATTTTAGAATGTTCTTCTATACTAATCCATAAATTTTATCATAGTGTAATGTCCTCTAATTAGAGTTTTTCTAAATCTAGATTCCAGAGATTGTACTAAACTTCCTCTGATACCAACTATAACGCCCTAAACCTAGTTACCCATAGTCGGTGCATTATTACATAACATTGGAATGATCACAAAAGATCATGTCTCGAAAAGCAGATTAGTTTAATATCCTTGGATGTACTAGATGAATTCATAAGGTTTAAATTACATCATAAAATGGAAAACTAAAACAACATTGTTTTCATGGAGAAAATGGTGATCCCATAGACAATCCCTGTAGTTCATTCATAATATACATCTTTGCATCACGGGAATAATAAAACATAGAAAGGAGTGAGCTCAGATGCGTAGTAAGGATAACAATATAGAGAAATATTTCATAAATAAGCATAAACATTCAGAAAATTTATAAGACTAAAACAAAAGACATGTAAACATGAACTTCAGAATAATAATGCAAAGATAAAATCAAATAATTCAATTTACTTATTCACATGGATATTCTATTAGTCGAATGATCACATATAATATCAATATCCACTTTCATAATGATGGAATAAATAATTCTATACATTCATAACCACGTAGTCTAGGCCGTGTTCCAAGACTAAAAATAAGATTTTGTCAAGGCCATGTGCCAAGAAACTAGTTTGTCTCATAAGACCTACTGATGCATCATGAAGTTATAGCGGGCTCCACCAGTCACTTACCAAGACCAATGCATTCCTCGTATGAAAAGTTTTAAACATAACATAAACGTTCATATTAATACAAGTATAAAAAATCACAACTTTATCCATAAACCAAGAATGGAATAAAAATAACACATCCACGGTCAAACAAATCACAAAACCTTCAATACTATGTGGATGCTTTTTATCATAATAAATCAACATTAAATAAGCATAGAATCCATCAAAGTTTATTGACATATATGAAATCAAAACCATTTTAGAGAAATATCACTTTCTATTTTGAAAACATTTAAGAGTCATATAATTATTAATAAAACATTTATTATAAAAATATTCATATAAGATATTAAGGGATTCTTCGACGATGTTATAACCACTGAAAATTTCTGCACCTGCCGTATATGTTAACAAAACATTCTTACCTTAATTTTGTTGAAAACGTCATATGGCACATTGTTTGGAAAACTACAGAAAGATTCCGTTCAAAACAATTTTAAAAAAAGTCAAACAAGGGTATAAATGAATTTAACCCATAGTCTAATAAATATTAAAAATTATTTGAAATACATTTTTATGAATCATGTATGAGGATTTTAAAGAGGTCCTAGTAGATATGTATGTAAAAACAATCTCGGATAATAAAGAGATTGTGAAATTAACCCTTCCCTTGTACTTTGACTTGGTCGAGGGTAAGTTAACATATTTTATATTGGTGAAATTATTTTTATTATATTATACATGAATAATATAAATTATTATGATATCATATATGATCTTTCAACATGACATTGTTAATAATATCATAGTATTATCGTCGTTTCAGGTGTTAACTGATTCATTTTCCTTTATATGATTTGTTATGTAAGTCAGATTTTTTATGGATAGGATGTATCTAATTCATATCCAGAATGATATCATGTCTTTAAACATTATTTTTAATCATAAAATGAAAATTATCCTTGAATTGATACGATGGGGAATGAATGTCATCGCGTTCTTGGAGACGGTAATCCATATGTATGCATGAGTGACAATTTATTTCATCTTGATATTAAAATAATATATAATTAGATGTTATATCATATATAAATAATCATTATCAAGTTATACTTATTATTTAAATAAATTACACATCATTATTATATCCATCCAAATAATAATGTATTGAATAACAATTACACCACGATGTGGAGACGGTAACTCGTAGGTATGCACGTATGGTGACATGTCATTCAAAGTATGGATTGAATAATGAATGTGGTTGTACCATATTTATAATAACATCACAGTATATAGAAGATAATAGGGTTATTGTTTTATAATGGAAGCAAAAAAAGAAAGAGGAAGTAGAAGAATAAAGGGAAAAAAAGAGGTTATGATATATTTACCTCTTCTTTGGGTTCTTCTTTTTGATTTGATCAAATGGGGTCCATATGATAGATTTATGACTACATAAATTCTTCTAGGATTAAGGGAGGACATTTTAGAGTGTATTTAGTCAAGGGTTGGCCGATCTAGATGACTTTGATGGTGTGAATTTGAGAGAAGGGGAAGTGCCCATTTATAAAAGGGGTGAGGGGCACCATAGGAATAACTAGAAATACAATTTTATAATAATATCATTTATCATTTCTAATGGCTCCATTGTGTATTATTTATAGATTAATGTTGTGATGGGTCGAAAACCTCTCAAAAAATAGTTTTTAGACAGGTTTTGGTCAATATCTTAAACATATCTTTAAGATTAAACTATTAGTTAAATATTTTGGCATTTACCATGTCTCTTTGTGTTGTTATATTATATGGTAAATAAATATACAATATAATACCAATATTTTCCCATGTGGTTTATTAATGATACACCTATCATAATATAAGTCATTTGGATAAACCATTGATTTTTAGGAATATAATATCAATTAATAATATAAAATTTGTTTTTAAAACACTTTTTTGTCAATTTGGACAATATTTGGTATTTTGATTTTTCTAAACTCATAACAGCATTATTACTTCATAAAAAATTCATCTAACCTGCCTTAATATGTCATATTAACCTATAAAATTAGTTTAATTCATAAATAGTCTCAAAGTACATTTCTTTGGATATTTATAATATTAATTATTTTATTAGTTAATTAATTCTATAATTACTGCATCTTCATTGGGTCATAAAAAAATTATATACTTTAATCTCTAAAAAATATAAATAAAATAACATTATATAAGAAATCATTTTAGATTTCTCATTAATATTTATAGTCGAATTTTTATTTATTTGTAACCCTATATTAAAAATGTTTTAGTTATTGAACTTTTACTTTAACTCTTTTACCTATTCTTTGAATTAAATAATAATAAATGTCCTAATCTAATCAATATAGACCAAAGAGGTTTATATTTTATTCCTAAGGTTTTTTTGGATGAATTATACTTATACAATAGAATTATTACATGTTTTATGGTAATAATAATATCATTTTTACCCTTAATTACTCTATTTAATTTTAAGGAAATGAAATGGACATTTATAACAAAAATAATTTTTTCCAACTATTTATCAAAATATTATAATTTTCAAAGAATTCTATAAAAATAACTCTATGATTATTTTTAAATTATTTTTTCAAAAATATATTATATTTTTTCAAATACTTTTTTTTAATTAGAAGGACACAATGTTAGTAATGTGTTAAAAATGTTATCAAATGAGTTTTTATAAAAATACACTTCTGAATAATAAAACATTATTTAATATTATCACATATATGGGAAAACAATTAGACGTATAATAAAAAATATCCTCTAATATAAAATGTATATATTTCATCACATTAATTAATTTATATTTTAAAATTTAATTTATTGATAAAAAGTATTGCGAACATAATTTTATCTTCTCAAACAAAAAAATCATTTACTTTCAATTGATTTTTTTATTTCTATTTAATTCATAACCATTGAATTAATGTTATACACATGTAAACTATATACCATTAAAAATTTAGATTTTAATTCTCATACCCACCAATATGATGGCTATAAGATTAAAATATTGTTAAATAATAATATTTTTATGTTAGATATTTGTTTCTCTGAACTCAGTTTTTTGTGTAATATACAGAAAAAAATAATGATTATTTAAACAAATAATAAAATATCAGGTTATTAAGTTATCCCCCACCTAAATCATTTTATTACACACAATTTTAACTTTTTAGTGAGAATAAAGGGTTTATCATTTGGAAATCCTCATATAGAAAACCAACATTGAAAAAAAGGTTAATATATCATCCTTATAAACCGAGGGAATGTGAAATTTTGGCGATCTTTAAAAATAATATATAACTAAAACTACAAATTATGATAATATAAGTGTAATTTTAAAATATGGAAATGTATGGAATTTTATTTCCACATATCACTGGTCATATGAAATTTAATGGTCATGAGAATGTTAATGATAAGGAAACTGTAAACCAAATAGTTAAGAAAAATGGTATCAATTAATCAGAAATGAAAGTAAGAGAAAAATATTTATATTTCAATTTCACCTTCCAAATGTTGAATGACTTTATTTATAAAATTTACATAAATTATTTAGGTACATTTATTATGAAAAATATCATACTTTTTGTTCTTTGAATAATTTCCACTACATCTCTTACTCCTTGAAATGAGTATTCATGAAGCATTGTTCCTGATTCAATAACAAAAATTAACATTTAAGGAAACATATGATTTTTAAAATGATAGATTTTTATTCATCATATCTCATGTTATTTATATAAAATAAATATATCTAGAACATGTTATCAAATATGGAAATATACAATGCATTATTTTCTAAATCATCAATAAGAAATGCAATGTTCAACATAACCAATTCATTAAATAGTTGACCAAAATAGTCATACTAGGTCATTCTGACCAAAATTGAATATGATGGATTGAAATGGATTGATCTCACATCCTTGAGTAATAACATAATAGTCATACTAGAATAATTTTAGTCAAAATTAGTGTTTAATACAGAAATTATGATACCCTAATAATTTTCCAAAATAAAGTCACAATAAAATTTGATATGCTTCCAAAGGATAATTCCCTATTTATTATTTAACTATGCTATTATATAATAAAAAACTTCACTTCCATTTTAATTGCTTGTTCAACATTCCATAATGATATGATCAGAGTTTTATTCATATATGAAATTTTATTATTTCATTTGAGAATCAATGTAGAGGGAGATTATCAATGCTTATAATTACATCAAATTTCACTATTGATTGATTGATAAAAAAATTTAGAGATTGTTTATAAATATTGTAGCATAAAATTCCCAACTCTATAAGTGAGGATAAGTGTGTCAAAGTTATTATTAGTCACTTTATCTATTTTTATCACATAATACATACCTTGGTCCATTATTATAAGAGGTAGTTTGGGATTATTATCCTCATTATCCATTGGATTAAGACCTTAATTCACAAAATTCCTATAATCATTTTATCCATATGAAGGAATTACGGGTGTTTTATTTCTTCAATCACCCACAAAATTCCTTTTATTTAATGTATTATTCATATTATTTCGATATTAATTTCTCTATGAATGGGTTTCCCACACATCATACATATTCATACTTCTTTTATGGATATAGATCAGTCATCCATATTGAATTTTTTAAATATATGAGGTTAAAAATATTTTTTCTCTTCTTGTGATATGTGACTAGATATTCCACGAAACTCCATATTTCTTTTATTATAATAAAAAACAATATTGATATTTGTTTTCATATATAATTTGAGTTGAAATTAATCAATTTTTTCATATCATCCAATGCCACATTTATCTAATTCATTTTGATGATATGGTTTCAAACCAATAAAGAATGGATCTATTTTTACTATAGAGAATTGTTTAAAAAATATAAAATCATATTGTCTTCAATAATTCAAAAAAATATTAAAAATGTGTTCCTAATACTTATACTTGTGATCAAGGAATTATAAATTGATTTTTTACATTAAAGAAAAGTGATGTAGTTAGTGAAAAATATCCACTTAAACACATACCATCTAATGATTCTAAATTCATCGTCATTCAAAATATCTTAATAAAATTGCACCATTGATCGACGTCAGTGTATAAATGGTTAATTACTTGGGTAAAATTTTTCCTGGTATCATCACCTAAAATATAATGCATCTTTTCCATCACGTTCATCCATTTCTTAGAAACTACTGGATCAGAACACCCATAAATGGAGAGTGGAATTTCTCACATAGAGGATTCAATGGAATGTTTTCCTCCTTAGTAAATGTGTATGTTAAAATTGACATATGATATAACATCTATGTAAAAACCTCAACCCCAGTAACATGGAGCTGGTGCCTTAATTCAATAAATCGGCCTAAATATATGTGTCGAGTACCGAAGGACCAAACTATTTAGTAGACTAGGATAATTATTACATTAATTAAACTTATATTAAAATTAAAAAATATATGACATATATTTTACTTTGACATTGACATTATTATCCTAGTATAACTCAAATCTAAATAATAATACATATCTTGGAAGCCTAGGAATATAAAATATAAAATATAATAATGGAGTTACCTTAGATGATTAGTAAGGGTAGATTGTGTAGTGAGTGATATAGTAAATAATTGTAAACATTTTATAAAATTTTTAAAACAGAAACACAATCATTTTAATTAAAATATTGATTATATATATTTAATGAATAAATCAAATAAATCCATATAAATATTCCCCTATATATTATAATAGTTGAGTATTCACATGTACTATCAATTTATAAAATTATAATGAGGTTATTTATATTATTGGATATAATAAACCTACTAACAATGATATTGATAATACACCGTACATAAATGGGTAAAAAATCATACTAGTTTGTCTCATGACACGTACAAATGCGTCAATGGTCTATAGGGGGCCACAGCCATAAAATACTATGTCTAATGGATTTCTCATATCAATAGGGTGAAACATAAAAAATGTAAACATTCATTATAATCCAAGAATACGAAATGTTAATACATTAACCATAAACCATAAATTTTATAAAATTAAAATATCCACAGCCATACATATCATAAACCATTCAATACAATTTGATAGATTATATTATAAGAGTTCAAGTTCAATTATGTATAAATCCCAACAAAGTATTTGGATGGTGATGAAATTAATCTATTAAAATAATTAAAAACTTCTTGAGTGAAATTGACCTTTTATATTGATATTATTTAAAATGTAGTGAAAAAATATAAATATAAACATTTTTAGTGATGTGAAACATTTAAACTTGTAATGTAGGCTTTTCTCATTCCGTATAAGTTAAAAAAATAACATTCAATATCTATCTTGTTAGAAGGTCTATAATTTACCTTATTTTGAAAACAACAACAAGATTCCATTCAAAATAAAGTATTAAAATTAATACATGGTAAAAAAATATAATATTTTTTTTGAATAATGATAAGGATATTTTGATTTTGATTTTTATAAATCATTGAAATTGACGATAAATATTTCCCAGTAAAAATTATTGTTAAATAAAACTAAATAATAACGATATTTAAAAATTAACCCTTACATTGTACTTAACATTATTGGAGTTGTTGTTAACCACATTTATAATGGTTATATAAGTTTACTAAATTATAACAGAACTATATACAAATTTATGATATCATATATGATCCAATTATATCATTTTGTTAATAATAGTTAATTTTTACCATATTATCCTTAGTAAAGTGCTTCATTATATTATATATTGTTTTTCATTTATGTCATGTTTTTTATACCTAGGATAAATTTTAATCTTATGAAAAAATATATTTAGTTCATAAATATTATATTCTATCATCATATTATTTTTCTAATATTTCATGAATTTTTAATGGGGAAATTAAATTTCATTATATTGTGGAGATGGTAGGATGTACATATGCATGAGAGATTATTTCATTTCACTCGTTTTGGAAAAAAATGGAATTAGATGGCATTTTATTTATAAAAAATTAAAATGATTTCATATTTATTATTTATATTGATTATATCAATCATTATATGTAACCAAATAAATTATTTATGGATAAAAAATTACACCATAGTGTGGTGACGGTAAGTAGTACATACGCATGTGCGAGGAATTTTTTAATTGGATAGATAAAAGTTGGAAATTTTTTTTTCCATAATAAAAATAAAATCTACACATATATATGATACAATATTGATTAAATAATAATGTAATGAAAATATAATGAGGAAATAGAAGAATAAATGAAATGGATGAGTTAGTAAAAATAATTAACTTTTCTTCAACAGATATCATTTAAATTTCATCTTACATAATATAGGGTATGATGTTTTTCTACACAAAACCTTTTAAATATTCCTAATAATTTTTGCAGGATAAATATTTTTGGTTTTTGTTGAGGTAGAGGCTCAATTGGGTGTGACTATGTGTAGAAGGGGGTACCCTTTTATAATTTAGGCGTGGGGAAAAATTTGGAACTCTCCAATTATTAAATTATTATTTATTATTTATCAATTTAAAATTGCTAAAAATTAGTTATATTGAAGATAAGATGATAATTGTTCAAAATACAC
The DNA here is from genome assembly GCA_963277665.1 of Viscum album. NCBI lineage: Eukaryota > Viridiplantae > Streptophyta > Magnoliopsida > Santalales > Viscaceae > Viscum > Viscum album. Next base: position 572,861,607 of record OY728161.1, on the reverse strand, counting down.
TAAACCAATATTTTTTAGTCAATTCTATATCACACATTTATCCTTATATATTTGCATTAACACATTGTCAAACCCATTAACACTTAATGTGACTATTTTTATTATTTACTCAATAACGATTAATATTGTTACTATAAATTGAAAAAAAGAATCCAAAATGGATAATTTATGAAAAATATAACCTTATCCCAATAATTTTAATAAATTTAATATATTTTTTATTTCCTCTATTTTAATACATTATTATTTATTTTAACATAACAGTAATGCCAATTTTCATACTATTCATTGTTTGCCTTTCTAAAAATATCATAACAACATGATCTTATTGAACTAATAGTTCTAATATAGGAATAAAATGTAAAATATATCTACTATATTTTATTATTGGATTAATAATGTGAATCCTTATTTATTAAAATGATTTGGATATTATTTTTTTCTATTTCCACTAAATAAATAATTATTTTATCATTGATATGACAACATTTAAGATAATTATATTATCACTAAAAATGATAAATAATTTATAATAATATTGAAAAAAATTTATATATAAAATTAATTTTTTTAGATTAATTTATCTTCAATATAAATTGACATTAAAATGGTATAGTAATTTAAATATTATAATGACTTCTTTAAAAATTCTTTAAATAACTTAAAATAAATGTTATAATATCACCCAAGTGGATTCAAAAATTTATAATTGTGTCTCTTGGATGATTATGTTATAAACCCACCGACCTATTAAATTAAGAAATGTGTTGTGGTAATTTTACAATATTTATAATATAATTATTAACATTAAATACATGATTTAACCGTAACTGTGGTAATAAAAAACAATACGTAAGATTTTTTTTATATGACCAAAATAAAATAAAACTATTCACATAATTTGTGAGAACTGATTGAAAATATGATACAAAATATTAAATATTCAAATGATTTAATTTATAATAATTAATTTAAAATCTATCCCTGGATAGAGTGAGAAAATGAGTTATTAATGATTTAAAATGAAAAAGTATGAATATTTTATATATATAATATCAATGAAATAATGATTCCAAATACTTAAATATGATTAAATTATAATAAATTAATCTATATATAATTTAAAACCAATAAATATATTTAATGTTTTAGTATAATTTACTTCTCTACAAATGTAATTTTGAATAAAAAAATTGTATTTTTTAGTATTCATAAAAACATAATATTTATTTGAAAAATTAAAAAATTCAAAACAAAACTATTATATTCATATTTAATAGAGTAAGTTTATTTTCTCAAATATAATACATGAACATTTCAAAAATTATATTTAAAATAGTTTCTCCTTTAAAAGGTGGTAAAACCGCATTTACAAAAAATATAGGATTTTTTCCATAAATTAGGGTTTGTTCATATCATATGCCATTAAAATCTATTATATGATTATTAAATTTATTTTATTGAATATATAAATAAAATATTTCATTAATATAATTTTATAATACATATAAATTAAATCTCTTAAAACAAGATGACATTGGGATAAAAATAATATTTCATCTATATTCAACGGTTTTATATTTTCATTTCAATTTAATTAAAAACCAATGAATTAAAATTATATTTATATACTTACATAATTTAGTTAATGATATTCATAACTGTTTACTTAATTAATATGTTATATCTTATTATATAAAATAATAACATATTTAAAATATATTATTATTTGAGAAAACTCAGTCTTGCATGTAATGCATGCTACCGAGTAATTTTTCTCTTTCATAAAACAAATGATACAAATGTGATGCATGAATTGAATTATATAGAGTATATTAAAATTATATAAAACTAATAACTATTGTAAATTCATGGGGTGTTACTATCACGACCTGTCCTACATGGCCCGTTCTGTGACTACCCTTAGTCTGCCTCCCAAAGGCCGTGGGCTGGTGACTAGTGATGAAGGCACGAAAATTCAACTGGGAGGCATTTGGCTTAGTAACTTTACACGTACACACACCCATAAACATCAAAACTCTCAAAAATAGGGAAACATTTACAACTAAAACAAATCATAGTGCATGTACAACAAATAGTAAAAGGTCCAGAATACGGTCCCATCTTTGAGCTGAAAACTACAAGTACAAAAATGAAACACTGATGGACAGTCACAGAAAACCCATATGATTTCGAGAGTAGTGAATCTATTGGATTATAAAGTAGTGCATCCTATCTGTCATGACATACTAGGACATTCCTAGTCCTAGGCCACCAATTCCACTATCTTAGAGTCTGTCGGGCCCATCTCCCTGAGCACCCATGTCAAAACGTCGGACGTCTACACCAGACACAACACATCTAGGCGAATCACATGCAGGGGTGAGCAACTTATTTCTCAGTAGGGACCCAAAAAAAAGGAAAGGCCGCACAAAAATTATTCAATGTCATACATGAATCACAATACAACTCATATATATTACATTTAAGGGTAGTAATAGTAGAATCATCGGTCACATCGTCGAACACCCCGACTATTACAGAACTCCTCCTCTAGCCAGAACAATGGGCCTTCCAAGTCACGAAGAGGCGCTTCCCACTAACCTTGTACTACATAGGTACCCCTCCCCCTTGGCATACCATGTTCCTTACATGTTATAGATAATTGGTTCCCACTAGTATGGGAAACTAAGGTTCTCATCCGAATCGCTTACTATGGGCCAATAATGTCACAAAGAGGTGCTTCCCACTATTGGTCTGCCACGTCATAGAGAGGTGATTTTGACTGGGCCCAAAGTTAGCAGTCTTCAGGTCTAAGCCAGATGTAAGGCTCTAAATGTAGTTCGCATGGGAGAACCTCTCCTCATGTCCTTCATTGCATCTCAAATTCCGGGAAATTACCTATAGAGTGTGCAAAAAGAACCACCCCATCGGGAGGGTCCTAATGCCGAGAACAACTTATAAATAAAAAAACATGATTTGAAAGATACATGTATTATAGTAACCAGGGGATCCATTGTGACAGGGCCTGGTATGACGTAGTCAGACCGACGTATCCTACCTGGCCTAGGTGTCATACATACCACGGTTCATATAGATGGACTCTACCTGACCTACTGTGGGGCAGGGTCGATCTGGTTCGATCGGTCCGGTTGGCCAGGCCCAACACACCTCACTGGACATGACCCTGTTGGTTGAGGGTCCATCCCACCCGGTCATATGGAGACCCGGTCTTGTTCATCCTAGACCGAAGAGGGCAAGGGTCTGGCCTAAAAGTGTGGGTTTGGACGGCTGGATTTTCGCACCCTGCCTGGTGAGCTACGGGTCAGGCCCGCTGGGCGGTCTGCACCATATCCAATCAACAAGAGGAAAACATGTCTACCACTCTGGATATGGTCAGATGCCACATCCTTCTGATTTCATCACCCCATAGGTCTCTAATGGGTGCCTATTATGCCATGGTCGAGCAAATAAGTTCGACACCAACATCCTTCATCCCTGTCAGACACTTATTCTATTGCGCTGCAGCCTGGTGAGCCACGACCCATCCTCTGGCGCGCTATCGTGGAACACTGCCTCCCACCCACGATAACTTGTTGTGGGCCACTACTAACACCGACATGCTGGTGAATTCTTACACAGACCACTGAGTCTACAACAGTGGTCCATTATTTTTGCCACTTGTGCCTGCATTCTCCATGTAATGATCTCTCCAACGCAAAGGTCACAAATCTGTCGTGACATCGATTCAAGAGTTTGGCCATGAAGAACACCAATGGCGGAGGGGCTCGGTCCACATTCATGTCGGTTGTCTCCCTCTGCATTGGATTTTTTCAACACAAGGGTGGTATAATAATTTTAATTCAAACAACAATGATAATTCAATCTCGGATAAAGAAACCCCAAATAAATCACCCCCAACAATAATGCATGGCCCACAGATTTTCCTCTTCAGGGGTAAATCAATGTTCATCATTTTAAAATAAGGATGAGGAAAAAATTATTATAAAATAACCTCTACCTCTTCTGACATTTCATTCCTCAATGTTCATCATCATGGAATTTTAGACGTCTACGTCGCTTCCCAGCTCCGATCATTAGAATGCTTTAATGATGATGATGTTCTGCCAGCGTTTGTTTTTCTTCAATTGGATGGAAGTCAAAAATGTTTCGCCCTATAATCCTCTACAGTTTCAATCCATATTTCACTAGTCCGTAGACTAATATATAGGAACACATCACGGCATTCCCATTATGATGCGACATCGCATCGTTACGCTGTATTATTTAAAATATAATGTCGTTGTAACAAGTCATTAAATCCTTGATAAAAATCAAATTTAATGATCCATTAATGAATGTCATTTATGTGAATTGCAGCCAACCAGTATCCACCCCATAGAATCACCTCCAGCCAATAAAATATGAGAATGAAAATATATTAATTCATTGAAATTATTATATTATTTTTTTCTTAAAATGTCTGAAAAATAACATTTCTACTCGCCCCTTATCGTCTTATGTTATATCATTTCATGGTGAATCCCATCATTCTTAATTAAAATGTGTCATCATATGTTCGATCCATGTGGTGGTTCAAAATTTATATAATGATACTCATGTGTTTACTGAATTTGCCTAAAATAATGACCAAAATTCTATTTTGGGCTCTTCGGACCTCAGAAGCACGTGTCGTCGAATTTCATGGTCTCGAAATAATTCTATAAAAAAATAATCAAAGATCCCTGAAATTAAAATTACATTCTCCCCATATTTATTAACTTGCATCCTTTCAATTTATACTAGATCGTAGTAATGAAGGTCTTGTAATTTGAAAATACTATTATTAATGAACAAACATCATGAATATGGTTAGTAACAAACTTTATTAATAAGTATGAAATCGATATCTAAGTATTATCACAAATATAATATTTTTAATAGGATAACATTAGTGGAAGTTGTATCTATGTACTTGAAAGAGTAGCATAAACATTTATAGTGAGTGATTGAGGTCATCAATCACACAAAAGTGAATTATCAATGGAAAATTGAGGACCTCAATTCCATAAATCTATGATGATTTAAATTACCACCAGTCCAACAAAAAATTACATTTTTTTATTCATTTCATAGATATGGTAAATTCTCTCTCTATATAAGAATGTAAGGAAATATTGATACATGAAAAATTTTTATTTTATAAATAAAATACTATAATTTGGTTTTTCCTGATCAATTTCTACATGATTTACATGAACAACATGCATCTTAGGGTGAAATAATTAATTAACTGATAAAACGATATCCAATTATAAACATAATCCATTTCTTAAATTTTTATCATTTCCAAAATGAGAATATCATAAATCTTTTCACAACATGATGTAGTTATTATTCTTCACATTCAAAAAATTTAAATATTGCCATCATGTATTTCCTTGAAACAAGATAATACCCTTAATTATAATAAAAATTTATTAAAAACATGCATTCCTCATTATTACTTAAGTTGAACATAGGATTTTGTGTATACTTCTTATATCAAATAATTATGTAAACTCCATAAATGATTGTATAAAACACCTTTAAAAAAAATTCTCCAAGGTAGTAGGTACACTCCATGTTTTATTATCAAAATCAATAATCTCTTTATTCCAATGTAATTATATCAATATCAAGGACATATATAATTCTTATCATTCCCCCAAACATATACTTTCAAACAAAATTAACTTTATACTATGTAACATTTCTTGTTACCATAAAATATAAATTATATAATGAAATAATACTACTGTACTGTGTTTATATATTCAATAATTCTTATAACTAGTAATTCAATGATAAAAGTTTCAAATAACATAATTATTGAACCAAAAAGTAAGCACATTAATCAATCTGATTCTTCTATGGTAGTAGCACAATATTGGACATGATAAATTACCCGATATTGGGGTATATCCATTTAATTCATAAGATAATGTTTTTCCTATTGACATATATCATTATAGATGAAACACTTTACATTAGAATCCTTTTTCATAGATCAATAATACTATGAATTGTGTCCTTAATATACACACATATAGAAACCTCACATTCAATTTAAGAATGTACCAGGGTGATTTTTTCCACAATTATTAAATGTGGGAAAAGATTCATTTCTCTTCTTCTGTTAATATATAATTTTCTTAGATATCTAATTATTATCATGATTGATTCTAAAGTAGTAATACATAGAGTACAATTTTATAATCCCATTATCACATGATATTAATTCATCATTTTGATGAGAATTTTTAGCAGACTATTTACCTTTGAAATATTTTATTAAGACCTTGAATGATATGATCCTTCATACACATTCGATCACATGCGTTGGCGAGGATCACATCCTTTATACTAGGAAAAAATTTTAAACAATTTCATAAAATAAATTAGGATATCAATTATAAATCATACTATCTAACTAGAAAAAATTAATATAAATTGGAAACATATTCGTAGCTAATCACACAATCACATTCATGGTTCTTTCGGAACATATTCACTTTTAAATATTTCATAATGGTTTGAAATGAAATAGTGAATTATCCTAAAATTATCACTCATGAGTTTCAAACCAGTTTCTTATTATGGCCCACTTTCATGTACTAGGTTATGTTGAGTCTGAGTTGGTACATGTTATCGATTTTCTTACCCTGGTGTACATTTTTCTAGAACCACATACACTTGTTGTGTCCATAGTTGTGTGCATTTTTAATAAGACAAATTTAACATCTACATTACCAAAATTTTAGGATTTTTTTATATGTTTATCCTTAAATTCAACTATAGGTTTTGTTCTCTCATACATATTTTCTAAATCTACATTACAAAGATTATACTATAAATCCTCTCATTCCAACTGTGATTACCAAGACCCCAATAGACCAGAGTTGGTTCCTTAAATAATTAAATTAGAATATATTCATGTTTTCAAACCCAAATTACTGTTTATTTTAGAAATCCTGGAAGATATATTACATGCATGAACCATATAATTCAATTTATAACATAAAATACAAAATTGATAAGCCATAATAATTTCATTATTCATACATATTAACTGTATATATCAATCACAGTACACATATTCACATCATGGAAAAATAAATCATACGAAATGAGTGATCCTAGATTCTTAGTAAGGGTAAATAATAGAGTGGAAGCTATCATAAATAAGCAAAAAAATTAAATAGATGATTTATAACCGAAATATAATCCTTATAAACATAATATTGAGCATAATATGGAAAGAATAAATCAAGAAATTTCTTATATACAATCACATGGATATTATACTACTTGAATAATCATATGATATATCAATAACTAATCTCATAATGAAGGAATGCATAATAGTAGAAAAAATAAACATGCCTTCAATGCTTCGTCCGAAAACCATACACAAATAGGTAAAAACCCAATCTAGTTTGTCTCATGAGAACAACTACTGCATCGAGGGTATATATCAGGACCCAACCAACAAATACATAGTAAAATTCATTATTCATATGTCAAGGGTGAAAAAAATGACCATAAACATTCACATTAAAACTTGCATATTAATGGTTTTTTAATGAACTATAAACCATTGATGGAATCGAAATAGAACATCCTAAATAAAACTTATCAAACCCATTCAATAAATTATGATATATTGTATCATAAGAAATAAAATTTAATTAATCATAAAAATAATTAAAGGATGTTAACATAGATGAAAACAATATAACAATATCATTAAAAACATCCAGAGAGAAATAATCCATTCATTATTGATTTATTATAAAAGCTGTGAATTTTTTTAAAGAAAATATTTTGGAGACCAGATTCATGTATAATTTTAATGGATTCTTTTCTCATTCCACAGAAGATAAAAAAATAACATTTCTTATATATTTTGTGAAAAATGTCATAATTTACCTTGTTTGGAAAATGAAAAGGAGTTTCCTTTCAAAAAATTTTATAAAATGTATTACATTTGTTAAAATTTTATTAATAAATATTTGGATAATAGTATGAATATTTTGAAATAATATTTTATGAAACATGGATATGTATGATAAATATATCCCAGTAAACACTTATACATAAACAATCTCTAATAATTATGTGATTATAAAATTAATCCTTACATTGTACTTTCCTCCAATTTAGGTTGAGTTAATCCTAAGTATAATGGATAATGAATTTTATTAAATTAAACCCTAACTATTTATATTTTTACGATATCATATGTGATCCTCTTATATTGTTTTTATAATATTTCCTTCTTACCATTATTTTGGGTATTAACTACTTTATTTTCATTTGTTTGTTTGGACATGTAAGTCATGTTTCTTATCAATATGATATATTTTCAACATATATTGAATTATAATATGTTTATAGATATTAAATTAACACATAATATACATTTTTATAATCATTCATGAATGGTTATCCTGGAAATGAATTACATCATGTCGTGGATATGGTATGTCATACGTACGTACTAGTGACACAATAATTACATTAACAGTTAAAGGGTAATGAATTAGATGGAATATTAATTATAATGATTTTATATAATGTACAATTTATTATTTATATCCACAATATTCATCATTATACCCATAAAAATAAATTAGTGATGAAAATCATATTACACCATGTCATGGAGACGGTATGTCGTATGTACACACACGCGGTGATATCATTTTTCATAGGAAAGGTAAAAGGTGGAATAAAGTTTCCCATATTGATAATAAAATATTAAAATATATATGGTAATGTATTTATTATCTTATAAGTTAGGAAACACATTAATAGGATGTCTATGAATAAATGAACATGGATGAGTTAGTAAAAATGATTACGTCTGCATCAGCGGAGATCATTTAGATCAATTCGTAAGGGATATAGTTTTTATTTTTGGATGAACTGAATATATAGAACATTTTTAATAACTCTTGGAGGATAAATAGATATGTTTTTTAAAAACAAAAATTCACAAATTGTTTTCAAATATGAAGGAGGAGTTAACATTTTATAATTGAGTTGAGGGGAACATTTGGGAACTCTCAAAACATTATATTAATAAAAATTAATTTTTAATATCAAATCACTCCAAAGTAATATATTTAGAATATATGTTTCAAAATACTCTAAACCAATAATTTTTAACCATGATTATATTAATAAACAAGCCTTATTTGTTGGCGTTAACACTTAGTTAATCTCTTTAACTTTTATCGTGAGAATTACGATATTTACGCATTAATGATTAATATTGTTTCTATAAATATAAAAAAAAGAACCCTAAATGGATCACTGTTGAAGAAAATAAACATAAAAAATAAATTTAGACTACTTTTATTTTTTTATTAATATCAGATCATCTAATAAAATTTATTTATTTTAAACAATCCTTAATTCCAATTTTGATACAATTCATTTTTTTTCTTTTTAAAAATATCATAACAAAAAATTAGCATCAAAACGAAAATAATAAAACATAAGTACTATTTCAATGTTGTGTATTCAATTCTTATACCAAATTAATTATGTAAAATTATAATTTTAGTTTTTTTAATATCATTTATTTGGTATTTAAATTAATTAAACAATTGTTGCATCATCATTATGTCACCATTTAAGGTAATTGTTTTTCCACTAAAAATTATAAATTAATTATCATTATTTATATAATCATTTTATATTTAAATATAATATTTATTTTCAAACATTTTACTATATAAATCTACACTAAAAATGGTATAAATTTTAAAATCTTAAAATGACATCATTAACTCTTCTATTCATAAAATATAATAAATTCCATACACTAAACTAAGTATATTAAAATTGATAAAATTTTTGTAAAAGGATTTCTTTTTGATACCCATACATCCAAAAAAAATTAAGAAATGTTTTAGGGTAATATTATAATGTTTAAAATATAATTATTACCATTAATTATTATATTTACACATAATCGTGGTGATAAAGAACATTTAGAATGTTACTATTTATTTTTACAACGTTATATTAAACCTATTTAAATAATTTGGAAAAAATAATTATATATATGGAATCTTTTTTAAAAAATTAAATAAAAATGATCCATTTTAATTAATTTAAAAATAATCATTATAACAGGGTGAGAAAACATGTTAATAATGTTTAACCATGACAAATATTGAAAGACTATTATATATAATATCAATGTAAAATTATTTAAAATGAACTAATTTGGGCTCAATGCTATGAAATGATCTATTTATAATTTAAAAACAGTCAAAAATATAATTTTACACTAAATAATTTTGATGAAAAAGGTTGTTTCTAATTAACTTTCGTTGTTCTTAACTATTCATAAAAACATCAAATTATCAGAAAAAGAATATTTCAAGAAAGTGACATTTTATATTATCATTTAAAATATAAAGTTTTTTTCAAATAAAATATATAAATGATACAAAAAGTGTATTTAACATTTAATGTTCAAAAGACACGAATCATAAAAGAAAGGAATGACCACGATCATTATCGAAAAAATATTAACATTTTAATGTTGAAAAAAATAAACAGATAACATTATGCAGATATGTAAATAAAAATTGGTTTTAACATTAAGTTAAGGACATGAAATTAGCATCTCAAATACCCTTTTGTAGGTGAAAATGAGGTCCACACCTAATCTTATGGACATGGAATCCAGGTCTACCAATGAACATATAAACATGAAATGTGTGTCCATTATTAAACACATGGATATGAAATATAGGTCTACAAATGAATTTGTGAACCATAAATCATGCTCACATATAATATATTTACCTCATGGATCCTCCATATTTAACAAATTCCTTAAATTTCTATATAATTTATATCATACATGTTACATAATAAAAATCATATAGATTTGTTCCACATGATAAAAAATCATATATTTTATCATAACCCATTAAAAATATATAGTTTTCATAAAAAAACATCATAACATAACTTATAAAAAGGAAACACGTTTCATTATCATTTAAAAAAATTATAACTCCCAAAAATTAAATGGGTTTCATAAACATCACTCTATCTAAATTAGAACCCATCTAATGAAATGGTACAGATAGTATCCAAGGATCATATCCCTACTGATAATTAATAGAATAATAGGTAGTTTTCATTTATGAAAACAAATACCATAAAGACACCATTAATAAAATATTGAGGAAAATTACATTTACAATATAAAGAGAACATTTAAAACTAAAAATAAACAAAATATTTTAGAAATTATATTCCTCTAAAATGAAAATTGTTAAAATTGGATGTTAAAAATCATTGACTGATCATAAATGTGGATTATTTTGTTCATGTCTAACAGGTTAAAATAATAATTTTATTCCCATTTTCAACAACAAATTCAAGTCTACATTGTTCAAAATAGGGAAATAATATTCATATTTAACTATTATTTACAGATTCTAGACAAGGGTAAAAATTTATTTAATCTACCATCAGGTAATAATAAAAACACTCTTTAATATTATTTCAAAATATTGAACATGGGAGTGAAATGATTTTCCCACCAAGAGATATAATTATTGGTTGCTTTAAAAAAATATCATATATTATTAAAGATGGGGAATTTGATGGGAAATATTTAATTTATTGAAATATATAGAGTATAAGAAAATTCATGAGTTTCTTGAGTGATATATAATAATATATCATCATTGGAATTTTAATCATATGCATCCCCGATAAACAGTGAAATTGTAATATAAACCCCTCTCAATTTGGAATCATTTGAATGGTATGTAAAATCAAATAATGAGAATTATAAATATTATTATATACAATAATATTCATCTGGATAATTACAAAATAAATTCATTAGTAGTTTATATTATACACAATTGAAACAATGCATATATAAGGCATATGTCCATGAAAAATAAATGTGTTATGAAAATCCATTTCATTATGATTGACTTCATTTGTATGTTTTTGAGCCTAGTATATAATAAATATATATTTTTATAAATTTATTTCTGATCAATATACACTTTATGATTTTCTTATAATCATTTATCACTAGTATATTATCAATTCGTTGTTAGAAACGCTATTTTTAGAAAGAACTACATCATTTTTTTCAGATATGTTTTGGTTAGATATATTTGGTCCTTTGTCTTTTTTACATGGATTTATAATTTTTAGCATTTTAATCATTATAAAAATATAATATTTCTTTATTAGATAAATATTTAGTATAATCCATAAACGTAGTGATAAAAAATGACTTACATGATTTTGGAAATGGGTCGTCATACATATACGTGGATATTGTGTTAATAATTTATATAGATGGTAAAAGTTATATAATAATTTAATTTTATAGAATCATTTTTATAATATATATATATATATATATATATATATATTAATTTATCCTTATTACATTCCAAGAAAAAATAAAATAAAAATTGAATGGCATTGCTTCGTGGATGCGGTAGTCCACACATATGCATGAGAAACATTATCATTTTCACATTAATTACAAAGATAGAATGTGGGTGCATTATTATAATTCAATAATAATAAATATTATATAGATATCATATATTTACATTAAATCTTTGATTATATATTGTCAGTAGATGCGGTGATGGAAAAATAATTACAACGATTGGTGCGGTGGTAGTAAGTCATACTGGCAATAGACCATTTTGTTTACAATTTAATGGAATAGGTTATTGATATATGATATATAATTAAATTCATAAGAACTCAATGTTGGGAAGATAATGCTATTAATATATTTGAATTATTTATATATGAATGAAGTTGGTATGATATGATGTAATAAATGAATGATATTAATGAAGAAAATTACAATAATTAAAAAGGAATCCATTCATTCTCTTATTAAGGACCCCAGGGTTGGAATGTTGGGAATAAAACAACATTACAATGTTTCTATGATTAATGGGGAGAGTATTAATTACTTTTTGTTGATCAAAATATCTTATCTCAGTACCCGAACTCACAGATCATGTACTGAAATCCATAACAATTAATTTTATGAAATGAGGATGAAAATTGTGAAGCAATTTTTTCCATAAAAACCATACAATGTTAAATAGGAAACTTGTATCACTTATAATCAATAGGTTATTTGATGAGTAGTGTTTTATATCATTAGTAAATCCTTCAAAATAAATAATTCATAATTCACAAAAAAAAAATATTTCTCATATTTAAGTCATATTATCTAACTTTAAAATAGGTCATCAACATAATCATTGTGACATATTTTATAAGCATAAAGCATTCAACTTCATTAAATATAACATGGGTGAAAGGAAACATATGAATTGTGAGTTAAAATTATCATCGACATTTAACATAATCACTGACAAACGAATGTTTTATATTTTCATAAGAGTGCATAATGGTGTGACGAAATAATAAAAATGCATTTGGGGACCATAAAAAAACTCATACCCATCCACACGTAGAACATAAAATATTAAAAACATAGAAAATTCAAGATTCAATAGATTCAAAAATAGTGAGCCATGACATATCAATATCAATCATGAGAAATAATATAAACTCATAATAAGAAAGTAAAACTGTTTTTGGTAACTTATAACATCACCTTCATAAATACCTTTAAATGTTTTTCAATACAATTTCATTTGGATTTACCATACAGAGAACATAAAAAATATCATTACCAAATTAATTAGAAAGATATAATGGGTATCACCCTCAATATAAGGTATATTGGGATCAACTATTATTCATGATCAATAATACGAATCAACCCTTTGTATAAGTGTCATTGTGATCACCAATGAGCTGTAATAGGGCCCATCCCTTTGTAAATGGTGTAACAGGAACACCTGTTTTGTATAATTCTCATGTATCATAGTAAGGGTAAAGAGATTCCATTAGAAAACTCATAAAAACAACCATTATTTAATTATAAACTAATAAAAAAATGGAATATAAATGTTTTTTATGTCAATATAATTGAAAAAAAATTAATCAATTGAAAATAGAAATATTCCATAAATTCCCTTTGAATCAAGATAAAACTGCATAATTGAATTGGTTTTATAAAAAATATCATTAAATTGCCAATAATCAATCAAAATAAATAATTATGATGATATCAATACAAAATATACATAGTGGAAGATATTTAATAGTAAGTGTTTTTATTTTAATGAATGGAAATTCTCTTAAAATTCCATTCAAATATATGTTTATAGAAAAAAAACATTACACATTCAATAATAAATATACCAATTTTAATCATTCGAATAGAAAAACTCAGGAAGTAATATCAATACATCATACTTGTAATATCACCACTATAATTAAATTCATGATGTAAAGAACTATAAATCATGTGGAGTATTTATTTTTTAATACATGGTATTTTTACAAGTCTGTGAAAGTTTACGTCTCTTGATTCTGTGACTCGGTGTGCCCGGAATCAATTTTTGATGTTTTTTTGGGTACATTCAGTAAACATATGAGTAGGGTTTTGTAACATTTCAACCGGTGATTGGAAGTAAAATTTGATAACACTATTGAACTCGCAACGTTGGTATTCGCTTAAGATGAATTTCACTTCGATGGCCGTGAGTCGAGGATAAAAGTTAGTTTTTGGGTTTTCATGTGAAGTAATAAAATAAAGTAAGCTCATTTTATTTTACTTTTAACCACCATGTAGAGGTTGGGTGGTTAAAAACTCCTCATGGAAGTTGGAGGTGCGACCACAAAACCTTATCCTCCATTCAGAGGTTACAGTGGTGGGGCCCACACAGGCATAACCTCCCATGAGAGGTTATGAAGTAGGGACCACACGAGGCTTAACCCCCTATTAATGGAAGTGGTTAAAATCTATAAACTCCCCAATAAATGGGTGGAAACCCCATGACCTTCACCACCTTAATGAAGCCAACTCGCCTTTAGTTTATTTAGTGACACCTATCATGCATTAATTAGGGGAGATGAGTTAGTTAATTAATTCCATCTTTGGAATTGTCATGCCAACTCCACCCCATTAATTAAATGAGTCAACACATTTAATTAAATGACTCAATTTGAATTTATGCCAATGAACACAATAGATCATAATCTATTATTTGGCTACGATTTCATTTTGGGGGGAGAGTGGAGAGAATGGAGGAACTTGGGAGAATTATTGGGAGTAGGCTCCCAACGAAGAATGCTTCCAACGAAGAATGATCTTCCTCGATTTCTTCCTCGGAACCCCCTTTGACATGGGACGTCTTCAGCTGATCTTCACTGCGCATCGTCTTCAATTAACCGACGTAGCCCGGGATTGGGAGAGCATGAAAAACGTGACGAATGGATAACTCCTTCATTTCCTTTCCACAACACTGTCAACAAATGATGACCGATAATCAAAAGGTAAGGGTATATTACTTTATGATGTTATACCTTTTATTATCTTCTTCATCAAGTAGAAAGGTTTTGTTGCAGATGTTTTATTGATCAATTGGTTATCATGTTGATCCAATTGATACCTCCCTAAACGTGGAGGTTGCGGGTCAACCTAACATGGCCCGAATTCCAACATCGTTTTTCCTTCTTATGGTGTTCTTCAGCATGGCGACGTAACAACAACGAGGTGAAAAAGATGGAAACGATAAAGGTTGTGATACTCCTGGCCTCTGTGAACCATGTTTCCCCAGCGGCATGCCGCACCACCTCCGGCCTATCTTGTGTAATGGTCACTCCCCGCTGGCCTCCTCGCACACTTCACATGCCCCTCCGGCCTCCCTGTACGCTGCCTGTGCACCCCACGGCCTGCCCCCACACTGCCTGTGCCCCTGCGACATGCTTGTACGCTACCCGCGTGGCCCTCCAGCCTACCGGCATGCTGCCTGAGCCCTGCCAGCCTAACAGCACCCTCTTCGGCGCCCCACAGCCTGTCCGCGCGCTACTACCGCGCCCTGTCGGCATCCCCACACAGCCTGCTCGTGCCTTTCCTAGCACCCTACCTGCCCAAACGTGCCCCGTGTGGCCTACCTGCACCCTTCCCGATGCCCCGCACAGCCTGCCCGCACCCCGGCTCTCGGCTGAACAGGCCGGGCCGCACCGGCCACCCGAGCTAGACTGCGGTGTCATTCGCGACGTCCCTTGCCAAACCAGTTCGGCTTTTCCGACCGAGCGGCCTGAGCCGTGCCCCACGTGGTGCTAGCCGAACTGGCCCCAACCTCTGGGAAGAGCCACCTATGCATCAACCTTCTGGAGGAACTTCCCCTAGAGTCCGTTGGGTTAGGCCCAGCAGACCATGCCGAACCTAGAAGGCTATCCCGCCCAACAGGCCGTGTCAGACCCAGCGGTCTGACCTGGTCGACCCCGACCAGGTCGAGCCAGTGTCGGTTGGGCAGAGTCATTATGACCAGGTTGGACTGGGCCCATGCCAATTACCAACCCTGTTACATTCTTTTGGAAATATCATTGGCTTCGAACATTCGTTTTATGAACCGTCAGCGACGTTGGTATTCATGGAACATGATAGTAATTTTGAGAATACCCCACTGTAGTTCAGGGTATATTTGAGATACATTCAGGTTGGATCGTTCACAAATCCAACCAGGCCCCTCAGACTAAAAGGATAATAAATCACAGACTGGGCATCCGATCAATGTGTCATCTATTGCATTGAGAACCCTATGATGAGGCTGACCTTTTTTATACTTCTATGTGGGACTTTGTGGAAGCTGATGTATTGAAACTTGGCTTGAGGAGTGGACCCTCCCTGAATCATGAGTGCTTTGTGGAAACCATGTGGCTGGCTGTACTCGGACGACTATTCCTGGATCATGTATTGGTCTGATAGTTCTGACCTCTGTTCTTGGATCATGTGTTTGTTCAATAGAATAGCTTGTCCTAGATCATGTGTTGTTGTAGTAGCTCTGATGACCATTCCAGGATCATGTGTTGGTTTGACAGTTTTAACATCTTTTCCTAGATCATGTGCTGGTCTGACAGAATAGATGGTCCTAGATCATTTGTTGGTCTGAATGCTCCAACTACTGTTCCTCGATCTTATGTTGGTCTGAGAGTTCTAATAGCTGGACATGTATCTTGTGTGAGTCCGACAGCATAGATGATTCAGTGGCTATATCAGATTTTCTCTATCTCTCTACAAATTTCGTATACCTGTGTGAGCTGAGTCAGTTAATTCTGTGTTTTACTCATGATTGACATGGGTTACCAGATAATATAGGTATATGTATGGGCATATTCCTATGTAATGGCTATCTGTTGATTTCTTACTCTATAGTTTGTCCTTGGTAGATTTTGAGAGTCCTTCATGGTCTCGGGGTCACTACCAATTATCGTTATACTCACCCATGCACGGGCTATGCCCACGCCTCTTTGTGTTGGACGTAGATTACGGATAGCGTTGAAGGAGGCTGAGAGCACCAGGACTGGACGATACTCAAAGGTGGACCTTACGACGAGTCGGTACACAGAGGATACTGACAGACATGGACTTCTAAGGAGGCTATTTGTACCTACCATTCAGGTAGGATCCATGGTGGATCTTATAAGAGTTTCTTTTCACCTTTCAATTGTTTACCTTTCTTTAGTTGTACTTGTTTTTAGTTTTTTTGTACATTACAGTAGGGCTTGTATTTATGGCCCCTTTACTTTTCAGCACTCCTTTTTAATACATTCAAACTTAGTGTTTTTCTTTGAGCATACTCTGTTGTGTGTGTTTCTAGATAATTAAGGCAATTCCTTCCTAGTTTTATATATTAACTCCATTGGTGCTAGTCGAAAGCCCATGGCCTATGGAAGGAGGTCTTGGGGTAGTCATGGCACGGGCCCCAGGGGATGTTTCATGATACATTGGTGTCAGAGCAGTCGATTCTATAGCAGAACTTAGGACTCTGATCATTCTTTTCTGTTATGTAAAAATGTTAACAGTACTAAGTGTGGTATTCAGTTCCGGGAGTCTAGTGTTGGTGCGGTGACCGACGTATCCATGCACCAGGACTCTGACTTCAGATTTCCTACTCGGTCCACGAAAACAATGATTGCAATAATGATTCAGGAGTTTTTCTTGTGATCTCTTTGAGTCAGCTCACCAGGTATAACTTCTTAACTGTGGAACACCTGTTTCATTTTAGGATTCCTCTATGTATACAGCTAGCCAGGGTTCCGATACTTGTACAAGATGACAGCCCACCAAGAAGCGAGGCCTCAGTGCAGGGCCCCATCACAGTTGAGGCGCCAGCGGTACCACTACCCATTGGGAACCGATACCACTAGGCCCAGCAGGAGAGAGTGCAGGCCGCCTGAGCGTGTTGCACGAGTTCTAGTTCCAGAGGCTACCCAGGTTCATGGGCGAGACTGAAAGGCATGACACTGAATATTTGATGGAGGTTGTGGTGAGAGTTTTCAGACTTGTAGGGACACTATCCAACCTTATGGTTATCCTTTCTACATGTCTCCTTTATGTAGTAGCGGCAGATGGCGGAGTCTGATGGAACAGGTTCATAACGAGGAAACACTACTCTGGGTAGACATCAAGAGCCTATTTCAGGCAGAGTTTATCCAAGACACCCTACAAGTGGTGTGGATATAGGAGCTACTTCATCTGCAGCAGGGCAGAATGATAGTTGCATTGTACTCAGCAAGGTTCACCGACCTCTTGCACTAGTCCACTGATATGGTGTGGTACCCTTTCTTAAGGGCCTAGAACTTCAATTAGGTGCTTATATAGAAGATCATAGTGTCTATGTTCTGACTCAGCATCCCGACATAGGCGGGAGTGTTTGAGAGAGCACTCCTAGTGGAGAGTTCCTTGCTGAGTAGTCTCCAGTAGTGAGACCCACCACTAGTTGACATGTAGAAGAATCTTATGCAGCTGGCAGTATAAAGATATCGCAGAAGTCCAAGCGGACCAGTCCAACTGGTGTATGACCTCAGGATACGGGGTCAGTTGTGCATCGCACACGAGAAAGAGTCAGTCATGCCCGGAGTGGGAAATGTTACACCTATGGCGGGTACAGTTACATGTCTTGTGACTGTCCGACCCGCCATTCAAATGATCAGTAGACAATTGAGGGACTTCCCAGGCAGAGGCAGATATTCGATCGATGTGTTCCGTTGGGAGCAGGTAGATGTGGAAGAGAAGCTGGCCTGCAGCTGGTGGTGGATGACGATTCGAAGTGTTACTGCCACCACCCAAAGAAGGTCCACCTCGACTGTAGGGAGTAGGTGGACAGGAGAGAGCTCTACTTCAAGCATCTAAAGCATATGACCATGTCAATATGGAGATGATACGAGGTACGATCTTTGTCTACTCCAACTTATCTATATTTCTTATAGCTAAAGGTGTTATTCACTCTTTCATTGCCACTACCCTCATTCGGATATCGGAGAATCTGACTGAGTTTTTGGCTCGATCCTTACGACATGAGAATCATACAGAATCAGAATCAGGGAATACACACTGGTGTCGACATTTTGAGCTTACTCTAGAAGGTGAAAGCTTGGCCTAGGATCTCCTTGTAGTGGCATCGAGGCCTTACGGTGTCATTTTGGTTATAGAATTGTTATCTACAGTCCATGCTCAGATCGACAGTATTAGGCGCAATGTGTGGTGTGTCCGCATGGATGGGACCAGGTTTACCTTCACCGGTGAGAAGGGATCCAATGCAGTACAGTAAGTACTTACATGGAAGAGGGTGCAGCCGATCACTCATCATTTGGACTGACTTACCCTCTGAGAAGTTGATTTTGAGATTCAGATCTATCATGTAGTGGTGAACCAGTACGTGAATGTTTTCCCTGACAATGTTTCAAGACAACCGCCTCATAAAGAGGTGTACTTCTACATAGACCTTTACCCATGGATGACCCCGATATCTACACCATCATATCGGGTGTCTCCCGCTTAGCTTAATGAGCTGCGGGTAATTCTAGAGGACTTGTAGAAGAAGGGATTCTTCTGGCACAATGTTTCTCCCTGGGCATCCCCGATTCTGTTTTCCAAGAAGGCGGATGAGATCTTGAGGCTTTGTCTCAACTACCGTCGCCTGAACCAGGTGATCGTGAAGAACATGTACCCACTCTCGAGGATTGAAGACCTTTTTGATCATCAGAAAGGAGCGTGGTGGTTCTCAATGATAGAACTCCAATCAGGCGATCACCAGCTCAAATTTTGAGACGAGGATGTGCATAATATGGCCCTCATATGTCGGTATATACACTACGAGTTCTAGGTTATGACTTTTGGCATTACCAATGCTTCGGAAATGTTCACGGGACACATGAACATGATCCTCCAGCCATACATCCATCGATTTCTCGTAGTCTTCATCGACGACATTCTGATCTACTAGACTACTAAAGAGGAGCATGCCTACCATTTGCGGGTAGTACTGGACACACAACGAGAGAACCATCATTATGGTAAACTCTTGAATTGCCAGTTTTGGATCCGATAGGTTCACTTTCTAGGAGAGGTCATCTTGGAGGCTGGTGTTGCAGTGGATCTAGTGACAATTGAAGTGGTACTTTCTTGGGTGCCACCCAAGAGTTTGAAAGAGGAGCAGAGTTTCTTGGGTTTGGATGGATACTACCGAAGGTTTGTACCAGATGTTTCCTGAGTTGCAGTACCACTATCAGCCTTGACAAAGAAGGGGAAACCCTTCTTGTGGTCGGAGAGATGCCAGCAGAGCTTTCAAGAGGTGAGGTAGAGGCTGACTAGTACCCCCATCTAGAGGCTTCCAGAGGAAGGCATAGGGTACATAGTTTGTTGTGACACATCAGGTACCAGACTTGGGTGTGTCTTGATACTGGAGCGAGCAGTGATCGCGTATGGTTCTCAAAAACTGAGACAACATGAGCAGAACAATGCTACCCATGAGCTGAAGTTAGCAGTACTGGTCTTCGCCCTGAATATTTGGAGACACTATCTGATGGGAGAATGTTTTACGATTTACTTTGATTACAAGAGTCTCAGGTATATAATCTCTTAGAAGGACATGAACCTGAGACAGCGGTAATGGATTCTGTTCCTTTAGGATTATGACTTCGAGATAGTCTATACTCTTCGTATGGGGAACATTGTTGCTGATGCACATAGCATGAGGTCTGTTATACTACTACAAGGAGTGGAAATAGAGTAGCTTGATGCTTTATATATATCCTTTGTAGATAGACATGGAGTAGCCTTCCCTCGGTATCTTACAGTCACTCAACTTCTTTTTCTGCGAGTCACAGAGGCATAATGAGGATATGCTGACTACGAGACACGACGTGATCGTATATCCACAGGGCAGGCACCTGAATGATCTTCAGAAGGTGGGGATCACATAATCCTTTTCAGAGGACATAACATTGTACCAGTTCCACATTAGGAGGAAGTGTTGAGGTTGTTCCACACTCCCCCTATAGCGGTACATCCAGGAATGGAGAATATGTACCAGGACCTTTGACGACAGCACTGGTGTCCCAGTATGAAGAAGGTTATAGTGGAGTTTTTCACTCGGTGCCTAACTTGTCAGCAAGTGAAGGCAGATCCCCAGGTACCAGCAGGCTTGGTTCACCCTTTAGAGGTCCTAGAGTGGAATTGGAATAGGATATCCATGGACTTCGTATTGGGTATTCCACGTACATCTAGGGGACACGACTCAATTTGGGTGATTTTTGACCGACTCACCAAGTCGGCCCACATCTTACCGATCAAGGAGAAGCACTCAATAGAGAGCTTGGGACGCCACTATGTGTAGGAGATAGTGTATCTACATGGAGTACCATCTTCTATTATCTCGGATCATGACACACGATTTACTTTCTAGATATGAAAGGGGTTATAGGAGGCTTTCGGGACACAGCTACGTCTGAGCACCCCCTTCCATCCTTAGACGAATGGCCAGACTGAGAGGACCCTTCAGTCCCTCGAGGACATGCTACGGGCTTTTTTCCTAGATTTCGGTCGCAGCTAGGAGGATCACTTTCCATTATTGGAGTTTGTATACTACAACAGATATCACTCCACCATAGGGATGACACCTTTTGAGGTGTTGTACGGATGACCTTGTATATCACCCTTATGATGAACTGACCTAGGGGAGTTGGCTCTAGTGGGACCAAAGATGGTACAGGATACCACATAGAAGGTGAAAATATTCCAGGAGAGGATGAAGAATGCACAGAGCAGGCAGAAGTCATATGTTGATAGGAGACGAAGACCTCTGGAGTTCGAGGATAGCGACCACATATTTCTTCAGGTCTCACCTTGATGAGGTCTATGGAGATTTGGCCGAGGTGGCATGTTATCTCCAAGGTTCATCAGAACTTTCCAGGTCCTCAGTAGAGTTGGAATGGTGGCATACCGCTTAGCTTTTCCACCTCAATTTCACCCAGTGCACGACGTCTTCGATGTATCTCAGTTGAGGAGACATGTGAACGACCCTTCTCACATCATCGATCATGGAGAGTTGGATGTCGATGATGGGGATACTTTTACGGAGGTTCCAGAGGATATTGAGGATCGACCTGAGAAGGTCCTACATGGATGGTCAATACCTCTGGTGCATGTTCTTTGGAAGCACAGGAACCTCCATGAGAGAACATGGGATAAGGAGGCTAAAATGAGGGCTCAGTTACCCCATTTGTCCCTTAGTTCTATTTTTAGCTTATGGGGACGTAAATCCCTGAGGTGTGTAAAATTTAAAGACCCAGAAATCTTAAGGAAATATTTTTTTTAATGCATGGGATTTTTAAGAGTCTTTAAATGTTCACAACGCTTGATTTTGAGGCCCGATGTTCCTGTAATCAACTTTGGATGTTTTGTTCGGGTACGTCCAGTAAACGTACGAGAGGGTTTTTATAACATTTGAACTGGTACTCAGAAATAAAATTTGAGAGAACCATTGAACTCGCAGCACCAATATTTGCTTATGAAGACTTTCAAATTGACGACAGTGAGTCAAGGATAATAGTATGTTTTGGGGTTTTCATGTGAAGAAATAAAATAATGTATGCTCACTTTATTTTATTTTTAACCTCCATGTAGAGGTTGAGTGCTTAAATCCTCCTCATGGGAGTTGCAGGTGGGACCACCACACCGTAACCACCCTTGGGAGGTTATGGTGTTGGGACCCACCCGAGCATAACCTCCCATGAGAGGTTATGACTTGAGGACCACACGAAGATTAACCCCTATTAATGGAGGAGGGTAAAACATCCTCAACTCCCCATTAAATGGGGAGAAACCCCTTGACCTTCACCACCTTAATGGAGCCAACTCCCCTTAAATTTAATTAGTACCCCCTCTTAAGCATTAATTAGGGGAGTTGAGTTAATTAATTAATTCACTCTTTTGAATTGTTATGCCAACTCCACTCCATTAGTTAAATGAGTCAACTCATTTATTTAAACCACTCAATTTTAATTTACGCCAATGAACATAATAGATCCTAATCTATTATTTTTCTACGATTTCATTTGGGGGGGGAGTGGAGAGAAAGGAGGAACATGGGAGAAATATTGGGAGAAGGCTCCCAATGAAGAATGCGTCTAACGAAGAATGATCTTCCTTGACTTCTTCCTTGGAACCCCCCTTCGACGTGGGACGTATTTGACCAATCTTCCCCCCTCATCTTCTTTAACGAACCGACATAGCCTGAGATTGGGAGAGCATGATGAACATGACAAACGGAAAAATCCTTCATTCCCTTTCCATGAAACCGTCAACAAATGAAGACCAAAAATAAAAAGGTATGGGGTATATTACTTGATGAAGTTATAAATTTTCATATCTTCTTCATTGGATAAAAACGGTTTGTTGCAGCCGTTTTAATGATCAACTACATATATTTTTTAGACAATTGATACCTCCCTAAACGTAGAGGGTGGGGGCCAACCTAACATGGCCCGACATCCTCCATCATCTTTCCTTCTTGTGGCGTTCTTCAGTAAGGTGATGTAGTAATGATGAGGCGATAGAGCCAACAATTATAAAGGTCACCCTAATCATGGAATCCAGGAACCCCCCCCCCCCCCCCCCGCCCTCCCCCCACGACGTCTCGTACCACCTCTGGCAGAGCCTGCGTGCTGCCGGCCTCCCTGCGCACTACTCGTGCGCCGTACGGCCTACCCCTGTGCTGCCCGCACCCCCATGACCATCCCAAGTACAGCCCCTGCGCCCCGCTGGCCTACCCGTGCCCTTCCTGAGCCCCGTTGGCAGAACCACACCCTGCTCTGCGACCCGCTGCCAGCCCGCGCCCTGCTCGCGCACCATATCGGCCTACCTGCGCGTCCCTCGCACCCCGCACAACCTGGAAGTGCCCCACCCGGTACTCTGGCGGCCTGCGCGCACCTCGTCCGGCCTCCTCCCGCCCTTCCCGGCGCCTTGTGCGGCCTGCCCATGCCTCCTCTCCCGGCATAACTGGTCAATTCATACCGACCACCAGAGCTGGCCTGCGGCGTCCTTCGTATAATCGCTGGCCGAAACGGCTCAGATTTCTAGGACAAACCACCCGAGTCGTGCCCCACGTGGTGCTCACTGAACTGGCCCTGGACTCCGGGTCGAGCCTCTTACGCGGTGACCTTCATGCAGAACTACCCCTACAGTCTGTTGGGCCGGGCCCAGCGGACAGGGACGAACATAGCAAGCTGACCCACCCAATGTGTAGGGTCATATCTAGGGGGTCTGACTAGGCGACCTAGACGGGGTCGGCCCGGTCTGGGTTTGGCGGAGTCGGTCCAACCAGGTCGGTCTAGGCCCAGGCCCATTGCCGACCATGTTACTATCTTTTGGCCATATCTTTGGCATCAGATGTCAATTTGATGAACCGTCAGTGGCGCTGGTATTCATGGAACACAACGGTCCCTTTGAGAATACCCCACTAGAGTTTTTTGTATATATGAGATATGGTCAGGTTGGATCGTACTGGAATCTAACCGGCCCCCTGGAACTAAAAGGCTAATAACTCAGAGAACATGCGTCTGATCGATGTGCCGTCTATTTCCATGGGACACCTATGACGAGGTGGACCATTGTGATACTTATATGTGGGACTTCATGGATGTTGATGTATCAACACTTTTCTTTAGAAGTGGACCCACCTAAAATCATGCGTTCTTTCTGGAAACCATGTGGCTGGCTATACTCTGATTACTGTTCTGAGATCATGTGTAGGTCCAACAAAATAGCTAGTCCAGGATCATGTGTTAGTCTAACAGTTCTGACGACTATTCTTGGATCATGTGTTGGTGTGACATTTTTGACTTCTATTCCTGTATCTTGTGATAGTGTGACAGAATAGGTGGTCCAAGATCATGTGTTGGTCTGATATATCCAACTAATTTTCCTAGAAATTATGTGGGTCCAAAAGTTCTTACTGCTAGACCTGGATCATTTATGGGTCCGATAGCATATATGATTCAGTGGATACATATGATCATCTATATCTCTGTACAAAAGTTGTATACATGTGTGATCTAAGTTAGTGACTTCTATGTTTTCCTCATGATTAAGATGGTTACTTGATAACTTAGGTATATGTATGGGAATATAACTATGTAAGGGATATTCGTAGATTTATTAATATTTAGATTGTCTTTGGTGGATTTTGAAGGACCATGGTGGTCTCGGGGTCCCTAATAAGTATCGTTATACTCACCCCTACGCTGGATATTCCCACACCTCATTGTGATGGATGCAGATGACAGCCAATGCTGATGGAGGCTGAGAGCACCAGGATTAGACGGTACTCTGAGATGGACCATTCGACGAGTCAGTACACGGAGTATACTAATGGACATAGAGTGTTTAGGAGGCTTTTGTACCTACTCATCGTGTAGGATCCTTGGTGGAAATTCAAAGAGATTCTTTTCAACATTCAGATGTTTTCCTTTCTTTAGATGTACTTGTTTTCATTTTCCTTGTACTTTACAGTTGCACCTGTATTTCCTATCACTTTACTTTTAAGCAATAATTTTTTATACAGTCTTACTTAGTTTTTTTAATCCATCTTACTCTGTTGTGTGGGTTTATAGTTTATAAAGGCAATTCCTTCCCTGTTTTAGGTATTTACGCCTTTGATGCTAGTCGCCAGCCCCTGGCCTATGGAAGGCAGGCATGGGGTAGTTACAGAACGGGCCCCAAGGGATGGGTTTTGACACCTTAAATATCATGTTAAAAGATATGTATATATATTTCATAATATAAGATAGTATTATTACATAACAAATCTATCCTATAAGGATAATTGGGACATTAATCACTGACCACTTTGCTATCATTGAAATCATAAACCCCATGATAGAGTTTTCTTAAAATGTATTTGTAAATCACCATTAATTAAATTGTATGAATCAGAAAATACATTCATGGGAATTATATTACCCACATTACAACAATAAGTGGTGAATATGTCATAAGTCTCAACGAAATAAAAGTGAGACTAGAAATCCCATTACAACTATGATAACCTCTAAAGTAGAAACCAAAAAATTAACAATCCTAAAATGAAACATGTAGATAAAAAATATATATATCAAGTCATTATATAATATATCAAAGGGTAATTATATACATTACCCAAAATATGTATGTGGGGAATAATAATTTATCACACATATGTAAAAATTGATATGAAAATTGAGTTATGAAATCCCTTACCTTGAGTTATATTTGACATGATTGTCCTCTATAATATTTAATGATAAACTTATTTTAATTATTAACAATACAAAAAACTTTTTTCAAGTATGTTATTTATTTTTTTTACTTATAAACAAATGAAATACAATTATTTAATCAATAATTTTTATATCATATGTTTTGTTAATATTAGGATTCTGTGTCAAAACGAACATTGATTGGTCGACTAAGGACGATGAATTAATTTTTTAAATATATATAGAAAAACTATCATGATATAATTATATAATTTTTAAATTAATTATACTTTTAAAATCATATTGGAATAATGGTTTTGAAAAATTAACCATGTTTAAGATCATGGAGATAACATGTCATACGTACGAATGTGACAGTAGGTCATACATACACTTGAATAATGTGGATGGAAGCATTTGGAATCAACGGTAACAAGTAAATGTATGTATCTACACCCTTAATAAAAGTTTCTGACACCATAACAAAAGTCATTATGCTCTCAATTCCTAATGGTGGTTTGAAAAGGGTCTTCTCATGAAGAATCTCATGAAGAAATGAAGTTTTGGAATTATATGGAAGTCTATCGAAATATATAAGTGTCATGAAATTATTAATGTTACAGCGGTATATAAAAATATGATTTAATGTGGGAAACATCACAACGGATACTTGAGATTCACTAAAGGAGGTTTCTTCACGAAATTAGGTCGCTTTAGGAAAGCAAGTTGAGCTTCGCAAAAGAGGTCAGATTCATGATTGTTTGGTGTATGCATAGTTATATAGAATCATGAAATTATTGACAATGAATTTCCAATTAAAATCATGGTAACATGATATAAATTTTCTATGAAATTGGGACTTCTACAAAGAATCTTCCTATAACTGAGGATTAATTCATTAGTGATAATGAAGGGACCCACATTTCTATAAATTTTGGGTGAATTAATACCATTGTAGTTGGAAAATGAAAAAGAATATGGTGGTCCTTTCTACCAATAGTGATCCATCAAATTGGTGTTAGGGAAATAAAAATGGGAAAGTATTGAGATGACACTAAACATTGTAATCATAGTGATCCCATGGATTAATGTGGTCTACCCTGAACCATTTATTTTTTCACCAAGCCTTAATTAAATCTGTACATCATCACAATGTCATTATATTCTCCTTGGAAGGATCTCAGTGAGGTTGAACCAAGTAATATAATTATTTCTCATCCATGATTTATATCTATTCATACATTTGTATGGAAAAGGGAAAGTTGATAGTTTTGTTTAATGATTAAATAAAATCTAAATGTGTATTTTTTTAATATGTTGTACTTTTATTCACCCCTACTTGATTTTTTTTCCTAGTTGGACTAATAATTTTCATCAGAACTAATGGTTTAATTGCAATTGTTTTCTTTTAATTACAGAAATATAAGTTGTTAATAAAAAAGGGATTTTGACTTTTTATGGAGTAAATTTTCATCTTGAGAAGAATAAAATAGAACAATCCATGTCATCATTGTCCATGGAAGTATATATGGCCAAAATTCATGGTATTTCAGCTAGTACAGATAGTATTGTTTTATTAAAAGTACAACATTAAAAATTGGGTTCTAATACAAAAGGAATCATTGATTTAGGGGGATCTATTATAACCACTCAAGTATTTATTGCATAATACATTTTCATATCTATTATTATTTAGGAATAAGAAATTAATTTTATTTTAAAGGGGATGATTTATCCAATAGCTTTCTCAACAAGAAACAACAAGTTTTTTTAAATATTACTATGCACAAAAAATTGTGTTATACAAAAAAATATAATAATATTATAATTTAAAATGGTATTTAATTCCTAGCCATTGTGTTTGTCATAGTAGAGTACTTAAGAGGGGGGGAGGGGTGAATCGATTATCTATAAAAATTTCTGTTAATAAATTATTATTAAAAGTGTTCACTAATAAATATAAATATAGCCTAGTTAGTCAATGTAATACGGTTATGATGGTTTTATGGTTTAAATAAATTCTTAAAAGATTGATTAATTTTTAGTAAAATTAATACTAATTATTAACAATACTTTTGAATCTATACTAATAAGTAATAACAATTATAAATTCTTCCCAAAGATTTACTATCAATGTTAATGTAGTGATTTTTGAATTATAAATTAACAAATAAAGGAACTAAATTAAGTTACACAACAGATATAAAACAAGTGGATCAGTATCAAGATGTGACCCAATCCACTCCAATTTCTGATCACCGAACACCAATCAATTTATATTAAAAACATGATCCACACCATGGATCAGAGTTAACAACAGTACAGATGACTATCAATGTCATAGGCCCCTATCCTTAGTTCATGGTGGGTACAAACAGAAAGGTCAAACAGTGACCTCTTCCACATTTTTTATGTGGGTATACACTAGTGTAAAATGATGTTTGAGAAATGATATCATATATCCTTCATTTTAATGCAGGAGACAGTGTGTGTTTTTATACAGACACACACATAGATCAAATGCTACAATTTGAACCCAACTTTAGAGAAGTATAGATACAATGTTCAAAGTTCTATGAGTGTTTGTGAATGCACCTCTAGGATTCTAGGATGAAGCAGATATAGGAATAGAGTCTTCGTGTGGAAAACATAGGATCACAAGTCAGCTAGATCTGGATTTTGTTCATCTTGGTGTTGATAGTGTAAAGATATCCTCGGCTCTAGGATTTGAGTATTCATTCTATGTTGTTCAGCGATGTAG
Source organism: Viscum album (assembly GCA_963277665.1). Taxonomy (NCBI): domain Eukaryota; kingdom Viridiplantae; phylum Streptophyta; class Magnoliopsida; order Santalales; family Viscaceae; genus Viscum; species Viscum album. The sequence continues at coordinate 572,832,110 of OY728161.1, read as the reverse complement.
AGTTTCATGTTTCAATTATTCTCAATAATTATTTAGGTGTTTCTTAGATGTCGTCCTCACACCCGATTTCTTCATGTCTATTAGTTTCTTGGCTTTCACTTCTCTTTTATTTTGGAGTGCATGTGTTAGAGCCGACATAATTAATATACTCTACTCCACGTTGCTCATATTTGCATTGGACATGTCTACACTGAAACATTAATTATGTTAGTGGATTAAAAAATTTAATATATGATAATTACAAATTAAATTTAAAAATGACAAAATAGAGTAATAAATGAAGTCATCGTCTTTCTGAAATGGTATCTTCTTGAAATGGTGTCTTCTGCAAATAGTGTCTGCTTGAAACAGTGTCTGGTCACGGTGTCTGGATGGTCATGGTGTCTGGATGGTGACTGTGTCTGGTCATGTTGTATGGATGGTCATAGTGTCTGGATTGTCATGGTACCTCATCACATTGTTTGGATGGTCACAGTGTCTGCTAACAGTGCCTAGTCAAAGTGTCTATATGGTCACAAAGTCTACATAGTCACGGATTCTGGATAGTCACGGTGTCTAGATCATTTTCTAGAAAAAAAACTGGTGTCAGACTCACCGTGTATCAGACTTAGCCAATTTTTTGTATTCAGACATAAATAGTGATATTCAAATAATGTATTAGACTTAATCAATTATCAATTAAATCATTTTAATGTAAACTAAATATATTGTATAGTAATAAAACATAATGTATACGATTAAAGAACATGGATATATTTACTTAAATTATAAGGATAAAAATCATATGTACATGATATATGATAGATTACATAGGAATAAAAGGTATTATAGAAATAATAGGATTTGCGATCATTAAAACACTATTAACAATGAGGAGTCCAACAATATCTCTCTTTTTGATGATCACAAGTCATGGGAGTGAGAGATCTATTATCATACATTAATATGCATATTTTCATAAACATTATTGTTCATATTTATTCCCCTTTTGGAATTATAAAAAATAGTGTATAAGAAATGGGTAATAAAAATACACAATGTATTAGGTAAAGAAGAGATTCATTATAATAAGTAGTTATCAAAAAAATGCAACAAGATCAATATAAAAATATAGTAGTCACTGTTCTTCATCACTTGATAGTCTTCTCCTTAACCCTGGAAGCATCATCAGAATAAGAGTCCCTAGGAACAGAGGTAGAAGTGGAAGAGGGGAGTGAACCAGTGGAACGAGAATGTAATGGAAGACCATCAATGACAGAAGCTTCCAAGGTATGGGTTTTAGAAACCCAATGTGACTATTGTTGAAGAATAACTGGTCTGATCTGACTAAGAACCAGAGAGACAGACAAAGATGTGGAGTCAAGGGTATCATATGAGAAGGTAGGCAAACCGGAGCTCGGTTCTACAACTATAGGAGCCACAATGACAGTACTTTGTACATGAAGATAATGCCTTAGAAGCTTATTGAAGACAGAAAAGATCTCACCACCAAATGATTAGATTTTTCAAATTTATCCTTGTTCTACATTAAATTTCCCAACAAATGAGTGAAATCTATGAGATTTTAGACATGAGTTTTGAAGGCTTGAGTAACAGGATGGATTATCAGATTCACAACAAGGTACATGAAGTGTTTGGTCATCTAAATCTTAGAGAAGATCGGATTTATGTAGAAATAATACTTCTTAGAAATTTCTTGTTAAGCATTATTTTCTATTTTGGACTGGAATCTCACCAAATCAAGAAATTTTTCCCTATTCTTGATAACTTCATATAGAGATTCTATTTCAAAGACACTGAGCACATCTTAAAGTTACTCTTTGACAATTTTACTAAGTAGATCGGTGTCTAAAAAAGGTTGATATTATTGTCTAGAAGTATTAGAGGCTGTGACACCTCATGTATTGTATTTTAGTTTATTTATATCATTATAAAGGCACTCATTATACTCATAATTAAACATGTTAACACTAATGAAAAGTTCATGATTCTCTTGGAAAATCTACTGGTTTTTTTAGATAATTTGTTTTCTATATATCATAGATGAGGTTGAATCAGTGAGGAGACTTCATGTGGGGTCTGAGTTACAATATCCTCAACAGGATGAGAAGCTTTTTCTGGTCCTGAGGTTGTCACTCTCTTCATTTCATCATCCATAACATTGAGAGTTTTTACATCATCAATAATCCATTTAGTATACATTCTAGTTTCTGGAATTCATGGATCATATTTGGCTGAATCTACTATATAATCAATTCCAATAAGAACATTGAATCACCCTCACTCAGTTTGGTTGCAGGAGCAGATTGATTATTCATGAGCTTTTTAACCCTAGACAATATGGTAGCTACAAAACTCTTTCAGATCATCATTATTCACCATGTTTATGGTTCTTTTGAAGGATCAAAGATAGAAGCTAAGATAGGCCCAGGATCATTGGTATAGACTGCTTCCGGAGAAGATTTCATTTTCAATAGAAAAATATTAGAAAGATCAAGACTTTTTACTAACAATTCCCATGAGTCATTCACACTGAAATAACAAGGAAATTAATACCTTGTATCCACTGATATTGGATCATGAAGATTAGGAACATCAATATATTATAGAAGGGGGGGTTTCTCCTACTCAATAGGTGCATCATCCTCCAGAATGGGTGATTTAGATCCTTGATCTATTTCCACGATTTCTTCCCTGAATTCATAAATCATTTTTTGTCCTACCCAAAGAAATCCTAAATCCATTATCTCTTAAGAAAAAGGAATAACTTCAGGAGCATTTTGTTCATCTACGTGTTCCTCACTAGTAGATTCTTGCACAAGAGATATATCTTCTTCAATATACACATCTACAACATCCTTTAATAATTGAACTGTAAAATCATAATTTTTTGAAGAATGATGTTATTCTAAATCCATATAATTTTTAGGAATAAGTACTTCTCTTTTAGTAATGTCATGAATAACTGGTTCCCTATCCTCCTCATTCAGGACAATTTATATTGTAGGTGCAACAACCTCTTATTATTCTACTTCTTTAGAATACTCAACAAATTCATCTTGTTCTAGACTGAGATCACAAATATCCTCAGGTATTGAAGGGATTTTAACTGGATTAATCTATTCATTAATTATTTCTTTTTCTTCCACCCAATATTTTCCCTTTGTATTCCAATTTTTTTCATTCTCTTTATTGTATTGATTGAAAGACAGACTCGTAGTACTTGATAACTTATTCATTATGTCCATCCAAAACATTGGCATGAAGGATGGATGAAATAAGCCTCTAATATAATAAGTAGGTTGTATTGAAGGTGGTCTTGATAAATTCAAACATATAGTGTATAAAATACTTTAATAGTTTGATCTAATGTCAATTTTTCTTGAGTTTTATTAAGAATAAATCTTGATACTTGATTAAAATGGAATCACCTTTTTTGGGCTAATTGAATTCTAAGAAGACATGAATAGAAGGCTGGTTTCTCGATCCATCTTAGTAGCTATCACTCTCCTAATACTTGATTAAAATGGAATCACATTTTGATCTTTTTTCTAAAACAAAATGTGGAAATTCATGGAAGGAATTCCAACAACATTTGAAAAGGGATGACATGAGATGGATTGTGTTGGTTATCATGATACTTTTTTTATTACAATAATATATGTAATAAAACATGTATGTTCTATCTTAGTTTGTATAGAATTTTTTTCAACACCTGAAAAAAGTCACTCAAATCACAATCCACCAGGTAATGTGCCATCTATTTCACCATCCATGATATTTAATAAATAATCATATAAATAATACTTTGTAATATTATCTAATTCATAATGGATATTGGAACATTTTATAAGGAACTAATAATATAAAAAATAATGAAGGACATATATAAAAAATCCAATGATGTATGTTTTTGTGTTAGGTTTGGAAGAATGAAAGTATTAGGTTACTCGATCTTATAAATTTTCCAACCACAAAATGCAATATCAGAAATCACCCTCAATAAAAAATTTAAAATGATCCATATATTTATTAAATTTTATGATGTATATTGTACTACTAGAATCTTGATATAAATAGAAATAGATTCTCTCAATATGAAATCATTTTATTATGTTTTTATGGTATATTTTCATTGAAAATCGCTTCATACATATATTTTTTTAATTCACTAATATTTTATTATAAATCTCTATGAAAGTAATTTGATGTTATTAAGAAATTAAATTCCAATTTGTGGAAATGATAAATTGATTTTAACTGTGATGGGAAGCCAGGTAAATGATATATTTTCTGTTGTGGTAGCTATGTGACTACAATATTTCTACCGACATCCTCCCAAACATCTATATCTTAATCCTCTTGGTAATTATTATATCCAAATGTTCTATCATCAGACACTTCATCGCCATTTGAATGATATTTCTATATGTCTTTCTAATTAGTTTGGTTTTCTTATTCATCATCACAGGTAATACCCTCAATTTCATAGGATACACCTTCATCAAACACTCTTCCTCCCCATTTCTATGTACATAGTTAAACATGATTACCTTTATAAAAATTTAATTTTATCAAGTTACTAATTATCTAAATAATATTTCCAATGAGTAATAATCATTTATCATTGACCACACAATCTATATTTTACCAATGTTTTGGGACATATTATTTATCTAAAGAGATAAAATTAATGTTTTAGTTGGAATTTTAATCATCCTAATGAAATTATTAGTAGATTATAAAATGTATTTGAATCATCTAAAGAACACCTAATTGGATTGAAAAACTAGGTGTGTAGTATTGTACATTGTTGATAACTAGTTCTTGATTGATTCTATATAAATATAGGCTATGTGGTTGTTACACCATGTTACTTCATTTCCAAATCCACTTCCACATGTTGTGTCTAGAGAATGATTAAATTTCATAGATAACCCGATAATCCTTATTATACAAAAATCATATATCATCTTCTTATATCTAAAAATATGAAAATAATGATTTACATTATTCTTCTAAATCCTCCTAATAGCATGTTCTATAGATTATAATTTTAATTTTAATCATCTTAAATATACATCCTAGAATTGTGAAACCAATAATGGAACATATCCCATTATTATGTGCTATATTCCTATCGAGTCTAGTATAATTTTTCCCAAGTTTGTTACCCCATGTAATATCAATTCTAAAGACACATCCACTTGAATTATGAAAATATTTTTTTCATTTATTAGTTAACCACATAATCATTAAATTTAAAATACATTATAAAATTTCATTATGTCATAAAGGATTACACTAATGATTCATTATATAAATTTTAATCCTCTTAATGGTACATTTTATAGTATATAAATAGAATTAGAATTATCTGAAACATGTCTTGAAGGATTACCAAAACATGCATGGAAGATGATTTGAATAATCAAAATCATAGGATAAACAAATATGATGTGTTTTTATGCCCCATTTTCATACAATTATACATATTTTATAATATTCTAATGCAATGTTAATTGGATGTTAATAAATAATTAAAAATTATTTAATCCTATTTTAATTTGTAGTAAATCCTTAAATAGTCACTTTATAAGCATTCATTAATAAATAGTTATTATGAAATTAGTTTAATGATACAAAATAATTTATGATTAATTATATCAATGTTATGAATTACATAACAAAATTGTAATCAACACTTATTATAATATAATTTTTCGTTAATAATTCATTCATTAATTATTAACCAATTATTAATATATCATTAGGTATACAATAATTAATAGATATAATGTACATAGTCTAGTGTTAATTAATAGATAATCATTATCTAATTGTTGTTTAATAATTCATTAATCATTAATTATTTATAATTCAGACATTATTAACCATTTAATAATAATTCCTTAATCATTGAATAATAATTGGTTAATCATTATTTAATAATTCAATATTATTTTATTAATAATTGGTTAGTCTTTATTTAATCATTACATAATCATTCATTATGTAATGGATAATCATATCATAATTATTCCTTAAACATTATTGTATCACTCATTAATCATTCCTTATATAATAATATTTATTTAGTTGCATTAATATTATTTATTAATTCAACACAAATGAATCATTATTTAAGTAGTTATTTTATTTTTAATTAACAACTAATAATTAATTTATTATTTTTCATTACATTATTAATAATTAATTAAATCTATATTATTCACTCACTAATCATTACATAATTAATAGTTTTATTTACTTACATTATAGGTAGTGATGGGTTAATTAATAATTCATCATTTTATAATTAATTAATCAATATCTAATATTTAATTTTTAATTGATCAATCATTTTTATCATTAAGCATGTATAAGTTAACTATGACTTAATCATTAATTAATATGTTGTAAATCAGTACATAAATAGTAGTTATTAAGATGTTAATTTAAATTTTATTATTACTTAGTTATTATATAATCATTATTTATGATGTTACTTTATAGTTGACCAAAAATTAATCAATAATTAATTATTGTCTAGTAATTACTTCATCATTAATTAATATTATATTTTTCATTACCTAAATAGTGATTAATAAGTCTTTAATCACTGACTAATAATTATTTTACCATTTCTTAATAATTCTCTAATCATTTTTAATCATAATTTTATCATTCACTAATTATAATTATTAATTATCTAATCATTCTCTAATTCATTGTTATTAAATTTTATTATTTATTTATTTAATATATAATCAATACATAGCATTAGTCAATCCGTAGTTAGATAATAATTAATTTATATTTCACATATATTTATTCATTGTCTATTTAATACTAATTCTTCATTATGGAAATAATATTATAAAATATTCATTTAAACTAAATAATAATATTATTCAAATAATAAATCATCCATAAGTATAATTACAATGTATTTACTCAAATTTCATTAATAAATAAATTTTCTTTACTTATTAAAACTATCAATCATTAGAAAAATTCTATATAAATAACTAAAAAACTATATAAATAATAAATTTCCAACTAAATAAAAACAAAACAATTAAATAAATATGCAACATAAAAATATATAAGATTTAATAGATTCATATGTTAATTATCAAATCCAGCCCCTCATATATTTGGAATGCCAATTAGCCCACAAAAAATGTCACACATCATGGATCAAGAACTGAGAAAATTTTAGAGATAGGGGTAGTGGAACAAGGGATTGTTCTGATAAATTGGGTAATGAAAAGTGAGTGTAATGGGAGGTTATTTATAAGTGTTTTGGGAAATATGTTATCCGAACAACAACATTGAACTAAATTTAGGTGAATGGAAATGATTGATAAAAAATAATATATTCATTAATTAATGGGAAATTCAATTTTTTCATGTTAAATCCATTCACAACATTTTTCATGTCACATATTTGGGTCAATGAATGGAAAAGGTGCATCAACATTAACCCCATTCTACCAAAACCAAAAGATGTCTAGGACAATTTCACTTTTATATATTGGCTTTAAAAATATTTTAACCTTTGACTATTCTAACAATTCTTTAAATAAATAATATAAAAAAAATTAAATAACATATACTATTCTAGATATGCACTAGTTCATATGTTTAATTTATCGCACTTTTGTTTACGAATTGTTTTCTAATAAATATTTTGAATGTTGAAGTGTATGTTATCTTACTATAGGCGATTTCCATAGAATATATGTTAGTGCTTAGTTGTGTAAAAATTGAAAATTTATCGACTATAAGTGGAAATTAATGAGTAAATTGTTTTTAATGAGTAGATATTGTATATGATATAGTAACTATGTTCCTTAAAAGAATACCTAGATTATTTTGAAATGTAATGTGTGAGTTTGAAAAACTATTCATTGTCTTTGGAAAAGTAAAATATGGACATAATAAGAGTACGTAAATACATTGGTAGATTATGAATACAATATAGTATTTTTTGAATGTTGATTTTAGGAAAATAATCAGAATTTCATAATTCAATTTTTCTAATGAATAATAAATAAATTTATATAATGTTTCACCATAAATCATGGATTATAAAAAGTAAAAATCTTCAAAATTATTTTCGATTTATTATTATAAGATCTCACAATGAAATCTATTTCATAATTTATAATCTTATGTTACAATACATGTCCTTATTTGTAGATGGATGAAAATATAATTTGGGATCAATGTATTAGATTACATTAAGATATAATGATTAAATATTCTAGATTCATTTAATGATTTTAATGTGTACCATGGAATGATTGAATTAGAATTTTAAATTAATTTACTAAAAATTTTCTCCTATATTTGATAATGCATCCCTTTAGGGATATTCAATATGGAAAATATATTATAGAATTATAATATTATTTATGAAATAATATTCATGAATTAATCGGAATATATAATATGGATGAAAATTATGAAGGGATATAGTTACTACATAAAAATTTCAAAGACATGATACATTCTTATATCATTGGAAGAATAAGATGATTGCAATATATATTTATTTAAGAGGGGTAAATCATTTTCTTCTTTATTCAATTGACTTGGGATTATCCAAATCTATGATGATATTGATGTAAATAATGACCAAGATCCCAAATAATACTCATTTTTTACTGGTGTTATTGAATAAGGATCTTATTTTGACCTCAAAATCAATGAGTATTTAAGAGGAATAAAAAATTTATATTGTTTTTACAAGACTAGGAGAAAATAAAATATCATAACAATTTTACTAAAAAACTCAATTTGTAGTGGCTAGATTTAAGTGTCACTCTCTAGAGGGACATTATATATATAGAATAGTATTTCTCTATACTGATAAGACATGAAATATCATTTTAACAAAAAATATTTATATTGTAAAATAAATGATTAGGGAAACTAACCAATCACCAAAAGTGAAATATTTTTTGGCAAAAATATTAACTCCATGTGTGTTGTTTTTTCTTTTTTTCCGAAAAGAAGGGATACATTACATAACATTCAGATGACTGAGACTTCAACATGTCATATAAGTTAGTTATAAATGAAATAATTTTGAAAAAATAACCACAATAGAAATGAACTAGAGAAACTCTCATTTAATGTTATTCTTATCCCGGTGCACTTTCAACGAGTCAGTATAGCTATTTTTTATGTCCAAAATATTATTATTAAAATTTTATTTCTCACTAAAATAATTATAATAAGATCATTAAATAATTTAATTTTTTTTCAAAAACTCTTACATAATAAACAACATGGTAATGTATTCATATGTTTCTCATAAGGGTAATATTCATTTTATGATTTCAGTTCATGCTCAGAATAGTCATAGGAATGTACCTCATTTTATTATTATACAAAAAATATTTTTTCCTTTTGATTATTAACTTCATCTTCTGATTCTAATGATATGCATTCTCTAGAATATATAAATCTCTCCATATAGCCTTTATAACATTCATGGATTTGTTATAACTAGTATTTGGGAAGTAATTCCAATATTTATTATTATCATAATTGATTTTTAGACAATAAATCAAAACGTGTCCTATAATTTTTCATTCATATAATCTTCATTCCTTATAGTTTTCGCAACATTTTATATTCGCTTTTATGGATATTAAAAATCATCATCTCTTAGGGTATAATTTTTTTAACATTCAAAAATGATTGGCAGGATCATCATTTGATTAGGTATTTCATGAGGTTTTTTCTTCTTTAGATAATTCATAAACATGTGTACATTTTATCATTATGTCATATTTATAAGTATACACATTCACGGAAGCATTTTCATTTCTGATCAAGTTATGCTTCTCAATTAATAGTTCTTATTTCAGCATCATACATCATGAGTCTTCTAATGAGATATTTTATTTTTATGTTCGTGATGTCTAAACATTGTTTAATAGTAATAGATATTCCAATCTATCTGGTTCAATTTACTCTCAAGACATTCATATCATGTTCTATCATAGTTATTGGTGTTCTTAGATCATCAATATAGTTCACAATCTCATTGATTCTACCGTTTAGTTTACTCATATATTCTACTTCAATAATTTTAAATTTATTAATCTAAATCTTGACTGTATCATATATAAGGGATTTCACATTGTTAGTGCCTTCATATTCTACTGCTATATTAGTCCAAATATCATAAATTTTTTGACTTATAGAGATTCTGTCGAATTCATGTGGTTATATCCATCAGATGATAGCATTCATAGCTATGGAGTAAAAATTATTATTTTCTTCAGTTGTAGGATGCCTTTTTTTGGTGTTTTCATATGAATTTCATATATCATAATATTTATGTTAATATTTTAGACCAAGATTGTTCACATAGATAATAATTTAATATTTCTGGAATCCAAAGTTCTCACCATTAATGTATAAAGCTCTAACCATAGACATTTATTCTCTATTATTATCCATAACATCTATTTAATTACTAGAACATTGTATTTCATCATTTGAAAGTGGTGAACTCAAGATTCACCTATGCTAATACAAATAATTTCCCCAGATAATGAAAGAATAAATAAATTAAGACGTGTGGTGATTTTAGTCAGTAATTAATTTAGAGAAAAAATACCCTCATCACGATATGTATTATCTAATTTCTTTATTTTGAGTATATTCAATTGAAAATAATATATTAAAAAAGGAAATTGAACATTGCTAATTATAGTTGTTTCGGGAATAGAAATCCCTTAGTCTACTACAAAAATTATCTGTTTCCCAATCATATTGAGTTTATTAAACATCCATTTTACCATGGGTTCCCCGTTGAGTGTGAGAAAATATAAATTACTAAATTTGTCCACGATCATTCAACCATGACCTACCATTACAAGTCCTATACTTATACATAACCACACTAATACTAATAGTTAAAATAATGCATAAAAAGAAATATATGATATGAAAAATGTTTACCGAATATAGTTGAATGTAGAAAAACATAGTAGATGATTATTCAACATGTGAATACATAAACATTGATTGTATATTAGGTTTATGGTTTATTGAAAATGATAGAATTGATAAGCTTTGCACTAGAAAAACTAATTTTCAATATGTATAGATCATGTTATTTAATTAGGGCCAAGAAAAATAGTTATATTTTTTACATTTGTTATTTTTTGAGTTGCATGTGACTATTCCATTTATATGTTATTTCAAATATAAGAATATGTTAATTCTAATGGTTGTGTGACAACTGGGTCCCGGTGACAACACAGACACCCCACCATAACAAGGTCGTTGGGTCATGGCCTACCTTGTACCACCAGTTGCCCCCACAGACACGTGGTGCCCACCCTAGGGTCCACCCACATGCCTAAACGGGGCATATAACTAATGATTGTCCCCACAGGCCATCACATGTCCTTTCCAGTATACATTGTACTCACTCTCACACACCCTAATAAACTTCCCAAGTGGTCACCCATCCTGATCACTACTCTAGGCCAAGCACACTTAATAGTGGAGGTCTAATCAAGTAGGCTCCTAAAAAGGAAGGTTCGCCTTATTGAAAGGAGTCATATTATTTATTCATTTAACCCTTTATCATTTGATGATGTTACAATCACCCCCCCCCCCTTAGAGCACAACGCCCTCATTGTGGGCCATACATCTCAACCTAGGCAGTGCACCGCACGTAAGGCTGGTAACCTCCCTCTGATACCAAATGTGACAACTGGGTCCCGGTGATAGCACAGCCACCCCACCTTAACAAGGCCATTGGGTCCTGGCCTACTTGGTACCACCAGTTGCACCTGGTTCATATAACTAATGATTTTCCCCATAGGCCAACAAATGTCCTTTCCAGTGTGTTTTGTCCTCACTCACACACACCCTGAGAAACATTTCAAGAGGTCCCCCATCCTGATCACTACTCTAGGACAATCACACTTAATAGTGGAGTTCTAATCAAGTTGGCTCACGAAAAGTAAGGTTCACCTAGTTGACATGAGTCATATCATTTATTCATTTAACTCTTTATCATTTGGGGATGTTATAATCACCCCCCCCCCCCTTAGAGCACAATGCCCTCGTTGTGGGACCTAAATATCAACCTAAGCAGTTCACCGCACTTAAGGCTGGGTACCACATCTGATACCAATTGTGACAACCGGGTCCCGCCCACCAGTTGCCCCGCAGACACGTGGGGCCCACCCCCGGGACCACCCACATGCCCGAATGGGTTATCTGACTAATGAATGTACCCACAGGCCATCACATTTCCTTCCCATTTTCCTTTGTCCTCACTCACACACACTCTGGGAGACTTCCCAGAAGGTCACCAATCCTGATTACTACTCCAGGCCAAACACGCTTAATTATGGAGTTCTAATCAGACAGGCTCCTGGAAAGGAAGATGCACCTTGTTGACATTATTCATATAATTTATTCATTTAACCCTTTATCATTTGGGGATGTTACAATCACCCCCCTTTAGAGCACAAATGTGACAACCGGGTCCCGGTGACAACACAGACACCTCGCTTTAACATGGTCATCAGGTCCTGGCCTACCTGGTACCACCAGTTGCCCCGACAAACACGTGGGGCACACCCTAGGGTCAACCCACATGCCTAAACAGGTCATATAACTAATTCTTATCCCCATAGGCCAAAGCATGTCCTTTCCAGTGTGCTTTGTCCTCACTCGCACACAGCCTGAGAATCTTCCCAAGAGGTCACCCAACCTGATCACTACTCTAGGACAAGCACGATTAACAGTGGATTTCTAATCAAATATGCTCTCGAAAAGGAAGGTTCACCTTGTTAACATGAGTCATATCATTTATTAATTTAACCATTTATCATTTGAGGATGTTACAGGTTGAATAACCCATGCATTGATTATGATAAGACATGTAATAGATAGTTTGTATCATTGCTTTCCATAAATTTAAGGCATATTAATAACCTCATGATAAGAGGTATGCATCATAGAAAACTGTGTATGACCTGGGATTCATGGTTGTGGAACACTATGTGCCCCTCTACAGTGCAATAAACCACACTACACAATATATCCAAACCCTCCAACCGAGGTCCAAGAAAAAATAATTTAACTAAATTCTAAAGGTTTATTATCCGAAAAAATCAGGGATGTTACAACCTCTCATCCTTAAAATAAATTGTCCAATTTTGTTCCATCAGAGGGTTGTAAACCATCATCTAATATGACTTCTAGACATTGTAATTGTATATTAGCGACTTTCTTCCAGTTATCATCATGTACGTCGACATTTCACCATTTCACATTGAATGGAGGAATTCACTATCCATAGAGATCCTTTTTTGTACTAGACAATGATATATAGTGGATGTTCCTCAAAGGGCACATCTGCCTCGTTATAAATTTAAATAGTATCTAAATAATGATATGGGGCATAATACGACTATTGAAAATGTGATACATAGAATAAATCATTTATTTCATGGTATATAAGAGTTAAAACAAACCCATTGGATACTATCCCAAATCTGTCTATAATATCGAAAGGACAAACGTAACGGGTTCATATCTTACACTATATCTAACTCTACCTTTGAACCAATTTCGTTGAAACTCATAGAAATACCTAAAATCCTACCATGAACTATAGAGGACAATGGTGATGATTTGTATACAAATTTTTCCTAGACTAAATTGAGTCCATACATTTCTAAATTTGGTGAACCTACCCTGATGTCCCCTAAACTAGACAACAACCAAGAATTTTTTCCTCACCTTCCTTTAACTAGAACTTGGAGGAATGGAATGGCTGATCATATAAGGCCTCATATGGATACATCAGAATCATTTTATGAATTATTTTATTGTTGGAAAAATAAAAAATAGAAATGTGTTTCTTCCAAAATCATCCAAAGTCAAGGACACATGTTTTGAGCATGTTCCCCAGCACTTGTATTGTTCTATTACACTACAAATTGGTCTGAGGGTTATATGTTGTACATAGTATATCCTATGAACCCAGTCCTTTCTATAAGCCCATCAAAAATAGTGATGTAAAATGGGTATCACGATATGATTTGACAGAATAGGGAACACCATGAAGGCTCATAACCCACTAAATTTAATGCCTCCTAATATCAACAAATACGAAGGTCTCGTTCATATATAGAAAGTGTGTGATCTATTTCAATGATTTGATTATCATATATATCATATTACTTACTTTATGAGATATCATCATTACCATTATGAAATCTATTATTACAACATCTCATTTCCACTATAGAATTTAAAAAGTCTATATAAGTACAGAAGATCCCTTGTGCTAACACATCACCTTATAACAGATAGAGCACTGAGGGATAAAACTGATAATATGCCTCTTTATACCGATTCAGAAATACTAATGATATATTTCATGGTGCATGTTGGTAATCCTTGGGTGAACATCCAAATTAAAGGTATGATATTCCCATATTAAATTCTATATATTTCTATAGGTACCCATATATGCCCATGGGTGAGATGAACTAAATTTTCATCAACAACCCAACCATGTAGTGGGTTCTCAATTACGAAGCTCTACCTCATGATGAGGCATTTGGAATTTTAATGCTGTCGTGCCCCTACCATTTCCAAAAAATATGATGTTACTGCTTACATAGATACGTTCTTTTTCCCATGACACATCAAAACCATTGGGTGAATCTCAAAAAATAGATCCCATAATTACCTCTATCTACTAGCTTTCTTGATGGAATATTTCTTTGTCTTATCACTCAATTCCATTTTGGGTATATAATTAATCTCATAGTCAAATAATTTCAGGTACTCAACCCGCCTATGATTCCAACGATTTTGGTTATGCTATGCAGTAATGTAATTGATACTTTTATTATACAAGTAAATGTGGAACCATTCTACCAATGGATAATTTATCCGAAAGGATAAATAATGAACTTGGTCTAGTATAACGAGGTCAAGCATATATTAATTATGGTCATTAGATTTCAAATGGTGGGACATAATTTCTACAACAAGATCTCCAAACATTATAACATCTCCAAGACCAATTTCCAAAGAATCACAATAAATAGTAAATCTCCCTCCAAACTCAGGAAAAATAGTATTTGTGATGAAGTTATTCCCCCTTTCTATTCAAAAAAGGGTGTCTCAAAGGCTTCATATAATATCAAAATCGCACCCTGATTAGTCAAACTATTAAGATTAACTTCGAGACATGATATATCATGTGTAAACCACTTTTAATGTCTATCCATCCCTAAGAGATTTTATATTTCAATGACATTATTTTTTTTTCTTGTAAATTACAACACTAACCTTCTATGGGTCAACAAATACTCGATATTCTAAAATTATATAACCCCAAATGTCAACCTTATATATAAAAAATTAGAATTTTGTGATGGTGTCATAAATCTGGTGCTCTCTCAGTGTATTCAAGATGATCTCAAGATGTTTTAAATGATCATATACTATACAAGAATATAACAAGATGCAATCCAAAAAATCTACCAGAATTGAATCTCTATATGGATTGAAAACCTGATTCATCATATCCATGAAAATTTATTTTTCATTTGGGAGGATGAATGAAAAAACCAGGTACTCATTCATTATATATCTACTCCAAAATATTCTATGTCAAATGTCTAATGATCTCACATGCACCTGATGGTTTCTTGACCACAAAATAAATATTAGAAAAAACTGAATCTCTTTATATCTATTAAATTATATCCTAAATATGGGGTTGTAGACACCGTTTATAAACCATAATCTAGTTAAATCATCGATAATCCAAGCACATCTTGAGGGTATGATCTACCATCATGGGAAAAAGTACATGTGAATGCCATGGAGAGGTATTGGGTTGTATCAAACCCTTTCAATCCTTTTTTTCCAACTACTTAATCTGACATTAGATCTCTATTGATTCTAACCTAGAAGGAGTAATGGAAAATATGTTCTCTCCTTGATATATCCTAGTGATGAACTCCACCAATCTCATAATAGGTAAATTGAAGAACTCTTTAGGGAAGACATCATTGAAATGATCCACCATAGGATGAAAATCTATATAATTATTCTATAATCATTCATAAAGAGACTAGCCTTCTAGGATACCACTCTATCCGTCCCACAATGATCAGGTCTATCTCAAAATTCGCATACATCACATTCAATCATATGAACATAAGTACTTCCTTCATTTGATGTAAAGGACACCCTTCAGTAATAGAAATCAACATGGGCCTGGTAAAAAACCAACTACACCATCCTGATAATTGACACAAATCCAATCCTTTCAAGGAAAATAAAATTCGATAGTAATTTTTACCCACCAATCTGAAGGGGTCACAACATGAACTAGAGCATACTATCAAATTGAACACTAAACGATGTGTCAAGTGTTATCACATGGTAGATGTACTATATATCCAGGCCTATAATTTCCAAAATTTCTATACATATAAAATAGTGTGAAGCGCCTATTTCATATAAGCAAGAAATTATAGTCTACTAGAATGGTACCTCATATAGTAGATGTTTGTGGAATCAATTCCTTAGGTGTATGATGCACTTCAAGAATATGTAATGATATATAGCCTAATAATGAAATAATAGTACCCTGAGCTAACCCGTTCATCTAGAGGTACACATATGATTTAAGAAAACCCCAACTAGACCCACCTTCATTGACTAATCAGTCAGTATAATACTATATGATAGCTTAATGTGTAACTACTAATATTGCACTCGAATTTGATGTGGGTACATATCCCTTCGCACTAGTAAAATAAAGGAATGTCTGACATAAATGTTAAAGGTGACTCATCCTAATTCATGCTCAACAATTAGTCGGGTCCCACATATAATGATGGATCCTACAGATAGTCCTACCACACTTGTGGAAGACCACATAACTATCATTCAGTACCACATGACATATGCTACCACTATGAGGAGACGCAAAATAGTATTTCCTACCACAATACAAACTATTTAATATCCCAAAACCGAACAACCTTGATTCTCATTGTCATCATCCCTCATGTTCGTCATAATGATGAGAGCCTTGTTCATTACCTCTTAAATGATGTTAAAATGAATGAAATTATCCTTTGATAAGATGGCATATGTGATCACATCCTATAAATATCTCACAGTCAAGAACTTATCACAAACCTGTTTCAGTGAAAGATGTTGAATCATAGTGAAATGATAATAATACTCCATCATAGACATAATTCTCGACTATAGATGCATGAACTATTTAATGTGGTCTGCTCACAGATTTCGTGAATATAAGTCATTATAGAAGGATATTAATAATTATTCCTAGACCATACACTGATGATGATCATCATGAGAGATGGCATTCCAACAATGCATGGTGGAGTGTGAAATCATATAGGTGGTAAACATGACTATCTTCTCTAGAGGAATCTCTATATTTTTAAAGGTCAATAACATGGCCTTTTCCAATATTTTGTATCTTGAGGACCTTCATCCCCAAAAAATGTTGGAGTATGCAACTATTGGAATTCCCACATAAATTCTACAATACTAAGTGTATGTCATAGATCTCCCTTTAAAAGATGGATGAAGAAGAAAAATATATCCTATAAAGGTCTATTAGCAACCAATTGAAAATAAACAGTTTGTGCCTTAGTTGTTACTGTAAAAGGATATATAAGTGGATCATGTCCCACCACCACCAGAGAACAGTTTTCACCACCCTCTTGGAATATGACTTGAGGGATTTATGGATTTTTAGATCTATAATATCTAAATTCAGACCTCTGTTAGGATTTTTCAAAATATGTGAATTGAAATAAAATGAATAGACAAGTAAAGAATAATTTTTAAAAATTATTCACACCTCACTTCCAACTCGTAAATCAATGTTTACGAGAATAAATGATTACAATTGATCATAAGATACATAACCTATTACCCACTACTAAGTATGGTTCATGTACAAGGTCTCACATCACCCAATAGAGGTTCCAATACACTGATTTTCAATTACATGATATAGATGAAAAATCCATTTACTTGTAAATTTATATCACTATTTAGTGGTAACATGTTAATTTTAAAACAAGATTTTTTAAGTGTATTTTTATTTTTATGTATATAGATATCAAATTCTAGTTAGATATATCACTATCAATAAATTATAAAGACCCACTCTCTTAATAAATTTCAATTGATATGTCAAGTAACTACGACCTTTCTTTTACACCTAAAATCAAGATTTAATATGACATATGTAATTATTTCATTTCATTAACCACCAGTCCCTAATTAATAGATGTATATAAATCGTAATTTTAAAATAATATTTAAGAATCCAAATAATCTAATGTTTTATACAATTGGAGTAGTGGTCCACAACTCAAACATAGAATAAATAGTTAATTAATGTTTAATTATTTATATATGTTGAGAAACACCAATTAGATGGACATAGACATATTAATTAATCCAATTATGTTATCCATTGATACGTTTATCCCAATTTCGCATATAAAAATCCAGTCACTCATAAATATCCATGGAAATACAAGAAATGAACATAATAATATAAATATAGAATTGCATAATACTTAACATGGGAACCCCTATGTTTTAAATATGATGAATCAGGTGATAAATTTATGTCATACAAGTCCATGGAAAAATAAATCAACAAAAAAATATGGTATTAATAGTAATATATCCACCAAACATGTGTTTCACCCAATGGTGAAATCATGAATACGTTAATTAGCACATGCCAATAAAAACAATAAACCATCCCGTGTAATTTACTATTCCACTCAAAATGAGTTAGATTATCTCTAGAAGAAGATAATTACCAAATTTTGTTACATCATAGTCTCTTATCTAATTCCAACACAATAATTAAAAAAAAAATAGGCAACTGATAGCTCTTTCTAGCATCCCACACTATAGGCCACTAAGAAGCTCCATGAGATGGCAGTCCACTTGTACTAAAACATGCCTCCTTGTATTACATAGGCTTCCAAATATAAGTTGGGGTCTATGATGGTAGGGTCAGATACAATACCATCATGATTATAATAATGGTGAGTAGAATCAATTAATAGATGTATCAGAGTATGTAATAAATTCTAATTAGTGGAATACTAACTCATACTGATAGATAAACAAGAATAAGGTAAATAAATATTAGTAAATAATTATTCTAACATTATATAGACATTCAAAAATGTAGTACATGTGATACAGGGGAAAGATAAATATATAAAATTTTATGTAAAGACATAATGTTTAAAAGATTACACTATTAGCATTATAATCATATGCTCGGTCCTCTTGTCTCTTACTCCATCCCTATACTCGGAATCAAACAACTGAATCCAGAATCGTTCCTTTATCTACAACTACAATAAATATATTTGATTAGATACCCTGGGATGTTTATTAAGGGTGTGAGATATAACCATTAGGTCACCACCAACCATGTTTAGAATAATCTTGTTTGTTCATATAAAATTAGAAGTGTGATGATAATAATATAATTGATTTACTAAATAAATAAAAAATCACTTCGGACTGGGTTACTCAAAGATACCTGGCCCATACTACCTACTTCAGCATAAGACAGATATCAATAAATGAAAGTGAACCTATACATTTATACCTTGTGTGTATATAGGTTCTCTAGAATACATGATTGAAGATAACATTGCCTAAAAACTCTATGTTTCAAGTATGAACTAATCCCAATCATGTTATTTGGCATAGAAAAAGAGTTCTTTAATAGTAAAATTTTATTCCTGGAATTATTTATAAGTTGTATCTATATATTTAATAAATGGAATCCAAATAGGATTGAATTTCAACTATATAGTGAAACCAATGTATCACATAAGGATCACTACAAATACCCAACAACATAAGAGTTTATCAAAGGTGGCCCAAATGATAATCATGTGTATCAGTCGCATTGTGTCTTATATCATGATCATTTGACTATATCCTCAGAATCTCACATAGGATACCAATTATAATTCATGTCATGGTATAACCATCTTTCCACTAAATCCGTCCAAGGGAACTCCCTTAGTGAACTTGTATTGCTCGTGGGTAGGTAAATAATATGATTGGTGAGACAAAAAAATTAAATATTTAATAAATCTATGTCCCACTACTGGAAAATTAATAATACATAACAAGGTATCATTACTAAGAAAAATGACCCCATCTTAGTGTCCTTAGGTTTAAACCCTTATATTTCCATTGGTGTACTATAAATGTATGGTTTAACTATCGAGAATAGATACCATATCAACAATGAATTAAAACCAAAATAAGTTATTCAAGTTGTCCAAATAATAAAAATAATATAAATCAATCAATGGAATAAATCGTATGGGCCAAAAAAATGTCTAATTATACATTTAGCATAGTTTATTAGATATAACATTTATTACATAGTCCACACCAATGCCTTGATATGTTTCTTATCAATACACAAAATCATGAGTCCTCAATGTCTTTATTGATGTTCACATCCATTGGGAGACTCATATGATGCTAAACTCTCCAGGGAAAATATTTGCTGGTCCTTAGGGTCCCATTACAATTGTGAATACCAATTAAATTAATTATTTATTCATTTTGAGTCATCACTAGTGACGTTTGGCAGTGACACATTGACACATAATAAAATGAAACTAGAAATTGAGGGAATGAACTAGACCACATTACATTGGTTCATTGATGAACCCTTGTCAATTTTTCGCCTTTGAATCAACTTAGAATGAGACAAATCATCATAAATACACTAAAAATAGTGCATATGAGATCACACAAATATAGCATTGTTGGGAGGAAGACAAATGATGAGTGTTGTGAGAGGAATAGTGATCTTACCATTAGATATGATGCACTAAACAATAACAAAAATTATGTTTGAATGAGGGGAGGGATTGAAGGCCCAATGAGAGGATGAGAAGAAGCATCACATGGTAGGTAACTACCTAAAACATATTAGTAATATTTAGTTTATATTATTAATGATAAATGATAAAAACCGTTTAATTCCTTTTTTAATGGGTTTCATGGTTTTTCCACATTGTTCGCCAAACCATGCACCAACCATGCACCAACTACACCCCAAGGATACCCCCTAAAATGGGATGGTCGTATGGTTTTACTAACCAATAATGGAAAGTGAAAATCAACACTATTAAGAGGTTTACAACACTTTCTCATTTATGGGACCAAGGTCATATGGTTAGGTAAAACCATGTGTCCCTATTCAATGCAAAGAAATACCCCCACACAATTTAATCAGACCCTACAGCTTGAGAGGTACCATTTCTACATACCATGATTCCTAACTATTTTTTTAAAAAATATGGGGATTCAGACATCAAAAAATCACTCGGAACACTCTTATCCTCCATGAACACATTAATAACTAATATAAGGTCCATTAAAATGGTTAGAAATTAATGTTAATTGTTCCATACCTCAAGTAACGGTTGGTCTGTTACAATTAGGAAAATATATTTATGAAAGGAGTATCCTTTTCATGGATTATTCTATAAAGAAAGGTTTTATGTAACAAATTTCTGTTCTTGGGATTTGATATTATGAATGTTTTTTAATCTATTGGTAGGTTAATATATTATTTTAATAGTATTATGGGCAGGCCTATAACTCCCTCCAATTCATTTGATAATGGTGGATGTTCTATTAGATTAGACTATACATCGTATATTAGCCAAATTCTGAAAATTGGATACACAATAGGTTATCCCAGTCTATAATTAGGCACATGGGTGGTTATCCTAATACTAAGATGTTCTCAATATCATTGTTGATATTCTTTAGATATGTTTTTCTATACTTATATGTATTCCATAATTCCATGTATTATCTCAATGTCATCCTATAATGGATCATGTTCATTGGATTCATTATTTTCATGTCTTATAATATGATTATATTTATTCCAAGGAGCATCATTTTTATTTTATATATAGGATATAGCTTTCATATGTTGTGATCATGTTCTAGTCCCTTATCATCAAGTAATGTTTATGTATTTCTGTTGTGTACCCATAATGGGCATCTAAGATAACCCTTTATTATGATTATTTTCCCTTGGTTATAGTGATATATATTACATGTGATATGTCTATTAAGGGTTCTTATTATTAATAAAAAAGTGCTAGAAGTTGTAGAACTCTTATGAATCAATTTTTTATGACTATAATATTTTAACATAATTATTCCATTATGATCCTCGAGAATGTGTTTGTATAATGGAATAAATGTTCATAAAAAATATATAATATCTATATACGAAAATTATTGGTCATTTTTTATCGTATAATATGATGGGTATAGTTAACTTATAAACACTAGGATGAGAAAATTTTGGGAGATTTATATATATAATAATATGTATAAGAAAATAGCTTGGAATTTTGTTGAATTATAGAGAAAGTGGTTTCCTTTAAATTATTTCCCATTCCAAATATTATATGTAGATGTAGTTCTAGAGAAGATTCACCAATGGGTAATAACTCTGAAAAATGCATGTTAAGAATAAACTTTTTGTTAACTTGTAATTGAAAATGGGCCTTACTACACACTTGGTTTGAGACACCAAGGGGAAAGGTTTTAGAAATTGACACTATTTATGAACCATCATGAAGGTTTGGAATAATGAATAGGAGTGACATAGTTTTATAATATTTTTTATAGATTGAAAACCAGGTTTCATTTATTAGTCATCCAATTAAATATTTTTATGATTATGTCATTTCCCACTATGATTAGTGTATCTAACACTGTGATTTTCTATGTTATTCAATTGTTAGATCCCTATGAACCGATGTAAATGCAATGTGTGGTGGAAAATGAAACTATTTTATTCCAGAGTAACCAATTATCATTGCGTCAAGAATGTAAAATATTATTATTATGATTACTAAACTTTCTAAAGCTATGAATAATTTTGAACTTCCAAATGACCAATGGAGGGAAAAATTATTTGTTGTGTCTTATATGAGTAAACATTCACCTTTATTAGTTGTTCTATTGATTAAAAAGTATTTTAAAAATGGATCAGTTACATTGATATGATATTTTCTATTGTACATTATTTTTTGCATGAAATAGTTTTTTTCATTGATTATTTTAATGGAAAAGCATATCAATGGTGGAATCTAATCAACAATACAATTAAATAATATGAAATTGAACCCATTGAGTGGTAAGTGTTTATAATCTTATTTTTATATAAGTAATTATCGTTTATTCACCAATTGATTATAGATAGAATTCATAGAGATAATGTAGAAGGATGATATTTCTACAAGTACCTATGAGGATAATTTTACATGAATTGTGAGATATTCTTATGGTATTATCATCCAACATAAAATTTATGTTGATTGATTATTAAATTTATTGAAACCAAGTCTCTAAATTATGTTATACATATACAAGTTTTATGGATATGAAGAAATCATATGGTGTTCTATCATGGTGGAAATAGATATTGGGGTGGCCAATAAATAACATGGTTTTGATATGAATAGTGTGATGGATGTCAAGGGAAATTATAAAAATAATGTATAAAATAATACCAGATTTATTGTATCATCAAACTATGGAAGGAAACAAGGATGTAATTATATTAATGTTGATACCAAATGATTAATCTGTGTAAAGGACTGTCCTCAGGTGAAATAGTTTCAATGTGATGGGAAGAAGTTAGCTAATGATACAAATAGGGGTAAAACTCCATTTAATGCATCACCCACACTCCATTGATTCAAGTGTAGGATTTTGTTAATGATGTAAATTGATTCCCCAATCCAAGGGAAAATAAAGATAATAAGCCACAACAACCGCTGAAGAAAATGGATAAGTGTGAAACATATACAATCACACTAGATTACGTGAGTCCTAATAAATATAAAATACATATCCACCACACCTTAGTTGGGATTACCAAGATTTATTTTGTATGAAGTATACCTAAAAAAATAATATCATTCATCCATTAATGGATATTTATTTGGAACAGATCAATGATTATATCCCTATAAATTTATTTTCGGTTAATGATATGTCATTTTATATTCCATCGATGAAAGGAAACACCCATGATTCAAATGGACATGTTTTTGTCTACGATATTAATGTATTTAAGGAATAAATGGTGATTTATATTTTTGTTTGTGTATATTTCACCATGTACGATTAAATTAAGAGTTATGGATACTAAAATGCGATTATGATTTTAAGATTGATCATATGATCAATGTCTTAGATACCCCTTGGAGGATTAAGGTTATGGTATTTTGTTAATATTAAGCATATTTTCAGAAATATATATTAAAATAAATCCCATTTGATATGTATAATTGGAAATTCTAATAGATGATGATTTCCTATATTTTTTCTATCTTAATATTATAGTTATTGAAAACATATAGGGTTAATATTATATTGAATTTTCAATAAATTATAGTTATTCATTATTTTCCAATGTTTTAGTAAATATATTAATATAGTTTTAGGATAAATGATAGATCTTTCATGACAAACCACAACCCATCGCATCTACTAAGATATTGAGGCTAGAACCCACAACAGAAAGGTGAGAAGTGTATATCACCTATAATTGGCTTTGGTGAAAGAGTATTTCTAGTGGGACAACATTAAGGGAATTTTTTCTAATTATATATCTCGATGATTGATATGAATACAATTTAAAGATGATAATTAAATTTTTTATGGATTTCTCAAATCATTATCCAAGTAGAATGGAAATGGGATTCCATTACCAAGGATGTTATCATTGGACTCCCCAAAACATCTAATTTCCATAATTCAATATGTGTTATAATTGATTGCATTATAAATTTATCGAACTTCATAACTATCATAGAATATGTTTCAGTACTGAATATCATTACTAGACATATGGATATTTATATAGAATAATTCAAACCCTAGAGGATATGCTATGATATAATTATATGGATTTTAAAGGTAGTTGGGATCATTACATTTCTGTAGTTGATTTTCCTTAAAATAATAGTTTTTACAGAAGAAATAAAATGGATCCATATGAATAAATTTATTGAAACAATTGTAGAACCCAAATATTTTGGTTTGAAGTTAATGAAGAAATCTATTTGGACCTGAACTGGATGATGAAATGAAAAAGAAAGTTAGTGACATTTTGCATCACATATTTGTAGTATAAACATGGTAGATATGTTATTCAAATAATTGATGATGTGATATATAATTTGAAGTTAGTGAGAAGGTGTTCCTATTAATAAAACTATGGAATAATGATGTGAACAAAAATATTGATTAATATCAATCCATTTGATATTATGTATCATATTGGGACATTATTTTATCATTTAACACTTCCACTAAACAACTCCCACATCGATGATGTGTTCCATGTATCCCTAATGAGGATGTACACACCTAATTCATTAAATGTACAGTACATTATAATCATAACTCTAGATAATAAACATAATTATTTGGAACAACCTGTTGATATTTTTGATTGTAGTTGGAATGTCTTGTAAAACAAGACCACGCACCTAATTAATGTTTTATGGTGAAATCACCATCCTGAGGAAGCTACGTGGGAACATAAGGATGTAATTAAGCATATGTATCCTCAATTTCTAGTAGTATAGTTTTAGAATATCAATGGTTTGTTTCATTTTAATGGGAGTAGAATGCAACATCATAATATTTTATGAATTTTATCTTTTTTTAATAAATTTTTTAATTCTTTTATAGATACCCCCATTTTTTAATAGTATACCCACATATCTAAGTGTAAAATATTATTTAGTTAACTAATAAAATTAAAATATGACATATTTATATCATGATATATATAAATAAATGTTTCAAAAATGATAAATTAATTGGTTGTATTTCTGTAGAACAAAAATATCTAAGTGTAAAATATTAATTGTATAACCAAATATCTAAGAATAAGTATCCTCAGAATAGAAACCCCCATTTTTTAATTGTATACCCACATATCTAAGTGTAAAATATAATTTAGTTAAATAATAAAATAAAAATATCACATATTAATATCATGATATATGTAAATAACTATTACAAAAAATGATAATTTAAGTGCTTATATTTTTATAGGACAAAAAAAATTAATTAAACTTTTTTAATAAATATATTTATTAAAAATAAAGATTATTATCAATAAATGGATTTATATATTAATATTTTATTTTATTGTAATAAAAATATAATTTTATGAGACCATACATAATTTTTCATAGGGAATGGAAATTGATCATAAAATTTAACTTGTATTCATCAATTAAATGATTATTTTATTTAAATATAACTCCTCAATTATTGAAAATTATTTTCATAAAATATATTTCATATTTTGAATATACTCGTCAAAAAATTGATATGGTGATTTATATGTTTATGTAAATTTTATTATTATTTTTTAATTAGTGAAATACTATAAAATATTGTATTTAACATTATAAGATAAATATATGAATTTTTCATTCATGACTACCGAAATCACTCACTAGTTAGAACTCACAATCACAACTTGTTTTATTTGGTCAAGAGATTCATCGCAATTGTTAGTCCTGGGAAAAAAATAATCAAATGAATATAATTCTCAAAAGCATCTCTCTCCACCCGAGTAAATACCACCCCAACTCCCCACAACATATAAACCTTTGATCTTGTCCCATTTTTTCTCAATTTTATTCTCTATGACCTCCCCCATTTCGTAGTTCTATTGTACACAATAATACACTAATTCCATGTTCCATAGATAATATTTCAAGGAGATGACCTTCAATATGTATTATTCTCAAAATACAATTTTTATACAATTACTACTAATACAATTCCTAACTTCCCTCATCAAATGTGGAATGATAACTAAAATTTCATATATATATTTCAACATTATTTTATTATTTTAATATCTACCAAGCAACCTCTTATTTTCTCCTCTTATTCAAAAAACAAAAACATAAACCATATTACGTCGGTTCACTTCCATGATGGATTAAAAGTTTTTGTTTTTTAATTTCAAACATAATATAAATTTTAAACTCTTTTATATTGGATTACTATGAAAAAGTATTTATATTATATTTTCTTCAACAATCTGGAATGAATATGTAGACATTATATTAAATTAAAGGAAACTAATTTATGATGGGTTGTACCACCACCTAAATAAACTAGCCTTATATCTTTAAAGTTTATATTGAATTATTATTACTTATTTCATATAAAATATGGATATTTGGGATAATATTTATATCTATATTGAAATTATTTAAATTTCAAACCACTTTTGGATTTTTAGTTCTATTTGATAAAATCTCAAATAACTATATATAGGTGATCCAAAATCAAAACTGTGAAAACAAACACCCTCAAAACAATGAATTCAAACATTATATATCATTTAAATGGTTGTAAATGAACATATTATAAAATAATAAAATAAAATATAGATATTAAATTTAAATAATTATTATCATATTATAATTCATGATGTTATGAGAACATGCAAAACAATTCTAGACATATGGTAAGGAATCTCCCAGAACCACATTATTTTATTTGGGTTATGAAATTTATCTCACTATCTAGTTTCTACCTCCATTTAATTTTATGAACTTATTATAAATTATTTATATATTTCACTTATATGTATTCCTATTTTATTGACCCTTAATTTTATTGTTTAATATACACATTAAGTTTATTTCATAAAATCTTTCTTTAAAATCAACCTCGATTTAGGGGAACATTTTTATCCCATAATACCTTTATAAAATGATGTATTAAATTACTTTTTATCATTAATGATTTTAGTAATAAATTAATAATATTTTGAATAAATAATATTATTTTTCTCTAGTTTTCAAGTAAAATTTAATTAATATTATTTATTCAAAACATTGTAACAAATTCGTCAAAATATTGTTCCTAATAATCATTTCTTTAACCAATTATATACTCTTTCTTGTGATGTTTTTTAAAATGAACACCACATTTTGGTAGATAATATTTTATACAAATAACTGAACATTCAAACTATCTAGTTCCATATTTTATTTTGAATCGTTATTAAATCATTATATATTGTGATCTGATACAATATTACGTAACCCATTACTTTCCATGGATAATTATTATGATTATTCCTTAAATTGGATTTCATATTTTTCAGACACATAATAATATACATGTGTGATGGGTGCGTGATGATATATCTCAAATTAATTTGGTAATTTTTATGTCTCATTATATTATAATGTGATTATGGAGTAAACCTATCCTATGATTGGAAGCTTTCCACTATTTGATGTCTTTATAGAAGTTATCCTTTTATTATATTTATGAAATCTCTTAGGATTTTTTAAATTTTCTATTTTTACATTATCTTATGTGTCCATGTTTATTATTTTATGTTCTCATGTGATTAATCATGAGCCTTATCTATTATAACATCATGTCGTGTCTTCTAACACTTATGTTTTTCTTCATCATCATGTTTATTCCATTTTTGGGATTTACATCCGATCGATGTTGTTTATGAATTCCCCAAGTTATACCCTTATATTACAAGATCACCAAATGATTTATAATATCATTATATTTTATAAAATAGTGAAAAAAATTTAGATTAACTTTGATTTATTATTAATATAGTAATCCAATGACACATGGTCTTCCGATCCTTGGGATGTGTTTTTTGAATGATTATATTAAAAATCATGTAGTGATATTGGAAAAATACATAGGTCACTATATGAAAAAGATAAAACCAAGGAGTGACTTCACTAATTTAGTATAGTAAGTATTAGAGTGCCTATAACTACATACTGAAATAACATGATTTTCATCTTTATCCGATTTAGAGGGACCTTCACTTCCAAACCAGGATCAACCCATTTCTAATGCACATCTACTATGTTTTCATTATTCTCATTTTAATGTACCATTGATTCTTCCAACACGAATTTCCTCTATTGAATAGTTTCTTCCAATATTAACTCCTTCATATAGTCTTGAATTATTTTGAGGTTTTACTCATGAATAATTAAACCATTAATAATGAACATGACAAGGCTTCCACCTAATGTAACACTCAAACCAATCTACTGCTTGAACTGTGAAGCTTCATGTAATTTAAGGGAATTTTGGTCCACATAAATACATTACATGAAAATAAGTTTTTGTTAGTCTATAATAACTATAAAAAAGGTGTATGATAATCAAAAAGAACCAAAATAGTATCTGAGAGTCGATAGTGTTCCAGGTTGACAACTCTATATGGAGTTTGGGTAGATTCCAAAACTGAAGTATCTCTTTCAATGTAATGATATGATTATCTAGTAGGATGATCCTAATTGACAAGAATTCTACATTAACTTTTGATCATTCTAGGTGGAATACTAAAAATGACACAATACATAAGCATCATCAATTCTATCCTCAAATCTCAAATAAATAAATCCCATCATCAATAAGGATCAAATCCAAAAACATAAATCATTCAGACAAAACTCATGAACAAAATTTCATGAATTTAAAATTTTATATAAAAAATTTCACTGACCACTAAAGAATTTTAAAAACATACCCCACAATGAAAAACAAATGAAATAATTAAAAATCCCCTTTGAAAATAAAACATCATTATTAGAACACATATCACCAAATAAATTAATCATGAAAATTACTAAAAGGTCCCATTTTATAAATTGAAGCATACTATGAAAGCATATAAAATTAACTTCCCTTTTTAAAATAAAATCGAAATTCAATTAAAAAATTACCCTTTTTCATCAGGAAGTACAATTATATTTTCAATTTTGTAAATGATCACATTTGGGAAAACCCTAGGGAACAAATTTGAAACATCACAACTATAATACCCAATGAAACCATTTACATATTCAATTTTCATTTAATATAATTTATAAATATGTTAGATTTATTTTAAAATATTTATGTAAAAACTTCTATTCACTAAAAAATTTCATACATCATATTGAAAACAACCACCTAATAAAACACTCCCTAAGAATAAGTGAAATTATTTTTTAGACAACCCATTTAAAAAATAAAGAAATTAGGCATTTCATAGAATTCTACCATTTCAACCAAAAACCATTATAATAAAATATATCAATAAAAAACACAATTAATCAAATAATACATTAATATAAAAACAAAATCTAATTATAAACTCTTTCATTTCATCTCCAATAATTGAAATTCACTTTAGCGGAAATTTGGAATCAAGATGTGTCAAAAATTCAATATAGAAGAAGTAGAGATACTCATGGCCATTCTACAAGGTTTGTAAAATCATGTTCTCATAATTAAATATGATCCATGAATTTTACCAACTATGGAACATGAGAACGATATATTTGGCTAGACCATGTGAGTTAACCATGCATTGGATTTTCTTCTTATTTTTCACCCTTAAACTAAAGAGAGACCCCTAAACACACTAGAATACTAAAAGTGGATAAATATATCATCATTATAAAATATAATCCATTTATAATTACTTAAAATACTTGAAATGACAAATCATATTTTCTATACCAATGGAAACATGATGCTTGATATGAGTAACAGTTTTTTAGAATCTCCCCTACCCTACCTTTGTAGACCCGATGACCTTAATCATATTTATATCATGAAAAAACTAAAATAAAAAAGGTATCTTAATAACGTAATCCCCACATAAATAAAATAATACATGATACCATTTATAACATACCATCCTAGGCATTCACCAATGGATCTACATAATCTTATCAAACCACATGGCATGAATTGAATTCCATATCTCTTTAGTTTAACAAATAATTCATTGGAATGAAGGAAACCACCTAAGAAAATATTTTTCCCTAAAATAAGATTTAAATAATACATATAAATTTCTAATCATCACACATGGACCATCCATAAAATAGAAAATGTGTATAATAAGAAAAATAAATAAAACAAAACATCATATCAAGATATATATATATTCGGAAAGAATTAAATAGTATCACATAAAGGATATTTATTAGAAGTAGAAAAAATATATATATTAAGTTAATCTAGAAAATTGAATTAGAACAAAAAAACAATCTTGATCTAATCCCCATGACCACTCAATATATCTGTTGGTTACTCACTGCCTCACAAATCACCCATCATTTCTATAAAGCAAAAAATCTAGATCCAACTAATTCCTTGAACCTGATATATATAGGTCTGAGCTATAAATCCCAATAGGTCAATTCCCAACAATTCTATGATATTATATGAGAAGGTAATTTATGAATACTATTTCAATAATATAATAAGTAAATTATATGTTAAAACATTACCACATGAAAATTAATTTCAATGCCAAGACCGTATTATAAATGAATTTATTACATATAAATAAATAAAATTCCCAACAAAATCATTTCTTATCATATGTAATTATAACTAAAACATCCATTTTGAAAGGACTTTGAAAATTAAAAATGATAATATTTAATTTAAATATTTTTCCCCCAATATCATTGAATAAAATTTACAAGGAAATAACTCATACATATTGGGAATGGCCTACCATAAGATTGGAACTACAATTTAAGAGATAGTAAGTGCATATATACATGAATATGGTGTCACAAATAATACTTCCAAAACTGAATGTAATAAAGTAGAATATAGGTATCCCTTTCATAAATTTAGAAAAATTAAATAAGTGTGTCATGGGATATACCTTATTTCTTAACGTTATTGTCTTCAAAAATTTACCAAGCCATTGAAAGACTATCATCTAACCACTAATATATCCATATAACATAACTAGCCACATAGACTACATCAAAATCACAAAAACTAAAATCCTCAAATTTTATTATCTCATGCTAGAGAAGACACTAGCAGTTTGTGTGTCAACCACTATATAATTAAAATTGATCTAACACATAATACCTTGGTTACCATGATAAAATAATAGAGAGGGTAAGTGAATAAGAAAAACTTGTCAAAAAACACCAAATAATAAATAACCCCCCATTCCTCCATTACTCATATATATATGATCACTTTTACACATTATACAAACAACTAGTTACTAGGTATAGAAACAAATAGAAATCAACAGATGACCCTTATGATATTGAAGATTAAAAATACAAATTGAAAAATATTCCTTAAAAAACATTATTCAGGATGTTAAAGCGTTTCCATTCCTGAAAATGAACTAGAATCACATACTTCAAAAGATTGCTTCTACACTTTTGAAACATATTTTTCTTCCTTTAAAGATTACTATAAGATATAAATCCAATTAAGTAAATAAAAACATTTTTAAAATGTCATAATGGTTTCACATATTCATGTCTCATGAAAAAATTCCATTTGAAAATTAAATAATGGAATTAAAAAGAGGAAAAATTTATGTCAAGACAAAATAACTATGAAACCATTTGAAAACAATAAAATGAATCACATAAGATTGTACATTCAATAAACATATATTTATAAATTTCAAGTATCACCTGAAATAAAAAAATATCAAAATCCTCAAAACACCTACCATAAATAAGTTGAAACTGATATGAAATGAATTGAAATATGGCACCTTCAATAGTGAACACAAAAACAAGAATAAATAAACTTTCTATATTCCCTAGACCACAAGATACTAATAATTTGGTCCTCCCAAATCCCTAAATTGACCAATTATACCAATATGGTTCATGAGGGATTTCGATGTTGATTGAAAATAGTGAAAGGAAGGAAGGGGTTGCGATGGGAGTGGATTACATTATGAACTATAGTTCAAACATTGATAGGATCATTGATAAATTCCATAGAAAAAGATGGGACAATATAGTGGAATATATAGGGTTGGGTAAACTCAATGAGTGTTAAATTTTATCACAACATTAAAAATATGAGGATGGAAAAAAAGTTATTAAAAAATTAAATACAGTGAATAAAGAACAATTTGGATAAACATATAGGAGTAACATTGTTTCAAATCTGTGGTAAACCCTGAATCCACATTCAATAATTCATGATCTCCTGAGAATATTGACATGGTTACTAAAAACACATGGATACCATAAAAAATTCCACATTATCATGAAATTTTCATTTACATGATGGTCACAGGATATATTATAACTATGTAGGATATACGTGAAAGACCAAAAAATATCCATGATATCAAATTGTAAGCCCAAAAAATTATCATAGAATAAATTAACAAAAAATAAAAAAATAAAACCAAAGGCCAAAACCAAAACATGATGTTGTAACAGGTACCACAATGTTAAACACTATGTCATTTAAATACCTTATCACACCACTCCTACTATTGTTTATTTAGAACCCCAAATTCATCTGGGGTTATTATCTTGGAAGACATCAATACAGTTTTTTCAACAATTATTAGTTCAGAAAAAAACTAAATATCACTCATGCAGATAAAAATATGATAATCATCCATTTTAATATATACAGCATATACATAGATTGTGTTTTCCCTTCAACCTCTCCCCAAATTTAATTAAGTTGAGTTACTATAGGTGAATCTGGATAATACTAATATAATAACATATCTACTTTCAAAATAGGGGATTCAATTCCCCCTTAACAAACTATAATATCCTTCTCATGATAATATATTATTTCATTACACATTAACAATTAATCCATAAAAATTATTATGATAATGTTTATCAATGGTATACTAATCATGGTTTTAACTAAGGAATATTTGTGGATATTAATTGAGGATACTTGATATATCTATATTTCAAAATAATTTCCAGAAATATTATTGATTGAAAACTATTTTATTAAGGTTATTGATGATGATTCAATGTTCTTAACTAATATGAATGATATATAAGAATATTTAGGTCTAGAATTAAATAATTCATTAGTTAACATTTATATAATGATAAAAGTTATTATAATCACATAATTCGATACTTCAACCTCAACTGTAGTAATTGTACAAACTGGGGATTTATCCCTTGTCAACATTTGAGGAAACATTACATGAAAATATTTCAATTAATCCAAATTTTTATCCGACTACTTATTATAAAACAATTTATATTTGCTGCATATTTAATTTCCCTTTATTCTGTGTTCCTATTGTATTTTATCACCACACCTTAAATATATTCCCATTCCATTTATGAACATAACAGGATGTTTACATATATAATTAATACTTGTTATATGTTCCCCAAATACGTTATTATTCCATTACATGTTTCTTTTTCAATAGAGTTTATTCATTATCTTATTCTATTTAATTCATTTGGAAATATACGAAATTAAGAATTATATATCAATCTTGATGTAAAATGATAACATTTCATTATATGATGAAATCATTGGAGTGACTACTAACATTCATAGGATAACATTAATCTAATTATGGAAATATTCAATAATTATTTTCAGATTATAGATATAGTTCAAAACATGTCTTAGTAATCCTGTATTGTTATCATCATACTCAGTAACACTTTCTTATTCCATGTACCTTAAATTAATAAATATACTTTCAATATTTGCACGTTGACCTTGGGGAATATATTTCTCAATGAATATCACCTATATTGTTTATCTCATGTTTTTTTCTTATACACCTCCTTAGTAATTTTTAATAATTACCATATTCGATTACTATATCTCTTTAAATAATGAAAATCCATAGTGAAAATATCTATTTAATTACATTATAAATATCGAAATATAATTTTATTGGACATGATCAATTGTTTGACTACAAATGGATTTGGAGGTTCATTATTGTATGAAGATTTCTACCAAATAATGTGGTCCCACATCATGGCACCATGCTATAAAAAAATAGGTAATTCCTTACCATCAATTTAATAGGTCATAACATGATTCAAGTAATGTAATATATCCATAATATTCTAATCCCCAACATTAACCATGATAACATTCTCAAAAAGGAAATCCTTATATTAATTCTAAATTTTAAAACTTTTTTCATTCCTTCTACCAAACACCACATCTAAAAAGTAGAATATGATTAATTAGAACACAACATTATAAATATTCATACATAGCATAAAACTACTGATATCAGGAAAATTTCATAATCATTATAAGGTTTTAACTTAATTCCCATTTTATCTATGTTATTCTATGATATTTCTCTCAAGGTTCCTACTAAAATTTATATAACACCAACTATAACAACCCTAACTCAAGTGACCCTAATCCAATGGTTACTAGTTTACAATGCTATATGATACAATATATCACATCACACCAGATTGAATAATTTTATATACATTTTAGACTGTATATACAAATGAATTCTATATTACATAAAAACTTATATGAATTATTATATAATGATTAAAAATTATATATTCTTATTTTAAATACTTGAATTTATTCATCCATCCCTTCTGGGAACTATATGTAATGGAAAACTAAATAATGAATGCACTCATATTCATAATTAGGAATTTTGTACAATTTAAAATATAATGAATTAATATGGAATAAAAATATGGGAGAATGAAATATCCATAAATATGTCATATAATCAAAAAACAATCATAAAATATATCCATGTATAATAAAAACATAGAAATCATAGGGACAATAACAACTACTTTTTTACGGATGTAATTCATAACTCAAAAGATCTTAATCATTCCATTAATGCATTGACCATAACATTTTCATTCAATGGGATAAAATAAAGCAAATACTAAAATACTAATTCATGAAATTATTTTTGTCATACATGACATAACAAATAAAAAAATGGGATATAAAATTCTAAGCACCTCCTATTACTACAGTATAATAAAAACCCCATCAATGTCCATAACTAGGCATTATAATATGTGTCTACATACAACAAATAAAGAAAAAATTGGCGCATGAGACATAACAAAACATTGAGGGGGAATATAAATCTAGGAACGACGTATAAATAATCATGTATAACGCATTCCTTTTATATTGATTGAATAATACAATAAATAATAAATATGCCTTAGTAATAAATAAATATTATTATTTAATCAACTATATATATTTTTCATATTTTCCAATTCATAAAATGAATCACTTGATCATTTTCTATATTTTGAAATATAGTGGATGATAATATTATAATATATCCTCATTAAAGTATAATAATACTTTAATGATTCTGAAATAATAGAAAAATCCATTTAAAATGTAATATAATATTTCTTTGAAATATAATGAAATATCCTTTTATTCTTTATATTTTAAGAACAAAAAATTCGGAAAAAATTACAGGAATAAAACTATCAATGAAAAACCAAGGAAATATGAAAAGTAAACATAATAGTCAACAATGTTCATGATGGAATAAATATGTATCCAAAAGTTAAATGTTAAAAAACATTCTCTTCTCATTTATGAAAATGGAGTAAAAAAAATTTGTATAGAAATCATTATATATATTCCATTTTAAAATTTTCAAAGAATGTCAAAATAAGAAGAAAATTTCATGTGAAAATCATCGATGATCAGAGAGAAAAAATATTGAAATAGTTTAAAGAATATAGATATTATGGATAAATATTCCCAACCAATAATGAATGAATAAGGTTTGATATTTTATAATCATTATTTTAGATTATTTGAGTCCCTAAGGGAGGAAAATAAAAAATTAATATGAAAACCCATTATATGAAAAAAGGATAATCAAATACATTAGGTTTATGAAAAAAAAATATATAATTCCAATAATGGACAGATAAACATAAAATAATCTTTATTAGTAATGGGATTATAAAATAAACCCATACTTTAGAGTTCTAATTACTCAAACATATTATAACCCCCACTTCATTGATATCCCCAATTAGATATCTGTTAATGATTTGATATATTGGAGTTTTTTTTACACCAAAACCTATAGTAAATGACAAATAAAGATGGGGATGTTTTTCTACAAGGCTTGGTAGATATAATATTTTCATGTTTTTTTAGAAATGATATGGGGATGTTGTCCTTTTAAATGTGAGAGGGATGACATTATTGTTAGTACTCTTAATCTTAAAATAAAAAAAATATGATTTTCTATGAATTTTTTCACAAAATTATCAAAAATTTTAAGATG
Organism: Viscum album; assembly: GCA_963277665.1. NCBI lineage: Eukaryota > Viridiplantae > Streptophyta > Magnoliopsida > Santalales > Viscaceae > Viscum > Viscum album. The sequence goes on along the minus strand of OY728161.1, from coordinate 572,794,819 downwards.
GGATAATAATGGGGTAAATTCCATTAAACCAATTAATTTTGTATACGTTTTTTTGATATTTGTATTCGTATCCCTATGTTTTCCCCACTATTATCATTTTTATCTTTTCTACAAGTGATTAAATTTTTCAATGGATGCTCATTTTTTGGAACAAAAATGAAATTAATAATTTTAAAAAAAATATGATAATAATTATTTAAAATATTTACACCGATATACGAGATTCAATTTCAGTAAAAAATAAAAATTAATTCTAATAAAATTAAGCTTAATTAAATAAACACAATTTTTAAAAAAATCCTTTTATTTGTAAAAATGAATTTACAACAAAATTGTGTATAGTATTGTTTACTATAATGTTCCTTGTATTATAATAAAATAAAATTAAATTGTTACATTAAATAGATAAAATAAAAAATGGAACCTTTTTAATAATTAATAAAGGAAAAGATCAAAATTAGTGTTTTTATTACAATAAAATATTACTTTAATTCCAAAAATTAATGTGTAGATTTCTAAAATCAAAAAAATTATTTTACAAATTTATTTTACTCATTAAATGAATTAATAGGTGATAATTGGTATTCATATATTTTTAACGCATTCTTATATCATAATTATTTCATTTCAGTTAAAATATTTATTAAAACAAAATTGTTACTATTCACTTGGATTAACTTATTTCAAAAAAATTACAAATATTCACCATATCAAAATTTTGATATTAGTAATCATAAAATTATATCCAAATAATAAAATTAAATCAATAAAATTTAAGAGTATATTCTAGAATCATATTCTTGAATTTAGTTATTATTATAATAAAGTAAATATGAGATAAAAAATGTTCATTATTTGTAATTTTGGGGTGTAGTGTTTAGCTATTGTTGTAAAATATCATATATTATAATGTGGCGGTGTAACATAATGAGTACGATATTATATTCAATATAAAAGTAACATATAATCATATCTGATTAAAGAATTTTGTTATCATCTATTAGGCCCAAATTCATAGCAGAATCACCGACAATACCCAAAATTACCCACAACACCCATTCCACGATAAAATGTAAATGGGCCACAACCCATCCCTGCCTTCAGGCAAACAAAAAAATTGGCCGACAACCACCTTATGCATATATTTCATCACCATTCTGTATCATTATCAACATAACCTTGTGAGATAACTATAAATCACAATAAGTCGGTTGGAAATTGAACCCCCAGACTCAAGGATGTCATTGGACCACCAGTCTAGCTCACCACAATATGATTTTGTCTTCGCTGGCCAGATCATCTACACTAGAAAATATCTATCATAACTCCATATTCATCAATACGATGATATGTTCCACCACTGGGATATAAAATTTTATGTGGCCCAAATGGAAACACCCAACAATGTCCCTACATATTCGAGATCACTGACTCAGACCCCTTCCACTTGGATACCATGCCCCCTATCACCACTACGTTGATAATCCTAGATATTCTCACCATCCCAATCTATTTGATGAATCCCTACACACTGACATCGTAACACATGCCTCCACAAATAGCCCACTGACCACTCCATGCGATGATGTTGGACCTCAGGTAACCTATATGGGGAACTACCATTCACCCCCTAGGAATCCAAACATGATCACCAGCCCCACATTATTGGGCCCTAAGATAGTTATGGAACACCTACCTACACTGATTTCATCCAATGAAGGCCCTAAAAGTTTCAATATTCCATCAATTACTGTCATCCATCCACTATGTATCCCTACAAGCATTAAACTATCTTGAACAAGAGTCTCCACCACTCCATAATCCATGAACACCAACACCCATGATCCTAAGGTCATCTTAAGAAGAAATTAACTTTTTCATGAACATCAACTGGTAAATATCCCATGATACCGAACAATATTGAGATGATATCAATCATTCTCACACATAAATTAATGATAAATATTGATTTACATTATTATCATAACATGATATATTATAAAACCATTAAACCAATATCAAAAATATCTTATAGTAGAGGAATCTATATAATCCTCATGCATATATTATGATAATATTTTGGTAAATAAATAATCATCATTATCATCTACATCCACCAAGATGATCTTTATATTTCCACTTCTAATGATATCCAAAATGAAAATTTATTTTTGAATGATATATTTGGTCTATTGGTTAGACTGGGGATCTGTTCCCAATGATATAGATCCATTGTTGTCACTATAATGATCAATTTCTCAATAAATGATAGGATCCTCCTCTAGTTCAAATATTAAATCATTTACTGTAACATATTTATTTATGTAATCTTGTGAATCTATGTACTCTATAGTGGTTATAGAGTGCTCCATGGTGTCCTTTTTTGAACTATTCCAATTAAAAACACTAAGATATAAATAAAACAAAAAAAAATTAAGACTTCATGTTTTCTAAATCAAATAGAAAATTACCCTATGTGTAACCCTTTACCCATAGCTCATTCTCACCTCTAAATAATAAACAAATGCCACTACTTATTATCAATTAATTTATGATATTATTTACAATAATATAGTTACACTAAATAAGATTAGATTGGTGTCTATTGGTTATACATATAACATAGGTGACTATTTATTCCCACTAAATGAGAATCAAGAAATCAAGAATTTATGAAAAAATAGAAGTATGGGTATTATTTACATTTAAAACCAAATGGATGGTGGCCTAATCACCTAGATCATATATCCTCTACATGAAAATGGTGTCACTTGAACATAGGAATGTCAAGAAAATAAATCATGAACTGGGTGTGATCATCTAATTATAATGTAGAGCCCTTATTATTCCCGAATGAAGAACTATAATATTCATGAGAAGGCATTGTAACAAGTGCTAATGATCATGTGAATGCAGCAAGACAGGATCTTCTCATCATGATACTTTTCAATTGATATATTCAAAAGAAATATTTAAATCTCTTATTAATATAATGGTAGGGAAACAAGAAAGACTCATGTGGGAGAGTGTTTCACTGATATTCATGGGATATGCTCACAGGATTCACAAGAACTCATGAATCCCCTTGGTGACATTCCAATGATGACATGTGAGAGCATGATGGTATGTCACATTCACTATGCATATGAAAGAAGATATATTCATTTGATTTTTTTATTTTCCTTCATCTAAACATAAAATGGATGTGTTGAATATGTTAATGAATGAACAACACTACAAGACCCATCATTGGTCACAAAATTAATTATAGGAAAGTGGACTGATAATCCATGAAAACACATTCATGCTATCATGTTGTCCCTTGTACATGTAAAATGAGGAAGAAAATAAAATGATAAAATTTTTCATATTCCATATAAGGGAAGAAATGTTTATTTTTATGAGAATTGGGTTATGTACATCATAACATGTGAGGTCCCGTTGAGAAGTTATCCTGATCCTACTGCAACCCCTTTGATAAGCTTTCTTATTATCATGAATGAACCACGATAAGCCATATTAGATAACAACAAATAATTCCCATGACTGTCTGGATATTATTATGACACTTAGATATATCGACAATACATTTCAAAATATATTTTACATGTCAATGTGGATAGGATAAATCAATTTTAATGGTTATTTTAAAAAAATGGTGATGGGGTAATGTTCTAAAAGTTGCTGATATCATGAAATTGCATTGATGAACTACAGAAAAATTGTGTGATGCATGTGATATAAAAATCCTTCCATTGAATCTTCCTTATAATTGTAGGATACATTCCATTGAATGAAGCATATAAATGGGGAATTGAGGCCAATAAATTCCCTACACTAGATAAAAATAGGAAAATAGGAACACAAAATAAGGGAAGACATAAACTACTAAATGGGAACACATTAGAAGACTTCTCAAGGAAGAATTTCATGTGATTTCAAGGGTATTCTACCAGGTAAAAATTGGAGAATAGCCTTTGAGATCCAACATTAGTAATATGTTTTGCATGTGATCGATGTATATATCATGTAATGTATATTTTATGGGCTAGACAACTTGTGTTGAATATTTTTTGTATGTCTAATTGATAATATAAAACATAAGATAATGCTTGGAAAACCATGAGGCACATATAAAATAAAGACCAATAAAGACTAAAAATTAAGGATTACTTATGAGAAGATTGATATGAAAATCTTCATGAACTTTAGATAACCATCCTATATCATGTGGTGGCATCAAAACATTTCTCCCATGTCATATAACACCCTTCGTGCATTACATATATATCACATATTGTCTTTTTTATTCATCAACAAAGTCATCTGAAACCCTTGATACATTCCATTGAGATCATGTGATGTCATTTATATCTATCAACCAGGTATTTAGAAAACCTCAGGATATGTCAACCATGTTTTACAGAGTCATCTAGATATGTTTCTCTAATCATGTTTTTGCATTAGGGAATGTCTCTCATGTTATGAAAAGTTCATTCATCATGACACTTAGGTTAAGAGATGTTCTTCATCCACATCAACTATGTCCCGAGACACCCTCCGAGCATTCCATCTTAGTCATGTGACACCCTCTGGTCATGTCACCCAAATCATGTGATGTCCACAAGACTTGTCATTTAGGTCTTATGAAGTCCTCCAGACATGCAATCATGGTCTCGTGATGTCCTCCCAACATACTATCTCAATCATGAGACATCCACCATACAGGTCAACTGTATCGCACAATTTACATTGGATTTTCCCTCCATGAAACCAATATGTGTACAAACATCCAAGGACATATACATACACCCTTAGACATTTACGATATAAAATAAAAACATCAAAAGTAGAAAAATAGGATATGTCATGTAGACAAAGAGGACATTTCATGAAAATCCAATGGGAAAATATTACCTTATATTGTGGAAATATATAGGCATATCACCAATAGAACTATGAGAATATGATTCTTATTATAGAAAGGATGTACATGTATCTTTCCTAATGCCCATGAACTCATGGGACTCCATCTGGGTTTAAGTCTCTCCATATCTTAGAAATTATAAAACATGGGACCTAAAATAACCCATGGGTTTACCATCATTTATCATATACCACCAAATCATGGAGAAAACAAAACTCTGATGACTCTAATTCCTATCATAAGAAGGATACATAGGAATCCCTCTTAAAGTGTGATCTCGATATATGGTTCATATGATCCAACATATATTTGTTTTCCACAAGATGTTAAACATCATCTAAAAAATTATCTACATTTATTTTTACTCCAATGATAAACATGATACGTAGTATTCCTAAAAGTCTCTACTTTGGGTGCTTTGAGATGATATGTGTTTTCTAGGTACTTAGTTGTAGAAAAGTGGCAGATCATGTTCATCTCTCATAGTGAAGATAATTATAATAACTATTTAAAGGTATTTTTAAAAAAAATATAATAATTTAGAAACAATTATTTAAAGGATGTGGTTTGTATCATTTATAAAATAAAAATAATTATTCTATAAGATGATTGTGTTTTTTATTTTTTTTGTTGAAATGAAATTAAATTAACAAGACCAAATGAGAAGATGTTTTTAATGGATGTATTTAAATTGAATAATCGACCAAAATCTACCACTTTAGTAACTTATTAATCAATATAATTTAAATTAACATCCACATAATAATTATCAACTAATTTCCTAATCCATGAATTATATGAGAATAAACTTTACCACAATGATGGAAGAGGATAAACATTAGTCCAGCTTCAGGACATGCAATCGTAGCACCCTGCTTTGATTATCGTTCTATGTCTAGAAAATGGTTAGTGGTACATTATAGATTAAGTAAAATCAATAAATAAGTTTGATTTTTATTTATAGAATATATTCTTATTCTATAAATTTATCTCTTGTGGTTTTGTTTTAATAGTTAGAATTTTCCCTCACAATTTTCCAAAATCACAACCACGCATGTTTTTATATATAAGTTGATCAATTTCAAAAATAGATTATAATAATTTTAAAACACAATTATTTGATCATATTATGTGAATTAATGTATCTCGTTGATTCAGATTAAATAATTGAATAATTTTAGAGGTAAATAATTCACTATGAAATCTACTCTTACATGGGAGGTTTAGTCGTAGTAGAAATGAATCGCATTCACAGAGAATTAAGAAAGGGGATAACCCATTATCATTTCTACTATTGATTTCCAGACCCAAGAGGAGTTTTAATTAAAAATAAAATTTATCCAAATAGATGAAATAGAAGTGACACTAATACTTTTATTCAATGAAAAAAATATTACAACAAAGAAGAAAAAAATAAGAGCATTTTTTAGTATATCCTATCTGTGTACCTTAACTACTCCTATTGTGTATTTAAATTTTATGTAAACACATATCCTCTACTAAAAATAACTTAATTCACATCTAACTATTAAAAATTATAAAAATATATATTTAGAGATTGGATGGAAGGATATGATATATGTGGCACAATGTTTGAATTGGGAAATTTGCCAAATATTTTAATCCATGTTTCTCCACTGTATAGTCCACCAAAACCCATGAATCAAAAATCATTCAAAAAATATCAAAAGTTTTAATTGAAGGTATATTGATTATCTCCCATTTTAGGCCCAATACTGGAATTGATAATGATGTATAGGCTTGAATATGGATGTGATGTCCAATCGAGAGAGTCATGCCCAACTGTAACATCATGACTCATTTAATCCAATAAATTAATTTACATAGATTATATGTACAAAATAAAAGTTGTACTAAATTAAATCACAAACACATTTACAAAATTTTATGATCATATAGTTCAAATTAATATATATTTTATTGAAATACTATAATTAATTTAAAAGGTCAGAACTATAATTTTCAACAAATTTTTAAAAGATTTATCTAATCAAAAATATATAATAAAAAAATATTTAAAACAATTTTAGAAATGTTGGTTATATATTATAAATAAAATATTAAATGAAATTTTGTTTTATATACTCCCCTACAATTACCAGTTTTCATTACTGGGAAAACCTCAGATCATGTATTCCAAAAAAGCAATTACATTATATTCATGTTCATATTTATCACAATCCATAGTGGAAATATAGGTAATCTAAGAATTATGAATTCCATGAAGAGTCAATATAAATAAATAAGAAAGAAAATGTATCATAAATTATATAAAAATAAAATCTATGGAGATTAATTTCATTCATCACAGAAACAAAAAATTATGAGTCAACCATGACATTAATTACCTATGATTGTGGGGGCCAACCATTTCAATCTCACATATCCACCATATATTTTTTATAATCAGGTAATGTGAAATAATTCTTATTACTTGGTTTAATTAACCACACCTTTTCTACTATCCATTTCAATCTTATTTCAAGACCCACTCGCATAAGAATTGTTGAATGTCAAACCTTAAGCTCCTAACCAATATATCCCCACATGTTGTACATTTCATCACTCCCCTAATTTATTATTTTAAGTGTTTTTTCATAAGTTGTATTTCTTGAAAATATCACACACATATCACAATCCTTTTTTTATCTACTCATCAAAATAATTGTAATAGTTATAGAAGCATCATAGGTTGAGAAAAGGTTGGTTTTGACCTTCCTAAGATAGATCCCATTTCATTTTATTTTTAATTTTATTTGTTTTTTATTTAAATTTTTTATTCTGTAAAATAGTCAGATAAAATGTACACATGACTAGTTAAATTTGGAGTAGAAATGAAACCAATCCGAAGAGAAACAAATTTGTGTATCAATAAATCATATAAGATGGTTTTGTTTTCCTTACATGGAAACATCTTCTACTATGTTGGAAAAATTTTAAATGTCATGGTTGAGTGAAATGTTTTGTTGATAAATCTCTTGCACAATTTACCATTAAAAAATATTAGAGTGAATATTTTAAACATCTAAAAGGGTTTATAATGACACAACCAATCCTATAATCAAATAGTACCATTATAAGAGAAATCAACCATTTGATGAAGAAATATTTGATATTTATCATTCCAGAAATGTATTTTGAAAACATGTATTTTTCATATCTTACATATCTAAATGATCATGCTTCATGATATGTTCTTTTATTTATTTTTTTTAAATTATTATGATATTATTTTGATAATTAAAACAAAAAAAGAATCGAAAACACACACAAAAAAGATAATGGAAATCCCATAATAACTACCAAAAATGGTGTCCCATCTCCCAAACATAAAATATTTCATTGTTCTCAATGTCTTGTTATGAGATGATATATCAACATGAATTGAATAATTTTAAATATGATAAATAATATTAATGTGAAAGGGTTAGGAACAACCTGATATTCTCATTTGATGATAGGGTCCTGCAGTGTGATGAAATCAACGGCATGGGTGGGAATTCCTTCAATGTATTTATTCAAATATTACCCCTTTATTGTAATTATTCTTATCGTTTCCTCTTCTGTGGTTTACATTGCACCATAATAAATGACATTAGACACAACATAAGAACATTACCATATAAAACTCAACATAATGGGCCTCAACATTAGTCATGAACAGCAGAGTAGTACATTCTCAACAAAATGAAACTCCCTTTAGTGGATAATTCTATTAGGATCCCTTATTGATCATTCATTGTAGATAGTTGAGTTATCATATGATGACAACCATATCTTGTCATTCTCGTGAATTTTAATATTCCATTGAATTCCATCTTTGGGAAAATTCATGCTCCATTTATTATAACCCAATAAAACTGATTCTCTACTTCCATGGGGAGATGACAGGCTTTCCAAAAAACAATCCAAAATGGGGACTTACCGATGTGGGTTTTCTAATCTATCATACAATACCAAAAAAAATTATCCATGTAATTGCTCCAATCCTTCCCATTTAACTACACAGGTTTTTCAAAAAAAAAAATAAGTCAACATTTGAAATATTAACCTTTCCATTTTTTTGTGATGTTGAGGTGTAAATGTTTTGTGTGCCACCCCATACATATGAAGGAGATCATTCATATTATTATTGAATAAATGTTTCCTCAGATCACTGGTGATGTACTTCAGTAGTCCAAACATAAAAAACATTTTTTTTCATGGCAATGCCCAATAGAACATGAGAATCATCAGTCCCAAAGGCCTTATCAGCAACCAATTTTCTCACATAATCAACAGTGTCAAACATTTTCAAGTTTCCAAATTAACATATAAAAGGACCCATAAAATCATTTCCAAAAAAATTAAAAATATCATATAATAATATGGGTTTTTGGAAAATATCATGTCCCTATAAAATGTTTGCAGTTTGATTCCAATGAGATCATGACATACATGTCACATGAGAATCATATAATATACAATTTCAATAAAATGAAGAGCATAAGAATTTAATAGAGGTTTATTGGGTTCTAATTTTTACACCATAACATAGTTTGTTATAGAAATGTAAAATATACCCAAACTCATGATCAAGAACAAAACTCATCATAACTTTTTCTATATACATACTCCAATGGTAGATATCATGGAATAAATAAAATCTAGAATCACACAATAATTTTTGGAAATGATTTTTCTTTTTATTTTAAAATTTTCAAATGTAGATAGGTATTTAACAAAATCAGTATACCGAGGATGTGTACCACGTAGTTCATAAGTATTCTCATCAAGAATAGTTTCTTGATCTTTTATCTTCTCCATGGTGTTATCCTATTGTGTGTGAGTAATAATAATAATATGGTCCACCAACATGTTTTATAAACCACTCTTGTCAATTATATCAATATATAATTCTTAAAGAATGAGTATCCATAAATTATATTTGGGAATTTCACTTGGCTTCATCATATTAGACATCAGAGCTACAGGGTCAAGAAGAAAACTAAATTAGGGACTAATAAATATGAATAGAGTTGATCTAATGTAAATATGATGGAAATAAACTTCTTTTTAAATGGTTTTTAGTTATATTGTTTTACATATAATATCTGGAATCTTAGGAAATCACACGTGAACTTCCATACACCCTATAAGATAATACATCTCCAACTGTGATGTTGTATGCATCACAAATATGCTCAAATGGATGGTCCCATTGTGGGGGTTTTATGATCGGTGGAGTGGTTAGATGACACATTAAATAAAATAATGATACCCGGCATGAATTATCTAAAAAGAAGTCATCATCATTTTTAAGTATTAGGGATACGATAGAGTGATATTTCAAAAATATCATAGGATGTGTCGATAAAATGACATTGTCCAAAGTTCAAAAATAGATTCTTTTCTGTATAATAATTTTACACTACTCCCATACTAATGATGTGTTCATGAAATAAGGATATATTCACTATTAAGTCATCCATATATACCTCCCTACTGGTCTAAATGAAATCAGAAAATATACTCAAAATGAATCTTTTAAAGGTATCGGGATATTTCATAGTCCATATGGAATCATTCAGCAAGAAAATAAAGTCAATAGAATAGTAAATGTTGTCTTCACCTGTTCCACTAGAGAATTTAGAACCTGATAATATCTATAAAATCCATCCAAGAAACAATATTTTATTTTCCTAGCTAGTCTCTCAAGCTTTTTAATAATAAAAGGGAGCGTAAAATGGTCCTTTGAGTGGATTGAATTAGTTTCCAATAATCAATAAACAAACCCTATATGTTTTGAACCCTCATTAAAACCAACTCCTCATTCTCATTTCGTAAAACAGCAACACCAATTTTCATAGAAACAACATGAATAGAACTCACCAACTAGAAATCTGAAATTGGATAAATTATACATTCATTGAGCAATTTTTAAAACTTCTTTTTTAACAACTCGCAAACGAAATGGATTCAGTATCTTTGTGGCTACCTATGTTGTTTATCCCCAACATCTAATAGACTACTATGAATGAAAAGGGAGGTGAAAATAACGGATATTTCATCTAAGTTCCATCCAACTTTCCATATGATTCTCCTAAATTGATTAATATATTATTTTCCATTTTCGAGTAGGATATTGTTTGCAAAAATAAATGGTAATCTCACACCACATAATTTGAATGTGTTTTTGTGATTTGGTTCTAATGTATTGAGATCAAATGAAGGGGATTTTTTATGGATAGAGGCATTGAAGGAGTCTAAATGTGAGAACAAAAAACTGTAATACCAGAATATACATCATCCAAATCAGAGAATAATGCATCCATTCCATTTTAACACTCAATATGAAATTCATCATTAGATTAAACCTAAAAAATTATAATAAGAATCCATTTAAAAATAAAATCAAAGAGATGTTACTGAAGTATAATCATGTGAGGAAGTTATCTTATAATTAAAACTAGAACCAATTCTCATAATATCTATATGCATTGGACAATAAAAATCCATGGGGTGTTAATTTGGTGGTTCAAAATGGGATATAAAAAATGTTGAATGGTCCTCCAGTGTGTAGATCATGAATTCCATAACATTAAACATCACAACATCGTCTCCTATGTCTGTGGAATGTGTAACCTCAGGAAAATTTACGATATTTTATTGTAGTTTTGAAGAAGGTACATACAAAATAATGGGAGCATGAGATCTTATGTGATCATTCTTCTTGTTAAGAATTTATAAATCTACTAGAAGGGTCATGTCTCTTACATGAAAAAATACATCCTCAAGGACTCCCACTATATATGTTGTAGATATAACTGACAATTGTTCCAATACTATCGTTAGCTTCAACTGAAAAAACCTATAAAGAAGATGATACCATGTGAAGCATCACATTTATGGAATCTCATAAATAACATAAAGCATTTGAAAAATGTAACTCTCCTATGGTTAATGGGATGTTGATTGTCTAATGAACCTATTACATTGTTGGTATTGCTTGATTTTATGTATTGCATTATAAAATATTCCTTCCATGATTGATCCTATCATTTACACTGAGACATATTAGATTTGAATACTGTTATTATATGAATTTGGCATAACATGGGATTTTATTAAATGCCTCATTCAGAGGAATATTGATATCAACATTCTTGAATGCTTAAAAAACATCTTTTTTGAATCCCCTATTTACCCATCATATTGATTGTAAAATGATTTTTTTGAATTGGAAGGGTTTTAGGGGGAACATTATCAATATTTTTCTTAACATTCAATGTCCTCATGGGATTATCAACATTTGTTCTTGAATAAGGATTCTCTATGGATGAGGAGAATAACAATAGAATGGTATTTGTATATTTATCAGCCTTTTGCATCCCAATTCTCAATGCGACGTCACTAAAATTCTATATGAGATTTGTAGTATGATTGGAAGGTAGATTTCAAGGGTTCTTAGTTACCAGTTCATGAAGGGATGTTGAAATCATTCTCATTTGTGTCTTCAACTCCCTGAACTAAAATCCTTCAATATTCTAGTTATTCATTTTATTACGACCAATTCGTTTCAAATGATCATCAGTGTTAGAATTTACCATTAGTTGATAATTTTATTGTTTTTGACTAGTTGATTCTTAGGAATAAAATATTTTTAAGGGGGTTTGGTAACCATATTGTTATGGCAAAGTCAGTTGGTTTTTTTCTTGAAAATTTCACATTTTGTTTTCAGATCCATACCTCATTTTCATGTACATACATCCAAACTTGGTTATGTATTGGTTAATAGGATTTGTACTACTTATAGGGATTTGTTTTTTCTTTCTAATGATATTGTATCCAAAGGAATATTGATGTAGAATCCTCTGTCTCTTTTAATTACATGAAAAAATCATTTGGATGGTCAATTTTTGTGAAAAATCACAAGTCCTTCTAAGAGTGGGTTGGGATGTCTTTTGAGAAAATTATTTCTATCCCACCATAGTGGTCAATTCATACAAATTTTTATCAATTAAATTTCATCAATTGGAATATGGACATACAGGATGTACTCCCTTGATATATAGTGTACATTGATATCCAAATTATTGGGAGTTTTGTTCCATTTGATAAAATAATTCACATACAGGTAGTAGTGGATTGTCCAGAAATTCCCCATAATCCATGGATTCCACCATGCTTCTCTCTATAGGTCTAATGACAACATTAATGTATTGAAAGATAGTTTTCTCACAAATTTGGTGATGCGGGCATCTTGCACGCATCTTCATGAATTTCTCTCAGTACTCACACATTGAATCTCCTCAGGCATTCTTGATTGATAAATTCAATTTTTCAATTACAGTGGTCCTTGATGCTTGAAAAAATATCTGCTCGATATGATGTTTCGAATTATTCCAAAAATTTACATCTTCTTGTTGTAAATAATAAATTGAGTATTTTTTAGTTTCATCAAGTGAGAAAGTGATTGAGATTTGTTTTATTTGAAATTATTATACATTTTTTGGCTTAACTATTTAAAACATCAATATTAATTCTTTTATATGTCTATTTGGATCCTCATCAAATAATCTGTTAAATATTTTATATAGTGGAATTATCCATGTTTTTATTTTATAGTTCTTTTTGAGTTTTGGTTATGCAATACAATTTGGTTGATAGTTAATATATGCTTCAATAATTTCCTAAATGTATCTGTTAAGTTAAATATTATTGTTTATAGCTATTTTTTTCAATTTAATGTTTTAATTTAAACGACTTCCAATTTTATTATTACTAGAAAGGATTAATTATCCAACTAGTTGAATGTTCAAACTAACCATATACTAAGAGTTTCATATTTGAGAATTAAAATTATGTAAAATCATAAGTTAAATATCTATATGATCCATTGGTATATTTTATATTAGGAATAAAATAAAATTGAATGAATGAAATGTGTATCCTTATAAAATAAAAATCAGATATTTGAGTTTATGGTACAAAAAAAGTAGAATAAATAAATATAATAAAAAAAACACAAAATTGGGTAAATAATAATGATAAAAAATAATAAGATAGTAAGATGGAATATAAAATAAATATCTCTAATTGGATGAAATAATCACTTGCCTCCCCAAAAATTATTCGAATTTCAATGGAACTATCATGGGCTCTTTAAAATGATATTTTGTTTTTTTGGTACTTATGTGAAGCATAGTGTCTGAACATGGTCATCTCTCAAAGATACAGTAATTAAATAAAGTATAAAAAAAATTTGAGAATAAAAAAATTATATATAAACCAACTAATTATAAGAATGGGGGGTTAATCATTTATGAAAGAAGAAAATAATTTTGGAATAAGATTTCATGTTTTTGGTTTTTATTTTTGAAATGAAATTATTTTAATATGACACAATGATAAATGATTTATTAAAAAATAATTAAAAGTGATAATAGATCTAAATCTACCTCCTCAGCAACTTGTAAATAATTATCATTTAAACTAACATCCACTTAATTATTATCCCATTCATTTTTAATCACATTACCCTAGGAGAATTATCATTAACAAAAAGATGAAGTGAGTTAAACACTAGTGTAGCTTCGGAAGATGCGATCAAACCAACCTGATTTGATTGTCATTTTTAGGATATATTTTTATAAATGGTATATTATGGAATAAATACAGTATTTATTTTAGGATGAACTGATTTGAGGGATCATATTTTATCTCTATAAATTTATCCAATGTGGTTTTGTAATACTAGTAATGTTTTCTCTCTCACAATTTACCCAAATCTCGACTTCATATTTTTTTTTCAAATAATTCAATTTATTTCTTAGTTTCTTGAAATTTAAAAATACAATTAGAGAATAATATTAGATGAATTTTTGTATGTCATTCATTAAAAATATGTAATTTAATATGTTAATTTGTCCATTTATTATTAAGAAAAAACACTACCATGGGCGGTGTCGTCATCACAGAAATGAATTCAATTAAAAAATATTTATAAATAGTATATCCTAATCATGTTTGTATGGATAATTTCATGATAAAATATGAAAATTAAAAAAAAATTGAAGGGAAAAATAAATCAAAGAGACACTAGTAAGTTTATTGAAAGAACAAAAATATTATAATAATGAAGACGAAAATTAGATCATTTTTTAGGAGATACTAGATTGGTAGATTCCATCCTCCAAATGTGAAATTAAATGGTATTAAACCACATATATTATCCTTTAAATATCAAAATACACGCCCCAAAACCTAAAAATATGAAAAATACATATTCATTGGGTGTAGCGGAGGTGCGATTACAAGTGTATTCTAGTGTGAATGGGGAAATTCGGACAAATATTTTATGCCAAAATACACTTCCTTATTGACCACCAAAAGGCTTGTATAAGCCATCCAAAGTGGAATATTAGTTGTGAAATATGTTTTTATCAAACTCCTATCCTAATTTGGGCCTAATAAAAAATCAATGAAGACATTATGGCCCATATACTGAACTAATGTCCAATATGATGTATCCCGCCCAATCATGACTCCATTACCCAATTAATCAAATCAAATGCATGATTGAGCTCAGATGTCCTGAATAAATGTTTTATCTAATTATGTTAGTATCATATTTTCAAAATTGAAATTTCAATTTATCAAATAAAATTATGTTAGAAATTATACAATGAATTTAAAGGATAATAAGTTTTATTTTCACAAAAATTTCAAATGAATGATCTAATATCAAATATTTTATAAAAAAATATTTAACACAATGTGAAGAAATTTATTCATTTTTTATCAGTAAAATGATAAATATTTATTGTCAATTCGACATAATGGATTATTCACATTATCTAGATATAAATTGCCTCCCAAGTTGGCAATAAAATCCATAGTTCTTTGTTTATATAGATAAATAAAATAATCATCTACCAATTTCTAGGAAAAATGGGAAATTGATGAATATATATTGATATAAAAATATATGATTTTTAATAAAATCCCATTATAGATAAAAATAATCCACACTTGATCATTTTGATATAGTAACCAGTCATATATCAGTTTTAAAAAGAGATTCTGGAATATATCTTAAACAACTAAGGGAGTTAATGAGTAGGTAATAATTCCACAAAAAAGGGGAAATGAGATTTACTTCCTACCCTCTTGACCAATGTGAGTTCATTTTTTTCATTGGTTATGAATCCCAAATCAATGATTGCCTTTTTAATTTAGGTAAATACTCAGTTATGGATATGATATTAGTTGGGAGTTTCTATGAATGGTAAAAATAATGAACCCAATGTGTGTAATTTGGAAATACAGTCAACCCCCAACAATAAGCCTTTAGGATCCAAAAAAACATTCATTTATATCAAAAACATGGAACCTAAAATGAATGCAATTAATGATAGAATAATAGAAAAAATATAGGCACTCTTTATCATGTCTCATATACTTGAGGAACCATCCCCATCTTTCTTAGAAACTGTAATAGTCAAACAGTTATGAATGAATGTAATGACAGAAAAAATTAATCCCTATAGTCATATATTTGATGTGGATTATACACATGAAAACCATCCACATCATTATAAGAAATATTGAAATCATGTTATTTACACATCCTATAATATAATGTGGATTCTATGGAATATTCATATGGAATTTTATCCATCTATTCTAAATTTTTTGAAGGATCCAAAATCATCCCATGATTAGTGCCATGTACAACTTGTACTGACCCCTTCCCAGTGTTCAACATGCCAATATTAATTATTGTTATAGAAATATATGTGTCATTAATATATCCAAGCAACCTATTACATATATATATATAGATAAATATATGTACTATGTTCGTAACATCACCCATTTCATTCACTGATACACCCATACCAATGTAAACCATCACCGGTTGAAGTATCCGGATATCATTTCAGATAAGCATTTTTTATCCTCTTAATGTATTAAAAATATTTCAACACTTACACTAATATATATATATATATATAATAATATGTGTTCATGATGAAACAATTCTATTTGAGTGCATCATCAAAAAATATTTTCCATCTCTGAGAATAATGAATTAATACATAAATAGACCATTTTATCTTACATACCTTATCTATATCATTTGGGTTTTCAAAATAATTGAGTTTTATTATATAAAAATCCTAATATAAATTACCATTATGTAAACTTGTTTTCAAATTCAAATGATATTTCACATTATCAAAATGATTTGAAATAGAAATAAAAATCATAATGGAATTTATCATCATATTAGGTAAAAACATTATCATATTCAACAACATAAATTTTCTTGTAGTCTTTTCCAAAAAGGACTATTTTATATGAGGAAATTAATCCAACCATTTCATGGTTCCATACATAAAATACATCAGTACACACATGGGTCTCACCCCTTCGAGTGTATCCAAAATATTCCAGTAATGGTTAGTGTATATCGATTTAATTTCATATTCAATATCATTTAAGACTTTATTTGAATAGAATATCTATATGAATTCCTTGTGTGTGGTAGGATCATTGTTGGTGATCATTTCTAGTTTATAATTGTAAATGAAAAATCGATATCTCATGAGTTTATAATGAATCTTAATAGAGTTTTGAGGTTCTTCAAAAACTTGAGTCAGTGATTCTTTCAATATTCATTATAAAATGTACTCAACATCCAACTCATGATCATATAATATTTTTCATAACATATATAATTCATAATTACTCCAACTAACACTTCATTTGAAAATTTAGTCATAATAAATTTAAAGGATTAGGTCATAGACCCTTTTTTCTTATTATGATTATAGAAAGAATATCATTTAGTTTCATTTGGATAAGAAACAAATGGGTTTTTGATTGATTTCGAGTCAATATTATCATGTTCCAATACTTTTACTAATTATCAACATCCCCAAATATTAATAAAATAAAAAATCGGTTCTTTCAGAGTTAATATTTCATATTGTATATTTATTACCTCTTTTTATAAATTTTAGAGTAGTATTAAGTAATAGTCATCAGACTATAACCCTAGAATGTAATAGGAAGATCACATTGAATCATAATTGATAAATCTAGGTCCAATAATGTAGGATTACACCACTCATAGAAACCATTTCATTGTTTTCTTATTGGTGGAGTGAGTATTAAATAAATACACAGTCTTGTAAATGAGAAATGAATTCCATAATCATTTTTTCACCACCATGATTGTATCAGTGGATATTTTATGATTTTACTGGTTCATTCTATACATTATTTTGAAATTTATTGATGTTTTTAAAAATTAAATACCTTTGTTTCATTATAAATAGATATCCAGATAATTAAAAATCATTTGAAAATGTGAAAAATTCCCTAAAACCACCACTTTCTTATGTACTCATTAGTCTATAAACACCAATATGTATAAGATCCAACATGACACAAGACCCTTCATATTTTTTTAATAATATTTTCATGGTTTTTTTTTCTTAATAAGAAATGAAATATAACTTAGTATAGATGTTGAAACGTATGAGAGGGGGTAAATTAGTGTTAACTAAATAATCTAACTTATTATTTATCTATACATTTATGTTTTGAAAATCACAAACAAACTTTGCATAAATAATATTTTCATTCACTAAATAAATTTATTTTCTTAAACCATAATATTATTTTATAAGTAATGCTCAATTTTATCATTATATACTTAAACATATTTTTCATAAGGATGATTTACCTTAAGAATAATCAGATTGTTGTCTAAAACACAATACATTACATATTCATTGAATCTAAGTCTTAATGTTTATAGACTCCATAATCTAAGAATTTTTTACTCCATATTCTCAGAAAATTTTTCTTCGATTTCTTTGAAAATTAGACTCTCTTTCTCTCAATATTTAGAATCCTTTTTTATCCAAATTCAGACATCATTTCCATATAAATTTCGAATCCATTTGAATTCATATTTAGACTCTTCTTCAAACTATATGGTGAATCTAAAAATCCACACCTGTTAATGTTACATATTGTCTTTATGATACTATTCTAACATTATCAAATGAAAATTTACTTCTGTTTCATTAAATAAAAAACTTTATCATCCATGAAATGATTTCATATAATCTGTTTCTAACAATACATTTTTTAAGTGTCACCTTTCTATGTCCCTCAAAAATTAAATGAAAATATGACTAATGTAGTAGGAGATAACTGTTTTCATTTTTTTATATAAATACCCCAACCATTTATATTTTTCAATATATTCATTGAAACATCTATATATTACATTTTGTGAGGTTTGGAAGTGATTTCTATGGAGATATACTCTCATGCTTTTTGAGAATGTTGCGAACTACTTGTTCAAGATGTGAACAACTTGTTCAGCCTTCGTAGTGTGAATCTAATTGTCTTATAAATCGAGTAACATCAAGGATATCAAGATATAGCTTCCAACTAGATTAATATTTGAGGTCCTATAGTGGTATCATGACAGATTCTGATATTCTTATTGGGGGATTTCCCTGGTGTGGTTATGGAATTCCTTCTTGAATGCAAAAATCAAGGGACCATTAATCAATGTTGTTGGATTCCCTTCCCTTTCAGGTAAAATATTTCCTACTTGTTTAACTTGTTCATGTTATGTGTTTTTATTCCGTTTTATTTGGTTAAGGAAATAATGTATAATATTTTTATACATTCATATACTTGTATACAGTAATAAATAATATTCTATACACTTTAGGGTAGATTATTTCCCTAAGATAAATTTTCTTACATCTCATTAAGATAAACATTTATATGATTTAGTTCCTTATAATTGGACATGGGCCCTTCCAATTATCCCATTGTTTAAGAACCAAATATGGTTTTTTTCACCTAGTTTAAAATTTTTAATCACAAATTTTCTGATGGTTAAAAACTAAGGTTTTTAAAAATACAATTTACCCCAGTCATTTAATTGAGAATCTACATATACTTTTCTATCCTACAATTGGTATTAAAGAAATGTCTCTAAAATTTGTATTCCTTAATATATGTTTTCATTCTAAACATTAATTTCTTAAATTTACATTTTTATTCTTTTCAAAATGCATTTATTTATTAAATCTTTTGTTAATAATATTTTTTGTGGAAAGGGTGTTTTTTATAGAATGGCAGGAAAGAATACTGGTTCGATAGGAAATTTTAATCCTACATGACCATGAATATTTTATGGTAATGATTATGGGTAATAGAGAGATATGATGAAGACTTTTTTTGTTAACACTGAATTGGTCAACTTTTCTATGATCACTAATGAATACAAGACAACATAGAATGAAATAAAAACAAGCATTGATCAGGAAATACAATAATATAAACTAAACAACAATGAACTCAATACTCTTTTATGTTCGATGACTAGGAATATCTCTCGCTCGATTTTTTCTAATGCTGAAAATACCACATGGGAGAAACTTGAAGTTACACATTTTGGTACACAGATGGTCATTGAAATAATAAGATCTATTCATAGAGGTCAATATCATGGTTTTATGTTTCCTTATGAAAAACTAGTATGCAATGTGTGGTAATGATTTATGACTATCGGAAACAATCATCTCTCTATGGGATATAGATGACATGATATTGATTTTCTTTTGGAAAAGATTATTGATGTTATTAAAAATGAGTTGGAATATAAATTAATTGTTATTCATGATAATCGGAATTTATGTAACATTACTCGCGATGAAATATTTCAAACTATTCGTCAACATGAAACAGGAATGAATAGAGATACAGACTTAAATAATTTGAATAGTGGTAATTGAAGTGATTTTCTCACTATTAAATCTAAATAAAATACTCCAAAAAGGGTAATTGGATATACAGTTATGAAAGACGTTGTAGTATCTGAATTAAGTTACAATGATCAGTCTAAGAAGGACTATCCAATATTTCTAGAAGGAATAACATTATTGTGTTAATGATAGTTTTTCTGTACAAATATGTGATAAAAGACTGAATGGATAAGAATTATTCTGAAGTAACATGTTGTGAATAAAACGTTTTAGACATTTCTTCGTATGATCAAGAGAAATGAAATAATGGATAAGATTTCTAAAAGAAACATAATGAGGTACTACAAGTCTAATGCTAAGAAAGTCCTCAAATATAATGTAACCAAGAGAGAAAGTGTTAGTTACTCATAAAATGAATAAATGGAATAGGAATCTTCTATTTAGAAGAATACTGTCCTTATATCTATATTACCTATTGAAAATATTAATCTTATGGCTATGGTACACAATTAGAAATCATTATACAATATTTCTTCCAATGATAATTTTCCTAATGAAAAATGTAGAGACCCGAAGCTTGACGTACATGGACATTACATTACTTTTACAGAATACATAGTATATAACAAAAACACACACACAAGGACCATAATAGTTTAGTGTCTTTGGAAACTCGGAATATAATCTTCTAATCGTGGTGAAAGATCTTCAATATCTCCCATAAAGATCTTCCCTTTCTTTTCTTACCTAAAACCTTTCTTTATATCTTGGGGAAAAGAAAACATAAAAAGGGTGAGCTCAAATGCATAGTAAGGGTAAGCATGGATAAAATAAAACATATCGTATACATTTTCACTTAAAAACATGAACATAATGTTTAAACATCAAAAGCTTGAGCAATGACATAAAACATGGAAGTACATAAAGCATAGATCATAAAGGAACATTAATCATGATAAACTAGAATGGAAATAAAACTTGTAATTGTGGAAACCATTAAGCACATGATATGATTTCCATAGTAGCCAAGGCATTGCTGCCAAGACCATCTTAGTGGACAAAGTCCCTTTCTGAATCGAGTTCACTCCTCGTTCCAGTCCTGTATTACTGAACCAGTTTAACTTGCCATTCCAGCCATGTCTATCTCATGAGATATAAATCTTTACCCAATGCATTGGAGGGAGATATAGGTCCCACCCATATCATAATGAAATCATTCTTACTTGTGCCACAAAATAAACTTAAAACATTCATCATAACCCATAGAGTAAAATGGGTTTCATAACCATCATCCAATCATTTCCTAATCCATATAAAACAAATTGACATTTCATCATAAGAAATGTTAACCATGTAAATCATAGAGACATTAAACTTGAATCATACACATATCAAATAATGTCATCTTAGATGGAAAATGGTTTTGATAAAACATTTGAAATGAATTCTTGAGGAAAATATCCTTTCTTCGTCAAAATCATTTTCTTTTCATAAAAAATGACATGAAATTTTAAAATAAAAGTATTTTGTTGCAAATATTCATAAAATAATGGAGAGTAAGATTAATTAAAATGAGGCATTATGAAACTGTAAAAATCCATTCACGCCGTATAAGTTAAAAATAACATTCTCCTTGTACTTTTTTTGGAAAAGTCAAAAAGTACCTCGTAACGTAAACAAAAGAAAGATTCCTTACATACCATGTAGTAAAAGTAAAGAATGGTTAAAAAGGACTTTATACATACATGAAAACACTTTTATAAAACATGTACATGGATGATAGAAATATCCTCAGTAAATACTTACGAATAAGCAATCTCGAATAAAAATGAGATTTGCAAAATTATCCCTTACCTTAGGTCCAATTTGCTTCGTAAGTGTCCGAAACTCCTGTATAATGATTTAAATAATGTTATTGACTTATTAAATAATCATATTCATTGTTATGATATCATATATGGTTCACTTATGACTTTCTATTACCCATTCTTTTGTAAATTCCATGTTAAAGAGCATTTTGGTTAAAATCTTTTCATTTGTCGTCTGTGTTTTGACTTGTAATTATTCATATGATTACTTATATCATGATTACATAATTACAGAATATAAAACATGATTTATATATAATATATATTCATAATATACATATATATAATAGATCGATAAATGGAAAGAAATACACCGTTCATGGAGACGGTAGGTCGTACGTACGCATGAACGTTGTTTTCGTTTCCTTATTGAGTTGAATGAAATTAAATAGATGAAATACATATATATATATACATAAATCCAGAATCATTATTATTTCATATATTTCATTATTATTCATTATATATACTTTATAATCATTCTTGAATGGTTAATCATGGAAAATGAATCTCATCGTGTTCGTAGAGACGGTAATCTGTGCGTACGCACGAGCGATGATATCATTCCCATGACCATGGAATTATATTGGAGTGTATGTATACTATTTAATAATCAATATCACTTTACAATAATCATATATAGTTATTTATTTACACCATTATACCCATCCATGTATGGTGGTGGTGGAAAAACTGATTACACCATGACGTGGAGACGGTATTCCTTACGTACGCACGCGTGGTGATTTTCATTTTCCGTAGGATGGATAGACGGTGAAATAGGGTTGGTTCATAATTATAATAAAATATCAAAATATTAGTGATACTGATGTTATTACTTCATAATGAAACAACTAAATAAGAATAATTGGAAGAAGAAATAATGTTGAAAGAATCGGTAACGGACATTGCCTCTTCATTGAAGCGCCTTTTTGAAACCTCCTCTTAGGGCACTAATATTGGTCTTTGAAGAATACCAGAACCTCTAGGATTTTTCTAGGGAAGTGGAGAAGATTATTGGGCAGGTTTTGGAAGATCTCGAAGGATCAAAGTGGTGTGACGAAGAGAGGGAGGAGGTGCCCTTTTATAAGGGAGGAGAGGGGCAGCATTGGAATTCTTAAAAATATTAATTTACAATAAATCTAACCCCACTTAAAAACCTCAAAAAATGACACATATTCAAATATTAGATGAGATAGGGTCTTAATCGCATCAAACAATAATATTTAGACATGTTTGGATCTTATTTTAAACCTTATCATTTTGATTTTTCCTTATGTAATCTATTTAAGTTTATTTGTGGTAATAAAATTCTAAGTTTTAAATTATAAAAAATAATTACTTATTTGTTGTGAATTTTACATAATTGGTTACTTTATAACATTATCGACAATATAAATATAAATTTATAATTTTTAAATATTTTTTGTGATTTTTAAACAATTTTATAACATGTTATTTTTATAAAATAACAATAGTGTCAATTTTGACACTATTCAATTATTTGAATTTAAATAAAATATATACAGAAGATATGTTCGAACTAAAAGCTTTAATAGATTCATAAAAGGTCATATGTATCAATAAAATTAGTGGATCACATTAAATAGTTCATATAATATTTATTTTATTATTTTTAAAACCATTTATTTGGTTTATCTCTTAATAAAATAATTACTACAACATTTTTGTATAATAATTATATATACTTATTTGTTGCTTAAAAATTAAAAATAAAATCTTATGATGAAGATAAATCTATTAAATTTCCCAATAATACTTTTACAATAATTTATCATCTTAAAATCACAATATTTAAATTGTTAAATTATGAAGGTGACAAATTTGGCATCATTTAAAATATAATAAAATAAGTGTCATAATCACTTTTATAAGGCTCCAAACGGTTCTATATTAGGTAATTGGATGATTAAGGTGTAGATATACACTACCAATAAGTTTTGGTCAGGTTTGTGTTCCTTTATTGGGTATTATTATTTCAATAAAAACTATATTACTTATTTTTCACTTAATAAATAATTTTTGTATCATTAATGTATCACCATTAGTGACAATTATTTAATCCCTAAAAATTCTAAATAAATTATCATGATGTAGATAATTTTATTAGATTTCGGTAGACTATTCATGTTCGATGTTTTATGATGTTTATCATTAAATTAAAATTATTATACTTATAAGATTTAAGAGAGTGACATGTTGTCACTTTCTTTGGTTTTAATAATAATTAAATTATTTTCATGGTCAAAAGTCCATAAAATGAATCTAATCCGACCCTTAGGTTATATGGGTCTACTTTTATCCATCCAATAGAATTTTGTCATGTGTTTGGGTAATTTTATAATATTATATTTACCCTTAATTACCCGATTTACCTTTAACTATGGTAAATAACATTTACCGTAGTTACTATCCATAATTCCCAAAAATAAAAAATAGCTTATCAACTTAATTTTGACCCAATGATTCCAAATATGGAATCCATTTTTTTAAATTCAATATACAAAAGTTTCAGAAATTAAATTAAAATTAATCTCGTTGTCGGAAGAAAACGGGTTTTTCTTTAAAACATTGCAAAAGATTGAATTGATTTAACCTACGAATTTAATGTAAAATAAATGATAATAACATAAATTATATTAAATGGGAAAAATATATTATATTTATTTTTTTAAACCATTAAATATTATAATTTAACCATAAAAATTATTGCGATGAAAAAAGTTGTTTTTAATTAAAATATAGCGTGTTTTACTATTCATTAAAATATGAAAGTTACCAGAATAATATGAAAAATTTATCCAAAGTAAATTTTTATTTCTTTATTCCAAAGAAGAATTTTATTTTGTCAAATTGAACTTATAAAAATGTCAAAAACTAGATTTAAAGTGGGTGCGCCATCAAAAGGCGGCAAAACTGCATTTTTTTTAAAAATACTTATTTTACCGGGAAAATTTATTTTGTTCTTATACCATGTTCTATAAAATTTGTAAGATGAATAATAATGTTCTTAAATTCAAAATTTAGTTAATAATATTCATAACGTCTAGTTCATAATAATATTATAATAATATATCATTGTTTAGTAAAACTATGTATTGCGTACAACACATGCTATCGAGGAAGGTCGTGATTGTGTGTAACGCACGCCAAGTCAGGGTTGCGTGTTGTGAAAGAATCCTTCGTTGTGTCGTCTAACAGAATCCAACCATATTTCATTTATACGTTGAATATAAATATATATATATACTCAATGTTGCGTAGAATAACTATTATCAAAATTGTGTGTAACACGATCCAAGAATAGTGTTGCGTATAGCGCAAGGTAATCTTGGTGTAGTATACAACACAAGAAATTAATGAAATTAAAGAATATTTTTCATAAAATCTCAGGGTGTTACATTCTACCCCCCTTAAAATGAATTTCGCCCTCAAAATTCTTCGGGGTTATAAATGGTTTACTACTCGAAAGTTTTTTTAATAGAAACCCACATCGTAAAAAGGAATACCAAATCATGAATTTAAAAACTAAAGTATGAAATTTAACGGTTACCCCAATTAACCCATCACTATGTTTCCACGTAGGAGAACATAGGTGAAAATATGGATGTGGAAGAAAAATCTAACCATCGAGTTCTGATGGAGAGTGGTAGAGAACATGGCTATGAAAAAGCCAACAATCCCAAAGCAATAAATTTGTAATGATCTAAGGTACCATCTAATTCATCGGATATAAGGTCACTATGACAACATTTTTGATTTTCAAGATCATTTCCCTAAAGTTGATGAATTAAAAGAAATACTTACATGATTTTGGTACAATCTCATTGTTGTTCGTGAATTGAACAATTTTCACTTCATCCCTTAAAGAAATTAAGTTGAATTTTTTATTCGTGATGTGTTAACAGATTATGTGATAGAATGATGGGTCATTCCATCTATTTCGAACAAAAGGTTTTCAAAAGTTATAAGTCCATCATATGGTTAGATTAATCGTATATGGTTCCAAAAATGAACTTATACTTCATATATCATACCACTTAATAAAATGAAACTAGTTTCTACTAACCAGGGACTTCCTGTAGGCCAGTGGTAGGTGATAAAGGCCAGTCGCACTTCGGATGTGGGTTTGATTCCAACATCTTTGTCCGATGTAATGGGTTGTCGCCCATCCTGCAGGTTTTCCTTTTTCTATTACTACATTACTATAACATTCCATCAATAATATCAAAAAAAAAGTTCTATCCATAAACAATACTAACTTATGTCCAACATAATCCATTCCTATTTTTAGGCTTATCTAAAATACTTTGGTCCAAGCTCATAGTATAATGAAAACGATTACTTGAAATGTCATCAACCAAGTATGTGAATACCATCATTTATCCCCCATATATCTTGTTGGTCACATTCCAAACATGTGAATACTTTAATCATGTATTATCTTGAAAAATGAATACCCATTACACCTTAGTGAAAACATGAATGCTGTCAAAAGTTAACTCTTTCCAAAATCCAAAAATTCTATATACTCAAACCATGATATAACCTTCTCCTTATATCAGTCATGAGCTCTTGAATACTGTCAAATATTTAATTTTCTCCTTATCCCTTCATTATGTGCATATCATATACATTCCAAAAATATCTGAATAACCTTTCATGGATACTGGGACCATTAATCACACACTTTCAAAACTCAAGGAAAGGCAACAGTGTAACAATCCTTATATGTCTCTTTATTCCATAGTACCATGAGATTACTTATACAACATTACACTTGATAAACATGTAATCATTCCACTACCTTCTTAAACCATTGACCAATCTTCAACAATTCTTTTATCTCACATATCATTTATAGTCTCTTCATCATCATCAACATAAATACTACCCATACGGCCGTACTAATTCTCTTCATGATACATTACCTTAGGGAATTGGTTTGCATAATGCCCATACATTCCACATTTAAAACATTTAACCATTTTTGATGTCGTAGCAATACCATTATCCTCATCTAGGGTGTTAACTGAACCTTTTCCTTTTCACTTACTGGCTTTGTGTCCTTCTTTTCCACTCCCAAAGCATCTTCTAGTTCCCTTGAAACAATCTCCCCGATGCCTCTTCCCACATGATTTACATGAGGGAAATTGAACTTTCTTTCCTCTATGATCATCATGAACCTCCATCTTTCTCTTATTATCTGAGTCGGGAAACTTACCAAAGTTGAGATTATTGATCATATTATGAGATTACTGATTAGGCATAATAACGATGTTTGGACTTCCAAATCCCGTTTCATTTGGTTTCTCATGAAGAATATCATTCCATTGTCCGTCATATCCTCCATTATCATGAATCTTCCTATTTCCAGCCATTTTCTAAAACCCAAAAAGAATAGTGTGAGAGGAAAAAATCATGCTAGGGAAAACAACATAGTAAAGGGGGAGTATCCTCAATATCTAAAATCTTAGGTTAAATTCTAAAATCGTTACCGTAGTTCTAGGACTATATCCTATACGTATACTTATCCTTAGTGAAATCCCTAGACATAACTTAAAAATATCTCTTGGGATCTCACCAACGTTTTCGCATCCTAATTTCCAAAGGTTGACTAAACCTTTCCTCTGATACCATCTATAACGACCCATACTTTACATACATTGTTAATACTTCAAAATTGAAGTACACTTATTACAACATATAACAAAACCATGAAAGGACCGTATAGGTATAGAGTTTTGAGAAACTGGGAAACATAAACAACTGGTTTATAAAGCTTCTACTTTGCCTCCCATTCATTTCATCATATCTAGAGTCCCTTTTTGGCATATCCTACTAAATAACCTTCTTCCTGGCCTGGGGAAATAAAACATACAAAAGGGTGAGCTCAAATGCTCAGTAATGGTAAGCATGGATAAAATAAAACATACCATATACATTTGCACTTAAAAACATGAACATAATGTTTAAACATCAAAAGCTTGAGCAATGACATAAAACATGGAAGTACATAATGAATAGATCATAGAGGAACATTAACCAGGATAAACTAGCATGGAAATAAAACTTGTAATTGTGGCAACCATTAAGCACATGATATTATTTCCATAGTAGCCAAGGCATTGCTGCCAAGACCATCTTAGTGGACAAAGTCCCTTTCTGAATCGAGTTCACTGCTCGTTCCAGTCCTGTATTACTGAACCAGTTTAACTTTTCATTCCAGCCATGTCTATCTCATGAGATATAAATCTTTACCCAATGTATTCAAGGGAGATATAGGTCCCACCCATCTCATAATTAAATCATTCTTACTTGTGCCACAAAATAAACTTAAAACATTCATCATAACCCATAGAGTAAAATGGGTTTCATAAACATCATCCAATCATTTCATAATCCATATAAAACAATTTGACATTTCATCATAAGAAAATTGAACCATGTAAATCATAGAGACATTAAACTTGAATCATACACATATCAAATAATGTCATCTTAGATGGAAAATGGTTTTGATAAAACATTTGAAATTAATTCTAGAGGAAAATATCATTTCTTCGTCGAAATCATTTTCTTTTCAAAAAGAATGCCATGCACTTTTAAAATAAAAGTATTTTGTTGAAAATTGTCATAAAATCATGTAGAGTAAGATTCATGAAAATTAGTCGTTATGAAACCGTAAAAATCGGTTCACGCCGTATAAGTTAAAAATAACATTCTCCTTGTACTTTTGTCGGAAAAGTCAAAAAGTACCTCGTATCGTAAACAAAAGAAAGATTCCTTACATACCATGTAGTAAAAGTAAAGAATGGTAAAAAAGGACATTATACATACATGAAAACACTTTTATAGAACATGTACATGGATGATAGAAATATCCCTAGTAAATACTTACAAATAAGCAATCTCGAATAAAAATGAGATTTGCAGAATTATCCCTTACCTTAGGTCTGATTTGCTTTGTAAGTGTCCGAACCTCCTGTATAATGATTTAAATAATGTTATTGACTTCTTAAATAATCATATTCATTGTTATGATATCATATATGGTTCACTTATGACTTTATATTACCCTTTCGTTTGTAAATTCCATGTTAAAGAGCGTTTTAGTTAAAATCGTTTCATTTGTCGTCTGTGTTTTGACTTGTAATTATTCATATGTTTACATGGATCATGATTACTTGATTCCAGAATATAAACCATGATTTATATATAATATATATTCATAATATACATATATATAATAGATTGATATATGGAAATAAATACACCGTTCATGGAGACGGTAGGTCGTACGTACGCATGAACGTTGTTTTCGTTTTCTTATTGAGTTGAATTAAATTAAATAGATGACATACATATATATATATATAAATAAATTATCATTATTATGTCATATATTTCATTATTATTCATTATATATACTTTATAATCATTCGTGAATGGTTAATCATGGAAAATGAATCTCATCGCGTTCGTGGAGACGGTAATCCGTACGTACGCACGAGCGATGATATCATTCCCATGACCATGGAATTGTATTGGAGTGTATGTATACTATTTCAGAATCAATATCAATTTACAATAATCATATATAGTTATTTATTTACACCATTATACCCATCCATGTATGGTGGTGGTGGAAAAACTGTTTACACCACGGCATGGAGACGGTATTCCGTATGTACGCACGCGTGGTGATTTTTGTTTTCCGTAGGATGGATAGATGGTGAAATAGGGTTGTTTCATAGTTATAATAACATATCAGAATATGAGTGATACTGATGTTATTACTTCATAATGAAACAACTAAAGAATAATAAGTGGAAGAAGAAATAAAGTTGAAAGAATTGGTACAAGAAATTACCACTTCTTTGAAGCGCCTTTTTGAAACCTCCTCTTAGGGCACTAATATTGGTCTTTGAAGAATAACAGAACCTCTAGGATGTTTATAGAGAAGTGGAGAAGATAATTGGGCAGGGTTTGGCCGAGCTTGAAGGCTCAATGTTATGTGAGGAAGAGAGGGAGGAGGTGCCCTTTTATAAGGGAGGAGAGGGCCACCATTGGAATTCTTAAAAATATTAATTTGTAATAAATATAACCCCACTTAAAAACCTCCAAAAATGACTCATATTCTAAGATTATATGAGATAGGGTTGTAATATCATCAACCGATAATATTTATACATGTTTGGATCTTATTTTAAACCTTATCATTTTGATTTATTCTTATTTAATCTATTTAAGTTTATTTGTGGTAATAAAATTCTAAATATTAAATTATAACAAATAATTACTTATTTGTTGTGAATTTTCCATAATTTGTTACTTTATAACATTATAGAGAATATAAATATTAATTTATAATTTTTAAATATTTTTGTGATTTTTAAATAATTTTATAATACGTTATTTTTATAAAATAACAATAGTGTCAATTTTGACACTATTCATTTATTTGAATTTAAATAAAATATATACAGAAGATATGTTCGAAATAAAAGTTTTAATAGATTCATAAAAGGTCATATGTATCTATAAAATTAGTGTATCACATTAAATATTTAATATAATATTTATTTTATTATTTTTAAAACCATTTATTTGGTTTATCTCTTAATAAAGTAATTACTACAACATTTTTGTATAATTATTTAATATACTTATTTGTTGCATAAAAATTAAAAATAAAATCATATGATGAAGATAAATCTATTACCTTTCACAATAATTCTTTTACTCGAATTTATCATCTTAAAATCACAATATTTAAATTGTTAAATTATGAAGGTGACAACTTTGGCATCATTTAAAATATAATAAAATAAGTGTCTAAATCACTTTTATAAGGCTCCAAACGGTTCTATATTAGGTCATTGGATGATTAAGGTGTATATATACACTACCAAGAAGTTTTGGTCTGGTTTTTGGGCCTTTTAATGGGTATTATTATTTCAATAAAAACTATATTACTTATTTTTCACTTAATAAATAATTTCTGTATCATTAATGTATCACCATTAATGACAATTATTTAATCCCTAAAAATTCTAAATAAATTATCATGATGTAGATGATTTTATTATATTTCTGGAGACTATTCATGTTCGAAGTTTTATGATGTTTATCACTAAATTAAAATTATTATACTTAAAAGATTTAAGAGAGTGACATGTTGTCACTTTCTTTGGTTTTGATAATAATTAAATTATTTTCATGGTCAAAAGTCCATAAAATGAATCTAATCCGACCCTTAGGTTATATGGGTATACTTTTAGCCATACAATATAATTTTTTCATGTGTTAGGGTAATTTTATAATATTATATTTACCCTTAATTACCCGATTTACCTTTAACTATGGTAAATAAAATTTACCGTAGTTACTATCCATGTTTCCCAAAAATAAAAAGTAGCTTATTAACATAATTTGTACCCACTGATTCCAAATATGGAATCTATTTTTCCAAAATCAATACAAAAATAGTTGCAGAAATTAAATTAAAATTAATCCCGTTGTCGGAAGAAAACGGGTTTTTCATTAAAACATTGCAAAAGATTGAATTGATTTAACCTGCGAATTTAATGTAAAATCAATGATAATGACATAACATATATTAAATGGTAAAAATATATTCTATTTATATGTTAAAACCATTCAATATTATAATTTAACCATATAAAGTATTGTGATGAAAAAAGTTGTTTTTAATTAAAATATACCGTGTTTTTACTATTCATCAAAATATGAAAGTTACCAGAATAATATGAAAAATTTATCCAAAGTAAATTTTTATTTCATGATTCCAAAGAAGAATTTTATTTTCTCAAATTGAACTTATAAACATGTGAAAAACTAGATTTAAAGTGGGTGCTCCATCAAAAGGCGGCAAAACTGCATTTTTTTGTAAAATACTTATTTTACCCGAAAAATTTATTTTATTCTTATACCATGTTCTAGAAAATGTGTAAGATGAATAATAATGTTATGAAATTCAAAATTTATTTAATACTATTCATAACGGCTAGTTCATAATAATATTATAATAATATATCGTTGTTTAGTAAAACCCGGTATTGCGTACAACACACGCTATCGAGGAAGGTCGCGATTGTGTGTAACGCAAGCCAAGTCGGGATTGCGTGTTGTGAAAGAATCCTTTGTTGTTTCGTATAACAGAATCCAACCATATTTCATTTATTCATTGAATATATATATATACTCAATGTTGCGTAGAATAACTATTATCAAAATTGTGTGTAACACGATACAAGAATAGTGTTGCGTATAGCGCAAGGTAATCTTGTTGTAGCATACAACACAAGACATTAATGAAATTAAAGAATATTTTTCATAAAATCTCGGGGTGTTGCATTCTACCCCCTTAAAATGAATTTCTCCCTCGAAATTCGTCGGGGTTATAAATGGTTTACTACTCGAAAGTTTGTTTAATAGAAACCCACATCATAAAAAGGAATACCAAAACATGGCTTAAAAAACTAAAGTATGAAATGTAATGGTTACCCAAATTAACTCATCACTGGGTTTCC
This sequence comes from Viscum album, assembly GCA_963277665.1. Taxonomy (NCBI): domain Eukaryota; kingdom Viridiplantae; phylum Streptophyta; class Magnoliopsida; order Santalales; family Viscaceae; genus Viscum; species Viscum album. Next base: position 572,761,638 of record OY728161.1, on the reverse strand, counting down.
ACGTAGGAGATCATAGGTGAAAATATGGATATGGAACTAAAATCTAACCATCATGTTCTGATGGAGAGTGGTAGAGAACATGGCTATGAAAAAGCCAACAATCCCAAAGCCATAAATTTGTGATGATCTAAGGTACCATCTGATTCATCGGATATAAGGTCACTATGACAACATTTTTTATTTTCAAGATCATTTCCCTAAAGTTTATGAATTAAGAGAAATACTTACGTTATTTTGGTACAGTCTCAGTGTTGTTCGTGAATTGAACAATTTCCACTTCATCCCTTAACGAAATAAAGTTGAATTTTTTATTCGTGATGTGTTAACAGATTATGTGATAGAATGATGGTTCGTTCCATCTGTTTTAAACAAATGGATTGAAAAAGTTATAAGTCCATAATATGGTTAGATTAATCGTATATGGTTCCAAAAATGAACTTATACTTCATATATCATACTGCTTAAAAAAATAAAACTAGTTTCTACTAACTAGGGACTTCCTGTAGGCCAGTGGTAGGCGATAAAGGCCATTCGCACTTCGGTTGTGGGTTCGATTCCCATAGCTTTGTCCGACGCGATGGGTTGTCGCCCATCCTACAGGTTTTCCTTTTTATAAAACTACATTGCTATAACATTCCATCAATAATATAAAAAAAAAATCAATCCTTAAACAATACTAACTTATGTACAACATAATCCATTCCAATCTTTAGGCTTATCTAAAATACTTTGGTCCAAGATCATAATATAAAGAAAACGATTACTTGAAATGTCATCAACCAAGCATGTGAATACCATCATTTATCCCCCATATATCTTGTTGGTCACATTCCAATCATCTGAATACCTTAATCATGTATTCTCTTGAAAAATGAATACCCATTAAACCTTAGTGAAAACATGAATGCTCTCAAAAGTTAACTCTTTCCAAAATCCAAAAATTCTATATAATCAAACCATGATATAACCTTCTCCTTATATCAGTCATGAGATCTTGAATACTATCAAACGTTTAATTTTCTCTTTATCCCTTCATTATGCGCATATCATATACATTCCAAAAATATCTGAATAACCTTTCATGGATACTGGTACCATTAATCATACACTTTCAAAACTCAAGGAAAGACAATAGTGTAACAATCCTTATATGTCTCTTTATTCCATAGTACTATGAGATTACTTATACAACATTACACTTGATAAACATGTAATCATTCCACTACCTTCTTAAACCATTGACCGATCTTCAACAATTCTTTCATCTCACATATCATTTGTAGTCTCTTCATTATCATCAACATAAATATTACCCATACGGCCATACTGATTCTCTTCATGAGACTTTCCCTTAGGTCATTGGTTTGCATAACGCTCGTACATTCCACATTTAAAACATTTAACCATTGTTGATGTCGTAGCAATACCATTATCCTCATCCATGGTGTTAACTGAACCTTTTCCTTTGCACTTACTGGAATTGTGTCCTTCTTTTCCACACCCAAAGCATATTCCAGTTCCCTTGAAATAATCTCCCTGATGCCTCTTCCCACATGATTTACATGAGGGAAATTGAACTTTCTTTCCTCTAGGATCATCATGAACCTCCATCTTTCTCTTATTATCTGAGTCGAGAAACATACCAAAGATGAGATTATTGATCATATTATGAGATTGCTGATTTGGCATAATAACGATTTGTGGACTTCCAAATCCCGTTTCATTTGGTTTCTCATGAATAATATCATTCCATTGTCCTTCATATCCTCCATTACCATGAATCTTCCTGTTTCCAACCATTTTCTAAAACCCAAAAAGAATACTGTGATAGGAAAAAATCATGCTAGGAAAAATAACATAGGGATATCACTAAATCCTATATGTATACTTATCCTTAGGGACATCCCTAGACCTAACTCAGAAATATCTCTAGGGATCTCACTAATGTTTTCGCATCCTAGTTTCCAAAGGTTGACTAAACCTTTCCTCTGATACCAACTATAATGACCCATACTTTACATACATTGTTAATACTTCAAAATTTAAGCACACTTATTACAACATATAACAAAACCATTAAAGGACCGTATAGGTATAGAGTCTTGAGAAACTGGGAAACATAAACAACCGGTTCATAAAGCATCTACTTTGCCTCCCATTCATTTCATCATATCTAGAGGCCCTTTTTGGCATATCCTACATAATAACCTTCTTCCTGGCCTGGGGAAATAAAACATACAAAAGCGTGATCTCAAATGCTCAGTATGGGTAAGCATGGATAAAATAAAACATACCATATACATTTTCACTTAAAAACATGAACATAATGTTTAAACATCAAAATCTTGAGCAATGACATAAAACATGGAAGTACATAAAGCATAGATCATAATGAAACATTAATCAGGATAAACTAGCATGGAAATAAAACTTGTAATTGTGGAAACCATTAAGCACATTATATGATTTCCATAGTATCCAATGCATTGCTTCCAAGACCATCTTAGTGTACAAGTCCCTTTCTGAATCGAGTTCACTCCTCGTTCCATTCCTGTATTACTGAACAGGTTTAACTTTCCATTCCAGCCATGTCTATCACGTGAGATATAAATCTTTACCCAATGCATTGGAGGGAGATATAGGTCCCACCCATCTCATAATGAAATCATTCTTACTTGTGCAACAAAATAAACTTAAAACATTCATCATAACCCATAGAGTAAAATGGGTTTCATAAACATCATCCAATCATTTCATAATCCATATAAAACAAATTGACATTTCATCATAAGAAAAGTGAACAATGTAAATCATAGAGACATTAAAATTTAATCATACACATATCAAATAATGTCATCATAGATGGAAAATGATTTTGATAAAACATTTGAAATGAATTCTTGAGGAAAATATCCTTTTTTCGTCAAAATCATTTTCTTTTCAAAAAAAATGCCATGCACTTTTAAAATAAAAGTATTTTGTTGAAAATAGTCATAAAATCATATAGAGTAAGATTCATGAAAATGAGTATTTATGAAACCGTAAAAATCCGTTCACGCCGTATAAGTTAAAAATAACATTCTCCTTGTACTTTTGTCGGAAAAGTCAAAAAGTACCTCGTAACGTAAAAAAAAGATTCCTTACATACCATGTAGTAAAAGTCAAGAATGGTTAAAAAGGACATTATACATACATTAAAACACTTTTATAAAACATGTACATGGATGATAGAAATATCCCCAGTAAATACTTACGAATAAGCAATCTCGAATAAAAATGAGATTTGCAGAACTATCCCTTACCTTAGGTCCGATTTGCTTCGTAAGTGTCCGAACCTCCTGTATAATGATTTAAATAATTTTATTGTCTTCTTAAATAATCATATTCATTGTTATGATATCATATATGGTTCACTTATGACTTTATATTACCCATTCTTTTGTAAATTCCAAGTTAAAGAGCATTTTGGTTAAAATCGTTTCATTTGTCGTCCGTGTTTTGACTTGTAATTATTCATATGATTACTTAGATCATGATTACTTAATTCCAGAATATAAAACATTATTTATATATTATATATATTCATAATATACATACATATAATAGATCGATGAATGGAAAGAAATACACTGTTCATAGAGACGTTAGGCCATACGTACGCATGAACGTTGTTTTCGTTTCCTTATTGAGTTGAATGAAATTAAATATATGACATACATATATATATATATATATAAATCCAGTATCATTATTATGTCATATATTTCATTATTATTCATTATATATACTTTATAATCATTCTTGAATGGTTAATCATGGAAAATGAATCTCATCGCGTTCGTGGAGACGGTAATCCGTACGTACGCACGAGCGATGATATCATTCCCATGACCATGGAATTGTATTGGAGTGTATGTATACTATTTCAGAATCAATATTACTTTACAATAATCATATATAGTTATTTATCTACACCATTATACCCATCCATGTATGGTGGTGGTTGAAAAACTGATTACACCACGGCGTGGAGACGGTATTCCGTACGTACGCACGCGTGGTGATTTTCGTTTTCCATAGGATGGATAGATGGTGAAATAGGGTTGTTTAATAATTATAATAACATATTAGAATATTATTGATACATATGTTATTACTTCATAATGAAACAACTAAAGAAGAAGAAGTGGAAAAAGAAATAAAGTTGAAAGAATCGGTAATGGACATTACCTCTTCTTTGAAGCGCCTTTTTGAACCCTCCTCTTAGGGCACTAATATTGGTCTTTGAAGAAGACCAAAACCTCTAGGATGTTTCTAGGGAAGTTGATAAGATAATTGGGCTGGGTTTTTCTGAGCTTCAAGGCTCAACGTGGTGTGACGAAGAGAGGGAGGAGGTGCCCTTTTATAAGGGAGGAGAGGGGCACCTTTGGAATTCTAAAAAATATTAATTTATAATAAATCTAACCCAACATAAACACCTCCAAAAATGACTCATATTCGAAGATTATATTAGATAGGGTTGTAATCACATCAAAAAATAATATTTAGACATGTTTGGATCTTATTTTAAACCTTATCATTTTGATTTATCCTTATTTAATCTATTTTAGTTTATTTGTTGTAATAAAATTCTAAATTTTAAATTATAAAAAATAATTACTTATTTGTTTTGAATTTTCCATAATTGGTTACTTTATAACATTATAGACAATATAAATATAAATTTATTTTTTAAAAATATTTTTTGTGATTTTTAAACAATTTTATAATATTTTATTTTTATAAAATAACAATAGTGTCAATTTTGACACTATTCATTTATTTGAATTTAAATAAAATATATACAGAAGAAATGTTCGAACTAAAAGCTTTAATAGGTTCATAAAATGTCATATGTGTCTATAAAATTATTGGATCACATTAAATAGTTCATATATGATTTATTTTATTATTTTTAAAACCATTTATTTGGTTTATCTCTTAATAAAATAATTACTACAACATTTTTGTATAATTATTTTATATACATATTTGTTGCATAAAAATTAAAATTAAAATCCTATGATTAAGATAAATATATTACATTTCACAATAATACTTTTACTCGAATTTATCATCTTAAAATCACAATATTTAAATTGTTAAATTATGAAGGTGACAACTTTGGCATCATTTAAAATAAAATAAAATAAGTGTCATAATCACTTTTATAAGGCTCCAAACGGTTCTATATTAGGTCATTGGATGATTAAGGTGTAGAGATACACTACCAATATGTTTTGGTAAGCTTTTTGGGCCTTTTAATGGGTATTATTATTTCAATAAAAACTATATTACTTATTTTTCACTTAATAAATAATTTATGTATCATTAATGAATCACCATTAATGACAATTATTTAATCCCCAAAAATTCTAAATAAATTATCATGATGTAGATAATTTTATTATATTTCTGTAGACTATTCATTTTCGAAGTTTTATGATGTTTATCACCAAATTAAAATTATTATACATATAATATTTAAGAGAGTGACATGTTGTCACTTTCTTTGGTTTTAATAATAATTAAATTATTTTCATGGTCAAAAGTCCATAAAATGAATCTAATCCGGCTCTTAGGTTATATGGATCTACTTTTAGCTATCCAATAGAATTTTTTCATGTGTTAGGGTAATTTTATAATATTATATTTACCCTTAATTACCCGATTTACCTTTAACTATGGTAAATAAAATTTACCGTAGTTACTATCCATAATTACCAAAAATAAAAAGTAGCTTATTAACATAATTTATACCCACTGATTCCAAATATGGAATCCAGTTTTCCAAATTCAATACAAAAAAGTTGCAGAAATTAAATTAAAATTAATCCTGTTGTCGGAAGAAAACGGGTTTTTCTTTAAAACATTGCAAAAGATTGAATTGATTTAACCTACGAATTTAATGTAAAATCAATGATAATGACATAAATTATATTAAATGGTAAAAATATATTCTATTTATACTTTAAAACCATTCAATATTATAATTTAAACATATAAATTATTGCGATGAAAAAAGTTGTTTTCAATTAAAATATAGCGTGTTTTTACTATTCATCAAAATATGAAAGTTACCAGAATAATATGAAAAATTTATCCAAAGTAAATTTTTATTTCTTGATTCCAAAGAAGAATTTTATTTTTTCAAATTGAACTTATAAACATGTCAAAAACTAGATTTAATGTGGGTGCGCCATCAAAAGGCGGCAAAACTGCATTTTTTTTTAAAATACTTATTTTACCCGAAAAATTTATTTTGTTCTTATAAAATGTTAATAAAATGTGTAAGATGAATAATAATGTTATAAAATTCAAATTTTAGTTAATACTATTCATAACGGCTAGTTCATAATAATATTATAATAATATATCGTTATTTAGTAAAACCGGTATTGCGTACAACACACGCTATCGAGGAAGGTCGTGATTGTGTGTAACGCAAGCCAAGTCAGGGTTGCATGTTGTGTAAGAATCCTTCATTGTGTCATATAACAAAATCCAACTATATTTCATTTATACATTGAATATATATATATATACACTCAATGTTTCATAGAATAACTATTATCAAAATTGTGTGTAACACGATCCAAGAATTGTGTTGCGTATAGCGCAAGGTAATCTTGGTGTAGCATACAACACAAGACATTAATGAAATTAAAGAATATTTTTCATAAAATCTCGGGGTGTTACAAAAAATATTATGAATCATCAGATAAAGATTCTTCTTTATTAGAAGATAAAACCATACCATTGTTTGAAAAAGTTTATAGGTTTTCTAAATTACTTTAGAATAGAGACTGTATGACAAAAAATAATATAGTGGAAGAAAATTCTAGAATTTCGATTTAAAATAAAGTAATAGATATTAAAAAAGATATTTATTAAAAACTCTTGATTTTTAAATTATTTAAAAAACATTAAGGATTAAAATTTTAAATATGATAAACATTCAAAGGGTCCTTAAAATATTATATATATGAAAAATGTTTTTGAGAATAACTAAATCTCTAAGAATAATGACTATGAGGATAAGAATTTAACAATTAGACTAAAATATGAAATGTTTTCCTTAATGAAACATTTACAAAATTTCACTTATGGAAGGAATGAATTTGATAAAATGTATTCACAAATTCTTCCTGATAGGAATAATTTGAGATTTGGTTATACTCACTGAAAACCTGTTTTTCATAACTATTTTGTTCCCCAATGTTATTTTTTTTGCACCAACTATCAATGTAATGGAAATTAAGAGAAAAATTTTATGTTATGTAATAATCAATCATTAGGATTTCATAAGGATTAATTTTCTATGAAAATGTGGATATCTAAGATATAACATTCTATAATTTCTAGAACAAAAAAAAATTTGATTCCAAAAGAGTAACTATTTTATTTTCACGAAAATAATATAAGTACTAACAATAATACATGGTACATAGATGGTGGATTTTCCCAGCACATGACTGGTAAATAAAAATTCTTTGAAATTATTATCAATAGAAATGTAGGGAAAGTATCATTTAGAGATAATGCTCAGGAAGAAATCGTTGGTATAGGTATCATTGTTCATCCTTGAAATGCATTAATTTCTACTATTTTTTTTTAATGGTCTTAATAAAATCCATATAATCACAAGAAAATTATGTGATGAATGTTACCCTGTCAATTTTATTAATGATAAATTCTTATCAAACAATTAAAAGGAATAAATGTTTCACACATCACATAGGCATGATAATGTTTATACAGTAAACATAGACGACCATAGGATCCATGACATATATTTTCGTAGTGCAATTGTAGATCAATAATTTTTATGGAAAACAAGACTAAGACACTATAACATTAGGAACCTAGGAAAAAACTCAAAGAAAATACATTTTAGGAACCACAATATCTTATATTTGATTTTTCAAGTGATTGGGATCTTTATCAATATAGAATGAAAGGAAATTGAAGCATTAAATCAAATAGTGATGTCTCAACTTCTAATGCCTTATAGTTTGTGCATATGGACCTATTCAATCCAACAAAAAATATAAGTATTGGGGGAAAATAATATTTTTTGTTGATGATTATAATACATTTACATAGGTTAATTTTATATTATAGAAGTCGAAATCCTTTTCTTATTTTAAATCATTTTTATTCTATATTAAAAATGGGAAAAATATTTCATTTTTTACCATTCATAGTAATCATGGGGGGAATTTGAAAACTAATATTTTGAATCTCTTTGTAGTAATAAAGGATTACTCATTACTTATTATCTCCAATAACTCCTCATCAAAATTCTATTTTTTAATGAAGAAACATAATTATTCAAGGGATAACTGGAACCATGTTGATTGAATATTTTGTTGCTATACACTTTTGGGATGAAGCTGTAAGTACTTCTTATTATACTGTTAATCGAATTTTAATCATAAATTTTCTGAATAAAACACCATATGTACTATTGACTAGTTGAAAACCCATTGTTTCTTACATTAATATATTTGGATGCAATGAATTCATCATGAATACTAAATATAACTTACAATAATTACCTCCCAAATATGATGAAGTTATTTTGTTAGGATATTCCACTACTTCTAAATCATTTAATGCTTCCCACCAAAAGTCAATTATTTTTGAAGAAAAAGTTCATATTAAAATTGATGACACTAATCCTTTTGTTTTAAACAACCCCAACCTACATACTTTGATGTATTTTAAAAAACTAATTATCCAACTTTTATGAAATATTCTTATAATAATGAAAATAATCAAGAAACTGTTTTTGAATAATTTAGCCCAATGTATTTTTTACCTTATGATGATTAATGGGTTTTACAAACCCCAAATTAGTTGGTTCTAAATATTCATTCAAGTGATAGTATCATTGTTGATTTTAATCAACCTATAAGGAGTAAAAGTTGTATATGAAATGAATTATATCACCTAGAATTACATTCCCAGTTAGAACCTAAATGATGGAATGATTCTTTGGGTAATGATGATTGGGTTAGAAGTACGATAGATGAACTGAACGAATTCAAAAGGAATATTCTCTAGACCATGGTTTAAAGGCCTAAAAAACATATTTAATTAGATGAAATTATGCCTTCATAAATATATTGGATTAAAATAGAATCATTGTAATAAATAATTCATTATTTGTTTCTTTAGGCAATAATCAACAAGAAGAACTAAACTTTGAAAAATCCTACACTCCTACAGCAAAAAATGAATCAATATTTATTCTACTAGTCATTGCCTCTTTCTTCAAGTTAAATCATCTTCAATGGGATGTAATGTGTTATTTACATAATTGATATTTTTTAGAGGATGTTTATGTTGAGAAACATCTTGTATATGATGACAAAAAACATACTGAAAATGTTTTTAATCATACCAAATCGTTTATGGGTGTAAACAAGCCCCTAGATCCCTGTATGATGGACATACAATAATTTTTCAATAAAAAGTTATGATAACAGAACTATTGATCCATCCATTTTTATAAATATTGATATGAAAAATATTTTCATTATTCAGATGTTTTTTGATGAAATTATATTCAGATCAACTCAATAATATTTAACAGATTAATTTGAGAATCTCATGAAATCTAGGTTTTAAATGAGTATAACTGGAAAGTTAAGAATTTTCCTATGTTTTGAAATGTACAAAAAAACAGAAGGAAATTATATATCTCAGCATAATTAGATTAATGATATTCTTAATAAGTATGGATATTAATACACTAAAAGTATAAGTACCCCAATCGGTACCACAAACTCTCATGATATTGATGAAGCTGGGAAACTAGTAAATCAATCATATTTTAGAGGTATGAAATGAAGTTAATTATATTGAGTTTATATTCATCCAGATATGACATTTTCATTATTATAATATAAAATATATCAATAAAATCTAATGTAATCTCATTTAAATGTAGTGAAAATATTTTTTCAGTAAGGGAAATGTTGATTTATGGCATAAAAACTCATCTGGAAATTATTTTCTTTAAAAATAATTTCATTTGCTGATTTTTTGGATATAAAATGGATATTAAATGTCCACCAGTAACTTTTAATTTCATAGGATATTCATTAGTTTCTTTTTAATGAAATAAGTAACATGAAATAGAATCTTAAATTGCAGAGGATGAATATGTAGCATCTGGAAGTTGTTGTGATCATGTATTGGCCATGCAAACCAAACTCAATGATTATGGAATAAGTTTTAACAAAACCCATATCATGTTTAATAATACTAGTAAAATTTCACAAAGATAAAATAATGCACATAACTCTCCTAAAAAAATTGACATTAGGGGTAACTTTCTTAGAAATCACACAGATAAAGAAGATATTATTCTTCAATTTATTGGAACACAATATGGAAAAGATGACATATTTAAAAAATATTTACCCTCTAATATATTTGAATACATTAATCAAATGGTAAGAATGATATCTGTAATGTAATCTTCTATATTAAAAATTTGATAAAATTTGTCTCCAATCATTAAGTTACTCTACTTCATGGGGAGAGTACATACATTTATAAAATTCATGGAATTCAAAATTTTATTTCCATAACAAAAAATTGGATTTTTAAAATTTTCATAACCTAATAAAACCTCTGTAATCTATTTAATTCAATATAAACATTATCAATTCTTAAAACACTTTCTAAATAATCTGGAATGTATGTTTCCATACATTAATCATCATAGATACATTTTTTTCTTTTATTGGTAGTTCTATATATTTTTATGAAAATTTTATCATATTGAAGTTCAATAAATATCATTCATCCTTAATTTCTAAATATATCTGAATAATTAAATCCTTATTCTGTATTAATTTCAACTATCAAATTATATCAAATAAATTTCCACCATTAGATCTATCCAAGAAAACAAACTGTCACTGTGAAGCCAATTTATGGCGACAATGTGTATGTGTCCCACATTTGTTTTCTCAAACTTTATTCATTGATTCTCTTACCTTCTTTATGTGTTTCATTCTTATTCTGCCATAACCTTGCATTTTGAATGTCTCTAAAAACCATTACTCCAACTCTGATGCTACCTCAGTCCAAAAAGGATCCCAAGGATCATATTATTATCAGGGAATGGTTAATAGATCCAAAATTCATCGCCAAGTATGATTTATTTATTACTAGGTTTATTAAGTTAAATGGATGAGAAAGTTTTTTTTAATGAATAAATATTTGGTCTACGCATGCCTTTTAGTATAATATTATGATTTAGTTCATTTTTATAATAAAGCGGGAAGAGAAATGATTATGTTCAGATGTTATGGGAAGTCGTATTCCTTATCATTAAATAAGGCCTCCATCATCCTTGTCATACCCTATGAAGGTGAATCAATTATATGTTCACATACATTACCTGATAATCATGGCTCCTTCGAGAAAGAAAAATCTATATAGTTCTTTGGTCTGTAGAATTTCGAAAAACCCATGATTTCTCAACTCTCAACAAACTATAATTTGGTTTTAATGTTGATAAATGGTTTACATATCCCATGGAAGGGTGATAATGATTCTATTTAAATATGTGATATATTTCTTGTATATTTCTCTGTTTACCTTAGGATGATAAATTTAGTTAAACACATCTCTCCTACAATCACTAACATCTATAATCGCAACATAAATTTCCAGGTATTTATGTATCCAGATATCATTTCTATAACAACCCATACTTTACATACATGGTTAATACTTCAAAATTGAAGCATAATTATTACAACATATAACAAAACCATGAAAGGACCGTGTAGGTATAGTGTCTTTAGAAACTGGGAAACATAAACAACTGGTTCATAAAGCATCTACACTGTCTCCCATTTATTTCATCATATCTATAGTCCCTTTTAGCATATCTTACTTAATAACATTCTTCAGGACCTGGGCAAAGAAAATATACAAAAGGGTGAGCTCAAATTCTCAGTAAGGGTAAACAAAAGAAATATCAATCACATCATATTCATAAGAACATAATATTTTGGAAATCTTACCCTGCAAAAGAGATCATAATTTCATAACATGGGATAAATCATGGTAGTGAAATGTAATCCCAATAATCATAACATAAAACATGAAAATTTGTGGCATACACACATAATCATAGAGAATCATTTCTTATTAATCAAGACTCATTACCAAGACTATCTTAGTGGATAAAGTCCATTTCTGAACCGAGTTCACTCCTCGTTTCAGTCCTGTTTCACTAATCCGGTTTAACATGCCGTTCCAGACATGTCTATCTCATGAGATATAAAATCTTTACCCAATTCATTGGAGGGAGATATAGGTCCCACCCATCTCATAATGATACCATTCTTATGTGTGCCACAAAATCATAAACCATACATCATAGCATAACCCGTGTAATAAAAATGGGAATCATAAACATCGTGACATCATAAAACAATTCATATAAGATAAAGGAATTCATAAAAATATTTCCATCACAACATAATAAAATCAATGTAATAATAGTGATAGAAAGAGAACCCTATATTATCTTATATGGAAAATAATTTTGATAAAACACTTGAACTCCATTCTTGATTAAGATATCCTTTCTACTTCAAAAAACATATTTCATTTCTTAACATGTCATACAATTTTAAACTAATAGAATTTTATTAAAAATAAACTTGTAAAGGAAGATTCTAGGAAATAATGTTTTAAAAAACAATTCATGTTGTATAAGTTAAAAAAACATTTTTCTCATACTTTTGTCGGAAAAGTCATAAATTACCTCGTACAAAAAATGACAAAAGATTCCTTTCATATCTTTTACTAAAAACTCACCGAAGGGTAAAAATTGGATTTAAACAATTGTAGGAGGATATAAATAATATTACATATTGAGGAAACATGTATGTGGATGATGAATATTCCCCAGTAAATTATGAAGTATAAACAATCTTAGATAAAAATTGAGATTGCAAGATTGTCCCTTCCCTTAAGTATGATTTGCTTCGTATGTGTCCGAACCTCCTATATAATGATTTAAATAATGTTATTGACATATTCAATAACCATACCTGTTGTTATGATATCATATATGGTCATATTATTAGCTTCTTATTAGTAATATTTCATTACTACTTGTTATTCGGGTGTTTATTACTTTGTTTGTTCTTATGCGTGTTTTGTCGAATAAATTCTTATTCTTCTCTTTAGGTTATCGATACCTCATTTCCAAAATGGTATTAGTGTACTATATATCATATTTATTCATTAAATTCATTTATATAATCATTATGAAATGAATATCATGTAGAATGAATCGCATCACATCATGGAGACGGTATTCCGTACGTACCCATGAGCGATGATATTGTTCCCATGATCGTGGAATTGTATTGGAGTGTATGTATACTATTTAAGAATCAATATAACTTTACAATAATCATATATAGTTATTTATTTGCACCATTATACCCATCAAAGTAATGTGATGATGGAAAATAGATTACACCATGGCGTGCAGACGGTATTCCGTACATACGCACGCGCGGTGATTTCGTTTTCCATAGGATGGATAGATGGTGAAATAGGGTTGTTTCATACTTATAATAACATATCAGTATATGAGTGATACTAATGTTATTAATTCATAATGAAACAACTAAAGAAGAATAAGTGGAAGAAGAAATAAAGTTGAAAGAATCGGTAACGGACATTACCTCTTCTTTGAAGCTCCTCTTTGAGACCTCCTCTTAGGGCACTACAATTGGTCTTTGAAGGATACCAGGACCTCTAGGATGTTTCTAGGGAAGTGGGGAAGTGAAATGGGCAGGGGTTTGCCGAGATTGAAGGCTCAAATTGGTGTGAGGAGGAGAGGTAGGAGGTGCCCTTTTATAAGGGTAGAGAGGGGCACCTTTGGAAATATAAGAAATATTAGTTTATATTAAATCCCAACTCCACATAAAAACATCCAAAACGACTCATATCCAAATATTAGATGATATAGGGTTGTAATATCATCAAACAATAAAATTTAGACATTTTAGGAATTTATTTTATACATTATCAACTTGATTTGTCCTTATTTATCAATTTAATTTTATTTGTGGTAATATTATTCTAAATTTTATATTATTATAAATAATTACGTATGTGTTGTGAATTTTCTATAATTTGACACTTTATGACATTGTAGACCATATAAATTTTAATTTATAATTTTTAAATATTTTTGTGATTTTTAATCAATTTTTAATATGTTGTTTTTATAAAATATCAATAGTGTCAATTTTGACACTATTTATTTATTTGAATTTAAATAAAATATATACAGAATATATGTTCGAAATAAAAGCTTTATTAGATTCCTAAAATGTCATATGTATCTAATAAATTAGTGGAGCACATTAAATAGTTCATATAATATTTATTTTAATATTTTTAAAACCATTTATTTGATATTTTAATTAATAAAATAATTTCAACATTACTATTGTGTCATAATTAATGATAATTATTTAATCTCTACAAATTCAAAATAAATTTATATGATGTAGATAACTGTATTATCCTTCTAGATACTATTCATTTTTGAAGATTCATTAAGTTTATCACTAAATTAATATTATTATACATATAAGATTTAAGAAAGTGACATGTTGTCACATTCTTCGGTTTTAATAATAATTAAATTATTTTCATGGAAAAAAGTCCATTAAATGAATCTAATCCGACCCTTAGGGGATAGGGTCTACTTTTAGTCATCCAATAGGATTTTGACAGGTGTTACGGTAATTTTATAATCTTATATTTACCCTTAATTACCCTATTTACCTTTAACTATGGTAAATAAAATTTACCATAGTTACTATTCATAATGCCCAAAAATAAAAAGTAGCCTATTAACATAATTTGGACCCACTGATTCCAAATATTGAATCCATTTTTCAAAATTCAAAACACATAAGTTGTAGTAATTAATTTAAAATTAATCTCGTTGTTAAGAAAGAGGGTTTTAGAAGTTAAAACATAGCCAAAGATTGAAATCGTTTTACCTATGAATTCGATGTGAAATTAATGATAATGACATACATTATATTAAATGGTAAAAATATATTATCTTTATACTTTAAAACCATTCAATATTATAATTTAACCATATAAATTATCTCAATGTAAAAAGTTGTTTTTAATTAAAAATTAGCGTATTTTTACTATTCCTCAAAATATTAAAGTTATCAGAAAAATATCAAAAATTTATCCAAAGTAAATTTTTATATCTTGATTCAAAAGAAGAAATTTATTTTGTCAAATTGAACTAATAAAATTGTCAAAAACTAGATTTAATGTGGGTGCGCCATCAAAAGGTGGCAAAACTGCATTTTTTTTAAAAATACTTATTTTACCCGAAAAATTTATTTTGTTCTCTTACCATGTTCTAGAAAATTTGTAAGATGAATAATAATGATATAAAATTCAAAATGTAGTTAATACTATTCAAAACGCGTAGTCCATAATAATATATCGTTGTTTAGTGAAACCCTGTATTGCGTACTACACATGCTATCGAGGAAGGTCGTGATTGCTTGTAATGCTAGCCAAGTCTGTATTGTGTGGTGTGAAAGATTCTTTTGGTGATGCGTATAACATAAGACATAAAAAATATTTCTCATAAAATCTCAGGGTGTTACATTCTACCACCCTTAAAATGAATTTCGCCCTTGAAATTCGTCACTTCATTACAAACAGATGAGGATACCTCTCCCTCATCATATCGTCAAGTTCCCATGTAGCTTGTTCTAATTGGTGGTTCCTCCATAAAACTTTCACCAAGTGAGTGGTCTTGTTCTATATGACCTTTTCGCTACGATCCAGAATCTCTATCGGTTGTTCTTCATAAGAAAGATCTTGCTCGAGTGGTACAACTTCTGAGCTGAGTACATGTGAAGGATCACGTATATACTTTCTCAGGAGAGATACATGGAACACATCGTGAACCTGAGAGAGATTCAGTGGAAGCGCCAATCGGTAAGATACCTTCCCAACACAATCCATAATTTCAAAAGGACCAATATATCTAGGGCTCAACTTTCCCTTCTTTCCAAATCTCATTACCCTCTTCCAGGTAGATATTCGTAAAAACACTTTATCACCCACTTCAAACTCTAAGTCTTTTCTTCGGTTGTGGGCATAACTTTATTATTGACTCTGAGCTGCACTTATGTGTTGTTGAATAGATCTGACCTTTTCAGCCATTTCATCAACAAGATCACGTCCTAATAGCTTTCTTTCCCCAACTTCATCCCAGCAAGTTGGAGTCCTACATTTATTTACATAGATAGCTTCATAAGGAGCCATCTGAATACTGGAGTGAAAGCTATTATTATAAGAAAATTACACCAAAGGTAAGTGTTTATCCCAACCACCTTTGAAATCCATAGAGAATTCTCTCAACATATCTTTTAGAGTTTGAATTTTCCTCTCAGACTGACTGTCTGTCTGAGGATGATAAGTAGTTCTGAAACTCAACTCTGTATCCAGAGTATGCTGAAGACTTTTCTAGATCTTCGAGGTAAACCTCAGATCCTGATCAGATATAATGGAAAGTGGTACTTCATGCAATCTTACCACTTCCTTTACATATATCATGGCAAGCTGATCTAAAGGGAAATCTTCTCTAACAACAATGAAGTGTGCAGACTTTGTAAGACGATCAACTATGACCCAGAAAGCATTATTTCCTTTGGATGTTTTAGGAAGTCTAGTGACAAAGTCCATAATGATGTTTTCCCATTTCCATTTTGTTATGGGTAATGGTTCTAACATCCCCTTAGACTTCTGTCTCTCAGCTTTAACTTGCTGACAAACCAATCATCGAGAGACATATTCAGCAACATCACTTTTCATTCCATCCCACTAGAAGTACTCTTTCAAGTCCTTATACATCTTCGTGCTACCAGGATGAATAGAGAATGAAGAACTATGAGCCTCATCTAGCAGCTCCTTCTTTAATTCAGGGATGGGAGGAACACAAACCCAATTTCTGAACATTATTATCCGATCACAATCAAGGTTTAATTCAGGAACATTTCTCACCTTCTTTTGTAACTCTACATCTTCTTTCCGTGCCTCTTTAATCTTCACATGTATAGATGGTTTAACATTCATTTGAGAAAGATACGATTTTTCCCATTTCATTATAATTCCAAGATCCATCCTTTGTAAATCCACAAATATTGGATCTTTTGTGATCCTCATCATGGATAAGC
This sequence comes from Viscum album, assembly GCA_963277665.1. Taxonomy (NCBI): domain Eukaryota; kingdom Viridiplantae; phylum Streptophyta; class Magnoliopsida; order Santalales; family Viscaceae; genus Viscum; species Viscum album. The sequence goes on along the minus strand of OY728161.1, from coordinate 572,744,314 downwards.
AAGCATGGTCTTGTCGACTTAATGCATTTTCCACCTTGTTTTCTTTCCTAGGATGGTATTGAATTGAGAAGTCGTAATCCTTAATCAGCTCCAACAATCTTCTTTGGCGCATATTCAGCTCCTTTTGTGTGAAAATATACTTTAAACTTTTATGATCAGTATAAATTTCACACCTTTCTCCATAAAGATAATGCATCCATATCTTTAATGCAAATATTACCGCAACTAACACCAAATCCTGAGTTGGGTAATTTTGCTCATGGATTTTCAACTGTCGTGAGGCATAATCTATCACCATATCATTTTGCATAATAACACACCCCAATCCCTTCTTGGATGCATCACTGTAGATCACAATCCTTTCTCCACTATAAGGAAGTGTGAGCACAGGTGCACTGGATAACCTTCTTTTCAACTCCTTGAAATTCTCTTCACATTCCTCCATCCAAACAAACTTAACTCCTTTTCAAGCCAAATTGGTGAGTGGATTAGATAATTGTGAAAAATCATTCACAAAATGTCGATAATATCCATCCAAACCAAGAAAAATTTGGATCTCGGTTACTGTTGTTGGTCTCGAACATCTTTTGGTAACCACTGTTTTTGCTGGATCCACAGATATCCCCTCTTTTGAGATTATGTGACCCAAAAATTTAACTTTTTGAATCCAAAATTCCCACTTGGTAAAATTTTCATTAAGCTTATCCTTTATTAGGGTCTTTAATACAATTCTCAAGTGATCTTCATGTTCTTACTTTCTCTTTTAATATACAAGAATATCATCTATAAAGACTACCACAAACTGATCAAGATAGTCTCTAAAGACTCAATTCATCAGATCCATGAAGATAGTAGGGGAATTAGTACGATCAAATGGCATCACTATAAATTCATAGTGTCCATACCTTGTACGGAAAGCCGTCTTTGGTATATCTTCCCTTTTGACTCTTAATTGATGATACCCTGAACGAAGATCAATCATGGAAAAGTATTGAGCTCCACATAGTTTGTCAAATAGGTCATCAATGTGTGGGAGAGGATATTTGTTCTTGATAGTGATCTTGTTAAGTTCTCGATAATCAATGCAAAGTATCACTGATCCATCTTTCTTCTTAACAAACAGAACAGGTGCTCCCCAAGGTGACGCACTAGGGCGTATGAATCCTTTATCAAGATTCTCTTGGAGTTGCTTCTTCAATTCCTGCAACTCAATTGGGGCCGTTCTATAAGGTTTCTTTGAAATAGGCAAAGCACCCGGTACGAGTTCTATTGAAAACTCTACTTCACGATTTGGTGGAAGACTAGGAAATTCCTCTGGAAAGACATCATCAAACTCCCATACAATGGGAATATTCTTAATCGTGAGTGTCTCTCCAACCATTTGAGATAAATAACCCTCATTTAGTGGAATCAAGACCCATAAGATAGAAGAAATTTCCACTGGAAGGTTATGTTCATCCTTGCATCGATAGAAAATCATAGATTGATCTGGAATATGAAATGTGACTTCCCTTCTTTGGAAATTGATATGAGCTCTATATAAAGAAAGACAATCCATGACAAGAATCACATCAAATTCCACTATAGGAAGGATCACAAGATTTTCAAGAAGCACTTTCCCTCAAACTTCAATCGGAGAAGAATTGTAAACTTTTGATGTGACTGTTGTGACATTAGGAGTTGTCACAGCCAACTCAACATCTAATTGTTGAGGTAATACAGCGATAACCTTAGAAAATTCTTCAAAAATAAAAGAGTTGGTGGATCCAGAATCAAATAAAACATTTTCTACTTTAGAGTGGATGGTATGTGTACCTCTCACCACTTCGTTGTCATACTCCACATCGCCGATAGTAATTGCATGTGACTTTCCTTTGTCTTTGCCTTAATATTTTGTTGATGTCGATCATCATCATCAACCATTGGATTTGGGCATTGATTGGCATAATTCCCCATCTCCTTTCACTTGAAACATTGAAGTGTAGTAGGTTCATTCTGTGTATCCCTTCCATTGTTTGCATCATTAGACATATTCTTCCCATTATTTCGACATTCAATTGCCCGATGACCTTCTTTTCCACACTTATAACATTTTATTGTCCCCTTAAGACAATTTCCTCCATGTTTATTTCCACACTTTGAGCATAAGGTAAAACTCATCTTCTTTTCAGTGTGGTCTTTAGATTTTCCTTTGAATTCCATTTTCCTCTTCTTATCAAACCCATGTGACTGATGGGTTACACAAATCTCCATCTCAACCTTGAGAGCACATTGAACAATTTCCTCGTAGCTATTGAAGTCCCTTATGGATAATGCACTTCGAAAACTTGGTTTTAAGCCACTAAAGAATCGATCGATCTTACTCTCAGGTTGGATAATAATTCTGGAAGCGTACCTTGCAAGTCTTGTAAAATTTGCTTCGTAGGTACCAACGGATTCATCATCCTTTTGCTTCAGTTCAAGAAACTCCTTCTCCATCTTTGTTCGAAGAATATGAGGGAAATACTTATTGAAAAATAAGTTCTTGAACTCGTCACATTCCATGGAATCAATTTCATCCCTTTGCCCCATATTCTTAATAAGATTCTACCATTGATCAGAATCCCCTTCCAAACGATACACTGTTAAGATGACTTTATCATGTTCAGAACATTGAAGAACTGAAAATATATTTTTAGTGGTACTGATCTATTGTTCAGCCACTAATTGATCAGAAGACCCGCTGAATGAAGGTGGACGCTGCCTCTTGAAGGTTTCAACAGAATGTTGCTCCTTCATTTGCTCATTTGGAAGTCCTGCATGATTCATAGCTTGAGAAAGTTGTGTGAGCATGGATACAAGATTTTTCATTCCAGCTCCCATAATAGTTGGTCGCTCATGGGGACAATCAATGCATTTCCCGTCGCATTCCGCATTAACACGGTTCTTTTGGATTCCGGTCATTGACTAAAACCAAGAAGAATAGTGTGAGAAACACTAACTATAATAGGAAAACCACATAATCAAGAATAAAATTTCTCACTTAAGGTCTTATCATAGGTTGTTCATGGCCATTTCAAAAAAACTAAGATTGTGTTCTATGCTTAGACATATCCTTAGGTTTCTTACAAAGGATTTCACATCCTAATTTCAAAAGGTTGACTATACCTTTCCTCTTATAACAACTATAACAACCCATAATTTATATACATGGTTAATACTTCAAAATTGAATCATTCTTATTACAACATATAACAAAACCCTGGAAGGACCGTATAGGTATAGTGTCTTTAGAAACTGGGAAACATAAACAACTGGTTCATAAAGCATCTACACTGTCTCTCATTTATTTCATCATATCTATAGTCCCTTTTGGCATATCTTACTTAATAACCTTCTTCCTGGCCTGGGGAAAGAAAACATACAAAAGGGTGAGCTCAAATGCTCATTAAGGGTAAAAAAAGAAATATCAATCACATCATATTCATAAGAACATAACATTTTGGAAATCTTACCCTGCAAAAGAGATCATAATTTCATAACATGGGATAAATCATGGTAGTGAAATGTAATACCAATAATCATAACATAAAACATGAAACATTGTGGCATACACACATAATCATATAGAATCCTTTATTATTAGTCAAGACTCATTGCCAAGACTATCTTAGTGGATAAATTCCATTTCTGAACCGAGTTCACTCCTCGTTTCAGTCCTGTTTCACTGAACCGGTTTAACCTGCCGTTCCAGCCATGTATATCTCATGAGATATAAAATTTTTACCCAATGCATTGGAGGGAGATATAGGTCCCACCCATATCATAATGATACCATTCTTATGTGTGCCACAAAATCATAAACCATACATCATAGCATATCCCATGTAATAAAAATGGGAATCTTAAACATCGTGACATCAAAAAAACAATTCATATAAGATAATGGAATTCATAAAAATATTTTCATCCCAACATAATCAAATCAATGTAATAATAGGGATAGAAACAGAACCCTATATTATCTTAGATGGAAAATAATTTTGATAAAACACTTGAAATCCATTCTTGAGAAAAATATCCTTTCTACTTCAAAAAAACATTTTTCCTTTCTTAAAATGTCAAACAATTTTAAACTAAAAGAAGTTGATTAAAAATAAACTTGGAAACTTGTAAAGGAAGATTATTAGAAATAATGTTTTAAAAATCCATTCATGTCGTATAAGTTAAAAAAACATTCTTCTCGTACTTTTGTCTGAAAAGTCATAAAGTACCTCGTACGAAAAACGACAAACGATTCCTTATATATCTTTTAGTAAAAATTCACCGAAGGGTAAAAATTGGATTTAAACAATTTTAGGAGGATAAAAATAATATTACATATTGAGGAAACATGGAGGTTGATGATAAATATTCCCCATTAAATTCTGAAGTATAAAAATTCTCAGAAAAAAATTGAGATTGCGAGATTGTCCCTTACCTTAAGTCCGATTTACTTTGTAAGTGTCCAAACCTACTGTATAATGTTTTAAATAATGTTATTGACATATTCCAGAATCATACATATTGTTATTATATCATATATGGTCATATTCATAGCTTCTTATTAGTAATATTTCATTACTACTCGTTATTCGGGTGTTTATTACTTTTTTTTGTTCTTATGCGTATTTTGTCGAATAAATTCTTATTATTCTATTTAGGTTATAGATACCTCATTTATTGAATGTTATTAGCGTACTATATATCATATTTATTCATTAAATTAATTTATATAATCATTATGCAATGAAGATCATGTAGAACGAATCGCATCACATCGTAGAGACTGTATTCCGTATGTACGCACGAGCGATGATATTGTTCCCATGATCGTGGAATTGTATTGGAGTGTATGTATACTATTTCAGAATCAATAATACTTTAAAATAATCATATATAGTTATTTATTTTCACCATTATACCCATAAAAGTAAGGTGGTGATGGAAAACAGATTACACCACGGCGTGGAGACGGTATTTTGTACGTATGCACGCACGGTGATTTCTTTTTCCGTATGATGGATAGATAGTGAAATAGGGTTGTTTCATACTTATAATAAAATATCATTTTATGAGTGATACTGATGTTATTAATTCATAATGAAACAACTAATGAAGAAGAAGTGGAAGAAGAAATGAAGTTGAAAGAATCGGTAACGGACATTACCTCTTCTTTGAAGCGCCTCTTTGAGACCTCCTATTAGGGCAAAAAAATTTGTCTTTGAAGGAGACCTAGTCCTCTAGGATGTTTATAGGGAAGTGGGGAAGTGAAATGGGCAGGGTTTTTCAAAGCTTGAAGGCTCAAATTGGTGTGAGGAGGAGAGGGAGGAGGTGCCCTTTTATAAGGGAGGAGAGGGGCACCTTTGGAAATATAAGAAATATTAGTTTATATTAAATCCCAACCCCACATAAAAGCTTCCAAAATGACTCATATCAGAATATTAGATGAGATACGGTTGTAATATCATCAACCAATAAAATTTAGACACGATAGGAATTTATTTTAAACATTATCAACTTGATTTATCCTTATTTATCAATTTAATTTTATTTGTGGTAATATTATTCTAAATTTTAAATTATTATAAATAATTACATATGTGTTGTTAATTTTATATAATTTGACACTTTATGGTATTGAATACCATATAAAGTTTAATTTATAATTTTTAAATATTTTTGTGATTTTTAAACATTTTTATAATATGTTATTTTTATAAAATAACAATAGTCTCAATTTTGACACTATTATTTTATTTGAATTTAAATAAAATATATACTGAATATATGTTCTAAATAAAAGCATTAATAGATTCATAAAATGTCATATGTATTTAAAAAATTAGTGGAGAACATTAAATAGTTCATATAATATTTATTTTAATATTTTTAAAACCATTTATTTGATATTTTAATTAATAAAATAATTTCAACATCACTATTGTGTCATAATTAATGATAATTATTTAACCCTTAAAAATTCAAAATAAATTCCTATGATGTAGATAATTGTATTAGAATTCTTAGGACTATTCATTTTCTATGTTTCATTAAGTTTATCACTAAATTAAACTTATTATACTTATAATATTTAAGAAAGTGACACGTTGTCACATTCTTTGGTTTTAATAATAATTAAATTATTTTCCTGGAAAAAAGTCCATTAAATGATCTAATCCGACCCTTAGGTGATATGGGTCTAATTTTAGTCATCCAATAGGATTTTGGAATGTTTTAGGGTAATTTTATAATCTTATATTTACCCTTAATTACCCGATTTATCTTTAACTATGGTAAATAAAATTTACCATAGTTACTATTCATAATGCCCAAAAATAAAAAGTAGCCTATTAACATAATTTGGACCCACTGATTCCAAATATGGAATCCATTTTTCAAAATTAAAAACAAATAATTTTCAGTAATTAATTTAAAATTAATCCCGTTGTTAAGAAAACGGGTTTTAGAAGTTAAAAAATTGTCAAAGATTAAAATGTTTTTACCTATGAATTCAATGTGAAATTAATGCTAATGACATAAATTATTTTAAATGGTAAAAATATATTCTATTTATACGTTAAAACCATTCAATATTATAATTTGTCCCTATAAATAATCTCAATGAAAAAAGTTGTTTTTAATAAAAAATTAGTGTATTTTTACTATTCATCAAAATATGAAAGTTATCACAAAAATATCAAAAATTTATCCAAAGTAAATTTTTATATCCTGATTCAAAAGAAGAATTTTATTTTGTCAAACTAAACTTATAAACATGTCAAAAACTGGATTTAATGTGGGTGCGCCATCAAAAGGCGGCAAAACTGCATTTTTTTGAAAAATACTTATTTTACCCGAAAAATTTATTTTGTTCTCTTACCATGTTCTAGAAAATGTGTAAGATGAATAATAATGCTATAAAATTAAAAATTTAGTTAATACTATTCATAACGGCTAGTCCATAATAATATATCGTTGTTTAGTGAAACCCGGTATTGCGTACTACACACGCTATTGAGGAAGGTCGTGATTGCGTGTAATGCAAGCCAAGTCCGTATTGTGTGATGTGAAAGATTCCTTTGGTGTTGCATATAACATAAGTCATAAAAAATATTTCTCATAAAATCTCATGGTGTTATAATTTCAAAGATTATTTTCTTCTATTATCAATCATTAATTATTTATTGCACCTAAATGGATAATTTCATTATGATTATGCAACTCAATGGTGATACATTGATAACAATGAAGATCAGCATCACTGGAGAATAATATTAGTTTGAGGATATTCCTAATAAGTTTGATAATGTTCATAATGTTGAATATTGTATAATGTTAAAAACCTTATCTAAAGAAAAGTAAAGAATTTGAACCCCATTTTCAAAGGCTATTGTAGGACCTCAATCAGCACCCTATAATCCTAAAAAGAAAAAGATGTTTTCTGATGAAGAAGTTGTTAATTTGATGGTGCAGATGAAAAGGAGAATAGATGGGGATCCTATCATTGGGAATGACCCAATAGAGGGTAAGGATTTGAATATTGTTGAAGAAGATAACCTCAAGAAATCGGAAAATGTGAAAAAAGTATAAATAAAAATAGATGTGTGCTCAAGTTGTTCGATAATTGTTAAAATATATTGAGAAATCATTTGAACCTTTTTAGGTACTGGAAAAAATCTTAAGGAATGATTCAATTCCATATTATAATGTTGAAGAATATGAAATTATAAAAGAAGAAGACGACTAATAATGTGAAGACATTTTCTGAACGGAGGATGAGTATCATGAAGAGAAGAGTCCTTCTGTAAACCCCTCTATAATAAAATCCCAAGAATCATCCCCCTAAATCTATTTATATTTACATAATTAAAAATCTAAGGATGAAAAAATTAACAAAAACCATTCCTTTTTTGAGAGAGAGGTCAATTATGACATTATTTATGATTATGAAGAGGATGTTAATGTTGAAGAACAGCATCATGAGGTATCCAGTTTGTTGAAATGGTTTTTTCTAAATGAAAATTACTCCTTGTTGATACAACTCAGTAACATGTAGTTGGGTCATCTATGTCGAAGAATGTTAAAGAAGGGAGAGATACTACTCCAGAGAATGACGATTCATAATCTGAATCATCATCATCCATGGAGCTTGAATTTTTGGTGCAATATCTGAATATTATTATTGATTTAATACCATTATTTCCAAATATTGAATCCTGATGTCAAATTATTCACCATTCAATAAACACTAAGATGGATTAAACAAATTGATGATTAAAAAATTAATAATGAAATAATCAGATTTCAAAACCATCTTGAAAAACTATAAAGATCATTGAAAGTCTTGAAATAATATTAAAACATAGTCAAAGACATTATTTTAGGATCATAAGATTATTTGTGATTATATAGATTCAGTCAAAAATACTTTTGACATGTTTGAGGAGAAGCATAATAATTTTTATGAAATGTTAAGTCAAGAGAGAGATCCCTAAAACCAAGATGATAAATATCTATTTGGAAAGATTAATTCCATTTATATCTCCAAAAAGACAGAAACAAATACCATAGATCAGTTTGTAGAGAATGTGAAATAACAAGAAGAAGTTATCAAATCTCAATAAGAAAGGATTAAGTCTCACAAGTAGAAGAACCCAAATCCAAAATAGACTCAAGTAGTTTCCAGAATATCATATGGAGATAATAAAGATGAAGGCCATCATTAATAAGCTACTTTTATAGAAGAATATGGATGATTGATTAACATAAAAAATCTAATATTTTTTTGGACTAATACTTTTTGTTCAAAATTATTAGGTACCATATTTTTTCCCTTCCATTCATTTCTAAAAATCTTAATGGGGGAGAAATGTTTATAAAAATATTATATTAACAAGGCTTTTACTCAAAAATTAGAATTTTTTATGAAAGGGGGTGATTAATCTTAATGAAAAAATTCTTAATTTGAGGAATGTGTATTTTAACATAGTTTCAGAAGCCAATGAATATGATCCTTATATTGAGAAAACCTATGGGGGAGTTATTTTTATTCACTAAGACACAAATATAAGAGAAATCTGTTTTTATTTCATGTTTTCTAATATTATTATTCTATTTGGAAAATTGGTTTATGCTTTTTAGGAAGGGGGATATTGTTATGTCAGTAAGATATATTATGATTTCTCTATTCAATATTTTTTGAAAATCACAATCACTTTTTCTATAAAGATTATTTTCTCCCTCTTAGGGAATTTATCATCATAATCCTTAACATGATTTTATATGTTAGGATTAATGTCCGTTATTTAAGAATGGTCTTATTTTTCGTAAAACGAAATTACCATTAAATAATTGGATACTTATATAAAAATTAGAAAATTTATGTTTCTTAGAATCTATGTCTGACTATTATTAGACTATAAATTCACCGAAATTCAGACTATGAATTCTCATAAATTCAGACTCCAAATTCTTAGAAATTCACACTCCAAATTCTCAAAAACCCAGACTCTGAAATCTCATAAATTCTGACTCCAAATTCCCCAAAATGCAGATGCTAAATTCTCATAAATTCTTACTCCAAATTATGTTAAATAGTTTCTCTGATTTTTCAAAAAACTGAAATCCATTTTTATCCAAAATCAGACTTAGATTCTATATAAAATTAGACTCCATTTCAATTTATATTTAGACCATGTTTGTATACATATTTGAATTTCTTTCCCACTATATTTAGATTTCTATAATTCATTCTTGTTAATGTAACATATATACAGTAAGATAATATAATAAAATTATTGTATCACAGTTTACATAATTTTATTAAACAAATGAATGTTTTCTTACATGAAACAATATAGTGAAATATATTTCTAACTAATATATGGTTATGTTACACCTTTCCATGTCCCTCTTAAATTCAAGGAAAAATATGACTATTGGATGAGGATATGAAAATTGTGTTTTTTATATATAAATACCCTTTCCATTTCATGTTTTAAATATATTCATTGACCCATATAGAGATAACATGATGTGATTTTATGATGTGATTTATAGGGAGGGAGAGATTCCACTTATTTTTGTGGATGGTATGAACGAAGTATTAATGTTGTGAACAACTTGTTCAACATACTCATCATGATTCCAATTATCAACTCAATAGAGGACTATCGGGGATAGGAAGATAGATGTGACTACTAACTTAAAGTTCAATGGATTGTAGGGATAGAAAGAAAAATTCAAATATTTTTATCAAGGTCTTACCATGGTGTGGGTAAGACCTACTTTCTTGAATGTATAAATCAAGGGAATTTTATTCATGATTGTTCGACACACATCGATTTGGGCTAAAACAATTTCTTCATTTTTAATTTCTTCATGTCATAAGTTATAAATTTTCTATACCAAGGAATGGTCCTGGCCTCGGGAAAGCCCGATCATAGAAATTCATTGAGAAAAAACTAAATGAGTATAAGGTCAGCCGTTAAAAGAAGACTTACATAATAATGAGTGAACACCCCCACCCATATCATCAACAACAAGAGAAGTAAAATGATCAGCGGTTCTGAAGGTCCATATCGAAGTTGATTCCAGAACCGACCTCTTTGACTAGGTGTCCTCCACTTGATTGTCCTCCCTATACACATGCCTGATATACATGTTATATTGATGAACAAGCCCCCAAAATTCCACCCAGTGTGGAAAGAGCTTCCATGGAACAATCCTTGTTTTCAAATTTAGAGCAGCAACTACACTCTGATAGTAGAATTCAAGCCAGATATCACACCACTTATGATGCACCACGTACTTGACCTCATAAATGATGGCCCACAACTCAACTTCATAGGACGTCCCAATTCCAATATAATAATGAATGAAACCCTTAACAAAACCACAATGCCTTTGAAAATTTCCTCCGCCACCTGAAGATCTTTGCACACCCAACGCCATGTAATCAAAATTCACATTGATCCATGATTAAATCGGGTGTATCCAGAGAATATATTTAAGAGATAGAATTTCATTTCACCTTCATGCCACTCCTAGTCTCTGATGGATATTCAGGTCATGAATACTGTTATGCATCGCACCATCAAAAATTTTAGTAACAACGTGGACCTCCCGATACCTAGACGGGTTGACAGCATGAGCTGAAGGACTCTACTCCTCGAACAACCTATAATTCTGTGCCCTCCAAATAGTAGTAATAATTGATGCATGGGCCGCTAATAGTAGGCGATGTACCTTCTCACTCTACCCAATGCCACCCATGATGGACATCATCCTTGCGCCCAGTGCTGAGGTCCATCTCAAAAACAAGCACATCATACTCCTAGAGGGATCATGAGAAGGGTAAATCCAAAAAAGAGATGATCAATGTTCTCACCAGACCTCATGCATAGGCAACAAATAGAGGAAATGCACAGCCCAATCCTTCTCAGCTGATCACAAGTAGGCAACATCCCCTTCCACAATTTTCATAATAGGATTAAATGTGAGGGTTGAATGTAAATGGCCTTCTTCCATCGTTCAAATAATTCATTATACGAGAGCAGTCAGTACGGAACCTATAATAATCCATGGGAGAGAAATGTCCATTAACGCCAGGCCTCTAGACAAGCATGTTGACATTCATGCAAACAACATTTTGAACATCCAGAACCACCGACGTCGGGGCAAAAGTTAACACGATGAGTTGTTCCTAGAATTCCATGATGTTCAGATGCATTTCCTCATGTGGGATAACCATTTTGTTCTGAAGGGGTTGGTGAAGCCAGCAAGGGTTCCAACAGTTCAGATTTGAATTCCAGCTCGCTAACCATTTGGAATTCTGCATGATTTCCTTAAATAGAAACCTAATTAAGTGCCAATATAATGATCCAAGATGATACAGATAACTATTGAGAAGCATCTCCTTAAAACTGAAAATTAAGTAAACACATGAATGATCACTAGTATTATGAAGATTCCATGTATATTTCCGAATAAAACTATCATTGAAGACTCTCATAACATTAATTCCCACTCCCCCTACTCAACAGGCTTCACACACTCTTTCCAAGAGATGGTAACCATAATTATTTCTTGCATGTAGCCAGTCCACACAAAATTCTAAATCATACCCTACAGTTCAATGATGAGGCCACAAGGCCATCTATAAAGATAAAAAGAGTACACAAACTTAGGGGAAAGGACAGAGTTCACAAGGAACTCTTTTCCAGCCTGTGACATGGAATTCCCCTTCCATGTGGCCAATTGATTGATGATTCATTTGCTAACACATCGAAGAATGTGGCTCTTAACCTTTCCCCAAAATAATGTCACTCCAAGGTATGTGAAAGGAAAAGATCCTATTTTCTCACCATGTTTCCTTGCCACTCAATTTTTCCACCCCATAGTGGGGAAATCTCAAAATAAATTATAATATTATTTTCCCCTACTGATTATTGACCCCCCCCACCTCCTCATAATGATGGAAAAATATTGGAGAGAATAAAAGGATCCATTGGTTGCTCTTCCAAACAGATGGATGTCATCTGCATAGAGAAAATGGGAGGGGGGAAAAGAGTATTCCCGACTTTAACCTGCAGAAATGGACCGACATCATCATGGTCATTAAAACATCTACTCATCTAGTCCTCAATGATCACAAAGAGAATCAAGAAAATAGGATCTCATTGTCTAACACCCCTAGTGCATGGAAAATATCCTCTCGTTGTCCCATTGATGAGGATGGAAAACCCTAAAGACGAAAGAATACCTCTAATAAGACTTATAAATGAGCTAGAAAAACCAAGAAAAGTAAGCATGATGATCATGATGTTCCACTTAAGAGGATAAAAAGCTTTAGAAATGTCATTCTTAAGGGAGAAATTCTCCTCCTCCGTTTGCTTCTACAATAGATTAACACCCTCAGAGGCCGTGAGGAGACAATTCTAACTAACTATCCCTAGAACAGATCCGTAATGATTCAGAATAATGTGATCACTAACAATTGCTCCCAATCTGGATAAAACACCTACTGACGACCTTATTAACCGTGTTTCCAATGGACATCGTACGGATGTCTTTGATGTCTAGAGAATTCCCATTCATGGGAATCAAAGAAATTAAGTTGGAATTAACACCATATGTTAAAAAAAGGCATGAACAAAAAAATCCCTCGCTGCATTAACCGAATCATATTGAAGAATATCCTATTATGTCATAAAGAAATTGTTGGTGAATCCAACAGGTCCAGTGGTGCTCTCCATGTTAAGAGAAAAAAAAGTCTTTTTCAGACTTCCTCTTTATCTGATACCCCGACATGTTCTTGATTCTGTTTAACATTGATAAAATGGTTAATATTACTAACCCTCTTTGACGTGTTATCACAACCATCATAATTATAATGAAAACAAATGTATTCCAAAATTGTTCTTAGACCTCATTGTCCATGGTATACAAGGTTCCATTAATACTAATAGTTTGGTTTCCATTCCTAGCTCATTTATATAATTGAATTCCATGAAATGATTTAGAATTCCTATCACCATCCTTCTGTCACTTCACATTCAGTCAACCTCTGTCTAGCCTCACTCTGACTATTAACAAGTCATTATGTTTTATGTGACCACGAATTTGATCCCATTTCGTAGTTACATGATGTTGAGACGTATTTTGATTGCTTTATAGATGATGTTCATCATGCTGAATGTCAAGATCAGGCTTGGAAAAGTAGTTTTTATTCCACTCCTGTTATGAGTCTCTTTTTAGGATTTAGTTTCTACATGGGTCTGTAAAGATGGCTGCCTAATGGCATGAATTTCCAAGCCTCCAATACTCATTCCCAACAACCAAGAACAACAATCTAGGTGTTATTGATGTGAAATGGGAGGGGTCTATCCTTCCCATGATATAGATCTCAACTACGATTGGGTTGTGATCTAAATGTTTCTTAGAGAGTGTGTGCCAGGAGAGCGCATTTGTGATGCTTCTAACGTCCAATTGAACAAAGCATCTATCAAGCATGCATGATTGCCATCTATTCCATGTTATCCTGATCCAAGTATATTCCTCTCAAGATTGTGGTTCCATGGAGATATTAAACTGATAATTGCACTGTAATAATTCATTGGATGTTGTCCTATTGATATTTTATCTATTTTTTTCATCAGGAGATCGAATAGTGTTAAAATAGACCATCCCCAATCATTTTTGAGACACAACCCCAGAGGTGTCTCCAATATCCTTTCATAGGTCTCTTCTTACAATGTAAGAGTTCCATGAATAAATAATGTTGGAATTCGCACACTTCTCTAACACAAAATTAAGAATAGTGACACTTTGATTCCACTGAACAATGGAGGAGAAAAGAATGCTCTCATGCTTGAGCACCTATAGATGATCTATTTTACAGTTATGAAGATCATGGGAAATGCATTAATAACAAAAATAGGACCACTTAATGTGTTTCCATTTATCAAATAACAGTTTAGGCTGATCTATACTAATGAGAATTGGTTTTTTGTCCATAAAAAAATGCCTCAAGGCTCTGTCTGTTGGAGTGTTCCCAATACCTTGGCAGTTCCAGAAAATAATATTAATTATTTAGGATCCCTGCTCCTAGTCACAGGTCCCTCATTCAGTGCAATCATGACATATCCTTTTGATTTTTTTCATTCTGCCTCTCCTCTTCTCATCATGAGGGTCGGTATGTACTTTTGAGGTAGCAATACCAATATCCCCTATGCGAGCCTTATGAGATTTTGGGGCCTCATCATCCTCATCCTCCTCATCCTCCTCAGCCATAATTTTTCTATTTAAAGGGGTGAATGTGTTTTGATAGTGTATAGGATCATCTTTCCCAACAGATTCCACTCTCCTAGATGCTTTTCCACTGTGACCTTGCGTGATGGGATCTAACAAATTAGTGTCACTTCCCACCTGATCATGTGATGTCCTGCCACAACATCCATGCCTCTCATCAGGAACATACCCATTGAAAGATTGGAAGTACGGCGGAGTGGGGATGGCCAATAGACCAGCTGCATCCTCAGTCTGAACACTGATCAGTAATTCATTGTTGGTGTCCCCAACCTGAACCATACCAGAGATGCCATTCTAAATGGGAAACTCCACAGCAGAACCGTGCATAACGGTCCGTTTAAGAAGAGGATCTACCAGTTCCTTATCAGTGCCAATGATGACACAGGGAGATAAAATCAAATCCCCATGATCCTTAGTATGGTGTTCCTGGATAGTGCAAGCATGTTCATCCCATTCATACAGCATCACAAGACAACCTTGATGATCATCATGGGCCTATTTCTCATTTCCATGGTAAGCCACAAGAGCATAAGAAACACCAATGTCCTCAGGATGATTGATTTGAGCACCCAGAACATGGACCCCATCCGCGGAATCATCTCATTGTCGACCATCAATGCAGATATTTTTAGAAAAAACATGCATTGTAGGGGACAACAATGGTATGTCTCTTCAGATCATATGATGAATCCTTTTCCTTAATCTTCATTTTCTGACAGTTTAACAAAACATTCCCCCTCAAACCATAGAAGGAGCACACCTTATCCCTTGTGTAGTCAGGTAGAAGATGACCGAAGAACATGCAGTTTGTGCCGAACTTTTCTTTCTTCTCGTATTGAATAAGCAGCTTGTATCTGTCATCTCTTGTGGATATAATAAATTCTTCAAAAAGTGTGCTTTACATGTAAACCTCAACAAGGATGGAGTGTAGTTACCAAAGGATGGATTTTAAGTCTATCGATCTATCCAAATAGGAATACTTATAGTAGAGGCAATATCCCATAGGATGTGTGGGTGCCAATAAATCCAATTCAACATGAGAATTCAAATACATACCTGTGTATGAGTATTTCTTACCCTCTGTGGATCAATGTTCGTATCCCATTCATGATTTCTCAGAAAGCCAGGCCGCAAGGACAATGGACCAAGACTCCAAGCTCTTCATTTGAGATCATCATAGGGTAAGACCACATGATAAAACCCACGTCCCATTGAAATCATATTCCAGTCACCAAAACCCTAGAGTTCAACAATTCTCCACGTGAGGTGAAAAAAAATCCAGGGGAGCTCACATTTTTGCACCAAAACCCTCACAATAAGAGAATGTATGCACATGTCGACTCATTCCTCCATATCCTCCTAGTTCACTACGACATGGGAAACCCTTCCATTGTGGATGATTCTTCTAGGAGGGAGTAAATCAATGTTGAAAAGGGAATTTTCTTCCAATTTGACCAGCTCCCCAAAATTATTCTTCATACCCACAACATTGATCAAAATGTGATCCTCCACATGTGGTTTTTTGGAGGCAAGGTTAAAGAGCTTCCTTGTACCATAGTGTTTCACATGAAAAGGATCCTAAGGAGGTTCGGTCAGAATTTTCTTCCTGAAACCATCGGGGATGCCAGAATCAGGGTTATCGCCTCTACCACCATGATTCTCCATCCCTCCTTAATTTCTATATATTT
This sequence comes from Viscum album, assembly GCA_963277665.1. Taxonomy (NCBI): domain Eukaryota; kingdom Viridiplantae; phylum Streptophyta; class Magnoliopsida; order Santalales; family Viscaceae; genus Viscum; species Viscum album. The sequence continues at coordinate 572,727,794 of OY728161.1, read as the reverse complement.
TAATGAATATGTAATGTATAACTTTCATATATTTTCATATAATTATTTACTCTGATAAAAAAATTTCTATATGTAATAATATAATATCATTTCTCAAGATAAGCATGCTTATGTTTCTTTATGATAAAACTGCTTAAGATTAGTTTATCTATAATTAGACCTAGGCACTTCCAATTATCTCTTTATTTAAAAACAAAATAGGGTTTGTGAATAGACCCCGTTTAACATTAAAACACATTTATTTTCTTAAGGATAAATATAAATGTTTTTAAAAATACAATTCACCCCCCTCTTGTAATGTAGTATCTACATATACATTTAGATATGAAAATCAGATGATTCTAACATTTTATAAAATTTAAATTATTCTTATAATTTTTTTTTCTGATTTTAGTATTAAAACCATTGTTTTTTTATTTGAAAAAATTTCGAACTATTATTATTTATCAAATTAAACACTAAATAAATGATGTAGAATATAATGGGTAATAAATACACTATGTTTTGATGTTGTTTGGCTCTATTTTGTGAAACATACTCCTTGTTGTGATCCATTTTTCAAAGATTTATAGATTTTATTATAATAAAAATTTCATCAATTAATGTGTCTAGGGGTAATTATCAACCTTCACCCTCTCACCATATTATATAGGTTGTCCATCACTCTATTACACATGTCAAGGGATCTTCTTACCGTGTCCCATAGTATTTGGCTTTTTGATTGGTCTTGAAAATATCCTTCCAAATTTTAAAGTATTGCACCACTTAATAATGTATTCCAATACCTCCACATAATTGATGTCCACCCTATACATAGAGTCTTTCAATCCATGATAATATTGAAGAACCGCTGCATAAAAAATAGTCTATGTTCCTTAAAAATAATCAAAGTTATTATTTATGAATTTCATAATAGTATCACTCACACGATCTCTTATGAACTTCATGAATATAGAATCTCATAAATATTCAATGTACTTGATAAACTAATATTAAAAAAATGGTACTGTGAGTATCTATCTCAATTCGTATTCCTTAATTTTTCGTCTCAATCATTTAAAACAATGTGTGCCATTATAATTGGTATGGAAACCAGTTTTGTTATTATTCCCCTTATTATATTATTTTATTAAGTTACCTAATAGTATTAACATCACATAGGATTGGATTTTCCTTATTCTTCCTTAAGAGGCTTTCATGTTACGATCAACACAACGACTTCATTTTTTGTATCACACTCACGGGCCAACCTTATATATTCTTTCAATAGTATCGAGATGCTCAAACATTTTTTTATACTTATGAATACACTATTATGGGAATTAAAATATTTGGTTTTTTTAATTTTCATATTTCTAGAATTGAAAATATTTAATTGGTTACATGCATGAAAGGGAATTACGTGCCCCAGGATATGCCACATGTTCTTAATTTCACTTTTCTCAACTATTGTCTCATGTAAATATATAAGAGTAAACATTCAATTTTAATTTTAATTTACCGTCTAAAATGAATATGAATTCTAGTTAATCATTTATAGTAGGATTTTAGTATGTTCATCTCTTTATCGACTTCACATATAAATACATAAGCAACCGTTCTATAACGCCTTATTAAAATTATATAACATCATTTTCTTTTGAAATGGATCCTCTCATTCTCGGCATGAATGATTATATGAAACCAATTAATCATCCATATTGGACCTATAATTATCAACTAGAATCTCAAAAATATATATTTTAATATCATTAAACAATAATTACACCTAACTAGTGATGTATTACTCATTTATGATCTAAAAATGCATCGATGGATTTACATTTCTAGATTTATCAAATAACGATTTTATTGTTCATAAAAAATATAAATTCTTAGAATTTACTCTCATCATAGATATCATTTCTCTAACTATTAATTATTTATTTTTAATCCCAATAATTGAATCAAAATTCATTTTTTATGTTTTATTTTTTGAAGAATATTTCCAGCATCAACTAATTTATTTAATCATTGACCAAAAAAATATAATTTTCAAATATTATTATTCAAAAATATAATAATAAATCAATATTTTTTTACTTTATTAATTTAATTTAATATTTAAAAATAAATTCTTTTATTATAACTAAATATTGAATCATGATATTTTATATTTAAAGGAAAAACATTATCATTATCAGATATGTTTACCTTTTTAGAAAATTAATTACGAGAACTCTGATTATTTTCCCAGAAAATATCTTTATTTTTTCAAGGTGTTAATATTTATTTTTATACCTTTATATTTACATTGATAAATATAACACATAAATATATTATAATTATATTTATATAACCATAATGATCCTAACTCAAACAACCTTCATTCTTACAGATTCATGAATCATGCACAGACAATGGTAATTATTGTTTATGTCGAAAATGATTTTACATAGATACATGGATCGTCCAATTTAGAACAACATGATCTTTATGTTACTCAAGAATAATCTATATTTTTTTTCCAAAATCATTAAAAACTCTATTGATTTTTTTCATAAAATACAAAACAGTCCTTATAAATTATGTAATGATCATTAAATAGTGACCATTGATCCTTATGATGCCCAAATTCATCCTTAAAAACTCTAAAATGTTCATTATATATTTCTTCATGGAATGGTCCATATACTATATAGTTATTTAAAATTAATGATCATTATGTAGATCAAGACTTATCCAATTTTTACCCTTATTCACATAATTTTAGAATATCGTAAAATTTATCCATGAACTATTCCAATCTACTATAACCTTCTAAATTATTTTTAGTCACATTATATTAGCTTAAAATATATATAGTAGTTATAAAAATAATTATAAACCACTTCTGAAAGAATATAATGTCTTTTTAGTTTATTTAAAACACATGTTAGATTATTACAAGCACTCATTTTCGTTATAAAGTCAAGATTCACATTAGGCTTTTAAAAATTTCATCTAATATATATTATAACTCGGAAGGTTGAAATAAATACCCTTCACTTTCAAAAATATATAAATAGAAACACATTTTGAACTATGATAAGGGAGAACCCATCTCAAACCTGAAGGCGCATAGGCCACAGTCCATTGAAATACATTGTTTGGAGAGCCCAATGGCACAAAGTCCATTACAAATCACATATCACATAGGCAAAATGTTCAATAGACCCAATTAAAAAGGCATATCAAATGGAAAAATTCCCACATGATGAAATGTCATCACAAACTCCCCTCACAACCACATATTTGTGGCACAACCCCACCCGCGAGGTCCCAACACTGATGATTACAATCACGACCAATTCTTAAATCTTGTTCCCATTGTCTGCACCAAGGTAAATTTGACATTGATCCATTTGTTGATGTCTAGACCTACAGATCATGATCCGCCTCTATGGCCACCACCCACATTAGCCACCATCAAAGGGACACCACCTAGACAAACTGCCATTGTGGAGCCACTCACCGTAGCCAGATCACCCAACATCAATGTCTACATTAGACACAAGTCATCAGAAGTCTGCGATGACCTCCCCATACTTTTTCTTCAATGAATATAAATTCCATATATTACTAGATATGAATGGACTATTACCATAAAGGCTAACAGTTGGATCCCTAAGTTCACAAAGTGATTGACGAGAGCCGACATACACCTTCTGCAGCACAACAACCACTGAGAAAAGCCACACCTCTATTTCTGTCTAGATCCGCACCACGACTCCAATCGTTGAAGAAAAAGGGAAAAGAAACCAGAGCCAAAATCACATAGCCTCTATGGGGATAACTTTTTAAAAGGGGAAGTAATCTAAGATGTTGCACCCAAGGGGATGAACCCTACTGAAAACTAAGGTCTAACGACAGAAATTGAGACCCCTCACTCCACTCAATTCTTAACTATTCATCAATGAAATACTTGTTCATTGATTAAGAATCTTTCAAACATAATCGTCATTGATGGATTATTAATAAATTTAGCACTGTAATATCTCTATTTTTCATGGATTTGAACTCTTCTACTAATAGATTCTTCAAACTAGTCACACATAAAGATCTTTAACTCCATATGCAATTATTTAGAAAACACATCCAGACACATCAATACTAGAATTAATATTCATAAATATAATCTCAATAAATCATATAATACATTGGGATGCATCATAGAATCCCTTCATCACTGTTCTCAAATGAAGCAGCATGAAACTGCTCCATTTTCGATTATAAAACTGCAACTTTATTTTCTAGTTCAATAGAAGGAATCATAATTTTATTCTTGTTGGTGGATACTTTCTATATCATCAAAACTAAACATGATTTTAAAATTAACACATATATGAAATACTATATAACCAAAAATACCTACTGGGAACTTCAAACAGGATTAAAATTTCTCAACATATTCATAATTGAGTTAATCTAATAATTACTTTTTATAGTATTTGATGTGTTTTTTAAATTTTAATGGAAGTAATTCCAAAGGTAAGTGGGATTGGGATCAAACATAACCCTCAAATTATTAACATTATATATATGAGTGTCCATATCTAGAATATAAATTTTTTTAGAATATTATTAACTCCATAAAACATTTCATTCTTGTTATATATATATATATAAACTATAACACCCCAACGTTTTTCTGTTATGTGTCCTCTTAAATAAATTCTATTATTTTTAAAGATTTCATTGAATGTCATATTATTTCATATATTACGAATCATATAATATAAAATTAATTAACCAAAAAAATTATAAATGAATAATTAATTTTTTAAAAGGATTTTTCTATAAATTATGGAATATATTAAAATGATATAGTAATATGAACTTTTAAATTGTAATGTGACCCTTAGGAAATGTAATTATGTAAATATAATAGTGGCTTCACAAATGAAAGTATTAAATATATTTATGTTTCTTATAAATGAAAATATTATATAATAAAATCATAGTATATGTAAATAAATATTTTTTAAATGATATATTAAGTGTTATTATTTTTATAAAATATAAATATTTATGGATAATTTTATAATTAATAGAATGATTAAAAATAAAATTTATTTTTATAATATAGAATCATAATTTTAAATATTTTGAACTTATAATTATATGATAATTTGAGCAGACCATAGTTAATTTGTGAATGTGTTATAAAATCATTTCATATTTTAAATTTGTATTTTTTAAATAAATTATGAATTTAATTAAAAATAAAATATTTCATTTTTGGAAAATTATTTCCAAAAATTGATTTAATTTTTGAAATATATACATAAAAAAAATTTAGGTTGCTTCTGTTTTCTAAAGTATATGACTTTTTGGTGAATAATGAAATATTGTAATTTATTTGTTAGGCTAAATACAAGGATTATTGATTCACTGATGATGTATGGTGAATGTAAGAGAAAAATATTGAAACCTCCTTAATTATTTTAATATATTTAAAATAATTTCAAAATTATTCATAGATGTTGTCCAAAATAATAATCAAATGAAAAAATAATCATAAATCACCTCTCTCATCCACTATAAATACCCCCCCTTACCACTTCTTATCCTCACACCCCCAAAGACTTGAAGATTTTCAAATTTCATATAAATACCACTACCGATCCTACTCCAAACGTTATGGGTTTTTATTCTAATCCAATTTACCATTTCACACATTCTCAATAAGGTTATAAAGAAAATTAGTTAAAGAAGTTGAATATATTTTTATACTTTTAATTTTCATTCAATTTCTTTTCCTTTCTTATCATTTCCATACGTCCCCCATCTGAACATTCGTGATTAATACATTATCATAAATATACATTAAATTTATTGTTTTAGTTGAATATTCCTCATCAAACCCATTCTCTTATATTTTTTATTAAAAATAATTTAACATCGTCTATTATGTGTTGATTTACAATTATCATGGATGAGACATTTTCATTTTCCATTAACGCCTTAAAAATGGTCATAAATCTATTATAATGGTTAAACTAGATTCTAAAAATTATAAAAAAAATTTAGTATTCTTTAACTAGTATATATACATAATAGTAATTAATAATACAAAACTAGTGTGTGAGGATTGAAAATGCCAAAAAATGTAAAAGGCTATTATTAAAGTTTTACCTAATGAATCATCCCCATATATAAAATAAAATGATATATAAAATGATATATACAATAATTTAATCTTTAGTATGATTATTAAAAATATATATGTTTAATTCTGGATAGCTATTTTCATTTTATTAGACTTTACATATATGTATTCTAATGAACCAATCATGCCTCAAAACTATTTTTTTCCGAAATCGTGAAAACACAGGAAACATACACTCCCAAACAACAAAATTGAATCCTATAACTCATAAAAAATCAAAAAAATGAAATTAATAGAATTATACTAAATAAAATTAATTTTAATATTTTTTAAATTAGAATACTAATTAATCCAATTTCATTATGTAGGATACTAATTTAAAGTGCAGAATACTTTCAGATATAAGGTAACAGAATCTTCCCAAACACCCATTTTTCATTTAGGTTATGATTTCTATCATATTACCCCAATTTAATTCATATTTATTTTTACATACATATTTTAAATTATTGTTATATGTTCCATAATTATTTTTTCAAATCATTTAATTTGTTTATATTAGGAAATAGATGTAATATAGGGTTTAACTTTCAATTCCTCTCAAAATGAAAGCCCCGTTTAAGGGAGACATTCAATTTCATACCCATTTTTAAGTACAATACATAGTATATTTTGAGAGAAAAATATTTTTATTAAATCACATTTCTCATAATGAAAACAATCACTACTGGAAAAGTAGGCTATACCAATGGTTTATAACCGTTGGTATAGGCTAGAAAACCGTTGGTATAGGGTATACCAACAGTTTTCCAAACTGTTGTCCAGTTAGCTATGAGAAAATCCCTATACCAACGGTTTCATTTAAACCGTTGGTATAGGTGTTTGAGAATTCTGGGAAAATCTTTACCAACAGTTCAGAATTGTTGGTATAGGTTTTTTTAGAATTCTCGAAAAAGCTTTACCAACGGTTCTGAACCGTTGGTAAAGCTTTTCCCAGAGCTGCTGTACAGCAGCCCCCAGAAGCCCTCCAAAAGCCCTACCATACACCTACATAAAAAAACAGTGCACAACAGCCCTCCAGTATACCCTCCTCTATACACCTGCATAAAAAATATCACAAAAGCCACATACAGACTTCAAACAGTATAAAAAACACCTAAAATAGCCCAAAAAAACACATATGACAACAATCATCCGGTGGTAATTCACCTCACCCGTCAAATTCTAATAGGCAGAATAGTTTGACAAAATATCTATTAGAGTTGAATAAGACATTCAAATTGACTCAAATCCCATTTTTTTGTGATACTAGGTTTGGGTATGTAATGATTTGTGATGAATTTTGCATTGAACATGTATTGTTTATAATATATGGTGAAAAGATATTTTCTTAGGAGTCTCGTCACTTATGACCCCATGAGTGAAACTACCCAACTCATGAAAAAGAGTTTGCGACTATCGTTGATGAGTGTAAATTTCAGTTGTATTCACTTAAAATGATTTCCTTTTGAAATAAAAGAGGGACTTTGAGTGGTGTCGTCCACACCGCACCTCGGATTGATGTGGAGTTGACTCATACACATCACAAATGACCCATGGATACATGTCCTAAAGTATCAACAATATCCGAATGCCTTTGGTCTATTTTCCATATGTTAGTTGTTGTTTTAACTTAAACTGTTATCCATTTCAAAGAAAAGTGACACACTTTGAGTGGTTCCGGCCACACCACACCTCGTATTGAGGCAGGGTTGACTCGTACACGTCAAAAATGACCCATGGATCATTGTCCTAAAGTTTCAATAGAATCCAAAAGCGTTTGGTCGTTTTTCCGTATGTCCTTTTATTACTTAAAAGCACATCCATTTTAATCAAAAGAATGACACTTTGAGTGGTCCCGGCCACAACGGCCCTCAGATTGAGGCAAGGTTGACTCGTACACGTCACATATGACCCATGGATCATTGTCCTAATGTTTCAACAGAATCTGAATGCATTGGGTTAGTTTTCCGTATGCCAGTTGTTGTTTTCACTTAAAATCATGTTCATTTCAAATAAAAGTTAGACACTTTGAGTGGTGTCGGCCACACCACGCCTCGGATTGAGGCGGGGTTGACTCGTACACGTCACAAATGACCAATGGATACATGTCCTAAAGTATCAATAGTATCTGACTGCGTTTGGTCAGTTTTCCGTATGATGTTTTTTTTACATAAAAGTGCATCCATTCTAAACAAAAGAAAGACACATTGAGTGGTCCCGGCCACACTGGCCCTCGGATTGAGGCAGGGTTGACTCGTACATGTCACATATGACCCATGGATACATGTCCTAAAGTATCAATAGTATCTGAATACCTTTGGTCCATTTTCCGTATGTCAGTTGTTTTAACTTAAACCGTTGTCCATTTCAAAGAAAAGTGATAAACTTTGAGTGGTCCCGGCCACACCGACCCTTGTATTGAGGCGGGGTTAACTCGTACACGTCAAATATGACCCATGGATTGTTTTCCTAAAGTTTCAATGGAATCTGAATGCGTTTGGTCAGTTTTCCATATGCCAGTTGTTGTTTTCACTTAAAATCCTGTCCATTTCAAATAAAAGTTACACACTTTGAGTGGTGTCGGCCACATCGCGCCTCGGATTGAGGTGGGGTTGTCTCGTACACGTCAACAATGACCCATAAATCATTTTCCTAAAGTTTCAACGGAATCCGAAAGTGTTTGGTCGATTTTCCGTATGTCATTTTTTTTACTTAAAAGCGCATCCATTTTAAACAAAAGAAAGACACTTTGAGTGGTACCAGCCACACAGGCCGTCCGATTGAGGCGGGGTTGACTCGTCCACATCACATATGACCTCTGGATCGTTTTCCTACAGTTTCAACAGAATCCGAATGCGTTTGGTTGGTTTTCCGTATGTCAGATGTTGTTTTAACTTAAACTGTTGTCCATCTCAAAGAAAAGTTAGACACTTTGAGTGGTACCGGCCACACTGCGCCTCAGATTGAGGCGGGGTTGACTCATACCCATCACATATGACCCATGGATCGTTTTCCTACAGTTTCAACAGAATCCGAATGCGTTTGGTCAGTTTTCCGTATGTCAGTTGTTATTTTAATGTAAATTGTTGTCCATTTCAAAGAAAAGTTAGACACTTTGAGTGGTGTCGGCCACAACGCGCCTCAGATTCAGGCGGGGTTGACTCGTACATGTCACAAATGACCCATGGATCGTTTTCCTAAAGTTTTAACAATATCCAAGTGCGTTTGTTCAGTTTTCCATATGTGGTTTTTTTACTTAAAAGCGCATCCATTTTAAACAAATGAAAGATACTTTGAGTGGTATCAGCCACAATGGACATCGGATTGAGGTGGGGTTGACTCGTACACATCACATATGACCCATGGATCGTTGTCCTACAGTTTCAACAGAATCCGAATGCGTTTGGTCAGTTTTCCGTATGTCAGTTGTTGTTTTAACTTAAATTGTTGTCCATTTCAAAAAAAAAGTTAGACACTCTGAGTGGTGCCGGCCACACCGTGCCTTAGATTGAGGCAGGGTTGACTCGTACACGTCACAAATGACCCATGGATACATGTCCTAATGTATCAACAGTATTTGAATGCGTTTGGTCCATTTTCCATATGTGGTTTTTTTTACTTAAAAGCGCATCCATTTTAAACAAAAGAAAGACACTTTGAGTGGTTCCAGCCACACCGGCCCTCGGATTGAGGTGGGGTTGACTCGTACACGTCACATATGACCCATGGATACATTTCTTAATTTATCAAAAGTACCCAAATGCCTTTGGTCAGTTTTCCGTATGCCAGTTGTTGTTTTCACTTAAAATCCTGTCCATTTCAAATAAAAGTTAGACACTTTGAGTGGTTCCGGCCACACCGTGCCTCAGATGAAGGAGGGGTTGACTCCTACATGCCACAAATGACCCATGGATACATGTCCTAAAGTATCAATAGTATCTGAATGCGTTTGGTCCTTTTTCTGTATGTGGTTTTTTTTACTTAAAAGCGCATCCATTTTAAACAAAAGAAAGACACTTTGAGTGGTACCGGCCACACCGGCCCTTGGATTGAGGCGGGGTTGACTCGTACACGTCACATATGACCCATGGACCGGTTTCCTATAGTTTGAACAGAATCCGAATGCGTTTGGTCTGTTTTCCGTATGCCAGTTGTTGTTTTCACTTAAAATCATGTCCATTTCAAACAAAAGTTAGACACTTTGAGTGGTGTCGGCCACACCGCGCCTCAGATTGAGGCGGGGTTGACTCCTACATGCCAAAAATGACCCATGGATACATGTCCTAATGTATCAACAGTATTTGAATGCGTTTGGTCCATTTTCCATACGTGGTTTTTTTTACTTAAAAGCGCATCCATTTTAAACAAAAGAAAGACACTTTGATTGGTACCGGCAACACCGGCCCTCGGATTGAGGCGGGGTTGACTCGTACACGTCACATATGACCCATGGATCGTTGTCCTATAGTTTCAATAGAATCCAAATGCGTTTGGTCTATTTTCTGTATGCCAGTTGTTTTTTTCACTTAAAATCTTGTCCATTTCAAATAAAAGTTAGACACTTTGAGTGGTTCCGGCCACACCGCGCCTCGGATTGAGGCGGGGTTGACTCTTACACATCACATATGACCCGTGGATACATGTCCTAAATTATTTACAGTATCCGAATATGTTTGGTCCATTTTCTGTATGTGGTTTGTTTTTACTTAAAAGCGCATCCATTTTAAACAATAGAAAGACACTTTGAGTGGTACCGGCCACACCGACCCTTGGATTGAGGTGGGGTTGACTCGTACACGTCACATATGACCCATGGATCGTTGTCCTATAGTTTAAATAGAATAAGAATGCGTTTGGTCTATTTTCCGTTTGCCAGTTGTTGTTTTCACTTAAAATCCTATCCATTTCAAATAAAAGTTAGACACTTTGAGGGGTGTCGGCCACACTGCACCTCGTATTGAGGCGGGGTTGACTCGTACACGTCACATATGACCCATGGAAACATGTCCTAAAGTATCACCAGTATCCGAATGTGTTTGGTCATTTTCCGTATGTTGTTTTTTTTACTTAAAAGCGCATCTATTTTAAACAAAAGAAAGACACTTTGAGTGGTACCGGCCACACCGGCCCTCGGATTGAGGCGGGTTTCACTCGTACACGTCACATATGACCCATGGATCATTGTACTATAGTTTAAACAGAATCCTAATGCATTTGGTCTATTTTCTATATGCCAGTTGTTGTTTTCACTTAAAATCCTGTCCATTTCAAATAAAAGTTAGACACTTTTAGTGGTGTCGGCCACTACTTCAAAGCACATTTTCCATATCATTTTCCACATGCATAAACATGAAATACATGGCTAACTAAGAAATCTAAGTAAAAGAAATAGAAAATTGAGTATCACAGTACCAAGGAATACTAAAGGTCTAGGTAGTAGACTAATCATACAATAAGAATCAAGTGCAAAAAACAGAATCCGAATGCAACGTCCCTATGAAGCAGAGGAAAAACCCAAAGTGGAAAACCATGTTAAAAAATAAAGAGTTATGCAGAATTCAAAAATATAATGGATCAATCTGCCTCTGATCACTATCACCATCACCACTATCATCATCAGCCTCATCCTCACTGCCATCTCTGTCCTCGTCGTCGTCCTCATCATCGTCCCCATGCTCATCGTCGACCTCATCCTCATCCTCGGCATCATCCTCTCCCTCGACCCTATCCTCGCCCTCGGCCCCATCCTCTCCCTCGTCCACATCCTTATCCTCACCCTCTTCCTCTTCAGCATCCTCATCATCACCAGGAACGTCCTCATCTTGATCGCCACTAGACCTGCCGCCTGGTGCATTGGATGATGCACCCATCGACAACATAAATGTCTGAAAAGCCTCACTAGCCTCTGGTGGAAGTGATGAAGATAATGCTTTCATCAGTTTCATAAATTCCATGTATCTTGTTTGAACTTGTACTTCCAACTCTATGACCATTTTATCAGACTGTCTTGCATGCTCCTTGACCTGTTCCAACTCGGTGGTACTAGAATGGATACCTGGAGACGACCAATACCTCGTCGGGAATATATTCTTACCAGGTTGGCAGCGTACTCGACCAGAGTGCTCATCTCCCCAAACCTGATATAAATGATCGTGTGGCCCAAAATTGTCAGGATCCTAGGCATCAAGAGCCTCTAAAGCATCCTGTAAAAAAATATTAATAGATTATTAAATTTTATATTAGATATTAAACTTTGAAGTAAACAAATTAAAACATACAATCTTCTCTTGGGTCGGTTCATTTACCGCAGTTCCATCTTTTTTTCTTCTACTCGAGAAAAACAATTTTGCTCGAGGGATACGTCCTTCAATATTCATTTTGTGCTTCTGTGATGACATTGAAACAATATAAAGTGAAAGTATAATCATATATTCATTATTAAATAAATCACATACTTTAAGTAGGATCCACTAAAAAGGGAAAGTCCTAAAGAAAAAATATAAACAACTATATCGTACCTGCTGCCTCTCATGATCTGCCATAGTTGTGCGCCCCAATGTGTGGAAGTATTGCTTTGAATCACTGTTTTTTTTTGTTTTTTTTCAGATGATTCCAAAATAATGATTAATAATTAATAATATTATATTAATGAAAAATATGAAAACTATCATTTAAATAACTCAAATGAGATTAATACCTTAAATTTGGCAGTCGCCCAATGGGTAATCATTTGGAGATATTTCTCTATCGGGCAGTCATCCACGATAGGTAATGTCTCTAACTCCATGCCCACTCTATCACACCATCCAACATACAGCTCATGCTTATAAGCTCTCCAAAGCTCTCCTAGCTCTTTTAAACGCGCTGGTCATGCACCTTCGCCATCAGAGAAGTTAAACCGAAGCTGAAACCAAATTGATTAGTTCATTTAAATACAAAAATATACTACATTAAATCCAATATATTTTTTACCCATATTTGTGCCCACGCATTATCCTTGACTTCGGGTGGCAGATGTCTCCAAGAGAGAGGGCTGACCGGAATGATATCGGAGTATTTGGCTAGCGTCGCCAAAAATCCCCGACATTGCTGCCCAGATTTCTCAATCATTTGTCCATCAACATTGTATTCAACCATCAACTGTGTCTGGAGGTTCCATACCGCACGCAAGCGAGTACGCCCCCTCCCCCGCCTACTATCTGTAGATGAATCTATTATTAAAGAAAAATAATATCAATACAAGTTATAATAAAAATAAATTTTGGTATAAAAATTTGATAGAGTTATATAAATATACATGTGGTAGTCGGATCAATGGGTACAGAAGCTGAAAGAGTATCCTGTACAGGTGGAATGTCCCTCAGTGTATGCTCCTCAGCCACATACTGTGTCGCAACAGGAGTCGAAGAAGGTGGAATATAATAGCCCGAAGATAATGAACCAGAAGCAAAAGATGATGGCATAGACGTCTGGCCAGCTGGTAGTGTAAACATCGTAGGTCTAAATATATCATATGTCCCTGAAGACACGCCAGGATCAAAATAGGGCGTAGAAGATACGTCTGTGGTAGTGGGTCGTCTAACTCTCGCCCCACGAGCCCTCGTACCACCGGCCTCAGTACCAGGACCACTAGATGATCGTCCATCTATGACACCACCCTCCCTCCTACCACCAACCTCTCTACTGGGAGCAATATTAGGCTCCTCGTCAGATATCTGTCGTCTAGGGGGTGGATCCTGAAAAAAAGTTTGACAGAAAAGTAAACACATGATATTATAAGTTATTGAAATATTTATATTTGAAATAAAATACTCACAACAGGGATGAGTGGAGGAACACCCATCTGTACCATGCGACGATTATTATCTGACATCTTTTTCCGCTGCCTCTCTTCAATGGGTGTCATTTCCTGCAATGAAAACAAATATGGATGTAATTAGAAATAGATAACTAATGTGTTACCCAAAAAAAAATATAGAAAAACCATTATGATAAAAAGAACATAATGAAACAGAATATTTACGGTGTTATGAAGGTAAGTACTAGGATACACAATCTGAATGATGTAGGTGAAACATGTAGGTGAGAACACGACTGTATGATTCTATATATTTCCCACCACAACTTCAGGTTCACAATCAACTCTGACAAGTGAGCTGTTGGGGTCATCATAAGTAATAAACGGATTGCTTCCAATTGAAGTAGGGATAGTGTCAACTTCATCATCACCATCATCAAAAACATGTCTGGAATTTACTTCAATAATTACACCAAATTTAGGATGACGATGATCTTTCACATAAAAAACTTGTTTCACCATTGATGCCAATACATATGGTTCATCAGTGGCAAGAGTGCGAGTCATGTAAATAACTCGAAATCCACAATCATCAATAAAGGTGCCTTGCCTCGTCATTGAATCAAACCATTGACATTTCAACATCATGACTCGAACATGCGAGTAATAATCCAAAATTATTATTTTCTCCATGACACCATAATAAGAAACATTTTCTGAATGAGGTCTAGTGTCCGATGAACTGGCATAATAGTCTGTTGTGGCAGTTAGCATAACACCATTATGCTGAGTTCTCATGTTTCTTACTCGTTCAGTGATAATAAATTTGTATCCATTGATCACAAGTGATTTACAAGAACAAACCATGGTATTAAGACCAAAATCCAAAGCTCTTATTTCCTCAGAAACAGAGTCTGTAGGAAAACTCGATACCTAAAATATAAACAAATAGTAAACTTAATTAAATTTTATTTTTATTTAGTTATTACAGAAATATTTTAACCTTTAATTTCAACCAAGCAGAAAACCCTTTGCTATGAAAAGTCTCCTTCTTTCTCAAAGATAAAGAACGATGCTTTCTATATATCAATTATTTATGTTCCCTGTAGATAAAAATAATAATAGTTTAACAAATATTTAAAATTACAAGAGAAAAGATAACAGATACATGTACAATTAACTTACTTGATATACTCATCAAACAAATCACAATTGAACAACACTGTGCGATGTGCCATCTCTCGCTCTTCAAGGCTTAATGTTGTCAATGTATACGATCTCGGAATACCTCCTGTCTAAGGAAGTGATGGAAAACTGGGTTCAATTTTCCCATACTGTTCTTCTTCATTTCTCATTGGTCTGTTTATTCTTGTAGTATGATCAGACAAATACATTGAGCAGAAATCCATACATTCTTGAGACAAGTAACCGTTCACAATAGAACCTTCGGGATAATTCCTGTTCCGAACATATGATTTCAATGTGCACATGTTTCTTTCAGTTGGATACATCCAACGGAAAGCAAATAGTCCTCCAAGAAGTATTTCGGTCGGAAGATGGATAGTCAGATGCAACATGCATGTAAAAAATGATAGAGGGAATATTTTCTCTAACTCACACCAAATTAATGGTGTCTCTTCCAATAGTTTTTGCATGAGGGATTTGGACAACCTCGTAGCACAAATATCTCTAAAAAAATATCAAAACCGAATAACTGAGACTCTAACATTATTGTACAAGAGATGACAGATTGCTATTGGAATCAACTCATGAAAAAGGACGTGATAATCATGAGTCTTCAAAGATTTCAACTTCAACTACTTTCTGTTGACCCATTTTGATATATTGCTTGAATAGCCATCAGTAACTTTAATAGTCTCTAGCACTTCCAGAAATTTATTTTTTTCAGCAGGAGTCATCACATAAGAAGCACATGGAACTTGCAATTTATTTTCACTGATACAGACAGGATGCAATTCTGGTCTGATCCCCCAATCTACCAAGTCGCGCCGAGATCGTAAATCATCTTTTGTCTTCCCCTTGACATTTAGAAGAATCAAAAGAAACATTTCACATATATTCTTTTCAATGTGCATTACGTCTAAGTAATGACGTAAAAAGTTGGTTGACCAATATGACAACTCAATGAATATACTCTTCTTCTTCCAATTGTAACAGGTATCATTGGAAACATTTTTCCTCTTTATAAGTTTAATTACACTCTTCCCAAATGAATAACTGAAATCTTTCAATTCATTAGGCACATCATATCTAGACATACGCTAAGGTGGATCGTCATTCTCCACAGTATATTGTCAAATCTTCGAAGATTGTTTCTATATGGATGGTTCATTGGAAAGAATCGTAGATGTCCCATAAAACTAAAACTACGACGATATTTCAGTCTTCTCAATCGAGTATTCTTCATACAAACAGTACATGACAATATTCCTTTTGTGCTCCATCCAGACATCATTGCATAAGTAGGAAAATCATTGATAGTCCACATAAGTGCAACACGCATCTGAAATATGTCTTTCGAACATGCATCGTATGTGGGCACACCCACATCCCAAAGAAGTTTCAACTCTTTTATTAAAGGTTGCATGTATACATCTATATCATTGCTGGGATCAGAAGGGCCAGATATCAGTATACTCAAGAAAGTGTAAGGCTTTTTCATACACAACCAAGGGGGAAGGTTATAAATTTGTATGAAAACTGGCCATGTGCTGTGCGAAGTAAGCATCTGCCCAAATGGATTAAAACCGTCACATGAAAGACCCAATCTCACATTACGCACATCGGCTACAAATTCAGGATATCGAGCATCAAATCTCTGCCATGCAAATCCATCTGCAGGGTGAACCAACTCTTCATTATTCTTTTTTCTCTCAGTGTCATGCCATCGCATTTTTTTAGATATTTCATCAGACATGAAAAGGTTATGTAATCTGGGGATCAATGGAAAGTGCCACATTACTTTTTGTGGCACACGAGATGGTGTTCCATCATCTTTTAGCTTCCATCGGGAGGTTCCTCATTTTATACAATCATTTCTTTCAGCAGTTTCCTCCCAAAATAAGCTGCAATCATTCGGGCAAGAATGAATTTTTTTTGAGAATCCAAGTTCATCAACCAACTTCCATGCCATATAGTGGTTTGAGGGAATATCTGCATCATCTGGTAGTAAGTCCTTCAAGAAGGTAAGAATGTAATCAATTGCAGTATTTGAAATCCCATACATAGTTTTCCCATGAAACAATCGGATTAAACATTCCAACTTTTTCATTTTATCACATTGCCGATATACTGGAGTCGTCGCAGCATCATTCAATTTTTTCACCCTATCAACATCATCATTTTCATTGGACGCATCATGTGTGCTTGTATCGAAATCTTGTTCGTTGGACATCCTTTCCTTCTCATGATGTTGAATAAATGGAAACCGATCATATATCAAACTCTCCAATTCAGTCTTATCATTTGGATCATCAACATTTTGAGATTCCATTTTCTCTCCATTGTGATACCACACATAATAGTTTGTTTGGAAACCATATTTGGTTATATGATAGCTAACTGCTTCACGGCCCAACCAAGGTCTTCCAACACAATTAAAACATGGGCAGTGTATGTGACCACTATCTGAAGCCTTGTCAAATGCAAAATCTAGAAATCTTTTCAAATTATTTTTAAAATCGGTTGAAATCCGATCAGTTTTGTACATCCAAATTCTATCCATTCTGTAAAGAAATCGCAATAAGTCATTTCAAATCAATTCAATAATATTAAAATTTAATCAAAAAAATATTAACCTAAATGACAATTGTTTACTCTATATAAAAGCATAACTGACACATTACTCTATATGAGAATCATATTAAGAAATACAACAAAATACTGTGTATATAAGAAAATAAGATACAAAATTTCTAATGCCTATATTCAAGGATTGACTAGTAAGATATTGGAAGTGGATCAAGGAATACATAATCCTTAACGGTCATGTTGGGAGTATATGAGTTTTATACTTTTACTTCTTCAAGTAGATCAGGATGATGAGTAGGATGAGGATCATGGGAGTGGCGGGACTGTCCAAGGGGGGTGTGGCGTGTCCAGGGGGTGCGGGGTGTCTAGGGGGTGGTGGGGTCGTCCGGGGGGTCGGAGGTGTCCAGAGGGTGGGGGCTGTCTAGGGAGGTCGGGGTGTCCAGGTGGGCGGGCTGTTCGTGGGGGTGGTCAGGTTATCCAAGGGGGTCGGGGTGTATAGGTATATTTATATGAAAAGAATACCCCCATAATAATCATGCAGCATTGTCATTAGTCTAAACCCCTAGAACACATAAAAGAAGCTAGTATGGACATTTACTAAAATATTTAACACCATACGAATGAAAATACACTCTAAATATAGTTTGAGAGGATATAATGGTGTGTGTGAAAAAAATGATATTAAATCAATTTAAATGAATATGGAACAAATGAGGGTTTATAATACACTAAGAGTACCTCAAACAATCCAAAACCACTATAGCACCACATATTCAACTTCATGAAACAGGACTTGGAAATCTTACCTACGTCTTTACTGATGACCACCTAATTGGAACACTCTATTTATGGTTCTTGAACAGAAGGAACAAACAATGTTTGGTCTCTACCAACTCAATCACCCCCTTGTAGATCATAATCTCGTTTCCCCTTATACTAAAATGGTCTCACTGGAAGCAACTATTAATATCGGACCTAAACCATTCATTCTCCATAAAACAATGATCAATGAACCATCGGAGGTATCTCTCATATAACCACAACCATTTTTATCTATGATGTAACGAAATTCACAAGAATAACTTTTATTCAATAACCTTTTGGTATATAATGTGCATCAACAATGGTTCAATTATATGGTTAATCACATTCCAATTTATTAATCACCCATACATGATAAAAACTGAACATTGACTTTCATTTAATTATAACCATCATATTTCATTTAATTATTAACAAGCATAGAAGCATGGAAATTGGAATCTAATAACTTTAATTAGTCCCCAAAACCTTTTAATAAATTTAACATGAAAAATAAAAAACATTGAAATCTAAATAATCACTATGAAGTAAAATGAGCTTGGAATTCTATTGCACAAGTAAAAACACTCAACGATGGAATATATGAAAAGAATATTAATATAAATTATTAAAACAAGGTAATAAAGTAACAATGAATGTTAAAACTAAACATGTGATTGAATTTTATAACATATAATAAAAATTTATTGGTAATGAAACATGAAAGGCACATCAAAAAATTAGACAACTGTCTAAGGCAATCTATATGGGCTGGAATAAGCATGGAATGTAAATAAAGAACGGAAACATAAATTGGGCTGGAACAGAAATTCAGCAGGAATATGAGAATAGAAATTGGTCTCATCCCACATCAAAATTGAAACTAAAAACTAAGAAAATACCTCAGCCTTGGATGGGATGGAGGAAGAGAACCCGAAACACCTCCAAAATCACCTCCAAAATCGCCCAAGTGCTCCCGTTTAGGGCTCTGGATCGCGAATGGGGGAGGGGATCGGCTACTGCCAATTTGGGGGAAAGTTTTCCCAACGGTTTTTAAAAACCGTTGGTATATAACTCCATCCCAAACCTATACAAACGGTTCCATTGAAACCGTTGGTAAATCTCTATTCCAACGGTTCTAAAACAATTTGAACATACACTTTTAGGGTGTACCAACGGTTTACAACCGTTGGTATAGTGTTTTGACCAACGGTTCAAGAGAACCGTTGGTATATATTGAAGATGGAATACTATACCAATGGTTTCAAACCGTTGGTATTGTGTATTTCCAGAACCATTTCACAGCACCCCCACCATTGCACCAACACCCCCACCTGCATAAAAAGCACCAGAACTATTGCATAGTATTAAAACAGCATAAAAACACCTGTAATAACACAAAAAAAACACATAAAACCATCAAACTCTTCCAACCATGTGGTGTACTACAATTCCCTATTTCAATCTTCATATGAAAAGAATAATCCAGTGGATTTGAATAACAGTTTCAATAACTCAAAATGGGGTATGGAAACTTACCCATGGTTCCATGGTGGTTATGAAACTAAATTTGAAAATGGGGTTGGGAAACTTACCCATGGTTCCTTGGTGCTACAAAAGGAGTAAAGTATAGAACACATTATTTGATTTAAAATTCAGGCAGAACTGAAATGATCACATGTTCAACTTGTGATGGTCTAGAAGAATGGAATTGTAAGTTTTTTGATCTTAGTTAGAATAATATTAATGTTTTTAAGGCTATGAACACTAAATGGTACAAGTATGGTGCGATGTATTGGTCAAAGTAGGATTCCACCACATCGTACCTCATATTGAGGTGGGGTTGACTCATACACATAAAAAATGACCAATGTATCATTGTCCTAAAGTATCATCACAATCCAAATACCTTTGATCATTTTTTCATATGTCAGTTGTTGGTTTCACTTAAAATGTTGTTCATTTCAAAAAAAAAGTGAGACACTTAGAGTGATACTGATCACACCGTGCCTCAGATGGAGGCAGGGTTGACTCATACACATCACAACTTACACATGTATCATTGTCCTAAAGTATCAATAAAATCTGAAAGAGTTTTGTTAGTTTTCTATATGCAAGTTGTTTTCACTTAAAATATTGTCCATTTCAAATAAAAGAGAGACACATAGAGGGATACCGGTCACACCATGCCTCAGATGGAGGTGTGGTTGACTCGTACATGTCACAAATGAAACATGTATAATTTTCCTAAAGTATCAATACAATCTGAAAGAGTTTGGTCCATTTTCTGTATGCAAGTTGTTGTTTTAACTTAAAATTATGTCCTTTTCCAATAAAAGAGAGACACTTTGAGTGGTACCGGCCACACCATGTCTTGGATTAAGACGGAGTTGACTCCTACATGTCACAAATGGTCCATGTATCGTTTTTCTAAAGTATCAACACAATCCGAATGCGTTTGATCGATTTTCTGTATGGAAATTGTTGTTTTCACTTTAAATCAAGTCCATTTCAAATAAAAGTGAGACACATTGAGTGGTACCAGCCACACTGTGCCTCATATTGAGGCATAATTGACTCTTACACATCACAAATGACCCATGGGTCGTTTTTATAAAGTTTCAACAGATTTCGAATGCGTTTGGTTGGTTTTCAGTATGCCAGTTGTTGTTTTCACTTAAAATTAAGTCCATTTAAAAAAAAAGAGGGACAATTTGAGTGGTATCGGCCACACCGCACCTCAGATTGAGGATAGATTGAATCGTACATGTCACATATGACCCATGTATCGTTTTTCTAAAGTATAAAAACAATCCGAATGCGTTCGATCGGTTTTCTGTATGTCAGTTGTTGTTTTCATTTAAAATTAAGTCCATTTAACACAAAAGAGGGACACTTTGAGTGGTACCGGACACACCATGCCTTGGATTGAGGCGGGGTCAACTTGTACACGTCACATATGAGACATGGATCATTGTGATAAATTATCAACACAATCAGAATCTGTTTGGTTGGTTTTCTGTATGTAGTTAAGATGTTGTCCATTTTAAACATAAGAGAGACACTTTGGGTGGTTCCAGCCACACCGTGACTCAGATTGAGACACGGTTGAGTTTTACACATCACATATGACCCATGGATCCATTTCCTAAATTTTCAATAGAATATTAATGCGTTTGGTCAGTTTTCCGTATGTCAGTTATTTTTTTACTTAAAATTAAGTCAATTTTAAACAAAAGAGAGACACATTGAGTGGTGCAGGACACACTGTGAATCAGATTGAGGCAGGGTTGACTCGTACACATCATATATGACCCATATATCATTGTTCTAAATTTTCAACAGAATCCGAATGAATTTGGTCAGTTTTGTGTATGTCAGTTGTTGTTTTCACTTAATATTAAGTCCATTTTTAACAAAAGAGAGACACTTTGAGTGGTACCATCCATACTGCGCCTCAGATTGAGGTGGGGTCAAATCTTTCACATCACATATTAGCCATGGATCCTTTTGATAAAGCATCAACACAATAAGAATCTGTTTGGTTGGTTTTCCGTATGTACTTAAAATGTTGTTCATTTTAAACATAAGATAGACACTTTGGGTGGTTCGGGCCACACCATGACTCATATTGAGACGTAGTTGACCTGTAAACATCACATATGACCCATGTATCCTTTTCCTAAAGTTTCAACAGATTCTGAATTCGTTTGGTAGGTTTTCTGTATGCTAGTTGTTATTTTCACTTAAAATTAAGTCTATTTTAAACAAAAGAGAGACACTTTGAGTGGTGTCGGCCACACCATGACTTGGAATGAGGCGGGGTTGACTCTTACACATCAAAAATGACCCATGGATTGTTTTACTAAATTATCAACACAATCCAAATGTGTTTGTTCTGTTTTCCGTATGCCAGTAGTTGTTTTCACTTAAAATATTGAGGTGAGATTAACTCGTACAACCACTAGGACAGCCCCCCCCCCGGATTGTGGTGGGATTGACTCATACACATTACATATTACCCATTTATCATTTTTCTAAAGTATAAACACAATCCTAATGTGTTTGATTGGTTTTCCGTATGTCAGTTGTTGTTTTCACTTAAAATTAAGTCCATTTTAAACAAAAGAGAGACACTTTGAAAAGTTCCGGCCACACCACCCCTCAGATTGAGGTGGGGTCAACTCGTACACATCACATATGACCCATGGATCCTTTTACTAAGGTTTCAACAAATTATGAATGCGTTTGGTCAGTTTTCCGTTAGTCCGTTGTTGTTTTCACTTAAAATTAATTCTATTTTAAACAAAAGAGAGACACTTTGAGTGATGACGGCCACACCGTGACTCAGATTGAGGTGGGGTTGACTCGTACACGTTATATATGACCCATGGATCGTTGTGATAAATTTTCAACAGAATCTGAATGCATTTGGTCTGTTTTCCGTATGTCAGTTGTTGTTTTTACTTAAAATTAAATCCATTTAAAAAAAGAGAGAGACACCTTGAGTGGTACCAGCCACACTGTGCCTCATATTGAGGCAGGGTCAACTCGTACACATCACATACGAGCCATTGATCATTATTATAATGTATCAACACAATCAGAATCCGTTTGGTCAATTTTCCGTAAGTACTTAAAATGTTGTCCATTTTAAACATAAGACAGACACTTTGGGTGGTTTCGTCCACAAAGTGACTCGGATTGAGGTACGGTTGACTTTTACACATCACATATGACCCATGGATTCTTTTCCTAAAGTTTGAAGAAATTATGAATGCGTTTGTTCGGTTTTCCGTATGTCAGTTGTTGTTTTCACTTAAAATTAAATCTATTTTAAACAAAAGAGAGACACTATGAGTGGTGACGGCCACACCGTGACTCAGATTGAGGCGGGGTTGACTCTTACATGTCATATATGACCCATGGATGGTTTTGATAAATTTTAAATAGAATCCAAATGCATTTGGTCAGTTTTCCATATGTCAGTTTTTGTTTTTACTTAAAATTAATCCATTTTAAACAAAAGAGAGACACATTGAGTTGTACCAGCCACACCACGCCTCAGATTGAGGCAGGGTCAAATCGTACATGTCACATATGATCCATGGATCCTTGTGATAAAGTATCAACACAATAAGAATCTATTTGGTCTGTTTTCCGTATGTACTTAAAATGTTGTCCGTTTTAAACATAAGAGAAACACTTTGGGTGGTTCCGGCCACACTGTTACTCGGATTGAGGCGCGGTTGAGTTTTACACGTCACATATGACCCATGGATAATTTTCCTAAAGTTTCAATAGATTATGAATGTGTTTGGTCGGTATTCCGTATGTCAGTTATTGTTTTCACTTAAAATTAAGTCAATTTTAAACAAAAGAGAGACACTTTGAGTGGTGCCGGCCACACCGTGACTCAGATTGAGGAAAGGTTGACTCGTACACGTCATATATGACCCATAGATCATTTTTCTAATGTTTCAATAGAATCTGAATGCATTTGGTCAGTTTTCCGTATGTTAGTTGATGTTTTTTTGACTCTTACACATAAAAAATGACACATTTATCATTTTCCTAATGTATCAACACAATCCCAATGCGTTTGGTCAGTTTTCTGTATCCCAGTAGTTGCTTTCACTTAAAATGTTGTTCATTTCAAATAAAAATTAGACACTTTGAGTGGTTCCAGCCACACCGCGCCTTGAATTGATGTGGCTTTGACTCCTAAATGTCACAAATTTCCCATCAATCGTTTTTATAAAGTATCAAGACAATCCAAATAAGTTTGGTCGGTTTTCCGTATGTCAGTTATTTTTACATAAAATAGTTTACATTTTAAACAAAAGAGAGACTCATTGAGTGATTTATGCCACACCGTGCCTTGGATTGAGGTGGGGTTGACTCATACAAGTAAAAAATTTCCCATGGATCATTTTCCTAATGTATCAAAACAATTATAATGTGTTTGGACGGTTTTCCATATGCCAGTAGTTGTTTTCACATAAAATGTTGTGCATTTCAAATAAAAGTTACACGGTTTGAGTGGTTCCGGCCACACCACAATCTGAATACGTTTGGTCGGTTTTCCATTTGTCAGTTATTTTTACTTAAAACAGTGTTCATTTTAAACAAAAGTGAGGCACATAGAGTGCTATCGGCCACACAGTGCCTCAGAATGTGGCGGGGTTGACTCGTACACATCACAAATGACCCACGGATCATTTTACTAAATTATAAACACAATCCAAATGCGTTTGGTCTATTTTCCATATTCCAGTAGTTGTTTTCACTTAAAATGTTGAGGCGAGATTAACTTGTACAACCACCTGGACAACCCACCACCCCTCGGATAGCTCCCCACTCACCCCGGACAGCCCCCCAGCCCCCGGACAGCCCCCACTCACCCCGGACAGCCCCCACCCCTCAGACAACAACCAGGATAGCCCCCCCCCCCCCCACCTGGACACCCCATCCCCCAACACCTGGACATCCCCATGTAGTCATTATTAAAACCATTAATAAAAAATTATTAAACTACATCATTTGTCAAAGATAATCATACTAAACATAAATGAATAATATTATTGGATATATCAAGGAAAATGAAGGCATACTATCTTACATCCTAAATTTCCACCCACAACCATGATTAATTTCCACAGACCTCTCATTTCTACCAAATCAAAAGAGAAAAACAAAAAACATAGTTGCACATCAATAAAACCAAATCTAAAATTGTTATGGATGACTACACATGCCTGCATGGATAGTGAAAAGCACCCCACCATCATAAAAGTGAGTATTGTCCAAGAAAGAGACATAATATACAATGTACATTGAGAACCATATTTAATTGACCCTAAATGCTTTATTAGTACAATCATGTTAGGAAGCCAATTATCACTCATGACTAACCATGCCACTATAAACAACCTAGAGTGTATGAGTTTTCTCTCTAATCTCAACAACATCATCACACATTCTTACCATGATGTGAATAATGTTTAATATGAATGATATTAACACAAAATTCCCAGAAATACCAAGCCTTCTAAAAGCTGAAAATTTATGGATGATATTAACACACAATTCATTTTGAATCAAATTTGATTCACTTTACTACTTATCCCAATAGACCAAACTCATACTATAATCACTATATGTGTGCCACTATCAAAGCTCAACACACGCACCCAAATCAAACAGAAAACAAAATTCATAAACACCCAAATATAAAGAGAAAACCAAAACAGTAGATGTAGATAAATAAAATAAAAGTATCACTTACAGGAAATGTAGAACTAAGAAATTTTGAAGATGGGTTGGAATGAAGGATTTTCGCAGTAGGGTAAACAGAATCCCAATTCACCTCTTCACCCAATTGAAAACATAAAATCAAAATAGAAGATACATAACATTAAAATGAAAGTATAAATTACAGATTACAAATGATAATCTAAGAAATTTTGAAGATGGAATGATTTGGATAGTAGGGTAAAGAGAATCCCACTTCTCTACTTCGGTTTAGGGCTCCAGTCGCTTGGAATGGGGGAGCCCAGGTTCTGTCTATTTCTGGGAAATCTTTCCCAATGGTTTTTACAAACCGTTGGGAATGAAAAATTTTACCAATGGTATTAAAAAACTGTTGGTAAATCCCTAACTCACTTTTACCAACGGTTTTACAAAAACCGTTGGTATATCTTCATCAAAAAAAATTTACCAATGGTTTTGAAAAACCGTTGGCATATCTTCCTCACAAACACACTTTTACCAACGGTTTTGCAAGAACCGTTGGTATAACTTCACCTATACATACCTTTACCAACAATTTTTGAAAAACCGTTGGTATATGCTTGGTATACTCATATACACCAACGGTTTAAGAAAACTGTTGGTATATATCCGTTGGGAAAACCTATATTTCCAGTAGTGTATATTTGTTCATTTTTACTTTAATCTAAACAATTATTCCATTACCAATATTAAAGAAACGTTATAATTTTCCATTTATCACACTAATGAATCTTTTTTATAATTTTTCTTTAAAACACTTTTTATATGTTTTTAATTTAGTTGGAAATCAATTTTCAAGATCTATGGTTATTTTACCCTTTAAATTACATATTATTATTTTAATACATTTTTCCATGGAATCCATTGTGTTTTTATCCTTTGAATACAGATTCCTTTTTTATGGTGTGTGTATAATTTTTTATCATCATTCGTTGATGATTTCATTAAATATAATTATTTCTTATATTATGGATATGATTAATTTCATAGACATATAAAATTCATAAATAAATTGTTCTCATTGAAATTTGTTATTTTATAGTATTTGTATACAAAAAAATGATTTGGAATTGTAGTCATTGGTGGAGACCATTTATAGATATACCCCTGAGGCATTGACATTTCTATTGAGAAAAAACAGTTGGTGACAAAACCTTCGTGTTTGTTTTCTAGAATAATCAGACATGTTTTTACATGTAGAATTTTTTTCATATTGATATTATAATGGTTCATGTTCCATATACATGGTGTCCAAGGATTAATAATTATCTTTATTCAATATTCAGTTATTACATTCCATGATATTTTCTCAACGGAAATATCTTTGAATGCATTTTTGCTATCAATTATTAATGGAATTTGTTTTTTAGTTATTTATCGTTCCTTAATTCTTATTTCATATTAACATTTCATCATTTATTATTGATTGATTCAACCATTACTAATTGTTTTAGATAACCCTTATATTTTGTTATATTTTTTACTAGGTTATGAAGATAAAATCTATGAATATAGTACAAGAAGGTGTTTATTATCTACTATTATATTATATGTTTAATTAAAAATGTTATAGGGTAACCAATTATGTTTCATGTTTATTAACGACTACTAAAGTGGTCGATCCTTAGTGATATGATCTCTTCTATATAAGACATTATAGTAAAAAAACCTCTGATTCTGGACTACTAGGGTGTTGTTTATTGTAGTTTGTATCAGATGAATATTATAGGTTACCTGTCTAATTAGATGTAAAATAATTTTTTGAATTATAACACATCCATGTATTATACTTTGTATTAATATTCATAATGATTTTTAGCTAACATTGTGCGTGTCATTATATAGAGATGGATCTTAATGGAAGGAAATGAATCAATACTCATTGATAATACAGTGTTTTCCATTTTGGTAAATTCAATGTAGTTAGTGTTAGAGCTAGGTGGATCATGTCCATATTATGAAATATTACTCATGGTATGATTAATAACCATACTAAACTGATGGGGGTTCATTTTATGTTTCAGAAGACCCCATAATTTAGTGTGACTTTGAATCTAGAGATAGATGGGAAATGGATCAAGTCCCTTGAAAAGATAATTATGATATTATGATGCAATGAAAATGAAAATTTAGTACAAGTAGCATAATTTAACAATGGGGGTTCACTTTATGTTTCACGGGTGCTTTCTACTGCGCCTCTTGGGAGGACGTGAAAAGCGACCTTATCTATGTTATTCATGATTTCTTCTGAGGGGGAAACCTTCCGCAGATAGCGTTTGCGACTATGCTGGTACTCCTTCCGTGGTGGATAGTCTTGGAACAACACGGTTTTGTAAAAGGCAGATCGATCCAGGGAGCTATGGCAATGACACATGATCTCTTAAGGGATCTGAATACTCCATCCCAAGGATCCAATGTATCAATAAATCTATACATGAATAAAGCTTACGGTAGGTTGGAATGGGGATTCATAAATAGAGTTCTTAGGAAGATGGGCGTATCGAACTGGGCATGTGATCTTATTTTCTTGTGGGTCTGCGTCTGCACACCGTGGATGGCGGTTTCATTTATGGGGAAATCACAGGGGTTCTTTAAACCCATTCGTGGTCTTCGACAAGGTGATTCGCTATCCCCATGTTTATTTATTATCATGAAATACACTCTGAGTAGGATGATCATCAAAGGTGTTCATGAAGGATCCATAGGGCCATTCTGGTGGAAGGTCGGTCTCCCCCCAGTGTCGCATTTGATGTTTGCAGACGATTCCACGGTCTTAATGAATTCCAGGTGGAGGTCCCTTTGGGCACTGAGTCGGATCCTCAGGGATTACGACAAGTGGAGCGGACAACTCATTAACAAGGAGAAGAGAAATTTCTATGTTCCCGCCTCTTGCAATCCAAGGAGGGTGGCCAGGATGGAGATCGTGCTGGGTATGGGGAGAGGTTCATTTCCCATGGATTATCTTGGCGTCCCTATCTCGGTAGGTTTGGTGCGTATCAAAGATTTCGACAATGTGTTGAACATAATTACAGATCGCATCCTGAACTGGAAAAATCACTTTCCCTCCATCAGAGGACGAATCACCTTGGTGAATAGTGTGCTTTCAGTAATCCTGGTGCATGCCATGGCTTCAACGAGGGTGCTGAAGGGGGTCATATGGTCTATCGACAGGATACAAGCCCACTTCATCTGGGACGCATCAGGTGAGGGGAAGAGATAGTTGGTGTCATGGGGCATGTTGGCATGGCCCGTTTGTGAAGGGGGGATCAATGTCAAGAGCATGGCAGAGACAACTCACTTCTTACAAGCGAAGCTTGCATGAGAGTCCATTGAAGATCTTACCTTGTGGGGGAAATAGCAGATCCAGAGATAAAAGGCCGATACAGTTTTTGGGACAACTAGGGGGTCACTGCTCTAGTCCTCGGTGTTTAACATCATTCCGACTCTCATCCCACTCTCCTGATGGATTGTCAGGGAAGGGAGTATCTTGTTCTGGCAACAAAACTGGGCCACGGAAGTCCTTGGATACCCAGGTTGCCCATCCCCCTTAATCTCCTTCAGGGAGGGAAGCTTGTATCCCCTGTTTCACATAACGGTCCTGGACGCCTCCCAGCATGTTGTTTTTGTCTCTGCGGTTTTGAGCCCTGAGCAAGACAGCTGCGTCTTTACGCCTTCCATTTAGGGGAGGTTCAATGCCAAAGACGTCCGAAGAACGAATGGTATCCAGGGGAAAAGTGATAAGTAGAATTGCATGGCATGGTGCCATAAGATCCCAGAAAAACTAAATTTCCTTTTCTGGAGGATACGTAATAATGATATCCCCTTGGATGATCAAATTAAACGCCTTGTAATCAGTCTTGCATCTTGCTTCCAATGCTGCGATAACAAAAGTGAAGAAACCATGGGTCACGTCTTTTTTAAAGGAGAATGGGCTCAGCATGGGGGGAGGTTTTTGGTGACCGCTCAGGATACCATGCTCTTGGGGTAAATGTGGAGTTGGTTATGGAGAGCTGGTTCCTGGAAGCAAGTGTGTTAGCAGATGAGTCCAAGGTATGAGCCGCCATCTTCAATGCGATCTTCTAGAGCCTATGGCAAGCCAGAAACAAGGCCAAATATGAGGGGAGATACACCACTGGTCGGACTGTGGTGGCAAGTACCCAGTGCATGCTGATCGACTTGATTTGAACTGCGGGTATCGGGAGAGAGAGGTCATCCGAGGGTACGCTGCAGTGTCCTCTGAGGAGTGTTACTCGGACTAGTGGGGTGGAACATGGCAAATGGATCCATTGGATTCCCCCAACCGAATTCCTCAAGCTTAATACTGATGGTTCCTATGTCTTGGGCGACATGATAGGATGTAGAGTTCTCAAAGACTCCGAAGGGAGTCTATTGCTGGCCTTCTTAGCTCACTATGGCGGCAGTTCTTTAATACGGGCGAAAGCAATGGTGGCTCTAAAAGTCATATCTTTATGCAGACTCAAGGGTATCCTTATTACCCAAATGGAAATGGAATCTATGATGTTCCATTATGCCCTTCTCGGCAGAGGAACCACTCCTTGGACCATTATCTACACGATTAGATGGTGTCAGTCCCACCTAAATGACAGAGTTAGCATTACACACACCTGGGGTGAGGGGAACAAAGTGGCAGACTATATGGATTCTATTGTGGTTCCGGGTATGTTACGTGGGATGGGTCGCAAACAGAGGACGCAAACATCCGGTGAACAACAAAATGAGCGGATCGGTGCCGACGATTCAAGAACAAACAAAAGTGAAAATTACAGAAACGAAAATGCAGAAATTAAAAGAGTAACACGAGAATTACGTGCTTCGGTCCCGTTTGGGACCTACTGCACGGCAAGAACATCCCTCACACACACGTTTATTAATCCTCAAAGAAAACAATTACCACACAAGGGATCTGCCCCAACAGATCGAGATACAGAGAAAGAAAATATACAAGGTTACAACAAAACCGTAAAGAAGAACTCACAGTGCCGGGCATAAACTCGCCCGACGGTCCTGATCTCTTCAGTCTTGGCTGGATCTGGTTCGAGTGGACTCGCGGACGGGCCTTCGGAGTGCTGAAGCCGAGTAAGGCGCTGAAACGATGCTCCACCAGAGGCGACACACCAGCAGTGTGCCGCGGAGATCGTTTGCCGACGAGAATACCCTCCAAGGGTTCGAGTGCCAGGATCCGAGCAAGACGAACGCGCTGTATTGACCAGGAAAAAAAACGAAACTGCTTCGATCTGAGGAGCCACACAAAAGACGAGTCACAGCAGGGGTGATTAAACCCCCTGCGAACGAGGGTTCGGAAACATAACAGCCAGCTTCTCGAGGGCCTTCCACGAAGCCAGAAAGAAAACCGAACAGCCGCTGATGGTTCAGGCCGTTCAATCAACAGGAACAGGTGGACGGCCAAGGATGAAAGGGCAGCAACAAAGATCAACGGCCACAAACCAAACGCAGCAATACACAGATTGCCAGCGTGGCAAAATAAACGCAGCAATGCAGAACAGAAAATAAAAACGGTGAAATATATAATGAAAATGAATTTAAATAAAAACAAGAAATACAGAATTAAATTTCATTAATTCACAAAACTCCACCATTTTTAATTAAATTCAGGGATGTTCTTGCACCTAGGATTACGGAACAGGAACCAAGTTCAAATTATCTAGGCAATATTTGAACTTAGATAAAATGACAGCTTTAGTCAAACTATCAGCTGGATTTTTATCAGTGTGTATCTTATTGACACACACGGTTCCTTGTTCTATCACATCTCTAATAAAATGTAATCTAATGTCTATGTGTTTTGATTTACCATGGAAAACTAAATTTTTAGAAAGATGTAATGCAGATTGACTATCAGAGAAAACCTTAATAGTTGAATCAAAGAGCTTGAGTTCAGAAGACAAGCCTTTAAGCCATAAGGCTTCCTTTACCGCCTCGGTGAGTGCTATGTACTCAGCCTCAGTGGTGGAGAGGGCAACAATGGACTGCATGTTGCACTTCCATGAGATAGCCCCACCGCAGGCAGTAAACACGTATCTAGTCAATGATTTTCTGGGGTCAATGTTACCTGCATAATCAGCATCTACAAAACCTACCAAAATGATAGAAGTATCAACATTTTTACCAAAACATAAAGACAAATTAGATGAACATGATAAATATCTGAGAAGCCATTTGAGAGCATGCCAATGGGGCTTCCCAGGAGCGGCCATAAATCTGCTGAGGGTGCAGATGTCAAAAGCAATGTCAGGCCTGGTGCAAATCATAGAGTACATTATACTACCAACAATGCTAGCATATGGAATTTTAGACATAAATTGCACATCATCATCAGCAGTGGGTGCTTGTGTCAAAGACAATTTGAAGTGTTGAGCAAGAGGTACATTCACAGGTTTGAGAGATTCAAACATGTACCTGTTCAAGATCTTTAAAATGTAAGCATGCTGAGATAAGTAGAGCAATTTATTAGGTCTATCTCTGATGATTTCAACACCTAAAATCTGCTTAGCTGCACCTAAGTCCTTCATTTCAAAGTTGCCTTTCAATTGGGATTTAATTGAAGTGATAAAACTCATATTCTTACATATGATAAGCATGTCATCTACGTAAAGCAGAAGTTAAATCATACAACCTTGAATAGACTTGAAGTAGACACAAGCATCATACTGGCTCCTGGTAAATTGGTTATTTAACATAAAAGAATCAAATTTCTTTTACATTGCCTTGATGCTTGTTTTTAACCATACAGGGACTTATTCAAAAGGCAAACTTGGTTGAAATTGAATTCCTTTGAATAACCATCAGGAGGTTTCATATAGAGTTTTTCATTCAAATCCCCATGCAAGAAGGTAGTTTTAACATCAAGTTGCTCGATGTGCAGATCGAGATAGGCAGCGAAGGCTAATAAGATCCGAATAGAAGAGTGTTTGACAATGGGGGAAAAAATCTCAGCATAGTCGATTCCCTCTCTCTGAAAATATCCTTTGGCGACTAGCCTAGCTTTAAACCTCACTTTATTTCCCTCTGTGTTGTCTTCCTTTCTCTTATAAATCCACTTGGACCCAATCACTTTAGCATTCACAGGCTTGTGAACAACAGTCCAGGTGTGATTTTTCTTTAGAGATTGCATCTCTTCATTCATGGCTATGATCCAATGCTTTGAATCCTTATCTTTTAGAGCTTGCCTATACGATTGAGGATCATCATCGATGAGATCCTGGGCCACATGAAAAGCATATGATGCCATATCATACTGGCTAAACCGAGCAGGAGGTCTAGAGACTCTCCTTTGTCTATCTCGGGTTAACTGATAATCTTGATGATCGGTGGAAGGTCCAGAGTCTGAGTCTGAACCGAAACTCATCTCAGAGTCAGCCGCATCAGTGGGCTGAGGAGAAGCAGGAATAGACTGAACATCAGTCTCAACATGAGTAGATGACTCATGTTCATCAGACTTATGAAAGTCTGGATCAGAACTGTCAGGTGTGTCAATCCTGGTCTTAGGAGCAGAGGACTCATGAAAGACAACGTCTCTACTAATAATGCATCGTTGGTATCCCGGCTTATCCACCCAGGGTTTATACCCTTTAACTCCATCGGGATAACCAAAAAAGATGCACTTGAGGGCCCTTGGTTCAAGTTTGTCAGTCTTGATGTGGGCATAGGCTGTACACCCGAAGACCCTTAAGTAGGAATATGATGGGGGCTTGCCGGTCCAGAGTTCTTCCGGAGTAATGAATTGATTCGCAGAGGAGGGACACCTGTTAATCAGGTGCACAACAGTTCTTGTGGCCTCGGCCCAAAAGGATTTAGGGAGGCCGGAATGAGCAAGCATGCTACGGACTCTTTCAAGGATAGTCCGATTCATCCTTTCTGCTAGGCCATTCTGTTGGGGAGTTTCCCTAACAGTTCTGTGCCTCTTGATACCTTCAGACTCACAGTATTGAATGAACTCGGTGGACAGGTACTCAAGCCCATTATCCGTCCTCAGGGTCTTAACTCTCTTCCCAGTTTGATTCTCGATGGTGGCTCTCCAGGTTTTGAATGTTTGGAAAACATCAGATTTATTTTTGAGGATGTATACCCAAACTTTCCTGGAGTGATCGTCGATAAAAGTGACAAAATAGAAGCCTCCACCATGAGAGGAGGTCATGGCCGGCCCCCACAAATCCGAATGGATATAATCAAGTGGGGCGGCCGCCTTGAAGGAGGATCTATTGAAGGTCACTCTTTTAGCCTTTCCCATCACACAATCTTCGCAAAATGGGAGATTCGCAGGTGTGATGTCATTCAACAATCCTTGTTTGCTGAGTTCTTCAAGCCCTTTGGAGCTTACATGCCCCAGCCTTCTATGCCAGAGCATAGTGTTGTCAGTGTTCGTGGTATAAACACTACCCAACTGTCTTGAATGAGTCATGCCATTCAAGACATATAGACCATTCACAGGGGATCCTTTAATAATGGTTCGCGATCCTTTTGATACTTTTATAGTACCAGATTCAGATCTAAAGGTATATCCCTTTTGATCTAGGACTCCTAGGGAGATCAAGTTTCGTTGCAAGATGGGGACCCACCTTACATCAAGTAAGGTGATGATGGAATGATCATCCAATTCTATCAGCACAGATCCTCTTCCCTCAACCTTGCATCTCTTGTTATTCCCTAATAGGACGTCCCCTTCCACTTTCTCGACCAGCTATAAGAAGGACTCTCTATGGGGACACATATGGAAGGAGAAGCCGGAGTCAAGGACCCACTCGCGGTCGAGTGTATGGCTGGACACATTTAGAACTTCGGCTGTGTCATAACCGGAGTCAACAATAAGAGACTGGTCAGTGGGATGCACACGTTCTTGCTCTCTCTTAATCTTTCTACACTCGGGCTTAATATGCCCAGGCTTCCCACAATGGAAGCAAGTAACTTTTCTGTCTTTGTTATCATTGTTCTTTGCCTTTCGATCATGCCTTGGTTCTTTGATATTACTACTTTTGTCTCTGATAAAATGTTTCTTTTTGTTTTTAACCTGAGGCCTTCCCCTAGTGAATAAACTCTCAGCCTCACCTTTCGCCTTAGGTTTTGAGTGAAGGTCCTTAGAAAGGAGGGCGGACTTGACTTCTTCTAGAGTCAAGGAGTCACGACCATACATCATGATCTCGACCAGAGTACTATAACTATGGTCTAGAGATATCAGGAGAATAATAGCCTGATCCTCATCATCTACCATGACTTCTATATTGGCTAAGTCTAGCATGATCTTATTGAACTCGTCAAGATGGGCTTTCAAGGAAGAGCCCGGTCTCATCCTAAAGGTAAACATGCGGTGCTTCTTATAGAGCCTACCAACAAGGGAGGCAGTCATATAAAGCTTCTCTAACTTGAGCCAGATGCCGGCAACAGTGGACTCAAAGGCCACTTCCCTAAGGACTTTATCACCTAAGGACAGTAAAAGGGAACTATGGGATTTAATTAGAGTGTCATTAGGGATCGGTTGGTGTTCGGTTACCGTTTGACCAGCTTCATTAACAGTTGTTATGGGTTTCGTAGGCCCGGACAGGGCATCAATGAGACCTTGTTGGACTAATAATGCCCTCATTTTAATACGCCATAAATTGAAGTCATTATCTCCATCAAACTTTTGGATTTCATACCTCATTGTAGACATATTTATAAACAGCGAGTTCGATGCCAAGTAATTGGGGACAACGAGAGCGTACGCCCCCAAAAGACCGGCCAATACTCACTAGAAATAAATCTGTACAATGTGTAGTGAAAAACGAAAACAAATATTTGCTGAAGGAAATGATTTCGGTCCTTAAAAGAGATTTAAAGGACAGCAATATAAAATGGAAGAATTAAACATAAACAGTGCGGAATATAGAAAACCCAATTTGTTAGCAGAACTAGTGGCAGGCTGGACTATAAACCAGAAAACAGCAATCAACAATTGCAAGAAGGCTGAAACAGAACCTGAATAGACAAATTGGTCAGATTTATGGATTGTACAGGGGGCTACCAGAATATTGGCAGCCAATAACAAATGCAATAACAAGAAACTGAATTCAAAATAGTCTATAAACAGTAGTAAACACACGGACAGATTGTGAACTAACTGCAATCAGCGAATTATAACAGAATACAAACAGTGGCAGTCATACGGGCTGGTTGTGAACAAAATTTATTATGCAAAATAATCACAAGAAACACCCACACTCTAAATGTGCAGAAAACATGTCACTGTTATTGCAAACTAAGATTGCAGGTATGTCGGAGCAACAAAGATAACAGAAGGCAAAGAAACAGTAGGTAGAATGAATCAAAACAGTAGCCGTTTGTGGCTCTGATACCACTTGTTACGTGGGATGGGTCGCAAACAGAGGACGCAAACATCCGGTGAACAAAAAAATGAGCGGATCGGTGCCGACGATTCAAGAACAAACAAAAGTGAAAATTACAGAAACGAAAATGCAGAAATTAAGAGTAACACGAGAATTACGTGCTTCGGTCCCGTTTGGGACATACTGCACGGCAAGAACACCCCTCACGCACACGTTTATTAATCCTCAAAGAAAACAATTACAACACAAGGGATCTGCCCCAACAGATCGAGATACAGAGAAAGAAAATATACAAGGTTACAACAAAACCGTAAAGAAGAACTCACAGTGCCGGGCATAAACTCGCCCGACGGTCCTGATCTCTTCAGTCTTGGCTGGATCTGGTTCGAGTGGACTCGCGGACGGGCCTTCGGAGTGCTGAAGCCGAGTAAGGCGCTGAAACGATGCTCCACCAGAGGCGACACACCAGCAGTGTGCCGCGGAGATCGTTTGCCGACGAGAATACCCTCCAAGGGTTCGAGTGCCAGGATCCGAGCAAGACGAACGCGCTATATTGACCAGGAAAAAAAATGAAACTGCTTCGATCTGAGGAGCCACATCGAAGGCGAGTCGCAGCAGGGGTGATTAAACCCCCTGCGAACGACGGTTCGGAAACATAACAGCCAGCTTCTCCAGGGCCTGCCACGAAGCCAGAAAGAAAACCGAACAGCCGCTGATGGTTCAGGCCGTTCAATCAGCAGGAACAGGTGGACGGCCAAGGATGAAAGGGCAGCAACAAAGATCAACGGCCACAAACCAAACGCAGCAATACACAGATTGCCAGCGTGGCAAAATAAACGCAGCAATGCAGAACAGAAAATAAAAACGGTGAAATATATAATGAAAATGAATTTAAATAAAAACAAGAAATACAGAATTAAATTTCATTAATTCACAGGGTACGCAGGTGACGTGTCTTACGAATATTTACAGCATGAAACCGGAGTGGGTTAACCTTGTATGGGGCGATGCCCTTGGGCTCCATTATTTCCGTCCTCCTTGATACATGTTGTTTTGTCGGTTGGCCTTCATGGCCCTTTGCCTCTTCCCTTCATAAATAAAAATGTTAAAGTTGGATGGATGGAAGATGAAGTTGAATCCATGGAATGGATAAAATTTAAATAACATTCATTCTAAAAATACATCCTTTGTGAATAATGAACTGAAATGAAGGGAATATTTTTTATCATAAAGAACAGGGAAGAAGTGATTGTTCTAGAGAATGTGGCTCCCTTAATATTACTATCTACATGTAATGTAGATTACATACATGATTTAGAAGACATGATTGATAATTTAATTTATTTTCTTAATCCAAGTCTTTGAATCTCACTAGAATTTCAAACATTTTCATCATATGATGAAATAGTATTAAGTTCCATCGAAATGAGGATGGAATTTCCAAATTTTGATATTTTCTTGGGAAATCTAGAGAAGAAGATTCTTTCTAATAACCATGTAATGGGGGAATCATGAATAAAATGATGTGGATTTAGCAAATTATTATTATGTGATAAAATATAGAAAGAATCATCCTTGGAAATACTAGAATGTCATAGGAGATTTTTATAAGTGAGAATAAATGGTTCATTGAGAAAATGAATGCAAGTGGAATAAACAAAATCAATGATGATCAGCCCTTCACCTGTAATGAAATGGGGAATTATTCAGGTCAATTTTTAAATTATTAATGTAATTTACAATAAAAGGATCAAGGGGATATGGACAAAATTATTAAATCACTATATATAAAATATATGTAAAAAATGATGTGGTGTCAGGTACCATAATAAAATAATTAAATTAAGAGAATTAATTATTTGATTTTAGATCCTAACAAACTTTTTTATCTACAAAATTTTCCAGGAAAATCAGATATTTCTATTTTAATTTATTAATGTTTATTTTAGTAAAAACTCATAATAGAAGTCTCATTACAACAAAAAATGTCAGTTAGTTTCGATTATGGAATATAAATGTTCCTTAATTTTTTACCTCAATAAAATAACTATGAATGATGTTGGTATAATCCTTTGTATTGATTGGCATCCAAAATATTAGGCTTGAAATTATTGTATGAAGAATGAAATTAAAATTACTGAGGATGATATAGAATAAGATATATCTAGAGATGATATTTCATCCTATGATTATTAACTTGATCAACAACCAATAGCTCTACTAAAAGAAATTATTTAGTATGAAGGGAAAACAACATCTATGGATGAGGAAAGATATCTTAAAATTGATATTGTAACAATTTTTTAAGAATACATTGAAATATTTCTTGAATAATTATGTAGAAACACCATAGAGCATGAATATGAGTTTATAAATGATTTAATCTATAATTCATGATCAATATCAAAAACTCCTTATAGAATTACCATTGTTGAATTAGTGGAGTTGAAGAGACAACTAGAGGAGATGATTAATAAGGGATTAATTCAGCCGTAGGGTTTCTCCATGGGGACCCCCTAGTGTTTTTGTTATGTATAATTATGGTTCCTTGGGGATGTGCATTGACTATAGTGAAATTATTACTATTATATTAATGATCAAGTAACTTATTCTTAGAATTAATGATTTATTTGATCATCTTTATTAATCTAAATATTTTTTTGAATATTGACCATTATAATTGGTATCGTAAATTGTGATTAAATAAGGATGATATTACAAAGGTTACTTTTTGAAAAAGGTACCGACATTACATGTTCACAGAAATTCCACTAGGATTGACTAATGCAACGTCTGTTTTTATGGATCTAAAGAAATAATTATTCAAAGAATAAATTGATGATTTTATTTTAGTATTCATTGATGATATTTTGGTATATTCTAAAATCTATGAAGGCCATGATAATACCTTGTATATTATTAATTAGGCTCTCAAATGGAATGAGGTATATAGTAAATTTATCAACTGTGATGTTTGGCTTCCTGGAATTTATTTTCTTGTCCATATTGTTTCTAAGGATGCTATCATAGTTGATCCCTCAAAGAAAAATAATGTAAAATAATGACCTACACCAATAAAAATTACTAAGGTATGTAGTCTTATTTGAATTGTAGGTAACTAATTGAATTTTATTCATAATTATTCCTAATTAGATAACCCATTAACTAATATCACAGATAAAGGGGTTATGTTTCAACTGATAAATAAAGTTATAGAATGTTTTGTTGAATTGAATGATAGATTATTCAATTGCCTAATTTTGAATTACGATCAGTAAATTATTGGTTTGTGTTATATAATGATGCGTTGATGAAAGGACTGGGTTTTGTGATTATGAAAAATGATAATGTTATGGAATATGCAACGAGGAAGATGAAGGCTCATGAAAAAAATTATCCAACACATTATCTTGAGTTCAAATTCTTAATATTTTCTACGATGATATAGAGAATCAATATATATGGTGAGAGATTTTATATATTTATTGATCACAATATATTGAAATACATCTCTACACATTATGAACTCAACATCAGACAAAAAATGATGGTCCAAGTTACTCATTGTTTATGATTTCACACAACTTTACAAAATAGAAATGTCAAAAAACATGTAGATTGAGAATGATCAAATGATAATGGATCTAGATAAGATGCATATTGTAATTTTTATGGATGTGGAAACATCAATAGTTTTTAAAATTATTTCAAAAATAATCATCACTCTATAAGATTAATATATTTCAATCTGATGATGATATTTTTTTAATGAAAATTATAGTCCTTAATGATGGATTATTGGAAGACTTGTTAATGCAGATGAATTTTAAAATTTGTAAAGAAGATATGAATCAAAAGAATAATTGAGATAAAAAGGGAACAATTAGATTATTCTCCTAGATAAAATACACCATGGGTATAACAAAAAGTATAGGTATCTATGTGATCATAGTAGGTGGGATAATATAAATTGGGAAATTACTAACTATGTGTCATGATGTAATGATTATCAATATGTGAAAGTTGAGAGACTAAATCCTTTAGGATTCAATAAATATCTTGTTATTTTTATATGGATTAGGGATGAAATAACAATGCACTTTGTCACTATATTACCAAGGATATAAATAATTAATGATGTAATATATGTTAATATTGGTCGACATACCAAATCTACACATTTATGATCTACATGGGGAATTTTTCACTGTAAGGCCAAGAAATAATATATTTTAATGAGGTTATAAGAATTCATGGATCACTTATATCGATTGTTTATGATTTAAATCCCCTTTTAAAAGAAAAAATATTTATTATTTTTCATAATCCTTTGGATATTTAGCATCATATGAGTTCTATTTATCACCCTGAATACAACATAAATTATAAAAGGTCTATTCAAAAAATTTACAACATGTTCAGATCATGCTCACATGACATTCAATGTATATGGGATCAGTATTTACCTTTGGTGGAATTTTCTGTAATTAATAGATTCAATTCTAGTATTGAAATTGACCCATATGAAGCATTATATTGAAATAGATTTGGAACTCAATCTTGTTGGAATGATGACGGTGAGAAGAAACTTATAGGCCACAAATTTATTGAAGAGATAATGAAAAGGGTAAATAGTAGTCAAGATCATTTTAAATATACTCAAAGTAGGAAAAATATTTATAATGAAAAATAGAGAACATGTTTGGAATTTCAAGTGGATGATCAAGTATTTTGAGGAGTATAACCATGTCAGGGTTGTCTTAAGGTTCAATAAGAATGGGAAACTAAACCTCAGGTACATTAGACCATTTGAAATTCTAGAATTAATTTGTGATGTATAATTACAATAAGAAATGCCGCAAAGTCTCTCCTAAGTTCATGATGTGTTACAAATATCATTATTAAATAATTACATTCTAGTTCCAATGACTGTACTCACAAATGAAGATGTATAACTATAACTGGATTTTTCATTCTGTGAAGATCATAATGAAATTCTTGACACAAGAGAGAAAATATAAAAAAATGGACAAATTGATTGGTGAAAGTGCTTCTGGGAAACCATAAAATAAAAGAACTAGCATGGTAACCTGATGTTTTTATGAATAATAACCTCCAACATCTTTTTAGAGGGAAATATTCATGAAACATTTTGAGGATGAAATTTTTGAATGAGGAAAGAATATAAAAAATAAATATTTTACGATATTTATCATCTTAAATAAATTCAATTAATTTAATAGCTTAAATTAAGAAAATTATTTCATATATTATAAATCAAATTCAAAAACATTTAAAGCACAAAAAAAATAAATGATGAATTAATGAAATAGGAGGCTTTTTCTAGAAATTAAGGAATAAGTAACAATTAAATAGTAACATGAACTTTTGAATTGTACTATGATCCTTAAGAATAGTAATTTTTACAATAGAATAGTATCCTAACATATGAATGTATAATTAAAATTCATTCTTCTTATAATTGATAATATTATAAAATTATATCATAATATATTTAAATATCTTTTTTGAAAAAGTTAAATTAATTATTGGTATTTTAATAAAACATAAATGTTTATTTACAATTTTATAATTAATATAAATATTGAAAATGAAAAATATTTTCATAAAATAGAATCATAAATTAATATATTTCTCATAGAATTATAAAATAATTTTATTTGAACATAATTAATTTATTAATGTTTTATTAAATCAATTATAATTTTAAAATTGTTATTTTTCAATTAAATGATTATTTATTTAAAATTTAATTTTATAAAATAGGAAAATTATATACATTAAATAGAATTAATTTTAAAATTCTTTTGATTGAAAAAATATTAAGTTGAAGTTCTTTCATTTTTCTAAATTAGTTGAATTCCTGATGAATATTGAAACTATAATTTTAATATATAAAATAAATATATAAATTATTGAGTAATATATGATTTATGGATGATTTAATCTCATAATCATGATTTTTACTAAAATATTTTAATATATTAACGGATTATAATCAAACTATTCATAGTCTTGATCCAAAAGAATAAACAAATGAATTAGATAATGAAATAAAGCCCTATCTTACATTATATATACCACCCCTCACCACCTCTTCTCCTCATACCAACAGATCAATTAATGTAGTCCAATTTCTACCAAATCCCACTATAAATCCACTCCACAATGTTTATTTTTTCTATTCTCATATATTAGATTATTTTGATTTTCTTTAAGAATATTTTCAAGGATAAGTATTCATGGGGTAAAATCCCATTTTGTTATTTTAATTTTCATTCCATTTATTTTCATTTCTTATCGTCTTTTCACCTCCTCTATCCAAACCTGAACGATAGCACCATTTTCATATATATGTTGTAATTTTATTATATTAATGGTATATTTATCATCAAAACCATTCTCCTCTTCCTTTAATTCTAAAATTGAATACATCGTCCATGATGTGTTGATTTACCACCATCGTGGATGATGTATTTTCATTTTTCCATTAATGACTTCAAGGATGGTAATAAAAACAATATAATGGTTAAAAATTTTATTATGTATATGAAAACATATTTATTTTTCTTTAACTAGTATAAATACATAAAATTAATTATAAATAAAATAGTTTTTGTTGATCAAAAAATGACAAAATAATATAAACAGATATCATTAACATTTTATCTAATGAATCATCCTCATATCTATACAAAATGATATATAAGACAATTTAATATTCTATAATTCCATTAATAACATATAATTTCTATTCTAGATAACTATTCCCATTTTACATGATCTTCCATAAAAATTTACAACTGAACCCATCATGAACACTAAGGAAATGAACAAATCAGAAATACCAAATTGAATCTTATAACTCATCAAAAAGTCCATAAGTAAACTAGATAGAATTATATTAAATAGAATAAATGTTTAATATGTTCTTATTAAATTATAAATGAATCTGATTTTATTTTCTAGGAAATTAATTACCTGTGTATACCACTTTAGATCATAATGTATGGGATTCTTTAAGAAGATCAATATTTCATTTGGGTTACACTTTTTCTCTCATTACAACAATATTATTCATTATTATTACATAATTTTTCAATATTTAATTTATATGTTCCAAACAAATGTATCTTGGTCTTTTCATCTTTTTTGTGGGGAAATATATGTTTTAAAAGCCTCTCTTTTTGATTCCTCACAATTTTCATGCTCGAATTAATGAAACATCCCTATTTCTATCACATTTTCAAGTACAATCCATAATCTATCTTAAGAAAAATATATTTTTCTTAAAACACTTTTCTTATGATGAAAAACTATCTTACTATATTTCAATATTTATGCAAACAATTACTAATTTCTCCATTTATATACTAATTAATATTTATCCTTTAGTTGAATTGAAGATTCTTTTTTCAAAAGATTTATAAAAAATATTTTTACATGTTTTATCTTATGTTGGACATCATTTATCATGTTCAATAAGTAATTAACTATATTAATGTCTTAGAAGGATTTTATTCCATTATTACACTAAACCCATTATGACATTTATTTTATCCACATATTCCTTTTCTATGGTGTATGTATAAATTCCATTTATTTATGATAACAGTTCACTAAATATTTCATTAAATTTACATATTTCTCATATCATTGATATGATTATTTCCCTAAATGTATTCCAGTTTAATAAATGGTGTTCTTATTGTATTTTTTCATACGATTGAATCTATGTATGAATAATTCATTGTTTTTTTAGTGA
The DNA here is from genome assembly GCA_963277665.1 of Viscum album. NCBI lineage: Eukaryota > Viridiplantae > Streptophyta > Magnoliopsida > Santalales > Viscaceae > Viscum > Viscum album. Next base: position 572,683,815 of record OY728161.1, on the reverse strand, counting down.
TAGGTGTCCCCCCGATATAGATATCCCCTCGATTCATCACCAAGTCTCACGAGACAAAATAGTTGGCGAAAACCCTTCATATTTGTTTCCACGAGGAATAATATAGTTTTTATCCATATAAATAAATTTTCATTGTAGTGTAATTTTTTATTTTCTATATACATGATGTCCAACTATTAATAATTCTCTTCATCATGAACTATGTTATTAACTTCCATGATATTTTCACTGTGAAAAAGAATATTAATTCATTTTATTTATTTATAACTATTTGCATATGTTTTTCAATTATTTACCTTCCATAATACCTAGGACTTATTGAATTTTTTTCACTTATTATTTATTCATTCAACCCTTGCTGATAATTTGATATCACACATTTATTAATTATCGTATACCATGTTGTGAATATAAAATCATTGAATAAACTATATGAACATGTTTATTTTATTTGTTAAATGTATAATTACCCATGTAATTAAGGAAACATTTATTTATCTAGTTTCTTTATACCTTTAATATATTTGACTTTTGTTTCTTTAATATCTTGTATCTATTCCATTTTAGTAAAATGATAACCAACTTTGGGCTTCTGGGTTCAGGGTTGTTACATTAACCCTTGTTATTCATAGTGAATGAAAATGAAAAGATTTTAAAAATTAAAACCAAAATAAAAATTATATCTATGGAAGAAATATAATTAATGTATTCTTACACTAAAAATAATACACTTGGTAAAAATAAATCATTTTTTATGAATTATAATGAAATCGGTATTTCTCTATTACCAAAAAGATGTTTTACTTATCCTATGATAAATTAACTTCTATATTCGAGTATATTTTCTTTAGAATTAATGTATGAAAAACAACTAGAATATAATATTCTTGACATAGAGTTATTGAAATTTAATTCTATAACATTCACATTTTAATTTTCTGAATGTTTCACATTGAGATCATTTCTCAGTAGTAGATTCCAATCACTAAATTTATTGATTATTTTGAATGAATCCATAATCTATAAATAAAAAATATATATGGGTGAGTATAATGTATTATAACATTTCACCATGTATTTTAAATGAAATTACTCCCACTAATAATGAAAACCTCAAATGTCACATATTTTAGTGATCCAATATCCACATATTTATAGTTTAACCTAAAACATATTCCATGAATGATTTAATAAAAGAAAAATTAGTGGAACATTGTGTATGAAGAACATATCAATGAATAATTCACTTTTACCTACATATTTATTTCTGTATAGATGATAATACAATGAAATACTTCTTTGAAAAAACAACCCTAGTTGAATGATTAAGAATTTGAAAAGTGTTGTTTATTAAAGAAGTGCACACATATTTTTTAGGGGATTACTATTTAAATTCTTAATAAATTAATAAGTATAATATGCATATTAAATTCATAAATACTATATTTTAAAAAATATTTATCATATCATGTTTTAAATTATTTTGTCAATGCTATATTCTACTGATTTAGTATTGGAATCCCTATTTCATCTAACAGATTAATGTCCCCAAAATACATTATTGTATAACTATTTACTAAAACCCCCAATTTTGTGTTAGTCACCCGGAAAACGGTGCCAAAAATATCCATATATATATAATGAATCCTTCAAAAAAGTTACATGGACATTTTAGTTAACCTTATAGAGTTCTATGAGATTTAAAATAGTAACATGATTAATCATAGACAACTGTATAAAAACCCATAACCTTTCTTGAACAAGGAATATGATAATAGGTTTGTGTGTAATATAACCCCAATTCAATCTACCTGGTGAGACTTTACTAAAGTGAAAGTTCATTTCATGGTATATCTAACACCAAAAAAATCAAAAACACTATTAAAAAAATATTCCAAAACAAATTACACAAAAAATTGATGTCAATGAAGATTATAAATAAATTTCATGGAAGAGTACCTAGAATGTAATTTAATTATTTTTTTCTTTGAAGAAATTTATCACATTAAAATTTAAAATATAATATTAAGATTTTATTAAAAAATTACTAATATATATATTAAAGGATGAATATAATAAATAAATACTTTATTTATTTTTAAAAATATGAGAACCCAATATAAAATTATTCGTATTTTATTGAAGAATGGAAAAATAAGTTTTATAATCCCTAAAATTTATAATTTATAAAAAATATGAATATTATAATCAAAACTATAAAAAAACATGAAAAATTTATACATGTTCTATTTTACAAATAATAATCATATTTTCAGTCATAAAATATAACTGATAGTCATCTGAGGTAGACCCAATAACATATTGTATTTTATGATATGATATTAAATCATAAAATATAACTCATTCAATCACTTACAATAAGTGATGTCATGAATCTCCAACTGTATTTAATGATATTGAAGATATTGTAAATACACATTGACCCCCTATTTTTCTTAAACCAATAACTAAAATGGATGTTACAATTTCCCTATTCTAATATATTCCATAGTTCATAACTATTATATGTTGATACATCGTACATTATTATATAGAAAAATAATGTATTAAATATAATTGAAATAGAATAATTTATTCATATAATATTATATTATATGGCTACATAGAAATTATGATATGTATTAAATCAAATAACAAGTAGATTAAACACATTGAATCCTTGTATTATATGCCTCTGATACAACTAATGTGATTTTGGAATCATCTAGTAACCATTGGTAGTGTAAATCACCCATCAAGAAGATGGATCTATATTTATGTTATGAAATTTGAAACTGTAAATAATGAATAATTCACATGTAAATCATTGAATGTTACCTCCAATCATTGTATATGGTGGAGAATGTGTGATGATGATCACTTATTATAGAAAATGGATCGTATGAGTACACTGGGAGGGGTGTTATTTAGTATAGGATTTCTTTTTGAAATTTCTTTTTATTTTTTGAAATAAAAATATCTATATTATTAGAGAATGAAAATATCACTAGAATGTTTATCTCTCAATAATTCATGAAAATGAAAAAAAATAATGAAATCGTGGACCTTAATGGTTTTTTAAATGGGTTTCCCATAATTTTTTTTCCTACCCTTTATCACAGAACGTTAATATATTATATTCATATTCTAAACAACATGAAAATAGCCAAATTATAATATGTAAAGAATAATCACCATTCAGCTATGGATTCCCAACATCCTAATACTAACATTATATTCTATCCCACTAGTCATACATACCATCTCGCTAGTTACATTGGATCATAAAAATGAGAAAGATCAATTAAAGAATATATTTTCTATAGTAACTGGTGAGGATTATTCTTAAAGATTTTTTGGAATATTAATGATAGTATAGTCACATGTTTTAGCATCTAATGTAAATCGTTTTCATACTTTATAATATCAAATACCATTTCACTATATTCTTGATCTCAAATAGATATTTATTATTTGATCAAAATTAAACCAATAACTATCTCTTCTTCATGTCGATATATTTCTCTCTCACACGTACACAAGATTTTGAACAAAACACTTATTTTCTTATTTGCAATCACATTATCAAATTATTAATATAATATTTAAATAATATTCTATTTAAGATAATTAAATGGATCTCATTAAAATATTATTTCATAAAAGAAAACCAGAAAGAATTTAGGGTCTACAAAAAAATGGCTATAAAATTATCATTTTTGGTGTCTAACTACACTCTTCATACTGTATAATAAATATCTCATTCTGATGATTCTTTTCTAAATTATTTAAATAAAATACAATAAACTCCCCTTGAATGTATAAATCATATTTTCAAGATTCTTGTTTATGATTTATATCTTACATTAAAGACCTAGAATTTCCGTGTATTTTGTTTTAATTAAAATCCAATTTTTAAGAGTCCAAAAAAATTAACGGCACGTGGTTTCGAGGCTTGGAGCACCCAAAATGAATTTCTGATCATTTGTTCAGGTATGTTTAGTAAATGTGCAAAAGATTTTTATAACATTTGAACTGGTGCTCAGAATTGAAATTCTAGGGAACCGTTGAGCTTGCAGTGCCGATTTTCGGTTAAGGAGACTTTCACCTTGACGATAGTTGGTCGAGGGTGAAAGATAATTTTTGTGTTTTTCATGGAATTAATAAAATAATATAAACACACATTTTATTTTATTTTGTTGTAACCACCCTATTGTGTATATTATTTGGTGGGGACCACCAGAGCACAAAACCTCCAATGTTTGATTTAAGAGGTGGGTACCACCCGAACCTATTAATGAGGGGGAGATCTCCCAGCTCCCTCTGTAATGTCGAAAAACCTCTTGAGCCTCCTCCACATTAATTAAGCCAATGCACCAGAATTATTTATGCTAACCTATTTGATTAATTAACCCAATTTAAAATTGAACTAACAATTAAATTGGGTGAAACATTTCACATTTTAGATACTTTTCAAATTTTGTGGTATTGGGAGAGGAGAAATATTGGGAGAAAGCTCTCCAACGAAGAATGTTCCACCAACGAAGAATGCTCTGCCAATGAAGAACGTCGACCTTGACTTCGACATTCTTCATCCGGACTTCTTCCGAAGTGGGGTGTCTTCATATGTGAGAAATTTACATTTGTATTTCCTTCTCATGCCAACATCAACGAACAACCTAAGGTATGGGTTTAGTGTGAATGATTATATATTTTCAACCATGTTCTTCCCTTCTTAAACAAGTAATTTGGATCAACCTTCTAATTAGTTGAACCACATATGTTTTCTTTTCCGGGTTTAGAGAATAATCATTGTGGGAGGGTTTGATGTTCTTCTTTCTTGTTCTTGATGATCCATATGCTACCACCATAACGTGGATGTACGAACCAAACAAACATGGCCCGACCTCTCCGGAAATCTTTTGATGATTTTTGGAGTTGAACACGAAAAAGGCAATGATGTAATGACACCGCCCTGTGGCCACCGCCACCGCATGACCTCCGCGATCCACCATCCGCCACTCGCGGCTCCGCCATCCGCAGTCGTCGTCGCCGTCGTCCGTCATGCCACCGATGCTATCCGCCGAGCTATCGCCACCGGACCATCATCCTGTGGCTAGACAGGCCCCCCGCAGAAAATCTTCTTACCCACGGTCGGACCACTGATCCACGAACATTCCACCTAACTGCGGTCGGACACCCGAACCACAGCCGGTCGACCGTCCTCATGGCCGGACCATTCCCTGTGGCCGATCCGCACACCTCGGCCGCTCCGCCACCCATGCAGTTAGTCTGCCGCCCTTGCGGACGATCCATGCCTTACGGCCGGTCCGCGATGTCACGGCCGATCCACGCCCAAGCAGTACCTACAGCTGGTATGTTCCCTCGTAGTAACCCTCGACCGAGCCACCCTCGTGGCACCCTTGTGGCTGGTCCACGCCCTTTCAGTACCCACAGCCGGTCCACCCCTCGTCTGAGCCGCCATCGAGCCAGCCTCACGGCCCTTGCGGGTCGGGCTGTGCCGACCTGAACCGGACCCAGGCCCACTATGACCCAGTTACATTCTTTTGACTGTAATGTTGGCACAAGAAGTTCATTTGGAAAATCGTCATTTGCGCTATAAATCTTGGTGCGAGATTGTCTCATTCAGTGATACTCCACTATGTTTTGGATTAATATGGGGAATGATCATGATGGATTGTGCACGAATCCAACAGGTCCCCAGGGACTAAAAGGCTAATAACTCACAGACCGGGTGTCCGATTGATGCGCCGCCAATTATATTGACACCCCTATGTCATAACAGACCATTGAGAAAATTATTCATGGGACTTAGTGGAAGTTAGAGTATTGATCTGTGGCTTGGGAAGCTGTTTAACCAAGCGTGATACGTAAAGAACCCTGCGATTGTCTAATACTAGACGACTGGTGACTGTTTCACCATGGAGTGACTCGACTGGGCCAATGGGGAGCACCTTGGTGATGTATACGACACATATTGGGGAGCACCTTGGTGACGTGGAATACTGACGATACTCGATAGGAGGAGTACCTCAGCAGGCTACGAGGGGGAGCACCTCTTTGTGACGCGGAAGACCCATGGTGGGGAGCGCCTCTGTGTGACACGACATACCCACTTTACACGATATGAGGAGTACCTAACCAGTCAAAGGATAGTGGGAAAAGCCTCTTTCTGACATGACAGGCCCACTGTACTCGATAGAGGATGAGTTCTCCAGCAACCGAGGTGTTCGACGTTTTGACTGGGAATGTTACTTGATACTATCTCTATAATAAATCATCGTGTGAGCTGAGTCAGAACCTTTTTTCCTCATTATTGAGATGGATTATATGATAACATAGGAATATTTATGGGAATATACCTATTTATGATTATCTATTGAATTCATACTTTTTTTTATCCTTGTTGAATTTTGTGAGACCTAGTGCGTCTCGAGGTACTTACTCAGTATCGTTATACTCACCCCTACACGGTCTATGCCCGCACCTTGTGGTGTTGGATGCAGATGATGGATAGCGCTGACTAAGGCTAAGAGTACCAGGACTGAATGGTACCTGGATGTGGACCATTCGATGTGTCTGTACGCAGTGGAGATGGGTGGATGTTGAGTGATGAGGAGGCGATATGTACCTACCCTTCAGGTAAGAACCTCAGAGAATGATCCAGTAGTTGTATCATCTTTTTCGTCAGTTGTATTGTATCATAGTTGTAATTGTACTTTCTAGTTTGGCTTGATTCTGGCCCCTTTTACTTACTGCACTCAGTCTGTTTACAGTTCAATTTACTTTTCTTCTTATCTAGCTAATTTCATGGTTATGTGTTCTTACAGGTTATAAAGGCAATGCCTTCCCATTTTTAGGGAATATGCCTATGGTGCTAGTCACCCTACCCTAGCCTATGGAAGGAGGGATTGGGGTTAGTCATGCCACGAACCCCGAGGAAGGGACATGACACTAACAATACTAATGGATAAACTAAGATTCATTAATTTTCACTTATTTGAATCCATGTGACAAATCTCAACATTCTATATTCTTCAATCAGCTCACGTTATGACTAGGATTTCTAATCTTCATTTAAAATCATCTAAAAAACTCAAAAAATATCAACTCAACATTGTAAAGTGATTTATGATAACAAAAATAGAAAACACATCCTCCCTTTGACATTCTAGATTTAGTATTTGGAGCTTTATAACAAATAGACTCTTATTCAACATGGATTATAATTATTATTTTTATCACATAACATATAATGATATTCATTATTTGGTTATTATATTTTATTTATATAAATCTATTCTTAATAAATAGGTTCATTTTTAATTATTAAGGATCAAATTTGGCATCATCAGGTTTTGTTTTCTAAAGAATATTCAATTTTTAGAGACATTATATAATCACAGTATAAAATCAAAATTTTTATTAGGGTTGAAGAAATATTAATGGTTTTTAATTTCATACACTTAGATTATATTTCTATTGAAATTCATAATATTTGGAAGAAACATATCTTCAATGCTTCGATGGGTTATTCATAAAGATTAACTCTTAATATCCATAATGGCTTATGTTTAGTGAAGTCTTACAATAATACCACAAAGACATACACTATTTCTCGACGAGTTAATTCAAACATTTTATGCTTCATTCTTAGTAAAACCATTATTAAATTATACCCCCAAGGATTTTTCAATTTTCATATAATAACCTAAATTAATATGATATAATAAACTCTTGTGATGTTTTTCAGAAATTCTTGGTGACTTTGAACCCTCACCGAACATCTTAAAAAATTATTCAATCCTGATTAACAATATCAAAATCATTACAATCAAAAATATCTAACAAACCAATAATTTTTTCAAATAATGGTTTCCAATAAATTCAACGAATCAATAAAATAATAAAATAGAATGCTACAACATCATCAATGTATAAAAATAATACATCCTAACTCTAAGGTATTATAATCAAAATTATATATTTATTAATTATTAACATAAGTATGTAATGAGATTATGGTGACCCTAAATAGTGTATCTTAATAGAATTACTATGTTCGATATAATTATAACTAGGTTGAAAGGAATCTAATTTAATGAAAATATGAATAGGATCCTATGGGATGCCTTTAGAGGCCAAAAGTTCTTCAAATTTATTACCCTCATACTAAGTAAGTGAGATGATTATTCAAATATCAAGGATGATGATATACCCCAAAATATAATAAGTAATCATCCATTATGTATGTAATAATCATTCAATGAAGTTTCAAGTAATATCTTGTTCATTTCCACATCACATAGGTTGATTTTATATAGCATACTGATGAAAATATCATTATGAATAACATAATATTCTATGCTAAGTGAGTTTCATTCGCTAAAAATGAATATAATCAATGATGAAAAATCATCATTGATCTAAAATGATCCCACTTCCACATCTCATACTATTTGACCATACCCCATGAAAATTTATCATCATATAAGAAAATAACTTCCTCCATGTCCCCTAAATGTAGTTTAAATCATTGGACATGTCAAAGGGTTCATCTAAAAAATCTGGAACAGACATTGGAAATAAAAGGATTGAGGGGAGATGAAATTTTTCATGGAAACATCAGTGATTTATTATAGTACATTATATTACAATACTAAAATAATCATATATGAGTATTAGATCCCAAAATCATAGTGAGGCATCTTCATATACCAAATACATGTCATGATATTCCAACTATACGAAGTCATAAATAGAGACAAAGCCTATATTTCACTAATCGAATATGATATTATATACTCAAAAATATTAAGAGAACAATGAATACCTATGTTAGTTACTAATAATTCACTTCTGAAGTTTACCTAGTCCCATATCATAAAAATATGATCACTTAACCCCACATTCACATGAATGCAAAAATAATATATAGACAATGGATCCACGTCTTTATGCTGGATATTATATTCAATAGTGATGGCCCAATTTTTGATCCACAATATAAGTTAACTAATCATAGTTAGGATATTAGATATATATTGAAACAATTCCCAATGGACAAAATTATGAGACACAAGATTTATTTTCCTATAATAACTCACATAAGAGAGTCTTAAACTGGAGGAAGGGAAGGATATAAAAACTTCATCCTGAGCTATTTTTATAGAATAAGTAATGATTTTATACTATTCATCTATGATATAATCTATAGGTATTTTTCCCATTAGATGCTCATTGATGGTATGTCTAACTTGTATTTTAATATTAATTTATGTGTAATAGACATCTCACATGAAAAAGCATCATGTACAATGAATACAATAGATTAATTGACTATAGAAATGTTTCAAAACCATAAGAGAAGGATCTTCACATGTAATTTACAATTTATTTATTCAAAAATATTTAATTACCAAAACTTGTTATTCTATAAGCATTTAATATCTGGTTAACAAGATAATATTGTACTATTTTTCACTATAGGATCCAAGTAAAAAATCCCATTAGCTGTTATTTACATGTGCACCAAAATATTACAATATCCCCATAGAATCACATGATTCTAGCATGACTGATCCATATCTCTTGTGTTGTTCACAGTTGTTCACAGAATAATTATTCTTAAATGTTTATGAAATATTTACATTAACATGATGGATATAGAGAATAATAAGGGCCAACACATTCATAATACAAAAATTTCTCCTTTGGGATTGATAGAGTAACTTTTTATATATTGTGTACAATAAGAGTTACTATAGAATGTGATGTAATTATATAATTATTATAGATGGATAAGGGTTGGATTATGGTATACAATCCACCTTCCAAATCAATTATTCTATGTTGACCTCACATCCATTATTAATTATAATCACTTGACATGCACAACACATGAAAATAAATAAATACCATTTATCCCATTTTGTATTGTACAATTAGACTTGGTTTTCATTCACCTATAGACATTAAACAATCATTTAATAATAATGATATATTTAATAAGTATGTTTCATTTCATTATTCATGAATAAATATAATATAAAATTTATTATATTTTCCAAACCATTTAAACAAATATTTATTATTACTATTTAAATCACTTATTTTTTCAACTAACATTTTGAATAAATTATTCCGATCAAACAAACATTCATAAATATTATATTTTATATCTTTTATAATTAAATAATTCAATTTAACTGATATATTCAATACACATTGTGTGTTAACCTCCAAAATTAATTCTCCATAACATTAGGCATACTCGTCTAATGTGTAGTGTAAGAATATAACAATATACCAAGGTCTTTGTAGAGGCAGATGTGAATGTTATTATGATATTCAAACTTCCATTATTGATTACTAGGTAATATAATCCATGAAACATTATATCTCAAATTATGTGGGTTTCATGCTGGTGTCATCAACCTAAATGCTAAATGTCCATTTTTATGACTTTCTTGAAGTGAACTCATCCATTTTTCCTATGGATTTATATATGATGTTCCATTCCAATAAAAGGTGTTGAGGTATCAACATCCATCAATGGATATAAGGTATAAATCCTTTCTCACATTATCCATTAATTCAATTTCACTTGGTATGTACACAACACATTCTACCACTCCAAAAGAATATTTCATCATCGTTTTCATCAATTCCTCAATATACATGAGACATATTATTCTTTAATGGATATACTAATGTATAAGGATCAATACACTTGTTCTCCTATAAGAAATTCTAAAATCACATGGAAATGTGTAATTCTTATTAATGGTTACTTTATCATAACTTTATGTCTTATATATTACCACTGGAGAAAACCATGAGAATGTTTCCAAATGTCTTATGAACTTCCTATCCCTGATATATTTTATCAAATGTTTTCTATAAGACAATATCGTATAGACATAAAGTTATATTAAGGAATGATTTTGTTCAACCTTTTGATTATAATAATAATAGGGAACTATGATGACCTTTTAATGTAGTATATATTATTATGAAATCATCACATAGAAATTTCGTGTAGATGAACAGTTTTTACGAAATTGGAAAATTTCAGTAATAATGAAAATATGTAATCTCATACAAAGAATGTCAATTATTTGGAACCATCTAATACAGAATCCAACTATCACTAGTTCCATTTGATAAAAAAATTCAACACCCAAGCTCTAATATCATACTCAATCTACTACTAGGATAAATCTATCATCAAGGTGTCTACCATATTTTACCATGTGGATACTATTCTCACCACAACATCCACATGTTGAGAAAATGTACAACAATATATGAATCTTTAGAAGTATGTTATTTTCATTTTGGTGTGGCCTAGCCTCTATGAAGAGATCCACCACTGAAGTGTTATCATAATGAACTATGAGATATTCTTGACTGATTGGAACCACAATTTCCTTTTATAAAAATTCATGAATCCAAATTGATTACTTGGACACATCAGAATCCAAAAGATACTCAGTAACAACATTATAATGTGCAACAACTATCTTCATTGAACTCTTCAAGCTCATGGATACTTTTCTGAGACAAAAAAAAATATCCATAATGTGCCATCAAATCATTCTATTTATAACCCTTGATGATTATCTCTTCATATCCTCCATGCACCAAGTGAATATCTATAGTTCAGATAATAAAATTATGTATAACATTAAGATAAATCCATTGTTTTTATCCTGTATATTATTTGTATCTTTGTACCATGATAAATGTATAGGAATAAAAAAGACTCATTCATAAAATTGAATATATTATAGATCATATTGTTGAAGTTTATGGGATTTTATTCATTAACTTGTTTCCTCTTTCTGTGAGAATTAATTTTCATGGAAATCGTTATACCATGTGATATTAGAACCAATCCCTTCTTGGATTGTTTCATATTGAACCTATTAATTATCTAAACAATGTATGTGACTTATCATAGTCCAAGAAACCTCTGGGATCTATAACACCTAATAATCATCCCAAAAATATAGGCTAAATCAGTTATCTCCATCATGGAGAAGAATTTTATTGACCATAAATTAACCTCTTGTAAGGATGGAATTTCCCTTCCAATTAGAAATAATCATTCTAAATATAATATAATGAAAAAAAATTACTCCCATTAATCCCTTTCTGAACACATTGATCACATTCATTTTTAATTAAACCAAATTATTTTATGGATTAATCAAACCAAATATACCATAACTTAAATTCATGACTAAATCCTTAAATGGATCTCTACAACATGAATACCTTGTTGGTATTTAATGGAGTCAAAACCATTCAAATTGTGTCATTTAAGCATCATATTGAATGTTCAAATTAGTTAAAGTAGTTTTGAAATCCATTTTCCAAATATTATAGTCATGGTAAGATATTATGGAATGAAAAATATTGATATATTTAAATAAGGAAACTAGAGAAACAATTTCAACATAGAATTTTTTTTGACATTGTAGAAATGATTTGGCCACCGATTGTGATTTATAGTTTTTATCACTACCATTCATGTATAGATTTCTCTTGAATACCAATTTACTATGAATATGTTTTAAATCAACATTAATATTGATTAGATCCCATACATGTTTTTGATACATGTAATCCATCGTATAATTCATGGATTTTATGTATATTATTGATTCTTATCACTATACTACTTCTTTAGAAGAGGGGGATCATTATTTTCACCAATAATGAGTCATCATCATCTATTCTTTGAATATAATATCACTATATTTCTCATACCACTATGTAAATCATCTGCAATACTTGTGTTTTAGTAACAACATATTTCGCAGTGGCTTTTACAATATGTTCTTGACCTTCTCTTTGGTATCTAATTCGTCAAATTTATTAATTTCTATCTTGATCCTACTATAATCCATTATTATATTCTACCTTTTATAAAAATATGGCAAATCTTATGATAATCACTTTCTTGTTTTTATTGTTTTAAAGATATTGTCCCTTTATTTTTTTGGGATACCCTATATGTTACAATTTGTTCCATAGGGTGCTTGTTTTCTTCTTGATCTATCCTTTTTAGACACCTCCAAACCCCATGTATGAACCTTTAATAAACATGATTCTTTACACTCTATAAATCTAAGAGAATATCATTTTCCACTTTATTTGGTACTTACTTGAGTATGTCTTATTTCATCTATAATGTATATCCCCAAAATTATAATGGATGACTTGTGTGACTCATCATCAACCATACCATGTATAGTAGTGTAGGGTTACTCCTTTCACTAACACCATTCCACTGTGGTGTATAATGTTTAGTGAGTTAGGATATAATTGAATCACATTAATAAATTTTTATAATGTCTAGTTTAAAATATTCACCAAATCGATCCGATCAATGTTTCTTTATATTTTAACCAAATGATTCACAATTTCATTCATTAACTATTTGAACATAGAAAATGATTAATAATTATACCTCATCATGTACATATAAGAATACATGCCTAATACATCGATAAAAGTAATAATGTATGATATTTCTCCAGTAGAATCTACATGAAATGTTCTGCACACATCATTGTGTACCAAATCAAGAAGTTATGTGTCCCTTTCAACTTGACCATTGAATACTGGTTTTATCATCATTAGATGAAAAACTTTGTTCCATATTTCAAGTATTTTAAACTCAAAATGGTCTATGTATCCACATTTTTTGAGATTTTTCAAATGCTTCTCATTTACATGACCAATGTGGTGATTCCATAATTGTTAGTTAAATGATTCATCCATATTTATTTCATTATCAACTTCTAATATTTTGTTATTGTAATTTAGTACATAAAAAATCAAAAATTATATGTTTCATAGCATAAAAGATGCTATTATTATAAAAATCATAATCCTTATATCCAAATCTAATGATGAATCTATCAATTTATAAAAATTTAATTGGAAAATTGTTCTTTGTATAAATAGGTATAAAATAAATATTCATAAAAAAATTGAAATATGTTTAAAATGTGAGATGGTAGTCTCTAATACCTATATCATCCATCCTTACTCCTTTAGTGGCATGTAGATCAAAATCACCTCTAGAAACCATTTTAAATATACGTTGTTCTTATTTTTGGATATAAATTTTTTCCCCATAGGTAACAAATAATAAGAAAATATTTTTTATAGGAATGTTACTCTCAATAATGAATGCACTTAAATCTTCCCCCTTATTATTTTTATGGGTATGATTCCTCTAATAATGGAAATAGTTTCTACATATAATGCATATCGCATAATGTTCATTTCATTTCCTTTGGATATTATTCATTTTCGAAGGATTGTGCTCTAGATCATTAGAAATTGAATGAGTAATTCACCCACTTTCCTTGTACGTCATATTCATATTCACTGTAAAAATTGTGGGATTTTCATGACCAATGAAATTATCAAATTAAAGAATAAGAGTTAGAATTAATGAAATTGTCTTAAACAATTTCTCACATTATAATTCAAAATAATAAATGATAATTTTTTTGGGAAGTGAGGGTATAATGACATCGATGCATATCTCATTAGGGATATTAAACCACTTGTTTTCAAAGAACTCAATATAGATGATCATCTCGAATACTTGTGATCCATTAGTCACTGAATCTTCACGATTTCAGAGGAATTATACATTGGAGATATCATGTATCTCATTTCATAACATTCTTTGATAGAGATCCTGAAGGTGAAAAATGAATTTATACACATCAATATCCTCATATTTGATTAGAATATCATTATACATGGGGGGTAGCATGATTAATTGGATGTTGATTAGGTAATTTTAATGCCTCAAATAAATATATACGTATTACACACTATCCACTATATCAAATGACTTTGGAAGTGAGATTTTCAATACATATAATTTCAATTCAGAGAATATTATAATTCATAAGATCTGATACTATTCATTGAAATATTCTCCAGGGGGAAGGTTATCCTTCTCTTGTATGGATTGAAGTTATATTTTCAAATATGGTTGAATTTCAAATTTTTAAAATTTTTAAAATTAACATTTGAAAATCTTTACTTGTATAAATAAAAAATTATACTAATAAATTTAAATTTAACTTAATTACACTAATATACCACTATTTTATGGCAACTAATATCACCCACAATGAGTTTAAAAATATCTTATCACATTGAAACTCTAGTGTAAGGAATCCATATTCCCATTCCTATAAACTAAACAGGGTCCTAACATGTTATTTTATGGGTTTGAGGTGGGTGTGACTATCCAACTACAATAACTCATAGTTACTTGTTCCATTTAGTGTACTCTACAATCATAAAATATTAAATAAATATTTCCTCAACCCTAGACACTTAGTTAGAGTATGTCATTCTTGGGAAATCATCCCTTTAAAAAATTAATGTTAAAACATCCAAAATAATTAAATTCATCCCAATGTGGGTTACTCAAGAATTTTATAATATATTGTCTATTATAGCATAAGAAATGTATAGTTATGCTGACATAATAATTTAGTTGGTGAATTTTTATCTTTATACATAGTGAAAATTTTATTACATTACTTGTTAATATTAAATAGATTTTACATAACCAAATAACCATATCTGAAAAACATTCATGCATAATCCAGTTATATTTTTTCCATATTTAATGCTTGTTAATTTATTTGTTATGTGACCACACAACATCCACACAAAAAATAATAAATAACCATGAAACTAGAAACAACAATACGTAGTATCATCATGACATTGTCTAATGATTAGTTTATATAGAAGATAATAAAATAACCCCCATCCCATGGGAAAAAACATAGAACAATATTTTTTTTGTTCCATAAATTTTCTATGGCACCAATATAATGCCATGATTGGTTTTACCTCATATCCCTTCCTCTGACCACCTCCTATATCATTGTAGATCTATTGTTAAATAATATTTTACTTACACATTATTGTGGGGATCCAATGTATTGGATTAGGTGGGTGTTCATAAAAGAAACCACATGCACATGGGCCCTTACATAATATAAATGGGATGGCACCAAGTCCATCAATTTCAATATTTACCATAATAAATAAAAAAACTAATCACATACACAGAGATAGTATAATCATCAGATACCCACAAAACATTAAATGAGAATACAATTTTTGTCTACTTATCAATTACATTTATCTATCCTTTAATTAATATAACATTTCAATATTAATCAAATTAATTCAATTTATCTTCATCACAACCGAGCATCCTTAACTCACCATCATTTATAATTAAAATAATAATAATTTCAAAAAAACATTAATTATGTAAATAAGTGAACATAGAAAAATTGGTTTATCTTAAAAAAATATCATGGAAATAGAATTAATATATATTTATCAATAATAAGTTATGTAATGTACTAGAAAATAATTGACACTTATAGAATGTGTTAATAGTAATGATTAAATGTTTTATTTCTTCAATACATAAAATTTGGAACAGTAATTTAGTAGACTACATGTAATGTACTATATTACATGGTGTGTACTATATTATTCATGTTTCCATGGAACAAGCCAATGGACTAGGTGTGTTTCTTATTGTATATTATTTTGAGGTAAATGAAATATTTTCTATATTACACAGTATTTGGACATTAATTTTTATGATTTGTTAGTACACATATATTGTATCAGATACGCAAAATGAGAATACACCTTGTGCTTTTGCACACAATAAAATGGAGACTAAATGTTGTGTAACATGGTCAAACAATGGGTAATTCATCAAACTGTTTGCTAGTCTATCTAGATTAAAATATTGGTTCATTTTTTTGGGATCGTGAAAGCAATTTTATCATATCTATCTGACACTGTCAAAATATGAATATGAAATAACATTAACAAATGAAATTTATGTAGGCATACATTTCATGTACTTTGTTTTTTTGAGAAAATCCTAAGGAAATTCTTGATTGTTTTTTAGTTATTTCTTAATTTATAAATCATAAAAATTTAAGGGTTTTGTTAGTGATAATGAGGAATGTATGTGATGAAGTTGTTATATATTAAAATGAATCGATATGAGTAAAATAAACACAAAGTCTTGGAAATAATCAATGAATAATAAATAATTATAAATTAAACATGTGATCCATTTGATACCAATTGTAGGTTTTGTGTATAGAAGATGTTCTTTAAAGGAATGTACAACTCAAATCTTAGTCTCAATTTTTGGGTAATTATTACTAAATATTAAAAAAAATCATCATGTAATACAAATATATATATATATATATATATTAATTTACTAGATGAAGAAACAAAAATTAGAATAGGAGGATCTTCACAAGTAATTTATAATCAATTTATGAATAGTTATACATTTATAACAATTATTAATTCTATTAGAAATTATGATCTGGTTAAATATATCTCATTGTACTATCATTACACTGTAGGATCCAAGTGAAGAATCCCTCATCAGGTGAACCACATGTGCACCATAATCTCTAAAAATTTCCATAGAATCCCTACATTCTAGCATAACAAATCTCAGTCGCTTTTATTGATCATAGTTGACCATAGTGGTATTCTTCATGAAGGAGGAAGAAATCTTAATGTTCTGTAGATGGATTGAGAGGGGAGGAAGAATGATCTTATTTTAGTTCCATAGATTTTTCTCTAGTTATTGAGAGAGTCTCTTTATATATATTTTTTACAACATGTGTTATTATAAAATGTGAAATAATTATATATTTATTTTGGACGGTTTAAGGCTGAAAATGAAAAAGAAGCCCTTTTCAAACTTTTTAATTTTTAGTTGACCCCATGTCGAATAATAATAATAATAATAATAATAATAATAATATATATTTATGGACATGTGTAGCACTTTATGTATATAATTAAATATAATTTATAAGATTTACAATCAAATCATTTAGCTCTTCCACCAATCCCACATCAACATTTATTGATCCTTTAATAGTGATTATTTATTTAATAAATAATTGATAATTCATTATTCATTGATAAATATAATATAATAAAAATAAAATTTTCTAAACCATGTATGAAAATATTTATTATTATTTTTTATCTCACATATTCTTTTGAGTAACATCTTATTTGACCATTTCGATCATCCAAATCCAAATAAATATTATGTCTTCTGACATCATTAATTTAACTCATTATTTTAACTGAGATTTCAGATGCACATAAAATGTGAATTGTATACTTTAATAATTCCTTTGGAACTTTTAAGGATGGATCTATTTAAAAAGGTTAAACAAGGTAATTCACAAAACCACTATTTCTACACACTTTCTAGATTTCAAAAATTAGATTCCGAGAAAGTGATTCGGAAAATATGGTTCCAGAAAAATAAATGTTAGTGAATTTTTAAAAATATAAAATTCTACCTTAAAGAATATATAATCTCACTAAATAAGAGTATACAAGTATAAATAAAGTATAAGATAATTATCTTTATTTAAAAAATAAAATGTAGTGAAAAACTTGTAACAGAACAACTAATAAGTAGTAGATATTTTAACCCAAAGAAAAGGGTATCCAACATCCTTGGATAAAGGTCCCTTGATTTATACTATCAAGAATGTCTGTCTTACCCACACTAGGTTAAGCCCTTAATATGAAGAATGGATTCTCTCTTGCTATCCCCACTAGCCCTCATCTTTACGATAGTCGGCACCTCTGTCTTCCCCAGTAAGGAAGCCCTCAACTTCAAGGTAGTCGGTGCCTCTGTCTTCATATCCCCGAAAGTCATTGATTGTACATAACAACAATTGGAGTCGCACAAGGAAAATCTGAACAAGGTGTTAAGTTAGCACAAAGAAATAAATTATCTCTCTCTAGAAATCCCTTCATCAGCATGTACTCTCTATATTGATCAACTTGTTGAGAGCTCTTTCAAATGAGCTCCTATTTATATGCATTACTTCAACGGTCAGCTCCCTCCTCCAACAGTCATATTTTTCCTTATATTTCGGATGGACCTGTACATGTGTCACTCAAACAACGGTTAGTTAGTAACTGAATGCATGACATCATTTTATAACGAAAAAATTGTAAGAAAAAATAATGTTACATAACCAAAATCCAATATTTGGAATGTATGCAAAAAAAATCGGAGTCTAATGAAAAACACATTCGGTGTCTACAATACAAGGATATTCGGATTCTGTTTTCTATGGAATTCAAAACCTGGACCCTATAGAATTCCAGAGAATGAATTTAAAGCAAATTTGGAATCTGTATTCACTAGAATTCCGAACCTGAACGTAAAAAGTTCAAAGTTAGAATTCATTAGAATTCAGATTAAGAACTTACAATGATCCGAATCTGAATTCATTCGAATTCGGAGTTAGAACTCATAAGAGATCATAGTCTGAAATCAGAGAACTCAGAGTCAGAACATAGAAGAGTTCGGAGTCTAAATTCAGAGAACTGAGAGTGAGAACATAGAAGAGTTTAGAGACTAAATTCAGAGAACTCAGAGTCAGAACTCAAAAGAGTTCGGAGTCTGAATTCAAAGAAATCAGAGTCAGAATTCGGAACCTAAAAACAGAATGATCTATATCTAAGTATTATTGGATCCCAAGATTTTTTATATGGAACTGAATTTTACACATAGAGAAAATGAACAACGAAAAACATGGTAAGGATGAATTTTCTTGGGGATGGAAATTTTCCTTATAAAAGGAAATCATTGGGTAAAATGAAATTTTCATTAAGATAAGGTTTTTGTGATTTTCAAAACAATACAGAATGTTAATGTCTTAAGGAAACCATATTGAATCAACAATCTCCCCAAACATGATGGAATGGAAATTTCATAAAGAAACCCATATTGACTCAATAATCTCCACCTTTTTGGAAAGCACAAACATCCTTATGAAAAAGAATATAAGGACTTTGATAATATTTTTGTAGACTTGGAAAATAAATCTTATCTCCCTAATCGTATGGGAAATGATCAATATGACTAACTTCCTCTTATTCTTTAGAACACTAAGGTTCAAATTCTAGATTTCTGGAATGATATTTTTCATTACCTTGAGTACGGAAATCTCTGTAATGAAAACTCCCCCTCAGATAAACTCCCCCTTATATAGGGATATATCTTCTTGACTTAGTATTCTTCATTATTTTCTCCCCCTTTTTGATTTTCGAAAATAATTTGAGGGAATGGAAAAGAAATTATGGTACCTAAAAGATTAGTACAACACATCCAAAATACAAGAAACCAAAAAAAATTCATAATGATTAGAAAGAATTTGTCAAAGGAAGAAAAGTACCACAAAAGATAAGATTGCAACAAAGTTATCCATACTTTTCCTTCAGCATCATCTTTTTGACTATATTCTTTACCTTTTTTTATCTCTTTTTGGTCTTCATATGCTCGCATAAGAATTTGATCCTAACCTCTGCTTTATTTTTAAGAGCTTTGATTTTATCTTGCTGAGCCTTGAGAATTTCATCTTGAGCCTTCAAGGATTCTTCCTGCTTCACTAGCTTCTCTTCCATCTCTAGCCTGAGATCTCTTTCTTTTTTCCAACTATGAGCAACAGAATACAACTTTTCATTCAGATCTTTTACTTCTTGCATCGTGGTATTCTATTCTAGAGTAAGATTTTCCTTGAAATACTTGGTAAGATCCGAAAATTTTCAACTTTGGTGTCAAAATCCTCCTTGACACTATCTTGCAGCTCATAAAGAATCTAAATTTCTTCAATAGTCTTTCTCCTAATGGCTTCCTCAACTAGAAATTTATGTTCCCTATTAAACAACTGAACAATATTATCTTCATATATATTCTCTTTCTAAACTCCTGCCTCAACATCTTCCCAATGAATAAAAATATGATTATAACTTTCTTCCTCAGATAACTTGTTCACTACATCATCAGCCTTGACATCTAACCCAATAGTAGAAAGCTTCGAAGATTCATCTTGTGAAGTTCGGATTGATAGTTTCTCTGATGGGATTTCCTTCTCATGAATGTACTCCACTTTCTTAATAAAATATTATGTATCACCACTGCTTTTAGATTCTTTTTCTGCTCCTTTGACAACTTCTTTTTATTCAACAACCTTCTATTGGGATTTTTCCGTAGTCATGAACTTCTTCTCCGGAGTCTCAAGTAAGGGATCTACCAGGAATGATTTTGGTACCAAAATTTGTTCTGAATATTTTTCAGTATCCCTCAGAAGGGCTTTCATAATCTTAGTCTTAGACATATTTTTCTTTAATTTTTTATCTTTAGCATGTTTATCAAGCTTTTCATCTATCTTCTCTTTTAAATCCTTGGATTCTGCAGCATCCAATCCAAACTTTGGCTATCCTTCTAATTTTTCTTATCTTCTCTCTACTTTGCTACAACCTCATGTGGATAAGATTTTTTGCTTCTTAGGTTTTGGAGGTGTGGATTGAGATTCCTTAGCTTCTGGGGTTTTCCTTCTTCTTCCACTTTCTTCAACTTCCACTTCTTTCAAACTATTATTGATGGTTCTGCCACATCTTGATTTTTTTAGAACAGATTTAGCTTCTTCCTCCGGTAGGCCAAAAAACGCTCCTGAGTCCTTAGAAAAACCAAAGTTCATCCTCTTCATGGTATCATCACAGACTAACATGACATTTCAATTCCTTGGCTTAAAACTGCAAGAAATCTTGAAAGACTCAAGGAACTGAACAATTAGCTCAGAGATAATGGTTGGATACATGATTATCTGAGATTTAATGTTCCCATTATTAATATTCTCAATAGTAATGAGAATATGATTCATCAATTTGATCTTCCTTTGGTTTACCGTAAATTACAAAAAGTACATATCACTATTCTTCATGGTGTCCTAGTCACCATTTCTTGGATTGATAAAGCCTTAATACCTTAATTCAAGGATCTGATAATTTGTTGAGAGGTGAGAAATATTTGGTTCCTTGAAATAATAAATTCCAAGACACTCCATAGCCTTCATCTTATTGAAAAATCATTTATCATAAAAAAATTTACAGGAACAGATTTCAGTTTCCCCTTTATAAGACAACCCCACCAAGAAAGAAGCCTAGGCGTATGAAAGGGAATATGATTTTCCATGGCTTTTGAAATTTTTTTTACTCCTCTATTTTTCTTTGAAAAATCTCACAGATTCATAAAATTATACAAGAAAATCCAGATAAACTACATCTTGAGGTTCTGGATTTGATATGAAAACTCTTTCCCATCCATTCAACCCGATGTTCTTGGATATAATGGAATCGTACTGGCAAAGAAATTCGTATTGACCAACATATCGTTGTAATTCTGAAACTCTGAAATCGTCTTGATAGTTGAAATCTCTTGAGAAGTAACTTAAAAAGACATTCAGGTTTTGAGCAAGATTTTAGAGGTTCAGAACGAGCTTTTGAGAGGGGGCAGAGCTTCGGCACGCAAAGGCTTAAAATCTAATGTGAGACAACCCTTCTAGGGTCTTTTATATAGGTGTTGGAAGTGACGATTCAACTTCCAAACTCGATCCAATGGATAAAAATACATTTTATCAAATGTAATGGTTAATATAATATCCGCAATGAAATCTTGATAGAATCTGATCTTTTGAGGATTTTAGTAAAAACATTCGGATTTTAGGAAAATGGAATCCGAATATTTTAAAACAAAAAAAATACCAGCAAGTAATATATGATTACTAAAACATTAGAAATAAAATAATACCTTTTGGATTGTGAGTAATATTATTCATAAAATGTAATATTATACTTGATAAACTTTAGATTCAAAAAAATGTTAATAAATGAAAAAACTCTATTATGAAAATTTTGAGTATGAAAATATTCATTTCGAAAAAAAATTAGTACGAAAATCTTCATTGTGAAAATTTTGAGTACGGAAATTTTCATTACAAAAATTTTGAGTAGGGAAATCATCATTACCAAAATTTTCATTATGAAATTTTTTGGAAAACTGACTACAAAAAATTTTCATTTCAAATAATTTTGAAAAACTTTCTACGAAAACTTTTTATTGAGAATTTTTTTGAAAAACTAACAAAAAACAGTACACCTCTTATGGAAATGAGTTTATTACGGTAAATAGATTGATTTCAACATAATGTTAATGATGATTATTAAATTATGGTTATAATTCTTAACTTCTGTTTAATTTATTCAAATCTACAGGAGGGTAAAGATTTTGTAAAAATATCAGCAAGATGATCTTGCATTCTGATAAATTGGAGAATGATATCTCATTTTTGTGAGTGATCCCTAAGAAAGTGATTGCTAATAACTATGTGTTTTTCATGAGAGTGGTGCGATGGGTTTTTACTAATGGAAATGGCACTAGTATCACTACTAGAAATACTATTTTTCCCAACGGGTGTTTACCAACGGTTTTCTAAAACCGTTGGGCTTGAAGGATTAAGGGAGTCTTTACCAACGGTTTTATAAAACCGTTGGTAAAGAAATGGCCAGGGAAGCCTTTCCCAACGGTTCACTGAAACCGTTGGGAAAATCCACCCCTTTGCCAATGGTTTCTTCAAACTGTTGGTAAAGGGGTGTGTTAATCAACCTTTTTCCAACGGTTTCCTCAAACCGTTGGTAAAGGGATCCTTAGCATCTCTTTCCCAACGGTTTTTAAAAACAGTTGGGAATTATTTCCCCCAAATCCAGCCGCGGGGCTGCTCTCCCCCATTCACATAGAAACCTAATTTCATCCACTCCACCGCTCTCCTCTCGTGAACTCCCCTATCCGAAGAGGTGAAAACCATCTGAAATCAGGTATTTTTTCATTTACACACATATACTTCCTTATTTTTATTGTTATTGCTTTAGTATTTTAGTTTTAAGTTATAAATCCACCTCCAGCTCTCTGCTACTCTCCAAATCCCCCATCCGAATAGGTGAAAACCCATTTGAATCATCTCAAATCTGGTAATTTTTTGTTTATACACATATGGTACCTTGTTTTTATTATTTTTATTGTTATTGCACTAGTATTTTAGTTTTAAGTTATCAATCCAGCTGCAACTCTCTGCTACTCTCGAACTCACCCATCGGAATAGGTGAAAACCCATCTGAATCATCTCAAATCAGGTAAGTTTTTCTTTATACACATATGGTACCTTGTTTTTATTGTTATTGATCTAATATTTTAGTTTTAAGTTTGGATTTTGATGTGATTTCACCATGTAAAATAAAGAAATGAATGAATATTTTGTTAGTTAATTAGTTTCCCCTGGAATATCAGTTGTGTTATAATGTCCATGCTAAATAAAGGGGTAATGTAATAAAATACATTGAATAAATAAATTGTGGATGTTGGGGTATGTTGCCTCTATGAGAGGTTTTTTGTTGTGTTTCATTGTATGTTGTAGGCTGTTTTATGGGGATTGAGGTGACCAGTTGGGCTTTGTGATATGTGGGGTTGTAATGTGATGGTTAGTGGGCATGGATGTGTCATGTGAAGTTGTATGATAGTGATGATGTGTGGAGGTGTTGTGTCGTGTGGAGTTGTTGTGTGATGAAGTTGTGGTGTATAATGTGGTGAGGTGGTTTTGGTTGTGCGGTGGTTTGTGACGTGCAATTTTTTTATTGTGATATGTGGTTGTTTTGGTGAGATGGTTGGTCGATTTAACATGGTGTCGATGGTTATTGTGAGATGGTGAGTTGTTGTGTGGTGGTTTTATTAGTTTCCTAGTTATCTATGGAATAAATTATGCTGTTAAAACAAAAAAACAAGATATTAAATAAATGAGATGGAATAGAAATGGATGTGTGGTAAATGGATTTAATTAATTTAACATTAAATGAATGGACAATGTAAGTGTGAATGAAGTGGCTTTTAAATGAAAGTGAGAAATTCTATGCGTCTTGTGTGGTGGTGGTGTGGTTTATGTGTTTTATGGTAGTAGTGAAGTGTGTGATTATGTAGTTAATGTGAACCCATAGGTTGAGTATTTTGTGCTATCTATATATCATGTATTTTTATGTTATTTCTACACATTCCCAACCAGAGTTGGATAAACTTACCAACGATCAGATGGTTTGAGTTATGGGTATTTTTTATAATATCTAGGATGGTGGTTATATGGTTGGATAGCTACCATGACTTCCCTACTCTTCCTTCAAAAGTGATTGACCATGTGTTTTTAGGCAAGATGCGATGTGATTGTCCATGTTTCTTCAGGTGATATGTACTATGATTTCCCTAGTGTTTTCTGGTGAGGTGTGATGTGATAAGGCTATAATAATATGTGGAATGTGGTTGGGGTCATATAGGGTCCCAGCTCCTTAGACCCCGGACGACCCCCCGAACACCCCCCGAACAACCCCCCGAACACCCCTCGGACAGCCCCCGCATAGCCCCCCGAACAGCCCCCCTCCTCCTTGGACCCCAGACAACCCCCCAAAAACCCCCCGGACAGCCCCTCAGATAGCCCCCCAGACAGCCCCCCCAGCTCCTTGGACCCCGAACAACCCCCCGAACACCCCCCGGACAGCCCCCCGAACAGCCCCCCGAACAGCCCCCCACCCACCTCCGTGGACCCGAGACAACCCCTCGAACACCCCCCGGATAGCCCCCCCGAACAGCCCCCACCCTCTCCCCTAGACCCCTGACAGCCCCCAGACAGTCCCCGGACAGCCCCCCGAACAGCCCCCCCTCCTCCTTGGACCCCGGACAACCCCCCAAACACCCCACATACACTCCCCGGATATCCCCCCGAACAGCCCCCCACACTCCTCCTTGGACCCCTGACAACCCCCCGGACAGCCCCTCAGACAGCCCCCCGGACAGCCCCCCCCCCACCCAGCTCCTTGGACCCCGGACAACCCCCCGAACACCCCCAGACAGCCCCCCGAACAGCCCCCTAGACACAATTTTAAGTACATGTGGAAAATCGACCAAACGCATTGGGAATAAGTACATACGGAAAACCAACCAAACCAATTTTAAGTATGCGACATGTACGAGTCAACCCCGCCTCAATCCGAGGAGCGGTGTGGCCGACACCACTCTAACTATGTCTCTTTTGTTTAAAATGGACAGGATTAGAAGTGAAAAGAACAATTGGCATATCCAAAACCAACCAAACGCATTCGTAATCTGTTGATAATTTATCTCAATAATTCATGGGTCATATGTGACCTGTACGAGCCAACTCAGGATGAATCTGAGTCGCAGTGTGGCCGGGATCAGTTTAAGTGTCTCTCTTTTGTTTAAAACAGACACCATTTTAAGTACATACGTAAAACCAACCAAACCGATTCGGTTTCCGTTGAAACTTTAGGATAACAATCCATGGGTCATATGTGATGTGTACGAATCAACCCCACCTCAATCGGAGATGCGGTGTGGCCGGCACCACTCAAAGTGTCCGTCTTTTGTTTCAAAAGGACGTCATTTTAAGTGAAAAGCATCAATTGACATACGAAAAACTGAGCAAACACATTCAGACTGTGTAGATACTTTAGGAAAAGGATCCATGGGTCATATGTGACGTGTACGAGTCAATCCAGCCTCAATCCGAGGAGTTGTGTGGCTGACACCGCTCTAACTGTGTCTCTTTTGTTTAAAATGGAGAGGATTATAAGTTAAAAGAACAACTGGAATACGGAAAACCGACGAAACACATTCCGAATATGTTGATAATTTATCCCAACGATCCATGGGTCATATGTGACATGTACGAGCCAACCTGTGATGAATCCGAGTCACGGTGTGGCTGGGATCAGTCTAAGTGGCTCTCTTTTGTTTAAAACGGACACCATTTTAAGTACATATAGAAAACCGACCAAACCGATTCGGTTTCTGTTGAAACGTTAGGAGAACGATCCATGGGTCATATGTGATGTGAACGAATCAACCCCGCCTCAATCGGAGACGCGGTGTGGCCGGCAGCACTCAAAGTGTCCGTCTTTTGTTTCAAAAGGACGTCATTTTAAGTGAAAAGCATCAACTGACATACAGAAAACTGAACAAAGGCATTCGTACTGTGTCGATACTTTAGCAAAAAGATCCATGGGTCGTATGTGACTTGTACGAGTAAATCCCGTATCAATACAAGGAGCGGTGTGGCTGAAACCGCTCTAACTGTGTCTCTTTTGTTTAAAATGGACAGGATTATAAATGAAAAGAACAACTGGCATACGGAAAACCAACCAAACGCATTCCGAATATGTTGATAATTTATCCCAACGATCCATGGGTCATATGTGACGTGCACGAGACAACCCGAGATGAATCCGAGTCGCGGTGTGGCCGGGATCAGTCTTAGTGATTCTCTTTTGTTTAAAACGGACACCATTTTAAGTACATACGGAAAACCGACCAAACAGATTCAGTTTCCGTTGAAACTTTAGGAGAATGATCCATGGGTCATATGTGACGTGTACGAATCAACCCCGCCTCAATCGGAGTTGCGGTGTGGCCGACACCACTCAAAGTGTCCGTCTTTTGTTTCAAAAGGATGCCATTTTAAGTGAAAAACATCAACTGACATACGGAAAACCGACCAAAGCCATTCGGACTATGTCGATACTTTAGAAAAAAGATCCATGGGTCGTATTTGATGTGTACGAGTCAATAATGCATCAATACGTGGAGCGGTGTGGCCGACACAGCTCTAACTGTGTCTCTTTTGTTTAAAATGGACAGGATTATAAGTGAACAGAACAAATGGCATACGGAAAACAGACCAAACGCATTCCGAATCTGTTGATAATTTATCCCAACAATCCATGGGTCATATTTGACGTGTACGATCCAACCCAGGATGAATCCGAGTCGCGGTGTGGCCGGGATCAGTCTAAGTGGCTCTCTTTTGTTTAAAACGGACACCATTTTAAGTACATACGAAAAACCGACCAAATAGATTCGGTTTCCATTGAAACTTTAGGAAAACGATCCATGGGTCATATGTGACGTGTAGGAATCAGCCCCACCTCAATTGGAGATGTGGTGTGCCCGACACCACTCAAAGTGTCCGTCTTTTGTTTCGAAAGGACGTCATTTTAAGTGAAAAGCATCAACTGACATACGAAAAACTGACCAAAGGCATTCGGACTATGTCAATACTTTATCACAAAGATCCATGGGTCGTCTGGGACGTGTACGAGTCAATCCCACATCAATCCGAGGAGCGGTGTGGCTGACACCACTCTAACTGTGTCTCTTTTGTTTATAATGGACAGGATTATAAGTGAAAAGAACAACTGGCATACGGAAAACCGACCGAACGCATTCTGAAACTGTTGATAATTTATCCCAATGATCCATGGGTCATATGTAACGTGTACGAGCCAACCCGCGATGAATCCGAGTCGCGGTGTGTCCGGGATCAGTCTAAGTGGCTCTCTTTTGTTTAAAACGAACACCATTTTAAGTACATACGGAAAACCGACCAAACGGATTCGGTTTCCATTGAAACTTTAGGAGAACGATCCATGGGTCATATGTGACGTGTACGAATCAACCCTGCCTCAATCGAAGACGCGGTGTGGCCGGCACCACTCAAAGTGTCCGTCTTTTTTTCGAAAGGACGTCATGTTAAGTGAAAAGCATCAACTGACATGTGGAAAACCAACCAAAGGCATTCGGACTGTGTCGATACTTTAGCACAACGATTCATGGGTCGTATGTGTCATGTACGAGTCAACATGGCCTCAATCCGAGGAGCAGTGTGGCCGGTATCACTCCAGGTGTCTGTATTTTGTTTAAAATGGAATCATTTGAGGTAAAATTATTCGGTATAGAAAAAACCGATCAAATTATGAATTGAATTCCGGATTTGACATATAATTGTCATCTAAATTTGAAATTGAATTCTAAATGAATTATGTATGTTTATAATTACGTTATGAATTATAATTTAATTATGAATGTGTGTAGTTTTCGCATGTATTATATATTAAATGTGTATGAATTTGTTCTTAATTGAATATGTTGTGTATGAATTTGTTCTTAATTGTATATGTTGTATGTGTATGTCTTATTTTATTGCAGGTACAATTATTGGATTGAAAATGAGCTCAAAATGAGCCCCAATGAGGCCCCTAGTTTAAATTGCAGGAATTGTAGGCAGTCTGCCAGGCTGCCTGCTGGGAGGATGCTATGTAGGGTATGCCAATGGTTTTAAACAGTTGGCATAGCCTAGAGCTCCTCTATTTACCAACGGTTCATTGAACCGTTGGTAAATAGATGTTTTCCCAACAGTTTAGAATAGTTTGGAAAAGGATCCATGGAGAAACACTATCCCAATGGTTTTATAGAACCGTTGGGACAGTTGTCGACTATTGGGATTTCCCAACGGTTCTGGCCAAACCATTGGGATAGTTTTTCCCAACGGTTTTTCAGAACCATTGGGGTATATTTGATTTTCCCAGAATATGCCAATGGTTGCCTATAAACCGTTGGGAAAACCTTTCCCAATGGCTTACTTCCCTACAATTCTCAGAACCGTTGGTATATGATATACCAATGGTTAGAAGGCCTTTCCCAACAGTTCAGAACCGTTGGGAAACATTGTATTTCCAATAGTGTATTATCACACAAAATTTTTGTTTTGGTAAAAATCATACCATAGTCTGTGAGTGTGTGTTGCATGCACAACTCTTGAGAAAAACAACTTCTATCTGCTACATATTCAACTTCAGCAGTGGAAAGTGCTACTGATTTTTTCTTCCTATAAGACCAAGAAACTAAACAATATCCTATGAAAAGACATGTTCTTGATGTACTCTTTCTATAAATTCTACATCCACCAAAGTCATCATCTGAAAAACTTATCAAAATAAAATCCTTTCCAGAAGTATAGAAGAGTCCTAAATCAATGGTTCCCTTTAAGTAGTGAAAAATTATTTTCACTGCCTTTAAATGAGATTCTTTAGGATTTTATTGATATCTTTCACATAAGCATAACGAAAACATTAATTCTAGATGACTAGCTGTTAAGTAAAGTAGACTTCCTATCATACCTCTAAAAGATTTTTGATCTACTGGTTTCCCAACATCATCAAGGTAAAGAGTGTTTGAGGTACCAATGAGAGTACGAATATTCTTAGTGTTGTCATATCCATACTTTTTAAGAAGATATTTAATATACTTATGTTGGGATATATAGGTTTCTTCCGATTTTTGGGAAATTTGAAAACGAAGGAAAAATATTAACTCACCCATCATACTCATTTCAAACTCATATTTCATTAGATCCCCAAAGAAATCAGTTAAAGATTTCTATGTTGATCCAAATATAACTTCATCGACATAAATTTGAATAATAAAATCATTTTTCATATATTAAATTATAAAAAGGGTTGGATCTGAATTTCCCTTAACATAGTTATTTTGAAACTAAAATCATGTAAGCCTATCATACCAAGCACGAGGGTCTTTCTTAAGTCCATTCAAAGCATTGATAATTTTAAAAACATGTTCTGAATGTTTTGTATATTCAAAACCAGGAGGTTGTTCTATAATGACTTCCTATTGTACAAAACCATTATGGAAAGCACATTTCACATCCATTTGAAAATGTTTGCAATTGAAGAATTCTGCAAAGGCAAGTAAAATACGAATAGATTTATGTCTTGATACTGAAGCTAGGTTTATTCACAGTCCATTCCTTCTTGTTGATTATAGGCTTTAGCAAACCATTATAGCTTTATTTATTACTATGTTTCCATTTTCATCAAACTTATTTCTGAAGTCCCATTTGACTCCAATAATAGATGTTTCCTTAGGTCTTTAAACTGAGGTCAAGACATTATTCCTTTTCAATTCATTTAGTTCATCTTGTATAGATTTTATCCAGTCATCATCACCTAATGCTTCATTAGTACTTTCTGGTTTTAATTGGGAAAGTAATGCTAGATTTTATACTTCATTACTTAAGGAACTTCTAGTCCTTACAGTTTGATTAATATCACCAATGATACTATCACTGGGATGATACATTAGAAACAACTGATTTGGTTTTTGTAAAACGTGTTCATCAACATAGGGTAGAAAATGTTCTGGGGTAAATGTTTCATAATTATCTTCATGGGCATTTTCCTTGTCAGAAGTATCTTCTATCATGGGATGATAATCAATTTTTGAAAACACATCCAATGATGTAGGTATGGGTTGTTTAAAAAAAGGATTAGTTTCTTTAAATTTTACATGTATTGTCTCTTCAACAGCACAACTGTTTTTATTAAAAACAATATACACCTTAGATTTTATGGAGTAGCCTATGAAAATTCTTTCATTGGATATTGGTGTGAATTTTTGAAGATTAATATTTTTATTCAGAATGAATACATTTCAACCAAAAACCATGATGTAGTAATCTATAGTTTTTCTACCATTCCATAACTCATAATGATTTTTATTAAGAAAAGGTCTAATCAAAACACAATTTATAGTATAACAATGTGTAATTACATCTTCAACCCAAAATTTTTGGCTACATAATATTCAATCAACATGGTTCTTGTTATCTCTTGAAGAATTCTATTTCTTTTTTAAATGACACCATTCTATTGAATTATTCTAGGTGTTGAAAAGTTATGATTAATTCCTTTTCTACTTCAAAAACTTTCAAAATAAGAACTTTGAAATTCTCCTCCATGATCACTATGAATAGTTATAAAATGAACATTTTTCTCATTTTTAACTTGGGATCTAAAACTTTTAAAATAAGAAAATTCTTCATATTTCTATGCTAGAAAATAGACACTTGTAAATCTAGTGTATTCATCAACTATGAAAAATACATAATATTTGCCTCCAATGCTTCCAGTTTATGTTTGTCCAAAAAGATCCATATGCACTAACCATATTGCATCAGTTGTTGAGACTTCACCAACTGATTTAAAACATGATTTATGTTTCATTACATATTGATAATGATCACAAAATTTTGAAGAATCAAATATAAGCTCATGTAGATCCCTAACTATTCTTTTCTTAGAAAGTTTTCATAGGTTCTTAAGGTTACAGTGCCTTAACCTTCTATTCCACAACCAAGAATGATCTTCAATTGCAATAAGGCAAGGTAAGTCTTGGATCCTAAGGTCTTCTACGTTTAGTGTTTATACATTCTCTTTCCTAGGGGTAGAATTAATAAACTCTTCCATGAAATTGTGTAATACACACTTTTCATTTGTAAAATTCACAAGGTAACTTTCATCACATATTTGACTTATACTAATGAGGTTGTGCTTATGACCTTTAACAAATAAAATATTTTAAATCAATGTTTTTCCAAGAAGAATGATGTTAACTATACCAATAATCTCTCTCTTATCATTATCTCTGAAAGTTACTTTTTCCTCCATTCATCTTGATAATATTTTTATAGTAGTTTTTGTTACCTGTCATATGTCGGGTATATCCACTATCCAAGTTCCATATATTTTTGTTTCTACATTCTCTATTTTTCTTGAAAACAAAAGAGTTAGACTTTCGGAATACAAAATTTCATGGATCCAAAAATTTTAGAAAGAAAAATATTAGGCTCCCACATTTTCTTAGAAAAATAGGCCTTATGAATTCCAAAAGATTGAGTTTTGTTTAGGGAACAAATGTTTTCCCAGTGTCCACCACACTAACACATAGTGTAGAATGGAGCACTTTGAGGAACAAAATTATTGTTACTAAAAATCAGTTTAGAACTAGTATAACCAAAACCATAAGTATTATTTAGAGGTCAGATTTGTGAATAAAATTTATCAAAATTTTATTTACCTAAGGTAAAGTTTGACAAACACTTCATCAAGGAAATTTTTTTGGACTTTAGTCTAATAACTATGTGCTAGTCTTCAAAAAAATTATCTTTAGAACTAGAGTTAGGCTTGATAACATTTCTCTCAAAAATTAAATTTTCTAGATCTTTAGAATGTTTATCCTTATGAGAATTTACATCCACACTATTTTTTTAAATATTTTCAAAATCAGGAGTTCTCATATTATGATCTTTAGAAAGATATGATATTTCTTTTCTATGTATAAAAATCCCAGAATTTTCCTTATCCATCTTTTTGTTGACTTTAGAATATTCATTCTTAAGAAGCTTGGAAATCCTAGAAACATCATCATAGGTAGGTAAATTATAATAATCATCAGAAGAAGATTATGCATTCGAAGATTTATAGTATTTATCATTACTATAATTTTAATTTATAGAAACAGTGGTCATTGATACAGCATTGTGAACCTTAGTCATTAAGCAATGGTTGTCAATAGGTAGTCTGGCTATTAGAACAAGATTATTCTATCCAGAAGATTCATAATCTGCTGATTCAACTGAAGAGTCTCCACCATTGGCACTCCAGGTGGCATTAGCTTTCAAAAAATTCTTAGAGTTATCTATGTTGTACTTCTTTCTATTTCCCTCAGAATTATTTTCCTTTATTTTGTTTCTTTTAATTATGGGGTAATCATACCTTATATGTCCATCTCTCTTGCATTCATAACATGTAACTTCTGAATCTTTCTTATCTTTCCTTTCTTTATTCTTATATCTGGATTGAATGTTCTTCTAACCATCAATATTTTTCATCCTTAGAGAAAGATTGGCTAGTTCATTTTCTGAAGATTCACTTCCACTAGATTTGGATTGTATAACAGTCTTCGTAGATTTGGATCATGTAACTCTCTCAGGAGTCTTGTATTTCATAAGATTTGAAGTTTTAGTAAATGAAACACTTCCATTCCCATTCTTCTTCTTTACATTATCAATATCTCTCTTCATTCTAGTCTCTTGTTTTAAAAGAGTTCCAAAACATTCATCAAGATAAATATGAGTAACCTTTATGTTCCCATCAATATCAGTCTTCTTGAATTCCCACTCATTAGGCAAGATGTATATGATCTTATCAACAAGACCCTCATCATCTAATCCTTTCTCACCCATAGATTTTAAACTATTAACAGTAGTCATGAATCATTGTTACAACTTAGATATGGGTTCTCCATAAGGAAAGAAAAAACCATGATATTTAGCTCTGAGCATGGCTCTTTTTATTTCAATCACTTTTGAAGTTCCAATGTGTGTATCTTCAAGTTTCATGAAAATATAATTTCCTACTTCACAAGATGAAATTTGGCTATATATATTTCTAGTCATGGAACAAAGAAAGGAATTTCGTACCTTATAATTAAGTAGAAATTCATGCTTTTCTAGATTTGTGAATGTACAAACTTCCTTTTCATTGATTTTATAACATCCAGTAAGCATAACACAATTGTTAACTCCAGTATTGATAATGAATTTATCAATGAGATCTCTCTAATATTCATAATCATTCCCATCAAAAATAGGTGGTCTGGTTGGATTTATATTGACTATGGAACCAACATTGATTCTTTCCATCTTAAAAAAATCTTTCCACAAAATCTTTTTAATAGAAATAATTCGGATTCATGGAAAATAATCTTAATGAAGGAAAATATAGAACAATAAAAAACAAGAGCAAAAAAATCTTATATGTGAATATATGTATTTCAGAGACATCCTCTGATACCAATTGTTGGATTGAAATAAATAATTAAGATACTAATTTTAGTATCGAATGATGCTCAATATACAAGAGGGGGTAAATTTTATACTTTCAAAATTCTTTTGGAAATTTTAAAGATGGTTATGTTTAACAAGGTTAATCAAGGTAATTCAAAAAACCACTAGTTCTACACACTTGCTAGATTCTAGAAATATGATTATGAGAATGTGATTCTAAAATATATTTCTGGAAAAATGAAACGTAATGAATTTTTACAAAGATAAATATTCTACCTTAAAACCTATTAAATATCACTAAATTAGAGTATACAAGTATAAGGAAGTATAAGATAGTTATAGTTTCCTCAAAAAATAAAATGCAGTAGAAAACATTTAAAATAACAAGTAACAAGTAGTAAATCTTTTAACCCAAGGATAAGGGTATCCAACAAACTTGAATAAAGGTTCCTTGATTTATAATTTTACAAATGTATGACTTACCCACACCAGGGTAAGCCCTCGATATGAAGATAAGAGTGTGTCTTTCTATCCCCGCAAGCCCTCAACATTAAGGTAGTCAACACCTCTGTCTTCCTTAATAATGAATCCCTCAACTTCAAGGTAGTCGGCACCTCTGTCTTCCTATCCCCGGAAGACCTCAATTGTACACAACAACAATCAACGTCAGACAAAGAAAATCTGAACAAGGTGTTCAGTATGCATAAAGAAATAAAGCCTCTCTCTCTAGAAATCACTTCAAAAACATGTGACCTCTAGATTTATAAATTTGTTGAGAGCTCTATCAAAATTGCTCCTCTTTATATGCATGGATTCAATAGTCGGCTCCCTCCTACAATGGTCATATTTTTCCTTGAAATTCATAGGGACCTATACATGTGTCACTCAAACTACAGTTAGTTAGTAATTGAATCCACGACATCGTTTTACAAAAAAACAAGTGTAAGAAAAATATGATTACATTAGCAAAATCAAATATTCAAAATGTAAGAAAATAAAATTTCAGAGTCTAATAAAAAACACATTGGTTGTCTATAATACAAGGATATTAGGATTCTGTTTTATAAGGTATTCAGAACATGAACTCTATAGAATTATGGAGTCTGAATTTCAAGGAAATTTGAAATCAAGATTAACAAGAATTATGAACCTGATCTCAAAATGTTCACAGTCTGAATTCATGAGAATTCAGAGTCTGAACATACCAAGCTCTGAGTCTAAATTAATTTTAATTCTGATTCAGAACTCAGAATTGTTCGGAGTCTGAATTAGAGAACTCGGAGTCTGAACTCAGAAGAGTTCAGAGTTTGAATTCAGAGAACTCAGAGTCAAAACTCAGAAGAGTTTGGAGTTTTAATTCAGAGAACTCGGAGTCAGAACTCAGATGTGTTCACAGTTTGAATTCAGAGAACTCGGAGTCAGAAATCAGAAGAGTTCAGAGTCTGAATTCCGAGAACTCAGTGTCAGAATTCGGAACCTGAAAATAGAATCCCCTATATCTATGTATTTTTGGACTCTAAGGTTTTGGATATGAAACTCAATTTTACTCTTAGACAAAATGAACAATGAAAAACATGTTAAGGATAAATTTCATTTTGGAAGGAAATTTTCCTTATGAAATCAATGCATAGGGTAAATTGAAGATTTCTTTAAGATAAGATGTTTGTGATTTTCAAAACAAGAAGGAATGGTATTGTTATAATGACTCTTTATTGACTCAACAACATCCCCAATCATGAAGGAATGTAAAATTTACAAGGAAAACCTTATTGACTCAACAGTGGCCTTCTAGACCTCCTCTGTAGCACAAATTATTACCATATAGAGTCCAAGGTTACCGTAATGAAACAATCTATGTCACCAATAATGAAATAATTTATTGTCAAAAATACATTAAACCTCTAATGAACACTTACAATTTAATATAATTCATTTATCTTAATATCTAAATTCATGTGAGTTCTATGCTGGTACAATCATCCTATATTTAAATTTCTTATCTTGTTGACTTTCCGGACTTGAAATCACCCATCATGGTCATGGATTTATCTAGGAAATTTGAATCCAATTAAGTTTATTATCATATCTACATTCATCAATAATAAAAGGGGATAAATTATTTCTCCTTGAATTCATTAATTCAATACCACTTGTGACGTACCTAACACATCCTACCTCACCTCAATCTTATGTAACAACTTTTTTTCAATAAATAGAATAGTAAGAGTCATGATATACATTAATGATAATATTAAATTATAATGATCAA
This sequence comes from Viscum album, assembly GCA_963277665.1. Lineage (NCBI taxonomy): Eukaryota > Viridiplantae > Streptophyta > Magnoliopsida > Santalales > Viscaceae > Viscum > Viscum album. The sequence continues at coordinate 572,646,990 of OY728161.1, read as the reverse complement.
AACAAACATCCACATATTGGAATATCAAATGGAAAATCAAAATTATGATTTCCTATTATCAAGTCTATTCATATATTCTCATATCATATTAATTTCCAAGGGAAAAAAGTTGATAATGTGTCTCAATGTCTTATGAGATGCCTATGCAAGACATCACATATCATCTATGTCAGGTAAGATAAATTCATATTAGTATAGAATAATTTTTTATGAATGGGGTCTTGGAATCTTCTTGTTTAAATCACATTGGGGGACAAATATGACCTTTTAGTGTGAAATATACTCTTACGACATTACAACATTTCATTTTTTGGAAAAATAAAAATAATGATATGATTAGAAAACATCTTTTTTAATTAAAACATGTAATAATGTAGTAAGAACATCATTTCTAAGGAACCAAATCCAATATCATTAAGGAATTTTTTTATGAAATTTCTTCATGAAATTTCATGTTATGTGTTAGGAAGCTAGAACAATAGAGGAAGTAGCTAGAATAGTTTCCAAACCAATAGGATATATCGTTGTTACTTGTAATATATCTGGAATGACCATTGACAATCTAAAATCATTCCTTGAGATCACACCATTGTTAATAGAACCCCAACCTCCATTCTCAGCCAATATGAGCAACCATCACATACATATCTCTGGAGAACTATTCACATAGTGTAGAACATTAATGAGCCTCCAAATACAATCTATCATGAAATATTGACATATGATTAAATAATATATTTTGAATGATACACACTTCATCAAAAGGCCCCTCCAGTGGAGACCACAAATCCTAGTGTCAATGACAGTAATTTGAATAATCCAAATGGAATCCATTTTGTAAAATTTTTATAGTATTTGAATTATATTTTTGAACATCGACCAATGTATTGTGGTTTATAACTAATTATTCATTATAAACTACTAGGGTGATATCACATTCATTGTGAAATGACAAAAAACATTCTAAGATTTATATATCTTATTGAAATATTTTATGACACTGATTATCATATCCACTTTATCAACCACAACAATGAATGAGGGAACCCATTTTTTTAAAATTCCTCCTCATCAAACATTCTTAAATTAGAAAAGCATCATACACATTACATGTCACCAGATTCCACACGTAAATTTTATACCAATGATGGATGCATTTATCACATTCAATGAATATATGCTAACATGGACATTAGTTGATAATTTTTTTCACGGCGTTAGATTAAATTAAATGTGTTTTGAATAAAAAATACAATGATATTATATATTTATAGTATTTGAATAATTTTAAACATTAAATAGTAGATCTGTAATTTTTGGATGAAATATTTTTATTAATGAGTTCAACGGATTGTTTTTTCTCATTTTTATTTTCATAAATTTTAAGAAAAATATTTCTGTGATCACTGGTTAAATCATGTTATTTTCATGATTTTTGGGTTTTGGAGTTAAATTTTATAATTTTTCATGTTTTCATCATGAATATTATTTATTAGAAGGAAATTTAATTATTTTTTAAATTCTAGAATTATATATCCATTTATTTCTCGTTTTAAAATTATATATATAATTTATGGTTTAATTTCCCTTTTGAAATTACCCACGTTGGCAGATCTTTTTAAAAGTGGGTGGCCACATTAATTACTTTTTACTTATAAAAACAATATAAAGTTTTAAAACATAGATGAATTTCCATGTCCATGTTTTGTCCAAGAATAAATGTATGTGTTTCTTGGAAACACACACATAGGTAAATCCCATGCTTCCAATAAAAGTATGTGATTTACAAAAGTACCATTTCCAGAACTAAAGTATGAATTTTAAATGTTTTATTAAAATAAAATAATTTTTCACAGTATAAATTAAATGAAGAAAATATCCCATCCACATATGTTTTTTTACTTACCATAAATTTCACATACTCAACATTAAGGGAAAAACCATGTAAGAGAATTTTGTGAGTGGAACACTACATAAGAAATCTATTATTTTCAATAATTTTTATGTAGTCAAACTAAATTACCAAAAATACAAGGAGGTAAATATATATTTGAAGGGATATGGATATAGAAAATTATAATGATATATGAAAAAAACTATGTAAAGATATCTGGTCCAGAAGAAAAACAAATCATGTAACCATGTGCACTGAAATAGGAAAAATATCTAAGGGATTTTCATCAAAATAAGGGAAAATATGGGTGGCAGTTATGTTGGTATTTTCTGTATATGGGTTTCATTACCCTCTCCAACAATAAAAATGAATGATGGATCATGAGGCCTACCAATTTATTTTTGAATATATAGATCTCCAACTGCTAAAATTCATGCGGGTCAATGCATATAAAGCTGAGTTGAAGATTATCTATGAGTATGAAGGGGAAGGATAAAACTGATATTTCATAAAATTAGAAAGATTTGAATTTTGTGGATCATGGATCCAAGATAATTATTTCTCAAACTATAAATATATTTATTTTAATATGGATCAGATATCATGATTGAATATTCTCGATGGTGGTCGTACAATTTTCAACAGATAGAGACTAGGGGAATAGCTTCTTATATTTATTTTTGAAATGAATCTTGAAATACAAAGTTATAAGTATAATACAAGAAGTATAAGAATATGAAGTAGAAGATCATAAGACTGATGGAGCTCTACCCATGACCACCTGACATTTTCTATGACAAAGGCCGATTATCAAATATTCTCTTTTTTCTGCCCCCTCACTCCCATAGATTATACTTATAACAACCCACTTAAAATGTGGATGAATTTACTTCACCAACAAACACCAATCTAATAAATTATACTAACAAATAAACCCCAAACAAAGACCATTATACCTATTACCCAAAATACTTCGAACTCATATGTATTTTTCAATCTAAACCACATAAAATCAACCTTTTACTCAAGGCTGGATGTGGGGAACATGTTACTCATTGTCAATGGATTCCTTAGGTCCTCAGTGTAACACCTCGAGATTTTATGAGAAATATTCTTTCTAATTTTTTTGAAATCTTATGTTGTATTCTACACCATGATTTTCTTGAACCATACACAACACCGTATTAGCTTGTAGTATACACAAACAACATTCTTGTGTTGTGTCGCATGACAGAGTGACAATCCTCAATTGTGTGTGTTGTACGCAATACCGAGTTTAACTAAACAACGACATATTTTTATAAAATTATTATGAACTAGTAATTATTAATATTATTATAATTTTTATATTTTATAACAATATAATTCATTCTACACATATTCTAGAACATGGTATGATTACAAAATTTTTTTTGGGTAAAGCAATTATTTTTTAAAAAATGCAGTTTTGTCGCCTTTTGATGGAGCACCCACAAAAAATCTAGTTTTTGACACGTTTATAAGTTCAATTTGACAAAATAAACTTATTAATTTCAATAAGGATATAAAAATTAACTTTTGATAATTTTTTAATATTTTTCTTTTATCTTCCATATTTTGATGAATACTAAAAATGCGCAAAATTTTAATTAAAAAAACATTTTTCATCAAGATAATTTATATGGATAAATTATAATATTGAATGGTTTTAAAATATAAATAGAATCTATTTTTACCATTTCTTATTTTTATGCCATTATCATTAATTTTAAATTGAATTTATATGTAATAACGTTTCAATATTTTGTAATGTTTTAACTTTTAAAACCCATTTTTCTCAACTATGGGATTAATATTAAATTAAACACTGCATCTTCTATGTTTTTAATTAAAAAAATGTATTTCATATTTGGAATTAGTAGGTTTATATTTATTTAATAAGTTACTTTTTATTTTTAGTCATTATCAATAGTAACTACGGTAAATTTTATTTACAAGAGTTAAAGATAAATAAAGTAAATAATGGTAAAAATAATATTATTAAATTAACCAAACTATTGTATTAATATAATTTGATGATTATATTTCGTCTTATAATTTTCATGGGACTAAATGTTATCTTTTGGAACACACTTGGATGTGATTAAGACCATTAATTTATTTTATTTAATGAAAGTGAAATATGTCTCACTCAAACATTGATAATTAAAGTATATTTAATATATGGTTATACAGAATATAAATTTGATTATAAATAATTATTTGAAATATAAATTTTTTTTCTTCATCATGGTAATTTATATTTGATTTTTAAGAAAAATATAATTACCTTAATATCTTATACATTAATGATGCAGAAATTATTTATTTTTGTGAAAAATCAATAATATAGTTTTTATTAATTTCATAATATACATCAAAAAGACCATAAAATTGACAAAAACATTTTGGTCGAGTATATCTATACTAGAGTCATCCAAGGGTCTACTTTTGGACCATTTGGAATCTTATAAAATAGAGTATGTAATTTATATTATATTATATTAAATGATGTCAAAGTTGTCACCTTCATACTTTAATAAAGATAACATTTTAAAATATGGTTGTTTTAGAAGATAAATTCTAATAAAGGTATTATTAAGACATATAATCAATTTATCTTCATCCTAGTATTTTATTTATAATTTTTATGTAAGAAATAAGTATACTAAATAATTATACAATAACGAGGTAGTAATTATTTTATTGAGATAAATATCAAATAAATGGTTATAAAAATTTTAAAATAAATATTATATGAACTAATTAATGTTCTAAATTAATTTTATTGATTCATAAGACATTTTGGGAATCTATTAAATATTTTTGTTTGAATATATCCTCTGTGTGGATTTTATTTAAATTCAAATAAATTAATAGTGTTAAAATGGACACTATTGATATTTTATAAAAATAACATATTATTAAATTGTTTATAAATCACAAAAATATTTAAAAATTATATATTCAAATTTATTTGGTATAAAATGTCATAAATTATCCAATTATAGACATTCCCCAATATATAGGTTAGTATTTATAACAATTAAAAATTTAGAATATTATTACCACAAATAAAATTAAATAGATTGAATAAGGATAAATCAAATTGATAAGGGTTAAAATAAATTCCCAACATGTCTAAATATTATTGTATGATGAGATTACAACCCTATATCATCTAATCTTAGAATTTGATTCATTTTGGAGGTTTTTGGGTGGGGATTGAGTTTATTATAAATTAAAATTTTGGAGGTTTCCAATAGTGCCCCTCTCCAATCATATAAAAGGGAACCTCCTCCCTCTTCTATTCACTCCATTTAAATCCTTCATGCTCGGCCAAACCCTAACAATAACTCTTCTCAAGATCTGTAGTTATATTATAGAGTTTCTATTCTTCTCAAAAGACTCACTCTACTCCCCTAAGAAAAAGTATAAAAGACGCACATCGAGGAAGAGGTAATTTCATTTACCGATTCATTCAAGTTTCTTTCTTCTTCTACTTCATCTTCACTAGTTGTTTCACAATAAATTAATATCATCAGTATCACTATTATACTTATATTTTATTATAAATATGAAACAACCCAATTTTACATTATATAAATCCTACGAAAAAAGAAATCACCGTGCGTGCGTACGTTCGGTTTATCATCTCCACGGCATGGGGTAATCTGTTTTTTCCACCACCACCTTACTTGGATTATTATAATGGTGGAAATTATAACTATATATGCTTATTATAAAATCATACTAATTCTGAGATATTACATCATCCACTAAAATTCCATTTAATAATTATGGGAATGATATTATCACTCATGCGTATGTACGAATTACCATCTCCACGACGCGATGAGATTCATCCTCCATGTTAACCGTTCCAGAATGATTATAAGGTACATATAATAAATAATAACGAAATATATGACATAATAATGACACTTAATTTATTTCTATGTTATTTACTTACTTCCATTCAATTTAATAAGGAAACGAAAACAGCGTTCATGCGTATATACGGCCTACCATCTCCCTGAACCGTGTATTTCATTCCATTTAACCATATATATATATATATATATTAAATTATGAATATATAATACATATAAATCATGTTTTAAATTATTTTTTTAACTAATCATGATCTATGTAATCATTTTAATAATTATAATTCCAACCACATAGGATAAATAAAATGATTTTACTCAAAACGCTGCTTTTACATGTAATTGACAAATAAACAGGTAATATAAAGTTGTTAATGAATCATTTGTGATATCATAAATATTATGGTTTTAATATAAGTTAATAATATTTTTAAACCCACTATACAGATGTCTCGGACACATAGGGAAGAAATTTAACATAAGGTAATGGATAATTATTCCAATCTCATTCTTATCCGAGATTGTTAATTCGTAAGTATTTACTAGGGTTATATTTATCATCCATGACCGTATTTTATGAAAAATTTATTCATAAAGTTTTTAATATTCTTACATGTATATTTAATGTCGTGTTTACCTCTTTTTTGGCTTTTACCACATGGTATAGAAGGAATCTTTCTTTTGTTTACCATACTAGGTAATTTTTGAGTTTTTTGGTAAAAGTACAAGGATAATTTTTTTAACGTATATGACATGAACAAATTTTTACAGTTTCATAATGCCTTATTGCCCTGATTCTTCCTCTACAATATTTCATGATTATTTTCATCAAAATCTTTTTCTTTAAAAATTTCCTTGAATTTTGTGAAATAGAAAATGATTTTGAAGAAGAAATGTTATTTTCCTCAAGAATTCTTTTCAAGTTTTTTATCAAAACTATTTTCCATATAAAATGACATTATTTAGTATTATTATGTTTCATGTATAATGTCTCTATTATTTATAGGGTATTATTTTTCTTATGATGAAATGATATCCATTTTTTTATATGGATTATGTGATGAGGGGATGAGGTTTATGCATCCCATTTTATTCATTGTGTTATGATGAATGATTTATGTTTATTTTGTGGCACACATAAGAAAAATTTAATTATGAGATTGGTGGAACCTATATCTACCTATAATTCATTTGTTAATGATTCATATATCATGATATAGACATGGCTGGAATGACAAGTAAAATATGGTTCAGTAATACAGGGATGAAACGGCTGCTAAACCCATTTCAGTAATAGTCCCAGTTCACTATGATCGTCTTGGCAGCAATTCCTTGGCTACTATAGAAATTATATAATGTTATTAATTGGTTTCTATAATTACATGTTTTATTATCATGTTATTTTACCATGATTAATGTTCCTTTTTTTATCTATTCCTTTTGTACTGCCAAGATTAATGTCATTACTCATGATTTTGATGTTTTATTTTCATGTTTTTACATTCAAATGTTTATGGAATGTTTTATGTTCTCCATATTTACCCTTACTGAGAATTTGAGTTCTCCCTTTTTATTTTTTCTTTTCTAAAATATGTAAATAAAGGTTTTAGGTATGAAAAAATTGAAGATCTTTATGGGATATGTTGAAGATCTTTCACCCTGATTAAAAGATTATGTTTCAGGTGCCTGTTTTCTTCATGTGTTATGTATTCTGCAAAAGTAATGTAATGTCTATGTACATAATGATTTGGGCATATACAGTTGGTATTATAGCAAGGGGTTAGTTAACCTTTGGAAAATAAGATGCCAAAACTTTAGTGAGATACCTAAAAATATTTGTAAGGTGTGTCTAGGGATGTCCCTAAGGTTAAGTATAAGTATAGGTTATAGTCCTATAATTACGGTAACGATATTATAAATAAACATAATATGATAGATATTGAAGGTACTCCCCCTTTATTATATAGTTTTCCTAGCATTATTTTTGCCTCTCACACTATTATTTTTGGGTTTTAGACGATGGCTGGAACCTGAATGAACTGTGTTGATCAATGTAATGGACAATGCAATGATGGTCCTGCAGAACAAAACAATTTTATGGAAGATGGAGTGAAAAATCTTCTTACTATACCTACACAAACTATGAATCATTCTGAACTTCCAAATGAGGTGAGAATAGAACAATATTCTATTGAGTCTTTCATGAGGCAACATCTACCTTCTTTCAATGGGTATTCTGATCCACTTATTGCTGAACAATGGATCAGTACCATTGAACAGATATTTTCCATACTTCGCTGTTCAAAACATGAAAAAGTCATTTTGGTTGTTTACTGTTTATAAGTTGAAGCAGACTAGAGGTGGACTCTAATTAAGAATACAAGGCCCCAAGATGAAATTGGATCCATGGAATAAGACGAGTTCAAGATGTTGTTTTTTAATAAGTACTTCCATCTTATTCTTCAAACAAAGATGGAAAAAGAGACTCGTGATCTTAAGTAAGAAGATAAGAATATGTTGGTATATACGAGGCAAATTTTACAAGGATTGCAATGTATGCCTCAGGATTTATCATCAAACCTAAAAGTAAAGATGATCGACTCTTTAGTGGCTTAAACCCAAGACTTTGAAGAGAATTAGCTATATGAGTCTTTACTTGCTATGAAGAAATTGTGCATTGTGTTATCAAGGTAGAATTGGAAGTTGGTGTTACATATCAATCTCATGGTTTTGTCAAGAAATTAATGATGGAGTTCAAGGAAAAATCTCAAAACTATAGTGAAAAGAAAAAAAATTTGTCGTTATACTCAATGTGTGGAAAGAAGCACGGTAGAGATTGTCTTAATGGGACTAGATAATGTTTTAAGTGTGGAAAATAAGGTTTTCAAGTAGCTGAGTGCTGAAGTAATGGGAAAAAGGTATCTAATGATATTAATAGAGAGAAAACTACATAGAACATGCCACCAACACTATAATGCTTCATGTGCAAGGAAATGAGGCATTATAATAACCAGTTCCCTAATCCATGGGTTAATGATGATCGACATCAAAAACCTCTTAAAGAAATGGAAAAATGGAAGTCACATTTGATCACTATTGGTAATGTTGAATATGAAAACGAAGTGTTTGAATTATTATGTGTTTATATAACAGGATTCCAAAATAGTGTTGTTGAATCTCATTTATAGTATCATTGAATATTAAAATATCAATGTAATGGTTTTCAGTAATTGTATAGTACCAGTAACCATGAAAAGTGATTGAAGTATTTTTGAAAAGTATATGATCATATCATAGTGAAGGGATAAGGAAAAAATAATATATTTTTTAGTATTAATAAGCTCATGACTGATAAAAGGACAAAGTGATATCGTGGTTTGAGTATATATAAAATTCAGTATTTTGGTATGTGGAAAGAGATAACTTTTTAAATCATTCTTGTTTTTTATTAAGGTTATATAGTAATTCATGTTTCAATAGAATACATGATTAAGGTATTAACTTGTTTGGAATGTGACCAACATGATATATTTTATAATATATGGGGATAAATGATGGTATTCACATGCTTGGTAGATGACCTATCTAGTACTATTTTTCTTTATTCTAAGAGAATTAACAAATGTATTTTGGATAATACTAAATGTTGCAATGGAATTAATTTGGACATAAAAGAGTATGGTTTAAGGGTAATTTTTTTTCTAGAATATTATAATAGTATTGTTTTAGAAAAAGGACAACATGCAGGACCAACGACAACCCGTTGCGTCGTAGAAGGTTGCGGGAATCGAACTCACAACCAAAGTGCGACATGAATTTATCACCTTCCATTGGCCTACATGAAGTCCCTAATTTGTAGAAATTAGTTTTATTTTATTATGAGGTGTGATAGATTAAATATAAGTCCATTTTTGGAACCATATACGATTAACCTCACCATAGATGGACTTATGTATATTTAATATCTTGTGCTCACAAATCATGTGATAGAGATAGATGGAATGACGTAACATTCTATCGAATGATATGCTAATACATTAATAATGAAAAATTCAAGCTCATTAATTTAAATAAAATATTAATTATAAATTGTTCATGGAATGTCTACTAATGATATTACACTAAAATCAGGTGAGTATATCTCCTTATGAAAAAATTCATCAACATTAGGGAAATTATCGTGAAAACCAAATTTTTTTTCCTAGTACCCTTATATCCAATGAATAATATGGCACCTTAGATCATCACAATTTTAAGGCTTTTTGATTTTTGTATTTTTCATAGCCATGTTCTCTACCACTCTTCATCTGAACATGATGTTTAGATTTCTCTTTCATATCAATATTATCACCAATATTCTCCTATGTGAAAACCTAGTGCTTAGTTACATTGGGTGGCCATTATGTTTCTAACTATACTTTTTAAAATTAAGTTTTAGTATTAATTATTACAGTTTCTATTTCTCTGAAAGAAACATTCATGTACTAAACGATTTATAACCCAGACGAATTTTGAGGGAGAAATCCATTTTAAGGGGGGGAAAATGTAACACCTCAATATTTTATGAGAAGAATTATTTTTAATATCTTTGATGTTTTATGTTGTAAACTTAACCAATATTATCATGCAATATACACAAAAATATATTAGCTTGTAGTATATGCAAGCACTATTCTTGGCTTGTGTTGCATGCAAGAGCGACCTTCCACAATAGTGTGTGTTGTACGCAACACTGAGTTTCACTAAACAACGATATACTGTTATAAAATTATTATGAACTAGAATTTATGAATAGTATTAACCAAATTTTGAATTTTATAACAATAACATCCATCTTACACATATTCTAGAACATGGTATGAGAACAAATTAAAAATTTTGAGTAAAACAAGTATTTTTAAAAAAATGTAGTTTTTCCGCCTTTTGATTGCACACCCACATTAAATATAGTTTTTGACCAGTTTAAAAGTTCTATTTGACAAAATAAACATATTCATTTCAATATGGATATAAAAATTATCTTTGGATAATTTTTTAATGTTTTTCTGTTAACATTTATATTTTGATAAATAGTAAAAATGTGATAAATTTTAAATAAGAACAATTTTTTCATCAAGATCATTTATAAGAATAAATTATAATATTTAATGGTTTTAAAATAAAAATAGAATATATTTTTACCATTTAATATTATGTGTGTAATTATCATTAATTTTACAGTGAATTCATAGGTAATTTGTTTTAATCTTTTGCAATGTTTTAACTTTTAAAACACATTTTCACAACAACAGGATTAAAATTAAATTAAATACTACAAGTTCAATGTTTCAAATTTGGAAAAATGGATTCCATATTTGGAATCAGTAGGTCCAAATTATGTTAATAGTTTACTTTTTATTTTTAGGCACTGTGAAAAGTAATTATGGTAAATTATTTACACAACAGTTAAAGGTATATCATGTAATTAAGGGTAAGAATTATATTATTAAATTATCCTAACACTTGTATTAATATAATTGGGTCTAAATGGTGCCTTTTGAAATCCAATTGAAATTTATTAATATCATTAATTTATTTTATTTAAATAAAGTAAAATATGTCTCACTCAATCTTTAATAATTAATGTATATTTAATATAAGTTTATATAGAATATAAATGCAATTATAAATAATAATTTGAAAGATAATTTTTTTTCTTCATCAGGGTAATTTATATGTTATTTTTAAGAATTATATAATTTCCTTAACATTTTATACATTAATGATGCAGAAATTATTTATTTAGTGAGAAATAAATTATATAGTTTTTATTATTATAATAATACCTATCAAAAGGACCTGAAAGTTGAACGAAACATATTGGTCGAGTATATTTATTCACTATGCATCCAAGGGTCGACCTGTGTACCATTTAGGGACTTAAAATACAGATTATTCCATTTATATTTTATTATTTTAACTAATGTCAAAGTTGTCACCATCAGACTTCAATAAAGATAACATTTTAAATGTTGGTTGTTTTATAATATAAATTATAATAAAATTAATCTTATGAAATATATTATATTTATCTTCAACCTTGAATCTTATTTTAAATATTTATGTAACAAATAATTATATTATATAATTATAATAAAATTTTTTTGTAATTATTTTATTAGGAGAAATATAAAAAAATGGTTTTAAAAATATAAAAATAAATATTATATGAACAAATTAATGTGCTACACTAATAATATAGATAAATATGAGATGTTAAGAATCTATTAAATATTTTGTTTGGACAACATCCTCTATGTGTATTTTATTTAAGTTCATATAAATGAATAGTGTCTGAATTGACACTGTTGATATTTTATAAAAAAAAAATATTATTTCATTGTTTAAAATCACAAAAATATTTAAAAATTAAAAATTGAAATTTATAATGTCGATAAGGTCATAATGTATCCAATTATATACAATTCACAACACATAAGTTAGTATTTATCAATGACGTTGATACCTCTACATTTCATTAATTTATCTACCATTGTTTGGGGTTGCGTTCCATTTCATTCTATAAGTTATAAATATCCTTAAATGTGTTCATCGTCATTAATCTTATAATCAAAGTGTCTAAAATTGATTTGTTTCCCTACGAAAAATAAATATAAAATGTTCGGATTATGTGTCTTTCATTTATTGTATTATGATGGAATTTTTTAGTAACATATTTGTATCATTTTTAATTATATTAAAAAGATTCATTTTCAATATGATATAATATTAAAATTCATTCTAAGATATCCTTTTATTTAGAGGGTTGAATTATGTGAGAGAAATTATTCAGTTCCAACTCAACCAATGTAGAGACGAAATTAGTTGGAATACATTGAATCCAATAACCACCTTTCTCTTCTAATGAAGATTGAATGATAAAAATACTTACAACACCACATTAGACATAATTGATTTAAATTTTCGCACAAATCATGAAGATGATTCCCATATTCATGTTCAGAACCTCGTGAGGTATTCCAGAAATGTTAACCTTGCTTGAAATCATCTAAATTATCTCCAATTAAATCTCAATGTAATTAATGAAAATGGGTTGAACTAGGAGACTCAATTAAAATCCTATTTTTGATGTTCATCTATAATCTGTGAGAATACGAAACCCTAAAAATATTATTGCTACCCCAAAAATTTGGTAGATTATATCAATCATTTATAGTCAAAAATTTCTCATTCATATATATTCTCAATAAAACTATTAAACTCAATGAATTATTTTAATTTTCTATAAGTTTTTCATGGCTATACATTAAAATTTATAATCCTATAAAATTTAACATGATTTATCCTGCATGAATAAAGAAATCAAAATTAAACAACCAAAATACAATAAATAATTAATACTCAAATCTAAAAATAAACAACACTAGCCATCTATGGTGGTTTCTTAATGATTAAAAGTGAATCCTTATTTATTTATGGTGTATCAAAATAAAAAACATATAATAATCACCTGAAACTAAATAATTTGAAATTGTAATGAAGTTTAAATAAATTTTGATCCAAATAATGAAGTATAAAATGAAATAGAGTATATTTGATAATTAAAACACAAGGATAAAAATGGTTTATAAAAAATAGTGGAACAGTTTTTTGCTTATGAAGAATATAAAAAAATAGTAAAAAACCAGTGAAAGTTGGTTTTGAAAATCAATTGAGATGTGTTCTAGTGTTTTATATATATTGTGATTTAGATAAGATTTATATTTTAAAATGAATATGATTAATTTATGTTGGTGTTAGAGTTGAGATGTAGCGGTTCCCATGGTTATGGAATCGCCATCTCATCTCAGTAATCTCTCTTTTTCCAATGATATTCTATTTTGTGTATTTCCATGAAAAATAGCTTCATACCATTATTAAACATGATTACTCCAAATGTTAATATTTTTTGATTAAGAGAGGGTAACCAATTTTGTAATTAAAAGGTTACTTTTTGATATATTAATTGATGGTCTTGATTTAGAAAAATAGATTGGAAATGTAAAATGAAATTGTGGGAAACAAAATACATGAATAAGAATAAAGAAACATATTGAAAGGTGTTGTCCCCATTGGATTTTTTATGCTGTAACAACGATTAAATTACTCACTCTTCCTTGTGATGATTTATTAATGAGGATGATGAAAATAAATAATAATTCATGTTGAAATTATTTAAAAATAATAGTGAGGATATAGACAACGTAGCAACCCACTGAATGCTTTAGTGTCCAGAATCATCTGTTCGTAGTTGTAACACCTCAAGATTTCATTAACATCCCAGGTAAATAAATAGAAATAAATTTTCATTGGTGAATTAAATATTAATTTTACATTAAAGGGTATGCTATGTTCAATGGTGTACCTGATACGCAACGACGGGTTTCTTTGAAATCTTATAATGCTGAGTCACACTAAAATAATAATAATGTAATATTATTTTAAATAGTAGTTAACACCTAGCCATTGTTATGGAAATAATGAACGGAACTAACTAAAATATGTTTATACATGTTTGTTAAATGTTTATACATTTATCCAATAAAAATTTAGATGCATAAAATAAGAAAGAATCCGATTTTATGCATATATACTATAATATTCATTAAGAGGTTGATTTACGGCCTTTTAATGGAGAAACTTCATTAAATATATTTATTTCACTTTTGTATGTTCTATATGACAAAATAAAATTATTCTTTAGAATAAAGACATCAAAATTTACTTTGGGTTAATTTTTGTTATTTTTCTGATAAAATTCAATTTTTAATGAATAGTGAATGATATTTTATTTTAATTTAAATATGTATTTTAATATAATTTATTTATATTTCTAGATTATCATTATAAATGGTTTTAATGTGTAATTATATTATATTTTTACCAATTAATCCAATTTTGGTGATAGGAATTAATTTCACTTTGAAATTATACATAAACAAGTGTCAATCATTTGATAGTTATTGTTTCTTAAAAACACGCTATTTGTTTTGACAACGAGAATAAATATTAAATTAATTAACGCAACTCTTATGTTATGAATTTTATAACATTTAAATCATTTTTGAATTTATAATATCAAATATATCATAGGCTGAATTTTTGGTATTTTTCTAAAAAACATCAATTTTTTATGAACATTAAAACCACTTTGTAGTAGTTTAAAACAGATTTTTTTCATTTAAATAAAATTTACTGCCTCTATGAATTTAATTTCAAAAATCCAACATACATGGTTATTATTAGTATCTAAAATTTGGTTTAATAAGATGAAAATAATTTTTGGTGAATAGTAACTTTTGTCTTTTATTTACCACGGTGAAAAGTAAATTGGGTAATTAAGGGTATAAATGATATTATAATTATCATAACACATGTGAAAATTCTATTTCATAAGTTTAATTCGACCCAAATAAAACCTTTGGAATAAAATATGAACCTTTTGGTTCACTTGGATTATATTAATAAATTTATTATTATTTTATTTAAAGAAGAGTTAAGAGTGATAAATTCAACATTAATTAAGTAAACCATTCTTAATATAGGGTTATACATAAGATAAACTCTACTATAAATATTCATTAAAAATATAAACATATTTCCTACATAATGGTATTTTATTTATAAAATATAAACATTAAATAAATAAATTTATTTGTTACACAATGATGATATCGTAATTACCTTATTAAGGAAAAATTAAAATAATTGAAATTATAAATATCCAAATAAATGTAATTTGAGACTTTTGAAAAATTACACTAATTTTATAGGTTAATATGACATGTTATTGTTGATTATATAAATTTATTTCAATGTTATAAGTTTGTTATGACTTTCACCAAAACAAAATACCAAATAGTGTCAAAATTGACAAAACATTATTTGTAAAACAGATACTACATTATTGGTTGATATAATATTCCTAAATATCTATAGCTTGGCCAGAAGCCTTAAATTATATTATATATTTCAGTAATGAACCACTTGAGGTTCTCTTGGGTGTTTCGAGTATGATTATTAAACATACAGTGTAAGAATACAAGAAGACACGGTAAGAGTTAAACTATTATATTAAGAGTTAAATCTAAACGATAAGTTTAAAATTGTAACTGAAAAATGTCTAAAACCTTCTGTATGAGATTATATAGACCCATAACCACCTATGGCTATAAAAAATCATTTTTAGCCATTATAAATCCAATATAAATATATAATAAATAATATTTTCAATGTTTCTTGAAGATCCCCTCCTCCGACTAATAAAAATCTCTCACCTCTAACCTATTATTAACCCCTCTAATGCCCCTTAGATCATCCAAACACTGCCAAAATATTCTCTTATGATCCCTCCCTTCCACCTAGAAGACTTACCTTAGGCATAAGGCACTTCAAGAAGTCCTTCGGGATCAAATGGAAGGGAGTTACCAAATTTTAAGGTAACGTCTTCCCTAAAGTTCTCTTCATTTATTTTACATCTCCAACCACCTGAAATATTTTCATTACATTATTTTATAAAAACAAAATTATACTTAATATATTAGGTTATTTTTATGAGAATTATTTGAGCTACAAATACACACACCTCCATCTAATGGGAAAATAACATACTGTTTCCGTGGACGACAAACTACTCCCTCAGGAAACAATGATTGTTCAATAATCCTCTTGCACCTCTTATAGTCGACATTAAGATGTAAAATTATTTATATGAGATATATATTATATTTATATTGTTTCTATTCTTTTTTATTTTTTATTTATATCATAACTTTATGGTTTCCATAATGTGTAAATGCAATAATTTCATTTGAGGAAGTGTGGACTACGACCACATCGAAATGATATGACGCGTTTATACCATACGTGGAATGTATAAAGGATGGAATTTCAAAAATTATATATGATATTATACTATGATTAAAATATACTTATGTATCATTTATTATTCATTAAATTAAAACACAAACAAGAAATTAATTTAGTGTTCATGCGTACGTACGACATATCGTATCCATGAACAGTGCATTTCATTTCTTATCTCCAAATGTTATGTACTTTTATAAATACATATATATACTGGACATATAAGGTATATATTATGTCTTAATCATTAATATAATTCTATATATAATGTACTTTTTACCACATGGACATCATGTAATTATTTGATGTTTACTTTTGACTCAAGTTCCAAATATCAACAAAATGACCGTTATTAACATAAATTAGTACATAATGTTTATAATGTGCTAATAAGTGATAGAAAAGAAATAATAAAATTTATAGAGTTTATTAAGAAAATAGAAATTATCTTTAGTTTGTTATTCAGGGGATTAAATAACGGATGGGTCATGTTGGATACAAGGTAAGGGGTTTCTTATCTCCCTTTTTAATTCTGTGAGATTTCCTTTGTTTGCCTCATATTTATTGCATGTGATATATTGTGTACTTATATATGACATATATTATCAAGATTCTCTTTATATTCATTTAATTAAATGATTTATTTGGTGGTTAATAACTTTTTGTCATACAACTTGTTTGACTGCAACGGGGTAAGGGTTAATTCTACTATCTCTTTATTAACTGAGGTTGTTATTATGTATCTACTAGGAAAACATTATCATCTACATCCGTGTTTTCATAAATATTTATTTCAATACATTTTTACTATTGTCTAGAATTTGGGTTAATGTTATTTATACCCTTAATTTACCACATACATTTTGGAAGAATCTTTTTATCATTTTCCAAACAAGTTACTTTATAAACCTTTTCGAAAAAAATTAACCTAAGAATGTTTTTTTAATATATATAACGGGTGAAGCTATATTACACCATTATAAAATCACCAATGATTCCCTTAAAATATTAGAATAATTTTTTCAAAAAAAATGTTTTCTATTTTAATTAGATAACTTTTAAAGGATTTGAAAATAGAAATAGATATTTATTTCAAATAGTTTTGATTTCATCTATGTCAACATCCTTTAATAGATTTTATACTTATTTGAAGATGATTTATTATTATAAAAATCATCCCTATTGTATTGAATTATTTGGGATAGGATTGAGTTTGGATGTGTTATTTTTATAAAATTCATGATTTATGGTCAATTTTTTGACATTTCTGATGCTATTTTTATATGAATGTTTACGTAATGATTAAACCTTTTCATATGAGGAATATATTGGAACTAGTATGTTACAAGTTGGGGACCATTAAAACTATTACCTCCAGGTTGGGGTCTGGTTACAACCGACCTTCTGGGTTGGATTCCAGTTACAGAGGCTCTCTAGGGTGGAGTCTGGTTACAGAGGCTCTCCGGGATGGAGTCCGGTTATAGAGGCTCTCTTGGGGTCTGGTTACACTTAGCCCCTAGGTCTTAGCACTAGCCTTGAAACAATATGTCATATGCACATTCCTCATTATATTTATTTAAATTAATTAACAAGAGAAATATTCGTCTAGTAGAATATTCTGAGTTAAACATACAATTAGACGTGTAATTAGCTGAGGTCTTTCCCAGTTTGATATATGGTTTTGGCCGATGCCTTAATCATTTTTAGATGTCTTGGCTGAGGCCTTGAGAAAATGTTTCCGAATATCCAGCACTATACATTCCCTCTTTATGAAAATAATATAGATTGTCCATGTGATTGTTTAACTAGTATAATACCCTTTACTATGGTTTATTATGGAATTATTTACTTTTATCTTATTCCTACCATAAGGTGTTCATGTTTATTAATTGTAAGGGCATGTGTTCATAATTATTCATCATGCTTAATGTTTATGTTATCTTCTGCTATTTTTCCTACCCTTACTGAGTGTTTGAACCCACACATTTCTTATGTTTCATTTTTCTAGGATATTAAGAAGTTAGTTAGGAGTGACTTGTAGGAATAATCTATAATGCATTGATATTTGTAATAGAATAAATTAGTATTTTATTTCATTTCAAGTTATAATGTTTAACATATATATGTAAAATATTTTACAAGACTGTTAAATTGATTGGTCATTCGGGATTTGATTCCTTATAATCCTGCCAATGTTATGTAATAAAGCACTGACTCTAGGCTTATGGGGTCTGGGCGTTACAATTGGTATCTGAGAAATTTTAACAACAACATTGGAAATAGATTTAGTTATACTCTAATTAGAGAACATTACCCTAAGATACAATTTAAGGATTAATATAGAACATATTTCTAGAATTTTGGTAATGTAGATATTTTGTGTACTTTTAAAGCAATAAATCCCTATCTGGATATGAGCAGGAAGAGGTGGATCTAGCACAGATGTACCTACTAGTGAAAACTCAGACAAGGAGTTTGGAGCATGACCCGGGGAATCATAGTGCACAACAATAGCCCTTGCTGCACTATTGGTTACGATAATCCCGAGGGATATGCTTAGGATAATTCACATGTTCATGACTATCCACAATGATGTATTAAGGCGTAAATACATCCTAGAAGAAAACATTTTTATGATTATAGATTATATCCATAAACTGTTCAATTTACGCTAGTTATTTTACAAGTTTGGCGTTATGCATTGTGATTTATAAACTGACCTAGTAAATGACACTATTTAGAAATGGCGCCCAGTATATGGAATGAGAACTCCAAGAATACGTATGATCCAATGAGTAAGAAGGAAGGTATCATTCATGATATTAATCCATCATTTAAAAGGGAAATAGTCTCCCACGTATTCTCATTATATGAAGAAATAGTATCAGTTGTTAATAAGATAAGTAAATTATTCTCTCAATACTATGGCTTTGAAGGGAATCGAAATAAGACAAGGATTGTAGAGAGAAATATGGATAAAGTGAGGAAGGGATATATGGATTTTCTCATATGTGATAACTTTGGAAAGAATCACCTTGCTAAATGCATGAATGGAATGAGAGTTTGTAAAATGTGTGGAGAAAAATGACACCACGTACATGATTGCAAGGGTAAGAAAATAGTTTTAGGTATACAATGCTTTATCTACAAGGAGTTGGAACACTAGTCAAATCAATGTCCAAATCATTAGAGTATACCACAATTGATGCTATTGGATAATAATCAGGTTATGATACTACCAAAGATAAAGAGGGATTATTAGATTTTTTATGTTGTTATTAACGTTGTCTGTAATTTCAGTATTGTATTAATTATGTACATGTTTTAAGAATTATATATTATATAAGGATTTTACTTTAATAATGTCTCACCAAGGACTTGAGTTTGTGTGGAACCGTGAAATGTGACTCAATAAGAGGTTAATTTTTTGGAAAATATATTCTTGAGATAAAGATAAACCATAATATGGTTTTGATACTAGGCTAGGGATTTAGGTATAATATATTATTGATTTGGAAAAATTATATTAGATACTCTTGACTACCTTGAAATAGATTAATGATTTGTATATTCCTTCATTGTTGGAGTTTACAACATTTTTGGATAGAAGTAGTATACCTAGTATTCTATAAGGAATAAGGAGTCGTGAATGTAATCAATAAGGTATTATGGTAATTTAGGGTGTTATAGTGTCTTAGAAGAATTCATGATGATGATGTTCACATGTTATTATGTGGAAAAATGGATCTTCATTATGTTTACCTTCTTATAAATTTTGTTCTGTGAGTTTGGACTGAATTATTTTGGATAAGACTAAAGGTTGGAATGAATTAGGATTGACTTAGAATACTATTGTTAAGGTTAAAACATTATTTGATATTATTTTTGGATTGTCATAAAAAGGACAACCTGGAGGTTGGTTGATAACCAGTGGCATCAGGCATGGCCGCTAGATTTAAACCTGTAATGGAAGGGCGTCATGGTAGGATCTCTTACCACATGAATACGTGATGTCTTGGTTTGTATAATGTATTTCTTTTAAATAGTCTGAAAAATGAATTTTAAATACATAATTTTTGGAACCCTATATGATTAGGATAAATAGAATATTTTTTAATTCTATAATATTTTGTAGTGAAATATGAGTGTGTGGTAGAAATTAATTAAAGGATGAAGCTCTACCTTTCAAGTTGATTTTTTTCATCTAATTCTATGAATAAATTAATTCGTAATCCTTAGGGAAGGGATCTTAAAACCAAAATTGTGTTATCCTAATACCTTATGTTTTGTAGAAATTATGATATTTTAAATCATCAAATATTGCTGGGTTTAAGGACCCCAGTTTTAAACTTGTTTGTAATTGATGACCTCAATCACTCCCTATAAATATTTACTTTTTCTTCCAATTATGTGTTTTTAATTGCCACAAATTTTATCCTATTAGAAACCCGAATTTGGTGGTGAATTTTTCACTTCCCTTTACCTATTATTTAGAATAATTTTCTTAACCCAACTTCTGATGTTGGATTTCCATAATGGTATTTTATATTTTAGTAATTTTATTTTCAAAGAAAATTTTCAAATTGTGAGGACTCAATTTATTAAAGGAGGGGAGAATGAAACACCGCATGATATATTTAACATTCCATGTAAATAAAGAGTAAGAAATTTTTATTTTTGAATTAAATGTTAATTTTACATTAATGGGGATGCTATGTTTAATGGCGTACCTGATATGCAACAACAGAATTCTTTGATATCTTTTAATGCTAAGCCATACTGAAAAATAATAAAATAATAATATTTTAAATAGTAGTTAATGCCTAGTTGTTGTAATGGAGAGAATAAATGGAACTAACTACAATATGATTGTACATGTTTTTTAAATGTTTCTACGTTTATCCAAAAAAAATTAGAGGCTTAAAATAAGAATCAACTCGATTTAAGCATAAATACTCTAATATTCATTAAAATGTTGATTTACCACCATTTAATAGATATCCCTCTTTAAATTTAGTTTTTTTCACTTTTATATGTTCTATTTGACAAAATAAAATTTTTCTTTAAAATCAAGACATAAAAATTTTCTATAAGTAAATTTTTTGATATTTTCCTGATAAAATTAAATTTTTAATAAATAATGAAATATATTGTATTTTAATTTAAATCTGAATTTTAATCTAATTTACTTATATGGTTAGAATATCATTTTTAATTAGTTCTATACTGTAATTATATTATATTTTTAACATTTAATCCAATGTTGGTCTTTGGAATTAATTTCACATTGAAATTATTCATAAACAAGTCTCAATCATTTGATAGTTATTATTTCTTAAAAACACTCTATTTGTTTTGACAAAAACAATTAATATTAAATTAATTAATGCAGCTTATATGTTTTGAATTTGGTTAAATAGACATTACTTTTTAATTCAGAATATCAAATATAGCAATGGCAGAATTTTTGGTATTTTTCAAAAAAACATCAATTTTTGATGAATAGTAAAACCACTTTGTAGTTGTTAAAAACGGACTTTATCATTTAAATGAAATTTTACTACCTCCGCGAATTGAATTTTAAAAATTCAAAATATATGGTGGTTATTATTAAGTAAAATGTGGTTCAATAAGATGAAAATAATTTTTGGTGAATAGTAGCATTTGACTTTATTTAACACAGTTAAAAGTAAATAGGGTAATTAAGGGTAAAAATGAAATTATAATTACCCTAACACATGTCCTAAATCTATTGGATAATTTTCATTCAACACAAAACAACCTTTGGAAGAATATATGATCCTTTAGATCCACTTGGATTAGATTAATTCATTTATTATTATTTTATATAAAGAAGTGTTAAAAGTGTTAAATTCAATGTTTATTAAGTAAACCATTTTTAATATAGAGTTATACATATGATAAATTAGACTAAAAATATTCATTAGAAATATAGAAAGATTTCCTACATAATAGTATTTTATTTATAAATTTTAATCATTATGTAATTAAATTTATTCATGACACAATGATGATGTTGTAATTATCTAATTAATTAAAAATTAAAATAATTGATATTATAAACATCCGAATAAATGTAATATGAGACTTTTTATTAATTAAACAAATTATATTGGTTAATATTAAATGTTAGAGTTGATTAGATAATTTTTTTTCAATGTGATAATGTTTTTATGACTTGCACAAAGATAAAATTCCAAATAGTGTCAAATTTGAAATAAATTATTTAAAAAAATACTATATTATTGGTTTATATAATATTCATAAAAATATATGATTAGGGAAAAAGTGTTAAATAATATTATATAGTTCATCAATGAACCACTTGAGGTTCTCTTGGATGTTTAGAGTTTTTTTATTAAACATATAGGGTAAGATTACAAGAAGACATGGTAAAAGTTAAACTATTTAACTAAGAGTTAAATCTAAAAGATAATGTTAAAATGGTAACCTAAACTTGTCTAAAACCTATTGGTTTATGGTATTTCGACACATAACCACCAATTATTCAAAATAATTTCTTTTGGATCCATTATAGATTGAAAATCATTATATAATAAAATAATATTTTCATTGATTCCTAAAGAGCCCCTCCCCCCTTATAAAAAACCCTCACCTCTAACCCATTACTAACACCTCTCTAGCCCCTTGGTTCGATCAAAATCTGACAAATAATCTATTAAGATCTCTCCCTCCTACATAGAAGCCTTACCTTAGAAATAAGTCACTTCAAGAAGTCCTTTTGGATCAAACCAAAGGGAGTTTCCCAATTTTAAGGTAACAACATCTCTAAAGTTCTCTTCTTTTATTTTACATATCCAACCTCCTAAAATATTTTTATTAAAATAATTTATAATAACACACATATCCCCAATATACTAAGTTGTTTTTATTTTAAGGATTCGAGCTACACATACACACACCTCCATCTAATGGGAAAAGAACACACTGTTTCTGTGTATGATAAACTACTGCCTCACGGAACGATGATTGTTCAATAATCTCCTACAACCTTTTATGGTGTCCATTAAGATGAAACATTATTTATATGTCTTATATATTATATTTATATTATTTCTATGCTTTTTGATTTTACATTTATATCATACCTTTATGGTTTCCATAAAGGGTAAATACGATAATGTCATCAGAGAAAGTGCGGACAACCGCCCCCTCAAAATGATATGACTCATTTATGCCATATGTGGTATGTATAAAGGATGGAGTTACTAATATTATATATGATATTATAATATAATTATAATATAAATATTTATCATTCAAATTTTATTTAATTAAAATACGAACTTGAAATGAAAGTGTCGTTCATGCGTAAGTTCAGCATACCATATCCATTAATGGTGCATTTCGTTTCTTATCTCCAAATGTTATGTACTATTATAAATACATATATATATATACTAGATATATAAGGTATATATTATATCTTATTCATGAATATAATTCTATTGATAATGTAATTTTGACTACATGGGCAACATGTAATTAGAAGAAGTTTACTTTTGACTCAAGTACCAAATATCAACAAAATGACCAATATTAACTTAAATGAGTACGTAATGTTTATAACATTCTAATAAGTGATATAAAAGAAATTTTAAATATTAAGAAGGTTCTTAAGCAAGTAGATATTAACTTTAGTTTTATTTTTAGGATATTAATGAACGAACGATTCATGTCAGATACCAGGTACTGGGTATCTTATCTCACTTTTAATTCGGTGAGATTTCCACTGTTCGCCACATATTTATTTCATGTGGTGCATTGTGTACAAAAATTTGAAATATATTATCATGATTATCTTTATATTTATTTTATTCTATGAGTCATTTGGTGGCTATTATCTTTTGGTCATATTAATGGATTTATTTCCACGAAGTAATGTTTAATTCTACAATCCCATTATTATCCGAGGTTGTCTTTACGTAATTATCTATTGGGACCTCATTATCATCCAAATCATTGTTTTCCTAAAAATGTATTTCAAAACATTTCTAATATTTACTGTACTATAATTTAATGTTATTTTTACCCTTATTTGACCTTATACATTTCGAAATGAATCTTTTTGTCATTTTCTAAACAAGTTACTTCATGACCCTTTTTGAAAAAACTAAGGTATGATTTTTTTTAACTAATACTGTAGAGGCAGCTATATTATTCAGTTATAAAATTAGTGAATATTCCATTACAAGATTATAAGAATATTTTAGAAATAAATTATTTCTATTATAATTATATGAATTTTTAATAATTTCAAGATAGACAAAGATTTTTCTCTCAAACAGTTTGTATTTCATCGATGTCAACATACTCTAATGGATTTTAAACTTTTCTGAAGTTGATTTATTATGATACAAATCATCCAAATTGTATTTAATATATTGTGATATGTTTGACTGTGGATGTTTTATTTTTATAACATTCATGTTTTATGGTTAAATTATTGATATTTCGTTTGGTATTTTAATACGAATGTTTATGTTATGTTTCAACCTTTTCATATGAATAATACATTGGACCTAGTATGATTCAGGTTGGGGACTTGTAAAAGTTATCCCTCTGGGTTGGGGTCCAGTTACAGAAGACCCTCCGGGTTGGAGTCTGGTTACAGAGGCTGTCCGGGCTGGAGTCTGGTTACAGAGGCTCTCCATGTTAGAGTCTAGTTATAGAGGCTCTTCGGATTTGGGTCCAGTTACAGTTAGAACCTAGGTCAGGGCACTAGGCCTTGAAACAATCTGAAAAATACAGATTTCTCATTATGACTATGTAAATTAATTAATCAGAGGAATATTCGACTAGTCGAACATTCCTACTTAATGGGATAATTTGACATGGAATTGGCTGAGGCCGTTCCCAATTTGATATATGGTTTTGGCTGAGGCCTTATTCATTTTTAGACATCTTGGCCAAGGACTTGAAAAAAATTAATCAGAATGAACGGCACTATACATTCCCTTTATGAAAATCATATTCATTGTTCATGTGATTTTTCGACTAGTATAATACCCACGACTATGTTTTATTATGTCATTATTTACTCATCTCATATTCTTTCCATGAAGTTTTCATATTTATTAATTTCAAAGGTATGTGTCCTTAATTATTCACCGTGAATAATGATTATGTTATCTTTTACTTTATTTCCTACTCTTATTGAGATTTTAAGCTCACCCCTTTCATATTTTTCATTTTTCCAGGATATGAAGAGGTTAGTTATGATTGACCTGCATGCTTAATCTTAGAGGCTTGGATGTTTCTAATGGAATAAATCAATGTTGTATTTCTTTTGATGTCGTAATGTAGAACTTATATATGTAATATATTTTCCAAGACTGCTAAGCTGATCAGTCTTTTGGGACATGATTCCTTGTAATCATTCCAATGTTATGTAATAAAGCACCAACTCTAGGCTTCTGGGTTAGGTTCGTTACTATAGTAGTGAAACACCTCTGTAATTATAGAATGTATATGGGCTAAGTATGAATAAAAAACTTCATTAATGTTTTTAATAATGGTGTTTTAGTAATATCAAATCATTAAATGGTCATTACATGCCACTATTTTATTTATCCCATCAAAATCTATTTCGAAACATTATTTAGTGGGTCTCTCAAACATCATCTATTGTGTGAACGTAGTGGACCTACCATAAATTTTTTCCCTTCCTTCAATGTGCATAAATTAGTGTATTGTCTTCATTAATTGTATCTGGTACACATCTATAACTTGATTCATGATTTTAATACTCATTTTCATCCCCAGAAACGATGTTTTTCCATGGTTCTTAACTATCAAGCACCAAAATAATTCCATCATTATCCAATATCATAGGAATACCCGTTCAAGTGGAATTGATGTATAATTTGGTTCCATTATATTGTTTCCATTAATATTTTATCATTTAATGATGAAAAAATATTTAAATCTCAATAAAATGTTTTACAATATAATTACCAAAATCAGTGTATTTAAATACCAAATATTGTATCTATAAAATGTACATATCAATGAATCTTATGTAAACATTTTATTCCAAAAAATTTAAAATTTACTACTTTCTGTCCAATATAACGCTTTCATAATGATTAGATGTTCCCTGGACAAGAAATTATGGTTTCTCAATGATTTCACAACATTTGAATGCAGAAATGTTTTTGAAAATACATATTAATATTGGTTGTCATAATGTATAAATGTATTCTTCTTTTTTCATCCCATTTTTATTAATCCAAATAGAACTGATTTCTGAGACCTATAAAGGTAGTTCTACCATACATTGTACAATTTATCTAACTCTTCAAAAATAATAATTATATGTATCATTATTAAATTCATGACATTATGATGAACCTAGTATCTCAACATAATATTTACTATTTTATAAAACATATGGGTTACATTACATATCCCAATATATGTAAACTATAAATATCTAAAATCATAATCTAACTTATCAGTAACCAAATATATATGTTTGAGTTTATCAAATTACACCCCATTTCAAGATTATGAACTCCTTACATGATTTGAAGTCCAAATATTTTATCTGGAGGTTTCCAAATTTTCTCCCTTTTGAAATCGATCTCCCTTCTCAATATACTTATAAATATAGAAATACCTTAACACCTATAATTATTACACTAACCATGTAGTATTTTACCCCATTTAAATAATAAACTCGTTTTTGTTTTGATCAAATCAATTGCATTTAAAAACTAAAAATAAGGAAAAAACAAAGCATGATTCCATTAGAAACGTCTGTAAAGAATGGTTATTCAATATTTACTGTAGATAATAAAACAATTATTATAATTTTTAACGTAATATTTATTTTATCTTATTCTTATTGATTCCGATTATAAAAGGGTTGTCCATACAACTTTCAACTTATACTAAACATTTTGGTCAGAGTGGATACTCAAGAGGGGGTGAATTGAGTTCCAATTAAAAATTTCTGTTAAAAAATATTTCTATTAAAATCCCCCAATTAAAAACTATGTTAAATATTAGTAAATTTGTAAAACTGTAAGGGATCAATTAGGTTCTCAAATGATTGAATAGGTCTCAGAAAAATTTAATCAGAAGATTAAATTAGCTTTTGAAACTAACCTAATGTTTTACAATAACTACAAACACTTGCTAGATAAACTATCAAAGTAACATTAAATGAATTTTATATTATGAAGTAATTAGAAGCGGAATATTCAATATGTTAAAACTAAAGTAAGTAAAAATAAAAGTTTTAAAACAGGACTTTTAGTTATACGATGAGACATAGTCCTCTCAAAAAATTAATATATATTTTGATCCACACTCTGGATCAGGGTAAACAACAGTGCAAAGACTATCCCGGTATTAAGACCTCTACCATAGTTCTATGTGAAAAAAACAATAGCACACTGGCTGTCCAGGTCCTACTTGACCTCTACCACTGTCCACAGTGGGATACAAGAGAGTTAAATAAGTTTGGTGTGAGGATTTATAAATCTTCCAGTTTAGCATAAGAGTCAGTATGTGCATGAAATGTAATAAGTGCACACACTACTCAAAATTAAGTAAAAGAATCACTAAGAGAGTAAATATGAGTTTAGAATGCTCTAGTGATTTGAAGTGTATCTCTAGACTCCTTTTGATTGAAAAGAAATTCTTCTGAGTCCTTCTATGGATTTTGTCTAAAAAATAGAGTGTCGTTTGCTTCCTTGACTTTCAGGTTCAGCTTGATCATCTTGAGTGCATGAAGAGCACGTTGTAGTTATTCACTCCTTGACTACGATTCAGCTTATATTATCTTTGTGTATAATTGTATTCATGTATGTCCAGTATTATTCATATATACAGGAGTATGGATGTCGCGTATCTTATTGTGTATATGCACCTATATCTCTGTGTTTTTTCGGTATCTCAATCTTCCTTTTATACCTTAGGCTTTAGTAAATAGGAATGATTACCTTTTTACATGTACGAGGTACGGTTCCCGGACATTCCAACAACTATCATTAAATAACATTAATTAGATTTAAATCATCAAATATGACCTTTGATTAATAACTAAACAGAAATATAGTTTATGTAGCAGTGACTGGTAAGCAGTCATCTTATAAGTAGCTCTCTGTCGGTAGACTTGTGACAGTGGGCTTTGTATAGTGGTGAGCTACCTATCGGTAGCTCTCAGTTGATAGACCTTTAATGGTGGACTTCGTAGCATTGAGATTCCTATTGGTAGATCTCAGTTCTTGTACAGGTATCTCCTTGAATCAGTCTGTGGATAATGGTATCAGTGAACATCTGTTGGTAGCTGAAACTCTTTGTAATAGTAAACTTATAGGGTTGGCTCTTTCCATTGGTAGCTCTTCTATCAGTAGTGGTAGTCTTTCTCAAATGGTAGATCTGGTGTAACAGTAGCTCATGTCGGTAGACTTAATATCGGTAGACCTGATATCAGTGAACATTGTATCAGTATCTTTGTATCGGTTGTCGCTCGTCTGTTTGGTTTTATCGGTAGGTATTTATAACGGTAGTTGTGTGTCTGTATGTCTGTATCAGTAGCTTGTATACTAGTAGACTTATTCATACCGGTGGTTACGTTCTATTTTAGTGACTCTGTTTATTCATTCTATCGGTAACCTTTGTCTATTGGTAGAATAAGTACCATTAGGTCTGTAACGGTGACCCAACACTTAACTACTTATCAGTTCTATGAAAAACATATCCATAATGAGTTAGAATTATTTCATAGTATGTATAAACATAGATAAACTAGGATTAAAATATTCTAATGATTATTTATATATATATCATAAATATATATATAGGATTATATGCACATATCCTGATTATCAAAAGATATTACAGCATTATTGGGATTATCAAAACATGTGAGGTCAATAATCTCCCCCTTTTCATAATCACTACTCATCATAATATAATCCAAAAATAATCAGTAATGTATCAGTATTAGAACAATTGATCATTGTTCTCAGTGTGAGTGATGAGATTTTCAAATGTGAGATTTTTAAAAATATTAGAGGATATGATATCAATATGCAAGTATATCAGAAAATACAATATATTATAAAACTCATGTATCATAGGTAAGATATAAAACAAATGTACCAGAGGGAAATGAAATATTCTCATAAAATATAATGACATTTCATACCCTTTAGATATTTTTTCTCCCCAGATATGTTTTCCTTAGTTATTCTTTATCCCCATTTGTTATTAGAAAAAATTGGGACAAAAATGGAATACAACAAAAGAGAAGTAACAGAGTGGAAAATGGAATAAGATCATTTGTATTTCCAGGTGAAAAAAGATACAAAGAAATATAGAAATGAAACAAAAAGAAATATAGGTGATTCCTATAAAAAATACTAGCCACTAATTAGTCCACATCCTCATCATGCGATTTTCCCTTGGGATCAAAAGAGGATGCATGCGAGGTTGATGTAGGTGAAGGCTTAGGAATACCATAAATGATCAGAGGAGGCTGAGCTACTGAAACTATTCTTGGCATGTACTGTGGATCTCTCTAAGTGATCACAGGAGTAAGGCTCTAAATGTCTTGTGCTGGAGTCATCAGAGGAGGACTAGTAAAGGTAGATGCAGGAAAAGTTGGAGGTACAATCATTGTTCAAGAATCAACATGCATGAAGGGAAATAAGAGATTTCTAAAATCCATAATGATTCCTCCTCCTTGCTCCATGGAAGAAATGAAATCATCCCTGTTTTCCATAAATTTTTCCAAATCCTGAGTCAATACCTTGAGCTTGATGACTTGTTATCTGAAGGCTTGATTGACAGGAGGTAGATTCATGTTTTCATACATAATCTTGAATTGGTTGTTGAGCTGATTCTTGGTGTAGAACCTTTGGAAATAGTAATCTACCTTGTCTTACACTTCTTTCCAAGATGCAGAAGCTTCTCTCATATAATCTTGAACAATTTAAATTATATCTCTAGTTGAGGAAACCACTTGGGTCATGGCAGATGAGTCTACATAGATACTAGTTGAAGCTGAACTGAGATCCCCCTTCATCAAAGCTCTAATTTTATCCAATTATATTGAAGGTCTTGGAGAAAGAGAACCAATAGAAAAAGTCACAGTTTCCTTGAAACTTTTAGTTAGTCCACTAATAGGATTTTTCACTGAAGAATCGTGGGTGCTAACATGCTTAGTTATGGAATGGTTAAACTTCAAAAAAACTGAGACCATTTGGTTGAATACACTCTTCACATAAGCCAAATCCTTGTCTCCTTGAGATTTAGAACACATATACGATTCCAAAGAGAAAACTAATATCATTAGAACTTCATCATCCTCTGTCAAGCTAGAAAACTGATTCTGGAAGTCTGTGATTTCATCAACTATCACTTCCAAAATGGTTGACACATTACAACCAAGAGAGAGTTCAAAATACTTTTCCATATTGATCATCTCTTCAACAACACAACTCTTTAACTCGGAAACAACATAACTCAATAATGATTTTATCTCAGCCTTAAAATATTATAAGTCATCCCTGGTTACTATATTAGCAGGCACAACAATAGGTGCTCATTCAGACACAATATTTCCCACTAAGTCATTCATAGCTGATTGAATGGATGACAATAAGGATGCTTCCATTTTTATTATCTATTCTATAATAGATGTCTTAAGATCAGACTTCAATTGATCCAGATCAGCTTTTCATACCACATTCTCAAGTAATATCTCAGACAGAATATCATACCTAACATCT
The DNA here is from genome assembly GCA_963277665.1 of Viscum album. NCBI lineage: Eukaryota > Viridiplantae > Streptophyta > Magnoliopsida > Santalales > Viscaceae > Viscum > Viscum album. Next base: position 572,615,494 of record OY728161.1, on the reverse strand, counting down.
GGTCGACTGAGGGATGTCTCATTATAAGAATCTAAGAAATCCAATCCACAAAATACAAACCCTATGTCCTCTTCCCAGTCTTCAATCCCAAATTCCATTGAAACACTAAGAAATCTGGTTGTATGATCCCCCTCAACTGATGAACCTCTCTTGTACAGCAATAGCACCCGCAACTGCTCGGTCATCCTCATCAAAAGAATCTTGAACAATTGTCTTCATTTCTCCAACAGCAGGAGGCTCCTCAGGAATTGGAGCAAGTCTATCAACTTCATCAAATTCCTTAGCTGCCATTATGGAGTGTCCAATCAATTGACTAAGGCTCAAGCTGACAGAAACAGATGCTTCACTTGCATGAACATATTCTTTATTCTCTGGGGATGCCTCTCCCTGATCTTATCTCTACTGGTCTTCCTCATTCATAGGTAACTCTTCATTTCTTAAACCCAAAACAGTTTCTGATCTAGGTCAGTTCAAAGAAGAACTTCACTTTTCTTGTGACACAATTTTAGGAGTTAGGCTAGTTGGAAAGTCCGGATCTCGTCCATCTACTGTAGAGGAATCCTCCTCTTCTAAATCATCACTATATTGTGGCTCCTCCTCATCAGGTCCTAGACCTGGATCCCTTACATCCTTAGGCCTAGAAGGATGGTCCACAGGATTAAACTTATCATATAACTTATTATCATCAGTAACCCATTCCCCTCTCTATGGGTTCCATCTTATCTTCATGTACATTCACACTGTGATTATGATAAATTTTTTTTTCATACCACCACTATCTCATCTTGAGAGTTATCTACTCTGATTAATTTAATCATAACTGAAATCAGCATTGGTCTTTGATTTGGGTCTGGTCATATACTCCATTTGAATCATTAGAAGCCTACAAAGATTCACCTTCACACCATGTCTCAAGAGTTGTAATAGATATATATATTGAGATCTCAAATTTGCAATGTTCCCTCTTCTTGGAATTAGCACATGTTGCACAATTTTAAACTACATTCTGTTTTCTCCATCAATTTTGATAGCCACCACCTTTCTCTCCTTTCCACTACCAGTGAGCTCATCTAAGGTAGTCTCATAATCAAATATGTCAATTTTAGGTGGTACTGTCTTCGATGAATATCCAAAAACTCCTTCATGAGGTAGTCTCAGGTACTCATCCCACTCAATAGATGAAAAAGCTATTTCCTTGCCATTTACCAATGAAGCCATTCTATTTTCATCATCGAATTTCTCAAAACTCACTAACTCATAGAACTGTTTTACTAGCTTCGTATAGTAGGGTCCATTGTTATTCGAGAAGCATTTGACCCATTTCTGATTATCCAGCACCTCTAGAACTAACGATTTACTTGACATCAGCCATTCCACTCATATCTCTTTCTTGATTACAATATCTCTATTTGGTAAATGCGGATTCACTGGACACCTCCCCGATCATGTTCTACTAACACTACTACATGATTCAGGCCCTATCTTCTTCTACTTCACATTAGGCTCATCAATGTCATCTCTGATAGTAGGGAGTTTGGTCTTTTCCATCTCTGGATTGAAGAACATAGGGTTTTCACGGGATTTGGGGATTCAAGGAGTCTGGTTTGAAAATGGAGTGTTCGGTGGATTGAGAAGTAACAAAAAATTAGTTTTATCATTTAGGAATCATAAAATAAATAAATAAAACATAATAAATAAAGTATAAATGACACAAATTCTAGCGGCTAGACAGAAGTTTAAAACAGTGCATACTATCAGTAGGGTATACTGGTGAGAATTACTAACAGTGAGGTCCACTAACAGTGAGGTATATTAGTGAGGTTCATAACAGTGAGGTTTCATACCAGTGAGGTATAATGGTGAGGTTCCATACCAGTGAGGTATAACGATGAGGATTCATACCAGTGAGGTATAACAGTGAGGTTTCATACTAGTGAGGTATAACGGTGAGGTTTCTACCAGTCAAGGTTAATCATTCCTAACTCATGTCTAATGTACCTTAACCTATCCGAACATAAAGGCTTGGTGAAAATGTCAGCTAATTGATGTTCAGTACCTATAAATTGAAGATTAATATCACCTTTTTGGTAATGAACTTTCAAAAAATGGTGCCTTACATCAATGTGTTTGGTCCTAGAGTGAGACACAAGATTCATAGAGATGTTAATTGCACTTGTGTTATCACAGTTAATATATACATGTCTAAAATCATATCCATACTCCAAAAGATTGTGTTTCATCCACAGAATTTGTGGACATCAACTACCAGCAGCTATATACTCTACTTCAGCTGTAGACAAAGCAACTAAATTCTGTTTCTTACTACACCATGATACTAAGGACTTTCCCAATAAATGACATGTTCCAGATGTGTTCTTTCTATCTAACTTGTAACCAGAAATGTCAGCATCCGAATAAATTATTAAATCAAAAGATTTTCCTTTTGGATAAAAAATCCTAAATTTACAGTATCTTTAAGATATTTGAAAATTCTTTTAACAGCAAGCAAGTGATATTCCTTTGGATTATATTGAAATCCTGCACACATACACACACTAAACATAATATCTGGTTGTCCAGCAGAAAGGTAAAGTATAATTCCAATCATTCCTCTGTAATTTGTTTGATCAACTGGTTTCCCAGATTCATAAATGTCCAACTTACAGGTGGTACTTAGGGGTGTATCACTTTCCTTAATACTATCTAAATCAAAACGTTTTAGAACATCCTTTGTATATTTACGTTGATTTAAAATAATACCATTTTCATTTTGAAATACATGAAATCCAAAAAAAAATTTCAGTTCTCCCATTAAACTCATTTCAATTTCATTTTTCATACTCTTTGAAAAATAAATACACAAATTATTTTTAGAGAATCCAAAAATTATATCATCAACATAGATTTTTACTATAAAAAATTCTTTATAAATTCTTTTAATAATGATAGTTGGATCAGCAATCCCTTTTGTAAAACCTATTTGAATAATAAAATTGCTAATCCTATCATACCAAGCTTGTGGAGCTTGTTTCAAACCATATAAAGATTTAGATAGCTTAAAAACTTGATTTGGAATTGATAATAAGTAAATCCAGGTGGTTGTTCAACAAAAACATCTTAAATTATAAAACCATTTAGAAAAACACTTTTAACATCCATTTGATATAACTTGAATTTCAGATGAGCAACATAGGCAAGTAGAATCATGATAGTTTCTAATATAGCCATAGGGGAAAAGGTTTTATCATATTCTATTCCTTCCTCTTGAATATACCCTTGGGAAACTAGATTTTATTTGTTTCTATCTATATTTCCAGACTCATAAACTTTATTTCTAAAAACCCATTTAGTGCCAAAGGTCAGTGTTTCCTTATGTCAGTCAACTAATTCCCAAACATTGTTTCTTTCAAATTGATTAAATTATTCTTGCATATCCATTACCCAAAATTCATCATTGATTGCATGAATGATATTTTTAGGTTCTAAATGTGAATGAAAAGATTGATGTTCAACCTGGTTTCTTAGAGAAGCTCTATTTTGTGACCCTTTATCAATATTACCAACAACAACATTTAAATGATGTTTTTTTAGAATCCTAGTTCATTTTGTAAAGGTAGGACTATAAATTTCAGGTTCTTCTCTAGATTCAGGTTCTATAGAAATTGGTTCTTGAAAGTATCTATAACTAGAGGTATTTACAATAGGTTCAATGATTTTATCATTAATGTTCAAAACAAACAAATCTTCTTCCATAATTTCAATTGAAGATTTGGGTTCATTGGATCAGTTTCATCAAACTTGATGTGAACAGAATCTTCCACACAATTGGTTCTTTTGTTAAAGACTCTATAGGCTTTTCTAGACAATGAATAACCAAGAAAAATTCATTCATCACTCGTGGATGAAAACATTCCAAGGTTATCTTTTGTATTGAGAATAAAAACTTTGCAACCAAAAAATCTGATGTAATTAACCTTAGTTTTCCTATTATTCCACAATTAATAAGGGGTCTTTTTGAGAACAGGTCTAATCAGGACTCTATTTATAATATAACAAGCTGTATATACAGCTTCATCCCAAAAGTAAATTGGAAGGTTATACTCATTAAGAATAGTTATTTTAGTTTTATAAAGGGTTATATTTCTTTTTTCTACTACACCATTCCGCCGAGGTGTTCTAGGGGTTGAAAAGTTGTGACTATGGACATTATGTGAGCAGTAAGATTCAAACTTGATATTTTCAAACTCATGACCTTGATCACTTCTCAGGGTATTAATTATAATTCCACTATGTTTCTCTATAGACTTCGAATATTTAATAAATTAAGATAAAGATTCACTTTTGTGAGATAAGAAGTATACCCTAGTGTACCTAGAAATTTCATCAACTAAGTCATCAACATAGTGCTTCCCATTTAGACTAGAAACGCTAGACAGTCCAAAAAAATCAATGTGAACCAACTCGAGAATTTGAGAAGTTGAATCTTCTTTCATTGATTTGAAAGAAATTTTATGTTGCTTTCTCTTTTGATAGGGATTACAAACATTGTCTGTTGGGAATTCAAGTTTAGGTAGGTGTCTAACTATTTTTTCCTAGTCAGTTTTCTCAGTGAATGAATTTTGTAGAGTCCTAATATTTTGTTCCACAGCCAAGACTCTTTATAAAAATCATTTAAGAAAGTAATGTTCTATTTAGATAATGAATTCAAATCAACAACATAAACATTTTCATTTCTCAAAGCAGAAAATACTAAAGTATTTTTAGAATTAAAAAAATTACAAGAATAATTTTCAAATTTAACATTGAAACCATCATCACACAACTGATAAATACATAACAAGTTATACATAAATCCATCAAAAAATAAAACTTTGGAAATTAAAATTGAATCATTGTTACCAATCTGTCCTAGGACAATGATTTTTCATTTTCAGTTATCAACAAAGGTGACATGACCTCTATCAATATTGATTAATATCTTGATGCATTATTAATCTCCAGACATATTCCATGAACATCCACTATCCATGTACATTACCTTCTTATCATAACTCTTCAAGCAAGTTTCCTACAAAACAGGTTTAAATAGAAAAAGATTTTGGTACCCAGATTTTCTTAGGTCTAGAGAGGTTATCAAGCAAAGCTTTAGGTACCCAAATTTTTCTAATGGGTCTCAAATAATTTATAGAATTGATAGACTTTGATAGATAAACATTATTTGATCTATAACCACATTAATAACTAGTTGAGGCATATGAATTTCCAGAACTACATCTAGCATCATTCTGTCCAGATTTAGGAAAAAATCTAGTTTTAGTAATCTGTATCTTTCTAGGATGATAGCCTATACCACTGGCATATTTTGGTTCCACTTGTGTACCTAAAATTTGAGTTTTAGTATTCTTTCATTTCGTGCATTTCTCTAAGTCCTTCCTTAATTTCCCATTGGACAATTTCAGTTAAGTATTTTCCTTAAGTAATTAAGAATTATTTTCCTTTTCTATATCAAGGGTAGATTTAACAGAACTAGTTAATGCATGATGTTTCTTTAAGGATTTATACTTGTCATTTAATTCATTTTAGGTTTCTTCCAACATATTACAGTATTCAAATAACTCTTCACTAGTCATATTTTCAGAACCAGAATCAGAACTAAATTCAGAATAATATGAATTTAAAGCAGTAGTGTCTAATATTACCTCAGATGTGTTTGTCATAAAACACATGTTAGCATGATTCTTTTCAGAATCAGAAACTTCAGACTCACTTGTGCTATGATCGGAAGAACTCTAGGATTCTTTCATAGCTTTCTTGTACTTGTAGTCCGTGTAGTCATGTTTCTTCTTGAACTTCAAATTTGGACAGTCTACTTTAATGTGACATTTCCTTTTGCATTCATAGTAGAAAAATTCATCAGTCTTATCAGAATTTTTCCTATCCTTCTTCCAATGACCTTTATTATCATACATTCCCTTATAATTTGATTTTCAGAATAATTTCTTCTTCCTATAGAATTTCTTAAATCTTCTAGCTATTTTAGCCTTCTCAGCATCACTATCAGATGTAATCCTATCACAAATTGAGCTTTCAGTTGGTATGTGAACTTTATCCTTGTACTTGCTCTTTGAAGCAGATGTCTTGAAGGCTACTGACTTCTTCCTTGGTTCATCATATTCTTCCTTTTATAAATTAATATCATCTTCATACATCATAATTTTACCAATTAATTCCTTAACAGGAAAAGCACAAATTTAACAAGATTCTCTAATTGAAACAGATGTGCCCCTCCTTTTTTCTGGTAAACATCTTGATATCCTCATGATTTGTTCCTTTGTAGGAAAAACATTTCCAAGTGAGTTCATAGTGTTGAAAATCTCATTGAACCTGAGATACATGTCAGAAATAGGTTCATCAGGCTTCATTTTGAAATTATCATACTTGATATTATATGTATTCAATCTCATTTCTTTATCATTGGTTGTTCCTTCATGGGAAATAGCCAAAGTGTCCTAGATTTCATAAGATCTTTTAAAATCAGATATGTGATTCAATTCTTCATTACCTAAATCACAGTACAAAGTATCCATTTCTTTACAATTATTATTGTGTACAGTTATATTAGGTTCATCCCAAGTAGTTCTCTCACTTTCTGGAATCTTATACTGAGTTTCTATAGCAGTCCAGATGTCAAATCCCATACACCCCAAATGGATTTTCATTTTATGTTTCCACTCGGCATAATTTGTACCATTATAGAATGGTGGCATGTTGGTAGCAGCATCTTCTAGTCTATTATACATAATATGAGTTTAGAAAATATATTTAAAGAGAAAAAATTTAGAACTAATAGAAATTTAAGAACATTAAGATACAACTAAAATCACAGTTTAAAATCAAAGTATTTGGAAATCCTTTATAAATAACAAACAACCCTTTGATACCAAATGTTGGTCGGAGTGAATACTCAAGAGGGGGGTGAATTGAGTTCCAATTAAAAATTTTTGTTAAAAAAATTTCTATTAAAACCCCCAAATTAGAAACCAAGTTAAAACTGTAGTGAATTTATAAAACTGTAAGGGTTAGATTAGGTTCTCAAAAGATTGATTAGGTCTCAGTTAATTGAATCATAAGATTAAATTAGCTTTTGAAACTAACCTACTTATTTACAATAGTTACAAACACTTTCTATACTAACTATCAAAGTAACTTTTAGAAAATTTTATATTTAAAAGTAATTAGCAGTGGAATATTGAGTTTGTTAAAACTAAAGTAAGTAAACACAACAGTATTAAAACAAGAGGTTCAGTCTAAAGCCGAGACTTAGTCCACTCAAACTATTTATATAAATTTTGATCCAAACCCTAGATCGGGGTAAACAAAAGTGAAAAGACTATCCAGGTACTAGGACCTCTACCACAGTTCTACGTGGGAAAACAAAACAACATCACACTCGTTGTCCAGGTCCTACTTGACCTCTACCACAATCCATAGTGGGATAAAAGAGATTTAAAGAAGTTTGGTGTGAGGATTTTGAAATCCTCCAGTTTAGCATAGGAGTTAGTATGTGTATGGAATGTACAGAGTACACACACTTCTAAAAAGTAAGTAAAATAATTACTAAGAGAGTATATATGAGTTTAGAATGCTCAAGTGATTTGAAGTGCAGCTCCTGACTCCTTTTGATTGAATATAAATTCTTCTGAGTCCTTCTCTGGTTTTGTCTAAAAAGCATAGTGTCGTTTTCTTCCTTGACATTCAGGTTCATCTTGATCAGCTTAACTGCATGAAGTGCTCATTGTAGTTCTTCACTCTTTGACTATGATTCAGCTTATGTTCTCTTCTTGTATAAATGACTTCGTGTATGTACAATGTTCTTCAAGTATGCAGCTGTATGGATGTCATGAATCTTTTCGTGTATATGCACCTCTATCTTTGTGTTTTCTCTGTAGCCAAATATTCCTTTTATTCCATTGGATCTGGTCAATAAGAATGATTAACTTTTTATAGGTACGCGGTATGGTTCTCGGACAGGCCAACAATTATCAGTAAATAACATTAATTGAATTAAAATCATAAAATATGACCATTTCATAATAAATAAATAGAAATAGAGTTTAAGTAGAAGTGACTAGTTAGCAGTCATCTTATCAGTATCTCTCTATTGGTAGACTTGTAACGGTGGGCTTTGTATAGATGTAAGCTTCCTATCAGTAGTTCTTAGTCGGTAGACTTGTAACAGTGGACTTTGTAGCAATGAGCTTCTTATCGGTTGCTCTCAGTTCTTGTAATGGTAGCTCCTTGTATCAGTCAGTGGCTAATTGTATCAGTGAACTTATGTTGGTAGCTGCAACTCTTTGTAACAGTAAACTTCTAGTGGTGACTCATTCCATCGGTAGCTTTTCTATCAGTAGCGGTATTCTTTCTCTAACGGTAGCTCTGGAATAACAGTTTCTTGTATCGGTAGACTTCATATCGGTAGACATGATATTAGGGAACTTTGTATTAGTATATTTGCATTGTTAGTCGCTCATCTGTCTGGTTGTATCAGTAGGTATTTATAACGGCAGCTGTGTGTCTGTCTGTCTATATCGGTAGCTTGTATACCGGTAGACTTATTCATACCAGTGGCTCTCTTCTATTTCAGTGACTATGTTTATTAATTCTATCAGTAACCTTTGTCTATAGGTAAACTACGTACCAGTAGGTCTGTAACGGTGACCCAACACATAACTGCTTATATGTTCTATGCAAAACATATCCAGAATGAGTTAAAATTATTTCAAAGTATGTATTAACATGGATAAACTAGGATTAACATATTATAATGATTATTTTGATATGTGTCATATATATATATATAGGATTGTAAGAACATATTGAGATTATAAAAACATATTAAAGCATGATTGGGATTATCAAAATAGGTAAGGTCAACAAAATAAAATATGAAATCTTTCAAGAACAACACACAACATCTATGTAATGTGTTATGCACAATTTGGATAAAGAAATTTATTATGCTCTATGTGAAAGTAGAAGTGGTTTAAAACAAATGTCTAATCAAATATTCTATATTATTAGACTGGATTACTATATTTTAATTATATTTTCCAATAGGAGATTTTTTCCATCACACTATATACAATTCACTCCATGTAACAACTATTCCTTGATAATGTGGTATCTAATATCAATTTTTTATTAATTCATATTACAGTTTTTTGTGTGTTTCTAATAACACCACTATTATAAAAAAAACTCCATAATTTAGTCATCATAATCATCGATTTCCTATATTTTAGTTATTCTATTAGATCTATTTTTATTCTTTTCTAATTAATATATATTCTTCTTTCGTTAAAGTAAGGTATATTCTTTCCAATTTCAGACAGTTAAATCCCACAAATTTATTTCCAAGAAAACATATACCAATAATTGTGAATTTTTCTCAACATCTAGTTCTTTATTGAGCACATAAGATCAATATTATTGTTTATTATCATTCAATTTTATATTTTGAATTAGAATTTTATGAGTACATATGATATATCAATTAATTCATTTCACTACTATGATATACTCCTCCATTATATTACATTCAAAATAGGCCACCATTAATATTTTAAATAATTATATGAATGAGACATTTTCAGGTAAATCATGTTACCAATGATTCTTTGATATATTACGTTTTTCAAATAATTCTAAAACAAATTATTTGTATTCATGGTTCTATCTATTATTAATGTTGATAAAGGTTTGGATTTATTCATTTCGAACATATTTAATAGTTATATTTTATAATTTTAACATGACATAAAGGTGTTGTTATTTTTTCAAACCTATTACATCCCCAAAAATACATGTTTTCATCAATCATAAACTCATTATTTTTTCCTCATGTTATTAGTTTAATAATCCACACATTTCGACATTCTTGCTTATAATTTGATATCATCCCCATAAATAAGAACCACTAACTTCTCTTCCCTAGAATTCATCACTTAGAGGTTGTATTCAACACCATCTCATTTGAATTTTATAATTTTTTCTTCATATATATATAAGTACAACCAAGTCATTATGCATTATTTAATTAATATATATCCTTATTTAATATACCAAAGTCGTTTTTACATTTCCTATTAGAAAGCAAATTTAATTATCAATGTCAACATCCACTATGAGTGCAACACTCAGGAATCATTTTTTTATTCATCCCAAAAAAATATAAAATTTTGTGAATTGTCACACCTAGGATGGTTTGGTCGACTCAAGTGAATCAACATGAATATGGTCATCATCAACATCAACACATTAAATTTATAACTATAATTTAAGAAATATAATCTTCTAATTTTGAAAAAAATTGTTCTCTATTGACTATATTCATAAACAACAACTTTGTTTTTACCATGTTATGGCTCTCCAAAATCTGTATATGTTCCCTCGTTGAAATCTTATCAACATCATCTATTTATATATTCATGGAACGAAACATTTACCATCATTGTTTGCTTCTTGAAATATTATTAGTATCATTGTTGATAATACTGGAGTATTCTATATAACAATGATCCAACATGGTTTGGTAAATGTAAATTTATACTCAATTATATATTAGATAGATTAACATGAATTGTTATTTCATTTTCTACGGTTCAGTTTGGATACATTTTATGGTCGTTCCATCCTAAAATTCATCCATTAAATCCTAATTACATAAAAAACTCATTGTATAACATTATAATTATTATATAATTTGTTATATTATTTACATAATTTATCCATTGTTGAAATTGAAATTTTAATTACATATGTTTCCATAATAAAAATAACATTATTATCTAGAACCATCATGATCCATTTGTATGTAGATTTATTTAACTTTATCATTGTTTTCTAGCTAAAATGTATTCCATCATTTTCAACAACACTATATTTTATTTTATATTCATCATTATTTTGGATAATACACAAACATCAAAATAATGTAATGTATTTCAGAGAAACAAAACTTCCATATCACAACTGACACAGTCTTCTATCATTGCTAGGATCAAGCATGACTGATTTTTAGAGTCATGATCAACTTGTATAACCTCATTCCAACATTTTAAATTGATGTTAACATCAATTAATAGTTTATTTATTATAGTATTCACTAGTTTATTCAATAATTCCACAAAATCCATTCTATAATGGTGTCCTTGTTGATAAATCCAGGTATTTAATTACATGTTTATCAAGGTAATGTTCTACCTTAATATATGTGAAAATAAATCAATTGTTTTATTGTAGTATTTTTAGAGTTTTTATTCCGATTTTCAACTACCATTTTATACCTATTTATGCACTCTATATCATATACCCATATTTTCATAAACATAATAACAACTATAAAAAATGATAATTCATAAATAGAGTAAGATAACATCATTCATTTTCCTATGTTGATTCATTTTTCTGAATACCATAGTATAGAATGGGTCATGTAGAATGGATACACTTTTATTGTTTTTTATACGGGTTTCAATCTATTATTCCCTACATGTAATAATTATATGATTTTCCTTAGATCAACCTTATGTTCTGTATATTCAATATGAATTTTTAGAATGATATATTTTCCATGATGCATTCAAAAATTTATCACAGCCTCCAATAATAAAAAATACTCTCCTCATAATTTATATGAAATGATGAACATTATTTAGATTGAAAATGTTAATGATTTCCATTTTCCCATGACCCTATATCATGTGAATTTACAACCATACCATAGATAAATCACACATATTGGGTACTACAACCTCAATTCCTAAGTCAAGAAACACAATAAGACAATGTCGATTACTCATTAATCAATCCAAATGTAATAAAGTCGATGTTCATTTATTATTCACTTATCAATTGGTTCTAACATCATCCATCGATATTCAAAGATCTATCATAACCAAAATGATGCATTATATCAATTTATGCATTTATATTTTTTAAGAGGATCATGTTTTATGTCATATTGGGTGAACATCTTCAAGCACATACCCATGTGATATAATTGTTTTTTATTTTTTATTTTTCTAATAGAAGATTATACCTTTATTCCCATCACAAAAATAATTTATTTTCTAGATGAAGTAGATAACAAAATCATGGTGCATAATATAAATGAAGGCAAATTTATTCCTCAATAACATGATACATCCTAGAGGGGGGAATAAAACAAATGAGATGAATTCCAATAGGGGAATCCCAAGCGGCCAGAAAATATAGAAATTCAGCATTAATGTTGCTGTCACGCCATGTGTGAAAAATTACCATGCCGCAATATAAGAAGGGTCTACAGTCACTGATCAGGTAGTTGATTTTATATGGATTATTAGAACCACCAGAATGTTAGTTAGCAATAATAATGGAGTCTGTCTAAGCCACATACAAGGGAATGTACCTTTTTCTACATACAGACAATCCATTAAGCATCATATATGCCTCCTATATAAAAGTGTTTTATTCACCATAGAAACAACTAAGGGAAATAATCATATAGAAAATGATATCTTAGACCATGAATAAAACTCTCATATCTCAATGGTTGTTGGCACTAATGAAATTGAGTTTGAGGCTGCAAGAGGGAGGAAGCGATAATACCCAATTGTCATGCAGTTTGGCCTGAGTTGTAACAACTCAAAATGTTATTAACAAAAATTCCTCTTGATCTAATTAAATTTATTACTATGTAAAATTGTTATATATAACATATTCACTTCATTGGTCTTATGATTTTGGATTTTAAAATACCTTTATGAATTGTTACCATTTCTAATATAGTAATTGAATAATCATCACATGATTAGTATAAATATAGGTCCCTAAAAAATCCAATTTACTCAGTAAAGGAAGCGATGGACTCATCTTGTAGAGTTTCTCCAATCGAAAACCAATTTTTGGACCTTAGGTAGTAGGTAGAGGTAGTAGGTTTCACTCTGGACCAAACCCAAGCCGAGCTTCAACACATTAATCTTGAACTGAACATCCAACGAGAGAAGTGGATGTTAATAAATATTACCACCTGAGTGATGTTATCCAAGCCTCCCTAAGAGTATGTCACCATCAAATAGGTTACCCTTAGGTCTTACGAGGGTGTTAGAAGGGATTATTTAATAATAAGATTTAACCATGATTATGTGTGTTATTTTTTTATAATGAATATACATTCATTTTATCATTATTACTTTGTAAATGGTGTTTAAATCAAAAATTGTACATTTATATAATATTCAACTAAGAAATATATTTTAATCAATTAATATATTTTTTAATTAAATAATATTAAAATAAAATATTGTTACTAAATTACTTTTATTAAATATAAATGATTATATTATTTTTATGAATACAATTATATTTTTTAATTATGGTTTGAAAGATATTTTTGTCAAAAGCAATGAATTTTAGATAAGTGATAATTTTTTTTAAAGTAAAAATTCAAATATATATAAAATTATTTTAATAAAATATATATTAGTCTTGGATTCCGGATGTCAAACGTCTCTAATTGGGAATTTCTCAAAAATATTTGAGATAGTCTAATTTTTGGGTAAAAATTAAGTATAATTTAAATATATATTGGGTTTTATGAAACCATAATGACCCAATGGTAATGTAATAAAATTCATTTAAAGGAATATTCATCCAATATATGACTAAACATTAATATAATGTGATTTTATATTTGATTGATTAATTTTAGGGGGCCTTTACAAACCCCTCAAGACTTATTAAATATTTTTACTTTTCAAAATGATTTCCTTGAGAGTGTGACTCACCACCACACAAGAAAGCATAACATTTTAATAATTTCATGAATTTGAATTATAAAACAATTTTTTCCACTCCCCTTTGGATTATAAAATGGTAAAAACTGTGGTATGGTTTGTGGTTTTGATTAGTTTAATGTGAAGTGTCCCAAACCTAAACAATAAATAATTACCTCTCTTTTTCGATATAATCCCACTCAATACCCCATTCCTATACACTCAATCCAGTTGGAGATCAATAGACCCATTACCTCCTTTTTATATAATCCTTATAAGGAACCTAATTATCTTAATAATATTCTTTAAAGCCTGTCCCAATCATTTGGGAACACACTTCCAAATAAGGTATCCTCACTTTACTTTCTTCCTTATTTTGTCCATGTTTAATTATATTATTAATCCATTTTATTATCAATTAAAATTGATGGGGTATAATTTCCAAACTCATCCATAATTACCTTCTTATGTTTTAATGATGTGATCCCCATTTCTCTCTTATTAATTCCTCCCATGTACACCCATCACTATGCTGACATTTATTAGGGGATTTCTATCTCCACATTTACTTTCATGAAATTATTTTAAAATATTCATCTGAATTATAGAACATATGTTGGGATAATATGTTCCATGACCCCCTTAATTTCCATTTAATTTATAAATAATGAGATAATACTTTCTCTCTCTCCAACCCATTTTATGATTTCTATTTTACATCATTATGCTGCCGATGTTACACAAAAATTTCACATTCCAAAATCACCTTATAAGTGAATATCATAACAGTTTCTCTGTCAAGTGTATTCACCATTATGAACATGTACTTTTTTATTGATGACATACATTTATAAATTCCACATCTTATATCAGTGGAATGAATTATGATTTTTAATGAATCAAGCTTTCATGATTTATATAAAACATTAATGAATGAAATGAAATGATTAAGAAGGGTGCGCCCTAATAGCTCTCCATTGCATTGGGTAATGAATTGTATCATGACACGCCAGGTGAAATGAGGGATTACTCATGATTATTAAAATTTAATAAAGGGTTCTCATTATAATTAATGTGAAATTTTTGTTTACCCATGATCCATGTGCAACGGTCCTTAGCTCATGCTAATATCATGTTAAATGTGGTTTCCACATCTCCAAGTTATGATAATCATGCTCTGTCTAGACTTTATATTAATGTTTCTCTTATGCTATATTGATATGCCTATTGCCTAACATGTACTGTATTCTTCATTTTATGCCTTTTTACTCACTTACTAGGCTTTATATCTTACCCTTTCCTTATTTATGTCTTCAGGTTATCCCATGCAATGCTAGCCACGATGTACTGTTGTGGCCATGTAAAATATGTTTTCAATAAAGATGTTTTATTGTATGTTATATGTGGTTATGTAATGTTCCTAATTTTACATGACACTAGAAATGTTGATCCTCATAGTTGTCTTAAGTGAAAATTTATGTAATAAATCATATTTAATTGTTTAACAATGAGTAGAGTTCTTATAGTTGGTATGAGAGGATATGTTTAGTTATTTTTGGGAATAGTATTAGAAAAACATTATGAAAGCATTAAGTGTAAAACTAAGTATAATAAAAACATAAATAATTTTTTTTGAGTATAGAATATGTGTTTTGTAACACCCTAAGCTACCGTTGTACGCTTCTCTTTGAATAATGTAGTAGCGTGTTTTGTATGCAACTTCGAGTTCTAACACACCACAACCAATCAAAATATTCATTATGAACAGTAATGCCCAATTTTTTAAATTTTATAAATTTTATCTTTCAAAATAAACTTCATTTTTAGACTTGGAATATCAAAATTATCTTCAGGCGAATTTTTGGTATTTTTCTGAAAACTTTAAATTTTTGATCAATAGTGAAAAACAATGAGCCATTGTTTAAAACTGATTTTTTATATAAATAATTAATTATTTTTATTTAAATCTATTTTAGGTCAAAATATATAGCTAATACCTATATATTTTTAATTTAATTCATTAGAGTCAGTTTATAATAATTTTAGATATATAAAAATTTTATTGAACCTTTTTACCGTCTTTTACCTATATCCAAGGAGTATTTGAAAATTCACACAAAACAAAATTTTACCACATATTTTAGTTGAATTTCAAAAATCTGAGTGACACAGTTAATATCAAATCGTAAAATGTGGTACAAAAAGATAAAAATAATTTTTGGTTAATAGTAACTTTTTACTTTTATTTACCACGGTTAAAAGTAAATACGTTAATAAAGGTTAAAAATGATATTATTGTCACAGTAAAACATGTTTTAATTATATTGGATAATTATAATTCGACCAGAAATAACCTTAGGATGAAAACATGAACCTCTTTGGTCCACATAGATAAGATTAGGACATTTATTATTATTTAATTCAAGGAAGAGTTAAAAGTGTTAAATTTAATTTTTAATAACTATCCCATTTTTAATATAGGGTCACACAAAAGATAATTTATCCTATAAATATTATTTAGAAATATAAAATTATTTACTACATAATGGTATTTTATTTATATTTATTAGACATTAAATAATTTAATTCATTTATGACACAATGATAATGTAGTAATTATCTAATTAATTAAAAATATTAAAATAATTGAAATTATAAATATACAAATTAATGTAATTTGTGACTTTTTATGAATTCCACTAATTTTTTAGGTTAATATGCCATATTAGGGTTTCTTAGATGAATTTATTTCGAAATAATAATGCTGTTATGAATTTAGAAGAAACAAAATACAAAATAGTGTCAAAATTGACATAAATAAGTTTTTAAATAAAATATTATATTAATAATTGATATTCTATTCCTATTAATCTATGGTTCTGCAAAAATACTTATATAATGATATATGTATCATTGATGATCTATTTATGGTTTGTTTAAATGTATATAGTATGTTTATTAACCATATAATATAAAAATAAAATGAGACATCCTAAATGGCAAACTTTTTAACTAAGAGTTAAATCAAAATGATAAGGTTAATATAGTGACCAAAACCTGTCTAAAACTTATTTTTTGAGTTTTTTGAGACCCATTCCTACCTTAACATTTAAATAATCCACTTTGGAGCCATTATAAAACGAAAATAGTTTTATTATAAAATAATATTCCTAGCTTTTCCTAAGGTGCCCCTCACACCTCTTATAAAAGGGCACTCCCCCTTCTCTCTAATTCAGACATTCGAAGCCTTTCAACTCGGCAAAAACCTGCCCAAATACCCTATAAAATATCCTTAAATCATACTAGAGTCCTTCCTTTAGTCACAAATCCATTATATGGTACCTTTTTTATCAAATCAAAAGGAAGATCCCGAAGAAGAGATAAATATTTCATCACCTCTTTCATGTTCCTTTCTTCTTCCACATTCTTTTTCTTTATTGTTTCCATTCTAAAATAATAACTAAATTATATTCTTTATAATTTGATGTTATTATAAATATTATAAAACCAAATTCATTATTCTATCCATCCTTTTAATGACATGTCACCATACGTGCGTACGTACAACTGACCTTCTCCACGCCGTGGTGGAATTGTTATTCAATACATTATTATCTGGATTGGAATAATAATGATGTGTAATTGAAGTAAATAATAAATATAACATGATAATTATTATGTATATATGATATACCATTCAATTACATGTTATTTTAATATCACAATAATGATATTGTCGCTAGTGCACACGTACGGATTACCGTCTCCACGAACGCGATGAGATTCATTCCCCATCGTATCCATTCAAGACTAATTTTTATTTGGGGATTAAAAATAATATTTAATGACATGATATCATTCTATATATGAATAATATATATCCTATAAATAAAAAATATGACTCACATAACAAATAAAATAAAGGAAAACAAATTCGTTAACACCGGAAATGACGATTATACTAATATATTATTAACAAAGCAATGTTAAAAATTAATAAATGATATAATATTATTGTATATGATTCTTTTATAATTTAATAACAATTATTTCCCCATTATACAGGAGGATAACCTACCCCGAGCAAGTAAAAGTGAAAGTTAAGGGTTAATTTTACAATCTCTTCATTATGTGAGGTTGTTTATACATAATTATCTATTGGACTTCATTATCATCCACATTCATGTTTCTTAAAAATGTATTTAAAAACATTATTAATATTTTATAAACTATGTGTTAAAGTCATTTATACCATTTTTTTCTTTTTATAATATTTTTATAAAGGAATATTTCCGTCGTTTACCAAACATGGTCATTTTTAACCTTTTCGAAAAAATTAAGGTAACAATGTTTTTTAACATATACAGAGGGTGTAGCTATTTTCCGCTATTATAAAATCATCGATGTTTCCCATAAAATCTGATAATAATACATTCAAAATAAATTTTTTCATTGTAAATAATATTACTCTTAAATGCTTTCAAAATAGAAAGAGATATTTCCCTAAACAAGTTTTTGATTTCATCTATGTCAACATCCCTTGATGGATTTTAAGATTTTTTGAAGTTGATTTATTATAATACCAAACATCCATATTGTATTTAATGTTTTGTGATATGTTTGACTGTGTATGGGTTATTTTTATCCCATTCATGGTTTATAGAGAAAGTATTGACATTTAGTATGCTAGTTTTAATTTAAATGTTTATGTTGTGTTTAAACATGTTCATATGAGAATGTACTGGACTTAGTAAGTGACGGGTGGAGCCCGCTATAGCTCCTTGATGCATCGGTAGGTCTAATGAGACAAACTACTATCTTGAAGCAAGGCCTTGAAAAAATTGTATTTGTAATATTGGCATAAGGCCTTGACTATGTGGTTATGAATGTTTGGAATTATGAATTCCGCCATTATAGATGGGGTTACTGATATTTCCTGTGATTATTCGACTAGATGAATATCCTTATGAATAAGTAAATGAAATTATTTCATTTTGTTTTTTCTATATTATTCTAAAGTTTACGTTTAAAATTATTTTCTTTTAGTTATACATTGCCTTAAAATTTCGTTCTTATTTATGAAAGTATCTGCTATATTGTTATTCTTACTGAGCATCTGAGAACACTCCTTTCTATGTTTTATTTTTCCCAAGATTCAAAGTAGTATATTATGACAGACTTGTAGGGATATTCTATCGAATCTCAGTGTTTTCTTTGGAAAAAAAATTTCTTGTAGTTTTCCATTTTATGATGTAATGAAAACCTTATGAATGTATCTAGTGTTTCCAAGGATACTAAACTAATCATTCTTTCGAGACATGATCATTTGTGATCATTCCAATGTTCTGTAATAATTCACCGACTATGGGCAACTGTGGTTCGGGCGTTACAGTTGGTATTAGAGGATGTTTAGTATTAACCTTGGAAACTATATTTAGATAAACTCTGATTAGAAAACATTACCCTAAGTTAGACATTGAGGATTAGTATATAAGAACATCCTATAATTTTGGAATTTTTGAGATTTTATGAGTTTAACAAGAAATACATCCCTATCTGGATACGATATGGTAGAGGCGGCTCTAGCATAGTTGTACCTAGGGGTAATACCCAAAAACACCTCTTTGAGATAGACTCAAACGGGAACTGGTGCACGATAATGGGCCTTGCTGCACTCTTGGTTACGACACTCCTGGGGGATATGCCTAAGATAATTCTCATTTTCTTTACAAACCATTATGAAGGGTTTATGAGTATATACTTACTCAAAGAAAACATTTTTATGATTATGTATTATATCCATAAACTTTTCAATTTATGTTATGTGTTTTTCATGTTTTGAATTATCTATTTCAACTCATAAACTAATCTAGTTTATTCCACTGTTTAGAAATGGTTCCAAGTGGAAGGAATGTAAACTGTATCAATGTATGCACTCCAAATAAGGATTTCCCTCATGCTCAACATAATTATAGTAGAGATAGTGATATAACTGGAGCTAATCAACTTATCACTATGCTGGGACAACTCACTCAGGTTATGAATAATAACCTTACCCGTAAGGAGCACCCTGATCCGTAGCGTGGAGGATCAATGCCATATCGCTTCATTAGGTAACAACCACCAACATTCAATTGGGGTAAAAATCCACTAGTAGTTGAGAAAGGGATAAATTCCTTAGAGATAATATTCCACAGCCTGGGGTGTAGCCAAAATGAAAAAGATGTCATGACAGTTTACCGCCTCACTAGAGATGTTGATCAATGGTGGTCATTGATTCAAAAAAATAAGGAAGATTATTAAGTATAAAATATGGAATGGTGGGAGGTTAAAGATATTTTCATAGAAAAATACTTTCCTCTTGACCATTGAGCAAATATGGAAAGACAATTTCTAAATCTGAGGCAAAATGTAAACGAGAATGCTGTAAAGTATGAGTCTATCTTTACAAGGTTAGCAAGGCATGGTGTAGATAATATAAATAACTCAAGAAGTGAGATTTATTTTTTGTTTTATGGGATAAAACCATTACTCCTTCAACCATTAGTCTCACAATCATTATCATCATACGAAGATATTGTCTTATGTGCTATCAAGACAGAAAAGGAATTCTCTAAGTCTTATGATTTTAAAGTAAAGGAAGAGAAGAAGAGATTTGTTGATCACTCTGGAAATATAAATAAGTGGAATAAGGGAAAAGTTGAATATCTATCCTACAGTAAATGAGGGAAGAAACACCCTGGTACTTTCTTGAAGGGAATGGGAGTCTTTTAAAAGTGTGGTGAAAAAGGCCACCAAACTCTTCATTGAAAGGGGAAGAAAGTGGTTGTCGATGTTGAATGCTACAATTTTAGAGAAAGGGGTCATAATGTGAATGAATGCCCAAAGCGTCAGAAAAAAGTACCTAAAAAAGGCCAAGTGATCAAGGCCAAGCTTATGCTATCACTACTACTGAGGTTGAATCTCCGAAAGACGTAGTGGCAGATAATTTAATGGTTTCCTCAAGTTTATCCAATGCTTTATTTCATTCTAGATCATCTCATTGTTCATATCATCCTAGTTTTCTAATAAAATTACATATTTTGAATTTGATTTAACAAGGGATTTTTCAGTGAAAACTCTTAAGGGAAGCATCATTGCAATAAATTTTTGTGAATCAGTTCCCATTAGGGCATATAAATGTTCTTTATCTGAAAATCTCATCACCATACCCATGATTGAATTTGATATAATCCTCGATATATATTGGCTATCAGAACATGATGAAAAAATTTATTATAAGAAGAAATGGTTACTATTTTTGATGACAATGATAAAGAACACCATATCTTTAGAGTAGAATTTTCACCACCTAATTATTATCTAGATCCACCCCCAGTAGCTCAACTAAATTCAATTATTGGTGAGGAAGAGAATGAAATAAATGTGGGTGAGGAAAGGAATTTTCAAATAGAGGATGTAACTATTGTGAATGAATATGTTTATGTGTTTCTAGAAGATTTTCCTGGTCATCCTCTAGAATGAGAAATTGAGTTTTCAATTGATTTAATTCCTGGATCATGGCCCATATCGAATACCTCATATAGAATTCCCACTGTGGAATTAGTAGACTAATGATAAAACTAGAGGAATTGAGTAATAAAAGATTCATTTTCCCTAGTGTTTCTCCATGGGGATCCCATGTCCTTTTTGTTAAGAAGAAATATGGATCTATGAGGTTCTGCATTGACTACAGGAAAATCAATTCTATAACAATAAAGAACAATTACCACTACCTAGCATTTATGATTTATTCTACCAACTTCATGGAGCTCGATACTTTTCAATGATTGACATTCGATATGGATATCATCAGTTGTGTCTGAAGAAGGAAGATATTCTGAAAACCGCATTTTGAACCAGGTATAGGCATTATGATTTTATAATAATTCCTTTTGGATTGACTAATTTGCCCTCTGTCTTCATGGATATAATGAATAGAGTTTTCAAGGAATATTTTGATGAATTTGTAGTGTTATTTATTGATGACATCTTGGTATACTCCAAAATATATGAAGATCATGCAAATCACCTGCGCATTATTCCGAAGACTCTTAGAAGACACGAATTATATTGGAAGTTTAGAAAAAGTGAATTCTAGCTTAAGAAAATTTCTTTTCTAGGTCATATTGTCTCTGAGAATGAAATCTCTGTTGATCCTTATATGACAATAACAATCCATGAATGTCCAACATCGATGAGTATAACTGAGGTCAACTGTTTTATGGTTTAGCAGGTTATTATCGATGTTTTGTCTTGAATTTTGCCAGATTGGCTAACCCATTAACAAATCTCACACATAAAGGGGTTAAATTTGTTTGGAAGAATGTTTGTGAATAATTTTTTGAATAATTGAAGAGAATATTAGTCAATTATCTTATCTTGACTCTTCCACTAGGGAATGATGGGTTTTATATTTATAGTGATGCTTAAATGAAAGGACTTGGTTTTGTCCTTATGTAGAATGATATAGTTAGTTCACATGAATAATGAGAGAGAAAAATTCATGATAAAAACTATCCTACTCATGATCTTGAGTTAGTTCATATAATCATTTCTTTTAAGATATGGAGACACTATCTCTACAGTGAAAAATTTGAGATATATACCGATCACAAGAGTTTATGTATATTTTCACACAAAAAAAACTCAACATAAGGCAAACGAGATGGCTTGAACTACTCAATTATTATGAATTCACTATACACTACTACCTGAGGAAGGCCAATAATGTGGAAGATGCTTTGAGCAGAAATGATCATGGAGTTTTGAACAAGATGATAGTTTAAAATAATCCTATATATATGGATCTAGTAATGATGGTTATGGGAATAACCATGGAAGGTGAAACATCAATACTTTTTCAAATGGTTTCCAAATCATCTTTACTAGAATGGATAAATAATTCTCAGACCGGTGATAAAGAGTTTCAAAAAAAGATTAAATCTGTGAATAATGGAAGATTGAGTGACTTTGTGTATGAAGATGGAATTTCAAATTTGGGAAGAGACTATGTGTTCCCGATATACCTAATATAAAAAGGGAATTATTGGATGATGCTCATTGTTCCAATATCTCTATACACCTTGGTAGCACTAAGATGTTTAGAGATTGGAAGGAACCATTTTTGTGGGAAAACATGAAGAAGGATTTTGCTGATTTTGTGTCAAGATGTATAGTTTGTCAAAAAGTGAAAGATGGAAGGCAACTGCCTAGAGGAGTCATGCAACCTATTCCCATACCTATGTAGAAATGGGTTAATATTACGATGGACTTTGTCATGGGACTACTAGAAACTCCTAGAATGAATGATGCAATATGAGTCCTTGTTGATCGTCTTACCAAGTCAGCACATTTTCTTATTAGAAGAAAATATTTACCACTTGAACGTTTCACAAGATTATATATTAATGAAGTTGAAAGACATCATGGAGTACCACTATCAAATGTTTCTAACCGTGAAACCTGTTTTACATCAATATTCTTGAAAAATGATCTGAAATCCTAGGATAATGAAATTTGTTTGACCACTGCCTACCACCCTCAAACGGATGTACAATCAGAATGGACTATTCTAACCTTATAAGACTTGTTGAGATCTTTCTCATATGACTTTGAAGGTATGTGGGACCAATATTTACCTCTAGTAGAATTTTCCTATAATAATAGATTCCATTAAAGTATTTGGATGGCACCATATGAATTTTTATATAGAAAGGGATATCGAACACCAACGTTTTGGGATGATGTTGTTGAAAGAAAACTCGTAGGACAAAAACTTGTGAAAGAAATGACGGAAAAGGTGAAGAAAATCCAAAACCACATCAAAGTAGCTAAAAGTAAGCAGAAGAGCTATGTCAATAACCAATGGAAGGATTTGTAATTTTAGGTAGGTGATCATGTTTTCATGATGGTATCTCCATGGAAGGGTGTTATACTTTTCGATAAGAAGGGTAAACTGAGTCCCAGGTACATCATACATTTCAAAATTCTAGAACGAAATGGGGCTATAGATTACCGCTTGGCAATGCTTCCAAGTCTCTCTAAAGTTCAGGATGTGTTCCACATGTCAATGTTTAGAAAATTCATGCCTGACCCAACGCATGTACTCACATATGAGGAATTAGAGCTGGAACCCGACCTGTCTTATTGCGAAGAGCCTGTCAAGGTTCTTGATAGAAGAGATCAAGTGCTGAGAAACCGGAAGACTCGGCTGGTTAAAGAACTATTGAGAAAATATAAGATGGAGGATGCAACATGGGAACCCAAGTAACTTATGTTGAAGGACCACCTGAGTCTTTTTATGCAGTAATACTCTAGAAATTTCATGGACCAAATTTTTTGAAGGAGAGTAGAATGTAACACCCCAAGATTACATGGTATGCTTCTCTTTGAATAATGCAGTAGCTTGTGTTCTACACAACTTCGAGTTCTCTCAAACCACAACCAATCCAACTAGCTGTTATGAATAGTAATATCCACTTTTTGAAAATTTTAAAATTTTATCTTTAAAAAAGGACTTCATTTTTGGATTCGAAATATCGAAAATAGCTTAGTGTGAAATTTTGGTATTTTTCTGAAAACATTCAATTTTTTATGAATAGTGAAAATCACTGACTCATTTTTCAAAATGAATTTTTATTTAAATAATTATTTATTTTATTTAAATTTAATTTTTTTCAAAATAGATACATAATACCTATATATTTTCAATGTAATTCATTGGAGTTAGTGAATAATAATTTTACACATATAAAAATTTTATAGAAATTTTTACCATATTTTACCTACCTCCTAGGAGTATTTGAAAATTTACTTATAACTAAATTTTACCACTTCTGTGAGTTGAATTTAGAAAACCTGAGAGACATAGTTAATATCAAGGAGTAAAATGTGGTTAAATAAGATATAAATAATTTTTTTTTTGAATATTAACTTTTGACATTTATTTACCATGGTTAAAAGTAAATACTATAATTATGGGTAAAATTGATATTATTATTACCCTAACACATGTCTGAATTATATTGGATAAGTATAATTCGACAAAAACCAACTTTGGAATAAAATATGAAACTCCTTTCCCCACTTGAATTATATTTGTAAATTTATTATTATTTAATTCAAAGAAGAGTTAAAAGTGTTAAATACAATGTTTAATAACTAAATCATTTTTAATATAGGGTTAAAGAAAAGATAAATTAGACTATAAATATTAATTATAAAGCTAGAAATATTTTCTACATAATCGCATTTTATTTATATTTTTTATAAATTAAATAATTTAATTTATTTATGACACAATGATTATGTAGTAATTACCTAAATAATGAAATATTTATATAATTGATATTATAAATAATCAAATAATTGTAATTTCAGACTTTTAAAGAATTACACTAATTTTATAGGTTAATATGGAATATTAAAGTTGGTTAGATGAATTATTTTAGATTTAATAATACTGTTATGAATTTAGCAAAAACAATATACCAAATAGTGTCAAAATTGACATAAAAGAGTTTTTAAAACAAATATTATATTATTAATTGATATTCTATTCCAAAAAATCTATGGATCTGACAAAAGTCATATATAATGATATTTTTATCATTAATGAACCAATTTTGGTTCTTTTAGATCTATATAGTATGTCTATTAACCATATAATATAAAAATACAAATAGACATGGTAATGGTCAAACTTTTTAACTAAGAGTTAAATCTCAAAGATAAGGTTAATATAGTGACAAAAACCTGTCTAAAACCTATTTGTTGAGTGTTTTTCGACCCATACCCACCATATCCTTTATATAATACACTTTTGTTCCATTATAGAAATAAAATTATTTTATTATAACATAATATTTCTAGTTTTTTTAAGGTCCCCTCACCCCTCTTATAAAAGGGTGCTCCACCTTATCACTAATTCACACCTTCAAAGCCTTTTGTCTCAGTCAAAACCTACCCAAATACCCACTAAACCATCCTTCCTTCATTCTAGAGTCCTTTATTTAGTCAGAAAACCAACATATGGTGCCTTTTGTATCAAATGAAATGGAAGAACACGAAGAAGAGGTAATTATTTTATCACCTCTTTCAATTTCTTTTATTCTTCCACTTCCTTTTTAATTGTTGTTTCCATTATAAAATAATATCTCCAGTATATTATATATAATTTTATGTTATTATAAATATGGTAGAATAAAATTCATTATTCTATCCATCCTTTTAAGGGCATGTCACCCTAGATGCGTACGTACAACTTACCGTCTCCAAGTCGTGGTGTAATTGTTATTCAATATATTATTATTTGGATGGGTATAATAATGATGTGTAATCAATTTAAATAATAAATATAACATGATAATTAATCTTTATATATGATATAACATCCAATTATATATTATTTTAATATCAAAAGAATTATTTTTTCGCTCGTGCCTACATACGGATTACCGTCTTCACGAACTCGATGAGATTCATTCCCCATCATATCCATTCAAGACTAATTTTCATTTGATGATTAAAAATATTGGTTAAAGACTTGATATAATTATGGATATGAATAATATACATCCCATCCATAACAAATATGAATCACAAAACAGATAATATAAATTAAAACGAATCTGTTATCACTCGAAATGACGAAAATACTAACATATTATTAACAAAGCAATGTTAAAAGATCATATATGACATCATATTAATGTATATGATTATTTTATAATTTAAGAACAATTATTAAACCATTATACAAGTGTTTAACCTACCCTCTACAATAAAAAGGTGCAAGGTAAGGGTTAATTCTACAATCTCTTCATTATACGAGGTTTTTTACACATAATTATCTACTGGAACCTCCTTATCATCCACATCCATGATTTTTAAAAATGTATTTCAAAATATTATTACTATTTTATAAATTGTGGGTTAAATTCATTTATACCCTTGTTTGACTTTTCATAATATATTTTTAAATGAATCATTCTGTTGTTTTCAAAAAAAGGTCATTTTTTACCTTTTCGACAAAATTAAGGTAAGAATGTTGTTTTATCATATACGGCAGGTGAAACTACATTCCGCTGTTATAAAGTCATCGATGATTCCATTATAAGCTTATAAAAATATTTTGAATTTTTTTTTTCTTTATAAATTATGCGACTCTTAAATTATTTCAAAATAGAAAGAGAAATTTATCTAAAAAATATTTTGAATTCATCTATGTTGACATCCTTTGATGGATTTGAAGTTGGTTTGTAGTTGATTTATTATGATAAAAAACTTCCATATTGTGTAGAAGGGTTTGTGATATGTTTGACTGTGGATGTGATATTTTTATATCATTCATGGTTTTTGGGTAAAGTATTAAAATTTCGTATGCTAGTTTTAGTACGAATGTTTATATTATGTTTAAACCTGTTCATATGAGGAATGCATTGGACTTAGTAAGTGAGGGGTGGAGCGTGATATAGCTCCTCGATGCATCGATAGGTCTCATGAGACAAACTAGTTTCTTTTAACAAGGCCTTGACCAAATAATATTTGTAGTCTTGGCACAAGGCTTTGACAATATGGTTATGAAAGTTTGGCATTATGCATTCCATCATTATGAAAGTGGTTATTAATATTTCATTGATTATTCTACTAGTAAAATATCTATGTGAATAATTAAATGGGATTATTTCATTTTATTTTTTCCATATTATGATGAAGTTCATGTTTAAAATGATTTTGTTTTAGTTATAAATTTCCTTAAATGTTCATCCTTATTAATGAAAGTTTCTACTATATTGTTATCTTTACTGTTCAACTGAGCTCACCCCTTTCTATGTTTTATTTTTCCCTAGATGTGAATAAGTTTATTATGAATTACTTTCAGGGATTGTCTATGGGATCTCCATTTTGTATTTGGAAACAATGTTGTTGTAGTATTCCATTTTATGATGTAATGAAAACCTTATGAATGTATCTAGTGTTTCCAAGCCTACTAAACTAATCGGTCTTTTGATACTTGATCATTTGTGATCATGCCAATGTTATGTAATAATGCACCAAATCTAGGTAACTGGGATCAGGGCGTTACATGGTTCATCAAGAAAATACATCCATGTCTGGATACGAAGAAGTAAAGGTGGCTCTGGAACTGATGTATGAAGACACCGCTTTGAGTAAGACTCAAACAGGAACTAGTGCATGAAAATGATCCTTGATTCACTCTTGGTTTGACACCCCTAGGGGATATGATTTTTCAAATTCATAATCATAGTATGGTCCATTATTATTGGAATAAAAAAATACCACTATGAATATATGATGGGATGTAGATCATGGATAACATAGATTGAATCTTATAAATTCATATGTTAAGGAAATAAATATATATGTAATCCCTTTTTTCATTGGATTATCATTATTTTTTACCCCTAAATTTATATTTATTCCATCCAATGGCTAGTAATTGGAGGACCCAGGATAACAACTGATGCAAAGATCAATATGTCGACTGTTCTAATCAGATCCCCAATTAGATAAGAGTTGGAATCACAAACATTATCACGATACCCTTTTTGTTAAATCATGTATTGAATAGAAAAATGGGTCAAATGTATCATCCAAACCCCCTAATAAATAATTGGATTCAATTGAGAACATCATGAGACAAAGTCCACATACATACAATGGATCGTCTGACCCCTATATTATAAAAAAATGGATCAACTCCATTAAAAAGATCTTATTAATCCATAATTTTTCTAAATAGGAGATGGTTATTCTAGATTCTTATCATATGGATGGTGAATCTGATCAATGGTGGATATTGATCAGAAATACAATGCATGAGGATGAGATCGTGGCATTTGAATGGAAGGATTTCTGGAAAAAAAATTCAATAAAATTTTTTCTAACACCCTCCGGCATAAGTTGTAAAGGGACATCTTTACCCTCAAGAAAAAAGAGGATGAATCAGTAGAACCCTATGAGTAAAATTTCACAAGGGTTACACGATACACCTATGGCTTTTTTATTACCCATTAATTCATTGTTGACCACTTATTTGGTGGGTGAAAACCTAGTCTACAAAAATCCTTGGAGATATATGTCATTGATAGATATAATGAAATTGTTTGATGAGCCCTCAATGATGAAATGGATATCAGAGAATCATGGGGGTATCATGGGGATAAGAAGATGGAAGTGGGAATGAATTCCATATATCCAATGGAAAAATTCAGTGATGCCAAAAATATTCTAGCACCTGACATACCAAAGGCGTGGAAAGAAGCACCCTGTAAATTTTTTGATGTTTATGAGGAAATTCTTTAAGTGTGGAAGAGAAGGGAACTTGGACATTACCTAAATACAATAGAAACCCTCTATAGAAATAGAGGATATAAAACACACTGTTTTACAATAAACACATCGATCATTGCCTCAAATACAAAGAACCAGGGCACTATGTTAACCAGTGCCCAATGCTAAGGTTTTTAAGAGGAATCTAACTACATCTAGGGAAGAAAGGGTGAACTTTCTCAATCACTACCACTAAAGTGAATCCTAACAACGAATTGGCGACAGTTAAGATATATATTCATTCGATAATAGAGATCATGATTTTTTTATTATGGTTCTAAAAATTTTATTATATTTAGAAATTTTAGTATAGCAATCCCAACACCTCCACAAATAATGGAAGTAGTTAGTTCAGTGAGAACCTAAAATGGGTAAATCGTTGCATCCCATGAATATAACTCCTCCCCTATCTCACGTTGTGTATTTAACATATAGGATAAACTCATAATATTCCCTCAGGTGAATTTTTATGCAATTTTTTGCATTTATTGTTTTTCCCTCTATTGAGTCAACATAAATTGGAATGAGAGGGAAATCACTCTCCCTATGGTGAATTAACCCCCGATTCTGTAAAATTGCAAGGAGGAGGATGAATATTAATTAGCACCATCATCTCATGTTTGGATATTACTTCCCTATGAACACCCATATCCTTTTTAGATGATTGAGTCTATGTAAGTAACAATCCTTGAAGACATGCCTATTTTGAGGGAATTTGCTGAAGCGTTTATCACAGGATTTTCTATGCTTCTTCCTTGAAGACATGTTGAATTATAGATTGATAGTATACCTGGGGAATTTACAATTTCTAAGAATCCATATAAAATTATGTTGTGGAGCTTGAGGATCTGAAAATACATGTACATACGAATTTGGATAAAGGGTTTATTTTCCCAATTACTTCATGGTTGGGTGCACCAGTCCTCTTCGTCACATAGAAGTATGTGTTAATCAACATTTTCATTCATTTCCAAGAGATCAATAAAATCATGATTAAGAACCAATATCCTCTTAAATGAATTGATGACATGTTTGATCATATCTGTAGAGCACAATATATTTCCTAGGTGGATCTTCAGTCGGGATATTACCAAGTAAGTGTGAAGAAGGGGGATATCCCCAATACTGGTTTTTGTACATGGTAGGGCACTATAAATTCATATTAATGCCTTCCAGAAAGAGTAATTCTATAGAAATCATCATGGAATTTATAAATATTGTCCTTAGAGAATACCTCCAATAAAAAATTTGTAGTCTTTATAGATGAAATTCTATAAATTCCAAAACCATGGAGGATCATGACGAGCATATATGCACTATACTAGAGAACTTGTAAAAGGAGAAGAACAATAAAAAGTATATAAAATGTGTGCTATGGGTGAAGGAGGTATCATTTTTAGGTCATATCCTCACAATAAATGGGATATCTATTGATCCCTCTAATAAAAATGCAATTGAGCGATGGCCAAGGCCAACATTGGTGATAGATATCCACATCACTATGGGGTTTCCCTGATATTATCGTCGATTTGTGAGAAATTTCTAACGATTGTAAAACACTCTTACCTAACTAACTCATAATGTAGTCAAGTTTTCATGCAGTTACAAATTCAAAGAGATCATAAAGTTGTTATAAAAGATCCTTATCACTATACCCGTACTCACACTACACACAAGTGGAGAACATTTTGTGGTATTTAGGAATGTTTCGAAGAATGTCATGAGTTGCATGTTAATAAAAAAATTACAACGTAATTGCCTATGATTCAAGGTGACTTACTGATAATGAAATGAACTATACAATAAATGATCTAGAGTTTGCTGCAGTAATTTTTGCTTTAAAATTTTTGTGACATTAACTCTATAGTGAGATGTATAAGGCCCCAACCTTAAACCTTACATAATATTGAATTAAATGAATAATTCACATTGAGGATATTTTCAGGTTTATAGTTTTAGAGAATTAGAACATAACTATTACATCTCAAAAGATTACAAAGTAGACACTTCTACTAAGTTTCCATAGAATAAAAAACTCAGAAAAAGAAACATGTCTAGTTCCATGTTTTATATAGCATGACATTCCCTTGATCTCATACTTGACCCTATTCCACATTAAGTCCTGTGAAAAACATTTCAAAAAAACATGGGGTGAGCATAAAAAGCTCTATAAGGGATACACAATGAATGAAAACAGTTAGTTTATCAAAACAACAAGTAAACCATGTGTAATTTAACAAAGAAATAATTTTCACCTTTATGAAGTAGTAAAAACTCTCCACTGAATAAAAGATCTTTACTTACCCTTTTGTAACCAAAATATTACCATAAAACCCATAAAAATATCACATAACATATTAAGGTAACTTGGGACATAAACATACTTAAGTGGAATAACCATACGGTTGACTTCCACACATATCACTTAATGGAATAGCCATACGGCCAACTTCCATACATACTTAATGGAATAACCATACGACGGACTTCCATACCCAATGCATTGAGAGTTATAACATAACCACCCGTCCTGGTATTCACAGCACCACCCGTCATATGGTTCATCATGTAACCACCCATCAAATGTCCAAGTACCATTATAAAATCCTAAGACATAAAACAAATATAATGGAAAGAAAACATTTCCACACTTTGATCACAATATATCACATAAATATATTGACATAACAAGTCCATTATAAAAACCATTTTCAATAACAAAATACATAAAAGAGTATATGGTATTTATTTCATTTAAAAAAAACATTACGGCTTGTTCAGGAAGCCAAAGACCAAATAATACTCACAGCGGTAGAAAAGGTCGTTGTCACCGCGTACGTTAAAAGAAACATTCCTTTTTGTCGTTTAGTAAAAAACTTCATAGAAAAAGATTCCTTTTGTATGAAAGTAAAAGTAAAAGGGGGTTATACACTGTATAAAAGAAAGTTGTGTATAAAACGAAATATGCCTCAATGAATGGAGATTGAGACGAAGTCCCTTACCTCGGGTCCGACATGACTCGATCGTTCTTTAACGTCCTGAATAATAAACATGAGTTAATTTCTACTTCCTTAAGAACCTTCTTCAAGTTAATTATTAATTTTATATCACTTATTATCATGTTATAAACATTATGTAATCATTTAAGTTAATAATGTTTGTTTTGTCGATATTTTGTTCGAAAGTCGAAAGTGGGATTCTTACAATTACATATTGTTCTTGTGGTCAAAGGTTCTTTATTTCCAGAATGACATTCCTGATTTGGATATAATATATATCATATACATCCATAATATACATGTATTTATAATATAACATAATCATTTAGAGGTAATAAATGAAATGCACCGTTCATGGAGACGGTAAGCCGTACGTACGCATGAACGCTACTTTCATTTCTATGTCATATTAATGGAATTAAAACTAAATGAGAGGTATGTATATTTTAATTAAATAATTATATTCATCATTTATATGTAACATACATTATATATATCCACTATAAATATGTACTTTTAATAGTACATTACATTTGGGGATAAGAAATGAAATGCACCGTTCATGGAGACGGTAAGCCGTACGTACGCATGATCGCTATTTTCATTTATATCTCATACATTAATGGAAAGAAATAATAATTATATAGAGGTATATTATAATTCTAGTATAACATCATATATAATAACTTTAAATCCTTCCTTTATACGTCCCACATATGGCATTAACGAATCACATCACTTTGAGGGGGCGGTAGTCCGCACTTCCTAAAATGAAATTATCGTGTTTACCCACAATGGAAAACATAAAGGAATGCCCAAAATGAAAAATACAGAAGATTAAAGAAAACATAAACATATTATATATCATATATAAATATTGTGTCATCTTAATGGACACCATTAAAGGTGTTTAAAAGAAGATTGAACAATCATCGTTTCGTGAGGCAGAAATTCGCCAACCACAGAAACAGTATGTTCTTTAACCATTAGATGTAGATGTGTGTAAGTGTAGCTCGAAATGTTCTTATAAAAACATCATAGTATATTTAATATACTGTAGTTGTTACAAAAGAAATTAATAAAAAGTTTTTAGGGGGTTGGAGAAGCAAAATAAAACAAAAGAACACAAGTGAATACATGACCTTAAAATCGGGTAACTCTCTTAGATTTGAGCTCAAAGGCTTCCTTGGGAAGACTTCCACCCAAAGTGAGGCATCAAGGAGTAAGATATGGATGTGGAGAGACCAAATGAGCATGGGTTGTCCGAGAAAAAGGATTTGGAAGTGTGGGTAAGGTGGTAGAGGTGGGGGCCTTTTATAAGAGGAGAGGAGGGGCACTCTTGGAAAGTAAGGAAAAGTCACTTTATTTTAAAATGGTATTCAGATTTAAGAGGTCCCACATAGATATAATTCATGTATAAGGTGATAATGGTTCTAAATCCACCAATACAATAGGTTTTGGACATGTTTAGGTCTTATTTATTACATTATCTTTCCATTTTATTTAAATCCATTATTAATGAGGTAATCGTTGCATCATCATGATGTCATAAATAATTTAATTTATTTAAAGTCTAAAAATTATAAAAAAAATACTATGATGTAGGAAATCTGTTTATATTTCCAATGACTATTTATAGTCAAAACTATGACTTGTATAACCCCATGTAAAAAGTGTTTTAGTAAACCATTTCATGTTTGTGTCATTTTTTACTTTAACATTAAATAAAAGGTATTTATGTCATTTTCCAACCAAAGTGGCTCAATGGGGTCCCCAAGTTGACCCATGGATTTTCTTGGTCGGCCATGACACATCCAATGAGGGTAGTACATGTGTCTAGGTCATTTCATTTTATTAAAACATTATTCTTACCTTAAACTACACTAATTACCTCTAATCGCGATTAAAAACTTAATAAGTTACTATTCACCAAAAAATTATTTTAATCCCATTGAACCACATTTTACTTCTTAATGACAACCATGTATGTCGGATTTTTTAAATTCAAAACACAAAGGTGGAAGAAATTCATTTAAACGGAAAATCAGTTTTTATAAGTACCACATAGTGGTTTCACTATTCATCAAAATTGAAGTTTTTCAGAAAATTACCAAAAATTCACCCTAAGCTATATTTGATATTACGAATTAAAAAATGATTTCTATTTTACAAAATTAAAAACATATAAGTTTTATTGATTAATTTAATAATTAATTTCCGCTGTCAAAACAAATAGCGTGTTTTTATGAAACAAAATGTATCAAAAGATTGACAGTAGTTTAAGTCTGATTTCAAAGTGAAATTAATTCCGTCGACCACTATTGGATTAAATGGTAAAAATATATTCTAATTTCACTTTAAAACCAATTCAAAAGATAATCTAATCATATAAATAAATTATATTAAAAAGAGGTTTTGAATTAAAATACAACATTTTTAACTATTCATTAAAAATTGAACTTTTTCGGAAAAATACCAAAAATTTACACAAAGTAAATTTTGATGTCCGGATTCTAAAAAGGAATTATATTTGGTCCAATAGAATGTATAAGAGTGATCAAAACTATATTTAATGATGGCTCGCCATCAAAAGGTGATAAGTGAACCTTTAGTGAAAATTAGGGTATAAATGCCTAAAATTGAATTATTTCTTTATTTTAAGCCTTTATCTTTTATTGGATAAATGTAAAAACATTTAAAAAACATATATAATCATATTTTAGTTATTTTTATCCATTATCGTCAATACAATGGCTACATGTTAACTATCATTTAAAATAATATTATTACATTACTAGTGTGCAATGTATGTTTTCAAAGAAACTCATCGTTGCGTATCAAGTACGCTATCGAACGTAGCAACCCCTTTAAATTGAAATTAATATTTCATTCGAAAATATTAATAAATATGAAAATTATTTATTCTTTATTTACCTGGGATGTTACAATATGTGAGAAATATATATGGATCACAAAATCCACAAGTATATATTCACACAGAAAGAGTTTAACATGCACCCTAAAAGATGGTTAGAGCTGATAAATGACTAATACTTCTCAATCAATTACCACCCCAGGTAAAGAGAACAATTTTGAATATGATCAATCTAGGAAGGATCCAACAAGTCTTTCATTAATGAGAATTGAAAAGGATCAAATCGTCTAAGGTTGGATGAAGAAGGAAATATGAATCATAAAGAAGGGAACATCATCCAGACCTTCACAAAGGATTTCTCAGTAATATATTTTGGTAATGTAAAATAATGCACAAAAGGATGACGTAGGAATTCATAAGAAAGTGGAAACTATCAAAAAAGGGAAATCCTCAAAGTTCAATGTTAGTGAGGATGGAATTTTTCAATTCAGGGAAATATTATGTGTTCCATCAAATCCAAAGATAAAAAAAAATGAACTTTTGGATGATTCACATAGTTCAAATTTCTCTATTCAACCAGGAAACAAAAATATGTTTCGAGATCTCTGAGAAAATTGTTGGTGGGGTAACATGAAGAAGTATATCACTGAGTATATATAAAAGTACCTAGTGTGTTAGAATGTGAAGGCTGAGAGGATTGATTATAAGGGAATTATTTAACCATTACCCATAATAATATGGAATTGGGAAAACATAACCATGGAATTTTTTCCTGGACATCAAAAGAGATCTAAAGGAAACAATATAGTGGGGGTTGTTGTGGATTGTTATAGAAATATTGCACACCACATTGAAATTCGAGTGGATTTATCATTGGGTCGACTGGAATATATATATACATTAGAGTATTGGTAATGAATCGATGAGTACCTCTATATATTTTATTCAATCGAGATCCTTGATTAACCTCCATGTTCTGGAAGAGTCTCTAATACACTCTGAATACTGATCCGAACATTAATACATCTTATCATTCGCAAAATGATGGGCCACAGAAGTGGAAAATCCAAATAATTGAGGAAATATTGAGATAATGGTCAATGGAATTAAAATGGTGTTGGATCGACATTTTCCTCTAGTTATGTTCTCTTATAATAACAGTTTACACTCAAGCCACCAAATGGCACATTATGGATCCTTTTATGGGAAACATTTCAAAACACTAACTAGTTGGGATGAGGTTGGAGAGAAAAACTCATAGTTCCAAAACTGGTCAAATAAATTATAGAGAAGGTTAAGAGCATCCAACAACAAATTGAAGCTACTTAGAGTCGAAAAAAAAATCTATGCTGACAACCATCGATGAGACCTAGAGATTGATGTTGTAGATATGGTATTCCTCTGCATATCACCGTGGAAGAGAGTAATTAGATTTTGGAAAAATGTAATGCTTATTCCAAGGTACATCAACCCTTTTGATATCCATGGTCCCATTGTAGAAGTGTCCTATTGACTAGAAATCCCAAGAAACCTGTATATAGTACATAATGAATTCCATGCCTTAGTTTTGAGGTATTACATACCTGACCAATTGTATGTACTCAATCGAGAGGTTGAACCATTGTATACTGATCTCTCTTAAGAATATAGGTTGATGATGATATTATATCAGAAGGAATATTTTCTATGACATAAGACAATGCCCCGAGTCATGGTTTTGTGGAGAAACCACACGTTTGAAGAGGCAATGATGGAATCAGAGGATCTGATGTTGTTGCGTTACACTAATCTGTTTTAGTGTCAGAAAATGAAATTTCTAGGGTGAAATTTCTTTAATGGGATGATTGTAAAAACAAAAACATTTATTAATGATAATTCGTCTTGTTCTAATTAAATTTTTTATTTTGTAAAATGTATTTATAAAGAATATGAATATCCATGGAATTATGTTTTTGGATTTTAAAATAGAGTTAAGAATTGTTACCATATCTAATATAATTTATAAACAATGATCACTCGATTAATATAAATAGAGGGACATAATTAATCAAAATTACACCAACAAAAGAAACAATGGCCTCATCCTGAATAATTTCTCCATACGAAGCCCATTTTTCAGAGCTCAGTATGGAGTCAGTGTCACATGGTTCTCTCTGGACCAAGCCCAAGCTAAAATCAACACGTTAATATTAAACAAATCCACCTACTGTTGAAGTGGAAGATAATATAGATTACCTATCGAGCGATGATATCTGAGCCACCATAAGTGTCTTTCACCATCGCACACCTTACCCTTAGTTATTACGCGGGTCTTATAAGGGGTTATGTTTCAAGACCCTATAATTATGATTATGTGCATTATTTTTTATAAACAATATACATTCGTTTTATCATTGTTGTTCTGTAATTAGTTTTTAAATTAATCATTTATTTTTATCTAATATTCCATTAATTTTTTTTGAATTAATGGATTTTTTAATAAAATAATATTTTAATAATATATTATTACTAAATGAATTTTTATTAAATATAAATGATCATATATTTATTATGAATACAATTATAATTTTTATTGAGGATTGAAAGTTGAATTTGTCAAAACCCATTAATTTTTTATAAATGAAAATTTTATTTTGAACATAAAAATTTAAATATTTTTAAAATTATTAAGATTAAATGACTCTAATTTTTAGAATCTAGAAATGGAAATTATCTAATGGTGAATATTTCATAATTTTCTGAGACATGAATATTTTTTTGGTAAAATTTTAATACCATTTAAACATATAATGTGTTTTATGACATCATAATTACCCAATAGTGATGATATTAAATACTATAAAATTTATATTCAATAAATATATGTTTTAACTTTGAAATAGTGATATTTTAGATTTTATATTAATTTTTTGGGGCCCTAGGGGACACTGCAAGATTTATAAAAACTGTTATCATTTTTTAATGATTTCCTTGAGAGTCTCACTCACCTCCACATAAACAAGAATAATATTTTAATAAGTATATCCATTGGCCTTATAAAGTAATGTTTTCCACTCCCATTTAAAAAAACGTCTTCAATAACCATTATATGGTATGTGGTTTTCATTAGATTAATGTGTAGTGTCCAAAACCTAAATAATAAAGAATTCCATCTCATTTCCTATATAATCTCACTCAATCTATTATTCCTCATCACCAAAACCATTTGGAGCTCGACCAACCCATTCCCATCTCCCTCTAGAAGCCTCCCATGGTGCTCCATGCTCCAAAAAGCCTCTCTAAATCAAGTCCTAATCTTTTGGGATCACACATCTATGTAAGGGTCCTCACTTTCATTCCATTATTATTTATGTCCATGTTTACTTATATTGATAATACATTTTATTTTTAATTTAAAATGTTTGGAAATGATTTCACACCTACCCCGTTATACCCTACTAATGTTTTAATGAAGAGAGACCCCTTTACCTCTAATTAATGCCTCCCATGTACACTTACTACCATGTCAAAAAAATTTAAGGTATTTCATTATCCACATTTACCTTCATGAAATTATTTTATATTATACATATATGTTCCATTACATATGTTGGGATATTATTCCCTAAGACAAGATCATTGTGTACGTGAATACCATATCAAATTATCTATCATGGGTATTGACCATAATGAACATGTACTTATTTATTGAGAAATTACATTTATGTATTCCACATATCTTATTCGTGGAATAAGTTATGATGTTTAGTGATTCCATATTGTATGATATATATGGCACACTTATGCATGAAATGAAATTATTAAGAATGGTGTTCCCTAAAAATGCTCCAATGCATTTGGTAATGAATAGTATCATGATACATGTAACAACTCTAGATTTTATGAGAATTATTGTTTTTAATTTCATTGATGTCTTGTTTTGTATGCGTCACTAAAATTATCTTGTTCTATAGGCCACATCGTATACACAACAATATTCTTGGCTCCTGTTACACACAATTTCAAGTTCGTTTTGTAGAAATTATTCTGCGCAACATTAAGTATAGATTTTGTTTAATCTATAAATGAAATA
Source organism: Viscum album (assembly GCA_963277665.1). NCBI lineage: Eukaryota > Viridiplantae > Streptophyta > Magnoliopsida > Santalales > Viscaceae > Viscum > Viscum album. The sequence continues at coordinate 572,576,335 of OY728161.1, read as the reverse complement.
AGTGTTGAATTATTTTATACTTAACACCAAATAGAGCTTGCACAACATGCATCCCTGACTTGGCTTGCATTACACGCAATCGCGACCTTCCTCGATAGCGTGTGTAGTACGCAATACCGAATTTCACTAAACAATGATATATTATTATAATATTATGGACTATATGTTATGAATAGTTTTAATTACATTTTGAATTTTATAATATTATTATTCATCTTACATATTTTCTTGAACATGGTATGAGAACAAAAAAAATATTCTGGTAAAATAAGTATTTTTAGAAAAATGGAGTTTTTCAGCCTTTTGATGGTGCACAAACTTTAAATCTAGTTTTAGACATGTTTATAAGTTAAATTTGAAAAAATAAAATTCTTCCTTTGAATCAGTATATAAAAAAATAATTTGGATAAATTTTTCATATTATTCTGATAACATTCATATTTTAATGAATAGTAAAAAACACGCTATATTTAAATTAAAAACAACTTTTTTCATCACACTAATTTATATGGTTAGATTATCTATTTAATTGGTTTTAATGTTTAATTAGAATATATTTTTACCATTTAATCCAATGTTGGTCATTGGGATTAATTTTACTTTGAAATTGGACATAAGCAAGTGTCAATCTTTTTATAGATAATGTTTCTTAAAAATTTTGTATTTGTTTTGATAACAGGAATTAATTTTAAATTTAATTAATTCCACTTCTATGTTTTGAATTTGGAAAAATAGAAATCATTTTTGAATTCGAAATATCAAATATAGCTTAGGCTGAATTTTTGGTATTTTTCTGAAAAACCTCAATATTTTATGAATAGTAAAACCACATAGTGGTAGTTAAAAAAACTGACTCTTTCATTTAAATGAAATTTTACCACTTATGTAAATTGAATTTAAAAAATCCAACATAAATGGTTGTTATCAAGAAGTAAAATGTGATTCAATAAGATGAAAACAATTTTTTCTAAATAGTAACTTATGACTTTTATTTACAGTTGTTATAGGTAAGTAGGGTAATTCAAGGTTAAAAAATATTATAATAATTCAAAATTACATTAACACTTGTCCTAACCTTATTGGATGATTTTAGGATGACCAGGGGCATACTTGGGTCGATATTGGGACCCCATTGATTCACTTGGTAGTGATAATGACAATTTGAATTAATTAATTTAATGTAAGGACAAAATTAACATTAACAAAAATCATTTAGTAGTTAATTTTTAGAAGGGGTTATATATATTACATTTTCGACTATAAATATTCATTGGAAATTTAAAAATATTTCTTACATGTTGGTATTTTTTTATAAATTTTAGACATAAAATAAATTAAATTATAAATGACACAATAATGATGCAGTATTTACCTCATTAATAAATGATTTAAATTAATAAGATTATAATGATTAAAATATTATCCAAAATTTGTCCAATTATGATTGGATGATTTTATTTAGACCATATTTCATCTTATCTTAATCTTTAATGATTTTTTGACCTTTTTAATCCGAAGATAAGTTTATAATAAAATAATATTTTCACACTTTCCAAAGGTTCCCCTCTCCTCCCTTATAAAAGGGCACCTCCTCCCTCTCCTCTTTACACAACATTGAGGCTTCATGATCGGCCAAACCCTTCCCATTTCTCTTCTCCACATCCCTAAAAACATTCTGGAGGTGCTGGTCTTCTCAAAAAACGAACTCTAGTGCCTTAAGAGAAAGCATAAAAGAGGTGCGTCGAAGAAGAGGTAATGTCTTCTACCGATTCTTTCATGTTTTCTTTCTTCTTCAACTTCTTCTTCATTAGTTGTTTTCTTTATAATGTAATAACATCATTATCAATAATATTCTGATATATTATTATAAATATGAAAAAACCCCATTTCACCTTCTATCCATCCTATGGAAAACAAAATCACCGCGCGTGCGTATGTACGAAATATTGTCTTCACGTCGTGGTGTAATATATTTTTCCACCACCACCTTACTTGGATGAGTATAATGGTGTAAAAATAACTATATATGGTTATTATAACATCAAACTAATTATGAGATATTATATCATCCACTCCAATTCCATTCAATAATTATGGAAATGATATCATCGCTCGTTCATACGTACAGATTACCTTCTCTACGACGCGATGAGATTCATTCTCCTTGTTAACCATTAAAGAATGATTATAAAGTATATATAATGAATAATAATGAAATACATGACATGATAAAGCTACTGAATTTTTTTTATATATATTTTTCATCTACATACTTCTATTCAAGTCAATAAGGAAATGAAAATAGCGTTCATGCTTACGTAAGGCCTACCGTCTCCTTGAACGGTGTATTTCATTCCATTTATCTATCTATTATAAATATATATACATAATATATATAATATATAAATACTTATTTAAATTATGGAAGTAATTAAATCATGGTATAAGTAATAATAATATAATTAACAACAATTCCAAACACGTACGATAAATAAAACGATTTTACCCAAATGCTGCTTTAACATGGAATTTACAAAAGAATGACTAATATAAAGTCATAAGTGAACCATATATGATATCATAACAATTCATACGATTCTTTAATAAGTAAATGACATTATTTAAATCATTATACAGGAGGTTCGGATACGTACGAAGCATATCAGATCTAAGGTAAGGGTCAAATTTGCAAATCTCATTTCTTCCGAGATTGCATATACGTATGTATTTACTGGGGTTATATTCTTAATCCATCTCTATAAAAATGTTTATCATAATGTTTTTAATTTTATTCCATGTATGTTTAAAGTCATGGTTACTCCTCTTTGGCTTTTACATTGTGTTATGGAAGGAATCATTCTTTTTTTTTACCTTATGAGGAATATTTTGACTTTTCCGGAAAAAGTATGAGAAGAATGTTTTTTTAACTTATACTGCATGAACACATATTTACGTTTTTATAATGCCTTATTTTCATGAGTATTAATCTACAATATTTCATGATTAGTTTCAACAAAATCCTTTTCTTTTAAAATGGCATGGCATTTTGAGAAAAAAATGATTTTTAACAAGAAATGATATTTTCCTCAAGAATTCTTTTCAAGTGTTTTATCAAAACTATTTTCCATCTACGATAAAATTATTTCATATGTGCATGTTTCAAGTATAATATATCTATGATTTACATGTTTTCAGTATTCTTATGATGAAATGATACCCATTTGTTTTTATATGGATTATGTTATGATGGGATTAGGTTTATGAAACCCATATTTATTCATTGAGTTGTGATGAATGATTTATGTTTATGTTGAGGAACAAGTAAGAATGATTTCTTTATGAGTTGGGTGGGACCTATATCTACCTCCAATGCATTGGGTAAAGATTTATATCTCATTATAGAGACATGGCTAGAATAGTTAGTTAATCCAGTTCAGTGTTAAATGACTAGAACGAGGAGTGAACTCGATTCCGTAATGGACTTTTTCCACTAAGATGGTCTTGGCAGCAATGCCTTGGCTACTATTGAAATAATATCATGTGTTTAATGGTTTTCCACAATTACATGTTTTATTCCCAGGCTATTTTATCATGATTGATGATCCATTATGATCTATGCCTTAAGTATTTCCATGTTTTATGTCATTGCTCAAGGTTTTGATGTTGAAATATTATGTTCATGTTTTGAAGTTCAAATGTATATAGTTTGTTTTATTTTCTCCATTCTTACACTAACTGGGAATTTGAGCTTACCATTTATATGATTTGTTTTCCCAAAGATATAAATAAAGTTTTTAGGTAAGAAAAAAATGATGATCTTTATGGGAGATGTTGAAGATATTTCACCAAGATTAAAAGATTATTTTCCGAGTTTCCAATGAAAATAATCTATTACGGTAATTTGGTGTCTGTTTTTGTTATGTATTAGATATTCCGAAAAAGTAATGTAATGTCTACGTACATCAATAATTGGGTCTCTACAGTTGGTATCAGAGGAAAGGTTTAGTTATCCTTTGGAAACTAGGATGCGAAAACTTTAGTGAGATCCCTAGTGATATGTCTATGGTATGTCTAGGGATGTCCCTAAGGTTAAGTATATGTATAGGTCATATTCCTAGAATTATAGTAACAATCATATAATTAACCATAAGATTTTATATATTGATGGCACTCCCCCATTATTTTGTTGTTTTCCCTATCATAATTTTTTCCACTCACACTATTCTTTATGGGTTTTAGATGATGGCTGGAACCCGAAGGAACCTTGTTGATCAATGTAATGGACAATTCAATGATTATCCTCATGGAAAAACCAATGTTATGAGAGATGGAGTGAATAAACTTATTTTTATACTTACACAATCTATGAATCATTCTGGAATTCCAAATGAGCAGAGAAGGGAACAATATTCTATTGAGTCCTTCATGAGGCAACGTTCACCTTCTTTCAGTGGGTCTTATGATCCACTTGTTGCAGAACAATGGGTCAGTACCATTGAAACTATATTTTCCATACTTCACTGTTTGGAACATGAAAAAGTCATTCTGGCTATTTACCGTTTAGAAGGTTAAGAAGATCAATGGCGGAATCTAATTAAGAATTTGAGGCCCCGAGATGAAATTGAATCTATGGATTGGGATGAGTTCAAGAACTTATTTTTCAATAATTACTTCCCTTGTATTCTTCGAACAAATATGGAAAAGGATTTCATTGAGCTTAAGCGAAAGGATGATGAATCTATTGGTATATACGAAGAGAATTTTTCAAGGCTTGCAATGTATGCGTCTGGCATTATCATCCAACCTGAAAGTAAAGTTGATCGATTCTTAAGTGGCTTAAAACAAAGTCTTCAAAGGAAATTAGCTATAAAAGACTTCAGTAGCTATGAATAAATTGTGTGTTGTGCTATCAAGGTAGAAATGGAATTTTGTGTTACATATCCATATAATGTTTTTGACAAGAAACGAAAGATAGAGTTCAAGGAGAAATCTCAAAATAATGGTGAAAAGAAAAGAATGGAGAGAATGCACCACCAACACTTCAATGCTTCAAGTGCAAGGAAATGGTGCACTATGCTAATCAATGCCCTAATCCAAGGGTTAATGATGATCAACGTGAGCAACCTCTTAAGGCAAAGGACAAAGGGAAGTCACATGAAATCACTATTTTTTATGTTGTGTAATGCTTAAGTGTTTATGTAAAGGGATTTAAAAATAGTATCATGGAATCTAATTTATGGTATCGAGGAATTTTGGAATATATATTTATTGGTTTTCAATAATTATATGGTACCGGTAACTATGAAAAGTGATTGAAATATTTTTGGAAAGAAGATGATATGCGCATAATTAAGGGATAAAGAAAAAATGAAATGATCTCATGACCGATATATAGAAAAATTTATATCAAGGTTTTAGAATATAGAAATTTTGGGATTTTGGTATGTGGAAAGTGTTAAATTTTTACAACATTCATGTTTTCACTAAGGTTCAATGGGTACTCATGTTTCAACAGAATACATGATTAAGGAATTCACATGTTTGGAATTTGACCAGCAAGATATATATATATATATATATATATATTGATATATGGGTGATGAATGATTGTATTCAATGCTTGGTAGATGAACTTTGTAGTAATCGTTTTATTTATACTATGAGGTTGGACAGAAGTATTTTGGATAAACTTAAAGATTGGAATCGATTAATTTAACCATCATATAGTATTGTTTAAGGCTAGAACGTTTTGTTAAGTTATAATAGTATAGTTTTAGAAATAGGACAACCCATAGGATGGGTGACAACTCATCGCGTCGAACAAGGTTGTGGGAATCGAACCCACAACCGAAGTGCAACAGGCCTTTATCGCCCACCATTGGCCTACAGAAAGTCCCTGGTTAGTAGAAACTAGTGTTTTTTTATTAAGTGGTATGATAGATGATGTATAAGTCTATTTTAGGAACCATATATGATTAATATCACCATAGATGCACTTATGTATATAACTTTTTCTAACCTTATGTTTGAGACAAATGTAATGACCTATCATTCTATTGCATGATCTGCTAACACTTCACTGAAGACCAATTAAACTTAATTTCATTAATAGATGAAGTAGAAATTGCTCAAGGCATAAAGAACATTGTGATTGTACCAAAATCATATAAGTATTTCTTCTAATTCAAAACATTCATCTTTAGGGAAATGATATTAAAAATAAAAAATGTTGTCTTAGAGCTCTTATATCTGATGAATCAGATGGTACCTTAGATCATCACAAATTTATGGCTTGGTGATTGTTTTCTTTTTCATAGCCATGTTCTGTACCACTCTTCATTAGAACATAATGGTTATATTTTTCTTCAATATCCATATTTTCACCTATGTTCTCCTATGTGGAAACCCAGTGATGAGTTAATTTGGGTAACTGTTATGTTTCTTTACCTTCTAAAATTATTTTTTAGTATTCCTTTTTACAATTAGGGTTTCTATGAGATAAAATTTCAAGTAGTAAACCATTTCTAACCTCGAATAATTTCAAGGGAGAAATTCCTTTTATGGGGGGTAGAATGTAACAACCCAAGACTTTATGATAATTATTATTTTTAATTTCATTGTTGTCTTGTGTTGTACGCGACACCAAAATTAGCTTGTTCTATACGCACCACCGTATACACAACACTATTCTTGGCTCGTGTTACACAAAATTTCAAGTTAGTTTTGTAGAAATTATTCTATGTAACATTAAGTATAGATTTTTTTAATGAATAAATGAAATAAGTGTTTTATTATTTTATACACAACACCAAATTGAGCTTTCACTACATGAATCCCTATCTTGGCTTGAATTACATGCAATCACGGCCTTCCTCGATAGCGTGTGTAGTACGCAATAACAGATTTCACAAAACAATGACATATTATTATAATTTTATGGACTAGTCGTTATGAATAGTATTAACTAAATTTTTAATTTTATTACATTATTATTCATCTTATATATTTTCTAGAACATGGCATGAGAAAAAAATAAAATTTTCAGGTAAAATAAGTATTTTTATAAAAATGCAGGTTTGCCATCTTTTAATAAAGCACCCACTTTAAATCTAGTTTTTGAAATGTTTATAAGTTCAATTTGACAAAATTAAATTCTTATTTGGAATCAGGATATAAAAATTTAATGTGGATAAATTTTTCATATTATTCTGATAACTTTCTTATTTTAATGAATTGTAAAAACACGATATAGTTTAATAAAAAACATCTTTTTTTCATCACAATAATATATATGGTTAGATTATATTTTTAATTGGTTTTAAATTTTAATTAGAATATTCTTTTAACATTAAATACAATGTTGGTCATTGGAATTAATTTCACTTTATAATTGGACATAAACAAGTGTCGATCTTTTGATAGTTATTGTTTCTAAAAAACATGCTATTTTTTTGGATAACAGGAATTAGTTTTAAAATTAATTAATTCCACTTATATGTTTTGAATTTGGAAAAATAGATAATTTTTTTGAATTTGGAATATCAAATATAGCTAAGGCTGAATTTATTGTATTTTTCTGAAAACATCAATTTTTGATGAATAGTGAAACCACTTAGTGGTAGTTAAAAAAACTGACTCTTTCATTTAAATGAAATTTTACCACTTCTGTGAATTGAATTTCAAAAATCCGACATACATGGTTGTTATAAAGAGGTAAAATGTGATTCAATAAGATGAAAATAATTTTGGGTGAATAGTAACTTTTGACTTTTATTTACTGCGGTTAAAGGTAAATAGTGTAATTCAAGGTTAAAAGAATATTATAATAATTCAAAATTACCATAACATTTGTCCTACCCTAATTTGATGTGTAGTGGCTGACCATGGGCATCCTTGGGTAGTTTTTGTGACCCCATTGATCCACTTGGTAGTGATAATGACAATTTGGATTAATTAATTTAATGTAAAGACAAAATTGACATTAACAAAAATCTTTTAGTAATGAATTTTTAGAAGGGGTTATATAAATTATCTTTTAGACTATAAATATTAATTTTAAAGCTAAATATATTTCTTACATGGTGGTATTTTTTATAATTGTTAAACATCAAATAAATTAAATTATTTGTGACATAATAATGATTCAGTTTTTACCTCATTAATAAATGATTTAAATAAATAAGATTATAATGATTAACATATTATCCAAAACATGTCCAATTCCGATTGGATGATTTTATTTTGACCATGATTCATCTTATATTCATCTTTAATTATTTTTTGACCTTTTGAAACCGAATATAAGTTTATAAAAAAACAATATTTTCACACTTTCCAAAGGTGCCCCTCTCCTCCCTTATAAAAGGGAACCTCCTCCCTATCCTCTTCACACAACATTGAGAAATCAAGCTCAGCCAACCCCTACCCTTTTATCTTCTCCACTTCCCTAGAAACATTCTGGATTTTTTTTTCTTCTCAAAAAACCATCTCTAGTGCCGTAAGTGGAAGCATAAAAGAGGTGCGTCGAAGAAGAGGTAATCTCTTCTACCGATTCTTTCAAGTTTCCTTTCTTCTTCAACTTCTTCTTCTTTAGTTGTATCATTATAAAGTAATAACATCAGTATCACTAATATAATGATATATTATTATAAATATTAATCAACCCCATTTCACCGTCTATCCATCCTACGGAAAATGAAATCACCGCGCGTGCGTACGTACGAAATACCGTCTCCACGCCGTGGTGTAATCTGTTTTGCCACCACCACCTTACATGGATGGGTATAACGGTGTAATGAATTACTATATATGGTTATTATAACATCATAATTATTCTGAGATATTATATCATCCACTCCAATTCCATTCAATAACTATTGGAATGATATCATCGCTCATGTGTACGTACAGATTACCCTCTCCACGACGTGATGAGATTCATTCTCCATGATAACCATTCGAGATTGATTATAAAGTATATATAAGGAATAATAATGAAATATATGACATATTAAAGGTACTGGACTTATGTTTATATATATATATATATATATATTTCATCTACTTACTTCCATTCACGTCAATATAGAAAAGAAAACAACGTTCATGCGTACGTACGACCTACCGTCTCCATGAACGGTGTATTTCATTACATTTATCTATCTATTATATATATATATACTGAATATATATGATATATAAATAATGATTTAAATTCAGGAATTAATTAAATCATGATATAAGTAATAATAATATCAAGGACAACAAGTCCAAACACGTACGATAAATAAAACAATTTTACCCAAAACGCTGCTTTAACATGGACTTTACAAAAGAACGAATAATATAAAGTCATAAGTGAACCATATATGATATCATAACAATGAATATGATTCTGTAATAATTCAATGACTTTTTCTAAATCATTTATAGGTGGTTCGGATGCGTACAAAGCATATCAGACCTAAGGTAAGGGATAAATTTCCAAATATCATTTTCTCCGAGATTGCGTATACGTAAGTATTTACTAGGGTTATATTTTTCATCGATGCCTAGAATTTTTTTTCATAAAGTGTTTAATATTCTTCCATTTATGTTTAATTTCATGTTTACCTCTCTTTGAATAATACAATGGGTTATGGAAGGAATCTTTCTTTTATTTACCATACAAGGAAAATTTTGACTTTTCCGGCAAAAGTACGAGAAGAATGATTTTTTAACTTATATGGCTTGAACAGATTTTTATGGTTTTATAGCTCTGTATTTTCATGAAGCTTACTATACAATATTTCATTATTATTTTCAACAAAGTCCTTTTATTTTAAAATTTCATGTCATTTTGTGAAAAGAAAATGATTTTTAAGAAGAAAGGATATTTTCCTCAATAATTCTATTCAAGTGTTTTATCAAAACCAATTTCCATTTATGATGAAATTATTTCATATGTGTATGTTTCATGTATAATATCTCTATCATTTACATGGTTTAACATTTCTAATGATGAAACTATACCCATTTGTTTTATATGGATTACGTTATGATGGGATGATGTTTATGAAAGCCATTTTTATTCTTTGGGATATGATGAATGATTTATATTTATGTTGTGGAACAAGTAAGAATTATTTCATTATGAGATGGGTGGGAACTATATCTCCCTCCAATTAATTGGGTAAAGATTTATATCTCATGAGATAGACATGTCTGGAATGGTAAGTTAATTAGGTTTAGTGGTACAATACTGGAATGAAGAGTGAACTCGATTCCGTAAGCGACTTTGTCCACTAAGATGGTCTTGGAAGCAATGCCTTGGATACAATGGAAATAATATCATGTTCTTAATGGTTTTCCAAACATACATGTTTTATTCCCATGCTATTTTATCATGATTGATGATCCATTATGATCTATGCCTTACGTACTGCCATGCATTATGTCATTTCTCAAGGTTTTGATGTTTAACTATTATATTCATGTTTTGATGTTAAAATGTATATGGTTTATTGTATTTTCTAAATTCTTACCCTTACTGAGCATTTGAGCTCACCCTTTATATGATTTGTTTTACCTAGGATATAAAGAATGGTTTTGGGTATGAAAAAAAGGAGGATCTTTACGGGAGATGTTGAAGATATTTCACCAAGATTAGAAGATTACATTCTGAGTTTCCAAAGACACTAATCTATTACGGTCCATTGGTGTCTATTTTTTTATGTATTAGATATTACTCAAAAGTAATGTAATGTATATGTATGTCAAGATTTGGGTCTCTACAATACACCATGTAAAATGGGGTTTTTTTAATGCTAATTCAAGTGATATAGGGGATTAATAGTGCTGATTCATCTTCAATGAGCCTATAATCATACTCCATGTGCAATAAGGCTTAGATAATTCAAATATATTGTTAAATGTTGTTTCCATATCATCACTTTTTTATAATCGTTATACATAATTCCTTTATGTTCATGTTTTTCTTATGCTCCATTGATATTATTATTTCCTAATATGTGTTGAATTATGCATGTTATACCTTGTTTACACCCTTAAGGATCTTTATTACTCATTATGTTTTTATTTTATGTCCTCAGGTTATCACATGTTGTTCTAGGTGTGAATGAATGTTAAGGACATGTAAAATAATTTTTTCAATAAAGATGTTGTATTTTATAATCTATGTTGTTATATAATCTTCTTAATTTCCCAAGACAATATAACTCTCGATCTCTTGAGTTGAATTAATTTTACATTTATGTAATAAATCATGTTTAACTATGTAAAAAATTGCAGGATTTTTATACGAGTGGTGGAAGAATGAGATATCTCGAGAAAGAGATACCATAAAGAAGAAACATCCCCACATCCTGCATCAAGAGCCTAACCATGTAATGGTTTTTACACTTTTCTATCGCCATCATTGCTGATGAATGGACCTGAGATCCAAGGAGGATCTGGTTCTATTACTACCAAAAGCATCATCACCCCTCTTCCAACAACATCACCATTCAATTAACCTCCTTCTTGTTCCTTAGAAAACCCATAAAAAAGTTATAAATAAAGGATGAGAACAAGTACAACTCTTTTCTCATAGAAATAAAATATCCTATGATACTCTATATGTTTCCCACCAAAAAACTGTTGAATAAAATATACGAAGAAGACTTTTCAACTGGAGACAAGATAATTAGACACTTAGAGGTCATGTAAAATTCATTTCCATTAATATTAGGATCAAGAGGAATGTTGTAGTTCTAAATTATCCACAAAAAATTTTAAACATAGAATGTATCTCCTTTCACCATATCCATGGAATTCAGGGATCATTAACTTTCTGAGAGATAGTGGAGAAACTGTATGTATTATTCGAGAACATCATAGATATGAGTTCCAAAAAAACACAGAGATCTGGGGTCTCCTCATGATGGACACATTAAAATGATGTGAGCTCAAAAGGGTTGAGGATAACATTAGTGAAGATGGGTTTAACCTAGCCTCTATGAAGGATACATTGGAACCATGACATCCTGGGAAACCCATGATCCCCCCCTGAGTCACATTTTCAGAAATTGTCCACTTCATGCCTAAGAATCAATTGACAATTATCAATGATGAGAAATATATGAACATGTAGAGTCCTCCCAAATTGACCAGGAAGTATCTCATTATCTTATGATCTAAAATTAGAATTTGTCTAGATAAAACAATCGCACAATGAATGACCCCCAATAACCTCGTAGGTGAGAATTCCATAAATAATGTGCATGGATTTCTCAACTTCTCTTTCTCTTATTCCCCCATGGCCAGTAGGTTTAGGAATCTTATACTAATAAGCACATATAGACATACCCCCCTTGGTAATATGAAATGAAACCATTTATGGTTCACTTTTTAAGGTTAATGGTGGATTTGGGAACCATGTAAGTGAAAATAATGTTAATCAACAACGAGGAAAGGGTTCAATTCCCAAGGGTTATCCCACCACAAAATGAATGAAATTCGATTCTTTTAATTATTTATGTGGCTGATGACCATTCCAAACATACCATTAAATTAGAAAATACAAATCCTTCCTAGGTAAATAGGTCACACCTATCAGTCATGGGAAAGTTCATTCACTAAGATCCTAGCATGGATTATATGGAATCCTTTCGGCTGGCCATGCATGTGGAAGGAAATAGGACCCCACTCTTCCCCTAATTAACTGACTACCCTCTAAAATAAGAATATGTTCCCATGATAAGGTTAATGCCTATGATATAAAAATTACACTTGATAATAATGATTATAATATCATAATCAAATAAGTTATGTGTCACACTAGGGGGATGATTACCTCAATGAAATTTATGAATCTGAACCCTTTGAAGATATATAATGGTATACATGCTGAGTAATTCCTTAGAAAAGATATACATGATGGGAGAAATAGGATCACACTACCAGAGACCCATGACTAATTTTAGGAATGAAAAATTCATACCCATAATGGAAACTACAAACTAGGGGAGCTATAGAAGAGAAATAGTAAACCATTTCCCATTCAGAGAAACTCATACACATCATGGTACTACTGATGAAAAACCATTCTAGTCTATCTTATTCCTATCCTAGATCACATTGAATATAATATTCGACCCAAAAACCTTCTTAGTGATATCAATGATCATCTTTATATCTAGCCCCATTTCCCAATGAATGGAACCCCTAAACAAAAGAATGTTTCTCATCTAAGATCAAGCGATGAAAGAACATTGAGATCCACCGTATAATGATGTTGGACAAAAATTTATAATAAATATTTCATAAACTAGTAATCTGATAATGAAAAATTTGTGTTTAATTGGGGAATTTGGAATTATAATTAATGAGGTGGAAATATAAATATAATGAAGCATTCCCCCACCAAATAAGTACATAATTGGAAAAATAAGGATGACTTTACTCACCTTCTGATTACTAATAAATAAGTATTTAATGAGTCCATCTTGTCTAATGGTGTTATCCTATTTTAGGGAATTAATATAGCCTCACATATCATTCTATTTATAAAGAGACTCAATGATAACATTAGAGAAATCAAAAATCTCCCTCAGAATATTGTCAAACAAATAGGACCGGTCCTATGGATACCCATAATACCATTAGGTATTGAGGGGCAAAAAATAGAGAATTGAAATGCGGGATAACCATGTATCCAAAAATATAACACCCCGACCCCAATTACCTAGAGTCGGTTCATTATTACATAACAGTGGCATGATCACAAAATATCCAGTCTCTAAAGACTGATTAGTTTAGTAGATTTGGAATAACTAGATACATCCATAATGATTACATTACAACATAAAGTGAAAACTAAAAAAAAATATTATCTCCACAATAATATCCCCTTATACTATCCATATAGGTCATTCAAAAAATACTTCATCACATCCTGGGAAAAACAAAATATAGAAAGGGGTGAGCTCTGATGAAAAGTAAGGATAAAAATATAGCAGAAACATTCATAAATATGCATAAACATTTATGGCAATGTTTAACTAAAACAAAAGCCTTTTAAACTTGAGATTCAGCATAATACTGTATAAATAAAATGAAATAATTCATTTACTTATTCACATGGATATTCTACTAGTCAAATAATCACATGCAATATCAATAACCACTTTTATAATGATGGAATTCATAATGCCAGACTATCATAACCACATAGTCTAGGAATTGTGCCAAGAAAACAAATAATATTTTTTCAAGGCCTTGTTCGAAGACACTATTTTGTCTCATGAGACCAACCGATTCTTCGAGGAGCTATAGCGGGCTCCACCTGTCACTTACTAAGTCCAATGCATTCCTCATATGAAAATGTTTATACATAACATAAACATTCATATTAAAACTGGCATATGAAATGTCAGTACTTTACCCATAAATAATGAATGGTATAAAAATAACAAATCCACATTCAAACATATCACAAAAACATCAATAAAATATGGAAGTTTTGTATCGTAATAATTCAACTTCAAATAAGCTTAAAATCCTTCAAAGGCTGTTGACATAGATGAAATCAAAACTGCTTGAGAGAAATATATCTTTTTTTAATCATTTAAAAGTCACATTATTATAAAATAAAACATCTAATTTGAAAATATTATTATAATCTTGTAATGGATGTTTTTATGAATTTATAATGGCGGAAAATTTCCGCACCCGCCGTATAAGTTAAAAACAAAATTCATTCCTTAATTCTGTCGAAAAGGTTAAAAAAGACCTTGTTTGGAAAACGACAGAAATATTCCTTTATAAAAATCTTATAAAAAGTCAAAAAGGGTATAAACGAATTTATCCCATATTTTGTGAAATATAAATAATGATTTGAAATACATTTTTAAGAAACATGGATGTGGATGATAATGAGGTCCTAGTAGATAATTACGCATAAACAACCTCTGATAATGAAGAGATTTTGAAATAAACCATTACCTTGTACTTTTACTTGGTTGAGGGTAGGTTAACCTCCTGTAAAATGGTGAAATAATTGATATTAAATTATAAAATAATCATATACATTAATATGATATCATATATGATCTATTAACATTGATTTTTTTAATAATAATTTAGTATTATCATCATTTTGGGTGATAACAGATTCGTTTTCCATTATATTCATTGTTATGTGAGCCATATTTATTATGGATGGGATGTATATTATTCATATCCATAATGATATCATGTCTCTAAAATTTATTTTTAATCATAAAATAAAATTTATTCTTGAATGGATACGATGGGGAATGAATCTCATCGCGTTCGTGGAGACAGTAATCCGTACGTACGCACGAGTGGCTATATCATTATTTTGAAATTAAAATAATATATAATTGGATGTTATATCATATATAAATAATAATTATCATGTTATATTTATTATTTACATGAATACACATCATTATCATACTCATCCAAATAATAATGTTTTGAATAACAATTACACCACTACTTGGAGACGACAAGCCGTACGTACGCATGTATGGTGAAATGTCATTCAAAATATGGATAGAATACTGAATATGTTTGTACCATATTTATAATAACAACAAATTATATATAAGATACTATAGTTATTATTTTATAATGGAACTAATAATGAATGAAGAATTTGAAGAAGATGGAACTTGAAAGAGGGTGGTGAAAACATTACCTCTTCTTCGAGTTCTTCCTTTTGATTTGATCAAAAGGGCTCTATAGGATGGCTTTCAGATCAACATAAGGCCTCTAGCTTGAATTGAGAGAAGTTTAGAGAATATTTTATCAGGTATTGTCCAAACCAAAAGGCTTTTAATGTGTGAATTAGAGAGAAGGGGATGTTCCCTTTTATAAGAGGGGTGAGGGGCACCTTTGGAAAAGCTAGAAATATTATTTTATAATAAATTCATATTCGGTTATTAATGGCTCCGAAGTTCATTATTTAAATTTTAAGGTGGGGATTGGTCTAAATCCTTTCAACCAATAGATTTTAGACAGGTTTGAGTCACTATATTAACCTTATCGTTTACGTTTAACTCTTAGTTAAATAGTTTGACATTTGCCATGTCTCTTGGTATTTTTTTATTATATAGTTAATAAACATACTATATACCTCCAAGAGACCCCGAAGTGGTCCATCAATGATACACCTATAATTATATATGTCCTTTGGCCGAACCTTAGATTTTTAGAAATACAATATCAATTAATAATATAATATTTTTTTTAAAAACTCTTTAATGTCAATTTTGTCACTACTGGGTATGTTGTTTTTGAAAATTTCATAACAGTGTTTTTACTTAGAAATAAATTTATATAACCAATCCTAATATGTCATATTGACTTATAAAATTGGTTTAATTCATAAAAATTATCAAATTACATTTATTTGATATTTATAATATCAATTATTTTAATATTTCATTGATTAGGTAATTACTGCATCACCATTGTGTCATAAATAAATTAAATTATTTAATGTATATAAACTATAAATAAAATTCCATTATGTAGGAAATCTATTTATATTTCTAATGAATATTTATAATAAAATAAATCCTTTGTATAACCCCATATTAAAAATGTTTTAGTTATTAAACATTGATTTTAACAATTTGAAATCTTCTTTTAAATTAAATAATAATAATTGTCCTAATCTAATCCTAGTGGACCTAAATGATAATATTTTATTCCTAAGGTTGTTTTTGGTTGTGATACACTTGTCCAATATAATTAGAAAATGTGTTAGGGTAATATTAATATCATTTTTACCCTTAATTACACTATTTATTTTTAACCGTGGTAAACAAAATTAAAAAGTTTCTATTCACCATAAATTATTTTTTTCTTATTGAACCAAATTTTACTCCTTGATATTAACCAAGTCTCTCGGATTTTGGAAATTCCCCTCATAGAAGTTGTAAAATTAAGTTTTATGTGAAATTCCAAATTCTCTTAGGTGGTTGGTAAAAGACAGTGAAAAGTTCAATAAAATTTTTATATATCTAAAATTATACAAAAATAACTAAAATTAATTTAATTGAAATTATATAGTTATTATGTATCTATTTTTACATTAATTAAATTTAAATAAAAATAATAATTATTTAAATAAAAGTTCAGTTTTAAACTATAACTCATCATTTTTCAGTATTTATCAAAAATTGAGTGTTTTCAGAAAAATACCAAAAAATCACCCTAATCTAATTTAGATCTTCCAAATCCAAAAATGAAGGCCATTTTTAAAGATAAAATTTTAATAATTTTAAAAATTTGGTATTACTATTCATAACGGCTAGTTTGATTTGTTGTGGTGTGTGTTAGAACTTGAAGTTGCGTACAACACATGTTACTGTATTATTCAAAGAGAAGTGTACCGTGGAAGCTTGGGGTGTTTCATTCTCTCCTCCTTCCTCGAAGTTTCTAGAATACTACCGCATGAAAAGATTTGGTTGATTCTTCATCATAAGTTCCTTGGGTTCCCATGTCACCTCTTCCTTTTTATGGTTTCTCCATAGAACTTTAACCGGACAAGTTGTCCAGATTCTCAACACTTGTACTCTTATATCAAGAATCCTGATGGGCTCTTCGCAAAAAGACAGACCGGGTTCTAGTTCTAATTCCTCATAAGTGAGTACATGAATTTGGTCAGGCATGTATTTTCTCAACCGTGATATGTGGAAAACATCGTGAAGTTTGGAGAGACTTGGCGGCATTGCCAAACGGTAAGCAACAACCCCAATTCGTTCTAGAATTTCGAATGGTCTCATGTACCTGGGACTCAATTTTCCCTTCTTACCAAATCGTATAACTCCCTTCCATGGATATACCTTTAAGAAACATGATCTACTACCTAAAATTCCAAATCATTCCTTCGTTGATTGACATAGCTCTTCTGACTACTTTGATCTGCTTTGATGTGGTTTTGGATTACCTTTACCTTTTCCATCTTTCCTCCACCAGTTCTGGGCCTACAGGTTTTCTTTCACCAACATCATCCCAACAGGTTGGTGTGCGACATCACTTTCCGTATAATGCTTCATATGGTGCCATCTGAATACTTGAATGGATGCTATTGTTATAGTAAAATTATAACAGAGGTAAATATTGATCCCACATACCCTAAAAGTCAAGTGAGAAATATCTCAACATGTCTTTTATGGTTTGAATAGTCTGTTCTGATTGTCCATCCGTTTGAGGGTGGTAGGAAGTGTTCAAACGAAGTCCAGTATCTAAGGACTTCTGAAGACTCTTTCAGAATCGTGAAGTAAAACATGGATAACGATCAGAAAAAATCAATAGGGATACTCCATAATGTATCAGAACTTCATTAATATATATCCTTTCTAGACGTTCAAGTGGTAAATCTTCCATTATAGAAAGACAATTTGCTGACTTGGTAAGATGATCAATAATGACCCATATTGCATCGTTCCTTCTAGGATTCTCTGGTAGTCCCATGACAAAGTCCATCATGATATTATCCCATTTCCACTCTGGTATGGGAGGAGGTTTCTTGACTCCTCCAGGTTTTTTCCTTCCAGCTTTCAATTGTTGACAAACCATACATCTTGACACAAAATTAGCAATCTCTCTCTTCATGTTGTCCCACCAAAAATGTTCCTTCATATCTCTACGCATTTTTTTCTCCCAGTGTGTATAAATAAATTGGAACTATGAGTATCATACAAAAATTCCCTTTTTAGATCAGGTATATTGGGAACAAAAATTCTCTTCCCAATTTTCAAAATTCCATCTTCATACACAATTTAACTCAATCTCCTAGCATTCACAGCTTAAATCTTCTTTTGAAACTCTTCATCATAGTTCTGAGAACACTTTAGCCTTTCTAGTAAAGATGGTTTGGAAACCATTTGAAAAAGCATTGATGTTTTACCTTCCATGGTGATTCCCATATCCATATTTAATAGATCCATGTATATAGGATCCTTTTCAACTCTCATCTTGTTTAAAAGTCTGTGATCCTTTCAACTCAAATCATCTGCCACCTTATTTTCCTTCCCTGGGTGGTAGTGTATCGTACAATCATAATCATTGAGTAGTTCAAGCCATCTCATTTGCCTCATGTTGAGTTCATTCTATGAGAAAATATACTTCAAACTCTTGTGATCAGTATAAATCTCACATTTTTCACCATAGAGTTAATGTATCCATATATTCAAAGAAAATATTACAGTAGCTAACTCAAGATCATGAGTATGATAGTTTTGCTCATGAATTTTCTGCTATAGTGATGCATAGACAATAAGTCTATCATTCTACATAAGGAAACAACCAAGTCCTTTCTTCTATGCATCACTATAAATAATAAACCCATCATTCCCTGACGGTAGAGTAAATATAGGATCATTGACTAATCTTCTCTTCAGTTATTCAAAAAAAAGTTCACACTATTTTTTCCAAACAAATTTAACCCCTTTACGTGTGGGCTTCGTTAATGGGTTAGCCAATCGGGAAAAATTATGGATGAAATGCTGATAATAACCTGCTAAACCAATAAAACTACGTACCTCAATTATACTCATCGGTGCTGGCCATTCTTGGATTACCTTGGTCATAGAAGGATCAACAGAGATTGCATCCTTAGAGAAAATATGGATAGGAAAAGAGATCTCCTGAATCCAGAATTCACACTTGAGACACTTCCCATATAATTCATTTCTCT
Source organism: Viscum album (assembly GCA_963277665.1). Lineage (NCBI taxonomy): Eukaryota > Viridiplantae > Streptophyta > Magnoliopsida > Santalales > Viscaceae > Viscum > Viscum album. The sequence goes on along the minus strand of OY728161.1, from coordinate 572,556,621 downwards.
AAGAGTCTTTAGGCTAATGTGCAAGTTATTTTCATGGTCTTCGTAGCTTTTGGAATATACCAAGATATAATCAATATATACCACTACATAATCTTAGAGATATTCCTTGAAAACTTTATTCATTAGATCCATGAAAACAGAGGGTGCATTAGTCATCCCAAAAGGCATTACTGTAAACTCGTAATGCCCGTACATGGTTTGAAATATTGTTTCAGAATGTCTCCCTTCTTCACACACAATTGATGGTATCCAGATCGAAGGGCAGTCTTTGAAAAGTATTAAGCTCCAAGCAGTTGATCAAATAAATCATCAATGCGAGGTAGGGGATACTTGTTCTTTATTGTTATATCATTGATCTCCGTGTAGTCGATACATAACCTCATAGATCCATCTTTCATATTAACAAAAAGGACGGGGGATCCCCATAGGGAAACACTAGGGCGAATAAATCCCTCATTACTCAATTCCTCTAGTTGTTTCTTTAGTTCAACAAATTCCACCGTGGCCATTCTATAAGGGGTCTTTGATATTGGCCTTGAACCAGGAATTAAATCAATGGAAAAATCAATTTCTCATTCCGGAGGATGTCTCGGTAAATCTAGTCGAAACCCATCTATATATTCCTTCACAATAGGTACATCTTATATTTCAACATTCCTTTCCTTAACCAAAATCATTTCATTCTCTTCCTCCCCAATAATTTAATTTATTTGAGCTACTGGGGATAGATCTAGATAAGAATTAGGTGGTGACAATTCTTCTCTAAAGATACGGTGTTCCATATCATCATCATCAAAAATTAAAACCTTCTTTTTATTACAATAAATATTCGCATCATGGTCATAAATCCAATCCATACTGAGGATTATATCAAATTCAATCACTGATATGACGATGAGATAAGCAAATAAAGAACATTTATAAGACCTAATGGGAATGGATCCACAAAACATATTAGTAATGATGCATCCCTTATGAGTTTTAACTGACAACTCCCTTGTTAGATCAAATTAGAAATGTATAATGTTTTTAGAAAACTAGGAAGATATAAAACAATTTGATGATCCAGAATCAAATAATGCTTTTGCTAAACTTGAGGAAACCATTAATTTACCTACAACCACGTCTTTCAGAGCTTCTACCTCTTTACTAGTGATATCTTAAGCTTGTCCTTCATCCCTTGGACTTTTCTAAGGTAAGTTCCCTTGATTCTTAGGACATTCATTTTCATAATGTACCATCTCCCTATAGGTGTAGCATTGAACCTCGGTAGCTTCTTTCTTCCCCTTGCAATCACAAGCTTAGTGGCCATTTTCACCACACTTGTAACAGACTCCCATTCCTTTAAAGAAAGTACTGAGTTGTTTCTTCCCACATTTACAGAAGAACAGATATTCAACTTTTCCCTTCATCCCTATATTTCCATTTCCATAGTGATCAGCAGATCTCCTCTTCTCTTTATTTGTTTTAAAGTCATAAGACTTAGAGAATTCTTTTTCTATCTTGATAGCACATGAGAAAATATCTTCGTATGATAGGAATGATTGTGACAATAATACTCGATGAATAAATGGTTTTAACCCATCAAAGAGACGATCAATATTACTTCTTAGGTTATATATATAATCTCCAACATAGCTTGCTAACCTTGTATAGTTATCCTCATACTTTGTGACATTCTCATCCTCCTTTTGTCTCAGACTTAGAAATTGCCTTCCCATATCTGCTTGATGGTTATGAGGAAAGTATTTTTCTATGAAAATCTCATTGAACTCACTCCATTCCATATTTGATACTTTATCATCTTCCTTTGTGTTTTGAATCAATGACCACCATTAATCAGTATCTCCAGTGAGGCGGTAAACTTCCATGATAACTTTTTCCCTTTCACTACTCCCCATGGCATGGAATATTTTCTCAAAGGAATTTATACATTGCTCAGCTACTAAAGGATTTTTACTCCCATTGTATGCTTGTGGTTGTTGCCTAATGAAGCGGTATAACATTGATCCTCAACGCTTTAGATTAGGGTGCTCCATACGGGTAAGGTTATTATTCATAACCTAAGTGAGTTGTCCCTGTATGGTGATTAGAAGATCAACACTAGTTTCATCACCAGGTCCAATATAATTATCTTGGGTAGGAGGTAAATACCAACATGGAGTGCATGCAATGATATGTTTTCCATTTCTTCCACTAGGCACCATTTCTAAACAATGGCATACACTAGATTAGTCTATGAATCGCAATACATAAATCCAACCTTGTAAAACTCTTAACATAAATTGAACAGTTTATGGATATAATCCATATCCATAAAAATGTTTTCTATGACAAATTATATACTCATAAACCCTTCATAATTATTTTTAAAGAAAAAGAGAATTATTCTAAGCATATCCCATGGGACTGTTGTAACCATGAGTGCACCAGGGCCCGTTTTCCTGCACCAGTTCACGTTCAAGTCTAGCTCAAAGTGGTGTTTTCGGGTTTTACCTCTTGGTACATCTGTGCCAGAGGTGCCTCTACCTACTCGTATCTAGACATGGATGTATTTCTCATAAAAGACACAAAATATCTACAATACTATAATTCTAGGAAGTTCTTCTATACTAATCCTCAAAGTCCATCTTAGTTCTGTGTGCTCTAATCAGAGTTTATCTAAATATAGCTTCCAAGGATTGTAATAAACTTAATCTGATACCAATTATAATGCCCCCAACCTAGTTACCCAGAGTCGATTCATTATTACATAACATTGTCATGATCACAAAAGATCATGTCTCGAAAGACTGATTAGTTTAGTAGCCTTGGAATAACTAGATACATTCATAAAGTTTACATTACATCATAAAGTGAAAACTACAACAACATCTAGTCTCCACGCTCATATCCCCTTATACTATCTATACAGGTCATTTATAAAATACTTCTTCACATCCTAGGAAAAATAAAACATAGAAAGGGGTTAGATCAGATTCCCGGTAAGGATAACAATATAGCGGAAAATTTCATAAATAATCTTAAACATTTAAGGCAATGTATAACTAAAACAGAAGCCTTTTAAACTTGAACATCATCATAATATGGAAAAAATAAAAATAAATAATTCCATTTACTTATTCACATGGATATTATACTAGTCGAATAATCACATGCAATATCAATAACCACTTTAATAATGATGGAATGCATAATGCCTAACTAGCATTACTACATAGTCAAGACCTTGTGCCAAGACTACAAATAATATTTTGTCAAGGCCTTGTTCCAAGTCACTAGTTTGTCTCATGAGACCTACCGATACATCGGGGAGCTATAGCGGGCTCCACCCGTCACTAACTATGTCCAATGCATTCCTCATATGAAAAGGATTAAACATAACATAAACATTCGTATTAAAACTGGCATATGAAATGTCAATACTTTTACCATAAAACACGAGTGGTATAAAAATAATACATCCATAGTCAATCATATCACAAAACCATCAATACAATATTGATGTTTTGTATCATAATAAATCAACTTCAAATAAGCTTAAAATCCATCAAAGGATGTTGACATAGATGAAATTGAACCTGTTTGAGAGAAATATCTTTTTTTAATAATTTATAATTAAAATAACTATAAAATAAAATATCTACTTTGAAAATATCCTTATAATCTTCTAAGGAAATATTCGATGATTTTATCATGGTGGAAAATAGCTGCACCCGCTGTATAAGTTAAAAAAACAATCTTACCTTCATTCTGTCAAAAAGGTTAAAAAAGAACTTGTTTGGAAAACAAGAGAAAGATTACTTTATAAACATATTATAAAAATTCAAAAATGGTATAAATGACATTATCCCATAGTCTGTAAAATATTAAGAATGATTTGAAATAAATTTTTAAGAAACATGGATGTGGATGATAAAGAGGCCCCAATAGATAATTACGTATAAACAACCTCGGATAATTAATAGATTGTAAAATAAACCCTTACCTTTTACTTTGATTGTTTAAGGTTAGGTTAAACTCTTGTATAATTATGAAAAAATTGTTATTAAATTATACGGGAGTCATATACACTAATATGATATCATATATGTTCGTTTAACATTGATTTGTTAATAATATCATAGTATTATCATCCTTTTAGGTGTTAACGGATTCATTTTCCATTATATTTTTTATTATGTTAGACATATTTTTTATGGATGGGATGTATATTATTCATATCCAGAATTACATCATGTCTCTATAAATTAATTTTAATCATCAAATGAAATTTAGTCTTGAATGGATACGATGGGGAATGAATCCCATCGCGTTCGTGGAGACGGAAATCCGTACGTACGCACGAGTGACAATATAATTATTTTTATATTAAAATAATATATAATTGGATGGTATATCATATATACAGAATAATTATCATGTTATATTTATTATTTACATGAATTAAACATCATTATTATTCCCATCCAAATAATAATGTTTTGAATAACAATTACACCACGACGTGGAGACGGTAAACCTTACGTACACACGTATGGTGACATGTCATTCAAAGGATGGATAGAATACTGAATATGGTTGTACCATATTTATATTAACATCACAGTATATAGAAGATACTAGAGTTATTATTTTAGAATGGAAATAACAAATAAAGAAGAAGTTGTAGAAGAAGTAACTTGAAAGAGGGTGGTGAAAACATTACCTCTTCTCCGGATTCTTCCTTTTGATTTGATAATAAGTGATCCTTAAGATGGTTTTTTGATCAATATAAGGCCTCTAGGTTGAAGTGAGGGAAGTTGAGAGAAAATTTGGGAAGGTTTTGGCTGAGCCAAAAGGCTTTGAAGGTGTGAATTAGAGAGAAGGGGATGTACCCTTTTATAAGAGGGGTGAGGAGCACCTTTGGAAAAGCTAGAAATATTATTTTATAATAAATTCATATTCAGTTTCTGATGCCTCAAAAGTGTATTATTTAAAGGTTAAGGTGGGTATGTGTCGAAATCCATTCAACCAATAGATTTTAGATAGGTTGGGTCACTATATTAACCTTATCATTTATATTAACTCTTAGTTAAATAGTTTGACACTTACCATGTCTCTTTGTATTTTTATATTATATAGTTAAAAACATACTATATACCTCCAAGCGACCCCCAAGTGGTCCATTAATGATACACCTATCATTATATAAGTCCTTTGGCAAAACGATATATTTTTAGGAATATAATATCAATTAATATTATAATATTTGTTTTAAAAACTCATTTAGGTCAATTTTGTAACTATTGGGTATTTTGTTTTTGATAATTTCATAACATCATTATTACATCGAAAAAAAAATTATATAACCAATCCTAATATGTCATATTAAACTATAAAATTAGTGAAATTAATAAAAATCCTCAAATTACATTTATTTGATATTTATAATATCTATTATTTTAATATTTCAATAATTAGGTAATTACTACATCACCATTGTGTCATAAATAAATTAAATTATATAATGTCTAAAATTTATAAATAAAAAACGATTATGTAGGTAATATTTTTTTATTTATAATTTATATTTATAATCTAATTTATCTAATGGGTATCCCTATATTAAAAATGATTTAGTTATTAAACTTTGATTTTAACTCTTTTAACTCTTCTTGGAATTAAATAATAATAAATGTCATAATCTAATCCAAGTGAACCTAAATGATAATATTTTATTCCTAAGGATGTTTTTGGTCGAGATACATTTGTCCAATATAATTAGGACATGTGTTAGGGTAATATTAATATCATTTTTACCCTTAATTAACCTATTTACTTTTAACCGTGGTAAATAAAAGTAAAAAGTTACTATTGAACAAAAATTATTTTTATCTTATTGAACCAAATTTTACTACTTTATATTAACCGTGATTCTAAGATTTTTGAAATTCCACTCACAGAAGAGGTAAAATTAATTTTAAGGTGAATTTCTAAATTCTTCTAGGAGGTGGGTAAAAGACGTTGAAAAGTTCAATAAAATTTTTCTATATATAAAATTATTCTAAACTAACTCTAATAAATTACATTGAACATATATAGGCATTATGTATCTATTTTAACATTAATTAAATTTAAAAAAAATAATTATTTAAATAAAAATTCAGTTTTAAACTATAACTTAGTGTTTTTTCACTATTCATCAAAATTTTAATGTTTTCAAAAAAATACAAAAAATTCACCCTAAGCTAATTTTGATATTCCGAATCCAAAAATGAAGTACATTTTGAACGATAAAATTTATAAAATTTCAAAAATTGGGTATTATTATTCATAACGGCTAGTTTGAATGGTTTTGGTGTGTGTTAGAACTCGAAGTTGCGTACAACACACGCTATTGTATTATTCAAAGAGAAGTGTGCCATGAAATCTTGGGGTGTTACAAAAAATTAACATGTAACTAGTTTAGGATCCATCCTCTAACTACATATTTGAAACCCGGCATCGATGCGTCTTTTTCAAGAACACATGAAAAAAGGATGTGATGTGGTGAACTTCCATAAAACATGTTCTCCGATAGTATATGTGAATGAGACATTCCTTCTCAAGAAATCTCTTACTGTTTGGATTATTTAATTGACACATAGAGGAAAAACCCCATCATTGTATGATTCCTCTGAGTTATGCTCAACACATTCAATGTCACCTTCAATATTATCCAAGTTGGGATGGGTAGGGTTAGTGATCCTGACCAAATATAAGGCGCACCTTTTATGCACCTCAACATATTATAGAGTCCAGCCCATGAACATCTTGACACAGGGAAACCCAAGACTTTTGAACTATATTTTTAATATCAGGGTGAGTGGCCCAACTCTCATAAAAAATATTTTATTAATACTCAGAGAACCAGATTTAAAGTGGATGAGGAGGGGGTGATCAGATAATGCACTCATCAGGTGAATGAACAGTTTTTTGGGGAAATCAAAAATAACAAAGAGATTCCAAAGGAAGTATTCCAATATACCCCACATTTTGTGGGAACTGCATTAGCTATTGCACCATGTAATACATTCTCTTACAAAACGTGGGTCATGAAGATTCTTCTGGACCACAATGGATGAAAATTGGTTTCTATCATTTCTTTGGAAGTATTTTCCCTCTTGTTGAACTGATAGGTCTAAGATGGAATTAACATCACCCCCAACCATCTATTGGATAGATTGGGTTTGAAGTCAATATGGTCAGTAAAGTATTTATCTGAATTACTAGTATCACACATTTCATCCTAAAAATAACCAACAAATGATCAAACTCTAGATTCAACCTTGAATGATTATTATTTTTCAGAAGATAAAAATTTGATCATCGATGTTGTCGACTTCCAGAAAATCCAAATTTGGATATTCTGCATCTCTACAAGGAGGAAAAAATGTATAACATATATTCTAAAAATTTCATTATGTTTACAATTCCTATCTTGTGGTTAAGAATCATTGTGAGATACATGCCATGACATGAACCTCTATTAGCAATAATATCATGGTTTACTTGGGCGATGAGACCCCTGACATTCAAAATCCGCATGGACAACATTACAATGGGTATTTCCTAGCCTTCGTACCAATATTGAAGGGATAGTAGGTAGATAGAGGATCAAGGGGAAGCAGCTTCATGGCCATTCTCCTAGTCCACATCCTATTAGATGTGGAGTAGGTTGGGGAGGATGCCTAGATCATAGCTACACAATAATGGATGTCGAGGAAGGAATGAATTTGAAGAATTGAAATAGAATAATGATCATTCACATTTACCAAATAATTGTATCGATGATAGATGTAAATATGGATAAAGGGCAGGTTAAAATCATGGGGAAAAAGATGCATACCGGGGTTCTGTGCCCAAGACCACCTTATCCTTGGACAGGCAGCTAGAACTAACACGGTGTATTTCAAATATTCATGTCCGATAAATGATATATTTATTCAAAAAATTAGAAAATGGAATAAAATACTTGTAAATGAGTTTTTCATTATAATGTATATTATAGACTCTTTCTTCATTGAATAATCACATGTGAATCTTCTTTCAGGTATACAATTAATTCGCCAAAATAGGTTATGTTGATTAAATGGTATCCAAAAATATAACACATCATGAAAGGAAAAATCTTATCACCCAATTAATAAACAAGTATACCGTTTTAAAAAATATTTTTACTTGGTAGCTAAACATAATGACCAAGGTCGATCTATAATATTCATCATCCCTTTCTTATAAGATGATATTTTTCCTACATAATATATCTATTAATAAAATTCGATATATCCATCTATCAACATTCCATTGTTATAAATTCACACTATTTTATGTTTTAGTTTATTCACATCATTATAAATTTAGCTTTTACCCATGTTCATGGCTATCAAATAATTAATTATCCTCCAAAACCTTTTAATCAACATCGGTCCATTTTGATAACGATATATCTAAGGACTTTCTAAATTAAAACTTCTTAATTATCTCACATGACTATATTATAGTTAAAGTTTACTTCAAAATGTAACAAAATATTCATCAATGAATTTTTCATTATTTTTTTCTTTATTAAATCAAAATTAATGGAATCAATAAAATTAGAATTTTATTCAATATTGAGCATAAAATAGTCTACAATATTTGGGTGTATTTATAATATTTATTTAATTTTATAATTACTTTTTTCATCAATAAATAACATCTTTGATATTAAGCACATATTTAAATGAATTTTCTATTATCCTCCATCAACTTAATTATTGATTCGTTCAATATAAAGCTCGTTAAGAGAAACCAATTATTCCACCATGTTCTAGAAAATATATTAAAATTAATTATTATCAGTCCAGTTAAAATTCTATTATATAATAATGGTCATCGTGGAATTTTAACTATAATCCATAAGATTAATTTCATCTTCCACAAATTGGACTTCATTATCTTACTCAACTTTTCACACCAAGATCATCCATTAAGACCTCATTTTCAATAAAATGTTAGATTTAGAGAATATTTTTGGAGGTATAATACATAATGGATCATATATTTTTTACTTCACCATATCCAAAATTAATACCCCATTAACACATGTATAAAATATTTTCAACATTAAAACAAAAAAAAAACATTCCAAAGGAAGAATTCATTCAAATCTACCCTCCTGTATTAATAATATCATTTCACATTTTTTATGTATATATTATAATTTATATGTAAACCTTCAATGTTTTCCATATTTCCCAAATATGTATAATATATATCACTATTTATGTGATTTTATGACATTTATATCGTAATTAATATTTCATATTTAGTAAAACTACTCAATAAATCATCCAATTATAGTTCATGGTTGTTTATTTCATTAATAAATGAATTAATTGGATTATAAAGAGGTGTTGAAATTTACATGATATTATTGTCATGATAAAAATCTATTATTTCATCACTAATTCTCCAAATATGTCCAAGAACCACAATAATATGATTGAAGAATACATCAATAATCACATCATGGTACATATTCAAATTATCAATCATATTGTGTAGTACGTGACAATTTCATTATTTTTCCCTATTTTAATCCTCACAAATACTTCTAATGTTTTTCACAGTGGATTGTCACAAGAGAAACTCATAATATTCATATAAATATAATTTTATAGTGACCCAAATATGGAATATCAATATTTGGAATATGTACTAAGTATGATTCAACTAGATTCAGTCATGGAAAACATAAAAACATCACAGTCATGTATCCCATTTATTATAGATAAGAAAACATCAAGACTAATGGAACATAATTGTGCTATAATTATATTATCCAATATTTTTTAATTTTAACCATATAACATGGGTACTATTTGATGCCATTATTCTCTCTTATATGGTGTTCTTAAAAAGATAGATTCAGTTCTTAAAATCTATTACATTGATAAAAATTGTCATAACTTGAGACACAATAAGTAGGGGGTGGGGTCATGTGTTTCCGAGATAATTGTTTTTCCTTAAAATATTATTATTTTTAAATGTATATTAATAACACATTTTTAACCAAAACACAAATATATATTATATTAACTTTAAAAACAAACTGGTAATATTTCGATAGAAAATAAGAGTTTATAAATTTTTTACATGAGTCAACACTAAGAATAATTGCAATGATCATAAAATTATTATATTTTCACATACTATAATGTAACACTATCCATAATATACAATACAATATATTCATGAAACCTAAACTATCCATCCAAAGAACATTTTCCTATTATGACTATATTCAGATAACATTGACATTCTGATTAAAAATTAATAGAGATACATAGATCACATACAAACTTTAATATAAAAACAATAAGACGCCATAATGATAAGGTTGTTATCATATTTTTCTATCATAATATTAATTATTTGGTCATCTATCTTTAAATAATAACTCTAAAACTATCACCATTACAACTATTATAGTAATGGAAATAACCACACTCTCCTTCATGTATTGTTCCATTATTATTATTTTCCCTTATTATTATCATCAGAGATATTTTTCTATATTATAATTATAAAGAATATAAAAAACATATTGATATTTTCTAAATTAAATTTCAGATACTGAATCTCATTCAATCCAAATGATACACTCTGGTTGAATATGATATTTGGATATAAGTGTTTTCTAAATTGGTGATGTTTAATTTGTAATCAAATTTTATGATGGATAATATATGCCATAATTCATGCTAGATTAATTTCACCATCAATTCAAGTATAAAACATGGTGTGCAATTATTTTTATGTCATTATGTATATACTTATCAATAGTAAAATTATTCTCATAGATTAATTTAAATAAAATATATCATTGAGGTTACATTTACATATCTCAGAGGGATTCAATATGTTTATAAATTTCACTAAGATATCACTGTAAAAAAGATAATCCATGTGACCCATGTGTATCTCTTGAATTTTTCATTTTGAGTTTCTCAATTCAAAGGTGCACATATATATCTTCTTACATACCTTTAAATATTACATGTTTTTCTATCAATTTTACATATTTTTATGTATTGATAGATTTACATGGATATATAGTGCTAGAATAATCTTATATATATGGAGTAATTTAAAGACTTATTCAATTTTCTATTGTGAAACTAGGATTACATATATGTACTGAGTTGATAACCATTAAATACCATACTAAGGTTCTTTGATCAATTTATAATATTTCTACTCAAAAATATCATTATGCATCTATATTTATTTACTTGAGTTTTAAATAATGATGGTGCTTCTCAGGATCTATTCTATTTTACCACTCCACTAAATATTGAATATTATTATGTATATTGGGAGTCCAACTGATCATTATTATATTTGTCTTCCTCTTCCCAAAATTATTGTAACATCTAATTATGAACAAAATTAATTTCTAATTTCTTCTTTTCTCAATATATTATTTACTTTAGTGAATATATAGTGGATTCCACAACGTATTCAAATCTATATAAACTATATATTATAGATTATTTATTTAATTTTATATTAACCATTTTTAAATAAATGGATTTCATAAAATTCCTTTCAGTTAAAAAATTTATACTGACATTTAAACATCAAATCCAATCATTCAACATGTTTTTATAACACTGTGGAATCAATAAATTGTATGAACCCCTAAAATATTCCAACATTATATCACCGTGTAGCCTTTCTGTCATGTAATAGCATCAATCCATCATATGTATATAATAATAAGACTATGGTTGTAAATCATCTATTATTCCATGAAAAATATATTATATAACTCTTCATAACACATTTTTATTTGACCTAATTATATATGAAATAAATAATTTTACAATAAGTATTATTCATTTCATTGGGATGTATCTTAATGTAAAATATAAAATAATGGATTGTTACATGTAGAATGTATCTATAGTACAAAACACACAGATATCATGTAATGAATCATTATTTTTATAATATATCATAATGTATAACACCATAAATATCATATGGATAAACCTAAATGAATTATAAAATTTGTTTAACATATTATGTGTCCAATCAATTTATTATGAATTACTCTATTTCAAAATAAAATACAATTATAAGAATCATTAAAATTATTATTAATATAGGGAGACTCCCAAAAAAATTAAATCTATTCTTAATCCATGTATCTAACATATCTTTTGAAACTTTAATTCTATCTATAATTGAAAATGGAAAATTTGTTATGAATTATTTAAAAAGTAATATTTATCCACAAAAAGTTATTCTTCATCTGATTACTTTAATTAATTTATACCCTCAATTTTATCAAAAAATAATGAACAAAATGTAAAAGAATTTGTTTAATATCCTAGTATTTATATAAATTTCACATTATTTAGTTTTTTAAAACACTTATATTTATTTTTTGACATCATCAAGAACTATATTATGCCTTTTTAAATTTCCTATAATCTACTAAAAGGCCATATATAGAATATCATAATCTCATTTTACTTTAATAATAACCCCATAAAATTTCAATGTTGAATGATTCATAAATGTTATTGTTTGTGAACTTTTATCACTAAATAATATTTCATATGAAAATAACACTTCATGGATAAACTCATTGGCTAAATCTAATTATATTCCAATGAAAAATATAATTCCACTAATAACACATGTTGTAAAAAATTAATAATCATCCCAAAATAAAATTATTTCATTGGATTCTAATAAATCTAAGACTTCAAAAAAAATCAATTAGAATACAAGAATTTTTTTTCTATTTATATGAAAAAACAATCCACTAAATTAAAAATAAAATAAGAAAAGAGAAAGAATGAAATCATAGAAAATTAAGAGTGGGGATGTGGAAATTTCCCTCATCCCAATAATATTTGTTCTTACAAAAAAAATTAATTTCAAGGAAAATGGATGAAAAATATAAAAACATTCACCGACCATAGATAGTTTCAAATTTATTTGTTAGCGATGATTAATTTTCAACAACCTCTTCCAATGAAATAACGGTACCCATAAATTTATATAAATTAAAATATCCCACATATGGAATGATTTACATCCATAATATTCTTTATGAAATGATCCATTCACCTGATTCCATTTGATACTACCTTTTTATTTCAAAGCCTGTGAAATAAATGATTCTAAAATTCCATTTTCCCAATTAATTTATGTAGTAATTATGGGATATTTTGATGGTAGATAACTCATTTATTGATCTAAATATTTCCTCAGCATTGATCAGTTGATTTAATATGAATTTCTAAATGAGTGATGATTTATTCATCTATAATAGTCATAAAAATAATTAAAATATAGTATAATGATATTTATTCAAGAACACAAACCCTACACAAACTACCATACATGAAAATAATATGATTTAATAATATTAGATTCATTAAAATATATCCGATAAAAAATTTCTATTATTTATATTTTTAAAGATACATGCATGTTTCATGTGATATAGTAACTTTACTTCTAGTATTAATATAATTTACTCTTATATGTAAGTAAATCCATGAGTTCAACATTAAATACTGGAAAAGGGTCACTAATATAAGGCCTAGAAAACCATAACTCTCAAAATAAAATACCATTAAATTTTATTGGATCAATAAAATACCCTATACATATCCTATATGGTAACATTTAATATCAACTAACTCTTATGTAGAAATTATAAAAGACAAAAATTTTGAAGTAACCCCATAAACTTAGTTAATAAATGAATATAAATTTAATCACTTAAAATTAAAATATTATTCCCTTTTATATTGAGATAATTGTTAATATAATAAAAAAATTATATTATATTTTAAAAATATCATTAAAATTAATTATACTAATTATATACAAAAAATTGACTTTTATTTTATTTTTTTGGGATTTTGTTTAGATATTATGTTTGATGATAAATGATCATCCTTGGCATTATAGAGGATAATTTATTGTTTTCTATCCTATCACCCATATATTATATATAATTTGTTTTAATGGAAGATAATGATAACAAAAAACCTAAGATATTTGTTGTTATAGTATAGGATAAAAGTAATTTTATTGAAGGGTAAATATTTAGTGGTAGATTTTAAAGGAGACAGTTAAGAGTTCAGTATAAACATGATGTTACTATTGTATGAATCCATGAATTAATAAATTTTCTGAAAAACAATATGTGCATGAGGTTTATTATACACATGTACATAAATAGTCTTGAGAATATAAGTGTCTAATTTAGGTGGAAGTGGCATTTTCAAAGTGAAAGTGAGAAAAAATTATGGATAGATTTGACATTATTGATTATTAATAATTTTTTAATACACTTAATTTTATCATGTTGGATATTAAAAAATGAATAATGGTTTATTTATTTTTATATAGTTATTTATGATAGACTTATGAAAAATAAATCCATTTATAGATATTATTTTTACCAAGATGATGATTGTGTCTGATGATGGACAAATATGTAACAAGTATATTTAAATGTTTTTCCTATTACCCACAATTTGGTTTATATTATATTAGGAAATGCATTTGAATTTTTGAACATTAAATAATTAATTCTTGTTCATTTAGTTAGGTTAATAATGATAAAGATATCCAGTTACAAAAATAATTTTAGTAGACACTCACCCAATTTTCCATAACAAAATATCCCTTCCCATGATTGTAATTCTATAATATGTGAAGATTCTCAAATTATTCACTATTTAAAACACCCATGAAACTAACTATGTTTCGTTAACAAATATACTATTTGAGATAGTTATTTGTGTTATTGGGAGATTTTCCTAGTCTATGATGAAGACGATGTGGATTGGAATAGTGACATTTTTCATTTTTTTAATCAAATTATTTAACGCTTTTCAATAGCTAGATAACACAAGAAATATAATGAATTTATATTTTTAAAATCATATAATGTTCATAGGGATTGTAGGAATTGTTTGAAAAAATAATACATCTAAACAATTTTGTTTGGAGTTCATTAAAAAGTGAGAAGGAAAATCAAACTATATTGTAGAGATATCAAACGTTTATATGAATGTGGAAGATAACAATTTATTTTGGAAGGAAAAATTATTTCATAAAGGAAAAACTCATATATTGTCTTTTTCAAAAATATGAGGATACACGAGTTGATATTTTATAACAAAATGATCATAATATATCATAGTTTTATGATTTTTTTCTAGTTTTTTGTTGTATAAAATAAGATTGTATCTTGGGGGTGTTGATTGGGCTAGTAAGTCAGCAATAACAATATTATTTTGATGTCATGGTAACATGTTACTACATTAGGTAGAGAATTATTTTATAGGCCATAATAAAATTATAACGATCTTGGTATAATAAAAAACGAGGAAAAGATATTTCATAATATCTAAGAGGTAGCTCATTAGAATATAAACTAGTAAAATCATAAGGCACGTCATCACACTATGATTTTCACTGAAGACTATTTTCAATTGATTCTTTGTTATGGATTCATTGTTAAATCTTAGTGTGATTCCTTGACTAGAACCACTATTTTTTATCCGAGGATCCAAAATATTTCATGTACAACTCCCCATAAACGAGATTATTCTATCTAGAGGCAACTGTATGTTGAAGTAGTGGAAAGACTATACTAATTGTTATCATAACATGAAAAAATGAAGAAAAAATAATACAATACATAGTATTAAGTATGATGATATTGTGAAAATAATGTAATAAATAATGTCACCAATTTCATTCATATAAATAAAATAGTCTGATAATGTAGAAACCTAAAAGGTAATAAAAAACTGTGAAATCAGAAATAAATATACTACATAATTCCCAAGAGTCTATCTTAGAAACACTTCCAGCTATATAATCCTTAGCTTAGCTATCTGTCATGGACCCCTTTTTTTTACCAAGATACTTGATCATGAGTTCTATATACGAATCAAGATTCCCATACATGTTGTGAGTAAAAAAACGTAATAGAATACTGTAAATTCTTTTTAATAGTAAGTTCAAAAATATAATAGGAATATTACTAGACAATGTAAATTTGAAGGAAACCATCAATAATCATTTACTGAGAATTTCTATGTTCACTCGGAAACAAATATACATGATTGTACATATTGTGTTATTGTGATGTAAGGATAACAAAAAGATCATAGAAGTTGTGAAGAGCTAGCCAGAATGCTGGTGAACATGTTTTTATGTAGTCCCAATGAGTCTAGTCGGATCATTAGACAATGTTTTCATTGGTTGACTTCATTGGGAGATACTCCTCATGTCTGTCAGGTTGCATCTCATCTGAGATTATTTCTAAAGGCCTTTATAGCCAGTTTCCAAATTTGGTCTTTAAAAATTTCAATCATAACACCAATATATCTTCTATTGGTCTATCCCCAAGGTCACCATACCTTTACTCCTTCTTTTGGTCCATCAAGGTCATCATCATATATCACACACACTCCCACACCATCAGATAACTGTATTATGATGGTTCACCAATTTTTAGTGGTAAAATAAATACATCCAAATTCATCAAAATTATATACAATATAGAATAAAATATATAAAGAATAACATATAATTTCATCATGATAATATAGTATAAAAATACATGGACAAGTTATGAATATCAATCATTTTGAAGAAGATAGACAACGATAGTCATTGAATCATACGTAATTGGGGGTCTGAAAAAACACACACACACACACACAAACACATGATATCACAATAATTCATTGTAAAAAATTATATAAAAAATCATAACCTAAAAAATAGTATTCAATGGAACAAATAGTTAAGTAACTTTCTACCTTTATCAAATTAATGAATATCTATGAATATTATTGGGAGAAGATACCTATGTCCCATTCAATATCATTATTAATTGGGGAAAACACAAATAATATGAAAAACTACCAACCCAAAAAGGATTTTATAGTCATATTCATGAATATGAAATGATAATGGGGTAGAATCTATACTAACACAACTCTTTGGATTCAGTAATGATGTTAGAATTGGGATTGGATCAAATTAGTAGTTTGTAAAACACTTAATCCATCCCCATTCAATAAATAATATAACAATTCATTTTTAAATGATATATGAATCCATTTACCGAGTAGTGAATTTATGAATACCTGATTCATCTTCAGGGAAAAAGGATATCTGTATATGGAATGAAAATAATGATGATTTGTGGATCACATGCCTTAATTTCCAATCATCAAAATACATGACACAATCAAAATATAGCATGGAAAGGAAGTGAAATGTCATGAAAGTGTTTTAGAGTCTCCATGCTCAATATTTATATTAGTAAGAACAACATCATGTTAAAAAGATGATTAATGGATATTTAAATGGTTTTTAAAATATTAAAATTTAGTCACATGGTTTGACCACCCTATTTGACAAAGCATGCACCAACCATAAGAGGATTAATCCCTCTAATATGAAGTCACATGGTTTGGTCATATGTTTTGTAAAACAATACTACAATGGTGCTTTTAGAAACTCGACTTTGTTTCACAGTTTTTATGGTGTGTCCATAAGGTTAAATAATCTAGGTAACATTTTTGTGCTCCAACCAATGTTCATCATCTCTATCCACATGACGTTTTGACACTTTTTATGGTCTGGGAAAATCATTAACTAAACATGAAACTATTAAAAGCACCCTATATATTTCTAAAATAATCGATAATTCACCCCAAACATAGCCTTATCAAATAATGGTTCAACAACACTAGAATAATGGTTAAAATGAACTCATAACACACTAGGAAAAAAAATTAAATATCATTATAACATCCACCTATAAAGAATTATCATCCCCAATAAACATTTGTAGTAATCCTACATGAATAATTCAATCCAATCATTTTTAAATTTAGACTCCTTCACCAAATATTCCATTATAATCTATTCATTCCTCACTAAGGTTCCAAACATGTGGTAGTTTTCACCCAACAACACTATCTCACTCTTGTTTACAATCTATCACCATTATTCTTTGTATGAAACTTTAGGCTCCTGATCCAAATCCTCATAATCAATCCCACACATATGAATATGTGTATACCACAAGAGAAGAGAAAAAATTAACACATATTTCATACCAAGTTAATAATTAGAAATCCCTAGATGTTAATACTTTTTCCTAATATAATTTTACATATCTAAAAGCTTAAGGAATCATGGAGCTAAATTTCCTTATATACACTAATAACAATTCCCGAATCCAGGATTAGATCACAAGAAATCTCCATCACCAACAAAAAAATGTTAGAATGCTCTCCTTAGTTCATTATAGGATCAATTCATTCTCCATAAATTTATTAAATTCTCTATAACAAGATACATTATCTCAAATGTATCCTTTACAATGATCAAACCCACAATGTACACCTTACTAGTTTCATCCCTACACAGTGGTCAATAATATGGTCAACCATTCAGTTCCCCAATAGGTTCAATATGTATGAAAATATATAAATGTATTGGTGATCATCCCCAATCTCAAAAATAATATTGGATACATTACCAAAATAAGTCCTCCAATATATGGATCATCATATCATATTGTTCAACAACCTATCGATGATAAAATCTGCATTGTTTTAGATGTGTACCCAAATAAATATCTAACCCCATTGAAACCCAAGATGTAAAAGACATATCCCAATCTAATAAAATGTAAAAAAAAATAATTACCCAAAAATAATCATACAAATAAAATTTCTTGTTCATTCATGGAATAGGTCTCCCGGGTTGAAACAAAATATGAAAATTTCATCAGTTGATGAACTATAAACTAAAACACATCATAAATCTTCAAAGAATAAGTTATCCTAAGAAAAAATCACATCATATAATCATCACACTTACATATCAATATATGATTTTCATAATGTAACCCACTAGGAAATATATTATTTTCCTTTACCCTCAGATAGTAAATACACTGTGAAACAAAACCATCATTGTCGCTCTTCATACAAGTACACAAGAATAGATATTTGATGTCATGGTACATATTTTGAACCCTGAATGCACTACCCACTTCAATTAATGATATTTGTAATGGAAAATCCCAGGTTTTCCTAAAACCTAGCACCCAACTGGACCCTTCACATACCAGAAAAGGGTGAACCCTATCCCCATGGGTTCGCGATAAGAACACGATCATTGAATGAAAAAACGATGGGAATAATTTCACCCATACAGAACAACTACATGGAATATATATATATATATATATATATAATTAAGGAAATATTTTAATAATACACATAAATATATTCCATAAATAAAGAAAACTACGTAAACAAAAAAAATGTACCAATACATTAAAACTCCAAATGGCATGTCCAACAACAAATGACCACAACCAAAAACTACTCCAAGTGATGTAATGGGGAATCTCCCACCATCTCACCACCAGCTAGCCATCCCGAACTCACACAAACCTCACCATCTCACTATGGTTCCTTGACTATCACTATACTAGAGGAAAAAATTGGTCTACGCACCACTAAATAAGCGGGCATAGTGAAAGCTAACTGGCTCATTAAGATCCCACCCAGATGTTCCATAACGAGTCACTGTATAAAAAACCCTTTATTCTTATCATAAAATTTAAACACAACATCATGTGAAATAAAGAATTTATAAAGAAAAAATGTTGTTTGTTTCCCACATTCATCATTCTAAATGAATGATAGTTCATCAATTTCAATTCAAATCTTCTATATCATTTTCACAAGCATAATCATGCATATCAAGGCTAACACAGAATGCCAAGAAATAAAAAACAGAAGCACTGGTATCAAAAAACAAAGGAATACTACATGTATAGGCCATAGACTACTCGTACCACAATAATTTTATGCCAAAAACGATCATAGATCATTAATTAGGAAGTAAAGGAATACCACATCAGTAAACACCATAGAATTTAAAACAAGGGTCCCCTAGAAATATGGGATTTGGATGCAGAGGAAATCACAATGAAAAAAAACTTCAATATAATCACAAAATAATACATGATGTATTCATGCTATCCCATCCACATATGTACCCAAGGTTAAAAATGTTCTCTTTTAGATAAATCTATTAAATGTTCAAAAATGACCACATCCATTGATTTTTTTTAAAAACCAGGGAAAACCCATTTCTCTTTCAAAATCCCATTTTCAACACACACAAACAATCAATACAATTTATTAAATCTTTTTTTTAAATCAAGATCAATCATGAATATTATGTTAGTCTTGAGATTGAACCACTAACCTCAATGTTATGGCCACACATTCCTTTAATTGAATCCAAAACCAACAAAACCCATCAAAGTCAATAAATTTCCTTGAATAAGACCCAATATAGTCGGATTGATCAAAAACTAAAAACAAGAGGTTGGGGGAGGTGAGTAAATATACATTCCTAGTGGAAGAACACCTACCACACAACATGAAACAAAGGAAGAGGCCTCTGGAATGAGATCTCACAACTGATATACAAAAAACCTAGAATTAACCTCCAACATAGATCAACAGATCTAGAACTGCAATGATAGTGGTCTACCAAAATTAGTCACAAAAAATAACCTGAATAAAAATTAAACTAAGAGATTCATCATTGGATCAATAAAGATCCAAAGCTGATTAAACTGATTAGGAATTAGAGGTGACTTCAAAAATAAACTAGGAACATCCTAGGGTTGAAATCAACGAAGAGATCACAAGAAAACCAAACCAAAATATTCGAGAACATGTTTTAAAACTAGACACGCTCTGAATCATGATGTTTCACCCATAGTAACATCTTATAGTCTACATTAGAATTTAATTCCAAAAACCCATCACCTTGGGTTAAAACTAATTTCTTGTTCTCTCGGATTTTGTAAGCCTCAGTCATGATGTTTACCCTTTCACCACATGATATTCCCTTTAATAACATGTATCCTACAACCACTACACATTAGGTATAATTATTAAACAATGTGTATCATCTATAAAGCGTAAATAAATTCTAGAAAACCACCTATATGTACTTTGAACGAAATGGGTACTTAGAAAAATGGGATAACTACCTAATCCAGAAAACGGGATGTTACAAACTCCCCACTATAAATAATTTCCATCCCTAGGAAGTAATTTCGAAGATGTAATCCCGGGAAAAAGATATGACCACCTCTCCCCCATCAATGAATCGAATTCCCAAGTCTCGTGATAATAAAATACATGTTTAAATTTAAATTAGACAAATGAAATCAACATATCACACAAGATTATCTCTTGAGAGTCGACGATCTCAACTGGTTTCTCCAAAACCAATGAATATGGCTCTAACACAATTTCATCCCACCCTACAATGCTTTCATAATTTGGGTGATACATATTGAGATATGATACATTTAATACTTTAATAATTCCGATCAAATGATCCAATAATTATAACCAAAAAGAAACCTATCTGATTTATTAAATGATTTCAAATGATTAAAAATATCTTAGTTCCAGCTTAACCAATTTTCCAAAATGTCTTTGAACCAACCATGGAGAATCATTCTAGAAAACCCAGTTACTAAAGAAAAAATATATTGATGATTTTTTTGATATTCATGTGATTTATATCGACTCTATTATGTAACTAGATGTCATAAAAAATTCTGAATTTTTTTTCCGTCTCCTAAATAAGACTTGGTCCAACCATGGAAACTTCACCCACCTCTTCCAAACAAAGAGTTGAGCCTCACAAGTGACCATACAATTCTTTGAATGTGGAATTAAAATAAATGACTAATAAATATTTTGTTAAACAAACTAAACATGTCCAATATATCCATCACATGATCCACTGAAATACAAGACATATTCACACAACATATCATATCATATCTGAATTACACTCTATGTCTTGCCATCTGTCTGTTGATGGTATGATATGAACAACAATACCAGAGTCACTATTTCCACTTGAAGACTACTCTATATCCTCAAGGTAAACATAAGATCCCTATCTAAATGAAAAGAATATATAATCCCATCTAACATAAAAAAGTCATTCACATATATCTTTCTCAGATATGCATCATTATTGGTGTATTTGATAAGAATGAAATGAGAAGACATCAACAACTAATAATAAAACTCCTAGATAGCATTTTTTCAATGGGGTGTCATTGGAATAATGACAAAAAAATCCATTGATACCCCAATCCTATTTTCAAAACTGGCACCAGAATATGATGAATAAGTCTATATAGTTTTAAGTGCTATACGACTAACTGTTGGAAGGTTTAATAGTGGGAAATATGATCTAAAACTTCACACTTAATACCCAGTGACCAAAATCTTTATATCATGTCATAATACGTATTCATATTGTCTGTATAAATGGCCCAGGAAGATCTGTGACAATAAAATAATAATTATTATCCTAGATATGATCATACAAAAAGTCAATTTACGAAGTGAAGTATGACATATGATGAAAGATACCAATAAATAATGGTTTTCCCATACTAGTGGATATCTTGAGTGGTCGGAAACTCATCATCTGATTGCTAACACCAAAAAACAGACTATATTGGAGATGATGATTACTGATCACCAGTTTGAACTATACCTAAAACATCATCCTGACTGTCCAAGTGAAGTTGAGATAAATTCCCTATAATATCCACTCCTCCTTTAATTAAATAACATCATATTATGATAATTTCATTCCTAGAGAATCTACAACAATATTCAATTTCTCTTGTGTGTAGGAAATGTCAATGTCAAACATCTGAATGTATTCTACCGATCGACTGTATTTGAGATTCATGTTTTTATGAGAATAGATATAGCTCAAAATTATATGATTAGGGAAGATCATGAACATATCCCCAATGATATAGTTCTAGAAATTATTAATAACATTAATCACCACATTAAGATCTAAATAATGAGTGGGTAGTTACTCACATGCGTTGGATATTAAGAAAGTCTTAATCTACCACAGGGTCATCATTCATATGAACACATCAAAACCTAGCAACAGATGCATCATAAAACACCACAAATCCCTTACCAAGCTCATGCAAGATTAGAATAGGTGATGATGACAGAAGTCATTTCAGTTCATCAAATGAAGACTGACACTTTTCATCCCATGAGAATTTTCCACTTTCAGGGTAAGAGAAGTTAATTGTTACACCGCTTTTGGGAAATCCATGATGAACTGTCTATAGTATGTAGCAAGACAAAAAAACCTTTATATATCAAAGATATTTCTTGGTTCCTTTACTGAAAAAATCAATTTCACCAACTCTAGAATAACTGACAATTCATAAATAGATATTATATTCCCCAATAATTTCACTTCCCAAACTTAGAAATTACATATTTAACGATTTCCATAAAAACGATGATACCTAAGAACATCCATAACAAAATCTAGATGGTTCTCATGATCCTGCTCAGACATTGAATAAACCAGAATATTATCTATGAATTATTACAATAAATATTCATGATATTGATGGAATACTTTATTCAAAATAGTAATTAAAAGTACATGATAATTAGTTAGACCAAAAATAATTAGATATTCATTATGGACATACCTACTCTAAAAGACTATCATTAGTTTATTAGACTCAATGACTCTAAGCTAATGATATCCCAAAAGAATGCTTATCGTTGAAAACCACTTTGAACCATTAAACTGATCAAACAAATCATTAACACCAGGAAATATATATTTTTTCTTAACTATTACACAGTTTATCTTCTTGTCATAAAAAAACTAAAGTTGACAATCATTGTTCTTATAAAAGATAACATGTTGTGCTCAAGGTGAGACACTAATTTGAACAAAACCCTTTTGAAATTTTTCATCCAACTAAATGAAGAGTTCTTTTAACTCTACATAATCCATATTGTACGAAGGCCTCAATATCATCATCATTACAAGCACCTAGTAAATAAAAAAAATCGACCGCTCTCTCTAAAGGAAGATCGGAGAATTCATCTACGAAAAAATATGAAAAATCATTGTCAAAAATAGGAATACCACTAATATAATAAATGACACTGGGATAAAAAATATTAGACAACAATATCCTGATCTCTGG
This sequence comes from Viscum album, assembly GCA_963277665.1. Taxonomy (NCBI): domain Eukaryota; kingdom Viridiplantae; phylum Streptophyta; class Magnoliopsida; order Santalales; family Viscaceae; genus Viscum; species Viscum album. Next base: position 572,532,428 of record OY728161.1, on the reverse strand, counting down.
GTGGGAAGGCCATGGTTAATCAGGTCTTACATCCCACTACCCATGAAACACATGATATATAATATCGACAGCTTGAAATTAATCATGCTGATGATAAAAATCCCTCAAATCACGATGAGGGATAAGGAAATCCATATTGAAGATGACGTAAAAAAAATCCAGATCATGTATGGGAAAATCATAGGCCTACACCGTATTAGAAATCATTAACAAACAAGATGGACATCAAAAATGATTTTTAATGCTCTTTCCCAGAGGTCTCGCTAAATAAATTCTAAAGGGAATATGATCCATTAGAATTTTAATCTTGTAAAAAATGTGCAGATATAAAAAAGTGGGAGATGCCATTATAAAACAATGAAATAACTACTGAAGTTGCAATAATGTGAGTACCTCTCACTATTACGAGACCTTCATCAAATTTAATTTATAACACATCTTCCATGTGTAAATGCTTAACTCTTGAGCCATTAGGCTGGATACCTATAGTAAATGAATCTTTGAACTATGAAACGATATCCTTTAGGGCAGACTAACACTAACAATGACAGGGTGTATTCATAGCCTGACAGAAATGCTGAAAGTGACCCACACATCCATAGCTTCTGCAAATATTTGCTAGAATAGGAGATGATAATCTGCTGTGTCCTCCCATGAAGAACTAGTATCAATTCAAAGGCACAATACCATTAAAAAGATACCGTAGAGGAGGATCTTTTCTAAGACTAACTTAACCTACTAATGTGATGACCCTTACACATTCCCTTCATACCATGAACCCACTGAATCTATCACTAGTTGGAAGAGAATAAGTGATAAAATCTACCATTCCTACCTCGTTGAACTATGTGATGTTATCCCTATCCACCATCACCACACTAGTATAAATATTCAAAAGGAACAGATGTGATATAATAACCTATCAAAAACCGAACAAGTATGTCTAAACCATCAACTGGTCATTCAGTAGCACGTTCGGAGAAAAACATGCATGCTTAGAAAATCGGTTGGTGTATTATGACCCCAAATGTTGTCCCTACAGTAATTAATGGAAATCCAAATACTTTTCCAACAGTATAGTCTATAGAAAAAACTGATGAAAGAATAGGGTTTTGAAACCCTTACAATCCAAGCTCGCATTTTTGTTCACCTGGACCATAATATCAAATAAATTCGTTTCAGAACCCTCGAGTGTGAATGCATCAAAAATTTTCCGGATATTATTAGGTGTCTCAAGTAAGAAAAATATTTGATAAATCATATCTTCCCAGTCCTCTGACTATTGAGGTTCATTCTTCCTTTTAATGGATGGTGGCTTCTCATGCATGAACTCTCGTGATCGATGAATCTATTCTATATCTCCTGATTGTTCCTCATCCATTTTTTTCTGAACTTAGGGAACATCCTAACTAACATCGTAGACTTATCATATGATGGTCTCAAAAAAATTATGATCTATATAATGATTTCCACGATGGGCATCATCTGTAGCCTCCTGAGGAATTCATGGAAGGCATCTTGGAGGAACATTTCTGCACCACGAAACATAAGAATAATCAGACAGGACAAAAAATCTCAGTTCCAAAAAGAATCCCCATATAATATATTTTATAATCAAGATCCATTAGTTTTTACACATATCCCAACATCCCATACCAACAAGAGTTTCATTATAACAAGACCTGGCCAGACATATGTCACGAAATACCTCTGAAGTCATGGGAATCTTATCTCCAGTCTAACAAGGGTCCCAATTCAATGATTCTTGATAGCATACCACATTTGATACCAAACTATGATGGAAACCGATCCTAACATTCCAAATTATCATTCACATACCCAAATGATATTCTTGATCCCCCCAAGATAGAGATAAGTACCCGAGAATCAAATGAAAAAACATAGGGAACAATTCACCATTCTGAAAAAAGAAAATGGCATAAATATATATATATATAAAAGGTAGTAGTGGATCACTAATAGATGTATATTCTATAACTAGGGTAATACAACATAAATAGAACAAATTTAACAGTAGTTTATAACTAAAAAATTCATGTATAACTGCAACATACTACAACTGACAACTACTCCAAGTGATGTAATGGAAACAATAACACATTCTCAACACAATCTATCCATCCAAATTTGACATGAATCACACCACCTTACTAACGAAAATTTACATTACATATACTAGAAGTCAAAAAATGGCCTATGAACCACTAAAAATGTTCATAATAAGTGAGATAGCAGGTTCAGTAGTATCCCAACCATGTTCTCTATGACAAGTCTCTATATAAGAAAATCTTTTATGTTTATTTTAAATTAAAATATCACATGATAATTAGTAAATTATTTATATATAATACATGTTAAACATTTCCCTTTTTCACATTTCTAAAAAAATCAGGTTCAACAATTTCAAATCACATTTTCCATATATTTTTTCACATGCATAAACATGCATAACAAGGAAAAAATATACATCCGAGTAGTACAAAACTTAAGAAAATTTATCTAAAAAATATGGAATACTATAATTACATGATACATACTAATCATACAATAATAATAATTTGAAAAAAACTAATCCTAGAACAATTTCCTAGGAAGCAGAGGAATTCACCATGACTAAACCTTCCTAAAGTCAATATCATTCCCCTATAACAATGGTCCTAGGAAATATAGAAAATCCCTATATCAATCCTTATTCTTGATCACCAATCAATGGATAAAGGCATTATGATAAACCATTCACTTTTTCACCCATGTATATCCATGTTCTATTTTTGAAAAATCCATTCAATGTTCAAACCCACCACTTTAGATTCATTTACCAAAACCCATGTAAATCACATTTACCTTTAAAAAACAAATTTCAACACTAAAAATAATTAAAATTTAATAAATCAATTTATAAAAAAACTGGAAACTTGTTTTATTTTATAGGATATATTTAGAACAACCTACCTAATATATTGGGTCACACACGCCCGCAATGGAATCCACATCCAATGAAACCCAAAAAACATCAACGAATGCTTTAGAATCAAAACACACATCCTAGGATTGATCCAAAACCTATAAAAAAGAGTTCATAAAATGTGTGGAAACCCAAATACATTGATGTAATGTTCTCACCACACAAAAACCAACATTAGAAGAGGCCCTCAGAATGCTATCTCAAAACAGATCTAGAAGAATCAATGAAGAGACATCCAACATAGATCAATAGACCTGGAACCACAAACTAAGCTACAACCGCGATCAATCTCAATGAATAACCAAAAGGTAAAAATACTCAGAGGAATGAAGTGATGACAGAATGACGATCCAATGAAGAGCATATTTATTTTGAAGGAGATTTACCTCTAAAAATCACTTTTGAGATGATTAGGGTTAGGAGAAATGAATAGTCCATGTGAAAACAAAACCAAACAAGCAGAGTGCGTGTTTTAAAACTAGATGTTGTCCAATTCATGACGTGTAACCCATGGTCACATTTTGTATTCCATGATAGATAAGTATGCCAAAAAACATGTCACCTTTGGTAAAAAACATACATTTTTTCAGGTCATCTCATGTATGTCCCAGTCATAACATGTACCCTTTAACCGCTAGATCTCCACATTCACGACTTGTGTCCACCAACCATTACACATCATGTACCATTGTTAAATTGATTTTACCTTCTTTCCAGACGATTTAAAATATAGAAAACCAATTTTAAGATCATTGAACAAAAATATAACATAGAAAAATGGAAAACATACCCTATCAAGTTAACGAGATATGATAATAGTTTTTCATCATATTACGTATCATGGAATATTGAATGAAAATCAACCCATTTATGTTAATCATGTCATCATAATCTATTTACCATTTAAGAAGATGTATATTTCATGCAAGTAGTTTTTGAATCACCACACAATTGGGATATGATTCTTGGATAATATTAACCTTGTTATGTAAATATGAAGCGACGAATAAGAGAAGATATGTAGACTCAAAATCTTCAATAGAATCTATAATCCAGTAAACCATTAAACACATCAAAATCTATTACTCTGGATATTTCAACATAACATGATCCTCTATCTTTAGATATTTTTAGTTAATAACATGTCTTCCAAAATAAATTAATCATAGAACATAATACATCTGAAAATAAAAATATTGTTGGTACTGTAACTAATTTCTCTTCCTCAAATTCATATTATACAATGGGAATATTTAAATAATTAGTTCTTAGTGTCCATGTAAAAAACAAATATCTCTCAGATGAAATGATATCGCCAACATTTCATAGTATGTACCACAACGACCAACTCAAAGTCATTCATTGGTTAGTTACACTAATGGGTTCATAGCTAATATTAGCCATACAAAAATATGATACCCCTATTTATATAAAAACTCATAAAAAAGACCAAATACATTATATTAAAATGAATATATAATCAATAAATTGGGAATTATCAATATTAAAGCCATAATTAAAATCTTTTTCATATTAACAAAAAAATAGCCAAAATGCTCAGTATATTCAAAAATAAACCCTTCAAATTAATAAATATCATTTATTTTCTATTTAAGATAAATAATGATTGAACAATAAATAGTGTATAGAAATCACTAGGTAGGATTTGATATCAAAAAAAAATTTGAGGGAGATCCCCTGACAACACTAAAAACACCATTTATTGGTTTCTAAAAATTATATATTCAGATAACACATGAAAACTTAAAAAGACCTCACATATCTAAAATACAACCATCATAAACTCAAAATAAAGGTTCTCTTCATAGGGTGTACTCCACATGGACACAAAATGTTCGTCCATGTAACTCATAATTTTGTCGATATATGAGGATATCTTCAATGAAGACCACAATAAATGTGTTATGATATGCGTGATATATAATGTTCCGGATATTCATGATTACTACTAGGGAAATAAATAACCAAAAAGGCATAAATTTTCCCTCCAAAAATTTAAATTGTAAAGACCTTTAAAAATCATGGGAAATTTTTTTCATAATTATATTTGGGATTTTAACAGTACGCAGTTTCTGACGGCACCTGATTCTGAGGCCCGGTGTGCCCGGAATCAATTTCTAAAATTTAGCTCGGTTAGTTTTAGTGAATGGACGAGCGGGTTTTTCTAACTTTTCAACTGATTCTTGGAATCGAAATCCGAATGCACCGATGAAACCGCAATGCCGGTAATTGCTTAAGAACACCTTTTCCGAAGGAGCGTTTGCTCGGGTGGAGTTGTTAAAAATGTGAAGAAAAAAATTATAGTTGTTTTACAATTTAAATTTTATTATACCACTAGTGGTTTAAGTGTTAAGGGAAAGGAAGTTGTGATGAAGTTTGGGTGGGGCCGACACGAGCCCCCACCTCCTTAAATTTCCTAACCCCCCATTAAACACCCCCCCTCTAGATTTAATGTGTAACTTATCCACTCTCTCCTCTCTTAATGTGTGCAAACCCCTTTAATTAATGGCTTGAATTAATTTGGGTATTTATAATTCTTTTTGAATTTTAAACTTTTCACCCTCCTCTCTCTATTAAATATGACAATCCATATAATTAATAATTTCATTAATTATTTTTGAGTGTCAACAATTCTTTGAATTGTTTCATTCTGTAAGGAAATGTTTTTATTAAAGGGGCCTTGTAAACTATTTGTGGAGAAAATATTTTTGAGTGGGGGAAAACCTATGGAGAAATTGGAGGAGATCTCCCTCCTTCCAATGAAGAACGTTCATGAAGAAGAACGCCTCTGGTGGAGAATGTGAAGTCACCAATGGCGTGCCTTCTCTTCTTCTTCCTGCACATCAAGGGAGGAGATACCACCACGGGGAATGTCGCCATCGACGACGACTCTTCCTCTGACGTCAAAGAAATCAGCACCGATCTACCGTGACGTCTGATCATCGCGACGCTTGCCTCTTTCCGCGGCTCGACGCTGTGTGATGACTTTACGAGGTAAGGGTTTGATTTTGTGTTCGTGAATATTTTTGGCATCCCTTGTTAATCCTTTATCCGCTTGTTATCGATTTAACGGGAGGGGTCGGACCACACAAACCCCACCGACCCTCCTCCCCCGTTTTGTTGTTGTACTCACTGTGGCTCGAACGAAGGTGGTGCGGTGCCAATGCACCGCGCGGGAACGAAAACAACTGTAGAGGTGGTGCACGGCGACGTCGTGCCACACCGAAGAACTCGAGGGAAAGCCGTGGCCGAAGCGGGCCGCGACAGAGGGATGCGGCGCCGACGCACCGCACCGGTCGAAGAAGGGCTGCGTCCTAAGGCCACGGCGGTCCCCAAAAGGGGCGGCCAGACTCCCCGGCTGTCGGAGCATCCAGAGCCGCGGCTAAACACCTGGACTCGGCCGGATAAACCGGTCGCCGGCACTTCGGAAGGGCGGGACCGCGAGGTCTCGCAGTGGTACATCGGTCGGCCAGCATGGCCGGCCGTTCGGGGAGGCCGGGGGTCGTAACTCCCGGTGGCAGACTGGGCGGGCCCTCTCCACATGGGGGGCCACCGTTTCGAGACCAGGGGGCAGCGCCCCCCCCCCCCCCTTCACATGGGCTCCGCACGCGGCCGCCGCCCCGCGCGGGCCGCCAGCGCCGTGCCAGGCCGCCCGCGCCGGGCCGGACCCCCATGCCGGCGGTGTCAGGCCATGCCATCCGGGCCGGGCCGTGCCCTAATCGGCCAAACTCGGACCCAAGACGGATCGACCCGGTTCGGGCCGACCTAGAGAGTTCTAGGCCGGGTCGGTCCGGGCCCAACCCCCCCCCCCCCCCCCCTCCCCTAAAAATCGGCAGATTCGTTCAAATGCCCGTAACATGAGCTACGTACGTCCGATTGACGCACCGTTAGTTGCGTAGCGATCCTTGGATCGAGGCTGTCATTTTGGTATATTACACTCAAGGTTTAAAAGAACTTTGGGTATGGATGGGCTGGTTTGAACCCGAAACCAACCGTGCCCTCGGAGCGGAAATGCTTATAACTTAAGCTCCGGATGTCCGATTGACGTGTCGTCGACTTTGTTGGATTCCTCTTAGTGAGAAAGTAATTTTGGCTTACTAAACTCAAGGTTTGGAAGCAGTTGGAGTACGGTCGGGTTGTTTTTGACTTAAAACCCAACCGGGCCCCTGGAACGAAAAGGCCAATAACACTCAGACCGGGCGTTCGATTGACGTGTCGTCTGTTCCGTTGAGTTCCTATCGACGTGACAGAACATTGGGATACATCAACTCCGGTCTTCGTGATAGTTGATGTATCAACCCCTTGGCTCATGGAGAGGACCCTCCTGGAACGAGTGTGCTGTATGCGGAAACCCTAGAGCTGGCTGTGACTTCGACGAGGACGACTACCATACTCGGATCCTCCATGGGTTTGAAGAGGACAACTACTGTACTAGGATCATTCGTGGGTTCGACGAGGACGAATACCAGACTGGGATCCTCCGTGGGTTCGATGAGGATGACTACCATACTCGGATCCTCCATGGGTTCGATGAGGACGACTACCATACGAGGATCCTCCGTGGATTCGATAAGGATGATTACGGTACTGGGATCCTCTGTGGGTTCGACATGGATGGCTATTGAACTGGGATCCTCCGTGGGTTCGACTACCATGTTGGGATCCTCCGTGGGTTCGATGATGATGACTCCTATACTTGGATCCTCTGTGGGTATGGCAGCGATGACTACTAAACTTGGATCCTACGTGGGTTCAGTAGAGGATGTGATTCAGAGGCTACAACTAATCATCTCCACCCCTCTTCATAAATGAATACCTATGTGAGATGAGTCTTGAATTTCAATCATTATCTTCGATGTGATTGACTTGATATCTTGTGTGGATTGGATTATGCTTTCGTGTGGATTGGGTCGTACTTTCCTGTGTGGATTAAGTCTTACTTTCCTGAGTGGGATAGATTGTACTAGAGCTCGCGAGTTGGAGCTGAACTGGAATTGATGACTTAGCTATATGTATGGACATATACCTATGTAGTGATGGATGATACTTCTTGATTGTATATTTTCTTTGTGATTTATCCTTTGTGTATTTTGGGAGACCTTTGGGGATGTCGGGGTCCCTACTGAGTATCGTATACTCACCCCTGCACGGGCTTCGCCCGCACTGCGTTGTGTTGGTTGCAGACGATGGACATCAATGATTGTGGTTGAGGCTTTTAGAACTAGACTGTACACGGAGGTGGATCTCACGTCGAGTCGGTGCCCGGGGGTGGATATCACGTCGAGTCGGTGCCCGGATGTAGATTTCATGACGAGCTGGTACCTAGAGGAGACAGACTAAGGTGGAGGGCTGAGGATGATATTTTTACCTATCCTTCAGTTAGGAAGCAGGTGGATGATCCAAGAGTGGCTTGTCACCCTTCAGCTATTGTCCTTTGAGTTTTACTTTACTTTCAGTTGTAGTTGTACCTTTCTTTTGGGCTTGTATTTCTGGCCCCTTGTACTTGCAGCCTGTTTGTTTTACAATTTACTTAGTGTTTACTTCAGTTTGCATACTCTATGGTGTTTGTTTTCTTTTATAAAGGCAATTACTTCCCTTTTATCGGGATTTACGCCTTTCGTGCTAGTCCCCAGCCCCTGGCCTATGGAAGGCGGGCTTGGGGTCGTCACGGCACGGGCCCCGAGGACCGGTCGTGACAAATTGGTATCAGAGGAGTTCAGTTCTACCACATAACTCAGGACTCTGATATGTCTTCTATGTGAAGTAATAGTGTTAAGGGTATTGAGTGTGGTTATCAGTCCAGGGAGTCCAGTGTTGGTGCGGCGGCCAACGTATCCGTACACTAGGACCCTGACTTCTGATTTCCGACTTAGTGCACGAAAATAGAAATTTCATGTGAGTTTCAAAAGTTTTCTTTGTGATTATATTGTGTCAGCTCACCAGGTATACTATTTTCACCATGGCGCACCTGTTTCTTTTTAGGATGGCCCCACGATGGTAGCCAGCTAGGCTTCCGAGCTTTGTACGAGATGACACCCCACCGAGCGACAAGGCCTCAGTGTAGGGCCCTATTATAGCGGGGGCACCAGCGGTACCTCTACCCACCGAGCCACTGATGCCACCAGCCCCAGCCACTAAGAGTGCATGTCTCCTTAGTGCACTGCATGAGTTTCAGTGTGAGAGACCACCCAGGTTCCATGGGGAGACGGACCCTCAGGCAGCCGAGGATTGGCTGGAGGCAGTTCTATGAGTTTTTAGGTTAGTGGGGACACCAGCTGACCTCATGGTGATCCTTACAGCGAGTCTCCTGCACGCGGCAGTAGGCAGATGGTGGAGCCTGATGCTTCAGGTGCACGACGAGGCATCACTTATTTGGACGGACTTTGATATCCTCTTCCTCTTGGAGTTCATCCCAGCCACCCTCCATGCGGTGCGCATTTAGAAGTTACTACAGTTGTGGCAGGGCGGCATCAATGTGGCCCAGTTCTCGGCGAGGATTACTAACCTCTCGCGCTACTCCACGGATATGGTATGGGACCCGTTCCTCAGGGTTTAGACCTTCGATCAGGGACTGAGGAATGAGATCAGGGCTTCGATGTTCTCCCTCAACATTCTGACGCAGGATGGGGTGATGGAGAGAGCCCATCTTGTGGAGAGTTTTCTCGCCGAGTAGTCACTAGTGGGGGGACCCTTCGTAGGACAACTTATAGCGGAGTCTTCTACAGCTGGAAATAGACAGATGACACAGAGGTCCATGAGGTCCAGACCATTAGATGGGCAATCTCAGGATGCATATTCGATTGTACGGGGAACACGAAAGAGAGCCGGCCACACGAGGAGCATGCACTAGTTTGCATGCAGCGGGTAGGGTCATATGGCTCGATACAACCCGACCCGCCTGGCAGATGAGAAGTAGGTGGTAGAGGGACCTCCCAGGCAGAGGTTCGACCATGGAGGTCAGTAGGGAGGAGGCGAACGAGTTATAGGAGATGGCTGAGCAGCGGATGGTGGGAGACGCTTTGAGGCCCTACCACCACCACCACCAGGAAGACCACCCCGACCGCAGGGAACGGGTGGACATGGGAGGGCTCAGCTACAGACAGCTGAGGCCTATGAACATGGAGCTCTGGGAACAGATAGACAAGAGAAGGACTAGCTCTAGTCATGGGGACTTTTGTTCATGATGCTTCTAGCTTTGTTGATGTTTTTTTTGTGGATTCTTTGTGTCTTTGTACCTTAAGCTTTAGTAATAAAAGACACATGTTCTTGTAACGTTTTCTTCCCTGTCCTTTTTTTGTAGTTGATACTGAGAGGTTCTGGTTAAAGCCATTTACTTGACCCTCACTTCCGAGATTCCTACTGGAGGAGACCTAGTGACCACACACTGATGCCGACAGTGTGACTCAACCCTTGGAGGTGAGAGTAACGTTTGGATCTCTTGGTAGTAGCATCGAGGCCATACGACGTCAACCTTGGTATGGATTAGTATCATCCATGTCAGGATTGAATGTATTGGGAAAAGAACGTGGTTCATCCAGGGTATGACACCGAATTTATCTTATCGGAAAATTAGAAATCTTAGCAGCTCTTGTAGGACCGGAGAAGGTCTATGTCATCCTGGAGTGGGTGGGGACAGCTCAAAGCCGATAGAAGTCTTATGTTGACAGGAGGCGGAGACTACTAGAGTTCGAGGATGGAGACCAAATTTTCTTGCGGGTCTCACCTCGACGTGGATTACGGAGATTTGGCTGGGGCAGCAAGTTATCTTCGCGCTTCATAGGACCATTCTAGGTTCTCAGCTGGATAGGCGAGGCGGATTATCGCCTGGCATTGCCACCTCAGTTTCACTAGATGCACGACGTCTTCCACGTATCTCAGTTGATGAGATACGTGCATGACCCAACGCATATCACCAACCATGAAGAGTTGGACATTAATAATGGAATGACTTTTGCGGAGGTCCCGGTAGAGATCGGGGATCGACAGGAAAGGGTCCTATGTGGACAGTCGATTCCTCTGGTGCGCTTTCACTTGTAGCTCAAGAACCTCCAAGGGAGCACATGGGAGTGGAAGGCTCAGATGCGTGCTAAGTGTCACTTTGTTTTCCTTAGTGTATGTTGAAGCTTTACGGGGAAAAAATCCATGAGGTGGGAGTAATATAAAGACCCGTAAAATTCAAGGGAAATTTTTTTCTTAATTTTCTTTGGGATTTACTAGTGCTCTTTTTCTGACGGCACCTGATTCCGAGGCCCGGTGTGACCGGAATCAATTTCAGAAATTTAGATCGGGTACATTCACTGAATGAACAAGAGAGTTTTCTAACTTTTTAACTGATGCTTGGAATCGAAATCCGAGGGCACCGATGAAACCACAACGCTGGTAATTTCATAGGAACACCTTTTTTTTAAGGAGCATTTCCTCGATAGGATTTGTTAAAAATGTGAAGAATAAAATTATAGTTGTTTTAAAATTATAATTTTATTATTACACTAGTGATTTAAGTGTTAAGGGAAAGGATGTTGTGAGGAAGATGGGGTGGGGCCTACACAAGCCTCTACCTCCTTAAATTTCCTAAGCCCCCATTAAACACCCCCCTCTAGCTTTAATTTGTAAAACATCCACTCTCTACTCTCTTAATGTGTGCCAACCCATTTAGTTAATGCTTTTATTAATTATTTTGGAGCATCAACAATTCTTTGAATTTTTTCATTCTGCATGTCAATGTTTTTATTAAAGGTTCCTTGTAAAATATTTGTGGAGAAAATATTATTGGGTGAGGGAAAACTTCTGGAGAAATTGGAGGAGAGCTCCCTCCTTCCAACGAAGAACGTTCTTGACGAAGAGCGTTCTTGATGAAGAATGCCTCCAGCGGAGAACGTGAAGTCACCAACGACATGCCTTCTCTTCTTCTTCCTCCACGTCAAGGGAGGAGATACCACCTCGAGGAATGTTGCCAATGATGACGAATCTCCTCCGACATAAATGAAATCGGCACCGATCTACTGTGACGTCCGATCATTGCGACACTTGTCTCTTTCCGCAGCTCGATGCTGTCTGACGACTTTACGAGGTAGGGGTTTGATTTTATGTTTGTGAATATTTTTGGCATCCATCCTTAATCCTTTAGCCGCTTGTTATCGATTTAACGGGAGGGGCCAGACCGCACGAACACGACTGACCCTCCAACCCCTTTTTGTTGTTGTACTCTTTGTGCCTCGAACGAAGGTGGCATGGTGTCGATGCACCGTGCAGGAACAAAAAGAGCTGCGTAGGTGGTGTGCGGCGCTGTCGCGCGACGCCGAAGAACTCGAGGGAAATCTGCGGCCGAAGCAGGCCACGACAGAGGGGCGCGGCGCCGACGTGCCGCGCCGGTGAAGAAGGTCCACGGCCTAAGGCCGCGGTGGTCACCAACAGGAAGAGGCCGGACTCCTAGTTTGCCAGAGCATCAAGAGCGACGACCCTATAGCCGTGGCAGAATACCTAGAGGTGGCCGGATAAACCGGTCTCTGGGGATTCGGAAGGGTGGGACCGCGGGGTCCCGCGGCGGTACTTCGGTCGGCCCGCACATCCAGTCGTTCGGGGAGGCCGGGGGTCATAACCCTCGGTGGCAGACAGGGCGGCCCCCCTCCACGTGGGGGGCCACCGTTTCGATACCACGGGGTAGAGCCCCCCCTCCCCCCCCCATTCAGCGTGTGCTCCACACGCGGGCGCTGCACCACGCGGATCGGCCGCAGCGGGTCGGACCGCATGCACTGGGCTGGGCCACCCACGATGGGCCAGACCCCTGCGCCAGGCCGGGCCGTGCCGGCTGGGCTAGGTCGGTCCGGGCCCAAACCCCCCCCCCCCCCCTTAAAATGGGAAGATTCGTTCAAACGCCCGTAACATGAGCTACAGACCTCCGATTGATGCACCGTCAATTGCTTAGAGATCTTTGAATCGAGATGGTCGTTTCGGTATATTACAATCAAGTTTTAGAAGAACTTTGGGTATGGGCGGGTTGGTTCGAACCCAAAACCAACCGGGCTCTCGGAGTAGAAACACTTTTAACTTGAGCTCCGGACGTCCGATTGACGTGCCGTCGACTTTGTTGGATTCCTATTAGTGAGATGGTCCTTTTGGCTTAGTCCGCTCAAGGTTTGGAAGCATTTGGAGTACGGTTGGGTTGGTTTTGACTTAAAAACCAACCAGGCCCCTGGAACAAAAAAGCCAATAACTCTCAGACCGGGTATCTGATTGACGCGCTTTCTGTCGCGTTGAGTTCCTATCGATGTGACGGAACATTGGGATACATCAACTCCGGTTTTCATGATAGTTGATGTATCGACCCCTTGGCTCGTGGAGCTGACCCTCCCGGAACGAGCGTGCTGTGTGCGGAAACCCTAGAGCTGGCTGCGACTTCGACGAGGATGACTACCATACTCAGATCCTCCGTGGGGTTGACGAGGATGACTACCATACTAGCATCCTCTGTGGGTTCGATGAGGACGACTACCATACTGGGATCCTCCGTGGGTTGGACGAGGACGACTACTGTACTCGGATCCTCCGTGGGTTCGATGAGGACAACTATCTTACTCGGATCCCTCATGGGTTCGACGAGGACGACCACCGTACTGGGATCCTTCGTGGAATCGACGAGGACGGCTATTGTACTGGGATCCTCTGTGGGTTCAACTACCATGTTGGGATCCTCTATGGGTTCGGTGACGATGGCTAATATACTTGGCTCCTCCGTGGGTTCGGCAGCGATGACTACTAAACTTGGATCCTATGTGGGTTCGGAAGAGGAGATGATTCAGAGGCTAAATCTAATAATCTCCACCCCTCTTCGTAAATGGATACTTGTGTGTGCTGAGTCTTGACTTTCAATCATTATCATCGATGTGATTGACTTGTTATCTTGTGTGGATTGGATTGTTCTTTCCTGTGGATTGGGTCGTACTTTCCTGTGTGGATTATGTTTTACTTTCCTGAGTGGGTTGGATTGTACTAGAGCTCGTGAGTTGGAACAAAACTGGAATTGATGACATAGGTATATGTATGGGCATATACCTAAGTAGTGTTGGATGATACTTCGTGATTGAATCTTTTAATTTTGGTTTATCCTTTGTGGATTTAGGGAGACCTTCGGGGGTCTCGGGGTCCCTACTGAGTATCGTATACTCACCCCTGCACGGGCTTCGCCCATACTACGTTGTGTTGGTCGCAGACGACGGACATCATTGATCTTGGTTGAGGCTTTTTGAGCTGGATGGTACCCGGAGGCGGATCTCACGACGGTTCAGTGCCTAGAGGTGGATATCATGTTGAGTCGGTGCCCGGAGGTGGATTTCACGATGAGTCGGTACCCGGAGGTGACGTATGGGCATGGAGTGTTGAGGAGGAGATCTGTACCTATCCTTCAGGTAGGAAGCTGGAGGACGATCAAGCAACAGCTTGTCATCCTTCAGTTGTTGTCCTTTGAGTTCTACATTACTTTCATTTTTACCTATACCTTTCTTTTGGGCCTGTATTTCTGGCCCTTTGTACTTGCAGCACATTTTTTTTACAATTTACTTAGTGTTTACTTCAATTTGTGTACTATGTGGTGCTTGTTTTCTTTTATAAAGGCAATGCCTTCCCTTTTATCGGGATTTACACGTTTGGTGCTAGTTGCCAGCCCCTGGCCTATGGAAGGCGGCCTTGGGGTAGTCACGGCACGGAACCCAAGGACGGGTCGTGACATAAATAAATTTTAATTTAATTTTAGGAATGAATTTCTCTCTAACCTAAAACTTATTATAGCATGAATTAAGATCAATATTGAATAACCACTATGATCCACATAAATGATCAAAAGATATATTCAATTTTTTGAAAATGATAAATTTTCTTCTCTATTACATGATTCATCTTACTGTAGTCCACATAGATACATATACATCCATCCATATTTTTAGTGAGAAAATAGGACCTCCACATGGAGATGTGTTCTATCTAATGAATACTTTTATCTGCAGGTACTTATGTTGAATACCAATTTATATACAATCAACTGATGACATATAACAATGAATGATATGAATAATTTTCCTTCCAAATAATATTTCCATCATAAATTTATCATATTGTTTAGGAGGAATACATTATAAATAATATTGAAATATAACATCATAGTGATAAAAAATATGATGAAATTAAGAGTACTCATCATCTGGTTCTACTGTCAGAGAAAATCCAACAAAATATTCCAATATTAATCTAATCTAGATTAAATATGGTTCCACTATTCATGATTTGACGTCATAGTCATTAATCCACATTAAAAAAAACAACTTTTAAAATTTTAGTGGAACAAACATAAAGCAGATCCCGAAAAAACACAAAATCCCTGATTCCAAATACTAACCCAATTTCAAAATTCCAAAATCAAAATATAAATTTTTAATGAGGTCTATTCACTACATGTTGCTAATGATGAGTTATGCATTGTATGTTCCACAAATAGGAAAGGACAAACCTACCAAAAAAAGATCCATCAATTATTACACCACCCAAAACAAGAATTAAAAAAACATAAATCGTAAAACATCATCTCCATCATAAATGGTGAAACACATAGAAAATCACTAAACGACATCAACAACATCATCAGCCGACCACCTCAAGAGATTATTCATCTTTTCCCTTAAACTTAATCAAAACACCACTAAAAAAATAGGCATGGATAGAAAATATCATCCATAAAAATGAGCAACTACACCACTTAAAATACATTGAGAACACCAGTACGAGAGAAAAATACACCCCCATTAAAAGAGAAGATCACCACAGAAAGATGTAGAAACATGAAACCATGAGACACCGACAAGAAAATAACAAACACAATCCCAAACCACCAAGAGAGACACCAAAATAGATTATAATGGAATGCAATTAGATGGATTAGGAAACAAGGGAATAGTATTAGATAAAGTGGCAAATACTTTAGTGGCATCACTTTTACAAGAAAAACACTTTAACAGTGCACTCACTAGTCGTCACAAGATTCTATTCCTTTGGTGATTATTGGATAACCGCCTTGAGTAAGAGTTGATGGGAATAAAAAATTTAGTTAGAAAGTTCATTTATAGAATAAAATCCACACCAGTCATCCTGAGGATCATGAACTTCCACATATTTCAGTAGATTATGAAAAATATAGGACACCCTAAAAACCATTAAAGACGATCAACAAGGTTACCTAACAGAATGTGGAGGAAAATAATCTCTGAATTTAGTTAATCAATTATTCAACCTTAGTAACAAGTTGATAGCAAATAAATGAATTGGAATCGATGTTATTGAAAATATTGGTAGAGATATGAGTGGTGATCATGGAAATATCTCATGTAGTCTATGTTCCCACACAATATTTTTTTAGAACATGGATGATTATATATTCTCATACTTACTTAGCTACACATCCTATAACTCACTGAGTTTTTGTGAACTATTTTTTTAATAATTTCACTTTCATTGAGGTATTATATTTTAGTAACTCTGACATTCCTTTCACATGACACAAACATGTCTAGTGGATCATGACAACAACATGGCTTGTGTTACACGCAAAAACAAGTTGGTGTCTATTACATGCATCACCAAGTGTAAAAGGGAATATAAAAACAAAATAATGTAAAATATATTTACTATATTAAATACATATAATATATTATATGTATTTTAATGAAATCCACAAATATTTGGACTTAATTATTGTAAATAACACCTTTCATTGAAATGTTACACTACATGAAATAAAAAATTTTATAAGACAAAGATAAATTATTAAAAAATTATGGTTTTATATAATAACAAATAAAACAGCCATTAAATCAGGTATTATGAATAATATTAAATAACTTTAAAAAATGTATGGTATATAAATTTTTTTAATTAATTCAGAGGTAAACAAATAATAATAAAAGATGTCATGAACCACATTAATATAAATATAAATATTACTATTATTTGAATGCTTTCGATGGGGTTTTGTCATTATAACGTAAATTAATATGAATTATTTAGTGATTTTGATTAATTATATATTTCCAATATACAATAAAATATTGTGGGTATTCCTCTATTTTCCTGGATAAAAATATTATTAGAATAAGCCCAATTTCACAAAAAAAACTATATTTTAATAAAAGCAATTATAAAACCCTTTAATGGAGAACATAGTTTAAATTAAAAATATAACCATTATATGAATTTAATGATCAATGTCACATTTAATTTATTATTGGGAACTTCACAAGATCACTATCAATAAAAAGTATCTTCTACCTCATAGATCACTATCATGAACTTGTTTGATAAACTATATGGAGCTAAAAACTTTTCCAAGATTGAACATCATTTAAGATATAATAAATTGAGGGTCCAAAAGGTCGATATATTAAATATTACATTCCAAAAAATGTATAGACCATATGAATTTATGGTGATTTTAATTTTTCTTAGAAATTCCCTAGCTATAATAATGGTTTTAATGAATAGAGTTTTTAGGAATTACCTTGATCAGTTTGTGGTAGTCATTAAAGATGAAATTATTATATATTTACATATCAAAGAAGAGGATGAATATTATGTATATATTGTTCTAAAGACCCTATGTAAGGTTAATCATTATGAAAAACATACGATGATTGATTTTTGATTATAAAATGCTTCATTTTTTGTGTCATTTAATCTAATGTGAAGGTATAACTGTTGAACCATCAAGAATAGAAGTAATTAAACATTCAGATAGACCTACAAAAATGGCTGAGATAATTAGTTTTCTTGGTTTGGATGGTTTTTTATGATGCTTTGGGGATATTTTTTATGGAATTATAATACTATCACCATGCTACCTTAGATTTGATCCATGTTTAATTAGGAATATGAAAGTTTGGAAAATTTCATCAAACTGAAGAGAAGGTTAATATGTGTACCTTTCCTTACACTCCTAAATTGTAAAATAGTTGTGATCTATAGTGATGAATAAAATAATAAGATAATATTTTTCCTCATGTAGAATAATATAGTGATATATTTTTCTTCAAATAAATTTAATGTTTAGTATAAAAATCTCATAACTCATGATTTGGAATTCACTCAAAATATACTTGCATTAAATATATTATGATGTTATATTTATGGGTAAAGTTGTGATATATATAATGATAATTAAATTTTAATTTATATATTCATTCATAAGATATGAGTATGCTCTGAATAAGATTATTGATGTTAATAAATGATTCTGAATTCTCAATATATTTCCATCCCATGAAAGTGAACAAGATGGTTGATGCATGGAATCATAAGTATCATGCTAGATTTTCTGAGATGAGGATCATAAAAGATCCAATATTTTTTTATTTTAAAAGTATGGATATTAAAATCATGAAGAATGTAGGAAACCAATATATTTCTCATATAAATGTTAATCCAACCATACAGGTAATTAATGAGACCTAAAATGAACATGTATAACTTCAATAGAATGTGAGAAATGTTGATGAGTTCATCTTTGATTGGGATGGAATGATAATGTTTTGAGAACTATGTTTGTGTCCAATAAATACTAGACTTGAAAGAACATTAGGCTGAATTGCATAGATAATCATCATCTCTTTATAACTGATGTATGAAGATGTATAGAGATCTAAATGAGTATTTTTGATGTGACAACATGATTATATATATTAAATAAAGTGTCTCATTGCTTAGTATATATAAAAATTATGGATGAGGGACATAATTCTTAGAGGATATTATGACCATTACCCATTCTAAAATATAAATAAGAAAACATAACCATGAATTTTATCATCTGACACCCCAAAACATCTACGGGAAATAATGATATTTTATCTGTAGTATATCATCTTATAAAGTCTCTAAAATTTATATCTATCATAGAAATTTTTTATTTTGATCATATTTCTATTATATACATTATATATGCAGTAAGGTTTCAAAATGTATTACATTATTTTTTATCTGATCAGGATCCATGGTTTCCATTGATGTTCTGGTGATGTATTCTGCAATATTTGGATATAGTGGTGAGTTTCAGTACTATTATATCATCCTCAAAAAGATTGTTAGTGTGAGAGAACCATTAAAACCATAGGATAAATATTGAGATCATTTTATTTGGAATTGAAAGTTGGTTGATATTTTCACATGTTCCGGTAAAATTCCCTTATAATTATTTCAATTAATGGACCATTGAAATGTATCCCTATAAAGCATATCGCATGATACTTATTTCAATGATCTATCATGATCATGATTTGTTCCATGTATATTTATTGAGGATTCATATAAATGAACCTTAATATATACTGAACATAGAGGTAGTACCATAGGAGCACAATATTTCCAATGAAGAAAACATTAGTTGAAATCGTGGATTGTAGAGATAAAGTGCTAAAAATTAAGAGAAATCACTTGGGAAAATTTATCTCATAGAATCATAAATTTAAAAATGATACAAGGGAACCCACAAGTAAGATGGGGAATATTTATCCTCATCAATTTGCATAAGATTGAAATAATTTCAATAGAGAATTTCAATTTAATCTGGTAGAATGGTACAAGACAAAATTTAATGATATATATATATATTATATAAATTTATTATTTTCAATAGATTTTTGAATAGAAAACACTATGTGTAAATAAACTGTTATATAATATATGAGTTATAATATAGCCGTTAAATTGGATGAATCAATAGTAATAACCATGTTCTAAAAATATGTATAATGGTTTTAAAATTATATTTTTCTTTAAAATAGTTTTAAATTTACAATTACTCCACTTATATTATTAATAATAAAATATTGTAATTGGATTGAATTTTATGATGATTTTGGTATAAAAATATTATATACATAAGAAATCATTTTTTAAATCGGTTTTCATCTCCATTTGTGTTTTTTATTTTAAATGAATTTTTTTTACAATTTATATATTTATATTGATAAAATATATTCCACTTTTTGAATCAGATTGTCAGTATTTAGTGACGAACCGAATTCATTTTTTATTCATAATTTATAGTAATAAATTTAAAAAAATTACCATGGGTAAGGAAAAAATGAGTTTACTAGGGCTTAAATATATATATACATGTAAATTTTCCAATTAAAATTTTTAAATAATATTTAATGTTAATATTTAGTCCTCATCTTATATCACCATAGAACCTAGTCATTTGTAATTCTTCTACATGAGTGTGACTTTACTGTATTTAATTATTTTAAGAAATTCACAGTGTGTCATATCCTCAACTTATAAAAGTACACACATTGTTTTAATTATTAGAACAAATTGAGAATTTTAGATTGACCAAAATCTACACATTACTATTTTAAATATCTCTATCAACGATGTGGTGATTATAATATTCTTAATAGGAAATTCCAAGGGTCCTTCAAAATTGATGTAAATGTGGCCTACCGAGTAAGAGGTAATCTTCTTACCCAACCTCGTTCTATTTTATTATTATACCTACAATAAATATATTGTGTTCATCAGAAAATAATAATAATAGTATCTTGAATATAAAAATTTTTATGATTATGAATCCCCCAATATCCAACAATATTTCTTCGAATGGAATGTTATTGTATCGTCTGTGCATTTGTTTGAATTATTTCTTCCATGTAACTATACAACTCATCTTCCATTACCACAATTAAATGATGGTTATTATGATTAGTATAAAAATTATATTTTATTTTTATGAAATAATTCATCCTATGGAAGTTTAATATCGTATTTTCATATTAACATTTTAATTCCTTGTATTATGATAAAACCACATATGAGTACATGTGGACTACCACCTCCACGAAACAATGTCAATCGTGTTTTTTCCTTCATTACATGATTATTAAAATGATATATTTAATTATTTTTTTGAAGTATATAAAATTATACTTAATATTTAATGATAAATTATTATTTATCTATCTTTCATTCTATTTGATGAAAATTGAAAATTGTATTCTGGTATACATTGCACTTACATATTAATGAATGATGTAGCACATTTTTTATACCTATATTTTATGGATGGACCTAAATATATGTATAATGAATATATATGATATTTATATGAATATTAATATTTTCGTGATAATGGAACCATTATAAAAATAAATGGAATGGAATTACCAAATAGAAATTCTAATGAAAATCAAAATAGTTAACACTTTGATATATTGATTTTAATAAGAAATTTTTACTAAATGTCTATTGGAATGTCATAAGTAGATCATATTTGATATTATAAATTATTAAATGATTCTAGTATAATTTAATAATAAATTTATATTTATTATACTAGAGCTTATATCACATTTAAATAATGTCTATTTTGAGGACATTGATTTATGTTACAATCACATTGTTTTTTGGCATTGCTTTCTATTAAGATTATAATAATGATATTCCATGATCTAACTACCATAATACTCATTATTTTTTCCTATTTAGTTATTTCTGAAGAATACATTTTTTTCTTATAATTTTACTCCCATTAAAAACTGCTCAATATGAAATATTGTTTTCTAGATTAAACTTAATTATATTGGAGGTTAAACCACAATTGAAGGAAATAGAACATATGATAAGATAATTATGTTACTATCTTTATGATCATCAATATTGTTTATGACTACATTTCACGTTATTAAATTTGATTATCCACCTCTCATAAAACTCGTAAATTTTCCTCTAATTTGGTTATTTCTATGTAATAAAAGTTTTCCTTTAATTTTCCTCCCTATAGGAACTCATGTAACATAAATATTGTTTTTATATAAAATCATGTTTATTTATTTCATCTGATGATAATTATTTTCTTTCCATGTTGATGTTTTTTATGTATTTTTAAAATATTTTTTAGTGTAATATTATTACTGTTTGATATCTTGTTTAATAATGTTTTTCTTTTTTTAAAATAGCCTAAAAAATCATCTCATAGATTTTTGAACAAAAGACTATTTACTATTTTCTGAAAATGTTAAATGATTTCTATTTTAACATATACACGATTAATGAAATTTCAAACCCTAATGAATGCTTAATACTATAATGGTTCCATTGCATGTTTCCAAGTGTATTTCCAATAAAATTTATTTATTTAATATTTTTAACTTTTTTAGATTTTTTGTAGGTTATTTCAAAGTGGAAATAGTATGTTCTTAAAAAATTTTAATGATCATATAAATAAATTATTCACCATTTTTTACATACATTTATGTTAATTACTCTTTACTAGGGAGATTTAGATTTACTAGGGATATGATCTAATTAAACCATCCACTATTATTATTTAGAGGACTTAGGATAATGATTTAAATATATTTCTATGAAATATGTCTCATTTATATGAGATAATAATGTTATTATTGAACCATTATAAACCCATTTCCTATTCACAAGCTATTCTATGAGGAAATGTTTATAAAATTTATTTTATTTTCATTGGTTATGTATTGATGAATGTTTTATCATCTTATAAAACACATATATATGATTTTAGTTATTTGATGGGTGATCCTATAAATATATATCCATATAATGAATTGATTAAATATGAATATCTCATTATTTAATAAGAAAGTGAACTATGAGTCAATCATGTTTTTCAAGAGACTTTGTCCCCTAAGATAGTCTTTTGAGTGAATCTTGATTATGAATATAATTCAACGAGGAGTGAAACTAATCATCTATGATAGTCATGAGAGTGATACTTCACTAATTAAATGATATTAAATTGATATCCATATTCCAAAAATTTATATATTATACCAATTTTATTCTCTCATGACTCATTTTAATTGGATACATTATGATTCATGTCTAATGAACTACCAATATTATTACTTTTAATCAAAATTTTGACCTATATTATGCATGGTATGATATTAATGTGTCATGATCATGTTCTAATACCCTTTTTCATAGGTTATTTTTATGTGATCGTTGATATAATTAATGTTTGAACTTACTATGAATTTGATCTATTCTATAATTTTGTATCATTTTATAAGGTTATGAGGAGTGGTTTTATGTATGATATGACTAAAAACGTGATTTTTATGAAGAACATTCTAAGAGATGATATAGATTTCTTTTGAAAAATATGTTTATATATATATGTTTATAAAGACACAGGACCTATACAATTTGAGTGTAGATGGTAATTTTTTTAAAATAAATATTCATCTTATATGATGTCAATTATATATATATATTACAATTATGGGTTTATATGCCTTCACTCACTATTCTAATGTTGATGTGTCTCAATACATGTTGGATAATGTTGTTCCAAATGATTATGTCTCACGTTGCACACAAGGAAATGATTATCATGGGTCGAGCATAGTGGTGATCTCATTGTGTGATTTAGTGGATGTATAGCCCCTTATTTCGGGGTTTAAAGGCTAAAGGCCTCCAGTCCAAACTGTGGGGAACTATAGAATCATTGACCAACTATAGATGAGATGTATGTATGACACCGACATTTGACTACTACAGTGTATAATTTGGGATGTCTACAGTGTAATCATAGACAATTGAGAAAATATTGTTGTAGCTATCTGGACTTATTTCAACCATCCACAATAGGATCTTGGAATTGGGTGGCCGCAACAACATATTAGTGTTGAAATCTATCCACCTATCCCATTGGAAAAATAAATGTTTTATGTGTTTGGTGGAACAATCATTACTCATTTTTATTAGTTAATTTCTAGATATGTATTATCTATAATGAAACTATAATATTACACCTATATTTGTGCTCCACCATCATAGTTAAATTATTTATCTACGTGGGTAAATGTGTTATTTGTGTTCCAAGTAAATCATTGTGACCTAACAAATCTTTTTATCATTTATTTTTCATTGTTATATTATATATATTCTTCATCTACAATCTTTTTATGTCACTATGACTACTGGTGTTTCCACAAAAACTACTTTATCCAAACACATAGAATCACTCTAGGAATGGAAGTATTACAAAGCAGTGACCTAACCCCATGAGACTATCATTAACAATCCAAAACCCACATAATGGTTGTAACCAATAATTCAAATCCAACCTTCCAAACTAAATGGAAATATTGAGTCTTCTAACCATAAAATGGAATAATAATCAACCATTAGACCACGGTAGACCATCATACAAGACCATGACCACCCTAACTCTATATACACCAAAATTATAATACATTAATGATTATTCATATTGATTAAAAATCACATTCCTTTTCATTGCCCTCTTTATCTTACATAACATTTTGTCCCAATATATTCCATGTAGAAGAAATATTTAATATTCAAATATATGATACAATCCTGATATCTAGATAGAGTATTACTGGAGTATCCTTCATTATTATATTTTTATTTCTAGTTGAAATTTTGATCATATTTCATATTAAGTAGTTATCATACTTAAATATCAAAGAATGAAAAACATATATTGAATCATGAAATATAATGCAATTAATCATTGATAAAATATGAATAATCAATCTAAAATAATGTTGTATAAGAAGCATTCAATATCCCACTTTTCTCAGAAAGAAAACTCACATCACCAATACTAAGTGAAGGTAGTAATATATTATTGTGAGAAGACATAATAGATCCCCTTTTCATAGATTGAAATGAACAACACATGACCCTAGTGAATATTATGATATTATAATTCTGAAATTAAATAGTATCCCCAGGATCCAAACCATATCTACTAAGCCTAAGTTGAGAGTATTATAAACAATTTTGGAAGGCATCGTATAATTTCTACAACGGGGATAGTTATATAGTGTTGAAGTTCTAAAATAAATTCATTATAGTTTAAAGGGAATTTGGGAAATTATTCCAATCCAAAGTGATGTTGGTAACAACATCAAATTGATTAGTTCTTGGGGGGATACAAAACGGAAGAATTAAGGGTCTATAATGGAAATTTAAGAGATTACACAACATTCCATGGAAAATTATACTCACATTGGTAGTGGAAATGATAATAAATTACCTAGATAAATGAATCCAAGTACATTCATATTGTGAAAACATAAACAAAAAATTGATGAATACAAGAGAATTTGTCATAATATTTTTATTGTCAATCCACATCATGCAACCTACCAATACCCAATATAATTATTTCGATATCCATCCCTGAAGGAAGAAGAATAATTAATGAAGAGATGATAATGGAGCCTAAAATAACAAAATAATCAATCAGGTGAACCAAAGAGTTATAGATTATTCTCAAAAATTATAAAACACCAAAAGAGAATTCATGACCGCCTACATTTTATGTGAAGCAATGGAATTCGAATAAACAACATGTTTCACCTAATATTTATAATAAAACATATATGTATGGAATAATCATATGATAGAATGAGTCACAACATTAATAGTAAGATTAAAATAGGATTTTGAGGATCACAAAAAATATGACACATTCATGATACCATTGGCTAAGTTCATTGGATGACATATATATCCACATAGAAACATTAAAATAATTGAAAACAATAAGGGAAATTCAAATAAAGTTGTAGTTCAACGAAAACCCCATAGAATGATGAATCCTACGAGGACCATACCATGGAACGGAACCAATATGTGAATCATATGAAGACCATACCATTGAATGAAACCAATATGTTTTAACAAAGTGATGACCATAATCTCAAAATGATAGAATCATATATAAGGGTTTAATAAAAAATAAGGGTTACATGGATAAGTATTACTGATATAATTATTCTTTTGGACTTTTCTAAATAAATTCCATAGAATTAGGGATTCCGAGGAAAATGCCCATGGCCATGATGCTGCCAACACCACTCACACCTTATCATGAACAATTATAGCATAACCAATAAAAATAACCTTATCATGTAAACAATGAACATTAATTGACTATGCATCATGTTGTGAGATAGTCTAAGGCTATTATATATCATTTCAATTAACCACTCATTTCACATGACATAACGTTGCACTGTGACACAACTCGTGTAGCATGAATCTCAACTCTAGTATCTCTTTCCTCCTGTTAACCTCGATTCTACCTTCAAACAGATCGTGGAACCCCTCAACATAAGAGAATATATTATGAAATGGATAGGAAAAATTGATATTGTTATAAAATATTCTTTACAAATTGAGATGCAAGACATTTTACAAAAGATGGTAATACATAATTGAATTAGATTAACTTAATTTATCAACGTGAATTGTAATGATTTCATTTATCTAAAAAAATTAGATGTATTATAGAAGGAATATATTTTAATGATATGTTAGTTTGATATATACATCCCATAATAATTTTTATATCATTTTGTAACTGATTATAAATTTAAAAAGATGAGTCAAATTCTGCAGACTTGTTTATTTATATTGGATCTATCCATATGAATGATAAATGATAATTTTGAATGGTTATATGTAGATACCATATATTCAAAAAGTATTTATTATTTAAAAATATGTCAATGGTTTTTGATTGTCTTAATAACTACTTTTACTATACTAATTTAGTTGTATTTCCCAAGCACCCACATCATATGTAAAATAGGATTGATTTATGTGGTCTACATGGGGTGAAGGTGTAATATATGCATCATCAAGAAGTTATACTAAAAATAATTAATATTTTTAAGAATAATGCTAATGTTCAACCATATATAAATATAAATAATAATATAATGAATGAAAAAAAATCATAAAAAATTAAAATGGTTGATAACTGAATATAATTGAACATTTACGCCATGATTCAGTGATGCTTTATGAATTCTATTGTTTATATATGATATAATATTTAGGTGGAGGTATTTCTTAATGTTATTTCATATAATTACAATGATAGTAATGTGTATTTATTTTAATTAAATACTAATATAATATAAAAAAATTAAAATAGTAGAGTAATTTTTATAGTAGAAGTAATGTTTTTTCAGGTTCTGAAGAAGAAACATGTTACAGAATCCATATTATATTTATGAGTTTGTAGTGAGAAATGTCTGTTTTATTTCCTGAAGTATTAAGTAAATGTTTTATATTATAGATGGTTTGAAATTAATAATTGATTCATAAATGATTAATTTAGAGTTTCATTATTTCATATGAATAGTCATATGGACAGTGATGAACTATTTACCAAGGAAATAGATTTAAATAAAAAAATTTGTACGATGGGTAAGCTATGGACAATATATCTCAATTCGAAAAATATTTACTAGAAATTATGAGCTCATACTTTATTGAAGATGTTTGGTAAATTATATCCATTGAGAATAACAACTAATATAGAATATTTATTGTATGATGATGTTCCTACAACTATAGATCATGAAGATTTCTTCTTGGAGGAATGTAAATAAAATTGTTTCCATATTTTATGTGGTAACTATTTTTTATTTTTTACAAATTTTTTTCTATTTTTTAAAATAATTTTAAGTTTCTTGTATTTGTAAGATTAATTTAATCATAAATAATTTCTAATAAATTTATTTGTTTATATTTATTATTATTTTCATAATTATCTATCATAAATGAATATATAAACATTTTTTAAATGTCTTATAAATTTGAAAAATTGAACTCAATAGTTATAAAACAGGGATATAAACGTTTACATATTCTAGAATTCACTCACAGATATGGTTGTAAAAAAATTGAAGTTGTTCATTGATAAGATGAGAAATTATATTGTATTTAGTGGAAAAATATTTAGATAATATAAGAGTTGACTCCATCATAAGATGTGGTATGTATTTCAATCACTAAATTGTTGTAAGGTGATCAAACAACAAATAGTATTTCTATATATAAATTCATTAATGAAAATTCCTCAAATATGTAATGATATTATTTATTTACAATTAAATTAGATTACATGTTTAGTTAATTTTACTATTTTTTTAGATTCAACTCATATTACTAGAATCAAACTGCTTGTAATTTAATTACTATCATTTAATGGTGGATGATGTAATGATTTAATGTCTTCATTTAACACTAACAATATATTTTGGAACTGTATATATTAATACCCATTTGATATTTATCCATAAATTGATCCTGATATATAGAAACATTATATTTCAATCATGTAGGATCTTAATTTTTGAGGTATGACAAAAAAATCCGTTAAATTTTAATGTACAATATTTATTATTTAATTTACATGAATTACATATTAAAATGTAATTTGAATTGGAAACTACAATATAACAGCAAAAATTTCAAAATATTTATACCCATGAAACATATTGCATGGATGGAATATATATAATTAATAAATTGTGATAGGGTTGAAATATAATTAAATGAAAGATTCTCCAAGAGAAAATCTAGGTGTTCACACTTCATCACCTACACTCAATCATGAAAAAATAGAAAATCAGGAGTAATAATGATAAAGTTAATTATTTTAATAAATATTAAATATTTATTTTTTTAAAATTATAATTAATATATAATAAATCCAAATATCTTTTTATGTATTCCACTATTAATTATTCTTATATAATTAAATTTTTTATAGAAATCCTTTTACTAATTTTTGGTTAATAAAATAAAAATAAATACTTAATATAAATCAATAATTTAATTATTAAAACACATACTGATTTTTCTTCTACTCAAAATAAATTTTATAATATTTTTTTTAAAAAAATCTAATAATGAACTTATCTACTTATTATTTTACATCAATTTTGAGTAATATTTTTGTAAAATAATCATTATAAATTTTTTTCTCATAACATATAATACATAAATTTGATTTCATTTTAATGTGTTATGGGTTTATTTATTTTATTGAACAAAAAAAATATTTTTTATAATTAAATGTCATAATTATTATTTATATAATTAGTTTAAGATGGATTTTAGTGCATTTTTTTAAAACTTATTTGAAGACACATTTTTTCATTCAATATACCATTAAATTTCATTACTCCTCTAATTTTATTATTTTTCAGAT
This sequence comes from Viscum album, assembly GCA_963277665.1. Lineage (NCBI taxonomy): Eukaryota > Viridiplantae > Streptophyta > Magnoliopsida > Santalales > Viscaceae > Viscum > Viscum album. Next base: position 572,503,359 of record OY728161.1, on the reverse strand, counting down.
GAGTAGGAAATAAATGAAATCCAATGTACATTTACTACTTATGGAAAGGAATTTTGGACACCACACATGGAATAGATGAACATATACAGATGAGTTAGTGGTGAGCCTGGTTGAGTGGGTACTAGAAAAGTATTTTTGATAATCATGTAATTATTTATAAATTGATAGTTTTAAGGATATAACTAAATAAAATATTTCAATATACTGGTTATATAGAAGGTTCCTTTGATGATAGGGTAAGGGAGACACATATATTAATGATTAATTATATCATCAAGTACATGAATGTAGTACTTTTGTGCATCCAATTTTTAAACCTTTGGTATACTGATTTCTTGTAAGATATGAGAGGATAATCCCAAATCTATCATTATTGGACATAGAAAATTATATTTTAAATGAATTTAGGTAATTTTTGGAAAGGGGATAGTTGGGAATAATAAATCCAAACTCTATGTAAATTTGTTATCAAGATATAAAATAGTTAGGTGGTGGGGGTATGGGTTGTGTATGTAGGCCGGCTGGAGGGTGTAACTACCTCAGAAATTGGAAGTTGTTTGATGTATGTGTGGGTAATTAAATATGGTATTTATTCATGGGAATGGTATTAGATATGTATATTTTTGGAGATTCTTCAATCAGGATGAATATCAGAAGGTTAGTCCTCGACTTAGGAGTGATGCCTTGTAGAGGATCTCCTTAAAATTCTTATTCAATTTATCCTTCCCCCGATGAATTTTTAATTGCAATACATTAAAATTATCCATCATCAATAGAAACACATTATTTTATCCCCCACTCAAGGGAATATATCATTTGGTGATCATGTTAACAGAATATATTAATGAGAGAGTGTATTTATTGAAGCTGATGAACTCAATAAATGAATCACACTCATTATCAATAGGTTATGGATTATAGATTTTTATGGAGATTAGTCAATGTATTAGAACACACTATGTTGGAAAAAGTGGAAATTGTTGTAGTAGTAAGTATAACTAGTAGTGGAGATTGTAATGTTGTAGTACAAGATTTGATGATTTGTTGTATCTTTGAGAGATCCATGAAAGTAGATCCCTGTTAAAAATAAAAATAAGTGAACCAGATAGAGGAAAAAATCATCGTTGTATATATTATTTTACACGACCATAATTGTAACTATATCCATCATTTATATAGTTAACTATAATAAGATGAATGGATTTATACATCATGGAGTGAATTTCCTAAACCTTGATGTTTGTTTCCCTGGTTAAGGGGATTTCCCATTCAATAATATCATACCTCACAATAAGTTATTTGGATTTATTAGACTCTATGTACTAATGTAGAGAAACAAATTTAGAAAAAATAACATATTATTTCTTGTTTTTATGGTATTGTTTTTTTACTTCTATCATTTCTTAATATATATGAATTTGTAGAGACCCAAAACGTGATGTACATGGACATTACATTACTTTTTCAGAATACTTAGTACATAACAAAAAACAAAACTCAAGGATTGTAATAGATTAGTGTCTTTGGAAACTCATAACGTAATCTTCTAATCTTGGTGAAATATCTACAACATCTCCCATAAAAATTTTCCCCTTTTGATTTTCTTACATAAAACATTTCTTGAAATCTTGGGGAATAGAAAACATATAAAGGGTGATATCAAATGCTCAGTAAGGGCAAGAATTGAGAAAATAAAACAAACCATATACAATTGAACATAAAAACATGAACATAATGTTTAAACATAAAAATCTTGAGCAAAAACATAAATATTGGAATTACATAAGGCAAGTATCCTAATGGAACATCAATTTTGATAAAATATAATGGGAATAAATCATGTAATTGTGGAAACCATTCATCACTTGTTATGATTTCCATAGTAGCCAGGGAATTGCTGCCAAGACATTCTTAGTGGACAAAGTCCATTTCCGAATCGAGTTCACTCCCCGTTACAGTCTTGTATCACTAAACAAGATTTACTTACCATTCCAGCTATGTCTATCTAATGAGATATAAATATTTAACCAATTCATTGGAGGGAGATATAGGACCCACCCATCTCATAATGAAATCATTCATTCGTGTGCCACAAAATCATAAATCATACATCATAGCATAACCCATGTAATAGAATGGGATTCTTAAACATCATGACATCATAATATAATCCATAAAAATTGATATCATTTCATCATAAGAAAAATAAGAACATATAAATAATGGATACATTATACTTGAAAAATAAACATATTTAATAATTTCATTTTATATGGAAAATAGTTTTGATAAAACACTTGAAATGAATTCCTGAGGAAAATATCCTTTCTTCTTCAAAATCATTTTCTCTTCACAAAATGCAATTCAATTTTAAAAGAAAACGTTTTTGTTGAAAATAATAATTAAATATTGTAGAGGAACCTTCATGAAAACGAGGCATTATGAAACTGTAAATATTCATTTTTTCCATATAAGTTAAAAATAACATTATTCTCGTACTTTTGCCGGAAAAGTCAAAAAGTACCTCGTTTTGAAAACAACAAAATATTCCTTTCATATATTTTACTAAAAACTCACTAATAGGTAAAATTGGATTTAAACAATTGTCGAACGATAGGAATAATACTACATATTTAGGAAAAATGGATGTGGATGATAAATATATCCCCAGTAAATACTTACGAATAAACAATCTCGGATAGAATGAGATTAGAAAAGTTATCCCTTACCCTATGTCTGATATGCTTCGTATGTTTCCGAACCTCCTGTATAATGATTTAAATAATGTCATTGACTTATTACAGAATCATATTCGTTGTTATGATATCATATATGGTTCACTTATGAATTTATATTACCTGTTCTTTTGTAAATTCCATGTTAAATCACCGTTTTGGGTAAAATCGTTTCATTTATCGTACGAGTTTAGACTTGTTGTTCCTTATATTATTACTTATATCCTGATTTACATAATTATATAATTTATGAAATGATTTATATATAATATATATTCCACATATAAATATATATGATAGATCGATAAATGCAATGAAATACACCGTTCATGGAGACGGTAGGCCGTACGTACGCATGAACGCTGTTTTTGTTTATTTATTGAATTGAATGGAATTTAGTAGATGACATAAATAGATATATTTATATATAAATTCAGTATCATTATTATGTCATACATTTAATTATTATTCATTATATACACTTTATAATCATTCAGGAATGGTTAACATGGAGAATGAATCTCATCGCGTCGTGGAGACGGTAGTCTGTACGTACGCACAAGCGATGATATCAGTCCCATGATCATGGAATTGTATTGAAGTGTATGTATAATATTTCAGAATCAATATCACTTTACAATAATAATATATAGTAATTTATTTACACCTTTATACCCATTCAAGTACGGTGGTGGTCGAAAACAGATTACACCACGGTGTGGAGACGGTATTTTGTACGTACGCACACGCGGGGATTTCGTTTTCCGTAGGATGGGTAGAAGGTGAAATAGGGTTGTTTCATATTTATAATAAGATATCAGTATATAATTAATAATTATGTTATTACTTTATAATGATACAACTAAAGAAGAAGAAGTAGAAGAAGAAAGAAACTTGAGAAAATCGGAAGAAGAGATTACCTCTTCTTCGACACACCTCCTTTAAGATTATTCTTAAGGAAGTAGAGTTTGTCTTTTGAGAAGACCCGAAACTCTAGAATGTTGCTAGGGAAGTGTAAAAGAGAAATTTACAGGGTTTCTCCGAGCTTCAAGGCTAAAAATGGTGTGAAGAGAAGAGGGAGGGGTGCCCATTTTATAAGCGAGGAGAGGGGCACCTTTGGAAAAACCTAAAATATTATTTTATAATAAAATCACATTCGGTTTATAATAGCTCCAAAATGATTTATTTCTAAGATAAAGTTGGTATGGGTCGAAATCCTTTCAACCAATAGATTTTAGATAGGTTTGGGTGATTATATTTACCATATCTTTTAGTTTTAACTCTTAGTTAATTAGATTGCCATTTACCATGTCACATTGTATTTTTATATTATATAGTTAATAAACATACCATATACATCCAAGAAACCCCGAATTGGTCAATTAATGATACACCTATTATTATATAAGTATCTTGGCCGAACCTTAGATTTCTAATAATATAATAATAATTAATAATATAATATATTTTTTAAAAACTATTTGATGTCAATGTTGACACTATTTGGTAATTGATTTTTGTGAAAATCACAGAAGCATGATTAGTTTGAAAAAAGTTAATTAAATAAAGAATAACATGACATATTCACCTATAAATTTAGTGGAATTCCTAAAAAGTCTCAAATTACATTTATTTGGGTATTTATAACATCAATTATGTTAATATTTCATTAATAAGATAATTACTGCATCATCATTGTTTCATAAATAAATTAAATTATATAATGTATAAAAATTATATATAAAATACCATTATGTAGGAAATCGTTTTATAATTCTAATTAATATTTATAGTTGAATTTATCTTATGTATAACCCTATTTTAAATATGATTTATTTATTAAACATTGATTTTAACTATTTTAACCCGTCAATAAATAAATTAATAATAAATGTCCTAATCTAATCCAAGTGGACCTAAACAGTCATATTTTTTTTTCTGAAGGTTGGTTTTGGTCGAATTACACCTATAAAATAGAATTTGGACACGTGTTAGGGTAATAATAATATCATTTTTACCCTTAATTACCCTATTTACTTTAAACCTTGGTAAATAAAAGTAAAAAAGTTACTATTCACCACAAATTATTTTCATCTCATTGAACCACATTTTATTCCTTGATATTTACCGTGTCTCTCGAATTTTCCAAATTCCACTCACAGAAGTGGTAAAATTACGTTTTATGTGAATTTCCAAATTCTCCCAGGAGGTGGGTAAAAGACGGTGAAAAGTTCAATGAAATTATTATATATCTAAAATTATTATAAAATGACTCCAATTAATTTCATTAAACATATATAGGTATTATGTATCAATTTTGACCTAAAATAAATTTAAATAAAATAAATTGGTATTATAAATGAAATGTCGGTTTTTAAATAGGAACCAAGTGTTTTCACTATTCATCAAAAATTGAATGTTTTCAGAAAAATACAAAAAATTCACCCTAGGATAATTTCGGTATTTCGAATACAAAAAAGAAGTCCATTTCGAATGATAAAATTTATAAAATTTCAAAAAGTGGGTATTACTATTCATAACGGCTAGTTTATATAAATATCATTGTTTAGAGAAACTCGGTATTGCGTACAACACATGCTATTGTTGAAGGTCATGATTGAGTGTAATGCAAGCCAAGTCAGGGATGCGTATATTGCAAGCTCCTTTTGTTGTATCTTACAACACAAGACATCAATGAAATTAAAAAGATTATTTTTCATAAAATCACAGGGTGTTACACTCTACCCCCCTTAAAATGAATTTTTCCATCAAAATTCTTCTAGGTTATAAATGGTTTACTACTCGAAAGTTTCTTTAATAGAGACCCACATCGTAAAAAGGAATACCAAAACTTATCTTTAAAAACTAATGTTTGAAACATAACATTTACCCAAATTAACAAATCATTGGGTTTCCATATAGGAGAACATAGGTGAAAATATTGATATGGAAGAGAAATATAACTATCATGTTCTGATGGAGAGTGTTAGGGAACATGGATATGAAAAAGCCAAAAATTAAAAAGCCATAGATTTGTGATGACTTAAGGTACCATCTGATTCATCAGATATAATGATTTATAAGGACACTAGGAATACATTTTTATGTATTCAAGATCATTTCTCTAAAGTTGAAGAATTTTAAAATTAAAAGAAATAATTACTTGATTTTGGTACAATCATACTATTGTATGTGCCTTGAACAATTTCCACATCATCTCTTCAAGAAATGAAGTTGAATTTGTCTTCCGTGAAGTGTTAACAGATCATGCGATTGAATGATAGGTCATTCCATATGTCTCAAACATAGGGTTAGAAAAAGTTATCAAATATACGTAAGTCCATATATGGTGAGGTTAATCGTATATGATTCCAAAAATGCACTTATACCTCATCTATCATAATTCTTAATATAATAAAACTAGTTTCTAATAACCAAGGACATCCTGTTGGCCAGTGGCAGGTGATAAAGGCATGTCGCACTTCGGTTGGGGGTTCGATTCCCACTAACTTGTCCGACGCAATGGGTTGTCGCCCGTTCTGCATGTTTTCCCTTTTCTTAAACTACACTATTATAAAATTCCATCAATAATATCGAAAAAAGTTCTAACCTTAAACAATACTAACTTATGTCCAACATAATTCATTCCAATCTTTAGGATTATCTAAAATACTTCTGTCCAAGCTCATAGTATATAAAAAACAATTACTAGAAATGTCATCTACCGATCATCTGAATGCCATTATTTATCCCCCATATATCATACGATATATCTTGTTTGTCACAATCCAAACATGTGAATACCTTAATAATGTATTCTCTTAAAACATAAATTACCATAGAACATTAGTGAAAACATGAATTCTATCATAATTTAACTCTTTCCACTTACCAAAATCCTAAAAATTCTATATACTCAAACCGTGATATCACATTGTCCTTACATCAGTCATTAGCTAAATAATACTATCAAAAATCTCATTATCAATTTATCCTTTATTTATGCGCATATTAGATGCTTTCCAAAAATACATGAATAAACGTTCATGGTTACCGGAACCATTCAACATATACTTTCAAAAAAATAAGGAAAAAATAGTGTAACAATCCTTAGATGTCTCATTATTCCATAGTACCATGAGATTACTTATACAACATTACTCTTGATAAATATGTAATCATTCCACTACCTTCATAAACCATTGACCGAACCTGAACAATTATTTCATCTCATATATCATTTGTAGTCTCTTCATCATCATCAACATAAATACTACCCATATGACCATGCTGATTCTCTTCATGAGACTTTCCCTTAGGGAATTGGTTTGCATAATGCCCATACATTAAACATTTAAAAGATTTAACCATTGTTGATGTCTTAGCAATACCATTATCCTTATTCATGGTGTTAACGAAACCCTTTCCTTTACACTTACTGGCTTTGTGTCCTTTTCCACACCCAAAGCATCTTTCAGTTCCTTTGAAACATTCTCCCTGATGCCTCTTACCAAAGGATTTACATGATGGAAATTGAACATTCTTTCCTCTAAGATCATCCTAAAACTCCATCTTTCTCTTATTAACTGAGTCAGGAAACTTACCAAAGTTGAGATTATTAATCATATTATGAGATTTCTGATTAGGCATAGTAACGATATGTGGACCTCCAGATCAAATTTCATTTGGTTGATCATAAAGAATATCATTCCATTGTCCACCATATCCTCCATTATCGTGAATCTTCCTGTTTCCAGCCATTTTCTAAAATCCAAAAAGAATAGTCTGAGAGGAAAAAATCATTCTAGGAAAACAACATAATAAAGGGAGAGTACCTTCAATATCTAACATCTTTGTTTTAATTCTAATATCGTTATCATAATACTAGGACTATAACCTATACTTATACTTAACCTTAGGGAAATCCCTAGAAATACCTTAGAAATATTACTAGGGATCTCACTAATTTTCTCACATCCAAGTTTCCAAAGGTTAACTAAACCGAACCTCCGATACCAACTGTAGAGACCCAAAGCTTGACGTAAATGGAAATTACATTACTTTTTCATAATACTTAGTACATAACAAAAAACAAAACTCATGGATCTTAATAGTTTAAGGCCTTTGGAAACTCGGAACGTAATCTTCTAATCATGGTGAAAGATCTTCAACATCTCCCATAAAGATCTTCTCCTTTTGGTTTTCTTACATAAAACCTTTCTTGAAATCCTGGGGAAAAGAAAACATATAAAGGGTGAGCTGAAATGTTCAGTAAGGGAAAGCATGGAGAAAATAAAACAAATCGCATACAATTGAACTGAAAAACCTGAACATAATGTTTAATCATCAAAATATTGAGGAAAGACATAAATCTTGGAAGTACATAAGTCATGTACCATAATGGATCATCAATATTGATAAAATAGCATTGGAATAAATAATGTAATTGTGGCTACCATTCCGAAATTGTTATGATTTCCATAGTAGCCAAGGCATTGCTGCCAAGACCATCTTAGTGGACAAAGTCCCTTTCTGAATCGAGTTCACTCCTCGTTCCAGTCCTGTATCACTGAACCAGATTAACAAAACATTCCAGCCATGTCTATCTCATGAGATATAAATCTTTACCCAATGTGTTGGAGGTAGATATAGGTCCCACCCATCTCATAATGAAATCATTTCGTCGTGTGCCACAAAATCGTAAATCATACATCATAGCATAACCCATGTAATAGAATGGGATTCAAAAACATCATGACATCATAACATAATCCATAAAAAATTGATATCATTTCATCATAAGAAAAATAAAACCATATAAATAATGGATACATTATAGTTGAAACATAAAAATATTAAACAATTTCATTTTAGATGGAAAATTGTTTTGATAAAACACTTGAACTGAATTCCTAAGGAAAATGTCCTTTCTTCTTCAAAATCATTTTCTTTTTAGAAAATGTCACAGAATTTTTGAAGAAAAGGATTTGGTTGAAAATAATCATGCAATATTGTATAGGATTATTCATCAAAATGAGGCACTATGAAACTGTAAAAATCCGTTTTTTCCATATAGGTTAAAAATAACATTATTCTCGTACTTTTGCCAGAAAAGTCAAAATGTACCTTTTTTTGAAAACGACAAAAGATTCCTTTCATATCTTTTACTAAAAACTCAGCAATAGGTAAAATTGGATTTAAAAAATTGTAGGAGTATAGGAATAATATTACATGTTGAGGAAACATGGATGTGGATGATAAATATATCCCCAGTAAATACTTACAAATAAACAATCCAAGATTAAATGAGATTAGAAAAGTTATCCCTTACCTTATGTATGATATGCTTCGTTTGTTTCTGAATCTCCTATATAATGATTTAAATAATGTCATTTACTTATTACAGAATCATATTCATTGTTATGAAATCATATATGGTTCACTTATGACTTTATATTACCTGTTCTTTTGTAAATTCTATGTTAAAGCACCGTTTTGGGAAAAATGGTTTCATTTATCCTACGAGTTTTGACTTATTGTTCTTGATATTATTACTTATATATTGATTTACATAATTCCAGAATGTAAAAAATGATTTATATATAATATATATTCAAAATATAAATATATTTGATAGATCGATAAATGGAACAAAATACACCGTTCATGGAGACGGTTGGTCGTACGTATGCATGAACACTGTTTTCGTTTCCTTATTGAATTGAATGGAATTAAATAGATGAAATACATATATATATATATATATATAAATAAATCTAGTATCACTATTATGTCATATATTTCATTATTATTCATTATATATAATTTATAATAATTCATGGATGGTTAACATGGAGAATCAATCTCATCGCATCGTGGAGGCGGTAGTCCGTACCTACGCACGAGCGATGATATCATTACCATGATTGTGGATTTGTATTGAAGTGTATGTATAATATTTAAGAATCAATATCACTTTACAATAATCATATATAGTAATTTATTTACACCATTATACCCATCAAATTAAGGTGGTGGTCGAAAAAAGATTACACCACGGCGTGGATACGGTATTCCGTACGTACGCACGCACAGTGATTTCGCTTTCCCTAGGATGGATAGAAGGTGAAATAGGGTTTTTTCATATTTATAATAACATATCAATATATAATTAATACTGATGTTATTACTTTATAATGATACAACTAAAGAAGAAGAAGTATAAGAAGAAAGAAACTTGAGAAAATCGGAAGAAGATATTACCTCTTCTTCGACGCACCTCATTTAAGCTTCCTCTTAAAGAACTAGAGTTGGACTTTTGAGAAGAACGGAACCTCTAGAATTTTTCTAGAGAAGTGGAGAAGAGAAATGGTAATGGTTTGGCCATGATTAAAGGCTCAAAAGGATGTGAAGAGAAGAGGGAAGGGGTGCCCTTTTTATAAGGGAGGAGAGGGGCACCTTTAGAAAATCTCAAAATATTATTTTATAATAGAGTCACATTCGGTTTATAATAGCTCCAAAATGATTTATTAAGAATATAAAGTGGGGATGGGTCGAAATAATTTCAACCAATAGATTTTAGACATGTTTGGGTCATTATATAAACCTTATATTTTAGTTTTAACTCTTAGTTAATTAGATTGACATTTACCATCTCACTTTGTATTTTTATATTATATAGTTAATAAACATACCATATACATCCAAGCGACCCCCAAGTAATCCATTAATGTTACACATATAATGATATAATTATCCTGGCCGAACGGTATATTTTTAGGAATATAATAACAATTAATAATATAATATGTTTTTTAAAAACTATTTGACGTCAATTTTGACACTATTTGGTAATATATTTTTGTGAAAATAATAACAGCATGATTAGTTCTAAAAAAGATAATTAAATAAATAACAACATGTCATATTAACCTAGAAAATTAGTGGATTTCATAAAAAGTCTCAAATTACATTTATTTGGGTACTTAAAACATCAATTATGTTAATATTTCATTAATATGATAATTACTTCATCTTATTTGTGTCATTAATAAATTAAATTATTTAATGTATAAAAATTATAAATAAAGTAAAATTATGTAGGAAATCGTTTTAGATTTCTAATGAATATTTATAATCGAATTTATCTTATGTATAACCCTATATTAAAAATGATTTATTTATTGAACATTGATTTTAACTATTTTAACCCTTCTTAAATTAAATTAATAATAAAGGTCCTAATCTAATCCATGTGGACTTAAATGGTCATATTTTATTCCTAAGGTTGTTATCGTTTGAACTACACTTATCCAATAGAATTAGGACATGTGTAAGGGTAATAATAATAACATTTTTACCCTTAATTACCGTATTTACTTTTAACTGTGGTAAATAAAAGTAAAAAGATACTATTCCCCAAAAATTATTTTCATCCCATTGAACTACATATTTGTCCTTCATATTAACTGTGTCTCTCGGATTTTTGAAATTCCACTCGTAGAAGTTGTAAAATTATGATTTATGTGAATTTCCAAATTATCCTAGGAGGTGGGTAAAAGACGGTGAAAAGTTCAATAAAATTTTTATATATCTAAAATTATTATAAAATGCCTCCAATGAATTAGATTGAACTTATACAGGTACTATTTATCAATTTTTACCTAAAATAAATTTAAATTAAATTAATAAATATTTAAATAAAAATTCGGTTTTTAAATTATATCCCAGTGTTTTCACTATTCATCAAAAATTTAATGTTTTCAGAAAAATACCAAAAATTTACGCTAGGTTAATTTTGATATTCCAAATCCAAAAATGAATTCCATTTCGAAAGATAAAATTTATAAAATTTTAAAAAGTGGGTATTACTATTCATACTGACTAGTTTATATAACATATCGTTGTTTAGCGAAACTCGGTATTGCGTACAACACACGCTATCATGGAAGGTCGTGATTGTGTGTATTGGAAGTCAAGTTAGGGATGCATGTAGTGCAATCTCTTTTTGTTGTACCGTACAACACAAGATATCAATGAAATTAAAAAGAATATTTTTCATAAAATCTCAGGGTATTACAACTCTACTAAAAATATGAAAAAGTGGTGAGACATTTTATATACATATATTTTAAAAACATAGTAGTAGAGTCCACTATGAAATATATTACAATGTTTTGGAGAAATGATAGATAATTGTCATCAAAACCACCTATTAATTAAAAAATTACTAATTTTTTTTCATACTTTTAGTTTTTTTAAATCACAAACACATTCTTAATAATTACATTATTAAGTTGTTAAGTACAATGTGTTTTATAATGTTTTTGTAGATAACATAAATCATTTAACATACATAAGTTAGTTTCAAGTATGGATACTGTAGTGGGACTAGAGGGGTGAATAGATTAGAGTAATACTTTTAAGAACATAAATTAATAAATTAAAAAAATTGTCTTAATTAATTATTAACGCTAATTAGAAATACGAAAATTAAATAATTCAAGGTTGATCGTTATATTAGATTGGTCCAATGTGTTCCTAATATACTCCTATACTTTTCTACTATGTTAGAGATACACATTAAAAAATGATGAATTTTTATTGGGAATCATAACCCAATTATAGAATCATTTTCTATGGATGGATCCCTATGAATTTTACTATTTTATGGGGAGTCACATCACATTAAAACGAACTTTATACATTGTGAGTCTGAACATGTAATTTTTTGACTTCATATAGAAGGAGTCACAACTATTAGAAGCTGATTTTGGAATCTAGGAATCACAAATTAATGGAAAAATAAAAAAATAATACTTCTGTGTGTAAAATATGAATAGAAAAATAAAAACTATAGCATAGAAATGTGAAATGGTGTTACAGACTCAAAAACTGGAAAAGAGAAGATAATTAATAAATGAACTGGTTTTATTTCATGATATTTGGATTAGAATTTTTTTTCAAGTTAGTTTTAGTCTATGTATGATTAATTCATCATTTGATAGAATTTCAGGGTAATCATGTGGAGAAACACACAGTCTATGGCATGTAAAGAAGGTTGAAAAGTTCATAGTGTGTCAATGATGTTATCCCCTGGTGTTGTTTTGTATTTTTATATATTTATATCCTAAAATAGATAAATATATATAGAATAGATACTAAGTATATGTATCTTCTTTTATTCCGTAGGGAATTCAAAATATATAATGTCAATAGATTTTATAAATATCTCAAAAAAATTCCAACAGTCTTTCCTATGTAAAATTATAAAATGAATTTTAAATAAAATAATTTAAAATGATTAGAATAAGTCTTCCAGTAATATAACCAGAATAATAATATCATTTAATTATTATAAAAATCTAGTTTAAATCTATTCAAACCTCTTTAATGTGAGTAAAAATAGTTCAAGGAAACAAGACACACAAAAAAAGGAAGTCCAAATATTTTAAATTAATCTTTCTTGTGACCACTAAAATTGTATGAAAAAGGAATTAAAGTAATTTAATAAGTTTTCTCTTCAAATATTTAACCAAAATCCTCAATATATCATTGATCATAACCCATAAATTTAATTTGAGATTATCCGGTAGAAAAACTACTAAAAATAATCCATAAATATGTGCTGAAAATTAATGTTCATCTTTAAGGAACAAAACGAAAGCTGTATAGTAGGGTAAAAATAGTAGGTAACATTAATGTAGGGTACATGAATGTTGGGTGAAAAATATTATGGTACAAAAAAGGGAACATGTTAGTAGGATACATGAATATTTTGGACACGAAAGAAGGTTACATGAATATAGTGTACAATAATGTAGGGTAAACTACACAATTATGTTACATAAAAGTAGTGTGTGGTTCACTAAAAATGAAGGATTTCTAGACCATACATTTCTCTATTATGATTATAGGATTTTGTAACCATATATTTCACTATTTTGAATGTTGGTTTACTGAACCATATTGTGTATAATTTTGAATGTATAGATATCAAAGCATACATTACACTATTCACAGAGTAGCATTGTCGAACCATGCTTTAAACTATTTATTTTTTCATTGATGAACAATTTTTTTTGAAAAAAATGGACATTATACTTTAAAAAAATACAACAAAATGTTTATCTATCCTAATATAATATTAAAAAATTGATCATGAATAATTTTTACTATAAAATGTTATTAGATATTCAAATAATCATGGATCAAATAAATCCAACTTCTATTATTCCTGAAATTATATAAAATAGAAGAATAAACATTTAGGAAATGATGTAACTTTGAAACACCATTGTAGAACATTAAATAATTAAATTACAATCGAAACAACCTTTTTATACATAAATGTATCATAATGGAATCATGATAAACATGTTTTATTTATAAAAAATCAAGATTCAAGTGAATCAGATATTTGCAGAACATGAAATAAATTAGGTACTATAACGTTTCAAAACTATAGAGTGTAGTGTTTCATAAAACTAGATCATCAACTTCATTCAATTATTTAGAGTACTAGAAAATGATGTTCTTACTTCATAATAAAATAATTAAAAGTAGATAAATACCATATCTACACAATGTGATTAGAATGAAATAAACTTAAATACTATGGATTGGGATATCATTAATAAACTGAGGAATATTAAAAAGTTTTTTATATGAAATATAATATGAGACGAAAAATAAAATTAATGTTCAGAAATAAATGGTAACATTATAGATAAATAATTAATCATTTCTGTAATTTAATAAAACAGAGATATACATTTTATATTTCATATGATGTAGGAATTATTAAATTCCAATATCCACAAAATATGTTATAATTAGAAATATAGATAAGACTAATTATAAAATGTCACATGTAATCAATCAATGGGTAATGTATAATGTGAAAAAATGTATAATAAAATGTAATCATTCCAAAGAAAACATGATCATGAAAAAAGTATACCTATCATTGATTAATTGAAAAAAATCATTTAAACAATATGAAGACAATCTTTAGAAAACATTTAAATAAATTTTATTTCATTCATTTTGTAAATAATCCAAAATATAAAACTCATAAAAAACTCTCCAAAAAAATTATTAAAAAAATGATAAAATTTAAACATACCAAGATAGTATTTTAATCAAAATGAGTGTACTCTAAAGGGTTTTTTAAATATATTATTAATGATTTTTATATGGTAAAAATTCTAAAAAATATCACCCCTGTTCATATAATGTATAATATAATGAAATATAAAACCAATTTTTTTTCTAGATTATTGTAAGTGGGTTTTAGAAATAGAAATTTTTGAAGAATTATCCCAATAAATATAAAGTTTATCATGATAAATATAAAGACAACATATGGGTTTCCTATTCCATAAACATTTAGAAAAAACTAATGGATGTAGAGATATACTTAGATTCTTCAATTGATAAGAAAATGTATATTTCTTTCATATATGACTTGGAAATTATAATTTTTCTCGGAAAATTCCACATACCTGATGTGATTTTTCAGTCAATTCTACATCCCCTAAAATCAATGAATGAATAAGAATTTAAATCCATTCAAATGTTTTTTGAATGAAATAAACCAGAATCTTGAGTTTCATTAACATATCATATTATTCTTTTTATAACCAGAATATGGATTTATTTAAGATCGTCTTGAAATATAGAACATAAGGAAACAATTAACATGATATTAGTACTAGATGAAATTAAATACTTCATGATACCTATCATTACTCTATAAAAAATAATATTGTTGTATTTTACAGATAAAAAAATATATAATTTACGATTATTACCCATATAAGTTTTCATAGATTTATAGGAATGGAGACCAAATCATTATCTAACTCTTTAACATATATAGATTTATTAAGAAAAATTCCATATCTCATATAGTAAATTTTATATCCAAGAAACAATTTTAATAATATCATTAAACTCATTTAAAACATAGAATACATCAAATTAGAAAAAAAATAAAATGTATTTCCCTATAGAATCAAAAAAATATATTATAAACATCGATGAAAACAATTATTATAAAAAAATTATTTTAAAAAATATGTTGGATCAACGTAGCCTTTCCTGAATGAATTTTTTTATATAAAAAATTAAAATTATTCATACCTAGATTGAGGTTCTTTTTTATCAACATACAATTATTTATATAATTTTAAAAAAACAACATCGAATTTATCACTTTCAAAACTAGGTAATAGAAAAACATAAACAACTTCAGTTATAAAATTATTTGTGATGGAATGTTTTAGATCCATTTGATATAAAATAAATTCATGAAAACATGTTAGAGATAATAATAATATATTCTCCACTAACCAAAAATCTAATGAAAATGAATCTTGAATGTATTTAAATTATTTTTGAGAGTCTCCTATAGAAATTGGTCTGGATTTGTTTTTGACAACCTCTCCATACTCATCCCTCTTGTTTCTAAAGATCAACATAGTTCCAATCACCTTCTTAAACTAATTCTATTATCCAAAAGCCTTAACATTATTTATAAAACATTGAGTTAATAACTATTCTATAACAATATTTCTATTTTCATCTTTGAAATCATCATTAATGTTAATTAAAAATAGTAATAGTATATTTGGACCAAAAATTAAAATCCATGTATATAGTTTTCATTCCTAAATCAATATTTACATGCAAATGTTTAATATGATGATCATTGTGAACCTTTAATGATTATGGATTAGGTTTAGTAGAGTTAGGCCTCCTCACAATTTATTAATCATTATCTGGAGGATTTTCTTCATCGAAATTAAAATAATTGAATTCATCGTAAATAACAGTAGAATCCGAATTAATGTAAAAATTATTTTCATCAAACATAATGTTAATAGATTAATCAATGACTACAGTTATTTTATTATATACTCTATAAGATGTAATATTTATGTAATATCTAAGGAAATACTTTCTTCACGATTATTATCAAATTTATCTAAATTTTAAATTGAATTTAAAATAAAAAATTCCACCAAAAAATATAAAATAATAAAGTTCAAGATTATTATTTTTAAATAATTAATAATTTTTTATCCTTAATAGTTGTCTAATATGAATTATAATTATAATATATTTAGAAGAAAAAACAACATAAGACCAAAATTATTTATTCTAATTTTATTCAGTTAATAATGTTTGAACAATTTCAATAAGTGTACAATATTTCCATTCCATGACACCATTTATCAGTGGTGTTCTAGGAGAAGAAATAATTTAATTATAACAGTTATATTCACTTAAAGTTTCTATAATATATGTTACTATATTCACCTACATGATCATGATGAATATAAAAATTCATACAATAATTCTTTTGTTGTTGTAATATTAACAAAGTAGTTAATCATGATAAAGAATAATTTATTTGAGCAATAAATTATTCCCATTTAAATATAATAAAATTTTCAATAATGACAATTGAGTGGGGGATAAATAAATCAATTTGGAATAAATTTAAATAAATATTCGAATTTATCTGATTGAAGGGTCTAAATGAAATTTGTTATTGCATCCCATTCATTCTATGGTCAAAAACAAGATACTGGTATTTCTTTGAAGAAGGTATTTTTAAACCCTTGATAGGTTTTGAGAGCTTATGTAACATTATAGAAATATATATAAACAAAAACTCTATGCAAATAGATGATGTCATTCCGTAAAACATTAAAACAAATTACATGTTGAACAATTACATAATTGAAATCAATAATATACAAATTATCTTTTCTATTAGTATAAAATAATAATTAATAGTCGTTGAATACTAGGAATACATCATTTATAATTTTAACATCATTTCCATTATCACATAATTTTTATATATTAATTAAATTATGTTTTATGCCATCAATATATATATAATTCTAAATAGTGGTAGGGTTTGAAATTAAAATGATACCAAAACCTTTTACTTTAGAAATGGAATTGTATCAGAATTTAACAATGCCTCGTTTACATTTGATATATGAGTTAAAATTTGATCGTTACTAGTCATTTGTCTAGATCATTTGTTGTCTATGTAATATATTACATTCATTAGATATCCAAGAGGTTTCTCATACAAAAATCAATTACATGACAATTTTGAATCCCATGGAATATTGGGTCTAGTGGGATTAGTTATACAATTTTTAAAAACCCACAAAAAATTTATAACCAGAATTTTTTTTAGGAAAAGCAACATTATTTCCTAAATTTTCATTCAAATTTTCATCATATTTCAAATTTTCATAAAATATAGAATGATATGTAGAAGAAGTGTTTCTATATTTTTCAGTATAATATAAAATTATATTATTTTTAGATAAATGTTAATAATTGATTTATTTATGAGTATTATATAAATTAGAATATTAGAAAATATCATTTCATGATAGTTTAATTTCATCATGTAATTCTAAAATATTTAGATTATCAGAATCAAAGCAAGAATCAGAACATCCAGAATAAAAACTAGAATTACAAATATTATTTAGTGATTCGATGAAGCACCAGTTAGCAAATTATTTTTCTTTTCTATATCATTCAGTAGAATTATATTCGTTAATAAAACATCATATTTTATTAAATCCCTTTATATCCTTATTTCAGTATTTGTATATATTTATTATTTTAGGACAATCTGGTTTTATTTGATGTTTCCTTCAACATTTATAATAGGATAAATCATAAGCATTTAATTTTTTAGATCCATTATTATCTCATCCATTTTTTTTATTTTTCACGGTTTATTCTGAACTATACATTCAATCCTATTTTTGTAATTATTTTTTAAACACTTGTTACAATCAGATCCATATCTTCTTTTCCACTATCATACAAATCAGAATCAGAAGAGTCAGAAAAATAAAAATTCAAAGATTTAAATATGACACCTTTTCTTTTTTTGATCTCCTCATCAGGCATGATATTCAGCTCTTATTCATATTATATAATTTATCCAATAAATTCATCAACTATGTTCTCTTTAAAAAGACCTATTTCATTTATGGTATCCATTTTTTCATTTATTTTCATTGGTAAAGCTCATATAACTCCTTCAACCTGTACTCGGTTAAAAAATATTCATGTGAATTCATTCAATTAAAAATTCATGTTAATATGTGGAATATTTGTTTTACTATTTCATATTGACCCATCATAATGTATTTATACTCATTACATTGTATTCAATGTTTTATTCATTTTATTTCTTCAGAGCCACGGTGAGTGACATGAAGAATCTTTCTCATTTCATGAGCTATCTTACATGTATCTAAATGACAAAAACTATTTCTATTAATTTTAAAATATAAAATATTTAAACATTACCATTTTAAAAATATCTAAAAGAATCATTTCAATTTAGTGTATCTAGGACAACTTCAAGAAATGTGTATGATTTTGATATGATAGACTAGTGCTCAATACTAAAAATTTTATTTTTGTATCCATTTGGGTTCTCTAGTATCATAGTTATTTGCATCAATGTGATTTGTCTTTTAAGGAATCTAAGAAAAATTTGAGATCACACTTTCTATATTATAAAAAAAAATTATTTATATTGTGAGGACTATGAATCCATTAGTATAATTAAATAAAAAAGCAGAATATAAAGTGGGATTGACTGATTACAAATAGAAAAAACATGGATAGAGATTTAAATGAATCACAAAAGATTATAATCTACCATTTCTATTATATAAAGGAGTAGCCTCTCATGCTAATTGATAGTTCCCAATAGGTATATGAATTCTAGTTTAGAGGGGTTGAATATTCTAGGTTAAATAATATGATAAATGATTTAATTAATTAAACTAATTATCAAATTTAATTATGATGTTTAATTATCAGTGGAAAAATAAAATAAATCAAGGATGTTTTTATGGTAGTTTTTTTCGATGTTATCCTACTCTACTCTTTCACCCCTCTACTTGGTGAGAGATACATGCACAATAAAAATTATTTTTGAAATGGAATCATATACAAATTATAGATTCATATTCTATTGGATGGAAAAACATAACAAGAGCTTCTTCAGGGGGAGTCAGAACCCTTACAACAAAACGTTAGATTCTAGGTGTCATAACACCATAAATAATATCCTTAGATAGAGAGTTTCATAACCCTTGGAACCAGACATTAGAATCCGAGAGTCAAAACATGAGGAATGAAACTAAATAATTATTTTTTGTGTAAAATCATAAAGATAATAGTAGACATTGTGTGTTAAATATGGGAAATAGTGTTACAGACTCAGACAACATTCAAGAGAATATAAATAATGAATGAACTAGTATTTATTCTTTAGATTTCTATTAGTATGTCTCATTAGTGAAATTTTAGATGAAACACGAGTAATTACGAATATGAAAGAATATATAGGTAAGGAAATTGAGTATCCCATAATCATCAGTTTGTATTAAATATTAAAAATTTCACAATGTGACGAATATCATATCCACTATTGATATTGTCTACTATTTTATATATTTAACAAACAAGATTGAATGATCTATATATAGAATATTTTCAATAGTTGTTGTAGTTACACTACCTTCAGATATTCAAAATACCATGAATCAATGGAATTCATAAATATCACTATAAAAATCATATCATAGTGTATTATTAATTCCAAAATAAAAAATCATCGATAAATCAATTTAAAATAATTATAATAACTATTCAAAAATTCTCAATAATAAAAATAGAATTTCATTGTTTTAAAAATATTTTTTAAATCCATTAATAAATATTTAAACATTGTCATAATAGTTTCTGAAATGTAGAAGACTAATTTTAATTTATGATCAATGATTTAAATTGAAATTATATTTTGACATATTACTTTATTGGGAATGATGTTAAAATAGGTTACTAATCTTTCACTTTAAATATTTCATCAAATCATAAAAATATATTCTATAAAAATCCTTTTATTTAATCTATATTTATCCTATAGAAGTACATCGGAAAAAATTTCATATACTAATATGAAGAAGATTAGTGTTCTGAATAAAATTTTAAAGTGGTAACAACAATATAGGGTACACTATAGTAGGGTATAGGAATAGAGGGTACACTAATCAATGTTACATAGATGTAGGGTACAAAATTAATGGTAAAATAATATAGGTTACACAAAATTATGGTATATTATAGTTGATTACATTCTAAATTATAGTACAATAAATGAGAACAATGTTCATAAAAAAAGATAGGTTTTCGAACCATACATTGTAATGTTCCGAATATAGGGTTTTTGAACCATACATTGAGAAGATTTAAAAGTAATGATGTAGAACCCTACATTTCACTTTTATAAAAATAGTTCTATGTAACCATACATTGATCTTTTCATAAAGTATGGTAGTTGAACCATACATTGCACTGTCTTTAAATAATATTTTTAGAAACATTCTTTTTGAAAATCTTGATGGCATGCAGTAATAAATTTAAATGAATTTTTGAAGGATCTAAAAAGTAAATTAAGCATTTAGTCATGAATAAATAATTTAAAAAATCATATTATCATTTAAATTAATAGTTTATCAAATAAATTTGACTTCTACTAATCATGAAATTATCAACAAACAAAATCATCAACATAATGGAAAAATTTCTACTGTGAAGCATCATTACAGAAATTCAGATAATTTAATGGCCATATAATTTTTATTTATAGACTTTGATGCAAAATAATTAAATCATGTTTCATGAAAATTTGATATCTTCATTACATGATAAAATTAAATACATTAAAATTTTATAATTTCAGAATATACTATTATAAAAACATTAGAAACAACTTCGTTTAATTTTTTAGAGCACTTGAAAAACATTTCAGTCATTCGAATAAATAATTTAAATTCAGATATATTTATTTTCTATATAGTGTGAATATAATGAAAAAAATCCATCCATTTTTTATTGAGGTATAATAAAAAAATTAGTAAAAAATATTATATTTTTTTAATGAAAATAGTATTTTATACTAGAAATAAGAATCATGTTTGTGCGTAAATTTGATCTTGAAAGACAAATAATTATTACTCTTCATAAATTAAGAAAATAGAGATATATTTTTTCAATCATTTAATGTAGGAATGTTTTAATTTATATCCTTATACATGAAGTTATAACTGAAAATATAGAAATTAATAAAACTAAAATTCCCAATGAAAAAAAATCATAAAGGGTTTATTATATTGAAAAAATTAATAATCAAATGTAATAAATCAACTGAAAACATGAAAATTCACAATAATCATATAATAAGGTCTAAAATAATATCTTTTTAAATTTATATCTCTTAAATACAGTAGTTTTAATGAGTGTGGATCTAATGCATCAGAATCACCATTTTCATACAACTGGTGTAAAACATTCTCTTGTCTATAGTACTGACAAAAGCCATCACCATCAGACTATCATTGAGATTGATTCATTCAAACATATACATTTTATGATATTCATATTTTTATTTATAAGGAAGTTAATCACACTGAATTTAGTTTATAACCAGAATATGGAAAAATAATATCTATTCTAATTGAATTCCTTTAACACTATATGGTGTAATTCAATAAGATATATGAGATTTTTTCAGTAAAATCCTTATGATCTATGATGTTCCAATTTCCCCTGATGTCATGAAAAACAAAGAGAAAATATGATTTTTGGGTGATGAGGATGAACATTTGAGGTATGCCTATAAATACCAAACCATTCAATGAGAATGGAGATGATCTATTTCATTTTCTAATTTATCATTCTAAGAGATCTATGGATATTTGATATCATGATCTTCTAGTTCATAGTATACATAAATGATTAGAATTTTGTATTTATATGAAATGCATGTACAGTTTTATATTCAAAATCCTTTTCATTGTAATCATGAATCATATATGAGATTACTATTGAGGTATAATAGGTTTAGCGAGATGGTGACTCTGATCATCTGATAAAAGGATTGTTGGGATAACATGTTTGAGCTGATTCGTCAGATTGAGTGCTATTGTCGCTTGGAAGACTGATCAAATCCGATCATCATATAGATGGATTCTGGGAAAAGATGAATGTTCTGATCATCATATCGAGGGTATTACCTATAGAGGAATGACTAAATAATTACATGTATAATACAAGAAATTCCATTTTCCATGGTTTTTGGCTATCTTACTCTTATGGTTAAAATATATATTTTTTAAATCGATGTAAGTCATTCATAAATTGTTTATATTGTGTTACTTATTTCATTCAAGTTTTATATTATTTTGTTCTTGTTTGTAATAGTGTACTCATATCAATTCTAAATATGATAAACAATGTTTTTACTATTAATCATATCTACTATGAATCCAAAATACTCTGATATATTCATATCTATTCATATATAATATGTATACTATGAAATTATAGAAACTAATCATGATTATTGTGCTCTAATTTAATCGAACATAGGGCCATTTCCATTTATGATAATATGGTTGTGATTTTTTTAAACCCTTTTAAACTGATTTTTTTTAAAACTAATATTAAACCCACTATTGTAATAGATCAATCAAGAAAATATTCATGTTATCATAAAATCAATATAACTAACATTTATATCCATCATTTAGTTTTAGAGCATTATTACACTACTCAACAAATTTATGAGTTTTTTATATTTTACAATTCAATGTTTATTAATTTTTTCTATAAATTTTTATATAATCTCCTATTACAATTACATGTATTTTGGAAAATAATATCTTATTTAAGAGATGAGAGGTT
Organism: Viscum album; assembly: GCA_963277665.1. NCBI lineage: Eukaryota > Viridiplantae > Streptophyta > Magnoliopsida > Santalales > Viscaceae > Viscum > Viscum album. The sequence continues at coordinate 572,479,807 of OY728161.1, read as the reverse complement.
TAAATATCAAATCTATAGATATTATCAATCCCCAAAAACCACCATGTTAATATGGTACTAGATATGAATACTAGGGGGGATAGAATGACATTTATTTCTATTAACAAATGTGTTGATAATTTCGTGAGACTGACTAGATTATACAAATACATGATAAGTAAATGAAATATTTTTCAAATAAATAGATTCAAATTATGTAATGAACTATAAAGTTAGATATACATCATTATGCTCAATAAAAAGAGGTATCTAGAGACAAATATCATCAACTGTAGATGAAAATGTATTTGAGAAAATATAGAGCTTACACTCATTATAACATCAAATATTATTTAAATTAGATGTGTAATACTAAGATATTATTATCCAAATATTATGTTTTTACCTAGATAATTTGATTCTAAGATGAATCAATGAATTATAACTATTATATATATTTTATAATCCCTTAGAGAGAATCTTTTAGATTATGATATACTTGTTGTCTATTTCATTTTTTTAATTACCAACTAATGGAAAATGAAGATGACTAATTGGGATTATACAAGGAAGTAAACTAATCATTCATGGTATGATTTGATTGGTACTGTCATGTAGTATGAGGGTTGATTAAAAAGATATTGTTAAATTGTTAAGAAAATGAGTGATGTTTTTCTATCAATAATAGTACAATTCTTACCAATGAATATACATCGGAAAAGATATTAAATATTCAAGAAAGAAAATATTATTATCCAATATAATTCTCGCACTGCTGAAGAATACAAAAATTAACTATTTATTCCTTTTATATGGATTAATAATATATTAGGCAAGAAATATTTTTTGTGTTGATATATGGAATATTACATGGTGAGTAATTACATGAATGATTCTGAAGTCACCTGTTTTGAATGTATGAATGATAAATACATCAGACATGATTGTATAATGTTTAAAATGAATTATTGAAAACAAATGATTTGTAATATAAATCATAAAAATAATTTTTTGTCTAGAATAAGGAATTTTATAAAATCTAATTACACATGGAGTTCTAGTGGTGGAGATTTTTTAAATAATACTTCTAAAAATGAATTTTCTAGATATAGGAACATAGGTCATATTTCTAGAATTCCTAAGGAAAATAATTATCTTATGTATCATGTATGAATTACTGAGAACATACCAAATTTATCATCAAATGAAAATTATCCGAATTATGAAAATGATAAAAATTATACATCCTCATATGAATAATCAGACTTATTTGGTGAGGATAATACATTACCGTCAATTGATGCGTTTTTTAGTATTCAAAATTACATAAAATGAATATAATAATGTTTGTATAAAACATGATAAATAAATTGGAAATTTTCTTAAAGATCATTCAAGGATTTATTTATTCACTGAAGAAGTATTAGATGATGCAAATGTTCATTATAAGGGTATTTTAAAAAAGGGTATTCTTTTTAAGAATTTTAAATATGTTATTTCCAAGAGAAATATTTTAGAAAAAAACATATATATAGAGCTATATTATATAGGATAATGAATTATGTGTTAATCTAAAATCATAAATACATTCATTCAATAAAATTTTATAAAACATTTCTACTGGTAATGATATTTTTTATAGAATTTACAAACAAATATGATCTCATTCTAATACTTCCAAAACTAGTTATATATATATAAATTATGTGCAGTGAAAATTATTTTCATCAGAATGATCTTCATTTGTATCCATGTTTTAAAGAAGTTGTTATTTGGAAAATAATTTTTCTCTTAATAATGTTAAAAATCTAGGATTCCATAATGTATACTTTTCTAAATAGATTTTGATTCCTAATGTTTTTTTGACAATACTAGACCAAATATGGTTTGAGTGCTAAAAATATAATTTAATTATTTTTAGAAAATATATTATTATCTAAAATATTACATATTATATGTATTGTGGGTTTTCTAAGCACATGAATTATAAAAAATTTTCATAAAATTATTGTAAATATGAAAGGTGGAAAATTATCTTTCCGAGATAATTTTTTGGATAGATTATCAAGAATAGTTATAATCATTTATCTGGGTAAATAAATAATTTCTAATTATTTGTTTATTAATGTCCATTACCATAATATTACAAGCATAAATAAATTTTGTGAAGAATGTTACCTTTTGAACTTTGGGAATGAAAATTGTTTTGAAATCATTTCAAATTATAATTTTAAATTTTCTTTCAATTGGTAAGATAAATTATACACACATGACATAGAGGAACATAGGATCCAAGACGTACCATTCCATAGTGTAATGGATTATCAATCTACGTTATGACATACAAGTTTTGGAAACTATAACAACGTAAACAAATCAATGATTACTATGATAATTTTCATAAGGATATAACATAACTGAAGATGGATTCCTCTAATGTATATGACTCCTGTCAATATGGTAAGAAACATAAGTATTTTTTTTAAATCTATTTGTGAATTCTTCAAAACTGGTGATTTTTAGTTTTTTACATGATCTTATTCATTCCTATAAAAAATTGGATTATTGGTAGAATGTATTGTGTTTATGCAATTGTTGATAATTACACTATATATACATGGTTTTCTTATCTCACAAAAAATATCACCGTAGTTGTAAATACTGTATCTGGACCATGGAAATCTAGGAGTTAAACAATACCCTATGAATCCATCATTGTTCATCATCACCCAAACCACAATGGTGGTTCCTGTGATGGGATTTGGGAGGTAAGGTGTTTATAGTTTATTTTCCGGTTATAATTATAACATCCTTGGAAAATAAATAATATGGAATTTTCATATTTATTAATATTTGTGAATTAAAAATTAATTTTACATTAAAAGGGAAACTATTTATAATTATATACGCAACTCGCAACAATGGGTTTCATTGAAATCTTGTGTTGCACACTACGTTGAGTCATACCAAATAATAATAATATAATATTATTATTATTATAAATAGTAGTTAACACCTATAGATTGTATCAGAATGAATGAATATAAATAACTACAATATGAGAATACATGTTTTTTAAATGCTTTTACATTTATAAAATAAAAATTAGATGCTTAAAATGTTAATGAATCTCATTTTAATCATAAATAATCTAATATTATTTAAATAGTCTATTTACCCCCTTTTGATGGAGATCCCTCATTAAAACTATTTTTGGTCACATTTATATGATATATTTGAAAAAATAAAAATATTCATTAGAATTTGGACATCAGTATTTACTTTGGGTAAATTTTTGGTATTTTATGATAAAATTCATTTTTTAATGAATAGTGAAAATAATGGATTTTAATTCAAAAAAGCATTTTAATATAATATATTTATGTTGATAGATTATAATTTAAATGGTTTTAATGACTAATTAGATTATAGTTTTACCATGTAATCCAATGTTGGGCATTGGATGTAATTTCATTTTGAAATTGGACATAAACAAATGTCATTCTTTTGATAGTTATTATTTCGTAAAAACAGACATTTTGATTTCACAACAGAAATTAATTTTATATTTAATAATGCAACTTATATGTTTTTAATTTTTTAAAATTGACATTATATTTTAATTTAGAATATAAAATTTATCTTACGAAGACTTTTTGGTAATTTGTTGAAAACCTCCAATTTTTTATGAATAGTGAAAACACATAGTAGAAGTTAAAAAACATAAATTTTCATTTCAATGTAATTTTACCTCTTATGTTAATTGAATATCAAAAATAAAACACTTATGGTTGTAATAAGTATGTAAAATTTGGTTCAATAAGATGAAAATAGTTTTTTATGAATAGTAACTTTTGACTTTTATTTACTGTAGTTAAAGATAAATAAGGAAATTAAAGGAAAAATAGTATTATAATAATATAAAATTACCACCACAATTGTACTAACATTATTGGATGTGTAATTTACAACCAATAAAATCATTGGATGGTATTTTTTTCCTTTGAATGCCATTTTGGTAGGATAATGACCTTAATAACTTTTTAATTAATGTAAAAATAAAAATATCCTAAACATTTATTGTTTTGCCAAAAAAATTATTGTAGGGTTATATAATTTATATATTTGAATATAAAACTTCATTATAAAGATAAAAACATTCATATGTCCTATTAGTTTGTTTATAATTTATATACTATAAATAAATAGTATTATATATGACACAATAATGATGCATTGTTAACTCTTTAATGGACGATTTAAATAAATAAGACAATAAAGATTAAAAAAATATCAAAAACATTCCAATTATTCTTAGATAATTTTATTTCAAACAAGATTCATCTTATATTATACATTAATAATTTTTGTACCTTTAGAAACCGAAAATCATTATATAGAAAAAAATATTATTTTCAAACATTCCTATAAAGCCCCTCCTCCCCCTTATAACAATCTCTCACCTATAACCCATTACTCAGACTTCTAATGCCCCTTTTCATGGTCAAAATTTTCCAAAATAAGCTTTCACAGTCCCTCTCTTCCACATAGATGCTTTACCATAGGCAGAAGGCACTTCACGAAACCCTTTTGGTTCAAACAAAAGTGAGTTACCCAATTTAAAAGTAACATATTCTATTAAGTTCATTTCTTTTATTATACATATCCAACCCCCTAAATTCATTTTATTATTTTATTTTAAAACAACCCTGGTATCCTAAATATACTTGGTTATTTATATTATATGTATTTGAACTATAGATACTCACTCCTCCGTCTAATGGGTAAATAACATATTGTTTCTGTGGACGGTGAACTACTGCATCCCGAAACGATGATTGTTTAATCTTCTCCTACCACCTAATATGGTGGCCATTAATATGGAACTATATTTAAATGTGATATATATTAAATTTATATTGTATATATACTTATTTATTTTTAATTTATATCATACCATTATGGTTTCTATAATGGGTAAATATGATAATTTTATTTAAGGATGTGTGGAGTACCGCCCCCTCAAAGTGATTTGACTCTTTCATGACATTTTTGGAACATATAAAGTAAGGATTTAATGAATTTATATATGATAATATACTATAATTATAATATAACTATTTATAATTATGTTTTCTTTCAATTAAATATGAAATAAAAATTAATGTAGCGTTCATGTGTACGTACACCTTACCATCTCCATGAACGGTGCATTTCATTTCATACATCAAAATTTATGTAATATAGAAAATACATATATATAATGTATATAAATGATATATTAATAGTTAATATCACCCTAAATGTAATATAATTTTGACCACATGAACAACTTGTAAATATAAGAAGTTCAATTTTGACTAAAGTACCAAATATCTACAAAATGACCAATATTAACATAAATGATTGCATGATGTTTATAACATGGTAATAAATGATATAAAAGAAATAATATAATTCAAAAATATTCATAATAATGTATAAAATATCTTTTGTTTATTATGCAGAAGATTAAAGAATGAACGGGTCATGTCGGACACGATGTAAGGGGTTTCTTATCTCACATTTAATCCCATAAGATTTCCATTGTTCACCACTTATTTATTTCATGTGGTGTATTGTGTACATACATTTGATATATATTATAATGAATATATTTATATTCATGGTATAATGTGATTCATTTGGTGTTTATTAACTTTTGGTCAACCGACTCAATTGATTTCGACATTGTAAGGGGTTTTCATCTCACTTCTTATTCTCATGACATTCATGATGTATTGAAAATATTTCCTTTTTTTGTGAATATAATTCCCATGATTGTATTATTTGTGTAATATACTTTAATTTATTGGTATTTTCATCTCCATTGTATGATCCTTCTTTCATGTGGTGTATTTTTCATATGTTTCCAAATCGGTTAAGGAATTTCTAATTTCAATTTCCACTCATTGGGTTATAGGAAAACTTTATTGATTATTTTACTCCAAGATTATGTGTGAAATCACCATTTATTTATATATGTAGTAATATCCACACCTATTTTTGTGTATATAATTTTGATACACATAATCAATCCACTGATAAATTCTCATGACATTAATATGAACTTGATAAGAGTAATCTTATCTAAATTTCTATTCGTTGAGATAAACATCCAAGTCATTGGTGTTGATTTTAATATAATATGTGTGAATTTCTTCTAATTTATTTTTAATAAATATCCAATCATATTGAGTGTATTTATATTTTTCAAACATTATTATGGAATTTTTTTATCTTTAATCTAAGGATACAATTTATATAAGGGATTTCGTCCCAATTTACATTCCATTGAGACTTCATTTTTGTTATGCACCAATGAACTTTTATATAGAGCTAATACTATCCTTTCGAATATTATATCATGAATACCTCTATTTTCATGATATTATTATGTTTTGAGTAATTTTATTCCTCCTTTATTTTTATTAAAGCGTCTCTCATTTGGTTAGTAACTCTGTAGCTAAAATATCATTTTAAATGTTTTAAAGATTTATTTTTATTAGTAATTCTCATTAATGTACATGTCTTAAAAATGGTTTTAAGGATTTATTTATATGGAAATGAACGTTTAAAAATTAAAATTTCTACCTAATGCTTCAATGTGGAATGGAAAAATATGATTTAAAAATCATTTTATTAAATGTTTTAAATTTTTTTGAAAATGGATTGTTAAAAATAATGATTATGTAAAATAACATGAAATAATATACTGTTATTGCAATGTGGAAATGTTATCATTGTTTTTTGCTTGTTTTCTGTGTTATGAATATGTTATGGTTATTTCGAATTGTTTACGTATACAGGTGATTCTGTGATATACCAATGGTGGGTGATCCCGATATAGCGCTCTAATGCATTGGGTAATCTGGCGAAGGTAAACGTTAATGTTTATCTTAAGATATTTAGGGGATATATTGTGATGAGTATTCCAACCTAAATCCCTATGTAGCAGTGATAGCTAAAATGTATGTCATTTATGTATGCAACATGTTACCTTAATGATTTTTTTATTTATGTGTGTTATTAATAAATATTATGATTTCATGAGGTCTTTTATGATTGAAAAGAATGATTTCATTGATTTGAATTTATTTATTGGATAATATTTTCTTTCCTTATTTTATATCCCTTACTAATCTTTTTATGTTCATCCCATGTTTTTAAATGTTTTTCACAGGACATAAAAATGAATATGGTCAATAATGAGATAAAGGAAAAGTTATGTGGTCTAAATAATTGAACTAGAAATGTTACTTTTTTTCAAGAGTTTATAATTTATTAAAAAATGGATACTGATTAGATGTGTCTAATTTGTATTTTTTGAAATGTAATGTAACATTTATGTCCTAATTCTTGAAAACTATAAACCTGAAAAGATCCACAATCTGAATTCTTGACATAACTCAGGATTATGTAATGGCTAAGGTTGGGTCTTTATAGTTGGTATCAAGGTTAGTTTTAGATAACTTAGAGGTTAGGGTGTTATTTAAGAATAAGTGGCATAACTATATTGGTTAGAATATTAGAAATAATGTTAGTTATTTTAGAGGTGATAAATGGTTATTTCATATTGTGGTAAAAAATAAAAGGTATTACATAAAATTTGAGGATAAAATTTGTTATAGTTATTTTTTAGGAATTTATCTCATTTTTTGGAATGTTATGAAATTATATAGTTTTATAAAAAGGACAACCCACATACCATGTGGCATCCTGTCACATCATACAATGCTGCAGGAATCTAACCCACAACCAAAGTGCGATTTGGATTTATCACCTACCATTGGACTAGATGATGACCCTCTTTTGTATGACTATTTATTTTTAGTTAAATGATTTTATTGATAGAGAATAAGTTTTTTTGGGATCTTAAGTTTTTTAAAATTTACATCCTTATTATAGGAAAATAATTAGGTGATTACGTGATAAAGGTTATTTTGGATGACATTCTGTCTTTTTGGAACACTAAATGCATAAGTGAAATAGAATAATATGGGATTTAATTTGTTGAGTAATGGTTGAAATATTATTTTGGAGGAATCTATGTTTATATTATGAACATAATGAGATTTCTGTTATTTATGGAAACTATTAACTTATCATAGAGAATATGTGATTAGGTTAGTTAAACGTCAGTATGAGACTTTAGGAGTAGTCGATGTATTTGGAGATAAATATTAAGATTTACTGTGGATGTCTATGTGATTAAATCCTTCTGAATTTTGGGTTACAATATTAGTTTGTATTATTTTGAAGAATTTTAAGGGAAATTTTATATTGAATGGTCTTTCTGGAACTTTGGGTACTTTTTTCTGAATTTTAGATATTAACATTTCTATTTATTTGAATAAAGTATTATTTTTTGGGGGATAATCTAATCTCACAGTGACCAGTTTTGGTTAATGTATAAAGATAGGGGGAATATATGGTTCATATTTTTTGGAACAACTTATTCTAATGAAGTTTATTTTCTCGTTTGGAGAAAACAAGAGTTTGTAGTTGAAATTTAGTAATGGATTAATGTCTACATGACATATAATTATGTGTCATTATGTTGTGAGTCAATCTCATAAATAAATTCTTCAACATTATGAATATGATCTCAAAACAAAAACTTTTTCCATTTACATTTCATACTGGGAAACCAAGGACCATTTAACCCATCACTAATTTGTGGTTTTTTATTATTAACATTATCTTAATCATGTTATCTATATCTCTACATCATAACATGACACTTATTTACTCCTCCATATCCATGTTTTCATGGAATCCAAATATGGGTTATCTCGACTGATCTTTATACATATATTTCCTTTTTTGCGTGATATTTTTTTACTCTTTTTCTGATGTGGGACATTCAATGATGTTTCCAACCCCAATTTTGATATTATGAGGACACAATTTCCAAAAGGGGGGAAGGATGTAACATCCCTAGAGAATAAGGAATATGAAATTTTTTAATTTATTAATATTTCTGAATAAAATATTAATTTTACATTAAAGGGGATATTATTAATGATAATGTACTCAACTCCCAACAGTGGGATTCTTTGAAATCATATGTTGCACATTATGTTGAGTCATACCAAAAAATAATATATTATTATTATTATTTTAAATAGTAGTTAACGCCTAGCCGCCGTACTAATAGGAATGAATAGAAATAAATAAAATATGATTATACGTGTTTCATAAATGTTTTTACAATTATTTAATAAATGTTAGAGTATTAAAATTTGAATGAATCTAATTTTATGCATAAATAAGCTAATATTCGTTAAAAGATCGATTTACCTCCATTTGATGGTAAACCCTCATTAAATCTAGTTTTTGTTACATTCTAATGTTGTATATTACAAAATAATATTATTCATTATAATCGAGACATCAAAATTTACTTTGGATAAATTTTTAGTATTTTTCTGATTATGTTCATTTTATAATGATTAGTGAAAAATATTTCATTTTAATTCAAAAATTTATTTTAATCTAATTTATTTAAATGTTTATATTATTATTTTAAATGTTTTTAATGTGGGATTATATTATATTAATACCATTTAATCCAATGATGGTTGTTGGATGTAATTTCACTTTAAAGTTTAACAGATAAAAGTTTCAATCTTTTGATAGTTATTATTTCTAAAAATCAACATTCTTGTTTTAACATAGGGAATTAATATTAAATTAATTAATACCACTTATATGTTTTTAATTTTTTAAAATAGATATCATTTTTTAATTTCGAATATCATATATAGCATTGGAATAATTTTTGGTATTTTTCTGAAAACCTTCAATTTTTGATGAATATTTAAAACACTAATTAGTAGTTAAAAAGCCAACTTTTTCATTCAAATAAATTTTACCACCTCTTTGAATTGAATTAAAAAAAAATACGAAACACATGTTTTTAATCAGTAAATAAATTTTGGTTCAATAAGATGAATGTAATTTTGGGCGAATATTTACTTTTGACTTTTATTTACCGCGGTTAAAGATAAATAGTGTAATTCAAGGTAATAATAATATTATGATAATATAAAATATCCTTAACAGTTCTTTTAACCTTATTAGATGAGTAATGGATGACCAATATATTCCATGGGTGAGATTTCTGTCCTTTGAAAGCTATTTGGGAAAGATAATGACATTAATATTTTTTAATTTAAATTAAAAAATATATATCATAATCATGTATTGTTTTTCTAAAACAATTTTAATGTGGGGTTATTTAATTTGTATATTTGAATATAAATATTAAATATAAATATAATAATATTTCCTATATCATGGTATTATATTTATTACTTTTATAAATAAAATAAATAAAATTATTTTTGACACAATAATGATGTAGTGTTTATATCATTAATGAATGATTTAAATAATTAAGATTATAAAGATTAAACAGATATCCAAAACGTGACCAATTTTTATTGAGTTATTTTATTTCGTACAAGGATCATCTTTTATTCTACCTAAATATGTTTTGGACCTTTAGAAATTGAAAATCATTATATAATAAAATATTATTTTCCAACATTCCTAAAGAGCCCCTCCCCCCTTATAAAAATCCTTCAACTCTAACCCATTACTCACACCTCTCAAGAACCATGGGTCATCCAACCTCTTCCAAAATAATCTCTTAAGATAACTATTTCCTCCTATAAGCCTTACCATTGGCATAATACACTTCAAGAAACCCTTTTGGTTCAATCCAAAGGGAGTTACTCGATTTAAAGGTAACGTCTTTTCTTATGTTCTTTTCTTTTATTTTACTTCTCCAATCCCCCTACTAACTTTTTATTCTTTTATTTAATCTCCACACTAGTATCCTAAATATACTTGGTTATTTATATGATAATGATTCAGACTACACTTACACACACCTCGGTCTAATGGGTAATGAACATACTATTTCTGTGGATAACGAACTATTGCCTCATTAAAACTGTGATTGTTCAATATTCTCATACCACCTCTTATGGTGGCCATTAAGATGTAACTGTATTTACATGTTACATAAATTATATTTATTTTCTCTATATAATTCTCAATTTTTCATTTTTATCTACCTTTATGGTTTCCATATTGGGTAAATACGATATTTTCATTTGAGAAAGTGTGGACTACCGCCCCTCAAAGTGATATGACTCATTCATGCCATATGTGGCACATATAAAGGATGGAATTATTGAAATTATGTATTATATTATACTATAATTATAATTATAATATACCTATGTATCATTGGGTTTTCATTCCATTAAATATAAAATAGAAATTAAAGCAGCGTTCATGCGTACGTACGACTTACCATCTCCATCAATGGTGCATTTCATTTCTTACCTTCAAATGTTATGTACATTTATAAATAAATATATATACTAGATATATATGAAATATAAATCATTAATATAATTCTGGAGATAATGTACTTTTTACCACATGAACAAATTTTAATTATAAGAAGTTCAATTTTGAATCTTCTACCAAATATCGACAAAATGACAATTATTAACATAAATGATTTCATAATGTTTATATCATGGTAATAAGCGATATAATAGGAATAATAAACTTGAAAAATATTCTTAAGAAAGTAGAAATTAACATTATTTTATTATTTAGGAAAGTAAAGAACGAACGGGTCATGTCGGACATGAGGTAAAGAGTTTCTTATCTCACATTTAATTCAATGAGATTTTCATTATTCACCACTTATTTTATTGGATGTGGTGTATTGTTTACTTACATTTGATATGTATTATCATTATTATATTTATATACATGGTATTCTAGTAATCTTTTGTTGGTTATTAACTTTTGGTCATATGAATCGATTGATTACAACGTTGTATGTGGGTTTCATCTCACTTCTTATTCATGTGAGATTCATGCTATATTGACACTATTTCTTTTTGGGTGGTATATTTACATCCCATGATTGTACAATTAGTGTAATATACGTTAATTTATGGGTAATTACATCATCATTTTTTTATCCTTCTTTCATGGGGTGTATTTGTCTAATGTTAAAAAATAGGTAAGGGAATTTTTAATTTCAATTCCCACTCATTGGGTTATACTCAAAATTCAATGATTATTTTACTCCAATATTATGTGTGAAATCAGTATTTATTTACATATATAGTAATTTACACTCACCTATTTTTGGGTATACTTTTGATATGAATAATCAATCCATTTATAAATTCTCATGTCATCAATATGAACCTGTACAGAGTAATGTTAACTCAATTTCCTTTCATTGAGTTAAACATCCATCTCATTGATGATATTTTTAAGAGAAAATGTGAAAATGTAGTCAGATTGATTTACACTGAATATCTAATCATATTGAGAGTATTTATATTTTACACACATTATTATGTAATTTAATAATCTTCAATCTAAGGATACAGTTTTCATAACGGATTTCCTCTCAATTTACATTCCATTTAGACTCTATTGTTTTTATGTACCAATTCACTTTAATATGGTGTTAATATTATCCTTTGGAATATTATATCATGTATCAAATTATTTTCATGATATTATAATGTTTTTATTAATGTTATTCCTCAATTATTTGTATTCATGTATCTCTCATTTGGTTAGGAAATCTTTAGCTGAAATATAGTTTTAGATGTTTTAATGATTTATTCCTCTAAATCATTCTCATTAATTTCCATTTTTTAAAAATAATTTTAAGGATTTATTTATATGGACATAAATGGTTAAAAGATAGAATTTTATTCAAATTATCTAATGTGGTGTGGGACACATTGATTCAAAATTCTCTTTATTAATTGTTATAAATGGTTTTGAAAATGGCTTGATAAAACATTGATTATCTCAAATATCTTGAAATGATATATTGTGATTTTAATTTGGCAGTGTTTTCTTTTTTATTTTTGTTTTATGTGTTATGAATATGTTATGGTTATTGGGAATTGTTTACGTATATAGGTGTTCCTGTGATAATCCTAGTGCATGTGAGCCTGAGATAGCTCTCCAATGAATTGGGTAACGCGACAGAGGTAAACCTTAATGTTTCTATTATGAGATTTAGGGAATATACAATGATGGTTATTCCAATGTAATTCCCTATATAGCTATGATATCTTCAATGTATGTATGTTTTGTCTGCCATAAGTTACATTTATGATTTTTGATTTCTGTGAGGTATTCATAAATCTTTTGATTTCATGTGGTCTGTTATGATTGAAAAGTATGGTTTCATTGATTTTAATTTATTGATGGGATAATGTTTTATTTCCTTATTATATAACCCTTACATATATTTTTATGCTCATCTGATGTTTTTGAAATTTTTTCATAGGATTAAAGATAAATACGGTCAATGAGGGATCAAGGAAAAGTCATGATGTCTAAAACATTGAATTAGATGATTTATTTTTTTATGAATTTTTATTTTATGAAAAAAAATTCATAATGAGCATAATTTCCCACTTTTTAATTTTTGAAATGTAATGTAATATTTTTTACCTAATTCTCTGAAACTCTAAACCAGAACAGATCCTCAATGTGAATTCCCAACTTAACTAAGGAGTATGTAATGTTTATGGTTGGTTCCTTATAGTTGGTATCAATGGTGATTTTAGATAAAATTATAGGCTAGACATTTATTTATGTATAAGTGACATAAAGAAAATGGTTAGAATATTAGAAAGAGTCATAGTTATTTTAGAAGTCATAAATGGTTATTACATTTTGGTGTGAACAATTAATGGTATTATATAAACTTTGAGGATAAAATATGTTATGGTTATTTTTGAGAAATTTATCTCAATTTTGGTAATTTTATAAAATTATATAGTTTTTGGGAAAGGATAACTCACATACTATATAAAAACCCATCAGATCTGACTATGATGTAGGAATCTAACCCACAACCACAGTGTGTTTAATATTTTCGCCTACCACTGGAATACATGAAAAACCTGGTTAGTATGACTAATTATTTTTATTCAAATGATTTTATTCATCAAGAATGTGTTGATTTGGGATCAAATGTTTTATAAAATGGACATCCTTAGTATAGGAAAATTATTTGGTGATTTCATAATAAGGGTTATTTTATAAGAAATTATCTCTTTTGGGAACACCTAATGATTAATGAGAAATAGAATCCTTTGAGATTTAAATTGAGGAGTAATGATTTAAATATTATCAAGGAAGAATATATGTTTTTATTTTTTATGTAAGGAGATTTGGGTTATTTATGGAAATTATTAGCATATCATATTGAATTTGTGATTATGTTAATTACACATTAGCACGAGTCTTTAAGAGTAGTCGATGTTTTTAGAGATAAATGTTTGGATTTACTATGGAAGACTATGAGATTGAATACTTATGAGTTTTGGGTTTCATTATTAGTTTCGATTATTTTGATGAATTTTAAGGTAAATTTTATATTTAATGGCCTTTCATGAATTTTGGGTATTATTTTTGAATTTTGGTGATTAAGAGTTGTATTTATTTTTATAAAATATTATCCTTTTGGGGATTATCAAATCTCATACTGGACAATTTTGGTTAATGAATAAAGATAGGGGAAATATATGGTTCATATTTTTAGGATCATGTTATTCTCTAGATGTTTATTTTAGTGCTTTTAATGTTTCCTAGTCATCTTGATTACTCATCATTTGGAGAAAAGAAGAGTATGAGGTTTAAATTTAGTACAGGATGAATGTCTATATTAAAAGTAAGATTATGTCCTTATGTTTATAGTCATGCTCATAAATAAATTACTCCATGTTATGAGAATTTACTTAAAACAAAAACATTTTCCATTTACTTTTCATAATGGGAAACCAATGACCATTTAACCCATCCCAAATTAGTTGTTTTCTTTTGTTATCTTTCTCGTAATCATGATTTCTTTCACTCTATATCAGAACATGACACTTAGATTCTTCTCCACATCCAAGTTTTCATGGAATCCATGTATTGGTTATCTCAAGAAACCGTTGTACTTCTATTTTTTATTTTAAACTGATGTATTTACTTACTCATTTTCTGATGTGGGACATTCAATGAAGATTCCAACCCCAATTTTAAAATTGTGAGGAAGCAAATTCCCAAAGGGGGGAAGGATATAACATCCTTGAAAAATAAAGAATATGGGATTTTCATATTTATTAATATTTGTAAATTAAATATTAATTTTACATTAAATTTGATGCTCTCTCTTATAGTGTACTCAACATGATACAACGTTTTCATTAACATCTTATGTTGCACACTACTTGGAGTCAACCTGATAAATAATATAATATTATTATTATTTTAAATCGTAGTTAATTCCTGGCCTTTTTATTAGCATAAATAAAGATATATAACTAGAATATGATTATACAAGTTTTTTAAATTTATTTACATTCATCCAATAAAAGTTAAATGATTAAAATGTGAATGAATCTTATTTTAAGCATAAATACTCTAATATTCATTAAAAGGTCGATTTACCACCTTTTGATGGAGAAACCCCATTAAATCTAGTTTTTTTTCTATTTTATATGTTATATTTGACAAAATAAATTTATTCTTTTTATTTGGGAGATAAAAATTTACTTTGGGTAAATTTTTTGTATTTTTTTAACAATGTTCGTTTTTAATTGAATAGTGAAAAATAGTTCATTTTAATTCTAAACTGCCATTTAATATAAATTATTTATATGTTTAGGTTATCTTTTTAAATTTTTTAAAATATTAATATGATTTTATTTTTATTGTTTAATAAAATTTTGGTGGTTTTAAGTAATTTTACTTTAAAATTGGACATAAACAAGTGTCAATCTTTTAATATTTATTATTTCCTAAAAATATACTTTTTGTTTTGACAACGAGAATTAATTTTAAATTTATTAAATAAACTTCAATGTTTTGAATTTGTAAAAATAATCATGATTTTTTAATTTCTAATATCAAATATATCTTATGATAAATTTTTTGTATTTTTCTGAAAACCATGAATTTTTTATGAATAGTGGAAACACTAAGTAGTAGTTAAAACCCGAATTTTTCATTTAAATGAAATTCCAACACTTCTGATAATTGAATTTCAAAAATCTAATATACATGGTTTTTATCAGTCTGTAAATTTTGGTTCAATAAGATGAAAGCAATTTTTGGTGAATAGTAACTTTAGCATTTTTTTACTGCAGAAAAAGGTAAATATGTTAATTCAAGGTAAAAATAATATTATAATAATATAAAATTACATTAACACTTGTTCTAACATTATTGGATGAGTAATGTAAGACCAATACAATCCTTGGGTGAGATTTTTGTACTTTGAAAGCCATTTATATTAGATTTGGATATTAATAACTTTATATTTAATTTAAAAAAAAATATTCTAAACATGTATTTTTTTATTAAAACATTTTTAATGTGTGGTTATATAATTGATATATTTGGATATAAATAATCATTAGAAATACAATAATATTTCCTACATCATGGTATTTTATTTATAATTATTAGACATCAAATAAGTAAAATTATTTTTGACACAATAATGTTGCAGTGTTGACCTCATTATTAATGATTTAAATAAATAATAATATAATGATTAAAAAAATAGTAAAAACTATCCAATTATTATTATATTTTTTTATTTCTAAAAAGAGTCATCTTATAATCGTATTTAATAAGTTTTGGACTATTAGAAACCGAAAATCATTATACAATAATATAAAATTTACAAACATTCCCAAAGAACCCCCCTCCTCCTTATAAAAATACCTCATCTCTAACCCACTAATCACACCTCTCAATCCCCATGGTTTGTCCAAAATCATCCCAAATAATCTCTCACAATCCCTCTCTTCCCCCTAGAATCTTTACCTTAGGCATATAGCACTTAAAAAATCCCTTTTGGTTCAATCCCAAGGGAGTTACCCGATTTAATGGTATCATCTTCTACTTAGTTCGTTTCATTCATTTTACTTCTCCAACAACATAAAATCTATTTATTAATTTATTTTATAAAAAAACCTGCATCCTAAGAATACGAGGTTGTTGATATTATAATTATTCAATCTAAATAGTCACACACATCCGTCTAATGGGTAAAGATCATACTATTTCAGTGGACGACAAACTATTGCCTGACGAAATTATGATGGTTCAATCTTCTCCTACCACATCTTATGGTGGACATTAAGATGAAACTATATTTAAATGTGATATATATTATATTTATATTGTCTATATACTTCATTATTTTTCATTCATATCATACCTTTATGATTTCGATAATGGGTAAATACAATAATTTAATTTGAGGGACTGCAGACTACCGCCCCCTCAAAGTGACCCGACTCGTTCATGCCATTAATGAAATATATAAATGATGGAATTAATGATATTATATAAGATATTATACTAGAATTAAAATATACAAATTTATCATTATGTTTTAATTCCATTAAATATGAAATAGAAATTAATGTAGTGTTTATGTCTTCGTACGGCTTACCATCTCCATGAACGGTGCATTTCATTTCTTACCTCCAAATGTTATGTAATATTATAAATTCATATATATACTGGATAAATATTATATATAAATCATGAATATCATTCTGGATATAATTTCCATTTGACCACATGAACAACTTGTAATTATTAGAAGTTCTTATTTTACTTAAGTGTCGAATATCGACAAAATGACCATTATTAACGTAAATTATTGCATAATGATTATTACATGGAATTAAGTTATATAAAAAGAATAATAGACATGAAAAATATTCCTAATCTAGTCTAAATTAACATTATTTTGATATTCATGAGATCAAATAATGAACGTGTCATGTCTGACAAATGGTAAGGGTTTTCTTATCTCACATTTAATTCCAGGAGATTTCTATTATTCAACACTATTTATTGCATGTTGTGTATTGTGGACATAAATTGTTATATATTATCATGATTTTATTAATATTCATGGAATTATATGATTCATTTTTTTATTAACATTTGGTCGTACGACTCGATTGATTACAACATGTTAAGGGGTTTTCATTTCACTGCTTATTCACGTGGGATTCATGAAATACTGCCACTATTTTTTTTGTGGTGTATGTAGTGCCCATGATTATATTATTTTTGTAATATAATGTTATTTATGGGTATTTATATCTTCATTGTATGATCCTTCTTTCATGGGTTTTATTTTTCATAAGTTACCAAATCGATAAGGGAATTTCTAATTTCAATTTCCACTAATTGGGTTCTCAGCAAACTTCATTGATTATTTTACTCCAAGATTATGTGTATAATAAATATTTGTTTACATATGTTGTAATTTACACTACTATTTTTGGTGATATAATTTTTATACACATAATCACTCCGTCGATAAATTCTTATTTCATCGATATGAACTTGATAAGAGTAATCTTAACTCAATTTCCATTCATTGAGTTAAACATCCAATTCATTGGTGTTGTTTTTATTAGAATATGTGTGAATTTCTTCTGATTTATTTAAAATTAATATCCAATCACATTGATTGTATTATGATTTTTTACAGATTATTATGTAATTGATTTATCTTTAATCCCAGGATATAATTTCTATAAGTGATTTCATCTCAATTTACATTCCATTTAAACATCATTGTTGTTATGCACTAATTTACATTTATATGGTGTTAATACTATCCATTGACATATTATATCATGAAACCTGTTATTTTAATTATATTAAAATGTTTTTTTAATGTTATTATTCAATTATTTTAATTCAAGTTCCTCTTATTTGTTTAGTAACTCTTTATCTAAAATATCATTTTAAATGTTTTAAAGACTAATTATTCAATATCATTCTCATTAATGTCCATGTTTTAAAAATGGTTTTAAGGATATATTTATATGGAAATGAATGTTTAGAAATTAAAATATCATTCAAATGATTTAATGTGGAATGAGACACATTGATTTAAAAATATCATTATTAAATATTTTAAATGTTTTCAAAAATGATTTGATAAAACATTGATTATGTAAAATATCTAAAAATGATATATTGTGATTGAAATATGGAAATGGTATCTTTATTTTTTTCTTTTTTATGTGTTATGAATATGTTATGGTTATTGGGCATTGTTTATGTATATGGGTTGTTCCGTGATAAACCTAGTGCGGGTGAGCCCGAGATAGCTCTATAATGCATTGGGTAACGTGACAAAGGTAAACATTAATGTTTCTCCTAAGATATTTTTGGAATAAAATGTTAAGTGTATTAAAAAGTAACTGCATATGTAGTTGTGATAGCTCCAATTTATGTATGTTATCTATGCCACACATAACCCTTATGATTTATGATTTCTATGTGTTATTCATAAATATTATTATTTCAGGAGGTATGTTATGATTGAAAAGTATGGTTTCATTTATTTGAATTTGTTGATGTGATGGTGTTATAATTCCTTATTTTATAACCCTTACTGAGTTTTTTATGCTCATCCCATGGATTGAAATGTTTTTTCAAATGAAAAAAAGATGAATAGGGTTAAGGATGGGATCATGGAAAAGTCAGGATGTCTAAAACATAGAACTAGACATGTTACTTTTTTAGTGTTTTTATTTTATGAAAAAATGGATACCGATTCAAAGTTTCTACTTTTATTTTTTGAAATGCAGTGTAAAATTTATAGGCTAATTATCCAAAACTCTAAACCTAAAAATATCCTCAATGTGAATTCATGACTTAACACAGTATTATGTAATGTTTAATGCTTGGTCCTTATAGTGATTGAGTATTTTTTTAATTGGGCCGATGCAATTCTTTGCAGGGGGAATAATGTAACGCCCAAAATATATCTTCATGTAATCACAATATTATAAGATGATATTTTATTTAATATCCATTTTGTACAAGAAGTACATGAAAATCAACATAAATAATATTATTAAACACTAAATTGATTACATTTCATTAAAACTAAAAAAATAAACTAACCACAAATACCTATTAAAATTCATGTCACTACCACAAGGTGGCCACTTAACACCATGACGATACCCAATAAATAGTAAAGATCCATTGGGTTAGTCAGAACGAATAATATCGCAGACATAACTACGTTGGTTGTAAAAAGAATAAGTGGCAGGATAATCACCATCTTTTTCAATCGTCTTTAATTTGGATCACCCTAATACATGGTTTTATAAGGGCCTCAATTGGACTATTTCCCCTTAGGTGGCCATTGAGTTTCTAAAGACTATAATTATAGATGATGGAAATTCTGTTAATTTATTTTAATATATGTAAGTAAAATTTGTTTTTCCAAAATATTAATGTTGTGTATTGAAATTATAACATTAAATATATAAACACTTTTTATAAACATTTAAAAGGATATTGATTTAAAATTTTGGCTACTCTGAGTATGATTTCAAAATGAGGTATGGATTTCAAATACTTTTCAAATACTTCAAATGTGTCAAAATGATGTTGTAAATAATTTAATTCATGATGTTTAAACTAAGTTTTTAACTAAAAATATGTTTTTGATTTTTATAAAACTAGTATATGGTTTTCATTAGGACGTACTAAACCATGATTTAGAAAATTGTGATTTATAAAAAATAGGTAAATATGCAGTTATAGTATTGGATTCATATTTTATTGAACATTTATAAGTATATAGAAACCTATTTTTATATTTAACAAAAAATAAATATGTACATTGTTAAAATATAGGTGAGTACTCCACCTATCCAAGGTCCACCTCTTAAGAAGCCCTCAAGGCCTTGATGGGATTCTCACAGAACCAATTTCAATGGTCTAGGGGTGGTTTACATGTTATGTTCAATCTATTTCACATGAAAGAGAAGAATATTATGCCCTCAACATGCACAGGTGTGTGAGTGATTTCAAGAGTGTGCCACCGTGTGGGCGGAACATCGATGTGGGTGGGCAAAGGAGCACGCCTATAGAAGAACCATGTATGATGCGATACCACGAGGTTAGGGGGAGAAATATGAGTGATGGCTTAGAGTCTAAAGAAAATAAACAAGTCGTGAAATCCCTTCCTCTTCATTACAGTATGGAAAAAATCAGTCAGGAGAAGGTTAGGTTCGTTTGATCATGACGCATGTGATTGGAGCCAACCAATTAGTTCGGATTTCAAACCCCAATGACCAAGAATAACCGCCATGTTTTTTATGTTCTGTCTGATCCGATCAACATAAAATTTCATTCATCCATGTTATTTTAAAATCACTGCATCTCCCATATTCGTACGATGATCTCCTCAGCCGATGTCAATTGTCCATCTCTTTTAAAATTCACTGGCGCACCCTAGTCGTCGGATCTAGGGGAGATATAATCCCAGCCATATATTTATTTTCTTGATTTTCTTCCACAAGGTGTTTTCTTCTTCCTCCTCATGCACTATACTAGTGGTTTTTTTCAACTTTCCCCATTTTTTTCTCCTCCCATGACACCAGTGGCCCATCCCCTGCTCTCTTTTTCAGCAAAGACACACCCTAAATATTATTTTAAACAAAGTATGTATCAGTTGTCTAAAAATATGTATTAGAGTTATATTATATATAGAATATATATATATACAATTTTTGTGCCCCAAAAGATCTTATACTCTCTTCCTCTCAAGCCTCCATGAAGTTCTCCAGCGCCACCTTCGAGTCTCCTCGGACCTCTCCTCTTTAAAAATGTAAGGGTTCATTGCTCTATTCCTTCAATAAAAAAACATAAAAATACACATTTTAAATTCTGGTATATAATCTATACATACACTCATATATTATAAATCCACCAGTTATTAAATCCTCCAAGTGTTAATTTGCAGTGTTGTTTTAAAATTTAAGGGTTATATGTTGCCTTGCATTGATAAGGTTTGGGATTATATATATATATACACACACACTTTTATGCATATATAAAGTTAATAATGTTACAAATTGTACCCTATAAAGTTGGTGAATTATTCATCTCAAATGTATTCATAATCCTTTATCAGAAAAGGGTTTTAGATCTTATGTGTTTTATATATATATAGGTCAATGAATATATATATATATAATTATATATGAATGTGTTTCAAAACCAAGCATTCTATGTCATATAGAATAACAGAAGTTAATGATCCCCTTATTATATAATGTTCCTCATATACGCATAACATGTAATAGTAATTAAATATTTTGTGTAATACCCTCATAGAGATGTTGTATATTTAGTTATTCATTTGTATATATATGTATAAATTTTTTAAAATAACCTTTTCTAGAACAATTTTAAATTTATGAACCCTTGATTAACTAATTGTTTTAAAACATGTAAGTGTCATTGAACATTTTATTTATCTATATATATATATATATATTCATACAGGTTTAGATAAACATCCATTATGCATGATATTAAGACTCTTAAATATTGATTTCAAAAGTTTAATTAGTTTTATAAAATGTAAAGAATTATATTTATGAGAAAAATTATTATATATGTACATACAACTATATGAATATATGTCTTTGGATACTAATTATAAACTAATTTTTTTTTCATAAAAACCTATTTTTGGTGATTTAATTATGTTTTTGAGATGTACAATGATCACAATGAATAATTAATCATTTCATTTATGTAGTTTATAAACATTATTTTTAACCCACAATTATACATGATCAATCGTTACCCTATTGTATGCCCTCATAATATTTTTAGAAGAATGAAATAATCTAATCACGTCAATCTTCTGCAATAAATGATTTTTAATAATTAATTTCGGTTTTGTTAAATATTCCAATTTATCAGCATGTATTTTATATATGAATGAAAATTTTAGAATTGTGCACTATGGAATACAAAATGTTTACATTCAGAATAAATATTTTAGGTATTGTAATTTTATGCGATAAACTAGTGTTTAATGCAGGTTTATTATTGAAACATGTGTTTCTTGCCATACATTTCATTTATTTTCATGCATTGATAGAATTGTTGTTAACAATTATATGCATGAATTAAATTGAATATGTAAATTCAAAAAAGGTAACCAAACTCAAATGGTCTTTTATGGAATAAATAAATTAAATTATTCAAAGTGGTATTGGGCACTTTGAATAATATGAAATGAGAAAATAAATTATTCAAGTTTTTATTGTACAAATTGACTAATATGAAATAAAAATCCAAGTAATATGTGACCCCTAGAATTATAAGTGATAAGTAATTTAATAAATAGATGTTGTCTGAGCACATTGATTTATAGAAATGTAGAATGCATCAGACTTATGTATTTTCGGGTGGGGCCCACTATAGCCCCTCGAAGCATAGGTGGGTGACATGAGACAAAATAAGTTCTTGGAATAAGGCCATGAAAAATTTATGATTTATGGATTTTTTTTCTGAGGTCTTAATCATTAGATGACTTGGCCGAGGCCTAGATAGAGTCTCGCATTATGCATATTCCTCATTATGTCTATGTAATTTAATTAACTAAAAAAAATATTCGACCAGTAGAATATTCTTGGTAAAATAGATCATGTTTATGAGAATTATCAGAAGTAATACTTTATGGTTTATTATTTATTTCAGCACTTACAGATTTATCAGCCCGTGTATATTTCACAGTAGTAAAGGATGAAAATGATGTTTTTATTTTTATGCGCAACACTGATCATGTATTAATCTTATTTATAAATTTTATAATTTCATATTCACATGTCATACCTATTAATGTTATAATTACTTTTTCTTACTATTCTGAATGATCATGCTTATAATTGAATCATGTTTCCTTGTAATTCTGATAGTATTTTATGAATTCTGCTCACGTAATTCTTCAAACAAATGCTATGTTATGAAAAATGAGTTACAGCATTTTTTAATGAAATATTTTATGTGAAATTTTAAAGCAATGATTTCAAAAGGATTTAATTGGTATATTATGTTGTTTGTAAAACCCCATACTATTCATTTGTATGCTCACCAAACATTTTCAATTTGTTTTCTTTTATAGGTTTAGTAGATTTAATAAACATTGTTTGGTGGTAGTTTTATGGTGTTTCTTTCTCTTAATGTTTTGAAAAAAATGTAATTATTGTATATGATTCTCCAGGACATAAACCAAAATGATCCTATCTAGTGGAAAATGTTTGTGGTTTTTCAAATTTCCTTTTTATAAAAAACACACCATGTATTATTTCATCAGATCATTGGCTTTGGGGAATCCTGAGGCCGATTCATGATAGTTAGTATTGTAGGATTGGTTTCGAAAACCCTAAAAAATTAGAATAATACAAAAAACATGATTATGTCTTAATAAGTAGTAATGTCATTAAAATTTTCTGATTGTTGAAAAATCACTCCTTCTCTCTCCTCCAACAGAAATATTTGTGACCATAGTGGAAAAATAATGTTTTGAAAACTATGAGTCATTTAAAAATATTTTTTTGTTATGAAAAAACCCTCTACTGTGTATTCAATTCACCTTTTATACTATATCTTCACCAAAGAGCAGGCCTCGAAAATGTTTTTATAATGAACAATCTATACAAGTCCTATGAATTAATTGGAAAATACATTATGGGATTTTTTAAGTGTTTTACCCAAGCAGATAAGGCATCGTCTCGAGAGGACTTCCAAGAGGGTTCAAAGGAGGGTGACATTCGTGCAGCATAATTATGTCATATTTTGACCTACGGTCTGCACGGTCATGTGATGGACTTTGAAGTTCATAAGGACAAGCCAACTCATTTTCATTATCAACTTCTAGTTCATACTGATATCGCCCAGCTTCATATGTGTCATGCCTTTCTCACTATGAACCTTAGATGATTACATCTGATTGATCTGGACTGCCCATTCTGAATTTGGACCCAAGATTTTGAGTTGTTTGGAATAGATTTTGGAATCCGTTTGATTGGGAATTTTGTAAATCACCAACACAGAAAAAACCACTGAAGTTCCATCTTAGAGGAAGTCAGAAAATACACACTTGTGTTTTGTGAGAAGAAGTGAGTAGTTATGTAACACATTTCATTTTAAAAAACTAGTATAATTAGATAATGTTATGTCTTATTACATTAACATGTATTTAAAAAAAAGAAAAAAAATTATATGATTACGTCTTTCTAAATAAAAAATAGTTCTTGAAATTTATAGATAAGATATATGAGTTCTCCAACCAATCTCTTTCAATTCCTACTGATCTTTTAGAGATTTTACCTGAAAAGACATGCATCGAAGAATAAAAACCCTATAAAAACAAATGATTGACCTGAAATCAACTCCATTGGGTATTGAACTGGCCAAACATCCTCCATCTCTATCAAGGAAACAATTTTCTCTATTACCATATTACAAATACAGAATTTTCAGAATATTGGGAAAGAGGAATGTACCATGAAGCTGTTTTTTTATGTTTCACTTTGGTTGTTAACTACCGAGCATTAGGTAAGTAATTAAAAGATCCTTTGGAATGTTATCATCGGGTGGCCTACCTATTTCTAGTCCACTGTTTTATTATGTATGGCGATGGCTACAACATCAATATTTTCATGCACAAATGGGACAAAGGATTTATAGAGATCTATTCCACTCTCAAATCTTCAACCTCCACACCTCTCACGCCTCTCTTTGGAATGTCAAGGTCCTTATGCACAGATTTGACCCTAATTGTCCATAGTATACCTGGAACAAGGAAATCAAGGAGATGAACATTACATTAGGAATCCATTTTGAGGTCATCCGCACCCAATCCATGGTTGTGGTTCCATTGAATGGATGTTTGAGGTAAGGTGTTCTTAGTGTTGATGGTAGTTGTGATCAATTATTTTAGAATTTTGAGGGAGATATTCTTTATAGGTGTAATAACTTAACTCCATGAACATATCTTCCATGTATTATCAATATTGTACGGTGATATTTTATTTAATTTCAATTTTGGGAAGATAGTACAAGAAAATTATCACAATTAAATCTTATTAAAAACTGAATTTATTACATTTCATTAAAACAAAAAAAATAAACTATCCAAAAATACCTACTAAATGTCATATCAGTGCCACTGAGAGTCCACATAACACCACAACGAGAGCCAATAAATAGTTATGATCCTTCATGTCAGTCAGAATGACGAAAATCATGGACAGAACCATGATGGTTTTAGTTAGCATAAGTGGGATGATAAACACCATCATCATCAGTCGTCTTGAATTTGCAACACCCTAATGAATGGTTTTATAAGGGACTCAATTCAATCATTCCCCATTAGGTGACTGTTGAGTTTCGAATGCTTATAATTTTAGTCGTTGGTCATTCTGTTGGAATAATTTATAATATCTAAGTATAATTTGGTTTTCCAAAATATTTAAGTTACTTATTGAAATAATCAATTTAAACATATAAACCCTTTTTATGAACATTAAAAAGGATAGTGAATTAATTTTCTAGCTACTCTTAGTTTGATTTCAAAATAAAGTATGGATTTCAAATACTTTTCAAATATTTCAAATGTGATGAATATATTTTATAAATATTTTCATTCTTGATGTCTAATCCAAGGGCATAACTTAAACTTTTTTATTGATTTTTGTAAAATTAGTATAAGTATTTATTTAAGAATTACTAAACCATGATTTATAACATTTTGTTTTATAAATCTATGTAAAATAAGTAGTTATAGTATAGGATTCATATATTTTTGAACCTATATAAGTATATGAAATCTTATTTTTTATGTATAAGAAAAAATAAATATTTACATTGTTAGAATATAGGTGAGTACCCCACCTAGCAAAGGGAGTCCTCTTTGGAAACCATCAAAGTCTTTATGGGCTTACCACACTAGCCCTAGCATTTTCCAAGAGGTGGTGCACATGCAGATTCCATGTTATGTCGTATGCATGGGAATCATAGCTTTCCCTCAGTATGCGTGAGTAGGTGATCGAGGACCAAAGCGTGCCACTGTGTAGACAGCACAATGGCATGGGTGGGCGATGTAGCACACTTGTAGAAGAACCCTATACATGGCGGTACTAGGAGTGGAGGGGAGTAATCTGACCAAAGGATCAGAGTCCCATGCTTATAATGGATCCTCATAATCCCCTCTACTTCAATGTGGGATGGGAAAAATCAGTCAGGAGTAGGTCTAGGCCGTTTGATCATGTCGTGCATGATCTTAGCCACCCGATCAATTTGTCATTCAATCCCCCACAGCCGTGAATATCCTCTTTTTTGTGAGTTGTTTGATCTGATTGATATCTAATCACATCTGTTAATGTTTTTCTAAAATTTTCGTGTCTTCTGTAGCCATCTAATGATCTCCAAAGCTGATCTCAACTGTCCATCTCTTTTAAGATTCATGGACACATCCCAAACATCAGATTTGGGGGAGATCTAATCCTAGTCATCCTATAATTTTCTAGATTTTAATCCCCATGGTGTCTTCTTCTTCCTCCGCATGTGATGTACCAGTGGGTTTTTCTCACTTTCTCCATTTTATTTCTCCACTTGTGACACTGGTGGCCCCCTTCCTCTCTCATTCCACAAAGACTAACCCTCAGTCTATTTTAAAAACTGAGTATTTCTCGGTTGTCCACCAATTGGTATTAGTATTATATTATATATAGATTATATTTACATATATAAAATCTGTTTCACCCCAAAACCTCTTGGATCTTCTTCCCATCAACCCTCCAAGGAGTTCTCAAGCGTCTCCTTTGAGTCTACTCAGACCTCTCCTCCACTGTAAAAAAGTAAATGGTTGATTAAGCATTTACATCCTTTTATAAACTTGAATATTCACTTCGTAAATTCAGGTTTATAATTTATACGTACACTCATTTTGTTTTAATCCACCCTGTTTTAAATCTTCAAAGTGTTTATTTGCAATGATGTTTTAAAATGTAGGGGTTTTACGTTTCCTTTCATTGATACGGTTTGGGTTTATATATATATACACATATAAATGTATACACTTGTTAATATATATATACAGTTTAGAATATGACCAATTGTCCCCACTAATTTTGGCGAATTCTTCATCATAAATGTATTCATAAACCTCTATCAAGAAAGGGATTTAGATCATATGTGTTTGATAAATAGGTATATATATATAGGTCTATGTATATATATATAACATCACATATATATGTGTTTTAAAACTAAACCCTTTATGTCATATGGCATAAATGAAATTATTGACACCTTGTTTATCTAATGGTCCTCATATACGCAAACATGTAAGGGTCATTAAATGTTTGGTTTAAGACCCTTATGTACATCATGTATATTCGGTTATAAAATTGTTTATATATTTATATATTTTGTAAACAAACCTTGAATGGCATGATTTGTAATTTATGTACCCTTGGATAACTAATGGGTTTAAAACATGTAGGTGTCATTAAACAATTGATTTATCTATATATATATTCATACCTATTTATATAATCCTCTATTATGCATGATTTTAAGACTCCTAAATATTTAGTTTCAATATTTAATTAGTTTTATAAAATGTAATGAATTATATTTTTGTAAAAAATTATTATATATATACACACAGCTATATAAATATGTATCAATGGATTTTAAATATAAACAAATTAAGTTTTCATAAAATAAAATTTTGTTGATTTAATTAAGTTTGTAGATATACAATGTTCACAATGAATTAATAAACCTTCTGTTTATGTAGTTTATCATATATCTTTTTAACACACAATTATACAAGATCATTAGTTACCCAGGTGTATTCCCTCCTAATATTTTGAGAAAAATGAAATAATCTAAGAACTTGAATCTGCAGCAATAAATGTTTTTCAATCATTATTTTCTATTTTGTTAAATATGAACACTTATCAACATGTGTTTTAAATATGAATGTCATTTTTAGAATTGTGCATTCTGAAATATAAAATGTTTACATACATAATAAGGATTTCAGAGACTCTCTTTTAATGTGATAATCTAGTGTTTAATGTGATTTATTTATTCCCACATGTGTTTAATACCATTCTTTTCATTCATTTTTATGCATTGATAGAATTTTTATCAATTATTATATGAATGAATTACATAGAATATTGAAATTCTAAATAAATTAATAAAACTCAAATTTTCATTTATTGAATAATGTAATTAAATTATTTAAATAGGTAAAGGACATATTCATTAATATGAAATGAGAAATTAAATTATTCAATGTGGTATGGGACACATTGAATAATATGAAATAAGAAACCAAGTAATATGTAACACTTGAAATGATAAGTGATAAGTAATTTAATAAATTGAAGTTGTATGAGCACAATGATTTATAAAAATGAGGGAAGAATTAGACTTATTTACTATCAAGTGGGTCCCGCTATATCCCCTCGATGAATCGATAGGTCTCACGAGACAAACTACAGTCTTGGCATGAGGCCTTGACAAAATTATGATTTCTGTATTTTGGTCAAGGCCTTAATCATTTGATGACTTGGATGAGGCCTTAATGCTATCAAACAATATGAAAAATCCTCATTATGACTATATAATTTAATTATACAAATTAATTTTCAGCTAGTAGAATATTCTTGGTTAAAGAGCTTATGTTTACGAGAATCATAAAAAGTAAAATAATATAACTTATTAATTATTTTAGCACTTATAGATTTACCATCCATTGTATGTTTCAGAGTAGTAAAGGATGAAATTGATGTTACTGTTTTTATGCACAACTCTAATTATGAATTACTCTTAGTTATAAATTTTGTACTTTCATATTCACATGTCACACCTATTATAGATAAAAAGTCTTTACTTATTGTTCTGAATAAAAATTCTAATAATTGAATCATGTATCCTTGTTACACTGTTAGTATTACTTGAATTTCTCTCTTATAATTCTTAGACTAAATTCCATATTATGACACATGTGTTACAACATTCCATACGTAAATGTTTTACAAGAAATTTTAAAGGAGTTTTTTCAAATGATTTTAATTGGAACATTATGTTATTTTTAAAACCCCTTATTGGGAATTTGTATGTTAACCCTATGATTTCAATTTATTTTATTTTATAGGTTTATAAGATTTAAGTCACTTTGTTTGATGGCAGTACTATAGAGTTTCTTTCTCTTACAGTTTTGAACAAAATAAAATAATTGTGTCTGATTCTCTAGGACCTAAACAAAAACAATATTTTCTAGTGGAACATTTGTGGGTGTTTTCAGATTTCTATTTTATAAAAATGACACACCATGTTTTATTTCATCTCTGCACCGGATCCAGGGCAGTCCGGGGCTGGGGGTGACACATTAAGTTGTGAGTGTCTAATTATGGGTTTCATTATGTCATGTCTTTATGTCATAAAATTGTTTTGGTGGTGAATTTGGACCCCAAAGATGGATACGAAGATTTTATACCCAAGATTATATTATACTACATTTTTAATGATGGAATTGTCTTTATGAAACCAAGATCTCATTCATAAAATGTTATAAACTTTTACGGAGTCACTAGATGCCCCAACCACCCATATGATTCTATGAGATCATCAAAGTTTGTATAATTTATTTTAATGGTCTTCTTCTAAACATATTGGTTTTTATATACATTCATTTAACAATCGATTATTTTATCAAATGGGTGGAGTTGAAGGCCACCAGGATGGATGATTCTCACATAGTACTGAACGTTTTCATTGATCTTATTTTTATAGGTTTTGAGTACCAAAGTGTAACGCCCCGACCCCAGTTACCTAGAGTCGGTGAATTATTACATAACATTGGCATGATCACAAGAAAGATCAAGTCTCTAAAGACCGATTAGTTTAGTAGCCTTGGAAACACAAGATACAAAAATAAATTTTTACATTACATCATAAAAAAAACATCTTGTCCTCATATCCCCTCATATTATCCCTGCAGGTCATTCATAATTTTAATTCTTCATAATCCTGGGAAAAATAAAACATTGAAAGGGGTGAGCTCAGATGCTCAGTAAGGATAACATTATAGCAGAAGCTTTCATAGATAAGCATAAACACTTAAGGTAATTTATAATTAAAACAAAAGCCTTTTAAACTTGAACTTTAGCATAATATGGCAAAGATAAAATGAAATAATGCCATTTACTTATTCACATGGATATTCTACTAGTCGAACAATCACATGAAATATCAATAACCACTTTCATAATGATGGAATGCATAATGCAGGACTATCATATCCACATATCCAAGAACTCGTGCCAAGACTACAAATAAGATTTTTCCAAGGCCTTGTGCCAAGACACTAGTTTGTCTCCTGAGACCTACCGATGCATCGAGGAGCTATAGTGGGCTCCACCCGTCACTTATTAAGTAAAATGCATTCCTCAAATGAACAGGTTTAAATATAACAAAAACATTCATATTAAAACTAGCATACAAAATGTCAATACTTTAACCACAAACCATGAATTGTATAAAAATAGCACATCCACAGTCAAACATAACTCATTAGATACAATATGGATGATTTTATTATATCACATTAACCTCAATCAAGAATAATGTAGGATGTTGACATAGATGAAAATAATCATCAAAACTATTTGAGAGAAATATCCCCCTTTTTCTTGAAATCATTTATAAGTCACACTATTTGTCAAGAAGCCATTTAAAAATAGATTTTTGAATCAAGGTGTCCCATACCACTTTGAAACTTTTAAAAGGAGTTTTAATTTTAAAACTTTAATGTCCATATAAATAAATCCTTATAACCGTTTTTTAAAACATGGACATTAATGAGAAAGATTTAGAAAAATAAGTCTTTAAAACATTAAAAAATGGTATCTTAGTTAGAGTTTCTAACCAAAATAGAGACACATGAATACAAATAATTGAGGAAATAAAAACATTTTAATATTATGAGAATAAAGGAATTCATGATTTACAATGTCGAAGTACATTATATACACCACATAAAATTGATTTGGTGTATAACAACAAAGAAGTCTAAATGTAATGTAAATTGAGATGAAATCTCTCATAAAGGCCGTATCCTTAGGTTAAGGATAAATCAACGACATAGTTATGTGTGACAAATATAAGTACACTAAATATGATTGGATATTCAGTGTAATTCAATCAAAGTATATTCACAGATAATCTTATAAAAACGACACCAATGAATTGGATGTTTAACTCAACAAATGGAGAATGAGTTAAAATTACTCTTATCAAATTCATATCGATGACTTGAGAAATTATCAATGGAGTGATTATGTGTATAAAAAGTATATCCACAGAAAAGGGGAGTGGAAATTATGACATAAGAAAATTAATAGTGATTCCACACATAATCTTAGAGTAAAATAATCAATGGAGTTTGCGTAAAGCCGAATAAATGGATATTGAAACTTCAAATTCCCTTATTGATTTGGTAACTTATGAAACATACACCCATGAAAGAAGGATCATAAAATGATGATTTAAATAACCATAAATTAAATTATAATACACAATGAATACAATTATGGGTAGTACACATACACCACATGCAATAAATAAGTGGTGAACAATGGAATTCTCACGAAATTAAAAGAGAGATAAGAAACCCCTTTCTTTGTACTTTTTCCTTGGTTGAAGGTAGGTTAACCTTATGTATAATGGTGAAATAATTTTTATTGAATTATAAAAGAATAATTTACATTAATATGATATCATATATGATCTTTTAACATTGATTTGTTAATAATATCTTAGAATTATCGTCATTTCGGGTGTTAACGGGTTCATTTTACTTTATATTCTTTGTTATGTGAGCCATATTTGTTATTAATGGGATGTATATTATTCCTATACATAATGATATCAAGTCCTTAGATACTATTTTTAAATCATCAAATGATAATTATACTTGAATGGATATGATGGAAAATGAATCTCATCGCGTTTGTGGAGATGGTAGTTCGTACGTACGCACGAGCGACAATATCATTCTTTTGATATTAAAATAATATATAATTGGATGGTATATCATATATAAAGAATCATTATCATGTTATATTTATTATTTACAAGAGTTACACATCCTTATTATACCCATCCAAATAATAATATATTGAATAACAATTACACCACGACGTGGAGACGGTAAGTCGTACGTACGCACGTATGGTGACATGTTATTCAAAGGGGGATAGAATACTGAATATGGTTGTACCATATTTATAATAACATCACAGTATATATATGATACTGGAGTTATTATTTTATAATGGTAATAACAAATAAAGAATAAGTGGAAGAAGAAAGGAACTTGAAAAGGGGTGGTGAAAACATTACCTCTTCTTCGGGTTCTTCCTTTTGATTTGATCAAAAGGGATCGCTAGGTTGGCTTTCTGATATAACTAATGCCTCTTGGTTGTAGTGATGGAATTTGAGAGAGTATTTGGGCAGGGTTTGGCCGAACCAAAAGGCTTTTAAGGTGTGAAGAAATGAGAAGAATGAGTTCCCTTTTATAAGAGGGGTGAGGGGCACCTTTGGAAAAGCTAGAAATATTAATTTATAATAAATTCATATTCGGTTTATAATGGCTCCAAAGTTTATTATTTAAAGTATAAGGTGTGGAGGGGTCTAAAAATACTCAACCAATAGAAGTTAGATAGGTTTGGGTCATTATATTAATCTTATCTTTAAGTATTAACTCTTAGTTA
This sequence comes from Viscum album, assembly GCA_963277665.1. NCBI lineage: Eukaryota > Viridiplantae > Streptophyta > Magnoliopsida > Santalales > Viscaceae > Viscum > Viscum album. The sequence goes on along the minus strand of OY728161.1, from coordinate 572,446,061 downwards.
ATTAGTTTCACTTTTACAATGTCTCTTTGTATTTTTATATTATATGGTTAATAAACGTACCATATACATCCAAGAGACCCCCAAGTGGTCCATTAATGATACACCTATCATTAAATAAGTCTATTGGACGAACCTTAGATTTTTAAGAATTTAATATCAATTAATAATATAATATTTGTTTTAAAAACTCTTTTATGTCAATTTTGACACTATTCAATAGTTGATTTTTTTTGGAAAACATAACAGAATGATTACTTCAAAAAAAGATAATTAAATAAATACCAATATGTCATATTAACCTATAAAATTAGTGTAATTAAAGAACAGTCTCAAATTATATTTATTCTTGTATTTATAATATCAATTGTTTTAATTTTTCACTATTATGGTAATTACTGCATCTCCATTGTGTCATAAATAAATTAAATAATTTAATGTCTAAAAATTATAAATAAAATATCATTATGTAAAAAATATTTTTAGATTTATAATTAATATTTATAGTCTAAAATCCAACATGTATAATCCGATTTAAAAATTGTATTTCTAAAAGATATATGCTTGTGTCATTTTTGTATTCATTTTCACTTAATTAAAATAAAGTGTTCCTATCACTTACAAGTCGATCCATGGGGTCCCCAAATCGACCCAAAGATGCCCATGGTAGACCATGTATCAACCAATAGGGTTAAGACACGTTTTAGGGTAATTTAGTATTATTATATTATTTTTTTAACCCTTGTTTACCGGTTTTACCCTTTAACCATGGTAAATAAAATATTTACCGAAGTAATTATCCAAAATGTCTGAAAATAAAAGGTACCTATTTACACAATTTGAACATCCAGATTCCAAATATGGAATCCATTTTTGAAAATTCAAAACACATAAGTGGCAGAAATTAATTTAAAATTAATTCCCGTTGTTAAAACAAAAAGCGTGTTTTTAAGAGATAATAACCATCAAACGTTTCGCACTTGTTTATGTCTGGATTAAATGTGAAATTATATTCAATGACCCACATTGTATTACATGGTAAGAATATATTTTAAATATAATTTAAAACCACTGAAATTCATAATTTATCACTATTAATTATTTCGATTAAAAAAGTTGTTTTTAATTAAAATTTAGTAATTTTTTACTATTCATCAAAATATAAAAGTTATCTGAAAAGTACCAAAATTTCACCCTAGGCTAATTTCTTTATTCTGAATCCTAAAATGAAGTATATTTTACCAAATTCAAAACATAAGAGTTGCATTTATTAATTTAAAATTGATTCCTGCTTTTGAAACCAAAAGGCGTATTTTTATGAAATAATAACTATCGAAAGTTTGACACTTGTTTATGTCCAAATTCAAGGTGAAATTACATAAAATGACCGTCATTAGATTAAATAGTAAAAATATAATCTATTTATAGTTCAAAACTATTAAAATTTATAATTTGACAATATAAATTATTTTGATTAGAAAAGTTTTTTTCAGTTAAAATTTAGTACTTTTTCACTATTCACCCAAATATGAAAGTTATCAGAAAGACACCAAAACATTATTGATACTAAATTCATATTGCCCAATTCTAAAGAAGAATTTCATTTTTTTCAAATTGAATATATAAAAGTTCCAAATATTGTTTTTATAAAGGCTTCGCCATTAAAAGGCGGTAAAATTTTATTTTTTAAAAAATACTTCTTTTATCTGAAAAAATGAATTTGCTCATAAATCATGTCCTAGAAACTCATAATATGGATTAAAATTATAAGGATAATATAATATTTAAAATTTAGTTAATACTATTCATAACCTCTTCTGAACGGCTAGTTTGGTAAGTCGTGGTGTACTTGAACTCAGTGTTGCGTACAACACACGCTATTGTATTATTCAAAGAGAAGTGTACCATGGAAGATTGGGGTGTTACATTCACCCCTCCTTCAATAAATTGCGTCCTTGCAATTTTAAAAAAATGGTCCTGAGAATGGAAAGTCCCACATCGGAAAAAGAGTAAATAAAACTATCACTTTAAAAGAAAGAAAGAGAGGTTTAAAGGTCACCCAAGATAACCGATACTAGGATTCCAGGTAGGAAAACATGGATGTGGATGATAAACTAAGTGTCAAGTTCTGATGGAGAGGGATAGAAATCATGATCAGGAGAAATTTAACAATAATAAAACCACAAACTTGTGTTGGGACAAACGATCCTTAGTCTCCTAGTAGGAAAAGTAAACGGAAAACATTTTTTGTTTTAAGTTACATTTCATAAGGATGAGGAATTCATTTATGAAATTGACTAAGAATATAAAGATATATACTTAATTTTTATGTAGAGTTTCATTCTTTAATAAATTTCCACCACTAACTCAATTTTTTAAACGATGAGTATTCAAGAAGACTTGGTCACACTGGAAGAGCTAGAATAAACTTCTATATAATCACATGATCCATGCATGATAAACTATATATTTAAATTGTCTTTAGAGATTAATCAAAACCAAAATGGTTAGTACAAGATCTAATGATCCCCAAAAATGATATTCCTTGAGAGAAATAAATAAGAATCTTAATTTCTAAAATTAAACCAACAATATCCCAAAGTTAAATAAATACCATTCAATAATCAATTGTCCTTAAAATACTACAATATAATCCAAACTAATATTGAAACCAAAAACTTATAAGAATGTAGTCTTCCATGATAAATTGTATCTCCAAATGACATCATCTACTCTTAAAGTCACATACTAAAAAGTAATTAACCTAATCATTTCCATAAACAACCCAAATCACTATAAATACATAATAAAAACATAGATAAAAATACACCATTACTCTTCAAATGAAATCATATACTATTCTATTTTCCTTGGTCATATAGTGTTCCCAACAAAGTGAACATCTTCTAAAATAACATTTATCACTTAATCACCAAATCATTTTCCTATACTAAGGTTATTTATTTGATAAGACATAAGAACCCAAATCAACTTATTATTGATCAATAAAATCATTTAACTAAAAATAATAGTCACACTTACTAGGGACTTCACGTAGTCCAGTGGTAGGCGATAAATCCCAATCACACTTTGGTTGTGGGTTCGATTCCCATAGCTTTGTCCAATGCGACAGGTTGTCACACGGTCTATGTGTTGTCCTTTTTCAAAAACTATATTTTATAATATTTCCAAAATGAGATAAATTCCTCAAAATACCATAACATAATTTAACCACAAATGTTATATCATACCTTTCATTTTCATCCCAAATTATAATAACTTATAATTATCTCAAACCCCAATGATCATATAAAACCAAATGGTTTTTTATACCTATATCCACATGAGAAGAGATAATTCTTCCTCAAATATCATTCTCACATGGAAAACTGTGGGGTTATAAAGACAAGAGAAAATTATTCCAGAGTAAACCCATCAACAAGGAGCACTAATATTTTTTAAACATTTCTCCAACCATTTATTTCCACATAGATTCTTCTTTGACCAAGAAAATATCCTATAGAATAGGGAATTCACTCGAGTAATGGCCAAGTCCCCTACATTTATGGCAAATGACTATAAATGGACTCTTGGGACCATTTTTATCTTCTTCTATAGTACTACTCATTTTGCATCGGTAATTCTTCACTTTATGTCCTTCCTTCCCACACGTAAAGCATTTCTTGGTCCCATTGAGACACTTTCCCGGGTGTCTCCTACCACATTTATTGCATGATGGAAATTGAGGGTTCTTTTCTCCATGGTCTCCATTGCTGGAGATCTTATCATTCATCACCTTTCTCTTCCTTGTTGAGTCCAAGAGTTGGTTAATATATATGTTGTTGATCATATTTTTGGAAATCTGATTTGGCATAAAGACGATATATTTTACGGCTATCAACATTCCATTTTGTTTCTCATTTCCACCATTGTTCCCACCTTGTACATCATTCTCAAAGTCACTATGACTTCCTTGGAATCTAGCCATTGACTAAAACCAGAAAGCATTGTTTGAGTAACATTAGTCATAAAATCATTTAGAGATTAACATGTCACCATATTCTTAATTTGAAACATATTAGGATTAACCAAGGTCATTTACTCTCATCTTATATATATATTACTTCAAATTGGTTTGTAAAGAAAATGTAAATTATCCTACGCATATCCCCCGGGATTGTCATAACCAAGAGTGCAGCAAGGCCCGTTGCTGTGCACCAGTTCCCGTTCGAGTCCAGCTCAAAGCGGTGTTTTTGGGTTTTACCCCTAGGTACATCTGTGCCAGAGCCGCCTCTACCTGCTCATATCCAGACAGGGATGTATTGCTATGAAAACTCACAAAATCTCTACAATACCAAAATTATAAGAAGTTATTCCATGCTAATACTCAAAGTTCATCTTAGGTCTACGTGCTCTAATCAGAGTTTATCTAAATCTAGCTTCCAAGGTTTATACTAAACTTCCTATGATACCAACTGTAAAGCCTCGACCTCAGTTACCCAGAGTCGGTGCATTATTACATAACATTGGCATGATCACAAGAAAGATCAAGTCTTGAAAGACCGATTAGTTTAGTAGCCTTGGAAACACTAGATACAAACATAATGTTTTACATTACATCATAAAAAAACATCTTGTCCTCATATCCCCTTATACTATCCCAGCAGGTCATTCATAATATTACTTCTTCATAATCCTGGGAAAAATAAAACATTTAAAGGGGTGAGCTCAGATTCTCAGTAAGGATAACATTATAGCAGAAGCTTTCATAGATAAGCATAAACTCTTAAGAAAATTTATAATTAAAACAAAAGCCTTTTAAACTTGAACTTCAGCATAATATGGCAAAGATAAAATGAAATAATGCCATTTACTTATTCACATGGATATTCTACTAGTCAAACAATCACATGAAATATCAACAACCACTTTCATAATGATGGAATTCATAATGCCAGACTATCATAACCACATAGACAAGGCCTCGTGCCAAGACTACAAATAAGATTTTGCCAAGGCCTTGTGCCAAGACACTAGTTTGTCTCATCAGAACTACTGATGCATCGAGGAGCTATAGCGAGCTCCACCCGTCCCTTATTAAGTCCAATGCATTCCTCATATGAACAAGTTTAAACATAACATAAACATTCATATTAAAACTAGAATACGAAATTTCAATACATTAACCACAAACCATGAATGGTATAAAAATAGGACATCCACAGTCAAACATAACTCATTCGATACAATATGTAAGATTTTATTGTATCACATTAACCTCAATCAAGAATAATGAATGATGTTGACATGGATGAAAATAATCATCAAAACTATTTGAGAGAAATATCCCCCTTTTTTTGAAATCATTTAAAAGTCACACTATTTGTCAAGAAGCCATTTAAAAATAGATTTTTGAATTAAGGTGTCCCATACCACTTTGAAACTTTTAAAAGCAGTTTTAATTTTAAAAAAATAATGTCCATATAAATAAATCCTTAAAATCATTTTTTAAAACATGGACATTAATGAGAAAGAATGAGAAGAAAAAGTCTTTAAAACATTTAAAAATGGTATTTTAGTTAGAGTTTATAACCAAAATAGAGACACTTGAATATAAATAATTGTGGAAATTAAAATATTTTAATATCATGAGAATAAAGGAATTCATGATATACTATGTCAAAGTACATTATATACACCACATAAAAGTGATTTGGTGTATAACAACAAAGAAGTCTCAATGGAATGTAAATTGAGATGAAATCTCTCATAAAGGCCATATCCTTAAGTTAAGGATAATTCAACGACATAGTTATGTGTAAAAAATATAAGTACACTAAATATTATTGGATATTCAGTGTAAATAAATCAAAGGATATTCACACATAATCTTATAAAAACAACACCAATGAATTTGATGTTTAACTCAACAAATTAAGAATGAGTTAAAATTACTCTTATCAAATTCATATCGATGACTTGAGAAAGTATAAATGGAGTGATTATGTGTATGAAAAGTATATCCACAGAAAAGGGGAGTGGAAATTATGACATAAGAAAATTAATAGTTATTCCACACATAATCTCAGAGTAAAATAATCAATGGATTTTGCGTAAAGCCGAATAAATGGAAATTGAAATTTCAAATTCCCTTATTGATTTTGTAACTTATGAAACATACACCCATGAAAGAAGGATCATACAATAATGATGTAAATACCCATAAATTTAGGTATAATACACAATTAATACAATTATGGGTAGTTCACATACACCACATGCAATAAATAAGTGGTGAACAATGGAATTTTCACGAAATTAAAAGTGAGATAAGAAACCCCTTACATTGTACTTTTTCCTTGGTCGACGGTAGGTTAACCTCCGGTATAATGGTGAAATAATTGTTATTAAATTATAAAAGAATCATTTAAATTAATATGATATCATATATGATCTTTTAACATTTATTTGTTAATAATATCTTAGAATTATCGTCATTTCGGGTGTTAACGGGTTCATTTTACTTTATATTATTTGTTATGTGATCCATATTTTTTATTAATGGGATGTATATTATTCTTATCAAGAATTACATCAAGTCCTTAGATACTATTTTTAAATCATCAAATTATAATTATACTTGAATGGATATGATGGAGAATGAATCTCATCACGTTCATGGAGACGGTAGTGCGTACGTACACACGAGCGACAATATCATTATTTTGATATTAAAATAATATATAATTGGATGGTATATAATATATACAGAATCATTATCATGTTATATTTATTATTTACATGAGTTACACATCATTATTATACCCATCCGAATAATAATATATTGAATAACAATTACACCACAATGTGGAGACGGTAAGCCGTACGTACACACGTATGGTGACATGTTATTCAAAGGGTGGATAGAATACTGAATATGGTTGTACCATATTTATAATAACATCCCGGTATATATATGATACTGGAGTTATTATTTTATAATGGTAATAACAAAGAAAGAAGTGGAAGAAGAAAGGAACTTGAAAAGGGGTGGTGAAAACATTACCTCTTCTTCGGGTTCTTCCTTTTGATTTGATCAAAAGGGCTACTTTGGTTGGATTTCTGATCAATCTAATGCCTCTAGGTTGTATTGAGGGAATTTTAGAGTGTATTTGGTCAGGTTTTGGCCGAACCAAAGGGCATTTAAGGTGTGAATAAATGAGAAGAAAGAGTGCCCTTTTATAAGAGGGGTGAGGAGCACCTTTAGAAAAGATAGAAATATTAATTTATAATAAATTCATATTCGGTTTCTAATGGCTCCAAAGTTTATTATTTAAAGGTTAAGGTGGGTATGGGTCGAAAAACACTCAACCAATAGAATTTAGACAGGTTTGGGTCATTATATTAACCTTATCTTTAAGTATTTACTCTTAGTTAATTAGTTTCACTTTTACAATGTCTCTTTCTATTTTTATATTATATGGTTAATAAACGTACAATATACATCCAAGAGACACTAAAGTGGTCCATTAATGATACACCTATCATTAAATAAGTCTCTTGGCCGAACCTTAGATTTTTAAGAATTTAATAGCAATTAATAATATAATATTTGTTTTAAAAACTCTTTTATGTCAATTTTGAAACTATTCAATAGTTGAATTTTTTGAAAGACATAACAGAATGATTACTTCGAAAAAAGTTAATTAAATCAATCCTAATATGTCATATTGACTGATAAAATTAGTGTAATTCAATAAAAGTTTCAAATTATATTTATTTGGGTATTTATAATATCAATTATTCTAATTTTTCACTATTATGGTAATTACTGCATCACCATTGTGTCATAAATAAATTAAATTATTTAATGTCTAAAAATTATAAATAAAATATCCTTATGTAGTAAATCTTTTTATATTTATAATAAATATTTAGAGTCTAAAATCCAACATATATAACCAAATGTGACAATTGTTTTTTTAAAAGATATATGCTTGTGTCATTTTTGTATTCATTTTAACTTAATTAAAATAAAGTGTCCCTATCACTTACAAGTAGATCCATGGGGTCCTGAAATCGACCCAAAGATGCCCATGGTCGACCATGTATCAAAAAATAGGGTTAGGAAACGTTTTAAAGTAATTTAGTATTATTATAATATAATTTTGTTTACCCTTGTTTACCGGATTTACCCTTTAACCATGGTAAATAAAATATTTACCGAAGTAATTATCCAAAATGTCTAAAAATAAAATTTACATATTTAAAAAATTTTAACATCCTGATTTCAAATATGGAATCCATTTTTCCAAATTCAAAACACAGAAGTGGCAGAAATTAATTTAAAATTAATTCCCGTTGTCAAAACAAAAGCGTGTTTTTAAGAGATAATAACAATCAAAAGAATGACACTTGTTTATGTCTGGTTTAAATGTAAAATTATATTCAATGGCCCACGTTATATTACATGGTAAAAATATATTTTAAATATAATTTATAACCACTATAATTCATAATTTATCACTATTAATTATTTCGATTAAAAATGTTGTTTTTAATTAAAATTTAGTAATTTGTTTACTATTCATCAAAATATAAAAGTTATCCGAATATTACCCAAATTTCGCCCTAGGATAATTTCATTATTCAGAATCCAAAAATGAAGTCTATTTTACCAAATTAAAAACATAACAGTTGCATTTATTAATTTAAAATTGATTCCTGCTTTTGAAACCAAAAGGCGTATTTTCAAGAAATAATAACTATCAAAAGTTTGACACTTGTTTATGTCCAATTTCAAGGTGAAATTACTTAAAATGGCCATCATTAGATTAAATAGTAAAAATATAATCTATTTATACATCCAAATCATTAAAATGTATAATTTAACAATATAAATTATTTTGATTAAAAAAGTTGTTTTCAGTTAAAATTTAGTAATTTTTTACTATTCATCCAAATATTAAAGTTATCAGAAAGACACCAAAACATTGTTGATACTAAATTCTTATGTCCCGATTCTAAAGAAGAATTTAATTTTGTCAAATTTAATATATAAAAGTTTCAAATATTGGTTTTATAAAGGCTTCTCCATTAAAAGGCGGTAAAATTTCATTTTTTGAAAAATACTTCTTTTATCTGAAAAAATGAATTTGTTCATAAATCATGTCTTAGAAAATCATAATATGGATTAAAATTATAAGGATAATATAATATTTAAAATTTAGTTAATAATATTCATAACCTCTTCTGAACGGCTGGTTTGGTAAGTCGTGGTGTACTTGAACTCAGTGTTGCGTACAACACACGCTATTGTATTATTCAAAGAGAAGTGTACCGTGGAGGATTGGGGTGTTATACAAAGACTATAATCAGTGTCCAAGATACAAACATTTGCAACTAAAATTTGTATTCCCACTTTCTAATGTATTGCGTGACACACAAAACCAAAACATAATACCACCATAAACAAATTGTCAGAATTAATATGAAAATCACGTTTTGAGGTCAACAAAATATGGACTATTGAAGTAGAATCTCAAATGATTTGACTTGGGAATATATGATGACTTTAAAAATTTCCATTGTTATATCTCCCTAGTAGATCAATTTTGGGAATTGATGTCATCTCTTAATGGAGATCAAGCATCCAGAATATTGGGATTAATAAAATGCGATGAGCATTTATCCCAATATGGTTATCAAAGGAAGTTATAAATTCATGATCTAGGGGAGATTCGACTTTTTTCATACGATAACTCAAAGCACTATATGGATTGAAGAACATCCACTGCGGATAGAATGATCCTAAAAAAGAGTTTAATGTTGGAGACACAATATTATATATTTAATGATTGAAGTTAATGCCTGATAAGGTTCCTTCTAGATTGTTTTTACATTATGTTATATATTATCTTATTCCTTATGGTTCAGTGGAGGTCACTGAATAGTCTACATGAACGATATTTACTGAAACAAGGGTTCTGGTTAAAGTGGTACATTGAAGTATTTCTAATACATACAATTTATTTTATCGCACTACATGACCCCATCATCACCTGAGAATATCAGGATATCCCTAATCATTTCACTTTTATATTATTTTTCCTATTTATAATTATACATTTCATTTGGATATATAATCTCATTGATTCAGATTGAGGATAACAAAATATTTTATGTTTGAGCATGGGTACTACATTTTGGGACATATTTTCAAGTTTCCCATTTATTTTTTTAATGTATGTTTTTTAAATATAAATAAATACCATATAACATGCTCATTTAGATGCAGAACATTTGGAAAATACATATTTTTGAAATTCGTTGGTAGCATGATGAGAATGAGAAATAACTCACCATTAAATGTTTATTTTTATTTAAGTATTTCATTGATGATATAATTAGTTGTATCATTATAATAGCTTTTATATATTGAAAATATTAATTTTGATAATTTTTAATGATAAATTATTCATTAACATAATCCCAAAAAGTTTCACAAAAATATGGATTGTAATATTTTTCATTCCCAATTTAGGGTATAAACAAGTTAGCTAAAATTATATCATCTTATATCAATTCAAAATTTATATGTTCATTTTCTTCAGATTAGTTTCATTACTATAAAAAAATGACCTATGCCTATGTAATTGAATTATGAATGTTTTATACAATTAAAAATAAAAAAAATCATGAAATGAAAACAAATAAAATAAAAAAATTTATTAAAAATATGGGTTGATAAAATGTAAAACACTTGTTAATACATTGGTCAGGAAAATAATGTTTTAATGTTAGGAATACATAAATAAGTGGGTCTCAAAATTTGAATGAAAAGGAATGTTTATTTGGATAAGTGTAATTGAACCATGTAATAATAGTTGTTTTACATAACTTGAATATACTGAATAATTTGTAGAGATATGATCATGAAATGGTTGGTACACACACATTGGGAAGTAATGGAATGGAATTCCCATATATTTTTTACATCAAATTCTATCATTAATATCATTGGGTTTTTATTAAATAAAATAATCTAATTAATGAATTTAAAATTTGTTGAGATTTAATTTTAGATGATATTCATACAGTTTTTATATTATCCACTGTGGATTGGGAAATATTGACATGCATATCTTATGTCAATTATCTATTAAACCGGATATGTGACTTTGCTGAGGTTGATCAATGTGTAAGTGTGGTGGAGTTGATAATAATTTTTTTATTTAATATCTTAATGATAATATATGAGTTAATTTCATCACATCATACTAAATATTTTTATTTATCTATTATCTTGGATTAAATCATTTATTTGAAAATTTGATGAGAACTCGATTTTGGACCCATTAATGTTAATAGTTGTCTTTTAGTCATTAATATTTTTCTATCACATATTAGAGATTGAACATTTAGAAAATTAATTATACACTTATTTTTCTAAAACATTCATTTATATCATCCAACGTTGAATTTTCATTTGATTTGAGTAAATTTTACATCTTGTCATTGTTGGAATGGACTCACCAAATTTATCACCTACTTTTCCATTTGGGACATATATTCTAAACATGGGCTTATATTGGGATGAAATTTGGATTATTTACAGAGAAAAAAATTCAACAAGAATAATATATTTTAAATTACCATTGGTAAATTATATCTTATTTCAACATGTTTGTGCATTCACGATTAAAATATTTTGGTGAATTTTCCTTTCAGACTTGAAATTTTGTGAAATCCTATCATCCACACCACTATATAAATGTCTTTTATAATCATTTGGATGGGGTTGGACATGAATTAGGATGATCAAGTTATAATAAAAGTGATTTTTCTCAAATTATACTAGAATTATAGGAGGGGGAACTCTTGAATCTAGGATCCCAACATAAATGTGTTATTTTCATTATCTATGTTGCAATGCTTTTGTTTTAATTAAAATGATTTCAGTATATATTACTCCCACAAGTTTAAATACCCTGAGCGTGGGGCATCAATCATGGCATGAATTATTAAATCATCTATTCCTTTAGATTATTTTTCTTCATTTAATAACTAATTTTCCCTTGATTTTCCATATTGATGTGTGAATAGAAATGAATGAATGAATGAGAAAAATTAATTTTACATGGATCGCCCTCATTGGTATAAGTCCAAGGAGCATACAAAGACAATTTACCGATGTAATAATTCTAATTATGCTCATTAAAAAAATTATGGTTCTGGATATATCACTTCTATGACCAGGAATACTATATTTACAATGTTTGGAAAAAACTCATTACATCCCAAGGTTCACTCCCTCAATCATTCATTCTAAGGATAACTTAAAATGGAAAGGATCACCATCTTTCTCATCCTTTTCTCACAGCTCTAAAAATGATTCACGCACATTTTTTGGACATGCGGGTCCCATTATTAAGAAAAATAAATGCATTGTAAATTATAAGTAGATTCTTTGTGGAAGTCAAACTTTCATCCACTTGATGAAAATTACATTTCCATAGATTTACATGGAAACCCCTTTTCAATACTTTTGATACCCTCACTACCTAGGTAAATCTAACATATCCTTCATAATACTTTCCAATACATGAAAAGCATATAAAACTATAGTGAACCTCACAATGTTCTCTAAGCTCACCTCTTTCACAATGATCATCTAGCCTTTGTCATGAATCCACCTATTGTTTAGCTCAAATAAATTTCTGAATATCACTTAGAAATCATGAATAAAACAACATTCAGTCAACTTTTTAAATACATTAAGAACATTGATATGTTTTTGATGCGTACAAATATTAGTCATTTTTATTAGTCTTCGTGAAATTCAATACATTAATGGTGATTATAATTTATTCTCAGATATTATAGCATTCATGAACATCCATTCATCGTGAAAATTTCCACATAAAAAATCATCACAATCAAACTTCATGAATTTAGAGACACAGAATATTCATTAAGAGTTGATAAACTTTTCTGAGGTATTCGAGGTATATATAAAGTTGTTTCCACCAATTCGAGAATCTTCATTCCCATTATCACATTTTCACAAATATATAAACATTTTTATGAAGCTCATTATTTCGCAATCTCTTCGGAAATTTTCCTTTTTTGAGGCCACTCGTAGTCTTGGGGTTTACAGTCAACCCTCCACACATTTATGATGCTCCACTAATCATAGAAATTTATATTAACATCAACCATCATCACATTAATGATTCACATTTTTGATGACCCATACCATTTTAAAACTCCATTCACTAATCCCATTTGTCCAAGAAAATCATAATGTAACAATATTATTATTATGAATTCATGGAAATATTTCAATCCAACAAATTTATCGAACCTCTATATTTTGGAAAAAAATAATTTTTAAAACATTGGGAATCAATTCCACCTTGTATATGAAATTATATGTGCCTCCTTCATGGCATCTATTCCATTTCTCGGGATCATATTCATCATTACATGAAAAAAATATGTTTATAACTCCAAAAGATATAAGGGAAACCTATTTTTCAAAATGAAGAATACCCAAAAACACTACAATGTAACCTCAAAGTATATTTCCCAATAGTTTCACTTCTATTTCATAAGGATTTCTCAATTTTATTATTCATTCATTAACTTATTTTGTATGGAAATAAAGATTAGATTTTTGATTGGGTAACACCCTTTCTATACCACTGTGAATCCAATTTGTTTCTATGATGACTACACCACCAATAGAATAATAGTTTTCCATAGTAATAGATGTACCTATAACAATTTTCATTTATTTATTTAATATATGAACTAATATAATTAACATAATATTATCAATGAATTGAATTTTTAAATTAAAATAATTAAATAAAGAAAATTAACAATTAATAGAAAACACGTGAGCTTGAGAAATGTGTGATTTTGGAGAGAGAAATATTATTCATTAAAATGATACATGATGAGATCAATTTGTTGAGTTCAAATAAAATAAAAAAACGCAAATATTCCACATCTTTATAAAAGATATGAAACCATATTTACCACGGACCATGTGGTAGACATAAAATGACAATTAAATCAGGGTTCTAAGATTTCATGTTCTAAAATCTATACTAGGTTTTAATTATTTTCATCTTTTCAATAAAGTTCACTATCATGGGGTTTGAGGGATATCTAATGGGGGGATCATATTTAGGTGAATATTAATTTAAATTATAATGATTAATATGTAATTTAATTGGGTAGATTAATATTGATTACACATTCTAAGAAAATTCTAACATAAATCTTCTCAATTTATTTTATCATTAAAATATAAAAAGGAAACAAATAGTCATCTTTCATCATACATCTACTAGTTATTTAAATTTAAAACTATCACACATCCTTTTAAGTATCATGTTCATTTAAATTACAAAATTCCATTAATAGGTTGTTTTAATTACTTCATCCTTTGAGAGACTACCATGATCATACACTCTTCTACACCTATATACCCTAAAACTATAAATTATTTGAGAGTGACCATGATGACACCATTAAATCCCTCTATGTTTATCATAAGTCTTATGATAATATTAAACCTCCTTCATCCACTCATGAATTTCCTACAACCATTCAATTATTCTTTAGACAAGTATTGGCCCACAAATTACTAACTCTATTACTCCTATACAACTGAACATTTAATTAAAATGATTATCATGAAAATATACAAATAATTAAATAAAAATTGTTGAATGAAAACAATTGCTATAATAGAACACTTCCAAGGGGATTTGATTTATACATGAACCATCAAATTCTTGGACACAAGAACAAAAAATGACATTAATATTTTGGATGATCCACTTTGTTTGACCGTCCCTCTATATATGAAATTTAGTTTCAATACGCAACTGAATTCGAAATTAATGATAAATACCTCTCCAAAACATAGATTTGAAAATAGAGATATAAATATGAAATGATCATCCTTGGGAATCCAAGGATATTATCCAATTTCTCTTTATACATCCTTGAAAAAATCTATATTTGCGGTCATCTCCATGTTTGCTAAGATGTGGGTCAATTTTTTTAAACATAACACTTTTACAAAAATAACACAACTACCTCTCTGAAATAAAGGTAAAATATTAAGTAATTCCCTCAAAATATCCTTCAAATCCAATGGGGACTATATAATGGCTACATAAAACAACTGGGAACATGATGCTGAGACTTTACCTTCTCAAAAACTAAACATCAGGAAACGAACTTTGTAACTCAAAACATCAACTTATACCACCGAAAAAGACATCTTTAGGATCCATAAATTTTTTCATGTGAGTATATAGAATTAAGATTGATCTATGGATGTTATGAAGGACCACATCGTGCAACATTAATAGAAATAAATCCCCCCGGAAAAATCACCCGATGCTAAGCACCACCAGAACTTACATCCTAGGAATCTACAATGAAAGCATGAAATCAAAAGAAATAAAAATCTAAATACCCTATATTGGAATACACCAAGTAATTAAGTAAATAAGACATCAATGTCATCCAAAAATCCAGATTTGAATACAATATATTTCATTGGGAGAATAAATAACTCATGCTCTTTTGATAAGTGAAAACCAATAATTTATTTTTTGATACGATAGTGTCACGACCACATTTAGACATGCTCGAATAATTCTAGATTGATGTCACCAGAGGAATACATATGTTTATGGTGTTCTAACTATAGAGACCCATAAAAAATTGATCTATGATACACTAGGAAATTTACAAATCATAGACCCAAGTAATCACCAAAGACCAAAATCGAAACACCCTCCTCTAGAAAAATATGAATTGATGCATGGATAACTTCTCCTTCAGATATTCAAAATAAATATAACACATTTCAGTTCATAATAACAACTGATCCATTTTTTTCAGGACTCTATGATGAGTTAAAATCCAAGATATTTCGAGTAAGAAACATAAATAATACCCCGTAATCCATTGAAATTATTCTCCTCCACAACATTCATGGGGGCTACCCAAGAAACATATTCCATGATAATTTAAGTATCAACAACTACTCCATGTTTTAAGAATAAATGTCCTAATAAATTAACAATATGATCCTATGACTATAACATAGATATCTTCTTCAAATGTTGATGAATACAAAAAATTCCCAAAAGGTCCTACAAATGCTCTTTGTGCTCCTCCCTAGATTGAAATTACACAAAGATATCATAAATGAAATCTGCTATAGACTAGTCCAGAAACACTTGTTACACTAGATTAATCAATACATTAATAATTATGGAGAATTCATAAAATCAAAATACATTAAAATGAACTAATAATGCCCAAAATGAAACCATAATGCAGTATATAGAATATCCCCATTATTATCCCGAATCTGATGATATCCTCACCATAATTTGTTTTTTAAGAACCACTTATTTCTATTCAGGTGATCAAATAAATCATCAATCAACAGAATGTGGTACTGATTTTTTAATATCTATTTATACTAATGATGATAATTTATTCATAGGCTGGTATATCCATGATCATTATTGGGAAAAAATTCCAGATGATCCATTGGTGAAATGAATGTTTAAATAAAACCTCTTTACAGGAAATCATAAAATTATATTTTTAGTTTTTATAACTCTGATGGAATTATCCAATATGGAGGAATTGATATTGAAGAATATCTAGACTATAGATCTATCCAAAAATCAATCTCTAATTTAGGGGGTAGTGCCACAAACACATTAGGGATGGAATCATTGTAATATTCGACAACCATGAGAAACATTATTGGCTGAACCACCCATTAGCTTAGAATTAGCTCGATCATCAAAGAATACACAATCATAACATTATTCTAACTCATCTGAGGTACTTTCCCATGAAATATATTCAAAAACTCTATATAGGTAATGTATAAGAAAATATTCTTCCAAAATCAATACATGATATACTATAATGAATACATTCAATAAATGTCAAGGATGTTGTAAAATGATTATATCAATAATCATAGGAAGTCACCCATGAGTGATTCTTTTAAAACACTAACTCCCAAACTCAATAAACATATTAAAAAATAGCTCAACCTCTTATTGAAATATTTAATGTGGAGAGAACATGAAGACTCTCCACCTCCAATCCTAATAAATGAACTGAAACTAGTAAAATAAAAGAGTGTATAACTACTAAATCAATAATCGAATGAAATCATGAAGAAAACTATCCAATAAATTCATAAAAAAACATTGATCATGCTTATAAAAAAACTGTTAATCCTAGATATTTATATCACCTACCCCATGTCCACTCTGACCCTAACAATAAACTCCTATACAGATTCACGCATCTATCTGAGGATGATGAGAATCACATTTTTGTTCCATAACTACCCCATATCCCCTATAATGGTAATTGGATGGAGCAGACCATTGCTGCTTCCTCAGTTGATACTGTTGAAAAGGCAATAACAGATACAGACCACCATATCATGTTTCTAACTCATAATCGTTGGGACCACTAGAAACTGATTCCCATGGCCTCAAAAAGAAGAATATAAAAAATTTATCATTTTATGAGACTTTGTAGCCTCCCACCCTAGTAAAATGTGATGAGGATGTCTAAGGAATACACATATATATTCAAAAACACTTCGGTCTGTGCAACTGTGAACCCTAGAGTATATCTCTACTATGTGTATAATATTCATTAATATCTTATTATGATGATTTCTTCACAAAAAATTCCATATCACCATCATATTCTATTTATAATACCTTGATATTTGTCATCAACTAATACATGGTAATCTAGGGATGGGTCTCTATATATAACTAAACCTCAAAATGCCTCTCCCTAGTCTCATTATCTTAAAGTAGTTCCCAATCATATCATAGAATTTTCTTAAATTGGATCCCAAAATGCCATATGTTGTGGCTTCTTCATCAAATGGTATGTACTTCTTATCTACTAGAAACATCCAGGATCATAGAATGAAATTCAATTTATTATTAATCTAAAAAACTAATTCCTAAAACTAGTTACTCCTCATGATTTCTGAGTAATAAAAACCACCACTTCTTGGTTGTTCCACACAAAATCATCAATACAAAAGAAAACTGTTAAAATTAGGAATCATAAATCAAACTGAAGGTTTTCCCAACATACTCAAACTAGTCCAATATCACTAAATCTCAAATGGATCATACATACTTATACATATTCAATTGTTGAAACTTTTAGAGTTTCCTTCACTATGTGTTTTCATCTTCGACCTCAACTATGTAATTATCTGCTGACACATCTCGATGAACATCTTCATTATGAACTCGATAAACACAACAACATAAATCCTTTACAGAAGTAGAAAAAATTGTTAGGGACTCCTAAACATGGAAAAAGTAAAATATTAAGGATTTTTTAATTAATCGAGGTTCTATCCTAATTTCAAGGTCTACCCATTCAAAACAATGACACAAAAAATCACAATTTATAATGATTTCCTATGAATTCACCCAACATATAGTATCAATTAACTTTGTAGAATTAGTAAACATGATGGTACATTCATACAATCACATTGTTCCATAAATTAAAATGTCCTATAAAACCTCGCTTGTATACATCGCATACTAGGATCAGCTGACACTGTTTCCTTACCAAACCATAAAATCCTTACTAGTACATATCCTGATAATCTATCATATCCATCAATATATATATGATTCCACTCTGTAATACCCCCCATAGGTATCTCTCTTAAGCTGAAAATGAGAGATGATAGATAATTATGTCTACCACCCACCTCCAATAAGATAAAATTTGATGAATAACACTAATGGTATATCATACACATGAATGAGAGACATTACCCTTGAAGAAGAACACGATGAGAATAATATAAGATAAAAAATCCATAAACCTCCTTATCAAAACAAAAAAGTTCCCAATTCATTCAGGTAATTTCATAAAAACTGGATAAATGAAAAATAAATCTACAAGTATCTAAATTAAATCCTTAACAATGACCTCGATGCCCAAACAACGCATGAACAACATATGGAGAATGAAATGTCCAGTATGATCACCAACCAGCTTGTGAAGACCTTATGAAGAGTTTATATAGTTTTAGTGTGAGAATAATATGTATCCTTAATAGAATCCCTCTCTTGGGCTCATGTGAAAATGTGAAGGAAGTATTCTAAATCTCTATGAATAAGTAATGATACTATCACATCACCAAATTAGGCATTCTACATTCATAGAAACAACATTATTCACTCAAAATGTACTTAAATTAGGTTATAATATAATATAAATCTTAATATAATATTGAAGGTGCGATTTTACAACTTCCTCATTGGTTTTACACTTTTCCAAAGTGACACACATCCTGATCGTTCTATCCCCATTAACCCACATGAAACAATTAAAAATACATAAAACCCCATATCCCATGTTTGTCATATTTTCTTCATCAACACACGCACCCCTGGTTATAACTATGTTGTTTTATATGAGCCACCATAACTTCTACATCGTTTAATACACCTCAAGCCATTATAACCCACACATTGTAAACCTATAATAAATTCAATTCCCATCCACAATTTAATGTAGGTTATATTTTAAATTAAATTTATATTGGTCCATATTAATGTAATCTATATTTTCCAGGGATCTACTTAGTTTTAATGGTCTCATTAGAGAGGCTTACATAGAAAAACTTTTATGTAGGTTCATTGACTAGCCGGTAGTCTCTAATGACTTTCTAGTTGGACGAATTTATAATGAGGGGCCATTTTTAAATTTAACCAAAAATTTCTATTATAACTCATCCTATTCCATGATTCATAACATGATTTTCAATTGTTGGATGCTTACATGGTATTGATTCTTCACTCACCTCTTTTCATCACTAATTTCAATTCCATTTTTTATGATGATTTCCTCAAGGTAAATCTATAATCCTTTATCACTGAATCCTTTCTTCTCCATTATTTCTATTTTTATAAAGATAATATTTTTATGTTAATGATGTTTTATGGTTTTCTTGTGACATTCTTGTTTTAGACGATGATTATTGGGGGTTCATTCTTGTCACATGTTAGGTAGAAAAACCCTTTCACTTTTGTGATTCCGTTATAAAGTTCAATGAATTATTTGTTATGCTAGTTTGTGTTACTCATGAGACATTTTCCTACAACCATATAATATATTTTTTGGTCTGTATTAGTGTCCTAGAGACTTTATTGGTGAATTATTTGGTGAATTATTAGTTATAGTGGAAATCCCACATGGAATCATGGGCGACATAGGGGCTCTCTACTTGGGAACCTTGAGCATGGGGGAGTCGTTCCAACGATGTTGGGGATTGTTAGGCCTAGATAGATAATCTATGGGATGAAATATGTTTCCCTTTCTTTTTATGTTTTCATTTTATTTGATTGACAATGTTTTTCTTATTATTTATGACAACCAACCAAGAATATTTAGGATGGGTCAATGTATCGCAATTCACATCTCATGAATCATTTTAATAGGTTAGTGTGATATGTATTACCTCCCTTGTCCCCTATGGATGAGTCATGGTGTTATTGAGGTTTTGATATGTGAGATAGGTAAGAGATGTGGGATATTGTTGGCTATTGTTTCCTTTATTTACTAAATATTACATTAATTTAATATTTGTGAGAAAAAATAAAAATAAAAATAAAAAAATGAATATATAATTGGATAGTGTTTTATATTAAATACATGTTCAGTTGTGAGGTTGATAACATAAAATAGACATTCTAAATAGAAATTGATTACATTTTTTGTTTTTTTAAAACCTTAAAAGAAATATTATTTCGTAAATGACTTTCATCGTTTAAATTTAAAAACAACCTAGTTCATGGGATGATCAATTATCCATAGTTGACAGTGACACTTATTAATGGATATTTCTTATTGGATTGGTGGGCTTAGATAATTGAATTTTCGATCCAAGGAGTATCCAAAGCTAACATGTTTTAAATATCAAGGAAAACATTTATTAAATCATTTCTAATACATTAGGAGATGGAACTTCAATCAACAGTTCAATTAGCCATGAGTTAATGTGGTTGGCTAGAAAAATGACTACCTTGAACTCTATGATTAATGGTATAGGAAAAAATTATAGATTATTAGGATATATTCAAAGAAAGTTTCCTTAACAATACTGGAGAGAGAAAATATAGTGATTCCTCTTTGTAGTATTTCTAGAGTTCAATAAAATAGTGGGATACATTTAATGGATGGAAAATTAATTATTCAGTAATGTCTAATAGGTAATCATGATAATTTATCGATTTCTAAAATTTATTTTTTGAAAGATAAACATGGAAATCAATAACACCACTAGAATATTACCACTTTGATATGTATTGGATAGAAAAAATATCTTGATCGGTATTAACTAACAGGAGTGTTATAGGTGAATGCATAGAACTACTCAATGAAAGGGATAATTATGTGTTGGAATCCTCATTTCCTATATATCCTCCTCTAGGATCTATAATGGAGTATTATGAAAAGTTAGAAGGCATATAGATGATCATCTAGATTTATAGTGTATCATGTAATTATATATGTACTATCAACTATTTAAAAATGGATGAGGATGAATATACATACCAAATATAATTCAATTCCATGAACAATATCTAGTTAAATCCTACAATTAATGGTATAAAATATCAATTTTATATTATATGTGTAGGTTAGAAGAAAGTAATAATGAAGGAAACATTTACTCTAGATGATAGGTTATATCGAGAGACATGAAGCACTTGGGTAAAAATTATACCAAAAAATATAAACTGATCTATTTATTTCCTCTTTAATGTTGACCTTATCATCTTTATTTTTTAACAATATTAATGATAAAATTGAATATTAACTTCCATATAATTTTCATTCAGATGTACATGTTGATAATGATATGGAGAAAAAATAATTTAGTACATATTCTGAATATGAGCGGGAATGGTAAGCCAAATGTGTCTAAAGCTAAATCCATTTCGAATACACTATACCAACATCCTTCCCAAATCCAAAAATATAGGGAAAATGAAATTATTAGGAGGATATTTTATTTTAATATGGAATTAAAGGCCACTGGAAGATGAATTGCGGTGTTGGTAAGAATTTGTAATGATATGATTCTAGTACATATATTTTTTTATTTAATGAAATTAATATTCATCTACAATTTTTGTACTAGATAAATTGATTGGGTCAAATATTTACAATAAAATATAGGAACCATTTATACGCATGATGATTAAAAATGGAATTTTGGGTCTCTAGGCTGTAAATAGTGTGATTCTAGTATTATTGGTTATTATAGGCTATCACTTATATTTTACTAGTAGTTTGGATATTGTATTCAATAATTGTTCTAATGTACAATTAGTAACCATATACATAATCTCAGTGTCATGTCTGGAAACCATAGGATATTATTTCAAATAAAGAATTAAATGTTGTATATTTTATAATGATAACATGTGTTATGGTATAATGCATCATTAAAATGTATTATATATAAATGAACATGAAGGGCCGAAAAAGACAATCAATTAAAAACCAATGAGAATGAATCATATAAAACTCGGAAATAGGAATCAGTGATTGGTCATGTAAATTAGAAGAGCTTATAGAAATTAGATAAAATGTTTATTTAGATTACTCAGTGTTAAAACCATCATATATATGTAATGGTTGTTTATAATTAATAATTACCAATACACCATTCTCTAAAAAGGTATAAAAAGCGCGATTATTTCTAGAATTGATTCGCATTAAATTTTTAGTCCATTTATAGAAGAGAAAAAGGATGGGTTTTCATACATCATTAAATTTATTTATTACAATACATGGTATTAATATTTCTAATTAATGATTTAAAAGTTAAATTAACATAATATTATTAAGAAATAGTAAAAATTATGTTGAAAGACAGTGTGGTAAGAATATTATGGCACTCCACTTAGACTGAGTTATAGATTATCTTAACCAATCATTAATTGATCACTTAATGGAGTGTGTGATAGTCTCGTAACTCACACCTCCTTATACACCACAGTGTAATGGTGTTAGTAATGTCGGAATATGACCATCCTAAAAATGGTAATATCAATGATGAGTATGAAAAGTCTTTTATTGTCCATTTACGTATTTTCTTTGTAGATAGTATAATACACCCTTGACTGAGTACCAACTAATTCTATATATGGGATTCTATATAAGTTTTTTTATAGAAATAAACCCATTCTATCACACATATGGGTATGTTGATGCATGTATTTTTTAGGACTATATCAATTGAAAATTTAGAATCCTATGTTAAAAAGAGTAATTTTATAGGTTATCCAAAAGAAATTAATTAACATTACCTATTAAACCCACAAAGAGAAAAGTGATTGTGGAATTTCAAGAAACACTTATAGAAAGGGAAATCTTTTCTTGATGAAATAGTGTGTTAATGATTTACTAAAATGATGTTAATGATCCATAAGTACATGAGTTTTTATAGTATTAATCTGAACAATTGATAGTTCATGAATATGAGCTTTCAGAGTCCCATGAACTGTGTTGGTATACAACAGAGGATAAGAACCATTGCATTGTGGGGTTCTTGTTACTGATATAGGTGACACATTATTCATCGAGGATGATGAACCTATGAACCAAAATGAAGATGTATATGTTAATAATTCATCTAATTGGAATGTTTCTGTACATTATAAGATAAATTCCAATTTCCAGAAGCATGTTTTTATATTTTTAGACATAAAAAATTTTGTAAAACCCCTTAAGTGAAAATGGGTATTGAATAAATACATAGAAATTGATGGTACGTTCAACACATATAGTGAAATTATGGTAGAGAAAGGTTCTATAAAATGTCAATTTATACACAATGATGAAACCTTCTCACCTATAGAAATGCTTAAATTCATCTGATTTTTTTTTACAATTGTAACCTTCCATTATTCAATGATTTGGATAACGGATGCAAAGACTGATTTTCTACATGTGAAGTTTTTTGAAGATATCTATATGACTAGACCCAATGGGTATTTATAACAATGAATTTCACCAATATGTGAATTACATAATGATACATTTTGGGGTTGGACTCGGCATCACTATCATGGATTGTTAATTTTGATTATAACATATGAGAATTTTGTTTTTTTAACTAATAGTGGTACTTGTGTCTATAATATGGTTAATGGGAACATCATCATTTTCCTAGTATTATATTTTTATGTTAAATTAATTATGTGAAATTAAATTCATGTCTTATAGCCATTACAAATTGGATAAATTTTCTTTACGCCATGAATATCTTATGTGAGCATCTCACATTCATGGGATCATTATCTATCATTATAGATTTCTAAGGCTTCAAGGTACATGTCAAAGTACATAAATTGTTAGGCTAATCAAAAGGTATGGTATGGAACAATCCTAGAGATATTGTTTTTATATTCTGAATATTGAAATTCTCTCCATGAAAATATCCCCCAAGAACAAATATATTATTAAATAAATGAGTAGAATTAATTTTGAATCGGTAGTGGGATTTATCATGTATGCCATGGTATTCACTAGGATTGGTGTTTCAATTACATTTAGCATGGTTGGAGAAAATCACGGTAACTTGAGAGATAAGCATTGCGAAGAGGTCAAAAATATGCTAAAGTAAATGAGGCCTCCAATTTATATGTTCTTGGTGTATGGAAGGGAAGTGGAATAAGATGTCATAGAATACAATAACACTAGTTTCATAATAGATCATGATGATCTAAAATCTCATTCAAGGTATACATTTTTCATGAATGGTTGTTCATGGAATTGGACAGGCTCAATAAAACATTTTTTCACAGATTCGTTAATAGAATACGAGTATATAGATGCTTACAATAGAGAAATGTTTGTAGTTTGGATATGAAATTGGTAAGGGCTAGTTTGGGATATACCTAACACTATGAGGGCGGTAAACTAATGTGGGGTACTTTTAAAACCAATTATAAAGTTTTTTCCCTATACATCTTAGACCTGTTAGTATCTTGACTCACTTATTATCTTTTCACGGTCCATTGAATGAATAATAATTTATTATAGATAGATCATGCTATTTTTACAAGTTCCATTACTCAACTAGAGTTTCTACTTTCTAAGTATGGCCATATATAATCATGTCCAGAAAACCACATGAAAATGATCCTCTAAGTTTTGTTATAATAAGAAGGATACTCACTTAGACACATGATGTACTTTTAAAACAATCCACAAGTGCATATTTTGTAGCTCTTGGTTGGATCATTATACTACCTCCAAATATAGTATTCTACTTATTTATTCAGGTTTGTATCACCAAAAAAGATATCCACTAGTTGATTCTTATATGATGTCACAATTTTTATATTTTCATTAATATCATTCTTATTCACTTTGTAACCTGCACAACATCATGCAGGAAACTCCACCTACTTATTACTAGCAGTAAACATGATATCTACATAATATTTTTCTTCAATTAGTCACAATATTCTAGTTAATTGGGGAATGATGAACATTTAATAATCTATTACCCAAATTATAATCAACTAATATCAATTTAGTCACAGTATATTATTCTCTTATTCACTCTTTTTCTCCAGTACAAAACCTACTGCACTATGATATATTATTCTTCTTTTCACTAGAATAACAATATTGTTATGTGATTATTAAGTGAATGAATATCAGTTCAACAGATAAACATCGTAATTGATCTGCCCTGAATAATAAATAATTTTTATGTAGGAACATTCTATAATTCATGAACACATTATTATATGAAATAATGAAGTTGTGTCTTTCTAATCATTTCTTATTCCATGAAGCTAATATAAGATTAAGTGCACATCAGTTTCTTCATCAAACGAAAATAATATGTGTTCTTTCTTTTCTCTTTTCATTCTCTATCATTTGGGTTCAGGCACAGTTTTACATGACGTTTTCCCTTAATGGACAATACTAAATCATCCATAAACTTCCCAAAATAGTGTGGGGTTAGTGATTCATGGATATAAATCCCTTTCAAAAACTACATATTCTTCGTGTATTGCTAATGACCAATATACTGCAATACTCCATGGTCTACCAATGTTATACGTATTTTCCATTCTCCACATATTTCCCGCGTACTGTAAATTCTCTGTGAACTATCAATTCTTTGAATACTATAAATGTTGGCATAAATTTTATGCTATGTTTACTGTAAATTCTCTACTAATAGTGTGTGTACTGTAAATTCTATTCACACAATCAATGATCTATATAATGTAATTTTTCTACAAAACGTTTAATTATCCATGTATTTTATTTTCTTTCATGGACTTCAATTGATTCTTTGGCTTCCATTACATCCAAATATGATCTCCTATTTATCTATTTGTGTCCATTATATCATCGATACTTCGTGCACTGATCACATTCATGGAATTGTCCTTTGCAAACTTATTTATAAATATTTTAATTCTTCAACCATTGTTTGTATTTATTTTTGAATTTCCCTCTTACATAATTATGGGATTCTATATGTCGATAAATCTTAAAATCACACTAATCTGATTTACCCAAATTTGAATGTTCTAAAAACATCACTGTGGACTTTTCAACTTCCTTGAAGTGATTTATCATTGTTCTCCATGTAACACCTTCCCTCCATCGAGTCGGAAGATTACATCCATGAATGGATCAATTCCTACATTCCGAAAAAACTACATCATTCTATGATAACGTCCAACACATTTCATACATAAAGCTTTCAAAGATCAATAAACCTCATGTGAATGTTTTCCATATGCGTTCAGCATAAAGGTCTTTAAATAATTCTAAAACCAATGGATTTATTTCATCATAAATCATATCTATCATGAGATTTTACATTTGATCGACTAGTTTTAGCATCATCATATTTACCAAGGAAGGTATTATTACATCCCTATATTTTATCAACATGTTACTTTCTAATAAAGACAAAATATAATTGGAAAGTCCTTTACACCCCATTACATCAAAAGGAATTCATCATATGTTCTCCAAACAACATATGATATTTTTGAAATAGAGAGTGAGATATTATCCTAACAATTTTCTTAGATAATAATTCATCCATGACAATAAATTTCATCAAATGAATCCATAACAATTCTTACTAAATCACTAGGAAACTCAATTTCATAAAACATATTAAATGTTTCACAGAATATAAATTCATGAGGATTTCATCGAATATCCATTAACATTGGAACTAATACATCATTTTGTGATTAATGAGTTATCTATATCTTAATCATTACCATTAAGACCCATTGAAAATTATTTTGACAATAAACAAAACCCATATAGAAGGTGGGATGTATACATCGTTGTCTCATAAATTTGTGATATACATAGCAGTGTATACCCTATTCATTATTATTGTGATAATACTATGACAATTGTTCTTGTAATGGATATTATCTAACAATATATGAAAAGGAATGTACATTGGAAGTTTCATTTCATTAGGGATTTTACCTAGAGAGGGGAAGATATTGATACCAGAGTAGCCATAGAAGACAAAATGGTAGATCATTATTCTAAATACATATATCAACAGAATTCTGAAACTCATTTGATAGCTATAGGATTAACACTTGTTAGAAATCTAGCCTTTGGAAATTGGTAGTGTTGATAGTGTGTTCCATAGACCCAAATTTTGATGTCCTTTTATTACCACTACATGTACACAATATCATATATTTCAATGTTTATATCTTTACGTAATAGAGTTGATACTTATTCATTATCTATATTTATTGTAATTTTATTATATTAGGTGTCATATATAAGGGTTAAAGAAGTTCCCAATCTCTAGTGGGATACTAGAGATACCATGACACTAATATTAGAGGAATATCATCTAGTCTATTTACATCAGAATATCATGATATAGATGATGTTTGATTGTCATAAAGTTGTGGATCATAAGCATTAATACTTATTCACATGACATTCACAATTGGTGATATCTTGAATTTTAGATAATGAGGAAAACCCCACCAATAATAACACAACATGATTTGGGGGTAATTAATTATTCGTATCTACAGACATGTCTGATCATATACTGACATGATGTTATTATCAATGTGTTCCATTTGATCATGTACACTAATGAATGGAAAATCCATTTTAATGTAGTCATGGGATGGTATGTTTTGTTGGTTTTGTCGTTATTGTAATGTAATAGGATTAATGGTCAATATAGAATTTTTTGTTTCCAAATTGATGAAATGATATCTCTGGCCTGGTCGATCAGGATGGTAGTCTTTTATTATGTCTATTGTCATTGTAGTTAAAGGTAATTATAACCATTCATATCAACAAAAATTAAAACAAGAAACGATGATAAAAAAATTCCATCCTACATTATGAGATATCAAATGAAAGTGTTATTATATTACATAGTATGTGTTGGTAGGTATGTTCTAATACTATTGTCTAGTCATTATCTCTTTAATGGACCTGAGAAGTTGTTAAATTCATATCTTGGTATGAGAATGTTATTTAATGCAATTCAGTAATCAGCCAAGTCATCCATACATGATACCACATTCAATATTCTTCCATATTCATCGAATCATATATATAGGACATTGTGGGTCCTACCATATGTTATAAGTGTTTTCCATGATTTCTTGAATTCTGATAAATAAATAAATTTATGTTTTAAAAATTTTCAAATAATTTAGTTGAATATTTTTATTAAATGTAATTATAAGTGTTTATGTAAATACATAGAATAATATTATTTAAACAAATATTATATTTAACATTAATTTTTTATTTAATATTTTATTGAATTTTGAATTTATTTAATTACTCTTGGTTATAAATTAATATATTTAATATATACTACATGTATGTGATAAAAATAAAAATAATGTTTATAAAATAGTTTGTTTATCATGATTATTTATCACATTTCTAATGAACAACAGATATATATAGGGGTTCGGAACTCTAAATAGGTATTTTTCACATCCACTATATTAGTAGATGAGGAGCTCATTTCCTATTTGAATCTCATTCCAGTGAATTATGATCTCCTCTCTCCTCATGCATCCATAAGAGATAAATAATCATCCATGAAATCTATCTGAGAACATCATTATAGATAATAAAAATGGAGTAGTGGTGATTGTCTCAATGTAGAAGGAATTATTAGATATTCACACTAGAAGCCAAAAAATTATGATCATATATTATATATAGTTTTGATGTCTGTGTTGAAAATATAAAGGTATCCAAATTCAAATTCTTTATAAAAAGATCAACAATGAAAATCTATGGTTTTACACGTTTCTAGCTAAACATTGTATAATTTAATCTAATTTTTTTTGTTTATTTAATATAAACACGAACATCAGACGTCTATAGAGGATCAATGCACTAGATACAATGAATTTGTTTTTTAGGACGATGAATATTTTAGAATTCTATTCCCATCATCTTTTTATGTGCACCATGGTAACTTCAATGGCATTGATTTATATGGTACATGTAGTGTTTAGGTTATCGTGTTGTATCACATTGGTTAATTGGGTTGTGAGTGCTAGGTTATTTCAAGGGATCATGTGAGATTTTGGAGGAAAGATCATGTGATCTTCCATTTTGTTTTTCATTGTATAGTGAGATTCATGGGTTGGGAGACCATAAGTGCTTATAAAATTAGATTCCATGATATTGTGGGAACTCTTGGAGTTAGGACTTTTAGAGACCCCGTGCGATACTATTGTTTCATAGCTATATAGATTAATTATTAGAATCATACATGATTGGAATGATGGTTCAAGAAAAAGGTTCCCATTAATCATGCTATATTCATTTATATGATTATGTATTTTATTTGTTCTATTTTTTATGAGATAAATGATTACTATTCCCACTTATATGGTTATTTGATGATGATCTTGCACATTCTGTTTCGTGTTGGGTATTTTTAGCATGTTAATCCTTGTAGACTTATTTATTTATATGTTACATTTTGAGAAATGAGTTGGAATATTTTATTGAAATGTAAATCAAAAGGGAAATAAAATATAAATTTAATGATGTTATGTTATAAATGTGGTTTAGTTTTTAAATATGTTGTATAAATAGTTTATTTGTTTCCATGGGTAAAAGAAATAAATATGTTTTGGTAGTTTCCTTTTAAGATTCATTCCTCACACCCTACAAGGAATATAGGGAATTTTTTTCAATTTAGTTGCATCATACAGTTACGGGAATGATAACCACGTACCCTACTGTCTCTTCTTTATTTCTGCAATCAATTTTTTTGAAGAGGAGACAAGCCCTCCCCCCCCCCCATGGGATTGGATTTTATGGAATCATTTTTTGTATTTTTATCCTTTGGTAGGTTTTTTGGGCTGTGTTTTGAAGTATTCTAATTAATTTGAGTTATGGTTTTTTATTATAGATACAATAGATATTTCTAATTATGGAATGTTTTTTATATGATGTACATTGTTAATTATGGTACCAAATTAGTTTTTTTACTATTTATGTTTCCATTTTTTGATGTTGAATCTAATAATATTTATTTTCTTATTTCATAGATTTTTCATGCACAATTATTAGTGATAAATCCTTTATAATATAATGGTTATGCCCTATGCTATTCTCTACCCACTGTGATCATGAACGCGCATTAGTACATGTGTCGACCTATCTCATGTGACAGGTCTTGTGAATCTAGGTTGATTAATATCAAAATTATTTTAATGAATTTTGTTACATTGGTGATAGTGGTATATTGGATTTAGAACCAAAAGGAATCTAGTGTTAGTAATGGGGGAGTGCGTCCCCACCATTTCTTCATGTTGAAAATTTATTTTCCATGGGTGGTTTGGAATTGTTGTTATGTTTTGAGCCAAGTTATGGGATTTTTTTGGGATGGTTTCTCTTATTAACATTGATATAGAATGAGATTGAATTGTACAATTTGAATCATTTCATCATGTATCTTGTATACAATGCCTCCTATAATAAACTCATCCAGGTGTTGATAGGGTGATGTGAAAATACCCCACATGAAAACCCACATTTTGATCCATCATAGGATGATTTAGTGATTTATATGATCCATTAATTAAGATTCATGGGTGGTAATTAGAAGAAACCTACCATGGACCTTTTGATGGTGTTTATGAGAGAAAATCCACTATAGTTCTCACATCGACCATGATCAAGGTGGCCTTTAATCAATAGTTCTACAAGGTGTACTTAAGGGATTTATATTCCTAATAGTTCATAAATATGGAGTAGGGTGATCCTTCTTTAATGGAGTATGACACTCATTATACCAAATTGTATAATTGTTCATCGGATGTCATCCTAGAATATTAATTCAAGGTTCAATATTTTGTGAAAGGACTGAGACCAGGGATTAGAACAAATATAATAATTTTCTATCAATTAATTTATTCAGTGGAAGTTTATTAGAAGACTATGGAAGAGGAAACTATTACTAGTAAGATTGGTCTAAGTGATTCCCCTCACATTAGTGGATTCTAGTGTTCTTAATTTTTATTAATGCGGGTGTGGAATGAGTCTCATATATGTCGTGGAAGGTGTGTCCAATAGTCATTGGGTTATTTTCTAATGTCTTCTATGAAGTTTAGAACAATTTTTAATTATTAGAGGGAGAAGGTTGGACATACCAAACTAGATTTCCTAGAGACTCTTAGAGTGGTCAAAAAATGTGGATGGTTATTTCAGCTTCATCACTTCTATCATTTGGATTATTGTGTGAGTAGTGTGGGATAAATTTTTCTGAAAAGAGATTAGGTTTAATTTAGAGGCTTTCAAGGGTAGAGGATATTTCCATAAAGAAAAGTGAGATTATCACACAGTTAATATGACTCGTAGTGGGTCAAATATTGTGATTCCTCATGAAACTGTGGTTTTTTCATAGGATTCATAATTCGGGTCAACCACTATTAAGGGTGTTGTGTTTATATTTACTTACATGGAATATAATTAATTGGACATTGGCATATCTAATTGAATTATATAACTTATGTTGTTTTATATTTAAGAATATTGGATCAGTTTTTGTCGATTTTTTTCATTTTGTAATCATAATGGGTAGAAATAATGATAAATGAATCATGTTCTATTAATTATGTCTATTGGTGATTGGCATCACGGTTATCTAGGAATTCCATTTTATAAATATAAACGGTTTTGACCATATCATCCATATGGATTGTTTAATATTAGTCAATTTTTTAATATACAATTTTCGATTTTTATTGTAGTTCCATAATCATGATGGGATCACTCACGTATTCCAGGGTGAGTTGCATTATTGATCATGGAGGTAAATACCAATTTATTCATAGCCGTGGATGATATCATGCTAGATGTATTGATAAGATCTTTATTTTATTGATCATTATTTAGTGGGAAACTATCCAGTGGCCTTGGAATGGTACCCAAATGACATGTTATGGAGTTTCATATTACTTTTGCTTCAATGATATGTTTAAATTAATATTGATCTACCACCTTTTATGAGCACATTCTCCTTTCAATCATACCGTATAAAACTAGTTGAGAAAAAATATTTTGAATGTCAAGATAGATGATATTTGCAGAACAAGATTTATCTTTCCTAGTGTGTGATTTTGGTACCCTTAATTTCTATTTGTAATGAGGTCTTGTGGGAGACTCTATATATTTATATAATATTGCACACATAACCAGGTGACCATGATGAATAAACAAATGTTTCAAAGAATTGAATTTATGTTTGATCATCCTAGAGGAGGCCCTTGATTCTTAGTGATTGATATGAAATTCGGGTACCACCTGATGAGGGCCATCTTAAAAGATCATCAAAAAATCATCTTTTAGAACTAGTACTAAATTTTTCATTAGAGTGTTTTTTAATTTGGTCATATCAATGCTCCTATCATCATTATGATATTTATGAATAGAATATTCATTTACTTTTCACACTCCTTCATGGTTGTGTATTTGTATGTCATGATGGTGTACTCAATGACGAAGAAGGAGCATATAGAACATCCAAAATATTTTTTGGGTGTTTTGAGGTACCATCTTCTATGTGTTTAATTGTCAAAGTGATAGTTTTACATTCCTGAAGTAATGTTTTTGTCCAGGTTAATTTGGATGTAGGAGTTTAGGTTTATCTAGATATAGATCATTAATTAATTTCTTGGGAGAATCCCAAAAATCAATTTGAGATTATTATTTTATTTTATTTTTTGGGTAATTTAAACATTTTTCTACATACTACTATAGGTTATATTCATACATGATTAATTTGAAAATGAAATGGGGGGTGTTTTATTGGGATTAGAAGTGTCATATTTATACTATTTAGTTGACGTTATTCCTATCATTTGAACCAGTCATTATGATTCCATTTTCTATGAGATAATATGTAATTTTTTATTATTTTTCTATTGTGGGTTTGGGTTGTCTGATGATGTATTATGACCACGTGTTAACCAATAGTTGGAAAAAATTACACACACATGAAAATAATGTTACCACACATGAATATGATTCATTATTTTTTATTCATCCGCTGAAGAAGTGGTGACATTATCTCATAGGGGAGAATTTTATGGTGTATTGATATCATAATAGATGGAAGTATATTTTCACCGATAGGGATATGAACCTGAATATGAAATAATGGGATTCATACCTTTGATATTTACATTTTCATTTCATAGTCACCAGAGAAGGGGGATGTGGTCTCCAACATATTGAGTCAAATTACTCTACTGTAGCTAGTTAAAAAATCAGCAGATAAGTGGGGTCTTTTGTGTTTTCAGGCTCATATGATGCCTAAAGTGTTTGAGGATTGATGTATTGTGTTCTTGTATAGTGTGTAGGTAATTAATTATCACCTTTTTCATGTTAAGAGTGAGAATGTATCCAACACCGAGAGGCAGCTGATTAGATGTGCATTAAATTGTGAGGAGACCTCAGGTGATTTGTCTCAATATTTTAATGGTTCTTTTAAATTTAGGATGCTATTCGGTGTTCATTTTATTCTGATAGAGGTGTTGACACATGAAGGACATCAGTCTAGTTGGGTCTTTCATACCAAGGAGATCAAGAAATTATATACCTTGAGAGGCATTTATTATTTACACAAGATAAGACATGTAGTTTTAGTCTTTTATCCAGGTTATTAACCTGTTACAGTATCAACGATGAGCATTATGGAATAAATAGGTTATGGTAACTATTTCCCATTTTAATGTGAAAGATGGATGATTTATCTATGGATTTCATGATCCATCTACCTCATATTCTAATTTGGAATGATTCCATGTGGGAGATTTATATGTTTACATTGAAATAAACCCATTTTCATCCTATCATTGACACAAAGTGTGTATTATACTTCAAACACCTCATTGCTTGAGTGGTTGTTTGGATTCAATGGATACCCTCATCAGTAGTTTCAAAACATGATGCTCATTTTGTGTCATTGTTATAGAACTGACCCATGGAGGCTTTGTTATATGAGCTAAAATTGTGCATCGTGTATCACACATAGAAATATGAATAGTGTGAGTGTACATTACAGAATCAAATTTGAATGATAAAATCATGTGTCCTTCATTTTGACTATTCTTGAGAATGTCCCCTCATATAGGATGAATTTTCCTATAGCCATTGTTATCAGACCTCAATCAGGTTGGTGCGATTTGAGTCCATGTATGATAGGTCATGGAAATCATAATTTTTCTAGGTTGAGGATGGTGGGTGAGGAATGGTTGGACCAATCCTCACCATGGAGATGATTAAGATATTTTAGCTAATTTAGAATCAATTAATTAAAGATCAAAATTTTCACAAGGAATACATAAACTGTCATAATCACTCGCTGAACTTTTTAGTTGGTGAGTAGTTGTTTCATTAGGTATTCATTTGGTTATAATATAATTATTTTGGAAATATATGAAAAGTGGAGTCATGTTATGTCGGTCCATTTTAGTTTGTCGAGAGTCATGGGAAGTTATCCAATTCATTGAATCATCCACCATGGATGGTAATAATGCACGTTGAGTTTCATGTTTCCCAAATAAATAGACACCATTGAGAACAATATCATGTGATGGATGGAGAAGTGTTTGAGCTTGATCCAGACACCACCATTGTGGATAAACCTATTCATATAATATATTGTCAAAAAACGTTTCTAATGGAATGTTGATCACATTGGTCATTGTGCTCCAACAGAGAAGTGGTGATATCCATGAAACATGACAGTGAGAAGTAGAGGCAAGGGTAGTGACGTCACCTATTTTCTTATTCGGACGCTTGAGGAAATTCTAGGGGAAGAAGGTAATGGTATAATATTTTTGACACCTTTTGTGTCACTAGAACATATAATTTAGAGTTTTATTTGACATGGTAGGTGTTTTTTGAGTTATTGTGTGTCGGGGGGGTCGAAAAGAGAGTTTTGGGTATGACAAACCTAGTTTTATGATTATCACTTGGTTTGTATAACCATGTAGCTAACTGTGTTAGGGATTCAAAGAGTGATTTTGGTTGTTTTTATTGTTTAATAATGTTTTTTAAAATTTTGTGACAAATATGGAAAATGATGTGAGAAGTTTTTCGGTTGATAGTGGCACTCACATGGTTGTCCCAATGTTTAGATAATTATCCATTGAGTCTAAGTCACTTAAAATGTATATTTTTACCGTATCCACTATGTCAATTTATTAAGGCCTAATCCCTCATGTTTAAACCACATAATTTTAAACCCCTCCACCTATCCTTGAATCGCTCTCTCTCTCTCTCATTGGATTGATAACTACTCCAATATTTGTTGTGTTTTGGGTGCCTGTAAGTCAATTCCATCATGGTTTTCTCATCCTTTCCCTTATTTTTTCTTATTCGTCCATTTTTTTGAAGAGGGGATATCTAGTTGTTATTTTGGGAAAATTTGGATAGTAAACTTGCGGTTTAAGTTTTTTCTACTCTATTAGGTGTGTGATCCATCATTCTACATATTTCAGGTAGGTTTCGATGGAGGAAATGATATTTAATCTAATTCCTAGCTATATGCCACTATTAAAGGTTCTTTTTCATGGATTATCATTAAATTTGTAACATCATTTTCTTTGTATTTTTTACAATTTCATTTTTTATTCAAGGTTAATGTTTATACTATGTTTTATGTACCTCATGGATTGATTTGGAAGTTTTATGTATTAATGATGGATTTCCAAAAGGTTGTGGCTTTTTTGTATGAAAACTGTTTTATAAAATGAATCATTGATATTTTATTTATTGAAATGAAATTCTAAAATGGATTTAGGAATTGTTTTATATTTTTGAATTTGTTTTGATAAAATGGGAGCATTTTTTATAAACATTGTCTTTTTTGATGGATTTTATTTATATGGAACATGTTATTTTTATATTTTGGGTATTTATATGGACACCATATGGGATTCCATTTTCATTACCAAGGGACCATGAGAGCCTTTTTCAAAGAATACCATGAGACAATCCATGATTTTTTGCTAAGA
Organism: Viscum album; assembly: GCA_963277665.1. Classification (NCBI taxonomy): domain Eukaryota; kingdom Viridiplantae; phylum Streptophyta; class Magnoliopsida; order Santalales; family Viscaceae; genus Viscum; species Viscum album. Next base: position 572,409,372 of record OY728161.1, on the reverse strand, counting down.
GACCATGTGAGATCGTAGTGTTGGGCCCAGGGGATACCGTGAGAGCTTCCATTTTTAAATTTATATCTATAAATAATATTATACTCACTGAAGATATTATTGATGGTTATATCAATAGGATAACATTACTCAGTTTGAAGGGGAACCATGTACTGGTGTGGCTCATTTTTATTATCTTTATCCACTTTTTTGGTTGGGAAATTATATCATTGGGATTGGATAACATCTATTTTTTAATTTTATATCATTTGGGGTGAATTTTTGGTATTTGTCTAGCATTGTTCCTATTCTTTTTATTTTTAGATTTTAACTAGAGATACAGTGTATATGGATATTTATCGAATGTAATATATTATATATAATTTTTTAATTCTACCATTTCTATAATTTTTTTCATATTATTATTGTTCCTTTGTATGATTTGGACTTTGATTATAATGTTGTGTCCATCCCGTTTCATGGATTTCTTATTCAGGTTAACTAGTGGTGAAAATGTTAACAAGAGATTGTTATAAATTATCCTTATATTTATCCTACGTTGATTGGGAATGAGATCTATAATGTTTGGATGAATGACTAATTTGATGGGTCTGGGAATCTTGGGTGGGTTCGTAAAAAACTTCATTTCCCATCATTTTCTTTTCTCCATAAATGATAAACATTTATGAGAGTTTTCCTATACTAAAGGGGAAGGTCTCTGTGCTCCTGATAGTTGGGATGTTGGAAAACATATTATATGAATTGTACCCCATCATATTGGAGAATATAACATATGAAAACATGTGGAAGATGAATAATAGGTGATATCATTTTTCCATTTAAAGTTGAGAACTATAATAAATGATTGATTCCATGTTCATGTGTGAACTATATTTTATGTACATGTTCTACAACCAAATATTTTTCTTCCAGAGGCATGCCCAAATTTTTACACTAGAGTGAAACCAAAATACGATCCTTTAGTCATCTAGAAAATATGGTGTTTTTTTGTTGGTTAATGAAGGGGGAGGAATGATATGATACTAGCCAACACCCCTAGGTGTTCCTCCATAAGTATGTGTAATGCTATATGTATTTTTATGTAAATGGTATTTTAAGCTAACTAGTTTTCTATATCATATCGAAGTGGTATTCCATAATCCTTGTAGACATGGGTGTGATGTGACCAAGGGAGATCATTGAGGAGGAAGAGCATGCCCAATTAGAAGAGTGGTAGTTTCATAACTAGAGGGGGAATAATGGAAGGACCAAGATACCCAAAAAATAACCTTGGGGAGAAAGAGAATCCTCCAGTGTTGTTCTGAGGGAAAATTCATCAGACATAGTAAAATTGGTCATCCATCAATATTTTCATGAAAATACCATCGTCCTTGATTCCGGGATGTGCTGTGAGATATTTAGACAATTCAAATCTATCTATATGATGTGGCTCTATCTTCAAAATGATGGGATTCATATTCCATGTCTAGGTCATGAATGGGAAGTGTTTTATGCTTCCCTTGTCATAGTAATTCAATTAACTATAGTTAAGGAAGACATGTTCCACTATTGTGGTGTATAAAATCCCATTATGCAACATGTTTGGATAGTTTTGGATATTCCCTCCCATATAGACCTATATAGGGGTCAATTAGTTAATTGTGCAACCGGACAAGAGGGGTTGAACAAAAAGGAATCATGGTGGAGTGATTCATTCTTGGATAGCCCATGGGAAGGATACTCAATTCCAAATAGGTAATATTCCTATTTTTTGTCCTTAAACCACTTATTAACCCCTTTTAAATGATTCCATTCCACCATTTTCTTTTTACAGGAATAGAAAATCACAAAGAAGTGGAAAATTTTGGATGAAGGTCTTATAGAGGTCCAACAAGACCTAACTCATTGTGGGTAGGTGTGATACCACTTATTGATTTCATGGAAATAGGTGGAAAATAGTATGTTGTTGATGATGAACCCAAGACTAATGAGATGACCCAACTACCCCCATGTGTTTCATGGTAATTAAAAATAAATTTTTTCCATTGATTCAGAATTTGATTGTTGTTCTAATTTCATTATTTTATTCAAACTGATCTAATGTGCTCAATTGTAGAGTTTATTTCGATGGTCAGGGTATTGACCAACATGGATGTGATGATGTTGGAAAGGCTTCTACAGAATATCAATTACATGTTGTATAATGTTTATTCAACCTATAATAATTATTCATTGTTACATTTTCTTTTTATTTTTATTCCACTAGTTGGGTTCCTCTAAACCTGTGTTTTAAGTTCCAAGAAAACAATATTGTGTGCATATCCTCTAGTGGTGATTTTTGAAATAGATGTTTCAATAGAAGAGTTGGTAATGGACGAATGTACGATCACAACACTAGTAACAACATTTGTGACCCAAAAAGTGGTGGTCGAGTAAGCTGTAGTTGGTGATCTAGATTTGGATGGGGTTGAAGAGGTCAGCAAAGTCTCTATTGTGGGTGAGGAGTTTTATGGGGCCTGAACTATAATGTACATGGATACAAGACCATATGGTAATATTACAATGTATTATCATATTGTTGTTGGGATAAAAATATTCTTCATGTTTTGGTGCGAACTACCTAAGGAAATGAGGACTCTGACTCTTACATGGCTATGGGGAACCATGTTTTCTGTCATGGGGTTTGTAGGAGCATGTCAGGATTCATAACCCACACCCCATTAGGAAAATTTTATAGTCATATAGGGTCCCGCTATCATTGTCTCGTGATCCTAGTGGATAGTGTTGTGGAACCCCTCACCCATTGGGCTCTAGCTATAAACATACTACTTGAATGAGTGTTTGAAGAGTGGAAATATCATGATGTATCAGGGAATGAGAATTATTTTTATTGTTTCATAGTTCTATGGGTGGATGAAATGGAGATTTAATCATTATAGGGAATGAAAAAATTAATTTCATCACTATCAAGGGGAGAAAATATATCATTTGGTGATCCATATGGTTGTGGTTGTGGATAAATCATAGGAGGCAGCTTCCATTGTAGTTGAGTATTGGTATGAACCAGGACGGGTGTAATTTTGATCTGATGAGGATATTCCTATCATTTTATTGGAAGATGCATAACTGGATAAATGATGGCGGACCATTAATCACATCTAGAAATTGTTAGCCAAACTAGAGAAATCCCTAGATTAGGTTGATCAATAGGGGCATGCATTTACATAAATAAAGGATTGGATCTAACATATAAAAAAACCCCTCAATACGGGATTAATATTTTTTGATTAAATTCATTTCATTCATATATATTACATTATTTCATCTAAATCATACTAATAAGATGACTGTCTGTAAACCTACAAACAATTGAAACCCGTGATTGGTGTGAGAAACATAGATAAACTATAGATCTCTCACAAATAAGAGAGTACTAGGAATGTTGGGGTGAGAATAATCCATTGAATACTGGGAGTTTCTCGAATAAGAAATCCTTAGTTGGAGAGGGGAACATTAAAAATGCTATTTTCTTTCACAATTTGTACATGTGAATGAGCATCATAATTATTGGGGAACTGGTTTATACCTGAACAAAGGGATACATGGATGATGAGAATCAAGATGTCTAGTATTTGAAAAACAATGAGTTAAATACAAATAATAGATACCTACTAAATTTTTTATAAATGTAGATTCCACTATCGGACTACCAAGGTTGGGGACACACAAATGTGGGTATACTACTGACATTTAAAAAAATATTTGTGAGAAAATTTATATTCTTTTAAGGAATCCGTCCGGAATGTGATATGAACCATTTTTTATTATAATGATCACTGTTATAGGGCCTATTCATATGTCATGGATGGTGTGGATCTTAATACAGTAGGTCACCGAATGTAGGGAAGAACTGATGGACTGTTCATAAGGATTTTAACACTCTTAGGATTATTCCATTGTGGCTATTTGCGATGTCAATGGGAATATGGTTTAAGAATTATCAAGACTCACCCTGTAAGGGGATCATCATCATGGTTTCCCAGAAACAATCATGAAAATAAATTATCATAGATAAATACATGAATCAAATTATTATGAGGTCCTATTAAGAGATGGCCTAAAATATTTCCTTGTTATAGGGAATTCAATGTTATTGTAAGGTATTCCATTTAGTGTCTTTCATAAAAGATGTTTAACCTATAGTTTAATTTAATATGATGATAAAATGTGATTTTCATAGATTAAGGTTGAACAGAATTGACCATGGTTTCATATATTATTGTATCATATGGTCGATATGTATAAAGTATCATGACTGAAATCCATATTATTGAGGTAATAAAATGAAATAAGTGACACAAGGTGTTTTACCCCATGGAGGACACCACGATGTATGGAGTTATCATTGTATAAAATATTTCCCTAAATCAGTGGGTCCCATGATAATTTCCATAATTTTTCTACAGATCGGTGATGAGATATGTTGTCTATATACCTAGTTTATTCATTCCGTCATCATTTCTCAACTCTCCAGGTAGACATGGTGGGGGTATTTTTAGAATTTATTTATGATTCCCCAATGGGGTTTTAACATGATTGAAAAATGTCCCTATTTCCTAGGGTAGTTTATTGTCATGTCATATAGAAAGAATGTGTTGATTGTAAGTGGAATATGATTGTGTGGCTATAAATAGTATAATTCCATGATACTCATTCCAAATGTGATTTTTTAATGTAATGGAGTTTAGATAGAAGGGTAAAGGTGTTCTAGACATGTTTATTAAACACATTATGAATGGTAAACCAATGTTAAGAGTGGTACAAGGAAACCCATTTCTTTATGGGACATCACTCTAACATGTTTCATATTGTTTAAGGTCATTTTGGATTGACCATATGGGGGATGGTGATCCATTTTGTCAACTAGTTGTTGAAACTTATGTTGTAAACATATGTTGATGGGATGAGTTCATGTGAAATTGGTCTAAAAAATTGGGTATACTTTTAGGTGGGATAGAGACACACAGTCTAGGAATTACTAAATGTCCTATTGAACATTGAATCAATCAACATATATCTCTATATTGTATCATTGTTGGAGAGAAATTATTGAAGTGGTGGAAATCCTCTCTGGTAGGATGAGAATCTCACTATATTGTTTAATTTTTCATTCATAACAACACTATCTATAAAATTTATAGTAATAAAGATAAGAACAAAAGGATATTGATGATAGTTTAGAGTCAATTTTAATGGACTATGATGTTGAAAAAAAGTATATGGTCATGTTCTTGGATTGTTTTAGTGTTTTTTTTTGTGAGGATAAGCATTATTAAAAAGAGTTATTACATAATTTATTTGATGGTGGAAGGATGCGTTGTAACACCTCAAAATATTCAAAATGAGATGAAAATGGTTTTTGGTCACAATGCATTGAAAATAGGGATTTTGTGTCTGAAAGAGGTTAATATGGTATGAATGGGTAGTGAAAAAATTTAATGAGAGGGACATGGATGCCGAATGATACAAAAATATTTGGGAAAAACTACACACAATTTTATGTCATGATTCATGGACATGGGTTCTTAGTTTAATGTCATGGATTTCAAATCATATATGGGGGATGATTACATTTAGGAAATTATTCTTCATCTCATACAAGGTTGGGGAAATTCCTCTATTGTTCCAAATCCCACATGATCCTTGCACGAAGTGAGAAAAAATGGGGTATTTGGGAGATACATATATTTCAATGCAGTTGATTGTATGGTGAAAATCAATCTAAAAAGTGATTATTGCAAAAATGTTGATTTTTTTAGTCATTATAGATTAACAGATGAGGGATAAAACCAAAGGTGCTGAAACTCTACCATAACAAATGGTGGTGGTATGGAAGGTAAATCAGGACTTCTAGAATATGGATCATGATTAGGGGTGACTGATATGGAGTAAACAACTACTAAACATGTTAAAAACATTTATTTCATAACAACACTAGTCAAGCATGTGGTGAAATAACATGAGATCAATATCTTACCATGTTCACAATTGGGAACCACCATCCATCAATGGGGATCCTTCAAGTTTGGTACATAGGATGGTTATTGATCCAGTTTGGCAAGACACCATTGCCATTATGGGTCTTTTCAGATCGAGCTGGTGATTAGAATCCAGATTGAGGAATACATGAAGTGTAATTATGGAAATGTTGGGATTCATAAGAGGATGTCAAATAACCTGAGATATATTTCCAAATGTGCTCGAATAAACACTTTGAGTGTATCAGCATGTAAGGATTTATCATGTTACCAACAAGGAAGCCACCAAAATAAGTTGGATTTTAGTATTTTATCGTGATATGAGATTTGGAAATCTATATGTTTATCATAGATAAATGTATTAATCAACATGTAGTTCAAGAATGTTGGGTGGTAAATTAAGGACATCAGAATGGAAAGAAACCCTTCAAGTGGGGGCACAAGTCATCATTCAAAATCACTATTTGGTACATGGATGTTGACCATGTAGTTTTACATAGTGTGAAAAACATTTCAAACACTCAATTTAAATACACTAGGGTCAACCAATTTCATTCGATGAGTAAGGATATTTTGATTGGGGATCACATATGGATGATTCAAATCTATGGAGAAATTAACTCATCGATAACATGGGTAATTTCATTCCAACCTCAGGAGTAATATTATGGTCACTACATAGATTATACCATATTTTATCTTTAGGTGAAATGAAAATATTTTTGGGGATTACACTTTATGATTCCCACTCATTCTTCCATTGGATATGACATGAGGGAGTCTCAACATATTGATGGGTCATGAACTAAATTAAGTGATTACCACCCCCCCAGGCGATACTAAGGATTAAAGAGGACATATAAGGGGCTTGCATAGCCAAGTTACCTGTTCTTTCATCCACATGTCATTCCTTTGGAGAAAAATATCTTGCTAATAGGTGAGGAGAATATGATAAAAGATTCCTCATTAGGAAGTGTGGATGGAGGAATTATTAACGATGCTAGATGATTACAACTAAACAAAGTATAAGTTTTACACATAATTCATCTAAAATATTGTTGAAAAAATAGTCATATGGAATTAATATAGGTTATAATTTTGTTTAACATATTCTAGATGGAATGATATCTTACACTACTCTATTGTGTGACAAGTAATATAGCCTATAGTGAAGTTGCAGTGGCTTCGCTAGACAGAAATAATAAACCCCATGTGAATATAGGTAATAGGTTCCAAATATTAGAGAAGATGATCCCACCCTTGAGGTGGGGGATTTAAGACTATTTCCAATGAATGGGGGTCTAGGCATGACTATATAGATCGTTTAACTTGGAATTAAGACATGTGTAGTTCTACAATACATTGTGGTTGGAGCCCACTACTGGAAGGATGGTGTCCTCTCTGGTGAGGACCAAAGAAATCGTACAATTTCATGTAATCAAATTGGAACAGTTTTTTGATGCAATTTAAGGCCACACATCTTGGAAGTGGATAATTAAATATTTTTCATATCAGTAACTCTAGGTTTTTGACATAGGTTAATGAGATAGTTTAACATCATGTGATGAGGTTGTAGTTGTATTGTTTAACATTATAATGTAAGGAAATTAGAATATTATGTCTAAAATCATAGAACATGGAACATGGGTCCTCTCATATTTTACATATGTAAAATCCTATGATTATTACATGGTTTATAGAAATAATTAAATATCATGTAAAGTGGATGCAGTCATATAGTTATACCTTGTATGACTTGGAAGTTAGTATTTTTAGTTTAAATTTTTATAGATCACACCATGGGTCATCTCATATTAATTATATGATGCATAATATTTTTTTATAGAAAATTTATATCAATTAACATCATGTGTTAAGGAATTGGTTTTTCTATTTAATGTCACATGACTCAGATGTCATACATTATAGATTAAAGGCATCTAACTCAAACTATTATTCCTCACATATTATTAATTTGAGGAATCCCATGATTATCATACATGGTATGGAAATTGTTTAGCACTGTTTTTTTTGAATGTTTTCATATATTTTTACATCATATGACTAGGATGTTGGGTTTTCTAGTTAAATATATATAACCCATACTATAGGTCCTCTCATATTTTTCCATTTCGGTATCGCATGTTAGTTACACTAGGTAAGTCTGCAGTTAAATGTCATGTGATGAAGATATAGTTGAATAGTATAACATTATATGATTAGGGAAATAAAATTTATAGTTTAAATTCATACAACTCTATCTATGTGTCATCATATATTTTTCTTATTAGGAATTTCAAGCTTATTACAAAGGGTAAGGCTACTATTTATTATTGTGTGTTGATGATGGGATTATATAGCATAACATGAGATGACTATCATGTTAGGATTTGTAGATTAATATCATAAAACATAGAATATGGAAGTAAAAAATGTATATCGTGAGGAAGCTCAGATTGGTGGGTGGTGTGATGCTCTCCCCATCCATGTGGATCAATGAGAACATACCATTTATGTATATAGTCGGAATGTTGTATGGTCTTTCCCATTTGGGTTCCAGTTTTAGTTGCATTTTTTCAACAAACATGGGAATCCTGATTAACAATACTATATTGTCTTGAATGCTGGGGCAGAGGTCGAACAATTTATTGAACATTCATTCATCCCAGTATTGATACCTACCTAGACTATCAAATTCATTTATCTTATTTTCCACAAGGGATTACAAATCATCTCAGTGGTCATCCACTATTCATATTAGCATCTTCTCATTGTAAATGACCATATCGAGGGTTGATAGATGAAAATATACTTTTAGAACCACTTTTTTCCTATACACTAGGGTGTATGTGGATGGATGTGTGGAATATCATGTCAATATTCGATACTGAGAGGGGATTAAAGAGCTTATCAGGAAATATATTCTTATTCATTTCTACCAACTTTTGTAGTATATTTAATAATTATTTTTTCTACCACCTTTTGTTTCTATTTGTCTATTCGTGGTATTATAAGGTGTAGTTTGATCAAATTTAGTATGTTGTGTAAAAATTCAATATCATAATGTCCTTAATTATAGTGCAGTTGTATATGGGAGTATTGTACATAATCAAAAAAAATGGATGATGTGGGACATCACAAAATCAATCAGATACTATGTATTGACTGCTTTGAAGGTGATATCCTCCACCCACATTGAAAAGAATTTTTGGTAGTCCGAATGAACCTACACTATTGAGCTATGGTTGATGGGTAGGGACCCGCAACAACATGTCCTAACACTGAAGAGGACCAGATATACATGGTGGTATAGAGATGGTATAGTAGTTAATGCTTTAATTTGGAATCAATCGTTCATGTGTGGTACTTCTTATTGAATTTGTGCAATAATGGATAATTGTAGTGAAACTTAAACCAAAGATTCAGATATAGGGGGAAATCTCATGTCTTTCCTTATTTTCACAACATTACCCAACGTGGACATCTTCTATGAATTGATGTATCTCTATCACATGGATGTAATGGAAGAAAATTTCACTTAATACCTGCATATATAGGGTATGATCAAGGCTTAGACTATCTCAGAAGTTAAATTGAGTTACAGGCTAACCATTTCACTCACACATGGCTCAGTATTTTTGGAGTGTTCCATGTTACATAATCTCTTTGATGGGAGTCATTCAATAAGTTTTTTTACTATCTATGGGTTTTAGGACCCTACTGTAGAATTTCTGACCACAAACTGATTTACCTTAAGGATTTCTTCATCAAAAGTGATGGGGTAGATCACCCATTGATGATCCACAAGAATGACTAAGTCATATTGGTCGGTCATTGAATTTTTTGTGGTCAGACCTATCGAAGAATCGTCTCTATGTATGTATGATCAGGGAATATGATTCACCTACGAAAAGGTTTGAAACTATTATATCAACTCACTAGTACACTTAAACAAGGTCTAGGTTCTAGTTTCCTAAAGAAATAGTCTCTAATGATATGCTTTATGAAAATATCAATGTAACCCTACACATAAAGGTAGGGGATGTCAATTTGAAGGGATATATTGAGGATAATGATAACAACATAGTACTAAACATTATTGTTATTAAAACCATTCATAAATATTAATGAGTATAAAATTATGGACTATGTGGAAGTAATGATGACAATCCAAAGGCCCACCCTATTGAGTTCGAGGTTGATGAGAATTATATCAATTATGTAATTGGAGGAAAAATCAGAAATCGTATGACAATATGGAAAAACCCGACCCATGGAATGGATGGCCTGATATGAGAATTCAATGTCCTAGGAAATTTCCTTAGAGGTAAGTTTCAAATCAATGATATCTACAAATTCTAGGTCCTTTATAACTCTCCTAGTGAAACCCCTGATGTCAAAATGTTACCTAATTATTTCCCAATGATCCTCTCAGTATGTCATCCCGAGGTGGTTGAGAATATTCATCAGGGGATTGACGTATAATACTACTTTTATCACATGGTGATGTAGGTATTTAAGTAATTAATTTCCTGAAGGGGCCAAGGTGAGAAATCTCATCATGATGAGATAATATCTTGTCTCTTTTCCAAGGATCATGTGACTGAGACACTAAACTAAATTTAACCTACCCTCATTATTCTTCTATGTTAGTAGGATACAAGTTACCATTCTAGGGTGATCACATAATGAACTAGAGGCTTCCTAGGATTGAGTGGCATAAAAACATAGGATGATACATATAATTCTTAATGTACTTGAATACAATATAATAGTCATTTTCCACTTGTGCATAATGAATTTTTTCATGAGACACAAGAAGAGATTAATCATTCAAACCAGATTCATAATGAATCTAATGATATAGTCTATGAGTCTTTTGATTCCTCACAAACAATTTTTCTTTCTTAGATGAGGCTTATTATTCATAACATTGATCTTCTTTGGAGTGATATCAGTTCCTCTATACCTAATAACAATGACGAGGATCATTCTATAAGTATTGTTGGACACATAATTCAATGGTATATTCTTGATGTTATTGGATGAGAGGAATCCAATACCTCTCTTAAGATCATTGATATAGTCTCTTGGATGGAAATCATCCATGAATTACTCCACTAACATCCTGATTAATTGTTTTTATATTTGATTCATGTCACACTGATATGTTTTTCCAACATTATTCAAACTGAATGACATCACTCTATAGTAGAATATTCTATGAGTTGATCTAAAGGTGGTGTAGTCCTCATTTAAAGGGTCCATCCTGATCTAATTATACCGTGATTATCCATCCATGTTGTTGGGGGATTGCAAACAAGATATCAAGCCTATTATCATCTCAAATAATATATGAAAAAATATTCCTTTTGGGAATTGAGGTTGTGATCTTGGATGTCAGTAAAGATGTTGATCTTCCCATTGTTTATCATCACTAGGATAATTGTTTCTAGAAACATTTTATACTGGACCTCCCAATTTATGTTTTACATAGTGTTGTTATTAACATTGGACTCAACAATGGAACAATTTAAAGAGTTCATCTTCCTAGAAGATAGTTTGGACTCATGGTGGCTCACATAGAGGATGATGAAAAGAATGAAAACATAGGTATTGAGAACTATGATTTATTAATATCTTTGGGAAGGTAAGTCAAAAATATATTTCATTAAATATACATACTATTTTGCTCCTTCAGAAACATTATTGTACTGAATATCATCATACTCATGTATTTAATATGATGAGAATTACATTTTCTATCTCATCAACTATTCTAGATATACCCTCTAAAAAAATAGAAGGTTTTCATCATCTTTGTAATACAATACAATTTCATTGGAAGGTGAAAATAACTATTACGTATTAGATTAACTAATGGATGAACTAGAGGGAATATTTAAGAATATTTTCTTTCATAACATACAACATAGTGAAAAAGGATCACTATCCAATACAGTGTGGGTATTGAAAGTGAGACCTGCAATTGATGTCAATGAAATGGCATCAAGTAAACCTTCACTTTTATAACCCCACATGTAGGTATATGTGACAGTGCCTAGAATCAATGACCAGGTTTTTGATACCTAAATACTCCATATAAGTAGGATTTTCTAACACTGGTAGTTCCAATCCCATGCAGGTGAAAGATATAATTTACAAGAATTTTTATTTTTAGATTCTATGATGTAGATTTTGAGGTCTAGGTTCATATGATCTAAATGGTTCACTTCCATCAAAATTATTTAATTCAATTCTTCCCTTGGCTATGATTAAGTGGTTTCCAGATCATTTGATTCATGTATATGCTCGACCGAGCCAACCTAAGCTACATTCCCTACCTTTTGTTGTATTTAAGATAGATATTGAAGCTATCATAGGTGTATAAAGGATATGTGTCTCCTTGATGTATGCCTAATCGACATTTACATGATTATTTGATGTAAAAATTGTTTGAATAAGGTACCGTAACATGTTGTTGGTGGTAGTTCCTTACAAATGTGGCATTGTAGGAAGTTTCCTAGGAGAAAATGAAAAACATAGTTCTTTAATCTAGTACATTGAGTGAAGTGTTCATCCATATATTATTTTATGGGTTTTTATCACTCTTATTCTACTGTTTAAGAGTCATGTTATAGGATGTCATATTATCTTCAAAAAACCATGTATCGTGGAGATTCCAAGTCAGGGTGAGATTGATCTAGGAGACAGTATCTATTAGGTAACCACTTATTTCCATTCTACTGAACTAGATTATTAGATATAATAGATGAATGGTCCCCAAGAGAGTGTCACCCTCACCATCTTCAGAGAAGGTATTGATGGCTTTGAAGTCATCATAGTCAACATCTTATTAATTATAAAACTCAATGATTATTAACTATTTCTCAATATTTAGTGGGATTTTTAGGACCTCAATAAGGGATTCACAAATCACTTTTTACTAGAAATGATCGTTGAGGATCAATATTCTCCCTAGTATACTACTGATGTTACTAAATATATCATCATTCTGGGAATGAGGCAAGAATATACATTCCATGATATTCTCTTTAATGTGGATCTCATTAGGTTCCCTTGGATGAAGTGTTGGGGAATAATTGATTCTATCTATATTATGGTGCTGATAAATTTATTTAGGTTAAGAAATAGATAGAGGATGATGGTCCTTTTTCAATCACATATCAGCACAATGTTGTTGGTTATTAATTTCACAACATGCCAATATAGTCAAATGTGGGGGAATCTGTTGTAAAAGTGGGTGCCCTAGACCCTCCATTATCAATAAATTCAAATTAACCTACTATGTACACATTGACATGTACATTATTTATAGTTACCATATGGGTTTTTATATTTATAAATAAACTATTTAAATTGAAATTCCCATAGAATAATCAACAAATCAAAAGGTTATAGTAGTTAATCATATATAATGAGAACCTATTGATAATGTGACATTATTCATTATCATATGTCATATGGTCGAAATACATAATAATCACTACAAAATATTGATGTCTGACTATCTGGATCTAGGGTATCATTATCATTTATACATCTTCTCGTGATGTTTTCACATGGTGATCTCTATTATGTGATATCATGAGGGATGAACACATGTATCAAGTGTCAATATATTTTCCTATGAGTGAATATGTGCATTATTGTCCTGACATGAGATCATTATCAATGTGTACCATTTTATTTCATACATTTATTCAAGAAAAAAACGAAGACAATGAATATTTGTAAAGGCCACTTGCTCTGGGTGCATCATTGTCATTTTGAAATTTGTTGAATGGTTAAGATATAATTTTTATCTTCTAAGTTGTGCGATATATATATATCAGGCATATTTTATTAGGATGGAGATACCATCCTAAAACCATTCCCAATGTTGTCGGGGGTATGTCTATGCACATATATCAATAAATAATAAATAAAAAATGTATGAATAAATAATCTATTCATAATTGTTTTCTATATTTACAGACAAAAAGACATTAGATTACACAATTTGCATTAATAGGAAATGTTGTCAATGAAATAACAATTTTTTATCTCTCTAGATGCCATGACGGGCTACTAGAATACACTCTTGTTCAATGAAGAGTATTAAATACAATTGTGATCAGTCCATATAGGCTCAACCACAAAATAATATTCAAGACTTATCCCTAGTATAGTGAATATGAACACTGGAAAAGGTAGGTCTTATAAAGGGTTTTAAGTGTTTTCTAAATAATTTATCACAACATATATATATATATATTCATTTTTATTCAATATTATATTCATTTGGTTGAATTTATTGAATAAAATAAATAATGGGTTTTCATGTAAACACAAATAATAATTTTATATCAACAAATATTATATTAATATTCCAGGATAATTTAATATTATTGGAAGTTATAAGTTGAGTAAATTACTTAGGTCTTTCATATAATATACTTTTAATATATATTAAAAATATATTATAAATTATTAATAATATTTATTATTTAATTAATTTGTCATATCAATTTATTTATTTCCTAGTCAGTGGATGTAAAATATATGGTGGTCGACAACCCCTTTTCGATATTTGAATAGACAATAAGTTAAATTCTGAAAAGGGTTATTCCATTGTTTATTTATTACTCAAAATTGAGTGATTCTCTCTCATAAAATATTATATATAGAGAACTTATCTCATGAAGAAATGAATGTAATAATTCCTTAGATGAATCAAAGGGATAAGATCAATGTGATTGTCATAACATAGAAAAAATTATTAATGCTCGGTAACAGAACCCAAAATTTGATGATGAGAATCTGAAAAGAGTTTTGAATATTATGTTGAATATATTGAGGGGTTAAGACTTCATATACATTACAAAATGTTCTTTGATGAGTCACTATAGTCAAATAGAACACCAAATCGAATGAGATACTCGTTTATTTAGTTTTGTGCTAATTAAATTCATATAAGATTCTAGGACCACTACTAGGGCGCATATCAATGGAGATAGTGATGATTCATTTATATCATAATGAAATGTTTTCAAATCCATTTCCCAATGGATTTTGATAGACACCATGATACCATCAATTATTATTATATTGATTGTGGGAATCATCAATGGTAGAGAAAAGGGGATGTACCTTAAATTTGAGTAAAGTGTTTTCTTTTAGTCCTAATGAAACACACCTATCATTTATTGGATATTATATTCCCAAATTACAACCATATATAAATATTAATATGGATCATTTAAATTATTATGGTTATTAATAAATAATTTACTTACATTATTATACATAATAAAAATTACATTTTTTTCTGATGGTGATTATGATGAATTTTTCTTTTCCATCCTAACCTATTCGAGTTGGATTAAATTATTCCAATTGATGGTGGATGTATAATTTTTTTTAAAAAGACGTACTTCTATTATTGGGTGAAACGATCCACACAAGGAAAATGAAATAATTAATGAAAAATCTTCTAAGGAAATAAATTAATTTCACTAGAAGCCACCACTTTTTATTAAATTCATCTTATTGGGATTATTTTGTAATCTAACCATGGGAAGACATCAATTCAATGGTTTATAAATATAAAATTATTGAAATACAAATAAATTTATTTATAATAATAAAAATAAAAATAATATAATAATAATAGAGGATATTTCTTTAGAAGCCTTCATTAGTTCCCATATTGGATCCTACAAGTCGTTGCCCCTCTGTGTTGTCATTAGATAACTAAACCACAATGACCATATCTTTATCCCATGTATAGCCACATCCCATACCAACTAAACCCATCTGACACCATATAATGACATTCCAATGGACCTCCCTATTGGTGTAATCCTATGCATTCCCTTCCCCCCTACAGGTGTCGTTCACTACTCACGGTCAAGCCAAACAACAAGATGCTTGTGTATTCTGATTGAACGGTTCCCCAGCCCAACCGCCTCAACTCACCCAAGACATCTTACAGGTTTTTTCTCCCACTTTCATCAACCACTAATGTACTCTCCTATTATTATCATGGTTTTTAACCTCTATTGGGGAATCCTTCCACCACGTTATGCACAGTTAACAAAATCTTTTCATCCAACACCACATCAGCCATTATACTTTGTCCCATAAAAGTCATGCATCTAACTACCATGTATGAAAACCATCATAGCCAAGTCACATCCCTATCCATAGTGGTCCTAGATGTATGTTTCCCCCTCTGGTTAAACTCAACATGTTTAGATCTCCAGGGCGACCCCCAATATAAAATGCAGCACCACGATCATACCACAAATAGGTTAATTTTAATAAGAATGTCTCTGGGTGGTTCTTTTTAGCACAGAACACCCTTACATAAGGTCATATCAATATGTAATGGGCCTGTTGTAATGTCCCACGAATTAATTAATAAAAACTCTTTCTGATATAATTAAATGTATTGTTATGTAAAATGGTTATATAACATATTATCTTCTTTGGTTTTATGATTTTGGATTTTTAAAATACCATTATGAATTGTGACCATTGCTAATATAGTTGTTGAACAATGGTAACATGATTGGTATAAAATTAAGGCTTTATCAAATCGAATTTACTCACAAAAAGGAAGTGATGGCGTCATCCCGTAGACTTTCCACGTATAAAGCCCTTTTGTTGGAGTGTATAAATGAGGTGGTGTCATTGGGCTTCACTCTTGACCATGACCAAGATGAGTTTAAACATGTGAAGCTCGAACATAACCTCCAATGGGAAAAGTGGATGTTTATAATGATTACATCCTAAGTAATGTTGTATGAGCCACCCCAAGAGTCTGTAACCATCGAACATCATACCCTTTGGTCTTATGCGAGTGTTATACAAGGTTATATAACAATACCATAGCCCTATGATTATGTGAATTACTGATGTATAAAATATAGAATATTACATCATTTATTTTTTTTACTTAGTAAATTGTTTTTAATGCACAAATAGTATTTTTAGTTAATATTCAACTAAGAAATATATTTTGATAAATTAATTGATTTTTAAAATAATAATTTAAACAAAATATTATTATTAAAAAATTACTTTTTTATGAATAAATGATTGTATAATTTTTATGAATACAATTGTACTTTTTATTTTGGTTGGAATGTTTTTTTCTCAACACCCATGAATTTTCGATACATGTCTGTAATTATTTTAAAAGTGAAAATTCATATATTTAAAAAATTATTTGGATATTATTTTTGGAATCAGGACTTCTAAATTAGCCAATAGTAAAATTTTCATAATTTTCGGAGACAGTCCAATTTTTGGGTAAAAATTAAATATCGTTTAAATATATAATGTGTTTTATGACATCATAATGACATAATAGTAATTTAATAATATACTATAAACATTATGTTCATCCATTATATTTTTTAAATTCAAATAATGTGATTTTAGGGTTTTTTATTTATTTTATAATGTTTTAGTGGACCCTCCTTGACTTATAAATTTTTTTTATTTTTAAATTGATTTCCCTGAGGGTGTGACTCACCTCACCATAATCAACCATATTATTTTATGGTTTTTGTCCATTTTACTTATAAAATATTATTTTCCACTCCCCTTTGACAAAAGACTTGTGAAAAACCATGGTCTGGTTTGTGGATTTGATTAGTTTAAGGTGTGGTGTCCCAAACAGAAATAATTATTAATTCCTTATCCTTTCCTATATAAACCCACAGAAGCTCCCACTTCCTCTTCATTCAAAGCATTTGGATTTTGTCCCACCTCATTCCTCCTCTCTTTAAAATCATCCCACGGCACCTCAAGCTCCCACTAATCCTCTCTCAAGCCTCTCCCAAGCCTTTGGGATCACACTTCCAAGTAAGGGATTCTTTCCATTCTTATTTCTATACATGTTTCTTTATGTTGTAACACCCTTTAACATTAAATTACAAATTTTGGGGTATGATTTCACACCTACATTATATTACCCAACTATATTTGAAATGATGAGAGACCTCTTTCTCTCTCATTAATTCCTCTCATGTACACTCATTACAATGCTAAAATTTAGTAGGGAATTTATCTCTTCTCATTTACATTCAATAAATTATTTTGTATTATGAATGTAAATTCCATTACATTTATTAGGATGTGAATATGTATGACCCCATTTCTATATTTTTCTTGTAAATAGGATGATACACCACTTTATCTCTCTTTAACCATTTTTATGAATACTTATGTACTGAGGTTATGCTGTCGAAATTACACCGTGATTTTCCAAGACAAAATCATTTTGCCGTGAATACCATGCT
Source organism: Viscum album (assembly GCA_963277665.1). Classification (NCBI taxonomy): domain Eukaryota; kingdom Viridiplantae; phylum Streptophyta; class Magnoliopsida; order Santalales; family Viscaceae; genus Viscum; species Viscum album. The sequence goes on along the minus strand of OY728161.1, from coordinate 572,391,041 downwards.
CATTTCTCTATCATGGGTAATCACCTTTTTACACATTTACTTATTGATTATTTATATTCATGTATGAATTATAAATTCCTTTATTATGGAATAAATTATGATCTTTAATGATTCCATGTTGAATGATCCTTGTGGCATACTTACACATGAAATGAAATGTTTAAAAAGGATGCACCCTAATAGCACTACAAAGAATTGTGAAAATATTAGTATCATGATACATCATGTTCAATGAGTATTTAAAAATGATAATTCTAGTTAAATGATGATTTAATCATGTTAATTCATGTTCAATGAGGTTTTACTCGTGATCCATGTGCAATGATCCTTGGCTCATGCTGATTCCATGTTAAGTGACTTTACCACATTTCCATGTTATGATAATCATGTTATATCATGCCTTTATGATAATATTATTTTATGATCCATTGATATTAATATTTCCTATCACGTGTTGTATTCTTAAGGTTAAATTTTGTTTAATCCCTTACTATACTTTATATCTCACCCTTTTCACCTGAATGTCCTCAGGTTATCTCATGAAAAGGTAAGTACAAGGGAATGGCATGGTTATTTAAAGGATGTTTTCAATAAATATATTTTTTGTTTTTTGTTATAAGTTTTTGGGTAATGTTAATAAGCCCCAAAGACAGTATACCTCTTGATCTTGTATGTTGTATCATGTTAATATTATGTAATAAACATGTTTATTTCTGTACTAAAGAGTAGGGTTGTTATAGATGGTATCAGAGGATAGGTTTAGTTATTTTAGGGATTTGGATTAGAAAACCCTAGTGAAATATTTAGGGTAAGACTAATAATTAAAAAATCCCTAAATTTTGGTGAGTATTATGTATGTAGTTGATCAAGAAAATGAATCCTTGTCTGGATATGAGTAGGTAGAGGCGGCTCTACCACATATGTACATAGGAGTGAAAACTCCAAAAAGGAGTTTCGGTCTTGACCCAGGGTATCCTAGTATATAACAACGGTCTTTGCGGCACTCTTGGTTACTGCACTTCCAACGGATATGCTTTGGTAAATTAAAAATCATAGAATGAACCATTATTAAGAGAATTAAAAAAAATCTCCTTATAATATATGATAGATAATAGATCATGGATAGAATAGATCGAAGCTTATATATTCATATGTTATGTAAATAATAGTTATTTATAAATCATTTGTATTTTCCTTATATTACCCTTTATTTGTTACCCCTAACACTCCTGTTATTCAAGAAAATGTCCAGTAATATGAGGACTCGGGCTAACAATCGATTCAAATATCAATTTAATTATTGTTCTAATGATATGATAAATCTGATGGGAGAAAGAATCATAGTCATTGTCAGGATACTCTCCCAGTTAACTCAGAATTTGAATAGAGACATGGGTCATGAAGAACATTCATCCACCCCTAAGAAATAACAAGTCCCTATTTAGATCTTCATGAGACAAAGGCCTACAACTTTTAATGGATCATCTAATCCCTCAATATCCAAACAATGGATCAACACCATTGAAAATATCTTCTCTATCCATAAATGTTTTGAAAAATATATGTTTCTTCTGGTTTGTTGTTGTATAGAGGTTGAAGTTGTCCAATGGTGGACATTGATTAAAAAAATTAAGCTTGAATATGAGATCGAGGTGTTGCAATGGAAGTATTTTGGAAATATGGTTTTTGATAAATATTTTTGGCGTACCCTCTGACTAATTATTGAAAGGGACTTCCTTGCCCTCAAGAAAAAAGACGACAAGTCAATCGGAGTGTATGAGGAAAACATTAGAAGGCTTGCACGATATGCCTCTGGCTACATCGTTACCCCTGAATGCAAGGTTTACCACTTCTTTGGTGGGCTAAAACCTAGCCTACGGAATGCCCTGGCTATCCTTGACTTCGACATCAATGAGTAAATTGTCTAATTTGTACTCAAGGTTGAAATGGATATCAGAGAATCACAGGGGTATCATGTGGATAAGTGGCTTATGGTGGAATTCAATTTTGGCAGCCCAATGGATAAATCAAATAGTTCTATGAAAACCCAACACCCCACTTTCTAATTTTGTGGAATGAAGACCACAAAAATTTCATTAAGGGGATGAGGAAATACTTTATATGTTGAATAAAAGGGATCCTAGCTATTTAATACCCAAAAAACCTGTGGTTGGAAAAAAGAAGAGGAACGCTCCATTTGAACTTCAACGCGTTGTTTATTACTTCAACTGCAAGGAACCAGTGAACCTTGAAAATTAGTTCCCTAAACCATGCATTTATAGAGGAATACAACAACCTCCAAGGCAGTAAGGGAGATATTTTTTTATCACTATCACCGAAGTAAACAACGAAATTGATGTGGTAGAAGGTATGCTAGTTATTAATTAATGAATATCTAACATATTTTTTTTATTCTGGATGTACACATTCTTTTTTATTTTTAATGTTTTGTTGAATAATCTCAACACCACCAAAAATCATTGATGTAATGCTTTAAGTGAGTACCGAAAATGGGAAAATCATTACATCCTATGAATAAAACTTTTCACCTATCTTATTTTGTGGATTAGAGCATGTGGTGAAACTCATCATACTACCTATAGTGGAATTTGATGTAATTCTTGGAATATATTGTCTTTATTTATATACAGCCAACATAAATTGATGTGAGAGGGAAATCACTCTCCATATGGAGAATAAACCCCCAATTATATACAAGTTCAAGGAGATAGATAAATCTTCTTTAGCACCATCATCTCAAGAGTGGATATTACTACCCTGTGAGCATGTGTATTTGGATTAAATGATTAAATAAAAGGAGGAAACCATCCTTGAGTACATGCCTATTGTGAGGGAATTCACTGAAGTGTTTCCTCAGGATTACATGGTCGTCCTCCTAGAAGAGATGTTTATTTCTCAATTGAACTTATAGTTGGGGATTTCCAATATCCAAGACTCTGTATAGAATGGATGTTGTACAGATTGAGGAGCTAAAGAAAAAACTACAAGATAATTTGGATAAATGTATTATACACCCATGTGCATCACCATGAGGTGAACCAGTCCTATTACTCATGAAGAAGGATGGGTGAATTCACCTTTGCATCACTTATCATGAGCTTAACAAAATCATGATAAAGAAAAAGTATCCTATGCCAGAATTGATAACTAGATTGATCAGCTGTGTGGAGCACAATACTTCTCCAATGTGGATTTGAGTATGGGATATTATTAGTTTAGGGTGATGAAGGAAGATATCCCCAAGAGTTATTTTTGTATATGATACGGTCACTATCAAATCCTATTATTTTTTTGGACTCACTAATGCTCAAGAAATCATCATAGACTTGATGAATAGAGTCTTCAGAGATTACCTTGACAAAATTTGTGGTATTATCTATATATGATATTATAATATACTCCAAATCCAAGGAGGATCATGAGGATCGTCTAATAATTGTACTAGAGACCTTAGGGTGGAGAAGATGTCTGCAATGTACAAAAACTGTGAGTTTTGGTTGAAGGAGGTCTCATTCCTGGGTCATGTTATCACAAGAAATGAGATATATTAGGATCCCTCCAAGAAAACTAAAATAGAGGAATGGTCGAGGCCAACATTGGTTACAGATATCCATAGATTCTTGGGGTTAGCTGGATATTATCACTGATTTGTGAGAAATTTCTCACGATTATACAACCCTCTTACCAAGATAACTTGAAAGGGAGTAATGTTTTCTTAGGGTGATGAATGCGTAGAGAGCATAAAGGAGTTAAAAATGAGACTTATCATTAGTCTCATTAAAAAATTACCCATGAGTGAATAACTTTTTGTGGTATTTATTGATGATTAAAAGAAGGGAATGGGTTGTGTGTTGATGCATAAAGATAAAGTGATAGATTAAACCTCATGGTAGTGGAAAATACATGAGTAAAACAATCCCACACATGATCTATCATTGGAAGCTCTGATCATTGTGTTGAAAATATGGTGGCATTAACTCTATGGGGAGAATTGTTAGATATATACTGATCATAAGAGCCTAAAATATATATTCACACAAAAAGATATTAATATTAACCAATGAATATGGATATAAATCATCAAGGATTATGACTACTCAATCCATTACCATCTCGATAAGTAAAAATATGTGGCATATTCGCATTTATAGAAAGGATAATGCATCATTATCAATGATTATAATTGAAAAGGATCCATTCTTCTTAGATTTGGAGAGGAATGACATGGTAATCATTAAGGGAGGGAAATAATTAATACTTTCTCAAATGATTCCTCAGTCATTCCTCGTGGATAAATTAAAGGATACTCAATGAAAGGATGTGGAAATTTTTTAAAAGGGTGGATGCTATCAAAAATGGGAAATCCTCAGAGTTCGCATTTGACAAGGATGGAATTATGACATTTGGGTCATGATTATGTGTAACATCCAATCCATAGATAAAGAAGGAGCGTCTGGATGGCGTGCCTAGCTCAACCATCTCTATTCACCTTGGGAGCACAAAAATGTATCGATATCTCAAAGAAAACATTTGGTGGGACAATATGAAAAGAGATATTTCTGAATATACATCAATGTTCTTGGTATGTTAGAAAGGTAATGATGATATTAAAAAGACTACGGGGGTGATGAAACCACTACCCAAACCAACATAGAAGTGGGATAAAATTACCATGGACTTTGTCAATGGACATCGAAGGACATCCAGAGGAAACAATGTTATATGGGTCGTTGTCAATTGTCTTGCAAAGACATCTCTCTTTATCTCGATTTCAGAGTACTTATCATTGGTTAAAATTGTACAAATTTACATCAAATAAGTGGTAAGGCTGTATGGATTACCACAATAAATTGTATTTGATTGTGATCATAGATTCACCTAGAAGTTATGGAAAAGTCCCCAACATGCTCTAAGCACTGAACTGAACTTCAGTATGACCTATAATCTTCATACTGATGGCCAATCTAAGATAAATATATAGACATTGGAGGATATGTTAATATAATGATTTATTGACTTCAAATGAGGTTGGGACCAACATCTTCCTCTGTTTGAATTCACCTAAAATATCAGTTTCCACTCCAGCATCCAAATGGCACCATACAAAGCCCTTTATGGGAGATATTGTTTAACACCAGCATGTTGGGATTATTTTGGTGAGCATACACTACTACAACCTAAAATGGTCGAATTCATTATGGAGAAGCTGTGAACCATTTAGCATCATAACAAGAAATTGCAATATCGATATAAGTGTTATGCAGATAACTGTCAATAAGAGATTGAGTTCAATGTTTGATACATGGTGTTTCTAAACATATCTCCGTGGAATAAGTTCATTAGGTTTGTGAAGAAAGGGATGTTAATTCCTAGGTACATCTACCCCTTTGAGATTAATGATTGTGTTGGGGTTGTGGCATATTTACATGAATTTCCACCCACAATGGCCCAAGTATATGATGTCATTAATGTATCCCTCTTAAGGAAGTACATACCAGACACTTCACATGTACTCTCTTCAGAGGTAATATAGTTAGAGGATGATATTTCTTATGAGAAGAAATGAGCAAAGATCATAGATAATAGATAAAACTTTCAACAAAATAAGACAGTGCCCCACGTCACGATATTGTGGAGAAACCACAAGTTTGAAGAAGAGATGTAGGATTCAGAGGAAGTGATGTAGCAGAATTTCCCACATCTGTTTTATTATGGGAAATGGAACTATTGGAGGATAAATTTCTTAAGGGGGGTGATTTTAATGACCCATGCATTCATAAATGGAAAATCCTTTTGATCTAATTAAATGTATTATTATGTGAAATTGTTATATAACATATGAAATTCCCTATTTTTATGATTTTGGGATTCTAAAACACCATTAATAATTGTCATTTTTTCTAATATAGTCGCTGAACAGTGATCAAATTAATAGTATAAATAGAGAGATTTAAAAAATCCCATTTAAAAAGACAAAGGAAGCGATGGTCTCATCCCGTAGACTTTCCCATACGATGGCCAATTTTTGGATCTCGGAAAGGAGGTTTCTTCATTGGGAATCTCTCTTGAACAAGCCCAAACTTAGCTTCAACATGTTAAGCTCAAACGAAACCGCATATGGGAGAAGTGGAATTTGATATTGATTTCCTCTTGAGGGATGTTTTCTGAGCCACCTTAATATTTTTTATCCATCAACAACCTTACCCTTCGATCTAATAAGGGTGTTTTATGTGGTTGTGTAACAATACCATATCACTATGATTATGTGCATTATTGTTTTATATGATGAATAATATTAATTCATCTTATTATTGTTACTTTTAAATAGTTCATAAAGAAAAAAATGTATTTTTTAATTAATATTTATCTATGAAATCTATTTTGATAAATTAATGGATTTTTGAAACAAATAATATTTTAATAAAATATTATTATTATTTTTTTATGTTTTATTATATATAAAATATTGAATTATTTTTATGAAAACAATTTTAATTTTTATAATGGTTTGAATGTTGTTTTTTTCAAAACCAATGTTTTTTAAAAAAATGTCGGTTTTTATATTAAAAGTTAAAATACGCATATATAGATAATTATATGGATAAAATTAATAATATTTTTTTGAATCAGGATTTTAAAATTATCCAACAGTGAATTTTGCATCGTTTCATGAGACAGTTGAATTTTTGGGTAAACATTTAATACCGTTTAAATATATAATGTATATTATAACAACATAATGACCCAATAGTGATGTAATAAAATATTATAACCATTATGTTGTTTAAATATATATTTTTTCATTAAAATAATGTGATGTTAGGTTTTATTTTATTTTTCAATTCTTTAGTTGACCCCCCAAGACATAAAAAATAATTTATCTTTTTAAACTGATATCCTTGAGGGTGTGAATTTACTCCATATAATCATCCCTATTATATTAATAAGTTAGTCCATTAGCCTTATAAAATAATTTCATCCACTCCCCTTTAGAAAAAAAATTGTTAAAAAACCATGGGTCGGATTGTGGTTTTGATTAGTATAAGGCGTGGTGTCCAAAACCTAAATAATAATGACTTCCCTCTCTATTCCTATATAAACCCCCACAAGCTCCCACTTACTCTTAATTAAAAGCCTTTGGAGGTAATCCCACCTCTACCCTCATATCTATATAATCCTACCAAGGCACCCCCATCAGCCAATAAGTCTCTTTCAATCCTCTCCCAATCCTTTAGGATCACATTCCCAAGTAAGGGATTCCTTCCTTTCTTATTTTTATCCAATATTCATTATGTTGTAATATAATTTTATATTATATTAAAAATGATGGGTTATGAATTTTAACATCAATGATATTCCCCTCCACATGATTTAGTTGATGATAGACCTATTTCTCTCTCATTAATTCCTCCCATGTACACCCATTACCATGCCGAAATTCCATAAGATATTTCTCTCTTCTCATTTATATTCAAGCAATTATTTTGTATTATGAATCTACATTCCATTAAATTTGTTGGTATATTTATCTATATTATCCAATTACATTCAATATAATGTACATATGATGATACTCCCCTTTCTCTATCATCAACCATTTTTATGAATCCCTATGTCTCAACGTTATGCTACCGAAATTACACCACGATTTTCAATTTCAATGTCATTGTGTCATGAATATCATGCACCTTTTTCTATCAAAGTTATTCACCTTAATTAACATTTAATTATTAATTATTTAATTTCATGTATTAATTCCATAATCATTTTTTTTGTAATAAATGATGATATTTAATGATTCCATGTTGAATGATCCATGTGGCCCACATTTGCATGAAATGAAATGTTTAAGAAGGGTATGCCCTGATAGCACTCCAATGCATTGTGTAAATATTAGTATCATGTTACCTCAAGTGCAATGTGGATTTACTCATGCTAATTCAAGTGCAATGAGAATTTAATCATCCTATTTCAAGTTCAATGAGGGTTTACTCATGCTCCACGTGAAATTAGTCTTGGGTCATGTTAATTTCATGTAAGGTATTGTTTTTACATTTACATGTTATGATAATAATGTTGTATCATTGTTATGTGTTAATGTTATTTTATGATCCAATTATATACCAATTTTCTAACATGTATTTTTTCATCTAGTTAACCTTTTTTACTCAATTACTGGGCTTTATAGCTCACCCTTTTTACATGTATGTCCTTAGGTTATCCCATGAAATGATAAGAATGAAGAAATGTTGTGGCTAAGTAAATGAAGTATTCAATAATGATGTTGTGTTTTTTATGTTCAAAGTTGTTATTTAATGTTCCTAATCTTCAAAGACACAAGTCCTCTTGAACTTATATGTTGAATAAAGTGAATTTTCTGTAATAAACCAGTTTAAGTGTGTATTAAAGAGAAGGGTTGTTATACTTGCAGTGGTTCATACCATTCTGTAATGGTTATACATAGTGTTTTGGGGCCCTATTTTTTTAAATATAATCAATGATAATTTATTAATTTTAAATTATAAAAATAAAAAAAATTATTATATTGAATATTTTGTTTAATTTTACCTCAGTAATTAATTTATTTAATTAATTTATTTCTTGATTAAAAATTGAATTACTAATTATACTAATTTAAAATTAATTATTTTAATGTAAATAATGCATTTAATTTATTTAATTACAGAATACTCAAGTATATTTCAGTTAATTTTTTATCATAAATAATTTTTACCTATAAACTAGTCATGAGCCTTAACAAACAAATAATGTCAATAATTTATTTATTTGTTAAATAGTTTAATTGCGTGTGATGTAAATATTTAATTATTTATATAATATGGTCTATAAATCATCATTTTTTCTCATTTATTACGTATAAGGGTTTACAACCCCAAATAAAATTGAATTCTCACTATTTTCATTCTTGAGACCCCCTCTCTTGTGTTTGAGTATTGATTTAATATAACAAGGATTTTTTATGATCCAACCATCTTCTCGAGGTGATTGTATATCAAATCAAGAGATAAAACTATGCACTCATGACAAGATGAATGGGTTATCAAGACCGGACTAACGAGTGATTCACCTATGTTGCAGTTGGTCCATTATGTTTAAATGGATCATGGAATAATATATTCTCTATAAAAATAATGTAATATTATTTTCCTTATTAATTGACAATCATTTTATTCATTTTCATGATAGGAGGAAACACATAAAATAAATAATAGAAAAAATTCAATGAAATGATGAAACCATTATATTACTGAAAGCTGATTTATGAATATAACAACATAGAATGAACATATTTTATATAAATTTTTTAAAATTAATAAATATATTTTTAAAATACGCTAAATGAAATATTAATTCAAAATTTCCTTGCTTTGTTTGAATTTGGGAAAAACAAGATGTTTGGGGTTCTCACCAGCCAATGTTGAGGGTGTCTTCTATTAATGAGAATTTTGTGAGAGTTATGGGATGAATTAAATCATTTTTTAAAGAATTAAATATCCAAATATATCCAATTTTATATTTATTTTAATTTTTTTGACTAAAACATGTTTTTGGTTTTAGAAGTTGGTACATTGCTCAACAAATCATGGAGATGCAATTTAATGTGGTTTCCCAGCTTAGTGTATACCAATTATTTCACCAAGTAGTGATGTAGAAAATGAATTTAGAATATGAGAATAGTTTTTTATAAATCATTTACATTATTATTATCATTTTATATATTATTTCTATTCCTATACAATAGGATTCTACAATTTGATAACATAGTATGAGACTTTTAATGGTTGAATTAATAAGAAGCTTTACCTTTCTACAAGATTTTAATTTTGAATGAAATGGAATGTAAACTCATTGATAATTTTAGATGCCTAATGTAAAACTGTCATGTCCTTATTAGAAAAATATCCAACTAATGGACATGAATATGAGTTTAGTACATTAATACACAAGGAAACTATATGTGATATATTCCCCAAAACCATATCATCCTCCACAGGTTGCTAGTGAGGAAGAGAAAATTATTACTGGAAAATAATGGATGTTGTATATTTAGTTTACATAATAATGAAGAAATATATATCTATTTATTTTTATGTAAAACGTAAATGCATGGATGTATATACCATGTTTCCTCATATCTAATAAATTTATGAGGTGAAAATGATGTAAAAAATAAAGGATATTATGAAAAAATGGATCATGTAATTATTTCCAGATGGAACTCAACATATTCCCTGTGTACTATGTATGATAAATTATATTGATAAAAAAATTATGAGATTCGTGTCAAATAAATAGCTCTAGTACATCTCATTCTATCACCCTTACCACCCATTTTTGGATGTTTTGTTGAGAATTATTAGACAAACATTTTGGATAAACTGATGGACCCAAGGGTTCAAAAAAGTGTGAAAGAAGACTAATATAAAGTTTTGGAGTTTTTATTCAATTAAAAATAACTATATCCACAAAATCCCTAACCAAAATATATATAATGATCACATATAATTGATATTATCCATGAAAAATAAAGTAAAACAATATTATATGGTACCTCATTTGATTGAAGTCACTGATATGATTCTATCAACAGTGATGTGTTGGAACCCAAAGACACAAAACTATAAATCCTATAGATCATTCTCACATGATCTGGAATTCTAGTACCATTTATCTACATTTCTCAGATGGTAGAGCATGATATCGAAGACATTTATGACATCCCATCAATCACATATAGAACGTAGAATCAATAGAGAAAGCTGGATTTATCAAACATTATTCTTCCTTCATAAACACTATCTAAGAACATTGAAGAATAATATTAGATAAAAAATATACTTTTTTTAAATGGTGGTTCTTAGAATTCAGAAATCTATAATTATTTTTTATACATAGGTTATACTATCCACAATTTTACATGGGTCCTGAAATGTAATAACCTTCAATTTAGATCCTTTCCCCCTCATATGACTTACTAAACATGTCATACATGTAGTAAATATTTTATCACTCACTTAGAACACAATAAAATGTTAAATGATGAAATAAAGACCATTAAATTAGACCATAAGATCTCTAAATAATTTAAAAACATTGACCATCCTATTTTCATTTAAAAAATTATAATATTCTCATATTCACTTTTATTATAAATCAACTTGTGAATACCATGAGAAATAAAGTCAATGATTAATATTCTAAATTTGAAAAATGTAATTGAATTAGATTTAATTTCTATCTATTATACTTGGAAATTCACGAACTCCAAAATTGGGGGCCACATCATCCTAAAATACTAATAATTATAATATATTCCACTAGTGGATACACATTATGTATAACCATATCAGTATTAATCCCATAGTAGTAGTGTGTCATAATCCATTTGTAGTATTATATATTTCTTTACCATACTGGATGGGAATACCTTCTTCAATAATGTCAATGGATTTAAAAAGGTACGACGATCTTTTTCTATCTGGTACAATGATATATGTGTTCCTCAACTGGGAAATGATAAATTTTTTATTAGATATTCTACCAATGTCATACCACTAATGAAAAACCAAACAAAAACTACATTTCCAGGATATCATTATCATCATTATCTCCTTTCATGAAGGTATGAAATCAAATGGAAAAGAATAATTATTATCCAATATTCATATTCTAGTAAACATGTTTATAGATTGGAAGAACCAATGAAACCCAAAACATGTGTTGTTCTTATAATCAGGTTTGTCCTTATGATGTCACTAATAGATATCACCATGTGAAAACATCCCATGATGAAGTGATAATTCTTATGAGACCAAAGAACATAATAGTAATAAATCATCTATTTAGTTTTATTATAATATATCATTACCATATGAGATATTTTTAAAATTATTTTCATGTATCTAATGTTTCTCATTATATTTGGAAACATATATAACCTTTTGACATGAATCAAATTTCATAGACATTTATAAATAAATTTTGGTTGTAGAAATATCAACACTATTATTATAAGAGTAAACACTTGTATACATCATTATTTATACGTGTAAAGTTAATCAAAAGTATAGTTAATGTTGGGATTTAGTTACCTCAATTCAATCACTCCCAAATTCACTAAAACTAACATGATAACTATATTCATTATACCTCATATGAAAAAATCATTTTTTTTCTAAGATATGGATTTAGTTAGGGTCATAGCATGTTTTGACTACATGGTTATTATTCTATGTAGGACCTCGTCTCCTTTCTTAATACTTTTAAATAGATTCAATCCATACTTTTATAACCTATTTCCTTTATCCCATCATTATATCAATTATAATTATAGTATGATTATTTACATTATGATAATACATTATATACTAGGGTAAATTCCATGAACAGGAACAAAAAGTTTTATAATTTATTCGGCTTCAATGTTCCCTTTTAAATTCATAACATTTTCATAATTTTAGATTTGGTAGCCATTAGAATTAATTATATTGTCTTACTCATTAACATTGGCTAACCGTGATATTTGATCAATTCAACTTTCTACGAAGGCTAGTTTTTGAACGCATGTAACTAGTACCGCTTCCTCCTCACATACCACGTACATATCCTTTTTTACATCTTCAAGTGAAAATGGATTTTTCTAATTGAATCCCTTATATATCTCCTAGATAGAAAAAATACTTTCTTATTGTAAATAATGTCATCCGAATATTTTTAATGACCCGACCCCAGTTTCCCGGAGCTGGTGCTTTATTATGTTACGTTACAATATAAACAAGTAATATGAATCCCAATGGAGCTAGTAGTTTATTATTATTGGAAACAAGATAAATTCATATGTTCAAAATTTCAACATGAAAATAAATACAATAGAGAATCTCCTTAGACAACAACCACAACTCATAGGTTTTTTCAGCGTGTAATTCATAATAAAATTCTACAAGTTCTTATAAAATGAAATATAGGAAAGGGGTTAGCTCAAAAACTCTGTAAGGGTTAGAAATAAAACATAAAATATAAAAACATTAGGCAAGGTGAATATCTAAAAACATGTGCTTTTAAGAAAAACATGAACACATTATGGTTGGAAATAGAGTTAAGAATGTAATTCCATAATAAAACATAATAATGGGAATTATACTAGTTGAATAACCACATGAACTGTCGTTAAAATGTTCCTATTGAGGGAATTCTTAATTCATGATATCATCACCATATTGTCAAGGCCTCTTTCCATGACCATAAATAATCATTTTTTCAAGGACTTGTGCGAAGACCTTAGTTTGTCTCATGAGACCTACTGATGCACCGAGGGGATATAGTGGGACCCACGTGAACCATTCTATGTCCAATGAATTCTGCCTATGAACTAGGATAAATATGAAAAACATATACATTCATATTGAATCTAATATATTAAATGTAAATATCTTTTCCCAAACATTAAGCATAAACATTAACCATTCAGAATAAATTGGTGAATGGTGTTAAGATAGAACATTCACAACCAAAATAACAAAAAACAATTAAATTAAATATTTCATATGATTCCATGAAATATTAATCCCAATAATACTTAATAATCCAAAAGAGTTTTGGAATTTATGAAGATACTCTTATAAAATCTTCGAGTAATTCTTGACATAAATACACTTTTTCTTTGAAGAGGAGAATTATTTTGGAAAAATATTTGTTCAAAACATGAAGTGAAGTAAGATAATATTTTTATAATAAAATCATTGATGTTATAAAGATAATTGTTTCCAAAAATATATTATAGGCTGACCTTGAAAATAGAAATGAATTTGTGAAATTACCTGGAATAGAGATTCTATTTCAGGAAGGATTTTTAAAAGATCCTTTTAGAACACATAAATCCCATTAATTAAAAGTAGTATTCTAGTTGGTAAAAAAATATAGAAAACTCAAGAGAATATTATGAGGAGTTCATAATAATATAAAATAATTTCATTATGTTAATTAGACAGTAAAAATAACCCGAATGAAAATTGAGCTTCGGGTGGACAAACCCTTACCTTATGTCTGAATGTGCTCCTCTATTGAACATAAGGTCGTTGTATATGATATTAGAATTATTAATAACATATTTAAAAACATATTTTACATTATTATTGTTTATAATAATTGTTTTTAGTTCCATTACGTCATTATTGATAAGTTATTATGTTGAATTATGTCGTTCCAAATTTTTTGTTTTCATGATGTTCATAAACACTTCACTTGTTTTTAAGATATGGAGTTCATGTTGAATAGATGTAAATATAAATAATTGAAATTAAATGTTATAAATGAGAATAAATAATTTTTAATTGTCATTTCTTTCATTTGGTTACATGGAAATATGATGAATCATTAGTTAAATTATTAATGACATTCACTTAGATTATTTTATTGGTTATTTGATTATTAGGAAATAGTTTGGTCATATTATTTAATAATATGTATGTATACTGGTTAATGAATATTAATTAGGTTATTATACATATATTATACTATGGTTCAACCATAAAAAATTTTGAAGACCATTACTGAAGGAGAAATTGATGGACGAATCTCCATCATCCATGAAGGTTATAAATTGGAACCTCATAGACATCAATTTTGTTTATAAAATAAAAGGGAGGGAGTAGGAATATTGACGATGGTTCTTCAATTTAAAAGATATAATTACATTATATATATTATAATGGAATTATCATTGTTATTTTTAATTAGGATGAAACGATAGTATAACAAAAGAAGATAAATTGAAATAGAACTACATGAAAAATATGGGTGATTTACCTCCTGAAATAACCAACTTGAGAACATCCTAAAGGGAAAGGGTTTTGGTATTCTGGAATGACCAAGAGCATCTTGGACGTGGGGATTTACTAAGGATGGTTATATTGGAAAATATTTGTGGATCTTCAGGGATTATAGGAGTTAAGAGAAGAGGGAATGATGGAGGGGTTTATAGTGGTAGAGGGGAGTGAGTTCTGAATATTTTATTCATTATTTTATTAAATCCCTCAACACAACCAACAGTGTCATTTCATGTGACACATAATATTAATAAGTTAATGTGAGTTTTAACCATGTGTCCTTTCATCACTCATGATGTCATAAATAGTTTATTTAAATTATAATTTTTATAGACAGTATTTTACCGTATTTCACTATTCATAAAAAATTGAAGAATTTCAGAAAAATAAAAAAAAACACGGCAACCATTTTTCGACATGTAGAATTAAAAAATGAACTCTAATTTTCAAGAAAAATTTTTAAAATTTTATTAATTTAATTTTTAACTAAAATAATTTTTATTTCGAAATATTAAATTTTAATGGAATAATTAGTTTTATATCGCCTTGAAAATTCAATTATGCTCTCAATAACTTATTACCCAAAGAAAATATGATAATATCATAATTTACAATTCATTATGGTCATATTAATATTCATAATACTTTTCATAAAGATATGTTACTATTCAAAAAATATCATGTCTGTTCTATCGGACTCCAAACGACCTACAGATCCAACTCCAGATGACTATTTTTTAAAATTCAAAACAGTGTAGAGACAAATATGTGTTTAACAAATAGATTATAAAATGTGTTTTCTTAGGTACACAATGTTTCCTACATTAAAATTTTATTTTCAAAACCCTGGGGTGTTACATTCTCTCCTCTTTACAAAAATTTCATCCTCGAAATTCACAAAATGTTACAGAAAATGATTCAAGTATATCTTCGACATAAGCTGTCCAGGCTCCCATGTTGAATCCCCCATCGTATGGTTCCTCGAAAGAACCTTTACCATGAGAATCATTTGATTCCTCAATACTTTTTATTTTGTATCATGAATCATGATAGGCTCTTCACAGTATGAGAGATCAGGATGAAGTTATATTTCATCATAAGTGAGTACATGTGTTGGCTCTAGCATGTATTTCCTTATGATTGATATGTGGAACACATTGTGAACATTGGAGAGGATTAGAGGAATTTCCAAACGGTATTATGCAGGTGGAATTTAATCCATAATTTCAAAAGGTCGGTTGTACCTAGGACTAAATCATACCTTCTTACCGAATTGTATAATACTGTTCCACGCAGATCCCTTTAAAAAAAAGGTCTATTTCATGAAAATATAAATCATTCCTTTGGTTATCAACATAGATATTTTTCCTAAATTGAGATATTTTGATATGGTTTTAGATAATCTTCACCATTTCCATTGTTTCATCATCATGTTCTTGGCCTTTGAGATTTCTTTCACCGACATCATACCAATATTTTGGTGTACGGAATATAATCCCTTATAATGCTTCATATGGATCCACTTGAATACTTTAAGGGAAGATATTGATATAAGACTATTCTATGAGAGTAAATTACTAATCCACATACCTTGAATGTCATGTTAACAAGGCCTCAACGTGTCTTCCAACGTTTGAATATTCCATTATGATTTTCCATCAGTTTTTGGGTGGTAGGAAGTGCTGAAATAAATATCAGTATCTAGGGACTTCTAAAGACTTTTCTAGAATTGTGATGTAAAATGGGGATCGCTATTAGAAACAATTGATAAGGGTAACCCACGAAGTCTTACAACATCATTGATATATAGTCTTTCTAAATGATGAAGTGGTAAATCTTCTTTTATAGCTTGGAAATGTTCTGATTTTGTAAGATGATTCACAATGACCCATGTCACATCATTCGTTCATGGATACTTTGGTATCCCCATGACAAATTCCACCATAATATCATCCTATTTCTACATTGGAATAGGAATGGGTTTCATGACTCCTCCAGGATGTTGTCTTTAAGCCTTACCATGTTGGCAAACCAAATATCGGGACACATAATCAGTAATCTCTCTCTTCATGTTCTCCCACAAATAAATGTTCCTTTTGATCTCTATACATTATTATCATACCAGGGTGTATAGTGAAATTATAGTTATGATCATCATTCAATAGTTCCCTCATTACCCTAGGAATAGAGGGAACATGAAGCCTCTTTCTGAATTTCAAAATTCCACCTTCAAATACGAAGTAAATCCACATACCATCATTTGGACCATTAATTTTATTTTGAAAATCCTCTTCATTAGCCTGATAATTTTTTATCCATTCTTGTAAAGAAGGTTTTAGAAACCATTTGAAAAATCAGTGATGTGTTAGCTTCCATTATAATTTCTATATCCATATTTACTAGATCCTTGAACATAGGATCCCTTTCAACTGGAATCATGTTCAGAATTCCAAGGTTCTTTCAACTAAAAGCATCTTCCACCTTATTTTCCTTCCTCGTGTGGTAGTGTATTGTAAAATCATAATACTTGAGTAGATAAATCCATATCCTTTGTCGCATGTTGAGTTCATTCCTGGAAAATATATATTTAAAACTCTTGTGATTTGTATATATCTCACATGTATCACCATAGAAGTAATTTATCCGAATCCTTAGAGCAACGATTACCGCTGCTAACTCAGGATCATGAGTTTAATAGTTTTTTTCATGAATATTTTACTTCCAATATGCATAAGAAATCACTCTACCATTCTCTATATGGACAGAACCAATTACATTCATTGATGAATCTCTATATATCACATATCAGTCATTCCCTAATGGTAAATTCATTATTGGTGAATTCACTAATATTATATTCAATTATTTAAATCATTCATCACATATATTTTTCCATACGAACACAAACCATTTTCATGTGCGCTTGGTCATTGGGTTGGCTAACTAGGTGAATTTCTGAAAAAAAAATGCTAAAAATAACCTACTCCTCCAATAAAACTATTTACCATAGTTATCTTTGATGGAGTAGGATGTTCTTGAATAGCATTTTTCTTCACATGATCTACAAATATTCCATCCACATAGACAAGTTTCCAAGGAAGGAATCAGATTAATACCAAAATTTACACTTACTGAACATACCATATAATTCATTTCTTGTAAGAGTATTCATAATAGTGTTCATCTTATTTTCATGATCTTAATTTTGTTTAGAGTATACAAAGATATCATCAATAAAAAACACTACAAAGAAATCAGGATATACCTAAAAAAATATTCATTAGATCCATGAAAATAGATGGTCCATTAGTACGTCCAAAAGGCCTTACTATAAACTCATAATGATTATACCGGGTTCGAAATGCTGTTTTTGGAATGTATTCCTACTTCACAAGAATCTTACGATTTTCATATTAAATATTGATATTAAAAAAAATATTGGTCTCTATGAAGTCGATTAAATAAATCATCAATGAGAGTTATGGGATACTTTAACATTATTATTATATCATTTATCTACTCGTATTCAATGTACAATTTCATAGACCCATCATTCTTCTTAACAAAAAGAATAGTGGGACCTCATTGAGAAACAATTCGGTAGAAAGTATCCTTTACATGTAAATTCCACTAGTTTTTTCTTTAGTTCCACTAACACCTCAGTGGCCATTCTATAAGGGGACTTGGATTTGGACCTTGAACCATGAATTAAGTAAATGGAAAACTCAATTTTTTGATCTAGAGGGTGTCCATGTAAATAATCTAGAAAGGCGTCAATATATTTGTGCACAATAGGTTCATACACTATATAAACATTCTTCTCCTCGCGACAAGTTATTTCACCACCTTCCTCCCCAATAATAGAATTTAGTAATGCTATTAGGGGTGGAATTATATGAGAATCACATGATGATGTTTCCTCCCTAATGATAAGGGATTCCACATCATCATCAAAAATTGTAACCCCTTTATTCTTGTAATAAATTTTCACATCATGTTTCAAAAGATAATCCATACCAAGAATTATCTCAAATTCAATCATGGGTAAGACAATAAAATCTACAGATAATGCACTTTTATATGCCATAATGGGGACTGCATGAAAAACATTGTTGCAATTATAGTACCCTTAGTTTTTTTTATTGATAACTCCATACATAATTTAAATTGGAAATATCTTATTTTATTTGAAAACATGGAATATATGAATGAATGAAACGATCCAAAATTGAATAAAGCATTGGAAATGTATGATGAAATGATTAATGTACCCACACCCACTTTATTGGGAACTTCATCATCTGAAACTGTGACTGCATATTCATGGACATTCTCACTCGTCCTTATTTGCGGAATATTTCCCTGACTCTTAGGAAATTCATGAACATAATGTCCCATCACCCTGTAATTCTAGAATTCAACATTGGTAGCCTATTTTTTCCTTTAAAATCCAGAGATAGGGGATCTTTTTCTCCACACTTCTAACAGACTCTCATTCCCTTTAGGAAAGTGCCAGGGTGTTATTTTAGACAAATACTATAGAATGTAAGTTCAACTCTTCCCATCTTCCCCATTTCCTTATTTCTGTTTCCAGAGTTTTTGGCAGCCCTCGTCTGATCCTGTTTTACTTTAATGTTATAGGACATTAAAAATTATTTTATGTCTTGATAACACTTGTGAATATATATTCATATGATGAGAAACATTGGAAGACTATATCCCATAAAAATGGTTTTAAACCATCAAATAATTGATCAATTTTACTCCTTCATTAATTGACTCTTTATATTTTCTCGTTGTTCATGAGGGAAATATTTTTCTAGGGGTATTTCCTTATAATCCAAACATTCCATATCTTCTATTTCTTAAAACATTTATATGTTTTATATTAATGAACATAACTAATCTGCATATCCCGATAGATGATAAATTACCATAAAATCCTTCTCACGTTCGTTACATCCAAAAGTGTGAAATATCATCTCAAGGGAAAATATCAACTTCTCTTGTAAAAATGGGTTTTTAGTCCCATTGAATGATTGGGGATATTTTCGCATAACGAGATCTAACACAGCTCTTACACATGGTTAGTCTGGATTCTCTATACTGGTAAAGATATTATTCAAAACCTGAGTATGATGTCTCAATATATATATATATATATATTTCTCATAAAAAGTCACAGAACATGAACCAACATCATTATATTTTATCAGAGGTAAATCCCTACATGGGAAACATGCTTTCGTGTTGTCTCCATTCCTTCTACTATGATCCATTTCTTAATAAATTCATATACTAGATTATAGTATGAATTATAATTTATAATATCAATGTAGAAAAAAAAATCATTTCAAAAATCAAAATTTTATACATAGTTAATCTCTTAAAACAAACCATGGTATATTTGTGTAAAAATGTACATATTTATCCTGAATTATAGCTTGTCATGAAAATTTAAATTATCCAAAGACTATACCCTTGGAGT
Organism: Viscum album; assembly: GCA_963277665.1. Taxonomy (NCBI): domain Eukaryota; kingdom Viridiplantae; phylum Streptophyta; class Magnoliopsida; order Santalales; family Viscaceae; genus Viscum; species Viscum album. The sequence goes on along the minus strand of OY728161.1, from coordinate 572,370,686 downwards.
GTAAACACCAATAGTGAACTAAGGACCATTGTCGCATACCAAGATACCCTGGGTGAAGTCTAAAAATCCTTGTCGGAATTTTGACTCCTAGGTAGATATATACTAGAGAAAACTCTACCAGTATGTATCTAGAAAGTGGTCTATTTTATTGAAATATCCACATAATCTATTCCTTATCAATAATACTGGACATTCTTATATGTTTTTCCTCAAATAATACATTAGGTATTTGTTATCTAATCAAGATTTTATAATCTATTTTCCAATTTTTCTACTAAAATTATTTTGATACCAATTGAAAGGACCCGACCACAGTTTCCCAAAGTAGGTACCATATTTGATTACATTTTCATATAAACAGGGAATATGCATGTTTAAGGATCGATTAATTTATTAATATTGTAAACCAAATACATACATAAGTTCGAAATTACAAAATGAAAAGTAATACAACATAGAAACTATTTATTCAACATAAACAACTCTTAGGATATTACAACATGTCATTCATAATTAAATTCTACCTCTTCTCAGAATATAAATTATAAGAATGGGGTGAGGTCAAATTCTCTATAAGGGTATGAAAAAAATTTGAAAATATATAAACATTAGGCTAGTTGGATAACTAAAAGGTTGTTCCATTTATAAAAACATGGTCATGTTCTGTTAAGAATAAGAGTTAAGTAAGTAATGCCATAATAAAACATAATCATGGGTGTTATACTAGTTTAATAGACACATTAAATATAAATAATATATTAATAATAAAAAAAATCATATTTTGGATCATCATCACCATACCATCAAGGCCTTGTGCCAAGACCATAAATAATCATTTTATCAATGCCTTGTGCCAAGACTGTAGTTTATCTAACGAGACCTACTGATGCACCGAGGGGTTATAGCAGACCCCACGTGAAACATTCTACATAAACTTCATTCCTTATATAAATTGTGATAAATATAAACAACATATAAATTTATATTGAAACTAATATATGAGATGTAAATAACTTTCCCCGAACATTAAGCATATACACTAACTATTCCGAGTAAATTGGTGAATGGTTTTAAGATAAAACATACTCAAAAAAAATAATAAAAACCATTAAATTAAATATTTTAGATGATTTAATGAAATATTATTCCCAATAATACCTAATAATCAAAAATATTGTTGAAATAGATGAATATAATCTTATAAAATATTCGAGTAATTCTGGAGATAAATACCCTTTTTCATTGAAAAGATATGTTATTTTGGAAAATTATTTGTATAAAACTACAAGTTAAGTAAGATAATATTCTAATAATAAATTATTGATTTTTAATGATAATTATTTCCATGAAAAATATTATATGGTGCCCTTGAAAATATGTATGAATTTGAGAAATTCTCGTTAATCGGGCTTATACTTAAGGATGGATTTTTAAAAGATCATTTTAGAACATATAACCCTCATTATATAACAGTAGGATTCTGGATGGTCTACATATATAGAAAACACCCAAATAAATTATGAGTAGTACATAATAATATTAAATAATTTCATTTAAGTGATTAGATAATAAAAAGAACCCGAATGAAAATGGAGGTTCTGGTGGAAAAACCCTTCCCTTAGGTCTAAATGGCTTCCGCTCTAGAACATAAGGTCCTGGAATACGAAATTAGAATTATTAGTAAATTATTTCAGTACCTATTAGAAATGAATTTAGTTTATCATAAGTCTGTTTTTTTCATTTATGTCATTATTGATATGTTATTATATGGAATTTAGTCGTTCCGTAGTGTTTGTTTTCTTGATGTTCAAAAGCAATTCAATTTCTTTTAAGTAACGGATTTCATGAGGAATGAATTTAAATCTCCATAATTGAAATTAAATAGTATTAATGATGATAAAGGCGTTTTATTGGTCATTTATAATATTTTTTTAGATGTAAATAGTATGAATCATTAGATAAATTATTAATGATATTAACATAGATTTTGTTAGTGGTAATTTGAATATTTGGAATTATTTTGGTCATATGATTTGATAATATGTATGTATATTGGTTCATGAATATTAATTATGTTATAATAAATATAGTATAGTCTGATTAAACCATAAAAATGGTTTCAAGAGCATTAATTATGGACAAATTGAAGGATGAAACATCATCGTCCACGAATGTTATAAATTGGAACATCATGGACGTTGATTTTGTTTATTAAATATTAGGGAAAGAGAAAGAATATTTATTAAGGTTCATAGATTAAAATTATTTAATTATATTATATAAATGTTATAGGATTAATCATGGTCATTTGGATAGAGTATGTGAGTAGATTATGACAAAAGAATATAAATTGAAATGAAACTAAATGAAAAAGAATGGTGCTTTGCCCCTTGAAATAACCTCCTTGAGAACCTCTTCAAGGGAAGGAGTTTTCCTCTTTTGGAAAGAACAAGATATTATTGGACGTGGATAGTGACTAGGTAATTGTATTTGGGAATAATTTTGAGCATATTAAATTCTATGTGGAGTGATGAGAAGTGGGGGTGATGGGGGGTTTTTATAGTGGAGTAGGGGTGTGAGTTTTGAATATTTTATTTATTAGTTCTTTTAATTCATGCAATACAACCAATAGTGTTGGTTTATGTGACCCCTAATAGAAATAATTTCATGATAATTCAAAAAAAGTGTCCATGCATCAGTTATGATTTCATATATAGTGTATTTAACTATTAATTTTCATATATAGTATTTGACCATATTACACTATTTATAAAAAACTCAAGAATTTCAGATAAATTCCGAAAATTAGCCCCCTACCATTTTTCTAGGTGTATAATTTAAAAATAAAATAAATTTTTTAAATATTATATCCTATATATTATTAATTTAATTTTTAAATAAAATAATAGTTACTTTGATAAATAAAAATTTTAATGGAATAATTAGTTTTATATCACATTGAAAATTAATTAAGATATCATAATCTTATTAACTAAATAAAATAAAATAATATAATTGTTAAATATTCATAAGGGTCATATTACTATTTATATTACTATTTATATTACTATTCATAAGCGTGTGTTACTATTAACCAAAAATCATGTTTTTTCTATCATAATTAAAATGACTTACTGATCAAAACTCTAGATGAAAATTTTTTGAAACTCAAAACATAGTAGAGGAAAATTTGTGTTTAACTACTAGATTATAAAATGTGTTGTTTTGTTTGGATACAGTTTCTCATGCATTTAATGTTTATTTTCAGAACCATGGGGTGTTACAATATTCATTCATGTTCATACCATATCATAATTTTTTGATCCATCACTAAATAATTTCAAATTCAAATAACAAATTTAAGCTCTTCTTATGTCATAGACATGTTTACATGGATATATATATGCCATGTGAGCCATGTAATAATTCTCTCTAGAATTATTCCACATTTTATTTTTTCACCACTATCTCTGTAAATGTACAATTGAAAGGTCTTAGAAACATTTAGATTTAACTTTGTAAATATCATTCCCTATTACTCTAGTAACTACGTTATATAAATCACTATAGATTTATTCTTATCACAATATTAGCAAACTGTAATACCAATAACTATTTTCCATACTTAAACAGAACAAATTTTCATATAAAACAATGTCTCTCCCACTAACTCAAGTAGACACATGTCACAATTCATTCAATTTTTATTTTATATGATACTATTTCTTACATTAATTTTTTTACTATATTTCTGTTACATGAACCCATATAGGAAATATATGATATCACCATCCCTTTATGGTTTCCTAATATATAATTATTACACAATTAGTGGTCTTGAAATCCAATTCTAAATAATATGATCATATAAATTAAAATTAAAAAATAAAATTATTATGGATTTATGAATAATGGCATGGTATAACCAATCAAGAATTATGGGTTCCACACATTATACCATCCACATATAGTCTCATTTTAATACCCACCACTATATTCAACTTAATAAGCCTCTTGTAATGTGATAGAAGGAATCCATTATTTATTTTTAATTGATCATATCAGTCTTAGTTAATTTCTATATACTTTCTAGTTTTATAAATTATTATTCCCAATGAATAATTTATCACCATATATTGTGAATATAAATCCATAACCATGGTTTTATTATTCCTTAATAGAATATGTCTATGAAACATTCCTCTTCCACACCTATTTTGGATCTTTTTCCTTTTTCAACCACTTGTGGATCATTAAAGTTGACCAAACCAAGGTAAATAATTATACCAATATACTAAATTAAAATGTTCACCATTTTAAACAAAAATATTCTATACCATGAATGTATCATTTCTATCATAGGAATTTATTTAATATTCATAGAAAATTTTATCATGATTAATATAAATGTACATTGTTTTTTCTTGATGCATGTTGTCGATATCCTAACATACACATTGCATCTAAAAACATGTTCTTGTGAAATAAATTAATTACATAGTAGTAAAACAATTATGATATCAATTTTTTATGATAGTTTACATATGATAATGGGATAATCTCATTATTTTTTTTATCATTCCTATAATAATGGAAGTACATGAAATGAAAAAGATATAACTTTGATTCTATATTTACATAAATCATGAATCTAAAGTTTATAATGAAATTTGAATTTAAGAATTTCTCCATTCCAAATTTTATTGATCAATTTTAACACAAATGATTATTCATTAATCCTATTTATTAGAATTATATTTTTGAGGCTTATAAATAAATTTTAATTTAGGAATAACACACCAAAACATTATATTGATCGATGAATACTTAGTCTAGTTATTATTCAGCATAAAAATATGTAGATTCTCATATATTAGGACTATAAATATTTCATAATTCACATTCACAGTGCATAAACAATAAAATTAATCTTTCGAATTATTCTTACAACTAAGTTATCCTTGTAATAGTTCACTCTCTCTAGATCAACTAGGTTATAATACATTTTGTATTACCATTATTTATAAAGGATTATTTCTACAAAACTAAGTTCATAAATATGTTGATAATAGATATGGACTATAACTCTGAAGTGTTTAATCTTATATAGGTTGTATCCTTGAAAACAATTTATTTTTTCTTAGAAATTTATTTTCTCACAAAATATGGGTATATAAGTCCTACAATTTATATTCATAATGTCTTTTCAATGATACTTTTATCACAAAAATATGACATGAGTATTCAACAAAAAAAAATATCATTCATTCTGAAACTAGAACAACTTATTCTTATGTCTAATAGATACATGGTATTAATCTTTTTGAGATACTCTGAATTTTAATCTAGAATCAATAAACATGGATGTATATAATTTTAGTATTCTTAATCATTGAACTAGGAACTACAATTTATTATTTTCTTGTAGAATACACCTTACATCTTGTAATAATTCATTACTTACATGGTTAGTGTATATAAATATACACATGTGACAATAATACTGTATTTAATTCCCATGATGTAAAACTAAAATAGTTCATATATTTGATAAATATGCATAAATAAGAAGAGACTAATTTAACCTTCAATTTAGTTCTTTTTATTTAAACATTAGTATGTATATTCCATGATATATAAAAACCCCCATTTTTAATAACTCTTTATTTGGACGATGATTTGAAGAGACTTTAGTGTCTCTATTATCATTTCACATTTTTATATCATCTTTCATATTATTCTACATAAGAAAAAAGTATCAATTGTTCTTTAATATACTTATTTCATTGTAAAACATCCTCAACTGTTATTGAATCATTTTCTCCATACTGTTCATTTGGACAGCATAAGTAATACCAAGAGTAAATTGGTTTAAATGATGTTAGGTATTGATACATTGAATGATTTTGATCCATATTTCATGTTACACATATCCTGTATAAGTATCACCTAATTATATCATCAATTTTCATTCTCCTCAAAATCACCTCAGAGATGAGACAAAATGTAATATCATCCATATCCTGATGTTGTATCCACAACTCAAATATTTTCTGGATTATAAAATTATGACAAAAAAATAATATGTGTCCTAATTGAATTTCAGGTAATAATTTTCAAACCATCTCTTCTGTTCTTTGCATAATAGGTATTGTGTACTCTAGAACCTTTTATTTTTTATGTTATAGTACACTGGCTAGGAATCAGTACTAATATTTTGAAACTCTTTCTAGATTGGAAATGTTCTTGGTCTAATATTATCATACTATTGTTTTGGCATTACATATAATTTTAATAATGGAATAAAATATAGATATTTTTACTTTTATCTTTATTAATATTAGAAAATTTCAAATTATTAATCTTAAATGTCTCTACATATTTTATCAAAATTCTAGAAACCCTATATTCTATAATTGAACAACCATTACCCTTGAGTATTCAAGTGGAATGTACAATTGAACCTATATTCATAGTATACAAGCTATATCTATGCCACTACCCAGAGAGTCAAAGGATTGTGCCTGACTAGCCATCCACATTAACTCATGGTTCCTTGAAGTATTTATTGGAGTCCCATATTCCGTAATGAATTAACATCCATTGCTCAATTAATTTCATCTAAATTTTCTAAATGAAATTGATGGCTACTTTTATTTTATGATTTTTATTACTGTGGACCCACCAATATCATAATAAAACCCCATTAGTAAGAGGTACCACAAACTATGGCTGGTGAGCACCCTAAACACCCGTTTTGGCTCAAATTCTGAGTACTAAATACTTTTAATAACTTAATATTTTTTTTTGAAACACTTGGAAATTTGTTATTGATGAATGAACCCCTTTTCTATAAAAATTTCTTGCTAAATGTTATCAATATCAAAACATAAACAAAATTTTAAATAGAAATAATTCATAATAAATGTTCATTTTTTTCATTCTTGTTTATTATTATACATTATGATCATGTGTAATACATACACTTTCAGAAAATAATAATCCATGCACATGATAAAATAAATAAATAATAACATGACATTGAGATGTTAGTTGTTGCATAATCAATCCTGAAAAATATTGATTAACTGAGTAACTGGGGGAATTCCATATGTCAATACATAACTTTAATTTTACTGCTAATAACTCCTCTACTCATTAGTAGTTTGGTCTATGCCATCTCTCACCATGAAGTGCATCACCACAAACACATATCATCCTTACAAAGTATAGTCAAACATATTTTAGGGGATCTAAAGATGTGAAATTAATATTTTTATTGCATTTAAATGTGGACACATGCTTTATTATACAAATTAATGTTGGAGGATTGTTTCATAGATCATCAAAATAAAATAATTATTACATTTTAGAATACATAAATGAAATAATTAAATAAATAATAATAATAAATTCATTCATGGGTTGTTCTTGTAATAAGATCAATCAGAATACAATTGTATTTCATAAAAAAGATTAAATTTATATAAAATACATATTGACGGATGTTTTTATCTTTTTGTCTTGAATTAAAATAATTTTATTTAATTATCAATAAGTCCCAACAGACCTAAAATAATTTTATTAAATCCAATTCAATTAAATTTTATTTTTGAAATTTTATTTTTAATTTTCTGGTTCTATATGGACGTAATGAACCACATTAAATTAATATAGTACTTGTGAGAGGTTAAATGAGTCATGCATGTCAAAACCATTCCAAATTTTTTAGATTATAAATGGGGTATGATATACATATATATAAATATAATATAAATTGATGAAAATATTACAACTGAATATTTTTATGCTTTTAGTATTTTTAGACACACATCAATGGGAAGATATGAATAATCTTACAGGGGAAAAAGTGATCATTTAATTAAAAAATCATCCAAGGATGATATAAACAATATTCTAGGGGAAGATTTATACATTAAATGAATCAATATTCCATTGGAAGATTTAAAATTTCATCCTTATAAATATTTATCCTGTTAATATAAAAATATTCTATGAGAATATTTAAAAAATATTCAAAGGGCGTCATTTCCCATTTAATTAAACAATCTTCCACACGAAGACATAAACTATCTTACATGGAAATCCTTATTCATTTAATTAAATAAGCTTCAATGAAAATCTTGTATCACCTAATAACTATGCCAACTAGCTTCCAATATATAATGATAACATGAATTTTTCATACATTATTATCCATCTAATTATCCATTGTAATGGTTAAAATTATAGAGATGAAGAAAAATTAAAACATTAATTTTTATAGAATGTTTTACGAAATACCCATCAATCATAGAATGATTATATCATGGTGATAATAACCCATATTAACACACAATAATATGTGTTTTGACCATACAAAAAACCAATTTATAATATTATAAATTATAATTAAAATTCGATACTTTTCAACTTAAATAATCACATGTTCTGAGTAATGACCTGGATTTCCTCGGGCCACTCCGATTTGAAATTCCAGTGTTTGTGGTGTTCTTTGGGGTTATAGAGGCTTGCTTCCAGAGTAATCCACTAATATAGTTGTCCAATAGTGACTCCTTTGAACGATTTCAACGAATGGTGGGTCCAAATACTAAAATCTAAGGATGGATCACCGAATGGTGGAACACCAAATGGTGGAACTAAACAGTGACTCACCAAATGGTGTGTCACTGAACAATGACCCACGCTGCCAAATTTCCAATTATCCTAAGCTTTCCAGTTTTCCCAATCCCACCTCAAAGGCTTTTCAAATGATAATAAATCAAGTCTTGGTTATTTTAGAACCCCTTCCACCACTTTGGAGGGGAATAATAAATTTCTCTATATTTAATAATGCTGCAAAATCCTTTTAATGTCCTAACTGCATGGTAAAATCATGATCCCATTTTACAGTACATTGAAATCATCTCCCTAGTTTTTCGGATATTTTCCTTTAATAATAATAGCAGGTCGAGGATATGGACAAGGCGCACACCTTACAATACAATTAAAAAACTGAAAAAGTGGTAGCGCAAGGGGGATTAAAAAGGTGATAATAGAGAACACCATGAGCGTCCAAGTCAACAAGATGTGAGAAAAAATCCAAGAGGACAATGGACCATCATGAAAAGACATCCATAACTGCCCTCTTGGATAGAGCATCAACATCCTAGTTTTCATCTCTATAAACATTCATGACTTCTAATTGAAGACACTCAAGGAGACGCAGGCATGAAATCCATGATCGGAGAATCCTCCAAGGAACATCCCTAGAACATTCCCTCATAATGTGCATTGTTTTACTTGAGACAGATTCTACCCATATGTGCCTCTAACCATGGTGGACAACATAGTAGATAGCTTTAATCATATCCCATAATTCAGCATCAAGAGTAGAACCAATTCTGATATAATGATAGAATCAGCCCTTAATGATTCCCCAATGGTTACAGAACACCCCACCACACCTAGAAGGTCCTGGTGTACCAGATGCCAGACCATCTACATTCACATTAAACCATGATGAAATTGGATGAATACATCTAATCAATTTCAACATCAATGGTTTCTTGACCCTACTAGACACCCCAAATGTTTTCAACATTATGATATCAGAAATTTTATTATTCCTTGTACCTGTTTGTATGTTGGAGGAAGCTTTCAATTCCCTGTAGACAAGAGTCAGACCAGCCTTCAAATAGGGTTTGTAGTTGTCAAAAATAACTTGATTTCGCACCCTCTAAATCTGATAAAATGCCGCTGCAACAGTTGTCCTTTATTAAGATGAGATGTCATCTTTCTTTGTTCTCTTTTGTTCCCTCATGGTGCATCTTGAGCATCCCTCTCTAGATGAGACATGTTCTTATGCTAGAGCCCTATCCAGTTCATATTTACTTGTACTTGCCTACTGCTTGTGTGATCATATGTTCTTGGGGATCAAATGGGTTTTGGTAGCATATTGTTCCTGGTAGGGATTCTTATGCCTCTCTTTAACTATGTATCAAGAGTGGTGGTTGAAGTAATGTTTCATCTGATGAACTGCTGAATCATTTTCCATTAACATGTAATATATGACTGGTGGGTAAGATGATTATAAAATGATTATTGGACTATTATGATAATATGTATGGAATGGATTGATATTGATGGTATGATTTATTGTTTATCTTTATTTCATTCTGTGGCTTGTTGTGTTTGTATGGACTTATGAAAATCATGGTCATTGGGGGGGGGGTTTCTTATGCACTGGGGGTGATTAATATTGGTTGTGATGATGTTCTAAATTATTGTAACAAGAAATATGTTAAATCATGAATAATAATTTATATAAATGAAATATCTATGATCTAACCTATTAGGTGATCTCCCATGATTATCAAAGTGGAATTAAGGAAACTTGCTTTCTAAATCTAAACAGTCTAGGATTGATGTTCTGGATGTTTGTTGTGATCTTTTGGGGTTTTGTGCATTGTTTGGGTGGTATGGTTCTAGAATTGGAAGCATGGTTGAGGGTTCATTGTTGGACAAAGAAGATGGATCTATATTTAGGGTATGGTAATCTTGTGTAGGGGGGGATACTATTTTAGTGGGGCTTGAGTGTTTTCGTGTTTGGGGTGGTACATGAGGTGTGGATGGAAGATCAGGTAATATGTTTTTCTAATTTTGGTATGGATAAAGATGTAGGAAATGGTACTACCTTACGTTGGGTTATGTCCATTGAACGTGTTGTGCAGTGGGACTGCAATGTAGTTATATGTTGTTTGTATAAAGAGACTATATCCTGGTTTTTCTAAATGTTTTGTCTAGGGTTTTGGATGATAGTTTCTATTTCTAGTGTTGGAAGAAATTAATGAAAACCCCTTATTTAATTAATTTAAATTGGACAAATGAAAATGGTTTTGGTATGTGTTATATTTGTGGTTGTTTATGAGGTTTTTTCTTAGTGGGGTAGTAGAAAACGTGGGTTATTGGGGTCTGGTAGTTTTTTTGAAAACCATTGGATGGGATCAGAGTTTTCTTACATATATATATATATTTTCTTTCCAATGATATCTATATGCACCTAACCCTTCTGGAGAACTATGTGCTGAACACCCACATCTCATGGGGAGGGTGTCTTTCGCATCTTACCAGTGATAGGATGGATGTCTTGCCATTTGATCTTATCTTCCCCCTATTCCCTAATCCATAGGTTATCCAGGTAGGTTGTATTGACTTGAGGATTACTAAAACTCGTTTTATATAGTTAGGATACAATGGCTTGAGGGTTACTGTGGCCCGAGACCATTTGGACAGGTTCTGTTGTGGATGAGAGGCCCTAGTGTTTGTGGCCTAGGTTTGATTCCATTGATTCATTGGGATGTGGTCCATATATTTTCTATAAATATTACTAGCTATTGTGGCCCATGTTTATGTCGGTGGAATTAGTGAGCTGATTGAGGCCTAGTGTGTGTGGGTAAGAATTGGTAGAGAGACAACATTCAGGAAGTGTGGTAGCACCATTATGTTCTATTATGGATGAGAAGTTGACATGTGCGATGTCTTGTGGGTACCCAAATTTTGATGTGCTTATACAATTACATTACTTGACATGTATTATTTGGAGAGTGTGCCTTAGTGAGCTTGGGATGGTTATTAATAAATTATTTGTTCATTTTTCTTCTACTTTTATCGTATATGTTCAATAGTACGCTCCAAAACTTGTTCATTGGTGGCTTTTGTTTTCCAACATGATATATTTGTATACACAACCTATATATGTTAAATATATTTTTAGGTTTCAAGGATGGAATTGATGACCATGTTCAACTCTACGGGATCGGTCATGGGGGATATTTGATGCCATAACATTGTATAATTTTATTTTGGTAGTTTATTATGGAGTTTTTTTGTATGTCTGGTAGTGTTCTTAAACATGAATCCACTAGTTCTCATTCTGGTTTCATTAATATGTAATGATGTTGGAGGTGATTGGATTTTAAAATATTATAATCCATTATTTTTATATAAAATTTTAATTCCAACCTTTTTTTTTTGAGATTCAATACCGTTTGTGCTAGTATCCACTCTAGGGCCTACTAAAGATGGTACTTGGGGTGGGGGTCATTTTCTCTCCATGATCTTGAGTAATGATGGGTTTGGAAAATTAATATCACGTATATCATATTGAAGTATAATGGTCATGATATAATTGTATTAGTGGCTAATGGTTGAGAGATAGGATGGATTTTGGAGTTTGTAATATTGAGGATTTCATGGGATTGTAGAGATGCACTGTTTGGAAATCATGGTGTATGACGTAGGTGATGGATGAATGGATATGACAAGGGATTATATACCCACAGTGATCTAATGCAAGGACTATGGACCTACCCAAAAACCCTGTGAGCCTACACTGATGGTAGGGTAGAAACTATACGAAAGGTACATGCATCATAAAGAATTTTGTTCTTCTGTTTCTAGGGAGCTTCAAGAAGTTAAATTAAATAATGAAGTAAAATGAATTCTGAATAATATTTCATGCTACCCAGTCAAAGAAGTTTGTTGTTTTATTATTAGATATGGAACCCCAACGACGCCCATGATTAGTTCATATAGCTGAGGCCTACCAGGATGACTAGGATGATCAGTAGATGAATTATTGAAAGGATTTTGATGACTTATTGTAGAATAAACATAATTCTTCCAGGTTCATACCACGGGGATGTAGGAAGGAAGTGTTTCAGAACTAAGGGTGAAGGGTTGAATTTAGGAGTTGGAGACACAATTACCTTGATCCATGCTCCAAGAGATTACTATGTTTCCCTATCAGTGATCCATATGAGGGGAGGATCATGTTATTTGTGTACACATAACCTCATTGAGAATAGGGATACCAATGTTTCGTGGGATAACATCGAGAAGGAGTTTCAGCCAGAGTTTCTCTCCTAAACCATGAATTCTGAATAGAGACCAGAGTGTCTCTCACTCCACTAGGGGAGTATGTCAGTGTAAGAAATGGGGATCATGTTCAAGTATCTCCTAAGGTTTTCTCTATAATTTTTTATGGATGAGAGTTTATGGGAATCTAGATAGGAAGAGTCATTCTTACCTTCTATTTGGTTTGTAGTTACTCTATTCACCCTACTGAAATACATAGAGGTTAAGAATAATGTTAGTGTAGTGGAATGTATACAGTCACTGGGAGGCGTTCCATGAGAATGGATCCATCCGAGCCCATCAATAGGGAAGGCAGTTATCAACCAATCACCTGTCTTAGGACCATCCATGTTTCAACCAGCAGGGAGTAGGCCTTAGCAGTTCAATTTCTCTTCTACTAGTACCAGCCCTTTCCTTATGTTCTCGGGACGAAGTGTTTTACTTTTGATGATCATGTGAAATTTTAGAGACAGTTCCATGTTTCATCTTAGCATATTGGATGTGGGAATGTAAAATTCCCACATCAATATTATCTATTACCAGTCAGTACTTTCCAATAAAACCTGTAGGCTCATTCCCCACCAAGAGAAGATGGTGCAGGAGGTTTCCGACCTCAGGGAGCTCCTCATGTTCTAAGACCGAGGCATGGTTGTGGAGGGATCCAACAACTGATGGGAAGATAAGGTAGGCATGGGCAGTTTCACACTGCAGAGGTAGCATTTCTAGTTGGTCCAGTGGGTTTTCTAGGTATGTTCATCTCATTCAGTAATTTTCCGTTTTCTTTTTTTGATTTAGGAGCGTCACACAGCATTTTTTCACCCAGTATAGCTTATGATTTATATATATATATAGAAATACATTATATTCCCCTAGTTTTAATATTTCTAATTAGACTTCATAATAGTTTATTTGATCTTATTCTGGGATATTGACTGATGTTGGTACCACATCATTATGGTAATGAACATATTCTACTACTGATGCAACCATACGATTTTGTACGTGACATAAAGTAGTTTTTCTCTGTGTATGTCATTATCAACTACTTCTATGGAAAAGTTGTTTTTTCATACATGGGTGGACAATGTGTGGGTTTCTTTCTGAACGTACTTATCTGTTGGGCAACCAGTTCAAGGATTCTCTTCTTTCTGTGATAGCTAAGTAGTCAGTGGAGTCGATAGATAGTGAGATGATGGTAGTTATTGTATTTTTCAGGGAATTATTGGATGTGTTTCCCAAGAAGTCTGTTACCCTACCCACCTCAATAAGATTTTGAGTTTGGGATAGATTTATTTCTTGGTTCCCATCCCATTTTGATTGATCATTATTGGATGGAACCTTTTGAGTTGCGGATAAAGATGATGACCTGATGATGAAAAATTATATTCAACTCAGTGTTTCATTATTGGGATCTCTAGTATTTTTCTAAAATAGGGTGGATGGTGGTCTTATTCTATTCATATACTATCAAATAAAGAATCATGTGATGATCAATAAATGCTACCCCCTCCTGAGGATAGACAATATTTTCAACCATATGAGGGGAGTAGGTTGGTTCCCCATGATCGAACTATAGTATGGACATCACCAGTTGAGGGTGAAGGAGTGTGATATCCTAGAGACTGCATTCAGGTGCATGTATAGACACATAGAGTTCATGGTCATGTCATTCAGTGTTACACACACACCATTTGTGTTAATGGGACTAAAGAAATATGTCCTTCATGAGTGTCAGGACATATTCATCATTGTGTTTATCGACGACATCCTGATCTACTCGATCTCTTAAGAGGAGCACGATGAGCACCACATGACAGTATTGTAGGTCCTCTAACATTCCCATCTATATGGGATGATTTCGAAGTACAATATCTTGATGTGGGAGGAGAAATTATTAAGGCATGTGGTATCTCAGTGGGGGATAGTTATGGACCCATAAAAGGTTGAAGAGGTTGTTTCATGGGTAGCACCAAAGAATTAGGTGGTGTACGTAGCATCTTGTGTCTGGTATGCTATTACTATTATCATATACCAAAATTATCTCATGTTTTGGTTACATTAATATCTTTTGAAATAATATTCAAAGAATTCATGGGGAGTGAGAAGTGTTAGGTAGATTTCAGCTACCAAAATTTTATATTAGTCAGTACTCCAGTGAACAGGTTTCAAGAGGAAGGAGTGATATACGAGGTGTTATGTGATGCTTTTGATCGTGGTTTTCGATGAGTTATTGTGTATATATGTGTAGTGATCACATATCAGTCTAGTAAGTTATGTCCCTGTGAACTTAATTATGCCACACACGATCTTGAGCATGCAACAGTTGTCTTCATGATGAAGTTTGGAGGCATTACCTCATTAGGGGGCACATTTTGGTTTATAAGGACAACAAGATATTGATGTATATAATTTCCTAGTGGGACCGAAACATTAAATATTGTATGTCGATGGAATTTTTCCAATTCTACTACTTTGAGATATCTTACACCTTAGGAAAATGAAAATTTGTGTCTGATTCCTTGAGTACGAATTTGAAGAGGGGGGTGGTTCGTGATTCTGGGGATTCATGGAAGCCCATGGAGGAGTTGGCTTCCTTGAAACAAGATGTGGGGTTGGATAGTTGTAGAGATGATCTATTCAAGATGAATTTTAAATCATCACTATCTTGGATGGTGGTGCAGTATCATTTGGGATACTCACTAGATGAGGTGATGTGTGATCATGTTGACCAGGGTGATTCTCTATAGGTATAGACATAGGATAGTAAAAAATAGATTCTGTTCAGTGGGAGTATTTTTTTCCTAGTTTCAATATTCAATGATGTTTTCCAGGACTTCTATATCTCACTACTAGTGGTACACCTTGGAATTTCCAAATTTTATTAGGTTTTGATGGAATAGTTTTTCCCTAAGGTAAAGTCAAGTGTGGAAGAGTTTGTGGAAAAGTACCTAGTGAGTCAGCATGTTAAGGATGGGCACTATGTTCTTAGTGGTTTGTTTTAGCACTTATATTATCTAGAGTGGAACTGGAATGGCATATTGGGGAATTTATTCATAGTACTACCGGGATTATGAAGACTATAATACTATCTTTTTAATTTTTTCTTGATTGAAATCATGTCACTTAATTACAATCAACGAGTTGAGTATAGTGGATGCCCTATCAAGGAGGTATGTTGGAAAGGTATTGATGATTTATGGGGTTCAAATAACCATTATCTAGGATCGGTATTAATGATTTACCTCTAGATATTGTAGGGTATTATAGCATTAATTTAGTACCCATTTAATCCTTATCACTATTTTCCACCCCCATATGGATGGGTAGACAGAGTGAACCATCCAAACATTAGAAGACATTCCACATGAATGTTTCTTAGAGTTTTAGGGATCATGGGTACATCATTTACCTCTTGTAATGTTCACTTACAATAATTGATATCACTCTACCATTGGTATTTCACTATTCATGGCCTTGTAAGGAAGGAAATGTCATTCACCCTTATGTTGGGAGGAAGTTGGAGAAGTAGATTCTCTTGGACTGTATGTGGTGAAAATAAAATAGATAAGGTTTAGCTCTTGCGTGAGAGGATGATAGAATCTCACGATAGGTAGAAGTCGTATGTCGATTGTAAGAGGAGACCCTTGGAGTTCAAGGTTAGAGACCATGTTTTTATGAAGGTTTCTCTATAATATGGAAAGTGGAGGATTGGAAGGGGAGAAAACTCCATTTCATGTTCATGAGGACTTTTGAGGTGTTGGGGCGAGTTGGTGTGGTGTTAAATCAGCTAGTGTTTCCACAATGATTAGAGATGATCCCTGAAATCATCCATGTATCCCAGATCTATCAGTATCTACATGATAGATCCCACATCATTGACTAGTGAGTGTTGGGTATCGGGGATGAAACAATGTTTGTGGAGTGGACTATAATGATCTAAGATTGTGAAGAGATGTGTTGTATGGGATGACCATGCCTTTGGTTCATGTGTTATGGAGTTATGGTGGCCTCGAGTATAGTACTTATGAGGGGTATGCAAAAATACACACCCCGTACATAGATATATTTTTGAGTTTTTCTTGTGTAACTTGTTTATGATGTAATTCAGGACCTTTTTCATTATAATATGAGTGATTACCCCGTTATCTAAAAGTTTGTGGAATTTCCTAACATGTGGGGATGGGAGGACCTAGTCTATAATCATGAAGCATTAATGCTGATGTGATTAAGCATGTACGGGGGAGTAAGTGCCACCCATTGTAGATAGTGTCCTGACATGGTGGAAGGAATTCCCTAACTCATGTTTTAGTATAGTGTGGTCTTTGTTGTTAATGTGGTTGTTTTAGACAGTGGTTGTGGGGAGGTTATATTGGATTTTAAGGTTTTCATTACATCATTTGAAAAACATAGTGTGGTTTATCCCTGAAAGGTATCTTAAATTGTGGTTGTTCAGAACCTTCACTCTTTGACTTTAGTTATGAATTCTTGAAGATGAGAGTTCATTAAGAGGATTATAATGTAATGACTTGGATGGTGGCATTGAAAGGAGGCACCAAACGGTGGCACCCAACAGTTGAACACTAAATGGATTCAAACCCAATGGTGGCACCGAAATGTGGACCACTAAACAGTGGCATACTGGGTGGTGGAAGAGAATGATGACTCAACAAATGAATTCCCACCGAACGATGACTCACCCTTTGCCAAATTTCCAATTTTTCTTAGATTTATTGTTTTCCCTACTCCCATGTTAATGTCTCATAAAATAAAAAACAATAAACACTTCACCATTTTAAATCCCTTTACACCATTTCCTTGGGGAATAATTAATTTATCTATATTCTATAGTGCCCAAAAATCATTGGAATGGCCAAACAATATGGTCAAAACACAATCTTATTTACACGAACATTGAAATCCTCTCCCAGGATTTTCAGATATAGTCTTTTTTAAGCTGTGATTTCCTATTCCCTTTGCCTATTTTGTCCCCTCTGGTGCATCTAGAGACTACCTATGTAGATGGTTCATGATTCTATTCTAGATCCCTATACTATTCAGTTTTTCTTATAGTTTCTTTTTTCTTGGGCGACCCCCAGTTCTTGGTTCAAAGAGGGGGTTTTGTCGACTGTTGTTTCGTGTACGGATTCTTATGTCTCTCTTAAATTTTGTATAATAAGGGTTGGGTGTACTAATGTTTCTTGTAAGGAACATGTGCATCTTTTTCCCTTAATAACTATTAAATGACCGGTAGGGAATATGGTTATCAAATGATAATTTTACGGTTACGATAGCCGATAGCGAATAGATTGATATTGATGGATTGTATTATTCATTATCATTGTTTCCTATTATGGTTTATTTTGTCCATACCTACTTCTGAAAATAATGGTCTTTGGTGGCCATTTCATTCACACTATATGCGATATTTATTTTATGTGATGATTTTCTAAAAGGATGTAACATGAAATCTGGTTAATTGCATAAACTAGGTTAAATAAATGGTTGCCCCATTATCAAACCTATTGTGTGATCACACATATTTATCAACGTTGGATTAAATAACCCTATGAGATAAATATAAAAATCATCATATTGGTTGTGGGGTTGATTGTTGTTCTCTATTGGGGTTTTCTTATTTTTGTGGGATGTGTGGTGTTGGTGTTGGTATCATGGTTATGGTGTAGGGGTGGATAGAGTATATGATTCTATGTTTAGGGTATGGTGTGATTGTTCAGTTGGGTTGTTGTTTTAGTGGTGCTTGTGTTTTATTGTGTTTCTGGTGGTACTACAGATGTTGCGAGAAGATTAGGTATGAAGATTATTCGATTGGTTAATGGATGAACTTGTATTCAAAGGGACTTATTTAGATGTGTTTTGGTAATCGAACGTGTTTTTCAGTGGGATTGTGATATGGTTAAGTGTTGTTTCTACTGTGGGATTATAGATTGGTATTTATTGATGTGTTAGGTATAGTTGTGGATTGAAATTTCCTCGAGTAGTGCTATAATAAATTAAATTGAACCCTTAATTAATGAATGGAAAGTGGTTAAATTCCATAGTGTTTGGGCTATGTTTTAATTGTGGCTATTTGTGTATTTGTTCATATAGGGGTGGAAAAAAATGTGGTTTTGTGTGGGATGGTTGTATTTTGGAAACCCATCGGCTTGGATGTTTGTTTTTGTACCTATATGTATAAATTATAGTTCTTTTTTATTTCCATATGTGTCCCAACATTGTTGAGAACTTTTTCTAAACACCCACATCCCTTGGAGAAGGGTGTTTTTTCCAACATCCTAATGGGAAGATGTATGGATGGTCTTTAATGTTCTGTTCTTCCTCTTCCCTACTGATTGATTAATCTTGGAAAGCTGTAATGGAATGAGGTTTAATGTTGCGCAAATTATTTGGGAAGGCTATAATGGATTGAAGCATACTGTGGCAAAAAATAATTCAGGTAGGTTGTGTTGTGGATGAGAGGCCCATATGTCTGTGGTCCAAGATTTTTTCCCAAGTGTCTTCAGGATGAGACACATGTGTTTTCGGGCGAGAGGCATGGTTGATGTCGGTCAGATATCTTTTTTCAAGATGTGTGGTGTGGTTGTGGCATAGGTTTCTATGGGTAGAATTAGTGGGTGGTTTGATTCCAAGGTGTGTGTGGTTAGGTTTTGTTAGTGGTATTTCATTTGAGGAGAGTAGTAGCACCAGTATGTTCAACATTATGGATTAGAAGCTATCCTTTGTGAAGTGGTGATGTGTACCAAAATTTCAATGTTCTTATACAATTACTTTACTTGACTTGGGTTATTTGTTGATTATTCCACGGTGAGGTTTGGCTGGTTAGTACTCCTTGGTTGGTGTTGTGAGGTTCTACTATTCTCTCACAACGTAATTAGTATGTTCCCTACTATTTAATGGGTGTATTTATTTTCCTTATTGTGTATACATGTATAATCACCCTACACATCTCATAACATTTTCAAATTTCTAGGAGGACATTCAGAACCATACTGGAATCTACATTCTCAGGAGTGGGGGATAGTTTCTATCACTCCTTAGTCTACTTTTATTTTATTTCTTCATTTTGGAGTTTTGATGTATTTGTGGAAGTTTTGATAAAACAAGCATGGGCTAGTTGTTGTTCGGTTTTCATTTATATAAAATTTTGATGGATTTTATGGGATTTTATCTTCTTATCTCCATAATCATGATGATGGAAGGTTGTGGAACTTTTCTATCCATTACCTTATCCTTAAGAAGGAATTTTGTGACATTCACTATTATAACAATCGAATGAACCACAAGCACATCAGAAGTGTGAAGGTGGGGTAATTTAAAATTATGTGATTGGATTCATTTCCAAAACACTAGATTCACATTAATACTATCCAATATTTCATTATGGGACGAATTTAATTGAATTTAATCTTGAAAAATATAATGAAATTATGTCTTATATGGTACATCATTTGTTTGAAATCATTAGTTTGATTTTCACCATTTTGATGTGACGTGGATCCAAGACACCAAAGTAAGAATCCTCTACATCATTCACATGGGCTCAAAAATTCCATGATAATTGATATATATTTATTAGGTTCTATAATGGTATATCATAGGGCTTTTTGACATCCCTTCAATCACTTGTAGTCCACGTACTTGATGGAGAATGTGGGATTTATCTGACCTTGTTATTCCATCACAATCTCTCTTAAGGAACGTGATATGAGAGGAGAAGAGAATTTATCTCATGAAATTATTTAGTATAGTGGATTCTAGATTTAAAAAATGTATATTTATCTTTTATACTTATTCTATAAATTCCGAAATTTCACTTTTGTCATTAGAAATTAATGACCTTCATTTTAGACCTTTGTGAATGTGTATGACATAATTAATTTTTATAAATATCATAAATGTTTTATCCATCACATTTAACACTAAAAAATCTCTCCTGATAAAATAAAAACCATTAAATTGGACTATAATATCCTTAAATATAATAACAAACCATGATCATCCTGTGTTCATTTTAAAAATTATAATTGTCTTGTATTCACTTTAATGAGAAAGTATTTCTTGAATACCATGAGAAATAAATTCCATAATAATTATTCTAAACATGAATAATATAAATAAATGATTTTTAATTAAAATATTATATACATAGACATTCATTAGACCCAAATGTGGGTCACAATTCATACTAAAATTATATTAATTATAATACTAGATACTTGTCGATACACATAATGTGTGACCATGTAGGTCCTTGTCTCAAAATAATTTATTACTAACCAAACACCAAGAGTGGAGTCTAGAAACCCAAAATTTACCCTAAAAAGATGTGTAATTTATTTTCTACTATATCCACATACAAACACATTATGTGTAATATAATCACTCTGCCTCATAATATCTCATAAATAATGATGAAATCTTATGTCGTCATAATTTTGTACCTTTATATATTTTATAACCTCACATGATAGAAATACCTTTTATACCATGACCATGGATTTATGAAGGCACTATAATATTATTCTAATAATGAACAATAGGAATTTATGACTTACATTGTAGAGGGGTCTAAAGCGCTGATGATGCAAAAACCCTAATGGGTTCGACGGCGTCCCCCCTCCGCCGCTAGTTGGCGAGAGGGGAAAGGATTCTTAGCATCGTAATAATGGTCGGTGATGTGTCTTCAATCCATTCACCAAACCTGATTCTATTACAAGGTTCCCCTTGATTAACCAAGATCTGAAGGTCCTTGGTTTTCAAGATGGCGCGCCAGTGATTCCATTATCAGATTTGGAGTTTACGGAGGTGGATAGATTCCTTAATCTTTCTCTATTTTCAAGGTTTAGGGGGAAATGACTTTCGGTGGATGACTTTGACTGGTTTGTCGTCGATTTTTGGGTGCTTCAAGATCAGGAGGTTGTCAGTCAGTTAGATAAGAACTTGATGGTGCGATGTTTCTCAATGGAGGGCCTTCTTTGTGCTCTTTCATGCGCTCTCAAGAAGTTTAGTGACAATGGTTTCCATCTATCTCAGTGGAGCTATGATTTCTATATAAATCGCGACTTGCCGACGGTTCTGATTTGGGTAGGTCTTCCTCATCTGCATATTCAATTTCAGAATCATTCTATTATGTTCATGTTAGGGAATGTGGTGGGTCGATTTCTTTGTGTTGATTCGTGTACCGATGTTGTTTTTCTTCCGATCAATCCACGAATGTCTATGGAGGTCGACGTGTCGATAGCTCTAGTAGAATACATGTGGATTGATGTCGGTGAGTAGATCTGGTGTAAAAAACATGTTTACTATGATCAATGGTTTGATATCTTCTCTTATTACCGGCTCTTGGGTCATGTAAGAGACACGTGTATGGAGGGTGGTCACCAGGGGAAGATTTCTGAGGTGGAGAGAGGGGAATCAGCTGGCATGATGTAGTTACATCCTTTGGAAATGAAGTGTTTTGAACCCTCAGAGTTGGGGGTATCTTATTGGATAACATAGTATTTAATGAATTGGGATAGGGTTGAAACAATAGTACCACAGGTTAAGGAGACTGAAGTTGAAAGTGGGAATATATGTGGAAAGTAAATTTTTCATTGTACAGAGGGATTGGTGAACAATCCCAATATCACTATAATGAAGAGTGCCTATACTTGGGGTGTCACTAATTTGCAATTATTCGGGAAGCTATTAGTTTGTGATGGCATAAAAACTCACATCTCTTATGTATGCTTGGGCAACAAGGTGTTTACAGAAGAGCCAGCCTAAGATCCTAATGGAGGCACATTAGAAGGTGAGGATTTCGAGGAGGATGGCAGAGTTTCCAACGTTCATGAGGAGGGGAATATCCCGAAGAAGAAGAATGGGAGGGGGTGCAATGACAACTCCCAAATGACAAAAACTATGGAACCGCGGTCAGGTAAAAATCAAAATCATGGTGATGTTAGCATACATGATATGTCCAACAGCCATCCGACAATGGTTGAGGATATTTCTAAGAGAAAGGATTCCCTTTATGTCAATGAAAATGTGGTGTGGTGTCTTATTCCGATAGTTACTAATATGAACACATATTTTCTTGGGAGTAAAGAGGGACTCAAGGGTAATGGTTCGGTGAATACGATTGACAAAAGGGGACATTTCAATGGGAATGATAAAGAAAATGTTTGTGGTATTTCTAGAATGTCATATTGTGATATTGTTCAAAAAAGTAAAAATAAGATTCTTGAATGTGAAGGAATTATAACTAATGCTTACGGGAGAATGATGAAGAAGGATTACTCATACCAGCTGAAACCGATGAGGACCCGGTGTTTTTCTAAGAGAGAATTAGTGGTTTTCCTCACTCTTAAAAAGATCATTATGTCAATCATCCATTCCAAACATTGCTTTCATTGGGGTAACTGAAGTATAACCGTCTCCTTTTGTAGTACAACCTAACTACTAAGTGTGAATCATCCACTACGGAGGAGGATCCACATTATGGATTTGGTTAAGGGTATGGTTATTTTGCCATGTATATGATGTTTGTGGTTTTGTTTTGGTTTGGGTTCATGGGGTTTGAATGTGGTATGTTCTGAAGTCATGTTTGGTTTATCACTTTTACTTAAAAGTGTTTGTTGGTTTATCACTTTTTCCTCAAAGGTGTTTGGAAAATAAAAAAAATGAATTTTCAGTTCTAATAAAGAACATCAGATTTATCCTAATCAACTAAAAAGTGACAAATTTTATATTAAATGTTCAAAAAATTTCCAACCACCAATGACACACCCAAATGAAACATCCTATCCAAAATATAATTATCATTTTTTGGTGCATCAACATAGATTATCCAAGGGAACAAAATGGTAATGATATCATGTTCAGAGACCAACGCACATGTTCAGAGATTTGAATAACCAATGAAACTAGAAAAATGTGGTGTTCTTTTTGGTGGGGATGTCCTCATGATTTCACTACTAGATATCACCACGTTTGAACACCATGAGAATATTTCTCAATTCCTATGATACCCCAGCACCAGATGGTCATACATCATATGTGTCCTGTCTGTATAATGTATTTAGACCAGATTTCATATTATTATGATTAATCTCATATTATCTTTAGGATTTAATAATAGTTGAGAACATCTATAATACTATAATATGATATGTAATCTAAAGATATCACCATATAATGAGTGAATGCATAAATATTAGCACAATTGTGAAATGAATAAAAACATGTATACATCAATCTGTATACATGTTATTGTAATCAAAATTACAATTCAAGTTGGTTCTAGGGCACCCATTATTTTTTCAAAAATGACTTAAATATCATTTTTTGTTAGTTTCATCGAGTATATTATAATTTAATGAAATTAAAATCATTAATTATTGAGTTGAAAAACCAAATGGAAGGCTGATAAGGACATCTACAAGTATACCCCCAAATCAATCTTTAGAATTTCATTCTATGAAAACAAATATAATGAGGTATTGTCTTGAACTGGAGGATATTTGATTTTCATTTGAAATATAGGACACATGGAGATGAAATGTAATGAATTGAAGGATAATCAAGCATGAGCTTCAAATATAGGTATATTATTGATTAAAAGTAAGAGTCCTTTTTATGTTCCTTGGTTATTATATACTATATTTTCTTATATACATGATTATTAATATGTGATCCATCGAGGTTAAGAAACAATACTAGATATAAATCTATGTTATCTATGAAGCTGTAGGAGGGTGATAACTTCATCCGTGGTGAGAAACATACAACCTCATTTCCACATTGTTGGTTCTTGTAAAACTATAAATTTCAATTAAATGATACAAGAAAATATAGGAATTGGTAATGTTTTATTTCTTAATACTCAAACAAATGTATTGTAATACATGAATCATTGAAAATATGTGATGATCATAAAATGTAATAATGGTTTTTTTTGAAATATAATTCTTTTTTATGAAAAACTAAATAGTTTTTAAGGATATATCTTGTGTGGTTATACACTCATTAGAGTTTTGTTCTTTGGTAAAATTGAAAAACTTATGAACCTAGATTTGGGAAAATAATCATTTAGAAATAAATGATAGACACAATGACTTTGTAAATAGTTTATCTAGAGAGGGTAAAATGTCCCAAGGTTAATCTAGTGGTGAATATACCTCAGAAGATTCATTTATGTGTTACTAAGAAATGTCAAATTGATGTACAAGATTTTATTGGTTAGAATATATAAGTCTTTTCATGCTTGAGTGGCAATAAATAAATGAAGAAAGAATTAATAGATCATTACAGTGGTGCATGGAGTAATTTACGAACACATATTACCTTATCCACGTCATAAATATAATTCTAATAAGGAATATTAATGTTGAATATTACATGTTAGTATTTATCAATAAAATTTATTATTGGAAAAAAATTTAATGCACATATCCTTATAAACAGTAGAGACATGATATAAGTAAAATTAGTAATAATTTCGAGATTTATTTTCATTTATAAAACATTAGTTAATTTTTTTGACATATATCCTGAATAAAAATGTTTTCCCAAAACCATGTTTCAACTACAATGATATATGGATATAATAAGAGTTATAATATGAAAAAAAAAACTTTATGTATTAATGAAATTTGTATATATTGAATGTGTTTGTTAAGGATATAATTATAAATTCATCATAAAAAACACAATGTGAATCAACAGTAATTATCCTAAGGGTTTCATTGAATATTATTGAAAATAGTGTGATAGAAAACTAATAGTAAAATTAAATGAATACATTTATATATACTAGTGAAAATATCTAATTGAGTCAGTGATATCATTATTGACATGGATTTAGCCAATGTTAAATATGTAAAATTAGTTTTCCTTGGAAAATGTTTCCGAATATTTTATGGAAAGAGAGTGTTTTTTATACACATACTATTTAAGAAGGTTAAAACCATAATTGTGGTTCTAAATTGAAAAAGTCTATTAATACAATATTCAATGAGAACAATAATTCCAACTAAAATGAATTATATGTCAATTTCATAGGGCTGAATAGATCTTTTAAAATCAAATAATTTATTATATTTATCAAAGTACATGGGAATTATTTTTTGGAAAACTATAGTGGATATTTAAGTGAAATTATAAAAGGATGGTACAAGAGTGGTGCCAATGTGGCTCTATTGGTTTCACCAAATCATACTTCCTAAATCCATTATAGTTTTACATGTCATATATACATTTATGGTAATTTTATTTATCATTATATTTCAATACCAAAAATTAATAGAATGTTTCTACCATATGAAACCATGAAGGGATGGTTATTCCATTGATTTCCAATAACATTTTAATAGAACAATTCAATAATTTAGACACTAAATGATTATTGAAAATATAATTTGGAATAATTCAAGAGAAATTTTTTAACAATATCACATTGAATAAATATATCCATGATTTTATTTAGGGGAATCATAAGAGATTATTTTAGTTAGTTAAATTAAACATGGTTCTAAAATAGTAAAAAAATATTCCAATATATGTAGAAGAAATGATATTAATATAATAAACAATATGATATGAAAATATATAATATATAATGGATAACTACATGGGAAACTGTCAGAACTATATAATCATACCTGAGAAGGTACAAACTGTATGTACCTTGTATATGAAGATGAAGGGATACTAGTCATAAGGGGAAACAAACCTTTCTCCCTATTAATCAATATGATTTAGTATTTTAGTTGGGACAAGTTAATGAGAATGATATTATCATTTAGGGTAGTGGCATACATGTCTATAACTATCGAGTGTGGTCTGGCTTCTGAGGAATAAAATAAAGAAGTGTATAAAAGGTATCAATTATTTCCAATCATTAGAATCTCACCTAGTAAGTAATGTTTTATCTTTAAGATAATTATATTTCTATAATTAAACAATATTTCATGTATGAATAATGATAACAATAATTAAACATATGTATTACTTTAATTTAGGAGTCTTACATAATGAGGTAAATACAGTGATAGTAGAATAAAAATGAAATATAAATGTGGAGGAAATATGACTCATTTTATATCTCCATATGATATTTATATTATCTTGTGATAAATAAAAATGATAGTTAACATGATGTATCATGTTCATGTGGGAGTGTTGTAAAAGTTAGTTAACTAGTATCAACATTATCAGTAATTTTTTATTACCATAGTATGTATACAATGGGTTATACGTGATGTATACCAACCATTATGATGTTTATATATTTGAATCATCTATTTAAATGTTAATTTCCCGGTATAAGTTGTCATATAAACATTAATTGTGGTTCCTAGTCTATAATGAGAACCTCGAGATACTATGACAATTAATTATAAACATATTCCCTATGTTCAAGGTACATCATACCAACTAGATAGAGTTTATGTCAGACCATATATTGTTGGTCCTTATAAACATCGAGAATACGTAATATAATTTTTTTCACTTATTGATATCTAATTTTTGGAGATCACGAGGACTGACCTACAAATAGGAACACCACGTGATTCAACGGACATTAAATGTTCCTTTCTATGAACATGTGTATTAATATCTGAAAATTATATTATAATAAATGTGAACAATATAATCCTATAAGATGATTCACGGAAAACCCATTACATTTATTTCATGGTGAGGTAGTTCGTGTTGGGTGTGTCATTTTTTGTTTTATATTAGTTGAGTAGTCAAGATCAATTTTTTCACCTCTGAGTTGAGGAATTGATATCTCAGGCCTAGTTGATCAAGATTGTTGGACCTTAAAAAATTGTTGTCCATGGTATTTGAAGGTATGTCTTTCCAGATAGATCAACAAATAATAAATCCAAAATGGATTATAAAACAAGTTGTGCATCTAGCATTATGATATATAATGACTTAAAGATATTATATTAGCAATTTTATTTTATATAGAAATGGTTTTCATTGATATGAATATCCATAATATTTTTATATGCATTGTTGAGAGGTTTTAAATTCACTCTTGGTTAGGTAATAGTATTCACTAAAATCATGATATGTTCCTAGGTCATCAAACAAAATATAACATTAATGATTCATCCCAATCAGGGAGAATCACAATGTTGGACATGGTGGGCCCCAAAAATTGTATGAGAGTTTTCTATTTAATTTATAACAAATGAATAAACAAACTCATTAGTATTGAAGTTTAGAATAATTGGTTTTAATTTAGTTACAAATTTTATTTACATGTATTTAAGTAAATTCATGTGATAATATTATTTGAACGAATATTATTTTCACATAAAAATATAAATTAATATTAATTAGAAAAAATAATCTATTTAAGGAAACATTATTATCATGTAATATATATTTAATATATATAATAATTTTGTGATAAAGTATTACTAATATTTTTGATTCAATTAGTTCATCGTAACTATTTATTTGATTCTTAATTAATGGATGTTATGTATAAAGGGTTTGGGTTACCACAACTGAGAATTTGAAAAAAAAACTATATAAATCCAAGATTAAGCTAATTCCCAAACAATTAATTATTCAAAAGGGTGATCATCTATCTCCAGCAACATCGTTGGAAGATAAATTATCTCTATATGTGATCAATCCAAGAATTATGTCAATAGATTGAAGAGACAATATCGAAGTGATCATATCAATGGTGAATGAATCATTTGTGCTACACTGTAAGATGCAATATTTGATGACAAAAATCAATGTGAATTTTTGGAGCATGTCTGAATGATATTTAGGGGTTCTGATTAATATCCTTTGATTAATGATCACTAGTGACCTGCTATAGTTAAACCGGGCACTAAATTTAAGGAGTTACTAATTTTCTAATTTGTGTTCTTATTAAAATCATGAGAGAACCTCAGACCTCTAGATGGTCCAATATCACTAGTGAAAATGACCTTTTTTCACTAGTGATGAACTTCCTTAATTTACCATGTCCACCGGCATTTATTTTTCACCCTAGTACCATCATAAAACCAAATAGAGAACCCTAATATGGTCTCTCCTATTGTGGACTACATGATTCTTACTGTCTAGTCTCACCATCATGAATAGTATATTTTAGAGAATTGACTCAGTAATCATTCATATTAGTTTGAAACATACCTATCCTCCAATAGTTTCATCTAGTGATTATCGAGGTCAAATTTGGTTGATCATCATCATTGAGTGTTTTGTAATGATATACCAGCCTAAGTGGTTTCATTGAAGGATAATCCAATTCATCATTGGTGGAATATTACAATACTTGAGGAATTTTTTTGGGAGTATCCCAATTTAGAAGGCATGAAGTCACTGAGAAAAAGTGATGGTTTTAGAACTAGTGTCGATCTATGATTTACAAGACATCATTGGGAAATAATCATTCAAGACATTGTGGGATGTGATACTAATGAGGTTCTCATAGTGTATGTGGTTAACATAAGGGGTGATAGTTTTCTCAAGTGGGAATTAAAAATATCATGGGAATGATTAATGTTTTTACGGGAATTCCAATCATTGTTCTTCTATATACACCAACCCGTATACTTTTTTCATTTGTTGGATAATTATCTGATTTAATAATGGTTTAAATATATATGTGTGACATGTGTTGGGACCTCACCCAACATGTATAAGACATGGTCTATCTGGCCTTGTTTCCAATACACGAAGAACAAAAACTCTTGATATTATACCTAAGGAAAATATGGTATGTGAAATTTCTATCCTGATTTGTGATGATTTCTACTATAGTCCTTATATATTTTTTATGTTATGGTATGTTCATTTAGATTTGAAAAAGTAAGTACACTGGTATGTTCATGTTATTGAAAGACTATGTCTTGTTTTTTCACTCCTCAATTGTAATCCTTGGTCCCTTGAATCAGACTACGGTTGGGGACATGTTTTCAAACTGAGAATATGATTTATACATTTTTAGTTGATGTGGACACTGCTTGTGATGCCTTTATAGTAGATTTGTGTAGAGGTAGACCGAATTTGGGGCCTCTGTCTGAATGAAAGAATCTATTTCATAGTTTACATGATTTCAGATGGGAGAGGGAATAGGTAATGGGTGTGACTATCGGTTGGATTACTTCATTTTTACTTCAAAAAGTTGATATTTCAAAAAAACTATAGAATCCAAATAAAATACATTAGGTAGGTGAGGTTTGGTACCATTTCATCAATAGAATTCTTTACATAATACATTAATAGAACATCCTTGGAAAGATTCATAACAAACGATAGTGCCATCCTCTTTGCATCAAGAGATGATGTTAGCAAAATTCTCATTGGCCCCCTACATTAATTTGGATATGTTGGTGATACTGGTCTAACATATGATAGATATGAAGTGGTAGATGAAGTGTCTGTAATGATCCTCCCAACTGACGATGTATATTGGGGATAGTTGAATATTCCAGACAAAAGAAGGTACATCCAATGTAATTATGAAATAGTGGAGTTTTGTTGACTACTTGTTCCATGACATCCTATGAATCTATTGACACCATGATGCATACTGGGACATGTTTTACATTTTATCACACCTTCCATAGAATAGATAAGAGCATATTTTTTTATTAATGGGGTATTTGAATCTAGTATACCCATGCTAAGTATTATTTTCCATTTGGTGGGAATAGAACTATTTGTTCTTTAATAGCCCAAATGTGGTTGAGAAGAGACAATATCATGTCATCTTAGTGAGGATTGGTGGACAATATGTATTTTACATGTTAGTTGGGACATGACTAGTATATATAATGTTACCAATGGGAGAAGCATCATTATTCAGGTGGGGTAGGTGTGCCAATTCTCATCTTTTTTATATAACAACAAAATTTTACACTAATTGGGTGTGTTTTATCGCCTAACTAAATCATTTGTGCTTATTAATGAAAAAAATTCTACTCAAGTGAAGGAGGTACATGATCCCCTAGGACACATTCCCACCATGGGTGTTGTTCATCAATAATCTCAGTAGTGAGACTCTTTTATCTTAAAAGTTCATGGATTAAAAATTTAGCATGAAATCTAAATTTTATTCTAATGTAGCATATTTTTGGAAGATGATCTATACATATCACTTTACCTATTATATATAACATTGTGCGGGTGACAATAACTTATTTTGGTGACTCCCTTTGCCTATTGTCTATCTCTAGTGATGAGTTCTGGTACCTATTGGAAGGACTTCATGATATTGCATCTCCCCCCAACGTTGGTTTCTCTATGAGGTCCCATTTCATCAACCCAATTTAAATGATCATCATTGAGATTGATCGTGATGATAATCATAGTAATATTGGTTGGAGGAAAAATTTTATGATCAGAGGGCTAGATATCATAATGTTCTCAGGGATTCATTTGAAGGGGACTTATGTAGAGGGGATAATACTAACCTAAAACCCAAATTTGACATAAGGATATGTCTTATGTGTCACTCACTATATCGTTGTGAATATGCTAATTTAGGTTCATCATAATTTCTTGTTCTATATATATTAATCAGGTTGTTGAGCCACTAGAAGTGTAGAAATGTTGATGTTGTAACACTACAAGTGGATGAAATTTTGATACTAAAGTATTCATCGGTTGGATAGATGATTATCTCAGATTTGTTTGGATGATGCCTTGATGTTTTGGAAGAATAATGATTTATAATATTCCATGATGAACTATATTTTGGTGAATCTCTGGGTTATCAGTGTCCAAAACATGAAAAATATATTTTCATTGTCTAATATACCCCACAAATAATCCCCCTATTAATTATACATCATGGAGTCTGATTCCGAACATCCCCAATATAAAATAGGGTTTGATAGAGAAACTGGGGGTGGTAGTGACACCAAAAAACACTTCTATTGAATTTGATGTAGAGGGGTAATCACAATGGAAAACCATCCCTAGAATATCATTGTGTCTTTTAATAGAAGGGATAAATTCATGACTCTATCTATATTGGATGGGTGTATATACATCCTTCTATAGACTAGGGAAGGCTATATCCCTCTGAGGCTTAGTCAAGTTTTCACCATCATCTATGGGAACCAACCCATATTTTTACGTCTATCATATATCTAATGTACCGACACTATGGAGGGAAGATTCCAATAGAGGTAATGGTTACACAATAATTCCCTAGATTGAGGCTAGAACATCGTTCGTATTCATGATCATATAGAGGGATCTATGTAGATTATGTACCTCATATTTTGGTATTTTTATCCATAGTTGAAGAGCTTCGAACCATATTTATTATGGTGGTGAGGATGTTTTTCTTTTTATCCTCCCAACATAGAAAACCCTGAGACGTTGATGGTGACATTGAATTTCCCAATCCATTTTCTTTAGCGACATGAGAGTTAACTAAGAATGATAACCTTAGGATTTTGGGGATTCCTATCAAGTGTTTGACAACAGGTTCCATGTGAATAGAACATATGATGATGTATTGTTATCCTACCATATGACAGATATTTTGGTATAAGGAAGCCTCCAATACATGTATATCCTCTTTGAAAGATAGTGTGTTTTGTTAGTGCAGAGGCACTCAACTTTCGAATTCTTCTTCATAGGGTGGCCCATGATAGTAGCTGGTGGCACCCATGATTTGGAGAATCAACCAAAACATCTTGGTTAGTAGTTGGGGTATCTATCCTATTCATGATAAAATGAGGCCTTATGTAGAAGTTTTGATGGTAGGATGTGGTTCCCTATTGGGGGGAAGGGGATGATTGAGTTGTGCGAGATGCCTCATAATAGTTAGGGATTGTTACCCTCCTTGAATTCAATAAAAGTTATTCTGAATTTTGTTTAGTGTAGTAGTGATTAGATCAGCATGCATGTTTTCCTATAGAACTAGTTTCTTTCATTGAAATGGCTAGGTGGGTTCTCTCCGGGGATGTTCCCATGTGGTCATTATGGTAGTTGTGACTCTTACATACCCAACCTCCATGTCATAGGGGATAGATTCGTCTAAATATTCTAGGTAGGGGATCCCAATATGACATTCTTTATAGAATAGGGGTTCCGCCCCTACACGACCCTTGGGGGTAGTGCATATGAACAGTATCTACCAACACTTCCACATCCAATCACATCATTCCCCTAGGTATAATTAATGATTTCTATTTATAATAATGAACTACGGATTTGATGTACCTTTTTTGACTGATTTTGAAGTGGAGAAGGTGTGAGGGTGCTCGGTAGTTGCAGAATTGGTTACCATGATTGAAGGATCATAGTTTTGTGAGATTTTAACACCACATATTCCTATTACCAATGGATATTGGTTGTGAATCATCAAACATTTTTGGAAGCATGGGCTCTATATCATACTTGATGTTATCCTTCAGTACAGGATTCATGAAGGTGTTTCCCAACAAGCCCAATGTTTCCCATCTCCTCCACAGTGGGGGAAGGATCCATGTTGATGATGTTTCGTTATAGTGACACCCATCATTCTTCTTTTTCACATATTTTTAGAAAAATGGTTTCATGTTGGATCAACCATGCTGGTTTGGTGAGGCCTAACACTGACTTCTTGGATCCGATGAAATTAAAATATGTTGGTTCCCAAAAAACCCCAAATACTCAAAGATGAAGGAGAAGAGATTCATATAATGTTAACCATTATTATTTCTGATTATCTCAGGGATGGGGTGATCATTGGGAATAGTGATGTTATTTTCTATCCTTTTCCTCCTATAAGTGGCTTTCTTCCATGGATTTGGTTTCTCCTCCTCCATGGTGGCTGGTCAGTTTCCCCATATTCCAACATTCCAAAGGCATGCGACCACTCCCACCATGATTAGTTGTGTCACCTTCTAGATGTAAGCATGGTGATGGGATATTGGCTCTTTATTCCATGTATTCATATTTGGATCCATTTCATAGTCTGAGCCTGTCATATAATTTTGATTCATGTTCATGATGCACAATATTAAGGGTATCTTAAGGTGTATCCTAGAGAACTACAATTATTTTTTCATGATAAGGTATATACTAGTGGTTAGAGTTCAGGGTGACATTATACATGTCTATAAATCTATTATAATTGGTTTTGTTGGGAACCTTTAATGTACACATCATTTGAAGTCTATAGAATATCATATATGAGTAATATTAGGTGTACATCTCAAGGCATTCCATGTATTTCATATGGTAATTTGTGCTACAATTATAATAATTTTGAGTTTTATTTACTTATGCATCCATTTTTCATCACATTTGGTTGAGATTCTAATTTACCTAATGGGGGTACATGGTCATAGTCCTGTGAAGACATGATCAAGGATTCATAGTCTTGTGAGGATATTA
This sequence comes from Viscum album, assembly GCA_963277665.1. Classification (NCBI taxonomy): domain Eukaryota; kingdom Viridiplantae; phylum Streptophyta; class Magnoliopsida; order Santalales; family Viscaceae; genus Viscum; species Viscum album. Next base: position 572,336,390 of record OY728161.1, on the reverse strand, counting down.
TGATCAGATTTTTAACTTCTTATGGTGACATGTTGGCCACATGTTTAACATCATGTGGGGAAAATTTGGTTAATGATGATGACTGTGTCTAGGTGAGATATGATCACACTTTAGAGTTTATCCTTCATAGGGGGGTGACATGCCAATTTAATGGCAATGTTTGTGTATCGCAAATGAACCTGAATGAGGTATCCCAGGTGTGTTGGGATTGGGCCTTGGGCATGGAATCCTATGATAAATATTTGGAGATTTGGATCAATACCCACATAGTTCAATTACACCATTTAAGATCATATTTTATGATTTGTCCAAGTAGGTTTATTTTAAGCTTTAAAGACACATGCATTGTAGAATGAGTATAAACAAAGGATGGTTTGTGGATTACATATATGAGATACTTAGGTAGGAGTGGTGTTATCCCATTAAATAAAAAATATATATAATATTGTATTTATTCATATGGTAAGGCTATCAGTTAACAACATGAAAATATTACATTGTCATATAGTTTAACATCATCTAACTATGTTGTTGGGAAATTTAGTTTAAATTCACAAATAATGGAAATGGGTTGTGCTTTTGAAAAAATAGGTAATTTCTAAGTAGGATATTTGGATACGTAATTATACCTCCATAAAATGAATGTTGAGTGGTTTCCCATGATTATCCACCTTTTAGGATTACATATCTCTTACAAATGTACCATTTCATGAAAGAAAATCATAGCCAATTCTATTCTTGGAGAAAAGAGGCTAGAGATGGTGGTTGATAAGACTTGTCATATGGATGATCAGGGCCCAAATGAACTAGGTATTGAATTGTATTGAGGCATTGATTTCTCAAATTTAGTAAATTTTAGTCCTCATGTAATATCATATTAATTGTATTTTATAAATATTAGGGGGTTTTATAAGGAATAGGGTATAGGGCTTCTCGGGGGGGTGGGGGTTGTCATATTTTATCCCACTCCCTAATGGTGGAAACTATTATGTTGGACCCTCCCCGTCTAGTAAGGGATGGACATTAGATGTATTTAAAGGGAGAGTAGACCCCATTTACCCCATTTTCAACCTCGATATTGTTCCCATATTCCCTATAATATCTCTATTATTAAAGGTTCTAGATCCATATGATGGATTCTATAACCATCTGATTTCAATCGTGGAGTATAATGAAGCATTGTCCGTCCTCAAAGTAACATTGATTTCTTGATTCTTGTATATAAGATCGTTAGTCTATTTGTTTGAGATGTTCATTTTTGGATCCTATGACTTAAATGATTGGTAAAAAGTTTATTTTTTGGAAAATAAGAACACCATGATTAACATCACTTTAAACGAATACTTAATCAAATATTGGTCTACTGCTCCCCATATTTTCAATAGGTCCAAATGATACCTCTTCAAATTGACCTATGACTTCTATATGAAGCATGGATCTCATTTAGGGTGATTTGATTTAGTTTACCTAACCTAATTTTACTATTTCAAAATCCTTTGACTGTTATGATTCGTGGGAACAATGTAGGTAGGTACTTGTGTGGCGATAGCTGAATGAAATCTATTTCATGGCCTATAAATCTAGGTGGTTTTTGGAAGAAAGTTATTCATGAATTTTATATCATTATATTTGGATTATATTAGGTGAAGAGTTTTATATATATATAATTCTTTATGAATCATGGGTTAACTTTTTCCCCTATTTTATGAGAAGGTGAAATTCTTCAGGGGCCTATATTCATGGTTCTAGATAGTCAGATAATCATAGGGGTGTGGGTATAGGAGGCATCAACAATGATATTGTTTCAAGAACTCTGGATGGTTCCTACATTCAGTGTATTTTTTTTAGGGAGACCACATCAATAGTTTTACAACGTAATTAATGCTAAGTATATCCTTTGGTGGTAGACATCAATATCCATACGAGAAGGTAACTAGATGGTCATCATATTTCTGAGAATGATTTTGTAGTGAAAATGAATTAATTGGTGGAAATGGATGCTAGAGGTTTTGACCCTCCATCTAATGTGGTTCCTCATGGTGGAAGTGGGGATAACTCTGAAATGGTTCAACAAATGGTGGTACAACGTGGTCTTAATAGTCCAACATAGTGATGAATTTTATGAGGTGATGCGATAAGGGAGTTCTATTATTTATAAAGGCAAGGAAGTGTTTTTTAGTGATCCCAAGGAGGGTAATCGTACTAGTTTGAAATGTTTTTATACACGTTATATGGGGTTATGACTTGATCCGGGCAATTCATAGAATGTTAGTGATTGTTTTACACTATGTAATCATTTTTAAAAATTGTCTAATAATTATCCGGTTTAGAATTTTGAGAAATATATAATAAGGACCTCCAGGGATGTGAATAGGATCCCTAACAAAGAGTCTAGTTATGACTTTTTTAGTTGTTGTGTATGTGATACAGAGTACAAGGCTCATAGAGGTATGAATTGGAGCAGTAGGATAAGTAATACATGAGGGAAAATTATAGAGAGTGGATTAGTTATATTTTCAACTAAAAATTGATACATGATCATCAAATTTGTTTAAAATAGAAGATGTTTGAAAATTATTCCCACCATTCATCCAAGGAATCTTATCATTAGAGGAAGTTCATTGATAAACTTGAAAAATACTTTGAATCACTTATGGGATCCGATAAATAAATTGTATAATCAGCCCTATCAATTAATTCTGCTGAATTAAATACACCATAAAAATTGGATGGCCATTATGTGTGACTCTCAATATATCTAAGTGAACCTTGATCAACAAGGAGGAGATGATTTTACAAATCTGATTAAATGATGGGATAATCATCCTATAAGAATACATAATGTCTTGGGACAAGCTGTAATTTTAGTTCAAAGCTATTTTAATGGATGAACAATGAAGTGATGTAAACACTATCTCTTGGAAATTATATAGCTAGATTAAATAGGGAAGGATGGAATTATATTTTAATGGATTTTTAATTTCATCTTTATGGTTGGGAAAAAATATTCTCACATTTTCCATGAATGTATTTGAATAATAAAAATTAAATTTTAAAACATTGATGTTAAGGGGATTCTAGAAGGTAATGCCATCCAAAATCCTGGATACCTTACCTCATGGTGATGACTTTGTTCTCATGGAGGAGGTTTCATGATGGATATGTATCTGAAATAACCCCATAATGTTTTATATGTTTTCCTCTAATGTGAGAATTTTGATCATTCATCAAATTCATTTCTAACTTTTTATTAGATTACCATGATCACATGGGAGTCTGATCTTCAATGATGGATACTGGTTGGAATACATATCTTCTTTATCTCATGAAGTATGATGTTTCATAAATATATAACTTCTTGGAGAATTAAAAATTTAGCATCCCCTTGAAATTTTATTAGAAAGGGGGTGTTTATATGTTTCGTGTATTCCTAGCCATATGATTCATGATGTATTATCATGTTTCCCATACTATGAAGCTTCATGGTGCTACGATAAACTCCTCAAACAACTAGCCATTTTCATGGGTCAAAAAAGTCTTTATTCTAAACCATTAAAAGGATAATGAGCTTGTTTCATTTTGGATTCTCCATGAAGTGGTCGTGCATTCCTCACTAAATTCCTTGATTCATATTTTTTTATTGAAGTCAATTATTCCAAGGCCCATTTTTTGATGAATACACCCCCATGGATTTGAGGCTATAAGGAGCATATAATGTTATGGATCTTCCATAGATGGATGACATTGTTGATCTTGCATGTGAACAATTTTGAGGACTTGATTCATTTTACACCATTGTTTCATGGTAATGAGGCTCATTTGGATTGGAATGATTTTGATTGGGATTCACTAAGATTATAGATTCCACATTCAAACATTTAACCTGACCTCATATTCATCAATTATTTTAAAGTATCGTACCATCGAGATGGTCTAATAGGAATACAATATACCGAGGATTCCACAATAAAAAATTATTATTTTGAGTGGTATGATTTGTCCTTCTAGGGAGAAGAATATGAGAGCATATGAGATGTTCTAGTGCAGTAGGAGACAGTTAGGGATTAGAGGGGTTCATCCATTTCAACATTAGGAAGGTCTCTTCTTTTATTCATATAGTGGAGACAGCCAGAGAATTACTTCAGTTTGACTATTGGTAGGCTAAAGTCATTCCATTCATGTGGTAGGGTGGGTAATATCAACTATTTTTTATCGATGTTTCCCTCGTCTGGTGATAATAGGGGGTTGTTATAGATTATATCAAAAATATATTTATGAGGAAGATATGGGAATGATAGTCTAGATTTTTCGGGGAGATCATACAAGGGACCAATGAAGGATATTCGAAGTTATGGTGAAATATTTCCTAGGGTTAATTCTCTATGGTGATCATAGGATCATGTGGGGATGGTCCATGAATCAGAGGCTAGTGTGGTCTATGCACTGGATCAGGTTTTATCTGGTGACTATGAGGTACTCTCAATAGTAATAGGTACAATTCTGGTTATTTAGACACTTTCAGTTTCATTATTTGATTTTGGGGTTCCAATTAATTTATATCATTTGAAATGTATCTAGTTGGGGGTCCCCCATAGATTCATGAATTTCACCGAACTGTCATCCAATACAGAACACGGGTTGGCCTATGATATGAAATTAATTCCATTATTGATCAAAAAATTATGATTAATAGTTCTTGGGAATCAATGACCTCGTATAAAGACAGCATCCCCTCAAATTTATCAAAATCAGCATAACCATGAAAAATATTATTAAAATTCCCATACATGAACCATAACAGAGGAAACATACAACCATTTTAAGGGTTATGTCTATGAACAAGTACAGAAAGGAAGATACGAAATGAATTCAAATATAAATATCCACTATTCTTTTTATGACATAGTAAAACCTCGATCCATGTCACTACCATCACCCAAACAAAAATTTTACTAGAAATAGTATCCATCGCCCCCATGAAAAGCCTTACATTTACTAGTATCAGAGAAATATGGTCTATATACTCCCATTGGTTATATATACGTAATGAGATCATATATATATATTATTATTTTACCAAGTTTTCTATTTATAGACATTGATAGATAGATATAAGAAACAATTTATATAAACAAATAGTTTTAAATAATGCTCGACCATTAAAAACAAGGATAATTGAAATTAGGAAAACTAGAATGTAGTAAAATATGTAAACATATGAACCATGGGAAGGAATTTGTTTCTAGGGTAATGGGAAAATAGTATCCTCAAACTCTCAACAATATAACCATATAAACATCCATCATCATACAATATCTATAAACCACAAAATCATTATTTCTCATCATTAGTGTTTTAACATGCACCCACTGGGGTGGAAACTCCAAAATGATAAAACCTCAATTCTCCTACTTTTCATAGTCTACCCACGTACAAACCAATGTATCCCTAGTTATTTTCCAATATTTATTGATACCATTAAAATACATATATATTTCATACTTCCCGAAAATAGAAAAAAAAATATTCCAACCAATTCCATAGGGGAAACCAATTTATAACATTCATTCACACTAATCAAATTTGAAAAAGCCATTAATACAAAAAAATGGGATGTTGAATGATAACATATCAATAAGGTTAAATTTATTAAAAATAGTTCAACATTAAACATATTACATGTAACCAAAAATCACCATTAATATTTTGAGATCTGAAAGATTAAAGAATAGGAGATTCTATAGAATAAATAATAAAAAATATTCATCAAGATTCATACATTATGATTCAAATGAGATAAAACCTTGTATGTCACATCCAATGGTAAGGACAAAAAATTTTAATGAAATGAAGAGAAACCCTAGATAATAGGGAAGAGACATTTACATGAAGAATCTGTTCACGATATACGACAAAACCACCACAAAATGGATCTATGAGGGAAGGGGAAGTATGGGATAGAACACATAGAGAAGGATGGGTCAATATGTTGGAAAATATTGGGTTGAAGGGTTAAAATTGGTCTAGGGTTATTTTATGAATTTAAATCAATTTAAGAGTGATGAAAACCACATTGTTTGGCAAACTATTCATTAATTTTGAGAGTACATCTTTTTTACCCATGAAGGTTGTATGGTTTACCAAATTGTGTGACCACTATATTAATTCTGCAGTTCCGCACACAAGGCACACATTTTTTTAGGAGATGTTGTATAAATTTTGTTAATTTTTCACCATCCATGTGATATTCCTAATGCCCCAGAAAACATATATTTCAATGAAAAACCCTAGAAAATATTTAGATAAAATTAAAGTCAAAAAATAAAAAAAAAAGGATATATGATAATAGAATAATATTTGTGAAATACTCCCCACAATGATACTTTTCCCCTCATTAAATCAGTTTATAATATGATTCAAGAGTATCTAAGGCCATTTCACATCCACCCAAAAAATTAATTTCCATGTATCATGATTATCATTCGTGTATTTACAAAGGATCTAAACATGTCAAATAAATTTACTCATAGCACTTTTACAGGGGAATCAAAAATCCAAAACAGCTATTCAATCACTGAAATATATGGTTCCAACCCCACATATTCCCAATCAATGAATGGTAGGGGCCAAGATTATACATTTCAATTGGGAGACATGAAAAATATTGTGAGTCGACATTAACTAATATGGTAATTCCAAATGGTATGTCATCTTCCTGATTCTCATAGTGATATTAAAATTTATGAAACACTATATGGGATGATTTCCAATATTCTCTAAGTTAGTGATGGCCTAAAATGGAGTTACCTTCATGGTTCGGTGTTCATGATCACCATGATACTTATAATGGCTCATAGATGTCCACAAACACTACCTAATAATCTCGATCATTCTATTTTTCATCGATATAATGTTAGGTCCTACCAAGGATGTCTCTCCCACTAACATCCAATATAAATGGAACCAAAAAGTATAACTATATAGGGATTTTATGGGAGATAACATAATTGATTTATTTATTATATTTTTGAATTAAAATTATACTAACCATAGATGGACTCCCACGAACCTATAAAATATAAATCCTATTAGTGAAACATCTATTCTACATTATAGTTTTTCTAGCCTATTTGAACATATATAACGGGATGGTCTGCCATTCTAATATTGAACTGAAACCCTGTGTTCTTTTGGATACCTTCCTAAAACCATACGATTAATCTGGTATCGCTATAAAAAATGATATATGATTGATATCAATGTATTATAATAGTTTTTCAGACATAAAAATAGCCTTAACTCTTCTAAAATTGCATTGTACTTGATCAAGATGAATTGAGTGGATTTAATCATACAGACATTTATCACCCATATAGAATTACATCCCCATGGTGTATGGGTTATCCAAATAATGAAATACATGTTTACCTCATCTAACTTCTTTGATGGAATAGGGATATCCTAGAGAAAACATGAGGTATTCAAATGCTCGACCTAAATATGAATAAATTTTAACACATAAAAACAATGTTGGTGAAGTATCACATCATTAATCACCACCAAATCCACTATCAAATGCCATAGAATGTATCCTTGGAACCAAGATGGAAAAACCACTAAAATGGTTGATATTTATACATTAAACCATTATAAAAGATGGAAACATCACAAAACATCTTCCCAAACAAATAATTCCCTCTAGAGACAATAAAAATTCACTAACTACCTAAACCCAATATATAATATTTTTGGAGTGATGAATCATATAATCCTTCCCTTACTCTATGTGAAAATGTTTCATTTGTGTGGGAATCAACTGTATGCTAACCATAAACCCCCTACACTTACATTACCTAAAGGTGAATTTAGGGATAAACCGCCTTTAGATTTAACAAACGAATAGATTCTTCTAGATCTTTATATAAACACATACATATAAATGAATTTAAAAAAATACTCTCTTACATGGGGAATTGTATATGTCAAAATTGAACCCCTATAGGTACTCAACCCATCATTTCATTCTCAAATTCAGTTCATTAAGCGAAAATATATAACTCTTAATATTAAAATCCAAACAGAGTGTAATTTTTCAAAAAAAGGTAGTGGTACCCGATGTTTAGGGTGTTCACTATAAATTCTTGTTCAATGTTAGGGGTTGGGTAATTTCTCTCATAAGGATAAAATTTATGGGATTGATATTCCACAACATGGTCACCTTCAATAAGCACGCACCCCAAAACCAGCTTGAATGTGTCACAATAGACAACATAACCTAATTCTACATCAAGTTGGTTCATAATATGTTAGTATATTAGCTATTTCATGATCCCCTTGAATTATTCTTAGCACTAAAGGCTTCAATAAAATCAAACCCTTTTCTGGTCTATATACATCATAGGTCAAGGGAGTCAATAAAATTCGTTGATGAATAACTTGAAGTACATATTTTTGTTTAAAAATCTTATGAATTTATAGAAATTAATCAAATCTACCAATTTTATCACCACTCTAAAATTATAATGATCTTCTAAATCACCAGGTTCAAATATCACATCACCTAAAAACACTAATTTTCAATTCCAAAATTTTAATTTCATATGGAAAAAATGAATATTTCACAACATTCTTAGAATTACCGTCAGATGTTTACTATGTTCTCCTTATATTTTGGGTACATTGGGATCACTCTCATAAGTTCCATGACAATAGTTTTTACATTCCTATGAAATGACTAGATTATATGTTCCATGAAAATTGTGGGATCATTTTACAATCTAAATAACATTATATGGAATTATATGTGATCATACTTTCTTCAAAAACAATCCTTTTGTAAATAATATTATCATAATGTGACCTAGTTCTACCAGGACAATGATCAATATTTGAAGACCATTTTACAATTTAATTTCATAAAAATAGTATAAATATTTGGAATCAAGTATTTATTTTTTATAATATCCCAGTTTATCTTCTTAATGTTGACACATAAATAAAGGGACCCATAGGATTTATTATAAATGAGTATCAAAATGACCGATGGGGAAATGCTAATACATATGAAAAATTATTAATCATTAAATCCCTCAACTACATAGGGGAAATTTAGTAAGTTGGGATAAATATAAACTGCATAATTGACACCATATCAATGGAACGATCCATTTCCCACTATGGAGGCAAACCATTGAAATATTCTTGAAACAGTAATAGTAAATCACTTAATATGGGGGAAAATTACACCCAAAACCTTGTTATCCATTTTCCAGAATATTATAGAATATATGATAGGTAATACAACTCAAATACATTAGTGGAGTTCCATCACACCAAATGTGCAAGTCTCAATTTCCTTAAAAACAAAAGTTCCCTCATCAAGGGTAATGGTGTCCCCCCACATATGGTATGAGTGTATATGGGTATTAATGAAAATATTCCAATCCATACATAGTATCAAATAAATTATATATATCTCGAGGATAACAAACTCATTCTTCTTCTCATTTTCTACCATAGTGACATCACACAGTGTGAATTGGAAATCCTGCTCCACTTTTTTACCATTTGGTGTATGTATCACCAGGAAATATGATATAATCATAGTTTAAAGATTTAAAAATGCCACAAGTTGAATGTATATTTATTATTGAGAAGATACTATTTTTAATAGTGAACTTTATATATATGAGTAAATGAGAACTGTAACATTAACTATCATAGTACCCCTATAGGATTCAACCAGTGCTTGATCCACTCAATCAATGTACATTGTCTTCATCTAACTCTGAGTTTTACTACTAAAATGTTGCTCCACATAAAATTGAATCTTCCTATAATAATATCCCTTCATTAAACAACATATATCATTGTCAGAAACCATCACCCAAGAGGCATCTTACTGATAAATAGATCTTCTCAAGGAGTGGTAGTGGTTGTACCACTCTGAGAGGGTGGAATATTCTAAACAACATTCATCAGATAGACCAATATTTCATATAAATATAATGCCTTTGTTGGTACCAAACATGGATAATTAATGATACCAATCCACCCAAATAATTGCATACAATAGTCCCTCATGTGTAGCTATGAGAGAAGACAGGGGCAGATATCCAAAACTACTTCCACACACATTCCCCTAATTTTCATCTTTCACTTTTTCACAGAGGATCCATTTTATCATTTAATAGGTTCCAAATACATCCAAATAAATCATAACATATATTCAAGGTTGATCTCCTCCATTATATCCCATTATAACACATTATAAAATGCCCTTATTTTAAGAATAAAAACAAGGGACTGGATGTCTTATTAGAATGCCACCTCAAACTGATGGTCCTTTATCAAATCAATGGTGAAAAACATGGGATAAATGTCAAATTAATTTTAAAATAAGATGGAATAATCTGTCACTATGAAGTAAAAATGTTTAAAATCCATGAAATCTTGATACATGTAAAGGGTTAATGTATCATGTAAGAATTGATCAATAATGTCGTCTATGTAATAATTACACCCCTTGCACTCTTGTTTTACAGTTGTAATCACCATCTCCCACCACCTATGGCTTGTTCCCTTCTTCAAAAAAGTAACAAAATATATAATTATAGACTGAGGATTCCAAAGAAACTAAGAAATATGATAAATATTCTTTAATAAGTCTACATATTCTAGTGGTCATTGCTTCCTCAATAGAATGTGAAATTAATTATGGGAAACTCCTAACCACAATCCTTATCTCGAAAAATTTTATCTTCCATTTGATTAAAAACACATGACCCCACCAAGATCCAAGGCTCAAATAACCTGAATCACTACCTCTATATGTATTTGATTAGTTGGCGGGTTAGAAAATGGGATCTAATATTCAACCTCATCCTCTAATAACACAAAATGTATCCAATGGGGAATAAAAAATTATAAATCAAACTAGATTAAATAAGAAACAATAGAAAAAATACTTCAATAAATACAAAAAATTAAATTATAAAATCTCTATATAAGGTATAAATAAATTAAAAATAAATCATACACAATTTATAATACACCACCCCACCTCAATATCTATGCTTGGTCTAAATTCCATGTATTACACCCTAGATAGGTGTCAAACAAAATCCTCAACATCCCATGGTTACTGGAGATTTGTTATGTGGTATGTTGGTCATTCACCCCACTCAGAATAAGATCCTAGAGCCCTGAAATTCATAGCTCATATCTATCAAGAATTTTTTGAAATAAAAAGACCCAAAGAAAATGGAAAACCATCTGGAATAGGTTTTTATCATAGACTGGATCTGGGTTTCGTCCAATCTGACACCTAACCTAGATAATAACATGGTGTAAATGGTGTCCTCATTCCCCATGGATTAAAAACAACTCCCCATTAGTCAAGGGACACAATTCAAAGTGATTTTCCAATTACATTTCCTGAAATCAACATCACCATCATATCATTAAATATAATTCTATTGCATCAACCATAGAAAAACATACATACACATGTATTATGAGTTACATATATTGTCAACTAAAAAAATTCCATTAATAAATGGTGACCACATAAAAAAGCACTTATATCTTCATGACATACGGGAAAACCACATGTCATGTCACCACCATCACCATAATCAATATACAACTATAATGTGTATCCACATCCACTATTTGAGGTATTGATTTTATCTGTGTAAGATGAAATAAAGTATAGAAACACAAATTGGGTACATGGAGGGTTTAATGTTACATTCATAATTGGATCCCACCATGTGTTCCATTCATAAGCATTACAAGAAAAATAAATGATATTTTTTTTATAAAAAAATTCTTTTAAAACATGATAGACCTTTACAAAACATATATATGAGAAACATCTTAAACAAGTAAAGAGTTATAAAAGAAAACGTATTTATTGATAATGTTTCATGATCTACTTGAATATTGTTGGGAAAAATGCTTTCATCCTAGATATCAAATTGTTCCACATTTCTCATGGTTGGAATTCTATATGGAGGTTTCTCGGGGTTGTAGGGTGAAACATGACCATAGTCTTTGGTTCAAAGTCCCATGAAACAAATTGTAATGAATTATAGATATTAGAACTCACTATATAATGTATGAGCGATGAAACCAATATTGTAGTATAGTGGTAAAAATTCACAGTAGCATCACGTGTCAACACATTTTAGCATGTCATACATTAGATACTATACTACCATAGCTCCGAAGAATTCCAACTATAAGACATCAAAACAACATGGATATGTATGTAGATGAAATAAAACATAATGGAACTTATGTGTGGTTTGTGGTACTGTTTTTTTGTCATCCTTTATGAGGTAATATGTTTTTTTATCTTTAAACATTATTTTTACACTGTATTTATGATCTTAATTATAGTTTTTTTTTTCACTTATTAAATGTATGGTTAATTTCATGAATATGTAATTAATTATGTTATTGTGATATTTATCTCATTATTTTGATTTTCTATTTTACTTATTTGTGATTTATTTATTATTTTATACTCTATGAGTTTATAAAATTACATAATCATGATGGGAGAGCCTATGTATCTATGTTAAAGGGGACCACGGATCCTCATTCTCTCAAAGAGAAAACCAAAAACATATTAATCCACATGTATAATCCAAAAAACAAAACATTATAATTTAATTTAGTTAATGTGATATTTTTCTACTACTAGGTAGGACATCTCAATAACATGCTACACAGTATATCTTACTTCTCCTAGTCTAGACATCCTTGGACAAAGGATTCCCATGTGCTTCTCTAATTTTCTCATGATATATGAACCATATTATATTTCATACTACACTAAAAAATTCTAATGCACGCCTTTCTTAACTAATAACAAATGGGTAAAAAATTTATTACTATCAGAAAAAACAATCTGACTTAAAAACACCATTATCACAGACAAAATAAATTTTAGAGGTCATAGTTAAATTTAGAAAGAATTCTACATTTAAAAAAATGAAAAACATTGAACCACACAAGGATACCCTTGAAACACCAATAATTCCTTGAAAACATATTCTAATAAGAGACAATATCCTATATAAAAAAAATTAAAAATCAATAATCAAACCATAAAATTCATAATTTGACAATATTCAGTCACTATATATAATTTTTTGGAGGAAACATAAAAAATAAATGAGGAAAGTGAAAAAGAAGGTATATGAGATGTTTAAGTGACGTTTCCTTAGATGATGAATGACAATACATCAAATGAAATATAGACAAGTGGGATGGGTAGAAGCATAATGTCAATCGTAGAGCTAGGATGGCGAGAAATGTCAAAAATTCTGAGTGGAAGGGGTTGAATTAGTCAAGGGTTATTTTATGAATTTTAAAAAATTTATAAACTCGGTATATTCCATTATTTACCAAACCATGTAATAACTATGTGGGTGCGCAGATTCCAATTCCATGGAACATAGTGTTTTATAAGAATAGTGAATGGTTTTATATAACCTTTTACATACTATTCAACATGATATATTCCCTAAAAATACCATCATTCAATGAAAAAATACCCGGGAAGGATATATTCAAATATTGGTAAAAAAATTAAATTTAAATACCTAATAATGGCATTGTGTGTAGATAGTAGTGTTACCCCTGGTTTATTGTCGATTGATACACTACTTGGAAGTATAATTAAATCGTTTTTTGAATAGTGACATGTTCCATACTAGTGATTCGTAATGAGAATCAGTTGAATTTATTAATCCTGGATGTTTCGGTGTTTAAACATCATCGTTAGGATGGAGTTGTTGATAAATTTTTATGTTCGCTTCAATTTTTTTATGAGGAATAAAATTTCCATCTACCTTAAGTGAGAGGATTATGTCATTACATATGATAATGTGGGTTCTGTACACCCAACACAAAATATACTTTATGATTACCATATCTTATGTATACTTAGATTTTAATTATTTAAAAATTCCAAAATATTACTTACATTTTACATTTACAATTTTAATCATAAATTCTATAAATAATTTATCTAATAAAAAGGTCATAATAGTTCCTAGAATATAATGAGAACAACCATATATTATCGAAAGTTATCATTAATATACATCAAATGGTCTAGAAAAATCTGACAGGCAAGTCACAAATGATATCTCACCATCAGGTGCTGAGGGATCATAAGCATTAAGGCATTTTCACCTGAAGTTACCATATTGGGATATTTAGTAGATGATATCCTGAGGAATGATTTTTCAATAAGAAAACCTCATGTATTAGTTGTCATTGGAAGTTCCATTACACAAATACATGTAATGCTATCCAGCCTATAGATTATTAATTGTTTATACTATTTGAACACATACACGGATGCAAGTAAAATACTATTACATTAAGGTAATATAGAGATAGTCGGAGTGGGTTCATCATTAATGGAGTGACATAGATCGACTAATCATGAAATAATATGTCTCTTATAAAAGGAAGAGATATATCAGGTCTATTTAATATGGATGTTTGTACCTTTATTAAATGCTTTTCCATTTTAGAAGATGGTATACTCATTTAAGAATAATTAAAAATAATGAATGAATGGGTGATGACACAAGGTGTGCATCTCGAATTATGATATTTTAAATGAAAAATAGATTATATTACTAGGAATATTTTCATATGAAAGGATTTCATTTATATAATTATAGCTTATCTCATTAAGGGATTTGATGGGTTACTAAACTCAACATCCAAAATATGAATATTATTAAATTCTATCGAGATAAATGAATCATGGATCAACCACTTAGATTATTCAAAATTATATCATATTCTAATGAACATGATTATAATAATGGCAGATATAACAAACCATATTTTTAATAAACATCATTTCATGATTTATCACATAAAAACAAACAACGTACAACCCATAAGACCATGAATAATAATGTATTTATGAAATTATGTCATATAAAATCATGTTGATAAATTGATAAAATAAATTGTTGAAAATACCTTATTAATATTCTAAAAGTCCACAACTACTAAATCTTCTAGGGATAACCTGGGGTCATTCATATGAAAAGGTTGATCTATAAATCCTCGTATGGGAATAAACAATGTATAACATGATAAAAATATTAATTTTTTTCAAATAGATTTTTCAATTTGACATAAATTGGGTGATACTCAGAAACATGTAAATCTAAGCATTATATAAAATGGAAACATATTATAATCATGGGAATATTAGAACAAAATTAAAGATGAAATCATAAACATATGTCAAGGTTAACTGCAGAATCATCAAAAAATGGTGGAAAACTGACAAAATATATTAGGTTTACATTATAATCCCATAGATTATGTCTCATAATAGTAAATAATTATCCAATTAGTAGGATAAATATATGATTTGGTCACCCCAATCACTTTTATATCATATACATGTATAATTGTTCCATTTTGATAATTTAATATACGATCATATTTTATCAAATTTAATCCCAAAAATTAAGCAGTTTGAAATATATATATATATATATATATATATATATATGGAAATAGACAATCAAATAAGTATTTTTATATCTAGCTGAATACAGTTTAGTGGAAATGGTGATGTTATTATGAATACAAAGTTTTGGTGTGGAAAAATCATAGGATAATTTTTGTGGCATAACAATGGTAAATAATGAATCATGGGGGGATTAATGATAGTAAATGGTTCTATCTAACATGGAAATAATTAATGTAGTAATAGGTATTTGTAAGAACATATCAAACCTGATCAATTGGTAATTAAAATTCTGAAGACAAAAAGGGTGATCAAAAAAAAATTTGAATTATAAAATCGTATGAGAATTCTGACAGCATAATGGGGGTAGATAAATAATAATTTGAAATATTTATGAGAGTTAAATTGTTCTTTCATCACGTGTAAAAAATAGTTTCATTAAAATTTGATCTATAATATAATATCCAATAAATAAGAATTTGAAAAAAAATCAATACATAATGAAGGTGATTCAATAAATATGTGAAGGAGAGGATCCCTTAACATGATAGGGTGTCTCCATAATCATGGAAACTGGTTATTAAAAGATTAGGGAACCATAGGTATAATGAAAAAATCACCATAGACATTTATTTTCTTAATGTTTAAAATTAATATTCATTAAATAAAATCTAAGGATGAAAAAGTCCTAGTGTATCATGGAAACAAGGTATATAATACATCTTTGCGATTTTAAAGTAAATCATCATTATTTAGTTCATTATAGTGAGATCATAAATTCCATTTAGCTCCTACTAGATCATAGGATAAACTAGGGAATAGAAAAAGGAAGATGTTGAGATGGAAATTCTAGTATAGTAATAAACATGATATTAAAACGTCATGTGTGAGTGAAAGTTAGAACATGATATCCTAAAATAGATGACACATGAATTATCATATGGAAGTTTATCATAAGAATTATGGTATCATAAGAACATGGATTCTTAGAAAATGAACAAAATATATTACTTGAAATTAACAGGAGTCAATTTTAATATCCTAAAAAATATCACATAGTGGACAAAGTCCCATAATCGATTATATTAACTCTTTAATCTGATACATGACGGCTCACGAGACTAATGCTTTACCCAATTCATTGGTTCCCAATTTAGTTTCCCCCATCATAACATGTTCCCGATAAATATGTTCAATAAAATGAAAAATAATCATAATTCATAACATATGAATTACCCATGGAAAGGAAATTTGAGTCATAAACATTCATTATATTATAATCAATGGAATACTTATAACAATGGTGATTGAGAAATCATCATAAGTCGTAGATTAGCCCATAAAAGGAAGTTATAATTAGATATTTATATGTGTATCAAACATATTCAATGAATATATAGTAAATTACTAATAAGAATATTTATTTTCATTCTTGAATATAAATTCTATAAGATGATTAAAAACCTCCTAATGGAAAATACATATTCCACTTTAAAAATCTGTTTTCAAAAATTATAAAAATTATAAATGTATTTTGGAAATAATTTTATTTTAAGAAAAATAATCATATAAAATTATTAATTAAGATTCAAATAAAATAATACAGAATATGGTGGGTGTTTCTATATATTTTATATAGAATAATATAAATATTCCTTTCAAATTTTCAGAAAAATCCGTAGAGACATTTATTAGAAAACTACATGAAAAAAACTACAATTTTTTTAAATTTTAAATAATTGTTAAAAATTTCATTAATTATTCATTTCTATTATTTTAAAAAATAATTAAAACATTTTTTTTTGAAAAAATTGTTTTAGAAGAAAATTGTTTTTAACAGAAGAGATAATTGAAGTCGGGTTTTTATAAAATCATTTTATCGGTTATTTTAGTTAAAAAAGAGATAATAAATTGAAATATTACATTAAAACATGTTTTATAACCCTATTATAAGAATATATAAATGGTTTATTATTCCATTATCAAATAATTTCTTTCACTAAAAATTGAAGCATAAGAAATCCCGATTAAATTACGATTAAAACATAAACCCTTACCGCTTTAGTATCATTTTAATCATAACATAAAATGATTTATGTAGATGAATTATAACCTTAAATATCATTATTTGGTGATGATTCAAGATTTAATATATAAATATTATTTATATTAATAATTTAAATGAACATAGTTTCATAAAAACAAGTGTCTCAATGAATAAAGATTTGATACATAACCCTTATAATGTTTGTATCATTTTTTGAGATTTAATCAGTAGAGTGATTATGTTTAAGAAATCTTTGTCCATAAAAAATATAATTTCAAATAAAAAATCAATTAATAAATATTCATTTCATAAATTATATTGGGATAATATAATCAATTAATTAGACGTAGAACCTAATGAATCGATATTCAGTAAAGAATCCTCTTAACCACCACTTCCCTTTTAGCTTAGAACTATTTAACCTCTGGTATAGTGATTTAAAACATGTTAATAACTTATAATAGAAAGATAATAATATTTATATTATACAAATTTATCTTCATATAAATTCAAATTACTCGTGCACTAATACTCATTCATTATCCCCACTATTTATGTGGTTAATTTCCTTATTTTATCGTTTGTGTTTTTTCATGAATGATTCATATCCTCAAAATTGGATATAGTTAAATAATCTATATAATGAAATTTTTGTTCTATATATTGTATTTTAAATATGTTTTCCCTTATAATACTTCTAAAATTTTTATCCTGGGGAATGAATCATATTTTATCATGGAGATGGTTGGTCATAAGCAGGCACAAGGAACATTTTTTTAAAATAAATGGTGAAAGGGTTTGATATTGGATGGTATTTTTATTTAATATAATCAATATTATTTAATATATATCCCATATATTAAAAAAATTAACCTTTATTACATTCCATTATAATGATTAGAGAAAAATGAATCACATTTCTCCGTGTGGTGGTAGTCTACCATACAAATGAGCAATGTAACAGTGTTATCCACAGAATGGAATGGTAGAAGGATTCTATGATATTATAATTATATAAGTATTATTATATAATAAATATCATATATATTCATTATATAAATAATTATATCCATCCATGAGAAGCTGTGAAGAAAAATGCATCATGTTGGTTCCCGAGGTGGTATTCTACCATTAACATGATCGAGATTTTTTTTCCTATTTATGGGGGAGTATATAGTATTATGTCATGATTATAACATAAAATCAATTCAATATATTTAATATAATTAGTTTAATATTTCAGGAAGGTTTATTTTGATTTCAATTAGGGTTATGATGAAATAAAACAAAAACACAATTTCTGAATTTTTTATCCTATTCAGAGAACACCTTTATGTGTATACCTAAAGCCTTATTATATTTTAATTTTTACAAAAAAATTTAATCCAAGATGAGAAAATGGATGTTTTACTGTAATTATTTCAATAATCGGATTCACGCATGGGTTTTGGAATTGGAAATAATAGAGGAGATCCAGTGGCCTTTAAGAACTTGGGGATATGCTACAATTGAAATGTTTGAAAAGACTAAAACGTACCCACAATTTTTCAAATGAATAAGGATTATTAATAGATAATATCACAACCTTATATGTTATAAGGTTGAAATAGGTTAAAACATGTTAAATTATACATGTTTTGTTTTATTTTCAAACATTATATTTTTTGTTTAAAAACTAGAAATCAAATTTTTTCTTTATTTAGGTAAATAATTTTTACTACTGACAATATTAATTATGGAAAAATATTAATGATACCATGTAAGATAATATAAATTATAATAATTTTAAAATTTTAATCAATTTATAGAAATTAATTTTATATATGTGGAAGAATTAAATTTAATATAATACCAATAAATGTGTCAAAAAATGGATTTCGATAACAAAAACATTCAAAATTTCAGAAAGAAATTTATATCTAAATTCAACAGGGAATTGGTTGAAATTACCTAAATTTGTAATTGTTTAATATAATAGAACAAATAATAGATTATGTTATATTAAATAATAATTATATTTTAAAAAAATTTAAATGAAAGTTTTGGTTTTAATGTAAAACAGTATTTTTCACTATTCATGAAAAAATTAAAATTTTCAAAAAATATATGTAAATTAACCCAATAATAATTTTGAAATCAAGATTTAAAATTTTCAAAAAATTTATATAATTGGTCAAAAATAATATAAAAGTTTGTGTTCAAAGAGTGAATAAACCAACAATTGGAAGACATAGTTTTTCTAAAAAAAATCATTTTCATTAATAGGATTCTTGTTTTATTAATAATCTATGTATAACAATGTAATTTAATTTATACATGTGAAATACATATATTTATTTATAATTTAGCTATTATTATTAACATTCTCCAATATAACAGCTATGTTATAGTGGAATTTTATGTTATAGATCATTTATTCTCAGGATTGTGTTTCCCAAAAGCCGTGAAAGTGATTGAATAAATTTAAAAAATAATATATTATAAGGACTAAGGGTATTATATTATCATTTAATAATGAATTTGTGTGTCATAAATGTTATTGAACATGATTCTCCTATTCTAATATCAGGGTTTCAATTTTTACCCCCATTAATAATTTTCATCCACATTATTCAATCATTAATGTGGAAATCAATAGATTCACATTTCAAAATACCATTCTTAAAATCCCTAAATATGACAATGGTTAATGAAGTATCCTAGTGATACAAGAGAAACAGAATTATGAAGGTCATATTGAATAATAACATAACATGGATTACAAATAGGAAAAAATTTGTGGCCAGTGATGATATGTAGATGGAAGGAAATCATAAATAATAATAGAGATTGAAATAGGTTTTTAATCATAAGATATAGAAATAACAAGATAATGTAAAAAATCATAAATCTATAAATCTATTATTGTACAATAAGATATAAGATTAATCGGATATAATTGTAATATGATAAAATTTTAATTTCATGATCCACTTAAAAGTGTTGAGTGATTTTTTTACACTTAATATAGAGAAAACTAGATTACATTCTTTCCTAATATCTTATTATTTCATAAACACAATTTCATCATTTGGTTATGTTTTGATCAATTTCTACTTCTTCCCTTACCCCATTAAATGAATTTTTATTTTTTTATGACTAAAGCACTAAAATTAACATTTAATGGATTATTTTATCACAAAAGAGTAGATATATGTTACCTGTGTCCGTAAAAAACCGAAATAGTTATCTCAAATTATCTAATGATTTAATCTGTAATATGAAAATAGTAACTCCAAAAATTAAACCAAAACTATTCCATAAGTGTTTTCCATAAATTTGACTAAGTGAAACCAGTGTCTTTTTAATTAGAAAATCATGTTTTACCCTAGTAGGTGTTGTACAATTATCACCCTTTGGTTGCGGGTTCACCCCATGACAATACTTGATGAAATGGATTTTCACCCGACATGCAGGAGGTAATTTTTTTAAACCATACTAATACTATTCTGATAATTCTACCACCATTTTAATAACTAATAATTACATTACAATAAAAGATAACATATACACTAAAGTCAAAACATACCTTTAAACATATGCCAACAAAATTTAAAGGATTTCCTCCTTGAATTACTTTTTCAGTAAATCAAATACTAAACCAAAGGTTTTTATTTACATAATTGTCTCAAAAAATATCCATAATATTAGTAAACTGTGATATCATAAAACATTAGAAGGTTTGTCTATGAAATTTAACATATAATCAACCTTGGAATCCTAATTCCTTGATGAAATTCATAACTCTTATATTTTTCATTATTGATTAGACATTTTTCTACAAACTTAACATGATACATATATGTTTCATTATACATATTGTCATCAATATTGTTGATAAAAAAATTATACAAAAAAATTATCTAATACTAATATATAAATACATCAATAATTCTTGTTATTCATACTACATCCTTTAGGATTTCATTATCTTATTCTTTCGTATATCATTCATTTAATATTTCGTTTTTAGTATCTTCATCATCTATAGTAAAACCATTATTTATAAAACCTTTGTATTTCTATTTATAATATTTCCCCGAATGATATTGATTTTAATAACTCCCATACATTCCAATTTTAAAAAAAAATATTTTTCATTGATACATTAAGGATAAAATTATTTTCATCCTTTTTGTAATTAAACTTTTCATTTCTATATAAAAATTACTCTCTTTTTGTCCTTATTGTACACGCCAAAAGCATCATAATTTCCCAATCAGACATTTCGAAGAGTGATTATTCCCACAATATCGATATAAAAAAATCCAAATTTCCACTCCTAATTAATCTTCACAACAATATCTCTCAACAAACTATATAATTATTCTATTTGGTGAGTCTTACAAACAATTGGGGTTCATGTTGTGAATTACATTTCAAGATAATTTATTAGGAATTTTGAAATGTTATTCACTACATACTTCATCCCATTTATCTTCTCATCACAAAAGTTTTCAGAAAATTTAGCATTAACATTATATATATTCAATTTTTATCCATTGGATAAAACTAAAAATCATATCACGAGAAACAATAATCATTATGAGGGAAAAACATAATCATGAAGACTCATTTATAGGATGTTTAAAATTGTAAAATATGGTATTCAATCAATGAATCATTCGGCTAATCTTAGGTCATTTATTTAACTGTTTATTCCATTAACAATTGTCCATAATGAGTTTGGGAATTTACAATCCATATCACATGGGAGTTTCAAACGACGTTTTCCATAAGACATATTGGGGTGTACCAGGTAAATTCATTTCCATAATGACCCTCCTTTTTTAGATTTAATACCCCTATACACATTAGTGCCTGAAAAATATCCCATGGTAGTATCCAAAATGGATGCAAATTCATGGAAACCATTCAGTCTATACCTAACCAAGAATAAAAAATAATTTTTCATTCATAGTATTAACCTATACATATCATTTATAATTGCACCTAGTGTTCTAATAAATGTATTATTATCCTATAGTCAAATGATATATAAAACATTGTTATGATTACAAAAATAATAATACAATCCTCTAACACATAGTTTTTCATGAATTCTAAAACAAATATCCTTTAAATAAAAATTTATGGCAAAAAAGGACAACATTCTTTTATATACTATATGTATAATAAATTATTGTGAGACAATATCGAAAACCCCTTTATTTTATTATCTATAGTGAGATCCCAAATTCATTTGAGATTCTAAAATTTCATATGATTACCTAGGGAATATAGAAAGGAAATGGGTGAGTAAAAATCCATGTTAGGTAATAAACATGATAAATAAACATATCTGGGGAATCCAAGTTATAACATGCTATCAAAAAATTGAAGATAAATGAGTAATAATATAAAATAATAATATAAATAACATGGAATCATATCAAATGTTTCATAAATATATATAATGAAATAAAAAGTATTTAAGGATAACATCACTAAAAATTTGTTTGGTCGATAGATTTTTATATCAAATTATGTTCACTCACTAATCATATAGATTATTCATCATGACACTAATTCATTACACAATTCATTGTAGAACTCTCCGGAAACACCGATTATAAAATGTCCATGATCAATCAGTAAAATATAAATTAAATTAATCATAAGTCATAACTTATGAATTTCAGATGAAAATAAATTTAGTTTCATAATCTTAAATCATAACATAATTAAAGGAATTTTCATAACGAAGGTATTAGAGATATGATCATAAGATATGTATTAAAACACCGATGATTGATATAATAAGCCAAAAATATATTTAAGAGACATATATGTTGAATATTTAGGGAAAAACTAACAGGAAAGGTTTTTTCATTGACGAATAAATATATTATATCAAAATTAAAGACATTTATATTTAAACTATCATTTCTAAATAAAAAACCATTTTTCAAAACTATAAATTCACAATGTAATGTGGAAATAGTTTTACATTAAAATAACCCTTGAATATTTTAATGTATAGATCAATGAAAATAATGTCCATGAAGGTGGGTAATAATATACATTATATACATGTTTAAAAAAAATATTCCTTTCACATTTTTGTTAAAAACCAAATGAACATTATTTTGAAGAATGCACAAATATTCCATTCAATTTTTATGTAAAAATTAAAAAATTATTAGTAATTAAATTAATAAATCGTTTTTTTATTTTATGAAATTATTTTATATTTCATTGGATAATTGTTTTGGAATAAAATGGATTTTTGTTAAAATAGAGTAATGAAGTCATATGTAGATAAAAAATCTCTTCTCAATAATTTTATGTAATATAGAGTGAAGAATGGTAATATTAATTTAAAAAATAGAAATAAATATATAAGAATAAAATTTAAAGGGTTTATGAGATAATTATAGATTTACTTTATTTAATTTATACTCACCCATAGGCATATCTTTATTTTTATTGGATTAAACATAAACTATTACCACATTGGTAACATTTTAGGCATAACATCTCTTGAAACATGTAGGTGAATTATAACCTAAAATATCAAGAATTTGGAAAGATTCGTGAAATATTATTTAAAGGGGTGGTATGTACACCATTTAAAATAACATTTTTCAATAAAACAACATGTGTCTCAATGAAAGAAATTTTTAGATGAAACCCTTACAATGTTCATATAATTGAATTGATAGTTAGTAAAATGTATAATTATTTATAACAAATGTAGATCCACCCAAATAAAATTTTACATATGACCAAAATAAATTAGAAATCCTTTCACACATAATCATGGAATAATACAATCAATAAATTATATATATAACCAAATGAATGAAAATTGAGTTAAGAAACCTCTTACCTAACACTTCCCTTTTAGTTATACTCCATGTAACCACATGTAAAGTTGTATTATACATGTTATTAACTTATACCGAATCCATATTAATATATATAATATAATTTACTATCCTATTAAAAATAAATATTACATATTCGTTAATAATAATTTCTTATAAACATTGTTATAAGTGTTAATTTAATTTCTTTCACATGTATTTTTTGGCATGAAGGATCCATGTATGGAACATATGATATATATATCCTTCACATAAAAAATTATATTAATTTTATAAATATTATTTTTGTTCAATATATTCTTCATTATAAAAATTATTTTATTTTTTCATTTAGAATGAATGACATCCCTCCATAAATAATGTAGGTTGTATGCATGCTCGAGCGAAAATATCATTTCTACAACTTCTAAAAGGGTAAAGAAGTAGATGAAATAGTAATTTTTAAAATAATTTTAATTTCATACATATAACATTTATTCATTAAATTTATCATTTATTAACTTCCTTGTGATTCATTTTTGAAAAATGAGTCATTTCATTTTGTGAGGTTGTTGCCCACCATGCACACAAACAATATAATCATATTCTATATGGAATGGAACTCAATAAGGTGTATGTGATATTATATTTTAATTTGTATTAATATATCAGAAATATAATATTCAGACATTATACACTTCATTATATTCATTCATTATATGTGGTGATGAAAAATGAGTTTCATTAGTTAATGTAGTGGTAGTCCGTTGTACACATGATCAACTGTTTTTTTTCTCATTTGGGGTAGGGGGAGGTGGTTTTATGTCAAGAAGAAAACATAAAAAAATCAATTTATGTAACATAATCAGTTTATTATATCATTCTTGTTTATATTTTAATGGATATTAGATTTTAAATAAAAAGAACAAGTTAAGGGCTTTACGACTTCTTTATATAACCACCTTAGGATTATACCTAATGCCTTCATATAATTTCATGATGAAAATATTGATTATAAAAATAGGAGTGGGAAGTTGGGATGTGATATTTTTTTCAATTAACTAAAACAATGGGGATTTTAATTATGAATAAGGGAGTACATTGGGTGTAATTTTATACATTGTGTAGAGGACCCACATTCTATTTTTGGAAAAAATAATGTGTATCCCCATTTTTGAAATGATACAGGGCATAAAAATTGATTAAATTCAAAAAATGGACATTATAAGTATAAAATATTTCCAGAAAATATAAATTATACTAGTTTTGGTCATTTTTATGCCTTATCTTTTTAGTTTAACCCTTTGGTAAAACCATATTTACATCAACAATCTTATATAATATTTTCAATATTTTCAATTTATTTTGGTCAAAAATTAAGATGAACTTATTGGATAATATATATTGAAAGTAATTAAAAATTTATTCCATTTTAAAAAATAATATTTATATAATTTGATGATTTTAAATTAAAATTATTCATACAAACATGTCAGAAAATGGTGTTATAAAATCAATAATATTCAATTATTGAGGTATTTTTACAAAAACCTTTATTAAAAAATATATTTAATAGAACCAAATCTGTTTAAGGATAATATAATTGAACTAGTTGTAGTTTTAAAATAATTTAATATAAAATTTAACATTGATAATATTTTCAATGAAAAGGCAGTTTCAATAATAATTAAAAATATCACTATTAATCACAAAATTAATACTAATAGGAAAATCACATAAATTCTCCCAAAGTTAAATTTTTTACATAATGATTTCAAAAATTAATTATTTTCTATTATATATTTTAGAATTTGTCAAAATTAAATTTTAATTATGAGTGTAAAGAGAAAATAAATAATTTTTCTGAAAAATATATATTTTTAGAATAAATTTTATTTTCTATAAAAGTGTTCTTATTTTTTATATATTCATTAAATTGAAATTGAAATTATTTTATACGTGATCAACCCACATAATTTTTAAATTTAGTTATTTCTATACATACCCTCCTACATAAAAATTAAGTTATAATGGTATTCCATAATGTTGTTCATTTAGAATCAGGGTTTTGGTTTCCATAATTCATTAATGTGGTTGAAAAAAATTAAAAACATATTTTTTATAATGCCTCATGTTTTTGTATTAACTTATATGATTGGTTTTTCGATCCATAAAATCTATTGAACATTATGTCTCTCTTTTGGAGTCTCAATGTGATACATTTAGGGGACTCTAGAGAGAATAATTAAGAGTATAGTCATTATCAAATGGGTTTGATTAAAGTGGAATGTGATCTTGTGTCAGCTTATATAGGAAAATGGAGGGGAGTTATTTATTATTTTCAAAATTTTTGTTTTGGACTCTATAGAATAATGTAATCAAAACCAAAAACCTTCCAACGGTTTTTTTATCATATATCTAGCTAATGGGAAGTGGTTTTTATTATTTTATAAGACCACGGACCGAACACATTAAAATATAGTGCTTGGAGATGTTTTATTGAGTCAGGTTGATGAAGAATTGATTTTAAAACATTAATATATATTATATGTATTAGAGGAATCAAAAAAAAATTTAAAAATAATAAAATAACCCCCAAAATAGATTATTCTAATGGGGAAATATATATTTGGTCGTGGATACCTATAATGGTTTATATTAAATAAATTATCATTTGTTATAATGTTTTACTAAAAAATGATTATTTATTCCACATTTAATATTTTTAAAAAATTGATTTTCATAGAAAATATTGAAAAAAATCATTCATTGATAATTTCATAACAATGATTTGAAAAATAATATTTATTTTCTCAAAGAAATGATCTAAATATTGGAAATTACCATTTTCAATTAAAATCTTGATTAATTTAAAAATATTTTTTTATTACTATTTATTGTCACATATAAAAGTAAAATTTAAAACGAATAAAATTATATTTTCATTTATATATAATAAATTATATTAATATTTTTAATAAAATATAATTTATTTAAAAAAATCATTAATTCATAAAATGGATTATCTTAACTGAAATTTCATATTACCCAAAAATACAATTCATGTTTTGTTGTATTAAAATATAAACTTTAATAAAATCATTCATTAATGAATTTTAAAGTTAAAATAATAAGGAAAAATATAAAAATTATTTTATTGAAAATGAAATATACATATTCATAATTATATGATTGAGATACATATTCATTATTAAATGAGAGAATTCTCTAAGGGTTAGGTGTACGATTATGATATTCTCATGGGGTGCTTCAACAAACATAGTTGGGGTAATGATCTCAATGAGCATAAACTTATCCTATAAAATGTTTCGCTTATACTATAGTTTCAAGATATCAGCTTGGTCATGTTCAACGGGAAACATAATAATTGATATCTCCCTCGGATGCTCTGAAAAATGGTCTTCAAAGTGTACAATATATCTGGTCAAGTCCATCTCTTCTATTGTATATGGTAATAAGTCATTTTGATAACCCTTAATTTATACCAATAATATTATCAATGTTCTATAGATATATTATCAATGATTATGTACTTAACAATCTTCTATATTTTATTAGACCTAACATACTACATTTTTATATAACTAAAGTAGTTCATGTGATTTAAATATTATCATAACATAAATAAGGAATTTATTCATTTAAAAAGGGAATTTCATGTATAAAACATTGATTCATTACAATGTACCCCATTAAAAATTTTAACCCTGATATTTTGATTTCATGCACTAATATAGATGAGGGTACTTCAGTTTCATCTCTTATTCTAGTACCCATGCCACTTCCTCAAACATGTGGTTGGACCATAACACATTTACAAGGTGAGATTTCATTTTTGTAGAAATTTTCCTCTACAATATATTATTTTCATTAGTATCTATTTGTAGGAAATATAATTATCCAATAGAACCAACAATAGATTTACTATATGTGAAGGCTCTGTTATGTACTTTCTCAAGTGGGATACACGGAACGTATCATGTATTTGTGATAGGTCTCATGGATGTACTAGTTTATATGATGTTGTCTTGATGAGATAATGTATCTTAATGGGGCTGATGCATCTTGTAATAATCATTCCCATCTTCCAAAACCTCATGAAATTCTACCATGGTGATATAAAAAGTAACACTTTATATCCAACCTCAAACTCTAAGCCTTATAAATGATTGTATACATATATTTTTAACTGATGTTTTTTGGATTAAACCAAAAATTGAATATCTTAACACTTTTCTATCATTTCGTTGATATGATCTGTTAACAGTATCATCCACTCTATAATTGAATCACATCATGTAAGAGTCTGTAGCCTTTTCTCTTACAGTGAAACATAAGGTTCCATTTGAATGCAATAGTGGATACTATTGTTACATTATAACATCACTAGGGGTATTTATTGATCAAAAAATCCTATTAAATCCCTTTAATATGATCTAATCAAATTCAATAGATTATGAGTATTTCTTTAGAACATATCATCTATCTGAGGGTGAAAATATGTGTTGAATCATGATTTTTTATTCAATCACTTAAATATATGGTTCTAACCCCACCAATTCCCAATCAATTAATAGTAGGGGACATGATTATACATTTCAATTTGGAGACATGAAAAATATTATGAGTTGACATTAACTAATAAGGTAATTACAAATGGTATGTCATCTTTCTGATTCTCTTAGTGATCTCAAAATTCATGAAACACTTTATGGAATGATTTCCAATATTTTCAAAGTTGTTCATGGCCTAAAATAGAGTTACCTTCAAGGTTCGGTGTTCAAAATCACCATGATACTTATAAAGTCTCGTAGATTTCCACAAACACTGCCTAATAATCTCGATCACTCTTGTTTTCACCTCTATAATTTTTGGCCCTACGAGGGATGTCTCTCCCACTAAAATTCAATATAAATGGAACCAAAAAGTATAACTGTATAGGGATTTTATGTGAGATAACATATTTGATTTATTTATTATATTATTGAATTAAAATTATTCTAACCATTGATGGTTTCCCGCAAACTTATAAAATATAAAACTTATTCATGAAACATTAATTCTACAATATAGTTTTTCTAGCCTATTTGAACATGTAAAATGTTATGGTATGCCATTTTAATCTTGAACTATGACCCCGTTTTCTTTTGGATACCATCCCAAAACCATATGATTAATCTGTTATCACAATAAAAATGATATATGATTGATCTCAATGTATTCTAATAATTTTTCAGACATATATATAGTCTAACTCTACTAAAAATGTATTGTACTTGATTAAGATGAATTGAGTGTTTTTAATCAATGGACATTTATCACTCATATAGAATTACTTCCCCTTGGTGTATGGGTTATCCAGATAATGAAATCCATGTATACCTCATCTCACTTCTGGGATAGAATAGGGATATCCTAGAGAAATCATGTGTTATTCAAATGCTTGACCTAAATTTGAAGAAAATTATAACACTAAAAAGCAATGTCGATGAAGTATCGCATCATTCCTCACCACCAAAATGACTTTAAAATTCAATATAATGTCTTCTTGAAACCAGGATGGGAAACCCACTACAACGGATGATAGTCATATATTAAACCATTATAAAAGATGAAAACATCACAAAATATCCTCCAAAACAAAAAATTCCCTCTAGGGACAATGAACATTCACTAACTACCTACACACAATATATAACATTTTTGGAGTGTTGAAACATATAATACATTCCATTCTATTTGTCGAAATGTTTTATTAGAGTGGGAATCAACTATATGCTAACCATAAACCCCATACACTTCCATGACCTGAAGGTGCATTTAGTTATAAACCACTCTTATATTTAACAAATGGACATATTCATCTAGATATTTATATAAAAACTTACTTCTAAATGCATTGAAAAAATTACTTCTCTTAAATGGGGAATTGTATCTGTAAAAATTGAACACCTAAGGGTACTGAACCCATCATTTCATCCTCAAATTTAGGTCATTCAGAAAAAATATATAGCTTATAATTTTATTATCATAACAGAGAGTAGTTTTTATAAAAAAAGGTAGTGGTGCCCTGAGTTTAGGGTGTTCACTATAAATTCCAGTTCAAGGTCTAGGGTTGGGTAATTTCTCTCGTATGGATAGACTTTATCGGATTTATATTCCACAACATGGCCACCGTGAATAAGCACGCACTCCAAAACCAGTCTGAATGTGTCACAATATACAACATAACCTAATTATGCTTAAATTAGGTTCATAATATGTCAGTCTATTAGCTATTTCTTGATCCCATAGAAATATTAATAGAACTATAGGCTCCAATAAAATCATACCCCTTCTGGTCTATATACATCATAGGTCAAGGGAGTCGATATAATTCGTTGATTAATCACTTGTAGTACACTTTTTGGTTTAAAAATCTTCTAATTTTGTAGAAATTCATCAAATTTACCAATTACATCACCACTTTAAACATATAAAGATCTTCTAAATTTCCACTTTCTAATATCACATCACCTGAAAATATTAATTCTCAAATTCATAAATTTAATTTCATTTCGAATAAAAATGAATATATCAAAACATTCCTATAATTATCTTCAGATGTTAACCATGTTCTTCCTTATATTTTTAGTACATTGGGATCACTCTCATAAATTAAATGAAAATAGTTTTTACATTCCTATGAAATGACTACTTTATAAGATCCATAAAAATTGTGGTATCATTCTACCATATAAATAATATTATATGGAATTTGATTCAAACATACTTTCATAAAAAAGAAGACTTTCATAAATAATATTACCATACCATGACCTGGTTATACTAGAACAATGATCAATATTTGAAAACCATTTTTCAATTTAAATTGGTAAAAATATTATAATCATTTGGAAACAGGTGTTTTTTTATCTTCCAGTTTAACTTCTTGATGTTGACACATAAAAAAGTGACCCATTGGATTTCTTGTAGAAGAGTATAAAAATGACCCATGGGGAAATGCTAATACATATGAAAAATTATGAATCATTAAATCCCTTAACTCCATGGGGTACATTTAGTAGTTAGGTATAAATATCAACTGCATAATTGACACCATCTCAATGGCACAATCCATTTCCCCCTATAGAGAGAAACTAGTGAAATAATCTAGAAATGGTAATGGTAAATTTGTAAATATGGGAGAAAAATTACTCCGCAAAACTTTTTCTCCATTTTCCAGTATATTAGAGAATATCTGACAGGTAATACAACCCAAATCTTTTAGTGGAGTTACATCACACCCAAAGTGCAGGTCTCATTTTCCTTAAAATCCGAAGTTCCCTCATCAAGGGTAATGGTGGCCCCCCACATATGGTAGGAGTCAATATGGGTATTAATGAAAATATTCCAATCCATACATCGTATCAAATGAAATCTATCTATCTCAAGGATAAATAACTCATTATTCTTCTCATCTTCTACCATAGTGACAACACATTGTGTGAATTGGAAACCTTGATCCACTTTTTTCCATTCGGTGTATGTATCACCCTGAAATATGATATAAGCATAGATTAAAGATTTAAAATGACCACAAGGTGAAAGTATATTATTTTTTTAGAAGATACTATTTTTAATAGTAAACTGTATATATAAGAGTAAATGAGAACCATAACATTAACTATCATAGGACTCGTGTCGGATTCCACTGGTGCGTGATCCAGTCAATCAATGTACACTATCTTCTTCTAATTCTGAGTTTGACTACTAAAATTATTCTCCACATTAAATTGAATCTTCCAATAAAAATATACATCCATTCAACAACATATATCATTATTAGAAACCATCACCCAAGAGGTATCTAACTGAGTAGTAGATCCTCCTAAGGAGTGTTTGTGGTCGTCCCACTCTGAGAGGGTGGAATATTCTTAAAAAAAATTCAGGCAGGCCAATATTTCATATAAATAAAATGCCTTTGGTGGTACCATACATGTAGATAGAATGATACAAAACCTCCCATAATAATTTCATACAATAGTCCCCCACTTGTAGCTGTTATAGAAGACAGGGGGAAGATATCCAAAACTACTGCCAACCACAGTCCCCTATTTTTTCAGCATTCACTTTTTCAAAGAGGATCCATTTTTCCATTTAATAGGTACCAAAGTCATCCCAGTTAATCTTTACATACCTTCAAGGTTGATCTCCACTACTATATCCCTTTAGAACAGATTAGGAAATGCCCTTAATTCAGGAATAATAACATGGGACTGGATGCGTTTTTGGAACCCCACTTCAATATGATGATCCATTAACACATCAATAGTGAAAAACATGGGAGAAATATCAACATAATTTTCAAATAATATTGAATAATCCATAACTAAAAAGTAACCATGTTGAAAATCCATAAAATCTTGAGACATGGAAATGGTTAATGTATCATGTAATAATTGATCAATAATGTTGTCTATGTGATAATTACACCACTTTCACTCTTGTTTTCCTATTGACATCACTATCTCCCACCACCTATGGCTAGTTAACATCATCCAAAAATTAACAAACTATATAATTATAGACTGAGGAGTCCAAAGAAACTCAAAAATATGATAAATATTCTTTAATAAATCCACATCTTTCAGTGGTTAGTGCTTCATCAATGGGATGTGAAATTAATAATGGGAAACACCAAACCACAATACTTTTCTTGAACCATTATATCTTTCATTTCATGAAAAACACATGACCCTCACCAAGATACAAGGCTCAAGTAACCTGAACCACTACCTCTACATGTATTCAATCAGTTGGTGGGTTAGATGATGGGAAATAATATCCAACATCCTCCTTTAATCACACAAAAGTTATCCAATG
Organism: Viscum album; assembly: GCA_963277665.1. Lineage (NCBI taxonomy): Eukaryota > Viridiplantae > Streptophyta > Magnoliopsida > Santalales > Viscaceae > Viscum > Viscum album. Next base: position 572,303,086 of record OY728161.1, on the reverse strand, counting down.
TGGAATAATAATTTATAAATCAAACTAGATAAAATAAGAAACAATTGGAAACATAATTCATCAAATACAAAAAAAATATTTACCTAAACCTCTAAATAAGGTAGAAATAAATTAAAAATAAATCAAACACAATTTATACAACACCACCCCACCTCAATATCCATGCTTGGTCTACAATCCATGTATTACACCCTAGTGATGTGTAAAACCAAATCTCCAACATCCCATGGTGACCGAATATCTGTTATGTGGTATTTTGGTCATGCACCCCACTAAGAAGAAGATCCTAAAGCCCTAGAAATCATAGCTCATATCTATCTATAATTTTTAGAAATAAAAAGACCCAATGAAAATGAAAAACCATCTCGAATAGATTTTTATCATAGACTGGTTCTTTGTTCCATCCAATATGACACCTAACCTTGCTAATTACATGGTGTAAATGGTGTTCTCGTTCCCCATTGGTTAAAAACAACTCACCATTAGTCAAGGGACAAAATTCAAAGTGATTTTCCAATCACATTTACTGAAATCAACATCACCATCATATCATTAAAATCTTATTCTATTACATCATCCATAATAAAAGAAACATACACATGTTTTATTAGTTAAATCTATTGTCAACTAAATAAATGGGAATAAGAAATGGTGATCAAATAAAAGAGACACATATATCCTCATGACATATGGGGCAACCACATGTCATGTCACCACCATCACCATAATCAATATAATACTATAAATTGTATTCACATCCACTATTTGAGGTATTGTTTTATCTGTGTGAGATAAAATAAAGTCTATACACACACATTGGGTTTAGGTAGGTTTTGATGTAACATTAATAATTGGATCCCACCATGTGTTCCATTCATAACCATTACAATATAAATAAATGATGTATGATTTATAAAAAAAATAGTTTGAAAACATGCTAGACCTTTAAAAATATTTATATGGGAAACATGTAAAACAAGTAAGAAGTTATAAAAGTAAACATATGTATGGATACTATTTCATTATCTATTTGGAAGATGGTGGCATAAATTCTGTCATGAACCAGCCTGGGTCGACCCTCAACCGGTCACCCGAGTCGCTCCGCGGCAAGTCTCGAGGGGCGTTCCCGATCCCCCCGGGATGGAATCTAGTGTCGGGCATCAAGTTTTAAATGTTGGGAATGATTTAGCCCAAACAAACTAGGATCAAAACCAAAAAAACACCAAAAACAGAAATAAAATAAAAGTTATGTGACTAATGTACCTCCACGTGACCTCACAGGTCACCACCCAAACAAGGGACCAACCCCGCTCCAACACTGAACGACACAAAACAAGAAAATCTGAACAAAGGATCCTGCAACTAAAAACGTAAAGGATAGGCATGAGTAAAAAAAGTACACATCAGGTAAGCCCAACAACAAATCCCAAAGCACTTCCAGTAAATAAAGAATCTATAGATTCCATGTTTGAACTACAAAGTATAAAATTAAGCTTTCACATTGTTTCAATTGAAGGTCAAAACACGAGACATTACTCTTATTCTTTTTCAAAAGATGAATTCCTTTAATTGGTGCCAAATTCATTCTAAAAGAGAAGGAAGTGTCATTTTTTTCAAATTTTGCACAAAGAGAATAATTCATCTTCATTTGAAAACCATTTTCACAAGTATATCAGTATGATCTGTGAAGAACAACTTAAAGTAAACAAGAAAGGAACATCATGTAACCATGGGTGATCCTAAATATCCCTAGAAAACCCTTGGACGTACTCTGGTTCAGACTACCTGCCAACATCGTATTCCATAGTCAATAACCAGCTGGCCTCCCTAATAGCCAACCAGTGGCACATCCCTCCTAGCATGTCCACGACTCTAGGGGGTACTAACCTGTCTAATCAAGGCTAGCAAGCAACCATCACTCGATAATCTATAAGACATTCAGGAACCCATGGTGATTTTAATAACACTGTGTAAGTGGGAGTCCCTCACATGTGTGACTCACCTCACCGCACTTGGCAACCCCTTACACGGACACCGCTACACGACAATCCTTGAAGGTAAGTCCCCCTGTAGAGGTGCCCCATAAGTACTTATATATATATATATGTGTGTGTGTGTGTGTGTGTGTAGTCAGTTCACAATCAATAAAGTGCCAACCGAGCAGCCACATCATTACATTTAAACAATTTAATATCAAATCGTTACCAAAAGATATGACACGCGCCATCATGTTGAAAACCAGAAAACATACTTAGAAACCCATTTAAGGAAAACCAAACCACCACTGACAAATTCCAAAATCCAGCTCAAAGGCCAAACGGGACTTTAATCATTTTTTGAAGGAACGTTGTTTCTCAAATGAGATTCGAAATTTTATTCACGTGTCAAAGGAAAACATTTTTCAACAATAAAAGATCCACACCTGAAGTTTCAAAGAAACCCTTTTTAAAAGACAAACGAGCATTTTCTCTCATCAAAGATTTACAAGAACACCATTTCCCATAAACAATACATCTGCCATTTGACACACACCAAAACCATTTCCAATCACACTTCAACATGTCTTTCACATTTCAAAAAGAACTCATTTTGCCATATCACAAGAAAACCACAAAACTAAGTCAAAGAAAAATGCTTCCAGTGCAATGCAAGAATTTAAACAGATTTCATTTTCAGCAGGTCATCGCACTAAGCATAACTATTTAATGCTACTTTAAATTTACTGAAATTCAATAAAAAGACAAGGAATAGACAAATTCTAAAGTTAAAGGCAAGTGAAGTAAGAGAAAAACTACCTCAAGATGCATCTTGGACATGACAACACAATACACCTCGCACTGGTGCACAAGCACGTGCAAGATGATGGTCGCGGTGTCGTAGGGTTACCTCGCCAACCCACTGAGACAAACACACAATAACTAAGAACACATATCCACTGACTCTGAACAAACCAAACGAACAACCAACGCAAAGGAACCAGCTTGACATAACTTCACAACACAACTCACACCATCAACCTTATTTATTAAACCACTTTCAAAAAATTTATAAAACAATTCCAAAGAGAAACTCACAGCTTTACACACCCAAAATAAGTAATCAATGTGCCCAACTTAGAAAACAATATTAAATAACAGAACTAGGGTCGGCACAATGAAACACCACCAAGTGACGCAAAGAGTATTTTATATTAAGGACACGCCCCATTTCATGTAAACATGGTTCTTGAAAAACAACCACCCATAATAACCTTTTCAAGACATAAATCACATAACTAATAAGATCTAATAAATTAATACACAGTTGAAAACCAAAGTCGACACGTCCAAAAAGATTTTCTACTCATTAAAAACCCACTTTTTAACAAATACACTTCTTAATACCCTTGAAAACATAGTTCGCACCACAAAACTCAAGCTACTGCTCCTGAACAAGTTAATAGACTAACTGCAAAAATTTAACAAACACAAAAAGTTCACAGACCTAGCTGCGCAAAGACACATTAAATTGCAAACACAAACGAACTGCATGCATCAAGACTAATTAATAAATTAAATAAATTAAACAAGAAATAAGATTAATCAGATAAACCTTACAAGTGAAACCTCAACCATAAAGCAAACAAAAGAGATCCTAAGATGAAATGACCAACAAGATCAATAAATTAACAAGAGAGAAAAAGATGATAGATGTTATACCGGAGGGGGGGGAACGCCGGAAAGCTGTGCACTGGTAGGGGGCGATGTCGGCATGTTGCAGGGAATGGGGAGGGGAGGCGGCGGATCGCAAGGGGGGTGCGGGGTCTTCTGGAGCTGGTGAGGAGGTGCAAGCGCGGGGAGCGGGGTGGATGTCAGGATGGTGTGGGAGGAGGTGTGGCGGCCGGAAACCTGTGGGAGGGTAGGGTGCTGGGCGGAGCAGGGGTTAGGGAGGACGCCGGCGCGGAACGGGGGTCACGCGGGGGCGGCGAGCCAGCTCGGTGGGGGGAGATCGGGAAACCGGGAGTCGGGTGTGATGGAGGCCAGGGAGGCAGAGGGAGGTCGGGACGGCTGAAGGGAGTCGGGACGGCAGAGGAAGTCGCGCAGCGGCACTAGGGCAGAATGGGGTGGTTCTGCTCTCGTGGAGAGGGAAAAATGGAAGGGGGTGTTAGGGTTTCTATTTTTTTTTTATTTTATTATCATAATAATAATATTATTATTAATAATAATAATATTGAATAAGTAAATAAATAAAAATTAAATCTTAATAATAATAATAATACATCATAGAAATAAAACATTATAAAAATAATAATAATAATTATAACTATTTAATAGTAATAATTATATTAATTGTGAACATAAAAAAATTAATATTTAAACGTCAGGCGAACACATGGTCACCCGGGCCGAACGCACTGTCACCGCTAACGATGCGGTGGCCGCGCACCGGCGCGAAACCCGCCAACACAGTTAAACTTAGAAAAATTCAAACCCGGACCAAGAAAATATTTAAAACAAGAGCATCTGCGGTCGGGGTGTGACAACTCTCCCCACCACAGACTCTTTCTTCCCCTAGAAAGTTAGCAAGGTAAAATTCGAACAAGATTCAAGTCTATGACCAAACTGAACTAAAGGAACTGAAGAGAATTGAGAATCTCAGGATGACCTTACTCAACCCAGGTCACACCCGACCGATTCAAGAGAGAACGGAAGTCTGAGGTTGAGGGGAGAACACGAAGGGGTTCTCCCCACCACAAGAGCTCAACTTGTGCAGAACAATTAACCATCTAAATAGACAACCCTAGGAAAGGGGGGGTCGATGCGGGAACTCCAAACTGATTTAAACCAACTCTTATAGCACGAGTGAAAAACAACACCTTTTTCAAAACATTGAATCCTCAACCAAAGCCAACAACCTTCAATACTTGGGGAAACCCACGAAAAGACTTAACCCAAACATCGAGTCGAAAACAGGACCCACTGAAATCCACGAAACATAACCACATCTGACGAGCATTTCTAAACCAAATTCAACCCACCGAAGGGTCAAACACTCTTTTAAGAAAGACACACGATTCAGAATATCACATCCAAACAAACCAGACCGCTTGGATTATAGTAGAACAAGTCCATCAATCTTTATGGAAAAACAACACACTTACAATGATGTTAAAACTTTAATAACAGTAAAACAAATATGAGAATATTTTTAATTGTTCCACCGTCAACACAGAATACGAAACCCGTACCAAGGCTTCACACTCCTGGGAACTCCTGACTGTGCGCGAGCTTCACCCCGAGACCTGTGGCTGGGGCTCTGATGACTGAAGCATCTCCTGCCTCACAGTCAGGTACTAACACTCTCCAATCGCAGCGTCCTCTTCAAGCGGCGCTTCCTGAAAAACCTCTCAAAATGACCCAGACAGCCGCAACGATAACACGTCTTCGGAGGGTTGTGGTAGGATGACTTCAAATGTCTGAAATGACCACACGAATAGCATACCACTGAATGATCTGACGAACCAGGAGATGGGACCAAAGGAGATAACTCCTTAGGGACAGGTTTCTCTGGCATCCTTTCCTCGCCAGATGGATAAACCCCACGAACAACTCGGTAGGCTGGATTGCCAACCACCTATGCTCCGGGAACAAACTCAGCTAAAAATCCTTCCTCTACCAGCTTCTCGAAACGATGGTATTTAAGAGGGAGGACCCGCTCCTTGATTTCTGGATGGATACCCCCGGTAAAAAGAGAGGCCTTTATGATCTCATGAGACTCCACCTCATGGGAAAAGGCAATCAGTTCCTTGAAATGGTAAACATATGCCTTCACTGTCTGTTGACCTTGTTGAATATGCATGAGCTCTCCCTTTTTCTTTTCCTTCACTTCTTCAGGTATAAATCCTTGGACGAAGATGGTTTTAAAGACATCCAATGTCATTCCGACTTGCGTTGATGGTGGGGCTACCACCTTCCACTGGTCTAGAGCTGGACCTTCAAACAATCCCATAACAGCATGAACCCTAACAGTCTCAGGAGTTCCCAATGTTCTAAAGATACTCTCATCTTCTTCAAGCCACTCTACTGCTTCTAATGGGCCTCGATCACCACGAAGAATAGACAAAGTCTGAGAAAGACTAGAAACTGGGCATGACTCATTAGAAACTTTGGGGATCTTTCTGGGCGACATTCTCTGAACAACATAAAAACACAAAGACAAAAATCAGTATCTAATCAAATCTTAATCAAAAGGACAATCACATACCAACAACTAGCTCACATGCCAAAAATCAACTTTCCAAAAATCACCATTTCATTTCAAGACTACTTCCAAACACAAAACCCACTTTCTGAAAAAAAATCCAATTTCCAAAATCATTTCCCTCTTTCAAAAATCATCTTAGAAAGACAAGGTCAAACCTTTGGTTTCAAATAAACACCCATAGCATCTCATGAATCGTCGCATGTGTGTCCATCCAATCCACTCACATCATCCACAAACCAGTGCCTCTCATGCACTTTTCGCACAAACTCGCACACATGCGATCATTCATAAGGAAAACCAAGGGTCACACCCAAATCATTTCCCTACCAATTCCAAGAAAACACCCAGTTTTGAAACCAGAACACTTTTAATTTTAAAAATACCGTTTACCAGTTTAAACCCATTTTAAATAAAACACTTCCATTTCAAAATTAAACATTAATTTTCAAAAACACGACCACACCAACCAGAACCAAATGTAGTAAAACTTACAAAGAATCATCTGAATGAAGAACTAGTAGTTACGCTTAACTCGACGACATGGTAGTGTGCCACGCCCCAAGTTGGCATCAACAGCTATGAGGAACTTAAATAGTGTACTCGGACTCCACATGGGTCCCTACTCCATGTGAAATCATGACGTGACATTGGCTCGTCCCATTTTTCATTCCTCAATCCAAAACGAGGTCAAAAGACACAACTTCCGGACTACCCCTGGTAAATCGAGGATCAGCGCGAGCAGGAGTTCACGACGCTCTTGCCACACCTACCTCTCGAGTTCGGATAGTTCTAATCTCCCTCTACCAGACAACCCAAATAATAAGAACCTTCCTCTGATACCATTTTGTCATGAACCAGCCCGGGTCGACCCTGAACCGGTCACCCGAGCCGGTCCGTGGAAAGTCCCGAGGGGTGTTCCTAATCCCCCTGGGATGGAAACTAGTGTCGGGCATCAAGTTTTAAACGTTGGGAACAATTTAGCCCAAACAAACCAAGATCAAAACCCAAAAAAACACCAACAACAGAAATAAAATAAAATCTACGTGACTAACGTACCTCCACGTGACCTTGCAGGTCACCACCCAAACAAGGGACCAACCCCACTCCAACACTGAACGGGAAAAAACAAGAAAATATAAACAAAATATCCAGCAACAGAAAAGGTAAAGGATAGGTGTGAGTACAAAAAGTACTCAGCAGGTGAGCCAACAACAAATCCCAAAGCACTGCCAGAAAATAAAGAATCTATAGATTCAAGGTTTGAACTACAAAGTATAAAAGTAAGCTTTCACAATGTTTCAATTGAAGGTCAAAACCCGAGACATTACTCTTATTATTTTTCGAAAGTTTAATTCCTTTCATTGGTGCCAAATTCATTCTAAAAGAGAAGGAAGTGTCATTTTTTTCAAATTTTTCACAAAGATAATAATGCATCTTCATTTGAAAACCATTTTCACAAGTATATCAGTATGAGCTGTGAAGAACAACTGAAAGTAAACAAGCAAGGAACATCAAGTAACCATGGGTGATCCTAAACATCCCTAGAAAAATCATGGACGTACTCGGGTTCAAACTACATGCCGGTATGGTATTCCATAGTCAGTAACCAGTTGGCCGCACTAATAGCCAACCAGTGGCACATCCCTCCTGGCCTGTCCACGACTCCAGGGGGTACTAACCCATCTAATCAGGGCTAGCAAGCAACCGTCACTAGATAATCTATAAGACGTCCAGGAACCCATGGTGATTTTGATAACACTGTGTAAGTAGGAGGCCCTCGCACGCGTGACTCACCTCACCGCACTTGCCAACCCCTTACATGGACACCGCTACACGAAAATCCTCGTAAGGAAGTCCCCCTGTAGAGGTTCCCCATAAGTACGTATATATATATATATATATATATATATATATATGTAGTGAGTTCACAATCAATAAAGTTCCAATCGGGCCGCCACATCATTACATTTAAACCATTTAATATCAAAGAATTACTAAAAGATATGACACACGCTATCATGTTGAAAACCAGAAAAACATACTTAGAAACCCATTTAAGGAAAACCAAACCACCACTGACAAATTCCAAAATCCAGCTCAAAGGCCAAACGAGCCTTTCATCATTTTTTGAAGGAACGTTGTTTCTCAAATGAAATCCAAAATTTTATTCACGTGTCAAAAGAAAGCATTTTCCAACAATAAAAGATTCCCACCTGAAGTTTCAAAAAAACCAGTTTAAAAGACAAACGAGCATTTTCTCTCTTCAAAGATTTACAAGAACACCATTTTCCATAAACAATACACCTGCCATTTTACACACACCAAAACTATTTCCAATCACACTTCAACATGTCTTGCACATTTCAAAAAGAACTCATTTAGCCATATCACAAGAAAACCACAAAACTAAGTCCAAGAAAAATGCTTCCAGTGCAATGCAAGAATTTAAACAGATTTCATTTTAAGAAGGTCACCGCACTAAGCATAACTATTTAATGCTACTTTAGATTTACTAAAATTCAATAAAAATACAAGGAATGGATAAATTCTAAAGTTAAAGGCAAGTGCAGTGGGAGAAAACCTACCTCAAGACATAGCTCGGACACGACGACACAATACACCTCGCACTGGCGCACAAGCACGCGCAAACCGATGGTCATGGTGTCGTTGGGTTACCTCGCCAACATGATAAGACAAACACACAATAACTAAGAACACATAGCCACTGACTCTGAACAAACCAAACGAAAAACCAATGCAAAGGAACCAGCTCGACATAACTTCAAAACACAACTCGCACCATCAACATTATTTATTAAACCACTTTCAAAAAAATTATAAAACAATTCCGAAGAGAAACTCATGGATTTACACACCAAAAATAAATAATCAATCTGCCCAACTTAGAAAACAATATTAAATAACAGAACTAGGTTCAGCACAATGAAACACCACCAAGTGATGCAAAGAGGATTTTATATTAAAAACATGCCCCATTTCATGTAAACATGGTTCCTGAAAAACAACCGCCCATAATAACCTTATCAAGACATAAGTCACATAACTAATACGATCTCATAAATTTCTACACAGTTGAAAACCAAAGTCGACACGTCCAAAAAGATTTGATACTCATTAAAAAACTACTTTTTAACAAATACACTTCTTAATACCCTTGAAAAAATAGTTCGCACCACAAAACTCAAGCCACTGCTCCTCCACAAGTTAATAGACTAACTGCAAAAATTTAACAAACACAAAAAGTTCATAGACCCAGCAGAGCAAAGACACTTTAAATTTCAAACACAAACGAACTGCACACATCAATACTAATTAATAAATTAAATAAATAAATTAAACAAGGACCAAGATTAATCAGATAAACCTTACACGCGGAACCTCAACCATAATCCAAAGAAACGAGATCATAAGCTGAAACACCCAACAAGATCAATAAATTAACAATAGAGAAAAAGAGGATATATGTTATACCGGAGGGGGGGGGAATGCCGGAAAGTTGTGCACTGGTAGGGGCGATGCCGGCAGGTTGCAGGGAACGGGGAGGGGAGGCGGCGGGTCTCAAGGGGGGTACGGGTTCTGCTGGAGACGGTGAGGAGGTGCAAGAGTGGGGAGCGGGGCGGCTGCCGGGATGGTGCGGGAGGAGGGGAGGCGGTCGGAAACCGGTGGGAGGGCAGGGTGTCGGGCGGAGCGGGGTGCGGGATGACACTGGCGTGGAATGGGGGTCGCACGGGGGCGGCGAGCCGGCGCGGTCGGAGGGAAACTGGGACACCGCGAGTCGGGCGCGACGGAGGCCGAGGGGGTGGAGGGAGGCCGGGACGGCCAAAGGGAGTCAGGACGGAGGAGGAAGCCGCGCAGCGAAACTAGGGCAGAAAGGGGGGGGGGGGGTTCTTCTCGCGTGGAGAGGGCAAAACAGAAGGGGGTTTTAGGGTTTCTATTTTTTTCATTTTATAATAATAATAATAATAATAATAATAATAATAATAATAATAATGAGATTGAATAAGTAAACAAATAAAAATTAAATCTTAATAATAATAATAAAACATCATAGAAATAAAACTTTATAAAAATAATAATAATATTTATAACTGTTTAATACTAATAATTATATTAATTGTGAACATAAAAAAAATTAATATTTAAAAGTCGGGCGAACACGCGGTCACCCAGGCCGAATGCACCGTCACCGCTAACGATGCGGTGACCGCGCACTGGTGCGAAACCCGCCAACATAGTTAAACATAGAAAAATTCAAACTGGGACCAATAAAAGATTAAAAACAAGAGCATCTACGGTCAGGGTGTGACAGATTCTTTCATCCTATACTTCACACTGTACCACATTTCTCATGGTTGGACAACAATATTAAGGTTTCTTGGGGTTATAGGGCGAAACATGCCCATACTTCAGTGCTCAAAGTCCCATGATACAAATTGTAATGAATTATGGATATTAAAACTCACTCTGTAATGGATGAGCGATGAAACTAATATTCCACAATAGTAGTAAAAATTCATAGTAGCATCACGTGTCAATACATTTTAGCATCTCATATATTAGAGACAATTGTACCATAGCTCTGAAGAATTAAAACCATAAGTCATAGTAACAACTTGGATATGTATTTATATGAAAATGAACATAGTGGAACTTATGTGTGGTTTATGGATCTATTTTTTTGTCATACTTTATGAGCTAATGAGATTTTTTATCTTTAAATATTATCTTTACACTGTATTTATGATATCAATTATTGTAATTTTATTCCCATTAGTTAATGTATGGTTAATTTCATGAATATGTAATTCATTATGTTATTTTGTTATTTATCTCATTATTTTGATTTTCTATTTTACTTATTTGTGATTTATTTATTATTTTATGATCTATGAGTTTATGCAATAACATAATCAAGATGGGAGAGCCAATGTATCTATGATAAAAGGGACCATAGATCCGCATTCTCTCAATGAGAAAACTATAAACATATTAATCCACATGTATAATCCCCAAAACAATACAATATAATTTAAATTAGTTAATGTGATATTTTTCTACTTCTAGGTAGGACATCTCAAAAACATGCTACGTAGTATATTTTACTTCTCCTAGTCTATCCATCCTAGTGCCTAGGATTCCCATGTGCTTCCCTAATTTTCTCATGCAATTAGAACCATATTATATTTCATAATACAATAAAAAATTCCAATGCACACCATTTCCATCCAATCAAAAATGGGGACACAAATTTATAAATATCACAAAAAACTATATGATTTAAAAACACCATTATAACAAACAAAATACATTTTACAGGTCATAGTAAAATTTAGAAAGAATGTTACATTTTGAAAAAATTGTAAAACATGGAAACACATAAGGATACCCTTCAAACACCAATAATTCCTTGAAAAACATATCCTAATAAGAGATGATATCCTATATAAAAAATAATAAATGATAAAAATCAATTTTCAAACCATAAAATTCATAATTTGACAAACCTAAGTCATTGTATACAATTTTTTGGAGGAAACATAGAAAATAATTGAAAAAAATAAAGGGATATGAGATGTTTACGTGATGTTTCCTTAGACGATTTATGCCAATAAAACAAAAGAAATATTGATAAGAGGTATGGGTAGAAGTGGAATGATAATCCTGGATATAGGATGGTGAGGAATGTGGAAAATTTTGGGTGGAAGGGGATGAATTAGTCAAGGGTTATTTTATGAATTTTATAAATTTTATAAACTAGGAATATTTCATGATATACCAAACCATGTAATAACTATGTGGGTGCCCAGATTCCACTTCCATAGAAACCCAATGTTTTATAGGAATGGTGAATGTTATTATATAACATTTTACCTACCATTCAACATGATATATTTCCCTAAAAACACCAACAGTCAATGAAAAACAGCTATAAAGGATATATTCAAATATTGGTAAAAAAATTAAAAATAAATACATAATAATGGAATTGTGTGTAGATAGTAGTGTTACCATAGTTTATTTTCGATTGATACACCACTTGGAAGTATAATTAATATTTTTTGAAACATTAACATGGTTTATACTGGTGATAGTTTATGGGAATCAGTTGGATTTATTAATCCTGGATGTGGTGGTATTTAAACATCATCATTAGGATGGAGTGGTTGATACATTTTTATGTTTGAATAAATTGTTATATGAGGCATGAAATTTTTATCTTCCATAAGTGATAGGATTATGTCATTACATATGATAATTTCGGTTATTTACACCCAACAAAAAATATAATTTTTGATTTCCATATCTTATGTATACTCAATTTAGAATGATTTATATATTACAAAATAGTGTTTAAATTTTACATTTACAATTAAAATCATAAATTCAATAAATAATTTATCTGATCAAAAGGTTATAATAGTTCCTAGAATATAATGAGAACATTCATATATTATGGAAGTAATCATAAACATAAGACCTATGGTCTAGAAAAATCATACCGGCTAGTCACAAAAGATTTCTCACCATCAGGTGATAAGGGATCATAAGAATTAAGGCTTATTCTCATGAAGTTCCCACATTTGTATATTTAGTGGATTATATCCTGAGGAACGACCTGCCAATAATAAAACTGCATGTATTAGGTATCATTGGAAGTTTCATTCTAGGAAAAAATGTATTGTAGCAGGACTATAGATTATTAAAATTGTATACTATTTGAACAGAAACATTGATGCAAGGAAAATACAAAAACCTTAAGGAAATATAGAGATAGCCAGAGTGGGTTCATCGTTAATGGAATGACATTGATAGACTAATCATGATATAATATGTATCTTATAAAAGGAATTTATATCTCAGTCCAATTTAATATAGATGGTAGTACCTTTCTTAAATGAATATCCAGTGTAAAAGATTGTATGCTCATTTACTAAGATTAATTAAAAATAATGAATGAATGGGTGATGACATATGGTCTGCATCTTGAATTATGATATTTCAAATTATAAATAGATTATATTACTAGGAATATTTTCATATGTAAGGATTTCATTGGTATAATTATATCAAAACTCATTAAGGGATTTAATGGGTTACTAAAGTCATCTCCCAGTATATGAATATTATGAAATTCTATTGAGATAAATGAGCCATGGATAAACCACTTAGAATATTCAATCTTCTATCATATTCTAATGAATATGATTTTAATGATGGAAGATTAAACAATCCATATCTTTAATAAACATCATTTCATGATTTATCACGTAAAAACAAACTTAATACAACCCATAAGACCATGAAGAATAATGTATTTATGAAATTTGGACATATAAAATCATATTCATACATTGATAAAAATTCATTGTTGAAAATTCCTTATCAATATTTTAAAATTCCATAACTATTAAAGCTTTTATGGATAATCTAGGGTCATACATATGAAAAGGGTGATCTATAAATCCCCGTAAAGGAATAAACAATGTATAAAATGATAAAAATATTAATTTTTGTTAAATAGGTATTTCAATTTTACATAACTGCGGTGATACTCAGAAATATGAAAAATAAAGCATCATATACAATGGAAACATATTAGAAACATAGGATTATTTGAACAACATTAAATATGAAATCATAAACATATGCCAAGTTTAACTGCCAAGTCATCAAAAAATGGTGTAAAAGTGACAAAATATATTAGGTTTATAGTCTAATCCCATAGATTATATATCATGAGAGTAAATCATTATCCAATTAATAAGATAACTATATGATTCGGGTGCACCTATCACTTTCAAATAATATACATGTATAAGTCTTCCATTTTGATAATTTAATATAAGATCATATTTCATAAAATTTAATCCTAAATATTATGATGTTTGAAATATATAAATGGAATTACCCAATCATATAAGTATTTTTATATCTATTTGAAAACCCATTAGTGGAAATGGTGATGTTATTAATAATACAATGGTTTGGAAAGGAAAAATCAAAGGATACTTTTTGTGGCATAACAATGGTACATAATGAATCATGGGGGGGATTAATGATAGTGAAGGGGTCTCTCTAACATAGAAATAATTAATGTAGTAATAGGTGTTTGTAAGAACATATCCATCTGGATAAATTAGTAATAAAAATTCATAAGACAAAATGGTAGATCAAATACATGTTTTGAATTAAAAAATCGCATAAGAATTCTGACATCATAATGGGGGTACATAATGAATAATGTGAGGTATTTATTATAGTTCAAGAGGTCTCTCATCACATGTACAAAATAGTTTTATTGAAATGGGATCTATAAAATAATATCCCATAAATAAGAATTTGAAAAAAAATCATTACATAATGATGGTGATTAAATAAATATGGGAACAAGAGGATCCCTTAACTTATTTATGGGATATTATTTTATAGATCCCATTTCAATAAAACTATTTTGTACATGTGATGAGAACTTGATAGGGTGTCTTCAAAATCATGGGAACTGATTATTAAATGATTGGGGAAACATGGGTATAATGAAAAATCCCCGCAGACATTTTGTTTTTTCAGGGTTAAAATTAGTATCCACAAAATAAAATCTATGGATTGAAAAGGGCTTGTGTATCAAGGAAACTAGGTAAATAATACATCATAGTGATTGTGATATAAAACATCATTATGTCGTTCTCCATAGTGGGATCAAAAATTCCATTGAGATCCTACAATATCATAGGATAAAGTATGGAATTGATAAAATTAGATGATGAAATGAATATCCTAGAATGGAAATAAACATGAAATTAAAACGATATGTCTGAGTGAATGTTAGAACATGATATTCTAAAAGATATGACACATGAATTATCATATGGATGTTTATCATGAAAATCATGGTATCATAAGAACATGGATTCATAGAAAATGAAGGAAAGAATATAACAT
The DNA here is from genome assembly GCA_963277665.1 of Viscum album. NCBI lineage: Eukaryota > Viridiplantae > Streptophyta > Magnoliopsida > Santalales > Viscaceae > Viscum > Viscum album. Next base: position 572,287,882 of record OY728161.1, on the reverse strand, counting down.
GAAATAAACAGGAGTCAGTTCAAATATCCTAAAAAATATCACATACTGGACAAAGTCCCATAATCAATTACTTTGACTCCTTAATCTGATACATGATTGCTCACAAGACTAATTCTTTACCCAATTCATTGGTTCCCAATTTAGGTGCACCCATAATAACATGTTCCCTATAAATATGTTCCATAAAATGAAAAACAATCATAAGTCATAACATATGAATTACCCATGGAATGAAAATTTGAATCATAAACATTCATTATATCATAATTAATGGAAGAATCATAACAATGGCCATTGGGAAATTATCGTAAGTCGTGGATTAGCACATAAAAGGAAGATATAATTAGATTGTTATATGTGTATCAAAAATATTCATTGAATATATAGTAAATTAAAAACATAAATATTTATTCTCATTGTTGAATAGAAATTCCATAATATTATTAAAGACCACCTAGTGGAAAATAGCCCTTACACATAAAAAATCCCTTTTCAGAAATAATAAAAATTTTAAATGTATTTTCTAAGTAATATTATTTTAAGAAATATAATCATATAAAATTATAAATTATGATTCATATAAAATAATATATAAGATGGTGGGTAGTTCTATATATTCCATACACATTAAGATAAATTTTTCTTTCAAAATTTTAAAAAATGACAAAGAAACATTTATTAGAAAACTACTTGAAAATAACTTTAGTTTTTTTTAATTGTAAATAATTGTCAAAAATATTCATTAATTAATCATTTTTATTATTTGTAAAATATTTTTTAAGTCATATTTTTGAAGACACTGTTCTAGAAGAAAATGGTTTTTAACAAAATAGGTAAATGAAGTCGGGTATTCATAAAATAATGTTCTCAATGATTTTATGTAAAAAAGAGATTGGAAGATGAAATGTTACATTAAAACATGTTTTATAACCCTATAATGAGAATATTTAAATGTTTTATTAGACCATTATTAAATAATTTCTTTCACTGAAAATTCAAGCTTAAGAAATCTTGATTAAAATGAGATTAAATTATAAACCCTTACCGGTTTGGTATCTTTTTAATGATAACATGAAATGATTTGTGTAGATCAATTATGACATAAAGAATCATGATATGGTAATGATTCAAGAAATAGTATATAAATATTATTTCTATTAAAAATTTAAATGAACATTGTTGCATAAAAACATGTGTCTCAAAGAATAATGATTTGATACATAGCCCTTACAATGTTTGTATCATTTTTTTAGATTTAATCAGCGCAATTATTGTGTGTAATAAATCATTATAAACAAAAATAAAATTTTGAATAAAAAATCGATGAATAAAAATTCACTTCATACATTATATTGGGATAATATAAATAATAAAGTAGATGTATAACCTAATGAATGGATATTCAGTTAAGAAGCCCCTTATCTCCCACTTCCCTTTTAATTGAGTATTATTAAACATTTTTTATAATAATTGTAAACATGTTAATAAATTATACAAGAACCATAATAATATATATACTATCAAGAATTATCTTTTTATAAATTCTAATTACTTTTGAGTTAATAGTCATTCATTATCACCACTATTTATATGGTTAATTTCCTTGTTTTATCATGCATGTTTTTTAATGAATGTTCCAGATCCTCAACATTGGATATAGTATCAAAAAATATATAATAAAATTATTGTTTTACATATCAAATTTTAGAAACATTTTCTTTTATAATACTTCTAAAATTTCTAACCTGGGGAATGAATCACATTTTATCATGGAGATGGTTGGTCATACGCAGTCACGACGTACATTTTTATAAAAAAATGGTGAAAGGGTGAGATATTGTATGGTAGATTAATTTTATATAATCAATATAATTTCATTTATATCACATATATTCATTAAATAACCCATTATTACCTTCCATTATAATTATTAGAGAAAAATGAATAACAGTGCTTTGTGTGGTGGTATTCTACCATACGCACGAGCAATGTAATAGTATTCTCTACAGAATGGAAAGGTAGAAGGATTATGTGATATTATAATTATATAAGTATTATAATATAATAATTATAATATATATTCATTATATAAAAAATTAAATCCATCCATGAGAAGTTGTGATGGAAAATGCTTTATGTTGGTTCGTGAGGCGGTATTCTACCATATACATGATCGAGAGTTTTGTTTCACATTTATGGGGGTGTATATGGTATTATGTCATGATTATAACATAAAATAATTTCCATATATTTAATATAATGATTTTAAATTTTCCGGATGGATTAATTGGATTTTGATTAGGGCTATGATGAAATAAAACAAAAACGCACTTTAAGAATTTTTTATCTTTTTTAGAGAACACCTCTATGTGTATACCTTAAGCCATCATATATTTTCATTTTGAAAAAAAAGTAATCCAAGATGAGTAAAGGGAAGTTTTAATATAATTATTTCAATAATTTGATGCACACATGGGTTTTGTAATTGGAAATAAAGAGGAGAGTCAGTGGCCTTTTAGAACTAGGTTATCTGATACAATTGATATGATTGAAAAGACTAAGACGTACCCACAATTTTACACATGAATAAGGCTTATGAAAAGATAATATCACAACCTTATATGTTATAAGGTAGCAATATTCCATTAACTGTTAAATTATACATGTTTTGTGAACAATTTTACAATTATATTTTTAGTTTAACCACTAGACAACAAATTTATTCTTTATTTAGGAAAATAATTTTTACTAATGACAATATTAATTGTGGGAAAATATTAATGAAACCATGTAAAATAATATAAATTATAATACCTGTTAATTTTTAATCAATTTTTAGAAATTAATTTCATAGATGCGGAAGAATTGAATTTAATATTAGACCTATAAATGTGTCAAAAAAATTGGTTTTGAAAACCAAAACATTCAAAATTTGAGAAAGATGTTTATATATAAATTCAACTTGGAATCGATCCCAATTACATAAATTTCTAATTATTTACAATAATAGAACAAATAATACATTAAATTATATTAAATAATAGTTATATTTGTAAATAATTTAAATTAAAATGTTGGTTTTAATATAAATCAGAATTTTTCTCTATTCATGAAAAATTAAAAATTTCAAAAAAAAATTATGTAAATTAACCAAATGATAATTTGGAAATCAGGATTTCATATTTTATAAAATATTTTTATTATTGGTAAAAACATAATATAAAATTATGTGTGAAAATAGTGAATAAACCAACATTTGGGAGACATAGTTTTTCAAAAAACATTTCATTATCATTATTAGGATTCTTATTTAACTAATAAACAATATATAACAATTGAATCTAATTTTTATGTGTGAAAACCATATATTTTTTATAATTTAGTTATTACTATTCACATTCCCCAATTTTTTATAGAGGTTTTTTATGTTATAGTTCATTTATTCTGAGGATAGTGTGTACCAAAATCCATGAAAGTGATTGAATAAATTTAAAAATTAATATATCGTAAGGTATAAGGGTATTATATTATCTTCTAATAATTGATTTGTGTGACATACATGTTATTAAACATGATTTTCCTCTTATAATATTAGGGTTTCAATTACTACCCCCATTAATAAATTGCATCCACATTATTTAATCATAATTGTGGAAATCAACAGATTCACATTTCCAAATACCATTCTTAAAATTCATAAATATGAGAAGGGTTAATGAAGTATCCTAGTGGTACAAGAGAAATAGAATTATGAAGGTCATACTGAATAATTACATAACAAAGATTACAAATAAAAAAACATTGGTGGATAGTGATTATATGTAGATGGAAGAAAATAATAAATAATTATGGATAATGGAATAGGTTTTTAATCATAAGATATAGAAATATCAAGATAATGACAAAAATCAGAAATCTATAAATATATTATTGATTAACTGGACATATGATTAATTGGATATAAAGTTAATATGATAAAATTTTAATTTCATGATCCTTTTAATAGTGTTGAGTAATTTTTTTACTCTAAATATAGAGAAAACTAGAAAATATAATTTCCTAATATCTTATTATTTTGTAAACACAATTTCATCCTTTGGATATTTTTTAATCAATTTCCACTTCTTCCCTTACTCCATTAAATGAATTTTTATTTTTTATGACTAAAGCACTAAAATTAACTTTTAATGGATTATATGATCATAAAGAAGAAGAAATATGTAACCCTTGTCCATAAAAAACCAAAATAGTTATCTCAAATTATCTAATGATTTAATCTGTAATATTAAAATAGTAACTCAAAAAATTAATCCTAAAATATTCCATAAGTTTTTTCCATCAATTTGACTAAGTGAAACCAGTGACTTTTTAATTGGAAAATCATGTATCACTCTATTAGGTGTTGTACCCTTATCCCCATTTGGTTGCGGATTCACCCCATGACCATACTAGATGAAATGGATTTTCACCTGACATGCATGAGGTAATTTTTTTAAAAATCATATTAATATTATTATCATAATGCAACTAAAATTGTAATAACTAAAAATTACATTACAAAAAAAGATCACATAAACAATAAAGTCAACACATAAATTTAAACATATACCAAAAAATGTAAAGTAATTCCTCCTTAAATAAATTTTTCAATAAATCATATACTAAACCAAATGGTTTTATTTATATAAATGTCTCCAAATATATACCTAATATTAGAAAACTACGATAACATAAAACATTAGAAGGGGTGTCTATTACTTTGAACATATAATCAACCTTGGACTCATAATTACATGATAAAATTCATAACTCGTATATTTTTTATTATTGATTACACATTTTGCTACAAAATTAACATGATACATATATGTTTCAGGATCAATATAGTCATGAATTTTGTTGATAAAACAATTATAAAAAATAATTATCAAATACTAATATATAAATACATCAATAATTGTAGTTATTTATAAAATATCCTTCAGGATTTTATTATCTTATTCTTTAGTACATAATTCATTTCATATATCATTTTAGTATCATCATCATCGATAGTAAAACCATTATTTACAAAACCTTCCTAATTATATTTATAATATTTCCCATAATGATATTGATTTTAATAACTCTCATACATTATAAAACTAAAAAATTTAGTAGTTCATGATAACTAAAGGATAAAATTATTTTCATACATTTTGTAATTAGACTTTTCATTTCTCCATAAAAATTTCATTCTTTGTTTCCTTATTGTACACACAAAAAACATCTTCTGGTACCTATAAGACATTCCGTATAGTGATTCTTCCCACATTTTTAATATACAAGAATCAAAATCTCCACTCCTCATTAATATCCATAAAAATATCTCTCAATTAACTATATACTTATCTTCATTGGTGAGTATTATAACCATTTATGGTTCATGTTATGAATTACATTTCATGATAATTTATTAGGAATTTTTAAATATTTTTCACTATATGCTTCATACCAATTATCTTCTCATCAATAATTTTTTCATAAAATTTATCATTAAAATTATATATATTCATTTTTTATCCATTGTATAAAACTAAAAATCATAGCATGAGAAACAATAATAATTATGGGGGGAAAATATAATCCTACTGACTCATTTATAGGATGTATAAAATGGTAATATATGGTTTTCAATAAATGGATAATTTGGATAACATTAGGTCATTGATTCAACTATTTATTACATTCATAATTATTAATAATGAGTTTTTGAATTTACAATACATATCCCATGGGAACGTCAAACGATGTTTACAGTAAGGCGTATTGTTTTGTACCAGGTAATGACGTGTCAAGACTAACCCTTCTTTTTTAGAGTTAATACATCTATTCACATTAGTTATGGAACACAATCCAATGGTAGTATCCAAAATGGATGCAATTTCATGGAAACTATTCAGTCTATACCTATCTATCAGTAGAAAATATTTTTTCATTCATAGCATTATCCTATACATATCATTTAGAATTACACCTAGTGTTCTAACTAATGTATTATTATCCTATAGTCAAATTTTATCTAAACCATTATTATGATTCCAAAAACAATTAACACAATCCTCTAACACATTGTTTTTCATGAATTCTGAATTAAATATCCTTTAAAAATACTAATTACCATAAAAGACTACTTTCTTTCATAAACTATCTACATAATACAATATAGTGAGACTAGATCAAGACCCCTTTATTTTATTATCCATAGTGAGATCACAATTTTATTTTAGCTCTTAAAATTTCATATGATAACCTAGGGAATACATAGAGGAAATGGGTGAGTAAAAATTCCTTGTTAGGGAATAAACATGACAAGGAGATATATCTGGGGAATCCAAGTTATAACTGGCTACCACAAATTGAAGACAAATGAGTAATAATATATAATCATAATATCAATTACCTGGAATCATAGAAATGTTGTATAAATATATAACATGTAATAAATATTAGTTAAAGATAACATCACTGAAAATTTATATGGTTGATAGATTCTTATATCGAATTAGGTTCTCTCACTAATCTTATGCATTATTCATCATGAATCTAATGCTTTACCCAATTCATTAGAGAACTATCTGGGAACACCCATTATGAAATTCCCATGGTCAATATATAAAAAATAAATTAAATTAATCATAGTTCGTAACTTATTAATTTCACATGAAAATAAATTCAGTTTCTTAATCTTACTTCGTAACATAATTTAAGGAAATTTCATAATGAAGGAATCAGAGATATGATGATAAGATATGTATTACAACTCCAAATTTTGATACAATAAGCTAAAAATATATTTAAGAGACATATATTTTGAATATTTAGGAAAACAAATCCCGAAATTTTTCATCATTGATGAATAAAAATATTATATCACAATTAAAGACATTTATGTTGAAATAGTCCTTTATACATTAAAAACCACTTTTCAAAATAATAAATTCACAATGTATTGTTGTAAGATTTTTCATTTAAAATAACCCTTGAATAATTCAATGTAATATTCAATGAAAATAATTTCCATGAAGATGGGAAGTAATATACATTCTATAAATGTTGAAAAAATATTCCTTTCATATTTTCGGTAAAATCCAAATGAACATTGTTTGGCATAACACACAAATATTCCATTAATTTTTTATGTAAAATTTTAAAAAATTGGTAATTATTTAATTAATAAATCATTTTTATTATTTTATTATTTTCTTTATATTTTTCTAATTTTTTTAATAAAAATTATTTCTTTAGAAGGGAGTAATGAAGTCATATTTTCATAAAAACAGTTTCTCAATAATTTTAACTCCTATAGAGTGAATAAATGTAATATTACGTTAAAAATAGGAATAAATATATAAGAATAAAATTTAAAGGTTTTATGAGACAATTATAGAATTACATCCTTTAATTTAAACTCGTGCATATGCATATTCTGATTATAATTAAATTAAACATAAATTGTTACCACTTTGATAACATTTGAGGCATAAAATCTCTTGAAACAAGTAGATGAATAATAACATGAAATATCAACAATTTGGAATTATTCGTGATATATTATTTAAAGGGGTGTTATGTAGACCATTTTAAATTATTTGTGTGTATAAAACAACATGTGTCTCAATGAATGAAATATTTAGATGAAACCCTTAAAAAGTTTATATAGTTGAATAGATAGTTAGTAAAATGTATAATTATTTGTAAACAAAGTTTTTTCACCAAAATAAAATTTTACATATGTCCTAAATAAATCAAAATTCATTTCATACATAATCTTGGCATAATACAATCAATAAAATAGATATATAACCAAATGACTGAAAATTGAGGTAAGAAACCCCTTACCTAACACTTCCCTTTTTGTTATACTCTCTTTAACCACATGTATAGTTGTTTGGTACATGTTATTAACTTAAAAAAAATCCACATTAATATAAATAATATAATTTATTATCCTGTTAAAAATCAATATTAAATATTCGTTAGTAATAATTTCTTATGAACAATGTTTTAAGTGTTAATTTCATTGATTTAACATGTATTTTTTGGCATGATGGTTCCAGATATTGAACATAGGATATATGTCTGTCACATATAAAATGATATTAATTTTGAAAATATCATTTTTGTTCATTATATTCCTCATTATAATAATTATTTTATTTTTTTCATTAAGAATGAATCAAATCGCTCCATAAATAATGTATGTTGTATACATGCTCGAGAGACAATATGATTTCTACCACTTCTAAAAGGGAGAGGAAGAAGATGAAATATTAATTTTTAAAATAATTATAATTTCATACATATAAAATATATTCCTTAAATGTATTATTGATTAACTTCCATGTAAATCATTTTTGAAAAATGAATCATTTCATTTCACGAGGTTGTTTCCCATCGTACACACTAGAAATGTAATCATATTCTCCATAGAATGGAATGTAATAAGGTTTATGTGATATTATATTTTAATTGGTATTAATATATCATAAATATAAATTTTATCAATTATATACTTCATTATATTCATTCTTTCGATTGGATGATGCAAAACGAGTTTCACTGGTTCGTGTAGTGGTTGTCTGTTGTACACATGATCAACAGTTTTGTTTCTCATTTGGGCAGAAGGATGTGGTTTTATATCAATAAAAAAACATAAAAAATTCTCAATTTATGTAACATAATTATTTTATTATATCATTCATGTTTATTTTTTCTTGGATATTGGAGTATAAATAAAAAAACCCAAGTTAAGGGCTTTTCCACTTCTTTAGAAAACCACCTTAGGATTATACCTAATGCCTTAATATAATTTATTTATCAATATATTGACTATAAAAATAGGAGAGGGAAGTTGGTATGTGATATTTTTAGGAATAAACTAGAAAAATGGGATTTTTAATTTTGAATAAGGGAGTACAATTGGTGTACTTTTATACATGGGGGAGAGGACACACATAATAATTTTGGAAAAAGTAATGTGTATCCTCATTTTTAGCATGATACATGGCATCAAAATTGATTAAATTAAAAAAATGGAAATTATAAGTATAGAATATTTCCAGAAAATATAAATTATAATTGTTTTGGTCGTTTTTAGGCCTTATCTTTTTAGTTTAACCCTCTGTTAAAACCATATTTACTTCAACAGTGTTATCTAATATTTTCATTATTTTCTATTTATTTTGGTAAAAAATTTATATTAACTTATTTGATAATATATATTAAAATAAAGTATAAAATTTACTACATTTTTAAAAATAATATTTAAATAATTTTATGATTTCAAATTAAAATTATTCTTGCAATCATGTCGGAGAATTGTGTTTCAAAACCAAAAATATTCAATTATTGAGATTTTTTTATATAAAAGTTTTTAAACAAAATATATTTAATAGAACCGAATTTGTTAAATTTTCATATAATTGAACTAATTATAGTTTTAAAATAATTTAATACATAATTTAACCTTGATAATATTATCAATGAAAAAGCAGGTTGAATAAAAATAAAAAAAATAATATTCATCATAAAATTAAAACTTTTAGGAAAATCTCAAAAAATCTCCCAAAGTTAAATTTTGACATAATGATTTCAAAAATTAATTCTTTTATATTATAAATTTTAAAATTAGTCAAAATCTATTTTAAATTATGAGTGTTAAGAGAAGATAAATAACATTTTTTAAAAATATAGTTTTTTAGAATAAAATTCATTTACAATAAAATAATTCTTATTTTATTTATATTCAAGAAATTAAAATTAAAATTATGTTATACATGATCAAACCATATAATTTTTCAATTTAGTTATTTCTATGAATACCCTCCTACATAATAATTAGGTTATAATGGTATTACATATTTCGGTTCATTTAGACTCAGGGTTTTAGGTTCCATAATTCATTAATGAAGTTGAAATACTTTAAAAAATTATTTATCATAAAGTCTCAAGTTTTTATATTATCTTATATGATTTTTTTTCTGATCCACAAAAACTATTTTACATTATCTATCTATTTAAGAATCACAATGTGTAACCTTTATGGGACTCTATAGAGGATGAGGAAGAGTATAGTCTTGCTCAAATTTGTTTCATTAAAGTGGAATGTGATCTTGTTTCAGATTATATATGAAAATAAGGGGAGTTATTTATTATTTTACAAATTTTATTTTTGGACTCTATAAAATAATGCAATAAAATCAAAAAACCCTCCCATAGTTTTTTATCTTGTATATAGCTAAAGAGAAGTGGTTTTCATTATTTTATAAGACCATGGACCTAACACATTAAAATATTGTGCTTGCTAATGTGTTAGTGAGTCATGTTGATGAAGAATTGATTTTAAAACATTAATATATTTTATAAGTATTGGAGGAATCATAAATGGTGTTTAAAATTAATAAAATAACACCTAAAATAAATTATTATAATTCGGAAATATATATTGGTTCATGGATACCAATTATTGTTCATATTAAATCAATTCTCAGTTGTTATACTTTTTTGAATAAATAATGTATATTTATTCCATATTTAATATTTTAATAAAATTGATTGTATTAGAAAATTATGAAAAAATAAATTCTTTGATAATTTCATAATATTTATTCAAAAAATAATATTTATTTTCACAAAGCAATGAGTTAAATATGTGAAATTACAGTTTTTAACTAAAATTTTGATTAATTTCAAAATTAATAATTACCATTTTTTTCACATATAAAAGTAACATTTTCACGTAATAAAATTATATTTTCAGTTATATATAATATAATGTATTAATATTTTTTTAAAAAAATAATTTATTTAACAATATCATTAATTCATAAAATGGATTATCTTAACTGAAATTTTATATTACCCAAAATACAATTTGAGTTCTTCCATATTAAAATATAACTTTTAATAAAATCATTAATTAATCAATTTTAATTTTATAATAATAAGGAAAAATATGAAAACTATTTTATTAAAAATGAAATATACATATTCATAACTCTATGATTGAGATAAATATGCAGTATTAAATGAAAAAATGCCTTATGGGTAAGGTGTACGATTATGATATTCTCATGGGGTGCTTCAACAAACATGGTATGGGTAATGATCTCAATGAGCATGAACTTATCCAATAAAATGTTTCACTTATACTATAGTTTTAAGATCTTTTCTTGGTCAAGATCAATGGAAAATATAATAATTGATATCTCCCTTGGAAGCTCTAACAAATGGTCTTCAAAGGCTACAATATATCTATTCAAGTCCATCTCTTCTATTGTATAAGATAATAAGACATTTTCATGACCCTTAATTTATACCAATAATATGATCAATGTTCAATGGATATATTATCAATGATTATGTACTTAACAATATTTTTAAATTTATTAGATATAACTTATAAAATTATAACAGAACCAAAGTACATCATGTGATTTCTATATTATCATTAAATAAATAAGGAATTTATTCATTTAAAAATGGAATTTCATGTATAAACCATTTTTTCATTACCATACTCCCATTATTAAATAGTTTATCCATGAGATTTTGATTTCATACACTAATATAGATGAGGGTTCTTTGGTTTCATCTCCTATTCTACTACCCATGCCGCTTCCTCAAACATGTGGTTAGACCATAACACATTTTCTAAGTGAGTTATCGTTCTTTGTAGAACTTTTCCTCTACAGTATAAGATATTCATTTGTATCTATTTGTAGGAAATATAATTATCCAATGGTACCAACAATGGATTTAGTACATGTGAGGGCTCTGGTATTTACTTTCTCATGTGGGATACATGGAATACATCTTGTATTTATGATAGGTCCTAAGGAAGTACTAGTTTATGGGGCACTGTCTTGATGAGATAATGGATCTTAATGGGGCTATTTCATCTTGTAATAATCATTCCCATCTTCCAAAACCTCATCAAATTCTACCATGGTGATATAAAAAAGAAACACTTTATCTCTGAACTCAAACTCTAAGCCTTTTAAATGAATATATGCATAGATTTTCAATGGATGTTTAGTGGATTTAATATTAAATTGAATAGTTTAAACCTATTCTATCATTTGATTAATACGATCTATTCACATTATCATCCACTCTACAATTTCATTACAACATGTTAGAGTCCAAATCCTTTTCTTATATAGTGCAACATAATTTTCCATTTGAATTCTTTAATGGATACTGTTGTTATATTATAACATAACTTGGGGTATTTATTGATAAAAAAATCCACTGAAATTCCTTTTATATGATTTAATCATATCTAATAGAGTAAGAATATTTCTTTATAAAATATCATCCATCTGAGGGTGATAATATGTGGTGAATCATAGGTTTGTATTCAATTCTTATCGAATACATCTATATAATATCAAGGTAAGCCTCATCTCTTGAACAAATTCAATACATATTGTCACACCTTATAGTCTTACCCCTTAACTTATTTATATCATGTCGAGATGGTTGACATAGAAATCATCACTGATATTATTGAAATGTATTGACATAGTAATGTGATCTATTACAACCGAGATAGTCTTAAAACATTTATTTGTGTATAGAAGTCTGATAATGAAATCTGAACTTATGTTTTACAATTTAAATATTGGTATGGGAAATGGATGCATCATTGTTTTCGAATTATTTTTTCTAACACATAGATGAGATAGAATACCAAGCATCAAGATGGAAAATCTATAATATGTCTATCTTTGTTTCACTAGATACAATTTTTCCTGTATTATTTATTACTCATAGTTCTTCATGGATAAATATAGATGGATGATCAATGAAAATCAAACCAAAGTACCCACAATAGTTTTGGTTTTCATTGGACACATATCCATTTTCCAATACTAATATATACATCTTCAAAAATGTTTAACATTGTAATATTTTCTACCTTCTTCGGTAGCTACTCAATATCTTTTTGATCCACTAAAATTATCTCATGAATATCTTTTTTAGATGTTAATTGAGTAAGGTAGGATTATGATCCTTTTATTATTCTCCTATCCATAATTTATTTGATAATAAATATTTTATGAATTTCATTCATCATCATGGGTAGAGTTCTGAGATCACATCTACTAAAATCATCTTCAACATTATTTCCATTCCAATGATTTTTATGGATTAAACAATCATAATCCTTATTCATATTTAAACACCTCTATTGGATGATAATATTGTCCGTTTGTGTAAATATGTACTTGAGGATTTTATGATCCGTATATTTGTCACTCTTCCCTCAAAATAGATAATTTCACTCAATGTTGAACACCAAGATCAATACATCAAATTAAATATCTTGAATTGAGTTTTCATTCTCTTGGATCTTTAGTTCGTAGGTGAATTATGATATAACATTGAAATTTTTTATGAGTCCATAATCATGTCCCTTTTTGGTTTCATAACTATATAACACAAACTTATCCCCACTGGTGGATAGTGTGAGAACATGTGAAATGATTATCCTTTTATTTAACTCCATAAAACATTCCTCACATTCATTATTATAGATAAACATAACTGTTATATTTGTTATGTTAGTTATATGGATATATAATCATGATAATTTTATAAAAAATAGATGATAATACCAAGTTAGTTTTGAAGAAACTGCGAATATAAATCATATTGGTTGTTCTAGGACACCCTACAATCATTTCTATTCTTGAAGGATCCACATAAATCCCTTTTCTAGTGATGACATGTTATGTGAATGTTACATTATCCAATGAAAACTCACATTTAATTTACATTTCTTATATATATTTTCAATCCAAAATGTCCCCACAATAGTATTAAAATGCTCATCACACTCCTCCGTGATTTGATTTTAGAGAATAATATCATCAATAAATATTACCATAAACATTTTATGGTAATCCCTAACTTCTATATTCAGAAAATACATGAAGATATATAGAGTACAATTGAGTCCATATAGAATCACTATGAACTTATAGTAACCATACCATATATGAAAAAAAAATTTTGTGATATCCTCATTCATCACATTTATTTGTTAATATACCAACAAAAAATATATCTTCGAGAAATACCTGGTCGTCCATAGAAAAATAAACAAGATATCAATATGTTTTAGCTGATAATTTCTATATAACATGATCTTGTTGAGTAGACATTAATCAATTTAGAGATAAATTAACCCATATTTCATCTTGAGGAAGGGGACTCTATCACCCCATGGTGATTTACATGGATGTATAAGCCCTGTATCCATATTCTCATATATTATTTTCCCTAGCACCTCAATATTAAAAAAATTTATTCTTGGATGATTTGTTAATATTGAAAATCCTCTATGTATATGATCTATTGAAAACTCAACCTTCTAGTAATGATTATGACCATAAAATTCTTCTAAGAACACGTAAATGTATTCCCTCACAAAGGGAATGTATTAAATGTATATTTTTCATTATTTTCAATCATTTGATCAAGAGAGGTTTTCTCAAAAATCAACAATATATATTATTGATATTTTCTTAGATAAGTAGATCAATCCTTCTCATTTCACTAGTTTAGAATTATAGGGTGATTCACTATATGAATGTTGATTTCCATCCCTAAAAAAATTATGTTATCTTTAATAAGGAATAGAAATTAATTTCTTGAACAACATTATATCATGTTAATGAGAGAATGGAAATGTTCACCCTGATGTTTAGCCAAAAAATCTTTATAGAGGAGGTTTTATATACATGGGATGAAAAAATTTCCAAAATCACCATTTCCACATATAGATATACATTAATTATTTATGGTAGTTATTGTACTTTCATGACCCATCCCTCGGGGCCTGAATCGGGACTACCCCAATCCTGCCTTTCATAGGGTAGGAGCTGGCGACTAGCACCAAAGGCGTAAATCCCTAATCTGGGAAAGCATTGCCTTTATAAAATGAATACACACAACAGAGTACGCAACTAGAAGTAAAACACCAAGTAAAAACTGTATACAAAAGAGATTGATGAATGTAAAGTGGGTTGTAAATACAATCCCAACTATAAAGTACAAGGAAACAAAAAATTACAACTGAAAGAAGAAAAGTAAATCATCCACTCGGTCATCCTCTGAGGTTCCTACCTGAAAGGTATGTACAGATGGCCTCCTTAGCACTCCACGTTTGTATGTCTGCTCCGTGTACCTTCCCGCCGAGTGGCCCACCTCTGGGTACCGTCCAGTTCTTCTATCCCTAGCCTCAGTTAGTGTTTTCTGTCGTCTGCAAACAATACAACTATGTGCGGGCATAGCTCGTGTAGGGGTGAGTAAAATGATACTCAGTAGGGACCCCGAGACCCTCATGGTCTCACTAAATCCAACAAGGATAAACCACAGGTATGAAATCAATAGATAACCATAACATAGGTATATTCACATACATATACCTAAGTTATCTAGTAACCCATATCATTCGTGAGGTAAACATAAAATCCACTAACTCGGCTCAAACCAGGATATTATTCAAGGGGGTAGTATCAAGCAGAAACCCCAGTCACACTGTCAGAACCTCAGCAGATAGTGTACTCATCCTCTATAGAGTAATGTGGGCATAACCCATCACACAGAGTTTCTTCCCACCTTCCTGAACTGATATGGTACTCCTCCTGTCGAGTAACATGGGTATTTTCCATCACATAGAGGCGATCCCTACTGTGGATCTGCCGCGTCACATAGAGGTGCTCCTCCTCATAGCCTGCTGAGGTACTCCACCTGTCGAGTACTGTGGGTCTGCTATGTCACACATAGGTGCTCCCCAATGTGGGTCTTCCACGTCACATAGAGGCACTTCCCACTGGGCTAGTAAAATCACTCCGAGTAAAATTGGTCAAGTTGTCACGACCCGACCCTATCCGGGCTCGAGCTGCAACTACCCCAAGCCCGCCTCCATTGGCCAGGGGCTGGCGATCAGCTCCGAAGGCACAACAACTCGGGGAGGCCTTTTACTAAGTACTTGTACACACACACGCAGCATACATAATGCAACAGTGCAATGTAAAAGAAAAGACAAGCAAGGAAAAGGGCAACTGCTATATAATTACCACAAAGTGCATCGACCTCTAAACAGTAAAAAGTGCAAGCTAAAAAGAAAAGGGGCCAAACATGTGCCTAGCCAAAAAGTGCCCCAACCCTGTAACAGGTACACAAAAAGAAATAGTTGACAGGTCCCCCACCTGGAACCCAGCCACAACCACCACACGCGGTCCAAGCTCCTATGCTCCACTGAAGACAGGCTCCACCTGTCCGTCCTCTGCAAGGGAAGACCAAGTGCGGGCAAATCCCAAGAAGGGGTGAGTATAAAAATACTCAGTAGGATACCCCGAAGGCTCGAGGGAGAAACAAAGGAGGTACCAAAGGGTGAGCAGTAGAGCGTACATGGAATAGAAGAGGAGTACAACTGAAGGTGCAGTAAAGAGTATCAGCTCAACCCAACAAGAGAAAGGTACAAGGATCGTCCTAACACAAGGAGCTAGGAATGGTGAGAAGATTAACTTCTCATCGAGCTTTCACTGCATATAGCAGGAGAGTGGACTCGTCCAACCACGAGAAGCTAGACGCAGAAAGCACGTGGCATACCCCGAGTGTCTTCGCCTCTCCTGGAAGGAGAGCAACCAAACCCAAGATGTGGGTACTGAAACATGGTATATACAAATCCATATGCACTGTCAAGAAGCCCAAACAAGACTGTAAGGGGATCTCCATCCCATAACTCATCCCAAGAAAACGAGTCGCCTACAGTCCCAGAAGTAAACCCCATCGATACCTAGCATCTCGCACGTCTTCCCCGAACCGAAGGCCAAGGGGCTTGATCACCGCACCTCGACGCTATCCCCTTTGGGCGGCACTGACTCGCCCGCACGGTTTTAGATCGCATCACAAGGACGCATCTTGGTGGGGGGAAAGCTCCTCGTACTTGAGAGTTTTGGGGGAACATCAACCACAACTCGTCACTACCCCGCAGTCGAGAGGTATTCTCAAAGTCAAAGTCACCACAACACTGAACTGTAAAACCAAGGGTCCCACTCCGGTAATCACGGAGGAAAGCCACAGGCTAGCCTAGTAGAAAGGACTGAGCCTGGAATGCCAACAGGTGTCCCACTGCCCAGCCCTACTAGAGGGTAATTCATAATATGATATCAGGTGACCCACTGCCCAGCCCTGCTAGAGGGTAAACCATAATACATCATCAGGAGACCCACTGCCCAGCACCGCTGGCGGGTAAACCATAATACATCATCAGGCGACCCACTACCCAGCCCCGCTGGAGGGTAAACCATAATACATCATCAGGTAATGCACTTCCCAGCCCCGCTGGAGGGTAAACCATAATACTTCATCAGGTGACCCACTGCCCAGCCGTGTCGGAGGGTAAAATATAATAGATCATCAGGCGACCCACTGCCCAGCCCCGCTGGAGGGTAAACCATAATACATCATCAGGCGACCCATTGCCCAGCCCCGCCGGAGGGTAAACCATAATACATCATCAGGCGACCCACTGCCTAGCCCCGTAGGAGGGTAGACCTGGAAGAGTCGACAGGCGACCCACTGCCCAGTCGTGCTGGAGGGTAGACCTGGAACTAGATGACGGGAAACCCACTGCCCAGCCCTGCTGGAGGGTAGACCCTAAGAGGTCGTTGGGTGACCCACTGCCCAGTCCCTACTGGAGGGTAGACCCTAAGTGCGTCGGGCGACCCACTGCCCAGTCTCTGCTGGAGGGTAGACCCTAAGAGCGTCGGGTGACCCACTGCCCAGTCTCTGCTGGAGGGAAGACCCTAGAAGCCGATGAGTAACCCACTTCCTAGCCCCGCTAGAGGGTAAAACTCAGAACTGCTCTAGCCATCTCCACTGGAGGGTACAACACTGGCCAACTGAACACGGAACGGATATCACGCAACCACCCAACTCCAGAACAACTCACCAAAAGAGGTTCAGTGCATGTTCCATCACTGGGTTTCACTAGCACCACTAACGGTCAATCCATCGAGAACGAAAACAGGGGAAGACCACTCAACCCTACAGGTCAAACTGACGAGCACCGAGCCAGGGGAAAACTCCACCCTTCTGGTCGAACAAACGATCACAGAGGGACCCTCTACGTCGTGACAGGTCAAAGTACATAAATCAGAGCCCGGCACGCACGTGGGGCCCACTAAAAATGTGGCCCCATCTCATCCCCAACCAAGCGTGCAAACGTCTTCAGGTACAAACAACCATATGTACCTCCAAGGGTTCCTGTATACTCCCAGAGTATACCACGTTCCAGCCCAAAGGCTATCGTGCACACGGAAGCCAGCGTCAACGCGAAGGCGTGATGTAAGAACTCCACCTCATAGGCCCAGGCACGTCCAACCAAATCTTTTGAATCATTTATATCACTCTCCCAAGAGTGAGCGATCACACGCCAAGGGTCTGCTACAAACAAGGTAGGACGAACCACCACCAGAGCATCTTTCATGATCCACATTTAATAAGATCTCACAAGAGGCTCCTCACAACCAAACGGATCACACCGTTGTAATCCTCGCGGAAAAACACGCGAGATAGACTACATACTCGCCTCAAACGGATATCCGACGGAAAAGTCACCAACACCGCCTCACGCCCAAACGACATCCCGTGATCCCAAGCCTCGACCCCGAAAATAGTCTGGCGCATCTCACCATTGCGATCCCCTTGGGAAAACACACCAAAAGCACTACTCCCTTGAGTGCAACGGATATCCAGAGAAAAAGATGCATTTCGGCGCACCGCACACAAGCGGTACCATGTGGGACCTGCATCCCGGTCCCGAAACTCAACGAACGGATCGCACCATTGGGATCCTCTCGAAAAAGTACACAAGATGGACTATTCACTTGTCCAAAACGGTCGTCCGGTGATAAAGATGGAAAATCAACGTCGACGCCCAAACGGCCCTCATGGGCCCTGCACCATCGTGCCTAAATAGAGCGGGCGGATTGCACCATTAAAATCCCCTCGAAAAAACATCCAAAATCGACTGCTCGCACGCCCCGAATGGATGCCCGGTGAGAAAGGCATGAAACGCTGCACGTAGCTCGAAAGACGGGTCGTGGGGTCCACACCTCAAATCCTGTCTCAATGACCAGAACCTCCTTGGAAACCTCCGGCTCGGTGCCAGGGGCGCAATGCCACTGACGGCGCTTAAATCGGACGTCGTACGCGTCTGCGCCGTCCAAAACAATTCCCCCGAAAAAAAAAAAGACAAACTTACTTGACGCACGAGTCGTGCTACCAAAGCCCCTCGTTTCGGGAATTAAAAATTCCCGAAACCATCTCTAAAAGTCTGTCTCATCTATACGGATCTACTTCCACAGACGGCGCGTCAAACGGACGCGCCGTTTGGAAGTTGCGGCATTTTTAAACGTCACTGGACGTTAGAGGGGGTGGTCCGGACCGGTCCGGTCGGTCCACACCCCCTGGACCGGCACAAGCCGACCGGCCCGCGGCTCAGCAGGCTGAGCCGCCGCGGTCCACGTCTCACCCACGTAGACCGCGGTCCACCAAACCAGACCGGCCCGAAGGCCGGTCTCTCTTCCACCCGTAGACCTGAAAAAGCGGGTCCGCTGTCTGTCAGTCGGGGTCAGCGACCCCGGTCTTCCGCGACCTCGCGCCCCCCACTGGCGCTCGCCGCCTCCCGGCGCTCCCCTGCGCTCCGCCCCGGTGAGCTCTGCCTCGCCCCGCCGACAGACACTGCGCTAGCCACCGGAGTCGTGGGCCCCGCCTCCTAGATGAGAAGCCGCCGCCGCCAAGGGGAATAGCTGCCACCCTTCGCCCGCGCCGCCGCGCCTCGGACCGCCGGAGCACCCCAAACCGGCCGGGATCACCTTCAAAATCGCAAAATTCGGCGATCAACCCCGGCCTCCTCCGAGCTCAGATTTTGATTCTGAAATATGCGTTGGAAAGATAAGAATGTAAAATATGCGTCTATGGTATTTTTTTGAAGGTTTAACATCAAATATACACATAAAATCGATCTCAAAGGGGGGTTCGGAAATTAAAACGCAAAACGCATAACCCAACCTTGTGGGCATTGCCCGGAGCTTTGTCGCCGAACTGCCGCCCTGCCGGAGCTGCCTCGCCGGAGCCGCCTCACCGGAGGTGGAGGAGGAGAGGGATAGGAGGGGTCTCCAGGGGGAAGGGGAAGGAGAGGGGTGGGTTTAGGGTTTAAAAAGAAAAAAAAAATTAATTAATTAAATTTTAATTAATTTAATCCCCAATTTTGACCAGCACCCGAAACGCCTGACGGGGTCGAGGTTAAGCCTCCCCTAGGGTAAAAACCACCTCCCGAGCACAAAGGTTGTCTCGGAATTTGATTCTGAGCTTCCATTTTAAGGTTATAAGACCGAACGCCCAAAGCCGCCAAATTACGAAAACAACCCTGGGGCCATTTTTCACAAACGGGCCGCGCCCGCAAAACTTACACCCCTCCTAGGGTAAAAGGCACGCTCCGAACTCAACGGTGCCCTCGGTTTTCCAATACGAACCACCTTTTAAGAGATACCTGCGTTTCAACATTAAACGAATATATTAATTAATTAATTAATCCGTTTAACCTTCCGAAAGCGAGCGAGGGGTCCAAACATCCCGCGCCGACATGTTTTATGTCATTACTAGGGTAAAGAACCCATTCCGGACCCATCTGTACCCTCAGATCTCTTATCTAAAGCACCGTTTAGGATTTATCCCATTTATTTAGCGTTTCCAGTGTGAACGCGCTGGAAATTTAATTTCGGCCACTCCGGGGCTCGGAATCGCACGCCGTCTGAAGGCGCTGCTCTGGAATATCATCAATAACATTTCAAAGTCTTTCATAGCAAAAACTGGGTTCTTAAATCATTCCCTCCTTCATGTTTTTCATCCTCGAAAAGCAAAACTAGGGAACAACACGGGGTACTAAGCCCACACCTGGCTTTCCCATACCCAGAAGAACCCACGCACAGCTCTGCGTCACCGCACACAGACCAAAGGATTGATCCGTTCATGAGAGTTCGGCCCTTGCCGATGTTGTGCACCCACTCCAGACTTTGGGGTTAGGGAAAGACGGTAGACAACCTCGCCATCCATTTGCACGGTCTCAAACGACCTGTGGTCTCTCGGGGGTAACTCGCCTTTCCGACCAAACCTCTACATCGCACGTCGCGACTGGAATCACCGCCCGCACCTGGAACAAGTTCCGGTGATTCCCTCCTTCAAAATATCCATATGATGGAACACCCAAGGATATATGGTCACGCAAGATTCCACAGTCGATGTCTCGCAACCAAGACTCTCTTACACGCTCGGAAAGCGACGGAGTCGACACCATCGACTAAAGAAAAAGGTCTCACCCCTTTTTCCTTACCGAAACAGGGTTACACTGACGCTCTACATCACCCTGGTAACACCTCAAGCAAGGAGCATGGAGGAAAGTCATTCACATGCAGATCCTAACAATTCTACTGTAAAAGTAGAAGAGATGTAGAGCGTACCTCTTATCACCTAATGATCTGCAGGATCGTAGACATCCAAAGCTCTCAGCTATCCGCAGTCCCAACTGTCAGCTCCCGGAGCCTGAAGTGGACCACCTAGTGGTGATGGGAAGACCTCATAACGTTGTCCCCCACCTCCAGCTCCTCCCGCTCCTCTGCTAGCACCACCTCTCTGGGAACTACTCCGATCATGGTGCTGCCTCTATCGTGGTGGTGCGCCTGCTGCCTGCCCGAAGCTCTCAGCAACTCGGGTTGGGCAGTCTCATTCCAAGTGACCTCTCCCATCACAAGCATAGCACCGACCCTCTCTGGGATGCACTAGTTCCCTCCGGTGCCACTGTGGTGTACGGCCACGCCCCTGAGTCTGGTTGTCAGAAAGCCACCTGCGTCGAGGTTCTGCTTGCTGACACCCACTAGCTGCGGCAGAAGTCTCGGCTCCAACATGCCTGCTGCCACCACCAAATCTAGAACGTGACAGGGATCTCTCTGTCACCAGCACCTTCTCTAGCACCCCGACATATGTGGAAATTCCCAAGGGTACTATGAAAGAAAGAATCTCTCAGCGGAGACCCTGCTCAAACTTCCGTGCTCGGAGGTTGTCGTCATGGTCCAAGTCTGGGTAAAAGCGTGCACGGTATGCAAAACTAGCCGCGTACTCGGCCACCGTCATCCCTACCTGCTGAAACTGCAGGAGCTCCTGAATCCAAATGGAGCACAAGTAGGATGGGAAAAACACCTCACAAAACAACAACTGGAAGTCATCCCACAAAAGAGATGACTCGTCAAGAAACCGAGTCACCAGACTCCACCAACGCCAAGCTGATCCACGAAAAAGGCTTGCTGCCAAAGCCACTCTCTGATCTGCCGGCATCTGCAGAAGCCTGAAAAGGAGAACCACTGCCTCGAGCCAAACCTCTACTGCCTGAGGGTCTAGCTCACCACTGAACCTCAGCGGTCTCTGCCACTGGAACTCACGGAGCGCGCTCAACCTACGCTCAAGCTCAACCTGCTCTGCTAAAACTACCTGTTGCTCAACAGGTGGGGGTGCTGCTACCGGCCCACCCGGAGAGAGGGGCTCGCATGATGGGTCCTGGACTGTGGCCTCGTAGCTCACAGGGTCGTCGTCAAGAACCAAAGCTGGTATCCTTGCTGGCTGTCCTCGCGGAGACATCCTGAATATTATCAAGGAGTGTCATGGTCAGATGGGCATATATATATATATATATACCAATAAAGTCAACGATGGGGAGCTGACTCAAGGAGGACAGTCAAAGATTCAATCCTATGTGATGCACAAAAAAAATTTCCCTGCAACAAGTTTCTCAGCATGCCGAGTCGACAAGTGGGTTATCAAGGTCCTGGTAAATGGATACGTCGGCTGCCGCACCATCACTGGACTCCCAGGCCTGAGAGCCGCTCTCGAGACACGTCAACACTGTTGCCCTAAATCTCTACCAGTTCCTTTTATTTTTGGGACGTCCGAACAGTGTCTCAAGGAACGAACCACCTCTGATACCACTTTGTCACGACCCGACCCTACCCGGGCTCGAGCCGCAACTACCCCAAGCTCGCCTCCGTAGGCCAGGGGCTGGCGACCAGCGCTGAAGGCACAATAACTCGGGGAGGCCTTTGCCTAAGTACCTGTACACACACACACAACACACTCAATGAAACAGTGCAGAGTAAAATAAAATACAAGCAAAGAGAAGGGCAACTGCTATATAAATACCACAAAGTGCATCGACCTCTAAATAGTACAAAGTGAAAGCTGAAAAGAAAAGGGGCAAAACACGTGCCCAACTAAAAAGTGCCACAACCTGGAAACAGGTAAAAAAAAGAAATAGCTGACGGGTCCCCCACCTGGAACCCGGCCACAACCACCGCACGTGGTCCAAGCTCCCAAGCTCCCATGCTCCACTGAAGTCACACTCCAGGTGTTCGTCGTCTGCAAGGGCACACCAAGTGTGGGAAAATCCCAAGAAGCGTTGAGTATAAAAATACTTAGCAGGATACCCCGAAGTCTCGAGGGAGCAACAAAGGAGGTACCGAAGGGTGAGCAGTAGATCGAACATGGAATAGTAGAGGAGTACAACTGAAGGTGTAGTAAAGAGTAGCAGCTCAACCCAACAAGAGAAAGGTAGAAGGCTCGTCCTAACACAAGGATCTAGGAACAGTGAGAAGATGAACTTCTCATCGAGCTTTCGATGCCTATAGCAATAGAGTGGGCTCATCCAACAATGAGAAGCTAGATGCGGAAATCACGTGGCATACCCCGCGCATCTTTCCCTCTCTTGGAAGGAGTGAAACCAAACCCAAGATGTGGGTACTGTAACATGGTATATACAAATACATATGCTCTGTCAAGAAGCCCAAAAAAGACCGTAAGGGGATCTCCATCCCGTAAGTCAACCCAAGAAAACGAGTCACCTACAGTCCCAGAATTAAACCCCATCGATACCCAGCATCCTGCACGTCTGCCCCGAACCGCAAGACAAGTGGATCAATCACCGCACCTCAACACTATCCGCTTTGGGTGGCACTGACTCGCCCATACGATTTTAGATCACGTCACAAGGACGCGTCTCGTAGGGGGAAAAGCTCCTCGTACTTGAGAGTTCTGGGGGAACCTCAACCACAACTCATCACTGCCCCGCAGTAGAGAGGTATTATCAAAGTCAAAGTCGTCACAACACTGACCCGTATAACCAAGGGTCCCACTCCAGCAATCACGGAGGAAAGCCACAGGATAGCCTAGTA
The DNA here is from genome assembly GCA_963277665.1 of Viscum album. NCBI lineage: Eukaryota > Viridiplantae > Streptophyta > Magnoliopsida > Santalales > Viscaceae > Viscum > Viscum album. The sequence goes on along the minus strand of OY728161.1, from coordinate 572,263,541 downwards.
GAAAGGACTGAGCCTGGAATGCTAACAAGTGTCCCACTTCCCAGCCCTGCTGGACGGTAATTCATAATATGATATCGAGTGACCCACTGCCCAGCCCTGCTGGAGGGTAAACCATAATACATCATCAGGCGACCCACTGGCCAGCCCCGCGGGAGGGTAAACCATAATACATCATCAGGTGACCCACTGTCGAGCCCAGCTGGAGGGTAAACCATAATACATCATCAGGCGACCCACTGCCCAGCCCCGCCGGTGCGTAAACCATAATACATCATCAGGAGACCCACTGCCCAGCCCTGCCGGAGGGTAAACCATAATACATCATCAGGCGACCCACTTCCTAGCCCCGCCGGAGGGTAAACCATAATACATCATCAGGCGACCCACTGCCCAGCCCCGCAGGAGGGTAAACCATAATACATCATCAGGCAACCCACTGCCCAGCCCCGCTGGAGGGTAGACCTGGAAGAAGTCGACAGGCGACCCACTGCCCAGCCTTGTTGGAGGGTAGACCTCGAACTAGATGACAGGTGACCCACTACCCAGCCCTACCGGAGGGTAGACCCTTAGAGGTCGTCAGGTGACCCACTACTGAGTCTCTGCTGGAGGGTGGACCCTAAGTGCGTCGGGCGACCCACTGCCCAGTCTCTGCTGGAGGGTAGACCCTAAGAGCGTCGGGTGACCCACTACCCAGTCTTTACTGGAGGGTAGACCCTAAAAGCCGATGAGTAATCCACTGCCCAACCCCGCTGGAGGGTAAAACTCAGAACTTCTCTAGCCATCTCCACTGGAGGGTACAACACTGGCCAACTGAACTCGGAGTGGGTATCGCGCAACCACCCAACTCCAGAACAACTCACCAAAAGAGGTTCAGTGCATGTTCCATCACTGGGTGTCACTAGCACCACTACCGAACAATCCATCGAGAACGAATCTAGGGGAAGACCACTCAACCCTGCTGGTCAAACCGACGAGCACCGAGCTAGGGGAAAACTCCACCCTGCTGGTCGAACAAACGAGAACAGAGGGACCCTCTACGTCGCAAGAGGTCAAAGTAAGTCAAGCAGAGCCCGGCACGCACATGGGGCCACTCAACATGTGGCCCCATCTCATCCCCAACCAAGCGTACAAATGTCCTCAGGTACAAACAACCATATGTACCTCCAAGGGTTCCTGTATACTCCCAGAGTATACCACGTTCCAGCCCAAAGGCTATCGTGCACACGGCACCCAACGTCCACGTGAAGGCATGACATAACAACTCTACCTCAAAGGCCCAGGCACAGCCAACCAAATCCTGTGAATCATTTATTTCACTCTCCCAAGAGTGTGCGATCACACACCAAGGGTCCGCTACAAACAAGGTAGGACGAACCACCACCAAAGCACCTTTCATGCTCCACATTTAATAAGATCTCAAAAGAGGCTCCGCACAACCAAATGGATCACACCGTTGTAATCCTCGCAGAAAAACACGCGAGATAGACTACTTACTCACCGCAAATGGATATCTGATGGAAAAGTCACCAACATCGCCTCACGCCCAAATGGCGTCCCATGATCCCGAGCCTCGGCCCCAAAAACGGTCAGGCGCATCGCACCATTGTGATCCCCTCAGGAAAACACACCAAAAGCACTACACACATGAGTGCAACAGATATCCTTAGAAAGAGATGCATTTTGGTGCACCGCACACTAGCGGTGCCACGTGGGACTCGCATCCCGGACCCGAAACTCAACGAACGGATCGCACCATTGGGATCCTCTCGAAAAAGTACACAAGATGGACTATTCACTTGTCCAAAAAGGTCTTCCAATGATAAATATGGAAAATCGCTATTGACGCCCAAACGGCCCTCGTGGGCCCCGCACCATCGTGCCGAATTAGAGCGGGCGGATTGCACCATTTTAATCCCCTCAGAAAAACATTCAGAATCGACTGCTCGCACGCCCCGAACGGACGCTCGGTGAGAAAGGCGTGAAACGCTGCACGCAGCTCGAAAGACGGGTTGTGGGGTCCACGCCTCAAATCCAGTCTCAACGCCCAAAACTACCTTGGAAACCTCTGCCTCAGTGCCAGAGGCGCAATGCCACTGACGGCGCTTAAATCAGACGTCGGACACGTCTGCGCCGTCCAAAACAAGTTCCCCCGAAAAAAACGACAAACTTACTTAAAGCACGAGTAGTGCTACCGAAGCCCCTTGTTTTGGGAATTAAAAATTCTTGAAACTATCTCCAAAAGTCCGTCTCGTCGATACGAATCTACTGCCGTAGACGGTATGTCAAACGGACGTGCCGTTTGGATGTTGCGGCATTTTTAAACGTCATCGGACGTAATAGGGGGTGGTCCGGACCGGTCTGGCCGGTCCACACCCCCTAGACCGGCTCAAGCCGGCCGGCCCGCGGCTCACCCGCGCGGACCGCGGTCCACCAATCCGAACCGGCCCAAATTCCGGTCTCTCTTCCACGCACAGACCCGCAAAATCGGGTTTGCTGTCTGCCGGCCGGGGTCGGCGACCCCGGTCTTCCGCGACCTCCCCCCCCCCCCCCCCCCACCGGCGCTCGCTGCCTCCCGGCGCTCCGCCCCGGTGGGCTCCGCCTCGCCCCGCCGACGGACGTCACACCAGCTGCCGGAGTCACACGCCACGCCTCCTGGATGAGAAATCGCCACCGCCAAGGGGAACCGCCGCCTCCCTTCACTCGTGTCGCTGTGCCTCGGACCGCCGAAGCACCCCAAACCGGCCGGGATCACCTTCAAAACCCGCAAACTTCGGCGATCAACCCCGGCCTCCTCCGAGCTCGGATTTTGATTCCGAAATATGCGTTGGAAAGATAAAAATTTATATTACGCGTTTATGGGATTTTTTTGAAGGTATAACATCATATAGACACATAAAATCAAACTCAATGGGGGGTTCGGAAATTAAAACGCAGAACGCAAAACCCTACCTCATGGGCGTTGCCCAAAGCTTCATCGCCGAACTGCGGCCTTGCCGGAGCTACCTCGCCGGAGCCACCTTGCCGGAGGTGGAAGAGGAGAGGGAGAGGAGGGGTTTCCAGGGGGAAGGAGAAGGAGAGGGGTGGGGTTAGGGTTTAAAAAGAAAAAAATTAAATTAATTACAATTTAATTAATTTAATCCTCAATTTTGACCCGCACGCGAAACGCCCGACGGGGTCGAGGTTAAGCCTCCCCTAGCGTAGAAACCACCTCCTGACCACAAAGGTAGTCTCGGAATTTGATTTCGAGCTTCCGTTTTAAGGTTATAAGACTGAACGCCCAAAGCCGCCAAATTACGAAAACGCCCCTGGGGCCATTTTTCACAAACGGGATGTGCCCACAAAACTTACACCCCTCCTAGGGTAACCGGCACTCTTCGAACTCAACGGTGCCCTCGGTTTTCCAATCTGAACCACCGTTTAAGAGATACATGTGTTTCAACATTAAACGAATTAATTAATTAATTAATTCATCCGTTTAACCTTCCGAAAGCGAGCGAGGGGTCCAAACATCTCGCGCCGACATATTTTATGTCGTTCCTAGGGTAAAAACCCCATTCCGGACCCATCCCTAAACTCGGATATCTGATCTAAACCACTGTTTAGGATTTATCCCATTTATTTGGCGTTTCTAGTGTGAATGCACTGAAAATTTAATTCCGGCCACTCCGAGGCTCGGAATCGCACGCCGTCTGAAGGAGATGCACTGTAATATCATAAAGAATATTCCAAAGTCTTTCACAGCAAGAATTGGGTTCTTACACAAGTAGTCATTCGGTCTCTTGCCAGCTACTATGTCTCCATACTCTGTCTTCTCGTCACCGGAAGGATCCGCTCCGTGATCTAATGGTTGATACTCCATGTTTCACGAAGTTTCATGTAGAAGTATGAAAAAGTACCTCCACTTAATAGGGGTCTCAATGCAATAGACGGTGCGTCAATCGAACACTAGGTCTGTGAGTTATTACCCTTTTAGTTCCGGGGTCCAGTTGGATTTTGTGATCGATCCAACTTTACCATACTCCATCTCAACCCAAATCTCCAGTGGGGTATACTCAAGGTACTGACTCTCTCTAAGTATTCCAGTTCCGCTGACGGTTCATTAAACAGATGCTCGGTGCCAATGTTTTGGAGGTTTGTGCAGGGGCGCATGGTTTGCGCATGGTTTGCGCATGGTCTAAAAAACCGTGTGGCCAGGTCATGCGAAGTATTTGCGTGAGACAATACCAACCGCACGGTTGGCACATGGTTTGAAAAACTATGTGGCCAAGCTGTGTGAAGTCTCTGGGTGACACACTAGCAACCGCACGATTGGCACACGGTTTGACAAATCGTGCGACCAAGCCATGTGAAGTCCCCGGGTGGGACAGTGGCTACCGCAGGGTTGGTGCACGGTTTCCAAAATCGTGTGTCCAATCCTTGAGGCCACTTAAAATTTGGGTATTAAGTTCTGGGCCACTCGGGATTTTCCACATTCCCCCTGTTCTTCCTCCCACTCATGCCTCATGCGGGATTTCCAGTTTTCAGAGGTTGGGGGAGCTCCTTAGCTCGTTTTGGAGGCACATCGAAGGGGTTTATTGGTGGATCAAAGGAAGTTCTCCATTCGCCACCGCAATGCAAAGCCGCCACCTTCCATCACGAATAACACACCATTCAAGAAGAATGGCAGAGGGGTATGGCCTTGTTAGTTTGGCCAGTACCCTCCGCATTAGAGCAGTAATAGGCATCTCAACAAGAACATAAAACAAGATCATCAAACACTAACCTCTCGCAAATATTATTCCCAACCCGCCAAATAAAACATCCCAATTCGTTTTAAAAAAAAATAAGAACATGGGAATATAATGATACTCGAAATCCAACCCCTACCTTTTGATTATCGGACATTCTACATTCATTGACATTTTCATGGAATGAAGACAATGAAGACTATCATTTGTCACATCTGCCACACGTCTCTAATCCTGAGCAGCATTAGTTTGATGATGACATTGCAGAGGGTAGGTCGGTATGTGTTCGGGGTAGAAGTTCGTGGAAGAATCATCATCTTCAATCTTTGTATTCTTCTTTGGGAGGGGCGTTCTTTGTTGGAGATGATATTTCTTCAATTTCTCTTCCTCTCCCATGTTTCCACCAAAATACCCAATGAAAATAATAGAGTAAATCTTGTGTCTATTATTTTCGTTGGCGAAAAAATTTATTAAGGTGAATTAATTGTACAGGATCCTCCAATTTAATTCATTAGGTTGGATCAAATTCAAAATGAAGCCTTTGATTAATTAATATGACTTAATTAATTTAAGGGGAATGGTTTGGAATTATTTAATAAAGGGGGTGCCATTAAAGGAGGGAGTTCAAGGGTTCTCCCCATTCAATGGAGAGTTACAAGGGGGTTAAAAGTTGAGTGGTCCTTTCCTCATTTATCCTCACATGGTAGGTTGGGTTAAGGTGGTCCCCACCACCATAACCTCTCATGGGAGGTTAAGATGTCGTGGCCCCCACCTCTAACCTCTTCATGGAGGTTTTAACAAACTAAAATAAATTAATTCAAGAACTTAATTTATTTTATTATTCCCATGTAATACAAAAAAACTAACTTTCATTCCCGACCATATACCGTCATGGTAAAAGCCTTCTTAATATAATATTGGAGCTACGTGTTCAAATGTACCCTCGAATTTAGATTCCATGTACCAGTTCAAAAGTTATAAAAATCCTTCTCGTACATTCACTGAATGTACCGAAAAAAACGTTGGAAATTGATTTCGGGCACACCGGGCCTCGGAATCAGGCGCTGTAAATTTTCTCGTACTCATAAAACTCTCATTTATTTAAGGAAAGAAATTTCTATGGAAATTTCGGGTCTATACATTCTCCCCACCTCAAGGCTTTACGTCCCCGTAAGGTATAACTCGAACTAAGGAAACAAATGGGCATACTGAGCACGCATCTGAGCCTCCCGCTCCTATTTGCTCTCCGGGAGGTTACCATGGTGCCAACGAAAGCAAAAAAAAGGGTATCAACCATCCACATATGACCCACTCCTATCGATCCTCATTATCTACTGGAACATCTGTTCATGTCACCCTTTCATCGATGTCTAACTCCCCGTGGTAGATGATGTGAGAAGGGTCATGCACGTATCTCCTCAGCTGAGATACGTGGAAGACATCATGCACCGAGTGCAACTAAGGTGGAAGACCTAGGTGATTGGCCACCTCACCCACTCTGCTGAGGACCTGGAAAGGTCAGATGAACCACGGAGATAACATAGCGCCTCAGCAAAATCTATATAGACCTTGTCGAGGTGTGACCCGTAGAAAGACATGGTCGCCATTCTTGAACTCTAGAATTCTCGGCCTCCTGTCAGCATACTACTTTTGTCTGCTCTGTGCAGTCTTCATCCGCTCCTGGATGATCTTCCACTTTTCTGTAGTAGCCCATACCATCTCTGGTCCCACTAGTCCTGACTCCCCTGGGTCATTCCAACACAGTGGTGATCTGAAAGGTTGACTATACATGGCCTAAAAAGGTTACAAAACGATGTTGGAGTAATATATATTGTTGTAGGAAAACTCCACCAAAGGTAAGTGTTCCTCCCAGCTATGACTGAAGTCAAGGAAAAAAGCATAGAGCATGACCTCTAGAGTATGAATATTCCTCTCAGTATGGCCATCCGTCTGAGGTTGGAAGGCAGTTCTCAGACATAGCTATGTCCCGAAATCTTTGTAAACCCCTTCTATAGTTGGGAAGTAAACCTTGTGTCACGTTCGGAGACAATAGAATTAGGTACTCTATGGAAATGAAAAATCTTCTGCACATAGATGCATCCCAAGATCTCTACTAAACCCTTCTCTATGATCGGTAGTATGTGGCCCAACTTGGTGAGTTAGTCAACGATCACCCATGTCGAATCATGACTCTTGGATGTATGTGGAAGACCCATCACGAATTCCATGGATATCCCATCCCACTTCCACTCTGGGACCTCTGAGGGATAAACCAAGCATGCTGGTACATCGTGCTCCTCCATCACATGCTGACAAGTGATCCATCGAGAGACAAAATACACCACCACCTTCTTCATACCTAGCCACCAGGGATGCCTTTGAAGGTCCTGGTACATCTTCGCCACTCTTGGATGTATCGAAAAGGGGAAGTGTGGAACTCCCTCAACACTTCCTCCTGAAGTGCAACTGGTACCATGGTATGTCCTTTGAAGAGGATGACGTCATCCCCTCATTTAGAAAATCCATCAGGTGCATACCCTATGGATATATGAGCAAGTTGTGTCTCGCAGTTAGCTTCCCCACGCTGCACCTCCATGACTCGCTAAAGTAGTGGAGGTGTGACTGTAAGAGACTTTAGATAGGATGATCCATCACTATCCACAAAAAATATCAGTAAGGTAGCTAGCTACTATGTCGCCTCTCCTAGTAGCTGAATACTAGTCCTCCTACTGAGTGCATCCGCAACAAAATTCCCATTCCCAGGTGTATAGAATATCCTAAATTCATATTCCTGGAATTAACTCAAGCCAATGCCACTGTCTAAGGTTCATGTTCTTCTAGGATAAGATATACCTGAGAATATTTTGATCAGAGTACTCAGTAAAACTTTCACCAATCAGATAGTTTCACCACATATTCAAGGTGAAGACCACTGTTGCTAATTCCTGGTCAGGGGTATCAGAGTTCTGCTCATTCTTTCTCAACTACCGAGAACCATATGCGATCAATGATCACTCATGCATCAGGAGACACCTGAGTCCGGTCCCTGATGAGTCGCAGTAAACAATGTACCATACTCCTTCTTCTGGGAGCCTCAAGATGGGGGGCACTTGTCAGCCTATGCCTCGTCTCCTAAAAGATCTGATGGCATCTCTCTGACCACATGAATGGTTTCCCCTTCTTTGTCAAGGTTGATACTGGTCCTGCAACTCTGGATAAGTTTGGAACGAATCTATGGTAGTACCCATCCATGCCTAGAAAACTGTGTACCTTTGTCACACTCCTGGGTGGATCCCAAGAAAGTACCACCTCAATATTCACTGGATCCACTGCAAATCCGACCTTGGGGATGACATGTCCCAAGAAGTGAACTTCTCGAATCCAAAAATGGAACTTCGAGAGCTTACCATAAAGCTGGTGCTCTCATAGTGTGTCCAGTACCACCTACAAATGGTAGGCATGCTCCTCCTCAATAGTCGAGTAAATAAAAATGTCGTCGATAAAGTCCAAAACAAAGCGATCGAGGTAAGGTTGGAAAATCATTTTCATGAGACACATGAACACTACTTGAGAATTGGTTATGCCGAAGGGCATAACCAAGAAGTTATAGTGTCCATATCAAAACCTGAAGGTCGTCTTCCGCACATCTTCATCTCAAACTCTGAGCTGGTAATAGCCTGATCTGAGGTCTATCTTCGAGAACCATCGTGGTCCCTTGAGATGATCAAATAGGTTGTTAATCCCAAAGAGAGGGTACTTGTTCTTCATGGTCACCTAGTTCAGGTGTCGGTAGTCGACACAAAGCCTCAAGATCCGATCCACCTTCTTGGAAAACAGAATCGGTGCTACCCAGGGAGAAACACGGGGCAGGATGAATCCCTTCCCATGAAAGTCCTCTAACTGTACTTGCAGCTCACTAAGCTAAGCGGGAGCCATCCGATAAGTTGGAGAATATATCGGTGTCATCCCGGGGTATAGGTCAATGTTGAAATCCACCTCTCTACGAGGAGGTAGTCATGGGACATCATCATGAAAAACATTCGTGTGCTGGTCCACCACTACAGGATAAGTCGGACTCTCCACATAAACTTATCTAAGGGTTAGGCACGCCAACTGGTGATTGATCGGCTGCACCCTCCTTCAAGTAAGTTAGTTCTATTATGCAAAGGTTCCCTTCTCACCGATGAAGGTGAACCTTATCCCATCCGTACAGACACAACACAATTTTCGCCTCATACAGTCGATCTGAACATGGACTGTAGATAACTAGTCAATACCCAAGATGACGTCTTAAGGCCTCAACGCCACTACGAGGAAATCCTATCCAAATATCTCACCTTCTAGAGTAGGCTCACACTAACGTAACTAGTGTGTAATCGTCAGGTATTCTCTTGTATGAGTCTATAGCCATAAGGATTGAGATAACGGCTCCATCGGAATCTCCAACCTCCGAACGAGGGCAGTTTCTATTAAATAGTGACTGGAACCTGTGTCTATAAGGACTATATCTAAGGTGGAGTAGACATAGTTCGTACCTCAAATCATCTCCAGAGCACCATGGTCGTATGTCTCAGTTGCCAGAAACTGAGCTCTCCCCTGTCCACCTGCTTTGTGAGGTCGGGGTGGACCTCCTAGTGGTGGTGGTGGTAACACCTCATAAAGTCATCCACCGCTAGATGCTCGACCAACTCCTCTGCCACATCCGCCTGAACCCTGTGGACTTCCTCAATCGAACCTCTACCTCTGCCAAGGAGGTCCCTCAACTATATACTGATCATATGAATGTTAGGTCGGGCAGTCACAAGCCATGTGACCCTGCCCACAGCATGAGTAGCATTGTCTGCTCCTAGAATATATGTCACTACCAAATGTTCCCCGCATAACAAATCTTGAGTCATGTGGTCTTCCACGCATGGGTCTGGTCCTCTTGGGCCTCTATGTCATCTATCTACTACCTACTGTAGGAGACTCCACTGCATGTCGACTAGTAGTGGGTTTCACTACTGGTGACTGCTCATCTGTGAAACTCTCTACTAGAAGGGCTCTCTATAACACCCCAACCTGCGTCAGGATGTTGAGGGAGATCATCGAGGCCCTGATCTCTCACCTGAGCCCCTGATCGAAGGTCTGGGCCTTGAAGAATGGGTCCTGCACCATATCTGTGGTGTAGCGCGAGAGTTTGGGGAACCTCGTAGAGTATTGTGCTACTGTCATGATGCCCTGTGACAGATGAAGTAGCTCTTGTATCTATACAGATCGTAGAGTGGCTGGAACAAACTCTCCCTAGAATAGGCTCTCGAATTCTGTCCAGAGTAGTGTCGCCTAGTCGTGGACCTAAAGCATCAGGCTCCACCATCTGTCTACTACTTCCTGAAGGAGACTCGCAAAAAAGATCAACATGAGGTCTGCTGGTGTCCCTACCAGTAGGAAGACACTCACCACAGCCTCCATCCAATTCGTAACTGCCTATAAGTCTGTCTCTCCCTGGATCTTGGGTGGCCTCTAGAACTGGAACTCATGCAACACACTAAAATGGCGTGCATCATCTGCTGTTGGGGCTGGTGGCATTGGTGGACCAACGGGAAGTGGTACCACTGGTGCACCACTGGTAAAGGTACCTGCTCTGAGGCCTCGTCACTCGGTGGGCTTTCAGAGCGTATGACTCTCGGGGATATGAGGGGAGGCATCCTGAAAGAAACAGATGTGACACGGTCAAATGTTTATACCTGGTCAGCTGACCTAGTTGATCTGACTTAAGAAAACATTTGAAACACACACGAAATCAGTTTTTTCATGCACTAAGTCAGAAATCAGTATCCAGGGTCCTGGTGTATGGATATGTCGGCCTCCCACACCAACACTGGACTACAAGAACTAAAAACCACACTTAGTACCCTGAACACTATTTGTTCATAGAAAAGAATGATCACAGTCCTATGTTCTGTGGTAGAACTGACTCCTCTGATACCAATTTGTCACGACCCGTCCCCCAGGTCCAAAATCATGACTACCGCTAGACTTCCTTCCATAGGCTAGGGGATGGAGACTATCACCAAAGGCATAAAACCCTAATCTTGGAAGGCATTTCCTTTTTAATCTGAACACACCCAACATAGTATGCAACTGGATGTAAAACACCAAGTAAAAACTATATAAAAAAGAGAGTGTTGAAAGTAAAGGGGTCCAGAAATACAACCCCATATGAAATGTTAAAGGAAATGAAAAAGTACAACTAAAAGAAGAAAAGTAATGCAGCCACTAGGTCATCCTCTAGGGTTCCTACCTCAAGGGTAGGTACATACGGCCTCCTCAACCCTCCACGCATGTCCATCCATTCCGTGTATTGTCTCGCCGAGTGGTCCTACTCTAGGTACCATCTATTTCTGCTATCTCTAGCCATAGTTAGCACTATCTGTCGTCTACAACCAACACAATGAGGTGTGGGCATAGCACGTGCAAGGGTGAGTATAACCATACTCAATAGGGACCCCAAAACCCTCAAGGTCACAATAAATCCATCAAGGATGAACCACAAGTATAAAATCAATTGATAACCATCACTTAGGAATATTCCCACACATATACCTAAGTAATCTAGTAACCCATCTCATTTGTGAGGTAAACATAAAAGTCATCAAATCAGCTCAAACTAGGATTTTATTCAAGGGGGTAGTATCAAGAAACAACCCAAGTCACTCTGTCATAACCTTAGATGATAGTGTACTCATTCTATATAGAGTACAGTGGTCCTGCCGCGTCACACAGAGGTGCTTCCCACTTTCCTGGATAGCTATGGTACTCCTTTTATCGAGTACCATGGGTCTGCTGCATCACACAGAGGTGCTCCCCACTGTTGGTCTGCCACGTCACACAGAGGTGCTCCCCCTCGTAGCCTCTTGAGGTACTCCTCCTATCGAGTATAGTGGGTCTGTTGTGTCACACATAGGGGATGCCCAGTTTGGGTTTTCTGCATTGCATAGATGTGCTTCCCACTCTAATACTCAAATCATTCTGAGTTAAATCGGTCAAGCAGTCGTTAGGTCTCATCCAGCTACTAGGTCTCTGTACTCTGTCTGATCGTCACCGAAAGGATCCGCTCCACGATCTACTGTTCAATAATCCATGTTTCATGAAGTCTCATGTCGAAGTATCACAAGGTATCACCATGTCATAGGGGTCTCAACATAATAGACAGTGCATCAATCAGATGTCCGGTATGTGAGTTATTAGCCTTTTAGTTACGGGGTCCAGTTGGATTTCATGATCGATCCAACCTTACCATACTCCTTCTCAACCCAAATCTCTAGTGGGGTATACTCAAGGCACTTTATCGCTCCAGGGATTCCAGCGCCATTGACGGTTCATCAAAAGGACACTCGGTGCCAATGTTTTGGAGGTTTGTACAGGGGCGCATGGTTTGCCCATGGTCTAAACAAACCGTGCGGCCAGGTCGTTCGAAGTCTTTGGGTGAGACAGTAGCAACCGCACGGTTGGCGCACTACTTGAAAATCCGTGCAGCCAAGTCATGGGAAGTCTCTGGGTGAGATAGTAACAACAGCACGGTTGGTGAACGGTTTGAGAAACTGTCCTGCCAAGCCATGCGAAGTCCCCAAGTGGGACAGTGGCTAACGCATGGTTGTTGCACGGTTTCCCAAACCATGTATCCAAGCCATGTGACCACTTAAAATTAGGGTTTCATGTCCCAAGCCACTCAGGATTTCCCTTCTATCCCCGTTATTCCTCCCACTCACGCCTCATGCAGGATTTCAGGTTTTCAGAGGTTGGGGGAGCTCCATCGCTTGTTTTGGGTGCACATCGAAGGGGTTTCTTGGTAGATCGAAGGGGTTCTCCATTCGTCACCGCAAAACAAGGCTTCCACCTTCCATCATGAAGAACAAACCATTCAAGAAGAACGTTTGAGGGGTCGGGCCATGTTAGTTTGTCATGAACCCTTCTCATTGGGCTGTTAACAAGTGGCTCAACAAGAACTTAAAAGAAGATCATCAACCCATAACCTCTCGTAGAGATTATTCCCAACCTGTAAAAGAAAACATTTGCGTTCTTTGATTAAAAAAATAAGAACTTGGAAATATAATCATACTCCAAATCCAACCCCTAACTTTTTATTATTGGTCATTCGTTGTTCATTGATGTTGTCGTGGAAAGAATACAATGAAGATCGTCGTTCGTCGCATCTGCCACACGTCTCCAATCTCGAGCAACATCGGTTCGATAATGAGGTTGTAGAGGGTAGGTTAGTAGGCATCCGAGGTAGAAGTTTGAGGATGAATCATCACTAGTGTTCTTAATGTTCTTCATTAGGAGGGGTGTTCTTTGTTGGAAATGACATTTCTCCAAGTGCTCTCCCTCTATCAAGTTTCCACCAAAATGCCCAATGAAAATAATAGAGGAAATTTTTTGGCTATTATTTTCATTGGCCCAAAAATTTAATAAGGTGAATAAATTGGATAGGATCCTTCTATTTAATTCATTAGGTTGGCACAAATTTAAAATAAAGCATTTGATTAATTAATACGACCTATGTAATTAAAGGGGAATGGATTGGAATTATTTAATAAGGGGGTGGTCCCATTAAAGGAGGGAGTTCAAGGGTTCTCCCCACTTAATGGAGAGTTATAAAGGGGTTAAAATAGGGGTGGTCCCTACCCCATTTATCCTCCCATGGTAGGTTGGGTTTGGGTGGGCCCCAACACCATAACCACTCATGGGAGGTTAAGGTGTGGTGGACCCCACTTCCAACCTCCTCTTGGAGGTTTTAACCGACTCAAATAAATTAATTCAAGAACATAATTTATTTTATTCTTCCCATGTAATACCCAAAATCTAAATTTCATTCTCAACCATTATTCTTCGAGGTAAAAGCCTTCTTAAGGGAATACTGGCACTGCGAGTTCAATGCTGCCCTCAAATTTTGATTTCGAACACCATTTCAAAAGTTATAAAAAATTCGCTTGTACATTCAATGAATGTACCGAAAAAAACATCAGAAATTGATTTCGGTAACTTCGGGCCTCGGAATCAGGCACTGTAAATTTTTACGGACACTTAAAATTCCCATGTATTTATGAAAAAATAAATCCACATAATTTTTGGGTCTTTACATGTATATTTTTACTACTTTTGTGAGATATTAAATAATTGATTGAACCAAAATAAAAAAGTACACATCTTATTGAATGAATAAATATCATATATATAACCAATTTTTTGTTGAGATCCACCTTTTTAGTGTTGATGGTATAATCTCTCCCTTTATCTCTCCCGTCTTTTGGGGTTATTTTAATTTGTGGTTGTCAACAACCCTTGGAATGGTGAAATGACTCATATTATGTCATTATACCTTGATGATGAATCATTATACCTTGGTATGAGGATTGACTAGATAATTAATTTGTTCCATTAATTTGATAAGTTACTCTCATCTATAATCATTATATTGGTTACCCTCTTATCCTCACATGAATTCTATCATCATTCCAATTTGAAAATTTCTAGGGTGCTTTTTCCAAAACCATTGACCAGTGTGGTTTTGAAATTTCACGAAACCGTTAAATCTATCCACCACACATCATGAATAAAATTCTATATTCCAATTTTTATCTCCATGAAACCCTTCACATTTAATGGTATCCATTTCTATTTTTTGGGAACATCATAATATTTCTCCATAAATATCAATTTTTTGAATGGATATATCCTTTCATAGACATAACATAATTACACCAAATTATTGGTGGAAATTACATTATGTGTGTAATGACAAATCATAAGGCATGTATTTAATGTATTGTGACGTTTTACTCATACACCCTAATAGATTCTATATCATTTATCTTGTGGAAAAAGAAGTACCTAAAAAAATTTAGATGAAGAGTTAGAGATATATATTTTTTGAAAATATTTTTATGAAATTACTTCAAATACTTCACAATGATCTCCTATATAGGATTCTAATTCTTAAATAATGTCCACCATTGAAGATATTCACCTAATATATGATATATACCCAACACAACCATATCATTCTTAAACAAATGAGGTAAAAATGATATTTTCAATAGAGTTGATATAATTCTCCTAAATTAAGAAATCAAATGATCGAGTAAAATTCAGAATCCTTAATCACATAATGATATCAATTGTATCTTCATCTTTCATAGGGAACTCATTTGTTCCCCTTGATTCTGGATTATTTTAAATAATTAATTTAATTTAAAATGTATAGTTATAAAGGTCACGATTCATACTCCCATCGAGTTGGGAATCTTTTTTGTGTAGTCATCATATTTCCCCTCATATTTTTTTAGTAAATTACTCTTATGTCCAACCACTGAATAGTAATAAGGAATAAATATGGATTATTATTTTTTAATTAACAATCACATAAAAGGTAAACTATGAAATTTAAAGGAAAAAATCATAAATGACAAATATTCCTTACCCAATATTGTAAAAATATTCTTTCATCAAAGTCCTTTTTTTGGATGATCATGTATCGTGAAATACAATAATTTTCATGGTTGTTACACCTAGGTACATATGTGTTAGATCCACCATCATCTGTAGTATCCATAAAAGGATGTATGATCCTGGAAAACACAAAATAAATACATTCCAAAAATATCAGGAATGTTTTACTATGTTTATTATTATTCTTAAGGATTGAAATATAGTGTATTATCATAATACAAGAAATAAATATACATTCCATTGATAATATCTATGACAACCAATATCATTAACGGATTTTATTTTATGATTTATTAAATAAAGACATTTTTATTACACCCCTGATGACCAAGAAGTATAATTTCTTTTGGAAATTATGTTTTTCGATTATCAATTTTATATATGGAAACAAAAAAATTATTGAAAGGATACTTTACAAGATTCTATAAAATAATAGCTTCTAAAAATGCATGGAAAACATGGGAACATATTTAATTGTGAGATATAAATCATAATAAAGGAATAAAAAATAATAACATGATGAAAATATTAGTTGTTGTTAAATAACCATTTAAATTTGACATAAAGTGGTTCTATTCATACTCATTAACATAAAATCATGATTTATATTTATAAAATAAAGGAAACATTATAATGTGTAAATAATAGTAAACATGTCTAAATCCTACAATACATCATAACATGATGAAAAAAGTACCATAATGGATTAGGTTTTATCCCTAATACTATTCATAATGTATAATGAGACTAAAATGTTACCCAATCCTTTGTAACACTGCATAATTTTGTTGCCCTAGTGGAGTTCATATCAAGTACATGCATAGTTTTTCCACATAGATCATTGAAACAGGGATTATATTTCATAAAATTTTATTAAAATATTAGGAATTTTTGAATAAATGCATTTAATTCCAAAATTAAATAATTATATTAATTTCTAGGTGAATTCCATGGATTGGAAATTATGATAGCATTCGCAATAAAATGTTCTAGCATTGGAAAATCAAATGATAATGTTTATTGGATAACATGGGTACACAACGATTCATGAGAGTTAATAATGAGAGTGAAAGGGGTATATAAACTCATTGAAATTATAAAGGTATTAAGAGGTATATTCCTGAAAATAATGAAATATTATTATTGGTAATTTAATGGCACGATAAAAAAAATGTTCTTGAATTATAATTTGTCATGGATAATAAGACGATAATTTCAGCTTCAAAATCAGGGTATATAGTGAATTTTGGGTGGGATTATTGATATTCAAAGAGGAATATGTTAACATTAAAATAATAGGGGTATTATTATGCACATGTAAAATCATATACAATCAATATTAATTTGAATACAAAAGAAATTATATAAAAAAGGTTCTTGAATAATGAGAAGGGAAGGATCCCTTACCTTGAGAGTTTCATTCCAAAATCAAGAGAGTGTCTTATTGAAAGGTTTAAGACACCTTGGGAGGACTATAATAGGAATTTTTATAGTACATTCATAATATATTGGTTGACAGTTAAGAGAAATGTGAGCTTTTTTGGATTTATATGGGAAATGAGCTGCGTGTTATTTATTAATTTCAAAAATTAGGTTTTGGACTCTTGACAATGATATAATAATAACCATAAAACATACAATAGTTTTTCCATGGTTTCTACCAAAATATAAGGGATATTTATTAGATTTATTTATCCTTTAATTGACCACATTAAAATACTACTTTTAGTGATGAGGGAGGGAGTCATGTTTAAAAATAAATGATTTTAAAACCATTATATTTATTTTATGTTTCAGATTATTCATAATGAAATTTTAATGTTTATAAAATAACCACACAAATACATTAAATTAAATTAAAAATTTATATTTTTCATTTTATACCATATATAAAACATATTGCATCACTTTTAGGCCATTGTGTTGTTATAATACGCCCCCTTTTTCATATTTACCTAAAAATTTATATGTTTCAAAAGATTAAGAAAGAATCATTATATGATAATATATACATGTTGATTTGTCAAAAAATATTTATTTTTCATTAAATTATATATATAAATGGAAATTTACACTTTTTAATTAGAATCTCTATTTATTAAAAAATTATGTTTTTTTTACAATTATCTGACCCATATAAAAAGTCATATTCAATTAATAAAATTATAATATATTTTATATTAAATATAAAATATTTTTTAATAATATTTTATTCAAATATCATTTATATATATGATTATTTAATTAATATAATGTAATTTTTTAATTGAAATTTCATTTTACCCAAAAATACATTTCAATTTATTTTCATATTAAATTCAATATTTTATCCTACTCATTAATTAATAATTTATTATGTAAAGAAAATAAGGAATTAATATAATCATTATTTTGTTAAAAATACAATATAAATATTCATAATATTATGATTTTGATATATATCTACTTATTACAGAATGGAATGACCAAATGGTAAGTTGTGTGATGGTGAGATTCTCATGACGTTGGTCGGCAAACATGGTTTGGGTCTTGATGTCAATGTGCATGAAATTATCCCATCAATGTTCTCTCATTCATTGGTTTTTCGATCTTGAAATGGGATTGGTCATGAGAAAATCCCAGAGATTATATCGTCCCCAGAAGCTCTGATAAATGATCTTCATAGGGTATGATCCTACTAGCTGTGACGTTCTCTTCTTTTGTCTGCGTCAATAGAACATTATCATAAACCATAATTTAGGCCAATTCTATAATTAGTAATCAATGTATATTTTATCAATGATATTCTTTCTTAATTATCTTATGAATCTGATATGATATAAAATAAAATGGTTTGACACAACCAAATTAGTTCATGTGTATTCTATATTTACATTACATAAATAAGACAATTATTCATTTTAAAAGGGAATTACATTTATAAAATAATGGGTCATTAATGTAGGGCCAACCACAAGGTCTATGATATTTCTAGGAATATAAAATCCCAATGAATAAATAAATTAATATAATTAGTGTTTAGAATAATTGGTATTGAATTAATATATTAAATTAATTTAAGAGTAATAAAATAAATACTGGAAAACATTTTGAATGAATGGTTATTATAATAATATTTATGTTTTGTTTAATGTTCATTAATGTAAGAGTTAGGTTAACTGATATCATTTATTAGATAATATGTTTTATTATATTAGAATTAATTGAATAATGTATACATTATATTTTTTACCCATTAAGTTAGTCATATTAATTAATGTATAGCTAATTTAGTGGGTAATAAACATACTGGGGTTAGGGATCCATAATTGTGTATTTAGAACCCTACTATAACATGGATGAGGGTGATCTCATGTAGATTTCAATTCCCTACATAATGGGTGAGAGCCTCTTTGTCATCTATTGCTTACATGGTAGATAATAAGATGGCCATTGGTTTTAATTTTACTTTATTATGGATAAAAATAACATCAATGTGATTATCGTTGGGACTTCGATGGCATCATAATATTTATGAGCTAGTATACATATTTCAATAATGGATTCATCCAATGGGAATTAAATCTATGTGTGGATGATCTAGAGGAATCAAGATATGGTTCATTGGTAAATGACCACTATAAATGAATGATATATGTACACATCCTTAATTGATCAAGGTAATTCAATCAGTTTCATTTTGTTCCTAAAATTATTCACTCATGATCCGCAAAACATTTATTGGGATTTTTTGTCTTTTGTGAAAACATATTTTTGTAGATCACTGGTGAAAAATTTTAAATCCCCATCACAACCACATTCTCCACGTTCCTCTATATATCATATAGCTATTGGATGTATTTCATAAAAATATTATCCCTACTAAAATTAAATAATAATTAATTTCATGTAAAGGGAATCACTATTGTCCCAATGCTGCAGATGAAAATTCAATCTGACATTGGAATGTGAATTTTCTTCTATTTGATGTTTTAAATAAAAATAATATTGGTATTTTTATATTTTAAAATATTATTAACACACAAACACACACACACACACGTATATATATATATATATTATAATTTTACTAACAAAAATTCATAAATGGTAATTTTAGGTGAGCCATATTTTAACTCAGTTTCCTATGGAAAAAATATTTATTTCTGATCAGGGTTCATTCTAGTAGTATTTAGAAATACTGAAATTTTAATGTATTAAATAAATTCTCTTAGTAGGAAATTTTTAAAACAAATAAAAATTATAATTTTGTGTATGGAGATATTGTTACACAACTTAGTAACTAAAATTAATGTCACATGGAGTCTAGTTGTTGAGAAAAAAGTGGATTTATAAAAAATGTGGTGGCTTCCACTAAATGGATATATTAAGAACAACTTTTATTTTAAAATGTGGGTCAACCCACATAGTAATTTTTTCTTTTTATATGGTGGGAATCCTCTATAAGTTCCAAATCACATCGCCAACATCTCCACATTTTCCCTCGGCCTCATACCTCCTCCTGTTAACATGTTGCGTCTGGTGACCCCATCACCTCCTCCATGACATTGTTGTCTAGAAATACCAATTTTTCTACACCCATTAGAGGCAAGATCTGGTTAACCTCGGCTACCATTCATCAAACAAACCCTATACATTTGTAGGGAACTCCAAATTTCTGTACTTATTGGTGGAGGATATTTTCACATGAGTATTTTATTATATGGTTCGATTTTCATGGAAAAAACCAACCCAGTGTCACTTACCATTAAAGAAGACATAATTGAAGAGAACTAGTGAAGAGAAATTGTAATGGGTAGATGATTTTCAAAGCCACCCTTTAATTTTCATTTTAATTTCTATAAAATTTAGGGATCATATTTTGTAATGTTAATAGTGTGATCCTCCCAATATTTGATCTAGAGTGTGTAATAAGAATAAACCCTTTATTTATTAGATGTATGAAACCCTTTCTAAGCCATAATAATCCCCACATGTTTATCATTTTCTACTCTATTTTTTCATTTTAGTCTCCATATACATTACCTAACTCATTAAAGTTGTATCAAATACATCAGTGTTGAAACAGGGAAGTGGAAAAAGGTTTTCTTGGTGAATGAAAAATTTAAAGTTTCCAATTTATATGAGGCTACATCCATTATGTGAATAAAGAGGTGATTCCAATGGTAACTAAGGAGTCAAAATTGGAGTTGAAAAAAATCCATAATATCATTTCTATATTTTGTTCAAACCATGAGTTTTGTAGTACCCCAATGATGGAGGTGATGAGACTATTCCTGAAATCAACAACGTTCTGATTATTTTTCTTGAAACTATTCTAGAAAGAAATGTAACTGCCACATAATCTTTCAATATAGACCTTTGAAACAATTTTGGTTATATAATGGATAGTATGAGTCTTTTTTCTACATTCTAGATGTCCATTCAATTTGGTTGAACCATTTTAGGCACATTATTATGGTTATATTTTTGAGTGTGTCACTTTATAAGTGGATTAAAATAAAATAAATATGATTATGATTATGTGATTTAATTATACCATATAGAAAAAATGGAAGTTCATTTGTATAATAAATATTTTTTGAAACAAATACTAGAGACCACAAAGCACATTGAAATGAAAGATGAAAATCATTAATAATCAGTCAGTTTGATGAGAATACATCATCAAGTACACAGGTAGTTGATGCGAAGTGTGTCGAGATGAATAAAAAATGTACTGAAAAAAGTATTCATTAGATCAACAATATTATCTAAAAAAATTTACAATTAAAATGATGATTAAATTCATTACTTAAAATTGGAAAAAATATATGTGATCAAAAATGCACATAAGAAATAAGACCCAATATGTCTTCTTTTTAACATGACTTAAAAATATGAGAGCAGAATATCGGCCCATGTTTTTTGACTTCTAGTTTATCATTGATCGATTGAATTCCATTAAAATAATGATTCATGATGAGGTTCGTGAATTTTTTATGTTTAGTTCTTTTCCAATGATGTGGGACACAATTGTTATGTGAGTTAGTAATTCTACTCCATATGGATCTATCATTGTGGATATAGTGAAAGAAAAAATTATAACTAATGAGTCTTTAACAAATGATGATGGATATACCCCTAAAACAAAGGATATTTCACCAAATTACTATAGAATAATAAATAGAATTGAAGAATAAGTGGAAGAGAATCTCATGATAAAATTATATAGGTGAGAATGTGATAGAAATATCAATCGAAATATGACATGGAGTACCCCCAGTATGGAAATCCTAGACATATTATATTGTAGTGTAGAAAGATGAAGTATGAATAGAGGAATCATGAATGTAAAGACAAGAATAATGATGTTGTGGTTTTCAATTATGAAATAGTTATTATTCTGTATGATAATCATGTTTTTCTTGTAATACAAGACTCGAATTGGGTGATCAATTCAAATGCCTACTATCATGTAACTACCTAAAAATATTTCTTATGATCTTACATTTCAGGGTGTATTATACCTGTGATTAATCAAAATTATGGTGCATCAATAACTATTGGTATTGAAAATATTTTCCTAAAAACTAATATTGGATGCATGCAATTTTTGAAGGATGTAAGGAATGTTCATCATATTCCCATCAATCTAATATCCACTAAGATTCCTGATGATGATGGATATGTTTGTTCTATTAGTGTTATGGAATGGAATCATACCAAAGGTAAAATGGTAATTTATAAAGTAAATAATGATACTTATCATTATCATATATATGCGAGACTGTGTGGAGAATTAGTCATTATATCTAGAAAGTACCTTCATATAGATGTTTGACACATACGCCCTGGTCACATGAGTAAGAGGGTAATCATAATGCTCTCTATGAATGATATCTTTCTAGGACTAAAAGGTTCTCATTTGGACACATTTTTTTATTTCATTGTGAGAAATAAACCTATTTTATAATCTCATTGTTACATAAATTTCATAAAAGAAAATAATTTATATTTGATTCATACTAATGTCTTAAGATGATCAGAAATTCTATGATAGGTTCAATTTATTTTCCTATCTTTATAAATGATAATTGTTGTTTTGTTTGGGCCCTGAATTTGAAAAAATAATATGACATGATGAATGTTTTCAAGATGATTCATTGGAATGTAGAATGAAAAATAGAAATATGGTCAATTTTTGTGTAAGAAAATAATGTAAAAGAGTATGATTGTCCATTTTCCTATTACTATATTAGTTTCTGATACGAGATGAGAAAAAAACATTACTCAAGATTCCACATCATAACAATATTTATAATATGATAAACTTAAAAAATTTCAAGATAGTAACATGTATTCTCTAAAATTAAAATTTTCCAAGTACCATTTATGTGGATTCAATATTGGTTGTAGTTGATCCAATACACCTTTAACTATAAGTTCCAGTGAATTATATAATTTTATAAAGGTTCTAGACAAGTAAAGATGTCTCATAAATCACTTCAGATTATTTTTTTTGTATGGAATTTCTTCCCATCTCGAATGAGGAGAAGGAGAATATGGATGGAAATGGAAATAAGAATATCATTTTGGCATATAACAATGATGAGATTGGATACCAACTCTGGGATCATATAAATAATAGGATATTCATAATTAGATATGTGGTGTTTCTTGAGGATTATACGATTGATAATTTTGAGAAGCCAAAAACATACATTGAAGTTGTATTCTAAGGTAATTCTAGTAAATTTGGATCATGTAAAACCACCATCAATTCTGGATACAGTGAGAAAGATATGTAAAATGATGACACATCACTCCTAGGTAATAAGTCTCAATCATAAGATATTAAATAGAAAATTCCCCCTCATGTGATTACGAGGAGATGCATCAGATAATGAAATCCAATTCATTGACAATTACCACATGGTTTTGTGATTTCCACTGGTATCTGAGAACTAGAACTATATGATGATGTTATTAGGACTCAAAAAAAGATGAAATGGAATAAAACCTTTAAATAAAAGATTATTTTATTTTTAAAGTCTTGAAAATTTGATTTGGAATAGATACAATAAAGAAAGAAGGAACTAGTTTATATGTGGTTGTACCAAAACAAATTAGAATATGGAGTTTCATAGTTATACTATATATCAAGAATTTTATTGAAGGTATTAATTTATAATAGTGTTATTTAATTTGAAAAAAAATGCATTGTGGTTAAAATGACCTCTATAAGAGTTGTTCCACGATTTGAGGCTTGTATGAACCCAGAGGATCAAAAACTCCATGTAAAGACATCATTATTACAAGGTTATTTTAATTAAGAGATATAATTGGATCAACCAGATGTATTGTAGGTGGATGGTAAAGATAATAATGTTTTCAATCTTATGATATGTATAAATGGTTTCAAATAGGAAATATATAAATGGTATAAGAAATAGAATTCATTCATAGAGAAAACTAAGTACAAGATGAAAACATCTAATCATTGAATTTTAATTAATAATTTTTCTAATACTTATTTTATTTTCTTATTGTTTTATTTTTTTCATATAATTGTTTTTTTGGAAGAGGTAACACTATGATTGATAGGTTGATGATTGACAAGAACAAGCCTTTTGAAATTAATGACTTGGGAGATCATACTCAGATTCTTTGTATGATGATTACTCATGATAGAAAAAACCAAATGATTTTCCTATCATATGAATCATAAATTGAGAAGGATCTTGAATTCTTCAACATGATAAAGAAAAATATAGTTTCAAATCAACATGTGAGTCATTTCAGCCTCACGGCATGTCAGAGTCTATAAACTGAGGAGGAGATTGTAGAGATAGAAAATTTACCTTATCAGTCAGTATTTGAAATTATTATGTGAACCATGGTGTGAACCAGACTAGCCATTTCTCAAGCCGTTGGTATTGTGAGAATATTCTTATAAATTTAGGGAAATTGTAATTGGAAAGTTGATAACTATATATTGAAATCACTACCTTAGAAATTTTTAATTTAGATGTTTGATTCCTTGTCTACAAAAAAAGAATATAATATCATGGTCACTAATGTTTTTAAGGAGATTCTGTGGATGAAAATGTTTTTGTAGGAACTTACATAGAGTTAGGAAAATTATATTCCCTATTATAATAGTGATATCACTATTCATTTCAATATAAAACTGAAATTTCATTTCTGATCAAAAAACAACAACATGTGATATCAATTAATCCTTAATCTGGGGTTTTAAATGTTGTTGACAGTTGAGAAAATTCACAAAATTTATAATGGGGAATATATGATAAAAATTTTTATTTGAAAAAATATTCATGACATGTGTATGGAGATTACAGTTCTAACTTATATGCAAAATCTTTTGTGTGGGGAATATTAATGGGGGGACACCCCCAATTCATGGAGTTGTTAGAAAAAGTTTATTACACAAGATTATACTATTATGATAATGGATTATAATTGAAATTAAAATCATAGCATCAACTACCATTGAAGGAGACAATATGGATCACAACCAACAATGAGAAATTCCAAAGGGTATATGATGATGGAAAACAACACATGAACACAGATTATTCATTCAATTATTATTATTTCTCACCTTTTGTAATAAAAATGATGTGGTCCTCTAATTAATTATTTTAGAGTGAGCAATAAAAAATACCAACATTCTCCAATGGACATAGAGAACCATTACCAAATAATGTTAAATCACTGAAGTTCAACATTTTATTCTCTAGTTTTGTTCATTTTCATATCCACAAACTTCCAATACACTGACATGACTGCTCTCATGATGTCCTTTCCTTGGTGAAATTAGTTATCCAAAATTATTTTAATCCTTCAAGCATGTCCCAAGCTTCCTACACGGAACTTGAAACCCACATAGTTATCCTGGCAACTAGACACTAGTGAACTCACCATTCTACTTCCACATTTGACCAACCCTAGATTCCACTCACCAGTGCCACCTTCTTCCAAATATACCATATTTGAAACCTCCACCATGTAATAATCCTATATTTCAATCTACCACTCATTTATATCGACTACCCATCCCTTACAGATTCTATATCTCGATAACTACCCTATGGTTAAACTCAAGAAAAGTCTATTCCTCTTGACCCTAACTAGTGGAGTTTAGGCCCTTCCTAATGAAAAATACCCATTTCGGGCCATTTATAGGTCTTTAACAAATTTATATGATTTTTGGGATAGCCTAGGCTAGGGGGGAATTTTTTACATTCAAAAAATATGTTACGTAGTTTTTGGTAATTAGAAAAATAATAATTAAAATAATTAAATTAAAATAGGAATATTATGGGACCATGAACATTTTTAAATTTTTTAAAGAATTCATTGAAATAATTCAATTCCATTGAGAAAATGATATAATAAATTTAGGTTTTATTTCAATATTTTTTTTCTTACTGACTAATCTTTAGTGTCAACCATCAAATGTATCAATAAATTTTAATTTAGTTATGTGTTTATTTCAAATTAGAGAAGTGCATGTAATTACTTAATTAATTATACATCATATGCATTGAGACTCTTCCAAATTATATTTATAAGGGTATTTGTGTCCATGAGTGTTGTATTACATTGAATTACATATTCCTGATACATCCTCACCTACATGTGAGTAGTTGAGTATTTTTAAGATGGAAATGTAAGACATGCACCACGATGAAAAAAGATGTTATTACAAACAAGATGGTGATATATTATACGAGGATTAAATATTAGATACGAGTTGGAGAATAATAATACATTTTTCCCTTAGGGTTAGGGTTGACCTGTTGATTATAAATGGATCAAATATTAGTAAGTGATTAAATTGGTTTCATTGTTTATTTAAATTATGCATTTTTTCAGAATTTACAATTTAATCTGAAAATATAAAATAAAAAAAATGATGAATATATTAAATTAAATTAATACCTGGTGGATGTTTTTATATTGACTGCATGATAATTCGTGAGTGAAATCACATAGTATGATCATATTATATTGAAAATGTTTTCATTTATCAAATAGTATTAAAAACCCCTCAAATAATTATTATGCCACTATGCCCATTTGTTTTTGAATTTGAACCAAACTGAGTGAATAGTTTGCTTGTTTACCCTAGTCGGGGGTGTGTCATAATATTGTGTTGATCATAGGTGAGGTTTGGGTTGAATTAACTAATTATGGTCACAAATAAAATTTTAAAGCTATCCTTATTGATATTTAGAGGAAAATGAATGAGTAAATCAAATATAATATTTATAAAATCTAGATATTCAAACAATAGTTCAAGGAGCAGTGACATAATGTGGTGTTCTAGTAAAATTCATTACTTGAAACTCTTCAAGTAGTGTTGTACCATATATTGGACTATGAGGCAAGGTTTCAATGATATCTTCCATAATAATTCTCTAAATACTTATTATTTTGAATCTAGTAGTGAGGTCTAATAGGGTTTGATAAAATAGTTGGTGACATTTCATAACATAATTAGAAATTTATAAATATTAGAAAAATAAAATAGCTAATATTATATTGTATATTTTATATAAAATAAAAATTAATAACATAGATACATTATGATTAAATTTGGATAAACAACATGTCCTCGCTTTAATGAAAATTCAATTGTCCTTAAAGTGATTTAGAAAACTACTATGATATAGAATATTATATGTTCCAGAGTCCCTACTACATATTAGGCCACCTCAAGAAGATAGGATGAGAATGATTCTTACAGGAGACACATTTATTTCAAATTTTAAGATTACATCTTAAATTTATCAATGATTTAATATGATTTGTTTTTACAACATGAAAAAATGAATGGTTTCACATGTTTCCATCTCTCAGTGATTCTTGTGACGAGACATTTATGTGAGATATGAATGGGTTATTACTACATTGAAAATAGGTAAATTGTAATATGTGTCATATTATTTCAATAAATACCTTTCTAATATCTTTAGGACCCATTAATTTTTTTTATATTAAAATGAAATTTATGGAGAAAAAGTTTTACAATGTTTTGGTCATGGATTCTTTGTAATTATTCCCTCAATGAATAATGGATCCATAGTTATTATGGTGAAGAAGTTGAATTAATAGGAAAAAATACCAATCTAATGTCTGAAACAAAAGGATACTTATAAAAACCATAAATTAAAATAGGTTTTTAACTATACATGTAATTTTTTTTCAACTATTCATGATAAATCATTGGAATAATAAATATATAAACAAATTTTGAAGAAAGAATGTGCATCCAGTTCATATATATTAATCATTACAAGTAATATTTCTAATATAAATCATGGGTATTTTTTAAAATATTCCTATAAAAAAATTTAATTTTATGATATATCCATGTAATAAAAGAAACAATATAAAATACAAGGTTAATTATCCATGAAGATATTAAAGGTAAATACCTACTTTAGTGGTGTGAAGTACACAAATTATAATTTCAATGATTATAGTTTTTATTTATCTTTTTTTAAGTATTACCAAAGAATTAATATTATGTTTTGAATGGACACAAGGATTCATTATTCCATTTATTGGAATGAATTTTGTTTTTTTTTGTGTAATAATCAACAAATTGTTTATTAATGCTTCAATAAATAGAAATATATTTTGAAGATAAATGGTATGTCAACAATACCCAATTTTGAATGACAATTTATTTTTCCTAAAAAATATATTTTTCAATTGTTTACCCAATATGGTACTTAGACTATTTTTAGAAAATACCATTATTTATTATCAAAAAATTGACATAGGTTATTTTTTATAGAGAATCCTTTTTAAATAAAGGTAATCTCTAATGATTTAAGAATTATTTTATCTAGAGAGCATGAACAATTCCAAAGATAATCTAGTGGTAAATATATATTATAAGGTTTCTATTAATGATTTTCATAATGTTAAATTGAATTATGAAATATGCATGATTATATGATATAAGTTTCTTTGATCCAATGGGACGATGTATATCTTGTTTAATCATTCATGAATCATATTAATATAGCGTAGATTAACTCTTAAATTCTCATTTCATTTTACACATCAACGATATGATGTTATTAATGATGATCAATTATGAATCTTACATTAAAACAATTATTATTAAATATATTGTGGAGTAATTACTAATCAAACATTTCATTATACACTTCAATTTCATGATTTAAGTAAAATTATAATTAATTATAATATTCATATTTATTTTAGAGACCTCAAATATTTTTGACAAAATGATTCAAATTAGATACATTATAACATATCCATATTCCATCTGTAATGAAAAATAGTTATCATATGTGCGATAATAATATATAAATCTATAATTTCAAAAAACATGTGTTTAGATAAAAAGTGCTTGTTAAGGATATAAAAAAACCTACAACAAGAAAATGACAATGTGCATATTACGTAATTATACTAATGTTTTGTAGAGATATTACATAAATCCCTATGATAGAATGATACATTCATGTGATGGATTATGTATCTGTAAAAGGGTTCACATATCTAGTTGAGATAGTGGGAGTAAAATTGACTTTTATTTATTTAATGCTAGAAATGCACACGTAGTTTTAATATGAGATTGTTTCAAATGGGAATGTGGAATAGAAATGACCCAAATATACATTCAACATATGTAGGATAATACCATGGTAATATATTTAGATATAGTGTGACTAACGATAGATTATTTATTTAGAGTAACAATTTGTACAAGTAAATATAATATATATATTAAATATGATCGAAATGATCAATGGAAACTAAATAATGTTTTCCTTTTATAAAATTACATGATCTTATTATCTATAATGATTCAGATATTGATACTACGAAGATATTAAAGGGAAACATTATATTATTAGTAGAATAGTAGTACCAATAATGATTTATTGATTATAGATAGTAATCATGCCAAAATATATTATATATTTCTACCAGTAGTAGCTATTTTTTATCATTGATTTGGGAAATGGATATTTGTAACACCTTTAATAGAATGTGTCTATATGATACAACCAAAAATATTTTCTGAAATTAAAGGATTATAATAGGAGTTCATTTTACTAAAATCTAGTTTTGGACTTATATAAAAACAACATCGTAGATTAATTATATGTAGTGCATTTATTACATGACTCTACAAAAGGTTATTTGAAGTGCCACTATATTTCAAAAAAACTTATGTTTGATAATATATGTAAAAAGATATTTATATTAATGATATTTATACCTGAATGAATGTAACTCATTATGATATTGACATAATCTAGGATCCAATGTTATAGAGATTTAAATATATTGATATATAACTATTATTTCTTTAGACCATGTCAAAGGTACATATAATTATAATATATTAAAAAAATATGTTTGAATATTTATATACAGAACTATTACCAATGTCACATGAATCAAATCTAACTAAGAAGACATGTATGGGTTATAGGAGTAGATTAATGTGATAAGGTGAACTATGTATGATTATATGATATATCAATCACATAATTCATAATATGAAAAAGACATCATATTTCAATTATATAAATTATGTTTGTAAAATATAAGTATAATCCATGATAATTGAACGAGAAGATGTTAGAACTATTAAATTTTACTTGAGAGAGTACAAAATATATGTTCCTGGTATATGGTAAGTAAGGGAAACATTTTTTACGATGTCAGAATCTATTATTCCTTTATATAAATATGATATAATATCACTGTTAGGATAAGGAAATGGGAATGATAATATCATTCAATATATATTAGTTGTATCTGCAAATACAGAGTAAATTACAGCTTTTGATGTATCTAATGAAGAAATGAAAACACCCAAGGATTTTTCCATGTTATAGTAATCATACATCGTATGTAATATATTATTATAATATAAATTATTATAATCATAATACTAATACCAGTGGTTATGTCATGTTTTGACATTTGAAAAAATATATTTACATGGATAAATCATCTATTGAGGAGTCGTATCAATGATGTTATGTTATAGATAATATAATATCCCTATAATAAATATGTGGTAGGCCCAATTACTAAATAAATAACTAAACATAAAATTATTTTATTCATGTAAGAGTTAAGAAGGATAGTTATCAAGATTACTCTAGTGCAAGTGAGAGTGTTGTAAAAGTGGGTTCTACAAACATAACATAAATAATACTTTTCAATTACCATATCCTATATATTTTAAATTATCCATGATTTATATTTACCATAAATGGGTTTATATTTCTACTTCCACTATTTAAATGGTAATTTCCTTATATTTTGATCATATTAAAAGGATATAATAGCTCCCATGATATAATGAAAACCTTCATATACTATGAAATTAATCATAAATATGTGTCCTATGATCTGGATATTTCATACTGACTAGACAAATACAAGGTTTAACCATCATGTGTTTGGTACTAACACATGAGAATTATACTTTAGAATTTCACACATAGTGAATTTGAGTAGAAGAGATCATGAGGACTACTCACCAGTAGAACCACCACATGTTTCAGGGGTCATTGGTAGTTCCAATATGTTAACATGTGTAATGAACTCCTAAACTGAGATTAATATTATTCCATATTATTACATCACATTCATTGGTGCGTGTTAAAATCCATGGAAATAAATTCCTCTCATTTTTTCAATAACCGGTTTAATCAGTAATGGAAGGATATTAATTGAATAATAAATAAGGAATTTTTCATTTTGGAATGGAAGTGACATAATTGGAAATATTGATAAGGATAGATGTACCATAATTAAATACATGTCCTTGGTAGAAGAAGGTATGTCTATCCAATTATGACAAAAAAATAATCAATGAAAGGAATATAACACAAAATATGAATCATTCATTATGAGGAGATATAATGACACAAATAGATTATATTAAACAATATTTGTTCATAGGAATGGTTTTTAATAATGTCTCAAATTTTCCATGTATTATTTTTTGATATTATATGGATTATTTCTTTGACTAGGTGTTTCCCGACATGCTATTTCTAGGCATGGTTTATTTGGAAGAAATGTTTTCAATTTATTAAATATATTAAATTGCATGAGAGATCAATTTCCTTATATAGTGGATTAACTCTGAAGCTGATTCCAAGATCAAAAATATGAGGGAAAAATTTATTTAATTACATTAGATTCACCCTAGGCATTTCTAAATATTTATCAATGTGTTTTAAGTTTCAAAACATGGTCCTGTGTGTAATTATAAAAACAAATAAATTTATTTATTTATTTATTTTATTATAATGCACTGAAATAATTATATTATAACTATACTGTTATAGATTTACCTCATTTTCAGTTGTTACCAATAGATTCAACCAATCATTGGAGTGAATTCATGGAGAATGATGATGGATTAGGACTGAATCCTAGTTCATTATTCCAACAGAGTTTGAGGATATCTTGAAAAACATCAACACATCCATTTTTTGTTAGCGATTGATTAGAACTCATGTTAGGCCATTTCTTTTTATGATTTATATACCTTTTCAATATCCCAAATGAACAAGGATCAATTCCATGATCTGAATTGATACACACATCATAAATAGATTTATATTGATGGGATTTTACAATTGTTTATTGTGATTTTATTCCTCTTTGATCATCTTTTTCTAAGGAAATGAATAGATTTGAAATAAACAAAGGAAATGGATTGTTTCTAACTTATTATAGTTTATGGTTTTCTTCCCCTGTTCTTCATAAATTATTCTCTAGAGTTTTCATTTGGTCATTGGTTTGATGAATACCCAGTATATGGTCATTTCAGAACCGTTCTTGGAATAATAGATCAATACCATGGTTGCAGTTCATGATTGATGGTGTGATAAAGTTGTGATGATGGTGGTGGATGATCATATGTGGATAAGAATATATTTATGGGTTACATTCATCCTAATATTTTAGGCACAATGACTGTTTCTTGATGAGGTGATTTTATTTATGGATTCAAGTCTTGATCTTCGTCGATATATGATTGAATAAACTATAGAATCCCAGATCTATATGTTCTGAAAATGGTGATGGATCCAGTGATGCACAAGAATGTGTAGAATAGATCCCATTAAATCTGAGAAATATAGATCAAAATGATATGTATTTTGGGATTTCATGCTTTGTGGGTCCCTATAAATGGAGGATAGGGTTTTGGAATGATTTTAGTGATCACACGACGTGTGACCACTATCACACAAAATGTGAACCCTCCATGATATCTCAACATGTACTTCAGTAAGTAATGATTCATCAGAAATAGTATACATCCTGAGGCACACCATATAATCAAACACGTTTATGGACATGTGTACACTAGCCAATACATGGGCATGGCCATCGGTACACTGACATGGCCTAAGAATTATGGGCAAGTGTCAGATTTATCTCTACACACCTTATACTCGATAAAAATGCCATGTATACATAGAAATAAATTACGTGTGAGGATTCAACATACATGTACTATTTTGGATGGATTGACATGTTGTGTACCCTTAATACACACAGTGTACCTCCGTTAATACTATTTTATTTCATTGTTTAAATATTTTTATCCAGTATAGGTTGATTGTATTCCCTTGATATATTCCCTATAGGGTCGAATGTGACATTATATCTACATCATAGGATTATAATTCCCTCTAGGGGTTGATCCTATGATTGTTTTGTGGTGTCCCTTCATAAGACTAGGTTCTGATGCACTATCATCTACATGCCCTTTGTGGGGTTTATAGAATTGGTGTGTCATCCTTATGACGATCATTGATCCTCCTTCTAGCATGACACATTATATAGTTCGTGCTATAATAATATAATGATTCCCCATGTATCGGTTCAATCCAAATTGGGTTCTTAGTATACCCCCAATAGTTTTGGGTGTGACCCCCTCTATGAGTATCTAAATTTTGTAAGACCAGTTATATTTCATGGGTAGTTCAGAATGATAGAGACCTATGTATTGAGCGTTTTAATGGATAAAATTCTAATGGAGTGGAATCTCTTAGAACTAGCATTACATTGGTTAAAATCATCTGGATGGAATCTAATTATGATCTGTTGGGGGAGTGATTTATTTCATTGGTATATTTTGGTGTTTTTATAATAAATTTATTATTATATATCATGATTATATGACTATATATGGTTATTAATTATTAGTTTTTTCATTGTGTACTTCCATGTATGGCTATACTCACCTTTATATGGGATTTTCCCACAACTTTCATCTCATACGATGACAATGTCCCTTCTGACAGAGTCCTTGGATGACATGGAGTGGGTGTTGCCGAATATGAGCATATCAAGCAGATATGGTTATCCTGATATTTCGTTTCACTTTAGTCCACTCCCATGATGCCCATTGGACTCTTGATAGGTTTTGGTTTGGATTTTATTTGGATCTCCTTCACACATTCAGTAATTTACAATCGTACTGTATTGTGGGAATATATATTTATGTGTGGGTATATAAAATTGATTTTATTTTGGTTGGGACTCTTGATAGGTTTTGGTTGGGATTTTAATTCATATGTATGCATAAATTATTTTTAGTTTTTCTATAATTCAACATTGTGTGGTAATATATATTTATGTGTGGGTATATAAAATTTAGGCTAATTCATCCCATTTTTCGGATATGCCTATTTGGTACTAGTCACTAACCCCTATCATATTTGAAGTAGGATTAGTTTAGTGTTGGGTTGGACCATGATTGGATTGTTCATTATTGAGTTGTATCAAAAATATATATTTCTACTTTAGGATTGATGTTGGTTAGATAGGTTTTGGGAAATAGTGTTTTGTGTTTTGTGTTCTTATTTCAAGCCATGGAATTTGGTGTTGTTGTGGCGACTGATGTATCCATATACTAGAACATTGAAAACCTTCCATTCAACTCAATACATATAATAATTGGTTGCAAGAAATATTTTGGTACATGAATCATATAGAAATTTGTTGTGTGTTCTATGTGTTTCTTGAGTAAGGTCATCGTTTATAATCATTTAACCCTGGAACATAATGTTTTATTTTCAGATTCCTCCAAATAGACAACTGTCTAGGATTCCACTGCATGATCAGGAAGATGATATACCTTATGAAGAGGCATCATTATGGTAGATAGTACTATAAAAAATACATTTTAGTGGTTTACCAACAATTCCACAAAAAATGAGATATTGATGGTGCTAACAACAAAAGTTGAGGATCCATGAAAGATATGTGCATTGAATGAGTTTTATATGTAATAAAAACCAATGTTTTGGGGTGATCTAGTCCCCTAGGCTGTTGAGGACTGAATAGCTGTAGTTAGATGGATTTTACAATTTTTTAGGTTACCTGAATGTTAGATTATGATCCTAGAAGTGAGTCTTCTTCAGGGTTATACTTAGAGATGTTGAAGCATGGTGACTCAGTTACATGATGTGAAAACTCTCTCCTTGTAATACATTGAACATATATTTTATGTGGATTTCTATCCATCCATGCTATGATCAGTGAACATACCCGTAAGTTTCTATTTTTAGTAAGAAATTTTGACCATGATAGAGTATTTGATGTGTTTTATCAATTAATCACATTTCACTATCAATATGGTGAATAATTAGTTCATTAGAGTTCATACATTTGATTAGGGATTATAACTAGACATAAAGGATTTCGAGTAATCCCATTACATTACAACAAATGATGGGGTGATGGATGAACCCTTCGTGGTGGGAATCATAATGGCATAAAAGGGATCGAAAAAGTGTACCAGTAGTGGTAACCCACTAGAAAAGTCCTTGTAAATTGTAATCTGAAGGTATTTCTTTGGATCCAGGTGGATAGAAACATTAGGTGGTGATCAAATGACATAGGCTTAGTGATGAAGGGGTCTCAGTGTGGATTGAATCAGTTGAGGGAGAGGCTATGTTTCTTTAGTGACGACCGAGGATTGTTTTCTCCGGATTTTCAAACCCATCATTTAGATTATCATTAGATTGAAATTTGATAAATATATAGAGGCAAGTGTTGTGTGGTACGTATGGAGGATGAAATGTCCAAGGGTAAATTATAGTAGTATTATGTCGCTAAAGGTTTGACATATTAACACCACCACCTCTGTGTGGCCCTTGTTAGGGTTTGAAATCTTGTGGACCAGGGTGAGGCCAGGTACATTCTCTCGATGTCTATGAACCCGAGGCTCTAGGGGTGATATGAGTTATGATATATGATTTTTCTAATTTATCATTAGTATTTATAGAAATAGGGGTGACTAATTACTTTATTAATACTTCTATAGGTTGACACATAGAGATTCCAATTGAGCCATTGGCTCGACCTTCATTGTCGGTGAATCGTATAGGCGATGAATCAATGATACTTCACTTTTTCTGACAGTGTGACCTGATATTTGGATGTGAGAGTTTTTTAGGGTCTCCAATGTTTGAATTAATTATTCCTTATAATATCAACTTATATATGTTACGAATATCCATAGTTCATGACCAACTTAAGTATTTTTTGGGGAGGATGAGGTCTGTCTATACAAAATAAATGAGGTTTTACATTATGTATGAAAAGGAATAATTTGTGGAGTATGATGACATCCTGAATATAATAGTGAATATTATTACTCACCAACTGGATAGAATTAATATTGGATTAGTGTATGCTTTTGGATATTTGTACCCTACAATGGTGGAATATTGGAGGACATGTTTCATAAGGATGTACAATGTTTAGCTAGCTGTCAATAGCTAGACTACATCATTGTCATTCATATTAAAAATGCACTGATATCTACCCCAGCATATTGGATATCTCATGTAGACCTTCAGGAAATAATAGTGCAGTTCGATGAACTATAGTAGAAGGGTTTTCTTGAGACCCAACATTTCCCATGGGTAGCCCTAGTGTTTTTTCTAGAATATGTAAAAGCGATTGAGATTATGTGTGGATAAAATGTTGTTGAAGTAGGTGACCCGGAAGAGTCATTATCCACTATCAAGGAACAATGAATTATTTTATCAGTTGAGAGGGTTGCATTGGCTCTAGAAGATTGACCTCATATCTGTCTATAACAAGCTATGAGAATGGAATGAGGATATACCAAAGATGGCATTTCGATGTCACATTGTTAAATAAAAGTTCATGGTAATGTATTTTGGTATGAATAATTTCCCAATAGTGTTTGAGGGAATAATGAACCTGGTCTTTCACAATTTATTAAACTAGTTTTTTTTGTCATCATCAATTAAATCCCATCATATTCGATGTCTGTGTAGGATCACAGTATACACCTAAAAATAGTTTTCTACAGAATATGAGAGAAAACAAATATTTGAATATCTCAAAGAGTTAGTTTTGGATTTGAGGGGTTAACATTTTGGGACATGTATTCTAATTTGAGGGAGTAGCAGTTGTCATAGAAAAGGTCGAGGTTTTTCAATCTTGAGATCCACCCAAGAGTTTTTCCATATTTCAAAGTTTCCTAAAGTTGGCAAGGCACTATTTGGGGTTTGTACCTAATTTCTCTATAGTGTGAAACATCCTTGATAAATTTGAATAGGAATTGGTGAAAATTCATTTTGATGTAAATTTTCATGTAGTGATATCAAGAGAGGAGGTAGAGGTTTACAAGCACTGTCATGCTGATATTTATAGATGATGTTTTAAAGAACGTTGTGTTCTGTGATGAATCATGGACTGACATAGTTGTGTTCTAATGAATATATATGATGTTATTTCTTATGGATTACCTAAATTGATAGAACATTTGAAGAAAAATGTAGACCATTGTCTTATGTCAGTATTTTTAGTCTTCAAAATGTAGATGTGGTGACAATACTTGATAAGATAGTAGTTTTTCAATTAATCATAAAATTAGACTCTAATGTTTATCTTCTCATAGAAGGTTCTAAACTTGATATAGGGGTGATGGATAGGGTTCCTCTAGAACTGTGAATTTGATATTTTTTACACTCTTTTAAGGGTAATATGGTGGAATATTCTCTTAGTAGGTGATCATGTTCGCAGTTGTTGGATGAGGCATCAGAACCATTATCCTCAAAGTGGTTGTCCATAGTGGACATGGATGGTGATTTATATATTTAGTCAATGTTTGTTAAACTATCACTTTTAATGCTTTTTTGGGATTCTCATCATGTAGATACAGACTGTGATACAGTAAAATCCCAAATATCTTTGTATGTTCTCTTGATTGTTATTCTAAAGGTATGGAGAACACTATCCTTTTAAGGGGAAGGATGTATGAACCTTCGACATTGTTATAGGATGTGATGCAGTAGTTTCATACATCCCAATTGGTGGAACATACAAGTGTATAAAATTTATTATATGAAATATTATGTTAGTCTTGGTGGCTATAAACGAGAAATGGAACTTCAAAGTGTGCTCTAGATGAATCACTGGTCCGCAGTTGGAGACTGTGCACCTTGTTTAAATAGGACAGACTAACCCGTTGAGGTGTTAGAATCGATGGGTGAAGGGATTGACATCAACATAATTATTAGAATATCACATAATTTTAGAGAAAAATTATTCCATCTATGTGATCATAGACTTACAAAATGGGTTAGACCACTTCCTTTCTATATGAGAGTAGTGTTTAGTAGAGATCTTAGGAAAAATCTATGTGACAATGATAGTCTGACTCCATTGAGTTCCCATGATGATCATCTCTGACAAGGATACTCGCATCACATCGTGGTCATATAGGGGATTTCACCTATCCTTCATGTGTAAGTCACTCTTGAGAATATCATTTCACCCCTATACTGTTAGAAAAATATAATGAAAAATCAGTGTTTTGGATGACATGTTGCGCGATTACATGTTAGACTTTGGCCATATTAGGGAGGATCACTTACACTTATTGTACATTTTTTACAATATCAAATACCATTCAACAATTTTTATGTAACCATATGTTTCTTTTTAAGGAAAACCTTGAAGGTCACAACTTTGTTGGAATGCTCATCGAGAGTCAACACTCTTGGTGCCAGAGTTAGTGAGAGCGACTATAGAGAAGTTGTAGATCATCAAGGATCGGATTTAGACGATAGAAATCCATCAGATGACTTATGAGAACCAATGATGATGAACATTGCATTTTGAGGAGTGATTCCATTTGTTCTTCCAGGTATCACATCAAAGTGGATTTAGTAGATTTGGACTCCACATAATGTTTCCGTCGAAATTAATTATCCATTTTCATATACATGTTTATTTTTTGAGGTGGAGTACTATATAGATCTAAAACCATAGTTATACTAGGTATATGATTTTATCTACATTTCACATATGAGGAGGTACGTGCATGACCCATCACACATTAGAAACTGGTGAATGATGGGCATCATGTATGTAGCTACCATTGGATAGTACCTAGTATAGATCGATGATTAGTGGGAATGGATCCTTTAGGGGTGATTTATTACTCTTGTGGGTGTCTGGTGGAAGCATGAGATTTATCAAGAGGGAACATGACAGTTGGATACCCAAATGTGAGTCTAGTAACATCATCTTTTTGTTTAGTATTTTCAATATTTGGGATGAAAAAACCTATAGTGGAGAGAATTTAATGAAATAGATTTTCCATGTATTAGTTTTGGATATTGGATGGATTATTTTTATGATCATGCACTGAGAAGAACTATGATTTTGTGTCCAAGTTTGCCTAGAATAATTGTTTAAAATATAATAAATATATTAAATTTCACAAATGTGTCGTTTTAATAAAAAAGAGGAATAAATTCCAAATCGTGGATCAGATTAAAATTATAAGGGCACGGTTAAGTTTAGAACACAGGTTTTACAATTAGGAAAACTTAATCTTTATCGATAGGGGTCATTTGGGAAAATGTATTCATGTGAATAAATAAATAATATAAAATAATAAATTTAATTATTATGTATATTTTGTTATAGTGAAAAATTTATCCAATAAATATGTATTATATAATATTTTCTGGGTTGGTTACATGAACCACATAGATTTGGACAACCACTAGAGAGTGCTCATGGAAAACAATGAAAAATCAAGACAAGAATATAGTTTGATGGTAAAATCACATTTTTGGATCTTCAAAACAATGAAAATAAAACCTTTCTTCATAAAAATCCATCGAAACTCATGGTGGGATGTTTTTTATGGATTTTTTTCATCCCTTTTCATAATATCAGTCGAACACATATCAATTCTATAAAGATAATTGATACTTTCTTCATCTATTGAATTAAATCAATGGAATTAAATAATTAATTTTTTATTCATTTTTAATTTTATTCTTATATAAATAAAATTTTTCTCTGAATTAACGAAGGCAGGGGAATGTTCATCAAATTTTTTTATTTATATTTTTCTTCCCCAGTTTATCACATGTTTATCGTAGGCATTTTAATTTGGTCTATGTTTTAATGAATACCTCATTTTCAGTCATTTCATGACCGTTATTCAGAATAATGGATCAATAGCCTAGGTATGGTTCCTGATTGATTGTGTGATTGAGGTGCCACGAATATAGTGGATGATGAGAGGTGGATCAGAAGGTATTTTTGGGTTCCGTTCTTCCTGATTTTTGACACATAGTGAAAGTAGATCGATGTGGTGATTTCATAGTGAATTATTGTTTTGATCATCATCAATCAACACTGGTGTGGACTGGGTGAACCCCAATCTATTGGTTCCATGGAATATGAATCTTGAGAAGTGAATGAATACATAGAAGAGGTCCTAATGGATTTGGAAAATTTCAATAAACTTATAAAACCTTTCCAAACAAGGTGTGCATTTCGAGAGTACATAAGAAATGTGTCCCTCTTTTCATATTCTAGTGTTATGGTTGATGTTAAGGATCACACAACATGTGAAACCTCTCAAAAAACATGTGACATCTTCATGAAGGCTCTACATATTCTTTTAAAAGTACATGGACACTGGTAAAATTACATTGCTAGAGGCATTGAGTGTAATTGGAACACAACGGATTCTCTTAAAGGTAGGATTCTAAAAATTCCCAATGACGATCAACATGATCTTATCTTCATCAGAGTTGTTTTCACTGAAATAATCTATTTATCCCATGTGAATATATTTATGTGAAAAATTATAATAATAAAATTCATAGATAGAAACATATCCGCAATCAATGTAAACATATCATTGGAAATCGATTTATGGAGAATCCAAATATGAATTCTCTATATCATACATAAAAAAATCAAAAAAAATTGGAGTACTGATCATCGAAATAATTATTCTTGCACATAGATCCGATTATTCATTCGATGCTCCAAAGATCAGCAATTCATTGTGGTTGTGATACTCAAGAGAGACTTCTTCCGATGAATTGTATCTAGAGATTATCTCTCTAGGATTTGAGACATAAAAGTATAAAGAGACAATTAAAAACTTTGATCGAGTTTTAATACATGGTTAATCTATATCTTCCACAGTTTATAGTGTTACAAGGAATTACCTGGTATTGCCTCAAAATCCCTTGAATAATTAACACACTATAAAAGAAATATTTTGACTAATTTTTTCATTTAAAAATATTATTATCAAATTATTTTAATATAATAAATATATTACATGATAATACCTGAGACATTAAATCATCTCTTTGTTCTTGAAAATATTAAATAATCCTTTAATATTTTAAATTATTATTCATTCAATTAATATTTTCATGTATTTATTTTAAAACATATAAATATATTTAATAAATAAATTCATTGATATTAATTCTGAACATGAATAATATGAATTTAGTTACTTTATTAGTTAACATATCTTCATGGAGAAAACCCAGACCCCAATGGGGGGACCCACCAATTCCTATAAACCTATTCAGTAGAATGGGGAAGATTCTTAAATATGCTATTGTCTGAGATCCTCTAGGAGATTGTGTTGATAGAAGTTAACATTATTCACAGACCTACAGAGTAATCTAGAAACCACTCATTTCCCTAAAGAAAAAAAAGGAAATAAAATATAGTGATGACCATCCTATGAACACATACTATGTAATATAATTTATCTATCTTTAATATCTCATCTAGAAGGATGCACGCCTCTATAATGGCCCTTTTCATATATTATTATTTAATGATATAACTAGATAGATTTACTATTTACTAACATTAAAATTGTCTTATTTGATAATACCATAAATATCGATAAGGAACATGATATTTGACAACCATAACCTATAATTATAAAATCATTTCTTGACCATTAATCCAATTCCTATCCTCCTATGACACACCCAACCCAAGCTACCTTACAAAAATTTATTTATCATTGTTTTTAGCATGCATCAAATTATGTGATCAAATGGAAAACATATTCTATGATAACAAGTCAATATACCATTACACCAGTACATATATATGAACAACCAATAAAACACAAAGCATGTGGTTTTCATTTTGGATGGACTATCATCATGACCTCACTACTAGAGACCACCATGTGTGATCTTAATTGAATGAAATTTGAATACATATGATCTCCCGACACATGATATTCGTGCATCAACTATCACTAGTGCAGAAATCGTTTTTTACGTCACCATTTTTTACGTCGGTTATATATAACCGACGTAACAATGCGGCGAGTAGATTTTTCACATCGGTTATTTTAATAACCGACGTTAAAAATCACGCCTATTGGGTTTTTACGTGGGTTATCTTATAACGGACGTAAAAAACCAATGCGCGGTGGGTTTTTTACGTCGGTTATTTGGTAACCGACGTAAAAAAACCCGATATCGACGCGTTTTTTACGTGGGTTATCAAATAACCGACGTAAAAACCCAAAGCGCGGTGTGTTTTATGTCGGTTTTAAGATAACCGACGTAAAAAAGCTAAAAAATAGTTTATAACGTCGGTTATATAATAACCGACGTTATAAAGCATTTAAAAAAATTAAAGCCCGTGTTCTGTCATTTACGATTTTTCGATTGACAGTCGCCGGCTCGTCTCTCTCTCGCGCGGTAAACCCTAATCGGCTCGTCGATCGCCTGCATTAAACTCATTTTGGCTTCATTGTTTATCTTCTTCACTCCTCTCGGATCTATCATCTCAACTCGCGACATTCAAGTAAGCCTTCCACGAATTTATTTCATTCGTTTTTGTTTCGATTCTTGATGTGCTTTTCGTTCGTTTTTGAATCTCGTGGAATTTTTTTTATTGCAAATGGTTATTATGTTCATTCAACTCACAACATTCAACTCGCAAATGGTTATTAAAACATTGAGGATTAGCTTCAGCAAAATCTGAAAAATAATGGGTTGTACTGTAACGTTCCATTCTTCCAGAAACATTATTATTTCCTACTTAGCTGGAATGTGTCTTTCTGGATGAAGATTGGTAGTACTTATTTTCTTAAAATCATTTTTTCAATATGATTGTCCAGAAAATGATTTTCATGAATGAAATTGGACCGGGTACAAATGGTAATACCTATCCTTAAAATTTCATTCAACATTCTTACATCATAATATTTTTTCAAAAAATTATGATTTTTAGAACTCCTAGATCAGAAAACCATCATCTTTTTTCATCTGCATTCATAAAAATATCAATTCATACCTATTACAGTCAAATATTTCATTCTGAACTCATGTTGAGTCTGATAATACATTTCTTCTTTCAGTCATCTCCTAAAAATGATGGACCTTTTCACTCAAAGTGTATCTGATTTCTTGAATACGATGGTATGTCTGATTTTCAACAAAACCAAGTGAGGTGATTTCTTTTATTATTAATAATTCATAAAAAAATTATAATACTTAAATATTATTATCATCCTTTTCAGATTTTTCATTATAAAAAAGGTAAAGGGTACTTTCTTTTCATTCTCAAGTTAAATTATATTTTTTTATAAAGGTCTTTTCTATCTAGGTAGAAATAATTTAATGATAATTAGATTGAATTAGGTATATTATCTTATCTTACCATCCAAACACATTTCTATGTATTAATAATTATTATGTTTTGTAAAAACAATTATGACCCCCATTTCATTTTTGTTAGTTAATTGATCTACGAAAGTGTTATAAATGATTTGATGAACACGATTCACCCATATATATGGTTAGTCATTATGTGAAATTTGGGTCCATAATATCCTTCTAATGCATTCGACAATTCATTATATATCATAGATCAATATGGGATACAGATGGTTATACCATGTCCAATGTGTTATGTGATGTGTCTCATAAGAAATATTATAATAAATTATAGGAAAGGTGATTAACATATCCCAATATGAGGTGAATGAAACTATGTTTTCCCTTGACATATGTTATGACTTATATGATTATGTTTGTGCCACACTCTTATGTTATTCCACATACCAATGTTGTGATCTTGTGAATAAGGTTTTTTAAATCATGTTCCCACTATCATATAAATCATGTCTTATGTTATGCTAAAATTGTTATACTTGGACTCAGGTTTTATGATCTATGATTATATAGAACTGTTTCACTTATCTTTTTGATCATGTGCTTTGTGTATGCTCTTATACCCCCATGGATATCTTTTTATGAGATTAGATATTATATTTATATATATCATGTTTACCCATAATGAGTATCATAAATCAAAACTTTTATTATTTTCATTCCCTAAGTTATAAAAATAAGTATTATGTAGAATGATTCAAAAATTTAATCTGTGAGATGAGTTGTTTTATGTGTGAAACCCAGGTCAAACACATATGTATTTTTTTATTGGTATTACATATATATAGTTCGACATATACCTTTTTTTACATTACCATGATATTAACATTACTTTTTCTAAAGAAATATTAATGTCCTTAGATTATATATCGGATCAAAAGGATATAGTAATTCAAATATATAATCAGAATGATCAGATAATATGACAATATTATTAAACATAAAACAAATGGTCTATATTCGTATTTTTAACTTGACACTTACGATGTATAGCTATTTGGTGTTGGGTACTTATGAAAACTACTACTACTTTCAAGATTTGTTTTATATTTTAAATTGTTTTACATTCAAATTATGATTTTTTTCATATAAACATGATTTGTCTTGTCTTAAATATATATATTTTTTGTTGATATTTGTTATAGGTAATAATGAGTCGAAGTTGTATTACGGCACATCGAATGAGCAATGAATTTGAGGAAGGTGTTGATGCTTTTTTGGAATTTGCAAAACAAAATGTTCCAAGTAGTGACATTTTTTTCTGTCCATGCCTGAAATGTTTGAATATGAAGAAGTTGAA
Source organism: Viscum album (assembly GCA_963277665.1). Taxonomy (NCBI): domain Eukaryota; kingdom Viridiplantae; phylum Streptophyta; class Magnoliopsida; order Santalales; family Viscaceae; genus Viscum; species Viscum album. The sequence goes on along the minus strand of OY728161.1, from coordinate 572,218,953 downwards.
AAGTAGAGAGATAAAAGATCATCTGATATGTCATGGTTTTAATCCGAGTTACAGCCCTTGGATTTGGCATGGTGAAACTGGACAGAATGTCACTGATGATGATGATTTGCAAGATGGTAACTCCGATGGAATTGAAGAAATGATTCGCGATATTGTAGTAGAACAAATTGAGATAGAACCGACAGTTGCACGTCTATATGGTGATGCTGAAAAACCATTATATCCCGGTTGTACAGATTTTACGGTTCTGTCGGCGGTGTTAAGATTGATTAACATGAAGGCGAAGCATGGATGGAGTGACAGAAGTTTTACAGAGCTGCTACAATTGATGAAAGACATTTTTCCAAAAGATAATGATCTTCCATATTCACATTACAAATCCAAGAAAATATTATGCCTGATGGGATTGGGATACAAGAAAATACATGCCTGTCCGAATGACTGCATTATATATAGGAAGGAATATGAATTTCTGTCAGAGTGTCCAAAATGTGGGACATCACGGTATAAGGTGAAAGAAAAATCACAGGGTGATGTAGAGATTACAAAGCTCCCTTTAAAGGTATTTTGGTATCTTCATATAATTAATCGTTTCTAACGTTTATTTGCTAATTCACATGATGCAAAAAGGTTAAGATGGCATGCTGAAGAGCAGGTATGTGATGGAAAAATACATCATCCAGCTGATTTTCCACAATGGAAGAAAATTGATGCACAGTATTCTACATTTGGAAATGAAATAAGAAATCTCATACTAGGGTTGTGCACAGATGGAATGAATCCATACCGAACACTCAGTAGCACACATAGTTCATGGCCTGTTTTATTGGTAATTTACTACCTCTCTCCTGAAGTTTGTATGAAGCACAAATATGTCATGTTGAGTACAATGATCTCTGGTCCAAAGCAACCAGGTAATGATATTGGTGTTTACTTGTCACCGTTGATTGATGATTTGAAACTGTTATGGGCTGATGGTATTAGGGTGTATGATTCTTATAAAATGGAATATTTTCAACTGCATGCAGTGCTTCTGTTCACTATAAATGACTTCCCAGCGTATGGAAATTTGTCTGGATACAGTGTTAAAGGGCATAAAGCATGTCCAATTTGCGAACAACAGATGTCCTATTGTCAATTGCATCATGGGAGGAAAACAGTGTACATGGGTCATCAAATGTTTTTGCCTATGGAACACCCTTATAGAAGACTAAAAAAGGAATTTAATGGCTCACAAGAATTTGATACTGCTCCAAAACCTTTATCCCATGATCTGTATTTTGAGAGGGTGAAAAACCTTGACGTGACATTGGGAAAGACACAGAAATCTGGTAATGATAGACATATTTCGAAGAAAAGGTCAATTTTTTTTTGAGCTACCATATTGGAGGTATCATGAAGTTAAGTATAATATTGATGTCATGCACGTGGAGAAAAATATTTGTGATTCTTTGATTGGAACATTGTTAGATATTAAAGGAAAGACTAAAGATGGGTTGAATGCAAGATTAGACTTACTATCAATGGGAATACGTTTGGTGTTAGCTCCCACTCCTAAAGGAAGACGAAAATTTCTTCCCCCGGCTTGTCATACATTATCGAAGAGGGAGAAAATTAGCTTCTGTCAGTGTCTTCATGATACCAATGTGCCTCAAGGTTATTCTTCTAATGTAAAAAATTTTGTCTCATTGAAGGACTTGAAGTTGATAGGTATGAAATCACATGATTGTCACGTCATGATGCAACATATTCTACCAGTTGCATTGCGTGAAATATTGCCCATTCGTGTCAGAAAGACTATAATGAAGTTGTGTTATTTTTTCAATTCAATTTGTAACAAGGAAATTGATGTGAATGCTTTGAACATTTTGGAAAAGGAAGCAATTTTTATACTTTGTCAATTGGAAATGTATTTTCCTCCAAATTTTTTTGATATAATGGTTCATTTAATGATTCATCTGGTTCGAGAAATAAAGCTTTGTGGACCTGTATATCTTCGTTGGATGTATCCTTTTGAAAGGTATATAAAAATATTAAAGGGGTATGTTAAAAATCTATATCGACCTGAAGCCTCCATTATTGAAAAGTATATTTCTGAGGAGGTAGCAGAGTTTTGTACGAGCTACTTGGTTGCGTCGCAACACATAGGTTTGCCTCCATCTCGCCATGACCGAGTTAATAATGAGGGAAAGGGGATTCGCGGCTTGAAAGTAAAATCATTGTCAGCTGAACAGATGAAGAAGTTAGAATCATACATCTGGAATAACATAGCTGATGCTCAACCATATATCACATTGCATATTAATGAGTTGAAACAATGTCATCCAAAGAAGAAAGAAATGTGGATTTTGAATGAGCACAACAAAACTTTTTTTTCAAGGATTAAAAAGACTTTGCTTGGTAAATCAGATATATCAGAGACATTAAAATGGATAGTGGGTGGTCCATGTTTAAATGTGATAACATGGTCTGGTTATGACATTAATGGTTATACATTTCATACAAAAGCTCAGGACAACAGAAGTGCAGTTCAGAATAGTGGTGTATTGGTGTTTGTAGAAGCAATGCATTTTTCGAGTGCTAAGGACAAAAACCCAATTTCTGAATCAAATGCATATTATGGAGTGATTGAAGACATAGGAGGTTGATTACTTTAAAATTAAAGTTCCCATTTTTAACTGTAAATGGTTTAACGGTAACAACAGTGTCAGACACGATGAATTTGGAATGAAACTTGTTAATCTGAATAGATTGGAAGACACAGCTGATTCTTTTATAATGGAAACACATGAAAAACATATTTTTTATGTAGTAGATCAATCAAATTTGTAGTGGGCTGTTGTTTTACAAGGGAAAAAACAATATGTTGGTGAGGATGAACTTGATTAATATGCTGATTTATGTGAGATACCTACTTCAATGGAAATATTAACAGAACATAATGACGATCATGTTGAAGACATAGTTTGTGCCATAAGGAACGGTCACGACGAAGGAATTTGGGAAAACAATCCATCTGTACATTCCTAAAATTACAGGTAACATATGTTTATTTCTTGTTAACATTTATTTTTTCCAAAAATGTTAGATATTGTAAGTTTTTTATTTATTAAAACATGTTTTAAAATAAAATAAGTATATGTTATTGTTTGTTTTAAGTTTGTTTAGTTTACTTTATCATGTTTATAACCATTACATGAATTTTAAAATGCTTATTTTTGTTCACTGACAATTACTTTACCATGTTTACAATGTTTACCAGGTTTACCATTTTTATCATTTTTACCATCTTGACCATCTTGACCATCTTTTCCATCTTTACCGTTGTTTAACATGATTACCATATTACCAATGTTTACTATTATGTAACTTAGTACACTTTTCTATTTTCTGATTACAGTAGTATTAAAATATTTGAATTTGTATATTTGTTCACTGACAATTACTTTACCATGTTTACAATGTTTACCAGGTTTACCATTTTTTCCATTTTTTACCATCTTGACCATCTTGACCATCTTGACCATCTTTTCCATCATTACCATTGTTTAACATGGTTACCATATTACCAATGTTTACTATTATGTAACCTAGTACACTTTTCTATTTTCTGATTACAGTAGTATTAAAATATTTGAATTTGTATATTTGTGAACTGACGTTTGTTTTTTTGATTTGAAGGATAATGACAGATCATTCAGATGATCAACCACATGATTCTGGGGAGGAGCATATTGCTGGTCATACCTCTAGGGATGAACAATCACATGCTCCTATTACGACAAAGAGTTCAAAGGTTGGTAAACATGGTTGCACACATTTACCAAAATTATCACTTGCCCGTACACAGGATCAGAGGATATTAGTTGAGTTTGATGATGATGATATTCCTAGAGGTCTGAATGCCAAAGCTTTTAAGAGTTTTGTTGCAACTCAGGGTAAGACCAAAGTAAGCATTATGTATGATGATTAGAGAGGTGTGGATAAAGCGATTATCTCTCAGTTGTGGGAGACGATTTTGGTAAGATCTTTTGTCATTGTTTGACCATTCTTTTAATGTTTCTGGTATATATAATATGTTTAACCTCTTCTTTATCAGATGACATTTGATATTCCTGACACTGGAGGAGTCAGGAAGAAATGCTTATCGTTGGATGCCAGAAGATGGAGGGATTTCAAATCAACCCTATCATCTGATTTCATTTATGGTCATAGGAGTCATGACAATCCATGTCGTATATATCCTTTTATAGATGAAGACACATGGATAAAGTTTTTTGAAAGTAGAAAAAAAGAGTCATTTCTGGTAAGGGAAATGTAAACTTTTATATACTTTCTTATATAAATGATTTGATTAATGTTTTGTTAATGATTTCTTATTATTAAATTACTGCAAAGAAGGAAAGCTCATCAGGAGATCCAATCTAAAAATGTATACCCTCATAGTTTATCTCGGGGAGGGTATACATTATTGGAAGAAAAAATGATAGCAGAAAAATTTCAACAACTAAGAGCTGAGTCTTCAAGCTCTGGAGAGGTGGCCCCTCCATCCCCTCCATCTAGACATGAAAAATAGAAGAGAGCTCGGAAGGGAAAAAAAGGGCAATATCTTTCGGAAGAATCGAGAATCGTAGATGAGAGGATTGTAAGATATCTATTTAATTTATTTAAGTTAACTTTTTTCTTCATATAAGTTTCAATCATTACATAAATGTTCAATTAATTAATACAGGACTCTCTTGAGGAACAGAGTTCAGAGGGGAAATTTACAGCTACTGGGAGGGAAGATATTTTATTTGCAGCATTGGGAAGGCCCGAACATCCTGGTCGTGTAAGAGGATATCCGACAGGTGTATCGGTAAGAAAAGTGTTTCCACGTTTTTCAACTTCTAACATTGAGGGGGTTTATAAAAAAAATAGAATCCTTATAGACTGAAGTTCAAAATATTAATGCGACGATGGAAGACAAGATTAGAGATTCGGTGCAGTCTATGTTTGTAGAAATGCAAAGACAATTTCAGACTGCAGCTCCCAATCCTCCACCTCCCCCTGCAGACCCCATTATTTATCCTCCACCTCCGCCAGTAGCTCCAACTCCCCCACCTCAGCCTGCGGACCCCATTTTTTATCATACGCCTCCGCCGCAGCTTCCTACATATTTCGAGTTGTATGTTGATGATTCTCAACATCATATAGTAGCATACGGGTTGGTATATTGTATAGGATATACAGTTCATCATCAACAATTAGAGGTAGAGAATCAGAGGGTCACTGTACAGGATATTATAGATAGATCCGCTAGGGTACCAATACCTACAGATGAGGTGGCGACAGTTGGACAGAGTATCGGCCATTTTTTAGTTTGGCCATCCAGACTTCTTCGACTCATTACCATAGAGGTATGAATGTTATATCTTTTATTTTATTTTTTTTATTAAAGTTGTTTTATCATTTGAAAACTACTATAATTCTCAATTTTTTTTCACAGGAATACTTCAAAGGTAAAGAAATATTGTATAGACAACAACAAAGACAACAAGCTATGACATCAGATACAGATTCCAGTGGTCTTGACAGATTGTCAAGATATTCACATTTGTTGTTGGGTTTTTATGAATTTCCAATGGAATCTCATGTTTGTGGACGTGAAATAAGTGTGGGGATTACAAAATCTGATATCATGGAGCTTGTTACTGGAGATAAGTTGGGCATCAACGTGGTGCAAATTTTTTCCATGTATGTCTTAACACCTTTTCCCTGCGTTATATTTATTAAAAATGTATACTTATATATGTTTTGTATTAGGTATCTTTATAAAATTTGTGAGAGGAATGAACTGACAGAAGTATATGGATTCATGGACCCGCAATTGATTTCCCCTGAAGCATGTGCATTGACTGAGGAACAAAGAATGGTTTATATTGCTGAAAGATTTGAAAAGAATATAATCCAACAATGTTGGATGATGCCTTTTTGTGAGAGGTATGAAACAAATTTCTCTCAAAGATTTAATTATCTTTTAACATAAAAAACCACTAACATTAAATTTCCTTTTATCAGTAATCATTGGATGTTAGGGATTTTTTTCCCAAGGGAGAAAGCTCTTTATTGGATATGCTCTGTTCATGGTGATGTGCGGGCAAGTTTTAAGAATATATTGGAAAAGTAAGTTTCAATTTCTCAATAGTTTTATATATTATAATGAATTTTAAATTTACCCCATTTGTATTATATTCTAACAGTGCATGGGTCTACTTTCGAAAAAACACAAAGAAAAGAAATGCAAAGATCAAATATGTAAAGGCGAAGGTAAATTTCCATTTATAATTTGTACTTTTTGATTTATTACATAAAAATAATATATTGAATTTACACTCATTCAAAACAGAATTGTCATGAACAACAAGGCCTCATCGAATGTGGATATTATATGTTAAGATTTATGTATGAAATAATAACAACTGGGACAGTTGTGAATTTTGACCTGGTACAATTTCCTCTTAAACTTTTCCATCATATTTCAATTTGATTTATTCATTATACACGTTAACTATCTTCTTTTTCATTTGTAGCTTTTTGATGACCCTCAACCCTATACTGCTAAAGACATCAAACACGTACAAGTGGAGTGGTCAAATTATTTTACAGGTTTGATTGAATTTTAGTTGTTTGTAATGTAAAATGTAATTTTGAATATTTTCATTTTAATTGTCTATTTGGTAGTTGTTTAGGTTTGATTTAGTTTTTTTTTTAAAGTTGACAGTGTAAGTTTTGAATGTTATATAAGTGAATGTTAAATTTTTCTCTACTTCTTGTTTTGGTCTACTTTTTATGGTTCTTCTGGTATGGATTTGGGTCTGTGGGGGAGGGGTTCCCAGGGTGTGGGGGTGTGTTCAGTGGGGTTGGGGGTGTCCAGCGGTCTGGGAGGGCTGTCCGGTGGGGTGGGGGGAAAGTCTTGTGGGGTGGCAGGGATGTCCAGGGGTGTGGGAAGCCGGTCCAGGGGTGTGGGAGTGCTGTCCAGGGGTGGGGGGTTGTCCAGGGGTGTGGTGGGGTCTGCCAAGTGGGGTGAGGGGGTGAGGAGGTGCTGTTCAGGCGGGTGGGGGGTTGTCGAGGGGTGTTTGGGGGTGTCCGGGGGTCGGGGCCAGTCCAGGAGTGTGGTGGGGGCTCCAATGGGGTGGGGGAGGGTTGTCCAAGGGGTATACATGAGGGTGGGAGCTCCAATGGGGTGGGGGAGGGTTGTCCAGGGGGTATACATGAGGGTGAGGGCTCCAACGGGGTGGGGAAGGGCTGTCCATGGGGTATAAATGAGGGTGGATGCTGTCTAGTGGGTAAGTTTTATATGTTATCTATTTACATGCTTATTTTTGATGTACTTCTGTTTTTGTGGTATGATTTCTTGATTTATTTTCTGGTTGATTCTGGTGGAGAGAAGATCACTACATTCTGTTTAAAAAAAATTGGGTTTATCACGTCGGTTATTTAATAACCGACATGATAAAAGGCCTGGAAAATAGTTTATCAGGTCGGTTATTTAATAACCGACGTGATAAAAGGCCTGGAAAATGGTTTATCACGTCGGTTATTTAATAACCGACATGATAAAAGGCCTGGAAAATGGTTTATCACGTCGGTTATTTAATAACCGACGTGATAAAGGGCCTGGAGAATGGTTTAGCACGTCGGTTACTGAATAACCGACATGCTAAATGGCCTGGACAATGGTTTATCACGTCAGTTATTGACTAACCGACGTGATAAACCCCCTCCCACCGGTTTATCACATCGGTTATACAATAACCGACGTGATAAACCCCCCTCCCCCGGTTTTTCACGTCGGTTTTATATGAACCGACGTGATAAGCCACGTTCAGCCCGGTTTGTCACGTCGGTTCTTATAGAACGGACGTGATAAACCACCCTCGCCCTCGTTTCTCACGTCGGTTCTATATGAACCGACGTGATAAACCCCCTCACCCCCTGTTTATCACATCGGTTGTTTAATAACGGACGTGATAAACCATTGTCCAGGCCGTTTATCACGTCGGTTCTTCGATAACCGACGTGATAAACCATTCTCCAGGCCTTTTATCACGTCGGTTATAAAATAACCGACGTGATAAACCATTATCCAGGCCCTTTATCACGTCGGTTCTAAAATAACCGACGTGATAAACATCGCGATTTTATGTTTTTGACGTCGGTTTTTAAATAACCGACGTCAAAAACCTTATTTATAACGTCCCACGTATTAACGTCGGCTAGAAACCGACGTAAAAAATTAAAAATAACCGATGTAAAAAACGTTTTCTACACTAGTGTATATGGAGACATTATAATGTATCTAGACTATTGGATATATGTTTAAGAATAATATCATTATATCATGATGTTTTTATTATAACGGAGATATTATATCAGCTTTTCATTTGATATTTATTCATTATAAATTACCATTACTATAGTGGATACATAATATTCTATACTATAATGGAATGAATACATCATGTATATCCTAAATTATACATTATATGACAATCATAATCACTCTATTGTTGGTTCTAGGGAAGAAACTATTATGACAATCCAACATGCACTATAGCCAACATATTATCCAACACTGTTACCTCTCACATGATTATGATCATGGTTATTCTGAGTGTTAGTGTTACTTATTGGATCGTCTAGGATTATAATTCATGACATTAACTCAATATGAAACCCCATATCCTTGAGTAAAAAATCTTTAGATATGGTATCATGGAGTATATCCATTTTTCCAATTTTAGAACATGGAATATTTGAATGTATGAATACAAAAATTTATATTATGATAATACATTAATTACAAGGTGATATTCCAATAATTTTAATAAATCAATTCATTTAACAGCTCCATCGCTACCTCATATGATTTAATGGACTTTTAATATGTTTTTATGGTAACCAATAGAATTTATGATCTTCCCTCGCTCAACACCATAACCTACCTGTGATATTAGAACAAATTTATCTAATTAAATCTAGTTTATCTATCCTCAAAAATTGAACCCCTTATTCACCACTAACCATGTACTTATATTTTTTAATTTCAAATATAAAAACACATATTTTGTACTGCTTCACTTGTAGTGCTCTTTGATATATATAATATCTCCCATTTATAAATTATATCCATGAAATATAAATTTTTTCAGATATTAGGGTAAACATGATAGATCCATCGCATAAGAAAATAGATTTCAACACACCATGTTTATCTCATTCGATGTCTTAGACAGGTTATCATGGACTGATACTTTCCCTATGACATTAGAAAAAATTCCTATCTTGAATTTCTCTAACTGAATTTTTTCTATACCATGTCATAATATGTATGATTAACTAGGTAATGAAACTAATAGATATTCCTCAGTAAAACATATTCCATAAAACATTGGCTCCTAAATTATGTCAATCACTGTATAGAAGTTTTATTCCTTATATTAAATAACTTCAAGACAAATATAAATTTTCGATATGTCACCAAACATATTTCACTTGTAAAAAATTATCTCCCCCAAAATGTATTATATACACATGGAAATCATTCATTACAAATTAATATACAATAATATAGATACATACAGAAATCGTATACAAGATATCAATACCTTGTAAATTTTATTATATTTCAATGATGATACCACCCCTTTCTGGTTATATTATATAGACACATTCCATTACTTCTAGTTATAACAACAAATTATCAATAAAATAATCTTAGTTTACAGATGTGACCGGTAATATTATAACGTATTTAGGAATACTGGTATGTTATAACCAATAGAACCTTATTCATAATGTACATGTACCATCCATGTTTCATTTCACATGAATACCCAACCCATTATTCATAATAATAATCCCCATTGTATTGTGATACATGGAATTCGTTCTTGAATATTAGTTTTTTTATCATATATAATTCCATTACACTGCATTAGTGTAGATAATATTATTTACAAGGAATAATATATCACCAACCCTAATGAATTTAAGACCAACACCCTAGTTATAATCATCCTATGTTTTATGTGTCTCAATAACATTCATGTTATACATACGCTTGTGGAACTAGTTCCTCTAAAAAATACAAATGAATCATCAACATTAACTAATCCCAAGTAAATCTTTATCCCACTACCTCAAAAGATATGTTCACCCTTCTATTGAAACATATTCTACAACATGACTACTACTTTTATATCATATTGATTTATGTAATATCATAAGAAAATTTTAGGATAAGTGCAATATATGCACAATGTGTTTGTTCATGATTCATGTTCGTTTATGTGCTAAAAAACTCTTATCATGCAAATAAATTTCCTTTGGGAATAACATATTATCATCATACTATGACACGTATGATGTTAATTTTTAATATTTGACATATAGTTATGTGTAATAAACTTTATTTAAGAAAAATTTCATTAAATATAATGGAAAATTAAATAATTTACCACATTAATATTAATTGCATTATAAATCTATTTTATGATATATGGGTTTTTGGAATTTCTTGGTGATATATTTTTACAATAAAAGATAACATTTAATACCTCATAATTGATCATCCTCATTGACATCAATGTCATGACGTAGATAAGGTAATGTGAATTTTGGAATTTCTCCATTCCACATTATCAATATTGATGAATTCTTGGTCAGTATATTCATCGGCATGCTAACCCAAAAATTGTCATATACTTTCACCAAAAATATTTCACACATCGCATTATTATTCTCCAAAGACTTTATATAATATTATGATGTATATATAAATATATATTACCATTATAATACTTCATAATCACTTATTGAACTAATTTTCAAATCATTGTGGAATTCCATTATTTCTAATAATTTATTTATTCAATCTAATGATATTGATAATGCCAATAGTGTTCAGATTTACTGAGCATAAATACCAAGCTCAATATATACATGTCACCAAATATTATTTTTACATAACAAATAAGTATCTTTCCAAAATTGGGCATAAAAGTTTTACATTTTATAGTCATGTTGTATTACATATGATTCATGTACTACTGAACTATTGGTTAAGCATTTGACACCAAAAATACATTCATTCTAGAACATGGAATAATGTTCCCTTTTTTCCAAATCACACATGAGTTAAATATTTTGGTTATGATGAATAATATTTTATTTTGGAAATTTATTGACATGGAAATATATGAGTCGTGTGCTTCTCACCGCTAATTTAGAATCACCGTTTCTCAGCCTGATAGAATAAACATTTCTTCATGTAATGTTTCAATGAATACATGATTATAGTGTTTAAATACACATATTTGGCAAGAAAATATTATTTTTAAAAAAATTATTAATATTCAAAAATTAATTTTATGTGAGGAATCTATGAAAATTAGTGCCATTTACATTTTTCTGTGATTATGTTTATTGCTTTTAACTTCCATTGAATTTATTTCATGATATGAATTGAAAATAACCCCTTTCTAATAACTCATTCATTGAATGATGTAGCGATTGTGATTTTGGAGTTTTGTTCTATTTGACTTTTCACAATGCCTTTAAATTTTAACACAAAAAAATTATAGATTTAAATGTATTGTATATACATATTTATATGGCCAACCATACCTCAAAAGGTAATTAATTGTTTAGTCAACACAGATCAGTTTGTAACTTAAAAAATGAATTGACTAAATAGGTTAAAAATTTATAAAGAATGAATCTATTTAAATAAAATGATTCATATAATAATTTACATATTCCCCATAAACATCACCTTCTCCAAATCATTCTTCACCTTCTCTGCGCTGACTTTCTATATAAGAGACAACATGTTATATAACCCATGTCCTAATGTAGTAACCGTAACTAGAATCAGAAGTTGGTTATAGAATTATGACATAACATTCACTTGTAAAACACATGAACATCCTATAAGCACATTTCACACCCTCACATCCTAAGGTTTCCTGAAAACTATAGGGAACTCTATCAACATGATTTTCCGACAAGCCAATATTTTGTGCCAGAACATGTACTACTCATGGAAACTCATTCCAATGTTGACATTCACATTTTCCATTATTTATTTAAATTAATTATTGCTGTATAAAATGAAATATTATTAAAAAATATATTCTAGTATAATTTTATGTTTATCTTGATTAATAATTTAGAAATTTTGGTAATTTAATTAAATAAAAAATAGAAAACTAAATTGTTTAATTATTGGTACCCTCTATTCTATAATAAAAATGCATTATACCTTGATTATTATTGTGGAAAGTATCCTTGAATCTCACCTCATTGTATACAATCTATGGATACCCCAATTTCTGGAGGGTTCAAGGTAGGCTCTGGACTCGCCAACCGCATTATATCGTGGTTCATTGATCTGTTGGTTGATGTCCTAGCTTCTGAGAAATAAACTTGATTTACTCATTGTTTTCCTCTAAAAATATAGAATGTTATAAATGGGTTATCCTTACTAACATATTAGTTATTTCAACTCATCGAACTTGTAATACATTCATTGTAAATATAAAAACCATCACCAACGGCATGTTCATCACCCCATAAACTTGGTTTTGTTCATATTTGAATGAAGGATTGCAGTCATGACATAAAATTTTATTGAGTGTTTTATTATTTTTATATAAATAATGAAATAATTTTCTATCATCAAAGCATGTACTATGTAATCACACTCACAAAAAGACATTCAAAAGAAAATATTTATCTCTTCGTATGATTATTTTATCTTTCATGTTTGTTTATTATTCTATTTCATCGCACATTAACTAAAAACAAAAAAAAATACAAATGAAAGAGTAAAATGAAAATTTTATAATGAGATAATAGTGGTGGTTGGTACACTGAGTTAATAATGGATCAACCTAGACCTAGGGGTAACACATTGAGTGGTATCACATGTATCTCAAGTTGTAGTATTTACCCATCCAATGCATTATGATCCAGTCTTGTGCTTCACTATAAGATGGTGCGATGTGAATCCCCACAATTAATATAATTATAAAACTACCCTCAATCAATGGAGAGGGTAACTGGGGAGTATAAAATATAAATCTGAAATTGACATGCATTCCCTAATACATTTAAGGATTTAGATGATTTGCAGATCGCCATTTATTTTAACTGGTGATTACAAATAAATATTTCAATATTGAAAAATTAATTAAAAAATACACTAGACATAAATTGGTTAGTCAATGGAACAATAAATGTCAATCCACATTGAACACATATATTTTAAAAAATTCATAATTAAAATTAGACAAGCATTAAAAATATTTTCTGAGGTCATTTTATTGAATTAAAATTCATCAATATTTAAATTCAAAAAACTTACATCGTTCTATTGAAATAATTAATTTCATTTTAAAAAAATGATTAAATTAAATAATTAATTTAATTTTACATTTAAATTAATTGATTTAATTTATTAGAAAAATTAAAATAATTTTACAGGAAAATTAAATTATTTCAAAGCATAAAAATTGAAATTCTAGTTTAATTGAAAGATAGTTAAATTAATTTTTTAATTTACATTTATAGAGCATCTAAGGCATCATTATATCTCCATGAACAAACCAAGAGATTGAAAATCTGTAGTCCTGCTGATTTTGGAGCATGTTTGGATGATATAGTAGAATTAGTCGTCAGATTCTATGGGTAGAGATCGCAAATAATGAGAAGATATTGATCATTACTTCATATGTAACCAAGTATTCTATGGTTATAAATTTGTGCTTAAAACATATTATGTGGTTTCCTCAACTTATAATAGGAAACATTTCACCGTAGATTATGAACTCAAGTTGATTGTCGGTGATTTTTCTAAAAATACTACTTTTCTGGGGCTTCCTGTAACGCCCCCAAATGATAAAGGGTTAAATGACTAAATGATATGACTCATGTCAACATGGTGCACCTTCCTTTTCGGGATCCTGTCTGATTAGAACTCCATAGTTACGCATGCTTTCCCTGGAGTAGTGATCATGATGGGTGACCTCCTGGGAAGTTTCCCAGGGTGTGTGTGAGTAAGGACAAAGCACATTGGAAAGGACATGTGTTGGAATGTGGGGATTATCATTAGTCAGATTACCCGTCAGGAATGTGGGTGGGCCACATGTATATGTGGGCCAACTGGTGGTACCTGGTGGGCAAGGACTCGACGGCCATGTTAAGGTGGGGTGGTTGTGCTATCACCGGGACCCGGTTGTCACATTTGGTATGAGAGGTGGTACCTAGCCTTAAGTGCGGTGCACTGCCTAGGTTTGAAATATAGGGCCCACAAAGAGGGTGTTGTACTCTAAAGGGGGGGTGATTGTAACACCTACAAATGATAAAGGGTTAAATGACTAAATGATATGACTCATGTCAACAAGGTGCACCTTCTTTTTCATGAGCCTGTCTGGTTAGAACTCCGCAGTTAAGCGTGTCTGCCCTGGTGTAGTAATCAGGATGGGTGACCTCCTGAGATGTTTCTCAGGGTGTGTGTGTGGGGATTATCATTAGTCAGATTACCCGTCAGGCACGTGCGTGGACCCTGGGGTGGGCCCCATGTGTCTGCGGGGCAACTGGTGGTACCTAGTGGGCAAGGACTCGACGGCCATGTTAAGGCGGGGTGGCTGTGCTATCACCGGGACCCAGTTGTCACATTTGGTATCAGAGGTGGTACCCAGCCTTAAGTGCGTTGCACAGCCTGGGTTTGAGATGTTGGTCCCACAAAGAGGGTGTAGTGCTCTAAAGGGGGGGGGGGTGATTGTAACACCCCCAAGTGATAAAGGGTTAAATGACTAAATGATATGACTCGTGTCAACAAGGTGCACCTGCTTTTTCGTGAGCCTGTCTGATTAGAACTCAAGAGTTAAGCGTGCTTTCCCTGGAGTAGTGATCAGGATGGGTGACCTCCTGGGAAGTTTCCCAGGGTGTGTGTGAGTGAGGACAAAGCACACTAGAAAGGACATGTGTTGGCCTATAGGGATTATCATTAGTCAGATTACCTGTCAAGCACGTGGGTGGACCCTGGGGTGGGCCCCATGTGTCTACGAGGCAACTTGTGGAACCTGGTGGGCAAGGACTTGATGGCCTTGTTAAGGCGGGGTGGTTGTGCTATCACCGGGACCCGGTTGTCACATTTAATGGTCACACCCCGACCTGTTTGTTGTTGTTGTTGTTATTATTATTATTATTATTATTATTATTATTATGGTTTTAATCATTATTTTGAGTTTTGGATGAGTTTCTCTGTTGCGCGGTCAGTCCGCACTGCTAGAAGTAGCTGCATGTTGCCCATGCAGTTACCTAAATGGGTCGGAGTTATGGTGTGTGACTTGCACGTGGTTTATAAAGCCGCGCGACAAGCGCACAGCTTAACCCTATAACTATGTGGTACCGGGTGGCACGGTTCGGGTGCAGTTTGCTGAACCGTGCATCTTATTGTAGGTGAATTGTGCGGTTAGTCAGTTCGAAATAAGTACATAAATTAATTTGGCCGGTGAATGAAAATAAACAAATAAATAAATAAAGATAATTTGTATGAAATGTTTTTTAAGTGGTTAGAAATAATAATAAAAATAATATGTTTTATTAAAAATAATATTATTATTGTGTTTGTTACTATAATAATAAAGATTACGAATATTAATATTATAATTATTGTGTTATTAAAATTTTATTATTTTTATTTTTATTATTATTTTTTTATTATTAACTTTGTTGGTATTATTATTATTAGCATTATCATCAATTTAGTATCATTATTAATATTATTATTATTATTATTACTACTACTATTATCATTAATATAATAAAATTAAAAAAATAGGGGGAAAACCCTAATCTACCCCCCCCCCCCCTCCCCATTCTGCTCCTCGCGCTGCTAGCTCCAGCACCCTTCCTCCCCCTGTCATGCCGTCCCCGCCGTCTCCCCCTCCTCTCTCACCGGCCGATCGCGCCGCACCCCCTCGACGCCGCTCCCTGACCTGCGACCGCGCCCTCCCTACTCTACGGCCGACCCGCAGCTTCACCTCCCCATCTCGGGTCCGCCGACCCTTTGTCGGCGGCCCTTCTTCCGGCCTGCTACCCCCTGGCGCGGCCTCCTACCCAGCTCGCCTCCCTTCTCTCAAGCTGGTGTGCAACCCTCCCTTCCAGCAGTAGCTCTCTCATCCAATAATCCCCCCCACCCTCTTCTATTTCTCCTTCTTTTATGTTTGGGGTTTAGCTCATTAAGGGGTTTTCTCGGTAGATTTGGGGTTTTAGAACCCATGTGACGAGTTTTCGGTGGTGCGTCGACGATGCGCCATAGTTTTGACATATAATCCCTTTGCACTACCCATTTAAATTTAGAAATACATTGATTGATTTCATTTTTCACATCCCCTGAATTTTAATCAGTTAGGTATGATTTTTTTAAGAATAAATGTTTTGGGAGAAATGATGTGGTTTTATGGATAATTATTGTTTGGTGAAATTGTTTTTCTAGCCTTGTTATTTTAGCATATTCTATGATTTGTGAGTGTGATGATAATGATACTTTGGGAAGGTTTCGATGTGCGCTTGGTTTTAATTTTGGTTTATGTGTGTCCCAGATACATTTTTGGTCGTGCTTTGGACCTTATGCATTAATTTTTTTTGGTTGTTGTTTAATTTTTGTAGGGTGTTTCTCTGACATGGCTGCAAATCCCCTCGCTGGGTTCACAAAGGGTGTCTCAGGTCACGTCGAACCATGCTCTGTCTGCCGCCACTGAAGGCAAAGCAATTCAAATTGCTTCTGATCATCCGCTGTTGTTTGCGGTGCGCGTTTGGTCTTGCCGCACGTTTTGGTTCGCTGCCACCATCATAGATAAGCGTTTTGTTATCGTTCACATGTTTATTTTATTATCGTGATTGTGTTTTGAATTTCCTTCTATTTTATTGGCAGTGCGGGTGATGTTTTTCTGGATGCAATCTTGGCTTGCCGCATGTTTTCAAGGTTTCCACCACAGTCCAAGGTGATGTTCTTCGTCCGTGGGCTTGTTGCACTTTTTATTTAATTAATTTATTATTTATTTATTTTTGGGTCATTTTTATGTCTCTGAGTCCCTGGCGTTTTTTGGATGTGTGAGGGTCTTCGCCGCACTCATCTTGGGTGTCGGAAGTTGTTGTAGGGAGTTGTGGATGGTTTCGAAGGTGCACATGCATATTCCCAGGTATGAATATATATAGATATATATATATTCTATGTGTGTGTTCCATCATGGTGTGAGGAACCCATGCATCAGTTTAAGGATATATATATACATATATGGAAGTGCATGCGTGCGAGTGAGCTTCTGCTTGAGTTAGAAAGCTTGACGTGACCTTTGTTCGAGGTAGGTTTTTCCATATTTTCTCTCTTTCCGAAGCTTTCCAAAGGCACTTGCATGGGTTCATTTAGTTTATAAATTTTATTTTCACCCTTATAAACCAGATAGCTTATTTATTGCAGTGTTTCTTTAGCAGTTAAAAGTTTTAAAAACAGCTTTGAAATAGTCCCTTAGTTATGCGTAGGTGTTTCTATGCCCTTGCTCCCAGTTTTAATCCATTTTATGTTGTGTTCTCTTAATTAAATCATTGATTATGTTTCGAAACTCTACTTTATTTATAGTTAACTTATGACTGTGTTTTCCTGTTTAAAGTTTTGATCAAAAATGGATTTTTGGATGCTTCTTTATTTATGCACTTTTTTTTATACCTTTCCAACTTAGTTGGAACTAACTGCCTTTGTCTGCAAATGGTACTGTTGGACTTCATGAGTGGTGCTTTCTAGTAGAAAAATTTTATAGAACATGCTTGTCCTATGTTGGTTAGTCTTATGGAACTTAGTGTTTTTGTATAAATGATTTCGCGACTCTTTAAATTGGTATTTTTCATGAGTATATGGGGTGCTTCTATCTAGGGTAACCCTTTATGGGAGAACGTATAGGAAGCGTCCGTGTTTGAGGTAGGCAAGTTCGGTTAGATGAGTCATGCGTGCGAGGGCCTTCCTACTTACATAGTATTATTATAACCACCATGGGTTCCTGGGCATATTTTAGATGATCGAGTGATGGTTGCTGACCAACCCCGATTAGATGGGTTGGTACCCCCTGGATTGTTTTTAGGCCAGGTGGGCTTTTCCACTGGATTGGTCAGTTAGGGCGGCCAATTGGTTATAGACTTCGAAGCTTCACCATATGTCGTCAGGTGGTTCCGAAACCGAGTACGTCTAGGGGTCATCTAGGGATGTTTAGGATCACCCATGGTTACTGAGTATTTACATTTCTTATTTGCTTTTCGGTGCATTGGTTTATTTTCAGTTTCACTTTTACTTGTTTCACTCTAGCCCAGCTTTGATATTTTTCTATTTTGGATTTCATTTATAAAATGGAAAATGATTTTGGAAATGGTGTGTACCGTGTGTTGGGTTTTTAAATGAGAATAACATGTTGCATATTTTAAAATGTGAAAACCCTTCTTTCATATTTGTATTTCAAACTTGTGTCATTGGACTGTTTTGGAAAAAAGAATTGTTGGATTCAGTGGTTTATTCTTGGAATCCCTACTGAGCATCTCGGTGCTCACGCCTATTATATCTTTCCAGTTGCAGGTTTAGTTTCACCTACTGGTTTCTTGTTCATTTTATCAATGTTATAGAATCATGGTTTCGAGTTGGGTGGTGACCTAGGGGTCACAAGGAGGTATGTGCAGTTTATGTTCTTTCCGCTGCTAGTTTCTTTTGGTTATCGTCAGTTTTTTTTATCTGTTTATCTTTTTCTCTTGGGCCTAATCATTCCCAACATTTAAATTTTGATGCTCGGCACTGGTTTCCAGCCAGTGGGGATTGGGAACGCCCTTCAGGCCATGTCATGGGCCGGCTCAGGTGACCCGTTCAGGGTCGACCCGTGTTGGTTCATGAAAAAATGGTATCAGAGGAGGACCTTGTTATTTGGGATGTCTGGTAGAAGGATATTAGTATTTTTGGGACTCGGGAGGTAGGTTACTGGTCGATGCTTGATCACCACCGCCCGTGACGAGACCTGAGTTACCAGGGGTAGTCTGGGTTTTAAGTATATTGCCTTTGATTGATATGGTTTGAGGGATGATAATCAAGGTGAACTGGTTCATGTTGTGGCCTCACATGGGGTGTTGACCCATTTGGAGTCCAAGTGTCCAGTTCACGGTCCTTTTAGTGATATACCTTACTTGGGATATGGCTCACCACCATGTCGTCGAGTTAGGCATATGCACTAGTTCCTCATTCCGGTGGTTTGTTGTTTATTGTGTTTCGTTTTTATCTTGGTCAATGTGAGCGTGTGTTAAAAATGGAAGTGGTTTTAAAATGGAAAAGGGTTTCTTTTAAAAAAAAATTGAAATTTGTGAATTGGGTTTTTAAAGTGGGAGTGTTTTGATATGGAATGTTTGACTGCGTGTTTGGATTTGATGAGGGAAAGAGGTGTTCGAACCTTGGTATTCCTTATGGAGGATCACATGTGCATCGATATGTGAAAAGGGTGCGTGGGAGCACTTGTCCGTGAGCGATGTTGCTGGGTTTGGGTGAACGCACATGTGATAGTGCATAAGGGGCCATAGGCGAGTTTTAAAATTTAAAATAAATGATGGTTTATGGAAAAGAAATTTTTACTTATGTTTTTGTATGTTTAACGTATGAGTTTGTTGCCCTTGGATCGGGATGTTGCTTTGAGTGAGTTTTGGCTAGATGTCGTTTTCAGTTGTGTTTTTCGTGTTGTTCGGAGTATGCTGCCCAGGAAGGTCGCTAAGGTTGCTAATGAGTCATGCCCAGTTTTCAGTTATTTTTGAATGTTACCTATCGATAAAAGTAATCAAAGTCTGTGAGGGGCAGTTGTGTGGTTGTGTAATTTGAGTGGGTCTTCAGGTTGTTGGGAACTCCCAGGATTTTTAGGGTTTGTACCATCTCAAATTTATTTTAGGGTTCAATTTTGGACTAGTAAAGGTGAAATGTCTCGCCATCATTGAATTTTGGGGTGGGATTGATGGTAATTGTCTCTAGTGAGGGTTCCCCATCTGGCAAGGAGTGCATGTTGGAGGAACCTGTCGCCAAAACACCATCTCTGTTGGTGTCGACTCCCAGTTTCTCTGACCATCCTCTTCTGTGACACTAGTATGGCCAGTTCAGGCATTCTAAGACATTATCTTTTATTCCATTGAAATAACATGTCACTTTTGTGGTCGTTTGAATCGTCGAGAATAAGATGAATTTGGGGACTGAAGAATGAAAATGTCTGACTATGAGGAAGGGGATGCTTCAGCCATCAGATCCCCAACCACAGGTCTCGGGGTGAATCTCGCGCACAATCAGAAGTTGTCGAGGTTGTGTAGAACCTCACATCGGATTATGTTTTCAGTTTTCTAAATGGAAATATCTAATGTTTTCTTTTTCTATTATTCCCATTGTTGTTATCTCATCCTTGTTGTGGTCGCGCGATGAGCTTGTTCTACAGTAATCCAAGAAGCCTCATCTACTCTTAATGAAACTTCTAAATCGTTCATATTTCCTTGAAAGGTGTTGGGCTCCTAAATAAACGGGTCGTTCTAATTTTGACTTGGTCTCAATTGTGTTCGTTAGAAGGATGTTTGAGTTCGTGAAATTAGCAGGTGGTGTTTCGAGGTCCTTTCTGAACTCGGGCTAGGAATTCCCTAGTCTCTGGTTGCGGTGGAGATTATATTCGATCATTGTATGAGGGGTTGAGTTAATTCTTTATCCTCGGGTTGTTGGGTAATTTCGTAGAAAGCTTTCCATTTAGGTCTCTGGGTGTTGTTCTTTCCATGTGGAGAAATTAACTGGGTTCGGTTTTGGAGTTCTCGCGTTGCCCCCCCTGGGTCGGTTTGTTTAGGATCAAGGGATTCTATATTAGTGAATCCTCGTGGTGGGGAGAACCCTCCTGTGTTCTCCCCTCAATATCGGGTTGTGGTCCTCCTTGAGCTGGTTGGGTGTGATGTTGTTGGGAGTAGTTACACTGGGGCTCTTGTTTTCCTTTGGTTTTGTCTGGGCATGGACTCGAGCTGTGTCAACAGTCAGCTTGGTGACTTTCTGGGGGCAAAATTTTTTGTGGTGGGGAGACTTTTCACACCCCAACCTGTTTGTTATTATTATTATTTTTATTATGGTTTTAATCATTATTTAGAGTTTTGGATGACTTTCTCTATTGAGCGGTCAGTCCGCACAGCTAGAAGTAACTGTGCGTTGCCAGCGGGGTTACCTGAATGGGTCGGAGTTATGGCGCGCAACTTGCACGAGGTTTATAAAGCCGTGCAAAAAGCGCACAGCTTAACCCTATAACTAGGTGGTACCGGGGGCACGGTTCAGGTGCAGTTTTCTCAACCGCGCATCTTATTGTAGGCGAACCGCGCGGTTAGTCAGTTCGAAATAAGTACATAAATTAATTTGGCCGGTGAATGAAAATAAACATATAAATAAAGAAAGAAAGAAAATTTTTATGGAATGTTTTTTTAAGTGGTTATAAATAATAATAATAATAATAATATATTTTAAAATTATTATTATTATTATTGTGTTTGTTATTATAATTATAAAGATTACGAATATTAATATTCTAATTATTCTGTTATTAAAATTTTATTATTATGATTTGTATAATTATTATTTTTATTATTAAGTTTGTTGGTATTATTATTAGCATTATTATCAATTTAGTATCATTATCATTATTATTATTATTATTACTACTACTATTATCATTAATATAATAAAATTAGAAAAAATAAGGGGCAAAACCCTAATCTACCCAGCCGCCTCCCCCCCCCCCACCTTCCCCGTTCTGATCCTCACGCCGCCAGCTCCAGCACCGTTCCTCCCCAGTCGCGCCGTCCCCGCCAGCTCCCCCTCTGCTCTCACTGGCCGACCGCGCCGCACCCCCTCGACGCCGCTCCCCGACCCGCAACCGCACCCTCCCTCCTCTATGGCCGACCCGCGGCTTCACCTCCCCATTTCCGATCAGCCAACCCTTTGTTGGTGGCCCTTCTTCCGGCCTGCTACCCCCTGGCGTGACTTCCTACCCAGCTCGCCACCCTTCTCTCAAGACGGTGCGCAACCCTCCCTTCCAGTAGCAGCTCTCCCATCTAGTAATCCCCACACCCTCTTCTGTTTCTCCTTTTTTTATGTTTGGTGTTTAGCTCATTAAGGGGTTTTCTCGGTAGATTTGGGAGGGGTTTTCTCGGTAGATTTGGGGTTTTAGAACCCGCGTGACGAGTTTTCGGTGGTGCGTTGACGCTGCGCCATAGTTTTTACATATAATACCTCTGCATTACCAATTTAAATTTAGAAATACATTGATTGATTTCATTTTACACATCCCTTGAATATTAATTAGTTAGGTATGATTTTTATTTAGAATAATTTTTTTTGGGAGAAATGATGTGGTTTTATGGATAATTATTGTTTGGTGAAATTTTTTTTTGTGCTTGGTTGTTTTATCATATTCTATGATTTGTGAGTGTGATTTGAATGATACTTTGGGAAGGTTTCGATCTGCGCTTGGTTTTACTTTTGGTTTATGTGAGTCTCGGATACCTTTTTGGTCATGCTTTGGTCCTTCTGCATTATTTGTTTTTGGGTGTTGTTTAATTGTTGTTGGGTTTCGCTTGGACATCACCACAAATCCCCTCAATGGGTTCACAAAGGGTGTCTCGGGTCATGTCAGACCACACTCTGTCCACCGCAGCCAAAGGTGAAGCAATTCAAATTGCTTCGGATCATCCGATGTTGTTCGCGGTGCACGTTTGGTCTTGCCGCACATTTTGGTTCGCTGCCACCATCCTAGGTAAGAATTTTGTTATCACACATGTGTTTATTTTATTATCATTATTTTGTTTTGAATTTCCTTTTATTTTATTGGCAGTGCAGGTGATTTGTTTTTGGATTCAATCTCGGCTTGCCGCGTGTTTTCAGGGTTTCCACCACCGTCTGAGCTGATGTTCTTCGTCCGTTGTCTTGTTACACTTTTTATTTAATTATTTATTTATTTATTTATCTTTGGGTCATGTTTTTTTCTTTGAGTCCATGGCATTTTTTTGGATGTGAGAGGGTCTTCGCCGCACTCATCATGGGTGTCAAAAGTTGTTGTAGGGAGTTGTGGTTGGTTTCGAAGGTGCGCACGCATATTCCCAGGTATGAATATGTATAGATATATATATCTTCTATGTGTGTGTTCCCTCATGGTGCGGGGAACATGTGCATTAGTTTAAGGATATATATATACATATATGGAAGTGTGTGCGTGCGAGTGAGCTTCTTCTTGAGTTCGAAATCTTGACATGACCTTTGTTCGAGGTAGGGGTTTCCATCTTTTCTCTCTTTCCGAAGCTTTCCAAAGGCACTTTTATGGGTTTATTTAGTTTATAAATTTAATTTTCACCCTTATAAACCAGATAGCTTATTTATTTCAGTGTTTCTTTAGCAGTTAAATGTGTTAAAAATAGCTTTGAAATAGTCCCTTAGTTATGCGTAGGTGTTTCTATGCCCTTGCTCCCAGTTTTAATCCATTTAATGTTGTGTTCACTTAAAATAAATCTTAGATTATGTTTATCACCTCTACTTTATTTATATTTAACTTATGAATGTGTTTTCCTATTGAAAGGTTTGATCAAAAATGGATTTTTTGATGCTTCTTTATTTATGCACTTTTTTTATACCGTGCCAACTTAGTTGGAACTAACTGCCTTTTTCTACAAATGGTATTTTTGGACTTCTTGAGTGGTTATTTCTAGTAAAAACATTTTATAGAACTTTTTTTTCCTGTGTTGGTTAGTCTTATAGAACTTAGTGTTTTGGTAGAAATGATTTCGCGTCTCTTTAAATTGGCATTTTTCTCGAATCCTTGGTTTTATAAGCGTTTCTTGTTTTCAAAATGAGGTGGGCCTCTGTGTGCGGTTCTTAAAATTGGTTTGAAAAGAAATCCATGAGTATATTCCCCTTTGGATTTTAAATATGAAAGTGGTGTTTAGAGTCATTTTAGAAGAGCCTGTGCAATTTTTTCATAAAGGAATTTGATTATGTAAAACGAGAGGCCCGATTTACAACTTCAAGCGTTTGATAAAGTGGTTTTGATATCCGAATGATGTGACAGCCCGGTTGGCACCTTGTATATTTGACATGTATGCATATATATGAGTATATGGGGCGCTCCTATCTAGGGTATCCCTTCATGGGAGAACGTATAAGAAGCATGTGTGTTTGGTGTAGGCATATTCAGTGAGATGAGTCACACATGCGAGGGCCTTCCTACTTACACAGTATTATTATAACCACCATGGGTTCCTGGGAATCTTTTAGATTATCGAGTGACGGTTGCTGACCAAACCTGATTAGACGGGTTGGTACCCCCCAGATTGTTGTTAGTCCAGGTGGGCTTTTCCACTGGATTGGTTAGTTAGGGCGGCCAGTTGGTTATAGACTTAGGAGCTTCACCATATGCCTACAGGTGGTTCCGAAACCGAGTATATACAGGGGTATTCTAGGGATGTTTAGGATCACCCATGGTTACTGAGTATTTACATTGCTTGATTGATTTTCGGTGCATTGGTTTATTTTCAGTTGCACTTTTACTTGTTTCACTCTAGCCCAGCTTTGATATTTTTCTATTTTGGATTTCATTTATAAAATGGAAAATGATTTTGGAAATGGTGTGTAGCATGTGTTGGGTTTTTAAATAAGAATAACATGTTTCATATTTTAAAATGTGATATATCTGTATTTCAAACTTGTGTCGGTGGACTGTTTTGGAAAAGAGAATTTTTGGATTTAGTGGTTTATTCTTGGCATCCCTACTGAGCATCTCGGTGCTCACGCCTATTATATCTTTCCATTTTCAAGTTTAGTTTCTCCTATAGGTTTCAGGTTCAGTTTCTCAATGTTAGAGCATCATGGTTTCGAGTTGGGTTGTGACCTAGGGGTCACAAGAAGGTATGTGTAGTTTAAGTTCTTTCTGCTGCTAGTTTCTTTTGGTTATCATCAGTTTTTTTATCTGTTTATCTTTTTCTCCTGGCCCAAATCATTCCCTACGGTTAAATTTTGATGCCCGGCACTGGTTTCCAGCCCGTGGGGATTGAGAAAGCCCATCGGGCCATGTCGCGGGCCGGCTCGGGTGACCGGTTCAGGGTCGACCCGGGTTGGTTCGTGACACTTCCACTAGGTGTTTGATACTATCAATTGGTATTAGAGGTTATACCTCTAGAATGAGGGGGGATATTTATAGAGAGAAGTTTTCACCATTTAACAAATTAATTTTAAATGGACAATCTCTGCCTTCCTCTAATTATTATGAGTTTTGGAATTACCCAGTATCGCCTCACTAGTCATCTAATAATTAAGACACTTTATGAGACATATTATGAAAAATGTACTGAGACATAAATAATAATATCACTTTATTGTTACATAATAAATATATTACATTATTATAACTGATTTTTCAAGTAGAATCTTCATTATCGAATATTTTTAAACAAATTTTAATTTTTTAAACATATATTTATTCAATTAATATTATCATGTATTTACTTTAAGACATGTAAATTCATTTAATAAATAAATTTGATTCCAAATATTCCATAAAAATGGTATTAATTTATTTATTTCATTGGTGATCATATATTATAGAGAAAATCATGAATTGTAGTGGTCAGTCCCACTATGTCATATATACCTATTGAATGAAATAGGGAATATTTTTGAATATTATATTATGTGTGACCCTCTAGGCCCTTATCTCGATATAAGTGAATTAAATTCAGAGACTAAGAGTGGGAGATAGAAACCCATCATGGCCTATTAATAGAAAAGGATAGTCATAGTAGAAAAAGACAAACCTACGAACACACATTATATCATATAGTCACATTGACATTAATATCTCATAATGTAAGACGCACACCTATATCATCTACTATTTCTTGATTTATTATTTATTAATCTTACTGGACATATTTACCCTTATATGCCAGGGCCATGGTGTTATGAGGGTACTACCATCTTGATTAATGAGGGATTATATATATTAATTTCTTAACATGGATTGGACTAATCATTTATTGGAAATTCACCTAATAACATACCACTAATGACACACCTGACATAGACTACCTCTAAAATACTTCATTATCATGGTTTTCTCATTGCATAAATGTACGTGATCAAATGACACTAATGGGTAATGATCTCAAGGTTGGAGACCATTATGCTTATCCATGGATAGGAAAAAACAACGAAACCAAAAACATGTTGTGTTCTTATAGAGGGGTATATCCTTATAATCTCACTATGTGATATCAACAAGTGAAAACATCATGAGAATAATATTAAATGATTATGGTCCCACAACATCTGATAGTCAAGCATCAACAATTTCTAGTTAGTGCGATGTATATAGACCATAGTACATATGTTTAGGATGAATGATATTTTATAGTGAGGATCTCATTATAGCCTGGAATTTAATGTAACCTTATGATTCAATGTTTAATCTATTAAAATTACAATTACTTTAGTGGACACATAAAATATAACACTTTAATGGGGATAATAAATCATGTTTATCTAAATGTATAAAATATATGGTAATCAAAAGCATTGAATAGTTGGATCTAGGAAATCCACTCTTATAACAGACAAGTCATGTACTCGGAGATGGACACAACTATGTGTAAATTGTTAGGTACATAGGCACAACAACCAGTACAAGGAGACAACTAATGACACATGGACAGGTGCCAGGTGATCTCTACAGAATATTTACTCTTCAGATATATTTTTTATTTCTAGATTTATATGTTGTTTGAGGCATTACCACACATGCATATTTAGGTATAGTTTGAAATTTTGTGTACCCCTAGTAAATTCCATGTATCTTCATCTATAGTGTGTATAGGTATTTATTTAATTAGTTTGAACCAATATATGTTTAGTGTATTCCCTTGGTACATTACCTTGAGGGTATAGTGTGGCCATACATCCACATCACATGATTGTGATCACCTCAAGAGACAGATTCTCAGAGATATTTGTGGTGTCCCTACAAGAGATTGGAGTGTGATACTATATCATCATTATACACTTGCTTGGGATTATGGGATTTCCCAACTCAGTGCAGGATTATATCCCCTAGCCTATAGGATATTGGCATTGGGTATTCATGGGTAAGACCTTGGTAGGATGTGTGGTGACATTATCCCTTCCATGACTATTCTTTATCTATTTAAGGGCCTTTATGGGTTTCTAGAATCTGGTTTTAATTTGTGAATAGTAATCATTTCTACCTAGAAAAGGTCCTAACGGGGCACACACTTTTTATATTCAAAATTTTTTCATATTCTGATGAATAAGAGTATAGGAAATATTGATCCCCACCATAGGGTCCAAGAGATTTCATAGAATATATGATCACGAAGAATAAATAAATTCATGTTATTTGATTTTAGAGTAATTGTTGTATAATTTAATTTTTAAATTTAGTTACATGTATTAATGAAAATATATTGGAAAATATTATATAAGTAAATATTTTTTAAATTATTCAATGCTCTTTAAATTTTTTCTAGCAAGATGAGTCGGGTTAAGGAAAAACATACATCAAATATATAGATAAATTATAAAATATTATGAGTAAGTTTTAAAAATATTAATGATACTTATAACTTATTAATTTAGTCATAAGATGTAATATATAGATAATTTAGTGGGTAATAATTATATATGGGAAAGGATGTATTTTCACCTATATAGAACCTTAGTACCAAATGGAGGATGGGGCCCTCTTGAATATAAATTTTCGCAGCATTGTAGTTGAGAAACCCGCTCTCCTCTTCAATTTACTAGTGAGATATTTGGAAAAATGGAGCTTCCAATTGGGTTTTATATTCATTGATCAAAAGAATGATAATGTGGTTATCATTAGGTGGTTGAAGGAATCATCACAATTCCAGTATAACATCCTGATTTTGAATTTCAACACTAATGTAGGGTTTTGAAGAACATGTGGATGATCTTAAGAGATTAAATTTTGGTAAATTGAACAGACAATATCCAATGAAAAATTTCAATGAATGAAACATTAATTGATTGAGGTAATTTAGTATGTTAAATTTTATCCATAAAATCATAATGAAGGATCCTCAAGAGGTGTATCATAATTTCCCTCGCTATAAATAATGTCTGTATATCAACCAACCTTGAGAAATATTAAATCCCTAACCCTTATTATTTTTTTCACCTCGATACATTCACATATTGGGTTGTGGAACATAGTGGATGATATATTAGGTCAAGACCATTTCTGTGATAGGGTCATTATAACACATGTGGTGGGTTAGGCACTTGAAGTAGAGCTGATGACTACTCAATATTTCTTTCCATTGGTGATGGATCTTTTTAAATAAATGTATATATATTATTTCTTAGTGATTACTCTATATAGGGAGATTGAGATTGAGAAAAACCTCATTCTAAATTATAAGATTATATTGATTCCCCCAAATCATATGTCATTATCTAAGCTGAGAGAAATTGAGCTACATATTGATGACCATGAGGAAAATATATTCATTTTCTTGAGAAATTATACTTGGGGTGATTCAATAATATTCTCCAAAAATGTGGATTATTATTTTTATTATGTGTTGATTACTTGAAACTGAATTGGGTTTTGGGGAAAAACCATTTTCCACTACATATGATCGATTATTTTAGTGAATATATTTTGGGATCACGATGGTTCTCTATGAATGACCTATGATTTGGGTACCATTAGTTGTGGACTGGGTTGACGATTTTTCCAAGATTATATTATTGAGATTTTGTGAGTTATTTGAGTATTTCCTAATTCAGTTGGGTTTAATGAATGTGTTGAAAGTCTTCAGTTCTCTCATTTAACATATTTTCAAGCTTACTTGAACACATTCATTTTTAGGGACCTATGAAAAGTGATATAAAGGGTATGATGTATATTTTTAGGAGGAAAATAGAAAATTATATAGTTTTTTCAGCCTTGGGGGTTCATGTTAGAGCTTATAATGAACTCCCTACAATTCCTCTATAATTTTACACACATCCATTATTAGTAATGTTATTTTACCACACTTTCATGCATAGGAAAACTGTATTCTTCTTTATCACAATGGTTCCCCAATATCTCTATCTTCATCTATATGTAATTCAAATTTGTAAAAAAATATATAGACTAACATGGATTAGGTCACTATCACCCAATGTGGAGTGGGAGATCTTACATAGGACTATCATGAACAAAATATTTATAAACCAAATTCAATATATAATTTAATTTAATACAATTTTATGTAATATAGTTATAGAAAATAGATATACTAATTTGGTTACATTAGACCATTACATGTTATATCATATTTTATATAAAATACCATTTATCCTCAAAACCATTAATAATATATCCATTGAATTGTGATCATATGATTTGTATGTATTAAGGGTTAGGGTAAATCTGATTGACATTGATGAAAAAAGCGATGCCCCCATCCAATAAAACCATTCCATATGAATCCCATTTATCAGAGAATCTAAGGGAGATAGATTAAGAAGGTTTTCACTAGACAACTACAAAATATATCTAAAACTATTAAGTAATTTGTGAAACAATTTATCATAAAATTTCATGATCTTCTTGATCATGACCTAATCCTTGTTTGTAGAACCACCCCAAAAAAATCTCACAATTGTAGATCATACCATTAGAGTGTCAAATAGTGTAATAAATGGTCTCATACATCAACCATAACATAATAAATACGTATATATTTTTAAATAAAAACTTTCCTATTTCTTGTTTATTGTTTTTACATTTTAAATTATTATCAAACGTTTTTTTGAAAAATTACATTTTAATTTGAAAAAAATCGAATAGTATTTCGGGATAAGATGAAATTTCAATTAATGTATTTATTTTAATGATTTACGAAATATTTAAAATAAATGATATTTTAATAATCAGTTTTCATTAATTAGAATATGTTAAATATATAAGTAAATATAATTTTATGATGTGAAATTCTATTTTTATAAGTCTAAGTAAAATATTATCATCAAAAAAAAATAATTCTACAAATGTGGATATTATATTAAAATTGAAACATTTTATATTTTTATAATTTTATTGATAAAATAAATATTACTTATAGAATTATCTTGTCAAAAATTTAAAGTTATGAAATTATCATTATTTTTAGGAGATGGAAAATTTTAGGGTAACAATTAAATATGGTGAATTATATGATATTTATTATTACAATATAATCACCTAAAAGTGTTTTAATATGTTCATTTAAAGGTATCCAAGACCAAATATATATTTAACCTTTAAAATCATTTATTTTTTAGGGTATTTTATTAATTTTAAAAACACATTATGAATCGTCCAAAAACAATATAATATATTATAGTTTTAAAATAAATTATTTATAAACACGACTTACTTCCACATAAAAAAAGTTTATATTTTAATGATCTCAATACATGGAATAATAAAAAAATGAAAATAAATACACCTTGTATGAAGCCAATGTAAAAATTGCGGTATCATTTTTAGTTTTTATTAGATAACTTTATAGAGACCAAAAACCAATGTTTTCAAAATATTAAAAAAATACCCTCTCTTTTCTAAAATTAGAGCACCTAAAATCCCATATAATTTAACATAAATTGCATTATTCAGGACTCTGATCATCTATTTTCTCTCTAGATCACTCCGAGGGTTCCCCCAAGATCCATGAATCTTCTCTCTGTCATTTTCAAACACCCTCTCATGGTAAAGGGTCCTCTCATTCTCCTCGTTGTCCAAGACCTCTATTATATTTTTCCTTTTATTATGTTTTTTATTTACAGGGAATGTTATAAACATATATCCTACAACCCTTATTATTTTTATGTGATGATACAACACTTTAAATCTCATTATTTTTTCTCATGATTCTTTATAAGCCTCCATTATGATGTTGAAATTATCATGTGATTTTTTCTTTCCAAACATTTATTCAAGAACATGTTTTGTTTTATTCATCTTAATTTCAGATTTATCATGATGTATTATGTTATTAAATATCATTTTTAAATTCCTTTATGATTTATAACAATGTGATACCGATTTCACTTTCATTAATCACCCCCATGACTCATTCAGTACTCTTGTAATTCCACTCAAATTATCCAACTATTTTTTCCCATTCCAAACCATTGTATAGTGAATACCATATCAATTTACACTAAATAAAATTAAAATGGAAATACATATCATTATTTTACTATTTAATTCCATATATTAATTAAACACACTAAAAATTTGGTATTATATGTAATGCAATATGATCCTATATTGAATGATATATGTTCCACACTTATACATGTACATGATATTAACATGATGGGTGTGCCCAGAATTATATAGCATTCCAATGCAATGGGAAATGTTTATTCATGTGAGATATAGTTAATGTTATTTGGTGGTAATCCATATCCATTATTGACATTTTAAACCATGTAATTATGTCTTCATGGTTACACCTAATCTATGTTTAGGATTTCATGTTGTTGTGACATTCCCATGTTTCGTTCATGTTTCCATCATATATCATGATTTTATGTTCCTATTTATCATTCTCAAAAAACAAATTCCCGTTATATATTCTTTTTGGTATCATGTAATATATTAATTAGGTTATACATTAATTTATTCTCTTGTTGGGATTTATATTTCACCACTTTTTTATGTATGTCCTGAGATTATCCTATTAATTTTTTAAATATATGGAATTATAAAGGTGTGATAAGGATGTTTTAAATAATATTTTTGAATCCATTTATAATTTAATTTTTCTGTATACCTAATCACCAAAATACAATTGGACACCTAACCAAATTGGTTGTAGTAATTTTGATTTTGTTTAATAAATCCTCAATTGATGTTTATTAATGTTATTAGTTTTCAAAGTATCCATCAAAGGAAAGTCCATTTATTTTGGGGATAATGATTAGAAATAAATATATTAATTCTATCATGGCTCGTCCCTTGGGGCCAGTGTTTTGACTACCCCAATCCCACCTTCCACAAGCCATGGGCTAGCGACTAGCACCGAAAAGGCATATCCCTAAAATATGGGGGAATTTCCTTTTTAACCTGTTCAATCACACAGTTCAAAAACAAAAAAAGAAGAAACCACTAAGTAAACTACTGTAGTAATATTGTGCTAAAAGTAAAGGGTCCGGAATATAAGCTCAAATGAAAGTACAAGTACAACAGAAAATTACAAATACAGCTAAAAAGTACAAAACAGCCCCTGGATCGTCCACTAAGGATCCTATGTGAAGATTTCGTACTTCCCACAATCAGTAGTCCATGCATCACGTCATGCCAACTGGTTCATCGTCGAGTACCGTCTAGTCCTGGCTCCCTCAACCTCGATCAATGTTGTCTGTCGTCTTCACACAAGACAAAAATGTGCGGAGAATCCCATGCAGGGGTGAGTATCATAATACTCAGTAGAGACCTCGAGACCCCTGTAGGTATCCTAGAGTTCCACAAAGGAAATACCAAAAACCAAGATCTTAATCTCAAAGCACGAACCAATAGACATCAATTCTACTTATGTGTTTTCCCATACATATACCTAATTTAAAAAGACATACTCATCTCATACATGAGGTAAGAATACCACAAAGGTAACAACATGAAAGTAGAAGTACCACATAGGTAACACTACCGTGAAGACACCATGAAGGTAGAAGTACCACACATGTAACAACACAAATATAGAAGTACCACACAGGTAACACAACGAAGTTAGAAGTACAACATAGGTAACGCCACGAATGTATCAACACAACATAGGTAACACCATGAAGGTAGAAGTACCACATAGGTAACACCACAAAGCAAGAAGTGCCACACAGGTAACACCATGAAGGTAGAAGTAACAAACATGTAACACCATAGAGATAATAGTACCACACAGGTAATACAACAATGATAGAAGTACAACATATGTAACACCATGATGATAAGAGTACCATATAGGTAACACCCCAAATATAGAAGTACCACATAGGTAACACTATGAAGATATAAGTACCACACAGGTAACACCACAAATATTGATGTACAACATAGTTAACACCACAATTATTGAAGTACCACACAGATAACACCACAAATAAGGAAGATACTCAGCTCACAATCTGGTATAACTTAAATACAGAAGTACATATGATTAATCGTAACATAGATCAGCTACTCTAGTTAAGTAGCACTGATTTCGACCCACACAGGATTAATAGGTAAATACCCCTCGCTGACCCACACAGGATTTGACCCACACTGGATCGGTATGCATTGACCCACATAGGTTCACTAAGAACTGACCCACATATGATCGATTGATAACTAACCCCCACTGACCCACACCGGATCGTACCCACATAGGATCAGTATGCACTGAGCCACATAGGATCACTGACCACAGACCCACACAATATTTTTATCCATTAACCGACAGAGGATCTCTGAGCTCTAACCCAGACAGGATCTGATAGATGTTGACCCATGCAGGATAGATGTTATTTCTTCATGTTACAGCAAGCCACTGGATTCCTCGCACTCGGTGTGCTTGAGCTCTATAGAATCTACCCCTTGAGATATTGGTCATACCTCTATAGACACTAAGATCCAAAAATGAGTAACCTAAAAGGCCTCCCGGTCGTAAGGGTTCCAACGCAACAAACAATGCGTCAATCGGTTGCTCGGTTCGTGAGTTATAAGCGTTTTAGTTCCGGGGGCCCAGTTGGATTTGGGTTCGATCCAACCCAAACATACTCCAACTGTCTCCAAAACTCAAGGGGATTATACCAAAAAAAATCATGATAAAAGGATTCCATTTTCATATATGGTTCATCAAAAGGATATATGGTTCTCAATATATATCCCTTTTTTCCTTTCTGGCCCTCGCTGGGCTCGAGTCCGGTCCGACCCGGTCGGACCAACCCGGCCCGACCAGGTCTGGGTTGGGCTATGGTGGGCTCATCATGCATGGCTGAGGTCCAGCCAATCCCAAAAAGTAAGGATTGTACTGCAAAGGGGAGGCCCGCAATGGCGGCCCGTCCCACAAAGGGGGGTGGCCCGGCCGCATGTGGCGCGACCCACAAGGGGGCCTCACGTTCGCTGTCTGTCCAAGCCGACAAGGGGGAGGCGATTCCCCCCATTATCCTGAATGTACTGGAGGCCATTCAGTTTCTTTAAATGGTGATGCCATGTTGGTTCTACCCAGTCTCCACGGAACCCGCACAGCGGGTTACTCTTCTACCGTGGCTTCAGCCGCGGACATCTACTTGCGTTGTTTCCCCTTCTGCGGGCAACTGTGGTTTCAACCACCTCCTCCAACTATCATGGCTAATGAGTCACAGCCCCGTGCTCCCCAGTGGCTTGAAAAGGCACGCCACACCTCCATAGTGGTTGGCAGGTGTTAGCCTCTTCGATGACCACTGCGTTATTGTGCGGCAGCCTCCTCTTGAGGCGTGCATCGTCACGCCGCCTCCATCATAGTCGGTCGGTGCCGCCATGTCAGTGTTCTTCCACGGAGGGAGAATGAGTAGCAAAGTAGCGGAGGGTTTTGGCCAGGTTCGTTTGGCCCACGCCCTCCGCATTAGATTTTAAGAATAATGGAGGATTTATGGGTTTGAGAAATTCACATGAAATAAACAAGAATCAAACCACTACCTCAACAATGATAGAGAAATGCCCGTGGTTTAGGATGTGGTCTGGTGTTCGCCGACCCCTGCAACTAGCCTCCAATGATGTCACTCAATCGTCAATCTCCATCTTGATATTTCGGTGTTGCTGGTCACCGGTTGCCCAAACCAGCTTCATCCTCCATGGGTTTGGAGTCGCATCACTTTATCTTCACATCATTTCTTAATGAAGCTATGTTGATACCTATCCCCAAGCTTCATCTATATATGAGAGGGGAGGGTATGTAACGTCATTGAGAATTAATGGGTTCTCATTAATTTGGAACCTTCCTAATTCCCCAATGTTGATATTACATAGGATTGAATGGTCATGGAACTTATTGGCTTGATACATATTGGTCCCACATTGCCACTTGTCCAATGGAGGAAAATAATGAAAATAAAATAAAAAAGTTAATTTATTTATTTTGATTAAAAGTCCCAAAAACTAACTTTTTCTCCAGACCTACTACGATCAATGTGAATACTCTCTTAAGAAAACCCTGATGTTGTGGATTCAATGGTGCCCTTAGATTATTAATCAGACCACCAGTTCAAAAGTTAAAAAATCCCACTCGCGCGTTTACTGACAGACCATAAAAAAAGTTCAATAAATTATTAACATTCACCCTCGACCAACATCAGTCTAGGTTAGGATATTTCTAAGGTAAACATGCCCCAATGAAACCAACGGTACTCTTGGATTATTAATCCGAGTTAGCGTTTAGATGTTATGAATTTTAGAATAAAATAATTGTCACTTCATTATTTTATTTACAGCCTAAAATTGGCTTTCCCTAGTGGCCCATGTCGTCCAATGATAGTATCATCCAAAGGAATAAATACCCTCATGAGTTCAGTGGTTGTCTCAGATTTTCAATCCATGTTACCAATTGTGAGTTATAAGAATTTTAAAAATAAAATAATTTTATTTAATAATTTTGCTTATTGTTATGCCATTTTCGGGTTTTCTCACTAGAGGCCCACGCTGACTAAATTTAAGTCACGATAAGGATAAACCT
The DNA here is from genome assembly GCA_963277665.1 of Viscum album. Classification (NCBI taxonomy): domain Eukaryota; kingdom Viridiplantae; phylum Streptophyta; class Magnoliopsida; order Santalales; family Viscaceae; genus Viscum; species Viscum album. Next base: position 572,183,067 of record OY728161.1, on the reverse strand, counting down.
TACACCCTGAATGCAATGGTGGCCTCATATTTCTCATATGAGAAACCGTTTATTAGTTATTACACTTTTCAGGCACACTTCTTACATGCACAAATTAAAGATTAAAAAAACATCAACAGATCATTCTCGGCACCCAGGGCCTTGGAATCACGCGTCGTTAGATTTGATGGTCTCAAAATAATTCAATATAATTTTAAAAAAACTACAATGGAAATCATGGTCATTAGAAATTCATAGTTACAACACATATCATTGGAAAACAACAGTATTTTTTAATTATAAATTGAGTGGTTTACAAGAATATAAAACATGTTCTCGATAATTCAATTGGATATTACTCCAGAAAAAATGTACATATAATTAAAAATTCCAAAAAATTGTATTGAGCAAGACTTAATCATGAGCTGGTACAAAAAATGTGTCATTATTTGAAACATGGTTTTAAACACCAAGGAAATGTGATTTGTCAAATTCAAATTCTTTTTTTGAACTAATATTCTGGGAACGAAAATTACAAAATGAATTTATACTAATAAATTGGTCATGCATAACATAAAATGAAGCATAAAAAATTCTTATTTTTAAAAATATCTGTAATTTATGAGATACCCATTTATTTTCCATAGTTTCCCTCATATATTTTTAATAATTTTAAAATTATCATTCCTAAGTTTCAAATTATTATATTCAATGCATTGAAATATGAGGAACCAATTCAACAACTATTGCGATGGGAAATGTGATGATAGTCCAAATAAGATGTCAAACATGTTCAGAGAAGGATTCTTGAACATCATTATTATAATTAATCAATTGACACATGTTTTTAACTGAATCATGAGTCAGGTGGAACTACGAAATTCCCCAAATAAATAGATAGTTCCAATTGATAATGTTATGTGAAAAACACCTCAAAAATTTGCTGGATATTCAGTTCACATTAATGAAAAAATGGGTTATCTCCATCAAAAACATGTAATATATCCTTCAATTATATGACTAATATACAGTCATGTTTAATGTTTATCATATGGAAGGATAAGCTGATGAATGAAGGACATTGGCCAATAATACAAATCCAAATTTGGATGTCGATACCATGAAGTGAATGGAATTTTGAAAAAAAAAATTGAAAAATATTTCCTCAATCACTATGACATAACATAAAGAGGAACATCATTATCCTTATGAAAAAGGATAACAAATTTATCATCACGTATGTGTAAAATTTCATATGACATTTGCAATACACCTCAATATTTTTTCATACAATGAAATTTAATGCTGAAAACTTCTTTTGTGGAATGAAGTAGAGTCTATGAAAATCCATCCAATTATTGACTTTGAACAATATGAGGAAATTTTCAAATGTAAACTTAAAAGATGAATTAGAGATAAAAAAATAGCAACTTCTCTACAAGGTTAATAATTAGAATGTAGAGATTCATTTTGACTGTGAGATGGAGAAATATAATGATTATAATAAATTTCAACACCCCACTAGTCAATAGTGTGGGAAGACGCACAGAAGAAATTGCCTAATGTGGTGGAGGAAATGATTTACATATGGGTATTAAGGATACCTTGTTAGTGATTATCGATGGGAGAAAACCACCAATGTGATGGATGAAAACAATGATTTGATAAACTCTCAGCCTATACTTTAGTGTTTAATCGAAGAGGAATAAGGAAACTATGAGTCAATGCACTAATTCATGGGTTTTCACTGAAAACTGATGAAAACTACTATAAAGACCTATATTTTAAGGGATATCTTATTCCATCCCAATTATAAAGGTGAATCATGAAAATGATGCTTTGAAAGGAACATCAATTATTTATTCATGAATTTTAAATATAATATTTTAATATAGTTCTAAAAATACAACCAAATTAAATGTTTTGTAAAACTATTCTAACACCACTAAATGTCATTGATGTTATACTACTGATGAAAATAAAAAATGGTAAAATTATATCATCGCAATTATATAACTCATCCCATATCTAAATTTATGTGATAAAATCTTAGTGAACCTTATCATACTCCAATTAGTGGAATTTTATTCTATTCTACGTATGTATTTTATTTCTTTACATAGAGACACCATTAATTCCGAATATAAATAAATCAACTTATGTATCGTAACTCACCATCAGATTATTTACATGTTCAAGTATGTAGATTAATATTATATAGTACCAATATCTCAAGAATTGAAATTATTTCCTTTTTAAAAAGATTTAATATCTATAATTATTGAGACAATGGAAATGATCATCATTAATGACATGCACGTTAGGATAGAATACATTGATATGTTTCTCAAACAATTTCGTGATCTTAATACAATGTGAAAGGATTAATATTCTATGTTACTTATACATGGATGTTTTCTAATATATAATATTACATAAATAATGGATGATTTTTTACTTGATTAATTGAAGAAGAAAGTATAGGATAAGCTGGATAAATTGATTTTATGCCCAAGTGATTAACCTTGGGGTGCAGTAATCCTATTCATCAAGTAGGATGGTTCAATTCATCCATGAATTGATTAAAAATGTCTCGATGAGATCAATATAAATGAAAACTATATTAATCTATATATCTATGACTTGTTTGATCAACATTATAGAGCCCATTACTTTACTGAGATACATTTTTAGTCGACATATAACTATCTAAAGGTGAATAAGAAAAATACCCCCAAAATTTCTTTTTGTATAATGTACGGTCACTAATTGTTCATTGTGGTTTCATTTGGATTACTAATTCTCCATTAATCATCATGGTTATGAATAATAGAATCTTTAGTGATTACCTTTATAAAGATTTTGTAATCATCAATGATAATATTTTTTGTACTTTAAAAGAACAGAGAAAACTGTGGGGAATTAGAATGTTTTATTAAGGACCTTGGGGAGTGAAAATATTTATGAAATATGGAGTAAATTCATGCTCTAATTGGACCAAGTGACATTTATAGTGAATATAATCAAGAGAACAGAGATATCTTTTGATCCTTCAAAAAATGGATATGATTTATGTGTGGTCTAGAACATCATCAATGATGAAAAATCAATGGTTTAACTTGGTTTTTTGGGATTACAATTTCTTTTTTGAACTTTTATTCATTTTTATCAATCCAAATATGAAATATAACTCAAAAATGGAACTTCTTTTTCTATAATGATGAATGTAAGGGAGGGTTTATAGTGATAAAGAATATTTTAATGACTTCTCCTATGCTCATAGTACCCACTATAGGGGATTGATTTTCGATCTATAGTGATGCATTAAAATTTATCATTGGTTTTTTACATTTGAAAACTGATTTAGTGATAGTATATGAATCCGACCAACTATAAATACATGAGAAAAACTACCCTAATCGTGATCTAGAATTGGATACAATGGTATTCACATTATATATTTTCCAATAATATTTATACGGGGTGATGTGTCACATTTACCTGTATCATAAAATCCTTAATTATATATTCATACAAAAGGAGATTAATATACACTAACATATGTGGTCAAATATTATCATGAAATATAATTTTTTAATCCATTACATACTTTCGAATGAAAACATTGTGGCAGATGTTCTTTATAAAAAAGATTCCACAACTATATCCAAGAGGAATATTTTGAGGGATCCAATGTTATTGGACACTCAAAGGATAGAGATAGAATAATAAAAGGATCCTCATACTACCATACTAAAATAGTACCTCATCCATCAATTATTACCAGAAGAAATGAGGATGTTAATGATTGATGAATTTCTACATAAGAAGCAAGTTAATATTCATGATTTTTTCTTGGTAAATGTTGGAATTAAAGGGTTCAGAACTAGTATTTTCTTAGTTAAAGATGAAAATGATGAAGACACAAGAGGGTGGGGTGAATTTTGTATTTTTGAACATTATTAACAATATTAAAACATACCCTTTGAAATGATGTCATCCTTTCCTTCTCTCTAAATAACGAGTGAGGAGTGGAAATAAACAATGAAACAACATAGTGATATAGAGTGGTTAGAGGAATAGAAACCCACTAATCCACTCCACCATTTCTATACTCCAGTATTTTTGTTATTTTATATATAATATCCTTTTTCTATGGATCTCATCAACACACTTCTAAATGTTAATACATTAAATAGATATCATATGGCCTTTTGATTATTTTTCAAGGGACCAATATATTAATAGTTTAGTCAGAGTAACATTTATTCCACTATAACTGAGTCTAATGCATTGATTCCCTAATGAAACACAAGTAATTTATTTAGTTGAAAAATAGATTATTTTCACAGTTCAAACATAGACAAAATGATGTTTTTGATCTTCATTAATGAAATAAAGTAACACAAAATATTCAATGTCATTTAGGCTTCCACTTCTTTAAACATATGAAAATGAAACATTTCTCTTTTCATGTAGGATGTCTTCTTCTCGTTGTTCCTCAAACAATTATAAAATAATATATATATATATATATATATATATATAATTTATATGATCTCTTCAAAATGGTGAGAAACTAAATGAAAATATATCATTACATTATTTTTATTTGTTTCTTCATATATATTCTATTTTCCATATATTTTTCCCCAATATAGTGATATACATAATGAAAAAAATGTCAATATGTTTCCCTACTCATCCTTATTTGGATACTCAAAATAATTTGAGTTAATATATTTCATAAATATATTTATAAATCGCATAACACCATTGTAGATTAAATTTCAAATTTAAAACTCAATATAATTTTAATAACTCTTTGAATATTATCTCTATAATAATAAAATCATTAAATGATCAAAAAATAATATTAAAATACCATTAAATTCATCTATTCAAATAAATTAAATAATCCATCAAATATAGCAGAAGAACCCATATGAAAATTAATATATTTTAACAAAATATCATTGTTTAATCTCACTTCATATAAAAATGAAATTGAAATAAACATTCATTTTCATCTCAAGAAATTGGATCAAATTCATATGAATATATTCTGCCATAATCCTTAGACATTATATGGAATTTTCTAAATGATATATAGATAAAATAATTCTTGGAAAAAATTTAATATCTATAAATAATATGAAATATATAAAATAGATTATTTTACTAAGTTGTATATATATTCAAAATGATTGATATTCTCAGATCTCTAATAAACTGATAATATCATCATATCCCCCTATCCATGATGTATCATTTATTCAATATTAAATAATAAAATTATATTCCAATATTATAATTCATTATATTGTATGTGAATGTGAAAACATCAAAGAAGAGTATATATCTTCCGTCGTGCAATCATACTCTAGAATAAATGAGGTACGTCATTTTGTTGTGGATACACCATATTGGTGATAGAAATTTCCAATACAAAATGTATTTTACATCATTTTTCTTGGAGATTCATTTATCAGATTCATGATTCAATGAAATTTATTTCTTTATATTTTATTACATATCACTATAATCTCATCAGGAATATTTTAATCACAACAAATTTTACAAGATTCAACTAATCATGCCAACTCCTCTATTCGTCATGCACATGATAGAGTTAATGAAAGTTGAACACCATCATTTGTGTTCTATTGAATAGTGTGTGGAATAATAATGATTCTAGAGTGAAGTAATATAGCTCATATTATTCATGTGGAATCCCATTCATTTTATAAATATGATGTTTCAGTATGTATCTTCATATTTGAGTTACATATTATCAATTCCTTCCATAGTTTTCAACATTCTAGTTTGTGGGGAATTGTTTTTCAGTTTCATATCATGTACATCGAGTTCCTATGAAGAAATTCATGAACAATTCATTTCTAAAAATAAATATAAATTCTCAGAATATATGAGGTCACATTTTTGTGTATTAGTTTTACAATTATGTAGTAATTTTAATCTCAAATTTCACAACACCGTCTAGAGTTATGTGATGATTTACATAGTTTGATAGCAGATACTGTGATGTTCACCATCATCATTGAATAAGGAAAATATCCTAAACATTTTAGGTACATGAACCATAATTTTTTCCAATATATTGTTCATTTGATTCCAATGTTTTGTTTTTGAACCCTAATTTTAAATCCAATATATTGATATAAACTGGAAACGAAAAACTTATATACATCACTAATTTTTAATGGAACGTAAATTTAGTTTCAAAATTTATCTTTCAAGCCTTATACATCAGCAAAATTTAAGATCATTCCAATTTATCAATAAGTGGGTCAATATAAATTCTAATATAGTTGATATCATTAAAAAGAAGAAGAATTAAAATTAGCAAAAAATGTATCTCACAAAATACAACACAGAACATACGATATATTTTTGACCATGAAAATGACCTACTTATCCTTTAATGTATACTATCAAGATAAATATAATTTTATTGGATTTAAATATCACCATGTTATGGGTGATTCTGATTAAAATTTAAACATTAACTTTTTCAATTTATTCACAATTTATATAATAAATTGTTGAACCAACATCATTGAATTTTTAGAGTATGAAGACAATGTATTTAGGCATCCACAAAAAAACTAATTAGGTTTCCGTGAATCCCATATATATCCATCATCATATTATTCAATGAAATCCATTCATGGTATATTCATATATAATATAATTAATAGTAAACATTAAGAAAAAAAATATGATTTCCCTAAATGTCTTATATCTACATCATATATTTTTTTAGAATCAAAAAAACTAAATCATATTTTGAAATAAACAATAAAAATGAATATAATAATCTTATCTTTATAATGGAAAACCCACATAATAAACTGATTACTATCGATTTATATAAAAAATAAATATTTTCGAATACTATATTTAAATCTACTTTAAAAAATCATTTGAAAACATTATGAAGGGTTGAAGTATTTATCAGAACCAATCCAATATGACAATTATAATGAGACAATCAAAAGAAATATGTCCCATAAAAACCAGCACTAAAGATGGATCTTCTTGATGATTCTCATAGATTATACTTCTATATTCATTAAGGAATCACTAATATGTATATAGACTCCAAGAATAACATCTGGTGAGAAAACATGATGTGAGATATCATGTCATTCATATCTTTATAATTTGAATGATAAAAATTCAATGAAAAATGAAATAATTCTAATGGTATTATGAATCCATTTACTATAGCAGTATGAGAATAGAAAAAACTAATAATTAATTTCATAAATAGACACCCTAGGGAACATTAAGGTAAAAAAACATTTTGGTTGGTTGATTATTACCTTACCATGAAAACGTATTTCAATGCTATCAAGTAATATTTATCTATTGACATGTTCACTGTGATATTAAAAAGTGAAGTGGTGTGATTTTTTTGAGTTCCATTAACAATTGTATCTAATCGAGATTTTAGGATTACCTTGAGGTTTTGGAGAAGCCTCCAATATATATTAGATACGTAATTGAGCATCAACACAACATATCACCTTTAGATGGATGGTCAATCTGGAATGACCATTTAAATTTTAGAGAATATGTTAATATTTATTTAGTAGATTTCCATTGATGTTTTGAGCAACACCTTACCCTAGTGGAGTTCTTATATAACAATAGTTTTCATTATAGTGTTCTTTCAGATTCTTATGGAACTCAATATTGGACAACGTATAAAAACCAACATACTGGGATGAATTTGGATAGAGGAAGCTGATGTGAACTAATCTAATCCCTAAAATGATAGAAAAGGTTAAAAACACATGGCATCATATGAAATACTCACAAATTTGATATAAATTCTATGTACACAGTTATTGAAAATACCTATAGTTTGAGGTTAATGATTATATGTTCCTTTATATATCAACATGTAAGAATTTCTTGGGGTTTGGGAAGAAGGGAAAACTTATTCCTTAGTAAGGAAAATAATTATTTAAAAACTATGAATTGCATTGGTTATATTAAACAATTATATGTTTTATACTATTAGATTCCAAAGACTATTAAGCATCAAAATCATTGAAAATATATTTTTTTATGATTGATAACATGATTAATATATATTAATGGTTATTATATATCCAACTATCATAGATGAAATAAGAATTGGTCTCTACCAGTAGTATCATACCATATGAAGCAAATTTATCCATTGTTTTGAGTTAGATAACATCTCTGAGATTCTTCGCTTGCCAAAACTGTGACAATATACAATAAAAAGTTAATGAGATAAACTATTTATGTCAAATTTTCATGCTCATTGTGATCAGGTCCAAAACCATTTTCATCAACCTCAAGATAGTCTCAACGTCAAACACATCACCCTTAGAGCATTGAATTATTTAATAAAGGGTTATGTATATCAAAATTAATAGAACCTATATGTATATTTTTATCAAAAAAATAATTATTTTATTTATTTCTTATTTTTTAAAATTAAAAATAATTTAATAATGATAATTATAAAAGTAATATTTAATTTTATAATTATCAAAGAGTATTTTTTGGTAATATGAAATTTATATTAATAGATTTATATGAAATAATTACATAATTTCTAAAATAAATGTGTAACATCCCCAAATGATAAAGGGTTAAATGACTAAATGATATGACTCATGTCAACAAGGTGCACCTTCCTTTTCGGGATCCAGTCTGATTAGAACTCCACAGTTAAGCGTGCTTGGCCTGGAGTAGTGATCAAGATGGGCGACCTTTTGAGAAGTTTCCCATGGTGTGTGTGAGTGATGACAAAGCACACTGGAAAGGACATGTGTTGGCCTGTGGGGACTGTCATTAGTTAGATGACTCGCTCAGGCATGTAGGTGGACCCTGGGGTGGGCCCCACGTGTCTGCGGGGCAACTGGTGGTACCTGGTGGGTCAGGACCTGACGACCATGTTAAGGCGGGGTGGTTGTGCTGTCACCAAGACCCAGTTTTCACAAAATGTTATATTAATAAAAATACTAAGACTAAACATTATATATTAAATATTAATGATAATTAAAATTTAGGGAGTGAAAATATTATTTTGATAAGGGTCAGAAAAATATTAATGTAAAAACCCAATATTTTTCAAAAATATGGGATTTAAGTATAAATGATTAATTTATGAAATTTAGATATCTTATTTTATAAAATAAATATTATATTTTTATTAATCAGTTTAAAATATTCCACTGGTGATTATTTAATAATATTTTGGGACTCTTGAATTTTTTTGGTAAATATTAAATATGTAATTCACAATGACCCAAAATTGATGTAATATCTTCCATAAAAGGTGTCCATGAACAAATTTATATATTTACCATATAATATAATGATTTGTTTCTATGTTTTTGTTTAATTTTATAATCACATTATGAATCCTCTTAAGAATATATTATATTTTTAGGCATTAATATTAATTCATTATGAACATGACACACTTCCACACAACAGTGGGAAATAAATTTATGTGATTCGATCATTAAATTATGAAATAATTAAAACCACTCTAATTTGGTGTAAAACATGGGAGAATCCAACATAATGATGTTGGTTTTTATTAAATTATTTTATAGTAATCAAAAACAATGTTAGGATAATGTTAAAGAACCCTGCTATCTTATTCGATGTAAACTCATCCAAGAACACATTTATCATCACAAGAAAATAATTGGAGAATAATTATAGGAATCCCTTTATTATCTATATCCATCCTAATGTGTCTGAAGAACTAAATAATACCCTCTAAATCTTTTGAAAAAACCCTCTAAATGTAAGAGATCCTCTATTTCTCCACTTTGTTCAATCACTTTTTTGTGTTCATACCTCCTTTTCCACTTATTAATGTTGTGTTATGTATTCACATAAAACTTGTAGATTTTTGAAATCAAGTTTATTGTGACTATTGGATTCTGAATAATATTTTCCTTTTAATGAGTGAAAACTATGAAATTAATATGGAATTTCATTTAATTATGGTGTTTACCTCAAATTGATTTTAAAATGGTTTTATTTGATGAGTTTAAAATGTTAGTTTAAATTAGATTGTGTTTTTCCTTGAGATCATTCTTCAGTTTTTCATTAAATGTATTGGTGGAAATAGAAGGCCCTTGGATTTGGTTTTTATTTCAAAAGGGAATTAAAATTTTCTAAAGGGTGGACTAAAAATTTTTTAATGGTGTATATTATTGTTGTGCATTTATAAATTATTATTAAAATGATGATTTATTAAGAGTTAAATTACTTCAAATTCCAATATGTGTCTTATGGTAAAGGAACATTTGGAACTTTATAAACATCATCATTTAATGCTTGTAATACCATCTTAATTCCCCATGGTGTCTTTTAAACCCTGTGTGGGTTTTAGATCAATATGAGATGATTATTTATTCCCTTGTGTGGTATTTAGATTTATTATTCCATGTATGTTTTTCGGGGGATACTCAATAAAAGTGCGGTGGAGGTGAGGGAGAGTTATTATTTAGAGATTCAATAAATATCATAGAATGTGTTTTTAGTGACATCACATGTAAATTGTGGATTGGAAACCCATTACTATGTGGGAGGTCTATTTCAATGTTACACTAGTTTGTTCACAAGATGCTAGTGTCCTTATCGTTTTCAAGGTATCAGGTCTGGGAGGGGGGGTTACCATTGTAATTTAAACCATTGAGGGAAAATATTATAAACTGTGTCTTAGACTCAATATATGGTGATAGTAATTCATTTGAAAATTATTGAATGGAAACACGTTTTACACTAAGGACTTATGGTAGATCCCATGAAAAAAACTATTCATTTATTAGTGGCTCACATAAAGGATATTTATCTTGTGTTTTTTTTATTATTTCATGTTTTTATATTGTTGTGGAACATGTACCTTGTATATCATCACTTCCTTTCTATAATTATATTTTTCATGATTTGTTTGTGATTTTGACCCACAATTCTTGGTGTTGATTTCATCCAATTGGTTTTAAATGCTGTTTTTTAGACATGTTTTGAATTTAAAGACTCTTATGTGGGTTTTTATAGTGGATTTAAAAAATGGTAATTCTCTTTAAAATGGAATAGTTATGTGGAATATGTTCATTGTTCATGAATTAATTTTTGGTAAATAATGTGGAACATTGTGACTAGTGAATATGATTGTGATAGACTTTTACAACATTAAAGAATTTTAATATACTATTTTCTAGTCGTATTTTTGTAGAATCATTTTTGAGATGCCTTAAAATTTTAATTGAATTGTTTTTGTGGGTAGAGACCTACTAGGGTGTTTAGATAAAACATATATATTTCATGTTCCATGTTTTTAATTAGTATTCTGATTAATTCTTTTGGATGAAGTTGGGTCAGTTGATTGGTTATGAGGAATCAGATGTGGCATGGATGTGTTTTTAGGTTTAAATTGAGTTTTATATTGTTATTTTTATTTTTGGTTACTCTTGTTTCTGAAAATAAATTCAACCTTTTATTTATTTAAACATTTTTATTGTTTTTGTTTACTTCCATGATATATTATTTTCTAGTGGATTTTTTTGGTATTTATTCAAATGGGTTGATTCAATGATGTTTGTTATGACATGTTTATCATGATCATTTATTTTTTCCACTATTTTAATTGGTTCCACATAGATAAAAAAACTTATGGATGGTTCAATGGGTACAATCAGTATATTTATTTCAATTTTTTTATATGAGGAAGAAATAATTCACATTCTATTTCTAGTGATTCCCAGAGACATGTTTTTACACAATGGGTTCGTGAATTTCCTTTAAGAAATATGGAGAGTCATTATGGGTAACATATAAGGTTTTCCTAGGCCAGTTCTCTAAAAATAATTGTGAAACTCCTCAATCTTTCATGGAGTGTTGAACAAAAGCTTCTGATCATAGAAATTAAAAAATTTCTTGAACCCAAATATATGAGGGTGCCAATTATCCTCTATGTGAGGAGATGGAGAACCAATTCTATGAAACATGTTCTAATAATTGGAGGACTACTAAAGGAAATGTAGGGAGGGTAAAATTAATATTGGGATATGGGAGTTCATAATATATTCGAGGATTAATATGTCAAAAGAAAACTAAAAGTTTTTTGCTATTATCATGGAAAACATTATTTATCAGATTTTGAAATCAGTGATGGGATCAAGAAAATTTTATAAGAGATCATCAACCCAATGAATGAGGTATATCATAAACTAATTGTGGTACAAGATATGGATGGTTTGTATTACTATCGAGGAAAAAGATATTTACTCTTTGGGGAAAAGATATATTTTTATAGCGTAGAAAATAGTAGGGATGTGGGAATAAGGAGTTTGTGTTCTACTATGTACGGGAGTGGGTTTAGTGGGTATATTGCATTATTATAAGGGGTAGTTATGAAATAAAATATTCCATTGTTTTTTTATTTGATATGAATTTGTTTGGGAAACATAATAGGTTATGTACTACAATTATGGAGGAATGTTGGGGAAGGGGTATGATTTTTTAAAACATTATTTCTGAAGCAAATGAGATGGTGGCCTAGTTTATCAATCCATGGATAAGAACCACTCATAAATATCTAAATTTTTATTTTTTATTTCTATGTATAATTATTTATTATTTGTGTGATTATTCCATATTTCTTGATCACTATTTTTAATGGTCCATACCATTCCATCATGTTACATTGTGTTTTTCGTGATTTAAGGTATTCTGGTCGAGGGTCCAAGGCATCTAATAGAGGTTAGAGCTTCTGGAATACTTTTATGAGAAATAATCATTATGAAAAATGGATATTCATGATGCATGATGGTGATTCAGAGATTCTGAAACTAATAAATTCGTTGATTTTTTATTTTGGTGTAGGATTCCATGAAAATGACTCATATCATGAAAAAGTAATTCATTATTTTTATCAATTCCAGCTGGGGTGATGAAATTTTTAGTTGAAACCAATAATATTGGAGATTTATAATCTAAAATGGATTCACAACATTAATAATTGACCCATGTGGAATTCATGATGTTAATCAATTGTTCACGACATGAAAGGGCCATCTTTCATGTTGTTTATATCCATTTAATGGTTGAATTTCTCCAAATTTAGCTAATATTTTTCTTAATTGCGGAATAACTCTATGTGTGTTAGGAGGTTGTCAATCCATTCAACCATTCCATTGATCCTTGGTTTCAAATGATTGGTTATTGAAATTATATATTATGTTCTTTTCTAATTAAATCTGTTTTCATTTATTCATAATTCAAGAATCTAAAGTGGCAATGTTGGTTTGGATTGAGGTATGTGTGGGCGGAGTTTTTACAATCCATTGATTTGGTTTGTATTTATCCATATGTTTCTTAGTCGATTTTGGATCACGATATGTTTCTTATTATCCTTGTAGTGCGGACTGTGATTGAAAATATTCATGGATGTTGGGGATCATCATTCTCACCTATTTATGCCATATGTGATGGATTTTTAGGCTTTTTTATTTCTATTGGGTGGATAGTAATGGTTGGAATAATTAGGATAATAATTTTACATATTGAAATTGTTAATTATTGGGATAAATAAAACATTTTGAATGATTTTATATTATTGATGATGACAATATTCCATGATTATTCCTTGCAAGATATAATAGTTGTTGGGAGCTTTGACTATGCTATATGTGATATGTTTTGTTGACCCTTTCTATGTTGTTATTTGATCAAAAATAGATAATAGGTCATGAATATATATTTATTTAATGAGTTGGTTTCCCATGGATTTTTTGTGATAATACCCATTATAATATATATGTAATGAAGTTAAATCCATTTAATACATTGTGAAAGATAGTATCTATTTCCACTATGTATACTTGTGAATGATGTGTTCCTTAATTTTTTTGGGATGTATTGAGGTGATAATGGATACTAGATAGGATGTGTTATGTGTGGGGTTGTTATTTGAAAGTTGTTTGTCACATATGTGATGTGGGATGTTTTTAAATAGTGATGTTTTCTTGTAGTGTTATTCCATTTGACAGTGTTGGGAAATTAGGATGTGGTATACGATGTGGTGTAAAATGGTTTTCATGCTTTATTTTTGTGTTGCGCAGTGGTTGTGGTTTGTTGGTTATTATTATGTGTTTTTGGGTTTGTGAGATGGCTTGGTTTATGTGTTTGAGAGGCAATGTGGGTAGTGGGGTTGTGGGGAATTTTGTTGAGGGATTGTCGATTTTTGTGTGTGGAGGTTTTGTTAGATTCTTGGTTATCCATGGAATAAATAAAGATGATAAAATGAAGTAGAATTGTTCATAAATGAGTTGGGATAAAAAATTTGGTTAAATGGTTTATGTATATTGATGTTAAATTAAGAAGCATGGTAAATTCCAATGATGTTTTTTGTAGTGAATGATAGTGGTGGGCATATAAGTAAATGTTAGAAATGTCATGTTGATTATGGGTTGGTGTTATGGTCGGTGTCATATACTTGTGGAAATAGTTATGTAAATTGATTTGTTTTATGTAACACCCCAGGATTTCATAGTGTGTTATTTCTTAAAAATAATTCAATAACTTTCACTACACGCAACACCGCGTTCAATCACACCATGACGTACGAAAAAAAAGCCATTAAAAGAGGTCATGAATAGTATTAACTACATTTTGAACTTTATATAATCCTTATAATTTTAGAATCCCTATTATGAGTTTCTTAGTCATAATGTAAGAACAGATTCATTTTCAGTATTGTACTTTTATCAACTTTTAATAGTGAAACCTTTTTAAATAAAATATTTTAAACTATCTGAATAAATTGGGACATCAAAAAATTTAAAATGAAACATCCCAAGCTTCCACGGTACGCTTTCCTTTGAATAAAATAGTAGCGTGTGTTGTACGCAACCTTGAGTTTTAACACACGCCACAACCAATCAAACTAGCCGTTATGAATAGTAATACCTAAATTTTGAAATTGTATATATTTTATATTTTAAAATGGACTTCATTTTTGGATTCGGAATATCTAATTTAGCCTAAGGTGAAATTTTGGTACTTTTCGGATAACTTTCATATTTTGATGAATAGTGAAAATTACTAAATTTTAATTAAAAACAACTTTTTTAATCAAAATAATTAATAGTGATAAATTTTGAATTTGAGTGGTTTTAAAGTATATTTAGAATATATTTTTACCATTTAATATAATGTTGGTCATTGGACATAATTTTAAAATTAAACCGAACATAAACAAGTGTCAATCTTTTGATAGTTATTACTTCTTAAAAACACGCTTTTTGTTTTGACAACGGGAATTAATTTTAAATTAATTTCTGCCACTTCAGTGTTTTGAATTTAGAAAAATGGATTCCATATTTGGAATCAGGATGTCCAAATTGTGTAAATAGTTAACTTTTATTTTTAGACATTTTGAATAATTACTGTGGTAAATATTTTATTTACCATGGTTAAGGGTAAATCCGGTAAATAAGGGTTAAAAAATAATATTATAATAATAAAAATTACCCTAAAACGTGTCCTAACCTTATTGGTGGACACATACCCGACCATGGGCATCCTTGGGTCGATTTGGGGACCCCTTGGAGCCACTTGTATGTGGTAGGGACACATTATATTAATAAAGTTAAAATAAAAATAAAAATGGCATAAGCTTACATTCTTTAGAAGAACAATTTTTACATAGGGTTATAAATGTAGGATTTTCAATTATAAATATTCATTATAAAGCTAAAAAGAGTTCCTACATAATGATATTTTATTTATAATTTTTAGACATCAAATAATTTAAATTATTAATGACACAATAATGATGCAACGTTTACCTCATTAATAAATCATTTAAATAAATAAGATTATAATGATTAAAATATTATCTAAAACCTGTAAAATTCTTATTGGTTGATGTTATTTAGAACATGAGTCATCGTATCTTCGACCTCAATGATTTTTGGACCATTATAAACCGAATATAATTATATTATAAAGTAATACTTTCACTCTTTCCTGAAGAGCCCCTCCTCTCCCTTATAAAAGGAGACCACTTCTACTCATTCCTCACACCTCTCAAGCCACTTGGCTCGTCCAAACCCTGCCCAAATACTCTCCCAACTTCCCTCACTACAACCTAGAGGCCTTAGTTTGATCATAAAGCCAACCTAAGGATCCCTTTTGATCAAATCAAAAGGAAGAACCCGAAGAAGAGGTAATGTTTTCACCACCCCTTTTCAAGTTCCTTTCTTCTTCCACTTCTTCTTTCTTTGTTCTTACAATTCTAAAATAATAACTCCAGTATCTCACATATACTGTGATGTTATTATAAATATGGTACAACCATATTCAGTATTCTATCCACCCTTTGAATAACATGTCACCATACGTGCGTACGTACGGCTTACCGTCTCCACGTCGTGGTGTAATTGTTATTCAATATATTATTATTTGGATGGGTATAATAATGATGTGAAACTCATGTAAATAATAAATATAACATGTTAGTTATTCTGTATATATGATATAACATCCATTTATATATTATTTTAATATCAAAAGAATGATATTGTCGCTCGTGCGTACATACGGACTACCGTCTCCACAAACGCGATAAGATTCATTCTCCATCGTATCCATTCAAGTATAATTATCATTTGATGATTTAAAAATAGTATCTATGGACTTGATATCATTCTGGATATGAATAATATACATCCCATTAATAACGAATATGGCTCACATAACAAAGAATATAAAGTAAAATGAACCCGTTAACACCTGAAATAACGATAATTCTAAGATATTATTAACAAATCAATGTTAAAAGATCATATATGATATCATATTAAAGTAAATGATTCTTGTATTATTCAATAACAATTATTTCACCATTATACAGGAGGTAAACCTACCATCGACCAAGGAAAAAGTACAAGTAAGGGATTTTCTTATCTCACTTTCAATTCCATGAGATTTCCATTGTTCGCCACTAAATTATTGAAAGTGGTGTATTGTGTACTGCCATTTGATATATATTATCATGATTATCTTTACATTCATGTTATTCTGTAAATCATTTGGTGGTTATAAACTTTTGGCCATACGACTCAGTTGATTAACGTGGTAAGGAGTTTCTTATCTCGCTCTTAATTTCGTGAGAATTCCATTGTTCACCACTTAATTAATACTTGTGGTGTATGTGTACTGCCCATGATTGTATTCATTGTGTAATATACTTTAATTTATGGGTATTTACATAATCATGGTATGATACTTCTTTCATGGGTGCATGTTTCATAAGTTACCAAATCAATAAGGGAATTTGAGATTTCAATTTCCACTCATTCGGCTTTACGCATATTTCATTGATTATATTACTCCAAGATTATGTGTGGAATCACTATTCATTTGGTTATGTCATAAATTCCACTCCCCTTCCTGTGGATATACTTTTGATACACATAATCCCTCCATTGATAATTTCTCATGTCATCGATATGAATTTGATAAGAGTAATTTTTAACTCATTCTCCATTTGTTGAGTTAAACATCCAATTCATTGGTGTTGTTTTTTTACAAGATTATGTGTGAATGTCCTTTGATTTTTTTACACTGAATATCCATTCATATTTAGTGTATTTATATTTGTCACACATAATTATGTCATTGATTTATCCTTAACCTAAGGATACAACCTTTATGAGAGATTTCATCTCAATTTACATTCCATTGAGACTTCTTTGATGATATACACCAAATCACTTTTATGTGGTGTATATAATGTACTTTGACATAGTATATCATGAATCCTTTTATTCTCATGATATTACAAATGTTTGATTACCTCAAATATTTATATTCAAGTGTCTCTCTTTTGGTTAGAATCTCTAACCAAAATACCATTTTAAAATGTTTTAAAGACTTATTCTTCTATATCTTGCTCATTAATGTCCATGTTTTAAAAATGGTTTTAAGGATTTTTTTATATGGACATTAAAGTTTTAAAATTAAAACTCCTTTTAAAAGTTTCAAAGTGGTATGGGACACTTTGATTCAAAACAATTTATTTTTAAATGGCTTCTTGACAAATAGTGTGACTTTTAAATGATTTCAAGAAAAGGGGGATATTTCCCTCAAATAGTTTTGATGATTATTTTCATCTATGTCAACATCCTTCATTATTCATGATTGAGGTTAATGTGATACAATACAATCTTCCATATTGTATCAAATGAGTTATGTTTGACTGTGGATGTTCTATTTTTATACCATTCATGGTTTGTGGTTAAAGTATTGACATTTCGTGTGCTAGTTTTAATACGAATGTTTATTTTATGTTTAAACCTATTCATATGAGGAATGCATTGGACTTAGTAAGTGACGGGTGGAGCCCGCTATAGCTCCTCGATGCATCGGTAGGTCTCATGAGACAAACTAGTGTCTTGGAACAAGGCCTTGGCAAAATCTTATTTGTAGTCTTGGCACGAGGCCTTGGCTATGTGGTTATGATAGTCTGGCATTATGCATTCCATCATTATGAAAGTGGTTATTGATATTGCATGTGATCATTCGACTAGTAGAATATCCATGTGAGTAAGTAAATGGAATTATTTCATTTTACCTTTTCCATTTTATGCTGAAGTTCAAGTTTAAAAGGCTTTTGTTTTAGTTATAAATTGCCTTAAGTGTTTATGCTTATTTATGAAAGCTTCTGCTATAATGTTATCCTTACTGAGCATCTGAGCTCACCCCTTTCAATGTTTTATTTTTCCCAGGATTATGAAGAAGTAATTTATGAATGACCTGCAGGGATAGTATGAGGGGATATGAAGACAAGATGTTTTTTTTATGATGTAATGTAAAACTTATGGATGTATCTAGTGTTTCCAAGGCTACTAAACCAATTGGTCTTTCGAGACTTGATCTTTCTTGTGATCATGCCAATGTTATGTAATAATGCACCGACTCTGGGTAACTAGGGTCGGGGCGTTACAGTTGGTATCAGAGGAAGTTTAGTAAAAACCTTGGAAGATGGATTTAGATAAACTCTGATTATAGCACGTAGTCCTAAGATGAACTTTGAGGATTATTATAGAAGAACTTCCTATAATTTTGGTATTATAGAAGATTTTGTGAGTTTTCCGAGCAATACATCCCTGTCTGGATACGAGCAGGTAGAGGTGGCTCTGGCACAGATGTACCTAGGGGTAAAACCCGAAAACACCGCTTTGAGCTAGACTCGAACGGGAACTGGTGCACGACAACGGGCCTTGCTGCACTCTTGGTTATGACACTCCTGGGGGATATGCTTTGGTAAATTCACAAGATTAGTATAAACCATTATTAAGGGAATACAAAAAAAATTCCCCTAAGATATATGTCGGCAAATAGATAGTGGATAAACTAGATTTAAACATAGGGTACCCCAAGTTAGGATATATTGTTCAATTACAAGATTATCCTATTATATCTATTTTTTTACATTCTTATTAGATAAGTATTCAAAAACCCTAATTGTATTTTATTTTGTTAGTTGAAACATGGAGGGAGCAAGATCACGAACAACTCTTCTCTCTCTTCCTGAAGAACTACTTGCAATTATTATCCAGAAGTCATGCGCAGACGATGTTGAAACTTTTTCAAATGTCCAAGTTACATGCAAACAACTTTATGAGACATCCAATACCTCTAGCATTGCACGATTCTTTCAAGGATCAAGTACCGACTATGGGATAATGTTGCGCTCTCAACTTTCTTACCACGCTAAGCGTGGGAAGTACCATCAGGGTCTTTTCAAATTATTCACTTTATCTCAAAATTACGATGCACTAAATGATTTTCTAGATGTTGCAGAAGAGGGAGACCTTCGAGCAGCCTATATGTATCAAATTATATATTTATGTCTTTTGGGATATACGAAAACTGATTTACCAAAACCTTATTTTGAAATATTTGAAGATGAATCAGTGAGAATTTTTCTAAAAAAACATGTTAAAGACTATGTCTCAAAATTATATATAAGAAATAACTATTTTTTTATGATGCATCGATGCTTCCATCGATTTAATCCAAAATGGATGAGGAGTTTTTGGGTAAAGGAAGTAGATGATTTTGAAAAATTCCTGAGGTACCATTGTGACACATGAACGCATTCTACCAAAATGCAAACCCGCCTAGTCTCTCCAGAGTTCATGTTGTGATCCACATATCTCTAGTGACAAAATACATGCCTGACCCAACGCATGTACTCACCTATGAAGAATTATAACTGGAACCCGATCTATCTTATTGTGGAGAGCCTATCAGAATTCTTCATACCAAAGATCAAGTGTTGCGAAACCGGATGACTCGTCTGGTAAAAGATCTATGGAGATATCATAAGATGGAAGAGGCAATGTGGGAACCCGAGGAACATATGATGAAGAACCTATGTGGAAATAAATGGATGGTGAAATGTTTAAAAGTGTTAGTGCTCTTTATTGATGGGATTACTTTGGAATAATTTTCTCTTGTATCTGTAAACCTGCAATTTATCATGTGAAACTGATATTTGAGGAAGAATTATCTTTTCTATTGCAGATATAGTTATAAATAACCATTTGGTCTTACATGATCATTGGGTTTGAGGAAATTATAAGTTATTATAATTTGGGATGAAAATGAAAGGTATGATATAAGATTTGTGGTTAAATTATGTTATGGTATTTTGAGGAATTTATCTCATTTTGGTAATATTATAAAATATAGTTTTTGAAAAAGGACAACACGTAGACCGTGTGACAACCCGTCGCATCGGACAAAGCTGTGGGAATCGAACCCACAACCAAAGTGCGATTGGGATTTATCGCCTACCACTGGACTACGTGAAGTCCCTGGTTAGTGTGACTTTTTTTTAGTTAAATGATTTTATTGATCAATAATAAGTTGATTTGGGTTCTTATGTATTATCAAATGAATACCCTTGGTATAGGAAAATGATTTGGTGATTAAGTGATAAATGTTATTTTGGAAGATGTTCGTTTTGTTAGGAACACTATATGCCCATGGAAAATAGAATACAATGAGGTTTCATTTGTAGAGTAATGGTGGATTTTTATCTACGTTTTTATTGTTGATTTATAGTGATTTGGGTTATTTATGGAAATGATTAACCTATAACAGAGAATATGTGATGATGTTAATCACTTTTAAGTATGTGACTTTAAGAGTATTTGATGTCATTTGGAGATACAATGTATCATGGGAGACTACATAATCAAATTCTTCTATGTTTTGGGTTTCAATATTAGTTTGGATTATATTAAAGGATTGTAAGGACAATTCGTTATTGAATGGTATCTATTTAACTTTGGGGTATTGTTGGTTTAATTTTAGAAATTAAGATTAGTGCATATTTATCTCAATGAATATCCTTTTGGGGGATCATTAGATCATTCACTAACCATTTTGGTTTTGATTAATCTTCAAAGACAATGTAAATATATGGTTTATCCTACATGGATCATGTGATTCTATAGAAGTTTATTCTAGTTCTTCCAGTGTGACCAAGTCTTCTTGAATACTCATCGTTTAAAAAAAACTGAGTTAGTGGTGGAAATTTATTAAAGAATGAAAATCTACTTAAAATTTAAGTATATCTCATAATTTTCTTAGTCAATATCATAAATGAATTCCTCTTCCTTATGTAATGTAACTTTAAAAAAAATGTTGTCCTAGATGGTACATTAAATCATCACTAATTTATGGCTTTGGGATTGTTGGCCTTTTCATAGCCATGTTCTCTACCACTCTCCATCAGATAATTGATGGTTAGATTTCTCTTCCATATCCATATTTTCCTACATGGAACCCTAGTATGTGTTATTTTCGGTAATCTTCATACATTCCACTCTTTATTTTAAATAGAGGCCTCATTAATTCATTTTTCGATGTGGGATTTCAACTAAGATATTTTGAAACGTCAAAAATGTGTTATCCCAATACCCTATGTTTTCTTGGACCGATGGTATTTCAAATCATCATAGATTGATGAGTTTAAGGACCTCAATTTTATACTTGTTTGTGATTGATGACCTCAATCACTACCTATAAATATTTACGTTTTTCCTCCAATTATATGTCTCTAATTTCCACCAATGTTCTCCTAATCGAGATCATAAATTGGTGGTGACCCTTTCATTTCTCTTTTCATTATATTAAGACTAAATTTTAGTAACCCAATTTTTGATGTGGGATTTCCCACAAATATATTTTCTACTTTCAACCTTTTATTTTCGAAGAACAATTTCAAATTGTGAGGATGCAATTTATTGAAGGAGGGGAGAATGTACCACCCCAGGATTTCATAGTGTGATATTTCTTAAAAATAATTCAATAACTTGCACTACACGCAAAACCGAGTTCAATCACACCATGACGTACAAAAAAAGCCATTAAAAGAGGTCATGAATAGTATTAACTACATTTTTAACTTTATATAATGCTTATAATTTTAGAATCCCTATTATAAGTTTCTTAGTCATAATGCAAGAACAGATTCATTTTCAGTATTGCACTTTTATCAACTTTTAATAGTGAAACCTTTTTAAATAAAATATTTTAAACTATCTGAATAAATTGGTACATCAATAAATTTAAAATGAAACATCCCAAGCTTCCACGGTACGCTTTCCTTTGAATAAAATAGTAGCGTGTGTTGTACGCAACCTTGAGTTTTAACACACTCCACAACCAATCAAACTAGCCGTTGTGAATAGTAATACCTAAATTTTGAAATTATATATATTTTATATTTTAAAATGGTCTTCATTTTTGGATTCAGAATATCGAATTTAGCCTAAGGTGAAATTTTGGTACTTTTCGAATAACTTTCATATTTTGATGAATAGTGAAAATTACTAAATTTTAATTAAAAACAACTTTTTTAATCAAAATAATTAATAGTGATAAATTGTGAATTTGAGTGGTTTTAAAGTATATTTAGAATATATTTTTATCATTTAATATAATTTTGGTCATTGGACATAATTTTACAATTAAACCGAACATAAACAATTGTCAATCTTTTGATAGTTATTACTTCTTAAAAACACGCTTTTTGTTTTGACAGCGGGAATTAATTTTAAATTAATTTCTGGCACTTCTGTTTTTTGAATTTAGAAAAATGGATTCCATATTTGGAATCAGGATGTTCAAATTGTGTAAATAGGTAACTTTTATTTTTAGACATTTTGAATAATTACTGTGGTAAATATTTTATTTACCATGGTTAAGGGTAAATCCGGTAAATAAGGGTTAAAAAATAATATTATAATAATACAAAATTACCCTAAAACGTGTCCTAACCTTATTGGTGGACACATACCCGACCATGGGCATCCTTGGGTCGATTTGGGGACCCCTTGGAGCCACTTGTATGTGGTAGGGACACATTATATTAATAAAGTTAAAATAAAAATAAAAATGGCATAAGCTTACATCTTTTAGAAGAACAATTTTTACATAGGGTTATACATGTTGGATTTTCGATTATAAATATTCATTAAAAATATAAAAAGATTTCCTACATAATGATATTTTATTTATAATTTTTAGACATCAAATAATTTAAATTATTAATGACACAATAATGATGAAATGTTTACCTCATTAATAAATCATTTAAATAAATAAGATTATAATGATTAAAATATTATCTAAAACCTGTCGAATTCTTATTGGTTGATGTTATTTAGAAAATGAGTCATCTTATCTTCGACCTCAATGATTTTTGGACCATTATAAACCGAATATAATTATATTATAAAGTAATACTTTCACTCTTTCCTAAAGAGCCCCTCCTCTCCCTTATAAAAGGAGACCACTTCTACTCATTACTCACACCTCTCAAGCCACTTGGATCGTCCAAACCCTACCCAAATACTCTCCCAACTTCCCTCACTACAACCTAGAGGCCTTAGTTTGATCATAAAGCCAACCTAAGAAGCCCTTTTGATCAAATCAATAGGAAGAACCCGAAGAAGAGGTAATGTTTTCATCACCCCTTTTCAAGTTCCTTTCTTCTTCCACTTCTTCTTTCTTTGTTCTTACCATTCTAAAATAATAACTCTAGTATCTCACATATACTGTAATGTTATTATAAATATGGTACAACCATATTCAGTATTCTATCCACCCTTTGAATAACATGTCACCATACGTGCGTACGTACGGCTTACCGTCTCCACGTCGTGGTGTAATTGTTATTCAATATATTATTATTTGGATAGGTATAATAATGATGTGAAACTCAAGTAAATAATAAATATAACATGTTAATTATTCTGTATATATGATATAACATCCATTTATATATTATTTTAATATCAAAAGAATGATATTGTCGCTCGTGCGTACGTACGGACTACCGTCTCCACAAACGCGATAAGATTCATTCTCCATCGTATCCATTCAAGTATAATTATCATTTGATGATTTAAAAATAGTATCTAAGGACTTGATATCATTCTGGATATGAATAATATAAATCCCATTAATAACTAATATGGCTCACATAACAAAGAATATAAAGTAAAATGAACCCGTTAACACCCGAAATAACGATAATTCTAAGATATTATTAACAAATCAATGTTAAAAGATCATATATGATATCATATTAAAGTAAATGATTCTTGTATTATTCAATAACAATTATTTTACCATTATACAGGAGGTAAACCTACCATCGACCAAGGAAAAAGTACAAGTAATGGATTTTCTTATCTCACTTTCAATTCAGTGAGATTTCCATTGTTCGCCACTAAATTATTGAAAGTGGTGTATTGTGTAATGCCATTTGATATATATTATCATGATTATCTTTATATTCATTTTATTCTGTAAATAATTTGGTGGTAATAAACTTTTGGCCATACGACTCAGTTGATTAACGTGGTAAGGAGTTTCTTATCTCGCTCTTAATTTCGTGAGAATTCCATTGTTCACCACTTAATTATTACTTGTGGTGTATGTGTACTGCCCATGATTGTATTCATTGTGTAATATACTTTAATTTATGGGTATTTACATAATCATGGTATGATACTTCTTTCATGGGTGCATGTTTCATAAGTTACCAAATCGATAAGGGAATTTGAGATTTCAATTTCCACTCATTCGGCTTTACGCATATTTCATTGATTATATTACTCCAAGATTATGTGTGGAATCACTATTCATTTGGTTATGTCATAAATTCCACTCCCCTTCCTGTGGATATACTTTTGATACACATAATCACTCTATTGATAATTTCTCATGTCATCGATATGAATTTGATAAGAGTAATTTTAACTCATTCTCCATTTGTTGAGTTAAACATCCAATTCATTGGTGTTGTTTTTTTACAAGATTATGTGTGAATGTCCTTTGATTTTTTTACACTGAATATCCAATCATATTTAGTGTATTTATATTTTTCACACATAATTATGTCGTTGATTTATCCTTAACCTAAGGATACAACCTTTATGAGAGATTTCATCTCAATTTACATTCCATTGAGACTTCTTTGATGATATACACCAAATCACTTTTATGTGGTGTATATAATGTACTTTGACATAGTATATCATGAATCCCTTTATTCTCATGATATTACAAATTTTTGATTACCTCAAATATTTCTATTCAAGTGTCTCTCTTTTGGTTAGAATCTCTAACCAAAATACCATTTTAAGATGTTTTAAAGACTTATTCTTCTATATCTTGCTCATTAATGTCCATGTTTTAAAAATGGTTTTAAGGATTTATTTATATGGACATTAAAGTTTTAAAATTAAAACTACTTTTAAAAGTTTCAAAGTGGTATGGGACACTTTGATTCAAAAAAATCTATTTTTAAATGGATTCTTGACAAATAGTGTGACTTTTAAATGATTTCAAGAAAAGGGGGATATTTCCCTCAAATAGTTTTGATGATTATTTTCATCTATGTCAACATCCTTCATTATTCATGATTGAGGTTAATGTGATACAATACAATCTTCCATATTGTATCAAATGAGTTATGTTTCACTGTGGATGTTCTATTTTTATACCATTCATGGTTTGTGGTTAAAGTATTGACATTTCGTGTGCTAGTATTAATACGAATGTTTATTTTATGTTTAAACCTATTCATATGAGGAATTCATTGGACTTAGTAAGTGACGGGTGGAGCCCTCTATAGCTCCTCGATGCATCGGTAGGTCTCATGAGACAAACTAGTGTCTTGGCACAAGGCCTTGGCAAAATCTTATTTGTAGTCTTGGCACGAGGCCTTGGCTATGTGGTTATGATAGTCAGGCATTATGCATTCCATCATTATGAAAGTGGTTATTGATATTGCATGTGATCATTCGACTAGTAGAATATCCATGTGAGTAAGTAAATGGCATTATTTCATTTTACCTTTTCCATTTTATGCTGAAGTTCAAGTTTAAAAGGCTTTTGTTTTATTTATAAATTACCTTAAGTGTTTATGCTTATTTATGAAAGCTTCTGCTATAATGTTATCCTTACTGAGCATCTGAGCTCACCCCTTTCAATGTTTTATTTTTCCCCGGATTATGAAGAAGTAATTTATGAATGACCTGCAGGGATAGTATGAGGGGATATGAATACAAGATGTTTTTTTTATGATGTAATGTAAAACTTATGGATGTATCTAGTGTTTCCAAGGCTACTAAACCAATCGGTCTTTCGATATTTGATCTTTCTTGTGATCATGCCAATGTTATGTAATAATGCACCGACTTTGGGTAACTAGGGTCGGGGCGTTACATTTTATGGTGGTAGTGACATGGTTTACTCTAGTGTAATTGATGTGAACACATATGTTGGGTATTTTGACTATTTATATTTCATTTATATTATGTTATTTCTTTATTCTCTCCACATTAGTTGGATAACCTTACTAATGATAAAAAGATACTGGATCTATGTGTTTTACCTAACATCTAAGATAATGGTGATATGGATGGATAACTATGCCTCTTCCTCTCTCTTCCTTCAATAGTGATTTCCAAGGTGTATTTAGGAATCATTTTTTGTGATGGCCTCAATGTTATTGGATGGGATGAGTTGTAATATGGCAGTGATGTGATGTGATATGTTGTGGGGGTATTTCATAGTTGGTGTAGGTAATTATAGCATCCTACCTTTTTCTACATTAATATTACATCATTTTAAAGATAAATATCATAATAGTATTACACATAGAGGATCCAAAGGTTTAGTGTCTTGGAAAAACTAGGACCATACATAACAATTGAAACATCAAGCATAAACATTTATTTAATTTCTTCTTCTCTAGCTTCTAATTGGAACTTATGCTCCCCTTGGTACATTTAGCGACCTGAGGATATACATCAAAAGGAGTGAGATAAAATCCCAGTAATAGGATACATAATAATAATATAGCATTGGGTGAGCATATTCGTGACATAGGAAAAAGATCATGAACATGAGAGGAACATAAAAAAGGACTTGAAATGTGAAAATGCTTAAAAATGAAACATCATGTCCTAGTGGTTAACTACCACACATACTTGTGAACCCTACTATAGTCTTGTTCACACATCATTTCACATTTAATCATGAGATTTATCACTTTACCCAATGCATTGGAGCACTGTATAATTCTGGGCACACCTATCACATTTAAACATTCATATTGCGCTATTTTATTCCGGGCGCACCTGTCACATCCTAACATTATCATTATCATGCTTTCCACATGGAACATATATCCAAAGTAAACATAAATAAGACATGTAAAATAATGGGTTATATATCATAATAACACATTCATAATCTTTGGGTTCCCAAAAGAATGAGGGAATAACATATATGTTTCAAGAACCGTCCACTTTGAGAGAGAAGTGAAAGTTGTGTTCTTAAAAGAAGAGTTATTTTGAAAAACATTTTCTTTGACATAAAACCCAGATAATAACATGAATATACTATAAAATTAATTAAAATTATGAAAAATTATCTTTAAGGAGTAATCATATCAAAAAAATTTGAATGAAAGAGGGAGAACTCGAAAGATGAAAGTTGGGTACGAGATTTTCCCCTTACCTTGTATCTGAATGCTTCCTTCTCCTTAATGTCCCGTATAATGACATTATATTCATAAATTATAAATCCAGAACCTTTTATACTCTAATATGGTTTATTATGGTTTTATTATGTGATTTTATGTTCCTTAGTATGAGTTATAGAGTTTAAAAAACATTGTTCAACAATGTTTGTTTTTATGGTTTTCTTGAGTGGTTCACGTGTATTCTTAAATTGAAGTCTGGGGAGAACATGGGTAAACATGTAGAACTGATATTTCATGTTATTAATTATATGATATGTTTTTTAATGATATTATAATGAATTATATTAGTTCAGTGTGGATGTATCATTAGATAATTATTAAATGATTGTTGTTTTTGTTAATTTATGTGATTATTTGATCATAATGAACTTGTTTTATTTTATCACTACCAATATTTTCATAAGTTAGTTACAGATCATTAAATAGGATATAATAAATATTTTATGTTCTGGTTAAACTGTAAAAATGGTTTCATGACCAGATCTGAAGGTAAAAATTGAAGAAGAATACTTGTCGTTCTTGAAGGTGATAAATTAACACCTCACGAACAACGTTCTCCTTAATAAAATAAAAGAAAGAGGGAAAGGGGGTTGGATGATATAATATCCCATTTTCATCATAACATTCCAGTACATGTATAATACTGGAGTTAAAATTCCATTTTGATTATGATTTTTGGAGAGAGATCAAGAAATGTGCTTGAACATGAAAGGAAATTAATGGAGAAGAGGGAGAGAAATTACCTCTAAAATCTTCCTCTTGAGATCCACCTTAAAAAAGCTAGGATTGGTATTTTGATGAGACCAGAAGCCCATGAATGTAGGATAGGGTATAGAGAGGATTTTTTGAAAGAGTTTAGATAAGGCTTGGTGCTTGAGAGATGTGAGGAAATGAGGGTTTGAAGGGTGGTTTTTATAGTGGAGGGGAGAGGGGTTTCCTTAATATAAAATTCATTAGTTTATTAATTTCCCATAATAAAAGGAATTGTGGGTCATCAACATCCAATAATAGTAATTTTATAATGTGATCCCGAACCAAGTGGTTTTACATCAGTATAACATCACACATTACTCTATAATTAGCTTATTCAGCTTATTTTGTAAATTGTGGTATTTCACTATTCATCAAAAATTCAACTATCTCAGAAAAGTCCCAAAAATTTAACCCAACCATTTTTTGATGTGTAGAATTGAAAAATGAAGTAAATTTTTTAAAATTAATTTTCTAAATATTATTAATTTAATATTTAATTAAAATCATAATTTACATAAAAACAGTTTTTAAAATTAAAACTGATTTTATAGTGCGTTCAAAAATTACACAGGGTCTTATAAAATTATCTAAGAATTAAAAGGAAGTGATTTGATAACTAATGAACACATTTTAAAATAATAATTTATCTTTTAAATTAATTAATTAATTATTATTAATTATTAGGACTTATAAACTACCACAACGTTTACTAAGGACAAATTATCACTTCCTAAGATGTATAAATTTTATTTAATTATTCATGGTTAAGGTTACTCTTATGTTTGATGATTTACTATTCATAAGGGTCATATTACTATTCATAAGGGTATGTTACTACTCATAAGGTTAGGTTACTATTACCAAAAAAAAAATTTTATTAGACTCCAAAAATCATCTTGAACACAACCATATATGTCAGATTCTCAAAATTTCCAATACATAAGTGACCAACATATGTTTAAGGGTCACTTAGCACTTAGTAGTTCATTATTTTTTGTTTTCATGTGATTTTATAAAATAATTATAAGAAGGTAATTTCCATTTAAAAACTTTGGGTCGTTACATTCTTCCCCCCTTAAGAAATTTAGCCCCCAAAATTTCACTTTACACAAACAAGTGAGGGTACTTCTCCTTCATCACCTCCTCTAGTTCCCAAGTAGCTTCTTCAAACATATGGTTCCTCCACAACACTTTGACAAGGTGGGTTGTTTTGTTGCGTAGTATCATGTCACTCTGATCCGGAATCTCTACTAGTTGTTCCCCATAAGAGAGATCATCTTCTAGATGTACCACCTTTGAGTTTAGTACATGTGAGGGGTCCAGTATGTACTTCCTCCAAAGTGATAAGTGAAACACATCATGAACATGAGCCATATTTGGTGGAAGTGCAATTCGATAGGCCACGGCTCCTATTCGGTTAGGGATCTCAAAGGATCAAATGTACCTTGGGCTTAGCTTACATTTATTCCCAAATCGCATGACTCTCTTCCATGGAGATATTCGTTAGAAGACTTTATCTCCAATGTCAAACTCCAAGTCCCTTCGACGGTGTTTAGAATAGATCTTTTGTTGACTCTGAGCACCTTTGATGTGTTTCTGGATGACTTTAACCTTCTTTGTCATCTCTTTCACAAGATCAGGTCCAAGTAGCCTTATTTCTCCAACTTCATCCCAACAGGTTGGAGTTCTACATCACTTTCCATACATAGCTTCATATGAATCCATCTGAATACTCAAGTGTAAGATATTTTTTCATGAGAACTCAACCAATGGGATATACTTATCCCATCCACCTTTGAATTCTTGAGAGCAGGCTCTTAGCATATCTTTAAGAGTCTAAATAGTCCTTGCAGATTGCACATCAGTTTGGGGATGATAGGCCATGATGAAATCTAATTCAGTACTCAAATCATGTTGAAGACTTCTCCAGAATTTAGATGTGAACCTTGGATCGAGGTCAGAGACAATTGAGAGTGGAACTTCATGCAGTCTCACCACTTCCTTCACATATATCTTTGCAAGTTGTTCAAGTGAGAGATCTTCCCAAATAGCGATAAAGTGGGAAGTCTTGGTGAGTCATTCAACCACAACCCATGTCAAATTATTTCCCTTTGAAGTCCTTGGTAGACCCATGACGGTTTCTATAGTAACATTTTCCCATTTCCACATGGCTATAGGCAATGGCTACATCATACCTTTGGACTTTTGTCGCTCTGATCTAACTTTCTGACACACCAAGAACCTTGATATAAATTCTGAAATCTCCATATTCATTTTATCCCACTAGAAGTGTTCATAGAGATCACGATACATATTGGTACTCCCAGGATTGATATAGAATGTTGATTTGTGTGCATTGTCCAATAGCTCCTTCTTTATCCCACGTGATGAAGGCACACAAAGTCGCTTTCCGAACTGAATCACACCATCATCATTGATGTGGAACTCCTATATATTTCATTCCTTTACTACATTCACCCACTTTTGTATCTCTACATCTTCCCTTTGTGCTTCCTTAGTCTTCTCTTGGAAGGATGGTTGCACAATCATTTGGGAATGGTAGGATGTATCCCCTTCCCTTATGATTTCCAAATCCATTCATTGCATATCCAAAAGATGAGGTCTTTCTCAATTCACATCATGGATAGAGTAGCAACTTCTTTTATTCTTATTGCATTATCTACCTTGTTCGCCTTTCCAAGATGATAGTGAATAGAGAAATCATAATCCTTGATTATCCCTAACCATCTCCTTTGACGCATGTTGAGCTACTTTTGTGTTAATATATACTTTAGGCTCTTGTGGTCAGTGTATATGTCACACTTCTCGCCATAAAGGTAGTGCCGCCAGATTTTCAAGGAAAAATTCATAGCTGTCTGCACTAGATCATGTGTCGGGTAGTTCTTCTCATGGATCTTCAACTTTCAGGAGGCATAGGCTATCACATTATCATTTTGCATGAGTACCCAACCCAATACTTTCTTTGAAGCATCATTATATATCACAATAATTTGTCCACTTTTAGGTAGTGTGAGTACAGGTGCAATGATTAGCCTTCTCTTTATCTCCTTGAAGCATCTCTCACATTCTTCCGTCCATACATACTTTACCCATTTACTTGTTAACTTAGTTAGCGGGCTTGAAAATCGTGAGAAGTTTCTCACAAATCGTTGGTAGTAACCAGCTAATCTTTGAAAAACAAGGATTTTTGTGACACTAGAGGGCATGTTCCATTCCTCAACTGCCTTTGTCTTTGAAGGATCCACAGAAATTCCCTCACATGTGATCACATGTCCCAGGAATGTGACTTTCTTCATCCAAAAGTCTAACTTTCTGAACTTGGTGTACAACATCTCCTTTCTTAAGGTCTCCAAAACATGTATTAGATGTTCATCATGTTCCTCCTTACTATTGGAGTAGATGAAAATATCATCAATAAAAACATAAAAAAAATCATCGAGGTAATGTCTAAAGACTCTATTCATCAAATCCAGGAAGATTTTAGGGGAATTAGTAAGTCCTACGGGCATCACCAAAAACTAATAGTGCTCATACCCTGTACAGAAAGCAGTCTTCTAAATATCTTCCTTCTTCACCTTTACCTGATGATATCCAGAATGAATATCCTTCATTCAGAAGTATTGAAATCCTCTTAATTGATCGAACAAGTCTTCAATCCTATAGAGAAGATACCTATTATTTATGGTGACCTTTTTTAGTTCCCGGTAATCGTTACAGAGCCGCATTGTTTCATCCTTCTTCTTCACAAAGTGCACTGGTGCAGCCCAAGGTGATGCACTAGGGTGTATGAACCCTTTCCCTAGATGATTCTATAGCTGCTTCATTAACTCCTCTAGTTCGATAGGATCCATCCTATAGGGACACTTTGAGATACAAGTATCTTCGGGTATGAGTTCAATTGAGAACTCTACCTCGCGATCCGAGGGAATTCCAGGTAACTCTTCGAGAAATACATCACTATATTCCCTCACGATGGGCATTTCTACAAGGTTGGAACTTTCCTTCAACTCAACAATTTGGGAGAGGTATGCTTCTTCCTAGGTAATTAAAACCCAAACCATTGAAGGTTTTTTCAAAGGAGATTCATGATCTTCCTTGAGTTTGTAGAGGATCATGGGATGGTTTGAAATATGAAAAGATATTTCCTTTTCACACCTATTGATATGTGCTCTATATAATGAGAGCCAATCTATTCCCATTATAGCTTCAATCTTCACCAAGGGAAGTATTACGAGATTTTCCGGAAGAATCTTCCCACATAAGCTAGTAGGAGAAGAGTCAAACACTTGGGTTTCAATGATTGCATCACTTGGTGTTTTATAGATATATCTACTTCAAGGTTTCAGGACTTCGATTCTATAGTTCTAGGAAACTTGCAAGATATAAAGGAATTAATAGAACCAGAATCAAATAAGACTTTTCCCATTCATGAGTGAATAGGATGTGTACCTTTTATGACTTCATTATTTTTCTCCACTTCGGTAGTAGTGATTGCATAATCCTTTCTTTGTTCCTTTGGCTTCATTGGCTGCTAACGATGATTACCCTCAAGAACTCGTTGTTTAGTTCACTGGTATTCATAGTTCCGTAGCTCCCTATAGTTGTATCATTGAACCATGAGTGGTTCTCTCCTTTCATTGGCTACATTCTCCTTCCTTTTCGTGTCTTTTCGACACTCTTGAGCATGATTTCCTTCTTTCCCACACTTGAAGCATTTCCATGTCCCTATGAGGTAGTTCCCATGGCGAAACTTTCTACATTTTTGTCATGTGGGTCGTTGTGTTTTCTTCCCACCATTATCATTAGATCCACCATCTTGAAACTCCATATTTCGTTTCGTATAACCATAGTCATGGTACCATTCTCCAAACATCTTCTCCAATTTGAGAGCACACCAAACAAAATTTTCATAACTCCCAAAGTCTCTAATTGCAAGAGCCTTTCGAAGGTGTGGTTTTAATCCACTAAATAATATACCAATTTTTCTATCATTATTGATAACAAAACCCAAAGCATACCTTGAAAGCCTTGTGAAATTCGTTTCATAGGTTGTGACAGATTCTCCTTCTTTTTTATTGAGCTCTAAGAATTCTCTCTCCATCTTTCTATAAATAGTTCTTGGGAAATACATGTTAAGATAAATTATCTTAATGTTTTCAAATTCCATCTCTTCAATTTCCTTCTTTGGATTGGTGTTCTTAATCAAATCCCACCATTGATTGGCTTCTCCATCTCGATGATAAATGGATAAGGTCACCTTCTTCATCTCAAAATAGTGAAGAAGAGAAAATATCTTCTCCGTGGAGTTGACCCACTATTTTGCAGCTAGTGGATCAGAAGATCCATTAAACGTCGGTGGTTGTTTCCACATAAAACATTCAATAGCCAGTTATTCCCTCTTTGGTAAAGGAAGACGTTACCTGTTATTATGGTTATTGATCATAACCTGAGATAATTGTGTAAGAATATCCATGATTTATTGAACTCCACCTCCCAAATCATTGATTATGTCGTTCGGGCAATCATTGCATTGGCCCTCGCAAGAGTTGTTGGCCTAATTTCTCTTGGTTCCCACCATTTTATAAAATAGAAAAGGATAGAACAAAACATAAGTCAAAAATCCATAAATAAATAACTTATTTATTCATACAATTTATAATAAAATCATAACATATGGTATCCATATGTATATACTCTTTTGTGCATATTTGTACTTAGTCTCGTGCAAGAGGTTTTCTCTAGGGTACACTAATCCTAATTCCCAAATTCGCTAAACCTTTCCTCTGATACCAACTATAGCATCCCACCATTTATCTAAATTACTATTACATCATTTTAAAGATAAACAACGTAATATTATTACACATATATGATCCAAAAGTTTAGTTTCTTGGGAAAACTAGGATAGTACATAACAATTACAACATCAAGAATAAACATTTATTTAATTTCTTCTTCTCTAGATTCTCATTGGCACTTGTCCTCTCATTAGTACATGTTTCCACATGAGGATATACCTCAAAAGGGGTGAAATAATAGCCCATTACGAGGATATATATGAAGAATATAGAATTGGGTGAGAATATTTGTGACATAGGCAAAAGATCATGAACATGAGTGGAGCATAAGAAAAAGACTTGAAACGTGGCAATGCATAAAAATGAAACATAAATGTCCAAGTGGTTAACTACCACACATTATTGTGAAACAAGATAGAATCTTGTTTACACATAATTTCACATTTACTCATGATATTAATCACTTTACCCAATGCATTGGAGCACTGTATAATTCTGGGCACGCCCGTCACATTCAAACATTCATATTGCGCTATCTAATTCTGGGCGCACCTGTCACATCATAACATTATCATTATCATGCTTTCCACATGGAACATATATCAAGAGTAAACATAAATAAACCATGTAAAGGAATGTGTTACATATCATAAGAACACATTCATAAACTTTGGGTTCCTAAAAGAAAGAGGGAATAACATACATGTTTCAAGAACCGTCCACTTTGAGAGAGAAGTAAAAGCTGTGTTCTTAATAGAAGAGTTCTTTTAGAAAACATTTTTTTGTCATAAAAACCGGTTACAAACATGTAAATACTATAAATGAAAAGTAAATTATTAAAAAATAATCTTTAATTGGTAATCATAACAAAAAAAATGGATTGAAAGAGGGAGAACCCGAAGGATGAAAGTTGGGTTCGAGATTTTCCCATTACCTTGTATCTGAATGCTTCCTTCTCTTTAATGTCCTGTATAATGACATTATATTCATTATTTAGAAATAAAGAACCTTTTTTACACTAATATGTTTCATTATGGTTTTATTAAGTGATTTATTGTGCCTTTGGATGAGTTATAGAGTTTAAAAAACATTGTTCGGCAATGTTTGTTTTTATGGTTTTCTTGAGTGGGTCACTTTTATTCTTAAATTAAATATTGGTTAGAACATGGGTAAACATCCAGAACTTATATTTCATGTTATGAATGATATTACATGAGTTTTAATAATCTTATAATTAATTATATTAGATCCATGTGGATGTATCATTAGATAAGAATTAAATGATGATTGTTTGGGTTAATTTGAGCGACTTTTCGATCATAATGAACTTGTTTTATTTTATCACTAGAAATATGTTCATAAGTTAGTTCCAGAACTTTAAATAGGATATAATACATACAAAAAGTTCTGGTTCAACCATAAAAATGGTTTCATGACTAGATCTGAAGGTAGAAATGGAAGAAAAAAACTTGTTGTTCTTGAAGGTGATAAATTAACACCTCACGAATAATGTTCTCCTTAATAAAATAAAAGGAAGAGAGAAAAGAGGTTGGATGATATAATATATCTTTTATATAATAAAATTACATTACATGTATAATATTGGAGTTAAAATACCATTTGGATGAAGATATATGGGGAGAGATCAAGAAATGAACATGAACTTGAAAGGAAATTAAAGGAGAAGAGGGAGGGAAATTACCTCTTAAATCTTCCTCTTGAGATCCTCCTTAAAAAATCTAGGCATGGTCTTTTGATGAGACCAGAAGCTGTTGAACGTGGGATAGGGGCTTGGGAGGATGTTTGGGTGGAGTTTAGAGAAGGCTTTGAGTTTGAGAGGTGTGAGGAAATGAGGGTGTGAAGGGTGGTTTTTATAGTGGAGGGGAGAGAGGTTTCCTTAATATAAAACTCATTATTTTATTAATTTCCCCTATGACAAGAAATAGTGAGTCTTAAATGACAAAGAATACTAATTTTATCATGTTATCCCGAACCAAGTGGGCTTACATTAGCAGAACTTCACACATTACTCTATAATTAGCTTATTTAGCTTATTTTGTAAATTATGGTATTTCACTACTAATCAAAAATTCAAGTATCTCAGAAAAATCCCAAAACATTACCCCTACCATTTTTCTACGTTTAGAATACAAAAATGAAATCCATTTTTAAAAAATAATTTTCTAACTATTATTAATTTAATAATTAATTAAAATCATAATTTACTTAAAAACAGTTTTTAAAATTAAAACTGATTTTATAGTGCTTTCAAAAATTACGTAGGGTCTTATAAAATTATCTAAAAACTATTTGGAATTGATTTTATAATTAATGAACAAATTTTCAGGAAATACGTTTTATTTTAAATTAATTAATTAATTTTAATTAATTATTTATGACTTATAAAATACCAAAACGTTTACTAAGGTCAAATTATCACTTGATAAGATGTATAAATTTTATTTAATTATTCATGGGTAAGGTTACCCTTATGTTGGATGATTTACTATTCATAAGGTTCATATTACTATTCATAAGGGTATGTTACTATTCATAAGGGTAGGTTACTATTCACCAAAAATTATTTTTGTTTTATTAGAGTTCAAAAATCATCTTGAACACAACTGTGTATGTTAGATTCTCAGAATTCTCTATACGAAAGTGAAAAAATTATGTTTAGAGATCACTTAGCACTTAGAAGTTCATTATGTTGTGTTTTCATGTGATTTTATGACATAATTATAAGAAGGAAATTTCCATTGAAAAACTTTGGGTCGTTACAGTAATGATGATTATGTGATTCATGTTCATGATACCTTATTCCATTGGTTGTGATATGAGATATGGCATCCCATGTTTCTTCAAGAAAGATATAGTGTGGTGATGCTAGTACTTTTGATGGAGGGTTTGGTAGGGATTCATCCCAAACCTTGTTAGGCATGTCTTGCGTGACATTGGTTGATATGTGATGCTATTTGGTTATGATTTGATATATATAAAAGGTATGAGAGAATATGAAAATCAATATTTGGGCATCAGACCCAAAAATTTGTGCGGAAGAAATGTTGTGGAATCATTCATTGAAATGATCATGTTTCTATATTACTATATTGGGTTCTTGATTTGGTGTGTGATCCATGGTGAGTATGGGATTGTTAATTTAACTGTCGATGTGATTTTTTTGTTTTTCTATTTGTTCATTGATACATTTTAATGCTCTAATTACATGTACACTTGAGCTATTGGTTATGAATCTACTGAGTATGCAAGTATACTCACCAAATATATATATACTTTTTTCTAGGTTTCAAGTAAGATATTGAGTACTGATATTTAAATTTTTTTCTTTGGATCGGATATGATGTTGTGTAATCAGAGTATTATTTTTTTTGATATAATTAGAGACATTTATTTCCATTTTTTTACATTATAAATGAATTGTAGGATGGATTTGGGATTATTTTATATTATATTCTGGTGTTTTTTTGTTATTATTGGTCCTATTTTCCAACTGTATTTTATTTTATAGCATAATTACTCTAATATGTGTGGTATTTTTATACCTTCAGTGCTA
Source organism: Viscum album (assembly GCA_963277665.1). Classification (NCBI taxonomy): domain Eukaryota; kingdom Viridiplantae; phylum Streptophyta; class Magnoliopsida; order Santalales; family Viscaceae; genus Viscum; species Viscum album. The sequence goes on along the minus strand of OY728161.1, from coordinate 572,144,765 downwards.
GTATCCAACCCGGGTCCTAGTGGATCGATGAATAGGGAATCATATTCTCTCATCCTTCAATGTTATATCCTTTGTGGTAGGGGTTCATGAACGAGTGGTATCAATGGATTTAAAAATAGATTGGATAGAATTTTGAGTTAATAACTAGGGTGTTTTAATGGGTTGGTATCTTAATTATGGTTTTCTATATTTTGTGTGACATAGGCTTGGGGGATTGGCTAGCACACAGGATTTTAGGGGCCCCATGATCATGTCCATAAACAATGATCATATTGAATGGTCAATTGGGGATGAAAAACAAATAGGGAATAAACCTTAGAGATGTACATTCATCTTGACTGATTGTGTTCATTATGATTTCGGGTTGTTGAAGAAAAATAAAATGAATATTATAAAAAAACTAAGAAAAATTCCCTACTGCAAGTCATAGGGTGTTATCCATTATTTTCTGTAATGGATCATTTTCATCATCTTTGTGTGCTTCATGTTGTTGGGGAGATGTTGGATGATCTGGTTTATCATTAGAGGTTTGACCTAAAATAGGAAAAGGTGGATGGAATGATATAAGTGTGTTCTTTTTAGTGATAGAGAATGGGGTTGTATGAGGGGGAAAATTAGATTTTTAGACAAGTACTAGATATAGAATATCGATATCCCTTATGTTATGATACGATCATAAGATGTGTTTTGATTGTCTTTGGGAGTTAATCTGTTATGGAGAAATATGTGTTAGTGGTAGATGTTGTTTTTGGGTGATAGTGAGGATTTATATCTATTTTGGCCAATCATTTAAAGGTAGTTCTAGGAAGAGTTATTATGATCAATGATATGGTAGTATGAGAGGTAAAATCTTCGAAATGGGCATTTAATTTTGAGGGATCTTATGATTGAGTTCATGGACATTAATCACTTTTCATTAGATGTTTTCATAGATGAGGAATCCATAGCGTAATGCTTGGAGATGGCCTTCCACCATGTGATCAGGAATGAAGTTACACTATTTACTCTCTCTATATATGATTGCGTGAAATATAATGAAGTGTATTTTTAGAAGATTTATTCCCTAGGATTTGATTATGAAGAGTCTTTTAAGTAAGGGGTATCAAGGAGAAGCCTTTAGCTAGTGGGAAATGGGTGTTTTATCAGTTGGTGTTCCGACCAATGGAGAGCATGTAAAAGTAAATCATGGTAATTTTGTATGGGGTATTGCGTATCAAGAACCTACTTTTGGTTTCCCATTTTCATGAATTCTTATAGATGACATGGGAACCATTAGGATTTGTGTTTAATGGCATAAGAAATCCCATATTCGGTGGGTGTTTATGCACCTTTTTTGAATCTCTAACACATTTATTTGAGATAGTTTCAGCAGCAGGGAACACAACAGTTTATTCAGTCATCAATGTTTGATTATGTTATCATATGGTCACCTCATTATGGTATCCTTATATTTTGACCTATGATAGTGCATGGTTTTGGAGGCTGAAACCAGATATATAGGATATTTGGGTGTGTTGATATGAATTCATTAGAGGCAGAAGTACTTGTTGAACCAATATTTATTTTAGGTATGATTAGATTATCATCTATACATAGGTTTTCATTTTTTTTATTTAGGAGCATCACACTCCTTTTTTCTCCATCTTTTTATTATTATTTGGGGAAAGATGTGGATAGGATTCAAGTGTAGATGGAGTTATCCACTATATCTGGAGGCCAGGATTTATTATCTAATGTGTTCATAGTATGTATAATGGTAATGGTGAAGCACCAGTCAAGGGGTGATTTGTTTTAAATGTAGATTAAATCACTATATTTTATCCCTAAAATTTATTGGCTATGTTCCATTCATCAAATAATTTATGGTTTACAGTGGAGAGTTTTTTATGATGTGGAGAGTCAACAAATGTTAGTTTTTTGTAAAATGATGTTCACCTTTGGGATATAGGAAATTTGATCTTTTGTTTTTCCATTGTAAGAGATTTGGTTTTATGATTTGGTTGAGGTGACTCCTAGGGTATTGTATGACAGCCAAGAATTTTCACAGAGGACTACCCCCAAAAATGAAATCAATTTCATGAAACAATTTTAGTTGGGTGTATAGTTGATTTTTATGTATTCCTATCATATGTAACATATTGTGTTGCAATTCAATAGGTTCTATGTGGAGAACATGTTGTAGATGGGTTTTGTTCAACCAAGTGTGCATCTATAGGGTGCTCAAATGGTGTTCACTAAGAATGAATACAATATTCTCATGTTGTGTATAGACTACCCGAGGATGAATTAGGTAATGATCATGAAACATTACCCTATTCTAAGAATAAATTATCATTTAAACTTTTTTAGTGGAGATAGTTAGTTTTTGAATATTTTTATATGATCTGGGTGTCACTTGTTTGTGGTGAGTGATGAGTACATCCAAAGGCTACCATGAGCAGAAGGTATGGGAACATACATTTTTTAGTCATATCATTTGGTTTTATGAAAACTTTAGTCATTTTCATGGGGATTTTGAATTAATTGTTTTGTGAGTTTGTCGAAATTTTCATTATCATATTTTCCAAATATATCTTCTTATAAATGATGTCATATTTGGATCATGTTGAGAATCTCAGATATATTTTACTGGACTTTCGACCCCACCACCCTTATGGAATGTAATATATGTGTGAGTTCTAGATTTTTTAGGTGTGTTTTTGAGTACATGTGGTGTCTCTTAAGGGTATGGTAGTGTACCCATTTAATTATGGTGTAGTTGTTTCGTGGGAAGAATCCAATAACATGGAAGAGAATCATAGTTTCCTTAAAATTAAAGGATATTATGGGAGATTTGTACCTGATTTCTCTCAAGCTTCATCCATATTTTTCAAAGTTACCCAAAAGAAGTAGTATTTTGTGTGGGATGATCATTTTAAGGACTAATTACATTACCTGATGAAATATCCAACATTAATTTACTTATTTGGTTTCCCTATTATGGTTTTTTTTTTCATTTATTTAGTGATGTGTCACATAAGAAATTTTGATTTATGTTGACACATCAAAGAGTGGTTATGTCATATGGGTCTTGATAGTTATGTCTCTATTATCATAGGTATTCCACCCATGATATAGAGATAATGGTGGTTTTTTTTCTAAATTTCAAGTGACATTTCCTCATTGTCGATAACATTGTGGTTTTTATAAACCTCAAGAGGTTGAAATTTATTTTCTCTTAGAGTGATCTGAATCTACAACAAAAGATGTAGATATTACTTCCTCGGGATTATGATTTTACAATATCGTACATCCAATGAATTGGAAAATTATGTTTATAATGTGTTTATTTGGATTACACACACAAACAGGGTTCGAGAGTCAACCGATGTTTTGAAAAGGATTAAAGAGCTTGTAGAGATGCATATTGAAGCAGGATAGAGAATTTCACTTGGTTATCTATAATAATTAGATATGGTGATAGATTTACTAAATTGTTTTAAGGAGTACTAGTTGGTAGACATAGTGGTAGTGGTGATTTATAACCTTGTTGGTCATGGTTGTCACGTACCAACCTGAGCTGGCCCTAAACTGGTAACTTGAGTCAGTTTGCGACATGGCCCGAGGGGCATTCCCAATGACCACAGTCGGGTAACTACTTTCTGGCATCAAAACATATTCACTGGGAATGATTTGGACCATAAAAGATAAATAAATAAACAAGAATAATACAATAATACAATATAACTCAAGCGATGGAATATGAAATAAACAGAACATCTCAACATAGCTCCATGTGACCTTCTAGGTCACCTCCCAACCAAAGGGCAACCATGCTCCAATAATGAGAAACTCAAGCTTGAAAACCTGATCAATGGAAACCTGTAACTAAAACAATAAAAATTTGTGTGATTATTTAAAATGATCAGTTGGGTTTCCAGGATAAACCAAAGAATCCAAGAATCTTAATTCCCCAAACAATCCAATTACACATGTTTTGAAAAACAATTATAAAATTATTGATTTCACTTTTTAAAATAAGCATCATGATTTTATCATTCATAAATCTAGTAAATTCTACATGCGATTTCAATAAGAAAATTTCATGTTATAAACAAAACCCATATTAAGAGATACCAAAGATAGGCTAAAATAATACAGGTAAACAAGGAAATCTGGGAATAAACTAGTACGATAGAATGTAAACAAGAAATTCAAATAAAATGGGAAACATGGGTGACCCTAAACAAACCTATAAGACTATGGGATTTACTTGGTTTCAAAACCACCTTCCAATATATGGTGACACTCCTAACTATATAACCAACTAGACGCCCTATAACTAACCAATCTAGTGGCAATAGTTGCCAAGCCTAATAACCAATCCAGGGGTACCAACCTGTCTAATCAGGTTTCATTAGAAACCATCACTCAATCATCTAAAAGGCGTCCAGGAATCCATGGTGGTTATTATAATACTATGTAAATAGGAGGCCCTTGCATGAGTGACTCATCTCACCACACATTCCTACCCCAAACACGAACACTCTATATGATAACCTGAAAGGGATATCCCTCTAATAGATGTACTCTAATATATATATACATCATATAATCAAAGTTACAACTAGGAAAACATGCCCTGAAACCTTCAAACCATTTCATAAAAGTATTAATGTTTCCAACCAGGCATACACTTTTTCCAAAACACCGTCTCATTTAAAATTTAGTACATACATTATACTTTTGTTAAATGTGTCAAACATGCCTTTAATTCAATACTTATAAATACCTTAACACAAAAATCCTTACCAATACTGTATTTAACTCACACAAAATTATACTTTAATGGAAAATGAGCTGAACTTGAGGAACATCATGAAATCCATTTTTAGAACACACAAAAAATTTCCAATATCATTCAGAAAAATAATAAACATTTATAAAACTGATCTTTCAAGACACCCCAACATTATTCATCACCTTAATTTGTTGTCACATGCTAGTGTTCACCTAGTTCACCCATGGATGCACCAAAATCCAATGGTACAACAAAAACTAATAAGACCATTTTAAGAATTTCCATAAAACACCCATTTTTAAGAACCATTTCCATACATCCACAATATTTAAGAAATAGAAACCATCCACTTAAGAATCAATAAACTTTTCCCAAAAAATTTTAACACATTTAACAAATAAATTCATTCAAAACCATACACTCTAGACCAAATTTACAGTCAAATAAATATTTAAACAACAACGTGAGTGCTAAGAATTTCATAAGAACCCCAAACCCACATTAGAAAACATTATCAAGTTGATAGAACAACTTAGGTTCCAAAATCCAAATAAAATATGTATGAAGTTCAATAAAACATACATTTAATAAATTCAATCATCCCTAAAACACCACAACAAACACATTGTGTGCATTATGAAGGTGTGAATCATATTTTAAAACATTCAAAACAATATTTGGCACCTAAATAAACAATTTATTAAGGAAACATATATGCATTTAAATCAAACATACAAAATGTAACAATATAAATCCATAGATGAAAAATTGCCTCCAAAGAAAAATTTTAAAAAAAATCAAAAAAAACATATAAATATATAATAGACTAATTTGATATATATAGATGATTCAAATAAAATAATCAAATAAAATAATAATAATTGGAAGAACCAATCGCCAATGAAATCCATCAGAATTGATGATTTATGTTTTTTCCCAACTCAAGTCATGATTGAATATAACTGATCATTGATGGATGTAATATTACACCTGGGGGATAATATGCACATCTTAGACAATGAGTTACAAAATACACAACTCACAAATTCACGTATTAGGGGTTTTATAAAGAATAAAACCCCCTAAAATTGATAGAAAACACATCAGAGACGAGGTTTGCGACACTAAGGGCGTTGTTGGTGAGGGTAAACACTGCCAGAGAAGATTGGATTTCTACCAGTATTGATGCATATAGACTATAGGGGAACCATCGGAGGGAGATAGGGATTAGGGATAGTATAGCATCCCGTCTTTTTATAACATAACTTTCATTCCATTACACGGAACTGAGGATCTTTAAGGTTTAGTGTCTTGGAAACAAGGAACATAAAACATGAAAAAAAAAACATTCTTCTTAAACACTTGAAAGGCTTCTCCTCATGTTCACCCTAGGCTCATTACTGCATCTCATAACCTGGGGACATACATCAAAAGGAAGGGTGAGCAGAAGGCCCAGCAAGGGAAACAAGTGAAACATTTTACATATGAACTTGAGATACATCAATAAAGTCATGAAAAGAACTTTAAGGCATGAAAATGAAATCATGAGGCATATCATAATAAAAATAAAACTTTTTCATAACTTGAAGATGTGGCTACATCATTTAACATAGAAAATCATGAACATATCACCAAGGTCCATCCCCATGGTGTCATTTTAAAATTACCAAGGTTATTCACCAAGGTATCGTGAAAATTGTAATCTCTAGTGGTTACATCATTACCCAATGCATTGGAGCGCTATCAGGGCGCACCCTTAAATTTGCCTTTATTATCATGTGAGCCACATATATCATCATCAAACATTTCATAAATAACCCATATAGCATAAAAAAAATGGGTTTCATTTCATAATCATAACTTTTTAAAAACTGCTTTAAAGACATGATCTTTATATCACTTTAAAACCCACAGAAAAGGAAGGTGGGTCTCATGTATGTAAATCCCAGAATTTAAAATAGAACATTTTGGTATATATGTGAATACCCCTTTAGAAGAAAGAGCTTTGAGTATTCACTTAATAAAATAAAAGAACTTTAGAAGAAGAGAGAGACATTTTGAGACAGAAATTCTGCAGCATAACGGCAATGTTCCGAGGTTTTGGAAGACATTAAAAGAGAGGTAAAATGGGTCAAACATTAATAAATGACCCATAAAATAGTACATGGACAGAATAAGAAGGATACATGATCATGGTAATGAAATTTCAAGGACATACCATTTGAAATGAAAAACATGGAAGGAAGAAAAAAATTAGATTTCTCTTATGAAAGTTCGACAGCCTAACGGCGTTACTTAAACATCAACAAAAATGATTTGAAAAGATCAAATAGGGTCTCTCATCATGTGAAAATAAGAGTTCATTATGATAGATATAGAGATAATTCCCCAACATAACAAAAAGGAACTTTAATTAATTGACATGAAAGTAGAACTTCAAAACGAGAAGGGTGAAGAACCACTTAAAAATTCGGCAGCCTAACGGCGCCACTTAAAACTTCAAAATACTGAATTGAAGTGATCAAATGGGGTCTCTCATCATATGAACATAAGAGTCCAGTATGATAGATATAGAGATCATACCCCAATATAACAAAAAGGAACTTGAAATAATTGACATGAAAGTAGAACTTCAAAACGAGAAGGGTGAAGAACCACTTAAAAATTCGGCAGCCTAACGGCGCCACTTAAAACTTCAAAATACTGAATTGAAGCGATCAAATGGGGTCTCTCATCATATGATCATAAAAGATCAGTATGATAAATTTAGAGATAATACCCCAACATAATAAAAAGGAACATGAAAGACTTGAATGAAAATAGAACTTGAAAACGAGGAAGGTGAAAGAATCCCTTAAAAATTCGGCAGCCTAACGGCGCCACTTAAACATTCTTAAAACGAATTGATGAGAGCAAGGGGGGGTCTCTTATCATATGAACATGAAATAGGCAGTATGATGAATATAAAATAACATCCTCCAACATAAGAACATGGAGTATAAAAGAAATGACATAAAATAGATTACTTGAAAAGAAAGAAAGAGGTCGGATCCCTTACCTTAAAACGTAACTCTTAAAACTCAAAGGTTTGGACCTTGAGGGCTTGGGGGCACCTTGGGAGGACTCTTTGGGAGGTAATGAGACCAGAACTTCATTGGTGAAGAGTGGGGAGTCGAATGGATGAGAGGAGGGCTTGGTATTTATAGGGAAAGTGAGGGGACAAGGCATTAATGGCCAAAGGACACCTTACATGTGCTTTTCTCAAACCCATGTGCTCTCCCTTGGCATTTATCAAGGAGTTAGGCCACATGGGGCCCCCAAAACAATAATTCATCACCCTTGGCCGGCAAACCCTTAAAATAACTCATGACATCATCATGACACAGCTATGATGTCATTAAACATACCGAAACCCTAAAACTGCATTTTTACTATTCACTGAAAATTCAACTTTCTCAGAAAGATCCCAAAATTTCACCATAATCAAATATCAATGCTATGATTTCAAAAATGAACTCCATTTTATAAAAATAATTTTCTAAATATTTTTAATTTTATTTTTAAATAAATACACTATTCACCGAAAATTCATTTTTTTCAGAAAAATCCCCAAAAATTACCATAACATAATATCGATGCTCTGAGTTCAAAAATAAAGTCATTTTTATAAAAATAATTTTCTAATTATTATTAATTAAAATTTTAATTAAAAACACTATTCATCCGAAAAAACTAATACTTGAATAATAATTTATGAAACCGTTATTTAACCATTTTATTCAATCACATTACTTAATCAAAGTGTCTAGCTTATTTTAATACTTTCTTTAAGTGAGATTACTAATCCATTTGCACACATTATTAATCCTAATCATAAAATCACTATTCATAATTTACTATTCATCAAAAATCAAGTTGATCTTATTAGACTCTAAATTTAGTACTGAACATAATTGCAGAAGACCATTTTTTGAAAATCATTACACATTTTTAATTATTTAGGGTTTGCATAAACATATTTAAAATATCCTTTTTCTAAAATTCATCAAAAATTTGCATACTATATTTATCCGGTCATTTGAAAATTCATAAAAGAAATCGAAATTTTATTTAAAACAAAGGATTATACAAGACAGTTACGGTCTCCTTACATAGCCCCTTATCACACCAGCATAGGACCTAAGTGTAAGGTGTGCTAAGGTGAGAGAATCTGAGGGAGGCTCGGCCAACATCGCACGAGTAGTAATTTCTATCAGTTTGAACTTCTCGTGAAGGCGATCCCGTTCTAGCTTTATACGATGAAGTTCAGCTTGGGTTTGGTCCAAAGCAAAGCCCAGTGGTGCTACCTCCTTCCCAAGTTCTGTTAGATGGGCTTCGATCGGTCCAAGACTACTGGGTGAGGCCATCAAATCTTCTTTCTATATTAATTAACCAATATTTCTTGTATTTAGAGACAATAGTCAAAACATTTAGTTTCCAGCGGTCATATTGACCAATGGTCAAATAAAAGTCAAAACCCAACAGTCTCATTTTATTTATACTCATGTTACCAAATGAAACATTTTTGTTGAGTATAACAATAACACATAAAATTAGGAAACAAAATTTATTTAAAAATTTTGGGTCATTACAATCTTCCCCCCTTAAGAAATTGCGTCCTCGCAATTTTAAAATTGGGTTTTGAAATTTCATTGAAAGTCCCACATCGGAAAAGGAGTCAGTAAAACTATTACTTTAAAATAAAGAAAGGGAAGTACAAAGGTCACCCGAGTTAACCCACACTAGGGTTCCATGTAGGAAAACATGGACATGGAGGAGAAAACCAAGGGTCAAGTTTTGAGGGAGAGTGATAGAGAACATGATTAGGAGAAAGTTAACCATGAGAAAATCCCAAACTTATGATGTGTGTAAACGGTCTTTGATTACCTAGTAGTAAACGTAAACCAACAACATTTTTGTTTTACGTTTCTTTTCATAATTTTGAGGATTTCATTTACTACATAGAACAAAAACATAAGAAAATATACCTTCCTTCAAGTAGAGTTTCATCCTTTAACAAGTCCCTACCAACACTAATCTTTTCTCCGAATGATGAGAATTCAAAAACACTTGGTCTCATAAAAGCACAAGAATCATCTTCTATAGAATCACATAATCTACAAAAGATTAACTATCTATTTCTTCTATCTTTAAACATTATCCCAAAAACATAAAGGTTAAGGTAAAACAGATCTTCAAAAAGAAATAATCCCATAGGAATGGAAACTACTTTTAAATCATCAATGTTCCATGGTACTACCCAAAGTTCATCATAGACCATTCCAAAAAAAAGGTCCTTAAAATTCCTCAAAACAAACCAAACTAAGATTGAAACCCAAATACAAGAAGGATTTGATAACATAGTCTTCCAAAAAAACTTCATTGTTCATCTCCAGACAATATCAACCACTCCTAACATTTTATAACAAAAGTAGCTAACCTAAACATATTTTACCCAAGATAGGTTAATCATTCCCATAAGTAACCTAAATTACTATAAGTCCACCTTAAATTCATCAATTCTTCAAAATATAAGTCAAACTTACTCCTCAATGAAAATACTATAGTAATCTATTTACCTCGATCATATAGGGTCCCCAAAATAGTGAACGTCTTCCAAAATAATAATCACCTTTAATCCCCTAATCATCTCTGTCATATTAATACGGAAATTGTCGCATTTCCTATCACATTGGTTGTTAGGACACGTTATTCCATTTCCCACCATAAACTAAGAAGATAAAGTATAATTAGAGGCTTAAATACTTAACCAATAATCATGAAAAGGAACTTAAAGCATATAAGGATAACTTGTAGAAGAAAAGTATACCCTAACTTGTGATCCCCTAGGTTCCCATCTAGGTTATCCATGATCATATATTCTTATGTGAATCTTTATTTTATTTTATCTTTGTTCCTTTAACAATGGTTCATACCAAGCTTATGAATTTACCAAAGCATATCCCCCGGGAGTGTCGTAACCAAGAGTGCAGCAAGGCCCGTTGTCGTGTACCAGTTCCCGTTCGAGTCTAGCTCAAAGCGGTGTTTTCGGGTTTTACCCCTACATACATCTGTGCCAGAGCCACCTCTACCTGCTCGTATCCAGACAGGGATGTATTTTCTTGGAAACCCCTTACTCAATACTCACCAAAATACCAGGAAGAATTCCTATATTAAACTTTTCTATAGGGTTCTTCCTAGAGTTTTCATATCCTAATTTCCACAAATAACTAAACCATCCTTTGATACCAACTATAGCATCCCGTCTTTTTATAACATAACTTTCATTCCATTACACGGAACTGAGGATCTTTAAGGTTTAGTGTCTTGGAAACAAGGAACATAAAACATGAAACAAAAAAAACATTCTACTTAAACACTTGAAAGGGTTCTCCTCATGTTCACCCTAGGCTCATTACTGCATCTCATAACCTGGGGACATACATCAAATGGAAGGGTGAGCAGAAGGCCCAGCAAGGGAAACAAGTGAAACATTTTACATATGAACTTGAGATACATCAATAAAGTCATGAACAGAACTTTAAGGCATGAAAATGAAATCATGAGGCATATCATAATAAAAATAAAACTTTTTCATAACTTGAAGATGTGGCTACATCATTTAACATAGAAAAGCATGAACATATCACCAAGGTCCATCCCCATGGTGTCATTTTAAAATTACCAAGGTTATTCACCAAGGTATCGTGAAAATTGTAATCTCTAGTGGTTACATCATTACCCAATCCATTGGAGCGCTATCAGGGCACACCCTTAAATTTGCCTTTATTATCATGTGAGCCACATATATCATCATCAAACATTTCATAAATAACCCATATAGCATAAAAAAAATGGGTTTCATTTCATAATCATAACTTTTTAAAAACTGCTTTAAAGACATGATCTTTATATCACTTTAAAACCCACAGAAAAGGAAGGTGGGTCTCATGTATGTAAATCCCAGAATTTAAAATAGAACATTTTGGTATATATGTGAATACCCCTTTAGAAGAAAGAGATTTGAGTATTCACTTAATAAAATAAAAGAACTTTAGAAAAAGAGAGAGACATTTTGAGACAGAAATTCTGCAGCATAACGGCAATGTTCCGAGGTTTTGGAAGACATTAAAAGAGAGGTAAAATGGGTCAAACATTCATAAATGACCCATAAAATAGTACATGGACAGAATAAGAAGGATAGATGATCATGGTAATGAAATTTCAAGGACATACCATTTGAAATGAAAAACATGGAAGGAAGAAAAAAATTAGATTTCTCTTATGAAAGTTCGGCAGCCTAACGACGTTACTTAAACATCAACAAAAATGATTTGAAAAGATCAAATAGGGTCTCTCATCATTTGAAAATAAGAGTTCATTATGATAGATATAGAGATAATTCCCCAACATAACAAAAAGGAACTTGATAGAATTGACATGAAAGTAGAACTTCAAAACGAGAAGGGTGAAGAACCACTTAAAAATTCGGCAGCCTAACGGCGCCACTTAAAACTTCAAAATAATGAATTGAAGTGATCAAATGGGGTCTCTCATCATATGAACATAAGAGTACAGTATGATAGATATAGAGATCATACCCCAATATAACAAAAAGGAACTTGAAATAATTGACATGAAAGTAGAACTTCAAAACGAGAAGGGTGAAGAACCACTTAAAAATTCGGCAGCCTAACGGCGCCACATAAAACTTCAAATTACTGAATTGAAGCGATCAAATGGGGTCTCTCATCATATGATCATAAAAGATCAGTATGATAAATTTAGAGATAATACCCCAAAATAATAAAAAGGAACATGAAAGACTTGAATGAAAATAGAACTTGAAAACGAGGAAGGTGAAAGAATCCCTTAAAAATTCGGCAGCCTAACGGCGCCACATAAACATTCTTAAAACGAATTGATGAGAGAAAGGGGTGCTCTCTCATCATATGAACATGAAATAGGCAGTAGGATGAATATAAAATAACATCCTCCAACATAAGAACATGGAGTATAAAAGAAATGACATAAAAGAGATTACTTGAAAAGAAAGAGAGAGGTCGGATCCCTTACCTTAAAACGTAACTCTTAAAACTCAAAGGTTTGGACCTTGAGGTCTTGGGGGCACCTTGGGAGGACTCCTTGGGAGGTAATGATACCAGAACTTCGTTGGGGAAGAGTGGGGAGTCGAATGGATGAGAGGAGGGCTTGGTATTTATAGGGAAAGTGAGGGGACAAGGCATTAATGGCCAAAGGACACCTTACATGTGCTTTTCTCAAACCCATGTGCTCTCCCATGGCATTTATCAAGGAGTTAGGCCACATGGGGCCCCCAAAACAATAATTTATCACCCTTGGCCGGAAAACCCTTAAAATAACTCATGACATCATCATGACACAGCTATGATGTCATTAAACATACCGAAACCCTAAAACTGCATTTTTACTATTCACTGAAAATTCAACTTTCTCAGAAAGATCCCAAAATTTCACCATAATCAAATATCAATGCTATGATTTCAAAAATGAACTCCATTTTATAAAAATAATTTTCTAAATATTTTTAATTTTATTTTTAAATAAATACACTATTCACCGAAAATTCATTTTTTTCAGAAAAATCCCCAAAAATTACCATAACATAATATCGATGCTCTGAGTTCAAAAATAAAGTCATTTTTATAAAAATATTTTTCTAATTATTTTTAATTAAATTTTTAATTAAAGAACACTATTCATCTGAAAAAACTAATACTTGAATAATAATTTATGAAACCGTTATTTAACCATTTTATTGAATCACGTTACTTAATCAAAGTGTCTAGCTTATTTTAATACTTTCTTTAAGTGAGATTACTAATCCATTTGAACACATTATTAATCCTAATCATAAAATCACTATTCATAATTTACTATTCATCAAAAATCAAGTTGATCTTATTAGACTCTAAATTTAGTACTAAACATAATTGCAGAAGACCATTTTTTGAAAATCATTACACATTTTTAATTATTTAGGGTTTACATAAACATATTTAAAATATCCTTTTTCTAAAATTCATCAAAAATTTGCATACTATATTTATCCGGTCATTTGAAAATTCATAAAAGAAATCGAAATTTTATTTAAAACCAAGGATTACACAAGACAGTTACGGTCTCCTTACATAGCCCCTTATCACACCAGCATAGGACCTAAGTGTAAGGTGTGCTAAGGTGAGAGAATCTGAGGGAGGCTCAGCCAACATCGCACGAGTAGTAATTTCTATCAGTTTGAACTTCTCGTGAAGGCGATCCCGTTCTAGCTTTATACGATGAAGTTCAGCTTGGGTTTGGTCCAAAGCAAAGCCCAGTGGTGCTACCTCCTTCCCATGTTCTGTTAGATGGGCTTCGATCGGTCTAAGACTACTGGGTGAGGCCCTCAAATCTTCTTTCTATATTAATTAACCAAGATTGCTTGTATTTAGAGACAATAGTCAAAACATTTAGTTTCCAGCAGTCATATTGACCAATGGTCAAATAACAGTCAAAACCCAACAGTCTCATTTTATTTATACTCATGTTACCAAATGAAACATTTTTGTTGAGTATAACAATAACACATAAAATTAGGAAACAAAATTTATTTAAAAATTTCGGGTCGTTACAGATAGAGACTCCGGGACTAGGGCACATCATGATTGAATGAGAGGCCAGAGGAGGTGCTACTGGACAGGATTCACGTGGTAAGGTCGGACAGACAAGGGAGGTGGAACGATGGTGAGGGGAGTTATGTTTGGGGTAGGAAAAACTTGATGGGGCACCAGCCAGAGCAGCTGCTGTAATAGGTTTAGGTCAGGAGATAGAGGGTCATGGCGTGGCTTGGCTGGTTGTGCGAAGAGCAAGAACTTAGGAGGTCGGGGATAGCAGTCAGAGAGCAGTAGGGTGAGGTGTCTAGGGTGAGTGAGGATGGGTTGGATGCACGAGATGAGGGTGGGACAATGTTGGGGGTCGAAAGAAGGTGATGAGAGAGTCACAGGGTGGTGGGAGCATTAGTGATAGGTGAGGCTACGAGGACATGCAGTCGAGAGTGTCGGGGCCTGGGTGCGGCTTGCGCTGGACAAGGGGGAAACGGTGTAAGGGAAATGGGGGGGTGTTGTCGTGTAGAAGTAGGGTTTTTTAATAATAATAAAAATAATAATAATAATACCAGAAAGACTAATAATTAAAATAAAAATATTAATAGCAATAATAATAATAATTAATAACAATAAAGATATTATTTATAACAATAAATTTTAAAAACAATAATCACAATAATTTAAAAAATAATTATACCATTTATACAATAATAAATATCTTAAAAAAATTTAAACATTTTACATTAATAAAACAATAATAACAACAACAACAATAGAAATAATAATACTAATAATATGAAAATTTAATAACAATAAAAATAGAGATTACAAAAATAATATTAGTAACACAGTAATAAAAATAATAATAACATAGATAAAGAGAAATTGGACGACGTGTATGCCGACTGCATGACTACCACTAAATGTTTGGTGTCAACACACGGGTCTGAAACCCAGTATAATCATTAAATGTCAAAAAAATTAAATTGGGACCCAACATGAACCTTGGAGAGAGAACCCGATGTCATGAAATAATAAAATATAAATAAATAGAAAAGTCAGGGTGTGACAATTCTCCCCACCAAAGACACTTTCTTCCCCAATAAAGTCACCCAACCAAACAATAGACAAAACAAGAATCCATGCCCTAATGAAACCAAAAGTAAACCCAACACAATAGAATGGGAGAACCCGAGAGGGTTCTCCCCACCACAAGAACTCAACTAGTTCAGAAATTTAACACTCAAACATACCCCCGGTAAGGGGGGCGACGTGGGAACTCCCAACTAATCCCGACTAACTTCTATAGCACGAGTGAAACAACACCTCCGCTGAAAGTTGGAACTCTTGAACTAGACCAACAACCCCAAACACTAGAGAAAAACCTCAGAGAAAAACATACCCCAAAAAGTGAATCCTAGCATGACCAAAAACACCAATTATACCACAAGTACTTATACCTCCAAATTAACACTACTAAACTTTGATCAACCCATGGAAGGGAAAAACAAACCATTAAGAAAAACACCTGATTCCGAAAAATATAATCACAAAAAAAAATTGAATTACCATAGAACATGTCCATCGTAACTTCATGATGAAACCAAGAACATACAATAATGTAAAAACATTAATATTAGAAGTACAAGAATGGGAAGTCATTAAATGTTTCACTCCAAGCACGGAACACAACACCTAAAATGAGGCTTCACACCTCCGACAACACCTCAATGTGTGCGAGATTCACCCCAAGGCCTATGGATGGGGCTCAACTGGATGAAGCGTCTCTTGCCTCACTATCAAGAGATAGAATTCCTCCAGTCAAAACATCTTCTTCAGATGAATCTTCCAACATAACATCTCTAGATGACACAGAAACACACAGTGATGACACATCTTCTGAGGGATGCAACACGACGGCTTCACATTCCCAAACCGGCAACACTAGTGGACCACCACTGAATGTTCTAATGAAATGGATGCCCGAACCATTATAGAGGACTCTTTATAAATAGGCCCCTCTATCTCACCCTATTATCTAGATGTTGAACCTTCATGAGCAACTAGATATTTGGGATTTCTAACCATCGACACTCCAGATACAAACTCAACAAAGAACACCTCATACAATAGCATCACATAATGGTGGTCCATAGATGGGAGGAACATATCCTTGATCTATGGATGGGGACCCCTGATGAAGAGAGAAGTGTTCGTCAAATCCTATGATTATACCTCCCGAGAAAAGGATAGTAGTTCCTTGAAATGGTAGACATATGTCTCCACCGTCCATTGGCCTTGTTTAATACATATGAGGTCTTCCCTTTTATTCATCTTCACCTCTTCAAGTATGAACCATCTGATGAAGATTGATTCAAATACAACCCAAGTCATCCCAAATTGTAGTGATGGCGGGGAGAACATCTCTAGTTCTTCTTGAGATGAACATTTGAACAGACCCAAAACGTCACACAGTTTGATGGCTTCGGGAGTTCCCAATACCCTGAAGATGTGGTTGACCTCTTCCCACCACTCTTTTGCTTCTAACAGATCCCAATCACTGTAAAATATAGGCAATGTATGAGAAGGACCAAAAACAAGGCATGAATTATTAAAAAATATGGGGACCTTTCTAGGTTACATTTTTTTAATAACATATAAAACAAAACGCCCAAACCAATATCAAGAAGAACAAATATCAATGAAATCACCTTCACCCAAAAACAGCCTACAAAAAAACAAAAAAATACAAACACTGCCCAAAAATTCCTTTTTCAAAACCTATTTTTCAATTTTATATTTCAAAAATTCATTCTTTCAAATCCACATTCCAAATACGAAACCCACATCTCAAACCAAATTCAATTTCCAAAATCATTTCGAATTATACAACTACATTATAAAAACTAGGTCAATCCATTAATTCCAAGTACACACCCATGAAATACCATGAGCTGTTGCACATGTCTTCATCCTCTTTCATTCATATAAACCATCACACACATCTCATACATTCCTTCATATGTTAAAACATTCCTAAAGAGTACCTGAGGTTGCATACAAACCATTTATCTATCAGTTCCAAGCAAAAAAATAGATTTTAAGACCAAGAGCATTCATTTTTTATAACCATTTCACAAATTTAAATCCCTTTATAAGAAATCATTTTAATTTCAAAAAACCATTTTTTTCTTTTTCAAAAGCGAACTTACACCATCGTGAACCAAGAAGACACACAAATTGCATCAAATTACTAAAACAAGGGATTATTAACCATGATTCACCTAGAGACATTGTAGTGGGCCATGCCCTAAGTAACCATCAATAGTTAGGAGGAACTTAAACTGAGGACTCATACTCCACATGGTACACTAATCCATGTGAAATCACGATGTATCATCGTCCAGCCTCTATTGTCATACCTCAATCCAAAACAAACCAGAACAATATAAGGACTCAATTACCAGACTACACCAGGTGACTCGAGATTTAAAACAAGCGAGGTTTTTGTAAATTCCTTCCTTTATCTACCAATTGAGTCCTGAAAGTCATAATCTCCATCTACTAGACACCCTAAATAACAAACCCTCCCTTTGATACAATTTTTTCAGGATCCAACCACGTGAGACCCTGAACCAGTCACTCAAACCAGTCAACGACATGGTTCAAGGGCCATTCCCAAACCCACACGGGCTGGAAACTGGTGTCAGGCATCAAAACATAATAACTGGGAATGATTTGGACCGTAAAAGATAAAAAAATAAATTATAATATACTGAATAATAAAACATAACTCGAGCAGTGAAAAAATAAATATACAGAACATATGTACATACCTCCATGTGAACTTCCCGGGCACCTACCAACCAAAGGCTAACCTTGATCCAATAATGATCAACTCTTCCATGATAACCAGAGTAAGAGAAACATCCAACATAAATATTAAAAATAGGTGTGAGCACTAAAAATTCCCAGAAGTGTTACCATGATAAACCACAACATCCAAGAATCTCACATCCCAAAACAATCCAATAAAGCAAGTTTGAAATACAATTATAAAATTAGGGCTTTCACTTTTAAAATTAAGCAACATGATTTTACCATTTAGAGATCTAGTAGA
This sequence comes from Viscum album, assembly GCA_963277665.1. Classification (NCBI taxonomy): domain Eukaryota; kingdom Viridiplantae; phylum Streptophyta; class Magnoliopsida; order Santalales; family Viscaceae; genus Viscum; species Viscum album. Next base: position 572,126,203 of record OY728161.1, on the reverse strand, counting down.
TGAGACATGATATTTCAATAAAACCATTTCACATTTTTTAATCAAAACCTGGAATAATAGATGCTAAAGTTGGGCCCAAATAATACAGGTAAATAAGGAAAGTTAAGAATAAACTAGTCCAACCGAAAGTAAAAATGAAATGTAAATAAAACAGAAACCATGGGTGACCCTAAACATACCTAGAATACCCTGATAATTACATCTTTTAGGAACAACCTACTGGAATATGGTGAAACTCCTAAGTCTATAACCAACTGGACACCATATAACTTACCGATCTAGTGGAAAATCCCACTTGTCCTAACAACCAATCCAGGGGTACCAACCCATATAATCAGGGTTGATCAATAGATATTACTTGATCATCGAAAAGATTTCCAAGAACCCATGTTGTGTATAATAATATTTAGTGTGCATGAGGCCCTTGCATGTGTGACTCATCACACCGTGCTGGCCTACACCAAAAATGGACACTCCATACGATAATCCATATGGTATATCCCCCCATATAGAGGTACCCCAATGTAAATATATATATATATATACATATTGTCATCAAAGGTTCCAACTAGGTTGTTATTCCTTGAAACATTTAAAAAATTTCATAAAATTCTTAAAGCTTCTATCAAGGGATACTCATTCCCCAAAACACAGTCTCCATTAAAAGTCTGTAAAAAGATTATTCATGGGATAAATGTGTCAAACATGACATTAGTTCGACATGCCTAAATACCTTTACCCAAAACATCTTACCAATACCGTTTTTAACACATGCCCAATTATACTTTAAGGCCTTAAAGACAAAACTTGAGGAGCACTTTGAAATACATTTTTAGAACCCACACAAAAGACTCAATATCATTTAGAAAAATAATAACCATTCTTAAAACCGATCTTTAAAGGCATCACCAACTTAAGGAATCACCTTTATTTGATGACACATCCATGTGTGCATCTAGTGAACCCACAGATGCCCCAAAATCCAGTGATACAGCAACAACCAATAATACCCTTTAAACTATTTCCTTGAAACAACCATTTCATTAAGATCCATGTCCATCCACCAACCTTATTTAGGAAAAAAATAAGCCCCATAGGAATGATTAAAATTTTCTCAAAAAATTTACCACATTAAACAAATCACACCATTTCAAAACTATACATTGTAGACCAAATTGACAGTCAAATAAAATTTTCCACAACAACATGAGTGATAAGAATTTCATAAGAACCACTAATCCTACTATAAATAAACGTTGTTAATTATAAATAACAATTTAGGATCAAAACTCCCAAAAAAATACGTATGAAGATCATTAAAACATACATTTAATAAATACAATCATCCAGAAAACACTACAAAAAACTAATTGTGATCACTATGACGGTGCCCATCATATTTTAAGAATTTTAAAAACATTATTTTTAACTTAAATAAACAATTATGTACGGACACATATATGCATTTAAATCAAACATACAAAATGTAACAATTCCAATACATAAATGAATAATTTCATCAAAATGATTTTATTTAACAAATTCAGAAAAACTTATAAATTTTTAATAGACTAATTATGTATATTGAGATGATGCAAATCAAATAATAAAATGAAATTTTATTAATTGAATGAACCAAGTGCTAAAAAATACATTGGAAAGGGGTATTTTTGGATTTCTTACCTCAAGTCAAGTGTGAATGTCACAGAACCTTGATAGAAGGAAGAAAACACCTAGGGAATGATATGCATATCCTAGACAGTGAGTTAAAAAATACAAATCACAACTTCATGCATTGGGGTTTTTTCTAAATAAGAGAACCCCAAAACATTGATAGAAAACAGACCGGCAAGGAGGTTCGTGACCGTAAGGGTGTTGCCGGTGAGGGGAAATATGGCCAGAGAAGGTGGGGTTCCTGCTGATAGAGATGAAGATGAAGTGTAGGGGTGTGGTCAGAGCTGGAGAGGTATCAGTTATCGGGTCTTCAGGAGTGGGGTGTGTTGCGCTAGAATGAGAAGCCGAATGAGGTGCTACTGGCTGGGAGTAGTGTGGGTAGTCAGGCAGACACGGGAGGTAGAACGACGATTAGGGGAGACTGGTCAGGGGCAGGAGTGACCGGACGGGGCACTATCTAGAGAGGATATTGGGGGAGGGTTATGATGGGAGCCAGAGGGCTTGGGCGTGGCCTAGCTGGTGGTGTAGAGGGCTGGAATGAAGGAGGTCAGGGGTAGCGGCCGAGAGTAAGAGGGAGAGGAAGTTGTGGTGAGTGAGGATGAGCCTGATGTGTGATATGAGGGTGGGATGACACTGGGGGTCGATACAAGTTGGTGAGAGAGGATCAGGGCGGCAAGAGCGTGAGGGTGAGGTGAGGCAGCAGAGACTTGCGGGTGAGACGGTCGGGTCATAGGCATAGCTCACACAGGAGAAGGGGGAAATGGGGGGAAAGGAAATTTGGGGGGCACCATGTAGAACTAGGGATTTTTAATAATAATAATAATAATAATAAAACCAACAATAATAATAAAAATAATAATAATAACAATAACAATAAAAAAATAATTATAACAATAATTATCAAAAACAACAATCTCAAAAATTGAAATAATAATTTTTCCAATAATAAAAAAATAATAATCTTAATAACAATTTTAATAGTTTTTCTTTAAAACAACAAAAAAACAATAATAATAATATTAAAATTTTATAACAATTAAAGTAATGAATATAAAAATAATTATATTAATACCATAATAAGAATAATAATAAAAAGGATAAAGAGAAATTACACGACACCTAGGCCGACTGCATAGCTACGCTAATCGCACAGTGAACACACACGGGTCTGAAACCCATTAATTTCATTAAAAATCAAAAATTTAAACTGGGACCCAACCCAAACCTTGGTTCGAGAGCCCAATGTCATGAAATAATAAAATAAAAATAAACTACAAAGTAAGGGTGTGAAAATTGAGTTCCAATAGAGGGGTGTTCAGAGGATGGTTGGAATCAGATATTTCATTAGAGGATGATCGTTTGGTTGGGGATGTGTGGGAGAGATCTCAATTAGTTTTTTAGATCATCTTTAGTGGTACATCTAGGTGCGAAAAAAATGTATGACCTCTTGAATAGATATATTAGGTTGATGTGGATTAAATAGAATGTGATAGTGTTTTTTGAGAGATGATTGGATTGTTAATATGTGAATGAAGCGCACCATGTACTTAGGGATTTTTTCATCTCCTTATATATTCATTTATAGAAATGGTAGAAAATAACAAGGGACTTTTTCGAAGGGTTACCCTGATAATGTCGTGGTTGGGATGCATTTTTTATGATAGTGGACCGATTGATGAAGTCAACTCACTTTCTGGTGATCTGTGATTCTGGTTTCATGGATATTTTATTATGTGGTTAGTATCATTATTCTCTTAGTAATTCCATAACACTAATATACACTCTCATATATACAGGATGACAAATGAGACCAGTTTGGAGATGGAGAATACATTGAAAAAACGTGTTATGGGTTTTGCCGGGTCATGGGTAAGGAAATGGATAATGGTCTAGTTTTTATACATAAATAGCTATTAATTTTCCATTATCATGACATAATTTGTGGTATTTTGTGTATCACTATGTAATTATCCATATTTCTAGATAGATGTTGGAGATTCATCAGTTCGTGGTCCTGATGTGGTTCAATGCATGATCGAGGTGATCGTGATTTTCGAAGAGCAGATTGGGGAAAAACATGACCATTAAAAAACATATACTAACTACTATCAACGATGCCTAGAGTTCAAGGTCAGTTTCAATGTTTTTTTTAAATCTTCCCACGATATGGGTATAAGTGTCTCAGAAGTGGGAGTAAGATTTATTTCTTGATTTTTTCTCTATTTTATGTGTTCGGATGAGTTGATGTGGTGGTCAAATGGTTGTAATTTTAACCATTGATAGATTGAATCAATTAAGTATTCAATGTGTAGTAGATTCATCTATATCATCATGATTACTCCCACATCATTAAATATGAATATTTTCATATTGAAGATGATTCAATGTTTTTCTAACAACCAATGAAGATATAATATTGACAAAAGAAGGTGTTGGATGGACGGACCATTCCCTAGGTTCATTTTTTTTTAGGGATGGTGTCTTATATGATTGTACTTCGGTTGATGAGGCTTAGATACGTTCTCAGTACAGAAATTAATTTTGAGTGTTCCTTAAACTATTTTTTCATGATGTTATGTGTCATCTTTCTATTTAACAGAAGTTGATATTGACCTTGATGTGTAATGTGTCAAATTTGAATATGTATATGAAATATTAAAAAGGAAAAATTTATTCCTAATCAGGAAGACATATACATTAACATGATTACAACTATTAGGGTGTGTTAGTGCCTCACATAGAATATAATATCTTGACAATGAATATGTATTGAAATCATTTTAATTCTTGGAATAGTGTAGTGTGTTAGTGGAATTGTATTATTTGGGATTTGCGGATGTTAAGATTTTGATGTGGATGGTTGTGTGGAAATGTAATGGATTGTGGATGGTACCAGATGTTTTGGTGTCATTCCCAATGAGAAATTATGATGAGCTTATGTCGAGATGTGGTTATGAGCAATGTTTTGTGGGTATATTAGTTTAATTGCTTTTATAGTGAGAGTGTTGAGATTCAATGTTATATTTATGTGATATCTTACAAGATGGTTGTCCAGAAAAAATTTCACTCGGGTTTTTTTAAATCTTGTAGAATAGAATAATTTTATAAGTATCTGAGTTAATGATCCATGCCTTGTTGGCCCATTAATATGATTTTTTAATGGTTTGAGGTTTATATGATGAGGTCTATGAATGTTTTGTAGAAGTTTTAGGTGCAAAAAATCTACATAGTATGTTATCCTTATGAATGGGGGATTCCCGATATGAGTTATTGATTCATGGATTGTGAAGCAGGTGAATTCCTGGCATCTGAAAATGGAAGTCATAATGTGTATTAATTTGAGCTGAGGAAAGGTATTTTTCATTTAAAAATGTAGATATAATGGATTGAAAACCTTTAATGGATTCATTTCTTGTAATACATGACCCCAATGGAATTCAGGAAGAGAATATTTAATTCACAATGTGAGAGAGGTTAGTTCTAGGTTGTTTATAACTGCTGATCAACATAATTTCTTCTCTTTCCATAGGTATTTTCCTTAGTTGTGGTAGTAAATGTAGGCATATTGGGGAGATCATCATGTCCTTCTTCACTTGAATTGATATTTTTTTCTCATGGTTGGGTTTTAGAAATTAGTGGTGAGTTTTTCTCTCATTTCTTTTTCTTTCCCTCCCCTTTATTTTGGGAGTTTTCTAAGATAATAATATATTGATTTGAGGTGTCATTGGAGTGATTTTTGATGATCCCATTGTGTTGTATATGTTTATCCATCAGTTTATTCTGCTATTTTGGTTTTTAGGTAGTTTCTTCTTTTATCTATAGTGTGAAATGTTATTAGAAATTATTTTTAGGTGGGGGATCTTTGTTCTAACCTGTTTCTATTCTATGTGTGTAATTGGTATTCTTTTTCTGATTTCCATTAGGTGGATATTTTTCAAAATAATTATAATAAATTTCCATAATCGAAATTTTTTGGTATTGGGAGATATTGCATGTTTTGAATACTTCAAATATTTTTTCTAATTATATTATTCAGTGAATATGCCTTGCTAAATATAATGGTTTTAGGAACCCTGTTTATGTTGTATCTAATTTTTTGTGATGACCCTTGATATATTATTGTATGATATCTCCATAAATAAAAGGAAAATAATATATTCATGGATAATTAAATTGTTGGTAATATATTTTGTATGTGTGATAATACCCATGATAATAAAGAAATATTGAAATGGAATCCTTTTAATAAATTTTGGAAGGTAATACGTGTTAATATTTCATGTTGGTGTTCTTGTTGTATTATCCTATTTGGTTTTTGTTGGTCTATGGTGATAGATGTGACCAACTAGAATCTATGATGGGTGATGATATAGTTTGGTTGTTGGTTTAAATGTATAAATTGTGGGATGTTTTTCAATGGTGGTGCTTAATAGTGGTGTGGTTCCATGTATAGGCATCATGGGTTGAGGACTTGTTATATAATGTTGTGCACTATTGTGATGTACACATTAGTTTTTTGTCTGTTCATTATTGTGTAGATGTTTTTATGAGTGGTGTGTGTCTAAATATTTATTGGTTGATGTTGTTTGGTGATGATGGTGGTTGTAGTGATGTTTTTATGGTTCTTGTGAGATTGTAAAGCTTTTATTTGGTGGTTTTTTAAGTTACCAAGTTAGACAGGGAATTATTCGAGATGATAAAACAAAAAAAATTATAAATATAAATTAGATGGTATGGAAATGTTTGTGTTATAAATGCTCTAATTATTTAATGTAAAAATAAGTGGAATGTGTAAATGTAAATGAAGTGTTTTAGAAAAGAAGGTAGTTCTGAATAGGTATGTGAAATTATAATATTTTGTGTGGATTGTGTGGAGGTGTTGTTGTGTGTTTCATATATTATTGGAAGCAGTTGTGATTGTTGACATGTGTTATGGTGGTGGTGACATATTGTGAACTAGTTAATATGATGGAACCCATAGGTTGGGTATTGTGTGATATAAATATATAATGCATAATATTTTATTTCAATATGTTCCCCAACCAAGTTATATATCCTTACCAACACTATAAGAATCAAGGTTCTGGGTGTTTCTCCAGCATCTATGTTGGTGGTGATTTGAATGGATGGATACCCCATAATCCCTACTCTTCCATCAGTAGTTATGGAATATTTTAATTTAAATGGTATGTAGTTTAATGGCCTAGGAGATTTCGGTATGGATGAATTGTGGTGTGGTAGTTACTTGATGTGATATGTGGTGGGGGAAACATATTGTAGGAGGTGTGAACATGGTTGATGTCCTTCATGTTCGTGATATTTAATTTCTATAAATATGAAATGAGTTTTGATATCCTAGGTTCCTTTCAGATAGATATGGTGTGTTGGTTAATTATTTTATCATTGCATACGAGACCTTGTGAGGTTGGGTAAGGTAAGGATTCATCATAAGCCACATCATAGATGGCCCTTGTTTCTTCGATCTTATATGATGAGATTTCATTGTGATGTGTATGTATGAAAGCTATGAGATCACTTGAAATTCAACATTGGGGTGTGATAGTTGAATGATAGTGAGGATATGGATGCGGGGAACATTTCATTCTTAAGATTTCATTGTTATACTACAATCATAGGTGCATGATTTGGTGAGTGAGAAATAGTGGTGCTGGGATAGTTTGTTAACCTATTTTGGTTTCTGTTGCATCTATTATTTGTCACATATCTATTAGAATTATTTTTTCAAATGCTTAGTTGAGAACATTGTTATGTCCGTACTCAGCATACATGTATGATAACCCTTTTTATATAAAATAATTTTCAGTATTTTAGGCGGACTTTGGGTACCTAGCTAGAAATTTCGACATTTGGTTTGGTGCTTCAGTTGTACCTCCTCTATAGGCCTATCTAATGGTATATTTATAGTGCTTTATTTATTCATTTTTCCTTTATACATGTTTTACGTGATGTATTATTTTTTATTTTATATTAACCACTGGATTGATATTGTGGGGTTTTACCCTATCTCTCAATAGTATTTTATTATAGTGTAATTCCTCCTGTATGTGTTATGTTTTTATACCCTTGGTCCTAGTTTCCATCCCTTGTAATACTAGAGGAGGGACTCATGATTCATTGTAAATCGTCTTATATTGGGTTAACTTTGGAGGGAGGGATCATGATAGAGCGGTATCAATGTTTTTTTAGTGATTTTATGATGCTTGGAGTTGGGAGTAATGATTATTTCATGGTATGGTGGGTAAATAGTGTCGTTTGAACTTGTTGGAGTCATAAGATATATATACCATCTTCATGATAGGATATTAAGGCCCAGATGATCCATTGAATGGATTCTTTGATTACGTAATGACCAAGTGAGGTGAACCTATTTGTTGTGTAGATAACTATGAGAGGTACATGTTTCATCATTTATTGTGTTAATGTTGATTATTTTTTTGGGAAAATAAATTAAATTAAATTAATAAAAATGTGATACAATTCCTTTCTACTAGGCATTTGGTGTTCTCCATGCCTTTTATGAGTGGAACATGTTTTTCGTCTGTGATTTAATCAATTATTTTATGTGAAATAGGATGATATATGTGCTCATTGGATGTTTGATATAACCAAGGAGTATTAGTATTATTAGTGTCCCATGTTTTCTTATCAGTTGTAGAGTTTGGGTTTGTGTGAAGGGAATATATCAGATCTAAATATAGAGTGTTGGCTAGAAGAGAATGAGAATAATATTCATTTAATATGAATGCAAGTGCGTTTTGGTTCCACTCAAATTTATTCACCATATGGTATATACATTTCATTGGTGGTTGATGTTTCTTAGTTATAAAAATTTGTAGCTGTGTTTGAGCATGAATATCAAACGGTGTTTTGAGAATTGTTGCTATATTCTATATTGAGGGAATCCAATGGGTTTGAGATGATCTCTTATATTTAGGGGAGTTCTAATGTTTGATATCTTGGTATCAAGTCAATGGATTTTATTCACTTTTCTACAAGTTTTTTTTTTCAAAAGTGGAATCCTATGATTATTTCTTAAAATGTGATTCAAACCTAGTTATTTGGAATACATTCCCAATGTTTACACTACCTACATATCTAGTGGTGAAAAATAAAGGAGAGTATATTGAGTGAATTCATTTCATGGATGATGATCCTCAATAAAGTGGATAGAATGTAGTGTTGAGGTTTGAGGCATCATGTAGTGGGTCACATTATTTATGATATTTGGGTTCTGGCTAGTACAACAGTAATAATGGAAGATCACATTCCATTATTCTAGGGTAGGTGGATCTCGGGATCCTAGAACATGTGTTTTTTTGATATTCATATAGATGATTTGGGAATCTTCGGGCATAGTCTTCGAGTACATAGGGAGGCTAGTATTAAGTGGGTTGGTACTGCCCTTTTTGGAAGCATCTGTAGTCTCCTCCTAAGTAGTATCAGCAGTGAGGACTATGAGATTTTTCTTAGAAACCTAGAGAATGCAGAGTTGGTATTGGGAATCATTTTTAAAAACCTTGTTCATTGGGACCTGGTATAGAGTGTGTTCAGAGAGGCCTAAAAGGAAGATAAACATGATATGGTAATTGATATATGCACATGCTAGAGGTGGAAGAGATTGGTGAACTAGGGTTCATTCATGGTATGATTAGCTTGTTGTCTACCCTTGTCTATGAATAGTTTGAGTCAGTATCCTCACACTAAATTTTCCTCCCACTTAATTTATTTATTTGACAATATACATGGAGGGCCTTTTAGTTACCATAATGTTATCCCAGATGGTTTGATGAAATTATTCCATCATTAATGTGTGTCGTGGATGTATAATAGTGATAGGGAAACACTAGTTGGTGGGATATTTTTTATTATTGTATATGTATCCATATGATGTTATCATTTTCATTTATTTTCTACATTCAATTAATAATGTAATAAATCTTTCTAGAGGAGAGTTTGGGTTTCTGATGTGGAGAGCCAGTGAGTGGATTTTGTTGGTGAGTGTGGCTATGAGATGGTTGGTTGTAAAGTGGATTATATTTAATTGGTTGGAGGAGAAATTGGTGAGTGTTTAGGTTGGATATGACCCTAGGGATGTGAATGTTTTCTTGACATATTCACAAGTTAATTTATGATACAAAACCCTCTATGTGAAGTGGATTTTGAGATTGGGATGCATCCTAGAATGTCTGTAATTTCAATAGTTTTCTATTAGATGGTTCCTATGGTGTTGTGATAGTTGAGGACATAGGTGTATGACCGGGTGTCGAGGGGTTTCATCTAATATAGATTGTTAAAATAGGGTGTTCAGGATTTTTTCATGAAGGGAGATTTTAGTCTATGGTTTCTAATAGACTAGCATAGGTTAACTTAGATATGGAAAAATAAAAATTACCCTCTTCCATGGAAAGAAATTATTTTCACCCTGTTAATATTATCTAGTGGTTTTTCAATGATAGCTATGAGTACTCGATAATAGTATTTCTGGGTGATGGATAATGATATCTGAAGATATTATTAAGGTGAATGTATGGCCATATGGATTTTTTTCATTCCCTTATGTGTTAAAAATCAAACTAATTGTGATCATCGGGTTTATTAACATCAGGTTTTGTGAGTTTATAGACTGGTAAATCAACATATTCATTAATGATATCTTGGTATTATTGATGTTATAAGAGGAAAATTTCTACAATATTATATTAATTTTTCAGGTCCATCAACATAATATACTATATATAATGTGTTCCAAGTGTGAGTTATATATACAAAAGTTTTATTTACTAGTATATGTGGTGTCTCAGTAGTGTTTGAAAGTTGACTCATCAATGGTCAAAATTTAATTTTTCTTATGGAGAACCCTAGAATAGAGTGAAGTGTTATAGTTTTATTCATCTCATAGGATATTATAAATTCCTAGTAGTATCAAATTACTCGATGATGAGGTTATCCAGTGCTCGAGTGATTTGGTTTTGGAGGAGGGTGTGTTGATTAGGAAAATATGTTATGCATCCCATATGGGATCCAGATGCATGTGGATACAGTAGAGAGAAGTGATCTCTTATAGGACTTGAATGTTACAAAAACATGAAAATATATATTCCACCAATTATATATACATATAATGTGTTCTTTTATCCAACTCTATGAAAGAATTACATTTTGGGTTATCTCATTACGGTTTTCATAGCCCACAATATCCTGACATATGTCTCCTCCAAGAGGGATTGGAATTTGTGCCAATATCGGTGGATTAAGTTTCATCTAGGATATTATTTTGAGATCTCCTACACACTAGGATGGTTAATATTGTTATCAATTCATTGACTTAAATGTTTTAAGGATATTTTGTTTAGGATTCTAATGATGTATGTAATGAGATGTAGGAGAATAAAATGATGTATATTGACATTTTAGAGTGAATTGGAGGTTTGTATCTTTATTAGATGATATTAATGTAATCTTTGATTCCATAGGTTGAGGTGTATCCATAAGGAAATTTAGAGGTAGAGGTGATTTGTGATTGTGTTTTCTAAGGTGATTCCCCTTAGGGATAATCACAGGATGTGGAGAAATGGATGTATGTTCATTGGAAGATGTTCATTTTTAAGCAATATATGATGGTGTTATCTTTTAATATCACAATTCACCTTTATCAATACAACCTACTATGAAAAATATTTTTTTTCTGAAGGAAAAAATATTGTAGGCTATGGTTTAAATGGTCAGTGATTGATTTTGTGAATGTGTCTAGTTTTTCAATATTTTAAAGCAGAGCACCATGTTCCTGGGTGATTATTGTAGTCATTTGATATTATCAATTAGAAAATGGGGAAATTTTTTTATGGAATTAATCATATGGATACCACAAGATCATGGTGTTTTTGTTGGTTATTGGGTGATTGTGTACGAGTTGATGAATTTAGATTAGTTCCATGTGATTTTTGAGTTGAGTTACATATATGTTTTGGTGATTTGGTAATGGGAAGATGTGGTTAATGAGAACCTTTATCTTTGAATAGAATCATCATTTTACCTTATGTGACTGGAAGGTATTTCTATATTCCATCGGCTATTTTATACACATTAAAACTACATTAAAACCTCAGAAAGATGGTAAAATGGATTGGACCATCCAAACTCTACAGGATATGTTTATATCTTACATCTTGGACGTTGGAAGATCATGGGTAAGCAATTTTATTTTTGTCAAGTTTTTATTCGACAAAAAATATCACTCATCAATTTTCATGGATAAATTTTTTTGGTTTTATAGATGAATGTTTCATTCTATGATGTGCAGAATAGTGGTTGGTTAGTTTGATATTTTTGTTCCTGATGGGGTGTAGAGAATGATTGAGAATATATAGTTTGTTATAGAGTGGATTAGTTCAATAAAAAAGGATATATGGCCTTTTCTTATTTTAGTCTGGTGTCATGGACTTCAATGAGGGATACCATGTGTTCTTGAGCGTCTTTCATCGAAGTGGGTTGTGGATTTTTGGTATGTGGAATAAGATTCTCCTCAATTTGTGGGATACTTTGGGTTTCTGGGTTGATCTGGAGAGACAACATATCATTTTGTGTTTAGACCATTGTTAGATAGGATAGAAGACATCTTCCACATGTCACAAATTCTTTGGTATGTTCATTTTGAATACCACGTCATTGAAAAGGGTGTGTTAGATATCGAAGATGATGTGACATGTGTGGAAAAACTATTAGATATCTAAAATAATCTAGGGAATGTAATGCAATAAAATATCATTCTTTTGATTCTTGTATTGATGATGCATGATGTCATGTAGGAGAGTACATGAGGGTAATATTCCAAGATTCATTCCCAGTACCCATAGTTGGTCTATTTTTTTATTATCTCTGGTTTTTTATGATGTGATGATAGATCTTGTTTTTTTTATTAGGTGGTATATTTACATTGATGTGTAATGAGTGATATGTTATAATTTATCCAACATATGATATAGGTAAAAGCTAATTCAAAATCAAGGAATGTTATACTTTTAAATGATTAAAACAATCAGGGTGAGTCGTGCTACCCAAAGGGGATAATTCAGGAAATGGAAGGTGGAATTCTCTAACATTGGTACTCAGGGATGTGTTATGTGATTGATGTTATAGTTTTTTAGTTTGGGCTATCTATAGTTCTATATGTTTATGTGGATGGTGGTATGGAAATGTAGTGGTTTATGGTTTGTGCCATATTATTAGGTTAAATTCATAGTGAGAGGTAGTAATGAGAAAATTTCATGATGAGGTTCCAGGTGATGATTCATTAGACTTTTGTTTTGGATTATTTTTTTGGCGATAGTGCTGATACGTAAAAAATCATTGAGAGGTGTCTCATGGGGTTTTTTTGGAACACTTTACTATTTTGTTCTTGTTTTTTATTCTCAATTAATATACACATTTTAGTGGTATAAAATGTAACCTTCCATTTAGTTTCAACCAATTGGTGTTCCAATTTCATTAATGGAGGAGTTTTAGAGGTGGTTTGATGAGTATCAATAGATGTTGGAGTTACATAAATGATGCAGTGTGAAATTCATGTTGTGAATGTGTGATTCAAGAGAAGAGTTGGTGATTGTAGTATTTTGATGTAAGAGAATTCATGGATTGTGTACATCTTTGGAGGTGTCCACGAAAAATATTCACATCATAAAAATGGAATTCACCAAATGTATTAATTAGAGATGAGGTGAAATATTTTTCAGTAAAAACCAATTATAAAAGGGATTCATAGCCTAAAATGGTTTTTCTTATTTTATTCTGTGATCCATGTGGAATTCAAAACATGAATATATAATTAATTATTTTAATGGGGATTTATCAAGGTTGTTTGTAACCCATTATCGATTAAAATCTATTCTTAGTCGGATGATCATTCTACCTATTTTAGGAATATCCCTAGTCATTTGGGAGGTATTAAATCCCTTATTCCCATTATCCAATTATTGGATTATTTTTGTTGGTTGATGAAAATTTATGGTGATCACATCTACATTTTCTTGTGTTTTCCCTCACTCTTGTTTTGGGAACCCACTATGAAAATGATGGTTTGGTCGGAGGTATGCACGCGACTCATTTTTTTGATCCCTTAAAGTGATGTAGTATGATTCATGAGTTTCAATTGTGTTTGTGGGTTTTGAGCTGTTTCTTCTTCACCATATATTGCACAACGAGATCATCATACTTATTTGTTGTAGGATATCCTTATTGTAACCTTTTTTATGCTATGTGGTATTTTCAAGATTTTTTTATTTCTATTAGATATATTGTATGGGTTGTAATAATAAATATAATAAATTATCGTAATTGAAATTATTTTCAGTTGAATAGATATCATATGTTATTATGGATTTGATATATATTCTAATGATATTATTACAATAAGATGACTTATTGAACATAAAGATAGATGGGATCATTTTTTGCATTGTATTTAATATGTTTTTATGACCCATTTTGTGCTATTATGTGATATCACCCAAAATAAATGGTAAACAATTTATATTTGTAAAATGGATTTGTTTCCTATTGAATATGGTAGTGTGGTAATACCCATTCTAATAAATTTTTAATGAAGTGAATTCCCTTGAAGAGATTATGGAAGCTAATATGTGATGATGTTTTGTATTAGTGTGCCTATTGTATTGACATATGGGGATAATGGTATTGTACATTAATTGTGATAACCAAATGGGCTATGTGGTGTGTGGAGCTATGATGAGATGGTCGGTTGGAAAAAAATATAATGTGGGAATTTGTGAGATAATTATTTTGTGTGGTGTTTTTATTCAATGTGGAAACATTTTTTGATGAGTGTGTGGTATAAAATGATGTGCACAATGCTTGTGATGTGAAAAATTGTGGTTTTTAGTGGTTTTTGTTGTATATTTATTATTATGTGTGGATTTTGTGGAATTTTTTAACAGTTTATGTGATATGGTGATGATGGTAGTTATGTTTTTGTGGTGATGGTTTTTGTGAGATGGGTGACTTTTTGTGTGGTGGTTATGTTAGTTTCTTTCTAATACATGGAATAAATCTAGATTATATGATGAAACAAATTAGGATGGAAAATAAATGATATGGTATTGAAATGTTAATTTAGTAAATGGATTAATTAATTAATAACAAAATTAATGTATTGTGTAAATGTGGATGAAGGGGTATAGTGGTTAAAGTTAGTGGTGCGATTTTATGGGAATGTGGAAAATGTTGTGTGGATTTAGTGGTGGTTGTGTGTTGCATATAGTGGTGATATAGGTTGTTAATATTGATGGGTGGTATGGTGGTGGTGATGTGGTTTTATCTAGTGTAGTTTTTGGGAACTAATAGGATGGTTTTTTTCTATATATATATATTGTATTTTATCTTATTTATATATGGAACCCACTTATGATACAAAACCTTATCAATGATGGATTCTTTTGTGTTTTGAATGCTTTCCCTAACATCTATGATAATGGTAATATAGATGGATGTCTACCCCTCCTTCATTATCTACCTTCAAAAGAGATGAACAAAGTGTATTTGGGAGATATGTGTTATGATAGACTAGGTTTCAAGATGATGGATGATCTGTGACGAGTTAGCGCTATGATGTTGGTCATGTGAGGTAGAATGAGGGTAGGAGGTTGATGTCTTCCAAATTTCTGACACCCTACTGCTTTGGTTATGTGTTGAGATGTAATACCCCATGTTTTTTATGGAACGACATTTTGAGTTCATAAATGAAAGTAGATTATGATGATATACCCTGTTATTGTGGGGTATGTAGGGAGGCATTCCAAACCACATAAGACAAGGATCATTTTTTATCATGTGATATTTGATTCATTGTGGTTTGGATATAATATGTTTGGAAGGGATGTGATGAAAGGTGGTTCTACATTGGGGCATGAGAATGGAAAATCAGTGGGTCAATGATAGTAGGGAATATTTAGTTGTTATAATCTTGATTCTACAATACTTTTTCCAATGTTTTATTTGGTTAGTGACTAATGGTGAGTTTGTGATGGTTACTTGACCTCTCTAGGTTCATATCGATTACAGTATTTGTTAACTTATGCATTAGTATGATCTATTCACACGTGAACATGTGACTATTATTATGTCCCCGTTGAGTATACATGTAAGCTCAACCTATATATATAAATATATATTCATATTTCTTGTAGGGGTCTGGGAATAGATCAGGACATTGATAGCTTGGGTATAAAGGTGATATTGTGTCACTACCATACACATTTCATTTTCAATATTTAGAGAATTTTATTTATATTTGTTTACATTATATATGCATTCCAGGGTGGTTTTGTCTTTTACTTTATTTTATATGATATTATTTTTTGTTTTTTATCCAATATCACGATCCATTTTTATTACATAGGACATTGTATCCCAAATATATGAGATTATTATAACATTGGTGCTATTCGACAACCGTGGACTTACTAGAGGAGGGAATTTATAGTCATTAGATATATTTCTTCATTATGGATTCATCGGATGGAGGGGGTGTGCCACTATTATATCTATAATAAATTATATTCCATTGTTTCTCTCTCTCTCTCTATCCAATGTACCTACCACAATCTGACGTAACATCATATAAATGTAACCTCATTTATGCAAAAATCTATAATAATGTCTACATGAACATCCCTCATATTGGTTAAATCATTAATTTATTTTCCATAATTCACTGTTGTGCCCAAATAATTCTTGTTTCTATTATTTGATTTTAAAATAGCCACATTATATGTGAATTATTCTATCTCTATTCTAAATACCACTTTTATCCAAAAATATATATATAAAAATTCTCAATGTTTATGGGCAATCTCTCTATCTGAATCATACTATAAGTAAACTTGAAAATGAATTGTTTCATTATTATAAATTAGTAATTCCATAAAAATGATGATATTCAATTAATGGGTTTAATAATTGAACAAAAAAATTACACATTACATAATCCATACAATGTATATATCCATCAATCAATATTTCACATAAATATGTTGTCAGTGGATGGGATGGGTTAAAGGTTTGGGTTGATTAGAAATTGGCAGTTTCTAGTTGTTTGTATATTCTCATGAGATGGAAATATATTTTCCTTCACCATTTTTTCATAAATATGGAAGATATTGTATTATGAATGTATTGGTTTTTTAAAAAACCGAACCAGGAATTTGAAAAATTATCCTTCAATGAAAAAAAAAATTAATAACACATATGAAGGGGAAAATTTTTGAGTATGATCAATTAAGGTAAAACTAGGGAGGATATATTGTTTTACTGAAAATGGATGGTTTCACTTGAAATATGAAAACATAATCTCATAGGAAAGGCGAAGATAATAATTTTTTTCCATTTATTGCCTCATTTTGGAATCCATAATGGAATGAAGTAATAGACGATAAAGTTTTATTTTTATTTAATACATGTTTTACGTTATTATGAAAAAAAATTGTCTATGTAATGTCATTTTTTCAATTTGGATGTTACTGCCCATTCAGAAGAAAAATTTCCATTGTGGTTATCCCTCATTATTTTTCAAATAGATCTTGTAATCATGTTATGATTCCTATAATGAAGCAATTATAACACACAACATATCTGTCACAGAGTCGATATGTATAAGAGTAGAGGACATAAATATTTATGTACCAGATTTTTATTGGAAAGATGGATTTTATGTATCAGGAAATACATATGGTATATAGGATGTGGGTGATCTAATCATATAACCAGAGAACCATCAAAATTTATAACATAAAATATATGTGATGGACATAGTCATTAATTTGGATATAATTCCAATGGTAATGTAAAACATTTTTCTAAAATTGATATTTATAATTCTACATTTATTTAAAATGTTTTCTAATTCAATAGGTTCAGATAAAATTTAATTATTATATCTAAATTACGTTATGATAGAATGAAAGTTACATTAACAAAATATTACAATTTAGTCTTTTGAGATTATTATACATTGTTTAATTCCAATCTTATGAAACGTATTTATTCTCATGATTTTGTTGAATTAATAATTCCACATGATATATTAATGAATGTCTTCCAGAAAGAAACATTTATTTTATGTTTGAGATTTATTTATTTTATTTTTATAATGTACAATAATCACTCAAATCAAGAATGTGAACTAAAGTCACCTACTATTAAGAAATAATAAATTTATATTTGTGATGCTTTCATGAATGGGGAAGAATATATATTTTAATCTAGATCTATCAATTCAATAAGTACTCAATTATATTTATGACTAGAATATCTGGATTTAATTATTCCAGATCATATTTATTACCTTGGAGTAATGAAGTATAATTTAGTAATTGTTTAAGATTATAATAAATTTACATGTGTTTATATTCCTTCACAAAAATGGTCACAATATCCATATTTAATTCAATTTATTATTTAGTTCAAAATTAAAATATCACCATGATTATTTCAATTCATAGTGATAAATAATGAGAAATTCTTAATTTTGATTTTGATTTTTTTTAAAATAATCTATGTTCTCGTAATGTTTTATCTCCATGGATATCAAAAAAATTGTGTTCTAGGATGAAAATATTGAACTCCCGTTAAAATTGATAGATGTAAGATAAGTTAATATAATTTTATGTGACATATATTTGATTAAATCCATTTTTTCTTATTTTTATATTTTAAATAAAATTATTTAATGATCCCTGTTGATGGAAAGTCATAATTAATTGTTTAAATTAAAAAAATGATATTTTTTCTTATCTTAATGATTTTGGATCTAATGTTTTTATTTTAAATTTGAAGCATAATTTAGGTAACTTTTATAAAACCATAATAAAGGTATTTTTCTCTACTCAAACAATAATACTATATCTTAGAGTTTCTTCTATAAAAGAATTATGGGTTATGAAAACTCTATTCATGTTATTTTTTATGAAAATAACTAAAAATAGAATTATTATTTAGATTTTTTAATGATGAATTTAGTGATTTTAATTTTTGTGACGAAAATATTCATGATGATGATGAATAAAATAGGGTTGATACATATTCTCAACAAAATTAAACATCATGTAATATTCATAGAGATGATGAATTTGAATATTTTGATGGTAAATCTGATTCTTCAATGAAAACAATAAATTTTGTTGTGAATTTTCATCCTAGTTATTCTTTTATTTATGATTTTATTCCTAATAATGTTAATCATTATTCAAATTATATTAATTGGATTAGAACTATACTTGTTTACCTTAATAAATTTTCTACTAATATTTTTTTTATTTAGTTGACCCCCATAGAAATTATTTTTATTGGATGAAAATGGCTTTGTAAAAATAAGATTGATAAATATGGATAAGTTATTACGAATAAGGATAGACTTATTTAACCAAGTTATTATAAAATAGAAGGTGTCTATTTTGATTATTGTTTTATGCATACATCTAGAATTGAATCTATTTGAATTTTTTTATAATTTTAATTTTTTTATGGTTTGAATTTCAATAAAGTTGTTTAGAAATATTTTTATTTTTATTTTATTTATGAAAATGTAAAATAACTCTCCCCCCTAGTTTTGAAAATGATAAATTTTGTTTATCTTATTTTTATGTTAATAAAATAATTATATGTTTATTAGAAATAAAAATCTTCTTGATATAATAGAATTATGTATTTTTGTAGGAAAATTATTTTACTAAAGGTAATGCATATCATAAATTATTTACTAAAAGGATGTAATAAGGTATT
Source organism: Viscum album (assembly GCA_963277665.1). Taxonomy (NCBI): domain Eukaryota; kingdom Viridiplantae; phylum Streptophyta; class Magnoliopsida; order Santalales; family Viscaceae; genus Viscum; species Viscum album. Next base: position 572,106,718 of record OY728161.1, on the reverse strand, counting down.
TTAAATGTTTAAATATTATTTGGTGGTGTTGTTTTTATGTCTCAAAAAGATTTTATTTGTAATGTGTGTAATAAATTAATTGAAATTTAGTTTTATATGAGTCAAATTGAAGAATAAAAAGTTTTTCTAGGGATTCAAGTGTTTTTCTTAAAATATTATTTAAATTTTTATAAATATCTATCTATTATTATGATTTTTTCAATTATTATGTTCTTGATTATTGTAAATATTATAAAATACCCCGGATTATTAGTTTTGATTTCAATTTTGTCCACTTTGGAAAATTCTTTGATTGAAAATTTTATAGGGCAATGATTGGTAATTTATTATATTTCACTAGTTATGGACCTAGTATAATATTTAGTGTCTATTTATTTTCTATATTGTAATATATTTTTATGTAATATCTCTAATATTTTTCAAAATTATTAATACATATGTTAAAGAAACAATTATTTCTAGATTTTTTTATTCAAAAAAAAATGTATTTCTAATTTAATTACTTATCCTGAAATGATGTGTGGTGGATAAATATTTGATAGAAAATTTTTTGTATATCTGTGTCGGTTTTGTGGTAAGAATTTCATTTAAAGGAGTTTAAAATAAGAAACAACTATTGGTTTTTCAATTTTTAAAAATGAGAGTTTTTCTACGGTATCATACTTCCCTCAATCATTATGGATTAAACCAACTGTATGATTTCATTATTGATATATAAAATATAGTTATTTCTTATGAAAATTCATCTGGTATTAAATTCTCAAATAACCCTTAAATTCATTATAAAATTAATCATAATAACATGAATTTTCATTTTATTAGAAACTATGTTAATAATGGAGAAATTGTTTTAGAATGTGTTCCTATAGAAATTAAAATCAATGATATATTTACTAAACAAATAAATTATACTATATTTAATAATATTATGATTGAACATGGTATTTTATATAAAATATTTTATTTACCATGTATTTAATTTTTTAAAAACATATTTTTATATCTTTGCATATGTGTACATTGCTTTTATATTAATTTATGTATGGGATATTGACACATTTAATAATTTTTTCATTTACTATGTTTTAATACAATGTGTTTAAGGGAGAGAGTTTTTGTTCTACAAAAATTTAACTTTGTTAGGTAATGAAAATGATTTTTTATTTTATTACATTTTTTTTAAATCTGTATTGGTTTTTTTTTTAATTTCAAAAATATGTGATTGTTTGAAATTTCATAAAAAACATTATTCAATTTGTAATTTAAAAAAAAATTATGTTATTATGGGACCTTGTTAGTTTTGAGTTTTTTCAAAACACTTTTTAAATTATTTTTAAATAATTAAAAATCACATGATTGCTTATAATTATTATTGATGGGTAATTTTTATTGTAATTTATTCTTATATAAAGGGTAATTATAATTTCCCATTGTATTTTTATCTCACATTCCATAAAATTTATTCATCCATATAGTATATAAATATATTGTTTTTTATGAGTCATATCAAACATAAAGAGTAAAATCATGCAATCATGAGTATTGTTTCATCCTCCATACTGGCTAACAAGGATGATATATTTGATCATGTGACTGCCTCATGCAATAATGAATGATTTTGATCATGCATCCAACCCCTATTTCTACAATCAGTGAAGAAAAAAATTATCGAAAGGGATAGGTCTAGAAACGATAATATAGCGTATAGTGAAACATTGAATGTATTCATTTTCCATGAAGCATAAATTGTACACATAATCTGTGACAATTCAGGATTCTTTTGAAAACAAGTGAAATATTCATTTTATTCTATAAAATAATTCAATGGTAAAATATAATCTAATGTTGTGGTTTATATAACCAAGATAAAGTTATATTAAGATATAATCTTGGACATTATTTATTGTGATTGTATGTTTCATATTATGATTGTGGACCACTTGAATCCATTTACCATTACAGTGAGAAGTGATTGTGAATTATTTCCATTATGTATGAGTGTTTGATGTGACAACAAGATGTAACCTTGAATTTACTTTTCTTTGATTATGGACGTATTCTTATACCATAATATATATGGCATCTAATTATACTACCATGTCTAAATGATATTCTAAATTAGATACTAATACTTTATTATCTGGAAAAAAATTTATATGACATTATATTGGAATTTTTTTTTTACTACACATTTCATTAAAATTTTTTTTATTAATTTCTTTATTTTAAAATATTATTAATTATATAGATAGTGTTAAAAATTTTATTTGTTTATTTTAAAATTATTGTGAGACCATATTGATTTTTTAAATATTTTAATGAGAATACATATAGTCTATCTAAATATTTCTTGTTTATTTTTTATTTTATGTATCTATTGATTTTTTAACATAAAATGTTTTAATTACAAAGATATTTTATAGTGAATCGGATCTGTTTAATGATTATTTGGTTATTTCACATATTTAGATTCCATTAATAAAGATAGAAAACATGTTTGGGTGAATTTGGATTGAATAGGGCGTATGAATTATTATCTTACCAATTGTTACAAGGACCAGAAATGGAATGAATGGGGATTTTATAGTGAGATGACCAATTGGATTAATGTGACGACACCATGGAAAGGGTTTGTTGAAGGAGAAAATTGATGGGTCTTAAACATGGGAGATACCCAAATTTATGTCATGATCTCAATAGGATGTAGTGGCTTAGGTATGTATCTGGAGGGATGATGGAGGTTTGAATAAATTTTATGAAATGAATGTTATGGAACTTACATGAAGATAAAATTGTCAGGCTCAAACCCCTGGGAGTTTTCCTACGTGTCCCAACTTGTTAGGAATAAAAGACTATTTGGTTATTATTTTACATTGAGGAACCATAATATGTGATTAATTTGAGTGATATTCATAATGGGAACCTCTAGGAAATGAAACCTCCAGTTTAGGTCCTCATCCACTGAAGATATAGATCCACATGTTAAAGACCAAGAAGGAAGTGAGGGATGGGATTAAACCAAAGAGTGACCTCCTACATACCATTGAATATGATAGGGATATAATTCCATGTAGTTTAGTAATTGACTCATTGAACTTTGTCATACACATGGCCAAAGACCCGAAGATATGGTTGGTATTATGCATGTTTAGTGGTCAAAATGGATGGATCAGGACACCTCAGAGAAGTGGATCTAGAAGATGTTCCTCAAGATGTAAAGATTCCACATCATGGGGTTACACCATTATGAGGGATCACTAGAGTTTTACATTTTCTGGGATTAATCCTCAAGGTGACTTCATGTGTACACTTTTTAGAATATAGGGATCAAAACCTACGTAGATCATTTGTGGGGGCCATAGGGATTACACAAGGTTTACAGACCACATGGAGTCTCGATCACTATTATCCTTTTAACATCATGTGATTCATTCATTCTATTAGAAACAATATGTGATAGTATATCATACACTCTCATCATGGAAGATGCACAGTAAGGGATGTAGTAGGGCTTACACACTGAACCAGCCTATGGAGATGGATATTGTGCCATAATATATAAGGGTGGAATGAGGAGGATGTATTTCAATTCAAAGTGGATGGAATAACCTTGGAGGAAGGAAACATCTGATATTAGTTATACACATAATACCAAATCATGGTGGGTATCGAGGCTTATAAGGAGACTTCACGAGGCTCACATGATAAAAATACACTATGGGAAAGAGATGGTGTTTTAAAAATTAAGAAAGAAAAGGCTTCCTAGTCCAATCCAATATATCATCCTCTTAGGACTTCAACGCAACTGGAAATCATAGTTTAGTGTATTGTGTTTGGTACATAGGATTCTAGGTAGTTTACCATCCTATAAATCGAACGATTATCAATAGATCCTCACTCATTGGACTTACTTGATCGGATCCCTTTAACCACTGGTTAAGTAATGAATTCAGTAATGGTAGGATATGAATGGAGGAGTAGTTTTCAATCAAGGTGTCAAAATTATCATATCTACCTGAAAAATAAATATATGTTAGCATATATATGTGTATAAGAATTAATTAGAGTGATATAACATGATACACCACACAAGGGACCCATAAATCACTATTTGCAGGCCTATAGGGCTGCATGGAAGAGGTGTGTGAATGATAGAGGTGATACATGAAAGAGGGTCTTGAACATGTTTATTTGGAATAATGGAAACCCATGGAGTCTATCAAAATAGATGAAAAAAATATTGGGGGCTTGATCACAAAAATGAAGGGTCTGTGTGAAAGATGAACTTCCCAAGGGGTAAGTCCTGCATGCATGAAGGGTATTTTGTGAGTGATTTCATTAGGAAAATATGAAATGGGAGTGTATCAATCCCTCATAGACCCATGAGAGGGATGAACCATGGGGTACCTATCATGCATGTCCTATACCTTCACATCATGACATGAATGCAGTTACAGAATGGTCCTTCTAGTTCTCATGAGAGAGACAGTTCAACTTTCGGAGAATTAAAATGAAAAAGGTGTGGATTTATTATATTTATAGTTGAAAAGTTCTATGGTATAATGTAATAAGTTTAGCGAGGAATAGGTTGAGTTATATTTCATTGGATATGTAAGACCATTGGGTGTGGATTTTTGTCTTCTCCATAGGTGTCCAATCTTACATATAGCTCTAAGGGCCATTTGTTGTGATGTCTATGTGAAAGATCACTTCTGACATCACATTGGGAATAGAATATCATTGTGTGGTTATTTTGGTCTTTTTTCTGCTGTCCATTCTAGTGCACATCCCCCTTAGTATTCTAAAAATTTTCAACTTTGGAAAAATATGACATTAAGTTTGTAAAATATGACTATTAGTGGCCTCAATCCAAATTTAGCTGGATCAAATTCTCCTCCTATGAATTTGAGATGATAGGGGATCAATGTTCTACATCTATTCCAAGAGAGAAGATGTCTGGAAATTACTTTAAATCCTGAAAAAGGAAGGAATCAATACATATGTAGTTCATTATGGTGACATGGAAGATGGACAGTGTTAGAGGGGTATCCTCTCAAACAAGAGAACCTTGTTTGTTACACATGTAAATATCATAATTACTAAGACCCAAAAAACAATAGTATATGGTCAAATAGTTTAGTCAGTGAGGGGTGGATATGTGAAGTGTGGTGTTTGGTGGCAACCTGACACAAATGATAACAAATGAGGTCCAAATCATGCCACATCATCCTGGGAATGAGACCTATACTGAGAGGGGAAATATTGTTTTCTAAATCTACCGTTGGGACCAAGGAAAATATTTATATCCATCACAATGTATCCTATAAAGGTCATAATCAATCCACACATTTTTCTTAAAGATGGGATGGTTGATGGCCACTACCAATTGGAAACACATTCTACGGTGAATACATTGTATTGTTGTGTGGGATACCATCCTATGGTCTAAGTGAAAATTTAATTGTTTAACATAATATGATACAGATGTGGGATATTCTAAATTTGACCATCATTAAATAATTATGATGTAAATCATTGTTTGTGGTCATAGAGGTTGGAAAAAAGGATGATACATTCAAAGTAAAATGTGTATTGAAGTTCCATGAAGTAAACTGGAGAGAGTAAGGACCAAGAAGAGGTCACACTACACCATAAATTCCATAATTAAAACCCATGTACAGTTTGAAATCATAAGTCTTTGACCTTACTTCCCAGTTTAACATCATGTTATTAGGATGAAAACATCTAGTGTAAATGTCATCAATTTTTGTTTATATGGTGTATTGGTTCGTCAATATGGTTGAAAACCCTACAAAGACACATAATCCCACATGATCCATGCTTGGTTTGAGAAAATATGGACAGAGTGAATTATTATGACATAGATATTCACAAAACAGAAAAATAGTGATTCCCATTTAAGGATGTGCAAAAATGATGTTCCACCTACTAAACATGCAATGGTTCATGATGGGGTAACACTGAGGATGTTGATGTTCTAATTGTAAAAAAGGATTTGGAAAAGGGATGTGAATCCCAGATTTCGATATTTCAGACAAAACGACGGTGGCATAATGATGGAAGAGAACAAATAAATTTTTTGAAACCAAGTATCTGTTTTTTAAAACCATGTATGGGAATAGAAAAATGAGGTACAAAAATTTAACATATTCTAAAAGTGGGACATGTCTAAACAATCCATCCAAAATCATTCATAGAATTTTCCTAGTATGGTAGGATATACATGATGAAAATCATCCATACTATTAGAGGAACCCTTAAGATGTGAAAGTTGATGGAGACTAAAATAAAGAGGTATGTGATTCATAGATAATGAATGAAATAATTTCCATGTAGAATCAAAAAATATGGTTCTTACGCCACAACACATCTGAGAACTTTACTGAGGAATTTCAGATAGAGGGTTCAAAACCCCTTATCAAGGTAATAATCCCTGATAGGCCCCTTGTATGGAGAATGGAAATAGGAAAATTAATAATTAAGTGGATGAGGTAAGAAAGGATTATTCCCACTCAGATGAGGGCATCAGGGTACTGTGTTTTTTATATTCATGCAACCGGGATGAAACAAAAGTTTTAGATCATGTCTAACATGGAGAATTGAAGTAATGTAGGTAAAAAGAAAATTTTCCTTTTATAGTTATGTAGAAAGTAACATTAATAGTATGAAACCTAATTTATAGTAGGACAATGATATGTAGTTTAACATCATGTGGGAGGATGAAAGATATCATAATTTAAGATCATAGAGGTCATCTATAAGTATAAAACTACTGACATAGGGGTGTGTAGGGTGGTACCATAAGGAAACATGACATAAATGATGACCATGGTGGTCTCAACATAGAACCACACACACTTAAGAAAAACATTGGCCATGGGGCCTCGAAGTAGAAATTTCAGTTCTGTGAATGGGCCCCTAGTCTAGACATGCGGTCTTCACTACGTATCTTGTGAGGAATGGGATCAAGCCACATGTATTTATTCAATTATATTCAGTTTATCATTGTGTGGTATCAATGAAAATAAATAGAATGGGATACCAAAGGAGTACATGGTTCATATATTAAAAACCTGACATGAATGTGGAAAAATGATTATCCATACCAAACCACATTCTCTGAAGAGAAACGTAGACCAATAGGCCATTAAAATTGGATGATTTGTGGATGGACCAGGTATGAAAGTTCTTAGTATTCATGTTTATCCCATAAGGATGATAATGAAGGAATACATAGTTCTTGGTGATCATGTAGTTTAAGGTCATGCCTGACATTTCTATGTCATTTAACGTCATGTGGGATATAGAAGATCATAGTTTATGGTCAAAAATATTAGACAATAAGGTTATTGGGTAGTTTATCATGATTCAAAATGCAACAATAGTTTATCATCATTCATGAAAAAATATCTTTATTAGGAAATGTACTACTTTTGGAACACATGATTAGCTGGAGGATTGATTCTATTGACATCCATGATGACCAATGTAATGCATCGTTGTGGTATGCATTGTGAATTATATTAGGTCCTTCCCATTTGGGGTCCAACATTAGTGGTTTTTCTGCCATGTATCATCGATGTACGTAGAGAAAATACATTGTCACCCTAATGGAAGGAGTGGAAAAGATCTATTTCTGAGTTTTCTACTTATCTTCTTATAAGGCCTATCCATATTTTGTAATGCCCAGATCCTATTCTCATCAGTGGGTTCCAATTCATATAGGCATACATATGCTACCCTATTTGACATTGGCTGATAGTTTACATCTATAAATACCGATGAAAAATGGATATCTATGTACATTTTGACCTCTATTTTATATTCCATGGAATATTTAGTCACATGGGTAGAAGTTTGAGTCATTATCTGATAATTCTAGAGATAATTGGGGGGATATTCGAGTCATCATTTCCTATTTTGGCCCACCATATCATACATAATATTAGGTATTGTCTTGTTGAATTCCTCAATCTATCCATTTTCATAAACATGGAAGATAGAAGTGTTTTTTATAACGTTCTTGTAGTACAATTTATTCAAATAAAATTCTCATTAATTGGTTACACTATCATTATGGAGAGCATGAGGGACTCCAAATTGATGAATGATATTGGAGTTTAAAATATCAAAGATGAAATCGTCCATGAATTCATTATGTAGAATCACAGATACCCACATGAATATGATTTCTATCATGGTCAAAATAAACATTCACTAATGAGATCTAAGTGGTTTATAAGGTCCCATGTCATTGAGTACACTGACCACAAAGGGAAAAGATACATTGTGGTGTGAAGGGGTTATAGCGGGTGATATATAAAATTTTGATTGATTTGACATGCGTAGAATCTCCTGGAAAACATGATGTAGTTATAGACTATGGTGGGAAAATATTACCCCAGTCCCCAAATCTAGTGAGAGTGTTTTGACTTGGGCTGATGGGCTTTATAAGACCAGACATGAACATCATGTCTATCCTGAGGTATCTTGTACCCCGAAATTAAAAGAAGTAAAATCCCATCAATCCCATGATTTCAGAGGATCTATTCAAGGATAAATCTGATCTGGAGGGTGAGATTTACTACATATCCTCGGATCTGGTTGTTCTAATCTCAGTCTGTTAGAAGATTTTCGTTCAAGATTTATTCAACAAAAGGAGTTGTCAATCAGAGGTGTATTCCCCTACTGTAGGGTGATTTAGAGTTCCTGATTCTGATGAATCAGTGGTAAGGTAATTTAACTACTAATTCTCATCATCGTCCATTGAGAAAGGAGAGATTATCCTTTGATGTGAGACATGGATAAATAGTTGTCTGTGTACAGGCATTGAAAAATATGTGTCCAGACAAGATAAGTCATCAACTACACCATTTGATGACTAGGGAAAATGAGTGGCCTGTAGTTGAGAATGTAACTAGACCATTATATTTATTCTATATTCTAACAAGGAAAAATGGACTAGATTGCTGATGATGTAGTCATCATTGATCTTATTTATAATTATATTGGGCTCCACCTTCACATGTAGGTAGGAAACATCAATCTCTATGTCCATATTTAATCTAGAGATGAGGGCCTGGTACTCCACCTTATTTTTGGTTCAACATTTTTTAAAACAAAAATTTATAAGTAAGGATAGCCAACGTAGGCGTAGTAGAGATGAGTCCAAGGTCTACAATGTTGATTCTGGGGTCGCTGAAAATTATACCAGTTGGGTGTCAGGATGACCTGTCAAAATTCATCTACTGATACAGCACCGTCTTATCAACTGATAAAATGGGATAATCTTGAAAATCAAGGTCCCTGGAATGCTCTTGTGGAACAATATGGGCGTCCACAATATCTGAGATCGCCTAACCATTTACTTATTATTATGAATTGAACCTGATGTTGAACTACTAAAGGATATCTTCCCACCAAGCTAGATGATCGGACAATATTGGTTGGTTTAGAATATATATTAGTGGATATTATCTTGACTCTATGTCAAGGAGCATGTGACTGAGATTGTAATAATTGTTATATATCTCTTCATTATTATTCTGTGTAAGATGTTTATTGACAGATCATTCCAGGGCGGCCACATAGGGGATAGATGGCTTGCCTAAAATAGGTGGAATTAGAACTAGAAGCTGCAGTATATACTGATTGATCTCCTCAAAAGTAGTCTGGCACTATTCATCCCACTTTTATATAAAACCATTATTCTTATTTTTGGAAAATGGACTACACATTAACACAATATTATATATGAATTGACATATATAGTCTATGTGTCTTGGAAATTCACGGCGCCCCTGAAGGTTTCTAGGAGTAGGTCTCTCACTGATAGTCTTGATCTTCACCGGGTCTATCTCAATGACTCTATATCTGAAAAATTTCTATAAAATTTCATAGAGGTAATTGTGAAGGTAAAAGTTAAGGTTTTTTATTATGATGGTAGGAGTGGAGGAATTTGAACACTTTCTTATGATTAGTGAGATGTTTTGGAAAAAAACATGATTTGAAAACTAGATCTTCCACATAGGTATCCACTAGCATCTCAAGGACCGTATTGAATATGAGTTACATAACACAATGATATGTGGCCCCTAAATTCTACAATTTTGAAGGAAATTTCCTGATTTTCGATGTTTCTCTATGGCACCCTAAAGGATGTAATATATTCATATTCCAAGGCCATATAGAACCTATTATTCCCAAAATATACATCCATGAAAGAGAGGACATGAAATCCAATAGTGGAATAAATAATAATCTCTATCACCAGAAGATGAATATAATCCTTTGGAATGTGAAAGTTGAGATCCCTGATATAAATGAAGAACCTGGCCTATCTATTCATATTCCTTGAAGCCATGATGTTGGACATCCATATTGTGTATCATACTTCCTCGATGAAGGTGTATTATATAATCTTCTCATCCTCGACCTCAACCATGGAACAATGAGAGGGGTGTATCTTCCTAGAAGCCTTCATGAATCAGCGATGAAATTACATGAGAGAAAGCAGGTGACTACTGACATGAGGATCGATTCACATAATTTCGTCATAACTCCATGCAAAAAAAATCTCAATGATTCTCCAGTAAATCACAATATACTAATGTTATTCATCAATGGTAGTTGTGCTGGTCATTATCAGCCTCAGGTTTTCCTTAGTATCGAGATTTACATATACTAGCACATTACAAATACTAGATACACCCTTTAAAATACAGTAGTAATGTATTCTATGTCTTCATCTTCATCTGAAATAGTTGGTCGAATAGGGGAGATGGTTCATCCAATATGAAATATTCAAAGCAAACATAGGTTACTACTTGAGTGTTGGTGGAATTATTACTGGGTGAATCTTGGACTACATAAAATATGGCCAAAAAGTTGTTTATTCAATCCCTTCATGCCTTTGGTTAAGGCTCCAACACATGATGATAAGAAATATATGATGTTTGGTTAGTCTATGTAGACATAGCCTGAAACAATAGCATAAGAATGTATGGAATTCAACAATTTCAATGTGGAGGAAATCTTGATACCAAAGCGTTTAAGGGGTTATTATATCTCCAGAGCATAGTGTGTATAGTAGTACAAGGTAATCATCAGTTCTTCCTTGTACCTGGAAAAAATGTCTTCAACTCATCTTAGAATAAACAAAGTACTTTCCCAAGTCTAGGGTAGTGGTCTCCAATTTATGAATCAGGATGATGAAAGAATCTTCCAATACATTCTATGGGTATGTCATAGTGGTGTTCTCAACCTCGTTGGTATGAACCCTCATGTCGATTCTATTGTAATAGTTAGAATCTAAATATAGGAATTTGAAATAGTAAAAGGGAGTTCAATCACCTTTGAGTATTCCCACTTGATCATTGAGGGAGTACTTAAGGCATTGGTGATAATCAGAGGGAACTATTTCATACAGATTGAGCTAAGAATACCCATCAGCGCATTTTAGGTAGTGTCCTATGATACGACCATGAATTAAATGTTTGAAAATAGGAAACTATTTCGGGGTTTTTTAAAAATCATCTGACATTGAGAATACACAGTCCTATCATAATATTTAATTTTCAGGTCTAAGGGACATAGATATTCTACAGATAGTTCTAGATATTGGAGTGTTTGGGACAGGATGAGAATGATCCCAAAACCTATGTCAAGTAGACGATGATGAACATCCACACAATGGAACTAGCTAGTGAAGTACATTGGGTTGTTGTGTCCCTATATGTTAGTTATATTATCATCACATGAGAATGATATAACGGTTGAGCATTATGATTGATGATCTTCCTCATCATGGATGGAATCTACTTCCACAACCTCAATTTTGAATTGTAGGGGTATTTTGAAATCTTCAACAAGGTCTTCACACATGGATTATAAAAGGGGAGGCCCTAGAGAATCAATATATTTATAGTAATGATGGTGAGATGATTAATTACATAAATCATCTTCTCTATGTATACATTTATATAGGAATATGGTATCTCTGTGTTAGTAGGCATGATGTGATTTGTTGGATGAAACATTCAATTCTATTTGATGATGGCTATGCCCATCAACATAGAAGATGAACCATGAAAACTATTACAAACTGACTATCAAATGACTACGGTCTGACCACAACTAGAGGTTACTGATCCTGGCGTGGTCGTACTGGCTCTACATTATCGAGTAATATGAATGATTATGACATCGATTATGATGTGAAATGATGGGAAGAATATTCTAGTTGATCTCTGCATTGAGCATGCTATCTGGTCCTGGTGGAAGACATGGAATGGCTAGAAAAAATTGTCAGATCATTCTAACAACTCAAATATCCTTGGCCTCTTCAGAGACATATTTCACTAGAGACCTCAGGTGGGCCTTCCAGATGTCTGTTAACATCTGGAACCATGTAAGGGCCTAAAAGTTTCAATATATTCACTATGGAATACTACATATCATCCCCTGAGGAATCCAAAAGCACTTGAAGAATTCAACTGGACCTTCCCATTTCCTCGGTCAGAAATCAGCCACAATTGTGGGATGGCATTGGTAGCAGTGGGGGTTGTTTCTTCCAATGTGTCATTATCCTCAAATCATTAGAAAATTAGATGGCAGAGACATGAATATAGAAGAGGCAGTGGTAAGTGAAACGATATCTTCACGAGGCATGAGCCGATTTAGTCATGCACAAATTAAACCATGGGTGAGAGAAACTGCTGCGAGGGCTAGAGAACCATCATACGTTAGAGACCCTCTATTGGAAACATTCTACCATTCATCATTCATATCACTATCAGGAATTTTAGAAATGAACTCCACCTGTGTTGGGGAAGGTTCCAAACTAACTACATTATTTTATACATGGTTATAGACCCAAACAACGAACACATATAAGTTCATGATTGTATTCCCAAATAATTGATAATAGGGTCAGTTGTTAGGTCGATCATTATGATCAAATCCCTAGGTCCTTATACACTCTAGAAACATCAAGATTCTCTTTTCTAGGAAACTGTTGAAATAACCATGACACCGATAATCAACAACTGAATATGTCTTGTTTCTCTAATGGGAAAGGGTCTATGGGAACCCTACCTAGATGAGATACTAGTGTAATGCCCCAACCCTAGTTTCCCAGAGTCTGTGCATTATTACATAACATTGGCATGATCACAAAAGATCGCGTCTCAAAAGACCGATTAGTTTAGTATCCTTAGAAACAGTAGATACATTCATAATGATTTCATTACGTCATAAAATGGAAAACTACAACAAAACTGTTTCCAAAGAGAACACTAATATCTCATACACTATCCCTACAATTATTTCATAATATAATTCTTCGCATCCTGGGAAAAATAAAACATAGAAAGTTGTGAGCTCATATGCTCAGTAAGGATAACAATCTAGCGGAAACCTTCATAAATAAGAATGAACATTTAAGGAAATGTATAACTAAAACAAAATTCTTTTCAACATGAAATTCAACATAATATGGTAAAATTAAAATGAAATAATAAAATTTACTTATTCACATGGATATTATACTAGTCTAATAATCACATGCAATATCAATAACCACTTTCATAATGATGTAATGAATAATGCTAGACTTTCATAACCACATAGTCAAGGCCTTGTGCCAAGACTACAAATAATATTTTGTCAACGTCTTATCCAATACAATAATTGTTCTCATGAGACCTACCGATACATCTAGAAGCTATAGCGAGCTCCACCCATCGCTTACTAAGTCCAATTCATTCCTCATATGAAAAGGTTTAAACATAACATAAACATTCGTATTAAAACTAGCATACGAGATGTCAATACTTTATCCATAAACCATGAATTGTATAAAAATAACACATACACAATCAAACATATCACAAAACCATCAATACAATATGTAAGCTTTGTATCATAATAAATCAACTTCAAATAATCTTAAAATCCATCAATGGATGTTGACATAGATGAAATCAAAACACTCTTTTTAGAGAAATATCTCTTACTATTTTGAAATCATTTTAAAGTCATATAAATATAAAAGAAAACATTTATTTTGAAAATATTATTATAAGCTTTTAAGGTAAGCTTTGACGATGTTATAACAAAGGAAAATATCCTCACCCATTGTATAAGTTAAAAAAACATTCTTACATTAATTTTGTTGAAAAGGTCATAAGGTACCTTGTCTGGAAAACGACGGAAAGATTATTTAAAACCATTTTATAAAAATTCAAATAAGGGTATAAATGAATTTAACCCATATTTTAGTAAATAGTAAAAATGTTTTGAAGTAAATTTTTATGAAACATGGATGTGGATGAAAAAAAGGTCATAGTAGTTAATTACATATAAACAACCTTGAATAATGAAGAGGTTGTAGAATTAACCCGTACCTTGCACTTTTCCTTGGTCGGGGGTAGCTTAACCTCATGTATAATGGAGAAATAATTGTTATGAAATTATACAAGAATCATATACTTTAATATGATATCATATATGATATTTTTACATTTCTTTGTTAATAATATCATAGTATTATCTTCATTTCAGGTGTTAACAAATTTGTTTTCCTTTATATTATTTGTCATTTGAGTCATATTTTTTATGGATGGGATGTATATTATTAATATTCATAATGATTCAATTTCCTTAAAAATTATTTTTAATCATCAATGGAAAATTATACTTGAATGGATACGATGGGGAATGAATCTCATCGCGTTCGTGGAGATAGTAATCCGTACGTACGCACGAGCGACAATATAATTTTTTTGATATTAAAATAATATATAATTGGATGGTATATCATATATACAGAATCATTATCATGTTATATTTATTATTTACATCAATTAAACATCATTATTATACCCATCCAAATAATAATGTATTGAATAAAAATTACACCACGACGTGGAGATGGTAAGTCGTACGTACACACGTATGGTGACATGTCATTCAAAGGATGGATAGAATAATTAATTTGGTTGTAATATATTTATAATAACATATCATTATATAGATTATATTAGAGTTATTATTTTATAATGGAAACAACAAAGAAAAATGAAGTGGAAGAAGAGAAGAACATAAAAGAGGTGATGAAATATTTACCTCTTCTTCGGGTTCTTCCTTTTGATTTGATCAAAAGGGCTCTTTAGGATGGATTTTTTACTAAAGTAAGGACTATAGGATGAAGGAATAATAGTTTAGAAGGAATTTTGGCATGGTTTGGCCTAGAAAAATGTCTTTGAAGGTGTGAATTAGAGAGAATTGGGAGTGCCTTTTATAAGGGGGTGAGGGGAACCTTAGGAAAATCTAGAAATATTATTTTATAATAAAATCATTTCATGTTTATAATGGTTCCAAAGTGGACTATTTAAAGGATAAGTTAAGTATGGGTCGAAAACCACACAGACAATAGCTTTTAGACATGTTTTGGTCACTATATTAACCTTATCATTTAGATTTAACTCTTAGTAAAAATGTTTGGCATTTACCATGTCTCATTGTATTTTTATATTATATGGTTAATAAGCTTTATATATACATTCAAGAGAACTCCAAGTGGTTAATTAATGATACCAATATCATTGTATAAGTCTTTTGGTAGAACATTAAATTTTTAGGAATATAATATCAATTAATAATATAATATTCGTTTTAAAAACTCTTTTATGTCAATTTTGACACTATTTGGTATTTTGTTTTTCCTAAATTCATAAAAATATTATTACTTCGGAAAACATTCATCTAACCAACCCTAATATTTTATATTAACCTATAAAATTAGTGGAATATATAAAAAGTCTCAAATTACATTTATTTGTTTATTTATAATATTAATTATTTTAATATTTCCTTAATTATGTAATTACCACATCATCATTGTGCCATAAATAAATTAATTTATTTAATGTCTAAAAAATTTAAATAAAATACCATAATGTAGGAAATATTTTTATATTTTTAATGAATATTTATAGTCTAATTTAGCTTATGTTATCCCTATATTAAAAAAATTAGTTATTAAACATTGAATTTAACACTTTTAACTCTTCTTTGAATTAAATAATAATAAATGTCCTAATCGAATCCAAGTGGACCAAATAGGTTCATATATTATTCTTGAGGTTGTTTTTGGTCGAATTATACTTATCCAATATAATTATGACATGTTTTAGGGTAATAATATTATTATTTTTACCCTCAATTACCCTATTTACATTTAACCGTGGTAATTAAAAGTAAAAAGGTACTATTCACCAAACATTTTTTTTATCTTATTAAACAACATTTTACTCCTTGATATTAATCGTGTATCTCAGATTTTTAAAATTCAACTCATATATGCGGTTAAATTTAGTTTTTTGTAAATTTGCAAATACTCCTACGAGGTAGGTAAAAGACCGTAAAAAGTTTAATAAAATTATTATATATCTAAAATTAATATAAACTGATTACAATGTGTTACATTGAAAATATATAGTTATTATTTATCTATAATGAACTAAAACAAATTAAAATAAAATAAATAATTATTTAAAAAAATCGGTTTTAAACAGTGACTCAGTATTTTTCACTATTCATCAAAAATTGAATTTTTTCAGATAAATACCAAAAATTCACCCTAAGATAATTTCGATACTATGAAAACATTAATGAAGCCCATTTTGAAATATAAAATTTATAAAATTTCAAAAAGTGGGTAATGTTATTTATAACAGCTAGTTTTATTGGTTGTGGTGTGTTAGAACTCGAAGTTGCGTACAACACACGCTACTTTATTATTCAAAGAGAAGCGTATCGTGGATGATTGGGGTGTTACAATTGGAGACTAGAGTGGGGCTATATCCTGATTGTCTCTCTTAGGAAGAGGTTCTTAAATCGGTGGTGTCAGAAGATTTTGAGGTGTTCGATATAGAGAATGAGGCTAGTCCTTAGGTTGTTCTAATATGTGAGGCCATAAAGGCATCTCTTAAGATAAAAATTCAAGTCATATGGGGTCCTATACCTATAAAATGTTAGTTGTTTTATCCTGGAAGATATTTCTATAAGGAACAATGGGAGGTAATGGGTGTGCCTATCTGGATTTTTTTAAGGACTCCTCTAGGTGCTGAGCCTTGTTAGAGAAATCCTGATATCCCCCAGAGAAATTATGAGTGTTGATGGAGGTAATTACTTCAGTATTTATGTCTCTATTTCACATTATTATCATTGTTTTAGGAGTCAAAGGCATATTAAGTGAATATGTGAGACCCTTACACCTAGCGATGATGTATGTGACTCACTCATTGTGCCATTGTTTTCACTATAAGAGTTCGGTAATATGTGCCTTTATATTGGAGGATCATTATTGATAAAATAATTATAATAAAAGTTCTTTCTAACAAGTTATGGACACAATGGGTAACTAGATATACCATATAAACACATTTCCTTCAAGCGTTTGTACGAAACACTAGAGATTGGCAGATTAATGTTGCACTAATGTTCCTATCATGGGTCCACATCATGAAATAATATAGTTCAGATTCATCAGTGGTTTTCCAATCCCATTTTTGTGGAATATAGTATGTTTATAGAAATATTTGGTTTTTGGAATATCATCATCCTATGTCATGTACGGATTTCCATTAGGAGGGATTGTCACTTATTACATTTTGAGGGCCTATAAGAGAGCAATGAGACTGGACATCAAATCACCCCACCAGGGATTCTATTCTGGTGAATATTCTTGAACACTAGTGTATTGGTGGGATATTCAACAAGAAACATAAGCACAAATACTCATGAGGTGGATGGAGAAGAATTTGGAGTGGTTTGAGGAACATCTATAAGAAATATCATTGGAAAACCTATTATTGGTCTCAAGAAGTATTTTCACATATTTTGGTGGATTGGACGATGCATACTATGGAAATTTTCAATAAAATAATTCTTTTACCCTACCAAAATATCTATCGGATCTTTGATAAATGATTGGAAACTCACCAATAACATATTTTCCCTAACTACTGTAGTGGAAAAAATGAAGGATCATATAGATGATCTCTATAATTTGGATGTCATCCTCCTAGGAACTTGACAGGAATCTCATCAATGATCCATTTCTATTCATCATGTTGGTGGTGAATGTAATCCATGGTGGGGTCAACCTCAATTCATTTACATTGTACCATATGGGTTTAAAATCATAGAAGTCCTAAGTTGTTATTTACCCTTACTGGGGTCTCAAAATTTAAGAAATGAGTCGGAGGGCTCTATAATTCCATGATTCTTCCATTATTGATGAGTGATGATCCCCAGGGGATCCAACATATGGTTCATTTTCTCAGGGGGTGGGTCATACTCATTGGAACCTTCTTTATTGTTTCTCTCTACATGTTTTCTAATATAGAATATATCTACCATGACATCACCCAGATGAATATCCTTGATGTCACTATGTCTGTCTGTCTATTAGATGATTAGGAGGGAGTGGAGAGATTCATACATCCCCATCCCTAAATCTACAAATTAGGATACACCTATTTAATAATCATACAGAATAGTAAGAATATATTAACACATCTTTAATGAAGATCCCAATAACTTATGGGTGATTCAAGATGACATGCCATAAGAATGGTGGCTAGGTCAACCATGCGACATTGGTATTCGATGTCATCAAAGTGATCCCGAATTTTAAGATAAACCATCTAATGGTTATGAATGTAAAATGTGTATCCCAAATGTTTTGGTGGATGTACATGACTTCATCAATGATTATAGACTCAAGGATGTAGAATTTTGGAGTCGCTACCGGAAAGAACATCTTAGATAACATGCCTTCTGTGCGAATTTCACACAAAAATTATTTCATTAGAATCTGGACATAGAAATTGGTTCACCTATTACTCAACTGGTGGTGGATGTGTAACTGGTAATTGTTCTGATGTGGGTAAATATTATGGTATAGTGGCTATATGAGATAAATCTTCTCAATTTGAAAAAATATTTCATACAAGGTCGCATCTTGGGGACAGTACCAACCACACCATCTTGTCCCTAAAGGACGGGGTGTTATCCACTACTTCATGTGAAAGGGTGGTGGTCACTAGTTGTGGACCAGGTTTGTGAACATCATCTAAAAAATACAAGATCAAATATCCATGAACTCGTGTCGAGGTAGATATTTACTCTGTCGATGGTAGTTAAGACTGGATGACAAGACCCTATAAAGGATCCAAATCATTTTCCACCTGCATGTACCTATATAAGTCTTCAAGGGTCACGTAGATCATGTTATACAAGAGGATAAAAATCAAACACTGGGTTCCTTCCCAAGAATATTATGAAGAGTTTTGGATGATGGTTCCATCATCAAGATTCACATCACATCAAAATATATAAAAAGGACAGGGATGACGATGATCTGGAACATCCTGTAGTTCATCCATTGGTGGAAATAGTTCTCCCTTCTACCCTGGGATTGTTCTTTATTGTAGGTTATATATTCTACATTGGTAGGTCTTGCATTTTTGTTTTTTCTAGAGTGGTGTGGAAAACTTCTTAGGTAGGTTTTTTATGAGACAAAGACTATCATATCTTTTGTTGTTGTAGCAAAGAGAATATTTGCTTTGAAGAGATGGGGTGCAAGTAGAACCTGTTTATATAGATAATGGGACCAGAGTAGTTCCTTCATGTTAATTTTTGGACATATAGGGAAGAATTTTGTGGTGAAGTGTGATGGAGTTGGGAGGAAATATTATTGATCTATATGGAAGATGGGTATGACATCCATGATGGTCTTCTATGGAACATGGAGGACATATATTCTAGATTGATGTGATAGCATGAGGAGAGACTTCATACTGATTGGTCTGGACATGGGGAGGACCCGACATTGGATATCGATATAGAGGTTTGGGGTCCCTACATGGATATTTAATAGAATTGGGAGGACCTCTACTAGATATGGTAAGAACATAAGGAGGGACTCGGTGTTGATGGCTGATAGGGAGATGTGGACCTCTGCCTCCTCAATGTTGTTATAGTGTCAAACTCCACTAGAGCTAGTGATGACGTGAGGAAGGACTTTAGGTTGATAACCTAAGATACAGATAGGACCTCCATACCATGGATCACAAGAATTGGGTATATCCCTATGATGGGTGTCAACAAGATTGGGAGAAAATATGTTTGGATTGTTGCTGGTAACATGCGTAGGGCCTCCATACTAAGTGTAGGATCATGGAAAACCTCCACTCTAGCTGGAGATAGTATGGGAAGGACCTTTGTTCAGAAATTTATCTTCATGGGTTAGCTTGTGATGGTTTTTGATCAATACAGTTACCAAAACTGTCAAAATAGCCTTCCAATGTGTTGGATGAGGTCTCGATCCCGGTCGAGTGTAGATGTTCCCCCACCCTATAATAGCAGGGAACCCATAGTATGTGTTGGGAGAGGAATGGCCCCCCTTAGGTTGTATAGGATGCCCCCTATGAAAACACTACTCTTTATTACATACTTAATCATGATTTATTACATAAATTTCAATTGATAAAACATATAAGATTGAGGGTTCTAATTTATTTGAGGCTTAGGATCATTACTTAACAACTTAAAACATGAAATACAACATCCTTATTGAAAACTTACATTACATGACCACTACTTTCCCTCATACATAGCATTGCATAGGATAACCTGAGGACATGTATAAGAAAAGGTTGAGATATAAATCCCAGTAGGGGAATAAACATTGAATATCATGAGGAATACATTAAATGTTATACAATAGTAATATCAATGGATCATAAGAGTAACATGAACATAAAGGCATGATAAATCATGATAATAAAAACATGGAAATGTGGCAACAACATTTTGCATGATTTTAGCATGATCCAAGGATCATTTCACATGGAGCATGAGTAAACCCTAATTTAACATGAATTATCATGAGTAAACACTCATTTCACTTGAAATATCATGATACTAATCTTTACCTAATGAATTGGAGCACTATCTAGGCACACACTTCATAAACATTTCATTTCATGCATAAATGTGCCACATGGATCAAATAAAATAGATTCATAAAACCACATCATTTATTCCACGATAAAGGAAATGTGGAATTAAAACATGAATCACTATAATCAAAACGTGAATGTGCATAATGGTGAATACCCTTGATAGAGAAATGGTCATGGTATTCAGTACACAATGAAATTGGCATGGAAAATCGCAGTGCAATTTTGGCAGTGTAACGACGTGACATAATAATTCATAAAAATTGTTGATGAGAGAGAAATAGGTGTCTCATAATATATTAATGAAATTGAAAGTAAGGGGGTCATGTCCCAAAAAATGTAATGGAAATTAGACTCATAATAAAAAAACAATTTCTTGAATGTGAATGAGAAGAGATAATTTTCTTACAGAATTTCGGCATGGTAACGGGTGTACACTGATGGAGTTAATGGTAGAGAAAGAGGTCTCTCGTCATTTCATACAAAAACAGGGTAGTATGGGGGAGGTGAGAAATCATACACAACATTTGAAATTGAAATTAAATGGGTATAACAACATAATGAAATTGAGACAAAAATGAGAAAAGTGGAAATGCCTTACTTGGTAGTGTGATCCCAAAGGCATGGGAGAGGATTCAGAGAGGCTTATTAGAAGAATGGGGTGCCTTGGGAGGCTTCTAGAGAGGGGTGGTATGAGGTTAGACGAACACCAATGTAATTGAGTGAAATTTTCTCCATTTGTGGGTAAAGTGAGTAGAGGCGTAGTGATAAGCCTCTTTTTCCACTCCTTGAATCATTCTTCGCATTCATCATTCCAAGAAAACTTAACTCCCTTCGGAGTTAGCTTAGTAAGACGGTTGGACAATTGTGAGAAATTTCCCACAAATCATCGATAATATCGAGCTAACCCCAAGAAACTATAGGATATTTGTTACCGATATTGGCCTCATCCATCCCTATATTGTTGCTATCTTGGAGGAATGCATAGATATCCCTTTTCTTGTGTTGATATGGCCCATGAATGAGAACTCCTTCAACTAGAACTCACAATTTTTGTACTTTTCATAGAGGTTCTCCTTTCGCAATGTCTCTAGTATAGTTCTTAGATGCTCCTTAAGATCCTCCTTGGTTTTGGAGTATATTAGAATATCATCTATAAATACTACCACAAATTTGTCGATGTAATTTCTAAATACTCTATTCAGAAAGTTGATGAAGATTTATGGATCATTATTGAGTCCTAAAGGCATTAATAATAATTCATAGTGCCCGTATCTTGTACAAAAAAAAGTCTTGGGGATATCTTTCTTTTTCACCCTTACTTATAATATCCTGACCGCAAATCCACCTTGGAGAAGTATTGTGCCCCTCGCTAAAGATCGAAGAAGTATTCAATTTATGAGAGAGGATACTTGGTCTTTATCATGATTTTTTAAGCTCACAATAATTTATGTAAAGGCTCATTGACCCATCTTTCTTCTTGACGAAGAGGACTGGTGCACCCCATGGTGAAGTACTTGGGTGTAAAAACCCATTATCCATATTTTCTTGTAGTTTTTTCTTTATATCCTCATGCTCCACAATAGCCATTCTATATGAAGTCTTGGATATTGGAAATTCCCCAAGTATAGGGCAAATTGAGAATTCAGCATCTCTTCTAGTAGGAAGACCGGGCAATTCATCAGGAAACACTAAAGTGAATTCCCTCACAATAGGAATGTCTTCAAGGATGGTTGCTTCCTTGGACTCAATCATATGAGCCAAATATGAATTCTCATAGGGCAGTAATATCCATGATTGAGATGATGGATGTAAAGAAGATTCATCTTCCTCCTTCCACTTGTATAGAATAATGGGTTGATTCTCCATATGAAGAGTGATTTCCCTCTCATGGCAATTTATGTTGGATCTATATAAGGAAATCCAATCCATGCCAATAATTGCATCAAATTCCACTAGAGGGAGTATGATGATGTTCTCTAGGAAGTTCAGTCCACATATTATGGAAGGGAAGGAGTTATATTCCTGGGAGGCAATGATTTCCCCATTTTTCGTACTCACCAACATCTTTACTTCCATGATTTGTGGTGGTACTGGGATTGTTCTACTAAAATTTTAGGATATAAAAGAATGCATTGAACTATAGATAATAACCCTAACTTTAACATTTTTTATTCTGGTTCTACTCATTTATTTTTATCCATAAAAAACTTAGGAAAGATAACTATTAATCACATAATGGGTAATCCAAGGAAAAACATATGACTTATAAATAACTTTTATTTCCTTTAAATATGAATCCATAGGCTTCAAGCTATGATATTAGTGATCTAATTTTAAACATTTATTCTTAGAAGAATTTTTTTAATTCTCTTAATAATGGTTTATACTAATCTTGTGAATTTAACAAAGCATATCCCCTAGCTATGTCGTAACCAAGAGTGCAGCAAGGACTATTTTCGTGTACCAAGATACCCCGGGTCAAGCCCAAAACTCCTTGTCGGTGATTTCACCTCTATGTATATCTATGCTAGAGCCGCCTCTACTTACTTGTATCTAGACAGGGATTCATTTCTTGATAAATCACTTACTAAACACTCAACAAAACATAGGGATTTTTTTATAACTAGTCTTGTCTCTAAATATTTACTAGGGTTTTCAAATCCTAATCCCAAAAATAACTAAACCAATCCTATGATACCAACTATAACAACACTGATCTTTATTAAAAACTTAATCATGATTTATTACATAAATTTCACATGATATAACATATACTATTGATCATTTTAGTGTCATTGGGTCTTAGGATCATTACATAACAACTTATAACATGAAATACAACATCTTTATTAAAAACATCTTTTACATGACCACTACATTCCCTCATACATAACATTGCATAGGATAACCTGAGGACATGCATAAGAAATGGGTGATCTATAAAGTCTAGTAAGGGAATAAACGTTGAATAACATGAAGAATATAGTACATGTTAGAAAATAGGAATATCAATGGAGCACAAGAGAAACATTATTATAAAGGCATGATAAAGCATGATAATCACAACATGGAAATGTGGAAACAACATTTAACATGATTTTATAATGATCCAAGGCTAATTTCACATGAAACTTGAGTAAAATGTCATTACACTGGAATTATCATGAGTAAACACTCATTGCACATGATGTATCATGATACTAATCTTTACCCAATGCATTGGAGTGCTATCAATGCGCACCCTTCTTAAACATTTCATTTCTTGCATAAATGTGCCACATCGATCATATAACATAGATTCATTAAAGCTCATAATTTATTCCTCAATATAGGAAATGTGGAATTCATAGAAGAAACAATATAATAAATATGTAAATGTTCATAAAGGTGAATACCCTTGATGGAGAAATGGGCATGGTATTCACTATATGATGTCATTTGTTTGGAAAAGCGTGGTACAATTTCTACAGCGTAACGGCGTGACATAAGAATTCATAAAAATAGTAGATGAGAGTTAAATGTGTGTCTCATAATATGTACATGAAATGGATAGTAAGGGGGTCATATATATACATGTACCAACAAATTTAATTGAAATTATGCTCATAATACAAAACAATTTCTTGAACATGAATGAGAAGAGAGAATTTCTATAGAGAATTTTGGCATGTTAACAGGTGTACATGGATGACATTAATGAGAGCGAAAGAGGTCTCTCATCAGTTCAAATATAAATAGGGCAGTATGGTGGAGGTGTGAAATTTTACCCCAACATTTTTAATGGAAATTAAATGGGTATAACAATATAATGAAATTGATACAAAATGAGAAAAGTTGAAATTCCTTATTTGGAAGTGTGATCCCAAAGGCATGGGTGAGGCTTGAGAGAGGATTCTGGGAGCTTGGGGCGCCTTGGGAGGCTTCTAGAGAGAGGAGGGGAGTGGTTGGACGAACTAAAAAGGCATTAAGTTAAGAGAAAGTGGGATCATTGGTGGGATTATATAGGAATGGAGAAGGAATTTTTTATTATTTTGGTTTGCGACACATTACATTTAACTAATCAAAACCACAAACCAGCCCATGGTTTTGGCCCATAGTTTTTTCTAAAGGGGAGTGTAAAATAGTATTTTATAAGTAAAATGGACGAACATATTAATGTAAAGGGGTGGTTTCTATAGAGGTGAGTTACACTCTCAAGGAAATTCATTTAAAAACGGAAAATGTTTTATAACTCTTGGAGGGTCCACTAATATTTTTTATAATAAATAAAACTAATATAAAGTTAAATTATTTTAATGGTAAAACATATATTGGCCAAAAATATTATTTATAGTATTTTATTACATCACTATTGGGTCATTATGATGTCATAAAACATATTATATATTTAAATGATTTTTAATTTTTAACCAAAAATTCACTGTTGGATAATTTCGACGTCCTGATTCCAAAAATAATATACTTTTTATATTAATAATTTTCTAAATATGTGAATGTTTACTTTTAAAATAAAAACTGACATTTATCAAAAAATCATGGGTTTTGGTAGAAATAACATTCAAGCCTTAATAAAAATTACAAATTCATTCATAAAATTATACAATCCATTACATTTAATAAAAATTAATTTGATAATAGTAATATTTTATTAAAATATTATTTAATTTAAATCAATTAATTCATCAAAATAGATTTTTTAATTGAATATTAAATAAAAATTCTATTTTTACATTATAAACTATTTACCATGTAACAATAATAAAATGAATGTATATTCATTATTATATACAAAAATAATGCACATATTAATAGTGCTAATGTCTTGTTAAATAACCCCTTATAAAACCCACATAAGACCGAAGGGTAAGGTGTGTGATGGTGACCGGATCTTGGGCTGGCTCGGATAACATTTCTTGGGTGGTAATCCCTATCAAATTCACTTCTCTCATAGGTGGTTCCACTTGAGCATAACATATTCAAGCTTGGCTTGGGCTTAGTTAAGAGTGAATCCCAATGAAGCGACCTCCTTTCCAAGCTCTGAAAAATGGGCTTCATATGGGTAAAGTCAACTAGAAGAGGACATCACATCCTTTTTCTGAGTAAATTGAATTTGTTATAGCTCTATATTTATACTAATCATGTGATCACTATTCAAAGGATATATTATAAATGGTCACAATTCATAACTGTATTTTAAAATCCAAAAAACATAATACCAATGAAAGTCACATATATATAAAAATATTACACAATGAGACGTTTTATCAAATCAATATGAATTTTTATTAGTGAATGTTTGCGTCATTATACCCCCCTTCCCCCTTAGGGTCCACTCCCTTAACATGTTTCTAATAGTGACATCAGGTCAGCTGGACCACGGTCAGTGGTGCGGCGGTATAGACAATATATTTTTTAACATGAAAGGATAGTAATCAGTGCTATTGAAAGGCCTTATGGGAGCCCTCCATGGTGGATATTGAATGGTAATCATCAACAATATGGTTTTAACGTCCCTTACCTCATAAGAAAAGTATAATTAGTCATAGTCACTTTTGGGGAGATGCTCTCAAAACATGTGGATGTTGTTGTGGGGAGCAGTGGCTATATGCGTGGCCCGTGGAGAAGGTGATAATGTCAATGTTTTGAAACATACTAGTAATAACCTATCATGGATAACATAGGAATGGATCCATATATATTGTAATGATGAACAACTATTTCTATTACCCTTACCTAAACAATTTTAGATTATGAGAGGGGGAATAGGCCCCTAGTATCAATTAGAGCGAATGGGGTTATTGATGTGGTGGAGATAGGAGGCATTGTTGCATTATCATTACTTTTACCCCTACATGTACGAGCAGTGGAAGATTGGTATCCTGTTGAATGGGTCTTGAGGATTAGAAAGAATTATCCAACCATACATATATTTTTAAATAAATTCCTAATTCCCCAACACCATCTAGTCATTAATGGTTAGAGAGGGATTTCCACACAAAAAATTCCACTGTATGGAATTCCCTCCGATTGAATGCCCCAATTTCTATTGAGTTTCATGCTATGTCTAAAATTTTCATAATTGGACCTGACATCAGTTTGCTGGATTTGATGTAATTCTTATCTGTTTATGTCTCAAGCACTACTAATCCTCATATTTCTAGGTGGGATGATTCATGTAAGGTTTAAAATTTTCTATTTTCAATGCTTTTATTTGGGAGCACCTGCACCCCGTGTTACCACACACTATGGCATCACATCTATTTCCCCACATTACTTTTTCCAAACATGGGTGGTATCCATCACTTAATCAGTGATGTTTTCTCCTTGATAGAAACATGATGATGGGATGTTGGTCCCTTATATTGTGGATTAACCCTTACAACTCATCTCTTTGTCTGGGTGTACTTCATAGATTATGATATTTTTCAAGAAACTCATTCCCACTGCCTTATCAGTTTTTACCACTATTAATTTCACTTCTTCTGTGAATACATTCCAATGTTTCACATCAGTAAAGAATCCCTCGGATAGGATAGTAGTCACACTGGGCATCGATGTCATGTTTGGACACTAAAACATAAGAAAACCTATATTCTACCTCATCAAAGGGAATCTCAAGGGTGAATAAACTTGAGTATTTCCACATTGATTGTGTGGTATCTTATGATAGGGGCACTTGTTAGAGATTTTCCTCATATTCACCTGTTAAAAATTGGGTATCCTGTGAGTTTAGCATCAGGGAATGACAGGATAGACTTATCAAAATACAAATGAAGGTATATTATTTAGTCACATACCTAGGAGGGAGTTCCTATAAGACTTTCTAGATGGGTGGAAAAGAAAACTCAATGTGGATGGATCCTAGAGTGGTGTGTCCCACTCAGTGAAGGTTCAATAGTGTGAAAGCTGGCCTGGACACCACTAAAGTTGGATCAAGGAAGGTGGACCTCAATGATGGGGACACTATGTTTTACAATTGTATTTTGTCAAATATCGAAGAGGATTCCTATGTACCATGTATAGAAAAAAGTTCTCAAACCCAGTGCTGTTAAAAAGAGTGATTTGGGGATTACACATGCCATGATTTTCTTTTCAAGAGATGTAATCTTGGTTGGGTGAATATAAATTTCCTGGGGATTATTTATGGATTCCTTCCCATGTTCTACATGGTGTAGAAATGGAATGAGTGGGGATAATGCGCTGATATGAGCCATTGGATGATGTGACCGTACCTTGTAATGATTCAGTAGAGGCAGGAAATGGATGGGGATTACACATTGAATATTCATGAATGAATTGTATGATCCCACTGGGATTGGGAGACCTGAGTAAGGATCGGTATTGATGATGGGGGATTCAATGAATTGGATGGAATGACTAGAATGGAATTTGCGTGAAGATGACTATGTTGGGATTGAACCTCTAAATGGTTTTCTACATATCCTATCTAGTTTGGAGTCAATGTAAACATATTTTTTATGTCTCATTGAGGGACCAAAGGAGGAATCTCATGAGAATTAACAGTACATATGGGAACTCGAATGAATTGGAACCTTTGAGTTGAGGCGTGATCCTTTAGAGATAAAGTTTCTCGAGGAAAAGTTCATGATGGGTGTGGGTGATGGAATTGGTCCTCAGTGAGGAATCATACATACCATATGTAGAAGATATGGATAGAAGTCCACATATTTTAATAAGTGAGGCATATAAATGGGGTGTACACATGGCCATGATCCGGAGACATGTTTTGGCTTACAAATGGTGTGAGGACCAAATGGATGGATTTGGGAACCATATAAAAAATGATCTATGGGATGTTTCTATTGAAGGGAATATTTCAAATCAATACGGTACATCCCTAGGTGGGAGCACCAGAGTTTACCATTGGTTGGGGTTGAACCTCAAAGAGTCGTCCTACATTCCATGTATAGAATATAGGGATCAAAACCAACATAGTTTGGTCGAGAGGGAAATGAGCCTTTAACATGGTTAGTATACAAAATGAAATCAAAATCACAGTTAATCTCTAAGACCATGTGATACATACTCAGTGTGAGATATAAGAGGTGATGTTAGACTTTTCAATCACATCACGAAATATGCACTAGTGAGGGATGAACCGGGGTTCACACAATGAAGCTTCCTTCAGAGATGGATATTTAAAATTACTATAAGTAGGAGCCCCAAAGAGTATATATTTTTATATGACGTGAATTCTATTCTATTGGATTGAGGACTCATACCTTACCTTTCATACACAGAACAACCTGTCATGGTGTGTTTGGGGACTTAAGTGGATACTGATCGAGGTGCACATGGTGATGAAAACCAATGGGAAACCAAATTAAGATTGATAATTCATGAATAAAATGGTTCTTGATCCAAACCCCTATGTGATCCTCTCAATCCTACCATGAATTCATTAATAACTATTTAACAAAATGTTTTGAGGATGTACAATTATAGGATGTTTAACATCCTGCAGCTTGGATGCTGAGAACATACAGTTAACCACTTGGTCTTACATGAATGGAACCCTTTAATGCTAGGTGATGGGATGTCACCAACAATTTTGGAATACAACGGTTTGATGTAGTGTTCAATTGATGGGTCTATATTAGCATAACTATGCCATGAAGTAATAACTATTAGCAATATTATGTGTAGAAGCATTAGGTAGTGTAAAATTGCAAGACACACTAAAAATGTACCGAAAAATAACCACACACAATCCTTGAGGGCCTCACGGAGGAGGTGCATGCATGATATAGGTGTTTCTAGAATGAGTCACTCGAACATGGTGTTTGGAAAAAATTAATCCCATGTAATCTATAGAATGAGGTGCGCATGTCATTAGAAGCATGCATGATAAAAGTTGGGTTCGGAGATAAATATTCACTACCCAGGGGTTATGTACTGAGTGCAATAAAAGTCCATTTCACATGATTTCCTTAGAATAAAATTAAATGGGTGGTCATCAATCCCTCATTATCCCAGAAAAAGGATAAACCATGGAGGACCTATCACGTAAGATCATATACCTTGATTTCCTCACCTGCACAATGTCATAGAAGGTGTCATCTTGCATGCACAAGAGCAAAAAAATCATCATCTAGAGTGTTACACAGAAAATGGTGGGGAGCCCTTATATTATTAGGTGAAATGGTAAGTGGGAGACAGTAATAATATGGGGTAGAAGAGGCTAAGTTTCGCAACATTAATCTCATAAATGTATTGTGTGGGGATTCCAGTCTTTCACACTGGTTTCTTAATTTACGTGCAACTCACATTGCCATTTGTCGGGATGCTTATGAGACTGATAGATTTTGTCGTTTTATTGGGTGTGTAAGATATTTTCTCACCAATATTGGTCTTTCACTCATTTGTCCAATCATCCTGGAAACTCGATAAGGATTCTCAAAATTGCACGTTGAGTCAAATTATGAAATTAAGATTCTCAATTATGACTATTAGTGGTCTGAAGCAGAATTATACACCAAAAATGATAATAATAAATAAATTTGTATGAGAAAGAAAAAAACCCATTCCAACTACGGCATAAAAAATATCCAGATTTAGGATGTGGAAATCAAAAACCAACTATGTATCTGCTATCGATGGAGAATTGGATGGACAAAAAAACCATATTTCTTCATCCTAACAATATGTTACTCTATCTACATAAAAAATAATGTGATCTATCATGAATTATTTATAAAATAAAAAAACTAGTATATATAAATGAATGATAGGTGAAATGTCCATGGATCAGTTAGGTACCACTTATGGGGGTGGTGAAACTGTGATATGTTGTTTTTAGAAATTTTCAAACTATGCGACAATTTAATGTCTTGATTCATTATCATTAATTCTTTGCTACTCCCTAAAATCAACAATAAAAAATCACATAAAACATGGATTTTTACAAGGTTTAGTACTAAGAAATACTTTTTACCCAAAATTGTTATTTTCCCTAGTTACAATTTCTTCTATATATGCAGGTGTTTACAACATAAAAATGTTTCATACCCTTCAATAAAAATTCCCAATGTGTTCCTCTATAGATTCCCACTAGAGAATATAAGGTCCCACCAATATTAAAAAATAATAAGTACCATAGGAGGATCAAAATTCTACATTCCAAAGGATTACCAACATCCCACTAGCCTTATCTAGAGATCCACATGTGGATTCTTCTATATTAGAGTCCCACTAATGAATTTCTAAATACTGAGTCAAATAAGATATTATCCATAGATAGAAAGCCATATGTAGTATTATGATCTCTTTTTCACTGCCTCTTGATTCATTATTTCTACATATGAAAACCAGATCACCTGATCTATTCATGTACAATGTTATATGACTTCATTGACTATTTCAAAAATGAATGATCTTTCACACTACTCGCTAATCATCAACTAATATGAAAATATCTCAACTCACTAAAACCATTTTTATATGACATGAAAATTATGTCCCAGATTTGGTCACAAATAACAACACACTAAAAATATATTTCATGTGTATCACTTCAAAACTCATGAATCTATATAATTCACTTCCTGAAATTCTCAATGTTATATGTGATAACATATAAAAGATAAATATTCCATCTTCTATGAATGAATTATTTTATATTCATACATGTTTTTATAATACAAAAACACAATTACACTTCCACACTAGATTCACACTACATGTCTAAATTTCCCACTATATAACTTGATTTAAAACATTATTTTTTCATTATCATAATGATCTTGTATTTTATTCATTCATGAATTTACCTCACTACCAATTCTTATTCATGAAGAATAACTCATGAAAACCACTTCATTGTTCCTTTGTGAATAATATATCATGAAATAACATTTTCCCTTGAGAAAACCACAACCTTAAAAGATCTAAAAGAGAAGTAAGATTTTATACATCCTAAACAAATACACATGATGCTCCCATTCTGATATAGCATTTGATGTGTGATTCACATTGTCTTCTTATATTTAAAATATTCTCTACCATATTTTCTGCCTTACTATTTAGGTGGGTTCTTCATTCTTCATAAAAAAATGGTAGTTCACACTAATTCGTGGTATCTCAACCCATCTTCATGCCATTCAGAATCTATATACACAACATGAAATCATGGAATATTATTGTGAAATTTGTTTTCATCCAGTTATTTATTTTTCAGTCTCATAAAGATTTCTAAATTCACAATAATAAATTAAAAAAAAGATCAGGTGAGTGGTTTTAATAAAGAAAAACTCATCTGAATCATTGATTCATAAATCTTGTATAACCGCCCAATGAATCAACTCATGCACTCACGATATCAGGTCATGTGATAGTAAAAATAATCACCTTCATAAAAAACATTAGCTCCAATTATATTTTCCGTCGATTTACTCATTATTCAAAAATGAAAACAATGTTTAATGTTTTCATGGTCATATTAAAAACTAGTAAACATTTAAATGGTTATTGTAATCTAAATTTCTATCATTCAGTCAATAATGCATGATAAAAATTCGATTAATAGAGATATCAGATGAGCTCAAGGTAGAAGTGAAAAAATGTGAAGATCAGATGTATTGAATCAAACTAATTTGATTTCCATTGTTATTTAAATATATTTAAATATGGATAAACATAAATCAGATAAATATAATCTCAAAATGATTTTTCCTTCGGTCTCACTACGCTAGATATGTCTCAATTCTTCATTGTTACTTCGAGATGACATTATCACTGATTCCCCGATCAACAATAACACACCCTGGGATTGCACCGAGTGTGATTTAGCAAAATGATTACACATACTAAAATTATTTCTATAGTCCTTGTTATAAGAACCCACAGATAAAAGGTGGGAATAGTGAAATTCTTTGTAAACTATCTTCCCAAGAAACTACACTGTCGCTAGTAAATAATAGACTGCCCACCTACATAGTGGATTTATTCCTTTCAGCTTCTATGTATGGGTATGAAAAAAAATTTAATAAAAAACATAATATTGAGCCAAAATACCCAAAAGAATCCCAAATCAAAATCCATTACACTAGATCCAATTTACCATCAATTCATCATCATTTTTTATTGATTTAAGCCATGTTCATGTGTCTTAATGCAATGTTTCATACGTTATGATCATTAAGATAAACTCTTCAATCATCATATTTATATCCACATCTACATTTATTTTCACATCTTATTGAAAAGAAAAATCAACTTTGACACAAATAACCCACGTAGATTTTTAAATCACCTCCTTCGGATTTGTTATCAACACCCAATCCATTTGATCTATCAATGTAAAATTCTTCACATAATTTAAAATAAAACCAAATATATATATATTAAAAGGATTCATAATATAAAATATTATAATTTAAATGATATCCTATTATATTTTTACATATACAGTCTGATTTACTTCAAATAAATATGGAATAACAACTATCAAAGAAATGAGATATATTTACTCAACTCCTTGTCTATGTGAGAAATTCACTATCTATAAAAAAAGTGCGGTTAAATGTAACATCACTGTTTCCCATAAAATATCTGAATGTGATACTATTATCATAAAATTAACCCTTCATACGTTATGTATAATTTTATGATAAATCAATTAAAATATATTTATCGAGTACTAATCTAAAAAAACATCTAAATTTTCAAGTGAAGAAACATATTACACCCCCATTATAGAATAATATCAAGACCCTTTTTATAAGTAATTTTTCAATAATATTTATATTTATAATATTATGGTCATATTTATATTCATAATACTTTTGAAAACTTAATATAATTACATAATTTATAATCTTCCTCAATGGTTTCATTTATCTTATTTATTTCCCTAATTTCTAGTAAAAATGATTTTATAAAAGGGAATAAGGAGGGACCTATTTTTTATGAAATATAAATTAAGATGAGATATTTCAATCAACCATGACATTTAATTCATCATTTGGATCTT
The DNA here is from genome assembly GCA_963277665.1 of Viscum album. Taxonomy (NCBI): domain Eukaryota; kingdom Viridiplantae; phylum Streptophyta; class Magnoliopsida; order Santalales; family Viscaceae; genus Viscum; species Viscum album. Next base: position 572,072,671 of record OY728161.1, on the reverse strand, counting down.
ATAATTGGATGAATTTAATTTTTCATAAATTTTTTCTACATGTGGATATGTTTTCCCAACTATTTTCATTAATGAAACATTATTTTCATATGATTTTATAATGTTCGTTAGGTAATATCAAACTTGTTCACCATGATACATCTGATTATCCATTCCATCAAAAGTAGATGAATTCTTATGATATTCATTTTCATCTTCTAAAATATTATTCTAACACTAAAATTCATAATAATATTTTTTTCATTATTTGATTATACATGTTATGTTGATCTAGTTATATAATGAAACATCCCTTTTTTATATGTTTATCCTCTTGTGGTGTCTCACCGTGATTGTATATTGTACATGACTATCTATATTGTTCATTATTCATTTTCTTCTCATTAAAATAAGAGGGAACCTCTCTATGTAATTTAGTCATGCATACCTAATCTTTAAATGGTTCTAATCCATATATTCACAAAATTATTTTAAAAAGTATTACCTATTTTTTCATAGCACCGTGGATGGATTAATTTGAGAAAAATTTCTCATCCATTTATTATGGATTCCCTTTTGTTCATGCCTATTTTTTAAATATTACATGTTATACAAGAAAGTGTTGGCTTTATGGCCATATTTTCCACAACATCAACAAAAAATTATAACCTATTATATTATATTGTATTAATAAATATATTTATAAAAAAGGGGGTTTTATTTTTTAATTCCATGGTTTCTTTTTATTATGGAGAAATGGTATTTTAAGAACCATCATTTCATAATTAAATTTGGTAAAATGACCCTCCCTATAATTTTTGGTCCTTATAGACTAACCTGCATAGTTAATAATATTATATATTTTTTGAAATGGTGTAGGAATAGATGTAAATTTTTTATTCGGAGATTTCATATCACATTATGGAGAGGAATCACCATTTAACACACAAAATCTAATAAAGGATTGAATTTTATTATTTTATTAATTTTAGACTACCAAATACATTGATTTTTTTACACAACCCTTCAATATTGCAAGAAATTTTTTCTTAATGATCAGTCACAATCATCCCTATACCAAATACATCAATTATGTTATTATTATTTTCATCAATAAGAGATATTATAATTATATCAGTCTATAAATTTTTCTTAGTTTATTTTTTTATTTAATTTATCTTGATCCCATTCTCTTTCTTGGGTGGAGGGTTTTTTCTCGAGTATTTTCCATCATTTAATTCATCCTCAATTCCATATTTGTACTAAAATCACAATGATTATCACTATATTATGAGTTTAATCCTTTCATAACACAAGACAAGAATTTCAGTTCGTCATAAAAAAACAATTATATGATGAAATTTATTTTGTATTCCTACTCATTAAATTTATTTTTATGATACTATATTACTTATTATTTTTTCTAATAATTTTTTGCTTTATGATTCATCTCAATTAAACAGTCATATTATTATTCAGAAATTTTAAATTATAAATTTGTTGAAAAATGTAAAATACCATTATATTTGAAGAATATGCATAGTTTTATTCCCTTTTCTTTCTATTTTACCTTTATAAAACTATGTGTATTAAGAGAAAAAATTCATTTAGGTACTCATCAACTTTATATTCATAAGAATCAGATGATTCCTATAATTCCACATCATTGAAGAATCCTTTTATCACAACATCAAATTCCATATCAACATTTACCAAATATTTGAAATAAAAATGCATTCTCATTTCATAAATTTTAAAAATATTGTTTAACTCATTAAATGTAATATCAACCCTTTCATCCGAAGAAGAAATATAGGTATCAAATATGTAAGAGAAATTCCACATAAGATTATTTCACTATTTTTGAATCTTCTCACTTATCCCCAAAGATTTTTTTGATATAGTTTCACATTTACATTAATAAAATAATAATCAATGAGTTATTAATATTTAATTTTAATTTCCCCAAAATGATTATCTATATTTATAGTTTAGCTTCTTTGACTTTAAGATCTTCTTTATAAATGCTTCTCATTTTATCCTTGATCTCGTCGACAATTTGGAGTCCCATCCCATTAGTTTATTATTATACTGGTAAATAAATTATGATTGAATAATTATATTTTCCATCAACTAATTAATAATTATTATCATATTGATTCTTAGAAACCTAATATACAATAGGTTGTAATTATTCTATTTCTAGATCTCTCACTTCTAGGCCATGAGATAGAATGTAAGGAAGTATTATATTACTCTAGTTGTGGTAGTTAATTCTACAAAATATATTCAATACATTAAAATTCAATGATTTCAAATTCTATTTTTTTCAAAAAGTTCCCAAATCAACATGTATAACCATGTCTTTGAAACAAAATTGAAATTTCCAATGATCAGTGAGGTACCACAGGGGGTGAATCATTGGTACACTATTTTTCTGTATTCCCAACCACTATAAATGATAATTTTTTGATCCCTCACCTTAAATTATATGAAACGTCCTAATAATACCAAGCACAACACATTTTCTTTTTTTACAATGATTTTTACTGATACATAATCCTTACTAAAATCGGTATAGCCCACAATTATAGATTATTCAAATATAAAGGTGGTAAAAATAGGGGAATTCAAATTCCCATCAATACTATGTCATAGAGGTTTCCACTATAATGATCAACCATATACTACATGGTACCACCTATACTAGATACTCACGAGTCCCACATGAGGATCCTTAAACTCTATCCCACATTGTTAACGGCATCCCAGCAGTCTGCTCCAGAGTCTTACTAGAGGCTTATTCTACATCATGGTCCCACATATCACTTAAAAAATCAAGTGACACACAATATATGATCCCCAAACATATTTATCTCTATAAACTTCTGACTTCTTTTTCAATTAATTAATATGATGTATTTATCCAAATAAGAAAATGAATATCCCAATATGATCTTGTACAATATTCATATACTTCAGAAACTATCTAAAGTATTCATGATCTTTTTCACTATTATCTGACCATAAAATGATATGAACATGACTCAATGCACTGAAATTTTAGGTATCGACTTCTTAGTTTATGTTAAACTTCAGTCTCACATCACAACATAGTGTAAAAATATATATTTCTTATGTCATTCATCAATATTCATGATGGTATATAATACAAATAATTATATTCTAAATGTTATAAAAATTCACAATCATCATTATTTAATGAAAACATTTTTAATGTGTATAAATGTTTGTATAATTACCACTCACACTCACACTAACACAAATAACTTCTCAGTAAAATATTAAATTGCATACTACCATACATGATTTACTACCTTCATATTTCTTTTTTAGGAAGATGTTGAACCAGATTCAGGAAATAATTTCACTCACTACCATGTAATCATTATTTAGATCAACTCAAGAACACCACTTCACTGTTACTTTGAAAAACATTTGTCATAAAAATCCACTATGTCATGCGAAACTAACTTCTTAAAAATATCACAAACGCATGTACAAGTTCATTCAATATTTGGATATGCATGTGAAACTCCCATTACGTATTACAATTTATTTAATGAATCTAATTCTGTTCCTATATTCTTAATATGTGATGCCTTAATCTTCAAGTAACTTATTAGGCATGATCTACATAATACATTTTTAAAAATAATTTTGTGGTTTTTACCTTTTTGTGAAATATCAAAACTTCTTCATGAGATCATGAATCAGGAAAAATTATTCGTAATCATGGAACTTTATAGTGAAATCAATTTTGTTTCAAGTCTAATATTTTCTCAATCAAGAAACTCTCTAAATTCACAAAAATACCTCATAAAAAAGTGATCCATTATCATTAATTTATAGAAAAACAATCCATCAACTCAATGCTATATAAATCTTGGACAACCACCTATTGAATTAACTCATGCACTCACTACCACATGTCACATGATAACAAAAATCACCATCTTTATAAAAACATTTACCTAAACTTTTATTTTCTCCCAATTGAATAATTTGTTAGCATAAAAATTAAGTTTCATATTGTTTAGATCATATTCAAATTCACATAATATTAAATTGGTTCATGAAATTTTTAGTTAAATCATTTTTTCAATTCTGAATGAAGAAAAGATGATATAAAACATCCATGTTAGCTCATTGTAAAAGAAAACATACATGACGATCAGATTGTTGAGATCAAAACCATCATATGGATGTTTTTATTTCATTATATTTTAAGATGGGGAAACATTAATTTGAATAATATAATCCCTAATTGATTTAAATTTTTTTTGCTGAGTATAATCACTCTTACAACTTCATCACTAATTCGGGATGGCAACAAGGTCGACACCAAATCACAAACCACACAGCATAGGCTTGCTCCATGAGATCATTAGTCTGACCTATTCACCTCATCTAATAATTTATATGGTCATTATAAAAAATCACATGTGCAATATGTGTTAAATGTTCCTTCCCCGTTTAGATATCTCCTCCACCCACTGCACCTTGTATGGGTGAGGGAGGACCGCCTACCTGGGGAGTGTCTATAATCTCTTCAGCTAGCTTGGTATGGGATAGAGGTATTTTAATAAAGAAACATAACATTTAGGTAACTCAACACAATAACATTATAAAATCAAAAACCAAAACACATGATCCAATTCATTATCAAATCTGTCATGAACCAGGTTAGGTTCCCATCCGAACCGGCGCCCGACCCGGTCCACGACATGGACCAAAGGGCATTCCTGATCACCACGGTCTGGCACAATTGTTTGGTTATCAAGAGTAACATGGGGGAATTGTTTACCCATAATAAGAGATAAAAAATAATAATATAAATAAACAAACATTGGAAAACAAAACCAAACAAACCCTTAATATTGGACCAACCATAAAGTATAAAATTTTATCCAAGACTCCAAGAGGACTAGAAAAATGAAAACTAACACATCTATTCTCACATTCATTCAAAATGAGGAGCCACCTCCTCAAACAACCATTGTCATACCTACACGAGAAGACCATCGATAACATGAACCACCATCACTAAGCATGACTCCTCTACCTGGGGTACACAAAGAAGAAGGTCTACATACACCCAAATGTGTATGTAGGGTGTGAGAAAAATTCCCAGTAGGATACCACCCAATAAAAAGGTTCCATGGCTCATAATCAAAATGATATTTTAACATTATTATTTAAAACCATACATTTAAAATTCTTTTAAGGAAAACAATTAAATGTTGAATGTCAAAAGAAAAGAACACTTAATGAAAAACCATTTCACAAATACTACATTAAAATGGAAGAGAATATTTATAAAGAACCTGGTCATACTCAAGTGTTCCTCTGTATGCTGATAGAAGGCGCCACATCATGAATAGTAGAGCACTGCAGGTAAATACCTTAAGGTAGATAGTATGCATGGTCCACTAGAGATAGTTTACCTCAGTATAAACACGTAATATGAACGACAATAATAAACGCACTAGTGCACAAGACACTAGTAGGGAAACACATCCATAACCTAGTGGTATCTAATCATCATAATGGTTTAGTTTGTGTTATAACATCAATCCTGCCAGATGAAACGAGGAAGAACCACTTATGTGTTATCTAGTATACTAGTCTTAATCCACCAACCCAGGTACCTAGGGTTCCCCTTTTATTTCTCAAACAAATTTCACATTAACATCATGTATCCCATTCAGATATCTCACACCAAACAGGATATTACTCACAAAACCCCACCAATTGCATTCCCAAACACTATTTTATAAACAAACATACCCCAAAATGATTTCTCACCATAATTTTCATCACATGCATGACTTGATAAATTATTTAAACAATTTAAATAGCATATCTAAATTACACAACATTGTTTTTTTAATGGAAATATGCCCAGTTTAACCTATAAGAGTTCCATTATAAACATAACACCAATTTAACTCTATCAAAACAATTCCCTCACTCCAAAAATAATTTAATAAATCTATTTAAAAAATTATATAACAAATAAAATTAGCAACAATGTTTTACACAAGAAAAACACACCTGATTTCTGTAAAAACTGTTTCTAAGACATAAACATAACAAAACCTTTTAAAAAGGGGTTTTACATCACCCACACATTTTATCAAATACATTAGAGGTTTAAAAAAAATACACATGTGATACCCACAATGAATATTACCCATCTTCTCAAAGATACCATTTCTCAACACCAAACATCTTCAAATATTTTCTGAACTCAAATCACACCTTACAAACAACTCACGCAACCCTTTTTTTAAGAACAGCACTATAAAACTTACACACACAACCTAGAAATTGTTTTTGTACAAAATACCATACCAGAACATAAGCATGCCAATCCTTCAAAAACATAGTTTTCACCTTTCAAAATAATTTAATTATCCATAACAATAGTTTACAAAAAATTCTCACTAAACATACCAATCTTTTATAACAAAGGTCCACCCAAAAACTATATTTAAAATCATATATCCTTCCCTCGCCATTTAAAATTGTAAATCTCACCATCAAAAAATTTAAATAACCCATTTCAGTATTCATAAAACACCCCAAACCATTGAAACAATTAAGTAATCTATGTTCACAAAAAGGAACCAGTTTCCAACCAAATACACATAATTTTTTTATACTACATTCATACCATCTAAATAAATCATATAACATATTAAAAATATCCAAATAAACAAATTAAATAATATATGAAATGTAAGGGCATGGAACCACCTACTTTAATGTTGAAAAACCCCCAATTTCAAATTGAAACTCCATTCGTGCACCTAGAACACCTAAAACAACCTCAAATAAACCCTAAAATAGAGGACTAAACCAAAGTTATCAATATCGAACCTCAAAAAACACATAAACAACAAATTTAAACCCTATGATGAGGGGAAAACACTTACCAGGGGTAGGAACATGCGCTAGAGGAGAGTGGAGATGGTCAGTTTCATTGGATGAAGCAATGTGTCAGCCAAGTGAGGAACGTCAGTGATGTGGTCTACCCTATGTGGCCTGGTGCACACATGTGGGGTGAAGGGCTCGGCAGGATTGACATGGGAGGAGGCTAGGCACTCAAGGGTGTTCAGGGAATTTTTACTCTGTGAGTGGTTGGCTTGGAAGCAGGGGATGTTGACCGGGAAGATGGTTCAACAAGGGTAGAGGAAGGTCGCAACTATGACTAGCTGGGGGGGCACGACATGGTGGGTAGGAGGGGAGACATGGGTTGTGACGAGGAGGTGGGGATCCAGGCAGTCGTTGAAGCCAATGAGGATGAGTGGGCGGTGCAACCAGAAGTGGGAGAGGGGAGAGAGGGTGACGGGCTGGAGTGGGGTTACTGGGTGAGGGGTTCCACGACCAGAAAGTGGGGCAGGGGAAGAAGCCTAATCCCAAAGAAGGAAAAAAAGAAGGAATTAATGATGGAAATTAAAACTAATAATAATAATAATAATTAATACATTAATAATATTAACATTAATAATAATAATATGAATTATAATAAAGAAAAAAAATTCATATCTATTATGATTAAAATAATTATTTAAACTCCATTTATTTATTAATTTATTTATTTATTATCTTACACAAATATAATTTATTTCATTTTACCTCAGTTATTTTTATTCTAAATCGGATAGGTCGTGCGATGAACTAGTCGCGGCCACACAGTGACCTAGGCGAGGCTGCGCGGCTTCGACAGTGTCATGCATAACGTAGACAAGGCCAACATAAGCGTTTATAAACAAGAACTCAAAACTTTTAAGTCAACATAATCCTGGACTACCCGACACCTAGAAAAAATTAACATATAATAATATTATTATTATTATTATTAATAAATTAAGAATAGTGATTGTGAAAATAGTATTTGTGATATAGTTTTTCTTCCAGTTCTCTTTTCTTTTCTTTTTCATCTTTTAAATTTTTTCCATAACAAAATTTTAAAATTATGGTTTTAAAAAATCATGTTAAATTATATTTTTTATATTGAAAAATTGAACCTTTTTATTGGCTGGTACTGTACTAGGCATTTGGTTCACACCCTACATAAACCTTAGGGTGTCTGTAGACCTTGTTCTTTATGTATCCCAGGATGAGGCAACATGCTTAGTGATAGGGGTTTTTTTATCGATGGTCTTCCTATTATGATATAAAAATGGTAGTTTGAGGAGATTTATCCTCATGTTAAGTGATGTTGAATATTTATTTTTTAGTTTTTTTCATTTTAGTCATCTTGGAGTCATGGGTTGAATTGTAAATATTATGTTTGGTCCGATGTGAAGGATTTTTTTGGTTTTTTTCCATCATTTTTTAATTTATCTTGATACATGTTTTTAAGTCACTTATTTCTTGTAAACTAATCTCACATGTTAATCTTGATACTAGAGAAATTGTGCCAGCACGTGGGGCTCGGAAATGCCCTTCAGGCCATGTTGCGGACCGGGTTGGGTGTCCGGTAAGATGGAGACTCGGTCTAGTTTGTAACAAAATAGTATCGGAGTAAGGTTTTATCTCTTAGTTCATGTTCTTTTGGGATAGATTCTAGGTAGAAAAAATTTAAGGGTTTCTGACCACGACGTTCTAGCTATATGTCAGGTTCATGGCTAGCACACCTCGTGGTGGAACTCAGGTTACTAGGATAAGTTTAGGTTTGTCTGAATCTTTGGTCCATGTGGTTAATATTGACTAGGGGAAATGAAAAGGGAGTGGGGTCAGTGATCCCAGTGACCGCGTAGAGTCAGGAATGACATGTGGAGTTGGGGACGCTATCCCAGAATACTCTATGTGGTGGTGGCATGATCGACGTATAGTTTCCCATAATATGTCTCAGTCACCCTCTGACATTGGTCTCCTGTTTAATTGTTTCTCATATTTTTGTTTTGGAATCATGGAAATCTTAGTGTTTATTAAAAATAATTTTGTGTTTTAATAAACGATGGTTGTGTGGTATGTCCTTGTATTTTTGAAATTTTGGATGTGAGGCGTTTTGAGCTGAGAGTCCTTTTTGAATGATTTGTGTTCTAAGAATGAATTCTTATTTTTTGTTTGTGTGAGATCATGTGGATATTGGTTTATTTTGAAAAGTTCTTTGGGAAGGCCTTGCGGTGGTTCCCCCTACAACTTTTGTTTTCGCTTCTTGTATGTCTTGGTCTTTGGATCAATTTGACTGGGTCCATGTATTTATTTATTGAATGGTGTCCCAAAGAATGCATTAACATGCGATTGAATTGAGACAAGGGAAATTCACCACTGGATGGCCCTCCAGTTGATTGAATTACTCTCTTCTTGAATTCTATAATTGAACCCACCTCTACTTTTTACAACTAAGTGCATCCTCTCATAGTGGTATGACAGATGTGAGTGGAGTTGAATGGATTTTCGGTGTCATTGAGTTGTCTAAGTCATCGAGTGTGAAGATTGACATTGTTGCATCTGATGGATCCCCATGAAAGTTGTGAAATGAATTATAGTGTGGAAGGGTAAAGGTTGTTAGTAGTTATCAGTGATCAATGATGTATTTCAAATCATGTAGTTCTTTCATTATCTGTAAGGGTAATGTTTGGTGACTTCTTGCATCATGAGTTCTGCATGAAGAGAAAAGGTGGATTTCATTGAACCCTTCAAGAATCCCTATTTTCATAGGACTACGTCCTCTCGGGGAGTTCTAATTTTTCTGTTCAAAGGGGAGTGTGTGTCATGAATCTTTTAATCATAGGTTTCATGGAAAAGGTGCATAAGAGATTCATATGAATCATCTAAACCTCTATTTTTTTGGATGTGCCGCAAGCTAGTAGTTTGATTTTGTGGTGTTTTGTGTTTCTTTGTGTTGTCTCATTTTTAGGTGTGGTTTTATTTAGCACCAAAAAGGAGATGGTCCATTTAAGAGTCTTCAATGCCTGAATGCGAGGCTAGAGATGCTTCGAACACCAAGGCATTATCCATAGGCCTTAGAGTAAAGTTGGAGTGTGGTCATGAATCACGGGAGTGTATGTGACCCCAGTATTATTTCTATCGTTTAGGTTGAATGTCAAAGCAGAAAAAATTGTTTTTTGTGGTTGTTCCATTTAGAACAACCATTTTGGGTGCATGAAGTTTCCTATGTCTATGAGGAGATGTGGTATTCTCAATATTTTAATGTCCCGATCATTGAGTCCCACAAAATTTAATCTCTTTTAGAGGTCCTGATGGGGTCTATTGGGTAAATCAGACTCAATATTGAATAGTGCTCATCCCAGGATGTGGAGATGTTGGGTTTTCTTTGGATATGATTTTGATGCCCTAGTATTTGGGGTCGTCCCTCCGCGTTCCGTATGGTGGGGTGTTTGGACACCAGAAGAAAATTTTTCAATGTTCTCTATCTTATGTCATTTCTAATGGTGGGGAGACAAATGGAGGGTCTCGCACAAATGTCTCTGAAATGAAATGGTGTTGGATTTTTCATAATGGTGGAGAGTCTGCTCAGGCCTCCCCATGTTGGTTTTCCAACCTCGTCTCGAGTGTCAGTAAGTTTCTCAGGGTGGTGAGCCCCTTCGGACTTTACCATGATGGTTTTTGTTCTATTCATAGAGATGAATTGGTGACCAGTGATAAGAGTGTTCCTTGGACGGGTTTGGTCTTTTTTGATCATTTCATTCAAATGGAGTGGTTCTCATTCATTAGGGCTCGAGGTGTTTTGGTTAGTGAAGTTGAATTCCATGGGTTCAAGAGTTCCTTTTTTTAATTAGTATACTATAGGTGTTCTAGAACATTGGGGTGGAAGATACATATCAGAATGTATTTGTTTGAGTATCTTGAGGTTTTAATTTATGTCACATTCTCTCAGCATGATTATTTTTTGAGTATCTTCATGAATAATAATTTATTTATGTCACATTTTTTTGAGTGTCTTGAGGTTTTAATTTATGTCAAATTGGGGTGGAAGATACATATTAGAATGTATTTTTTTTTAGAATTTTAGAGAGAATTGTCACACTATACATTAATAAATTATTATTATTATTATTACTATTATTATTATTTTTTTAATTAATCTGGGTTTCGGGTAGTATGGGTTGAATATGAGATGATATTTTTTAGTTCATTTTTAAAAATGCTTATTTTAGCCTTTTCTGTGTCCACCACACTGCGGTCGAAGCCACTCGGCCTCACCTGGGTCACCACGTGATGTTGCTCGGTTCACCGCACCGACTGCCTGATGTCCAAAACAAATAAATGAAGTAAATTGAAATAAATTTTGTTCATTTAAGCTAAGATATAAATAAATAAATAGAGTTTATAGAATTTTTTAAATAATAATAGAAATGGTATTTTTTCTTTCATTACTATAATTCTTATTATTTATATTATTAATGTTAGTATTATTAATGTGTTAATGATTATTATTATTATTAGTTTTATTTTTTTATTTTTATTTTCTTCTTTTATACATCTATGGAATATGAATTCTCCCCCCAACATTCTAGTCATGGCACCCCTCACCCCGTAACCCATCTACAGCCTGTCGCCCTCACACCCCTCTCCCAGATTTGGTCGCGTCGCCCACTCATCCCCATTGGATCCAGTGACCACCCGGCTCCCCGCCTCCCTGTTGTGACCCCTGTTTCCCCCTCATACTCATGGAACCATTCCCCCACACATACATAATTGTTTCCTCCCTCAACCCTCATCGGACCATCATCCCGGGCAACCGCCCCGACTTCTCGGTCTGCCACTCGTGGCGTACCCCTTCCCTAAAAACTCTATGTCACACCCAGCCTGTAAGGACCCGACACTTGTTTCCCTAAGCAGATGCCTTATTTGGATACATTGGCATATAAACAATGAACATGAATCTAGAAGGACAGATTAGTTTTGTATTATTGGAAACAAGATACATTCATAACAACAACAGTAAAACTTGAAATGAAAAACAACTTAGAAACACCAAAAACAACATCCATAACTCCTATGTTATTTTATAAAGTCATTCATAATAAAATTCTTCATGTAATAAGAAAATGATAAATAATAAATGGGTGGGCTCAATTGCTCAGTAAGAGTAAGCAATACAATTGATGATATTATAACATAAAAATTAGAATGTTGAATGAATAAAAACAAATTCCTTTAAAAATAAAATTGAACATAATATGGATGAAATTTGAGATGAGTAAATATTTCCATAATATAACATAATCACAGGTATTCTACTAGTCAAATTACCACATTAACCATCAATAATATATTCATAATGATGGAATGCATAATGTGGGATAATATAACTATACCGTCAAAGATTCATTCCATGACCATAAATAATCATTTTGTCAAGGCCTTATGCCAAGATTGTAGTTTGTTTCATTAGACCTACCGATGCACTGAGGGGATATAGAGGGGCCCACACAACACTTTATATGTACAATAAATTCCTTATATGTTTGGGGATAAATATAAAAAACATATACATTCATATTGAAACTAATATATGAAATGTAAAAAATTTCCCCGGTCATTAAGCATAAACACTAACCATTCAGAGTAAATTGATGAATGGTTTTAAGATTGTACATCCACATAAAAAATAATCATATAAAATTAAATGAAATATGGTAGATTATTCAATGAAATATTAATCCAAGTAATACATAATAACAAACAAGATTTTTGTAATAGATGAAGATACTTTTATAAAATCTTATATTAATTTGTTAGATAAATAACCTTTTACATTGAAAAGAATTGTTCTTTTAAAAAAATATTTGTATAAAACCAGAAGTAAATTATGTTTGTATTTTAATAATAAAAGGTGTGATTTTATAAATATAATGGTTTCCATAAAAAGATTATGGTGTTCCCTTTAAATAGTTAAGAATTTGAGAAACTCCCTTGAATCGAGCTTGTATTTCGGAAATAGTTTTGCATGATCCTTTTTAAAACGTGCAAATCCCCATAAAATATGGATGTATTCTGGTTTTTAAACATATTTATAAAACTCACACATAATTTATGAGGATAACATAATAATAAATAATACTTTCATTGAGTTAATTAGACAATGAAGGTAACCAGAATGAAAATGGTTGTTCGGGTGAAAAAACCCATACCTTAAGTATGAACGTGTTCTTCTCTTGAACTTAAGCTACTGGAATATGAAATTAGACATATTAATTACTTATTTATGAACATATTATCCATTTATTTAGTTTATATTATATTTTTTTAGTTCATTTATTCACTTAGTAATAAGTTATTATATTCAATCTCATCATTCTGGAGTGTTCGTGTTCTTTATTTTCATAATCATTTCTCATGTTCTTAAGTAATGGAGTGGAATGAATGTAAATATCCAGAATTAAAATTAAATATTATTTATGAACATAAAAAAGTGTTAATTTTCACTTCTATAACTTTGTTACATTGAAAGAGTATGAATCTTTAGATGAAATATTTATGGCATTCACTTAGATTATTTAGTGGTATTTTTATTATTAGGAACTTGTTTGGTCATGCGATTTAATAATATGTATGTATACCAGTTCATGAATCTTAATTAGGTTATAATATGTATATTAATTTCTAGTTCAACCATAGAAATGGTTTCATGACTAGAAATGAAGGTTAATTTGATGAACGAAACATCGTTGTCCACAATGGTTATAAATTGGAACCTCATGGACGTTGATTTCGTTTAAAAAATTAAAGATAGAGATAGAGATAATATTGTTGATATTTCTTCCATTAAAATCATATAATTATAGTATATAGATTATACTAGATCTATCATGGTCATTTGGATATATAATGTGAGGATATAATTATAAAATAATGGAACTTGAAATGCAACTAAATGAAAAAAGAAAGGTGTTTTACCTCTTGATCTAACCTCCTTGGGAACCTCTTTAAGGGAAGGTCTTTTGGTCTTTTGGAAAGAGAATGAGATTCTCGGACATGGGTAGTGACTATAGATGTCTATTTGGGCTGAACATTGAGGAGATTCAGGGCGTAGAGTATTAATGAGAAGAGGGAGTGGTGGGGGTTTTATTGTGGAGGATAGGAGTGAATTTTGAATATTTAATTATTTATTTTATTATTTCCCTCATGACAACCAATAGTGTTGTTTCATTTGACCCATAATAGTAATACGTTAATGTGATTTCGAACCATGTGGCCTTACATCACTTATGATGTCATAAATAGTGTATTAAACCGATAATTTGTATATACGGTATTTTATTGTATTTCACTACTCATCAAAAATTCATAAATTTCATAATAATCGAAAAAAATCACCCCTACCATTTTTTGATGTATATAATTAAAAAATGAACTCCATTTTTCCAAAATAATTTTCTCAATATTATAAATTTAATTTTTAATAAAATCATAGATAATTCAAAAAATAACAATTTTATAGGTATAATTAGTTTTATATGTCACTGAAAAATTAATTAAGATCTCATTATATTATTAATATACCAAAATAGAATATTATCATTACATACTATTCATAAGGGTCATAATATTGTTCATGTTACTATTAATAAGGGTATGAAACAAGTCCAAAAAACCGGGTTTGTTCTATCACACTCCAAAAGACTTACTGATCACAAATCTAAACGACCGTTTTTTTAAATTAAAAACATAGAATAGGAAAATATGTGTTTAATTTCTAGATTATAAAATGAATTTATTTTCAAAACATTGGGGTGTTACATTCTCCCCTCATAAAAATGTCATCCTCAAAATTCCTAAAATGTTTCCTAAAAATATTCTGGTATGTCTTCAACATAAGTTCCTCAGGATCCCATTTTTCTTCCTCCATCTTATGGTTCCTCTAAAGAAAATTTACCAGATGAGTCTTAAAATTTATCAATACTTGTTTTCTGGTATCAAGAATCATGATAGGATCTTCAAAATAAGGCAGGTCTGGTTGATGTTATTTCTCTTCAAAGGTGAGTACATGTGCTTGGTCAGGCATGTATTTCCTTAACATTGATATGTGGAACACATTGTGAACATTGGAGAGACATAGTGGCATTTCCAAATGGTAAGCTACGACTCCAATTTGGTTCACAATTTCAAAACATCTGATGTACCTGTGATATAATTTTCCCTTCTTACTGAATCATATAATACCCTTCCATGGAGATAACATTAAGAAAACATGGTCTCTTTCGTGAAACTCCAAATCTTCCTTCAGTTGTCACCATAGCTCTTTTGCCTACTTTGAGCAGTTTTGATATGGGCTTGGATAATGTTCCCCTTTTTTGTTGGTTCATCAATATGTTCTTGGCCTATAATCTTTCTTTGACCAACATCATCCAAGCATGTTGGTGTAAGAAATCTCTTTGTATACAATGATTCATGTGGTCCCATCTGAATACATGAATGGAAGCTATTATTATAGAAAAATTATATGAGTGGTAAATATTGATCCCACTTTCCAAGAATGTCCTGTGAACAAGACCTCATAATTTCTTCCAAAGAATTAATAGTTCGTTCTGATAGTCCATCAGTTTGTGGGTGATAGGCAGTGCTCAAACGATGATCAGTATCTGAGGCCAACTGAAGACTTTTCTACAGTTTTCAAGTAAAACAAGGATCATGATCAGAATCATTTGATAAAGGTACATCATAATGTTTTATAACATCCTTAATATATATAGTATTGCTTAATGTTAAAGTTTTAAATCTTCTCTTATAGAAATAAAATGTTCTGATTTTGTAAGAGAGTCAAAAATGACCCATATCGCATCATTCTTTCATGTAGTCTTTCGTAGCCCCATGACAATGTCCACTATAATAACCTCCAATTTCTACACAGTAATAGGAATGGGTTTCATGATTCCTCTAGGACGTTGTCTTCCAACCTTCACCTATTGAGAATCCAAACATATAGACACATAATCAATAATCTCCCTCTTCAATTTTCCTCACCATAAATGTTCCTTTAGATATCAATGCATCATGTTTTACCAGGTTGTATAGTAGAATTAGATCTATGATCATCATCCAATAGTTCCCAATTTAGATCAGGAATAGTGGGAACATATATCCTCTTTCCAGATTTCAAAATGCCACCTTCGTATACGAATTCAATCAACTTCCCATCATTTAACGATTTAATTTTCTATTGAAACTACTCATCATCAACCTGAGAACATTTTATCTATTCTAGTAAAAATGCTTTGGAAAGAATTTGAAACTGTTGTGATGTGTTAACATCCTTGATAATTCCCATCTCCATCGTTACTAGATCAATGAAGAAAGGATAACTTTCAAATATCATCTTGTTCAGAATTCCATGGCCCTTTCTACTCAAAGTGTCTTCTACCTTATTTTCCTTCCCTATGTGGTAGGGTATTGTGAAATCAAAATATTTGAGTAGCGCAATCCATATCCTTTGTCTCATGTTGAGTTATTTATATGAAAATCTATATTTCAAAATCTTATAATCTGTATATATCTCACATGTTTCACCATAGAGGTAATGTCTCCAAATCATCAGAGAAAATATTACCACTACTAACTCAAGATCATGAGTTGGATTGTTTTTTTCATTAATTTTTAGCTACCTAGATGCCCAGGAAATCGCTCTATTGTTCTTCATAAAAACACAACCATGTCCTTTCATTGATGCCTCCCTATAGATAAAAACACATCATTCCCTGATGGTAGGGTTAGGATCAGATCATTCACTAACCACCTCTTCAATTCTTAAAATTATTCTTCAGATTCCTTTTTCCACTCTAACATAACACCTTTCCATGTGAGCTTTGTAATTTTTTCGGCTAAATGGGAAAATTTATTTATGAAATGCTGATAATAACTTGTTGAACCAATAAAAATATATACCATAGTGATGTTAATTGGAGTAGGAAATTATTGAATAGCCTTCATCTTCACAATATCATCATATATTTCATTCTTAGAGGCAATGTGTCCCATAAGAGAAAGTGATTTTATCCAAAAATCACATATGCCAATATTCCAATAAAATTCATTTCATCAAAGTACCTTTAGAATAGTGCGCAAGTGATTTTCATGATCTTCATAGCATTTAGAGAATATTAGGATATCATAAATAAACACCACTAAAAATTCATCAAGATATTCTTTGAAAACACTATTCATCATATCCATGAAAATAGATTGTGCATTATTCATTCTAGTAGGCATTATTATAAACTCGTTATGCCCGTATCTGGTTCAAAATGCAGTTTTTGGAATGTCACCTTCCTCATAAAAAATTGATTACATCTATATCATAGAAAAATCACGGAAAAATATTGTACTCCATGAATTTGATCAAATAAATCTTCAATTCATGGTAGAGGATACTTATTATTTATTGTAATCGCAGTGATTTCCCTATAATCAATGAATAGTTTCATGGATCCTTCATTCTTCTTGACAAATAGGACAGGGGATCCCCATGGAGAGACACTAGGTTGAATAAATCCTTTATCACTCAATTCCTCTAGTTGTGTCTTTAGTTCCCCTAACTCCACAATGTCCATTCTATAAGGCATATTTGATATGGGCCTTGAACCAAAAATTAAGTTAATGGAAAACTCAATTTCCCGCTTTGGAGGATATCTAGGTAAATCCTCTGAAAAGATGTCAATATATACTTTTACAATAGTTATATCTTCTATTTGAAAACTCTTTCCTCACCCATATTTATTGCATTATCTTCCTCCCGAATAATTTTATTCATTTGATCTACTAGTGGTGGATCTAGATGAGAATATGATGGTGATGTTTCTAACCAAATGATATGGGATTCCACACCATTCCCAAATATTATAACTTCATTCTTATTGTAATAGATCTTCGCATCATAATTTGACATACAATTCATACTAATGATTATTTCAAATTCAGTAATTGGTATGAAGATAGAGTCAAAAACTAATTCATGATTATGTGTCTTGTGGAGTACTAATTGACACGCCTTTGTTGCAATGATACATTCACTAGGGAGTTAGACTGTTAACTCCTTTATTAAATTAAGTTGGAAATATCTATTTTTTTGGGAAAATTGGGATGATATAAATGAATGCAATGATCCAGAATCAGATAAATCAATGGATATGTTTGATGAAATGATCAATGTTTCGGCCACCACTTCATTAATAACTTCAATGTACATGGTTGTGACCACATAATATCGTACCTTCTCCCTTGGAATTCTTTGGGAACATTTACCCGACACATAGGACATTCATGTGCATAATGTCCCACCTCCCTACAGTTGTAGCATTGATCATTTTTAGATTCTTTCATCACCTATCAATCCCGAGTAAGGTGGCCTTCTTATCTGTACTTGTAAAAGGCTCACATTATTTTGAGGCAAGTGCCTAGGTGTTTCTTCCTACAATTGAAATTGTGTTAAAGTTCAAATCTTCCCTTTTTCCCTATTTCCTTATTTCCTTTACCAGATATTCCAGAATCCCTCTTCATATCTTATTTACTTTAAATTCATAAGACCTATAGAATTCCTTTTCTATCTTGATAGATCATGAAACTATGTCTTCATATGATGAGAAATTCTAGGAGACTACAACTTTTCATAGGAATGGTTTCAAACCATCAAATAATCGATCAATTATTCTCCTAGTATTTTGTATTCAGTACACAAAATTACTTGTTATCCTTGTGAAGTTAGCTTCAAAAATTGCAACATTATCATCTTCCCATTACATAAAATTCAGAAACTACCTTTCTATATTCGCTCATTGTTCACGAGGAAAATATTTTTCTAGGAAGATTTCCTTAAAGTCCCTTCATTCCATCTCTTATAGATCTTCTTCCTCCATTGTGTTTTGGACTAATGACCACTATTAATCTCCATCCCAAGATAGATGATAAACTACCATAATGACCTTCTCTCATTAATTACATCCCAAATTGATAAATATCAACTCTAGGGAACTTATCCACTGCTCAGCTACAAATGGGGTTTTAATCCCATTGAATGATGGTGGTTGTTGACGCATAAATGAATCTAACATAGCTCCTCCACATGGTGGATCCAGATTCTTCATAAAGGTTAGGTTATTATTCATAACCTGAGTAAGTTATCCTAGTATAGTTATTTGGTGTTTATCACCAGTCATGTCACCAGAGACAACATCATTTTCTTGCAACAGAGAAAAATCCCTACCGGGGACACGTGCATTCATGTGGTTTCCATTCCTTCCACTAAGCACCATTTCTAGATGTTGACATACATTAGATTAGGTTATTAAACAAAATTTAAAATCATAACTTAACAAAATACTTATAATAAATTGAGAACCTAGGCATGGATAATCCCATAATCACAAAAATGGATTCATTGGGGAAATATTTACATTTAAATTCTTCATAATGTCTAGTAATGAAAATGTGAATTATCCTAAGCATAACCCCTGGGAGTTTCGTATCTCAGAGTGTAGTATGTCCCATTGTCATGTAACAGGATACACCGGGTCAAGCCCAAAACACAATGTCAGAGATTTCATCCAAGATACATTTGTGCTAGAGCCGCCTCTACCTGCTTGTATCAAGAAAAAGATGTATTTCTTGAAACATCCACATAATATATTCCTTACCTAAATTCAAGGACATTCTTGTATACTTATCCTCAAATAATTTCTAAGGGACTCTTCCCTAATCTAGTCTTTCTAAATCTAGTTTCCATGATTTCTACTAAACTTCTTCTCATAACAACTATAAGGATCCCACCCCAGTCTCCCAGAGTCAATGCCTTATATGGATGCATTGGAATATAAACAAGGAATATGAATCTCAAAGGACTGAGTAGTTTAATATAATTTTAAATAGGATACATACATAAGATCAACATTACAACATGAAATTTAAAACAACATAGAAACTCCTTAGACAACTTTTATAACTCCTGTGTTATTTTAGCATTTAATTCATAATAAAATTATTTATTTACAGAAAAAATGAAACATCAGAAATGGGTGACCCAAAAAACATAGTAAGGTAAATCAATAAAATGGAATACATCATCACGTAAACATTAGGCATGTTGAAAAAATAAAAAATATCCCTTTAAAAATAAAATTGAACATAATATGGCCGAAATATGACTTGAGTAAATATTTCCATAATATAACATAATCATCATTATTCTACTAGTATAATAACCACTTGAATTCTCAATACTATTTTCATGATGAGGGAATGCATAATATGGGAAAATATAATGATATCGTCAAGGCCTCGTACAAGGAACAAAAATAATCATTTTGTCAAGACCTTGTGCCAAGATCATGTTTCTCTCATTAGACCTACCGATGCACTGAGGGGCTATTACCAGCCCCACAAGACACTTTCTATTTCCAATTCATTCCTCATATGATATAGATAAATATAATCAACATGTACATTCATATTGAAACTAATATTTGAAATTTAAATAACTTTCCCCGAATATTAAGCATAAACACTAACCATTAAATGTAAATTGATGAATGGTTTTAAGATAGTACATCCATAGAAAAATTAATCAAAAACGATTAAAATAAATTTGGTAGAATATTCCATGAAATATTAATCCCAATAATATATAATAATCAACAAGAGTTTTGAAATAGATGAAGATACTCTTGTAAAAGTTTCATGTAATTCTTCGGATAAATACCCTTTTACTTTGAAAAGAAGAATTTGTTTGGAAAAGAATATCTATAACACCAGAAGTAATGTAAGGTACTATTTTAATAATAAAATTTTTTGATTTTATAAATATAATGGCTTCCAAAATCAGATTATGGAGTTCCCTTTAAGACAGGTAAGAATTTGAGAAACTCCCTTGAATCAGGCTTCTATTTCGGAAATAAGTTAGAAAGTTCATTTTTGAAATTTGTAACTCCCCATAAAATAATGAAATATTATTTTTGGTAAAAATATTTTGAAAACTCAAACATAAATTATGAGGATTACATAATAATAAATAAGAATATCATTGAGGTAATTATACAATGAAGGTAACCCGAATGAAAAATGGATGTTTGGGTGGAAAAACCCTTATCTTAAGTCCGAACGTGTTCTAATATTGAACATAATCTCCTGGAATATGAAATTACACATATAAATAACTTATTTCAGAAAATATTGGGCATTTATTTAGTTTATAATAATTTTTTCAGTTCATTTATTCCATTACTGATAAGTTATTATATTGAAATTCATCATTCTGCAGTGTTCGTTATCATTATTTTCATAATCAGTTTTCTTGTTGTTAAATAATGGAGTGGAATGGATGTAAATATCCAGAATTTAAATAAAATATTATTTATGAACATCTAGAAGTGTTAATGTTAATTTCTATCATTTTTTTACATGGATATAGTATGAATCATTTGATGAAATATTTATGACATTCACTTAGATTATTTGGCCCTATATTGATTATTAGAAACCAGTTTGGTCATATGATTTAATAATATGTACGTATACTAGTTCTTGATTATTGATTAGGTTATAATACATATCTTAATTTCTAATTCAACCATCATAATGATTTCATGATCATTAATGGAGGAGAATTTTATGAATGAAACTTCATCATCCACGAAGGTTATAAATTGGAACCTCATGGACGTTAATTTCGTTTATAAAATAAAATAGAGAGATAGAGGATATTGATGATATTGAATCCATAAACATTATATAATTATAGCATATAGATGATACTGGATCTATAATTGTCATTTGAAATGAGTAGGTGAGGAGAGGATTACAAAATAAAGTATCTTGAAATGAAACAAAATGAAAAATAAATGTGATTTACCTCTTGATATAACCTCCTTAGGAACCTCCATAAGGGAATGGGTTTTGGTATTTTTCTAAGACCAAGAGCTTCCTGGACGTGGGGAGTGACTAGGGAAAGCTATTTGGGAAGAAAATTTAGTTTCTTCAAGGTTTAGAGGAGTGAATAGAAGATGGAGTGGGGTTGGGGGTTATAGTGGATGAGAGGAGTGAATTTTGAATATTTAATTTATTATATTATTATTTCCCTCAAGACAACCAATAGTGTTGTTTCATGTGTCCCCTAACACTAATAATTGAATGTGTGATTTAACCAAGTGTTCTTACATCACCAATGATGTCATAAATAGTGTATTAACTGATAATTTGTATATACTGTATTTTACTATATTTCATAATTCATAAAAAATTCATGAATTTCAGAAAAATCCCAACAATTCACCACTACAATTTTTTGATGTGTAGAATTCAAAAATGAACTCCATTTTTCAAATATTATTTTCAAAATATTATTAACATAATTTTAAAATAAAATCATAGTTAATTCCAAAAATTACAGTTTTAAAGGTATAATTAGTTTTATATCATATTTAAAAATTAATTAAGATATCAATATCATACTACATAATGAAAATAAAATATTATCATTATTTACTATTCAGAAGGGTCATATTACAATTAATATTACTATTCATAAGGGTTTTTTACTATTCATAAAAAATAATGTTTGTTCGATAAGACTCAAAATGACTTACTGATCACAACTCTAGATGACCATTTTTTCGAAATTCAAAACATAGAAGAGTAAGTGTTGTGTTTAATGTCTAGATTATAAAATGAATTTATTTTCAAAACCATGGGTTGTTACACGACCTCCTCCCATGCCAATCACATTGAGCCCTTCTCCCATATGTGCACTCCAGGGCACATCAACTGGACCCCATCGCTGACATTCCTCTCTTGACAGACACACTACTTCTTCCAACGAAACCAGCCAGCTCCGCTCTCATTCAAAACACACTCCTACCTCTAGTAATTCATTTTACATAAACTTTGGGTTTTAGTTTTTGGTTTTTGAGTAGTTTGAGGTCTTTTCTTGATAACATTAGATCAGTCCTCAATTCTAGGGTTTATTTGAAGTTTTTTTAGGAGTGTTTGGTGTGAAACTGGAGTTTCACTTTGAAATTTGGGGTTTTCTTACATTGAGGTAGGTGGTTATATGCCCTTAAATTTCATAGATAATTTAATTTTTTGTTTTGATAGTTTTAATATGTCCTATGATTTAGTCATTTGGTGTGAATGTAGTTAAAAAATGATGTGAATTTGGATTGAAATTGGTTCCTTTTTATGAACTTAGTTTACTCAAATGTGTAAATGGTTTTGGGGTGTTTCATAAATAATGACATGGATTATTTAAATAGTGATTTTGGTGTGATTCCAAATTTTATATGGAGAGTATGTGTGGTGGGATTTCGAAGAGTGTTTTTAGGTGCACCTTTGATGTACAAGATTGGTGTGTTTAGTGGGGTTGTTTTAAAAACTGCTATATTGGATGATTAAATTATTTTGAAAGGTGAAAGATATTTTACTGAAAGATTAGTGTGCTAATGTGTTAGTTTTTTATTTTATACAAAAAAATGACTATGTTTCATGTGTTCTTTTTAAAGCGTTGTTCATAAAAAAGGATCGTGTGAGTTTTTTGTAAGGTCCGATTTGAGTTCGGAAAAAATTTAAAGCGGTTTAGTGTTAAAAAATGGGATTCATGAGAATATGGATTATATTCATTATGTGTATCATACACATATTTTTGTTTTATACCTTGAATGTATTTGATAAAATTTGTGGGTTGTGAGAAACCCCTTTTTAAATGGTTTCGTTATGTTTATGTCCTAGATAGTTTTTTTAATGGAAATAAGGTGTGTTTTTATTTTGTAAACTATTTTTTTCTAATTTTAATTGTTCATTAAATTGTCTAACAGGATTTATTAAATTATATGTGGGGTGTTGGAGTTGTTTTGATAGATTTATATGTGAGTTATGTTTTTAAAGGAACTCATATATGTGAAACTGGGAATATTTCAAATGTAAATCATTTTTGTGATATTTAGATATGTTTTATAAATTCATTAAATAATTTACCAATTCATGAAAGTGATGTGAATTATGGTGTGAAATGGTTTTGGTTTGCATGTGTTTTTAAAACAGTCATTAGGAATGCAAGTGGTGGGTTTTTGTGTGTAATGTTTTGTTTGGTGTGTGATATAGGAATATGATAAATGATGTGAATGTGAAATATGTTTTAGAACAAAAGGTGAACCATTGAAGACCACTGGGTTATGGATGTGCTTCCCAACTATTGGCTCGTGAATGAGAGCATTAATTATTTTCATTTCTATACCACGTTTACACTGAGGTATGATGTTTGTAGCACACCATATATAAGAGATACTTTAGGGGATTTACATGCATTTTTATACTATTCATGATGTGGTTCCTTCCAAAGGAAAATGGAGGAACACTTGAGTATGTCCTTGGTATTTATAAATTTTATCTTCCATTTTATGGTAGTATTTATGAATTTTTTTTCTTTCAGTTCTCTTTTCTTTTCACATACATCTTTTAAATGTTTTCCTTAAAAAAATTGAAAAATTATGGTTTTAAATAATAATGTTAAATTATCTATTTGATGTTATGTAATGGAACCTTTTTATTAGGTGGTATACTACTGGGAATTTGGCTCACACCCAACATACACATTTGGGTGTATGTATAAATTGTTTATTGTGTATCCCAGGTTGAGGCATCATGCTTAGTGACGTTGGTTCGGGTTATCAATGGTCTTATCGTGCAGGTTTGTCAATGGTTGTTTGAGGAGGTGGCTCTTCATGTTGCATGATGGTGCAAATAGATGTGTTATTTTTATTTTTATTGCGGTCTTTGTGGATTCATTGGATGAATTGTAATCTTTATGTTTGGTGCAATGTTAAGGGTTTGTTTGGTTTTGTTATGCAGTATTTGTTTATTTATCTTGTTTTTTTATCTATTATTTCCGGTAAGACATTTTCACATGTTACTCTTGATACCTAGGCACTTGTACCAGCCCATGGGGATCATGAACTCCCTTTGATACCTTTTTTTCTGGAACCAGACTGGGTCTCCATCTGACCCAGAAGACGACCCAGTTCTCGACATGTGCTGAAGGGAATTCTCAATCCCCATGTGTTGGCACAAGTTCCCATGTATCAAGAGTAACATGTTTGAATGGTTTACCATAAATAAGAGATATAAAAACAACTAACAAGATAAATAAACAAATTATGGAAAACAAATCCAAACAAACCATTATCATTGGACATAACATAAATATTACAATTAAACCCAAGACTTCATGAAGACTACAACAAAAAGAAATCTAACACATCTATTCGCACCTTCATGCAACATGAGGAGCCACATCCTCAAACAATCATCGTCAGACCTGCACAGGAAGACCATAAATAACATGGACCACAATCATTAAGAAAGATACCTCAACTTAGGATACTCAAAGAACATGTTCTACATACACCCCAAGGTGTATGTATGGTGTGATCCAAATTCTCAGTAGGATACCACCCATTAAAAAGGTACCATGACACAACATTGAAAAGATAATTTAAAATTCATATTTAAAACAATACTTTTAATATGATTTTATATAAAACATTTAAAAATTGAATGTGAAAAGAAAATATAAATTAAATAAAAACTATTTAACAAATACAACATTAAAATGGAAGTATAAACTTTTATATAACATGCACAAACTCATGTGGTCCTCTGTATGATGATGGAAGGCACCACGTCATGAATATTAGAGAACTGTAGGTAAATACCATATGGTAGACAGTTTGAATGGTGATCTAGAGATATTTTACCTCGAAGTAAATTTGGTATTAGAACTTCAATAATCAAATCTCTCTTGTACCATCCACTAGTAGGGTAACACATCTTGTGGTCTCTAATAATCACAATTGTTTAGTTACTATTGCAACATCTATCCTTCCAGATGAAACCAGGATGAACCACTTATGTTTCAACTAGGGTACTAGTCCTAATCTACCCACCAAATTACCCAAGGTTCCCATTTTTTGTGCTCAAACAAATTTCACATTCAAATCATGTATCACATTCACATATCCAACACCAAATAGGACATTACACACAAAAAACCACCACTTTCAAAACCAAAAATTATTTTAAAAACACACGCACACCAAAACCATTTCACACTATAATTTTCATCAGTTGGTTGACTTGATAAATTATTTAAACAACTAAAAGAAAATTTCTAAATAGAACAACAATGTTTTTCATATGAAATATGCCCAGATTCACATATAAGAGTTCCTTTAAAAACTAAATTCACATTGAAATATATCAAAAAAAACTCTTGCACTCCACATATAATTTATAAAATATACATAAAAAAATTAATGGAACATGTAAAATTAGAAAAAAAATTACACATGAAAAAAAAAACATGATTTACATTTAAAACCCCCTTTCTAATCCATAAACATAACAAAACCATTTAAAATGGTGTTTCGCAACACCCTTAATTTTTACCAAATAAATTCAAGGTATATAACACAAAGATGTGTGTGCGACACACAATGAATATCACACATCTTCACAAAGATTCCATTTATCTACACCAAACCACATTAAATATTTTTTGAACTCAAATCGCACCATACAAACAACTCACACGACCATTTTTTAAGAAAAACATTTTAAAACACACACAAACACACAACATAGATATTTTTGTACAATATCAAAACCCAACACATAAGAAAACAAATCTTTCAAAAACATATTTTTCACCTTTAAAAATAATTTAATAATCCATTATAACAGTTTATAAAACAGCCGCACTAAACACACCAATATTTTACATCAATGGTCTACCCAAAAACCGTCTTAAAAATCATACCACACATCCTCACCATCAACAAAATATTAATAACCAATTTAATAATTTATAAAAAAACTCCAAAACAATTTACACAATTATGTAAACTAAGATAAAAAAGGAACCAATTTCAAACAAAATTCACACCATTTTTTTAAACTACATTTTCACCAGGTAACTAAATCCTAGAACTTATTAAAACTAACAAAAAACAAATTAAATTATATAAGAAATGTAATTTCATGGAACTACTTACCTGAATATAGAAAAACCCCAAATTTCAATGTGAAACTCAAGTTGCGCCCAAGAGTTCCTCGAACAACTTCAAATAAACCCTAATAAAGAGGACCAAACCAATGTTATCAAGACAAGACCTCAAACATCTAAAAAACCCCATAATGAAACCATAATATAAGGAAAAACAACTTAATGTAGGGAGTAACATGTGCTGGAGGAGAGTGTAGTTGGTCAATTTCATTGGAAGAAGCAATGTGTTGGTCAGGAGAGGAACACCGACGATGGGGTCTAGCCAATGTGGTCTGGCATGCACATGGGTGAGAAGGGCTTGATGATATTTTCATGGGAGGAGGTTGGGTGCAACAGAGGTTGTTGGGGGATGGGGTATGCTGGGAGTGGTTGGCAGGGAAGTAGGGGCGGCTGGCCTGGATAATGGTCTGGCAAGGGTGGAGGAAGGCCACGACTATAGCTGGCTGGGGGGCAAGGGCATGGTGTAGCATGTAGGAGGGGGAAACAGGGGTCGCAACGGAGAGGCGATGAGCCGGGCTATCACCAAAGATGATGAGGATGAGTGGGTGGCATGACCAGAAGTGGGAGAGGGGACTGAGGTCGATGGGCTAGAGAGGGGTTATTAGGTGAGGGGGTGTCATGACCAAAAAGAGGGGGGAGACGCCCACACCCAAAAAAGGGAAAAAGAAGAAAATAAAACTAAAAAATTAAAATAATAATAATAATAATAATACAATTAATAATATTAACATTACTAATAAAAGTAATAAGAATCATAATAATTAATGAAAAAATACTTTTTCTATTATTATTAAAATAATTATTTGAACTCTTTTAATTAATTAATTTATTAATTTATTTATATCTTATCTTATGTCAACAATGTTTATTTAATTTGACTTCATTTATTTGTTTTGGACATCAGAAAAGTTGTGTGGTGAATGAGGCGAGGTCACTCGGTGACCTAAGCGAGGCTGCGTAGCTTCAACTATGGTACGCTAGACATAGAAAAGGCCAAAATAAGTGGTTTTAAACAAGAACTCAAAAATTTTAAATTGACTTCATCCCGGACTACCCAACGCCCAGAAAAAATAACAAAAAATAATAATAATTTAGTAATGATGAATGTGAAAAAATACTCATCAATTTAACTATTGTAAACAATGATCACATCTACTTATGAAATTCTGAAAATGATATTAACATTAAGAACAACTCCTCAATAATCAAATTTCAAGGATAATTAACATTTATCATCATAAAATATTCAAAATAAGTTTATATTCAACAGAAATAAACAACTTGGGTTCATAAAAAGGAACAAGTATCAAATAAAGTAGTAGTTATAAAATCTGTATGAAAATGTTTCCTCTCATTATATCTAGGGGAACAATATACCCTCTAAAAAACAACTATGTTAAGGTGATTCACACATGAGGACTATGGATTGAGAATTTTAAATTATAAAATTTTCCTGAATCTATGCTTGGATTTGAATAACCATGACTAAAATGAGGCATAAACATAGTCTTCTAGATACTCTATAGATGGCCTCGATGGAAACAAGCACTAAAAATCATGGTAGGTGTAGAAAATTTATGTCAAGTGTAACCTTAATTTTCACACTAATAGAAATTTAATTGAACACTAGTAGCTACTTATAATGGTGACGCGAATTCTAGTGGCTATGACCTACCTCCACCACCACTATGATGGTCACGCCACATCCTCTGATATCCCTACATGCCATTGAAGCATCCACTTAGCTGAATGGACATGTAATACTAACCAATATTATTGGTCATAACCATCTCTAAAATTATATCCTTGTATCGAATCATGGAATGGGTATAAAGCATTATCATATAAAACTATGATCAAATGTCTAGTTGAAGACCTCCATGTTTCTTTCTTTTAATTGATCATTCATCGCCACCTTCTGTCACATACGTGACTTATTTTAAAGTTAAATTTCATTAAATTTCCATTCATTCTTTTTTTTGGGGTTTACCAAGCTTATATAGAGTAATAGGTGTGTTTTCATGAATTGGGCGAAACTGTGAGCCCAATTCCAGTTTTAAAAATAAATTTTTATTCCTTTATAACTCCTTCATTTTTCATCATTTTTCATCCATTACAATTACAACATGTCATATCCTGACCTATTAACACCACCAAATAAATTTGGACCATTTAGGAATCCATAATCATGTTGGATATGGGTATTTATTTAATGGATTGGGTCTTCCTGAAATCCCATTTCCTACATTAAATATATTTTTTCAATTATTTAATAACTCATTCAATTTTATATTTTTTAGGTGATTCCAACACTCACCTGATCCCACATACCCAAGGCGTGCCCCCATTCACTCCTCCCCTATTTGGATCTCAATAGAATCACGAAATTTGGCGAAACTTCTTTGGATTTCACAAATCTCCCAGATTTGAAGAGGTAAATTGATCCTTTCATAACTCCTTCTATTTGTACTATTTTCCCCCATTCTAGTTCCTACATGATATCCTAATCCTTGTTCGAACCTCCATTAAATTTTTATTTGTTTTAAAAATTAGATACTTGTGGATTTTGGGTCATTTTCTTCAATATTGTTTTGGGTAAGTGTTTCTCTATTCAATCCCATCTTTCTCCTTAGGGTTTCCTCCCACTTTCATAAATTTATAGATATTATAGATGTTAGGTGTAATACCTAGGGTTTAATTTTGGGTATTTTTTGTGAAATATTATGGTTTAGTGTTTTTTTCACTTCCTTGTTGTGTGGAGGAGGTGCGGTAGTGGATTCACACCAATATTCAAGGGTTTTGACTCAAAATGTAGGTGGTTCCATGTATAAACAATTATTGATGAGTAAGCTTTATGTATTTACTCATTTTTCATATTATTTGGGTGTATTTTATAACATATGGAATTGGTTTAGTAAATCATGTTTGGCCTGAAAATCCAGGTTAGTTAATTTATTTGTGTCATTGGGGCCTAAAAAGAAGGTTTTTTAATAGGTTTTCGTGTAAAACTTTGTTAGACTTCTTGAGAGCATTTTATGAAAATTAGAGTTTCTGTTTTTATCATTCGTGGTATTATTCAAGTTGATATTATAACACTTGAAAGTGGTTTTATAAATTTCTATAGGTCGGAAAATTCTACATTGGTAGTGTTTTGGAGTGTTTTGGTTCTTGAAATATGGTTTTGAAATGAGTTTTATGGGAAAAGTTTGGGTATACTCTTTAGAAATGTTTTATGAAAGATTTGAATGATTTAATGATTTCTGTAAGAGGTGAAACCATATTTAGAAACTATTTTAGTGTGTGTATATTTTAAAATGGCACATTTTAAATTTGAAAGGGGTTGTTTTTTGATGTGTTACATCTTGTAAATGTTTTATAAAAATTTTTTAAGGATTTACTAAAGTGTGTAAGAGATGTGAAAGTGATGTTTGATATTTTGTGTGAGGTGATGTGAACAATAGATTTTGGGTATGAAAATGGTATTATGTAACATGTGAGTGGGATGTTATGTGAGTTTTAATATATTGGAATGGTTTTATAAAAATTTTTAATCAATTTGAAGAAGTGTTAATGAAATTTAAAAACTCTTGTGGGCTATTTTGGTGTGAGTCATATTTCAAATAAATTTGATTGAAATGTGGAATTTTGTGACTTTTGTGGTATACATGTGGGCTGTTTGGTGAATGTTTGATTATAAAATGATATTTACATGTGGAAATTATATTTCTTAACTTGTTGATCTTTTTTTAGAACAAAAGTCAATACCCAGGTTTCTAGGTTGGTGGATGTGTACTAGTATGCTAGTGAATCCGTAGGTTTTGGCCTCTGTTTCACTTAGCAAGACTGACTCGTACAACACTAACTAAACTAGGATGATGATGATTGGGGACTATTAGGTTATGGGTATGTTCCCTACTTGTCTCTCGTACACGAGAACGTATATTTACGATGGTTACTCTCACTGAGATATGAGGTACTTGGGACCCACAATGAGCTAGTGCCTAGGGGTTATTTCTTATTTCTTATGCTCATTAGATCTTTTATACTTACCATCGGCATACGGTATATTTGGCAGGAAAATTCATTATCTTTGGAATTTATTTTATGTGTTGATTCTTTATTTTATCCCACTTCAAAATGGATTTTTTTTAAGTTTCATCTTTTAGAAATTGAAACTAGAAATTACATGTTTTTGAAAACTTCCATGGTTTTTGTATTTGAATGTTTATCGCATGGAATATCTTAGTGGTGGTATCCTAATGAGTATTTTATCACAACCTACTTACACTGATGTGTGTAAGTAGACTTGGTCTTCTTTTTTTGTCCCATATTGGGTGCAGTTTTTAGTGCCAGTGGTTCTGGTTTCTTGCAGGTCCTTAGTGGTAAAGTCTTGTGGAGATGGATTGAGGGAGGTGCACCTTGCCATGAGGGTTCTTGGGCTGTTTCATTTTTGTTGTGTACCTTTGTAATAGTCTTGTTGGGTTGTTTTAGAAAATGTAATTCGGTTCTAAATTTTTGTAAAATATAGTTTGGTTTAAAAAATCCATATTCATTTTATTGGATTCTTTTGTTGTTTTATGTTTATAAACTCAGGTAAATCATTCCCAATTCTCATTTTATGATACCCGAGCACTTTTCCCAACACATGGGGATTAGGGAAGACCTTCAGGCCTTGTCACAGACCGGGTTTGGTTCCATTTTTGGTGGCGACCAGATTTGGTTCATGACAAAATGGTATCAAAGGTGGTTCGCACTATTTGGGTCATATTATTTAGGGAACAGTCGAGATAGTCTAGGGTTAGGATTGTTGGGACCAGGAATTCTAGCTAGTAGTAGTGTGACTGATCATCACACCTCGTGATGGGATTTAAGTTACCAGGGGAATTCGAGAATTTTCATAGTCCTTTGGATTTCTTGGTTTGATGATGATTATTTGAAATAAAAAGAGATTTGGGTTAATGGTCTTAGTGAGCTCGATGGGTCTAGAAATCTATGTGGAGCCTAATATATTTCCCTAGAACACTATCTATGATGGTTAAGTGGTTGGAATATGGCCACCAACCATATGTCCAATTCACCCACTAAAACTAGTTTCGACTCTCATTGTCTTGTGTTCTTAATATTATAAATCATGGAACTTTGGTTTTAATCTGACATTATTTTTATAAGTGTAAAGTTTTTGTGGATTTATTATCTAATAAATAGGAAATGGTTAGATTTTTGAAAATGGAGAACTGAATTTTCAGAATTGTATTGGAATGTAAAATGGTGTGTTTGCACCTCTTTTGAAAGCATGAATAGTGTCATGGTTGGTTTTGAAAATTTGTTTCCAATAGAGTTTTCTAAACTATTGAAATCTGTTTTAATGGGATGATATGTTTTTAAATTTATGTGAATTCCTTGAATGTGAGATCATTTCTAAATGGATGTGTCTTTCTGAAATGTTTTGTATGATGTGAGTTGGGATTTTGGTCTCGTGGTTAGCGGTTTTGAGAAAAAGGATGTGTCAGTTGACCATTTTGGTTTTGAAAAGTGGAATGTTTTTTTGTTTTAACCATAGGTATTTCTATGAGAAACCACATGCATGGGGTTATATAGTATGATGGGTGGACGAAGGCACGAATGGATGAGTGTCGGGATGGATATGAGGAGGGTGCCCGGTGTGGCACAAAGACATGCACGTGTAAGTCCCATGGGGTACCATTGGTGGATATGCTAACCGCTGAACCATTTGTTATTAAAAAATGATTTTAAAGGAAAAACATGATGTCTTGATGAATAGTTTGGGATGGTTTTTATTTTGTGTTTTTGAAAATGTTGATGTTGTTGGATGTTTTGAGTTCAAGAACCCCTCCTGTTTGAACTGTGTTTTGGGATTGTGTTTGGTCGGTAAACTGTGCTGAAGGGCCGGTTAGTGGTATCTTTTTATTAATGTTTCGGGATGCCTTTACAGTGGTTCCCTTCACGTGATTGGATCTGGTTTGTGGTGTTTCTTGACCAATGTACCATCTTGGCTGGGTCCATAGGTTCAATCGTTGGATAAGGTACACCCCATTAAGGGTTAGTTCACGACCGAAGTGCAACCTGGATTGTTTCACCATCGGAAAGTTCTTCAGTTTATCAATATAAGGATTATTTTTTTCAATAACTATATATTTAGTCTACACCATTTCCTTTCTTGGGTTTTCTAATCATATTATAGTAGAAGAGTTTGTGTGGAAGGTTGAAAAGGTGCCTTAGTTTCTTAAACTACTTGATTCGTCGAAGGTGGAAGTAGTCTGGGGTTTCTAGCATGGATGAGTATCTGGATGGTGTCTTAGAGGTCATCTCAGTCCTTTATAGTCTCTTAGAAGAAGGAGTTCACATTAAACTACCAGTGTGCGAAATCTGGTCAGGAAAGGATATGGTGGCCACTTTCTAGAATTGTGTGTTATTTTGAGATGTTGCATAAGGTCCCTCTCCCTTCATTGTCTATATCAATCGCAATGGTCATGTTCGATGATGCCTTGTGATGTAATGAGCAGGATTGACTGTAAAGGTGAAAGTCATGAAATCTGTTGAGAGTCTCTGTTATGTTGGGAGAATGTCTCCCTTGGAAAAACATAATAATATTCCATTTTAGAGGAAGGTGGTTATAGTTGTTCTTTATTTCTATTGTTTATCACCATAATAAACAAGGAGTGATGTGTGTGCATCTTCTAAGCCCTTGTTTCGATGAAATATCGGTTTAGGGTAAAGTGAGTTTGGAATGTGTTATGTCTTGGAATTCTTATCGAGGACTACAGTGTAGTTGTTGGTGGAACTAAAAGAATTATTCTCATTTAGGTTGTTTCTAAAGACAAACTGTGAGGTCATAGATTCCTCAATCATTTGAGCTCTAGCCATAGGTCTCGGATAGAAAATGGCTCGTAGTCAGGGGAAATCCCAGTGTCTTTTAAACCCTTGTACAAAGGCCTATCATCATTGTGAAATATAGTAAGTGTTTAATCCTCTGGTTTCATCATCTTTCTTCCATTTTTTGTGTTTGGCGGAAATAGGTGGATGGACTTGTACCCATGTCATCACTTAATTTCATTCCCTCCCCCTTTGGTTACCATTTTGTCTTTAGAGAATGCTAAGAAATTTAGATAGATAGTCTGAGCACATTGTTTGTGAATGATTAGTAGTGACGGTGTGCCAGGAAGCCATGCGGAAATAATGATCTACGCAGTTAGTGCACAGTTAACCAAACTGTGCAGACTAACACTACGCCCATCGAAAATATTTAAAAAAAATTACTTCTTTATATGTCGGCCTATGTTGGTCAGTTAAGATGGATGGATCTTATGGTGGGGAGACCAAATATGATTCTCATGTACGTTCCTTCATAAACATTGAATTTAATTCTACCCTTTGTACTAGGGAGTCCATTCAGGCCTCCCCCTGTTAGTGTCCTGATTTTGTCTCGGAAAAATATCAGTTGTCTCTTATGGTGGGGTGCCTATTTGTGTGCCCCCATAGCAATAGATGAGATTTATAAATTGTCTTGTCTTGGCGGTAGGTAGACTCATTCAAAAATTTGTCTCTACCAAAATCTTTATTGAGTAAAAGTTGGGATTGGAGGGCTCCCAATGATTTAGTTAAAGTATGGTAAGTGTAACCTTGTTTGGAGTTGTTGTTCATTTGGGTGAATTGCTTGAGTCTTGTTTGGATAATGTTTGAGAGTTTTCTTTTGGGATAAAGTAAGAATGTGATTGATCATTTCAGGAATGTGGTGTATGTTTTGGTTGTGAGAGTAATCCTTCCTTAATTGATCACTGGAGATGTTTTGGCCCTTGGGGGCGAAGCTTGGCAAAGAAGTTCATCTTGGTTTATCGATTGGGTTTGGTTTTGGTATCTGGCCTTGCTATTGTATTCCGGGGACATAAATTTTTCATGGTGGGAATAATTATCACATATATGACTTGTTTTAATGTTAAATTTCCTTTAACTTCCATTCATTCTTTTTTTGAGGGTTTCCCTATCTTTTATGGAGGAATGGGTGAGTTTTCATGAATTGGGCCAAACCGTGAGGCCAATTCTAGATTTAAAAATAAATTTTCATTCCTCTATAACTCCTTAATTTTTCAAAAACTTTCATCCACTCTAATTCCAACATGTAATACTATGACCTATTAACACCACTAAATTAATTTGGACTATTTAGGAATCCATAATCATGGTGGATATGGGTTTCTATTTAAAGGATTGGACCTACCCGAAAGCCCATTTCATGCATTAAATGTATTTTTTTAATTCTTTAATAACTCATTAACTTTTTATTTTTTTCTATGATTCTAACTCTCACCTGATCCCACATACCTAAGGCGAGCCCCACTTTCTCCTCCCCCAATTTGGATCACAATAGTATCAATAAATTGGGTGAAACATCTCTGTATTTCACAAATCACCCAGATTTGATAAGGTAAATTGATATTTTCATATCACCTTCTATTTGTACACGTTTTCCCCCATTACAGTTCATACGTGATATCCTCATCCCTGTCCGAACCTCGAATAAATTTTTAGATGTTTTAAAATTCAGATACCGGTGGAGTTTGGGTCATTTTATTCAAGATTTTGGTGGATAAGTGTTTCTCTCTTCAATTATGTCCTTCTCCTTAGGGTTTCCTCCCACATTCATAAATTTATAGAGTTTCCAGAAGTTAAGTTTTATACCTAGGGTTTTATTTTTCGTATTTTTTGTTAAATATTGTTGTTTAGGGATCATTTTCACTTCCTTGTGGTGCGGTGGAGGTGCGATTGAGGTTTCACACCAAGATTCAAGGGTTTTGACTCCAAAGGTAGGTGGTTACATGTGTAAACAATTATTCATGAGTTAGCATGATTTATTTACTCATTTTTAACATTACTCATATATTGGGGGTGGTGAGAAAATTGTTTATTATTGATTTGGTTAAGTGTTAAATATTATAGTTTCTTTTTAACTTGAAATTGGGTGTTTTCATGTGTAACTCATGGGGTATTATTTGGGTGTATTTCCAGATGTTTGCAGCCTGTGGTGTGGGGAAATCTCGGGGGAAATCTAGTGATATGGAGGGGTTTCTCCCTAATGGGGAGGTTTCACCTGTTAAAGAGGATCTGGTTCCAGCGAACCCAGATATCAAAGTTGAGGCCAACCATGCAGATGATGGCGGCATGGATCAGCGGATGTTGTATGGAAGGTTTCCAGTGACGTACGTCGTGATTAAATTTGGTGGTAAGATGGCAAATCGAGAGGTAGATGATGATGGCTACAAGATGCATGGATTGAGGTCGAGTGTGCTCCCGACCGATAAGGGTGATGATGGTCGTTTTTGGGGTGCTGGTGGAGGTGATGCATCCCCGTTGCAGCGACTATTAACATCGGTGTTATCCCGGTGGGTTTGGGACCCCGGCGGTGCCTTTGGGGTTATCGATCTCGCGGGGGCGACGACGATTGAGGCTGACCAGCGAAGGGAGGCTGCTACGATGGGATGACGTTTTGCGCAGGCCGGTGATGAAATCGGTGATGGCTGAAAGGAAACTGATGCGGTATATCTGGAGACGATGCGGCGTTCTTGGGAGAGACCCCGGTGGACAGACACAAGAGGGATGGTTTTTGTCGGTCTTCTCTGGTAGAGGTGCTGACGACACTCCGGCGAGATGATGGTAACGATCTTGGGTTGGCGATGGAGCAAGACAGGGCGACCTTAGGAGTTTGTATGGGCGGGACTGGCCTCCACGACGTGAGCAGCGCTGTCGGAGCGGTCAGTTCCGGGATGACGGTGAGGATGGCCGGTTTCGGATCGGTCACCATCTTGACATGGATAGGCGAGATGATTTCTGGTCAAGGGCATGATTGATGGTGCAGAAC
This sequence comes from Viscum album, assembly GCA_963277665.1. Classification (NCBI taxonomy): domain Eukaryota; kingdom Viridiplantae; phylum Streptophyta; class Magnoliopsida; order Santalales; family Viscaceae; genus Viscum; species Viscum album. The sequence continues at coordinate 572,035,772 of OY728161.1, read as the reverse complement.
GTGCTGGGTGAGACTCTCGGGATGCGGGTATTAGCTGGGTTCAGACGGCTTTCGGTCGCATGTGATGACATTGGGATGATGGTTTGTGATGACCTCGGGATGTGGGTATGCATTAACGGTCAGTGCATGCTGGATAGCCACGACTTGCAAGGCCGGCGGGCGCTTAAATTATGGCCTTTTATGGTTTTTTTTGGAGTCACGTGACCGATATTTAGGATTTCTATCTTTTATTTTTTGTGTGTCTTTGGATCATGTTTGGCTTGGATGACAATGACCTATCATTTTTCTGTTTGGTGGTAATTTTGTACCACTCGTCTTATTGTATCTTATGAAATTTTATTTTTAATAAAAATTTTAGGATCGAGTACCCTCGGTCCTGAACTTTCCTGGTAATTTGTTTTTTAAATCTTATATTTCCTGAAACATATTATGAGGTAATGTATTAGTGTCTTTTTGGCCTAAGAAGATGGTTTTTGAATAGGTTTCATGTGTAAAACTTTGTTATACTTCTTGAGAGCATTTTATGAAAATGGGAGTTTTCATTTGTATATTTTGTGGTATTATTCATGGTGATTTTATAACACTTTAAAGTCATTTTATAAATATATATGGGGATTCAAATTCTACATTGGTAGTGTTTTAGTGTGTTTTGGTCCTTGAAATATGGTTTTGAAATGGGTTTTATGAGAAAAGTTTGGGTATACTCTTTAGAATTGTTTTACGAAAGTTTTGAATGATTTAATGATTTATGTAAGAGGTTAAACCATATTGGGAAACTATTTTAGAGTGTGTATATTTTAAAATGGAACATTTTAAATGTGAAAGGGGTTGTTTTGTGATGTTTTACATCTTGGAAATGTTTTATAAAAATGTTTGAAGGTTTAATGAAGCATGAATGAGATGTGAAAGTGATGTGTGATATTTTGTGTGAGTGTGATGTGAAAATTGGATTTTGGTTATGAAATGGGTATTATGTAACATTTTAGTGGGTTTTAATTTGAGTTTTAATATATTGTAATGGTTTTAAAAAATTGTTTAATCGATTTGTGGAAGTGTTAAAGAAATGTGAAAACTGTTGTGGGATATTTTGGTGTGAGTCAGATTTCAAATCAATTTGAATGAATAAGTGGACTTGTGTGACTTCTTTGGTACACACATGGTCTGTTTGGTGAATGTTTTAATAGAAAATGATATTTTAATATGAAAAATATATTTCTTGACTTGTTGAACATGTTTGAGCACAAAAGGGAAAACCTGGGTATCTAGTTGGGTGGACGTGTACTAGTATGCTTGTGAATCTGTAGGGTTTGGCCTCAATTTCACATAGAAATATTGATGCTTACAACTCTAACTAAAATTTGATTATGATGATTGGGCACAAATAGGTTATAGGTATGTTCCCTAATATTATCTCATGCATGAGAATGGATATTTACGATGGTTACTCTCACTGAGATACGAGGTACTTGAGACCCACAAGGAGCTAGTGACTAGGGGTTATTTCATATTTATTATTCTCATTAGAACCTTTATACTTATCATCGGAATATGGTATATTTGGTTGAAAATTTCAGTATCTTTGGAATATATTTTAAGAGTTGATTCATTAAATTAGCCCACTTGAAAACTGATTTTTTTTAAGTTGTATCTTTTAGAAATTATAACTAGAATTTACATGTTTTTGAAAACTTTCATGCTTTTCATCGTTGAATTTTTATCTCATGGAATATCGTAGTGGTGGTATCCTAATGGGAATTGTCTCACACCCTACTTACACCCTTGGGTGTATGTAGACTTTGTCTTCTTTGGTTGTCACAGGTTGGGTACAGTTTTTAGTGCCAGTGGTTTGGGTTTCTAGCTTGTCCATGGTGGTGAAGTCATGTAGAGATGGTTTGAGGGCGTTGCCCCTTTCCAAGAGGGTTCTTGGGAAATTTCCTTTTGGTTGTGTGACTTTTTTATAGTCTTTTTGGGTTGTTTTACAATATGTAATTTAGTTCTAAATTTTGGAAAATGGTTTTTTGGATTGAAAAATCCTGATTTATTTTATTGAATTGTTTTGTTGTTTTATGTTTATAAACAAGAGTAAACCCTTCCCAATTCTCATTTTAAGATACACGGACACTTGTTCCATCCCATGGGGATTGGAGACGCCCTTCGGGCCATGTCACGGGCTAGGTTTGGCACTGGTTTTGGAGGCGACCAGATTTGGTTTGTGACACCTTCAATAAAAAATGAACTTTCTCTACAAACCGACTGGTGTACACCAACACCAAATAGTATCCCTAGTAAAATGAGAGGAAATCCATTTAAATATCATTCAGTAGAGACTCAGGGTTTAACAACTAAATAATTAGGGTATTATAACCCATCTAATCCAAAACCACATGATAATCATAATGTACCATAAAATCCCTCCACCGACTACTAGGACCCTCAAGACATAAAGTCATTCACATCAACATGATTGAATTTGGTGTATCTGAGATATCAAAGACCAGATTGATATTTTCTATACAATACACTACCTATTAAGTTTCATTAATAACCTCAAAAGAAGGGGTAATCTCACATTGGTTCTATTGTTATCAGTGTTTATTTTTCTCATCTCTAGGATTTTCTTGAACAACTAGGTTCTTAGAGCTTGGTACATTCAAGTACGTTGTAAAAACTACGAGTATGATAGAATATATAAGATTCTAATCCAAATTTTTATTACCTTTAGGATCATCACTCACTGCACCCTCCCATGGAACCCATGTAATAAATAATATTGGAATATCTCTACACACCGAAAATTGAATATAATGATCAAACAACAAAAAAATAGTTTTAACAAGATAAATAAAAGATCCTACTAAGATCAATTCCAAATATAGAAACATGAGACACAAAAACTAATATATCATGACAATTTGTATCATATCATTGAAGGATCTAGCAAGGGACACATCAAAACCAAACTCCAAAGTTCGGGCAATCATACCTCCAATCTACCAACTATCCCCTATCAATGAATCTTGAGGACAAACCGTAACCACCCTTTTATGCCATATTTTATTGAACCAACCCCGTATACACTAATTATTGTTACACAAATCAACCAATGACATGCTCGAAGGGTATTCTTGATCCCCATGTAATAGCTACTAGCTCTCAGTCATAAAAAACTATAAAGGGAATTATTTTTACCAATATAAATCAATCATAATGAAATATATATATATATATATAATATTTTGATAATAAAAACATATATTAGATTAGAAATGAGATCTAATGGAATCGATACTAATGAAAGTATGAAATTGAATCATGAAGGTACATGTTCAATATCCAAATAGAAATCTAAAAAAACAACTGAGTACTCCATGTGATAATGTGGGAAATTCCTAATAATCTCTCCACATGTTACACATACCCAAATGACATAATCCTTGAAACGTAACTAAGATTCCACACCATTTCCTATAGAAAATGAACCTAATGATCTACACACTGGTAAAGGGCTGTGTAGGTTTTGAGATAAATATTCCAAGTGAGATCATATCTTGGTGTTCCATATCATGTATAGATACCAAAATCCCATATTCTAAATTTAAAAATAATGGCATAAAAATCAATAATGTATTTTTATTTCCAAATAATGGTAAATCAGTCCACATTCTCCATAGTTCATAGAATAATATAGATAATGTAATTTCAAATCCAAAATTAAGAAATTAAATCCTATTTAATCAAAAAAAATTATATCATGTCAAAATATTATCATTAAAACACAGAGGATAAACACACCATGGATAACTCTCGGTTTGGTCAGGTAGGCCAATAATACCTTAATAATGACTCTTATAAACTATATATCCCTTGTACCAATGCATAAAGACATTTCAAACCTAAGAAACAACATAAAGTAAAATCTCCTACAATTTCAAGGCATCTATTAGAAGAAAATGAATCTAAATCATGGAATTCATGAGTACCCTAAAAAGTGAACCATAATAAAAATATTAAATAGAGAACCTGAATACTAATCCTCCATCATAATTATCCAATAATCATATTTATATCCTAGAAAATCATATAAAATGGATTACACATTTTATAATTCAATTTCAAACACAATTTTTCCATCAAAACATGCTTCAAAAACCAATTTCACAATACATTTCCAAATTCGTTGAAAGTAAAATTTATTTTCCACAATCTAAGGGAAAACCAAAGTTTCTAAAAACCCATTTCATAAACACAAATACATATATAATTTCATTTAATTTACTGAATAATTTATCAAAAAATACCAAACAAAGGTTTACAAAACATAGGTTTGAGATGGAACCACCCTACAAACTCGAATCACAAACTACCCAAGACAGTAACCAACAATACTAGAAGGAATGCATAAAAACAAAAAAGATCCTATAATTGATTAAAACATCCTAAAATAAAATTATATATATGTAAATAGATATATTATTGGTTATATTTTACATTCTATAATAAGCTCACACGGTGCACCACAACAAACCTGAGGGGTTTCTTCTGTAAAGAGATCACACAATGGATCTAGAAGAATCAAACAATAATAAATGTGTGATAATTCTTTTATAAATATATACCAATTATACTATAAAATGAAATAAATATAATAAAATGCAAGGCCTATTTGTAATATAGATGCAACAAATCCACAATAGAGACCGGGCACTGAACAACGGAACTTAGAAGAAGTTTAAAAACATAAAATTACATTTATAAGAGTTAGGGTTAAGGGATAATAAATGAATGATGACTAATCGAATGGATTTGTAAAATATAATATGAAATATATTAGGAATGAGGGTTTTATTTGGTAAACCATATTATTATGATGTAAATTTCCCATAATTGACCATCACTAAAATCCACATCATTTTAGGTTAATTTTTCCCAAGTAACAATTTTTTGTCGTAAGATTGTGTTTTATGGTGTAAAACTCGTTTATTATCTAAATGGTTTTATTTATGGAATTGTTTCCATTTATTGTTCTATGTTACATTTTTACATAGTAAACCATACATTTATTGGGTAAAAAACTCATGGATTTTGCACCTATCAAAAAAACTCTATCAAAACTAGAAATAATATTCATATGCCACAAAAACCCAACAAAAATACTCTTAAGCATCAAAATGGTATACCATAAAATATAAAATGTTAGATTTTATGTATTTTAAAATAAAGGAAGTATTTGTTTTTTATATAGTTTATTTATTTAATTTTAGGGGAGTTGTTTTATTGATCATCTTATTTTATAAACACTATAAGAATTTTATCTACATGTGTAAAATTATTTTTGTAATTCCATCATGAAATTCTATTATTTAGATCATTTTTTTAATTTTCAATGCCTTGAAATAATAATTTAATTATTTATAATTACTTTTATATATAATTTTCTCTATATGTGTTTCAAAAATACTTTTGTATTCAAACATTATATTCAGAATGATTTTATTGATAACATATTTTTTTATCATTTTTTTACATAATCATGATATCCTCCAATGGCCCAAAGGCCTTCATTTTTTTTTTTGATTTTTTGATAATCCACCTTTCAAGGGGTGAGGTGGAACCCTTACATGGAACGTAGGCATAAGTTTTACATGGCCCATAGGCCTTGGAGTAATCCATTGCCCATAGGCTTCAAAATTTACATACAACCCAGACTAACTACTTGGAACTACTCCTCCCCAGTATCTTCATTGTGAAATCATCTCTCCACCTTCGCATGGCTGTTCGGCTAGGATTTCTCATGCATGCACAGGCTTGAATTCATGAGTTTAATTTTATTATATATTTTAAATGAGGATTGTTTTTAGATCCCCTATCAGTTATATTCCTTTAATATTATAATTGGGTGTGAAATATTATTATTGTGTAATGGATGTATTTAATTTCTATTATATTATCTTATATCCCAATCCAAGATTCCTTGTATGTTCCTTTTTTTTAATCTCAATGGGGTATTGTTTTTTTGTTAGTTGTGAAAATTAAATGTATAATTGTTTGAAATACTGATTCATCATGGGGAAACATTTTCTAAAGTGTCACAAAGGTGGAGACTATTATACTCCTAGGAGAAATTTCATTAATGATTAAAAATAGTCTAACATGTTTCTAACTTTTTTAATGTATTTTCAAGTTTTTTATACATTAATTAATTTATAATTATAGTATGGAATCAAAAATAAAGTAATATTTGAACTAGAAATAATAGACCTCTTATAAAAATGTTGCAATAGGGAAACACCAACATTATGGTGTAGTTGCACTTGATATTTGGTGGAATTAAATGATTATAATTTATTTTTTTTAGTACACCATAAAGAAGGTAGAGATTAAAATGAAACACCATTTCATATTGAAGGACATATTATGATTATTAGTAGCTTCATAGTTTCATCATATTCATCCTTATCTATAGAGTATCAACATGAAAATTAAATCAGGAGGTCGTGGTACAAAATGATGAAGGGAGTGTCCTTCAGTGATTTAATTGAAAGAACCACATACAATCCCGATCTATCTTTTTTTGTGCCTATTTATCTCTCTTAATAATGTGTCTATTATAATAAAACCTTGTATCTTTCTACCCATCCTTATATATCTCTTTATATTTATATATTGTCATAATTCATTAATAGAGTGTGAATTTCACACATTGTAAAGGGGTTAAAATTAAGAAAGTAAAATATTATATTATTCCCATGCTTCCTAAATACATGGTTATAAATTAAAACTAAAGGATAAATGTTCATAATATTCCATTAAAATAATGGTTTTCATAGGTTCTTTTATTATGTTAAAAAAAATGGGTTATTGTAACCACATTCATGTTCAAACTATGCAGTTCATTTTATTGAACACCATGATCATACTTTCGATTAAAAAATATAGTGTACCCTATGGTACTATAGATGAATTTTTTTAACAAATTTCATGTGTCCATTTACATTACACACTTTATATTACATTATGATTTACTTTTATTGGTATCTAATTATTTTATTACATCATCACATTGATTATATAATCTATTAATTTAGAATCATTAATTTTAAAAAATTGATCCCACCCTATTTCCACAATTTTTTAACCAAAAATTTATAACTTTCATGGAAAACCTAGAACATCATAATTACTCTCACCTATAAACATTTTTGATAAGGGAAATATATGTTACATAGGGATTAATATGTGACTTCTATGATTATTAAGGGATATTATCATAGATATACACTTTATTATATATAATGCGGATGTATTTGATTTTCATATTTTCCATTATATGGATAGGTACTTTTTACTTTGTAAATGGTTCTATAATGGAAGATATGATCATTCTTGGTTCCTCTTATGGTGAATGAATTGTATTTAATTTGTAGAAGATTGGAGGGTAAAATTATATATATTCTCAATAGAGAAACGTGTCTAATCTGACTGAACATGTTTTTTTAGGTTTATACATCATTCTATAGTAGGATAGTGTCTTATGCTAAATCCTTGACCACATTGTTTTTATGTTTGACATTATCCATTTTGTTAGTATGAGATCAAATATTAGTTATGTCAATATATTCATTAATTATCATGTATATTGGACACCCTGAATTGTAGTCTATTATGAATTCATGTTGTACTATTTATTCCTACCATATAAATTATTCCATGATTATTTTATGAAATATTATGTTGTTTGATACTTCTAACTAAGCATAAATAATCACCCTTATTTCTTTCATTTTCCCCTCAAAACCAACAGGGGAACAAGGATAAAATTTTAAATGTATTATGGATGATCTAATCAGGTTCTAAAAATATAGTCTAGTTTTACCTTATGTTGCGAAATATAATTTTTTTATTTATATACTCTTCTAATACTACTAGAATTTTTTAACCTTAGGTAACTCTAGTATTTCACACTAGTAGTGTAATATACTATTGACCCTTTGTTTTTAGTGTTTTGGATGTTATTTTTTGAATCAGATTAAGTAAATTAGAAACCCTGGTAATTAGATTTTGAGAGACCAATAGAGATAACAGATGCAATATAAAAACATCCAATATTTTTTTGTAATTGTATAAAAATAATCATAGGAATTTTAATTAAGGACTCTATATCATAGGATAATATTTAATAATAAAAATATAGAAATACAATGAGAAATTGGCAGAATGAGAATAGCATCAATACTCATAGTGAATGTTGAGTTGTTTTCTTAGGATCATGTTAATGATGTTGGAGTACAGATTTTTATGATCATAACCATATTAGGGATTTTGACCAAGGATATGAAAATTAATATCACTTACATAGAGATATATAATGATCAACTACATGATTTAACTATGATGGATCACATTGTGTAGCTGAAAACTCCAACATTTATTTAAAAATATATCCATTTATAGCTACCAAATGTATCATTTTTATATAGAATGTATTTAATACTTTTGGAATAACTATAAAGGATAATTCATCTTAGAATTTTTTTCATCAAAAGGGAGATACTAACTAATGGGATTCTATACTTCAAAACATTAAAGATGATGATCAAGTGACACATATTGATAAGGAAGAAATCCTAATAATATATGATGTATGCATGGTAAAACAAGAATTTCCATGTCCCTACATGAATTTTCTATTTATATATATGAGTGTCAGGTTGAGTTATCTATTGAAATAATTATATATACACGAACAATATCGGAAACTCCATATAGGATGGAACTGATGGAGTTGGTTGAGTTAAACGATTACATGTAGGAGTTCTATGATAGGGAATTTATATAACCCAATGTTTCAAAATTGGGACCACATATTTTATTCATGAAAAAGAATGTTGAGTCTATTATAATTGAAGAGGATTTTATGGAGATAAATTCAATTATCATAATGAATAATTTTCATTTACAACACATTGATGACTTATTTAATCAATATCAAGGATCCTAATACTTTTCGAAGAATTATATTCGCGATGATTATCATCAAATATGGGTAAATAAGAATAGTATTACAAATATAAAAATTCAATCAATATTTGGACATTCTAATAATTTGTAATGCCTTTTAGATAAATAAATTACTATTATGTATTTGTATATATAATAAATAAAGTATTCATGGAGTTTCTAGATAAGTTGTAGGGGTTGTTAATAAGTGATATGTTGATATACTATAATAGATATGAAGAGAAAGAGAGTCATGTGTAAAAACATACAGGAATATTTAGTAAAAAAATTTATAGGAAATATAGTATATGTTATTTTTGTTTCAATGATGTTTACATTATTTGAAATATTATATCTATGAATGGAATATCTGTTCACAATTCAAATACAATTAAAGTCAAATAATGAACTACATCGAAGACCATAATTTATATCTGAAGATTCATTGGATTAACATGTTACTATTGGAGGATTATTCTCTATTTTCCTAGGTTGGGAAATCTCTTATCCGAGTCAACATGTAATGTGGTTATGTAGACATGGTAATGGGGATATGAGGAATGTTATAAAGAAATAAATAAGATACTAATTAATGAAATAGTGTAATTTTTATTATCAGGTAAATAAGGATATGAAGTATATAGTGATTCAGTAATGAAATGACTTGGTTTCATCCTCACACAGAATGATTGGCTGATTTTATATGCATAAGGATAGTTGAAAATCAATGAAAAAAATGGTCTAACTCATTAACATGAAATAACAAAAATACTAGTTTATTTAAAAATATGGATACAATACCTATTTGGGTAATTTGAAATATATATATATGTACCAAAATAGTTATTTTTTTATATTAACTTAGAATGAACTCCACATGAGACTAACAAGAAGGTTGTAACTTCTCAACAACAATTATTTCTCGACATGTTATCACCATGGGAAGGAAATAAAGGTGTCTGATTCATTTATTTGTAGGGATAGTGGAGTTATAACCATGGCGAGGATTAAAATATATCATATATATACATATTCATAAAATATGGATATAGTTATTTATTTGAACAAGGATATATAATTAATTTTTTATAAAATTTATCAACCATCAATAAATGAAATGATAGAGACATCCTAGAAGGATAAATATGACATAAAAGAATGAGTAATGAAATAAATGATTGAAAATTGATAGAATTCATTTATAAATATGCAGTGTTGAAGTTTTAAAATAAGATATGTGTTTTATTAATACTTCGGTTGAATAGGAAACTGTTATAGGAATCACAAAACTCAAATTTCTCTATACATCATGGTAGTATAATTATTTTTATAGATATTTATGAAAAATATAGGTTGTGGGATGGTATAATGTAAAAAATTATAGACTATGTTCCCTAATTTATTTTATTCCTATACATAAAGGATAAAAGAAAACATTCTTTGACAGTTTGGGAACCTCTTCCTATACCTATGTCGAAGTTGGACAATGTTACAGTTGAATTTGTCATCATACAACCAAATATTACAAGGAATAACGATGATATATGGGCCATCATTGCCTATCTTACTATATGTACATATTTCATATATATAAGATAATACCTACCACTCGATTGCCTTTACATGCTCTATATCAATGAAATCTGAATGCATTACGATGTACCTATATTGATTATATTGAATTATGACCTTCAGTTCGCATAAATGATTTGATGATTCTATAAAGGGTTCTCAACACCGGTATACATTTATGTTGTTCCTATCATCTTGAGATATATGGGAACTCTGAAAAGACTATGTAGAAATTTGATAACAAGATGAGATTATATTTTCTTTAATTCCATGGTATTAGGTATTAGTATCATACATTGATGGAATTTTCATATAGTTATAGCTTCCATTATAGGATCTATATGGAACCTTATCATGCATTGTAAGGAGGAGGTTTCATACAACCCCCTTTTTGGATGAATTTATAGAATCGATGTTAGTTGTGATAGAGTTAATTGAGGAGGAAATTGTTAACATATGAACTATTTATGGTTATATTAAAGAATCCCAGAGTATAAAAATGAAAATATTCAATAATAAAATTAATTACATAAAATTTCTTGGTGAGAATCTTGTATTCGTGATTGATTCATTATGGAAGAGAGTTGTACGATTTTTTATAATGTGTATGTTATAAACTAGATACATTTTACCTTTTGATGTACCAGAATGAATTCGAGCTATCATTCTCAAATTGGATATGGCACATAATCTTTCTAATGATCTTGATATCTTAAATGTTTCATTAATAAGTACATATATGTTTGATAGAAATCATTTTATGCCATATTATTGAAGATAGTTGGATCTTTAATTGGAATATAATGATGAAACAATACAATTTTATAACCATAGGGAACATGATTTTTGGAATCAGATAAATTGATTGGTGAATGTCCTTTGGAGAATTAAAAAAATAGAAGTGGAAGCTAGGAGCCTAATGAATATATAGGGAAAGAGTATCCACATTTTTAAAGACATAATATATACCCCTATTTCAAGAATGTAATTATTTATGGAGGAGATATAATAATGAAGAATGTATTTTATCTAGTAAATATGATATCCCAAACTAATACACACCTTAAAGAGCCTTCGTTGATAATAATATTTAATTTTCAATATATGTATGTTATAATTTTATTTTTTTCAAAATAATCCTTTTTAAAATTCATCACAATATTATTTTCTTAATATAAAATTTGGATATTTTTATAAAAAATGGTTTTATGCATGAAAATCATAAATCTATTATTCTATACATATATTAATATAACTAGATAAAATGATATTTATCTTTTAAATAAATAGATATAAATTATTTAATAATTATGATTTTATTTTTAGTCATTGGAAATAAATTACTTGTGATGCTGATTAATTACCATGGAGAAAGTAAACTTATTGTTTTTAAGGAATAAATTTTATAATAATTATATAATTTTAATCCGAATAAATTTGATCAATTTACTTGAATATACTCTAATGAAATGAATTTAATCAAATAAAAAATAAATAATCACTTACTCAAACAATAATTAATTGTATATATGAATATAATACACATAATATAATAAAACAAATTATTATAAAAAATAGTTATACATGTATTTTATGATTTATTTAAAAAGATAATTTCCCAAGTTTAAAATTTAATTGTGTAAAATAGATACCATAATTGGATTTATAATGACAAATTTTGGAAATAAGGGTCATAGTATATTTTTAAAAATCAAATAATTGGAATAAATAATTTTAAATCAAGATTAAAAAGTGTAAAATGATTAAATGAGTTATCTGGATTTTTAATAATTGAATTGAAACATAAATCATCTATTTTGTGTTGTTAGATATGAAATTCATAATCTTGTTTTCAAAATTCCATTTCATTGCCTATTTTACCTATCTCTAGACCCACATAACAGCCATGTGGTTCTATTCCTACACCTTACCTAATGATAGTTTCCTAGAAACATCACATCCCTTTTTACCGATAAATGGGTCGTGTCACCTCCCGTTCAGTCAACTTTAAAAAATAAGTCTCAATTTTAAAATAATCCTCTTCATTTCACATCGAATCTAAATTCATTATCTTATGTTATTGGTCAAAATATTTTATCCCAATCCCTTCCTTTCAATGTAATGCAATATGAGAAACAAAAATTTATTAATGAATGAACACTTTGTTAATTATTACATATTCATTTTTTTCATTCCATTTAAAATTTATATTTCAAAATATTATTTTATGACTTAAATATTTACAATATACTAATTTTTTATTATATTAGATAAATAAACACTAATAAACATTCCTATTTACTATAAGAAAAAAGAAACTATCATTTGGTCATTGTGTGGATTAACACCTATACAATGTAATGTAGTTTTTATAATTAAAAAATTACAATAACATATCTATGGATGATGTTAACAGATAAATGTGTATTTATAATATAATTAGGATTATTTTAAGAACAAATTTATGAACTATTAATTAAATTGTTACCAAATGATAATCATTAATTAAATTGATTAAAATGTGATTATAGAGAGAATAATATATTATTAATATTGTGTAATGTTTTCACATAAATTACATATTACTATATATATATTTTAGATATATCACACTAATAAATAGTAAATAATATTATTATGCATCTAGAATAAAGATAATATAAATAAAACTTGTTACCAAATATTAAATCATGGTGTGTTCATATTTGTGTCGGTTTATCAGAATAATTGAACAATGATATTATTTTATATCATGACCAAATTTGAGAAAATAATTACTTTTGTAAAATTATATAATCTTTTAAATAATGATTTGTTTTATATTATATTTATGTATGATCAGTATTTAATTCATCAATTATGTAAATGTCATTTGATTGTTAGGAATCATCAATGAAAGCTTGTTATCAATTTCATCATCATGGATAATGACTAAAGAAAAAATTTATGTAAAATTAAAGATCATAATGTGTTATAATTAAACCGTAATATTAAATTTAATGAAAATTACTGATGATATATTTATGAATAATGAATAAAAATACCCCAATTATGAAATAAGTACAAATGATCAAAATTACAACCACCTGATGAAGCAAATAATAAAAATGAATGTACAGAATGACTATTTATGAAGAGTATGAATGAAAATTGATATGAGTAAGACTATGAAATAATTGATTATGGTTGGTTATGAATAAAAACTAGACGATAAAGTTTCATAATTTCCCATTAAAAGAATTTTTTTCTTAGGTTCATTTATTCTGTTAAGAATAAGTGGTTTTTGTAACCTCAATCATGCTCAAACAATGGGGTTTATTTTATTGAACACCATGATCATTTGTTAGATTAAAATATATAGTGTACCTTGTGGTACTATATCTAAACATTTTCTTACCAAATAGCATGTGTCCATTTACTTTCCACACTTTACATAACATTATGATTTAAATTTATTATTATCTTATTATTTTATTATGTCGTCATATCCTTCATGTAATCTATTTATACAGTGTAATTAATTTTTAAAAATTGATCCCACCCTGTTTCCATAATATATAGAAACAAATTTATATCATTCATGGAAAACCACTAACATCATAAGTACCCTCACCTCTAAACATAATTGATAAGGGAACTTCACGTTACATTGGTATTAACCCATGACTTCTATGAATATTAAGGAAAATTATTATAGACATAGACATTATTATATTGAAAGTGGATGTATTTGATTTTCATATTTTTTATTATATGGATAGCTAGGTATTACATCGTAAATGGTTCCTTGAGGAATGATATGATTATTCTTTGTCTCTCTTATGGTGAATTCATTGTAATTAATTGGTTGACGACTAAATCCTATAATTATTTATCTTCTCAATGGATCAACGTGTCTAATCTGACAAAACAGGTTTTCTTTCTGATTATACATAATTCCATAATAGGATAGTTTCTTATAATAAGGCCTTCAAGACATGTTTTTGATGTCTGAAATTGTGAATTCTATTAGTATGATATTAATGAATATTATTATCAATGTATTCAATAATTTTCATGGATATTGAACTCCCAGAATTTATTCGATTTTGAAATTATGTTTTATTATTTATTCCTACCATATAAATTATTCAATGATTATAATATAAAATATTATGGTGTATGATACTTCATACTGAGAATCCATGCTCACCTGTATTTTTTTATTTACCCCTAAAAACATACAATTGAACTATGAATAAGTTTAATGGATATAATGGAACATCTAATCATGTTCTAACAATATGTTCGCATTATATCTTATGTTACGAAATGTAATTTTTTATGTATATACTCTTCCAATACTACTATAATATTATATCCTTTGGTAACTCTTGTATTCCATACAAGTATTGTAATATACTATTGACCCTAGGTTTTTAGAGTTTGGGATGTTATTTTTTAAATTAGAGTATGTTTATTAGAAACCATGTGCATTAGATTTAGAGAATCCAATTGAGACAACACATGTACTATAAAAACATCCTATGTTTATATGGAATAGTATCGAAATCATGATAGTAATTGAATTGAATGACACTATACCATAAGATAATATTTTCTAATGAAATCATTGAAATACAATGTCAAATAAGAAGAATGAGAACTGTATCAACAGTCGTAGTGAATGTTGAGTAATTTCCATAGAGCATGTTTCTGATGTTGGAGTATAGATAAAAATGATCATAAACATATTAGGGATGTTGACCTAGTTCATGATAAATAATATCATCTGCATAGAGATATATGATGAAAAATAACATGGTTTAAATATGATAGATAATATTATATAGAATAAAACTCCAACATTTATTGAAAATATATATACATTTTTAGCTACCAAATGAATCATTTATATAGAAGAGAACATTATTAATTTGGGAACAGCTACAAAGAAAAATTCAACGTGGAATTGTTTTCATCATAACAGACATACTTCCTAATAGAATTCATTAATTCAAAAAACTACAGAAGATCATGTGACACATATGGATAAGGAAGTTATATTAATAAAATATGGTGTAGAAATAGTAAACCAATCATTTCAATTTCCATATAAGATTTACCAATTTATCCACCTGAGATTCAGGTTGAGTTGTTTATTGAAATTATTCTTGATATAAGACCAATATCTAAAACTCCATATTGGATGGAACTGGTGGGTTTGGTAGATCTGAACAAATAAATGAAAGAGTTTTATGATATGGGATTTATATGACATATTGTTTCAAAATGGGGAGGCCCTATTTTATTTCTTGAAGAATAACGTTGAGTATATTATAATTTATATTGAACATAGAAACCGAAATTCCATTATCATAAGGAATAATTTTTATTTACCATAAATTAAACACGTATTTAAACAACTTCATGGATCCCAATACATTTTAAACAGTGATATTATCTATGGTTATCATCATATACAAGTGAATAAGAATGTTATAGAAAATATTGAAATTCAGTCAATGTGTTGACATTCTGAGTATATGGTAATTCTTTTTAGATCAAAAAATTCATCATATGTATTTTTAGATATAATAAATAATTAATTCATGGAGAGTCTATATATTTTTTTGGTGTTGTTCATTAGTGATATATTGATATCATCTATGATTTATGAATTAAAATAGATTCATGTGTAAAAACATCTAGGATAAATTAGGTATAGGTAGAGGTTGAAAAATTTGGTGTATCTCAATTGATTATATCAAATTTTGACCCTTAGTTCATGTAATGTTTTTGATGATATATCAAGGGTTCTCAACACGAGTTTAAATTTATTAAATGCCTAAAATCCCTATATATATGGGTCCTAGGAAACAAATATATGTAGAAATTGGATGACATGATGATATTACATTCTCTTAAATTCCATGGAATTCAGTATTAGTTTCAACCGTTGGTGGAATTTTCATATAGTCATAGCTTTTATTAGAGGACTTATATAGTACCATATGAAGCGTTGTATGGAAGAGGTGTCATAAAAACCCTTTTTTGATGAATTTATAGAATAAATGTTAGTTGTGATAGAGTTTACTGTGGATTCAATTGTTAATCAATGAACTATTTAGAATTATATTAATGAATTCCATTGTATAAAAATAAATGTTTTCCATAATTAAGGGAATGACATAAAATTTCATTTTGGGGATCATGTATTCATAATGGATTCATTATGAAATATAGTTGTATTATTTTTTAATAATGTGCATGTTATTTACTAGATACATTTTATCTTTTGTAGTACTAGAATAAATTGGAGCTATAGTACACAAATTGGATATTCCACCTAATCTTTTAAATGTTCATGATATCTTAAATGATTCAGTAATGAGTAAATTTATGATTTATAGAAATCATTTTATCACATATTATAGAAGATATTTGGATCCATAATTGGCATTTAATGTTAAACCTATGCAATTTCTTCACCCTAGGGAGCAAGTGTTTTGGAATTAGACAAATTGATTGGTGAAAGTCCTTTGGAGAAATAAAAAATTTGATGTGGGATGCTTAGAGCCAAATGAATATATAAGGAAGGAGTGTCCCCATTTTTTAATATATAATATATACCACAATATCATGTATGTAATTATTTGTTGGGGAGATGTAATACTCAAGAATGTACTATAGCTTGTAAACGTGATATCCCAAACTAATGGGAACCCAAAAGATCCTTCCTTGATAATAATATTTAAGAGTTTCGATAATGCATGATGTAATTTTATTTTATAAAAATAATATTTTTTCAGATTTAATACTACAATATTTTCTTAATATAACTTTTAGTGATTTTTATAAAAAAATGTTTTATAAATGAAAATCATAAATCTATAATTCTATACATATATTAATATTCGTTGATAAAATAAAATTTATCTTTAGAATCAATAGGTCTAAATGAAATAATTATTCTGATTTTATTTTCATTTATTGGAAATAAATTTCATGGGATACAAATTAATTACCATAATAAAAGTTAAATGAATGTTTTTAAAGAATTTATTTTATAATAGTTATATAATTTTAATGAGAATAAATTAAATCAATGTACGGGAATATACTCCAATAATATTATTTTAAACAAATAAAAAATATATAAACACTTATTCAATCAATAATTAATTTTAAAAATGGATATAAAACTCAAAATATACTAAAATAAATATTAATATAAAAATTTCTTTTCATATATCTTATGTTTTATTCAAAAATATAATTTCCCATATTTAGAAATTCAATTGTGTTTAGTGTATCCCATTATTTTATTTACCCTATAAATATTTGTGAATAAGGGTCATAATATATTTTTAATAATAAAATAATCAGAATATCAAATTTATAATCAAGATTAATAATTGTAAAATGAGTAAATTAATTTTCTATATTTTTAATAATTGAAAGGAAACATAAAACGTCTATATACAGTTGTTATGTATGAAATTCATACCCCCATTTTCCAAATTCCATTTCACTTCCTATTTAACCTATTTGGGACCTACATAACACCCATGTGGTTCCATTCCTACCCCTTACCTAGTGTTTGTATCCTAGAAAAATATCATCCATTTCACCTATAAATGGGTCTTGTCGCATCACCTTTAGTTAACTCTAAAAAATAATCTTCAATTTTAATGTATTCCACTTCAATTCCCATAGAATACTATTCTTCCCCTTATGATTTTGGTCAAAAATGTTTGTCCAATTCTTGAACTTTCAATGGAATACTATATGATAAACCCAAATTTATCAATGAATGATCACATTATTAACTACTATATATTCATTTTTATCATTCCATTACAAATTTATATTGCAAAATATTATTTTATGAATTAAATATTTAAAATATACTAATATTTTTTTATATTTTTTAAATAAACACAAATAAACATTCCTCTTTACTTAAGAAAAACGAAACTCACATTCAGGAATTATGTGGACTACAACATCTACCATGAAATGTATTTTTGTAATTAAAAACTTACAATAAAATATCAATGGTTTATGTTAATAGATAAATTTGTGTTTACGATATCATTATGGCTATGTTTTTAAAAATTTAATGATATATTAATGAGGTTATTACTAAATGGTCATTATAAATTTAGTTTTTTAAAATATGATTATAAAAAGAAAAATATTTTATTAATATTTTGTAATGTTTTTATATAAATTACATATTATTATAAATTAATTTCAAATATATCACACTAATAATGATTAAATAATATGATAATGCTTCTAGAAGAATAATAATTCAAAAAAACATATAATTAATTATTAAACCAGGGTGTGTTCATATTTGTTTCGGTTTAACCACCAAATTGAACAACAATAATAATTTATGTCATGAAAGAATATGAGAAAATAATTACATTTACAACATAATTTAAATTTATAAATAATTATTTGTTTTCTATTCTTTTTATGATAGATCAATATTTAATTCATTTGTAATGAAAACATCATTTGATCGTCATGAATCATCCAAGCAAACTTGTTATCAATTTAATATTCCTAGATAATGACTAATGAACTAATTTAAGTAAAAATATACATTATATTGTGTTATAATTAAACTATAATTATAAATTTAATTAAATAATACTAATAATATATTAAATAAAACAGAATAAAAATACCATAATTATGAAACTTGTACAAATGATCAAAAATACAACCTCCAATTGAAGAAAATACTAAAAATGCATGAAGATAATTACCATGAAAATTATGAATGAAATTGGATATGAGTACGGTTATAAACTAATATAATATTATTGATTGTCTCGGGTCATGTTTTTTAATGTGATCTTAAGTTCTGTTATATGAAGTATTTATAAAATATGTGGGATGTTATATCAAGAAATTAAAAAATTCATGGTTTTTGAATATCAATTTGATGTCATGTATTTCAAATGTTTTTTAATGAATTCCTACACATGTAATATGTGTGGGTTACAAATTGAAATTTTCACTCTTTAGAACTCATGATATATTAGGAACATATTTTATTTTGAGTGGGTTAGACAATTTTATTGAATGTGTTAATTGTTTTACTTATGAAATTTATTTGTTTTACAGGTCTATATTTTTGTCTATATCATATTATATGTATTCATTCATTAACCAAAAGAATTTAAACTTCATTCATTTAAATGGTGTAAAAACTATACTATGGTATTCTAAGGTAACTTTATTTTTTATTTCAATGAAAATATATCCCCAATTAGATACTAGATGGTAAATGTGGCTCTGGAAGGGATTCAACTATGGGTAATCAATATTGAAAGGTTTAGATGGTATTGAATAAATCATTACTATAATATAAAATGAATGAGACTAAAATTCATAAACATCTATACATTTTAAGGGGGTATGATTTGAAATATTTACACACTTTTTTTAACCTTGACAAAGGTTATTTTCCTATATTTTTGTGGTCTCCTACCAATTAAATATATTAAATCAGATCACTATCTCCCATGTAAAACACAATATATGATAATTTCCCACTCTAGTAAATTTATATAATATGTTTACATAATGTTACATTAACATTACTCTATTTATTATAAATTTAGTGTTGGGTATTCTCAATGAAACTACATTATTCTATTTTTCCAACACTGTTTTTCTGATACATTCCAATAAGGAACATTCGGGTTAGGGGGGGCCTCACAATTACCATTTTCAGTTACTAAAACAAAAACACAAAGAAAAAACATGTTCAAATGGATTATAAAATTACCAAATCCATTTATTTGAAATTTCTAAAAGAAAACATGCCACTTCCCTAGTCCACAAATAGTGTGGTGGCTAGTTCCTTGAGGATCATGCCTTAAAGTTCCCCATTAGCATCACATTAAAATATTTTTCTTATGAGAAAACCATCTAAATCCTTACTTCATCACCTTTTTTAACACTACAAACATTCCCCCTCAAATATCACCCAATAATATAATTAAATAAAAATTATTCACTGATAGAAATTTCATCGTCACCTATAAGTGAAGGAATGATGAAATGCTAGAACAGAGCCAACAATGATTCTTTTAAATCGATTGATTTTTTGGGAAAAACAAATAATTGAAATAAATAAAAAAAATAGTCTAGTAAAAATCCAAAACATTAATAATGAGTGATAAAATATCTTCAATTACCAAAATGAACCCCAAGATAGATATGTAGTAACACCACTCCTGAAGACAAGACATATTTGAACTGTCACCCACTTAAATATTGAAACCAAAGGAAGATATAAACCAATGAAATATAAAATGGAACATTTTTGATGTATTTTCATAATATCACGAAACTACCATGAAAAACATCACAATATAATGACATGGGTTCTAGAAAAAA
Source organism: Viscum album (assembly GCA_963277665.1). Taxonomy (NCBI): domain Eukaryota; kingdom Viridiplantae; phylum Streptophyta; class Magnoliopsida; order Santalales; family Viscaceae; genus Viscum; species Viscum album. The sequence goes on along the minus strand of OY728161.1, from coordinate 572,014,796 downwards.
AATCTCTAGAAGAAATATAAATAACTGGTCCAAACTCTTTCTTATATAGGGGGAATGAACAGAGATTTCATAATGATAAAGAAAAAACTACACCTTTGACCTAAACCCATCACATTACCATTTTTTCTCCTATATATCTCAATATACAAAGATGAGATTGAGCATTTTGGTAGATTCCAACATGAGAGTAATGAAAATAATATAGGACCTCACTAACTACACACAATGCACTAATAGCTAGAGAAAGAAACAAAAAATCCTAGTAAATACTAGGAGAGGTGGAGGGAGAACCACCTGAAAAAATGAGTTCAAAACCTAGAACCCAATAGGGAATGTTTGGGTGAGAATGGAATATCATATAAAGAATGGGCCCATGAGTGTTTAACCCTTTTAACTCATCAAAAATATTCAATTGATTAATGATGTATTTGATTTTTGTATTTCTCATTATACAAATATCTATGATTTATTAATTAATAGGTTCTTCATGGAGTGTTATGAATCTTTTTTATGACTATTACTATTAATGAATTGGACATAAGCATGTGACGGGTGGTGCATAGAATAATATACCCTCGTGATGCATCTATTGGCCATATGATACAAAAATTGATGGAGTTTTTGGTATACCTCCTATTATAGTAGTATAGTGTCATGAAGTAGGTCCTTAAAAATATTTTTTTTGACGTATGAAATTATGAAATCTATCTGTATGTGATCAATTATTTTTATTATCCAAATTTTCATTTATTCTCATGGATAATGAATTCCTTTATCTTTAGTAGATTATCAATTCATGTGAGAATATTTTTTTATTCAATATCACTTGTTCAAATATTATTTAATAAAATATGATTTTTTATGTTACAATATACTACACAATTTTGGTCACCCATATTTTTTTCGATGAATCCTAGTGGAAAATAATGTACGGTTTTTAAGGATATAATGGATGGTAAAATCATGTGATCATAATATTTTCATGATATATATTATTATTTGAAATGTAATTCATGTATGAATATTGTCTTCCTCTTATACTAAATGGTTTCATACTTTTTGATCTCTTATATTCTATACTAATAATATAATATAACTACCAACATTGGGTTTCTAGAGTTTATGATGTTATATATGAACCCTCTGGTTCCTTCACAACATTCACCCTAACTATGAAGTTTATAAAAAATAAAAAATGATACATTAAAAAGAGATCCAAAAACAATTAAAAAAGTCTCAATGTATCAAAATAATTGAGAATAATCTCTCAAATTAGATACAATATCAGTAAAAACTACCCTCAAAACCGAAGCCTCATTATGTGAGTGTGGTGATTAAGCACCCACACAAGATTCCACCTCATGTTATGACATTAATATCTCGAAAATATTATGCATCTATAAATAATTAAGGGTTTCTATGATATAATATTTTCATTAACTAATATAAACCTTTCATTCTCCCAGATACCCAATCTAGCTCATGGAATTGCTCAATTCATGTTCTCGATCATCCTAAACCCACAAATATTTCCATAAATCAGGAAGAACTCTATTGAAAATTTTTTATCCCATTAAAAAAATAAAAAAATTAATAATTAAATAAATTAAGGAAACATGCATAATGAAAATTAATCAATCAAATAAACATGTGTTCATGTGTCCTCAAGATTCCCCATCATACTAGAGATATTATCACTCCATGAGAAATCCAAATCCCAAACCAATGAGGGAAATTGAAATGATAAATCTTGTAATGTGATTAAATGTGCTCAGTAGGGATTCAAAAAAACCACACCCAATGAATTATATTTGAATAAAAACAATTTCATGATGGTTTGAAAGAATATTTATTTAAATATAGTTTTCATTTAATATCATGAAACGTATAAATTTGATAAATTTTAAAAACCATTTCCCTTTATATTATCAAAACCAACACAAATTAATAAAAAAAATTAGTGAACCATTTTACAAAAAATGGAACCTAGTGGAAAAAATATATTATAAGGATAAATTAAAGTGTAAGAACAATTAAACCTACTTTCCAAAAAAATTGGAAAATAAAATACATATAAAAACAATAATTATAATAACACAGGATGTTATAGGATAATATTTCATAGAATTATAAAATCATTGTATCATAATAATGACACATGATAACACTCAACATCACCAAAGAACTGATATTACACTTGCTGGTCTAAATGAGGGGACTAATCACATAATTAGAACATAGTATTTCCCACAAAAATTTGTCAGATCATTATACTAAACTAGTGAAACATGTGTAACTAGAGTTATTACCAAAATTTCAAGGGTTTTCAATGACATAAAAATGGAGATTTATTTATAAATATATTATATAAATAAATATTCTTCATTTTATTTTTAAAAGGATCATTAAATTTCACACCTCTGCACACACTTTTATGAGAATTTTCTTTTTCATTAACATGAAACGTAAATAGTATAATAACACTTTATCAAGAATAAATAACATGTCACACATTCAACACGCATATATGTACCATTCTCTATGTGTCATTCCTTAATTGGAGTTTTCATTTTCAATGGAAACTTTTCAATGTTCCAAATGGGCCACAATATATGAGAAAAATATAGATAATTTGATAAAACACATTTAATCTATATCATTAAGGTTTCAAAACCATATTTACACATCCACACATATACACTGTGTCATATATATAATAACACATGACCTAATTCATATATTCACACAACCTTGTGTGAATATGTATAATAGAGTATCTATATATAAATATATATTCTTATATGTATATGTGTATAAATAATAATCAAAAGATAACAAAATTGAATCCACTTTGATTATTCTTTTAAATCCAAACATTTCATTAGGGATTAAATGGAAAACCAGTCAAAGAACCCAAAAATAATTTGATTATCTCAAGCATACATGATAAAAACCATTTGGAATATTTATCAATAATTTCACGTTTAAGGAAATTAAAAACAAGTTTAATGTTGTAATTTTAGTAAGTTTAACCCATGGAAGAAAAATAAACAATGTATTGAGAACACGAATGAAACCAAATATTTTTTTCAAAATAATTTTATATAATAAATATAATTCATATTATGAATAAAACACACATTAAAATTATCAAGAAGTTATTGTTATCAATTTAAATATTTATATAGAGGTAGATCAATATCAAACTTTTTCCACTTTTCCAATGGCAGCTCAAATGATCATAAAAATGGTATACATAAAAATTAATGACCCAAATAAAATATAATAATGAAAAACACCAAAATGTTATCAATGGAATAATAACCCTCTATTTCCAATACCATGGTAGGAAAATAACCAAGGAGGTCATCACATAAAAAAAGTATATTGATTCCTTAGAGGGGATTTCCATGATGATTCACAGCAAATACACAATATATTGTCAAGAAAATACCAAGGGTAGGAGTTGGAAAATAAATTAGGACACTCTGTCATGATTGGGGGTAGGAGTTGGAAACTAAATTAGGACACTCTATCATGATTGGGGTGAAATGGTGGAGGAAAAATACCCTTAAATAAATTAATTAAAAATTGGAAAAAAATGTAAAATTCTCATTTTAATGAATCTAAGTACTAGGAATTATTTGGTTTCATTGTTTGAAAAATCTTGCACCAACCAAGTTCTATATATTTTAAACCAAAAATATTATGCATGGTCATTCAACATGGTTTGGAAAACTGTGTGATGAACATGATATTAACCTGAGAAAAAATTCCAATTCCCACCACATGGTTGCAACATGATCTAGAAAAATAATAAAATAAATTTTGGGACCTGTAATCCATTCCCAAAATCTTTCAATTATGATGAAGAATATACATGGTAGGAGATACAAATAATAATTGACTCAGAAATAAATAAAATAATATAGTATTATCGCTTCGGGTTGTGATAGAGTACTTATGCTCCATAGTATATTATTTATGACCTCATTAATATCAATTGCCTTTGGCATATAAGGAGGTGTGTCTAAGGTCACATGGTTATTATTCTAGGAAAATGAATAGTTTTTTTTCTATATAATTATAATTTATTATCAAATAACATTTTATTTTATCATTTATCTAGGATTTGTTATACATGTGATAAGAATTTCTTATACTTTTGATGGATTATAGAATAGTTAGTTGTGAAAACCATAGGAATGGTATGTCTGGGTTACTTGGGTTGTTATGTTTTTATTATTTATTTTCACTTTTATAATATTAATTTTTATTCAAATATTTATTTTTTGTGAATTATATTTATTATTTAGTCTGTGGTCCATAGTGGAATGCAGTTTTTGTACATGTATCATATTTGGATGTTATAATTAACATATCATATGTGTTATTATTAGTGATTTATTTTGATGATGATATATGGTTCAGTTGTGTAAAGCATGTACATCAATTTAAATATTTCTTTAAATAATTTTTTGTGTATTTATACTCAGGTGGATCACAGTATTTTCTGATGAGCAGTTTTTTGATGATAGGTAATGTGGTTTCTATCATGTGATGTTCTCAAATGATGGATATACATGCCTTGGTTGAAATGTATGTATAGTTGGAATTGATTTGTTATACCAAGATTTAGATTCAATGGTGATGGTTTGTAATAGGTAATTTGTTCCTGATATATCATTCATTGTTGTAATATTTTTTTATATGATTATTTATATAATTAATACAGTTTAGTAAATGTATGAAGAATTCATTGATAATTATTATATAAATAATTTTGTTTGAATTTATCATTGAGGCATGTTTTTGAAGAAATTATCTATTGTATACTAATCCCAGTTAATTGCTCTGCTATTTTTTATGGATTTTTTGATTGTGTTCCATGATCATTGGGTAAAAAATGTGTATAACATGAGTAGTAATTTTATTGTTTTAGAATGATACTCTAGTGATGGGTGATTGTTTGGTATCCCCTGCTATGAGTGAGATTTATGGGTATTATTCTAAATAAATCACTCATATTAATTTTAGATAACGTATAATGACATTTTGGGGAATAATGGTCCATTTCATGCACATGTTCCTAATTTCAATTGGAACGAACTAATAGAGTCATGCATTGGTTAATGAAATCGAGTATTATATAAGTATACACCCATTGGTTTTGGATGATATTGATATGGATGGTTTTATGATCTTATGAGAAGGTTATTTGGAATGATTTGTGTTTTTTAGATAGTGATAGTGAAGGTTACATTAATATTTAATGAAATACATTATTTTTTAAAGAATGTTCACAATGGTAACATTCACTTCTTATTTAGATCATGGATTAGTTGAAATGATAATGTGGAGGCATATAGATAATTTTTAATCTTCTAGGAGTACCTTTGTAGAGTAGTGGATCTAGTTCTGTAAACCTATTAATCATTGGTGGATGAGAGACTTACAACGAGAATATAGTGAGTCTAAAATATGATCACACTCTTGGTGGGATTAGGTCTGGTATGTGGCCAACAATTTTGGTTCACGATGAGGACTGGTGGATTCAATGAAATTCTTATGTGAATTGGGGATATATATTTTGATATGAGCTAGAGGTTCCCCTTTGTATTAAATGGAGTCCGTAGTTATGGATTAGAGTACTGTAGTATGGTTGTTCTAAACATTGTTTATGTTAGGTTTTGTCTATAAAGGTATATTCATGATTTAAAAAGAGTGAAACACTTGTGAAATTAGATCCTATATTGCCCATTTCTCAACTATTAGTATATGGAAATCCATATGGTTGGGAGTTCACCATTGGCTATTACATTTTGTGACCATTATTATGACTAAACATTTGATAATGATATATAATATGTTCAAGGTAATCTATGAATGGGTAATGATTTTTGTCTCAGGTTGGTACTTGATAATGACAGATTTTGTCATGCCTAGACATTTATTTTTACAATGGATTGAGTTTTGGTCATGGTGATCAAAATTTATTATTAACAATTAGATTATAGTCATTCTATTTTAGTGGGGTACAACAAATTAGTTTTGGATGTATGGAAATAATATTTTTAGGTTGAACACATACTGATACTTGATACTAGATGGTTTACGAGACACTAAGACAATATCATGTGAATATATTTTATTTCATCTCGTTCGTTATAGAATAAATTTTTTGGATACAGATGTTGTGTGAGATGGAGTCTGAGTGTCAGCATCTGGCTTGGGATGAAATTACATATGATCTAAGAGTGAGTTGGATTAGTGGTGTGATGAGGCTCGTTGATGGTGTTCGATAATGGATTTTATTAGTGTAATATTAAACCATGGAAATATATCTTTTGTTGTGTTTAGAATATAGTGTAGAAATTTGAAATTTTTAATGATGGATTTGATAATTTGAGCATCGTGATTTTAAGAGGTGATATTATGATGTCATAGTTAGCGATGCCATTTGTTTTCCAGAAGAGTTAATGAGAGGATGAAAAAATTGTTGCATATAATTCGATGTGGCAAGGTGGAAACAGTATAAAGATCATTATTTTAATGTGTCTAAATTATTTCAAGGATTGCATTGGAAAATCTTAGAGAAAATTAGTTAAATCAAGTCTTATTTCATGGATGATATGAACACGTCAAATTAGGTTCGGAAATACTGATGTGAATTAACATAAAACCCTAAAAAAATAATAGGTTATTCAATACATTGTCAACATCCTCACAATTATGAGAATACCGAGTGTGGAGGGTTTTTAATGAACCATGAATTTAAGGTTATATTTTTTCAGAGGAACCTTGAATTTATTAAATCAAATCTTTGGAAATTTGACTAATTTACATTCAAATAGTTTTTTAAATGGTTTAAATATCTTCAATAGATGAAATTGAATATGCTTGGATGTATGGTGAGTGTTTTAGAAGATCATGTGAGTGTTGGAGCATTGTATGGGTGGCCTTGTAGAGAAATTACACTATATGTAGCAGGACCCGCAATGACCAGTTGGTGTCGGGATGCGAATTAATATATGTGTGGGTTTTTTTATGCCCAATTTTTTTATTTTGATTCAGTGAAGGAGATATTAATTTAATTAAATATCCTAAAGTATTAGTTTTTTTGAAAAAATTCAAATATCTCATATGGGGATAACAATTTTATGGAGGGTTTCCTAACGTGATAGTATTCTAGTTATGAGAAACTTTAAGATCATTATTTTTTAATTTCACAAAATTGTGGTTATTCTGGACACAATACCTACATCATATTTTAAATTAAATTTTTGGGGAGGCTTCAAGTAATGGAATGCGAAGGCGACAAAACTAATAGAAGATACCATGTTGTTACTGGTGGATGGCACATCATGAAGGCATGGTCCTCAAATTTTAATTCTTATTGGGAATATTATATTGTGAAACCTCATTGGATTTCACACCATGATGAATCCAAAATTGGTTTGGGACTCACAGAGTTGTTTTGGGTTACACCATGATCGATATTTTTGGTTCTTGGTGTGGTGGCATGACCCCTTTAGTCATTCCATGAAATGAATTTTGGGATGGGTAATACCGTAGTGATTCTTATAATGAAGAAAATAAAATTTATTTTTTCACTATTTTGAAATGAATAGACCTGTAATTTTTAGATCATTCCTTTTATTGATTTATAGGAATGTGGGTACTGGGAGTGTGTAATTTAGTTATCTATTCCCATTATCCATCCTCTATTGGATCCCCTTTATGAATGGTGTCACAAAAGTGTTTTTGTTGTGGTGATTTAACATATGATATTTAACTATATCCATAGTTTATATTTTTTCTCCTCAGCCCTAAATTTTAGTGTACATTGGGTATGTTTTTATGCCGATCCATCTAGACCATAAAGGAGTCTTACAGTAATGTTCAAAAAAAAATTGTACAATTGATGGGACATGTCCATAATAGATGAGAACATTCCAATGGTCATGGTTATAGTGATTCAACATTTTATGATATGTTTTTAGGGTGTAATTCCTATATATTATAAAGTTAATAATTAATTATTAATTTTTATAAATAATTATTTTGATATAATGTTTTTATATAAGATCATATGATGTTAGTTTAGTACGAATTTGGAAGAGGCCCGGATTTCCTTAGCAAAGGGAAGCTCCGTATTGAGGTTTGTGGTTAATATAATAATAAACCATCTACATATTTATTCATTATAGTCAATATATGTTGGAAAATATGTATTATGGTGAAGGATATAGGGACAATGTGTATCCAAGGAATTGTGATAGGGTTGTTATGTGTCACGACGTGATCCACATGGACCCATCAGGGGTTTAATGTATGATATATGTGACACTCCAAGCCCACCTACAATAGGTTATGGATTGTTTTAAAGTATCAAGTGAGAATATAAAAAAATGTGAGGCCTTATATACCTGTACACACACAAATAAATTTATTCCTGCAATAGTTCAGAGATATAAGAAAAATTCTAGAACACCAATAGTGTAAACCATGCATAAAAACCTATTGGAAGTAAATCATTGTACATAAGAAAAATTAAAAATAAAAATGGTAAAAATAAATTCCCAACTATAAATGTGGTCATAACCTAACAACATGTTGGAAAAGGGAATGAATGGAGAGACTAAATAAAAATTTACAACCTAATCACAAAAAATTGTCACAACCTCCATATATTACTACCCTCATCTTAACTCATTGATGATATTCCAATCATCTACACAAGACACAATAAATATTAAAAGATCACAGGAATGGGTTAGTGTATACATATCCAGTAGGATTCCTCAAAAATTAAAATGTGATAACTAGATTTTGAAATAGTTTTCTCAACCCATATTGCAAGGGGGTAAAGGAAACCTAATAGATATTCTTAGAGAAACACAATCAAGAGAGAATGTGGATATTTATCTCCAAAAATATCATGCTAAATAATCTTGTAAATACATCAATTTAAAAATATATAATATAAAATTATTAAAGTAGGAAATGAACCCCCATCAATATGTAAGGTCCCAACCTAACAACATTTGGGAAAAAAAGAAATATTATAGACACCAACTCTTTATCTCTATATATGACCACCAAATATGGTCAATAACTCCATATAATACTATAAACCTCTAAAATATCCATTGATCTACCAATAATTTTTATAATACACCACACATATGGGAAAAACCATGAATGGTTGAGTATATACATTCCTAGTAAAATTCCCAAAAAATGAAAAATAGGGAATTATAAATAGAAACTATTTTCTCATGAAGTAATGAAAGGTGGTAAATAAAAACCTAACAGGTATGATTAGGTAATACCAATAGAAGGTGAAATAGGATATCAAAATCCATAACTAGTTATGTATGATAAGCCAAAATGTAGATATTAATGTCCAAATTCAATTCCAATCACCATGTGTAACTATAAATGAATCATTATGCAGGGCCTACACCTTGCTTCCATATTCCACATATAAGGGGGAAATACCTATAAAGATGAAATTCTTCCCACATCATCCTGAATATGGATAAGTGGTACCCATTTCAATATAGAGTACATACATCCTATATAGTATGTGGGGGGTACTGACCTTACCTATATAATGAGTTTGAAAGAGTTCTGGACAAATGAGGTAAGGGGTATTGACCCCAAGGTCACTCTAATGAACAATCCAAATCAATACCATTAGTCAGGTGTTAGTAAAATAATAATCACACAAGTAAAACATAATTTTATATATATGTTTCTAAATCTAATTCCTTCATAACCTTCTACATGAAAAATACTCAGAATATGCTTCTAAAAATTCAAATCTATGTCTATAGAAACGAGATGCACAACCTAGAATATTCTCCTAATATTACATTGTATTTAAAGGGTTTAAAAATTATTATTTCACTACTCTATAAATTTTTGTGACTTTTTTAACCTACAATTTTACTTACTCACATTCCGAAGTATTATATTCTTTCCCATGTAAAATATCCATTCTTGTATACACTAAAAATGTCTAGGCACCCTGGCCATGTTTGAGTATATGGACATGTTGATGTACCAAGATATGTCCATGCATGTGTACCCCTTGGGTATATACCATTCCATCAACAATGGGTCACAATATGTGTAGATGTGATACATGGAAAGATATATTTAATTTCACCAAAAACCCTAGCTTGCGCAGCCAAGAGACTAGAGTTGTTTGTTCCTAGAATACACCCTATACTTGCCATGATTTTTTAGAAAAAAATGTTACATTAAAAGGATATTAGATCCACCTATTAAACCATAATTTTCAACCATTTACCTCCCAAAGTCCAATAAAATTATTATTATGGACACCAATAAAATAATCCTTTCCTCTAGTGGAAATGAATCAGTTTTCACTTCACCTGCGATAGAGCCTCCATGCCATCCAACACTACTGAGGGTGAAGATAATGAAAGATAACTCCCACAAGCCACAAAATTTCCTGATATACAATCAGAATGATAATCTCAAAATCATTCTTGCATGTTCAACATATTCATTGGTTCGATCATGCTTGAATTTGAACTGGAAATGTCGAACTATGACATAGTGGGACAACAGTGTAGAACAAGAATAATAGTGGGGTTAAAGATCTAGAACATGGTGACACCATTATTGGACAGTGTTACCCCTTCCAATGATTACAAAATGGGAAACCATAGTGAAATAATGGGTTCATAAAATATAAACATAATGTTCATGAATTGAAATAAAGCAAGGCTCATGAAAAGAACAACATTCAATAGGAAATAAGAAGATAACAAGATCCATGATTATTAATTAAATCAAGGTAACATATACATGAAATAAAAAATTTGATATCAGGTTTTTATTAATATATCATGAAAAATGGGTATGTTTTTTAGTTTTTGGTGATATTTTCTAATTTCAATGGGGAATACAATCCCTTTGGATAATGATCATTTCTCCATAATCTATTACAATTCATTGATGACCCCATTTATAGATCCACTAAATTATCGTAGGTCTATATAGATAACCCTATTTATTTTTGATATTGAAGATTAAATAATGGGTTTCTAGGGTTATATTTCATTAAATATAATAATTTAATAAAATTAATTAATAAAATACCATCTAACAGTCGTTATCAACAGAAACAATGAAGAAATAATTTTCGGAACATGTATGAAAAAAAATAATAAAAAAATGACGATGGTTTTAGATTTTTGAAAAAAAATTATCGATCAATTGGAAAAAAAAATTATTGTGAAAATATAAGCACATATACTTTAACATATTGTAATATTTATAATATATTAATTTCTAGGTCCTGACCAACCCAATTAAATGAAGTCTTTGAAAAAATAATCTAGTTACATATATTGAAATATTTAGATGATCAAACTAAAAACCAAACTTCATTACATTATCCATACCATCATGTATTTTTACCCTAAAATCGCAACCTAAATTAAATGGTTAGCGTACTTAGCCTATATCAAGATCTCACAATTCTAGTTGCTCTCCACCATTCTCTTATGATATCAAAGGACTCAAATAAAAGGGATAATAATTCCATGAGAAATTGTATCACATCATTTCTTAATCACCACCTGGTACTTTGAAAAAGAGGCACCATTCATGTCCTCTAGATCTTCCTAGTCATCAATGTCTGTAGGTTCTTCCATGAATCATCTCAGTTGTGACACATGGAATAGATTATTCACTCAGTGCAGTTGTGGGGGCAAGGATAAGTTGTAATAAACCTCACTGAACCACCAAAAGATTTACAATGCATTTATAAACCATGGGAATAACCTTTTTTCAACAGAAAAACCTCCAAAATGCTTTCCATCAAAAGACAAGGTGGTAAAAATAGTCCCCATAATTATACTCCAAAGGCCAATAATATCGATCTCCAAAAGATTTCTACAATATCTAGATTGTTCAAATATCTCAGTTATCACATGAAAATTCACTTTCATTTTATACACTAGTTCTGGACCAACAAGATATGTCACACCTATCTCAATCCTGCACAAGGGTGACTTACTTGGTCTCCTACATCAGGTCTCAAAATGTTCCAATATAATAATAAAATGAGGCATATAACTATAAAAAAAAATACACAAAAGGTAAGTGATCATCCTAAATCTGACCTATGTACAATAAACAATATATCATAATATTTTGTAAAATCTATATTGTCTCCATAGTCTAGAAATCATTTTATGTGTGAAAAATCATACTCATCAATAATTGGGTCCTATAAGGATATTGAAAACATCTCCAAATAATGTGTCATGAACTGGGAATCATATATGAGGCTAATTTTTTTGGTTACCACTTCAACTAGGATGATATATAACACACAAAACAATCCCAACCTCTCAATCATGATCTTCTCCCATATGTTAAGAATCTATGCTGACATGGTGATTCGGTCAACAACAGTGATGATATCAGTGTGGACATTATATTTCAATAGAATCCATATAAAAAATCCAACCATATTCCATACCAATAATATCATATGATCTCAATAGGTCGAATCAAACATGATATAACATGATTTTTAGCCTTTAACTACTAGAATTTGAGGCACTAAGATACAAACTCATAAATGTTCTTACTCCTTCCCTCCCGCTCAAATAGATATTGAATGTAATTATTAATCAATTATAAACCCGTATGTAAAAATAAGAGGAAGTATGATACCCCTTCCACACCTTCTCTCATAATTTTAATAGAAGAACTTTCCATCAATGGAAAATTTTAAAATATCCCCTTGATTAGAAAATACATATGTTTTATATTCCAAGGATATGTGTTCATGTAGAACCTTATAGTCAGTGTCTCCCACTATAGATCTCACCCACTCTAAAAAAGTGGTGGAAAAACCACCGTCAATATAAGTTATGATTAACCTATCATCTCCACCAGGGTTAGTTGTAATGAATCAAAATAAGAAAAAACCTCATTTACTATATGAAAAATGGGACCTCTTACTAAGGGTATCTTCTACCAAATATCCCTTTACTGGAGTAAAGACTATCTCGTATTCATAATCCCCCAAGAACACCAACCAAAATCATTATCTCGCGTTATGATCTACATGATTATTGATGTACATAAGTTTATGATGCTATGAGTAATGGATAAATGTGTTTCTAGATGATAATGCATCCACATCGTTTTATGGAAGGCAACCACTTCCAACACTATGTCATGGGTTTCTATGTTCTTCTCCTGGGGACATAACTACATCAATACAAAATAAATGACAACCTTAATATACATTAAAAAAGGTAACAACTGATTAAGAGTCATAACAAAACAACATATACACAATACCCTTATATAAAAGTCTCAACATTGATGTATTGGTCCCCCTATTCCCCAACTCTTCAAAGGATCTCTAAGATTACACATTCCAAGAAATAATATGTCCCTTAATTTTCAAAGTAGTCAATGGGGTTTATAATGGTACCATGGAATCCAACATAATTATATCGGATGTGGATTTGAATTTTTCATTTCCAAATTGACGTAACAATATCATTTCTAGTGAAGTATACCCCAATTAAAGGCTGAAGTTATCATGTGAATTAATACGAGAAAAAAATTAAATGAACAGTTACATTTATCAAATTAATTGTTTTTTCATCAAAATATTATATCCATTTCACATTGCTCAAAAATCAGTTGTATAATCCATTTAGATCATACACATTCACATAGAAAACCATTGTGAATGAGGATAGTTGATATCTAGGTTCCCTCCCAGAGATATGGTGAATCTTCTAGAATCTTGAAGATCAATACTATCTCATTCATTCTACTAACGAAAGAGATCAAATATAGAATACATGAAAAATAATATTCCTCCTCTAAGATTTGGTATAGGGAATAAAGTATCTCTCCAATTCTATTGGACAAATAATCACATGAAAAATCACCCCCATTACATATATAGTGGATGTTAAACACCCATATGGGGTTCCTCGATCCCGATATAAATAACCCCCACAAAATAAGATTAAAAAACATGTTAGTATCCATAGAAAATGTATATACATCACCTATATTTTATCACAAACTAAATGTATAATACATATATTATGGGATAAAATAGAGTCTTCCACTTTAATCATGATTTCAGAAAATATTAAATGAACATATAATATAAAAAATATCTGTTATTATAATATTTTTCCATGTATTCACTTAAAAAATTGTTAATACATTTTAAAAATAAATTCCAATATAACTACCCTATAATCAAATAATACTACATTTATATATTCATTCATGATTTTTTAATCTAGGATGTATTTCAACCCCCATTGAAGATCCATCCATGTCACATTCTATTTTTCATTATTTTTTGGAAAACTTTTGAATACACTAAGATTGTAAAATATATGACCTTATCATGACAGTAGTAAAAAGTAATCATAGACTTTTAAAGGAGTTTACCAACCCATCAAAGACCCTGGGGATATAAGTAATAGTCATAAGATGGGTAATATTTCCAAAAACACAATTCATGTAATATAATCAATTTTTCATATGATAACTCATTAAGTGAGATGGACACCTTTTTTAATTATAAATTATTGAGTTTTTATTCTTTTACATAACTACACAAACGTACATTATTCTACTAGGTCCATGTATTTTGTAAACATAATACCATTTTGATAATCTATTCCAGAGATATTACTTCATTTTGGAAGGGAAAAATTCAATATTTATTATTAAATCAACAACATACCACCAATGATGCACCCAATGCAAGATAACATGCTAAAGAATTAATCCCATAATTTTCATCTTGATTCAATGTACATAATAAAATAGTATAGAGTAATAATAATCACATGTCGGTAGACCATTACACATATTCATAGATAGGAACTACGATTAAACAATTAAACATGTGGTCGTATTAGTGGGCCACTCCTAATCTCATCCACATTAGATCAAGAAGTGTTTACATTATGAGATTAAGCCTCAATTATTATTTTTTCCCCATAACTTAATGGACATGCATCATTTGTTTCCTATAAACATGATTTATCTAAACCATATGTCATATATATAAGATTACTATCACATTATCTAGGGTTACTCATAATAGATTATAAAATTTGATAACATTTTTATAGGAAATGTAATGTAAGAAAATTACCATAAATGCTTTGGAAATATATGTATCAACAATATAATTGTTACGAAAATACAAGTACATATCAAAATGCATATATATAATGTTAATGACTGTATATTCACGAGTTGGGTCTCGAGAACCAACATACAACACTCTAACCGACACTACAGACAACAACTATCATATCTCAGCACACTAAATCTTACATGAGAATCATTCTTCTACTAAGGTGTGGCTTTGTTCTGAGGTTCTACCACATTATCCACTATAGGTAACTGATAAACATAAATATATCTATATGACTAAAATATTGAATGAGATGAATCTTCCAAAATATACACATTTTTCTCAGTTGAGGCCTAGGTTCCTTGGAATTAATACCTAATGAATTATTATCATAATAAACTATAATAGGGTCTATAATTCTTGAAAAACACTAACATCTAAGACAAAAATGTGTTTCCAAACTACCTCAATAACTGTATCTGAACCCAAGATAATCTTGATTTCTACTTTAGAGCTAGCGAGAACATGTTCCTTTGAGAAGCTTCTACACACCTATATTAGCATGGAATTATTACACAAAAAAAATTACAATTAAACATAATAAAATATACATAACTTTTGGTACATGATAGATCCCACTACTGAATAATTGGAGGGGTATAATCATTCATTAAATCTCCTCTAATTCTTGTGGACATATTTTGTTGGAGAGAGTGATAAAATGTGGAATTATCAACTACACTCTCATAGATTGTTCAATATTTTATCTTTTGAGTACCTTATCAATATATAGTTGTTGACTTATCAAAACCATCCATTGATATCTATGTCAATATATCTTGGTTCATAAGACGTAGGATACTACAACTAGATATTTCATAGAGAATAATTCATTTAACCATTTCCTAACTGAATATAATTCATTCACTTCATTTTCTATAATTAATATTTCATCAACATATAATATATGGATCATGATGACATTCAAAATAATCTTATTATAGATACGTGGATCACTTAAATTATTTATGAACCCAAATATTATTGTTTTAATTTAATAAATTAACATTTTATGATCAAGATGATTGTTTGTAAACATAAATTAATATTTATTACTTTTATACTAAAATTATTTGATTTAATTAACCAATTATTAGAGACATATATACATCTTCATATTACATTATATTTGTAAAATTAATTTTAATATACATTTTAAAAATATTTAAACTAATTTAAGGATACTATTACATTTAATATTTTGATAAATTCTTTCATTAGTTCTTATTAGAAGGTTTTATTGTTTTCTATGCCTTATCATTTCTAAAAACTATTCTGTAATAATCATTCTTTGTATGTATTTAATTTACCAAAAATTTAATTATTTTTATTCAATATCATTTATAGACAATAGTTTTGATAGCAGATATAGGGTCTAAAAAAACCAATCATGATTTTTCTAACACCACTAAATTATAATTTGCAATGTGTCATTCGATAGTGTGCATGACATGTTTCACTAAGTGTGTAAGGGAGTATAATATCACAACACTCTAATATATATTTATTATTTTATATATATCTGTTTCATGATATATATTTTAATGAATGCAACACTGAGATATATTTCATTTCACACAAAGGAATCCTTCTTGGATAGATTTTGTTACATGCAACTGTGACCTTCCAAGAAAGCTTGTGTTACACGCAAGATAGAATTTCACCAAAAAAATGCATTATTAAAATATTATTATTAAATATAAGATGATTTAAACTATAAATTATGAATATTATTATGTATCTTATAAAAATTTCTGGTTTATATTAATATAAATTGAATTCATTTACTAAAAATTAATGATAAACCAAAATAAACCATTAGATATAAAAATAAGTATTAATGTTTTTATGATTAGAATGAGTATTTTATTAATAAAAATAATTAATTACAATTAGTTATTTTTTTAATGAAATATAAATGTTATATATTTATTCAAAAAAAATTTATGTTCATCCAACAGGTTTGATGCGCATAAGATATGAAAAGACTCTACTTTACGCATAAAAGCTTATATTATTATAAACTAACTTTTAACACCCTTTAATGGAGAAGACGGTTAAAATATAAATTTTGAAACATTAATATATATAATATGACAAAGTAAACTAAATATTTAAAATAGAATCAATTAAATAAGGTTATGGTAAAAAAAATATTTTCTCAGAAACGTATCAAGTTTTGATGAATTGGTAAAATGCAGAATTTTAGTACAAAACTGGTTATTCATATTTTTTATTTATAAGGACATATTATACATTTAATTTGTTTTAAAGTTTAAATAGATTGTATTTTTATCAATTAGCACAGTTTATTTCATTGGAATCATTTTAAATTTTAAATTGATTATAAAAAAATATCAATCTTTCAGATGTTTTTACTTTAGAAACACTCACTATAGTCCCTCATGATGAAATAATTTTAAATTAATTTCTCAAATTATGTGATTGGAATTTGGAAAAATGGAATCCATATATGTAATTATAATAATTTATAATTTCTATGAGGACTATATATTTTTATTAAAGTGATTAGTGATGGTGATTAAATTAATTACAATGATTAAGGGTAAAATAAGCTTAATAGGGGACTTAACAATAACAAAAGGGCCAAAAATGTCTTATATTATTTTACAAGAGATTTTTTATGGGTATATATTGACAATTACCTCCATTTTCTCTAATTGAGTCCATTATTGGATCCAATTGCTTCATTAAAAACGTGCATGTAATTCCTTTGATAAAATATTATAAGAGTGTCAACCCTCCTCCAATATAAATGGACCTCTCTCATGGCCACATCCTTACACATTTGAAGTCACATTTTCATGAAAAAGATATTCTCAAATAGCTCGACAACATCCCACTCATATTACTAGGAGGCTTTGATTATGAAAAATCTAATCCATGGAATATTTTTGTTAAAAATAAAAGGAATTGCTTGATTAAGAGGTAATATAATTCCTTATGAGTTTTAGTTTTATTTCCATTCCCAAATACATCAACTGTTATTAATATATTCTTATATAAAAAACATGTCTCCAGAATATTCTATTATGTTTTTATTAAATGGTTTATACCTACACATAAATATTTTTTCAACCAATTGGTAATGAACATATTGCTTCGTTATACGATGTATCGATGCCTTAAGAAATGATGATTGTTCATATTTCCACTAACACATATAATGGTGGTCATTATGATAGACACACAATTTAGATATTTGATATATTATTTTTTATATTTAAAAATACTTATTTAATCCTTTTATAATACATAAATTTAACACTTTCGAATTTACTTTAATATGATAACATTGGTGGAGGAAGTGTGGACTATTGCCCCCTCATTGCAATGTGATTCGTTCACACGATACATGGAATGTATAGAGGATGGTTATAATTATTAATATGAGTAATATAAAAAATATATTTTATTTTCAGGACCTTATTTATGTTATTTAAATATAATATATATATTTATATATATCATTTTCATTATTACCCTTTCAGACACTAAAGATTGATAATGTCGATCGTGGACGTGTGGACTACCGCATCCTCCACATGATGTGATTCCTTTTAAATCACTATAATTTTATATATAATTATATATGAAAATAAAAAATGGTATTTATTATATAATTATCATTATTTAAGGATATGGTGTTTCATACTACTTTCAATAATAATCACTGAAAATTGTGAATGTTACTCATCAGTACGTACTCCCTACAATCTTCGTGTTTGTAATGTCGAATAATTATTTGTAACCATAATTATTTATTGATTATAATATCATAATTTTTGTATGAATATAATAATTAAGTAATTATTTTTGTACTAGATATTTTTATTTAACTTCCCATTTGTCCATAGTTGACATACCAATATAGTTTTTGACATATAAACCAAATTTTTTCAAAACACCTAATGTAAACAAAATTGTTTATGGAGTTGTATACAACATTTTAGTAAGTGAAATAATAGTAATGAAAGAAATTAATTAATTCACCATCTATGAAATTAACATATGATTATTATAAAATAATTTTAAGTATGTTCACCCAAAAAGAACCACAATGTAAGGGATTATTGTCTCGCCGTTCATTTTTTGAGCCCTACATTATTTTTTGCACATAATTTCATATCTAAAAATACATAAAAGAATTTAGAAATGAAATATCCTGAATAATTTTATATTCATAGCATTTAAATTATTCATTTAATGGTTATTACTTTTTCGTCTTTCGATTCAAATGTTTCCACAATTTTATGGGATTTTCCTCTCAATTTACATTCCATTGAGACTTAATTATTATTATGCACATATTTTCTTTTATATAGTTTATATACTACCCCTATAATGTTATATAATGAATTCAAATATTTTTCTTTTATTATAATTTTCATCAAATATTTTTCTTTTATGAGGATTATTATTAAAAATTAGTCAATGTTTTATGGGCCACATTGTGATGTTTAAATATTATTTTCTCCTTGACTAATAATAATGATCATTCAATGGATTTTTAATTCAAAAAAACCATATAACCATTGTTCAATATAACTATTCATTATTCTCTCGTTATTCATGACCATGTTCCAGACATAATAAAATTTTCCACCCTTTGACACTCAAAATAATCTATAAAATTTATTTACTATTACCCAACATTATTTCTATATTAGTCAGAAAAAAAAATTCTTATAAAAGTATTGTTTTATTTAAATTTTTTTAAATATATTTTTAAAAATATTTTTATTACAATGTTTTACCATTTTTTTACATTATGTTTCAATCTAATCTTATCATCTATTTACGAATATTGAATTTTTATTATGTTTATACTGTGTAAAAGTATTTTAACTTTTACCTTTTACGGCATGCCAGGATTCACCCTCTCCCGTTCTACCAAAGATTATATTGAATTTTTAAAAGGCTGTTTTCAAATTAAATTGTTTTGAAAATAGAATTTCATAAAATGGGGCTTCAAATTCTTTTTCATAAATAATGATATTTTTATCTTAATTTATTTTTTTGAAATAGTATTTCTAATAATGAATGAAAAATAAATTATTTTACACTACTTGGGATATTTTGTAATGATACTATCCTTAATCATCTAATAGATGGTTTAAAATTTATTTGTCCAAGGATATTATTCTCATTAACTTTCTCAATTCCTTTTAATCCCCATAAAATATTTAATTTCTTATCATCAATTGACATTGAAATTCCATTAAATATCCACAATACCTTTCCATGGATATTATTATTTCCATAAACATATTCCATTTTTTATATGGTGTATAATTTTAATATTATTTGATTATTTGGGGAAATATTGGAAAAGATTTATACATTATTCTATACTAATATTTGATAGGTAATATAGTTTATTTGGTTCAAAGAATTCTTTAGAAATTCACGATATGAGTTGGGGTCAAGATAATGAAAGACCTACAGTTTAGAGATCGGTTAACGAATGATCAACAGGATTGGGAAAAATTAATCAATGACCCATGATGTATTGTTAGTCTCATGGTACATGTATGTTTTGGAAATAAGAAAGGATTAAATTGTCTCTTTTATAGTAAAGGTATCTTGTTACTTGGAAACCGGAATTCTAATAATTAAAAATTTTCCCTTATTTAATTTCATATATTATTCATCCATGACATTTTTCATCGAAATATCAATTGATAAATATAATTTTTAGTTATTTAGATGCATAATGTTTTATCTTTTAACCCAGCCATGATGTTACTCCCTTATCTTGTTATTTGAAGTGAATGTGATTACAATTATTACATTACCATATTTTTTAGGCAGTTCCATCTCTGTTAATTTATTATATGAATGATTATTTAGTTATATAAAATTTCATAAATATTATTCTCAATGTTTAATTATTTATTATCCTGTATTTTTTCCATAAAGGGCATTTGATCTCACGCATATTATGCTTCATTCTACGTGATTAAAGGAATATTACTAGGATTGTAATATAGTGATTTACTAGTTGGAATAAGGTAATCCATTAAATTATTTATTTATTTAGAAAAATATAAAAAATTAATGTAATTAGTGTAATAATTTTTAATAAAAGAATCATTTAGGTATCTGGTTTACCAAGATTACTAAACTAACCAGTCTATTGGGATTTGATTCCTTGTAATCTTTCCAAAGTAATATTTAACAGACATTGGCTCTAGGATTTATGGCGCGATGTTGAAAAAGTTTTTATAAGAGGATGTTTAGTAGAATCCTTGGGAACTAGATTTAGGAAAAAATAATTTATATAAAATAATAATATGGTATAATTTTATTGTAACTACAAAAGAACACCCAAGAATTTTGGTAATGTATATATAATTTGGGTCTTCCTAGAAATAAATCCAGGTTTGGATACTACAAGATTATTTGGTTGTGACATAGAAGTAACAAGGAGGAGTATCTCTGACAAGGTGTTATGCCCCTGACATGGGGTAACCTACTAAAAAATTATGGGCCTTACTATGAACCTTTTTTGACAATCCTAGGGGATATGAGTAGGATAATTCACATTTTCCTTATAAATCACCATAACAGATTTTTAGAAAGAATAAACTATGATAATCATAAGGTGATTTCAATTGAAAATAATGTGTCATGATTTAGATATCCTATTATTCATATTATCAATAAACTATATACCATATAAGGACCATTGTGGATATAAATGGATAACGATTAATGTTTTGAGGTTTTATTGAAAACATCAGTCAAATTGTTATTTAGTTATTAACATAATTTCAAGTGTGACCTTCATATTGTTTTTAGAAATTATATTTACTTTTTTTAAGGTAATTTCAACCTATAAATCGGGGGACAACCAATCAAATCATACACATATGCTCTACATTGAAACCATTACTGTATAACAATATGGGATTCATGCCAACCATTAACCTATAAAATTTTAGGAATAATTTTTCATTATTTATAGTTGAATACTTTGATGAATTATTGTTAATGATAAACATGTGGTATTCCTTTTGTGGATTAGATATTAATATATTAACCATATTTTTATTTGGAAATTGTTAAATACAAATGGATAGTTATTTCGAACTTTTATAGGCCTTACAATTCTTTAAAAAAATTAATTTAGTGATTCAGACATAAAAAATAAATTTTAATAATTATTATGTTTGATTAAAATGATGGATTATAATTTGATAGTAGGACCACCAAATATTAGGAATTTTATATTAAAATGGATACTATAGTGTAGGAATAATTTTTTATTTTTTTCATTAGTAAAATAATTACCCAATATTTTGAAAATGACTTTGAAATAAATTGATGTCCAAATACATTAATTTTTGGTTAAATGATGGACTTCTAAATCATAACATATTTATGGAATTGAGTCACTAAACCTGACATCTATAATTCACTTGATTATAATTGATGACCCAAATTAATACCTATAACTACTCACATTTTTACTGCAAGTATATATCTCGATGTGAAACATATATTCTCATACATAGATACCTTGTTTCATATTAGTCCATGTGATCATTGTACATCACATTCTCCTTTATATAAAGGATTTTTATGAACCCTTATAATGAAATGGGACATAATTATAGGTAACTTCAATTAAATATATACCCAAGATGAATTTTTAATTGTGAGGAGTTAATTAAATTATAGCGGGGAGAATGTAACACTCTGAAATTCTAATTTCAAACTTTTTATTTGATAGCCGGCATGACTTGAATAACCCATCATATAAGGGAATATAATACCATGTTCCACTATGATATATATACTATTTTAAATATATTAAATTCAATATATAAATTGTCTTTAAAAACACACTGAGTTAGTGTTAATTTCCCTCAACAATGACCTTCCTCGATAGGCATTGTAACACTCAAGTGAGGCCTTCAGCAAAAGCATGCATTACACAAAAGACTAAGTTTCACCAAAAAACAATATAGTGTTAAAATATTAATAAATATTATTATAAGATAACATATATCCTTTATTAATAATATTAAATACCTTATAAAAATTTATGGCTTTTATAAATATAAAATCAATTTATTGAATTACAATTAATTAGAAATGAAAATAAGAATCAATTGAATATAAAAAAAATAATATTATATTTTTTCTTCCATGGAGTTTTGTCTTTATAAAAGAAATTAACTATAATTATATTATCATCACAACTAAATATATATGTTATAAATTCAAAAAAAAAAATTCCTCATTTTGGTTTGATAGGGATTGGATAAGAAAAAACACTATTTAAAACATAAAAGCCTATATTTTTTATATATGAAATTTTACAGCCTTTTAATGTCGAACCGATTTGATATTTGGATTTATATAATATGATTGATAAAATAAATTAAAAATAAACTCCATCATTGATGGAGAAACATAAAAATTAGGATATGGAATATTTTTTGTATTTTTTGGAACCATAACATTTTGTAATGAACAATAAAACTAATGAATATTTGTTGAAAACTATTTTTTCATATTATTTATTTATAAGTGTAATTTATAATTTTAATTTGTTTTAATGTTTTAATAGATAATGTAACTATCAATTAATTAATTTTTTAAAAAACTTTTAATCATTTTCATATTGTTTTTTATTAAAAACATTGAAAACATTTAGAAATTTTTACTCTAAAAACTCACATTGTCGTCCTGTATCCTAGATAAATTTTAAATTAATGAATGCCATATATGTGACATGAATTTGAAAAAATTTATTCTAAATTTGGAATCATCATAAGTTATAATGGATAATTACACCATTTTTTACAAAAAATATTTGTGAAATTAATAAAAATTAATTAAAACGATTTAGGTTAAATTAATTATAATAAGAAACTAAACAACAAACTTTAGGTGAAAAATTACAAATAATGTTTTCCAAGATCTATTGGATAACCATATATTGACCCTATAGTCCTTTTTATATAATTGTGTCCGTGATATGATTCATATTCAGTATGGAAAAACTTTTATGGAATACTATTTTAAAAATATTACTAGAGTGTGACACCTCTTCCACTATAAAAGGTTTTTCCCTCATCTCACTTACACACACCTCCCAATCATCTTTGTATCGACATATATCTTCCAAAATATCTACCAAAAATACCTACCACAATCCATTAATATTCACCTTGGGAGTAATTCTATCCAATATAGCATTTTTTCAAACCAAAATGAGGTATCATATTAAGATTCAACATGTTTCCATTAGTTTTTAATTTTAATTTCACTATCCAACCCCTAAATACATATTAATATATGGATGAATAAAAATATATAATCAATATAATATTATTTTGTTATTATAAGGGTTATACCTAAAATTACACGCACATCCATTATTTGTGTAATGGATATATTATTTCTTTTTCATAACGGTGTTTGTTGATGTTGTCGTAATGGTGTTTGAGTTATTTTTTGTTTGTGATGTTTGTCATGACGACGACGATATGGGCACTCATCGGCGTTGTTTGATTTGTGGCGGTGCTGATGGAGGGGGATTCAGTCTATTGTGGGTGTTCCGATGACTGTTCTCAATGATCTCTCCAATGACCTTCAAGGATGGTGGTGTACCTGTAATGATGGTGATGTCTTGGAAGGATGGTGATGTGTGATGATGGGCTGGCGGCTCGAGGTGCAATGAGTGGTGTGCGGTGGATCGTGGTTGGATCGGATTTTGAATTTTGAATTTGGATTATTTCTGTATGTTCTGAAATTTGGTATTTGGGGAATGTTGGTTCAGGTACCAGGAACCCATAAACTGGCTTTGGAAAATGAAAAAAATGATTTGCAGTCAGTCAGTATATAGAACTACTGCCTCATGAAATGATGACTATTCATTTTTTCCTTTACCACCTCTCATGGTAGAAAATTATGATGGAAAACTTATTTATATATGTTTAATTTGATATTTATTATACCTAAATACTAATTTATTCATTTTATAATTAATACATTCAATACCTTAAATTTTACATAAATATGATAACATCGTTTGAGGAAGTGCGGACTACCGTCCTGTCAAAGTGATGTGATTCGTTCACACGTTAAATGGAATGTATTAATGATGGTTATAATTAAAAATATGATAAATAGAAATATATATATGTTATTAATGATGTAAATACCTTTCTATAAATTATATATATATATATCATTTTTATTTCCCATTCACATAGTAAATAAAAATAACGTCAGTCTTGGACATGTGGACAACCTCATCCTCAATATGATGTTATTCCTCTTACATTAATAGAATTATATTTATATATATGATTAAATAAAAATTTGTTAATTATATAATTATAATTTTAGAATGATATTGTGTTACTTGTATTCATTCTATAATGAACATTGAACAATAGGACAATTACTCAAACTTACGCACGGCCTACCATCTCCATGATTGTAATGTTGATTCAATTTTTATAAAAATATTTATCAATTGAATTTAGAAGTATATTTGAAGTAAAAATATAATATTTATATCATGATTATTATTTTATATATGTTTATTTAATGATCCATTTTACAATTATTCGCCTACCTATGTTATTTTTGACACATAAACCGATTTTTTTCAAAATAAACGATGAAAATCGAATTTTTTATGTGAATTGTATAGAACATATAAATAAGTGAAGTAGAAATAATTATAAATATGAAAATTATTCAAAACCATGTATAAAATTAAAATAATTTTATTATATATGATGTTAAAGGACGTTCTCCAGAATATAAAATCAATGTATTGTAATCTTGTCTCTCCTTTCATTATATGATAATTAATTTATGGTTTTGTACCTAATTTTACATATATGGTTTACATAATGAAACATTGAAATGTAATATCAAAAAATATTTTGAAATTCATGGAATTTTAATGATTAAATTAATAATTATTACCAATGGTTCTTCCAATTCAAAATTTACCATAGTTTTACAGGATTTTCATCTGAATTTAAATTATATTGAGTCATAATTATTATTATTCAATTAATTGATTTTATATGTTGTATATAATAACTTTAATAATTTTTCTAATGAATCCATATATTCTCATGATATTATCTGTTTAATTTAATATGATTCATTCATATTGTTAACAATTTAAAATATTTTTCAGTGGTATGGTACACTTTGGGATTATTAATGTTTATCTCCCTCAAGACTAATATTAATGAAATTTCAATGTAATTTCCATTGGAGGAAATTATATAACCATTTTCAATAAAACCATTCATTCATGTGGGGTTATTCATGAACATTTTTATTTATTAGTATAATTTTTCAACTCTTAGGTACTCAAAATGTTTTATAAAATATTTTCAAAAAACCCGTCATTTTTTCACTCTTAGTTAGAGAACCTGTTTTCTTTATTAAAAATAGTATTTTTATAAAATATTTTGATAATTTATTTTAAAATTATTTGGTGAAGAAATGTTTACCCATTTGGTAGTTTTCCAATGTTTTAAATGAAATCTCCTTGTTGATTTCTGAACATGCCATTTTTTACCTTTTTTAATGAAAAAGAATATTCATTTTACCATGTATGACATGAATGTATTTACACTCTGAAATTCCATTGAATATTTAATTTCATTTATTAAATGTTAATTTTTAATGAAAATTTTTGAAATAAATTTCTATGAAATGGGATTTGAAATTATTTTTCATAACAAATAGATAATATACAAAAGAATTTTTTTTAAAGGATCATTTTATAGAATTTCTATTCATCAATGATAGCAATAAATTAGTTTACACTACATGGGTTATGTTTTTTTGAAACCATACTTAATATTTCGCTATATTTTTTATGGATTATTTGGACAAGGATTTTACTCTCATTCACCTCTATAATTCCTTTTAATCCCCTTGAAATATTTAATTTCAAATTATCAGTTGACATTGAAATTGACTTAAATATCCATATTTCATTTTACTGTATAATTATATACTTTTTTCAATAAAGATATTTTATTAGGGTTATTTTTTATTCAATCTGAGGAATGCTTTGGACATGAACTATAATGGATTTGGACCGGTTAATGTAAGACCTACAGTTTAGTCACAGGTTAATTCAATCACTACGGGTCGGTGAATGGTTAATGAATTCCCTACAATGCATCATTAGTTTCATGGGACAAATTAGTTGTTAAAATTAGAAAAATTTAAACAATCTATTAATAATAAATATATCATATTATTGGAAAAAATAACATTATATAATTAAAATTTTCCCTTATTTAGATTAAATTATTATTAAACAATGATA
Organism: Viscum album; assembly: GCA_963277665.1. NCBI lineage: Eukaryota > Viridiplantae > Streptophyta > Magnoliopsida > Santalales > Viscaceae > Viscum > Viscum album. The sequence continues at coordinate 571,987,197 of OY728161.1, read as the reverse complement.
TTTAGTGTCGACATATCTATAGACAAATTTAATTTTTATTTTTTCGGATGTAAAAAATTTCATCTTTTTATCATTCATTGTTAATATTTTCTTATCTATTTATTTGAATGAAATGTGTTTCTAGTTATTAAATTTCTATATTGGTTTTGAAGTTCCATCTTAGTTTATTGATTATATGGAATTATATATCATTTATTTACAATGTCATAATTTTTATCATAGTGACTTGTTATTTCTTCCACTATATTTGTCCCTTATATAGAATTTAACCTCACCCTTATTGTGTATCAATCCGCGGTAATACAAAAATATTACAATGATTGATGTATAAGGATTTACTAGTTGCAATAATGTTATCTTGGATGTTATTTATATTTATATGAAGAAAAAAACATTCGTCAGTAATTAATGAATTCAACTGTAATAAAAGACCCATATATATATATATATATATATATCTAGTTTGCAAGGACTAATAAACTGTCTGGTCATTCTGGATTTTCTTTCTTGTAATCATGAAAATTTAATTGATGTCATATTATAGATTCATGATTTCTTCGGTGAGGTCACTACAATTTTGATACATTGACTCAATTTTAAAATGAATTTATTTTTATATTTTATTATTATATTTTCCATCTACTACTTCCTTGTATGATAGATGTTCATCATTATTGAAGTGTAACATGTAATTTACCATGGTTATATGAAACCCACATCATTCTGGTTCTCTTCCCTATCGAGTTGAACTACATAGTACTTTGGTCTCAGGAACATATTAATCACCTAATGTACCTAATAAAGATTCTCCCCATACCAAATTTAATTAAAAAGTTCATCAAACACATCAAATTCAATATCACACCATGTATCTATATTACAAATGTTTTCCATTAATAGAAATAATGTATATATTCCCACAATAAATTTTTAATTTAATGGTTATATATGTAACATCCATTATATTATTCCTTTAAAACACAATATGTTATTTTGGAATCCAATATTTTATTTGGTTTAAAAATTAAAAAAATAAACTCACCCCCATAAAAATTTTTATTATTTATTGTGTTTATTTTCAAACCTCAAATCATATAAGAGTCACTTTGTAGCTTTATTTGGTAATCAGCTAAGGTTTTATTCCAATATCTATAATTCATATCCAAAAATGGTAAATGGAGGTGTTTCCGGAGACATCCTTGAACTGGACATGTTATGAAAGGTCTAATTCCTCATTTAAATAACACCATTCTACTAGGTTGTATAAGGACGAGTGACTTGGGATACTCTACCTCTCTTTTTTTAGTGATCAATTAGATATTGTTTAAGATACTACCCACCTCAGTCTAAGAAGAATGTATTGATATTATGACCATGATTTTATTCTACTTCATGTTGGTATTACGTAAAAAAATGAATTAATATTACTTATATACATACCTACTCTAGTAATGGGAATAATTAAGGAAGTGTAAAATTGAACCCTCGTCCTCTATTAGAAACATACCACATAAATCATTGTGAATCAATTCTAACAATTTAGTATCTCTTACTCCTTTCCCTGTAAAGGGTTGTTTGGTCATTTTCTTTTGTAAAAAATTATGAAATAGATCCAAGGGATTCAAACAAAAAATACTTTATATAATTAGGTATAGGTAATTAATGGCAACACTTCACATTTTCATGATTGATTCCAATGTTACATATACGGGTGAAGTATGATTCATTTTCACTTATTTTTCTATTTATTTCAATTACATGATTTTTAATGGTCATTTATATAAAATATGTTGTTAATATCTTCCATTACATTACATATTATATCCTTATGAAATTGAAATACTTTATTTCAAATCATAATACAAATTTACATGGTGTTATTTTTTAGATAATGTTTCCCGTAACTGAATGAAACATATTAATTTTTTAATGGATATACTGAACCCCTAATAAATGTATCATTATAATCATACATTTACAAAGATAATAGTATAATAAAATTTCTTGTCCATAGATACACCTCACATTTTTTTAATCATATATAATCTAAGCAGTTCTTCTATAAGAATAAATATGTTTGATCCACTTTCTATATCCAATACCCAAATTGTAGATAAATATTAATTTCATTAAATGAAAATGATACCTGATATAGAATAATAATAATTCTAATTTTTCTTGTACAATCAATTTTTATTCCAATTTCCTTTCTATATATATGGAAATCATATAGCCTCTTTCTCATTTCCCACCATCTTTACATTTTGATGTTTAGAAGGATGTTCCATTAGTGTTTTTGGATTGGATTTAAGATTATACTCTTTAGACATTACCTAATTACTTTCGTTCACCATAATGAAAAAAGAATGAGTTTTTTTCATATCCTAATCCCATTAATGATATAATTCCATGAGGTTTGGGATAGTCATTGTTATGTTGCTAATTTTTTAATTAATATTAATCTTTTCAAACATGTTGGGAAAGAGGAACTTATTAGACCATTCACTAGTTTTTCATCACTCTAAACCATGTATTTATGTATCCTGGTGTACCACAAAATATTAACTACATGAGGCCCTTCTTTATTCCATTATTTAATCATGAACATATAAAATGATCAAGATATATCATATCATTCATGAATTACCCTATCCAGATATATCTCATAGAGAGAGTATGCATCTTGTATGAATTATCACCATCATGAATTTTGTTATCATAATGTAAATTGATGAAAATATGATACATCATATTACTATTGAATCATTTATATGATTCGTATATTTTTCTTTATTCACCTTTAATAATCCCTAAATATGTTCAATTAGAATTGGGGACTCCATTACATAAAAATTATTCTATTGGTGGTGTATTATGTTGAAGAGAATGTATGAATACTAGATGTTATTACTAGTAAGCATATATTCATTATCCAGAATTGATCCTATTGAAAATGTAATTTTATTTTTGGATTCCATTTTATATAAAACAAATAATCATAATAGTTAGTACATTATCTGGATTACCATTTATATATTATTAATTAAATCGTTAAATGTTTCCACATTTTAATCACTCAATAGTGTCCATGTATATTATATTTAGAATACTAATTAATTTAAATATTAAATTTTAATGGATACATAAACCAAAATTTATATTCCACTCTATAACTATGACTCAACTCAGAGATTTTCCTTATAACATATAGATTGTCCTACAAAATTGGCTTACTACTCCTTAATATGTTTTTTGAAGTCACATATTCTTGTAATTTCAACCTTGATTCCCTAAATAATATTATTATAACGTGGGAAAAATATATCTATGACTTCTTAAATTATACCATCTTTAGTTATAAAAATCACTTATTTTCATTACAATTCACTAGTAGTATGAGGTACCCTCAACTAGGGATGAAAAACACCTCATACAACTATTTTATTTCAAATATAAGTTACATAAGGTCATTTTAATTATACTAAATTAAGGTATTTAATCTATATTTCTAAATTAATTCATTTTATATTTGATATTTTTTTCCACATGATTTCACTCACAACTAAAAATCTTCAATAATAGAAAAAAATTCATAGTTTCATTATTCATATTTATCAATGAATGATTTTATTATTATTTTATGTGATCTTGAAGGAATTAATATTTCTAAATGTAATAAAAATGTACACATTAATGAAAAATCCAAATTATGTGGAAAATTTTGTATTCATTTTTCTATTTATACACTATTGATCAACTATGATCCAATTACTATAATTACTGATTCAGGTGTGACTCGTATCATATGCCAAACCACAATTCAATGTTTCCATATATCATATATAATACTACCTTGTCTTGATGTTGTAATCATCTTATAATATCATCTTTACAATACATAAATAAATTCACATACACGGAGAGGTTGTTAGAGGTCAAATATATATATAGAATTATATGGATGGACATAAATATCCTAATACATTCTAATTGAAGATAGATGTTACCAAAATTATCAAATCTATATTATATATTACATACATAATACTAAATTTAAATTATTAATTAACTAACTGAGAATCATTCAATCATTTTTGAGTCACATTTCATGATCAGTTGAAAGTTAAATCAATAGCCTAATGTAATATTTAAATTTATGTTAATTTCGAGTAGAGGTAAATAAATGAAATAAAATATTTATCATAACTCAATTACTTTATTAAATTTGTTACAAAATTAATATTTTATATTCAAAAAAAATAATTTAATTTTTGACACTTTTTAAAAATTTACCAGGGGCCCCCGCATAGCCCAGAAAATATATAAATTGTTTTTCAAGAAATTATATGTTGGACCCACCCAAAGTCATTCAGTTTCAAGCCATAATATAGTGGTTTTTGTAAATATATCAACATTATTCCTAGAGGATGAATTTCTTTTAGGGGGTGGGTCTCTGGAAATAGGGGTTGTTCACCGTAGGGTCCACTAGAGTGGCCAATGTGAGTGTGGGAGGCTGTGGTTGTAAGACTGGGTGGAAGGGGAGATTGGTGTCCTATGAGGGGTAGGGTTAGGTCATGGGTGGTTGAGGAAATAGGTATATTTAATGTAGGTTTCATCTAAGATGAAAAAATGGTGGTAGAATGGTGGTCATGGTGACTGGGAGGCCTATGTGGTTCTAGGAGGGAGGCGTGTGTGTGTCCGCTAGGAAGAGGAAATGATGTAGGGAGATGTTTTGGTGGTTGGGGTGGGGGATCTATAGTTATTTTCAATAATCCATGAAAATAATAATTTTTATTTTTTTTTATCTATTAGACCTCCTATAATCCATTCCATTTTTCTTATTTTTTATGTTGATCCACCAGACATACAACCCCTTAATGTTTTTATTTTCTATCATTGTTTCATTGTTGATCCTAAACTAAGATCACTCTATCATAGCAATTTTTTATTTTTTAATTTACAAATATAATCATTATAGGATTTTTTTGAAAAAATTATTTTATTTGGGAAAGATCTCACCAACTACAATCATTCTAGACATCAAAATGTTTCTGAAATTGTATGGGTCATAGAAAGAAGCCTAAAAATATATTTTAAGTAGACAAATATGTGTTAATATTATACACATAAATAATGGTTTCAATCTAAATTAAAACTTTATTTGATCAAAACATGGTTGTATGGGGTCAAATAAATGAAAAATCGTTTATTTTTTGACCAAAATGACGTCCGCTACAAATATTTTTGAGAAATTCTATTTTTCTTGGATTAAAAAACTCATTATATATTTTTTATTATAGTTAAAAGTACCAGCATGCATAGTTGATATATATGTGCTAGTGATTTAAATTTTTCATTGTTTAATCAACATGACATCATCACCTCTGATGAATCTTAAATTTATAAAAGTCTAAATATTTACTATGATTAAATTTAAGCATAATAAATTAAATGAATAATTGCCATATTCGAATCAATGGTGTTCGTGTCATATACCTATCAATGGTAATTGTTACTCAATAGATCTATGATTAAATTGCTCTTGATCATCCACCGATGCTTTGAAATCAAATTGGAATACTGATCATGGAAATAAGAGTATTAGTGTGCATATATGACTTATCTGTTACTGTCAATATGATTACCACTATCTGGTTCCTTCGATCCATGAAGGTGATTTATGGTCGAAAATGCATAACAAGCCCTTATCTCGAAACGATGTCAGTAGGAGGAGATATGATTTCCTAAACTTTATTGGATGAATAATCCCTCTAAAAGTAGCTCCATATTTCTCTTATAGTGTAGGTTAAGCAGCTGAAAAGGGTTCCTTGTCCCCTTTAAAAATAACACCTAATAAATAAAGTCTAAACAACACATTTTGACCAATTTACTATGTCTTAGATAGAATTTATATTTCCTTATATATGTGTAAAATATAATTAATATATTATGTAATAAAATAAATTCTATAACTCAAACATAATTCGTGAAAATATTAAACAACCCATTAATATTAAAAAAAAAACTTCATATAAAATTTTTATATACATTGACATAATACGTAATGAATAATTGAAATAAATAAATTCAAATATAATTATTCTGTTTTCAAATAATGTTGAATTTATTTGTTCATATGATATCATTTATTCTAGGACACATCTCAAAACCCATGGTGGGTCTCACCTCATCCAACACACATATTCTTCAGAACATGGAAGACTTTTGAATATTCTAATTATGTGACCATATAGATCCTTATCTTGATAGAAATGAATAATATTCATCAAACATGAGAAAAGTATCGAAATCTATAAAGGCCCATATGGAGATACCGAAAAGTAATATAAATTACAACCTTTCCTTTTAATACGCAGCATGTATTGTAAACACATTTTCATAGGATATATTCTTAAGCAAGAAGCACACCATATGAAATCATAATTTATTTATTTACTTTTTTTGACATAACTGGATTTAAATACGATCTTTTACAAAGTTCCTTAATTTGGTAATGGTACTACAACCATAATCAACAAGGATAGATATATTACATCCTTCCAGAAGTGAAAATTATATCGTTATTATTCATGAAATATATCCCCACAAATGAAACACCTAAAAAATCCACATATCTATGACATTAATTCAATAGTTTTAATATTTCATCATAATATATAATAAAATAATCAACACTATTAAAATTATCATTTTTGGATACCATTAAATGTGTTTTTAGATAATAACCCCTAATGAAACATGATACATGTTGTGTTCCTATCGGTGGAACATTCCTCACGATCTCATCTAATCGATATCACTAAGTTAAAACATCATGAGAATTAGTGTCAATACATATTATCCACATGCACCTAGTTGTCCCATAGCATATATTTCATGTATGAATCATATATTATGACCATAAGATGAATATTTAAGAATATTATCCAGGTATCTCAAAGTTCTAATTATAACCTAGCAACTGTTGTATCATTTAAATACAACATTAAATCTAAGGATATTACTATAAATACAGTGGACTTATATGTACCAAAACTATTATGGTAAGGTAAATGAAGGTACATATCATGCTATATACATGAACTTGTAGTCAAGGTAAATTAATGAGTATGTACTAAGGAACCCACTTAGAAACATTGATATCATGGAAATGCATATAATAAAATTCCTATAGTACCCCCAAAAAATCAATAAAAATTTTATGCTCCAACATGATCATGGGTGGATCTCATTAATAAATGCGTCAATATTTTCTATATCTAAAACTAACCAATGTTCATATGTGAAATTACCTAGAAATTGATTCTCATAGATCAATAATTAACACAATGAGTGCTTACCATAAAAAAATTCTCAAAGTGTAAGTCTATGATAAACCTCAAATGCTTTATATTATCTTCATATGATTCAGAGTATATGAAAATGTAATTAATAAAGAAAACAATGAGTTTTTCAATGTGTAGATGGATGACCTATTTTATAAGAGTGATTAAAATAGTTGGGAAATTAGTCATACTTAATGGTATCACCATTATCTTAGGGTGTTTGTAAAGTCATTCAAATGGTGTATTCAAAATATCATCCTAAAGAAATCTCAATTGATGTTCTCCAGAGTAGAGATAACTCCTTGAGAACCAACTCTCACATTTATCTAGTATAAAAATTCATCTATCCTTGGTACGTGGTATTTATTATTGGTCAATAATTGATTTATTTGACTGTAAATACAAACCCTCATAATACCATACAACTTATTCCTAAACAAAATTAGAGATTCTTATGGTGACACATTGGGTATGATATATCCTTTCTCGAAAATGTTCTCTATATTTACCATTATCTCCCATGTGAGAGTAGGGGACATCCTGTACTCCTTAAAAATTATTGGTGTTGTCCTGGGGTTCATATTTATGAATAATTAATTCCACTAACTTTGAGTTATTCCTGTAAAATAATTATGAAATACATAAATAAAATAATTCAACAACATTGGTTGTTGGGTTCAGGATGATTCCATTGAACAAATTGATAAACTCACTAACTAGTATGCAATGGGTTTAAAATTTGTATTCATGAACCCCACTCAAATAGCCATATGATCACTATCATACATAATATATAATCTCATTGAATCTATATGAATGAATATATATATCTTGAGATGATATCCTATTTGGGAACACATCATGGAAAATGAGTCCATACAGAAGATGAGATCATAACGGTTGATTTCAATGGAAAAATAGTTACATGATAATCTCTATTCATAATGTGGCAATATGAACTATCGGTATATGTGTGATATAGATGGTCTCTCTGTATTGTATAATTTTACCATAGATGATTGAATAATGAGTCAAAATAAATATCTATCCCTCACATGAGTCATATGGAGATAAAGTATTGGAAAAATCTAATATTTACAAGTACTAGAGAAATATTACAAAAGTCCCATATCATACCACAAATCATATCATGAGTGGCATAGTCAAATCCCTATATATGCTACAACAAAACATTCCCATGACCATCATCACTCTTAGAAATGCAGTGACATCATTTGTTAGTGGTGTAAAAAGTACCACATAATGTTTTCATACACATTCATCTCCCACCTCTGGAGACCCACATGCTCCTCTATCAACAACACATAATAGTGGTCGACCATAACCCTTATTAGGATATTTTTAATCACATTACTACCTATTCAATGTAAATCCATCAACTTCTTATCAAAATTCATCATCTGGTTGGTTATGGATATATCAATCCATATCACATTTCCTATCACAAGCACAACATTTCCCCTATCATGGCTAACTGGATCCTCTACATAAACCTTGAACATTAGAACTACATGTATGTGTATCAAAATTAAGTTTTCCACATCACAATAAAAATAACTAATGATGCTTGCTAGATGCTATTGATGACTCATCTTCATGATTACCACTATATGTTCTATCTTCTAAATGCACCTCTGACAAGAAACTCTTTGTGACTAGAGCCTATGTCAACACTCTATTATATGTTAGAGTTCATAAAGGGACCATGTTTGCACATATGTATCAATGAAGGACCTTATCAAACCCCCAAGCCCAAAAGTATCTAATTTCACAACATGCTGAGGGAGTAATGTGTGAGGTCGTTTTACCTCACAACATAATTGGAATTTGAGACATCACCCTATTGTATCCCAAAAAATTCCAAAATATTGATAAAGGTAAAATTCAATGGGTAATAAACACCATAAAAAAATTGATATATGTCATGCCATGATATTTTCACATCATCATTTTTCTGGGTGAAGATAACCAACTAGCTTTCTACTTTTCTGTGAAAAATGATGACTATAAGTGAAACCATATGATATATTGGTGGATGAACGAGCCTGAATTCTCAGACCACCACCACAATATAATACTCCACTAAATGAGTGTCTAGAAAACATTGAAACATCAACTATCTCTATCAGTGGAACTCACTCAATGAGATAATACTACACGCATCATTTTAATGACATGTTGTAATAATAATATTCTCATATTTTGGTAGCACTTCTCGGTGCCCACATGCAGTAAACACCTCATGAATGGGTCCCTAAACTAAGGAATTGTCTCTCTACGGATCATTTCCATGATTATATATCATAATCCTTATTGTTTATCATTTTTGGGGAATCCTTAATGTTAAAAAGATGTACCAATTTTATTGGAGAATATATTTTGGGAGATATATCAAGAAGGATGTGAAATTTTTAAAAAATAAATCCTATATGATTTAGGCACCAATATTTCCCTATAACCAATGTCTTAGTATGCGGAGTCATCCTAAAGGTAATATGATTCATTTTTCATGGTTACATTAACCACCCATCAACACATGGGTCCTTGTACTAAGATCCATACTCAAAATAATTTGACATACCTTTTCTAATTTTCCCAAACCAAACAACACATTGGATTATCTCTATAGACATATATGGGTGAAATACCATATCTGATAAAACACTACCATGACTTAATCAACCTAAAACACATCTGGACTATTAGTAAGGCAAGTTTCACCCCACCCTAAGCAATCATCCAATATGATAGGTGCTGGAAATATGCACCATGTAGGAATATAACTGAAATAGGAGGCATTAGGCTAGTGTATATGTATTCAAACACAATTATCTTTGTTTAACATTTCATAAATATTGGATTAAAACTGGAAAATATAGAAAGGAAACCACACATGAAAAAACCACTAAGAAATATATAAAATAATAATATACTAAAACATGATATATAAAAATAATATATACACAATTAACGATAAATGATATTCAAACATGTTAAAAATGGAAAAATGGATGGAATGTAGATCCTGGATCATAATCTCCATGATTTTCCACAAAACAATGTTATCACCTAAAATTACTATTATGCTCCTCCAAAATCACCATCATTATTCTTATCAACTACATAATAGACAACATGTATGAGAAAATCCCACATATCATTGAGTACATACATTCCTAGTAGGATGCATAAAAATAAAATATGTTGCAATATAAATAAAAATAGTCAGCACAACCCATAATGTATGTGGGTAATGAGAAACCCAACCTATATGATGAGAGAAAACCTAGTGATAGAGAAATGGTTTATAAATATCCAAATCCATATTATAATATAGATTCATTATATAACTCCAAATTATCCATTTCTAATTACCAAAACAATGTGTAACCACATAAAAATCCATGTGAAGGCACCACACCTCACCAATTCTCTTCACAGCTATAGTGATGTTATCTCTTGTAAAGGACCCACCACCCACTAGAGCATGTTGATGGGTGGGTGGGGGTACCAATTTGTAGATAGGGGACCCACACCCTAGTTATTATTGGTATGTCGACTCTACTTGTGTAATTATAATGTGGGATAGTCACCCTAGTGTAATAGATTAGTGTCAACCCTGGCATATCTTTGATGATTAAAACTGATCACTACAATCATCCATGACTCACTAAAGTTACTATACTTCTCAAAACACGTCATTTTGTCTCCTTAATATAAAAATTAAATCAAACATCACTAGTAAAATGTAAAATAGCTCTATATAAGATTATTCATGGGGAAAAATATGAGTACAGAAAAAGAAGATAGACAATGTGTAATAATTTGTAAATTTAACATGATTTTTAGAGGGTATACACATTGTTTCTTGGTTTCCCCAAATACTTACATGTGTTATAGAATATTCCTATATACTTTATCCCATGTCCATTCCCATGTACATGGGTTGTTCCCATGTATAGTGTCCTTATTTGGGTACCCTAGTCATGTCTAAGTATATTGTTTTTCCTAGGTACCTAGCTATGTCCTTGTCCATGTAATCTTAGGTTTCACACTGATCTACAAGAAATGGTTCCCATAATGTTTTTGGTTTATACTGAGAATTTGATATTTAATTTCACATATATCCAAAGTCACCATAGTTCAGGGACTACAAGATATGAATTCCTGGACTAAACGTCATGTACGATAAGATAATATAGAAGATGATGTTACTTTAAATAGATTACTCATCAACTTATTATATGATCATTTAGATTGATTGAGTGATGAAAATCATCCAAAATACAATAGAGAGATGTTAATCGTTGATTCCTTACAAGTGGTTGTTGGAAATCAAATCTATATTCTCACGTGGGGTGAGCCACCATGATTTACAGCACTGATCGAGGTTCCAATAAACAAATCCAACAGCTAAAACCAACAATTCTCCATGATCCATCATCAATATGATTATATCAACCTCATTCATGCATCTTACCTAAATTTGGGGGGGTTCAATCATGTTCCAATTCATCCTGGGAATTCCAAATTCTAACCCCATGGGCCACAATAAATAATGAAATGATTTGTGTAGAGAATACACATCAACAATGTAGAATAATTATTGATCAGTTTGATCTAATATAGTGATTATATAATTATAAAAACATGATAAAATTAGGGGAAAATTATATAAATAATAAATTTATGAACTCAAATATTACCGGGCTCATTCGATGAATGAAAATCACCAAAATAAGAAGATAAGAAAATACAATCATATCTATACAATAATGTTTATAAAACAATGAAATAACATTCCCTTCCTCAATGTTGGATCAATCATTGATGAATATCATGTTCATTATATTGTTATTAATGAGATTAAGGAATTTTGTTAGAGAAGACATATCCTTTGTAAACCATTGTTGCTCCAAGATCTGTTATTGTTCATCAATGAAACTCTTCCTTGTATCATATCTAATCTTCTATTGTTATACAGATAACCATGGGTATTATACAAGATTATGATTTTATAGTGGGTGTTTAAGGTTTTATGTCATTTATGTGAATTAATTAAATTATTAAATAATTCACTAAATGCACGAACAAATAGATTTTATCAACCAAACACCCAACACAGAATAAATATATATTATAGATTGCTTTAACACATTTTCAAGAAACAATATTCCTCTTATATTTTCTATCTGATGTCCCACTATATTTTATTAAAATCTATTCAATAAATAAGCTCAATTATGATTTAATATATATTAATATTTTTATTACAATAATTATGGGGTCGTGTGACAACCAAATGAAATGTTGAACCCAATAAACAATCCAAACATATATATGTATAAATATTATAAGGATAAATATACAAAAAATAGTATTTGTTAAACTATGTTTATTCTATGGATGGGGTGAGAAATGTAATTAGTTTTTGTTATTTTGGAATCTCCTGAAATCTACAACAGTAAATGGAAAAGATTTTGATTTAGTTTGTAAGAGGATAGGGTTATGCCCATTGAATTAATAAAAGCTAAAAATATATTTTTTGTGTTTTCACCAATGTTAGGGATTTCATGAGAGGGTTCCTCCATGTGATGATTAGTGAAATGATTGTATAATTCATATGTTGTTTGAAACAACCACCAGGGGATGGATGGAAATCATTTTGCGTAAGATAACATGTGTAGGTTCTTTAATTCTAAACATGGAATAAAATAGATGGTATCATTTAAAATATGGTGTGAATATCAGTCATAAGAGATATATAATATGGTACATAAGAACATGTGATGGGAAGTGTCTTGATGACATGATAATGATTTCATAAGAGATGTAGATGGATTGAAAATTATAGTTTCTGAATACTATAAAAAAATAATATCCTAATGAATTAGAAGAACGTGACCCTAAAATATTGATGTTAGATTCAATTAGGGTATCATAGCCCGAGTTTTTTAAAATGTAAATACAATGTTCAATTTTGTACATTATGTGTCACATCGATATTAAACTAACAAAAAAATATTATTATTTAAATTACCATTATAAACAATCCATTATAATGAAGGCCTTGAATTTTTTTAACAAAACTATGAAATTATTATTTACACCTCTATATATAATTAATTATTCTATGATTAATTAATTATTAATGAATATAAATCCCTTTGAAATATAAAGGATTTAAAAAAACTACTTAATGGTGACAAAGTGTCTTTTAAACAATAAATAATGTTTCATGCATTTTGGATTATATTAATGAAGTACATTTATATTCAATATAATTTTTAACATTCATTTTATGAGTTTTCTAGACATTATATAAGAGAAAAATAAATTTTACACATAAAAGAATTATTTTTAAATAATGGTAGTTTTGTAACCATTTGATGGAAAACTTATTTCAAATGATGTTTTTGATAGTTTTTTATATTCTATCTGAATATATATAAACATAGTTTTTTAATTTTTTCATTAAAAGGAAATACTACAAAAACGGTTTTTATCAGCGCTCAAAACGGGCTTTATCAGCGCTAAAAAAGCAATGTAAAGCTCAGCGCTGATAAATAGGGGTACCCTTTATCAGTGCTTACTGAGCACTGATAAAGGTGTACCTTATCAGTGCTAAAAACACGACGATAAAGGTGGAATTTATCAGTGCTAAAAGAGAAATGATAAATTTTTGTTTTATCAGCGCTCATTTAGTGCTGATAAATTGATCCATTATCAGTGCTTCTTTAGCACTGATAAATGCCCTATCTGATGCTATGAAAAAATCTGCAGCAGCACACCCGAACACCTGCAAAAAAATCAGCATCTCAATAAGATAATTAGAGGAAGTATACCCATACAAAATTAACACATAAATCATAAACTAATTAGTCCAATTATACCCATACAACAAGTATACTTGTACACCATTAACACATAATTCATACGTTAATTATGTACATTAAGAATTCAATTCAGAATTCAGGGGGTTGGGGGATGTTAAAGGGTTTGGGGTGGTTGTCCAAGGGGGTAGGGGTTGTCTGGGGGATGGGAGTGTTCGGGGGGACTTTCCAAGGGGTGGGCTGGTGTCCAGGGGGGCGGTGAGGCTTTATAGTGGGTGGGGGTGTCTAGAGGGGTGGGGGTGTCTAGGGGGTGGGTTGTGTCCAGGGGGTGGGAGGAAGTCCAAAGGGTTGTTGGGGTTGAATCTTACACATCAAAAAGGAACCATGGATTGTTCTTATAAAAGATCAATACAATCCAAATGCGCTTGGTCATATTTCTGTAGGTCAGTTGTTGTTTTCACTTAAAATTGTGTCTATTTTAAACCAAAGAGAGACCCTTTGAGTGGTACCAGCCACACCATGCTTCATATTGAGGCGGAGATGACTCATACATGTCACAATGGACCTGTGGATCGTTCTCCTAAAGGATCAACACAATCCCAATGCGTTTGGTTGGATTTTTGAAGGTCAGTTGTTGTTTTCACTTAAAATTGTTTCTATTTTAAACAAAAGAGAGACCCTTTGAGTGGTACCGGCCACACCATGCCTCAAACTGAGGCGGGGTTGACTCATACACATCACCAAGGACCCTTGGATCGTTCTTATAAAATATCAAGTCTATCCGAATGTGTTTGGTCAGATTTTCATAGGTCAGTTGTTGTTTTCAATTAAAATTGTGTCCATTTTAAACAAAAGAGATACCCTTTGAGTGGTACCGGCCACATCGTCCCTTGGATTGAGGCGGGGTTGACTCATACACATCACCAAGGACCCTTTGATCATTCTTATAAAATTTCATAGAAATCGTAATGCATTTGGTCAGATTTTCAATGGTCAGTTTTTGTTTTCACAAAAAATTGTGTCCATTTTAAACAAAAGAGCGACCCTTTGAGTGGTTCCATCCACACTATGCCTCTGATAAAGTCGAGGTTGACTCATACACGTCACCAAGGACCCTTGGATAATTATTATAAAATATCAAGGCAATATGAATGTGTTTGGTTTATATTTTCATAAGTCAGTTGTTGTTTTCAATTAAAATTGTGTCCATTTTAAACAAAAGAGATACCCTTTGAGTGGTACCGGCCACATTGTGCCTCGGTTTGAGGTGGGGTTGACTCGTACATGTCACCAAGGACCTTTGGATCATTTTTATAAAATATCAATGCAATCCAAATGCATTTTTTTAGATTTTCATAGGTCAGTTGTTGTTTTCAATTAAAATTGTGTCCATTTTATACAAAAGAGAGACACTTTGAGTGGTAGCAGCCACACCGTGCCTCAGATTGAGGCGTGGATGACTATTAAACATCATCAAAGACCCTTGTCTTGTTCTCCTAAAGTATCAAGGCAATCATAATGCTTATTTTCAGATTTCCTTAGGTCAGTTTTTGTTTTCAATTAAAATTGTGTCTATTTTAAACAAAATAGATACCCTTTGAGTGGTGTCGGCCACACTGTGCCTCACATTGAGGCAGAGATGACTCCTACATGTCACCAAGGACACTTGGATCTTTCTCCTAAAAGATCAAGGCAATCTGAATGTGTTTGGTTGGATTTTCGTAGGTCAATTTTTCTTTTCACTTAAAATTGTGTCCATTTTAAACAAAAGAGAGACCATTTGAGTGGTATCGGCCACACCGTACGTCGTATTGAGCCGAGGTTGACTCATACATGTCACCAAGGACCCTTGGATCGTTCTTATAAAATTTCATGGCAATATGAATGCATTTGGTTGGATTTTCATAGGTCAGTTGTTGTTTTCAATTAAAATTGTGTCCATTTGGAACAAAAGGGAGACCCTTTGAGTGATAACGGTCACACTGTGCCTCGGATTGAGGAAATGTTGACTCGTACATGACACAAAGGACTTGTGGATTGTTATACTAAAGGATGAACATAATACAAATTTTTTGGGTCGGATTTCCATAGGTTAGTTGTTGTTTTCACTTAAAATTGTGTCCATTTTAAACAAAAGAGGGACCCTTTGAGTGGTACCGGACACACCATGCCTCGGACTGAGGCAGGGTTAACTCTTACGTGTCACAAAGGACTCGAGGATCGTTCTTAAAAAAGATCAAGACAATCCGAATGTGTTTGGTTGGATTTCCTTTGGTCAGTTGTTATTTTCACTTAAAATTGTGTCCATTTTAAACCCAAGAGAGACCCTTTGAGTGATAGCGGCCACACCGTTCCTCAAATTGAGGTGGGGATGACTCATACACATCACAAAGGACACGTGGATCGTTCTCATAAAGTATCAACACAATATGAATGTTTTTGGTCAGATTTACGTAGATCAGTTGATTTTTTCACTTAAAATTGTGTCCATTTTAAACAAAAGAGAGACCCTTTGAGTGGTACCATCCACAAAGTGCTTTGGATTAATGTAGGGATGACTCTTACTTGTCCAAAAGGACCCATGGATCGTTATTATAAAAGATAAAGACAATACAAATGCGTTTGGTCAGATTTTCATAGGTCAGTTGTTGTTTTCAATTAAAATTTTGTCCATTTTAAACAAAAGAGATACCCTTTGAGTGATATCGGTAACACCGTGCCTCATATTGAGGCAGGGATGACTCGTACACATCACAAAAGACTCGTGTTTTGTTATCCTAAAGGATCAACACAATCCGAACGCATTTGGTCAGATTTTCGTAGGCCAGTTGTTGTTTTCACTAAAAATTGTGTCCATTTTAAATAGAAGAGAGACCCTTTGTGTGGTATCATCCACACAATGCCTCAGATTGAGGCTAGAATTACTATTACATGTCACAATGGACCTGTGGATCGTTCTTATAAAAGATCAAGACAATATGAATGCGTTTGGTCGGATTTTCATAGGTCAGTTGTTGTTTTCAATTAAAATTGTGTCCATTTTAAACAAAAGAGAGACTATTTGAGTGATAGCAGCCACACTGTGCCTTGGATTGAGGAGGGGATGACTCATACACATCAAAAAGGACTCTTGGATCATTATAATAAAGGATAAACACAATCTGAATGCATTTGGTCAGATATCTGTAGGTCAGTTGTTGTTTTCACTTAAAATTGTGTCTATTTTAAACAAAAGAGAGACCCTTTGAGTGGTACCGTCCACACCGGGCCTTGTATTGAGGCTAGGTTGACTATTACACATCACCAAAGACCCTTGGATCGTTCTTATAAAATATCAAGGCAATATAAATGTGTTTGGTCTGATTTTCATAGGTTAGTTGTTGTTTTCAATTAAAATTTTGTCCATTTTACAAAAAGATAGACCCTTTGAGTGATAGCGGCCACATCGTGCCTCATATTGAGGAGAGGATGAAATTTACACATCACAAAGGAGCCATGGATAATTATCCTAAAATATAAACACATTCCTAATGAGTTTGGTCAAATTTCTGTAAGTCAAATGTTGTTTTCAATTAAAATTTTGTCCATTTTAAACAAAATAGAGACCCTTTTAGTGGTATCGGCCACACCGTGCCTCAGATTGAGGCGATGTTGACTCGTACATGTCACCAAGGACCCGTGGATTGTTCTTATAAAATATCAAGACAATCTGAATTCATTTGGTCGTATTTTCATAGGTCAGTTGTTGTTTTCAATTAAAATTGTGTCCATTTTAAACAAAAGAGAGACCCTTTGAGTGATAGCGGCCACACCATGCCTCAAATTGAGGTGGGGATAACTCTTACACATTGAAAAGGAGAATTGGATCGTTATTCTAAAGTACCAACACAATAATAATGTGTTTGGTCGAATTTTCATAAGTTAGTTGTTGTTTTAACTTAAAATTGTGTCCATTTTAAACAAAATAGAGACCCTTTGAGTGGTACCGGCCACACCAAGACTCGGATTGAGGCGGGGTTGACTCATACATTTCACCAAGGACCCTTGGGTTGTTATTATAAAAGATAAAGGAAATTAAAATGCGTTTCTTCATATTTTCATAGGTCAGTTGGTGTTTTCAATTAAAATTGTGTCCATTTTAAACAAAAGAGAGACCCCTTGAGTGATAGCGGTCACACTGTGCCTTGGATTGAGGCGGGGTTGACTCGTATGCATCAAAAAGTAACTGTGGATCGTTCTCGTAAAGTATTAACACAATATGAATTCATTTTGTTGGATTTTCGTAGGTCAGTTGTAGTTTTCACTTAAAATTGTTTCCATTTTAAACAAAATAGAGACCCTTTGAGTGGTACCAGCCACACCGTGCCTGGGATTGAGGCAGGGTTGACTCTTACATATCACAAAATACCCATGGACTGTTCTTACAAAATATCAAGACAATATGAATGTTTTTGGTTGGATTTTTGTAGGTCAGTTGTTGTTTTCACTTAAAATTGTGTCCATTTTAAACCAAAGAGAGACTTTTTGAGTGATAGCGGCCACACCGTGCCTCGGATTGAGGCGATGATGACTCTTCCACGTCACAAATGACCTGTGGATAATTCTCCTAAATGATCGACACAATTCTAATGTGTTTTGTCGGATTTCCATAGGTCATTTGTTGTTTTCACTTAAAATTGTGTCCATTTTAAACAAAAGAGAGACCCTTTGAGTGGTACCAGCCACACCGTGCCTCGGATTGAGGCGTGGATGACTCATACTTGTCACAAAGGACCCTATGGATTGTTCTTATAAAAGATCAAGACAATCCGAATTCATTTGGATAGATTTTCATAGGACAGTTGTTGTTTTCAATTAAAATTGTGTCTATTTTAAAAAAGAGAGATACCCTTTGAGTTATAGCGGTCACACCATGCCTCGGATTGAGGCGGGGATGACTCATAGATGTCACAAAGGACTTATGGATCGTTATCCTAAAGGATCAACACAATCCGAATGCATTTGGTCAGATTTCCGTAGGTCAGTTGTTGTTTTCACTTAAAATTGTGACCATTTTAAACAAAAGAGAGACCCTTTGAGTGGTACCGGCCACACCGTGCCTCGGATTGAGGCAGGTATGACTCGTACACATCACAAAGGACCCGTGTATCGTTCTTATAAAATATAAAGACAATACTAATGCGTTTGGTCAGATTTTCATTTGTCATTTGTTGTTTTTAATTAAAATTATGTCTAGTTTAAACAAAAGAGTGACCCTTTGAGTCATAGCGGTCACACCGTGCCTCAGATTGAGGTGAGGATGACTCATACAAAACACAAATGACCCTTGGATCATTCTCCTAAAGTATCATCACAATATGAATGCGTTTGGTCGGATTTCCGTACGTCAGTTGTTGTTTTCACTTAAAATTGTGTCCATTTTAAAAAGAGAGAGACCCTTTGAGTGGTTCATCATTATTTCATGTTGTTGGTGCATATCATCTGTTAAAATGGAAAAATGACTCATTATTGAAAATATGTTTTATTTAATAACAATTACAATTTTCCTACAAACATTTACATACAATAATGTTTCATCTTTTGATCCCCTTAACCCATCTCAAAAATGACCAACAATTGTACATGTCCCTATGTCAGATCTTCATTGTATTTGTGTACAATCTGCTATTACTTATGATGCCCACTCGTTTCTAAACACAGATATATCATCTTGTGAGTATGAGGCTTTTTGGAAGTCAGAGTAGTACTGCAAAATATAAAAATTAAGAATTAATAAATAAATTAAACTAACTAGTAGTTGTTTTTGAAAATACCTCTTTAGGGATGCTAGTTTGTTGATAAAAACGGTCTCTTTCATAAATATACAAACATAATAACCGGAATCATTATAGTTTCTTTGTTTTGGACACTGAAAAAAAATTGATCATTAGGAGAATAAGTAACTTGTGTTGAGATGTGTTTGGATAGAGAAATTTTATTATATATACCCTGATATTTGTCCAAATGTAGTACTTTCTCACCTTCTTATTCTTATCCACTATCCTCATTCCTTTTTTTAGATGATAATAATATGCCACCCTATCATAACATAATCCTCAGTAAAAGATAATATAATTTATATTACTTGATGTTTAGACCTAAAATGTAAGATTTAGTGTCATAGAGATTCACAAACTCCATCATGTGTGGTCGGTTTGATGGATATCCTTGCTTTGAGTACAAAAAATAAATATTTGGAGTATCCAAGTTCACCATAATTAGCAACCAATGTTGCATAAAAACAAAAAAAAGTAATAAGTATTAAAAGAAGTTAAAATATAATTGATTTTATTTAATCTTAGAGTTTTACCCCTGCATGGTTGGTATTAGGAAGAGTCGGTCATCTGTAATCTTTCTTTCAAATGTTTTTAGCAAGTCATTCACTATTGTATCCCTTTTTGATGGCTCTAATTTTTTTAGGTGTGTTGATGTGGTATGAGGACTAAAGGGTCAAAATCATGGCTCAGTGGAAAATTCCTTCAACTATTTTTCATAAATGCGTCTGTCAACAATATAAAATTCATTTAGCCATAATTTTCCAATTAGATCAACTTTTAGAAAATAAATTCATGGAAACATACCTCATATATTAATTTACAACTGTGACACCTAGCCAACCGTTTTCAAGCATCTCATTTACATTTTCAGCAGCAACAAAATCTTGACTTTCCTCTCCGTATATATTCTCTTCGAAAACCACTATATGACTATTACCATCTTTTAGCTTCGTATCCACGTGAGTCTTCAATGCTAGTAAATTTGGATAGAGAACATGTGGTGTTATTATTCTTTCAGTAGCTCCTTGGGATCGGTTGGTCGATCCTTTAGATGGTTTTGAGCCAACCTTTGTCACCCACTTCCCTTTCTCCGTCTATAACAACAATCATTAGTTCAGACCCTTTTTTCATTAATTGTTAAAGGTTTATCTTGAAAAAAAGGAAATAAATACCTCTTTGTCTGCATGTACTCTTACAAGTTGTGATGGTCGTGCAATGAATGTCCTAATAGCCTTTTCAACCGTATGAATATCATCATCATCAAGTGGAATAGGTAGCTTTGCATTTGGCACATGAGATACTGTAATCGTCACTTTCAGATGATCTTTCGGAAGTGGTCTATTATCCAGCGTGGCATCTAGGATATTGAACATTCTAGCCCTCGCTACAAGGTGATAGGTGGGTGTTGACAGATATAAATCACAATCATTATCACCCTGTAGAAGATCAGTACAGAAAATTTATTAGTGTTTGTCTGATTCACATTTCATGGGAATAATTATTAGAATATTGATTACCATGGCTAAGACAGTTCTTTGAGGGGAATATCTCACCTCAAAGATGGTGGGGGTGGGGCGGAATGTTCACACGCTAGTTGTTCCTGAGTTGTGTCTTCCCTTTGCTTCCCACCCATAAAAGTTTCTAGCAACACTCCCTTCCATTGAAATCATTCATCATGGGTTGCTATTTTTCGCTCATTTGTTCTAATTTTTCATCTGTATCATCTGTTTTTTCTTCATCTCAAAGTACTCTCGAGGTGTCACCCAAAACCCTGCACCACTAACACGACCGTATTTTTCTAGCTGCTTCAAAGCCGTCGATAATAGGTCTGTATCCTCTACAGGGGTAACTAATTCCTGCGACTATCGGATATAGGAAAATAACTAATTATTTTTATGTAATAGCATTTTAAAACAAAACTTTTTATCATCGTGTCATACATACACATATTTCGCACAATTTTTGTGTGTTCTCATCTACTAACTTCCCTTCCTTATTCACACATGCCTCCTTCCATAGTATATGATGTGGGATGGAAGTCTATTTGGTTTTAGACTCATCAATATACATATAAACATAGAAAGATAATTATAATGTTTTTTATTGGAAACTAACAATATTACTGTAAATTTAAAATACGTACCATTTTCTTTTCTAATGAAGCATATCCCATCATTGCTTTACGATAGGGGTATGTTGGTTTTGATGCACATTCCTTATTTTTAGTACAGAGTTTCTATTTCATAAATGAAATATTGACAATCAAAGTGATGAATATAGGTATCCTCAAACAACGTATTATCACACACAATGTACCTGAAACTTCTCATCCCCACGGTGCCAATAAATGCATCCCATGCTTCTTGGGATATCAGGTCAGCGTTATAAATAGGTGGGTGCGAGTTTATTTTACCTTTGGAATCTTTTAGGTGACATCTTGTAAAAATAGTGTGAAAACCTCGATGAATCCTTTCTGCAAACCTTAGTACATAATCCTTCTGTGAATCATCTACTATAAATGTACTTTGAAAGAGATTGAGAAGAGTAATACATTGTTTCATTGTTTTATTTTCTAGTAAATTAAAGAAATAAATTCATAATGTTACCATAATTTCTTTTCAGATCACAGCCTTCAGCCCAGACACAACATGGTTCCATGAATCTATGTCAATCGGCACGCATTGCCGAGTGAAAACTCTAATGTAGCTGCTAAACATGGACTTGTTGGGATTCACATGTTGGCCTCGTGCATTCCATCCGACATCAAATTTGATGGCTTTGCTTTTTGTCATAAGAACTTTGGATAACACTGTCAAACTACGATGCACCTGTGTTTTCTGCGACGTCAGTCCTTCATTATCGACCATTTCATCGACATCAACATCATCTATATGCTCATCTGAAATGGTATCAATGGCATGTGTGGATGGTTGTTGGACCTCAACACTAGGAGCAGTAGGAGCCACAGTAGTAGGAGCAGCAGCAGCCATATCAAGAGCATCCAGACCTACAGCAGGAGGAGTAGCAGGAGCAGCAAGAGTCGCAGTCGGAGTAGTAGCAAGAGTAGCAGCCGCAGCAGCAGAAGCTTGAGAGACTTGTTCAACCTCAAGGTTAGGAGCACTAGAATGTTTAGAATACATTATCTGAAAATGTAGTTGAGTAGTTAATTTATATTACATAAATTCAGTATTGATAAGATAATAACATGATAAAACAAGATCTATATTACAAAAAAATATAACCTGTTTATTGAACTCACATTCTTTTTTTCAAAGGTTGAAGGGATTTGAAAACTCTATCGATTATCTAAATCCCTTCATTGTGTTCTCCTATAACATAGAAAACGTCATCTATATTGAGACCGCTCCGAAATGATAGCGACATACCACTGAAAGGATCTTCCTCAACTGAATTTTCATCAAAACCTTCAGTAGTTTTGGATGACAACAGAACAATCTACCACTTTCGGTTTGCGGGATCTGTAACATAAAAAACATGTACCGCTTATGATTCCATTATAAATTGTTCATATTTTTACCCTTATTTACGAAAATCAACTTTCACAAATCCTCATTCATCTATTTTAATACCAGTGTTGTTATCTACCCATTTTCATTGAAAAATCGTCAATTGGAATGTCGTATAATCCAACTCCCATATTAGTTTGATAATTCCAAAGTGTTACATATTTTCATAAATTGGATTTTTTTTCTTACGACCAGAAACATGCATCGCTTCAGCCACTAGTGTAACTCCACTATTTTTCATGGTACTATCATTATCATGTTCATATGTATAGAATGTATAACCATTAATTACATAACCATTGTAAGATACTACATACACACTTGGTCCAACAGCTATCCATCAAAGTCGTTCTGAAATTGAATTCATATTTCCATCCAAATGCTTAAAAATATGGTCCTAAAACCATCCTATAAACTGGTGATTATGTGTATTTGATAACCATTTTTCATCCCTTGATGGATTCAACTGCCTAATAATTTCTTTGTGTGTTTCAATATATGGAGCAACCTACCAACTGTTATGAAAATAATAAAGATGGGCATGCTCCTGATCTGTAATACTGATTGTCACAACTTCTCTTCCAGAAATTCCCTCACCCTCAATGTGTCCAGTGTGACGAGATTTTGAGAGACCAATTCTTTCCACATCAGATAGGTATTCAGTACAAAAGTCAATGGCTTCCTCAAAAATATATCACTCTACTATAAAACCCTCTGGCCGAATTAGATTTTTGACATACCCTTTCAAAATCCTCAAATACCATTCAACATGATACATCCATCTATAGTGCATAGGAACAAAAAGTCGAATCTCTCTCACCAAGTGATTCATCAAATGAACCATCATATCAAATAAAGTTGGCAGGAAGAACATTTCTAATCCACATAATATGATGACAATTTCTTTTTCCATAGCTGGCAATTTTTCTGGGTCTAAAAATTTTCTACATATATATTTGAAAAAGAAACAAAGTTTGGTTAACGTATGATGAACATTCTTGGGAAAAATGCAACGTAAATCTATAGGAATTAGATCATGCATCAAAACATATCAATCATGTGATTTCAAACCTTTTAACTTCAAATCATTCATTGACACAATTTTCTTGATATTTGATTAATACTCCTCTGGAACCTTTACATAATTGAAGAAGTTTTAAAATTGATATATCTCCTTCCTAGAAAGAGTATAAGTAGCTGGAGGAAGAAACATTCGATTTTCACCCTTCACAGGATCCAACTCTTCTCGTATTCCCATGTTAACCATGTCCAACCTTGCCTTAATTCCATATTTTGTTTTTTCAGGGGCATTTAGAAATGTTCTAATAACACTATCACATACATTTTTTTCCACATGCATCACATCAAGAAAATGTATGACGTACAAACAATTCCAGTATGGTAATTCAAGAAAAAACTGATCTCTTTTTCCAACCGATTTTCGTAACGTTTTTCGAAAATCATTTACCAAAAATAGTGTTTAGATCTTATACTTTCTCAAACAGCTGATCACATATTATTGGAGATAGTGATGCGTATTTTTTTGAACTTCCATTGAATTATGTCATCCAAGATCGGTACTTATGCCGACGAGGTAGAAATCTACGATGTCCTAGAAACACAGATTTCGATGAATGTTTCAACCTAATTGATTTTGTATCTTTTTATCACACAAGACACCCTTGAGTTCCTTTGATGCTATAGCCTAACAAATTTCCATAGTAGGGAAATCATTTATTGTCCCATACAACATCGCTCCAAACGTGAAGTATTCACTTTTATAAGAATCATACAACATAACACCTGAATCCCACAATAACTTAAAATCCTCAATCAAAGTAGCCATATAAACATCAATATCGTTACCTAGTGGTTTTGGTCCAGATATAAGCATAGATAACATGATGAATTTCTGCTTCATGCATAACAAGGGTGGAAAGTTATAATTTACCAGCATAACAGGCCATGTACTATGAGTGCTAGTTTGAAAACCAAAAGGATTCACTCCATCTATAGATAACAAAATACAAAGGTTTCTTGGCTCTTTTCCAAATTTAGGATACTCATGGTCAGTTTTATCCATTGAGGAGATTTGCCCGGATGACATAATTTCCCATCTTTATTTCTGTTATCTGCATTCCATGACAATTGTCTTGCAGTTTCTTCACTTCCATATAGACACCTAAACCATGAAATGATTTTAAAATACCATACAACTTTCATAGGATTGGATTTATCATTCTTGTATCGAGAAGCTCCACACTTTGGGCATTATGTAAGTGATTTTATCTCCCTGAAAAACAATATACAGTCTTTTAAGCAGGCATGTATTCTTTCCAAAATCATACCCATTAAGCGTAGCATTCGTCTAGCTTCATATGTCCAGCTTGGGAGCTCATTATCTTCCAGGAGCATGTCATTCAAGAGATCAAGTGGTTCCATAAAACCAACATCACTCCATCAGTTTCCTGCTTTCAATTTATACAACTTCAGTACAGCTTACAATGTTGTATACTTAGTGAAACCAGCATACAATGGCGTCTTTGCGCTACTCATTAACTTCTCAAACAATTTTGGGCAATCATGGAGTTCATCTTCAATTGTCTTTGTCATTTACTCAATATTATCTCCATCATCATTGACATCTGTAATCACATCCTCCATATGGTCTTCTTCATTATCCATATTTGTATTCATATCTGATGATCCATAAAACGCTGTTTTATCCCAGCCAGTAGCAACATTCTCTTTTTCTCCGTGTTTATTCCAACATTTATAACTTCGATCTATTCCATGACATATCAAATGTTCTTCCAACTCATATTGAGTAAGTAGTCTAGAATAACAACAATGTAAACACGGACAAAGGATTTGATAAGTATCCTTTGCGTGATCCTTTGCAAAATTGATGAACGCTTTTACTCCGTTCTCGTACTCTATTGTCAAACGATTAGCATCCATCCAATATTTATTCATCTTCATCCAATTTGAATATCAAATATTAGTATTTATGGTTCAAGTACACAAAAAAATACTTCCAAATATAGTATAAGAGAACCACTTCCTTATAAAAATAGAGATTAATAGATCCTAACCATTAGTATTTATTCATCTTCATTAAATATAATTACATTATATTCATTGTAGTTTCCTCAAATCACCCCAAACTAAACACAAGGATAATAAATAATTATACATCTACCACTCCTAGGTCTCTACCCTTTATTCAATATCATCATGCCTAAATACCCATATATCCACACATACACGTGTCACAAACACATAAAAAACCGTATCCACATTAGAACCAAAGTACCAATATGGATTTCAATTAGGTTACTCGACTCAAGTGGTGGTGTGTGAGAAATAATAAGAAAATATAATAAGTATATAGTCACACATAAATCTCAAACTAGTGTTAATAATCCAATAAACCCAAGGTATCATTCCATCTATCAGAATACTCTGAAGGAGCCCATATGCGACAGTAGTCCTAGGTGGTGAAGGTTCCTGAGGAGGAAGGGGAGAACACACACCTATCGGGGTTTGAGGTCAGGTCACTGAGGTTGAAGGTGTCCCAATACTCCTACAAGAGTTCATTCCATATTTCACAAGCCATTTCCTGGTACCCTAGGATGTTAAACCACTACTGGTGGAAGTGAAACCGTTTTTTATGATCATGCTAAGAAGAAATTGAAACCAAGAGTGGGGAGTGAATCAAAATACCTCAAGAAAGATGGAAAAACATGGTATTTGAGAATAGGTTAGTGGATTTAATGTTGTATAGACACCTATCCAATAAACACCACAATTGGTGATGGCCCCTACAGTTGTTGCACCAGGTGAAACTGTCACCTGAGAAGCTGAGATCAATGAGGCCCTTCCCAGCCATGAACTGAACAAACTCCATGATGGCCTTCCTCTGGAATGGGCTTCTACCTTTCCTTTACTTTTGTTTGGAAATGACATTAAATTCACCCCCAACATGCAATGAATGGTGGACATTGTCAAATGTTTTTTTCTCACTCCATAAAGATTCCCTTTGAAGAGGGTCATAGATTCCAAAAACAAAAGTCATAAAGAAGGAGGTGTCACCGTTGGACAAATTGGTAGTGATGAATTGATTGCAATCTTGAACAGTCTAAACAACAAATTTATTGTGCCAAAATACCCATTTGTGTTTGTTGTAGGGGTCGAAGTGTAGAAATCCATGCAACTTAATCTTCTAGGAGAATTCTATGATTATGATAGGGTTTTTTGTGTTATTTGACAACAACAACAATGAAATTATTCTTTTTGATTTCTATAGTGAGGAAGTCCAATTTTACATGGGCACTAAGACCATGAGAATTACATATGAAGATAATAATAATGGGTAAGATAGGGCTCTGGCATTGGACCTAGAGCTAGTAGACTTATTGAAGTGGGAGGATGATCTCTTATTGAGGTCCCTTGATGTTGAACATGTTCATAATCCCTTCTGGTTGGCAAGATTCATATGTGTGGGATATGAGGATCCAAAGGGGCAGGGAAAGGATGGGTAAAAAATCTTGGGGGCTGGTGAGGGAGTTCTCTATTGATCAATAAGTATTTAGATATGGATGACAGGCTCAGAGCCAAGGGAGACAGAACAAACACTACTAGGAAGGGGCCTGGCCACTATAGAGAAGTAGTCAGTAACCTCAGTGAGGGAGAAGGACATAGATGGATGTAGGGGTGGCAAGTCTAGAAAGCCTGGTGTTATAGGTATAATTCCATATAAGTGCACTGCCGGACAAAGTCACTTAGAAAGCATGAAGGATTGAAGGGGGAACCCCTTGAAGAAAATAGGGGTCAAGCATTCGATGACCTAGAAATGCATTAGATTCGAGTGGTGTTGTCCTTAATGAAAAAGGTTATCCTTCATTCCATACTTTATGGTGACAT
Organism: Viscum album; assembly: GCA_963277665.1. NCBI lineage: Eukaryota > Viridiplantae > Streptophyta > Magnoliopsida > Santalales > Viscaceae > Viscum > Viscum album. The sequence goes on along the minus strand of OY728161.1, from coordinate 571,958,728 downwards.
GGTGTTGGATATAAGGGAATTGATGATACCTAGGAGGAATCTAGTGAAACTGGAATCCAAGTGTGAAAAACCTTAAATTTTTCATAAACTTCACTCTGATAGTGTAAACTAATTGATCTCCATTGATGATGATCATATCAATCTTTCCACCAATACTAGGTTTCTCAAGAGATATTTTACATGAGTAAACCATCCATTTAGTTTGAGATATATGGATTTGACCTAAAAATCCAACATCCTAGTTATATGTTGTTTCGTATGGTGTTGAGCCTCCACAAGCCCCTTCTAACATCATGTCGTTATTCTTGCATGACACGCCAAAAATTATGGGACACACCCCCTTTGGCCCATGAATCATGAACTTAAACCTTTTTCATCCTTTACCCATATTTCACATGGTGTAGGGACTCTACGGATGGAAGATTCACCTCACCTTCACTATATGTTCTAGTTGTATGATATGAAACTGTGTGAAATTTTGGTAAAATATATTCAACCTTAGAATACATTATCATAATCTAAATCACAAGATATTAAAATCTGTGTTCAGTGTTCTCATTGCATGAAGTTAAAAAACATGGTTCATGTCCCTATTGTATGATATAAAACATTGAAATTAATTTATCCTTTAACTGAGAGGGATACCTCTTTCTGATGTCGATAACTTACCTCACCATGTTGAAGAACTAAATAAGGATTGATTCCCATTTAATATAATGGGATATCAAGAGACTGAAAATTTATATATCATTGGCTCAGCACACTCATTGAACTACCTCAAAACTTCCATCAATGAAAACAAGTTTTTCTCTCACTCGCAAATGCACTCCATCTATTGAAAAATTGCATTCAATCTATTAAAAAACAAAACATTGTGGTCAACCATTTTTTAAAATATATATTTCATTTTTTAAAAATGAAAAAATTCACAAGGAATTCTATTTTTTTTACTTAATCTAATTTTATAAAAAGAACAACACACATATTAAGAAATCCCTTTTAAATAAAATCAACCCATGTCAAACATTCCCCAAAGATTCCACATTTTTATTTACAGTAAAAAAAACAATACAAATAGAAAATCCTAGAATAATGGAGTAATGATAAAAGAAAAAATAAATATTCAAGGTTAGATAAAAACTAAACAGTAGGAAAAGTAAATAATAAAGGTAATCAATGGGAGTAACTCATAATCAGAAAATCATCCATTAAATTAATTATGGAAAAGAAACTAATTTTAATTGGAGAAACATAGGATAATATCTGACCTATAGGTTCTAATGGAAATTGAATCACTCACGGAACACCACCTGGTTATGTGACCAGACAATCAATATAAACGAGGCCTATTGGGGACATCAAAAATAGACTCAAGTGATAACCTCAAGGCTAACTAGAGTAGAACCCATATGATTACTCATAAATCTAAGGTATCCCATGTACCAACTATCAAACATAAAGCAAAGTATTCATCACAATCATCAACAGTAAAATCCGAAAATCCAAAAACGATTTGGAAAACATGCCTTAAACATATCATTGACTTATTTCATCCTATGATAATCCACTAAAAGGGGGTTCATAGTTTTTCAGGCCATGAAAAGTGAAGCTTGAAGGGTGGAGAAGGTCTGGTACGTGAAGCTCAACAGGCGGCGGAGGACCGGCAACACGAAGATTGAGGGCGGCAGAGGTTCGTAAATGCGAAGCTCAGCGGGCAGAGGAGGTCTGGCAAAGCAAAGCTCGAGGGAGGCAGAGGTATGACAACTTGAAGCATAGTGGGTGGCGGAGGTCCGGCAACGAGAAGCTCGAGGGCGGTGGAGGTCCGGCAACGTGAAGCTTAGCGGGCAGTAGAGGGGAGTCACAGGGTTCCAGTACCACGAGAGCTTTAGGTCAAGATGAAACGAGGCACTGTGTGCCTGACTTTATAAAAAAATGTACTATGGTTTTATCAGTTCTAACAATGCACTGATAAAGACAACCTTTATCAGCGCTAAAATTTTAGCGTTGTATCCTTTATCAGCCCTTTTTTTATCGGTGATATTGGTCCTCTTTATCAGTGCTAAAAAAGTGCTGATAATTCCTTCTTGTATCAGCGCTAACATTTTAGCGCTGATAAAGGAATTATTTATCAGTTCTTTTCTAGGGCTGATAAAGGGTCTTTTATCAATGATTTTTATCACTGATAAGGGTTACCTTTTATCAGCGCTTTTCTAGCACTGATAGAGGGACACTTTATCAGCGCTAGAAAAGCACTCATAAAGATTCCCTATATCAGCACTAAAATTTCAGTGTTGATACAGGGGTTCCTTATGAGTGCTTTTCTAGCGATGATAAAGCGTCCCTCTATCAGCACTAGAAAAGCGCTGATATAGGGTCCCTTTATCAGCGCTATAATTTTAGCACTAATAAAGGGATTCTTTATCAGCGGTTTTTGCTTAGTGTTGATATAAGGTGGTGCTTCCCTTTCCTGTTTTTGTATTAGTGAGTGTACATGGATTTAATTTTTTTATTTTTCTAATGATATTCATTTTTTATGAATATCGAAAAATTATTGTACTTTTTTCAACAACATATTTTATCATGATATTTATTTATAGTGTTAAATTATATAAATCAGTGCATTGAATTAATAAATAGATAAAAAAATTAGTTTAATATAAATTATGTCATTATAATCAATTTCACATAGTATTTGGATATGAAAAATTACCAAAGTATTGAATATTTTTACATTAAAACTTCATTTAAATATATCATTAATGTTTTATGGTTTTTAGTTAATTACAACTTTTACCCAAGCACACTTACCCATGGTGCGCCCCCATTCTCTCCTACACCTCTTTGGAGCTCATATTCATCATGAATTTGGGCGAAACATCTCTGGATTTCTCAAATCGCCCACATTTGAAGAGGAAAATTGTTTTTTCCATAAATGATTAAATTTTAACTCTGTTCCTCCCATTATAGTTCCTACATGACCTCCTAGTCATTATTCTTTCATAAAATACATTTTTTGATGTTTTTAATTTCATCGATTTCTGTATTTTGGTAATGTTATTCAAAATTTCTTCAATTAAGTGTTTCTCTCTTCTTTCCATCCTTATCCTTAAGGTTTACTCCCTCTTATATGAAGTTCTAAAATGTCCAGAATTTCAGGATAGTACCTAGGGTTTTATTTGGAGCCTTTTTGGTCAAATATTTGGGTTTTAGGTAGAATTTTACTCCATCGTGGTGCGATAGTGGTGCGGTTGAAGTTTCGCACATCCAATTGGTGTTTTAACATAAATGGTAGGTGATTCCAAGTCTAGGAATCCTATGTGGAGTTACATTTTCATAATTTGTATTTTTATCATGATCCTATTACATTATGTTTGGGGAGGGAACCATTTTTTTAGTATTGATTAAGATTTTAGTTTCAATGTTTTAGATTTGTTTGAAAATTTATGTTTTCCATGTGTTTCTTTTGTTGAATCACATTAGATAATTTGGTAACATTCGAATGTTGTTTAATAAATGTTTCTAGGGCTTCCAAATATTTTTTATTGGTATTGGGGTTATTTTGACATTGAATGTGGTTTTCCAAATGGGTTTTCATTGGAAAACAGGGGTATACCCTATGAGATTTTTTAAAAAAAATTGAATGTGATTTATTGATTTAAACAATGTAGACAAAGGATGTAAATGTACTGTTTTGGTGAGTGTGTTCACTTAAGATGGGTTTTTAAAAATTTAATAGGAGATTTATGAATTCAATCCTTTTTATAATGTTTTATAAATTTCTTAAATAATTTATCAAATTGCAAGAATGGCGTGAAACATGTTTGGGGGCTGTTTTGTGTGAGTATGATGTGAAAAATGAATATTTGTTTGTGAAAGGAGTATTATGTGATACGTATGTGGAATTATTGGTGTGTGTGTGACTTGGAACTAGTATTTTCTTCTTCATAATTTATTTCATGTCTTGTGGAACTTGTTTGATCACAAAAGGGATAATCATGGTATCTAGGTGGGTGGATGTGTACTAGTATGCTAGTGATCCCATCGGGTTTGGACCTAGTCTCACGTAGCAAGACTGATGATGAAAACCATAACTAAACTATGATGATGATGATAGTTATTTTGGGTGACCACTACATTATGGGTATGATCACTACTATTGGATCGTGTGCAGGAGATCAGATATATGTATGGTTACATTCACCGAGACACGAGGTACCTAGGACCCACAACGTGCTAGTGCCGAGGGGTCATTACCCATTGTTTGTTCTCATTATATGAATTATGCTTACTGTTGGTATACGATATTATTGGATATAAAATTCAATATCATTGTTATTATATTTTAATGTGTTGATTCTTTAAAATATCCCACATGAAAACTATTTTTATTTCAAGTTGCATCTCTTTAAAAACATATAATCATTTCATGCTTATGAAAACTTTCATACTTTTTATCCATGAATGTTTAATACATGGAATAGTTTAGTGGTGTAATTGTACTAGGATTTGGATCACACCCTACATACTCCATTGGGTGTAAGTATACATGGTTAATTTGTTGCAGGTTTGGGTACAGATTTTAGTGCTAATTGTTCAGGTTTCTAGTGGTACTTCATAACAGAGTGTCATGGAGATGGCTTGTGGATGGTGCCCCTTTCCCTTAAAAGGTTCAGGGGCTATACATTAAGGGTTTTTTTATAGTATTTGAGAATTGTTCTAAATTATGTAATTAAATTAAGAATTCTTGTAATAGTTAGTTAGTTTTGAAAACCCATATTTATTATATTTGATATGTTAGTTGATTTATGTTAATAAACTCGGGTAAATTGTTCCCAAATATCATTTTATGATACCCAGGCAGTTTTTTGAGCCTATGGGGATTTATAATTCCCTTGGTACTTTCCACAGTATGAGTCTTGTACTGTTTTTATGGATACCATATCATGTTCATGATAAAATGGAATTAGAGGGGTTATGTTCACTCCTTGGTTCATGTTATTTGGGGAAGAGTAGGGATTGTCCGGAGTTAGGTTTTTTGGGGCTAGAAATTCCAATTATGAGTAGGGTGCTAGGCTAGTAGACCTTGGGATAGATTCCAGTCACCATGGGATGTCCAGATTTATCAGATTCCTTTGGTTTTCTTTATTTGATGATTGTTAGGGGAATTGAAAAGATAATTGGGTTAATGGTCTCAGCCAGCTCACAAGGCCAGGAAAACCATGTAGTGATGGGGATATTTCCTTATAACAGTCTCTTTTATGTTAATGTGATTGGTGTATGGCCACCAACCATATGTCCAAGTCTCCAATTGAAACTAATTTCATCTCACATTGTCTCGTGTCTCTTCATGTTTGAATCTTGGAAAAAAAATTTAAGGGAAAAAGAATTTATTTATGAAATGGGAAATATTATAAAATGATATTTTATTAAAGAGATAGTGTCTTGATTTCTGAAATGGTACAACTAAATTTTTATAATTGTTTTGAAATGGATAATGGTGTGTTTACAACACATTTGAAAGCAAGAAATCATGTTAAAGTTGGTTTCGAAAAAGTGTTTCCAATAGTATTTTCTAAGATATTGAAAGTTGTTTTAATGGGATGGAATTTATTGGATGTCACATGTGGAGTTTGGAAAAATATTTTTATTTGGTAAATAGCTGTTATTTGAAATGTTTTCTGAAATTTTGGAATCCTGTTTTTAAATGAGAAGAGTTTAGTTCCCAATTTAATTGGGATTTATGAAATGGAGTTTGTCAAGAAATTAGAAGTGTTTTGAAATAGACAAAAATGTTTTGAAATTATTTTACATTAATTGAAAGTATTTTTTCAATAAATGACCGTTGATGTTTTGATAAGTTTTATGGATCATTAGAACCCTATTTTAAATAAGAATATATGAGTTTTCAATGGAATTAAGGTTGAGGAATGGGGGTTTTCAAAAAATTGGGAGTGTTTTGAAATGGTATGACATGTTTTGAATTTAATTTTAATGACTTGAAAGTGTGTTCTTATTTGAATTATTGGGAATTTCTATAGAAATATTTTGGTATGATGTAAATTGGGATTATGATTTTGTGGTCAGTGCTCTTGAGAAAAAAGTATGTATTGGTTGACTGTTTTGTTTTTGAAAAGTGGAATGATTTTTTGTTTTAACCATTGGAATTTACATGGGGGACCACATGCATGGGGTTACATGGGATGATGGATGGTTGATGGAATGTCTGGATGAGTGCTGATATGGATATGAGGAGGGTTCCCAGTGTGGAACAAAAACATGAAAGTGTGAGGCCCATAGGGTACCATTGGGGGATACCAAACCGTTGAACCATTAATTATCAAATAGATGATTTTAATAGAAAACATGATGTCTTAATGACTGGTTAGGGATGGTTTTTATTATGTTTTTATGGAAATTTTATCATTTTGGGATGTTTTGAGTCCAAGAACCCCTCTTGTTTAAATGGTTTTTTGGGTTTCTGTTTGGTCGGTAAGATGGGTTGAAGGGCTGGTTAGTGGTCTCTTCTGAGAAATGTTCTTGAATCCTTTATATTGGTTCTCCTCATCTTTTTTATTCTATTTTGGCACGTTTTGACCAATGGACTAGTATTGTTTGGTCCATGGGTTCTCTCATTAGATAATGTATGTCCCCTCTATCTTTTAATGTACGACTAAAGGTCATCCCAAATTCTATCACCAATGTAAAATCCTCAAGTGGATCAACATAAGGAATTTATTCATGTGTTTTTGAGATTTAGTATACCCCCTTAACCTTTCCATGTATTAGGGATCCTTTGGTGGTGTTTGAGTGATTTTGTATGGTTTAAAGTGAACTTGGTTTCTTACATTACCTGATTCGTTGAAGGTGAATGTATTCTAGGGTTTTCAGTGTGGATGGTGTCAATGATGGCCTCTAGGGAATTAGTAGTCTCTTCAAAGTATGGGTTCATGTTTAACCCTCATTATAGAAAACCTGGTCATGATAGGTTGTTATGGAGACTTTCTGGAATTTTTTGTTTTTTGGGGAATTGGCATTAGTTCCCATCCCATGTATTGTTTCTTTCAGTCGCAAGGGTCACATTTGGTGACACCTTGTGATGTCATGTGCTCTTTAGACTGCAAAAGTGAAGATTGTATAATCTTATGAGAGTGTATGTTCTTTTTAAAGTGTTCCTCCCTTTAGAAAATCTTAACATCTTCTGTTTAGAGGATGGTGCTTTCATATGTCCTTTCCTAATTCCATTTTTCAACTGATGAAACAAGGGGTTATGTGTGTGCACAATCTATGCTCTTGTTTTTGGAATATTTCCGGTTTTGGTTATGTGAGTTTGGAGTGTGTTGTATCTCGTTTAACCCACATGGGATCATGGTATATTTTTCAGGGCACCGAATTGTGAAATTACAATCAGGGGGTTTCCAAAGACTAAATATGAGACCAATGATGCTTCTATCATTTTAGCTTCAGCCATAGGTCCCAGAGTGAAGCTGGCACATATTCAGGGGAAATAAAAGGGTTATTCAAACCCTTGTACAAAGACATATCCTTTGTATTAAATATGGTAATAGTTTAAACCTATGGTGTCTTCATCTTTATTTTGTTGTTCTCGTTCAATGGGAAGAGGTGTAAGGAACTCGAGTCTACGTTATCACCCAATGACATTCCTTGCCCCTTTGGTTTCAATTGAGTTATTTGATAAATGTTTAAGATTTGGCTAAACAATTTGACCACATGGTTAGTAGTAAAAATTCCCCAAAAAACCATGAAAATAGATGGATCCCCATGGTTATCATATAGTTTCCCATACTGTGAATAATAACTGTGTGACATACCCAACTCTTTAAATGTTGGGGTTGTTTTGTACAGGTTTGTGCTAGTCAGTTAAGTTGGTTGGTTCATATGGTGGGGATACACACTATGAGTATTATGTAATTTCTTTTGGAGCGTTATAATGTAAGTCTACCCCTTGTACCGGGGAGTCCATTCGGGCCTCCCACTATTAGTGTCTTCATTGTTTCTTGAAAAAAAAGTGTTCTCACTTATGGTGGAGAGACCATTTGTGTCCCCCGGTACTGGTAACTCAGATTTTTTCATGGGCTTGTATTGGAGGTAGGTAGACTTGTTCAGAGCTATCTAACTAATGACATCAACCTACAGTAAACGTTGGGATTGGAGGACATCCAATAGTTTATTCAATGTAAATTAAGTGTAACCTTGTTCTATGTTGTTGTTTATTAGGGTAAATTTCTTGAGTCTTGTTCGAATAGTGTTTTAGGAGTTTTTATTTTGGAAATAGTCTGGTTGTTCTTAATAGTTTTAGGAAAGTTGTGTAAGTATTGGTTTGTGATAATATTCCTTCATTAATTAATCACTGGAGTTGTTTTGTCCATTGGGAGTGAATCATGGAAAAAAACTCCATTTCACCTTTCGGTTGGATTTGGTTTTTGATTTTGGCCTTGATGTGGATTTTTGAGGATGAACCATGTTATGGTGGGCAGAATTGTCTCATCTGTGACTTCATTTAAATGTAATTTTTTCATTTAATTTCAATTATTACTTCATTGTGGGGATTTTCCATACATTTTTGTATGAAAAGGTGAGTTTTCAGGAAATGTGCCAAATCGTGACCCCATTTCTATATTTTAAAACCAGTTTTTTTATTTTATAACTCATTCATTTTTAAACATTTTAAACCCATTCCACTTCCCAATTGGAATCCACAGGTATATTAAAACCACCATATCCATTTAGTCTACTTGGTAATCCATATTCTTGATAGATTTGGGTTTTTTTAAGGTATTGGGTCAACCCAAAATCTCATATCCTACATTCATTTTTTTAATTCATTAATATATCATTAATTTTTGTAGGTTTTTTTGTGATTTCAACTCTCACCCTAGACCACTTACCAAATGTGTACCACCTTTCCCCCCCCCCCTCTTTGGAGCTCATATTAATCGCGAATTTGGGATAAAATTTCTTGATTTTTTAAATCACCCTAATTTGATGAGGTAAATTATTTCTTCTATAACTACTTCAATATTTACACTTTTTCCCCATTCCAGTTCCTACATGACTTCATCTATGTTATTCTAACTTCACATGAATTCTTTGTATTTTTTAAATTCATCTACTAGTGTATTTGGGTCATTTTATTCAATATTTATTCATGTGTAATTTTTCTCTCTTCATTTTCATCTTCTCTTTAGAGATTCTTCCCACTTTCGTGAAGTTATAAAACGTAGAGAAGTTAGGGGTCATACCTAGGGTTTTATTTGGTGTCTATTTTTTCAAATCATGGTGTTTTAGGTGGTATTTCACTACCTTTTGGTGTGTTGGTGTTGCGATTGAAGTTTCTCAAAACGAATTTGTGTTTTGACACAAAATGTAGGTGGTTCCATGTGAAAGAATCTTAAGATGAGTTAGATTTAATTAATTTATAGTTTTACCATTCTCCTATTACATTATTTCTGGCATGGGAACCATTCTTGTTATTATAGATTAAGAATTATTATTCAATGATGCATATTAGATTGAAAATGTGTGTTTTCCAGGTGTATCTTTTGATATATCATTTTAAGTAATTTGATAACATTTGAAAGTGGTTTAATAAAATTTTCATGGGCTGCCAAATCTATTTTGTCTTGGTATTGGAATGAATTTGGCCTTGAAAGTGGGTTATGAAAAGGGTTTTGTGTGAAAAACATGGTTATACACCTTGGGATTGTTTTATGAAAATGGAATGTGATTTCTTAAGTTAAATAATGTGGTAAAAGGATGTACATTTACCGTTTTGGTGAGTTTTATCAATAAATATGAGTTTCCAATAGGTAAAGTGGATATTTAAAATGTAACAAAATTTTATAATGTTTTATAAATTTATAAATCATTTACCAAATTGAAATAATGGAACAAAACATGTTTGTGGGATGTTTTGTGTGAGTATGTTGTGAAAAATGAATATTTGATTGTTAAAGGAGTATTATGTGACATGTGTGTTGGATTTATGGAGAGTGTGTGACTTGAAACATGTATTTTAATGTTAAAATTTTATTTCATGGCTTGTTGATCTTGTTTGAGCACAATAGGGAAAACCTAGGTATCTAGTTGGGTGGACGTATACTAGTATGATATTGACCCCATGGGGTCTGGCCCTAGTTTCACATAGATAGATTGACCATTACCACCCTAACTAAACTTTGACTATGATGATGATGTTGTTGGGGGACTACGAGATTATGGGTATGATCCCTACTATTGTTTCATGTTCATGAGAACAGGTCTATGATTGGTTATATTCATCAAGACACAAGGAACCTAGGAGCCACATAAAAGTAGTGCTTAGGGGTTATTTCCTATTGATTGTTCTCATTAGATACTTTATTATTAGCATCGGTATATAGAATGTTGGTCTATAAAATTCAGTAGCTTTGTCATTCTATTTAAAATATTTGATTCTTCAAAGAATCCCACTTGAAAACTATTTCTCTTTAAATTTTAATCTCTTTGAAATACTTTTTAGCATTTCATGCTAATGAAAACATGCATAATTTTTATCCTTGAATGCTTATCTCATGAAATATTTTAGTTGTGTAATCCAATTGGACTTTGGATCACACCCTACATACACCCTACTTATACCCTATTGGACTTCGGATCACACCTGACCTTGTTGTCCTTCATTGAGTAGTGTCAGGGAGATGGCTTGAGGGTGGTGCTCCATTCCATGAGACGGTTCTTAGAATGTCCATGTTGGGTTTCTTCATTTGTTATATTGATTGATAATTGTTTTAAATTATATGATTCATTTATAAATTCATGTAAAAGATGGTTTGTTTTTAAAAATCCTGATTTATTATATTGTATTGTTGTTTTTGTTTTATGTTTATAAACTCTGTTAAATTATTCCCAAATTTTATTTTATGACACCCCGGTACTTGTGCCAGTGCATGGGGATCGAGAATGCCCTTCAAGACTTTCCATGGGTTGGGTTGGCTATGGTTTTGATTGCGACCAGATCTGGTTCATGACATGATCCACATGGACCCCTTCGTTGTTATAAGATCGTTGAGATTAATAGTCCAACCCCACCTCCCTTAGGCTATAGGTGAGAGAAATGCCCCGAGTATGAATATAATTAAACTAGAAGGCCATATCCTAATGTACCTATATAGACACACATAAAAATATACATCTGATATTATGTATATATATGAATAATGATGTAACATCAAGAGTGTAAACCGAGAATGAAAAATAACTACAAATTAAATCAATGTTCAAAAGTATAATCCAAATGATATAAAAGGAAAAAATATATTACCTACTAGAAAGTAGGTCCCAACATATAAACATTTGGTAAAAGTGAAATAAAGTATATACCAACTAAAAATGTTAAGGGTTGACCACCGAACATGGTCACCACCACCATGTACTATTATAGTGCTCTAAAATAAACATTTATATGCATTTATCCACATAAGAAACAACAAATATTATAATATCCAAGGAATTGATGAGTGTATACATACCTAGTTAGATTCCATGAAAATAAAATAGGAATAAATAAAAATTGAAAAGTATTCCTCAACCCATAAAGAAAGGTGGTATAAATAATCCCAATAGATCAACTTAGAGAAACCGAAGAAGGAGATAAAGGGGATATCCATCACTATTACTATTATGAATCTAGCTCAAGGAAAAACATAAATGCACAAAAACAAAAAAAATGATATCATTGGGAAAAATAATCACACAAATAGAAATGAGGTTTCCACATAAAAACAGTTTAATAAAATGAAATACTATAGATCCTAACTCATATTCACTATGACCACCAAATTTATTCATCTCCACAAAAGTACTACTATTATCTTTTAATTTCACAACTGATCTAGATATCATTTTCACAAGACACAACAGTTTTGGTAAAATATTTTTAGTGGGTAATAAAATACATTCCTTTTAGGGTGACGCAAAAGTAGAAATGAGAGTAATAGAAATAGAAACAATTTTCTCAACTACTAAACAAAGGGGGTGAATACAAACCTAAAAAATATGATTATGGAAACCCAGTAAAGATATTTAGAAAGGGGATATCAATGTCCACAACTAGGTAAAAATGATTTAATATCCTTTAGATAAAAAAGGTGCATATACAATACATAACACCATGTGTAACTACATAGGAATCATTGTGGAGGGAATGCACTATGCTACTCCACTCCACAACTAATGGGGTGCAATTTACCATAGTGAACATGCTCCCCATAAAAGTATGAATATGGGGTATGGGTCCATTTCATAGATAGTGGACCCACACCCTATATGTTAATTATGTGTGTCTATTGGGGGGGAGCGCTGACTCCACATATGTAACGAGAATGGGGAATATGTTTCCTAATACAATAGGTGTTACTGACCCTAATCTCACTCTAATGATCAATTCCAATCAATACCATCAATCAAGATTCACTAAAACATTAATCCCACCAGTAACACTTCTTGTCATAAACTATAATTTAAAGTGGCCACCATAACCTTTTACTTGCAATACTACTCAGGGTAAGATAATTTCAAGCCCAAATCCATGTAATGATGATTCAGATATGAAATATGGAAGAATCTATAAACGGTACACAACATGTACATGGTATAAAAAACATTTCTTTTATAATTTTGTTTTGTATGAGACTTTTTGGAATCGGTCTATTTACTTCATCCCATGCTCATGTACTATGTCTGTGACCGTGTAAAATACCAATGCTCGTATACACTGGTCATGTTAAGGAACCCATGTTGTGTGTATGTATATGCATATTCCTATCTACCTATATATTTCCATATCTGTATACTCTTTGGGTATACTTAGAGACACCATCACCAAGTAACACTATTTCTATGGGTCATTCACGAAATGCGATAGTTATTTTCAACCAAAACCCAAGTTTTCACTACATGGGGAATACAAAAGTGTGTTCCTGGAAAACACCTTGTGCATGTTAGGATTTTTTGGAATCCAATGATCACTTACATGGATGCTATATCCACCTCTTCGTCATCCATTTTCACCAATTGACCTACCAAATTGCACCAAAATTAATGGGAGGTCCTCTTATTATATAATCCATTCATTAGTTGGAAAGGAATTTATTTTCTGTTCCCCAATGCGGTAGCTGCCATGAAATCCACCCCCACTCTAGGTGATTATCATAAAATCCAAAACCAATATCATAAAAAATCCATGAAAATAATTTGTAATTCTAATCTTAAAATAATTCATGTAGAACCAAACAATTCATCTGTTCGATCAAGATTGAATCTGAACCTGCAATGTTGAACCACGACTCCATGGGCCAAAGATGATGAAAAATAATAATAGTTGGAGTAATCAACTTGATGATGTTGAAACTGTTATTGGATAGTGTGATCCCATCCAATGATTAAAAGTTATTGAAACCATGGTGAAATTAGTGGTGAAACAAAAATAAACAATGTGTTTAAGAACTGAAATAATGTAGGACTCATGAGAAGTAAAAAAACTGTCATGAAATAAGAAGATAAAGAAACCCATTCATATTAATTAATTCATGTTCAGAAATACAAGAAAAAATAATCCCCACATCATGTTGTTATTTATCACTAATAATTAATTGGTTTGTTTCATTATTGTTGGTGAGATTTAATAAATTTTTAGTCGAAGACATTCACTTGGAAAAACAACCATTTCACCGTGATATGTTTTAATTCATTAAAAACTTTCTTCCAAGATCCTCTCTAATATATCTGTTCTATATTGATAACCTAGATTTTTATCGATTATAAGGCATAAATAGTGGCTGATTAGGGTCTTAGGTCATTTAATTGAATAATTTAATTTTATTAATTACTTACTTACCCACTTACAGTGGTTATCCACCAAACACCCAACACTAACCAACATTATGTCATGCCTCAGGTAAAACTAGAATTTCATAAATTAAATTGTTTATAGATTACCCAACCAATGTCCTGATCAACATGAAAAACATTTAATATGAAAATATGAGTACATGTTATTTAATATATATTAATATTTTTAATATATAAATTTTGTTGTTTTGTGGCACATAAACACCACACTGACTCGGTTAAAAATAAATATATATATATATATATATAAATATTGAGTTGATCAGTCTAGAAAATAAAATGTAATTAAATTACCCCTTTCTTCATGGGGTTTCACCCCATAAATCCCATGGTACGTGAAGTGGTTATTTTACTAATTCTACATCTAGATCTCACAATTCATGGTGCTCTCCATCACACTTTTATTCTTAAAAATATATAAAACAAAATGGATGGTTATTTAATGAATTGTCATGTCACTTCACTCATAAATCATCATCTAGATCATAGAAATGGAGGATCTATCCTGTATCTATATATAACCCTAATCAGTAACATGTGTAGGTTCATGCACAAATCTCCACAGCTATGACACATAGAAGAGTCCATTCACTAGGTCCGAATTTATGTCCATGTCTAAAAGGTATGATTCCACATCAACCCACTACATGATCATTAATGACCAGAATATACTTTTAGATGACTTTCAACCATAGAAAAAACATCACAATTATTATCTTCGGAATAATGTCATGAAAAAATTGTCATCATTATTGAAATAAGAAGGATAATAATATCAAACTACATATGATTTCTATAATCTCTATGTTTTACTCAATGTTCATAGATCAGTTGAACCTTCTCCTCCATTTATTACAGTTGTTTTGGGAATGAACGAGATGTCTCACCTATCTCAATCCAGCACATGGGTTACGTGCAAGGTCTCCAACATTCATCCTAGAAAGGTTCCATAACAATAGTATAATGAGAGATACAATTATTAACACCCCCAACAGTATGTGATCGGCCTAGCTCTGACATCTGTCCAACAACCAATATCTCATCATATTTTATAAAAGCTATATATTCAACTCAGTCAAGAAATCTTTCAATAGGTGAAACATGATTTTCATTTATAACTAGGTCGTATTATCCTCGTGGAAACCTCTCCACAATAATGACATGAACTGAGAATCATAGTTGAAGAAAATTTTCATGGGTAACCCATCATGTAGGAAGATATTTCATAGACATATCTACCGGAAACTTTGTATCATGATCTTCTCCCTAATGGTATTAATGTATGCTGACATGATGAGTTGGTCAGTAAAAACGAAAAAATATGTGTGTCCTCTAACATTCCAAACAATCCCCATCAAAAAAAAATCATCAACATTCCATCCCAATAATATTATTTGACCCCAAGAGGTAGAATAAATCCTAATAGATCACTATTTTTTTTCTTTTGATACTAACATGTGAGACACTATGATACAAACTAAAAAATTGTCTACCTTATTGCATCCCATACAAAGAGCCACTTCTGGACATTATAAATATATTACAATAATAGATGTACAACTATGGGGGATGTATGAAACTCAATCCAAACCTCATCTCACAATGTCGATGGAACCATGATCAATCTCTATAAAAATTTGAAATTATACCCTCTTTTAGAAAATCCAAATGGTTTATGTTCTAAGGTTATACTTTCATGTAGAACCTCGTAGTAAATGTCAAGAAAATAATCCTATATCTAATAATGAAGATGTTGTGGAGTTAGTCTCATCAATAGATAGTATAAATTAATCATCACCTCCACCAAGGTTAGTTACGATAAATCCAAATAATTAGATACGTCCTCCACTAAAAAAAATGTGACTTCCTACTAAGGGTATTTTCCAACTAATTTCTGTTAACAAGAGTATAGAGTATATCGAAGTCATAGTACCCCATGAACACCAATCATAAACACTATATCATGAAAACCTATCCTTGAGTAGAGACATACATAAGACTCTAGTGGTATGAATAATTTAATAAATTCTTGACATGTGAATATTCCTCTACATATTCGGATGTAAGACTATCACTTCCAACTCTATGTCATGGGTGAAATGTTTCTTCTCATTTGTTATTAACTAACTCAACCAAAAATAAATCAATACCTTCATCTACATCAATGAAAATATATTACTTTATCTAGAGGCCTAAGAAACCACATACACAATTCCATCTTCTAGAGGTCTAAAAATAGAATTATCAGTCAACCTTTGCCTCAGCTCCTCGATGGATATCTATCACTACTCAGTATTTGAAAATGTTTTTTCATTCAATATCATATTAGTAAAATGGGATACTAATTGTTCCAGGGTATCCAACATAAGTACACCAGATACGGATTTAAATTTTTCATTGAATTTTGACATAATAATGTCATATCTGGTGATGTATACCCTAGATAAGTGATTAAGTTCTCATGTGAATTAATTTAACAATATAAAATTATACAAATAGTAAAATGTCTCAAATAAATGGTTTCTTCATTTAAATTTTTCACATATTACCATTGATCCAAATATTTTAGGTATAATCTCTATATATCATCCCCACACACATTGAATTTCATTTTTAATTCAGATTTATTAAATCATGGTGCTAGCATTGAAATCTAACAATGCTTTTGGCATTTTGAAGATCACCAATATCACTTTCCTTCTATTAATGAATGATATCAAATATTGAATACATAAAAAAATTCTATCTCTATGATATGAGAAAGAGGATAGTAGATATTTCATGTTCGAGTGGATGAATAGTCCCATGAAAAAAAACCCCTCTTACTTTTGTAGTGGTTGTTAAAGACATAGAATGGGTTACCCGACCCCTGTATAAATAACTCTCTTTAAATATGATAAAATAAAAATGTTATGATCCATTATTTGTGTATAAACATCACTTATATTTTATAAATAACATTTAATATAAAATATATATATATTATGTGATAAAATAGACTCATTAACTCAACTCATAGTTTCTATAAAAATTAAACTAACCTTTATTATTAAAAAACATTTTTTGTCTAATATGATTCTATTTAATCATATATTAACTTCTTAATACTTTTAATAAATAAATTAAATAATAAATATTTTAGAATCAAAAAAATTAATTACTTTATTCATTGGTTATTATTTATTCTCTAACAAATCATGAACCCCGTTTTGGGGCCAACCATGTCATTCCATACATTTCATCAGATTAAGAAAATATTTTGAATACTCTAGGTGTGTTACCCTCTAGGAACTTATCTTGATAGTATTAAAAACTAATCACAACCAAGTAATGAATTTTATCAACCCATCAAGGTACCTACAGAGAAAAGAAAAAGTCATAGCCATTAAAATCATTCATATGAACATACATCATTTAATATAATCTATTATTCATATGATATCACATAATTGCACACCATGTTTAATAATCCATTATTGAGTTATTATTCATTGACCTTACTATACCAACATACATTAATCTGCCATGGACATTGATTTACTAATTGAACTAATATCCTGAAACACTAGGCCTGACATATTACTTCCTTTTCTAAGAAAACAATATTTATCATCATATCAACACCATTCCACCGATGATCCACCCAACCACATATAACATTATATAAAATTAATTCAATATTTTTTTATCTTTCATCAATATATTTAATAAAATAGAATAAACTACTAATAATCATAGGTCATTATACAATTACACATGTTCTCATGTATAATCTTCCCATGAAAAATAAAACATGTGGTGTTCTTATTAGTGGGACACTCAATATCTCATCTACATGAGATCACCAATTGTGAAACTAATGATAATATGACTCAATTATTTTTTTAACCATCGCCCAATGTTCGCACATCATATGTGCCCTATCAACTTGTTTTATCTAGACGATGTGACATATCTTTAAGATTACTACCATAATATCTATTGATCATCATAATTTCTTAGAAAAAACTATAACCTTTTCACAGAACATGTAATGTAGTAACATTACCATATGTATAGTAGATATAGAATTATCAACATTGTTATTGTAAGGTAAAGAAATGAATATAACTAAATGTTCATATGTAATGGTAATAAAAGGATATTCAATATTTCTATATGGGTTACCCACATAAAACATTCCCACATACAATATATCCAACGACTAACAAGTCTCAACCAACTAGATGTCACTTGAGAATCACGCTTCTACTGAGATATGGCTTTCATTAGGGGGTTTATGAAATTATTATCTATTGATACTATGTTAATTATAAATCCACCTCTCAGAGTAAAATATCTTAAGTGAAGAAACTTCCAAAGTATATTCTTCCTTCTATGTTGTGAACTAGAATCCTTATAATGAATAACTAATGTAGAATTATCTTAATAAAATGGAATAAGGTCAATAATTCAAGGCACTACAGAAATATTAAGACACAACTCTATATCCAAACTAAATCTATAGCAATATCTGAATCTCCGATAGACTCAAATTATATTATAATGTTGTCTAGCACATGATTCTTTTACATTATTCATCACTGCTAGATTAACATGGAATTTTCCAACCATGCTCAAATAAAAGGAAACATCATACCGTATACATAGCATTTCATACAATATTGATCCCACTGCGGAAGAATTAGTGGTTTTACTTGTTATTTTAATATCCTTCGTTGTGTGCAGTCACTTTTTATTATAGCAAGTGATACCATGTGTCATTATCAACCGACCTCTCTTATATTGCTCTATATTAAAAAATTTTATTTCCATATCAATATATAGACTTTGACATAGACCACCAATCCTATGGGATCAATCTCAATATATCTCAGTCCCTAGGATATAGGTTACTTCAACAAAATCATTAATGGAGAAACATTTATTTACCCATAAATTACGTGAAAAAAACACATCAACTCATTTTCCATCATTAACAAGTCATCTACATATAATTGGTGGAACATTATTGCACTCCCTATAAATTATTAATGTAACATGAATTACATTCATTCTTAAAGAATACAAATACATTAATGGCCTTATCAAAATGAACATTATTCGATCATGATGCATGTTTAAAAAAATAAATGGATCTCTAAAACATTCATAATTCGTTGTCATTCTATGATTTAATTAACCCTTATGTTTGAGTCAAATATACATATTAAACAAAATTTACATTTATAAAATTATTTTTAATATTGAATTTCCAAATCATAATATCATCTAAGGACACTATTTCAAGTAATATTTTGAATAATTTTATCATCACTACTAATAAGATGTTTTTCTTAAGTATATTTCATGCCAATTACAGAAACCCTTATATACTAGTAATTATTATGGATATTTTCTTTAACATACGCATAGGGATTTTAAAAAATTCCAATTTAAAACTAATGTTCTTTACATCAGCTAGGGGGTCTTCTAAAAACTAATCATTATTTTGATACATGGACTCCATTACATAATGAATCAATATTTTCTATTTAGGGGAATATTTTCCATCTAATACTTCCATGTAGATAAAATATCTTCATTATCTATGAGTAACAATACTTATTCTTGGTTACAATAATACCACACTAGCTTGTGTGTATCTAGGGAATCAATCCCATAAAAACAAATCTTCCTTTCAATATTTCCATGGGAAATGTGTTCCCATTCTATAATTGGGTCAAGTATCATCATAGGAACTTTTTAATTAGATGGTCATATAGATAATATGCTTTAATGTTTTCATATAAAATGAGATTTTTTTTTTGGATGTTAATTGTTAACTAGATTTATTCTTAAAAAAAGAAACACATCCCCATACACATATGTCTTATAGAGTTAGATTCTTTCCATACCAAAACTCAAATGGAATTATATATTTAGCTTTAATTGGTACTCAATTAAGTGTATATGACAATGTACACAATTTGTATCCACTAATGGATAATAGAGTATTTTCCTTACACATCATTGATATAAATATGTCATGAAAGGAATATTTTTACATATCATTAACACCATTCAACTGGGTTGTATAATCTTCATCATCATTAAAATTTTTATTCAAGAAACACTTACAAAAAATCCATTACTAATGAGGATGGAAATAATGCAAACCAAGGGCATCACCCCAGATCAAGTTCACCCTATCAG
This sequence comes from Viscum album, assembly GCA_963277665.1. NCBI lineage: Eukaryota > Viridiplantae > Streptophyta > Magnoliopsida > Santalales > Viscaceae > Viscum > Viscum album. Next base: position 571,938,625 of record OY728161.1, on the reverse strand, counting down.
ACTTTAATTGAGAAACATGAGAAAAACATTTGATCGAGACGTCATCGCACGCAAGAGAAGCCATGTGATCCGCCACTTTTTTTCCCTCTATCCAATTATGTGTAACGCTAATTATCCTGGCCATTGAGGTTGTGCATTCCCTAATCATATAAATTATTGTCCAGGGGATATTAACTTTGCTTTGGAGTTCATCATGGGTACCCCAAGAGTCCGCCTCCACCTTCGATAAGCAAATTCCTCTTTGACTACACATGGTGAGGCCTGTTAGTACCGCTCTTGCCTCCACCTGCAGGGAACTACCAGTGAAAGGATGTAAAAACATTTTCCATTGTAATAAAATATAACATACAACCATGGGTTTTATATTAGTATAGTCAAAATACCCAGTTTGATGTAATTTATGTAAACACTTATTATTTACATGACCAATACCAATGATCCATTGGCCGGTGTTATATAATTAATTTTTTCTATTTTTTTCATTAATTCCCATTACATGTTTTATAATTTTCACGTATAAAAAATCCATTATTAATATGTTCCATACCATAAAAAAAATTCCCTTATAAAAGAGAAAAAATTATTTCTAATCATGAAATAAAAATCCATGGTGTTAAAACATGACATCGAGGTTATATTTTCGGTAACTGAAAGAACACAAAAAAATTATTCTGTAAAAGTGCCAAACCACTAGAAAATGTATGATGATAACCTTCCACAATGAAGATGAGTAGTCTCATAGAATTTTTATTCAATATACCCATATAAAATTTTATAATATTATAGATTCTACAGAGTTATTTTTTATGAATAATAATGTGTGGGCCATATGCAATATACAATATCAAACTTATTGATAAAGATGGATTTAATTACATGAAAAAAATACATGTGTTAGAATCATCACCTTGCTTATATTTCATAGTATTTCAATTATTCTTCAGTTTTCATTTAAATACACATGCAATGTAGATATCCTCATAATCATTGGCCTCCTTATGTATCATTTTATTTTTAAATAGATGTTTCATCTGTGTCGTTAGCTTTGATTTATCCTCAGATAACTTAGATTTTATTTTCCTGATCATGTCCACTATAGGGACCAAATAATTAGTATAATTTATTTCCGTATGTCTGTAGTGAAAAAAAATATAATAGTATTGGGATAACCATTGTTATGTTATTAATGTTGTAATTAATTATAAAATTTTAGAAACATGGTGGTAAAGAGAAGAGAATAATATCATCCACTATTTTTCTTCTTCACAGTCAACACAAGGGTTTTAAGTCTCTTGATGCACCCAATCATCTTGAGTACATGAGGTAAATATTATTAAATTCTACAAACACGCATATATAATATGAAATTGATATAAAATACCATTCATGACCAAATATTTCATGATATAACTCTCTTAGACGAGTTATCCTCTTGTATTAATATTCATCCTCGTGACTGAATGACTGAAAGTTAACTTTTTTATTATCAAAACAATTTTTAGGAAAAGTGAGAAAACCCAAGATCACCCTGGTACACCACTAAAGTAAAGCACATACTTGTTGAAAACAAACTTGAGTCTACTGGATGCATTATCCCTACATAATTCCCAAGAAAGAGATGGTACCTGAAATCCCTGGTCCTCTGTGATTAGATCATCAAATTGTGTTTCCAAATGATCCCAAACCTGTAGATACTCATCAATATTGATCTTCCCTCCGTTGAAGCCCCTGATCAAAATAAGTTCATGCATTTCAATCCATTCACATTGCTTACTATTAGTTTCCACGCGTATCTCTCTTCCCATCAACCTCGCTGCTTCCTCTTTTGTGGAATTAATTGTAAGGACTTTCTCCTCTACTTCTTCTCCTAAATGCATAAGAATTTCTAGAGCTTGTTTGGGTTCTATAGCAACCTCCCACTGTTGTCTTTTAGACTTTCCCACGGTGATTGTAGCCTCCTCTTCCAACCACACCTCCTCATATTGCAATAGATTCCCTCCAGGAAATTCCCCAGCCTACTGCTCATCTGCCTCCCCTTGAGAAATCGCCAGTGTTTCCAGAAAATCATTCCCCTTTGTACCCTCATTTACTTCACCAATTGGACTAGGATTCCTCTTGATGCCCTCCACTCCCTGAATCTCCTACTTCTTGATGTTACCACCTTTTTTAGTCGACCAAGTATCCATTGGTTTAGGGAGGCCTGAGTAGTCTTTACGCCCCTTATTTTTCATCTTCTTTTTGGCAATGAAACTCCCTAGATCCATATTTTCCTTATTCCCTATATTCCTCCTTGGGCTGTGAAGGCCCTTACCCTACTCTCCAGGTGCATTGACATTGTCATTGTCATCTGATATTTCCTTTCCTAAATCTGCTCCGAAGAGGCTACTACTACTGCCCTCTGCACAACCATCATCAGCTAGGCGATCAAAACGGTAATTCAGGTTAATACAGGACAAAGTCCTTCTTAGTTGCAGTCCTTGTTTGTCGTTAGACACTCTATCATAGCCATGTTTTGGTTCTACCCAGTCTTGGCCATCCTTATCACTACCCACCCTAGTCTATTGGGACACTCCTTCATCAGTTATACCACTTCCTGCTCGCAAAGCCAGTGCATAAGTTCCATGGATAGAATTCACAGTGCCATCCTCACTAACCACACCACTTTCCACTAAGCCTGCAGGTTCTTGCCCAGCAACCTGAGGAGCTCCAAGATCCTTCCTTAAGCGTTTGAAGATATCAACCACCTTCGGATTGTCCTCTATTCTCTTATCTAGTAACTTCTCTACCTTAAGTTGCTCCCTGGAGGCATCCAGTAATGATGGCTCCATCATCCCTTCTCTAGATCCCGCAACCAAAATGTTACCGCTGCCTCCAGAACCAGCATTCAATCATGACATGACCCAATTTTTTTCACATAGAGCAATAATCAGACCACGATTCAAACAAAATAGGTTGTTTCCACCATAATTCTTCCCCAACTGTAAGCCACACAAAATCAGTTGTCCTTCTAGACACGTCCACTTTCACACATATTCAAGGAGCTACCGGATGACATACTGACCTGGTTCTACTATCGGACCATAGATATATTCCAACCAAATTTCCTAACATGTTCAATATAAAAGGATTTTGAAATGGCAAAGGAAGTTCAGGTAGAATAACCCATATTTCCATTGTCGAGATATCGCGCTTCATACGAAAATCGAAGGACCACCTGAACAAAAATAATCGGTAATCGTTGCATATTCGAGGAGCATTGGACCACGCCTTGATCAAATCATCCTCCGTTGTAAAACGAATCATGATATGTTTGTTGTCAAGTAAGCCCACCATTGCATGATCTTGTAAATCCCAGGAGCCAAAAACATACATGTCAAAGACATCCACTAGAGGGCGTTGTTGTTTGAACCGTGTAATCCGGGTTAGATTCAGAAGAGATGAAGCTTCATGGTACTCGGTGGAAGAGATTGGAAGATTAGGGCATCCTTCGAAAATATCTGGCACTTTCGGGTTGAGCCGAATATGGGGAAAGGGAGGAAGTAAATCGAGTTTGGAGAAGGGGGAGAAGAATTGTGAAGTGTTAGCTGGAAGCGGAAAGGATTCCTCCCCTTCTGGGGGGAAGGGACCGGCACGGCGGCCATTCAAGGTTCAATGAGCCTCAAAACCCGTCCCCGCAGCTTCGGATGTTCCATGACCCCTTACTTCCTTCATCCTCATGCATTTTCATAGATTAATGGACATTGAAAAAATTATGATACATTTTAAATCTAGTGAATAATAAACATGATTTATATATTTTTCATTATTCTTTCTTGATCTATACGAGGAATCAATAGGATTTGATGACTCAAACACCTAATTTTTCCCCTCTTGGTGTAGTACTATGCATAATATCCTCTATGGATCCTTGAAAATATGACCAATAAAGATATATTCATTATCTAAAATTGATCATAGAGATAATGTATATGAATATGTGATTTCCATTTTACCTATAACAAATAATATTATTAATTAGTACATTATCATGATTACCTAGAATACATTATTGATTAAATCATTAAATATATCCCACTATTTTATCATTCCATAGATTCTAAAACTATTATATTTTCAATATAAATTCGATTCATTATTGTTGTGTTAAGATTCCTTGAAACCAAACCCCATTGTAGAATTTATGCCTATGCAACTACATAGAGAGTTTCATTATATAAACTACATTGCTCATCCAAATTTACTCACTCCCCCTTTAACCAATTAGTGATGTCACATATTCTTGGAATCATAACCACTTTTCCTTCAATTCATGGACCCTATTGTCTAAAATATCATCTTACGAATACTTATCTTTTTCATATTAATTTATGTCAACCCTTTATTTTCTTAATAATTCTCTAATAGTAGGATGAAACCTCCAATTCGTATTTCGAACACCTCATACAACTGGTTATGTTCAAATGAAAATTACTTAATAAATTGGGATATAATATTTCAATGAACATTTTAAAGTCAATTAATGACTGATTTCATTTTCTATTGATATAAATGTACTATGTGATTGTGTTTAAAACTGAAAAACTCATTAATAGAAATCATTCATCACGTATTTAATCATATTAATTGATACATTATTTTTTTATTATATTATGTGTTCTCGTAGAAATTTGTATTCATAAAAATAATAAACAATGCTTAAATTTATTAAACATATAGAATGATGTTGTTTATTTGGTAATCATTGATATATTTATACTCAACAGATTAGCAATGAACTGAGGGGTATAATACATGTGTTAGTAATAAATCATATTTATGGTTTCACCCTAGTTAAATGTGTCCCCATATTGTCTAGAATACTAACTCATCTCGATGTGGTCTACCTCTTATATCATTTTCGTCACAATGTCGATATACATTTACATAGGAGAAGATTACCTAAGAAGTGAAAAATATATACTGAATTATACATATGGACGTAAAAACCCTTATCCATATTAAATGAAGATAAATATTGTAGAAATAATCAAAAATATATAATTTATTATATTCATCACATTAAATTTCAATGAATAATTAATTTAATAAAGTCACATTCAAACATATGTGTGTTAGAGATAATGATCAGTCAAAAGAAAAATTAACTATGTAATGTAGAAATTAAATTTCAGTTAAATTCTTGTCAAATGAAATTAATGAAATAAATGAATTAATTTACTTCTTGAAATTTATTAAATTGAGACCAAAATTTAAATGTTTTATTGAAAAATAATAAATTATTTTTGGACACTTTTAAAAAACTTCCATTGTACATTACATGACCGAGATGCTACATAATGGTTTTTTTTTAGAAATTCTATGTTGGATGAACCAAACATTTTGGGTCAGTAAATCCTTTCATGTATGCAATTTGGTTGATCCATAGGAGGATAAAATAGGTAATGTCCATCAGGTGGGTCTCTAGACACATGGTCTTATCATTAGAGGGTCCAATGTTAGTGCAATAGGCATTAGTGGTAGGACAGGGTGGAAGGGGATATTGGAGTCATTTGAGGGACGAGGGGGCTATGGGTGGATAAGGTGATGGAGATAGTGAATAGAGGTGTCATTGGAGAGGCTAAACATGGTTTTGGCGTGATTTGGGTGGTTGTTTTGAGGCACGCGTGGCACTCGGATTAAGGCACAGATGTGTCCTCTTGGATGAGGTAGCGACAATAGTGGATGGGGGTGCATTGTGGTGGGTAGTTCTATATTTTTTGTATAGATTCTATTAGAAGATTATATTTTTTGTTACTTACAAGACCTCTAATCCCCATTCCCTTTTAATTTCTTTGTCATTGGACCATCCGAACACTGTGCACCTTTACAATTTTTATATTTCAATATTTTTTTCCTTGCAAACCTCAGTCTAACCATTGACAGTCATAGTCTTTTTTAATTTCTATTTTCCAATAATAATAATTATAGTATTTTTATGAAAAATATTATTTCATGTAGGAATGATCCCTCAAATGAAATTATTCCGGACATTAAAATTTTTATAGAATGGTTTAAAATATAATACACACAGATGTATATATGTGTAATTATTATACCCATAGAAAATGGTTTCTATCAAAATAAAAAAAAATTATATATCTGTAACATGGATGTATGGGTTTAGAACAATGAATGCTCTTTTACTTTTGAAGAAAAATGGTCACCTCTAAAAAATTTATGGAATATTTAATTATTCCTAAATTATAAAATTCAGGTGATATCTTTGATACAAATTTAATGTACCAAGGTGCGTAGTGGATCCATATCGGTCAATGATTTAAAATTTTAATCACTGAATAAATTTGATAACATCAAATCCGATGAATAATACCTCATTAAAAGGCTAATGATTTAAAAAGAATCAATTTAATCAAAATGAATTAGATTAAAAATAACCCATTAGAATCAATTTTTTCTCTCAAACTTCCTATTGCAGGTAACTATTCCTCAAAGAATCGGAGTAGATTCCCTCTAGATCATCAACACATGTTTTAATAGGTGGCGGGAATGTCGATCATGGAAATTTGATTTCTAGTGAGAAAATATGAAAAATCCATTGATGTTCGGATGATTACAACAATAATGTTCCTTTTATCCATGAATTTGATTAAAGATCGAATAAAAAGAATATTCCATACTCTTTAAATGAGTTTTGATAGAGGATAGAGGGTATCACAAACTAAAGTGGAAGAATAATCACTCATAAAATAGATACCCCTTTCTCTTGTTGAATTGGTTAAGGACATGATAATGGTTCCCTAGTCACATATAAATTGATCATATTAAATATGCAATAAAAGACATGTTTTGACCAATTAAATATGTTATAATTAATATTTATATTTCAAACTCTACTTTTAATATATTATAAATATATTATTTATAAAATCAACTCTATAAAATGACTATAAATCATGAAAATTTTAAATATACATTTATTTTAAAATATTATTACCTCATATAATATTTTTTCACCAATTTTACACAATACATAGTAAATACATGAAATAAATAAATTCAACTACATTTAATCTATAATCAAATAATATTGATTTTATTAATTTTTTGGAGATTTTTTATTCTATGACATGTCTTAGAACCCATTGTGGGGACAACCTTGTCCTATATTTATATTCATCCCACTAGGAATGAATTTTTAATATGCTATGTGCGTGACCCTCTACGTACTTTCGTCGATTAAAATGTATATTATTCATAAACCATGTGCAGTGTCTAGAATCATGGAAATTCCCCTTATGATATGAGTATCATTAATTTAAATGTTAAATTTATTATAAACACACACCATGTAATGTATAAGATATCTCATAAATCTAGAATCATACCTTATATCATCATCCATTACTGATTTAATATTTTTTGACATAACTACATTGACGTGACATCTCCTACCATGGACATGAATTTATTAAAGGTACTAACAAACTAATTTTTTTTGGGATATTATATCCTTATTTAAGGGTAAAATTATATCTTGATAATTCAATCAACGTCACATCACTAATGACACATCCAATTAAATATATCTCACTATAAAATTAATTTCATAGGTTCCATCTTTCGTAGAAATTTTTAATCATATAATATACATTGACAATAGTCTCATGTGAGCAGACCATTATTTTTGTTTGTTGATATGAACCACCAATTAAACATGAATCATGTGGTGCTTCTATCAGTGGTTCATTCCGCATGATCTCATTTACTCGAGATCACCAAGTGAGCTCTTTATGAGAATAAGTGTCAATACATATGATCCAATTTCATCTGATGGTCACACATAATCTACTTACTATAATCATGATTTATCTTGACCATTGGACATATATTTATGATTACTATCTTGGAATATCTAGGTTTTAATTATATCTTGGGAACTAATATATCATTTAAATATGACCTGAAATCTATGGGAATTATGTATATATATAATGGGAGAATTAGTATCAAAACTTTTAAGGTATGGTAGACACATGTATATATCAAAGTATGTATATGAAATTTTATTTTTAATAAATTTATGAGATCGGTCTAAGGAACCCACATACAACATTTTCTATCCTAAAAAATTATAACATGAACCTCTTGTAGTACACCCACAAAATCAAGAAACATTTTATTCATTGACATGCTCTTGGGTGAATCCCACGTAGGAACTCTATCATTATTTTATGGATCAATATTTAATAAATTATTATAGATGAAATACCCTTGAATGTTAACCCCACGGATCTAATATTTAAACTTTTCAATCTTACAATAAACAAAGTTCTCTTACGGTGTGTATAAAAAATAAATGGTCTATATGATCCTATTATGGTTCAGTGTATATGAGAATATCATCAATGAAGATATCTAGGAATTAGATAAATAATATCTTGATTAACCATTTTATAAAATGATTGAACATAATGGGTAAATTATTAACACCAAAAGGCATCACCATGATATCATGGTGTCTGTATTTACATTGAAATTCCATTATAAAAAAATCATGCTAAAGAACCCTCAATTGATTTTATATGACCATATATCAACCCATGAGAAACAACTATCATATTTCATCTAGTAGAAATGTACATAAATCCATAGTAAGAGGTACTTGTTCTTAATAATTTCATGATTCATTTAATCATACTCATCAAAAAGACTCAAAATTCCATCCACCATTATCCCAGAAACAAATTTTGATTCCCAAGGGGACATAATGGGTTTGATAAAGAAACACTTTCAAAGGTCATCCAACTATACCATTTGCTCTAGTATTATATTTGAGTCTATCCAATATACTTCATAATATATTTGAATGGTCCTAGGGATTCATGTCGATGAAGAATTAAATATAATTCTTTAGAGTAAGTCCTAGTAAATCTTTAGGAAAATCATATATATAATCCTCCAATACTATTGGAACATGGATTCATGAATTTTATAATAAACCAAGGGATAAACTCACCAAATAGTTGGCAATGGGTTGTAACTTCATTCTCATGAGACCCACTCACTTATCTATAATAACTCAATCATACATAATGGAGAATATCATCCTATATGTATGATGACATCTATCTCTCTTTTGGTGATAATATAAATGGGAACACTTCATGGAAGATGATTCTATAAAAAAGATGAATTTATAAGGATTCAATGAAATGACCCAAATATCCCATGAGAATCTCTATTCATTATGTGACAACATACACTATCAATAGATGTGTGATATAGAATATCACTCCCTATAGAAACGTTTATCCATAGAAGGTGTGATGAAGACTCGGCATAATTACATGGATCTCACATGAGTTATATGATGATAAACTATTGAATCACTACAATGTTTATATATACTAGAGTAAATGTAAAAAAGACCCAGATCTTACCTTAAATTATTACATTAGTGACTTGGTCATATCCCTCTGTAGTCTAAGTCTACCCTTTCCCATGACCACCTTCCCTCTATATATTTCTATAGACACTTCACGGGGGTGGGGGTGAATGTGTATTATATTGATGTGTTCCACATTCATCTCCTCCATCTATAGATTCCCATGGTCCTATTTCAACAACTCCTCTTAAGGGTCCTCTCTAACCTTTCTAAGTATATCCCAAATCATAGTGTGGTATCTTCTATTGAGATCTGGCAAATTATTTTATACATTCATCAGCTGGTTGTGTTGGGAAATGTCATGAAATTCGGTATTTTTTGTCACACGCATAACAACCCCCCCCCCCCCCTCATAGAAAATTGTATTCACTGAGCCAAATTTTAATTTTAAATCTATGTTCTTGATTCAAGTCATTGAGAGTTTAAAAACACTGAGACTCAAATATATGATTTCTTCTAGTTGCTATAGGTGACTCAACCCCATGATGACTAGTATTGGTTTTATCCACCAACCACCCCTATGATTGAAATCAGTCTATGACTGGATATTTATTCAACAATCCATTATAATATAAATTTAATAAGGACACATAGGTTTCTATGAAGGCCTTTATCAAACCTCCATGTCTAGATGTATCAATCACAAACCATACCAAGGGAGTATCATGGGAGGTTGTAATACCTTAAAACATACACGGAAAGTGTCATATAACCATAATGTAGCTCAAAAATCTCCTAAATCCATAAAGAGTGGAAACTCAGTGGGTAATACTCACAAAAAATATATTTTATGGATGTATAGCAATGATAGTTTCATCTCATAATTTTTCTAGATGCTCAATTTTCACTCGTATCCTTCTTCTCTATGAAGATGTGTTAAAATGAGTCAAAACCATTTGATTGATTGGTGTCTCAACAAGGCTGAAGACTTCGAACACTACCACATTCCAATCATACACTAACTGTGGGTCTGGATTTAAATTAAACCCCAAAATCTTCTATTAGTGTAAGTCACACAATGAGATAAGCCTAAGATCATCGTTGTTATGACATGTTGGTATAATCATATTCTCAACTACTGGTGGCATTGCATGGTGTCCATAGGAAAAAAAACCCATGATTGGTTCCCTAATTTAATCCCTAAACAGTATAATGATCACCTTCATTATTCTATACCATCATCCTAGTTGGTTATCTTTACAGAAGAATCCTACAATTTATCAATGTGTACCATAGTTATAGGAGAGTATATATGGATATATAACCCAGGAAAGAAGTGAAATTAAAAAAAACATATTTGATATATGAAAAAAAGTCATGGTGACCAATGTATCAATATGTTTATTCAAAAATCAGGTATTCAGTGTCTAAAAGCATAGATATTACTACCACCAATCCACGCTTGGGTTGCTGAACTGACATACCATCTCAATACACATCAAAAACAATTAATTATGTTCCCCAAACGAAACCTCACATAGGTATAAATACCAACTTTGACTTAGTTTAAATAACATCAATGATACCACACTTCCAAGACCTATTCCACTAGGACCTAGTCTGGGCTAGTAGTAAGACATGTGTTACCCTTCATGATGGCCTCTAAATGGCTAGGGGATGGTGATACTCCCTATGTAGGCATATAACATAAATGGTCAGCATGATCCTAATGTACCTGTATTCACACATAATGAGACCCATGTAACAGTGAAGATATGTATAATGAAAAAAGGAACTTCTAGATAGTAAAACACTCTTTAAAAAACCTATAGGAAATACATCAAAATGAAATATATGAAAAAAAGATATAAAATGAAAAAAAATCACCTAACAGAAAATTAGTTTCTATTATAATAAAATATTTGATAAAAAATACATTATATCCAGACACACAATCTTTATGTTCAATCACTGAAAATGGTTGTCAACTACATGTACTATTATACCCCTCCAAAATAACGACCATTGAACTTATCAACCAAATGAGACATAACATGTTTAAGAAAAATATCATGTAGGGGTGAGTACATACAAACCCATTAGGATGCCTCAAGAACCAAAAAAATAAATTGAAATAATAATAGTCAGAACATCCCATAAAGTATGTTGTTAAAGTAAAACCCAACATATATGTTTAGAGAAACTAAAATTAATTGTAAAGAGAATCTCAATATCTATATATAACTATGAATGATGATTCAAACCATAACTCACAAATATCCATCTATAATTACCAACACCATGCATAAACACAAAATAATAAAAGTTGATGAACCAAACCTCACCACCTTTATCTGAAGCCATATGGATTCCTTCTCATGTGGAGAACCTACATCCTACAAAATCATGATTATGGGTGGGGTGATAATATTTAAACAGTGTACCCTTACCTAATGTAGCTTGGTGCTGTCAAATATACTTGAGTAATTAGAATGGGGGACTAGAACCATGGTGAAATAGAGGGGTGTTGACCCTGGCATCCCATTAATGATTAAATATGGTAATTTCCATCATCCAAGGATCACTGAAAGAACAATACTTCTCAAAACTCCTCATGTTGTATGTATAATACCAAAATTAAGGCCACCATCACAATTTACCTGTAAATGTTGTCTGAAAGGTACATCCAAGTGCCCAAACCCAAATCCAAAAAATGAAGATACAAAAGATCCCATATTTTTTCAATGGTACATGTCATGTATTGGGCATACAAATTCTATAATTATTTCCAAAGGAATGTCTACGTCTTCCATCATGTTCTTTTATAATTTTCTCCCACATCTATTCCCATGTATATTCGATGGGCATGTGTACACATGGAATGAACAGGTACCCTAGCCTTGTTTGAGTAAATTATTGTTCCCATGTACACAGCCATTTATATTCCCATGTACTCTAATGTTACACACTATTCTACCCCCACTTTTTCACCTTATGTGTTTGGGTCATACAGAACATGTGATGTATAATTTCCCATAAAACCCTAGTCATCACATCTAGGGGACTACAAGATGGTGTTCCTATACTAAACATCGTGTATGATAGGATTTTCCTGAAGCTAAGTTTCAATCAAAAAGATTATATACCAACCAGTTACACCATCATTAACATTGACTAAATGGAGAAAAAAATCTAAAATAAAAGGGAGAGACTTTGATCGACAAATCCATGCTTTCAGTTTTAGGGAATCGAATATCGGTTATCCAATGAGTGAGGCACCATGTTTTCCACCACTACTCGGGGTGATAATCCTCAAATCCAACACCAAAATCCCACAATTCAACATAATCCATCATTAATATGATTATATCTAACACTTTCGCACATCCTCAATGAGTCTATGTGGATTGATCACGCTCAAATATGACCCATGAATGTCGAACAATGACCACATGGGCCAATGATGAAGAAAAAATGATTAGAGGGGAGAAAAAACAAGAATAAGTAATAACCATCAATAGTTGTTGTGATCCCATAATGTGATTAAATAATTATAAATCATTAGTGAAATTACGGGAACAAATATATTTACAGTTACTTTAATAAATAAAAAAATTTGGGGATCATTTGATGAATGAAAATATCCAAAAATATGAAGATAAGAAAATATATTATTATTAATTAAATCAAGGTTATAAAACTATGAAATTACATGACCTACCACTATATTAGATCGATTGACAATGATAATGATGTCCATGATATTGTCATTGGTGAGATCTAGGAATTTTTTTGAGAGGAAAATCCCTTTTAAAATGATTATTTCTCCACTACACATTGTTGTTCACAAAAGGAACACTTCCTAGTCTCTTATATAATATCCATTGGTTCTGTCTCTCAACGTTATAATTCACCATGATAATGATTCAATAGAGGGTGTGTAGGTTTTCATGATATTTATGATACTTAATTTAGTAAATAAATTAATTACTAAACCCACCCACCAAAGTTTTCCATCAACTGAATGCCCAACACCGACAAAATATATGTAAAACATAGAGTAAAATCTATTTACTAAAAACAATAGTGGTCTTTGATTTCCCATATAAAGTCTTAATCATTTGTAGAATCATTTATTCCAAAAAAAATGTTTGCAAGTGATTTAATATATATTAATATTTTTAATACATTAATTCTTTGGTCCTACAACACCTAAATACAATTAGGACCCTATGAAAATATTTTATGATAAATTTAGAAATATTATAAGGTTAAATCCACAAAAATATGAATTGTTACACTATGAGTATCTTATGGATGGAGCATAGAATCTAATTATTGTTGGGTATTTTGGAATATTCTCGAAACAACACAAATATGTTGAAATATATTATTTTTGAGTTTATGAAATGGATTGGGTATGTCGTTAGACATAATATGAGCTATAATTATCCTTATTTTATTTTTTGATATTTTTGTTCTTTCATGATAGGATTTTTCCAATGAATGATGGGTGAGATGATTGTACATTTCATGAAAGGTTGTAAGCAACCACCTATAGATGGATGAAATACTTGTTGAGTATGATTAGAAGCACAGGTCCTGTAGTTATATACAAGAAATCACATAGATGATTTCCATTAAAATTTGTTTTAATGTTCTCTCAAAAAATTTATTTATTATTTTACTCATGAACTAGTCATGGGAAGTGTCTTGATGACTGCACAATGATTTGATAAAAGATGTTGAAGCGCGAGATGTACAATTTATGATGAATCAAACAACATACAATCCTAATGAATTTGAAGAGGATGAACCTAGAATCTTGAGGATATATTAAGGTTGGGTATAACAACTTGATATATTTTGAAAAGAATGACTATGTTTGATAGTACACATGACGTGCCACATTGAGCTTAATCAGAAAAATAAATGTTATTAATTAAATGATACTATCATATTATAGTTGTCAGAATAGATCGAATGAATAATATTAAATGAGGTATCAAAACAATTTTTAAACCTATATATATAATTAATTATTTGGTGACTAAATAATTATTAATTAATGCAAAACACTCTGAAAAATAAAAGAATTTTTTTTGATGAAAACTCATTTACATGAGAAAAAGTGTGTTTTAATAAAATAAATAATCAATTCAATATTATTGGATTATTTTAATGAAATATATATTTTATATATTAAATATAATTTTTAACAGTAAGTTAATTTTTTGTAGAAATCACAGAAGAAGTAATTAAATTTTACTCATTAAATTAGTATTTTTCTATAAAATTATTTCGCAACCTTTTGATGGTACACTTGTATTAAATATATTTTTTGAAAATATTATATAATATATTTTAAAAAACTCCATTTTAGTTGGATTATTAAAAATTATTTTAGATGAATTTTGGGTTTTTCATGATATGAATCTTTTTTTATGAATAGTAAAAAATACTACATTTTTATTGAAAATTAATTGTTTATAAAATTTATTGATAGTGTAAAATTATATATTTTAATGGTTTAAAATTAAAAATATATCATGTTTTATTAATTTAATACAATTTTAGTCATTAGATTAAATTTCACATTGTATTTGGATATAAAAACAATCCATTATTTGGATTGTCTTTACCTTAAAAACTCGTTTTCTCAATTAATCAACATGGTAAATTTTAATGAAATTTTAAACACTTCTGTGTTCTCAATTTTGAATAGCATACATAAATAGTGGTATTATTTTTTAAATATATGATCTATGAGGATATACATAATTATTGGACATTATGAATTATAACATTAGTAATTATTTTTATTACCTAGGTTAAAGGTAAATCATGTTCTTAACGGTAAAAATAATATTTAAAATAATAAACAATTACCCTAACCCTTGTCATAATATCTTTGTACAAGTTTTTTTCTACCAAAAATAATCCTTTCTCTAAAATATAACACTTTTAGGACTATTGGGTAACAGTATGACATTTAGAGTATTTCACTAAAAAATTCAATTTTGTAAAACTTTTGTTTTGAATATGTGATGAATTCATAATATGGGGTTGTATAACTGATATATTAAACTATAAATACTATATATAAATATAAAATGATTATATACATCATGGTAATTTATTTATATTTTTTTGATAATATAATTAACATAAATGGATACACAATGATGATGCAATAATTGATTAACTGAATCATGTTTCTAATAAATGGTATTATAAATACTAATATAAATATAATTTGATAAGAATAATGTCATCAATGAATTTTATAAATTTAATTTACATTATGGTGAGGTTTTATATATATTGGATCAAAATTATTATTTTTTTATGATATTTTTAAAATTTCATGTAATGAGTAAAGACAAAATTGACAATATTGATATTTTAATATAAATAATATTTTATTAAATGATAGAAAATTTAAAAAAAATAATTGACCAACTATTTGGGATATGTAATATAATGTCATAATTGACTAATTTATTTTTATTTTGTATGTTAGAGTAATTATATTATCCCTCTATTTTGAAATTACATGATATCACGTTAAGAATAAAAAAGGTTAACTATGGGTTAAACAAAAAAGGCAAAAATTAAAAAATAGACAAAAATTGTATATGTTTAATTTCATGATTTAATTTCTATAAATAATCATCCTATATTCAAATTAATTATATTTTTCTACAATTAGATTATAAAATTTATTTATATTATTTTAATATTTTGATGAATTCCATGTGTGCCCCTCCTATCCCCTATATAAGAGAATAACTACATAGTATTTATTATCACATAACTCCCTAATTTTCATGGCCAAGATGTTACCAAATCCATTTCTATAATTCATCCAAACATTATATAGGACTTCTATTATGCATATCATCTTATTTAGAGGTGTTCAGGTGTTAATCAAAGGAGATTGTCCGATTGAATGGTATCACTTTTAATTAAGTGTTTCAAATTTATGTTATCTTCAATTTTAATAAAATCAGTTTCACCCATGATAAAATTATCACAATAGTATCCTAAATATACTTTGATTTTATTATGTTAATATCATCACTTAAATTCATCTCCACATCCACAAATGAGAAAATAAATAATCATTCACACTTACGCGTGAACTATCACATCCACAAACCGACATAATTTTTTTCCATCACCATCATTAAATAAATATTATCATGATGTAAATAATATTTTTAAGTGATATTAATGATATATTTATCATTATTAAATAATATTATTTCATTTATTTTATATCCCTTTAATGAAAATAAACATTATAATGTCATCTGTGCGTATGTGTGAACTATCACCTCCACCAAGAGATGGGATTCTTTTTCCATCATCACAATACATGAATGATATATATAACTTTATATAAATGATTTACATTATATTGATTATATAATAATCATTATGAAAATATAAAATAGTAATTAAATTCATTCCCAAATCATTATTGAAGAATGGAAATATTACAAATGCGTACGTACAACATACAATATCCATAATTGTAATATCATTCATTTTTCAAAACCATGCATGATATTCTTATAAAAAATTATAATTGATATATGAAAATTATAACAATTACATCAATATTATTATGAAGATTATCAGAGAATAAAATTTTGACCATATACATCAATCCAATGTCATTTTAGACTCATGCACTGAATATTGACAAAATATATGGCATGAATTTAAATAATTATGCAATTTTAATAAAATGGTTATATTTAAAATAAAGGGGATTATGGTATTTAAATAATTCTCATGAAATTAAATAGTTTACATATTTTTGTTATTTAGTATTATAAAAATTTTACATGATTAGGTGGACACTAGTTGATGTAATTTATATTAAAAGTTATATTTTAATGACACTCTATCAATTATTTTAAAAAACATAAAAAAAATGTTCCCACTATTATACATGGAATGAACAGGTTTTCATTAATTTGTGTCTCATTAATTTTTATATGATTACAATACATTATGATGATTTTATATTCGAAAAAAGTGTTTTCATTTATGAGTGTATGGAATTTTCAAAAATAAAATGTGTTTTCAAGGTGGAAATATTATTTTTTTTCTCTGTTTATTTTTTATATTTTATGATTATGATATGGTTCTTGGGAATTTTTTTTGACTATGTGTGGTTCCTTGATAAAATAGGGAGGGTTATCCCTTGATATCTCCATAGTTCATTTGTAACAACCCGTCCCCTGAGGCCCCTACCATGACTACCCCCAAGCCCGCCTTACTTATACCAAGGGCTGGCGACTAGCACCAAAGGCGTAAATCCCTAAAATTGCGAAGGAATTGCCTTTATAACTATAAATACACACAACAGAGTACAAGATGGAAGTAAAACACTAAGTAAAACTGTATAATAGAACAGTGCTGAAAGTAAAAGGGGTCAAAAATACAAACCCAACTGTAAAGTACAAGTACGACTAAAAAGGTAAAAATCAGCTGAAAGGTGAAGAGTGTCTATTGGATCGTCCACCATGGGTCCTACCAGAAGGGTTTGTACAGATAGCCTCCACAGCACTCCATGTCCATCTTTCTCCTCCTGGTACAGACTCATCGTATGGTCCACCTCTAGGTACCGTCCTGTCCTGCTACTCTGATCCTCAGTCAACGATGTCCATCGTCTGCAACCAACACAACAAGGTGTAGGCATAGCTCGTGTAGGGGTGAGTATAACGACACCCAGTAGGGACCTCAAGACCACCAAGGTCTCTCAAGATTTAACAATGATAAACCATAGAGTATGAGATCTACAAATATCCCTTACATAGGTATATGCCCATAAATATACCTAAATTATCAGGTAACCCATCTCAATCATGAGGAAAACACAGAAATCGCTGACTCAACTCAAACAAGTATACAACTTATGTAGAGATATAGGGATGATCAGATATAGCCAGTGAATCATCTATGATATTGGACCCACATAGGATCCAAGATTAGTAGTTAGAACTGTCGGACCCACACTGGATCAAAGAATAGTAGTTGGAGCTGTCGGACCAACACATGATCCCGGACCAGTTATTCTGTCGGACCAACACATGACTAAGAACAGAAGTCAAAACTGTCGGACCAACACATGATCCAGGAACAGTCGTCAAAGCTATCAGACCAACACATGATCCAGGAAAAGCTATTTTGTCGGACCAACACAAGATCTAGGAACAAAAGTCAGAACTGTCAGACCAGCACATGATCCAGGAACAGTCGATAGAGTACAGTTAGCCACATGGTTTCCACAAAGAAGTCTTGATTCCAGGAGGTTCCACTGATCAATCCAAGTTTTGATACATCAACTACCCCGAAGTCCCAATTTGATGTATCCAAAAGATCCATCTAGCCATAAGAAACTCAACACGACAGACGGTGCATCAATCAGACGCCCAGTCTAAGAGTTATTGGCATCTCCGTTCTGAGGGCCCGATTGGATGTAGGTTAAATCCAACCCAAAAATACCCCAACTATGTCCAAACCTCAATTTGGGTATTCCAATCGAACTGTCTAGCTCCATTATTTCTGTCACCAAAGACGGTTCGTCAATCGGACACCTGTAGCCCATGGTATGGGCGAAAAGGTGAAAACCGGTCAAACAGGTATGTGTCCCGTCCGGCCCAACCGGACCGCCCCTGCCCGACCCAGGTCTGGACTGGGGTCTGACCTGGTCTGTGGGGACAACGTGTCCCACTGGGATGGCATGGCCCGTGAGGGCGGCCCGACCAACAGTGGTAGCCCGGCCCGCGCTGGGTCTGGCCCAGCGGCCCGTGGGGGTCCACCCATGCCACGTCCAGGGGGGAGGTCGTGCCCCCTGGTTCCCGAATAGATTAGTTGTTCGGGTGGGTGGAACCGGTTCCAGGCTTTAACCGGTGTGTTGGCCGAGCGGCTAGCCGACTCCTCGCGCGGCGCCGGTTGTGGCGCGCCTCTTCCTGCGGCCCGACAGGTCAGGCCGCCGATCTTCCTTGCAGCTGGCCTTGCGTCTTTCGTGGCTGCTCCGCCGTGGCCAGGGGACATGTCCCATTTATCTCCACCGTACGGTGCGGTTGCAGCATGCCTTCTCTGGAGACCCGACGGCTCGGGCCGTCGGCTTTCTTCGCAGACGGGCTTGTGCCGGCAGTCACAGCACCGTCGCGGCCAGGGGCTGTGGATACTCTTTCAGTGGTGCAGTTGCGCTGCCGCCACCATGCGATGACTCTCATCGGTCCCATCCATCGGCGATCTTTTCACAGGTCACCGTAGAAGTTCTGGTGGCCCGTTTCTCATTCCAGTAGAAGCCACGCACTCCACAAGACGTTGCCTTCGATCCAAAAACATCATTTCCAAGAGTCTCTCATCTCATTCTTAGGCCGCGTTCAGCATCGACTTCCAGAGAGAAGGAGGAGGGGTCTGACTGTGTCTGTTTAGCCCGCACCCTCCGCATTAGGGTGATATCATACGGCTTCATTTCATAATAATTGAAGAAAAATTAATACAGTTTAACAAAAGAATATGAATTCCCTACCATAGATTCATTTAAATCAGGAAAGAAGATGAAGAAGTCGAGGACGACATCGTCAGCATTCTTCAAGGATGGATCATCCCCCCTTGTTTCGGTTGGAGATCAAAGGAGAAGTTGTTTATCATAGGCAGAATATGTCCTTCGTTGGGAGGAGCGTTTTTCGTTGGAGAAAACAAGTTTCTCACAAATTCTTCCCTCTTCCTAAGCTCCACCAAAACAAAAAATGAGTCCCTCAAAAAAAATAGATTAATCTTATTATATAATTTTTGGAACACATTTCAAAAAGATTCAAATTAAAGAATTAATTAGGCTATCCCCACTTAATCAATGAGGAGGATGGTGGAACCATTATTTGGAGAGCTCAAGAGGTTTCTCCCCACATAATGGGGAGTTCAAGAGTTTAAGTGGTCACGGGCGGTCCACACCACTTTAACCCCACATAAAGAGGGTTTTTAGACCTCGGGGGGCCCCACCACCATAACCTCTCATGGAAGGTTATGGTGTGTTGGGCACCACCTCCAACCTACTCTTGGAGTTTTTAACCAACTAATAATAAAAATAAAGCTACAAATTTATTTTTATTTAATTTATTCATAAAAACCCAAAAACTATCTTTCATTCTTGATCAACTGTCGTCGAGTTGAAAGTATTCTTAAGAAAATACTGGCACTGCGAGTTCAACGGTGCCCTCAGATTTCAATTCCAAGCACCAGTTCAAAAGTTATAAAATCTCACTCATACGTTTACTGACCATACCTGAACAAAACTATATAAATTGATTCCAAGAACATCGGGGCGCGGAATCATGAGCTGCAAATTTTCACAGGCTCGTAAAATTCCCATGTATTTAAGAAAAAAAATTCCACCGGATTTCTGGGTCTTTACATTCTCTCCACCTCTGGGCTTTACGTCCCCATAAGCTACAAATCAAACTAATGGAACAAGTGGGGGTACTAATCATGCATCTGAGCCTCCCAATCCCATGTGCTCTCCTGGAAGTTCCCGTGCTGAAAACGTACACACACCAGAGGTATCGACTGTCCACAAAGGACCTGCTCCTATTGATCCTCAATCTCCACTGGAACCTCCGTAAAACTAAGCCTGTCATCGATGTCTAGCTCCCAATGGTCGATGATGTGAGAAGGGTCATGAACATATCTCCTCAGTTGGGACGCGCTGAAGACGTCATGCACCCGGTGCAACTGAGGTGGAAGAGATAGGCGGTATGCCACCTCACCTACACTATTGAAGACATATAATGGTCCGAATAATCTTGGAGATAACTTGCAGCCTCAGCCAAATCTCCATAAACCTTGTCTAGGTGAGACCAGTAGAAAGACGTGGTCGCCATTCTAGAACTCCAGAGGTATCTGTCTTCTATCAGTATACAACATCTGCCTACTCTGTGTAGTCTTCATCCGCTCCTGGATGATCTGTACCTTCTCTGTGGTAGCTCGTACCATCTTTGGTCCCACCAGTGCCGACTCCCCTGGGTCAGTCCAGCACAAGGGTGATCTACAAGGTCACCCGTATAACGCCTCGAAAGGTTACATCCCTATGGTGGAGTGATAGTTGTTGTTGTATGAAAACTCCATCAAGGGAAATTGATCCTCCCAACTGTAACTGAAATCATGAACACATGCTCGGAGCATGTCCTCGAGGGTCTATATGATCCACTCAGTCTGACCATCCGTCTGAGGATGTAAGGTGATGCTCAAGCGATGTTGTGTTCCGAAAGCCTCCTGCAACCCCTTCCATAGACAAGAAGTAAATTGTGTGTCATGATCGGAGAAAATCGTCGAAGGTATACCATGTAAACGCACAATCTCCGACACATAAAGGTGTCCCAAGATCTCTACTGAACCCTACTCTCTGATCTGTATGAAGTGGGACGACTTGGTGAGTCGGTCGACAATCACCCAAATCGAGTCGTGACCCCTGGATGTACGTGGTAGACCCATCAAAAAGTCCATGGATATCCCATCCCACTTCTACTCAGGGACCTCTAAAGTCTGAACCAAGCCTATGGGTACCTGGTGCTCTGCCTTCACTTACAGACAAGTGAGGCATCGAGAGAAAAGCTCCGCTACTTCCTTCTTTATACCTGGCCACCAGTGTTGTCGTCAAAGGTCCTGGTACATATTCGCCACTCCTAGATGTAGCACAAGAGGAGATGTTTGGAACTCCCTCAACACTTCTTATTGAAATGACACGGGTACCAAGGTATGTCCTCTGAAGAGGACTATGTGCTCCCCACCTTCAGAAAATCTATCAGGTGCATGTCCTATGGATATCTGAGCACCTTGTGTCTCGCAGTCAACATCTCAATGTTTCACCTCCCTGACTTGATGAAGAAGTGGGGGAGTGACTGTAAGATACTGTATAAAGGCTATTCCATCTCTATCCACAAAGGATATCTGTAAATTATCAAGCAACTTTTTCACCTCGTCTAGCAGCTGCATACCAGATCTCCTGATGAGTGCATCTACAACAACATTCCCCTTCCCAGGAGTATAGACTATCTCGAAGTCATAGTCCTGGAGGAACTCAAGCCAATGTTGATATATTGGGTTCAGGTCCTTCTGAGAGAAGATATACATGATACTCTTGTGATCATAGTATATGGTAAAACGTTCTCCCATAAGATAGTGTTGTCATATCTTCATGAAGAAGACCATTGTTGATAACTCTAGGTCATGTGTATCATAGTTCTTCTCATGCTGTCTCAGGTACTGAGAATCATATCTGATCACTGCTCACTCCTGCATCAGGACACATTCGATTCCGGTCCGTGATGCATCGTAATAATTTACATACCCTATGCCCTCCTCTAGAAGCCCCAAGATGGTGGGTCACTAGTCAGCCTCTTCCTCAGC
The DNA here is from genome assembly GCA_963277665.1 of Viscum album. Lineage (NCBI taxonomy): Eukaryota > Viridiplantae > Streptophyta > Magnoliopsida > Santalales > Viscaceae > Viscum > Viscum album. The sequence continues at coordinate 571,915,806 of OY728161.1, read as the reverse complement.
TCCTGAAAGCTCTGCTGGCATCTCTCTGTCCACAAGAAGGGTTTCCCCTTCTTTGTAAAGGCTGATAGTTGTGCTGCAACTCTAGAAAATTCCGGCACGAACCTTCGGTAATAACCAACCAAACCCAGGAAACTTCGTACCTCCAATACACACTGGGGTTGCTCCCAAGCAAGTACTGGCTCAATATTCACTGGATCGACTGTAACCCCAGCCTCTGAGATGATGTGTCCCATGAAGTGGACCAATTGAATCCAAAACATGCACTTCGAGTGCTTACCATAAATCTAGTTCTCTCGGAGTTTTTTCGGTACTACCCGAAAATGATAGGAATGCTCATCCTCAGTAGTCAAGTAGATCATAATGTCGTTGATAAAAACTACAACAAATAGATCAAGGTATGGCTAGAAGATCATGTTCATGATTCAAATGATCACTGCTAGAGCATTGGATATGCCGAAGGGCATAACCAAGAACTAGTAGTGGTCGTACCGACACCTGAAGGTCGTCTTATGAACATCCTCATTTCGAACTCTGAGATGGTGATAGCCTGATCTGAGGTCTATCTTCAAGAACCACCATTCTCCCTTCAACTGATCAAAGAGGTCGTCGATCCTCGGGAGTGGGTACTTGTTCTTCACAGTCATCTGATTTAGGAGATGGTAGTCAGCACAAAGCCTCAAGATCCCATCCACCTTCATGGCCAACAGAATCGGGGCTTCCTAGGGAGAAACACAGGGCATGATGAATCCCTTCCCCTGTAAGTCCTCCAATTGTACCCACAGTTCACGAAGCTTAGTGCGAGCCATCTGATATGCTGGTGTAGATATTGGTGTCATCACGGGGTACATGTCAATGTATAAGTACACCTTTTTGTAAGTAGGTAGTCCTATAAAATCATCATGGAAAACATCCATGTACTGGTCCACCATTATAGGATAGCTTGGACTCTCCACATCAACTGCTCTGAGGGTAAGGCAGGCCAACTGATGAGTGATCGGTTGCACCCTCCTCTGAGTAAGTCTGTCCAGCACTGCAAAGTCTCCCTTCTCGCCGGTGAAGCTGAACCTTGTCCCATCCATGTGGACACACCGCACTTTGTGCCTTATATAGTTGATCTGAGCATGGACTGTATATAACCAGTCCATACCCAAGATGACATCATAAGGCGTCAACACCACTACTAAGAGATCACATCCAAAGATCTCGCCTCCTAGAGTATGCTACACTGCCAACACCAGTGCGTAATCATCGATTCTGCTCCCGTAAGAGACTCTAGCCATATGGATCGAGCCAACAGCTCTATCAGAATCTCCAAGCTCTGAACGAGGGAAGTGGTAATGAAAGAGTGACTGGAACCTATTTCTATAAGAATTGTTTCTATGGTGGACTTGATATAGATCGTACCTCGAAAAATATATGGAGCGCCGTGATTGTAATCCTCAGCTGCCTGGAACTGAGCTCTCCCCTATCCACCTACTCCCTGTGGTCGGGGTGGACCTCCTGGAAGTGGTGGTGGTAACACCTCATAACGGCATCCACCGCCAGCTGCATGACCAACTCCTCTACCACGTCTGCCTACTCCCTGCAGACCACCTCGATCGAACCTATGCCTCTGCCTCTGCCTGGGAGGTCACTAAACTGTCTGTTGATTGTCAATATGTTGGGTCAGACTGTCATGAGCCATGTGAACCTACCCTCCATAAGAGTAACATTTCCCGCTCCTGGCATGACTGGCTATGTCCCGTGTGCCCCGCACAACTGAACCTGTATCCTGAGGTCGTCCACCGGATGGTCTAGTCCTCTTGGACCTCTGCGGCATTTTCCTACTGCCAGCTGTAGAAGACTCTGCTAAGTGATGCCAGGTGGTAGGTCTCCCTGTTGGTGGCTGCTCAGCAAGGAAACTCTCTACTAAGATGGATTGTTCCAACACCCTCGCCTGTGTCAGGATGCTGAGGGAGATCATCGAAGCTCTGATCTCTCGCCTGATCCCCTACTCCAATGTCTGGGCCCTGAAGAAAGGGTCTCATACCATATATGTGGAGTAGCGCGAGAGGTTGGTAAACCTCACTGAGTATTGTGCCACCATCTTGCTACCTTGTTGTAGATGCAGTAGCTCTTGTATCTGCACCTCACGTAGGGTGGTTGGGAAAAACTCTTCCCGATATAGGCTCTCGAAGTCTGCCTAGAGTAGTGTCACCTCGTCATGAACCTAGAACATTAGGCTCCAAAATCAGCTGGTTGTTTCCTGAAGAAGACTCGTGGAAAAGATCACCATAATATAGACTCATGTCCCTACTAGTCTGAGGACTCTCACCACAGCCTCCATCCAATCCTCAGCTGTATGCGGGTCCATCTCACCCCTGAACTTGGGCAGCCTCTTGTGTTGGAACTCATGCAATGCGCTCAAGTGGCATGCACTCTCTACTGCTGGGGCTAGTGGAATCGGTGGCCCAATGAGTATTGGTACCTCTGGTGCCTCTGCTGTGATAGGGCCCCACACCGAGGCCTCGTCACTCGGTGGGCTGTCATCTCGTACAACTCTCGGAACTCTGGATGGTTGTCTGCGTGGTGGAAACATGAAAAGAAACAGGTGCACCATAGTAAGTAAGTTATACCTGGTGAGTTGACCCAAAGAGATCAAAAAGAAAACTCTTGAAACATACACGCAATCATTGTATTCGTTCAATGAGTCGGAAATCAGAATTCAGGGTCCTGGTGTATGGATATGTCGGTCGCCGCACCAACACTGGACTCCCTAGACTGAAAATCACACTCAGTACTCTTAACACTACTACTTCATAGAATATGAAGATTAGAGTACTAAAATCTGCGATAGAACTAACTCCTATGATACCAATTTGTCATGACCCATCCACCGGGGCACGTGCTATGACTACCTCATGCCCGCCTAACTTAGGCCAGGGGCTGGCGACTAGCACCAAAGGTGTAAATCCCTAAAATTGGGAATACATTTCCATTATAACTGTAAATACACACAATAGAGTACAACATGGAAGTAATACACTAAGTAAAACTCTATAACAGAACAGTGCTGAAAAGTAAAAGGGTCCGGAAAAACAATCCCAACTGTAAAGTACAAGAACAAGTGAAAAGAGACAAAAAAACTAAAAGTTGAAGAGTAGCTCCTGGATCGTCCAACACGGGTCCTACCTAGAGGGTAGGTACAAATATCCTCCACAGCACTCCATGTCTGTCCATCTTCTTCGGGTACCGACTCATCCTAAGGTCCACCTCTGGGTACCATCTAGTCCTGCTACTCTGATCCTTAGGCAACGATGTCCATCGTCTACAACCAACACAACGAGGTGTGGGCATATCCCGTGTAGGGGTGAGTATAACGGTACTCAGTAGGGACCCCAAGACCACCATGGTCTCTAAAAATTCACCAAGGATAAACCACAGAGTATGAGATCAATGGATAGTCATTACTTAGGTATATGCCCATACATATACCTAAGTTATCAAGTAACACATCTCAATCATGAGGAAAACACAGAAGTCACTAACTCAGCTCACACAGGTATACAACTTCTGTAGAGAGATAGAGATGATCAAATATAGACAATAAATCATCTAAGTTGTCAGACCAATGCATGATCTAGGTTCTGCTATTCTATCAAACCAACACAAGATCCAGAAATAGAAGTCAAAACTGTCGGACCAACACATGATCCCAGAACAATCATCAGAGCTGTCGGACTAACACATGATCCAGGAAAAGCTATTATATCCGACCAATAGAAGATATAAAAATAGAAGTTAGAACTGTCGGACCAACACATGATCCAGGAACAGTCGACAGAGTACAGCCAGCCACAGGGTTTCAACAAAGCAGGCTTGATTTCGGGAGTGTCTGATACTCAAGCCAAGTATCGTTACATAAACTGACATGAATTCCCAAGTGGATGTATCCAAAAGATCTGTCTTTACATATGAAACTCAATGTGATAGACGGTTCATCAATCGAACGCTCGGTCTGAGAGTTATTGGCATTTCCCTTCCCGAGGGCCCGGTTGGATTTAGGTTCAATCCAACCTTACCATGCCCCAACTACGTCCAAACCTTAGTTGGGGTATCCCAAAAGAACCATTTCACTCCATGATTTCTGTCTCTATAGATGGTTTGTCAATCGGATACCCATATCCCAAGTTATTGGTGAAAAGGTTAAAACGGGTCAAATAGGTCGGGGTCCAGTCTGGCCCAGTCGGACCGACCCGGCCCGACCCGGGTCCGGACTGGGGTCTGACCTGGTCTGCGGGTCTGGCCTGGTCTGCAGGGACAACCTCACCCATAGGGAGGGCCCGACTTTCGAGGGTGGCCCGGCCCACGCTGGCAGCCCGGCCCGTGCTGGGTTCGGCCCAGTTGCTCGGCGGCCCATGGGGGTCCACCCTAGCAGCGCCCAGGGGGTAGGTCGTACCCCCTGGTTCTCGAATGGCTTAGCAGTTCGGGCGGGTGGAACTGGCGCCAGGCTGGCGCCGGTGTGTCACGAGGGACCCATCGGTGTCCCGCTATTTCCAGCTCACCGAGCGGCCAGCCGACTACTCGTGCGGCTATAATGGTGTTATAATTTAATAGAATAATAGAATGATAAAGGAAATACCATAACATGATAACAATAAATAATATTTTAGGTAATGGTGTTATAATTTCATCATGTTTAAATAAGTTATTTTAGGGTTATAAGAATAAATAAAATGAAAATGCATAGTAATGAATTATAGGTCTTCTTTAGACATCTTTTTGAAATTATAACTAAAAGAATACTATGACTTTTTTATAATAAAAATGTAATTTAGTTCACATATAGTGGTTTTTGAAACGGTTTTTTAATGTATTTCTCAAAAAGGCTCTTTATATGTTAATAGTGGAAGAGAGGGGTGTCTTATTATAAGTACAGGGGGTGACCATTTTGGAAATTTTGAAAAAGAATACAAAATGAAAATGTAATTCCCTTGAATAAAACATCTAAATACATAGGGATTATAATTTATTTTATTATATGTTATTAAAATAGCTATAAAAAAAGATTTAGATATATTTAGTTTTCAAATATACCAATATATTTTGGATTAACCCATATTAAACCCATTTTATCCATATGTTTAGTAATTAACTAGTTCTATAACTTCTATTTACTTTAATAAAAAATTTAATTAATGTTAAAATATATTATTAATAATAATTCTTAGAATTATTAAATCCATTTTACCAAATTAAATTCATTTAAGTTGCAAATATTTAATTTAAATGTAATGTCTCATGTGTAATGAAAATTTGGTTTTCCAATGAAAGATTTTTATTAATTTCAAATGTTTTTTATAAACAAATTAATTATTAAAATTATTAAAATAACTATATCTGGATTAATAATAATATATTTTAACAAATATTACTTTTATTACAATTTAAAAAAATATAAACTATCTAAATGATTTAAAACTGATTTTTTTTCAATAAGATTCTATATTTTTCACTATTAATAAAAAATATTATATTAATAAATCTATAAAAAATTAACTCTAAGATAATTTTTACATGTAAATTTAAAAAAAAGATTATATATTCTAATTCATGTTATAAAAATCTCAAAAAATAATTTTAATACAAGTCTGCAAAATATGAAGATACATCACTTTTGAAAATTACTGAATTTAAGACTAAGACCATATTTATTATTATCCCATTAATAGATTAATAAAAAGGGAAATGATAAAAAAAATTGATAATATATATATATATATGTATATATGTATATATATATTTACATATGTGTGTATATATATATTATTAAAATAATTCATTATTAGACATTCATTTAATTTTTTATAATACACCTTGCATACATAAAAATAGTTTTTAATAGAAACATTTATTTTATTTTAAACTAATTTTTATTATCAGTTATAATATATTTATAAAAATTTAATTTATTTTATACATTTCTAAACCATATACATTTCATAGGGTGTAATAATAATCATAGATCATGGAATATGATCTATAAACATATGATCTAAAAAAGAATAACATATTCAATATCTTAATAATTTTAAATTATAAGTCAATAATCTTGAAAGTTAGTGGAATAAAATATGATTTGTTAAGGTATAATAATATTAAATAATTATATATATATATATAAATGATTAATAATGACGAAAACTATTATATATAGTATTTGGTTTACTCACCAGTTTTGTAGACACAATAGATTAGGTTTACTCGCTAGCCCCAATAATATAGTGGATTAAGCTTACCCCCCTATGAAATAAACATAGTTATATCATGAAATGTAATTATTTACACAATGAATTTTAGAGTTCTATGATTCTTGGATAAAATTACACATAATTTTATAATTACACATATTTATGGAAAATGATATGAAAAAATAATAAATCCATTAAAATCATATAATTATTAACCCATGGTAGTAAAATTGAATCTATTCAAATAACATCACAATCTCGAAAATCATTCTATAATTTTATTTGTAATTTAGTGGGTATTCACATCATATAAGAATATGGGGTATATGGTTATGCTTATCAATTTCCTCTTTCATTTAAAAATATTACTTTCTAGGATATTTCCCTTCAATAAGAATAAGGATGTATATGTTAATTAATTTGATATTAAACTTTAAAAAATGTTATTATTATTCAGATTTTATGATAAGACAAAGGTAAAAATTGATCAATCCACTAGAAATAATTAAATTCCATAATACCATGTATAAATTTAATTTAGAAAATGAATAAAATGGTTTTTTAAAATATATAATATTATGAAATATATATTTACCAAAAAAGTAATAATCATTTTATGAAATTTGTAATGGTTTTGACATAGATGAAAATAATTTTATTTAAAAAAATTCAAATGACTTGATAAAAATATACTTTAGTTGGAAATTTTTTTAAACAAGTATAAATAAATAAATTATTCATTCAAAGACATAAATATCTAATTATTTTTTAATATAATATATTTTTAATATGGACTATTTTTAGATAATAGAAATAATTTCATTGACAAATAGATTTTTATGAGAAATATAAAAATATTTATTGATTTTTTCATAATATTTTTAATTTTTAATAAAATATATTTTTAATAAAATTAATGTAATATATTGGGAAATTAAATTAAATAATAAATAAGATAAAAATATAAAAAACCCTAAGGAAAAGAACATCTATATGGAATAAAATGATGTTGGACCCAGTGATAAGATGAAATAATATCCAAGAGGGGGTGAATTGGAAATATTAAAATAAATTTAAAACTAGATCATAGTTTTATATTAAAAGATCTGAAAATAAAATAAATAGGAACCACATATTATTATAGATTTTTGGATAAAAATAATAATTAACTAATATTAAATAATCTAATATATTGTGAGAGATATCACCCAATATAATTAATTATTTCATTTTTAATGTGACACCATAACCCTTTTAATAATTCATTTTTTACCCATGGTGGCACAAACCAAGATGAAATCCCTGTGATCAAATGGTTCCTTAACCCAGTAACTATTACTTTTAAAAACCTGAAGCCATAACTAATAATATACCTTTTAATTTTGTGGTATAAGCTAAACCATACTTTTTAATAGTCTATGGAATAACTAAATACCCATCCTTTGGTCATTGTTAAAGAACATGAATTTACTATCAATTTTCACACATAGTGGAAACACCCAAAGCTGATGTTTTTTTTGGATTGAAATCCCACAATCCTAATATTTAATTTGTTTTAAAACAAAATAAAATTATATGAAAATAAGAATAAAATAAATTAAAAATATAGAACCACATGAAAAATTCTAGATCAGGGTGTGGTGGAATCGATGTTCTATCCAACAACATATTGTCAAATATCTAAACTTTAGTTAAAATGAGTTGCTCATCTCCCAAGTATGTAGCACTTGTATGGATCAAGAATATACCCAACCAAATATATGTCAATCTAGATTGGTATAACTCCTTATACTAAGTTATTCTTTGCATAACAGTTTCATTGCATGAAGCCCATTTTAGTACATCCATCCCAAAATAGAATCATATTTTTCACTGAATGTGGATGATAGCCATACTCATGTGGGTTACGATAAAATATATAATATTATAATCATGTTTCGTAGAGAGAATATGTTATAATAATTAACATATCAGGGAATATTAACTTTAATCAATGATAAATTCTTATGGAAAACTCATATAAATTATGTAAGAAAAAATGTTTAAATTCAAACCACAATAAATTTTGAATTTTTTTATCAATAAAAAATAATGATATTTTAACCAACATGATTATCATTAAATATTTCATGAAATTATATCAATTGAATTTCTTTATAATCCATATAATTAATATGTAATTAATAAATCATTAGGTATATGAAAACATGACCAATTAACATGATATAAATCAAATGATAAAAATAGAAGTGGAATTATTAATAGGGAAACTAAGAAAGTTTTCCATTTTAGTCATGGGAGGTTACTCATGGTAATTCAGTGCATGAAATCTCTTTTCATTAACACATATTAAATTGTATTTAATTTTCATTCACTCATATATGACCTGTAGCAAGTTGAATCTAATGTATGTTCTAATGAATAAAGCACACAATCGTCTCAATTTTTTATTCAATCAACCCACTTCTGTCATGAACCAAATCTGCTCTCCATTAAAACTAGCACCCAACCCAGCCCATGGAAAGGCCCTAATTTTATTCCCTATCCCCACATGATAGAAAATGTTCTCGAGTATCATGTATTATTGGTTATGAACAATTTACTTGTGTTTAGAATCATTTTACAACAAAAAAATCCATAAGCGAAATCAGAAAACTTATGCAAACCATGTCTTAAATAAAATCCAAAATAGAACACTTATGTTTAAACATGAAAAAATAGTTCCAATGATACATAAATTTATCTGAAAAAATATATCAAGAGACTCCACACAACAAGGTGTTATAACCCACAAGTTTTCTCTACAACACCTCTTCAAGTGAAGAAACTAGCAACCCAAACGAACATTACCCAATGCCTAAACTTTACTTGAATCAAACATGATCAATTATACATACACACAAGTGGTGAAGTAGGGTGTGATACGAATACCAATAGGATACCACCCAATGGATTCCAAATATTATGAAATACTAGATGAAGATCATTCATGTTTTTGATAAACAAGAAATTGTTGCAATAAATTCTAATGAATTAATCTATTAAATGTAAACCATTTTCTAGAGGAAATTTCAAATAGTGAACACATTTAATTAAAAAGTTTATGGTACTGAATTTTTTCATGCAAAGAAACTCTATTTCAATGATAGATTCAAAATATCCAATGATCACTAATCACCTGAACATCCCAAGAAAATCGTTAGATTTGGTCCCCATGTACCTCGTATCTCGGTGTAATGTAACCATAGTAATATCTGTTCCCATGCACTATCCACTAGTATGGAGCATACCCATAAACTCGTGGTCCCTAATCATTATTAATATAGTTTTGTTAGTTTTCTCAATGTCCAACTTTGTTTGTGAAACAAGGATGAAACTCCTCTGTATCACTAGCTTACTCGTACACGTTCGCCCACAAAGATACCCAGGTTTCCACCCTTGTGCTCAAACAATTTCAATATGTTTAGAAAACCCAAATTCATATAAAATTCCCATTTATGTTCATACAAAATGAAAATAGTATATGCACATGTTTTTCACCATTTAAACAACTTAATAAACAATGAAATATTTTCATAAAATAGCTTCGAGGTATACCACCAAACATTTCACATGAAATATATTTACAATACCACACTGAAAACTAATTGAACAAAATTATTACCCAAAAATAGAATTTTCTAAATAAGTTTTTTAATAAAACCATTTCATGTTTAATAAAACATCCCAAACTGGTATAGCAAAAATGGACATGTAAAACGCCCATTTTCACACAAAATTTTCACTTAAAAATCAATTTCTCAACAAATGAAACCAAAAAAATTATTATAGTAAGAAAATGAATTATGATTATTCTAAATATATATATCAAGAATTTATAACTAATATATTAGTTCCTACAAATGTAACCACCTACCCCAACTATCAAAAACCTCAAATCCTAATGCGAATGTTCAAACGCACCTCGGCCGCACCTCAAAGAAGTTAAATCCAACCTAAAACCAAGATATTAGATCAAGAAACCAAAGATAATATACTATTTTAGAATACACAAATTATTTACAATATGATCTTCAATATTTATGGATGAAACCCTAAGGAAATGGGAGAAACCAAAAGAAAATGCGAGTAACATGAGAGGAAACTCACCTAATTGAGAAACATTGAAGAAATCTCCCCAAATACATCAGTAGATGAATCACCAAAAAGAAAAAAATGAATGTCATGTTTTAATAAGGATTATATGGTCATGTAGGAACTGAAATAGGGGAATACAGTGAAAATGAAGGAGTTATGAAGGAAACAAATTTCCTCTTCAAATATAGATGATTTGACAATTATAGAGTATATTTTCCCAAATACGCAATGATGATGAAATCCAAATAGGGATAAAAAAACATGGGGGTTAGACTAGGTTTTTTGGGCTCATGTGAGAGGTGGAATCACCGAGAATGAGTAAAAAATGAATAAAATATTAAAAAAAAATGGAAATGAGTTTACCGTTTTTCCCAATTCCTAAATTAATCACCCAAATAATTAAATATATTTATTTTATAAGGAGTCCAAATAGCTATGGTGGTATTAATATGTCATCTAAGGGAATGTACGAATTGGAATGGTTGAAAAATTTTCAAAAACAAAGAAGTTATTATAGAAACAAAATTTGCTTTCAAATCTGGAAATGCACTCACGATTTGGACCAATTCATAAATGCCCTCACAATCCTGTAAAAATTCATGGGAATCCCCCAAAATAAGTAAAAAATGGAAATTAGGTGAAATTTATCTTTCAAATAATTCATTTATGTGACAAATTTACCCCCCATGAATGACTTTCGTCCTCAGAAAGTTAACCCAAAGTTATATAAGAAAATAAGATTGTGTACTCTTCCTCAACCCACGTCTTTGTATCCCATGTCTCGTGTGTATCATTCCCATGATTCCCAAGAATCTAAAATAGTGGAATCGACTTTCCCTAAAGATCCTTCTCTTTTGAGTCAACTATTCTCAATGGCTACTCAAAAACTGATAAATCAGGTTATATCACCAGTTCTTCCCAATTCAGCATGTGGGAGGGATCTGGGTTGTACTTTTTTAATTGGGAGATGTAGAATACATCATTAATGGATGTAAAATATGAAGGCATGACCAAATTGTATGCCACCCTACCAATACACTATGTGATCTCAAATGAACCAACATACCCTGGCATCAGCTTCCCTTTCTTTCCCAATCAACTATGGCCCAAAGGAGGGGGGTATTTCAAGAAAACCCTATCACCCATAGAAAAATATAGGTCTCGACGCCTCTGTTCGGCATAAGATTTATAGTGACTCTGAGTAGTTAAAAAGTACGGCCTGATCTACTTGACCTTCTCAGATGCCTCCTACATAAGGCATAGCCCGAACAGTGATGTCTCACCTACCTGAACCCAGCATAGGGCGGACTGACAAGGATGACCATAGAGAGCCTCAAAAGGATCAATTCGAATCGAGGATTGGTAACTTTTATTATAGAAAAATTAAACCAATACCAAATGGTTATCCCATGTACCTTCAAGGTCCAAAAAATATTCACGTAGCATTTCCTCTAGGATCTGATAATCCCGTTCTGTCTGACCATCTTTTTTAGGATTGTAAGTCGTGCTCATCGTAATCGGAATCCCTAAGGCCTTATGAAGGATTTCAAAAAACCATGAAGTGGTATGGGGTTCTATATCTAAGCTAACTACTGATGGTACAACATGAAACCTTACTTACTCCTGTAGATAAAAATAACCCAACTGATCCACTTTATCAATAACTTCAAACGAAATGAAGTGGGCAGCTTTGGTCATATGATCAATCAACACCCAAACTACATTCTTACCTAGAGGTGAATGAGGTAAGCCAATAATGATGTCCATGGTGACCTTTTCCAACTTCCAGGTCAGAATAGCTAATGGCTGGAGAAACCTAGAGGCCCTTTGGTGTTTCGCATTCACCTACTGACATGTGTAGCATCTCGACACAAAGTCAGCTATGTCACATCTCATACCTAAACACTAGAAAAGTATTTGGAAATCATAATACATCTTGGAGGAAACTGGATAGAAATCCCACCATGAATATTGGCTATCCTGCTTCACCACTATCCATAGAGATGACGACACTACTGAATGTCTATTGAAGTATAAGATGCCATCGATAGAAGATGACCAATCAGAAGACTTCTCCCGACCATGAAAAAACATCCTTGACCACTGACAGATATCTTCACAGTTCTTTTCTCACTGAATAAAATCTATGAGAGAAGGATTAAATTGAAGTCTCTCAAAGAAAACACATCCAGTATTTTCCTTGGTCTCTAACTGTATCTGAGCAATGAGCCCCATTATAGTCTACACATCACTGGACTTCCTCAGGGATTACACTGGTACTTTTCTACTAAATGCATCTGCCACCACATTACCCATTTCTAGGGTATAGACAATGTCAATTTCAAACCCATTCAATTATCCAATCTAGAAACACTGCCTCATATTGATATCAATTAGATAGAAGATGTAGGCCAAACTTTTGTGATTACAATAAACTATGAAATTCTTTCCAAAGAGGTAGTGACACCGTATTTTCAAATTAATCATCGAAACTTATATCTATAAGTCTTGGATTAGGTAATTATTTTTGTGTGGTGAGAGTTGGTAAGAACCCTACACCACCACATGATCATACTTTATATGAACAAAACAAATACCCATGCCTAAAGTGTCACAATACACCACATCACCCTTTCCAATTTTTGGAAAGATCAACACAGGGGGTGATACTCAAAAACCACTTCAACTCCTCGAAGGATGACTGACATTTTGGGCCCCAAAAAAACTTCACCCCTTTCTAGGTGAGAATGGTCATGGGAGAAGCCAATAGAGATAAATCCCAAACAAACCGCCTGTAGTAACCAGTGAGGCCAAGGAAACTATTGATCTCAAACAAATTCTTTAGATTCTCCCATGACATTGCCACATTTATTTTATCGGGTTCTATTGAAATCCACTTCTCTGCGATAACATGCCCCATATACTTCAACTCCATGATCCATAAAGTGCACTTGGATAGCTTTTCATAATGGTGGTGATCTCGCAATGTTCCCAGCATGATCCAAAAATGATGATGATTCTCTACATCAGATCCAGTGTAAACCTATATTTCATCCATGAATACCAAAAATAATGAGCTGAGATATTGGTGGAACACGCTATTCATGAGTTCCATAAAGACCTCTAGAGCATGGGTAAATCTGAAGGGCATGACCATGTATTCAAAGTGGTCATACCTTCATTTGAAGGCTGAATTCATTATATCTGCCTCTTTCAAACTGAATTAATGGTAACTTGAACGGAAAAATATTTTAAAAACCCACTATTAACCCTTCAACTAATCAAACATGTCATCTATTCATGGAAAAGGATATTTTTTCTTGATGGTAACCCTGTTTAGATTCCAATAATCAATAAAGAACTAGAGGGACCCATCGGTTCTCTTCACAAAGAGACCAGGAGCAGCCCAAGGAGGTATAATTGACCGAATGAATCCTTTGGATTTGAAACCATCCAGCTGAATCCTTAATTCCATCAATTCAGTGGTGGCCATATGATAAGAGGGAATAGATATCATTTGTGTTCTTGGTGCCAAATGGATCGATAACTCCACGTCCTTCTCTGAAGTTAACCCTGAAAAATCATCTGGGAATACCACCGAGATCTCATCCACTATAAAAGGTCACCCACATTCAAGGGAAAAAATTTCATCCATAATATTGAGAAATGATAATTGGTAGATATTATTCCCCATATCATGGTCCCGCACGACCCGATTAGGGATCCCATTCCCCTAGAAAACCTGTATACTTCTGTCATGTTCCGTGAAACTCACCCACCACCTATAGAAATTAATGTGCACCTGAATGTGTTCCATCCCATCCATGCCAAGTATCACATCAAATATATCAATATCTAATACTAGTAGGTCCCACTCTATCTCAACCCTGACACAAAAATCGCACACTATAGACACCTAAGACCCTGCTCCTCTTTCATTCCTAGCGGCGTCACCAACTCCATCGCAAAAGAAAAAATCTAAGTTCAAAAATTCAACAAGTTCCCAAAATAGGTAGAGATAAATGAAAAAGAGGAACCAGTATAAATAAGTGCAGAATCTATAGAAAATGCAATCAAAATTGTACCTTAAACAGTCGAGGGTCCCTCCTTTGATCCTGCTAGTTCCTGACCCACCTCATGAAGATTCCTGGTCTCTTCCTGATAAATAAAACTAGTTCATTGCTATTCCCTAAAATAGATCTTCCCAAAGGATGACCCCAAATGGAATCCATGACTACCAAACTAATATCCCCCTATCCTTGATAGCTATGACAGATCAGGAAATCCCCTAGAAGACACTGATCCCACTCCATATTGGAGTGGAGGTGTCATCCTGCAAAATCACTACAAGTGTGCCATACCACCACACTAATAAAAAATATTTACAGGAAAATTTCATGATGGTCGGATGTTCCTTGGCCTCCCACAATTGTATAACACGACATACCTCGCATTATAATCCACTGAAGAAAATTTAATGGATGGTTGGAATGAGCTACCACCCACCTTCTTTCCCTGTGCCTCCAGCTTCCTTTTATTCTCAGAAGAGATTCCACTACCCATACCTGATATCTTTCCAAAGAAACTATCCCTCCCTTATCCGTCGATATCCACAAAAAAAATCCTGGTCAGCCACCTCTTAATACATTGTTGGCTTGAATAGGAAGTCTTGGGAATCGATCTCTAGCCGAAGACACTTCATGAACTTGCGGGACTTCTTCTGGTCATTAGAGACCATACATAGAGCATATCGAACCAACTCAGAAAAAAATTTGGCATAATCCATCATAGAAAGATCCCCCAAAACAAACTCTATAAACTCTCGTGATCGAGCATATACGAAAATATTAGGGCAGTATTGGTTGTTAAAGGTTTCCTTGAAGTCCTTCATGCTCATTTGCTTGTGCTTCCTAGCTTGAAGAGATAATTACCAAAACCTTCAGCTATAACCCTCTAACAGGAAAGAGGAACATTTCACCATGACCTTCTCAGGTGTTTTTAATAACTCAAACAAGCACTCGATCTTTTCGAGCCACTCCTCCACTTCATTGGTTTATGTGAAACCTTGAAACGTTGGAGGGTTGTTTTTCAGAAACACATGGGATTTTCCTTTCTATAACTGGTCTCATTGTCCCAAACCAGAGTTGGAATCGGATATATTCCATTTCCAAGAGCTTGGAGAGCCTGAACAATAGCCTCTACTAGCCTTTAATCATGTAGTGAGAAAGAACTCTCTTTGTCTTCATCACATGGGTGTATGGGAGATTTCTGAGGAGGCATGTTGATACAAAAGATAGTAGTCACAAGATCAAAAATAAGTACAAAAATTATGAAAATTTCATCTATATAATCATATATAAATAATCCAAACACATTACAATAATAAAATATAAAACTACATCAACCCTACCGAATATCAACATGATGTCTGTAGCTCATGTGTCTCACCTGGATGTGGATCCAAACAAAAAATCCCTACATACCATGGTGACTTGAGGTCTATCAAGATTGGTACTTGCCATGTACCCTACTTGATACCAAAATTGTAAGCCCTAAAAGTCCTATTTTCTGTCTAGCCTGACTCATCCCAAAATAATAATATAACCCAAAAACATTAACCTTCCTCTAATACCATTTTGTGATGAACCGAATTGGGTCTCCATTAAAACCGACACCCAACATGACCCATGGATAGATCTAAAGTGCATTAATTATCACCATAGATTTGAGAAAGTTCCCATTTTTCATGTATTATGTATTGTGAATGATTTACCTGAGTTTATAATCATTTAAAAATAAAAAATAATCAATAAACCAAATCTCAAAGCATAAGCTAAACATGCCTTAAATAAAATCCAAAACTGAACACCTAGGTTTAAACCTGACACAATAGGTCCAAATATAAATAAATTTATCAGAAACAAATCCCAAGGGACTCCAGATGAAATGGGATTATAACCCACAAGTTGTCTCTACAACAACACAATAAGGGATGAAAGTAGAAACTCGAACCGCCATCACCCATGGCCATGCCATTATCTTCATCAAACATGATCATGTCTACTTACCCAAAAGGGTTCTATGTAGTGTGTGATACAAATAACAATAGTATTCCACCCAATGGATTCTATATAATAAGAAATACAAGGTTAAAAGTAGGTAATTTTTTATAAATAAGAAATGGTGGTAATAAATTCTAAAGAATGAATCTTTTAAATGTAAAAAATTTTCAAAGGGAAATTTCAAAGATTGAACACATTTAATTATAACAAGTAAGATACTAAATTGTTTCATTCAAACACAGTCTATTTCAATGATAAGTAAAAACTAACCAATGAGGACTAATCTCGGGAACACCCATATACAATAGTTAGTTTCAGGCCCCATGTACCTCGTATCTCGGTGTAAATAAACCATAGTAATATATGTTCCAATTCCTGAGACACTAGTAGGGAACATACACATAACCTAGGGGTCCCCAATAATCATCAATATTATTCTGTTATTTTTTTCAATTTACACCTTTCTATGTGAAATAGGGATAAAACCTCTCTAGATCACTAGTGTACTAGTACATGTCCTCACCCCTATATACTGGGGTTTCTCCCATTGTGATCAAAAAATTAAAACATGTTTCTAACAACCACATGCAAATAAAAACCCAATTTTTTGTCATACACACTCAAAAAAGTATCTACACATGATTTTCACCATTTACACAACATAATATAAAATGAAATGTTTTCATAAAACATTTTCAAGGTTTACCACCAATAATTTCACATGAAAAATATTTAAAATCCATCTTTTTAAATAAATTTCACAACAATAGTACATAAAAATATAAATTTTATCCCTAAAAATTTTAAATACAACCATTAAATGTGTTTTCAAAAAGCTCCAATTGGTATTACATTATATAGACTTGTAAAACTCCCATTTTCACACAAAATTGGCTCTTAAAAATAAATTGCTTATCAAATGCCACCAAAACCAATTTTCAAAGCATTTAAAATGAATTTGGATAATTCTAAAAATAGAAATCAAGAATGGATAACTCAAATATTAGTGATTAAACCTGGTATCACTACCACAAGTATCAAATCCCTCAAAACCTTGTGCAAAAGTTCAACCGCACCACCGTCGCACCAAAATGAAGTTAATTCCTACCAAAAACCACATTATCAGACCATAAACCCCAAGATGAAACACTAGTTTTGAGGAACTAAATTTATTAAAATTGTGACATCAATAAAAATGGAAGAAATCATAAGGAAATGGAAGAAACCCTATGTAAATGGGAGTAACCTAAGAGGAAACTCACATAATTGAGAAATTTTGAATAAATCTCCATAAATAAGCTAGTAGATGAATCTAAAAATAGAAATAAATGAATGTGAGATTATAATAATGGTGATAAGGTCATGCATGAAAATAAATTATAGAAAATGAGTAAAAAATGAAGGTGTTATAAAGTAAATATATTAACTCTTCAAATATGGATGATTTGATAAAGCTGGAGCAGTTTTCCCCTAATACGTGATGAAGATGAGCTCCATAGAGAGATAAGAATACTAGGCTGTTCTCCCAGTTTCATTGTGCTCTAGTGAGAGTTGAAATAACCAAAATAGAGTAAAAAATTTCTATGATATTAACGAATTAAATAAATTAAAAAAAGGAAATGAGTTTATGGGTTGGTAAAATTCCTAAATAAACCACCCAAATCCAAACATATAATGAGTTATTAAGGGGTAAAAATGGTTATGTTTGATTGAATAGGTATGGGGTGGCCAATTAGGAATTGAAATTTATGAGAATTGTTTAAAAAGAATGGATTTTTAAAGAAAACAATTGTTTTCAAATCTAGAAATGAGCTCACGATTTGGCTGAAATCTTAAAAACTCAATGTTTCATCTAAAAATTCATGGGAAACCCCCCTAACAAATAATAAATGGAAATTAAATGAAAAATTACACTAAAATAATTCAATTATGTGACAAATTTTGTTTATCTGGTCACTTCATTTTTTTCATGGCATCAACTCACATTAGTTCATATAGTCACATAATTTTAGGACACTTGATTTTTTGAAATTTTCACTCAGGGACACTTAAGTCAAGGTCACTTATGGACATTATAATTACCTCAACATTAATTTTTTCATGGAGATATTCAATATTTTCATAGTTTTTTATAATTACACAAGTAATTAAAATTTCCAAAAGAAGATCCCCCATTTTGAGATTATCATAATGATATACTGTTAGTAGAAAATGCTCTCTTTTAACTGATAATAGTCCTCCCCTTCATTATTTTACATTATTTTACATTTCTATTAGTTTATATTAAAACATTAACTCCCAAAAAATTTATTATTTCTTGGAATGTGGAAATATATTATATTTTTAGAAACTTTTATGGAGAAAAATTGACATTAAAATGAATATAAAAATTCTATAAAACATTTTGGAACATGAATATTTCAAAATAAAATCTGTCGTGGAGACACTACAAAGACATCCATCATTATTAAATTGAATTGTATTAAATGAGATTATTTTAATATTTTTTTTGTGAAAATAAATTATATAAATATTATTGATTTAAACTTTTTTTCAAAATAATAGTTAAAAAAATTATACATTAACTATTATATATTATAAAAATATAAAAAATAATAAAATAACAAAATTTTTTATAGATATTAAAAATAGTGAACTGAAAATATATATATTTTACTACATATATGAGGTAAATATTAATAAATTAATATATATTCAAACATAAATTCCCCCTATGTTCATTCTAGAAAAAATTATACATTTATCCTACAATGTTCAAACATAATTTTCTAAAACATAGTAAATTTAAGGAGCTTAATATAGATATCATCAAATAAATTTTATATTAAAAGAGATTATACATTTACAATACCATTTTGATCACGATCCCTAAGAAATTGTTATTTAAAATAAATAAACATATTACTAGAGTTTTGTAAATGATTTATGGCACTTAAAATAGAAAAATTATTTCAAGATAATATAGTACTATTATCAAAATAAAAACCAAAATACGAATGTGTCTAATTATTCCATAATTATTGTTCATAGAAATTTGAAAAAACTATTTATTAAGATTCAATAGTTTGAATATAAACAAAAAAAATTCTTTGGAGACCATGAAAATAATGATTTAACAATTAATTTAGACATACTTGATGTGATTTTTTATGTAATTTCATCCAAAAAATCATATTCTAAATATATTTTCAAATAAAAATTTGTTCTCATAGTATAATAAAATCAAAAATCCAAATATACATTAACATATCTAATAATTCACTCATTAGAATTAATGTTACTTTCCATAAGGTTACTTTTAATTAAAGAACACATGAAAAAAAATTAAATATTTTCTAGAAGTAGTTAAGAATAAAAAATATCCAATGATGCCTCTATAGATTTAAAATATATGTATTTTCATCATTAATCTAAATATAATTGAAATTTAGTACTTATTGGGTTGTTTTCTATACTAATATTAGTTAAACTAAATCTATTTATTATATCTTTATAATAGATGTATTGGTTAAAAAACCATAATTCTTTTGAGATAAAATCATACCATTATCAAATACCAATTTTCCCATAATACTCAAATTGAATTTAGAAGTTCTTATTTAAAAAAATTCATTATAATGATTTTTTTAAAATGATGAAAAAATAATGAAATCAATATTAATTTTCCAAATCAGGATGTCATTAAAAATTTTCTTACTAAATTATATAGTATTATCCTTTCCCTTTTAAATTTTAATTAATCAAATACTACATAATCCATCATACCGTGATGGTGGAGGGAGTTCCAAACCATATAAATCCACTGAATGTTTGAAACCATGATCATGATTCTTTTAATTTTACAAACCAATGGGATTTATAACATACATTACTTAACAAATATGACCTTTTAGAAAGGATATTTTGAAATTCATTTGAAAAAAAATTGAATCCATGAAAAAATAATAAGCTAATAATATTATAATAAAATATAATTTCTAAATATGTGGATAGAATTATTCTAATTCAATAATTTATTCCTTATAATATCATTTAGAAACTAATCCAGAATTATTTTTATTTATATGTAGAAATTCATTAATTTTTTTCTAATGGTCCATTTTATTTTAATAACATGAAATCATTTGGTGTGATATATGAATTTCACACATTATTTATTGCAAATTGATTTTACTTCCCTTTCCCATCCATTATCCAATTTGAATTATTATATATATAATTGATTTCTATGTATAAAATCATAATTAAAATCATCATATAAAAAAATTAACAATATATTTCAATTATTAACATTTGACTCATAATTGAATCACATCATCTATAGGATGATCTTTATCAGTCTTCCAAGATTATCCTTCAATGTTATTATATTGAGAAGAAATATTCTCGTAT
The DNA here is from genome assembly GCA_963277665.1 of Viscum album. Taxonomy (NCBI): domain Eukaryota; kingdom Viridiplantae; phylum Streptophyta; class Magnoliopsida; order Santalales; family Viscaceae; genus Viscum; species Viscum album. The sequence goes on along the minus strand of OY728161.1, from coordinate 571,894,964 downwards.
TCAATATATTTCTTATTATCTTGATATTATTTTTCATTAAAATTAAAAACTATAAATACATCCTCTTGATTATCAAAATAATCATCCATTTTATTCAATGATTACACATCCAACATAACAAGAATTCATAATTAAACATAAATGATTATTATATTGTAAAAATTATATTTATTAATTTCTTTTAAGTATCTAAATAGTATGCCTTTAAAAGATTTTCAATCAAATTTATCAAAATCATATTTATTATCGGGTTTACACCCAATGTCTCTAAAATTTCAATTTTTCTTATCCCCTTCAAAAAGTAAGGAAGTTTCTTTTGAAACAATTTTACTAAGATAACTCCTTTGGTAACATGACAAGAATATATTAATAGCTTTGGTACAGTAATATTTATGAAAATTAAAGTCATTTTACAATGTCTTTTCCATTTGTTTAATAGATATATTTATTAAATATTATTTCCTAATTTTTGTGGTGTTCTAGGAGAATTAATGTAGTGAATGTACCAACATTCATTAAAAATGTATATAAATTGTTTATTTTGGAATCACCACAATGATGGATACAAATTAATTTACATAATCATCCTTTATCATTTTCATGCAACATCCAAAAAATTATAAACATAGATAATGTTTCAAATTTTATTGTATGGAAATAAAATAATCTATATATAGTAAAATAATCAGTAATGATAAAATGATATATATTACTACCCTTTCTAGTAATCTTTATAGGAAATAATAATTATAAATTAATATGATCATGAATCATTATGGTTTATTACTTCTTAAATTTATTTGAATCTACATTTGGTGTGTTTACCTTTCATGTATGATTTGAAAATCAATTTCATGTTCTTTTTATGTCCATATAACCACAATACTATTTGGTTCTTGGATATTTGTCACCTCAACCTAAAATTATCTTGTAACTACCTCCATTCATATTTCTTGATAATCTACGGTCTATGAACCAAAAATCCTTTATTGTGTTTCCAGGATTCTTTTCCTACAGAAAATGACTTAGTGATTTTTTATTACCCATTACAATTATCGTAATAAGATATTATCATATAAATTCATAAGATTTCATATTGAATTTCAAAACTTGTTTATATTAAACAAATAAATTAAATTTTAATAAATGAAATTTATGGTTTTTATAATTGGCTATGTCAATCTCAATGAAAATCATTTTCACAATGACCATTAATTTCAAATTTACAAAATCTAGTAGTAGATTTAATTACATTAGTGATATTGAAAAATAGGTTATTATACATTATGTGTAAATTGAAATCATAAATAATTCAATATATTATTTCTTCATTTTATTGAAATACACCACATAATCAATGTTCTCTTCACATTAGGAAGAAGTGGACAAATTTTATTTCAAACAATCAATTAATTTTATGATTTGTTCAATCCATTTAGTATAAAATCAAAATTTCTTACATCAATGTCATAGAATATTGACATGAAATTAATTTTTCCCTTTAACTATTCATTTTTTGAAAAAATATTTTTGTATTTTCATAAGATGCCTCCAAATCTAGATATTTAGTTATTAATAATTCCTAGATAAATTTCATTAGTCCAATTTTCCTTTAGAAAATCATTATGTTGTCTCCTAATGTTCATATATAAACTACTTATATTTTTAATATAATGTTGAAGTATTTATACCTCTTTAATAAAGACATTAATAATTGGTTTTTTCTGGATCATATTTAGTTTAGTAATAATATATCCAGTCACTTATTTGATTTGATGAAGCTATTATGCAAAACTTTTCTGTATTCATTTTTTAAATCTTCATCGGATGATGAATCCCCAAACAAACTATATCCAACTGTGAATTATTTCTTGTATTTAGTATTTTATTTTAACTTATTTTTTTAAATAATTAGTCATGGGAAAACATTCTTGACATTCTAATTTTTTATTCACACATTGATGGAACCAGAAAACTCATCAAAAAAATATTTCAAATTATTAAATACATGATCTAAGGGCATAGAGTATTTCTCAATCTTTGATTTTACTGGTTTTAGATCTTGAATAGAGTTATAGATTAGGAGTTACGAACATTCAAAGTAGGGAAGGATATCTAGATCATGAAGCCTACTCATAAAGCTTCTTCTGTGATTGTGATTCATAGGAACTTCACTTGATACTTCGTGAGCACCGCGATGGTCAGGAAGGTAGACTCTATGACTAAAAGAATAATGAGGGAACATGACTGGAGACACTGTGAGCACTGAAAAGGTCGTGACTGTATCCTTCGTGATTATGAGAAACATGAAGGATCTCTCTCTGGTTGTGGAGCACGACGTACTTTGTAGTGTCATTTTCACTTTGCGGCATGAATTTATTCTCTACGGCGTGCTCTTCTGACCTCCATCACCTATAAAAAAATAACTCCACCCTCCTCATAAGCATGGTTACTCTGCCCCATCAGCATCCAATCTTCCATTTTACAGAGCTACCGAGCACCACGTATTGATGCCCTTCGTGAAGGCCTCCACCCTTTGCGAAGAAGGGAGCTCTCTTGGGTTTCTTAGGACTCCACAAATCCCCATGCTCCATGAGACCCAGAGATCTATGAGCCCCATTTCTCTATGAGACCCATAGCTATGCAATCCCATTTTCATGGCGAGACCCAGATATCTATGATCCCCCTTTTCTCCCTGACACCCAGAGCTCCATGATCCCCCTTTGCTTCATGAGACCCAGATCTCCACGAGACCCTGAGTTCCATGATGAACAATGCTCTAAGAGAACCTATGAATCTCAAACCCCTTTAATTTATGAATGCATATCCTTATAGAATCTATTACATTTTCACCCACCACTTAATACCACTGGGGCTCAATCGCCACACCCCCACTCGGAATTAGTGTCAGGCTACAGCCCCAGCCCTCTGGGTCGGACATTGACAATTTCTATTGTGCCCTTATGTGAAACATGCTTCCACCTATGGAATACCATGATTCAAGGTACTATTCCATACACCATGAAATCCTTTTTGTCAACATATTCCTCTTGGTCCCTTTCACATTTCTTGATTCTAGATTCTTGTCATCGATACCCCGATTACCTTGAGTCGAACCATTCCTCAAGTAACTCATCCAAATCCCATCACCTAACTCATATTCTTGGATGAACCAAGAAGGGATCCCCTTGTGTAGATCACAATACCATTACATTCTAGGTGCCTTATTCTTAATATTCATATCTATATGACATTAAACTATAGTAAACCCTATGTTACAAACATAAGATTCCACTTGTTCCAAACGAGAGATGCCTTATGAAACAAGCATAATAAGTTAATAGTCTTATATACATGACAATAAATTGTACTATAGCCTATATGACATTGATAGGATGCCTCCCTCTCCAAACAAGATATGCCTTATGAAACTATCATAAGATTACAATAGTCCTCCCTTTATGACTATAAATTGTAGTACACCCTATATGGAAAATATAGTATGCCTTTTTTACAAAACAAGTGATGCCTTATGCGCCACGCATAAGATGCCAATAGTCCCCAATACATGATTTTAAACTATAGAATTCCTTATCATTAAATGATATGATACATCTTGTTCCAAATAATAGATGCCTTTTGGGGTAAGCATAAGATTCCTCATTCCATGGTTATAGTGGAGTAATTTCAATAGAGTTGGAATCCATTAGATCATTCCAACACTCCACATCATGCTTCATGTGTTCTTAATATGTATCATCAACCTATTTCAGGCCATAAGGGACCCCCTAATGTTTTGCTCCCATGTCGCATCGACTCACCTACCATCCTGGGCCAACACCCCAGAAGACTTTGGACGACACATCGAGTCTGACCACGTGTTTCAAATACGGTCAAAGGATGTCCCTCTTATTTGTTTTCCATCTCAGGATAATGTAATGTGGATGCTACGTTTCTAATATAATCAGTAGTTATCTCCCTTCGTCATGGTGCACCCATAGTTCTCTAAATGTTGTTCATGTAATTTACGCATCTTATATGCCTTTGTTCGGACTGATTCTAATTCCATTGGAATTATCCTAATTGTTCTCTAGTGCATAGGTGTATACCTTAATTTTGTGCCTCATCCCACCTATATTTTTGTATACACTCATGCCCGGACAAGAGGAAGGTCCTTGGGCAGTGTCCATGTGTAATCCTCATTCACCATTTCCGCTCCATAGAGGCACCCATGAAGCTACCTTGCGCAATCCACATCCACCATTGTCTCTCCTCCACGACACCACTAAAACTTACATACATAATCCCCATCCACCATTGTCACTCCTTAGAGGCACCCGAGAAGCATCAATGTATAATCCCCACCAACCATTGTTGCTCCTCACTGGCACCCAAGTAGCATCCATGAATAAGACCAATCCCCCATTGTGGCTACATACTAGCACTCGAGAAACTTCCAGGCATAATCCTCATCCACCATTACATCTCTTAAGCAGCACCATGGATACTTTCATCCGTAAGCCCCATTAACCATTTCTGTTCCAAAGTAGCACCAGAGGAATCTTCCAAGTGTATTCCCCATCCACTATCATTTGTGTATGCACCTTTTCCCCATGATCATCAGGTCCATTGTTTCCTCTTGATTCTCACTCCGACCATGACTCATGTGAGTATAGAGTAACCATGTTCCATGGTATTTTTTCTTAGGCCACCTTAGCTTGTAAGCCCCAAACCATCCCAAAATACCAAGAATTTGATCCTTGACCCTTTATAGGAATTTTACATCGGGAGCCTACTCAAGGATCAATCCAAACATTCATCAGTCCCAACCACTTCACATCAGTCCATACCCATCCCGCATGATTTAAAAATATATGCCCCTCTCGTCCCACAAGACGTTAAACTATACCCATTCGAACATAGTGGGCTTTGATCATTGTATCATAGGTAGGGTACATAGGAAGCCTCCATGACGTTTAAACCCATCTAGTGGTAAACCATTGTGATCACCATCCTGTGGTAAGACATGGTGATCCCCATCAAGTTTAAGCCATTCCAATCCCCATCTAGTGCTAAGCCGTTGTGATCCCCATCCAGTGATAAGACTTTGTGATCCCCATTCAGAAGTAATCTATTTTGATACCCATTTAGTGGTAAGTCATTGTAGTCCCATTTATTGGATCCTATATCTCTAGTCCAACCCTCGGGTGTGGAACAAATCAGTATGCTAAGCAAGAGTAAGCCCCAATATATCTTCAGTTCATTGTCCTATGTATACACTCTGATTATATACCCCCCATACCAAACTATGTGGACATTGATCCTTGTCTCATTCTAGGAATGGTACGTAGGAATTATCCCCAAGGGTCATGCCCCACACCTACTTGTACCAACTCCTTCACGTCAGTTCACTTTCATCATGCACTATGTTAAACTATATTATCCACCCTATTCATTGTGTAATTTGATCCTTGCCTCATTCCAGGCATGGTATTCTGGAATACTCTTCGAGTTCAAGCCCAACACCTACTTGTCTCGGCCCCTTCGTGTTGATTCACCTTCATCCTGCATGTCGTTAAAATGATTCCTACCTTCCGAACTGTGTGGAAATTGATCCTTTCTCCATTCCAGGATGGGTACATAGGAAGCCTCCCCAATGTACAAGACAAACATCCATCGGTCACAACCACTCCACATCAATTCACCCTCTTCTTGAATGACATTGAACTATACACCCCTTTTCAACCCTAAAGAAATTAAATTGTACCCATTCGAATAATGTGGGTCCTAATCCGTGTCTCCTAGACAAGTTATGTAGGAATCCTCCTTAAGGTCAAACCACAATCGATGGTAGTCCGTTTTGATCCCCAATCGACAGTAATTTTTTATGCCCCCCAATTGATGATAATATGTTGTCATACAAAATCGAAGGAAATCCATTGTGATCCCCAATTGAAGGTAATCCATTGTGATCCCAAATTACATTAAGCCACAGTGATCCTGAATCGATGGTAGACCATTGTGATCCCCTACTAGGAGTAAGACACTTTAGTTTTCAATGATCGTTAAATCATTGTAGTCTCTTTTGTTGGGACACAAATATTTTGTCCGCCCCTCGAGTTTCATACCAACCCACGATGCTTACCACATGTACGCCCCAGTATATCGTTAGGTCATTGTTATATGCATACACCTTGATTATATTCCCCCTATAATTAACTACGTGGAATTTGATTCCCTAACACGGAGATACGTAGGATGCCTCCCGGAGGTTCAATCCCATCACTCATGTCCCGTCATGGTTTATCCCTCGACCCTATGTGTTTTGGTATGGTCATGACCTAACCCAGAGTTTCTACATCCATTACATCCCTCCCACGCATCCATCCTCATGGGTCACCTTGTTAGGTGTCCCATCACCCCACTAACCATCATGGACTTTGATTCCCTACCGTGGGGATACATAGAATATCTTTTCTAGGATCAATACCAATATCATTGTCGTCATCATGTCATTTCCATATCATTCTCCATCCACTCTCAACCATCCATATCTATTCTGATTCTTACCTGCTTGGTCACATCCTTGTGAGATCATGTCATGCACATTCTCACTTCTCCTAGAAGCAATCGGCTAACTAACCAAGTGTTACCCCCAGCATCAGTGTTCCCTCTTAGGGTTTCACCCATCTTATCCACTCTTATCAGTGTTCTGATCTGTCTGATCCTTATCTGTGAGAATTTAAAATTGCGTCATACCCTATGTTACTATGGGGAGCTGAGGAAAACTGTAGAAACATGCATATAGCATATAATTACCCTCCTGTAGTGTGTGATTCCTCAGAAATCTACGCCCTCAAGAAGCCATGTCCTGATGTGATGAAATCCAGATGCATCAGTGTCAAAATGTCCAGACATACCAGCAAAGTCCAACATGACTACTCCCCCAATCGAAGGTTGTTTCCCTATCCAGACCCATTGGAATCTAGACAGAACTAGCTTAATTAACCGACATCCATGAAGTGATGGCACTGGGAAGAGTTTCACAAAAAACATCTTAATCGTTATGGGGGACCTAGAATGGGAGAAGAATTACAAGGAGGAATCCATGGAAGGAGAGGCAGAAATTCCATCATCCTATTTTGATAATGGATAAAACATCCCTGAATAATCGACAGATTTCTCCTGCCTTTGGAAGCTATAATGTGGGGAAACATTCAACGCGTCCTCTAAAGACTGAAGTGTGGCCTGATGAAATCATCAGATACAGGAATAATATATAACATCTTGATTATTATTGTAAATAAAATTACCTTTATTATTCTTACTGAAGTGATATTTATGATAGTCTATTAAAAACAGCCCATTTATCTTTTTTCATCATTATCAACCATTTGTGAAATATTAAATAACATTATTGTCGCTCTTTTTTTACTCAAAATAAATATAAAATGTAGAATAATATGACATTAAAACAATTTTAAACATCATTATAATATATTCTTTAGTATATTTATAATATCTAAATCATATTATAATAATGCTGGAATAACCTCATCTAGTTTATTTTCATTAAATTCATTAGATTCATCTAAAACAACCTTTTTATCATTCCACTTATTTGGAAGTCATGGAGGAACTATTTCATGAATAATATGGTTTTATAGTGTTTCAAAATAACTCACACATTTTATAAAATATGTAAATATATGGAACATTTGATTAACTTTTTCTTCTTAACCCATTTTAAATTAATGATATTTATCACTTAACATGCAAAACATGGTTCTAATTTTCATATCCAAGCCATGATGTGTATCCTTTAGTGTTTTCAAAACATCATGTGTAGTTTTATATGTAGATATATTACAATACATATAAAAAATTTCCCACAATATAAAATTTTAAACACCGTTTAATTGAACACATACATTAGCACATCATTTTAAACTAATTATTCATGCTCACCTTTAGGTAGTTTTAATGTGGTTACATTTTTTTCTTATGATCAAAGATATGTTTGTTTAAAAATAAATTCATCTAATATTGAAAATACACATAGGTAAAACTACAAATATGGTATGGCCATTGATGTATCCATTCATCATTTGAACATGTTCTTACCATCCTACATGATAATTATTCCACTTTTAAATTATTTTATAAAAAAATTCAATATCAAAATATTAATTGATCAAGAGAACCTGAAAATAATATCATATTTTAGTTCCAGGGATAAGATGGCAAAATAGCCAGGAGCGTGTGGGGGTGAATTGGTGTAAAACCCCATGTTTTTATAAGTTATTGAGATGCATTAAAAATTGTTTTATGTAGATAGTTATAACTATACATTTCACATAATTTTGACGCTTCTATTATTTGAATTTCAAAAAATGGTCATCTATAGTTGTGATCAGTATGTTATTCGAAGTTTGATAGAACCATGTGGTTTTTTGGTAAATAGTAACATACCCTTGTGAATAGTAATATAAATATTAATACAATACTTTTTAATAGTAAATATTATTATTATTTTTCTATCACAAGGTTATAAGTTAATGATATGTTGATTGATTTTTCAAGGTGCTTAAAAATGTGTTTAATATTTAAAATTTATAAATTTTAATAAATTATGATTTGTTTTAAAAATTAAATTAATAATATTTAGAAAATTATTTTCAAAAAAATGGATTTCATTTTTGAATTCTAAATGTTGAAAATGGTTAGGGTTAATTTTTTGGATTTTTTTGAAATTCATGATTTTTTGTTGTATTGTAAAATATTATAAATTACAATAAATTCTAAATAATTGTTTTAATGCATCATATGTGATAAAAGTCTGATTTATGTCCATTTTTTTCAAAATGATATTCAATTATTACTATCTGGGGTCACTTGAATCAAAACTAATCATAGTATTGAGAAGAAATTTTAAAATAATGACTAAAATAATGTAAAATCCATTATCTCCACCATGATAAATACCACCCTCATTTCTCTCATCCTCACACACCTCTCAAGCCTTGAACATTTTTAATGTTCTGAAAAATCCCCACCTCAAGGATCTTACCCAATTCCAATACATATTGGTGTCACCAAAATTCCAAAACCAATGTCCTTAAGGTGGATCTCAAGGATAAGAGATCAAGAGGTAAGAATTTGCTTCCTTTTTATGTGTTTTTAGTTCAATTCCATTCATTTCTAATAATATCTTCCCATAAAATTATCCAAGATGTATGAAATATATAGAATATTATATATTCCCTATGATATCCAGTTCATGTGAAATATTCATCATCTTTCTTCCTCTCCCCTCCTTCCTATTCTAAAAATAAAAACATCGTTCGTGATTTTCTGATTTACCAAAAATGTAGACGATTTGTTTTCAATTTACCTTACATACTTCAAAGATGATCATAAAAGCATTTTATTGTTTGAAATAGAATGTAATGTGTATTATTTAACTTATTTTATGTTCTTTAATAAACTTATATGAATTAAATGAAAATATATTATCAAATAATTACATGATTATCAAGGATCTTCCAACAATGATCTAAACAAATATCATTAATGTTTTATCTAAAGGCTCATCATCATATATTATAACAAAATGATTTATAGTATCATTATATATTATTTAAAAATATTATTACCATTTCATTCTACTTCTGTAATTTAATTTCTATACGACCATAAAATCAAATACAAACTATCCATGGAAATCTTATAAAGAACACAACAGAAACAAATGAAGGAATAAAATAATAATAACTAAAGGGTGAAATGATGTTATAAGATGAAAATAACAGGTGTTAAAAAAATTAAAATATTTCATTAAGATATTAATTACACTCTTTTAACCATCTTACATGTGATTTAAGCATTTTTCAAGTATGATAAACCCAATGTATGAGAATTCTTAACTCGATTTCCATTCATTGGGTTAACCTTATACAACATTATTAATGTGGTATTAAAATTGTCTGTGTCATGAATTTGTTTAATTTTAAGTTGAATTATGTGTATTTACAATGCATATGCATATTACATCCACTATATTATGTCTCACATAAGATATATGATATTTGGAAGGGGATTTTATTTTAAAATTAACTTTTAATTTTATGTTTTACAAAATTAAAAATCAATGTTTTTATGAAATTATTAATCTTTTATGAATATTTTATGGTTAATGGGAATTGTTATTGATAAATTTTGGGAACTATATCTCCCTCCAATGCATTAGGTATGTGTATATTGGAGTTCATCCATATGGTTTCTCCAAGTGTAACTGTGAAGGTTATAGAATAAGAAAGCTTTGAGGGTTATGTTGTAATGTATCCATGAGGGTTACAAATTATAAGGTAACATAGAGGGTTACTTGATTATGTATTCAATTCCCCAAGATACATTTGTGGATATATTTATGTACTATGTTTTTTTGTAAATCTCATGGAAATCTCAAGATTCACAATGTATGTTTATATGGCTAATAAATATGTATTTTTAAAAATGATTTCATGTGCTACATGTATTCATGGACTAATGATTTCTTTACTTCATTTAATATCCCTTACTATGATTTTTTTTCTCATTCTAATTTTTTATATTATTTAATAACCTATTACAGATGTGTAATATAAATAAAGAATTCAATTAAAAATTTATGATGAATTTTCCAAGAAATCATATTTAAATTGAACGTATTTATATTTTGGAAGAGATGGATACTATTATTGTGGTATCTCCACTATATAAATTTAGAATATTATGTATTTGTTATAACCTAATTCTATAAAACTCTAAACACTAAAATCTCATCAATATTAAAGGATGTTATTTCTTGACTAAAATTAAATATTATATAATTTAATAAGGTATGTTACTTAAAGTTTGTATCATAGGATGGTTTAGATATATTTAAATTTTAAAATGATGTTAAAAAAATTCAACAAATTATTTTTTTCTCTTTGGTTAATTTGAAATATTATAGATAATAAATATTTCCATGTTGCTTCAACTATGATATGTTTGTTTGGAATGGTTTTCCATAGATGAAATTGGGAATATGAAGTGGAAAGGAACTGATATTATGATATCCTTCGGAATCTATTGCCCAGAATGGTAGGGATTGGAATAAAGTAGTTTTTTATACTAATGGATCAGTTAAAACATGAATTAAATGGTAGTTTCATCAATGAAATAGAACAAATAGGGCTACCATAATGGAACGTGATGATAGTGGAAATTTTTATGATGAAACACCCTCCTTCTTTTAGTGGATCTTCCAGCCGAGTAGTTGCTGAAGGATGGATTAATTCTCACAAAAAGATATTTGATGGTATGGGATGTTATGAAATTCAAAATTTATGTATTTCTATTTAATTTTTTAAAGTTGAAGCTGATCAGTGGTTTTTAGTGGTCAAAAAATTGATTCCATAGAGTGGCACAAATTTAAAATATTTTTCCATGAAAAATATCTTCCTATGGTGGTTCGACCAAGGATAGAGAAGAAATTCATTTAATTAAAGAAAAAGAAAGAAGATTCAACATCTTTATATTATTAAAACTTCTCCATATTGTTGAGGTGTGCTCAAATTTTTATATTGTTTCATGACAGAAAACCCTACCTCTTTTACTCTGGTTTAAAGACAACCTATCGATGCGAATTGTCCTCCAATTAATTAAAATGTTATGTGATACTTTTCTAATGTGCTGAGAGTGTAGATATGGAGTTTTCTTATGATGATGTGCACATTGAAAACAAAGAGAAGAGTATTTCTATATATCAAGTGATGGGTAAGAACCAATCAATGAAATCTGATTGTATGAATGTTTAGTATCCAGTTATTGAAATGTGTAGAAAAAAGTACCTAGGGTAATGCTTTACCAAAACAAGGAAGTGTTTTCGATGTGGTAATTTGGGACATGTGGCCCGATATTGTTATGAAAATGATCCTATAAATAATCCTGAAGAGAAAACTGTAATGTGTTTTGAATGTGGTGAGATGGTTCATTATGAAAATGCCTTCCCAAAGAGAGATAAAAATGATAAAAAGAAGGAAGACTATAAGCAGAAATGTTTAGTGAGATCCATTTCAACAGTGTTAGTAGAATTTGATCCATCCAATTAAGTGGTATTAGGTAAATTATTTGTTGACATTGATTATCCTAATAATTTATAGTTATTGTTAAATCATATGGAATAAATATTATAGAAAATATGAATTATAAAAATATTTCCATTGTGGTGTTTGGAGATTCAAAAACATCAATCCTGGTTTTTTCTCATAGTATTGTTTTACATCATTATATGAATAAATTGGATTTATGTTTATCCTTCTAGGATTAACTATAGAGCTAAAGAAGTTTTTTTTCAGAAAGAATTTTAGTTTTTAAACAAAAATAAACACATACAATTGATAACAAATCAAGAAGATGGGAAACTATTGAATGATGAAATTGAATTTTATTTTCCTCATTTTATTTTGAAAATTGATAATTTTCCATACTAATGATGTGTTGGTCGTAAATGAATACCTTGATGATTTCCCTGATTAGTTACCTAGTGTTGTACATAATATGGATGTCGAATTCACAATTGAATTAGTTCTGGATTCTAATCCAATTTCAAAACCCCCATATCAAATGGATAAAATGTAATGTATTGAATTGAAAAATTAGTTTCTAGTATTCCTTGATAATGTCTTCATTTGTCCTATCACTTCCCCATGGGGTGATCATGTTTTTTTGTTAAAAATAATGACGGTTCTATGGGACTATTGATTAATTATAGATCCTTGGATAACATCACTATTAAAAACATGTATCCTTGAACTCATATCGATGACTTGTTTGATCAGCTCTGGGGAGATCAGTACTTTTCCTAGATTGACATTAGATTCGGATACAATCAGCTGAAGGTGAATGAAGATGGAGTCTCAAAAACAACTTTTCTTACTAGATAGGGGAATTATGAATTTGTTTTTATATCGTTTGGGTAAACTAATTCACTGGTTCTATTCATGGATTTATGGATAGAATATTTGATGAGTTTATTGATATTTCTATGGTTTTTTTATTGATGAACTTATGTTATTTTCTAAGAGTAAAGGTGAGAAAGAAAAAAATATAAGTGTTGTTTTTTAATACTTTATAGAAAAGAAACATCGTGGAAAATTCATAAAGTGTGATTTTTGGTTAATTTTGGTTTCTTTTAATGGGATCATTATAAATAAATATGGAATAATATTTGATCCTTCCAAAACCAAAGTGTTTGATGAATGGCCCAAAGCTGAAAATGTTACATAGATTCATAGTTCTCATTGATTAGTATGTTATTACCGATGGTTTTTTAAAAAAATCACAGTTATCTAGCCTACTAACTATGTTAACACGAAAAGGAATTTAATTTATTTGGACATAAGAATGTGTTGTTTTTTTAGGAACTGAATAAGGTATTGTTGAATCCTCTATTTAATTCCTTTCCACCATAAAATGGGGAATTTGTCATCTACTTTGATGCTTCATTGAATGGTCTTGGTTGTGTTATGATAAATATTGATCAGGTAATTACTTTTGAATCAAGAAAATTAAATCCACATGAGTTAAATTATCCCACACAAGATTTGAAATTTCATGATGTGGTTTTTTCTATGAAAATTTTGAGGCATCATTTATATGGATCCAAATTTCAAATATATACTGACTGTATAAGTTTAAAGTATATATTCACTCGGAAGGAATTAAACAAGAGGCAAAGAATATGGATTTAATAGAAAAAAAGATTAATATTTCATAATCAATTACCATACAAGAATAGAAAACAAAGTGGTGGATTCCATTTGTAAAAAAACCACGCATCATTATCCATATTATGTTTGGAACATGATCCAATGATTAATGATTTGATGGATTTTGTATTAGATGTTTCTGGTGAAGGAAGTACATATTTTTTGTTTTAGGATTCATTATTATCATACAGAATTATGTAAGAACAAAAGGAAGACCATGATCCACATAAGAAGGAATAATTTGTCTAAATGGGTATATCTTTTGGAATTTAACCATGATAAAGATTTTATTTTGAGATTTGGAAAAAGATTGTATGTGCCTTGGGATTCCCAGTTGAAGAATGATTAATTGTTTGAAGATCATCGTTCTCCATTTTTAGTTCATCCGTGTAGTAAAAAATTGTATAGAGACCATTGAGACTATTACTAGTGGGATGGAATAAAATGAGATATTGATGAATTGATTGTGAAATGATTGACATGTCAATAGGTTAAAGCTGTGCAGTAGTTATCGAAGGGGATTCTTAATCCTTTACCAGTGTTTGTGTGGAAATGGGAAAATATATCCATGGAAATCATTGTGGGACTACCAAATACTTATCTAGGTATCAATGAAATATTGGTTATTATTGACTGACAGACAAAATCTTCACATTTCCTTCATATCTGAGATACAATGCATTTGGATCAACTTTCTCAACTGTAACTCAAAGAAATTTTCACGTTACATGGAGTTCCTCTTTACATCGTATCTAATCGGGATCCCAGGATCACAATTATTTTTTTAAGAGCCTTAAAAATGCATTGGGAATAGAATTAAATTTCAGTACACCTATTCATCCACAATCAGATTGGTAGTTAGAACGAATGATTCAGACAGTGTAGAATTTTCTTTGACCATGTTCAATAGACAACCTAGGAAGTTAGGATTCGCATCATTCATTAGTTGAGTTTTTTTATAATAAATGTTTTCATTTCAGTATATAGATAGAACATTTTGAGGAATTTTATAATAGAAGGTGTTGAACTATATATTTTTGGGATAAAGTCAGGGAAATAATGTTGATGGGATAGAAATTTATAGAGGATGTGGCTAAGAAAGTGAAGATGATCCAGAAATATTGTGGAAAACTCAGGGCATGTAGAAACATTATGCAGATAATAGGAGGAAATACTTTTATTCTGAGGTAGGTGATCATGTTTTTATAGAATCCCCCTATGGAGAAATGTTATGTGTTTTGGTAAAATGGAATGATAATTCAATGATTCATTAGACCTTTTGAAATCCAATAGAATGTCGGACCAGTCGCCTACTAATTTTCTTTGCCTCCGAGTTTTTCTTAGGTATATAATAGTATTCATGTTTTGATGCTGTGAAAGTTTGTTCCATATTCATGCCATGTTTTGAGCACATAATTAGTTCAGATGGAAGAGAACCTTTAATATTAAGAGAAACCTGTTTAAACTATTGATTGAAGTCGACATGTATTTCAGGATAAGATAATCTACTGGGTAATAGTTTTGTGGAGAAACCACATGGATGAAGAAGCAAAATGGGAATCTGAAAATTCTATGAATGAAATGTACACTCACCTGTTTAAAAAGAAAATAATATTGTGATGACGCAATATCCATGAGGAGGGGAAAAAGTAACACCCCGTGATTTTAAAAATAAATTGAAATACATGAATCTTTTTTTAAAATAGATATAACTAGACATTAAAAATATGTTTTACACTTCTATTGATTCAATTTCAAAAAACGGTTATCTGTGATTGTGATCGGTAAGTTATTTGGTGTCTGACAAATCTAACATGTTTTTTGGTGAATATTATCATACCCTTTTGAATTTTAATTTGAATAGTAATATGACCCATATGAATAGTAAATATTATTATTATTTTATTTTCATAAGGATAAAATGTAATTATATGTTGATTGATTTATCAATGTGTTAAAAATGATTTATAAATTTAAATTTATTATTTTGAAATAAATTATGATTTTATTAAAAAATAAATAAAAAATATATAGAAAGTTATTCTCCAAAAATAGAATTCATTTTTTAATTATACACACTGAAAAAAGGTTAGGGTGATTTTTTGGGATTTTTATGAAATTCTTGAATATTTGATGAATAGTAAAAACAATAAATTACGATAAATGTTAAACATTTGTTTCACTACATCATAGTAAATTCAAGAATCACATAAGCCCAGTTGTTACGAATTCAAATAGAATTATTATAATTTTGGGTCACCTGAATCATGACTTTTCATAGTCTTGAGAAAAAATATTAAAATAATAATTAAAATAATTTAAAATCCATCCTCTCCTCCATTATAAATACCACCATCATTCCCCTCTTCCTCACACACATCTCAATACATGAGCTGTCACACCCTAACATTTATGTTAATTTATATTTTAGTATTTCATGGCTTTAGGTTCTCTTGTCGAGGCTTGAGTTGAGCGTGAGTCTAAAATTTTTGATTTATAATAATTCGTGTGGGTTTCGGACCCGTGCATAGTCACCGCATAGTGGGTGGTAGCTGCACTCTCGCCCGAGTGCCCGTACATATCTAGCAGTTGAAATGAATAATGTTTTATGTGAATAAGATGAATAAATTGTTTAAAATATAATAATACTATTATTATTGTATAGAAAATAATATTTTTATTATTATGATTAGATAAAAATATATTTATTATTTAAAAATTGTTCCTAATATAATTAGAAATAAACTGTTATTAATATTAATTATTATTATTATTAACATTATTGTTGTTGTTATTATTGTATTATTATTATTCTTTATATTATTATTATTAATATTTATATTACTAATAATATTATTAAAAACATATTTACCTATGGTTGGATTTATTATTATTATTAGTTTTATTTTAATAATATTAATGTTATAAGAAGAAAATAAAAAAAGAAAAACCCAAATCCTTGGTCTACCAAGCCCCCCCCCCCCCAACCCCCGTTCTGTATGGCGCACCTACCTAGGTCCCCTCCCAGCTGCGTGAGCCGCTGCTACCCCCACGCTCCCCAACATCGACCAACTATGGCCCCAGCCCTCCACCACCATTCTTCATCACACTCCCCGCCGCACCTTCTCCTGTCGGTCTGACCTCATAGACTCCCACTGCACCCATCCTCGCCACTTTCCCTCTCCACACTCGCCACATCCACCTCGACCCTCGTCCCCTCCTGTTGGGGGGCAGCAGAGGTGCGTGGTACCTCAAACACACAAAATAATAAGCAAACGGAGCAACAAAGGATTTTTACGTGGTTCACCTATTTTCCTACATCCACATGAGAAAACAGGGGTGTTTTATTCTCTCTGTTCTCATTGTAGGATCACTCAAGGTTTATAGATACACACACCGATCTCACAAACAAAGGGATTCAATCCTGTATAAATAGAGAAATAAAAAAATAGCTTTCTCCCGGTTGGTGGTTAGTTCAGCTACACAGGAAAAATATCCCACCACCTGCTGCTTCCACCACCTTGACTGCCCACTAAAGGAGAACTCCACCATGCTGCTGTGGTTGTTGTCGACCAAGGGAAAACTTGCTACCGACAGCACCTCTTCCTCCACTGCAAGGTCTCCCCTAATTGGGAGTGGCCCCCACAAATCTCACCCTCATGACCAATTTGGGGTAGAAGCTTGACCTACAGTCTCCTTGCAGGTGTTGAAAACTTCATCAGAAAATCGAACATGTTTCTTCATGCTAGATGATGTGGCACTTCCTCCATATTCAATCGATCTCGGGCTGACTGCGGTCTCCATCAAATGATACATGTAACGACCCAAAGTTTCATTAATGGAAATCTCTCTTGATCTAATTAAATGTCTCTTTATGTTTATATAAAATGTCAACTTCTTTGATTTTATGTTAAGAATTTTGACCGTTTCTAATATATCCGTTGAACAGTGATCACATGATTAGTATAAATATAGGGATTTAAAAATCCAATTTACTCAGACAAAAGAAGTGATGGCCTCATCCAGTAGAAGTTCCCCATACAAAGCCCATTTATTGGAGATTGGAAAAGATGTGGTATCCTTGGGATTCTCTCTTGACCAAGCCCAAGTTGAGCTTCACCATGTCAAGCTCGAATGGGACCGTCTACGGGAGAAGTGGAAGTTGATAGAAAATACCACTTGAGCGATGTTATCCGAGCCACCCCAAGAGTCGGTCACCATTGCACACCTTACCCTTAGGTCTTATGCGGCTGTTTTAAGGGGTTATGTAAAAAATCGATAGTACTATGTTCATGTACATTATTTTTGTATATAATAATGAATATAATTTCTTGTCATTATTGATACATTGTAAATAGTTTTTAAAGTACAAATGGTGTTTTTTAGTTATTATTTAATTAATAAATATATTTTATTAAATTAAGGCATTTTTTAATTAAATAATTTTTTAATAAAATATTATTATTATTATTAGATTAATTTTATTATATATAAATGATCATATAATTGTATGAATGCAATTATAATTTTTATTAAGGTTTGTAATCCATTTTTTTCAAAAACCGTGAATTTTCGATAAATGTTGGTTTTTATTTTAAAAGTGAAAATTAACATATTTAGAAAATTATTTAGATAAAATAAATGTTATTTTTGGAATCAGGATGTCGAAATTATACAACGGTGAATTTTTCATAATTTTCTGATACAGTCAAATTTTTGAGTAAAAATTAAATACCGTTTAAATATATAATGTGTTTTATGACATCATAATGACCCAATAGTGACATAATAAAATACTATAATCTTTATGTTCAGCCAATATATTTTTTAACATTAATATAATGTAATTTTGGGTTTGTTTGGCTTACTTTTCAAAGCATTAATGGACACCTCAAGACTTATTAAACACCTTGTCTTTTTAAATTAATTTCCATGGGAGTGCGACTCACCTCCACATAAGCAACCCCATTATTTTAAGAAGTTAGGACTCTGGCCTTATAAAATATTGTTTTCCTCTTGCCTTTTCCAAAAACCATGGGCAAAAACCATTGGATGGTTTGTGGTTTGGATCAATTTAATATAAGGGCTCCCAAACCTAAATAATAAATAATTTCTTCACCTTTCCTATATAAACCCACCCATTCTCCCACTTCCTCATCACTCAAAGCCTTTGGAGTTCAACCAACCATTGCAATAATCTCTCTAGAATCCTCCCAAGGTGACCCAAGCTCCCAAGAAGCCTCTCTCAAGCCTTTGGAAGCACACTTCCAAGTAAGGGTTTTTCTTCCTTTCTCTTTTTTGTCCAATTTTCTTTAAGTTGTTTTGCCCTTTTAATTTCAATTATGATTGTTAGGATATGGTTTATCACCTCCCTCATACTGTCCTCTTTATGTTTTAATGATGGGATACCCCTTTCTCTCTCATTAAATGCCTCCCATGTACACCCGTTACTATGCCGAAATTCCGAAAGGAACTTCTCTCTCTTCATTTACATTCAAGCAATACTTTTGTATCATGAATCTAAATTTCATTACAATTGTTGGGACATGTATCTATATGACCTCCTTACTATCCATTACATGTAAATATGATTATTAACCCCTTTCAATCTCATAAACCTTTTTTATGAATTCTTATGTCACGTCGTTACGCTGCCGAAATCGCACAGACTTTCTAAGCCAATGCCATTGTGTAGTGAATATCATGCCATTTCTCCATCAAGGGTATTAACCTTTATGAACATTTACTTATTGATTATAAAGTTTCATGTATGAATTCCACATTCCTTTATCGTGGAATAAATGATTATGTTTTATGAATCCATGTTTTATGATCCATGTGGCACACTTATGCATGAAATGAAATGTTTAAGAAGGGTGCGCCCATATAGCGCTCCAATGCATTGGGTAAAGTATAGTATCATGATACGTCATGTGCAATGAGTGTTGACTCATGCTAATTAAAGTGCAATGAGGTTTTACTCATACTTCATGTGCAATGAGGATTTACTCATGCTCCATGTGCAATGATCCTTGGCTCATGCTAATTCCATGTTAAGTGTTGTTGCCACATTTCCATGTTATGATTATCATGTTTTATCATGCCTTTATGTTCATGTTTCTATTGTGCTCTATTGATATGCCTAATTTCTAACATGTATTGTACTCCACATGTTATTCTATGTGTATTCCCTTACTGGGCTTTATATCTCACCCTTTTCTTATGCATGTCCTCAGGTTATCCCATGCAATGCTAAGTACGAGGGAATGTAGTGGTCATGTAAAGGAAGTTTTCAATGAAGATGTTTTATTCCATGTTTTAAGTTTTTATGTAATGATACTAAGCCCCAAAGACACTAAACCTATCTATCTTCTTTATTGTATCAAGTGAAGTTTTATGTAATAAATCATGTTTAAGTTTGTAATAAAAGCAGGGTTGTCATAGTTGGTATCAGAGGATAGGTTTAGTTATTTTTGGGATTAGGATTAGAAAACCCTAGTAAAGCCTTAGAGACAAGACTTAGTACAATATAAACGTCCCTATGTTTTGGTGAGTATTGATTATGTGGTTTATCAAGAAAATACATCCCTGTCTGGATACGAGTAGGTAGAGGTGGCTCTAGCACAGATGTATCCTAGGGGTAAAACCCAAAAACACCGCTTTAAGCTAAACTCGAATGGGAACTGGTGCACGACAACGGGCCTTGCTGCACTCTTGGTTACGATACTCCCGGGGGATATGTTTTTGATAAATTCACAAGATTAGTATGAACCCTTATTAAGGGAATTAAAAAAAACCCTAATAATATATGTTAGAAAATATATCATGAAAAGCCTATATTAAAGCCTATAGACTCATGAGTTAAGGGAATAAAAGTTTATTTTTATGTCATCAACTTTTGTATTTGGATTACCCTTTATGTGTTACCCCTAACATTCCTTTTATTCCAGCCAATGGCCGGTAATAGGAGGACTCGGTCTAACAATCGATGTGAAGATCAGTGTGATGACTGTACTAATGAGATGCCCAATCCAATGGGAGCAGTATTCGTTAACTTTGTCACGCTTCTCTCTCAGTTACTCAAGTTTTGAATAGAAACATGGGTCAATAGGAACGTTCAACCCCCTCTAAGAAAGAACAAGTCAGTATCAAGAGCTTTATGATACAAAGGCCTCCTAATTTTAGTGAATCATCTGATCCCACGATCGCTAAACAATGGATCAACTTTATTGAAAAGATCTTATCCATCCTTCAATGTTTTGAACAAGAGAAGGTTCTTTTGGCAGCTTATCGTATGGAGGGTGAAGATGATCAATGGTGGACATTGATCACAAATACGAAGCCTGAGGAGGAGATCGAGGAATTGGAATGGAAGGATTTCTAGAAGATGTTTTTTCATAAATATTTTCTGCGCACCCTCCGGCTTAATATGGAAAGGGACATCCTTTCCCTCAAGCAGAAAGATGAAGAATCTATTAGAGCATACGAGGAATTATTCACAAGGCTTGCACGATACGCTTTAGGCTTTGTCATCACCCCCAAATTCAAGGTTGACCGCTTCTTTGGTGGGATGAAGCCTAGCCTGTGGAAAGAATTAGCGATCCGTGACTTCGACATCTATGAGGAAATTGTCCGATATGCCCTCAAGGTCGAAATGGAGATCAGAGAATCACATGGTTATCATGGGGATAAGAAGTGTAAGGTGGACTTCAATGCTGGTGGTCCGATGGATAAATCCAATGGTGCTAAGAAGATCCAGCACCCCACATGCCAAAAGTGCAGAAAGAAGCACCCTAGAAATTTCCTTAAGGGGATGAGGAAATTTTTAAGGTGTGGAAGAGAAGGGCACCTAGCTGTTAAATGTCGACAAGAAAACCCCGCGGTTGTGATAGAGGAGAAGAATGCTCCGTTCGAACCTCAATGCGTTGTTCAATGCTACAAATGCAAAGAACCGGGTAATTTTGCAAATCAGTGCCCTAATCCAAGGGTTTTCAGAGGCAACCAACGACCTCAGTGGCAGCAAGGAAGATCTTTTTCCATCACTTCTGCCAAAGTGAACCCAGACAACGAAGTGGTGACAGGTACGCTAGTTATTCATTCAAGAATATCGAACGTACCTTTTGATTCAGGTTCTACGCATTCTTTTATATCTCTAAAGTTTAGTAGAATAATCCCAACACCACCACAAATCATGGAAGTCAAGATGTCGGTGAGTATGGAAAATGGGGAAATCATTGCATCCCATGAATATAAGTCCTCCCTTATTATAATCTGTGGATTGAATTTCCTGGAGAACCTCATCATACTTTCTCTGGTGGAATTTTAGGCAATTATTGGCATGGATTGGCTTTTCTTATATAGAGCCAACATAAATTTTCGGGAGAGGGAAATCACACTCCATATAGAGAATTGACCCCCGATTATTTATAAGTGTAAGGAGGAAGATGAATATCCTTTAGATCCATCATCTCAAGCATGGATATTACTGCCTTATGAGCATGCGTATCTGGCTCAGATGATTGAGTCCAAGGAAGAAACCATCCTTGAAGAAATGCCTATTGTGAGGGAATTCGCTGAAGTGTTTCCCGGGGAACTAACAGGTCTTCCTCCTAGAATAGATGTTGAATTCTCAATTGAACTTATACCCAGGGCTTTACAAATATCCAAGACTCCATATATAATGGTTGTTGTAGAGCTTGAAGAGCTAAATAAACAACTACAGGAGAATCTGGATAAAGGGTTTATATGCCCAAGTGCTTCACCATGGGGTGCACCAGTCCTCTTCGTCAAGAAGAAGGATGGGTCAATGCGGCTTTGCATCGATTATCGTGAACTTAACAAAATCACGATAAAGAACAAGTATCCTCTCCCAATAATTGATGACTTGTTTGATCAGCTATGTGGAGTACAATACTTCTCCAAGGTGGACTTGCAGTCGGGATATTATCAAGTAAGGGTGAAGAAAGAAGATATCCCCAAGACTGCTTTTCGTATAAGATACGGGCACTATGAATCCATAGTAATTCCTTTCAGACTCACTAATGCTCCAACAATCTTCATGGACTTAATGAATAGAGTCTTTAGAGATTATCTCAACAAATTTGTGGTAGTCTTTATAGATGATATTCTAATATACTCCAAAACCAAGGAGGATCATGAGGAGCATTTAAGAACTGTACTAGAGACTTTGCGCAAGGAGAAGGTCTATGTAAAGTACAGCAAGTGTGAGTTTTGGTTGAAGAAAGTCTCGTTCTTGGGCCATATCATCACAAGCAATGGGATATCTGTGGATCCCTCCAAAACAGATGCAATTGAGGGATGCCCAAGGACAACATCGGTAAGGGATATACATAGCTTCTTGGGGTTAGCTGGATATTATCGATGATTTGGGAGAAATTTATCACAATTTTCCAACCCTCTTACCAAGCTAAATTGAAAGGGAGTAAAGTTTTCATGGAGTGATGAATGCGAAGAAAGCTTCAAGGAGTTGAAAAGGAGGATTATCACTACGCTCATGCTCACTTTACCAATAAGTGGGGAACTTTTTGTTGTTTTTAGTGATGCTTAAAAGAAGGGCTTAGGCTGTGTGCTGATGTAGAATGATAAAGTGATATCCAATGCCTCAAGGCAGTTGAAAATCCATGAGCAAAACTATCCAACGCAAGATCTGGAGTTGGCAGCGGTGATCTTTGCCTTGAAAATCTAGCGGTATTATCTCTATGGGGAGAAATGTGAGATATATACTGACCATAAGAGTCTTAAATATATATTCACACAGAAATAGCTTAGTATAAACAAGAAAATATGGATAGAGCTCATCAAGGATTATGACTGTTCAATCCATTACCACCCTGGGAAAGCGAACAAGGTGGCAGATTCCCCAAGTAGAAAGGACTCAGCGATTCTATCAATGATGAGAATTGAGATGGATCCAATCTTCTTAGACTTGATGAAGATGGGCATGGGAATTATAGAGAGGGGAACATCATCAATCCTTTCACAAATGATTTTTCAACCGTCTCTTTTGTAAAGGTTAAAGGATGCTCGAAAGGATGATGTGGGAATTCAGGAAAAAGTGGAAGCTATCAAAAAAGGGAAATCCTCAGAGTTTAATGTTAATGAAGAAGGAATTGTGCGGTTTGGGAAAAGTCTATGTGTTCCATCAAGTCTAGAGCTGAAGAAGCAACTTTTGGATGATGCACATAGTTCATATTTCTCTATTCACCCAGGGAGCACAAAGATGTATCGAGATCTCCGAGAAAAGTTTTGGTGGGATAATATGAAGAAGGAGATCGTTGAATATACATCAAAGTGCTTGGTGTGCCAGCAAGTGAAGGCAGAGAGGCAGAAGTCTAAGGGGATGATGCAATCATTGCCCATACCAGAATGGAAATGGGAGAACATCACCACGGACTTTGTCACCAGACTTCCAAGTACATCCAAAGGAAATAATGCAATCTGGGTTGTTGTGGATCTTCTTACAAAGACTGCACACTTAATTGCTATTCAAGAGGATTTCTCATTGGATCAACTGGAACAGATATATATCAGGGAAGTGGTAAGGTTGCATGGAGTACCACTATCTATTGTGTCTGACCGAAATCCAAGATTCGCCTCTATGTTTTGGAAGAGTCTTCAACATGCTCTGAATACTAAACTTAACTTTAGTACGGCCTATCATCCTCAAACTGATGGCCAATCCAAGCGGACTATCCAAACACTTGAGTACATGATGAGAGCATGCTCAATGGACTTTAAAGGACGATGGGATCAACATCTTCATCTGGTTGAGTTCTCTTATAATAACAGTTTCTACTCAAGCATCCAAATGGAACCATATGAAGCCCTTTATGGGAAAAGGTGAAGAACACCGGCTTGTTGGGATGAGGTTGGTGAACGTAAGCTGCTTCAACCAGAAATGGTTGAAGAAATGGTGGAAAAGGTGAAAACCATTCAGAAGAATATCAAGGCAGCCCAGAGTCGACAGAAGAGTTATGCAGATAACCGTCGACGAGACCTTGAGTTTAAAGTTGGAGACATGGTT
Source organism: Viscum album (assembly GCA_963277665.1). Classification (NCBI taxonomy): domain Eukaryota; kingdom Viridiplantae; phylum Streptophyta; class Magnoliopsida; order Santalales; family Viscaceae; genus Viscum; species Viscum album. The sequence continues at coordinate 571,870,124 of OY728161.1, read as the reverse complement.
TTTCTACACATATCTCCATGGAAGAAGGTCATCAGCTTTGGAATGAAAGGTAAGTTAAGTCCAAGGTACATCGTCCCCTTCAAGATTCTTGATAATGTCAGGGTGGTGGCTTATCGACTAGAGCTTCCACCAACCATGGCCAAGGTACATGATTTCTTTCATGTATCCCTCTTAAGGAAGTACATACCGGACCCTTCACATGTACTCTCTTCTGAGGTGGTACAATTGGAAGATTAACTTTCTTATGAGAAGAAACCAGTGAAGATCTTAGATCATAGAGAAAAGGTTCTATGAAATAAGACAATGTCCCTCGTCAAGGTGTTGTGGAGAAACCACAAGTTTGAAGAAGCGACTTGGGAATCAGAGGAAATGATGAAGTTGAGTTACCCACATCTGTTTTAGTGTGGGAAAAGAAAAATTTCGAGGGAGAAATTTCTTAAGGGGGCAATATTGTAACAACCCAAAGTTTCATTAATGGAAATCCCACTTGATCTAATTAAATGTTTCTTTATGTTTATATAAAATGTCAACTTCTTTGGTTTTATGTTAAGAATTTTGACCATTGCTAATATATATGTTGAACTGTGATCACATGATTAGTATAAATATAGGTCTTTAACAAATCCAATTTACTCAGACAAAATAAGTGATGGCCTCATCCAGTAGAATTTCCCCATATGAAGCCCATTTTTCAGAGCTCGGAAAGAGGTGGCATCCTTGGGCTTCACTCTTGACCAAGCCCAAGCTGAGCTTCACCATGTCAAGCTCGAACGGGACCGTCTACGGGAGAAGTGGAAGTTGATAGAAATTACCACTCAAGTGATGTTATCTGAGCCACCCCAAGAGTCTATCACCATCGCACACCTTACCTTTAGGTCTTATGCAGCTGTTTTAAGGGGTTATGTAACAAATTTATAGTACTATGTTCATGTACATTATTTTTGTATATAATAATGAATATAATTTCTTGTCATTAGTGATACATTGTAAATAGTTTTTAAAGTACAAATGGTGTTTTTTAGTTATTATTTAATTAAGAAATCTATTTTATTAAATTAAGGGATTTTTTAATTAAATAATTTTTTAATAAAATATTACTATTATTATTATTAGATTAATTTTATTATATATAAATGATCATATAATTGTATGAATGCAATTATAATTTTTATTAAGGTTTGAAAGCCATTTTTTTTCAAAACACGTGAATTTTTGATAAATGTCGGTTTTTATTTTAAAAGTGAAAATTAACATATTTAGAAAATTATTTAGATAAAATAAATGTTATTTTTGGAATCAGGATTTCGAAATTATCCAATGGTGAATTTTTCATAATTTTCTGAGATAGTCAAATTTTTTAGTAAAAATTAAATATCATTTAAATATATAATGTGTTTTATGACATCATAATGACCCAATAGTGACGTAATAAAATACTATAATCTTTATGTTCGGCCAATATATGTTTTACCATTAAAATAATGTGATTTTGGGTTTGGTTGGATTACTTTTCAAAGCATTAATGGACCCCTCAAAACCACCTTGTCTTTTTAAATTAATTTCCATAGGAGTGTGACTCACCTCCACATAAGCAACCCCATTATTTTAAGAAGTTTGGACTTTGGCCTTATAAAATATTTTTTTCCTCTTCCATTTGCGAAAAAACGTGGGCCAAAACCCTGGGATGGTTTGTGGTTTGGATTAATTTAATATAAGGGGTCCCAAACCTAAATAATAAAGAATTCCCTCACCTTTCCTATATAAACCCACCCAAGCTCCCACTTACTCCTCACTTAAAGCCTTTGGAGTTTGTCCAAACTCTGCCATACTCTCTCTATAATCCTCCCAATGTACCCCAAGCTCCCAAGAATCCTCTCTCAAGCCTCTCTCAAGCCTTTGGAAGCACACTTCCATGTAAGGGTTTTTCTTCCTTCCTCTTTTTTGTCCAATTTTCTTTAAGTTGTTTTTCCCTTTTAATTTCAATTATGAATGTTGGGGTATAGTTTCGCTCCACCCTCATACTACCCTATTTATGTTTTAATGATGTTAGACCCCTTTCTCTCTCATTAAATGCCTCCCATGTACACCCGTTACTATGCCGAAATTCCGAAAGGAACTTCTCTCTCTGCATTTACATTCATGCAATAATTTTGTATCATGAATCTAAATTCCATTAAAATTGTTGGGACATGTATCTATATGACCTCCTTACTGTCCATTACATGTAAATATGATGATTAACCACTTTCAATCTCATCAACCATTTTTATGAATTCTTATGTCACACCGTTACGCTGCCGAAATCGCACCGACTTTCTAAGCCAATGCCATTGTGTAGTGAATACCATGCCATTTCTCCATCAAGGGTATTCACCTTTATGAAAATTTACTTATTGATTATAAAGTTTCATGTATTAATTACACATTCCTTTATTGTGGAATAAATTATTATGTTTTATGAATCAATGTTTTATGATCCATGTGGCACACTTATACATGAAATGAAATGTTTAAGAAGGGTGCGCCCTTATAGCGCTCCAATGCATTGGGTAAATTATAGTATCATGATACGTCATGTGCAATGAGTGTTGACCCGTGCTAATTCAAGTGCAAGGAGGGTTTAATCATGCTTCATGTGCAATGAGGATTTACTCATGCTCCATGTGCAATGAGCCTTGGCTCATGCTAATTCCATGTTAAGTGTTGTTGCCACATTTCCATGTTATGATTATCATGCTTTATCATGCCTTTATGTTCATGTTTCTCTTGTGCTCTATTGATATGCCTAATGTCTAACATGTATTGTAATCCTCATGTTATTCCATGTGTATTCCCTAACTGGACTTTATAGCTCACCCTTTTCTTATGCATGTCCTCAGGTTATCCCATGAAATGCTAAGTAAGAGGGAATACAGTGGTCATGTAAAGGAAGTTTTCAATAAAGATGTTGTATTCCATGTTTTATGTTTTTATGTAATGATCCTAAGCCCCATAGACACTAAACCTCTCGATCTTGTTTGTTGTATCAAGTGATGTTTTATGTAATAAATCATGTTTATGTTTGTAATAAAATCAGGGTTGTCATAATACAACCCTTGGGACTCCTTCCCAGTAAACATCCCTACATACCCACATGATACTTACAACACTCCATCTGCTAAGGAAATATTGAACCCTTTCACATTGAGCCTACTTAATGATATCAGGTTCTGTTACATCCTCAGAAAGAATTTCACGTCACCCTGTTTCTGAACTCCTCCATCGGGTGTCTTCAATTTCACCTTTCCGACTCCTCGAACCTCGACCCATCACCAAGTCTCACCGAGTCTCGCACCTGGTCAAAAGTATCATATGTACCTCTATTCGTACATATGTGTTATGAGCTCCCCAAATCCAAAACCCATCCGTCTTCTTTTGGATTTTGAACCCGCTCGTTCTTCCTCTTTAGAAAATGACATTCCCACTTCATGTGTCTGTATCTTTTGTAGTAATGACACCGCACTTCTCCCTGTTCAACTCGCTCATCTGAGTGCATGATTCCCGTTGTCACGCAGATTTCCTCATCTACTGATAATCCTATGATGTTCACATCCTCCACTTCAACTTTCTTCTTCCCAGCAATGTACCATTTTCACTCTCCACAGTCACTTTTATAGTGACCCTTTTTCTCACACCAGAAACACGTGATTTCTCTAGGATCACAACCCCTGTATTTTGGCCACCATTCATTACCTCCTGAATTCCGATGTCGGCTCCTCCCACGTTGACCATCTCGCATCACCATGATTTGCTCGCCTAAATTCATCACGGGTCTTTGGAATGCCTCCGAATCTTGAGGTGATTCCATCACCTCGTCTAGTTTCAATGTATCCTTCCCCATGAGCCATGAAGTCTCAATCCCATCAAATGAGATTGGTAGGGGTGAAAAAAGAAAAATCTCTTTATATTCCTCTCCAACCTTCACACCGAGCCCCAATAATTATGTCAGGATTTTTTTGAATTCATTGGTGTGATCCAAAAAATTCATTCCCTTGTCCATGTGCAACTAGTACAGTTTCTTATTTAAAAAAACTTGTTGGTGAGCAACTTTTCCATATACCGCTGCTCTAACTTTTTCCAGATCTCCATCGGTGATTTCTCAGCCAACACAGAGTATTTTACCTCATTCGCAAGACATAGCCAAATTGTGCTGACGACCCGCATCTCGAGCTCTTCCCAATAATCGGCACTAGTTGTCTCGGGATTTTCTCTGATCAACATTCTGATCATGCCCTACTATACCAAAATATCTTTCACCATGATTTTCCACAAGACAAAAAAATTGACTGTCGAACTTCTCGATATCAAATCTTGGTAGTGCTCTGCCACCCGTCATCGTCGTCGTCGCAAAATGTGATCACCACCATTGATGCCACACCCTTCTAAAACCAACTGATATATTGATAATTTTAAAAAAAACTATATGTATCTGTCTGGAATGGTCGAAATAGTCAGAATCTTCTCCTGGATCATTGAAATTGGACACCAATTGACCGAGATATGGTGAAAACACGTTCAACGGTTCAGATCGTTCGCTGATGTGGCATGCCGGAGTTCTTGGCGAAATCTCACCGGAATTGTCACTGGCGGCATAAAAAGTACCGTCTTCTCCGGCATGGGGGTACTGTTCACCCGCGGGTTTGACTAAACATTGACCAAGCCTACCAGGCTCGTTTCAACTCTGTTTTCATCGCCGCTTGCGCCGTTGGAATCGTCTCGACATCCTCTTCACAAATCTGCCATCGGAAAAAATAATTGACCACTTTCAATTTTCCAGCCACCGGAAAATTCACTGCGAGCTCATCGTCTCACCTCGGTTCGCTCTGAATCACCTCTGATACCTCTTTTTGGGGCACAGTGGAGGTGTATGGTACCCCAAACACACAAAATAAGAAGCAAACGGAGCAACACATTATTTTTACATGGTTCGGATATTTTCCTACATCCACAGGAGAAACCAGGGGGTGTTTTATTCTCTCTGTTCTCGTTGGAGGATCACTCAAGGATTACAAATACACACAAATATCTCTCAAACAAAGGGAATCAATCCCGTATAAATAGAGGAATGAAAAAAAACATCTTTCTCCCGGTTGGTGGGTAGTTCAGCTACCCAGGAAAAATATCCCACCACCTGCTGCTTCCACCACATTGACTGCCCACCAAAGGAGAACTCCACCATGCTGCTGCGGTTGTTGTTGACCAAGGAAAAACTTTTTTCCGACAACACCTCTTCCTCCACTGCAAAGTCTCCCCTAATTGGGAGTGGCCCCCACACCTCCCGCCTCCATCCGACTCTGACCTTCGCCACCAGCACCACCGGCCAGGCCCTCTCCCTCACTTTAGGATACTCCCCTCTCGGCTCCAGTTGGCTCTTGTATACCCTATAGGTCCTGACCTCACATCACCCTTGTGATCCAGCCGCCCGAGCAAGCCAGCACCAACCATCCGGCCAGCGATGCACCCAGACTCCCACACTTTGGCCATTTGTCATATGGCAAGACCTCCACCTCCATGCTCTAGAATCACTGCACCAGAATACCTGCCCCCCCCCCCCACTTGACTTGTTGCTCCACCCAGTAGCTAGTCAAACCCCCTTGCACCAGTTTCTTATTCCATCATTGGTGTTTTATATGTTTTGGATAAACTCTAATACAATGAGTTGAATTTCGTACATTATCCTCATTATTTTAGGTGCATGGTTGATCTGCGAGGAATTTTTCTTCTATATATTGCGGTATTGTCCCTTTATACCTTGATTTAAGGAAGGTGAATTCATGTGTTAATCTTTTATAATAATTTCTTTAATTCATTCTTCCATTTAATTAATTTATATATATATTTCCCTCCTTAAATAGGTATACGGTTAGTTTTGGGTATTGTATTCCAGTAGATGAAATTTGATATAACTATTTTTTAAATCATGTTTGTGGGATGGTATTTTCTTTTATGTTGTTGATTATATTCCAGTTTAACAATTAAAAGAAATATGTATGGTTATTTTTAAGGTTTCTTACTCTTTATGAATTTTTGGTAAACTGGTTGAGTCTCTTGATAGCATTCCATAAATTGTGTTGTCGGTTTATTTAATTGTGTTGATGTTTGTGGAACATATTTTTGTGGGTCCTTGGTGTTCTTTTTCTTTCAAAAGAGGATTTCAATTGTGTAATTTTTGTGAGTCCTTATTGTGCTACATAGAGGTTTTTTTAATTTTTGAAATGATTTATTAACAATGAATAGGTGATTGAAAATCATGTTTTGAAATAGTTTTGGTGTGTGTTTGATTGGATGATTTTATCTATTCTTAAGGACATATCATGGAATGGGTTTAAAAAAAATTTGGGTACGGTTTAGTAATTTTAGAGGGGTAATAATTATTTTCTTAAATGATGCGAACAGTTGATTTTGGTTTTAAATCAGTTTGTGTTTTGGGGAATTGGATCTGAGATATATCCTCGGTTGAATATGGTGCCATGGAATGTTGGAAAATCCATGGGTGCACAATTTGGAAACATGGATGTGCTCATAAATTATAATAGAACCATCTAAATCATGTTTCATTAAATCCATGGTTTTCTAAATTATTATTTATTCCTAAATGAGGTTTAATCTTTGGTTAGGATACCACAAATGAATTCAAATGTACTTGTCAAGAATTTTCCCCATTTGGTCTGGAAAAATTCTTTGCTATGTGTTTGGAAAGGATAAGTGCCCATTTTGAAAATATGAAATGTTTGGGTGTGGTTGGTATCTAAGGGTCAGTTTGGCACTTCGAACATAAAAGGTGATGTTGACTAAGATTTTATAGAAGGGTGTTGTTTTGAAAATTGTGTGTTTCTAGTCGGAGTATTAAATTTATTTAGAGAAATGGTTTCGATATGGATGGGATGTGATGCCCCATTTGTCCCATTCATCATTACTATAATGTTTTTGTTGATTCATTGAAATTATGATATTTTGATCATAGTATTTCCATTTAATATTTTGAAAATTTTTTCAAATTGTATTGAGGATTTCATGGCATGATAGCCCGGTTGGAACCTTTGATGATATGATATGATATATATATATATATATATATATATATAGGGAACCTCTATAAGGGGGATATCCTTTATTGGTTATCGTATGGATTGTCCGTGTGTGGGGTAGACAAGTGTTGTGAGATTATTCACACATGTGAGGGCCTTCTATATACAAAATAATATTATAACCACCATTGGTTCTAGGGTGTATTTTATATGATCGAGTGACAGTTGCTGATCAACCCCAATTACACGGGTTGGTACCCACTGGATTTGTTGTTAAGACTGGTAGGATTTTCCACTAGATTGGTTAGTAATAGGGCGGTCAGTTCACTATAGACATAGGAGATTCACCATACGCCGGTAGGTGTCTCTGAAACCAATTACATCCAGGGGTATTCTAGGTATGATTAGGATCAATCATGGTTACTGGATTATTTTCATTTCTTTTTTACTTTCCATTATAGCTGTTTATTTCCATCATTCATTTTTTACCTATTCAACCTTATCCCAACTTTGGTATATTTTTATTTGATTTTAGTTTATAAAAAGGAAAATGAATTTGGTAATGGTATGTCGCATGTTCTGTATTTTTAAATGAGAAAAAGATGTTTCTAATATTAAAATGTGAAAAGAATAATTTTATATTTATATTTCAAACTTGTGTTAAAAGTTTGTTTGGGGAAAGGAGATGTTGGATTCTATGGTTTTTCATTGTAACCATAATGATAATTTTTAATTCTCATTCTTATTTTTTATCATTTATGTTTTTGTTTTCCTTTTCTCAGGTTTTCTTGTCTGAGTTTCTCATTATAGGAGAAAGGATGGCCTTTTTTTGCAAGGTGGCTTAGAAGGTCTTGTGGAGGTATTTTGATATCTCTGATTAATTATTTTTCCCTACTAGAGTTTAATTTTTTTCCTATTCTTGTTAATTTATTTATCTTTTATTGGAAAAATCATTTCCAGCAATTAAATTTTGATGTTCGGCATTGGTTTCCATCCCATTGTGATTGGGAACACTCTTTGGGACTTGTCGCAGACTAGATCAGGTGACCGGTTCAGGGTCGATCCAGGATGGTTTTTGAAAAAATGGTATCATAGCAAGTTCTTGTTACTTGTTGTGTCTGGTAGATGGAGATTAGTTCTATTGGGACTCAAGAGGTACGTATGAGAAAGAGGTCATGAACCCTTTTCCCATTCCAAACCTCATGTCGCCAGGGGTTCTCTGATAATTGAGTCCTTGACTGGTTTTTTTTTGTTTTAGATTGAGGGATGACAATGGAGGCAAGTCGATGTTACATCGCGATTTCACATGGAATAGTGACCCATGTAGAGTCTGAGTAAACAATTTATGTTCCTTATAGTTGTGGATATTTACTTGGGGCATGGCCCACTACCATGTCACCATGCCATGCATGAAAATTAGTCCCTCACTCTGGTAGTTTGATAAATGTTTAGTGTCTTCTTGGTTTTGGTTGTTGAAAGTGTCATTTTGAAAATGAAAAAATGGGGTTTTGATAAGGGATTGATTTATTATAAATTTATTTAAATTAACGAAGTGGGTTTCAAAACTAAATTATTCTGATCTAAAAATATACTATTTCCTAGAATTGGTAGTGAAATGGTTTGGGTTCAACCTCTGATACAATTTATGAACATTTCCACAAATTAGTGAATGCATGGGATGTGTGTGTTGGTGTGTATGGATGAATGAGGATGAAGACATGTGAAATGGTTCATGGAAATATTTTGTTGTGTACATGGAATTAAAGGATTGATACTATTTTTATAAAGTGGTTTTTTAGAAAAGGGAAAATGAATTGGAAAATGAATTTGGTTTGAAAAGTGGGTTATATATTCGAAAAGTATCATTGAGGGAAGGCGGTTTTTAAATATAAAATGAAATGTGATTTTAAAAAATAATAATTTTGGGTTGTGTGTGTATATGATTGGTTTTTGATCTGGTCATTTTGATTCAGGATGTTTCTTTTAATTATACATTTATTCAATATCAGTTTTGGATTTGTGTTTTATATGTTGTTTAGAAAATGACGCACAGAAATGTCCCCAGGGTTTCTGCTAAGTCATTACTAATTTTTGGTCCTTCTCGGACATTGCCTATCCTTTATGGTGATCAAGGTCTATTAGAGGCAAAAAAGTGGCTTGAAGAGGTCGACTGTGTATTCAGGGAATTGAGAACTCCTGAAGCAATCATAGTGCATTCCATTTTGGGTTTGATTGAAGCTCCAGCATTAGATGAAATGGAGGTGTTCAACCCTCCATCATTGCATGTTGGGATGATGTGGGATGTCTACAAATCTGTCTTCATATAATGGTTTATACCTAAATATGTGAAGACGAGTAAAAGAGAAGAGATAATTTGTATTCAACAAGGCCAACATAAAGTGAATACATATGTTGATCATTTCAAGGAACTTGTGTCCATTTTCCGGGAGGCAGTGTCACTAGATTTGATGATGAGTACTCTCTTAATAAAGGGTCTTCATACATAGATTATGGAGTGAGTCATCCCTTCCAAGGACCATCGTTTTTTATAATCTAGTGGATGAGGTGTTCCTAGTTGATTTAACCTCCGTAGCACAGAGGGTTGGAAATCCAGCGTATCTAGTTGCTTGTGAAGGCTACCTATCTGGAGAGCGGGGAGAGTAAGGGGGTGTTATTTCTATAGAATCCTTTTTAGTGGTTCTAGCTTCGAGTTCGTCCGACTGCTCAGTGGTGTGCCACCAGTGCGGCTAGTTCGGGCATGCAAAGATGTCTTGTCGAATTCCACCAAAGACATGTCATCATTGCGATTGTCTCGGTTATCAAGATAAGTTTTGCCAGAAGTATCTTCTGAAGAAGACGGTGTGACTAGAGGATTCTAGTTCCTAACTATAATGCAGGAGATGCTTCAGCCATCATAGCCCCATCCATAGGTCTTGGGGTAAATCTCGTGCGCAGTCAAGAGATGTCGGGGGTGTGAAGCCTATGTTCATGTTTTGTGTTCCATGTTGGTAGTGGAACATTTTATGCCTTTTGGTTATTTTTTCTGTTGTTAATGTTTTGAAGTTGTTGTAGGTTCAATGTTTCATCATGATGTTGTAATTGAAATGTTCTATTGTAATAAAAACATTTTTTTATGATTACGATTTTCTAAATCATGTTTTTTTCTTAACAGTGTGTATGTCCCTAGTTTGGGTTTATATTGGTTTAGCTGTGTTCGTTTGGAGATGTAACTGCCTATGGAAGAATGATTTTTTGGTGGTCATGATCAGCTTCACCTCTTGGCATATGTTCTTCTCTAATGTTTTTTTATAGTGTTGGGGGTTTTTTGGCTGGGTTGATAGTTTCAATTTTCAATGAAGGTGTGGTTCTCTCGTGATATAGAAGCTAGTCTGGTTCGATTGGGAGTTCCCGCATCTCCCTCCATCCTTCATGGGGTGATATGTTTGAGTGTTAATTTTCCACACCATTTGATTTCTTAATGTGAGGAGAAACCTATCTTGTTTTCCCATTCTCTTGTATTTTGGTTTCCTTCGGTTTCAATTTGGTATGGATTATTGTTCTGTCTATTGTGCAGATGGGTGACTTTCTGGGGGCAGAAAGTGTCTGTGGTGGAGTGAATTATCATACCATATCTTTATTGTTTTTTTTTTGTTTTAATATTTCTTGTCTTTGGGTCCCCTCATCGAGGCTTGAGTTGATTGTGTGTCTAAAATTTTTGACGTCTAAAAAATCTGGACGGTGTCAAACACATGTGCGGTCACCGAATGGTGGGTAGTAGCCACACAGTCGGCCCAAGTGATCGTGAAAATGTCTAACAGTTGAAATGAATTTTTTTTTTTATTTATATGATTTTAATGTTTAATACATAATAATAAAAGTATTATTGTGTAGAAAATAATATTATCATTATCAACTTGGGTTAATAATATTTTTATTATTTAAAAATTATTTCTAATATAATTACTAATAAATTCTTATAAATATTAAAATAATAATATTATTATTATTATTAATGTTATTATTGAATTATTTTTAGTATTTATATTATTATTATTATTTGTATTAATATTAATATTATTATAATATTTGTTTTTATTATTATTATTATTATTAACATTTATATTTATCTATGGTTGGTATTATTATTATTATTATTATTATTGTAATAATATTATTTTTATAAGAAAAAGAAGTGAAAAAAACCCAAAACATAGGTTTTCCCAGCCCCCTGTTCCACACGACCCGCCTGACCAGGCCTCCTCCCATCTGTGCGAGTCGTCGTTGCCCTCTTGCTCCAAAGAGTCAGCCTCTTGTTGCTCTACACCTCTACCACCCTTTTCCCTCATGCTCCCCGCCTTGCCTTCCCCTACTGCTCTAGCCTTCCTATCTCCTACCACACACAATGTCACCTCTTTCCTGCTCCGAGCTCATCCCAGTCGCCTCGACCCTCGTCCCCTCGTGCCTCCAGCTGACTCCATCCTCCACCCTTTGCACCACCAGACATGCCCTAAACTTAACTTTGACTACTCTCCTCTCAGCTTCAGCTGACTCTCGGCCACCCTACCGGTCTCGACCTTGCCTCACCCTTGAGATTTGTCCACCCGACCTAGCCAACGCCCACCGGCCATCTAGTGAAGCACCCAACCACCTACTCTCTGGAAAGGAGGCCTCCTCCTTGTGCCGGCCTCGCCACACTAGGAAGCCTTCCCCCCTCACTCACCCTTTTTCTCTGTATAACAGCGTGTCTAACCCCTTTCTCTTTTTCATTTTTTATACCCTCTTTGGTGTTTCTTTTAGATGGTTAAATCCTAATACCGCGAGTTGTATCTCGAAGGTTGTTCTCATTGTTTTAGGTGTGTGATTGATCCATGAGGGACTGTTCATCATTCCACCACGGTGTTGTCTTGTCCATGCTTGATTTAAGGAAGGAGATTCCATGTGTCATTCATTATGAAGCATTCCATTAATGCCATCATTATTTAAATTAATTTTTAAATATATTTCTCACTATAAATATGATTCTGACTATATTTGGTTAGTTAATTCATGTTGATTAAATTTGTTATAACTAGTTTTAAATTATGATTGTTGGTTGGTATTTTGTTTTATATTATTTATTAAATTGTAGGTTAAAATTTAAATGATATAATTCTGGTTATTTGTACGGTGTCATACACTTGGTGAAATTCTTGTAAACACTTTGAGTCTCTTGATAACATTCAAAAAATTGGGCAGGCATTTTATTAAATTGTGTGGATGTTTGTGAAACTTATATTTCTAGGTCCTTGGTGTGCGTTTTCATTCAAAAGTGGATTTCAATTATGTAATTTATGGTAATCCTTTTTGTGCTACGTAGAATTATATTTTAGTTGTTTAAAAAAATTATTAAAGAAAATTAAGTGATTTTAAATCATGTTTTGAAATAGATTTGTTGTGTGCTTGATTGGGTCATTTTATGGATTGGTAAGGTCATATATTAGTATATGTGTCAATATTTTTTGGAAAGGGATTAATAATTTAAGAGGGGAATTCATGTTTTTTTCTTAAACTAAGTTAATGGTTTGTTTTGGTTTTAAGAAAGATGGTGTTTGGTGGAAATGGATCTAAGATATCTACATGGCTGTTTAAGGTGCCATTGTATGTTTTCACATCTATGGGTACACTAGGTGCACACATGGATGTTCTCAAAATGGATAATAGCACATTTGAAATGGTGTTTCCTAAAATCCTTGGTTTTCCTAATATTTTTTTCCTTAAATGAGGTTTGGACTTTGGTGAGGTTCCCATAAATGACTTCAAATTTACTTCTCATGGATTTAGCTAACTTGGGATGGAATAATTCTATTATGTGTCTTTGTAAAGGATAATGGCACATTTAGAAAATATGAATGTTTGGGTGTGGTTGTTATCTAAGGGCCCATTTGTCAATTTCACCTTAAAAGGTGATGTTGACTATGATTCCATTAAAGGATGTGGTTTGTAAAATAATGTGTGTCTGGTCAGAGTTTTGAATGAATTTAGAAAAATGATTTCAACATGGATGGGACGTGATAGATTGTTTGGGACATTAATAATTAGTGTAATTTTTGTGTTGATTCATTGAAAGGGTGACATTTTGATCACTGTATTCCCATTTAAAAACTTTAATATTTTGAAAAAGGTATCAAATGGTTTTAATGATTTCAATGCATGATGTCCTGATTGGAACTGTTGATGATATGATTTATATATATATATATGTTGGGGGCACCTCTATAGGGGGGATTTCCCTTATAGGTTATCGTATGGAGTGTCCATGTTTGGGGTTGGAAAGTGCGGTGAGATGAGTCATGTGTGAGATGGAAAACTACTTACAGAGTATTATTATAACCACCATAGGTTCCAAGGAATATTTTAGATGATCAAGTGATGGTTTTTGATCATCATTTATTAGACAGGTTGGTACCCCCTGGATTGTTTGTTAGGTTTGGCGGGCTTTGCCACAATATTGGTCAGTTATAGGGCGTCTAGAGGGTTATATAATTAAGAGCTTCACCATACTTTGATATTGGGTTATGAAACTAAGTACCTCAAGGGGTATTCTGAGGATATTTAGGATCACCCATGGTTAATTTTTTATTTTCATTGCAAGTTTACTTTCGGTTATACTGTTTTATTTCTAGCTTGCATTGTTTACATGTTCTACTATATCCCAGCTTTGGTATATTTTGTTATTTTTAGTTTATAAAAAGATAAGTTATTTTGGAAATGGTATGTCCCATGTGTTGGATTTTAAAACGAGGAAACATGTTTCTTATTTTAAAATATAAAAATCCTACTTTTATATTTGTATTTTAAACTTGTTTTAATGGCTGGTTTCAGGAAACGGTACATTTGATTCTGTTTTTTATCTCAACAACCCTACTAAGAATTTTTAATGTCCATTCCTATTTTTTATCATTTCAGTTTCATGTATCCTTTACTCAGGTTTTCTTCATTGAGTTTCTCATTATTGGATAAAGGCTGGCCTTTTGTTTGGAGGTGACCTGAAGGTCACATGGAGGTATGTTGGGTTGTCTGTATATTTCATTTCCTCTTATAGAGTTTAGTATTATTGTTTTTTTATTCTTTTTTATTTATTTTATTTTTTATAGTCCATATCATTCCAAACAGTTAAATTTTTAAAGCTTGACACTAGTTTCTATCCCTGTGGGGATTGGGAACATCATTCGGGCCTTGCAGTGGACTGGCTTGGGTGACCGGTTTAGGGTGACCCAGGCTGGTTTGGGACAAAATGGTACCATATTAGGTTCTTATTATTTGGGGTGTCTAGTAGATAGATATTAAGACTATTAGGACTCGACAGGTAGGTACAGCAAGGACGTCATGAACCCTCGCCCGTTCCAAGGCTCGGGTTGCCTGGGGTAATCCGATAATTGTGTCAATTCCTTGTTCTAGTTTTTTTTCGAGTGATGACATTAGATGCAAGTTGATGTGACATCGCTATTTCACATGGATTAGTGACTCGTGTGGAGTTTGATGACACGATTTATGTTCCTCCTATTTTTTATGATTATTTGGGGCATGACCCCCTACCATGTCTCCAGGTTAAGCATGACTACATGTCCCTAAATCTTGTAGTTTGATGAATGTTGAGTGTCATCTTGGTTCTGGTTGGTGTAATTTCACCTTTGAAAATGAAAAAAGGGATTTTGGAAATGAGAATGATTTCTTTTAAATGGATTCAAATTCATCAAGTGGGTTTCAAAAATGAAAGATCTTGGTTTAAAAATATATTTTTTTCCTAGATTTTGTAAAGAAATGGACTGGTTTAAAACTTGGGTACTCCTTATGAACATTTCCACTTGTGATGGAATGAATGGGAATGTGTGTTGGTGTGTATGGATGAAATAGGATGATGCATTGTGAAATGGTTCATGGGAATATCGAGTTGTGTACTTAGAATTAAAGGCATGATCTTTTATTACTAAAGTGATTTAAAAAAGGGGAATTGATTTTGGAAATTGAAATTGGATTGAAATGTGGGTTTGGTATTCCAAAATTGTCCCTGAGAGAAGTCGGTTTTTAAATCTAAAATAAAAAGGGGTTTTTAAAAAGAGTATTTTGGGGTGTCTCTGTATTTTTTGGTTTTTTATCTGGCCATTTTGGATTATTATTTTACTTTTAATTATACTTTGTTTTAATTTCTGTTTTGGAATTTTGGTTTATATATTGTTCTGAAAATGTTTCCCAAAAATGTCCCAAGGGTTTTTGATATGTCATACATAGTTGTTCGTCCATCTCAAACATTTCTTATGTATCATGGTGATTAGGGTCAGTTAGTGTAAACAAATTGGCTTAATGAGGTCAAGCATGTCTTCAGAGAATTAGGAACTCTTGAAGCTAGCATAGTGTGTGTTGTTTTCGGTATGTTCGAAGGTCTATATTTGGATGAATCGGTGTTGTTTTCACCACCATCACATTAAGTTGGGATGACATGGGATGTCTTTAAATATGTATTCTTCTAATGGTTTATACTTAAATAGGAGATTATGAAGAAAAGGGAAGAGATCGTGCGTATTCAACAAGGCCAATGGACAGTGAAGACATATGTTGTCCATTTCAAGGAACTTGTGTCCTTTTATCAAGAGGTAGTGTTACAGGATTTGATGAAGACTTTTCTATTCATGGGGGTATTTCTCCATAGTTTATGGATTGATTCCTCCATTCCAAGGACCATCGTTTCGATAAGTTGGTGGATGATTAGTTCCTAGCTGAGTTGTCCTCTAGAGCATAGAGGGTTGGAAATATAGTGTATCTGTTTGCTCATGAAGGTTCCCCATCTAAAGAAGATCTGAAAGAAGAGTTTCCTGATGAAGATGATGTTATTGGAGGATTCCAGTGCCTATCTGTGAGGCAGAAGATTCTTTATCCATCAGAGCCCTAGCCACATGTCTTGTTGTGAAGCTCACGCGCAATCAAGAGAATATCGGTGTGTGGAAACACAGTTTGGTTTTTGTGTTATGTGTTAGAAGAGGAACATTTAATGTCTTTTTGTTCTTTATTTTCTATAGTTAATTTTTTGAACTTGGTGTAGGTTCATCATTTCATCATGAAGTTATAATGGACATGTTCTATTTTAATCCAAACATTCCCATTTGTCTGATTATGGTTTTCTAAATCGTGTGTTTTTCTTAAAAGTGAGTTTATATTGGTTTGGGTTGATCATGGTTAAGTTGTGTTCATTTGGATATTTAAATGCCTCTGGAATAATCGATGTTTATGGTCAGGCTCAGGTTCACTACTTGTGGTAAGTTATACTCTAATATTTTTATCTAGTGTTGGGGGTTTTTGATTTGGGTCGATAGTTCCAGGTTTTAGTGAAATTGTGACTCGCTCGTGATATAGAAGTTAGTTTGGTTCGGTTATGAGTTCCTGCCCCACCCTCCCCCCTTCGAATGTTCAAATGTTTGGGTGTTAATATTCCGCACTAGATTAGTTCTTATGGTTGGTAGAAAACTCTTGTGTTCTCATATTCTCTTTTATAGTGGTTTCCTTCGGTTTCAATCGGGCATGGAATATTGTTCTATCTATTGTGCGGTTGGGTGACTTTTTGGGGGCATAAAGTGTCTTTGGTGGGGAGAATAGTCAAACCATGACATTTAAGTTTATTTCTATTTTATTATTTCTTATCATTGGGTTCTATATTCGAGGATCAAGTTGAGCGTGAGTTTAAAAGTTATGACATTTAGTAATTATAGAGGGTTTCAGACCTGTGCGCGGTCACCGCATTGTGGGTGGTAGACGCATTTTCGGCCTGAGTGCTTGCACAAATATCTAACAGTTTAAATGACTAATGTTTTATGTGAATAAGCTGAGTTAAATGTTCAAAACGTAATAATAATAATATTATTGTGTTGAAAATAATATTTTCAATATTATGATTAGTTTATAATATTATTTTTATTTAAAAACTATTTCTAATGTAATTAGTAATAAATTGTTATAAATATTTATATAAATTTTAATATTATTTTCATTGATATTATTGTATTATTATTATTATTTATATTAATTTTATTATTATTTGTATTATTATTATTATTATTTTGTTTTGTTTTATTCTTATTATTATTGTCACGACCCATCCCCTGGGGCTCGTGCCGTGACTACCCCAAGCCCGCCTTCCATTGGTGAGGGGCTGGAGACTAGCACCAAAGGTGTAAATCCCTAAACTGGGAAGGAATTGCCTTTATAACTGTAAAAACACACAACAGATCACACAACTGGATTCAAAACACTAAGTGAATATGTATAACAAGAGAGTGCTAAAATGTAAAGGGGGGCAGAAATACAAGCCCAACTGCAAATTACAAGTACAAGTGAAAAGGAAAAATATGTAAAAGGTGTAAAGAAGCTCTTGGATCATCCACCATGGATCCTAGCTGAAGGGTAGGTACAGATAGCCTGCTCATCACTCCACGTCTGTCAGTCTCCATCGGGTACCGACTCGTCATGAGTTCCACCTCTGGGTACCATCCAGTCCTCGTACACTCAGCCTCAGTCAATGTTGTCTGTATCCTGCATCCAACACAGCGAGGTGTGGGCATAACCCTTGTAGGGGTGAGTATAATGATACTAAGTAAGGACCCCGAGACCCACAAGGTCTCACAAAATTCAACAAAGATAAACCACATGGTATGAAATCAACAGACAACCCCACTTAGGTATATTCCCATTCATATACCTAAGTTATCTAGTAATCCATCTCAAACATGAGGAAAAAACAATGTTACTAACTCAGATCACACAGGTATACAACTTTTGTAGAGAGATAAAGATGATCAAATGTAGACACTGAATCATCTATTCTGTCGAACCCACACAGGATCCAGGAACAGAAGTTAGAATTGTTGAACCCACATAGGATCCAGGAACAGTAGTCAGAGCTGTGGAACACGTATGGGATTCAAAAACAGTCTTCCGTGCTGTTGAACCAACACAAGATCCAGGAACAGTAGTCGGAGCTGTCAAACCCACACAGGATCCAGGAACAGTTGTCAGAGCGCAGCCAGCCACAGGGTTTCGCACGAAGCATGCTTGATTCTAGGAGGATTTTTTCCTCAAGCCAAGTGTTGATAAATCAACTACCATGAAGTCCCAAGAGGAAGTATCTCAAAGGTCCTCCACGTTATAGGGGGATAACCCAAACAGAACATGTCCAAGATACTGAGGACAAGATGACCAAGTAATTACCCAAAACGTACACTGCGTGTAGGAATGTGGCACACGCCGTGTCTTCAGACCGCGGGTACTTCCCATGTACAACGGCCCGCTTCATTAGGCTAGTCGTGTAGAAAAGAAAGTACACTGTGTGGGGTATGGTTACACGCCATTTTCAAGAAACTAGTGTCGGCTCTGTGTACGTTGACCATGTGCTCATACGTTGCCTCAACCCATGTTCACCAGCCCGTGTAACTGGTACACGGGGTAGCCCATGCCACTGGCCATGCGGTGGATTACATGCCCGTGTAATACACCCCATGTCCATGTATCCCTAGGAAGCATGTTGCGTCTCATGAAGCCACCTCTTCCATTCTGCGTAGAGAGTACACATCGTGCATCTTGGCCGTGTAATTCTACCTGTATCCGTGTATTTCCCAGAATACATGCCATGTCTCATGAAGCCGCTTCTTCCATTCTACGCAAAGAATACACGATGTGTGACCAGGGTTACACACCATGTGTTACTTGTCTCACATCCGAAACTCAAGCCCTAGAGCACCCATATTACATGGTGTGTTCGTTAGAAGTACACGCCGTGTATTCTAGAATTTTCCAGAAACCGCTCCTCCGGCCAGCGCACCTCCCATGAAGTCCATTCTTCATTCTAATGGTTTTTTCGTCATGAAACATCAGACACTAGGTCGCCCTGATGTCCCGTAGTCATCTCCTGTGTTTTCGGGCCTCTGGTCGGCTCCAAAAACACAATTTGATTCACCCACATGAAGAATGGTCATGGAATAGTCCTTCCTGTTCTGGTCTGATTCATCACCCGCTATCGTCTTCACACCTCCTCTATGCCGTTGTGATGGTGGGTCTTCAATTTTGGATCGATGCATCACAAAATGAACTTGCAACGATCCATTGTTCGTCACCCATGAATAACGCGAAGAACACACCAAACATTCACAAGAACTGTGGAGGGATCCGACCGTGTTCGTTTGGCCTGGTCCTTCCATGTTAGTTTTTTAGCAATCAGGTGAAGAGAAACAATCATGAAAGGAATAATCAACATTTCTAAAATCAAAACACACCCCTGCATTGTTCATTGTTTGTCAATGAAGTTTCGGGGAAGACGCTCTTCGATAGGTTGTAGACGAACGTTTCCTACGTCGATGGAGGTTCTGAGGAAGAAATTCAAAGACATTCCACTCTGGCATTCTTCGTTGGAAGAACGCATTCTTTATTATTCATTGGTGAGAGCTTTCCTCCCCATGTTCTCCCCTCTCTAAACTTCCACGATGATGAAAAAAATACCCATCCAAAAATAATATATTATGATATCCTATTAAATTGTTGGCATAATATTCAAATGGTTTAGTTAATTAATTGAAAGGGGTTGGTTCAATTAATTAACTAAGAGGATAAGGAAAATTAAGTGTTAGGGGATTTGAAGAGGCTCCCCCTACACTTAATGGAAGTTTGAAGGTTTCTCCATTAATGGGGAGTTCCAAGGGGGTTTAAATCTCGGGTGGTCCCCACCATAATAAACATGGAGAGGAGGTTAGGTTCAGGTAGGACCCACCACCATAACCTCTCATGGGAGGTTAAGGTGTGGTGGTCCCCACCTCCAACATCCACATGGTGGTTATAACAAATAAAATAAAATAATACATGCACTTTTTTTTATTCCCATGAAAACCCAAAAACTATCTTTTATTACCGATCAACTACTGTCGAGATGAAAGTATTCTTAAGCAAATATTAGTGTTGCGAGTTCAATGGTGCCCTCATATTTTGATTACGAGCACCGGTTCAAAAGTTATAAAAACTCACTTGTACTTTTACAGAACATACCTAAACAAAACATCAGAAATTGATTCTGGGCACACTGAGCCTCAGAATGATGTGCCGTCAATTTTCACGGACTCATAAAATTCCCATGTATTTAATAAAAAAAAATCCATGGAAATTCTAGATCTTTACATTATCCCCACCTCAGGGCTTAACATCCCTGTAAGCTACAAATCGAACTAAGGGAACAAATGGGGGTATTGAGCATGTATCTGAGCCTACTGCTCCCATGTGCTCTTTTGGAGGTTCCCGTGCTGCCAACGAATGCGCTCTAATGGTATCGACCGTCCACGAAGTACCTGCTCCTATTGATCCTCAATATTCACTGGAACCTCTATAAAAATCTCCCCATCGTCCATGTCCAGCTCCCAATGGTTGATGATGTGAGAAGGGTCATGCACGTATCTCCCCAGCTGGGATACGTGGAAGACGTCACGCACCCGATGCAACTGAGGTGGAAAAGTTAAGCATTTCTCCACTTCGCCAACTATGTTGAGGACCTGAAAAGGTTCGATGAAATACAGAGATAACATGCCGCCTCATCCAAATATCTATAATCCTCATCATGGTGAGACCCATAGAAAGACATGGTTTCCATCCTCGAACTCTAGATGTATCTGCCTCTAGTCAGCATACAAATTTTGCCTGCACCGTGTAGTCTTCATCTGCTCCTGGATGATCTGCACCCTTTCTTTGGTAGCTCGTACCATATCTAGTCCCACCAGTGCTAAATCTCATTGTTCTGTCTAGCATAAGGTTAATCTGCAAGATCGACCATACAAGGCCCCAAATGGTTCTATCCCGATGATGGAGTGATAGCTATTGTTGTATGCAAACTCCCCCAAAGGTAAGTGATCCTCCTAGCTACGATCAAAGTCGAGGACAAAAGCATGTAACATGTCCTCGAGGGTCTGAATGGTCAGCTCGGTCTGGACATCTGTCTGAGTATGGAAGGCGGTGCTTAGATGAAGCTGCGTCCCAAAAGCCTCCTGTAATGCCTTCCATAGACGGGAAGTAAATCATACGTCACGACCAGAGACAATAGAAGAAGGTACTCTATGTACCCACACAATATCCTACACGTAGATGCATCTCGTTCTCTCTACTAAACCCTTATCTTTGATCGGTAAAATGTGGGATGACATGGTGAGTTAGTCAAAGATCACCCAAATTGATTCGTGACCCCTGGATGTACGTGGAAGTCCTGTCACGAAATCCATGGATATACAATACCACTTCCACTCAGGGGCCTCTAAAGGCTGAACCAAGCCTTCTGGTACCTGATGCTCCACTTTCATTTGCTGACAAGTGAGGCATCGAGATACATATTCGACTACTACTTTTTTCATACCTAGACACCAGTGTTGTTGTCTGAGGTCCTGATACATCTTTTCCATTCTTGGATGTACTGCTAGAGGGGAAGTGTGGAACTCTCTCAACACTTCTTGAAGTGACACTGGCACATTGTACATTCTCTGTAGAGGATGACGTGCACCCCACCTTCAGAAAATCCATCAGGTGTATGTCCTATGGATATTTGAGCACGTCGTGTCTCATAGTCAGTGTCTCCACACTGTGCCTCCCTGACCCGGTGAAGAAGTACAGGAGTGATTGTAAGAGACTGAATAAAAGCTTCTCTATCTCGGTCCACAAAAGATATCTGCAATGTGGTCAGCTACTCCGTCACCTAGCCTAGCATTTGTATACCAAATCTTCTGCTGAGTGCATCAGCAACAATGTTCCCCTTCCCAGGTGTATAAACTATCTCAAAGTCATAGTCCTGGAGGAACTCAAGTCATCGACGATGTCTCAGGTTCAGGCCCTTCTGAGAGAAGATATACCAGAAACTCTTGTGATCAGAGTACATGGTAAAACGTCTACCCATCAGATAGTGCTACCACATCTTTAAGGAGAATACCAATGATACTAACTCCAGGTCATTGGTAGCATATTTCTTCTCATTTTGTCTCACCTTCCGAGAACCATATACGATCACTGCTCGCTCTTGCATCCGGACACACCCGAGTCCGGTCCATAACGCGTCACACTAGACTATGTACCCTATTCCATCCTCTATAAGACTCGAAATGGGGTCACTATTCAGCATTTATCTTAACTCCTAAAAGCACTACTGGAATCTCTCTGACCACACGAATGGTTTACCCTTCTTCATCAAGGCAGATGTTGGTGCTGCAACTCTGGAGAAGTCTGGTAAGAACCTTCGGTAGTACCCAGCCAAACTCAGGAAACTCCGTACCCCCATCACACTCTTGGGTGGGTCCCAAGAAAGTATTGCCTCAATATTCGTTGGATCCACTCCAACACCAGACTCTGAGATGATGTGTCCCAAGAAGTGAACCTCTCGGATCCAAAACTGGCACTTCGAGAGCTTACTATAAAGATGGTGCTCTCAGAGTGTGTCAAGTACTACCTGCAAATGGTAGGCATGATCCTCCTTAGTATTTGAGTAAATAATAATGTCATCGATGAAGACTACAAACAAGTGATCTAGGTATGGCTGGGAGATCCTGTTCATTAGTCCCATGAACACTGCTGGAGAATTGGTTATGCCGAAAGTCATAATCAAGAACTCATAGTGGACGTACCAATATCTGAAGTCTGTCTTCTACACATCCTCATCTCGAACTCTGAGTTGGTGATAGCATGATCTGAGGTCTATCATTTATAACCATCGTTCTCCCTTAACCTGATCAAAGAGGTCGTCAATCCTCAGAAGTGGGTACTTGTTCTTCACTGTCACTTGGTTTAGGTGACAGTAGTTGACTCAAAGCCTCAGGCTCCCATCCGCCTTCTTGGCGAACAGAATTAGGGCTGCCCATGGAGAAAAACTGGGCTGGATGAATCTCTTCCCTTTCAAGTCCTCCAGTTGTACCCATAGCTCACCAAGATCAGCCGGAGCCATCCGATATACTGGTGTAGATATCGGTGTTGTCCTGGGGTACATGTCAATGTAGAAGTCCAACAATCTGCGAGGAGGTTGACCTAGGACATCATATTGGAAAACATCCATGTACTAGTCCACCACTACAGGATAAGTTGGACTCTTCACATCAACTACTCCAAGTGTAAGGCAGGCCAACTGATGAGTGATCAGCTGCACCCTCCTCCGAGCAAGTCCATCCTGTTCTTCAAAGGCTCCCTTATTGCTGGTGATGGTAATCATGGTCCCATCGGTGTGGAAACACCGCACTTTTCACCTAATACAGTCAATCTGATCAAGGACATTAGAAAACCAGTCCATACCCAAGATGACATCGTAAGGTCTCAACGTTGCTACAAGAAGATCCCAGTCGAAGATCTCTCCTCTTAGAGTAAGCTCACAATGTTGGAATCAGTGAGTAATCATCGAGTCTTCTCCTGTAGGAGTCTCTATCCATAAGGATCGAGCCAACGGATCTGTCAAAATCTCCAAGCTCCAGATGAGGGTAGTGGAAATGAAAGAGTGACTAGCACCTGTGTCTATAAGAATTGCAGCCAAGGTGGAGTAGACACAGATCATACCTCAAATCATCTCTGGAGCCCCATGATCTTAAGCCTCAACTGCCTGGAGCTGGGTTCCCACCTGTCCACCTGCACCCTATGGTAAGGGTAGACCTCCTGGTGGTGGTGGTGGTAACACCTCGTAACGTCGTCCACCGCCAGCTGCACGACCAGCTCCTCTGCCACGTCCACCTACACCCTGCGGATCACCCTGATTGAACCATTGCCTCTTCTAGGAGGTCCCTCAACTATCTGTTGATCATTTGTATGGTGGTTCGAACAGTCACAATCCATGTGACCCTACCCACCGGATGTGAAACATTGCCTATTCCTCAAATGATTGGAATTGTCTCGTGTGCCTCGCACAACCGAACCTGTGTCCTGAGGTCGTCCACCTGATTTTTTGGTCCGCTTGGACCTCTGCGACATCTGTCTACTTCCAACTACAGAAGACTCTGCTACGTAAAGCCCGGTGGTGGGTCTCGCTACTGGTGAATGCTGATCAAGGAAAATCTCCACTAAGAGGGCACACTCCAACACCCTCGCCTGCGTCGGGATACTAAGGGAGATCATTGAAGCCCTGATCTCTTGCCTGAGCCCCTTCTCGATGGTCCGGGCCCTAAAGAATGGGTCCCGTACCATATATGTGTAGTAGTGCGAGAGATCGGTGAACCTCACTGAGTATTGTGCCACCATCATGCTACCGTGTTGTAGATGCAATAGCTCTTATATCTGCACCGCACGTAGGGTGGTTGGGACAAACTCTACACGAAATAGGCTCTCAAAGTTTTCCCAGAGTAGTGTCGTGTCGTCATGCACCTAGAGCATCAGGCTCCACCATCTACATGCTGCTGCTTAAACGAGACTCGCAACAAGGATCACCATAAGGTCTTCTAGTGTCCCAACAAGTCTGAAGACTCTCAGCATACCCTCCAGCCAATCCTCAGCTTCCTGCGGGTCTGTCTCGCCCCTGTACCTGGGTGGCCTCTAGTGCTGGAATGCGTGCAATGCATTCAGGTGGCGTGCACTCTCTACTACTAAGGCTGGTGGAATCGGTGGCCCAACGGGTAGTGGTACCGCTGGTGTCTCTGCTGTAATAGGGCCCTGCACCGAGGCCTCATCGGTGGTTGGGTTGCCATCTCGTACAAAACCTAGAACCCTGGCTGGATATCTACATGGGTTCATCCTAAAAAGGAACAGGTGCACCACGGTCAATAAGTTATACCCAATGAGCTGACTCAAAAGAGATCACAAAGAAGACTCTTCAAAACACACACGCAATCATTGTTTTCATGCACTGAGTCAGAAATCAGAAGTCAGGGTCCTGGTGTATGGATATATCGGACACCGCACCAGCACTGGAATCCCTGAACTAAAAAACACACACAGTACCCTTAACACTATTGCTTCACAGAAAAGAAAACTCCAACTTTATGTGGTAGAACTGAATCCTCTGATACCAATTTGTCATGACCCGTCCCCTAGGGCCCGTGCCATGACTACCCCAAGCCCGCCTTCCATAGGCCAGTAGCTGGCGACTAGCACCAATAGCATATATCCCTAAACTGGGAAGGCATTTCATTTAAAACTGTATACACACATAACAATGCACACAACTGGATACAAAACACTAAGTAAAAAATGTATAACAAGACAGTGCTGAAAATTTAAGGGGGTAGGGAATACAAGCCCTACTGCAAAGTGCAATTACAAGTGAAAAGGGAAAAATAACTAAAAGGTGAAAAATAGCTCTTGGATCATCCACCATGGATCCTACCTGAAGGGTTAATACAGATAGCCTCCTCAGCACTCCACATCTGTTAGTTTCCACCGGGTACCGACTCGTCGTGAGGTCAACCTCCGGGTACCGTCTAGTCCTCGTACACTCATCCTTGGTCAGTGTTGTCTGTCATCTGCATCCAGCGCAATGATGTGCGGGCATAGCCCATGTAGGGGTGAGTATAAAAATACTCAATAGTGACCCTAAGACCCATAAGGTCTCACAAAATCAAAAAAAAGGATAAACCACAAGGTATGAAATCAATAGACAACCCCACTTAGGTATATGACCATACATATACCTAAGTTATCTAGTAATCCATCTCAAACATGAGGAAAACACAAAGTCACTGACTCAGCTCAAAAAGGTATACAACTTTTATAGAGAGATAGAGATGATCAGATGTAGACACTAAATAATCTATTCTATCGAACCCACAATGGATCCAAGAACGGTTATCAGAACTGTCGAACCCACATAGGATCCAGGAATAGTTATTCTGTCAAACCCACATAGGCTCCAGGAACATATGTCATAATTTTTGAACCCACACAGGATCCAGGAATAGTAGTCAGAGCTATTGAACCCATAATGGATCCATAAATAGTCATCAGTGCTTTCGAACCCACATAGGCTCCAGGAATAGTAGTCGAAGCTATCGAACCAACACTGGATCCAGGAACAGTCGTCAAAGCGCAGCCAACCACAGGGTTCCGCACGAAGCATGCTTGATTCTAGGAGGATCCTCTCTTCAAGCCAAGTGTTGATACAACAACTGACACAAAGTCCCAAGAAGAAGTATCTCAATGGTCTACCACGTCATAGGGGGCTAACCCAAACAAAACGTGTCCAAGATACCGAGGACAATATGACAGAGCAATTTCCCAAAAAGTACACGGCGTGTAGGAATGAGGCACACGTTGTGTCTTCAGATCTAGGGTAATTCCCATGTACAACATCCCATGTCATAAGGCTGGTCGTGTATACAAGAATGTACATGGCGTGTGGTATAGCTACACACCGTGTTCAAGCAATTGGGGTCAGCTCCATGTATGCTGGCCATGTGCCCGTACACAGCCTCAACCCGTGTTCGCCAACCAGTGTAACTGGTACACGGGGTAGCACGTTCCACTGGACATGCCTGGCCATGTGGTGGAGTACATGCCCGTGTACTCCACCCCATGTCCGTGTATCCCTAGGATACATGCCGAGTCTCGCGATGTCGCCTCTGCCATTCTGCATAGAGAGTACACACCGTGCCTCTTGGCCATGTAATTCTGCCAGTGTCTGTGAATTTCCCATAATACAGGCGATGTCTCACGAAGCCTCTTCTCCCATTCTATGCAGATAATACATGCCATGTGACCGGGGTCACACACCATGTGTTACTTGTCTGACGTCCGAAACTCAAGCTACAAAACACCTGTACTACATGGCGTGTTCATCAGAAGTGCATGCCGTGTATTCCATAATTTTCTAGAAACGGCACCTCCAGCCAGCGTGCCTCCTGTGAATTCCGTTCTTTGTTCTAATGGTCTGTTCATCATGAAACTTAAGACACTAGGTCACCCCGATGTCCCGTAGTCATCTCTGGTATTTCCAGGCCTCCGATCAGCTCCGAAAACACGATTTGATTCACCGACATGAAGAACGGTCGTGGAACGGTCCTTCCTGTTCCATTCCGATCTGTCTCCCGCTATCGTCATCACACCTTCTCTAGGTCGTTGTGATGTTGGTTCTTCAATTTGGGATCATTTCATCACACGATGAACTTTCGATGATCCATTGTTCGTCACCCATGAAGTACGTGAAGAACACACCAAACATTCACAAGAACATTGGAGGGATTGGGCCGTGTTCATTTGGCCTGGTCCTTCCTCGTTAGTTTGGTAGAAATCGATTCAAGATAAACAATCATGGAAGGATGAATAATCATTTCTCAAATCAATACACACCCCTACATTGCTCATTTTTCTTCAACGAAGTCGTGGGGAAGACGGTCTTCGATTCGTTGTAGACCAACATGTCCTACGTCGATGGAGGTTCTGAGGATGGAAGTCAAAGACATTCCACTCCGGAATTCTTTGTTGGAAGAACACATTATTCTTTCTTTGTTGGTGAGAACTTTTATCCCCATGCTCTCTCCTCTCAAAAGTTTCACAAAGTTGAAAAAAATAACAATCCAAAAATAATAGATTATGACATCCTATTAAGTTGTTGGCATAATATTCAAATGGTTTAATTAATTAATTGAAAGGGGTTTTTCAATTAAATAACGAAGAGGATAAGGCACATTAAGTTTTTGGGGAGTTGAAGAGGCTCCCCCTACACTTAATGGATGTTTGAGGTTTTCTCCATTAATGGAGAGTTCCAAGGGGGTTTAAATCTCGGGTGGGACCCACCACCATAACCTCTCATGGGAGGTTATGGTGTGGTGGTCCCCACCTTCAACTTCCACATGGTGGTTATAACAAAGAAAATAAAATAAGAAATGTACTTATTTTATTTTATTATTCCCACGAAAACCCAAAAACTATCTTTTATTCCCGAGCAACTGTCGTCGAGATGAATGACTTCTTAAGTGAATATCGGCGCTATGAGTTCAACGATGCCCTTGGATTTCAATTCTGAGCATCATTTCAAATGTTATAAAAACCTGCTCATACGTTTACTAAATGTACCCAAACAAAACTTCAGAAATTGATTCCGGGCACAACATGCCTCGGAATCAGGCACCGTCAATTTTCGCGGACTCGTAAAATTCTCATGTATTTAAGAAAAACAATTTTCCACAGTAATTTCAGGCCTTTAAAATTATTATTAAAAAAATTATTTATCTATTTATGGTTTTATTATTATAATCATTTCATTGTAATAATATTATTATTATATGAAATAAAAGAAAACCCCAAAATCAAGGTCTACCCAACCCCCCCCCCCCCCCCCCACCCCCCCCCACCCCGGTTCCGCACGGCATGCCTACCAGTCCTCCACCCAACTGTGCGAGCTGTCGTTGACCTCAGACACACTAGAGACGTGCTTCAGCTGCTCCGACCCTCCGCCACCCTTCTCCCTCACGCTCCATGACTCGCCTTACCCATCCACTTTGGCCTCCCGATCTCCTACCGCACCTAGCCTTTCCTCTTTGCCACTCCACGCTCATCCCGGCCCCCTCAACTCTCGTCCCCTTATGCCTCCAGCCGACTCTATCCTCCGGCTTCCACACCACCGACCATGATCTCTCCCATACCCCAGGATACTCCCCTCTCGGTTTTGGCTAGCTCTCGTTCTCGAGGGATTATTATTCATTATTTCAAGGTTTTATCACGTCTACATTAGAATTAAGTAGTTGAATTCATGTGTCTTTCTTTCCAAAGCATTCCATTAATTCTTTCTTTCTTTCAATTATTTTTTTAAATATAATTCACACCCTAAATATGGTTACGACTAGTTTTTTGTAGTGTGTTGGTGTTGATGAAATTTGTTAGAACTAGTTTTTAAATCATGCTTGTGGGTTGGTGTTTTTATTTAAGTTGTTTATTAAATTCCATTTTAACATTTAAAATATATAATCCTGGTGATTTGTATGATGTCTTACTCATTGTGAATTTCTGGTAAATTGATTGAGTCTCTTGATAACATTACATAAAATGTGGAGATAATTTATTAAATTGTGTGGATGTTTGCAAAAATTCTTTTGGTAGGTCATTAGTGTGCATTTTCTTACAAAACATGATTTCAATTGTGTAATTAGTGTGCATCATTGTTGTTCTACATAAAAGTGTTTTTTAATTGTTTAATCAATTTATTAAAAATATGTAATTGATAGAAAATGATGTTTTAAAGTAGTTTTGTTGTGTGGTTAATTGGGTCATTTTATGGATTGGAAAGGTAATATCTTGGCATGTGTGTCAAAATGTTTTGGAAAAGGGTTTAATAATTTTTTAGGGTCATTCATGTTTTTCGCAAATGATGTGAACAGTTGGTTTTGGTTTTAATGTAGTTGGTGTTTGGTGGAAATGGATCTAAGATATCTTATTGGTTGTTTATGGTGTCATTGGATGTTAGCACATCCATGGGTGGACTAGGTGTAGACATGGATGTGCTCACAAATGATAATAGCCCCTTTGAATTGGTGTTTCCTTAAATCCATTTGTTTCAAAATAATTCTTGTTTTCCTAAATGAGGTTTGGCCTTTGGTGTGTTTCCATTAAATGAAATCAAATGTACTTTTAAATGATTTGGGCCATTTGGGCTGAAAAAATGCTTTACTGTGTTTCTAGAAAGGATAAGGGCTCATTTAGAAAATATGAATCGTTTGGGTGTGGTTGGTATCTAAGGGACTGTTTTCAACTTTTAACATAAAAGGTTATGTTGAATAGGATTTTATTAAAGGATGTGGTTTGAAAAACGGTGTGTATGGTTGGAGTTTTAAATGTTTTTATAAAAATGGTTTCGACATGATGTGAGTTGATAACTTTTTTGGCGCATTTAGATTTAGTGTAATTTTTGTGTTGATGCTTTGAAAGGATAAGATTTTGATCACTGTGTGCCCATTTAACAACGTTAATATTTTGAAAAATGTATCAAATGGTTTTAATTATTTCATGGCATGGCATCCTAATTTCATCTTTTGGAGATATTATGTGTGTGTGTGTGTGTGTGTGTGTATATATATATATTTGGGTCACCTAAATAGGGGGGATTTTCATTATGTGTTATCCTATGGAGAGTCCATGTTTAGGGTAAACAAGTGTTGTGAGATGAGTCACGTGTGTGACAGACTCCTACATACATAGTATTATTATAAACACTATGGGTTCCTAGGAATAGTTTAGATGAATGATTGACAGTTTCAGGTCAACACTAATTAGACGGGTTGGTACCCCAATGAAATGTTTGTTAGGCCAGGTGGGCATTTTAACTGGATTGGTTAGGTATAGGGTGGCCATTTGGTTATAGACATAGGTGCTTCACCATACACCGACAGGTGGTTCTAAAATTGAGTATGTTCGGATGTCTTCTAGGGATACAGAAGATCACCCATGGTTACTTTATTTTATTCATTGATTGTTTACATTGTGTTATACAAGTTTATTTCCTCCATTCATTGTTTAAATGTTCTACTTTATCCTAGCTTTAGTATATTTTGTTTTGTGTTTAGATTATAAAAAGACAAATGATTTTGAAAATGGTATTTGTCATGTGTCGGATTTTAAAATGAAAAGACATGTTTCTTATTTTTAAATGTGAAAACCCAACTTTTATATTTTTATATCAATCTTGTTTAATGGATGGTTTTGGGAAAGAAGACGTTGGATTGTGTGGTTTGTCATGGAAACCCTAATGAGAAATTTTAATGATCGCGCCTATTAATTATCATTTTAGTTACAAATTTCCATTTCTTAGGTTTTCATTAATGAATTTCTCATTGTTGGAACAAGGTTGGCCTTTGGTTGGGATGTGACCTTGAAGGTCACGTGGACCGCTCGGGTGACTAGTTCATGGTCGAATCGGGCTGGTTCGTGAAAAAATGGTATCAGAGCATGTTCTTATTATTTGGGGTGTCTTGTAGAATTATATTAGGACTTTTGGTACTAGAGTTGTAGGTATGGGTTGAACGTCATGAAACCTCACTCGTTCCGAACCATGGGTTTCAAGGGGTAGTCTTAGAATTGAGTCATTTCCTGTTTCGGGTTAGTTTTAGATTGAGGGATGAAAACAAAGGCAATTAGATGTTACATCATGATTTCACATGGAGTAGTGACCCATTTGGAGTTTTAGTTGACGATTTAAGTTCATCCTAGTTGTTGATGCTTACATGGGGCATGGCCCACTACCATGTCGCCAAGTTAAGGATGACTACTAGTCCCTCACTCTCATAGTTTGATAAAAGTTGAGTTTCAACATGGTTATATTTGATGTAACCGAAGAAGGGGTTTTGAAATCAGAATGATTTCATTTGAATGGCATTGAATTCATGAAGTGGGTTTCAAAATCAAAATCCCTTGGTCTAAAATATAATTTTTTCCTGGAATTGGTAGAGAAATGGTTTGGGTGCAACCTCAAGATGACATTATGAAAATTTTAACATCTGAGGGAGTGCAAGGGAAGTGTGTGTGGTTGTGTATAGATGAATGCCGATGAAGTCATTTTCAATAATTCAGGAGAATACTGGTGTGTGTACTTGTAATTTATAGATTGATCTTGTTTTTCTAAAGAGATTATTTTAAAAAGGGGGAAATGATTTTGGAAATTGAATTTGGTTTAAAAATGGTTTTTTTATTTGAAAATATGTCATAAGATAAGGTAGTTTTGAAATTAAAATTGACAATGGGTTTTAAAAAAAGATAATATTGGGTAGTGTGTGTATTTTTTGGTTTTTGAACTGGTCATTTTGGCTTCTGATGTTACATTTAATTATACTTTGATTAGATATTGGTTTCAGCTGTTTGTTTTATATGTTGTTTAGAAAATTCCACCCAGAAAGGTCCCTAGAGTATATGATATTCCATGGACATTTCTGGACCTTCTCACATATTGCATATCCTTTATAGTGATCGGGGTCCATTAGAGGCAACAATATTTCCTGATGTGATCGATCACCACTTCAGGGCACTGAGAACTCCTGATTATGTCAGAGTGTCTTCTATTTTTTGTCAGTTTGAAGGTCCATCTTTGGATGAATGAGATTTGTTCACCCCGCCATCAATGCATGTTGGGAAGATGTTGGATGTCTTTAAATCGTTCTTCATCTGAGGGTTTATACCTGAATAGGTGAAGACGAATATAAGGGAAGAGCTAATGCATATTCAACAAGGCCAACATATGGTGAAGAAATAAGTTGACAATTTCAAGGATCGTGTGTCCTTTTCTTCGGAGGTTGTGATGCAGGATTTAATGAAAACTTCTCTCTTCATCGCTGGTCTACGTCCATAGATTATGGAGCGAGTCCTCCCCTCCAAAGAAAATCATTTTGATAAGCTAGTGGATGAGGCATTCCTTGTTGAGTTGGCCTCTAGAGTACATAGGATTGTAAATCAAGAGTGTCTAGTTTCTTGTGAATGTTCCACATATAACGAGAGGGGTGTTCCAGAATTACCTGTTTCTAAAGAATCATCTACATTGGATTGGGCTTATAGTTTTTTCTGAACATTCAGTGGTGTGACAGTAGTGTGGCCGGTTTGGGAAAGTGAAGTCTTCATGCCAAATTCTCCAAAATTTGTGTCATTATTTCAATTGTCAGGGTTATCTAGAAATGTTTTTCAGGAAGCGACGCCTGGGGAAGATTCTATGACTGGAGGGTTCCAGTGCATGACTTTTAGGCAGGAGATGCATCAGCCATCAGAGCCCCATCCATAGGTCTTAGGGTGATTCTCACGCACAGTGTGGAGTTTCTGGGGGTGTGAAGCCTTATCCTGGGTTTTGTGTTCCGTGTTTTAAATGCTACATTTAATGTATTTTAGTTATTTTTTTCTATTGTTAATTTGTTTACATTGTTGTGGGTACAATGTTTATCTGTGAAGTTACAATGGACATGTTTTATTATAATACAAACATTCTTGTTTATCTTTTTATCATTTTCCAAATCATTTTTTTTCATAAAATTGTGTTTGGCCCTTGTCTTGGTTGATATTGGTTTAGCTTTGTTTGTTTGGAAATGTATGCGCCTGTTCAAGAATAAATTTTTGTGTTCATGCTCATGTTCACTGCTTGGGGTAAGTTCTGCACGAATGTTTTTCTCTAGTTTTGGGGGTTTTGGTTTGGGTCGAGAGTTCCAGGTTTCATTGAAGGTGGGGTTCACTCGTGGTATAGAAGTTAGTTTGGTTCGGTTTGGAGTTCTCGCGTCTCCCTCCCCCCTTCGTGGGGTGATATTTTTGTGTGTAAATTTTCTTCACTTTTTGAGTTCTTGTGATGGGGAGAACCCTCTATCATTCTACCATTCTCTTGTATTGTTGTTTATTTTGGTTTCAATTTGGCATGAATTATTGTTATGTCTATTGTGTGGCTGGGTGACTTTCTTGGGGCAGATAGTGACTTTGGTGAGAAGAATTGAAACACCACAACTTTTATGTTTATTTTTATTTTATAATTTTTTGTAATCGAGTTCCCTCATCAAGGACTGAGTGGAGCGCGAGTCTAATATTCATGATGTTTTATAACTCTAGTGGTTTTCAGACCCGTGTGTGGTCACCACACAGTGGGCGGTAGCTGCACAGTTGGCCTGATTGCCCGCACCAATTTCTAATGGTTTAAATGAATAATTTTATATGTGAATAAGATGAGTTAAATGTTTAAAACGTAATAATAAAATTATTATTGTGTAGAAAATAATATTTTCATTATTATGATGAGTTAATAATATTTTTATTATTTAAAATTATTTTATCATATAATTAGTAATAAATTGTTATTAATATTAATACAAATAATAATAATATTATTATTACTATTATTGTATTATTATTATTCATTATAGTATTATTATTATTTGTATTATTATTATTATTATTATTATTTGTTTTATTATTATTATTATTATTATTAAAAATTATCTATGGTGGGTTTTATTATTATTATTTTATTATTGTAATAATATTATTGTTATATGAAAAAAAGAAAAAAGAAAAAACCAAAATCTATGTCTACCTAGCCCCCCCTTTTGTGTGGTGCACCTTTCTAGGCCCCCTCCAAGCTATGTGAGCCGCCGCGATCCTCATTCCCCCAAAATCCGACCACCTAGTGCTCTGGCTATTAGCCACCTTTCGACCTCATGCTCCCTGCCCCGCGTTCTCTTGCCGTTCTTGCCTCCCTGTCTCCTGTCGCACCCATCCTTGCCTCTTTCCCACTCTACGCTTGGCCCAGCCGCCTCGACCCTCATCCCATCACGCATCCAGCCGACTTCAGTCTCCACCCTCTGCACTGCCGACCAGACCCCAACCCTTACCTCTGGATACTCCCCCCAGGCTCTGGCTGGCGCTCATCCTCCCTACAAGTCATGGCCTCACCTCACCCTTACAATCCATCCGTTCAACCTAGCTAGTGTCAACCATCCAGACAATGATGCACCCGGCCACCCATGCTCTGTCCTTCTGCGCTCTAGCAAGGACACCTCCTCCATGAGACAACCTCTCCATACCAAAATTCCCCAACTCGCTCTCCCTTTTGCTCTGTCCACCAGGGCTTGAACCCCCATGCTATTTTTTTTGTTTTTTCTTCATATTTGGTGTTCTGTTTGTTTTGAAAAAAATCCTAATACCATTAGTAGTATTTATAATGTTGTTATCATTGTTTTAGGTAAGTGATTTATCTACGAGGTATTGTTCTTCCTTCTGTCAGGGGTTTGTCGCATCCGCGTTTGATTTTTGGTAGTTAAATTCATGTGTCATTCATTCCGAAGCATTCCATTAATTCCGTATTTCATTCAATTAATTTTTAAATATATTCTTCGCCTTAAATATGCTTATAACTAGTTTTGGGTTGCATATTCTTATTGATGGAATTTTTTAGAACTATTTTTTAAATAATTCTTGTTTGATGGTATTTTCTTTTAATTGGTAGACTAAATTATAGTTTCACATTTAAAAGATTGATTTTTGGTGATTTTTATGGTGTCTTACTCTTTTTGAATTACTGGTAAACTTTTTGACTCTCTTGATAACATTCCGTAAATTGTGCAGGCATTTTATTAAATTGTGTGATGTTTTTTAAACTTGTTTTGGTAAGTCATTGGTGTGGGTTTTCATTCAAAAGAGGATTTCAATTGTGTAATTGGTGGGAATCCTTGTTTTACTACTTAGAAGTTTTTTTTAATTGTTTAAAAGATTTATTCAAAAAGTTAGAGTGATTTAATTTCATGTTTTGAAATAGTTTTGGTGTGTGTTAGATTGGGTCACTTTTTTGATTGGTAAGGTCATATCTTGGCATGTGCGTCAAAATGTTCTGGAAAGGGTTTAATATTTTTAGATGGGCATTCATGTTTTTCTTAAATTATGAGAACAACTATTTTTGGATTTAAATCATTGGGTTTATGGGGGAAATGGATCTGAGTTATCTCTTTGGTTTTTTATAGTGCCATTGGATGTTGGCACATCCATGGGTGCACTAGGTGCACACATGGATGTTCTCACAAAGGATAATAGATCCTTTGAAATGTTGTTTCATTAAATCATTGGTTTCACAAAAAATTATTAATTTACTAAATGAGTTTTGTTCCTTGGTTTGGTTCCCTTAAATGACCTCAAATGTACTTTTCAAGGATTTGTCCAATTTGGGATGGATATATTTTTTGATGTGTACTTGTAAAGGGTAGTTTTGGAAAAGGTAAAACATTTGGTTGTGGTTTGTTTTAGATTGAGGGATGACAATAGAGGAAAGTCTATGTTAGATCACGATTTCACATGGATTAGTGACCCATGTGCAGTCTGAGTACACAATTTATGTTCCTCCTAGTAGTTGATGATTACTTCGGGCATGACCCACTACAATGTCTCTAGGTTAAGAATGAATTCTATTCCCTCACTCTGATAGTTTGATGCATGGTGAGTTTTTTCTTGGTTCTCGTTGGTGTAAGTGAAAAAAGTATTTTTTTTAAATGAGAATTATTTCATTTGAATGGAATTAAATTCATGAAGTGGGTTTTGAAAATAAAATCTCACTGTCTAAATATCTATTTTTTTCTGAAATTGGTAGAGAAATGTTTTGGGTGCAACCTCAAGTTATTTTTATGAACATTTTAACATGTGAGGGAATGCATGGGAAGTGTGTGTTGGTGAGTATGGATGAATTCAGATGAAGACATGTGAAACAGTTCATGGGAATACTGGGCTATGTACGTGGAATTAATGGCTTGATCTTCATTTTCTAATGTGATTTTTTTAAAAAGGGGAAATGATTTTGAAATTTGAATTTGGTTTGAAAAGTGGGTTTGGTATTCAAAATGTTTTCGTGATAGAAGGCAGTTTTGAAATTTAAAATGAAAAGTGGATTTTAAAAATATAATTTTGGGTTTTTCCTGTATTTGTTTGGTTTTTGGGCTGGTCATTTTGGATCAGGATGTTACATTTAATTATACATTGATTTGATATCGGTTTTAGCTTTGAGTTTTATATGTTGTTCAGAAAATGTCGCTCAGAAAGGTCCCTATGGTATCTGATAAGTCATGCCAATTTTTTGGTCCTTCTCAGTCATTGCATATCTTTTATGGTTATTGGGGTCCGTTAGAGGAAACAATTTTCTTGAAGAGGTAAAGCATGTATTCAGGTCATTGGGAACTCCAAAAGCTATCAGAGTGCATGTCGTTTTGGGTATATTTGAAGGTCCATCTTTGGACAAATTGGAGTTCTTCACCCTGACATCACTGATAATTGGGATGATGTGGGATGTCTTTAAATATTTCCTCATCTGATGATTTATTCCTAAAGAGGTAAAGAAGAAAAAAAGGGAAGAGCTAATTTATATTCAATAAGGCCAACAGACGGTGAAGACATATATTGACCATTTTAAGGAACTTTTTTCCTTTTCTACAGAGGTATTTTCATAGGATTTGATGAAGACTTATCTCTTCATCAAGGGTCTTTGTCTAGAGATTAAGAAGAAAGTCCTCTCTTCCATGGACAATGATTCAATAAGCTGGTGGATGAGGCATTCCTAGTTGAGCTTGCCTCCGGAGCGTAGAGGGTTGGAAATCCAGAGCAACTAGTTACTCATGTAGTTTTCCCATCTAGCGAGTGGGGTGTTCTAGAGGTACATGATTATAAACAATATTTAGTCATGGTTCTGGATTCTAGTTCGTCCAAACATTTAGTGGTTTGCCACAAGTGTGGACGGTTTGGGCATGCGAAGCCATTATGTCACATTCCCCCAATGTTGTTTCATCGTTGCAGTTCTCTGGGTTATCTCAAAAAAAAATCTAGAAGCATCACTTAAGGAATATGTTATGACTAGAGGATTCTGGTGTCACGACCCGTCCTCGAGGCCCGTGCCGTGACTACCCCTAGTCCGCCTCCAATAGGCCAGGGGTTGGCCACTAGTACCAAGGCGTAATTCTGGGTAAAAAGGGAAGGAACTGCCTATGTAAAGTAAACAAACACCATAGAGCAAGCAAGCATAAGTAAACACTAAGTAAACACTGGGTACAACAGTATGTGCGGAAAAGTAAGTGGGCCAGAATACAAACCCAAACTGAAAGTAAAGTACATATGGAAAGGATAAACAGCAACTGAAAGTAAAGCCGCAGCCTCGAGCCGCCCACTGGAAGTCCTACCTGAAGGGTGGGTAAAGATAGCCTCCACAGCTCCTCGGGTCCAGCCGTCCGCTCCAAGTACGCCCCGCCCAGTGGTCCACCTCCGGGTATCGACCTGCTCCTCGTGCCTCTACCACGATCAGTGTTGTCCGTCGTCTGCAACCAACACAACATAGTGTGGGCATAGCCCGTGCAGGGGTGAGTATAAGCTACTCAGTAGGGACCCCGAGACCCCCGAAGGTCTCCCAGAATCCACCAAGGATAATCCAAAAAGAAAGATATAATCACAAAGTAACATCCGACACTACTTAGGTATATGCCCATACATATACCTAAGTCATCAATTCTCGTTCGGCTCCAACATCTGAGCCCAAGTACAACCCAGTCCACACAATAAAACACAACCCAATCCACACAGGAAAGAAAAACGTAATCCATACAGGATAGCACAACACAATCCACATAGGAAAGCAAAACAAGATTTCAGCTCACACAGGTATACTTCTTCGTAAGATGATAGAGATGATCAGATACTGTCACTGATTCATCTAAGCCATCGGACCCACACAGGATCGATAGGTACTAACCCCTGCAATGACCCACAAAGAATCGATAGGCAACTAACCCTCGTAATGACCCACAAAGGATCGAGAGGTAACTAACCCCCGTAATGACCCACACAGGATCGGACCCACACAGGATCTGTAGGCGCTGGCCCACACAGGACCGTTGAGCGCTGACCCACACAGGATCTGACCCACACAGGATCGGTAGAACTGATCCACATAGGATCGCTGAGTGTTGTAGTCGTCTCCGTCGAATCCACGGAGGATTTCTGTACAGTCATCG
This sequence comes from Viscum album, assembly GCA_963277665.1. Taxonomy (NCBI): domain Eukaryota; kingdom Viridiplantae; phylum Streptophyta; class Magnoliopsida; order Santalales; family Viscaceae; genus Viscum; species Viscum album. The sequence goes on along the minus strand of OY728161.1, from coordinate 571,831,627 downwards.
TCATCGTCGCAGTCATAACCAGCTCTAGGGTTTCCGCACACAGCAAGCTCGTTCGGGAGGGTCCGCTCCATGAGCCGAAGGGCTGATACATCAACTGACACATAGTCCGGAGTTTATGTGTCCAAAATTTCCGTATCATCAACAGGAACTCAACGTCACAGACGACACGTCAATCGGACGCCCGGTCTGAGAGTTATTGACTTTTTCGTCCCAGGGGCCCGGTTGGTTTTTAAGTCAAAACCAACCCGACCATACTCCAATTGCATCTAAACCTCGAGCGGAGTAATCCAGATGGTCCGTCTCACTTAGAGGAATCCAACAAAGTCGACGGCACGTCAATCGGACTTCCGTAGCTCAAGTTATAAGCGTCTCCTCTCCGAGGTCCCGGTTGGTTTCGTGTACGAACCAACCCGGCCGAACTCAAAGTACTCCGAAACCTTGAGTTAAATATACCAAAATGACCGTCTCGATCTAAGGATCACATCGCAACTGACGGTGCGTCGATCAGTAGCTCGTAGCTCAAGTTATGGGCAACCGACCGAAAGAGGTTCGGTATTAGGTGGTTCGGGCCCAGTCCGACCCGGCCCGATACCCCCAGGGTCGGCCCGAACCGGATCCACCCGCACCGGGTCCGGGTCCAGCCCGCCTGGGCCCGGCGCTCTGGCCAGGTGGCTCGGCCGAACGGTGAAGCCGTTCGGAATGCGGGGGGGGGGGGGGGGGGGCTGCCGCCCTTCTTGTAGTAACCGCGGACCCATAATGGGGTCACTCACGTCCGGCCAGCCGAGGGTTTTGAACCCCCGGCTTTTCCCCTGTCCGGCCGGCCCGCTCCAGCCAGCTTCTGCCGCCACGAGACCGGCAAGGCCGGTCCCCCCTGCTCCGTCGCCGGTGGCCCGTTTCCGGCCGCTGGTTCCCCTGCTCCGCCGCGGCCTAAGTCGCGGCCTTGGACCGTCCGGCATGGCGCGACGGAGTCCCGCCCCTCCGCCGTGGCCCCTCTCTGGCCGCGGTGTCTTCGGGTTTCTCCGACGCAGCGCAACAGCACCGCGACCTTGTTCGATTTCACGGCGCGGCACGACGGCGTCGCGCATTACTTGCCGCATGATCCCGCGCGGTGCGACGGCACTGCGCCATTCCCGTTCCAATACACAATAGAAACAACAACATAGATAAGGGAGGAGGGTCGTCCGTGTTTGTGTGGTCCGGCCCCCTCTCGTTAATCGATAGAAAATGGTCATAATTCACGAAGAACGTCAAAGGTAGTAATCACGAACAAAAATAAACCCCTACCTCAACGTTGTCGTCGAACAAGAGTTCATTGCGGAATTAACCGTCATGGAAGAAGAGAAACGACGTGGAAGAAAGCGTCACGGAAGGAACGTCGTTGGCGTTAGGTGATCTCCGAGGAAGGTGTCTCTCGCCGTCGTCTGCCGTCGGAGGTCGGTGTTCTTCGTCGGCGGCGGTGCGTTCTTCGCGTTCTTCGTCGAAGAACAAAGAATCCTCAAGACCTCTCTTTTCCTCCCCAAAGGTCACACAACAAGGTTCCAACCCCAAATAAAATAATTTCATCACTTATTTTATTAACATAACCTAAACTTTTGAATTTCAAACATTCAAATTTAACTCACTTAATTAAATAACTTAAGTTATCAAATTAATGGTGAGTTGAGGGAGTTAGAGAATATGAAGGGGTGGGGTTCTTGTGGGCCCCACCACCCTCATAACCTCCCATGGAAAGTTGGGTGGTTTCCCCCAACTTCCACCCAAAGGTTTTAACCACTTAGAAAATAAAAATTGTAGTTAAATTTTTATTTTAACTTCCACAATTTTTATCAACTTCTCTCGTGAAAATACAACTCTGAAAAAGGTGTTCCTAAGCAGTTACCGGCGCTGCGAATCCATCGGTGCACTCAGAATTCGATTCCGAGCACCGGTTCAAAAGTTAGAAAAACCCGCTCATTCGTTCACTGAACGTACCCAAGCTAAACTTCAGATAGAAATTCCGGGCACACCGGGCCTCGGAATCAAGTGCCGTCAGAAACCGCGTTCTTGTAAAATCCCAAAGAAAATGAACAAAAAAAATTCCTTGAATTTTATGGGTTTTTACATTACTCCCACCTCAGAGCTTTATGTCCCCGTAAAGATACATCAAAAACTAGGGGAACAAATGTGGGTACTGTGCACGCATCTGAGCCTCCCGCTCCCAAGTGCTCTCATGGAGGTTCCTGTGATGTCATCTGATGCGCACTAGAGGAATCGACCATCCACGTAGGACCCTCTCTTGTCGATCCTCGATCTCCACTGGGACCTCTGCAAAAGTCTCCCCATCATCAATGTCCAACTCCCCATGGTCAATGATATGCGTCATTTCGTGCATGTATCTCCTCAGCTGAGACACGTGGAAGACGTCGTGCACCCGGTGCAACTGAGGTGGTAGATCCAGGCGATAAGCCACCTCACCAATGTTGCTGAGGACCTGGAATGGTCCGATGAAGCGTGGAGACAACTTGCCGCCTCGGCCAAATCTCCGTAATCCACGTCGAGGTGAGACCCGCAAGAAGATGTGGTCACCATCCTCGAACTCTAGTGGCCTCCGCCTCTTGTCAGCATAAGACTTCTGTCGGCTCTGAGCTGTCCTCATCCGCTCCTGGATGACTTGGACCTTCTCTGTCGTGGCCTGGACCATCTCCGGTCCCACAAGTGCTGACTCCCCAGGGTCTATCCAACACAGAGGAGATCTGCAAGGTCGTCCGTACAATGCCTCGTACGGTGCCATCCTGATGGTGGAGTGGTAGCTGTTGTTGTACGTGAACTCCACCAAGGATAGGTGGTCCTCCCAGCTGCGAACAAATTCGAGGACACATGCGCGGAGCATGTCCTCGAGAGTCTGAATGCTCCTCTCCGTCTGACCATCTGTCTGAGGGTGAAAGGCGGTACTCAGACGTAACTGCGTCCTGAATGCCTCCTGCAACCCCTTCCAAAGCCGGGAAGTAAAGCGAGCATCTCAATCAGAGACGATAGAAGATGGTACACCATGAAGCCGTACAATCTCCGGAACTTAGAGTCGTCCCAAGCTCTCCACTGAGCCCTGCTCTCTGATGGGTAAGAAGTGAGCCGACTTGGTGAGTCGGTTGACAATCACCCAAATGGAGTCGTGACCTCTGGAAGTTTGTGGAAGTCCAGTCACGAAGTCCATAGATATGTCATCCCACTTCCACTCCGAGACCTCCAAGGGCTGTACCAAGCCTACTGGTACCTGGCGCTCTGCCTTCACCTGCTGGCAGGTGAGGCATCGAGAAACGAACTCTGCAACAGTCTTCTTCATGCCCGGCTACCGGTGCTGTCGTCTGAGATCCTGGTACATCTTCGCCACTCCAGGATGTACCGCCAAAGGGGAAGTATGAAACTCTCTCATCACCTCCTCCCGCAAAGCAACTGGTACCAAGGTACGTCCTCTGAATAGAATATCGTGCTCCCCTCCCACAGAGAATCCATCAGGTGCCTGTCCTGAGGATATCTGCGCACGCCGCATCTCACAGTCAGTGTCCCCACGCTGTGCCTCTCTGACCCACTGCAGTATTGGAGGAGTGATTGTGAGTGACTGAAGAAAGGTTTCTCCATCTCTATCCATGAAGGATATCTGCAAAGCGGCTAGCTGCTCTATCGCCTCCCCAAGTAGTTGAATGCCCGTTCTCCTGCTGAGAGCATCGGCTACTATGTTCCCCTTCCCAGGAGTATAGACTATCTCAAAGTCATGGTCCTGGAGGAACTCAAGCCATCGCCGCTGTCTCAGGTTCAGGTCCTTCTGCGAGAAGATGTACCTGAGACTCTGATGGTCAGAATAGACTGTAAAGCGCTCGCCCATCGGATAGTGTCGCCACATCTTCAGAGCAAAGACCACTGCTGCTAACTCCAGGTCATGGGTAGCATAGTTCGGCTCATGCTGCCTCAACTGACGTGATCCATAGGTGATCACGGCCCGCTCCTGCATCAGGACACATCCGAGTCCGGTCCCTGATGCATCGCAGTAAACTACATACCATACTCCCTCCTCCAGCAACCTCAAGATAGGTGCGCTGGTCAATCTCTGTCTCAGCTCCTGGAAGATCTACTGACATCTGTCTGACCACGTAAAGGGTTTCCCCTTCTTCGTCAAAGCTGAGAGTGGTGCTGCAACTCTGGAAAAGTCTGGCACGAATCTCCGATAGTATCCAGCTAGTCCCAAGAAACTTCGCACCTCTGTCATGCTCCTGGGTGGCTCCCAAGCTAGCACTGTCTCGATCTTCGCAGGATCCACCGCAACTCCCGCCTCAGAGATGACGTGTCCCAAGAAGTGGACCCCGCGTATCCAGAACTGACACTTCGAGAGCTTCCCATAAAGCTGGTTCTCTCGGAGTGTGTCTAATACAACCCGCAAGTGGTAGGCATGCTCCTCCTCAGTGGTCGAGTATATCAAAATGTCGTCGATGAAGACCACGACAAATCGATCGAGGTATGGCTAAAAGATCATGTTCATGAGGGCCATAAACACTTCTGGAGCATTGGTTATGCCGAATGGCATAACCAAGAACTCATAGTGGCCATACCAACACCTGAAGGTCGTCTTCTGCACGTCCTCGTCCCGAACTCTAAGCTGGTGATAGCCTGATCTAAGGTCTATCTTCGAGTACCACCGTGCTCCCTTGAGCTGATCGAAGAGGTCATCAATCCTCGGTAGTGGATACTTGTTCCTCACTGTCACCTGGTTCAGGCGACGATAGTCGACACAAAGTCGCAAGCTCCCGTCCGCCTTCTTGGTGAACAATATCGGGGAAGCCCAGGGTGAAACACTGGGTCGGATGAATCCCTTGCCCTGCAAGTCCTCCAACTGTACTCGTAGCTCTCGAAGCTCAGCGGGGGCCATATGATATGCTGGGGTGGATATCAGGGCTATCACGGGGTACAGATCAATATAAAAGTCTACCTCTCTGTGAGGAGGTAGTCCTGGAACGTCATCGGGGAAAACGTCCGCATACTGATCCACCACTACAGGAAAACCAGGACTATGCACGTCAACTGCTCCTAGGATGAGGCTAGCCAACTGATGAGTGATGGGTTGTCCTCTCCTCTGCGGGAGTCCATCCTGTGCTGCGAAGGCTCCCTTCTCACCGGTGAAGGTGAACCTGCTCCCATCGGTGCGTACACATCGCACCTTGCGCCTAATACAGTCGATCTGAGCATGGAATGTAGATAACCAATCCATGCCCAAGATGACATCGTAAGGCCTCAACGCCGCTACAAGAAGATCCCAGCTGAAGCTCTCGCCTCCTAGAGTAAGCTCACACTACCGACATCAGTGCGTAATCATCGAGTCTGCTCTCGTAGGAGTCTCTAGCCGTAAGGATCGAGCCAACGGCTCTGTCAGAATCTCTGAGCTCTAAACAAGGACAGTGGCTATGAAAGAATGACTCGCTCCTGTGTCTATAAGAACCGCAGCAAGGGTGGAATAGACACAGATAGTACCTCGAATCATCTCGGGCGTGCCGTGGTCGTAGGCATCTGCTGCCTGAAGCTGTTCCTGTCTCTGTCTGCCATCTCTCTGTGGTCGGGGTGGACCTCCTGGTGGTGGTGGTGGTAGAGCCTCAAAGCGTCGCCCACCACCTGCTGCTCGGCCAGCTCCTCTGCCACGTCTGACTGCTCCCTTCGGACCTCCACGGTCGACCCTCTGCCTCTGCCTAGGTGGTCCCTCAACTATCTGCTGCTCCTCGCCACGGCGGGTCGGGCAGTCACGAGCCATGTGGCCTTGCCCGCCGCATGCGTAACACTGTCTGCCTCTCAAAAGACTGGCTTCGCGCTGTGTGCCCCGCACTGTTGAGCCAGTGTCCTGAGGTCGTTTGCCTGAGGGTCTGGTCTGCCTGGACCCATGATTCATCCGTCGACTGCCTGCTGCAGAAGACTCTGCTACGTGCCGCCTCACGGTAGGTCTTGCCGCTGATGTAGGCTCAGCAAGGAAGCTCTCGATCAGAAGGGCTCTCTCCAGTACTCCTGCCTGAGTCGGAATGCTGAGGGAGATCAGTGATGCCCTGATCTCCTACCTCAATCCCTGCTCAAAGGTCTGAGCCCGGAATAATGGGTCTCGTACCATGTCTGTCGAGTAGCGCAAGAGATCGGTAAATCTCGCCGAGTACTGGGTAACCGTCAAGATGCCCTGCCGCAGCTGTAGAAGCTCCTGGATGCGCACCGCACAGAGGGTGGATGGGACGAACTCTGAGCGGAAGAGGCTCTCAAAGTCCGTCCAGAGGAGAGATGCCTCGTCGTGCACCTGGAGCATCAAGCTCCACCATCTGCCTGCTGCCGCGTGCAGTAGGCTCGCTGTGAGGATCACCATGAGGTCCGCCGGTGTCCTCACTAACCTGAAAACTCGCACAACAGCCTCCAGCCAATCCTCGGCTGTCTAAGGGTCCGTCTCCTCACGGAACCTGGGCGGTCGCTGACACTGAAACTCGTGCAGTGCACTAAGGCGACGTGCATCGTCAACGGCTGGGGCTGGTAGCATCGGTGGCTCGGCGGGTAGAGGTACTGCCAGTGCCTCTGCTGTCAAAGGGCCCTGTACCGAGGGCTCGTCGATCAGTGGGTTGTCGCCACGCACAACTCTCAGAACCCTAGCTGGCTGCCGTCGTGGGGCCATCCTGAAAAGAAACAGGTGCTCCACGGTCAAACAGTATACCTGGTGAGCTGACACAAAGTAATTACAAAGAAAACTTGAAACACACATGCAATCAATGTTTTCGTGCATTGAGTCGGAAATCAGAAGTCAGGGTCCTGGTGTACGGATACGTCGGTCGCCGCACCAACACTAGACTCCCTGGACTGATAACCACACTCAATACTCTTAACACTATTGCTTCAGATAGAAAAAGATCAGAGTCCTGAGTTCTGCGGTAGAACCGAACTCCTCTGATACCAATTTGTCAAGACCCGTCCTCGGGGCCCGTGCCGTGACTACCCCAAGCCCGCCTCTCATAGGCCAGGGGCTGGCGACTAGCACCAAGGCGTAATTCCCGGTAAAAAGGGAAGGCACTGCCTATGTAAAGTAAACAAACACCACAGAGCAAGCAAGCAGAAGTAAACACTAAGTAAAAACTGGGTACAACAGTATGTGCGGAAAAGTAAGTGGGTCAGAATACAAACCCAAACTGAAAGTAAAGTACATCTGGAAAAGATAAACAGCAACTGAAAGTAAAGTCGCAGCCTCGAGCCGTCCACTGGAAGTCTCACCTGAATGGTGGGTACATATAGCCACCACAGCTCCTCGGGTCCAACCGTCCGCTCCAAGTACGCCCCGCCCAGTGGTCCACCTCTGGGTACCGACCTGCTCCTCGTGCCTCTACCACGATCAGCACTGTCCATCGTCTGCAACCAACACAACATAGTGCAGGCATAGCCCGTGCAGGGGTGAGTATAAGCTAATCAGTAGGGACCCCAAGACCCCCGAAGCTCTCCCAAAATCCACAAAGGATAATCCACAAAGGAAGATACAATCACGAAGTAACATTCGACACTACTTAGGTATATGCCCATACATATACCTAAGTCATCAATTCTCGTTCGGCTCTAACATCCGAGCCCAAGTACAACCCAGTCCACACAGGAAAACACAACCCAATCCACGCAAGAAAGCAAAACGTAATCCATACAGGATAACACAACACAATCCACATAGGAAAGCAAAACAAGATTTCAGCTCACACATGTATACTTTTTCATAAGACGATAGAGATGATCAGATACTGCCACTGATTCATCTAAGCCATCGGACCCACACAGAATCGATAGGTACTAACCCCCGCAATGACCCACAAAGGATCGATAGGTAACTAACCGCCGCAATGATCCACAAAGGATCGATAGGTAACTAACCCCCACAATGACCCACACAGGATCGGACCCACACAAGATCTGTAGGCGCTGGCCCACACAGGACCGCTGAGCGCTGACCCACACAGGATCAGTAGCACTGATCCACGTAGGATCACTGAGTGTTGTAGTTATCGTCTTCGAATCCACGGAGGATTTCTGTACAGTCATCGTCGTCGTCGCAGTCGCAGCCAGCTCTAGGGTTTCCGCACACAGCAAACTCGTTCGGGAGGGTCCGCTCCACGAGCCGAAGGGCTGATACATCAACTGACACATAGTCCGGAGTTGATGTATCCAAAAGTTCCGTATCGTCAACAGAAACTCAACGTCACAGACGGCGCGTCAATCGGACGCCCGGTCTGAGAGTTATTGGTTTTTTCGTCCCAGGGGCCCGGTTGGTTTTTAAGTCAAAACCAACCCGGCCGTACTCCAACTGCATCCAAACCTCGAGCAGAGTAAGCCAAAAGGTCTGTCTCACTTAGAGGAATCAAAAAAAGTCGACGCCACGTCAATCGGACGTCCGGAACTCAAGTTAAAAGTGTTTCCGCTCCGAGGGCCCGGTTGGTTTCGTGTACGAACCAACCCGGACGAACTCAAAGTACTCCGAAACCTTGAGTGCGATATACCGAAACGACCGTCTCAATCCAAGGATCGCATCGCAACTGACGGTGCGTCGATAAGAGGCTCGTAGCTCATGTTATGGGAAACAGACCGAAAGAGGTTCGGTATTAGGGGGTTCGGGCCCGGTCCGACCCGGCCCGATACCCCCAGTCTCGGCCCGAAACCGAGTCGACCCGAACCGGGTCTGGGTCCGGCCCGCTTGGGCGTGGCGCGACCCGGCGCGCTGGCAAGGTGGTTCGGCCGAACGGCCGAGCCGTTCGGAATGCGAGGGGGGGGGGGTGTTGCCCCCCCGCTTTTAGTAACCGCGGCCCCATAATGGGGCCGCTCACGTCCGGCCAGCCGGGGGTTTTGAACCCCCGACTTTTCCCCTGTCCGGTCCCCCCTGCTCCGTCGCCGGCGGCCCGTTTCCGGCCGCGGCCTCAGTCGCGGCCTTGGACCGTCCGGCGCGGCGCGACGACGCCGCGCCCCTCCACCGCGGCCCCGCTCCGGCCGCGGTGTCTTCGGGTTTCTCCGACGCGGCGCGACGGCGCCGCGACCTTGTTCGATTTCACGGCGCCGCGCATTCCTTGCCGCATGATCCCACGCGGCGCGACGACACCTCGCCATTCCCGTTCCAAACCACAAATAGAAACAACAACATAGATAAGGGAGGAGGGTCGACCGTGTTTGTGCGGTCCGGCCCCCTCTCGTTAATCGATAGCAAATGGTCATAATTCACAAAGAACGTCAAAGATAGTAATCACGAACAAAAATAAACCCCTACCTCAACGTTGTCGTCGAAGGAGAGTTCGTCGCGGAATTAATCGTCGTGGAAGAATAGAAACGACGCGGAAGAAAGCATCACGGAAGGAATGTCGTTGGCGTTAGGTGATCCCCGAGGAAGGCGTCTCTTGCCGTCGTCCGCCGTCGGAGGTCGGCGTTCTTCGTCGGCGGCGGTACGTTCTTCGCGTTCTTCGTCGAAGAACAAAGAATCATCAAGACCTCTTTTTTCCTCCTCAAAGCTCACACAACAAGGTTCCAACCCCAAATAAAATAAGTTCATCACTTATTTTATTAACATAACTTAAACTTTTGAATTTCAAACATTCACATTTAACTCACTTAATTAAATAACTTAAGTTATCAAATTAATGGTGAGTTGAGGGAGTTAGAGAATATGAAGGGGTGAGGTTCGTGTGGGCCCCACCACCCTCATAACCTCCCATGGGAAGTTGGGTGGTTTCCCCCAACTTCCACCCAAAGGTTTTAACCACTTAGAAAATAAAAATTGTAGTCAAATTTTTACTTTGACTTCCACAATTTTTATCAACTTCTCTCGTGAAAACGCAACTCCGGAAAAGGTGTTCTTAAGCAATTACCGGCACTGCGAATCCATCGGTGCCCTCAGAATTCGATTTCGAGCACCGGTTCAAAAGTTAGAAAAAACCCGCTCGTTCGTTCACTGAACGTACCGGAGCTAAACTTCGGATAGAAATTCCGGGCACACCGGGCCTCGGAATCAAGTGTCGTCAGAAACCGCGTTCTTGTAAAATCCCAATGAAAATTATGAAAAAAAAAATTCCTTGAATTTTACGGGTCTTTACATCTGGTGGCTGAATGTGAGGCAGGAGATGCTTCATCCATCAGATCCACAGCCATAGGTCTTGGGGTGGTGCAAGGGTGCAATCAGGATTTGCCTGGGTTGTGAAGCCTCAGTTCGCATTTTCTGTTCTGTGTTGGAAGTGGAACATTTAAAGTCTATTCGTTCTTATTTTTATGTTGTTAATTTTTTGTTGTTGTTGTGGGTTATGTGTGATAATGTGAAGTTATAATGGACATGTTCTTTCATAATCCAAACATTCACGTTTGTCAAATTATCGTGTTCTGAATCATGATTTTTTCTTAAAAGTCTGTTTGGCCCTTCTCTGGGTTGATCTTGGTTTAGCTGTATTTGTTTGGAGATGTAAGATCCTATTGAATAATTGATTTATATGGTCATCCTTGGGTTCACTACATGGGGTACATTTTGCTCGATCATTTTTTTCTAGTGTTGGGGGTTTTTAGTCAGGGTCGAGAGTTCTAGGATTTAGTTAATGTGTGGTTTGCTCGTGATATAGATGTTAGTTTGGTTCGGCTGGGAGTTCCTGCGTCTCACTCCCCCCCTTCGTCGGGTGATATGTTTGGGTCTTAATTTTCTGCTCTAGTGGAGTTATTGTGACGGGGAGAACCATCTCATGTTTTCTTGTTCTCTTGTATTGTGGATTCTATTTGTTTCAATCGGGAATGGATTATTGTTCTGTCTATTGTGTGGCTGCGTGACTTTCTGGGGGCAGAAAGTATCTATGGTGGACATAATTGTGACACCCAGACTTTTACATTTATTTTTATTTTACAATTTCGTGGCGTCAGGTTCTATCATTGAGGATTGAGTTGAGCACGAGTTTAAAATTCGTGATGTTTAATAATTCTATTGGGGTTCAAACTCTTGTGCGGTCACTGCACGGTGGACGGTAGCCGCACAGTTGGCCTGAGTTCTCGCAAAAATTGCTAATGGTGGAATGGATAAATGTTTATGTCAATAAGATGATTTAAATGTTTATAACATAATAATATTAATATTATTGTGTAGAAAATAATATTGTCATTATCAATATTGGTTATTTTTTTTTATTAGTTAAAAATTGATGCTAATATAATTAGTAAAAAATTGTGATAAATATTAATATTAATATTAATATTAATACTATTGTTATTATTATATTATTATTATTATTCTTTATATAATAATAATAATAATAATTATTATTATAATATTTGGTTATTATTATTATTATTAGTAAAAATTTTGTTTATCTATGGTAGGTTTTATTATTATTATTATTATTATTGTAATAATATTATTGTTATAAGAAAAAAATGGTAAAAAGAAAAACCCAAAACCTATGTCAACGCAGCCCCCCTGTTCCGCGCGACCCGCTTGCCCAGGCCCATTCCCAGCTACGCGAGCCGCCGCTACCACCATGCTCCCCAGAGCCAGCCTCCTGACTCTTTGCCCATCTGCAACACTTCTCCCTCATGCTCGCCACGTCATCTACTCATGTCAATCTAGCCTCTCGGTCTCCTGCAGCACACTGCCTCGCATCTTTTCCACTATGTGCTCAGCCCACCTGCCTGAACCCTCATCCTCTGGTGCATCTAGCTGACTCTGGCCTCCGCCCACCACACCACCAGCCAAGCCCTCTCCCTTGCCTCCAGCTACTCCCCTCTCGGCTCTAGCTAGCTCTCGTCCACCCTACAGGTCCCGACCTCACCACTCCCTTACAGTCTGGCCACCCAACCTAGCCAACGCAAACCAGCTGGCCAACGACTCACCCGACCTACCATGCTCCGGCCTTTCGTGCTCGGGCAATGCCACCTCCTCCTTGCGTAGGCCGTGCCACACCATAATTCCCCCACTCGCTCACCCTTTTTCTCCATCCAGCTGTAGGCCGAACGCCCTTTCTCCACTATGTTATATTATTGCATCTTTTGTGTTTTAATTTTTTTTGACAAATTCCTAATTCCACGAGTTGTATTTTGAATGTTGGTCTCGTTGTTTTAGGTGAACGATTGATCCACGAGGGAATGTTCTTCCTTCCATTTGGATTTTATCGCGACTGCGCTTGATTTAATGTGGGTAAATTCATGTGTCAGTCATTCTGAAGCCTTCCATTAATTCCGCCTTTCATTCAATTAATTTTTAAATATATTCCACACTTTAAATATTCATACTACTTGTTTTGGGAAGTGTATTCACGTTGATGAAAGTTTTTAGAACTTGTTTTTAAATCTTGATTGTGGGTTGGTATTTTCTATTAAGTTGTTGATTATATTCCTATTTAACATTTAAAAGATAGAAGTCTTGTGATTTGTATGGTGTCATACTCATTGTGAAATTGTTTTTAAACTGGATGAGTCTTTTAAAAATATTCCATAAATTTTGTAGGCGTCTTATTAATTTTTGTGGATGTATGCGAAACATATTTTGATAGGTCCTTGGTCTGTTTTTTCATTCAAAATAGAATTTTGATTGTGTAATTGGTGTTAATACTTTTTGGTATTACATAGAATTTTTTTTAATTGTTTAAAATATTTATAAAAAAATGAGTATGTTATTGAAAATCATGTATTGAGATAGTTTTGGTGTGTGTAATATTGGGCAATTTTATGTATTGGTAAGGTCATATCTTGGAATGTGTGTCAAAATGTTCTTTAAAGGGTTTAATAATTTTAGATGAAAATTTATGTTTTTCTTAAATGATTTGAACAGTTGGTTTTTGTTTGAAAGCAGTTGGGGTTTGGGGGAAATGTATATGAGATATCTCTTTGATTGTTTATGGTGCCATTTGATGTTGGAACATCCAAGGGTGCACTTGGTGAATGCAGTGATGTGCTAAAAAATGATGATAGCCCATTTTAAATGGTGTTTCATTAAATCATTGGTTTTCCAAATAAATATTGTTTTTCTAAATGAGGTTTGGCCTTTTGTGTGGTTCCTATAAATGAAATCAAAGGTACGTCTCAAGGATTTGGTGCATTTGGATAGAAAAATTCTTTGGTGTGTGTCTGGAATGGATAAGGGAAACATAATTCTTCATAGAATGGCCATTTGTTTAGATGAAGGAATTTTTGGAGTTTAGAGTGGGATATTATTATTCTATTTGAAAAGGGTTATTTTTTTTAAAAAAGTGTAGTAATGAAATGATTTGGTCAAATCCCCCTTATTAAAAATAAAAAACTGAAACATGAAGGAGATAGAAGGGGGCATTTAAGCATTATTCTCTCATGCCATTATAAACTAGAAATAAATAGTCAAAATCATACTAATTTGAATCATTATAATTATTATACGAGTTGATGTTTTCTAAGGGACCAGGAGACCCGGTGACTATAGTCATCTTGAGGTACAAATCATCTTTCCTCTCTCTCTCTCTCTTTCCTAGGAGGAAATGGTAAAAAAATATAGATATAGTTTAGGATCTAGAAAAAGAGTAGTGTTTATTTTTATGATTATTAGTAGTATTTTGTTGAATGTAGATTTTTTCATTAAATTTAAATACATCTAAAAATGAATCAAATTTTTGAAATATTTTATTCAATATAATGAAAATTAGTAATTTTTTTTGAAAAAATATATTTGATGATTTCGAAATTAATTTATATATTTGAAAATTTAGTTAAATATATTTTAATACAACATTTATATCCTTACATACATTTTCTAATTTGAAATTTATTTATAAATTATTTATTTATTAATTGATCATAATAATGTCATCAGAAAAACTATATACAATAAATATATTGTTTTTACTACCCCACTAAAATATAACCTATATAGAAATAATTCTGAAAATTCACCCGAATAAAATTTCAACACCATGTTTTAAAAAATTAAAATAAAAAATATAAATATTAAGTAATTATGATATTTCAGTTTTTACGTTAAAATTAAAGTGGTACTAAATATGTTTAAGAATATTTTTTTAAAATTTTATAATTAATCATTCATTAACTTAGATATTTTGAGTTTTTTTATAATTAAAATATTTTTATATTCTTATTTAATTGATTGTAAAAATTATTTATAAATTTAATCAATAACTTAACCTAAATTTATTATTACTATTAAAAAATATGCGTTTCTATTTTAATAGTCACATTACTATTACATACCTTACCCCTATATAATCATTATTTGTGACTCCGATTCTTAGATACATAACTTAATTCACTAATTTTTTATTTTATTTATTTTCTCCTGTGGTTCTCTACATTGTATTTTAAAAAAATACCATAATAATTTTAATTTTCTGATTTTTTTTCACAATATTCATCAATATTGTGGTATTTTTATGAGATAAAAAGCCATATTATTTCAATGTCTTAGTTATGTTATTAATTTTTTACTATCCCATTATATTTTAATAATTTTATTCTATGTATATATCCTAGATATAAAAATTATTACGATGGTGAAATAACATAATAATTCATTTATTCTATGTTACCTTCCATTATTTATGATATTTCATCATAAAATAATTATTAGTTTATAGAAAATTTTATGTTTAATATTGAACTCATTATTTGAATAATTTCTAATGATACATAAGTTCATTGAAATAATAAAAATTCATCATACATTTAATTTTTTAATTCAATGAAGATATATTTTAAAATTAATCATTAAAAATATATGATATTGAAATTTCTTTCTTATAAAGAATAGGTGAATTCCATATCACATGGATTGATGGTTTTACATATTAGTAAGATTACCATTAGCGAACCTAAAATTTCAATGATAATGAATTACAATAAATCATTCATCATTGATAAGTTTCTAGTCTATTTAATTATCTCGAAACACATAATATTTATTTTCTTTAATAACGCGTCAAATTATTTTGATTTAATTAAAACCCTCGAACATCAATGAATTTCTCATGATGGTCTTCGAATCAATTCCTTTAGTCCATTATATTAATTTTTTTCGATCATAAAGAAAATATACATTCATATAATACATGTACATTAAACTCATGAAAATATATAATATATGATATAATATGAAGTTCACATATAATACATGAACACGATTATAGAATATTATCATAGATATGATACCTGATTAATAAATTCATGTGATGCATGAATACATGCATGTGATGCATGAATACATGCATGTGATGCATGAATACATGCATCCAATGTAGGGATACATTTAGATTCTTTCATACAATATTCATATTATACATGTATACACGTGATGTAATCTTTGAACCCTCTCATGGTAACAATAACATTTTAATTCAATTTTAATTTTTTTATCTACTTTGTGTTGATTAAAAGAATTAAATTTGTTCAATGAATTTGTTCATGTCACACATGGACAAGGAATATATAATGGTAATTATTTTTTAAATTAGGTGTATTACAGATGAGTTAATTTTTAATGAAGAGGCATTAAATACACCCAATAAAAATTGAATAGGTTCTACTCATTTGTTCATAAGCTAAATGTTTTTTTAATCTATTACTGAACATTAGTTTCATGAAATACATTATATAATCTCTTTTTTAATACAAAATCTATGTTTTTTAGTGAAGGAACCTGAACACTTTCTGAATTTGGGAGTTTCCATTTAGACGGTGTACTAACCATGGAGGTAGGAGAATTTCATTAGATAAATCAATATTACCCATGAACAATTATATATTTAAAAAAGGTAAATGGATACCACATCATGAACAATACATGTATGATCTATATTACAATAATTTTAGAATAATCATTTGTGAAGGAAAATTGAAAAACAAAATTAGGGTTATTCCACTTCTAATAATCATTATATGATTCTAGGAAATTGATAAGTAGTATAAGTTCCTTGTTATTCAAGAAATAATACATTATTATCATTAATTTTTAAATAAGAAAGTATTGAAAAATGTGATATATGTAATATTAACATAATAACTCTAATATATCACACAATTTTAATTATGATTTACCTTTACATAGATATGTCTATTTAAATGTAATCATGATTCAAAACCTCTGTAGTTAGGCCTAGGTAAACCTTATATCCCATTTTGAAAATAGGAATATATAATGGTAATCACCACCCACCTTTATTTGGATTGTTATGGGTAAAGGTTGTTATAATTTACCTTTACATAGAAATGTTATTTGTGAAACATGATAACTATATGTAGATGGTTCCAAAAAAATATTCATTTGATTACCCTTATAATGAATAATGATTTTGGGTAAGGGTAAATGGAAAATGTTATAAAAAATAAATTTTAAAATGATTTATTTGGATTATAAGTTTTTTGTAATTCATAATAAATGATATTTTTAGAATAATTTTATTTATAAAGAGTATAAAATTTTATTAATTATAAATATTTTACAATAAATTATATGAATTTTCATGAATGATTTAAATAATCTAAATATTATGTGTTAATTTCTTAAATACCTTTTTACCCAATTAAATCAAATTTAATATTTATTATACTTAAATTAAAATTCCATATAATGGGACGAGTTTATATTATGATTGAGTATAAATGTTATTATATTCATGGTTATGTATTGTATGTAATATTGGAAAAAATATTAAATTGTTTACAATTAGATTTCATTTATGAATTATTCAAAAATAAAATTTTCACAACATCATTTATTAAATGGTAATTTATATAATAAATATTAATTTTTATATTCACTAATATAATTTTTTTATAAAATTTATATAATGTGTATGATAAATTAAATATGATATAATTTTTCTAGTAAATACATTTATTCATTACATGCTCGTTATAACAACAAAATATTTATTATTCAACTACATTAACCTAATTTTACTTATAGAGGTACAAACCTATGAATAATTGATAAATATAATTTTTAAATATTTGGATTTAGAGATATGATGAATTAATTTATTTCCTGAGTAAATTTTCTTTATGGGGGGGAATTGAGAACATAATACTCACTAATATGAAGGCTTTTTACTTGTTAAGAAATGTTAATGGGGTTTTTATCTATCACTAAAAGCACTTATGTATCGTTTTTCCA
The DNA here is from genome assembly GCA_963277665.1 of Viscum album. Taxonomy (NCBI): domain Eukaryota; kingdom Viridiplantae; phylum Streptophyta; class Magnoliopsida; order Santalales; family Viscaceae; genus Viscum; species Viscum album. The sequence continues at coordinate 571,814,505 of OY728161.1, read as the reverse complement.
TAACATATAACTCTATTCTATTAAATGAAATGTTAATGTACCTTATGAATATTATTTACTCCAGTATGTATGGATATTCTTTTAACCTATTTTTGGGTGAGTAAAATAATATTATGGATTGTGTAATGAGTTATAAATCCATATGTAGTGAACACATTAATTCAGCTGATATGAAATGGATTCAAAAAAAAATCATTACAAGAATGGATACACCAAAAATAATACCAGAGAACATTTTTATTTTGTTATATTAAATTATTATGAACACAATATGATTTTTTTATATTATTTTGGTGATATTATTATATAAAACCCCTAAAATAATAACTATGAAATTCCTTCAAAATAGAAACTTGTGAAATCATTGATCATTAAACAGGATGGTTTCACAATAAAGATGGGATCCGCTACATTATCCTTCACTAGATCATAATGTAATAAATTTTACCTAATTGTTGTGGAATTTTTAATTTTTTATTAATGATAAGCTAGATAGGAACCCCAAAAGTATAGTATACATGAATAATTAAATTTATTGAATCCATATGATTGATTTATGTAAGAAGTTATCCACATTACTAAACAAGATTTTTAATTGTTATGATTGAGATGATTACCCAAAGAATTATGATTGGTTTCAAAAACCCTAAACAATATTCATTGCATTGAAAAATATGGATATCATCTAACTAAATGGGTAAAATTTATGCGATAATCATTTTTAGAGGGTGAAATTTCATTAGAAGTGTTTGATTAAAATAATTAAAACAAGATAATTGCACAGTAATATGAATTTTATATTGATTATGGAATAATTAATGATAATCCTTTTTAGATTATTAATAGGTATGACCTATCAAACACCTACATATATTTTTCTAGCATTGATAAATTTTCTCATGGAGAATTATCAAGAGACTCAAAATGTGAATGTGATAGAGATCAGTTTAACCAATTCTGAAACATGGGTATCAAAACGATGAGAGTGTCACATATTTATTATGATAAGAACAAAACTTGAACTATGAGGGAATTTATGATGGGTGATGTTGATCTTCATTCTGGTAATGGATCAAGAGTTTCTAAATTTTAGGTTAGAACTTATTATCAATGTTTTTCAACTGTATTGATCCTAGAATTTGAAACTTATTTCTATGTTCAATGTATATGTTGAAATTTTATTTCTTTATCTTTTTTGGACAAGACCAAATTTTATTTTCTATAATTAAATCATATTTTTCTATAAATTAGAATGAAATATTTTATGGAATGTGTAATATGGAAAATAGATTGTATATTATCAATTTGGGTAATACTTTTTATTGAATTTAGACTAATTTTTTCATGGTTGACTCTAATACCCTTACATTTGGATTTTTCAACTTCTATATATAAACAAGAAACATATTCAAAGACTCCATAAAGATTTATTGTTGGTGTCATTATATTGTGGATCATTTGATAATTGTGATTTTTTTGGGGAATAACGACAATGATTTTTTTTGAGATAATATGGAAAGGATAGTGGTTTATTGGATCTCATATAATGTAATTTATGTGGATAAAAGAGTATAAAAAATTTTACTTTATTTGAGAACTTTGTTAAATTTACTAATGAATTTTTTCTAAATGATTTTAAGATGAAAAAAATATGAAATCATTTAAAATTTAAATGAGTTTTACTATAGTGTATAACATTAATTTTGAATTATTATTTTGATTATTATATCATGTAATAGTTGTGACTATAGAATGTAGGATTTCATGAATCATAAATGATATTATTTAATTGTTCAACAACACAATTGTCTTAAATCTCCAAAATTGAACTGTACTAAAAGAGGTATGGTGGATGCATGAAAAGGGTGTTTGGAAAATGTTCATTGACAAAATGGTAGTCGATGGTGATTAAAACATGGGTAAGTCCAAGACATAGTGTTTACACCCATGGACATGAATGAAACAAAAATTTGTGGAGTTGGATACAAGGTCATGGTTTCACACATGAGTATCCCTTGTGCACACCTAACTTAGGCTGAAAGATTTCAGGAGAGGAGTAAACAACTGTGTGCCTTGTCAAGGGATGAAACATAAGGAACATATCTTTCAAGATCTCTATTTTGAGGGTTCCAGTGGTTCATGATGCTGTAAAAGATCAATATTATTCATAACAGAGTGGAAGTTCATCTTCAAGAGGATAACACTGATAAAGGGGGATAGAATGAACTTTAATATATGGTTATATCTTAAAAAATGGAATGGTAGATTCTAGTACTTGATGAGATATTCCACACATTTTCTTACTCAACTGCATAGATCAATCATGAAAAAAGCTGGGTAATGTCATATTTTGTTCCAAATAATGTTACACATTGATCATGTTTACTATCTGTAAAATGAACATCTTGTGCTCATATTCATAGGTTATTTTGGAGGATATCATGGAAGGGACATGATTTTTTTCATATTTTTTGTGGATGATGGTTATGTGTGGATTAGGTTTCTTATGAAAAATGTGGACAACTTGTACGCATTTTACTCAGACATTTTGGCAGACATAATAGAGGGGAAACAACTTGATTTCATTTATTTATCTACATGAGATTGAAAATATTTTTGAATATTTATCAAATTTCCAAGAACATATTCATACCTTACATTTCTTTTATGTGATGGTTCATCAAGTCAGATAATACATTTACTTTGTCCACATCTATTCATTTATTGATTCACATGTAAATCTCTAACAAACAATTACCACCTTGGATGCAATATTGAAAGGCACCAAAAATTTGGGATTTGATGGAAACACATAACATAGGGGTTGATTCCCATAGCTACATGAAAAACACTCTAGGATGCATTAAAGATGATTCTACTTTCCTGAAATACTATGTTCTGAACAAATAATTGGAAATGGGTGACCATGTACGGTAACATTGACTATTCACATGAAATTAAATTCACTATCATGCATGTATTTCTTATTTCAATGTTTGAAATATTGAGCTTTGAAGGATTATTTTATGTAGCTTCCCCATCTTTAGTACTTCTCCCATTATGAATATATCATCATTTTTCATGCTTGCTAATCGATATTGTGTGAAACATAAAATCATGTTCACTGGATCTTCAACATTATGTGCTTCTTCCATATATCAACCAGACACATTTGATGATATTTCAAACTCACTAGATATAGACGACCAATATATTACTACTATGATTGAGGTCACATTCTGTCTCATATAGCTATCATGAATGGAAACACTTAAATAAATCATGCCTTGAGGGACATGATTGATAATAAAATTCTTTTGGGAAACAAACATTATCATAGAATGATTATCCTCTAAGGAACAATCTCACACTTTGGAACTTTCATATTCTATGAAATGTGACCGTACAATATTTCTATGGTGAATCATTACAGTCTTGGTAGACAGACTGAGATGATATACAATTTTGGAATGTAACATCTCATGATCATGCTATCAAGGAGAATGCATCTATATCATTTTTTGTTTTAAATGGGTTCACCAAGATGGTGGATGAGGAATAACTATAGGAAAAATGGTTCACCACCCACTACATGAATTCCTTCCATAGATGTATAAGGGACAACATCTTGGGATGAATGAAGGACTGGGACATGAGGTCCATGGAAAAATTTACCAGCAAATGGCCATTGTATTATTCGCTATTCTATACATGAAATGACTACGTCATAGAGCTAAAAAATATTAGGATATATGAAGTGGTAGGGATGTCGCGGTTCAATTTTTACCATCAACATGGTCTAGTTATAGTGCTCATTAGTTGATGTTACATGGTTAAGAACACATTCCATCTCCACAATGAGGAAGGAATTATTAGTCTTTGGGACATTAACTACACCAAAAACATTATACTCACGGGATTCTAGTAATATGAGTTTCTTTTTCTAGAGAATACATAGAAGAATAGTATAATGTCTCCTCTTCCTGCACACAAACTTTTGGCATATGTGTTTGATAAGATAAAACTCACACTCATATTCCACAATGACATCCTATTCAAGGAATGGTTCAACATGTTCTTCAAGAACGAATCAAATGTATTTATTTTAAGATGAGGAAAATAGTGTCTAATAGTGCAATGTAGATGGAAGGTAGGCTCATACATGTAGATCCAAGATGAAGGAAACTATCACTCATAGGGGTATAACATGGTAGGAGACTAGAATCCACTAGTTTATTGTAATTAATTCATTTCACTATCTATAGTGGGATGATGAATCCAGTGAGGGATACATGGATGGGAATACATCTAGGGATGTTGGGATTGGTGGTGATACTAGAAGCTGGTAATAGGGTTAACTTGGGGGTTCCCACAGTACACAGAATTCATATCATATATGGCTATGTTGTAGGGGAAAACACACTAAAATGAATCTATAGTTCATTTAATTTTTTCTATGGATTGATCATAGAACATCATAGGGGATATGAAAAATCACACATTATTCATCTTCCAAACCCAGGACTATGGCCATATCTAATAAACATTGTGTTTTTTTCAATAGAGGCAATTATTGATGATGGGATCATACTTTAAATTGGGAAACATGAATATTTCAACATCCACCACTTCACATCTCTGGTTGGTCCAACATTAGACATCCCTGAAGGCTCATGGGAGTAAAGAGAGTATCAACAAAGCATCCGAGGTAGGGTGTTATTGGAATCGATTAACGACATGGTTTACTATGATCCATAAATGTCATCCCATTTCTCAAGGAAGTTTGGTATCCTGAAATTGATACAAAATAGAGTAAATATTTAGTTTCATGAAGAGAGAAACCTTTGGATCTGTCATCATTTATTTATAGGTGAGTGAAGGCTCTATAAAATCCATTATGTTTCCACCAACCTATATTGATATTATCAAGTTAATAGAATATGAAATAAGTTTGGAGGAATAATATCCCAATGAAATCCAACAAATGAATATTAGGTTGATTGATAAAGAAAGAAATAATCCATAAAAGTGAGGAAATAGACCAAATTATCCTTGGGGGGAAAGTCTAGTAACATGGGATATTCAATATGGAAGTTCACCAGTGGGGACCTCACAATATGGGGTTGTACCCACACATTGTAGTATATAATGTGCTCAGAAGTGGCCTCAATGACTAGAAAATGATGCACCCGTGATGTGTTTTATATACCTACTGCAACCTACCAATGATTTCTTACTCTCCCTTTGGTCCTCCATGAGAAGAAAACAGAAATCGATACCACCAGAAGACCATTGGTGGAAGCTGAAGTAGGATGGGATCATGTTTTCAGAACATAAGCCTAATTGGTTAGTTGATAGGGTGAAAACCAAACAGATAAATGCATGTTTGACTATTATGGATGTATACACATGTAAAAAGGTTAATTTGGACAACTTTCCACACAAGTGGGGTTGATCCATCACAATAATGTTGAGAAAGTGGAATATCCAACTGTTTAACATGCTTCATGCGAGGGAGAAGCAACTCATGATGAGGTAGAGTAATATAGAGAATGGTAGATTTTGGTAATAGATTCCCATAAAGGATGTCATGATTATGGTGGTGATATTCTATCCACTAAAAAATAAATTACCATATACCATGAGGTTTACCTTAACTCACTTGTATCCTTATCAATTCCCACATTCACTTTCCATATTCTCTAACTAAAATTTGTACATTACATGAGCATGGTGATAGAGGTCAAGGGGATCTAGAAGAAGATTGTGAAGGATATTAAGTATGCAGGATATGATAAAATTCCATAGAATATGCGTATCGATGTGGCGGGTGGAGTGCCCGCCTAAAAGGTCAGTTTGAAACCTCAAAATCTCAGGACATCCCTTTTATCTAAGTGGGATCATTCCCTAGAATTACCATATAAGTGCCAACTACTGGGGTTGTATTGTGCATGAGACCGTTTATCATAAAAATTTTATCCCCAAAATGTAAGAGAGATTCACTAATAATTTGGAGATATCTAGATTTTCATGGAGCTTTTGTGTCAATGTGTTTTCCTATCTTATGCTGTTTCTTCCCATCCAATGCATGAGGAACCCATACCAATGCATAAAAAAATTGTGTTGATCGATATCCCAAAGTGGAATTCCCTACCATTAACTATAATATTAATCTATATATACATAACTCATATATGTCCTTATCCACGGCATGATGAAAATGATCATCTGTAGACCTTGTACTCTGATGCAGTCTCCCCCTTTTTTGAACAACGATAGGGAAATTGTTGACCCAAGGAGTATAAGAGGATGGATAATTCATGGTCCATTATATGACTACAATTCCTATTCATACAGAGTTGGGAAACCAATCTAATCCATCCGTTGTCCCATGCAGTAAGTTTACGACATTTGCATTTGACACCACTGGTGGGGGAGAACTCGAGGATGGCACTGTTGATATCATTCAGGTATGGTCAAGTGAAGATGATTATCCTCATGAAATATTTCCCATCCCATCTAAGAGGCTACTGGAGGAATATCATGCTTCTAAAAATATAACTTTATTTCTTGAGTACATGCCTACACCACATAAAGAGATTGATGACTCTGACCTAGAAACGGCGGAATGGAACAACATTATCTTGTTTAGGGTGTTGAAATGCATAAATTCCTTATCCATAATATTTTATAATCATTGAGGGTGGTCTGGATGGTGTCTTCTCACCATTTTATGCATTATATGTGTGACCGATGGTTGGATTTTGATGGTCTTTATATGCTAGTCCCCAACATTTTTACAAAGCAGTTGTGTGACGGAAGCCAATATCAGGTCATCTCATGGTATCATGAAAATTATAACACCTTACAGAAACTCCAAGATATCACCCAGGAGATTAAAAAAATGGGTAAGAAAAAAATTAGCATAATTTTTTCATCAACCCTAAATCAGAGACCATCAACATGATGGTGATTTAGCTAGATGAGGCCGAATGGTAGATTAAATAGGCAGTGCATCAGGTGGTTAAACTCTAGACTATGTGATATCAAGAACATATCAGAGCAACCAATCAATTTTTATATTTGATGATTATGAAATGGATCTCATAATGTTGTAGCAGACCATGGAAGACATGGGGTTCACCAAACTATAGTATCATATTAGGATTAATGTTTAAAAACATGGTTTTGGTAGTTTTTATATAATTCTCTTGGTACCCAAGATTTGTTTAGTACATAATTCCACCCACATATGAATGGGAAGCAAGAGAATATTATTGAGGTGTTGTGGGACATGTTGAGGGAATGTGTCATAAGCATTGGTGGATCATTGTAGATTCACACGATGCTTGTTTATATCCCAATAGAAATAGTTTCTAAGTGAAAATTCAGATGGAAGAATATGTGGTTCTCTATGTTTTTTCATATAGATTACAATTTTGTTGGATGAATTCTCGGTAATAAGAGTAGTTTGGACCGACCCTCATGTATGAGATATTAGAGGGTGTTCAATTGTTTTGAAAACGTATGAATCTAGCTTATAAGAGGAAGAATTCCTATGCTGATTGAGTCATCATCTTCTTGAGCTTATCATGGGTGATAGATGTTTTTTTGGTAGGATCCAATGTTGGGTAAAATCAAATTCCTATATATGGTAACATGGAACCAAGGTATGCAGGTCTATTTGAGATGATGGGGAGTATCACACTAGTGGAATACAGAATGGATCTCCCAAAGTAGAATTGTAGTATGCACATTATTTTTCATGAATCACCACATCAGATGTGTCACTTTAGTCAATTACATATGATATATGTGAAGGATTTTGAGGTTCAAGATGACATGTCTTTTAAGGAGAATCTAATTTGTATTGTGAAACATAGTGAAAATATCTTGAGTTGAAGACTTGACCATTGAATCATGTGTTATAGAAACATGATAAAATTTAGGAGGATAATTTGGAGAGGGAGATAGATATGCAGGCCTAGTGGCCTCAATTCATTACATAAGTAGCTCAGTAATTATTAGTATTACAACTCAAGGTTGAGACTTAAATTGAGATGATGCAATATTATGAGCATAATATGAGTTATGTTTTGTTTAATTTTTGATTTAATTACATTAAATTTTCTTAATAAAATTTTGATCTATTTTACAAGGTTCTTCTTTTTGGTGTCTTAGGGTCTTTGGATAGGAAGAAGGGGAAGGCAGGGCTATACAATTAATCTTTCATGGTTAGAAAATGTTATGTAGTCACTGTGTTCCATAACATTTCTTGCCTAAGGAGGTGGATCATGACTGGAGGAACTCTACATGGGGGGTGGGATATTTGGACCTATGGGGATGGAAATATCTATCCTACAATGTCAACACATTGGTTTTAAAACCTTCTGGGCTCCCCAGGATTCCATTTCTCTAGGCTGCCACATGAAAAATGGGTGGTGCATAGTTTGGCCATCTTTGTTGCCAAACCATGTTCCTCATTAATACGGGGGAAGTTTACCATTTTTACCCACATTATTCATGTTAACTCACTATTATTTCTTCCTATATCTTCCAGAAGTATCTAAGGGTTATTATACCTTCCTCCCAAACACCCTAGGGATCAATATTACTCATTTTATGCCATTTGGAGCATCATTGAGTGTATATTGATGCTCCAGGTGAGCCTAATAGTCTATTTTTCTCTATCATCTGGATTACGAATTGTTAAATCATTATTCTTAATAAAAATACATATAAAATCATTTTATACTGTATTTTAGGTTTGGTATTTGAAGGTTTTTTTCTTAGGAATCAATGCCTATTGTTTTGAGAGCGTTCATCCATGGAATTCAGGTAGGTGGTGTACATGTTATATCCCATATCCTTGATTTTCGTTTGGCTTTTATGTGGATGTTCTATGGTACCTACTTGTTGTTAATTTTATGTATTTTGTAATAATTGACAAATTGGTTGGAAAAAATCATGAAATAATCCCCTATGATCCCCATTGGATTCATTGCTTTTTTGTTAGAAAAGGTTAGTGGTCATCTATTGGTTGTGACATTTTTTTGAATATAGAATTGAGTTGTCAAATCTATATTGGTATTTTTATGAGATAAATATTTTAATGATTATTTTTATATGGTTTATTGAGTTTTGAAATTTACATTTTTGTTACGAAAAACCTATGAATGTTATTATTAGCATGTAAACATTTGTTTACAAAAGAAAACAAATGAAAATTGTTTTTAGTTTGATTGCCGAGATATTGAAATTAAATTGATGTTAATAGTGTTAGGTTGATAACATTGAATCATGAGGTGTTTGATATAATGTGAATTTATTAATTGTTTATGTTCTATGTGGTGTATTTGGTAATCTCTTTTGGAAAATAAATTTTCATGTGTTAACGAGTTACAAATTGTTATTGTTAAATGTTCTACATGGGTTACAGGATGTGAACTTTAAATGTGTTAAATAGGATAAATTATAGAAATGTAATTTATGTTATATGATAAATTTTTGGTTAAATGAAAAATGTGTTTATTGATTTATTATTATGATGGTATGCGTGATAAATTCTTATGGATCATGTTCTCAAGGAATGGTAGTATATTGTTGGAAATGAGGATCTAATCCCCATACCTATAATGCATGGGTTATTTATTGAAACAAAATCTCTATGCCCATAATGTATGCATGTGATATAAATTCCTAGATTGAGGCTCAGAGGTAAGTGTTATGAATTTTTGTGCTATGTTTTCCTAGTTATGTAGGGAACATTATTATCTCCCATTTTTCACTGTTTATGAGCATCGTATAGGCCAAAGGGTATTTTTATGAAAATTATTTACACAAGGACGAATTGATGAAAATGGATAAAGTGAAAATGTTTACTTATTTTCACCTAGTTTAGTTTTGATTATCATTTTTTCATTTTGTCTATTCATACACTATGTCTTTAGACTAGATATAATGTAGACATAGTTGGTGGTTTTCTTATGAGTTGTACACAAACTCTACATTGGACACCATTAGGTACTCGAGCAGAGTTCATTGTTTTATGTTAGGAAAAGGGAAAGGGGAATATTAAATATGGTTGATTGAGTGTTGGTTATGTTTGGATGAAGAATCCCAACCTAGAGTCGTGACACATTTTGGGAATTTTTTTAATGTTTTTTTTTTCAGATTTATTGACAGATGGATCTATATGACATGAAATTGAATATTTAGTATTTGTTTGTGGGTTAAACATAGTTTTAAAATTTTGATTCAGGATTCATGTTCATCTTATACTTGTTTACATTATTTCTTATTTAATATGTTATGGTATACCCTGATAAAGAGGGTATAATCTCCCCATGTATTCTTTTAGATTCCCACTAACAGTCATAACATGAGGCATACACAGAGGTGTGGCTCAAGTCATGTCACAACCTGACATGAGGCTCTAGATACAGTGGGTAATGGTTCAGGGACGTTACACATAGTATGAATGGTGTATATAGATAAATTAGAATAAATTATGGGAATCCTCCATAGTATATCCAAGTACCATTACATGCTTCATGATCCACCACACAACTATCTCTTTTGGTCACCTATCACTTACTTGGATCACAAATAATCAATTCTACACATGTATTGAGATTCCCATGTTGGGTGTAATTAATAAAACCTAGTAATAAACCACCAATTTTCTCATAACATGTCCTCATATGTAGAATATGTGTATTTTATTAGATAATAATTGTAAAAAAATTTATAAACAGTCATTATTTTGAACATTCATGTGATAAATAATACCCTGTTATCCATGATCATACATTCAAATTCTCTATGTTAGTTGGATAGTCATATAGAGGTCATAAGAAACCAAGAGTGATACATATAGAAGGTGGAAAATCTTTTATCAATCACAAGGCATCATGACAAATCAAGGAAATATGGTTTTAATCATCCCGCCTCCATCACATATTTTTCTTTAAGGCATTTGTATCCACTCTACACATTGGTTTAGGCCCAAGGGAATAATAACTGTAATTCTAGTGCCATGGGCTAGGCCTCTATCCCTTATTCTCCTACATTGTGTTCAAGCCCATCCTTTCTATCATATCATATCATGGCCACTCCCCCATCAATTGATAATAATATCTTGATGTTATACCACTCAAGAGGACCCAATAAATTTATCTAGGTGTATGTTAGTAACACATAATTTTGAATATATTACAATGTAATTGAATAACATGTTAGTGTGGGAAAAAATATCGACATACAATTATATGTCACCAAAATAATACATAGATGAAAATATATATAAGAATACCCATAAAATCAAACATCGTATATGGGATTCATACTCAAGACACACACCTATGATCACAAACATAAATGATCAAGAAATAGATGGCAAAACAAGAATCAGATAATGGAAACATGTTTATACAAGGCCCTTGATAGATTGAATCTATCAACCCCAAGCATATTGATGAAGTACTATAATATCAATAAAAGGATAGAATAATGAAAAATGATGCACAACTATGAAAAAATATTTATCAGTATAAGGATTCCTATAAAATGGTTGATTTTTTCAAGAATTTTATTTAGAAATGATGCCCATGTAGGTTACTTGCTATGAGGTGTTGTTATAGATTCACATACCTCATAATTTCTATCATCAATAAATTTTATGATATATTCCTAACAAGAGGAAACCAATTCATAATATCTAATTTCTATTGAATAATGGATTGTTAATTCCTTATAAAATCTAGAAGAGAGCCTCATCTCTAGATGATGACCATCAACCACCGTCAATCCATCATCACAATGGATATCGAATATGAATCTCGGGAAGATGTATGTATCACTATGATTGATCATTGATAAATTACATAGAAATTGCCAACAGTAGTGAGATAAATATATATTTTCATGGAATGTTAATCAATGAAATTGATACACAAGTGTTCTAGAGTGGATAAAATAACTCGACATTAGATGGAATTTAAATAAATAAATCAATTATTTGTATTGTGGTTCTAGGATATTTCCCTATGGGATGTGAGGTATATTTAGAAGAAACCTAAAGAATATAGGATCATGGATGAAATGCCATAATTTAATGTCATTATAATCCTTGGATCCCCTAGATTTGATATTTCAAGGAGGGTAAATCATCATGGAAGGCATATGATGTCTCAATGTTCAATAGGTCTATAAATTGGGGGAAGATAGGGTCAAGAAAAATTCACCTATGACCAGTAAAAGTGTTTTTTGGGGAGTTATATCACATGAAATTTTCTGGAAAAGTGTTTTCAAAAATATTTCACCAACCATTCAAGGATTATTTCCTCACATTAGGACCAATAATATTTTACCAAATCATTTTTAAACCCTGAACCAATAGTAATGTTAGCTATTAAAGTGTCTCACCCAATTTTTTAGGTGAGTATTAATGGTGTGAAAAATTATTATCCCCAACCAAGAACCATTACTGATCCCCTTCCTCTAGCCATATGATATCCTAGAGGATTAACACAATATAAAAAACCATGATCAAACCATTGAAATTCAAAATGGACCTTAAAACACCACAAATCCAACCTAAAACCCCTAAAACAAATAGCGAATAATTATTAGTTTAAAAACATGTGATTAAATATAAAATTTCCTCATAACACTTCTGGAAGAATTTAATGTTGCTAAAATCACCCCCTATATTGAATTTTCATTATTGAGAATCATCAAAGGGAATTTGGCTAGATTAACTGATGTCACTAGGTCTGCATATCATGCTATTACTCCCAAGTCTCCTCCTAGATCCATCAATGATTCTGTATAATCGAATCAAGTGGTACCATATTTCCTAATAATAATGTCACACTATGGTCCATAATCTGTATTGAGCATTCAACAATAGATGTGGTAGGATCTATCTCAACATCATCATAGTATAGTACTTGCGTCAGATTAAGATTGTTTATCTAGAGAAGAGACAAATGAAACATATCATGCATACTTATACTGTGAGAAAAATATCCATATGGTACACCACTATTCAAATCTTGTTTCTGATATGAAAGGTTCCAACATATAATGGTTCCATATTCCCTTTCATCCTCAAATATTGGTGTCCTAGACAAGGATTCACTCTCAAAAAATGTATGTTGGAATATTGAAAACACCAATGGTATCCTAAATAGGTTGGAATATGATCGATACCTTATAAAAGTTATTATCAACCTCTTCTTAATCATTGTACTCTCTTGGATGTCTCTGATACTATAATGAGTCCCATAACTAGTGCCTCACCAACCTCATGCCAATAAATAATAAATGACAAGGACTACAATAAATATTCTATAAAGGTGGCATAAAAATCAAATACATGATTTTTTTTGAATGTGATCTCAAACATTGATATGGGATCATCCGAAACTACTCCAAAATCAAACACAAAGGACACATCATCTCTTAAACAATTCAACCATATTCTCCGACATTATATCTATTTTGGGATGGTATTATTTTCTAAATCTCAGTTGTGTACCTAAGTCCTATTGTAAACACTGATAAAAAATTGACATTAAACATGAATCATTGTTATATATAATATTGAATGTAATTACATGGAAGCATAAAAAGTCATAGACATATTAATTTCAACGGTCATCAACTATGTTAGTCACACATTATAGTATGAAGTGATTGATGTTATTTATCTGATATATAATCAACCAAATGACATTACACCTCTCTGGGTCATAGCTAACCCCCTCACAATGTCCATCATGAAATCCTCAAACATCCATTTGGGAATATGAAGTGGATGGAAAAATAGTCGAGAAACTAGTGCTTGACCATTATCCTACATAAAGTAAGACATCGGGAAACAAATATAGTAATGTTCCACTTCATCCCATACCACCACAACTACTGAATAAATTCATGGTATTTACTTTTCACTCCAAGATACTCAACCCTCAAAGAGTAATGTAACTATATCATCATCTCTTACATGATAGAAGCTTTGATTATATCTCTCCCCTGTACTATGATTATATCATCGACATCCAATAAAATCCTAGGTATCTGTTCAAAATGTTCTTGATGTACACACATCACAACACATGGTAAATTTTATTCTTGAATTCCCCACACTCATTCTACTAAGGAATATGTGATTTCTAATGGTGTTCATTCCATCGATCCCTAGTTATCAGAAGCATCCATCCACCTACCGGCCAATAATATTATGAGGGGAAAAAATTCCAAAAAATTCCAATGACCATGTTCCTTATAATCCAATGACTTATGGACATGTTAATCTACAATGATATTAACATTACCAACTATAAAAAACTTCTCATGGTCTAACATATTCATGTACAATACCAAGTTCTGAAGCCACAAATGTAGATATTGTTGTGTGAAAATATAGTCTATACCCTTATAGTAGTTATAGAAAATAAAAATTTCATTAGATAGATAGTATAACCAATATATAATTTTTTTTTATTTCATCTAAAAGCTCCAAGTCATGGGTATGATATTTCAACTAAAGGGGATTCAGGAGATTTGAGAAAAATCAAAAACCTAATTTATCTATACCAAAATTAACCCCAAACCAACTCCCAATGAACTGAAATATAATGCAAATACATTTCTAGGATTTGGTATAATAAACAATAGAGTTTTAGTCAATATAAGATTCAAAATTGGCATAACCATTGAAACATCACCCTATTATTTGTCAATGCATTCATGGTAATAATAAATTGGTGAAGTCCTGGATAATATTTAAATAGTACCCTTCTAAATCCTTAATTATCCTAATGTAAAACATGTTTCAGGAATCTTTCTAGGAGATCACCACCTCAACATTCTATGGTCCCACTAATAAACGAGTCTTAGATACCACATACCCATTAATTTAACCTCTTGAATAAAAAATAAACACTTTGATAGCTTTCTATAAATCCAATGTTCTCAACGTGTAATGAATAATATATTGAAATGTCTTGCATGATTCTTTGGGTTCATTGATTACATGTGGATATCATTGATAATCACCATGATGAAAAAGTGAAGGTATGGGTGGAATGTCTTATTGAAGAAATCTATAAGCACATACGTTGATTTTGTAAGTCCAAACCGTAATACCAAGTACATATGAAGATCTACCTTATCATTAATTACAACTTTAAAATGTCCTCCTCTTTATCACACAACTAGTGATAGCCTAATCATAGAAAACATGGAGAACCATTAACCTCCCAACAACTAATTAAAGAGGTCATAAATCCTTGAACAAAGATACCTACTCTTTAAGTAAACGTTATTAATAAACTAGTACTAATCAATATAGAGTCAAATATCACTATAATATTTAATGGAAAAGAAAACATGTCCACCCCATAAGTAATTACACATCATGGTGAAATTATTCTAATTTAAGTTCTTGTTTAGTATTTGTACACATTTTACTCAACTCCATATGATATTGGGATATTTAAAAAGGCTGGACACCTAGAACGTGTTATGTCTCAAACTCAACATCAATGTAAGTAGAAGACCTATGAATTTATCAGTGAAGATATCATTATAGAGATCAACAGCTTGTGGAAATGAATAGGGGGACACAACTGATCCTACTAGAATATAAAATCGTTCAATTTTTTTTGTAATTGTTCCATGATGTGTCATGAATGGACACATTCTTCCAACTCCAAACTCATACTCACCAGTCACCTCAAAATTTTATTCCTATAATGATTTAAATTATACCTATTTCTAATAGAAGATGGTATTGCCTTTATTACTTGTAATCCATTTAAATTCCATATATCATATTAAATCATGTTATCTATAGAACAATGATGTCATTCATATTTTCATAGAAGGAAATGAATATAAAAAACTCTTGTAATAATTAAATATTGTTAACATTAATTCCAAATAATCTATCATGGGGAAAGAAACCTAGAAGACAACCTAATTGGTTATTCAAGTCTATAATAAATATCTATAGATATAATGAATATGAAGCACTAGTATAAAAAAATTTATACATAGTAAAAAAGTGATCAAGAAAATAACCGTAACATTTTATTATTCCTCACCTCCATCTTCCAAAAATCGATACACTACACAAAGTCAGTTTTTCATAGCTCCATGACCCTACCCCAGAGGTGCATGACTCATCTCAGTCATCATCTTATAATCCTATTATAGGGAATCATGACTATATCCATTTTTTATTGATTGTGTTTACGTATAAACTCTATTAAAACCTTACCTCAAATATCTAGATCAAAATATCTAGAGATTACCCATGTTTCCTAAAAAGTATACATTCATTTAGGTTCATTGAGTAACCAATGACAATGTCTCACCACTCCATAGTGAATAAACAATGGAACTCATATTGAGGGGTTAAATAATCTATGGACTATTATACATATGTACCATAAACCCACTATATGTGATCAATATTTCTATTACTTCTATAAAAGTAGACACTAATGATAGTTGTCGGTGGGCAACCTACATGAGTTCTGAATGGTGGAAGAGGACAAACTGATTGATCGTCCTCTAGGCCCATCTTAATAGTAAATGAATTTGGTAGAACATAAAGTTATATTTTATACAGAAACTCTTCTCTATCCATATAATATCCTGATAAATACCAATATCAAACTTATTATCATTATATAACTTGTTTTTTTTCATGTAGATGAAAAAATGTAGTTCATTAAAATCAACAGAGTATAATTAAACTGTAATTGATCCCAACAAAATATATATAAATTTGATTGAATGGTCTATCATCTGCATGTCATGAAATAATTCCTCAATGAAATTGTTATTTAAGGACTCCAATTAAGGTCCATGATGTTTTCCCATTTGACTTAATGCAACCCCCATCACCTCATTGGTTCATGAAGTATGAAAGCATCTAACATGACACATCAATCCATTTGTGTCTTGATTGAGTTGAATATCCCCTCAATGAATCATAACTAGTCTTTGAAATACTATGGTTCTATAATTTACTAAAATGTTGGAATATATTGGAGTTACATGACATGAACATATTGAACCATGTCCCACTGTACTCCACTTCCATAGCTATGTATCATTAAAAGGACTATAAGATGACGTGGCTCTAATGACTGAACCGATTGAGAATGCTGGGAAGTATTATCTATTGTATCCTCCTTAATGTCTTAATGTTTATGTTGTGTATCATCTCCTGTGATATCTTTCAAGCAAATATGATATTAATTTTTTATGAAATACCAAATGAACCTTTAATCACTTGAATTTGTAACGACAGATCATAAATAGTTTGTGGGATCTAAGAACGGTTCTCCTAGTTCGATACCCATAAGAAAATGTATATCCCTCCATAAAATGACCATGATTATCCATACCTACATAGTAGTCTCAATATATATATATATATATATATATATAACGTAATGACATTCTCATGTTCAACTAAAAATTGATAATATATATATATATATATATATATATATATATCTTATTACCATTGAATATAGTTATATCCTGAATAGATAGAACAAACCAAGGAATTAAATTAATTATCTACTATGAAATAATATATGAATATATATAGAATGTGATTATATATTCATAATCTGGATGAACAAATGCACTAAAATCAATTTAAATTGTAACTACAATGTCGTCGATGGTAACTCAATGGTTCATTTAACTAAAGCTATCATAGAATGATGAGTCCTCAGTAACTAAGTTCTACACATCCTATATCATTTTTACAATGTACCAGTTTAGTCAAAAAGAAAATAAATGAATCTTAGGAAAAGATGCCATTTTATAATTCCCCAACCCAATCCATTGAGTTTCAGCTAGAGAGAAACAAGAACTCATTCGCTCATTCCTTTAAAGAAGAGGATACTGACCAGCAACAAAGTCCCAAAAAATGTATTTCAGGAGACTATAACCTTAGTAATAATATCAATACACCACAAATTAAGATAATAATAATTACAATATGAAGTGGTTGAATAAGTATCATAATGTGATAAAAAATGTCACCCTTATCATACAAATAAAAAAATGAACTCTCAAATATGAAATCCAAACAAGAGTATGAAACTTATAATAATATATACAAGAAAATATTGTAGAAACATTGGATTTTTTCCTAGTACCCCTACCAGTTCCATGCTCTAATGCTAAAAAATCCTCCATTGGCCACTTTCCAATAACTAGATCCCAAATCATGATGGCTGTATGCACATAGAGATGCTTATAATGGTTGTGAGAAATAATTACAAGTATGACACAACCAATTCATATATAACATGTGATAATCGGAATAATAGTTTCAATTAATGATATAAAAATGTAAAAACTAGAATATGTAATAATATACCAATCACGCATGTGATAACGAAGCCCGAACAAGCTCTTTCCATACTCATTTCATCTGTGTTCCAGAAGGATAATCATAATGATGTACAATGTTTCCAAGTAGCTAAATGTATAGTAAAAATATTTGTTGAATGTATCAAGGGATAAATTCAAATTAGATCATAGAACCATGATATTCCATAGATTTTACTTTTTATGACTTATTGTTCTCATATCCTCTGAATTCTTTGATACATGTCACATGGTTGTTTTACCACTAAATTATGCTTCCATAGTTCTGGACTCAAGAATGTCATGCCTCAACCCGATGTTCAAGTCTGTTATCTCCATCATCAAATGTCATTCACACTTCTCCCAAAGGGATAACCAGTATGCCTATTTGGAGTACAAATGTAATTCCTCTAATGGCATTATTATAACACATAATAGGATAGTGCATTAAAGGGGATATAATTGTATGAAATAATGATATATAGTAGGAACATACAGGTACATGTGGCCAACATAAATAATTCATAATAATACACATATTCATACTCATGTAATTGAACATCATATATGGGTTTCATTGGATACATAAGTAGTTTCATGTGAATATAATCTGGAATGCTCAAGGGAGATATTCCAATAGAAGAATAATATCATTTAAACAATTATAATCAAGGGTCAGAAATCGATTTGGACTTATTACATAATGCACAATGATAAAGTAATATTGTTTTCATTAAAGGATTAAAGAAAAAAATTATTACAACCACACAAAAATATTTCTCATGTTATGGATTCCTATAAAAGGTTTATTCAAAATATGGAAGATGTTAAAAAAATTGAACAATGGAGATTCCATTATAATGAGATTAGTTCTAGAATCACATACATCAATAATTCTATAAAAAACAATACATCAATGATATGTTAAGGAAGAGGATTAAAATTCATGAGATCCATTTTTGATTAAAAGATGTATCATGAATCCCTTAGCAAATATAAAAGACTGACTCATTTTTAGTTGAAGATCATTGGACATGATTAACCCATAAATAGAATACAGATACAATGTGATATTGGAATAAGTGGGTGGTGTAACGTCCCGGTTCTGGGTACCACTCCACGGGCGCCCCGAACCCGGTTCTCCACGTGACCTCAAGAACATTTCCCCAAACGCCAGAGGCTGTCGACTAGCAGTGAGGGCCCAGGTCTGATAGTGGGGAAACTATGCCCTCATTTGTCAAAGTGTAGCAAAGCGGAATATAAAATAAACATACAGCAATGGCGGGAGCACTAAACCATATATAACTGAAATGAACAACTACAATAGATATAACTTACCAGTATATAAAATGATGCAACGTGCCTTAATTCTATGAAAAAAACCAGAACATGTTACATAACAATACAGTACAATAAACCTAAAGTACAAGTACAGGAAAGAAAAACAGAACAGCCAGCAGCATTGCGAGCCAATGCTTGGTCCCATGCTCTCCTACTCCTCAACAACAATCAAATACCTATATAAGGACACTTTCCCTTATCTACACCTGCAGAAATGTAATCTGTTTGGGCCAAAAAGCATGACCCAAATAGGGTGTGAGAAATATATCTCAGTAGGCACCCACCAAAGGCCCGTGCTCCACTATGTGTAAACATGCAACAACAATTTGCAAAAGTAAATGAAATAAACAAAGCAGTACTCAAAAAGTAAGTAACTTTACAGTTATATTTCCATTTAATTATTCATTTAATCCATTTGATATCAGAAAACACCACAGTGAATTTCAAAGTAAACAGACAGCGTCCCCAGAAAAACAAAATCTCACCCTCAGGTAATCAAAATCCAACCCACAGGTATTTACCCTCAGGCGTAATATATTTTACCCTCAGGCGTACGTAGTGTCGCCCTCATGCACAGAGTCTATTGCCCTCAGGTACGAAAGAATTTTCCCTCAGGCTAGGATAATGACTGCCCTCGGGCTAAGCAAAACAACGCCCATAGGCTAAGTAAAACACAGCCCTCAGGCACAAGTAACCAGGACATGCCCAACATATAAATAAACACTAACAAGCAATTCCTCTCAATTCAATTCTACAATCATTACTTTAGAGGCATACCCTCAGGTATCCTGGCCAAACAGCTAAATAGAGGAATGCACCCCCGGGTGGTCCTGGATCCAAGCACTGATCCCAATCAGCATTTTAATATTACATTTAATTACTTACATAATTCTAGGTATTTAAAATAGCCAAGACCTCAGCCACACGACACCCCAATATGGGTTTGTAGCTCAAAAACACAAAAAAAACACACGACAATTGGAAAATAAACACCAATCCACCTACTTTAAACACCCACGAACGATATACGTGAACGACGCCTTCTCAAACGTCCAAGAACTTCGTAGATCTGAGGTAAAATAAAACTTTCTTAAACACCAATAACTCCCATTAGGGGAAGAATTGGAAAGAATGGTTAAAGAAGAGTGGAGGGATTACCTGTGCGGTTCCAACGAGATCGTTCGAGGAAAAAATGGATTCTGAACGTGAGCTTGATGGATCCTTGAAGATTCGGCCTTCCTCCCCTGAGCTCTCTTCCCGTTCTAAGCCTTCCCTGTAAACAGGGGAGGCAAATACCCATTTAAGCAAAAAAAAAAAAAAAAAAGTACACGGCGTGTACTTCCCATTTTAAACTTTTCCTCTAACGGCTTCCTGCCAGTGCGACATTGTTCACCTGCCGACATGACTACAAGACATGTCTTCGTGAGTACACGGTGTGTGCTGCCCCACAGCTGGTCACAACCTTACTATTCGCCTGCTGACTGACTACACGGTGTGTAAAGGACCAATACACGGTGTGTAGTCGGTTCCTACACCCTTCATCCCCGGCATGGACACACGACCCATTTACTCATCCCACACAGCTAGAAGTACATGATGTGTGGAAAAGTACACAGAGTGTACTTCCAAAATTTGGGATTTTCCCCCATTTTCTTTATTTTCTTAAAACAATTAATAAAAGGAGAAATGAAGAAACTCGTACCTCAAAGATAAGAACCGGGTTCTTATAAACATCCCCCCTTAAAGAAATTCATCCCCAAATTTCCCTTCCAAGGGTGGCAATGATAAAGCCATGAACAACTCCGGCCACTGAGCACATACGTCGGTCTCATGATCCCAGGTTTCGTCCTAAACTCGGCCATGCTTCCATAGCACCCATACGAGAGGAACAGACCAGCCTCGAAGAACCTTTGTGCTCCTATCAATGATACGAATCAGATGCTCTTCAAAGGACACATCCATCTGAAGCTCAACCTCCTATGGCAGAAAGGTGTGAGACGGGTCTGAATGATAGTGGTGCAACTGAGATACATGGAAGATGTCGTGCATGGCCCGATACCTCTGTGGTAACTGCAGCCGATATGCAACCTTGCCCGACTATCTCCAGAATCTAAAATGGCCCCACATACCTCGGTGAAAGTTTACCCTGTCTCTTGATCCGCTTGTGACCCAAGCTCTGCGAAAAAAGCAAGAAAACCTGATCCCCGACCACGAACTCCAAAGGTCGTCTGCGGTGATCAGCATAAGACTTCTACGAGACTGCGCGGTAGCCATCTGCTTCTGAATCAACTGGACCTGCTCAGAAGTCTCCTGCATGAGACGTGGTCCCAGCAAAGCTTCCTCACCTGCCTCTAACCAGCACAAGGGTGATCAGCATGGCCTACCATATAAAGCCTCATATGGTGCCATCTCAATAGTCGCCTGAAAAATATTATTATAGGAAAAATCCACTAGGGGTATATGATTCTCCCAAGATTACCCAATGTCTAGGACGCATGCACACAGCATGTCCTCAAGCACCTGTATCGTACGCTCTGACTGGACATCAGTCTGAGGGTGGTAAGCCATGCTCAGAAGCACCTGTGTACCCAGTGCCCTCTAAAAGCTCTGCCAGAAACGAGACATAAAACGGGCTTCCCTATCTGAAATGATAGAACGAGGGACCCCATGAATACGTACGATCTCTTGGATATAAAAACTTATGAGCTCGTCAACATTGAAGGTATCCTTGATCTACAAAAAAGTGAGCTACCTTCGTGAGCCTGTCCACAACAACCCACATGAAATCATTTCCTCTAGGTGACCTCAATAACCCCATCATGAAATCCATCGCGACATCATCCCATTTCCACTTTGGGATGGGTAAATACTGTAACAGTCCGATTGGCCTCTGATGCTCCGCCTTCACCTACTGACAGGTGGAACACCTCGTAAAAAAACTAGCTACTTCTCTCTTCATACCCGGCCACCAGTACCGACGTCTCAAGTCACGATACATCTTGGTAAATCCGGGATGAACTGCCCAAGGCGAATCATGAAACTTCCGCATCAGCTCCTCGCGTATATCCCCTAGAACCCACACTCGTACATGTAAATGCAATACCTCATCTTCACCTATCATCTAACCAGGAGGAGGGTCCTCACTTTCCACCGACTCTCGTAGAACTAGGCCTTCCGAATCAGATATTTGTCTCATCCCCACTCTATCCAGGAGGGTAGAAGTCACAGCTAGAGATGAAAGATAGATCTTCCCCTAACTGTCATGCACTTCTAGATGCATCTTAGAGAACAAAGCCATGAGCTGCCATTCACCACTGGCCTCCTGCACTGCCTGTATCTGATTCTTACTGCTTAGTGCATCAACTACTGCATTACCTTTACCAGGTGTATAGGCAAGCTCAAAATCAAAGGATTGAAGGTATTCAACCCACCTTCGCTGCCTCAAATTCAAGTCACGCTGAGTAAAGATATACTTGAGACTTTAGTGGTCAGTGAAAACCACAAAATGCTCTCCCAACAGGTAGTGTCTCCAACAACACAACACATGAACAACTGCAGCCAACTTGAGATCATGCATCGGGTAATTCCTCTCATGTAGCCTCAACTACCGATACCCATACACAAAAACTCAATCACCATCCATCAACACTGCTCCCAGCCCAATACCTGATGCATCACAGTAAATTGTATAGCTCTTCCCCTGCTCTAGAAGAATTAGGATCGGTGCTGATGTCAGCCTTCCCTTCAGGTCCTGAAAGGCTGTTTCGCAAGCTTCTGACCAAACAAACTTCACACCCTTCTTAGTCAAGCCCATCAATGGTGCTTCCAAGCGGGAGAAGTCCTGTATAAAACTCTTGTAGTAACTGGCCAACCCTAAGAAACTCTATATCTCAAACACGATCTTAGGATACTCCCTGGAAACTACTGCTATCACCTTCTCCGGGTCTACTGAAACTCCTGGCTTTGAGATGATATGACCCAGGAATTGAATCTGGTCCATCCAAAAGTGGCACTTTGAGAGCTTAGCATATAGAAGATGCTCTCTCAGTGTACTCAATACAATCTCAAGATGGGTGGAATGGTCATGTAGAGTGTGAGAGTACACCAAGATATCTTCAAAAAATACTACCACAAAAGAGTCCAGATAAGGATGGAACACACAATTCATCAGAGCCATGAAAACTGCTGGCACATTCGTGAGTCCAAATGGCATTACCGTATACTCGTATAGACCATACCTACTTCTGAAAGCTGTGAGAGATATATAAAATGGTCTAATGATCAGCTGATGATATCTTGATCTCAAGTCAATCTTTGAGAACATCATTATCCATGAATTTGATAAAAAAGATCATCAATCCTTGGCAAGGGATATCGGTTCTTAACTGTCAACTGGTTCAGCTTCCGATAATCCACACAGTGTCTGAGGGTACCATCTGCCTTCTTTGCAAAAAGGACTGGAGAACCCCATGGAGAAGTACTGGGTTGGACGAAACCCTTTTCCTGCAACTCCTATAACTACCTCTTGAGCTCCTGAAACTTAGGTGTAGCCATCCTATAAGGAGGAATGGACACTGGTGATGCTCCTGGAACAAGTTCAATAGAGAAATCCACCTCACATTCCATAGGAAGACCTGAAAAGTCATCCGGGAAGACATCCCTGAAACGATCAACCACTGGAGGGAAATCCTTCTGACAAGTCCCCTGGTCATCCAGATATAAACTCACAATCTGGGCTGTGACTCCACCTCACCCACGATGCTCTGGTCCAGCTCAACTTGCCTAAACATCCCATTCAACCTTGTATAGAAATTTTCCACCCTCTGGTGACGTGAAACTCACCCTACGACGATAGCAATCTACAAAGGCTCGAAAGGGAACCGACCAGTCCATCCCGAGAATGACGTCATAAGCTGTCATCTCTAAGACATAGAGGTACCAAAGAAAGTGACAACCACCAAACTTAAGGGGGCACTCTTTTCACTGACGCAC
Organism: Viscum album; assembly: GCA_963277665.1. Classification (NCBI taxonomy): domain Eukaryota; kingdom Viridiplantae; phylum Streptophyta; class Magnoliopsida; order Santalales; family Viscaceae; genus Viscum; species Viscum album. The sequence goes on along the minus strand of OY728161.1, from coordinate 571,789,761 downwards.
ACCAATCGTCCTAGTCCCCAATGGAGTGTCTAGCATCATGATATCAGAAGAAGTAGAAACACAGAGCCCAAGAATCTCCACAACGGGCACAAATATGAAACTATGTGTATCACCCTTATCGAAAAGTACTGAAGATAATACATATGCTACTAGAATAGTACCTCTGACTGTAGAAGGTTTGGGATCCTGCTCCTACTGGGTCTGTTGCACTGCATATGCCTGCCCAGTGCCACGACCCTGCAACACAGCCTGACTACCCTGAGGTATCCTGCCCTACTGCCTTTGAGATCATGGTGTCTGGCTACCACGACCATGACCACCATCTATGCCTGCACACCCTGACGTATTCCAGTTCCCCGACTGGTAAGAAGCTGCTGGTCCTACTCCCGCTCGTAGAGTCTGCACAGAACCCCTCTCACTATCCATCGGTAGAAACGCCCTACAAAATCATTATAGATGACCCATCTTTCCGCAAGCTTGGCACTCCACTAGATCACATGGACACTGTGGCCTCTTGTGCCCCTCTCTGGCACACAGGTAGCACATGACCTGGCCACCTGAAGCATTCTTCTGACTGGTACTTCCACCCTGAGAGAAGTCCATCTGTCTCTTCCTCTTGCTAGTAGAAATAGTACCAGTAATTGGTGCTGAACTGCCCTGGACCACACCACTAGATTCCCTCAGGTTACTCTCTGAAATCAGTGCCTGTTTCACTATAGGATGTATTAAAGGAAACCTGAAAACATTCACCAGCGCCCGGATGTCATACCAAAGACCATCCTCAAAGCATCTGGATCTCAGCATCTCATCGCCCACCAGAACGGGTGAAAAACGCTGGAGCTCGGTAAAGAGAGCAGAATAGTCCATCACCGACATAGCACCTTGCTACAGATTCATGAACACTCGAGCTCTATCTTCCCTCAGCGTCTCTGGGAAGAAGAAGTCATAGAAGACTGCTTGAAAATCTTCCCACGCCATGTCTCTGTGATTCTCTAACTAGGTGGTTACATCCCACCACCTCTTGGCAAAATCACACAACATATATGTCATGAGATTGACCCTCTTCCCAGGAGGCATCTCAAGATGCTCAAAAATAGTCTGTATTGATCATATACAAGACTCCTCAGCCTGTGGTCCGCCATCCCCAGAAAACATAGGTGGATGCTGCTTCTAGAAGATACGTGTCAGCTCGGCCATAGATGTGGCAGCCTGCGGTGATCCCTAAATGGTATGCATGAACCGCATAAAGCCTTCACAGAACTGTGCATCCACCCATGTGTCTGGTATAACAGCTAGTGCCGCATCTGGCTCTGATGGAGGATCAACAGGTAGCCCATGGCCCACCAACTCTGGAGTAAACCTGTTGCCGCTCTCCTGGTGAACAACGCGCGGTCGTCTTGGCGGCATGACTCTATAAGGTCAAAAAAATGCCTTAGATTTAAGATTAACAAGACTGAAAATGAAGAAACCAGAAAAGGAACATGAGGAAGAAGGAATTTCAAGATTTGAAAAATAGGACTATACGTCGTGTATAATGGTTACACGACGTGTACTTGACTTTCCTTCCCATGCTCGGGTCCTTCATCATGGCTAAGCCACATGGATTCTGTTTGAAAAAAACTACACGGCATGTATATCATCTACATGGCATGTATGGTGTTATTTCCAACTGCCCGTGTTGCTTGTGACACGACCGGCTACTCATCTTGACACTACATAGCATGTTACACCCACACACAGTGTGTACTCCACCCCATTTCCCAGTCACATAGCTAAGTCCACACGTTCTGTCCTCAGACAAGCCTACACGGTGTGTTCCCACAGGTACACGACGTGTACTAGATGAGCTCCGCTGACCCGTGTAGTTAGTTACACGACTGGATACACAAATCAACCTACACGGCGTGCTTGATATACAGACAGTGTGTACACGAAGGGATTTTCCCGACCTGTGTTGTTAGTTACACGGCCGGGTCCTCGAGTCACACCACATGGCATGTTCTTCATTGACACAGAGTGTTCAAGAATCGACTACACTGGCCCGTGTTTTTTAGTTACATGGCCAAGTCTTTAAGTCAACACTACACGACGTGTACATCCGGTACACGACTTATTCACCCCAAGCTCTTCCCTTCCCCGTGTCACAGCTCACACGGTTTGTGACACGGGTAGAGACTACACGGAATGTACTCAAAAAGTTTCCTTTTCTTCCCAAACAGATGAACATACACGGCGTGGGTAAATTCCTACACAACATGTATACTGGGTTTTCTAGACAGTTTTCCTCATAAACATCCCCGGAATCCAGAAAACACTGAAAAACAACACCTAAGTGCCAAATTCCGATCCGTGAGGGCCCATACTCCCCACGAATCAAAGTTTGGCATCTTATTTGTGTTATGAAATATGGTAAACACCCAATGATCCACCAAATTCCAGTCAATGAGGGCCCATACTCCCCAAAAACCAAAGTCTGGCATCCATTATTTTAACAAGTTTATACTAAGTACCCTATCACGTAGCAGGTATTTACCAAGAAGCTATCACAATAGTATGATTTTCTAGCACAACAACTATCACAACAACATACAATCTCTAATGCACCTACATGGCATTGAACTATGAATGGAATTTGATTTCTAGTATGTGCCTAAACAATTATGAGATAGCATACCCTCATATCATCATTTTGCGACTACATGGAACCCATAGATAAAATATAAACAGCACAATCCCAAGTGCGTCACCCATCGGTGAAATCATGTCAACTGTAAAATTGCAAAATCAGAAAAATTGAACCACGGGGTAAATTGGATTTTCCCTGTACACAGGTCAGCTATGCCCGAGAACAGCTTATTACCAACTACCGTTCTTGTCCTATCCCTGACTAAGACTCCAAATAGTATGTCAAAGAAAATAACTCCTCTGATACCACTTTGTAACATCCTATTTCTGGGTACCACTCCACAGGTGTCCCGAACCCGGTTCACCATGTAACCTCAAGTGCTTTTCCCCAAATTCCAGAGGCTTCCGGCTAGCAGAGAGTGCCCGGGTCTAATAGTGGGGAAACTATGATCTCATTTTTCAAAGTGTAGTGCAGCGGAATATAAAATAAACTTACAGCAATGGAGGGAGAAGTAAACCATACACAACTGAAATGAACAACTGCAGTAGATATAACCAACCAGTATATAAAATGATGCAACATGCCTCAATTCTATGAAAACAGCCAGAACATGTTACACAACAATACAGTACAATAAAACTGAAGTACAAGTACAGGAAAGAAAAATAGAACAGCCAACGGCATCACGATCCAATGCTCGGTCCCATGCTCTCCTACTCCTCAACAGCAATCAAATACCTGTATAAAGACCCTTTCCCTTATCTACACGTGCAGAAATGTAATCTGTTTGGGACAAAAATCATGACCCAAACAGGGTGTGAGAAATATATCTCAGTAGGCACCCACCAAAGGCCCGTGCTCCACTGTGTGTAAACATGCAACAACAATGTGCAAAAGTAAATGCAATAAACAAATTAGTATTCAAAAGTAACTAACTTTACAGTTATATTTCAATTTAATTATTCATTTAATCTATTTGATATCAAAAAACACCACAGTGAATTTCCAAGTAAACAGACAGTGTCCCCAGACAAACAAAATCTCACCCTCAGGTAATCAGAATCCAACCCGCAAGTATTTTCCCTCTGGTGTAACAGATTTTTCCCTCAGGCGTACATAGTGTCACCCTCAGGCACAGAGTCTATTGCCCACAGGCATGAAATAATTTTCCCTCAGGCTAGGATAAAGACTTCCCTCGGGCTAAGAAAAACAACGCCCATAGGCTAAGTAAAACACTTCCCTCAGGCGCAAGTAACCGGGCCATTCCCAACATGTAAATAAACATTCACAAGCAATTCCTCTCAAGGCAATTCTACAATCATTACTTTTGAGGCATACCCTCGGGTATCCTGTCCAAACAGCTAAACAGAGGAACGCACCCCCAGGTGGTCCTGGATCCAAGCACTGATCTCAAACAACATTTTAATATCACATTTAATTACATACACAATTCTAGGTATTTAAAATAGCCACATCCTCAGCCACACGACACCCCAATATGGGTTCATAGCTCAAAAACACACAAAAAACACACGATAGTTGGAAAATAAACACCAATCCACCTACCTTAAACACCCACAAATGATATACGCGAACGAAACCTTCTCAAATGTCCAAGAATTCCATAGATATGTGGTAAAAGAGAACTCTCTTAAACACAAATGACTCCCGTTAGGGGAAGAATTGTCAAGAACATTTAAATAATAGTGGAGGGATTACCCGTGCGGTTCCAACGAGATCGTCCGAGGCGAAAATGGATTCCGAACGTGCGCTCGGAGGATCCTCGAAGATTTGGACTTCCTCCCCCAAGCCCTCTTCCCGTTCTAATCCTTCCATGTAAATAGAGGAGGCTAATGCCTATTTAAGCGAAAAAACAAAGTACATGACATATAATTCTGAGTACGCGGCGTGTACTTCCCATTTTTAAACTATTCCTCTGATGGCTTCCCACCAACACAACACTATTCACCTACCGACATGACTACACGGCGTGTCTTCCCGAGTACACGGCTTGTACTTCCCCATAGATGGTCACCACCTTACTATTCACCTACCGACTGACTACACAGCCTGTAAAGGACCAATACACAACGTGTAGTCGGTTCCTACACCCTTCATCCCTGGCATGGCCACATGCCCTGTGTACTCATCCCACATGGCCAGAAGTATGCGGCATGTGGAAAAGTACACGGCGTGTACTTCCAAAATTTGGGATTTTCTCCCAATTTCCTTATTTTATTAAAACACTTAAGAAAATGAGAAAAGAAGAAATCCGTACCTCAAAAATAAGAACTAGGTTCTTACAGGTGGTAATCATTAATTTCTGAAATTGGTTCTTTCATATTTGATGTTTGAATAAATGAAAATTATTAGGGAAGTGTTGTGGAGTCTATATGTTTGAGTGTGATAACAATTGGTAGACAAATTGATTAAAATGGTTAATTAATTTCTATTAAATTGTACTTTATTGTAATAATTTCACATTAACATGCTTTAGTTACATGGTTTTCTAAATCATGCATCAATTTTTTGAGGCTTGATACCTCCATCAGGGACCTGTACATTTTGGTTTCATCGTCTATCAACCCCCATGAAAGAATTTTCATCGGCCATTTAGTGTTTCACAATGTTGTTAATGGGACACCATATTGTATGGAAAAATATTTTCCTTTACTATTTGCATCCCCATAAACCCCTTGTACTAGCCATACACATTTTAGGTGGATCATAATTGTTAAATAATATTTTTCTCTAACCATATCCATTAATAAAATATTTAATAAATCCCTAAAACCGAATGTAATCCACTATAGATCAGACAAAAAAATTCATAATATACAAACTCATGAATAATATTTGAAATTTACCCACAATGAAACTGAAAAATCTAAATCTTTTATAGTGTAAAATCATATAATGTGGTTAGAACTATGGAAATCACAAGAATTCCTTAGGTAAATCAATCCAAAACCCATAAGCCTTTGTGATCCATGGTCAGTGTTAAGTACATGGGTTAATAGAAGGATATTAATATCACATAATAGTTACTAGATGGAAAAGGGTTTGAATGGTCTATGAATTACTAGAGGAATCCAGAAAAAATAGAGGACTGTATTTTCGGGATTCCAAAGAATTATTCAACCTACTTTTATATCAATATGAATGGTGGGTAAACATTAAGGGTGAAAAGATGCTAATTTATCAACGTGGAGTGGGTGAAGGTAAAAATTTCCACCAATTTTTAGATGTATAGAAGAGGTGATGAGCTAGATGAGGAAGACCAAGGACTATTTTAAGCATATAAGAATAGATAGACATAGATTTGAGACATACACATAAACATAAAAATCAAATGTACATGATACCCATTTTGTTATTCATTACATGTTAGGAATTGGATAATGAACCTCTTATGTACCCTCATTTTGGATTCGGATAACCTTATGAGTACCCATTTTTGGGCATGGGATAACCTCATGTGTACCCACTTATGGTATTGGGATAAACTACCAGTGTATCCTTCTGGTCTCATAGGAATTTATTTATTACCCAATTCATTATAGGGATATATAATTCTAGGAACCTCAAAATATAATAATAATTGTACAAATATTTTCCAAAAAATATATAATCTTATCATATCCCATTTAAAGAAAAAAACTTTTATAATCATTTATTTATAAGGAAACCAATTCAAAAGAAATATATTTAATAAACATTTCATCATAGCATATCAAGTGGGAAACCATATTTATCATATAAATTTTTCATCATGGTCTTGTACCATACATTGAATGAATAAGGGATGTATCAATAATTCATATCACCATTTAATATATGGAATCATCAATGGAAGTATTCATATATATAAAATACCATTAAATGTTCACTTATAACTCTTATTGAGGAAAATATATAGTCTAGTATGAAATAAATTATATTAAATATAATATATTACCCAATATTAAAGAGAAATATTCTCTAAAAAATAACCATGTAAACACATAATGTAAGATTAAATAAATAATTTATAATTATGGTAGAAAACTCCATTGATGTTGTGTACATTAAAACAATGATTCCTTTCATATTTTTGATAAAAATTCAAAACGTTCTTCAATTGAAAAATGACAAGATTATTACATTAAATTTTATAAAAATAAAAATCATGGGTAATATGGATTTTAACAGTTAGATTTTTTTTTGAAAAAGTGATTTTTGACCAAATAGGTAAACAATGTCTGTATTCCACACAAGGAAAGTGAAAAAATAATTTAATTCATATAAATAACCTATTAGAATAAAATTCAGGATTTTATTGTGATATAGACTATAATATTTCTTCATCATAATCAAAATTAAAAAAATCATGACAAACTATATTATTGTATCATAAAAACGCTACAACATTGGATAAAATTTAATTGTAAGTAACATTAAAAAATTAAATTTATATGGATATGTATATCACATTAATTTTATGAAAATAATCATAAAATTATTTCACGGGAAGTACACATACTAAATAAAATAAATATGCGGTGAATATGGAACTGGTTTCAGATAAATAAAACCGAGTTGAAAATTCATTACCACAACTCTCAATATTCATATTATATATTTTAGCCTCAATTATAATTAATATAGGGTTATAATAAATTTATTTAAAAAATATAATTGAATATATCACAACAAAAATTATTTGATGATAACATTTAACCATCAATCAATTTACATTTCTTTATTAAAATCATTGTTATGGGAGATAACTAATTATTTCTCATGTCACAACTCATCCCCAGGGGCCCGTGCCAGGACTACCCCAATCTCGCCTTCCATAGGCCAGGGGCTGGTGACTAGCACCAAAGGCATAAATCCCTAAAACTGGTAAGGAATTGCCTTTATAAACTAGGAATAGACACAACAGAGTATGATAGAAGGAAAACACTAAGTGAAACTGTATAAAAAAAGGAGTGCAGAAAAGTAAAGGGGCCAGAAATACAAGCCCAACTCTAAAGTACAAGGAAACTGAAAATAGGTACAACTGAAGAATGGTAAACAACTGAAAGGTGAAAAGTAGCTCCTAGACCATCATGGATCCTACCTAAAGGGTAAGTACATATAGCCTCCTCAACACTCCATGTCTGTCAGTCTCCTCCGTGTACCAACTTGTCGTAATGTCCACCTCCGAGTACCGTCCAGTCTTGCTATTCGCAGCCTCTGTTAGTGTTGTCCATCATTTGCATCCAACACAATGAGGTGCAGGCATATCTCGTGTAGGGGTGAGTATAACGATACTCAGTAGGGACATTGAGACCACCAAAGTCTCTCAAAATCTACCAACGACAATCTATAGAGTAAGAAATCAACAGATAACCATTACTTAGGTATATGCCCATAGATATACCTAAGTTATCAAGTAACCCATCTCAATCATGAGGAAAACACAGAAGTCACTGAGTCAGCTCACACTGGTATACAAATTATGTAGAGAGATAGAGATGATTAGATATGGCCACTGAATCATCTAAGCTGTCAGACCCAAACAGGATCCAGGACCAGTAGTTAAAACCATCGAACCAACACAAGATCCAAGAAAAAAAGTTAGAACTGTCGGACCCAAACAGGTTCTGGGAACAGTAGTCAGAGCTGTCAGACCAACACATGATCCAGAACCAGCTATTCTATCGGACCAACACATGATCCAAGAACAGAAGTCAGTGCACAACCAGCCACAAGGTTTCCACAAAGTAGGCTTGATTCCGATAGGGTCCGCTCCTCATGCCAAATGTCGATACATAAAATACCACAAAGTCCCACGTAGAACTATCACAATGTTCCACCTCGTCAAATGGGTCTCAACGCAACTGGCGATGCGTAAATCGGATGCCCGCTCTATGAGTTATAATCTTTTTAGTCCCTAGGGCCCTATTGGATTTGTGTACGATCCAACCTGACCATATCTCAAAATTTACCCAAACTCTAGTGTGGTATAATCAAATTGACCGGCGTGCTCCAAGAAAATCTAGAGCTGCAGATGGTTCATCAAATGGTCATCTGGCACCAAGGATACATCCAAAGGAAGTAACAGGGTCAGTAATGGGCCTGGGCCCGGTCTGGCCCGGTCGGACCGACTCGGCCAAACCCATTCTGGGACGACTCGGTCTGGGTCGACCCGGTAAGCCTGCTATGTTCGTCCCAGTCCTCTCGGCCCAGCCCAGCGGACTATAGGGGTAGTTCGGCCAGAAGGTCGTAGTGTAGGCGGCATGGCTCGGAGGCCCAGGCCGGTTCGGTCATCTCCACATGGGGTGTGGCTCAGGCGGCTCGGCCTGGAATGCCGAGCTGGTTCGGCCAGCGTTGCCGTGGAGGACGCCGTGGGCCGACTCGGGTGGTCGAAGCTGCTCGGCCGGTTCGGCCGGGAGCCGGGGCATGTGCAGGCTGCTCAGGGTACCAAGATGGGTGCAGGTAGGCTGGAAGTGTGCGCGGGCAACGCTGGCAGGCCGCGAGGCTTCGAGCGGTGCGTGGGCATGCCCCGAGGCACTAGGTAGGGCGCGGTTAGCCCGGCAGGGTGCGGGTAGGCTGGCGGGGCGTGTGGGCAGGGCCTGGGTAGGAGGCGAGGTGTACGGGCAGCACACGGGTAGGCCGCAGGGCAGCGGGCAGCGCATGGGGAGGCCAGCGGGGCAAGGGCAACGCGCGGGTAGGCCGGTGGGGCATGCGGGAAGGGCGTGGGTTGCACGGGCAGCGCGCGGGTAGGCTGGTGGGGCACACGGGCAGGGCGTGGGTGGGGCGCAGGATGCACGGGTAGTGCGTGGGCTGGCCGTAGGGCGCTGGGCTGTGCGTGGGTAGGCCAGTGGGGCACGGGCAGTGAGCGGGCTTGGTGGGAGGTGGTGCGGGATGCTGCGAGGGGGTCGCGGTTCACGGAGACCGCGAGTAGCGCGGCCCATGTTGTTACCATCTGCGTCTCCTCATCATTGTTACATCGCCATGCCGAAGAATGTCACAAGAAGGAAAAATGATGGAGGATGTCGGGCCGTGATAGGTTGGCTCTCACCCTCCGCTTTTAGGGAGGTATTAATTGGCTCAACAAGATAAGAATTTGATCATTAACACACCCGCAACAAACCCTTCCTATCCGATGAAGAAGATAAGAAAAGGTATAACATCATCAAGTAATAAACCCCCTACCTTTTAATTGTCGGTCGTCATTCATTGATGGTGTTGCGAAAAGGGAACGAAGGAGTTCACCATTCGTTGTGTTTGTCACACACTCCATCTCCCAGGCTACCTCGGTTGTGGAAGACACACCACATCGGTAGGATCCGAGAGAGGAAGTCGAAGAAGTTTGTTGCCGACATTCATCGTTGGGAGCCTTCCCCCAATATTTCTCCCATGTTTCTCCTTTCTCTGCACTCCACCCAAAATGAAATCGTAGCCAAATAATAGATTAGGATCTATTATGTTCGTTGGTGTAAATTCAAATTGAGTGATTTAATTAAATGAGTTGACTTATTTAATTAATGGGGTGGAGTTCGCATAACAATTCAAAAGAGAGAATTAATTAATCAACTCATCTCCCCTAATTAATTCTTAAGAGGTGTCACTAATTATATTAAAGGGGAGTTGGCTCCATTTAGGTGGAGAAGGACAAGGGTTTTCTCCCCATTTAATTGTGAGTTGAGGAGGTTTTACCCTCCTCCATTAATAGGGGTTAAGTCTCGTGTGATCCCCACGTCATAACCTCTCACAAGAGGTTATGATTAGGTGGTCCCCACCACCATAACATCCCACGGGTGGTTAAGGTGTGGTGGTCCCACCTCCAACTCCCATGAGGAGGTTTTAACCACCTAACCTCCACATGGGGGTTAAAAATAAAATAAAGTTAGATTACATTATTTTATTACTTCACATGATAACCCAAAAACTAATGTTTATCCTTGACTCATTGTCATCGAAGTGAATGTCTTCTTATGAAAATACCGGCACTATGAGATCAACAGTGCTCTCGAATTTCACTTCCGAGCACCTTTTCAAAAGTAATAAAAACCTGCTCGTACATTTACTAAACGCACCTAAAAAAACTTCAAAAATTTATTATGGGCACACCGGACCTCAGAATCAAGTGGCCTAAACTTTCAAAGACTCATAAAAATACCATGTATTAAAAAAAAATTCCACAGGATTTCTAGGTCTTTACATTCTACCCACCTCAGGGCCTTACATCCCCGTAATATACAACTCGAACTAAGGGAACAAATGGGGGTACTGAGCATGCATCTGAGCCTCCCGCCCCCATGTTCTCTTCTGGAGGCTCCCGTACTACCAGCAAACGCGTACCAGAGGTATCGACCATACACGTAGGACCCTCTAATGTCAATCCTCAATCTCTACTGAAGCCTCCATGAAAGTCACCCTATCATCGATGTCCATCTCACCATGGTCGATGATGTGAGTAGGGTCGTGCACTTATCCCCTCAGCTGAGATACGTGGAAGATGTCGTGCACCTGGTGCAACTGAAGCGGAATGGATAAGTTTTAAGCCACCTCACTAACTCTTCTGAGGACCTGAAAAGGTCCGATGAATCTTAGAGATAACTTTTCTCCTCGACCAAATCTCAGTAGGCCTCGTCGAGGTGAGACCCTTAGAAATACTTGGTCACCATCCTTGAACTCCAGAGGCCTCTGTATCCTATCAGTATATGACTTTTTCCTACTCTGTGCAGTCTTCATCTACTCCTGGATGATCTGAACCATCTTAGTGGTAGTCTGTACCATCTCTGGTCCCACTAGTGCTGACTCCCTAGGGTCAGTCCAGCACATGGGTGATCTACAATGTCACTTGTTCAAGGCCTCAAAAGGTCCCATCCCTATGGCGGAGTGATAGCTGTTGTTGTACGCAATCTCTACCAGTGGAAATTGATCATCCCAGATGCAACCGAATTCGAGGACACAAGTACTTAGCATGCCCTCAAGGGTTTGAATGGTCCTCTCAGTCTTGCCATCCTTCTGAGGATGAAAGGCGATGCTCAGATGTAGCTACATCTCGAAAGCCTCTTGCAACCCCTTCTATAGTCGAAAAGTAAACTGTGTGTCACGATAGGAGATGATAGAAGTAGGTAATCCATGTAGCCTCACAATCTCCTACATGTAGATGCATCCAAAGATCTCTACTGAACCCTGATCTCTGATCGGTAGAAAGTGGGACGACTTGGTGAGTTTTTCAATGATCATTCAAATCGAGTCGTGAACCTTGGATGTACGTGGAAGATCCGTGATGATGTCCATAGATATCCCATACCACTTCCAATCTGGGACTTCTAATGGTTTAACCAAGACTACTATTACCTGGTGCTCCGCCTTCACAAGATGACAAGTGAGGCATCACGAGAAAAACTCTGCTACCGCCTTCTCCATACCTGGCCACCAGTGCTGTCATCGAAGGTCATGGTACATATTTTCCACTCCTGGATGTACCGCTAAAGGGGATGTGTGTAACACCCTCAACACTTCCTCCTAATGTTCTAATGGTACCATATTATTTCCTCTAAAGAAGATGACATACTCCCCACCATCAGAAAATCCATCAGGTGCCTGCCCTATGGAAATATGAGCACGTCATGTCTCACAGTCAACATCTCCACGCTGTGCCTCCCAGACTCACTGAAGAAGTGGGGGGAGTGACTGTAAGATACTGTAGAAAGGCTGCTCTGTATCTATCCATAAAGGATATTTGTAAGGCATCCAACTTCTTTGTCGCCTCACTTAGCAGTTGTATACCAGATCTCTTGCTGAGTGCATCTGCTACAATGTTCCCCTTCCCAGGAGTATAGAATATCTCAAAGCCATAGTCCTAGAGGAACCTAAGAAAACACCGCTATATCAGATTTAGGTCCTTATAATAGATGATATACCTGAGACTCTTGTGATCAGAGTACATGGTAAAACGTTCTCCCATCAGATAGTGTCGCCACTTCTTCAAGGTGAAGACCACTACTGCTAACTCTAGGTCATGGGTAGCATAGTTCTACTCATGTTTTCTCAGCTGCTGAGATCCATAAGATATCATGGATCATTACTATATGAGGAAAAACCTGAGTCCAGTCCCTGATGCGTCTCAGTAAACTATGTACCATATGCCTTCCTCTGGAAGCCACAAGATGGTGGCACTAGTCAGCCTCTGCCTCAGCTCCTGGAAGTTTTGCTGACATCTCTCTGACCAAAAAAAGGGTTCCCCCTTATTCTTCATGGTTGATAATGGTGCTAAAACTCTAGAGAAGTCTGGTACGAACCTCTGGTAGCAACCAGCCAATCCCAGGAAACTCCGTACTTCTGTCACACTCTTGGGTGGCTCCCATGCAAGTACCGCCTCAATCATCAATGGATCCACTACAACTCCAGCCTCTAAGATGAAGTGTCCTAGAAAGTGAACCTCTCGGATCCAAAACTCTCACTTTGTGAGTTTACCATAAAGCTGGAGCTATCAGAGTGTGTCCAGTACTACCCACAAATGGTAGGCATGCTCCTCCTCAGTAGCCGAGTAGATTAGAATGTCGTCGATGAAGACTACAACAAAGCGATCGATGTAAGGTTGGAAGATCCCGTTCATGAGTCCCGTGAACACTGTAGGAGCATTGGTTACACAAAAGGGAATAAACAATAACTCTTAGTGTCCGTACCGACATCTGATGGCCGTCTTATGCACATACTTGTCTTGAAATCTGAGCTGGTGATAGCCTAATCCGAGGTCTATATTTGAGAACCACCATGCTCCCTTCAGCTGATCAACAAGGTCGTCAATCCTCGGGGGTGGGTACTTGTTCTTCACAGACACCTGATTCTGGCCACGGTAGTCAAGACAGAGCCTCAAGCTCCCATCCTCTGTCTTGGAAAACAAAATCATGGCTGACCAGGGAGAAATATTGGGTCGGATGAATCTCTTCCCATGAAAGTCCTACAGCTATACCCGCAGATCACGAAGCTCAGAAGGAGACATTCGATATGCTGCTGTATATATTACTGTCATCCCAGGGAATAGGTTAATGTAGAAGTCAACATCACTGCAAGGATGTAGACCTGGGACATCATCAGGAAAAACATCCGCATACTGGTCCACCACTACAGGATAGCTCAAACTCTCAACATCTACTACTCCAATGGAAAGGCAGGCCAAATGACGAGTGATCGGATGCACCCTCATCTGAGTAAGTCCATCCTACACTTCAAAGGCTCTCTTATCCCCGGTGAAGATAAACCTGGTACGATCCATGTGGACACACCGTACTTTGCTCCTTATATAGTCGATCTGAGCATGGACTGTAGATAACCTGTACATACCAAAGATGACGTCGTAAGGACTCAATTCCACTAAAAGAGGATCCCAGCTGAAGCTCTCACCTCCTAGAGTATGATCAGCCTACCGGCACCAGTGTGTAACCATCGAGTCTAATCCCGTAAGAGTCTTTATATGTAAGGATTGAGCCAACGACTGTGTCGGAATCTCCGAGATCCAAAAAGGGGCGGTGGCAATGATAGAGTGACTGGAACCTTTGTCTATAAGAACTGAAGCTAAGGGTGAGTAGAAACATATCGTACCTCAAATCATCTCTAGAGTTTGGTGATCATAAGCCTCAACTGCTTAGAGTTGAGCTCTCCCCTATCCACCTACTCCCTTATGTCGGGGTGGACCTCCTGGTGGTGGTGGCTGTAACACCTCGAATCATCGTCCACCACCAACTGCAAGACCAACTCCTCTTCCATGTTCGCCTGCTTCCTACGGTCCACATCTATCGAACCTCCGCCTCTACCTAGGAGGTCCCTCAATTATATGCTGATCATCAGTATTGCGGGTAGGATAGTCATAAGCCATGTGTCAAGGCCCACCGCATGAGTAACATTGCCCGATCCTGGCATGACTGGATCTGTCTCGTATGCCCCGCAGAACCGAACCCATATCCTGAGGTCGTCCACCAGATGGTCTGGTCTACTTGGACCTCTGTGACATCTGTCTACTACCAGCTGCAGAAGGCTCCACTGCATGTTAACTAGTGATGGGTCTCCATGCTGGTGACTGCTCAGCAAGGAAAATCTCTACTAGGAGGGCTCTCTCTAACACCCCCGCCTATATCAAGATGACGAGGGAGATTATAGATGCTCTGATCTCTCTCCTGAGTCCCCGCTCGAAGGTCTGGGCCCTAAAGAAATGGTCCTGTACCAAATCGGTGGAGCAGCATGAGAGGTTGGTGAACATCACTGAGTATTGTGCCTCTGTCATGCTGCCCTGCTACAAATGAAGTAGCTCTTGTATCCGCACCGAACATAGGGTGGATGGGACAAACTCTGAACATAAAAGGCTCTTGAAGTCTGCCCAGAGTAGTGTCGCCCAGTCATGCACTAGGAGCATTAGACTCCACAATCTGCCTACTGCTGCCTGAAGGAGACTTGCTGCAAAGATCACCATAAGGTCGGCTGGTGTCCCTACCAGTATGAGAACTCTCATCACAGCCTCGAGCCAATCCTCAGCTGCATGTGGGTCCCTCTCTCCCCTAAACCTTGGTGGCCACTGGTGTTAGAACTCATACAACGTGCTCAAGATGTGTGGACTCTCTGCTACTGGGGCTGGTGGCATCGGTGGCCCAATAGGTACTGGTCCTGTTGGTGCCTCCATTGTGATGGGGCCCTACATCGAGGCCTCGTCGCTCGGTGGGATTCCATCTCATACATCTCTCAGAACCCTGGCTATCTGTCTATATGGAGGCATCCTGAAAAGAAACAGGTGTGTCACAATCAATAAGTAATACCTAGTGAGATGAATTAAGATATCAAAAAGAAAACTCTTCAAAACACACACGCAATCAATGTTTTTGTGCACTGAGTTAGAAATCAGAAGTCAGGGTCCTAGTGTATGGATACGTCGGTCGCTGCGCCAATACTTGACTCCCTGAACTGAAAACCACACTCAGTACACTTAAAACTATTGCATTATAGAAAATAAAGATCAGTGTCCTGAGTTCTTCAGTAGAACCGAATCCTCTGATACCAATTTGTCACGACCCATCTCTTGGGGCCCATGTCGTGACTACCCCATGCCTGCCTTCCATAGGCAGGAGGCTGGTGACTAGAACTAAAGGCATAAATCCCAAAAACTGGGATGACATTTCCTTTATAAACTAGAAAAAAAAAACAACAGAGTATGCTGGAAGCAAAACACTAAGTAAAAATATATACAAAATGGAGTGATTAAAAGTAAAGGGGCCGGAAATAGAAGCTCAAATGTAATGTACATGGAAAATGAAAATAATTACAACTAAAGAAAGGTAAACCACTGAAAGGTGAAAATCAGCTCTTGGAACTTCCTCCACAGATCCTACCTAAAGGGTAGGTACAAATAGCCTCCTCCACAATATACGTCCGTCAGTCTCCTCTGTGTACCGACTCGTCGTAAGGTCCAACTATGACTATTGTCCAGTCCTGGTGCTCTCATCCCCCATTAGTGATGTCCGACGTCTGCATCTAACACAACGAGGCGCAGGCATAGACTGTGCATGGGTGAGTATAACGATACTCAGCAGGAACCCTGAGACCACCAAGGTATCTCAAAACCCACCAAGGACAATATACAGAGTAACAAATCAACATATAGAAATTACATAGGTTTATGACCATACATATACCTAAGTTATCAAGTATCTCATCTCAATCAAAAAGAAAACACAGAAGTCACTGACTCAACTCACATAGGTATACAACTTATGTAGAGAGATAGAGGTGATTAGATATTACCACTGAATCATCTAAGCTGTCGGACCCACACAAGATCCAAGACTAGAAGTTAGAACTGTCGGACCCATGCATGATCCAGGACCAACTTTTCTGTCGGACCAACACATGATCCAGGAACAGAATTCAGAACTGTCGGTACCACACAGGATCCAAGAACAGTAGTCATAGCTATTGGACCAACACATGATCCAGGACCAGCTATTTTGTCAGACAAACACATGATCAAAGAATAAAAGTTAGAACTGTCGGACCAACACATGATCTAGGAATAATCATCAGTTCACAAGCAGCCACAGGTTTCCACAAAGCACGCTTGATTCCGGGAGGGTCCGCTCCCCTAGCCAAGTGTCGATACATCAACTATCATGAAGTACCACGTATAAGTATCACAAAGGTCCACCTCATCAATGGGGTCTCAACACAACTGAAGGTGCATCAATTAGACGACCAGTCTATGAGTTATATGCTTTTTTTTCTTGGGGACCTAGTTGTATTCGTGTACGATCCAACCTGAACGTATCACAACATTACCTCAAACTCCAGTGGGGTATACTTGAAGGGACCGTCATGCTCCTAGAAAAACCAGCGTCATGGATGGTTCATCAAATTCTCATCCAGTGACAAAGGTACAACCAAAGGAAGTAATAGGGTCAGTAATGGGCCCGAGCCCTATCCGACCCGATCGGACCGACTTAGCCCAACCTAGACTGGGCCGACCCGGTCAGACCCACTGGGTCTGACTCGGCCCGTTGGGCGAGTCATCCTGCTAGGTTCGGCCCGGTACGCTGGGCCCAGCCCAGTGGACTATAGGGTAGGTTAGGCTCGAAGGTCGCCATGTAGGCGGCTCGGCCCGGAGGCCCAGGCCGGTTCGGCCAGCACCACGTGGGGCACGACTCGGGTGAATCATCCTGGAAATCCGAGCCAGTTCGACCAGAGACGCCACGAAGGACACCACGAGCTGGCTCGGGTGGGCGGAACATCTTGGCCGGTTCGACTGGGATCCGGGGCAGGGGAAGGCTGCATGGGGCATCGGGTAGGGAACGGGCGGGCCACACAGGGTGCGGGAAGTGCGCAGCAGGCCGCGTGGCACCCAACAGGGTGCAGTTATGCCGGCGGGGCACGTGCAGTGCATGGGGAGGCCGACAGGGCATGAGGGCAGGCTGTGAGTAGGACATGGGGTGCACGAGCAGGGCGTGGATAGGCCCTGGGGCACTGGGCAGCACACGGGTAGGCTTGCGGGGTGAGGGCAGCGCACGGGGAGGCCGGCGGGGCGCCGGGCAGTGCGCGGGTAGGCCAGCGGGGCGTGGGCAGCGCACAGGCTCGGCCGGAGGTAGTGCATGATTCCGAAGGGCCAACGTGGTTCACAGAGACCTCGAGTAGTGAGGCCCTTATCATTTTAGTCTTCATTTCCTCGTCGTTGTTACGTCTTCATGCCGAAGAATGTCACAAGAAGGAAAAACAACGGAGGATCTCAGGCCATGTTAGGTTGGCCTGCACCCTCCATGTTTTGGAAGGTATCAATTGTCTCAACAAGATACAAAGTTGATCATTAACGCATCCGAAACAAACCCGTTCTATTTGATGATGAAAATAAGAAATGATATAACATCATCAAGTAATAAACCCCTTAACTTTTGATTGTCGGTCATCGTTCGTTGACAGTGTCACCGGAAGGGAGTGAAAGAGTTCATCATTCGTCATGTTCATCATGCACTCCCAATCCTAGGATGCGTTAGCTGTGGAAGAAACTCCATGTCTCTAGGATCTGAGGGAGAAGTCGAAGAAGGTTGTTGCTGGCGTTCTACGTTGGGAGCATTCCACCAATATTTCTCCCAAGTTCCTCCTTTCTCTGCACTCCACCCAAAATGAAATTATAGCCAAATAATAGATTAAGATCTATTATGTTCGTTGGTGTAAATTAAAATTGAGTGATTTAATTAAATGATTTCACTCATTTAAATAATGTGGTGGAGTTTTCATAACAATTCAAAAGAGATAATTAATTAATTAATGAAGCTCCCCTAATTATTTCTTGAGAGGTGTCTAATTAAATTAAAGGGGAGTTGGCTCCATTATGGCGGTGAAGGTCAAGGGGTTTCTCCCCATTTAATGGGGAGTTGAGGAGGTTTTACCCTCCTCCATTTATAGGGGTTAATCCACATGTGGTCCCCACGTCATATCCTCTCACGGGAGGTTATGCTCGGGTGGGCCCCACCACCATAACCTCCCAAGGGAGGTTAAGCTGTGGTGGTCCCACCTCAAACACCCATGAGGTTGTTTTAACCACCCAACCTCCACATGGCGGTTGAAAATAAAATAAAGTGAGCTTACATTATTTTATTACTTCACACGAAAATCCAAAAACTATCTTTTATCCTCGACTCACTGTTGTCGAAGTGAAAGTCTTCTTAAACAAATATCGGCGCTGTGAGTTCAATGGTGCTCTCAGATTTCAATTCCGAGCACTGGTTCAAAAGTTATAAAAACCCGCTCGTAGGTTTATTGAACGTACCATAACAAAACATAAAAAAGTAATTCTGGGCACACCGTACCTCGGAATCAAGCGCCGTAAACTTTTGTGGACTCGTAAAAATCCCATGTATTAAAAAAAATATTTCCATGGTATTTATGGGTCTTTACATCTCATGTATGATTTGGTGTGGTAGTTTTGATATTTATAAGTAGGTTATCATTAAATAATCTCCATAATGTTATCAAAAAAATAAATATCATATATACAATTTGTATACATATCTTGATTCTTCAATAAAATTTATAGATAGAAAAATTAATAGCACAGTTCATATATACAGTAGACTGTGCGTACTCATGAATGTAGTTCCTATTATCTTAGTGTTTGAAATTAAATAAATTTAATTATTAATTAACCATTATAGATTAATTTTTATATCAATTATTTAATATATTTCCATTAAATCTATACAAATTATTATCCTTGTCAAAATCTTATGAACAACACATCATATTGCTTTGTGGATGTGGTAGTCCACACATAGGCATGGGCGACATTAGCATTATCGAATGGATCATAATGTATGATGATATATTTGATATTAAAATTTAATATTTATAATTATCTCATAAATATTATATATAAACATTGAATCCATCATTATATCCATTTTTGAGACTTGATGATGGAAAATTATTTACATCAGTTCACTATACGGTAGTTCCCCGTACACATAATCAATGATTTCATTTCCCATCTAACGAAGCAGGTGTTTAATTTTGTTTATTAAATTAACATAATAAAATCATTGTTAATTAATGATACTGGTGTTATTATTTAAAAATACTTTGATAAGATATGAATGAGGTGGAAGAAGAAATAAAATGAAAAACCATGGATAAAAACATTACCTATTATTTGGAGATCCACTTTAGGTCTATAAATAAATCCTTCGTTGGATGTTTCTCTAATAATACTTTAGAATATATGTTATTTTTTGGGATGTTTTTAATGGATTTTTGTAATGTATTGGTTCTAGAATCCACCCAGAGGCACCTTGTACCCTGTTGGTCACATGGCCTTGTGTGTATTTTCCCGAACGCCAGAGGCTACCGACTAGCAGCGAGGGCCTTGGGTGTGATAGTAGGGAAACTATGCCCTCATTGGTAGAGTAAACAGTGGAAGTAAAAAACACACAATAGCAGAATCAGTAAATATCTTAAAATAGTAAACAACGGTAGACTAATAAAGAAACAACTGGAGCATAAATATATATAAATGATGCCTGATACATATATGTCTAGGAAAACAGACGAACAAGTAACAATGTTGAATACAATACTAAACCAAACCACTAAAGAACAAAAGGAAAATAGATTAGAAACTCTTCTACATCTCAATCCACGGATTGGTCTCATGCTCTCCAGCTCAAATGTAATATAGTACCTGAAGTCGAAGGGCGCTTGCCCATGTCTATACCTACATCAATATAATCTATTTGGGCCCAAAAGCATGGCCCAAACTGGGTGTCAGACTAAATCTCAGTAGACGAACACCACGTGATATGTGCCTAATAGTTAGTGAATATATGGTGGTAAAATTATAGAAATCAGTAAATAGGAAAGTACTCAACATCAAACAATCCATAGTTTCAATCATTTAATTCACAAACAAGTAATCAGCTACTCAAGAAAGTATAAACAAACATGTAACCCTTTGGTTAGTTCTCACAGCCTGGCCCCTATGGTTGAACCAAAAAGTACTAGCAACCCTATGGGAAGCAAACACAGTCTCACCCCTCTGGTTCATATAATGAATAGACTCTCTAGGGAAGCACTCACCATCAATTCCCCCTATAGTCTCGAATCATACTAAATGAACTCTGGGGAAGCACTCAACGTCTCATTCCCCACATGTCCCACGTCGATGAACTATAGAACCTCTAAGGAAGCAGTCAACGTCAATTCCCCTTATGGTCTCGCATCGTAAAATTATAAAGACTCTCTTGAGAAGCCCTTACGTCCATTCTCCCTGTGGTTTACTACACTAGGTTATTACGGCCCTATATAAGTCAAATAAGTATAGCATGCATAACGGCCAAAGTAAAACTCAAGAACTACTTAGGTAGCATTATATGGCATATAAGTACTTAGAAATTCATTCATACTATCCTACAATACTAGACATGGAAAGTAAACAGAAGCCTAATAAGGAAACAAGACCCAAAGTTCAAAATATGCTAACATGCATGGGAAATAAATCCAAAGCACAACAATTCACCCTATTCAAAATAAATATACTATACTCTAGCATATAATAAAAACAAGAAAACAATAGGGATACAATGGTAAACACACAGTACCCCGTTTAAGGTTATTGGTGAAATTTGCAAAAAATATTCAAATACTTCAAATGGAATGGCACAGAAGACCTACCTATAGGTTAAGAGATCAATATAAATAAACCACGAGCATGTAATCATATAGAATTCCATAGATCTAAGAAAACTCATAGAACTCTCAATGCACAATAACTCTCAAAAGATGAGAAATTGGAAAACGATGCTCAAGGAGAAGAGAGAATTCATCGATGCGATCCCAATGAAACCGACGGAGTTCGATTCAGAGTAAGGATGTAGGGTCGGGGGTTCGTCGATGATATGCAGCTGTTCGGGTTCTCTTGGATGAACGAGACCTAAAAGAAGATGGTTATGTCCATCAGACGTGACCCCGATGCGTTTAATGAAAAAAATACCCGGATTGTACTTTTGGAGTACATGGCATGTACTTACTGTTTCCGTAATACACTTTAGGCAGCCTCCACGTCACCCCACATGACTGTGTGTGTGGCCATGACACGACTAGCACATGACCTCCTGTGACAATAAATTACACGACATGTACTCATAAAGTACACGATGTGTAGTTGAAAAATTTCAAAAAACTCCTCCTCCTCCAAATTCATTTTTTATTTTATTAAAAGGCTACTTTGAGGAATTGTGGGAACCATATAACAAAATTCAAGTGGCATAAAGAAACTTTCACCATACATATTTCAAAATTCAAAAATTTCAAACAGCAGTACCATCCCGCCTCCCAGGAACAAGCAAGCAGCGTCACGTACGAGCCAAAAACTGCTCAAGATGCAAATTTTAAAAATTTGAATTTCAAACGACCATCATATCGAGCCATCCACATAACATAGTTTCCATAATCACATTGCCAACATAACTCCGTCATCACCAACGTCACATCACAGCCATCACCACTTTCATCGTACAACACGTCATCATCACCCGCGAGAACCAGAGATCCATCCTCATCAAGAAAACCAGCAACCTCACCATCAGGAAATCCCATTGTTGTTGAAAATACAGAGTCGGTGTACCTCCAATGCGACCGTAAGCACAAGACGCATCAGCACCAAACCAAAAAAACGCCGGTGATATCAACCACCAGAACCCACCAAACTAGCGTGAAACGCAAAACCAGCAGACCGCCCAAAGAGCCCTCACCGCAGACATCCAGGTCGCGCCACCGGTACCACTAGGAACCAACTGACACCAAGAAACCAAAGAGATCCACAACGCCGCCCGTTGAGCAGGAACCTTAGAAACCTTACAACAAACGCCTGCACCGGCCGAGACGCCTGGGACATCCTCCCCATCGCACCACACGACCCAAAGTACCCGATATCCCAACGCACCCGACTGACCTGGAAGGGAGAGGAGGGACTGGAGGCCATAGGGAGTACAAGGGAAGAGACCACCAAAGTAGGCCGAAGCCGAGAAGGCACCCACAACCTCACCAAAACACACCGACGTAGAAACTTCATCAGAGAACATAGACCAGAGCGACTCAAACTGTGAAAAATGGAGAAAGGAAATGGGAAATAGAAAATTAGGGAGAAAATGAAAGGGTACGGAAAGCCCCACGGTTTCCAAACCAAGAATCCCAAAAGCTTTGAGATTTCGCCGCTCCATGTCCGACCCGGAAAGGAGCATTGGAACATGAGGTCAGACTGAGTTGAGGAGGCCGGGGAAGAACTGAAACCCTATCAGAAGAAGGAACAGGGAAGGAACCGAAATGGGGATGGAACCCTAGGTAGAACCGACTTGGATATGGAACCCTAGGAGAAAGGAGGACGCTCCAGAGATAAAACCAGAGGAAAATGGGGGTGGAGAGATCCACCACCGATAGGGGATGAAACCCAAGAACTAGGGAGAACGCTCCAGTGAATAAATCTGGCTATTGTGCTCGTACATCGGCCACCCTCTCCCAAGTCTCATCCTGCACCTGTCCGTACTTCCATTGAACTCGCACCAAGGGAACAAGCCGACCATGGAGAACCTTTGTACTATGATCAACAATCCAAATAAGATGCTCTTTAAATGATTCATAAACTTTGAGCTTAACCTCCTTGGGTAGAAAGACATGAGACGAGCCTGAGAAGTAACATCAAAGTTGAGAAACGTGGAAGACATCATGCATAGCTCAGAACCTCTGAGGTAACTGCAACAGATAGGCAACTGACCCAACTCTCTCAAACACCTCAAACGGCCCGACGTACCTTGGCGAAAGCTTACCCTATCCCATAATCCTCATGTGCCCCAACCTCGGTGTGACATACAGGAAAACCTGATCCCAGACCTCAAACTACATAGGTCATCTCCGTTGATCAGCATATGACTTCTGTCGAGACTGTGCAGTAGCCATCCTCTTCTGAATTGTCTCTATCGGCTCTGTGGTCTCCTGAACAAGATGAGGTCCTAGCAAAGCTACCTCTCCTACCTCTAAAAGACACAAAGGTGATCGGCATGGCCTACCGTACAAAGCCTCATAAGGTGCCATCTGAATAGTTTCTTGAAAACTATTGTTGTAGGAAAACTCTACAAGAGGTATATTCTTCTTCTAAGAACCCCCAAAGCCCAGAATGCATGCTCAGAGCATGTCCTCAAGCACATGAATAGTACACTCGGACTGGCCATTGGTCTTGGGATGGTATGCTGTACTCAAAAGTACCCGTGTACCCAAATACTTCTGAAGCCCCTACCAGACCCGAGATGTAAAATGCACATCCTTGTCTTAAATAATGGAGTGTAGAACTCCATGAAGATGTAGAGTCTCTCAGATGTACAACTGCCCTAACCCATCTACACTGAAGGTCTTCTTGATCATATAAAATTGACAAACCTTTGTAAGTCTTTCAATGAAAACCCATACTGCGTCATTCCCTCGAGGTGATCTCAGCAACCCTGTCACGAAGTCCATCGCGACGTCGTTTCACTTCCACTAAGGAATGGGTAACTACTGTAAAAGACCTTCTGGTTGCTAATACTCCACCTTCACCTGCTGACAAGTAGAACACCTCATGAAGAAACTAACAACATCTCTCTTCTTACCTGACCACCAATAATGGAGGTGTAAATCACGATAAATCTTGGTGACATCAGGATGAACTGTCCAAACAAAGGAATGAAAAACCTGCATCAGCTCCTCGTGTATATCTGTTTGTACCCATACATGCCCCTGGAAACACAAGATCTCATCCACGCCTACTATCAATCCAGGAAGAGGGTCCACTCCTGACACACTCTCCCGCAGGAGTAGGCCTTCTGAGTCTGATAACTGCATCATTGGCACCCGATCTATGAGGGTTTAGGTAAAAGCTACAGAAGACAGAAAAGTCTGACCTTGTCTATCATGAACCTACAAATGCATATCATAGAACAGATCCATAAGCTACCACTCACTACGGGCCTCCCAAACTGCCTATATCTGAGTCCTCCTTCTCAATGCATCAGCCACTGTGTTGCCTTTCCCAGGCATATAGGAAAGCTCAAATTCAAAGAACTGTAGGTACTCAACCCACCTTCACTAACTCAAATTTAGATCATGCTGAGGGTAGATGTACTTGAGACTCTTTTGGTCAGTGAAAACCAAAAAATGCACCCCCATAAGGTTATGTCTCCAATAGTGTTGGGAAAGAACAACAACTGCCAAATCCTGTACCTGTGTCCGGTAATGCCTCTAATGTGGGATCAACTGCTGAGACCCATACACAACAACTCCATTGTCCTGCATAAGCACAACTCCCAGCCTGATACCTAAAGCATAAAATAAACAGTATAGCTCTTTCCAGACTTAGGAAAGACTAGTATCGATGCTGAATTCAACCTCCCTATCAGCTCCTGATAGGCTGACTCACAAGAATCTGACCATAAGAACTTCACACCATTCTTGGTCAGACCTGTTAGTGGTGCTGCTAAGCGTGAAAAGTCATGTATGAAGCACCTGTAGTATCTAGACATCCCTAGAAAACAATTTACCTCAAAGACTTTCATCGACCACTCCTAGTAAAATACTGCTCTCACTTTCTCTGGGTTTAATGATACACTTGTCTCTCAGATTACATGACCCAAGATGTGAATCTGGTCTATCAAAAAGTGTCACTTTGAGAGCTTAGAATATTACTAATGCTCTCTCAGTGTACTCAGAATGATCTCAAGATGTGTGGCATGGTTGTGTTGAGTGTGAGAGTACACCAAGATACCATCCATGAAGACCACCACGAAAGAATACAAGTATGGATGGAACACTCAGTTCATCAGTTCCATGAAAACTGTTGGCATGTTTGTGAGACCGAACAACATAACCGTATACTTGTATAGACCATACCTACTTTGGAAGTTTGTAAAAGGTATATCTGATTTTCTAACACGCAACTGATGGTAACCATACCTTAAGTCAATCTTTGAGAACACTCAGGCCCCTCAAATCAGATCAAATAGATCATCAATACTCATCAAGTGATACTGGTTCTTGAATGCCAACTGGTTAAACATCCTATAATCCACAAAAAGCATAATGGTGTCGTTTGCCTTCTTTGAAAACAAGACAGGTGAACCCCAATGAGAAGTATTGGGTCGGATGAAACCCTTTTTCTGCAACTCCTCCAACTACTTCTTGACATCCTGAAACTCTAGTGTAGCCATCCTATAATAAATAATGGACACCGATGCTGCTCCTGTCATGAGATCAATAGAAAATTCTACCTCACGGTCCGGAGGCAATCCTAAAGAGTCTTCTGGAAAGTCATCCTAGAACCGATCCACCATTGGAGGAAAGTCTAACTATGAAGACCCCTGGACATCTAGATATAGACTAGAAATCTGGGCTGTAGCTCCTCCTATCCCATTATGCTCGGGTCCTGATCTACTCGCCTGGACATCCCACTCTCTTCAATGATGAGAAGATCCACCCTCTGGTGATATGAAGCTCACCCTGCAATGATAACATTTGATGACTTCTTGCAAGTGAACTAACCAGTCCATCTCAATATTGACATCATAACCTATCATCTCTAGGACATAGAGGTCCCATATAAAGTGACATTCACCAACCTCTAGAGGGAACTCTTTGAACTGATGCACACTAGCCGTCCTACTCCCCAACGGTGTGTCTAATGTCAAGATACCGGCAGAGGAAAAGATGAAGAGCCCAATGATCTCCACAATAGCAATAGAGATAAAGCTATGGGAATCCCCTGTATCGAAAATAGTAGAAGATAAAACATAGGATACTAAAATTTTACATAGAATTGTTGAGGGTCTGGGATCCTGCTCCTGCTGGGTCTGCTCCGCTACGAAAGTCTGGCCTGCACCGTGGCCTGTGACCCTACTTGACCACTCTAAGCTGATCCACTCTGTTGTCACTGAAATATGGGCAACTTACCACCACATCCATGACGTCCACCTCGGCTTGAAGGGACAGAAGAACTCCATTTCTCTGACTGGTGAGAAACTAGTGGTGTTTGTCCCAAATGAGGAGTCATAGAAGAACCCCTATCGCCAACTGCTAGAGAAAAGATCTGGCAGAAGTGCAGAAGGTGACCCAAATTTCCACATGATTGGAACTCCACTAAGTCTCTCTAGAACTACGAAATTGTATCCCTAGCCCTTCCACACTGGTAGCATACCACTTGGCTACCTAAAGATGTGTCTCGCTACCTCGGATCATCGCACGTAGACTCCCTATGGTGCTTCCTGTTGTCAGATGGAGGAACACTAACTGTAGAAGTGGAACCACCCTGGCTCTCAGATCGGGAATCTCTCAGATTGCACTCTATAAGGAGGGCCTGGTTAAAGATGTAAGCAATGGAAGTCAAACTAAATATAATCAACTTTGAGTGGATCTCCCGTATGATACCATCCTCAAACTTCTTTTCCAAGAACATCCCATCTCTTCCCAGGAGGGGTGTGAAATGCTGAATCATGGAAAAATGAGAGGAATACTCCATAACCGAAAGGTTACCCTTCTCTATACTCATGAACTTCTGGGCTCAGTCAGCCCTCATGGTCTTTGGATAGAAGTAGTAATAAAAGACACATTGGAACTCCTCCAAAGCCATAACCAGCTGATGACCCACCTGTGATATTACATCCCACCATCTCTTGGCAGAATCATGTTGAATATAGCTATAGAGCTTGAATCTCCTCTCTGGAGGTGTCTCCAGATGCTCAAAGATCGTCATCATGGCTTCTAGCCCTGACTCTGTAACCTAAGGTCCTCCTTCCCCTGAGAAGGTGGGAGGATGCTGCTCTTGGAAAACCCGCGTCAAGTCTGCCATAGTCAAGGCAGGAGGCAGTGCTCTCTTTAAGGTCTGAATCATCCTCATAAAGCCATTCCTAAACTGAGCAACGACACCTGTTACCGGTATCACTTATGGTGCTAAGGCTGGCACAACAGGAGGATCTGCAGGAAGTCCCTGATCAGCCATACCTGGCGCCTGATCACTACCCTGCAATTGGCGTATAACCAGAAGATGTCTCAGTGGCATGATTCTGCAAGGTCAAGAACACACCTTAGATAAAGATATCAATGAATAAAAACAAGGAGTTAAATAAGAGAACAATAGGAATAAAGCACTCATGTTTTACAAAGCATGACTACACAGTGTGTTACCTGAAGACATTCACATGGGAGTGTACTACTACTTAAACTGGTTGTGTAACAACACATAACACATAGTGTGTTGTCTTAACACACGGTGTGTACTTGAATCATCTTACCTTACCCAGGTCCTTCTACACAGTTAATCCAGACAACTCTCCTAAGAAAATACTACACGACGTGTTCAAGGTAGACACAACGTGTACTAGACAAGCTTCACCTGGCCCGTGTTGTTAGTAACACGGCCTGACACACATCCTGAAACTACACAACATGTTCCGGACAGACACAATGTGTAATTGAAGTGATAACACCGACCTGTGTAGTTTGTGACGTGACCGGGTACCTGGGTCAGACTACACGGCGTGTTTAGATGGCACACGGCATGTATTAGACACAACTCAGCCAACCATTGTTGTTAGTGACACGGGTGTCATGGGGTTGACATGACACGGTGTGTAAGGAAGATACATGGCGTGTTCACTCTATATTTTCCCCATCCCGTGTATCTACCCACATGGCCAATGACACGGTCAGAGACTACATGACATGTACATAGAGTAAACGACATGTACTTAAGAAAAACTATTTATTCCAGAACAGAAGAACACATGGAATGTATTTAACATTACACGACATGTATTCCTTGTTTTTCTAGATAATATGTATCAGAAACTACTTCGGACCTAGAACACACTAAAAAAAACACTGAAAATTCTAAATTCTAATCCTTCAGGGCCCATACTCCCCGCGAATCATTGTTTGGAATCTTATACAAGTTATAACAAAGCAACAATGCGATGATCCACCAAATTCCGGTCCTTGAGGTCCCATAACACCTCAAGAACCAAAGTTTTTCATTCATCCAAAGAAAGTAGTACACAAAAATACCTTATCAAACAACATGTATTTATATCAAGGTAAATATAAAAACAGCATGCATATTATTCACAACATCTATCACAACAACATGCAATTACTAATGCATCCTTGATGGCATGGCAAGAATGCATGGCATGTGATTTCTATCAAGTGATAATATGATTCATGAGATGGAATACCCTCATCTCACCGGGTTGCGATAGAAGTAGAACCACAATATCAATTAATGATAATAGCACATAACATGTGAATCACCCAATAGTGAACTCAAGTCAACAGTAAATTTGCAAACTAGTAAAATTGCAATAAACTAGGTAGTATGGCCGTTCCCTATACACAAGTTAGCTTCTATTGGGCATAGCTTATTACCATGTACCTATTCCATCCTATCTTTGAATATAGGATCCAAACAGTAAATCATTAGAAAATAATTCCTCTAATACCACATTGTAACGTCCCAGCTCCGGAAGCCACACAGAGACACCCCGTACTTGGTTGGTCACATGGCCTCAAGCATATTTCTCCGAATTCCATAGGTTTCCATATACTAGCAATGGACTTGGGTGTGATAGTGGAGAAACTATACCCTCATTGGTAGAGTACACAACAGATGTAAACAACACACAATAGCAGAAGCAATAAATATCCAACAACAGTAAACAACAGAAGACTAATAAAGGAACAACTATAGCATAAATATATATAAATGATGCATGATACATATATGTCTATAAAAGAATCTGAAAAAGTAACAATACTGAATACAATACTAAAACAAAGAACCAATACCCAAAAGGAAAACAGATGAGCAATTCTTCAACATCGCAAGCCACAGCTTGGTCCCATGCTCTCCTGCTCCAATGTTATCAAGTACCTGAAGTCGAAGGGTGCCTGCCCTTGTCTATACTTGCAGAAATATAATCTTCTTGGGCCCAAAATCATGGCCCAAACAGGGTTTTAGACTAAATCCCATAAGGAAACCACAAAAAGATATGTGCCTAACATTCAGTGAATATATGGCGGTAAAAGTACAGAAAGTAGTAAACATGAAAGTACTCAACAGAAAACAATACCCAGTTTTAGGAATTTAATTCACTAATAAGTAATCAGATAATAAAGCAAGTAGAAACAAATAGGTGACCCTCTGGGCAGTTCTCATAGCCTGGCCCCTATGGTTCAACCAACAAGTACTAGAAACCCTCTACGATGCACACAAAGTCTCACCCCTCTAGATCAGCTAAAGAATAGACTCTCTTTGGAAGAATTCACCATCAATTCCCCATATAGTCTCGTATCATACTAAAGGCGCTCATGGGAAGCACAAAATGTCTAATTTCACCAATGGCCCATGTCAAGGCACTACTGGAAATTTAGGCTATAGCCACAGATCTATAGCCATAGTTTTATAGATCCATGGCTATAGTATGTTTATAGCCACAGTTTAATTAACACACCATGGATACTTCTTTTTTTTAGAATAAGCGTCGGGATCCTCTGCCCTATAAGCAACCCATCCTCCCTCGACCTCTCCATGACCTACTCCTCTCTCGAGCTACTCCCCGCCGAATATCTTCGCGACCTCCTCCCTCAAGCTCCTCCTCGCCGAACGCTGCCACAACCTCCTCCCTGAAGCTCCTACCCATCGAACGCCCCCGCGACCTCCTCCCTCGTGCTCTTCGTGACCTCCTCCCTGTCGAATGATGCCGCTCCTCCCCCGATCCGCGACCCTCTTCTTCCATCTACCTATCTGCGCCCTCCTCCTCCCTTGACCTCTCCACTCCCTCCTCCTCGCCAAACCCCGCCTCTATTGACGACGCTTGATTGATCACTCTGGGAATGTATTGCCTTTTTTATTCCTCTAGATTTTGATTCTTTAGTTTTATCTTCATTTAAAAAATCCTTCAGTTCTTAAAAATTGCAGTGAAATTCTTAGAATTTTTTTGTGCATCAATTAGAAAATTCTTGAAGGGAAACATACTATTTAGGCTCATTTGTATGCAGAGTTCAACTTATATAGGATGTATTTAGAGTTTATTTAGTTCTCTGTCAATGATGAGTTAAAAGTTAAGAAACCTATTATCTAAGAAACTCAAGTGGATTATTGTTCTTTATGTTTTATTCAAGGCTGTTCTTTACTAAATTATTAGAGGGAGTCTCGGTCTATGGGTAAACTCAAGTCTTCGGTTATCACTCAAATTGAGGAGGGATGAATGTGTTCTTGTTCTTTTGTTGGTGATACACTAGATATCAAGATACCTATGTCATATACAAGTGAGGTTATCTAGAGCTGGTGAGGATCATCCAATCACAAAGACCATGTATCATGGTAAGGTAGAATTCCATGATTGTATTGGAGTAATTAATTTGAAATCTGATTAGGAATAGTATTCTCAGGCTTCATCTAACAATTAGCTTGATGAGGGATGAGTGTGTTCTTCTTATTTTACTAGTGAGGCATTGGTGGTCATAGTATGAATGGAACATGCAGGGGTGGTCATCCAAACTCATGAATTATCATAGGTGAAACCTGGAGCTTGTGAGGATAATTCGGCCACAAAGGGAATGGTTCTCTTAAAGGAATCATCCTGTGATAGTTTTAGAGTAGGTAGACTATAATAAGTTACATTTTACCCATACGTACTTGCTGAAACCTTCTCCTAATAAATCTTCAAATAAATTCAATAACAAATTTATCCTTTATAAATAATATAATCCATTATAAAAATTATATTTCTCACAAGAAATCGAAAAAACCAAACTGATCCATAAATCTTCCAAGAATCACCACATTTTTAATGAAAATCATGCAACTCATGAAAATCATGAAACTCATATAAACTCTTTTTACTATAATCAATCATCATTCTTGGAACTTATGTATGACTATTCATGAATTTTTATAATTTAAAACATTTATGAATTCCCTAAACAATAATTTTAATATATTTGTTATGATTTTTTTTATTAACTTGTTACTGATGATTACATAATATCTTATGAAACAATACATATAATGTTAAGTGATTTTCTATATTATTTATTTAATGTATGTTTATTTTCCTCAGAATGGATAGATACTGGATTTACAACATTGATCAGATCACTGATGAATTTCAGAAGGAGTTACAATATTTTTTGGACTCTGCATTCACTAATGAATAAGATGGTGGATTGATTCGATGCCCGTGTTTTGACTGTGTTGAAAGACCTTGGTAAACTCGTGAGGAAGTGAGTTACCATATCACTAAAAGTGGTTTCCAGAAAAATTATCATGTGTGGTATCACAATAGAGAAAAAGCGCAAGTGTTGAATGACATCGATTCAGTGGAAAAGATTGGTATAAAAAATCTGATCTCTGATCGGTTTCATTTTGTTTCTGAAGCAAGCTCCTCATGTAGACCAGTGCAAGAGGAAATGAATACTGGAACATAGTTCTCATCTATTAATCAGGATGATGAAGTTGAGAGTGTTAGAAAGCTGATGGAAGATACAAATACCCCAGTATATCAAGCATGTGAAAAATGAGAAAACTTGAGTTTTTAATGCGATTATATCATGAGAAAACAATGTATGGATTTAGTAATACTACAGTTGAATATCTCCTTACATTTATTAAGGATTTACTGCCTGATGATGCATGTATTCCAGAAAATGATTACATGGCATCAAAGTTGGTTGACAAATTTGGATTTTCATCTAGTAAGATTCATTCTTGTCTCAAAGACTGTTGTTTGTTCTGGAAGGAGAATGCAGACTTGAGTCAGTGCAAACAGTGTGGCACATCAAGGTGGAAGACTAATAAAGACGGATCTCAATCTTTCATACCACAGAAAGTGATGTGGCACTTCCCTTTAATTCCCAGGCTTCAAAATTTTTTTATGTTAGAAAAAATGGCAAATAATATGAGATGGCATGCAGATGAATGAAATAAGGATAACGATGAAATAGTGCATCCTGTAGATGGGTTGGCTTGGAAGAAATTTGATAGGTTACATCTTGATTTTGCAGCTGAACCACAGAATGTTAGATTGGGATTATCCTGTGATGGTTTCAACCCATTTTTCCAAATGCATACTGCACACAGTACTTGGCCTGTTTTCATTCACATTTATAACCTTACTTCATGGATGTGTATGAAGAATCCATTCACTATCCTGAGTATATTGATATCTAGACCCAGTGATCCTGGAAATGATATTGATATATACTTGTAGCCATTAATAGAGGAGTTAAATGAGCTTTGGATTGTTGGTGCACAAGCGTATGATGCATTCAGAAAGGAGTAATTTATGTTTCGTACAACTTTATTATGGACGATAAATGATTTACCTGCCTACGGAATGATGTCTGGTTGGAGTACTAAAGGGAAATTATCATGTCGTATTTGTAAGAAAAATACACGTTTCCGAAGATTAAAGTTTCGATGAACTTTCAGCTTTATAGGGAATCGACGTTTTCTACCAATGGATCATCCATACAGGAAAAATCAGAGACAGTTCAATAATTCCATCGAGACAGATGAGACACCTCAACAAATGTCCAGGACTAATATTGTTAAAGAACTTGATGATTTGAATTATGTTCTTGGAAAAAGTAAATCAAATATCAGAAATTGAAAACATGCTAATTCGAATTCCAATAGCAATTGGAGAAAGAAAATCATATTCTTCGAGTTGCTGTATTGGTCATCAAATTTATTACGTCATTGTTTGGATGTAATGCATATCGAGAAAAACATTTGTGATATGTTACTTGCTACTATTTTAAATGTCAAAGGCAAAACAAAAGATGATTTACGGTGTCGTCATGATTTGATGGATTGGGGTATAAGTGCAAGACTTCATCCTGAGTTAATCGGTCAAAGTAAGTGGAAATTCCTTGTTTCCTGTTATTCAATGACAAATGTGGAGAAAAACAATTTCTTCAGGTCTTGGAATGTTTGAAGGTTCCGGATGGTTATTCAAGTAATATTTCGAAAAGGGTGAATACACAAGATGTGAAACTCAAATATCTTAAAACGCATGATTACCATGTCTTGTTACATGAGTTGATTCCCATTTCCATTCACCATTTTACTTTCACATAATGTTAGAGTTGTGGTGATTAAGTTATGTCAATTTTATCGAGATCTTTGTGCCATAAGATTGAGTAGAAGTGTTGTTCAGAAATTGCAGAGAGATGCACTGATTATTCTTTGTGACTTGGAGAAAATTTTCCCACCATCTTTTTTCACATGTATGTTACATTTGACTATGCATCTTCCCATGGATGTTCTCTTTGGTGGTCCTGTTTTGAGTTGGTGGATGTATCCTACCAAAAGAATGATGTTTACATTGAAATATTATGTGAGAAATAAATATCATCCTGAAGGCTCTATTGTGAAATGCTATTTAGCACAAGAATGCATGGATTTCTATTCATCGTACTTGGATAACATCACTAAGAGGTCTAATCGACTAATGAGATCCGAAGATGAGAAATATGATCCCATTGAGCCTGCATTTCCTTCACTACCCCAAACAGGGGGGATATCTGGATCGTACTCATTGTGTACTTTAAGCAGGGAAGAGTGGGAAATGACACATTGCACAGTATTATTCAACTGTGGTGTGATTGATTATTATATCAAGTAATTAAACTAATAAATATGTATTTTTTTCATTGTGTGATTTCTTTATATCTTCTGACATTTTAATGCTTTCATATCTGTAGAGAACATTTAGAAATTATAAAAAAGAGACATCGCTCTCTATCTATTAAGAGGAAGGAACTGTTTCACAACAAAGAATTTGCTGCCCGATTAAAGTCAAATGTAATAGATTTCTTTTTATTCTTCTCATAACATAATCACATGTCTCTATTTAATATTATATGTCGGTATATTTTAGGTTTTAACTCTACCAATGATTGAAGTATCAGATGAAATAAAGGCATTGTCCTTTGGTCCAAATGATGTGGTACGTGATTGTAAGTCAATGGTTGTCAATGGATTTAAATTTGTTATAAATAGTTGTGCAAAAAAATGGCAACACATCATAATGGTGTCACGATAAGCACCACAAAATATTGTTATGCAAGTGCATCAGACAGGCAGCCTCGATCAGAAAATATATCATATTACAGTGTTGTTGAAAGAATCATTTTATTAGATTAGTATGCACATGGTCGTGTCGCAATTATGAAATGAAAGTGGTTTGATTCAATGACACGACAAGTAATGCATATTGATAACTGTGGATTTAGATTGATTGATATGAACTGCCAGCTTCGTACCGATGAACCTTATATTCTTTCGTCACAAGCTAAACATGTGTTTTATGTAAGTGACCCGTTACAACCACAATTTGGTGTTATTGTTGATGTTATTAATAGACATATTTTTGACGAAGGCATGGATGACAATGATGTTGTGGATGAACCTATCAGTATTTATTCGAATATTAAATTTGATGATACAGATGATGCAATTGTTAGAACAGATTGTGAAAAAGAAATTGTCACAGACCCACATAGTGTTGACACATTTGTAAGTATTTACCTGATATTATCGCAATATTGTATGTGTTTTTTTAACTTCCATACATGATATCAAAATAACTAGTATATTTTATACCATTATCAAATATAAAACTATTAATAGCCTCACCAATTTATGTTTAACCACTTCTCCAGTAAATCTTGAACATAGAAAAGTCTTGATATTTTATCAATATAAATATCACACATGAAAATGTATCTCATTGTTTTATGATACAATTGTATTATTTAACATTTTTCATTATTTCTATTTATTTGAGAATATTATTTTAAATTTCCAGGTCATAATGTCTGATTTTGATGATACTAGAAGGAGTAGAAGAATACCAAGAAACGAACAACGTAGGTCTCCACCAGGAAACAATGTAAGTACAAATTATGTTTGAATATTATGGTATTTCATATTATTTATCTTGTTATCATTCATTTTATTTTATCATCTATGTTATTTTAGGCTGCATCATTTAGGAGACACTTGAATTATGCCACTGAGGATGATATTGTGGCGGGGGTACTGATTCTACAGGTCAGCCTACTATTATGCCGCTTGAGACACCAGGAGGCCATCCTTTATGCCACCTCCATATTATCTATACCCACCTTTTCTGTATCCCTTTTTTCCCACTCCCACATCAGATGGTAGTTCTCAGACTCCCATCCCTCATTTCCCATTCCCACCATCCACTTTACAGGGTACTGTGCCCCCATATATCCCACCACCATATCCATATCCATATCCACCCTCATCTGTACAGGGTTATCCATCAGGTTTTCTGCCTCCATCAGTACACTTTGCATCTACTATACATAGTACTCCTGTAGATATCTCACCTACAATGGAGGATTCCCCCCTCTAGATGTAGCACTTCAGGGGTCAGCAGATCCCCCATCTACTGGTATTTGTTTAAACATTACTATTTCTAATTAATGATAAATTCATATATATTATTTTCTTTTATTTTTGGTTTCATGATTAGCTGCAGCCTCTACCAGACGACGTGGCCGCACAAAAATGCACGAGGTTTGGAATCGAAACACCCAAATCATAGTTTATTACAATGAGGACAATTCTAAAATTAATAAAAATGGAACAAAATGTAAAAGTTTTATGGTAACACTTGCTAGACACAACAATATCATTCCGGTTCAACCGATAAGTTTGAAGGCAGTTGGACAACAAATAAAGGACAAAGCCTAGGCATAGATTTGGGTAAGTAATGTTAATCACCTTTAATATATATTTAAAGTTATAATATTTTCTTAACAAATATTATGTCTATTGTAGCTTCGATATAATTTTCCTGATGGACAAAATGCAAAGGCTGTAAGGATAATGGATTTAGGTGAAATGTGGCGAGCCTACAAGTATGATTTATATCTTGGTTGGAAAAATAGAGTTGGTATAGAGCTTGAAGAAGTACCGATGATTCAAGATTGCCCAATATCACAATATAAAGAGATGATCAGCTATTGGAAGAGTCCATCATTTAATGTGTTTGTTAAATTTATATATATATTCATTTATTTATTTGAAAACGATTTTAAATTACTTGTTTTATTTATGTTAATGAATTTATTTAATTATTTGTTTATAGGATAAATCAAACAGAAATAAAACAAACCAGAGTGAAATGAAACACATTTATACTCACGGACACACATCATAACCAGATCATGAGAAGACATAGGTAATTTAACATTTAAAATATTTATCTTTGTTTAGTGTAATTTTTTTAACTTCCGATTTTTATTTATTTCTTTGTTTTTTTCCATAAAAAGGCATCGAATATCGAGGGTCGCGTTCCTCGCTCAACTTTGTTTTGTACAAAACGGAAAAATAAAGATGGTACTATGCCAAATACCGACACCGAGAAGGCGATTGTAAGTAAATTTCAATTTCTTTGATTTTTACTGAATTTAATTACTTATATTATTTTATCATTTTAATTTATGTTATATATCAATCAACAGAATGCTTTAGAGGCATTGGCAGAAAAATAACCTAACAATTTGGACCCAAATGATCATCAACATCAGGTATTAGGAGATGAGCATTAGGGTAGAGTGCATTGTCGACCTGGGAAGAAGATTGTACCATCTTGATATTGGTCTACTAACATTTACTCGAGTACCAGTTCTGTTTTTTTCACAGTGGAACAAATGAATGCCGCAATCAAAGAAGAAAGTCAAAAATCAAAACAGGTGATAACTGTAAAAATGATGAAATTCATGTCTGCCCTTTCTTCTACACTTCCACCAGAATCAGCTGCAAAGGTTTATGCCTTTTTGATGTCGATGCATTCTTCTAATGTAGATTCTTCTGTCAGAGCCAGAGCCAGACCTAGTGCTGGACCCGTGCTGGTGCTGATTCGGATGCAGATGCCGATGATGATGTTTGTGGCGTGAGAGGTTGTGACGGTGTTTCTGTAGGATGTGTGGATGATGGTTATCATGATTCTGATGATACTGATATTGAGACTCACTTTTTATGTAAATTTTATTTTTGGATTGGTAATGTATGAAAAGTTCCATGCATCTGATTACACTTCTTTTTTGATCAATATCATTAATATTTACCATATCTTATTGGGAATGAGAATGAATACTAACATGTAGATCTACCTTAAGCTAACTATGTCTAGTATTAGATATAGCCCTACCGCCATGAATTCTCAATCAATAAGTTTATTTAACTACCTCAGTTAAAGATATGTATTCAAATTCAGTAGCTGAAAGTGCAACAATAGATTACATATTTAAATTATAGGAAATGAAACCTCCAAATTCAGTAAACACATTAATAGTTAAGGATTTAAAATTTTCAACATTAACAATATAGTTAGCATCAACCAAACCACAAATAATTTAAGAAGTATCCACATTTTTACCACATAATAATGAAATATTATAAGTAAAAGAAAGATACCTCAAGATCCACTTAATGGAATACCATTATAGCTTCCTTGGAGTGCCCATGAAGCATCATAGAGTGTAGATAGAAACTGAAAAATCAGTTCTAGAGAAAATCATAGAATACACTTTGCAACCAACAATGTCAGAATAATGAATTCTAGACATAAATTCAACATCAACTTCAGCAGTAGGTGATTGATTCAAGGACAATTTAAAATTTTTTTCAAGAAGGAAATTAATAGGACTGAGAGATTCCAACATTTACCTATTTATACTAAATTCTAATGAACTTGTTACCTAGAAAAAATGAATCAAAATTGAAGCACCACTTCCATGAGGATTGTTTCAGGCCATACCAAGATTTATTTAAATGGAATACTTTCTTTGGTTTGATCTCAGCAGGATAATCATCAATAGGTATCATATAAATCTTTTTATTCAAATCACCTAGTTGGAAATCAGTTTTAACAACTAACTGCTCTATATGAAAGTCATTATAAGTTGAAAAATATATCAAAAGATGAATGAAATAATGATTAAGAAAAAAGGGAAAATAATTCATCGTAATAAATTCCCTCTCTTTGAAGGATTCCCTTGGAAACTAGGCTAGATTTTTATTTGATTCACTGGCCCAAAAATATTTGGAGAGTATTGAGCATCCATGAATGCTTCTAAATCTATATAGAATAGTACTATTCAAACTCTCTGCTAGGCTATTCTATTGGGGAGTGGTGTTCCCTAACAGTTATGTCCCTCGTAATCCCATCAGACTAAAAAAACTGAATGAACTCTATAGAAAGATATTCAAGAACATTATCTATTCTTCAGTCTTAATAATCTTTACAGTGTGATTTTACATTGAATATTTTTAGGTTTAAATGGTTT
Source organism: Viscum album (assembly GCA_963277665.1). NCBI lineage: Eukaryota > Viridiplantae > Streptophyta > Magnoliopsida > Santalales > Viscaceae > Viscum > Viscum album. Next base: position 571,750,718 of record OY728161.1, on the reverse strand, counting down.
GGAATGAATCATATTCTTTTTATTATCTAAATCCAAACATTCTTAGAGATTTTAGTTATGAAGATGATGAAATTGGATCCTCCAACACAAGAACTAGTCCTTCTATCCCCCAAAAATATAACTGCATGTATTCAAGTGGGCTAGCAGCATTGAAATAAGACCTATTGAAACTCACCCTCTTGGATTTTCCCAGCACACCATCTCTGGAAAATGAACGATTTATAGTTTTGATGTTACTCAATATTCCTTGGTTGTTGTGTTCCTCTAAGACTTTGTAGCTGAAATTCCCTATCTTATATGCTATAGTATATTATTGTTAGTGCTTGTATTGTAAACACTGCCCAATTTCCATAAATGGGTCTTCCCATTCAAAACATATAACCCATTGTTTAGAGATACTTTTATGATAATTATTGATCCTTTAGAGATCTTGAGATTTGGTCTAGAGGTAAATCCATTTTGATCTAGGACCGCTAAGGAGATTATGTTTCATTAAAGGATGGGGACCCACCATACATTAAGTAAGGTGATGATGGATTGATTATCTAACTCTATAATAATGGATCATGTTCCCTCAACCATGCACATATTATTTTTTATAGATGTACTAGGATTCATTTTGAATGTAAATATACTTTGTTTCTTGTAAATTTTTCCTAAAAATGAGTCAATCATGTATAATTTTTCATGTTTAAGCCAAACTCCCTCAGATTGGGGTGTGCTCGGGCAGGGAGAGGGGTGATGGGGCAGGGGGAGGGGTGTGTGAAGGTGGGGGGGGGGGCAGGGGGAGGGGGTGTGTAGGGGGGGGGGGGTGTAGGGGAGAGGGCAGGGGGGTGTGCAGGTGGGGGGCAGGGGGCAGGGAGAGGGGGTAGGGGGGTGTGCAGGTGGCGGGGAAGGGGGTGTGCTGGGGAGGGGGAGGGGTGTGTGCAGGTGGGGGGGGGGGCAGGGGGTGTGCAGGTGGGGGGGCAATGGAGGGGGTAGGGGGTGTGCCGGTGGGGGGCAGGGGCTGGGAGAGGGGGCTGGGGGGTGTGCAGGTGGGGGGGGGGGTAGGGGTTGTGTTGGGGCAGGGGGAGGGGTGTGTGCAGGTGGGGGGGGGGGGCAGGGGGAGAGGGTGTGCAGGTGGGGGGGGCAAGAGAGGGGGGGGGGGGTGTGCTGGTGGTGGGGCAGGGGGGTTTGCTGGGGAGGGGGAGGGGTGTGTGCAGGTGGGGGGGGCAGGTGAGGGGGAAGGGGGAGGATGGTGTGCAAGTGGGGGGACATGGGAGGGGGATGGGGGGTGTGCAGGTGGGGGGCAGGGGGCAGGGAGAGGGGGTAGGGGGGTGTGCAGGTGGGGGGGGGGGCTGGGGGTAGGGGGCTGTAGTTATGCTTCTTCAAGTCTGGCTCGATCATTTTGGAACTCAATTTTTTGTGATTACTTATGCTATAGATGTCAGATTGGGGTGATATTTACTGACTTGGAAAGCTTATAAGATTATCTAAAACAATCATAACTGCATAAAAGTCTGACTCAATCATTTTGTAACTCAATTTTTGGCCCAAAGTTGTTTTACTTTTGCTGCTACAGAAATAGGATTTATTTTTTTTATTGTTTTAATAGTTTTGATTGTGTTTATTTTAGGTTTTTTGTATGGATATATAAGGAAGAAGTTGATCAGTCAACTTGATGGTTTTGGTGGCCTAAACCACCAGTTCCCCTTAGGATCCTACCGGGGCCCCTCTAGGACATGATAGGAAGTAGGTTCTTCTGTTTTTCACACCAGTAACCTAGAAACTTCTTGTTGGAGGTTAATATCATTCGCTACATGTTCTCTCCAAGTCACAAAATACCTGATTTTTTTCGTTCTTACATCCACAATTCTTCCGCATTTGATCATAGATTTCCATCCAGGTTTGTTACCATTACTAAAATCCTAATTTTCTCAACCTTATTTAATTCAGACTTTATGTTCAATGGTTATTCCTCTTTTCTAATCGTAATTTTGTGCCCTACTTTTATTCTGCTTCCACTGTTTTAAATGCAGTTTGTGTAGCTTTTAGAAACTTTATATTCATTAATAATTTTAATTTTAATAGTAGTATTAGTATATTTTTTCACAGTAATTTTGTTTTAATAACTTAACTAAGGTAGCATGCTTTTTTTTGAATTACTTATGCTTTGTATTTGCAATCTCATTTTATGTACTTGATTACCCACTTTAATGTTCCAATACCTTTCTAAGTAATAACTAATACCCTTTTTTTCATTTTCAGGTGCATAATGGATGCATTTTAATGATCGCATGTCCAAATACATAATGAATACATTTTCAGGTATTCCTATTTTTTATGAATTCATTCTCAAGTACACATTGAATGCATTTTTATCTGGCGGTATGTTTCATTCTCATTTTAATGTTGTTTACTGCATGCAATTGAATGCATTCTCATTATGTATACTAAAAATTCTTATTTCTCCCCCCATTGAGGTTCATGAAGAGAAAATTTTCACTCTCCTGGGTTCTCTGATTCATTCAGCAACATAGTCCTCTTCTTCCCCATCATGTGATGTGTTCCCTGAAGTGCATTATAATATTCTAGAGCCACCGGTTCATGGCTCTTACCCTCTTATTGATTTCTATAATTCCATGTTAGCAATTTGGGAACCCAAACTCAAGGTATATTCTATCAAAGATGTCTCTATAAAATTACATGTGTCTAATTACATGCATTTTAGTACAATTAATATTAATATATGGATTTTATGGGACAAGAACCATGAAGTGGAATTCATTGATGCTTCCCATCAAAAATCCCAAGAAGAAGTTTCTGTAGATGTTATTAGCTAGAATGTAAGAGGAATTAAAAAACATAATTAATTGTCCTACATTGATTATAGTGGGTTGTCAAATTCAATCTATAAGGAGTTGAATGAATTATATAGGAAGTATAAATATCTAGGTTTGGGATTTACATTTATGTTCTCCATATGCATCTCCATATTTTAAGACAAAAGATATGTGGTGATTTCATATTTCACCAAACCTGCCCTTATAACCCTCTACATTCCATTTCTCTATATGTGTTACATTTACATAACCTTGATATGATATTGAAGGATTTTTTTATCTAAAACTTATTAAGGCCATTATTCTGAGTTTTTACCATTAATTTTATAAACTTTATATGATTTAATTTCACAGTTTAATATAATCTTCAGATTTTTGAATCATCTGACACATTTTGTCAAAAAATACAACACAACCCAAGGGGTGTCAAACTACATCACTATCCCCTCATATCTTTCATGTTTTCCATCGATAGTGGCACAACCTACTCCATTATGGAATACTCAACAGATATAGAATAATATTACTCCAACACTTCTGTTGTGTATGTATTGAATGAAATTGGATTTCATTTGAACAAAAATCCTTTATTAACGATCATGTTATTCAGTATTGGGATTTACATATTCATCTGAATATTTTTTATTTATTTTTGATTATGGAGTTATGTATCATTTATCATGTACAGTTGACACATTGATCACATATATATAGAAAGTTGTTATATCTCACTCTTTTGCCTATTATTTACTTACAGGTGGTTACATATGATGAGGTTGATTATACCCACCACCATAGAAGGCAGTGAGTTCAACATGGGATTCAGGTACAGATTCTTCCATTTTTATTCTTTGGCTCAATTTTTAATCTGGGTTTTTGTGATTTTTGGGTTCCCTATCTTTTTGCAGTGTGTTTTGAATCTTTTTGAGGACAGTGAAGCACCACATGACTTGGATATCCTCTCAACATGCGGGCATGAGGCCTTCTAAAAGTTCATCACAAGGCCCGACTCCTTGGTTCAGGTTGGGCTAGGTTAGGTTTGCTAAGTTATTTTTAATTGGGTTCATTTTTTTTGGTTTATTTCAATTTTAACAGGTTCATTTTGTTCGATTTGGGGCTATTAGGTTCAATTAAATTAATTTTAGATCCAATCAGGTATGTTTCATTAGTTTCATTTTTTTCATGCTCAATTATGCTTTATTGAAGTCAGTTTTGATTGGTTTGAGTCAGTTTGGTTACATTATTTTCAGTTTGGTTCTATTTTATTTTTTTCAAAACCATTTGGTTTGGTTCCACTTTACTCAAATTGGCTTGATGATGTTTGATTTAGTTCTAGTCATATTAGTATGTTTTTTATTAGTGTAATTAATTTGACTAGAATTTTTTGTATAATACCATATATTAGCATGTTTTTGGTTTTCGCAATTCAATTTCCCCGCCTCCTACCGCTCCCTTCGCTCCTGGCCGGAAGATGCTGCCCCCCCAGATGTCGCTGGACCGGGCCAACACATCGCGGTCACGCCGCGGTCACGCCGCAGTCACGCCGCAGTCACGCCGTGGTAATGTCGTGATTTGGCCCTGCTCCAGCCACATCCAGCCCACACCACCCCCTTCCACCTTCATTTCAGCCCACTGCCACCAACATTCCAGCCCAAAACAACCCCCCTCCCACCTTCGAATCAGCCCGCACCATCCCCCCAACACCTACAACCAACCCCCTTCCACCATCATTCCAGCCTCCTCCCGCTCCCTTCGCTCCTAGCCGGAAGATGCTGCCCCGCGGATGTCGCTGGACCAGGCCAACACGCCGCAGTCACGCCGCGGTCACACCACAGTCACGCCGCGGTCACACCGCGGTCACGCCGCGGTCACGCCATAGTCACTCCGTAATCACGCCATGGTCACGTCGCGGTCTCGCCGTGGTCACGCCGCGGTCACCCCATGGTAATGTTGTGATTTGGATCTGCTCCAGCCACATCCATCCCACACCACCCCCTTCCACCTTCAATTCATCCCGCTGCCACCAACATTCCAGCCCGCAACAGCCCCCCCTTCCACCTTCTAATTAGCCTGCACCATCCCCCCATCACCTGCAACCAGCACACTTCCACCAGCATTCCAGCCTCCTCCTGCTCCCTTCGCTCCTGGCTGGAAGATGCTTCCCCACAGATGTCACTGGATCGGGCCAACACGCCGTGGTCACGCCACGGTCATGCTGCGGTCACGCCACATTCACGATGCGTTCATTCCATGGTCACACCGCGTTCACGCCGCGGTCACGCCGCAGTCACACCGCAGTCATGCCGCAGTCACGCCGCAGTCTTTCATTATGCTATTTCTTGCCTCTATTTTCACATACAAGCAAGGATTATTTTCATGAATCTATGTTTTTCTCCTTCTTCCATGATAGAAGAACTGATCCTTTTATATTGAGAACTTGGCTTAGACTTCTTAGGTTTATTACCCAAGGATGTATGATCTTCCATTAAAAACTTCTTGGGAATAGTGTTTCCTTTTTAAAATTTTCCAAAGGAAGTTTCCTTCCATTTTTCATCATCAGTGGTCTTCATTATCCATTTGTTCTTAACACATTCTTAGATGACCATGCTCCGTTCTAATCCTGTATGTTTCACATTTCCTTATGAATTAGCGACCCTTCATTCTTTGATTCCTTTGTGAGGGAAGTATATTTCAATGGCATGATGAGGATCCTAATCTGATTAATGGAAGGGATATGAAAGAAATACCTACAAGATCGCCTCTAACCCTAAAAACATCATCAGTACAGGTATGGCTGAGAATCAGGTATTCAGTTCGATCTCCTCAACATTTTGAGATTTGTGAATATCAATCACTATTATTTATTTTTGGTTGGAGTGGATAGTTGTGTATGGATTTCACTGTACATGAAATATTACTGCAATTTGAATAAATATTAGGTTTTAAAACACTCCAAAGCCTCCATTTATGCAACAAAAGGGGTTGAAAACTCCAACATAAAGGATTATCATGGCCTCGAGGAGTTCAATTAAAAGAGGGTTCTTCTCTTATTTTCTATTAGGTTTAGCAGGTGACTAATTTGTCTTTTATTATTCAATTGTGTTATTAAATCATTCCAATTAGGCATACAATTTAAATAATTCCAATTAGGCATATAGTTTATCAGGCATACACATTTAATGAACTTTATTTCAATTTTCATCTGTGTTATACTGTTTTTGCAATTGGTTTAACAAACTGAATGCATAAGGTTTATTGAATAAACTGTATGCAACATATAGATTTCATACAAATTATTGAATCAACTATATACAATTTATCCAATAAACTGGATGCCTAAACTAAATAAACTATATAAATGGTATGCAGTTTATTCAATTAACTGAATGCAGTTTACTAAATAAACTATATAAACTAGATGCAGTTTATTCAATAAACTAAATGAAGTTTATTGAATAAAATGAATGCCATTAAACTATATTAACTATATTCATAAACTGAATACATATTATTGAATAAACTATGTAAACTATATGTATTTTTTTGAATAATAAATCTAATAAACTTGATGCAATAATTTATTTCAAAGATGTAAGTTGGCATTGATCGGACTGCCACTGATAATGGTTTTGGGGTGAGCTCTGTTTACACCTGACCCTATACCTGGTATTTATCCCTTGAATATTTTTTCTTTTTAATCAATAATTCTTATTTTATTTATGTAATATGATCTTAAACAATGAAATATTTATAATCTAATCATGTTTTCTACTGGGTTATTCCTCTACATGTATTACATGATTTTAGATGATATATAAAAACAAAAATCCTATATGGAATCTTATAAGTGTGTATATGTATCTTTAAGCACATGAATCTTTTCCAAATATCTGAACTTTATATGATTATAACGGGGCTGGGTAGGGGGGATGGGGCTGGGTAGGGGGGAGGGGCTGGGCAGGGGGGAGGGGATGAGAGGGGAAGAACTGGGTAGGGGAGGGGGCTGGTGGGGGATGGGGATGGGCAGGGGGGATGGGGTTGGGAAGGGGGGAGGGTCTGGTGGGGGAAGGGGAAGGGCAGGGGGGAGGGGATGAGAGGGGAAGAACTGGGCCAGGGGGAGGGGCCTGGTGGAAGATGGGGCTGGGCAGGGGGATGAGGCTGGGCAGGGGGGAGGGGCTGGTGGGGGGAGGGGCTGGGTAGGTGGGGAGGGGATGAGAGGGGAAGAACTAGGCCGGGGGGAGGGGATGGTGGGGGATGGGGCTGGGCAGGGGGGATGGGGCTGGGCAGGGGGGAGGGTCTGGTGGGGGAAGGGGCTGGGTAGGGGGGAGGGGATGATAGGGGAAGAACTGGGCAGGGGGAGTGGGCTGGTGGGGGATGGGGCTGGGCAGGGGGGAGGGGCTGGTGGGGGATGGGGCTGGGTAGGGGGGAGGGGATGAGAGGGGAAAAACTGGGCAGGGGGGAGGGGATGGTGGGGGATGGGGCTGGGCGTCTTCCTCAATTTCAAGGAAAATGAAGTCAGAGAAGATAGACCAACTCTTCTTTTCATACCAGTAATGCATCTAGATTAATATACAATTAATTTCATGTTCATAATAACTGTCCATTGTATATTTCATATTACACATTCAAAATATTAATTATTTTCAATTTTCTACCCAACTGTTGATTGTGTTTTCATTTCTTTGTGATATGATTTATTAATGGTTGTTTTTTTAGAATGAAGCAAAATATGCTTGGTATTTTACAGTCACCCTCCTGTTGTAAGTGGGTCCACTTCAGGAGTCCACTGGATTGTAACTGAAGAGATCTAATGGATGGATGGGTACTTTTGGTTAAGCTGGTTTGTCATTGCCTTCATTTTTACTCCTTTCTAGGGTTGTGTATTACATATTTTTTCTTGGTATTTTACTGCTCCTACAATTAGAAATACTTTAGTTTCCTTTTAGATTTTTCTAGTTATGTTCGAAATGAGTCTAATTGAAATTATTGTAAGATTCAAATGGCTGAATGGTTTGGTGGGGGGGGGGGGAGGACTGGCAGGGGGAGGGGAATCTGTCTAGGGTCTGGGGGGAATCTGTCTAGGGTTTGGGGGGAATCTATCCAGGGTCTGGGGAGAATCTGTCCAAGGGGAGAGGGATCTGTCCAGGGTATGGGGGGGGGGGTGTCCAGGGTCTCGGGGGGTTGTTGTCCAGGGGGGTCCAGCAGGGGGGGTGCTATCCAAGGGGGTCCAGCAGGGGGGGCTAGGGGTGCAAGGGGTGTGTGTGTGGGGGGGGGGTGATGTCCGGGTGGGGGGATGGTTTTTTTTATGATATGGGAAGAGGAATTTTTTTATGTTCATGGGTATTGGAAAAGCAAAGGATGTTTTCGGCATTGTCATAAATAATGAATGCACTGTCCTCCAACACTTGCTTTTTCCAGCTGAGATCGCGTCACAGCTGTTCTGGTGTTGTCCAACAACAAACAATGGTCTCACAGTTGTCTCTCTCCTTGATCGGGTACTCAAAAATAACTTCAAAAGTAGTCCACTGACTGCGTATTCCTAATATGTCTATATGGCTTGACAAAAGAAGATATAACAACCTTTCTCCCCAAATCATAACTAAAGATCCATCCTTTACTTATATGTGGAAAGCATAAGATTCCCTCACTTCTGTAAATGAGAAAGATATTTCTGGGATTGTCTAAATATACAATGTAATTGAAATTCTAGTCAACTTTGATCATTAGGTTGTCACCTTGATAAGGAATAAAGTGACATTATTAACTGATGTCCACATGGAGATGGAATCAAGAACAATATTCATGGGCATGTGTTAATTATATAAGAGAAATTGTTGGATTGGTGTTTCCGGATTCAGTTGGGCCGAATGCTTGTGGCCCTCAACTGTCAGAGGCACTGTAGCACTTTGGACAAAGGTGACCGCTGTTCACTGTAGCGACGCGGGGGTGGGGAACCAGGGGAAAACATGTCGAGGGACTGGCAGGGGGCAGAGCCAGATGGAAAATAGGGGGGAGACATGCAGGGTGGGGGAGGGGGGTGGTAAGGGGGTGGCAGGTGGGTGGAAGGTAGGGGGACTAGCAGGGGGCATGGGGGACTGGCAGGGGGGGGGGGTGGCAGGGGGTAGGGGGACTGGAAGGGGGACTAGTAGGGGGTAGGGGGACTAGCAGGGGACTGTCAGGGGGGGGGGGTGGACTAGCAGGGTGCAGAGCGACTAGCAGGGGAAGGGGGGACTAGCAGGGGGTGGCAGGGGGCAGGGGGGACTGGCAGGGGGACTTGCAGGGGGCAGGGGGTACTGGTGGGGGGGGGGGGTGGAAGGGGACTAGCAGGTGGCAGGGGGTGGAAGGCAGGCCTACATGGCTACTGTGTTTTTTTATTGAACCTTGATCTATAGCCATAGTTTCTAACTGTGGAAATAAGGCTTGTTTGTGTTTTACCTTCTGCCACAGTTTAAAACCGTGGTTATAGGAGTTGTCCTATAGCCACGCCAATACCAGCCACGGTTCATTGAACCGTGGCTATAACCTATATCCATGGTTTTTGGGCTTATAGCCACGGTTTCAAACCGTGGCTATAGCCTAAATTTCCAGTAGTGAGGAACTATAGACACTCATAGGAAGCACTCAACGTAAATTCCCCCTATTGTCTCTCATTGTAAAATTATAAAGACTCTCTGGAGAAGCCCTTACGTCCATTCTCCTTGTGGTCTACTACACTAGATTCTCACAACCCTATGTAAGTCAAATAAGTATAATGCACGTAACGGACAAAGTAAACATCAAGAACTACATGGATAGAATTATATAGAATATCAGCACATAGAATTACATTCATACCATCCTACAATACTAGGCATGAAATGTAAACCGAAGTCTAACAGGAAAACAAGACCCAATGGTCAAAACATGAAAACATGCATGGGAAATACATCCAATACACAACAATTCACCCTATTCACAATCAATATCCTCTACTCTAGAATATAAGAAAAACAGGCAAACAATAGGGCTAAAATAGTCAACACACAATACCCCGTTCATGGTTATCGGTGGAATTTTCAAAAAATATTCAAATACATCAAACGAAAAGGCACAAACCACCAACCTCATGGTTGGGAGATCAATATACTTGAACCAAGAAGTTTGAATCTTCTAAAAACATTGTAGATATAAGAAAACACACCAAACACTCAACCCACAATAACTCTCTAAAGAGGAGAAATTGGGAAACGATGCTCGAAGAGAAGAGATAACTCACCGATGTGATCCATACGCAATAGACGAAGTTCAATTTAGACTAATGACAGAGGCTCGGGGGTTCATCAAATATCTGTGGTCATACGAGTTCTCTCGGATGAACGAGACCTAAAAGATGATGGTTCTATCCGTCAGATGTGACCCTGATGTGTTTAATGAAAAAAACAAAATACACAACATGTACTTTTGGAGAACACAGCGTGTAATTACTATTTACATACCCTGATTTAGGCGGACTCCATGTCTTTCCACACGATCGTGTGTGTGGCCATGACACGACCAACACACGGCCTCCTGCGACAATGAAGTACACGGCATGTACTCATAAAGTACACGACGTGTACTTGAAAAATTTCTAGAAACTCCTCTTTTCTCAAAAACTCTAGAAAAGGAAAAACATACCTGAAAAGAAGGTCTAGGTTCTTACAATTATTATATCACTTTTATGAATCATATTTATTTTTAACTATGAATATGAGAGGAGAGGGGATGCCCTTTTTTAGTTGAGGTTACACGGAAAACTACTACGTATCAATGTATTATAATAATTACACTTTTCCTACATGTAAAAAAGGATAAAATGGATCATTAAATAACCTTATATTACATAAGGTCAAAATATTCCTAGTGAATATGAATTATACAAGTTCTATTGTCAAATTAGCCTATATATTTTCAGTTTATCCCATAGTAAATATGTTTTAACTGTAACATGGGTAATTAATTTTTAATGGTTATTAATTATTAATTATAACCATAAATTATGATTAAATTGATATAAAATATTTATTATTATGATTATAAACATTGAATCTATTTATCCAATTTAAATTCATATATGTTGTAGAAATGAATTAAAAATTAATTCTACAATCTCGATAAAAAATGTTTTTCCAAAGAAAATGTATTAATATGAATAAAAATTTTCTAAATAAAAAATGTATATGAAATAGATTAAAGGGTAAATAATTGAATAAATAAAATTATAATTTAAATAATTTTTTAAAAAGTTGTCAAATACTATGTATTATTGTAATTTATTTAAATGAAATGTTAGTTTTCAATAAAAATTTATATTTTTTCACTATTAATCAAATGATTATTCATTGTCTAAAATTCTATATAACTAACATAAAGATAATTTTGACATGTTATTTTTTAAATTGATGTTAATTTATCAAACATTTTAATAAAATTGGAAAGTTTAAATTTTAAATTATGTATATAAAATACTACGATACCACATTAAGTTTAATAGTGTTAATATGCAAAAAAGAACTTATTATTGTTCCATGCTAAGAAAAAAAATACTTCATGGAAAATAAAGAATTTTTTTGAATATATAATATATAAATTTAATTTTCCAAGAATTATTAATTTAACTTATTATGATAAAAAAAATTTAATAAAAAAACCAATTTTTCATAAAAACATTTATTTTACATTTCAATAACTTTTTTATATGTTATTAATTGATAAGAAATGAATTTATTTTGTACATGTGTACAAAATATGAGTACCATAAATTATTTATTCCTTTTTGTACCTTAAATTTAATATTCATATTATAATTATCACCATAAATAAATATAATTTTAATAATATATCGTGGATAATTAAACTCGGCGTTGCATGTGATGGTTTCTATCATTGAAATTAAATTTATTTGAAACCTTTTTCATAAAATATATTAGTTTTATATTCTATACTCCTAAAATGAATTACAACTTATAAATTCAATTAATTTTATACAAAAAACTGTGGAATCATTTTATTCATCATATACTTTGGTTCCATTGTAACTTCTTAAAATTTGTGGATTCTACAAAAAACATTGACCATGTGAGTGGACCTTTTTTTATAACAACCCCTCTATAATCTAGAATACTAACTAGTTTATCATCAAAATAAAGTTATTTCTCAAATTTTATGACCTTTGAGTTTTGTAAAAGTGATTGATTAGGTATATAAATTCTTATGATAGTTACATGGAACACATAACAGAATTGGGTGTATATCCATGAACCTGCATAGCAAGATTCAATACGAAAATAAGTTTTATATTTAGTAGATTTAAAAGTTCACAATATATTATAAATCTTAGTACATGGTTTTTTATAGGTTATCAGGAATTATAAAATGACGTATATATATTAAATCAATTTTTAAAAATATATTTACAAAATAACTAATTGGATACATCTTTATTATCACCTAAACTATCTTTGAACATCCAATGTATACTGTGAATAAAATATGATACATGGTTTGAGAAAAAAAATAGTAATGGATAAAAAATTAAGGAATGAAATCGTTATTCCATAAATACTTATAAAACAGTTTCCATTGAACAAAAACATAATAACATTATTTATGAAAAAAGTGGATCCCATAAAAGCATCAAAAGAATAAATAAAACATATTGGTAACATGTGAAATTAGATATAAATTATTTTAACCATAATGGATACAAAATGACTTTTAACCCCCATGACAACATTACAACGTATTCCACATAACTACATTAAAATGTAACCATCATAGCTACCTTATAATGTATGCATCATAGTTACACAAGGAGTAACTATACACCCAACCTTTAACATACATATACCCAATTCATTGTAAGGAGTTATATCTCTAATAATTCTCATACAAAATTCACACAAAACATAAAATAATCATAAAATATGAAGACATGCAAAAAAACTGTCATTTTGAATTATATATAAATAGAAATTTTAAAGAGGATTTTTAAAGAATAACCCCTTACATATACAATATCATTAAAGTGATAAATAATAAAATGTACGGAATATGTAAACAAACTATAAATACACATTATAAAACATATTATAATCAGTATTTATTTGAAAAATAATCTTAGTAATGCATAATTAATGAAGTATAGGGTTTACCCAAAAATGGAAATTGTTTCAAGAATTCCCTTACCCTGAGTTTTTATTACATAAGAAATTATTAAAAATCCGTTATATCATTTAAAAGAGTTTTATTAATAGATTAAAGAAAAATATTCATGTTTATAAAAACTTATATGATCATTTTATGACATCGTTCCACCAGTAAATGAATAATATTTTCTATAACCATTGCTTTGAGTGTGTTCATTACATGATTACCATGATTGGTTTGTAAAGTATTTACTTGTTGAATGGGAAATAAATAGTGTAAGTTGAATTAAATGGAATTAATATGTTTTTATATTATTAAATAATACCAAAAAACATTTTTCTATCATATATGATGATGAATAATTAGATTAAACATTAATCATATTCATTTAGACCATTTTGGAAGTTCATCGATAAACAATAACTTGTTTCATAATATAATTTAATATCGTGCATATAATAAAATTATAGAACATAAAATATGTTATTTAATATACATTATTATATAGTTAAACAATTAAAATGGTTTTATAACATGTTTTTGTGGATATAATAGAAATTGAAAAATCATCATCCACGATGTTGGAAGTTCGACATATCATAAATGGTGCAAATATTTTCATTGAATAATAGAAATAGGATAGGATTAATGATGATTTATTTATCCATAAACATTATAAAAATTAATAATATAAAAATTATTAGATATTTAATTCTTGTAACGTCCCTGTTCAGGGTGCTGCCTAAATGTGACCCGTACCTGGTTTGTCACATGGCCTCAACACATTTCCCCAAATGCGAGAGGATTCCGACTAGAAGAGTGGGATTTGGGAGTGATAATGTCAAAACTATTCTAGCATTGACAGAGTATACACAACAAAAAGTATATAGTAATCAATAGTAGAAGCAATAACGCTATACAAAAGATGTAAACAGTGGAAGACTGATAGTATAAACAGCTGCAACACACACACAAATATATATATATATATATATATATATATATAAATGAGGAATTAGACATGTATCTAGGAAAATATCTATACAAGTCACAATGGTAGAAATACATTACTTCAACAAAACTACCAAAAATAGTAAACACCAACAGCATCGCAAGCCTCATCTTGGTATCATTCTCTCTAGCTATAACAACAATCAAGAACCTGATGAAGAAGGGCTCATTCTCTTATCCTTACCTATAACCATATAATCTTTTTGGGCTAAAAAACAGGACCCTAATAGGGGTGATATGAATCCCAATAGAAAACCACCAATATATAATTACCTACTTGTCAGTGAATATATATATCCTGCAATATGTATAAATGAAGTAGTAAACTAAGATGTATTTTGACAATCCTATAGTTCTAAATTACATTCCTTTTTATTCATTAACTTTTAAAACTGTTGAATAATGTATCCTCAGTATCAATCCTAAACATAGTATCCCCCTTTATAATATAACAAACAAACGTCTCCAAACACCATCAAAACAAACCAGTAAGACTGAGACCAATCTTTTGCTTTGTCTTGGAATACATGTCACATAAAAACAATCAAACAATCATAAAAACACTATAAAAATGATCTCATGGTCTAATATATTTGTTTTAAAATAGCAATAATCAATTTAAACTAACTACCTGGGCAACTCTAATAGTTAATACCCCTAGGTCCACATGTCATCAATAATTTATACATGACCTCCAAGAAACACTCACAATCAATACCACATTGGTCTAATTAGTATAAACAATCATAAATGACCTTCGGGTAGCTCTCACATTCAATAACACATTGGTCAAAATCTACAACAAGTTCCTCGTGGTTCGGTGATAATAAACAAGGAAACCCTAATAGTTTTCCTGGTACAAGGGTGTCATAATAAAAAAATATCAGTGCATATATAACATTCATCCGAGGCTCTACATGGAATTGAGATATTTTACATGGCTCAACATTAATCAATGCATAAAAACAAGAATCACATATAACTTATCAACTCCATCCTAATCAACTCATGTCATTGAAAACATGGTATTTTTCATAGGATACCTATTCCAAATGACCAATAACATTCAAACTAGGGAACACACCGATGGGGTTTCCCATAAACAAGGATATATAATCTTATGAATTAGAAACAACACATTATAAAATAACCAAAACAATATCAGGTATTAACCAGGGTCAAAATCCAATATACGCAATACCCCAAACATGGTTATTGGTCACTTTAATCATATACAATCCAAATACTATCAAAGAAAGGTACACACCACCTACCATGATGTTGTATGATGAGAACTATTGAACGTTGGCCCTTGAATATGCCTAGAATGTCATAGTTATATAAAAAGGGTAAGAAAGATCAACCATTGCTAACTCATGAGAGAGGAGATGTCAGGAAGGGAGGCTCTTGGGAAAGAGATAAATCACCATTGGGAATCTAACACACCCAACAACATCTCAATTGGAGGTAGGATGATAAAACAGGAGGATCTCGAAGATCATCAGATGTATATATCTCTCCTGTATGATACATAGGAAGAAGAAGGTAATTCTGGATATTAGACGCGACCCCACTCCAATCCATAAAGTAAAAATAAAAGTACATGGAATTCTCATTTATTGTACACATTGTGTACTAGCCATTATCGACCCCCGCTTTAGGTGGTCATCCAAGTCACCCATATGGCCATTTAATCAGCCGTTACATGACCATCACATGGTTATGTGTGACAATAGGGTATACAACTTGTACTCTGGAATACATTGTGGGTAGTCAGGAGTACACAATGTGTTCATAGAAAAACTCCAACAGTTACTTTTTCCTAAAAAAACCCCGAAATTAATATGCATACCTGAAATGAAGAAGTGGGTTCATACAATTTTACAACATTAAAGCAATTTATCTTCAAATGTCCATTCTATGGGTGGAAAAGTAGGGACATCCAAAAACTCTAGACACTGGGATTGAATGTCGTGTTTACTCTCCCATGTCTCATCTAGTACACTCCTATGCTTCCATAGCTCCATTACCAGAGGAATAATCCATCAACATCGAACAATTGTGCTATGATCCACAATCCTAATAGGGATCTTCTTGAAGGATTCATCCACCCCCATCTCAAAATCCTCATGTATAAAAGCATTAGGCAGGTCTGGAAAGTAACATTGTAGCTGAGAAACATGAAATACGTCGTGTATAGCCTGATGAATCTAAGGTAATTGCAACTAATGGAAAACTAACCCTACACTCTCCAAAACCTCAAATACCCATCGTATCTCGGTGAATGAATTCCATGTATTTAAATCCTACTACATCCCAACATTAGTGTGACACATAAGAAAACCTGATCTCTAACCTCAAACTCTTGATTTTGTCACCATCGATGAATATAAGATTTCATCCGAGTCTATACGATATCCATCCACTTCCGAATCAACTCCACCTACGTTGTGGTCTCCTAGACAATAAGAGGTCCTATAATAGATAACTCTTCCACATCCAGATAACATAAGGGTGATCAACATAGTCTAGAATAAAAATCCTCCTAAGGTGTTATCTAAATCCTCACCATAAAACTGTTACTTTAGGAAAACCCCACTAGGTGTATGTGTCTCTCCCAAGAACCACTAAAATCTAGGACGTATGCTCGAAGCATTTACTCCAAAACCCGAATCGTGCAGTCAGACTAGAATTTGTTTGGGGATGGTATGTTGTAATTAGATGTACATGTGTAAAAAAATAACTCTATAGTCCCAACCAGAAATAAAAAATAAAATTGGTGTCCTTGTCTGAAACGATAGAGTGCGAAACCCCATGAAAATGTACTATCTCTCAGATGTACAACATTAAAAGCTCATCAACGCTGAAGGTTTACTTTTTTGGAAAAAATGGTTTAACCTTCGTGAGTTAGTCAACAAAAACACATACTCCATCATTCCATCAATGCGACCTCTATAAAATTGTCACAAAATCCCTCACAACATCATTCCACTTCCTCTCAGGAATGGGTAACTACTATAAAAGACCTATTGGTCTTTGATGCTCGGACTTGACCTATAGACTGGTAGAACATCTCAGAATAAAATTAGCTACATTAATCTTCATACCTAGCCACCAATACCTATTGTATAAATCTCAATTCATCTGGGTGACACCAGGATGAACTGTCCAAAATGAGGAATGAAAATCCCGCAATAACTCCTCATGTATGTCTGTGGACAAACATATGTTCCTATGAAGAGAAAATCTTTTATCATCTCCTATGGTCCACACAGGATTTGGGTCCTCTCTTGACACCCTCTCCGATAAGACTAGGCCTTAGGAATCTAATAGATACCTCCTTTGCACTCAATCCAGAAGTGTAGAGGTAAGAGCTAATGAAGAATGAAAAATATTCCCTTGTTTGTCGTACACCTCCAAATGTATCTCAATGAACAGAGCCATAAGCTACCACTCAAAAATGGCCTCCTGAACTACCTATATCTAATTCATCCTACTCAATGCATCAAAAACTTTGTTTCCTTTCCAAGGCGTGTGGGAAAGTTCAATGTCAAAGGAATAAATGTACTCAACACACCTTCACTATTTAAAATTCTTATCATAATGAGTAAGGATATACGTGAGAACTTTGTGGTTAGTGATCACCAAAAAATTCTCTCTAAAAAGATACTTTTCCCAACAGCATAAAGCATCAAATACTAAAGCTAACTCAAGATCGTGTGTTTGGTAATTTATCTCTTATGTCCTCAAATTCCCAATACCATATACAACAAATCTTTCACCCTACATAAGCATTTATCCTAGACTAATACCTGATGCATCCTAGTAAATGGTGTAACTATAGATTGGATCTATAAGAATCAATATCGATGCCGAAGTAAATCCCCCTTTCAGCTCCTAAACTGATGAATCACATGATTCTATACACAAGTAATTTTCAACCTTCTTAGTCATCACCATTAGTGGCACTGCTATGTGTGAAAATTCATTTATAAAATGCATATAGTAAACATTCATCAACATAAAACATCATAGCACAAAGATGTTAATTGACTACTCCCAGGAAAAAACTGCTCTCACTTTCTCTGGGACTTCAGATACTCTTGTCTCTAAGATGAAATGACCCAAAATGTGAATCTGATTCATCCAAAGGTGGAATTTTGAGAGCTTGTAAAATAACCATTTCTCTCTCAGTTTACTCAAAACATTGTCAATATGGATGGAATGGTCATATCTAGTGTGAGAGTACACCAATATATCATCAACAATTCCTACCACAATAGAATCCAAGTAAGGATGGAACACTCGATTCATTAGTGCCATGAAAACTTCTAGTGTATTTGGGTGACCAAACAACATAAATAAATAATCGTATAGACCATAGCTACTCTAAATGTCTCAAAGAGGTATATTTGATGGTATAATGAACAATTTTTGATAAATAGATCTCAATTCAATATTGTAGAACACACGAGATCCTCAAATATGATCAATGAGATCATAAACTCTTCTCAAAGGATATCGCTTCTTGACCGTAAAATGGTTCAACTATTGATAATCCACACAAATTCATAGGGTATTGTCCAAATTCTTCACAAAATGATAGGCGAACCCCAATGATAAGTACTGGGTCGGAAGAAAACCTTTACTTTGAACTCTTCCAACTAGTTCTAGAGCTCCTGTAACTCTGGTGTAGCAATCCTATAAGGTGTAATGGACACCAGTGCCAATACTAAAACATGATTAATAGAGAAATATACCCCTATCCTTGGATGTATACCTGAAAATTCAACTTGAAAGACATCCATGAAATGATCCACCATGAGAGGATAATCTATTTGTGATGTCTGTAGTAATCTAGATATAAAATAGCAATCTGGGATGTAATTCCTCCCAACCCTTGTTGTTCAGCTTTAGCTCTACTCTCCTGGACATCCTACATAGACATGATTATAAAAAACTCACCCTATAGCGAAGTGAAACTCACTATATGACTATATAAATCAACAAATGAAAGAATAAGGACTAGCTAGTCCATTATGAGAATTACATTGAAGCATGTCATCTCTAAGACATGGAGGTACCATAAGAAGTGACACCCACCAAAATCAAGAGGGAAATCCTTTCACTTACATACAATAGTATTCCTAATACCCAAGTAAGTGTATAGAATCATAAAATCATCAATAGTAATGATACAGTGCCCAAGGCACTCCACAACTGCAATAGATAAGAATCTATGGGAATCCTCAGTATCAAAAAGAATAGAAGCTTAATAAGAGTCAACTAATATCATACCTCTAACCGTAGAGGGTCCAGGACCCTACTACTACTTGGGATGTTCCACCAAAAAAGTTTGAACTGTATCATGGACCTATGTACTTATATGAATATAATGAGCTAATCCACACTGTTGTCACCGAAATCAGGTATCCTGATTAACATGGCCAAGACCACCTCCTCGGCCTGAAAAAACTGACAACCTCCACTTCCACGACTCAGGGGAAATAGGTGGCCATACTCTTAATTGCGGAGTCATAACTGATCCCCTCTAACTATTAGTTTGTGAGAAAATTTGGAAAAAATGTTGATGATGACCCATCTAACCGCAATCTTGGCACTATACTAAGTCTCTCGGGAACTAAGGTCTCAAGTTTTCGATCTTTCTCCACTAGTATCACCTCACCGAGATACCTGTAGATAAATACCTACTATTTGAATAACCATTATATGTCTCCCTACTACACTTCCTGCTACCATTCAATGGAGTATGATCTTTGGATGATGAACCACCATGGATCACAGATCCCAACTCCCTCAGATTGTGGTCAGTAATTGGCACCTAGTTCACTATAGCAGTCACTGAATTCAGCCTAAAAACATTTACATACCACCAGATGTCATTCTTGAGACCATCCTCAAAACGACTAGCCAAATATAACTCATCACCTCCTAGAACATGTGTAAACAACTGAATATCTATAAAACTATAAGACCACTAAATTACTTTAAGCGCACCCTACTCCAAATTCATGATTTCTTAGGCTCAATCTTTTCACAACGTCTTGGGATAGAAGTAATCATAGAAGTTTCTATGAAATGCTTCCCAAGACATAACTTGATGATGCCTTGCATGTGTGATAACATCCATCCATCTTTTGGAAGAATCACATAACATGTGCGTTGCAAGATTCACCCTCCACTCTAAAGGTGTCTCATTATTCTAAATGATAGAAAGCATGTACTCTAACCATGAATCTGTATCTTGTGGTCTTTCATACCCTGAAAGGGTGGGAGGATGCTACTGATAGAACACCCTCGTCAACAATTCCATTGTGGGAAAAAATGTGGTGCTCCCTAGAATGTTTGTAGCATCCTCACAAAGCCTACACATAACTATAAATCAACATCTATGCCTTGTATAACAGATAATGCCAATATGGGAACCACAAGAGGATCTTCTGGTATTACCTGATATACCATTTCTGAGGTTTAATTCTATCCATGTATCTAGCGTACAATCAGAGGACATCTATGTAGAATGACTCTACAAGGTCATGAACACACCTCAGTTTAAGATTATGAAGGACAATACCTTATAAATTCAAGAAGGGAACTTGAGGAGATACATTCATGTTTTACAAAATAGGGTCACATGACATGTATAACCCCTACACAACATGTTCTCTAAATTTTTTAAAATGATCTATACCTTTTCCCAACATGGTTGTGTTACAACAAAACAAACTGTGGGTTCTTCCTGAGATATGGTGTGTAATTAAATCTTCCCTCCTGTTAAACTACTTGTACATGGCATGAACTACACGATTCTCTCCTAGGTAACACTACACAAAGTGCCCACCATAGAAATGGTGTGTACCAGATAGGTTGTAATATCTCATGTCTTTTTTCACACAGTCCGGAACACTGTTGAAAAGTACATGGCATGTACAATCGAGACATGACATGTAAACATAATCTATATCCACCCATGGCGTTAGTTAGACGGCCAGATACCGAGTTCTTACAATAAGTCATGTACAATCTAGACATTACATATTCTACCTATGTTTCCAAACCCCAGGTATCTACTAACACAACTAGTCACATGGTTACGCACTACAAGGAAGGTACTTATAGTAAATGTATTGTACTTAAGAAAAACTAGTTCATCAAGAACAAAATAACACATGGTGTACGTTCATAACACCCACACCTTGTTGTATGGGTTTCTAGATTGTAGGCCTCTGAAACATCTCTATAACCCATAAAAAATTAATTTTTTCCGAGGCATGACAAATTACGACCCGTGTAATCCCATACTCCCATGAATCGAATTTTGAAATCCTTATTCATATCATAACATGAAAAAAATCTATTAAATTTCAAACATGACCCACCATATTTTGATCAATGAGGGCCCATAACACCTTAGGGAATTGTCTATGACATCCATCATGATGAAAATATACACATTCAATACCCTATCAGAATATTAGGTATTATATAGAAACATCCACAACAACAACATTCTTATCTAGCACAATATCTATCACCACATCATGCCATTAGTAATGCATCCTAAACGTTATGACAAGAATGCACAACATGTGATCTCTATTAAGTTCCTATATGATGCATGATATGGAATACCCTCATCTCATAGGGATGCAATAGAAATAGAACCCCAATGATATAAATCATTACAACACAAAACAACGGCGTCACAAAAAGGTTAAATCAAGTAAACTGTAACAATTGAAAAACCCGAAAAAAATAAAATATTCAAGGATATATGGATTTTCCCTATACATGGATTAGATACTCCCAAGAACATATTATTACAAACTACCCATTCCATCTTACCCCTGTCTATAGGATCCAAATTGTAAGACAAGGCATAAAATTAATCCTCGCCTTATAATACCACTTTGTAACATCATGGTTCTAAGTGCCGCCCAAAGGTTCTCTGTACTCGGTAGGTGTCATGGTCTCAAGAGCAATTCCCCAAATACTAGAGGAAGCCAACTATAAGAGAAGTAATTTGGTGTTATAGTGGGAAAACTATGCCCTTATTGGAAGAGTAGACCAAACAGGATGGAAATGGTAAGCAATAACAGAAGCAGTAACACTATAAAATAGTTGAATTCAGCAGAAGACCGATAGTATCAACAACCATTACATATACACTTATATATAAATAAATAAATGATTCTTGTCACATGTATATAAGAAAATATCCAAACATGTCACAATATATCAAATATAGTACTGATACCATTGTACATAAAACTGTAATATCCAACCGCATCGTAAGCCTCAACATTGTCCCATGCTCTCCATATCTAACACCAATCTAGTACTTAATGAAGATGGGTGCTTCCCTTTATCTATACCTGCTACCATATAATCTGTTTGGGCCCAAAAGCATGACCCAAACAGGGTGTCATACGAACCCTAGTAGGGATCCACCAAATGATCTATGGCTAACAGTCAGTGAATATATATATATATAGTAGGAAATATGAATAAATGAAGCAATAAACTAAGAAGAACTCAAATATAAAAAATCCTACAGTTTCCAATTACATTCATTAATTGTTAAGAACGTTTAATAGTGTAACATCGGGTGATATCATAAGATCTGTATCCCCCTATACAATAATTCAAACAAACATCTCAGAAGACCTTCTAAACAAACTATTAAGACTGAGACCAAGCTTATAATTTGTATTTGTAAACTCTTCACAGAAAAAATCTAACATTCATAACAACCCTCTGGGAAAACTCTCACGGTCTAACCACTTTTGTTTAACATATCACTAATCAATTGAAAAATGACTACCTGGGAATCATATAGTGTCAATAACCCTGGGTTCACATGGCATTAATAATTTATACATGACTTCAGGTTAATCTCACGGTTAATAACTCCGAGTTCAACGTAGTATATCTCTCATAATGATTAACATTGGGTATAAATCCACCCCAAGGCTCTCGTGATCCTATGTAATTAAACATGGAACCCCCCATAGTTTTCCTAATCCAAGTCTCTAACAGTCTAAGGAGGAGAAGCACACATACAACATTCATTAAATGATCTACATGTAATTCAGATTGTTACATGGAAAATAAATAATCAAAGCATAAAAAAGGAATCATAGATAACCAATCATATCTATCCTTAACATCTTATGACATGGAAAACACAATATTCCTCAATGGAAACCTTTCCCAAACGGCCAATAATAGTCAAACAAGGAAACACACCCATGGGGTGTCCCATAAACAATGGCATACAATTTTATGCATAGGAATGATCCCTTCATCAAAAAAACAAACCATATTAGGTATTAAATAGTGTCAAAATACAAAATATGCAATTCCCCAAGCATGGGTATTGGTCACTTTAAGCATTATAATCCATAGACATTCAATGAAAGGCACAAACCACCTACCTCGATGTTGTATGGAAAAATCTCTTGAATGTTAGCCCTTTAATAACCCATGAACGACATAATGATATGAAAAGGGTAAAAACTATCAACCATAGATATCTCATTATGGAGGAGAAATCAGGATTAGAGGCTCTTTGTAATAAGAGAACTCACTGGTGGGAATCTGACACACCCAGCAGCATTTGAATCAGAGGACAAACGAAGGAATAGGAGGAGCTCAATGATATTTGTCTGTGCATCACTCTCCTATAAACGACATGGGAAGAAGAATGTATTTATGGAGATTAGATGCGACCCCGATCTGATCCATAAAATAAAAATAAAAGTAAACCAAATGTTCATTTAATGTGGACATTGTGTACTGGCCTCAATTGGCCCCCGCTTTAGGTGGTCAACTAGGTCACCCACACGACCATGTACTCGACTGTTACATGGCCAGAACACCATTATGTAAGACAACTAGGAACATGACTTGTACATAGGAGTACACAGTGCATACTTAAAAAATTTCCAAAAATTCCTTTTTCTTCAATAATAACCCCAAATAAAGATCAATACCTAAAATGATGATCTAGGCTATTACAATTCCTCTCTAATTAGAGGAGGTGTATAGTTTATAAGAAATAAATATAATTTAAATTAAAATGAAATAAAATGAATGAAAAAGAAAGAGTATTTTTACCTCTTGATCCTTTCTTATTGAGATAATTTTTAAGGTATTTGGTTTTGGACTTTTGGTCGGACCATCAGCTCCTGGACCCAGAGAAGAGACTTGTAAAATATATTGTGCTCAAAATAGAAAATGGGCCATGCTTAGGAGTTGTGAGAGTAATATAGGGATATGGGTGGTATTTATTGTATAATAGAGGAGGGGTTTTCCAATATTTTAATCACTAATATAATGTTTATGCTCTAGACTATGAATAGTATTGATTATTGTGTCAAAAAACTAATATGAAAGCATCTAGGTGATGACCAAGGGTTTTTACATCAACCATAATGCTAGGAATAATTTATTTTACATATTATGTATATATACAGTAAAATATAGTATTTTACTAATTATTTAAAAATCATTTATTTTAGAAAAATAATAAAAAATCACCCATTCCATTTATCAACATTTCACGTTCATAAATTAAATAAATCCCATCCAAATACTTGTTTATATATTATTAATTTGATTTATAATTAAAATCATAATTTGTTTCAAATGTAATAGTTTTAAAATGATAACTCATATTATAACACCATTAAAAATTAATAAAGGTTTCGTAAAATTTTGTTATGATCATAATAAAATGAAATAATAATTTATTCTTACACTTTCTAAACATAAATTTTCATTTAAATCAATCCTCAAACATTAATTAAATATTTTTGACAAACAAAAATACCGTTACTTATACTATGATCATTTTTTATAATATGTGATTCCCAAATATTATTTATATATTAATGGGTGAGGTTAATATTAATTTGGAAAATTTAATATTCATATGAGTCATATTACTATTCATCAGGGTAGGATACTATTTGTAAGAGTACGTTACTATTCACCAAAAATTATGTTGCTTTCAAAAGACTGCAAATAACTTGCTTTTCGTAATCATGAATGTATGTTTTTCGAAATTGAAATCATATAAGCGGATACATTATGTAAAATGGTTATGTTATAAAGGTCACATAGTATTTGGTATTTGATTTAAACACACAGTGTTTTATTATAATTTTTTTGGATGCCACATATTCCCCCCCATAGAAGATTTTTTCCCTCACAATTTGTTCATTGTACATTTAATTATGAAATTACATATTTATAAGTAATAACAAAAACATGTTATTTGTACTTTATTGAATAAAAGTTCTAAAATATATTCTATCACAAAATTTTCTTTAAATGAAAGTGTCTGGCCTCCAAAACTGTCTTCACCATAGCACTGATACCAATTGTATTTCCCTGAACCCACACAATAGAGTTCAGTAAAAAAATATTCTATGCAGTTTTTTGTTTCATAATACAGATTAAAGAATAATAAACGACACATAAACAATCCTTTCAACTTATAAGGAATCCTATGAATTTTCATAAAACATTGGATGGGAAAAATGGATCAGTAATGATTGTAAAAATAAAAAAATAAATTGTTTGTCCATAAATACTTAAAAAACATTTTACATTGAACATAAACATAGTAACATTACAAATAAAAACAAGTGGTTACCATAAAATCATTAAAAGTATAAATAAAAGATATTACTAACATGGGGAATTACGTACTTATGATTGTAACCCTCATGGATACATTATGATTTGTAATCGTCCTAGATACCTTACTATATGACCATCACAACTCCATTATAACTAACCCCTCACGACTACCTTATGGTGTAAACATCGTAGTTACACTTGGAGTAACCATACAACTGACCTCCAAAATACATATACCCAATGCATTGAAGGTCGATATAGGTACCAATATTCTCAAAAAACTACCCCATAACTATAACATAATAATAAAATATGAATACATGCATAAAATCATTCATTTCGAGTATTCTAAAATTAGATTTTTAAAAAATAATTTTTAGTGAAGTGTCCCTTACTCTCATTGAATAAATATTTAATAAAATGAAATTATTATTTAAACTCATTTTAAATAAACATTATAAAAAATAATATAATCAATATTCAATTCACAAATAATCATATTACCACAAAATTACGGATGTATAAGTTTAACCCAAATAATTGATATTTGGTTAAGAATTTCCATACATCATGTTTTTCTTACTTGATATATGATTAAAAATATTTTATAATAGTTAAAATAGTGTTATTAATATCATATAGTTAAATATTAATATTTATAACATCTTATTTGACCATTTGATAACATCATTCGACCCATAAATTCATAAAATTTTGTTATGTCCATTGTTTCAGTTGCATTCTTTCTATGATTTCCATGGCTGGTTAATAAAGAATTTCCTTGATAAATGGAAACAAAAAACCAAAAGTGTAATGAAATGTTATTAAAATGGTTTTATAATTTTTAGTGATACCATAAATCATTTTTTTCATATATTATGATGAATCATTACATAGATTATTAATGATATTCATTTAGATCATTTTCACGTTTCATTGAAAAAATGAACTAGTTTCATTGTATAATTTAATATCAAGAATATAAGTTATTTCAAGAACATAAAAGAGGTAATATCATACACATTAAAATATTTATAAACCATTAAAATAGGTTTATACATATATTTTAAGAATGTAATGGAAATTGAAAATACATCATCCATGATGTAAATCAGCACATCTGAAACAATGTTTTTATTTTCCTAGAAAAAGAGGAAGGGTATTAGAAGAATGGTGATGAATTTATCCATAAACATGATAAAAAACGATCATATATAAGGTAATAGATATTTAATTCTTCCAAGATAAGGGCATGTGAAGAGAGTATAAGAAAATAATATAATTAAAATGAACACAATAATAAAATGAAAGGGGATTTTTACCTTTTGATCAATTATCCATGAGATCCTCCAAAAGTAATTTGTTTCATACCTTTGGTGAGGCCTTTTTTATTTACATGGTGAATATCCATGTTAAATTTATTGGGAATAATTTCGGAAATTCTCGAACCTTGATAGGTTTTAGAAGAAGAGGGTGTTGAGGGATGTATTTGTAGTGGAAGAGAAGAGGGGTTTTCCAATATTTTAATCATTAGTTTAATAATTCTTCTCAATATTATGAATAGTTTGAATTTTTGTGACTAATAATTATAAATATATATTTTTGTAAGAACCAAGGGTTTTTACATTAGAAATGATTCTAGGAATAGTCTTTTCAACAAGTAATGTATATATACAGTATATGAGATTATTTTACTATTAATAAAAAAATAATATTTCCGAAAAATACCAAAAATTCACCATAGACATTTTTAGATGTGTTGAATTAAAAATTAACTACCTTTTATCAAAATAGTAATCTAAATACTATTAATTTATATTATAAATAATATCATAATTTATTTAGAAAATAAAAATTTTAAAAATATAACTCATTTTATAACACAATGAAATATAAATCAAGGTCTCATAAAATTATTTTATAATAATAAGGAAATAAAATAATAATTTATGATTAAGAATTATGGAAATAAATTTTGAATAAAACTATTCATAAAATATTAAGGAAATATTTATTACATAAAAAAATACAAATACTTATACTATTTCCATATTATCACAAATTAGATGACCAAATATTTTTTATATATTATAAGGTGAGTTTACTAATAATTTATATGGTTTAATATTCATAATGGTTGTATTAATTATCATTTGGGTAGTATACGATTCATCATTGTATGTTAATATTCACCAAAAATTATGTTTCTTCTATCAGAATCAAAATAACATACTGATCGAAACCTGTATATACGTTTTCCAAAATTCAAAACATTGAAGTGTTAAAATTATATTTTATTGTTAGGTTATAAAGGTAACATAATATTTGTAGTTTATTTAATCACATTGTTTTTACTTTTAATAAATATAGGGACGTTACATTGGGAACAGTTTGTTGGATGCACTATTTGATAGGATATCATCACTACAAAATTAAGAATAATGAAACAGAAAGTATTCCTAGGGATCAATATTCATTTCCTACTAAATCTCATAATCTTATTTATTTGTAAAAATCTTATAAAAACATATTCCCCAACATTGAACTCCTGATAATGCCACAAATTTTTAGTATAAATTTTATGTCAACATTTTTCAACCCTTAGGTGTTATTGTATGTTTATAAATTTGTCATCAATTTATTTTTGTTTATCATTTCCTAATTACTTCAGTTCTCTACCCTTATCCCAAACCATTATAGTTCTATAATTATTTATATAGATAGATTCATATGCATCCATTTGAATTATCATATGAAATCTATTTTATTATAAAAACCGGACTATAAGAATGTATTGATCCTAACCACCACTGAAATCCACAGAACAAGATCATATGAAGAAATTTATGGTTGGAGTTGTTTTCATAGAATGACCATCTGTATGATGATGAAAAGATTTACAGATTCATAACACTGTATCTAGAACATGTTGCAGACTTCATAGGAATATTAAGGTAATCCTTGTATATGGATTATATATAATAAAATATAACACTTCATTCAACCATACCACATCCTTAATGTAAATCTAAGATAGATGAATCAGAGAGAGGTCTTCTATAATGGATATAATTACTATTGATATCATAAGGAAATCATGTACATACCAAATAAAATTATTTATTTATAAATTTTTAAGAGACTGAGGAAAAAAATCCATGATGATCATATTCAATTTCCTATCTGGTATTGGTAATGGTTATAACATACCTTTATATATTGGTCTGAAAGAGTTAAATTTTAGATATAAAAACCACATAGATACAAACACAAAAATATCACTCTTCCTATTTCCCACAATAAATACTCATCCATACATTTATACATCATCATAATTCAAGTAGGAATATATAATAAGGAAAATAGAGCATCATCCTATAACTAATTCGTTAATTCTTGTATGGATGGAACACATACACAATATATGATGATTATGATTATGTCATTATTAAGGCTAACCATATGAATGTTTCTGTTCTTCTTATATAGCTTCACATCTTACACTTGATGCTCATGAATTTTCAACTAGATAGATGGTTCAACACTCATTTGATAATAATATCATTTTTCCCTTAATTCACGGTTTCAATATACATATTTTTAAAATCCATAAATATTTGATATTTTGTGATCCTAATCATTGATAAGAATATAAGATCATTTTTAATCAAAGAATTAACCACATTATTCACAATCCAAGTGGGGTAATATATTGAGAAGTATAATATTTTACAAGTTAAAACCGTCATATCTAGATATATTTATCTCCTTCTATGTGAAAATATAATTTTGACTTTTATGGTCATTATATATGTCACACCATTATCTTGGAATATAATTTGTCTATATATTTAATGAAATAATTACAATATATAACCCCAAATCATGAGTTGGGAAATTTTGATCCAGAATGTAAAATTTTCTCATGAAATATGCTATTAGCATATAATTCTACATGTTAATGATTTAATTTCCCTTCATAGATTAATCAATATATATTTCAAAACCTTCTCCACTCTAGGTTAATAAAATCATAGGTATGCTGACTAATATTCTATTAAGTACCTTTAATTTATCCTCACATGCATCTGGTTAAAGGAAATCTCATTCAATCTATGTTTACATTGTGAGGTGTCTGGATATCCATGAGAAAATTTTCACAACAGATATATAATATCCATAAAAGCTATGAAAATTAGGGATCTCAATCAGAGTGTTTTTTCTGAGCCAATTTTCAATGAATTCTATATTTGATGGATATATAGATATACCCTCTCATGATATTATATTACTTAAAAATGAATCATTTTTAGCCCAAATGAACACATCATAATATTTAATTAAAAAATTATATTCCTCAAGGACATCAATACAATTATCTTTTGATCACCATGCTCTTCCTTGAGCTTTTAATATATAAGAATATAATATATAAATACTACTGTAATGTGAACAAGGTAATATATTAAATAATTATTAATTAAATACATGAATATAATATGGAATAGTAAGGCCAAATAGAATCACTATATATTATTAGTTTCCACAACTTGTACAAAATTTCTTATTATGTATATCCTACTTCTAGATTTATAATTGGTGATATCCAAAAACAAGGTAAACATTAGAAAAGTATTGAGCCCCTCATTATTGATCAAACTATTCATAAATATGGCATTGAATATATTTTTTATTGATTTTTATCTTGTTTAGTTCCCTATAATAAATATATACTCACATTGATTAGTCTTTCTTCTTAAATAAATTGGTTCACCCAATGCTGGAATATTTTGTGGAATAAATCCATTTTCATGATTCTCTTAGTGTTTCTTCTTCAATTCATGCAACTCGATCAAGGCCATTATAAAGATAGTCATTGAAATGGGAGTAACACTAGTTGTATGCTTTATTTAAAACATATCATTATGACTTGGTGGATTACTAGGAAACCATTCAAGAATAAAATTTAAAAAATTACTCACAATATGATTGTCTTTGATGTTGATTTTATCTCCAAACAACTAAGACAAACACCCCATTTGAATTGGAATAATGAAATATAAATTTGATTTTATTTCCATTAGGATATCATTTTTCTCTTCACACTAAGAGATTATCAGTGGTTTGTTCATTTTATGAATAATTATTTCTGTTAAATTAAGATTTATGTTTTATTTATATAAAGATTAAAATACATGCCAAATATTTCATCAAATTCAACATGAGGGAGGATAAAAATATTCTTTCTAATCACAATCCCACAAAACTAAACATGAGAAGAATCATAGATGAAATATGTAAGAGTAGTGAGATTAAAGGGATTAAATACTAATTAATCATTTAATTATTAATTAATATTTAAATAATGCTAAAAAATTATTTATTTAAGATGGATTTTATAGATCCAATGTCAATTTAGAAATTAATATTTTTATGGTGGTTGATATGTGAACATTTCGACAAATAGTTATTGTACCCCTCATCAAAAAATTTTATCACATAAAATTTTCATTTATTTATAGGAATAAACGTTTACTAACATTGATAGAAATTATTATACTTTTTATTTATGGACTAATAATTCCCATTCTCATTAAATTTTAAATATTGGAGGGTGGGTGGTTCATTCTAGAGATGTTTCTCTATATTTATATCAACAACAATCTTCTTCCAATAAACTCAACATTAACCCACTAAATAACCTTTCCTTTTATACATAACTCTTTTAAAAGTAAAATTATAAAACTTTCCACCATGTTTCCTTATACCCTATGAGAATGTTGAAAGAAAATCTTTTTCTATACCATTGATATGGTTCACCTTTCGAATGATATTCTATAAAAATGATTTCTTCATGCTTAAAACATTATAGGATGGAAAATATATTTTCAATGGTACTAATCCCTTACATGAATAAAATTGCATTAGCATAACCACTACAAAAAGGTGTATGTTGCTGCATGAAAGAGTTAATAGAAACATGATTCCCTCTATTCCACATTTGGATGGTAGATGTAATTAATAGATTAAATTTATTTGTGATCATGGATATTATAATTTTCCTTCCATATCCTAATTTTTTTTGTCATTAATAAAACTATTTCACTTCCCATCATAATCAGTATTAACAGGATTCTCTTATTTTCTAACGACAGACTAAAACCAAAAGGAACTGTCTCATCAACAGTAATCATAGTGTGTATCCAAATAATCATGAAGAATAATTTATAGGATATATAAATCATGAAACATTCCTTTCATTATTTGACACCATATTAGTTACATAGGTCATTCATGGATATAATATATGAATACCCTTTATGATGGTTAATAATGATTTTGTAAATTTCCAAAAAATATCCTCATGGAGTGCAACCCAGGATTATAACAAGGACTAATGTTGTTCACTAAGAGATGATGAATCCAATTCCAAATTATATGTTTTTAGAGTTATTACGCCATGGTATTAGTGATTCAGAGACACATTCACATGTTATTTCAAGATAGGGATGCAATTTCTTATAAACCACTTTCTCTATCATTCACCTAAACTCCAGAAATTTTTTTATACATTTATTTATCCATATTGCTATCACTAAAGTAATATTATCATATTTTTAAATGGTTGAATGAAAAATTCTATAATACTAACTATAGTGACCCATATATTCCATACATATATACCAAATCACAATTGAATAATATTAATTTCATAACATAATGATCAATTTGATATTCCTATAAGTCTAGAATCATTAGAAACCTAGACACATAAGTAACATATTCATAAGATATCTACATCATCTACAATTATGCTACTAATAACATGAACCATTTTTATATATATCCTTCATAATACATTTCATTATGAAATAGGAAAAGAAAAAAAAATAAAATGTTTGAGACCAAGTTATTAGAATGGTTAATTAGGGAAAATATCAAGATAAAAATTTCATAAGGGTTTGTTAAAATGGGAATAATATTTTGAAACCCATACCAAGAATATTAGAGATCAGAAACCTGATTCATTGAATAATTCATTATTTGTTAATAATAATTGAATCATCAATCAATCATATAGAAAAATTCATGAGATTATAATAGTGTAATAAGGCATTGAGTTGTGACATGCACATAAAAATATTGAATATTATGTCAAGGAGTCCTACTAAGATAGTCATAACATATTAAGCTTCAGTTAATCACCTTTTTACTCATAATGGGATTGTGATAACCTATAATTCACTATCCTTTATTATTGGGATTACTACTGATATACCCTTTTGTTGGGGACTGGGGTAATATTATTTTGTACATTCAGTAGGGTTTGAGAAAACCTATCATGTAACATATTTGACAATGTAGAATAGTAATCCTTACTCTATGAATTAAATAGATACATAATTTTTATCCCACACTCCAAAAAATGAAATCCACACATATGTGTTCCAAGAATTTATTTACCACCTCATTCTTGTAAAAATGAAATGGGTTTCCTAATTATTTTATCATAGCATAACCCTTGCGGATGAAAAAAGTTTCATAATAATATAATCATAGCATAATGTAAGATAATCAAATGGGTTCCATAAAATTTTTTCAAAAATATTATTAACCATACATAGTAAATATATGGATGGTTTAATATAATTATATCCCTAGTGAATATTTTGAAATATCAAATTATTTCATGAGAGATGGAAAATTATTTTAAAATATTACATGGGACATTTCATGATTAAAATATCCTCTTACTCTAAAACAACTTATTGAATTCTTTAAATTTTATAAATATTCATGAAAACATTTTAATTAAAACAAATCATGTAAACTTATAATGTAATTTTCAAATAATTTATTGGTCATGATT
Source organism: Viscum album (assembly GCA_963277665.1). Lineage (NCBI taxonomy): Eukaryota > Viridiplantae > Streptophyta > Magnoliopsida > Santalales > Viscaceae > Viscum > Viscum album. Next base: position 571,717,178 of record OY728161.1, on the reverse strand, counting down.
ATGGATTATTTTTATGTTTCTGCATATTAAAACTAATATCCCTTTCACATTTTTCGTAAAAAAATGAAAATATGCTTGTTTTGAAAATTGTAATAAGATTCTTTATAAATTTTTTTAGAAAAATCCAATATAGGGAAAAAATTATTTAAAAATTTATATTGGAATATTAATAAAAAATATTTAAACCTTTTTAGAAAAAAATTGTTATGGAAAAAAATATTTTCAAACTAAGAGATAAAGAATGTATGCTTTCTGTAAAAAATAATTTGGAATATTATGCACATAATGAGAGGAATGTGAAATTAAAACATGTAATTTATATAAACAAACAATAACGAATATATTTAAAGAATTTAATGTGATATAGATCGTAATATTTTATTAGTTAAAGCATAATCACAAACAATCCCAATAAATAATGATATTTTACCATAAAATCCTGACTATATTTCTATCTTTTGAAAAATAATCCCAATGAATGAAATATATTTATATAAATATTTATATCCTATAAATATTATGATAATAATCAAAAATACATTCATTATTGGTATATAATCCACCTAAAATAATCCAATGCTGAATATGGAATGTGTCTCAATGCAACAAAAGTGAGATAAAAATAACTCACCTCAAGTATCGACATTCAAAAAACACATTAAATACTCAAGTATAATATATTTAGATATGTTTTAAATTTATTATTGAACCATAATAATATGTATCAAGCTATATATATTATCATATAACCTTTCACAACACTTTTATTAACAATTCTTTATTAAAATCATTGTTCTGGGTAATAACTGCTATGTTTTTCATATAAGGTTCGGTTATTTTGTCTTAGTCATTGGGATTTTATTAATGTTTCATAATCTGTAGAATTTAATCATAATATAAATATCATATATTTTTATTTTATAAATATTTATGTTCATCTATAAAAGTTAGTGATATTATAATGAATTACACCAACCATGGAGATGGTATGTCATATCCATATATGAACATTGTTTCTATTATCTAGATAGATGGAAAAAAATAAATTAAAAAATAAATTTATTATTCTATAATAATGTTTATATAATATATATAATATATATAATATATATTTCCTTTAAATATATACTTATTACCAGACATTTCAAAATTAAATGGAAAATGTTTTGCATTACATTATGGAGGTGGGAGTCCACATGTATTCTTGGGCTACGTTATCATTTTAAAAAAATTTTGATGGTAAGAAGGTAGATTCAATATTATAATTATAGAAGTAAAATTTGGAAATAAATAATATATATATATAATTTAAAACTATAATTTAATCTATTAGTGAGTGTGGATGACCAGAAATGAATAAATTGGTCCGTGAGTTGGTAGTCTATTGTATATATGATTAGTATTTTTGTTTCCCAATTGATATATCACACATGTTTTTGGTCAGGATGATTAAACTAGGGGGTGTTGTGTAATTTAAATTGTTTTTATAGGAGAACCTCACACTTTTTAGGGTCATGCTATGTGGATAAATTTAGGTGAAATGGAAAACCCAATTTGTGAAGATCAAGCTTAACATGAATTACAATGCCATGAAGACCAAAGAGTATCATTGTATGAATAATTAATTTCATGAATGGGAGGTTAACATAGTTTAATATCATTATTCATGGACTCATTCATATTGTTTATGGTCATGATTCTTGGACCATTGTATATAGTTCAAGGTCATGATTCTGGGAACAATGCATATAATTTAAGGTCATATATTTGGACCAATGGATACAGTCTATGTTCATAATGCTTGGAATATGAGTAAGATTGAATATGAATCATTAGATTGGGGAAAAAATTATGTAAATTGAGGGACCAATATTTGAATAAATTGTCACTAAAGTGGATGCATACTTTTACAAGTATTCTTCTAAGACTATTATGGTCTCCATTCACATAAATATTATTTTACTAAATCATGTGAGGATGTAATCCACTAAAACCTCTAATACCATGTGACACAAACTCAGTGTGATAACAAGGAGTTGAATAATATCACCTATATGAAATAAGAGAATAGTAATATGGTATAAGTTTTTTGTTCTAAAATACACATCAACCATTTGATGTATCTCAACTAATCAGAGGATGGTTAGGTAGAAATGCCACAATCTTAATTTTGTTTATCAAATTATATGAATTCATAAGGGGTAATTAAAATGGATTTTAATTCTACACAAAAACGTTGTAATTATATGATATAAATCATAACAAATATGAATTAAAACAACATTTTTTGGTGGTAGTGGGATGTGGTGTGACAGGTGTGTTGAGGATGGGTATTGAAAATATTCTAAATGGAGGTTCCACTACCACACCTCCAAAGATACTTGAAAAAAATAGATTTACCGATTGCTGTTTGAAAATATGAGAACCAACATTTTTATCAAAATTACATTTATGTGTTGGGATCTCATACGAGGAAACCCTATTTAGATCATTAAATAACATCATAGAGGAGTTCAGTTATATGTATATTATAATGGGATCCATATTTATGAAGGACCAAAGTGTGAGGGTGAAATAAAGGAAATCCCATGCTAATTTCAACACTCTGACTGTCATGCAACCAGGAATTTGATCCCATTGATGTATAATATTGGGATATGAATGTTTCAAATATAGTTTTCCTGGGAGCACAGTTTAGTTTGTTTAAGGAATGAAAGTAACCCTTTATGTAAAGACCCGCAAATTTCAAGGAAATTTTTTTTTTCTTAATTTTCTTTGGAATTTTACAAGAGCGCAGCTTCAGACGGCACCTGATTCCGAGGCCCGGTGTGCCCGGAATCAATTTCCGAAGTTTGGCTCGGGTACGTTCAGTGAACGGACGAGCGGGTTTTTCTATCTTTTGAACCGGTGCCCGGAATCGAATTCTGAGGGCACCGATGAAATCGCAGCGCCGGTATTTGCTTAGAAACGCCTCTTCCGGAGTTGCGTTTGCTCAGACGTGGTTTTTAAATTTTGCGGCTTTAAGTCAGAATAAAATAAAGTTGTGCGACAACTTTATTTTATTTCACTTAAACTGCTTGGAAGCCACTTGAAGTCACTTAAAGGCGGCTTGAACTGAGTTGAACTGGATAGGATGCTATCCAGAAATATCCTACCCCCTTGGTAGGATATTTGTGAGGTGGGGCCCGCACGAGCCCCGCCGTTTCTTTCGCTAAGTAACGCACCCGCGAAAACCCGTCAAAGTAACTGAAAAGTCAACCGACGCGTTTTCTTTAATTTCTTAACAGACCATTTAATTGGGCGGTTTATTTCGTGAATTAAATGGGCTGTTTTATTCGTTGAATTAATTCAACGAATTAAATGGGTCGTTACTTACGCGTTTTGCGTTTGTGGCAAAATAATAAAATAGACAACTTGTCTATTTTGGAGGATTGCTATCGTTGTGCAATTCCTCTGGACCTCCACCCTCCCCGCGAAGAACGCGAAGAACGCGAAGAACGCGAAGAACGCGAAGAACGCCGGCGACCGGATTTTGACAACGCACACCGTGATCTGCGACGTCAACGAGCCTTACTCGCGACGTTCTTCGGCGACGCCTCTTCTTCCGCGGCCGATCCTCGTTCGGCAACTAAGGTGAGAATTGGATCTTTTCTTCTCCCTTTTTAATTTCAATATCAACGGATTTAAACTAATTAAATCCGTTTGATCTTGATCCGGAGAGTGGCGACGCGACGCCGGAGATCGCGACGACGCGACGATCCCCCTTCTTCCGCGACGAGCGATTCCGCGACGACCTCTCGTCCGACGACGACGACAAGGTAAGGGTTGTTGGAATTCTTTTTAAAATCCCGTGTTTATTCTTTTGAAATAAAGAACCCGATCACGAAACAATTTCAATTTATTTAAAATTGTTGATTGGTTTCTTTCTTGTTTCTCCCGTTGATTATGACTAACTCGGAGGGTGCGGGTCTAACGAACAAGACCCGGCAACCCTCCGCCGGTCTTCCCTTTTTGTGCGGATTTGGCGGACGACGACGAACCGCACGGCAGGGGCGATCTTTTGGTCCCGAAGTGAAGGTCGGCCCCCGGGAGGAGCAACGGCGCAGACAGGAAAGGAATCGGGCCACCGGAGCATCTCCGGCGGCCCGCGGAAGGCGGCGGCGGCGCGGGTCGCCGGCGCGGCGAGCGGAGGCGGCGGCGCCCGGCGCGCCGCCGTGGAGGAAGCCCGCCGCGGCTGAAGCCGCGGCGGCAGCGGCGGCCGGTTCCGCGGCCGCGCGGAACCGGGAACGGACGCGGCGGCCCGGCCGCGTCCGCGTGACAGGCGGCCCCCCGCGGGGCCGCGTTCCACTCGAGCCGCGGGTCAAACCCGCGGCGCCTCCTTTGGCCGCCCGGCCGAGCCGGGTCGGGCCAGGTCGGGCCGACCCGGTTCGGGACGGCCCGGTGCGGCCGACCCAAGGGGGGGGGGGGGGGGGGGGGGGGGGGTTCGGGCCGGGTCGCCCCGGGCCCAGAACCCCCGTTTCGGGCCTTCTTCGGTCTTTCGCCCATATCTTGGGCCAGGGACCTCCGATTGACGAACCGTCAGCGGCTATGCGATCCTTGGATCGAGGCGGTCGTTTCGGTATATTACACTCAAGGTTTCGGAAGAATTTGGGTTCGGCCGGGTTGGTTCGTACACGAAACCAACCGGGCCCTCGGAGCGGAAACGCTCATAACTTGAGCTACGGACGTCCGATCGACGTACCGTCAGCTGTGGTAGTTTCCTCTAAGTGAGACGGAACTTTTGGCATACTCCGCCCGAGGATCGGACACAGGCGGAGTACGGTCGGGTTGGTTTTGCCCTAAAAACCAACCGGGCCCCTGGGACGAAAATGCCAATAACTCTCAGACCGGGCGTCCGATTGACGCGCCGCCTGTTGCGTTGAGATCCTGTTGTCGATACGGAACTTTTGGGTACATCAACTTCGGACTACGTGTCAGTTGATGTATCAGCCTCTCGGCTCGTGGAGCGGACCCTCCTAACGAGCTCGCTATGTGCGGGAACCCTAGTGCTGGCTGTGACTTCGACGGCAGAGCAGAGATCCTCCGTGGACTGCGACGACGGCAGAGCAGAGATCCTCCGTGGACTGCGACGACGGCAGAGCAAAGATCCTTCGTGGACTGCGGCGACGACTGTGCAGAGATCCTCCGTGGACTGCGTCGACTACTGCACTCAGCGATCCTACGTGGAACAGTGCTACCGAACCTGTGTGAGCTGAATCTTCTTTTTTACCTTGAGCGGTGGAGCGCTTGGGTGTAGCGGCGGACCCGTGGTACTTGACAGTGGTGGTGCGCTTGGATGCAGCAACAGACCCTTGGCGGTGGAGCGCTTGGTTGTAGCGGCAGACCCGCGATACTCTACGGAGTGTGTGCGCTTGGTTGTAGCGACAGACCCGCGACGGTGGAGACGTGCGTGCGGAGTACGGAGACCGTGTAGATGACTGAGACCTGACGACTGCTTGACCGACTCGACTTGGAGTGAGTCGACTAGCCCAGTGGACGGAGCGCCCAGTAGTTGGCAGCAGGCCCACGGCGGACGGAGCGCCTGGTAGTTGGCGGCAAACCCGCGGTACTCGACAGGAGGAGTACCTCAGTAGGCTATCTGGGTGAGCGCCCGGTATTTGGCAGCAGACCCTCAGCGGACGGAGCGCCCGGTAGTTGGCAGCAGACCCGCGGTACTCGACAGGAGGAGTACTTCAGCAGTCTTAGGTTAGTGAGCAGTACCTCGGAGTCGTGACAGGACCACTGTACACTTCAGAGATGGGGCTCTTCAACATTTACGGTTTCGATAATGAAAATCCTTGTTGAGCTGAATCTTATGTTACTCTCCTTTGTGGATTGTGTTGAACTATCCTATGTGGATTTACTGTTTGCTCTCCTTTGTGGATTGTGTTGAACTATCCTATGTGGATTTACTGTTTACTCTCCTTTGTGGATTGTGTTGAACTATCCTATGTGGATTTACTGTTACTCTCCTTGTGGATTTGAGTCTTGCTTCCTTTGTGGATTGAGTTGTTCTTGAGCTCGTGAGCAGAGCTAGAATTGGGGACTTAGGTATATGTATGGGCATATACCTAAGTCGAGTCAGATGTTACTTCGTGATTGCATCTTTCTTTTGTGCTATATCCTTTGTGGATTTCGGGAGACCTTCGGGGGTCTCGGGGTCCTTACTGAGTAGTTGTACTCACCCCTGCACGGGCTATGCCCGCACCTTGTTGTGTTGGTTGCAGACGACGGACAGCGCTGATCACGGTTGGGGCGTGGAGCAGGACGGTACCTGGAGGTGGACCACTGGGCGGGACGTGCTCGGAGCGGACGTGGGACCCGAGGAGCCTGGAGGCTATCTGTACCCACCCTTCAGGTGGGATTGCCAGTGGACGACACGAGGCCGCCATCTTTTCTACAGTTACTGTACTTTACTTTTCAGTTGTACTTTACAGTTGGGCTTGTATTTCCGGCCCCCTTTACTTTTCTGCACTTTACTTTCCGCTTGCTGACTCTGTGTGGTTGTTACTTACAAAGGCAATGCCTTCCCTGTTTACTGGGATTTTACGCCTTGGTGCTAGTCGCCAGCCCCTGGCCTATGGAAGGCGGGCTTGGGGTAGTCACGACACGGGCCCCGAGGACGGGTCGTGACAAATTGGTATCAGAGGAGTTCGGTTCTACCGCAGACTCTGGTCTTTTTTCTATGTGAAGCAATAGTGTTTAGTATATTGAGTGTGGTTATCAGTCCAGGGAGTCCAGTGTTGGTGCGGCGGCCGACGTATCCGTACACCAGGACCCTGACTTCTGATTTCCAACTTAATGCACGAAAACACTGATTGCGTGTGTGTTTCCCAAAAGGTTTAAAGTCAGCTCAAACCAGGTCAGCTCACCAGGTATAAATCGTTGACCGTGACACAACTGTTCAGGATGTCACCATGCAGATAGTTAGCTGGAGTTCCGAGAGAGTTCTCGATGATGGCCCACCGAGCAGCGAGACTCCGGTGCAGGGCCCTTTTTCAGTGTTGGCACCTTCGGGTGGTGTACCAGCAGCACCACCACCCGTTAGGCAGAGGATGCCACTAGCTGACAGTGCACGCTAGCAGAGCGCGATGCACGAGTTCCAGCAGTAGAGGCCTCTGAGGATACGAGGCGAGACAGATTTCCCAGGCAGCAGTGGACTGGATGGAGGCGGTTGCTAGAGTTCTACGCCTAGCTTGGATACTAGTAGAGCGGATGATGATCTTAGCTTCTGTTGTTTCCAGTGAGTGACCATGAGGTTGGTTCTTATAGTAATGAGGCTTCGGTACGCGAACCGATACCTGGGATAGTACCTACGGGTAGTGCGCCAGCTATGTCACTACCTGTTGGTCAGTAGACACTACCGGCGGTACCGGTAGCAGAGAATCACAGGCTTAGTGCCTTACATATGTTTTAGCACCAGATATCCCTCAAGTTTCGAGGTGAGCCTGACTCGTAGGCGGCTGAGGACTGGCTTGAGGAGGTGGTTGTGAGTTTTCTGGAGCTAATACAGCTTCGACATTACGACATGTCGGAAGCAGAGCACTCATCGTGGCTTACCAATCAATCGTAGTACTCGTTGGTTACGTTGTGATCAGTTCCTTAGACTCGAACTTCTGAGCGAAGTGTGTCTAAGGGAAATCCGAACCATTACTTTTCCTCTATGCATTTCTACCTATGCTAGGATGCTAGAGAGAACCTTTGTGGTTGTGAACGTTAGCAGTGAAAGGTAGGAAACTAGCGCCAGTCTCAGAGACTCGGGCGTGTAAAATGTTTCAGGAGGGCTGGGGAGGAGAGTAGCTGCATTGCGGTCAAGGAGTGTGACCCAGGAACTCTAAGAATGATTCGGGGTACGAATCATGTCTACTACGAGCTGCCATATCTATAGACATAGGAACCGATCATTCAACCCTTCCACGAATCATGTCCCAGACCTAGAGGTTCCGGGTAAGCCGTAGACTTGACCCTCACGTCTGGAGATACCCTTGGGAGGAGACTCGATAATCACACTTACGCCGACGGTGTGATTTGACCTCGAGGCGAGAGTTTCGGTTGGAATCTCTTGGTGGCAGCGTAGAGGCCTTACGACGTTGATCTGGGTATGATTCACAAATCATACCCCGGTTGACTGTTTTAGGCAAACGTCGGAATGGGTTTTCCTTGGTCGGCGAAAAGGAAACCCTGGGCAGCACATGTTAAACTCAGGCATAAGAGGGTGTGGCCGATCACTCTTGAGTTGGTCAACCCTACCCTTGTGGCAGCAGGAGTTTTGAGTTTCAGTTCTAACCTAAAAAGGGAAACCTCTTGAATTCGAGGGGGACGAACACGTTTTTATACGGTCTCAACCCGATGAGGTTTCGGAGATGTGGCCGAGGCGGCAGGTTATCTCCGAAGTTCGATGGGCCTTTCCAGGTCCTCAGCAGGATAGGAGAGGTGGCTTATCGCCTGGCTCTACCACCTCAGTTGCACCGGGTGCACGATGTCTTTCACGTGTCTCAGCTGAGGAGATACGTGCACGACCCGACGCACATCATCGACTTTGGGGAGCTGGACGTGGACGATGGGGCGACTTTTGCGGAGGTCCCAGTGGAGATCGAGGATCGACAGGAGCGGGTCCTACGTGGGCGGTCGATTCCTCTTGTGCGCGTCAGATGGCAGCACGGGAACCTCCAGGAGAGCACTTGGGAGCGGGAGGCTCAGATGCGTGCTCAGTACCCCCATTTGTTCCCCTAGTTTTTGATGTATCTTTACGGGGACGTAAAGCCCTGAGGTGGGAGTAATGTAAAGACCCGCAAATTTCAAGGAAATTTTTTTTTTCTTAATTTTCTTTGGAATTTTACAAGAGCGCAGCTTCAGACGGCACCTGATTCCGAGGCCCGGTGTGCCCGAAATCAATTTCCGAAGTTTGGCTCAGGTACGTTCAGTGAACGGACGAGCGGGTTTTTCTATCTTTTGAACCGGTGCCCGGAATCGAATTCTGAGGGCACCGATGAAATCGCAGCGCTGGTATTTGCTTAGAAACGCCTCTTCCGGAGTTGCGTTTGCTCAGACGTGGTTTTTAAATTTTGCGGCTTTAAGTCAGAATAAAATAAAGTTGTGCGACAACTTTATTTTATTTCACTTAAGCTGCTTGGAAGCCACTTGAAGTCACTTAAAGGCGGCTTGAACTGAGTTGAACTGGATAGGATGCTATCCAGAAATATCCTACCCCCTTGGTAGGATATTTGTGAGGTGGGGCCCGCACGAGCCCCACCGTTTCTTTCGCTAAGTAACGCACCCGCGAAAACCCGTCAAAGTAACTGAAAAGTCAACCGACGCGTTTTCTTTAATTTCTTAACAGACCATTTAATTGGGCGGTTTATTTCGTGAATTAAATGGGCTGTTTTATTCGTTGAATTAATTCAACGAATTAAATGGGTCGTTACTTACGCGTTTTGCGTTTGTGGCAAAATAATAAAATAGACAACTTGTCTATTTTGGAGGATTGCTATCGTTGTGCAATTCCTCTGGACCTCCACCCTCCCCGCGAAGAACGCGAAGAACGCGAAGAACGCGAAGAACGCCGGCGACCGGATTTTGACAACGCACACCGTGATCTGCGACGTCAACGAGACTTACCCGCGACGTTCTTCGGCGACGCCTCTTCTTCTGCGGCCGATCCTCGTTCGGCAACTAAGGTGAGAATTGGATCTTTTCTTCTCCCTTTTTAATTTCAATATCAACGGATTTATACTAATTAAATCCGTTTGATCTTGATCCGGAGAGTGGCGACGCGACGCCGGAGATCGCGACGACGCGACGATCCCCCTTCTTCCGCGACGAGCGATTCCGCGACGACCTCTCGTCCGACGACGACGACAAGGTAAGGGTTGTTGGAATTCTTTTTAAAATCCCGTGTTTATTCTTTTGAAATAAAGAACCCGATCACGAAACAATTTCAATTTATTTAAAATTGTTGATTGGTTTCTTTCTTGTTTCTCCCGTTGATTATGACTAACTCGGAGGGTGCGGGTCTAACGAACAAGACCCGGCAACCCTCCGCCGGTCTTCCCTTTTTGTGCGGATTTGGCAGACGACGACGAACCGCGCGGCAGGGGCGATCTGTTGGTCCCGTAGTGAAGGTCGGCCCCCGGGAGGAGCAACGGCGCAGACAGGAAAGGAATCGGGCCACCGGAGCATCGCCGGCGGCCCGCGGAAGGCGGCGGCGGCGCGGGTCGCCGGCGCGGCGGCGCGGCGACCGGAGGCGGCGGCGCCCGGCGCGCCGCCGTGGAGGAAGCCCGCCGCGGCTGAAGCCGCGGCGGCAGCGGCGGCCGGTTCCGCGGCCGCGCGGAACCGGGAACGGACGCGGCGGCCCGGCTGCGTCCGCGTGACAGGCGGCCCCCCGCGGGGCCGCGTTCCACTCGAGCCGCGGGTCAAACCCGCGGCGCCTCCTTGGGCCGCCCGGCCGAAGCCGAGCCGGCCGGTCCGGTCGGCCGGGCCGCGCCCAGGCCGGACCGGACCCGGCCGACCCGGTTCGGGCCGGCCCGGGGCGGCCGACCCAAGGGGGGGGGGGGGGGGGGGTTCGGGCCGGGTCGCCCCGGGCCCAGAACCCCCGTTTCGGGCCTTCTTCGGTCTTTCGCCCATATCTTGGGCCAGGGACCTCCGATTGACGAACCGTCAGCGGCTACGCGATCCTTGGATCGAGACGGTCGTTTCGGTATATTACACTCAAGGTTTCGGAAGACTTTGGGTTCGGCCGGGTTGGTTCGTACACGAAACCAACCGGGCCCTCGGAGCGGAAACGCTCATAACTTGAGCTACGGACGTCCGATCGACGTACCGTCAGCTGTGGTAGTTTCCTCTAAGTGAGACGGAACTTTTGGAATACTCCGCCCGAGGATCGGACACAGGCGGAGTACGGTCGGGTTGGTTTTGCCCTAAAAACCAACCGGGCCCCTGGGACGAAAATGCCAATAACTCTCAGACCGGGCGTCCGATTGACGCGCCGCCTGTTGCGTTGAGATCCTGTTGTCGATACGGAACTTTTGGGTACATCAACTTCGGACTACGTGTCAGTTGATGTATCAGCCTCTCGGCTCGTGGAGCGGACCCTCCTAACGAGCTCGCTATGTGCGGGAACCCTAGTGCTGGCTGTGACTTCGACGACAGAGCAGAGATCCTCCGTGGACTGCGACGACGGCAGAGCAGAGATCCTCCGTGGACTGCGTCGACTACTGCACTCAGCGATCCTACGTGGAACAGTGCTACCGAACCTGTGTGAGCTGAATCTTCTTTTTTACCTTGAGCGGTGGAGCGCTTGGGTGTAGCGGCGGACCCGTGGTACTTGACAGTGGTGGTGCACTTGGATGCAGCAACAGACCCTTGGCGGTGGAGCACTTGGTTGTAGCGGCAGACCCGCGATACTCTACGGAGTGTGTGCGCTTGGTTGTAGCGACAGACCCGCGACGGTGGAGACGTGCGTGCGGAGTACGGAGACCGTGTAGATGACTGAGACCTGACGACTGCTTGACCGACTCGACTTAGAGTGAGTCGACTAGCCCAGTGGACGGAGCGCCCAGTAGTTGGCAGCAGACCCACGGCGGACGGAGCGCCTGGTAGTTGGCGGCAAACCCGCGATACTCGACAGGAGGAGTACCTCAGTAGGCTATCTGGGTGAGCGCCCGGTATTTGGCAGCAGACCCTCAGCGGACGGAGCGCCCGGTAGTTGGAAGCAGACCCGCGGTACTCGACAGGAAGAGTACTTCAGCAGTCTTAGGTTAGTGAGCAGTACCTCGGAGTCGTGACAGGACCACTGTACACTTCAGAGATGGGGCTCTTCAACATTTACGGTTTCGATAATGAAAATCCTGGTTGAGCTGAATCTTATGTTACTCTCCTTTGTGGATTGTGTTGAACTATCCTATGTGGATTTACTGTTTACTCTCCTTTGTGGATTGTGTTGAACTATCCTATGTGGATTTACTGTTTACTCTCCTTTGTGGATTGTGTTGAACTATCCTATGTGGATTTACTGTTACTCTCCTTGTGGATTTGAGTCTTGCTTCCTTTGTGGATTGAGTTGTTCTTGAGCTCGTGAGCAGAGCTAGAATTGGGGACTTAGGTATATGTATGGGCATATACCTAAGTCGAGTCAGATGTTACTTCGTGATTGCATCTTTCTTTTGTGCTATATCCTTTGTGGATTTCGGGAGACCTTCGGGGGTCTCGGGGTCCTTACTGAGTAGTTGTACTCACCCCTGCACGGGCTATGCCCGCACCTTGTTGTGTTGGTTGCAGACGACGGACAACGCTGATCACGGTTGGGGCGTGGAGCAGGACGGTACCTGGAGGTGGACCACTGGGCGGGACGTGCTCGGAGCGGACGTGGGACCCGAGGAGCCTGGAGGCTATCTGTACCCACCCTTCAGGTGGGATTGCCAGTGGACGACACGAGGCCGCCGTCTTTTCTACAGTTACTGTACTTTACTTTTCAGTTGTACTTTACAATTGGTCTTGTATTTCCGGCCCCCTTTACTTTTCTGCACTTTACTTTCCGCTTGCTGACTCTGTGTGGTTGTTACTTACAAAGGCAATGCCTTCCCTGTTTACTGGGATTTTACGCCTTGGTGCTAGTCGCCAGCCCCTGGCCTATGGAAGGCGGGCTTGGGGTAGTCACGGCACGGGCCCCGAGGACGGGTCGTGACACTTTATAAGTTCATTGAACATTAAAACATGGTGATGAATAAGTGATTATAATTTCAATGATGGCCACAAGTGAGCCTAGGTTCAAATACCTAGTAACATCTTTGTATATTAAGATGTGGAAACCATTACACAAGTAGTTATATATGGTTTTTAGTAGAAAAATAAAACATAAATCTGGGGATACCCTTTTTGAGGAGGTAGATGAGATAATTATATTGTTTAGAATGTTATATATATTGATTTTGTCTACATAGTTTAAGATAATGCAGCTAAGAACCAATGGTTGGTGTAGTTTATCATACAATAATGAATATGTTGACCACATTTTTTAATGTCATATAGTGAAGAAAAAGGTGGGGAAATTAAATTCATTATTCTTATATTGATAGGGTGAATGATACTTTATGGTAATATATCATGATCTATGGGGGTTAGATGGTCTACTAAGAATGAGAATGGAAAAAATAATGTGAATGGATGCACATGTGGGCCTAATAGGACCACCTCTCGAATCTTTCATACCATTAAGAGGATCATGATATATTTAATGTTTATGATTCATGGACCTATGGGGTTTTTAGTTTTAAATCTTGATTCTAGTATGTTAAATTTCTAATTGGGAACATAACATGACTCAATCGTTTTATGAAATACACAAAAACTACTAAGTCTATGTGATACATGATAATAGTAGGAAACGATTTGTAGAGGTAGGATACCAATGTAACATGGGGGTAGACAATATGGGTAATTTTTGGCTATCCGAGGATGGTTTCCATGAGATTTTTATTCTCTGTCAATGTGTGTGAATGTATAAAGGGGTTAGGTTGAGGGTGCGAAGTTCCAACCAAGAAAAGGTTGGTGAAAATGAATTGAATTCAGAGTTATTGGAATTGAATTAGGTGAATAATTAGTAAATTGAGTATTAATACCAACCATTTTCAATCATATATGTTTTATTACCTCATTTTCATGAAATGGGAAAAAATTAGATTGATTGATTACCTTCATGGGATATGGTATTTGTCACTTATATATGTGGAATCTTCCATAGCGTGCAAAATTTTGGGTAGGTGAGCATATATTGGTAATGTTTCATCACAATAAGGGAGAATAGTTATACCTAGTGGGTTGTAAAGATTCAAATAAAGGGGATTCAATGTGTGGACATAATCATATGGGTTGTTTGGGTAGAGTTCAACTCACTATGTTGTTAAAGTACATGAATGTGAGAAAATTAATGGGGTGTATTAGTATGTGAGTTTAACCTATCCCAAAATAGGGTTTCCCCATGAGGTTTTCACCGCAATGTTGGACAATGAAATGAAAAACAAAGGAAGGGTCATGGTAATTGAGAAAATATGGGGGTCCTAATGTCGGTGTCAATATTTGGTCTTAGAATATGACATCTTGGTTTCCCTATATATCTCTTGATGAGAATCATGTGACATATAGTCAAATGTGGTGGGAAAATAAAATTCTAGCACAATATGATGGGCTTCCCTTTTGAGTACGTGAAATAACCCGATTTTGTTTACAAAATGATGATATTGAAAACACGGGAATGTGGATATCATATAGATCTCCTTTTTTCTTTTGGTATTGTAGACATTTTGAGGATGGTAGTAATATCTTGGCTTTTTTATGTCATCCAAATGCTAATTGATTTGTGGTGAATTCTGGAAGAAAGTCCTCATGTTTGTAGCTTCTACTAGATATATACTAGACATTCATGAGAATACAAGTTTGGGACATTGTGGAACACACATATTTATGGAACCCATCAGTAATATAATAAGAATAAGTGTCTTATTGGTCTTTTGGGTGTGCAATTTGGCAAGGATAAAACTGAAATTTTTGTTTATTTTTTTTCAATTCCTACTATTTTATTATGTTTAAACAAATTCAATTTAATTTAGTTTAGAAGCTCTAGGTTATTGATATTGGATCACTCCCCCTTTATATTAATGTTTTTTCACAGTAGTTATAATCTAGGATATTCTATTAGTGTAATATGGAATATAAATAATTTCAAATATATTTTATTCTTTTCATATCTGTTGAATTTATTCCCTATGATGATAGATTGTTGGAATTAACATGGACTTGAAAAATTGAATTTGTTTCTATGGGATGTAAGCTTACTAAGATCCAATCGCTTCCCCACCCATCACTATTCTAGATGGAATAAAATTTTTCATCATTCTCATGGTAGTTGTAGAAATCCTATCTTCTATCCCAAGAAAATAATTGTGAATTTTTGAAACTCCATTTGATTTAAAAATTGAATTGTTTTCTAAAATCCATGAGAGGTTACATGACAATTATTTGATATAATTTTTTTTTTAAAAATTGAATTTAATTAAAAACTAATTTTTAATGTTAAAATAGGATTTTATGGAATATGAAAAAGATAAATTTGAATCATAAATGGATTTCAAATAATGTTATTTGTCTTTCAGTAGTACATTTGATTCTGAAATTACATATTTATAATTAATAAAAAGACATCTTATTTTTAATTAATTGAAAAAAAGTTCTAAAATATATTCTATCACAATTTTTTCTTTAAATGAATGTGTATAGACTCCAAAACTTTCTTCACCATAGCACTGATACCAATTGTATTTCCCTAAACCCACATAATAGAGTGCAATAATAAAATATTCTATGTATTTTTTGGTTTTATAATACAGATTAAAGAACAATAAACGACACATAAACAATCCTTTCAACTTATAAGGAATCCTATGAATTTTCATAAAACATTAAATGGAAAAAATTGATCAGTAATGATTATTAAAATATAAAAATAAATTGTTTTTCCATAAATACTTAAATTTTTTTACATTGAACATAAACATAGTAACATTACAAATAAAAACCAGTGGTTAGCATAAAATCATAAAAAGTATAAATAAAAGATACTACTAACATGGGGAAATACATACTTATGATTGTAACCCTCATGGATACATTATGATTTGTAATTTTCTTAGATACCTTACTATATGACCATCACTACTCCCTTATAACTTACCCCTCACAGCTACCTTATGGTGTAAACATCGTAGTTACACTTGAAGTAACCATACAACTGACCTCCAAAATACGTATAACCAATGCATTGAAGGTAGATATAGGTCCCACTATTCTCAAAAAACTACCCAATAACCATAACATAATAATAATAGATGAATACATGCATAAAATCATTCATTTCGAGTATTCTAAAAATAGAAATTTAAAAATGAATATTTACTGAAGTGTCCCTTACTATCATTGAATAAATATTAAATAAAACGAAACTAATATTTAAACTCATTTTAAATAAACATTATAAAAAATAATATAATCAATATTAAATTCACAAATAATCATATTACCACAAAATTACGGATGTATAAGGTTAACCCAAATAATGGATATCTGGTTAAGAATTTGCATACATCATGTTTTTCTTACTTGATATATGATTAATTTTTTTTATAATAGTTAAAATAGTCTTATTAATATCATATATATAAATATTAATGTTTATAACACCTTATTTGATCATTTGATAACATCATTCGACCCATAAATTCATAATATCTTGTTATATCCATTGTTTCAGGTGCATCCTTTCTGTGATTTTCATGGATGGTTCATAAAGAATTTCCTTGTTAAATGGAAACAAAAAAAAGTGTAATGAAATGTTATTAAAATGGTTTTATAAATTTTAATGATACCATAAATCATTTTTTTCATATATTATGATGAATCATTACATATATCATTAATGATATTCATTTAGATCATTTTCACGGTCATCAAAAATAATGAACTAGTTTCATTTTATAATTTAATATCATGAATATAAGTTATTTCAAGTACATAAAAGAGGTAATATCATACACTATAATATATTTTTAAACCATTAAAATAGGTTTATAAATGTATTTTAACAATGTAATGGAAATTGAAAATACATCGTCCACGATGTAAATCAGCACATCTGAAACGATGTTTTTATTTTCCTAGAAAAAGATGAAGGGGATTAGAAGAATGGTGATGAATTTATCCATAAACATGATAAAAATCGATCATATATAAGGTACTAGATATTTAATTCCTCCTGGATAAAGGCATGTGAATAGAGTATAAGAAAATAATATAATTAAAATGAACACAGTAATAAAATGAAAGGGGATTTTTACCTCTTGATCAGTTATCCATGAGATCCTCCATAAGTAATTTGGTTTCATCCTTTTGGCGAGACCTTTTTATTTACAAGGGGAATATCCATGTTAAATTTATTGGGAATAATTTTGGAAATTCTCTAACATTGATAGGTTTTATAGGAAGAGAGTGTTTATGAATGTATTTGTAGTGGAATAGAAGAGGGGTTTTCCAATATTTTAATCATTAGTTTAATAATTATTCTCAATATTATGAATAGTTTGAATTTTTGTGACTAATAATTATAAATAGAGAGTTTTAGTATGAACCAAGGGTTTTTACATTAGCAATGATTCTAGGAATAGTCTTTTTAACAAGTAATGTATATAGATAGTATATGAGATTATTTTACTATTAATAAAAAAATTAAATATTTCAGAAAAATACAAAAAATTCACCATATCCATTTTTAGATGTGTTGAATTAAAAATTAACTACCTTTTATAAAAATAGTAATTTAATACTATTAATTTATATTATAAATAATATCATAATTTATTTAGAAAATAAAAATTTTAAAAATATAACACATTTTATAACACCATGAAATATAAATCAAGGTCTCATAAAATTATTTTATAAAAATAAGGAAATAAAATAATAATTTATGATTAAAAATTATGAAAATACATTTTGAATAAAATTATTCATAAAATATTAAGGAAATATTTATTACATACAAAAATACAAATACTTATACTATTTCCATAGTGTCACAAATAAGATGCCCAAATATTTTTTATATATTATAAGGTGAGTTTTCTAATAATTTATATGGTTTAATATTCATAAAGGTCGTATTAATTTTCATTAGGGTAGTATATTATTCATCATTGTATGTTAATATTCACCAAAATTATGTTTCTTCTATCATAATCCAAATAACATACTGATCGAAACCTGTATATACATTTTCCAAAATTCGAAACATTGAAGTGTAAAAATTATATTTTATGGTTAGGTTATAAAGGTCACATAATATTTGTAGTTTATTTAATAACATTGTGTTTAATTTTAATAAATATAGGGAGGTTACATTGGCAAAGGTTTGTTGGATGCACTATCTGATAGGATATCATCACTACAAAATTATGAATAATGAAATAGAAAGTATTCCTAGGGATCAATATTCATTTCCTCCTAAATCTCATAATCTTATTCAATGGTAAAACTCCTATAAACCCTTATTCCCCAACATTGAACTCCTGATAATTCCACCAATTTTTAGTTTAAATTTTATGTCAACATTTTCCCACCCTTAGGTGTTATTGTATGTTTATAACTTTGTCATCAATTTATTTTTGTTTATCATGTCCCAATTTCATCGGTTCTCTACCTTTATCCCAAACCATTAGATTTCTATAATTCTTTCTATAGATATATTCATATGCATCCATTTGAATTATCGTATGAAATCTATTTTATTATGAAAACCTGACTCTAGGAATGTATTGATCCTAACCTCCACTGAAATCCATAGAATAAGATCATATAAATACATTTATGGTCGGAGTTGTTTTCAAAGAATGACCATCTGTATGATGATGAAAATATTTACTGATTCATAACACTGTATCTAGAACATGTTGCAGACATCATATGAACATTAAGGCAATCCTTGTATATGGATTAGATATAATAAAATATGAAACTTCATTCAACCATACCACATACTTAATGTAAATCTAATATAGATGATTCAAAGAGAAGAATTCTATAATGGATATAATTTCTATTGATATCATAAGGAAATCATGTACATACCAAATAAAATTATGTATCTATAAATTTTGAAGAGACTAATGAAAAAAATCCATGATGATAATATTCAATTTTCTATCTGGTATTGGTAATGGTTATAATATACCTTTATATATTGGTCCGAAAGAGTTATATTTTAGATATAAAAACCACATAGATACAAACATAAAAATATCACTCATCCTATTTCCCACAATAAATTCTCATCCAGACATTTATACATCATCATAATTCAAGGAGGAATATATAATAAGGAACATAGAGAATCATCCGATAACTAATTCGTTAATTCTTGTATGGATGGAACACATACACAATGTATGATTATTATGATTATATCATGATTAAGTCTAACCATATGAATGTTTCTGTTCTTCTTATATAGATTCACATATTACATTTGATGCTCATGAATTTTCAACTAGATAGACGGTTCAACACTCATTTGATAATAATATCATTTTTTTCCTTACTTCACAGTTTCAAGATACATATTTTTAAAATCCATAAATATTTGATATTTTGTGATCCTAATCATTGATAAGAATGTATGATCATTTTTCATCAAATAATTAATCAAATTATTCACAATCCAAGGGGGGTAATATATTGAGAAGCATAATATTTTAAAAGTTACAACTGTCATATCTAGATATATTCATCTCCTTCTATGTGAATATATAATTTTGACTTTTATGGTCATTATATATGTCACACCATTATCTATGAATATAATTTGTCTATATATTTAATTCAAAAATTACAATATATAACCCCAAATCATGAGTTGGGAAATTTTGATCAAGAATGATCAATTTTCTCATGAAATATGCTATTAGCAAATAATTCTACATGTGAATGATTCCCTTTCCCTTCATAGATGAATCAATATATATTTCAAACCCTTCTCCACTCTCGGTTAATAAAATCAAAGGTACGATGACTAATATTCTATTAAGTACATTGAATTTATCCTCACATGCATCTATTCAAAGGAACTCTCATTAAATCTATGTTTACATTGTGATGTGTTTGGATATCCATGAGAAAATTTTCACAACGAATATATAATATTCATAAAAGCTATGAAAATTAGGGATCTCAGTCAGAGTGTTTTGTCTTAGCCAATTTTCAATGAATTCTATATTTGATGGATACATAGATATACCCTCTCTTGATATTACATTACTCAAAAATGAATCATTTTTTAGCTTGAATGCACACATGATAAAATTTTATTGAAAAATTATATTCCTCAAGGAGATCAATAAAATTATCTTTTGATCACCATGCTCTTCCTTGAGCTTTTAATATATAAGAATTTCATATATAAATATTACTGTAATGTGAACAAGGTAATATATTAAATAATTATTAATTAAATACATGAATATAATATAGAATAGTAAGGCCAAATAGAATCACTATATATTATTAGTTTCCACAACTTTTACGGAATTTCTTATTAGGTATATCCTACTTCTATACTTATAATTGGTGATATCCAAAAATAAGGTAAACATTGGAAAAGTATTGAGTCCCTCATTATTGATCAAACTATTCATAAATATCGGATTGAATATATATTTTTTATTTATTTTGATCTTGTTTAGATCCTTATAATCAATATATACTCACATCGATTAGTCTTTCTTCTTAAATAAATTGGTTCACCCAATGGTGGAACATTTTGTGGAATGAATCCATTTTCATGATTCTCTTAGTATTTCTTCTTCAATTCAGGCAACTCGATCAAGGACATTATAAAGATAGTCATTGAAATGGGCGTAACACTAGTTGTATGATTTATTGAAAACATATCATTATGACATGGTGGATGACTAGGAAAACATTCAAGAATGAAATTTAAAAAATTCTCACAATATGATTGTCTTTGATGTTGATTTTATCTCCAACCAACTGAGACAAACACCCCATTTGAATTGGAATAATGAAACATAAAATTGATTTTATTTCCATTAGGAGATAATTTTTATCTTCACACTAAGAGATTATCAGTGGTTGGTTCATTGTATGAATAATTATTTCTGTAAAATTAAGATTTATGTTTTATTTATATAAATATGAAAATACATGCCAAATAATTCATCAAATTCAACATGAGGGAGGATACAAATATTCTTTGGAATCACATTTACGCAAAACTAAACAAGAGGAGAATCATAGATGAAAGATGTCATAGTAGTGACATTAAAGGGATTAAATACTAATTAATCATCTAATTATTATTTAATATTTAAATAAAGCTAAAAAATTATTTATTTAAGGAGGATTTTATAGATCTAGTGTTAATTTAGAAATTAATATTTTGATGGTGGTTGATATGTGTACCTTTCGACAAATAGTTATTGCAACCCGCATCCAAAAATGTTATCACATAAAATTTTCATTTAGTTCTAGGAATAAACGTTTACTAACATTGATAGACATCATTATACTTTTTTTAAGGACTAATAATTCCCATTCTCATTAAATTTTAAATATTAGAGGGTGGGTGGTTCATTTTAGGGATGTTTCTCTATATTTATATCAACAACAATCTTCTTCCAATAACCTCAACATTAACCCACTGAATGTCCTTTCATTTTATATATAACTCATTTAAAAGCACAATTATAAACATTTCCACCATGTTTCATTATACCATATGAGAATGTTGAAAGAAAATATTTTTCTACTCCATTAATGTGGTTCACCATCCAAATGATATACAATAAATGTGATTTATTCATGATTAAAACATTAGAGTATGGAAAATATATTTTCAATGGTACTGATCCATTACATGAAAACAATTTCATTAACGTAACCACTATAATAAGGTGTATGTTGCGGCATGAAAGAGTTAATAGAAACATGATTACCTCTATTCCACATTTGGATGTTAGATATAATTAATAGATTAAAAACTTTTGTGATGATGAATAATATAATTTTCCTTCCATATCCTAAATTTCTTTTTTTCTCATTAATAAAATCATTTCCCTGTCCATCACATTCAGTATTAACAGGATTCTCTTATTTTCTAACCACTGACTAAAACCAAAAGGAACTGTCTCATCAACAGTAATCATAGTACGTATAAAAATAATCATGAAGAATAATTTATAGGATATATATATCATGAAACATTCTTTTCATTATTTAACACCATATTAGTTTCATACGTAATTCATGTATATAATATATGAATACCCTTTACGATGGTTAATAATGATTTTGTAAATTTCCAAAAAATATCCTCGTGGAGTGCAACCTAGGATTATAACAAGGACTATTGTTGTTCACTAAGAGATAATGAATCCAATTCCAAATTATATGTTTTCAGAGTTATTACCCCATGGTATTAGGGATTCAGAGACACATCCACATGTTATTTCAAGATAGGGATGTGATTTCATATAAACCACTTTCTCTATCATTCACCAAAACTCCAGAACAATTTTTATACATTTATTTATCAATATTTCTATCACTAAAGTAATCTCATCCTATTTTTAAATGGTTGACTAAAATATTCTATAATACCAACTATAGTGACACATATATTCCATACATAGATACCAAATCACAATAGAATAATATTCATTTCATAACATAATGATCAATTTATTATTCATATAAGTCTAGAATCATTAGAAACCTAGACACATTAGTAACATGTTCCTAAGATATCTACATAATCTACAATTATGATACTAATAACATGAACCATTTGTAGATATATCATTCATGATAAATTTCATTATGACATATGAAAAGAAAAAAAATAAAATGTCTGAGACCAAGTTATTAGAATGGTTAATTAGGGGAAATATCAAGATAAAAATTTCATAAGGGTTTGTGAAAATGGGAGTAATATTTTGAAACCCATACCAAGAATATTAGATATCATAAACTTGATTCATTGAATAATTCATTATTTGTTCATAATAATTGAATCATCAATCAATCAAATAGAAAAAATCATGAGAGTATAATAGTGTAATAAGGCATTGAGTTGTGTTATGCACATAAAAATATTGAATATAATGTCAAGGAGTCCTAACAAGATAGTCATAACATATTAAGCTTCAGTTAATCACTTTTGTACTTATAATGGGATTGTGATAACCTATAATTCACTATCCTTTATTATTTGGATTACTACTGATATACCCTTTTATTGGGGATTGGGGTAATATTATCTGGTACATTCATTAGGGTTTGAGATAACCTATCATGTAACATATTTGAAAACATAGAATAGTAATCCTTAAAGTATGACATAAAAAGATACATAATTTTAATCCCACACTCCAAAAATTGAAAGCCCCTCATATGTGTTCCAAAAATTTATTTACCACCTCATTCTCATAAAAATGAAATGGGTTTCATAATTATTTCATCATAGCATAACGTTTGCGGATGAAAAAAGTTTCATAATAATATAATCCTAGTATAATGTTAGTTAATCAAATGGGTTCCATAAATATTTTTCAAAAATATTATTAACCATACATAGTAAATATATGGATGGTTAAATATAATTATATCCCTAGTGAATATTTTGATATATCAAATTATTTCATGAGAGATGGAAAATTATTTTAAAATATTACATGGAACATTTCATGATTAAATTATACTCTTACTCTAAAATAACTTATTGAAGTATTTAAATTTTACAAATATTTATTAAAACATTTTAATTAAAACAAATCATGTAAACATATAATGTAATTTTCAAAAAATTTATATTTCAAGATTATGGATTATTTTTATGTTTATGCACATTAAAACTAATATACCTTTCACATTTTTAGTAAAAAATTGAAAATATGCTTGTTTTAAATTTTTTAATAAGAATCCATATAAATTTTTTTAGAAAAGTTCAATAAAGGGAAAAAATTATTTAAAAATTTATATTGGAATATTAATAACAATTATTAAAACCTTTTTAGAAAAAAATTGTTATGGAAAAAATATTTTCAAATTACGAGATAAAGAATGTATGTTTTCCTTAAAAAATTAATTTGGAATATTTTGCACATAATGAGAGGATTGTGAAATGAAAACATGTAATTTATATAAACAAACAACAAAGAATATATTTAAAGAGTTTAATGTGATATTGATCGTAATATTTTATTAGTTAAAGCATAATCACAAACAATCCCAATAAATAATGATATTTTACCATAAAATCCTGAACATATTTCTATCTTTTGAAACATAATCCCAATGATTGAAATATATTTATATAAATATTTATATCCTATAAAAATTATGATAATAATAAAAAATTCATTCATTATTGGTATATAATCCACATAAAATAATCCAATGCTGAATATGGAATGTGTCTCAATGCAACAAAAGTGAGATGAAAATAACTCACCTCAAGTATCAACATTCAAAAAACAAATTAAATAATCAAGTATAATATATTTAGATATGTTTTAAATTTATTATTGAACCATAATAATATGTATCAAGCTATATATATTATCATATAATCGTTCACAACACTTTTATTAACAATTCTTTATTAAAATCACTATTCTGGGTAATCATTGCTATGTTTTTCATATAAGTTTTGGTTATTTTGTTTTAGTCATTGGTATTTTATTAATGTTTCATCATCTATAGAATTTAATCATAATATAAATATCATATATTTTTTATTTATAAATATTTATGTTTATCTATAAAAGCTAGTGATATTATAATGAATTACACCATTCATGGAGATGGTATGTGATATCCATGTATGAACATTGTGTCTATTATCTAGATAGATGGAAAAAAATAAATTAAAAAATAAATTTATTATTCTATAATAATGTTTATATAATATATATAATATATATTTCCTTTAAATATATACTTATTACCAGACATTTCAAAATTAAATGGAAAATGTTTTACATTACATTATGGAGGTGGGAGTCCACATGTATTTCCGGGCTACATTATTATTTTAAAAAAACATTTATGGTAAGAAGGTAGATTCAATATTATAATTATATAAGTAAAATTCTGAAATAAATAATATATATATACTTTAAAACTATAATTTAATCTATCAGTGAGAGTGGATGACCAGAAATGAATAAATTGGTTCGTGAGTTGGTAGTCTATTGTATATATGATTAGTAGTTTTGTTTCCCAATAGGTATATCATAGATGTTTTTGGTTAGGATGATTAGACTAGGGGGTTAGGTGTAATTTAAATTGTTTTTATAGGAGAACCTCACACTTTTTAGGGTCATGCTACCTGGTTAAATGTAAGTGAAATGGAAAACCCAATTATTGTAGATCAAACATAACATGAATTACAGTTCCATGAAGACCAAGGAGTCTCATTGTATGAATAATTAATTTCATGAATGAGAGGTTAACATAGTTTAATATCATTATTCATGGACTCATTCATAGTGTTTATGGTCATGATTCTTGGACCATTGTATATAGTTCAAGGTCATGATTCTGGGAACAATGCATATAATTTAAGGTCATTATATTTAGACCAATTCATACAGTCTATGTTCACAATGCTTGGAATATGAGTAATATTGCATATGAATCATTAAAATGAGGAAACAAATTTTAAATTGAGGGACCAATATTTTAATAAATTGTCACTAGAGGGGATGCATAATTTTAAAAGTATTCTTCTAAGACTATTATGGTCTCCATTCACATAAATATTATTTTACTAAATCATGTGAGGATGTAATCCACTAAAACCTCTAATACCATGTGACACAAACTCAGTGTGATAACAAGGAGTTGAATAATATCACCTATATGAAATAAGAGAATAGTAATATGGTATATGTTTTTTTGTATTAAAAGACACATCAACCATTTGATGTATCTCAACTAATCAGATGATGGTTAGGGAGAAACCCCACAATGTTAATTTAGTTTATCAAAGTCTATGAATGCATAAAGGGGTAATTAAAATGGATTTGGATTCTACACATAAACTTTGTAATTATATGATATAAATCATAACAAATATGTATTAAAACAACATTTTTTGGTGGTAGGGGGATGTGGTGTGACAGGTGAGTTGAGGATGGCTGTTGAAAATATTCTAAATGGAGGTTCCACTACCAAACCTCCAAATATACTTGAAAAAAATAGATTGACCAATTACTCTTTGAAAATATGATAACCAACATTTTAATCAAAATTACATTGATGTGTTTGGATCTCATACGAGGAAACCCTATTTAGATAATTCAATAACATCATAGATGAGTTCAGTTATATGTGGATTATAATGGGATCCATATTTATGAAGGACCAATGTGTGAGGGTGAAATAAATGGAATACCATGCGGATTTCAACACTCTGACTGTCATGCAACCATGAATTTGATTCCACTGAAGTATAATATTGGGATATGAATGTTTCAAATATAGTTTTCATGGGAGAATAGTTTAGTTTGTTTAGGTAATGAAAGGAACCCTTAATAAGGTCATTGAACATTAAAACAAGGCGATGGATATGTTATTATAATGTCAATGATGGCTATGAGTGAGCCTAGGTTCAAATACCTGGTAACACATTTGTATATTATGATGTGGAAACAATTACACAAGTTGTTATATATGGTTTTTTGTAAAAAAATAAAACATAAAATTGGGGATACCCTTTTTGAGGAGGTAGATGAGATAATTCTATTGTTCATAAGGTTATATATATTGATTTTGTCTACATAGTTTAAGATAATGTGGCTAAGAACCAATGGTTGGTGTAGTTTATCATACTAGAATGAATATGTTCACCACATTTTTTAATGTCACAAAGTGAATAAAAATGTGGGGAAATTAAATTCATGATTATTCTATTGATAGGGTGAATGATACATTATGGTCATATATCATGATCTATGGGGGTTAGATGGTCTAATAATAATGAGAATGGAAAACATAATGTTAATGGATGCACATGTGGGCCTAATAGGACCACCTCTCGAATTTTTCATACCATGAAGAGGATCATGATATATTTTATGTTTAAGATTCATGGAAATATGGGGTGTGTAGTTTTAAATCATGATTCTAGGATGTTAAATTCCTAATTGGGAACATAACATGACTCAATTGTGTTATGAAATACACTAAAACTACTAAGTCTATGTGATACATGATAACAGTAGGAAACGATTTGTAGAAGTAGGATACCAATGTAACATGGGGGTAGATAATATGGGTAATTTTAGGCTATCCTGGGATGGTTTCTATGAGATTTTCATTCTCTGTCAATGTGTGTTAATGTATAAAGGGGTTAGGTTGAGGGTGCAAAGTTCCAACCAAGAAAATGTTGGTGAAAATGAATTGAATTTAGACTTATTGGAATTGAATCAGGTGAATAATTAATAAATTGAGGATTAATACCAACCATTTTCAATCATACATGTTTTATTACCTCATTTTCATGAAGTGGGAAAAAATTAGATTGATTTATTACCTTCATGGGATATGGTATTTTTCACTTATATATGTGGAATCTTCCATAGCGTGCACACTTTTTGGTAGGTGAGCATACATTGGTAATGTGTCATCACAATAAGGTAGAATAGATATACCTAGTGTGTTGTAAAGATTCAAATAAAGGGGTCTCAATGTGTGGACACAATCATATGGGTTGTTTGGGTAGAGTTCAACACACTATGTGGTTCAAGTACATGAATATGAGAAAATTAATGGGGTGTATTAGTATGCGAGTTTAACCTATCCCAAAATGGGGTTTCCCCTTGAGGTTTTCAATGCAATGTAGGATAACGAAATGAAAAACAAAGGAAGGGTCTTGGTAATTGAGAAAATATTGGGGTCCTAATGTCAGTGTCAATATTTTTTCTTAGAATAAGACATCCCAGTTTACCTATATATCTCATGATGATAATCATGTGACATATAGTCAAATATGGTGGGAAAATAAAATTCTAGCACAATATGATGGGATTCCCTTTTGAGTACGTGAAATAACCCGATTGTGTTTTTTTAGATTTCATATAGAATGATGATATTGAAAAACCGGGACTGTAGATCTCATATAGATCCCCTTTTTGATTTTGGTATTGTATACATTTCGAGGTTGGTAGTAATATCTTGGCTTTTTTGTGTCATCCAAATGCTAATTGATTTGTGGTGCATGCTGGAAGAAAGTCCTCATATTTGTAGGTTCTACTAGATATATACTAGACATTCATGAGCCTACATGTTTGGGACATTGTGGAACACATATATTTATGGAACCCATCAGTCATCTAATAAGAATAAGTTTCTTATTGATCTTTTGGGTGTGAAAAATTTCAAGGATAAAAATGAAATTTTAGTTGATTTTTTTTCAATTCCTATTATTCTATTATGTTTAAACAAATTCAATTCAATTTAGTTTAGAAGCTCTAGGTTATTGATATTGTATGTCCCCCCCTTTATATTAATGGGTTTTCACAGTAGTTATAATCTAGGATATTCTATCAGTGTAATCTAGAATGTAAATAATTTCAAATATATTTTATTCTTTTCACATCCTTGGATTTTATTCCCTATGATGATAGATTGCTGGAATTAACATGGACTTGAAAAACTGAATTTGTTTCTATGGGATGAAAGCTTACCAAGATCCAATCGCTTCCACACCCATCACTATTCTAGATGGAATACAATTATTCATCATTCTCATGGTAGTTTTAGGAATCCTATCATCTATCCCAAGAAAATAATTGTGCATTTTGGAAAATCCATTGTATTTAAAAATTGAATTGTATTTTAAAATAAATGAGAGGTTACATGACCATTATTTGATATAATTTTTTTTAAATTGAATTTAATTAAAAACTAATTTTTTATGTTAAAATAGGATTTGATGGAATATGAAAAAAAATAATTTAAATCAGAAATGGATTTTAAATAATGTTATTTGTCTTTCAGTAGTACATAAAATTTATTAAGAAAATGTATTCCCTTGAATATTATTCATGAAACATGAATTGGTTTCGTGAATGAAACAATAATTTAATATCATGTTGGTAATACCTTCTGGTATTGGGAGAAATATAAGTATGTGTACCCAATTAGGGTTAGCTACTACTGGTGGATGTTCAAATGATCCCATGTAGTACAAGTAGGTATCCATTTGCAGGGATAGGGTTTCATGAGATTTACGAGTCACTTACTCTAGTCAGTGGTCATGTTCATATGAGTCGGGTAAACCCCTGAGTTATGATTATACATTTAGTGATTTTAAGATACATTATGTCAATTATTATTTCATATGCCTATTTTTCACATTATATGTATATTTATTCGTTAAACTTATTCGTTTAATTTTATTAGGAATCATTAATAAATATTATTTCCTATTTATTTGTTTATTTTAAAATATAATTTTTTAGAAAAGAAAACTAAATGATTTTTTTTATATTTGAAATTACTTATTTTGAAAATTTTTTAGACATTTGTTTTTAATAAGAATAAATAGATGAATGGGAATATAAATTGAATACATAATTTTGTGGTATCATACTATGGTTTAATACTCATTCCCTACTTTTTTTATAGCCTTGGTATTGCATGATTCTATTAACTGTAAGTGTATTAGGTGGATCATAGATCTCTTAGATTATCTTTCCTTCCTATGGGTTGGGATAAAGTTGATTTATGGTAATATATATATGGACCCATGGGTTTATTAGGATCAATTTTATTGGTATATGGTTATTCATATTTACCATGTTATTCTGTCATTGGATGTGGCCTTTGTGGGTTTTTATGTCAAAATATTAAATTTATTGGATTCATATTATGGTACAATATTTATTTTTAGGTTATTATTTTTTATTTTTGTTCAAATTATTCTCGGTTTTCAATGTATTATTCAATGATTATTGTCTAAAACACATGGTTATTTGGAATAAATATATGGCCTTGTTCCATGTCATTTTATGAGGAATTATTGGTTGAACTGGGTTTTACAGTTACAATTTTTCATCAAAGGTCCATTTTATCATTAACTCCTCCACTCATGGGTATGATATTTCAACTAAAGGGGATTCAAGAGATTTGAGAAAAATCAAAAACCTAATCTATCTATACCAAAATTAACCCCAAACCAACACCCAATGAACTGAAATATAATGCAAATACATTTCTAGGATTTGGTATAATAAACAGTAGAGTTTTAGTCAATATAAGATTCAAAATTGGCATAACCATTGAAACATCACCCTATTATTTGCCAATGCATTCATGGTAATAATAAATTGGTGAAGTCCTGGATAATATTTAAATAGTACCCTTATAAATCCTTAATTATCCTAATGTAAAACATGTTTCAGGAATCTTTCTAGGAGATCACCACCTCAACATTCTATGGTCCCACTAATAAACGAGTCTTAGATACCACATACCCATTAATTTAACCTCTTGAATAAAAAATAAACACTTTGATAGCTTTCTATAAATCCAATGTTCTCAACGTGTAATGAATAATATATTGAAATGTCTTGCATGATTCTTTGGGTTCATTGATTACATGTGGATATCATTGATAATCACCATGATGAAAAAGTGAAGGTATGGGTGGAATGTCTTATTGAAGAAATCTATAAGCACATACGTTGATTTTGTAAGTCCAAACCGTAATACCAAGTACATATGAAGATCTACCTTATCATTAATTACAACTTTAAAATGTCCTCCTCTTTATCACACAACTAGTGATAACCTAATCATAGAAAACATGGAGAACCATTAACCTCCCAACAACTAATTAAAGAGGTCATAAATCCTTGAACAAAGATACCTACTCTTTAAGTAAACGTTATTAATAATCTAGTACTAATCAATATAGAGTCAAATATCACTATAATATTTAATGGAAAATAAAACATGTCCACCCCATAAGTAATTACACATCATGGTGAAATTATTCTAATTTAAGTTCTTGTTTAGTATTTGTACACATTTTACTCAACTCCATATGATATTGGGCTATTTAAAAAGGCTGGACACCTAGAACGTGTTATGTCTCAAACTCAACATCAATGTAAGTAGAAGACCTATGAATTTATCAGTGAAGATATCATTATAGAGATCAACAGCTTGTGGAAATGAATAGGGGGACACAACTGATCCTACTAGAATATAAAATCGTTCAATTTTTTTTGTAATTGTTCCATGATGTGTCATGAATGGACACATTCTTCCAACTCCAAACTCATACTCACCAGTCACCTCAAAATTTTATTCCTATAATGATTTAAATTATACCTATTTCTAATAGAAGATGGTATTGCCTTTATTACTTGTAATCCATTTAAATTCCATATATCATATTAAATCATGTTATCTATAGAACAATGATGTCATTCATATTTTCATAGAAGGAAATGAATATAAAAAACTCTTGTAATAATTAAATATTGTTAACATTAATTCCAAATAATCTATCATGGGGAAAGAAACCTAGAAGACAACCTAATTGGTTATTCAAGTCTATAATAAATATCTATAGATATAATGAATATGAAGCACTAGTATAAAAAATTTATACATAGTGAAAAAGTGATCAAGAAAATAACCGTAACATTTTATTATTCCTCACCTCCATCTTCCAAACATAGATACACTACACAAAGTCAGTTTTTCATAGCTCCATGACCCTACCCCAGAGGTGCATGACTCATCTCAGTCATCATCTTATAATCCTATTATAGGGAATCATGACTATATCCATTTTTTATTGATTGTGTTTACGTATAAACTCTATTAAAACCTTACCTCAAATATCTAGATCAAAATATCTAGAGATTACCCATGTTTCCTAAAAAGTATACATTCATTTAGGTTCATTGAGTAACCAATGACAATGTCTCACCACACCATAGTGAATAAACAATGGAACTCATATTGAGGGGTTAAATAATCTATGGACTATTATACATATGTACCATAAACCCACTATATGTGATCAATATTTCTATTACTTCTATAAAAGTAGACACTAATGATAGTTGTCGGTGGGCAACCTACATGAGTTCTGAATGGTGGAAGAGGACAAACTGATTGATCGTCCTCTAGGCCCATCTTAATAGTAAATGAATTTGGTAGAACATAAAGTTATATTTTATACAGAAACTCTTCTCTATCCATATAATATCCTGATAAATACCAATATCAAACTTATTATCATTATATAACTTGTTTTTTTTCATGTAGATGAAAAAATGTAGTTCATTAAAATCAACAGAGTATAATTAAACTGTAATTGATCCCAACAAAATATATATAAATTTGATTGAATGGTCTATCATCTGCATGTCATGAAATAATTCCTCAATGAAATTGTTATTTAAGGACTCCAATTAAGGTCCATGATGTTTTCCCATTTGACTTAATGCAACCCCCATCACCTCATTGGTTCATGAAGTATGAAAGCATCTAACATGACACATCAATCCATTTGTGTCTTGATTGAGTTGAATATCCCCTCAATGAATCATAAATAGTCTTTGAAATACTATGGTTCTATAATTTACTAAAATGTTGGAATATATTGGAGTTACATGACATGAACATATTGAACCATGTCCCACTGTACTCCACTTCCATAGCTATGTATCATTAAAAGGACTATAAGATGACGTGGCTCTAATGACTGAACCGATTGAGAATGCTGGGAAGTATTATCTATTGTATCCTCCTTAATGTCTTAATGTTTATGTTGTGTATCATCTCCTGTGATATATTTCAAGCAAATATGATATTAATTTTTTATGAAATACCAAATGAACCTTTAATCACTTGAATTTGTAACGACAGATCATAAATAGTTTGTGGGATCTAAGAACGGTTCTCCTAGTTCGATACCCATAAGAAAATGTATATCCCTCCATAAAATGACCATGATTATCCATACCTACATAGTAGTCTCAATATATATATATATATATATATATATAACGTAATGAAATTCTCATGTTCAACTAAAAATTGATAATATATATATATATATATATATATATCTTATTACCATTGAATATAGTTATATCCTGAATAGATAGAACAAACCAAGGAATTAAATTAATTATCTACTATGAAATAATATATGAATATATATATAATGTGATTATATATTCATAATCTGGATGAACAAATGCACTAAAATCAATTTAAATTGTAACTACAATGTCGTCGATGGTAACTCAATGGTTCATTTAACTAAAGCTATCATAGAATGATGAGTCCTCACTACCTAAGTTCTACACATCCTATATCATTTTTACAATGTACCAGTTTAGTCAAAAAGAAAATAAATGAATATTAGGAAAAGATGCCATTTTATAATTCCCCAACCCAATCCATTGAGTTTCAGCTAGAGAGAAACAAGAACTCATTTGCTCCTTCCTTTAAAGAAGAGGATACTGACCAGCAACAAAGTCCCAAAAAATGTATTTCAGGAGACTATAACCTTAGTAATAATATCAATACACCACAAATTAAGATAATAATAATTACAATATGAAGTGGTTGAATAAGTATCATAATGTGATAAAAAATGTCACCCTTATCATACAAATAAAAAAATGAACTCTCAAATATGAAATCCAAACAAGAGTATGAAACTTATAATAATATATACAAGAAAATATTGTAGAAACATTGGATTTTTTCCTAGTACCCCTACCAGTTCCATGCTCTAATGCTAAAAAATCCTCCATTGGCCACTTTCCAATAACTAGATCCCAAATCATGATGGCTGTATGCACATAGAGATGCTTATAATGGTTGTGAGAAATAATTACAAGTATGACACAACCAATTCATATATAACATGTGATAATCGGAATAATAGTTTCAATTAATGATATAAAAATGTAAAAACTAGAATATGTAATAATATACCAATCACGCATGTGATAACGAAGCCCAAACAAGCTCTTTCCATACTCATTTCATCTGTGTTCCAGAAGGATAATCATAATGATGTACAATGTTTCCAAGTAGCCAAATGTATAGTAAAAATATTTGTTGAATGTATCAAGGGATAAATTCAAATTAGATCATAGAACCATGATATTCCATAGATTTTACTTTTTATGACTTATTGTTCTCATATCCTCTGAATTCTTTGATACATGTCACATGGTCGTTTTACCACTAAATTATGCTTCCATAGTTCTGGACTCAAGAATGTCATGCCTCAACCCGATGTTCAAGTCTGTTATCTCCATCATCAAATGTCATTCACACTTCTCCCAAAGTGATAACCAGTATGCCTATTTGGAGTACAAATGTAATTCCTCTAATGGAAGTATTATAACACATAATAGGATAGTGCATTAAAGGGGATATAATTGTATGAAATAATGATATATAGTAGGAACATACAGGTACATGTGGCCAACATAAATAATTCATAATAATACACATATTCATACTCATGTAATTGAACATCATATATGGGTTTCATTGGATACATAAGTAGTTTCATGTGAATATAATCTGGAATTCTCAAGGGAGATATTCCAATAGAAGAATAATATCATTTAAACAATTATAATCAAGGGTCAAAAATCGATTTGGACTTATTACATAACGCACAATGATAAAGTAATATTGTTTTCATTAAAGGATTAAAGAAAAAAATTATTACAACCACACAAAAATATTTCTCATGTTATGGATTCCTATAAAAGGTTTATTCACAATATGGAAGATGTTAAAAAAATTGAACAATGGAGATTCCATTATAATGAGATTAGTTCTAGAATCACATACATCAATAATTCTATAAAAAACAATACATCAATGATATGTTAAGGAAGAGGATTAAAATTCATGAGATCCATTTTTGATTAAAAGATGTATCATGAATCCCTTAGCAAATATAAAAGACTGACTCATTTTTAGTTGAAGATCATTGGACATGATTAACCCATAAATAGAATACAGATACAATGTGATATTGGAATAAGTGGGTGGTGTAACGTCCCGGTTCTGGGTACCACTCCACGGGTGCCCCGAACCCGGTTCTCCACGTGACCTCAAGCACATTTCCCCAAACTCCAGAGGCTGTCGACTAGCAGTGAGGGCCCAGGTCTGATAGTGGGGAAACTATGCCCTCATTTGTCAAAGTGTAGCAAAGCGGAATATAAAATAAACATACAGCAATGGCGGGAGCACTAAACCATATATAACTGAAATGAACAACTGCAGTAGATATAACTTACCAGTATATAAAATGATGCAACGTTCCTTAATTCTATGAAAAAAACCAGAACATGTTACATAACAATACAGTACAATAAACCTAAAGTACAAGTACAGGAAAGAAAAACAGAACAGCCAGCAGCATTGCGAGCCAATGCTTGGTCCCATGCTCTCCTACTCTTCAACAACAATCAAATACCTATATAAGGACACTTTCCCTTATCTACACCTGCAGAAATGTAATCTGTTTGGGCCAAAAAGCATGACCCAAACAGGGTGTGAGAAATATATCTCAGTAGGCACCCACCAAAGGCCCGTGCTCCACTATGTGTAAACATGCAACAACAATGTGCAAAAGTAAATGAAATAAACAAAGCAGTACTCAATAGTAACTAACTTTATAGTTATATTTCCATTTAATTATTCATTTAATCCATTTGATATCAGAAAACACCACAGTGAATTTCAAAGTAAACAGACAGCGTCCCTAGAAAAACAAAATCTCACCCTCAGGTAATCAAAATCCAACCCACAGGTATTTACCCTCAGGCGTAATAGATTTTACCCTCAGGCGTACGTAGTGTCTCCCTCATGCACAGAGTCTATTTCCCTCAGGTACGAAAGAATTTTCCCTCAGGCTAGGATAATGACTGCCCTCGGGCTAAGCAAAACAACGCCCATAGGCTAAGTAAAACACAGCCCTCAGGCACAAGTAACCAGGACATGCCCAACATATAAATAAACATTAACAAGCAATTCCTCTCAATTCAATTCTACAATCATTACTTTAGAGGCATACCCTCAGGTATCCTGGCCAAAATGCACCCCCGGGTGGTCCTGGATCCAAGCACTGATCCCAATCAGCATTTTAATATCACATTTAATTACTTACACAATTCTAGGTATTTAAAATAGCCAAGACCTCAGCCACACAACACCCCAATATGGGTTTGTAGCTCAAAAACACAGAAAAAACACACGACAATTGGAAAATAAACACCAATCCACCTACTTTAAACACCCACGAACGATATACGTGAACGACGCCTTCTCAAACGTCCAAGAACTTCATAGATCTGAGGTAAAATAAAACTTTCTTAAACACCAATAACTCCCATTAGGGGAAGAATTGGAAAGAATGGTTAAAGAAGAGTGGAGGGATTACCTGTGCGGTTCCAACGAGATCGTTCGAGGAAAAAATGGATTCTGAACGTGAGCTTGATGGATCCTTGAAGATTCGGCCTTCCTCCCCTGAGCTCTCTTCCCGTTCTAAGACTTCCCTGTAAACAGGGGAGGCAAATACCCATTTAAGCAAAAAAAAAAAACAAAGTACACGGCGTGTACTTCCCATTTTAAACTTTTCCTCTAACGGCTTCCTGCCAGTGCGACATTGTTCACCTGTCGACATGACTACACGACATGTCTTCGTGAGTACACGGTGTGTGCTGCCCCACAGCTGGTCACAACCTTACTATTTGCCTGCCGACTAACTACACGGTGTGTAAAGGACCAATACACGGTGTGTAGTCGGTTCCTACACCCTTCATCCCCGGTATGGACACACGAACCATTTACTCATCCCACACAGCTAGAAGTACATGATGTGTGGAAAAGTACACAGAGTGTACTTCCAAAATTTGGGATTTTCCCCCATTTTCTTTATTTTCTTAAAACAATTAATAAAAGGAGAAAAGAAGAAACTCGTACCTCAAAGATAAGAACCGGGTTCTTATAAACATCCCCCCTTAAAGAAATTCATCCCCAAATTGCCCTTCCAAGGGTGGCAATGATAAAGCCATGAACAACTCCGGCCACTGAGCACATACGTCGGTCTCCTGATCCCAGGTTTCGTCCTAAACTCGGCCATGCTTCCATAGCACCCATACGAGAGGAACTGACCAGCCTCGAAGAACCTTTGTGCTCCTATCAATGATATGAATCGGATGCTCTTCAAAGGACACATCCATCTGAAGCTCAGCCTCCTCTGGCAGAAAGGTGTGAGACGGGTCTGAATGATAGTGGTGCAACTGAGATACATGGAAGATGTCGTGCATGGCCCGATACCTCTGTGGTAACTGCAGCCGATATGCAACCTTGCCCGACTGTCTCCAGAATCTAAAATGGCCCCACATACCTCGGTGAAAGTTTACCCTGTCTCTTGATCCGCTTGTGACCCAACCTCTGCGAAAAAAGCAAGAAAACCTGATCCCCGACCATGAACTTCAAAGGTCGTCTGTGGTGATCAGCATAAGACTTCTACAAGACTGCGCGGTAGCCATCTACTTCTGAATCAACTGGACCTGCTCAGAAGTCTCCTGCATGAGACGTGGTCCCAGCAAAGCTTCCTCACCTGCCTCTAACCAGCACAAGGGTGATCAGCATGGCCTACCATATAAAGCCTCATATGGTGCCATCTCAATAGTCACCTGAAAAATATTATTATAGGAAAAATCCACTAGGGGTATATGCTTCTCCCAAGATTACCCAATGTCTAGGACGCATGCACGCAGCATGTCCTCAAGCACCTGTATCGTACGCTCTGACTGGACATCAGTCTGAGGGTGGTAAGCCGTGCTCAGAAGCACCTGTGTACCCAGTGCCCTCTAAAAGATCTGCCAGAAACGAGACATAAAACGGGCTTCCCTATCTGAAATGATAGAACGAGGGACCCCATGAATACGTACGATCTCTTGGATATAAAAACTTATGAGCTCGTCAACATTGAAGGTATCCTTGATCTGCAAAAAGTGAGCTACCTTCGTGAGCCTGTCCACAACAACCCACATGAAATCATTTCCTCTAGGTGACCTCAATAACCCCATCATGAAATCCATCGCGACATCATCCCATTTCCACTTTGGGATGGGTAAATACTGTAACAGTCCGACTGGCCTCTGATGCTCCGCCTTCACCTACTGACAGGTGGAACACCTCGTAAAAAAACCAGCTACTTCTCTCTTCATACCCGGCCACCAGTACTGACGTCTCAAGTCACGATACATCTTGGTAAATCGGGGATGAACTGCCCAAGGCGAATCATGAAACTTCCGCATCATCTCCTCGCGTATATCCCCTAGAACCCACACTCGTACATGTAAATTCAATACCTCATCTTCACCTATCATATAACCAGGAGGAGGGTCCTCACTTTCCACCGAATCTCGTAGAACTAGGCCTTCCGAATCAGATATTTGTCTCATCCCCACTCTATCCAGGAGGGTAGAAGTCATAGATAGAGATGAAAGATAGATCTTCCCCTAACTGTCATGCACTTCTAGATGCATCTTAGAGAACAAAGCCATGAGCTGCCATTCACCACTGGCCTCCTGCACTGCCTGTATCTGATTCTTACTGCTCAGTGCATCAACTACTGCATTACCTTTACCAGGTGTATAGGCAAGCTCAAAATCAAAGGATTGAAGGTATTCAACCCACCTTCGCTGCCTCAAATTCAAGTCACGCTGAGTAAAGATATACTTGAGACTTTAGTGGTCACTGAAAACCACAAAATTCTCTCCCAACAGGTAGTGTCTCCAACAACACAACACATGAACAACTGAAGCCAACTTGAGATCATGCATCGGGTAATTCCTCTCATGTAGCCTCAACTACCGATACCCATACACAAAAACTCAATCACCATCCATCAACACTGCTCCCAGCCCAATACCTGATGCATCACAGTAAACTGTATAACTCTTCCCCTGCTCTAGAAGAATTAGGATCGGTGCTGATGTCAACCTTCCCTTTAGGTCCTGAAAGGCTGTTTCGCAAGCTTGTGACCAAACAAACTTCACACCCTTCTTAGTCAAGCCCATCAATGGTGCTTCCAAGCGGGAGAAGTCCTGTATAAAACTCTTGTAGTAACTGGCCAGCCCTAAGAAACTCTATATCTCAAACACGTTCTTAGGATACTCCCTGGAAACTACTGCTATCACCTTCTCTGGGTCTACTGAAACTCCTGGATTTGAGATGATATGACCCAGGAATTGAATCTGGTCCATCCAAAAGTGGCACTTTGAGAGCTTAGCATATAGAAGATGCTCTCTCAGTGTACTCAATACGATC
This sequence comes from Viscum album, assembly GCA_963277665.1. Lineage (NCBI taxonomy): Eukaryota > Viridiplantae > Streptophyta > Magnoliopsida > Santalales > Viscaceae > Viscum > Viscum album. The sequence continues at coordinate 571,678,169 of OY728161.1, read as the reverse complement.
TCAAGATGGGTGGCATGGTCATGTCGAGTGTGAGAGTACACCAAGATATCTTCCAAAAATACTACAACAAAAGAGTCCAGATAAGGATGGAACACACAATTCATCAGAGCCATGAAAACTGCTGGCACATTCGTGAGTCCAAATGGCATTACCGTATACTCGTATAGACCATACCTACTTCTGAAAGCTGTGAGAGATATATCAGATGGTCTAATGATCAGCTGATGATATCTTGATCTCAAGTCAATATTTGAGAACATCATTATCCATGAATTTGATAAAAAAGATCATCAATCCTTGGCAAGGGATATCGGTTCTTAACTGTCAACTGGTTCAGCTTCCGATAATCCACACAGTGTCTGAGGGTACCGTCTGCCTTCTTTGCAAAAAGGACTGGAGAACCCCACGGAGAAGTACTGGGTTGGACGAAACCCTTTTCCTGCAACTCCTATAACTACCTCTTGAGCTCCTGAAACTTAGGTGTAGCCATCCTATAAGGAGTAATGGACACTGGTGATGCTCCTGGCACAAGTTCAATAGAGAAATCCACCTCACATTCCAGAGGAAGACCTGAAAAGTCATCCGGGAAGACATCCCTGAAACGATCAACCACTGGAGGGAAATCCTTCTAACAAGTCCCCTGGTCATCCAGATATAAACTCACAATCTGGGCTGTGACTCCACCTCACCCACGATGCTCTGGTCCAGCTCAACTTGCCTAAACATCCCATTCACCCTTGTATAGAAATTTTCCACCCTCTGGTGACGTGAAACTCACCCTACGACGATAGCAATCTACAAAGGCTCGAAAGGGAACCGACCAGTCCATCCCGAGAATGACATCATAAGCTGTCATCTCTAAGACATAGAGGTACCAAAGAAAGTGACTACCACCAAACTTAAGGGGGCACTCTTTTCACTGACGCACACCAATCGTCCTAGTCCCCAACGGAGTGTCTAGCATCATGATATCAGAAGAAGTAGAAACACAGAGCCCAAGAATCTCCACAACGGGCACAGATATGAAACTATGTGTATCACCCTTATCGAAAAGTACTGAAGATAATACATATGCTACTAGAATAGTACCTCTGACTGTAGAAGGTCTGGGATCCTGCTCCTACTGGGTCTGTTGCACTGCATATGCCTGCCCAGTGCCACGGCCCTGCAACACAGCCTGACTACCCTGAGGTATCCTGCCCTACTGCCTTTGAGATCCTGGTGTCCTGCTACCACGACCATGACCACCATCTCTGCCTGCACACCCTGACGTATTCCAGTTCCCCGACTGGTAAGAAGCTGCTGGTCCTACTCCCGCTCATAGAGTCTGCACAGAACCCCTCTCACTATCCATCGGTAGAAATGCCCTACAAAAGAATTATAGATGACCCATCTTTCCGCAAGCTTGGCACTCCACTAGATCACATGGACACTGTGGCCTCTTGTGCCCCTCTCTGGCACACAGGTAGCACATGACCTGGCCACCTAAAGCATTCTTCTGACTGGTACTTCCACCCTGAGAGAAGTCCATCTGTCTCTTCCTATTGCTAGTAGAAATAGTACCAGTAACTGGTGCTGAACTGCCCTGGACCACACCACTAGATTCCCTCAGGTTACTCTCTGAAATCAGTGCCTGTTTCACTATAGGATGTATTGAAGGAAACCTGAAAACATTCACCAGCGCCCGAATGTCATACTGAAGACCATCCTTAAAGCTTCTGGCTCTTAGCATCTCATCGCCCACCAGAACGGGTGAAAAACGCTGGAGCTCGGTAATGAGAGCAGAATAGTCCATCACCGACATAGCACCTTGCTACAGATTCATGAACACTCGAGCTCTATCTTCCCTCAGCGTCTCTAGGAAGAAGAAGTCATAGAAGACTGCTTGAAAATCTTCCCACGCCATGTCTCTGTGATTCTCTAACTAGGTGGTTACATCCCACCACCTCTTGGAAAAATCACACAACATATATGTCACGAGATTGACCCTCTGCCCAGGAGGCATCTCAAGATGCTCAAAAATAGTCTGTATTGATCATATACAAGACTCCTCAGCCTCTGGTCCGCCATCCCCAGAAAACATAGGTGGATGCTGCTTCTAGAAGATACGTGTCAGCTCGGCCATAGATGTGGCAGCCTGTGGTGATCCCTAAATGGTATGCATGAATCGCATAAATCCTTCACAGAGCTGTGCATCCACCCATGTGTCTGGTATAACAGCTAGTGCCACATCTGGCTCTGATGGAGGATCAACTGGTATCCCATGGCCCACCAACTCTGGAGTAAACCTGTTGCCGCTCTCCTGGTGAACAACGCGCGGTCGTCTTGGCGGCATGACTATATAAGGTCAAAAAAATGCCTTAGATTTAAGATTAACAAGACTGAAAATGAAGAAACCAGAAAAGGAACATGAGGAAGAAGGCATTTCAAGATTTGAAAAATAGGACTATACGTCGTGTATAATGGTTACACGACGTGTACTTGACTTTCCTTCCCATGCTCGGGTCCTTCATCATGGCTAAGCCACATGGATTCTGTTTGAAAAAAACTACACGGCATTTATATCATCTACATGGAATGTATGGTGTTATTTCCAACTGCCCGTGTTGCTTGTGACACGACCGGCTACTCATCTTGACACTACATAGCATGTTACACCCACACACAGTGTGTAATCCACCCCATTTCCCAGTCACATAGCTAAGTCCACACGTTCTGTCCTCAGACAAGCCTACACGGTGTGTTCCCACAGGTACACGATGTGTACTAGATGAGCTCCGCTGACCCGTGTAGTTAGTTACACGACTGGATACACAGATCAACCTACACGGCGTGCTTGATATACAGACAGTGTGTACACGAAGGGATTTTCCCGACCTGTGTTGTTAGTTACACGGCCGGGTCCTCGAGTCACACCACATGGCATGTTCTTCATTGACACAGAGTGTTCAAGAAACGACTACACCGGCCCGTGTTTGTTAGTTACATGGCCAAGTCTTTAAGTCAACACTACACGACGTGTACATTCGGTACACGACTTATTCACCCCAAGCTCTTCCCTTCCCCGTGTCACAGCTCACACGGTTTGTGACACGGGTAGAGACTACACGGAATGTACTCAAAAAGTTTCCTTTTCTTCCCAAACAGAATAACATACACGGCGTGGGTAAATTCCTACACAACATGTATATAGGGTTTTCTAGACAGTTTGCCTCATAAACATCCCCGGAATCCAGAAAACACTGAAAAACAACACCTAAGTGCCAAATTCCGATCCGTGAGGGCCCATACTCCCCACGAATCAAAGTTTGGCATCTTATTTGTGTTATGAAATATGGTAAACACCCAATGATCCACCAAATTCCAGTCAATGAGGTCCCATACTCCCCAAAAACCAAAGTCTGGCATCCATTATTTTAACAAGTTTATACTACAGTACCCTATCACGTAGCAGGTATTTACCAAGAAGCTATCACAATAGTATGATTTTCTAGCACAACAACTATCACAACAACATGCAATCTCTAATGCACCTACATGGCATTGAACTATGCATGGAATTTGATTTCTATCATGTGCCTAAATGATTATGAGATAGCATACCCTCATCTCATCATTTTGCAACTACATGGAACCCATAGATAAAATATAAACAGCACAATCCCAAGTGCGTCACCCATCGGTGAAATCATGTCAACTGTAAAATTGCAAAATCATAAAAATTGAACCACGAGGTAAATTGGATTTTCCCTGTACACAGGTCAGCTATGCCCGAGAACAACTTATTACCAACTACCATTCTCGTCCTATCCCTGACTAAGACTCCAAATAGTATGTCAAAGAAAATAACTCCTCTGATACCACTTTGTAACATCCTATTTCTGGGTACCACTACACAGGTGTCCCAAACCCGGTTCACCACGTAACCTCAAGTGCTTTTCCCCAAATTCCAGAGGCTTCCGGCTAGCAGGGAGTGCCCGGGTCTGATAGTGGGGAAACTATGATCTCATTTTTCAAAGTGTAGTGCAGCGGAATATAAAATAAACTTACAGCAATGGAGGGAGAAGTAAACCATACACAACTGAAATGAACAACTGCAGTAGATATAACCAACCAGTATATAAAATTATGCAACATGCCTCAATTCTATGAAAACAGCCAGAACATGTTACACAACAATACAGTACAATAAAACTGAAGTACAAGTACAGGAAAGAAAAACAGAACAGCCAACGACATCACGATCCAATGCTCGGTCCCATGCTCTCCTACTCCTCAACAGCAATCAAATACCTGTATAAAGACCCTTTCCCTTATCTACACGTGCAGAAATGTAATCTGTTTGGGACAAAAATCATGACCCAAACAGGGTGTGAGAAATATATCTCAGTAGGCACCCACCAAAGGCCCGTGCTCCACTGTGTGTAAACATGCAACAACAATGTGCAAAAGTAAATGCAATAAACAAATTAGTATTCAAAAGTAACTAACATTACAGTTATATTTCAATTTAATTATTCATTTAATCTATTTGATATCAAAAAACACCATAGTGAATTTCCAAGTAAACAGACAGTGTCCCCAGACAAACAAAATCTCACCCTCAGGTAATCAGAATCCAACCCGCAGGTATTTTCCCTCTGGTGTAACATATTTTTCCCTCAGGAGTACATAGTGTCACCCTCAGGCACAGAGTCTATTGCCCACATGCATGAAATAATTTTCCCTCAGGCTAGGATAACGACTGCCCTCGGGCTAAGAAAAACAACGCCCATAGGCTAAGTAAAACACTTCCCTCAGGCGCAAGTAACCGGGCCATTCCCAACATGTAAGTAAACATTCACAAGCAATTCCTCTCAAGGCAATTCTACAATCATTACTTTTGAGGCATACCCTCGGGTATCCTGTCCAAACAGCTAAACAGAGGAACGCACCCCCAGGTGGTCCTGGATCCAAGCACTGATCTCAAACAACATTTTAATATCACATTTAATTACATACACAATTCTAGGTATTTAAAATAGCCACATCCTCAGCCACACGACACCCCAATATGGGTTCATAGCTCAAAAACACACAAAAAACACACGATAGTTGGAAAATAAACACCAATCCACCTACCTTAAACACCCACAAATGATATACGCGAACGAAACCTTCTCAAATGTCCAAGAATTCCATAGATATGTGGTAAAAGAGAACTCTCTTAAACACAAATGACTCCCGTTAGGGGAAGAATTGTCAAGAACATTTAAATAATAGTGGAGGGATTACCCGTGCGGTTCCAACGAGATCGTCCGAGGCGAAAATGGATTCCGAACGTGCGCTCGGAGGATCCTCGAAGATTTGGACTTCCTCCCCCAAGCCCTCTTCCCGTTCTAATCCTTCCCTGTAAATAGAGGAGGCTAATTCCTATTTAAGCGAAAAAACAAAGTACACGACATATAATTCTGAGTACGCGGCGTGTACTTCCCATTTTTAAACTATTCCTCTGATGGCTTCCCACCAACACGACACTATTCACCTACCGACATGACTACACGGCGTGTCTTCCCGAGTACACGGCTTGTACTTCCCCACAGATGGTCACCACCTTACTATTCACCTACCGACTGACTACACAGCCTGTAAAGGACCAATACACAACGTGTAGTCGGTTCCTACACCCTTCATCACTGGCATGGCCACATGCCCTGTGTACTCATCCCACATGGCCAGAAGTATGCGGCATGTGGAAAAGTACACGGCGTGTACTTCCAAAATTTGGGATTTTCTCCCAATTTCCTTATTTTATTAAAACACTTAAGAAAAGGAGAAAAGAAGAAATCCATACCTCAAAAATAAGAACTAGGTTCTTACAGGTGGTAATCATTAATTTCTAAAATTGGTTCTTTCATATTTGATGTTTGAATAAATGAAAATTATTAGGGAAGTGTTGTGGAGTCTATATGTTTGAGTGTGATAACAATTGGTAGACAAATTGATTAAAATGGTTAATTAATTTCTATTAAATTGTACTTTATTGTAATAATTTCACATTAACATGCTTTAGTTACATGGTTTTCTAAATCATGCATCAATTTTTTGAGGCTTGATACCTCCATCATGGACCTGTACATTTTGGTTTCATCGTCTATCAACCCCCATGAAAGAATTTTCATCAGCCATTTAGTGTTTCACAATGTTGTTAATGGGACACCATATTGTATGGAAAAATATTTTCCTTTTCTATTTGCATCCCCATAAACCCCTTGTACTAGCCATACACATTTTAGGTGGATCATAATTGTTAAATAATATTTGTCTCTAACCATATCCATTAATAAAATATTTAATAAATCCCTAAAACCGAATGTAATCCACTATAGATCAGACAAAAAAATTCATAATATACAAACTCATGAATAATATTTTAAATTTACCCACAATGCAACTGAAAAATCTAAATCTTTTATAGTGTAAAATCATATAATGTGGTTAGAACTATGGAAATCACAAGAATTCCTTAGGTAAATCAATCCAAAACCCATAAGCCTTTGTGATCCACGGTCAGTGTTAAGTACATGGGTTAATAGAAGGATATTAATATCACATAATAGTTACTAGATGGAAAAGGGTTTGAATGGTCTATGAATTACTAGAGGAATCCAGAAAAAATAGAGGACTGTATTTTCAGGATTCCAAAGAATTATTCAACCTACTTTTACATCAATATGAATGGTGGGTAAACATTAAGGGTGAAAAGATGCTAATTTATCAACGGGGAGTGGGTGAAGGTAAAAATTTCCACCAATTTTTAGATGTATAGAAGAGGTGATGAGCCAGATGAGGAAGACCAAGGACTATTTTAAGCATATAAGAATAGATAGACATAGATTTGAGACATACACATAAACATAAAAATCAAATGTACATGATACCCATTTTGTTATTCATTACATGTTAGGAATTGGATAACTAACCTCTTATGTACCCTCATTTTGGATTCGGATAACCTTATGAGTACCCTTTTTTGGGCATGGGATAACCTCATGTGTTCCCACTTATGGTATTGGGATAAACTACCAGTGTATCCTTCTGGTCTCATAGGAATTTATTTATTACCCAATTCATTATAGGGATATATAATTCTAGGAACCTCAAAATATAATAATAATTGTACAAATATTTTCCAAAAAATATATAATCTTATCATATCCCATTTAAAGAAAAAAACTTTTATAATCATTTATTTATAAGGAAACCAATTCAAAAGAAATATATTTAATAAAAATTTCATCATAGCATATCAAGTGGGAAACCATATTTATCATATAAATTTTTCATCATGGTCTTGTACCATACATTGAATGAATAAGGGATGTATCAATAATTCATATCACCATTTAATATATGGAATCATCAATGGAAGTCTTCATATATATAAAATACCATTAAATGTTCACTTATAACTCTTATTGAGGAAAATATATAGTCTAGTATGAAATAAATTATATTAAATATAATATATTACCCAATATTAAAGAGAAATATTCTCTAAAAAATAACCATGTAAACACATAATGTAAGATTAAATAAATAATTTATAATTATGGTAGAAAACTCCATTGATGTTGTGTACATTAAAACAATGATTCCTTTCATATTTTTGATAAAAATTCAAAACGTTCTTCAATTGAAAAATGACAAGATTATTACATTAAATTTTATAAAAATAAAAATCATGGGTAATATGGATTTTAACAGTTAGATTTTTTTTTGAAAAAGTGATTTTTGACCAAATAGGTAAACAATGTCTGTATTCCACACAAGGAAAGTGAAAAAATAATTTAATTCATATAAATAACCTATTAGAATAAAATTCAGGATTTTATTGTGATATAGACTATAATATTTCTTCATCAGAATCAAAATTAAAAAAATCATGACAAACTATATTATTGTATCATAAAAACGCTACAACATTGGATAAAATTTAATTGTAAGTAACATTAAAAAATTAAATTTATATGGATATGTATATCACATTAATTTTATGAAAATAATCATAAAATTATTTCACGGGAAGTACACATACTAAATAAAATAAATATGCGGTTAATATGGAACTGGTTTCAGATAAATAAAACCGAGTTGAAAATTCATTACCACAACTCTCAATATTCATATTATATATTTTAGCCTCAATTATAATTAATATAGGGTTATAATAAATTTATTTAAAAAATATAATTGAATATATCAAAACAAAAATTATTTGATGATAACATTTAACCATCAATCAATTTACATTTCTTTATTAAAATCATTGTTATGGGAGATAACTAATTATTTCTCATGTCACAACTCATCCCCAGGGGCCCGTGCCAGGACTACCCCAATCTCGCCTTCCATAGGCCAGGGGCTGGTGACTAGCACCAAAGGCATAAATCCCTAAAATTGGTAAGGAATTGCCTTTATAAACTAGGAATAGACACAACAGAGTATGCTAGAAGGAAAACACTAAGTGAAACTGTGTAAAAAAAGGAGTGCAGAAAAGTAAAGGGGCCAGAAATACAAGCCCAACTCTAATGTACAAGGAAACTGAAAATAGGTACAACTGAAGAATGGTAAACAACTGAAAGGTGAAAAGTAGCTCCTAGAACATCCATCATGGATCCTACCTAAAGGCTAAGTACATATAGCCTCCTCAACACTCCATGTCTGTCAGTCTCCTCCGTGTACCAACTTGTCGTAAGGTCCACCTCCGAGTACCGTCCAGTCTTTCTATTCGCAGCCTCTGTTAGTGTTGTCCATCATTTGCATCCAACACAATGAGGTGCAGGCATATCCCGTGTAGGGGTGAGTATAATGATACTCAGTAGGGACATTGAGACCACCAAGGTCTCTCAAAATCTACCAAGGACAATCTATAGAGTAAGAAATCAACAGATAACCATTACTTAGGTATATGCCCATAGATATACCTAAGTTATCAAGTAACCCATCTCAATCATGAGGAAAACACAGAAGTCACTGAGTCAGCTCACACTGGTATACAAATTATGTAGAGAGATAGAGATGATTAGATATGGCCACTGAATCATCTAAGCTGTCAGACCCAAACAGGATCCAGGACCAGTAGTTAAAACCATCGAACCAACACATGATCCAAGAAAAAAAGTTAGAACTGTTGGACCCAAACAGGTTCTGGGAACAGTAGTCAGAGCTGTCAGACCAACACATGATCCAGAACCAGCTATTCTATCGGACCAACACATGATCCAAGAACAGAAGTCAGTGCACAACCAGCCACAAGGTTTCCACAAAGTAGGCTTGATTCCGATAGGGTCCGCTCCTCATGCCAACTGTCGATACATAAAATACCACAAAGTCCCACGTAGAACTATCACAATGTTCCACCTCGTCAAATGGGTCTCAACGCAACTGGCGACGCGTAAATCGGATGCCCGCTCTATGAGTTATAAGCTTTTTAGTCCCTAGGGCCCTATTGGATTTGTGTACGATCCAACCTAACCATATCTCAAAATTTACCCAAACTCTAGTGTGGTATAATCAAATTGACCGGCGTGCTCCAAGAAAATCTAGAGCTGTAGATGGTTCATCAAATGGTCATCTGGCACCAAGGATACATCCAAAGGAAGTAACAGGGTCAGTAATGGGCCTGGGCCCGGTCTGGCCCGGTCGGACCGACTCGGCCAAACCCATTCTGGGACGACTCGGTCTGGGTCGACCTGGTAAGCCTGCTATGTTCGTCCCAGTCCTCTCGGCCCAGCCCAGCAGACTATAGGGGTAGTTCGGCCAGAAGGTCGTAGTGTAGGCGGCATGGCCCGGAGGCCCAGGCCGGTTCGGTCATCTCCACATGGGGTGTGGCTCAGGCGGCTCGGCCTGGAATGCCGAGCTGGTTCGGCCAGCGTTGCCGTGGAGGACGCCGTGGGCCGACTCGGGTGGTCGGCGCTGCTCGGCCGGTTCGGCCGGGAGCCGGGGCATGTGCAGGCCGCTCAGGGTAGCAAGATGGGTGCGGGTAGGCTGGAAGTGCGCGCGGGCAGCGCTGGCAGGCCGCGAGGCTTCGAGCGGTGCGTGGGAATGCCCCGGGGCACCAGGTAGGGCGCGGTTAGCCCGGCAGGGTGCGGGTAGGCTGGCGGGGCGTGTGGGCAGGGCGTGGGCAGGCGGCGAGGTGTACGGGCAGCACACGGGTAGGCCGCAGGGCAGCGGGCAGCGCATGGGGAGGCCAGCGGGGCAAGGGCAACGCGCGGGTAGGCCGGTGGGGCATGCGGGAAGGGCGTGGGTTGCACGGGCAGCGCGCGGGTAGGCCGGTGGGGCACACGGGCAGGGCGTGGGTGGGGCGCAGGATGCACGGGAAGTGCGTGGGCTGGCCGTAGGGCGCTGGGCTGTGCGTGGGTAGGCCAGCGGGGCACGGGCAGTGAGCGGGCTTGGTGGGAGGTGGTGCGGGATGCTGCGAGGGGGTCGCGGTTCATGGAGACCGCGAGTAGCGCGTCCCATGTTGTTACCATCTACGTCTCCTCATCATTGTTACATCGCCATGCCGAAGAATGTCACAAGAAGGAAAAATGATGGAGGATGTCGGGCCGTGATAGGTTGGCTCTCACCCTCCGATTTTAGGGAGGTATTAATTGGCTCAACAAGATAAGAATTTGATCATTAACACGCCCGCAACAAACCCTTCCTATCCGATGAAGAAGATAAGAAAAGGTATAACATCATCAAGTAATAAACCCCCTACCTTTTAATTGTCGGTCGTCATTCATTGATGGTGTTGCGAAAAGGGAACGAAGGAGTTCACCGTTCGTTGTGTTTGTCACGCACTCCATCTCCCAGGCTACGTCGGTTGTGGAAGACACACCACATCAGTAGGATCTGAGAGAGGAAGTCGAAGAAGTTTGTTGCCGACATTCATCGTTGGGAGCCTTCCCCCAATATTTCTCCCATTTTTCTCCTTTCTCTGCACTCCACCCAAAATGAAATCGTAGCCAAATAATAGATTAGGATCTATTATGTTCGTTGGTGTAAATTCAAATTGAGTGATTTAATTAAATGAGTTGATTTATTTAATTAATGGGGTGGAGTTGGCATAACAATTCAAAAGAGAGAATTAATTAATCAACTCATCTCCCCTAATTAATTCTTAAGAGGTGTCACTAATTATATTAAAGGGGAGTTGGCTCCATTTAGGTGGAGAAGGACAAGGGGTTTCTCCCCATTTAATTGTGAGTTGAGGAGGTTTTACCCTCCTCCATTAACAGGGGTTAAGTCTCGTGTGATCCCCACGTCATAACCTCTCACAAGAGGTTATGATATGGTGGTCCCCACCACCATAACATCCCACGGGTGGTTAAGGTGTGGTGGTCCCACCTCCAACTCCCATGAGGAGGTTTTAACCACCTAACCTCCACATGGGGGTTAAAAATAAAATAAAGTTAGATTACATTATTTTATTACTTCACACGATAACCCAAAAACTAATGTTTATCCTTGACTCATTGTCATCGAAGTGAATGTCTTCTTATGCAAATACCGGCACTATGAGATCAACAGTGCTCTCGAATTTCACTTCCGAGCACCTTTTCAAAAGTAATAAAAACCTGCTCGTACATTTACCATACGCACCTAAAAAAACTTCAAAAATTTATTATGGGCACACCGGACCTCAGAATCAAGTGCCCTAAACTTTCACAGACTCATAAAAATACCATGTATTAAAAAAAAATTCCACAGGATTTCTAGGTCTTTACATTCTACCCACCTCAGGGCCTTACATCCCCGTAATCTACAACTCGAACTAAGGGAACAAATGGGGGTACTGAGCATGCATCTGAGCCTCCCGCCCCCATGTTCTCTTCTGGAGGCTCCCGTACTACCAGCGAATGCGCACCAGAGGTATCGACCATACACGTAGGACCCTCTAATGTCAATCCTCAATCTCTACTGAAGCCTCTATGAAAGTCACCCTATCATCGATGTCCATCTCACCATGGTCGATGATGTGAGTAGGGTCGTGCACTTATCCCCTCAGCTGAGATACATGGAAGATGTCGTGCACCTGGTGCAACTGAAGCGGAATGGATAAGTTTTAAGCCACCTCACTAACTCTTCTGAGGACCTGAAAAGGTCCGATGAATCTTAGAGATAACTTTTCTCCTCGACCAAATCTCAGTAGGCCTCGTCGAGGTGAGACCCTTAGAAATACTTGGTCACCATCCTTGAACTCCAGAGGCCTCCGTATCCTTTCAGTATATGACTTTTTCCTACTCTGTGCAGTCTTCATCTACTCCTGGATGATCTGAACCATCTTAGTGGTAGTCTGTACCATCTCTGGTCCCACTAGTGCTGACTCCCCAGGGTCAGTCCAGCACATGGGTGATCTACAATGTCACTTGTTCAAGGCCTCAAAAGGTCCCATCCCTATGGCGGAGCGAAAGCTGTTGTTTTACGCAATCTATACCAGTGGAAATTGATCATCCCAGATGCAACCGAATTCGAGGACACAAGCACTTAGCATGCCCTCAAGGGTTTGAATGGTCCTCTCAGTCTGGCCATCCTTCTGAGGATGGAAGGCGATGCTCAGATGTAGCTACATCTCGAAAGCCTCTTGCAACCCCTTCTATAGTCGAAAAGTAAACTATGTGTCACGATAGGAGATGATAGAAGTAGGTAATCCATGTAGCCTCACAATCTCCTACATGTAGATGCATCCAAAGATCTCTACTGAACCCTGATCTCTGATCGGTAGAAAGTGGGACGACTTGGTGAGTTTTTCAATGATCATTAAAATCGAGTCGTGAACCTTGGATGTACGTGGAAGATCCGTGATGATGTCCATAGATATCCCATACCACTTCCTATCTGGGACTTCTAATGGTTTAACCAAGACTACTATTACCTGGTGCTCCGCCTTCACAAGATGACAAGTGAGGCATCACGAGAAAAACTCTGCTACCGCCTTCTCCATACCTGGCCACCAGTGCTGTCATCGAAGGTCATGGTACATCTTTTCCACTCCTGGATGTACCGCTAAAGGGGATGTGTGGAACTCCCTCAACACTTCCTCCTAATGTTCTAATGGTACCATATTATTTCCTCTAAAGAAGATGACATGCTCCCCACCATCAGAAAATCCATCAGGTGCCTGCCCTATGGAAATATGAGCACGTCATGTCTCACAGTCAGCATCTCCACGCTGTGCCTCCCAGACTCACTGAAGAAGTGGGGGGAGTGACTGTAAGATACTTTATAAAGGCTGATCTGTCTCTATCCATAAAGGATATTTGTAAGGCATCCAACTGCTTTGTCGCCTCACTTAGCAGTTGTATACCAGATCTCTTGCTGAGTGCATCTGCTACAATGTTCCCCTTCCCAGGAGTATAGAATATCTCAAAGCCATAGTCCTAGAGGAACCTAAGAAAATACCGCTATATCAGATTTAGGTCCTTATAATAGATGATATACCTGAGACTCTTGTGATCAGAGTACATGGTAAAACGTTCTCCCATCAGATAGTGTCGCCACTTCTTCAAGGTAAAGACCACTACTGCTAACTCTAGGTCATGGGTAGCATAGTTCTACTCATGTTTTCTCAGCTGCTGAGATCCATAAGATATCATGGCTCATTACTATATGAGGAAAAACCTGAGTCCAATCCCTGATGCGTCGCAGTAAACTATGTACCATATGCCTTCCTCTGGAAGCCACAAGATGGTGGCACTAGTCAGCCTCTGCCTCAGCTCCTGGAAGCTTTGCTGACATCTCTCTGACCAAAAAAAGGGTTCCTCCTTATTCTTCATGGTTGATAATGGTGCTAAAACTCTAGAGAAGTCTGGTACGAACCTCTGGTAGCAACCAGCCAATCCCAGGAAACTCCGTACTTCTGTCACACTCTTGGGTGGCTCCCATGCAAGTACCGCCTCAATCATCAATGGATCCACTACAACTCCAGCCTCTAAGATGAAGTGTCCTAGAAAGTGAACCTCTCGGATCCAAAACTCTCACTTTGTGAGTTTACCATAAAGCTGGAGCTATCAGAGTGTGTCCAGTACTACCCACAAATGGTAGGCATGCTCCTCCTCAGTAGCCGAGTAGATTAGAATGTCGTCGATGAAGACTAAAACAAAGCGATCGATGTATGGTTGGAAGATCCCGTTCATGAGTCCCGTGAACACTGTAGGAGCATTGGTTACACAAAAGGGAATAAACAATAACTCTTAGTGTCCGTACCGACATCTGATGGCCGTCTTATGCACATACTTGTCTTGAAATCTGAGCTGGTGATAGCCTAATACGAGGTCTATATTTGAGAACCACCATGCTCCCTTCAGCTGATCAACAAGGTCGTCAATCCTCGGGAGTGGGCACTTGTTCTTCACAGACACCTGATTCTGGCCACGGTAGTCAAGACAGAGCCTCAAGCTCCCATCCTCCTTCTTGGAAAACAAAATCATGGCTGACCAGGGAGAAATATTGGGTCGGATGAATCTCTTCCCATGAAAGTCCTATAGCTATACCCGCAGATCACGAAGCTCAGAAGGAGACATTCGATATGCTGCTGTATATATCACTGTCGTCCCAGGGAATAGGTTAATGTAGAAGTCAACATCACTGCAAGGATGTAGACCTGGGACATCATCAGGAAAAACATCCGCATACTGGTCCACCACTACAGGATATCTCAAACTCTCAACATCTACTACTCCAATGGCAAGGCAGGCCAAATGACGAGTGATCGGATGCACCCTCATTTGAGTAAGTCCATCCTACACTTCAAAGGCTCTCTTATCCCCGATGAAGATGAACCTGGTACCATCCATGTGGACACACCGTACTTTGCTCCTTATATAGTCGATCTGAGCATGGACTGTAGATAACCTGTACATACCAAAGATGACGTCGTAAGGACTCAATTCCACTAAAAGAGGATCCCAGCTGAAGCTCTCACCTCCTAGATTATGATCAGCCTACCGGCACCAGTGTGTAACCATCGAGTATAATCCCGTAGGAGTCTTTAGATGTAAGGATCGAGCCAACGACTGTGTCAGAATCTCCGAGATCCAAAAAGGGGCGGTGGCAATGATAGAGTGACTGGAACCTTTGTCTATAAGAACTGAAGCTAAGGGTGAGTAGAAACATATCGTACCTCGAATAATATCTAGAGTTCGGTGATCATAAGCCTCAACTGCTTAGAGCTGAGCTCTCCCCTGTCCACCTACTCCCTTATGTCGGGGTGGACCTCCTGGTGGTGGTGGCTGTAACACCTCGAATCATCGTCCACCACCAACTTCAAGACCAGCTCCTCTTCCATGTTCGCCTGATTCCTACGGTCCACATCTATCGAACCTCTGCCTCTACCTAGGAGGTCCCTCAATTATATGCTGATCATCAGTATTGCGGGTAGGATAGTCATAATACATGTGTCAAGGCCCACCGCATGAGTAACATTGCCCGATCCTGTCATGACTGGATCTGTCTCGTATGCCCCGCAGAACCGAACCCATATCCTGAGGTCGTCCACCAGATGGTCTGGTCTACTTGGACCTCTGTGACATCTGTCTACTACTAGCTGCAGAAGGCTCCACTGCATGTTAACTAGTGATGGGTCTCCATGCTGGTGACTGCTCAGCAAGGAAAATCTCTACTAGGAGGGCTCTCTCTAACACCCCCGCCTATATCAAGATGACGAGGGAGATTATAGATGCTCTGATCTCTCTCCTGAGTCCCCGCTCGAAGGTCTGGGCCCTAAAGAAATGGTCCTGTACCAAATCGGTGGAGCAGCATGAGAGGTTGGTGAACATCACTGACTATTGTGCCTCTGTCATGCTGCCCTGCTACAAATGAAGTAGCTCTTGTATCCGCACCGAACATAGGGTGGATGGGACAAACTCTGAACATAAAAGGCTCTTGAAGTCTGCCCAGAGTAGTGTCGCCCAGTCATGCACTAGGAGCATTAGACTCCACAATCTGCCTACTGCTGCCTGAAGGAGACTCGCTGCAAAGATCACCATAAGGTCGGCTGGTGTCCCTACCAGTATGAGAACTCTCATCACAGCCTCGAGCCAATACTCAGCTGCATGTGGGTCCCTCTCTCCCCTAAACCTGGGTGGCCACTGGTGTTAGAACTCATACAACGTGCTCAAGATGCGTGGACTCTCTGCTACTAGGGCTGGTGGCATCGGTGGCCCAATAGGTACTGGTCCTGCTGGTGCCTCCATTGTGATGGGGCCCTACATCGAGGCCTCGTCGCTCGGTGGGATTCCATCTCATACATCTCTTAGAACCCTGGCTATCTGTCTATATGGAGGCATCCGGAAAAGAAACAGGTGTGTCACAATCAATAAGTAATACCTAGTGAGATGAATTAAGATATCAAAAAGAAAACTCTTCAAAACACACACGCAATCAATGTTTTTGTGCACTGAGTTAGAAATCAGAAGTCAGGGTCCTGGTGTATGGATACGTCGGTCGCTGCGCCAACACTTGACTCCCTGAACTGAAAACCACACTCAGTACACTTAAAACTATTGCATTATAGAAAATAGAGATCAGTGTCCTGAGTTCTTCAGTAGAACCGAATCCTCTGATACTAATTTGTCACGACCCATCTCTTGGGGCCCATGTCGTGACTACCCCATGCCTGCCTTCCATAGGCAAGAGGCTGGTGACTAGAACTAAAGGCATAAATCCCAAAAACTGGGATGACATTTCCTTTATAAACTAGAAAAAAAACAACAGAGTATGCTGGAAGCAAAACACTAAGTAAAAATATATAAAAAATGGAGTGATTAAAAGTAAAGGGGCCGGAAATAGAAGCTCAAATGTAATGTACATGGAAAATGAAAATAATTACAACTAAAGAAAGGTAAACCACTGAAAGGTGAAAATCAGCTCTTGGAACTTCCACCACAGATCCTACCTAAAGGGTATGTACAAATAGCCTCCTCCACAATACACGTCCGTCAGTCTCCTCTGTGTACCGACTCGTCGTAAGGTCCAACTATGACTATCGTCCAGTCCTGGTGCTCTCATCCCCCATTAGTGATGTCCGACGTCTGCATCTAACACAACGAGGCGCGGGCATAGACTGTGCATGGGTGAGTATAACGATACTCAGCAGGAACCCTGAGACCACCAAGGTATCTCAAAACCCACCAAGGACAATATACAGAGTAAGAAATCAACATATAGAAATTACATAGGTTTATGAACATACATATACCTAAGTTATCAAGTATCTCATCTCAATCAAAAAGAAAACACAGAAGTCACTGACTCAACTCACATAGGTATACAACTTATGTAGAGAGATAGAGGTGATTAGATATTACCACTGAATCATCTAAGCTGTCGGACCCACACAAAATCCAAGACTAGAAGTTAGAACTGTCGGACCCATGCTTGATCCAGGACCAACTTTTCTGTCGGACCAACACATGATCCAGGAACAGAATTCAGAACTTTCGGTACCACACAGGATCCAAGAATAGTAGTCATAGCTATTGGACCAACACATGATCCAGGACCAGCTATTTTGTCAGACAAACACATGATCAAAGAATAGAAGTTAGAACTATCGGACAAACACATGATCTAGGAATAATCATCAGTTCACAAGCAGCCACATGGTTTCCACAAAGCACGCTTGATTCCAGGAGGGTCCGCTCCCCTAGCCAAGTGTCGATACATCAACTATCATGAAGTACCACGTATAAGTATCACAAAGGTCCACCTCATCAATGGGGTCTCAACACAACTGAAGGTGCATCAATTAGACGACCAGTCTATGAGTTATATGCTTTTTTGTCTTGGGGACCTAGTTGTATTCGTGTACGATCCAACCTGAACGTATCACAACATTACCTCAAACTCCAGTGGGGTATACTTGAAGGGACCGTCATGATCCTAGAAAAACCAGCGTCATGGATGGTTCATCAAATGCTCATCCAGTGACAAAGGTACAACCAAAGGAAGTAATAGGGTCAGTAATGGGCCCGGGCCCTATCCGACCCGATCGGACCGACTCAGCCCAACCTAGACTGGGCCGACCCGGTCAGACCCACTGGGTCTGACTCGGCCCGTTGGGTGAGTCATCCTGCTAGGTTCGGCCCGGTACGCTGGGCCCAGCCCAGTGGACTATAGGGTAGGTTAGGCTCGAAGGTCGCCATGTAGGCGGCTCGGCCCGGAGGCCTGGGCCGGTTCGGCCAGCACCACGTGGGGCACGACTCGGGTGACTCATCTTGGAAATCCAAGCCAGTTCGACCAGAGACGCCACGAAGGACACCACGAGCTGGCTCGGGTGGGCGGAACAGCTTGGCCGGTTCGACTGGGATCCGGGGCAGGGGAAGGCTGCATGGGGCATCGGGTAGGGAACGGGAGGGCCACATAGGGTGCGGGAAGTGCGCAGCAGGCCGCGTGGCACCCAACAGGGTGCAGTTATGCCGGCGGGGCGCGTGCAGTGCATGGGGAGGCCGACATGGCATGAGGGCAGGTTGTGAGTAGGACATGGGGTGCACGAGCAGGGCGTGGACAGGCCCTGGGGCACTGGGCAGCACACGGGCAGGCTTGCGGGGTGAGGGCAGCGCACGGGGAGGCCGGCGGGGCGCCGGGCAGTGCGCGGGTAGGCCAGCGGGGCGTGGGCAGCGCACAGGCTCGGCCGGAGGTAGTTCATGATTCCGAAGGGTCAACGTGGTTCACAGAGACCTCGAGTAGTGAGGCCCTTATCGTTTTAGTCTTCATTTCCTCGTCGTTGTTACGTCTTCATGCCGAAGAATGTCATAAGAAGGAAAAACAACGGAGGATCTCAGGCCATGTTAGGTTGGCCTGCACCCTCCACGTTTGGGAAGGTATCAATTGTCTCAACAAGATACGAAGTTGATCATTAACGCGTCCGAAACAAACCCGTTCTATTTGATGATGAAAATAAGAAATGATATAACATCATCAAGTAATAAACCCCTTAACTTTTGATTGTCGGTCATCGTTCGTTGACAGTGTCACCGGAAGGGAGTGAAAGAGTTCATCATTCGTCGTGTTCGTCATGCACTCCCAATCCTAGGATGCGTTAGCTGTGGAAGAAACTCCATGTCTCTAGGATCTGAGGGAGAAGTCGAAGAAGGTTGTTGCTGGTGTTCTACGTTGGGAGCATTCCACCAATATTTCTGCCAAGTTCCTCCTTTCTCTGCACTCCACCCAAAATGAAATTATAGCCAAATAATAGATTAAGATCTATTATGTTCGTTGGTGTAAATTAAAATTGAGTGATTTAATTAAATGATTTCACTCATTTAAATAATGTGGTGGAGTTTTCATAACAATTCAAAAGAGATAATTAATTAATTAATGCATCTCCCCTAATTATTTCTTGAGAGGTGTCTCTAATTAAATTAAAGGGGAGTTGGCTCCATTAAGGTGGTGAAGGTCAAGGGGTTTCTCCCCATTTAATGGGGAGTGGAGGAGGTTTTACCCTCCTCCATTTATAGGGGTTAAGCCACATGTGGTCCCCACGTCATATCCTCTCACGGGAGGTTATGCTCGGGTGGGCCCCACCACCATAACCTCCCAAGGGAGGTTAAGCTGTGGTGGTCCCACCTCAAACACCCATGAGGTTGTTTTAACCACCCAACCTCCACATGGCGGTTGAAAATAAAATAAAGTGAGATTACATTATTTTATTACTTCACAAGAAAATCCAAAAACTATCTTTTATCCTCGACTCACTGTTGTCGAAGTGAAAGTCTTCTTAAACAAATATCGGCGCTGTGAGTTCAATGGTGCTCTCAGATTTCAATTCCGAGCACTGGTTCAAAAGTTATAAAAACCCGCTCGTAGGTTTATTTAACGTACCATAACAAAACATAAAAAAGTAATTCTGGGCACACCGTGCCTCGGAATCAAGCGCCGTAAACTTTTTTGGACTCGTAAAAATCCCATGTATTAAAAAAAATATTTCCATGGTATTTATGGGTCTTTACATCTCATGTATGATTTGGTGTGGTAGTTTTGATATTTATAAGTAGGTTATCATTAAATAATCTCCATAATGTTATCAAAAAAATAAATATCATATATATAATTTGTATACATATCTTGATTCTTCAATAAAATTTATAGATAGAAAAATTAATAGCACAGTTCATATATACAGTAGACTGTGCGTACTCATGAATGTAGTTCCTATTATCTTAGTTGTTGAAATTAAATAAATTTAATTATTAATTAACCATTATAGATTAATTTTTATATCAATTATTTAATATATTTCCATTAAATCTATACAAATTATTATCCTTGTAAAAATATTATGAACAACACATCATATTGCTTTGTGGATGTGGTAGTCCACACATATGCATGGACAACATTAGCATTATCGAATGGATCATAATGTATGATGATATATTTGATATTAAAATTTAATATTTATAATTATCTCATAAATATTATATATAAACATTGAATCCATCATTATATCCATTTTTGAGACTTGATGATGGAAAATTATTTACATCAGTTCACTATACGGTAGTTCACCGTACACATAATCAATGATTTCATTTCCCATCTAACGAAGCAGGTGTTTAATTTTGTTTATTAAATTAACATAATAAAATCATTGTTAATTAATGATACTGGTGTTATTATTTAAAAATACCTTGATAAGATATGAATGAGGTGGAAGAAGAAATAAAATGAAAAACCATGGATAAAAACATTACCTATTATTTGGAGATCCACTTTAGGTCTATAAATAAATCCTTCGTTGGATGTTTCTCTAATAATACTTTAGAATATATGTTATTTTTTGGGATGTTTTTAATGGATTTTTGCAATTTATTGGTTCCAAAATCCACCTAGAGGCACCTTGTACCCTGTTGGTCACATGGCCTTGTGTGTATTTTCCCGAACGCCAGAGGCTACCGACTAGCAGCGAGGGCCTTGGGTGTGATAGTAGGGAAACTATGCCATCATTGGTAGAGTAAACAGTGGAAGTAAAAAACACACAATAGCAGAATCAGTAAATATCTTAAAATAGTAAACAACGGTAGACTAATAAAGAAACAACTGGAGCATAAATATATATAAATGATGCCTGATACATATATGTCTAGGAAAACAGACGAACAAGTAGCAATGTTGAATACAATACTAAACCAAACCACCAAAGAACAAAAGGAAAATAGATTAGAAACTCTTCTACATCTCAATCCACGGATTGGTCTCATGCTCTCTAGCTCAAATGTAATATAGTAGCTGAAGTCGAAGGGCGCTTTCCCATGTCTATACCTACATCAATATAATCTATTTGGGCCCAAAAGCATGGCCCAAACTGGGTGTCAGACTAAATATCAGTAGACGACCACCACGAGATATGTGCCTAATAGTTAGTGAATATATGGTGGTAAAATTATAGAAATCAGTAAATAGGAAAGTACTCAACATCAAACAATCCATAGTTTCAATCATTTAATTCACAAACAAGTAATCAGCTACTCAAGAAAGTATAAACAAACATGTAACCCTCTGGTTAGTTCTCACAGCCTGGCCCCTATGGTTGAACCAAAAAGTACTAGCAACCCTATGGGAAGCAAACACAGTCTCACCCCTCTGGTTCATATAATGAATAGACTCTCTGGGGAAGCACTCACCGTCAATTCCCCCTGTAGTCTCGAATCGTACTAAATGAACTCTGGGGAAGCACTCAACGTCTCATTCCCCACATGTCCCACGTCGATGAACTATAGAACCTATAAGGAAGCACTCAACGTCAATTCCCCTTGTGGTCTCGCATCGTAAAATTATAAAGACTCTCTTGAGAAGCCCTTACGTCCATTCTCCCTGTGGTTTACTACACTAGGTTCTTACGGCCCTATATAAGTCAAATAAATATAGCATGCGTAACGGCCAAAGTAAAACTCAAGAACTACTTAGGTAGCATTATATGGCATATAAGTACTTAGAAATTCATTCAAACTATCCTACAATACTAGACATGGAAAGTAAACAGAAGCCTAATAAGGAAACAAGACCCAAAGTTCAAAATATGCTAACATGCATGGGAAATAAATCCAAAGCACAACAATTCACCCTATTCAAAATAAATATACTATACTCTAGCATATAATAAAAACAAGAAAACAATAGGGATACAATGGTAAACACACAGTACCCCGTTTAAGGTTATTGGTGAAATTTGCAAAAAATATTCAAATACTTCAAATGGAATGGCACAGAAGACCTACCTATAGGTTAAGAGATCAATATAAATAAACCGAGAGCATGTAATCATATAGAATTCCATATATCTAAGAAAACTCATAGAACTCTCAATGCACAATAACTCTCAAAAGATGAGAAATTGGAAAACGATGCTCAAGGAGAAGAGAGAATTCATCGATGCGATCCCAATGAAACTGAAGGAGTTCGATTCAGAGTAAGGATGTAGGGTCGGGGGTTCGTCGATGATATGCAGCTGTTCGGTTTCTCTTGGATGAACGAGACCTAAAAGAAGATGGTTATGTCCATCAGACGTGACCCCGATGCGTTTAATGAAAAAAATACCCGGCTTGTACTTTTGGAGTACATGGCATGTACTTACTGTTTCCGTAATACACTTTAGGCAGCCTCCACGTCACCCCACATGACTTTGTGTGTGGCCATGACATGACTAGCACACGACCTCCTGTGACAATAAAGTACACGACATGTACTCATAAAGTACACGATGTGTAGTTGAAAAATTTCAAAAAACTCCTCCTCCTCCAAATTCATTTTTTATTTTATTAAAAGGACACTTTGAGGAATTGTGGGAACCATACAAAAAAATTCAAGTGGAATAAAGAAAATTTCACCATACATATTTCAAAATTCAAAAATTTCAAACAGCAGTACCATCCCGCCTCCCAGGAACCAGCAAGCAGCGTCACGTACGAGCCAAAAACTGCTCAAGATGCAAATTTTCAAAATTTGAATTTCAAACGACCATCATATCGAGCCATCCACATAACCTAGTTTCCATAATCACATTGCCAACATAACTCCGTCATCACCAACGTCACATCACAGCCATCACCACTTTCATCATACAACACATCATCGTCACCCGCGAGAACCAGAGATCCATCCTCATCAAGAAAACCAGCAACCTCACCATCAGGAAATCCCATTGTTGTTGAAAATACAGAGTCGGTGTACCTCCAATGCGACCGTAAGCACAAGACGCCTCAGCACCAAACCAAAAAAACGCCGGTGATATCAACCACCAGAACCCACCAAACCAGCGTGAAACGCAAAACCAGCAGACCGCCCAAAGAGCCCTCACCGCAGACATCCAGGTCGCGCCACCGGTACCACTAGGAACCAACTGACACCAAGAAACCAAAGAGATCCACAACGCCGCCCGTTGAGCAGGAACCTTAGAAACATTACACCAAACGCCTGCACCGGCCGAGCCGCCTGGGACATCCTCTCCATCGCACCACACGACCCAAAGTACCCGATATCCCAACGCACCCGACTGACCTGGAAGGGAGAGGAGGGACTGGAGGCCATAGGGGGTACAAGGGAAGAGACCACCAAAGTAGGCCGAAGCCGAGAAGGCACCCACAACCTCACCGAAACACACCGACGTAGAAACTTCATCAGAGAAAATAGACCAGAGCGACTCAAACTGTGAAAAATGGGGAAAGGAAATGGGAAATAGAAAATTAGGGAGAAAATGAAAGGGTACGGAAAGCCCCATGGTTTCCAAACCAAGAATCCCAAAAGCTTTGAGATTTCGCCGCTCCATGTCCGACCCGGAAAGGAGCATTGGAACACGAGGTCGACTGAGTTGAGGAGGCCGGGGAAGAACTGAAACCCTATCAGAAGAAGGAACAGGGAAGGAACTGAAATGGGGATGGAACCCTAGGTAGAACCGACTTGGATATGGAACCCTAGGAGAAAGGAGGACGCTCCAGAGATAAAACCAGAGGAAAATGGGGGTGGAGAGATCCACCACCGATAGGGGATGAAACCCAAGAACTAGGGAGAACACTCCAGTGAATAAATCTGGCTATTGTGCTCGTACATCGGCCACCCTCTCCCAAGTCTCATCCTGCACCTGTCCGTACTTCCATTGAACTCGCACCAAGGGAACAAGCCGACCATGGAGAACCTTTTTACTATGATCAACAATCCAAATAAGATGCTCTTTAAATGATTCATCAACTTTGATCTTAACCTCCTTGGGTATAAAGACATGAGATGAGCCTGAGAAGTAACATCAAAGTTGAGAAATGTGGAAGACATCATGCATAGCTCAGAACCTCTGAGGTAACTGCAACCGATAGGCAACTGACCCAACTCTCTCAAACACCTCAAACGGCCCGACGTACCTTGGCGAAAGCTTAACCTATCCCCTAATCCTCATGTGCCCCAACCTCGGTGTGACATACAGGAAAACCTGATCCCAGACCTCAAACTACATAGGTCATCTTCGTTGATCAGCATATGACTTCTGTCGAGACTGTGCAGTAGCCATCCTCTTCTGAATTGTCTCTATCGGCTCTGTGGTCTCCTGAACAAGATGAGGTCCTAGCAAAGCTGCCTCTCCTACCTCTAAAAGACACAAAGGTGATCGGAATGGCCTACCGTACAAAGCCTCATAAGGTGCCATCTGAATAGTTTCTTGAAAACTATTGTTGTAGGAAAACTCTACAAGAGGTATAATCTTCTTCTAAGAACCCCCAAAGCCCAGAATTCATGCTCAGAGCATGTCCTCAAGCACATGAATAGTACACTCGGACTGGCCATTGGTCTTGGGATGGTATGCTGTACTCAAAAGTACCCGTGTACCCAAATACTTCTGAAGCCCCTACCAGACCCGAGATGTAAAATGCACATCCTTGTCTTAAATAATGGAGTGTAGAACTCCATGAAGATGTAGAGTCTCTCAGATGTACAACTTCCCTAACCCATCTACACTGAAGGTCTTCTTGATCATATAAAATTGACAAACCTTTGTAAGTCTTTCAATGAAAACCCATACTACGTCATTCCCTCGAGGTGATCTCAGCAACCCTGTCACGAAGTCCATCGCGACGTCGTTTCACTTCCACTAAGGAATGGGTAACTACTGTAAAAGACCTTCTGGTTGCTAATACTCCACCTTCACCTGCTGACAAGTAGAACACCTCATGAAGAAACCAACAACATCTCTCTTCTTACCTGACCACCAATAATGGAGGTGTAAATCATGATAAATCTTGGTGACATCAGGATGAACTGTCCAAACAAAGGAATGAAAAACCTGCATCAGCTCCTCGCGTATATCTGTTTGTACCCATACATGCCCCTGAAAACACAAGATCTCATCCACGCCTACTATCAATCCTGGAAGAGGGTCCACTCCTGACACACTCTCCCGCAGGAGTAGGCCTTCTGAGTCTGATAACTGCATCATTGGCACCCGATCTATGAGGGTTTAGGTAAAAGATACAGAAGACAGAAAAGTATGACCTTGTCTATCATGAACCTACAAATGCATATCATAGAATAGATCCATAAGCTACCACTCACTACGGGCCTCCCAAACTGCCTATATCTGAGTCCTCCTTCTCAATGCATCAGCCACTGTGTTGCCTTTCCCAGGCGTATAGGAAAGCTCAAATTCAAAGAACTGTAGGTACTCAACCCACCTTCACTGACTCAAATTTAGATCATGCTGAGGGTAGATGTACTTGAGACTCTTTTGGTCAGTGAAAACCAAAAAATGCACCCCCATAAGGTTATGTCTCCAATAGTGTTGGGAAAGAACAACAGCTGCCAAATCCTGTACCTGTGTCCGGTATTGCCTCTAATGTGGGATCAACTGCTGAGACCCATACACAACAACTCCATTGTCCTGCATAAGCACAACTCCCAGCCTGATACCTAAAGCATCAAATAAACAGTATAGCTCTTTCCAGACTTCGGAAAGACTAGTATCGATGCTGAATTCAACCTCCCTATCAGCTCCTGATAGGCTGACTCACAAGAATCTGACCATAAGAACTTCACACCATTCTTGGTCAGACCTGTTAGTGGTGCTGCTAAGCGTGAAAAGTCATGTATGAAGCACCTGTAGTATCCAGACATCCCTAGAAAACAATTTACCTCAAAGACTTTCATAGACCACTCCTAGTAAAATACTTCTCTCACTTTCTCTAGGTTTAATGATACACCTGTCTCTCAGATTACATGACCCAAGATGTGAATCTGGTCTATCAAAAAGTGTCACTTTGAGAGCTTAGCATATTACTAATGCTCTCTCAGTGTACTCAGAATGATCTCAAGATGTGTGGCATGGTTGTGTTGAGTGTGAGAGTACACCAAGATACCATCCATGAAGACCACCACGAAAGAATCCAAGTATGGATGGAACACTCAGTTCATCAGTTCCATGAAAACTGTTGGCATGTTTGTGAGACCGAACAACATAACCATATACTTGTATAGACCATACCTACTTTGGAAGGTTGTAAAAGGTATATCTGATTTTCTAACACGCAACTGATGGTAACCATACCTTAAGTCAATCTTTGAGAACACTCAGGCCCCTCAAATCAGATCAAATAGATCATCAATACTCATCAAGTGATACTGGTTCTTGAATGTAAACTGGTTAAACATCCTATAATCCACAAAAAGCATAATGGTGTCGTTTGCCTTCTTTGAAAACAAGACAGGCGAACCCCAAGGAGAAGTATTGGGTCGGATGAAACCCTTTTTCTGCAACTCCTCCAACTACTTCTTGACATCCTGAAACTCTAGTGTAGCCATCCTATAATAAATAATGGACACCGATGCTGCTCCTGTCATGAGATCAATAGAAAATTCTACCTCACGGTCCGGAGGCAATACTAAAGAGTCTTCTGGAAAGTCATCCTAGAACCGATCCACCACTGGAGGAAAGTCTAACTATGAAGACCCCTGGACATCTAGATATAGACTAGAAATCTGGGCTGTAGCTCCTCCTATACCATTATTCTCGGGTCCTGATCTACTCGCCTGGACATCCCACTCTCTTCAATGATGAGAAGATCCACCCTCTGGTGATATGAAGCTCACCCTGCAACGATAACATTTGATGACTTCTTGCAAGCGAACTAACCAGTCCATCTCAATATTGACATCATAACCTATCATCTCTAGGACATAGAGGTCCCATAGAAAGTGACATTCACCAACATCTAGAGGGAACTCTTTGAACTGATGCACACTAGCCGTCCTAGTCCCCAACGGTGTGTCTAATGTCAAGATATCGACAGAGGAAAAGATGAAGAGCCCAATGCTCTCCACAATAGAAATAGAGATAAAGCTATGGGAATCCCCTGTATCGAAAATAGTAGAAGATAAAACATAGGCTACTAAAATTTCACATAGAATTGTTGAGGGTCTGGGATCCTGCTCCTGCTGGGTCTGCTCCGCTACGAAAGTCTGGCCTGCACCGTGGCCTGTGACCCTGCTTGACCTCTCTAAGCTGATCCACTCTGTTGTCACTGAAATATGGGCAAATTACCACCACATCCATGACGTCCACCTCGGCTTGAAGGGATAGAAGAACTCCATTTCTCTGACTGGTGAGAAACTAGTGGTGTTTGTCCCAAATGAGGAGTCATAGAAGAACCCCTATCGCCAACTGCTAGAGAAAAGATCTGGCAGAAGTGCAGAAGGTGACCCAAATTTCCACATGATTGGAACTCCACTAAGTCTCTCTAGAAATACGACATTGTATCCCTAGCCCTTCCACACTGGTAACATACCACTTGGCTACCTAAAGATGTGTCTCGCTACCTCGGATCATCGCACGTAGACTCCCTATGGCGCTTCCTGTTGTCAGATGGAGGAACACTAACTGTAGAAGTGGAACCACCCTGGATCTCAGATCGAGAATCTCTCAGATTGCACTCTATAAGGAGGGCCTGGTTAAAGATGTAAGCAATGGAAGTCAAACTAAAGATAATCAACTTTGAGTGGATCTCCCGTATGATACCATCCTCAAACTTCTTTTCCAAGAACATCCCATCTCTTCCCAGGAGGGGTGTGAAATGCTGAATCATGGAAAAATGAGAGGAATACTCCATAACCGAAAGGTTACCCTTCTCTATACTCATGAACTTCTGGGCTCAGTCAGCCCTCATGGTCTTTGGATAGAAGTAGTAATAAAAGACACATTGGAACTCCTCCAAAGCCATAACCATCTGATGACCCACCTATGATATTACATCCCACCATCTCTTGGCAGAATCATGTTGAATATAGCTATCGAGCTTGAATCTCCTCTCTGGAGGTGTCTCCAGATGCTCAAAGATCGTCATCATGGCTTCTAGCCCTGACTCTGTAACCTAAGGTCCTCCTTCCCCTGAGAAGGTGGGAGGATGCTGCTCCTGGAAAACCCGCGTCAAGTCTGCCATAGTCAAGGCAGGAGGCAGTGCTCTCTTTAAGGTCTGAATCATCCTCATAAAGCCATTCCTAAACTGCGCAACGACACCTATTACCGGTATCACTTATGGTGCTAAGGCTGGCACAACAAGAGGATCTGCAGGAAGTCCCTGATCAGCCATACCTGGAGCCTGATCACTACCCTGCAATTGGCGTATAACCAGAAGATGTCTCAGTGGCATGATTCTGCATGGTCAAGAACACACCTTAGATAAAGATATCAATGAATAAAAACAAGGAGTTAAATAAGAGAACAATAGGAATAAAGCACTCATGTTTTACAAAGCATGACTACACAGTGTGTTACCTGAAGACATTCACATGGGAGTGTACTACTACTTAAACTGGTTGTGTAACAACACATAACACATAGTTTGTTGTCTTAACACACGGTGTGTACTTGAATCATCTTCCCTTACCCAGGTCCTTCTACACAGTTAATCCAGACAACTCTCCTAAGAAAAGACTACACGACGTGTTCAAGGTAGACACAACGTGTACTAGACAAGCTTCACCTGGCCCGTGTTGTTAGTAACACGGCCTGACACACATCCTGAAACTACACAACATGTTCCGGACAGACACAATGTGTAATTGAAGTGATAACACCGACCTGTGTAGTTTGTGACGTGACCGGGTACCTGGGTCAGACTACACGGCGTGTTTAGATGGCACACGGCATGTATTAGACACAACTCAGCCAACCATTGTTGTTAGTGACACGGGTGTCATGGGGTTGACACGACACGGTGTGTAAGGAAGATACATGGCATGTTCACTCTATATTTTCCCCATCCCGTGTATCTACCCACATGGCCAATGACACGGTCAGAGACTACATGACATGTACATAGAGTAAACGACATGTACTTAAGAAAAACTATTTATTCCAGAACAGAAGAACACATGGAATGTATTTAACATTACACGACATGTATTCCTTGTTTTTCTAGATAATATGTATCAGAAACTACTCCGGACCTAGAACACACTAAAAAAAACACTGAAAATTCTAAATTCTAATCCTTCAGGGCCCATACTCCCCGCGAATAATTGTTTGGAATCTTATACAAGTTATAACAAAGCAACCATGCGATGATCCACCAAATTCCGTTCCTTGAGGTCCCATAACACCTCAAGAACCAAAGTTTTTCATTCATCCAAAGAAAGTAGTACACAAAAATACCTTATCAAACAACATGTATTTATATCAAGGTAAATATAAAAACAGCATGCATATTATTCACAACATCTATCACAACAACATGCAATTACTAATGCATCCTTGATGGCATGGCAAGAATGCATGGCATGTGATTTCTATCAAGTGATAATATGATTCATGAGATGGAATACCCTCATCTCACCAGGTTGCGATAGAACTAGAACCACAATATCAAAAATGATAATAGCACATAACATGTGAATCACCCAATAGTGAAATCAAGTCAACAGTAAATTTGCAAACTAGTAAAATTGCAATAAACTAGGTAGTATGGCCGTTCCCTATACACAGGTTAGCTTCTATTGGGCATAGCTTATTACCATGTACCTATTCCATCCTATCTTTGAATATAGGATCCAAACAGTAAATCATTAGAAAATAATTCCTCTAATACCACATTGTAAAGTCCCAGCTCCGGAAGCCACACAGAGACACCCCGTACTTGGTTGGTCACATGGCCTCAAGCATATTTCTCCGAATTCCAGAGGTTTCCATATACTAGCAATGGACTTGGGTGTGATAGTGGAGAAACTATACCCTCATTGGTAGAGTGCACAACAGATGTAAACAACACACAATAGCAGAAGCAATAAATATCCAACAACAGTAAACAACAGAAGACTAATAAAGGAACAACTATAGCATAAATATATATAAATGATGCATGATACATATATGTCTATAAAAGAATATGAAAAAGTAACAATACTGAATACAATACTAAAACAAAGAACCAATTCCCAAAAGGAAAACAGATGAGAAATTCTTCAACATCGCAAGCCTCAGCTTGGTCCCATGCTCTCCTGCGCCAATGTTATCAAGTACCTGAAGTCGAAGGGTGCCTGCCCTTGTCTATACTTGCAGAAATATAATCTTCTTGGGCCCAAAATCATGGCCCAAACAGGGTTTTAGACTAAATCCTATAAGGAAACCACAACAAGATATGTGCCTAACATTCAGTGAATATATGGCGGTAAAAGTACAGAAAGTAGTAAACATGAAAGTACTCAACAGAAAACAATACCCAGTTTTAGGAATTTAATTCACTAATAAGTAATCAGATAATAAAGCAAGTAGAAACAAATAGGTGACCCTCTGGGCAGTTCTCATAGCCTGACCCCTATGGTTCAACCAACAAGTACTAGAAACCCTCTACGATGCACACAAAGTCTCACCCCTCTAGATCAGCTAAAGAATAGACTCTCTTTGGAAGAA
This sequence comes from Viscum album, assembly GCA_963277665.1. Taxonomy (NCBI): domain Eukaryota; kingdom Viridiplantae; phylum Streptophyta; class Magnoliopsida; order Santalales; family Viscaceae; genus Viscum; species Viscum album. The sequence goes on along the minus strand of OY728161.1, from coordinate 571,647,265 downwards.
TTCACCATCAATTCCCCATATAGTCTCGTATCATACTAAAGGCGCTCATGGGAAGCACAAAATGTCTAATTTCACCAATGTCCCATGTCAAGGCACTACTGGAAATTTAGGCTATAGCCACGGATCTATAGACATAGTTTTATAGATCCATGGCTATAGTATGTTTATAGCCACAGTTTAATTAACACACCATGGCTACTCCTTTTTTTAGAATAAGCATCGGGATCCTCTCCCCTATAAGCAACCCATCCTCCCTCGACCTCTCCATGACCTACTCCTCTCTCGAGCTACTCCCCGCCGAATATCTTCGCGACCTCCTCCCTAAAGCTCCTCCTCGCCGAACGCTGCCACAACCTCCTCCCTGAAGCTCCTACCCATCGAACGCCCCCACGACCTCCTCCCTCGTGCTCTTCGTGACCTCCTCCCTGTCGAATGATGCCGCTCCTCCCCCGATCCGCGACCCTCTTCCTCCATCTACCTATCTGCGCCCTCCTCCTCCCTTGACCTCTCCACGCCCTCCTCCTCGCCAAACCCCGCCTCTATTGACGACGCTTGATTGATAACTCTGGGAATGTATTGCCTTTTTTATTCCTCTAGATTTTGATTCTTTAGTTTTATCTTCATTTAAAAAATACTTCAGTTCTTAAAAATTGCAGTGAAATTCTTAGAATTTTTTTGTGCATCAATTAGAAAATGCTTGAAGGGAAACATACTATTTAGGCTCATTTGTATGCAGAGTTCAACTTATCTAGGAATTATTTAGAGTTTATTTAGTTCTCTGTCAATGATGAGTTAAAAGTTAAGAAACCTATTATCTAAGAAACTAAAGTGGATTATTGTTCTTTATGTTTTATTCAAGGCTGTTCTTTACTAAATTATTAGAGGGAGTCTCGGTCTATGGGTAAACTCAAGTCTTCGGTTATCACTCAAATTGAGGAGGGATGAATGTGTTCTTGTTCTTTTGTTGGTGATACACTAGATATCAAGATACCTATGTCATATACAAGTGAGGTTATCTAGAGCTGGTGAGGATCATCCAATCACAAAGACCATGTATCATGGTAAGGTAGAATTCCATGATTGTATTGGAGTAATTAATTTGAAATCTGATTAGGAATAGTATTCTCAGGCTTCATCTAACAATTAGCTTGATGAGGGATGAGTGTGTTCTTCTTATTTTACTAGTGAGGCATTGGTGGTCATAGTATGAATGGAACATGCAGGGGTGGTCATCCAAACTCATGAATTATCATAGGTGAAACCTGGAGCTTGTGAGGATAATTCGGCCACAAAGGGAATGGTTCTCTTAAAGGAATCATCCTGTGATAGTTTTAGAGTAGGTAGACTATAATAAGTTACATTTTACCCATACGTACTTGCTGAAACCTTCTCCTAATAAATCCTCAAATAAATTCAATAACAAATTTATCCTTTATAAATAATATAATCCATTATAAAAATTATATTTCTCGCAAGAAATCGAAAAAACCAAACTGATCCATAAATCTTCCAAGAATCACCACATTTTTAATGAAAATCATGCAACTCATGAAAATAATGAAACTCATATAAACTCTTTTTACTATAATCAATCATCATTCTTGGAACTTATGTATGACTATTCATGAATTTTTATAATTTAAAACATTTATGAATTCCCTAAACAATAATTTTAATATATTTGTTATGATTTTTTTTATTAACTTGTTACTGATGATTACATAATATCTTATGAAACAATACATATAATGTTAAGTGATTTTCTAGATTATTTATTTAATGTATGTTTATTTTCCTCAGAATGGATAGATACTGGATTTACAACATTGATCAGATCACTGATGAATTTCAGAAGGAGTTACAATATTTTTTGGACTTTGTATTCACTAATGAATAAGATGGTGGATTGATTCGATGCCCGTGTTTTGATTGTGTTGAAAGACCTTGGTAAACTTGTGAGGAAGTGAGTTACCATATCACTAAAAGTGGTTTCCAGAAAAATTATCATGTGTGGTATCACAATAGAGAAAAAGCGCAAGTGTTGAATGACATCGATTCAGTGGAAAAGATTGGTATAAAAAATCTGATCTTTGATCGGTTTCATTTTGTTTCTGAAGAAAGCTCCTCATGTAGACCAGTGCAAGAGGAAATGAATACTGGAACATAGTTCTCATCTATTAATCAGGATGATGAAGTTGAGAGTGTTAGAAAGCTGATGGAAGATACAAATACCCCAGTATATCAAGCATGTGAAAAAATGAGAAAACTTGAGTTTTTAATGCGATTATATCATGAGAAAACAATGTATGGATTTAGTAATACTACAGTTGAATATCTCCTTACATTTATTAAGGATTTACTGCCTGATGATGCATGTATTCCAGAAAATGATTACATGGCATCAAAGTTGGTTGACAAATTTGTATTTTCATCTAGTAAGATTCATTCTTGTCTCAAAGACTGTTGTTTGTTCTGGAAGGAGAATGCAGACTTGAGTCAGTGCAAACAGTGTGGCACATCAAGGTGGAAGACTAATAAAGACGGATCTCAATCTTTCATACCACAGAAAGTGATGTGGCACTTCCCTTTAATTCCCAGGCTTCAAAATTTTTTTATGTCAGAACAAATGGCAAATAATATGAGATGGCATGCAGATGAATGAAATAAGGATAACGATGAAATAGTGCATCCTGCAGATGGGTTGGCTTGGAAGAAATTTGATAGGTTACATCTTGATTTTGTAGCTGAACCACAGAATGTTAGATTGGGATTATCCTGTGATGGTTTCAACCCATTTTTCCAAATGCATACTGCACACAGTACTTGGCCTGTTTTCATTCACATTTATAACCTTACTTCATGGATGTGTATGAAGAATCCATTCACTATCCTGAGTATATTGATATCTAGACCCAGTGATCCTGGAAATGATATTGATATATACTTGTAGCCATTAATAGAGGAGTTAAATGAGCTTTGGATTGTTGGTGCACAAGCGTATGATGCATTCAGAAAGGAGTAATTTATGTTTCGTACAGCTTTATTATGAACGATAAATGATTTACCTGCCTACGGAATGATGTCTGGTTGGAGTACTAAAGGGAAATTATCATGTCGTATTTGTAAGAAAAATACACGTTTCCGAAGATTAAAGTTTCGATGAACTTTCAGCTTCATAGGGAATCGACGTTTTCTACCAATGGATCATCCATACAGGAAAAATCAGAGACAGTTCAATAATTCCATCGAGACATATGAGACACCTCAACAAATGTCCAGGACTAATATTGTTAAAGAACTTGATGATTTGAATTATGTTCTTGGAAAAAGTCAATCAAATATCAGAAATTGAAAACATGCTAATTCGAATTCCAATAGAAATTGGAGAAAGAAAATCATATTCTTCGAGTTTCTGTATTGGTCATCAAATTTATTACGTCATTGTTTGGATGTAATGCATATCGAGAAAAACATTTGTGATATGTTACTTGCTACTATTTTAAATGTCAAAGGCAAAACAAAAGATGATTTACGGTGTCGTCGTGATTTGATGGATTGGGGTATAAGTGCAAGACTTCATCCTGAGTTAATTGGTCAAAGTAAGTGGAAAGTCCTTGTTTCCTGTTATTAAATGACAAATGTGGAGAAAAACAATTTCTTCAGGTCTTGGAATGTTTGAAGGTTTCGGATGGTTATTCAAGTAATATTTCGAAAAGGGTGAATACACAAGATGTGAAACTCAAATATCTTAAAACCCATGATTACCATGTCTTGTTACATGAGTTGATTCCCATTTCCATTCACCATTTTACTTTCACATAATGTTAGAGTTGTGGTGATTAAGTTATGTCAATTTTATCGAGAACTTTGTGCCATAAGATTGAGTAGAAGTGTTGTTCAGAAATTGCAGAGAGATGCACTGATTATTCTTTGTGACTTGGAGAAAATTTTCCCACCATCTTTTTTCACATGTATGTTACATTTGACTATGCATCTTCCCATGGATGTTCTCTTTGGTGGTCCTGTTTTGAGTTGGTGGATGTATCCTACCAAAAGAATGATGTTTACATTGAAATATTATGTGAGAAATAAATATCATCCTGAAGGCTCTATTGTGAAATGCTATTTAGCACAAGAATGCATGGATTTCTATTCATCGTACTTGGCTAACATCACTAAGAGGTCTAATCGACTAATGAGATACGAAGATGAGAAATATGATCCCATTGAGCCTGCATTTCCTTCACTGCCCCAAACAGGGGGGATATCTGGATCGTACTCATTGTGTACTTTAAGCAGGGAAGAGTGGGAAATGACACATCGCACAGTATTATTCAACTGTGGTGTGCTTGATTATTATATCAAGTAATTAAACTAATAAATATGTATTTTTTTCATTGTGTGATTTCTTTATATCTTCTGACATTTTAATGCTTTCATATCTGTAGAGAACATTTAGAAATTATAAAAAAGAGACATCGCTCTCTATCTATTAAGAGGAAGGAACTGTTGCACAACAAAGAATTTGCTGCCCGATTAAAGTCAAATGTAATAGATTTCTTTTTATTCTTCTCATAACATAATCACATGTCTCTATTTAATATTATATGTCGGTATATTTTAGGTTTTAACTCTACCAATGATTGAAGTATCAGATGAAATAAAGGCATTGTCCTTTGGTCCAAATGATGTGGTACGTGATTGTAAGTCAATGGTTGTCAATGGATTTAAATTTGTTATAAATAGTTGTGCAAAAAAATGGCAACACAGCATAACGATGTCACGATAAGCACCACAACATATTGTTATGCAAGTGCATCAGACAGACAACCTCGATCAGAAAATATATCATATTACAGTGTTGTTGAAAGAATCATTTTATTAGATTAGTATGCACATGGTCGTGTCGCAATTATGAAATGAAAGTGGTTTGATTCAATGACACGACAAGTAATGCATATTGATAACTGTGGATTTAGATTGATTTATACGAACTGCCAGCTTCGTACCGATGAACCTTATATTCTTGCGTCACAAGCTAAACATGTGTTTTATGTAAGTGACCCGTTACAACCACAATTTGGTGTTATTGTTGATGTTATTAATAGACATATTTTTGACGAAGGCATGGATGACAATGATGTTGTGGATGAACCTATCAGTATTTATTCGAATATTACATTTGATGATACAGATGATGCAATTGTTAGAACAGATTGTGAAAAAGAAATTGTCACAGACCCACATAGTGTTGACACATTTGTAAGTATTTACCTGATATTATCGCAATATTGTATGTGTTTTTTTAACTTCCATACATGATATCAAAATAACTAGTATATTTTATACCATTATCAAATATAAAACTATTAATAGCCTCACCAATTTATGTTTAACCACTTCTCCAGTAAATCTTGAACATAGAAAAGTCTTGATATTTTATCAATATAAATATCACACATGAAAATGTATCTCATTGTTTTATGATACAATTGTATTATTTAACATTTTTCATTATTTCTATTTATTTAAGAATATTATTTTAAATTTCCAGGTCATAATGTCTGATTTTGATGATACTAGAAGGAGTAGAAGAATACTAAGAAACGAACAACGTAGGTCTCCACCAGGAAACAATGTAAGTACAAATTATGTTTGAATATTATGGTATTTCATATTATTTATCTTGTTATTGTTCATTTTATTTTATCATCTATGTTATTTTAGGATGCATCATTGAGGAGACACTTGCATTATGCCACTGAGGATGATATTGTGGCGGGGGTACTGATTCTACAGGTCAGCCTACTATTATGCCGCTTGAGACACCAGGAGGCCATCCTTTATGCCACCTCCATATTATCTATACCCACCTTTTCTGTATCCCTTTTTTCCCACTCCCACATCAGATGGTAGTTCTCAGACTCCCATCCCTCATTTCCCATTCCCACCATCCACTTTACAGGGTACTGTGCCCCCATATATCCCACCACCATATCTATATCCATATCCACCCTCATCTGTACAGGGTTATCCATCAGGTTTTCTGCCTCCATCAGTACACTTTGCATCTACTATACATAGTACTCCTGTAGATATCTCACCTACAATGGAGGATTCCCCCCTCTAGATGCAGCACTTCAGGGGTCAGCAGGTCCCCCATCTACTGGTATTTGTTTAAACATTACTATTTCTAATTAATGATAAATTCATATATATTATTTTCTTTTATTTTTGGTTTCATGATTAGCTGCAGCCTCTACCAGACGACGTGTCCGCACAAAAATGCACGAGGTTTGGAATCGACACACCCAAATCATAGTTTATTACAATGAGGAGAATTCTAAAATTAATAAAAATGGCACAAAATGTAAAAGTTTTATGGGAACACTTGCTAGACACAACAATATCATTCCGGTTCAACCGATAAGTTTGAAGGCAGTTGGACAACAAATAAAGGACAAAGCCTAGGCATAGATTTGGGTAAGTAATGTTAATCACCTTTAATATATATTTAAAGTTATAATATTTTCTTAACAAATATTATGTCTATTGTAGCTTCGATATAATTTTCCTGATGGACAAAATGCAAAGGCTGTAAGGATAATGGATTTAGGTGAAATGTGGCGAGCCTACAAGTATGATTTATATCTTGGTTGGAAAAATAGAGTTGGTATAGAGCTTGAAGAAGTACCGATGATTCAAGATTGCCCAATATCACAATATAAAGAGATGATCAGCTATTGGAAGAGTCCATAATTTAATGTGTTTGTTAAATTTATATATATATTCATTTATTTATTTGAAAACGATTTTAAATTCCTTGTTTTATTTATGTTAATGAATTTATTTAATTATTTGTTTATAGGAGAAATCAAATAGAAATAAAACAAACCAGAGTGAAATGAAACACATTTATACTCGCGGACACACATCATAACCAGATCATGAGCAGACATAGGTAATTTAACATTTAAAATATTTATCTTTGTTTAGTGTAATTTTTTTAACTTCCGATTTTTATTTATTTCTTTGTTTTTTTCCAGAAAAAGGCATCGAATATCGAGGGTCGCGTTCCTCACTCAACTTTGTTTTGTACAAAACGGAAAAATAAAGATGGTACTATGCCAAATACCGACACCGAGAAGGCGATTGTAAGTAAATTTCAATTTCTTTGATTTTTACTGAATTTAATTACTTATATTATTTTATCATTTTAATTTATGTTATATATCAATCAACAGAATGCTTTAGAGGCATTGGCAGAAAAATAACCTAACAATTTGGACCCAAATTATCATCAACATCAGGTATTAGGAGATGAGCATTAGGGTAGAGTGCATTGTCGACCTGGGAAGAAGATTGTACCATCTTGATATTGGTCTACTAACGTTTACTCGAGTACCAGTTCTGTTTTTTTCACAGTGGAACAAATGAATGCCGCAATCAAAGAAGCAAGTCAAAAATCAAAACAGGTGATAACTGTAAAAATGATGAAATTCATGTCTTCCCTTTCTTCTACACTTCCACCAGAATCAGCTGCAAAGGTTGATGCCTTTTTGATGTCGATGCATTCTTCTAATGTAGATTCTTCTGTCAGAGCCAGAGCCAGACCTAGTGCTGGACCCGTGCTGGTGCTGATTCGGATGCAGATGCCGATGATGATGTTTGTGGTGTGATAGGTTGTGATGGTGTTTCTGTAGGATGTGTGGATGATGGTTATCATGATTCTGATGATACTGATATTGAGACTCACTTTTTATGTAAATTTTATTTTTGGATTGGTAATGTATGAAAAGTTCCATGCATCTGATTACACTGCTTTTTTGATCAATATCATTAATATTTACCATATCTTATAGGGAATGAGAATGAATACTAACCTGTAGATCTACCTTAAGCTAACTATGTCTAGTATTAGATATAGCCCTACCGCCATGAATTCTCAATCGATAAGTTTATTTAACTACCTCAGTTAAAGATATGTATTCAAATTCAGTAGCTGAAAGTGCAACAATAGATTACATATTTCAATTATAGGAAATGAAACCTCCAAATTCAGTAAACACATTAATAGTTAAGGATTTAAAATTTTCAACATTAACAATATAGTTAGCATCAACCAAACCACAAATAATTTAAGAAGTATCCACATTTTTACCACATAATAATGAAATATTATAAGTAAAAGAAAGATACCTCAAGATCCACTTAATGGAATACCATTATAGCTTCCTTGGAGTGCCCATGAAGCATCATAGAGTGCAGATAGAAACTGAAAAATCAGTTCTAGAGAAAATCATAGAATACACTTTGCAACCAACAATGTCAGAATAAGGAATTCTAGACATAAATTCAACATCAACTTCAGCAGTAGGTGATTGATTCAAGGACAATTTAAAATTTTGTTCAAGAAGGAAATTAATAGGACTGAGAGATTCCAACATTGACCAATTTATACTAAATTCTAATGAACTTGTTACCTAGAAAAAATGAATCAAAATTGAAGCACCACTTCCATGAGGATTGTTTCAGGCCAGACCAAGATTTATTTAAATGGAATACTTTCTTTGGTTTGATCTCAGCAGGATAATCATCAATAGGTATCATATAAATCTTTTTATTCAAATCACCTAGTTGGAAATCAGTTTTAACAACTAACTGATCTATATGAAAGTCATTATAAGTTGCAAAATATATCAAAAGATGAATGAAATAATGATTAAGAAAAAAGGGAAAATAATTCATCGTAATAAATTCCCTCTCTTTGAAGGATTCCCTTGGAAACTAGGCTAGATTTTTATTTGATTCACTGGCCCAAAAATATTTGGAGAGTATTGAGCATCCATGAATGCTTCTAAATCTTTATAGAATAGTACTATTCAAACTCTCTTCTAGGCTATTCTATTGGGGAGTGGTGTTCCCTAACAGTTATGTCCCTCGTAATCCCATCAGACTAAAAAAACTGAATGAACTCTATAGAAAGATATTCAAGAACATTATCTATTCTTCAGTCTTAATAATCTTTACAGTGTGATTTTACATTGAATATTTTTAGGTTTAAATGGTTTGGAATGAATCATATTCTTTTTATTATCTAAATCCAAACATTCTTAGAGATTTTAGTTATGAAGATGATGAAATTGGATCCTCCAACACAAGAACTAGTCCTTCTATCCCCCAAAAATATAACTGCATGTATTCAAGTGGGCTAGCAGCATCGAAATAAGACCTATTGAAACTCACCCTCTTGGATTTTCCCAGCACACCATCTCTGGAAAATGAACGATTTATAGTTTTGATGTTACTCAATATTCCTTGGTTGTTGTGTTCCTCTAAGACTTTGTAGCTGAAATTCCCTATCTTATATGCTATAGTATATTATTGTTAGTGCTTGTATTGTAAACACTGCCCAATTTCCATAAATGGGTCTTCCCATTCAAAACATATAACCCATTGTTTAGAGATACTTTTATGATAATTATTGATCCTTTAGAGATCTTGAGATTTGGTCTAGAGGTAAATCCATTTTGATCTAGGACCGCTAAGGAGATTATGTTTCATTAAAGGATGGGGACCCACCATACATTAAGTAAGGTGATGATGGATTGATTATCTAACTCTATAATAATGGATCATGTTCCCTCAACCATGCACATATTATTTTTTATAGATGTACTAGGATTCATTTTGAATGTCAATATACTTTGTTTCTTGTAAATTTTTCCTAAAAATGAGTCAATCATGTATAATTTTTCATGTTTAAGCCAAACTCCCTCAGATTGGGGTGTGCTCGGGCAGGGAGAGGGGTGATGGGGCAGGGGGAGGGGTGTGTGAAGGTTGGGGGGGGGGGGGGGCAGGGGGTAGGGGGTGTGTAGGTGGGGGGGGGGGGGGTAGGGGAGAGGGCAGGGGGGTGTGCAGGTGGGGGGCAGGGGGTAGGGAGAGGGGGTAGGGGGGTGTGCAGGTGGCGGGGAAGGGGGTGTGCTGGGGAGGGGGAGGGGTGTGTGTAGGTGGGGGGGGGGGGCAGGGGGTGTGCAGGTGGGGGGGGGGCAATGGAGGGGGTAGGGGGGTGTTCCGGTGGGGGGCAGGGGCAGGGAGAGGGGGCTGGGGGGTGTGCAGGTGGGGGGGGGGGTAGGGGTTGTGTTGGGGCAGGGGGAGGGGTGTGTGCAGGTGGGGGGGGGGGGGCAGGGGGAGAGGGTGTGCAGGTGGGGGGGGGGCAAGAGAGGGGGCAGGGGGGGGGGGTGTGCTGGTGGTGGGGCAGGGGGGTTTGCTGGGGTGGGGGAGGGGTGTGTGCAGGTGGGGGGGGGGGGCAGGTGAGGGGGAAGGGGGAGGATGGTGTGCAAGTGGGGGGACATGGGAGGGGGATGGGGGGTGTGCAGGTGGGGGGCAGGGGGCAGGGAGAGGGGGTAGGGGGGTGTGCAGGTGGGGGGGGGGGCTGGGGGTAGGGGGCTGTAGTTATGCTTCTTCAAGTCTGGCTCGATCATTTTGGAACTCAATTTTTTGTGATTACTTATGCTATAGATGCCAGATTGGGGTGATATTTACTGACTTGGAAAGCTTATAAGATTATCTAAAACAATCATAACTGCATAAAAGTATGACTCAATCATTTTGTAACTCAATTTTTGGCCCAAAGTTGTTTTACTTTTGCTGCTACAGAAATAGGATTTATTTTTTTTATTGTTTTAACAGTTTTGATTGTGTTTATTTTAGGTTTTTTGTATGGATATATAAGGAAGAAGTTGATCAGTCAACTTGATGGTTTTGGTGGCCTAAACCACCAGTTCCCCTTAGGATCCTACCGGGGCCCCTCTAGGACATGATAAGAAGTAGGTTCTTCTGTTTTTCACACCAGTAACCTAGAAACTTCTTGTTGGAGGTTAATATCATTCACTACATGTTCTCTCCAAATCACAAAATACCTGATTTTTTTCGTTCTTACATCCACAATTCTTCCGCATTTGATCATAGATTTCCATCCAGGTTTGTTACCATTACTAAAATCCTAATTTTCTCAACCTTATTTAATTCAGCCTTTATGTTCAATGGTTATTCCTCTTTTCTAATCGTAATTTTGTGCCCTACTTTTATTCTGCTTCCACTGTTTTAAATGCAGTTTGTGTAGCTTTTAGAAACTTTATATTCATTAATAATTTTAATTTTAATAGTAGTATTAGTATATTTTTTCACAGTAATTTTGTTTTAATAACTTAACTAAGGTAGCATGCTTTTTTTTGAATTACTTATGCTTTGTATTTGCAATCTCATTTTATGTACTTGATTACCCACTTTAATGTTCCAATACCTTGCTAAGTAATAACTAATACACTTTTTTTTTCATTTTCAGGTGCATAATGGATGCATTTTAATGATCGCATGTCCAAATACACAGTGAATACATTTTCAGGTATTCCTATTTTTTATGAATTAATTCTCAAGTACACATTGAATGCATTTTTATCTGGCGGTATGTTTCATTCTCATTTTAATGTTGTTTACTGCATGCAATTGAATGCATTCTCATTATGTATACTAAAAATTCTTATTTCTCCCCCCATTGAGGTTCATGAAGAGAAAATTTTCACTCTCCTGGGTTCTCTGATTCATTCAGCAACATAGTCCTCTTCTTCCCCATCATGTGATGTGTTCCCTGAAGTGCATTATAATATTCTAGAGCCACCGGTTCATGGCTCTTACCCTCTTATTGATTTGTATAATTCCATGTTAGCAATTTGGGAACCCAAAATCAAGGTATATTCTATCAAAGATGTCTCTATAAAATTACATGTGTCTAATTACATGCATTTTAGTACAATTAATATTAATATATGGATTTTATGGGATAAGAACCATGAAGTGGAATTCATTGATGCTTCCCATCAAAAATCCCAAGAAGAAGTTTCTGTAGATGTTATTAGCTAGAATGTAAGAGGAATTAAAAAACATAATTAATTGTCCTACATTGATTATAGTGGGTTGTCAAATTCAATCTATAAGGAGTTGAATGAATTATATAGGAAGTATAAATATCTAGGTTTGGGATTTACATTTATGTTCTCCATATGCATCTCCATCTTTTAAGACAAAAGATATGTGGTGATTTCATATTTCACCAAACCTGCCCTTATAACCCTCTACATTCCATTTCTCTATATGTGTTACATTTACATAACCTTGATATGATATTGATGTATTTTTTTATCTAAAACTTATTAAGGCCATTATTCTGAGTTTTTACCATTAATTTTTTAAACTTTATATGATTTAATTTCACAGTTTAATATAATCTTTAGATTTTTGAATCATCTGACACATTTTGTCAAAAATACAACACAACCCAAGGGGTGTCAAACTGCATCACTATCCCCTCATATCTTTCATGTTTTCCATCGATAGTGGCACAACCTACTCCATTATGGAATACTCAACAGATATAGAATAATATTACTCCAACACTTCTGTTGTGTATGTATTGAATGAAATTGGATTTTATTTGAACAAAAATCCTTTATTAACGATCATGTTATTCAGTATTGGGATTTACATATTAATCTGAATATTTTTTATTTATTTTTGATTATGGAGTTATGTATCATTTATCATGTACAGTTGACACATTGATCACATATATATAGAAAGTTGTTATATCTCACTCTTTTGCCTATTATTTACTTACAGGTGGTTACGTATGATGAGGTCGATTATACCCACCACCATAGAAGGCAGTGAGTTCAACATGGGATTCAGGTACAGATTCTTCCATTTTTATTCTTTGGCTCAATTTTTAATCTGGGTTTTTGTGATTTTTGGGTTCCCTATCTTTTTGCAGTGTGTTTTGAATCTTGTTGAGGACAGTGAAGCACCACATGACTTGGATATCCTCTCAACATGCGGGCATGAGGCCTTCTAAAAGTTCATCACAAGGCCCGACTCCTTGGTTCAGGTTGGGCTAGGTTAGGTTTTCTAAGTTATTTTTAATTGGGTTCATTTTTTTTGGTTTATTTCAATTTTAACAGGTTCATTTTGTTTGATTTGGGGCTATTAGGTTCAATTAAATTAATTTTAGATCCAATCAGGTATGTTTCATTAGTTTCATTTTTTTCATGCTCAATTATGCTTTATTGAAGTCAGTTTTGATTGGTTTGAGTCAGTTTGGTTACATTATTTTCAGTTTGGTTCTATTTTATTTTTTTCAAAACCATTTGGTTTGGTTCCACTTTACTCAAATTGGCTTGATGATGTTTGATTTAGTTCTAGTCATATTAGTATGTTTTTGATTAGTGTAGTTAATTTGACTAGAATTTTTTGTATAATACCATATATTAGCATGTTTTTCGTTTTCGCAATTCAATTTCCCCGCATCCTACCGCTCCCTTCACTCCTGGCCGGAAGATGCTGCCCCCCCAGATGTCGCTGGACCGGGCCAACACATCGCGGTCACGCCGCGGTCATGCCGCAGTCACGCCGCAGTCACGCCGTGGTAATGTCGTGATTTGGCCCTGCTCCAGCCACATCCAGCCCACACCACCCCCTTCCACCTTCATTTCATCCCACTGCCACCAACATTCCAGCCCAAAACAACCCCCCTCCCACCTTCGAATCAGCCCGTACCATCCCCCCAACACCTACAACCAACCCCCTTCCACCATCATTCCAGCCTCCTCCCGCTCCCTTCGCTCCTGGCCGGAAGATGCTGCCCCGCGGATGTCGCTGGACCAGGCCAACACGCCACAGTCATGCCGCGGTCACACCGCAGTCACGCCGCGGTCACACCGCGGTCACGCCGCGGTCACGCCATAGTCACTCTGCAATCACGCCATGGTCACGCCACGGTCTCGCCATGGTCACGCCGCGGTCACCCCATGGTAATGTTGTGATTTGGCTCTGCTCCAGCCACATCCATCCCACACCACCCCCTTCCACCTTCAATTCAGCCCGCTGCCACCAACATTCCAGCCCGCAACATCCCCCCCTTCCACCTTCTAATTAGCCTGCACCATCCCCCCAGCACCTGCAACCAGCACACTTACACCAGCATTCCAGCCTCCTCCTGCTCCCTTCGCTCCTGGCTGGAAGATGCTGCCCCACAGATGTCACTGGATCGGGCCAACACGCCGCGGTCACGCCACGGTCATGCTGCGGTCACGCCACATTCACGATGCGTTCATGCCATGGTCACACCGCGTTCACGCCGCGGTCACGCCGCAGTCACACCGCAGTCATGCCGCGGTCAGGCCGCAGTCTTACATTATGCTATTTCTTGCCTCTATTTTCACATACAAGCAAGGCTTATTTTCATGAATCTATGTTTTTCTCCTTCTTCCATGATAGAAGAACTGATCCTTTTATATTGAGAACTTTGCTTAGACTTCTTAGGTTTATTACCCAAGGATGTATGATCTTCCTTTAAAAACTTCTTGGGAGTAGTGTTTCCTTTTTAAAATTTTCCAAAGGAAGTTTCCTTCCATTTTTCATCATCAGTGGTCTTCATTATCCATTTGTTCTTAACACATTCTTAGATGAGCATGCTCCGTTCTAATCCTGTATGTTTCACATTTCCTTATGAATTAGCGACCCTTCATTCTTTGATTCCTTTGTGAGGGAAGTAGATTGCAATGGCATGATGAGGATTCTAATCTGATTAATGGAAGGGATATGAAAGAAATACCTACAAGATCGCCTCTAACCCTAAAAACATCATCAGGACAGGTATGGCTGAGAATCAGGTATTCAGTTCGATCTCCTCAACATTTTGGGATTTGTGAATATCAATCACTATTATTTATTTTTGGTTGGAGTGGATAGTTGTGTATGGATTTCACTGTACATGAAATATTACTGCAATTTGAATAAATATTAGGTTTTAAAACACTCCAAAGCCTCCATTTATGCAACAAAAGGGGTTGAAAACTCCAACATAAAGGATTATCATGGCCTCGAGGAGTTCAATTAAAAGAGGGTTCTTCTCTTATTTTCTATTAGGTTTAGCAGGTGACTAATTTGTCTTTTATTATTCAATTGTGTTATTAAATCATTCCAATTAGGCATACAATTTAAATAATTCCAATTAGGCATATAGTTTATCAGGCATACACATTTAATGAACTTTCTTTCAATTTTCATCTGTGTTATACTGTTTTTGCAATTGGTTTAACAAACTGAATGCATAAGGTTTATTGAATAAACTGTATGCAACATATAGATTTCATACAAATTATTGAATCAACTATATACAATTTATCCAATAAACTGGATGCCTAAACTAAATAAACTATATAAATGGTATGCAATTTATTCAATTAACTGAATGCAGTTTACTAAATAAACTATATAAACTAGATGCAGTTTATTCAATAAACTAAATGAAGTTTATTGAATAAACTGAATTCCATTAAACTATATTAACTATATTCATAAACTGAATACATATTATTGAATAAACTATGTAAACTGTATGTATTTTTTTGAATAATAAATCTAATCAACTTGATGCAATAATTTATTTCAAAGATGTAAGTTGGCATTGATCGGACTACCACTGATAATGGTTTTGGGGTGAGCTCTGTTTACACCTGACCCTATACCTGGTATTTCTCCCTTGAATATTTTTTCTTTTTAATCAATAATTCTTATTTTATTTATGTAATATGATCTTAAACAATGAAATATTTATAATCTAAGCATGTTTTCTACTGGGTTATTCCTCTACATGTATTACATGATTTTAGATGATATATAAACACAAAAATCCTATATGGAATCTTATAAGTGTGTATATGTATCTTTAAGCACATGAATCTTTTCCAAATATCTGAACTTTATATGATTATAACGGGGCTGGGTAAGGGGGATGGGGCTGGGTAGGGGGGAGGGGCTGGGCAGGGGGGAGGGGATGAGAGGGGAAGAACTGGGTAGGGGGAGGGGGCTGGTGGGGGATGGGGATGGGCAGGGGGGATGGGGTTGGGCAGGGGGGAGGGTCTGGTGGGGGAAGGGGAAGGGCAGGGGGGAGGGGATGAGAGGGGAAGAACTGGGCCAGGGGGAGGGGCCTGGTGGAAGATGGGGATGGGCAGGGGGATGAGGCTGGGCAGGGGGGAGGGGCTGGTGGGGGGAGGGGCTGGGTAGGTGGGGAGGGGATGAGAGGGGAAGAACTAGGCCGGGGGGAGGGGATGGTGGGGGATGGGGCTGGGCAGGGGGGATGGGGCTGGGCAGGGGGGAGGGTCTGGTGGGGGAAGGGGCTGGGTAGGGGGAGGGGATGAGAGGGGAAGAACTGGGCAGGGGGAGGGGGCTGGTGGGGGATGGGGCTGGGCAGGGGGGAGGGGCTGGTGGGGGATGGGGCTGGGTAGGGGGGAGGGGATGAGAGGGGAAAAACTGGGCAGGGGGGAGGGGCTGGTGGGGGATGGGGCTGGGCGTCTTCCTCCATTTCAAGGAAAATGAAGTCAGAGAAGATAGACCAACTCTTCTTTTCATACCAGTAATGCATCTAGATTAATATACAATTAATTTCATGTTCATAATAACTGTCCATTGTATATTTCATATTACACATTCAAAATATTAATTATTTTCAATTTTCTACCCAACTATTGATTGTGTTTTCATTTCTTTGTGATATTATTTATTAATGGTTGTTTTTTTATAATGAAGCAAAATATGCTTGGTATTTTACAGTCACCCTCCTGTTGTAAGTGGGTCCACTTCAGGAGTCCATTGGAATGTAACTGAAGAGATCTAATGGATGGATGGGTACTTTTGGTTAAGCTGGTTTGTCATTGCCTTCATTTTTACTCCTTTCTAGGGTTGTGTATTACATATTTTTTCTTGGTATTTTACTGCTCCTACAATTAGAACTACTTTAGTTTCCTTTTAGATTTTTCTAGTTATGTTCGAAATGAGTCTAATTGAAATTATTGTAAGATTAAAATGGCTGAATGGTTTGGTGGGGGGGGGGGGGAGGACTGGCAGGGGGAGGGGAATCTGTCTAGGGTCTAGGGGGAATCTGTCTAGGGTTTGGGGGGAATCTATCCAGGGTCTGGGGAGAATCTGTCCAAGGGGAGAGGGATCTGTCCAGGGTATGGGGGGGGGGGGTGTCCAGGGTCTGGGGGGGTTGTTGTCCAGGGGGGTCCAGCAGGGGGGGTGCTATCAAAGGGGGTCCAGCAGGGGGGGCTAGGGGTGCAAGGGGTGTGTGTGTGTGGGGGGGGGGGGGGTGCTGTCCGGGGGGGGGGGGATGGTTTTTTTTTATGATATGGGAAGAGGACTTTTTTTATGTTCATGGGTATTGGAAAAGCAAAGGATGTTGTCAGAATTGTCATAAATAATGAATGCACTGTCCTCCAACACTTGCTTTTTCCAGCTGAGATCGCGTCACAGCTGTTCTGGTGTTGTCCAACAACAAACAATGGTCTCACAGTTGTCTCTCTCCTTGATCGGGTACTCAAAAATAGCTTCAAAAGTAGTCCACTGACTGCGTATTCCTAATATGTCTATATGGATTGACAAAAGAAGATATAACAGCCTTTCTCCCCAAATCATAACTAAAGATCCATCCTTTACTTATATGTGGAAAGCATAATATTCCCTCACTTCTGTAAATGAGAAAGATATTTCTGGGATTGTCTAAATATACAATGTAATTGAAATTCTAGTCAACTTTGATCATTAGGTTGTCACCTTGATAAGGAATAAAGTGACATTATTAACTGATGTCCACATGGAGATGGAATCAAGAACAATATTCATGGGCATGTGTTAATTATATAAGAGAAATTGTTGGATTGGTGTTTCCGGATTCAGTTGGGCCGAATGCTTGTGGCCCTCAACTGTCAGAGGCACTGTAGCACTTTTGACAAAGGTGACCGCTGTTCACTATAGCGACGCGGGGGTGGGGAACCAGGGGAAAACATGTCGGGGGACTGGCAGGGGGTAGAGCCAGATGGAAAATAGGGGGGAGACATGCAGGGTGGGGGAGGGGGGTGGTAAGGGGGTGGCAGGTGGGTGGAAGGTAGGGGGACTAGCAGGGGGCATGGGGGACTGGCAGGGGGGGGTGGTAGGGGGTAGGGGGACTGGAAGGGGGACTAGTAGGGGGTAGGGGGACTAGCAGGGGACTGTCAGGGGGGGTGGACTAGCAGGGTGCAGAGCGACTAGCAGGGGAAGGGGGGACTAGCAGGGGGTGGCAGGGGGCAGGGGGGACTGACAGGGGGGACTTGCAGGGGGCAGGGGGTACTGGTGGGGGGGGGGGGGTGGAAGGGGACTAGCAGGTGGCAGGGGGTGGAAGGCAGGCCTATATGCCTACTGTGTTTTTTTATTGAACTTTGATCTATAGCCATAGTTTCTAACTGTGGAAATAAGGCTTGTTTGTGTTTTACCTTCTGACACAGTTTAAAACCGTGGTTATAGGAGTTGTCCTATAGCCACGCCAATACCAGCCACGGTTCATTGAACCGTGGCTATAACCTATATCCATGGTTTTTGGGCTTATAGCCACGGTTTCAAACCGTGGCTATAGCCTAAATTTCCAGTAGTGAGGAACTATAGACACTCATAGGAAGCACTCAACGTAAATTCCCCCTATTGTCTCTCATTGTAAAATTATAAAGACTCTCTCGAGAAGCCCTTACGTCCATTCTCCTTGTGGTCTACTACACTAGATTCTCACAACCCTATGTAAGTCAAATAAGTATAATGCACGTAACGGCCAAAGTAAACATCAAGAACTACATGGATAGAATTATATGGAATATCAGCACATAGAATTACGTTCATACCATCCTACAATACTAGGCATGAAATGTAAACCGAAGTCTAACAGGAAAACAAGACCCAATGGTCAAAACATGAAAACATGCATGGGAAATACATCCAATACACAACAATTCACCCTATTCACAATCAATATCCCCTACTCTAGAATATAAGAAAAACAGGCAAAAAATAGGGCTAAAATAGTCAACACACAATACCCCGTTCATGGTTATCGGTGGAATTTGCAAAAAATATTCAAATACATCAAACGAAAAGGCACAAACCACCAACCTCATGGTTGGGAGATCAATATACTTGAACCAAGAAGTTTGAATCTTCTAAAAACATTGTAGATATAAGAAAACACACCAAACACTCAACCCACAATAACTCTCTAAAGAGGAGAAATTGGGAAACGATGCTCGAAGAGAAGAGATAACTCACCGATGTGATCCAAACGCAATAGACGAAGTTCAATTTAGACTAATGACAGAGGCTCGGGGGTTCATCAAATATCTGTGGTCATACGAGTTCTCTCGGATGAACGAGACCTAAAAGATGATGGTTCTATCCGTCAGATGTGACCCTGATGTGTTTAATGAAAAAAACAAAATACACGACATGTACTTTTGGAGAACACAACGTGTAATTACTATTTACATACCTTGATTTAGGTGGACTCCATGTCTTGCCACACGATCGTGTGTGTGGCCATGACACGACGAACACACGGCCTCCTGCGGCAATGAAGTACACGGCATGTACTCATAAAGTACACGACGTGTACTTGAAAAATTTCTAGAAACTCCTCTTTTCTCAAAAACTCTAGAAAAGGAAAAACATACCTGAAAAGAAGGTCTAGGTTCTTACAATTATTATATCACTTTTATGAATCATATTTCTTTTTAACTATGAATATGAGAGGAGAGGGGATGCCCTTTTTTAGTTGAGGTTACACGGAAAACTACTACGTATCAATGTATTATAATAATTACACTTTTCCTACATGTAAAAAAAAGGATAAAATAGATCATTAAATAACCTTATATTACATAAGGTCAAAATATTCCTAGTGAATATGAATTATACAAGTTCTATTGTCAAATTAGCCTATATATTTTCAGTTTATCCCATAGTAAATATGTTTTAACTGTAACATGGGTAATTAATTTTTAATGGTTATTAATTATTAATTATAACCATAAATTATGATTGAATTGATATAAAATATATATTATTATGATTATAAACATTGAATCTATTTATCCAATTTAAATTCATATATGTTGTAGAAATGAATTAAAAATTAATTCTACAATCTCGATAAAAAATGTTTTTCCAAAGAAAATGTATTAATATGAATAAAAATTTTCTAAATAAAAAATGTATATGAAATAGATTAAAGGGTAAATAATTGAATAAATAAAATTATAATTTAAATAATTTTTTAAAAATTTGTCAAATACTATGTATTATTGTAATTTATTTAAATGAAATGTTAGTTTTCTATAAAAATTTATATTTTTTCACTATTAATCAAATGATTATTCATTGTCTAAAATTCTATATAACTAACATAAAGATAATTTTGACATGTTATTTTTTAAATTGATGTTAATTTATCAAACATTTTAATAAAATTGGAAAGTTTAAATTTTAAATTATGTATATAAAATACTACGATACCACATTAAGTTTAATAGTGTTAATATGAAAAAAAGAACTTATTATTGTTCCATGCTAAGAAAAAAAATACTTCATGGAAAATAAAGAATTTTTTTGAATATATAATATATAAATTTAATTTTACAAGAATTATTAATTTAACTTATTATGATAAAAAAAATTTAATAAAAAAACCAATTTTTCATAAAAACATTTATTTTACATTTCAATAACTTTTTTATATGTTATTAATTGATAAGAAATGAATTTATTTTGTACATGTGTACAAAATATGAGTACCATAAATTATTTATTCCTTTTTGTACCTTAAATTTAATATTCATATTATAACTATCACCATAAATAAATATAATTTTAATAATATATCGTGGATAATTAAACTCAGCGTTGCATGTGATGGTTTCTATCATTGAAATTAAATTTATTTGAAACCTTTTTCATAAAATATATTAGTTTTATATTCTATACTCCTAAAATAAATTACAACTTATAAATTCAATTAATTTTATACAAAAAACGGTGGAATCATTTTATTCATCATATACTTTGGTTCCATTGTAACTTCTTAAAATTTGTGGATTCGCCAAAAAACATTGACCATGTGAGTGGACCTTTTTTTATAACAACCCCTCTATAATCTAGAATACTAACTAGTTTATCATCAAAATAAAGTTATTTCTCTAATGTTATGACCTTTGAGTTTTGTAAAAGTGATTGATTAGGTATATAAATTCTTATGATAGTTACATGGAACACATCACAGAATTGGGTGTATATCCATGAACCTGCATAGCAAGATTCAATACGAAAATAAGTTTTATATTTAGTAGATTTAAAAGTTAACAATATATTATAAATCTTAGTACATGGTTTTTTATAGGTTATCAGGAATTATAAAATGACGTATATATATTAAATCAGTTTTTAAAAATATATTTACAAAATAACTAATTGGATACATCTTTATTATCACCTAAACTATCTTTGAACATCCAATGTATACCGTGAATAAAATATGATACATGGTTTGAGAAAAAAATAGTAATGGATAAAAAATTAAGGAATGAAATCGTTATTCCATAAATACTTATAAAACAGTTTCCATTGAACAAAAACATAATAACATTATTTATGAAAAAAGTGGATCCCATAAAAGCATCAAAAGAATAAATAAAACATATTGGTAACATGTGGAATTAGATATAAATTATTTTAACCATAATGGATACAAAATGACTTTTAACCCCCATGTCAACATTACAACGTATTCCACATAACTACATTAAAATGTAACCATCACAGCTACCTTATAATGTATGCATCATAGTTACACAAGGAGTAACCATACATCCAACCTTTAACATACATATACCCAATTCATTATAAGGAGTTATATCTCTAATAATTCTCATACAAAATTCACACAAAACATAAAATAATAATAAAATATGAAGACATGCAAAAAAACTGTCATTTTGAATTATATATAAATAGAAATTTTAAAGAGGATTTTTAAAGAATAACCCCTTACATATACAATATCATTAAAGTGATAAATAATAAAATGTACGGAATATGTAAACAAACTATAAATACACATTATAAAACATATTATAATCAGTATTTATTTGAAAAATAATCTTAGTAATGCATAATTAATGAAGTATAGGGTTTACCCAAAAATGGAAATTGTTTCAAGAATTCCCTTACCCTGAGTTTTTATTACATAAGAAATTATTAAAAATACGTTATATCATTTAAAAGAGTTTTTTTAATAGATTAAAGAAAAATATTCATGTTTATAAAAACTTATATGATCATTTTATGACATCGTTCCACCAGTAAATGAATAATATTTTCTATAACCATTGTTTTGAGTGTGTTCATTACATGATTACCATGATTGGTTTGTAAAGTATTTACTTGTTGAATGGGAAATAAATAGTGTAAGTTGAATTAAATGGAATTAATATGTTTTTATATTATTAAATAATAACAAAAAACATTTTTCTATCATATATGATGATGAATAATTAGATTAAACATTAATCATATTCATTTAGACCATTTTGGAAGTTCATCGATAAACAATAACTTGTTTCATAATATAATTTAATATCATGCATATAATAAAATTATAGAACATAAAATATGTTATTTAATATACATTATTATATAGTTAAACAATTAAAATGGTTTTATAACATGTTTTTGTGGATATAATAGAAATTGAAAAATCATCATCCACGATGTTGGAAGTTCGACATATCATAAATGGTGCAAATATTTTCATTGAATAATAGGAATAGGATAGGATTAATGATGATTTATTTATCCATAAACATTATAAAAATTAATAATATAAAAATTATTAGATATTTAATTCTTGTAACGTCCCTGTTCAGGGTGCTGCCTAAATGTGACCCGTACCTGGTTTGTCACATGGCCTCAACACATTTCCCCAAATGCGAGAGGATTCCGACTAGAAGAGTGGGATTTGGGAGTGATAATGTCAAAACTATTCTAGCATTGACAGAGTATACACAACAAAAAGTATATAGTAATCAATAGTAGAAGCAATAACGCTATACAAAAGATGTAAACAGTGGAAGACTGATAGTATAAACAGCTGCAACACACACACAAATATATATATATATATATATATATATATAAATGAGGAATTAGACATGTATCTAGGAAAATATCTATACAAGTCACAATGGTAGAAATACATTACTTCAACAAAACTACCAAAAATAGTAAACACCAATAGCATCGCAAGCCTCATCTTGGTATCATTCTCTCTAGCTATGACAACAATCAAGAACCTGATGAAGAAGGGCTCATTCTCTTATCCTTACCTATAACCATATAATCTTTTTGGGCTAAAAAACAGGACCCTAATAGGGGTGATATGAATCCCAATAGAAAACCACCAATATATAATTACCTACTTGTCAGTGAATATATATATCCTGCAATATGTATAAATGAAGTAGTAAACTAAGATGTATTTTTGACAATCCTATAGTTTTAAATTACATTTCTTTTTATTCATTAACTTTTAAAACTGTTGAATAACGTATCCTCGGTATCAATCCTAAACATAGTATCCCCCTTTATAATATAACAAACAAACGTCTCCAAACACCATCAAAACAAACCAGTAAGACTGAGACCAATATTTTGCGTTGTCTTGGAATACATGTCACATAAAAACAATCAAACAATCATAAAAACACTATAAAAATGATCTCATGGTCTAATATATTTGTTTTAAAATAGCAATAATCAATTTAAACTAACTACCTGGGCAACTCTAATAGTTAATACCCCTAGGTCCACATGTCATCAATAATTTATACATGACCTCCAAGAAACACTCACGATCAATACCACATTGGTCTAATTAGTATAAATAATCATAAATGACCTTCGGGTAGCTCTCACATTCAATAACACATTGGTCAAAATCTACAACAAGTTCCTCGTGGTTCGGTGATAATAAACAAGGAAACCCTAATAGTTTTCCTGGTACAAGGGTGTCATAATAAAAAAAGATCAGTGCATATATAACATTCATCCGAGGCTCTACATGGAATTGAGATATTTTACATGGCTCAACATTAATCAATGCATAAAAACAAGAATCACATATAACTTATCAACTCCATCCTAATCAACTCATGTCATTGAAAACATGGTATTCCTCATAGGATACCTATTCCAAATGACCAATAACATTCAAACTAGGGAACACACCGATGGGGTTTCCCATAAACAAGGATATATAATCTTATGAATTAGAAACAACACATTATAAAATAACCAAAACAATATCAGGTATTAACCAGGGTCAAAATCCAATATACGCAATACCCACTACTGGAAATATACTATATCCCAACGGTTCTGAACCGTTGGGAAAGCCCCTCAAACCGTTGGGAAAGGTTTTCCCAACGGTTATGAGAACCGTTGGGAAGTAAGCCGTTGGGAAAAGGTTTTCCCAACGGTTTACTTGAAACCGTTGCAATAGGCCCATAGAAATTTAGTTTTTCCCAACGGTTCTCACAAACCGTTGGGAAAACTCAAATGCCACACATTTTCCCAACGGTTCCAAACCGTTGGGATATACCATGTGGAACAATTTCCCAACGGTTTCAAACCGTTGGGAATTGGTGAAGTCTTTCCCAACGGTTTAGAACCGTTGGGAAAAGACATGCTAGAAACTTATATGCCAACGGTTTGAAACCGTTGGCATACCCTATGCTGCAAATTGCAGCACCCTGCAATTTGCACAACCCCTGTCTATCACCACCGGTCATCAGGCCTCATTTTCACCTCATTTTTACCTCATTTTCACCTCATTTTCGATCCAACTATTGTACCAGTAATAAAATAAAACATACATATTCAATTACGAACAAATTCATACACATTTAACATATAATGGATCCTGAAACTATACAAATCCATAATTAAATTACAATTCATAAACATACATAATTCATATAGAATTCAATTTAAAATTTAGATGACAATTATACGTGGAATCTGAAATTCAATTCATAATATGATCGGTTTTTTCTATACCATATATTTTTACCTCAAATGATGTCCATTTTAAACAAAATACATACACCTGAAGTGATACCGGCCACACCGCACCTCAGATTGAGGCGGGGTTAACTCGTACACGTCACATTTGACTCATGGATCGTTGTGCTAAAGTATCGACAGAATCCTAATACGTTTGGTCGGTTTTCCGTATGCCAGTTGATGTTTTTCACTTAAAATGGCGTCCTTTTGAAACAAAAGACGGACACTATGAGTGGTGCCGACCACACCGCGTCTCCAATTGAGGCGGGGTTGATTCGTACACGTCACATATGACTCATGGATCGTTCTCCTAAAGTTTAAATGGAAACCGAATGCGTTTGGTCGGTTTTCCGTATGTACCTAAAATGTTGTACATTTTAAACAAAAGAGTGACACTTAGACTCATCCCGACCACACCGCGACTGAGATTCATCCCGGGTTGGCTCGTACATGTCACATATGACCCATGGATCATTGTGATAAATTATAAAAAGATTCTGAATGCGTTTGGTCGGTTTTGCGTATGCCAGTTGTTCTTTTCATTTATAATCATGTCCATTTTAAACAAAAGAGACATAGTTAGAGCGGTGTCGGCCACACCACATCTCAGATTAAGACGGGGTTGACTTGTACACGTCACATATGACCCATGGATCGTTGTGCTAAAGTATCGATAGAATCCGAATGCGTTTGGTCGGTCTTCCGTATGTCAGTTGATGTTTTTCACTTATAATGACGTCCTTTTGAAACAAAAGACGGACACTTTGAGTGGTGTCAGCCGCACCGCATGTCGGATTGAGGCGGGATGATTCGTACACGTCACATAGGACCCATGAATCGTTCTCCTAAAGTTACAATGGAAACCGAATGCGTTTGGTCGGTTTTCCGTATGTACTTAAAATGGTGTACATTTTAAACAAAAGAGAGCCATTTAGACTGATCCCGGTCACACCGCGACTCGGATTGACCCGGGTTGGCTCGTACACGTCACATATGACCCATGGATCGTTGTGATAAATTATCAAAAGATTCGGAATGCGTTTGGTCGGTTTTGCGTATGCCAGTTGTTCTTTTTCACTTATAATCATGCCCATTTTAAACAGAAGAGACATAGTTAGAGCGGTGTCGGCCACACCGCGTCTCGGATTGAGACGGGGATGATTGGTACACGTCACATATGACCCATGGATCGTTCTCCTAAAGTTTCAATGGAAACCGAATGCGTTTGGTCGGTTTTGCGTATGTCAGTTCTTTTCACTTATAATCCTACCCATTTTAAACAAAACAGACACAGTTAGAGCAGTGTTGACCACACCGCGCCTCGGATTGTGGCGGGGATGATTCGTACACCTCACATATGACCCATGAATCGTTCTCCTAAAGTTTCAATGGAAACCGAATGCGTTTGGTCGGTTTTCCGTATGTACTTAAAATGATGTCCATTTTAAACAAAAGAGAGCCACTTAGACTGATCCCGGCCACACCGCGACTCGGATTGAGCCCGAGTGGGCTCGTACATGTCACATATGACTGATGGATGTTGGGTCGGAGGTGAGTGTAGTTGATGTAGAGGCAAGGGATTTCTCTGGCTCCACCGGCTGACCGGTGCTGAGCCACCGGCTGGCCGGTGGTCTGGACAGAAGCATGCTATTCTGTCTGGGTTCCACCGGCTGGCCGGTGGTCAGGCACCGGCTGGCCGGTGGTCTGGACAGAAGGTATTCCATTCTGTCTGGGCCCACCGGTTGGCCGGTGGCCATACACCGGCTGACCGGTGGCACTTGGCAGAGGGCAAGGCCTTCTGCCTTGTCCACCGGCTGGCCGATGGGCTGGATCCGGCTGGCCGGTGACCTTACCGGCTGGCCGGTGGTCTCACACCGGCTGGCCGGTGGACTTAAAATGACGTCTTTTTGAAACAAAAGACCGACACTTTTTGAGTGGTGTCGGCCACACCGCGTCTCCGATTGTGGCGGGGTTGATTCGTACACGTCACATATGACCCATGGATCGTTCTCCTAAAGTTTCAACGGAAACCGAATCCGTTTGGTCGTTTTTCCGTATGTACTTAAAATGGTGTTCATTTTAAACAAAAGAGAGCCACTTAAACTTATCCCGGCAACACCGCGACTCGGATTCATCCCGGGTTGGCTCGTACACGTCACATATGACCCATGGATTGTTGGGATAAATTATCAACAGATTCGGAATGCGTTTGGTCGGTTTTCCGTAAGCCAGTTGATTCTTTTCACTTAAAATGACGTCCTTTTGAAACAAAAGACGGACACTTTGAGTGGTGTCGGCCACACCGCGTCTCCGGATTGAGCTGAAACCACCGTGAAACATTCTAATTATTATTCGTGACGTGTACGCGCAGACGGCACGTCAATCGGACGTGCGGTTTGCGCGGTACGGCTCAATATTAGTGTTTTAAGTGATGCGCGCGCTTCGTAAACGCGCGTGAGGGGGGTCCAAACGGGCCGAACGATGTCGGAATGGCCTGAAATCAGACGACAAATACGGGTGAGTGATTTCTGAAGTGGTCGAGCAGACGGCACGTCAATCGGACTTGTCGTGTGCCCGCGGTGACCGACAACGCAGTTATGGTGTCATAAACGGCCAGAACGGGCGTCCAACGGTCAAATTCATAGCGGACGGCCTCAGATTGATCTGAAACCACCGTGGAACATTTTAATTATTATTCGTGACGTGTACGCGCAGACGGCACCTCAATCGGACGTGCGGTTTGCGCGGTACGGCTCAATATTCGTGTTTTAAGTGATGCGCGCGCTTCGTAAACGCGCGTGAGGGGGGTCCAAACGGGCCGAACGATGTCGGAATGGCCTGAAATCAGACGACAAATACGGGCGACTGATTAAAATAATTCAACTCCAATACTATACTACGAGTCTAGATAAAACCAACAACTAGAATAGATTAAACATCACATGTCAAGTCAAAAATGTAACGGATCAATATGTCCCACATCAGCATCACCATCTCCATCATCATCATCATCATCGCCCTCGTCATCGTCCTCCTCATCGTCATCACCCTCCTCAACGCCTTCCTCCTCGCCTTCGCCCTCCTCCTCGCCCTCCTCATCTCCATCCTCTTCCGAATCAGACTGCTCGCCATCATCATCTTCAAGCTCGACATCGGCCTGACCACCACTGGAACTGCCACCTGGTGCACCATATATAGAATGTATCGACGACATGTATTCATCAATCGCTGGGCTGGCCTCTGCTGGAAGTGTTGGACGTAGAACTTCAATAAATTTCATAAATGCACTGTTTGCCCTTGCAGACTGTTCTGCCGTCTCTGTGGCCCTTTTCTCAGCCTGTTCTGCTTGTGCCCTAACTTGCTGCAGCTCGGTGGCACTACAACTCGTACCTGAGGCAGGCCAATACCTCGTCGGGGCTATCCTAGGTCGGCAGCGTACTCTGCCAGAATGATCATCTCCCAACACCTGATGTAAGTGATCAGATGGCCCAAAATTGTCTGCTTCTTGGGCATCGAGGGCCTCTAAAGCATCCTGTTACAAATATAAATATATTGTTAAGTTACGAAATAGATATTAAAATATAAAATCAACAGATTAAAACTTACAATCTGCTGCTGAGTCGCTTCGTTGACAGCACGTCCATCCTTTTTTCGTCTACTCGAGCAAAACAGTTTTGCTCGAGGCACACGTCCTTCAATATTTTGTACTTTCCTCTACAATGACATTGAAAACAAAATTTATATAAAGACTTCAGCAAATAATTAAATAATTGAGGAAAAAAAAGAAAATGTAAGTCGTAAAGAAAACTTATAAACAATTGTCATACCTGCTGCCTCTCATGATCCGGCATCGTCGTGCGTCCTAGTGTATGGAGGTATTTTTTTGCATCAATGTTTTTTTTATTTTTACCAGATGATTCCTAAATAAAATTCGATAATACAAAGGATAATATTAATGCAAAACTTGAAAGTTATTATTTAAATACCTCAAATGTAATTCATACCTTAAACTGGGTACTCGTCCAATGAGTAATCATCTGACGATACTGCTCTATAGGACAATCATCCACGACTGGTACCGCCTCTAACTCAGTGCCAACTCTAGCACGCCAGCCAATATACAGCTCATGCTTGTAGGCTCTCCAAAGCTCGCCTAAATCCTTTAGACGTTCCATTCGTGCACCCTCACCATCAGGAAAATTAAATCGAAGCTGAAATGAAAATATTAATTTATATAAATACAAAAAAAATTCATGGCATTAAATACAACAGATTTTTTTACCCATATCTCTGACCAAGCTCTATCTTTGACCTCATGTGGCAAATGTCTCCACGACAGCGGGCTGACGGGAATGATGTCGGAGTATTTGGCAAGCGTCGCCATAAAACTCCGACATTGCTGCCCTGTTTTCTCAACCATCTGATTGTCTTCATTATATTCCACCATAACCTGTGTGCGACGGTTCCACACCGAACGCATGCGTGTACGGCCCCGCCCCCGCCTCCTTTCAGTAGATGTATCTGTCATGAAAGAAAAACAAATATTTTATCAAAACATGTTATAATGAAAATAAATATTACTATAAAAATTTGATAGGGTTTTATAAATATACCTGTGCTAGTCTGATCAATGAGTGGCGCCGGATCCACAGAACCTGATGGAACACCCTCTGGTGGAACGGGAGTCGAAGACGATGGAATATAAAAGCTCGGAGAGACAGAAGTAGAAGGAAAAGAAGATGGAACAACTGTATGACCTGATGCTGACTGGGGAGTGGGAATCATCATGGGATGTGAAAATGATGGGGCAGAAGATGCAGAAGGTAGCGAAAACATGGGAGGTCTAAATATCCCGTGTGTCCCTAACGACACACCGGGATCAGAATGTGGGAAGGCTGAAATGTCAGTGGGAGGGGCAGGGTCTAGTCGGGCACGCGCAGCTCTACGTCCACCTCTGGTACGAACCCTCCTCGTACCACCGGCCTGAGTACTCGGACCAGTACTAGGCTCCTCGTCGAATAACTGTCGACGTAATGGTGGATCCTACAAAAAAGTTTACAAAAAAAATTAATCACATGACATTATATATTCTGTAAATATATATATATATATTTGAAATAAAGTACTCACTGTAGGCACTAATGGTGGAATGCCCAGCTCCTCCATCCGACGATTGTTCTCCGCCATTTTTTTTCTTCGTCTCTCTTCAATTGGCTTCATTTCCTGCATTGGAAAACAAATATGTAATTAATTAGAAAAAGAAAATTAATGTGTAAACCAAAAAACTAAATATATGAGGGAATGAGGGGATTCATTGGTAATTTACCTATCAATTGTTTTAGAAGAGCTTGAATAAATTTAATAAAACATACAAGTTGTAATGTTCACCAAGTTTGAAATATTGTTTGATTTGGTTTGAATACAGTTCAATTCCAAATTAGAAAATGCAATTCAAATAAAACAGCAACCAATAAACATTGAAAATTCACATAACGGTCAAGTCAGCTAAAACATATTTGTGATCAATACTAAATAAATATGAATATTACCAACCTTAACAACCCAACTCGAGGTAAACCAAAAGAATTGAGAACATGGATGAATGATTCTATATATTTCCAACCACAACTTCAGGTTCACAATCAACTCTGACAATTGAGCTATTGGAGTCATCAAAAGAAATAAATGGATTGGTTCCAATGGCAATAGGGACAGTGTCAATTCCATCATCAGCATCATCAAAAATATGTCTTGGAATTACTTCAACTACGACACCAAATTCAGGTTGAAGTTGATCTTTGACATAAAAAACTTGTTTAGCCATTGATGCCAACACATATGGTTCTTCGGTTGCAAGAGTGCGGGTCATATTAATTACTCGAAATCCACAATCATCAATAAATGTGCACATGGAAGTTGCCATTTATTTTCATTGATACGCACAGGATGCAATTCTGGTCTGATGCCCCAATCCACCAAGTCACGTCGAGATCGTAAATCATCTTTTGTCTTCCCCTTGACATTTAGAAGAACTGAAAGCAACATTTCACATATATTCTTTTCAATATGCATTACGTCTAAGCAATGACGTAGCAAATTGGTTGACCAATAAGGCAAATCAAAAAAGATACTCCTCTTCCTCCAATTGTAACAGGTTTCTGTGGAAACATTCTTTCTCTTTCCAGATTTCATTTGACCCTTCCCGAACGAAAAACTGAAATCTTTCAATTCATTAAGCACATCAGTTCCAGACATACGCTGAGGTGGATCATCGGTCTCTATAGTATTATCAAATCTTCGACGATTCATTCTATATGGATGATCCTTTGGCAAAAATCGTCGATGTCCCATAAAACTGAAACTACAACGATGTTTCAGTCTTCTGGATCGTGTATTCTTCATACAAACTGGACATGACAGTTTCCCCTTCGTGCTCCATCCAGACATCATTGCATAAGCCGGAAAATCATTGATTGTCCACATAAGCGCAGCGCGCATCTGAAATATGTCTTTCGAACATGCATCGTATGTGCGCACACCCACATCCCAAAGAAGCTTCAACTCTTTTATTAAAGGTTGCATGTATACATCAATATCAATGCCAGGATCAGAAGGACCAGATATGAGTATACTCATGAAAGTGAAAGGTTTTTTCATACACAACCATGGGGGAAGATTATAAATGTGTATAAAAACTGGCCATGTGCTGTGCGAAGTAAGCATCTGCCCAAACGGATTAAAACCGTCGCATGAAAGACCCAGCCTCACATTACGCACGTCAGCTGCAAAATCAGGATGTCGAGCATCAAATCTCTTCCATGCAAATCCATCTGCAGGATGAACCAACTCATCATCAGTCTTCTTTCTCTCGGTATCATGCCATCTCATTTTTATTGATATGTCATCAGACATAAAAAGATTCTGGAGTCTGGGAATCAATGGAAAGTGCCACATTACTTTCTGTGGAACGCGGGATGGTGTTCCATCAGATTTTGACTTCCAGCGGGATGTGCCACATTTTATACAATCATTTCGTTCAGCGGTTTCCTCCCAGAATAAACTGCAATCTTTCGGGCAAGCATGAATTTTGTTTCTTGAAAATCCAAGTTCCTCAACTAACTTCCATGCCATATAGTGGTTTGAGGGAATATCTGCATCATCTGGAAGTAAATCCTTCAAGAGGGTAAGAATGTAATCGATTGCTGTATTAGAAATCCCATACATAGTTTTCCCATGAAATAATCGGATTAAAAATTCCAGCTTTTTCATTTTATCGCATTGCCGATATACTGGAGTCGTGGCAGCATCATTCAATTTTTTCACCCTATCAATATCATCATTTTCACTAGATGCATCAGCTGTCCTCATATCGAAGTCTTCTTGAGTCGAAATCCTTTCTTTTTCATGATGACGAATAAACGGAAACCGATCATCTAACAAATTCTCCATTCCAGTCTTTTCATTTCGATCATCACCAATTTGAGATTTCGTTTTCTCCCCATTGTGATACCACAGAAAGTAGTTTGCTTGAAACCCATTTTTGGTTATGTGGTAGCTGACTTCTTCACGGCTCAACCAAGGTCTACCAACACAATTGGAACATGGGCAGTGTATGCGACCACTATCTGAAGCATTGTCAAATGCAAAATCTATAAAGCTCTCCAAATTGTTTTGAAAATCATCTGAGATCCGATCGGTTTCATACATCCAACTTCTGTCCATTCTGTAAAAAGAATTTATATAAGTCATTTTGTCATAAACAATTCAATAGGCATTAACTATAATAGAATATACATTTAAGTAAACGATAAAGGAAGAAAATAATCAAGGTATCAACTACACATGTCAAAAAAACATACAAATGTGTTATTGAAAAAATGTAAAACCAACAAGAACTTAATGTGTTATATCACATAACAGCATGACTCATCCCATAACCATATTAGTAGGGTATCATGAACATGAATAACATCAACCTTGTGCCATCCTCCTACCCTACATGACCCCAACCACA
This sequence comes from Viscum album, assembly GCA_963277665.1. Lineage (NCBI taxonomy): Eukaryota > Viridiplantae > Streptophyta > Magnoliopsida > Santalales > Viscaceae > Viscum > Viscum album. The sequence continues at coordinate 571,614,225 of OY728161.1, read as the reverse complement.
TGCCACATCTTATTATAGCCTTATCACATCACACCTCATCGAAAAACACTAGGGAAATCATAGTACATCTCACCTGAAGACACATGGACAATCACATCGCATCTTGCCTAAAAACACATGGTCAATCACTTTTGAAGAAAGAGTAGGGAATGTTGTACCCCACTCTCTTGGATTTTAATGATCACAATCACTCTCATAGTGATCTAATGTTGTTTCAAGTGTTCTTGTTAATAGGCATGATTTCAGGAGCAAGAAGTGGCAAAAAAAAGGAAAAGTGGACTTTTTTCAAGTCCACCGGCCAGCCGGTGTAGGACCACCGGCCAGCCGGTAAGGGCACCGGCCAGCCGGATCCAGCCCATCGGCCAGCCGGTGGACAAGGCAGAAGGGCTTGCCCTCTGCCAGGTGCCACCGGTCAGCCGGTGTCTGGCCACCGGCCAACCGGTGGGCCCAGACAGAATGGGATGTCTTTTGTCCAGACCACCGGCCAGCCGGTGGCCTCCTCACCGGCCAGCCGGTGGAACTCTTTGGAATAGTGAGACCTACTGTCTCACCACCGGCCAGCCGGTGGCCTTCCCACCGGCCAGCCGGTGGCTCCTGGGCAGAAGCTCTCTCCACCTTCCAAGGACAGCCCCGCCCACCCCCATGGACAACCCACCCACCCCTATGGACACCCCTACCCCCTAGACAACCCAACCACCCCCGTGGACAGCCCACCCACCCCCCTCGACACCCCTTCTCCCTATGGACAGCCCCCCACCTCCTTGGATAGCCCGCCCACCCCCCTGGACACCCCTACCCCCTGTGGCCAGCCCACCCACCCCCCCTGGACAGCCCGCCCACCCCTCCTTGAGAGCCCGACCACCCCCGTGGACAGCCCGTCCACCCTTGTGGACAGCCCGCCCACCCCCGTACCCCCCTGGACACCCCGTACCCCCCCCCCCCCCCCCGGGATAGCCCCGCCCACCCTCCCAAACAGCCCACACCCCCCTCCCCTGCAACCCCACCACCACCACCTAAACATACCAACCCCCCTGGACACCCCACACACCCCTCCCCCACCAGGACACCCCACCCAGACCCCCAGGACAGCCCACACCCCCTGGACAACCCCACCACACAACAACTCACCATCTCACAATAACCATCGACACCATGTTACATCGACCAACCATCTCACCAAAACAACCACATATCACAATAAAAATATTGCACATCACAAACCACCGCACAACCAAAACCACCTCACCACATTATACACCACAACTTCATCACACAACACCTCCACACGACACAACACCACCACACATCATCACTATCATACAACTTCATATGACACATCCATGCCCACTAACCATCACATTACAACCCCACATATCACAAAGCCCAACTGGTCACCTCAATCCCCATAAAACAGCCTACAACATACAATGAAACACAACAAAAAACCTCTCATAGAGGCAACATACCCCAACTTCCACAAATTATTTATTCAAGGTCTTTTATTACATTACCCCTTTATTTAGCATGGACATTATAACACAACTGATATTCTAGGGGAAACTAATTAATTAACAAAATATTTATTCATTTCCCTATTTTACACGGTGAAATCACATCAAAATCCAAACTTAAAACTAAAATATTAGATCAATAACAATAAAAACAAGGTACCATATGTGTATAAAGAAAAAATTACTTGATTTGAGATGATTCAAATGGGTTTTCACCTATTCGGATGGGGGATTTGGAGAGCAGCAGAGAGCTGGTGGTGGATTGATAACTTAAAACTAAAATACTAAAGCAATAACAATAAAAATAAGGAATTATATGTGTATAAATGAAAAGATACCTGATTTCAGATGGTTTTCACCTCTTCGGATAGGGGATTTCGCGAGATGAGAGCAGTGGAGCGGATGAAATTAGGTTCTGTGCGAATGGGGGAGAGCTGGATTTGGGGGAAATAATTCCCAACGGTTTTAAAGAACCGTTGGGAAAGAGATGCTAAGGACCCCTTTACCAACGGTTTGAGGAAACCGTTGGCAAAGGGGTGACCCTTTCCCAACGGTTCAAGAAACCGTTGGCAAAGGGGTGGCTTTTCCCAACGGTTTCAATGAACCGTTGGGAAAGGCTTTCTTAATCCTTCAAACCCAACGGTTTTAGCAAACCGTTGGTAAACTCCCGTTGGGAAAAACAGCATTTCCAGTAGTGACCCCAAACATGGTTATTGGTCACTTTAATCATATACAATCCAAATACTATCAAAGAAAGGTACACACCACCTACCATGATGTTGTATGATGAGAACTATTGAACGTTGGCCCTTGAATATGCCTAGAATGTCATAGTTATATAAAAAGGGTAAGAAAGATCAACCATTGCTAACTCATGAGAGAGGAGATGTCAGGAAGGGAGGCTCTTGGGAAAGAGATAAATCACCATTGGGAATCTAACACACCCAACAACATCTCAATTGGAGGTAGGATGATAAAACAGGAGGATCTCGAAGATCATCAAATGTATATCGCTCTCCTGTATGATACATAGGAAGAAGAAGGTAATTCTGGATATTAGACGCGACCCCACTCCAATCCATAAAGTAAAAAATAAAAGTACATGGAATTCTCATTTATTGTACACATTGTGTACTAGCCATTATCGACCCCCGCTTTAGGTGGTCATCCAAGTCACCCATATGGCCATTTAATCAGCCGTTACATGACCATCACATGGTTATGTGTGACAATAGGGTATACAACTTGTACTCTGGAATACATTGTGGGTACTCAGGAGTACACAATGTGTTCATAGAAAAACTCCAACAGTTACTTTTTCCTAAAAAAACCCCGAAATTAATATGCATACCTGAAATGAAGAAGTGGGTTCATACAATTTTACAACATTAAATCAATTTATCTTCAAATGTCCATTCTATGGGTGGAAAAGTAGGGACATCCAAAAACTCTAGACACTGGGATTGAATGTCGTGTTTACTCTCCCATGTCTCATCTAGTACACTCCTATGCTTCCATAGCTCCATTACTAGAGGAATAATCCATCAACATCGAACAATTGTGCTATGATCCACAATCCTAATAGGGATCTTCTTGAAGGATTCATCCACCCCCATCTCAAAATCCTCATGTATAAAAGCATTATGCAGGTCTGGAAAGTAACATCGTAGCTGAGAAACATGAAATACGTCGTGTATAGCCTGATGAATCTAAGGTAATTGCAACTAATGGAAAACTAACCCTACAATCTCCAAAACCTCAAATACCCATCGTATCTCGGTGAATGAATTCCATGTATTTAAATCCTACTACATCCCAACATTAGTGTGACACATAAGAAAACCTGATCTCCAACCTCAAACTCTTGAGTTTTTCACCATCGATGAATATAAGATTTCATCCGAGTCTATACAATATCCATCCACTTCCGAATCAACTCCACCTACGTTGTGGTCTCCTAGACAATAAGAGGTCCTATAATAGATAACTCTTCCACATCCAGATAACATAAGGGTGATCAACATAGTCTAGAATAAAAATCCTCCTAAGGTGTTATCTAAATCCTCACCATAAAACTGTTACTTTAGGAAAACCCCACTAGGTGTATGTGTCTCTCCCAAGAACCACTAAAATCTAGGACGTATGCTCGAAGCATTTACTCCAAAACCTGAATCGTGCAGTCAGACTAGAATTTGTTTGGGGATGGTATGTTGTAATTAGATGTACATGTGTAAAAAAATAACTCTATAGTCTCAACCAGAAATAAAAAATAAAATTGGTGTCCTTGTCTGAAACGATAGAGTGCGAAACCCCATGAAAATGTACTATCTCTCAGATGTACAACATTAAAAGCTCATCAACACTGAAGGTTTACTTTTTTGGAAAAAATGGTTTAACCTTCGTGAGTTAGTCAACAAAAACACATACTCCATCATTCTATCAATGTGAGCTCTGTAAAATTGTCACAAAATCCCTCACAACATCATTCCACTTCCTCTCAGGAATGGGTAACTACTATAAAAGACCTATTGGTCTTTGATGCTCGGAATTGACCTACAGACTGGTAGAACATCTCAGAATAAAATTAGCTACATTAATCTTCATACCTAGCCACCAATACCTATTGTATAAATCTCAATTCATCTGGGTGACACCAGGATGAACTGTCCAAAATGAGGAATGAAAATCCCGCAATAACTCCTCATGTATGTCTGTGGACAAACATATGTTCCTATGAAGAGAAAATCTTTTATCATCTCCTATGGTCCACACAGGATTTGGGTCCTCTCTTGACACCCTCTCCGACAAGACTAGGCCTTAGGAATCTAATAGATACCTCCTTTGCACTCAATCCAGAAGTGTAGAGGTAAGAGCTAATGAAGAATGAAAAATATTCCCTTGTTTGTCGTACACCTCCAAATGTATCTCAATGAACAGAGCCATAAGCTACCACTCAAAAATGGCCTCCTGAACTACCTATATCTAATTCATCCTACTCAATGCATCAACAACATTTTTTCCTTTCCAAGGCGTGTGGGAAAGTTCAATGTCAAAGGAATAAATGTACTCAACACACCTTCACTATTTGAAATTCTTATCATAATGAGTAAGGATATACGTGAGAACTTTGTGGTTAGTGATCACCAAGAAATTCTCTCTAAAAAGATAATTTTCCCAACAGCATAAAGCATCAAATACTAAAGCTAACTCAAGATCGTGTGTTTGGTAATTTATCTCTTGTGTCCTCAAATTCCCAATACCATATACAACAAATCTTTCACCCTACATAAGCATTTATCCTAGACTAATACCTGATGCATCCTAGTAAATGGTGTAACTATAGCTTGGATCTAGAAGAATCAATATCGATGCCGAAGTAAATCCCCCTTTCAGCTCCTAAACTGATGAATCACATGATTCTGTACACAAGTAATTTTCAACCTTCTTAGTCATCACCATTAGTGGCACTTCTATGTGAGAAAATTCATTTATAAAATGCATATAGTAAACATTCATCAACACAAAACATCATAGCACAAAGATGTTAATTGAATACTCCCAGGAAAAAATTGCTCTCACTTTCTCTGGGACTTCAGATACTCTTGTCTCTAAGATGAAATGACCCAAAATGTGAATCTGATCCATCCAAAGGTGGAATTTTGAGAGCTTGTAAAATAACCATTTCTCTCTCAGTTTACTCAAAACATTGTCAATATGGATGGAATGGTCGTATCTAGTGTGAGAGTACACCAATATATCATCAACAATTCCTACCACAATAGAATCCAAGTAAGGATGGAACACTCGATTCATTAGTGCCATGAAAACTGCTAGTGTATTTGGGTGACCAAACAACATAAATAAATAATCGTATAGACCATAGCTACTCTAAATGTCTCAAAGAGGTATATTTGATGGTATAATGAACAATTTTTGATAACTAGATCTCAATTCAATATTGTAGAACACACGATCTCCTCAAATATGATCAATGAGATCATAAACTCTTCTCAAAGGATATCGCTTCTTGACCGTCAAATGGTTCAACTATTGATAATCCACACAAATTCATAGGGTATTGTCCAAATTCTTCACAAAATGATAGGCGAACCCCAATGATAAGTACTGGGTCGGAAGAAAACCTTTACTTTCAACTCTTCCAACTAGTTCTAGAGCTCCTGTAACTCTGGTGTAGCAATCCTATAAGGTGTAATGGACACCAGTGCCAATACTAAAACAAGATTAATAGAGAAATCTACCCCTATCCTTGGATGTATACCTGAAAATTCAACTTGAAAGACATCCATGAAATGATCCACCATGAGAGGATAATCTATTTGTGATGTCTGTAGTAATCTAGATATAAAATAGCAATCTGGGATGTAATTCCTCCCAACCCTTGTTGTTCAGCTTCAGCTCTACTCTCCTGGACATCCTACATAGACATGATTATAAAAAACTCACCCTACAGCGAAGTGAAACTCACTATATGACTATATAAATCAACAAATGAAAGAATAAGGACTAGCTAGTCCATTATGAGAATTACATTGAAGCATGTCATCTCTAAGACATGGAGGTACCATAAGAAGTGACACCCACCAAAATCAAGAGGGAAATCCTTTCACTTACATACAATAGTATTCCTAATACCCAAGTAAGTGTATAGAATCATAAAATCATCAATAGTAATGATACAGTGCCCAAGGCACTCCACAACTGCAATAGATAAGAATCTATGGGAATCCTCACTATCAAAAAGAATAGAAGCTTAATAAGAGTCAACTAATATCATACCTCTAACCGTAGAGGGTCCAGGATCCTACTACTACTTGGGATGTTCCACCAAAAAAGTTTGAACTGTATCATGGACCTATGTACTTACATGAATATAATGAGCTAATCCACACTGTTGTCACTGAAATCAGGTATCCTGATTAACATGGCCAAGACCACCTCCTCGGCCTGAAAAAATTGACAACCTCCACTTCCATGACTCAGGGGAAATAGGTGGCCATACTCTTAATTGTGGAGTCATAACTGATCCCCTCTAACTAGTAGTTTGTGAGAAAATTTGGAAAAAATGTTGATGATGACCCATCTAACCGCAATCTTGGCACTATACTAAGTCTCTCGGGAACTAAGGTCTCAAGTTTTCGATCTTTCTCCACTAGTATCACCTCACCGAGCTACCTGTAGATAAATACCTACTATTTGAATAACCATTCTAAGTCTCCCTACTACACTTCCTGCTACCATTCAATGGAGTATGATCTTTGGATGATGAACCACCATGGATCACAGATCCCAACTCCCTCAGATTGTGGTCAGTAATTGGCGCCTAGTTCACTATAGCAGGCACTGAATTCAGCCTAAAAACATTTACATACCACCAGATGTCATTCTTGAGACCATCCTCAAAACGCCTAGCCAAATATAACTCATCACCTCCTAGAAAATGTGCAAACAACTGAATATCTATAAAACTATAATACCACTAAATTACTTTAAGCGCACCCTACTCCAAATTCATGATTTCTTAGGCTCAATCTTTTCACAACGTATTGGGATAGAAGTAATCATAGAAGTTTCTATGAAATTCTTCCCAAGACATAACTTGATGATGCCTTGCATGTGTGATAACATCCATCCATCTTTTGGAAGAATCACATAACATGTGCGTTGCAAGATTCACCCTCCACTCTAAAGGTGTCTCATTATTCTAAATGATAGAAAGCATGTACTCTAACCATGAATCTGTATCTTGTGGTCTTTCATACCCTGAAAGGGTGGGAGGATGCTACTGATAGAACACCCTCGTCAACAATTCCATTGTGGGAAAAAATGTGGTGCTCCCTAGAATGTTTGTAGCATCCTCACAAAGCCTACACATAACTATAAATCAACACCTATGCCTTGTATAACAGATAATGCCAATATGGGAACCACAAGAGGATCTTCTGGTATTACCTGATATACCATTTCTGAGGTTTAATTCTATCCATGTATCTAGCGTACAATCAGAGGACATCTATGTAGAATGACTCTACAAGGTCATGAACACACCTCAGTTTAAGATTATGAAGGACAGTCCCTTACAAATTCAAGAAGGGAACTTGAGGAGATACATTCATGTTTTACAAAATAGGGTCACATGACATGTATAACCCCTACAAAACATGTTCTCTAAATTTTTTAAAATGATCTATACCTTTTCACAACATGGTTGTGTTACAACAAAACAAACTGTGGGTTCTTCCTGAGATATGGTGTGTAATTAAATCTTCCCTCCTGTTCAACTACTTGTACATGGCATGAACTACAAGATTCTCTCCTAGGTAACACAGCACAAAGTTCACACCATAGAAATGGTGTGTACTAGATAGGTTGTAATATCTCATGTCTTTTTTCACACAGTCCGGAACACTGTTGAAAAGTACATGGCATGTAAAATCGAGACATGACATGTAAACATAATCTATATCCACCCATGGAGTTAGTTAGACGGCCAGATACCGAGTTCTTACAATAAGTCATGTACAATCTAGACATGAAATATTCTACCTATATTTCCAAACCCCATGTATCTACTAACACAACTAGTCACATGGTTACGCACTACAAGGAAGGTACTTATAGTAAATGTATTGTACTTAAGAAAAACTAGTTCATCAAGAACAAAATAACACATGGTGTACGTTCATAACACCCACACTGTGTTGTATGGGTTTCTAGATTTTAGGCCTCTGAAACATCTCTATAACCCATAAAAAATTAATTTTTTCCAAGGCATGACAAATTACGACCCGTTTAATCCCATACTCCCATGAATCGAATTTTGAAATCCTTATTCATATCATAACATGAAAAAATTCTATTAAATTTCAAACATGACCCACCATATTTTGATCAATGAGGGCCCATAACACCTTAGGGAATTGTCTATGACATCCATCATGATGAAAATATACACATTCAATACCCTATCAGAATATTAGGTATTATATAGCAACATCCACAACAACAACATTCTTATCTAGCACAATATCTATCACCACATCATGCCATTAGTAATGCATCCTAAACGTTATGACAAGAATGCACAACATGTGATCTCTATTAAGTTCCTATATGATGCATGATATGGAATACCCTCATCTCATAGGGATGCAATAGAAATAGAACCCCAATGATATAAATCATTACAACACAAAACAACGGCGTCACAAAAAGGTTAAATCAAGTAAACTGTAACAATTGAAAAACCCAAAAAAAATAAAATATTCAAGGATATATGGATTTTCCCTATACATGGATTAGATACTCCCAAGAACATATTATTACAAACTACCCATTCCATCTTACCCCTGTCTATAGGATCCAAATTGTAAGACAAGGCATAAAATTAATCCTTGCCTTATAATACCACTTTGTAACATCATGGTTCTAAGTGCCGCCCAAAGGTTCTCTGTACTCGGTAGGTGTCATGGTCTCAAGAGCACTTCCCCAAATACTAGAGGACGCCAACTAGAAGAGAAGTAATTTGGTGTTATAGTGGGAAAACTATGCCCTTATTGGAAGAGTAGACCAAACAGGATGGAAATGGTAAGCAATAATAGAAGCAGTAACACTATAAAATAGTTGAATTCAGCAGAAGACCGATAGTATCAACAACCATTACATATACACTTATATATAAATAAATAAATGATTCTTGTCACATGTATATAAGAAAATATCCAAACATGTCACAATATATCAAATATAGTACTGATACCATTGTACATAAAACTGTAATATCCAACCGCATCGTAAGCCTCAACATTGTCCCATGCTCTCCATATCTAACACCAATCTAGTACTTAATGAAGATGGGTGCTTCCCTTTATCTATACCTGCTACCATATAATCTGTTTGGGCCCAAAAGCATGACCCAAACAGGGTGTCATACGAAACCTAGTAGGGATCCACCAAATGATCTATGGCTAACAGTCAGTGAATATATATATATATAGCAGGAAATATGAATAAATGAAGCAATAAACTAAGAAGAACTCAAATATAAACAATCCTACAGTTTCCAATTACATTCATTAATTGTTAAGAACGTTTAATAGTGTAACATCGGGTGATATCATAAGATCTGTATCCCCCTATACAATAATTCAAACAAACATCTCAGAAGACCTTCTAAACAAACTATTAAGACTGAGACCAAGATTATAATTTGTATTTGTAAACTCTTCACAGAAAAAATCTAACATTCATAACAACCCTCTGGGAAAACTCTCACGGTCTAACCACTTTTGTTTAACATATCACTAATCAATTGAAAAATGACTACCTGGGAATCTTATAGTGTCAATAACCCTGGGTTCACATGGCATTAATAATTTATACATGACTTCGGGTTAATCTCACGGTTAATAACTCCGAGTTCAACGTAGTATATCTCTCATAATGATTAACATTGGTTATAAATCCACCCCAAGGCTCTCGTGATCCTATGTAATTAAACATGGAACCCCCATAGTTTTCCTAATCCAAGTCTCTAATAGTCTAAGGAAGAGAAGCACACATACAACATTCATTAAATGATCTACATGTAATTCAGATTGTTACATGGAAAATAAATAATCAAAGCATAAAAAAGGAATCATAGATAACCAATCATATCTATCCTTAACATCTTATGACATGGAAAACACAATATTCCTCAATGGAAACCTTTCCCAAACGGCCAATAATAGTCAAACAAGGAAAAACACCCATGGGGTGTCCCATAAACAATGGCATACAATTTTATGCATAGGAATGATCCCTTCATCAAAAAAACAAACCATATTAGGTATTAAATAGTGTCAAAATACAAAATATGCAATTCCCCAAGCATGGGTATTGGTCACTTTAAGCATTATAATCCATAGACATTAAATGAAAGGCACAAACCACCTACCTCGATGTTGTATGGAAAAATCTCTTGAATGTTAGCCCTTTAATAACCCATGAACGACATAATGATATGAAAAGGGTAAAAACTATCAACCATAGATATCTCATTATGGAGGAGAAATCAGGATTAGAGGCTCTTTGTAATGAGAGAACTCACTGGTGGGAATCTGACACACCCATCAGCATTTGAATCAGAGGACAGACGAAGGAATAGGAGGAGATCAATGATATTTGTCTGTGCATCACTCTCCTATAAACGACATGGGAAGAAGAATGTATTTATGGAGATTAGATACGACCCCGATCTGATCCATAAAATAAAAATAAAAGTAAACCAAATGTTCATTTAATGTGGACATTGTGTACTGGCCTCAATTGGCCCCCGCTTTAGGTGGTCAACTAGGTCACCCACACGACCATGTACTCGACTGTTACATGGCCATAACACCATTATGTAAGACAACTAGGAACATGACTTGTACATAGGAGTACACGGTGCATACTTAAAAAATTTCCAAAAATTCCTTTTTCTTCAATAATAACCCCAAATAAAGATCAATACCTAAAATGATGATCTAGGCTATTAAAATTCCTCTCTAATTAGAGGAGGTGTATAGTTTATAAGAAATAAATATAATTTAAATTAAAATGAAATAAAATGAATGAAAAAGAAAGAGTATTTTTACCTCTTGATCCTTTCTTATTGAGATAATTTTTAAGGTATTTGGTTTTGGCCTTTTGGTCGGACCATCAGCTCCTGGACCCAGAGAAGAGACTTGTAAAATATATTGTGCTCAAAATAGAAAATGGGCCATACTTAGGAGTTGTGAGAGTAATATGGGGATATGGGTGGTATTTATTGTATAATAGAGGATGGGTTTTCCAATATTTTAATCACTAATATAATGTTTATGCTCTAGACTATGAATAGTATTGATTATTGTGTCAAAAAACTAATATGAAAGCATCTAGGTGATGACCAAGGGTTTTTACATCAACCATAATGCTAGGAATAATTTATTTGACATATTATGTATATATACAGTAAAATATAGTATTTTACTAATTATTTAAAAATCATTTATTTTAGAAAAATAATAAAAAATCACCCATTCCATTTATCAACATTTCACGTTCATAAATTAAATAAATCCCATCCAAATACTTGTTTATATATTATTAATTTGATTTATAATTAAAATCATAATTTGTTTCAAATGTAATAGTTTTAAAATGATAACTCATATTATAACACCATTAAAAATTAATAATGGTTTCGTAAAATTTTGTTATGATCATAATAAAATGAAATAATAATTTATTCTTACACTTTCTAAAAATAAATTTTCATTTAAATCAATCCTCAAACATTAATTAAATATTTTTGACAAACAAAAATACCGTTACTTATACTATGATCATTTTTTATAATATGTGATTCCCAAATATTATTTATATATTAATGGGTGAGGTTAATATTAATTTGGAAAATTTAATATTCATATGAGTCATATTACTATTCATCAGTGTAGGATACTATTTGTAAGAGTATGTTACTGTTCACCAAAAATTATGTTGCTTTCAAAAGACTACAAATAACTTGCTTTTCGTAATCATGAATGTATGTTTTTCGAAATTGAAATCATATAAGCGGATACATTGTGTAAAATGGTTATGTTATAAAGGTCACATATTATTTGGTATTTGATTTAAACACACAGTGTTTTATTATAATTTTTTTGGATGCCACATATTCCCCCCCATAGAAGATTTTTTCCCTCACAATTTGTTCATTGTACATTTAATTATGAAATTACATATTTATAAGTAATAACAAAAACATGTTATTTGTACTTTATTGAATAAAAGTTCTAAAATATATTCTATCACAAAATTTTCTTTAAATGAAAGTGTCTGGCCTCCAGAACTATCTTCACCATAGCACTGATACCAATTGTATTTCCCTGAACCCACACAATAGAGTTCAGTAAAAAAATATTCTATGCAGTTTTTTGTTTCATAATACAGATTAAAGAATAATAAACGACACATAAACAATCCTTTCAAATTATAAGGAATCATATGAATTTTCATAAAACATTGGATGGGAAAAATGGATCAGTAATGATTGTAAAAATAAAAAAATAAATTGTTTGTCCATAAATACTTAAAAAACATTTTACATTGAACATAAACATAGTAACATTACAAATAAAAACCAGTGGTTACCATAAAATCATTAAAAGTATAAATAAAAGATATTACTAACATGGGGAATTACGTACTTATGATTTTAACCCTCATGGATACATTATGATTTGTAATCATCCTAGATACCTTACTATATGACCATCACAACTCCATTATAACTAACCCCTCACGACTACCTTATGGTGTAAACATCGTAGTTACACTTGGAGTAACCATACAACTGACCTCCAAAATACATATACCCAATGCATTGTAGGTCGATATAGGTACCAATATTCTCAAAAAACTACCCCATAACTATAACATAATAATAAAATATGAATACATGCATAAAATCATTCATTTCGAGTGTTCTAAAATTAGATTTTTAAAAAATAATTTTTAGTGAAGTGTCCCTTACTCTAATTGAATAAATATTTAATAAAATGAAATTATTATTTAAAATCATTTTAAATAAACATTATAAAAATTAATATAATCAATATTCAATTCAAAAATAATCATATTACCACAAAATTACGGATGTATAAGTTTAACCCAAATAATTGATATTTGGTTAAGAATTTCCATACATCATGTTTTTCTTACTTGATATATGATTAAAAATATTTTATAATAGTTAAAATAGTGTTATTAATATCATATAGTTAAATATTAATATTTATAACATCTTATTTGACCATTTGATAACATCATTCGACCCATAAATTCATAAAATTTTGTTATGTCCATTGTTTCATTTGCATTCTTTCTGTGATTTCCATGGCTGGTTAATAAAGAATTTCCTTGATAAATGGAAACAAAAAACCAAAAGTGTAATGAAATGTTATTAAAATGGTTTTATAATTTTTAGTGATACCATAAATCATTTTTTTCATATATTATGATGAATCATTACATAGATTATTAATGATATTCATTTAGATCATTTTCACGTTTCATTGAAAAAATGAACTAGTTTCCTTGTATAATTTAATATCAAGAATATAAGTTATTTCAAGAACATAAAAGAGGTAATATCATACACATTAAAATATTTATAAACCATTAAAATAGGTTTATACATATATTTTAAGAATGTAATGGAAATTGAAAATACATCATCCATGATGTAAATCAGCACATCTGAAACAATGTTTTTATTTTCCTAGAAAAAGAGGAAGGGTATTAGAAGAATGGTGATGAATTTATCCATAAACATGATAAAAAACGATCATATATAAGGTAATAGATATTTAATTCTTCCAAGATAAGGGCATGTGAAGAGAGTATAAGAAAATAATATAATTAAAATGAACACAATAATAAAATGAAAGGGGATTTTTACCTTTTGATCAATTATCCATGAGATCCTCCAAAAGTAATTTGTTTCATACCTTTGGTGAGACCTTTTTTATTTACATGGTGAATATCCATGTTAAATTTATTGGGAATAATTTTGGAAATTCTCGAACCTTGATAGGTTTTAGAAGAAGAGGGTGTTGAGGGATGTATTTGTAGTGGAAGAGAAGAGGGGTTTTCCAATATTTTAATCATTAGTTTAATAATTCTTCTCAATATTATGAATAGTTTTAATTTTTGTGACTAATAATTATAAATATATATTTTTGTAAGAACCAAGGGTTTTTACATTAGAAATGATTCTAGGAATAGTCTTTTCAACAAGTAATGTATATATACAGTATATGAGATTATTTTACTATTAATAAAAAAATAATATTTCCGAAAAATACCAAAAATTCACCATAGACATTTTTAGATGTGTTGAATTAAAAATTAACTACCTTTTAACAAAATAGTAATCTAAATACTATTAATTTATATTATAAATAATATCATAATTTATTTAGAAAATAAAAATTTTAAAAATATAACTCATTTTATAACACAATGAAATATAAATCAAGGTCTCATAAAATTATTTTATAATAATAAGGAAATAAAATAATAATTTATGATTAAGAATTATGGAAATAAATTTTGAATAAAACTATTCATAAAATATTAAGGAAATATTTATTGCATAAAAAAATACAAATACTTATACTATTTCCATATTATCACAAATTAGATGACCAAATATTTTTTATATATTATAAGGTGAGTTTACTAATAATTTATATGGTTTAATATTCATAATGGTTGTATTAATTATAATTTGGGTAGTATACGATTCATCATTGTATGTTAATATTCACCAAAAATTATGTTTCTTCTATCAGAATCCAAATAACATACTGATCGAAACCTGTATATACGTTTTCCAAAATTCAAAACATTGAAGTGTTAAAATTATATTTGATGGTTAGGTTATAAAGGTAACATAATATTTGTAGTTTATTTAATCACATTGTTTTTACTTTTAATAAATATAGGACGTTACATTGGGAATAGTTTGTTGGATGCACTATTTGATAGGATATCATCACTACAAAATTAAGAATAATGAAACAGAAAGTATTCCGAGGGATCAATATTCATTTCCTACTAAATCTCATAATCTTATTTATTTGTAAAAATCTTATAAAAACATATTCCCCAACATTGAACTCCTGATAATGCCACAAATTTTTAGTATAAATTTTATGTCAACATTTTTCAACCCTTAGGTGTTATTGTATGTTTATAAATTTGTCATCAATTTATTTTTGTTTATCATTTCCTAATTACTTCAGTTCTCTACCCTTATCCCAAACCATTATACTTCTATAATTATTTATATAGATAGATTCATATGCATCCATTTGAATTATCATATGAAATCTATTTTACTATAAAAACCTGACTATAAGAATGTATTGATCCTAACCACCACTGAAATCCACAGAACAAGATCATATGAAGACATTTATGGTTGGAGTTGTTTTCATAGAATGACCATCTGTATGATGATGAAAAGATTTACAGATTCATAACACTGTATCTAGAACATGTTGCAGACTTCATAGGAATATTAAGGTAATCCTTGTATATGGATTATATATAATAAAATATAACACTTCATTCAACCATACCACATCCTTAATGTAAATCTAAGATAGATGAATCAGAGAGAAGTCTTCTATAATGGATATAATTACTATTGATATCATAAGGAAATCATGTACATACCAAATAAAATTATTTATTTATAAATTTTTAAGAGACTGAGGAAAAAAATCCATGATGATCATATTCAATTTCCTATCTGGTATTGGTAATGGTTATAACATACCTTTATATATTGGTCTGAAAGTGTTAAATTTTAGATATAAAAACCACATAGATACAAACACAAAAATATCACTCTTCCTATTTCCCACAATAAATACTCATCCATACATTTATACATCATCATATTTCAAGGAGGAATATATAATAAGGAAAATAGAGCATCATCCTATAACTAATTCGTTAATTCTTGTATGGATGGAACACATACACAATATATGATGATTATGATTCTGTCATTATTAAGGCTAACCATATGAATGTTTCTGTTCTTCTTATATAGCTTCACATCTTACATTTGATGCTCATGAATTTTCAACTAGATAGATGGTTCAACAATCATTTGATAATAATATCATTTTTCCCTTAATTCACAGTTTCAATATACATATTTTTAAAATCCATAAATATTTGATATTTTGTGATCCTAATCATTGATAAGAATATAAGATCATTTTTAATCAAAGAATTAACCACATTATTCACAATCCAAGTGGGGTAATATATTGAGAAGTATAATATTTTACAAGTTAAAACCGTCATATCTAGATATATTTATCTCCTTCTATGTGAATATATAATTTTGACTTTTATGGTCATTATATATGTCACACCATTATCTTGGAATATAATTTGTCTATATATTTAATGAAAAAATTACAATATATAACCCCAAATCATGAGTTGGGAAATTTTGATCCAGAATGTAAAATTTTCTCATGAAATATGCTATTAGCATATAATTCTACATGTTAATGATTTAATTTCCCTTCATAGATTAATCAATATATATTTCAAAACCTTCTCCACTCTAGGTTAATAAAATCATAGGTATGCTGACTAATATTCTATTAAGTACCTTTAATTTATCCTCACATGCATCTGTTTAAAGGAAATCTCATTCAATCTATGTTTACATTGTGAGGTGTTTGGATATCCATGAGAAAATTTTCACAACAGATATATAATATCCATAAAAGCAATGAAAATTAGGGATCTCAATCAGAGTGTTTTTTCTGAGCCAATTTTCAATGAATTCTATATTTGATGGATATATAGCTATACCCTCTCATGATATTATATTACTTAAAAATGAATCATTTTTAGCCCAAATGAACACATCATAATATTTAATTAAAAAATTATATTCCTCAAGGACATTAATACAATTATCTTTTGATCACCATGCTCTTCCTTGAGCTTTTAATATATAAGAATATAATATATAAATACTACTGTAATGTGAATAAGGTAATATATTAAATAATTATTAATTAAATACATGAATATAATATGGAATAGTAAGGCCAAATAGAATCACTATATATTATTAGTTTCCACAACTTGTACAAAATTTCTTATTATGTATATCCTACTTCTAGATTTATAATTGGTGATATCCAAAAACAAGGTAAACATTAGAAAAGTATTGAGCCCCTCATTATTGATCAAACTATTCATAAATATGGCATTGAATATATTTTTTATTGATTTTGATCTTGTTTAGTTCCCTATAATCAATATATACACACATTGATTAGTCTTTCTTCTTAAATAAATTGGTTCACCCAATGCTGGAATATTTTGTGGAATAAATCCATTTTCATGATTCTCTTAGTGTTTCTTCTTCAATTCATGCAACTCGATCAAGGCCATTATAAAGATAGTCATTGAAATGGGAGTAACACTAGTTGTATGCTTTATTTAAAACATATCATTATGACTTGGTGGATGACTAGGAAACCATTCAAGAATAAAATTTAAAAAATTACTCACAATATGATTGTCTTTGATGTTGATTTTATCTCCAACCAACTAAGACAAACACCCCATTTTAATTGGAATAATGAAATATAAATTTGATTTTATTTCCATTAGGATATCATTTTTCTCTTCACACTAAGAGATTATCAGTGGTTTGTTCATTTTATGAATAATTATTTCTGTTAAATTAAGATTTATGTTTTATTTATATAAAGATTAAAATACATGCCAAATATTTCATCAAATTCAACATGAGGGAGGATAAAAATATTCTTTGGAATCACAATCCCACAAAACTAAACATGAGAAGAATCATAGATGAAATATGTCATAGTAGTGAGATTAAAGGGATTAAATACTAATTAATCATTTAATTATTAATTAATATTTAAATAATGCTAAAAAATTAATTATTTAAGAAGGATTTTATAGATCCAATGTCAATTTAGAAATTAATATTTTGATGGTGGTTGATATGTGAACATTTCGACAAATAGTTATTGTACCCCTCATCAAAAAATGTTATCACATAAAATTTTCATTTATTTATAGGAATAAACGTTTACTAACATTGATAGAAATTATTATACTTTTTATTTATGGACTAATAATTCCCATTCTCATTAAATTTTAAATATTGGAGGGTGGGTGGTTCATTCTAGGGATGTTTCTCTATATTTATATCAACAACAATCTTATTCCAATAACCTCAACATTAACCCACTAAAAAACCTTTCCTTTTATACATAACTCTTTTAAAAGTAAAATTATAAAACTTTCCACCATGTTTCCTTATACCCTATGAGAATGTTGAAAGAAAATCTTTTTCTATACCATTGATATGGTTCACCTTTCGAATGATATTCTATAAAAATGATTTCTTAATGCTTAAAACATTATAGGATGGAAAATATATTTTCAATGGTACTAATCCCTTACATGAATAAAATTGAATTAGCATAACCACTACAAAAAGGTGTATGTTGCTGCATGAAAGAGTGAATAG
This sequence comes from Viscum album, assembly GCA_963277665.1. Lineage (NCBI taxonomy): Eukaryota > Viridiplantae > Streptophyta > Magnoliopsida > Santalales > Viscaceae > Viscum > Viscum album. The sequence goes on along the minus strand of OY728161.1, from coordinate 571,595,571 downwards.
AAACATGATTCCCTCTATTCCACATTTGGATGTTAGATGTAATTAATAGATTAAATTTATTTGTGATCATGGATATTATAATTTTCCTTCCATATCCTAATTTTTTTTGTCATTAATAAAACTATTTCACTTCCCATCACAATCAGTATTAACAGGATTCTCTTATTTTCTAACGACAGACTAAAACCAAAAGGAACTGTCTCATCAACAGTAATCATAGTGTGTATCCAAATAATCATGAAGAATAATTTATAGGATATATAAATCATGAAACATTCCTTTCATTCTTTGACACCATATTAGTTACATAGGTCATTCATGGATATAATATATGAATACCCTTTATGATGGTTAATAATGATTTTGTAAATTTCCAAAAAATATCCTCATGGAGTGCAACCCAGGATTATAACAAGGACTAATGTTGTTCACTAAGAGATGATGAATCCAATTCCAAATTATATGTTTTTAGAGTTATTACGCCATGTTATTAGTGATTCAGAGACACATTCACATGTTATTTCAAGATAGGGATGCAATTTCTTATAAACCACTTTCTCTATCATTCACCTAAACTCAAGAATTTTTTTTATACATTTATTTATCCATATTGCTATCAATAAAGTAATATTATCCTATTTTTAAATGGTTGAATGAAAAATTCTATAATACCAACTATAGTGACCCATATATTCCATACATATATACCAAATCACAATTGAATAATATTAATTTCATAACATAATGATCAATTTGATATTCATATAAGTCTAGAATCATTAGAAACCTAGACACATAAGTAACATATTCATAAGATATCTACATCATCTACAATTATGCTACTAATAACATGAACCATTTATATATATATCCTTCATAATACATTTCATTATGAAATAGGAAAAGAAAAAAAATAAAATGTTTGAGACCAAGTTATTAGAATGGTTAATTAGGGAAAATATCAAGATAAAAATTTCATAAGGGTTTGTTAAAATGGGAATAATATTTTGAAACCCATACCAAGAATATTAGAGATCAGAACCTTGATTCATTGAATAATTCATTATTTGTTCATAGTAATTGAATCATCAATCAATCATATAGAAAAATTCATGAGATTATAATAGTTTAATAAGGCATTGAGTTGTGACATGCACATAAAAATATTGAATATTATGTCAAGGAGTCCTACTAAGATAGTCATAACATATTAAGCTTCAGTTAATCACCTTTTTACTCATAATGGGATTGTGATAACCTATAATTCACTATCCTTTATTATTGGGATTACTACTGATATACCCATTTGTTGGGGACTGGGGTAATATTATTTTGTACATTCAGTAGGGTATGAGAAAACCTATCATGTAACATATTTGACAACGTAGAATAGTAATCCTTACTCTATGAATTAAATAGATACATAATTTTTATCCCACACTCCAAAAAATGAAATCCACACATATGTGTTCCAAGAATTTATTTACCACCTCATTCTTGTAAAAATGAAATGGGTTTCCTAATTATTTTATCATAGCATAACCCTTGCAGATGAAAAAAGTTTCATAATAATATAATCATAGCATAATGTAAGATAATCAAATGGGTTCCATAAAATTTTTTCAAAAATATTATTAACCATACATAGTAAATATATGGATGGTTTAATATAATTATATCCCTAGTGAATATTTTGAAATATCAAATTATTTCATGAGAGATGGAAAATTATTTTAAAATATTACATGGGACATTTCATGATTAAAATATCCTCTTACTCTAAAACAACTTATTGAATTCTTTAAATTTTATAAATATTCATGAAAACATTTTAATTAAAACAAATCATGTAAACTTATAATGTAATTTTCAAATAATTGATTGGTCATGATTATGGATTATTTTTATGTTTCTGCATATTAAAACTAATATCCCTTTCACATTTTTCGTAAAAAAATGAAAATATGCTTGTTTTGAAAATTGTAATAAGATTCTTTATAAAACATTTTAGAAAAATCCAATAAAGGGAAAAAATTATTTAAAAATTTATATTGGAATATTAATAAAAAATATTTAAACCTTTTTAGAAAAAAATTGTTATGGAAAAAAATATTTTCAAACTAAGAGATAAAGAATGTATGCTTTCTGTAAAAAAAATTTGGAATATTATGCACACAATGAGAGGAATGTGAAATTAAAACATGTAATTTATATAAACAAACAATAACGAAAATATTTAAAGAATTTAATGTGATATAGATCGTAATATTTTATTAGTTAAAGCATAATCACAAACAATCCCAATAAATAATGATATTTTACCATAAAATCCTGACTATATTTCTATCTTTTGAAAAATAATCCCAATGAATGAAATATATTTATATAAATATTTATATCCTATAAATATTATGATAATAATCAAAAATACATTCATTATTGGTATATAATCCACCTAAAATAATCCAATGCTGAATATGGAATGTGTCTCAATGCAACAAAAGTAAGATAAAAATAACTCACCTCAAGTATCGACATTCAAAAAACACATTAAATAATCAAGTATAATATATTTAGATATGTTTTAAATTTATTATTGAACCACAATAATATGTATCAATCTATATATATTATCATATAACCTTTCACAACACTTTTATTAACAATTCTTTATTAAAATCATTGTTCTGGGTAATAACTGCTATGTTTTTCATTTAAGGTTCGGTTATTTTGTCTTAGTCATTGGGATTTTATTAATGTTTCATAATCTGTAGAATTTAATCATAATATAAATATCATATATTTTTATTTTATAAATATTTATGTTCATCTATAAAAGTTAGTGATATTATAATGAATTACACCAACCATGGAGATGGTATGTCATATCCATGTATGAACATTGTTTCTATTATCTAGATAGATGAAAAAAAATAAATTAAAAAATAAATTTATTATTCTATAATAATGTTTATATAATATATATAATATATATTTCCTTTAAATATATACTTATTACCAGACATTTCAAAATTAAATGGAAAATGTTTTGCATTACATTATGGAGGTGGGAGTCCACATATATTCTTGGGCTACGTTATCATTTTAAAAAAATTTTGATGGTAAGAAGGTAGATTCAATATTATAATTATAGAAGTAAAATTTGGAAATAAATAATATATATATATAATTTAAAACTATAATTTAATCTATTAGTGAGTGTGGATGACCAGAAATGAATAAATTGGTCCGTGAGTTGGTAGTCTATTGTATATATAATTAGTATTTTTGTTTCCCAATTGATATATCACACATGTTTTTGGTCAGGATGATTAAACTAGGGGGTGTTGTGTAATTTAAATTGTTTTTATAGGAGAACCTCACACTTTTTAGGGTCATGCTATGTGGATAAATTTAGGTGAAATGGAAAACCCAATTTGTGAAGATCAAGCTTAACATGAATTACAATGCCATGAAGACCAAAGAGTCTCATTGTATGAATAATTAATTTCATGAATGGGAGGTTAACATAGTTTAATATCATTATTAATGGACTCATTCATATTGTTTATGGTCATGATTCTTGGACCATTGTATATAGTTCAAGGTCATGATTCTGGGAACAATGCATATAATTTAAGGTCATATATTTGGACCAATGCATACAGTCTATGTTCATAATGCTTGGAATATGAGTAAGATTGAATATGAATCATTAGATTGGGGAAAAAATTATGTAAATTGAGGGACCAATATTTGAATAAATTGTCACTAAAGTGGATGCATACTTTTACAAGTATTCTTCTAAGACTATTATGGTCTCCATTCACATAAATATTATTTTACTAAATCATGTGAGGATGTAATCCACTAAAACCTCTAATACCATGTGACACAAACTCAGTGTGATAACAAGGAGTTGAATAATATCACCTATATGAAATAAGAGAATAGTAATATGGTATAAGTTTTTTGTTCTAAAATACACATCAACCATTTGATGTATCTCAACTAATCAGAGGATGGTTAGGTAGAAATGCCACAATCTTAATTTTGTTTATCAAAGTATATGAATTCATAAGGGGTAATTAAAATGGATTTGAATTCTACACAAAAACGTTGTAATTATATGATATAAATCATAACAAATATGAATTAAAACAACATTTTTTGGTGGTAGTGGGATGTGGTGTGACAGGTGTGTTGAGGATGGGTATTGAAAATATTCTAAATGGAGGTTCCACTACCACACCTCCAAAGATACTTGAAAAAAATAGATTTACCGATTGCTGTTTGAAAATATGAGAACCAAAATTTTTATCAAAATTACATTTACGTGTTGGGATCTCATACGAGGAAACCCTATTTAGATCATTCAATAACATCATAGAGGAGTTCAGTTATATGTATATTATAATGGGATCCATATTTATGAAGGACCAAAGTTTGAGGGTGAAATAAAGGAAACCCCATGCTAATTTCAACACTCTGACTGTCATGCAACCAGGAATTTGATCCCATTGATGTATAATATTGGGATATGAATGTTTCAAATATAGTTTTCCTGGGAGCATAGTTTAGTTTGTTTAAGGAATGAAAGTAACCCATTATAAGTTCATTGAACATTAAAACATGGCGATGAATAAGTGATTATAATTTCAATGATGGCCACAAGTGAGCCTAGGTTCAAATACCTAGTAACATCTTTGTATATTAAGATGTGGAAACCATTACACAAGTAGTTATATATGGTTTTTAGTAGAAAAATAAAACATAAATCTGGGGATACCCTTTTTGAGGAGGTAGATGAGATAATTATATTGTTTAGAATGTTATATATATTGATTTTGTCTACATAGTTTAAGATAATGCAGCTAAGAACCAATGGTTGGTGTAGTTTATCATACAATAATGAATATGTTGACCACATTGTTTAATGTCATATAGTGAAGAAAAAGGTGGGGAAATTAAATTCATTATTCTTATATTGATAGGGTGAATGATACTTTATGGTAATATATCATGATCTATGGGGGTTAGATGGTCTACTAAGAATGAGAATGGAAAAAATAATGTGAATGGATGCACATGTGGGCCTAATAGGACCACCTCTCGAATCTTTCATACCATTAAGAGGATCATGATATATTTAATGTTTATGATTCATGGACCTATGGGGTTTTTAGTTTTAAATCTTGATTCTAGTATGTTAAATTTCTAATTGGGAACATAACATGACTCAATCGTGTTATGAAATACACAAAAACTACTAAGTCTATGTGATACATGATAATAGTAGGAAACAATTTGTAGAGGTAGGATACCAATGTAACATGGGGGTAGACAATATGGGTAATTTTTGGCTATCCGAGGATGGTTTCCATGAGATTTTTATTCTCTGTCAATGTGTGTGAATGTATAAAGGGGTTAGGTTGAGGGTGCGAAGTTCCAACCAAGAAAAGGTTGGTGAAAATGAATTGAATTCAGAGTTATTGGAAATGAATTAGGTGAATAATTAGTAAATTGAGTATTAATACCAACCATTTTCAATCATATATGTTTTATTACCTCATTTTCATGAAATGGGAAAAAATTAGATTGATTGATTACCTTCATGGGATATGGTATTTGTCACTTATATATGTGGAATCTTCCATAGCGTGCAAAATTTTGGGTAGGTGAGCATATATTGGTAATGTTTCATCACAATAAGGGAGAATAGTTATACCTAGTGGGTTGTAAAGATTCAAATAAAGGGGATTCAATGTGTGGACATAATCATATGGGTTGTTTGGGTAGAGTTCAACTCACTATGTTGTTAAAGTACATGAATGTGAGAAAATTAATGGGGTGTATTAGTATGTGAGTTTAACCTATCCCAAAATAGGGTTTCCCCATGAGGTTTTCACCGCAATGTTGGACAATGAAATGAAAAACAAAGGAAGGGTCATGGTAATTGAGAAAATATGGGGGTCCTAATGTCGGTGTCAATATTTGGTCTTAGAATATGACATCTTGGTTTCCCTATATATCTCTTGATGAGAATCATGTGACATATAGTCAAATGTGGTGGGAAAATAAAATTCTAGCACAATATGATGGGCTTCCCTTTTGAGTACGTGAAATAACCCGATTTTGTTTACAGAATGATGATATTGAAAACACGGGAATGTGGATATCATATAGATCTCCTTTTTTCTTTTGGTATTGTAGACATTTTGAGGATGGTAGTAATATCTTGGCTTTTTTATGTCATCCAAATGCTAATTGATTTGTGGTGAATTCTGGAAGAAAGTCCTCATGTTTGTAGCTTCTACTAGATATATACTAGACATTCATGAGAATACAAGTTTGGGACATTGTGGAACACACATATTTATGGAACCCATCAGTAATATAATAAGAATAAGTGTCTTATTGGTCTTTTGGGTGTGCAATTTGGAAAGGATAAAACTGAAATTTTTGTTTATTTTTTTTCAATTCCTACTATTTTATTATGTTTAATCAAATTCAATTTAATTTAGTTTAGAAGCTCTAGGTTATTGATATTGGATCACTCCCCCTTTATATTAATGTTTTTTCACAGTAGTTATAATCTAGGATATTCTATTAGTGTAATATGGAATATAAATAATTTCAAATATATTTTATTCTTTTCATATCAGTTGAATTTATTCCCTATGATGATAGATTGCTGGAATTAACATGGACTTGAAAAATTGAATTTGTTTCTACGGGATGTAAGCTTACTAAGATCCAATCGCTTCCCCACCCATCACTATTCTAGATGGAATAAAATTTTTCATCATTCTCATGGTAGTGGTAGAAATCCTATCTTCTATCCCAAGAAAATAATTGTGAATTTTTGAAACTACATTTGATTTAAAAATTGAATTGTTTTCTAAAATCTATGAGAGGTTACATGACAATTATTTGATATAATTTTTTTTAAAAATTGAATTTAATTAAAAACTAATTTTTAATGTTAAAATAGGATTTGATGGAATATGAAAAAGATAAATTTGAATCATAAATGGATTTCAAATAATGTTATTTATCTTTCAGTAGTACATTTAATTCTGAAATTACATATTTATAATTAATAAAAAGACATCTTATTTGTAATTAATTGAAAAAAAGTTCTAAAATATATTCTATCACAATTTTTTCTTTAAATGAATGTGTATAGACTCAAAAACTTTCTTCACCATAGCACTGATACCAATTATATTTCCCTAAACCCACATAATAGAGTGCAATAATAAAATATTCTATGTATTTTTTGGTTTTATAATACAGATTAAAGAACAATAAATGACACATAAACAATCCTTTCAACTTATAAGGAATCCTATGAATTTTCATAAAACATTAAATGGAAAAAATTGATCAGTAATGATTATTAAAATATAAAAATAAATTGTTTTTCCATAAATACTTAAATTTTTTTACATTGAACATAAACATAGTAACATTACAAATAAAAACCAGTGATTAGCATAAAATCATAAAAAGTATAAATAAAAGGTACTACTAACATGGGAAAATACGTACTTATGATTGTAACCCTCATGGATACATTATGATTTGTAATTTTCTTAGATACCTTACTATATGACCATCACTACTCCCTTATAACTTACCCCTCACAGCTACCTTATGGTGTAAACATCGTAGTTACACTTGAAGTAACCATACAACTGACCTCCAAAATACGTATAACCAATGCATTGAAGGTAGATATAGGTCCCACTATTCTCAAAAAACTACCCAATAACCATAACATAATAATAATAGATGAATACATGCATAAAATCATTCATTTCGAGTATTCTAAAAATAGAAATTTAAAAATGAATATTTACTGAAGTGTCCCTTACTATCATTGAATAAATATTAAATAAAACGAAACTAATATTTAAACTCATTTTAAATAAACATTATAAAAAATAATATAATCAATATTAAATTCACAAATAATCATATTACCACAAAATTACGGATGTATAAGGTTAACCCAAATAATGGATATCTGGTTAAGAATTTCCATACATCATGTTTTTCTTACTTGATATATGATTAAATTTTTTTATAATAGTTAAAATAGTCTTATTAATATCATATATATAAATATTAATGTTTATAACACCTTATTTGATCATTTGATAACATCATTCGACCCATACATTCATAATATCTTGTTATATCCATTGTTTCAGGTGCATTCTTTCTGTGATTTTCATGGCTGGTTCATAAAGAATTTCCTTGTTAAATGGAAACAAAAAAAGTGTAATGAAATGTTATTAAAATGGTTTTATAAATTTTAATGATACCATAAATCATTTTTTTCATATATTATGATGAATCATTACATATATCATTAATGATATTCATTTAGATCATTTTCACGGTCATCAAAAATAATGAACTAGTTTCATTTTATAATTTAATATCATGAATATAAGTTATTTCAAGTACATAAAAGAGGTAATATCATACACTATAATATATTTTTAAACCATTAAAATAGGTTTATAAATGTATTTTAACAATGTAATGGAAATTGAAAATACATCGTCCACGATGTAAATCAGCACATCTGAAACGATGTTTTTATTTTCCTAGAAAAAGATGAAGGGGATTAGAAGAATGGTGATGAATTTATCCATAAACATGATAAAAATCGATCATATATAAGGTACTAGATATTTAATTCCTCCTGGATAAAGGCATGTGAATAGAGTATAAGAAAATAATATAATTAAAATGAACACAGTAATAAAATGAAAGGGGATTTTTACCTCTTGATCAGTTATCCATGAGATCCTCCATAAGTAATTTGGTTTCATCCTTTTGGCGAGACCTTTTTATTTACAAGGGGAATATCCATGTTAAATTTATTGGGAATAATTTTGGAAATTCTCTAACATTGATAGGTTTTATAGGAAGAGAGTGTTTAGGGATGTATTTGTAGTGGAATAGAAGAGGGGTTTTCCAATATTTTAATCATTAGTTTAATAATTATTCTCAATATTATGAATAGTTTGAATTTTTGTGACTAATAATTATAAATAGAGAGTTTTAGTATGAACCAAGGGTTTTTACATTAGCAATGATTCTAGGAATAGTCTTTTTAACAAGTAATGTATATAGATAGTATATGAGATTATTTTACTATTAATAAAAAAATTAAATATTTCAGAAAAATACAAAAAATTCACCATAGCCATTTTTAGATGTGTTGAATTAAAAATTAACTACCTTTTATAAAAATAGTAATTTAATACTATTAATTTATATTATAAATAATATCATAATTTATTTAGATAATAAAATTTTTAAAAATATAACACGTTTTATAACACCATGAAATATAAACCAAGGTCTCATAAAATTATTTTATAAAAATAAGGAAATAAAATAATAATTTATGATTAAAAATTACGAAAATACATTTTGAATAAAATTATTCATAAAATATTAAGGAAATATTTATTACATACAAAAATACAAATACTTATACTATTTCCATAGTGTCACAAATAAGATGCCCAAATATTTTTTATATATTATAAGGTGAGTTTTATAATAATTTATATGGTTTAATATTCATAAAGGTCGTATTAATTTTCATTAGGGTAGTATACTATTCATCATTGTATGTTAATATTCACCAAAATTATGTTTCTTCTATCATAATCCAAATAACATACTGATCGAAACCTGTATATACATTTTCCAAAATTCGAAACATTTAAGTGTAAAAATTATATTTTATGGTTAGGTTATAAAGGTAACATAATATTTGTAGTTTATTTAATAACATTGTGTTTACTTTTAATAAATATAGGGAGGTTACATTGGCAAAGGTTTGTTGGATGCACTATCTGATAGGATATCATCACTACAAAATTATGAATAATGAAATAGAAAGTATTCCTAGGGATAAATATTCATTTCCTCCTAAATCTCATAATCTTATTTAATGGTAAAACTCCTATAAACCCTTATTCCCCAACATTGGACTCCTGATAATGCCACCAATTTTTAGTTTAAATTTTATGTCAACATTTTCCCACCCTTAGGTGTTATTGTATGTTTATAACTTTGTCATCAATTTATTTTTGTTTATCATGTCCCAATTTCATCGGTTCTCTACCTTTATCCCAAACCATTAGATTTCTATAATTCTTTCTATAGATATATTCATATGCATCCATTTGAATTATCGTATGAAATCTATTTTATTATGAAAACCTGACTCTAGGAATGTATTGATCCTAACCTCCACTGAAATCCATAGAATAAGATCATATAAATACATTTATGGTCGGAGTTGTTTTCAAAGAATGACCATCTGTATGATGATGAAAATATTTACTGATTCATAACACTGTATCTAGAACATGTTGCAGACATCATATGAACATTAAGGCAATCCTTGTATATGGATTAGATATAATAAAATATGACACTTCATTCAACCATACCACATACTTAATGTAAATCTAATATAGATGATTCAAAGAGAAGTCTTCTATAATGGATATAATTTCTATTGATATCATAAGGAAATCATGTACATACCAAATAAAATTATGTATCTATAAATTTTGAAGAGACTAATGAAAAAAAATCCATGATGATAATATTCAATTTTCTATCTGGTATTGGTAATGGTTATAATATACCTTTATATATTGGTCCGAAAGAGTTATATTTTAGATATAAAAACCACATAGATACAAACATAAAAATATCACTCATCCTATTTCCCACAATAAATACTCATCCAGACATTTATACATCATCATAATTCAAGGAGGAATATATAATAAGGAACATAGAGAATCATCCGATAACTAATTCGTTAATTCTTGTATGGATGGAACACATACACAACGTATGATTATTATGATTATATCATGATTAAGTCTAACCATATGAATGTTTCTGTTCTTCTTATATAGATTCACATCTTACATTTGATGCTCATGAATTTTCAACTAGATAGACGGTTCAACACTCATTTGATAATAATATCATTTTTTTCCTTACTTCACAGTTTCAAGATACATATTTTTAAAATCCATAAATATTTGATATTTTGTGATCCTAATCATTGATAAGAATGTAAGATCATTTTTCATCAAATAATTAATCAAATTATTCACAATCCAAGGGGGGTAATATATTGAGAAGCATAATATTTTAAAAGTTACAACTGTCATATCTAGATATATTCATCTCCTTCTATGTGAATATATAATTTTGACTTTTATGGTCATTATATATGTCACACCATTATCTATGAATATAATTTGTCTATATATTTAATTCAAAAATTACAATATATAACCCCAAATCATGAGTTGGGAAATTTTGATCAAGAATGATCAATTTTCTCATGAAATATGCTATTAGAAAATAATTCTACATGTGAATGATTCCCCTTCCCTTCATAGATGAATCAATATATATTTCAAACCCTTCTCCACTCTCGGTTAATAAAATCAAAGGTATGATGACTAATATTCTATTAAGTACATTGAATTTATCCTCACATGCATCTATTCAAAGGAACTCTCATTAAATCTATGTTTACATTGTGAGGTGTTTGGATATCCATGAGAAAATTTTCACAACGAATATATAATGTTCATAAAAGCTATGAAAATTAGGGATCTCAGTCAGAGTATTTTGTCTTAGCCAATTTTCAATGAATTCTATATTTGATGGATACATAGATATACCCTCTCTTGATATTACATTACTCAAAAATGAATCATTTTTTAGCTTGAATGCACACATGATAAAATTTTATTGAAAAATTATATTCCTCAATGAGATCAATAAAATTATCTTTTGATCACCATGCTCTTCCTTGAGCTTTTAATAGATAAGAATTTCATATATAAATATTACTGTAATGTGAACAAGGTAATATATTAAATAATTATTAATTAAATACATGAATATAATATAGAATAGTAAGGCCAAATAGAATCACTATATATTATTTGTTTCCACAACTTTTACGGAATTTCTTATTAGGTATATCCTACTTCTATACTTATAATTGGTGATATCCAAAAATAAGGTAAACATTGGAAAAGTATTGAGTCCCTCATTATTGATCAAACTATTCATAAATATCGGATTGAATATATTTTTTATTTATTTTGATCTTGTTTAGATCCTTATAATCAATATATACTCACATCGATTAGTCTTTCTTCTTAAATAAATTGGTTCACCCAATGATGGAACATTTTGTGGAATGAATCCATTTTCATGATTCTCTTAGTATTTCTTCTTCAATTCAGGCAACTCGATCAAGGACATTATAAAGATAGTCATTGAAATGGGCGTAACACTAGTTGTATGATTTATTGAAAACATATCATTATGACATGGTGGATGACTAGGAAAACATTCAAGAATGAAATTTAAAAAATTCTCACAATATGATTGTCTTTGATGTTGATTTTATCTCCAACCAACTGAGACAAACACCCCATTTGAATTGGAATAATGAAACATAAAATTGATTTTATTTCCATTAGGAGATAATTTTTATCTTCACACTAAGAGATTATCAGTGGTTGGTTCATTGTATGAATAATTAGTTCTGTAAAATTAAGATTTATGTTTTATTTATATAAAGATGAAAATACATGCCAAATAATTCATCAAATTCAACATGAGGGAGGATAAAAATATTCTTTGGAATCACATTTACGCAAAACTAAACAAGAGGAGAATCATAGATGAAAGATGTCATAGTAGTGACATTAAAGGGATTAAATACTAATTAATCATCTAATTATTATTTAATATTTAAATAAAGCTAAAAAATTATTTATTTAAGGAGGATTTTATAGATCTAGTGTTAATTTAGAAATTAATATTTTGATGGTGGTTGATATGTGTACCTTTCGACAAATAGTTATTGCAACCCTCATCCAAAAATGTTATCACATAAAATTTTCATTTAGTTCTAGGAATAAACGTTTACTAACATTGATAGACATCATTATACTTTTTTTAAGGACTAATAATTCCCATTCTCATTAAATTTTAAATATTAGAGGGTGGGTGGTTCATTTTAGGGATGTTTCTCTATATTTATATCAACAACAATCTTCTTCCAATAACCTCAACATTAACCCACTGAATGTCCTTTCATTTTATATATAACTCATTTAAAAGCACAATTATAAAAATTTCCACCATGTTTCATTATACCATATGAGAATGTTGAAAGAAAATATTTTTCTACTCCATTAATGTGGTTCACCTTCCAAATGATATACAATAAATGTGATTTATTCATGATTAAAACATTAGAGTATGGAAAATATATTTTCAATGGTACTGATCCATTACATGAAAACAATTTCATTAACGTAACCACTATAATAAGGTGTATGTTGCGACATTAAAGAGTTAATAGAAACATGATTACCTCTATTCCACATTTGGATGTTAGATATAATTAATAGATTAAAAACTTTTGTGATGATGAATATTATAATTTTCCTTCCATATCCTAAATTGCTTTTTTTCTCATTAATAAAATCATTTCCCTGTCCATCACATTCAGTATTAACAGGATTCTCTTATTTTCTAACCACTGACTAAAACCAAAAGGAACTGTCTCATCAACAGTAATCATAGTACGTATAAAAATAATCATGAAGAATAATTTATAGGATATATAAATCATGAAACATTCTTTTCATTATTTAACACCATATTAGTTACATACGTAATTCATGTATATAATATATGAATACCCTTTACGATGGTTAATAATGATTTTGTAAATTTCCAAAAAATATCCTCGTGGAGTGCAACCTAGGATTATAACAAGGACTATTGTTGTTCACTAAGAGATAATGAATCCAATTCAAAATTATATGTTTTCAGAGTTATTACCCCATGGTATTAGGGATTCAGAGACACATCCACATGTTATTTCAAGATAGGGATGTGATTTCATATAAACCACTTTCTCTATCATTCACCAAAACTCCAGAACAATTTTTATACATTTATTTATCAATATTGCTATCACTAAAGTAATCTCATCCTATTTTTAAATGGTTGACTAAAATATTCTATAATACCCACTATAGTGACACATATATTCCATACATAGATACCAAATCAGAATAGAATAATATTCATTTCATAACATAATGATAAATTTATTATTCATATAAGTCTAGAATCATTAGAAACCTAGACACATTAGTAACATGTTCCTAAGATATCTACATAATTTACAATTATGATACTAATAACATGAACCATTTGTAGATATACCATTCATGATAAATTTCATTATGACATATGAAAAGAAAAAAAATAAAATGTCTGAGACCAAGTTATTAGAATGGTTAATTAGGGGAAATATCAAGATAAAAATTTCATAAGGGTTTGTGAAAATGGGAGTAATATTTTGAAACCCATACCAAGAATATTAGAGATCATAAACTTGATTCATTGAATAATTCATTATTTGTTCATAATAATTGAATCATCAATCAATCAAATAGAAAAAATCATGAGAGTATAATAGTGTAATAAGGCATTGAGTTGTGTTTTGCACATAAAAATATTGAATATAATGTCAAGGAGTCCTAAAAAGATAGTCATAACATATTAAGCTCCAGTTAATCACTTTTGTACTTATAATGGGATTGTGATAACCTATAATTCACTATCCTTTATTATTTGGATTACTACTGATATACCCTTTTATTGGGGATTGGGGTAATATTATTTGGTACATTCATTAGGGTTTGAGATAACCTATCATGTAACATATTTGAAAACATAGAATAGTAATCCTTAAATATGACATAAAAAGATACATAATTTTAGTCCCACACTCCAAAAATTGAAAGCCCCTCATATGTGTTCCAAAAATTTATTTACCACCTCATCCTCATAAAAATGAAATGGGTTTCATAATTATTTCATCATAGCATAACGTTTGCGGATGAAAAAAGTTTCATAATAATATAATCCTAGTATAATGTTAGTTAATCAAATGGTTTCCATAAATATTTTTCAAAAATATTATTAACCATACATAGTAAATATATGGATGGTTAAATATAATTATATCCCTAGTGAATATTTTGAAATATCAAATTATTTCATGAGAGATGGAAAATTATTTTAAAATATTACATTGGAACATTTCATGATTAAATTATACTCTTACTCTAAAATAACTTATTTAAGTATTTAAATTTTCCAAATATTTATGAAAAAATTTTAATTAAAACAAATCATGTAAACATATAATGTAATTTTCAAAAAATTTATATTTCAAGATTATGGATTATTTTTATGTTTATGCACATTAAAACTAATATACCTTTCACATTTTTAGTAAAAAATTGAAAATATGCTTGTTTTAAAATTTTTAATAAGAATCCATATAAAACATTTTAGAAAAGTTCAATAAAGGGAAAAAATTATTTAAAAATTTATATTGGAATATTAATAACAATTATTAAAACCTTTTTAGAAAAAAATTGTCATGGAAAAAATATTTTCAAATTACGAGATAAAGAATGTATGTTTTCCTTAAAAAATTAATTTGGAATATTTTGCACATAATGAGAGGATTGTGAAATGAAAACATGTAATTTATATAAACAAACAAAAAAGAATATATTTAAAGAGTTTAATGTGATGTTGATCGTAATATTTTATTAGTTAAAGCATAATCACAAACAATCCCAATAAATAATGATATTTTACCATAAAATCCTGAACATATTTCTATCTTTTGAAACATAATCCCAATGATTGAAATATATTTATATAAATATTTATATCCTATAAAAATTATGATAATAATAAAAAATTCATTCATTATTGGTAAATAATCCACATAAAATAATCCAATGCTGAATATGGAATGTGTCTCAATGCAACAAAAGTGAGATGAAAATAACTCACCTCAAGTATCAACATTCAAAAAACAAATTAAATAATCAAGTATAATATATTTAGATATGTTTTAAATTTATTATTGAACCATAATAATATGTATCAAGCTATATATATTATCATATAATCGTTCAAAACACTTTTATTAACAATTCTTTATTAAAATCACTATTCTGGGTAATAATTGCTATGTTTTTCATATAAGTTTTGGTTATTTTGTTTTAGTCATTGGTATTTTATTAATGTTTCATCATCTATAGAATTTAATCATAATATAAATATCATATATTTTTTATTTATAAATATTTATGTTTATCTATAAAAGCTAGTGATATTATAATGAATTACACCATTCATGGAGATGGTATGTGATATCCATGTATGAACATTGTGTCTATTATCTAGATAGATGGAAAAAAATAAATTAAAAAATAAATTTATTATTCTATAATAATTTTTATATAATATATATAATATATATTTACTTTAAATATATACTTATTACCAGACATTTCAAAATTAAATGGAAAATGTTTTACATTACATTATGGAGGTGGGAGTCCACATGTATTTCCGGGCTACATTATTATTTTAAAAAAAATTTTATGGTAAGAAGGTAGATTCAATATTATAATTATATAAGTAAAATTCTGAAATAAATAATATATATATACTTTAAAACTATAATTTAATCTATCAGTGAGAGTGGATGACCAGAAATGAATAAATTGGTTCGTGAGTTGGTAGTCTATTGTATATATGATTAGTAGTTTTGTTTCCCAATAGGTATATCATAGATGTTTTTGGTTAGGATGATTAGACTAGGGGGTTTGGTGTAATTTAAATTGTTTTTATAGGATAACCTCACACTTTTTAGGGTCATGCTACCTGGTTAAATGTAAGTGAAATGGAAAACCCAATTACTGTAGATCAAACATAACATGAATTACAGTTCCATGAAGACCAAGGAGTCTCATTGTATGAATAATTAATTTCATGAATGGGAGGTTAACATAGTTTAATATCATTATTCATGGACTCATTCATAGTGTTTATGGTCATGATTCTTGGACCATTGTATATAGTTCAAGGTCATGATTCTGGGAACAATGCATATAATTTAAGGTCATTATATTTAGACCAATTCATACAGTCTATGTTCACAATGCTTGGAATATGAGTAATATTGCATATGAATCATTAAAATGAGGAAACAAATTTTAAATTGAGGGACCAATATTTTAATAAATTGTCACTAAAGGGGATGCATACTTTTAAAAGTATTCTTCTAAAACTATTATGGTCTCCATTCACATAAATATTATTTTACTAAATCATGTGAGGATGTAATCCACTAAAACCTCTAATACCATGTGACACAAACTCAGTGTGATAACAAGGAGTTGAATAATATCACCTATATGAAATAAGAGAATAGTAATATGGTATATGTTTTTTGTATTAATAGACACATCAACCATTTGATGTATCTCTACTAATCAGATGATGGTTAGGGAGAAACCCCACAATGTTAATTTAGTTTATCAAAGTCTATGAATGCATAAAGGGGTAATTAAAATGGATTTGGATTCTACACATAAACTTTGTAATTATATGATATAAATCATAACAAATATGTATTAAAACAACATTTTTTGGTGGTAGTGGGATGTGGTGTGACAGGTGAGTTGAGGATGGCTATTGAAAATATTCTAAATGGAGGTTCCACTACCAAACCTCCAAATATACTTGAAAAAAATAGATTGACCAATTACTCTTTGAAAATATGATAACCAACATTTTAATCCAAATTACATTGATGTGTTTGGATCTCATACGAGGAAACCCTATTTAGATCATTCAATAACATCATAGATGAGTTCAGTTATATGTGGATTATAATGGGATCCATATTTATGAAGGACCAATGTGTGAGGGTGAAATAAATGGAATACCATGCGGATTTCAACACTCTGACTGTCATGCAACCATGAATTTGATTCCACTGAAGTATAATATTGGGATATGAATGTTTCAAATATAGTTTTCATGGGAGAATAGTTTAGTTTGTTTAGGTAATGAAAGGAACCCTTAATAAGGTCATTGAACATTAAAACAAGGCGATGGATATGTTATTATAATGTCAATGATGGCTATGAGTGAGCCTAGGTTCAAATACCTGGTAACACATTTGTATATTATGATGTGGAAACAATTACACAACTTGTTATATATGGTTCTTTGTAAACAAATAAAACATAAAATTGGGGATACCCTTTTTGAGGAGGTAGATGAGATAATTCTATTGTTCATAAGGTTATATATATTGATTTTGTCTATATAATTTAAGATAATGTGGCTAAGAACCAATGGTTGGTGTAGTTTATCATACTAGAATGAATATGTTGACCACATTGTTTAATGTCACAAAGTGAAGAAAAATGTGGGGAAATTAAATTCATGATTATTCTATTGATAGGGTGAATGATACATTATGGTCATATATCCTGATCTATGGGGGTTATATGGTCTAATAATAATGAGAATGGGAAACATAATGTTAATGGATGCACATGTGGGCCTGATAGGACCACCTCTCGAATTTTTCATACCATGAAGAGGATCATGATATATTTTATGTTTAAGATTCATGGAAATATGGGGTGTGTAGTTTTAAATCATGATTCTAGGATGTTAAATTCCTAATTGGGAACATAACATGACTCAATTGTGTTATGAAATACACTAAAACTACTAAGTCTATGTGATACATGATAACAGTAGGAAACGATTTGTAGAAGTAGGATACCAATGTAACATGGGGGTAGATAATATGGGAAATTTTAGGCTATCCTGGGATGGTTTCTATGAGATTTTCATTCTCTGTCAATGTGTGTTAATGTATAAAGGGGTTAGGTTGAGGGTGAAAAGTTCCAACCAAGAAAATGTTGGTGAAAATGAATTGAATTTAGACTTATTGGAATTGAATCAGGTGAATAATTAATAAATTGAGGATTAATACCAACCATTTTCAATCATACATGTTTTATTACCTCATTTTCATGAAGTGGGAAAAAATTAGATTGATTGATTACCTTCATGGGATATGGTATTTGTCACTTATATATGTGGAATCTTCCATAGCGTGCACACTTTTTGGTAGGTGAGCATACATTGGTAATGTGTCATCACAATAAGGTAGAATAGATATACCTAGTGTGTTGTAAAGATTCAAATAAAGGGGTCTCAATGTGTGGAAACAATCATATGGGTTGTTTGGGTAGAGTTCAACACACTATGTTGTTCAAGTACATGAATATGAGAAAATTAATGGGGTGTATTAGTATGCGAGTTTAATCTATCCCAAAATGGGGTTTCCCCTTGAGGTTTTCAATGCAATGTAGGATAATGAAATGAAAAACAAAGGAAGGGTCTTGGTAATTGAGAAAATATTGGGGTCCTAATGTCAGTGTCAATATTTGTTCTTAGAATAAGACATCCCAGTTTACCTATATATCTCATGATGATAATCATGTGACATATAGTCAAATATGGTGGGAAAATAAAATTCTAGCACAATATGATGGGATTCCCTTTTGAGTACGTGAAATAACCCGATTGTGTTATTTTAGATTTCATATAGAATGATGATATTGAAAACCCGGGACTGTAGATCTCATATAGATCCCCTTTTTGCTTTTGGTATTGTATACATTTCGAGGTTGGTAGTAATATCTTGGCTTTTTTGTGTCATCCAAATGCTAATTGATTTGTGGTGCATGCTGGAAGAAAGTCCTCATATTTTTAGGTTCTACTAGATATATACTAGACATTCATGAGCCTACATGTTTGGGACATTGTGGAACACATATATTTATGGAACCCATCAGTCATCTAATAAGAATAAGTTTCTTATTGATCTTTTGGGTGTGCAAAATTTCAAGGATAAAAATGAAATTTTAGTTGATTTTTTTTTCAATTCCTATTATTCTATTATGTTTAAACAAATTCAATTCAATTTAGTTTAGAAGCTCTAGGTTATTGATATTGTGTGTCCCCCCTTTATATTAATGGTTTTTCACAGTAGTTATAATCTAGGATATTCTATCAGTGTAATCTAGAATGTAAATAATTTCAAATATATTTTATTCTTTTCACATCCTTGGATTTTATTCCCTATGATGATAGATTGCTGGAGTTAACATGGACTTGAAAAACTGAATTTGTTTCTATGGGATGAAAGCTTACCAAGATCCAATCGCTTCCACACCCATCACTATTCTAGATGGAATACAATTATTCATCATTCTCATGGTAGTTGTAGGAATCCTATCATCTATCCCAAGAAAATAATTGTGCATTTTGGAAAATCCATTGTATTTAAAAATTGAATTGTATTTTAAAATCAATGAGAGGTTACATGACCATTATTTGATATAATTTTTTTTAAATTGAATTTAATTAAAAACTAATTTTTTATGTTAAAATAGGATTTTATGGAATATGAAATAAAATAATTTAAATCAGAAATGGATTTTAAATAATGTTATTTGTCTTTCAGTAGTACATAAAATTTATTAAGAAAATGTATTCCCTTGAATATTATTCATGAAACATGAATTGGTTTCGTGAATGAAACAATAATTTAACATCATGTTGGTAATACCTTCAGGTATTGGGAGAAATATAAGTATGTGTACCCAATTAGGGTTAGCTACTACTGGTGGATGTTCAAATGCTCCCATGTAGTACTAGTAGGTATCCATTTGCAGGGATAGGGATTCATGAGATTTACGAGTCACTTACTCTAGTCAGTGGTCATGTTCATATGGGTCGGGTAAACCCCTGAGTTATGATTATACATTTAGTGATTTTAAGATACATTATGTCAATTATTATTTCATATGCCTATTTTTCACATTATATGTATATTTATTCGTTAAACTTATTCGTTTAATCTTATTAGGAATCATTAATAAATATTATTTCCTATTTATTTGTTTATTTTAAAATATAATTTTTTAGAAAAGAAAACTAAATGATTTTTTTTTATATTTGAAATTACTTATTTTGAAAAAAATTTAGACATTTGTTTTTAATAAGAATAAATAGATGAATGGGAATATAAATTGAATACATAATTTTGTGGTATCATACTATGATTTAATACTCATTCCCTACTTTTTTTATAGCCTTGGTATTGCATGATTCTATTAACTGTAAGTGTATTAGGTGGATCATAGATCTCTTAGATTATCTTGCCTTCCTATGGGTTGGGATAAAGTTGATTTATGGTAATATATATATGGACCCATGGGTTTATTAGGATCAATTTTATTGGTATATGGTTATTCATATTTACCATGTTATTCTGTCATTGGATGTGGCCTTTGTGGGTTTTTATGTCAAAATATTAAATTTATTGGATTCATATTATGGTACAATATTTATTTTTAGGTTATTATTTTTTTATTTTTGTTCAAATTATTCTTGGTTTTCAATGTATTATTCAATGATTATTGTCTAAAACACATGGTTATTTGGAATAAATATATGGCCTTGTTCCATGTCATTTTATGAGGAATTATTGGTTGAACTGGGTTTTACAGTTACAATTTGTCATCAAAGGTCCATTTTATCATTAACTCCTCCACTCATGCTTTTGTATCACCCACAAATATCTGATGGTTATTTACATACTAGGGAAAAAACATCTATAACATTTTGGGATGTATTGGACTATTCTTGGACATCTTACTACCATGAAAATATTCACATTACCATGTGATGTAGATTATTTTATACAATCCTTTTATTTAGTTTTGGACATTTTGGGATTTAGTTTTCTAAAATCTATTAATGATAAAGAAATTCAATTTTGTTCTAAACTATTTTTATTAAATTTTTGAACATATTATGTATAATTGAATAATATTTTCTTCAAATACAAGTGAGGATGATTCCATCCAATCCTCATATGATAATCCTTTGGTATACTCATATTTATTAGAAGTGGTATTCCATGTGATCTAGTCCATGGGTCATGTGAGAATGGATCAGCTAGAGTGAAGGGCGGATTATGACACATAAGTCACAATGAAGCATACAATGATAATTCATAGTGAAAGGGGACCATCAGAATTAGTTGAATATATTGAGATTATTTAAATGATTCCTCACTTATTTAAAACTCCAAAAGACTAAAAATTTTGTTTCCCAAAATATATGGTTTGTTGAAAAATAAGAATGTGGTGGGAATTTATTTTATGATCCATATTTCATGATGATTTCACAAAAAACAATTTCATTAAATATTTAAATAAATAGTTTTTTCTTGATACACTAATTAATATGAATCATAATAATGTTGTTTTTTTGGATCAACTATATCATTATCTATTGGAGTATACAACACAATTTTTCATGTTTAGGCACCTGCACCTTGAAATTATTTCCATGGACTATCCCATGTTTTAAATGGTTGAGTTGGGATTGAGGAATGACATTTTTTGAATGAATAATGTGATTTTACAATGAGCATTCATTGGGATTATGGAAATTAAATTCATAGATGATTCATATATAGTTGGGAATACACGACTCTTTATATAACTAATGTGTGAATGAGGTAGCCATAGGTCATTGATTGTCTATAAGAGGATGTGGGGTGACTACTATTAATGAAGTTACAAGTGTGTGTAAAAACTTTCTGGTCAATGATAGGTGGTCTATTAGTAGTGTGGATGAAAAGGAAGCATCATAACTTATTCTATGGAATTTCCCATGACATGTCATATATGTGAGAATTATGGTCAAAAATAATGTTTCAATGGGAGTCAATCCAATGTAACTAGAGTTTGACATATCTTAAATGAGGGTCCACAATTTATATCCTAGATTAAAAATTGTTGGGATTTCATCCTCTTCAAAATGATGATTCTAATAGTTTGATGAAATGGAATGATGATGATTGTGATGTGTGAGTATCCTCAGATTTCACATAAACTATTTTTTTAGTCCACAAAAAATGGTAGTATGGTTATCTATAGACATTCAACTTGTTATGACTCCCATTTATTTAGAATCATATATATGGATCCTAGTCATTTAAAATAATTAAATATTCATCATTAGGAGATTTAATTTAAACAATTTATTCTTCATGGATTTTCACCATGGGAATCACTAGTTATCAATGAAAATAAGGTGTAAGGGAGACTCTACCATTGTGTTGATTAACGACAACACAAATAAGTGAATGTTAAAAAAACCAGTTTACTATGATTGTTGGTATTTTAAATCAAATCAAGTGATCATGGTTGTTATTAATGATTGATATGATATTGGGGTTCCATAAAGTAATGGACGAGAAGAAGATATTCCCAATATGATGTATAAGAGAAGTTATTTGAATTATGAGTATCTGGTCATACAATTTGGGTTAATTAATAATTTGGTGATTTTTAGGTATTTAATTAATAAATTATTCCATTGGTTCTTTGATTCCATATTGGATGTTTTTATGGATGACATCCTTGTTTTTTATAGATTTAAATGAGATTGTAATTACCATTTTAATTTAATCCTTGCAATTTTAGAGAATATATTCTATATGAGAGGCTATCCAAATGTTAGTTCTGGATTAAGGAGGTGAAAATTTTGGGCCATGGGGTTTCTGAGAAGGGAGCTATATTGGATCCCGAAATGATTCTTGTGTCGACGTATTGGGAATATCCTTGTATTTTTATATAAATATATAGTTTCATGTTATTATTTAGTTATTAATGGATCATTTTTTAGGACTAATATAGTATGATATATGTAACATATTTATCTCTGAAATTTTCATGGTGTGAATCTTACATGACATATTTTTTAGATTAAGTTAAGAATGCATTCAACATTGATCTCGATTAATAAAAATTTGGTTGTTAATAACGATATATATTGTAACATTACAGGTATGGTTATGGGATGTATTATAATTTAAGTGAGATAGGTGGTGACTAATGAATATAATTAATTATTCCCTTATTAAAAAGACTATACTAGTCATGGTCATTTTATAGTGGTAGTGATGCATGTTCTTAATGCTATGTACTAGTATTTCAATGGGGGTGGTTTATGGTGTATTTAGACCATAAGATCCTAAAATATATTTTAATTGTAATGAACTTGAATTTCCATGTATTTTATTAATTATATAGAATTATTATGAGTATATTAAAATTAACGGTCCATGATTACAAGGCACGATGTTCCTTGAATGAATTTCTGAACTTTTTAAAGGTACGTTCAGTAAACACGCAAGCGACATGTTATATCTTTTGAACTAGTGCTTA
The DNA here is from genome assembly GCA_963277665.1 of Viscum album. NCBI lineage: Eukaryota > Viridiplantae > Streptophyta > Magnoliopsida > Santalales > Viscaceae > Viscum > Viscum album. The sequence continues at coordinate 571,571,254 of OY728161.1, read as the reverse complement.
GATTAAAAATCTGATGCCAACATTGAATATGCAGTGCTGGGATTTGCATAAGGGAGGCTTTAGTTCAACCACAATATGTCAGTAGAAAAACATAGATTTTGGGATTTTTGAAAGAATATTAAAATAACTTTCTATTTTATTTTCATTATTCCTTATCTATTTCTGCAACGGACAAGCGGAGCATGGGACTGACAACATGTCAAGCTAATAAATGGATTGAACTTTCAATTTTATGTAACTATGCCATTGGGGAATTAGGAAGGTTTCTAATTAATGAGCCTCCATTAGTTCCACGAACAATGCACACCCTCCCCCCTCTTATTTATATGGATCTTGGTGGGAGATGTCAGCACTACTTCACCAAGCAACAATGTTCTAACAAAGTGTTGAGGCGCCGAACACTTATAGGACATAGTCAGTTCCAGTGAGAGGTGATGAACGATAACAAAATCCCAAACCGATGATTGATGATCAAGTGATGTCGTTGGAGGCTAGTTGTGGGGATAGAGAACACCGACCCACTTCCTCAATTGTGGGCATTATCCATCATTATTGAGGTAGGTGTTGGATTTTTTTAATTCCAATGTTTTCCTTGAACCCTTTAGTCATAACTCATTATTACAAGATAATTTAGAGGGCACATGCCTAAAAAACCTGGCTCTAACCCTCCGATATCTTTCAACCCTTGTGTCTCTATGGAATACTGATAGTGCGGCAAAACCAACCAGCTATGATGAAGGTGATGCACCGTCGCGTGCCGCAAAAGGAAGCAGTGACACTAAGACGTATAATTCTATGGAGAGCCCGACACCAGTAGGATGCAGAGGAGGTGAGGCGTGCCATAACGTTCCACTGGTTAGCAAGGGGTTGTGGTTCGTCATCCACGGTGGTCGGCGAAGGCTATCAGCACATCGACCTTCCGCTGAAGGAGAGAGAGGCGCGACCAGCGTGCACCTGGTTAACAAGAGGACACGACCAAAGACACAGAGGAGGTGGAACCAACACCTCCAGCGGGTACTGTGGTGATTGGGATATGGCCATTTGGTGCTACCGTTTCACAAATCCGAATGGCCTCTGGACCGTTCAGGATACCAGGGAACCCCCCCTGCCAGCTTAGGAGGACCGCATACCGCTCCCCTTGCGTGCTACTCCTCATGCACTCAGACCACCCCCTTACAGGATGCCCCATTACAGGAAACCCCCTTGCAGGTCTTGCCTAATGTGTCCGGGCCACCTACATAGCGTTCCATGATATATCGGGCCGCCGCCTAGGGGGCTTCTCCCATGCGGTTTTCTACCATGCAGGCTGCCCCCATGTGAGCCACCCTTTTTTGAGCCACCCCCTTGTGGGTACTTCTATCTTTGTGGTGTTACATGTGTGGTACTTCTATCTCTATGGTGTTACCTGTGTGGTATATCTATCTTCATGGTGTTTCCTATGTGGTACTTCTATCTTTGTGGTGTTACCTATGTGGTATTTCTATCATCATGGTGTTACCTGTGTGGTACTTCTAGGTTCGTGGTGTTGTCTTCTTGGTGTTACCTGTGTGTTAATTCTACCTTCATGTTGTTACCATTGTGGTATTATTCCATCATGTATGAGATGAGTATCAAATGTTTTGATGGGACAATCATATAGAAAATTTATCTAGGATGTTAGTTATATTATATGATGCAACAATTGACCCATGTATTGTCTTCCAGGTTATCAGGTGATGTTTGAATAGTTATACTAAACATTCATTATATGAATGAATATATAGAAATATGGAAGATATTATGATCATTCGTGTTTTGATTATGGTTCTAATGACATACATATTACTAATTATACATGGGAATTAATTTTTTTTATATTTTTAAATAGTAAAGTGGATAAGCATGATCATTAAAGTAGTAAATCTTCAAAGAGATATACTATTTAACATATAAATTTATGGGTTTCTATATATGTATTACATGAACTATTTCCAAATATTAAATTTTATTATAATTAATAATTATATCATCATATAAGATGATGTATCCCAGTGTCTTTTAAAAATTAGGTACATAGGATAATAGCTTGATATAGAAATACGACAAAATTATGGAATACTTCCTTAAATTTTATTAAAATTTTACCATTAATCTAATAATATAGTGGATAACATAGGGATATATATAAGAATGGTGTGAGTTATAATGTCCAGAAATATAATAATAATTAATAGAATTAGTTAAATTATTACATCTAAATCAAGAGGTAATCAATGTAACATAACATGGGTGAGAATCATAATCATGAACAATGGGTCATGATATTACAATATATCATAATAAAAACATATAAATGTTTCAAAAACATAAAACCTGAAAACCTTAGAATATTTCAAATATAAAGAACATTACATCATTACATATTATTCATAGGTTTAAATCCCCTAAATCATAAAATGAATCTCATGAGATATAAACATTTCCCAATTTATTTTAGGTTTATATAATATCATGCCCACCCTTCACCTTAATATCATGTACATGCATAATTTCACCAAAAATATCACAACACATAATTTTTTATTTTAAAATATTTATCCCCTTGATTATGGATAGTAGGTTGCATACATGTAAAAACCAAATCAATAAATAATATGTAGATATTGTTTAATATCCTTGATTGTAAATGAATATGGAGAATAAATATAGAAATGTTTTCCATTGAAAATCATAAGAAACTTTCAACAATATAATAGGTGTATATAAAGGCTTAATTAATAGGTTATGGAATACTAATGAGTTACTCATTTATTATGAATCATAATGAAATTACAATATATTTAAAAAAACATATCCCAACATAAACATCAGGTAATCAAATGGAAGACAAAAACAAGGTGCTTAAATGTAGTGGACAATAAGAGGATACCATAAATTGATAGAATCTTTCTAAAATAATTATTGATTATTCTTAAGTTTTTCGAGTAATATTTTGTGAAAAATTGAGAATAAAGGGTAAAATAACTTCATGATCCAAGAGCTATTAATGAAGATGAATGAGATGTTGTGTGGGTTTATATATTAAAATATAGGGGAATTATTTATTAATTTCTAAACATATATTTTGGAATCAGTATGATAATTTAACAAAGAATAAAAACCATCCAATTGATTCATAAAACAAGTATTGGTTTTAATTATATTTGTATGTCTAATAACTGAAATAATTTAAAAAACCCCCTGGTGATGTGGATGTGATTCATTTTTATAATAAATTGATTTAAAATAAAAAAATATAGGGTTTAGAGTATCCAATAATAGTTTATTAATTATAATAAAATCACATAAATACACATTATTTTAAATTGAAAACATAAGATTGATCATGTATACTATTTATATTATTTATTACATAACTTTTTGGATTTTATTATTTAATAATTCATAATGCAAAACTATATCGATTTAATTTTTACACAAAAATCTGACTATCTCACAGAATAATGAAAAAAAAAATCATTGGATAATATTGACATCAATATTTCAAAAATAAAATTATTTTTATCAACATAATTCCTTAAATATAATAAGTTAAAAATTTATATTACAAATTTCCTTCTACTTTATTTTTTTTAAAATAATAGCATTATGACACTTATAATTATTATATTTTACATTTTTAAATTATATTTTCAATTATATTAAATAAATATTTATTGATAATAATATTTTATTAAAAAATATTTTATTTTTCAAATGTTATTTAATTTATCAAAAATAATTATTTGATGAAATCAATTCATATAAAAAAAAGAATCATTTTCCTTTTATCATATTAAAATGCCAATTTTATCAATCTTATAATATAATTAATAAAAATTTAGGTACAAAAAGAAAATAATATAATATTAATTTTATTTAAGGAATATAATGAAAATCACATTATTTAGGTTTATATAAAGAATCATTTATTACACCAGGGAATGTCGTAAGGGTAATGTGGGTTTTTATGATATTTTATTTGGGTTGTTTGTTGAACAAGGTTTGGGTCATGATCTCAATGAAATTGATATTCTCCCCAAAATGGTTTTGTTCATGTTGTAGTTATTGAATCTTAGGTTGGTCACGGTCAATGAAAAATAACATTTATTCTATCTTCCTCATATGAAACAATAAATGGGATTCATAAGTTGTGATCTTACTGGTTGAGGAAAGCAATTATTTAGTATATTCCAAATTTACAATATAATATACCTTAATATATGAATAATAATTATAAATATTAATTAGATATATTATCAATGGCTATGATGCATACAACTCTTTTAAATTTAACAGAATGTGTAATGTTATAAAATAACCCATGCATTGCATGTGTTTTATATAAATTATTTTCATAATAATAAATATACTCAATTAAATTATAAATTTTCATTTATAAATGTCATGGTCATTAATTGATCCAAAAAAGAATGATTTTAATGTGAGGACAATATATTGGTTGATAAGGAATTATAATTGAGATGTAGATGTCTTTTTTATGATTACATCATCTATGGATTCTTTTATTGGCAATTGGACTGAATTTTGATAGACTGAGTACTGGTAGAAAGCCATTAAGGAGTTGCATCAATGAGGAGTGTCTCATGTAAATTTTGTTTGATGAAGATTCTAGTGACTTTTGTGTGTGTTAATGTAGAGGTATACATGATTTCGTATGGTTTGTGGAAAATATGATCCCATGTGAAGAACTAAAAAACCCATGATTTTGACTTGGAAGAATTATCCTTCACCTTGATGATGTTGAGACATTATCTAGTTGGTGAGCACATTGTGGTTTACTTTTCCATCCATAGTCTCTTTTATATATTCTCCCAGATAATCCTTAATCTACTATTGAATCTTTGGATGGAGTTCCTGCTGAGCTATTACATCAAGATAGTCTATAATCAATTTACATTAAATGTTGTAGTAGTTTACATTATCTTGAAATTATTATATTGGTTAGTATAGTTTTCATCATTTTAGCTGACCTCATTATAGATAACCCTTTCAGAGGAGTAAGGGACAAAATATATCCAATTGGTGGTAGTTACATCAAAAGCTAGTTATATTATGAGAGAGACCCAATAAGGATACATCAATTGTGATGTTATATATGACCAAATATCATTAAGAGATGCACCATGTAGTTTTATTATTGTGGGGAGAACATCATCTTTTTTAGAGGTTTGGAAGACGTTCTGAATGTGTCACATGAGGAGGGGGTAAAGTAATTTCATACCTCCAATTGGTACGTATGGAGAATTAGTACTATGATATTAAATTATATATTTTTTGGAATGGTATGAGATAAAATGCGTCCAACTCTAATTCTCTATGCCTCAGATGTCAATAAGCTATGATAGAGCATTAGGATCCAACAAGATTTACATAATAAAATGATATATCAAAATGGATGTTGTATTTGATATAAATAGATTTTTTATGTCATAAATAAATATTGATGGTTCACACAACTATTGTGGTGATTTAATATTTACATATTGAATCTTCTCACTTTCTCACTCTCAAGGAGTAGATATCAATTGAGAGTTTCCATTAATTTTATTTCAAGTAGATCATTAGAATTCATGGTGTCCCTACAATTATTGTTTCTTATAATTATATATCCTCCAAATAATTTTTTAATGATTTCATTAAAAACAAGTTATGATTTTTATGAAATTTTACCCCCAGATGCATTTCTAGACTAAGATAACCAACCACATTTTAATAGATATGTTGAGAGGCGGAATATTTTACATTAGATGTATTTGAGAAGATCACTTGAAATAATTTGACCATTATTAATATAATATATATCAATATACTATCAGAATTGAATAATTCAAAGATATATATGGGAGACCGCACATGTCACCATTTTGAATGATGGAGATATGCGATTAATCACTTTTTGGTCCAGAAGAGGTACAATCAAAAATGGAGAAATTTCATGTGATCCATGATTGGATAAAGAATGATCATATTTAGTATAAATAATATGAATAAATAAATCATATAGTCATATATTTTAATAGAAGAGATGAAGTGTTTCTTATGGTCTCTCAATGAAGTTGTTTGTGAAGGTTAAATTAGGATTAAAGCTACCATTTAGGTTCATCAGGAAATTATTGGTCTTATGAAAGCTTGGGGAGTTTTCTTTTCACCTATAAATACCCCATTGGTTATAAAAAAATGACAATATATTCCATTAGACTCATATGAAGAGATACGTGATTGAACCTTGACATGTTATTTTTCGGGGCGAGTTAGATGTTGAGAATGAAGAAACACATTAGAGTAGTCAGTGTGCATTGATGATCTGCAAGAAATGATCATTTATGAGAAATATCTGACTCTATTATAAGTTATTTTAATGAATTGAAACCTTCAAGAAATTTCATGGGAGCATGGGATCTTGGTGTGAGAACATTATCTTCAACCTTTTTATTAGATTTTTTTCTAAGTGAAAATCCATGACTGTTTGAAGAATGTAACAACTATGAAGTATAATTTTAGACTATTTGAATATATATATATATATATAAACATGTTTTTTTATTCAGTTCTGGTGGAACATAAAAATTTTCACATGAACCTAGTATTTACATGTTAAAAATAATAAATATATTAATCTACGTGAATACATCTTTTCAAAATAAATGGGATTCCCATAAAAGACTTGAATGAAAAAACCAAGATCGTGGTTGAATCCATGATGCATGTGTTACCCTAAAGATGTTGAAAATTTCATAGGCATGGGTTTTATGAATATATTCTATCATGGGTATATTAAAATGTATAAAATTAGTAATTTAATTATATTTCATTTAACTCCTCAACCTAACTGAAACCCCTATATAATCTCCTTTATAACCAATTGATGGTGTTAGAAAAATAACCCTCAGAGATAGAGTGGGGTAAGATATTTTAAAACATGGAAGGACCATTGATGATCAAATTAATTAAAAACTAAGGATTGATGTCACCTAACCTTAAGAAAACCATTAAATAACTGGGGAAAATAATATATTCTTCAATGACATTGACAGATAATGTGTTCTTCAATAATAATTAAAATTTTCATGAAGTATGGTTTTTATTGTAAGATTTAAACTAAATTATTCAGTTATACATTCAGAGATAAATCTATCCCATAGATGTATATCTATATCCTTATTTGAAAATGGACTATATAGATTGCATGATTGAATTAAATTGTTATGAATTTTTAGAGGTTATTTAGTTTTGGTAATTATATTCATTGTTTAGAACTATGTTAATCAACATTGTTTCTCACATTGATATTTCATTGGTTTTATTCCACCATTCTAAAAACTATTTACAATTTTCTACCTTCAAGGTGGGGTTCTGATAGATTCTTGTCCAGTTTGAATCATGAGCAATCCTTTTGGTTGATTTTGATGTGTTATGAATGAATTTTATGATCATGATTATTAAATATCCAAGAAAATATAAAAAAGGGTTTCGATTAATGGATCAACTACAATATCCCCCTTTTTTGGTAAATGAGAATGAAATTCTTTAATAATTTTTTTTCTTGTGATTCCAATGATATAAATCAACATCAAATGGTTCTTGATCTATGATTGACACATCTGGAGGAATTTTCAATGATATCTATGGTGGAATCATCCAACATGTGACGATCAGGGAGTCCAAAAATTTCTATTATAAGAAACCCAACAAGACACAATGTATTCAAAAATAACATATTCATTATAGTCCACAATATATCATTAATATGGTCTTGACACCATGATAAATATCACACACAGTGCAGTCATCCACAAAAACTGAGTGATACTACATCAGTTGTTGAGATGTTTATAAGGAGTAAACCCAATTGAATCCACGTGGTCAGACATTTTGTATTCCTATAGAGACTTTCTATGTGTATCCACCTGACTAACAATATTGTATCTAGGTAAAACATGTCTAGGAAACCTTGTGGACATATACACCAAGTTTCTCTATGGACACATTATGTACCTGGTTTTTTACATCCTATGTAAGGAAACAAGACATAAAATTATGGAGACATTGGAGTACTTGTTTTTTAAACTAATAGACATGTCATTTACATTCCATATGTTTGTTTTCCTTCTACATACCCATCATCAGAACATGAACATTGTCCTACATGTATTGTATTCTGATCGTGATTCTATATATGTTGTGATGATGGAATTTTACTTCAACGTATAGGATACAATGCAAGATGAAGTTATTTAGATACATCACTTAATGATTTTTTTCCAACTAAAGATGTCATGTATAATCAAAAAAGTGATTCTAGGTTTGGTAGACCCATTAATGTTTGTATTTCCAAAATTCTTCTCCCACATATCATATGTATTGATATATTATATAAAATATTAATATCTATGTTATAGGACCTATATTTTATGATTTGGTAGTCCTCTATTTTCTATCTATGGTGGAGAGTGGGTCCTCCACTAGATTACTAAATATCAGAATTTCGGAATCTTATAGAAATTCACATGTTCAAAATTACATTCTATTTAGGTTTCATTAGGATAACACTGACACTTGGAGCATTAAAATTCCAATTTCTCTTAGTTGGCAATGAAGATCACAATTCCCCCCACTTCAATATGGGTATATTCCTTATATGAATATATATATTGGGTTTCAATCTCGTCAGGTCACATGGGGGTAGATAAAAAACATCCTATTATTTATCCCTTTATAATATTAAGGGAATCTTATTGGATATTTACATACTCACTAGTGCATGGTATTTTCCCGTAAATGCCTTATGTAATGCAGAATACAAGAGGCTTGGTGGAGACATTGTTGTAACTAATGTTGGTAGAGTTTAGTTATATAAGGATAATGTGACGATTTATATTGGTTAATTTCTAGGATCATGATTAGGGGTCCCTCATTTATATTTATCTATATTTTTGGGTAGGGTTACATTCTATTAGGATGAGAGTGTATTTATTACATTCTTTTGTACTTGGATTCTTTTCTACACTCAAATGTTTACCTAGTTGATGTTGAATGAATATAATTAACAATTAGAGGTTTAAAAATTAATTAACATTCATTTTCTTATTTATAGTTATTTGTGAATGTGAATATATACTCTAGGGAATATTTTTCTATCATGGGTGATAGACCTACTCAGTGCAAGTCACCAACCTTTGACCTATTGGAGGGATTCCTAGGGTGCCAATTTCTAGTTGATGCTAACCTAGATAGGCCGAAAAGTGGATGGTTCATGACATATTAATTATATAATTATTTTTCCTTTTAGTGCTTCTTGACACTTTTCCATCACAATGTGCAGCTGAACTAATTGATAACCTATCTATAGAGATCCTCATAATTGGTGATGGTTCCCGATGGTAGCTAATTTTACAAGAAAATTGAAGGTCCCTCTATATTATAGAAAAAATAACCAGATCTTGGTTACCACTATGTATTCCTCATTTCCCAATATTGGGACTCAGATAGAGATAAATATGATAATGTTATGCTTTGGGACACATATACTATAAAAGTAGGAAAAGATAAGATTTATGACCTCTGAGGGTTGTAGATTATAATACTCTATATTTTTATTTTACTTCATATATGCATGGTATTATTATTGATTCATTTCATTATCATTTAGGAAAGTGGTTAGGGAATTGAATGCAACACCCTGAAGGAATCAACATGTGTCTAACCCCTCACTACTCATCTAACTCATGAGATAATGATATTTTAGTCAAAGATGGCAAATCACACAAATCCTACATGGAATGAAAATTGAGAAACAACCAACCATTCCTTAGAATAATTATGTAATCACTCATTACTTTTGTCAAAAGAGATGAACCTCCTGCCCCATCCTTGGATGATCGACCAAGAATGATAAGTTTTTAAGGTTTCATTGGGGAATGATGATATTGTATTGGATGAAATCCCTAAAAAGATGTTTTTCAACATGAAGTTTATCATTGAGTCTCTTATTTATTTTGATCTCATACTGGAAAAAAATATTCTATGTACATCAATTTCATTCATTGTCTTAAAAAAATTGATAGGACTATAAACCATTCTACCCTTATCATGGTATTGATGAACATGTGGGAGTGATTATGTAGGGTATCTATAACCCATGTCCTATATCCAAAATCATGTACATTAAACTATTGTAAAATATAATTTACTATTTGTATTTTTTGGTGGATATACTTCTATATGTGACTATTCACCACTATCACACTTCTGATTATTTATGGGATTTTGTACGATAACATTAATTGTGTTAGTGATTGGTTATGGGTAATTACAATCCCTGATGGGAAAATTACCTTGACATACCTATTGTCTCAATTGAATAGGGATAAATAAAAGGAAAACATACAAACCAATCCATTGTTCTATACATGTGTAATTCCCCTTATATGATTCGATATAGCACTATGGGGATTCCATTATCTCTCAATTGTAATCATTGGAGATACACATATGAATCCACAAACAATGCCACTACTATTGATGTGATGTCGAACAATAGACATTACTGGTGGAGGAACTAAAGTTGTTCATGGATTCATGAGTAAGATATTTAATGGTCTCATTGATAGTAAAACATCACCCATGGATTTTGATAGAAGAATATTATTTTACCCTTAGAAAGAGTCCCTGAAATAGAAATGTGTGGGGTTAGAGGAGGAAAAAATACAATTGGTAGCTAGCTAGTGGTTAGAATATGGGAAAAAATTTATTCTAGTTGTTCTTTATCATAATGGATACCTTTTCCTTGATCAACCAAATATCCCATACAAATTAGTTGAGAATCTTTGGGGGGATATGATACAGAACTTCTATACTAAAAAAACCTAGATAGTAGATGCCTCACATGAGAGGAACTTCCCATGAATAAATAAGTGTTCATAGAAGGTAGAATATCATTATCCCTATATAATGTTTAATATAAAATCGCTTCATAAAAAGGGATATCATCAAGAAACTATAGCTTAATTCGAATATATTACACATCATAGAGAACTATACCAGAATCTCATATCTACCATATTTATAGAATGGTGGTTAAGAGAAGGGAGTCTATCATTTGGAGGGATAACTGAATGGAGATTCCCATGATGGAAATGAAAAATAACCACCATGAATGTATTTGTATATGGGGTTTTGGACATTTTGGACCTCGACCTTTGAAATGGACATCTTTAACTGATGGTCTCCTACCCCAAATTTGGTAGAAGGGGTGAGAACATATCTCTATTGTCATTATTCTCTCTAGATTCTGAGTGGTTGAGTGTAAAATGACATTGGTTACCATGATCCTTCCTGATACAATTAATGTATTTATAGCATATATGTTCCCCTATATGAGATAATAAAATTAATGGGTATTTATGTCTCACGAGTTATGGTTGTCAGCATGAGAATGGGCTCCATGATTGATGGAATCTAATATTCCATAAATAGGACCTTCTAGAAGTTAGAGTTTTATTGACATGGGTAGGACCTATATGGAAGTTTTTATCGTCATCAGGAGGACCTCCATAGTGCAATAAATCATCATGGTTATGACTTCCGTTATTTATGTTAGTTTTTATATTGACCTTAATATTGGAAATTACATACTAGGTTTCATACCTGGGTCTCAATATCATCCTAACGAATACATATCCCACCAAAGTGGTGAGGAAAACATTAGACGCGTCAGAAGTGGTGAGGAAAAATAGAGCAGTAAAAGTATTGTTTTTATGGGAATGATTTGAAGTGGACCCCCATTGTGGATTTTGTTTATTCTAGACTGATATAGGTGGAGTAATTATTTGATTTGGAAATCTATATATCGGTTGGCAGACCATGTGTTGTCGACAATGTTATGTTGTGGTGGGTCCCTACTTTGTGAATCTATGGTAAAAATTTTAGTTGGAATATCTAGATCCTTCAACACCCCATCTACATAAGAGCGATTATTGTATGAATATTTTTGAATGATTCTAATGCAATGGTTGGATGTTTTAGTGGTGGTTTTTAATTTATTTTAATAGAAGGCGATGATGGTATTCCACAACTACAACAATGTTTTAACAATAAATTTCGATGGTGGAGATGACTCCATCATCCTCATATTGAAAAAGGATGGTGGTAATGACCAATAGTTTGATGGGTTTTGATATATCAGTAGAGAGAGGGGTCCCTAGAGATGTAGGAGAGTTTTGAAAATTTATATAAGACTAGTCATATTAGATTAAAACTCGATTATATAACCTTCTTAGAATACTATTGGCAGTGGATGTGGAAGCTTACTAAGAATGACCAGTATCTAGTTCCCAATTATAATATATTGAGCCAATTGTCAGTATATATTTGGTGAAAAATTTCCTAAAATTCAAAACATTTCCCATTATATTTTGGGTATATGAAAATGGGTTGATGTTGATGATGTATAGAAATATAGAAATCCAAATATCAATATCTACTCAATATTATAGGATATGATATTCTATGTTATAAACAATACTATTTTTTAATGATTTCCCCAATGTGTGATTCCAGTGGTGTGTAAATCGATATGACATTGATTCTTTGATCTAGTCATTATGCCTGTAGCCTCACATTACATCATTATAATGGTGGGTTTTCTTATCCAACAATTTTCATGATGTTAGATTCTTTATTATGAAAACATGATGGAGATTGAATCTCAATTCAATGAATACCTCCATGGAGTACATATCCTATTAAGGGTATCCCTTACACATCTAATACATGTTGATGAATATCATTTATAGAACAATATTCCAATAAAAATCAGTTAAATATACATCTTTCTACCATAACAGGGTAGATACTTGATGTTGGAATTGATGATTCGGTTGTACATGTTGTACATCTATAAATATCATCCCAATGTATGGTGATGGCCTCATTTGATCCTAGTATAACACATTTTAGGTAAAAAACCCAAGACAACCAATGGTTTACCTAAGAAACATCTTCTATTTAAATAGGTCATTCATGCATCATCACTTAAGTATCCATTTTCTCATCATATACGGTGTATGAGGTTCATTACATAAGTCAACCGATGTTTTTCATGAGAGGAAACATTTTCTCAGCACAAAATTCTTCTATGTATGATTACTTATGAAATATTATGATTATAAAATTAGGGAATAATAATTGACTAATATCCTTTGTCATGAAATGAGGTATTATATGATCATCATATATAATTACTAGGAACATCACATAATTTCCATAAGATCCTCACATAATGCATGGTCATTGATTCCTCATGATGGTTTTGAGGTTAAAATATGAGTGAGGGTTTATGAAAAATTTATAGACTATTATGGATGGCCCCATATGATATCATCACATATATTTCTATAACATGTTTAACCATTATTTAGGGTGTGTAATATATATATATATATTCTAGTGTGGACGGTCCTGTATATGCTCGTCAGACAAGGATGCGGGAATCAAACCCACAACCAAAGTGCGACAGACCTTTATCACCTACCACTGGCCTACAAGAAGTCCCTAGTTGGTATAAATTAGTTTTAATTTATTAAGTGGTATGATATATGAATTATAAGTCCATTTTAGGACCCATATACTATTAATCTCACCATAGATGGTTTTATGTATATTTAATTACTTTTTCTAACCTTTTGTTTGAGACAGATGGAATGACCCATCATTCTATCACACGATTTGCTAGCACTTCACAAATGAAAAATTCAACTTCGTTTCTTTAAAATATGAAGTGAAAATTGTTCACGAAACGACCAACGGTGAGATTTTACCAAAATAAAGTAAATATTTCTTCTAATTCCAATTTTTTCAGCTTTAGGGAAATGATCTTGAAAACCAAAAATGTTGTTTTAGATGGTACCTTAGATCATCACCAATATATGGCTATGTGATCATTGGATTTTTCATAGCCATGTTCTCTACCACTCTCCATCAGAACGTGATTGTTATATTTCTCTTCCATATCCATATTTTCACCTATGTTCTCATATGGGGAAAACCAGTGATTAGTTAATTTGGGTAACCATTACTTTTCATACATTAGTTTTTAAAATTAAGATTTAGTATTCCTTTTTATGATATGGGTTTCTATGAATGAAACATTCAAGTAGTAAAATATTTATAACACCGATGAATATCGAGGGAGAAATTCATTTTAAGGGGTGTAGAATATAACACCCAAAGCTTCCACGATACGCTTCTCTTTGAATAATACTGTAGCGTGTGTTGTACACAACCTCAAGTTCTAACACTCTACAACCAATCAAAGTAGCAGTTATGAATAGTAATAACCACTTTTTAAAATTATATAAATTTTATTATTGAAAATGGAATACATTTTTGGATTCGTAATATCGAAATTAGCCTAAGTTGAATTTTTGGTATTTTTTGTGAACTTTTTATTTTTGATGAATTGTGAAAAATACTAAACTTTAATTGAAAAATAATTTTTTAATAAAAATAATTTATAGTGATAAATTATACTATTGAGTGGTTTTAAAGTATAATTAGAATATATTTTTACCATTTTATTCAATGGTGGTCATTATAATTAATTTCACATTGAAATTGGACATAAACAATTGTCAATATTTTGGTTAATATTGTTTCTTAAAAACACGCTATTTGTGTTGACAATGGGAATTAATTATGAAATTAATTAATTCAACTTAAATGTTTTGAAATTGGTAAATTAGACATAATTTTTGTATTTGGAATATCAAATATAACTTAGGGTGAATTTTTGGTATTTTTCTGAAAAACATCAATTTTTGATGAATAGTGAAGCCACTAAGTTAATGTTAAGAAACACATTTTTCGTTTAAATGAAATTTTACTGATTCTATAAATTGAATATAAAAAATCCAACATACATGGTTTTCATTAGTAAGTAAAATTTTGTTCAATGGGATGAAAATGATATTTTGGTGAATAGTAACTTTTGAGTATTATTAAACGCAATTAGGGGTAATTAGGGTAATTTAAGGTAAAAATAATGTTATAATAATATGAAATTACCTGTAAAGACCCGTAAATTTCAAGGAAATTTTTTTCTTAATTTTTTTTGGAATTTTACAAGAACGCAGTTTCTGACGGAACCTGATTCCGAGGCCCGTTGTGCCCGGAATCATTTTCCGAAGTTTGGATCAGGTACGTTCAGTGAACGGACGAGCGGGTTTTTCTAACTTTTGAACCGGTGCTCGGAATCGAATTCTGAGGGCACCGATGGAATCACAGCGTCGGTAATTGCTTAGAAACGCCTCTTCCGGAGTTGCGTTTGCTCGGGTGTGGTTTTTAATTTTTGGGCTTAAAGTTAAGAAATAAAATAAATTGTACGACAAACTTCATTTTATTTCACTTAAGCCACATGGAAGCCACTTGAAGCCACTTAATGCAGCTTTAGCTGAGTTGATGCGGATAGGGTGGTATCCAGAAATATCCTACCCTCTTGGTAGGATGTTTGTGAGATGGGGCCCACACGAGCCCCACCGTTTCTTTCCGCTAAGTAATGCACCCGCGAAAACCCGTCATTATGAAAGTCAACTGACGCGTTTTCTTAATTTCTTAACGCACCAATTAATTGGGCGGTTTTATTCGTTGAATTAATTGGGTGGTTTTATTCGTTGAATTAATTCGATGAATTAATTTAATCATTTCTTAACCTGTTTTCAATCCATTGGTGTAATAATAAAATAAGACCAACGCACGACTTCTGGAAGAATGCTCGTTGAGAGGTTTTGACAACTTTGTGCCTTCATCCTTCTTTGCGAAGAAAGCGAAGAATGCCGTCACCCTCGGAGATTGACGACACTTCTTCCGAGACGTTCTTCCCCGCAACGATCTCCGATCACCAACTGCTTGAGGTAGGAGATTTCGGGTTTCTTTTAAATCTTCCTTGTGGTTTATAACAACACAAGGATTTAATCGATATAATTAAATCTTCATGTTCTTGAAACTAGGAGTTCGTCGACGCGTCACAGTATTCCACGACGACGCGACGCCCTTCCGCAACGACGCGACGCATTTCCGCGACGACGCGACGCCCTTCCGCGACGATCAAATCTGCGAAGAACGCGCGTGCGACGACTTGACGAGGTAGGGGTTTTGTTTGTGAAATGATTTTATTCTCGTGGTTGTTCGTCTAAAATAATGAGCCAGGATCAAAGTGCAATTTTAATTTATTAAAATTGTTTCTTGAAATGCTTCATGTGTTGATAATTAATTTTTCCCAATTGTTATTGCCTAACGCGGAGGGTGCGGGCCAAAAAAACATGGCCCGACAACCCTCCGCTATTCTTCATTGTTGTACGGATTTGGCGGGCGACGAAAAAACGTGATGCAAGGGCGATTTGATGATTCCTCAGTGAAGAGCGGGTCCCGGGAAAAGCAGCGGCGCAGACGGGAAGGAAAACGGACCACCGGAGCAACTCTGGTGGCCCGCGGAAGTCTCCGGCAGTGCGGGACGCCGGAAGAGGCCGCCGCGGTGGGGGCGGCGGCGGCCAGCGGACCCGCGGCCGCGCGGGTCCGGCTTGCCCGCACAGGACGCGGCAGAACCCGCGTCCGCTGTTGCTCAGTGCGGCCCCTCGGGGGCCGCGGCTTCCTCAACCCGCGGGGGCGGCGCCCCACGGCTGCCGCGCTCGGCCGAGCCGAGCCAGGCCGGACCGGACTGGGTCGGGTCGACCTGGTTCGGCCGACCCAGGGGGGGGGGGGGGGGGTCGGGCCGGGTCAGCCCGGGCCCAGACCCCCCGTCTTCGGACCGTTTTCGGTCTTTTGCCCGTATCTTGAGCTACAGGCCTCCGAACGACGCGACGTCAGCAGCGATGTGATCCTTGGATCGAGACGGTCGTTTCAGTATATTACACTCAAGGTTTCAGGATATTTTGGGTTCGACCGGGTTGGTTCGAACACGAAACCAACCGGGCCCTCGGAGCGAAAACGCTCATATCTTGAGCTTCGGACGTCCGATTGACGTGCCGTTGACTTTTTTGAATTCCTCTAAGTGAGATGGATCTTTTGGCTCACTCCGCCCGAGGGTTGGACGCAGGTGGGGTACGGCCGGGTTGGTTTTGCCTTAAAAACCAACGAGGCCCCTGGAACGAAAAAACCAATAACTCACAGACCGGGCGTCCGATTGACGCGCCGTCTGTCTCGTTGAATTCCTCTTTAAGAGACGGAACTTTTGGAATAATTCGCTCGAGTTTTTGTTGCTGTTGGATAGTGGCCAGGTTGGATTGTACCCGAAATCCAACCGGGCCCCTGGAACAGAAAAGCTGATATCTTTCAGACCAGACGTCCGTTTGATGAACCGTCAACGGCGTTAGTGATCACGTTGAGAAACGATCCCTTTGAGTATACCCTATGAATGTTCAGGGTACAGTTGAGATACGGCTGGGTTGGTTCGCAAGGAAACCAACCGGGACCCTGGGACGAAAAGGCTAGTAACTCACAGACTGGGCGTCCGATTGACACGCCGTCTCTTGTGTTGAGACCCCTGTGATGAGGCGGTCCCTTGAGATACTTCTTCATAGAACCTTGTGATAATTGTAGTATCGACCAGCAGCTCATGTAGCGGACCCTCCCAGAGACGAGCATGCGGAATACGGAGACCGTGTAGCCAGCTGATACTTGATGACTGCTGATCGAACGACTCGTTGTATTACAGATAAACTAGTGAGGAGCGCTTGGTTGTAGCGGCAGACCCACGATGGAGGTGCGCTTGGTTGTAGCGGCATAGGGGAGCGCTTGGTTGTAGCGGCAGACCCACGACGGAGGAGCACTTGGTTATAGCAGCATAGGGGAGCGCTTGGTTGTAGCAGCAGACCCACGACAGAGGTGCGCTTGGTTGTAGCAGCACAAGGGAGCACTTGGTTATAGCGGCAGACCCACGACGGAGGTGCGCTTGGTTGTAGCAGCCCAGGGGAGCGCTTTGTTGTAGCGGCAGACCCACGACGGAGGTGCGCTTGGTTGTAGCGGCATGGGGAAGCGCTTGGTTGTAGCAGCAGGCCCACAGTACTCGACAGGAGGAGTACCTCAGCAGTCTTAGGTCGGTGAGCAGTACCTCGGAGTCGTGACATGACCACTGTACACTCCGGAGACGGGGCTCTTCAGCAGTTGTGGTTTTGATAATGAAAATCCTGGTTTGAGATAAGACTTTTGACCTTGATAACTTAGGTATATGTATGGGCATATACCTGGGTAGTGGTTATCCGTTGTTTCTAAATCCTTGTGTTTCCTCAGGATTGAGATGGGTTACTTGATAACTTAGGTATATGTATGAGCATATACCTAAGTAGAGGTTATCTGTTGAGATCTTATTTGTGGTTATCCTTGTTGGTTTTAGTGAGACCTTGGGGGTATCGGGATCCCTACTGATTAGCTTATACTCACCCCTGCATGGGCTATGCTCGCACTACATTGTGTTGGTTGTAGACAACGGATAGCGCTGATCGTGGTGGAGGCTTGCGGAGCAGGACGGTACCTGGAGGTGGACTACTGGGTGGGACGTACTTGGAGCGGTCAGGTGGACCCGAGGAGCAGTGGAGGCTATCTGTACCCACCCTTCAGGTGGGAATTCCAGAGGACGGCTCGACGCTGCAACTTTTCCTTTTAGTTTATTTTTTTCCCTTTCAGTTGTACTTTACAGTTGGGCTTGTATTTCCGGCCCCTTTTACTTTCAGCATAGCTCGTTACAGTTTTTACTTAGTGTTTACTTTTCCTCTTTCTTACTCTGTGGTGCTTGTTTACTTTTCAAAGGCAATGCCTTCCCTTTTTCCGGGATTTACGCCTTGGTGCTAGTCGCCAGCCCCTGGCCTATGGAAGGCGGGCTTGGGGTAGTCACGGTACGGGCCCCGAGGACGGGTCGTGACAAATTGGTATCAGAGGTGGTCTGTTCTACCGCAGACTCTGATCTTTCTTCTATGAGAAGCAATAGTGTTTAGCATATTGGGTGTGGTTATTAGTCCAGGGAGTCCAGTGTTGGTGCGGCGGCCGACGTATCCGTACACCAGGAACCTGACTTCTGATTTCCGACTTAATTCACGAAAACATTGATTGCATGTGTGTTTCATGTTTTCTTGTGATTACTTGTGTCAACTCACCAGGTATACTGTTCCGACCGTGGCACACTTGTTTCCGTTTTAGGATGGCCCCACGACAGCAGCTAGTTAGGGTTCCGAGTGATGTGAGTGGCGAGAGCCCACCGAGCGTCGAGGACTCGGTACATGGCCCTTTGATAGCTGAGGCACCGGCAGTACCTATACCCGCTGAGCCACCGATGCTACCAGCCCCAACCGCTAACGATGCATGTCGCCTTAGTGCACTGCATGAGTTCCAGCGCCAGCGACCGCCTAGGTTCCGCGGGGAGACGGACCCTCAGGCCGCCGAGGACTGGCTGGAGGCAGTTGTATGGGTTTTCAGATTAGTGAGGACACCAGCAGACCTCATTATGATCCTCACAGCGAGCCTCCTGCACGCGGCAGCAGGCGGATGGTGGAGCTTGATGATCTAAGTGCATGACGAGGAATATCTCCTCTAGACGGACTTTTAGAGCATCTTCCGCTCCGAGTTCGTCCCAGCCACTCTCCGAGCAGTGCGCATCTAGGAGCTACTACAGCTGCGGCAGGGCAGCCTGACAGTGGCCCAGTACTCGACGAGATTTACTGATCTCTCGGGCTACTCCACAGATATGGTACGGGACCCGTTCTTCCAGGCCCGGACCTTTGAGCAGGGACTGAGGCATGAGATCAGGGCTTCGATGATCTCCCTCAACATTCCGACTCAGGCAGGGGTGTTGGAGCGAGCCCTCTTAGTGGAGAGTTTCCTTGCTAAGCAGTCTCCAGCAGTAGGACCCACCACTTGCTGGCATGCGGCAGAGTCTTCTGTACCGGGCAGTAGACAGATGACGCAGGGGTCCAAGAGGACTAGACCTACAGGTGGTCGACAACATGACTCTTGATCGTTTGTGCGAGGCACTCGGGGTGGACAACGACTTGCCATGAGCGGGCAATGTTACTCCTGCGGCGGGATTGGTCACATGGCTCGTGACTATCTGACCAACCATACGGATGACCAGCAGATGGACGAAGGGCCCCCCTGGCAGAGGCAGAGGTTCGATCAGGGCGGGCCGCAAGGAGCAGGTGGCCAAGGCAGGGGAGCTGGCCGTGCAGATGGAGGTGGACGACGCTTCGGGGTGTTGCCACCACCACCACCAGGAGGTCCACCCCGACCGCATGGGATAGGAGGACATGGGAGAGCTAAGCTTCCGGCAGCTGAGGCCTACGATCATGGAGCTCCGGGAGCAGATGGACATGAGTGGGACTAGCTCCAGACCTGGAGACTTTTGTTCATGTTTCTTCTAGTTTTGTTGATGCTTTGTGTATTTGTACTTGAGCTGCAGTAATAAAAGACACCTTTTCTTGTGGCATTTACTTCCCTATCCTCTCTTGTGTTGTTACTAAGAGGTTCCGGTTTAGACTGTTGACTTGACCCTCACTTGAGAGGTACCTACTGGAGGAGACCCAATTACCACACACTAATGCCGACAGTGTGACTCAACCCTTGGAGGTGAGAGTAACGGTTGGATCTCTTGGTAGTAGCGTCGAGGCCTTACGACGTCATCCTTGGTATGGGTTAGTATCATCCATGTTAGGATTGACTGTATTAGGCAAAGAACGTGGTTCATCTAGGGGATGAGACCAGATTTCTCTTATTGGAAAGGAAGAAATCTCAGCAGCTCTTGTAGGACCAGGAAGGTCCAAGTCATCCATGAGCGGATGAGGACAGCTCGGAACCGGCAAAAAGTCTTGTGCTGACAGGAGGCGGAGGTCACTAGAGTTCGAGGATGGTGACCACGTCTTCTTGCGTGTCTCTCCTCGACGTGGATTACAGAGATTTGGCCGAGGCAGCAAGTTGTCTCCATGCTTCATCGGACCTTTCCAGGACCTCAGTAAGTTTGGCGAGGTGGCTTATCGCCTGGCTCTACCACCTCAGTTGCACCGAGTTCATGACGTCTTCCACGTATCTCAGCTGAGGAGATACGTGCACGACCCGTCACACTTCATTGACCATGGGGAGCTGGACATTGATGATGGGGCGACCTTTGTGGAGGTCCCAGTGGAGATCGAGGATCAACAGGAGCGGGTCCTATGTGGACGATTGATTCCTCTTGTGCGCATCAGATAGCAGCACAAGAACCACCAGGAGAGAACTTTGGAGCGGGAGGCTCAGATGCATTCTCAGTACCGCCTTTGTATCCCTAAGTTTGTGGTGAAGCTTTACGGGGACGTAAAGCCCTGTGGTGGGAGTAATGTAAAGACCCGTAAATTTCAAGAAATTTTTTTTTCTTAATTTTCTTTGGAATTTTACAAGAACGCAGTTTCTGACGGCACCTGATTCCGAGGCCCGGTGTTCCCGGAATCATTTTCCAAAGTTTGGCTCGGGTACGTTTAGTGAACGGACGAGAGGGTTTTTCTAAATTTTGAACCGGTGCTCGGAATCGAATTCTAAGGGCACCGATGGAATCACAGCGTCGGTAATTGCTTATAAACGCCTCTTCCGGAGTTGCATTTGCTCGGGTGTGGTTTTTAATTTTTGGGCTTAAAGTTAAGAAATAAAATAAATTGCACGACAAACATCATTTTATTTCACTTAAGCCACATGGAAGCCACTTGAAGCCACTTAAAGCAGCTTAAGCTGAGTTGATATAGATAGGGTTCTATCCAGAAATATCCTACCCTCTTGGTAGGATGTTTGTGAGGTGGGGCCCGCACGAGCCCCACCGTTTCTTTCCGCTAAGTAACGCACCCGCGAAAACCTGTCATTATGAAAGTCAACTGACGCGTTTTCTTAATTTCTTAACGCACCAATTAATTGGGTGGTTTTATTCATTGAATTAATTGGGTGGTTTTATTCGTTGAATTAATTCGATGAATTAATTTAATCATTTCTTAACCTTTTTTCAATCCGTTGGCGTAATAATAAAATAAGACCAACGCACGACTTCAGGAAGAATGCTCGTTGAGAGGTTTTGACAACTTTGTGCCTTCATCTCTCTTTGCGAATAACGTGAAGAATGCGAAGAACGCGAAGAACGCCGTCACCCTCGGAGATTGACGATGCTTCTTCTGAGACGTTCTTCCCCGCAATGATCACCGATCACGAACTGCTTGAGGTAGGAGATTTCAGGTTTCTTTTAAATCTTCCTTGTGGTTTATAACAACACATGGATTTAATCGATATAATTAAATCTTCATGTTCTTGAACCTTGGAGTTCGTCGACGCGTCACAGTATTCCGCGACGATGCGACGCCCTTCCGCGACGATGTGATGCCTTTCCGCGATGACGCGATGCCCTTCCGCGATGATCAAATCCGCGAAGAACGCGCGTGCGACGACTTGAAGAGGTAGGGGTTTTGTTTGTGAAATGATTTTATTCCTGTGGTTGTTCATCTAAAATAATGAGCCAGGATCAAAGTGCAATTTTACTTTATTAAAATTGTTTCTTGAAATGTTTCATGTGTTGATAATTAATTTTTCCCAGTTGTTATCGCCTAACGCGGAGGGTGCGGGCCAAACAAACACGGCCCGCCAACCCTCCGCCGTTCTTCGTTGTTGTACGGATTTGGAGGGCGACGAAAAAATGTGACACAAGGGAGATTTGATGATTCCGCAGTGAAGAGCGGGTCCCGGGAGGAGCAGCGGTGCAGACGGGAAGGAAAACGGACCACTGGAGCAACTCCGGTGGCCCGCGGAAGTCTCCGGCAGCGCGGGTCACCGGCGCGGCGGTGGCGCCTCGGCGCGTTGCCAGAAGAGGCCGCCGCGGCTGAAGCCGCGGCGGCGACGGCCAGTGGACCTGCTGCCGCGCGGGTCTGGCTCGCTCGCACAGGACGCGGCAGAAGCCGCGTCCGCTGTAGCTCAGCGCAACCCCTCGTGGGCCGCGGCTTCCTCAACCCGCGGGGGCGGCGCCCCACGGCTGCCGCGCTCGGCCGCTCAGCCGAGCTGAGCCAGGCCGGTCAGACCGGACCGGGCCGGGTCGACCCGGTTCAGGTTGACCCGATTCGGGTTGACCCGGTTCGGCCGACCCAGGGGGGGGGGGGGGTCGGGCAGGGTCGGCCCGGGCCCAGACCCCCCGTCTTCGGACCGTTTTCGGTCTTTTGCCCGTATCTTGAGCTACGGGCCTCCGAACGACGCGCCGTCAGTGGAGATGCGATCCTTGTATCGAGACAGTCGTTTTGGTATATTACACTCAAGGACTCAGGATACTTTGGGTTCGGCCGGGTTGGTTCGAACACGAAACCAACCGGGCCCTCAGTGCGCAAACGCTCATATCTTGTGCTTCGGACGTCCGATTGAAGTGCCGTCGACTTTGTTGAATTCCTCTAAGTGAGAAGGATATTTTGGCTCACTTCGCCCAAGGTTTGGATGCAGGTGGGGTATGGTCGGGTTGGTTTTTCCTTAAAAACCAACTAGGCCCCTGGAACGAAAAAGCCAATAACTCACAGACCGGGCGTCCGATTGACGCGCCGTCTGTCTTGTTGAATTTTTCTTGAAGAGACGGAACTTTTGGCATACTTCGCCCGAGTTTTGGTTGCTGTTGGATAGTGGCCAGGTTGGATTGTACCCGAAATACAACCGGGCCCCTGGAACAGAAAAGATGATATCTTTCAGACTGGACGTCCGTTTGACGAACCGTCAGCGACGTTGGTGATAACGTTGAGAAACGGTCCCTTTGAGTATACCCTATGGAAGTTTAGGGGAAAATTGAGATATGGATGGGTTGGTTCGCACATGAAACCAACCGGGCCCCTGGGACGAAAAGGCTAGTAACTCACAGACCGGGCGTCCGATTGAAGCGCCGTATGTTGTGTTGAGACCCCTGTGACAAGGCGGTCCCTTGAGATAATTCTTTGTGGAACCTTGTGATACTTGTAGTATCCACTAACTGCTCATGTAGCGGGCCCTCCCGGAGATGAGTGTGCGGAATACGGAGACCATGTAGCCAGCTGAGACTTGACGACTGCTGATCGAACGACTCGGTGTATTACGGATAGCCTAGTGAGGAGCGCTTAGTTGTAGCGGCAGACCCACGACGGAGGTGCGCTTGGTTGTAGCGGCACAGGGGAGCGCTTGGTTGTAGCGGCAGACCCACCACAGAGGAGCGCTTGATTGTAGCAGCACATGGGATCGTTTGGTTGTAGCGGCAGACCAACGACGGAGGTGCGCTTGGTTGTAGCAGCACAGGGGAGCGCTTGGTTGTAGTGGCAGACCCACGACGGAGGTGCGCTTGGTTGTAGCAGAACAGGGGAGCGCTTGGTTGTAGCGGCAGACCCACGACGGAGGTGCGCTTGGTTGTAGCGGCATGAGGAAGCGGTTGGTTATACCAGCAGGCCCATAATACTCGATAGGAGGAGTACCTCAGCAGTCCTAGGTCGGTGAGAGGTACCTCGGAGTCGTGACAGGACCACTGTACACTCCGGAGACGGGGCTCTTCAGCAGTTGCTGTTTCGATAATGAAAATCCTGGTTTGAGCTGAGACTTTTGACCTTGATAACTTAGGTATATGTATGGGTATATACCTGGGTAGTGGTTATCCGTTGTTTCTAAATCCTTGTGTTTCCTCAGGATTGAGATGGGTTACTTGATAACTTAGGTATATTTATGGGCATATACATAAGTAGAGGTTATCTGTTGAGATCTTATTTTTGGTTATCCTTGTTGGTTTTAGTGAGACCTTGGGGGTCTTGGGGTCCCTACTAAGTAGCTTATACTCACCCCTGCACGGGCTATGCCCGCACTACGTTGTGTTGGTTACAGATGACGGACAGTGCTGATCGTGGTGGAGGCTTGCGGAGCAGGACGGTACCTGGAGGTGGACCACTGGGTGGGACGTACTCGGAGCGGTCAGGTGGACCCGAGGAGCATTGGAGGCTATCTGTACCCACCGTTTAGGTGGGACTTCCAGAGGACGGCTCGACGCTGCGGCTTTTCCTTTCAGTTGCTGTTTTCCCTTTCAGTTGTACTTTATAGTTGGGCTTGTATTTCCAGCCCCTTTTACTTTCAGCACAGCTTGTTACAGTTTTTACTTAGTGTTTACTTTTCCACTTTCTTACTCTGTGGTGGTTGTTTACTTTTCAAAGGAAATTCCTTCCCTTTTTCCGGGATTTACGCCTTGGTGCTAGTTGCCAGCCCCTGGCCTATGGAAGGCGGGCTTGGGGTAGTCACGGCACGGGCCCCGAGGACAGGTCGTGACATTACCATTAAACATGTCCAACACATATTGGATGAGTCTTATCCAACCATTACAATCCATTGGTCAATTTTGGGACCCCATGGAGCCACTTGGGTAAGATAATGACATTAATACCTTTTTATTTAAAACAAAAATAAAAATGCCACAAACATGTATTGTTTTACTAAAACAATTTTTTCATGGGTTTATATAAGATATATTTGGAACTATAAATATTAATTAGAAATATAAAATGAATTCATACATCATGGTATTTTTTCTTTAATTTTTTAGACATAAAATAAATAAAATTATTTATGACACAATGATGATAAAGTGTTTACATCATTAATGAATGATTTAAATAAATAAAATAATTAAGTTTAAAATAATATCTAACACTTGTACAATTCTAATTGGATGATTTTATTTCTAACATGGGACACCTTATATTCTACTTTAATTATTTTTGGACCTTTAGTAACCGAAAAACATTATATAATAAAATAATACTTTCAATCTTTCCAAAAGATCCCCTCCCCTCCCTTATAAAAAGACCCCACTTCATGCCCCTTTGTCACACTTCTCAAGCCATTTTTCTCATCCAAACTCTACTGAAATAATCTCCCAAGATCCCTCTATTCATCCTAGAAGCCTTAACTTAGGCATAAAGCACTTCAAGAAACCCTTTTGGTTCAAACCAAGGGGAGTTTCCCGATTTAAAGGTAATGTATTCTCTTATGTTCTTTTGTTATATTTTGCTTCTCCAACCCCTTAAACTCTTTTATTCCTTTATTTTGTAACAAAAACGGTATCTTCAATATACTAGTATGTTTTAATGACAAGGATTTGATTTACACATGCACACACCTTCAAAAAATGGTTATTGAACATAGTGTTTCTGTGGGTGATGAATTACTGCCTCATGAAGCGATGATTGTTCAATATTCATTTAACACCTCTCATGGTGGCCATTATGATAAAAATATTTTTATATATGATATATATTATGTTTATGTTTTCTTAATAATTCTTTATTTTTCTTTTATATCATAACTTTATGGTTTCCATTATGGGTAAACATGATAATCTCATTAGAGGAAGTGCGGACTACCACCCCCTCAAGGTGATGTGACTCGTTAATACCATATTTGGTACGTATAAAGGATGGAGTTAATGATATTATATATGATAATATACTTTAATTATGATATAAATATGTATAATTACTTTTTAATTCCATTAAATATGAAATATAAATGAAAGTAGCGTTCATGCATACGTACGGCTTACCGTCTCCATGAACGGTGCATTTTATTTCTTACCTCTAAATGTTATGTACTATTATAAATACAGGTATATACTGGATTATATGACATATATTATATATAAAGCATTTATATCATTTCTATGATAATGGATATTTTACCACTTGTACAACTAGTAATTATAAGAAGCCAATTTTTGACTCAAGTACTAAATATAGACAAAATGACCGTTATTAACATATATGACTACTTAATGTTTATAACATGGAAATAAGTGATAAAAGAGGAATAATAAACTTCAAAAAGGTTTTGAAGAAAGTATAAATTAAATTTATTTTATTATTAAGGATGTTAAAGAACGAACATGCCAAGTCGGACTTGAGGTCAGTGATCCTACCTCTCTCTTTCTTTTTAAGTACTCTTCTTTATGTCATTTCTTTTAAGATCCACTTTCTTATGTTGGGGGATGTTATTGTATATTCCTATTACTGTACTATTTCTGTTAATATGACGAGAGACACTATTTGATCTCATAAATCAATTTTTACAAGTTTTAAGTGGCGCCGTTAGGCTGCCGAATTTTCTTAAGGGGTTTTTCATCTCACTTTTAATTCTGTGAGATTTCCATTGTTCACCACATATTTCATGTGGTGTATTGGGTAATTAAATTATATATATATATATTAATGATTATATTTATATACATGTTATTATGTGATTCATTTTATGTTTATTATCTTTTGGTCATACGACTCGATTGTTTACAGCGAGGTAAGGGTTAATTCTACAACCTCTTCATTATTCAAGGTTGTTTATATGTAATTATCTACTGAGACCTCTTTATCATCCACATCCATGTTTCTTAAAAGTGTTTTTCAAAAACATTTGCACTATTTACTAGATAATTTGTTAATGTCATTTATACCCTTATGTGTTTTGAAAGGAATCTTTCTGTCGTTTTCCAAACAAGATACTTTTGACCTTTTCGACAAATTCCAGGTAAGAATGTTTTTTTAACTTATATGGTAGGTGCAGATATTTTAGACCGTTATAAAACCATCGAAGCTTCCCTTATAAGATTATAAGAATATTTTGAAAATAAATGTTTTCTTTATAATTATGTGACTCTTAAATGATTTCAAAATGGAAAGAGATATTTCTCTAAAAAGGGTTTTGTTTTCATCTATGTCAACATCCTTTGATGGATTTTAAGTTTATTTGAAATTGATTTATTATGATACAAAACATCCATATTATATTGATGGTTTTGTGATATGTTTGACTGTGGATGTGCTATTTTTATACCATTCATGGTTTATATTTAATGTATTGACATTTCGTATGCTAGTTTTAATAAGAATGTTTATGATATGTTTAAACCTTTTCCTATGAGGAATGCATTGGAATTAGTAAGTGACGGGTGGAGCCCGCTATAGCTCCTCGATTCATCGGTAGGTCTCATTAGACAACTAGATGTGGAATTTGATGAGGCCCTTTCACATTTCAATATATGGTTTTGGCGGAGGACTTAATCATTTTTAGACGTCTTGGCTGAGGCCTTGATAAAATGTTTCAGAATGTCCGACATTATACATTCACTCATTATGAAAATAATATTAATGGTTCATGTGGTCATTCGACTAGTAGAATACCAATAATTATGTTTTATTATGGAATTATTTACTCAACTCATATTCCTTCTATATAATTATTCATGTTTATTATTGGTAAAGGCATGTGGTTTCAATTATTCACCATGCTTAATATTTATATTATCATCCGCTGTATTTCTTACCCTTACTGAGCGTTTGAGCTCACCCCTTTCTTATGTTTCATTTTCCCAAGATATGAAGAATTATTTATGAGTGACTTGTAGGTATTATTTAGGGGGAATGGATGTTTCCAATAGAAAAAATTCGTGTTTTATTTCTTTTCAAGTTGTAAAGTTGAACTTATGTATGTAATCTATTTTCCAAGACTGTGAAACTGATCGGTCCTTTGGGACTTGACTCTGTAATAATTTCAATGTATTAAAATAATTCACTGACTCTGGGTAACTGGGTTCAGGGCGTTACACGTGAACTACATGAA
The DNA here is from genome assembly GCA_963277665.1 of Viscum album. Taxonomy (NCBI): domain Eukaryota; kingdom Viridiplantae; phylum Streptophyta; class Magnoliopsida; order Santalales; family Viscaceae; genus Viscum; species Viscum album. The sequence continues at coordinate 571,542,583 of OY728161.1, read as the reverse complement.
ACATAACGTTTAACATGATTTACATGGAACACTATGGATATAATACATTAAAAGAATGTATTAATTTCTATTTAAGATAATGTAACACACAATACTATGTTTTAATACACAACAATGAATGATATAATTTTTAATAAAGCACTCATATGATTAAAAATGTTATTTGTGAAAATGAAATACAGAACACATCCTTCTATGAAAAGCAATAAAATTATTTTTATAAAATATTGAAATTTTATTTTTTAAAATAAAATTCATTTTTGAATTAATAAATTCGAAATTATCTTATGGTGAATGTTTTTATCTTTTTGAGATATTTTATTATGTGATGAATTGTGAAAACTACTGCCTTTTAGTTTAAAAAAACATTTCATTAAAATAATTATTAATGATAAATATTATTTTAGATATTTTATTTTAACATTAGATCAATTTAAAATATATTTACACAATTAAATTCATTATAATCAATTTCTTTATAAAATTGAATAAAAAATCATCATAAACTTTTGATCTTTTTTCTACTATAAAACAAATTATTTCACCCCATCTAGTGGAATAATGTTAATAGATTTTTTTACAATTTAATGATTTGAATTTTGAAAATCCAACATACAATATTGTAAACTATATGATATTTTTGGTATAATAAGTTAAAATTTATTTTATGTGAAAAATATTAGTGAATGCGATTAAAATTAATAATGAAGATTAAGGTGAAGTTAAGATTAATAAGGGACTAAACATTAATATTAATGACCAAAAAGACCTGGAAACATATCCAAAAACCACTGGATTCCCATTATTTGACCATTTAACATAATGGTTCTAAATTTATTCATTTTTTTTATATTACTAAATCAGCGTGTCCAATATAAAAGGTTAAGTAAGGAAAAAAGAAAGAAATGGACATTTTATTTCCTTTAATGTTTATAAAACATTGAGATACGTAAAAAAATAAAATTTTAACTTATAAATATCATTTTGAAATTTATATTTTATATCTCTATCATTATATTATATTAGAAATTTTTATAGATGGTTACATTATATGAAATTCATAAGAAACAACAATGTAGTGTTTATTTATTTAATAATTAAACAAAATATATAAAACAATAAATATTAAAAATGATGTTAATCGATTGAATTATTTTCTTCATTTATTTTTTCGAAGAATATATCATTTAATAAATCTTCAATCATAATATATTTTAATTTCAATATTATATTGAGATTTTGAAAATGGAATTAAATAAATAATGTCAAAATTGGCATTATTGTGATTTTATAATAAATGAAATTATATTAAAAGCTCTAAATTTATTTAAAAACCTATATAATTCCAAGTAATTTTTAAGTGTTAATAAATATAAAATATGGGTTTTTAATGAACAAATAATTCACTTATAATTAACATATTGACCCATATATTGTAGAAAAAATTACACAATTCTGGTTTTAGCACTGTTTTAGTGCATCACATGAACTTATTTGAAAATTAATTTCCATAACACATGGTAATTTTATTATATAAAATATATATAATATTAATCATTAAGTTAATATATATTTCATAATAATTCTCTCATTGGATTAGAATTAATAGATAAATTAATTTGATTAGAATATTGGATGCTTTAATAAAAACCAAAATGATAAAATTAGGGTATCATAGAATTAAAGGAAAGAAATTATTCAAATTCACATATTTTATTCATGGTAGATGAATGAATAGAAATTTATTCTAAATTAATCGATAATTTTTTGAATTTTATATTCACTTTTTTTAACATACACCTCCTATTAATGAATTCAATTTTGGTATTTACAAGATTTCCAAATAATCCCACCATAAAAATGCAAGCACTCTACCCCTACCGCACAACTCTCAAGAAAAATTGATATTTTAAACATTAATAATATGAGAGCCAAAATACCAAATATTCCTCGAATAATTCATCCCCTAGTCATTATAATATTTAATGAATCATTTTTTTATAAACAAAAAATAGTTACCTAATCAAGATGTAACAACTAATCTCAAGCTCCTTTCTTTTATTTCCTGTATCCACCACCTCCACTTTACTAATTAAATTCGTATATAAAAAATACATTATATAGATTTACTATGATTTTTTATACTAATTTTTCCATCAAAAACTCAACACACATCCATATAATGGATATTTTTCATACATTTTCTGGGTAAAGTGAATTATTGCCTCATGAAACGATGAATATTCATTTATCCTTTACAAAAACTCATGGTGGCCATTATAATAGAAACTATATGAATATACATACATATGTTATATATAATATATATTATTTAATTAATCTTTGGTATTCATTTTTACAACACATTCCCATCAACATTTCATTTTATGTTAACACGATAGTCTCATTTGGGGAAGTGCAGACTACAGCCCCCTCAAGGCCATTTGATTCGTTCTCACACCACATGGAATGTATTAAGGATATGATTTTTGAAAATATATTATACAATCATGATACTATAATAATGATATATATAAATATGCATATATATAAAAAAATACAAACACATATATACATACATATATATATATATACATTCATATATTTATAATCAAAATTTAGTTTCCAACATTCTTCCAATACAATAATAAAAATGGAACGAATGATCATGCATACGTACGGTTTACCTTCTCAATAAACAATTTACTTCATTAAGATATAATTTATTATAATTAAAAATATAATTTTTATTTATTATATTTATATCATGATTTAAATTGTAGAATTATGGTATATGTATAAGTACCAACCATATAACAAATTAAGACACGTTTGAAGAACAAAGCGAATATTATCCGATGTGAACCTTTAAATAGGATTGTTAAAAAGAGGGAAATATAAGGTCTTAATCAAACCATATTTGGAATTATTTATAAGAATATTCTAGATTAAAATATGTATATGAATCATATATTTATTATATAGGAATTTTGTATGAGTACGAAGATAGATAAGACAAAAGGTAAGTAAATTTCATATGATTATTAATTTCCATGACATACATGTTATATTCTACACTCATTGATTTTTTTAGGTGTATAGACTACCTATTATTTCATTCTATATATCTTTTACATAAATTTATGGGTTCTTTCAATTTTATATTATGATCCTTTTTGAATGGGATTTGTATTTCAAATGATACCAAATCAGTAAAATAGTTTTGTCTCAAATTGCCTTCATTAATACTAATGTGTTGTAATGATCCTAAAATCATTCAATGTGTTCAATATACATTAATTCTTAATATAATTCACCACAACAATTTAGTGATATTCCATGCATCATGTAAAGTGATTTTTGCATAATATAATCCCTTGTTACCAAGATATAATGATTTTTTGATAAAATATCATTACTTTTCAAGATTTTTTATGTTTATGATTTATTTGATAAAATCAAATGATCCATATATAACGAAAAATAATTATATTATTTAACCTATATTATTTCATTATATACACATGTATTTGAACTGTTTTATAAAATCTGTTACATAAAATAGTTACATTGGTGTTTTTAGGATAGCTCGACATTACCCTATCTTTGGTTGGAAATATTTTCAAAACAATGATCCCTAAAAGGGTTTCCTAGAATATTATATAATGACCCTATATTATTTAAATGAAATACTTACCATTTTTTATTTTACCAATCACTTCAATTTAATAATCTTGTAAACTTACAAAAAATGAAATTATATATCATTTCTACTGTGTAAAAGGAATGTTCTATTTACCTTATACAACATGTACGAATTTACTTGCCAAAATTCCTTTTAAGCATTATTTTAATTTTCTATAAATTGATATTCTTAAATAATTTTTTTTTTTAAAGTTGTTTTTATGGAAAATTTTTCAATTTTTTTTTCAAGAATATTATATATTTTTTCGAGGAAAACTATGTTCAAAATTTTTATAAGATTCTTTTATAATATATCAAGGAAAATTGTTTTGAAATTTTTTTAAGATTTATTTAAAATATATAAAAGTATCTTCAAAGAAAATATTTTTATATCATTTTAAATCATCATTCACTTTTTTTGATATAATTTTTTTCTGTAATTTTTTTCAATATTTATTTATTTGTTTTGAAAAAAAATCAAAGAATTTTTTTTTAAAAATATTTTGAAGCTTATTTTATATGTTTTCAAAGAAAAAAGTTATCAAAATTATTTAATGTATTGTTTATATGTTTTCATTGTATTTTCTATGAAGATGATTTTAAATGTTCTTATTTATTAAAATTTGTATTTCTTGTAAGAAATTCTATATTCCTCATGAAATGTTTTCAAATGATATTCTAAATTTTTCTCCATCTAAGATGATATATCTTGATGATAGTCATTATTTTATTAGAAATGATCTAAATATTCTGTTATGATTCTATCTATAAAATTATATTGAAATATTATTTTATTTATAAAATATATTTCTATTTCATTGGTTATATGTTTATGAAATATATTTATCTATCACAAATTATGCTTTTGATGAAATTTTAATGAAATATTTAACTTTTTTCTTAAAGTTATTATATTTTTACATGTTTATGATACCCATTTTATTTGATGGGTTATGATATGAATATTTTTGATTATGTGGAAAATGAACTTATAATTTAATAATGTGATGGGTGAGACCAATATATCCCTCCAATTCATGGGTAAATATTTATATCTCATGGTATATATTAAAATGATTTTGTTAATGAATGTTGAAAACTAAGATATCAATTGGAGTTAACCACAACTATTAAGATGGTGTGAGGAATTAACACATACTACTATGATGGATATGGTAGTGAACTGTGACTACCATGATTATATGGGGAGTGATCCCATAATACGATGATGGTCTCGATATCAATGAATTGTCAACTATGGAAATCATTTTATATTCTTACGTGTTTTCCAAAAATCATTTTTTTATATCTATGTTATACATTCATCGATTATGTCCTTTATTTCATTATGATTCACATATTATGAGCTTCCAATATTTATTCCATGATTATAGTTTATGATCATCGATTTTCTGGGTAAAACCTTTAATGTATTGAGAAATTATAATACCTAAATGCTGATGTTTATGATTACATGTATCCCTTGTTTATCCTTGATGTGCATTTGAGCATACCCAATTTTACCTTTCCATCCCTAGTTTATGAATATATGTATTATGTATGTTGTCTCTAATAATGGTGTCAGTCCTGAATAACCGAATGGGAGATAATTTATCTCACGTATGTACTATTGACTATTGTTTCCTTGTTTCCAATGTATGTAGACCAATTACAGTCTATGGGAATGTGTTTTTATAATGTTTTATGTGTTATAAAAATGTAATGTAATGTCAATGTATGAAAAGTGAGGTTTGAAATAATTGGTATAATAGAGAAGGTATAGTTATCCTTTGGAAACTATGATGTGAAAATGTTATTTCTATACCATTCTATATTTCTAAGGATATGTTTTGCGGTGTATCTGAGGATATGTATAAGGATGAGTCAACGTTTAAGAAAATGTCATTGAATTTTGGTAATGTATGGGTTATGTTATTTCCTAGAAATATATCCATGTGGAGATACACCAAGTGGATGTCGATGTAGAATATATGCAACTAGGGGTAACAACTCCGAAAAGATATTTTGTGCCTTACTAGGGGTTATCTATTACATGAAATTGATCCATTCCGCACACCTGGTTTGACACTCCCACTAGATATGCTTTGGAAATTTATGAACCCAGTATAATTTGTCATGAAGGGCATAAAAATATGTTCTCTATGAATAACCTAGGATGAAACTATGGTGTCGTAGAAAAATGAAGACGTCATGATTTGGACAACTCATAATTCCTTTTTAATGACTATGTGTCTTTATTATCTAATATGTGTTTCTCACTCCATGGTTTTTGGTTTTTGAAAATGTAAAAAACATAAAAAACATGGTTAACATTGATTGTTTCCTATATGTAAAGCATAGGAACTATTAATACCAATTTCCCATGAGGTAATTTCATAAATAGAATCATGAATTTTGTATGAATATTATTTATACTTATGAAGATAAAGAGATCAAAAATAAGATGTGAAATAATGTGATGTTATTCAAGTATTGTTTAAATTAATCAAATGAAGAATGATAATATTGAGGTTGAGGAAAGATAATAAATGATTTATATTTCATTTTATAGGAATGAAGTATTATGCGATATGTTGATGAAGAATGATTAATGGTTTATGAATAATGTTGGATAAATGAATTAATTATGTTTTGGAATTCAATGATTATGAATCATGAAATATATAATTATTTTAAATATTTTTTTGTTATGGATTGTAAAGGATATGTTTAATGGTGATGAATAAATATATAAATGAGTCTCGATAATGGAAAGGTAACCCTTAATGTGATGAATATGTTGAGAAAATTTTCAATAACTTGGATAAAGAGATGATCAATTTGGATTAAGTAAATCAGATTACACTAATTACCATGGATATGATTGATTATTTTTAAAGATATTGATATATATCATTATGAATGATATTTCAAACTTCTTGGATTCAATGAATATATCCAGTATCCTTTGTAATAAAGAATAATTCATGTGTTCTAATAGGATTTAAGTTATTTATGGTTGTTAAAATGTTTCAAGGGAATATATTATAAGGGTACTAAAATATTTGGAATGTGAAAACCAACTAGTACATTGCAAAATATGGGCATTAAATGCTAATATGATTTCATGAAATTAATTTTAATGACTTGAGTTATCTTTTTTTTCATAATGTTGAAAAGGATAACCATTTATGGAATGGATATGAAAATAATTATATGAAGTCTGCAATATTAATGTGCCATCCCTCCATATAAGGATTTATGCATATTAGATAGCATGTCCATACTACATTGTATTCATGTTAACTAATCACAAATGGGATCGAATATCACAGATCTCATGAACTGTTAGTACTTCAAGAATTAGAATGTAACCTTCCATTTTAAGGAATGAGGTGAAATTAGTTAACAAATAATAAATGGTGAAATTGTCTTGAAATCAAGAAAGTATATATATTTTTAAAAAATTTACAACTTTTGGAAAAAGAATATTGAAAAAAATGTTGTTCAGGTACCATCATTTCTTATGAATCTGATGGACTCTTTGGTCGTCAGTGATTTATGGCTTTGTGATTAATGAAATTTTCTTTTTCCTTTTCTCTATCTCTCTCTATCAGATCTTGATAGTCATATTTTTCTTCCATGTCCATGTTTTCACTTAATACCAATGTTCTTTTATATGGAACCTAGCTATATGTTACTTTGGTTAACCATTTTTGTTCCAAAATTTCATTTTTATATGAACATTTAGTATTCATTTTTATGTTGTTGGATTATATGAATGAAACTTTCACATATAAATCTTTTGATAAGGAATAAAAATTTAAAATGTCAAATTCATTTTATGAGGGGTAGAATGTAAAAAAACTATATTTTTTGAATTACTTATTTCCAAATTAATTAATAATTATTGATATTTTTAATTTCATGCTGAATTTAAAATAATTTATTTTATATTAACGCACTATGTAGTGCTTGCGTTATACTCAACTCTAGGTTATCATGCACTACTCACAACATAATAATTAACAAGATCATCATGGAACACTAAATATACCATACATTACATGCACAATTGAATTTACATGATGGCTTGTGTGACATGGAATATTGACTTATAATGAACAATAAATAAAGATACAGTCTTTATTAAATTCCTTATATGTTTAAAAATAATATTTTATCAAATGAACCACACTTCCAGACCATTTATAAAAAAATATATTTATTAAATTATAAAAAATTAATTTGACAACATAATGTTTAGTTTTTAATTCTTAACGTCAAAATAATACTTGGGGTGATATTTCATATTTATGTGAGAAACTTAATTTTTTTGATCAATAGTAAAAAGTTTTGTATATTAGGTAAGAAATTTTTTCATCTAAATAACTATTAATTATTTTTTTAATATTATAATTTCATAGAATAAAAATTTTAAATTTATTAACAAAATTTATGGTCTTATAATATATTTTAGTATTAAATTGAAGTTACAATTTAATAAAAATTTACAAGTTTTTATACTTAAAACCCCATTATTTGTCCCCTTCTATAGGAATATCGTTAATAATAATTTTTCCACATCAATGATTTGAATTATAAAAATCTAACATACAATGTTGTAATTAGTATGATATTTTTTCAGTTTATTGAGATCAATTTATTTTTCGACCAAAATGATTAGTTTTGGTGATTAAAATTATTTACAGTGATAATGGTGAAATTTTGCCTAATAAGGGACTAACCCATAATATAAAGGACAAAAATGACGTAAATGATTTTCCAAAAGCCATTTGAATCTAATAATTCGACCATGTCACCACTTTCATCAATATTTATGGGTTATTGGGATATTATTACATGGAATATCACTATATTAAATGTTATGTAAAGGAAAATTCATAAATAGAACTTTTCTTAGCTTTAACCGTTATAAAACAATGGAATGTTTAAAAAACATCATTATTTAGGTTATACATATACCTTTTAAACATATATGGGTCATTTTTATCATAATAATTTATTAATAGTTTTTATATATTTTTTATTTACATAAAATTTTAATGAAATAATAATGTAGTGATTATTTAGTTTATAATTAACAGAAATAAATGATACTATAGATATTAAAATTGATGTTAATTGATTGAATTATTATTATTATTTATTTTTTAAGATTCTTATATTATATTAAAGTTCTATAAACCTTATATATTTCACTTTCAATATTTTATTGATATTTAAAATTAATATTAAACAAATAATGTCAAGATTGACAATATTATTATTTTACAATAAGTGAAATTTTATTAAATGATTTAAAATTTAATGAAAACAAATATTTTGGAAGGTGATTTATAGGTGATAATAAATATAAAATACAGTATTTTATTATCCAATTATTCTTTATTATGAATATATTGAACCATATATTGTAAAAACTTTGTTACCACGGTCTGGGTTTTAGCAGTGTTTTGGCGAGTCACATGTGCTTGTTTTAAGTTATGTTCTCAAAATTCATGGGAATTTAATATTATAAAATATATAATATTAATAATTCATCTTTTGTCTATTTATTAATAAATCTCATATAATTTTAGTATTAATGTAAATATTATCTAGATTAGAACACTGGATGCTCAAATAAAATAAATGTTAAAATTGTGGAATTTTAGAGTTTAAGGAACAAAATTATTAATATACACATAATTTCCAATGTTGGACGTTTTAATCAATGATTACTCTGAATTATTTCATTATTTTTCCATTTTTGGGTCACATTATGTATGTTAGACAAATCTTAAATGAATATCTTTTTTTTATTTACAAGTGTACCACTTCCCATCCACTATAAAAAGTGAATCACTCTTCCCAATCCCCACACCTCTTAAGAAACCATTATTTCCTACACTAATATAAAATAATATCCACAATTCCCAGACATTATCTTATAATGCTTCCCTTGTTAATAAGGCTACAAATGGAATCCTTTTGGAACAATCCCAAAGAGTTTCCCAATTAAGGGGCACCATCTTCTCTCAAACTCCATTCTTTTATTTTACTTCTCCACACCCTCAACTATCAATATTCCATTAATGTTTGAAAAAAAGAGTAACATAAATATAAGAATATGTTTCTATACTATTTTTTATACCTAAAATTTCATTAAAAATCATCTAATGTATATTGGTTATATTGTTTCTATGTACGGTGAACTACTACCTCACGAAATAATGATTATTCATTTTAGCTTTACCACCAATGGTGGTGTCCATAATAATGTAAACTATATTCATATATTTTTTATATAATATTTTTTTATTTAAGTATCATTTTTTATTCATTTTATCAATACATTCCTTTTTATTTAGATTTCATGTTAATTAGAAAATCTCCTCTAAGGATGTCTGGACTACCGCCCCTCAAAGTAATGTTATTCATTCACAGACCACGTAGAATATGTAAAACATGAGTTTAGAAAAATTATATGATATTATAATTATACTGAAAAAATTATAGTCATATATATATATATATATTCCATTTACATACATTCTATCAAAATGACAATAAAGAGGAATATAATGTTCATGAGTATGTACCACTTACTGTCTCCATGAACGATGACATCCATTTCATAATTATTTGTGATACAGAATAAAAAAATTTAAATTTAAAGGTAGTAATTTATATTTATATCATTATTTAAATTCTTAAATCATGTTATATGTATAAGGACCCACAATATAACAAATAAAGTCACATGTGAAAAAAAATATTATGTAATGATAACTAATCGCATTGGTTCTTTAACAAGTATGTAAAATATAATCATAATGGAACCATATATGGTAATATATATAAAAATATGATCATGTAAAATATATATAATATACTTATATTTGTTACACATGAATCTTTTATGAGTACAAAGAGTTTCAAGACACAATATAATAAGATTTCATCACAACATTAATTTCTTTGACATACATGTTGTGTTCGCCACTCATTCCTTATATATGGTGTATGTAATTCCAATGATTGTTTTCTATGTATCATATAAATTAATTAATAGTTACTACATTTCAATTTTATGATCGATCATTAATCGGATTTATGATTCAAATGTTAACTAATTGTAAAATTAATTTTGTCCCAATTTTTTATATTTGAGACTCATGTTTTATTATAGACCTAAGAAGATTATTTGAGGTGTATATCCATCCATTTTAGATATAAAAAATCTAAATATTTAATGATATTATTATCATTCTGTAATTTAATTTTTGGAGAGTATAATCCAAGTTTACCAAGATATAAGATTTTATTGAGAGAATGTCATCTCTTTTTAGAGGTTGTTTATGTTAATGATACCTTTGATAAAATTATATGATCTATATGTAAATATAACTCATGAGATTAATTATCCTCATTTATTTCATGATATAATCATGTATTGGAACCATTTTATACTCATATTTAAAAATTATAGTTTAGAATGTGTTTTAAATAATTCATGACTTTAGGATCTCTTCAGTTAGAAACATAATCAAAACAAGGATTTCAGAAAAGTTTTTTCAAGAATATTACACCATTCCCATATGAAAATTAAAATTCATTTTTAACCTTTCTGAATTTTTATTACACAATTAATGTAACATACATTTATACATTCTCATCAATGCATTTTTATACCCTTTTTACTTGACAAAAAAAATGTTCTACTTACATCATATGACATGTAAAGATTTTCCAATCGTAATTCCTTTGAAACTTCCCTTTCATTTTTTGAAAAAATATTAATGTATATGAAAATTATTTTTAATGTAATTTTAGTGGTAAATTGTTTTCAAAGTGGTTTAAATCATCTTGTATAATTTTTCAAGGAATTGTTTTTCAGAATATATTCAACCTACATTTATATGATTTAAGGATAGTTTTTTTTTCAAAATGTTTTCAAGTATAATTAGAAATATTTCAAACTATTTTAAATCCAATTTTTAAGAAAAATTCAATCTTCCTTCATAGTATTTCATGTAAATAAGTTTTTCAATACCTTTTTATGAAATATTTATATTTTTTAAAAGTGTTTCAAAGTAAAAAGGTTTCTAAAATTTTGAGATTATTATTTTTTATTTTTTCATGGTAAATGGTTTTGAATATAATTTCATGTATTATTTATTTTTTTGGAAGGTATTTTTTGTGAAAATTATTTATATATGGTTTATGTATTAATAATACGTATTCATTTAATATTTTATAGTTTAATCAATAATCTTTGTGAAAAGATATTTAAAAATTATTATTCATCAAAGATGATATCTATTGATATTACGCATGAATTTATAGGAAATTATCTAAAGTATCCATAATTATTATTTCGATGACATGGTTATTCTTAATGTAAATGTCTTTATAACATCAATTTCTCATTCATGGGTCATATATTTATGATATTATTTTTTCTATCATGACATATTATTTTCATGAAATGATTATGAAACCTATATCCTTTTCCTCAGTTTTTGATATGTTTACATGTTTTTGATGACCATTTCATTTCATGGGTTGATATATGATTATTTATGATCATGTGGAACATGTATGTACAATTTTATTATGTTATGGTCAATACCTATTTCTCCCTATAATGAATTGGGTAAAAATTTATATCTCATGAAATAGACATTGGTCGTCTAGGGAATGATCATGACTACTATGATGGAAATGGGAGTGATCCATGACAATTAAGTTGGTCTGGAGAGTGAACTCACGATACTAAGTTATAGTGAGAGTGAATAATGACTACCAAGATTGAATGGGAAGTGAACCTATACATCCAATATGGTCATGGATGAAATTCTATGATATTATGAAAATTATAATTTATGTGCATTTGTTTTCCGAAATTCCATGTTTTATTCCGATGTTTCTTTCTTGGATTATGTCCATTATTTTGTTATGATTCACATTGTATGAAATTCCATGATTTATTCCATGATTCAGGTTTATGATATCTAGTATGAAAGGTATGATCTTATATTATTTTTAAAATGATCTCACGAATATATACTAATGTTTATGCTTACAAGTCTCCCTAGTTTTACCTTAGTGATTATATAAGGTCACCCCTTTATATGTTTTCTTTCCCATGATACGATGATATGCAGTATTTATGATGTGTCTATGAATGGTGCTATTAGTGATGAACTTAGTGGGAAATAATGTATATCATTTACGTACCAGTGTTTATGTTTCCATGTTTCCAAATGAACTAGACCATTTATAATCATTGGGAATACTTTCTAATAATGTTTCAGTTATTTAACAGTGGTAATTAATGTCAATGTATGAAATGGAATGGGTTTCTATAGATCCAATTAGAAAATAAGAATATAATTTTTCTGTATAGAATTGACCATGGATTTATAAGAAATTAATAAAATATTTATTTCATGGTCCTTATCTAAAATTTGAAGGATCCTTTTACCATCTAGACGATGATCATGTAATGACCTAGTTTTCTATAGGCCATTTCTATGTGAATAAACTACTATTTGGGGTGTTCCGGGGGCCATCAGTGACTCATTATGATAGATAGAAAAAACTCTAGTTTGAACCATTAGAATCATAATGTCAAGGCTTTCAGTGTTATAGATGTAGGGGAATCAACATCGTTGAGTTTGGGGCTTCAACATCGGTGAGTTGAGGAATTCAGTGTCAGGGCGTCAATACTAGGGCATCAGTGTTTGGGCGTCGGTAGCTCAATGTCTATTAGTTTTATTTATATCTCAATATCAGTTGGTCATGTAATTAGCTCAACATCAGTATGTTGAATTGGTGGCTCACCATCTGTAGGTCACATCAGTGTCACCCATCGGTGGCTCAATGTCAGTGACTCACCCTTCAATGATTCATTTCCATTTTTTTCACCCTTTCCATGTTTTTCCAGATTCATCCCTATTACTTATTATTTGAAGTACGCAAATTTTAAAGCCATATTTGGGCATTGATAAGGTCATTTAAATAGATATTAAGTATATCATTAATATCCTATTGCTCTGGGGGGCTTCGACATGCTCAATCCACGCGATCTTGATAATGAACCCACAATAATGACTTTTGAAACTGTTCATCGATTAATTTAAGATATGGATCCTCAAAGATGATATCATCCCTTCCTATTATGTTTTTACATTCCCTCATGGTGTTTCTAAAGGGTTCATCTCTATAAAATTCATATGACTATTTTAGATCCCCTCCTGCTCACTTTTCTTAGAGTTCCACATTACATACATAAGATCTTTTTTTTTGTGCAAGGAGGAGTTTTGGTCGCATGTTGTTCCAAGTATGGATTTTTTATGCCACTCTATTTTTTATGTTATATAGGTTGGGTATACTAATGATTTATTGTGATGAATAGATGACTAATTTTCTTAAAATGAGAAATAAATAAGAATAAAATATGATAAAAAAATAACAGGGGTCAATGAAATAATTGGCTGTGAGTGGTATGATTTTGATCATAGGTATTATGTGATATCCTTGTTAATGATATGATTTGTGGTTTTTGTAATTAGTTATAAATATCATGGTTATTGTTGGACTTTTTTTGTTAATGGGGGACACCTTAAAACTATTGTAGTTTCCTTAGAAATAATTGTTGTAAATATAAATATGACTAATCACATACACTTGGTTAAATGAAATCGATCCTCAAAGATGGAAACCCTTGTGTGATCACCACTTTTTATTAATAGATATTAATGAATTGTTTTTTTAAAATATTAATATATATTTTTTAATAGGTGTGTCTTTGTTATGATTGGTTTTATGACTTTGTGTTTGTTGTTCGATACCGATGTTGGGATCACATTTATGGGTATGGGGTTGGTGGGGGAGTTGGATCTATGGCAAGGGGAGGTATGTTTGTGAAGAGGGGTTGTGGTTTAAATTGAATTTTCTATGGTATTTGTGTGTGGGGTGATACAGTTAGGTTTTTGGAACCTTAGGTTGAGAGACTATTTGATTGTGGAATGGATGGACTTGTAGGAAGTTGGACTACCTTTGATTGAATTTCATTCTTCAAAGATGTTGGAAAGTAGGAAGATAATTTGGTTATGGATTTTTTATGCAGTGGGACTACATCTGGGAATTTTTTGGGTAGAAGGGATTTTGGGTTGGGTTATTAAGTGTCTTTAGGTAAATAGGTGTTCCTAGTGTTGTGTTGTTGTGCAGTGGGGCTATTGGGTCTAATTGTGAGAGGAGGATTGTGCGGTATAACATGGAAGAATGATAGTTGGTAGAATTTTAATTTGTGTCGAGGGATAAATGGTTTCTATAGAGGGAATGATAGTTAATTTCTTTCAGTTTTATTTATGAATTATTGTTAAAATGTAATTTTTTTACCTTATTCCCTCTTCCAATGTTCAATTTTAGTATTACAGAGGAACTATGTGAGATGGTTGACGTGTTTTTAGTTAATCAGTATCTTCACCTTTGATGTTAGTTGTGGATGTTGTTATTGGTAGTTTTTCAATGCATTATTGGATTAAATTAAATTAAATCCCATAGCTAATTAGTTGAATTTGGTTAAATGAAATAGAGGATGGGTTATGCTTTTTTAGAGGTTGTTTGTGAGGTTAGGCATATAAGGTTGGAAAAAAATGTGGTTTATGTGGGATAGATGTCTGTTTTGTGACCCATATGTTAGGATGAGTGCTTGTTACTTATATGTATAATTTTTAGTTCATTGTGATTTCTATACGCACTGAACCCTTATTTAGCACGTCGTGTCGAACACCACCATTTCATGGGAGATGATTTTTTTTCCAATTACCAGTGGGAGGATGGATGGTTTTCTACTAACATTCTTCTTCTCATCCTCTTCCGGGTTCATACAAATCAAGCATATCCGTGTAGGCTATGATTGATCGAGGCTTACTGAAGTCATTGATCCTCTAGATAGGTTGGTTGTCGATGGGGGTACTAGGTGTTTGTGGTGAGATTTGTTTTTCAATGTTTCATCAAGATGAGACCATGGAGTCTTCAGGAATGAGGTGTGGTGGTTATAGACTAGGTTTTTGCATGTCAGTTTATAGTTTTTCCTAAGGCATAGGTGTGTGTGGGAATGTTTTGGAAGTGG
Organism: Viscum album; assembly: GCA_963277665.1. Classification (NCBI taxonomy): domain Eukaryota; kingdom Viridiplantae; phylum Streptophyta; class Magnoliopsida; order Santalales; family Viscaceae; genus Viscum; species Viscum album. The sequence goes on along the minus strand of OY728161.1, from coordinate 571,526,751 downwards.
TACTGCATTTTTGAAGAACAATAGCTTCATGATGTTAGCTATTAAGAATGAGAAGTTACACTATGGGAATGTTGTTTGAGGTACCCAAATGTCGATGTTCACATATTACAACATTAATTAACTTGCGTTATTTTGTGAGTCTTCCTAGGTGAGTCTGTTATGGATAGTATTCCATGGTAGGTTATTTAAAGTTGTACTGTTTTTTCACTGGATCATTAGTATGTCCCCCCTTTTTGGATGTGTGTATTTCATTTTCCTACTAGGGATACTTGCATACTCCCATGAAATCTGTAAATTTTTTTTCATTTCTCCTAGATGACATTGAGGACTATGCTGGAATTTACTAGCTCAAGGGTCAGGATAGTAATGGTGCTGATACATAGTCTCTTTATTTTTATACATTCATTAGTACATTGGGTGTATTTTTATCATATTAAACATTTAAACCATGCATGGATTGGATCTTGGTTTCCTTTATATAACTACATTCTGTTATTTGGGATGTTTACCGTCTTATCTCTCAATCCAATTTTCATTAAAATGTGTAATGGATTCCATTTATCATGAGATTCTACAACCTTTGTGCTAGTCTCCACTCCAGGTCCAATTGAAGGCAGGAATCAATGGGTCACTATTCCTCCTTCATCTTATAGAAGGAAGGGAATCTAACTTATTTGTCCCCTCCCTGATCTTGATGATTTCAGGTCATGAAAAAATTCCATCATAGGTGAAATTTGATAGATTGGATTTTTTTGGGAAATAGGCAGAATTAGGATCACATTTGAGGGTGTGGAAATAGTGTTAGGCCATCTTGGTGCATGTAATAGGCTAGGAAAGACTGGCTATGACATGGTATTTTAGGACTTCCCATGATCTGATACAAGAACTCTATACCTATTGAATGACCAAGTGAGTATACATTGATTTAAGGGTTGAGAGCCTAGGAAAGTTACATGCCTTATATTTAATTGTGTTTTTTTGAAAGGGAATTTTGGCAGTTTTATTTAAATAAAGAGTTAAAATAAATTTTAAAGGGAAATTTACAAACTTCATGTGATTAAGAGTTCCTTGTTTAATTTTATTCATAACTATCACACCTAGAAATCTCCTATTCCTGGTACAAGATGTTGAGACCCAACAGGATAACACGGTTGATCAGTGGAGGGCCGATCGAGAATAGGAAGATGAATTGTGGAAAAAGACCCTTTGTTCTTACCTACGACAAACGTTGTGGATGTAAAAAGAATAATTTTCATCTCAGTGGCAGAGGGATGACTTGTATTGTTGTCAATCACCTTTACCATGACTTGTGTTCCAAGAAATTACTGGGTTTTATAGGCAGTGAGCCAGATGTGAGAAACAACACTTCATTGGGGACACTTTACCTCATGGAGAGGAAAGAGACTGATGTCTCATGGGTTACATTGAGAAGCAGTATCATGTAGAGTTACTTTCCTTAATGATGAACGAAAAAAGAGGAATGAGATACTATCCCTCCAGTAATGGAGTATGTTAGTGAGATAACTAGGGATAATGTTCACAGATCCCCTATGCTTCATAACAGATCTCATTCCGGATTGGGAGTCACAGGAAAGATTCTTGGAGGAGGCACTCTGACCTTCTCTTTAGTATGTCATCAAACCCAATACTCTACGAACATACATAGAATTTTAGAAGAAGGACAATGTAGTAGAGATGATGCACTCTCATTGAGGTTTACCGTGAGGGGGAGAAAACCATGTTCGTCAATGGGGAAGGCATTCAATAGATAGACTCTACCGTCAGGGCCTTCCAGGATTCTACAAGTGGGGAGTATTCCATAGATGTTCTAGTTATGATCTCCTTGTATATTCCATTTTCCAATGGACCTGTTATAGATTTAAATCCTATGTAGAGGCCATGGAAATCTTCCAAACTAGTTCCCAGTTCAAGAGCAGTATGGTGGTGGAGGGAAAGTTCAGTGCCCACATCAGTAACATTAGTTTTTGATCATGATATTCCTCCAATAGGGTTATCTATCTTCTGCTCTACCATGGGTAGATGATGCTAGGGGAGGCTTACATTAGTGTTCGCCTCAGGGACCTCAACAATGGTGTGGATGGAGAGGCGGTCGACAGTATAGGGGTAGACGAGCTGGGCGTGTTCAGTTGCATGCCGACGAGGAAGAAGTTCCATCAGGGCTAGAGGGTGTTCGAGGTACGCTCAATATGTTTTGTACTTGTTTGCATTCTTTGTTTTATTTAGGAGCCTCACACATTGTTATTTCACTCGTTCTAGACCTTGACCAGGGACAACATGCTGAGAGACATCCCGTGATCCTGATGGTGTGTATGGAATTTGGAGGTTAGACCGGTTTGATTGATGTTATCTATGGATGTAGACTTATTTTGGGGCCTCATTAGTCAAGTGGAGATATCCTTCATCTACATATGAAATAATACAATGTAATAATAGGAATCTAATGTTTTTCTTTGAAAGAAATTATCGACTTATTCTAGAGAATAGTTTTTTTTCTCAGGTGTAGATGATGAGTATGTAGTTTTTGTTAGTGAGTGGGGTTTTTTGGTGGGTAGTCGGTGTGTAGATCCTCTTCTCTCCTTGACGGACATGATTTTTAGGGATCAGTATACACAGAGACGGAGGAAGATTCAGGGGTTGTCAGAGAATTCATGGATATTTTCCTAGAAGTGGTTCTGACCCATCCCCCTTTACATGACATTGATTTTGGTATAGACTACAACATGGGGCCCATCCAATTTTGATGGCTTCCTATCTGATGGTGCCTTCGGAGTTTTGGCCGTTGTAGATTTAGGTTGATGAATTGATGAATAACAGATTTATAAGGCTACATGTGTCATTTTGGGGTGCCCAATTCATGTCCATGATGAAGGAATGCATTGGTCTAAGATTATTCATAGACAAGAAAATATTGAATATCGTAAAGGTCAAGAACTATTACCCCCTAATAAGGATCGAACCATTTATTGAAAAGATAAATGGGTCATGTTGGTTCTCTAAGATTAATATTTTGATGCGATATCACATGTTTACGGTGAAGGAGGGTGACATCCAATTGATTTTTTTTAGGTGGAGGAATTGGAACATTGAGTTCATGGTCATGTTTCTCTGTGTTACGGATGAACCATCCATGTTCATGGTGATTGTGAACTCTATCTTAAACATGTTCTTGGACCGGTTAGTGGTCATGTTCATCAATGGAATCCTCATCTACTCAATGGTAGAGGAGGGGTATGCCGAGCATATGAGGACTGTCTTGGAGGTCCTCTTGCACCACCAACTCTATGGAAAGTTGTCCAAGTGTACGTTCCAGATTCCATAGGGGAACTTATTTTGGCATTTTATTTATTAAAAAGGGATATAAGTGGATCGTCAAAGATCATGATAGTTGTTTCTTGGGAAGTACCCAAGCATGTGGTAGATATTCACAACTTCTTGGATCTACCAGCCTATTAATGGAGGTTCATACCTGACTTCTCTTAGGATGTGGAACTGTTGATGGCTTTGACACGAATAGACAAGGCCTTCATGTGGATTGAGTAGTGTCTGTCAGCATTCAGCCACATGAAGGGGATGTAGGTAAGATCCACAATGCATAGGTTTCTAGAAGAAGGGGTGATGTTCGAAGTGTTCAGCGATTATAATGATTGAAGCTTGGGTTTCATGATGATGCAGTAGTGGGGAGTGATCTCTTATGGGTCTATGTTGTTATGTAGACCTGAACATTAATATTCCACCCATGATCGGTAGCATGAAACATTCATGTTCATGCAGACGTTGTAACAACATTGACTTATCGGGGAGCACTTTCTGGTGTTCATGGATCATAAGATCTTGGGGTATATATTCTCCCATAAATAACTAATATTGCGGTAGCGATGGTGGTTAATGATATCAATAGGACTAAGACTTCATGATCCATTTCACCTTTGTAATAGGGAACATGGTGACATATTACTTAATAAGAATATCACAGAATGAGGTAGTCTAGAAATCAACAGATTTTTGGAAGATGATGGAGGATTTAGACACTTTGTATTTTGATAAAAGAGTGAATAGTGGCTAAGGCTGTCTATTTTAGATGATAGTGAAATATTTTTAATGAGGTAGGTGGAGGCGACTTAGTGGGGAGATTCAAAGGCTGAAGTGATGTGGGATCACATAGTCTAGGGTAATTTCAATAGGGATGGTTAGGGGATAGTAAGAATCAGATTCTATTTATTGGGATTCTATTTTTCCCAGTAGAAATACATGAGAGAGTTCTACATGAGTATCTTATCTAACACATGGAGGTGCATCCCGGAGTATCTAAAATTTTCCAAGGCATGAGAGAATGGTTTTGTTGACCTGAGGTGAATCATATAGTTGTAGAGTTTATGGAAAGGTGCCCAGTGTTTCCGTAGGTGAACGCTAAGCACTGTGTTCCCAGTGGTCTATTCCAGCCCATAAATGTTCACAAATGGATGTGGGATGATATGTTGAAGTAATTGTTCACATAATTACCTAGTTATCAGAGAGGATGTCATTATCTTTGGGTAATAGTGGATCATTTGATGAAATCAACGAAATTCATTGTGATCACGAAGTCGAGAACAGTGGATAATGTGGTGCGGCTGAATGGAGTTCCAATATCTATTATCTTGGATTGGGATACATGTTTTACATCCCATTTCTAGAGGGGAGTGTAGCATGAATTTTTCACTCATCTACCACTCCTCACTTCTTTCCACCCTCAAACGGATGAGTAGAAATAGAGGACTATCTATATGTTTGAGGTCATGTTATAGGTATGTGTTCTAGACATCATTGGGTATTTGGTGTAACATTTTACCTTGGTAAATATTTCATAAAATAATATCTATCACTCTTCCATTTGTGAGGATCTTTTATAAGCTCTAAATGAGAGGTCATGTGGTTCACCATGTTTGGGGATAAAGATGGAGAATTAGATATTCTTGTTCAGGATGTTGTTCAGAGTAGGACCGAGAAGGTGATACCTGTCATTGTGAGGATATATATGGAATAAGACCAATATAAGTCTTATTCCTATGATTGGGTGAGGAATTTGGAGTTTGATGACGGGGACCATGTTTTCTTCAAGGATTCACCTTGATGTAGGAATAAAAGGTTTGGCAGTGGAAAAAATATTTCTCCGTGGGTCATCAAACCTTTTGTGGTGTTTGGATGAGTCAGAAATGTGCCTTATCAGCTAGTGTTTCCACCATATCTAGAGAGGATCCATGATTTCTACTATATCTCTTAGCTCCATCAATATCTATATGATGAATCCAATGTCATTGACTGAGGAGATTTGGATATCAAGGACAATGCAAAATTCATGGAATGACTAGTAAGAATCCAGGATTGTGAATAGAAGCTACTTCACGGATGGACCATTCCTTGGGTATGTGTGATATGAAGGCACAGTGGAATCTAGGAGAGTACTTGGGAGAGGGAGGGATAGATAAGTGCCCAGTATATAGAGTTATTCTATTTTTTATGTTATTTACTTTTGTGATATGTTTTTTGATGTTATGCTTGAACTTTTTCATTATCAGATGAGTTGTTTCCCTATTATATAAATGTGTGTAAAATTTCCTCTCTATATGGAGGAAATGACCTGATCCCTAATCATGGAAAATTAATTTTGAAATGATTAAACCCATGTCGGTGAGTCTGTTCCACCCAAAGTGTATAGTATCTCGACATGACAGATGGATCTCCCTAATCCGTGTGTCTGGACAGTGTGACTTTCGATTTTTGTGTGTTTTTTTGGAGATGTGGGGATGTAGCGTTTGTAATATTATTTAGGATATAGATTTCAACTAGGTATCCATGGATGTTAGGGTTTTTACTGATGATTTCGAATAACACAATTATGGTTTGTTCCTAAGAGGCATCCTAAGGGTTTGGTTGTTCGCACCACTCATTTCTAAGTTTGGTTTAAAATTAATGGGGACGAGAATAGTTTTATAGGTATCTGGAATATTGATGTAATAATATAAAGGACATTTATTTGTGATAACCCTATGTTTGGGGTGTTATGGGGGCCATCAATGACTCATCCAGAGAGTTAACAAAAATTTAAATTGAACTATTGAAATTAGTGAGTCAAGGGTGTCAACATCAGGCAGTTAGGGAAATCAGCATAGGTGGGACAGGGGCATCAATATCGGTTATTCAGTGGATTTAGAATAAATGTTTTATCGGTTATTCAGTGGATTTATAATCAACGTTTCAGTGAGTTAGGGGAGTCAACATCAGTGAGTCAGGTGAACCATCATTAGTGAGTCAAGGGTGTCGGTGTTAGGGCGTCGGTACGAGGGAATTAGTAGCTCAACATCGATAGGTAGCATCAGTAGCATAGTGTCAGTAGGTTGCATAAATAGCTCAATTTTGGTAGGTCACATTGGGGGCTCAGGTTTGGTACATTTTTTTAGTCACAACCATCAGTGGAACACCATTATTCAAAAACCCAACAACGACTCATTTTAGGTTTTCAAATTTTTCCTAATATTTCCTACTTTGTCCCTCTTATGTCTTATTTGACATAAACTAAGTTAATATCATTGTTTTTTAATTTTTATTAGAATTTAGAAGGATATTAATTGTATCATTAATATCCCAATGCTCTGGGGAATTTTAGATACTCAAACGTCATGATCTTGACCACGATCCCACATTAATGCATTGGGAAATCGTTTATCCTTTAATATAGAATCCACCTCTTCAATGAATGGATCTCCTATTTTGAATGTTTTTTTCATTCCTGCTTGGTTTAACTAATATGTTCCTATATAGACAGGTCATGCAACTCTCATTGAGACCCCTTCTTCTTAGTTTTCTTGTAGTTTCCTACTACTCGTGTGATCCCTTATTTTTTTTTCTCAAAGAGGAGTTTTGGATGATATTATTCCATTACCTCTTGATGTTGATCGCATCATTTATTAGTTAACATTAATAATATTTTGATCTATGGTGGCTATAAAGACTTATGAAAATCATTGATGTTGGTTGTCTTTTAATGTGCATCAGTGACACTTTTAAACTATTGTTGTTTCCTTAGAAATAATTAGTGTAAATACTAATCTGACTAGTCACATATATCTTATTAATTAAAGTGGATACAATAGGATGAAAACCCTTATATGATAACCAATTTCTATTATAGTGTATTATATAACAGTTTCCCCAATATTAATATATCCTTTTTAAATAGTGTTGTTGTGTGTAGGGCTCGTTGGGTATTGTTGAATTTTGAGGGTTTTGTGCTGCCACTATTGAGAGAAATATTATTGGTATAGGGGTGGTAGGGGAGTTGGTTCTGTGAGAAGGGGGAGGTATATTTGTAAAGTGGGGTTGTGGTTTAAATCATTATAATTGTGGAATTTTTTTTGGTGTGGTACATGTGGTGTGTTAGAACATTAGGTTGAGAGAAAAATTGATTGTGGAATGGATTGGCTTGTAGGTAATGGTAATACCATTGTTTGTGATGTGGAAATCAATATACATTGGGCAGTGGGATGGAAATTTGGTTTTGGACTTGTTATAATGTGTGAATACATATATGATTTTTTTGGGTAGTGGGGATAAATCTTTGTGTTATGTCGTGACTTTATATAAATATGAGTTCCAAGTGTGGTGTTTTTGTGAAGTGGGGATTCTAGGTCCAGTTGTGAGAGGAGTATTTTCTGGTATAATATTGATGAATAATAGTTGTTAGTTGTGGAATGGGTGTTTAGGGAAAAAGGGGTTGGGTAATGGGACTGCAGGTTGGTTGTTATTAGTTGTATTTAGGAATCATTGTTAAAATACCAATGTTTTAGATTTATCTGTCTTCCCTTGAACAATGTTGGTTTTACTAATTACCGAGGTGAATTTTTTGTTGTGTGTTTAGTGAATCAACCTCTTTTCCATTAGAGGTGGTTGTAGAAGTTGTTCTTTATAGTTTCCCTGTTAGTGTTGGAATAAATAAATTTAAACCCCTTAACTAATGAATGGAATACAGTTTAAAGAAAAAGTGTTTGGGTGATGATTTGGATGTAGTTGTTTGTATAATTGTGCCTATATAGTTAGTAGAAAATGTGGTTTGTGTATGATGGTTGTTTTTTTTGGGACCCATAAAATGGGTAGACAGTTTTTCACTTATATATATAATGTTTTGTTTCTTATGATATATATGAAATCCACCCTTGTTGAGAAACTGGTGCCAAACACCACCATTTAATGGGGGAGGGTGTCATTCCCAACATCTTGGTGGGAGTATGGACCACTGGTTACTAACATTCATTCATACACTGTATTCTGTGTTATTACCACTCAAGCATATCTAGGTAGACTGTAATGGATTTAGGATTACCCTTTTCCAAGATCCTCTGGGATGGTTTCTTATGCATGAGGGGCCGATTTGTTTCTAAGATAGGATTGTTTTGCAAAGTTTCTTTGAGATTAGGCCAAGGTGTCTTTAGGAGAGAGGGTTGGTGGTTGTGTCCCATGTGTTTTTGGTTGTGTTTTGTGTGTGGCTTGATTCCTTGGTGTATATGGGCATGCTGTGGAAGAGGGTTTTGTTATGGAAGAATGGTATTTTCAAGCTGTTATCCATAAGGAAAGAATAATTAACCACTGGGAAAGTGGTGTGGGGTACCCAAATGTCGATTTTATTATACTAATACTTTTCCTGACTTTCATTATTTGGTGTTTTTGATGTGGTGAGGTGGGGTTTGATAGTATTCCATGGTAGGTTCTCCGAGGTTCTACTATTTTCTCACATAGTAATTAATATGTTCCCCCACTTGTAGATAGGTGGATTTAGTTATCCTACTAGGAAAACTTGTATACTAACCCTATGTCTGTAAATGTTTTTATATGTTACAATAACGAATTTGTAAACTATGATGGACATTACTAGCTCGGGCACCATGATAATTTTTCTGCTGCTACTTAGTCTTGTTCATTTTGTACTTTTTTATTAAATTGGTTGTACTTTGGTCGCAATTTATGTTTAAACCATGCATTGGTTGGATCTTGATTCTGTTATATATGTGTTTGGTGTTATTTAGCATGTTTACCATCTTATCTCTTAATCATGTTTTCATTAAATAGGGTAATTCCTTTAATTTTTAATAAGATTATATACCCTTGGTAATAGTTTACACCCTAGTGCTTATTAATGGAAGGAATCGAGAGATCATTATCCATCCTTTATATAGAATGATCAAGGGTGTGTCACTTTTATATCCCTTACCTCATCTTGAGGATGGAGGGTCATGATAGATCATAAAAAATAACAATACATTAAAATATTAATTTAATATATTTTTTATTTTTCATTGTAGACAAAGATTTTTCTACATAAAAATAGTAATATATTTTTATTTTCAATATCGAAGCACTAAAATTAAATTCTAATAGATCACATGATTCAAAAATAGAAATTAATATACTCCTCATAGTATTATAAATTAAGGAAAACTAAATATGGTTATCATAAGGTATGATAATTCAAAAAATTAATACACATTCACATGAATATACAAAAATAATGTTCAAATATAATCATTCTAGAAACAAATAATCATAAATCCCAAATTTGCTCAAACTTTTAGGATTATTTTCTTCCTAAATAGTCATTCATAATAAATAATATTTTATACCTAAAGGTGTATTATTCATAAACCGAATATAAAATTTACCAATATATCAAAAATTTCTTCTAAGTCATGAAAAAAATAATTTTATCCCCGAAATATTTTTGAAAAAATAAACAAATTATATATACATCCAACCATATAAGTAAAAATATTGTCATACTAATCCGAAATACATGTTTTACATTCCTTGAAATTGAACAAATAAGATGTGGGTTCAAGCCCCATAACTTTTTAGGTTGTGATGGGTTATTTATCAGATTATTTTTTTCATTTTCTAAAACTATTTAAAAAAATTATTATCACATTCAAAATTAATCGTGGTAATAAATATTGTAATAATTATGTTGATCATATTTAAAATTAACATTAGCCATAGATCATATTTTTTAGCTACTATGGTTTTCAATATAGCTCCTCAATTCACTCAATATCATATAATATTAATTCAATATAATGAAATCAACATCAAGAACATCCCAAATATTATATTTTCCCCAATCATGCGTTATCGATAAAATATTAATTTACCATAGAATCACATTTCTAGGTAATTAGTTTTATACACCATCATTTAAAAGATCATTAATGAAAAACTAATGTAAAACAATCCTTAAAAGTTTCGTGATTCATATATTCATAATGAAATTGAAAAAATTACTTTAGAAGTTTGGTTATCATTTTAAAAAACATAAAAATTTTCCCTTTCAATTATTTTCAGAAACATGTTCCCTTAGTAATTAATCAATGTATTAGATAATAGGTTAGAATAATGATTAATGTACCAAACATCTATAATATTTTCCATTAATGGTTCGTTAGATAAAAATTTATTTATTGGAATCTTATTAATTGTACACTTCTGTTTCTATTTGTAATTTAGTTATTAATTCCATAATTTTACACACACTAAATATCTTATAGTTCCTTTAAGAAATTTAGCATGGTTAGACATCCCACATTTTTTCATGAAATAAATTAAATGTAATTTTAATTATCAACATTAATAATTGATCTTCTATGAGGCGTCATCATTACTTTTTATGACGTGTTTTTAAATTATTTTTTTTTGAGTTGTTAATAATATTTGAGGAAATTCCATTTGTAATTTTAAGTATATTTTTTGATTCTATTCCTATTTGTGGAGGCATATCATTAGGGAAATCATCATATTATTCATCATATTGTCTATTCACATGATTTCGGAAATATCTAATCATTAACTTAAAATAATAAAATAAGAAATATGTGAATTCAATAACATACTATAGGTTAAACATATAAATCAAAACAGAATAAATAAAAATGATATGTATATCCTAAAATATGAGTCTCTAGGTCTGAATCAAGGATATTCATTGTAACATATCCTATTTTTTTTTATCCGAACAATTTTTAAAATTCTATTAAAATGGTTCATAAAGTGTTTTTAAATTTATAAAATATATCTATTAGTAGTGTCAATATTTTTTTCTAGAATATAAAATTATTATTTAATATGTAATTATTTCTTAAAATCCATTATTACCTTTTTTGTGTTATTAAACCACGGTAAAATCGTGCCAAATCCAATTCCACTTGTAGTATCAAGACATGAATGTATTTACATGGAACCCACTTGTTATATAATTAACCAAAATTATAGGAATTATATATATATATAATTATCCCTATATTTATCCTGAGAGTTATCCCTAAATTATTCTTGTCATAATCCACATAAATAATTAGAAATTGATCATAAATAATATATATTGATCCAATCCTTTAACACATATTATTAAATTATTTATAACAAAAAAATTTATTAATTACATCTTAAATATCATGAAAAATAATTACTTTGGAAGAATATGTTCATAATATATCAATGTGAGATAAGAAATACAAAAAATTTGATTTATTATAAATAATGATCTCTTAAATCCTTATATGATCAAGAACATCAGGGGATAACCTGGGAATTAAATTAAAAAAATGTGTTAGATTAGAAGACTATTAAGAGAATAAACATGAAAATGAAACATAACATTTCATTCAGGGTTATAGCAAGATATCAGAACTAGGAATGACCAATGGTAATCAAATGGGGTATTAACCTAATGAACATGGTATCATAATATTATGGAGTTATATGAAATTTTGGACAATGTATAATATTACATATACACGAGTCAAGTCAAACTACCAAGAAAATATCACATAGTGAAAAAAGTCCCATAATGGAATGGGTTTACTCCCTAATCCCATACATGAAACATCATGTGACAGAAAACATACCCAATGCATTACAACACTATCTGATCTCACCCATCATGAAATGTTCATGAATTATGTGTTCTATATAAATGAAATAAATCATAATATATAACATAATAATTACACATAGAAATAGAATGGGATGCATAATCTTTCTTCATTCTTAATAAGAGGACATTTAAAAATGAATGATTTTGACAAATGATTATATGATATGTGTTACACCTTCAATGTAAGGGAGAATAATAATGTAATATATGTGATTTAAATGTACCCATAATTTATAAGTAATCCATAATATCAAAGGTGGGTATTAGTGAGGAATATTCCATTAAAATATAACGTGTTTTATTTCTAGAAGAAAGTTCCCTTTTCACATTGAAATAACGTTTTCAAAGTCTAAATGTATCCATAATATTATAAATTTTTTTTAAATAAAAATGAAACATAAAAAGAAATTTTCAGTGAGATGAGTGGGAATGATGGGAGGTAATTCCATAAATACCGTATAATTTTTAAAATGAATTCCATTTAAGTTATTTTATTTAGATTAAAAAGTTTTTCATTAAAAAAAAACAAGAAAACTGCAATAAAAATATTTTAAAAAATTAAACAAGCTTTAAAATTTCTTTATTATTATTTTTTGGGTAATTCAAGAAATATTCATGAACATATATTGTGAAAATTTGAATACAGAATTTAATGATTTTTTAATGAAGAGGGAAAAATATTACCCTTTTCTTATATAAAATTTGTCATTAATTTGAAGCACCATGGAGTGGGATATGGTAATATTACATCATAATATTTTTACTAACAAGAGGATAATAAAATTAAATGGGTTTATTATAATATCATTAAACAATTTCCTAGAATATGAATTCAATAATATATAATACCTTTTAAAATGATATTAAAACATTAATTTGTATGACTTTGAAAACTTTTATGTATAAATAACATGAATTAGTTAATTAAATTTTATCATATGTGTAATTATGTATTAATTATTTTTTACATAATATTTAAAAAGAAATATCGTTCTATATTTAAAATAAAATATGTCTATAAATGAACATGTGCTTTACAGAATGATGTTTTTATAAGAAAACCTTTCCTCATGTTTATAATTTTTCATAAATATATTTTATCTTTTGTATAACCAAAATATATCAAATATGTTTTCCAGAAGAAAGTTTTCCAATTGAAATCTTTTATACCTAATCCAATTACATTATTTATTCTAAGGAATTTAAAAATTTATTAATTCATTATTTCAATGTAGGTTGTTTTGAGAATTATTAGTTCATAATTTTAAAATGGAATTAATGCATTGATTGTGGTAAAATAATTAATTGTAACACAATATTACCAATAATAATAAAATAGTTATTATAGTTTTTACAACAATTATAATATTATAAATAACAAATTTTTATGGGGTTTTAAATTGGTATATGTTAAAATCATTGAGACAGGAGTCTATAAATACACATGTGTAATGATTCCAAAATTTAATGATCATGATGGAAAAATGTTAAGTGTTATTTTCAATTACTAAAATGATAATAATATATGAAATATCATTTATTTATTTAAATATACTTTCTTATACCATCCATGTGATGTTGTAAAAAAATCACATTGCTTCACTTGGTAGTAGTTCACTGTAAAAATGAAAAATGTTATAATAATTCCATGGATTCTATGCTCAATTAATAGATGAAAAAATAAATAATTATTAATTTGAAATGAATATAATATAATATTATAACATAAATCATCATAAATATTAATGGGATGCCAGGAGTGAAAATGAGTGACCATGGTTTATGCGATGGTAGTCTTCCATAGACACGAATGATGGTTTCATTTCCCATTTTATAGAAGTTATATTGTATTTGGTTTATCATATTAACATTAAAAAATAGTATTATATGGAATATTACATCATAAAAATATCCTCATGTTTGATTAATATTCAAGTGAGGTGGAAGATTAAAAAAATTTACATTTAAGAACAATACCCCTTCTTCTGACCACCTATATTAGATTATACCTAATACCTCCCTAGATTCGATTTATAATGATTAAAAGAACTATAGAACATGGGTATGTAATTAATTAATTTATTTTGGTATGTATTGACCAAACCAACATGATTTATTGATTTAAATAATAGATTAAGGGGGAGGGGGCTTCCCTTTTATTAGTGGGGGAGGGCACACTTGGATACTTTTTTTAAATAATTATTTCAACATTTTACACATCCAAAAGGATCAAAAATGGATTATTGTCATTCATTATATGATAAATAGTCTAAATATTGATATAAAATAGATTTTGGATAATTTGTAATGTCATTTTAACAATAATCATTTTTTCTTTACCAATGGTTTTTCTTTGTTTAACCGTAAATATATTAATTAGATTTTACTAATTATTATGATTAAAAAATAAGTTTTATTTATTATATGATATTAATAAAAATTATTCCAACTATATAATCCATTTATTAAAACTAAATTTTAAAAAGTGGTAGAATTTATTTTTTAATTGATCATATTGACGTGATAAAAATCGTTTTTCAATGAATAAGTTTTCATAAGTATAAAAAAAATTATATCAAAATTCAATATGAAAATTTTTCTAATGACATAAATTAGATAAATAATGACTTATTTGAAATATTATTAATTGTAATTTTTTTTAAAATATATTATTAATTAATTGATTTTCAAAAAAAAGGCAATTTTTAATAAAATCAATTATTTTTCATTATTAATTAAAAAGAAATTTTTTAGACAAATTCCTAAAATCTTTCTTTAAATTATTTTTATCTTCTAATTCCAATTTTTATTCATTTATTAATTTTTTTATAATTTATAGAATTTAATTATACCCTTTTAAAAAAAATAATAAAATATAATTTTTTGAGAAAATGATATCTTTTGGCGTATAAAGAATACACTAAATGGTATACAATAATTTATTCATAAATATTTATTATCATATATACTTAATTTCAATATTTATTTTATTCTTATTCAAGTCACAAATATAATGAATGGGTTATAAATGTCATGTTTAAATAATAATATTTTAATAGTGTATAACTTTTTACTTATAAATTTTGTTGGGAATAATATTTTCATTCAAAAATTGTGTTGTTTTAAAATGTCAGAGCATTTCAATTTTTCAACTAATAATTAGAGTCAATTTTAAAATAGTGTATCCATCATTATCTTGAATAAATACATCTGGTTACTTAGTACATACTTTCATATACTGATCAATGATAAAAAACAATGAATTAATATACATCTTTAAAAATCATATACTTTATTTTGGTTGAAATTCAAGAAAAATTATTAATGTTTCAACAATGGTATTTAGTTAAAATGGACCCTAAATTTATATATTATATATCTATGAATAAACATTATAAATCATACATGATTTATTCCCAAAACCTTCTCCTTTGTCGTAGATCATGTTATTAATGTTATATTTTTCATGAATTATGTCATAATATTTTCATCATGGAAGATTATTCCATTCCATAATTTTCATAATCCATCCTATTTCCATTCACCTTGTATTTTTCTACACGTCATAAATTTTTTATTCTTTAATACATTTCAACTCAATTTTTTTAAAACATATATTTTTCCAAAAAATTATCACATATATATATATTACATATTATTATATGAAATATAATTGTAGAACATTGTGATCAATTCCAAACAATAATGCGATGGTGTTTTTCAAAACATGGATAGAAACTAGTAGTTAATAATAGATCTAATGTATCATAAACTTATTTCATCACATCAATAAACATTCATAGACACATTATACATAACGACGTGCATTATATACAAGGAAAAAATAAAACATAATAAAGGGTGATAAAAAATACATAGTTTGTGTTAGATATGGAGATATCAACAATCCTTTAAAAAAATATATAACAATGGGTTTGATAACAAGATATTATACTTTTATATTCATGCCCAATTATTATTTTATCAAAAAAATGAGGTAGGGAATAATTCATTTATGTTTAAAATAAATTAATCACAAAGGGATCAATGAACACTATCCATGTGAATGTAACACATGCAAAATATCAGATCATTAAAGAGAGGCATAATGATAGGCATAAATAATAATCATATAAACATTATTTCAAGTATAAAAAAATTCATAACATATCAGTCAGGGGATAACAAAAAATATACCTTATTTGGGGCTGGGATAACCACCCATTGACCCCCTTTCATGCTTGTGATAACCGCCTTTATACCCTATTTCACACTTTGGAAACCCTCACTGCACACCCCTTCAGGATCTCTATAAACTGCAGTGTACCCATTGATAACAAAAAAATTATTCAATAGAAATTACATTATTAGGATATATAATTTTTTTCCACTTTTAATGTAATCATAAATCATGTTATATATATGCCACAAAATCAAAGAAATGTCCATCATAACATCACATGTGTGAAAGAATAAGTGGATTGTTGATATTGAATTTTTATAACTGTAAAATATATATAATGAATAAAAATGGTATAATTTTAGTATATCCTCATTAATACCTCAAAAAATAAAACTATGTTATCTATAATTAAACATTACTGTTATGTATTTGTGAAATATTTGAATAGGAAAACCCATTTTTATATTTTAAATCAGATATTAAAAAATTAAAAAATATAAAAAATATTAAGGAAATAAATTAATTATAAAATATCATTGTAATCAAGTAATGAAAAATTAAAAACAATAAATGTTCATAACCATAGAAAATTCCACTCACTTCGTGTCTATTAAAATAATAAATCCATTTCATATTTTTTGTAACAGTATAAATTACTTCATTCATAAAATGACAATAAGAATATTTTTCATCTATTTTTTAAAAGTAAATAATGGTTAAAAATAAATAAAAAATATGGGAGGAACGTTTTAAGAAGAAATTGAAAATATTTTTTGAACACCTAGATAATGGAGAAAATTATTTTCAACTAAATATATAAATAAAGCCGGTTTTCCTTGAACAAATTTCCTACTGTACATTGATCAATGAAGGTGAGGAAAATGAATAAAAACATTTATTCTCTAGAAATTTCAAAAGGATAATAAAAATCACTAGATTATTGTGAGATATATCATCAAATATACACATCAAAACATAGTCATAAATAATCTTGATAAATAATGTGATTGTAACATAAATACCTTAATTCCTTCATAAAATTTGGATCATAATCCCCCTAAATGAATATGTTAAAATGAATCCTAAAATAGAATTATCCAAATGATATTCATTATTTAACATTTAAACATTTCTATTTATATATGTAAAAGTGATTGATAAGATCATAACATAGCATATACCTGAAAGAAGATAATTTGAGAAGATAATCATTTATGTCATGTTTTGATTGAATTAAAATAATTTAAACCACATGTATAATGGATTATAATTTATTTAAATTATATAACATCAAAATTTTCATAATTATAATATCATATTAGATCCAATTATAAAATATAAGGAAATATTTAATAATAATTCCATATTAAAATCATTATTTTTATGTGTTAGCAATTTTTTTTCATAGGAATTTCATTCTGGTAGTTTCAAGCCTTGTACTATGATAAAATTTAAATAATATACATATTTTTTATAATTATATAAATATCATATAAATTCATTATTAAATTATTTATTGTAATTCATAAATTATAGTGTTGTAAAAAACAATTACACCATCCATGAAGAGTGTTGGGAATACATATGTATGAACATTATTTTCACTTTTTGATAGATTCAATTGATGAAATACAAATAATAATTCACCTATAAATATTCATTATAATATAATATATAACTTATATATTCATTTAATATAACCTAATTACTATAAATTAAAATTATAAATGATAAAAAGTTTATATAACTGAATGGAGGTGACAGTTAATATTTACACATAAGAGACATTTTCATTATCAATCAGATGGGAATATAAGAAGGTAGAAATGATAATATAATTAAATTTGAAGAAATATTTAATAAAAATAATAGTTATTAATTATTTCTATTTTACATAACCATCTAAATAAAATTCTATGGAAAAACGAATTTCACCACTATGTGGAAATAGAAAGTCGTACATACACATGACCAATGTTTTCACTTTTCATATGATAAAAGAACGATAGACTGTAAATGAAATATAAAATAATTACATTTATGTATATTTATGATACCGTAATTATTAATTTATTTTGGTTACAATCTATATAGAGGATCTAAAATAATGAAATTTCTATTAGTTTGTAATAATGATCACCTATTCTTTTTCATACTTCCTTTTTATCCATTCGTAAGCATGGTTAGAGTTTTTATTTTGGAAGGAAAATAAATCTTATTCATATATAGGAAAATTTAAAATATTATATCATTGAAATTTTTACCTATATTACTCAGAGGGTGATAGAAAGATAGGAGAATAGGTTATATTTTATAAGTGAGGGGAGTGGCATGCTTGAAATTACGTAAAGTGTTAAATTAATATAAATAAATTTTTATGATAATGAGGTTAAAATTTTAAATATTTTTTTGATATGGTGAGAATGAGTTAAAAATGACTTTAAATAAAATGTGGAAATGTTTATTTTATTTTTTCACCCATATATCATTAATTTAACCATAATTACCCCATTTGAAAATTACCATAATATTAATGGTTTTCAAACTATAATGGTCATGAATTCTACCATAAATAGTAATGATACCCATAAATGATAAATTATAGATATTTTAAAAGTTATCTAACTATATTTTATGAATAAATTATTTTTTTAATTAAAATAAATTAATAAAATAATATTTTACAAAAATATTCATTAATTTCATTTTTAGAAATACATGAAATGTTATATTGTAATATTTGTATAACTCTTGAAAAATGGATCGTAAATATTTTATATTAGATGATATGTAAGTTAATTCCTAGCAGTTGCAATAGTGATAGTGAACATAACTAACAAAAATATGATTATACATGTTTTTAAAATGTTTTTACATTTATTCAATAAAAATTAGAGTCTTAAATGGGAATTAATCTAATTTTAATAACAAATAATATAATGTAATTTAAAAGGTTGATTTAAAACCTTTTAATGGTGGACCATATTTAAATATTGTTTTTGTAACTTTTATATGTTTTATTTGACAAAATTAAATTTTTAATTAGAATTAAGAAATTTAAATTTACTTTGGGAAAATTTTGGGATTTTTCTAGTAAAATTCATTTTTAATGAATAAAGAAAAATATTGTATTTTAATTCAAAATTTTGTTATAACATAATGTATTTATATGGATAGATTATATTTTTAATTGTATTTAATGTGTAATTAGATTATATTTTTACTATTTAATCCAATTTTGGTCATTTTAAGTAGTTTTACTTTGAAATTGGACATAAACAAGTGTCAATCCTTTGATAGTTATTATTTTTTAAAAAACACGTTTTTTGTTTTAACAAAGAGAATTAGTATTAAATTAATTAATGAAACTTATGTTATTTAAATTTGGTAAAATAGAAATAATTTTTGAATTCATAATATCTAGTATATCTTATGCTGAATTTTAGGTATTTTTCTGAAAAACATCAATTTTTGATGAATAGTGAAAACACTGAGTAGAAGATAAAAAGTTAACTTTTTTCATTTAAATGATATTTTACCACCTCTGCGAATTGAATATCAAAATTACAACATAAATTGTTGTTATTAGTATATAAACTCTTATTCAATATGTTGAAAATAATTTTTGGTTAATGGTATCTTTTGACTATTATTTATTGTGGTTAAAGGTTAAGGGTAATTCAAGGTAAAAACAATATTATATTAACATTAAATTACCATAAAACCTATCCTAAACTTATTGTATGTGTAATGGTCAACCAATAAAATACATGGGTGAGAATTTTAGCCTTTTAATTCCACATGGGTAAGATAATGATAATAATAACATTAAATTTAATTTAAAAATAAAGATATCATAAACATGTATTATTTTTCTAAATTTTTTTTAATGTGGGATAAAATTGATATATTTGACTATAAATATTCATTAGACAGATAAAATTCTTTACTTCATCATGGTTTTTTAATTATAATTTTTATACATCATATATATAAAATTATTTATGACACAATAATGATGCATCGTTTACCTCATTAAGGAATGATTTAAGTATATAAGATTTTAAAGAAAAAACTGATATCCAAAACCTGTCCAATTGTTATTGGATGATTTTATATCTAAAAAAAGTCATATTATATTCTACTTTAACAATTTTTTGGACTTTATAAACCGAAAATAATTATATAATAAAATAATATTTTCAAGCTTTCCTAAAGATCCCCTACTCCCACTTATAAAAAACCCTAACCTCTAACCAATTAACCACAAATATTAAGCCCCATGGGTTGTCCAACCTCTACAAAATTAATCTCTTAATATACCTCTATTAAGACTATAAGCCTTAGAGTAGGTATAAGGAACTTTAAGAAATCCATTTAGTTCAAACCAAAAGGAGTTACTAGATTTAAAGGGAACATCTTATCATAAGTTCATTTCTTTTTATTTTACTTCCACAACCCCATAAACTCTATTTATTCAATTATTTTATAAAAACACTAGTATTTTAATTATACTAGGTAGTTTTTATGATAATTATTTTGACTAAACATACCCACACCTCTGTCTAATGTGTAAAGATCATATTGTTTCTGGGGATGGTGAACTAACACCTTAGGAAATGATGATTGTTGAATTATCTCCTACCACCACTAATGGTTGCCATTATGATTTCACTGTATTTATATACGATATATTTTATGTTTATTTATTCTCTATGATTCTGTATTTTTCATTTATATCATACCTTTATATATTACATAATAGGTAAACCTGATAATTTCATTTAAGGAAGTGCAGGCTACCGCCATCTCAAAGTGATATGAATCATTCATGCCAAACATGGAACATATAAATGATGAAGTTACTGAAATTATATATGATATTTTATGGGAATTATAATATACCTATGTATAATTAATTTTTTATTCCATTAAATATGAAATATAAATGAAATTAGTGTTTATCTGTACGTATGACATACCGTCTCCATAAACGGTGCATTTCATTTCTTATCTCCAAGTGTTATGTTTTATTATAAATAAATAAATATATATATATATATACTGTATATATATATGATATATAGGATATCTAAATCATGAATATCATTCTAGAGATAATGGAATTTTTACCACATGAATAACTTGTAATTATAAGAAGTTTATTTTTTACTCAAGCACCAAATATCAACAAAACGTCTGTTATTATCTTAAATAAATACATAATGATTATAAAAAAGTGATGTAAAAATAATAATAAAATTGAAAATGGTTCATAAGAAATTCTTAAATAACTTTAGTTTATTATTCAGGAGATTAATGAACGAACATGTCAATTCGGACACGAGGTAAGAGACTTCGTCTCAATCTCCATTCATTGAGGCATATTTTGTTTCATACACGACTTTATTTTATACAGTGTATAAAAACCATTGACATTTTATTTAATTTAATGGTAATAATTTTCTTCTAAGAGTTTTACTAAATGATAAAAAGAGAATGTTTGTTTTAACATAACCAGGGACAACAACCTTTTCTGTCGTCGCGAGCATAATTTGATCTATTGTATCCTTAACAAGCCGTAATGTTTTTGAATGGAATATAAATACCACATACCCTTTTATGTATTTTGGTATTTAAAATGGTTTCGATAATGGATTTGATATGTCAATATATTTAAATGATATAATATGATTGAAATGTGGAAGTGTTATCTTTCCATTATGTTTATTTTATATATTGTGAATATGTAATGGTTTGTGGGAATTGTTTACATATACAGATGGTTCCGTGATAATCGTAGTGCGAGTGATCTCGAGATAGAACTCTAATGCATTGGGTAACATGAAAGAAGAATATGTGTATGTTTCATATAATAGATTTAAGTAATGTACTGTGATGGGTATTCCAAATGTAACACCCTACGTGGCTGTGAAAGCTACAACATAAGTATGTTATTTATTCCACAAGTTAGATTTATGATTTATGATTTCTATATCTTATTTATAAATCATATGATTTTTTGAGGTATGTTATTGAGTTTATGTTTTTATGGACTAATATTTTTTTCTTTATTTTATAACCCTTACTGAGGTTTTTATGCTCATCCCAAGTTTTGAAATGTTTTTTTCACATGAATTAAAGATAAATAGGGTCAAATATGGGATCAAGGAAAATTCATGTTGTCTATAACATCGAACAAGACAAGTCTCTTTTTTTCAAGAGTTTTTATTTTATGAAAAATTTTGAAACTGATTAGTAGTGTATACTTTGTAATTTCTTAGATGTAATGTAATTTTAATGTCCTAATTATCTAAAACTCTAAACATGAAATGATCCTCAATGTGAATTATCCATTTAATTCACGATTACGTAATGTTTTACAGCTAGGTCTATATAGTTGGTATCAAAGGTCGGATTAGAAAACTTTAGAATTTAGGATATTGTTAAATTAATATCCATACATTATTTTTAATTTATTTTAATATTGAAATTATATAGCATTTATTGATTTCCGTGATGCTTCACCTATAATATTTTTGTATTCAGAATGGGTTTCCATAGAGGAAACATGGCACCTATAATGGGATGAGATCAAGTGGAAGGAAACCTTCCAGATCAGCAACCAGAGATGGTCTGAAGTAGAACTGAAGAGTTTATTGTAGTGATGACACTATTGAATCAGTCTATAAATGTTGAGTTTGTTATCTATATTTATGCTTCATTGAAAAGACTTGGATGTGTTTTTATGGAGATTGATAAGATAGTTTCTTATGATTCAAGTCTATTGAAACCTCATGAGGTAAATTACCATACACATGATTTGGAATTAATTATTGTTGTTTTTTGCTTTATATGTTTGGAGGGATCATTTTTATGGAGGTAAATGTAAAATATATACTAACCACAACAGTTTGAAGTATATATTCACTCAAGAATGAATTAAAGATGAGACGAAGGAGATGGTATGAATTAATGAACAATTATGAATGCACAAGTCATTACCATCCAAGAAAGGAAAATAATGTGGATGGTGCATTGATTCGAAAAAGTAATGCTTCATTAAGAATGATATCTTTGGAACGAGATCCTTCAGAATTTGATTTGATGAACTTTTTTATAGATGTTTTTAGTGAAGGTAATTCTTCTACTTTATTTTAGGTGTCAGCAAAATCATATCTCTCTGATAGAATTAAGCAAGCACAGAAGGAAGACAATGAGTTACAGAAAAAGGTAGAGTACTTACAGAAGGGTAATTTTTATGATTTTAACATTCATACTGATTGTGTTTTGAGGTTTAGGAAGAGATTATTTGTGACTGGTGATTCATAGTTAAAGAATGCCTTGTTTTTTGAAGCACATAGTTCTCCGTTTTCAGTTCATCCTGGCATTAATAAGGTGTAAATAGATCATCCAGAGTATTGCTGGTTGAATGGAATGAAAAGAAATATAGCTAACTTCATTATGAAGTGTTTGACTTGTCAATATATTAAGGAATAGTTGTAGTTACCAAAAGGTATTCTTTAGACTTTACCAATTCCAGAGTAGAGATGGGAAAATATATCTATGGAAATCATTTTGGGATTACAAAATACATCTTGAGGTAACAATGCAATCAATGTTATTGTAGATCAGTTGACTAAATCTACTCATTTCCATCCTATTCGAGATACTTTTTATGTAGATAAACTTTCTCAATTTAATTGTAAAGAGACAGTAAGGTTTCATGGAGTTCCCATCTCCATTGTATCTAATCATTTTCCAAGGTTTACTTATAACTTATGGAAATACCTTAAGAAGTCATTGCGTACTGAATTAAATTTTAGTAAATCTTTTCACCCTCAATTAGATGGCTTGTTAGAATGAATAATTCAGATCATATAGAATATTCTACATTCTTTTTCACTAGATTACATGGGAATTTGGGACCAACATATATCATTTGATTAATTTTTATAGAATAACAGTTTTTATTCCAATATAAAAATGGCTCCATTTGAGGTATTATATGGAAAGCGGTGTCAAACTCCATATTTTTTGGATGAAGTAGGTGAAAATAAACTTATGGGACAAAAATTTGTAGAATATATGGTAGTAAATGTTCAGTTGATTTATAAGAACATGAGAACATCACAGAGTAGGCTGAAAAGATATGTGGATAACTAGAGGAAGGATCTTTCTTTTGAGGTAGGTGATCACGCCCTTCTCAATGTTTCTCCATGAAAAAGTGTGATGTGTTTTGGTAAGATGGAAAAGTTGAGTTTGAGGTTCATTAGACCCTATAAAATCCTTGAAAAAGTTTGATCATTTGCCTATATAGTGGAATTACCTCTTTGTTTATCTGAGGTATACAATGGTTTTCAAGTTTCAATGTTGAGAAAGTATATGGCGGATCCATTTAATGTTTTGAGTATAATAGTAGTTCATTTAAAAGAGAATCTTTTAGATGAGGAAGAACAAGTCCATATTCATGACCGAAGAGAGAAAGTGTTGGAGAATTAGGTAATTTATCTGGTAAAGGTTTTTTGGAGAAACCATATGGTTCAAAAGGAATCGTGGGAATCTGAAAATGTTATGAGGGATAAATACCTCCACTTATTTGAAAAGTGAATAAAATTGTAAGGGTACAATTTCCAAAATGGGGAAGAATGTAACATCCCAGGTAAATAAGGAATATGAAAATTTCATATTTATTAATATTTGTTATTTAAATATTTATTTTAATTTTAAATGGATGCTATGTTCGATAGCATACCTGATATTCAACATCGAGATTCATTGAAATCATACGCTGCACACAACGTTGGGTCATAATGAAAAATAATATTATAATATTTTATTAAATGGTAGTTAACACCTATCCATTTTAACAGAGAGAATGAATAGAACTAACTAAAATATGATTAAACATGTTTGTAAAATGATTTTATATTTATCCAATAAAATTTATAGGCATTAAATTTGAATTAATCTAATTTTAAGCATAAATACTCTAATATTATTTAAAAGGTCGATATACCACCTTTTAATGGAGAACCCTCATTTAAAATAGTTTGTTACACTTTTATATTTTCTATCTAAAAAAATAAAATTATTCTTTAGAATCAGGACATCAAATATTACTTCTGGTAATTTTTTTTTATTTTTTTGTTTAAATCCATTTTTTTAATGAATAAGAAAAAATACTGTATTTTAATTCAACATTGCCTTTAAATCTAATTTATTTATATGGATATATTATCCTTTAAATTGGTCTTAAATTTTAATTAGATTATATTTTTACCATTTAATCTAATTTTGGTCATTGGAAGTAATTTAACATTAAATTGGACATAAAAAAGTGTCAATCTTTTGATAGCTATTATTTCATTAAAACTCACTTTTTTGTTTTGACAATGGGAATTAATTTTAAATTAATTAATGGAACTTCAATGTTTTGAATTTTGTAAAATATAAATCATTTTTGAATTTGGAGTATGAAATATAACTTATGCTGAATTTTTGGTATTTTTCTGAAAGCAACTATTTTTGATGAATAGTGAAAACACTAAGTAGTAGTTAAAAAGTTGGGTTTTTCATTTAAATGAAAATTTACCTCTTCTATGAATTTAAATTTGAAAATCCTACATATATTGTTATTATTATTAAATAAAATGTGGTTTAATAAGATGACACTAATTTTTTGTGAATAGTAACATTTGACTATCATTTACCGTGGTTGAAGGTAAATAGGGTAATTCATGTAAAAACAATATTATAATAATATAAAATTACACTAACACTTATCCTAAACTTATTGTATGAGTAATTTATGACAAATAAAATCCATTGGTGAGACATTTGTCTTTTGAAATCCACTTGGGTAAGACAATTATATTGATATATTTTTATTTAAAGTAAATATAAATATATCATAAACAAGTATTGTTTTGATAAAAAAATTTTAATGTGGGGATATATAATTGATATATTTGACAATAAATATTAATTAGAAAGATAAAATTATTCCATTCATATTATTATTTTATTTAAAATTTTCAGACATCAAATAAATAAAATTCTTTATGACACAATAATGTAGCAACGTTTACCTCAATATTGAATTATTTAAATAAATAAGATTATAGAGATAAAAAAAATATCCAAAACCTTTCCAATTATAATTGAATGATTTTATTTCGAACAATAGTAATCTTATCTTTAAATTTAATATGTTTTGGACCTTTAGAGACCTAAAATAATTATACAATAAAATAATATTTTCAATCTTTCAAAAAGAGCCCCTTCCCCCTTATAAAAAACCCTCACCTCCAACCCATTACCCACAACTCTCAAGACCCTTATCTCGTCCATCCTTTACCCAATTAAGCTCTCAAGATAACACTATTCCCCCCAGATGCCTTACCATAGGTAGAAGGCACTTTAAGAAGTTCTTTTGGTTCAAACCAAAGGGAGTTACGTGATTTAAAGGTAATGTCTTCTCTTAAGTTATTTTCTTTTATTTTAATTCTACAACCCCCTAAAATATATGTATTTATTTATTTTATAACAAAAAAAGTATTTTAAATATACTAGGTTTTTTTAGAGATGTATTCAAACTACACCAACACACACCATTTTCTAATGGGCAAAGAACACATTATTTCTGTGGATGGTGAACCAACGCCTCACAAAACAATGATTGTTCAATTATCTCCTACCACCTCTTATGGTGGCCATTATGATGGAACTATATTTATATATTATATATGTAATGATTATTCCTTCTCTATTCTTCTATATTATACATTTATATCATACATTTATTATTTCCATAATGGGTAATGGTGATAATTTCATTTGAGGAAGTGCCGACTACAGCCCCCTCAAAGTGACATGACTCGTTCATGCCATATGTGGAATGAATAAAGGATGGAGTTACCGAAATTGCATATTATATTATTGTGGAATTGTAATATACCTATATATCATTAACTTTTCATTCCATTAAATACGAAATAAAAATGAATGTAGCGTTCAAGCGTACGTACGACTGACAGTCTCCATGAATAGTGCAGTTCATTTCATATCCTCAAATGTTGTGTAATATTTTAAATACATATATATACCATATATATATGATATATATGATATATAAATCATGAATATCATTCTGGGGAAAATTTATTTTTGACCACATTAATAACTTGTAATTATAAGAAGTTCATTTTTGATTCAAGTACCAAATATCGAGAAAATGAACGTCACTAACATAAATGACTACATAATGTATATAACAAGTTAATAAATGATATAAAAAGATAAATAAACATGAAAAATGTTTTTAAGAAATAATAAATTAACTCTAATTTATTATTCAGGATATTAAAGAATGAACTTGGAAACATAGACATGAGGTATGGGACTTCGTCTAAATATCCTTTCATTGTGGAATATTTTTTAATAAAAAATTTCCTTTATATGATGTATAAAAAAACTTAAAAATTCATTTCATTGATTGGGAATATTTTTCTATGAGGCGTCTAACTACATGACAAAAATATAATGTTTGTTTTAATGTAAGTGGTGACAATGACTTTTCTGCCTTTGTGAGTATTATTTGGTCTTTGACTTACTTAACAAGTCATAATGTTTTTGAAAGGAAAATAAATACCTTTAAAACATTTACATATTTTGGTATTAAAAATGGTTTCGATAATAGATTTGTTATGTCAACATACTTAAATGATATATTGTGATTGAAATGGGGAACTGTTATTATTCCTTTATGTTTCTTTTATTTATTGTGAATATGTTATGGTTCTTGGGAATTGTTTACGTATACAGGTGGTTCCATGATAAACCTATGTAAGGTGAGCTTGATATAGCTCTCTAATGCATTGGGTAATGTGATAGAGGTAAACGTGAATGTTTCTCCTAAGAAATTTTGGGTATATAGTGTGATGGGTATTCCAAATGTAACTCCCTACGTGGCTGTGAAAGCTATAACCTAAGTATGTTATGGATTCCAAAAGTTACCTTTATGATTTGTGATTACTAAATGTTATTAATAAATCTTTTAATTTTATGAGGTATTTTAAAAATCATATGTTTTGATAGACTAATGTTATCTTTCTTTATATTATAACCATTACTAGGATTTTTTATGCTCATCCCATGTTTTGAAATGATTTTTTTCATAGGACATAATATATGAATAGGGTCAAGGATAGGATCAAGGAAAATTCATGCTGTCTAAAACATGGAACTAGACATGACTCTTTTTTTCAAGATTTTTTATTTTATGAAAAAAATGGAAACTGAGTAGAAGTGTCTAAATTTTAAATTATGAGATTTAATGTAATAGTAATGGCCTAACCCTCTAAAACTCAAAACCTGAAAGCATCCTTAATGTGAATTATCCATTTAGTTCATGATTATGTAATATTTTAAGGCTGGGCCCTTATATTTATGATCTCTTGACAACATTAAATATTGGTAAGTTAGATTAATAATATGATAAATAAAAATATAGATCAAATAGAATATTTTTTTTAAATATTATATTATTATAAATTTGGAAATAACAATAAGATGTCATAAATATATGTTAAGGATAATGTGGTTAAATGAAGTAATTTAGGGAATGTTTCCTACTTTTAATTGTATTTTGGTTGATTCATTGATTACTATTGTGAATATGATTATATTTATCTATCTATCATTTTATTAATTTTTTGAGTACTTCATTTTCATGTTTGTGATGATTTTATTTTCTGATATATTTTATGATGTATTGATGGAACCATGTGTCATTAATATTGTGTGTAAATGGGTTATTAAGGTATGGATGATTGTTTTTCATTGGAGGAGGTTATGGAGATGATGTAATGGTTATGTAGTAGATACAGATGGTATATGATATATGGTTGAGCTGATAAAAATGTGGTTTGTAATATTATAGTTTGTGTCACAATCTTCTTGATATTTTAGTTATTTTTTCCCACCGATTCGCAACTAGTTTGGATCATATGATCCTTAAGTAGAGAGGGAATATCAGTGAAAAAATATTCCTATGTCACTGGTTGTTTAATATATTATTTTGTTAATTTTTGTTGATATTAACTAAGTATGATGGTTGTAGAGAAGGTGCAAAGAAATATAGTATTTCAAGATTTTATGTATACCACATGATTATATTATTTTGGGGTGTGGATATTTATTAGATATGGAAAATTATATGAAATATTTATTACATGTGTTGCTAATGTGAAGTGAGTATAGTGATTATTACTGATTATGGTCCATTATCCATACTATTATTTATAGCTTTCTAATACATAGTGATTTTCAGATATTTATTCTGAGACATTGATTCACGTGATTTTTTATAGACTTAAAATAATATACTACTGCAAAATAAATAGTTTTAAAAACTCTACAATGTTTCTTAAGACAATTTATATTATAGTAAAAATTAAAATGGTATGGTTTTTTATCAGGAATCTGAGGTAGGGCTTATGAGATAGAGTGGATATCATTTGCATGGTTTAACATTTCCCATGTATTTTTATATTATATTATATACATCCATAGCTTGGATTGAATTTGGTAGCCTTTATATTTATTTTAAAATTGGTTAATTTGTTGGATCATTTGACATTTCTTTATTCCATTTAGAAGGTTAATGCTTCCCGTACATGTGACATATAACCTCACTTCTAGTCCTCGACCTATGGTCTATTGGAGGTGGCCCAAAGGGTTCATTTATATCTACACTAATAGACCTATTGGGGTATTATTGTGGGGGAGGGGGTGTTTTTGGATAGAATATTATCAATACATATGGATATAGATAGGATACAATTTAGGCTTAGGTGTAAGTGAGGATTTTAGGGGTCATGTAAGTAAACAATGTTGTTTCAACCAAATATGGGTTTTTTATAATATAACAAAAAACATATGAGTATTTAGGTCCCATTGTGATCTAATTTATGGAATTAGATGGTGTACTATACTGATTTAAATAGATATTCACTGATTTTAGGGTAGGAATATGAAAAGAAAGAATGCATTATTATCATTGATTTCATTCTAAGATATGTTTTCTATTTGTGTGTTTATTTATTCTAAATTGTGCTAATGTTTATGCACCCAATTAATCATTCTATGAGCCCTCTTATTTTTTTTAAAAAAAAACTAATTTTAAATATTCATGATTATAAATTTATAAGATGATTGGATTATTATTTTTACAATCATGACATGTTTAGTTGCATCGTGAAGTAAAATGCATGTCAATGAAATAGTAATGTCATGCTATGGATTTTTAATTATATATTAATTATGTTTTTATGGAATTATCAATATGAAATTAATATCTCATTTTTTATTTTCAATATAATATAAAAATTCAATTTTTTTTGGAAATATATATTGAAATACAGTTCATTAAGGTATTTGTTTTTCAGGTTTTAGACATAATATTGTTAATTTGAAATTTAATTTTTGTTGTTATTAGAAATATTAATTTTTATTTTTAGTATAATTAAAAAAAATTATTGAACATTAATTTATTAATAATATTTCATGGGATTTCAAATTATTGAGAAATGATTTAATTAGTTGTAGAATGTATTCCTACAATGTTATATTATGAGAATAAATTAACAATTCTTAGTTAAATTGTAATGTATATAGGTGAATTATGTTGGATAATATGTAAAACATTCATATTATTAGTAAAACCACGAAGAATTTATTTTATCTCAGAACACTAAAAATACTGATATGTGGAAGTGTTCTAGATATCATTTAAATTTGGATATAAAAATTTAATAATCCTATTATTTTTAAATTACATGTTGGATATAAAGATTTTTTTTGTAATTCTATAGTATGACTGTGATTTATATAAAGATGTTATTAGTATTTATATAAAGCTTTCACTATTCATTCCCTTAAACATGCAATCATGAATAATCCATGAATTATGAAATTTAAATAATAAATAAATATCTGAGTATTGTATCGTATGAATATCATTAGTAACCTATTTGTTTTTGTAATAATGATGTTATTAAACATATTATTCATCCTTGGATGGCTATAATTTCTTGTATATATTTTAGTAGTCTATCCCAAAATAAATTATTACAATAAATATGTTGATATCATAGTATTGTATGTATATGATCATAAATGGTGGAAGTGGTATTGGATATATGATATTGGAAAGTGAGAGGTATTGGGAATGAAAAGTTAATTTATTTTTTTATAATAAATTGGGGTTACCTATCTTACCAATATATGTTGAGGGGTATTTTGGGATAGTGGTTTGTGTACATATACCATGTTTTCAGTGATATATATATCATCCCTTTTGATCATATTATTATTTATCTTATGTATTCTATCCAATATTTTTATGCATAAATTTTGATATTCCATTAAAAAATCATAAATGTGTTTCATGAGTGAAGATAGCCACAAATTATTAAATCTATTTTTGTATTTCATTGAAAATAACCACCCCAAAATTAATGAAAACTGGATGAATTGAGTGATTTTTGTTACTTTTGAGAAACTTAAAATAATTTTTGAAAATTATATAATCATATTTTTTTATTATTTTACATTCATTTGAATTAAATAAAATCCTATTTTATTTTAAAAATGAATATAATGTGTCGTAGTTTAATTTTATTATTTATAAAATGACACAAATATTTTGTAATTTTCAATGGGATAATGATTTCATTTAAAAATAATAATTTTGTATGTATAGCCTGAAGATAAAATTTGACAAATGAAAGCTATATTGAAATCCTTTAATGAGGTTGAGCTACTGTGAGGAGAAAATAACCATCGATTCCCTAGATTACATGATGTATTGTACTTGTCTATAATTCATCCATGATTGGATTCCAATATGTGGGATTTCATTCATGAACCACCCAGATCATCAATGAGATAAAAGGTGGTCATATTTCACATCCTTTGAAGTCATTTATGATAGTTAATTAGTAAAATTATAAATGAAAATATTTAGTTACCTACCCATCCATGTTTACCCTTAAATTATCTTTCTACAATGAATTTATTCCACCTCCTCAAACTTTAATGAAGATCTTGTTGGGATGAAGGATCGGGCCTGATGTTGACTATATATAAGTAAATTAATTCTGTGAGGTTGTTCAATGGAAAAATGATATGAAATACATTGTTACTGACCTTGAACGAGGAAAAAATTATGCGATTAAGGTTATGTAAATGGAGAAAACAATATTTGAAAAATATTTGAATGAATTTACAATTTCAAGATTACTGATGAAAAATAATTTTTGTAAATAATTAATCATTAAAAATGAATTCAGAAAATGTGGAATGAATCATGTGATACAACTTTTGACTGGAACTTATAATCCCAGGGTTGCTATACATGAGATGAAGATCAGTCAATCGTTATCAGAACACATTTTAGGGAGAATACTGATTTGAAACTAGGAACAATAAAAATCGATCGAAGGAATCATTTGAGATAATATTTTAAATAAAATATAAAAAAATTATAAAAATGGATATTAGAGTGTGTTATTACTGGTGTAGTTGAATGAAGTGTGGAGAAAATATAGTACCAAGTCAACTGAATACAAACCTATGTAAATAAATCAAGATGAAGTTGAAGGTGATTATGATAAGGGTACCTTTTTGATATAGAAAGAATTTTTCTCAGCATGTATTTTGTTCCTATAAAATGATGAACATTACTAGGCCCCAATTAATTACCCATAAAATGATCACAATATTGTTGAATATTGAACATAAAATACTCTATAAACATTTTGAAAGAAAAAATTCATTCCCAATTGACGAAATTATTCTTATGACTCTGTATTGATGGATTAACAATTCTCAATTGGCCTAAGCATACATAACTAGGGACCTAAATCTATGGCCCAATTCCAAAGATTTTAATAAACCCCTATTCGAATGATCCCATTCCCTATCTAGATCATACAAACTCTTCCATATACAAGACATACCAGACACTAAATTTTAAAAGAGACAATAATGCACTTCCGTTATGATCATAATCTTGGGATGGAAATGATATTGTTAGAATATTCAATTGATCAAAGTAATTAACCTGAAAATTATCCATTTGGAACATATCATCTACATTTAATACAAGAATAAGGAGAGGGGAATATTATATGATGGATATACATTCATTGACCCTCCTTCATTATAATGGACAACAGATCAATTGAATTTGACCAATTTATGATTTTATTTACAATTTTCTATATTCCATCTCATATAATTAAAATTTCACTCCATTTTTAATCGATTGTTACATTCTATTATCCCCCAATTATTTATGTTCCCACAATGATGTGAATTTATGGTGATTAAAAAGGTGTCATCAATGGTAAGAGGAAAGCATTAAGATCATCCATTTGATGAGAACTGTTGAACCACAGTCCATTGATCTAATTTTTGTCTTCTTTTAATCAAAGTATTTACTGTTATTGAATGTATGATTATGTGATCATTCCCCATGAATCTTATCTTTCCCTTACCTTTTCCATGTATGAGAATCCTTTCTGATATCACTATTATAATTAATTCAATATGACATGTGGAATAGTCAAAATATTGGATGAAATCATGATAACGATCCAGATGAGAGAGTAATGATCTGATCTCTTAGGATATTATCTTTTCCTGTGATAAAATTTCACACATTTTTTATAGTCATTTTGTCTATATCTGATTTGTGGAAACAAAATATTGAATTGGGATTCAATCTATATGATAAACAAGGATCATTATTATTGAATCCATGTGTTTCTACTTTCTTACATTCATTATATATTTTAATTTACATTCCTCTTCATGTTCATTCTTTAAAACTTCCATCCCATTTATATCATATTTTTATAATTATAATAACAACATAAATATACATGTGTGATAGATATTAGTTAAGAATAAACACATGAATCCCTTAAAAACACGATATATTCACCCACTATACTGAATTCATGGATTTAAATATTTTTTATATATGTTCTGATAAAACCTCTCACACCACTAAATTTATTTAGGGGAATATTTGAAAATCATTTAAAATAATTTATTTTCAATTTTTTTATTTCCAATTACCATTCATGATAGAATACCGAGTATGAGGAATGTTGTTTTATGATAGTTATCAACTATCATCCCAATTACCATTACATTAACAACTTGTTCAATTATTTATTCCCTACTTCCATTTATTATATACATCATTCTGTTACATTTAGGTGGAGTAAGTGCAATGACCCATCCTCAAGAATTAGATATTATTATGATTTTTTACTAGAATTAACACAATCAAAACCCTAAAATCATTATGGTTTATAGTTTAAGATAATTAATAATATTACATTAAAACCCTATATATATAAATATATACACTTTTACTTAGTATTCATTTTTTATAATATAGTATTTTTAAAAATAATCATTTTTTATTCAAATGAAATCTAACCATGACAATCAAAAATAATTATTTTCTATTGAAACCAATTATTAAAACCTATAATTTTTTTAAATGTGGTAGGAGTGAAAAGATATAAATAAGGGACTTAAAAGAATGAATGAATATATTATCCCACAAATAATAAAAAAATAAAATGTGGGCTAAAAATAAAAAATTTAATCCCCAAGTAATCTTCTTTTCAACCCAAATCATTCCATAAAACATTTTATAAGATATATTAATTGAAAATTAAAATCCATATATGTTTTATTGAGAACATGATATAATAATGATAGTTTTTACCAAAATATATTCTTTTAACCCTTAATAAGTATCACATTCATTCGATTTCACATAAGATCTACAAAATAACTTGTGAAAACATGATACTTATATAAAAAACATAAAATGAATAAATAAATAATATTTTTAACCTGTGTAATCATTTAATAATCATAAATACTTATAGAGTTATCATCATGGGACCACATGAAATATTCCTTTTCATTATATGTAAAATAACCCAAGCATTTATTCTTGGAGTAACAGAAACATCTATTATTAGAATAACTATTGTGGTCAACTTTCAACATAAACACACCCAATTGATTATAGGGATATATTGGAATAACCATAATATTGTGTATAATCAAACAACCCTATATCATATACTGTTCTGAAAAATCATTACATAATCATAAAACATGAATCCTTGTTTCATTAAAACAATCCTTTAGAAAAACTCATTATTTAAAATGAAAAATAATTACATACATCTAAAAAAATTAACTGAAAATATCCGTAAAAAATATTAATTTTTTCTTCATTGAAAAAATTATTCATAGTGTTTATAAAATAATCTAATTCGATATATGTTAAAAAAATTCATTCGTATTTTTTCAGAAAAGTCAAAAAGTACCTCATTTGGAAAATGACAAAAAAGAGCACGTTAAATAAATTTTCTAAAAACTAAAACAGTAGTAGAAATGTCATTAAAACATCATATAATAACAACAAAAATGTTATGTATAATATTTTTAGTAATAATTAAGTTAATACTGTAGAAAAATATAGTTTTTATATGAATCTTTAACATATTAATTTTAAAAGAAACTCATTTAGCTTGCATCTGACACATCACATATGTTTTATATCTTCCTAAAATACAATATTATCGTAATTTTATATATTCATATTATTATTTATCATGTATTTTATTCCATTTATATCCCTTATTACAATGTTATGTACAATTAGTTAATCAGAGAAGTTCATGTTGTAATTTTTGAAGTTATTCTTAGTTTTGTCCAAAATAACTTTTGTCAAATGGATATGGTCAAAGTGGTCCTAAATCCATAGTCTATTGAGAAATAGTAATGAAATTTTGATTTTTTTAAAAAAATTACTTTAATATTTATAAATTAAATTTGGTTAAAAAAATAAATAATTTTAGAATAATAGAGAAATTGGGATATAAGTGAACATATAAAATGATTCAATTTACAGACTATCATTATTGAAAGATGACATATTTTATATTACATTTTCATTATAATAATTATAATACCATATATATCATATTAATTCATTAAATATACCTATATATATAATCAATGTGTTTGGGTGATAAAAAATGTATCACATAGCTTTTTTGTCGTGGCAATCCACACGTACAAAATATCAAAATTATAATTTTTTTCAGCAGAAAAAGTTAGGAATATAAGTGAAATAGTATATCTTATAAATTAGAAACAATTCATTAAGATTATATATTAACATTAATTCTATATTTATAATTACTCTAGAGAAAATTTCATAGAAAATAAATTATGTTATCGTCATTCAATAACATTTATATGAGGTGGACTAAAAAATAAAACTAATATATACAGTTCAATACCTTTCTTATAATTTAAAAAACCTATTTTTATTAAAACCTTATTCTTTTAACTTTGGTAATGTTCCCAAAAAATACATCTATAAGTATATAATATATTCTATGCATGTATTTTTATAGTTATTGGACAAACAAAATGGGTTTTTATGCATTAATATATTAGATGAACATGTTACCTTTTATATGAGAGAGGAGGGGGAAGTCTTGCCATTTCTCCAATTATTGAGTTGATACAAATTAATTTCAACCTAAAAACGTCTCAAAATTAATTTAATTATAATATATAATTATAATATGTCTAAATACAAACAATTTGTTTTTGATATTTTTACTATATTTCAACCCTTATATAGTGGTTTTAACCCCTATTTAACCCCATTAACTATTACCGTGACAACATAGAATTTTACACATGTAGGGTTAATATAGATATATATTGAAAAAACCCATAAATCGACCATTTTTGATATTTTAAATTTTATCATATTTTCTTGGATTTATATAAAACTTTTAATAATTTTATGTATTTAAATAAAATAATATTTATTATAAAATATCGAAATTGCTAAATTTTAGAACTATTCATTACATTACCTTTAATAATATCAATAAAATAATTATAATTCAAAAAATATATTTTATAATATAAATCAAATTTCATGTTCATATTAAAAATTTAATTACCATAGTATTTATCTAAAATTATATTAATTTTAATATTTTTAATATCATTTATTACATTTTTTACAATAATTGAATATTTTTTGTATGAGTGTTCTGTAAACATACAAAGTTACTATTTTTTTGAAAAAATTTAAATTAAATTAACCTGATGAATATATTTTATTTGTATTTGAAAATAATATTTACAATTTTACAAATCCTTGCTATAATTCCTTATAAAAATTATTAATTATATTATAAAAAAGTTTGTTAAATGTTTCTCATTTCATTTAATAAAAAAATATAACTGTCAGAATCTCATAAAATACTCCCCAAATGATAATAAATTATATCCTTTGATGACTATGGTAGATATATTCTTATCAAATAATATTTAGGTGAGTCTCTGGGTATTTTAATAGTTCTAATTATTTTAATTTTATTCAAATTTACTGTAATAACCCTTTAATGTGGTGAAATAAATTACTAAGTATACATTTCATATTATAGAAAAAATAAATCATAAATATTTAATTAATTTAGAAAAAATAATTCCAAATACAAAATTAGTTTTTCAAAATAAGAAACATTGAACTTTCATAGATTCATTTTAAATTTATCCTGAATAATGCAATGAAAACAAATTTACAAAAAAATGTACTTTTTAAATTTTAAATATTATTATAATAAATTGATTTTTAAAACACATTTAAAAAAATGTGATAATTTTAAATAAGAATGAAGTAATATATGATTAAAAAAATCACATCATTTGACATTTTAAATATGTTAAAATAAAATAATATTTTCTATATAATTCAATATTATTTATAATTGATTTAATAATAAATAGTTTAAAAATTTTATATAAAAAAATTACATAATATAAAATTAAAAAAATTTATTTTGAAAAGTAATATTTTTTTGAAATATATTTTCTAAAACTTCCTTAAATTTAATTATAAATAGTACACATAAAAATTAGGAAATATTTTTTTTGATGAAAATTTATTATTTTAGAATTAAATGAATACTAAAACATCAAGTGGATATATACAATGAATAAATTAGTATTTTATAAATTAGTATGATTGTTATATATTTCATAATTCCAATAACAATATTCATTCCCACCTAATAAACAACTTTGTTATAATGGTTTGAATAATATGATAATAAATCATTTTTTATTAACTTAATTATTTCATATCCTGTATGCTATCGAAACATATTTCATTTGTAATATCTATTTATTTAACATTCTTAAAAAATTTATTTAATTGTGTCCCTAACATTTTGAAGTCATGAATAGTAACTAGGCTTTGAAATATCAAAATAGTTTTGGTAAAAACCAAAATCCTGAAAGGGGTCAATAAAATATCCTCTTAAAAAGCTAAAAACGGAAGTATGATGGAAATCTAAAAAAACACATACTAGATTTTTAAGTTATTGAATTGAAAATTGATATAAAAAAACAAACTATTATGGGTTGACAGGGAGTGAATGAAAGCTTAATCATGATATTCATAACAATCACAAAAACGTAAATCATTGATGTGTTAAATGAAAGATTGTTTCTCGATAAAAAAAGTTAATGAATATTTTTTTTGAAAAACTTTTTACTAAAATTTAGGAATAAAATTACTTTATATATTAATAACATAATTATATATACATCCATTAAAATTATAATTTCATTTTTAAATTAATATAACAAAAACTTCATTTATTTCTCTATATTATGAATATAAAATTTTCTTTCCTAGAGAACTAGAATCTACTTATATGTATAAAGATATCCATAAATGAAAAAAATTAATACCACTTATATTTTTTCATTATCAAAATCAAATACCATTAAGAAAGGGTAAGATGATTCTTAAAAAATGAGTGAAACTCCAAAATAATAAAGAGTTATTTTGACACCAAAATTGAACAGTAACAAAATTGAAAACAGACCATTCATTAAATAATTATCCATAAATGTCTTAAAAATTATAATAAAATAATATTAAAACCAAATAAATAGACGGGTCTGGTCATATAATATTCTATGATAATGTTAATAATTATTATCAAATAAAATCAATCATTGTTAATGTATTATCCCAAAAAAGTAATTATCTAAATAAAATAATCTATTTGATACAAAATTCATTTATATAAATAATTTGAATTTTCGTAATTAATAATAAAATCATATGTTGTTTGAAAATATAATTAAACCATTATTTATGAAATAAAATTCCCTTTTATTCTCTTAACCAAAATCCTGTAATACTCCCCAAAATAATAGCGATCTTCATCTTAAATGATATTACATGCCAATTAATTTCCCATAACATTGTTTTATATTAAAAAAAATATTTTTTCAAAAAAGTTATTAAAATATATTTATAATATATTTTAAATAAATAAAAATATTATCATACTAAGACGAACAATAATTTGGACAGTGGTAGGTGATGAAAACTTTTCACCCATCATTTTTTGGTTCAAACGCCGAAAAAATGATTGATATTAAGGGTTTTTACCTGATATCAATTTTTGAATTTTTAGAAGACTAAAATTCTTATAACATTCTTATAAATATTATTAACATCCCAAAACAATCATTGATAATTTCATACATGTAGAGAATATTTTATCCTCAAATTTAATCTCATATCATTGATTTTAAATCCCAAAAATTTAATAGCCTATAATAAGAAAAATATATTAATTCATAACGAATTTAATATCTCAGAATTAAGAATTTCATATCCTTATGATTTGAATAAATTTCATCCAAAATAACATAATTTCAAACCTTGATCATGGATTCCACAAATTGTATTATCATTTTATACATATAGATAGAAGGTTTGTGCATCACAAAAATAATTTATGGATTCATAAATGTCCCTTTCTTCCTAGGTATATATGAACCATGTATAATTTGTGTTTCAATGATGATATAAGAATAATAATTTTGGAAATATATATTTTTATCAAAAATAATTTCATAATATCTAAAAAAATATATTTTTATAAAACATTCAGAATGAGCTTGTTTTGAAATATTTACCCAAGGTTCCATTAAAAATACTATAATTATTTATCATTATACTATAAGTTATAAACTATTAAAAATAGTTTACACAAGGGTCTCCTTCATCAGTATCATTATTATGATCAAAATATTCTTCACCATTCTATAATGGGGTCAATATTTGAAAATACCGTTTTTGGAAAATATGAAAAAATGGGGAATTGTGATTTTATGAAAAAAAAACCTATGAAGAAAATTTCTATAAGGTTATAGAGGACATTTTTTATATTTTATAAAACTATTTTTAATAAACTAGAATGTTATCAATATTTTCAAAATCATAAGGACCTGACTTTTCTATGGCTATTATATGTATGTCATCTAGAAGAGAATAAAATATTTTTTTTCAACCTCCCCCTTCTATTTTTAATTGAATTTACATTATCTAAAAATGTAAAAAAGTAATTCTTTTTCTTAAATAATAAAAAATGAAGATTAACGTATTCTTAATTTCAGTTTATAATCTCAACAATTTTCTAAACCCTCGTCTCATACTAACTATATAGTATTGGACTTAAAAATTATATATTCTAGTAATTTAATGTACAATTATAAATAGTATACTCCTAAGGATATTTTACATAATATTTTTTATGAATTGGGAAAATTACATACATTTAATCCTTATATATTACAAATGGAGACATGTACATAGTAATTTTCTATAATATAACACATCTAAAAATAAAATTTCATTCTTTTCATAGAGAATGTTAAAATACTTCCACTTTATTTATTTCTTTTATATACCCATCATTATTACATTTGAAAAACATTTTAAAAGCAATAGATGAGAACAAAATTATCTATAAAAAATACAAAATAAGCAAAAAATCCATTATTCCATGTATATTTACAAAAATAATATTTCATCAAAAAATAATAATTTTTTTCCAAAAAAATGAAAGAAAATTCCAAATATTTTCAAAAAATATCTAAAAACAATATTAAAGGGAAAATAAAATCTATATTTGTTTTATTTTAAACTAGATATACCAATAAAAAAAAATATCACTATGAAATACATTTTTCCAAATGAAATAAATATTACAATGCTTTACTTTAAACCCTTATGAAGAAACATATATGCAACATGGAACAAAAAATCATTTACATACCTTGTTAAAACATAAAATATATATATATAAATAGAAATAATATATAAATAATATAGGTAACTTGGGTAATTATTTTATTTTCATACTTACTTAAGGAGTATCCCTCACGACTACACATAAAATAACCCTCACGGTTATTCATCAAAAAACACTCATGATTATAATTAGAGTAACTATTATAGAGATAAGTGGAATAATCATATTTTCCACCATCCAACATTATCCCAACAACTTGCATGGATATAACGGACCCTCCATACATTTTTTTATAATAAAGCTACTAATTTTCATAAACAATACCCAAGAACCATAACATACTCACAAAACATTAATACCTTTGTAATAAAAGTATTCTGTCAGGAAAATATATTTTCATAAAAGTAAAATTAATAGATACAAATGGGAAATATTTAAATGAAAATAATCATATAAATTAGTAATAAAATATTAAATTAATATATTGCTCATATAGTTTGGAAATTCCATACAGTCTATACAATATAAGAAAATATTCTATCCATATTTGTGTTGGAATGTCAAAGAATACATTTTTTGTTAAAAAATAATCCTTTTAAAAAAAATAATAAAAACTCAAAAATGTATAAAATTGAATTTAAAAAATAAAATAACAATAATATCATCATTCATTAAATAAATTTTATAATAGACTCACTTGATTAGAGAATAATATTTGTTCTAATGGGAAACAATAAATGATGAATTTTAAAATAATTTCCCTTACCTCGAGTATGACACATCAAATATGTTTTTAGTTTTCTAGAAAAATAAAATTATTTTAATTTCCATAATTAATAACAACCATTTTAATTTTGTTATAAATTTTATATCACCTATTATAATTTTTTATAAAATTACTAAATCCGTTATGTTTATGGTGGAAATTTTGATGATATTCGATACTTAAGTTCATGATGACTTCGGTCAAGTGAGT
Organism: Viscum album; assembly: GCA_963277665.1. Classification (NCBI taxonomy): domain Eukaryota; kingdom Viridiplantae; phylum Streptophyta; class Magnoliopsida; order Santalales; family Viscaceae; genus Viscum; species Viscum album. Next base: position 571,484,362 of record OY728161.1, on the reverse strand, counting down.
ATGGACAATGGTTTCATTATTCAATCATATCTAGAATAATAATCAAAAAATAATTATCATGTTTATATGTCAATTATAATATTAAACTCAATAATTACATATGGTTTTAAAATTTTTACTATGTTACAATCATGGAAAATGTAGGTCGTATGTACAAATGAGTAACGTTTTTATTTTTCAATTAACCTTAAGAAAATAAGAAAAGTTCTATTTTACATTTTAGGATTTATAGTTAAATAAAATATACATATTATTAATTCCTTGTGTACATATATATATATCATCCATGTGATGTGGTGAGGGTTAAAAATCATATTGCTTTTTGAAGATGGTAGTGAACTTGTTAATACAAATAGTGTTATCATTTTGGTTTGCATAGAAAGGTAATAATTTCCAATAACACCTTGTATTTAAATAATGATAAATTTTCTATTAATATCACATATAGTGATAAATTCCATATTAATTATAAGACTTTGGAAATGGTTTTGGAAAAAAAATTACATTGGTTCGAGAGGCATTAGTCCGTCGTACACACCAAGGAAGAATTTTTTTCACCATTGATGGAATATGATATTGATGTGGGTCATTCCAAACACATAATAACAACTCATTATATAGAGGATATGATGTTTTTATATTTCATCACTGATTAATACGATCTGAAGGAGGTGAAAGATGAAACAAAACAAAAAATGGTGTTGAAAACAAAACCTCTTATATGGAAAACCAACTCTTATTCACACATTAATAACTATATGTTTTGTAATATGTAAATACTATTACAACAATTTCTTTGATTACGTGCCTTACCATATTACATTGGAAATTATACAATACATAAATCTCAATAGAATGATCTATTTAGTAGTTTTGGAAACTAGATTACATACATGAATATTACATTATAACATGAAATGAAATACAATGTTGAAACAATATTAGAAGCATTAATAAAATCTAGATTATCATTATAAGTCATTAGAAATATAATTATTCACATCATGAGGAAAAATAAAACATAATAATGGAGTGATCTCATATGATTTATAAGGGTATTTTATATAATTAAAGCTATCATAAACCTAAAAAATAGACTAACTGAATAACTAAAACCCATGAAAATAAAACATAATCATGGTAATAATATACTTAGAATAAATTAATAATATATAACTCCATATAAATAATAACTAGAAAGATATCAGTGGGTATTATAATAGTGAAATAATAACATGATTTATCAATTAATTGTATCATAAGGAGGGTATGAATATGCCCGACATCGTAAACATATGCTTGAGGTCTTGGCTAATACATATGAGGATAATTAGTTATGGAATCATCCAAAATACATTTTTGAGTTTTCGAATGAAAACTAATAATTCAATGATGGCATATAGCAGGCCCCACACATCACATACTATTTCTAACACATTAATCATATTTCTAATAAAATTATATCTTTAAATCAATCTATTATATACCTTTTTAATATATTTGAATAAGAAATATATAAGAAGATATTATAATAAAATCATTGATAAATTCTTGAGGAAGATAAACATGAAACATTCTAATATGTCCTAAAAAATTTGAAAAAATTGACACATAATATTTGTTAATGAATTTAATTTAATTAAATATGTAATATCATAAGAATAATAACAAACATGTAATTATATAAAATTTTTTATTAGTTCACCACATTCATATAATATGTTCTGAACTAGTCAAATATCTCACAAAAGTGAATGTGAGAGAAGAAAAATCCATTTGACATTGAAAAGAACCATTCATTTGGAAAATCATTTTCATTTGTTATAAAATTATATTGTAAACATTTATATCTATGTAAATAAAACTAAAAGATATTTAAAATATATTTTATGAATAAATTATGATGAATATAAATAAAATCATGTTAAAAAGTGTTTATGAAAAATATGAAATGATAATTTTAATTCGGTTTTAAGAAAATAAATATGAGTCCATAAAACCAGAAACAATTAATAAGTATATTTATAAAAATAGATATGAAAACACATTTCTCTCTTGGTAAAATTTGTTATTTTATAAAAATATTGTTTTCTCAAAATAGATAATGAGTGTGAATGAAAATGGGTATGAAAATGGGATGTTCCATTTAATTGGGTTTTCTTATTGGGAGGAATAGAAAATGAATTCTTATAAAATATTAATATAAAAATTAAATAAAGATAAAATACTATTGATACATTAGATCTAAACATATACACATAATATAAATTATCTATAAAAAATTAACGAAGAATTATATTTTGGTAAAGAGAGTGATACTGTAACCCAAATGTAAAATGGAGTTTTGAAAGAAACCCTAACCACATAGCAATTAATTGAATCATATTCCCGACAATGTAAATAATAAATATGTGAATCATTAAATAAAATTAAGATAATTTCAATAATTATATGATTCATAAAGGGTATTTACACATATATCATGACCTATAAATGCTTCTTGAATAAGGCATATCTCACATAAATAACAATGAGATGAGAAAACTCTTTCCATACATACAAATGTATTATGAACCTGACCATAATGTCAGAGAAAACCAAAAAATCAAAATAGTTAATTATTTAAAAACCATATCTACTTGTATTTTATTTATTATTATATTTTTAGTTTCATTTAAGGACATTTTTATGAGTTATAAGACAACATTTTATCATTCTAGAGTGTTCGTTTCACTGGGTTTTATTGATCATATTAGTTGTATAAGATTATGGATGATCATATAAATTAATAATAAATATCTATAATAAATTTTAAATGTAATAAATGATCATTCATAATATTAAATTTTTATATAATCCATTTTATTATTTTTGGTGTGGTAGAGTCACTAGATTAGACTTTAGTGATAATCAATTAGATTATTTTAGCCCTTTTTCGATTTTCACAGATGAGTTTTGTTTTATTATAACATCATGCATATATAATTTATCCATAACCATAAATAAGACTTAAAAATATATTATATACTTTTCCAACCATTAAAATGGATTCATGACTTGATCTAGAAGTGTTAATTGAAATTGAAAACACATCAACCATGAACTTGATAAATCAACACATCGTGAATGGTGTGTTAATTTTTTGGAAAAAAGTAATGGAAGATATTTGATGAAGGATTATTCCGACAACATAATAACATTCTAGTAAATAAAATATACTCGAGATATATTGTGAATTGGGATTGGGAGGTGAGTTGATGATAAGAAAAAAGGTAATATAAAAGTAATTAAAATAAAAGGAATGTTGATTTTACATACAAAATTCCTCACCTAGAGAACTCTTTAAGGCCCCTGAATAAGAAATTTTGGCCAGACTAGTTGGTCTTAAACAAGAAGAATATTCTGGGTAAGAATATTGGTAACAATATTGTCAATGCTCAAAAAATGGTCACTTTGCAGAAAAGAGGTGGTGATGGGTTATATTTAGAGTGAAAAAAGAGGGATGAATTTTTTAAAATTTTAAATATTTTTTTATTATATTTTCTCAAAATGATGAATAGATTTAGAATTTTCACCAAATATATTAATATGAAAATGTACGGTTCGATATAATGGGATAAAATCCACAATAAATAATCTATGACTCCATATTTCAAGTATTTTTTCAAATAACATAAATTTCAGTACTTTACTATTCACCAAAATTCAAATATTTTATGATAAAATTATAAAATCACCATAAAAATTATTTAACTAGAATAATTTAAAAATGATTTTACTTTAATGAATACTGTTTTTTTATATTATAAATTTAATTTTTAATTAAATTCATCATTTAGTTTAGAAATATATATTTAAAATTTATAATTGATATTATAATAGTCAAAGAAAAAATAAAATATTGTATGATAAAATTATCCAAAAATCATAAAGTAGTTAAATATTAATTTCGGGAAAAACATTTTTAAAAAAATTTCTTATATAATTTTATTAATTATAATATTTTAATTAAATATTTATTACTTACAAAAAAACAATAGTTAATTAATAATTTTTAAATTATATTTTTCTTTTAATATGATATAATAATACCATATTATCATTTATATGATACATAAACATTATTTATACTTTAATTAGTGATGTTATTATTTTATTTTCCATAATAATGGTCTTAATAGTCACATTATTTTTCCAACAGTTACATTATTATTAATAGAAAATGGAACATATTAAAAAAATAACAAAACATTTATCCATATTTAATTGTGATATTACACATTCAAAAATTATGTTAATTTTGTCAAATATAATCTATAAAAGTTTCAAAAAATTTATTTAAATCATGTTCTCTATTAAATGGTTGTAAAACTCTTTTTAGAAAAATATAGAATGTGTAAAAATTGTATATCTTCTTATCTTATTCCTCTAAATATATATTTTTTAATGTAAAAAAATAAAAAATTGATTTAATAATATATAAATTTCACTAATATATTTCACTAAGAGTTTTTAATTTATTAAAAAATGTCACTCTTGGCTTAAAAATAGATTTTATTAAAATAAATCCATTAAGTTCAATTGGTTTTAATTTCATATAAATAATTAAACAATTAATTTTTTTTAAAAATGTGTCATATATATATTTATATATATTCATAATTTACATAATATCATTCATTCTCACAATTCTAATAATCTAGTAGAAAAATATGAAAATTAAATAATAATATATCATCATTTTTTAGAAGCATAAGAAGTGAAATTTAAAATGAGACATTCTGTAAAATAATGGGGTGTTATATTATCCCATATTATAATAAATTAAACATTCAAAATATGAAATATTTTATAAAATATCAATGTATGTCATAGAAAAAGTTCATTGTGGGAAACCAACATTGGAAATAGGGTTAATAAAACATACACCAAAAAATATGGAATGGAAAATGACGATGTTGCAAGAAAAATGGGTATTCATATATGATAAAATTAGCATGAAGTGAAAATATTAACATGGAAGAATAATATAACTACCATGAAATGATGGATACTAATAGAAAAAATAGACATGAGAATGTATACCACCACAAAACCATAAGTATTTGATTGGTTAAATGACCATTGATCTATCCAAATGAATATTAAATGGATGATGTTTTTTTTCTAATATCACATTCCTAGAGATAATTGTTTCATTTACATTCTAGATTATCACTTTAGGAATGTAAACATACATGATAATTTACTATGTAATAATATAATCATTTGGTTATTATTTGACATAAATAAACTTCAATTCATAAACATGGATATTGATATTTCAGACAATGTTTTATGACTAAAAAACTTTTATGAATCATAATATCCATGAGACATTTTTTCATACAATAAATTTTTTCTCAAAAATAATGGTTAGAATAGTTTATTTGATTTCGTAAAAGATTATGTAATAGTAATCAATAATATTAAAAATCCATTCCATAACTAGTAAACCATAATACTAATCCAATACATGTCTACCAAAATTCCAAGACCAATTATTTAGAATCAATTTTATAAAACTTATAAAGATAATGTGGCATTAGATTACCCAAAAAAATATTGTGACTATCAAATAAAAAATATACGAGTACGTTGATCTCCTTTAGCCTTAAGTATAACTTTCATTTTTGAAAATGTAAATTTTTTTGTTATTGAATATAATCCTTGAATCAAAACATTTAACAATTTTGGAACAACGTAAATCATACGATCACTAAGCACCCTCAGATCCACCAATACCATCCCATAACAACCTATTTTTTTATTATCTCAACTTCAATATCATATTTATTGTTTAATTTTCCAAATAATTATTTTTCATGAATATCAACATACAATAGAATCACTTCTTGATTACTGGTGTTATTCTTCACATTCTTTAAATTCATTAATGATGATGAACTCCATTATAATATTTATATGTATCATGATTATTATAACTAAATCATTATAGATAAAACACTAAATTAAAATAATTATTTATTTCATACATAATCATATTAATCATTACTCATTGTCTGTGGTAGTATCATAAGCTTCACCATGATCCACTATCCTCTATAGTAGGTTATTCCTTTGGAGTTTGAGAAATTGACTTTGGTAGTGTCCCATATCTATGTATTTGATTCATTACACATTGGAAAACATGATCTTACACTTTAAATGACAATAATAGTGGTTATTCTCTCTAAAAATTTATAAAAATACAGTTACTTTCAATCTTGTGAGAATTTGTTTCATTCTATAATTATCACATGAGGAAAAATAATTCATTCCCTTATTTCGTTTATCTATCACTTTCCAGTAATTTTATCCATCTATTGCATTCTTCTAAAGACATAATACATATAATACTCTTTCTACTCATTTATAGTATGTGATATTATCCAATAATATTATGAGATTGTTTGAGAGAGTAGCTCACTTTGAAGGACCAATATAAACCCATTGATGAAATGATCATTCTTAATATATAGAGTATGTGTATTAGTGTGGTTCTCATTCCTTCAAGAAAGAAATATTTCTAAAAAATGGCATATAGTTTATTATATAATATCACTATGAAACATAATGTATTCTCCTTATACTTGTTAAATCCATAACATAAATTTAAATATTTAGGTCTATATTAGATGTTAATTGTTAATATGGTTTCAGTGGGGCTATTTTTTCTTTTAAATCCTTCATAATGGATTCAAATGAAAATATGAATTATCCTAAACATATCCCTTGGGAGTTTCAATATAGGTGTAATGTAAGGTAAATTTTCATGTACCAGGATACCCCAAGTCAGGACCAATACACCATATCATTGTTATTAAACCTAGGTATATCTACGCTAGATTCATGACCACTAGTATAACCCAGATATGGATGTATTTCTTGGATGAACTAGATTATATCCAAAATAAAAAAATTATATGATGTTCTTATATGAATATCCTCAATGAATATCATAGGGTTATATTACCTAATATTGTTTTTATAAATATATTTTTCAAGGTGTATACTATAATTTTTATGATACCAAATGTGAATATCGTGACCCGAGTAGTCGGTAGTAGGTATTTAAATTATTTTATTGTCATATATACAAGACATTAATCCCAATGGACCGATCAATTTAACCGTTTTCAATACTATATTACACACATGAACATTACATTATAACATGAAATCAAATTCATCATATCAACTCAATTTTAAACACCCATAACTTGAATATTATCCTTTAAAGTCATTTATAACACACATCTTAACATCCTTTGGATAAATAAAACATAAGAATGGGGTGAAATTAGATTAATATTATGGGTAAAAAATTCATTAGAAAAAATTGTAAAAATTATCTTAAATATAAATTTTAATAATATAAACTCATGAAAGTAAACCATAATCATGATCATAATATAGAGGAAATGAATGGTGATTAAATGATTAAATATAAATAATCTCATGCAACATAACCATAGATACTCATGTAGTCCAATAATCAAACAACATATCAATTAATAATATCATAATAAGGGAATGTATATGACTAAAATCATAAAAATACCTTCTTGGAATCATCCATGACTTATTAAAATAAATGGTTAAAGGATCAACAAATATATATTTCTATATGGTCTCATTTTTCCTACCGATATATTGAGGAGATATAGCAGTCCCCACCAATAACTTACAATGTCAAATTCATTCCTCATATGTATAATAAAAATATATCATTAAAATAATGTGTCCAATAAAACATTGATTTTTTTTGATTCATAATCATAGATGAATATAACCTAATAAAATCTTTTATAAATACTTTAGGAAGATAATATTTAAACAATCTTAAGTGAACCACAAATCTTTGAAAAATTTAAATCTTATATTATATGAAGGAATATAATTAAATGAAACTTATATTTTAAAAATAAAATTAATACTAAAGATTTTTTTTTATCAAAGTGTACTACATAAACCACATGTATGGAATAAGTGGTTAACAAGGCATACAACTCACAAATAGTAAAAGTAAGATGAGAAAAATACATTTTTTCCATTATAAATAAGGGATAATTTAGAAAATAATTTTTATTCATAATAAAATCAGATTGTAAACAGTTATATCCCAAGAATGTTATGTGAAGGAAAATAAATTAATATTTATGGCAGAAATGTTTTCAAACTAATGTGAAAAAGTGTAAAAATAGTGGTTACGAATATTTTAAATGAGCCTCTTTATTGTTGTTTAATGTTAATATTAAAGAGACATTAAATTTAAAAAATAAATAAATGATTTTATTATCCTAGAAATGAAAAAATAATGTTTTTAATCACAAAATAACTAACTGTATAAAAGTATTAGTATCATTAAATATATTAAATTTTATACATTAAGATGGATAAGAAATTATGAAGTTCCCTTTAATCAGACTTGCCTATATAGATGAATTTAAAATGAAGCCTTATAGAAAACAAATTTCTACATCAATGTAAGATGAGTAGATATGGATACATTAGTTGGAATCATATAAATTAAATTTAAAAAAATTAATAGAAAATGATGATTAATTATATTAGGGTAATGAGAGAGTTACAGTAACTAAAATGAAAAATGGAGGTTTAGGAAGAAACCCATAACACATTGCAATCAATCGAATTGTATGCCCTATAATGTTTATAATCATATAATGAAACTTCAAAAAACATGATTAAAATATATTCATGACATGATACATCAATGGGATGTACACATTCACCATACACAATAAATGGATGTGAATAAGGCATATCGCATAGGAAAGAATGTGAGATTAGAAAACCCATACCATATGCTTGAATGCATTCTACACACAAAATTAATGTGTAGGATAAAAAAATTTAATCCATAAATTAATTAATTCCTAAAATTTTATATATGTATTTGATTTAGTAAAATTTATGTATGTTCTTTTATATTTTTTAGTTATGAGAAACAATTTTATCATTTTGGACCGTTTAATTCATGTGTTTCATGATAAGTTTACTTGTATAAGATTAATTAAGGTCTTGTAAAATATGAATAGATATGCAGAATTGAAGTTACAAAAAACTAATTAAAATTTACAATAAAAATAAATTATATAATTTTTTAGTAATTTTGGATGAAGATTAATCATTAGATAATACATTAGTGATAATAGTTTTGATTATTTTGGCAGTTTTCCGATTATCACAAACTAGTTATGTTTTGTGAATTATCATTATGTGTATATAATAATTACAGAAAATTAAATAGGATGTAATAAATATATTATTATCTAGTTAAACCTTTAAATTTGTTCTTGATCTAATTTGGATGTAGTAATTTAAATTGAAAACACTTTGAAGTTGAATGCGATAAATAATCTCATCACAAAAAATGTTTTCATTTTTAGAAAAAATAGCATGGGAAGTGAGTTGATGAAAGATTAATCACAAAAAAATAAAAAATAAAATAATATAAAATATAGAAGATATATCATCTCACTTGGGATTGGGAGGTGTGGATAATTTTAGAAATGAAAATAATTTGAAAAGAAATTAAAAATGAAAGAGGTTTTACTTCTTGAATTTCTCTTATTGAGAAAATCCATAAGGCCCTTAGTTTTGTAATATTGGTGATAAATGTTGGGAATAGATGTGGGGAATATGATTTGGAAGAAGGTTTTTCAGAATTTAAACAATTCTCAATGATTGGATTGTGAGATGAGAATAAGTGTTGAGGGTGGTATTTATAGTGGAGGGGATGGGTGATTATCGAATATTTTATTCAAATTTTTATTATTTTGGCTCATGAAAATTAATAATTTGAGAATTATTATCATATATATTAAAATAATGAATTATATATTGATATTATGGTATTACATTCTTCATACATCACTTATTACTCAATAATTCAGGTATTCTTTTATATATTGTAAATTGTCATATTTTACTATTCACCAAACTTTAAGGGTTTTAGAAAAATCCCAAAAATTAACCATAAGTTTATTTAGACATGTATAATTCACAAATTTAGTCTATTTTATTAAAATAAATTTCAATATATGATCAATTTATTTATTTATTAAATTCATCATTTAATCAAAAAAATATTGATTGAAAACTTATAATTGATTATATATATCACTCAGAAATGTTAACTAAGGTAACATTTAATATTACTAAATTAGTTTGACAACAAAAATATTTATAATGAAATAAATTTTATGAGGACATATTTTCATTTTAATTAGTTTATTTATTATATAAATGCAATTAAATATTTATTATATACAAAAATACCACCACATAATTATTAATTTCTAAAATATTAATTTAAATCTACTATAACATAATTATATCATACTAAAATTTATAAGGTGGATAAATCTTATTTTTACTTTAATAGGTGTGTTTTTGTTTTAATATCCATATTAGTATTTCTAAGGATAACATTTTTAGTCCAACTATCACAATACTATTCAAAAAAATTGAACCTTATCATGAAAATACCAAAAATTTATCCAAATTAAAATTTTATATTAAAAATTAAAAAATAATTATTATATTTTAAAATATAACATATAAATGTGAAACAATTCATTATAAATCTAATTTCCCATTAAAAGGTGTTAAACGGTGTTTGAAAAAAATCGCATTTTTATGTTGAAAAATTGAATTTGTTCTTATCGTATGAATCTAACTTTTTTTTCAAAAAATGTAGGAAAATATATTATGTTTATATTATATATAAATTTCATTAATATATTTCACTAATAGAGTTTAATTTAATATAAAATTTCACTAGGGTGTAGTAATAGCTTTTATAAAAATACCAGCTTTATGTTCAATTGGTTTCCATTCCTTATTAATTATTAAACAATTAATTAGTTTTTGTAAAAATATATAATAAATATTTTCATAACTTAAAAATTATTTATTATATACTCCCTTAGCAAAATATAGAAGATATGTATAATAATTATATAATTATATTTAATCATATTTTATGATCGTTAAAAGTTAAATTTATAAAGAGGCATAACTTAAAATCTTGTGGTGTTAAATAATATACCAAAAATGACTTTGAGAATGGGATTAGGGATTATATAAATCAATTTGTCTACATAATTTCTCTAAAAAATGGGTTTTATGTGTGATGAAATGAGAAGAAGAGTTACCATTATTAAGATATGGGAGGGGTAAATTTGGAATGTCTCAATATATAAAATTTTCCTAAATTATATTTCAATTATAAATTGTTAAAAATGTGATTTATTTACAATATTAGATTATTATTGGTTTAAATACCCTAAAATAATAAATATTTGATAATATTTCACTTAATTTCTACACTTATCATCTATTTCTTACCCTTATTCAACCGCTTTATCATTTACTTTGACAACACGGATTTTTAATCTTCGAGTGTTATTATATTTTCTATAAAATTTAAAAAGGATAAAAAAATAAAACATGTTTTATATTTTAAATGTTATCAAGATCACTTTTATAAATTTATAATTTCTAGGAATTTTATATCAACATATGTCAATATTTATTATAAAATATCAATAATTTAAATTTTAAGAACTATTCATTAAATTAAATATTATAATATCTAGATAACAATTATAATTATAATAAATAATTTTATTATACCAATAACATGTTATGGTAATCAATAAAATTATTTTATATAATTATTTTTCATAAATTTCATTTATTTTAATATATTTTTTCCAATAATTGAATAATTACCATTCAAGCGTTGTTTAAATTTTTAAGGCAATTATTTATTCACTAAAAATTAAAAATAAATTACCATGAGGAAAATAATTATATTTTATATCAAAATAGTCAGTACATTTGAACATATCTACTATGTAACAAAAAATTACAATTATTACACTTATTAAAAATAAGATTATGGAATGTTCTAAATTTCATTAAATAAAATACTATAAAGGTCATTATATCATCAAAGGGGAAACGAACACTAATAAATTCAAAAAATTGATGATTTTTTGGACATATACTCAATAACTAATATTTTTTTTATGTATTTGTATTATTTAATAGATATTATTATTATTTTACTTTTTAACTGAATTACTCAGTTTACGAATTACAGCGGTAACAAAAATTACTAAGGGTACTATTCATATTGTTCAAATATTAAAAGGGACTATTTACTAAATTTACAACCAATAATTCCAAATATGTTTTTTTCAAATTTATTATCATATAAGTTTCAACATTTAATATTAAATTAATCTAGAAAATAGAATGTTTTTTTGAAAAATACCCTTTCAATATATAATATTAATAAAATAAATTCAAATATAAAATCCATTAAAAAACCAATAATTGGACTATTGTAATTAAAATTGAAATAATTAAAAATTTTAACTAATACTAATAATAATTATACCCCTTAAATTATTTAAAATTATATAAATTTACAAATAAAAATAATTATTGTTTACTATTTCGTGAAAAATAAGTTTTTTGAAAATTCTAAAAAATTTATGTTTAAATTATTTTCACATGATGATTTTAAAAAAAAATTATAATGATTTATTCAAATATATTTTCTAAAACATCTAAAATAATAACTACAATCTCCAATCATAAAAAATATTAAACATCATTGTTAGTCACAACTAGGCTAAATACCTTGAGAGGGGGGTGAATCAGGGCATCATAGATGGACACAATTTCCCCTTGTGATCATGTCTCATTGTAAAAAAAAACTACCTTATCTCTTCATACCACATCAAATAATGAAAATTAATTTAAGAATACATGAGACAAAATAATTATACATTCTTCAGCCTTACTTAGCTATGTCCAAGGAGTACACACTAGTAATGTTTAGATGTACCACATTTACTACAAAGGCACTACTATTTAAAATGTTCAGAGCAGACTCATTTTCCAACATAGATGAAAACTAATTTCAATTTTTAAGCTCACTACTCTATCAACTAATGTGTTTTAACCTATTATTCAAAATATCCACACAAAATTTATAGGATTGTGGGTCCCTTCATTACCTTTAATGAATTATTCCTCTACTATATGAGGATGTCATATCATTGTCCCACATTCATCCATAGAGATATAATACTCTACAAATATTTTACCGAGAAATGTCAAATCATTCTCAAAACCCCCACTACACCATGAGAATAATTATTATGCATTGCATGAAGAACAAAATTTTATGCCAGCATCTTTCTTATGTGCAACTCTAATCATACACCCAACTTCCATTTATACAATCCACTCAAATTATTGCATGAAACTATTTTTGCACGCAAATCATAATAAATTCAATGATATCATTCTCTCGAAGTGTTGATATTTTAAAATAATGGGGGGTAACCTCATATTTATAGGCATAATCGACCCCTACGTGAAAAAACCTATTGTGTGAAAAAAATATTTTTCAAGTGTGAAAAGCCTATTTGACATCTCATTGGGAGCCTAAGTCAATTTCATGAAATATTTCCTTTTATACACATTCAATAACTTTTGTGAAGCTCGTTTATTTACCATATTTCAGATTTCATATCATGAAACATGACTTGTGCTTAAAAATAAAAAACATCTTCATTCATTCACACACGTTCCATTTTCAAAAACACCTTTCAAAATTTCCCAATTCTCATGCATAAAAATTTGAAATGCACTGGAAAAAGATGCCACCATGAATATATTATTTTTGTAGTACCTCCATATCAACTATTCATTTATTTATGTTTCCTTGTCAACCTATTTTTCATCAATTTCACTAGAACATTAAAAATAAACATAGAATCATTATTTTTCAACAACCACAACCAACTAGAAAATGATGCAGTGTTAACATGAGTGATTTTCCCCCAACAATCACCAACATTGGGTCTCCTGAGACAATTTATTTGAAAATTAATAACAATTTGATATGTGGTTAATGATTATTCAAACTTCATATAATATTCACTTGTTAATATTCAGATAACAATCAATAATTCACTAAACACATACTCTATGACCACATATGTAATGATTTGTGTGTGAAATAAGAGAAATTTGAAATGTCCATCAATGAATAACATCAGTCAATTTTAAATCTACAATTATTGTTTTATCAGGATCCTTAGATATCATGATATATAATATTTGAATAATTAATTCTAGGATCATTATATTTAATAGCCCTTCTATCATGAGGCTCATCCTTTCTCGATTCTCAACCTGTCAGCTTCTCCCCATGTCATGACAAAGATAGTGTCTCCCTTTTAATAGCCAAAATTTGACATCCCTTGTAAACAAACCCATAGTTCACTCCAATGTGTTCTATAATAAGTTAAAAAACACATCAATACAAAAAGGAATAACACATCATTCATTTGGGATATGGGGTCCCATATTAACACTCCATCAAGTGTGGGGAGTCAACTGAGCTCATAGAGCTAGTTAATGAATCTCAACCATTATTTTGGGTATGTTAATTTCCATAAGGTCTAAATTAAATTATATTGTAGGAACATTCTTCATGTTCACAAGCCCAAGATATACCATCACTTTGAGAAAATGGTATTTAATTTCAATGTAATTTTTCTTGTAGTGATGGACTAGGTTTTAACTAAAATTTATAGAATATGAATTATTACAATGAATTCTGATTAGAGACTTCACTTCAACTCCCATATCTTCTAGCTATTTCTTTATCCACAATAATTGTGTGGAAACATGCATTGCCATAATATATTTAGTATCAATAGTGAAAATCAAAATTAAATGTGGTTTTTTTTACTATGCCTAGAAATACATAATCTTCCCATATTAAAATCCTCACCTTACATTGACTATATATCATCTTCTAATCTAGAAGAATCTAAATATGTGTAAAAAAATAATTGTGTATCATATTTTTCACTATACATAAAACTGAAATCCACAGTACCCTTGATATACTGATTTATTCTTTTTACTATAATCATGTGTATTTAATTGGGATTTTTTTATACCACACTTCTTAACATGTTGCAAAAACAATATTAAATTATGTAACTGTTACATTTAATTGCCTATATTTTGTTACATTATCCACTTTGCCTTCATCATCTCAAGACAGTTTCATCTGTATAGGCAACAAAGTTTTAATATCATTGTATTTTTCAATTCCAAAACATCTCAGAACCTATATAGAATAATGGGATTGATAAATTAATGTTCCATTCCTTACATGTGTCACATGTAATTGGTGGAAAACATCATCTCAAAATCATTTAAATTTATAAATCACATTTCATGAATTTATAAAACTATCTTCATTGGGATTCATCTGATCAACCAAATATTATATCATAAACATAAACCAATACAATTATCATTTTATTACTATCATGATTGACATGGAGATTGGAATAAACTCCACCACATTGAATGAAAAACTTTATCAAATACCTATCTAGTCTCAGATATCATCCTATGTGTGTATTCTCTAACCCATATAACACTATTTATTTTAAAATAATTGTTATCATATTCATGAAAGAGAAACACATTTGGTTTCTTAATATACAATTATTATTCCAGAACACCATCTAGAAAATCTGATTTGACATCCAACTAGAAAACATTGAACTTTAATTTCACTATGCTAGATGTGAATAATATAATTTTCTATAGCCTTGAAATATGTGAAAATTTATCACCATCAACATTTCCCTCTATATTGGAGTATCTATTCACACTAATAATTCTTTGTTATGAATAATTATTCTATGTTTTTTTTCATCTTATTTCAAAATAAAAACATTGTCCTAGTGACATTCTAATCTATTAGCCTCGAAAAAATATTCCACATCTGATTATTTTTAATTTGTTCATGGTCATTATTAATATCATGATCCTAGTTTTCATCTCTAGATGATTCGATAATATATTTATTATCTACATGATATAATAAAGATGAATGTTGTGTTTAATTCATTATTCATGTTTTATCTGGAACTATCTAATCACCATTGATATTTTTTCAAACATTATCATCATAACACTTCAACTTCATTTCATATAATTACTTGAAATCTTCTCTATCATCATTAATATCTTCTTATGAATCAAAATTTTCCACTTCCTCTCTTCGTGTGTTGTTGACCTCCTTATCACATTGATCATAAACATTTTTCACTATATTTTTGAACATTCTATACATTTTCCAATATAGTTACATCATTTATATAAAATAATATTTTAAGACTCTTATTTAAGAATTTATATGCATTTAGTTTTCTTGAGTATCCAATAAATATCTTCTCATATATACACTGTTCAAATCTCTTGTGTTTTTATTTCATGATAATAAATAACTAACATTCAAAAATTAAAAAGTATACTAACATTGACATAATTCTATACCAAATATCATATATATTTTTTCATTACTTTGTATATAACATATCCCTATTATAAATGTAAACTGATGTCAAGAGAACATGAATATAAAATCATTTTAGTATACCCTTCTCAACAAGCAAAATTTTACCCATATTGTTAATGATCTTATTTCAACTCTCAACCACTCCATTTTTATGGGGATTTCTCACTGATGAAAATTGATTTCTTATCTCATTTTTTAATAGTTATTATTTCACTTAACTAGTTGTGAATAATATACCATTATTAGTATAAAAAAATAATCTTCTATCCAAGTATTATTTCATATTGCATCTAATAATATTTAATGCAAATAAACACATCAAACATATGGGAAATGAAAAATACCCATTTCAGTCTTCTATAATCATCAATGAATAGAACATACGATCACTTTATATTAATGTCTCTTGGTGAGATATTTACACAGACATCATGATGAAAAAAATTAAACCACTCTTCTTGCCTTCTCTTCCATTCTTGGGTAAATCTTCCTGATGATTGTCCCATATTGAAATGCAATGCATGTAGTAGTATTATCATAAGACAACTTACAGAGGTCTATATCTACATCACACATTACAAGATCATATAAAGATGGTTTTCATTGATGAAAAAGTCATTTCCACCACATGTTCTCCCCCTCTATGAATAAAACACACATATCTTCTTACCCACTTACAAGGTATTGATTTCCATTAGTTATTTTTTCCTCTAGAACAACTAAATCATTTCTTCCATTAAAAATAAATATCTTC
Organism: Viscum album; assembly: GCA_963277665.1. Taxonomy (NCBI): domain Eukaryota; kingdom Viridiplantae; phylum Streptophyta; class Magnoliopsida; order Santalales; family Viscaceae; genus Viscum; species Viscum album. Next base: position 571,467,128 of record OY728161.1, on the reverse strand, counting down.
TATTTAATCATATATAATTCTTTGAATCAAATTGTTTACTGATGTTCAGATGTACTAAATTCACAACATGTACACTATAGTTTACAATGTTTGGAGAGGGATCACTGTCAATCATAGTTTACAATGAACCAAAATTTGAAATCTGGGTACTCTTTGAGAAAACTGTGTGCTCTCTACCACATTATATTATCAAATCACAGTTTATATACATCTATGTCCCATTATTATCTCTAATGAATGCATCCTCTAATGTATGTAGATTCATATTTGATATCCCACATTCATCAGTAGATGAATACGACATTACCACATTATTTTTCGTAAATTTATAATCCTTCGTGAAACCCTTACTACACCCTTCTACCATGTTTTATTTGTACCCTGTAAAACCACTTTTTATGCACATATTTCTTCATAAGATCACCTCAAATCTTATGCATAATTTCATCTCTTAAGTGCAACTCAAATTCTCAAATCTAAAATCCCTTTTCACATAAATTTTATGTGATATAAAGATCTGATTCCCTATAAGTGTTGAGTTATTCAGATGAGGGGAGGTGTTGGTTCACCTCTAATTTGTAGTCACCACCTACCCCTAGTCACAAAACCCTGATCCATGTGAAAATTCTAATTTGATAATGAACAACCCATTTGATAACGCATTGGGAGTGTAAGTCTCTTTTGTGAAACATAATATTTATCACACATTCTTGATATTTCATTCGCTCCATGCCTTTTCTAAATTTCATTATTTTTATCATGAAACATGTATTACATTCAAAATTACAAACCATCACAAACCTTGTGTGCATCATCCTTTTCCAAAAACACTTATCTCTATTTTTATTTTTCAAAAACAAATTTTCATAAAACATTAGAAATCAAGGCCACCTTGGATATAATCAATTTTTACTACCTCTTGATCAAGAAATCATTTTTCATGGTTCTTGGACAATATATATTTTCAACAATATCTCTGAAACATGACAACTGACTTTGAAAACATCATTTTTCAAAATAAAAAACCAACACAAAAATGTAACAAATTTACCTTGAGGTATTTTTCCCCCACAATCATTAACAATTGAAATGTATTTTTGAGGAATTAAGTGACATTAATAAATATTAGTGTTATTATTAACATGGAATTAATAAAAACTATGAAAATATTGTTAATATTATATATTTAATAATTTCATTATTTCAATTCATTCTCATCAATTTAACTGCTATTTTAAAATGATCATCTTTAAATTATAATAATTTGTTGTTTGTTTAAGACTTGTGTTTCATATATTTTGTGACATTGAATAGTAATTCATTTTTAATATAGAGGTTTATTATAATAGTGGAATAAAAATATATTATTGGATATTTGTGTGGGGTATAGTTATTCATTGATCAAGGGTTTACATTGCCTCTACACTGTGGAGGACTTGAGGTATGACAAACATAAGAATGTTTCACTAGTATGTTATGTAAAAAAATTAATCTATGTAGGGTAAATTTATTATTACTAGTAACATGTTTGTTAACTGAGAAAAATTATTGATATTTATGAACCTATATTCTGAATCATATTGTCATTGCATTTATTCATCAAATTTTTTTGTTGGTTGAATTCATTTTTTTGTTTCTTTTTCTTAAAAAAAAAATTAGCTAAACCCATTTCTTGGTGCACTCTATAAAATGAAAAAATACACAAAAAATTGATATAGTGAGAAACCAACTCATGAAGCATTGAAACTAAACCAATTCAATCCGATAATATTTTATTTTTATTGACACAAAATTTAATAAATGAAATTCCCATGGTGATTAAATTAAATACCATGTTATGTAATATGGTCATATAAAAGCATTGAGTTTAATTTTTCATATCATATATAATATAATATACTATTAATAATTATTACAATTAACAATATATCCATATAAAATGATTATTATATTTTAATGGATATTATAATGTCACATTGACATAGAAAAAATAATAAATTACCTTGACCAGTAGGATCCTACCATATCATGATGAAATATCAATATATTCAAGAGATATATTATATATGGGATTTAACCTTGACCAATACAAAAAAAGATTAAAAATATAATGAATAAATGAATCATTTTACTGAGAATTTCATGCTCATTGAGATCCTGACCTAAACCATGTTCACTAAACTACCCCATGGGAATCTATAAATAACAACCCTTACCCATAGAGATAAAACATGTTTAATAGAGGTATAGTTATGTCAAATATAACAGTAAGAATTTATATATCACATTTTCAATGAAGAAAATATTATATTATTTTGTACTTTTTTAAATTATAAAAAATTAATTAATTATTTTGATGAAAACTATATTTTAATACGAATAACAAATAATGTATTTTTTATAATATATTTTTTCAATGAAGAATCAATTTCACTTATTAAATAATTTTTTAAATTCATTATATTATAATAAAATATTTTAATTAATAAATTATTGCAATTATAATTGATAATATAAATTTTTAAGGGCAATATTAATTTTTATAATTTCTATAGATTTTTTATTGTCCATGATGTTTTATTCTAAAATTAAAGTGGTTCATAATTTAAAATTTTTATTTATCATATTTAGATAAATATTTATATAAAATAAATATTATTTTGTGAATTAGAATGTAAAATTTATCTAAAGGTTAATTTCTCATATTTTTATGAGAAACATGAATTTCAATGTAAACCCTTTAGGATAGGTATTATGACATCATAATAAAACTATGATAATGTATCATGTTCAATAAAAGATATCAATGGAAAAATTTATATTTTCCCATTAAATTAATTTTTTAAGTTGCATTATTGTTTTTATAAACCCTTTAACATTCATCTAAAATAATTATTATATATCATGTTTATAAAACAAATAAATTTAAAAATGACTCCCTTTTACATCATAAAGGGATTTATTTTAATGGGATCGGTTGATGAAATTATAAAATAAGAAAAATACTCCTCTATGATTGATACAATGGTAAATACCATGGAAATTTTTATTGTTATTTTATAATGTCTAAAGGATATGTTTACAAAATAGTGTAGAGTCACCAACTGTTTTCCTTTATAAACCAACCCAATCACCCATTTATCGTCAATAAAAGTACATGTACCATGAATATAATCTTAATGTTCCTATCAATATCCCACATAATGTTCCCCAATCATCTCTAGAATATCCTCCCAATATTTTTGAAGCCCCCCCAAGGTATTGTATCCCATCCTTCTTCTCTTTATTCATGCCCCTTATTTATATTATCCAAATATTTATAAATTATTATTGATGGGATGTGATTTTACATATCCCAAATACTTATATTATTATGTAAATGTGATTATAAACCCCTTTTTCAGCATTAATCTCTGGTATGATTCATTAGGTACCCATGTTATGCTACTGAAATTATCATGTGATTTTTCCATTGTGAAACATTTCATTTTGAATACCATATCAAATTAAAAACAATGATATTAACCTAGAAATATATATATCCTTATTTCATTTGGGACTTCTATATATGAATTATAAATTATTTAATCTTTTAATTAAATGTGATTAGTTGTGATCATGTGTTGAATGTTATATCTCAAACACATATCCAACTACATGATATAAAAGTGACGTGTGCACCTGAAATTATATATCACTCTATTTTATTGGGTAATTTTTGTCTCAGTTGAGAAAATATATGTGATTAGTGAGTAAACATATCTTGTCTTGGACTATTCCCAAAAAATTATGTTGTCTTGGTGGTTAGCGTTAACATATTTTAATAATTTCATGTTTAATATAATTTATACATTTTTGTGACACCATTATGTTATAATGATATGTCATTCCACCTTGTTAACGATTATTAAAATCTCATCGTTTATTTCCCATTGAAATACCTATTGACTAAACTTTAATAAATTCTTAATGTTGTGATTTTTTATTCCCTTAATTGGATTTGTATCACAACCCATTCTTATATATTTTCTAGATTATCCCATTTTATTAAAAGATATAGAATTTTTGATGAATGTTATGGAATATTTAAAGAATTATGTTGTATCCATGTGTCATGATAATCATTTTTACACTTAATATGCTAAAATCCAAGTCTTTTAGGTCATATGGGTTTTACATAGTTTTATTTTTAGTAATAAATCATGAAATAAATCTTATTAATGATTTATGAATCTATTTTTGGTATCAAAGGAAAATATATTTATTTTGGGTTATGATTTGAAACCTATGTAAAAATACTATGGGATAATTCTAAACATTATAAAACATCCAAAAAGTTAGGTAAACTATCGAGTATGTTGTTTCCCTGAAGAAAATATCTATCAAGATTATAAAATTCAATATGATTTGGGCCCAAATGAACTAAAAGGTAAAAACCCTTAAAATAGTGTATTGATCTATGAACTATTATGATCTGGTGGACAAAAATTATCATTCATTCACACCAAGATTTATACTGTCATTGGATATTCTTACTAAATCTATGACCCCATTTTGAAAAATTATTAAGGGTAAAATTCATATTTTATTTTGTATTAGAAAATATAACATTTGTAACATTTACTGTTGCCTAAATATTCATAGGATATGGAATATAGTTTATTTATGATTTATGCATTTATGAATCATGGTTTCACATTTATGTGTTCATTAGATGAAAAATTAGCATCCATTTTTCAATTTTAGAAGAATTAAATTAATTTAATTATTATCAAAATGATAAATGTAGAGTTATCTTCCGTGGTTTTAAATACATTATCATATTTCTCATGTAATGATAAACTATTAAAACAGTAACCTAAATCATGGTTGTAGTTATATTTGTGAAAAATAAAAATGGGGAAATTATTTAATCAAATATATATAACCTATCCTTGATTAAAATTTGTGGGATGAAATTCCCCTCACACAATTACATACATCCATAAGAGCTATTCATTTCCATTCTAGGTATAGAATGGATTTCCTTATATATATCCATCATAAATAATTGAGTGAATGAAATAACACTCTGTATTGTGAATATACCATTCATTATATAAAATTAAAAGTAGGAGTATATATCATATATAATACCATCATTTCACTCATGGATATTATTTTCTTGTGGGAAAGCATATCTATCTCTAATGATTGGAAATACACAAAATATCATTCTTTATGAAATTACCCTTATAAGGGAATATATTGATTTGGGACATCAATTATTTATTGGTCTTAATAATATATGAGAGGTTGGATAATCAATAGACATTATAACCAGAGCATGAAAAATATCCAATAATCCATAGAAAATATTTTTTTTGTTGAACTAAAGATGCTAAATATGATACTACATGTGAATATGGATATAGGGTTTATTTCTCCATGTACAAAACCAATGGTTTCATTAATCTTATTCACCAAGATTAATGATTGTTCAATAAACAAATACATTTATTATATTAAAATCATTAGGATAATTAAAATGAATAAGAATCATCTTCCACAAATTGATTTATTATTTGATCAGCTACATGGAGCCCAACATTCCTCTAAGATAAAACTTCGATCAAGATACTATCAAGTGATGGTGGAGAGGAAAGATATCCCCAATAATTATTTTCTTAAAACGAATGAGCAATATGAGTTCATAGTGAATCCCTTTATAACAATTAATTCTACCAAAAGGATCATGGATTTTATGAATATAGTCATTAAGGGTTACCTTACCAAATTTGTGATAGAATTTGATGATGATATTTTTATTAAAACTAAATGGAAGGATTAACATGAAAAGAATTTAATAATTATACTACATACATTGTATAAAAAAATTATGATTTTTCTTAGTCTGAGTTTTTTTGGAAAAATGTAAATTTCCTAGCAAATGACATCACCAACATGAGGACAATTTTTGATCCAATAGATTCAGATATGATTGAAGGGTGCAATATGTCATCCAATATTATAGAAATTAATAGTTTCCATGGACAAGATGGGTATTATCATCATTTTTTAAAAATTATTTTGATTTTAATCAACTGTAATTAAGGTAAATCAGAATGGATTCATGTTTTTTTCATGAATTATGATAACATGGATAATTTTAAACAATTGAATAAAAGAAAAATACCTTCACCAGTGCACACACAATCCACCATTTGGGATGTATTAGGGATAAATGATGATGAATTTAAAAAGGTATTGGGTTTTTTACTCCTAAAAAAAGAAATTTTTTTAGACTATACCTCTTGATAATTAAATTTCCATCTGATGAACTACCCAACCCATTATCTATAATTGGTTATAGGGATCATCACATTTAATATTTGGAGAGATTACCAATATAGGGAGAATTGGGATGTATATATGGATCCTAAAAAATCATTTATATATTAACAAAAAAATGCAATTCATATCTTCTAATGGAGGTGGTTATAGATCCTAAAGGATTACAATCTTTTAATCCATTAAAATATCCTGAAATCAATCAATTTGGCATATTATCTCAGTATACATGATCCCACAACTAAATTTATGATGAGGGGCAAATGGAATCCAATATTAATGGATAGGAAAATGATGGATGTGAGAATTATCAATGTATATTCATCATACCATTCTAAAAAAATAGATCAACATAGAATTCATATGACGATCACTATGGCATAGAAATATGATCAGTTTCTACTAAATAAGGAAGTGAATATTTTGGATTTTAACAATAATTATGATTGCGTTATAAGGATTGGATACCGGATATGTGACCCACAAAAACAATAACTGAAGAGGGAACTCATCGGTGATGACCATAGATCTTCATTCTTTATACATCCCAAATGTACATTGATTTATATAGATTTGAAGAAAAAAATTTGGTGGGATGACATGATGAGAGTGGTTAAATATATTGTATCCCGATATAAGGTATAATATTATTTCAAATCCGAATGATATAAGTTTAAGCGTATGATTCAACCATTTCCCATAGTATTTTGGAAATTTCAAAACACTGTAAATGATTTCTTAGCAGGACTACCTGTGATATATAAAGGAAATAACTTTATCAGGGTGGTATTAAATCATCTTACTAAGTAATTAAAATTTATTTCCACCATGAATTAATTATATATAGACAGACACACAAGGATATATATAAGGTAAGTGGTTAGACTACATGGAGTTCTACACTCCATTGTATTGAAATGATATTTTAGATTAACCTTGTTCTTTGGATAATACTCTAGTAAAAAATTGATTTAAATAGGGGAATAAAACCCATTAACAACCCGATATGGTTGTTCTATCTAAAATTACCATTAAAACCCCAAGGGATATTCTGATATTTTTTCAATGGATTTAAAAGGATGTTTGTACGGACACCTTACCATAGGGTATTTCTCATAAAAAAATAGTTTCCATTATAACAGCCAAATGGAATCTTATGAGGAACTATATGGGAAGTGGTTTTAGATTCACAAAATGTGGGATAATGCTAGAATGCAAATACATTTGGGAATTGATCTTATCAAAGAGATGTAAGATGATGTTTAAAAAATTCTGTATTATATAAAACCATATAATGTTGAAAAAAATCTACACAGATAATTTTCATTGTGAAAAAGAGTTTTATGTTACCGATGATGTGTTACATTGTATATCACTACAAAATAAAATAATGAGGATTGGGAAGAAGAAATATCAGAGTCTGAGATATGTCATCCCATTTGAGATCCTAGATCATATCAATGTGGTGGCTGACCTACTTTAACTTTCACCAGATCTATCTCATGTATATGATGTGTTATTTGTATCCCTATTTATAAATTACATTCTTGAATACTCACTTGTACTATATTTTATCAAGGTACCATTGATGAATAATTATTCTTATGAGGAGTATCTGATGATTATTTTAAATCATAGAGACACTGTTTTATGAAAAAATAAAACAAACCTGGTCATATATTAATGCCTGAACCACAAGATTGAGGAAGCAACATAATAAATTGAATATATGATAAAAAATCAACCTCATCTATTTTAGTGTCTTAAACGAAAATTTTTAGTGATAAATTTCAAAAGGGGGGAATAATATATGTTCCTGATATTTCTTCAATTAAAATCCCATTATGGTTGAATTTAATACCCTATTATATAATAAGTTAATGGAAAATTCATGTAATGTGTTGGTTATATCCTATCATATATAAAATATTTATAATATTTATGACCATTGATAATATATCAATTGAATGGTGATAATATGGTTATTATAAATTTTGTCTTATGATAATGTCATATTGATGTAGACAAAATAAGTGATATCCATGTCTAGAATGTTCATACCCCTTGAATACCATTTATCAGATCATCTAAGGTAGATAAAACCTATGAGATTTTACCTTGACCAATACTATGTCAATATTTGAAAAATAAATCCCACAAAAAATAGTTTATTGGAGAATTTCATGCTCAACAAGATTGAGATCCAAATATTTTTTTCCTAACCATCGCATGAAAATATCATAATCGTAAACCATACTCATCAAGAGTATATAGTTGTAAAAATTATCCTTATATGTCAACCATAATATAATTAATATTTATATTTCAATTTAAATAATATAATTATTATATTTATTAATTATTATATTATATTTATAATTGTTTATGAAATTAGTATTATAAGAATATAATATTAATATGAAAAAATAAGAACTGTGTTTTGGGTAATATAATGTATCAATTTGGGAACACTTTTGATGATGTCATGAATTTTTATATAATTTATATTCTAATAAAATATAATTTTCTATATTATTTATTAAATATAAATGATAATATAATTTTAATAATAGAATATTTAATTCTATTAATGGTCAGAAAATGGTTAGTGTAAACATACCAATATTTTAAAATAAATACAGATTAGAATTTAAATAAGTTATTTATCATATTGAAGGAATCATTTTGATGAAAAAATATTATGCATTGAATAATCATGTTTAAATTTTACAATTGATTATTTTTTTCTAATTTTCCGAGACAATAAAAAGTTCATGTAAATTTTAATTATGCTCTTAATATACGGTTTTTATTATAAAATTATAGTAACCAAAAAGTGATATAACATGTTCCATAAAAAATATAGATGAATAAAGATATGATCATCATCTAAAATAATGTGTTTATGAGGTTATTATTTTATATTTTATAATCCCATTATGTACATTTCAAAAACAAATTTATATTTTATTGTTTCAAAATCAATTATTTGAAATCACATGTAACATTAAATTTACCATTTGTAATATTTTTATAATATATGATCATGGAATTATTAAACAATTAAAACCAGTCCTATTTGGCGGAAAATATGGTTAAAACACATGATATTGTATTTTGTATTCAATTTATTATTTCATAGACTCCAAAAAATTAAATTTGGAAAATAATAAATAAACCACCAATAATTTTCTATATAAAAAAAACATCCCATTTCAACTTACTATAAATCCATGAATCATGACTATACACTACCAGGTATTCTCTATATCCCTTATACGGTTTTCTGATCTTTTAAGAATCTCCTCCAAATCTATCAGAAAAACCCTCTCAATGTAACGAATCTTCTCATTCTCTTTATTCAAAACTCATCATTATATTATGCATTTTGTATTCATATTTTATTAATGGGATATTATTATATATATCCAAATTAAATTACTTTATGATTTTCAAGTAATTACAGACCCCTTTCAATATCAATAATCCATCCCATGATTTATTATACACCATAGTTACTCCACCATAATTATTTTGAGATTTTTCCAAGCCAATCCTTTTTATTTTGAATACAATAAATAATTCCACTCAATTGTATTCTATTATATATACCTATTATTATTTTATTGGGTATTTCTATGTATTTAATCTAAAATGTTATATAGTGAAATTTAATGAGATTAAATATGATTATATATTGAATGATCTACAAGGGACAATTATGGATTTATATTATATTAAAGTGATGGATGAACTTAAAATTATATGTTACTATAATGCCTAGCATAATGTTTTAGAATCATGAGACAATAAGTATGGGACCATGGAGAAATTATAATAAACATTGGATGTTTTTCAACCATGTTATGAAGTATTAGTGGTTATCATTGACCTATATTTATGATGTCTTGCTTAATATTGTGCCACATTTCAATAATTAATTTCTATTATTATGTTATATAAATTCTCATGTATCATGATTATGATTCTAACCTATTTTATGTCCATTTAAATAATAATTTACTAACATTTAATTAATTCACTACTGGAAATGGGGTCTATCCCCACGCACCTATTCCCACGGTTCTTTAAACCGTGGGGATAGTATGTTTTTTTGCTGTTTATACCCACGGTTTTATTAAAACCGTGGGTATTAATTTTTTTTCGAGCCCTTGTATCGGGCTCCTCCTCAATCTCTCCTCAAATCCGCGACGATCGAGCTCTACCCTACCTCCCCAAGCCGCGACGCCGCTCCCCGACCACTGACTCCCGACCCTCCCCTCTCCTCTCTGACTCCCCTCCCCGGCCTCCAACCCCGGGCTCCGACTCCCGGCTCCGCCTCCCGGCTCCCGACTCGCGGCTCCCGACTCGCGGCTCCCGACTCGCAGCTCCCGATTCGCGGCTCCCGGCTCCCGACTCTCGGCTCCCGACTCCCGGCTCGGCCTCCCGGCTCACGACCTGGACCTCCCGGCCTTCTCAGTAGTGATTTTTTTTATGCTGGAGTCCCAGATTTCCTGGTAATTTCTTAGTCTTGGTTGATTTCCCATAATTTCATCATATTACCTCTTGATAATCAATTAGTGTTGTAGTCAAAGGTAGCAGTTGATGCATTCATAGGTTAATGGAGTGGTTTGATTCTAAATTTTTTTAAGCAATTTCATTTTTTTATGATGGAATACTAAAAGATGAATGATATAAATATCCTGATTATCAAACCCAGTGAGAATATTTCCCCAAATTAATTTAGCATTGATAATCCTAAGATGCACTATTTTGGCCTTAAAATAGTATATATGAAGGTATGTACATACACATGTTGAGCAGTTCCGGGTGGTTGTTTATAAATCTATCAAGTTTCAGGTGTTGGCTTGGTTCCTCTTTGAGGAAGGGTACCCTTCCAATTCCTCAAATTTATTAATGCATTAATTAGTTTCTTACCACACTTTTTCTTTGTTTTTAGTTAATGCAGTGAATACATTAGATTAAATTCCTCTTAATCTTGAATTTAGTATGTTTCATGATTTAAGAGTTAAAGGTAATAAATGATTGTTTCATAAGAAATATCATGTTTATATATTAAAACCCCTCCAACGGAGGTGCGCTGTCTTCAAGTTAAAAAACAATTATTAGACTTTTAGGATTTATTGTGTTGTTGTACTGATATTTCTTTATGAATTGATGTTATGTTTGAATTATGTCATATATGACCCCTAATGGAATTAAAAAAACTAAGTTTTCCTTTTTAAATGATTAAATAACCAAGGAACCGTTTAAGTTCTTTGACCGGTTTTTATATTGGAATTACCCATGTAGAATTGTTTCCCATAATTTTCATTTTAGTATGTTGACATGTTTGAGCCACCATTCGGTGAGCCTTAGATTTAAATTTCTAAGGGTATGATTTTCTATATTAAATGGCTTGAATTATCTTTTGAATTTCAGAATGGAAATTACCCTGTATGCACAACATTTAACCCGCCTAATGTAAGTGCTTCAATGTAATAATTAAATGTGAAATAGAAATTGTAAAGTATACTAAGTACATGAATTAGCCGTATTAGATGTAATTGAAAAATATGTTGCGTATTCATAGAACCCCTTACCATGTTAATGGAAGGTACCAGAGTGAACCTTGATTATTGAAAATGCCTTAAATGGATTAAATGAGTGGTTTCAAGCTACATGGCCTTGTCACACTAATGAAAGGCTAGGGTTGAACAAAATTGACTTATTGATTAATTATTACTTGATTAAAGGGTTTCATGCTACTTGGCCTTGTCACACTAATCAAAGGAAAGGCTTGAACCAAATGGAATATTATATGAATTCAATATCAAAGTAGGTGTGGCCTGACTCAAGCTCACCTTGGATACTTGAGAGAAAGCCTTGAGCACTCAAGGACCCTATTCCGAATTCAAGGATACAACTTTCTTAGGTTGAGACCTACATAGAACCTGATCCTTGTCTAACTTTAGATGCCTGGTATGACACCATATAATCCCTCATGTATTACAACAAGATTCCTTATATACACTCCTTGGTTCCAGAATTGACAAGTAGGTGCCATGGTTAAATCCTAGCCCAATCTTTTCTTAGACCCATTTTACCTTGGATGAACTTCTTAGACTAGATAGTCCTCTTATTGTGGAATTAGTTGGACTGTTATCCTTGGATTACACTCTTACCCCATGTGAGGCTATAGTTATTACCAAGTTGTTGACACTTGAGGTCTATGTTTCCTTGGTTATAACCTTGGAACTTCATTATTAAATATCATTACATGTTTTCTTCTCACATCTTAGAACCTCAATATCTTTCTCATATAAATTATATTTAAACTGGATAAAATTGATTAATGAAATGGTTACACATTCTGACACCAGTCAAAGGCTAAAGAAGGTATAACTGCTATGTGTCCCATAGGAACCTGTACGGGTGATGTTTATTTATCTCTCTATTATTATTCTATATACCAGTGAACTATATATTTTATACTGCACTATCTAGATTGGGCTGGACATCAGTGGTTCCATCCTATTATTATTTATATCTCACACCCTACTCAGGCCGCTATTACATTGGGATACTCGAGTATACTTTCATTTTCTCAGGACCTTGGACCTTGCTTTTCAATGTATGCTTGTAACTAGAGTTAGGAGAAAAGGACTGAGTTGGATCTCGGGATGCTCAAGGAGATCGCCCATGGGGTTTTAATGTGACTTTATTATTTTTTTATTTTATTGAAAATAATGATGTAATGTTTACTACTTTTAGATATGTATCATTACCATGTCATGCATTCATCTGTTGTTTAAACTACCATTGACCACTTTAATTCAGTTATAATAATATTTATCTTATGCTGCTTTGTCATTTATTTACTACCTCTTTCATTGTTGATTGTTATTTATTCAATTTACCAATGTGTATATGTGATAAGAGGGTATAGTACCCACTATCACCTCTCGAGACCCTCACTACAAGTCAAAAACCTCTAACGTATGGGGAGACTCACCAGCCCCCCTGCCCTACACAACCTCTCCCCCTCCCTCTACTGCACCAGTCCCTCCCCCTCCCCCTTCCCTTGCACCAGCCCCTCCCTTAACCCCCTGCTGCAACATCCCCTCCCCCTGCACCAGCCCCTCCCCCTCCCCCCTCTTGCACCAGCCCCTCCCCCTACTATGCACCAGCCCATCCCCCCCACCAGCCCCTACCCCCCCACTACACCAGCCAGCCCCTCCCCCTCCCCCCTTCCCTTACATCAGCCCCTCCCCCCCCACACTGCACCCCCACCAGCCCCTTACCCCATGCTTCCCCAGCCCCACCACCAGCCCCTCCCCCTCCCACTTTCCCTGCTGCACTGGCCCCTCCCCCTTTCCCTGCTGCACCAACCAACCCTCTCCCTCCCCCTGCACTACTTTCCATGTGGAGTGTCTTTTTTAACTTTTTTCTTTAGTTTACATCTCAAGGAAGACCTTTTTCTCTCTTTCCCTACTTATTCAATCATGAACTCCTCTTGTCATTAAATACTTGTCATTAAATATGTTTTGCTAGCTACTAATATGCTTTGATTGATTTAATAATAAAATTGATTGTAATTATTTTTTTAAATATGATTTACATTGTTGATTGAATGATAATTTTTTTTCTTGTTATAGAATGGATAGAAGCTGGACGTATCGTACCGATCCGATTTCAACCGAGTTTCAAAATAATTTGGAGAATTTTTTAGATTTTGCATTTAGCAATGCGTCAGATGGAGGTTGTATACAGTGTCCCTGCTATAATTGTGTTGGAAGACCATGGTTAAGACGAGAATAAGTCAGTTACCATTTAACGAAATTTGGATTTCAAGCAAACTATAATGTTTGGTTTCACCATGGAGAGATGAGTCAATCTTCGACTGTTCATAAACGAAATGAACAAAGTGACATGGAGAATTTTCTATTTGATCGGTTTCCATATGTGCATCATTCCGAGAGAGATAGCATGCCGGTGCAAGAAGACAATGATATCAGTACACATGAGGAAAATGCTGAAAATGATGATGTTGACATAGTGAAAAATTTATTGGATGATGCCAGAACTCCAGTATATCAAGAATGTACTAGAATGACCAAGTTGGAATTTTTAATGCGGTTATATCATGGGAAAACTATGTATGGGATTTCTAATACTGCCATTGATTATATTCTTACATTTTTGAAGGACTTGCTTCCTGATGGTGCAGATATTCCCTCAAATCATTACATGGCATGGAAGTTAATTAAGCAGCTTGGATTTGCTACTAATAAAGTCCATGCTTGTCCGAAAGATTGCAGTTTATTTTTAGAGGAAACAGCTGACCGTAATGACTGTAAAGACTGTGGTACATCTCGATGGAAGACAAATGCAGATGGAAAACCATCTCGTGTGCCACAGAAAGTCATGTGGCACTTTCCATTGATTCCCAGACTTCAAAATCTATTCATGTCTCCAGAAATCTCAGCCAATATGCGATGGCACGATGTTGAGAGAATTAAAGGAAATGATGAGCTGGTCCATCCAGCAGATGGATTAGCATGGCGGACATTTGACGCACAACATCCTGATTTTGCAGCTGAGGTGCGTAATGTCAGATTGGGCCTATCATGTGATGGTTTTAATCCGTTTGGTCAGATGCTTACTGCTCATAGCACGTGGCCGGTTTTTATTCATGTTTATAATCTTCCTCCGTGGATGTGTATGAAAAAACCTTTCACTTTCTTGAGTATACTGATATCTGGACCTTCGGATCCTGGTAATGACACAGATGTATACTTACAGCCTTTAATAAAAGAGTTGAAACAACTTTGGGATTTAGGTGTGCAGACATTTGATGCTTCTTCAAAGAATACGTTTCAGATGCGTGCTGCCCTTCTATGGACCATAAATGATTTCCCTGCCTATGCAATGATGTCTGGGTGGAGCACGAAGGGAAAACTTTCATGTCCCGTTTGTATGAAGAATACACGATCGAGAAGGCTTAAATATCGTCGTAGTTTCAGTTTCATGGGGCATCGCCGATTCTTGCCAATGGATCATCAATACAGGAAGAATCGTCGGAGGTTTGATAATAATGTTGACACTGAAGAACCACCTCAACGTATGTCAGGAAGTGATGTGCTTGATGAATTGAAAGATTTCAGCTTTTCATTAGGAAAAGGTCATTTGACATCTCGAAAGAGGAAGAATGCTGATACTGAAGTCATTTACAATTGGAAAAAGAGAAGTATTTTTTTTGTGTTGCCATATTGGTCTACTAATTTGTTACATCATTGTTTAGACGTAATGCATATTGAGAAAAATATATGTGAAATGTTGCTTGCAATTCTTTTGAATATTAAGGGGAAGACCAAAGATGACTTCCGATCTCGTCGGGATTTATTGGATTGGGGTATTCGACCAGAACTACATCCTATTTGTATCAGTGAAAACAAATGGAAAGTTCCCTGTGCTTCTTATGTGATGACACAGGCAGAGAAAGATCAATTTCTGGCAGTATTGGAGAATATTAAGGTTCCAGACGGCTATTCCAGCAACATATCTAAATGAGTCAACAGAAGACATTTGAAATTGAAATCCCTAAAAACTCATGATTACCACATCCTTCTTCATGAATTGATTCCAATAGCAATTCGACATTTGCTATCCAATAATGTAAGGGTGGCAGTGATTCGGTTGTGTCATTTTTTTAGAGACCTTTGTGCTAAAAGGTTATCCAAATCATTGTTGATAAAAATGCAGCAAGAGGCACCATTAATTCTATGTGAGTTGGAAAAAACTTTTCCTCCATCCTTTTTCACTTGCATGCTGCATTTAACAGTTCACCTTCCAACTGAGACACTTCTTGGGGGACCAGTTGCTTTTCGGTGGATGTATCCCACTGAAAGAAATATGTGCACAATGAAATCATATGCCCGAAATAAGAATTATCCTGAAGGTTCCATTGTGAGGAGTTATCTGGCCCAAGAATGTATGGATTTTTGTTCAATGTATTTTTTTGATGTGAGCACAAGACATAATCGACCAATGAGAAATGAAGATGAGCAGTATGAGGAAATTCAACCCTCGTTTCCATCTCTTCCCCAAACAGGTGGAATTGTCGGGTCATATACATTGGTTACATTGAGCTCTGAAGAGCGGAATATGGCACATCGTACAGTCTTGTTTAATTCTGGTTTGTTCGATGCCTATATCAAGTAAGTAATTTGAATATATATATGTTATCTCATATGATATCATATCACATATACCTTATACTTTTATTGTCATTTTATGTAGAGAACATAAACAAATTATAAGTAGAGTTCATCGGTCTTTGCCGTTGAGAAGGAGAGAGGCTATGCATAGCCAAGAGTTCCCAGCATGGTTGAAATCAAAGGTATGACCATTACATTAAATACCTTAAAATATAGATATATATTTAATTATATTACTCATGTATTCCAGGTATTGAGTTTACCTGCTGACTTCATTTCTCAAGAATTAAGAGCGTTGGATTTTGGTCCCAATTCTTTGGTTCGTGACTGCAAATATTTAATAATCAATGGATACAAATTTGTTACAACTGATAAAGCGGTGAAAATGAGAACACAGCATGATGGCGTTATGTTAATTGCTAGAACGGATTGTTATGCCAGTGCATCTGATAGTCGACCTCGATATGAAGATGTGTATTATTATGGACTGGTTGAGAAAATATTGTTATTGGATTACTACTCTCGAGGTCGAGTCACTATGATGCAATGTAAATGGTTTGATTCAATGACGCGCCATGGTACATTTATTGATGATTGCGGATTTAGAGTTATTGACATGAGTCGATTCCTGCATACCGATGAACCATACATTTTGGCATCAATGAAAAAACAAGTGTTTTATGTGAAAGATCATCTGAACCCTGATTACGGTGTCATTAATGAAGTAATCCCAAGACATATTTTTCATGATGCTGGGGATGAAATTGTCACCATTGATGCCCCCATCGGTGTTAGCCAAAATATTGCATTTGATGACACAAATTGTCCCATTGTGAGGGATGATGTTGAACCTGAGGTAGTGGAGGGTAATATATAAAAGCAACCATATATATTCAGAGTTCATTCAGTTTACCTTGACGTGAGTTTCTCAGGTTGGTACTAATTTAATTACTTTAATTTACTTTTAGTTTGAAATGATATGTCTGTTTTAGTAATGTTTGGTTTCGTTTCATTTAATTCTATTTCCTTCAATTCAGAAAAGTGGTTTTAAAATGTGGTTTTAAAAATTGTATAACTTGGTTGTAAATTATCATTACTGAAAGATGTTATGACATTTTTTAAGTAGTATCTATGATTTGTAAAAATTGTTGCTAAAAAATATTTATTTCATTCTTATACAGATTATGAAGAAAACTACAGAAGCTCGCAAGAAGAGATTATTTGATGCTGATCCTGTTAGACGTGAGCGCGAGTTGTCTTCAGTGAGTATATTAATTTAAATATTTATCTTTTGCATTACAAATAATATCAAGTTCATATTTTTGATCCAATTTTTTTAGGGACATGTAACTCCAGAGAATCCTCTTCCCAGTATGGGACCGAGTAGGGATCCTCCTAGACCTAGGCGGAGCTCCCGTCTTACCACTCCCCACACTGACCCATTAGTGGACATCCCATCTACCACACATGTCCGCCCTCCGCTTGAGACCCCTGGGATGTTCCCATACATGCCGCCATCATCATCCCGTTTACCCTCTTTTTCCCATTCCATGTCCACGCCGACTCGACCGATGTTCTCACCTGCATAGTTTTCATATCCATTCATGTATCCCCAGACCTACTATGCATATTCTGACATGTCTACGCCACATCCTTTTCCTACCATCCATCCTACACATATTGAGTCTGTTCCTTCAGTTTCCACTCCTGTTCATGAAGATCAGCCGGAGCATGCTGTGGAACAGATACTTCCTTCGGAGGATGCTGATCCAGCACAGTCTACGGATGCCTCACAGCCTATTCAGGAGCCTGCATCAGGTTTTTTTATTATAAATGTTTCAAATTATAGCATTTCACTTTTTTTCTATTGTATTTTCACCTAACTCTTCTCTTTTCACCTCTTATCTTATTTAGTGGGATCTTCTAGTAGGCGACGTGGGCGCACTCGAATGCGGGATGCTTGGAATCGTGAAACTCAGATTATGGTGGATTACAATTCTCAAAATCAAATGGTAGGTAAAAATGCTAAGGAGTGTAGAAGTTTCATGGCTACTTTAGCCAAATATCATGATATCGTTCCGGTGGAACCGGTCTCATGGAGACATATCAGTGCCGACATCAAGGATAGGGCATGGGCGCAGATATGGGTACGAAAATTTTATAAATTTATATTGATATTAGTAATGTATTTATATGACTTAACATGTTTGTTGCAGAGTCGATTTAACTTTCCTAACGGTGAAGCTGCCAAAGCTGCTAGGTTGAGTGATCTTGGAGAGTATTGGCGGTCATACAAGTATGAGTTACATATTGGTTGGAGGAGCAGAGTGGGTACTGAGTTAGAGGGTGTACCCACAAACCCTGACTGTCCAAAAAGTCAATATCAAAAAATGACTGCACATTGGAATACTGAACAGTATAAGGTACTACCCATATTTACTGTTTTTTATATAAAATTTAATTTTTATTACTTGTATTGTTTTTTTGTTTCTTAGGAAGTGTCAGCGAAAAACAAAAAAAACAAAGATGAAATGACATATCTACACACATTGGGGCGCACTACAATGCCCGATAAAGAGAAGCGTCTGGTACGTTCATTTGAATTAAAATAATGTCTTTATTTATAACATGTCATCATAACTTATTCATGCTTTCCCTTGGTTAGTCCATGTCTTTACCTCAATGTTTGTGGGTCTTTATTTCAACTCACTTCAATCCAATATTTTGCATTTATCATATATGGTTGTAATTCAAATTTGTGCACCTGTTATATGCAGCAAGCTGAATTTGGCATTGAAGGTCCTGTACCTCGTGCCAAATTATTCTGCTTCAGTAGGAAAAAAAAGGATGGAACTGCAGTTAATTCACAAACACAAGATAAAATTGTAAGTTTGTTTATTTATATTTCAAACATTTATACGAAATTCATAATTTAATATGTTTATAATTTCAACAGTCTGCCTTGGAGGCCATGGATGAGAAGGAAGCTGACAACTTAGGGCCAAATGATCATTTCAGTCAGGTGTTAGGTGTGGAGAATCCAGGAAGAGTCCGTTGTAGACCAGGCAAAAACATTGTCCCCTCAAGGTATTGGTCATCATCAGACTCCTCTAAGGCCTCTGAGTTGGAAAGTGCGCGTGCTGAATTAGCTGCGACAAAGAAAATAGTATTAGAGGAGCGTGAAAAAAGTAAGCTGATGAATGAACATTTCATGAAAGCTCTGTTAGTTTTGAGTCAGTCACTACCATAAGAGGTTGCTGCCACTTTTCATTCATGTATGACATCAATGCGCTCTTTAAATAATGCCTCGGGTGATTCCCATGAGGGTCCTAGTGGCGATAACGGCGGTGGCGATAGAGCTGACGAGGATGTTGCTGATGATGTTGTTGGTGATGAGATTGCTGATGATGATGCTGACGGTGCGGTTGGTGATGATGTTGCTGTCGATGTTGCTGCTGCTGATGATGATGCTGGACATGAGGATGACAGTGATGGTGATGGGGGGGATATTAATCCCCTCCATTTTTGACTTAGCAGAGAGACGTGTGTTGGAGTTTAATGTTTTTTTTGTATTGGTGGACTGCTTGTATGTGAATTTCTTTATGAAATGAAATGCATTTTGGATTATGTTTTCATCAGGGGTGTTATTTGTCAGTTATTTAGGTAATTTTCACATGCCATTCTGTTTACTCCTTGTTTTTTCATGAACTTTCTGCAGGGGGAGGTGGGGGGGGGGGGGGGGGTGGGCAGGGGGGGAGGGGGGCTGGGCAGGGGGGGATTTGACCACGATCAAATCACATTCTTATTTATTCTCAACTAGTTTAGTGTGCAAGGATGTATACATACATGTTTTGATCTACTGCTACTATTTATTCATCAAATATCTTTTTAAGGACTACAATTTGGATTCATACATGTTTATCATCTGCTGAAGTATTCATCCTACTACTATAATAATATTTTCTATGCTACTGCTATGCGTTTTTGAATATTTTTTCTACAAAAAGATCTTATATTCTTCTGAAGGAGCATTCTTTGAAGATTATTTTTATTTTCTGGGGGGGAGGGCTGGGCAGGGGGGGGAGGGGGTGGCTGGGCAGGGGGGGAGGGGGGGGGGGGGGGCTGGGCAGGGGGGGGCTGGGCAGTGGGGGGGGGGGGGCTGGGCAGTGGGGAGGGTAGTAGGGAGGGAGGGGGGAGGGGCTGGGCAGTGGGAATCCTGCACTAATAAGTGCGAGATCTCTACAACAGGTATGTTTTCCTAAAATTGTGGAATAAACCTCCCTACCATGCATCATTTTTCATTTGCATTTACACACTATATGAATGCAGGTTATTGGTCGTAAAATCATGGAGTTGACCCCCTTTTCATCCAACATATGAATGCAGGTGATATGTTTTAACTATTGACTCCATTGTATATTGATTTTTGTGGGTCATGTCTAAGAGTTGCTAGACATACTTTGATTGTTCTCATCCCAGCATAGCGATGAACCAAAATATTGGTGAATGTGCATGGGCTGATGGAATGAATGACTTCAATTTACAAGCATGGAGAAGAAACTTAAGAGATGTGTATCATTTATGTCTCAGGGAGGATTGATGAAGGTATTTTTTTCCCAACTAACTCTTCAACAGGATAGGATGTATGGAAGTTTATATTGTTTACAACTCAAGCAGTAAATGATACAGTGATAATCACATTCTTCATGAGTTTGACTGGTATTTCTTATCATCATATTCAGGATTATTATTCTGCATTTTAATCTGCACTTTAGTATTTTATTGTCATGTAGTAATAACAAAATTTCTATATGACATTTCATTGCTTATGAGTCTTATATATTCATTAATAATAATTCATGGTTTTATTTGTTGCATGTACAGATTGTAGCAAATTAAAGTATGATTACCAATCAGTGGTTTGCCATTCGATCTTTATCAAGGTGAGATGACAAATCTATGTGCCAATCTAACACGTCATTTGAGCTTATTCATGCATGACTCATCTATGTGAATTCTTCTTTGAGTTAAGAGTCTAGCTGAAACACACTTTAGATATTGGAATCATTGAACACACATGCATTCTGAATGTCCAATTTTTTATCCTGCTCGTTGGTCATTGGTTTTAATCTAGCTTCTTTCATTTGGTTGGCATTTCCGATCACTTTTGTGCTGAATATGTTTTCCATCTGTTGTTTGAACAGTTGAAACTGTTTGAATGGTTATGTATGTAGTATGTGGGTGTGTCTCGATACGTTCTGTTTGACCAAGTATATCCTATCCCCTTATCCCATGGATTTAAATTCTGCATCTCTCACCTATTTTGTGCCTTTTATATCTTTATTTTTGTCTAGAAATAAGGGGGCCTAACCTCCACTCTGATATTGAAGCACATACATAACTCCAAACAAGTGTTCATAGCTCAAACCTCCGCTCCCACAGAATTGCCATGACCATAGAAGGCACTAAAACCAAGTAAAACAGAACCAAATGCATCCCTGAATAGCCCTCCACCCCTCATCTACCCCTCCATAAAGGATCCATCCGCATTGAGTTTCAAGCCTCTTCTGGGTGGACTCCGTCTCACCGTGCTTCCCCGGGTGATGCTGTTTGCACCCCCAAAGTGTCCCGGCTTTGGGATGATTTTTTTGAAGGACACCGACCCTTCACTGCCCCGAATAAAAAACTCCAAATCGACCACCTCTAACATTCATACAATATTCCACATAACCCCATAGGGTTTTATCCCATTTGCTGTGGATAAAAAGGTGTTCTGTGGTTTCCACTTCCGGGGAGAGGCAACAATGGCAGTGTGACACAGTGCTAACGCCTCTACGCTGGATGTTCTCATCTGTCAGGAGTGCCCGATGCTGAATGCACCAAGTTAGGATGTTGTGATTGGTTGGGATACCTTTGCACCACCGGTTTTCCGATATCTCGTCGTGTTCCGTTCGTTCATTCAAGGAGGAGCAGTAACCACTGCTCGAGAATTTTCCAGATGGAGAAGCTATGAAACAGCAGCTATCCGATTCGTCCACCAAAAAAATAATGTGAAATATCTGCCTCTTCTCGGGGATGATAATGGCTTCAATGAAGCCTCGATGGCAACTGGCCTCCCTGGAGGTCATGTTTGGAATAGGGCATCCCAGAAAGTAATGTTTGGTGCCTACCTATTTAACATTCCATCAGTTTATTTCCCCACTCCAATCACCCAGTGAGAATGCTCCTACAAAATGGAAAGATGAGACAACATTCATTTATCCAGGTTGGACAGGGTCCAACTCTTGCGCGGCCAATCATCCCATTTAGCGCCTTATCTACTGAGCATAAACCTAGCCCAGAGAGAGGACCCTTTGATGATCTTCCACACAAGCCTTGCCTGCATGCCTTGCATGGTTTCCGTAACATTATGAAGACCGACACCACCCTCGTCAATTGGTTTTTTCATGCGGCTCCAGGAGGCCCAATGGCATCTACTTAGCTAGTTGGCATCCCATAAGAAGGCCAACATGTTGTTTTTGATCGTAGATATTGTTCCCTTGGGTGTGATAACTGAGAAAATGTGCATGGGTAGTGGGGAGGGGGAGGGGGAGGGGGGCTGGGCAGGGGGGGAGGGGGGGAGGGGGAGGGGGAGGGGGGCTGGGCAGTGGCCGGGCGGGGCAGGGGGGGAGGGGGGGGGGGCTGGGCAGGGGGAGAGGGGGGGGGGGGGCTGGGCAGTGGGAGGGGGGGGGGAGGCGGGCTGGGCAGTGGGGAGGGTTGGGCAGTGGGGAGGGCAGTAGGGAGGGAGGGGGAGGGGCTGGGCAGGGGGGGGAGGGGGGGGGGGGCTGGGCAGGGGGGGAGGGGGGGGGGGGGCTGGGCAGTGGGAGGGGGGGGCTGGGCAGTGGGAGGGGGGGGGGGGGGGAGGCGGGCTGGGCAGTGGGGAGGGTTGGGCAGTGGGGAGGGCAGTAGGGAGGGAGGGGGAGGGGCTGGGCAGTGGGAATCCTGCACTAATAACAAAATTTCTTTATGCAATTTCTTCTTTCATTTTTTCTACTTTTTTTCAGCATTTGTTTTAGTTCTATATGACATTTCATTGCTTATGAGTCTTATATATTCATTAATAATAATTCATGGTTTTATTTGTTGCATGTACAGATTGTAGCAAATTAAAGTATGATTAGCAATCAGTGGTTTGCCATTCGATCTTTATCAAGGTGAGCTGACAAATCTATGTGCCAATCTAACACGGCATTTGAGCTTATTCATGAATGACTCATCAATGTGAATTCTTCTTTGAGTTATGAGTCTAGCTGAAACGCACTTTAGATATTGGAATCATTGAACACACATGCATTCTGAATGTCCAATTTTTTTTTTCCTGCTCGGTCATTGGTTTTAATCTAGCTTCTTTCATTTGGTTGGCATTTCCCATCACTTTTGTGCTGAATATGTTTTCCATCTATTGTTTGAACAGTTGAAACTGTTTGAATGGTTATGTATGTAGTATGTGGGTGTGTCTCGATACGTTATGTTTGACCAAGTCTATCCTATCCCATTATCTCCTTAGGATCCGAATTTGGTAAGTGTTTTCTCATAATGGAATTGATATATTATGGTGTTCCCAGGAATAATCAGTTTTCTTCTTCTTTATATCACTTCATCTTTATTTGAGTAGTGGGGAGGGGTGCTGGGTAGTGGGGAGGGGGGGGGGGGCTGGGCAGTGGGGAGGGGGGGGGGGGGGTGCTGGGCAGTGGGGAGGGGGGGGGGGGTGCTGGGCAGTGGGGAGGGGGGGGGGGCTGGGCAGTGGGGAGGGGGGGGGCTGGGCAGTGGGGAGGGGGGGGGGGGGTGCTGGGGAGGGGGGGGGGGGGTGCTGGGCAGTGGGGAGGGGTGCTGGGCAGTGGGGAGGGGGGGTGCTGGCAGGGGGACAAGCAGGACGACACCTTGGGGGCTGGGCAGTGGGGAGGGGGGGGGGGGGGCTGGGCAGTGGGGAGGGGGGGGGGGGTGCTGGGGAGGGGGGGGGGGTGCTGGGCAGTGGGGAGGGGTGCTGGGCAGTGGGGAGGGGGGGGGGGGGTGCTGGAAGGGGGACAAGCAGGACGACACCTTGCGGTGGTCACGCCGCGGTCACGCCGCGGTCACGCCGTGATTTGGCCCTGCTCCAGGACGACACCCTGCGGCGGTTACTCATATTTAGAGAAACATTGAATGGTTAGCTCTATAATTTTTCGTATTTCCTCATTCCTAAACTATATCTCCTCTCAGCGCTGCCTCTCATCCATCTTTCCACAAAACGTGCATAGCAGGTGGTACAAAAGCTCAATTCAACTGAAAACATTGGTTTGGAATTGTCTGGCATATTTTATTCCTCTAGGTATTCCTACACATTTCTAGATCTCCAAACCTCACCGAATTAGGTATATCAGGGGTCATCCAATCCTCTATTCATCACAGATTAGCATTCATTTCTTTAAATCTTCTGAGAAAACATCCTCTCATGCCATCCATATCATCCTATTTGAAACTAAGTGGAAGATGTTGCCCCGCGGATGTCGCTGGACCGGGCCAACACGCTGCTGTCACGCCGCGGTCACGCCGCGGTCACGCCGCGGTCACGCCGCGGTCACGCCGCGGTCACGCCGCGATTTGGCCCTGCTCCAGGACGACACCCTGCGGCGGTTACTCCTCCTTAGAGAAACATTGAATGGTTAGCTCTATAATTTTTCGTATTTCCTCATTCCTAAACTATATCTCCTCTCAGCGCTGCCTCTCATCCATCTTTCCACAAAACGTGCATAGCAGGTGGTACAAAAGCTCAATTCAACTGAAAACATTGGTTTGGAATTGTCTGGCATATTTTATTCCTCTAGGTATTCCTACACATTTCTAGATCTCCAAACCTCACCGAATTAGGTATATCAGGGGTCATCCAATCCTCTATTCATCACAGATTAGCATTCATTTCTTTAAATCTTCTGAGAAAACATCCTCTCATGCCATCCATATCATCCTATTTGAAACTAAGTGGAAGATGTTGCCCCGCGGATGTCGCTGGACCGGGCCAACACGCTGCTGTCACGCTGCGGTCACACCGCGGTCACGCCGCGGTCACGCCGCGGTCACGCCGCGGTCACGCCGCGGTCACGCCGCGGTCACGACGCGGTCACGCCCTGCTCCAGGACGACACCCTGCGGCGGTTACTCCTCCTTAGAGAAACATTGAATGGTTAGCTCTATAATTTTTCGTATTTCCTCATTCCTAAACTATATCTCCTCTCAGCGCTGCCTCTCATCCATCTTTCCACAAAACGTGCATAGCAGGTGGTACAAAAGCTCAATTCAACTGAAAACATTGGTTTGGAATTGTCTGGCATATTTTATTCCTCTAGGTATTCCTACACATTTCTAGATCTCCAAACCTCACCGAATTAGGTATATCAGGGGTCATCCAATCCTCTATTCATCACAGATTAGCATTCATTTCTTTAAATCTTCTGAGAAAACATCCTTTCATGTTGTCCGAACCAGATCATCCTCATCCTCTGCACATGTCGTCTGAACCGGATCAGCCTGTTGTGATAGAAATTCAATGTCTGCTTTTGACTGAATTTCACACCAAACCAAGAGATAATAAATGAGTCAAACAATCAGACAAATGGTTTAGGTTCTTTTTCCTCTGCTCACTACACCTATGACTCTAAAACTCTGGATGCCACTGGCACTGCTATAAAAACCAGAAAACTCTCCACTAATCTAAACGTCATTCATACCACTGGTTGTCCTATAAAAAATAGGAATCCTCATATTAGTCTAAAGTCTCTTTAGGCTAAGGCACAAACAAAACACACTAACATTGATAAACAAGTTACCTTGACACTGGAACCTATAAAACATACAAAAGGAAGCACAACCTCTGTACAAGACCCCACGCTAATGCAGGCACATTTTGAACCCATCGGGCAGAGGCCCCTTCCATTAGATCTGGACGCTATCAAGATGCAGAATATAGATGATTCAAAGGACCCAGGTACACCTACTCTTCATTCTATTAATTTAACTTTTGTTGGTGCTAAATCTGTAGATAATATGAACTATTATGAACAGCCTGTATCCCTGTTATCTAACCAAAATACCATTTCGTTGATGCTATATAACATGAACATTACAAACTCAATTAAGAATGCTTCAAGAAATGAACCAATAAAGAAGAACTCTGGCAGGGGGACAAGCAGGGGGCAGGGTGGGGGGGGGGGGCTGGCAGGGGGCAGGGGGGGGGGGGCTGGGTGGGGGGACAAGCAGGGGGGGGGGGGGGCTGGCAGGGGGACAAGCAGGGGGGGGGGCTGGCAGGGGACAAGCAGGTGGCAAGGGGGGCTGGCAGGGGGAAGGGGGGGGGGGGCTGGCAGGGGCGGGGGGGGGGGGGGGGGGGCTGGTAGGGGGACAAGCAGGGGGAAGGGGGGGGGGGGGGCTGGCAGGGGGACAAGCAGGGGGGAGGGGGGGGGGCTGGCAGGGGGGAGGGGGGGGGGGCTGGCAGGGGGGCAAGCAGGGGGCGGGGGGGGGGGGGGGGTGGGGGGCTGGCAGGGGGACAAGCGGGGGGGGGGGGGGGGCTGGCAGGGGGACAAGCAAGGGGCAGGGGGGGGGGGACAAGCAAGGGGCAGGGGGGGGGGGGGCTGGCAGGGGGACAAGCAAGGGGCAGGGGGGGGGGGCTGGCAGGGGGACAAGCAGGTGGCAGGGGGGGGCTGGCAGGGGGACAAGCAGTGGGCAGGGGGGGGGGTGGCAGGGGGGGGGCTGGCACAAATTTTTGCTAGATTTTTTCATTTCCATGGATTTTATTGATGTTTTAATGCATTTTAATTTATGTTGTGCAGCTTGCAAGTTTCTTTTATTATGAAATTCCTGTCTCCAAATCACTATTCTTGTTGAACATCTTTAATGCAATATCCATTATTCCCATTGTGCTGGTAGTATCTGTATTGCTTCATTTTTTCCCTGCGGTTTCAAGCTATAGCCATGTAATGTTTTCAATGCCTATAATTAGACTTATTTTTAACTTGCACATTGTTCCATGTAGGATGATCAGAAATTTGTTAAGCGGAAAACAGAACTTGGTGGAACTTTCTCAATTGCAAGCTGCATAATTTTTGTTCTTATATTTTGTTCTTATATTTTGTCTTCAGGTAGAATTGCAGAGCCTACTGCCAGGCCTGTGTTGATGCGGGGGACATTGCAAATACCCACGGTTCAAGTGAACCGTGGGTATATTATGGAGCTGGAAACATGTGTACCCACGGTTATAAAACCGTGGGAATACATATATACCCACGGTTCAAGTGAACCATGGGTATATTCTGGAGCTGCAAAAAACTATACCCACGGTTATAAAACCGTGGGTATACATATATGCCGGAGCTGCAAAAAACTATACCCACGGTTATAAAACTGTGGGTATACATATATACCTACGGTTCAATGAACCGTGGGTAATATAAAAATTTATGGGTCTATACCCACGGTTTTTTAAAAACCGTGGGTATAGGGCTATTGCGACGGCATTCCAGCCCGCGGTTGGCGAAACCGTGGGTATACCCTATACCCACGGTTTCAAGGGCTATACCCACGGTTTCAAACCGTGGGTATAGGTGCAATTTCCAGTAGTGATTATTGATGTTATTCTATGTTTATTTTCCTGCAAGACATAATATATTACTTCTTTATATATATATCTCTCAGCTTTCCAGTCAAATTGTAAAAGGTATGACATTTCAAAATAATGGAAATGATTTCATCAATAATATCATTATATCCATTTATCAAGATGATATAATATAAAAATAATCCTTATAAACACTAGGATACACGATATTATTGTTTTTACTAAGTGTTATTTTATGTAATAAATCATTAAAAATATTATATAAGATATGAGTTGTCATATTGTTCTTGGTTTTAAAATATTTTTTATATGAGGTGTGAGATAAATTTTTCTCAACACAGGTTTTATTATTGGTGAGTTAGGATGAAGATACACAATTATTTTTATATTTTTAAACAACATCCAATTTTAAAAATATAATTTATAATCCTTCAAAAAATAACATAGTCACCCTTATGAATGATTGTTTTATATTATTTAATAGAATTATATAGTTGTTTAATACTCATAACTTGAGATATTTTATGGGTCTGATTGAGTAACATACATAAGAAATGAATTGATGTTATTTAGTTGTAGTATTTAAGTACATTAAATAATTTCCAAAAAAATCCCAATGTTTTACACAGGATAGCTGGAGTGGCATTGATAAATTCAATGTGGAGAAGGAATCCCCCCAATAACTAAACAGGAAATCATATAAGTTGTTATAAAACGTTGTAATCATCCCCCACCCATTTAAAATTGAATGGGAGAGAACCCTTATGTATACTATTTTAATATCATGATTTTTCTATCAAAACTCTATCATGAGATTATTTGTATGAATATTATATACTCCACTATTTTATTTCTGGATATAGTTATAGATGAAGAGGGTACCATGTGTGATGAAGTCAAAAATGATTTTTAAGAGGATAAATTAAATGTTAAGGTAGTAATATTTTATTTAGTAGTAGAAGTATAAATATAAATTTTTATATACTGAAAATAATAAGAGTCCCCATACATCATTAGACCACCACCAAATTAATAGTTGTAACCTAATTCTCAAGGGTTGTATATTATGAGAACTGTAAAAGGGGACCTCCATGTGTACTAGAAGACAATTAACATGATGTTTTGATCTATATCATAAAATCCAAATCCTCCAATTAATTGGGAATAATCCATAAGATTTTTTAGATATGGATAGTTGAAAATGAAACCCCTCTTATGAGGGGAGATTATAGACTCTATCTATCCCTCTCTCTCACTTTTCATTTTCATTATTTTTGATAAATTTATAAAGGGTAAATTTTATCTATAGTTTTCACTAAGTAGAAAAAAACATTGATATTAGATCAAGATATCTACATTCAATATAGGGGATACATTAACTCATCCTATTGGGTAAAATAAAAAAATGTGGTTAATGTTTGTCATAGTATTTACTAATGTAATCCCTGGTGAATTGTTTGTAGAACATAAATGGGGTACCTGCCATGATGAGCTTCCCGCCACTGTGAGCACTTCGAATGGTACTGGTTTGGAAGTGGTCACAGAGTTGAGCTGGGACCAGAGGTTGAAAGGAACTGACGACAGAGGGAAGTGTTCTTCAGTGGCTTTTTCGGCTTTGGTAGGTAAAAATTATGGGCCTCGTAAAGTCTCCTTTGAGGGTAGAAGGGATTCTGAAGATTTGGAAGGTAAGAGGCCTAAGAAGAATACAGAATTTGTTGAGAGGTTTCGCAGGCTCTGGCAGGACAATGGAGATTCTACTAGCTCACTTGGTAGTGCGAGTGATGGGATGGTTGGGGATGACAGGAGTTTGATTTCAGTTGAGGTTGTTCACCAGGTGGGTGCTAAGGATTACAGCGGGATGGATCCATTGGTGGCTCCCGTTCTTTCTCTGAGTAACCAGTTTGATGGACTAGAGGATGGTTCAGTAGATGTGGAGCTGGAGGAGGATGGACTTGGAGGTAGGGATGATGGTGAGGAGGTCCTTGACAGGCAGCTGATTGAAGGCTTGGATAATGATTCTACTATGGTTGGAGAAGAAGATGCGGAGGACCAACATGCTATTATTATGCGTCCCGTTACAGCTATTTTGTCCATGGAGGAGAGTCGCACTATGTCCAAGAGTTCCAGTTTGATGGTGGAGGACCTACAGGATGGTGGTGGCATGAAGGAGGTTCAGGCCGTTGATATGGGGAGGCTGGCTAGAAAAGGTGAACACCCGCCCTTAATGGAGAAAAAAACTCCAGATCAGCGGAGGGGAAATAATGAAGGGATGCCTATTTTGATCTTAAGGGATCAAACTGTTAAAGTAAAGGGGATTTCTGGGGGAGGAAAGGAAAATTTGAGTAGATCAGTTGGTCGCTCCTTCAGTGATGTTGTTCAATGTGGGAATCCCAAATTGGTTGCAGTGGAGGGCCTTTTTTCTACTACTCCAAGAAGACAACCAAGGAGAGATTATTCATACCTTCCGCAGCCTATGTGGACTAGATCTGCATCTAAGAAGAATAGTGATGTGACTGTGGCTTTTAAAAAGGGTAGCGTGGTCACAAGAAATTCACCGGAACAACCACTGCTTGAGCAGCTTATGATTCGGGCTCAAAGTGGATGTTACTGGAGATCTCCAGAATGAGAATCAGCTACGGCTACTGGGGAAGAATAATCATGCATGGGATGCGAATATGGGTATGGTTATTATGACATGTAAGTCTATGTGGTTGTACTATCTGATTTTGTGGTCTTGTTTTGAGTTTGTGTTTGTACTTGGGCTCTGCAAACCTGTAAGCTGGCTTCTGAAAATCAAAAACAAAAATGATTGAGGACAATGATGACCTATATAGTAATAGAGTGCATTGTATTTATAATGGATCCATGAATTATGAAAATTGATGATACATCATGATTCCTTATTGTACTAATACAATATTTTATTAAATTATATTATCCACAAGGGATAATATTTTTATTTAAATGATATTCATTGAATGGTAATTATAAAATAATGTAACAAGATGTTTAGACTCTATCATTGTAACATGGCCTTTGGGATAATAAAGATCTCATGGATCCATCTCAATGTAAATTGAAATTATTCATTTAAAACATTATTAAAATGATAAATTTCAAGCACATAATGAATCTATGAAACATAATTAATTTTGTGTATGAGTATCAATTTATATATATATATAAATCATCCAATATTTTTGTTGTATAATCCATTGAAAAATAATGGGAGTAAAAGAATCAATAGGGATCCAAATTGAAAAAAACAGATTCATTTAATTGAGGTTTAAATTGAACCCATTTAATGAACTTTCCAAATGAATTTAAAAAATATTTATTTGATGTGTATCATGGAATTGAAAATTCTGTCTTTGGTATAAGAGAGCTAAGGAAACACAACAACTAAAATTATAACTTATTAAAATATCAATTACACACAATTCATATATGTTGTATTCTTGAAAATATAACTTGAACATGAAATATAGTTATCTAGTTACTGAACATCATAGAACAAGCATTATTTTTTCCAATAATTGATTAATTTTCACCATCCTTTATATTGTTATGAATCAATGAAAATTTTGATGGATATATCTATTTGTTAAACTTTTTTAATAATTGAATTCACTATATTTCCATTGAGAGAAATGTTTTATTTGTGAGAGATTGCTGAGATAATATGATTAGAAATTATTTTATTATTTTATTGACAATTACCCCAAGACTAATTGGATTAATTAATTTGTTTTTGTTCATTTTTATAAAATTGAATTTATTTCTTGAAATTGATATAATTAATAATTTTAGGGTTTTATACGCATTTTAATTAAATGTAATAAATAATTAATTTAAAAAATGAATTTAATTAATTTGAGGACTATTTTAACATGTTTATAGTTTTTTAATATTTTTAAAATTAAATTTTGATGAAATGTTAACTTATAAATATTTTATATTTATGTGATGATTAATGCTATAATATTGAGAATGCATGTTTTCATGCCATCCTTATGTGATCTTAATCTATAGTGATAACAACATATCATTTCAATCACTCACATCGATTAAGTATATCCTGTTTGTACAATTAATCTATACATGGACACCATTTAGTTTTTTATCCTTTTGCTACACTAACATTTCATGAAATAAAATTTTCTAAATTTTTTATCCCATGGGATCTTATATGAGAGAGAATTCAAATATTTTTTTGATGAATAATTTATGTTTCACCCATTAGTGTATCCTCATTCATGCTCAAGAATCCAGTGATTTCTTCAGGACCCATCAACCTGCATTAATGATATATTTGGGAAAACAATGTAAACATTGGATTAATTATTTCTTGGTTAATGGATTCAGTGGGGATACTCAGTTACTAAATAGTAATCCATATTTGGTATCTTTGATCGACCATGGAAATGAAATGTTGGGTTCAATTTTTAAAAAAATAAGATCACAATAATGGAATCATATAAGAATGACCCTCCAAATGAATTAGTATTGAAGAAACATGATTCTGAGTTGATATGAAAAATCCTAATCTTACAATATATATATATATATATATTATGGAATTAAATCACATGATAGAATTATTTCAAAGACTTTATGAGATTGAGGAAACTACACCAATGTCAATGTTCTATCACCAGACAGCCAAACCCATTTACTAGAGAAGCTTGATTTGGAAAGTATAAACAAGATTTAATTATTAATGATAGGGAAATAAATTATATTTCTAATAAAAACTCATATGATTGGAAAAGAGAAATTAGAGTATGGTCTTGCTAATAAATATGATAAATGTGTTGATCATATATAAGAAAAAGAATATTGATGTCAAACCAATAGAACCCCCAAATTATAAAGGGTATAATTATTAAAGGATATAACTCATGTAAACATGTTGAATCAAAATTTTGAGAGAATACCTTATTATTACTCCACAATTAAGAGTTCTTGTCCTAGAGTAGTGATCAGGATGGGTGACTATATGAGATGTTTCCTAAGGTGTGTTCGAGTGGAAGAAATATAACCTAGAAAGAACAGGTGTTGGATTATGGGGATAGTCATTTGTTAAAGGACCAATTCAGGAACATGTGTGGGTCCCAGGGGGGGCACTGTGTCAATAGAGAAACTAGAGGTTCCCAGCTGGCTAGGATCTGAAGGCCATGTTATGGCGGTGTGTCTCTACTATCAGTGGGGCCCAGCTATTACATTGGCTTTAGAGAAATCAACCATCCTTAAGTGTGGCACACTTTCTGTGGTGGGATGTATGGTCCATAATGAAGACGTTGTTCTCTAATGGGGAGTGAATGTTACACCCCAAAATTTTAAAGGGTTATATGACTAAATAATAAAAATATTTTCAATATGGTGAACCTTCCCTTTCATGAGACTACATGATTAAAAATCCATAGTTAATCATGATTTTATAGCGTAGTAATCTGTATGGATGACCATATTGGAAGTTTCCTTGGGTGTGTGTGAGTGAGGAAAAAGTACCCAAGAAATAACATGTGTTTTCTTGTAGATATAGTCATTAGTCAGATGACCAAATCCTGTACGTGGATGGGTTCCAAGGTGGTGACCATGTGTCCGTATGGAAACTCTTGGTACCTGGAAGGCCAGGACCCGATGAACATGTAATGGTGGGGTGTCTGGGCTATCCACGAGTCCCTGTTGTCAAATTTGATATCATTACAATAAGACTCCTAACCTACCTTATTTTGAAATTCTCTCTTTTCTATTTATGGAAATTAAGGTTAGTGCAGTAAAATTGTTGGTACTCGAGGGGTAGGTGTAGGGGAATATCAGGAACCCTATCTCATTTTAATCCTTTGGTTTGCATGGAATGTTCAGTTTTGTTAATTTCATGGAATTTTGGGATAATTTCGTGATTGGGATATGACAAAGGGAGTAGGGCCATTGGCCAAAATGAGTTTTCAGATCCCGGTAAGCCCTGTGGAGCTGTGGGGCATGGTCTTAGAATATTTTCAAATATCAGTAGAATGTTTTGAATATGGCCACAATCAATAAGGTAATGTTACCCACATACACTAGTTACCTTTTTGAGGTTTTTTGATTTTCTATTTATCTTTGATTAGTGTTGTTTATTTGGTATGATTCCTTATGATCAGGAAGTGATTACCCTATTTTATCATATGATGTAATCTTGTTGGTAGCATGGTTTTGGTGTAGTGTTCAGGATCTTTTCTAGATTCCCAGTTCTATTGTGTTTTATATATTATTGATATGGTTGGTTCAATGCTGGAAATATTTCATTTTGTTCATGAAAATGATTTAATAATATGATTTAGAATTTAAATAAACATTTGTGGAGGATGCCTCAACCAGCTTGTTGGAAGATTTGGCTGTTTGGGCTTTGTCTAGGATGCTTTCATATATCATTAATTCTATTGGTTGTGGTAGATTTTCTAGATGTTGTTTAGTCGATTAATTTGCAAGACTTATTCATTTTACTCCCTGTTCAAAGTAAGAGAGAATAATATTATATATATATATATGTTTCAATTTGGTGAATGGTGAGTTATTTAAGGATGTGTATAGGGAATAAATTATCAGGAGAGCCATAGATCATTACTATTTATGGTTCTTTTGATGGATACATTGTCAGTTTCGTTCACCTTGAGTGACGATCGATCATTCTGTCAGGGGGTTACTTGTGAGGTGAAATTGGGCTATTGTGGTTTCCTGGTTAGTTTTGGGTTTTTTATAAATGTTGTATTGTTGGGTGTCTTTTGTATAAAATAGGTTCATTTCAATTTTTTACATTCATTGAACATCTTGTGAATATTCTAATGATCAGTTTTCTTTATTTACATAATTAGTCGAAATAGTTTCATGTTTATACTTTGTGGTAGTCATTTGTTCGTGTCCCTAGCAGGGGAGGATCAGGAACAACTCTCTTGTGTTACCACAGATCTACTTAGGTGACCGGTGCAGGGTTGACCGGGGTCGGTTTTTTACAAAACTAGTTTAATTATACTCAATTGAAGTTGAATAATAAAGGGGAGGGGGACTTTTTAAGATTGAAAAAATTATTTGTGTCATATATTTTTTCCTTATATATATATATAAAAATTGTGGGAACTGTTCATTCCCCATGAATCCATATAATTTTTATAGAATGTTTCACATAGAATGTTCTATAATTTTTTTTGAATAATGTAACTCTTACATAATAGATGAGTATATTCCCAGAAATTATTATATTTTGAATCCCAATTCATTATAGGCTGAATCATTCTCCCTTTAGACAAAAATATTGTGACCCAATCCCAATATTAAAACATTGAATTCATAGAAAATATAATCTAACAAAAATTACATTTGAATCTCCTCCTCACATGGCTTCAATGAATTACACATAATACACTATAGTATATGATACATCAAGTTACATGTTTTTAAAACATGATAGTTAGAAGGTTTCCATTAGAATAATCAATGGATACCCATCATGTACCTCAAAGTTAGAATCATGGAACTATTCCAACAACAAAATATTCTCGATCCTATACAAATGTTTTAGTGTTAATGGGATATGATATTTTTTATAGATATAAATTCCTTTACCCTAGACAAATATAAATTGATTTATAAATTTTCTATTATCCATAGTCTAAATTTTAATTACTATTTTTTATATTTTTTAATTTTAATTTTAATTTAATTGGATTTTAATTCAATTATAATATTCTATTCTCCCCTAATTATTCTTTTGTCCACACCAATATTATGTTATAGAGATTCAGAATATTTAAAAAAATGTCATATGATAACCTAAGAATTATCTATTGGAAGTTAATCATTGAAGCTGATTACTTTCACCTAAACATTTTTTCTAATTTAAATTTTCATATTTGAAGACCGTGTGAGGGTAAGGAGATGCTCATACCTCATGCATAATTACATTCCATTTCAATTCATACATTTTAACATCCTTTCCACTATAAATATTAATATTACTAATGTAATATGGGAGTAATGATCTAAATAGTTGATGAAACCCTAATAGTGGACTTTTTGAGAGAGTAATGATACGATCACATAGATTATTCTTCACGAGTATAATGATTATTCATTAAGGTGATATATTTAGGATTTGTGTATCTAATTATAACAAACATATAATTGAATAGTTATTCATGACTATAATATAATGAAACATCACGATGGTTGAATCCATGATTGTATTATTCATTTCATTCATTCCTAATTTTTAATTAAATTTCATTTAAAATTTATGCATAAAACACCCTTATCAGTCATTTAATTATTTTATAATTGTGAAAATGGTATACATATTTGATTGATATCAATGAATAACCACCCAATGAATCATTGGAAATGATCCTGGTCAATCCTACTAGGATGAGTTTTCATGAATTTTTATGTGATGAATATGATATCCTGTAACATCAACATGAAATGGAAAAGATGGAATATAGAAGTGAGGCCTTATTGAATTAAATTTTTTCATATGTACCGATGTCCCCTAGTAGATATTCTATCCCTATGAATGATGAGTTCATACAATAGGATGAGGTAACCATTGAGAATGTAAGGAATCCGTATTAGTTTTTTCCTCTAGTAGTTCGGTTGTTTTTGAATGTGTGTAGGATATGAATTAAGATGATGTGAGGGAATTAGAATGAATTTAAGTGGGACATATTTTATAAAATATTCCTATATTTATTCATTTCTCAACTAGAGATGAGAATTTTAATAAAGGACATATAGAATATATCTTATGGTGAGGATAGTGTATGGGACATTAGGAAATGTTATTTATTACAAATTATTCATTTTATATAGTTCATTGATATTTTTTATTATCATACATAACAGTTCAAGCCAACATTCATATATGATATTTACTGATCTGTCATCTGCATTAAGTTGTTGTGTTAAAAAGTAGGATGAGGTTAAAATAAATTCATATATAGAAACCTTTCAATAGGAGAGGTTTTTTACATATATCATTCTCTATCTTCTGTAATGGGTTATGTGAATCTTTTATGTGGTGAACATCAAGTTCATTAAAAGAAGAGTGTGAGTCAATCCTACAAATACCAATTATAATATTGAGCATTGGGTTTATCGATCCTGAGGTGACCATTTTTGGTAAAATTTATCTTTTCTCATTATAATTATGTAAGGTATAACCAGTTAGTTTACATCAAAGGAGAACAATCCTTTTGGACTTTGATGGCTAGTTGTGTTTGATTTTTTTGTTGATGTTTTTTCATGGGTAGTTTGTCGGTCCTCTTAGATATGTATAACTATGGGGCTTATATGTTCTATTTTGCCTTACTATCTTTCTATTTTTGGAATTCATATAATGTATAACATTGAGGTTATTCATATGAAATAGTTTCACTAATTGTTTACTCTTCTATGAGTCATTTGTCCTAATATGGGTCTTATTATAACATTAAGGCTGTGAATGGTTTGAGAGGTATCTGACGTAAAATAATGAATTTTATATATACTCTCCAGTATTATTTTGGGTGTTATGTTGTTTATATGAGTCATCAAAATTTTAAAATAGTCTTTCTAAATGACATGAAAAATAATAAATGTAATTTAAAATTATTACAAAATGTGATTCTATGAATTTTTATTTCATCTACTTATTTTTAAGTGAATTACTTTTTTATGAAATTTATAAATATTGAAATGAAATAATTTCTAAAATAGAAATATCTAATTTATTTTTTAAAAAATATCTCACAAAGTGGTCTAAATATATGTGAATTTATTATTTTCTTCCCATATTTATTATTGTATCTCATTTAACCAAATTAACCAGGATAATTATTGTGTTATTTTACTTACAATAGTTATTCCTATATATTTAGGATCTCAATATGGGAAATTAACATGATAAGAACATAATATAAATTTTTTGTTACCTATTATGGATGATCCAAAGGACCAATATCTTTATTTTTAATTAGAGGCAATTATACCATTTGAGTTTTTTTCACTCATGATTCCAAATGATTCTATATTTGTTCTTTAATTATTCTAAAATATTTCTGAACAAGCATATATGAATAATTTAAGTTTCTATCACATTATCACTCTTAATAAATTTTTAAGGAGATATATGATGGCATATTTTATAAATATATTATTTTTATTTTTTTATGTAACAGTTATGATAATATTGGATGAATAATTTATGTTTGGTTATGATAGTTTAGAGTTTATTTTTTTTATGAATGGGATGATATAGGTTAGTGGATGATTTTGTTAAATTTTGTTCTTGAATATAACTATATATATGTGAATTATATTAACCTATTTAATATAGTGGATTCCTAATATTACATTTCATCTCATATTTATATTCATTATATGATGTGTATCCATTAATATTACCCACTAGACCCTAAAATATATATTTTTCATTCCCCTTAAAATGA
Organism: Viscum album; assembly: GCA_963277665.1. Classification (NCBI taxonomy): domain Eukaryota; kingdom Viridiplantae; phylum Streptophyta; class Magnoliopsida; order Santalales; family Viscaceae; genus Viscum; species Viscum album. Next base: position 571,428,493 of record OY728161.1, on the reverse strand, counting down.
ATGAATATAATAATTCTAATTCATATTTTATCATTAAACCCCTTTACAATAATTGTTGGTGTTAATAGAAATATATATTTTTTAACACCCACCCATTAATCCCATTACCCAACTCTATCCACAATTTCAAAATCACGTAATCCTTCTATAGTAAAATTAATTTTAAATATGATAAGTTTAACTCCATCCATGGGCGTGGTGTTGTGGATATATAGACCATGGGAAATTGTTTATTTAATCTTATGCATTTCAATACAAAATTATACTTATGATTAGTGTTTTATAGGTATGGTTTTGGGGTCTGGTATCTTTTATGATAAAATATAAATCATTTCTTCAACTCTCCTCTTTTGGATTGAATGGTATGTTTGGAAAGAAGAAATGGGATGTATTTATGTTTTGTATTTTTATTGATTTATCTATATTTATCGTATAAATTATTTAAATTTTTCCCTCCATTATTTTATTAATTTTAGATAAATGTATAGTTATGAATGGTGATTGATAGGTGCTATGAAATAGTTATGAACAATTAAAGGGAAAATTGAGAAAGTTGGTTAGCTTGGATTGATTCATTATGACATGATTCTTTAATATCATTACTAAATATTTATACTTTATTATTAATTTATAGAATGAAATATGAAATAAGATATAGAAAACTACATGATCATGTAACAAAAGAAATTTAAATATTGAAATTGGATGTTTCATGGAATGAAAATATAAAGAGGGAAACCAAGCATAAATTAAGTGTCATATAAATCATATAAGTGAGATGATATAAAGACGCTAAAATGGATATATGAATAATAGTTTAATAATGAATTAATATTTAAATACTTTATGTAAATTAATCAGAACAAGTGATGATAGTATGTTTCTAGTATTTTCTGTTACCTATCCCCTTCTGGGTTCTGGTCATATTGTATGGTTTTGAAATAGTTTAAGACTAATGAACTATTTGTTACCCACAAATCATATAGGAATTCAAGGGATGATCATTATATTAAATTAATATGGTGATAAATATTTCTATATTCTGTTAGTATTATTTCTACCTTTCAGTTTATCCCTTCATTAGAGTGTTGTTTGAAACCTTGGATGGTATGGTGAGGGTTTGGTGACCCTTTAAAATGGAAAGTTAATATTTTTCTAGATAATTATGATACTAGTCTATGTATGTTTGATAAGTAGTTAGTGCTATTTTAGATTCAAAAAGGATGATTTGATATTGTTTTTATTAGACTTTTTTGGAATAGTGTGCCCCTAACTATTAATATAATAGGATAAAAATGGTTTTATGGTATCACTTATTTTCAGATATTCTTATGTGTTACTTTTAGTATGTATTTCATATGGTGAATTATTATAATATTATATCTATATGGATATTCTACCATACTATTGATCCATATGGTCGAAATTTTTTTAATGGGATTAGGTAGTGATTTATCTTTATTGTCTAACCATATGGATAGTTAGCATTACAATCAATTTTTATGGTTAATAAGCTGTTAATGCAAGAAATTAATTTTTTTTCTTTATTGTCGATCCAAATGTCTACCTTACCATTAATACCTATGTTTAATAGAATGTTGATGCTGTTAGTAAGTGGATTTTTCTCAATGGATGATCAATAGAGCCAGTCATCCTTATTGTCAAACATTTTTATTGATAGGTTGTAAAAGTTTCCAGATAGTGGTTTGTTGTTATGGATGATCCAAATGGTTATTATTCTCCATGGTTGATCTTCATGGATGAGGATTTTTACTTTTAAATGATCAATTGATATATTGACATAGATCATTTTCATCATATTAATTGAAAATTAAATAAATGATTATGAATAAAAATAAATTTATGATATTCTAAATTAGTAATTATAAGAATATTAATTGGTATATAATAATATTCTAGATAAAATAATGGTAAAAAAATTTTATTGGTAAATGAAGTAATAAATGGATGATTTCCAATAATTAATTGTTTTCTAGGATGTAATTTTTATTACAATAATTATTTTACTATTCATTTACAATCATACAAATAATTTGATGAATAAAAAATAATCATATTTACAATGATTAAGTTATATATTATATTATATGATTTTTTACTGGAATTTTATGAGTTGTATGTTGTCTGGCAGTCTGACTTGATGGGATGGAGGTTATTTCTACATGGAAAGATATTGTGGTGGTGATTTTATGGTTATGTTGTGGCTAAAAAAACATCAATAATATGTGGTTGAGGTTATTAGAAGGTTTTTATTGTTATATATTTGTTATTCCATACTTATAATTATATGAGTGAGGGGTTATCCTATGAGCTCTCTTCCAGTTCAGGTTGGATGGACCGTAAGATGATTAATAAGATAAGTGGAAACTATATTCCTACATCCACTATTTCTTATACTATTACAATTAAATTATTTATTGATATATAATAGTTGTGATGGAATCATGATTCTTATAGAGAAGTTTGATGGTGAAATATTAATTCAAGATGATGGTAATCCATTTTGATTATAATATTAATCAGTTTTCAAATTGATAGGATATGAGAATCATTACGAATTGGTTTTTACTAGTGATATTGAAGGGAAGTGGTTATGGTGATTATTTTTTGTTTATGGTTGATTATCCTTATTCATGTTTTCTATTTAATCATACATATTGTTTCTATAAAAATCTATTCAAACACATTTTTTTACTTAATTATTTACATCATTTAAATATTATCCTACCATGTACAAAAAATTGATCTTTCCTCTATATATTTTTTGAATTTTTTAATACAATAAATCTCTAGAAAATGGGATTTTTTTCACATATTTGAGGAGGGGAATTTGGGATAGAGTATAGATTATTAGCTCTATTATGATTTTACCTTGGTTTTTTCAATATGATTTGGATATTAATATATGGTATTTCGTTTTATAAAATTTATTATTATGTTATTGTAGAGATGGCTAGTGAATCATATCTCTTTTCATTGAGCCTATTACAAGGATAATGCCTCCCATATATTTAACAAATACCCTCAATTATCTACTCCAACCTATGACTTATCAGAGGTAGTATTTATGGGACATATGTACCTTCATTAGTTTCCAATGATGTGTATTATTAGAGTGGTGGTGGGGGTGTGGTTGTGTAGGGGGAGGGAGGTCATGACATAACTAAATTTGAATTTATTCATGAATTATGTAAATTATATCATCATTTTTGTAGTTTATAGATCTCACAATTTTTATGTTACATCATTTTGGTAATATAATCAATAATTTTACACTATTCAATAAGAATTAATTTGATAATAAAAATCATCTTTACAAATATTTCAATCTACACGAATAAAATTGTAACCAAATTATCTGTTTCCAAATCCTTATTTATATAACAATTTTCTACACTTGAAATTTATATCTCTTGAGTCATATCTTGATTTCTATATCTAGAAGACAATCCTTTATAGTCTCACCAGTTTCTATTAAATTATTATTATTTTTATTAAAATAAAAATTGTCTTCATGACCAAAACTATAAATTTTTTTCTTCTAATTATGTTTATTTTTACAATTATATTATATATTTTTCTCATATTCAATATTACTCTAACTATTAGATACAAATTCTCTATTGATATAATGTTTTGTTTCTATGAATATTTATTCATTTTCTCCTTAACTATTGAAAAATAGTTTCCCATATTATAAATAATACTATTATTATAATTCATTATTGCAAGCATGGGTATATTGTTACGACATTCACCTAAATTAAAATTCTATTTTTAGGGAAATTCCCAATATTTATATATTTAAATCCTTTTACTCTTAAATAATCATTATACATCCCTTTCTCCATATAATATTTTTCCAAAATATGTTAAAAAATTATGATATCCATTAATATGATTATATTAATTAAATTAAACCACATTAGATATTTTTATATCATTTATATATATGGAATAAATTTATTTTAAATAAAATATGATTTTATTTCTTGAAATTAATTATTAAATATATTCCACTTCTTATTTTATAAAATAAATAAATGATTTAATATTCATCAATGGAAATTTTTTCCATGACTCGATCATTTAGAATTGAATGATTTAAAACAATATTATCATGAATATTTATTTTCATCTTTTCATCAATTTAATTTCATTGATCATTTGAACATATCATTTTATGCTAACCATTAACCTGATCACTCTTGTAAATAATAGATCAATGGATATATCTTTAATTATTATTAAATAAATAAACAGTGTCTATAATAATTTCATTTTAGCTTCATTTATATTTTTTCCAGTTTTATTGATTATATAGAGTTTATTCAATATTTATTTTACCAATTCAAATTCCACTTGTTTCACCATTTCATCATTTTGATATTTTAAAAACTAATTCATTCTTTCTTCAACCAACATATGAAATATTTTTCTTCTCATACATATATAATGTTATGGAAACATATTAAAAATTAAAAATATTGTAAAAAATATATAAACCATTAATTACAAAATAATTAATATAATTATAAATCATTCTAACTATATATGGATGATCAAGTCAGAAAAGTTCGATTTTACTTTTTTATTAATTGAACTATGGTGTTACTCAATATAAAATATTTTGAATATATCATTGAGAGTGAATTGAATCTAAAATTAAAATTATTAGGGCCCTTTTTAATGTTATTGGGGATAATTAAGTTGTAAGTTGAACTGATTTTATTTAAATTTCACAATAGATGGTGTCTAATTGTTGATTTGTTGAAAAATAATGCTTCTTATCTCCCTAAAAGATAAAAAATACACACAAACAGTGATCAAAAAATATATTTTTTACATGATTCATTACTTGATTTGTATTTCTTATCCTTAGTGTATTATAAATAGTATCTCATACCATTAATTTTTAATTTTTTTTAGTATAAACTCTTAGAATAATGTCTTATCTTTAGGCCCTCAAATTCACTTTCGTAAATATTTGTAGGATCTTAATAAGAATTAATTAATGTTACAATATTATTTTTTCATAGAAATGTGAATCTTTTATTTTATGAATCCATATAAATTTTTTTAATTGTGTTTTAAAATTTTATTTTTATTATGTTTAATCCAAATATTTAATAATCTATCCCAGAATATATTATTGATAGAATAAATATAGTAGAAAATATAATGTATATATTTTCCTATTTCTAATGTGATGCACTAATCTCTCTCTTATCTATATTAAATTTCTTATTTAAGTATCAAACAATTGAAAACCAACCTTTAAATTTCCATATTCATATTCCTCATAATTTTCTCCCCAAAAATTCTAAATTTTATCAAAAATAGTTAATTCTAGAAAAAATTACTATAATAGTAAAGGTAAATAAATTACCCTCCATCAATTTTGTATTATATTGAATCTAAATTGGTCACTTTAATTCATAAATAAATTGTAATTAATTATCTTGAATTTATTTATTGTATATATAAATTAATCCTCTACAAATAAAAATATGATGATATCTTAATATTCAAAAATAACTCATCCTTATGCATGAGTAATTTTTTTTTCATACTATTATTTAATTTCCAATATAACATTATTAATCATATAGAAAAATTAATTATATCATACACATCATGTTCAAAATTAATTTCACTTTTATGTATAAACTATTAAAAATCTAAATAATATTATAAATTCTTTATAACTTTTTTACCATATTTTATTTGCCAAAAACACTCTTACGGAACTATAAACAACTATCACACAAAATTTTATTTCTTTGATTCCCTATTATAGGGAAGAATGAATATTTTATGAAATAGATATATATTAAATCTCACTCATATATGATTACAAAATATTCGAATGTAATTTTTAAACATCACCCATAGGTGAATCACCATCCAATTATTTATCCATTATAATCTCAATTTCAAATTAATAGAACAATCCATTATTCATTTAATGAACTGATATAACTTTATGAAATCACTTAATAGATCATATTATATCAAACAATCGTTATTATCATTTCATCCATACATATCAAAATAATAAACAACTATAACATTGCATATCATATATATTAATATTAACGAAATTCTATAACATATTCAAATATGTTTGGTGATCGGGTGATCGTCTTACCATCCCATCAATCCACTCAAAACTCTTAAGAACTTTTAAAAAATTTCATCCTTATTTTAATATGATTATATATTTAGATATGTTATATTTTAAATAAGAGAAATGTTATAATACAATAACGATAATTTAAAATTGATTATATACAATAGATATTATTTAAGTTGGAAATAAATAATACTGTTAGAAGCTTGATACATAGGAATTTTAGAGTTAAAAACACTACTTGATAAATAAAACTAGATCCCATGCTCTTCCCCATATAAAAGAGTGATAATTATTGAATACTATCTAAAATAAATTATTTCTATAAATACATTGATGTTAATTAACTATTATGTGACATAGGATTGTGGATTTAATGGACCACGAACCTAAAAAGATGAATGAGTGAATTAACACAACATACATTATTTGGGTATCTTACATTTGTAGATGAAGATGTTTCATTTGGTAAAATACATTTAAAAATGTTGTTATATCGAGTATAATAAAATATTACTCAATAATGCATCTAAAAAGATACTATTATAAATAAAATTACATAGTGAAGTTTATGGTTGATGGAAAACATATCCCATTACTACGAAAAAATATATAATATAATATGTGACTAGAGATTTTACTGATAAGGAAATGGTTATATGAATAAGATACTTTTATATTACATAGGGTAATATGATTATGTTATGGGAGGTGATTATGGAAAATCATAGGCATACGAAAATGTATTGTAGAGGAACCCACATGTCACAATATATTAATTATATTGTTCATGGGTACATAAATCGTAACTTCTTAAGACATTTATCTGTTAGTGTATATGATTGAAAAAAAATTCAATGATACGATAATATTTTAATACATGAGAATACTCAATTACATAATATTAAAATTTCTATAATTGTGACATAGAAAATAAAAAAATGAATTATTACTATAAAAAATATATCATGAGTGGTAGTTCAAGTATATATTTTTTTATGATGCCCTATTTTTTCCATGTATTTTTGCTTACATGGATTTAATAGAATATGAACATGGGTATAATAGATGAATGAATAATGTTAATTTGGATGATTCTATGGTTTCCTTGGTCAAATTAATAACTTCCTCATAATAATAAAATGGTTTTTATTTATTTTTAAGAGGATTCCATTCTTGGAGGCATGGGTATAGTACCATGTGATAACATTATGTGATGAATATGAAAAATAATTTTATATATACCATATACAATTTTATAAAAAATCATTGAAGTATATTTAGACATAAATAAATATAATAGAATATCATTGGATATAGTGTTTAGGGAGAGGACCTAATTATAACATAGAAATCAAGTGTTAGATCCATAGGGATAAGGATTCAAATCCAAGGTGATATTTATGTTAATTTAATAGAGGTGTATCAATTTATTTAATTATTTATATGTGTAAGTTGTATGACCATCCTTTTTAACCCCATATGGTGCATAATATTCATGTTAATTCATTGGTTTATTTTCTTATTAAATCATATTAATTCATTTATCATGTAATTCTATCAATTCTAACTCCATATTGTAATATTATATTGAAATATGTATTATGGGTTCATGTTAATTAATAGTTATTGTACTCTATAATTCCAGTGATATAGTATCCACATGGAATAAAATATACTCATAGCCACTAATTTCTCATCTCTAATATATATAGAGGAACACATGACAATATATGAAATCATAGTATGGATCTGGGGATGGTTTTCCATGCCACTCTGTTATAAAAGTAATAATACATATCTCCTTTAACATATTTTTTAGTTATAATAACATCAATAAATTTTTTATTATTTTATTATTATTCCACCATCTCAAAGTAACCATGAAAATAACAATTTTATTACTATTTTTATACATGTATTTATAGGTTCATTATGTTTTTACTGTTGAAGAAATGTAATTTTTCTCATCTCGAAGTAAATATACAGTTTTTTAACATTAAAATTTCTTTGGTTGGTCCTTCAATCCTAAAACCAATGATCATTGTATTTAATATGATGTAACTTTGGTGGATTCTACATCATCATATATATTATATTCAATACCTATTCCCTATATAAACTCATATTTTTCAAACACTCTTCCCCATTAATTGTAAAATTATACTCAGTAACCCTTGATGCAATATTGATAACCATTTTACACTAATTTTCCTCACTTATAGTCATTTATTAGGCAATAAATTATTTCTATTCTTATATATTATTCAACACAACAAACCCGGTTCTTCTTGGGGGAAAGTTGGTCATAAATATCATAAAATAAATATATTTATTTAACATAACATATTATTAAAAATTTATATATATTGTAACATCAAAAAATATTTGTGTATATTTAATATAATTTAGGATACAATAAACAATTAATTATCAAAAAATTATATATTAATATTAGTTTTAAAAATCCATTTTAGTATTATAATATTTTTTGTACATATTTTTTATTGATTATGGTTACCAAAATTAGACCATTTTCAATATTTTGTCTCAATTATTAAATTTTATAGATATATTAAGGCATAAGTATCTCATAGGATTCAAATTGGATGGATTAAATGAGGAATTTATTATATGATTCCTTTTATTATTAATATTTTATGGGATAATAATTAAAAATTATTTTCAATATGGTAGTGAGTGTTATCTATTGGCTATACATCTTGACAAAAAAGAAGGGATGAAAAATAAAAAACATTGTGACAGACTTCTGGTTATACTAAAATGGACATTATTAGAAATCAATTTAATCAATAGAAAATTTTAGTGGTTTTAATTGAAAATAATATTAATGAGACTATATTAATATTTTATGGAAATGATATTAGAATACCTTGGGACAGACGATTTGATAGGGTAATATTATTGAAAAATTCACTTACTGAATAAGGAAGAGGGAAAACTAAAAATAAACTATCACAATTTTTTCATGTTGACCTTATCCTAAATGGATTCAATAATGCTATTTATATTAATATTGTTAATGGGAAATGTACGATCAATATAGTAGATCCAATTATATTGGTTTTATGAATTATAATTTGTTGTTTTTGATTTTCTAGGAAATAGAATTACATGATGTGATGTTATAGGAAAAAAATAATTTTTATTTTGCAAATTTTTTTAATGATTAATTCATATAATATTATGTAAATTTCTTATTGGTTATATAAGATAAATATTTTATTATTTTTTTGTGTCAAACCATTATAGAATAAATTTTTGAACATTAATTTTAAGTTTTGTTTTCCCAAATAAAATTGATATTACAAATAAAAAAATATGAAATAGAAATATTGTAACAAATGGAGATGGTATAGGAAACATCTAAACTCATATTGGTAGAAAAAATAATCCTATAACAAATAACATCATGTTTTGTATAAATTATACCATTTTTTTGAGATTTTAAATATAATCTATTCCTTGTATGATAGGAAGCCAATTCAGGGTCTATTGATTTGAGTATGAACTAAAGTTTTATATAAAATCAATTTTTTTGAGATATTTAAATCAAAAATAAAGTCTCTACGTCATGGTTTTTAATAACAAGATATTGTTTTGGAATTTTTATCTAAATTTATAATTTTCTTATATTTATTAATTTCCAATATTCTGAATATAATTTCATGATAAGTTTTATGAAACCTTGATTTATATTAAGAGAAACATTGATGAGATTTTATGAACAATTAACTATATGATTATAGATATAGGATTTACAGTTATTAGAATAAATAATCTCTAAATAACATGAAATGGACTTCATTAAATCCTTAGGTTCATCTAGACACCTATAGAGGTAAATATATTTTTGTCTATTTTCTAATCCATGGTGATTAAATAGTTAAATTATATTGTTTTTAATAGCGATTCTCTTTGGGTTTATGAATTCACTTATTCATCCACACCCTTTCTTCATCCATAATACTTTTTTATTGATTATCAATCAATTAATTTTCATATAATGCTTGAAAAAAATGATTTTATTCATCATTTATCATGGAATTCGGTTGAATATATTAGGTTTAAAAGAAAATTTCCAAACAAAATTATTTATGAATCGTTGTATTGGAAAATAATAAATATTGAGATTAATTATTATTGTATAAATACCATTTCCATGATTTTTTAAATAAAATATCATATTAAAGAATGATCATTCATACATGGTTTCTTTAGATCAAATAAAGGTTATTTTTGTTGTTGAATACATAATTAAACATTAAATAAAAGATCACAATATTGGGAAAATAAAAACATGTAAAAATAAAATCAAGAACATGTGTAACATACACATAATTTTAATTGAATCTCATATATTTAGCGATGAGATTTATGAAGATACCTCAGATGTATTCATACGACTAATTTTTCTATGGTGTCCCCCGGTGATAATGAATAAGCCAGTTTTTGTTCCAGGTCCTCATTATCAAAATAGATTTTAAATACAAGTAATTGAAAGGTTATATTGCAAAAAAATATTTGGGTTAGAGTTTTTGTACGAAGATTTCACATACATTTCACAGAAAAATATCATCGATATAACATCCATATACAGGCCATGAGAAAACTCCCTAGTCATTCATGTAATTTAATTGAATATTATCATTGATTCATTTAATGGTAGAAATAATGATTTTTCGAAACGTATTAGAAAAATATAGATGAATTCATTAATCATATAAATTTAGTTAAATAATTCAATCATATGATTAATTATTTTGAAAATATATTATGAAATATATCTTACATGAATGAATAAAATAAAAATGCATAACATTAAAAATCCTAAATAAAACATATGGATACCACTTGAATATTAAAATATGATTCATCATATCATAAGAAATTTTTTTTATCATAATGATATAATTATATCATATAATAGATATGATTAGGATGTGTAATTATTTCTTTATATCATTCCTTATGACATTCTCACACCAATGTATATGATAAGCCTTGGTTTAATATATAGAATAAAAAATTACTTGTTTATCATAAAATGTGACATAAAATGAAGAAAATCACATATAAATATGATTTATGTTACATTTTCATTAATATTCCACTTATATAAAATACTAAAAAACATTCAGTTATTTTACCTTAAATTATATCACATACAAAAACATAGGAAATCATGTATGCAATGCCCCGTCCCTAGATTCCCCATGTTGGTGCATTATCTTAATACATTTGAATGATTACATAGAATGGAATCCTAACGGACCGATATAGTGAGTTGTATTGGAAAAAAGATTACATACAAGAACATTACAGTATAATTTATAACATAAAATACAACATGTATGATCCTTTGATAATGCAATTATTCTCGTACATTAAACCTACATATAAATCATAATACACTTATTGGCAACCAGGAAAAATAAAACATAATAAAGGGGTAAGCTTATATGCTAAATAAGGTTAAAAAATACGGTAGAAACTCTCATAAATAACAATAGACATTTAGGGAAATCTATAAAACTAAAACATAACACTTTTAAACACAATATTCAGAATAATATTACAATAATAAATCAAATAATTTCATTTAAAAATTCACATGGATATTAAACTTTTCAAACAATTACATTTAATATCAATAAATAATCTCATAATGTGGGAATGCATAATTCCTAACATACCATTAACGCCTCCGGCAAAGACCATACGGGTAAGAAATTAGTCAATACCCAAATTATTTACTCTCATGATAACTTTTTATTAATCAATAGGATTTCATTAACAGGTCCCCAACTCGTGGAGCTTTCATTAACTGGTCCCCAACCCGTAGAGATTTGATTAACCTATCCGAAATCCATTCATATCTATGTCCAATAAATTTCACATATAAAATGGGTGGAAAATAACATTAATATTATTATTAAAACAAGCATGAAAAATGATAATACTTTAACCATAAAACATGAATGGTTTCATAATATCACATCAATAGTCAAGCATACCATTAACCCTTCAATACAGTATCGATGATTGTATCATAATAAATTAATCTCAATTAAAAATAACATATAGTGGAAAATTTTTACATATATAAATATAATCTTAATATAATTTGTTAAAATATACTGAGACAAATACCACATTTTCATTGAAATAATATATTCAAAAGCTGCACACTTATAAATGAGGAAATTTAAAAAGATATATTTGATTCAATGTGTCCCATACAAATATGAAAATTTTGAAAGAATTTTTTATTTTAAATAATTCATTTCTATATAAATAAATACATAAAAATATTTTAATACACGGACATTAATGATAATTATTTAGAAGAATAAATCTTTAAAAAATTAAAAATTACGATTTAGATAAAGATTCCACTACATAAAACATTTAAAATATTCCTTTTTGAAAACGCATGAATGAAAAAAAAGAAGACAAAAAAATCCATTATAATAATTCTATATCCATATAAATAGTTATGTAAAATTATATCATGGATTCTTCAATGGAAAATGGATTAATTATTTAATCATTCAAAGCCTCCCATATCACATTGAATGTTTAAATAATAGGTCAGACATCTTCAAATAAATATTTAAATACTATAAAGATAAATGTTGTCAAGATATGAAATACAATAATGTTAGTACATAAACCATATATAAGAAATAAGTGGCGATCATGACTTATAACTAGTGAAAACTAAATGTTATAATAAATTATCTTACCTTAGGTATGATACTCTCTGGACGTATTCGAGAATCCACCTTTTCTAGTGTCTCATTTTGTTTTACAGAAATAGACACCATAGGATGGATTTCATCCCACCTTATGGACTCTAGGATGAAGTTATTGAAGTTGGTAAAATAAATGTGCAGGGGTGTTCTGAGACAAAGGGATTTGGATGTGTGAATTAAAGAGATAGAGAAGATCACTTTTAAAAGATAACTTAGGGTCACATTAAGAAATATTTGAAATATTAATTTTTTATAAAATTATTTTTAGTTTCTAATAGATATAATTTTATTTATTTCTAAGATATGATGAGTATTAATCAAAATAATCTCAATAAAAATGTTTTATACATTTTTAGTTCATAAAATTAAAGGTATCATTTAGATTTAAGCCTTAGATAAATATTTGGACTCTAACAATGTCATCTTGTATTTTTACACAACATGGTTAATATTTTTATTATAAAATTACAATAAAACCTAAATTGGATCATTATTGAAATTTTTAACTATATATAAGTTATTCATAAGAACCATATATATTTTTTTTTGAATTTTTTTATCATTTATTTATAAATAATTAATTTTAAAATATCTTCTATATCAATTTTGACAGAATTTAATACTTTATATTTTTAAAGTCATAAAATATGATTCCTTGAAAAAAAATTGCATTAAATCAATCCTACAATTTCATATTCACCAATAAAATTTCTATATGGAATCAAATATTTTAAATAAATTATATGTTAATATTTGTTATATCATTTATTTAATTCTTTTATTAATAACTCAATTATTGCATCATCATTGTGTCATTATAAAATATAATTTTTTAATTATTAATAATTAAAAATAAATATCTGTTATATAAGAAGCCCTATTATAGTACTAATTAATATTTATAGTCTAAGATATCACTTATATTACCTCATATGAAAATATTTTAGTAATAAGAATCATTTTTCTAATATTTTTACATTTACATAAAATAAAATGTTATAAATGTCTTAATAACACCTAGTTGGCTTCCAAAGGGTAATATTTCATCATAAGGATTTTCATTGTTGTCCATTACTCGTCCAATAAGTTTAGCACATGTTATAGGGTAATTTTATATCATTATAATGTTATATTTTTTCTTTAATGTACACTATTTACCTTTAAACTTGTTAAATAATATAAAAAATACTATTAAACAATAATTATTTTGATCCTATTAGACCACATTTTTCACCCTGATAAAAAAAATGTATGTCGGATTTTCTAAATTCAATTCACCAAAGGGGTAAAATTTTGATTAATTTTAATATACAAATGTGCATAGAAGTTGGGTAAAATATATGTTCAAAAGTTCAATAAAATTATATATATATAATTATATTATAAAAATGATTCCAATGAAATAAATTAGACTAATATATATATAATACATTTATTGTGACATTAAAATAAATTTATTGTAAAAAATGTAATTAAATGTAAAAGTCAGTTTTTTAACAACAATGTTGTGTTGTTTACTATTCATCATAAAATGATTGTTTTCGGGAATAAAAAAAATTCATCCTAAGTTAATTTTGATATTCCGAATTCAAAATTTAATTCTATATTACTAAATTAAATTTATTAGAGTGTCTAAAATTAAATTAATTATTTTTCAAAAAAGGACATTAAAAGTAGTTCCTTTATGAAAATAACATTTATAAACATATAACTATCTTACTAAACCGTATATATTTCATTATAAATATTCTTTATTTATGTGAAAATATTATAAATAACATTTAAATGTAATTTATTCTTATTTATATTTCTATTTATAATGGATATGTTATAAATATATCAATTAAATAAATTTAAAATTAAAGCATTTCTTCACATAAACTCAATCAAGTGAATTATGTATACCAATTCAGTTTTGCATGCAATATATGATATTTAATGTTTTTAAAAGATAATGTATTATGATATATTGGGGTGTTACATTCTCCCCTAAATCAATATATTAATTCCTAACAATTTGATTTTGATCAATGAAAATAAAATGTTGTTATAAGAAAATACCTTCATGTGAAACCATCATCGAAATTAGGGTTAATAAAATATACTTTTAATAAGAGGGAAAGGAAATTATAAATTCAAAAAAAATTATGATTTTGAATATGATATCATTAGTGTCATGTAACGACAGGTTCTTTTAGGAATATTGTAAATATTTATATGGAGTGATTCAGGTCATCAATCACGAATAAGTGAAAAATCAGTGGAAATTTGAAGGCCTCAAATCCATAAATCTTGGATGATTTAAAATGCCATTTGTTCATAAAAACATAATTTATTAGGATAAAACTTATTTTAGATACACTTTCCTAGAGTTGGGGGATTATTTTATTCTCTAGATAATATCTCAATAAAATATATTTAATTTCATTCCACATATTAGTGTTATCATTTGGTTGTGCTTTGATCTATTTTCACTTCTTTCCTTACACTTGGATATGAATGTTCAAAATGAATTTTCCATGCTTGAAGAACTGTGGATAAATTATATGGACCATAAGTATTCCATTAATTATCTAAATGTTTATGGATAAATTGATTCCCAAATTTTCCAATATATAAAACATTAACCAAAAACAATAATATCCAGTGTTTAACATAATTAATTCCTTACATAAGACTCAACCAAAATACATCCATCCAAATTCACAACCCAAAAATGTCTTTAAATATAGAAAAATAAATTTAACATCATATTCCAAAATAATGTAATTTAGCTCAAATTATAAAACACCAAATATTATATCCCATTTGAATCCATAATGAAAACTCTTATGATTACAAGTACATAATGAATAAGTAATGTAGTACAATACTCACTGATCTAATGACCAATCATTTAAAAATTCTTGAATCGAAATAAAAAATAACCCTGATTATTAAAAATCACTCTTAAACTGAATAAATATGATTCATCATCTTATTACTTATTACCCTCTTCATCACATTTTTCTATTGTATTCTCTTCATCATCAAAAGAATCACAACTTGATTATTATCTAATAACATCTTCTATGGTATATTCCTATTCTAGTTGGGACATTTATTCATATAGTGTATAATATCCAAGTATTTGAATCATTGTATAATGGTAACCTTTTTCAAACTCATGAAATCAAGAACTAGGTATCCATTCTATCCAAAATTATAAAAAACAATCATTCCCTTCAATTATTTACTAGGGTGACTCTATCCACAATAATCACATGTGGGAAAATCATTCTCTCCCATCTTCCCTTTATCAATATATTTCTATTCCATAATCATATTCTGTTATGTCCCTTCATATCCATAGTGCTTGGATAATTCATTACATTTTATATTAACATGTAATATAATTTCTTCATATGATTATAATACATTGGAAACAATTTCCCTTAAAAATGCTTTATTAAGACCATGAAGGATATGATTATTATTAAACATTAGATCATGTGCATTGGTGGTGTTTACATTCATTCTACTAGGGGCCATTTCTATATGATGACATATAATAGATTAGCTTATAAGGTTATGTAGATTTTATACTCTAAATATTGTATATCTCAATATATGATTTTAAATCCAATAATCATAATCGTTGGATTCATTAGGGGAAACATTACTTTTAAATCCATAAAAATGATAGGTAAATAATATGTGAATTATCCAAATCATATACCTCTGGAGTGTCAAAACAAGTGTGTAGTAAGGCCCATTATCCAGTACTAGGTTACCCCGAGTCAATCCTAGAACAACTTGTCAGAGTTATTACTCCTAGGTACATTTTCTCCATGACCACTTCGACATTCAATTTGCATATATGGATCTATTTTCTAGAAGTACCCACATAATCTATAAATTACCAAGAAAATTATGATGTTCTTCTATACTTATCCTCAATTTTTATCTTAGGGTTATGATCCATAATCAACATTTTCTAAATCTATTTCCAAGGTTATTTCTAAACATCTTGTGATAACCTCAGTAACACCCTGAACCCTGAAGCCCAATGTAGGTAGATTATTTTAATGCATTGTCTTCATTACAAATAATTATATCCTGATGGACAGATTCTTTTAGCTATTTTGGAAAATAAATTACATACATGAATTTTAATAATAAAATACAACATAGATAATCCTTTGAGAAACCCATTATTCTATAAGCATAACCATACATGTAAATCAGAATAAACTTGTATGCATCCTAGGAAAATGAATAATATAAAGGGGTGAGAACATATACTTATTATGGTTATAAAATACAATAGAAGATCTTATAAATAACTATAAACATTTAAGTAAGGGTATAAAAATTAAACACACGCCTTCTTATCCAAATCATTATCATAATATGGAAATAATAAATCATTCAATTCCATTTATACATTCACAAGGATATTCTAATAGACTGATAATCACAATTAATATCAATAATTATTCTCATAATGTGGGAATTTTTATTGTCAGACATATCATTAAGGCCTCATGACATGGCCATAGAGGTAATAAATTAGTCAAAACCCAATTTTTTTATCTCATGAGAACTATTGATGCATTGAGGGGCTTCTATTAACTAGTCCCCAACCCGTAAGGATTTCATTATCTCGTCCCCAAACCGTATTTATTTCATTAATCATTTTCCATCGTGTTTCATTCTATTTCTAATGCACTTCTCATATGAACTCGGTGATACATAACATATGAAATATTATTAAAAGTATCATAAAATATTTTAATACTATAACCATAAACCATGAATGGTATCAAAATATAACATCCACATTAAAACATATTATAAACCCTTCAATGAAATATGGATGATTGTATCATAACAAATCAATATAAATTATTCATAAAATCCACAAAATTATGTTTAAATAGATGAAAATACGTTTAATAATATCATTTAAAATATATTGAGAAAAATACTATTTTTTCATTGATAGAATATATTCAAATTCCACAAACATAAAAAAGTAGACATTTAAAAAGATATTTTTGAATCATAGTGTCCCATAACACATTGAAGCTTTTGAAATAAATTAGGATTTTAAATCATTCATATCCATATAAATAAATACATATAACTATTTTAAAAAATTTAAATTAATGAGAATGTTTTAGAAGAATAAATAATTAATACATTTAAAAGGATGTTATAGTTTAAGGGTCCCCTACATAAAACATTAAAAATATTCCTTTTTTTTAAAACATTTAAATGAGCTTAAAAATATGGATAAAATGTACTTTATAATCCTTTTATATCCATATAAATATTTATTAAAAATAATAACATGAATTATGAAATGGAGAATGTGTTATTTCTTTAATCATTCAAAGCATTACATACTGCATTGATCATTTAAATAATAGGTATGATATCTTCAAATAACTATTTAAATACCATGATGATAAATTTATTCATGATATGAAATAAAATATGGGAAGTACATACAACATTCAAAATAAATTTGTGTTGAATATTGCCTATATCTAGTTGAAATGAAATGCGAGTTGAAATTCCATTACCTTATGTCTTGTACTTTATGTACGTGTCTGAAACTCCTCTTTTTCGGGTGTCTCCTCATTATTGTCAGAAAAGGACTCGTTAGTATTGATTTCTGCCCAATGTGTGGCATCTCAGATTACGTTTGGAAATTGGGAGATGTAATGTGCATTGGTTTGCTGATCCAATGTTCTATGGGGATTTCAATTATAGATAACGATATGTTCCCTTTTATAAGATAGGTTAGGGGGACAATTAAAAAATCTTGAAAAATGAATTTTTAATAAAATTATTTTTAGTTTCAAATAGTTCCAAATTGTTTTATTTCGAAGGTATTATGAGGATGCATTTAAATCTGAAAAAATAGTTTTTAGACATTTTTAGGTCATAAAAATAACTTTTTATTTTTAAATTTAACCCTTAGTAAAATACTTTAACTCTTACCATGTATTCTTTTTTTTACTCTACATGGTTAATATCCATACTATATAATTCCAAGAGAACATAAAGTGGATCATTAATTGCATTTTTAACTCAATCCATGTTATTTGGAATACAATTATAGTTATATGTCTATTATATCATTTAATAAAAGATTATTTATTTTAAGAACACATTTATGTCAATTTTGACCATATTTAAAACATGATTTTGGTTAATTTCTTAAAATCTTGATACAATGAATTGAAATTATTTAAATCAATCCTAATATTTCATATTCATGCATAAAAATGATACGTGGAATAAAATATAGCAAATAATATTTATTTTATTATTTATAATATCATTTATTTGATTCTTTTATTAAAAACTCTATTATTGCATCATCATTTTGTCATAATTAATTTAATTTATTTAATTCTAAAAAAATAAAGATATATTGGAAAACTTTTTTGTTCCAAATTACTATTTCTAGTCTAATATATCACTTATATAAACCAATATTATAAAACATTAGTAATAAGATTCTTGTTTATGATATTTTTACCACTACAAAAAATTAAATGTTATAAATGTCTTAATCACACCCAATTGGATTCCAAAGGAAAAAAATGAATCATAATTGTTTTCTTGGTTGTACAGGACCCATTGAATATGGTTAGTTCATGTATTATGGTATTTTTATATTTTTATAATACTATTTTTACCTTTAATTACCCTATTTACCTATAACTGTTGTAAATAATATTCAAAAGTTACTATAAACCAAAAATTATTTTGATACCATTAGACCCCAATTTTTACCCTAAATACAGCCATGAATGTTAGATTTTTTAAATTCAATTCACAGAAGTGGTAAGCTTATGTTTAATTCCAATTTACAAATTTTATTTGAAGGTGGGTAAAAGAGACGTTTAGAAGTTCAATAAAATTATATATATATAATTATAAAAAATGATTCCAATGACATATGTTGAACAAATATATGTATTATTTATCTATTTTTGCATTAAAATAAAATTAATTTAAAATAATTATTTAAATGAAAAGGTATTTTTTTAACAATAATGCAGTGTTTCTCACTATTCGTCAAAAATTTAATTTATTTAGAAAAATAAAAAAAATCACCTTACTGTAATATGGATATCCTTAATTCATAAATTAAGTCTACTTTACCAAATTCTATTTCCATGAGTGTCTCAAATAAATTTTATTATTGATCACAAAAGGCTATAAAAATTGTTTCCTTTTACAAAATAGTATTTGTAAACATAAAACTATATTTCTAAAACATATACATACCATTATAATTGTTATTTATTTATGTGATAAATTATAAATAACATTTAAATGTTATTTTTTATTATTTATATTACAATATTTATAGATATGTTAATAATATATCTATTAAATAATTTTATCACTAAAGTGTTGTTTTGTATAAAAACAGTCTTGCACATTACACAAGCGATGTCTATGTTGCATGCAATATATGATATTGAATTTCATTTGAAAGATAATTTTATGTGAATTATTGTGGTGTTACAATAACCAATTATTTTTTGGATATATCGAAAATAATTTTTAAAAGGTATCATCACCATCATCTTGAATTCATTCATATTCAATACTCTATGATTATACATTCAAAACTCATTATGAGACTCTAAAATAGTTTTATATAAGCGCTCTATGTTCAATTAGACATAATCATAATTTAGCTAGTCTGAGGGCATCATGTTAAATAAGGTAACATTGAGAGGTGGGGTTGGGGAATTAGTGGTACACTTATTTTATTATTTCATTTAATTTTAAATTCATTTTCCATAACTATTTAAATCCATGATCCCCTCTTCTCATGTCTGTCATCTTAACAAGGATTAAAACAATAAAGAAAGGCAATAGAACACAAGGTTTCACAATGTTTGTTAAAATGACCATCTCATTTCTGTGTTGGTAATTCCCCCAACATATATTCTATGCTATATCTGATGGTAATCACAGATAGTAATATAATTTTCTCCCTAATTTGAAACCAGTTATAACCCTAATATCTAATCCACATAAAGTAGATTATTTATAACCCCCCATACTTCACATAGTGTTTTTTTATTTCTCCAAATAAAAATATTTTAGCAACATGTTATATCCATACCTATAAACATCATATTAATATATCAAGATCAACATTATAAAATACATTTTGTGATACTCCTCGTTGATCATATATTATCACACAAAATTATAAAAATTAAAATACCATTGCATATATTC
Organism: Viscum album; assembly: GCA_963277665.1. Classification (NCBI taxonomy): domain Eukaryota; kingdom Viridiplantae; phylum Streptophyta; class Magnoliopsida; order Santalales; family Viscaceae; genus Viscum; species Viscum album. Next base: position 571,407,298 of record OY728161.1, on the reverse strand, counting down.
CCGTATTCAAAAAATAGTTTTTTTAGCATCGTATATAATATGACACTATACTCTTATGATATGCTATAGAATGAAGTTTTTCATATGATAATTGTATGACCAACCTCACATAAATGTTTTCCAATAGTGCACAAAAATTCTCCACTATTATTTTATGCACGATAACAACTCAACAGTGCTTACCCAATCTGCTGTGGAATTCTTAACTTGAGACCCTAGTACATAATATTTATTTCATAAAACATTTATGTGATATAATAAAATATTTCACTTCACAATCCATGTTTCCATCAGTGAATATGATTTGGATATATTAATTTTATATGTGTTCACATATTCATGTATGCATGATCACACTATTCAATAACTTCTTATTATTAATGAACTATACTTATATGGAGAACCTCTTTTCTTATAATCATAAATTGATAATGTATCTTAATGTATGAAAATAATTATTATTCACATGTTCCCTATTCCTTTTAAAAATATGTGTATACACAAAATATACAATTATTATTTTCTCATAAATTTGACATACTACATAAATATATTAATGAAATATATTTGTGTAAGCCTTGCATGCTTGTTGTACTTATCCCTCAAAAAATAAAATTGGGGTGAAAATATATCATAGTGTCTCAAATAATGTCACATTACCCAAAAGGTATTTAAAAAAATAGATTTTCCTATAGCTCTTCAAGTTTTATACATAGAAGTCGAAGGCATGTGGCTTTCCACTCTTCATGGACCAAGAATATTCATCATTTTTCTCATTTTTATGAATCTAGTGTTTTGTTGTGCTATATTATCTTATGAACATGAGATAGAATGAGAAATATAACCAATGATTATCACAAAAAGGTTATTCATTTTATTTAATAGTTAAACAAACTCATTTACAAAAAATATTCCTTAATGAGACTATCCCTAATGATCCAGAAATTATTCCATGAACTCACTATTTTAATTCACTTGGAATTAGGTGAGTCTCAAATATACATACTCTAAAATTAATGGAATCTTTTATTATGTGCTAAGTCATAATGTTTATTCTTTTATAATTTCTTACTTATCATCTTTTTTGAAAAAAAACTTACATAAAATTGATATGACCACTTATAACTCAGTTTACATACATATGATTTCTCCATCCTTCAAATCACCACAAGCAAGAATGAAAAAGATATCAAACATGAAAAATTGTATTTATTTTCTGAAAAAGGATATGATGAAAATGTTTAGAGCTGGAATGATAATTAATGATATATATATATATATATATTGAAATATAGTGAATAGTTCCATGATTAAGGTTGTGGTTGAAGATGATGTCTTATAAAGATTCTATGGAAAATTTTACAATGAAAAAATTGTTACATTTTATTTATATCATTTACATGATGGATATAAAATTCTCTCTTATATATTATCTAAAATTAATACATGAAATTATTGGTAATATCATAAAAAATATCATGTTCCATCACTTCATTGAGTTAGCAGTGAAGGATCAACACCCACAACACACCGCACACACCTCACTGAATGTGAAACACTTTTGTTTGACCATCAACACAACTAGACCATGTTCTCTCACCCTATCATGATTTTGTTGGCCTAAAAACCTTACCATTATATACCTCTAGGAGTGATAGACCAATATTCACCCATGTATGTCATCGTCCACCTCCCATAAGAGCTTGGTTGATCTAGATTTTCTAGGCCCCATATTTTTCGAAGTTTTCAATATACTTAGTTAATAACATATACCTAATATTATATCAAATGTGACGATAAAAAAACATTCTTTTTATTTATCTCCCATTTTACCAAATATGTTATTTCTGAAAAAATACATTTTAATGAACAATTTTTGTAATTATTAAATAATATAATATAACATTTAATAGCCTTAACATCTTTATACATTGATGTAAACAATATTTAACCTTTTTTACAAGTATTTGAACATAAAAAAGATAATTAATAATCATAATTCTGAGTGATAATTTTTCACAAATGACCTCTACTATCATTCAATGAATCTATCACAATTTTCCCTAAATCACCAAATTACATTCAACCTACCAAACTAGTATTGGCACATTATTGAAAAAAATGCATCACTAAGACTGAATATACCGATAACGTTTTTTCCGTAATCCTTTACAGTTTTGTAAACAAATATAAATATTTGAATTAAAAAAATCAGAGAGAGGCCCTTAAAAATTCTTAATTTCTACTCAAGATACAAAGACATATGGCATTATCTCTATCAAACACATGTATACAATTACCTATTACCATCATTTGTATCGTATTAATATATGTGTAATGATGCAACATCTATTATAAGACATCGAGTAACCATAATATATAATTAATGTAAATACTATATAGATAATTATATATTCATGATTCTCAGAAAATAGTCTAGATATATGGATTAATAAATCTCATTTTAGAGACCTAGATAGAAAATCACATCACATTCCCCTTATCTAGTAGAAAATCATAACTCACATTCTTTATCTACATTTTCTTATTCACTCCTTCAATTGTGCCCAATCAATGTATTAGATTTCATAATCATCTCATGAGAGTATTAATCACATATTGATTATGAACAACTATGTGAACATTCAATAACCAAGAAAACCAAACCTAAATTAGAACATATTCAATGTGAGATGAATGTAACTAATTTTTGTTTATTTTCATGACATAACATGTCCTACCGGGACCTTGCCTAGACTGATATTAACTAATAATGTCCATCCCATTTTCGTTGTGAAAGGGTTTGGTTTTTGTTACTAGAACAATGTAGGAATAATACATAAATGGGAGGCCTCATACAATAATTACATAAAACAATAAACATCACCAATGAAAAATGATACCATCAATGATAATATGATATAAACGTATGATCAATGGAACTGCATCAATTTATGCATGAGACAACTAGTACACACAGACCCCAAAAGATAAAAAATGGGTGTAAAACTTTTTATTATCCTCTAAATTACATGGAATTGGGAAACCCATGCATATTGAATTAATTACTGGGCCACACGCCTACTTGAAACATCACCACTGCCATATTGAATCACTAATCTCTATAATTTGTTTTAAAGGTTCATCATGTGAAATATATAAACATGCCATGCTATCATTATGACCAACCAAACCATCATTGAACCCTTGAACTATCTACATATACACAATATGTGTATTCCAAATTACCATGTGAGGGTGAGTATAAATTATTTAGTAGGATTAAAAGAAAAACATTATGAAATAAAAAAATGATAGGACATCTCAAAATCCTAATAAAATAAAGAAACTTGATGAAGGAATTAATTATAATATAGATATAACAAATTAGTATAAAATTTAGGGATGTTGAGGAGTCTCGGTCATTTCATCTCCGATCTTATAAAATAAATTTCACAAGAAACTAGAGTTTTATAAAACAAATATGATTCATAAAATATTAAACATGATAGAAATTGGTATTATAAATTATTTATACAAACAACCTAGGGGTTTGAGGAATCACAAGTATCATAATAGTTAATATTACTCAGACATAAAAAATCATATCAACTAACCAAAAACATTACATAAATTAATATCATATTAGATTTATTATCTTCAGATAATGTAGGATTACCACTTCATTTATATAAATACCAAAACATATATCATTATATTGATATATAAAAATAGAAATATATGAGGCTGCTCAGGTAATGATCGAATGGAATGACAGACTTGATTAGAAGAAACCAAAGATAAGGAAGTTCAAATCATATATAGGGAATCATTCTTTAGGCTATAGGTTCATAACTAAAAATATAACTATTTTCTTATACATAGGGTATCACATACCCATGGGAAGGAAATGAGATACATAATCCCAGCTGAGGAATTGAATAAAGGATTCAAACCCTTGTCGCATGGGGATACCAAACCCTGTCCATACATTTCTTATAGATTGAGGTTTAAGAAAACCTATGTAGTAGGGTGGGATACATATCTTATCAAAGGGATGCAAGATATCACTCATTACGATCCCCTAAAAACAAATTTTTTTCCTAAACCTGATTCCTAGATATGAGAAAATAGGTTCTAGGGAGATATTCTCAACGTACACAACATGTGTATGAGGTAAATTTCATGAAACCCAAAATAAGTAACACGATCATATTGTAGATCTAAAAATGGAATGCAATGATATATCAACCCAGGTTATTGGTTGGATAGACTACATATAATACATGAATAGGGCACATGGATTTTACTACACAACCCAAGTCATGATCCTATAAGAGTACAAAGGGTGTAAACAAGGATAAACTACATATATACCCTTCAATTATCTAGGAATGTACTTGCCATACACAGTGATTCTTACAACTAGTGTCACATGCAATGTTGGAATTTTTACATGACTAGTGATATTTATCTTAATGAGAAGATAGATAATCCACATATACTAGGATACATGATGTGAGTTCATTCAAACTGCATGTCATGTTGTCACGATTTTCATTGTTTAACATATTCCTATGAATAATTCCTCATTTAAACATTACTATATAGGATTGCACACTAAATGATCACAAAATGTGTTGAAAAAGATAAAATACTCTCTGAAATATATATTTCATCCACCTTATATTGGAAAGTCTATTATCATAGAATGTCCATGTCTCTCGCTTTCCCGAACATGTGATGTAGCAAACACACATTCTACCTTAATTCACGTCTCCATCATGATCCACCAACATGAAACAATCCAAAATACTCTACCTGCAATAATTATCTAAATTACTAAAAATTGATCAAGATATGAATTTTTCTCCGAGGGGACCATTAAATAAATCGCTAAATCAACATCCGAAAATACACATATAACGAGAGGAGGAAAAAATCCACAATCCAAAAAAGTGTGTAATTATTGATGATGTTTCATGAATTATTTATATTTTAGTGTCCAGAAAAAAATTCTAATAGCATTTCAAATAATATAGAAAATTTAATTGTAATTATTTAGGAATTTCTAGTTGATTGGGCCATGTGATTATCTAAACATGGATTCAATGAAGATGATATTGAATCATGATCAATGAAAAGATTATTAGGTTTTAAAAATCCTAAAAAATGAAAACAATTACCCCATGAAAATACAAAAATCACATTATTAATTTCTTTCATCTATGGTTATATTCATTATCAATGTGAAATATAATCATTGTCACGTATACATATTCAATCCCTCTCTTTAAATTGTCATAAAAACCACTACCAACATCAAATCACTCCACCTTTCCCTACTCTAGGGTTATGTAAATTTAATAATTTTTATATAATTAGGATGGAAACCATAGAGATTATTAAATAATAAAAAATATTATGTCATGTAAAAAATTAACTAAAGCAATTATTTTTCATTTATTCCTTTAATTCCACCTCCACCTATAAACAATAATAAGGCCCATTGAAATCCGAACACAAGTAAAATATAGGGAAAACAAAACATTTCATATTCATCAAAAATAATATTGTACTAATATGAGAACTCATTTAGGATATTTATACTATTTTCATTAGTAATTCTTTCATATGTAATAACAATAATATTATCTTTTTATTATCTTTTTTATAATTCTTCACAACACTCCCTTTTCTTCATCAATGCATGGAAAAGGTAAACATAATATTATAGAACCAAAAAATCCATCCTAAAAATTTTATGAGTTATTAATCTATGATATATTTTCTATTTTATCACAAGGGAGGTCCCAATGCTCCTAAAATTAAAAATCATGAATTGTCTCACTTGGTTAAAACCCATGTTAGTTTATCTCATGAAATGTATCTTTTATGAACTCTAGATAACATGAAACAAATAAATGAAATATGAATCACTAAAAATATATGTTTATATATAGTATATGAAATTGAATGTTGTATGCTTCATGATCTATCAAGGAAAAGAAACTAATTTTTTATCTTATGAGTAAATTTTCTATCTTAATAATAAATCCTAGAAATGATAACCTTATCATTTTTTCGCAACCAGGTTTACACCATAATGAAAAATCATTAGGATAACTCAAACTCATAATTAAATGGATTAGTTATTAATTAACATTATTTATATGTAAATAGAATATTAAATAATGATAAATTTTAGATGGAATTTATATATCATGATATATATTATATGATACAATTTTAGAATGAATATTTTTCATTTCTGGTTTTGTTAAACATAACACCCATTGACGTAATTTCTACCACATATCTAAATGATTATCTAATAAAACCCACTAGTTAAACACTTCATTGGTTAGTTCATATAAATATATATATTTTGAATAATTATGAGATTCAGAACTATAATATCAATGTTATACTCTATAAAAAAGTCTCTATAATTATTCACATCACACAATCCAGTGTTATAATGTTAATAACATAAATTTTGTAATATGAAATCATTATATGATCATTATAACATTCATGAATCATTATATATTCCAAATTTAATTTTTTAAAAATATAAAATTTAACACTTTTCATTTTTTTTAATTACTTTCAAAACATAAACACATTTAGGATATCATGTGATATACCCATTGATTTTTGTTTACTATAATATTTCATTTTATATAGTTGAAATTCTCTATGTCCACATATAATCCAACTTACCTCTTATAAACTATATTCTCTGAAAAATATCATTCTATGATACATAAACTCTTTTATGTTTATGAAATTAATCCTAGTAACTTTTATTATGAATAAAAAATAAATAATTAACTTCCATATATTATATGTAATCCTATATTTTAATATAATTATTTTAGGAAACTATTAGTAAATTCTTTAGATTATACATATAATGGTAAAATAGAGAGATAACTCTTATATTTTAATAAATATCTTAGATAAACACTTTTGTTTATTATAATTGTTTTTTTCATTTTTTTTCATTTTTTCAAACCATGTTGTAGATCTGAATCATAACATATCAATGTGTATAAAAAACCACAGTCGCATATTATTTATATGGAGTGATTAATTATAAATAACTTATCTTATCATATATGTGATATGAAATTAAAATTCATATACATTATTTAGATATATATAATATTTAAATACTCATTTATATTCCAATTATACATAAAAGTATCCTTTTTAACATTATATTTATGAAAAATATAAGCAAAATGATTTATTTCCATAATTATGAACAAAATTATATTTATAACATTTTTGAAATAGATATTTCGCATAATATAAAATTTAAAATAGAATAATGGAATTCTATAATAATAATGATACCTAATGTTAATTTTCCATGGAGTTTCTAGAAAATAATAATTAATTATTTTATGTTCTGTCCAATTGATATATTACGCCTCCATTATGAAACCTATTTTTGGTTTACATAATATATTTTAAAATATAATAATCCAATATTAATTATTGGGATATAAGTGTTTAACCATATATATAGTCAACAAAACACTAAAAATATAGTTATATCATTGTTAGCTTTATAATAAAAAACACATTTATGATATTGGTTAAGATTTTAATAATAAAATTCATATCATTAGGACAATTTCAATGATGATCACATAATGAATTATATATATAGACTATTAAAAAATGGAAACCACGGTCTCTCTAATTCCTTATCATAAATAATCAAGTTGATTTTAATTGTTGAGAGTAATTTTATGTTTATCATGATATATTTATATTTATTCAAAAACATAACTAGGTCCATTTTATCTTCTCATATGTACCAAAATTAAACTACTTAACAAAATAAATAGCTATCTAATTAAAAATGGGTTTCCTAATTAATTATATTTTCACTCTTACATATGAGTTGTTCAAAAAATAAATTATCAATATAGAGTGTTACTTATATTAGGATTCTCTTTCTCAAGGATTTATCTAATAGTAATATTTGATCAGGATGATTCCATTTTAAAAAAATTGGAAGATTTTATTATATGAGTATTATTTTATAATTTTATGTAAAAATGTCATTTCATAATTATAATAATTATCAAATATCAACCCGATTTAGTTTTATATAATGAAAATTAATACGTCATATTCTATATTTCTCTAAGACTTGGTTCCCTCTTTTGATTGCCCAATTACTTAGTTATATATTTAGGAAATCATATCAATCAATACATATATGAATCCTTGATACATGAAAGGATAAATAGATTCTATAGTCTATCATATTGACACACTAACCAATATTGAATGTTATTTGGAACAACAGCAGAAGTCATAACAATTTGAATAGTGTTTCTCAGAAGTCTAACTGGAAAAATCTAAATGTATCAATCAAAAAAAAAATTAATTAAAGAGTTGGTATTTTAAAAATTAGATTATAAATAATTTAAAATTATAATTAATATAATAATTGAATTGTTCATCATGACCAGTTATGTTTTCAATCATGAATTATGTCATCTTTTTGGGAGGAATCCAAAATAAAATTCATTTAGCTATATCCACACAAAATATATGATTCTATGAACATATCTAATAGTATTCTCATTTCTAGAATGGTGGAACCATGTTCCATGCATCATTAAATAGTGATTAAAAAAATAAGTTTCTCTTGTTCTATAATAAGTAATTACTATTCAATCATGTATTATTTAAAAAATTAATTGGTTTCCATTTCTATTGGATGTATTATGAAAAAAAGGAATTGGAATGAAACCTATAATTGTTAAGTCAATGATTTTGTATGTTATCGTGCCTATAAGTGCATTCTTTGTTATTCTCTAGGATGTTAAAAATCATGTAATTATATTACACACCATGTACTAGTTTCTAGGAAGAAGACATGTAATGAATACCCATTGTGAGGTGTATACATTAGGTTTATTGTGTTAATGTAATGTAATTGAAAATATCCTGTCTTTAATAAAAATGTAATGTGATTTTTAGGAATCCAGAAATCATAGATTACAGGATGTGTAATGGGATTACACATCATGTAAATATCATTATTTATTGTTTTAAGGATGTTTTACAACTAATATTACTTTAATTACACATGTAGCCTTAAATATCTTGACTTTGAGACCTCCCTAAGTTATTTTGGATGACTGTTTTCCTTCTATATTACTTCATTCAATGTGTAATAACCATTGTAGTAGGATTTCTTCCCTATGAATATGTAATCAATCTATTTTTCTTCCTTTTTGGTTATAACTATGGTTGTCTTCATATTTATTTTTGGATAGTGTTTTTTGGATAACATTTTCAATTTGTATGCACACCACGCCTTTCAAAGCCCATTATCTGGGATTAAACTCATCATTTTTAGTCACATATAGGTTTCTACCAAATCGAGGAAGGTGTTTCTATAAAATGGTGTAATTTGATGAATTTTGTGTCATTATTGATAATCTCATTTTTGTATTACATTGATTATAAGTGGTATCTTCTTTAAAATTATTATTTTGGAAAGAAGTATTTTTTTAAAAAAAATCAATGAAAATGAGTTTTCATGATGTGGAATTTTTTTTAAAACTCCAAATTAAATATTCTAGGATTTAAAATTTTGTAATTAATTATTTTTCATGTTTTCGAAATAAAAATTTAAAAACCACATTAGTATACTTTGGTGCATCAATAAATAGGAACATTTAGACTTATTTTGTGTTTGTCGCTATAAGGGGGTAATTTTTTTTGATATCATATGGAATGTAAGGAACTAGACATAAACATTACATAATCATGAATTAAGTTGATAATTCACTTTGAGGATCTTATATGGTTTAGAGATTGAGAAAATTAAGTTATATCATTTACATAACAACTTGAATATTACATGTAGACACATCAACTCAATAATTTTTTTTCATAAAATAAAAACTCTAAAAAAAGAAACATTTTTTGTTCCATGTTTTAATAATCATGACTTCTCTATGATCCCATCCTTAAGCCTATTCCACGATAAGTCCTATGAAAAACATTTCATAAACATTGGATGAACATAAAAATCTCAATAAGGGGTACACAAATTAATGAAAACAATAAGTTTTTCAAAACAACAAGTAAACCATGAATACATTATCATAAGTAATTATTTTAAAATTTAAGAAGTAGTAAATAATCGTCACTTAATAAATTCTCATTTCTTACCCTTTTGTAACCAAAATATTACCATAAAACCCATAGAAATCACACAAAACATATAAAGGTAATTTGGGACATAATCATACTTTTTTTGAATACCCATACGTTTGAGATCCACACATATCATTAAATTGAATAGACATACACCTGAATTCCATACCCAATGCTTTAAAGGTTATAATGTAACCACCCATCCTTAGTTTATCACATAACCTCTCATCAGTTGGTTTATCATGTAACCACTCGTCTAGTGTCCAATTTCCGTTACATAATAATAACACATAAAATATTGCAAATATCAATATTTCAGTAATAACATTTAATTTTCAATAAAAATATATCATTTATAGGTATCAAAATACTCAATCCATTTAAAAATCCTTTTTCAATAACAAAACACTGAAAAATAAATAAGGGGTTTCCTTTTCATTTTAAAAACATTAAGTCTTTTAGAGGAAGCCAAATAACGATTACAACAATAGAGAGGTCATTGTTTCCACATATGTTAAAAAAATTCCTGTTTTAATTTTTTAAAATGATTCATAGAAAACATATTCAATTAGAATGAAAATAAAAGTGAAATGGGTTTATTATACACCATATAAAAGAATGAGGTGTATATTATCAAAACATGCCTCAATTGATGTAGATTGAGACAAATTCCATTACCTCATGTTCAACTAGACTTGTTCATTCTTTAATTCCATAAATATAATCTAATGTTAATATATACTTTATTGAGAACCTTTTTAACCTTTATTATTCCATTATATAACGTTTTTCCTTTCTATAACAATTAGATAATTATTTGAGTTCCTATCAGACATTTTGTCTATGTTCGGAAGTTGAGTAAAAAATGAACTTGTTATAATTACAAATTGTCAATGTGGTCAAAATAACATTATCTATAGAATTAAATTCAAGATTTAGATATCATATATATCATATATATCCATTGTATAATTATTTATAATAGAACATTACATTTTTATATAAAAACTGAAATGAATTGTTCATGGAGACGGTAAGTCGTACGTCTGAATGAACACTACTTTAAATTCATTATCATATTTAAAATAATGAAAAATAAATGATACATAAGTATATTTTAATTAAAGTATAATATATATGTAAAATATGTAACATAAGTTAATTAATTCAATCACTTATACCTCCATGTATAGCACTAATAAGTCATATCCCTTTGAGGTTGCGGTAGTACTTACTTCATCGAATAAAATTATCGTATATATACAACATGAAAATTATAAAGTGTTGTTCTAAATAAAAATTTCAGAAGAACAGGGATAAAATAAATTTCATAAATATCATATATAATTACAATACCATCATAATGTACACCATAATAAGTTGTAGAATAATACTAAACAATCATCATTTCATGAGGCAGTAGTTCGTCGTCCAAAGAAATAGTATGTTCTATACCCATTAGATGGAGGTATGTGTAAGATTAGTTTGAATAATTATCATAAAAAAGACCTAGTATATTGAGGATATTGGTGTTGTTATGTAATCAATGAATAATAATATAATAGGTAGTGGAGAAGGAATATTAAATAATAGATATTGAGAGGATACATTACCTTTAAATCTGGTAACACCCTTTGGTTCGAACCTAATGGTTTTCATGAATTGACTTATGCCTAGGGGAAGGCTTCTATGTGGAAGGGATTTATGTTGTGAGCATATTTTTTCAGATGTTGGATGAGCCTTGGGGGATTGATAGGTGTGGGTAAGCATTAGAGGTGACGACATTTTATAAGTGGGAGTAGGGGCTCTATAGGAAAGTTTGAAAGTATTATTTTATTATAAAAGGACATTCGGTTTCAAAAGTACCATAAATCATTAAATTTTAGGATAAGATTAATATTATTCTAAATCCCCTCAACCAATAGGTTTTAGACATATTTTGGTTTCAAATTTAACTTTATAATTTATCTTTAACACTTAGTTAACTAATTTCACTATTATCATGTCTTCTTGTGTATTCACTCTATATGGTTAATATAATTAACATAAAAGAGTTTATTTAAAAACTTCTTTATGTTAATGTTTTTATGATTAATATCAGGACAATTTATAAATCTATGAAAACATCATAAATTTAAAAAAACTTCATTAATTAAAAGTTAAAAATTCCCAATCAACCATAAAATTTGTGTATGGCCTAAAAAGTTTCAGAGTAAATTTATTTTAATATTTATAATATCATTTATTTAAAACATTCATTACTGAGGTAATATTTACATCATAATTGTGTCATAAATAAATTTATTTATTTGATGTCTAAAAATTATAAATAAAACACCATCATGTAGTAAATATAATTATATTTATAATCACTAATTACAGTCAAAGATATTAATTATATAACCCAACATTAAAATTGATTTAGAAAAACAATAATTGTTTATGATATTTTTATTTTTACTTTAAATAAAAAGTTATTAATGTAATTATCATACCCAAGTGGCTTAAAAAGGCCAAAAGTTATAGAGAATTATTATTTTGGTCTTCCATGACTCATCCAATAAGGTAAAGACAACTTTTAAGAAAATTTTATATTATTATTATATTATTTATACCTTAAATTACACTATTTATCTTAAACTGTGGTAAATAAAAATCAAAATTTATTATTCAGAAAAAATTATTTTCATCCAATTGAACCACATTTTAGAACTTGATGACAACCATGTGAGTCAGATTTTTGAAATTCAATTCACAGAAGTGGTAAAATTTAATTTAAATGAAAAAGATGGGTTTTAACTACTATGCATTGTTTTTCACTATTCATAAAAAATTGAACGTTTTCAGAACAATAAAAAAATTCACCCAAAGATAATTTTGGTATTCTGAATTAAAAAATTAAGTCTATTTTTCCAAATTCAAAATATATATGATTAATTAATTTATTTAAAAAATATTTTCATTTTCAAAACTAGAAAGTATGTTTTTAGGAAGTAAAAACTACTAAAAGATTGACATGAGTTAATGTAAAATTTAAAACTAAATTTATTTAAAATGACCAATATTTGTTCAAATGGTAAAAATATAATCAAATTACACTTTAAAACCATTTAAAAATATAATCTAACCAAATAAATAAATCAGATGAAAATGCAACATTGACATAAAATGTAGTACTTTTTACTATTCATTAAATATGAACTTTATCAAAAAAATACCAAATATTTATCAAAATTAATTTTTGATATCCTTATTTTAAATAATAAGTTTATTTTTTTAAATTCAACATATAAAAGTAACAAAAAACTATATTTAAAATGTTTTCTCCCTCAAAAAGCACTAAAATTACCTTTTAATGAATATTAGAGTATTTCATGCTTAAAATTAGATTCATTCTCATTTTATGCCTCTAAAACTTAATGGATAAATGTAAATACATTTATGAAACATGTAAAATAATATTGAAAATATTTATGTTCATTCCTGCCAAAACAAGGGTTAGGAGTTAACTACCATTTAAAAATAATAATATTACTATATTATTTTTCTGTATAATCTCAACATTGTGTGCAGCGTAATATTTTGGAGAAATCCATTGTAGGGTGTTGAGTACTCTATGGGACATAGAATCCCATGTTATGTAAAATTAATAGTTAATTCAAAAATATTAATAAATATGAAAATTTCATATTGTTTATTTTTCTAGGATGTTACATCCACCCCCCATGAAAATTATTTCCTCACAATTTTATTCACTTATAAAATAAGTTGGGGTATTTATCCATCATAGATTTTTCAGATTTCCATGTTTCCTCTTCAACCATATATTTTTTCAACAAAACCTTTATCCGATGAATTACCATATTCTGCCACACTTTCTCTATTCGATCACGAATCGGGACTTGTTATTCCTAATAAGAATGATTGTCTTCATAATAAACGACCTATAAACTCAAAATATGATATGGATCCGGCATAATATTCCTCATCATTGGAACTTGAAAAACATGGTGTACCTGGGATAAACTTGTGGGTAAAGCCACTATGTCAGTAACTAATCCAACTTTCTCCATGATTTCATTACGTCCAATGATCCTTGGACTCACCTTTCCCTTCTTACCAAAACACATGAAACGTTTCCAGGGGAAACGTTCAGAAATACATGATCTACCACCTCAACTTTTCTACCTACTCATAGCTGTTCTCTTGTGCTTCGGAATCACCTGATATTTTTCTACCATCTATTCTACGAATTAAGGTCCCATCAGCTTCCTTTCACCTACTTCATCCTAAAAACATAGATTTTGACACCATTTTCCACATAATTCCTCAAATGGATCCATCTGTATAATTACAAGAAAAATTTTATTATATGAAAACTCAACCAATGAAAGATGTTGGTCCCAAATTCCCTGGTAAAACATTTAACAATCATGTAACATATACTCAATGGTCTGAAGTGTTCATTTTATCTTCCCATCTTATTGCATATGAAAATCTATTCTAAAATTTAATTCAGTATCTAATGACTTCTTAAGGCCTTTCCAAAAGTTAAAAGTGAACCTTAGATCACGATAAAATACAAAAGAGTGGGGAAATCCATGTAACCTGAATATATATTTAAGATATAATCGAGAAAGTTGATCTAGAGGAAATGTATCTCTAATAGGATGAAAATTAGTAGATTTAATCAACTAGAAAAAATAGCCCAGATTTCATAGTTACTTTGAGAATTCATTGTTAATACAACTTCAAAATCAATGGACCTATTTTTCCAATTATATTATAGCATTGGTAAACTATGAGGCATCCCTTTTGGTAACTTTCTCTCTTCTTTAACCTATCGGAAAGTTAAAAACATCACAGAAAATTCAGTGATATCTGTCACGACCCGCCTTCACCAAAAGGAGGGAAGGGTCAGCAGATTGCCAGGCCCTTCCTTCTTTAAGTTGAAGGAGAGATAATGACCCCCGAAACCCGCCTTCAATAGGTCCCGGAGTGGCGACTAGCACCAAGGGTATAGGAAATTCTCGCAAATGGAAGACATTACCCTTTTTATTTTATAGGATCGAAAGATAAGGAGGAGAAAACCCAACAGCACCAAGATAGAAAGAAATTAAGGCCAAAAGTAAACCATTCCCACATGCATGTTTCAAAAGTGAAAGCCACAAAGTGCAAAAGATGACTACAAGGTAAGTACCAAAAGAAGAGAGAAACAACTGCAACTGCTCCAAAGTCCGAGCTAGTAAGGTCCTGCGTGATCCCCGAAGTCCTCCTGGAAACCTGAAAGCAGTTTCATATACGTAGGGTGAGCATACAAGTACACTCAGTAGGGAAAAACCAAGACTCTCGTGCACAAGTGGGGGAACGTACTAATGTCCCGTGAGAAGGAGTAAACCAAACTCCTAACAAGGCAAACTAACCATCCCAAGCCTCACCAAGGCTCGCTCCCCAAATAACGCAAGTCAAGTAATATATATATAAGAGCACATCGATGTTTGGGTACCCCGCGCCACTTTCCCACTGGTTATTGAGACATCCTACGCATCGGACCAATCCCGCCATTCTCACCGCAGTCCCACTGCCAAATCCCGCCCGCACACACCTGGGCCTCAACTGTCACATGTAACCATGCCTGCAAACACCTAGGCCAGAACAACCACCGCTACGCCCGAAGACACCTGGGCTAAAGGATCCACTGCCACGCCCGAAGACACCTGGGCCTCATCCCGAAGACACTTGGGAAAATCACCTGCCGCACACACCTGGCCAACCACCACAACACCCTGCCCGATGATTCTTGGGCTAATAATGGACTTCAGGCCATCACAGCCTGCCCGAAGGTACTTGGGCTATCCGGGAAAGGGAGCAGAAAAGGAGCTAATAACCAGCCACTAAGTATAGTGTTGGGAAAAACACCCTTCCCCCATAAATGGGGGTGTTCGGCACTAAGTGCTCAACTCGGGTGGGGCGCGAATAAGAAACACAAAGCTACAAGTATAGATATAGGTAACAAACACTCACCCAAAACATAGGTTTTCCTAGCCAACCTACAGAACACAACACCACAACGTCCGAGTCAAAATTCACGACCCTTGACCACAAAACATTTGTCCCATTCTTGTTTCACGTTCAGTCAAATGTTCGATTAATTTTAAGCACTACTGGGCAACTACCATAAGCATAACCAAGGAAAACGTCAAAGAATAGATCAACCAAAACACTCACACCCGGTTCTGCCAACAGAGGATCTCTCCCCAATTTGTGATAAAAACTCACAACCACTGAAACCATGCCAACAGGAGATCCCATCCCCCAAATTCACACAGTCACCGAGAGTATAAAAGGACGGGGAATCCCATCCCCTCCCACATTTCCAACAAACGGCCCGAAGGGAAAACAACCAGCAACCACTACCAACACAAGTCATGGATTTTTCAGATTTAAAAGATTTAACACACTCCATGATTTCAAAATCCGTGTGTTCTAACCGGGAGTTATCACAGAAGGGCCGGTCCTGGTGCTTTCAATTATTTAGCCAGATATACGTAGTTAACCGATTTCACAGCAGGAGTTAACAATTTCAGCAACCCATTTAAAACATCACGAGGGGATTCAACAGTGCACACACAACGACCACCAACGGCCTCAATTTTCAGAAAACATGAACCAGCACAACAAAAAGGATGATTCAAGATAAAGCATAACAACGATCACATCCCCTTCCCCTTCTTCCTTTAGAACTTCGTTTATTATCTTCATTAGGGTTTGGTTCAACCAATTCCATAGGAACAAAAGTAACGCCCACCCCGCATGATACACAAAAGTGAGAGACGAGAGAAATTCCCTACTTGTTGATAGATGATCGACGTTTAGGCCGGGGGCGCGGAACTTTACGGATAACGACGCGGCGGTCCCGATGCACCAGAAGAGCCACGATCGAAGAAGGGGGGGGAAGCCACGGCCTAACCCTTAATTTATAAGAGCTGGGGACGGGTGAGATGAAAACACAAAACCACGGAAGACGAGGGAGTCGTGGGTTGACCACGTGGCTTGACTCATCATTAATGGCGCTGGGTGGTTTTAACTGACCCATGAATTAATGAAGCATTTAATTAAGACCTTTGCGCGCGTTTCGGATTCCCAAGACATTTTTAACAAGGCAGAATAGGGTTTAAAACCCTATTTGCGAAAAAGGAACGTTACTGGGACAACTTGGCAAGGTCGGCCGATCTCACCGATCGGTGTCACCGATCGGTCTCACCGATCGGTCTCGCCGATCGGTCTCACCGACCGGTACCCCGCAAGGAAACCGGATTTTCGGCAAGGGAAGGGACCAAGGGGGGTCTGGGTCATCACATCAGATACCTCTTAAACGATTCTCGTCCCCGAGAATCAAAACAAACTAGAAGGAAAGAGAGGATCCGAACAACCATCTTCGAAGATACCTCTTAGGAGTGGACCCCCGCTAATTGAAAATACTCCCTGTCAAGAACCAAGCATCATACCACGCCAAACCGCCCGGTCATGTGGGTTTGGGGAGTTCCCCCCCCCCCCATGTCAAGATATTATCCGCTTTGGGCGGCACTGACTCGCCCGCACGGGTTTAATCGCATCCACCTTAATGCGTCCTGATTAGGGGTCGGGTTTCCCCTTCCCTTCAGCCGGGGCTTCCCACACATAACAGAGGAAAGGAACCTAGCACATTTCATAGCCAAAAAGGTCAAACGTTCTGTCACAACAGGCACCAAAGGTTCAAAGCTCAGAACAACTCGGGGTATTGGGCACGCATCTGTGCTTCCCTCTCCCACGTACTCTCTTCGAGGCCGCCATGTCTCCACAACACACGAACCAGGCCGACGGTTCGTCCACGGAGCACTTTCTCCTTGCGATCCTCAATTCTGACTGGCCGTTCCTCGAAGGTCGCGTCTCCTCCCACGTCTAGCTCTCCCCAGTTGATGACATGAGAGTCATCATGTAAGGACTGACGAAGCTGGGAGACATGGAAGACGTCATGGACCCTCTCCAACTGAGGTGGTAGGGCCAGCTGATATGCTACCTCGCCAACTCGCCTCAGCACCTCGAAAGGTCCGATGAACCTAGGGGAGAGCTTACTCCCCTTTCCGAACCTCCGCTGCCCCCGTCGAGGGGAAACCTTCAAAAACACATGATCTCCCACCTCGAACTTCAGGGGCCTCCTCCGACGATCAGCATAAGATCTCTGCCGATCCTGAGCTGCTTTCATCCTCTCCCGCACTAGCTGGACTTTCTCCGTGGTGCTCTGCACTACTTCTGGTCCAAGAGTACCAGTCTCACCAACCTCTGCCCAGCATAAGGGTGAACGACATGGTCTTCCATACAAAGCCTCAAAAGGAGCCATGCCGATAGTAGAGTGAAAACTGTTGTTGTAGGCAAACTCTACTAAAGGCAAGTGTCGTACCCATGATCCTCCGAAATCCAGAACACATGCTCGCAGCATGTCCTCCAAAGTCTGGATAGTCCGCTCTGTCTGTCCATCAGTCTGAGGGTGAAAAGCAGTGCTAAGGCGTAGTTGGGTGCCAAAAGCATGCTGTAACCCCTTACAGACTCGTGAGGTGAATCGAGTGTCCCGATCTGAGACGATCGTTTTCGGAACTCCATGCAAACGCACCACCTCATCCACGTACCTCTGTGCTAAGGTACTCACGGGTCCTGACTCCTTGATAGCCAAGAAGTGAGCAGATTTTGTCAATCGATCCACCACTACCCAGATAGCATCATGCCCGCCCTGAGCTCTGGGTAGTCCCGTGACGAAGTCCATTGAGACGTCGTCCCACTTCCACTCGGGAACATCTAGAGGATGCAACAGACCACCAGGAACACGGTGTTCAGCCTTCACCTGCTGACACACCAGGCATTTATCCACGAACTCTGCCACTGCCCGTTTCACCCCGGGCCACCAAAACTGTCCCCTCAGGCCTTGGTACATTTTCGAAACACCCGGATGTACTGCCAAGGCTGAGCTATGGAACTCACGAAGGACTCCATCACGCATCACCTCTGGAACAAACAACCTCCGATGAAAGAGCATCCGACGTCGGCTGTCCTCCGACCATCCTTCCGGGGCGTTCCCCTGATCGACACGATCCCGCAACACTTCCACCTCAGGATCTCCCCACTGAGACTCTTCCACTTGCTGCAACAAAGAGGACTGTACCGTCATCTGAAACAAACAACCTCTAGTACCTTCCACCCTTGCATCCAAGTGCAAGGCAGCCAACTCCCCCATTGCCTTCCAAGCATCAGCAGATTCCCGAACCACCTCCTGATGCGGCTTCCTGCTCAGGGCATCAGCCACAACGTTTCCCTTACCTTCAGTGTATGAGATCTCAAAGTCGTAGTCCTGGAGAAACTCGACCCACCTCCGCTGTCGCAAGTTCAAGTCACGCTGGGAGAAGATATAGCGCAAGCTTTTGTGGTCGGTGAAGACCACAAAGCGCTCCCCAAAGAGGTAATGTCGCCACAGCTTTAATGCGAACACTACCGCTGCAAGCTCCAGGTCATGGGTGGAATAGTTCCGCTCATGGGGGCGTAGCTGCCTGGACCCGTAAGAGATCACCCCTTGTCGCTGCATCAATACGCACCCCAGGCCCTGTCCCGAAGCATCACAGAATACCTCATAGGCCATCCCTTCTTCTAGCAACCTCAACACTGGGGCACTAACCAGTTTTTCTTTTAGGTAGCTGAAGGACGACTCACATTGCTCGCTCCACATGAAAACTTGGTCCTTCTTGGTCAAAGCCGTCAAAGGGGCTGCTACCCGGGAGAAGTTGGGTACGAATCTCCGGTAGTAGCCTGCCAGTCCGAGGAAACTCCGAACTTCCGCCACATTCTTGGGTGCTGCCCAAGAAACAATTGCCTCAACCTTTGATGGGTCGACTGCTACTCCCTGCTCAGACACTACATGTCCAAGGAAGTGCACTTCTCGCGCCCAGAACTTGCACTTTGACAACTTCCCATAGAGCTGGTGCTGTCGTAGGACCTCCAAAACTGTCCTCAGGTGCTCCGCATGGTCCTCTTCTGACTTTGAATAGATCAGGATATCGTCGATGAACACCACCACAAACCGATCCAGGTACTCCCGAAAGATGGAGTTCATAAGCCCCATGAACACGGCCGGGGCGTTCGTAACACCAAAGGGCATGACCACGAACTCGAAGTGCCCATACCTGCACCTGAACGCCGTCTTCGGGACGTCGCTGTCCTTCACCCTCAGCTGGTGGTACCCGGATCGTAGGTCGATCTTCGAGAACCATCCTGCCCCCTTCAGCTGGTCGAAAAGATCATCTATCCTCGGAAGAGGGTAGCGGTTCTTGATTGTTACCTGATTCAGCCTCCTGTAATCAATGCATAACCTGAGGCCACCATCTGCCTTCTTCGAAAACAAGACTGGGGCACCCCACGGTGATGCACTTGGACGAACATAACCCCTCTTCATCAGATCGTCAATCTGTATCCGCAACTCCCGTAGCTCCGAAGGTGCCATCCGGTAAGGAGCCATCGAGATTGGTCGAGAGTCGGGCTGCAGGTCTATCCCGAACTCGATATCACGTCGAGGGGGTAGAGTCGTCACCTCCTCAGGAAAGACGTCCATAAATTCACGAACGATCTCTGGTACTTCCACCATTTCCGCATCTGTTGATTCTATCGTCAGTTCGGCCAACAAGGAGAGGAGAGGTTCCTCCCTCCTGTTTCCCTTCGGACAGCTCCGCTCGCCGGTGAAAGTAACACGCTGGCCGCCCGAACCGGAGAACACCACCCTCCTTTGGAAACAGTCGATGACGGCGCACACAGAAAATAGCCAGTCGATGCCTAGGATGACATCGTACGGCCGAATCTGTAGCAGAAGGAGATCACTAACCGACCGATGCGGCCCCAACATCAGTCTACATCCCCGACAAACGAACAGCAAGTCGGTCTGACCTCCAACTGGTGTGCTCAACACCAGGGGGACTGGAAGTCTCTCGGCATCTAGTCCCAAGGCGCGGGCTAGACCAGGTGCAACAAAGGAGTGCGAAGCTCCGGTATCGAACAAAGCATAAGCAAGAGTGCTAAACACACTGATCGTACCTCGAACAACCTCTGGCCCTGCTGGAACTGTTGCTTCTGCGGCGTGTAACTGTCCACGCCCAGCTCCCCTACCCCTCGACTGTCGGCCACCTCCCCGACCACGCCCTGGTCGAGGTCCCTGGGGAGCGCCCTGAGGTCGGCCTCCCCCTCCTATGTCTGTCTGCGGAGGAGCGGGAGCTCGCTGTCCCTGCTGCTGCTGCTGGAAGGGTCTGGCTGGGAACTGCTGCTGTGGCGGATGCTGGGGATGACTGCCACTGCTGTACTGCACCCGATCGGGGCACTGACTCCGAAGATGTCCAGGGCTCCCGCAGATGAAGCACCGTGGTCCCGAGCCCGAAGGAAAAGAACGTGGGCCAGGGGATCGAAACTGAAACTGCTGCGGCCTGCTCCCTGCGGGTCGGAACCTGGAGGGTCCCGATGCTGGGGGCCTGGTGCTGACGGCCTTCCCCTTCGATGGTCCCAGCTGGATCCCTTCTCGTGACAGTCCGCCTAGAGTGTGCATCCTTTCCACCACTTCGGCCTTCTTCTGAACCTCTAAGTATGTCGGAAGGGTAAAGGGAGTAACAGCATACTGGAGGGAGGGTCGGAGCGCCTCCTCCAAACGTCTTGCCCGAGACTCCTCATCGGGAAAGAGGTCTGGAGCAAAACGCAGGAGGTCCTTGAACTTGATTCCAAGTTCCCTCACGGACATGCTCCCCTGCTGGAGGGAGAGTAGCTCCTGCCTCTTCTCCGCCTTCATTGTCGAGGAGAGAAACTCCGCCCGGAACTCCTTCTCGAATTCCGCCCAAGCAACCACAGACTCTTTCCTACTCCCCAGGTGAAGCATCCACCACTGACGTGACGCTCCTCGCATCTGGCTAACAGCCAGAGGAACCCAGTACTCCGTCGGGGCCCGGATCAGGCCGAAGGCTATGACTAGCTCCTCCAGCCAGCCTTCCGTCTTCATGTCGGAGGTGTTGCCCTCATATTTCTCGAGGGCCTGTCGCTGAAAGGCTCGAAGAGTCTTCTGCCACCGGTCATCCTCTTCCTCCCGATCAGCTCTCTGCTGATTGGCCAAGGTAGTCTCAGGAGTCTCGATCGCCTGTACCACACGTGGTCGCCTTCCAGGTGCCATATCTGCAAGGTAAACAAGGAATGCCTAAGCCCAGTAGTGCAAAGAAAACCGTTCTCAAAACTTATTAAGATTTAATTTATTCTTAATTTCCCAAGACATCCCAGAAACACAAGAACACAAGTCATTTATGATGCATGTACCTTTCCTAAGGTCTCTACCCTGCAATCAGTGTGGCTTCACTTGGTCGTTCGGTAGGTCCAGAGTCCTTGCATCGGATCACGGGGGGCCCTAAAATCCCGTGTCCTAGCCGGTCCTCCCTGGCATATTTCACGCACCAAGGTCACCCAACGCTGTTGCCTTACCATCCCATGAAATCCTTACTGTGCCTAACTCCAGACTCCGTCCTATCTCTCAACTTTCCTCTGATACCATTCTGTCACGACCCGCCTTCACCAAAAGGAGGGAAGGGTCAGCAGATTGCCAGGCCCTTCCTTCTTTAAGTTGAAGGAGAGATAATGACCCCCGAAACCCGCCTTCAATAGGTCCCGGAGTGGCGACTAGCACCAAGGGTATAGGAAATTCTCGCAAATGGAAGGCATTACCCTTTTTATTTTATAGGATCGAAAGATAAGGAGGAGAAAACCCAACAACACCAAGATAGAAAGAAAGTAAGGCCAAAAGTAAACCATTCCCACATGCATGTTTCAAAAGTGAAAGCCACAAAGTGCAAAAGATGACTACAAGGTAAGTACCAAAAGAAGAGAGAAACAACTGCAACTGCTCCAAAGTCCGAGCTAGTAAGGTCCTGCGTGATCCCCGAAGTCCTCCTGGAAACCTGAAAGCAGTTTCATATACGTAGGGTGAGCATACAAGTACACTCAGTAGGGAAAAACCAAGACTCTCGTGCACAAGTGGGGGAACGTACTAAAGTCCCGTGAGAAGGAGTAAACCAAACTCCTAACAAGGCAAACTAACCATCCCAAGCCTCACCAAGGCTCGCTCCCCAAATAACGCAAGTCAAGTAATATATATATAAGAGCACATCGATGTTTGGGTACCCCGCGCCACTTTCCCACTGGTTATTGAGACATCCTACGCATCGGACCAATCCCGCCATTCTCACCGCAGTCCCACTGCCAAATCCCGCCCGCACACACCTGGGCCACAACCACACGCAGTCCCACTGCCAAATCCCGCCCGCACACACCTGGGCCTCAACTGTCACATGTAACCATGCCTGCAAACACCTAGGCCAGAACAACCACCGCTACGCCCGAAGACACCTGGGCTAAAGGATCCACTGCCACGCCTGAAGACACCTGGGCCTCATCCCGAAGACACTTGGGAAAATCACCTGCCGCACACACCTGGCCAACCACCACAACACCCTGCCCGATGATTCTTGGGCTAATAATGGACTTCAGGCCATCACAGCCTGCCCGAAGGTACTTGGGCTATCCGGGAAAGGGAGCAGAAAAGGAGCTAATAACCAGCCACTAAGTATAGTGTTGGGAAAAACACCCTTCCCCCATAAATGGGGGTGTTCGGCACTAAGTGCTCAACTCGGGTGGGGCGCGAATAAGAAACACAAAGCTACAAGTATAGATATAGGTAACAAACACTCACCCAAAACTTAGGTTTTCCTAGCCAACCTACAGAACACAACACCACAACGTCCGAGTCAAAATTCACGACCCTTGACCACAAAACATTTGTCCCATTCTTGTTTCACGTTCAGTCAAATGTTCGATTAATTTTAAGCACTACTGGGCAACTACCATAAGCATAACCAAGGAAAACGTCAAAGAATAGATCAACCAAAACACTCACACCCGGTTCTGCCAACAGAGGATCTCTCCCCAATTTGTGATAAAAACTCACAACCACTGAAACCATGCCAACAGGAGATCCCATCCCCCAAATTCACACAGTCACTGAGAGTATAAAAGGACGGGGAATCCCATCCCCTCCCACATTTCCAACAAACGGCCCGAAGGGAAAACAACCAGCAACCACTACCAACACAAGTCAGGGATTTTTCAGATTTAAAAGATTTAACACACTCCATGATTTCAAAATCCGTGTGTTCTAACCAGGAGTTATCACAGAAGGGCCGGTCCTGGTGCTTTCAATTATTTAGCCGGATATACGTAGTTAACCGATTTCACAGCAGGAGTTAACAATTTCAGCAACCCATTTAAAACATCACGAGGGGATTCAACAGTGCACACACAACGACCACCAACGGCCTCAATTTTCAGAAAACATGAACCAGCACAACAAAAAGGATGATTCAAGATAAAGCATAACAACGATCACATCCCCTTCCCCTTCTTCCTTTAGAACTTCGTTTATTATCTTCATTAGGGTTTGGTTCAACCAATTCCATAGGAACAAAAGTAACGCCCACCCCGCATGATACACAAAAGTGAGAGACGAGAGAAATTCCCTACTTGTTGATAGATGATCGACGTTTAGGCCGGGGGCGCGGAACTTTACGGATAACGACGCGGCGGTCCCGATGCACCAGAAGAGCCACGATCGAAGAAGGGGGGGGAAGCCACGACCTAACCCTTAATTTATAAGAGCTGGGGACGGGTGAGATGAAAACACAAAACCACGGAAGACGAGGGAGTCGTGGGTTGACCACGTGGCTTGACTCATCATTAATGGCGCTGGGTGGTTTTAACTGACCCATGAATTAATGAAGCATTTAATTAAGACCTTTGCGCGCGTTTCGGATTCCCAAGACATTTTTAACAAGGCAGAATAGGGTTTAAAACCCTATTTGCGAAAAAGGAACGTTACTGGGACAACTTGGCAAGGTCGGCCGATCTCACCGATCGGTGTCACCGATCGGTCTCACCGATCGGTCTCGCCGATCGGTCTCACCGACCGGTACCCCGCAAGGAAACCGGATTTTCGGCAAGGGAAGGGACCAAGGGGGGTCTGGGTCATCACAATATCTCTTTTAATTCCATCCTAGCAGTAATACTCCCAAAGATCTCAATACATATTAGTACTTCTAGGATGAACTGAAAATAGAGAAATATGAGCTTCACATAACAAATCTTTCTTTAACTGTGAATAAATAGACAGATAATATCTCTTTCCAAAACCCAAAATAAAATCATTATCAATGTTAAATTTTTTCAACTTAGCCTTCTGAACCAACTCTACCTTTTTCTGCAACCCACTTTCTTCCTTCTACACCTGCATAATTCGGTCTCATAAAGATGATTACACTGACACCTAAAACAAAATAGTGAAATTATATAAATAGGAAAAATTCTATTCCAAGGTTCATAAAATTGTTAATCAAAGGATCTTGTTACAAAATTCACATGGTTATTTTAGAATTAATCATTTATCTGAAAGCATCTGCCACATTATTTTCCATTGCTGGATAGTAATAGATTGTGTAATAATAATCCTTGATTAATTCTAGCCATCTCCTCCTTTTCATGTTCAAATCATTTAGAGTGAATTTATACTTAAAACTTTTGTGATTAGTATAGATTTCAAACTTTATTCCATAAAAATGATGACTTCTAATTTTTAAAGAAAAAACAAAAACACCTAATTTGAAATCATGTGTAGGGTAATTTAACTCATGAGTTTTCAGCTGACGTGAAGCATAAATAATCACTAGATCATTATATATTAAGAAATGAACAAGTCCTTTAAATTGCGAGTAAATATATATAATAAAATCACCATTTATGGAAGATAAACCTAAAATTAGAGCATTCACCAATCTTCTTTTCAATTCCAGAAAAATATCAGCACAATATTTTGTCCAAATAAATTTTACACCATTTCGAGTTAACATGGGCAGTGGGCCAAATATCTGTGAATAATTATCATTAAAAATTCTATAATAGAATGAAAAACCAAGAAAAATATGACTCTCAGTTATATATTTTGCTCATGGACATTTTTCAACAATGTTTTTTAGTAGGATAAAAAATTATTCCATTTCTTGAAACAATGTTACCTAGTATTGAATTTTGTTGTAACCAAAAAACTCAATTCCTTATTATCCCACAAAACTTATTTTCATATAATGTTTGGATGGAACCCCATAAATGAATTTAATGCTCCAATTTACTATTACAATGAATCTAAATATCATCAATAAACACAACCACCATTTATCACCTGATTCAACTAAGCCATCAATGAAATAAACTGTTCAATTAATATTCCAACCTTATCGGGATGGTGCTTTGGAAGGTTATTATCTTTTGTATTCCTTTACAACATAGCTGATCTATTTATTCCACAAAAAACCATCCTTAACAAACATATCAAAGATGAACCATCATGGTAACCTTCCAATGCTATAACATTTAATTCTTACCAAAAAGTAAAAACAATTATGGATTTTAATTTAGAAATATGCTAACTCCTAATGTTGTATAAACATACCTTTGATACCAATTATAAGGACTCGGTATTAAACATTACATAATCATGAATTAAGTTAATAATTAATATTGATTTTTTTTTTCATTTTTAGCGCTTTATAAATCTAGGTCATAGCTTTTACAAAACAACTTGAATATTATATGTAGACACTTCAACTCAATATCGATTTTTTCATAAAATAAAAACTCTACAAAAAGAAACATGTTTAGTTCCATGTTTTAATAATCAATACATTTCCATGATCCAATAATTGAACCTCATCCAATTTATGTCTTATTAAAATAATTTCCAAAATATGGGATGGTCATAATAAGCTCAGTAAAGGGTACACAAGGAAGGAAAAATATTATTTTTTCAAAACCTAATGTAAACCATGAATACTTTATCATAAGTAATACTGTTATCCATTAATAAGTATAAAATACTCTTCACTAAATAAAATCCCATTGCTTATCCTATTGTAACAAAAATATTACTATAAATCCCATATAAATCACACATAAAATATAAAGGTAACTTGGGACATAAACATACTTTAATGGAATAACCATATTGTCAAATTCCACACATATCACTAAATAGAATATCCATACGACCAGCTTCCATAACCAATGAATTTGAGGTTATAATGTAACCACCATTCCTTGGATTATCACGGAACCACCCATTATTTGGTTTTTCACATAACCACCCATCAAATGTCCACATACCATTACATAATCATAAGACGTAAAATATTGGAAATATCAAAATTTCTGTAATAACATTTAATTTGAAATAACAAGATATCATTTCAAGATATTAAAATAGTCAATCCATTTCAAAGACCATTTTCAATATAAAAACACCAAAAAATGGTATAAGGGGTTTATTTTTCATTTTAAAAATATTAAGGCATATAGAGGAAGCCAAATAATGATTACAGTGACATAGAGGTTATTGTCACCATGTTTGTTATAAAAACATTCCTTTTATAATTAATAAAATTTATTTGTAGAAAAAATATTCCCATTTAATGAAAATAAAAGTCAATGGGGGTTTTTATACACCATATAAAAGAAGGAGGTGCATATTATCAAAACATTCTTCAATGAATGGATATTGATATGAAGTCCCATATGTCATGTCCGACTTGACTCATTCATTTTTTAATTTCATAAATAGCAAACATAAGTTCATTTATACTTTTTTAGAACCTTTATAAATTTTATTATTACATTTATATCCATTAATTCGTTGCTATAAAAATTAGTTAATTATTTCATTTCATATCGTACATTTTGTGGATGTTCGGATCTTGAGTAAAAAAATGAACATATTATAATTAAAAATTGTCCATGTGGAAAAAATTACATTATATCCAGATTGATATTAATGATTTATATATCATATATAAAATATATATATATTATATATGTATTTATAATAGTACATAACATTTGGTTATAGGAAATGAAATGCACTATTCTTGGAGATGGTAAGTCGTTCGTACGAATGAACGCTATATTCAATTCATTTTCATATTTAAAATAATGAAAACAAAATGATACAAAGGTATATGATAATTAAAATATAATATACATGTTATATATGTTACATAAGTTAATTAATTCCATCCTTTATACATTTCATGTATATCCTGAATGAGGCATACCACTTTGAGGGGGCGGTAGTCCGCACTTCCTCAAATGAAATTATCGTATATATATAACATTAAAAGTATAAAGGTATGTTATAAAAGAGAATTACATAATCATAGAGATAAAATAAATATAATAATTATCATATATAATTAAATTTCAATTATAATGTCCATCATAAGAGTTGGTAGGATAATATTGAACAATCATAGTTTCGTGAGGCAGTAGTTCACCGTCCAGAGAAATAGTATGTTCTATACCCATTCGATGGAGGTGTGTGTAAGTGTGGTAAGAATGCATCTTATATAAAACCTATTATATTTAGGACACTAGTTTTGTTATGTAATAAATTAATAAGAACAAAATATGTATTGGAGAAGGAAAATAAATGAAAAGAACTTGAGAGGAGATGTTACCTTTAAATCGCGTAACTCTATTTGGTTGGAACCAAATGGGTTTCTTGAATTTTCTTCATCCGTGGGAAATAATTCTATAAGGAATAGATGTATATTGGGAGATTATTTCGGTAGAGGATTGATTATCCATGGGGGATTGAGAGGTGTGAGTAAGGGTTCGAGTTGATGGCCTTTTATAAGTGGGAGGAGGGGCTCTTTAAGAAGGTTTGAATGTATTCTTTTAATATAAAAGTATTTTCGATTTATAAAGGACCATAACTCCTGAAATTATAAAATTAAATGTCTATTATTATAGATCCTCTTAACCAAAATGTTTTAGACTAGTTTTTGTTTCAAAATTATCCTTATCGTTTACCTTTAACCCTTAGTTATCCAATACGACTCTTTCTATGTCTTCATGTGTATTCACTCTATATGGATAATATAATTAACATATAATTATAATATTACCAAATATTGATCATTAATGAAAATTTCAACCTTATATAAGTCATATGTCTAAATCATATATTTTTATAGCAATTCTATTATATAATAAAATATTAATTGATTTAAAATCATTTATGTCAATTTGTATACAATTCATATAATGACTTTTTAAAAATCCATGAAAAGATGATAAATTAGAAAAAAATCATTATTTCAAAGAAAAAATGTAGTAATTGTACGTAAAATTCATGTATGGCATAAATAATAACATAATAAATTTATATTAATATTTATAATCTTATTAATTTAAAACATTCATTAATGAGGTAATCATTTCATTATGATTTTATCATAAATAAATTTAGTTATTTGATGTCTAAAAATTATAAATTAAATAACATAATATAGAATATATTTTTTAGAATAATAATGACTATATATTCATTTATATCAATTATATTACACCATATTAAAATTATTTTAGCAGAAGAATACATGTTTATGATATTTTTATTTTTTACTTTAAATAAAAAATTATTAATGTAATTATCTTACCCAAGTGGATTCCAAAGGCCCAAAGTTCTTCCCAATGATTTTTTTGGTTGTACATTACTCATCCAATATGTTTAGTACAATTTTTATGGTATTTTTATTATTATTATAATCATATTTTTACCTTGTATTACCGTATTTTACATTAACTGTGGTAAATAAAAATCAAAAATTACTATACAACAAAAATTATTTTCATCCTATTGAACCAAATATTATATACTTATGAAAACAATGTATGTTTATTTTTGAAATTTTAATTTTCAAAAGCGGTAACATTTCATTTAAATGAAAAAGTCGGTTTTTTAACTACTTTGCAATGTTTTTCACTATTCATAAAAAATTTAATGTTTTCAGAAAAATAAAAAAAATCACCCAAAGGTAATTTTGATATTACAAATTAAAAAAAATTTATATTTTACCAAAATAAAAACATATATTTTTAATTAATTAATTTAAAATTAATTTCCATTTTTAAAACAAGAAATCGTGCTTTTTTGAAGAAAAAAATACAAATTGATTGACATGTGTTTATGTCCAATTTCAATGTAAAATAACTTCCAATGACCCAAATTGGATTAAATGGTAAAAATAAAATCCAATTACACCTTAAAACCACTTAATATAAAATGTATCCTTATAAATAAATCAGATGAAAAGACAGCTTTAATATAAAATGCAATATTTTCACTATTCATTAAAAAATGAACTTCAATAGAAAAATACCAAAAATTTACCCAACTTAAATGTTGATATAACGCTACAAAAAATGATATTTATTTTTTTATATTAAACATATAAAATTGTCAAAAATGATATTTAAAAGGGTTTCCCCCATCAAAAGGTTATAAAACGACCTATTAAATAATTTTAGAGTATTTCATGATTAAAATTTGATTCAGTATCATTTTATGCCACTAATTTATAATGGATAAATGTGTATTCATTTAAGAAACATGTAGTATCATATTCTAGTTATTTTTGTCCATTCATTCCAATAAAATGGCTAGGTGTTAACTACTATTTAAAAAATAATAATATTAATATATAATTTTTCAGTATAATCTCAATATTGTGTGCAAAATAAGATTTTGGAGAAATACGTTTTTGTGTGTTGAGTAAGATATTAGAAATATATTCCACTTTTTTGTAAAATTAATATTTAATTCACATTTATTAATAAATATTTAAATGACACATTCTTTATTTTCTTGGGGTGTTATATGGAAGGACTCGCTATCTATTCTTATATTGACTTATAGGAATTGATATTGATAACATGAAATTTTTTAAATGTTTATTATTAAATTATTACTATCATGTATGAATTTTCATAGAGGTTAGATCCCAATATGTGAGTTTATTTTTCATTTATGTCCCTTTACTGAACGATTGTTTGTATAATGGATTGTTTCCCAAAAGCTATTATTGGAGTTACGTCACATTGGACCAAATGATATGTTATTTAATTTACATGTATTTACCTTCTTACTTACTAATTCATAGATATAATTTCCTTTTTATCAAATTTAATTTTATATTTTTTTAGAATATGAAATCATTTTTTAACACCAAAGGATAGACAAAAGGGGAAAATATTTTTAAATGTTTTTGATTTAAAAAAATTCACAGTGAAACAATTTTTTAAACTATAATTAATTTATTCATGATAATAGAATATTTATATAAACTATAGTGGGGTTATACTTGGATTTCGAACATAGCCTACATGATCCATTGGGTGTTTTTAGTTGTTGTATTATAGGATTCAAGTAAACGGGAGTGCATCTTGTCATAGGATGGATTTTCTTGTTGCTACTAATGATAGTTTAAGTAAGTTGAGTGGCTAATGTTGGTCTCATGGGATCCAGAAATAGATTTTGATTTATCATATTTTGGCTTGTATTTTATATCTTTTGTGGATTCTTGTATATTTTTTCATTGTAAAATTTTTGTATGTCTTGTTTTTCATCTATTCAAGTCCGATTTCTGTAATACATTTTTTCTTATACTATGTGATGAGTCAAATGTATTGGAATCTCTATTAATTACTAGTTTTTTACAATTTGGAATCAATATTAATGATCATCCTGACGTGTGTCTACACTGCCTATGTTCTATTATTTGTCTTTGGTATAATGTAGTTAGAACCATCATAATTCTGATAGTATGTATGAAAAATGGGAATGGACAACTAACATTCATGATTGAAATGTAGTTAACTAGGGTGATCTTATAATTTCACTAGATTTTAGACTATAAGTATTACATTATTTGAATGAACTTGATGGTTGGTTTATTCTAATTTACCTATTCATTTATAAGAACGTTATTTCATTGATTCATATAATTCATTATATATTATATCATTGTTATCATTTCCTGATGTTGGTCCTATGATTTTAGAATTTTCCCTGATTATTTTTTTCATATAAAATTCATATAAGAAGAACCAATCAAAATCCAAGAGAGAATGCTGCAAGACAGGTTCCGCAGGGGAACCCTCCCGTGGACAGAAATTTTGTAGAAGCTATTAGCCAAACAATTTATAATCTAGGTAAATTAGGTGTCAGGATCCCATGACATGTGGTGGAACATAGCTGAAAATTTACTTACTAGCATCAACCCATCATTAATGTAGACAAAGGACCCTAGGAATCAAAGGTGGGTCATGAGAATATAGAAAAGTACTTCAATTTTTTTTGAAGAATCGAGAAAACAATAAAGTGGGGTTTTCATGTATATGTCTAAGGGAAAGAGAATAATATTGGTGGATACTATTCTACAATTTTATAATCATGAGGATTTTTCCTGGGATCCCATTCATAAAGCATTTGACCTAATATTTTACCTCGATACATTGTGGGAAGATAATTATTGGTATTTTCATACCTTATAGTAGATGGAGTATAACATTATCTAATATTCTACCAGTTTTTCATGTTTGGTTCAACTAGAATCAGATCTTGTAAAAATGATTAAAAGAATTATTAGATGATTGAGTTAGGATTTAGTTCTGATATTTAGTCCATGTTGATTAACATTTTACATTATAACTTTGTGGATATGGATTAAAAGTCATCTTTGGGTGAGGCTGCTATGGTTGAGAAGATAGTTTTGGGTGAAGATTTTGTTGGTCCAATGGTTTGAAAGAAAACATCATATTACTTGAAATGAAAGAATAAGAGTTATTTTTTTTTTCTTAAGATCAATTTCAAGGGATTTTACTAGGTAGAAGATGGTTTTCTACTACAAGTGTCGAAGGAAAGGTCATACCAGTCCTCACCATATGAAGGATCCTAATACATGTTATATTTGAATATCATTTCTCCAACTAAAATTATATTTTTTTGAAATTATATCTCAAAGAGGTAGGGTGGGATTCACTCTCCATAAGGGTTTTAATGTTCATTCTGTTATTTCATGAGTGGTGGGTTTAATACTAAGAAAAAGGGAGATGTTCATGTGGCTATTTCCAAACGCATTTATGTATATGTTTACATTCCCATGGAATTTAAATTAGGTCTTGCTGGAGTTATAGATAGATATATTATCTCACTATCTAGGGTGATTTTTTTACATATGTTGTACAAATAAATTTCAATTTTCAATGTTAGTTGACATGGTGGGTTTGTTTTCAGATCATATAGCTTCTCTATTGGATCATTACATGCCATTAGTAATGTTGATTTAATGATGGTTTAAATGGACTATATGCTGGGTGAAGATAACCATATTTTAGGTGGAGTGTTTCTTTTCTGTGACTAACATTATGGTGTTTTTCTTGATTATCAGTATGAATTAGATGATCCGTGTTAATGAAATGATTGACTAATATAATAATCAGAATCATTTATTGTATTTTAATTTGGCCACCCACGATTTATAGGGTTATTGGGACACTAGATGAGGAAGCGAAGGTAATGTTTTTAATTATGTTGGTGTAATATTTTTCCCAAAGTTAGTGATTTTTTTGATGTAGCATACCCTAGTGGGAAATTACAACTTCCTTCAGTTTTTGGTGTGTTTGTTGAGGTTATTCTCTATGATTTTTCAGTTTTTCATGAATATAGATAGATTATTTTTACCATTGAAATTCTCTCTATTATGATGCCTATTTCTATTTTGTTATACCATATAAAACCTACTAATTTTATGGAACTTAATTTGCATCTTTATGACCTAGATGCTAAGGGTTTTATTTATCATACCTTGTCACCATGGAATTAACTTGTCATTTTTCAAATGAAGGATTTCAATAACCTCATAAATTTTATTCATTTGGGAATGTTGAATCAAGTGACCATTATAAACAACTATCCTTTTCAAAGGATTGATGATCTAATAGATTCTGAAATGGGGATCATTGGATTTATAAGACTGATAAAATATATGGGTATAACTAGATTAGTGTTTGATAGGATAATATAATTCTGAAAACATTTATGATTTGATATGTGCATTTTGAGTTTCTAGTTTTATAATTTGATATCAATAACTCAATTATTGTTTTTATAGATATGATAATCCAAGTAATTTATTGGTATTGAAGACATTTATTGTTGTCTTTTTGGATGATATTTTGGTGTACTCTATGTCCTGGGAGGATCATATCGACAATCTGGATAACATTTTTTATCCTTTAATGAACATAACATATATTATAATATTTATTAATATGAGATTTTGATTTGGTTAGTGATGTTTATCAGGAATGTGATATCTTGGAGGTGCATCACCATATATCCAGAAAAGTTATTTGATTTTATATTGTAAGAGAATTCCAAAAATGTGATTAATATCAAGATCATCTTGGGTTTCCCTGATTACCATAGATGGTTTGTTCCAAACATAACCGTGATTACATATTTTATGACATATTTAACCCATAATGGTGTAATTTTTTAATTTAATTTATTTTTTTAGAAATATTTTGAGGAGGTGAAGGTGATTTTAACTTTTTCAATAGTTTTGATTCTTCCAAACCATGTATCTGTGTTTCTTGTACTTTGTGATTCTTATAGTATTTGTTTGAGATGTAAATTTATTGAAGAATAACTGGTTTTATCATATAGATCATGTATATAATTACCTCATGATATGAACTAACCTACCCATGATATAGAGTATGTAGTATTTACGAATTCACTAAGAACATAGAATTACTATCTCTTTGGTGAGTGGATTGCCATATACTTAGATCATAATATCTTGAAAAATATATTCACTTAGTGGAATATAAATCCCCATTATAGTTTTTAGTTATAGTATCTTTATGAATTTAATTCTGATATTATATATGACCATGGGAAGAAAATGTGGTTTCTAATGTAATGGTAAAATTAAAAACAATTGTAATCAAAAATTCATTTAGGTAGTGGTATCTGATGATTTTTCTGGGAGGTATATATGGTAGGTATATAGGATGGTGTATAGGTGTTCATGAATGTGACGAAATTGGAATTTTTTTATGAAAATGTTTGGTTTTGAAGGTGAAAAAGTAATAGTTTTAAGGATTTAGTGAAATCCTTTATAGTGGGAATTCATCGAACATGTGGCCTTAGTCACCCAATGGAGATTTTTTTTCTATATCTGGAAGGTTGTAACATTTTTCATAAGGTAAGAATTTATTGAAATTATAAACTATTAATTTTTTTCTATACACCTAGGGACCAACATGATATTTCATGATATGTGATTTCATTAATTTTGGAACAAGTTATATATGGCTGTGAGAGGATTTTGTATCCTGGTGTCTTACTTCTCCAAGAATTAGGGTAGGGCATCCGAGACCAGTGGGGTTGTTTCAACTGTTTCCCATTCCAATATAGAAGTGGTATTATATTTCCAGGGATTTCATCACAGGAGCTTCAAAAAATATTAGTGGGAAGGATTTGATTTGGGAGATCACTAATCGACTAATTAATTTAATTAATTTCATAATTACCAAGGAGATGATGAATGTAGAATATATTAGTGACTTTTATATTCGAAATAATCTGAGAATTCATGGGGTTTCCACTAAAGAAATTTTTGGATAGTATTCAATGTTCTCATATAGGATATGAAATTGTTTTCAAGAGGTGATGGGTTCCCAGTGTAAATTATTTTAATCTTTTCATTAACAAATAGTTTGAAATATAGGAAGGTCAATCCTGGTTCTAGAGGTTATATTCCATGTTGGTGTGCTTGATTTTGATGTTCATTGGGAAAATATTTTTTCATTGGATGAGATTTCCTATAATAATGTAAAGAAGTATTTAATAATGATTTTTCTCTTTAATGACTAGTATGGGTAACCTTCGTAATATCCCTTGTACAAGGAAGAGTATGATGAACAAATCGTTAGTTGGTATGACTGTTATTCGGGAGATTATGGAGATGGTGTAGTTGATACATAAGTTTCTAATCATGGGAAAGAGTCATTAAAAAAAATTTGATTGTTTTCATAATCATAATATATTGTTTTAGGATGTTTATTAGGTTCATCTTAGAGATTAATTTCACTTTATATATCATCAATTTATTAAGAAAGGTATATTTTCTATATGGTTTTTTGGGTCCTTTACAATTGTTAGATGAATATAGAGGGTGGCCTATCTGTTTCTCTTAACATATGTTTTGAATACTATCCAAATCATGGAAAATTTTATTGTTGAGGAGTTATATTCTAGACCATTCCCATGTGATTATGTGGGATGATGTTGATCTGGAGCCTATTACCACTTTGGAAGAGATAACAAGTAAGATTACAGTCTAAAAATATAATGTTATGCATGGTGATATGAACCCCCTAGATTGGTAACTATGGTAGTGTGGATTTCTTAGCTGTGATTCATGGATAAGGATTCATTGATGGGGCATCAGTTGGATTAACTTTTTATTATAACTGAAATGTTATTGTATTTATTGTGGAAAACCCATTTATAGTGGAGATATTGTGAAAAAACATTATCATTATGCAATATATATAATCCTATGTTTTAGGTTTCCATTTAGTTGGATTGGGAATTCCAAAAGGGAGTTATAAGAATACATGTAAAGATAAATTCAGGTATTTGTTACAATTTTCCCCCTAAACATGTAATTTTTTACATTTTATTGGAAAATTACACACCGTTTAATTGGAGTACACTCAATTAATGGATTCCTTGAAGAGGCATTGAACTATATTCAATGAATGAGAGGTTTGATAATCTTTTATTAAGATTCAATTGTGTAATGAAAAATATTTAGTTTTTAATAAAAAATATACGACATTTTTTGGATATGTTAGATATCATGTATTACATGATATGTAATGGGATTTCATAACATATAAATTTATTCATTTTTGGGTTTTAGGGTGGTTCATGGGATATTTTTATTTCATTCCACATATAGCCTTATATATCACAACCTAGATATTTCCCTAGGTGATTTTGGGTGACTCCTTTCATTCTGGATTTCTTGAGTCATCTATTTATCATTGGTGGGGTTGGATTTCTTCTTGTAGAGAATGTAATAATTTAATATTTTCAATTTTTTGTTAGGAATATAGTTTTAGATATGGTTGTGATTAAATTTTTGGTTGTATAGTGTTTCATATCGATCCAATTTATGTTTCCTAAAATTCCATGTACATTGAAAGATTCTCTCTTGGATTCTAGTCACTGTTGTCAGAGGAAGAATTTTCCCTAAATTTTTGAGGTATATGTTTCTATATATGGGTTTATTTTATTAATTTCATGTCATTAATGATAAATTCACTTGTATATTTATTTGGTTGGAAGTGATATGTGGTTTTAAATGAATTCTTTTAAAACAATTTATTTAGAATATTTTTGTTTTTGAAAATGAGTTTTCTTACTACAAAAATGAGGATTCAATAACTAAAGTGGATCTAAATGACTTTAAAAATTAATTATTAAATTATTAGAATGTTTTAGATAGAAAATATGGATAAGTTATCCTTGAGAACCTTGGGTATATTTTGAATGAAACACAGGTATCCTTCATGTGTTTTTGGAACCACATGGAGTTATCCATTTATGATGTTGACTAATAAGAATTGATATCATTTGTTATATCTTCAAGTATAAATTGATATCAGTTGGATCCACTTGTTTTTCCATTTAGAATTTTATTTTATGTTTCTATTATGTAGTTTTATAGAGACTATATCCCAATATGTGAGGTTCTTATTAATTGATGGTTATTTATTGGATGAATATTTCTATCATGTATAGTTTCTCATATTATTTTATATTAGGTTATATCACATATCATCACATGATGAGTTATTTTATTGTTATGTTTTTTTATATTTTCCTTTTGAATAATTGATATTATTTAATGATTTATTACTTCTAGTTGTTATATTTTTATTGTGAGAATATAGATGAATTTTTTTCTAAAAACCAATGATTAATGAAAAAGGGGAAATGGTTTATAATAGGTCTAGATTTATTGAAAAAATTGTATAAATCTTTTATTTTGTTGATATAATTGTTTCATTATGGATAATAGACATTATATATAATACATGGTGGTATCTTACTGGCATTGTAGTGACCCAATAATAATGACTTTGGGCAATTATAGATGTGATATTTTCAGATTAAGGTAAAAAGATGAGAATATTATAGTATGATAGCTTCTCTTTTTCATACCTCTTTCCGTATGGGTTTTTCTAGGGGTGACTATTGGTCACATGGGATCATGATATACCTTAATTTATTTGCTCTTTTAATATGGATTGTTTTCCTTTTGGGGTATCTCAAAAATTACATATTTTTTATGTAGAGACCTAGAGCTTAACGTACATGGACATTACATTACTTTTTCGGAATACTTAGTACATAACAAAAACACACACACAAGGACTGTAATAGTTTAGCGTCTTTGGAAACTCGGAATATAATCTTCTAATCGCGGTGAAAGATATTCAACTTCTCCCAAAAAGATCTTCCTTTTTTTTATACCTAAAACCTTTCTTTGTATCCTGGGGAAAATAAAACATAAATAGGTGTGCTCAAATGCTCAGTAAGGGTAAACAAAAGAAATATCAATAACATCATATACATAAGAACATAACTTTTGAAAATCTTAACCTACAAAAGAAATCATAATTTCATAACATGGGATAAATCATAGCAGTGAAATGTAATCCCAATAATCATAACTTAAAACATGAAACTTTGTGGAGTACACACATAATCATAGAGAATCATTGCTTATTAGTCAAGACTCATTTCCAAGACTATCTTAGTGGAGAAAGTCCATTTCTGAACTGAGTTCTATCATCGTTTCAGTCCTGCTTCACTGAACCGGTTTAACCTACCGTTCCAGCCATGTCTATCTGATGAGATATAAAATATTTACCCAATGCATTGGAGGTAGATATAGGTCCCACCCATCTCATAATGATACCATTCTTATGTGTGCCCCAAAATCATAAAATCATACATCATTGCATAATACATGTAATAAAAATGGGAATCTTAAACATCATGACATCA
Organism: Viscum album; assembly: GCA_963277665.1. NCBI lineage: Eukaryota > Viridiplantae > Streptophyta > Magnoliopsida > Santalales > Viscaceae > Viscum > Viscum album. The sequence goes on along the minus strand of OY728161.1, from coordinate 571,367,967 downwards.
TAAAACAATTCATATAAGATAAATGAATTCATAAAAATAATTCCATCACAACATAATCAAATAAATTTAATAATAGGGATAAAAACAGAACCCTTTATTATCTTAGATGGAAAATAATTTTGATAAAACACTTGAACTTAGTTCTTGAGGAAAATATCCTTTCTACTTCAAAAACACTTTTCCTTTCATAACATGTCATACAATTGTAAACTAAAAGAAGTTGATTAAAAATAAACTTTAAAACTTTTAAAGGAATATTCTTGGAAATAATGTTTTAAAAATCCATTCATGCCGTATAAGTTAAAAAACATTCTTCTCATACTTTTATCGGAAAAGTCAAAAAGTTCCTCGTACGAAAAACGACAAAAGATTCCTTTCATATCTTTTACTAAAAACTTACCGAAGGGTAAAATTGGATGTAAACTATTTTAGAAGGATATAAATATTACATATTGAGCAAAAATGGATGTGGATGATGAAATACACCCCAGTAAATACCAAAGTATAAACAATCTCGGATAAAAATGAGATTGTGGTATTTTCCCTTACCTTAGGTCCGATTTGCTTTGTAAGTGTCCAAACCTCTTGTATAATGATTTAAATAAAGTCATTGAATTATTCCAGAATCATAATCATTGTTATTATATCATATATGGTTCACTTATGGCTTTATATTACTCATTCTTTTGTAAATTCAACGTTAAAGAGTGTTTTGGGTAAAATCGTTTCATTTGTCGTCTGTGTTTTGACTTTTAATTATTCATATGATTACTTAGATCATGATTAATTAATTACAGAATATAGAACATGATTTATATATAATATATATTCAGAATATACATATATATATTATATAAGTAAATGGAGAGAAATACACCGTTCATGGAGACGGTAGGCCGTACGTACACATGAACGCTGTTTTCGTTTCCTTATTGAGTTGAATGGAATTAAGTAGATGAAATACATATATCCAATATAATTATTATGTCATATATTTTATGATTACTTATTATATATACTTTATAATAATTCATGAATGGTTAACGTGGAGAATGAATCTAATCGCGTCGTGGAGACGGTAGTCCGTACGTACGCACGAGCGGTGATATCATTCTCATGATCGTGGAATTGTATTTGAGTGTAGGTATACTATTTCATAATCAATATCACTTTACAAAAATCATATATAGTTATTATTTACACCATTATACCCATCCAAGTAAGGTGGTGGTGGAAAATAGATTACACCACGACGTGGAGACGGTATTCCGTACGTACGCACGCGCGGTGATTTCGTTTTCCGTATGATGGATAGATGCTGAAATAGGGTTGTTTAATACTTATAATAACATATCAGTATATTATTTATACTTATGTTATTACTTCATAATGAAACAACCTAGTAAGAAGAAGTGGAAGAAGAAATAAAGATGAAAGAATCGGTAACGGACATTACCTCTTCTTTGAAGCGCCTCTTTGAGTCCTCCTCTTAGGGCACTAAAATTAGTCTTTGAAGAAGACTAGTACCTCTAGGATGTTGCTAGGGAAGTGGAGAAGAGAATTTTTAAGGGTTTGGCCAATATTGAAGGCTCAAATTGGTGTGAGGAAGAGGGGGAGGAGGTGCCCTTTTATAAGGGAGGAGAGGGGATCCTTTGGAAAACTAAAAATATTATTTTATTATAAAGTCATATTCGGTTTTAAATTGCTCCAAATTAATTTATTTCGAAGCTAAAGTGGGTATGGGTCGAAATAATCTCATCTAATATAATTTAGACAAGTTTAGGTTCCTATTTTAACCTTATCAGTTATATTTTTCTTTAAGTTAGATAATTTTACTTTTACCGTGTCTTTTTGTGTTCTTACACTACAAGTTTAATAAACATAATATAACAAGCCAAACAAACCCCAAGTTGTTTATTATTAATATATATAACCTTATCTAAGTCATTTGGACGAACCTTAGATTTTTAGTAATAAAATAACAATTAATAATATAATATTTTTTTAAAAAACTATTTTATGTCAATTTTGACACTATTTAGTAATTGATTTTTGTGAAAATCATAAAAGACTGTTTAGTTCGAAAAAAGTTAATTAAATCACTAATAACATGTCATATTAACATATAAAATTATTTTAATTCCTTAAAAGTCTCAAATTACATTTATTTGGGTATTTATAACATCAATTATGTCAATATTTCATTAATAGGATAATTACTACATCATCATTTTATCATAAATAAATTAATTTATTTTAAGTCTAAAAATTACAAATAAAATACCATTATTTTGGAAATATTTTTATCTTTCTAATTAATATTTATAGTCGAATTTATCTCATGTAAACCCTATATTAAAAATGATTTACTTATTAAACATTGATTTTAACTATTTTAACCCTTCTTTAAATAAATTAATAATAAATGTCCTAATATAATCCGAGTGGGCCTAAATGGTCATATTTTATTCCTAAGGATGTTTTTGGTCGAATTACATTTATCCAATAGAATTAAGACATGTGTTAGGATAATAATAATATCATTTTTACCCTTAATTACCCTATTTACTTTTAACCGTGGTAAAAAAATGTTGAAAATTACTATTCACCAAAAATTATTTTCATCTCTTTGAACCACATTTTACTTACTGAAATTAACAGTGTCTCTCGTATTTTTGAAATTCCACTCACATAAGCGGTAAAATTAATTTTTATGAAAAATTCATTTTGTTAACTACTACTTAGTGGTTTCACTATTCATCAAAAAAATGAAAGTTTCCAGAAAAATACCAAAAATTAGGCCCAAGCTATATTTGATATTATGAACTCAAAAATGATATCTATTTTACCAAATTCAAAACATATCAGTTGCATTAATTAATTTAAAAATTAATTCCCTTCGTCAAAACAAATAGTGTGTTCTTAAGAGATAATAACTATCAAAAGATAGACACTTGTTTATGTCTGGTTTAAATGTGAAATTACATCTAATGACCAACACTGTATTAAATTGTAATAATATATTATAAATATAATTTAAAACCACTCAAATTAATAATATATCACTAATAATTATTTCGATTAAAAAAGTTTTTTTTAATTAAAATTTTGTAATTTTCACTATTCATCAGAATATGAAAGTTATCCAAAAAGTACCAAAATTTCACCTTAGGCTAAATTCAATACTCCGAATCCAAAAATGACGTCCATTTTGAGAAATATAATTTCTAAAATTTTAAAAGGTGGTTATTACTATTCATAACGACTAGTTTTAATAATATTTTAATAGCATATCGTTGTTTAGTGAAACTCGGTATTACGTACTACACACGCTATCGAGGAAGGTCGCGATTGCGTGTAATGCAAGTAAAGTCAAGGATGCATGTTGTGAAAGCTCCTTTTTGTGTAGCGTACAACACAATACATTAATGAAATTAAAAAGAATATTTTTAATAAAATCTCGGGGTGTTACATTCTACCCCCTTTAAAATGAATTTTGCCCTCGAAATTCGTCGGGGTTATAAATGGTTTACCATTCGAAAGTTTCTTCAATAGAAACCCACATCGTAAAAAGGAATACCAAAACTAATCTTTAAAAAAAAAGTATGAAACATAATGGTTACCCAAATAAACCAATCACTGAGTTTGCACATAGGTGAAAATATGGATATGGAAGAGAAATCTAACCGTCATGTTCTGATGGAGAGTGGTAGAGAACATGGCTATGGAAAAGACAGCAATCACAAAGCCATAAATTTGTGATGATCTAAGGTACCATCTGATTCATCAGATATAAGAGCACTAGGACAACATTTTTGGTTTTCAAGATCATTTCCCTAAAGTTGATGAAATTGGAATTAGAAGAAATACTTTCGTGATTTTGGTATAGTCTCACCGTTGGTCATTATTTGGACAATTTCCACTTCATCTCTTAAATAAATGAAGTTGAATTTTTCATTCGTGATGTGTAGCAGATCATGAGACAGAATGATGGGTCATTCCATCTGTCTCAAACAAAAGGTTAGAAAAGTCATCAAAAAATACATAAGTCCATCTATAGTGAGATTAATCATATATAGTTCCTAAAATGGACTTATAATTCATATATAATACTGCTTAATATAATAAAACTAGTTTATACTAAACAGGGACTTCCTGTAGGCCAGTGGTAGGCGATAAAGGCCAGTTGCACTTTGGTTGTGGGTTCGATTCCCACAGCCTTGTCCGACGTGATGGGATGTCGCCCGTCCTGCAGGTTGTCATTTTTCTAAAGCTATATTACTATAACATCCCATCAATAATATTGAAAAAATTTATATCCTTAAACAATACTAACTTATGTCCAACATAATCCAATCCAATCTTTAGGGTTATCCAAAATAATGCTGTCTAATCTCAAATTATAGTGAAAATGATTACCAATGAGTTCGTACAACTAGCATGTTAATACCATTGTTGATCCCCATATATCATGAGATATGTCTTATTGGTCACATTCCAAACATTCAAAGGCCTTAATCATGTATTCTCTTGAAAAAAAATGAATACCCATTGAACCTTATTGAAAACATGAATGCTGTTAAAAGTTAACTCTTTCCACATACCAAAATCCTCAAAATTCTATATACTCAAACCATGATATCACTTAGTCCTTATATCAATCATGAGCTCATTAATACTGTCAAACATTTCATTTTCTCCTTATATATTCATTCGGTGAATATCATCTTCTTTCCAAAATATTGGAATAACTTTTCATGGTTACCGGTACCATAAAATTATTGAAAACCACAATAGAATAATACAAAAATATTCTAATACACAATAAAAGTACCTCAACAACATTATTCTTGAATACCAATACATAAAAACTTCAATCCAGATTCTTAAATTATTGTCCTGGAATATGTCCTTCCTTGATTTAGAAGTAACTTTTTAGGTCAGGGCATTGAGTTGGGTAATGCCCATGTTCTCCAAAAATAATACATTGAACTCCATAACAGTCTGTCACTCTATGACCCTTTTCTCCACACAGATAATATTGGTCCCTCCATTTGAGGTATTCCTCAAGGTTCTTCTTCCCTTCTTTAGAAATCTCAATCTTCCTTTCTTTATGCTCCTCAACATGCGAACATGCATAATGGTCTATCTTCCTCTTTTTTGATGAATTAGGCATACCAATAAATTTCACCTTGTTAATCATATATCGAGATGACTGATTCGGCATAATCACAATATCTTTCCCTCTAGGAATTACACAATTTTGTTGCTCATAGTCACCAATTTGTCCATTAGATTTAATGTTAACCGAATTCCTTCTGGTTCCCTCCATTAACTAAAGCACAAAAAGAATTCTGTGAGAGGGAAAAATCATGCTAGAGAAAACAACATAGTAAAGGGGGAGTACCCTCAATATCTAACATCTTAGGTTAAATTCTAAGATTGTTAGCGCAATTCTAGGACTATAACCTATATGTATAATTAACCTTAGAGACATCCGTAGACATACCTTAGAAATATCTATAGGGATCTCACTAACGTTTTCGCATCCTAATTTCTAAAGGTTGACTAAACATTTCCTCTGATACCAACTGTAGAGACCCGGAGCTTAACGTACATGGAAATTACATTACTTTTGCGGAATACATAGTACATAACAAAAAAACACACACAAGGACCGTAATAGTTTAGTGTCTTTGGAAACACAGAATATATTCTTCTAATCGTGGTGAAAGATCTTCAAAATATCCCAAAAAGATCTTCCTTTTTTTTACCTAAAACATTTCTTTATATCCTGGGGAAAATAAAACATAAAAGGGTGAGCTCAAATTCTCAGTAAGGGTAAACAAAAGAAATATCAATCACATCATATACATAAGAACATACCTTTTGGAAATCTTAACCTACAAAAGAAATCATAATTTAATAACATGGGATAAATCATAGTAGTGAAATGTAATCCCAATAATCATAACTTAAAACATGAAACTTTGTGGCGTACACACATAATCATAGAGAATCATTTCTTATTAGTCAAGACTCATTGCCAAGACCATCTTAGTGGACAAAGTCCATTTCTGAACCGAGTTCATTCCTCGTTTCAGTCCTGCTTCACTGAACCGGTTTAACCTGCCGTTCCATCCCTGTCTATCTCATGAGATATAAAATCTTTACCCAATGCATTGGAGGGAGATATAGGTCTCACCCATCTCATAATGATACCATTCTTATGTGTCACAAAATCACAAAATCATACATCATTACATAACCCATGTAAAAAAAATGGGAATCTTAAACATCGTGACATCATAAAACAATTCATATAAGATAAAGGAATTCATAAAAATAATTCCATCACAACATAATCAAATAAATTTAATAATAGGGATAAAAACAGAACCCTTTATTATCTTATATGGAAAATAATTTTGATAAAACACTTGAACTCCATTCTTGAGGAAAATATCCTTCTACTTCAAAAACACTTTTCCTTTCTTAACATGTCACACAATTATAAACTAAAAGAAGTTGATTAAAGATAAACTTTAAAACTTTTAAAGGAAGCTTATTGGAAATAATGTTTTAAAAATCCATTCATGCTGTATAAGTTAAAAAAACATTTTTCTCATACTTTTGTCAGAAAAGTCAAAAAGTACCTCGTATAAAAAATGACAAAAGATTCCTTTCATATATTTTACTAAAAACATACCTAAGGGTAAAATTGGATATAAACTATTGTATGAGGATATAAATATTACATATTGAGGAAACATGGATGTGGATAATGAAATACACCCTAGTAAATACCAAAGTATAAACAATCTCGGATAAAAATGTGATTGTGATATTTTCCCTTACCTTAGGTCCGATTTACTTCGTAAGTGTCCGAAACTCCTTTATAATGATTTAAATAATGTCATTGACTTATTCCAGAATCATACTCATTGTTATGATATCATATATGGTTCACTTGTGGCTTTATATTACCCGTTCTTTTGTAAATTCCTTGTTAAAGAGCGTTTTAGGTAAAATCGTTTCATTTGTCATCCGTGTTTTGCCTTGTAATTATTCATATGATTAATTAGATAATGATTACTTAATTCCAGAATATAAAACATGATTTATATATAATATATATTCAGAATATACATATATATAATAGATGAGTAAATGGAGAGAAATACATTGTTCATGGAGACGGTAGGCCGTACGTACGCATGAACGCTATTTTCGTTTCCTTATTGAGTTGAATGGAATTAAGTAGATGACAAACATATATATCCAATATCATTATTATGTAATATATTTCTTTATTACTTATTATATATACTTTATAATCATTCATGAATGGTTAACATGGAGAATGAATCTCATCGCGTCATGGAGACGGTAGTCCGTACGTATGCACGAGCGATGATATCATTCTCATGATCATGGAATTGTATTGGAGTGTAGGTAAACTATTTCAGAATAAATATCACGTTAAAATAATAATATATAGTTATTATTTACACCATTATACCCATCCAAGTAAGGTGGTGGTGGAAAATAGATTACACCACGGCGTGGAGACATTATTCCGTACGTACGCACGCGCGGTGATTTCCTTTTCCGTAGGATGGATAGATGGTGAAATAGGGTTGTTTCATACTTATAATAACATATCAGTATATGATTGATACTGATGTTATTAATTAATAATGAAACAACCTAAGAAGAAGAAGTGGAAGAAGAAATAAATATGAAAGAATCGGTAACGGACATTACCTCTTCTTTGAAGCGCCTCTTTGAGTCCTCCTCTTAGGTCACTAAAAATTGGTCTTTGAAGAAGCCCAGGACCTCTAGGATGTTGCTAGGGAAGTGGAGAAGAGAATTTGGCAGGGGTTGGACGATCTTGAAGGCTCAAATGGTGTGAGGAAGAGGGGGAGGAGGTTCCCTTTTATAAGGGAGGAGAGGGGCTCCTTTGGAAAACTAAAAATATTATTTTATTATAAAGTCATATTCGGTTTTAAATAGCTCCATATTAATTTATTTCGAAGCTAAGGTGGGGTTGGGTCGAAATCCTCTCATCTAATAGAATGTACACATGTTTAGGTTCCTAGTTTAACCTTATCATTTATATTTATCTTTAAGTTAGATAATTTTACTTTTACCGTGTCTTTTTGTGTTCTTACACTATAAGGTTAATAAAATTAATATAACAAGAAAAAAGAACCCGAAGTTGTTTATTATTAATATATATAACCTTATCTAAGTCATTTGGCAGAAACATAGATTTTTATGAATAAAATAACAATTAATAATATAATATTTGTTTTAAAAACTATTTTATGTCAATTTTGACACTATTTAGTAATTGATTTTTGTGAAAATCATAACAGAATGATTAGTTCGAACAAAGTTAATTAAATCACTAATAACATGTAATATTAACATATAAAATTATTGTAATTCATAAAAAATTCTCAAATTACATTTATTTGTGTATTTATAACATCAATTATGTCAATATTTCATTAATAGGATAATTACTGTATCATTATTGTATCATAAATAAATTAAATTATTTTAAGTCTATAAATTACAAATAAAATACCATTATATTGGAAATCTTTTTATCTTTCTAATGAATATTTATAGTCGAATTTATCTTATGTATAAACCTATATTAAAAATGATTTACTTATTAAACATTGATTTTAACTATTTTGACCCTTCTTTACATAAATTAATAATAAATGTCCTAATATAATACAAGTGGTCCTAAATGGTCATATTTTATTCCTAAGGTTGTTTTTGGTCGAATTACACTTATTCAATAGAATTAGGACAAGTGTTAGGATAATAATAATATCATTTTTACCCTTAATTACCCTATTTACTTTTAACCGTGGTAAAAAAGTTGAAAATTACTATTCACCAAAAATTATTTTCATCTCATTGAACCACATTTTACTTACTAACATCAACCGTGTCTCTCGGATTTTTGAAATTCCACTCACAGAAGCGGTAAAATTAAGTTTTATGGAAAATTCATTTTTCTTAACTACCACTTAGTGGTTTCACTATTCATCAAAAAAATGAATGGTTCCAGAAAAATAGCAAAAATTAGGCATAAGCTATATTTGATATTATGAACTAAAAAATGATATCTATTTTACCAAATTCAAAAAATATCAGTTGAATTAATTAATTTAAAAATTAATTCCCGTCTTCAAAACAAATAATGTGTTCTTAAGAGATAATAACTATCAAAAGATTGACACTTGTTTATGTCTGGTTTAAATGTGAAATTACATCCAATGACCAACATTGTATTAAATTTTAATAATATATTCTAAATATTATTTAAAACCACTCAAATTAATAATTTATCACTGTTAATTATTTCGATTAAAAAAGTTGTTTTCAATTAAAATTTAGTAATTTTCACTATTCATCAGAATATGAAAGTTATCCAAAAAGTACCAAAATTTCACCTTAGGCTAAATTCGATACTCCGAATCCAAAAATGAAGTCCATTTTGAGAAATAAAATGTCTAAAATTTTAAAAGGTCGTTATTACTATTCATAACGGCTAGTTTTAATAATATTTTAATAGCATATCGTTGTTTAGTGAAACTCGGTATTGCGTACTACACACGCTATCGAGGAAGGTCATGATTGCGTGTAATGCAAGGCAAGTCAAGGATGCGTGTTGTGTAAGATCCTTTTAGTGTATCGTACAACACCAGACATTAATGAAATTAAAAAGAATATTTTTCATAAAATCTCGGGGTGTTACATTTAATCTGGCTCTATGCAATTTTCTCAAATATTAATGACCAGTTCTGTTATCATATTTTTTCTATATTATGTGATGGAAAAGTTCAAGTGGCTTCCCTATTTGAAAAGTTTTGGTTCATTACATGTTCACTCATTAATTAAAGAGAGAACAGAAGATCTTATTCTCATTAACTATATAGAATCAGAGGCTATATTCGAGGGATTGAGAGAATTATCATAAAGAATCATATAATACAAAACATTATCATATTAAAAATGGTATAAATTGGTTGTTATACCTTGGTTTAATAATTTATAAATATAAAAGGGGCCATTATATAATTTTTAATTATATGTATAACCACATAAAATAATATTAACAATAATAAGATCATTAATATCATTCTATTCTCATGAAATTCACTAATATGATAGATTAAATCATCATTTTTATCAGGCTCTCAATCTATTCCACATATCATCCTAAAATTTCATTGAACCATAAATAATTAAATATTTAATCAAATAAATGTAATTCCAATAATTAATAAATTTTATTTATATTAACATATAAAAAATAATCTATTTAATATCTATGTTACTAAATAAATACTAAAATTTATTTATTCATTGACTATACATTTTTTATCCCTTTGATTAATAAACAAAGGAATATTATCTTACATATTCTAAACTAGAATATAAGCATGGATTGAAATTATATTTTGATGATACCGGGATAATTATTATTCCATAATAAATAGAATAATATTTATTAATAATATTTATTTCAAGCTATTATTTAATTAATATTCTGGATACACATATTGTGTAGAAATCTAAGACTCATTCACACTAGTTGTAGATGGGTTTAATGAGGCCTATGATAGTTTCTAAAAACATATAAAAGATCCCACTAGGAAATAGGTCAATGCTGCATTGAAAACAACCTTAAATGAATGATTATATGTAATATAATTTATTTATCCCAATATCATATTGAAAAAGTTACATACTATATATAATAAACCTATATTTATAATTTTTCATTCTTTGAGTATTAGATATGAACTTATTGTGAACTACATTGGGAATAGATTTAATAAGATGGTTTTATTTTAATCAACGGAACATATGTATACCATATTACATTAACACGGTGGGGAAGGGAATCCATTTATGAATAAAATAATTACCATTATATCATATATGACATACCCAATGTAAGTGACCACACCATGAGAAAATATCATCACTTTTTTTGTCCATATATTAAAAAACAATATTCATGATGTACATTAATAATAGTTTCATGTCTAATTAATAATTTTAATGACCTGTAAATTTGAAGGAAATTATTTTTTAATTTTTTTGGAATTTTATGAGTGCACACTTTCTGACGGAACCTGATACCGAGGCCTGGTGTGCCTAGAATAAATTTACAAAGTTTAGCTCGGGTACGTTCAGTGACCGAACGAGCAGGTTTTCCTTTCTTTTGAACCGGTGCTCGGAATTGAAATCTGAGGGCACCAATGAAACCACAATGCCAGTAATTGCTTAAGAGAACCTTTTCCGAAGGTGCATTTTCTTGGGAGGAGTTGTTAAAAATGTGAGAAATAAAATATAATTGTTTTAAAAATTTATTTTAATTCTCCACTAAGTGGTTTAAACCCAAGTGTGGGAGTTAGGGTGGGACCCACTAAAATCCAAACCCCTCTTAATTAGGATATTTGTGAGGTGGGGCTCACACGAGCCCCACCCCTTCAAATTCTTCTAACTCCTCTAACCCCACAATAAATTTTCCAACTTGACATCCAATTAATAAGTCTATTAAAGATTAATTAATTAAGTGAATTTAACTTTTTATGTTTTGGAAATGTTGGCATGTGAAAATAAAATAGGGAAAATCCTTATTTTATTTTGGGTTGTTGTGTTGTGTGGAGAATGGAAATAGGGAGAGATCATTACTTTGAGGAACTTCATCTTCCTATTTAAAGAACACGAAGAACGCCGTCACGCCATTCCATCTTCTCTCCACGTCATAGAAAGGGATACGCTTCTTCCTCCTCATACTTTCATCATCGACGTATACAGAGCCTCACCCCACGACGCCGTATTTTGCGAAGCTAGATTCCACGAATTTCTTTGAGGTAGGGCTTGATTTTACATTCAAGATTAATTTGATGTTCTTCGTTACTTTTTGGCTGCCTGTTATCAATATAATGGTAGGAGGTCAGACCGCATGAACATGGACGAACCTCATCCCCATTTGTTGTTGATCGCCGTTGTGGTTTGGAATGGAGGTGACGCGGTGCCATTGTAATGTGCGGGAACGAGAGAACCGCAGCCATAGTGGGCCACGACGGAGCAGCGCCGTGCTGTCGCACCGCGCTGGTGAAGCCCAAGGAAGCCACGTCCGAGGGCAGGCCGTGGTGGAGGAGTGCGGCACCGGATGGGGAGGAGCCCCAGCCTATGGCGGTGGCAGTTCGGGGGAGCGGCCGGCTGAGCCGGCCGCTGACGCCAGCAGAAGGCGGGACCCCTCGGGTCCCACGGGTTCAATGAAGGCCGACCTTATTTGGCCAGCCGTTTCTCAATCAAGGGGGGAAGCCCCCCCCCCCCCACCCTCGCATTCTGTTGGGCCGAAGGCCGAGCCGCCGGCCACATGGGCCGGGCCGCCCACGCTGGGTCGGACCGCCACGACGGGCCGGGCTGCGCCAGCCATGCCGGGCTGCGCCCAATGGGGCCGGACCCAGACCCGGATCAGGTCAACCCGGTTCGGGCAGACCCAGGGGGTATTGGGCCGGGTCAGACCAGGCCCAAACCCCCTATTTACAGATAGATCTGTTCAAATGACCATAACTTGGGCTACAGAACTCTGATCGATGCACCGTCAATTTTGATGCGATCCTTGGATCGGTATGATTGTTTCGGTATATTACACTCAAGGTTTTGGTGAAATTTTTGTATGACCAAGTTGGTTCGAACACGAAACCAACCGGGCCCTCAGAGCGGAAACACTATAACTTGGGCTTCAGACGTCCGATTGACGTGCCGTCAACTTCATTGGATTCCTCCTAGTGATACGGTTCTTTTGGTATACTTCACCCGAGGTTTGGACGCAGTTGGGGTATGGTCGGGTTGGATTGAACCCAAAATCTAACTGGGCCCCTGGAACGGAAAAGTCGATAACTTTCAGACCAGATGTTCATTTGACGAACCGTCAACAGCGTTGGTGATAACGTTGAGAAACGGTTCCTTTAAGAATACCCTATGAGGGTTCGAGGTACATTTGGGATATGGACAGGTTGGTTCATACACGAAACCAACCGGCCCCCCTAGACTATAAGGCTGATAACTCATAGACCGGGCATCCGATTGACACGCCGACTGTTGCATTGAGACCGATATGACGAGGCGGTTCTTTGAGATACTTCTTCGTGAGAATTTGTGATACTTGTAGTATTGACCAGTAGCTCGTGGAGCGGACCCTCCTAGAGACGAGCGTATAGACTATGGAGACTGTGTTGCTGGCTGAGACCTGAAAAATGCTTGTCTGATTCGAGTTGGAGTGACTTGTATAACCGAGTGGGGAGCACTATCGTGTTTGGGTGGCAGACCCATGACGAGGAGCATTACTGTGATTGGGTGGAAGACCCGCGGTACTCGACAGGAGGAGTACCTCTGCAGGCTACTAGGGGGGGGGGGTGGTGCACTACTGTGTTTGGGTGGTAGACCCCGGCGGGAAACACTACTGTGTTTGGGTGGCTGACCCGCGGTACTCGACAGGTGGAGTACCTCAGCAGTCTTAGGTTAGTGAGCAGTGCCTCGGAGCCGTGATAGGATCACTTACTCGACAGAGATAGATCTCTTCAGCAGTTACGGTTTCTATAATGAAAATCCTAGTTTGAGCTGAGTCATTGACCTTTGTGTTTCCTCATGATTGAGATGAGTTAATGGATAACTTAGGTATATGTATGGGGATATACCTAAGTAGTGGTTTTTTGTTGATTTTATAACCTTGGTGTTTCCTCATGATTGAGATGGGTTACTTGATAACTTAGGTATAAGTATGGGCTTATACCTAAGTATGGGTTATCTATTGAAATACATATTTGTGGTTATCCTTGTTGGATTTAGTGAGACCTTGAGGGTCTTTGGGTCCCTACTGAGTATCATTAAACTCACCCATGGATGGGCTATGTCCTCACCACATTGTGTTGGTTGGAGACGATGGACAACACAAATAGAGAACAAGTGTATGAGGACTGGACGGTATCCGGAGGTGGACATCACGACGAGTCAGTACCTGGAGGTGGACCTCATGATGAGTCAGTACCTAGAGGTGGACCTCATGATGAGATGGTACCTGGAGGAGGACTTCATGATGAGACAGTACACGGTGGTGACAGACGGACGTGGAGAGCAGATGTGGTCATCTGTACCTACCCTTTAGGTAGGAACTCCAGAGGACGATCTAGGAGCAGCTCGACACCTTCCAGTTGTTGTCTTTTCTATTGTACTTTTTAGTTTTAGTTGTACTTTTTAGTTGGGTTTGTATTCTGGCCCGTTTACTTTTCAGTACTTTCTTTTGTACTTAGTGTTTTAATTCCTCTTTTACTCTGGTTGGATGTGTTTATGTTTTATAAAGGCAATGCCTTCCCAGTTATCGAGATTTACACATTTGGTGCTAGTCGCCAGACCCTGGTCTATGGAAGGTGGGTTTGCGGTAGTCACGGCACGGGCCCTAAGGATGGGTCATGAAAATAATAAAGACTTCATTGTGTTAGAATATCTAATTAAATTTATAAAATATATAATTTTTATTATTTTGATATTACACATAATTTCTATTCTTAGAGTAATTGATGTTAAATTCATGAAAATAAGTCCAAACCACATTTTATTATATAGAACCTATTAGGTGAGCATCATCTAAGTCATGTTAGTGGGATTCATTCAATCACTATGATATTTTTTATTTATATTTTTATAAAAATTCTATGTTCCCAATTATAATGGTATTTACTATAACCTATCAATATATCAAATAATTCAATGACATTATCTCACTAATGTTTCATTGAATATCAATCATAATGTGATAATGTAGTTATTAATATTCCAGTATTCAAATGTATAAATTTTTTAGTTTTAGGTAACTATATATTATAGAGTCCCACTTCTACTTGATAAATCTATAATTTATTTATAATATATCCCACATATTATAGTGTACACGATCTCCCATCTTAAAATTTCTATTATCCTATATTATATTGCTTTTGAATTTATGATATATTAGATATTTTTTTATAAATTCACTACAATATTATTATAAATATATAGTATAGTAGCTTTTCCACATTTTTGTATAGCATCAATCGTACCGATGAAGTTGCATGTGAATAAACAAAAATATTATTTTGTATTATTAGAAGAAAAAATACACTCGAACATGTCTATAGAATCAGTGAACACTATATTCATTAAAATATAATATATAACTACTAATCTATTATGGATTAATATATATCTCAAATATGTTTTCATATCATTCTATTTATCTGGAAACCATAGTATGTGTATCCCCTAACATGTGTGTCCTTAAATCCTCCATAGACCATGAAAACATCCATTATAAAACATAAATACATTAACATAGTCATTATAAACATCCAATGTATCTCTACAATATATTTTTCAATATCTTACAACCATTTTAAAATCATAGTCAACCTCAATACTAGTATCTGGAATAACAATCATGATAGAATCTAGAACAAAAGGATAAATAGTTGTAATCTTTATATATATCCTCTTGTACTGAATACACTTGTATTAGAATGGTGTATTATATATTATATTACAAAAAATAACAAATTTATGTGTTCTATAATATTTCAATTATGTAACTTTTCAGTTAATTTACCTTAAATTATACCATGCTACCTCCTATATTGACTAGGATTGATCATGGTACCATGAATACAGGATAATATAATTAAATCTTTCATAGGGATATTTTTTCTAAAAAAATATTAATAGACAACAGGATTGTATCTCATTTCCCATAAGTAATATATCATCATAATTTTCATATATGAAATATACTTCACTCCATTTTAATCGTTTATAGAAACATGGTTCACATTAATTATTTGTGAAACCAACATCCATTATGGCTTAATCAAAGTAAAATATCATTTGTCTCAACCCCCTGCTTTCAAAAGTACCCACTATAGGAAAATGTTGAGAAATAATGGATAATTATTCATGATTCCAACCTTCAATTGGTCATTGGTTGGTGAATCTAAGATAAGTAATATAAATAACCCATATCATAGAAATTACCTATAAATATATTTTACGAATAAGAGATAATATGTTAAAAACTACAAAAAAATCCTGATCATAATAAATAACAATAAAATCCCAATACAATACATGATAATACATGTACATGACTGTAATGATATAAAAAATTATTCCACTAAAATAAAAACAAATAAACGTGTTCTATAATTGAAAAGAATCATCAGTAATACCAAAATACAATGAAAAAATCCAATAAGATAGCAATGCACATCATGATAACAGAACAACAAACGATGACCTGAAAAAAAAATATATTTGGGGTGAACATAACATTTTAAACAACATATAATCTTTCAAAAATATATTAAAAAATATGATTGAATAATATGATATCAAAGTGAGTAAATAAATAAAACTAAATCATGAAATAATCATGTATACTAATATTTTCTTATTTACACTAAGGATCACTATTAAAATAAACAATATTTGAATAAAATAATATCCAACAAATATAATGATTAAGGTAACATGACACCACTTACAAATTGGTTTTCAATTCTACCCGAATGTCACAAATCATGAGCCATATCTCTCGAAAAGAAGAAGTCTTCTGAATAAAACATTGGAAACAATATCATACATTTCACATGGTGAATCACATTATACCATCATCCCATACCACATATCTAGATAGAAACTAAGTATATTATATAAGACACCATAAATTGTATATCATGTATTGTCTCATAAGAAGTTTCAACACATACACATCATAAAAATAATAATACATGGTACTCTATATAAATATTTCTATATGTCTGTATTAAACACAATTTAATATACTCCTCAACAAAAATATATATGGAATCATAACCACTATACATAACAACACATTATACTACGTAGAGAAAATAGTGGTGAAATAGGGGCTAGTCAACCATTAATTCATCATTGACTATGATGTTGGAGAAAACACCCTCCCTGAGTGAACATAGATTCATTTTACCTATATAAATGGGTGGGTTGGAGTATGAAATGACATAACAGAAAATATATATCTCATAACCACACTATAAGAATTTTTATATACACATACTTATCTACCACTAACAACACAAGTGATTCCCCACTACTAATTATAATTTCTATGTATCAATTATGAATACAAACATAACGATTCAATTAATTAAATAACTAATTAAACATTAATTAATTTCCACTATTATCATTATCAACATAAAAATTTTAATCTTATAAAACAAGTTCCAACATCATTATTAATTATTTTCTTGAATTTTATGGATTGAAATAATTACTAGAAATTACTATAAACCCACACATTGTATTATTTAATTCAATATAATTCATATACATCGATCGTACTGTAGGAATCATCCTGATCTACAACATAAAATATGAACTTGTAGAGCAATGAATAACACAATGTCATGTAGTTAGAAATTGTTCTTAAAAAACAAACACCTATTATCCATTATGATTGAATCATGAAAGGAAATATGAATACCGATTGGAAGACACTATTATTTACTCATCCTTGATTCCTTATATCTAACACTATTATGTATAATATCACATATCACATCCTTTTTCAATATGGTTATCATTTCTGGCACCTCATTCAACAATTATCAACATAACTAGAACCCTGGGATATCATGATATCCTTGGGAATCAGTGAAAGATTCTCCTAGAGTGTTAAAATATTAAATGGTTATAATTTAATCACATCAAAGCGTTGAATCCATATAACTTAAAAAATATTAAATTATTATTCCACTAAAAATATTAAATTCAATTATGGAAAAATTGAATATATCCTTTCAGACATTATCAAATAATGATAGGATCACTAGGCCAAAAATTAATTAATAATTAATAATTTAATTTTTCAACTAAAATAATATATAACCAATAATAAAGAATAAATTCAAATATCACTATAAAAAAAATACACAAGTCAAAATATTAATATATAATCTGGGATTCAATCTCATACAACAGTTCATATACCAAAACTTCAAATATAATATTTTCAACATGTGAATTTTATTATAAATAATAAATTTTTAGATTTAATTTGTTATTCAATATCAATGTATATCAGTCATTCGTAAAAACTAAAACAATAACCATCACACTATATGGCCTAAATAAACTAGCAAAAATTATATCTGGATTCAAAAATAGATCAAACATGCCTAATAATTCATTTCATAATTTATCACAATATCCACAAATGGTAATACCTATTATATAATTAAATTCAACCATTTTACAATATTCTCATTCATGAATAATAATTCTATTCATGCAATAATATTCCATAGGAAAATAATAACAAGAGTAGGACATGTTAAAATCACCATTTCAATTATCCAATATGAAAACTTATTGAAATATTTTTTATCAATATTATCTATGTATCTTAGCATGACCTAATGATATATTTTTGTTGATATAAATAAAAAGAAGACAAAAAGATAAAATTAGATATTTCTATATCTTGAATAATTTCATTAAGTATTATCAATATTCTCAAACATGAAATTATTTATTTCTATTTCTTATGGTAATTTACATATTATCTTGTTAATACATAACATATGTTAAAAATTCTATCATGATAAACATTAATAATATGTAATAAGTGATGGTCAATATAGATAGAAATTATTTATTCCTAAACATTGTATAATATTTTCAAAACAATTATATATCTGTAATGTGAAAAAATAATTTATATCACTTGAATATTTTAGGTAAATTTAAACATTATATAATTATCTATTTTATTAATAATTATATTGAAACATGTTATAATTTTATTTTTATTTTCATTTCATCCAAAACCATTATAATTTCAAAATTATCATACAATCTGTGATCATGTTCTTATTTTTTATATATTTATCTAATTATAGTTAATCACATTAATAAAAAAATGATATGGAAAAATTTTAATTTCACAGTTTAAATTTATAATGTAATTATATTTTATATAACCCCACCCTAATTCACATATTCTTCCATGAATAGATATGATGCCTACAACAGAAATCATGTTGCTATGGGGAAAACCCGAACAACCAAGAATCAATGAGAGATGGAAAATGGTTTTACACAATTTCTCAACATATAACAATATCTTAATATATAACATACGAAATACCAAATGAAGACATAATAATTTGATTCTCCATTATTATAAATGATAACACAAAATAAAAATTTATGTAAATATGAAAATAAAACCTCATTATCAACAAACAAAAACCATGGGATTTCAATCTACTCATCGAGAAGAAATAGAGGACACCAATGATAGGCCTGTATGAATACTATAATGGTAGATATAATAGAGAAAATTTTAATAAATTTTGATATTTTATTAACTCAATTTGTATTTGTCAATAAATGTCTTTTATGTAATTCCTACATTTTATTGAAAATATATTAAATGTTTTATTATTTAGTATTTTTGTATTTTCAACCAAATTAATTCATAACATCAAAAATCCTTTAACCCATCATGGTTTTCCGTCTCTAAAATTTATTTTATTGAAAAAAGGGGTTAAACACACTTTCTAATTATTATTCCTGTTTTAATAATTAAAAAATATTTATCTTTTAAAATATCTATAGCGAGGTTATGGATCAATCAAATGTTTTTATTTTTAATTTCATTATCATAAATTCAAAATTATATTTTTAGGTTATAGATTTGATCAAATCTCCCTAATATATTTTTCTATCTTTTTCATTTCAACTATGAACTCATTCGACTTTCTTTATTTCAATGCCCTACTCTTCCTTTTTTGTCTTCAATGATTCCTTCTTCTGTTTTCTATAAAAATCACTAAAATATAAGGGTATATGTCAATATATGTATGTGTCAATATATATATATATATATCCACAAACACATATTTATTTATATACATATATTATAACACTTATTATTCAGTTAAATTCTTAATATATAAACAAATATTATTATATATATATATATATATCTATGTGTGTGAATTTATAAATATATCTATTTTTAAGGATTTTCATTATTTAAATGTTTAATAAAAAAATAATACTGGAAAATATGTATTTACACAGATATATAATATGTCACAAGATGTGTGAATAATTTTTTAACATGCAGTGTTTCCATCTATATCATGATCCCATGAATAAGGTCTTTATTTAATATATAATTTATTTTAAAATTTTCATTATAAATACCCTTTAAAAAATTAATAATCGTGTTACACATAATAAAAAGAAATATTTATTGGGAGATAACATTGAAAACCCTTTATAACCAATTAAATTATAATTCATATGCTAGGAAAATCTAGGTTCTCACATCATTTATCTGAATTATTAAATCTCCCAAATATAGATCTATTTAACTTTCAAAGCATGTTGGAATTATCTGGAGATACAAACCCTTATATTGGTGTCACATAGACATATTTATCATGGTTTATCTAAATTTACATAATTATTATAAATATGAGCCACAATTTATAGGTATTGGTGTGACCATCCAACTATATCTTCTTGAATATCCATTTCCACCTGATTAGATATAAATCATTTCTTAGATCTACCAAAACCTATATGTAGATCAGGTACATGGAATCCATTTTAGAATGGGTTTCTATTTTACACTTTTCTTCTTCTAATATTTTCACTAATTTATAATCAGATAATGGTTTATTGTCTTCAAAAATAATTTTTCATCTTCCTCAATGACTAGATTATAATATCTCAATGGTTCTCTAAAATCTATTACCCTCATATAAAGTACTTCTATCATCAGAATATCTTCATCCACTAGGAGATATATAATTTATTCGTTTTATAGCTATTATGTATCATGACAATTGAATTTTTATGAATTTGATCATTATATCAATATCTATTTTTAAATTTTCATCTCATTAAAGGAAAATAACATGTCTTTATAGTATAAAAAATTTATTTTATCGACCATGCTGTCATCATATCATTGTTTCATTAGTATATCCTATAAATATTCATTTAGTGCCTCTGGATCTAATTTATTAACTATAAGTATACTTATTAAAAAAAATTTCATCCATAAAGTAGAGGTATTATTTTTTATATAATATCTATTATTTTATAAAACCCAATTAATATAAAAGGCTTTCTTGAATCATCACCAATGTAAACTTTCCAAAAAATGTTTAGTTAATCCTTTAAGTAAAACCATTCAATTGTGGTGTATATAAAATAGTGAGTTGAGATAAAATCATAGAATCTTTTAGTGAATAAATTAATTTAAGGTTAATATACTCCTTACATTGGTAAACGAAAAATTTTGTTACTTAATTACACAATGAAACTTTATTTCATTCTTTTATCCAAGAATTTCTTAAAGTAATCAATCCAAAACCTCATTAATTAGCCATATCCATATCTTCTAAATCTATAATTATTATTAAATATGTAAGAATACCTAAAAGTATACTCTAATATAAAAGTAATACACTTGATTGTACAAAAAATTATAATAGCTCAGTATCCCTTTCAAATTTTTCATTGGATTGGGTTTTTTTCATTTTCCCATGAAATCATGAATGACATATATTAAAGGTTTATTGTTACAAAAATACATATTAACCTTTTTTATATACAATTTGAAAATAATTACAGTTCAACTGATAATGTTTTTTATTCCACCAACTAGTATGATATATGATTTATGGACATCAATAAATATCAATATTCATGATCACCCACAAAAAAATTATCCTTCTAATCTCTAAAAGCCCTACAATTTTATTCATTTATATTTTACATAATTATCAATAATGGATCATAAATCTTACATATCAATGTATTATATGTGTCAGTCAAAAATTAATCTTTATTCATGTAGATACATACAACATGACCTCCTATTTCGTGGCATGATTTTATTTCCACACCATCAACAAAAATATTACACGTGAATAACTAAAATATAAAAACAATGATCCCTATTTAATTTTATCATGAATAACTCCTTCGGTTATTGACCATGTTGTTACATACATTCATTTAGTCTATATACTGTAATTATCCAAAAACAATTATTATAATGTTTTAGATCCTAAATCAATATAAATATTAAATTCTAATTTTCATACATTCTAAAAAGTCCCTATCAGACATTCAAACAAAACTACTGTATATCTTATTTTAATTATAAGTTTTATCTCGTTATCTCTTATCACGAGTAATTTATCCTAGTAATAGCCTGTTTGTGGCATGTATGTTATTTCACATGGTTAAAGTGCATGGTTTTCTAAACCAAGTGTCAAACATGAGACAACCCCTATAATTTTTCAGAGTCAAATAAAACGGTTTCCTAGAACATGGAACCTATGTGTGGATAGTTCATTAGAGGTCTAGATTGGGTCCCAAAATTAGAATATGATTTTTCATACACTGTCATAAAGTGTTTTATTGTTTGTAGGGGTTTAAAATATGTAATTAACCAATGTTCCCACAATGAATTTAACCACTATATGGGATTCCATTTATTATTCTCACCCTCATTACCATTCTCACCCTCACCTACTCATGTTTGAAACCTAAGAGGGGATCCCTTAAATGTACCATACCTCCTCCCTCAACCATTGTTTTAATAACTTCATATAGGATTCTTGTAAATATCATCATAGTTTGGGATTTCTTTTTCATCTCCTACATATTTTTCTCCTTTAATTTTGGTTTTATATCTTTTGTCATGTTGCACATGACCATGTTGAATCCTATCTTGATTTGGGAGTTATTTTAGTTGATTCTTGGTACCTATTATTCATGAGGGTCAAATTATGGAATTTTAATGTCATTTTCATTAAAGGTGATGGATTCCACTCTCACCAAGGTTGGTTACCCGATCTCTAAGATATTAATTTGGAGACCCAAATTATGTGCTTTTTGTTGGGTTTTTATTATATCTTGTTGAAAAAATATATTATCAAATTGTTGTTATGTATCAAATAGGGTTATTCTATAATTTAAAAAGATATCCAATATTGGAAATATATGTTACTCTAATTAAACGGGATTGATAGCATGTTTTTATATTTCAATCATCTTAGCTTCTTATTTTTTTCAAATGGTTTTTATAAAGTTAAATGATAATGAAGAGTTATTTTTGGTCATTTGATTGGATCTTAACTAATTAATTACACAATGTTTTATTTCTAATGTGTTCAAAATAGTTTCTATTTATTGATATTCATTTTAAGTATGTAATATACACATATCCATGTATATTGATATATATATAGCTATAAATTTTTATATATTCTCAAAAGGTTATGAAAATATACACATTTGGAAAATGGTTGTATATATACATATATAAAGGTTGGCATGTGAGGTTGTATTAATGGTTTCATTGGAACATGAAAATTTTTATTTGAAAATTATTTTATAAATGATCTGCATTCTATTGTATATATTTAGGTCTATTTGCAACACTGAGGAATTCCATTGAAAATAAAAACCCCGAATAAGTAATTCCTATTGATTGCTGAACTTGGATTTGTATTTATTATGTGAAATGTGATTTATTCAAATTATGGGGCTTCAATTTTGTCAAAGAATGATAAATGGAAATAGTGGTTGTGCTTAAAAATATTTTTGGGGGTGAGAATGTGTATTGTATGTTTTTACTAAAAATAATATGTATTATATATGTATAATTGTATTCAAAGACTACCTTAAATTATATGTGATGGGATTCCATGAGTATTTTAGTGAGAGATAAATGTAAATATTATAAAAAAGTTTAGTATACTTATTCAACAACTAGCCTTGAGTTATATCATTCAACTACTTATGGGATGCACCCCTAAGTTGAATCGGTGAGGGTGACACAAATAGTTTTGATATGAAAAACTATCAGTATTCCTTAAATGTGTGTAGTTATTATATTTATTTTTATAGAAATATCAATATACTATTTTATAAATTTGAGTTTCTCATTATATTTTTTTACATTTATTTTCCATTACTCCATTTTATGGTACTCTTATAAAATAATTTCTAATGTGATCCAATCATACTGAAAAATCATACTTTAAATCATGTTTCATTTAATAAATGTTTTTTTAAAATGTATTATATTATTTAAAAAAAATCACTATAAAAAAAGGAAACTATTTT
This sequence comes from Viscum album, assembly GCA_963277665.1. NCBI lineage: Eukaryota > Viridiplantae > Streptophyta > Magnoliopsida > Santalales > Viscaceae > Viscum > Viscum album. The sequence continues at coordinate 571,343,679 of OY728161.1, read as the reverse complement.
TCTTAAATATAAATTTTCTACTTCTTTTGAATGAATGTGAAAACATTATTGTTATATATTTATATTTTTAGACTAGAATGACATAGTTTTCCATTTAAATGTAAAGAATAGGGAATGGTTTTCTCATGGTATCCTTTCTATGAATTTTTTAGGTCACACTTACTTTATAGTTTCCACAAATGCTTTTTTTCTTTATGTATTTTGAGCAGAAATCATTTTCCTATGGTTGGGGGTGACATGAGAGTTCATATAAAGGTATGTTTTGTATCTTTTCTGTATTAGACAACTACAGTTTAAATTTTTTATTATGTTATTATTTGTTTCCAAGATTCTATTCCTTAGATAATTCATTACCATCATGGTTAAAATTGATTGACCAGACTATTTTCCATCATAGGAGGATTATAAAGGCCACATGATACATATTATAGGCTGGATTGGGTGTCATGTTTTCGATCAACCATTGTTCATTCAAGGAAAATTTGAATCAGTTCTACATTTTAAACTATTATTTAGGGATGGTTGGTTGTTTAATGGTATTTTTATTTGAAGCTTAAGTGTCATACATGAGTATGATCTTGATGAACACCTACTTGGGGTACTCGTAAGTTACCATGGAGGTTTGGGATCACCATTTCCCCAATTTTTTATTTATTTACAATTTATTTCGAACAATGGATCTTTATTTGAGTATCATGATTTTCTTTTTGATGTTTTGTGTGTTACTCTTGAGGACTCTATGATATGAGAGATATATAGAAATGAACATGAGGTTACATAGTTACTACTAATGATCTTTAAATCTATTCATAGATCATGAATCTATGTCCATGTACTTCTATTATGACTTATACGATTACTGTATAACCTATTAAGTTGTATGGATGAACCATGAATAGTAGTAATTTTTCCGAAAGCATTAATTTTCATGTTAAATCATAATTTTTATTGGCCATATTCAATTTTTAATCAACTTAGATTTTTTCATAACTAATTGTGTGATAATTGTTTTGTGTAAGTATTTTTTTAGGATTTAGAAACTAAATTTACAAAACATGTTTTGAAAGGTCTGTTTATTTTAGAAATGGGATGGGTTATTATAATAAATTTATAGTTTTGTAAATGGGAAATTTGTCTGAGAAAAACAATTTTAGATAAAAAACTCTATATAATGATAATGAATAAAAATTAAACATTTTTGAAATGATAAATTTAATGTTATGAAGAAAAATTAATCATAAAAAGGGTTTTTTGATAAGATTTAAATTACTTCGTTTATAAATTTTTTGGTTTTTTAAATTCACAATTTTTTTTTGAATTTTTTTTAACCATTTATTAATATTTTTATATTAGTATAAATTTATTTTAAACATTATAATATATATTTAATGAATGATTTTATAGGGTTATGTGTTTTTTTGTATTCCCCAAATAATATCTTAAGAATCCTCAATATGATATATAGTGTAAATATTATACTATGTCTTTTTTGGTTGGTCCATCATAATAAAATTCATTGATTTATTTGTTATAGATATAGATCATGATGGAAAATATCAAATGAATTAGAATCATGAATTATTCTATATGTTCTAAGAATTAAACCATACTCATTTATTTTAACAGCATGAATGAGGAAATTACCCAAAATTTGTTCAATGTATTTATGATATATTAATTTGGATTAATCATCCATATAATCTAATTATAATGTTTCCCACCTTCATATAACAAATAAACAGTTTGAATTAGTGGATGTTATATATTTAGGGAAATTCAAAACAAATACAACTGGTGGGAATGTCCCATATCTTTTTTAAAACAAAAAACCATCATTGAAGATGTCATGATACCTACTAATATGGAATTACATGGTCTCTTAAATGGTGATAAATATTCATTGGATTCTTCCAAGTGTTATGATGAGATTTTATCTGATCAACAATATCTTTTTAAAGATTATTATTTGGTGGTGTGATATTCTGGATGGGGCATCAGATCAGAATTCATTTTAACAGTTAATTCATTCAACCATTACACATATGATAATGTTGTGAGGTAGGATATTCATGTAAAAGATATAATATCTTAATACCTATACATGGATAATGTGTAGCTTATACCTAGGAGTAGTGGTGGTAGTAACAATAAAGGAAAATGTAAGTATGGTGTTTCTAGACTGTCATACAATAGGTTGAAAAGGTCATTCTTTTTATTTTCAATAGAGTTAGCATGGAGTAAAATATTGGTGTTACATAAGTATAGATTTATTATTGGAATTTATCAGGCCAAATTCATGAATGTACTATCACAATTATGGTCATTTGGGTAAAATATAAATTTTATCTAGATTTTTTTCCTATAATATATATGAAGCTAGATCCACTTCATCAAAGAATATTCTAAATCATTTTTGTCAACATAGAAGGAATTCATGAAAGGTATAATGTTAATATTAATATATAATATTTTTGTTGATATAGACCATGATGGAATTTCCTTTTTATTGGAATTGAATATGATTTTTTAGATCTTTCATGAATGTGGTTGTCCCATTTTTGTGAATTTAATTTCTAGTATGTGAGGACAACTTTTACTTTATATAATTTAAGGAATGTGTCATTATAAAAATCTCATGGTAAATTGTTTCATTAGAGTTAAAATATAATACCAATTTTAATATGATATAAATTCAACAATAGTTTTACCATAATTTTATAACAATTGTAGTTTAGTGAGTACCATGTAGAGTTATGATTCCTTTTTATGAAGAATGTTTTTTGTGAATGTAATGATAAGATCTAGTATAAATCATTCAATGTTTGGTTTATGAGCCTCAATTGATACCTTTTACTATGAGGATGAGGATGAATTTGGATAATATAAAGAACATGATGTGACAATCATTAAGAATCATCCCTCTTGGGATGGGTTTGTTAGTTATGGTTCCATGGTCAACTTATCTAATCACACATTATGGTGATAAAAAGTTTCATGGTCGGGAGAATTCATCCCACATCAATATGACACTACACTTTTCATTTATTTAATATTTTTTTTAAATATTTTTCCCTCTCCACCCAGGTGGTTTCTCCATGAAATTGGATTATTTTAGGCTTTTGGATCCTGGCACGTGATTGAGGAATATAGTTTTCTATTTTATTTTTAAACTGTGTGATAACAATTTTAATTTATTAGATCCAAACATCATGTTAGGTACATATTTATCTATACTATGTGTCTCATCCATTCCTGTTACACTTTATGGATAGAGAGGGATGTATAATTTTCACATTGTTTGGACAACCCTAACACCAAACCTTATATGGTGTACATAGGATTAAAAAATATAATTTCTCATTAGTCACTTAATTTAATGAAATCATAATGGGGGATACCATTTTAATTATCATCATTTCACATGTTCTCACCCTCAACCTCTTGTGCATGAAATGAATGTGAGTCTCCCGACCATATATCACACCTCCTCCCACCGTTACTATATGGCCAATTTCTTCTCTAGTTAATGGTGTAATCATCTAAATTTTAAATTTTTTCTCTACTTCCTCATTAGTTATTTTATTTTCATTTATTTTATTTTCACCCCACATAATGAAGGAACCTATGGTAAAAAAACACCTTTTGAGAATTTTTAGTAAATTCTTGTCTCCAGATATTCATGATGGTTGTTTTGAGGCCCATTATTTTGAATATCATTTAAAGTTAGGGATTACACTTCAGTTAAGGTAGGATTCCCTATGTATAAGCCTTTAATTTGAAAAATATATTTGATTTATTTTTTTTATTGGGTGTTTTAATTATAATAGAAAATTGATGTAATGTTTGAAATTGTCTTATTTAATGATATGAATAATCTTTCCATGTTGTCTATATGTATATATATTACAAAAACATGATTCCAAGCATGTTTGGTATTTTCAAGAATAATTTTTTTATTTTTTTAAATGAATTAAATCAAGTTCACTGAGGACAAAAAAGATTTTTTGGTCTTCAAGCCAATTTATAAGTAAGGAATAATGGAATGTTTGATTTCCAAAGAGCGTCAAAATTAATTCAAATTCTCGATATCCTTTTTATATTCTACATATATTGATATAAATGTATTAATATATATATATATATAAATATATATCCTCTAATTACATATTCACACAAGGTTGTGTGAATATGTACATTGGGACATGTTGTATTTATATGTATATATATAATTGTTCTTTTGCTTTTAATGATAAATATTAGTTTTGGAAAATTATATATATTATGTGAAAATGTTTTTAGAATTAATGAATGTACCTTTCTATGAATTGAGGACCACTTGATTATTTGATGTATTCTTTTTAAATTTAAATCCCCTCTTAATTAATTCCCATTTGTTTATAGAAATATGATGTGTATTTAATTTGTTGTGTTCATAGTATGGTACATGAATGTTGAATATCTCTATGAAAGGGAATGTGTGGACACACATCAAATATACTTCGGTAGTTAGATGATGGATTGTTTGTAGTTATATTATAAGTATATTTATGTATAATGTAGATTTTTAAACTCACCTCCATTTACATGTCACTAGAATCCATGTGTAGCTAGGCCGAAGTTCTAGGTACATATGATGTACTAGTATAGTATCACACTCTGAATAGTGGCCATACTTTTGAGTACTCATTTACTAAAATTATGCCCCCCTAGTTGAACCAGTGAGAGTGATTTCATGATTTGGACTAGGGGAAATTGTTTTTATCCATCATTTATGAGTATTGATTATATTTATGTTCATAGCTTTAGCCAAAAAATTCTTATCTTACTCATAGGGTACGATGATGTATATTATACTCGTTTGATAAGATTATATGTAATGTTACACTTTTATAAAATAATTTACACAATTATATATTACTACTAATACTCTTAACTTATATTATGTTTAAATTTATAAGTGGGATATTGAATATTAATCCATTAGTACAAAAACAATTGAATAAATTGGAAATGTTTTTTTCAAGAACATCAGTTTGAGACTCGTTTTTAATGGATATGGATCCTCGTTTTTAAATATTTATATTTTATGTATATCATGATTTTTTTTCTTTTATATGTAATGAATATTGTATGGTGTTATCGTGTCATCCATACATAACATCTCTATTCTAACGCTAACAATTTCATTTTAGTTTTTTATTTTATTTTTTGATCTCTTGAGGATCAATATAAGTTCTATGATTAGTAATGAATGTTTTGATTCTTTTAATTCATGCACTACCCATGTTTAATTTATATTTTAAATCATTATTTGTTAACTATCCTGTATTAATGGTACAAATGCTACCCATCCATGTAATTATTGATTCCTGAAACTATTTTCTAGACAGGAGGATTAGGAACCCCTATCGGGCCTTATCACATGCTGGATCAGGTGCCTAGTTTATGGTCAACGTGGGTTGTCTTGTGAAAATAAATATACCTCCATTCTTGAAAATCATTATTCAATGTAATTATTCATTATATTTTGTACATTCAAATAAAACATTAAAATTGTCTTCCATAGATCAATATAATATTTTTAATTTTCAATAAAAAATCTTCATCATAACGTTTATATAAAATCTAATGTTTTGTAGTTATCCTTATGATGTCAAAAATTTATCCATCTAAAATAATAATTTAACTTACGTTGTCTTGGATGATCCATAAAAATATTAGTTTTATCCTAATGGTGAAATCATCTATCATCACAATTATCTAATTCATCCTAAAAAACAAAAAATTTATCCTTAACAAATAAAGGTTTATCATTATAGAGACTTCACCCATCCTTATAAGGATTAGGTTTATCATTATGAATAACCACATGATTATTTAAATTATTTAAAATTCTAACAAATTATCATTCCACATACAAGGAATCATATTCATGAAAGTTACAACAATAGAGTCTCACTATGCTGAGCCTTACATTCATGATCTACTCTATAGCTCCAATGTTTTATTCTAAAAATTTACCTTAGAAATATATATATTCATATGTAGTCAAGAGAAAATTATAACCTTCTCCAAATTTTTTTATACTAATAAATTTGTTTCTTAAACAATAATATTTATATCACTTCTAATCATTAAACTACTCATCTTACAAATATCTCAAATTATTACAACATATTGAGGATTCTCCAATTATATGTATATGTGTTTGAAAATACCATTTATCATTATAAATCAACACACATATCTACATAGATCATTTTTATGAATTCCACCACTTAAATATTTTTTGTTTATAAAAAATACCATTAGTTTCAGAATTCTACAATCATTATTTTTTAAAATTATATTTCATAAATCAACATCCACGTAACTCCATTTTTTTTAAAAAAATGTTTGAGGATTTATGATGAATTAATTTCTTTTTCCATCATTGCCAAAAAATTAAAAGTTTTGTATAAATTAATATTTCCAATTAAAATTTCTCATCATTTATCTCGAAATCCCATTAGGACATATCAATACACCCTTTTCAATATAATGTAAGAGTATTTTCCCCATTATATTGTAATCCTCATTTTTTATTTATTATTTATATTCCCATAAAAAACCAATTGTTGAAATATAAATTTCATTTAGATATGTCATCTATTTGAGATATAATTTATAAATAAACTTTGAGATACAAAAACATTCATATAGACGTATAAAATACATAAACATGTGAAAATAAGGAATCATCTAAAATATCTGCTTTATTAACCCATTATCTCTTCTAACACTAGATTTAGACCACATGTTTTACAAGAACCATTTTTTTCAATTCATGATCATTTGGATCTAGATACTTCCTTTTTTTATTTATTATTGAATAATACATATACCACTCCCTTATATTTATAAAAAGTAACATAATAATATAAAGAATAATTCTTATTTAATAATAAATTTCTAGATTTTTTTTATCATATCCTGAACTTTCTAATAGAAAATACATTATTATGTTAAATTTATAAATATTTTATCCTCTATTTAATACTATAGATAAATATTACTTCTTTATTCATTGTGTTTGAATTTACCCCTTTACATTGGAGTTATAAACCAATCTTCTTAGCCAATTGAGAAATGGATTTGTATATAAAAAAAAATTTTATTTAAAACCCTAAAATATACCTCTATCAATCAATAATATTAATGAAACCATATTATCTTCAAACTTTCACCTTATTCTATCAAATCATAATTTTATATCAATCAAAAACTTGTATGATTTTGTGATATGATTTATTAATAATTAACTACTTGTAGAGACCCTAGATTGACTTACATAGACATTACATTACTTTTTTGGAATACTTATTACATAACAAAAATAGACCCAGAAGGACCGTAATAGTTTAGTATCTTTGGAAACTCGTATTATAATCTTCTAATCATGGTAAAAGATCTTCAACATCTCCAATAAAGATATTCCCCTTTTGTTTTCTAACCTAATACCTTTCTTTAAATCCTGGGGAAAAGAAAGCATATAAAGGGTGAGCTCAAATGATGAGTAAGGGTAATCATGGAGAAAATAAAACAAATCATATACATTTGAACTTAAGAAAAACATGAACATAATGTTTAAACATAATAAATCTTGAGAAATGACTTAAAACATGGCAGTACGTAAGGCATAGATCATAAAGGAACAATAATCATGATAAAATAGCATGGGAATAAAAATGTCATTTTGGCAACCACTAAGAACATGTTATGATTTCCATAGTAGCCAAGGCATTGCTTCCAAGACTATCTTAGTAGACAAAGTCCCATTCTGAATCGAGTTCACTCCTCGTTCTAGTCCTGTATCACTGAACCAAATTAACATGCCATTCCAGCCATGTCTAACTCATGAGATATATATCTTACCCAATGCATTGGAGGGATATATAGGTCCCACCCATCTCATAATGAAATCATTCTTACCGGTTCCACAACATAAACATAAATCATTCATCACAACCCAATGAATAAAAATGGGTTTCATAAACATCGTCCCATCATAATATAATCCATATAAAACAAATGGATATCATTTCATCATAAGAAAAGTGAAACCATGTAATTCACAGAGATATTACACTTGAAACATACACATATGAAATAATGTCATCTTAGATGGAAAATGGGTTTGATAAAACACTTGAAAAGAATTATTGAGGAAAATATCCTTTCTTCTTAAAAATCATTTTCTTTTCACAAATGACATGCAATTTTAAAAGAAGTTTTTTTTATTGAAAATAACCATGATATATTTTCGAGTAAGCTTCATGAATATAAGGTGTTATAAAACTATAAAAATCCATTCATGACGTATATGTTAAAAAAAAGCTTCTCATATTTTTGCCGAAAAAGTCAAAAAATACATTGTATGGTAAACAAAAGAAAGATTCCTTAAATAACATGTAGTATGAGTCAAAAATGGGTAAAAGGACTTTAAACATAAATGAAACCATTTTTAGAAAACATGGACATGGATGATAAATATAACCCCAGTAAATACTTAAGAATAAACAATCTCGGATAAAAACAAGATTGGAAAAGTTATCCTTTACATTATGTCCGATATGATTCGTATGTATTCGATCCTCCTGTATAATGATTTAAATAATTTCATTTAATTATTAAAGAATCATATTCATTGTTATGATATCATATATTGTTCAATTATGACTTTATACTACCCGTTATTTTGTAAATTCCAAGTTAAAGTAGCGTTTTGGGTAAAATCGTTTCATTTATCGTACGTGTTTCGATTTGTTGTTCTTGATATTGTTAATCATATCCGGATTTACTTAATTCCAGAATTTAAAACACTATTTATATATAATATATATTAAGTATATAAATATATATGATAGATCGATAAATGGAATGAAATACACCATTCATGGAGACAGTAGGCCGTACGTATGCATCAATGCTATTTTCGTTTCCTTATTGAATGGAATTAAGTAAATGAAACATATATGTACATAAATACAGTATCATTATTATTTAATATATTTCATTATAATTTAATTTATATATACTTTATAATCATACTTTAATGGTTAATCCTAGAAAATTAATATCATCGCGTTTGTGGAGACTCTAGTCCGTACGTACGCATGAGCGGTGATATCGTATCCATAATTATTGAATAGAATTGGAGTGAATGATATAATATATCAGAATAAGTATGATGTTAAAATAACCATATATAGTTATTCTTTACATCATTATACCCATCCATGTAAGGTGGTGGTGGAAAAACTAATTACACCACGACATGGAGACGGTATTCCGTAGGTACGCACGCGCGATGATTTCATTTTTCGTAGAATGGATAGAAGGTGAAATGTGGTTGTTCCATATTTATAATAAAATATCAGTATATTAGTGATACTGATGTTATTACTTTATATATAAAAAACTAAATAATAAGAAGTTGAAGAAGAAATAAACTTGAGAGAATCGGTAGAAGAGATTACCTCTTCTTCAACGCACCTCTTGTAAGATTCTTCTTATGGAACTAGAGTTGGTATTTTGAGAAGACCATAACTTCTATGATATAACTATAAAGGTTTAGACGAGTAATTGTCATGGGTTTTCTGAGCTTCAATGCTCAAAAGTGTGTGAAGAGAAGAAGGAAGGGGTGCCCTTTATATAAGGGAGGAGAGGGGCACCTTTGGAAATACTTAAAATATTATTTTATAATAAAGTCATATTCAGTTTATAGTAGCTCTAAATTGATTTATTTCTAAGATAAAGTGGGTTTGGGTCTAAATCCACTAAACAAATAGGTTTTAGACAAGTTTAGGTTACTACTTAAACCTTATCAATTAGATTTGACTCTAAGATAAATAATTTATCTTTTTCTGTGTCTTCTTGTTTTCATACACTATATGGTTAATAAACCTACTATAATAAGCCAAAAGAATCCAAAGTTGTTCATTATTAATATATATAACCTTATCTAAGTCATTTGGCTAAACCTTAGATTTTTAGGAATATAATAACAATTAATAATATAATATTTGTTTTAAAAACTATTTTATTTGAATTTGGACACTTTGTTAATTTATTTTTTTGAAAATCATAACATAATTATTAGTTTGAGAAAGTTTAATTAAATCAATACTAACATTTAATATTATCCAATAAAATTACTATAATTCATAAAAAGTCTCAAATTACATTTATTTGGGTATTTATAACATCAATTATGTTAATATTTCATTAATAAGGTAATTAATGCATCATCATTGTGTCCTACATAACATAAATTATTTAACGTCTAAAAATTATAAAAAAATACCATTATGTATGAAATATTTTTATCTTTCGAATTAATATTTATAGTCCAATTTATCTTATGTATTTCTCTATATTAAAAATTATTTAGTTATTAAACATTTATTTTAACTATTTTAACTCTTCTTTAAATAAAATAATAATAAACGTCCTAATATAATCCAAGTGGACCTAAAGGGTAATATTTTATTCCTATGTTTGTTTTTTCTCGAATTACACTTATCCAATAGTATTAAAATATGTGTTAGGGTAATAATAATATCATTTTTACCCATAATTACCATATTTACTTTTAACCGTGGTAAATAAAAGTTAAAAGTTACTATTAAACAAAATTATTTTCATCATATTGAACCAAATTTTACTCCTTCATATTAACCATGTCTCTTGGATTTTTAAAATTCCACTTACATAAGTGGTAAAATTATTTTTTATGTAAATTTGTAAATTCTCCTAGGTGGTGGGAAAAAGACGGTGAAAAGTTCAATAAATTTTTTATATATCTCAAATTATTATAAAATGACTTCAATGAATTACATTGAACTTATATAGGTATTATGTATGAATTTTTACCTAAAATAAATTTAAATAAAATAAATAATTATTTAAATAAAAATTTGGTTTTTGAATAGTAACCCAGTGTTTTCACTATTCATCGAAAATTGAATGTATTCAGAAAAATACAAAAAATTCACCCTAGGACAATTTCGATATTCCAAATCCAAAAATGAAGTCCATTTTGAACGATAAAATTTATAAAATTTCAAAAAATGGGTATTACTATTCATAACGGCTAGTTCATAATAATATTATAATATTATCTCGTTTAGTGAAACTCGGTATTGCGTACTACACACGCTTTTGAAGAAAGTCTTGATTGTGTGTTACACAAGCTATGTCAGGGCTACGAGTAGTGAAAGCTCCGTCTGGTGTTGAATATAACATAATCAAAACATTTTTCATTTATACATTAAATAAAATCTAAACTTAATGTTGCGTAGAATAATTTCCACAAAAACGAACTTGAAATTGTCTGTAACATGAGCCATGAATAGGGTTGTGTATACTTCAAGCTAATACGGTGTTGCATATAGTACAAGCTAATATTGGTGTAGTGTATAATAATATATCTCAAAAAATCTCGGGGTGTTACATTCTAGCCCCCTTAAAATGAATTTCTCCCTCGTAATTCATTAGGGTTATAAATGGTTTTCTACATGAATGTTTCTTTCATAAAAACCCACATCGTAAAAAGGAATAATAAAACTTAATTTTAAAAACTAATTTATGAAATGTAATGGTTACCCAAATTAACTCATCACTGGGTTTCCACATAAAATAATTGGTGAAAATATAGATATGGAAGAGAAATCTAACTATCAAGTTCTGATGGAGAGAGGTAGAGAACATGGCTATAAAAAATCCAACAATTACAAATAAAAAAATTTTGTGATGATTTAAGGTACCATCTGATTCATCGGATATAAGGACACTCGGAAAACATTTTTTGTTCTCAAGATCATTTCCCTAAAGTTGAAGAATTGTTGAATTAAAATAAATACATAATTTCTTTTGGTACAATCTCACCATTGTTCATGGTATGAACAATTTCCACTTCATATATTAAAGAAATGAAGTTGAATTTGTCATTTGTAAAGCATTAGCAGATCATGCGATAGAATGATTGGTCATTCCATCAGTCTCAAAAAAATGCTTAGAAAAAGTTATTAAATATACATAAGTCCATATATAGTGAGAGTAATCATATATGGTTCCTAAAATGGACTTATATTTCATCTATCATACCACTAACTAATGTCTACAAACCAGGGACTTTTTGTAGGCCAGTGGTAGGTGATAAAAGAATGGCGCACTTTAGTTGTGAGTTTGATTCCCACAACCTTGTCCGACGTAATGGGTTGTCACCCATCCTGCAGGTTGAAATTTTTCTAAAACTATACTATTATTACATTCCATGAATAATATCAAAAATATCTAGCCTTAAACAATACTATCTGATGTCTAAATTAATCCATTCCAATCATTAGGCTTATCCAAAATACATATGTCCTATCTCATAGTATAAAGAAAAAGATTACTAGAGAGTTCATATACCAAGAATGTGAATACCATCATTTTACTCCCATTTATCATATTATATATTTTGTTGGTCACAATCCAAATATCTGAATACATTAATCATTTACTCTCTTGAAAAATTAATACCCATTGAACATTAGTGAAAACATGAATGATGTCAAATTAAACTCTTTCCACATAACAAAATCCCAAAAATTCTATATACTCAAACCATGATATCACTTTGTCCTCATACCAGTCATGATCTCATTAATACTATCAAACATCGCATTATCTCTTTATCCTTTCATTATGCACATATCATCTACCTTCTAAAAATATTTGAATAACCTTTCATGGTTACTGATACCATTCATCATATACATTCAAATACTTTAGCAAAAACAATAGTGTAACAATACTTGGGTGTTTCTTTATTCCATAGTACCATTAATTACTTATACAACATAACTCTTGATAAATATACAATCATTCCACTAACTTCTTAAACCATTGACCAAGATCCAACACTTCTTTCATCACATATATCATTTGTAGTCTCCTCATCATCAACCACATAAATACAACCCATATGACCATACTGATTCTCTTCATGAGATTTTCCCTTATGGTATTGGTTTGCATAATTCCCATACATTCCACATTTAAACCATTTAATCATTGTTTATGTTGTAGCAATACCATTATCCTTCTCCATGGTGTTAAATGAACCGTTTTCATTTCACTTACTGGAATTGTTCTCCTTCTTTTCGACACCCAAAGCATCTTCCAGTTCCTTTGAAACATTCCCCTTGATGCCTCTTCCCACATGATTTTCATGAGAGAAATTGAACTTTCTTTCCTCTATGATCATTATGAAACTTCATCTTTATCTTATTAGCTGATTCGGGAAACTTAACAAAGTTGAGATTATTGATCATATTATGAGATTGCTGATTAGGAATAATAACAATATGTGGACTTCCAGATCCAATCTGGACGTACATATAAATTACATTACTTTTTACGGAATAATTAATACATAAAAAAACAGACACAGAAGGACCGTAATAGTTTAGTTTCTTTGGAAACTTGGAATATAATCTTCTAATAATGGTGAATGATCTTCATCATCTCCCATAAGGATCTTCCCCTTTTTTTTGCTTACCTAAAACCTTTATTTAAATCCTTGAGAAAAGAAAACATATAAAGTATGAGCTCAAATGCTCAGTAAGGGTAAGAATGGAGAAAATAAAACATATCATATACAATTGAACTTAAAAAAACATGAACATAATGTTTATACAGAAAAAATCTTGAGTAATGGCATAAAACATGGAAGTATGTAAGGCATAGTTCATAAAGGAATAATAATCATGATAAACTAGAATGGAATAAAACATGTAATTGTGGACACCATTAAGCACATGTTATGATTTCCATAGTATCCAAGGCATTTCTACCAAGACCCTCTTAGTGGACAAAGTCCCATTCTGAATCGAGTTCACTCCAAGTACAAATCCTTTATCACTGAACCAGATTAACTTATAGTTCCAGCCATGTCTATGCCATGAGATATAAATCTTTACCCAATGCTTTGTAGGTAGATATAGGTCCCAACCATCTCATAATGAAATCATTCTTACTTGTTCGAGAACATAAACATAAATCATTCATCATAACCCAAAGAATAAAAATGGGTTTCATAAACATCATCCCATCATAACATAATCTATATAAAACAAATGGATATCATTTCATCATAAGAACAGTGAAACCATGTAAATCATAGAGATATTAAACTTGAAACATACACATATGAAATAATGTCATCTTAGAGAGAAAATGGTTTTGATAAAACACATGAAAATAATTATTGAGGAAAATATACTTTATTCTTAAAAATCATTTTCATTTTTCAAAATGCCATGAAATTTTAAAAGAAAAGGATTTTATTTAAAATAACCATTAAATATTGTAGAGAAATTTTCATGAAAATAAGGCATTATAAAACTGTAAAAATCCGTTCATGCCGTATAAGTTAAAAAAACATTCTTCTCATACTTTTGCCGGAAAAGATAAAAATTACCTTCTATGGTAAACAAAAGAAAGATTCCTTACATAACATGTTGTAAAAGTAAAAAATGGGTAAAAAGGACTTTAAACATAAATGAAACCATTTTTAGAAAATAGGGACATGGATAATAAATATAACCCCAGTAAATACTTATGAATAAACAATCTCGGATAAAAATGAGATTGGAAAAGTTATCCATTACCTTATGTCCGATATGCTTCGTATGTATCCAAACCTCTTGAATAATGATTTAAATATTTTCATTGAATTATTACAGATCATATTCATTATTATGATATCATATATGGTTCGTTTATGACTTTATACTTCCCATTCTTTTGTAAATTCTATGTTAAAGCAGCATTTTTGGTAAAATCGTTTCATTTATCATACATGTTTCGTTTTTTGTTCTTGATATTATTAATAATATCCTAATTTAATTAATTCCAGAATGTAAAAAATGATTTATATATAATATATATTCAGTATATAAATATATATTATAGATCGATAAATGGAATGAAATACACCATTCATGGAGACGGTAGGCCGTACGTATGCATGAACGCTGATTTCATTTCCTTATTGAATATAATTAAGTTAATGAAACATATATGTACACAAATATAGTATCATTATTATGTAATATCTTTCATTATAATTTATTATATATATACTTAATAATCATACTTGAATGGTTAATAATAGAAAATGAATCTCATCGCATTCGTGGAGACGGTAGTCCGTACGTACGCACGAGCGATGATATCGTTCCCATAATTATTGAATAGAATTGGAGGTAATGATATAATATATCAGAATTAGTATGATGTTACAATAACCATATATAGTAATTCTTTACACCATTATACCCATCCAAGTAAGGTGGTGGTGGAAAAACTAATTACACCACGGTGTGGAGACATTATTCTGTACATACACACGCGCGGTGATTTCATTTTATGTTGGATAGATAGAAGGTGAAATGGGGTGGTTCCATAATTATAATAACATATCAGTATATTATTGATACTGATGTTATTACTTTATAATAAAATAACTAAATAAGAAGGTGAAATGGGGTGGTTCCATATTAGTAGGGCACTAGAGTTGGTCTTTTGAGAAGACCAGAACCTCTATGATATAACTAGAGAGGTTGAGAAGAGGAATTGGTAGGGTTTTTCCAAGTTTCAAGGCTCAAAAGAGTGTGAAGAGAAGAGGTAATGGGTTCTCTTTTTATAAGGGAGGAGAGGGGCACCTTTGCAAAAACATAAAATATTAGTTTATAATAAAGTCATATTCGGTTTATAATAGCTCCAAAAGGATTTATTTCATGGATAAAGTGGGGATGGGTCTAAAAAATATAAACCAATAGGTTTTAGACATGTTTAGGTTTCTATTTTAACCTTGTCATTTAGATTTAACTGTAAGTTAAATAATTTATCTTTTACCGTGTCTTCTTGTTTTCTTACACTGTATAGTTAATAAACTTACTATAACAAGCCCAAAAAACCCAAAGTGGCTAATTATTAATATATATAACCTTATCTATGTAATGTTTCCAAACTATAGATTTTTAGGAATATAATAACAATTAATAATATATTATTTGTTTTAAAAACTATTTTATGTCAATTTTGACACTATTTGGTAATTGATTTTTGGGAAAATCTTAAAAACATGATTAATTCGAAAACAGATATTTAAATCAATAATAACATGTCATAGTAACCTATAAATTCAGTGTAATTAATAAAAAGTCTTAAATAACATTTATTTGGGTATTTATAACATCAATTATGTAAATATTTCATTAATAAGGTAATTACTGCATCATCATTGTGTCCTAAATAACATACATTATTTAATGTATAAAAATTATAAATAAAATACCATTATCTAGGAAATATTCTTATCTTTCTAATGAATATTTATATTCGAATTTATTTTATGAATGACCCTATATTAAAAATGTTTTAGTTATTAAACATTGATTTTAACTATTCTAACTGTTCTTTAAATAAAATAATAATAAATATCCTAATCTAATCCAAGTGGACCTAAAGAGTAATATTTTATTACTAAGGTTGTTTTTGATCGAATTACACTTATCCAATAGAATTAGAACATGTGTTAGGGTAGTAGTAATGTCATTTTTACCCTTAATTACCCAATTTACTTTTAACTGTGTTAAATAAAAGTAAAAAGTTACTATTCACCAAATTTTTTTTATCTTATTGAACCACATTTTACTCATTGATATTAATCATGCCTCTTGTATTTTATAAATTCCACTTATAGATGTGGTAAAATTATGTTTTATGTAAATTTGCAAATTCTTTTAGGGTGTGGGTAAAAGACGGTGAAAAGTTCAATAAAATTTTTATATATCTAAAATTATTATAAAATGACTCCAATGAATTAAATTGAACTTATATAGGTATTATGTATCAATTTTTACCTAAAATAAATTTTAATAAAATAAATAATTATTTAAATAAAAAGTCGGTTTTTGAATAGTAGCCTAGTGTTTTCTCTATTCATCCAAAATTGAATGTTTTCAGAAAAATACCAAAAATTCACCATAGGCTAATTTCGATATTCCGAATCCAAAAAAGAAGTCCATTTTGAAAGGTAAAATTTATAAAAATTTTAAAATTTGGGTATTACTATTCATAACGGCAAGTTCATAATAATATTATAATAATATCTCATTTAGTAAAACTCAGTATTGCGTACTACACACGCTATCGAAGAAAGTCTTGATTGCGTGTAATGCAAGCCAAGTTAGGGTTGCGTGTAGTGAAATATCTTTTTGGTGTTGCATATAACATAATCAAAACTTATTTCATTTATACATTAAAAGAAATCTATACTTATTGTTGCGTAGAATAATTTCCACAAAACGAACTTGAAATTGTGTATAACACGAGCCAAGAATAATGTTACTTATATTGCAAGCTAATACGATGTTGCGTATAGTACAAGATAATATTGTAGTAGTGTATAATAATATATCTCATAAAATCTCGGGGTGTTATATTCTAGCCCCCTTAAAATGCATTTATCCCTCGAAAATCATCGGGGTTATAAATGGATATCTACATGAAAGTTTCTTTCATAGAAACCCACATCGTAAAAAAGAATACTAAAATTTAATTTTAAAAACTAATTTATGAAATGTAACGGTTACCCAAATTAACTCATCAATGGGTTTCCACATAGAAGAACATAGGTGAATATATGTATATGTAAGATAAATCTAGCCATCATGTTCTGCTGGAGAGAGGTAGAGAACATGGCTATGAAAAATCCAACAATCACAAAGCCATAAATTTGTGATGATTTAAGGTACCATCTGATTCATCATATATAAGGACACTAGGACAAATTTTTTGGTTTTCAAGATCATTTCCCTAAAGTTGAATAATTTTTGAATTAAAAGAAATAATTTCTTGATTTTGGTACAGTGTCACCGTTGTTCGTGCCATGAACAATTTCCACTTCATCTCTAAAATAAATGAAGTTGAATTTGTCATTCGTGAAGCGTTAGAAGATCATGTGATAAAATGATAGGTCATTCCAAGTGTCTCAAACAAAAGGTTAACAAAAGTTATTAAATATACATAAGTCCATATATAGTGAGAATAATCGTATATGGTTCCTAAAATGGACTTATACATGATATATCATACCACTTACTAATGTCTACAAACCAAGGACTTCCTATAGTCCAGTGGTAGGTGATAAAGGCCTATTGCACTTTGGTTGTGGGTTCGATTCCTGCAACCTTGTCCGATGTGATGGGTTGTCACCCATCCTGCAGGTTGACCTTTTTCTAAAACTATACTGTTATAACATTCCAGGAATAATATCAAAAATTTATAGCCTTAAACAGTACTATCTGATGTCTAACTTAATCCATTCCAATATTTGGGCTTATCCAAAATACTTCTGTCCAATCACATAGTATAAAGAAAAATATTACTAGAGATTTCATATACCAAGAATGTGAATACCATCATTTATCTCCCATATATAATAAGATATATCTTGTTGGTCACATTCCAAATATCTAAATACCGTAATCATGTATTCTCTGGCAAAATGAATACCCATTGAACATTAGTGAAAAATGAACGCTGTCAAAAGATAACTCTTTACACATACAAAAATCCTAATATTTCTATATACTCAAACCATGATATCACTTTGTCCTTATACTAGTCATGAGCTCATTAATACTATCAAACATCTCATTATCTCCTTATCCTTTCATTATGCACATATCTTCTACCTTCCAAAAATATTTGAATAACCTTTCATGGTTACTGATACCATTCAACATATACTTTCAAATACTTTAGGAAAAACAATAGTGTAATAATATTTAGATGTTTCATTATTCTATAGTACCATTAAATTACCTATACAACATAACTCTTGATAAACATACAATCTTTCCACTAAATTTTTAAACCATTGACCAAACTTCAACACTTCTTTCATCTCATATATTATTTATAGTCTCCTCATCATCATCCACATAAATACTACCCATATGACGATGCTGATTCTCTTCATGAGATTTTCCCTTAGGGTATGGGTTTGCATAATTCCCATACATTCCACATTTAAAAAATTTAATCATTGTTGATGTCGTAGAAATACCATTATCCTTCTCTATGGTGTTAACATGACCTTTTCCTTTGCACATACTAGATTTTTATCCTTCTATTCTGCACCCAATGCATCTTCCAGTTCCTTTGAAACATTATCCTTGATTCCTCTTCCCACATGATTTACATGAGAGAAATTTAACTTTCTTTCCTCTATGATCATCATGAAACTCTATCTTTCTCTTAATAGCTGAGTCCAGAAACTTACCAAAGTTGAGATTGTTGATCATATTATGAGATTTCTAATTAGTTATAATAATGATATGTGGAATTCCAGATCCAATTTCATTTGGTTTCTTATGAAGAATATCATTCCATTGTCCATCGTATCCTCCATTATTGTGAATCTTCTAGTTTCCATCCATTTTTTAAAACCCAAAAAGAATGGGTTGAGAGGAAAAAATCATAATCAAGGGGGAGTAAAATTAATATCTAACATCTTAGGTTAAATTCTAAGATCGTTACAATAATTTCAGGACTATAACCAAAACGTATACTTATCCATATAGACATCCTTAGACACACCTTAGAAATATCTCAAATGATTTCACTAAAGTTTTCACATCCTAGATTCCAAAGGCCAACTAAACCTGTCCTCTGATACCAACTATAGAGACCCAATCTTGACATACATAGACATTACATTAATTTTTGTGGAATACATAATACATAACAAAAATAGACATAGAAGGACTGTAATAGTTTAATGTCTTTGGAAACTTGGAATATAATATTCTAATGGTGGTGAAAGATCTTCAACATCTCCCATAATGATCTTCCCCTTTTGTCTTCTCACCTAAAACCTATCTTTAAATACTAGGGAAAAGAAAACATATAAAAGGTGAGCTCAAATGCTTAGTAAGGGTAAGCATGGGGAAAATAAAATAAATCATATACATTTGAACTTAAAAAAACATGAACATAATGTTTAAACATAAAAATTCTTCAGAAATGACATAAATCACGGTAGTACGTAAGGCATAGATCATAAAGGACCAATAATCCTGATAAACTAGCATGAGAATAAAACATGTAATTGTGGTAACCATTAAGCACATGTTATGATTTCTATAGTAGCCAAGGCATTGCTACCAAAACCATATTAGTGGAAAAAGTCCCATTCTGAATCGAGTTCACTCCACCTTCCAATCATGTATCACTGAACCGAATTAACTTTACATTCCATCCATGTCTATATAATGAGATATAAATCTTTACCCAATGCATTGGAGGGAGATATAGGTCCCACCCATCTCATAATGAAATCATTCTTACTTGTGCCACAACATAAACATAAATCATTCATCATAACCCAAAGAATAAAAATCGGTTTCATAAACATCATCCCATCATAACATAATCCATATAAAACAAACGGATATAATTTCATCATAAGAAAAGTAAAACCATATAAATCATAGAGAAATTACACTTGAAACATATAAATATGAAATAATGTCATCTTAGATGGAAAATTGTTTTGATAAAACACTTGAAAATAATTCTTGAGGAAAATATCCTTTCTTCTTAAAATTTATTTTCTTTTCACAAAATTCCAAAAAAAATTAATAGAAAAGTATTTTATTGAAAATAACCATGAAATATTGTAGAGTATGATTCATGAAAATAAGGTGTTATAAAACCGTAAAAATCCATTAATGCCTTATAAGTTAAAATATATTCTTCTCGTACTTTTGCTGGAAAAGTCAAAAAGTACCTTGTATGGTAATCAAAGGAAAGATTACTTATATAACATGTAGTAAAATTAAAAAATGGGTAAAAACGTGATTAAACATACATGTAACCATTTTTAGAAAACATGGACATGGATTGTAAATATAACCCCAGTAAATAATTATGAATAAACAATCTCGGATAAAACCGAGATTGGAAAACATATCCCTTACCTTATGTCCGATATGCTTCGTATGTATACGAAACTCCCATATAATGATTTAAATAATGTAATTGAATTATTACCGAATCATATTCATTGTTATGATATCATATATGGTTCATTTATGAATTTATACTACCCGTTCTTTTGAAAATTCCATGTTAAAGAAGCATTTTGGATAAAATCGTTTCATTTATCGTACATGTTTCGATATTTTGTTCGTGATATTATTACTCATATCATGATTTACTTAATTGTAGAATTTATAAAATGATTTATATATAATATATATTTATTATATAAATATATATGATAGATCGATAAATGGAATGAAATACAACGTTCATGGAGATGGTAGGCCCTACATAGGCATGAACGCTGTTTTTGTTTCCTTATTGAATATAATTAAGTAAATGAAACATATATGTAAATAAATCCAGTATCATTTTTAGGTAATATATTTCATGATTATTTATTATATATATACATTATAATCATACTTGAATGGTTAATCATGGAAAATGAATCTCATCACTTTCGTGGAGAGGGTAGTCCATATGTACGCACGAGCGATGATATCATTCCAATAATTCTTGAATAGAATTGTAGCGAATGATATAATATATCAGAATCTATATGATTTTTAAATAACCATATATAGTTATTATTTACACCACTATACCCATATATGTAAGGTGGTTGTGGAAAAACTAATTACACCATGGCGTGGAGACGACATTCCGTCCGAACGCACGCGTGGTGATTTCATTTTCTATAGGATGTAAAGAAGGTGAAATAGGGTTGTTCCATATTTATAATAACATATAAGTATATTAGTGATATTGTCATTATTAGTTTATAATGAAACAACTCACGAAAAAGAAGTTGAAGAAGAAATAAACTTGAGTGAATCGGTAGAAGAGATTACCTCTTCTTTGACGCACCTCTTTTAAGCTTCTTCTTA
Organism: Viscum album; assembly: GCA_963277665.1. Lineage (NCBI taxonomy): Eukaryota > Viridiplantae > Streptophyta > Magnoliopsida > Santalales > Viscaceae > Viscum > Viscum album. Next base: position 571,321,642 of record OY728161.1, on the reverse strand, counting down.
GGGCACAAGAGTTGGTCTTTTGAGAAGACCAGAACCTCTATTATATAACTAGAGAAGTTGATAAGAGTAATTTTTAGGGGTTGGACGAGTTTCAAGGGTCAAAAGGGTGTGAAGAGAAGAGGGAATTGGTTCCCTTTTTATAAGGGAGGAGAGGGGCACCTTTGAAAAAACGTAAAATATTATTTAATAATAAATTCATATTCGGTTTATAATAGCTCCAAATTAATTTATTTAGAAGATAAAGTGGGGATGGGTCGAAATAGTCTAAACCAGTAGGCTTTAGACATGTCTAGGTTAATATTTTAACCTTATCATTTAAATTTAACTCTATGTTAAATAATTTAACTTTTACCATGTCTTCTTGTTTTCTTACACTATATGGTTAATAAACATACTATAACAATCCAAAAGAACCCAAAGTGGTTCATTATTAATATATATAACCCTATCTAAGTAATTTTGCCGAACCATAGATTTTTTGGAATATAATAACAATTAATAATATAATATTTGTTTTAAAATCTATTTTATGTAAATTTTGACACTATTTGGTAATTGATTTTTGTGAAAATCATAACAGAATTATTAGTTCGAAAATAGTCAATTAAATAAATAATAAAATGTCATATTAACCTATTAAATTAGTTTAATTTATAAAAAGTCTAAAATTACATTTATTCAGATATTTATAACATTAATTATGTTAATATTTCATTAAAAAGGTAATTAGTGTGTCATCATTGTGTCCAAAATAACAAAACTTATTTAATGTCCAAAATTTTTAAATAAAATACCATTATGTAGGAAATCATATTATATTTCTAATGAATATTTATAGTCGAATTTATCTTATGTATTACCCTATATTAAAAATGTTTTACTTATTAAACTTTGATTTTAACTATTTTAACTCTTCATTAAATAAAATAATAATAAATGCCCTAATCTAATCCAAGTGATCCAAAAGGGTATTATATTATTCCTATGGTTTTTTTGTCGAATTAAACTTTTCCAATAGAATTAAGAATGTGTTAGGGTAATAATAATATCATTTTAACCTTAATTACCCTATTTACTTCTAACTCTGATAATAAAAGTAAAAAGTTACTATTCACCAAAAATTATTTTTATCTTATTGAACCACATTTTACTCCTTGATATTAATCATGCCTCTTAGATTTTTGAAATTCCACACACAGATTTTGTAAAATTTTGTTTTATGTAAATTTTCAAATTCTTTTAGGGTGTGGGTAAAAGACGGTGAAAAGTTCAGTAATATTTTTATATATCTAAAATTACTATAAAATGACTCAAATGAATTACATTGAACTTATATAGGTATTATGTATCAATTTTGACCTAAAATAAATTTTAATAATATAAATAATTATTTAAATAAAAATTCGGTTTTTAAATAGTAACCTAGTGTTTCACTATTCATCCAAAATTGAATGTTTTCAGAAAAATACCAAAAATTCACCCTAGGAAAATTTCAATATTATGAATCCAAAAATGAAGTCCATCTTAAAATATAAAATTTAAAAAAATTTTAAAATGTGGGTATTACTATTCATAATGGCTAGTTCATAATAATATTATAATAATATCTCGTTTAGTGAAACTCGGTATTGCGTACTACACACGCTATTGAAGAAAGTCTTGATTGCGTGTAATGCAAGCCATGTTAGGGCTGCGTATAGTGAAAGCTCCGTTTGGTGTCGCGTATAACATAATCAAAACTTATATCATTTATATATTAAATGAAATATACACTTAATGTTGCATAGAATAATTTCCACAAAACGAACTTGAAATTGTGTGTAACACGAGCCAAGAATAGTGTTGCGTATATTGCAAGCTAATACGGTGTTGCATATAGTACAATCTAATCTTTGGGTAATGTATAATAATATATCTCATAAAATCTCGGGGTGTTACACTACTGATAGCAAAGGAGCTATAGTTCATTCATTCTCCATTATGGGTATTTTCATCTCATAAACGTTTAATATAAATCATGTATCCTTCAAAAACTACGTATGAATTAAAAACACATTTTTGTTAAACTATTTTTTAATTTTGGGGAACTACTTGTTTCAAATATATCTTCCTATTGACAACAATCTAAATTTCTAAAATAAGAAAATTTAACAAAGTCTATTATATGAAACATCAAGCACGTAATAGAATATAGTATCAAAAAATATTACAATATAACAGATATATTTTAAAAAATAAATCTATGAAATATCATTAAATTCATGTAATACTGATTAATATTGTGTTACACATTATAACGGCATTGTTAAGGATTTTTCCTCACATGCAAGGATGATTTTTACCGAGAAAAAATATAAAATTAAAATCTTATTATAAGATATAAACAAGTCATAAATTTTTTTTTTGAAATTTATTATGTATATTATGAAAATATATTTTTTATAAAAATATAATATTAATTCCTAGGTTAGAAACTAATTAGATATGGTAATAAGAACCAATTGATTATAAATAGAATATTTTTGAGGAAAACTATTTTTATGCACACAAAGATGTTTTCAACTATTATATTAAACAAATTAATGTTATTGAGATATATTAACAATATATATATATATATATATATATATTATATTCAATATATTAATAATTATATATTTCTAAAATATTTGATAATCATAAGAATAGAATAAATCCATCATTTCACATTAATTTCAATATTTTTATAAATGCAATTTTACATCCTTTTAATTGAAAATTGATTTAAATTTAAATTTTGAGAACATATATAAATATTATATGTCAAAGTAAACTGATATTTGTAATATAAACATAAAAAATTGGTTTGTTTTGGGTTTTAATATTGTTTTGAAATATTTAATTTTTTATATGAGTACTGAAAAATACATAATTTTAATTAAATACTAATTTTTTTAATATTTTTATATGGATAAATAATATTTTAAATTTGTAATGATGTTAAATTAATTAAAAAATAGAACAATAAATCATTTTAGGTCATTGGAATCAATATATTACCAATGATGGATACGAACACATCTCAACATTTTGAACATTTTTACATTGAATACGTGCATTGTCGTCCCATTTGAAATATTAAATTTAAATTATTTTTCCCTGTATTTTGATTGGGATTTGTAAAAATGGAATAACTTTTTGTGATCATAATAATTTTTATTTTATAATTTGTCATCATATTCTTTGGCCAAAATTCTTTAGGAAGGTAATTAAAATTATTTACAATGATTACGGTGATATTAGATAAGTAAGGGACTAAACCTTAGACATAAGAGAAAAAATGACCGAGAAACTTCTAAAAAATAAATTATATGGCCATATAAAAAAAAATACATCCTCTGAAATAATTTGGAAAAAAATTTGATACAGTTGAAATGCTAATTTTTTTTGGAATTCCCTTTCCAAATTACTCTCAAGAGTTTCATTCCTCCTCCACTATAAAAAGGCACAAACCCTTCCCACATCATCATAGCTCGCAAGAAAAAAATGAATCCGGAATGATCATCCATAATATCTCATAAAAATAATTCACCTATTACTGTAATCCAATAAATCAAAAAATCCCATCTATGGAAGAATTTTGGTGAAAACTGGAAGGAGTTACCTGAAGAAGAGGTAACATCCGTCCTCAAGATGTTCAATTTTATTTTATTTCTCCAACCCGTTTCAAATTCTTATTACATGATTATTTAATATCACTTTTATACTAAATAAAATGATATTTTTTACCCTAATTTCTCTTCCAATATTTACTCGAATATCCATCTAATTGTTAGTGAACTTACAATTTGTGTAAGGTGAACCATCGTCTTGCAAAATGATGATTGTTCATTTTTCCATTACAAACATTCCGAGATGATAATTACAATAGAAAAAATATTTATATATAATATATATGATATTTATTATTTCACTATTATTCATTAATTCGTTTATAACACATAGTTTTATGCTTTAAATTTTGTGGAAATATTATAGTATTGTTTGTAGAAGAGTGGATTATCGCCTACATAAAAAAATGTTATTCGTTCACTGTAATCATTCAACATATTAACGATGAATTTAAAAAAATATGTGACTTATATGACACTAAATTGACGCAATAATTTTAATATTAATAATTGTTATTTACTTTTCAATTTTTTAATACGTCAATGAAATGGAAGTCGTGTTCATGCATACGTACGCAATACCATCTCGATAAGTGATACATCACATTTATTATTTGAAATCATTATTTAATATTATAATAATATATATGTGAATAATTTATATGATAATTAATTCATTATTTACACTATTGAGATAATTAAATCATGATCGATGTAGGAATAATGATATAACATGTCAACATATAATTGAAAAACTAGCGTGTTACCTCCCGAAACCGTGAAAATAATGAACGATTATAAACAAATGGGTACTAATTTGTTAAAATATGTTAAAATATGATATTATAAATATGATTATTTCTATGATAATAGTTAGTTATACTATTAAAAACCATATAAAACAAGGTTAAAAGAAGCTCACTAAAAAGGATACACAAAGTAAGGGATTATTTTTGCACATTTTGTTCTGTGAGGCATATTTTATTATCGTGTAACTAATTTCGTATATATTTTGTAAATAAAACCACATGGGAATGTAATGTTAGGATTAATTTTATATTTACGGTATTTTGATTATAAATTTTAATTATTATATTTTATGGTGTTTTAACATAAAATTATACTGTTGTATGCAATTTCATAACCTGATTCATTTTTATTAGATAATTTTCATTAACAATATAATATTAAGGGTGTAATGTCATTTTAGTGTACCTTATTGTATTTAAAAATACAATATTTATTTTTTGATTTGGTACACATAATATACTGATTGATTTATTCTCAATTTGTTTTTATAATATTTTCAAGGATTTACCCAAAAAACACATTTTGTTTGGAATTGTTTACACTAGAATTTACATCAGTAGTAATTATTCGATAATTATCTAATAATCCCTTTAAATGTATTATCCTATTATTATTATTTACCTTTATTAAAATATATAACAAATTTACCACCATTTTTTAGATAAAATATTTTATAAAATATTATTTAGAAAATTGATCATCATTTCTCTCTTTTGTTGGAGATCCTCTAATCTTCTAAAAATCAGTTTTCTAAAATGGTTATCAAATATATTTATATACTTTTTCAAATGATTCTGTAAAGAAAATTTTACTATTTTTTATTTTTCAAATATTTGTAAACAAATCTTAATATCTCATTCATAAAAAGGAACTTTTTTATCCTTTATCCATGTAAAATTAATGTTTTTACCTCATATTTCACGTAAAAATTTGTTTTTCATCATTTTTTGAATCATAATTTGAAATTTTAAAAGGTTGATTATTAATCTAAATGCACTTAAAATTGATTTTTAAGGAAAATTATATTCATATTTTTTCAAAATCAGTATAATATTTTCATTAAGAATGTTTTTAAAAGTAATTTATATAATATTTCTATTCATTAATGAAAAAACAATTATTTTTACTCAACATAAGATATTTTTAGTTGATATTATCTATATTGTTCCACTAGATGATATTTATATCTATCTTATTAATTCTCTTTTTTAGTCCCCTTGAAATATTAAAATTATTATGTTTATTGATTATTGAATTTCCCAAAATCATCTATATTTTTTTCTTGTATATATTTATTTTGTAAATTAAAAACATTTTGACATGAAATATTTACATTAAAATTTATTTGAATTACTTGGAATGTATTGATAAATCCATTTCTATTACTAAATACATATTTTTTATAAGGAGAATTATTTATAAATTATATAGATATTTTTATATTTGAATAATGATTTAGATAGGTTTGACAAGAGTGGGCCCCGATAATAGATATCCACCCTATGCATCAGTTATAGTGAAACTCTCTTTTCAAACATTAATAATACATAAATTTTATATAATAATTCATCATTATTCAAATAGATAGCCAAAGACCATAAATTTTCTAGAGACTTTGGAGATTTATAATCATATAAATTGCTACATATGTGAGCAACGTTATATTACACTATGTTATTATTGAAGAGAAACCCTCTTAGACACATCAAACATAATAAATATCTTCAAAACCTCAGGAAAGAAACATTAAATGGGTGAGACCAAATTAAAATTAATGGTAAACAAGGGGGAAACGAATGAAAAAACATGAAAATAGGGGTACGAGAACATGTTCATAGAAATATAAGATCATTACCTAGATATCCATATAATTATCGGAATCATGGTGTACATATTGGAAGTTAATAATAAATGAATCAAAAATGAAATATGGATCATAATCCATCAAAAAATAACATATAAATAATCATGGAAATGAGGAAAACACATTAACATATAATAATATTTCCATAGTAACTAAGGCATTAGTTAAAAGGCCATACTATTGAAACATTTCATTTACCAATCTGTGTAAACCCCTTCTCTTGTGTTGTATTAATGAACTGAGTGAAACCTCGTTCTGTGCCTTTATTATTGAATTTAGTAATCACACATTAGATTTTTATATTAGTAAACTGAGTAAACACCCATTTTATCATTGTTTATATAATGAGATATAAATCATTACCTAATGTATTTGAGATAGATATAGGTATAACCCATCTCAGAATGTAATCATTCATAAATGTTCCACAACTTCATTAAAATCCATATTATAACCCATTAAATGAAATAGATATTATAAACATGTAATAATATCATAAACTTTTAAAATATTCTTCTTTCATAATCATTTCGTCATAAACAAAAACCATGAAAAGAAGTGGGTTTCAAAATAATATAACCTGTAATGGATAATTAGGTTTTATAAACATCCTCTCATTGAAAAATAATCCATTTACAGAATGAATATGAATTGAAAAATTGAATAATCTCCCAATAGAGTCATGAGTAACACAAATGGATATTATCATAGAAGGGAAATAAATTTAAATTATCCTTTAAATGAGTTTATTTAGAAAAAATTCCATTGTTCTTTGAAAAATTACATTTATAAGATAAAAACTTTTGAAAACCTTTTCCTTTGAAAATTATTTCTTACAACATATAAAAGAATTAGTGAAATCAGTGAAATTTTCTGTTTTTTTTCATTTCATATTTTATACAAGGATATTGAAAAATAATATTTCAAAACATATTCAAAATAATTGTTTTTTAATACTATAGGTTTCTGACCAAAGAGAGAGATTGTTATATTTTACATAAAAATATATACATTATGTAATAAAGAGTGGAAAATTTTTATAACATATGTTGATATATTTAGTAAATAGTCTAGATGTAAAATCATGATTTTTTTAGAGATAGATAATTTGATTTCATCAAAGGAAGACTAAAAAAAAATCTTGAAAAGAGTTAATATTCTTTCTATAATATATTATAATGTGGTAACATGTGATCATAAAATCAATATAATAAAATGAAATTAAAATATGATTATAATATAATGAAAAGAAGTATATTCATTATAAGAGGTAAAATATAAATATATTCACCTTGAAAAAATAGTTTAGGTGTATAATAAAACATGATTCTCATTTAATGAAAATTGAGACAAAACAATTTTTCCAATCTGGTATCTTTTTAATAGTAAACCCCATGAAAGATAGATCATAAAATGGATTTTTTAATTCCCATAAATGTAGTATATGTTACATATAATACAAAAATAGTTAGATTATACACAAACAAATAGTGGTTTACATATCATATATCTCATGTAAATAAAATTCTAGATTAAATCCCCTTTCATTGTGTCTTGACTCTCATCGTACTCGATCAAACAATCTAATAATTGGGTAACACCTTTTGGATAATGCCTAATGGATTCATTGATATTCATTATTACCAGGGGAAGGATTATAGGATGAATGGAAGGATTTGGGGGGAATATTTTCGTATAGAATGGGATAGGTAATGGGCTTGAGAGGTGTGAGGGTGTCATTAGAGAGAGGTCCTTTTTACAGTGGAGGAGTAGTGTCACTATTGTTAATATTGGAAGAGATAATTTATATCATGATTTATAGAATTCAAGAGGATACAATAATGGAACAGGGTTGAGAAAATTGGTTATATTGTTGAAATATGGATAGATAATAGCTACGTGACAAGTGTCTAGGACATATTGGGTCTTAAATTTTTGTCATCATACTTCATAAACCTAGTGTTTCTGTTAACCAATGTCATTAATTTTAAAATTTATCACCAATATTTTTTTTTCAAAAAACAATATTTATATATTATAGATTATAAAATATGATTACTCTTAATAAGGAATAAATTTTTATAAATTATAATCAATGAACTAGAATAAATTAATTTAAAATTACCCCCAAAGCCATCTCAATAATGTGGGTTTTTAAAGTAAAAGTGGTCAAATGCTTCCATTGTTTTTGTATGAAATTTCAATGAAAAATTGGCTACAATAAAAAAATTGGATTAATAATAAAAAATAAAATAAAATTTAACTTTTATTTAAAATTATAATATATTTTACCATTATAAATAAATTAAATTAAAAATAAGTATTTTTCACTATTCATACAAAAATGATGTTTCTCAAAAAAATTCCAAAAATTCACCCGATGATAATTTAGTCATTATAAATTATTAATTGTATTTAATTTTATAAAATTAAATTTTTATTTTTATTTAAAGTTAAAATTATATTTTTCACTACAGTTTAATATAATTTTTTTCACATAAATACATTAAATGAGGTTCATTCGAGAAACATACCACAAATCTTTTAATTCGTTATCAATGCGACTTATTTATGTATTTAATTTATAGAAATTATTTGAAAAGTATATACTATAATTAATGTATCAATTTTTAATGGATAGTTTATAATTATGTCATTTGAATAATTATATTAATAAATGTTGCTTCGTAGAAAATCAGTGATGCGTGTAATCTAAACCAAGTCAGTGTTGTGTGTAATTTGAGACAGTTAGGTTCGATGTGAAACTAATTATTTTCTTATTTCATAGAAATATATAACTAAAATGTAAATTTATTAAAAAAAATGTTCAATAAAAACTCACGGTGTTATACTCTACCCACCTGAAAAATAATTTTTCCCTTGTAATTTGTCACTAGGTTAAAAAAAATAAGGATTCTTGTGTTCCAAAATATCCTAATGTTCTTTCATATATTTCTCCAACTAGTTATTTCTCTATGAAACATTATTAGTTGAGGGACCTTGTTTCATCAAACATTCTTTTAGCAGTCCATAACTTCTCTAGGTTTCTCCTTGCAAGATAGATCTTTCTCCAGCAGTACAAACATCATGTTTAGTTAAAGTTAAGGGTTATGTGTATACTTCTTGAGGAAATATACATTGATCAAATCTTGGACATGAGAGTGGTTTGGAATAAATATTATGTGATAGGCTATCGTCTGATACGATCTATATTCTCAAAGTGGCTGATATACTTGTGTCTTATTTTCCATTTCTTCCAATATTTCATTACCTTATTTTAGGGTGATATTCTTAGAAATTCAGTTTTCACCATAATAAAATTATAGATAATGCCGATGCTTATCAACATAAATTTTCTATCAAAATTGAGATGTCTTGATATGTTGCTGAATAGTGATAACATTCATTTTCATTTCTTTTGGGATCTAAATTCCAAATAACTACTTTTCTCAATCCTACTCCCAAACCATTGGAGTTCTAAATCTTTACCCATAGAGGGCTTCATACAGTTCCATCTAAATAATTGATTGAAATATATTGTTTTCAGAAAAATCAACTTGAGGATGTTGTTGATCACGACCACCTTTGAAATCCAAAGAACTCTATTTCTACATATACACTAGGGTTTTAATTGTTCTATCAGGATGCCAATCTCTCTATGGAGCATTTTTTTGTGCTAATAAATTTTTTTGAAGCAAGTACTTTTAATGGAATTTCAAAAATAGATCTCTATTTTATTCAATTGAATGTCGTACTACATAAAACCTTACATCTTCATTGATTTATATTCAAGAGAGATGGTCTAGAGAGAAACCTTCTATATTATAAATGATGTGTATCGAAATAGTAAGGATATCAACTGACAGCAATATATAATTCAATACATTATAGGGTTTGGGTAGTACAATGAAAAAATACATAGTGATGTTCCCCCATATCTATTTTAGTATGGGTAATGGACACAAAATTCCTTTAGATATTTTTTTATCAACCTTAACATGATGGCATACCAAACTCATAGATACAAACTCCACGATATCTCTCTTCATTCCATCCCAATATAAGTATTATTTAAAACCCCTATACATCTTCATACTTCCATGATGAATAGATAACGAATAACTATGAGCTTCGTCTATAATCTCCTTCAAATTTGGTATGGTAAGATCTCATACAAGGTTCATAAAACTTATCATAACATTCTGGGCTTATCTAAACTCATGAAAATTTCTATAGTTCTTTTTCAGATCTACATCTTCTTTTCTTACCTCATTAATATTCCCTTGTATATAGGGTCTAACATTCATTTGGGAAACCTATTTTTTCTATCAACCTTTGGATTTCAAGATTGAACCTTTGAAAATCAAGAAATATTTGATCTTTATTTTATCCTCAATATGAAAAAACATGCAAGATCCTTACAAGTCATATTATTAACCACATTGTTTTCTTTCCCTAGGTGGTAATGAATTGGGTAGTCATAATCCTATAACAACTAGAATAATATTCTCTAGAACATGTTCAACTCCTTTTGTGTGAATATATATTTAAAAAATTAATGAGCACTATATATTTCACAGTTTTCTCCATATAGATAATTTATTTATATCATTAATGAAAAATAGCCACTACAAACCCCAAATAATTAGTTCAGTAATGTTTCTCAATAATCATAAGCTTCCATGTGAAATAGTCTATAACTAAGATATTTTTCAAAAGAAAACTTTTCAATTTTTTATATAATGCATAACTATAGAATTAAAAACCTTGGAAACTATAGGGTAATGAAATAATAGGTGCACTGAACAATATTTTCTTAAGTTCCATGAAATGTAACACATATTCATCAATATAGTGGAAAATAACACCCATCTATGTTTACATAGTCAGTGGATTGGATATTAGTGACAAATTTTCCACAGTCCATCATTAATATGTTTCTAAACCAAGAATTCCACAAAACACCATCCACATTGTTTGTCTAATACATCTTTCAAGAACCTCTATCTTTGATGGATCTACTACTATAACATCTATTCATATTATGTGATGAAAAAACTAATCCATTTGTAGAAAAAATCCACACATTGTATATTTTTAATATAACATCTCATTCCTTGGGGTCCTTAGTTTAATTATCTTTTGATCTTCATGATCCACCTTTCTCTTTGAATTAATATGAATCTCATCTACAAAGACTATGATAAATGGGTCGAGGTAATATCCAAAGTCTCTATTCCTTAAATATATGAATATAACATGGGAATTAGTGAGGGAAAATTAATTGATATATATTTATATCATCCATAAATTTTTTCAAATGTCTTCATGGGTACATCATTCCTCATGATCCTCGATTGCTGATATTCATAGTTATGGTCAATCATAAAAAATTATTAATCTCTTTGAAATTGGTCAAACAGGTTGTGATCTTGTTCAACTACTAATAATCAATGTAGAGTCACATTGATACATAATTAATTTTCATAATCATAATATTCTCACCCCATAGTGACACAATATTCTAAATGATTCTATTATCAATGTTTTAATTTGGTTTATTCTTCAATTCCTTCAACTCAATCGTGTCCATTATATATGGAGTCTTTGAAATTTTTGTGGGACTAGGTATGTGTTCTATTTAGAACAACGCTCCACATATTGGTGTAAAGATATAAATGTCATCCTGAAATAAATCCAAAATAAATCTAAAAATATAAATATCATTAATGTTCATCTTCTCGTAAACCATTTGAGAAAAAACCCCTTTTGAATTGAAATTAAGTCTCATACACTAAAATGTAATATCTACAATATGTTCATACAAGACATCAAATTTTTTGATGATTACAAGAGGAATTGAAATATATAATATAAATTCACTTCATATACAATTTATGTGGGATTTATGTGGTGAAAACTAATCCACGCCTAAGGTTACATATAATTCATCAAAAAGAATAATGACATGATTTGAAGGATGTATATTCACACAAAGATCAACTAGAGATGAATTATAGTCATGTGATTAAATCATTATAAAATTTTCAGTTTTCACTAATAATTCCATATGTAATTGTTTTGGAGGAATCCTAACATGCTTTTAATATTCATTAGATATGAATAAGTGGGTATATCTAAAATAAAATATGACATTAGAAGTTCTAGGAATTATTGGATGTATACATATGATTACATTGTTATCACACCCCTGCATAAAAATAATGATTTCATGAGATTTACCGTTGTTCATAATTTGATGATGTTGTAGACAATGATCATCATCACTGGAGGATGGATTTGGGAAGCGGTTAGCATATGTCAAATTCTCCATAAACTTTTATCAATGAACCATGGATGATGAATTTTCTATTTCTTTTTTTCTTTTGGAATTTTGAGCTAAATTTTTATATTTTATGTGATAATAATCTACCTACTTACCTTCCATAAAATACATATAAAATTTAATAAATTCTAGAATAAAATTGAAACCTTTTCTCATCCAACACATTGAGTAAAATGGAAATATCATCTTCTTTTCTCTATGGTTTTCAGTGTTTCCATTAAACATCATCTTCCGCATCCTGTCAAAACCAAGAGATTTATATTTCACTTCCAAATCCTTTTTATCCTTGATATTAGAACACAAAATCTCAGGATATCTACAATATTCACATATATCTAATGACCTTTTGAGACTTTTATTTTATATTACTATAATCATATCAACATTACATCTAGTTTGGATGGTAATTCTTGAATCATACCTCAAAATCCTCATGAAATTATCCATATTGGTACCAACAGACTCATCATCCACTTTCATCAACTCAAGGAACTCTTTCTCAATATATATATATAAAATTAGTGGAATATAATTATTGATAACTATATTAATTAAGTAATCCTGATCCATGGATTCAATATCAAATTTTTTCCTCTTATTCTTCATTAGAGTCCACCATTAGTCTTCTTCTGCTTCTAAATGATATATAGTATGGATGAAATTCTGATGCTCTGAACATTTAATTACAGAGAATATTTTTCAGTAGTAGTATTTCATTTCCTAAAAACTTGTGGATCAGAAAACTCTTCAAATGATTGTGGATGTAGCCTCATTAATGGCTCAATATAATTGAATTCCCTCATTTTCTCATTTGGTAGTCCACCATGATTAATTTCTTAAGGATGTTTTTTGAGCATAAAAAAACGTTTTTTCATTCCTTATTATATAGAATATAGAATTTCAAGAGGTAAATAGTTTAATTGTCTGTATAAATCACCAATAACACAGTTCCTTCAAGATCCATCTATTATCTAAATCCAAATGAATAGAGTAATAAATATTTTTCATAATGAAGAACCACAAAATCAAAAAAATATCATATTGGATGTATCTATTTCGAAACCTCCCTTAATAAATGGACTATTAGGTTTATCATATGTTATTCTTAATTAAGTAATATTTTAATCCTTTATAATTGTTCATGAAATGTTTTTGAATTTCAAAAGCATACCCCAGGTGTGTCAAACTAGGTGTGCAAAAAATCGTGTTTTTGTCTACCAAATTTCACCCAATCAGACCTATACCATCTTATTTGATTTGTTAGCCTTAGGTAAATTTATACCAGAGCCAAATCAACTTTTACTATCTAGACATGAATGTATTTCTAGGAAGTGAATCAATCTATCACTTCCAAAAATTATTGGACATTTTATTATACATTACTTTATACTTTTATTTATCCGTAGACATTTCCTTAGGAATCCCACTATATTTTTCTAATCATATATTCCAATGGATAACGAAAACTTTTTTTTGATACCAAAAATTGCAACTGTCACTTTCCAATCATTAAAATTATATAACATTTTTAGAATACATAATCATTATAAAAATGTATGTCGAATGGATATAATGGGTCATGTGACATTGGAAACATGGAAAATAAGTACTGGAATGTAACTTATATACATTATCCTCTACTATTTTATTCTTTAGTATCACCCTCCTTAGACATATTAAACATGTTACACATCTTCATAACACTTATAAGGAAACATAATATTTGGCGCACCCAAATGCTTTGTAAGGGTAAAAAATTGATACATGTATGCATAAAAATTATTATAGGGAAATGATAATGTGATAAATAAAAATGAAAATCATTCCCTTAATATAAAATATCATAATAAGAATCATCGAATAAATATTAGTAGTTCATAATATATGAATCATAATTAAATAATGATTATAATCCATGAAACAATAATATTATAATCCATAATGGAAGTGTAGAAAACAAATAATCATATAATATGATTTATATAGATACCAATGAATAAATTCCAAGAACATTTTATTAGATAATGTCTTATACTAAACCACGTAAACCCCCATTCCAGCCTAGTATTATTTTACCGATTAAAACTCCATTCCTTCCATGTATTACTGATTAATGTAAACCATTCTTCCAACCCTGTATTACTGAAGTCGGGAAAACCCCATTCTATATGAATCTATCTCATGAGATATAAATTGTTTTACAATTAATTAGAGAGAGATATAAGTCCCACACCTCTCAAAATAAAATCATTTATCCAGGTTCTAAAATATCATTAAAAAAATCATCCATTACCCATAAAATTAAATATGTATTACAAACCTGTAATCATATCATAACCAATGGAAATTGACAGGTCTCAAAATAATTTCATAAAAAAAACTACAAAAAGAGAGTTTCAATAGAATATAGCTTGTGAAAGAGAAATTGGTTTCATAAACCTCACAACATCAAAACGTAATCAATTATGAGATATAATATGAAGCAAAAAAATGAATAAATCCCCCATTATGGAGTGACTAACACCAATGGATGTTATCATATATGAGCAATAATTTTGAAATATCCACTAAAAACGATATTTTTGAAAATTTACTTTCATCATTGAAAAATGATTTTTATAGCCGAATACATTTTCCACACCTTTTCCAATGAATATAGATCAGAAAATATATAATTAATGGTTTGAAAAAATTAAAAAAATTAAAATAGTTTTCCTTGGAAAATACCATCTAGGATATTTTAAAATAGTTTAGGAAAGAATTTTCAAAAAAATGGTTTTTTAATATAATATCATTCTTAGAGAAGAAATATACATTCATATTTTATATAAAACGTTTTATTAATTACAAGATAGATGATAAATGGAAAAAACATAAGGATATCATAAATAAATATAAGTGAAAATATTCCATGAATTTTCTTGAGAAGTGGATCATAATATTTCATAAAAATAACTATAGACATAAAAAATCATGAAAATCAATGAGATTGTTTGAATAAAATATTATAATTTGGTTAAATGAGATCATACAGTCCTTGAATGAAAAGGAAATTACGTGATTCTTATAATATAATGAAAATAATTATATTCATCATATAAGTTATAAAATAGAGTTGTCTACACCTTGAAAAAATATTTTAGATCCATATGAAAACATGAGTCTCAAAAAGGAAAATTGAGACAAAACTATTTTACATATTTGGAAACATGTGAAACATAAACCCCATGAAGGAAATAAAAAAAACGATTTTTTAAATCCCAAAAATTTAAGAATAAGATTCATAATGTACAATTATTGGTACTACATAGATCACAATAAAAAAAAGACTGGTGAAAATAGAATGTATCTCACATAAATAAAAAATGAGATGAATTATGCATACCTTATTTCATTACTCATGTCATACTCAATCAAATTACATATTAATTTGGTAACTCCTTTTGGATTATTCCCAAAGGATTCATTGTGTTTCCTTAAATCCAAAGTAATGATTCTAGGATTAATAGAGGGATGTGGGGAGATTATTTGAGATGAGGTTGGGCAATCCCTGGGGATTGAGAGGTATAAGGATATGGGTAGAGTGGGGGACTTTTTATAATGGGGGAGGAGTAGAACTCTAGTCAATATTTGAAGTGATAATTCCAAAAACGTTTTACATGTTGAAATTGGATACATTAATGGCCCATGGTATATCCAATTGATTAATTCCATCCATTAGGTTTTGTTCAAGTGTGTAGATCATTTTGATTCATTATTATATTCTTTACTAATTTATTAAGCTAATTTTCTTCTTTACCGATGAAATTAAATTTAATCACATTCACTAATCTTATTTGTCAAAAAAGAAATGACATTCGTAGAAATTATAAATTATTCTTATTATAAATATTTAATAGACTTTTCCAAATTATAATTATATAGGTTGTAATAATTACATAAAAATTAATCTCGTAGTCTGGTCGAGAATGATGGTTTTTAAAATAAAACATTAATAAATGTTGGATAAATATTTATATCCAATTTTATTGTTAATGTGGTTAAATTTGAGAAATTGTTTTCAATTTGAAAAACAATTATCTACTCAAACATTTTTAAAAAATTGAATTATATTTTAACATTTTAAATAGAATAAATTAATAATATGTTTTGAATTAAAATCTAATATTTTTCAGAATTCACCAAAAAGGATGTTTCATAGAAAAATTCCAAAACTTATTCCAAAGATTACTTTGAAATTAAAAATTCAGAAATAAATTTAATTTTTAAAATTTAATTTTTTTAAATTTTTCTGAAATAAATGTCAATATTTTTTACAAAATGATATTAAAAGTTGTTCAAACAAGAAAATAATGTTTTCAACCAAAAAAATAACATTTCAAAAAAATCATATATTTCATTATCATTAAGATTTATTTATATAAAAAATTATAAAATATAATTGAAGCATATTTATTACAGTTCATATAAGTATGTTTAATGTCTATGATATAATTATCTCATTTAAATAATTATATTGAAAATGTTGATTTGTAGAAAACAAATGTAGCCTGTAACATATGCCAAGTCAGTGTTTCCTATAAAATAATCCAAGTCAGTTCTTCATCTCCCAAAATCTGGGCTAGTTCCATGTGTAAGGAATATTTGACTAAGTGCATTGTAATATAAAAATGTAAATTTAAATTATTCAAAATATGGCCACTTAAAACAGGGTGTGTTATATTAGTAGTCTAATGAGATGATTCATTTGGAAAAATTAGAGTAGTTTAATATGTATTTAATATATTTATTGACTACAAGGGTGTCTCATACCATTGAAACAAGGCATCCAATAATTAATAATTTTCCACATTTTTATTATTTTATTATTTATTCTAGAGATATTGTGTAAAAAAATATATATATTCATTACATTTATAGTTAATGTAAATAATGGAATGTGTTCTAATTTCATACCTTTCCATATTGATTTTTCCTTCTATTATAAATTTACATGAATATTTTACCACTTATTTACATTTTTATATTATTTTCACTTCCTTCAGAACATATCTATTAAATAGCATGTGTGATTAGTTATAACCTTTCTTTATTGACTATTCTCATTGATTTTATTACTTATGCTTAAAATTATCCTTATTGAGGATTTGATTTCACCCTTATTATGTATCATTTCCATCATATTCCATGATGTATAATTCGACAACTAATAAATGATATGACAAATGTGATAAAAATATCTTGAAATAAAATATTATGTCATATTTATTTCTTTCATTTGGAAAACAAGACTCATGTACATATTTTGTTTACCAAGACTGTTAAAAAGTTCGATCCTTCAGGATGTGAGTTACTTGTATCTTATGGAAATGTAATGGTGGTATACATGGGACCTAGGAATTCTACTGTCAGGTATCTATATTTGTTATTAGAGTAGGATTAGTAAAAAAAATTGGATCTAGATGTTGGAAAACATAGATTAGACAAAAAAAATCTAAGGTATACATTATAGATTAGTAGGGACAAAAATCCTAACATTTTGGTAAGGTGTATATTATGTTAACAATCATAGTTATAAACTCAATCATGATACATTATATAGATGTGGAAATGCTATAGATGTGTCCAGGTGTAACAACATCGACATGGTGTGTTAGTACAAACTTAGTGTAACCTAGTACATAATAACATGCCCTATTGCACACCTGGTTTGACACTCTGAAGGGGTATTATTAGGATAGTTTACATTTTCATTACAATATATAAATATGTATTTGAATATATAATAAAAATTAATTACCAAGTATAAACATGAAGTGACATCGAATGAAAAAAAAATACATATTTATACATCCTAAAAATGATTATATGTATTTTCATGTATGATATTTAACGTTCACACACTATTTTTTGGTATTGAGAAATTCCCTCCTATATTGAATAATATCTTTAACAATAATGTAAACATTTTGAAACCAAATGATTAATTATTTCTATGTTGTGGTATTATTCAAAGATTAGATAAAAGGATATTTAGGTATTAAGATTATTTCAAATTAGTTACATCATATTTATCATGGAAACATTATTAATATGGATCTTGAAAAGGAAAAAAATTATGTCCAGTGATGACCAATCATGTCTGGAATGGCTATGAAATTTGATCCCTTGATCAAAGGATGATATGAGTTTCACACCTACCACTAGCCTAAACAATTTTAGGGTTATATGTAGTTGTTTTAAGAAACAATATTTGAATAATAAATTTTAATGATAAACTAGTGGTATCACTTTTTATGTATATTTATTAATGAATTTACCATATCAAATTTATAAAATATTTGGAGACATAAATTTTGACTTTTCAATCTATTATTTTTCTTATGATCATATAAATATTTATTTTGGATCTTTAGGGGAAAAGCTAATTTTTGGATATCCATTTCGTGAGGTTTTGGATAAAATTGAAACTCATCAAATTATAAAAAGGATTGATTTTTTAATGGTTATATTTTATATAGGTATGTTTTTATAAAGTAATAGTCCACAAAATAATTACACTTCATTAGGAACATTTTATATTATTAAAGTTTTTTTCTTATAACTTACGTTTTGTTCAACTTATGTTCTTTTAAATCATTTTATATTTAAGGCTTGGAAACCCTCAACATTTTTTCTATCATTTACAGGTGTTTGATTTAAAACCTCAAAGAATCTCTAAAAATAATTATCTTTTTCCTACATGAATATATCTCCACATGCCACTAATTTCATCCTAACTATAGAGATAGTTATTTGTCAGTTTGTGTTACATTTTTATTTCCCATTCTCTATTTTCTAGAGGATAGTTTACAAACCCTTATAATGACGTGGTATATAAAAATAAAAAATTTAAAATACAATATTACAATGATTGATTTTAAATTTTTAGGATGAAATTAATTTATTTTGGGGAGATTTTAATGCCCATAAAGTATACAGTCAAAAAAAAAATCTATAGTGAGTATGACACATCAAACCAATCATGCAATGGAATATAATATCCCTAGACATTAGAATGTTATTTTTATATTAAAATAATTTGAACTAAGATAAATAATGAAATTCAGAAAACACTGAATTATATTTTGTTACACACAAGTTATTCAATTTTCAGTAGTTTGTGTTACAACTATGAACGAGTTTTACCGAACAATAATATATTATAATATTATATAACATAGTAATTAAATTAGATTTTATAAAAATTAATGACTAATATACAAATATATATATATTTGAAAAATATAATAAGAATTTATAGGATTATAATGAATTTGAAATGATAAATATTAACCGTGTGAATATAATGTGAATATTTTTAACAAATTTTTTATGCCAATAAAGATCATTTACCCAATAAATTTAATTAAATATTATTAAATATTTATATTAAAAAAATATATATTTTTTATTATATAATATATTTATTATCTTCATCCAATATATTTTATAATCATAAAATAATAAAAAACCTAATATTTCATATAAAAGTTGATATTTTTATAAAGCCAGTTTTACAACCTTATAATAGAGAACCTATTTGAAATCTAATTTTTGGAACATTTATATATTTTATATGTAACAATTTACTTCATATATAAATTATAAATTTAAATTTTTTCATACGGATACTTTTATATATTTTTTGAAAATATTAAATTTCATTATGAATAGTTTAAAAGACAACATTTTAGTTCAAAACTTCCATTTCTTCAAATTTATTTATTATAATAAATTTTATTGGTAATTTTTTTTAACATTATATTATATTATTGATACTATTATTATTCCTATTTATGTCATTGTAATCATTTTCTCAATAATATTGTTATAAATAAATCTCAATATTTATTCAGTTTTACAATAAAAACTCATTTTTTCGTCCCATCTGTAGGATTAAAATTAAATTAAATTTGGCCACTAACATGACTGGAAATATGAAAATTGGAATCAATATTTGGAATCATAATAATTTACAATTTTTTATATTTAATATAGTATTGTAATTAAAAAATTAGCGAAGGTAATTAATATTAATTACAATGATTGAGGTGAAATTAGTCTAACAGGTTAATAAACATTAAACATAATTGCCAAAATGACCAAAGAACATCAACAAAAGTAATTTTATTGAAATATATCAACCCTATAAACCGTTTTATCAAATGGGGACAAATTTTGGATCCACATTAATTGAAAAAAACATGGGTCTAATTCCATTTTAAAAAATTTACATGAGTGCCACTCTTTCACCACTATAATAAGGCACTCAGTCCTCACACATCCTCACACCACTAAAGCCATATTGGACCATCATATATAGTTCAAAATATTTCCTAACCATAATTTCCCTCATTCTTAAATCAATAAATTGGGAAAAAATTGATCCGTGGAATACAATTAGAGCAAACCAAAATGTGTTACTCGAATAAGAGGTAAAATCATTCCTTAAGCTCTTTATTTTTATTTTCATTATCCACCCCCTAAAAAATTATTATTCAATATTTATATAATATAAAATTATCCGAAATATACTAATAAGTTTTTATTCTATTGTTTCAACCTAAACATACAAGAACTTATATTTAATGGTAATGAAAATATTGTTCTTGTACGGTGAATTGCAGTCTCGTGAAATGATCATTGTTTGTTTGTTTACATTAAAAACATCAATGGTTGTAAAGGAGTATGGAAAATAAGATAATATATAATATATTCAATATTTATTATTTATTAATTATTATTTATTTCATTTTTTACATATATCTTTAGGATTTAAATTTTGTGGGAATATGATAACATCGTTTGTGGATGTGTGGTCTATCGCCTCATTAAAGAGATGTGATTTATTCATAATATATGTTAAATTTATGAAGGTATATTTTATTAAAAATATGTTACATATAAATAAATAATATGAATATTTAATTATAATAAACATATGTACCTTTTCTTTTTCATTCTTTGTAGTGAAAGAAATGGATGTTGTGTTCATGCATACAAACAACCAACAATATATATGTTTGGCATATTTCATTTCTCATCTCCAAACATTAAATATTATTATAAATATTTATATAATAAATATATATACTTATTAAATCAATTTAAAAATCTTGGAGGTGATAAGGTAACGATCAAAGTATGCATAAAAAAAATATAAATTCAAATCATTCATAAAAAATGGCAATTATCCCTTGTAACAATGAAAATAATTATTTATTATTAGAAAATGTGTAATGATATTTTATTAGATGATAATATATAACATTTTATATATTATTATTATTTTGTTATTAGTCGATGACATGATATAAAACCTTATAATATTTTTCAGAAAAAGATCACCAAAAAAAGAAAACATAGGGAAATATATTGTTGTCTCACTTTTCATTCAGTGTGGCATACTTTATTATTGTACACCTAATTTATTGTATATGGTGTACATAATGACACATAGAAATTTAATATCATGAATACATGTTTACTCATGGTATTTTCAGTTTAAAGTTTAATTTTATAATTTATTAGTGTTTTAAAATAAAATTACTATATACTTATGATTTTCCTTACCCAATTCCTTTTTATTTGGTTATATTACATACTCGATTTCATTAATGTTGTTCTATTATGTTTTTAGTCATTATTTACTATATATTTTTTACTTAAAAATTCTGCATTTGTATTTTAGTTTATAATCATAAAATAATCACTGATTGATTCTCAATTCAACTATATAATCTTTTCAAGACATTAATATACATTCTCATTATTTTTTATATTATTTAAATTTGAATTTCTAGACAGGAAAATAAATATATAATTTAAAATAAAAATACTAATTTTAAAATCCATTGGTTATTCATTAACATCATCACGAAATAGAAACATTTTCCCATAATTATGATTTTTTTAAATGATTAAATGAAAATGAAACTTAATTTATCTATATTATCATATAACATGTTATATTAAAAGAAATATGTTTTATAAAAAAATAAAAAATTATTTTCACATTTCTTAAATGATTTAATAATGAAATGTTTACCCTTTGTTTCTTTTATTTAAAAATTATTTCAAATGAATCATCTTATCTCTTTCTAGGAAAGGAATCTTTGAAACTAGTTATGATGAAAAAAAGTGTAAATTGATCCACATACAATATGTATGTATTTTACCAAAATAATATCCTTCAACATTCATTAATATGATTAAATATGTAATTTTTAATGTAAATTATTTTTAATAATCTTTTTCCAGGAAAATTATTTTCAGAATAGTTTTCTAAATAAAAATAATCCATTCCTCATGAATGTTTTGAAAAATTTCATTTCTATAATTTCGATACATAAATGAAAAAAACAATTATTTTTACTCCAATTTTATTATTTCATTTTGATATCATCAATATTCATCCTCTCTATGGTTTATAATTTAATTATCTAGAGATGGTATTGACATTAATGTCTTTGATTTATCAATGTAGTCACCTTGAAATATTCAAATTTCTATTATCATTAAACATTGAATTTCCGCAAATTATCTGTAACTCTTTCATGGATATATTCATTTCATTTACCATATGACATCTTTACATATGGTATTTAATTTGAATTTCATTTGATTTAATATATAAATATTTATAAATCTAAATCCAATACGTAGAAAGGATATTTGATAAGGATAATTGTTTTTTAATAATATAGATTATTTGATATATTATAAATTCTTAAGAAATGCATGACATGGGTGGGACACTTATATATATATATATATCTCCTCGATTCATTGGTAGTCTCATGAGATGAATAATCAGGTCGAATAAGATTAATTTATATATTTTTTAGAATATATATTTATGGTAAAGGAAATATGTATCCATAAAAACATTCAACCAATATTTAAGAATTTCCTTCATTTTATTTAGTTATTATGTATACATGAAATTTTTGACAGACATATTTATGGATTAATTTAATTTTGTGTTCCTTTTTTAAATGGAATGTGTTTATGTTTCATAACATTCAATATTTATTTTTCCATATCTAGTTAGATAAATGTCATTTCTTCCATTTCAAATATATCAATATATTTTATGCACTACCATAATAGTTTATTGATTAAATTGCTTTTTTGTTCAGTTATAACAATTCTATATTGACTATTATTAGTGATTCATTATTAAATCAACAATACATTAAACATACTAAGTATTTGAGCTCACTGTTATAATCCTTCCATTCCAAATAATTTCATGAAGTGTTCTTTGAATGATAATCAAGGATGTGCTATATGAGGTAATGTTTTCCCCATAACAAAATTATGTTGTATTTATTGTATTCATATTTATAATAACACTCACATATGTATTTTTTTATGAATAATACTAAACTGGTCAGTCCTTTGGGATTCATTTACTTATATCTCATACCAATATAATTATATTGGACATTGGATTTGGGATATCTATGGTCCGGTGACTATAATATTCATTATCATACATTATTATGTAATAATAAATACTTATTTCCACTTGATAGTAAATAAAAAAAGGATATGTGTTATGTTCATGTAATTGTATTATACATTCAATATGTACCCTTCTTAGAGGTTTGGTTCCACTGTAATTATAGATTAAATTCACATGTTATAAAATATATTCATCAACATACCAGTAGTTATTATAGGTTAGGTATTTAGCCCCTTTTTAATTTTATATTAGGATCTTCACATATAATTTTGATATTTATCATTAGAATATAGTGTATAGTGCAACATTTAGAATAATTTTTTGAAAAAAAAATCATGATAACAATTATTTTGATAGAATATCCATTAACAATTTTAAGGTGAATTTATGTTTTATTGAAAAAATTCATACTTCACTTGTTATATATGCTTTTTTCGTCTTTATTATACCTTCATTTCTCAATATAATGTTTATATTGTCAATATAACCACCCATAGATCTTATCTAGACCTTATTTATAAACAACATCTATCAAATATTAGAAATATATAATATATTTGTATAGGGGAACTATTAGACATCCACAGTTTGACGATTGGGGTTGGTATTTATGGACATCACCTTTATTATTACCTTTACTAAATTCCTATTACACGGTATGCCTTTATATTAAACTATTAGTCAAAAATTTATCATACAATAAAACATTATTATTTACCACCTCCTAGGGCTATGTCTTCTTCTTAGGAGTGAAACAAATCCCCCTAGTGAATACAACAGTTATCAAATAACTCTAAGCACATTATATATCATTTTTTATTTCTGAATGTAATGATAAACCACCGCTATTCCTTTCATTATATATAGTGGTATTAAAGAGAATACTTAAGCATTCTTCAGGCATTTCTATTTCTAGGTCCATTAATGAAATTTTTTTCCTTTTCCATATTGGAAGAGCCCATATTAATGAGCTTGTTCCTTTCCATAATTTTTAATAAGTAATACTTCCTATTAATTATTATAAAAGATACCAATATTTATTTCCACTTTGGATTCTATGAGTTAATCCTCATAGTTTCTTGGTGTTCCTTTTGTAGAGCCCCATCATTTCCTCTAAAATATTAAGTTTATTTCATATTTTAAAATGTTTTATTTGAAGCTTCAACATATCCATATATATCATAGGATATTTTTTTTATCATTATTACTTATCATGATTTATTCCTACAAAAATATATTTATGAATTACTAATATTGATACATGTAGGGAACATTCCTTAAAAAGTATACCTCACATGGTTACCATTTGGATGAGTGGTTGACAAAAAAGTTATCCTTTCACATTTGAACCATCTATCTTAAAAATAAAAAAACATAGGGTGTTCTAGTCCGAAAATGTTGATAAACATCATATGTACCATTCTTTATGATAATTTTAAACCAATTTTTTCATGAAATTTACAATTATTTTTAAATTATAGAATAATTTTTTTATTTTTTTTACTCTTTTATACTACTATGGATATGATATTTCATATTACATTAGTGGAAATAAGATTTGCCTCATGTTCCATAATTATATCATAATTCTTCAACAGTTTAATTTTTAAAATACTAATGATTATACTATCCACCATTTTAGATTCTATTATGTATTCAGGTTATGTCTTCTAGAAAATAAAATATTCTTTTTATCTTTTAATTCATGAATATTTATATTAAAATATATTTTGAAATCTAAACATGAAGATCACATTATTCCATCATCTTTTATAGAATATTTTTTATATCAAGCTATATCTAAACCTCTTCACATCATATCCTTTTATTATACAAGTATATGTCACCCATAATTTCACAAGTTACTTATTTCCCGATACCCAATTAGTAATACTTTTATTATAAGGATTGGATATTATATTGGTTATTATATAAACACGTCCTAATTTGGAAACCAATAGTTTTTTCCACATTCTCATAATATTCACATATTATTTTCCATTTCCAATATAAATTTTTACTGTTGTGATCAATAGTTAATATATAGTACATGATTAATCTCAAGTGAAAATGTATGATTATAATTCTTCAACTCATCCAAATAATTCATCATATTTGAGATTTTCTTCTTAGCTGTCTTGATTTTACATCAAACATAATGAAATCATCAATAAAATTATGAGGTTTTTTATCTAGATAATTTTTAAAATATTTATTTCATATAGAAAACTCAATATCATTTTCGTCTATTTTTTAATATAATATTATAAACACCCATATATTTCATATGTGATACCACAATTAATTTTTTCTTATAGATTTCATTATATAATGATATAATCAATATCTTCTTTTTCATTTCATTATGACATAGTCCATTAGGCAAAATTAGATCAATATATTTTTCAACAAATATCAACAAGTCATTAAAACATTTTAATATGAAAATATCTATATCCCTCAGAAAACTATAAAAATTAGTTCAATTATTAAAGGGGCTCGCTATTATTGATTGAATGGCTGAATAAAATAAAATAGTGAAAATTGGGGTAGAACACTAAGATAAAAACATTTAGATCTGAAACAACATATTTCAACTAAAAAACTATATAAGGGGGACGAATAAATGTGTAGCTAAATTTATACATTTTCATCCCTCTATCATGTTATCTTTTCAAGATATTGTTCAAATTTTTTAGAAAAATATTTAAAAAATTGCATTATTAGTTTACCATCTTCTTGTAATTAATTAATATTTTACATGTTGGAAGGAAAATAATCTATAATAGAAAAGTTTATTTTCATTAAAATGGGATATTAACATTCAATATACATTGATGATATGTTAATGTGGAAAAATAATAAATATGTAACTTGTTTGGTGGATTGAAATTTTGTTTATGGTTACTCCATGAATGGATCACTTTGATAAAAAATTTAAATCCATATCGCTCCTCTCCCAAGGTTCAATCCATTATTTATCCTGCACACACTTTACTAGGAATATCTTTAGTAGTTGATAGATTTATTTGTATCTCCATGAAAGGTTTGGTACATAGAAAATATATATATGGTTAATCTCTTAGAAGATGAACTATTGTTCTACTGAGTATAAAATTTATATCCTTCTTTAAATCTATTTGAGGTTAAAACATAAATGTGAGGGTTGATTTACCATTGTTTTCAAAAAAACAATAACTCATATTCTTTAGATGAGAAGATTTTTTTGTTAAAATTATACTATGATGTTCCTTATCTGTCATCCAATGAATGTAGTTACACACCTCCAATATTTTTATCCTTCATTATTTAGTAGGAATAAAAATGAGTAATGAAATTCATTTATTTATACTAGTTATTTCATGGGATGTATGCCTTTGAAAAATTATACTTTTCTATTTTTTTATTCATCTAAATCTAGTATTATATTCTACTATATTCTTTTCTATAAATGTACAAATATATCAAATAATAAGGATTTCATATATCTTTTTCTTATAACATCCATTTTTATTTTGTAATCAGTTAAATATGCACAAGTGACATCCTTAAATGTTTTGATAAAGTAATTCCCATGTAATCTTAGTCACAAGATCATTCATTTAAAATTCCCAAAAATTCAGGTCTATCCATTATTGATATACTCAGTAAAAAAACATATATAAAAATTTAGAATATGAAATCCCACAAGAATATAACATAAAAAAGACACCATTTAACCCTTCATAATCTCTACAATAACTCACATCACATGTGGTCATCTAATCTGAAAAATCTACAACATTCTTAATTTATCATTTAACGAATTATAAATTTAAAATAATAATTTATAAAACATAATTTAATTCATGTTTTAATCTATAATTTGTTTGAATATATACATAGACTCAATTCACAACATTCTATCTTATGATATGATTTTAGATCCAAAAAATCTGTATATAATTTTCATTAATGTTTTTGGAATTTAACATAAGTAATATCCCTTGATTTGTTTTAATTATCTCTTTAACTGATATACTATTTTTTTATTTTCATTAATGAAGTATCCATTATATGATATTTATATCACACATCTGGTAAATTTTCAAATCATATAAACTATAGAAATCAATATTTAAATCTTGTAAAATTTACTATATTTGTTTAACTAAATCATTTAATATTTATAGAATGTAATTTATCCTTTAATTACACATATCAAATAAAATAATCCTTATTGTTTTACCTTGACATTCATCTTACGTCAAATTTTTACAAAATGTAATAATCCTTTTGGTGTTTTTATTTTTTTGAAAAAATTTCATTCATGAATATGATGTTAAACCATTATCCTTATGATTAATTACCTTATGTTCTCATACAATATCCATAAAAGATCCTATTTATCAATAAAAATAGATCATATTCTTTTAAAAATATCATGTTTATCGAATAAGAGACATCTTATATCATTAGAAAGTTTGAATTTAACCTAAGTGAGATGACAATAATCTTTAAAAAGACTTCATTTTCCATGAATGTATAAATCCACATATACGGAAATTCCATCAATTTTTTTTCAAATATATAGTCTCTCTAGGGTAAATATTTTATTCACAAGGTAACTCTACCAATCAATTTCCACATTTTTGTGAATTATATCAAGAATTTAATTACTTATATGTATCTTTAAAAAAGTATTTCCTGCATTAAAATTATTCATCTATTAGTCGAATTAATATAAAACCATATTATATATTAGCACTCCCAATCATAAAACCACCCGTATTAAATATTTTTACAATGATTATAACATCTATCATATATTACAAATCAAAATATTAATGATAAAGAACTCTATGAACATCGTTTAACAAATAAAAAATATCCCTAAATAACAAAATTATTTATTCCACCCCATCAAAAGTTATTATCAATAAATCAACAAACAACCCTTTGTTACAATAAATGGTTATCTAATACATCATCAATATGTTTCTAGAAGAAATTTTTCTACTACTCACTTGCCTCAATGAAGTAATTAATAATAATTGGACACCCCATCATATACAACTTCTTCTCTTGGAAGGCTATTATGTACAAGTTCTTGTGCAATTCATGAAAGATATTTTTTGTCTCCATATTGTCTTACATCAAAATAGGTCAAAATTATATTGTCTAGGTTAACTAACATTCAATTTTATACAAATTTTAAAACCATAAAATATTATAATATCATTATTAACTTGTGTGGCATAATAAATTTAATATATTAGTCTCCTATTATTTTATATATTCATAAAAACTCATAAATTTGGGTAGAGAATATCCAAAGAAAGTATATTCTAGTGGAAATGATTCATATTCCCCATAAAAACACATATCGATTTACTATTAAATATTTAATATTCTTTAAATATCCAAACATTCTAACTACAATGTATTGATATTCCTTGATGATTTGAGTAGACTCCTTAATCACGAAATCTTGAAATCCTATTTCATTAATGACTTAATCCTTATTTGACAATGTATTATGGGAGAAACAACTCTTTATTCCAACTTAGTTAGGTTATCCATATAATCTAATTGAAAATCCTTAATAAATGGATTTATCTTGATGGTGACTTGAATAATACATTAATATATGATTTCATTACAACACATATGATAGAAGGAGGTATATGTCGTAATATTTTATTTAATGAAATTTTGTTTTTATATAAATAAATATATATTTTCTTTTTCTTTAGATTCATGGTAATATTATATGGATTACAAAAGATTAATTAACAATATTTTAAAATTAATTTACACATGAATTATTTATTTTATTCCATCTCATCATGCTAGTTAATTTAATTATATTACATAATAATGTTTAATTATAAAATAAAAATTAGTTCATATTGATAAATAAATAATTATAAATAAATAGGTAAAATAAGCATGTGACAATCATGACTGTTTATCATTATGTGGTTTAATAATCTGAATTATTAAATACCCTTCAACCATGTTGATAAATTTATTTATCCCACACTTTTTTTGAGAAGTGTTATTAATCCATTAACTTGTGTATCGCCTTTTTTAGGTCCACCTAAAATTTATCATAAACCATCTCCTCTTATTTGGATTTCAATTATTTGTACATTACTACTCACTTAAATGTGAGGGGTACATGGGGTTTAAGGTTACATAAAATAATACTTGGAAATATAGCCCCATACATAATAAATGTGAAAGTGATGAGATTCCTATAAAAAATCTAATTTAAAAAAATTCTAAAAAAAATATGAAATAATTAATTAAATTAATTAAAAAACTACATAAATAGGATCATAAATATTAGGATCAGTCATACATTTCAACCACTAGAAATTATTATATTTCAACATTCATTTAATTTCATTAGTTTTTTTAAAAAATATAATCATATGAATAATTATTTGAATTATAAATTATTTAATTATTAAATATAGAAATTTAACTAAATAATAATTCATAATCCCATCATATTTAAAATTTTATATAAATTAAATGTATTTAAATTTTCATTAAAAATAACCTGTACATTGTTTCTACTTGTAGGGATACACATCATATACTCTGTTTGGATAATTTTATATTCATTGTGGAATTTAAAAAATACATATAATTTATTAGATGTGATATGACATGTACCCAAATACTTATGATTACATATTTTTCTCATTTTTAATACATACTGAATGTATAATTTCAACAAATAGACAATGTTACTAATGCATATCATGATCCTTATTGTGTACTTTTTTCATACATGACATGTATACTTGTATGGGGTGTCATGATATAACAATGTGTATTGCCTCCTACTTTAATACTCAAAGTCTATATAGCATGACTGAATACTGGGAATTACATTAATATATGTTGTGTGAATAACTGGATTATCCATGAAGATCAATGCATGACTTATGAACATACCCATTGTGTATTTTCATAGTTTTTATAACGATAATTATAGTGAAAATAATTCCACAATAATTTTAAAAAACACTCGACATGAACATGGTGTTGAATCATACCCATTACACAATTTATACAACAATCTATATACTATGTAGTTTTTCATATATGTAATTATCCATGTGTTGACACATATGACATGGTTGTCTCAAAATGTTCCTTGGGTGAGTTGGCCTCAATTAAATAGTGTGAAAAACAAACTACACATTATTAAATACATTTTCTCCACATATAATACATTCATTATTACTCAATGTGTGTCTCACATGAGATATTTTTTGTTAAATGGATTTTATATCTCATATAATGTAATGTTGTTTAATTTTTCTATATTTGACTGAACTAATATTCATTACATTTTATGTGATAATTATATATAATTTTCCAATTCAGTTTGATTCAATTTACATAAAGTCAATATTGTGTACAATTATAAGTCATGTACACATGCTGCAAATTGTACACTCCCATTAAATCTTCATGAAATTGGAATTCAATAAATGATGTATATTGACTGTTCATAACAACACCAAAATTTTGCGTCACAACTGATGTGATTTGACCTGCTGTCATTGACTATGGGCACATTGCTTTTATTTTCTATTTCAGGAAGTGTTACTATGTCCTCTACCTAGAATCCTCATAACACACTATAACCACCCAGTCTAGATGCATATAAACAACTCCTCTAGTTATTTCAACATAGGGTCTTAAATGAACCACCCCATATACCATAAGAATTCAACTAGTAGAAAGTGAATAGGGTGTGTGTGTAGGAAAAAACTAACCAAATGCCAGTGTTAGAGAAATAGAATAATTAATTATAAATCATCATTAAGAAAAAATAATTAGAGTTCTTAAGTAAGAAATATAAATAATCTTTTTATAATTTATGAAATTAATTAAGGACCCAAAATCCATGTCATATTTAAAATTACTGATCACCCACTCAGTTGTTCAATATATATGGGTACATAAAGGAAACT
Organism: Viscum album; assembly: GCA_963277665.1. Lineage (NCBI taxonomy): Eukaryota > Viridiplantae > Streptophyta > Magnoliopsida > Santalales > Viscaceae > Viscum > Viscum album. Next base: position 571,289,481 of record OY728161.1, on the reverse strand, counting down.
GAAGTAATTATAAACGGACCTACATCTTAATCTGACATGAACCACACACAAATTCTCTTGGAAAATATCAATCTACATTAGCTAGATCATTAGAAATCACAGCGACATCTCCATATTATCATGAAACCATGTGCTACTCTTTACCCATAATGTATCTATGAATAACATAAAGAAGGTGTAAGGACTTTAAAAATATTTAGAACAATGTAAAGGGGTGATAAATAATTTTTTTTTCTGACAACCCCAATGGTTAACATATATTTTTCTTTCATATGTGAATTTTCTTGTAACATTCTGAACCTTGTTTCAAAAAAATGGAAAAAAATTAGATTGATTGTTGATACTTGTGTTAGTTATCTTGATTTAAAATACATTATATGGATAATTATGGAAATGTCACATAACCAAAAATTAATTTATATAAACCTAGGAACTTTGGTGCATAACCATGGCATCCATGTATAATAACAAAAATGAATAATTAAAATAAGTTTATTGAACTTATTAATTTTAGGAGCCTTTTTAACAAAATATATAATATGGAATCCATGTATTTAAAATTGAATAACACATATTCGTTGTCTATATGAGTCCATACATGGAATTAATTGTCCTTAATCAAAGTATCACACATGTAATAATATAAATCAATTATCCCAATGTTCACATCTAAGGAATTTGTTATCTATAATAAAAATATCAACCAAAGAAAAATATAATTTAATCATAAATTTGGAACACCACTCCACTATGAAGTTTCATGTCCTCTAATATCAGTCATATATTTGGAATTCTATGTCCACTATGGAATTCCTTGTTTAGTAATAAGGAATTTCTTTTCCAATAATTAGATTCATAACTATGTCACACAATTTCCACTAAGGAGGAACCCCATGTCTAATGAAATTCAATCTATAAATCCCAATAAGAATCCTAGGAAGTATATCTGGTCATTCTAATATATTTGTTGCCTCAACAGTTAAATATTAAGAAGCACCTCTATGAATACCAATCAAATGTAACAAGACTTCAGAATCATATGATATATGAGAGGAAGCACCTAAGGAAAACATGTTGCATCGGGAGTTTCTATGATAATATATCAATTAAGGTTGAGGATGGCCAAACAACTAATCCCATCACTACAGCCAATTATCCTTTGTATCACTCGTTTTTTAGGGTTTCTAAGGTGACTCCCTCTCTAATCTCAACCCAAACCCATATCACACTAGTATATGGTCAGTTAAACACTAGGTCATCTATTGTGTCCCTTAGGTCAAAACAATAGAGTTTCATCCTACATAGGTTCCACTAAATCATTACACAATAAATATTCATCCCTCTTGTTATCATATAAAATATTAATATTGTGGGGACATCCTAAATGGGAACCTTGGGATGAATTAGTAAACAGATGCATTCTACACATGATCGTCATTAATAGTATGCTAGTAGAGGCATCACAAATAGTATCCATGGGAAAAATAATTAATAGATGCATATTAAATGAGATCCATGGAGTCCATATAGTATGGTAGATATCCAAATGGTATACTCACAATGAATATCTAAATAATGGAATTATTCATTCGATCCTCAACAATAGTATGATGGTTCATGAATCATATAAGAGAACCATTGATGCAATATGATCCTAGAGTAACACATTCTCAAAACACAATAAATAAAATCCCATAGACTAAGGGTATACAATGACATATTTCAAATGTGAGGAATAATTATGGAAAAAACCAATATAATTATTGATAAATGGAGATGAATCAAGGTCCCTCTCACGTCAGCATCACACCCTATGTTTTTATGAACACCCATCATAATTGTATCATCATGTCATCTCTAGGTCCCACTGACCAAGGAAAATTCTAATATAGATCGGATGATGTCCATAAAGATACCATTACAACTCCACTAACTATTTAATATGACCATCTATGGGGTCTCATCCAATGAATCACCCTCTTGAGAAAACTGTATTCAATTTATATAAGAAGCACATCTCTATTATATCTAACTCACCTAGAAAAAAAATGAATACTTGAAACACCCTAATGGTTCCACTATCATGATCTATATGAAAAAACGCTCAAAATAGACTACTCATGTGTAATTTTTTGACATCAGGGCATCAAAACAAGAAATACCCTAAAAAGTATTAAAGATGAGATATACATGTTGTTTATAATCATGTGCAGTGCAGGTAATCTCAAATCCCTATTTGGATATATACTATTTCATGTTTTTTTTGAAAACAAGTTATAAGGCATGAAAATCATGTACAAGTTATTTAACCTATAATTTATACATTCTTACATACCTAACATGGTCTTTCCATGTGTTTTAGCATAATTATACACAACAACATAGTGTGTAAACCACTTGATTACTAGTTCGGTAACATACGTGGTTGAGTTCCCTTAAATGTGATAGTTTTCAATACAAATAGTGACATGGCAATGTATAAATTCATGGAATGTAACCCTAGTACTTGATATGAATTTTTGAAAAACTCTTTGAGGCCATGTACTTGGCCACATGGAAATGTATCACCACAGGGTTTGTACTACCAATACATGAAATTCACATCCATAATTTCATCTTACATTTATTGGAAGAACACATGGCTTGTGAGTATAAAAAAACCATATAATTGTAGTTCATAAATGAGAAATACATGCGTGTGTCCCAAAACTGAGTTTTCTCCTATATTAGCATAGATAGACCAACTATAAGTCTCTAGTAGTATTAATAGTTCCATATTACAAGAATTATTTACATCTATGCTTATTTATAAAATAATTTTTTTTAAAAATACACCATATGGGTCGAATCCACTAATGGTTCTCTTATTTACATAATTTGCAGCTACCACATGATAATCTGGCTCCTTAAATGTTCCTTGGAGTAATCTTCCAACATACAAATCTCTATTCCCCTCCCCTTCCTTTTGAAAGAACACATATCTTCTATTCAAGTATTTTTTTCCTTTTATAGTCATTTTTGAGAAAAAGAGGAATATCTGGAAATTTTTGAAGTACACACCTATACTGTGATGCCGCTAGAGGTCGAGAGATGGCCATGTCATGGCCACACACACAGCCATGTACGGGTGACATGGAGGCCACCTATATTGGATTACATAAAAAGAGCGTACACACCATGTACTCCAAAATTACACACATTGTATTTTGTTTTTTTAATTCAAGGCACTAGGGCCATGTATTATGAAAAGAACTCCATTCTTCTAGGTCGTTTTCGTCCGAGAGAACCTATACGGCCACAGATCTTTGACGAGCCGTAGATCTTCCATCCACCCTCTGATTTGAACACCGGTGATTGCGTTGGAATCACATCGGTGATTTCTTCCTTCTTCCAGAGCATCATTTTCCAATTCCCCCTCTTTTCCAAATTATTGTGGGTCGACTGTTTTATTCATTTTCATATATCCTCAAGGTTTTAAGGAAATTCATGCATTGAGGTTCATGTATATCTACCACATAATGCCATGGTAGGTGTTTTGTACCTTTCCATTCAATGTCTTTGAGTATTATGTGCAATTTCCACAAATAAAACGAAATGGGGTATTGTTTGATTACCGTTTAACCCCTGTTGTCTTCCTGCCATGCTTATATGGCTGTGTAGACGATGAATGGATAAAAATATGGTTGTTTTTCTATTCCTTGGATGTTTTCCCATTCATACTATGTTTACGACCGTTTGGTCATGTTATCTATATTGGTTACTTTTCATGTTTTCCATACCTGTTGTTGTGGGTTGGAGAGTTTGAATCTTGACATGCTTGATATATTGTAGAATATTTATCCAAGTTGTCATGTAGGTTTACTTTGGATGTATTGCATTTCTATGCTGTTATCTTAAACAGAGCTATGAGAACCAGGTGTAGTAGACTATAAGTGGAATTTACTGTGTGAGATTCCTCAGAGATTCCATGACTTTTTTAGACTATAAGGGGATAAACCGTGTGAGATTCCTCATAGAGGATTTGTTTTTCTTTGAATTACCATTACTACATTATAATATAAGAGGAATTGACTATGTGATCATCCTGAGAGATATTTGAATGACCTGGGCTATAAGAGGAATTGACAGAGTGAGCTTCCCCAGAGAGTCATTGACCATGGAGATATAAGGGGAATTAACCAAGTGAGCTTCCTCAGAGAGTCCCTAAATACCTTAGACAATAAGGGGAATTGACTGAGTGAGATTCCTTAGAGAGTCTTATATTTTTCATATGACCATACTAGAGAGGATAGGCTGAGTGTACTGCCCAGAGGATTGTTGGTACTTGTTAGGGAAGACATTAAGGGATAGCTGAGAGTACTTCCTAGAAGGTTACCTGTTTGTGCTTAGCTGCATGTTAGTTGATGCTTAATATTGGAACCGTGGATTGTTACTATTCAACATGTTCCTATTTACTGCTTTTTGTACTTTTACATTCCATATATTCAATGACTATTAGCACAGATCTTCGGGTGGTATCCTACTGTGATTTAGTATCACCCAATATGGGCCATTTTTTTGGGCCCAAACAGATTATATTGTTGTAGGTATAGATATGGTCAAGCTCCCTTCCACTTTTGGTACATGACTTGTAATGGAGCTGGATAGCATGGTACCAAGCAAAGTATGGCAATTATGATAATTTTTTATCCTTTTATTTTGTACTTTGGGTTAGTACCGTTTGTATTCAGCATTGTGACTTGTTTAGCTGATTAACTAGACATTTGTATCATGCATCATTTGTACAAATACATGTGCTCCAGTTAGTTATTATTTCAGTCTTCTACTATTTACTAGTGTTGGATATTTAATGCTTCTGCTATTTCATGTTTTTTTACTTCCTATGTGTACTCTTCCAATGAGGTCATAGTTTCCCCACTATCACAACCATTGTCCTCACTACTAGTCAGAAGCCTCTAGTGTGCGGGGAAATGCACCAGAGGACATGTGACCAACCGAGTATGGGGAACCTCTGGGTGGATTCTGAAACTAAGACGTTACAACGTGGTATCAGAGGATATTTTTTCTCTTAATTTACTTTTTGGATCCTTTAGCCCGTGATAGGAAGGAATAGGTACTTGGTAATAAACTGTGCCTAGGAGTAGCTAACATGTGTAGTGGGAAAATCCAATCTACCTCGTTTATTGTAGTTTCTTTGGGGTTTTCATGTTTACGGTTGATATGATATTCACCGTTGGGAGACACACATGTTTTGTGTTATTCCTGTTGACGTTATTGAGGTTCTATTTTTGTCGCAACTCGTTGAGATGATGGTATACCAACACATGCATCATATAGGGACTTGCTAGAAATAAAATGTCACACATTCTTTCCATGTCCTCTAGGATGAATTAGATATTGCATGTTGTTGTGATAGATGTTGTATAGAATATTCATGCTATGGTGATAAATTATTTGATAAGAATACCTACTGTTTGATAAGGAATTGTTTTGGGTAATGTTTTGCTTGAATGGATGCCAAAAATTGGTTCTTGAGGTGTTATGGTCCCTTACGGACCATAATTTGGTAGATAATTGCTCTATTTTCCCTGTTATAACATTTATAAGATGCCAGACTTTGATTCATGTGGAGTATGGGCCCTCACAAATTGGATTTTGGGACTTTCAGTGATCATTTCAGTTTTTTCTGGGATTCAGAGTAGCTACTGAGGCTTCTGTCTAGAAAAAACCCAGAATACATGCCATGTAGAGTAATGTACAAGCCATGTGTTCTTTTTTTGGGAAGAAACTATTTTTCTTAAGTACACGCCGTGTAGTCTCTGACTGTGTCGTAGGCCGTGTGGGAATAGACACAGGATGGGAAAGGTCCGGTGGGAATACCCCTTGTACCAGACGAACACGTCATGTCATTTTGACATTGTGTTCACCCATGTAACCAACAACACAGACATATTAGACTTTAATCTATACACACGGTGTCCATGTTGAACACGCCATGTAGTCTGACCCAGGTACCTGGCCGTGTCACGAACAACACGGGTCGGTGTTATCCCTTCACTCAAATGCCGTGTCCATTCAAAACATTCTATGTATCGTGTACTGTGTATCAAGTCGTGTCACTAAAAACACGGGCTAGGTGAATCTTGTCTAGTACACGCCATTTCTACCGCGAACACATCGTGTAGTCTTGTCTTAGGAGAGCCGTGGGGCTTAACTGTGTTGAAGGACGTGAGAAGGGGTAGATGATTCATGTACATGCCGTGTGTTAAGACAACACACCATGTGTTTGGGGTGTTACGCGACTAGTTTAGGTAGGAGTACACACCCATGTAAATGAATTAAAAGAACACACCATATAGGAAATGTACACACTATGGATTCATGTTTTTTAAAACACGAATGCTTTCTTTCTCCTGGTCCCTTCTTACACTCCGTGTTTATAGTCCTTGATAACCTTGATCTATGGTGTGTGCTTGACCTTGCAGATTCATGCCACCAATATGTCCTCCAGTTCACCGGTAGTTTTAGGGTAGTGATTAGAATCCTGATATGGCTGATTAGGGACTACCTGTAGATCTTCTTGTTGTGCCAGCCTTGGCACCAGAAGTTATACCAGTTGCAGGTGTTGATGCACAGTTTAGGGAGGGTTTTCCAAGGATGATGCAGACCTTCTAGGGAGCGTCACCTCTTACCCTGTCGATGGTATATTTGATGCAGGTTTCTTAGCAGTAGCATTCTCCCACCTTCTCAGAGGGAAGGAGGACCACAGGCTGTAGAGTTGTGGCTCGAAGCCATGCAAAAAATCATCGAGCATCTCAAGGTACCACCAGAGTGGTGGGTGAATCTCACAACCTACATGATCTGATACTCCACCTAGAGGTGGTGGGATGTCATCTCTTAGGCTGGACACCACCATAATTTGGCTTGGGAGGAGTTTCAGCATATCTTTTATGAATACATCAACGCAGAGACCTTGAGGGATGATCAAGCCCCGAAGTTCATGTGTCGGGACCATGGTAACCTTTCTGTGATGGAGTATTCCTCTCGCTTCATTGGCTACAACATTTCATGCCTATTCCAGTAGGTCATCAGTTGTTATTGGCTAGGAAGTTTGAGGATGGTATCAGGAAAGAGATCTGTTCCTAGGTGAACATCATTAGGTTGACTTCGATATCCATTATCGTCAACCAATCGCTGATTATGGAATGCAATATGTGGGATTCGAGAGTTGTGATCCAGGGTGGTTCGACATCCAGAGTTAGTATTCCTCTGGTTGATATCAGGAAGCGCTATAGGGAGACTGCACGGGGAGATCAAAGTAGGCGGGATGCACCTTTTGGTATCCACATGGTGTGATAGAAGTGTCGGATGAGTGGGCATACAGGGCCACGTTTCCCGAGAGATCCTATGGAGTGATGATCATGCGGCAAGATGGGCCATCTTGAGCATTTTGGTAAGTGTTTCTTCCCAGCAGCTGAAGATATGGGTTCTTCTCTGACTCCACGTTCGGGAGAAACACCATAATTTTCTCACTAGTTAGGAAACTAGAGTTCTTCAGGCCGTTCAGGCTGAGGGGGAGGTCGTGGCTGTGGTAGTCAATCGCCAGTCTTTCAATGACAGTTGTGTGGATCAGCTCAGAGTGGTCAGGAAGGGTCACAGGGTCACTGAGTAGGCCAGACCTTTGTAATGGAGTAGACCCAGTAGGATCAACATCTTCGGCCTTCCACAGTTTGAGATACTATCTTAGTAGCCTCAGTTTTATCTTCTGCACTTTTCGACATAGGGGCTTCCCATAGCCTTATCACTGTTTCTATTATGGAGAGCCTTGGGATCTGCATCTTTTTTTCTGCCGATATCATGATTCTTGGCACACCGTTGGGGATGAGAACATCTTTCATACGTTAGTGCAAGGACTTCCTTCTAGATGTTGGTGGATGTCACTTCTTATGAGACCTCTACGTACTAGTGATGACAAGCTATGATGTCATTCTCAGAATGGACTAGCTAGTTCCCTTCCAGGAATTCATCGACTGTTATTGCCGTAGGGTTAGTTTCGTATCATCATAGGATGGATCTTTTCTTTATAAGGGAGAGTGGGATGTCCAGGCGAGCAGAGTGGAACCAAAGCATTATGGGTTAGGAGGAGTTATGGGCCAGATGGCTAGTCTATATCTGTATGACCCTGGGACTTCATAATTAGACTTCCCTTCAGTGGTGAATTGTTTTAGTGACATCTTTTCAGATGACTTTTCAGGTTTTCCTCTAGAGCGTGAGGTAGACTTTTCTATTGAGCATGTGCCAAGAGCGGCACCAGTGTCCATTCCTCCTTATACGATGGATACATATAAGATGCAAGATCTGAAGAAGCAGTTGGAGGAGTTGTAGGGAATGGGTTTCATCCGACCTAGTACTTATCCTTGGGGTTTTCATGTTCTACTTGCGAAAAAGGCAGACGACAACCTCAGGATTTGTGTGGATTATTGGAAGTTGAACCAGTTGATGGTCATGAACCGATATCCCTTTAGAAGGATTGATGATCTCTTCAATCAGCATCGAGATGCTTGGGTGTTCTCAAAGATTTAATTGAGATCCGGTTATCATGAGTTGCGCATTAGACCATCAGATATACATCTCATAGCCTTTCGAATAAGGTATGGTCTATAAGAGTATATGGTAATTCCGTTCATCCTCATAAATTCTCCTGTAGTTTTCGTGGAACTAATGAATCGAGTGTTCCGTCAATACGTGGATTCCTTTGTTGTGGTCTTTGTGGACGATATCTTGGTGTAATCTCACACTCGACATGACCATGATACCCATCCTGAGATTATTTTGAGTACACTGAGGGTGAATCAGTTATATGATATGGTCCCAAAATTCCACTTTTGGATTGACCTGATTCACTTCATGGGTCATGTTATCTTGTAGACTAGAGTGTTAGTAGTCCCAGAGAAAGTGAGAGTAGTAGTTTTCTAGGAGAATCCAAATAATGTCTTTGAGGTGTGGAGTTTTATAGGGATGGCTAGATAGTACAGATGCTTCAGCCAAGAATTTTCAGGCTTAGTAGCACCACTGAAGGGCCTCACTAAGAAGGGTGAATAGTTCTTATGTTTATATTCTTGTTAGTAATCCTTTCAAGAGATAAAGGGGAGATTTACGTCAGCACCGATACAAGTATTGCTGGAACCAGGAAAGAACAATACTATTTAATGCGATGCATCAGGTATCGGGCTAAGAGATGTGCTTATACAGGGAGGAGATATTGTGTATTGGTCTAAGTAGTTGAGGTCACACGAGAGAAACTACCTGACACATGATCTGGAGTTGGAATTTGTTGTTCATGCCTTACGTTTTTAGATACATTATCCTTTGGGATATTATTTGGTGGTCTTCACCGACCACAAAAAATCTCAAGTACATTTTCACTCAGCATGATATGAATTTGAGACATCGGGGGTGGGTCAAGTACCTACACTCCTTTTACATTGATATATCCTACACACCTGGGAAAGGCAACATAGTGGCTAACGCATTGAGCACAAGGACTTATATACATGCAATTCAAGAGGCCAGTAGTGAGTAGCAGCTTATGGATATATTCTATGAGATGTATTTGGAGGTGCACGACAAATAGGGGCAGACTTTTCTATCTTATGTAGTTGTTACCTCTACTATTATGGATTGAATTTGAATGAGGAAACTATAAAATTCTAAAGGCCTAGTCCTAAGGGAGATTGTGTCAGCGGAGGACCCGAATCCTGGATGGACCATATGCGAGGATGGGATCTTGCGTTTCCAGTGGCGCGTATGTGTTCTAGCAGCCATACATGTGGAGCTGATATAGAACTTTCATTCCTTAGTTTGGGAAGTTTATCCAGGCATCACCAAGATGATTCGTGATCTACAACATCAGTATTGGTGGCCAGGTATGAAGAGGGATGTTGCTGGGTTCTTCATGAGGTGTTCCACTTATCAGCAGGTGAAAGCAGAGCATCATCGACCAGTAGGACATATACATCTGTTACCCATTCCCGAGAGGAAGTTGAATGATGTCATGATGGAATTCGTGACTAGTTTTCTGAGGTCTCCTTGAGGGAATGATGTAGTTTGGGTTTTCATTGATATATTTATGAAAGATTCTCACTTTTTGCCAATCAAGGAGACCTATATCGTTGATGATATGGGACGGTTGTACATCTGTTCGATTGTAAATCTGAATGGACTTGGACAGTCCAATTTTACAAACAGGGATGTGTGTTTTACTTCTCGATTTTGGAAGGGGCTTCAGAAGGCGTTGGGTACATAGGTACTTTTAAGTATAGTTTACCATCCCCAGACTGATGGCTAGTCCGAGTATACAATCCAGGTGTTTGAGGACATGCTCTGAGCATGCATTTTGGATTTTGGAGGTTCTTGGGAGAAGCATATACCTCTTGTAGATTTTTCCTACAATAATAGTTATCAAACAACTTTTCAGATGGAACCTTATGTGGATTTGTACGGTAGGCCATGCTGATCACCCTTATGCTCGCTGGAGGCAAGAGAGGAAGCTTTGTAGGGACCTCGTCTTGTTCAGGAGACCACATAGTAGATAGAGCTGATCTGGAATAGGATGGAATCTCCACAGGCTCGACAGAAGTCTTATGATGATTAGCAGAGATGACCTCTGGAGTTCGAGGTCAGGGATCAGGTTTTGTTGTGTGTCACACTAAGGTTGGGACACAAGAGGATCAAGAGAAATAGTAAGATTTCACCTAGGTATGTCAGGCCGTTTGAGGTGTTGGAGAGAATAAAACATATTACCATTCAGTTTCAGTTACCTTTGTGGTACCAGACTATGCAAGATGTTTTTTATGACTCTCAGCTCTGGCATTACCTTTTAGACTCGTATCATGTAATTTAACCCAATGATGTTGATCTTGAAGTGGATGCGTTGTTTGAAGAGCATCAATCTGGATTGTGGATCACATTACAAAGGTACTTCATGGCTGGTCTGTTCCCTTGGTATGAGTGCTTTGGAAGAAGGGGTGGGTACAGGACGAGACTTGGGAGAGGGAGGCCGATGTACGAGCTCAGTGGCTGGAGTTGTTTGGGTTTTCTTCTTCTACGCTGTGCTAGAGAAATTCAAAGTTGAATTTCATTAAAGAGGGATGTTTTTTACGAAACTGAATCTTCTTTTAAGTTATGTTTTTTATTTTCTAGTCATTTTTGAGAAATGGAGGAAAAAATGGAAATTATCTAAGTACATGATGTGTAATTTATGAGTACACGTCGTGTACTATGATGTCGTTGGAGGTCGTGTGATGGCTGTGTCATGGGCACACACGTGGACATGTAGGGGTGACATTGATGCTACCTAAAGAGGATTAAGGAAAAGGAGAGTACACGTCGTGTACTCCAAACGTACATGTCATGTATTTTTTCCATTAAAAGAATCGGGGTCGCGTTTTATAGACACAACTCACTTATTCTAGGTTGTCTTCGTCCGAGAGAACCTGTACGTCCATAGATCTTCGATGAGCCCTGGAGACTCTGTGCTTCCTATGATTCAAACACCGATGATTACGTTGGAATCACATCCGTGAGTTCTTCCTTCTTCCAGAGCATCATTTTCCTATTCTCCCTCTTTACCTTGTTATCGTGGGTTGAATGTTTTATACATTTTCGTTGATCTATGATGTTCTAAGGCGATTCAAGCATTGAGGTTCAAGTATATCGATCACCTAACTCCAAGGTTGGTGGTTTGTGCCTTTCCGTTCAAGGTTTTGGAGTATTATGTGCAATTTCAACCAATACCCTTGAACTAGGTATTGCGTGATTACCATTTTACCCCTGTTGTCTTCCTTCCATGCTTGTATGCTTGTGTAGAGGTTGTATGGATAAGAATAGGGTTTTTTTGCTATGCATTGGATGTTTTTACCAATCACGTTCTGTTTAATACTGTTTGGTCATGTTATCTAGTTTGGAAACATTTCCTGTTTTTCGTACCTGTTGTTGTAGGGTAGAGACTTTGAATCCAAACATACTTGATATACTGTGGACTATTTATCCAAGTAGTTCTATAGGTTTACTTTGGCCGTATTTCATTTCTATGTCGTTATCCTACACAGGGCCATGAGAACCAGGTGTAGTAGACTATATGAGGAATTGACCGTGTGAGCTTCCCTAGAGAGTCCTTGAATTCCTTAGACTATAGGGGGATAGACTGTGTGATATTTCTCAGAGGGTATTTGTTTTTTATTTAATTACTATGCTTACCTTAGACTATAAGAGGAATTGATTATTTGTGCTTCCTCAAAGAGTCTTGTATGACCTAAGGTATAAGGGAAATTCACTGAGTGAGCTTCCTCAGAGAGTCCTTGAACTTGGGGATATAAGGGGAATTGATTGAGTGAGATTTCTCAGAGAGTCCCTGGATACCATAGACTATAAGGGGAATTGACCTAGTGAGATTCCTCAGAGAGGCATATAATTTTTGTATGACCATACCAGAGAGGCTAGGCTGAGTGTACTACCCAGAGGATTGTTGGTACTTATTAGGTAGGACCATAGGGGATGGATGAAATTACTTCTCAGAGGGTTGCCTGTTTCTACTTAGCTGCATATTAGCTGATGCTTGATATTGGAATTGTGGATTGTTACTATTCACCATGTTCCTATTTACTACTTACTATACATTTACCTACCATATATTCACTGATTTTTAGGCACAAATCTTCGGCGGGGTTTCTACTAGGATTTAGTCCCACATCCTTTTTGGGAAATGCTTTTGGGTGCAAACATATTATATTGTTGTAGGTATAGATAAGGGAAATCCCCCTTCCACTTTAGGTACTTGACTTGCTATGGAGCTGGAGAGCATGGTACCAAGCCTAGCCTTGTGATGCTGAGGAGTTGTTATCTTTTTCTTTTTTACATTGTTTTAGTACTATTTGTATTCAGTATTGTGAAATTTTTGGTGGAATCCCTAGACATATTTATCATTCATCCTTTATATATATATATGTGATCTAGTTGGTTATTATTTTACTCTTCCGCAGTTTTCTATTGTTGGATATTTAATGCTTCTGCTATTTCATGTTTCTTACTTCCACTGTGTACTCTACCAATGAGGGCATAGTTTCCCCACTATCACACCCAAGGCTATTGCTACGAGTCAGCAGCCTCTGGAATTTGGGGAAATTCTCTTGAGTCCATGTGACCAACCGTGTACGGGGCGCCTCAGGGTAGCTTCCGGAACTGAGACGTTACACATTTTCTCACATTTTCCTTTAAGTGGAATACCATAGTGGGAATTAATTAGAATCCAAGGAAAGGGAAATACACAAAAGTGGACAAATTTTATATTGAAAATGAAAAGAAAAAGAAAAATGGATTTCATCACAGCATTGATGCCTGGCAAGAGTTTATACCTCAATAATGAAATCCCCCCCTTTTATACTCACTGATGCATATTTAATCAATATAAGCTACTCATTTCAAATTATATTTCCAAATTAACATGTGTGAAATAATTAATATTTAATTATTGAAATATTATATTTTAATTATTCCCAAAATATTTTATGGACTTTTATTTCCACCTAAATAAAAATCTATTGTAAAAACCTTGTTGTGGTACTATATGAGGTTATCTTCCAAGAGAAAATGAATATTTTATCTCTAAAAATTGACCCAAATAAGATATTAAAATTTATAATAAATTACATAGTTTGTAAAAACCTGGGAAATTATAACCTCTCCCAGATAACACATCTCTTCCCATGTATTCCAAGGTTGGAAAATAGTGTCCATACTACCATCCCAAGAATCTAGACAATAACACTACCTTGATCATCCAATGACCAGTCTCACAGTGTTAATAACTCTACAAAAATGAAATATTTATAACCTCAACAGATCTGATAGTCACCTCTATATGAGTGAAATTATCATAATTTCACTACCAAAATATATTTTCAATTTCCCACACCCTTTTCATCACTATATATAATGACTGGAGTCTCCATAGGTACTCATATAAATGAAAACTCATATACGCATAAAAAAATCAATCATTCCCTCTTTGGGATAATGGACTCCAATTAAACAACATATTTTCATTTCATAATGATTATTTCTATCCTCAAATAGAAATTACTGCATTATACATCATATGGGATTCCTTACACCACTTCTATAGAACAACATCGAAGAAGTTCATTTTTAAATTAGATCTGATATTTAAATATCTTGACATATGTGTCCCACACTAAACAAACATACTTGGGATGAATTCATGATATAGGTAATGGAAATATATAAAGTATTAGAACACTATGATTCTAATAATACACATGTGTCACTCTCCCTGAGCCACACACACATCCACCCATTCTATATGTAACATTATCCATTCCATGACACTATGTCTCCAAAAAATGTGTGTCTATGCCTAGACACTAATTAATTGTCTCAAGGAACCAATTTTATTTTAATAATATCCTTCATCGAAGAGTAATTACATATAATATCACTACAATTTCAAGTTTTAAATTTCCACTGAGATTTGATTAAAATAAATTGTTCATGCCAAACATGGAAACTCACAGATTAATGACATTAATGGTACTATACAAACCATACATATACCATTATCATACAATACATGATATATTGTGTTTACCATTACTAAATACTAGGTGACTTTTCTACTCAGCATGCCATACTGATTAATCCAGAGCTCCCATTGAACTGTACATAAAAATTTATCAGATTAGTTGTTCAATGATTATTCCACAACCACTGATACCCATCATCATTTTATGATATTAATGTGTCAACAAATAAAACACTAATAAATAAAGAAAACACATAAATATTATAACACATTAAATCTAGTCATCATATACTGAACTATATAAAAATCTCCAAAAAAACAATGGCAATATCATGCTATATTGTAAAACCTGACAACCTCCCATGGATTGGTTTCTAATTGATTGTAAAACCAAGCTCACTTCCTCAAATAAAATCCATTAATATGGGTTACCCCGTCTCAAATATTCCCCATTATCAAACTTAACATAAACCTGCAATGGTATTATGCAAATTAAATGTCCCATACGACTCCATATTATACTAATAGATCATTTATCATTATTGGGTCATTGGATCCTAACACCCCACACATTTTTCAAGCCTCTCACAAATTTCAGAAAATAGGGGGTGTCGTCTACACACCCATCTCCATGTATAGAAATTGATACATCTACAAAAACACTCTCAGATTGGTAAGGATAAAATCTACCTATTTATATTAAAACCTGTCAATATGGGTATAATTATACTAGTTTCAATTAAAATTTATAGATGAAACAGTCATTTAATTCAAAATTTTAGTAATATTTATTTATAACCCATTAGTAAATACTATGTTATAAAAAGAACTCTAATGGAATCCCCATCCATGAATTATCATAAAAAGCCATGATCCCCT
Source organism: Viscum album (assembly GCA_963277665.1). Classification (NCBI taxonomy): domain Eukaryota; kingdom Viridiplantae; phylum Streptophyta; class Magnoliopsida; order Santalales; family Viscaceae; genus Viscum; species Viscum album. The sequence continues at coordinate 571,274,003 of OY728161.1, read as the reverse complement.
TTGAGAATCCTCACAACGGGGATCACCCATATAATATAATGATATGAATTTAGAAAATAAAACAAACTGATACCCATTTGTAATCTTCATATGGTAATACCCCCTCATGGACCTAATAAATTATAAACATTTAGGTAACAATCAAAAACAACAAAGAGTATCTGACTACATAATGATGAATGAATGTCGGTTAAGTAAAATATAATAGAAATATTAATGGGAAAATATTATAAAGAATTTTATGATTAGTTTTTTAATTTCAATTGAATTAAACATGAAAAAATCATTTATTGAAAAGGCATCAACATCTATCATTGAACTACGAGGGTCAATGTCACGAACACAAAACCATCTTAGTAAAATGTGTTTTTCTATAGTAATATGATTCGATTAAGTATAATTTCAATACAATATATTATAAATTATTATACATGGGTAGTATTATCACTTTATATAAAAAACCTAGGTAAAAATGGAAAAAACGGGTTAAAAACAAGGGCATCATGTTCCCTATAGACCTACTAGTGTCATTTCACCTCCAGTGTATGGGTATTGATTCATTAGCCTCACCATCAAATATCTAATTATAGATCCAAATAGACTGAAATCATCTGAATATATATATTCTAGTCAACCTAATTGATTCTAATTAAACCAATAACGTATATGGGAAAACCATTTTTGTTGTTATTGACACATTAAAAAATTCCCCTCTATTGTCCTTTAAAATCAAACACTAACTGGAATATAACATGTTGACACCATGTTCTAAATATGATGCATGAGATTCCTCTTTCATTTATTATACATTATTCAAAATCAATATATAGTATACATCCAATTATAAATTACTATAAATCTATAATAAATCAAAAATTATACAAAACATTTCCATCTCTCAAAGAAAATGTAATATAAAATGTCAACATCGCATATTATGAACAATATTTACATATCACTGGAAGCCATAATTTTTCACTGATTCATGTTATCTTGATAGACTAGTATAATATCCATCATAGGTAACATCAAATTTATAATACTCTAGTATTACATATCCTATGTGTTTATGTATTCAGAAAGGAATTTATCTGATACTAAATTATAATGTATTGACCTAGATCAAATGAAACTCGTGCACTAGTCTAGTTTTCTACATGTCCTCAACTATGCCTGCCAATATTGTAAAGGCTACTAATGTGTACCAGGGTCCATGGTTGTGTGTGTGGTTGTAATCTGCTCCCATATTAGATTAAGATAAATGGTAAACATAACAAGACATCTTCTAGAGAAGTATATAATCAAAATGTGGAAGAATTAAATATAGAAAATGATGTATTAATGGTTGAATTTAAGTAAATCCCCAAACAACCATGTCATGCATACTATAACTGGTCACCCAGTGGGATGATACCATATACAATAAAATATAAAAGAAACATTAATAAAACTATATATATCTACTGCGAACATTGAGTTAAACGACATACCTAGTGTCCATGAAACTATCGAGTTAAACCATCCTATTAATTAAATTTCCAATGAGAGTAATTTCTCAATAACATAACCTTGGGGATATATATATGAAACATTTATCAATGATCATCCTAAAATAAATCATCATGTTTTTATGCATAATAATTTTGACATATAGGGCTGAGAAATAATTTTGAGCAGGCCAAACCCATATGGAACCTATAATATACATCCATATGTGGATGTTAATTCAATATTCTCCTCATATATAATACATAAATAAAATAAATATATTAAATTTTTCAAATACCAATACTTGGGTATGTGATCACAATCTAAATTACCTTCTTTCTCCATTGAAAAAAATTCTCCGAACCACTAATCATTTAAAGAAAATACAGGATCCAAGGTAAATAACCATGGAAACAATTTATAACAAAAAAATAATTATAAAAATATATCCATTATATCTAGGATCCCATACATGTTATTCCACAATAATTAATCTATGTATCATGTAAGTCATAATGAAATTCATTAGAGCTATGTTCTCATCAATGTAATTTTGTATTCGGAATCCATGTATCACAAAAAATAATATAAATGCACTATCCCAATAATCCAATATATTTATTTACATATTTAGAATCAAAATATTTATATTTTAATAATGTAATATCATCATAATCCTGAAACCACATGTCCACAATGAAATTCCATTTCAAATGATCATATTCAAATTATTGGACTTAATGTTCACTATTGAATTCCATTTCCATGATTGAAGAATTCCATGTCCAAAAATGGAAATCATAAATATAGAACTCCATTTAAACTAATGTTGAATGAAATTTCCATTAATATTTAATCATATAGTCTTAATATGGATCCCATGAAGTATGTTTAGGATTCCCAATAAAAAAAGTAGCCTCAATAATTTGATCCTAGGAAGTACCTATGAGAATCCACATATTATGTCGCATCCGATCAAGATCATCAAACCAAAACCAATAGAAACCTACAGAAAACATGCCTACATCGAGAGTAATTATATGAATGTATAAACAAGATATGAGGTTTTATGAATTCCTAAACCAATCACTACATCCACAACCCCATGGGATCCCAAATTTGGTATGGGTTCTAAGATGAAACCCACTTCCATCTCTACCAAAACCCATAAAGAGATATGTTTTTGTCTTTCAAATACTAAGGAACCAAGTGGTCCCCTTTGATAAACACACTAGAGTGGAATCCCACTCAGGATCCTCTATTTTATCATGTACAAAAAATGTATCCCTCATGGGATCCATAGAAACAAAATGCTAGTATAAGCATCCTACACAGGATTCTCAGAAGAAATATGCAAGAAGATGCCTATTAAAAATGATACATGGACACAGTAAGCTACCAACATCATAAAATTTTGGATCCTAGGAAATAATAACTAAAAAGATACATCACACATGGTATCCTCTGAAAAAATATAGTAGCAGATGCATTATATAGATGATCCTTAAAATGAATAATTGAATGGTGACATCTATCACGAGGTCCTCAAAAAAATAAGCTAATTGATGTAACATAATTGGATTAATTAGAAGCAATAATATCTCATGGTTCCACATTCATCAATCCTGATATCAAACATCTTAAAGCCTCCATGTCTAGGGTGGGACATATCCCACAAGAAAAAACCTTAAAGGGAACATCTATGTATGCATCGGTCATGGGTGATGGATCATTTCATGTCTGAGATCAATGTATAACTATATATTATTTCAAATCCCCAAATAGATAAATTCATCACATCATGTCTTAACCCCGCTATCCATGTATATTTTTTAGATATGTCCTATTATGTCCTTAGATAACCCATAACATGTACACTAAACATTTCATATGACTCTCAATTGGGTCTCATACAATTTCCCACCCATCAGAGAAAACTAAATTAAATTGCATGTGTAAAATTCTCACCTTTATATCTTAATTACCACATAAAATAAATTGGGAATCATTGGAACATCCTAAGGGTTATAAAATTTTGATATATTTGAAAAATTCATAATATGGACTACACATGTGTCTAGTTATGAATCATGGGAATAAAAAACTAAAAACACCATAACAGTGTAAAATTTTTTTATTACAAAACTTACATACCCAAAAAAACAACATTATAAATTAAATAAATTACTGGTAATGTATATCAGAGTTCAATGGAGTGTAAAACCCAAGTACAAAAAATAGAAATATTGTACAAAATGTGTAATTTACATAGGTTTCCTACCCGTGTACCTCACATGGCCTGACCCAGTGTTTTAAACAATAGATATGTACTTATTAAAATCATATAAACCACATTGGATCTATCTATGTTCCTTTTTATTATCTAGTTTCCATATAGTGGATGTTTCGCCATGTACTCTGACATGTGTTCAAGTATGACTACAAGATGTGTACCCCTTGTAAATGGAATATTGTAAAAAAATAGATCTCACTTTGTACATGGTTACATGGCGATGTACCTTTACATGGAATGAAATCATAGTACATGGCGTACACTTCCAATAAGTCAAATTACCTGAATAGGAATAACATATTATGTGTGTTCCAAAATACACACCACATGATTGGATTTCCCTAATGGAAAACCCCTACAAATGGGTTAATACCATGTTCAGCTCTCGATTAAGAATATACTAAACCACTATAGGATCTTAGTAGTCTTAATAGTGATCTAAAACTACAAAGTGATAAATATATATAGATTTAAGGAATAAATATAATAAAAACTACCTTTTAGTGGAATCTTGTAATGGATCACCCATTTCAATGTCGTGAATCTATCACAATATGATCTAGTTGATCTCAATATTCATGATAGATCCCCCATTCTTCCCCCTATATATTTCTCCCTCTCATTATCTCAATTTTATTTCTCAGTCTTGTAGGGGGAATAAAATTGGGGGTGTATGTGTGATTATATTGGGAGAAGTTGAAAGAAAATTGGAAAAGGAAAAAAATAAATATTAAATGAAAATTAAAATAATTATAAAATAGGGGTTGGCTCAGTACGGACACTCATCATTAGCTTATACCTCTAATTAGAAAAAAAATATTTTTTACTCAATAATTGAGAAAAAATATCATTCTGAATTTTTATTCAAATGATATAGCCTAGTGAACATGTGGGAATAAATTAATAATTAAATTTTTATTATTAAATTTTTATTATTCCACAAATATTTGAACGAAATAGATTTCCACCAAAATCCAATACCAGGGAAAAAATAAATCTTTGAAAAACACAGTGGTCAAAAAAATTATTTGAGGCCACATTATATGGTAAAATAAAAATTTTACTCGTTACAATTATCCGAAATATAAATTCAAGTGGATGATAAATTTTATATTTGGGGAAACCCCTGGTTTTTACTCATTTTGATGAGATATTAAACCACTATCCATCACATCATTTCCTATTCTAGGTCATATGAATTAATAAACAAAATTATAATTAAATTTTGATTAAATATCATAAAAAATATGAAAATATCACTAACATGCATATAATATTGATCATCAAATAATAAATAATTTTAAATTTTAATGTGACTGCTTCGATACCACTTGAATGTTCTAGAGATTAATAAAATCATCCAACCCCAATACCAATTTATTTTTAATTATTTTATTCATATAAAATTTAAGAACATTATGAATTAAAACAAATATTACATAGAAAGAGGGTATTTTCACATTTATTTTACAGTTAATTGAAAACATGAATGACCTGAACTAGAGAATTAATATTAATGATAAAAAAAGTTTTAAATCTTTTGTTATTCAGTAATTATAGTATTAATCCAAACTATAATTCCTTCACAACTATCAAATCATGATCCCTAAATTGTTTAAATTCACTCTTTGTATTCTAGGTGAATGCATAACCGAACAAAACCCGTTTTCTCATTAACCATTAACCCAGAAAAGAAGTTTATTTTGTTCTCTCATTCTTGAGAGGAATGGTGGAGGCTGTTGTTCTCTTGGGATTTAAATATATTTTGGAATATGTTTGGGGATTTTTATAATTTTCGAGAGACCTCCTATAGTCCACAAAATGTTATTTCTTGAAATGATATAAATTTTATTATTTAATAATTTTAACCAATTTATAATTAAACAAGGGACCTTTATCTAAATTTTAATACTGTCTAAACTCTATCTAAAATAATAATAAATAACTTTTTATTATATTATCAAGGAAAAAATAAAACTAACTAATTAATATATCATTTTCATTGATATCTCAACCTATCTTACTAATCCACCATTGAATGTAGTAATCCGAAAATAAATGAATTATTTATTCAAATAGGTATTTATATTTAAATAAATACATATTATATTAAATAACTCATCAATAAATATGTAAATATTTTTTACATAACTAAATATATATTTATTTTATTTTAATAAAAAACTGGTGAATAAATAAATATTTTTTATTACCCTAATGAATAATTACCAACATTTACTATTGAACACATATATTAAAATTCTAATATATCCTATGATATATTTTATATGATCAACCATGCTCCATTAATTATCATTCCATTAACCCAGAATAATCAGTATTAATAATATTACATTCAAGATAGAATTTATGATTTATTCTCATACATATAGTTTTTGACCCTCATAGAATATTTCTCAATATCATTAAGTGAACAATATTGAAATCAAAATTAGAATCCCAAAACATAAATTGGAATTTATATATATATAAATTTAATTTTGATGTGAAAAAACCTCATATGAATGATTCTATTTAATATAATCCTTTTGACTCAATATCTCAACAAGAAGGAAGCATAAAATATTTCATTAACATATATGCGGGATTTACAATTCATGTTCACTGAAATGAACTCATTGATGAACCACTATGCCCATGGATGTAATCAAATTGTTCTATATCAATATAAGTTACAATGATGTCATATTCCATTAACTATAAAAGGATAATACATTAATGTATTGTTCAATAAACATTATATAGATATATGATGTAAAAATCATATAACCCCATGGTGAATGTATATATCATCATGGGTTTCGTCCATATATCAAAATAAATAATTCATTATATAAATCAATAATAATGCCATGTTTAAGGACAAATAAACATGTCAATTAATATTAATATCCAATGATGCATATTGAAATTAGAATTCCAATTGAAAGGTCTATCCTCATTAAATTCATTATTAAATATTTCAAACCATTAAATTTATGATATAAAGTCTCATACTCTTTTGATAATCCAACAAAGGATGTTAATATATATTCTTTCATTAACATGACATCTATACAACATGACAGATGTTTTCATAATATTGTTACAATACGTCTAGCTTCTCATTATTGTGGGGAACTACTATAACAACTCAATGTGAAAAGTATTCCGTTTGAATAATAAAATTAATGTTATGTAGATTAAAAATCATACAATGATTCTATATTTATAAATATTTTTGTAATTTAATGTGGAAAATAATTTTTATCTAATAAATGTAATCCAAAAATATTCCTCTTGTATCCTAATCCAATTATGGATTCCCAAGTAATTGTCATTGCCCTCCTTATACAAGGTGAGGGAAGGGGTGGAAGAGTTCCACATCCTTTCTTCATCAAGTTTAAATAGGGATTATGACCCCATATTCCCACCATCAATAGTCCCCAGAGTGGAGACTACCACCAAGGGTATGTAAATATTCTCACAAGATGGAAGGAATTACCCATTTAAAATAAATAGATTGGAAAACAATATGGTATATCTGAAAACAACTCCAAGTACAAAATAATAAAAATCTAAACAAACCTGCTTGAATTTTTAAATGAAATAGATACAATGTAATATAAAAGCCCAAATAAAATACCAGAAAAACCATATAGTGAAACAACAATTTCCCAATGTGAATGTCTATTCTAGTAGGGACAATCACGGTCTGCAAAGACCTCCTAGAATCCTAAAAAATAGATTAATATATACATATGGTGAGAATACAAGAATACTCTATAGTGAATTCTAAAGAATCTCATGCCTAACTGGGAAGGCCATTCTAATGCTCCCAGGATAAACAACACAAACTAAAAGCACCTACCAAAGAAAACTAACCACCCAGCATTACAAATGCACACTCACCAAATAACACAAACCAATTAGAGTAATATAAAATGATCACTAGTGTTTGTGTACACCACACCACTTCCCACTGGATTACTACTCCATCCATAATGACCAATGCCTTGATGGAACGATCCCCTTCAACATTCTCAACACATAATGTACGTAAACACATTGACTAAAAACATCAAAATAGTATGTCTGCAAACAATTGGTCCGCAAAACAAAACACATACAACCCACGAAAACTTGGTCCACAAACCACAACATGTCCTACACATAGAAACATGGACCAAAACCCACCACATCATCCTGAAGACTCCTGAAAAGCATTCCAACTCATAGAATCTAATATCATACAACTGGTAAAGCATCCACAAGTCAGTATATCATACATGAAGATTCTTGGGAAATAAATTCCATAAGAGGGGGTAAGGGTAAAATTCAGCCAACTAGCCATCCAACCTCACACTAGGATATTGGGAATACATCATCCTGTTGATGTGGTGGTGTTGCACACATAGTTATAAATGTGAGTGGGGTCTGTATAGAAAACATAAAAAATACATATTAATATATATATAGGTAAACAAAAACTCATCCAATCCTATGTGGTTATAAATAAACAATAATCCCACATAAACATCCATTTCTTATAACACTACATGCATGGCCACACAAACTGCAATAAACAAAAAATAAACGCAAACCGATTTCATGTAACTACTTTTAATTATCTATTACTGGGGTTAACTTATATCATTACAACACAACCAATCAACTAACAACCAAAAAAATACTTATAAACATCAACAAAAACCAAGTGGTTGTCCCAATACAAAAACAACAAACTGTAAGATTTTAGTCACACATCACAACACAATTCAGCAACCACAACACAACTCAGGAGGAGTCCAACTACTCTACAAGTTCATATATTCTACAATCAATCAATCAGTCAAACTAATATTGTTGGGACCACATTGTGTATAAGGTTGTATTTTTTTAAAAAAATTGTCAATGAAGATCAAAATGAAGAAAGAGATGATGAATAACTCCAATGTTATTGAGAGTGTTAATTTGGAAGATTGATGAACTGTTCATAAGATTCACTGTACTTTAATCAAAGGTGGTACACTGTCTACAATAGTGAAACCTTATCCTTGAGTGTCGAAGGGATTGATGTTATCAAGTGATAATGAAACATGTCATTATTCAAATATTCCATTCCATAGCCTACATAATGTGACGTGAATTATTGAATGATGGATCATGTAGAGATTTGAAGATTTAATAATGATCATAGAAAGCTGAGAAGATGATGCCAGTCCTATTTTGTGTTGACAGGAAGGACTGATGTTGCTTTAAGACATTGATGTTATAGTACTTTCCTTGGATAATCTGACAATGCTAGAACTGATAATTCAAAGAGTATATATCATATTTTAATGATTTTTGATTAAATCCACAGATAGTGGAAGAATCCAGATGGTAGTGTAGAAGTATGGGTGTTCCTGACAAAGAAGATATTTATAGTTATGTTGTTTCCCAGTGTTTTCCAAGTTTTTGGACCACAAAATTAGTTTTTAGTAAATCGAAGGATTCTTGCATAGGAATTAATTAGATGTTGAATGGTGTTGGAAATTAGAAATCTATGTAAACCACATACCTTAGAGAATATAGCACATACCATGTCTAGGAATTGTTCATGTTCAAGTACCATGTAATAGGAATGGTACACGAAACGGTTCACAGAATGTGTCGTAGTACTGAAAATGGTTCTCAATTGAAGTAGTTGTTGTACTCTGAATGGATCATCGTTGGTTGAAGAGATGCAGTAAGTGGAATGGCAGACACATGGTAAACGATGCTGGTTTTCAGTTTGCAGGAGGTTCGAAGTATGTGATGGGGGATTTCTATATACAAATGATGTTTAGTATGCGATGAAGTTTTTCCCACATTGAAAATCTGGGTAAATGGGATTTACGAAATTTTCATAGAATTTTTCTTATATATAGAGTGATAATATCATCATTAACTCAGAGATAATTAAATAATAAAATAACATCATTTTGGAAGAACTTAGCTAAGTCTAATTGTGGTACATATGAGAGATTTTGTGTAGGAAAATTTGGCACACAAATGATGAAATATTTCACAAAATTGGAAGGATTTTTCTGTAGATGTGATTTTTTATAAGAAAAGGTTGTATGTGAGAGAGGATGTAATTCACAGAATTTAGAGAAGATTCCTACATAAGGAAGAGGTGGTATGAAAAGGTGGTACATAGAGGAGGTACGTGAAGGCAGTATGTGGAGGTGGTACACAAAGGTGGTATGCATAGGCAGTACGCAGAACCAATGTTTGGAGAATGCATGGTGTGAAAAGTAGGCATGGTGAGAAGAGTAGTTGTTGTGTTCTCATCAAGAGCGGTGTGCGGAGCAGGCATGACACACGTAGTAGGGCCAGTAAAGGCCTAAAGTGCGTTACATGGACCAGATGCAATACACATAGTAGAGGTTATATGCAAAGGCGAGGTGGTATGCGGAGTAGGTGCAACATGTTAACCATGAATGATAAAAAATATAGCCATGGTAAGTATATTAGATATAGTCCACAAAATTAAGGACAATTTGTGAAAACAGAATAATTATAAAGAGATTTTTTGATTTTAGAGAAAAATATTAGAAGAAGTTCTACTACATTTAGTAATTGAACTAAAGGAGAAAACTAAATATAAAAAATCATCAATTCGGGACTTTGATATAATCAGTGTCTCGTGCAGAATAGAGGAAAATACATTTCATGACAATCTATTTAAGAGGCCTTCAAATCGATAAGCTGAGTGAGATCCCTCCCAAGGCCTTGAGATAGGGGTGTCAATGGATGTGATCTGAGGGAATCAATGAGCTATCAATGATCATTATTAAAGGCAATGTGCCTAAAAAACCTGAATGTTCATGTACCATTGTAATCTATATATAGGGAATATTAGTGGAATTTGGTATCACTAGATACATGTCAGTGTATTCTCCTTGGATGTATCCCCTAGTTATGAACCATGTTAAAAATTATTTTATTTTCCTTCTAAATTTTAATGTTTAAATTAATCCACATATCCATCATACAGGTTTAAAAACGTTCCTACCAACGTGGGATCAAAATCCAGAAAAGAATAGGAAAACATGACACCATGATTCACCCACCCACCATCTCTTATTAAAGTCTATGGTCCTTAAGATATTGAAAAACACCTCATGTACCATAGAATTCACAACCCACACAAATCACACACTATAATTCCCCATCCTTAAACATTACTTAATCATTAGTTATTTCAAGAATTCATTTTGAGGATCTTTTTAGGTTTAGAGTTTTAGATAATTAGATCATAAATCATGCATTACATTCCACATTTAAACAAGGTGGTTACATCAAAGAAAATATTCATTTTTTCCACCAAAGGAAACATATTTAAAATAAAACATGGTTTCTTTCTTGACACTTCCACAACACTATCATCACATCATGTAATTTTCCCTTAACCTGTGAAGAACATTTCCAAAAATTGGGATGATCATAAAAAGCTCCGTAAGGGATACACAATGAAGGAAACTGTTAGTTTTTCAAAACAATAAGTAAACCATGAATATATAATCATAAGTAAAAATTTAACCTTCATGAAGTAGTAAATACAATTCAATGAATAAAATTTCATTTCTTACCCTTTTGTAACCAAAAGATTACCATTAAACCCATATAAATAATACATAATGTATAAAGGTAACTTGGAACATAAACATACTTAAATGGAATAACCATACGGTTGACTTCCACACATGTCACTAAATGGAATAGCCATACAGCCGATTCCATACCTAATTCATTAGAGGTTATAACATAACCACCCGTCCTGGTATTCACAGCACCACCCGTCATTTGGTTTATCATGTAACCACCCGTCAAATGTCCAAGTAACATTATAAAATCATAAGACATAAAACAAATATAAAGTAAAGAAAACATTTACACATTTCAATCACAATATATCACTTAAATATATTGACATAAAAAATCCATTATCAAAACCATTTTCAATACCAAAATACACAATTGAGTTTATAGTATTTATTTTCTTTTTAAAAACGTTACTACTTGTTGAGGAAGCCAACTATCAATTAATACTCACTGTGGAGAAAAGGTCGTTGTCACCATGTACGTTAGAAGAAACATTCCATTTTTTTGTTTATTAACATGATTCATAGAAAAAATTCCCTTTAAATGAACTAAAAGGTCAAATGTGTTTATACAACCTATAAAATAATGTCTTTATTAAGAAAAATATGCCTCAATGAAAGGGGATTGAGACGAAGTCCCTTACTTCATGTCTGACTTGATTCGATTGTTCTTTAATCTACTAAATAATAAACTAAAGTTAATTTCTACTTTCTTGAGAACATTTTTCACGTTTTTTATTCCTTTTATATCTCTTATTTTTATGTTATAAACATTTTGCGATCATTTAAGTTATTAATGTTTGTTTTGTCGATATTTGGTACTTAAGTCAAAAATGGACTTCTTATAATAACATGTTGTTCATGTGGTCAAAGGATCATTATATCCAGAATTATATTCATGATCTGGATATCATATATATCATATATATCTAGCATATACATGTATTTATAATAGTACATAACATTTAGAAGTAATAAATGAAATGCACCGTTCATGGAGATGGTAAACCGTACGTACACATGAACGATACATCTATTTCTATTTCATATTTAATGGAATTAAAAAATAATGATACATAGTAGTATTATAAATCCAGTATAGTATCATATATAATATCATTAACTCTATCCTTTATACGTACCAAATACGGTATTAACGAGTCATATCACTTTTAGGGGTCGGTAGTCCGCACTTCCTCTAAGGAGATTATAATGTTTACCTGTAATGGAAATTATAATTGTATGATATAAAAGAAAAATACCGAAGCATAGTGTATACATAAACATAATATATATCATATATAAAAATAGTGTCATCTTAATGGCCGCTATTATAGGTGTTAAATGAAGATTGAACAATGATCATTTCGTGAGGTAGTAATTCGACACCCACAGAAACATTATGTTCATTAACCATTAGATGGATGTGTGTGTAAGTTTAAATCAAATCCTTCTAATAACAACATCCTAGTATATTGAGGATACTGGTGTTGTTATGGAATCAAATAATAATAATTTTAGGGGGAGCGAAGAAGGAAAAAATTAAAGAATGAAACTCGAGAGAAGACATTACCTCTAAATAGGGTAACTCTTTTTGATTTGAGCCAAAGGCTTCCATTGGAAGACTTCTGCCCAAGGTGAGGCTTCTAGGAGTAATAAAGTTATGTGGAGAGATAATATGTGTAGAGTTTGTATGAGACAAGGTCTTGAGAGGCGTGGGTAAGGCGATAGAGGTGGAGGCCTTTTATAAGAGGGAGGAGGGGAACTCTTGGAAGGTCATGAAATGTTAATTTTTTATGAAATGATATTTGGAGTTTAAAGGTCCCACAATGATATATTTCAAGGATAAAGTGATAATGTTTTGAAATCCGCCCATCCAAGAGGTTTTTGACAAGTTTAAGTCTTATATTTTACCTTATCTTTTCATTTTAATTAAATCGTTCATTAATGAGGTAATTACTACATGATCATGGTGTCATTAATAAATTTATTAATTTAATGTCCAAAAATTATAATAAAATACCATGATGTGGGAAATTGTTTTAGCTTTCCAATGAATATTTATGGTCTAAGAGATAAATTTTTTAAACAATATTATATTTTTTTTACTTAGGATATACAAACCTTATTTATATTTCTCTTCTTTTTAAAAATAATGTCATATATATCACTATCTCACCAATGTGACTCCCTGGGCCCTGACGATCGGTAAAAAGCTTTCCATGGTCGCCATGACCCAAAAAAAGCATTTGGACACATTTTTGGGTCATTTAATATTATTATGATATTATTTTGTTACCCTTAACTTCCCGATTACTAATTAATCACGATAATTTAAGATAATTAGAATTGTTACTATTCATAATGTTCAAAAACAAAAGAGTCTTAATTACATAATTTGGACTTTATGATTCCAAATATGAAATCCATTTTACCAAATTCCAAAGAAAAAAAAATTGCAGTAATTAATTTAAAAATACTTACTGTTGTCAAAAAAATAGCGTGTTTCTATGTAACAATATCTATAAAAATATTGATAAGTTTTTATGTCCAATTTCAAAGTGAAATTAACTATAATGAAATCTGTTGGATTAAATGGTTAATATTTATTATAATTACACTTTAAACCAACTAAAAAGATAATCTAACCATATAATTAAATTTGATGAAAAAGCAGTTTTGAGGTAAAATGCAATATTTTTCACTATTCATTAAAAAAATGAACATTGTCCAAAAAATACCCAAAACTTATCCAAAGTAATTTTCAATGTCCCAATTCTAATGAATAAGTTTATTTTGGAAAATAGAGTTTATAAAATTGTCAAAAGATAGAATTACAAAATGGTTTTCCATCAAAAGGTGGTAAACCGATCTTTTAAAAATATTAGTGTATTCTATGAATAAGATTAGAACTATTCTCATTTTAAGCCTCTAAAACACTATCTAATTCATAAATAGACATAGATATGAAAATATATTATTTTTTACTTTCATGAGATGTTACATCCTTCCCCCCTTTAGGAAATTTCATCCCTGACATTTATATACTTATCAAATAAGTGGGGGTATTTGTCCCTCATTGCATTTTTATATTTCCATGTCGCCTCTTCATCTTTATGGTTTTCCCATTGAACCTTTACTTGATGAGTCACCTAATTCCACAACACTTTCTCCCTGTGGTGAAGAATCTGGACTGGTTGTTCCTGATAAGATAGATTATCTTCCAGCTGATCTACCTCTTGAATCAAATCATGATATGGATCTAGAATGTACTTCCTTAACTTTAAAACATGAAAAACATTATCTACCTGAGAGAAACTCGAAGGTAAATCCACTCAGAATGCAACTGATCCAAATCTCTCTATAATTTCACATGTTCCAATGAACCTTGGACTCAACTTTCCATTCTTAACAAATCACATCACACTTTTCCATGGTGATACTTTGAGGAAGACACGATCACCTACTTCAAAAGAATGATCCTTCCTCCAGTAATCTGCATAACTTTTCTACCGACTCTGATCTATTTGCATGTGATTCTGAATCAACTGAACTTTTTCTTCCATCTCTTCTACCAATTTTGGTCCCATCAGCTTTCTTTCCCCTACTTCATCCCAAACAACCGGAGTTCGACACCGTTTACCATATAATGCCTCAAACAGAGCCTTTTGTATACTCAAATTAAAACTGTTATTATAAGAAAATTCAACCAAAGAAATATTTTGGTCCCAACTTCCCTGGTAATACATCATACAAGCACGTAACATATCCTCCATGGTCTTAATTGATTGTTCTGATTTCCCATCTGATTGCGGATGAAAAGCTATACTAAAATTTAATTCAGTACCCAAAGACTTCTGAAAGCCTTTAAAAAAGTTATAATTAAACCTGGGATCACGATCAGATACAGTGGAGAGGGTAACTCCATTTAACATGACTATCTATTTAACATACAACTGAGAAAATTGATCTAGAGTGAATGTATCTCGAATAACAAGGAAATGATAAGATTTAGTCAATCGATCAACAGTAACCCAGAATACATTATTACCTCGAGATGTATTTGGTTATCCCACAATGAAGTCCATGGATATATTTTCCCATTTCCACACTGGCACTGGTAAAGACTGTACCATCCCTTTTGGTAACTGTCACTCTGCTTTAATATGCTAACCAGTCAATCACTTCACAGTAAAATCAGCAATATCATTTTTCATTCCATCCCCCCAATAATAGTCTCAAAGATCTCTATACATCATAGTACTGCCTGGATGAACTGAAAATAGGGAAATATGAGCCTCACATAACAACTCATTCTTCAATTGTGAAACACAAGGAACACACAATCTCTTCACAAATATAAAAAAAATCATTATCAATGTTGAATTCATGAAACTTACCCTTCTGAATGAGATCTACCTTTTTTTGTAACATAATGTGATTCTTCTGCGCTTGCTTAATTCTATCTGATAGAGAAGATTTCACCAATATGTGAAACAAAATAGAAGAATTTCATTTTCTAAAAACTTTCAAGCCAAAATTCATCAAATCCTTAACCAATGTATCATGTTCCAAGAATAACATGGTTAATGAAGTATTACATTTTCGACTCAAAGCATATGCCACTTTATTTGCCTTTCTCGGGTGGTAGTGAATCGTGCAATCATAATACTTGATTAATTCTAGCCATCTCCTCTGTCTCATGTTCAATTATTTCTGAGTGAATATATACTTTAATTTTTTTTGATCAGTATGTATTTCACACTATAAACTATACAAATGATGCCTCCAAATTTTTAAAGAGAAGAGAACATAAGCTAATTCCAAATCATGTGTAGGGTAATTTATCTCATGAGTTTTCAACTCACGTGAAGTATAAGCAATTCCCTGATCATTCTGCATTAGGACGCAATCATGTCCTTTTAATTAAGAATCACTATAAATGACAAACTCATCATTCTTGGAAGGAATTTCCAAAATTAGAGCATTCACGAATCTTTATTTAAATCCCTGAAAACAATCATCACATTATTTTGTCCAGAAAAACATAACATCCTTCCGAGTTAGCTTAGTTAATGGACTGGAAAACCATGCAAATTTTTTAACAAACCTTCAGTAATATCCCTCCAAACCATGAAAAATTTGAATCTCAGTTATATTTGTGGGTCTTGGCCACTCTACAACAACATTTGTTTTATCAGGATCAGAAGTTAAGAGATTTTTTAAACAATGTGACCAAGGAATGAAATTTGTTGTAACCAAAACTCACACTTGATGAATTTTCCATATAGTTTCTTTTCTTTTAAGTTTTTCAAGAAGACCCATAAATTAAATTCATGTTCCTCTTTAATTTTAGAATAAAGCAAAATATCATCAATGAACACAACCACAAACTTATCTAAGAAGTAATGGAATATTCTATTCATTAGATCCATGAATACATCAGGTGAATTGGTTAACCCAAAAGGAATAACTAAAAATTCTTAATATCCATATCTAGTACGAAACACGGTCTTCAGAACTTCTGCTTCTTTTACTCTCAACTGATGGTACCCTGACCTCAAGTAAATCTTCGAAAAATACTGAGCTCCCTGGAGCTAATCAAACAAATCATTCATATGAGGCAATGGATACTTGTTCTTAATAGAGATGTTATTCAATGCTCTATAATCAATGCAAAGTCTCATTGAACCATCATTCCTTTTAACAAACAGGACAGGAGGACCCCATGGTGATGTTCTAGGTCAAAAGAAACCATTCTATAAAAAATCATGCAATTTATCCTTCAACTCTAAAAGTTCAATTTGTGCCATTTGATAAGGGGGTTTTGAAATTGGCTTATCATGAAGAACTGTGTCAATAGTATATTCAACTTCTAGTTCTAGTATTATTCCATGAAACACATCAGGAAAAACATCAAGATTCTCATTTACCACTCGCACATCATTAATCTAAACAGTTCCCTTGATTTCAACAATATGTGCAAGGTAACATTCATTTCCATCTTTTACATGTTTCGCACCCTCTTGATATGTTTTCAATAGTAAGGGTTCATTCTTGTTCACAAACTGAGAGTCTTTATGAAAAGAAAATTATTTATCTCTACAGTCAATGTTAGCATGGTGAAAAGAGAGCTAATCCATGCCCAAAAGAACATCAAACTCTACCAGAGGCAAAACAATAGGGTTTTCTGGAAGATTCTTTCCACACATAAGGATAGTAAGGTTCTTATAATTTCTTTTTATCTCAACGTTTCCCCTTGGTGCTTTTACCATAAGTTCAGGATTTATATCTTGAGATGGAATTCCCAATTTAATACAATAATTCTCAGAAATGAAAGAATGTGTAGACCCTGAATCAAACAACACATTGGCATTATCTGAACAAATAAACAATGTACCTGATACTACTTCATTTGATGGCCCAGCATCCGCTGAAGTAGTTGCAAAGGATTTCACCACCCCTTTCGGCTAGTTGTCTGGATTCTTTCCCTCAGTTGAGTTCTTTGTTAGACACTCATTTGCATTATGACCCATTTCATTGCACTTAAAACATCTTACCACTGGTTTTTCATTACCTGCTTGACCATCTTCCATACAGTTACGAGCAATATGACTAGGATTACCACACCGAAATCACTTTAAAGACTTGGATAAACATTCTCCAGGATTCATTTTACCACACTTCTGACATGATGGATATTTGTATTTCTTAACTTCGGGCTTCTTTGATGAATTATTTCCCTTTGCATACCAACTGTACCTCTTATTCTGTTGTTTTTCAAAGAACACCAAATCATCAGAAAACTCCATTTCCACTATCTCAGCACATCGAGAAAGCTTTTCATAACTTTTGAACTCACAAGAAGCTAATGCCCTTCAATATTTTGGCTTTATTCTTGAGTACAAACTATTGATTTTACTATCAAGGTATCTAATAAAATTTGGAGCATACCTTTCCAATCGAATGAAATTTTCTTCATAAGAAGCCACTGAGTCATCCTCTTGCCTCAATTCCATGAAATGTTTTTCCATCCCAAGCTAAACAGCCTTAGGAAAATATTTCTTAAGGAACATACCTTTGAATTCATCCTAGTCAAGAGCATCAATATCATCAGCATCCCTCATATTTTTAACCATTGACAACCACTGATCTACTTCACCCTCCAAACGGTAAATAACAAGACTAACCTTATGATTATCTGAACACCCCATGAAATTGAAAATCTTCTTTAGTTCTTTAATCCACCCTTCAGCTAGCACAGGGTTAGATGATCCTCAGAGTTATGGGGGATGTTGCCTCATGAAATGTTCCACCACTAACATGTTTCTCTGGGTTTATCTGGCTGATCCCGTGCACGGATACCACCACCATTTATCACTGGAGTCAACTACACCATTACTGCAACAAACTATTCAATTCCAATTCCGACCATCTTAGGATGCTGATTTTGAAGGTCATTTCTTTCTTTATGCCTTCCCAGCACTGCTTCACTGTTTCCTTTGTGGAAAACCACTCTGAACAAACATATCTTAGATGAACCAACATGGTAATCTTCAAATGCTATATCATTTCAATTTTACCGTAAAAAAATATTTTTGGATAATAATTTAACATAATTCTAACTCCTAAAGTTATCTAAACTAAACTTTGATACCAACTATAAGGCCCCAGCCTTAAACATTACTTAATCTTCAGTTATTTCAAGAATTCACATTGAGGATCTTTTCAGGTTTAGAGTTTTGGAGAGTTAGATCATAAATAATTCATTACATTCCACATTTAATAAAGGTGGTTGCATAAAAGACAATATTCATTTTTTTCCACCAAAGTAAAAAGATATAAAATAATACTTGGTTTCTTTTTTAAAACTTTCTATACACTATCATCAAATCATGTACTTTTTCTTTGAACTGTGAAAAACATTTCAAAAACACGGGATGAGAATAAAAAGCTCAGTAAGGGATACAAAAATAAAGAAACTGTTATTTTCTCAAAAAAAAGTAAACCATGAACACTTAATCATAAGTAATACTTTTATCCTTTATGAAGTATTAAATACTCTTCAGTGAAATAAATATCATTGCTTACCCTTTTGTGACCAAAATATTACCATAAAACCCTTATAAAAATACATAATGTATTAAGGTAACATGGAACATAAACATACATAAATGGAATAACCATACGTTCAACTTCCACACATGTCACTAAATGGAATAGCCATACGGCCGACATCCATACCCAATGCATTGAATGTTATAATGTAACAACCCATCCTAGTATTCACAGCACCACCCGTCATTGGGTTTATCACGTAACCACCCGTCAAATGTCCAAGTACCATTATAAAATCATAATACATAAACAAATAGAAATGAAAGAAAACAATTTCACATTTCAACCACAATATATCACTTAAATATAATGGAATAACAAATCCATTATCAAAAACGTTTTCAATACCAAAATACATAATCGATTATATGGTATTTATTTTCGTTTTAAAAACATTACGACTTGTTGAGGAATACAAATATCAAATAATACTCCCAGAGGCGGAAAGGTCACTGTCACCGTGTACATTAAAAGAAACATTTATTTTTGTTGTTTAGTAAAATGATTCGTAGAAAAATATTCCCTTTGAATGAAATTAAAATTCAAAGTTTTTTATACAGTGTATAAAATAAAGACTTGTATTAAAACAAAATATACCTCAATGAAAGGAGATTGAGACGAAGTTCCTTACCTCATGTCCGACTTGACTCGATCGTTCTTTAATATCCTGAATGATAAAATAAAATTAATTTCTACATGATTAAGATCCTTTTTCAAGTTTATTATTCCTTTTATATCACTTATTTCCATGTTATAAACATTATTCAATCAATTTAGTTAATATTGTTCATTTTGCCTATATTTGGTACTTAAGTCAAAAATGGACTTCTTATAATTACATGTAGTTCATGTGGTCAAAGTTTCATTATATCCAAAATTATATTCATGATCTGGATATCATATATATCATATATATCCAGCATATATATGTATTTATAATTGTACATAACATTTAGTGGTAATAAATGAAATGCACCTTTCATGAAGACGGTAATCCATACGTACGCATGAACACCACTTCCATTTCTATTTCATATTTAATGGAATTAAAACATATTGATACATAATAGTATTATAATTCCATTATAGTATAGTATATAAGATAATTAACTCTATCCTTTATACATACCAGATATGGTATTAACTAGTCATATAACCTTAAGGGGGCAGTAGTCCACACTTCCACTAATGGGATTATCGTGTTTACCCATAATACAAACCATAAAGGCATGTTATAAACTAAAAATACAGAAGCATAAAGTAAACATAAACATAATATATATCATATATAAAAATAGTTTCATCTTAATGGACACCATGATTGGTGTTAAAAGAATATTGAACAATCCTCGTTTCGTGAGGCAGTAATTCACAACCCACAGAAATAGTATGTTCATTAACCACTAGACGGTGGTGTGTGTAAGTGTAAATAAAATCCTTCTCATAATAACATACTAGTATATTGAGGATACTGGTGTTGTTATGGAATCAAATAATAATAATCTTAGGGTGGGTGAAGACGGAAAAAATAAAATAATGAAACTTGAGAGAAGACATTACCTCTAAATCTCGTAACTCTTTTTGATTTGATCCAAAGGATTCCTTGGGAAGACTTGTACCCAAAGTGAGGCTTCTAGGAGTAAGAGTGTGATATGGGTAGATAATATGAGCAGAGTTTTGACAAGACAAGGGCTTGAGAGGTGTGGGTAAGGGGGTAGAGGTGGGGTCTTTTATAAGAGGGAGGAGGGGCACTCTTGGAAGGCCATGAAATGTTACTTTATAATGAAAAGGTTTTTAGATTTTAAAGGTCCCAAAATGATATATTTCAAGGATAATGTGATAAGGGTTAGAAATACACACATAAAATAAATTTTTGACAAGTGTAATTCTTAGATTTACCTTATTATTTCATTAAATTTAAATTGTTCATTAATGAGGTAATCACTGCATCATCATGGTGTCATAAATAAATTTATTTATATAACATCTAAAAATTATAAACAAAATAACATGATGTAGGAAATCTATTTAGCTTCCCAAAGACTTTTTATAGTCTAAGAGATCATTTACGTAAACAAAATTATACTTTTTTTACTTAGGATATACAAACCATAGTTATATTTCTCTTCTTTTTAAAAATAATGTCATATATGTCACTATAACACCCATGTGACTCCATGGGACCTCAAGTTTTATAAAAAGCTTCCCATGTTCGGCCATGACCCAAAAAAGTGGATTTGGACACATGTTGGGGTAATTTTATATTATTATGATATTATTTTATTACCCTTAACTACCCGATTAATAATTAATCATGATAATTACAGATTATTACCGTCGTTACTATTCATAGTGTCAAAAAACAAAAGAATCTAAATTACATAATTTGGACCTTCTGAATCCAAATATGGTATCCTTTTTACCAAATTCCAAACACAGAAATTGCAGTAATTAATTTAAAAATATTTCTCGTTGCCAATACAAATAACATGTTTTTAAGAAACAATATCTATCAAAATATTGATAACTATTTATGTCCAATATCATAGTGAAATTAATCATAATGACCACTATTAGATTAAATTGTAAAAATAAATTCTACTTACAATTTAAAATAAATTAAAAATGTAATCTAACTATATAATTACATTATATGAAAAAGTATTTTTGAAGTAAAATGCAGTATTTTTCACTATTCATTAAAAAATGAACTTTGCCAGGAAAATACCAAAAATTTATCCAAAGTAAATTTCAATGTTTAAATTCTAAATAATATGTTTATTTTGACAAATAGAGCTTATGAAATAGTGATAATTTATATTTAAAAAATGGTTTTCCATCAAAAGGCGGTAAAAAAATCTTTTAAAAATATTAGAGTATTCTATGCTAAGATTGGATTTATTATCTTTTTAAGGCTCAAAAACACTATCTAATTCATAAATAGACATAGATATGAAAATATATTATTCATTACTTACTTGGGATGTCACAAAAATCCAAAAAAACATAGCACACAACCACACCATTAATCCAAGAATATTAATATTTTACCAACATGGGTTCTTTACATTCACATTAAAAAACAGGGGTGTTCATACAACACATTTGATCATGGCGAACCCATTTATTATACCAAATATACCTGTATTATCCCATTGATATTTGTAGAAATTAGTCCCATTGAAACAACCGTAGTTAAATGAATCACTATTTTTCAAGAGAAGTCCACCAACAACCATGATTTTCAAAAGGAATACAGGTATAACCAATCATAAAATGCACACAAGGAAAATAGATAACACAAAAAATAAATATCAATTAATTCCGTAAAATTTATCATAATAAGTCTTATTAACCCCCCCCATTCATCACATTTTCTATCCTTTAATTTATTACTCTTGTGATAGGTTTGATAATCCTTCGACAAAGATTTCTCTTAGTAATATCAGAGAGAATAATTATAAAACCCATCATGAAAGATGCACAAAGATGAAAATATGAAAGTAAGTAACTAACATTAATAGAATAAAATTAATTTTCTTCTTGTTCAGAGAACAGGTGTGGGACAAGTACAAGGAAGAATGAAACAGAATTGGTCACAAAAGAACAAGCACGTGACTCCCCAGGGATGACGAACTCCCTGTGCACTAAGAAGAAACTAAATAGAATAAAGGAAGAATAGATAATGGATTTTAAAATGGAAATATCTTAAAAACATAGGAGACAATTTTAATGTACATAACATTGAGGTCATTTCTTTGACTATACAGTCTGGCCATTTTGAGGATTTAAGCACGATTCAGATATCTGTGATCTAATAATTCCCTCCAAAAATAGTGGTTATATAATTATTATCCTCAGAGATGCTCGAATGGGAGATGAAAACAACTATGAGTTTATAGATCAATCATTATTGGAGCTAACATGTAACATGGGTGAAACTGGGAAAAATTGGGAAAATAAGAAATGCACCAATGATGGGTGAGCCACCAACGTGATCTATCGATGTTGAGCCACCGACTTGGTGCCACCAACACTGAGCAAGAAACACTTATCCCACTGGTTTCTCTGTCTACCAACATAGTGATCTATTGATGATGCAACCTACCAACACCAGGACACACCGACACCCTTACTCTCATACAACTTTTACCACCTGCACCTTTACTCACTAACTCTCTAACATAGCAACACCATGTCTCACTAATGCCCTGAATCACAAATGGTCTATCTCACCAACGCTGTGTCTCACAGACTCCATGAATCACAGATGAATTTACTAACAAATTAAATGTCTCACTGATTCCCTAACTCACTAACATTTTTCCTAAATTACGCCCACCTCATCATTTCCATATCTCACTAACGACCTCTCATAGCATTGGAAAACTATATTTTTTTTGGATAACTTATAGATTGTGTCACTATTTCCTCTAAAGAAAACACCACACACTATATTTTCACAAAGGAATAGACCATGAGGAATAATCCATTAAATGAGATACCCTAAAATAAATCCCTCCCCCGAGAACCTAAAATAATGTCAAAAGAATGAGGGGTACGAACAACCACCCGTAAGATGCCTCTCAAGGACAGAACACCATGAGTTGTTTGGACATTGAAGTTAAAAACATGAAATCCATGAACACTTAATCAATATATAGTACCCCAGAAAACCATAAAAATACAAAGGTCACACTACTTAGACATATGAATTATATAATTACTTCTTCTATGTTAAGATATTGTACTCTTTGGGCAGAACTGACTTTCCCTCATGGGTTTAATCACATCTATATT
Organism: Viscum album; assembly: GCA_963277665.1. Lineage (NCBI taxonomy): Eukaryota > Viridiplantae > Streptophyta > Magnoliopsida > Santalales > Viscaceae > Viscum > Viscum album. The sequence goes on along the minus strand of OY728161.1, from coordinate 571,249,673 downwards.
AATTCATATCGATTATGGATTAGTTCCTCCCTCCCCACATGTTATGACTTTTCACACACAATAAATGAACATGTTAATGACTCCTCTAATAGAAATTAATGTTCAAACAATACATCATAAAGAAAACCACACAAAAAATGCTCATAACATGTTCGGGTACTATGAATGCATATGAGTTTATCGCTCCCATGTACAATACTTAGGGCCACCATGCATCCACAACACAAGAATCAATGGAATGGTCCATCCAAGATGCACCTTCTTTCAATTATCCATGATCTCCACTGGCCTCTCTAGAAATGTCACATCATCCTCAATATATAACTCTACCAAGTCGATGTCATGTGATTAATCGTGTAGATACTATCTAAGATGAGTGACATGGAAGACATCATGAATAATATCCATCTTCTATGGAAATTATATATAGTAATCTAGATCACCAGAAAATCGCAACACCTTTAAGGGTTTGATGAAGTCAGTAGAAAGTGTGCTGCCTTTATCGAACTTCTTCTTCCCACGTCGAGGGGGAAACCATAGGATCACCTAACCTACATCCTTGAACTCAAAGGGACTCCTCCTCTGATTAGAATATGACTTATATTAGTATTGCGATGACTTTTTACTCTTATGTACAAGATAAACCTTCTTCTTCATTCTCTTAACTAAATCTTGTCATAGGATAGCCAACTCCCTAACCTCCATCTAGAACAAAGGTGAATGAAACAGTCACCCATGAAAAGCCACAAACAGAGTAATTCTAATGGAATATTAATAGATTTTTTATAATAAAATGCATCAAAGGGAACTAGTCACACCCAATATACTATGAAGTCAAAAACATAACCCTACAATGTATCCTCTAGCATCTAGATGGTATTCTACATCTTCCCATCTGTATAATGGTGGAAAACATTTCTTAGGCATTACTATCTTCCAAAATCATATTGTATCCCCCTCTAGAATCTTGATGTAAAACATTAATATCAATTGATAATGATGGACCTAAAGACCCCTTATAGTCGTACCACTTCATTAAAATAATTTTTTTACTAAATAATCCACCCTACATGACCCAATAATCTTTTAGAAGTGAGCCTATTTCATCACACGATACACCACTAACTAGATAGCATCATGTGCTACCTATTCCATGTGAATTCCTTTGATGAAATCCATTTATATTTCATCCCAATTTAATATAGTAACATTCAATGTCTGTAATAGACCGACAAGAACAATGGTCTCATCCTTTAATTGCTGATAAAATAGGACCATTACATAAAGCTCCACCATTATCCACTTCATTCCAGGCCACCAAAAGTGTTCCCTCAACACTAATTATATCTTCTAAACTTTTGATTGTGCTGTCAAGGGTGAGATATGAATCACATGGTTAACTCCCTCACACATCATCATTGAAACAAATGTCTACCCACGGAACAAAATTTGATACTCCCATCCTCTCACCATACCATCGTAGAAACACCTTGTTCTAAACTGTTATACATCACCTCGAACTCCATGTTTCCCTATTGAGATTGTTCTACCACCCACACTAGAGAATAATATTTATGCGTGCCTATCATAGGGTGTTGAAAAAAATTTCTTCAAAAGTTGAAATGTATTATTGTGGTTGACTAAAGATGTCTCCCAAAGAGGATTGCACACAAACAGTTTGTCACTTTTAAACAATGGTAAAAATCATGTGTTTGATATGAAAATGATTGAATGGAAATTAAAATTAAATGATTAAAAAATTGTGATATTAAAAGGGTGATTTGGTTAGGGTCAGTTTCTCAATTGTAATTCTATCATTTTTTAATTTAATTCAAACCTATACTTCTTAGTTGATTAAAGTGACTTTTAACAATCGTTTCCTGTCACTTCTTTGGTGAAATTAAGATGGTGAGAGAAAACCTTACCGATATCTTAGTTTGGTAAACTCTCTATTGATGTGAACAATAGTTTTGTTGAATATACTTAATTGACATTGGAAATACCCAATCAGGTCTTGTTTATCCCAAAAAATCAAGAATAATCACTACCCCTTGTGCACATACTTTCAATCATCATGTACTTCACCACTAATCCTTAGTCTATTCTGTCGTATATAAAACCGAAATTAGTTGAGGGAGATAATGATTTTTTTACTAAGGATATAATCAATAAATGAATTAAAATTCAAGAATGATATCACATGATAATAAAATCCACTATATGAAATTAAAAACAACTTTTAAGAAGAATGAAATTTCATTCAATTATGTCCAGGAACTCAAGCATTTAAAAATAGAAAACCAACCCTTCCCCAATCGGTCAACTTGTTTGCCCCACCATGGTAATTGTTATTGAGATGAATGGGGAAGAAAAAGGCATTAAAAAACTGTGAAAGAGAAATTAAATAAAAGAGAAAGATGAAAAATTCTCCTTCAGGGTTCCCCAGAATGAATGGGGTGGAATGAGAGATGCTTTGAAGAGGAGGACCTCCCCTTATTTTTTACCCATAATCTGTCCCCCAAAATATACACGCATTAGCCTAATTAAATGGAAACATCATTTGTTTAACATTTCATGAATTTTTTCATTATTATCTTTGGATTCTCCCCTCAAAATCTCTGCAGATTTGGAAAAGTATTCGGATATTATGCCCATTTTACTCTGACCAATTATTCATTCCAGTTAGACTCTCTAAATCGCAAACGCCAGGATTAGAATACTATAATGACCCATTAAAAGGAAAATTAGCATGACATTTCCTTCATAAAAGATGTTACAAAAAGTCTTTCTCATACACCAAATGATATTCATAACAATTGGGCCCACCTTGAATGTGTTATGGACCCCACATCAAAACATGGCAGATCCGTAAACATGTTTTCATCCTCCCATTTGTGAGAATTTATTGAAATTCCATACAGACGATTTAAATTTTGGTCAATAAGGATGAAATTAATCCCTATACGTGTAGAATATTAAAAACAATTAATTTTTCAATTTGGAATATTGTATAAAATTTTATGGCCATAAAACAAAATTGATTTAAAATAGTTAAAAATATGAAATGGGCCACTTTTACTGTTCATCTCAAAATAACAACAATATCATAAAAAAGTAGCAATTCATCTTAAAGTAACATTGTTTTGGTTTAAAACAATGAAATTAAATTTAAATTTAATTGAAAATATTTTCTCTATCAATTCCCACAAACATTTCACTTTCACTCATTGACATATAAACATCAAAATCAAATCAAATCAAATCCAAATCATATACCAAGGAGATATACCAGATCCATAGTATGAAACAAAAAATATATCATGCCTCATTAAATAAATTATTTCAAGTTCTCGATTTCAGATTATATAATATATTTCCATGTATTTTCTTATACAACGCACACAAAAAACCTACCTCAAAATAATTTTCTCTAATCTCACAAATGTAAATCTTCAACAAGGAATTTAAGATCCCCACTCACACAAGAGTCACCAAAGGCTTGATAAATTCCTACATCTCCACTAGATGTGAGTCATGGACATGGGTTTATCATGAGCACATTTCAAGGTTATTATATGGCTTTTGTTGGTAGTATTTAGATGTTAAAAAGTATGAGGCTGAAAAAGGAGGCTTGGCACTTTATGAAGAAAAATTATAAGATTCAAATTTTCACCCAAGTATGGTATCATTACATATCACATTATAGAAAATCAGCTCCGTAATCATGAGAAACCAATGATAGTTCCTGCCATTTAGCATTTCTCTAGCAAAATTTTCTTCTCAAACATTATTTTTTTTATGAAAGGTTCAGAAAGGAACATCATTCTTTCTACTTTGGAAACTCTAGATAAGAACAACTTATTTTATCCTGAAAGATCTAGAAAGGAACATCTTTTAACAAAATGAAATCATCAGTAGAAACATTAGCTCTTCAACATTTTATATTCCACCAAAATTATCACCAAATGAAGTAGTACACAACAGGACATCATCCCACAAACTTATGTTGAACTAGATCATTTAAATTTATCATCATGGGAAGGTTGGATAGGGAAAAATGTCTTGTAATTGTGCTAACCTAATGGGTTGTTCCTGGATTCTGTTGTATAAAATTATTAATGTATAAGGTAGGAAATAATAAAAAAGATTATTTTGAAAAGGGGGATTAAAACCAAATAAATTTCTCAATCATTTGAAAACATGTACCTCAGACCCTCATGTTTTGAAAACAATAAATCAAATTCTAGTTAAAAGAATAACAACATGGTTATCTTATGATATGAGCTGAATGTAAAGAATATGAAAAAAATGTTTAAGAATCCTCAAAAGAATTTCATTTCAAAAATAAAGATAGTGAGATGTGCCATGAGATTTTTAATATCATAGTACTTTTCATAAAAATCGAAAATATTTTATCTTCAATCAAAGTCATTTAAACATTCATTTACGCTTAGTTTCATAAAATACATTGGTTCACTCATTAAAATGTGTTCCAAAAATAGAAATAATAATCACTTTAGCTCAAAATTTGTTACAACACAATACATTTTAAAAATAAACACACCCATATTTTACAAAAACATTACAATTTTTTTTAAAATAAAACAAACTAAAATGAAATAGATTTAACATGTAATAAAATTTAAAAATGAATCACAATAAGTAATAAAGTGAAAATGAACGGTGAAACCATAATTTTTCGAAATGAAACATTGAGTTAGCTCCAATGTGTTTCTCTTTGAAAACCTGAAGAAGGTAAAAAGATAAAATAGGATATTTATTAAATCAAATGAAAATAGAATATGAATAAGAAAAGGAAGATATATCTTGGCTTAATCCCCCATGTGGGCCCTGGGTTTTGACTGCCTCCAGAGGGGAAGTTCTAATCAGTTATCCCCAATCTGATGGTCGGTGAATTTTCATACTCATTAACCAAAAAAAACTTCTCATTACAGGATAAAAATATTACATTATATTGAGGAAACCATAGATATATTATACCAACTACCCCCCATTATAATGAGATACAACATGCATTGTGGGGTAAGGAGAGTGAATGAGTCCTCCACTTTCTTAGTTTCCTCTTTCACAATTTCTTTTTCATTAACCACTATATTCTCAAGGAATGCTGCATTAATGGAATAACCAAAGGGTATGTCAGAGTTTAATTCTATTTGAAAAAAAATTAAAGCATGAATAATCAATATCAAATTATTCCATTTCAATGTAAGTAGCTTGTGCCTCATTTTCCTCCAGAAAATCCAATTTTCCCTTCTCATGTACTCCCTCCATTATATTATCAATAGGTTCAGGGAGATCCCGATTTTCCACCTCAGATGCATATTCTCCCTCCAAAGTAGTACAAGTGTTGGCTTAATCTGAAAAATTAAATCAAGGGTAGGTAATAGTTAATTTTGTTAGAAAAAAATCAAATGATAATGGGTTAATGAAAAGATTATCTCCCTTGGATTGTTCGCCTTGAATTTCTTCTTCAATGGGCATATCCACTTATAGTTTAATTTCCCAAAATCGAGGTAGGTAGTCAGACTCCTCTATCTTCTCTTCAAATTCCTCTGCTACGGTGGTTTCTTCATTCAATTTTTCTGAATCATGTACTTTATGAGGAATAATTGGATCATGGATTTATTCACACTCATTCAAGAGGTTATATAGATATTTTTGATCTCCCAAATGTACTTCAAAAGATAAATATTCCTAATAAATCTCTTCCATCCTTGATTAAGATGGGATCAAAAGATCTTCTTTTAATTTCATCAAGGCCTCCATGGGTTATTCAAGTCGAATGATTTGTGGGGAAACTTCATCCATAAATTTTTCTGTTTCTGTTTTCTGTTTTGTCTCCAGTTTTTATTCTTGGGATGCATGTACTTGTTCCTAAATCAACTATATTGTGGTCTCCGGTTTTGAATTTTTCGACTAATTATTTCAAATTGGGGTTCAAGATCCTTATGATATTTTTCTTCTTGGTGTTGCAACAATGAAATATCATTTTCTTTCACAACCATTTCTTGATAAATTTCTACAAAATACTCCTACAGATCAATTAATTCTATGGAAAAACCCTCCAACATAGGGTATTCAAGGTTCTCATTATGGTTTTTAATGAGATCTTTAAATTCATCTTCCTGGGTGATTTGGATTTGAGCTCCCAGAATTTTTTTATCCATGAAAGATACTCCATACTCTATAGACCAAGGTGATTTAATAATTATTTGTTGCACTTTTGGGAAATTTTTCCATGAATTAATTAAATAATCATTTGAAAACATCATGGAAAAAGATTTTTTTTTTAATTTTTTTAAAATTTGGGAAAATTCATAATATACAATTTGGTTGTGGAACTACCTCCCTGGAAATGACTCCATGTTTAACCCACACCTTTCATAGGGTAAGTAAAAACAAATATTTTCTAAAATAAAATGAAGTAATGTGTTTGACTGAGGATGTATCCTGAAAAGGAGTTCACAAAAAATAGTTTTCACTTTTATATGAGGGTAAAATTGGTGTGTTTGATAAAAAATTGATTGAATGTAATTTCGAATTCAAATGATGGAAAAAAATGATATTAAAAGGGTGATTAGGTCAGGGTCAGTTTTATAATTATAATTCTATCCTAGTTAAAATTATTTCAAAACTCTTCTACTTATTTGATTAAAGAGTGTTTCCATAATCGCTTCCTCTCACTTCCTTGGTGAAATTATGCTGGTGAGAGAAAACCTTACCAATATCATAGTTTGGTCAAATATTCTTCGATATAAAAAATATTTTTATTGAATATCCCCAATTGAAATGGGAAATACCCGATATGGTATTTTTTCCCAAACAATCAATAACATTAATTACAACTTTTACACATACTGATGATTATCGAGTATTTCACCATTAATCGTTGGTCTATTCCATCTTATAAAAACCAGAAATTTATGGAGGGAGATAATGATTGTTTTAAAAAGGCAAAAATCAATAACGGAATAAAAATTAAAGAACGATCACACATGATAATAAAATATTCTATATGAAATTGAAAATAACTTTGGAGAATAAATAAATTTCATTCAATTACATCCAAGAACTCAGTCATTACAAAATTGAATATCAACCCTTCCCCAATCACTGAAATTGTTAACCCCACCATAGTAAGTGTCATTTTGATGAATGGTGATTAAGAAGGAATTAGAAAACTATGAAAATGAAATGAAATAAAATATAAAGTACCAAATTTCTCCTTATTGGTGTCCCAGAATGAATGTGGTGGAATGAGAGATCCTTTGAGAGAGAGAAGTTCCCCTCCTTTTATAGCCATATTTTGTCCCCCAAATGTTTTAGTGTTTTAGCCCCATTAAATGACATATTCAAGCATTTTATTTTTCTTGACTATTGTTCAAAATTATCTTTGTAATTTCACCTCAAAATCACAATGGATTTGGGACAAATATTCCAAGAGTTGTGTCTGTTTTACTCTAACCATTTATTCTGTCAAGTTAGACTCTTCAAATCGAAATCTTCTAGATTAGGATGCTTTAATGACCCATGAATGTGCCAATTCACTCATCCTTACCTTAATCAATGATGTTCCCAAACTTCATTCACGTCCACCCATCAATGTCCACAACAATTGGGCCTACCAAGATTGATTTATGTACCCCACAAAGTAACTCGGCAGATTAGTAACAAGTTTTCATTCTCTAATTTGTGAGATTCTTTTGAGCTTCCATATGGAGGATTCAACATTTGGTAAAGAAGGATAAAATTCATCCCTAGACGTGTAGAATTTTAAATAAGATGAATTTATTAATTTGTAATAGTGTAGAAAATATAATGTCCAAAATACAAAAATGATTTAAAATAGTTAAAAATCTGAAATGGGACATTTTTACTGTTCGACACAAAATAACACCAATATCCTTAAAATGTAGAAATTCACCTTGAAGTAACAATTTTTTGTGTTCAAAACAATGAAATTCAATGTAAATTTAATTGAAAATATTTTCTCTATAATTTCCCCCCAATATAGCACTTGGCTTCCTTAACAATTAAACAACAAAATAAAATAAAATCAAATCCCAAAGACAAATCAAGGAGATCTACGAAATCCATACTATGAAACAAAAAGATACCATGCCTCAACATAAACAATTATTTCCAGTTATCCTTTTTTGATTTTATAATATATTTAATCTTCTTTTCTTATACAATGCACACAGAATACCTACCTTACATTAATTTTCTCTCATCTCACAAATGTAAATATTAAACAAGAATTTTCTAATCCAAACTCACAAAAGAGTCACCATAGGCTTATAAATTCCAACTTCTCCACCCAATTTGAGTCAATGACATGTCTAACTCATGAGTATTTTTCAAGGTTGTTCTGTGGATTTCGGTTGGTATTATTTTGATGTTACAAAATCTAAGTCTGAAAAAAGAGGGCTTGGGAATTTATGAAGCAAAATAGCAAGATTCTATTTTTCACTCAAGTATGGTCTCATTCTCTCTCGCTTTGTTGAAAATCGGCTCCATAATCATGGGAAATCAAGGAACGTTCATTCCATTTCTCTTTTCACCAGCAAAAATCTCTTTTCAAACATATTTTTTTTTCATTAAATCATAGATAGGAACAAATTTATTTCTACTTTGGAAGCCCTGGATAAAAAAAACATATTTAATAATGAAAAGTATAGAAAGGCGCATCTTTTGACAAAATGAAATCATCAGTAAAAAAATTAGATCATCAACATTTAATATTCCACCAAATGTATCACCAATGAGGTAGTACAGAAAAATACATCTTTCCACACACTTATGTACAACTAGAGCATGCAATTTCACTTCAAGAGAAGGTTGGATAGGGAGAATGGTCTTGTAATGTGGCTATCCTAACAGGATGTTCCTTGCTTCTAAGGGATAAAATGATTAATGTAGAAGGTAGGCCATAGTAAAAAAATTATTTTGAAATTATGGCTTAAAACAAAATAAATTCCTCAATAATTTAAAACACAAGTACCTCAAACCCTAACGTTTTTAAAGGAATAAATCCAATTACAGGTAAAGAAATCATGTTCTGATTCACTCATGAAATGAGTTGAATGTAAAAAATAGGAAAAAATGGTAAATAAGCATTATAAGAAATTGATTTCATAAATAATGAAAGTGATATGTGGCAAGGGACTTTAAAAATCAGAGTAATTTTCATGAAATTTCTAATGGTTGAACTTGAAACAATGTCATTTCAGCATTCATTTAACCTTAGTTTCATGGAATACATTAGTTTACTCATTTACATGGGTTTCAAAAATATAAATGATAATAATTTTAGCTCAAAATTTATGAAAACACACTACATTTTAAAAATACACACACAAAAATTTTACATAAACATTACAATTTTATTTAAAAAAAATTAAAACAAAAATAAAATGAAATAGATTTAACATGAAATAATATTTTAAAAGAAATCACAATAAGAAATAAAGTGTAAAGGATTGGGGCGATCTGACTAATTTTCAATGAAATATTGAGTTAGGATCCGAAGTTTTTCTCTTTGAAATCCTAGAAAAGGTAAAAGAAAAAAATAAGATATTTATTAAATAAAATAAAAATAGACTAAAAATGATAAAAGAAGGACAAATATTTCTTTAATCCCCCAAGTGGTCCCTGAGTTTTGACTGCCTCCAGAGGGGCAGTTCTAATCGGTTATCCCCAATCTAATGGCGGTGATGTTTCTTGCCCTTGAACCAATAAAAACAATTCATTCTAGGGTAAACTTATTCATTTTTATTGAGTACTCTAAAGATATAGCATACCAAGTCCACCCCCATTGTAGTGAGATAAAACACTCACAGTGGGGTAAGGACAATGAATGAGTCCTCCTCTTTCTTAGTTTCCACATGAACAATTTCTTTTTCATTCACGAGTATGTTCTCAAAAAATGCTGCATTAATAGAATAATCAAAGGCAATGTAAGAGTTTAAATATATTTGAAAAAAATTAAAGCATGAAAAATCAATATAAAATTCTTCCCTTATAAAGTAAACAGATTGTGTCTTATTTTCCTCCAGAAAATCCAATTGGATCTTCTCATGTACTCCCTCCAATAAATTTTCAATAGGTTCAGGGAGCTCTAGATATTCCACTTTAGATGCATATTCTCCCTCCAAGGAAATACATGTGATAAACAAATCTATAAAATTAGAACAATGAGAGGAAATAATAAATTCTTTTTCATCAAAATGAAAAGATAATGAGTTCATGAAACAATTATCTCCTTAGGTTTGTTCGCCTTCAATTGTTTCTTCAATGGGAGGATTCACTTGTAGTTGAATTTCCCAAAATAAAGGTAGGTAGTCAGACTACTCTATCATATCTTTGAATTCCACTGCTAGGGTGGCTTCTTCCTTCAATTTTGCTGAATCTTCTACATTTTGAGGAATAGTTGGATCATTCAGTTCCTCAAAATAATTCATGGAGTTATGTAGATCATTTTTATCTCCCATATATATTTCAATAGCTAAATCTTCATCGTCAATATCCCCTAAAATTTATTTATCTTGGCTCAATGGATCTTATTTTAATTTCATCAAGGCCTCCAAGGGTTTCTCATCTAGAAGGATTTTTTGGCTACTTCCTCTATCAATTTTTTTGGTTATGGTTATTTTTCTAGCTCCAGTTATTGATGATGGGATGCATGTACTTGTTTTTCTATCCACTCTATTGCTGTATCCTTGGTTTGAATTGTTTAACTAATTATTTAAAATTGGGAATCAAGATCCTTATGAAATTTTCCTTATTGGTGTTTCACCTATGAAATATAATTTTCTACCTCAACCATACCTTGATAAATTTCTAGAAAATACTCCTAGAGTTCAATTAATTATATGAAAAAACCCTCCATCAATGGTTATTCGAGTTTCCCATTATTGTTTGGAATGAGATCTTTGAATTCATCTTTCATGATGATTTGGATTTGAGCTCCCTGAATTTGTTTATCCCAGAAAGAAAATCAATACTCTATAGACCAATGTGATTCAATAATTGGTTCTTTCACTTGTGGGTAATTTTTCCGTGAATTAATGAAATAATCATTTGAAAACTTCAAGGTAAAAAATGTTTTTTTTATATTTATTTAAATTTGGAAAAATTATAATATTTACATTTAGGTTTTGGCACTGCCTCCCCAGCAACGATTCCATGTTTGACACATGCCTATCATTGGTCATGGAAAAAAAATTAATTCCTAAGTTAAAATGTAGTAATGTGGTTGGCCTAGGATGTCTCCCAAAGAGGAGTTCACAAAAAACAGTTTGTAACTTTTAAACATTGGTAAAAATAGTGTGTTTGATAAGAAAATGATAAAATGGAAATTCAAATTAAAATGATTGAAAAACCATTATATTAAATGGTTGATTATGTCGGGGTTGGTTTCCTAATTTTTATGATATCCTTTTTCAATTTAATTTAAACCTCTTCTTTTTAGTTAATTAATGTTATTTTCCACAATAGTCTCCTCTCACATCCATGGTGAAAATATGATGGTGAGAGAAAACCTTTACAAGATATTATTTTGGTCAACTCTCCTTCCATGTGAAAAATAGTTGTATTGAATATCCTCAATTAACACGGGAAATACCCAATCAGGTCTTCTTTATCCCAAACAATCTATAACATTCACTAACCCTTTTACATGTATTGACAATTGGTGAGTATTTCACTATTAATCCATGGTCAATTCCATCGTATATAAACAAGAAATTAGCTGAGGGAGATAATGAATATTATACCAAGGAAAAAATAAATAACGGAATTAAAATTAAAGAATGATTGCAATTGATAAGAAAATTGTCTATATGAAATTGAAAACAACTTTGAAGAAGAAATTAATTTTTTTAAATTACGTCCAAAAACATAAACATTACAAAATAGAATGTCGGCCCTTCTTCAATCACTCAAAATGTTTACTCCACCACGGTAAGGGAAACTGAGATGAATGGGGAAGAATAAGGCATTAAAAAACTATGAAAAAGAAAATAAATAAAAGCGAAATCATAAAATTTCTCATTACTGTCCCAGAATGAATGGGGTGGAATGAGAGATGCTTTCAGATGGAGGAGCTCCCCTCCTTTTATAGTCTGAATATGTCCCATGAATTTGTTTTTCGTTTTAGACACATTACATGACATCTTGACGTGTTTCACCTTTTTTAATGTTGTACATAATTATCTTGGGCGTTTCCCATCAAAATATCTGTGGATTTGGACACGTATTTTGAGAGTTATACCAATTTTACTCTGAACATTTATTCTGTCCAATCAGAGTATCCCAATCGAAAACCTCCAAATTAATATTCTTTAATGACCCATTAAAATGAAAATTCATGTGTACTTTCATTCATAAATTATGTTCCAAAAATTCTTTCATATCCACCCACCAAATTTGACAGTAATTGGGCCCACCAAAATGAGTTATGGACCCCACAATAAAACATGGAAAATCAGTAAACAATTTTTCATACTCCCATTTGTGAGATTCTTTTGAGATTCTATATGACCGATTAAACTTTTGGTCATGAAGGGTTAAATTACTCCCTCGATGTGTAGAATCTGACAAACAAGGAATTTTTCAATTTGGATTAGTGTAGAAAATGTTATGGCCAAAATATAAAAATGCATTAAAATAGTTAAAAATCAGAAATGGTCCATTTTTACTTTTCAGTTCAAAATGACTCCAACATCAAAAAATAAAGTAGTTAATCTTAAAGTAACAATTTTGTGGTTTTAAAACAATGAAATCCAATGTAAATTAATTTTAATATATTTTCTCTATCAATTCACCTACACAAAGCACTTGGACTCTAGGACAAGTGAACATCCAAATCAAATCAAATACAATCCAAAACACACACCCATTATATCTAAAAAATCCATACTATGAAAAAAAATATCATGGCTTATCAAAAAAATTATTTTAGGTTCTCCATATTAGATTATATAATATATTTCCACTTTTTTTCTTATCCCATGCACCCAAAACATCTACCTCACATGAATTTTCTCTCATCTCACAAATGTAATTGTTCAATAAGGCTTTTCCCATCCAAACTCACACAAGAGTCACCATAGGCTTGATAAATTCATAATTATCCACCAGATGTGAGTCAATGATATTTTTTTATTATCAGGACATTTAAGGGTTGTTCTTTGGTTTTTGGTTGGTTATATTTAGATGTTAAAAGTTATGAGGCTGCAAAAGGAGGACATGGCTCTTTATGAAGAAAAATTGAAAGATTATAATTTTCACTCAAATATGGTCTCCTTCTCTCCCACTTTGTAGAAAATTGGCTGCATCATCATGATATCTCTAGGAATCTTCATGACATTAGCATTTCACCAGAAATTTTTTTTTCTCAAACATTTTTTTATGAAACTATAGATAGTCACAGATTTATTTCTACATTGGGTGATCCAGATAGGCACAAAATATTTTATCATGAAATATCATGAAAGGCATTGATTTTAACAAAATGAAATAATCATTAGAAACAACATCTCTTCAAAATTTTATATTCCACCAAATTTATCACCAAATGAGGTAGTACACCACAAGACATCACCCCCCACACATAAGTTCAACTAGATCATTCAATTTCACTTCAAGAGAAGGTTAGATAGAGATAATTGGATGGTAATTTCGATATCCTAATAGGTTTTTCCTAGATTCTATGGGATATGATGGTTAATATATATGATAGGCCAAAATTAAAAATATTATTTTGAAAAGGGGGCTTAAATCCAAATAAATGCCTCAATCATTTAAAACACAAGTACCCAAACCCCTTTTTTTTTCAGAAATGAATAAGTCAAATTCTAGTTAAAGAATGAATGATATAGTTCTCTCAAGAAATGAGGTGAATGTAAATAATATGAATTTTTTTAAAGAAGATTCACATGAATGTGATTTAAAAAAAAGACAGTGAGATTTGGTATGGGATTTTAAAAATTAGAGTACTTTTCATGAAATTCCAAAAGATTTGAACTTAAAACAATGCCTTTTTAGAATTAGTTTAAGCTTAGTTTCATGGAATAAAATGTTTCACTCATTGAAATGGGTTTCAAAAATAAAAATAATAATCAATTTAGCTCAAATTTCTTAACTACACACTACATTTTTAAAATAAACACACAAAAATTTGAAAAACACAGTGCAATGTTTAAAAAAAAAATTAAAACAAACTACATATGAAATAGATTTAATATGTAATATGATTTTAAAATGATTCTCAACCAGAAAGAAACTGGAATATAGAGGTGTGAACATACTTATTGGAAATGTAACATTGAGTTAGGATCCAATGTGTTTCTCATTGATGACCTAAAAATGTTAAAAAAAAGATAAAAAAAGATATTTATTAAATGAAATTAAAATAGAATATGAATGAGAAAGAAAGGATAAATCTTGGTTTAATCCCCCAAGTGGGCCCTAGGATTTGACTGCCTCATGAGGAGTAGTTCTAATCAGTTATCCCCAATTTGATGGTGGGTTATGTTTCTTGAACATGAGCTAAAAAAACATTTCTTTATAGGATAAAGTTATTCCTTTTTCTTGAGGACTCCATAGATATAGTATACCTTCTCTACCCCCATTGTAATGAGATACAACATGAATAGTTGTGTTAGAACAATGAATGAGTCCTCCTATTTCTTAGTTTTCACTTGCGTACATTCTTTTTCATTCACCAGTATATTATCCAATAATGTTTCATTAATGGAAATATCAAAGGGAATGACATAGTTTAGTTCTATTTGAAAAAAATTAATGAATGAAGAATCAATAACAAATTCTTTCCTTTCAAAGTAATCAACTAGGGTCTCATTTTCCTACAGAAAATACAATTTTATTGTCTCCTGTACTACCTCATAAAAATATTCAATAGGTTTAGGGAGCTCCAAATTTTCCATTTCAGATGCATATTCTCTCTTAAAGGATAAACATTTCTTGGTTGAATCTAAGAAATTAAAACTCAGCGAGGTAATACTCAATTATGTTCTATCAAAATAAAATGACAATGAGTTCATGAAAAGATTATCTCTATGGGTTTGTTTTCCTTCAATTGATTCTTCAATGGGGGTATCAACTTATAGTTGAATTTCCCAAAATATAGGTTGGTAGTCAGACTCATCTATATTCTATTAAAATTACACTGCTAGGGTGGTTTATTCCTTCAATGTTGATGAATCGTCTACTTTATTAGGAATAGTTGGATTAAGAAGTTCCTGACATTCATTCCAGAAGTTATACAGATCTTTTTGATCTCCCATATGTATTTAAATAGTTAAATATTCAACATCAATCTCCCCTATTATTGATTTAGTTGTGTTCGATGGATCTTCTTTTAATTTCCTCAGGGCCTCCATGTGTTCTTCAACTTGAAGGATTTGTGGGGCTACTTCATCCATCAGTTTTTATAATTATGGTTCTTCTTCTGGCTCCAGTTGTTGATCCAGGGATGCATGTACTTGTTTCACTATCCAATCTATTGTGGTTTCTAGTTTTTGAGTTGTTGGACTAATTATTTCAATTTGGGCTTCAATAATCTTGTGAAATTTTTTCTTTACGTCGCACCTGTGAAATATCAATTTCTAGCTCAATAATTTCTTGATAAATTTCCATAAAATACTCTTACTATTCAATTAACTCTATTTCCAAACACTCTAACATGGGTTATTTGAGGATCTCTTTAAGGTTTTGAATGATATCTTTGAATTCATCTTTGATGATGATTTGAATTTGAGATCCCCAAATTTGTTTAGCCAAGATAAAAACTCTATACTCTATGGACCAAGGTGATTCTATAATTGGTTATTACAGCTGTGGGTAATTTTTTCAATAATTTAAGAAATAATATTTTGAAAACATCATGGTAAAAGAATGTTTTTAATTTATTTTTTAAAACTAAGAAAAAATAAAATATTTAAAATTAGGTTGTGCCACTACCTCCCTGGAAATGGAACCATGACTGAAACATGCCTATCGTAGGGTGTGGAAAAATAATTATTTTCAATATTAAACTGCAGTAATGTTGTTGACCTAGGATTTATCTCAAAGATGAGTGCACACAAAACAGTTTTCCACTTTTAAATGAGGGTTAAAATGGTGTGTCTGATAAGATAAAGATTAAATGGAAATTAAAATTCAAATGATTGAAAAACTATGATATTAAAAGGGTTATTAGTTCAGGGCATGATTCATAATTTTAATTCTATCCTTATTCAATTTAATTCAAACCTCTTATTTTTGGTTGATTAAAGCGAGTATTCACATTTGTTTCCTCTCACTTTTTTGGTGAAATTATGACAGTGAGATAAATCCTT
The DNA here is from genome assembly GCA_963277665.1 of Viscum album. Classification (NCBI taxonomy): domain Eukaryota; kingdom Viridiplantae; phylum Streptophyta; class Magnoliopsida; order Santalales; family Viscaceae; genus Viscum; species Viscum album. The sequence continues at coordinate 571,233,288 of OY728161.1, read as the reverse complement.
ACCAAGATATTAGTTTGGTAAACTATCCATCCATGTGAAAAATAGTTATATTTAATATCCCCAATTGACATGGAAAATACCTGATCGGGCCTTGTTTATCCAAACAATCAAGAAAATTCACAATCCCTTTTACACATACTCACGATCGTTGAGTACTTTACCACTAATCACTGGTCTATTCCATCATATATAAACCAAAAATTCGTGGAGGGAGATAATTATTATTTTACCAAGAAAAATATACATAACGGAATTAAAATTCAACTAAAATTACACTTGATAATAAAACTAGCTATATAAAATTGAAAAAAAAACATTGAAAAACATAGAAATCTCATTCAATTGCGTCCAAGAACTCAAGCATTAAAAAAACCCAGCCCTTCCCCAATCTTTCAAAATGTTTACCCCAACATGTTATGGGTAATTCAGATAAACGGGGAAGAAGATGACATTCCAAAACTAGGAAAAAGAAATGAAACAAAAAAGAAAACTGAAAATTTCTCTTTCTTGGTGTCCCATAAGGAATGGTGTGGAATGAGAGATGATTTGAGAGGGAGGAGCTCCCCTCCTTTTATAGCCCAAATCTTTCCCCCTAACACTTACAGATTTTATCCCCATTATATGACTTCTTCACGCATTTTAATTTTCTGGAATGTTGTTCATAATTATCCTGGGAGATTCCCCTCAAAGTCTCGGTGGATTTGTAGAAGTATTCCGAGATTTATAATCATTTAACTCTTACCATTTATTCTGTCTAGTTAGACTCTCCACATCAAAAACCTCCAGATTGGGATGATTTAATGAACCATTAAAATTCCAATTCACGTGACCTTTCCTTCATCAATGATGTTAGAAAACTTTTTTTGTGTCCACCCACAAATTTTCACAACAATTGGTCCCACCAAGAATGATTTATAGACACCACAACAAAACTCCACTGATCAGTAAACAAGTTTTCATGATCCCATTTTTTAGCCTCTTTTTAGCTTCCATGTGGTCAATTCAACTTTTGGTCAATAAGGATGAAATTAATCCCTAGATTTATAGAATCTGAAAATCAAATAAATTTTCAAATTGGATTAGTGTAAAAAATGATATGGTCAAAATACATAAAAAATTTAAATAGTTAAAAATCTAAAATAAGCCATTTTTACTGTTTATCTCAAAATAACACCAATACCATAAAAATGAAGAAATTCATCTTAATGTAACATGTTTCGAGTTTAAAACAATGAAATTAAATGTAAATTTAATTGAAAATATTTCCTCTATCAATTCCCCCACACTTTAGCACTTCGACTCGTGGACAAGTTAACATCAAAATCAAATCAAATGAAATCCCAAACACATACCCATTAGAAATACCAAATCCATACTATGAAAGAAATATATATCATGCCTCATCAAAAATATAATGTCAAGTTATCTATTTTTGATTATATAATATATTTCCACATATTTTCTTATCCCATTCACACAAAACCCTTTCCTCACATGAATATTCTATAATCTCACAAATGTAAATGTTCAACAAGTATTTTATCATACAAACTTACAAAAGTGTCAGCATAGGTTTGATAAATTCCTACATCTACACCTAATGTGAGTCAAGGAAATTTGTTTCTCATGAGGAATTTTTAGGGTTGTTATATGGCTTTTGGTTGGTAGTATTTAGATGTTAACCATTGTAAGGCCGAAAAAGGGGGGCTTTGTTCTTTATGAAGAAAAATTGCAAGAATCTAATTTTCAATCAAGTATGCTATCCTTCTCTATAACATTGTTGAAAATCAGCTCCATCATCATGAAAACTCAAAGATATTTCATGCCATTTATCATTTCACCAACATTAATTTCTTCTCAAACACATTATTTTTCATGAATGCTCCAGATAAGCACAAAATTATTTCTACTTTGGAAGATCCAGATAGGCACAACATCTTTTATCATGAAAGCTCTAGAAAGACACAACTTTTAACAAAATGAAATCTTCAATAGAAACATTAGCTCATCAACATTTTATATTCCACCAAATGTATCATCAAATGAGGTAGTACACCGCAAAACATTTTACCATACACATATGTTCTACAAGATCATGCAATTTCTCTTTAAGAGCATGTTGGACAGGGAAAATTGGATTCTAATGTGGCTAATATAATAGGTTGTTCCAATCTTCTAATGGATAAAAAGATTAATGTATAAGGTAGGCCATAATAAAAAGGATTATTTGAAAAAAATGGGATTAAAACCAAATAAATTCATTAATCATATAAAACATAAGTACCTCAAACCCTTATGATTTTAAAGTAATAAATAAAATTCTATTTAAATCAACCATGGTCTAATTATCTTAATAAATAAGTTGAATGTAAATAATATCAGAAAAATGGTAATGAAGCCTCAAGGAATGTGATTTAATAATAAATTCAGTGATATATGGCATGGGATTTTAAAAAATAGAGTAATTTTCATGAAATTCTATAAGTTTTGAAGTTGAAACAAAGTAATTTCAGTATTCGTTTAAGCTTAGTTTCATGGAATACATGGCTTCACTCAATGACATGGGATTAAAAATATCAATGATATTAATTTAAGCTCAATTTTTTTTGTCAAAACACTACATTTTAAAAATAAACACAAAAACATTTGTCAAAAAAATTAATTTTTTTAAAAAAAACATACAAATGAAATAGATTTAACATGTAATAAGATTTCAAAATGAATCACAACAAGTAAGAAAGTATAAAGGAGAGGCGCAACCTCAATTATTGGCAATGAAAAATTGAGTTAGGCTCTTATGTGTTTCTCTTTGAAAACCTAAAAAGGTAAAAATATAATATAATATATATTTAATGAAATTAATATAGATTGTGAATGAGAAAAGAAGGATTAATATTTTTTTAATCCCCCAAGTGGGCCCAAGGTTTTGACTACCTCCAGAGGGGCAGTTCTAATCGGTTATCCCCAATCTGATGGGGGTGATGTTTCTTCCTCTTGAACCCAAACAAAATTTTCTTTCTAGGATAAACTTATTATTTTTTTCATGGGGACTCCATGGATATAGTATACCACGTCCACCCCCATTTTAATTAAATACAACATGCATAGTAGGGTAATAACAATAAATGGGTACTCCTCTTTCATAGTTTCCACATAAAAAATTTCATTTTCATTCACCAGTATGTCCTCAAGTATTGTTGTATTAATTTAATATTCAAAGACAATGTTAGAGTTTAATTATATTTTAAAAAAATAAAGCATGAAGAATCAATATCAAAACCTTCCCTTTCAAAGTAACCAGCTTGTGTCTCATTTTCCTCTAGAAAATTCAATTTGATCTTCTCATATACTCCCTATAAATTTATTTTGAATTGTTTCATGGAGTTCCATATTTTCCTCTTCAGATGCATATTCACCGACCATGGAAATACATGTGTTGGAAGAATATGGAAAATTAAAACAAGGAGAGGTAATAATAAATTTTGTTTCAAAAAAATCAAAAGATAATGAGTTCATGAAATGACTATCTCCCTGGTTTTGTTTCCCTTCAATTCCTTCTTCAATGGGAGGATCCACTTGTAGTTGAATTTCCCAAAATAGAATAAGGTAGTAAGACTCCTCTATCTTCTCTTAAAATTCCACTGCTAGGGTGGTTTCTTCCTTCATTGTTCTGTAATCTTCTATATTATGAGTAATAGTTTGATCAAGCAGTTCCACACACTCATTCCAGAAGTTATCTAGATCATTTTCATCTCTAATATGTATTTCAAAAACTAAATATTTTTCATCAATGTTTTCCATTATAGATTCATTAGGGCTCAAAGGATATTATTTTAATTTAATCAAGGCCTCCATGGGTTCTTTAACTTGAAGGATTTGTGGGCTACTTCATCCATCAATTTTTCTGGTTCTCGTTCTTATTCTGGCTCCAGTTGTTGATCCTGGGATGCATGTACTTGTTCCGCAATACACTCTATTACGGTCTCTAGGATTTGAATTGTTTGACTCATTATTTCAAATTGGGCTTTAAGATCCTTATGATATTTCTCATCTTGGGGTTTCACCTATGAAATATCATTTTCTAACTCAACCATTTTTTTAAAAATTACTGGAAAATACTCATGGAGTTCAATTAATTCTACAGCCACACCCTCCATCACAGGGTATTTGAGGTTCTCATTATTGTTTTGAATGAGATATTTGAATTCATCTTCATTGATGATTTGGATTCTAGAACCCCAAATTTGATTAGCCAAGAAAGAAACTCTATACTGTATAGACCAAGGTGATTCAATAATTGGTTCTTGAACTTGTGGTTAATTGTTCCATGAATTAAATAAATAATACTTTGAAAAATCATGGTATAAGAATGTTTTTAATTTTTTTTTAAATTCTGAAAATTAAAAAATTTACAATTATGTTGTGGAACTATCTCCCCAGCAACAGTGTCATGTTTGACACACGCCTATCCTATGTAATGGAAGAAAAATTATTTCTTATGTTAAAATGTAGTAATTTGTTTGACCTAGTATGTATCCTGAAGATGATTGCACACAAAACATTTTGTCACTTTTAAACAAGTGTAAAATGGTGTGTTTGATAAAATAATTATTGAATAGAAATTCAAATTCAAATTATTGAAAAACTATGATATAAAATTTTTTATTAGGTCGGGGTCAGTTTCTTAATTATAATGCTATCATTGTTCAATTTTATTCAATCATATTTATCTTAGTTGATAAATGTGATTTTCCACAATCATTTCCTCTCACTTCCTTAGTGAAATTATGATGTTTATAGAAAACATTATGATGATCTTAGTTTGGTCAACACTACATCCATGTGCAAAATAGTTGTATTGAATAACCTCAATTGACATGGGAATCCTGATTGGGTCTTTTTTTATCCCAAACAATAAAAAACATTCACTACCCCGTTTACACACACTAATGATCGTCGAGTACATCACAAATAATCACTGGTCTATTCCATCGTATATAAACCAGAAATTTGTGGAGGTAGATAATGATTATTTTATTATGGAAAAAATCAATTACATAATTAAAATTCAAGAATGATCACACTTTATAATAATATCTGCTATTTGAAATAGGAATCAACTATTATGAAGAATGAAATTTCATTCACTTACGTCCAAGAAATCAAGCATTACAAAATAGAAAACCAACCTTTCTCCAATCACTCAAAATGATTACCCCACCATGATAAAGGTAATAGATATGAATGAGGAAGAATAAGGCATTAAAAAACTATTAAAAATAAACTAAATAAAAGATAAAGCAAAAAATTTCATCTTCTTGGTGACACAGAAAGAATGGGGTGGAATGAGAGATGCTTTGAGAGGGAGGAGCTCCCCTCCTTTAAAATCCAGAATTTGTCCCCTAAAAGATAACATGATTTAAACCCGTTACATTACATCTTCACACAATTCACCCATCTAGAATGTTGTCTCTAATTATCTTGGGCGTTTCCTCTCAAAATACTAGCAGATTTTGACTAGTATTCTAAGATTTATGCATGTTTTACTTTGAACATTTATTCTGTCTATCCAGACACTCCAAATCCCAATCATCCAAATTATGATGCATTAATGACCCATTAGAAGGCCAATTCACGTGTCCTTTCCTTCATCAAGGATTCTCCCAATCAATTTTTGAATCCACACACCTAATGTACAAAATTAGGGATCACCATGAATGATATATGGACCCCGCATAAAAACTCAGCAGATTAGTAAATAGTTTTTGTCCTGCCATTTGTGAGCTTGTTTTGAGCTTCCATATGGATGATTCATCTTCCGGTCAAGAAGGATGAAATTAATACATGGATGTGTATAATATGAAAAAAAATAAGTTCTCAACTTGGATTAGTGTAGAAAATTTTATTACCAAAATATTGAAATTATTTAAAATAGATAAAAATAAAAAATGGGGCATTTTTACTATTAAAGACAAAATAACCCCAATATCATAAAAATGAAGCAATTAATCTCAATGTAACACTTTTGTGGGGTTAAAACAAATAAATTCAATGTAAAAATAATTGAAAATATTTTCTTTATTAGATATACTATCATATGAAATAGTTAGCATGTTCCACAATCCATCCCTATATCTAAGTGCAAGGCTGCCAACTCCTCCATCGCCTGCAATGTGTATATAGGCGCTAGAACCACTTCTATCTATGACTTATGACTCAATGCATTGTCCACTACATTCCCTTTTCCTAGGATGTAAGGGATCTAAAATTCATATTTCTGGAAAATATCCATCAAACATTGCTTTCCAAAGTTCATGTACCACAAGGGAAAGATATATCTCAAGATCTTGTGATCCGTGAAGAGCACAAAGCACTCCCTGCCAAGGTAATTCCACTACAACCTTATCTCATACAAAATTTCTCCAGGATATAGATCATGGGTGGAATAGTTATGTTTCATGGTTACATAACAACCTAGACCCCTAATAGATTTATCATCGCTGCTGCATCCACAAACATCTTAATCTAGGACACAAAGCATTATAGAACACCTCTAATATCACCCCTACCTCCGGAAAGATGAGTAATATATCAGTGAATAACATCACAATAATGTATTTGAATGATTATAAACAATTCATACAACATAAAAAGGCCCCTTCCTTCTAGGTTAAATCACTCAATGAATCCTTATCTTAAGAAATTATTGGTACAAATCTTGAGTAATACCCTTTAAGGATCAGGACACTACAAAAATCTCTCACAATCTTGGGTGATGGTAAATAAGAAACTACCTCATCCGTCAACATGTCCAATTCAGTGCCCTTTTGAGACACCACCACATATTCATGGAATTTCACCTACCATTTCCAGAATGTCCACTTGGACAACATCCTATAGATCTGGTAGTGTCGAAGGACCTGTGAGATTTTAATTAGTTTCTCACCATGTTCCTCATATGAAATCATGTATACTAGTATTAAATTGATAATCATGATGATTAACCAATACCAAGAATGGATGGAAGGATGAGATCATGATCCCCATGAACACAACTGGCATTTTTATATCACCAAATGACATGACCATGAACTCAACGTTTTCATACCTTCACCTGGAACTAGTCTTTGGGATATCACATTACATCACCCATAGATGGTGATAACAAGACCAAAAATCGATCTTAGAGAACCAACCTACTCCCCTAAGCTGGTATAAGAATTCATATATCCATTGGTGGGGGCAACAGTTCTTAATAGTGACATAATTTAGTATTTGGTTATCAATAGACAGCCTTAGACCATTTTCTTCATTCTTTGTGAACAACGTTGTATAACTCTATAGTGACACACTCAACCTAATGAATCACTTTTTCATTAGATCTTCAACTTGAATTTGTACCTCTCGTAACACTGAAGGCACCATCTGATATGGAGACATCAAAATAAATCTAACATAGGAATGTAAGTCTTTACCAAAGTCAAAGACATGTAACCGGAGATGATTAACAACCTACTCAGGTAAATCATCCAAGAACTCCCTAACAAATCACAAATACTTCACCATATCTGCATGCATTGATTACTTTGATTGATCAGCTATCCTAGAATGGATAGGATCCACATGCCTGCTTCCCACCAGATAACTATGATCAACAACAAAAGCCCCGTGTTGACCTCCCATGTCACAAATCCAAATTATCATTCAGAATTAATCGATAAAAACATGAACAAATAACAACCATTTCATTAAAATAATGACATCGTATGGCTGCATCTATAGCATAAGAAGATCCCCAATGAACAGATATGGCCCCAACATATGTCGGCACACTGAAAATATCAAACAAACTGGTCTAACCTCCAATGAGTGTTTTATAAATGAGGGGAACAATATTTATCTCTACATCTAGTCCCAATGTATGTTTTTGACTTAGTGAAAAAAGGAGTGTGTGGATCTTGAATCAAACAAAGAACATACCTGAGTGCTGAACACTCCAATCGTACCTCAAATTCTCATCAGACCCACTGGAACTGCTACCTCCACCATGTTTAATAGACCATGACAATACCCTAATAATCTCGATAGCCATACTCCTCCACGACCACCCCTAGGCAATGTACCAGTAGAGTTCCATGATGTTAGCCTCTTTATGCGCTGTCCGCACAATGAAAACTAGAGTCTGCTCCTGCTGATGGAAAAGCCTTACTAGAAATTGCTGCTATGGTGGGTGATGGATATTTCCACCTCCACCACACTAATCATGAAAAGGAAATTAACTCCAACTATGGCCACAAAAACCAATATCACATCTCCTTGGTACAAGGCTCATAGGAAAAGGTCAAGGACCGAAGGGTCTAAACAAGAACTGTTGAGGCCTACTCCCAATAGGTCGAAACCAAAAAGGCCCTAATGCTGAATAATTTCTACTAAATACATTCCCATTTGAAAAATTCATATGGTTCCCCTCTCATGATACACCTACACTAGAGTGAATCCTCTCCACTAATACAACCTTCTTCTAACCCTATATGTATGATGGTAGGGTAATGGGGGTAACTGCATACTAAAGGGAATTTTAGAGTGCCTCCTCTAACCATCTCTCTTATGAATCCTCATCCAGGATGAGATATGGTTAAAGTAATAAGATATCCTTGAATATGGACCCATCTCCCTCACTGACATACTCCCATACTAAAGGGAGAGAAGCTCGTGTCTCTTCTCTTCCTTTATCATTGAGGAGAGAAACTCCACCCTGAAACTCCTTATCAATTTCATCCTATTAAACATCAGCCTCTTTCCTCTCCCCGAGGAATAGTGACCACCACTAACAGGATTCTGACCTCATCTGGATCACAACCATAGGAACCTAGTAATCCTTTGAGCCTTGAAAATGGTAAAGCCGATTGCCAACACCAAAATCCATCTTCCTGTCACTATGTCGAAAATGCCAGCTTTTTATTTCCCAATGGTATACCACTGGACGAACAAGGGGTATTCAACCAAAAGCCATCATAATAATATATATCAAACCTCCAATGATCATAAATGTAATATTGTTTGGCCTTGAATTCCTGATCCACTTTTCGATGACGTTCAGTTGCCATAGCTGCTGAGAAATCAAGAAACCTATCAAGTCTTTGTAGCATGGAATTTATTTAGAGTCTATTTTACCAATTTATACGTATTTAAATTCCCATAACACCCATGAAACACAAGAAAAATATTCATTATGATGTATTCACCCTTAGAGGGGTCACTAACCTATAAATGTTGTAGCAGCACCTAGTCATTCAATAGGATCATACTCCTTACACCATATCATGGGGGGAAATACAATCTCGTGTCCTAGCTAGTGTTCCCTGACCTATGACACCCACAAAGATTCCCTACCATTATTTCCCAATCATCTCATGAAATACTCAATGTTCCTAAATCTGAAACCAATAATATCATTCAATTGTCAGCTCTAATACTATTATCTCATGACTTTCCTTCTCCAATGAGAGGGAAGGGGAGGCATAGAATCATGAAAATTTTTCCACAAGGTGAATGAGGGATAATGACCCCCATGTAACAACTACAATAGGACACATAGTGGTGACTAGAACCAAGTGAAGGTAAATATTCTCACATGAAGGAAGGAATGAAATTTTTAAAGGAAATAGTTTAGGAGACAATATAAAATATATAAGAAAACACAATGTACAAAAAACCTAAACAAACCCACATGATTGTTTAAACAAAACAAATGCAAGGAACAGTAAAATTCCAAAGAAAATAACAAATCCAGCCTATGGAGTGACATTGAAACTCCCCACCTCAAGGTCTGAGCTACAAGAGTCTAACACAGTCCGTAAAGTACTTTTACAAATCTGAAAATTGTTTTATAAATATACTACATGAGCACAAAAGTAAACTCAGTAGGGAAATAAATTCATTCCATGAACATGTGGCAAGGGAATACTAATTTCCCTTTTATAAACAATAGAAAATGAAAGAAAATTTGAAGGAAAACTAACCACCTATACTTTATAAGGAAAAATAACCAAATAACGTTAACCAAGTATAGTAATATGACATACACATTACTATTTGGGTACCCTGCACCACTACTCACTAGTTTACTACTCAGCCTCATATGGATAACATCTTGGAATGACCTATATCTTCCACATTGTCAACACATCCCACCCATAGACACAGGTTTCAGAAACCGCAACACATCCTTCCCATAGACACCTGGGTCACAAACCACAAAACATCCGACTCATAGAAAACTAGGAAACATACAACAGAACATATCTCCCAAAGACATGGTGGCCATAACCCATCACCACATCAAAAAGGCACATTGTAAACATTCAACCACTCAAAAACTAATATCACCCAACTGGTAATGGTTCATCAAGCCATTTAACCCTCCTCGAATAGTCTTCGGAGATAATAACCAGAAGAAGGGGCAAGGGTAATGGTTTTCTAGCCATCCATCCATCCTCCCACCAGGATGATGGGAAGATACCCACCACCATGATGTCAGGGTGTCACCAAATGGTTCTCAATGCATGTTGGGTGCATATAGAAATCATAGAAAACTACTATATTATATATATATATATATATATATATATATATATAAACAAGCACTAAACCCATCCTATGGGTTTCCAAACAAACTACCATCCCACGCAATACATCCCCTGTTTCTACACATACATGCACAACGACACAAATAGCCACAAAAAAAATAAAATAAACATTGTTCTCATTTAACCATCTTACATTCTTTATTAAAGGGGTTACATTATTTCATTACAACACTACTAAGAAGCTACCAAACAATAACATACCAATTCACATAAAACTAAACTATGTGGTAGCCCCATTGCACAAATATCATACTACAATATTGTAGTCCTACTACAAAACCCTAAAATATCTCAACCTAAGATCTCATCACACCTCATGTATGACCCCACACAAAACCAACACAAAAAACATGGCCAAAAAAACAACGCAAACAACCACACCATTAAGTCAAGAATATTTATATTTTACCATCATGGGTTCTTTACATTTACTATAATAAATAGGGGAGATAATATAATATATTTGATTATAGGGAATCTATTTATATAACTGGATATACATGGATTATCATATTTATATTTTAAGCAATTAAATATAAGGAATAAACAGTTGTTAAAAGATGGAAAAGTTCAAAAGATAAGATCACCTTCAACCACAATTTTCAAAAGGCATACAACCATAAAATATCATAACAGGAACATAAGGTTAACATATGAAACCAAAGAACAATATCAATCCATTCTCATATGGTTATTTTTGTAGGACCTTTGAACTACTCAATCATTACATTCCCAAGACCCCCATTTATTACTCTTGTTACATGGTTGATCATCCTTCACTAATGTCTCAGTTAATCCTTATCACAGAAAAAAATTTAACCCCCCCCCCCACATGAAGGAAATTTAAGGAAATATGAAGATAAATCCCTACCCTGAAGAGAATACATTCAATGTCCTTCCTTGCATCAAGAACAATAGGTGGTGCATGCATTAAGATGTAGAAAACTGAATATTGTGATACAACACAACTGTGTGACTCCTTAGGGAAGATGAAATCTAGGGGATCCATGAATAAAAATGTAAATATTAATTATAATATGTAGGATTAAAAAAAATTTGAGTTCTTAAAAACCATTTATATGATTTTAGAGTACATAAAAGTTGGGTCATGGCCTTGACCACATAGCTTGGCCATTTCGAGGATCTCTGCACGTTGGGGTTATGAATTATTCAATAATTCTCTTTGAAAAAAATTGATATATAATTACCCTACTCAGAGGAGGTGGAATGGGTGAAAAAAATGGCTAAGAGTTGATAGGTTCCACTTTTAACACGGAAAAGCCTAAAATTTATGAAACATAAAAAACTGGGAAAACTAGAAATGAGTCATTGACGTGTGATCCATCGATACGACCCACCGATATTGAGCCAATGATATTTATCCCAATGACATATCGACCTACCAACATTGTGAGCAACCCACACAATGAGATACTATTGCTATGACCTACTAATGATGTGACCTATCTGTAATGGGACATGACAACACTATGACTCACCGATGCCCTGGCTCCCTGAATGCATGTATCATTGATTCCCTGACTCACCAACAATTTGAATCAATGACACTATATCTCACTGATGTCTGGATTCACCAATGCATGGTCTCACCGACCCCCTGTCTCACTGAGGCCCTAACTCACTGACACCCTGACTCACTAACACTATGCCTCAGTGACACCCTGGTTCACTAACGCCCTGTCGCATTGATGACCTGACTAACTGATGCCCTTTCTCACTAATTCTCTGACTTACCATTGAAAAATATTATTTTTGTATCAAAATCATCGAATTAGTCACCATTACCTCCCAAAACACCCAAAACACTGGATTTTTACAATGGAATGTTCGGGATGGTCTGTTCCATTACAATAAGCGTAAGAAAAATCACATTTTATTTACATTCACACATTCCTTTTATGGTCTCCCATAACCAAAATTCATTAAATGAGATAATCCGTAGGCACCCATTGTAAAAATGTCTTACCAATTAATAGTAAAAAGAATTTAACTATTTTATAAACCCATTATACATATAATATTTATATTAATGAATTAATAAAATAATAGTACTAAAAATAAATATTTCTTTAATTTAGTCATTATATAACCATCAATAAATAATTGGAAAATAATAAAATAATAAAATCTTTAAAATTTAGTGATACACTAGGAAAATTATATTATCAAATAAATATAAACAAATTAGGTAAACCATGTAATTTTAATATAGGAATACCTTCAAATAAGTCAATGTGTTCGATAAATTTCTCTACTTGCAACACTGAATATAAATGAAACCATTACATAATTAGATAAAATATAATTATTTAGTTATTGAAATTAAAAAATAGAAATTGAATTGTTAGTAATGAAGAGTAGTGACAAATTTTGATAATATTTATAGAATGAAAATAATGGCTATTTTTAATATGTATAAATTTCTATTGGTATAGAATAAAATGAATAATAAAAACATTTTAAACAAATAATTATATTTTTAGAATGAAATTTTTTTTATGGTCTATGATTTTTAGCACATGAAAATTATGATTAATTGATGAAATTACATATTGATATAAAGAACTAGACATTATTAAATTTATTAGTAAATGATATCAAAATAATTTTAGAATAGATAATAATCGAAAAATCTGTATTTTTATAAAAACTTTTTTTCATTATATCTTTTATTTCTATTTAAAATATAATATTTTAAAAAAAAATAATTGATTCATGATACAAAAATTTTCTTAATATGAATTTCTAAGATGTTCCTAAAAGTATTGATTTTAGGTGAATATTCAAAAATACTATTTTTTCAAATTCCATGATATTTATATAATTGTATAAAAGTATTCATATAAAAATCAATAAATCATTTTATACAAAAAAATATTTATTTTCAAGTGAATTTATTTTTAAAAAAATTATAATATAAATTTACAAAATAATAGTTTACATTTTTGAATATAAATCAAGTTAAAAAAAACAATAATCATTAATATATTATACATTTAGTAATTTAAATCAAATTTCAATAATTTATAGAAATAGAATTAAAATGAATGGATTTGATGTTTTTAATTAGTAGATTGAAATTATGTAGAATTCACCATTTTAGTTTTAGGAGTAAGGTATAATTGACATTGATAAAAACAAGTTATCAAGATAAGAGTAAATTTGGTTTACAAGGGTTTAACATAGTGAAGAAGGTTTAAAAAATTTAGAAACACATCATATAATGTGTTTTTCAGGCATTTGATTACCTTATATATTCGACGAAATTTTATTTAACAAATTTTTATCCACATTAAATTAGTGTAAATTTCCATTATCTAAATGATTTGGGTATTTAAACACATTTCATCCCTTTTCACTTATTAAAGGATAACTTCTCTCCTCACATCCCCTTACACATATCCAAAGTATATCGACCCAAAACAACCCAAGACACATATTAACATTAATATACACATTAATGTGGATTATTTTAATCTCAAAAGACCATTCTAAAAGGCTATACCCCTTTTCAAAGAAGATAATAAAGAAAGTGGGGTATAAAATGCTAACTACCCCTTTCTCATTTCAATTTCTTTATAGTCAATAATTATATCCATAATTCCATTATAATGTATTAAAATTATAGAATAATTCCAATTTTTATATTGTTATGTTATTATCTTTATATTATAAGAATTTACCACCTTTCCCCATTTTATTAATTAAAATGAAACTACCATTTTTTCATTTGGGGGATTACCGCCTCAATGACACAACATGTTTCATTTTCTTTAATATCATAGAAATATTGTTAATAATATGGAATTAAATATATTTGTATGCTATTATAGAATATTTTATATTAATAAATGATAAAAAATATTATAATGTTATCCCATTTTACCGAGAATGAAATCATTATTCATGCGTATGTGTGGAATATAACATCTGTGTAATGATTGATTTTCATGTTTATTTTCATTTCCGTCATTGATGGTATGTCTAATGAATGGGTTTAATGTATTATTATTATGATTATAAGATCATTATTTTTATTTTATTATAAATTGGAGAACATATAAATTATATTATCAATAAATGATCACCATTAATTAAATATTTTTAAGAAGGATACAAAAAAGAAAATATTTTTATTCGTATAATATAATACCATAAGATTTATTAAATTTTAATCAAATTAATTATAATTTTTAAATTTCAAAATCATAAAATATAAATAGTTTTATTATCCTTATATTATAATGAAATTAAAATTTAAACCACTACATAATCATATATGTATTTTGAAACATTCATGTTTGGGTATGTTTAAACATGTATTTGAACAATTCTAATAATTTATATTATGGATGATTATGGGAACATAATTACCAGTATTATATAGGGAGAATATGTATATAATTTTTTTTATGGATTTTTAATTTTTTTAAACCTGTTAATTAATAAAAAAACATTTATTCGTTAAGAATCAGTGACACACTGTCACAGTCAATTTCATCTTCAGGGGTTATTACAGAAACAACCATTGAATAAAATTATAACTTTATAAATATCATGGTAAACTAATAAAAAGTAACATTAATGATAATTTAATGATGAAATTGGGAACAATAATCTACACCGACATATGTTTTTTAATAAATTTGAAAAAAATCAATATTACTTACACACAATGATAAAAATAAGTAATAACTATCTAGAATTCACATAATGAATTAATATATATGAATATTTTTAATGAAAATGTACATGTGTAGGGTTATTAATTAATTTGTTAATATATCTATTTTTTTTTGTACACGAGTTATTGTAGTTATATAGATGTTTGGATAAGAGGTAAGGTTTTTCATGGTTTTAATTATAATTCATTTAGAAATTGTACCTGTGACGCACCATTCTTCTTATTCTAGGGGTTTTATTGATTTACTCTCCCTTGTTTTTTATATAAATTATTTCCAATATAATCATCGTACATAATAATTCATATCATTTTCTCTTCTTCAAATTTATAATAAAAAAAGTTAAACCAAATACATAAGAGTTTTTTAAACTTCATTTTCATTAAATTTTTATTTATCTTTCAAATGAAATTATTCCATAAAATTGGTTATGTTCTTACAATTTTTTTATTTTTTACTCGATAGTACTTTACATTTTAACCATATAATACCCATTGTAATGATTTCATGGTTAATTGAGTATGTCTTCTAATGGGTATGATGACTACTCAAATATAATTTCCACAAGTTATAATATTTCCTCTTGATAATTTTCTATCCATACTCTGGTTCTCCCACCATATTATTTTATTAAATAGAATTTTATATCTCTATTTTTAAAAATATTGTTTTAATACAAATATTTTTTTATGATATTTTTTAAAATGTTGTTTTCAAAAAATATTAATTTCAATTTAAGAAAATGGTACATTTATTAATCAAATATTTTATCATTTAATCCTAATTTCCAATATAAAACACTATGTCATATTAGAAACATAATACCTGATATGTTTTTGTAAATTTAAATGTTTTCAAATATCATAACATCACATTTCCAAAATATCATTTCTAATGTTATATGTAATTTTTTAGATTACATAAATGATAAAAATATTTTCTAAATTTCATTTTATTTTCACCTCCATTTTCCCCATTTAGTATTAATATTATTAACACTCATGAGAATTATGTTACCTGATTTATTATTTAATGTATATATATAATTAGAGGGATTGAAATCATAGGAACATACAATTGAATTCTGGATATCTCTTGTTTTATACAATTTGAACCATTATTTTATAATGATATTGTTCATCTATGTAAAAATACATTTCAATTTTCTTTGAGAATATAGGGATTCATTCTTTTAAAAAAATCCAACATAATTATCTAGATGGATTATGAAATAAGTTTTCCCTTAAAAATCAATATTTTTCATTTTCTTTATCTTCGTTAACTATCAGAATTATTTCTCTCAATGGGTAGTGCTCCTGTTATCATGTCAATTAACTTGGGGAAAAAATTGGCAAGATATATGATATTATTCTTATATGGATTATATTTATAAAATTGATTTTTAATTTTTAAAAAATCCACATTATTCTTCAGAATTATTTATTATCATGATATCCATTTTATTGACATAGAGAAACATGTTTTCATTCAACATATTTTCTTCCAATATAGATGATTTTTAAAATGTGGAAAATATATTAATTAAACAGCCACATTGTTTCTCCAGATGGTATATGATCATGTTATCCATTTTATTTACATCAATAAAATTATTGGTATTTTTTAAATATAGATTATTATTGGAAGGATGACTGTTTATTATTTACTCATCTACATTCCCTCTTCAAATTAGTTATAATCAAATTATCTATTTTATTAACATGGTGATAATTAATAAAATTTCTTATTTTGTAATTTTATTGGAGACAAATATTATAATTATTAATCAAAATTATTTAACATTCCATGCTGTTTCTTATGATGAGTTATGATCAGGTTATCCGTATTATTTACATGTAGAAATATAGATGGTATTTTTATGTTTTTATTCAAATATAGATGATTATTGGAAATTATTATTATTTATTTCTTTTTTAAATTATCATATAATGAATTCATTTGACCTATAAAATTGATTTGTGTGTCTTGATAAAATATATACCCTTGACCCATCCGTAGATCTTATGATATTTACATGTTTGGTTGTTTTGGTGCATGCCTACCCATACAAGATATTTCTTTGATGTTATGATCTTCATATATATAATCATGATTTATTTCCATATGGTATTTAATTAATTGTTTGAAATTATATATTTCATCTCTAAGAAACATGTTATTGTTTTCACTCTCATCTTTTCCTTTCTAGTTTTTCCATGGATATATTATGATTTCATTTTATTAAAATTATGGAATTATTTTTTATTATCTATTAAATCATTAATATTTATACTCATCATCTGTTCACTTATGATCATTGATTGTTATCACTTAATTTTACCCTTACCAAGAATTTTAGTTTCCCACGTTTTATGTATATATCTCCTTATATTAAAAATAAATTCATTGCAATTAAAAGGACAAGATGAGTAACATGTGAAACATATTTGTTCGAGATGTTGAAGACTTATTATTGAATAAGTTGTTAATTGTTATATTGGAATCAATTTCCTTTAGTTATTAATTTTATGGGAATTATAAGTTTATGAGTTTTCCGAATTGTATAATTATCAAAGGATAAAATGTCTTAGGAATGTATATAATGAAATAACATCATTAATTTATATATTTAAGAGATATATAAGTCTGATAATCAACTTTTACTATCGAATACAATTTGTGAATTATTTTTTGCATGCACCAGATCTGGGAGTACATATTTGGAGTATGATAAGTTGTATTAGTATCTTTTTTAGAAATCATTTATGAAAAGGATAATACAATTTTATTTTAAATGAAGAGTTATGATTTCATTGAAGGTTTATATGTTATATTTGATTATATTTTTAATGGTATAGATGACCGTTCTAGTCGGTTGAGGTATTATTCAAGGGTTTAAGATAATATATTTTTTTATAACCACTATGGATAAGTATAAATTGTATGTATATGAATAGTATACCATCATAAAATATAGGAAATGTAGATATTTTGTTGTTATTTTAGAAATTATATCCATTTTTTATATTATGAGTCAATTTATTCTTTAAAACACGTTTACCAAGGAGTAATAACCCCAAAACCTTTAGGTTGGGTATTATCATGATCATCCTTAGGTAAAAAAAAAACGATGTCTAATTGGAAAAAATTCTTAAAAATAATAAGGGATGCTCTTTTTTTAATCACATTCACTTTAAATAAATCATGATGTATTTATTTCATAATTACTATGGCTAATAAGTATAAGAGAACATAGATTAATGTAATCTATGTAAAACCAAGATCGATAATAGAATGAACCATGTATGACATATATATAATGAATGTATAATAGATTTAATTAAATATATAATTAGAGAATACACATTGGGATTGAGGATCCATATTCATAAGATCATTTATTTTTATTTTATTTATATCCATTTTGGGATTTAGTATTTAGGTGAAATAAGTTCATAGAAATTAATTTGACGTTGGTGTGAATTTAGGAAGCACCAATTATTATAAATAAATAAGTGAGTGTACATAAATAATTTTTATTCTTGATATATAATTTTTATGATTTAAAAATGAGTATCCTTGTCTTTCCTTTGTTATTGAGTTTTTTATCGTACTAAAAATTAAATCATTGTACTCCTTGCTACATTCCGTACTGATTTATTTTGGTTGATGATATTATGTTATATTCAAAATGGTAATAGTATTTTGTGAGATGTATAAGTATTATATTATTTTAGTCCTACATTAATGGTTTTCAAAAATATATTGAATGAAATAAATAACATTGATATAATATTTTATATCGAGGTTATATTTTTTCATAACTATGAAATAATACATGGTCCAGGGACGAATATCTATTATTTTTAAATGTTTGAGTATTTTTTAGATAAAAATTAGTTAGATAGTATTTTATCCTTGGTATTTATTTTTAAATGAGAATGTAATCCATGGTATTTTTGTTCATTTTTATCAATTTTTTGGTATTGTGACATATATTGACTTGTTTTTGAGTATTTTAACAAGTGGTGTTAATTTATAGAATAATATTAGCTCTAACCGTGGTTTAAAATCTCAGAAATTAATATATTATTGGGAATCGTATATTATGTAGAATTTATGATTAATACATATACATGATTATAGGAATTTTAAGAACTATTTTTGTTTTCTGATGAAATATATGTAACATATCCTAACATAAGGTAATAGGGAAAATGAAATAGTAAATGTTATATCTCACATGGTAAATATATTAAGAATTCCCTCACTTAGTTTTATTAGTATGAAATAATTAAAATTGAGAGGTTTTAATTTATTGCTGGGGGGATGTGGCACCCTTATATTTAAATGAATTATAACCTTTAAACAATACAATGTCTTTTATAATCTTCTCTACACACAACACAAAAAATAAACGAAACCATTATATAATAAGATAAAATATAAATATGTATGTTTGACTGTTAAAACCCAATTAATGAATTAGAGAAAATGAAAAGGCGTAACAGATTTATGAAATAATTATAGAATGTAAATAAATATATATTTTAATATTAATGAGATTCAACAAGTAAATCAAAAATGAATAATAAGATAATTTTATGTATAGAATCATATTCTTAGAAAATTTCATATTATGACCTATGATATATTATCTAATGAATATTATGAATAATTTATAGTAATTATCATTGATACTAATAATTATTTAATTGAAATTTATTTAATAATTGATACGAGATATGAATTAAAATAGTTCGTCTTCTAAAAAGACATTTTATTACAAAAGACATATTTCATTATATCACATTTTGAATATAAAATATATTTTTGAAACATCAAATTATTAATTGGAATATTTTAATATAATTTTTCAAATCTAAATATTTATTTTTTAATAATATTTTATTTTTTATTTGGAAAAATGATTTTAAGGTGAATAGAGAGTAATGTAATTTTCACAAATAACATAACTTTAATTAAATTATGATACATAAATATAAATGTGAAGTTAATTGAAACTATATTCTAAGTGAATATATATATATTATAAGTGAATTTGAAATTCTTAAAATGTTGGTATAATTTATAGATCCATATTTTGTAATTTATAAATTAAGATATAATAAAAAAATTATCACATTATACATTTTGAGTTTTTAAATTAATTTTAACCACATTTATAAATTTAATCAAATAAATTGTATCGAATATTTAAAATTATCACTTCTAATGTTTGTAAAAAAATTATTTTATAATAATGACAAATAAACTAAATAGGAAATAACTTGTTACTAACGGATTTTTAAATTTGAGTTAAATTTTATAACCTATAAAAAATGGATAAAACATGGTAAAAAAAATGTTATAAGTGTGGTTGAGGTATTTCATAACATTAATACATCGTCAATACTTTATTTCTCAGTTTTGTATCCACTTTCCTTTGGATTAACTTCTTATTATTGAAATTGTTTTGGTAATTAAAAAATACCATCACTTTTCAATTATAAATCGGGGCACTCTTGTCATTAACTCCCCTCTCACTAAGACAAAATTATATCAGCCCAATGAATTAATATACCTCTCATAAAAAATACTATGATACTTTAAGAGGTTTTTTAATTCTTATATGACCATCCATTAGAGGTTTTACCCCCTTTGAAGTAGAGGTAATCAGTAATGATAGTTATAAATTTCTAAGTTCTCCATTCTCATTTTTATTTATTTATTTGGATTTATTCATATAAAATTCTATTACACTATCATAGAATGATAAAATAAGTATCATTACTATAATTTTTTTAAACAATCTTACCATAATTAAACATCTTTTCAATTTATATTATGTTTATGGAATCATTCAGTTTTGCGTTGTACATGCTACCACCTCCACAAGGCAATGTGGTGTGATGGACTCCCCCAACATAAATGTATATTACTAATAGATAATTAAATATATATATATATAAGAATATCATTTATAAAATTTTCAAGAATCATAAATGGTAACACATATTATAAATTTATATTGTTTTATGGAAATCAAAATCACCATCCATGAATTTGTATGGGATACCATCTCCACAGAATGATTGATTTCCAATTTTTTACATTCAAATCATTGATAAATGGACCTAAATATTTTTTTTGGAAAACAAATTATATAGTATTATTATGTGTATATAATAATAATTTGCAAAACAACTATCAACGATATGATCAACATACAGTCACCATTATTTTAATCATTTAAAATAAGTGTACTAAAAGAAAAATGTTCTTTTTCATGAAATGTGTTGTTTTTAAATACATTATTTTTAATTTTAATTATATAAATTTTTGATATATCACACTAATAAACACAAAATATAATCATTATTCTTATAGTATATTGATTTGAATATTTATTCATTTATTAATCATGGTATGTTTTTATTTTGGTCTGTTTAATAACATACATGAAAAATGCAATGAATTTAATTCATTAATGAAAAGAAGAACAAAATTACTATTATAAAATTTATAAAAAAATTGTATTATTTAAGAAATTTTAAATTATTATTATACTCATTAATTTAGAGAACAATTTTTTTTGTTAAAAAAATGAAACTTGGTCATTCACTGTTTCTTCTTCATTATATATAACCAATAATAACATAGAACCAAATTAAAAATTTATAAATATCAAGTAACACATATTATATCACATTTAATGATATTTGATAATTAAATAGTTTTCCAATATTCAATAAAGAACTCATTTTTATGAAAAAATCTCAAATTAAACATGATTACTTACAGACAATATTAAAAATAGGTAATATCTAACTATAATTTATATAGAGAATGAAAATATATAAATATTATAAAATAAATTGGATTAAAAAATTTATAAATTAATTGATTATTATAACTATGTTTTTGATGAATTAGGACAATGTATGTATCATGACGTGCTAATTATCATTTTTTTAGAGTACAATGAGTCATTAATCAGCCTTAAGAGACATACCCAAGACACCAAAGGCTAGAAATAAATAATCAAGTGTTTCAAATAAAAGTGGGGGTGATTTAACATTAAAAAATAAACTAATAAAACAAGAGACCATTGTTGAACCATTCACTAAATGATACAAGAAACAAACAGAAAAACTAGGAAACTTCATGTATATCAAAACCAAATCAGAGTGTGAAACAGTGAAAGACCAATATAGTATCAATGTAAAAATACATAAATAAGTCATGAATCTCAATAGAATATATTAATAACTACTCCAAAGGCTCCTAGATCCACAATCACCAAACATCCTATTTATCACGTGGTAGTACTAAAAAAGTGGGAAATGATACCTTTACCCCTATCACAGAAGATAGAATATACAAAATAACCAAAGCTCCAAAGAAGGGGTGAGTATTATTCTCAATATGATTTCCCCCAATTACATACATACTCATCCCACTAGGATATAATGGTTAGAAAATTATACAAAATAATTTATATAAACAAATTTTCAAAATAACATATAACAAAATATAAACAAGTTTGAAAACCAGTCATGACCAAGTGAAAACAACGGTAAATGAATCTAATTTCTAACAGGTTATATTCCAGAAAATAACTAATCATGTCATAGAAAATTCTTATTATAATTTTTTAATACCCATCCCATAGGTCAAAAAACACCTACACACGCATGCTTCTCTTGAAAGTTCCTTAATCATGAGCAGTCTCTCATCCAATTACTATATGTCCCAATGACACACGACCCTGATCCAAGGTCACATGCCTTGTACCTAAATGGTACTCATCCCTTTTTAAAGGGCAGTTAATCATGAAATCACATGAACCCCATTTATTCCTAATATTTCCATTACAAATATAAACCACTTCAAATAATCTAAAATTTTATTGAAAACCAATGTAAAACAAATTTCAAACAATCATTTCATATTTATAAAAAACTGACGTTTGTGGAAAAAAAATATAATCCAATTCATGTTCGAACAATCTAGAAATATACCCATTTTAAAATCAATATATTAAAACCCAGAATAAATGAACATTATTTAAAACACCAAATTTTCTAGATTTCACTAATTTTCCAAACCATCATAAATAAGGGTTTCCAATAATTGATAAAAACAAAAGCCACAACCAATTATACACATGATATTAAAATTGAAATAAAACACATCAGTTCTACTATGTGGATTTGAGAATGAAGCCACCTACCCTTATGGTTTTGATGAGAACCACAATGAATGAGGAACACACTGGAAAAACGAGTTGATTCTCTAAGAACACACCTTAGATCAACTATCCTATAATGATCATGACCAAATCACATAATAGATGGAATCCAAAAACCTATATCTACCAATAAAATGTGTTGATATATGAATACATGAGAAGAGGATAAGCATATATAAGTTGATATTAGAATCCGATAAAGAACCAATAAGAACGATCACATACGACAAGAATTTGGCACTGATTCACCAAGGGAAGCCTTAATATTTACATCAAAATGATTGAAAGAGATTATAATACCTTAAATGGATAGTAATATATAATTAGATGTATTTATGGGGAAAATGAGGGAGTTATAGAAAAAATGACGGAGATCTGATTTTTAACTATCTCATTCCAAGTCCACACACAGTTTGAATGCACAGTTAGGGAAATAGTGCACTAACCATGTGGTAGCTACTCCATGAAAGACCTTCCCATTCACAGTCACCAAAAATGTGATGAAACAGTGATGGGGCTATTACATCAAGAGGACCACTACTCATGATTTGGATACACAGTTTGGCAAACAATGTGCCACCCATGTGACTTCCATTTATCCCCCAAAACACATCCAATGTTCTCCCAAATATCCCATCAATCACTAATACACATTATAACAATCAACATCATTAAGTGAGGGTTACATAACTGAAACTGAAGGTACCACATTCTATAAAAATTTGGTCTTTCCACCCTTAGAAAGTAGAAAACCCTCACTA
Source organism: Viscum album (assembly GCA_963277665.1). Classification (NCBI taxonomy): domain Eukaryota; kingdom Viridiplantae; phylum Streptophyta; class Magnoliopsida; order Santalales; family Viscaceae; genus Viscum; species Viscum album. The sequence goes on along the minus strand of OY728161.1, from coordinate 571,208,921 downwards.
ATCTGAAAGAGTTATAGCCACTTCACATTCATTTCATTCCCACGTTCCCATGTAACTTCAATAATCTAGCCACGTTGACATAAAACCCTCACTAGACTGATGCTTTTCCACAAATGACATACTCTTGCCTATCCACAATCCATACTAGAATATGTATCAATGAGTCATCTAAATCTTACTAAATTTGATCCCACTTGATCACATGATCATTATTAGGCTTGAACTTTTTCAACTAAGATAAATGGAACACAGTATGCACCGAATTGAACTGTCTTGGTAATTTAAACCAATATTCCACTTCTCTAACCATTATATTATATTTAATGGCCGAATGTATCGAGGATATTACATGCCTTGATTACAGAAATAACAATGTCTATGCCTTAGAGATGTCCTCAAGAAGACATGATCTCCCACACTGAACGAAAAAGGCCTTCGATGGTGATCTGCATATGATTTCGGTGGACTCTATTCCATGTCCATCCTATTTCTAATAATCATGATATTCTCTATTGTTTTCTATACACAGATTATCCCAACTAGTGATGATTGATCCTTTTCCACCTAACGCAATGGAGAATGAAAATTATTCCCACAAAGTTCTTTAAATAGAACCATATGTATAGATACATGATAGATGTTATTTTATGAGAACTCCAATAAGGGTTGATTCTCCTAACATGAGCCACCATAATCCATTATTTTAGCCTGAAAAATGTCTTCCAGCATATGTTTCATCCTCTCATAAATTACATTTTTTTAATGATGATAAATCATTCACGTAGTCAACAATATCCCACGAGATTTTTTTATGGATATCAAAAAATGAGATGTGATCCTCAGATCTTTGTCTGAGTATATTAACACTGGTTCACCATGCATCTTTATGACTACTTAGATATATATTTTTTATAGATCCATCGTTGTATGAGTTTAATGAATTGGAATGAAATAGGCTGAATTGTTAAGATGATCCACTATCACCCACTTGGCATTATTTTTTTGAACCGTTATTAGGAGACATGTTAAAAAATTCATTGCTATCTTCTTCCATTTCCACACAGGGATAGGTATATACTACAACATACCCACTGGTCTATGATGTTCTTCCTTAACATTGTAATAATTTAATCCCATAGAAACGAACTCATCCACATTCCTTTTCATAACTCTCCACAAAAAACCATTCCTTGAATGCCTTATACTTGTCTGGAGGCACATCCCATCTAGAATGGTAGTAAGAATTAATGAGTTGTTCCTCACAATCCATAGGTATATCCATTCAATCTCTAAATCCATAAAATTGAACATCCATAATGTTTCTATCCCTTAAATATCTCCCCATCATTGAGTTATAAACTCATACACCAACATTCTTCATCATATATATGTGCCTCTTTGACAATATTTACCAAATTAAGAACAAGAATTACTGAAAAGAATACTTCATCATCACCTCACTCATCACATTTCACTTGCATGTTTGCTAGGACCAACATCATGTACTACTCATCTGAAGCTTCATTCACAAGATGAGAATTTAACATAATGCTCAACGTATCTGCCACTGAATTCCCTATTGCTGGTGTATACATAAAGTCAAATTCAAACATATTGAGATACAACATTCATTTCCCTTGACTCAGATTCAAATATTGCTTTGAGAAAATGCATTTCAAGCTTTTCTGGTATAAGAACATAGTGAATTTATCACTAAATTGATAGTGTCTCCATGTATTAAAAACCATGGATGACTACCTCTAACTCCAAATCATGTATTGGGTAAATTTTCTGATGCACTCACAATTTACATGATTCATAAGAAACCACACTGTCTCCATTCATGATAACACAACACAAACCCAATCATGAATCATTGTCATACACCTCATACCCTTGTCCTAATTAAAAAAAAATCAAGACTGGTGTTGATGTAAGATGAACATTCAGTTCACTAAATGACTTATAACATTCCTCTATCCACTATAATGGAGAATTCATTTTTGTCAGAGCATTCATTGGTGAAGCTTGTCAGGAAAAATCATGCTCATAGTGTCATTTGTAACTAGTTAGACCAGGAAAACATTATATCTCAATGAAATTATTATGTTTTTCCCAAAAGAGAACCTATTCTATGTTTTCAAGTTCAAGAGAAACTCTTTTTCCATAAATAAAATGGCCAATAAAACGTACTTCTTTTATCCATAAATAACTCTTTTAAAATTTGTATAACAAATGAGGATTTCTCATGATTTTTAACACCATTTTTAGTTTATCCTCTAGGTCAAACATTGTCTTGGAATACACCAAGATGACATCCTAAAACACCACAACAAAAGACACAAAAAAATCACTGGAATATTTGATTAATCAAATACATGAATACCACTGGTGTATTCGTTAGACCAAAAGGCATGACTACAAATTTTATATTTCCATATATGGTTCTAAAAGTTTTCCGTGGAATTTAGTCCTTCTGAAATCACAATTTATGATATCTTGATCGCAAATAAATATTGTAGAACCTCTATGGTTCCCTTAATTGATCGAAAAAATTATCAATTCATGGAAGTGGGTATCTATTTTTTATCATAACATGGTTATGATTATGAAAATCCATGTAATAACTCGGTTCTTATCTTTGAGGTACGAGCTTCTTATTTTATCTTTTCCTTAAGTGTCTTTAATAAAATAAGGAAAATGTGGAAAAAATCCTAAATTTTTAAACTACATGCCGTGTACTCCTTCCACACGCCATGTACTTCTGGCAGTGTTGGGATGAGTACATAGGTCATGTAGCCATGTCGGCGACAAAGGGTGTAGGAACCGACTACATGCCCTGTAGTGGTCCTTTACATGCCATGTAGTCCATCGGTAGGACAAAATAGTAAGGAGGTGGAGCAGCTGCTAGCTGGGCGGCAGTACACGCCGTGTACTCAGGAGTACATGCCGTGTACTCATGTCGGCAGGCGGACAGTGCCGCACTGGCGGGAAGCCGCTAGAGCAACAGTTTAAAATCTGGGAAGTACACACCGTGTAATCGGAAGTACACGCATTGTACATTTTTTTCGGCTTAAAATAGGTAGTAGCCTCCTCATTTTGTAGAGGAGGCATTTTAGACATTTTGGAGCCAAAGGAGGAGGCCGGACCTTTGAAGATTTTCCGAATGTTCGTCTGGAATCAATTTCCACCTCAAACGATCTCGTTGGAACCGCACAGGTAAGGTATTCAATCTCTTTCACTTCTTCTTACCAGTTATTCTCCTAATAAGAGTTATTTAAGGTTAAGAGAGTTTTTTTATTCGTCAGATCTACGCTGTTCTTGGTCGTTTCTGGAGTAGGCGTTCGAGTATATCATTCGTTGGTGTATAAGGTAGGTGGCTTGGTGTTAATTTTTCCAACTGTTGTGTGTTTTGTGCATTTTTGTTCCACGAACCCATGTTTGGATGTCGTGTGGCTGAGGTCGTTGCTATAATAAACTCGTAGAATTGAATAGGTATTTAATTATGATATTAAAATTCTGGTCGGGGTCTTTTCTTGGATCCGGAACAACCCCAGGGGTGTGTTCCACTATTTAGCCGTTTGGCCAGGATACCCAAGGCTATGCCTTAAAAGTAGTGATTGTAGAATTACCTTGATAGAAATTGCTTGTTTACAGCTTATTTACATGTTGGACATGGACCGATTACCTGTAATCCTGAGGGCATTGTTGTGATTAGCCCATGGGCATTACACTGTTTAGCCTGAGGAAAGTAGTTATTTCGGCCTGAGGGCAACTTCTTCCGTGCCTGTGGGAAGCTGACTCTATGCCGGTGGGCGACACTACCTACGCCTGAGGGAAAACTCTGTTATGCCTTAGGGCAGATTCTTGGGTTGGATACTCTTTACCTGAGAGTATGTGTTTACATGTCTGAGGACATTAGCTGGTTATTTAGAATATTCACTGTGGTGGTATTTTAAATTTAATAGATTAAATGGATAATAAAATGGAAATATAATAGCTAATTAGTTACCTTTGAGTACTGCTTACATTATTGCATTTTATTACTTCACACTATCATTGTATCCTTTCACGCAGTTGGGCACATACCTTTTTTGGGTGCCTATTGGGAATTTATTTCTCACACCCTGTTTGGGTCACGCTTTTCGGCCCAAATAGATTATGTTTCTACAGGTGTGGATAGGGGCAAGAGTCACTATATATGTACTTGAATGATTACTGCTGAAGAGTAGGAGGGCATGGGACCGAGCCTAGGCTCGCGATGCAGCTGCCCGTCGTTTTTCTTGTTTTACTGTAGTTTGCTTTTGGGTGTACTATATTGATGTATAACATGTTCTGGATATTTTATTAGAACCTAATACATGTAGCACGATTATTTATCTACTGTTGGTTATATCAATTTCTATTGTTTATTTCAGTTGTGTATAGTTTAATGCTTTCACTGTTTGTTGTATTTTTTATTTTGTAATCCACTGCGCTACACTTTGAAAAATGAAGGCATAGTTTCCCCACTATCAGACATGGGACCTCGCTGCTAGTCGACAGCCTCCGGCGTTTGGGGAAACACGGTCGATGTCACGTGGTGCACCGGGTTCGGGGCACCCTTTGAGTGGGACCCGGAACCGGGACATTACAAAGTGGTATCAGAGGGGTTTTTTTCTTTGACATACTATTTGGAGCCTTAGTCACGGATAGGACGAACGGTAGTTGGTAATACACTGTGCTCGGGCGTAGCTAACCCGCGTACGGGGAAAATCCATTCTATCTCATATTTTTCAATTTTTTGATTTTTCAAATCATACAGTTGATATGATTTCACCATTGGGTGACACGCTTGTATTGTGCTGTCTATATTTTATGTATGGGTTATATTTAGTTGAACCCTGATGAGATGAGGGTATTCCATCTCATGCATCATTTAGGCACATTCCTGAAATAACATTCCATGTATAGTTTTCATGCCATGTAGGTGCATTAGAAAAATTTCATGTTGTTGTGATAGTTGTTGTGCTAGGAAAAGCATGCTGTTGTGATAGCTGCACTGATAAAAATACCTGCTATTTCATAGGGTAATTTTTGTGTGAGTTGTTCATAGAATGGATGCCAAACTTTTGTTTTTGGGGAGTATGGGCCCCCATTGACTCGAATTTGGTGGATCATTGACTGATTATTTTGTTCTAACATAGATAAGATGTCAAACTTTGATTCGTGGGGAGTATGGGCCCTCATAGGTCAGAATTTGACACTTAGGTGTTGTTTTTTAGTATTTTCTGGGTTCTAGGGATGTTTATGAGGCATACTATCCCGAATCCCTATATACATGCCATGTAGTATTCTAAACACACCATGTATGGCCTTCTGTTCGGGAAGAAAAATGAACTTTAAGTACACGCCGTGTACTCTGAGTACACGTCATGTAGTCTCTTCCCATGTCACAAACTGTGTGGGTGGCGACACGGGGTAGGGAAGTGCTTCGGTAAAACACTCCGTGTATATGATATACACGCCATGTAGTTTTTTCCTAGAGTCTGGCCGTGTAAATAACAACACGGGTCAGTGAACTCCTTTATAGAACACACCGTGTCAATGATGAACACGCCATGTAGTGTTTCCTGGGGACTCGGCCGTGTAACGAACAACACGGGTCGATGTCACCATTCCTTGAACAAGCCGTGTAACTTTGAGGACACGCCGTGTAGTCTTGTCCAAGGGCATACCGTGTGGACTTAGCTGTGTGGCTGGGAAACATGGTGATGTACATGCCATGTACGGGTGCAACAAGCCATGTGGTTTCAAGCCGGGTAGTCGTCCGTGTCACAAACGACACAGACAGTTGGAAAATAACACCATACACGCCGTGTGGTTTCAATCCAGGTAGTCGGCCGTGTCACAAACGACATGGGAAGTTGGAAAATAACACCATACACGTCGTGTAGATTATATACACGCCATGTAGTTTTGTTTAACGGGAGCCGTGTGGCTTAGCCGTGTCGAAGGACCTGGGAAGGGGAAGGGAAGTCAAGTACACGCCGTGTAGTTAGTATACACGCCATGTAGTATTGTTATGTATTTTTTGAAATACCTCCTTCTTCTTGTTTCCTTTGTGGTTTCTTCATTTGAGCCTTAATAATCTTGAATCTAAGGTGTTCTTTTGACCTTTTAGTGTTATGCCGCCTAGACGACCATGCGTTGTTCGCCAGGAGAGCGGAGATGACTATACTATGAAGATGGTGGGCCATGGGATATCAGTTGATCCTCCAGCAGAGCCAGATGTGGCACCAGCTGCTATACCGAACACATGCATGGAGGTGCAGTTCCATGAAGGCTTATTGCGGATCATGAAGACCTTTCAGGGAGCACTGCAGGCAGCCACATCTATGGACAAGCTGACACATATCTTCCAGCAGCAACATCCACCTACTTTTTTAGGGGATGGAGAACCATAGGATGCAGATTCATGGTTGGGGTTGATGCAGACTTTTTTCGAGCATCTTGAGATGCCTCCAGGGCGGAGGGTCAAGCTCGCGACATACATGCTGCGTGATTCCTCCAAGAGGTGGTGGGATGTTACCACCCAGTCAAAGCATCACAGGGACATGCCATTGGAAGAATTTTAGGCAGTATTCTATGCCTTTTTCTTCCCAGAGACACTAATGGAAGATAGAGCTCGAGAGTTCATGAATCTGCAGTAGGACGCTATGTCGGTGATGGACTATTCTACTCGCTTTACCGAGCTTCAGCGTTTTGCACCTGTGCTGGTGGGTGACGAGACGTTGAGGGCCAGACGTTTTGAGGATGGTCTTCGTTATGACATCCGAGTGCTGGTAAATGTTTTCAGGTTGCCTACTGTCCATGCTACTGTAAATCAGGCACTGATTATAGAGAGGAACCTATGGGAATCTAGTGGTGTGGGCTAGGGAAGTTCAGCACCAGTTACTGGTACTTTTTCTGTTGGTAAGAGGAAGAGACATGCATACTTCTCTCAGGGCGGCAGTACCAGTCATAAGAATGTTTTAGGGGGCCAGGTTATTTGAGACTAGTGTGGTAGAGAGGGGAATAAGAGGACACAATGTACATGTGATCCAGTGGAGTGCCGTGCTTGTGGAAAGATGGGTCATCTGCAGCGCTTTTGCAGGGTGTTTCCACCGATGGCTAGTGAGAGAGGTTCTATACAGACTCCGAGTGCGGGAGCAGGACCAGAAGATTCTTACCAGTCTAGGAACTGGAATACGTCAGGGCATGCAGGCAGAGGTGGTGGTCATGGCCGAGGTAGCCAAACACTTCGATCTTAGAGGCAGCAGGGCAGGACAGCTCAGGGTAGCCAGGCTGTGTCGTAGGTCCGGGGCACTGGGCAGGCATATGCAGTGCAATAGACCCATCTGGAGAAGGATCCCGGACCTTCTACAGTCAGAGGTACTATTTTAGTATCTTTTCTCCTATCTTCAGTACTTCTCGATATGGGTGATACACATAGTTTCATATCTGTACCTGTTGTAGAGATCCTTGGGTTCTATGTTTCTCCTTCTTCTGATATCATGATGCTAGACACTCCGTTGGGGACTAGAACGACTGGTGTGTGTCAGTTCAAGGAGTGCCCCCTTGAGGTTTGTGGGTGTCACTTCCTTTGGGACCTCTATGTCTTGGAGTTGACAAGCTATAAAGTCATTCTCGGGATGGACTGGTCGGTTACCTTTTTAGCCTCTGTAGACTACTATCATCGCAAGGTGCGTTTCACGTCACCAGAGGGCGGAGAGTTTCTATACAAGGGCGAGTGGGATGTTCAGGCGAGTCGAGCTGGACAAGAGCATCATGGGTGAGGTGGAGTCACAACCCAGATTGTGAGTTTATATCTAGACGACCAGGGGATTTGTCAGAATGATCTCCCTCCAATGGTTGATCATTTCAGGGATGTCTTCCCGGACGACTTTTTGGGTCTACCTCCGGAGCGAGAGGTGGATTTCTCCATATAGCTTGTGCCAGGAGAAACACCAGTGTCCATTCACCCATATAGGATGGCTACACCTGAGTAATAGGAGCCCAAGAGGCAGTTGGAGGAGTTGTAGGCAAGGGGATTTATCCAACCCAGTACATCTCCTTGGGGTTCGCCGGTCCTTTTTGCAAAGAAGGCGGACGGTACCCTAGGACTTTGCATAGATTATCGGAAGCTGAACCAGTTGACGGTTAAGAACCGATATCCCTTAAAAAGGATTGATGATCTTTTTGATAAGCTTCGTGGGGCACGAGTATTCTTGAAGATTGACTTGAGATTATGATATCATCAGCTATGTGTTAGACCATCTAATATACCTCTCACAGCTTTCAGGAGAAAGTATGGTCTATATGAGTATTTAGTTATGCCGTTCGGACTCACGAATGCACCAGTAGTTTTCATGGATCTGATGAATCGTGTGTTCCATCCTTATCTGGAATCTTTTGTGGTAGTATTCATGGACGACATCTTGGTGTACTCTTGCACTCAACACGACCATGCCCCCTATCTTGAGATCATATTGAGTACTGAGAGAGCATCGACTGTATGCTATGCTCTCAAACTGCCTCTTTTGGATGGACCAAATTCACTTCCAAGGTCATATCATCTCAGAGGTAGGAGTTTTAGTAGACCTAGAGAAGGTGAGAGCAGTAGTTTACTAGGAGGATCCTATGAACATGTTTGAGAATCGGAGTTTCGTAGGGCTGGCTGGTTACTACAGGCATTTTATACAGGACTTATCCCGCTTAGCAGCACCGTTGATGGGCTTGACTAAGAAGGGTGTGAAGTTAGTTTGGTTAGAAGCTTGCGAGGCATCCTTTCAGGTTCTGAAAGGATGGTTGACATCAGCACCTGTTCGAATACTTCTAGAGCTAGAGAAGAGCTACACAGTTTACTGAGATGCATCAGGTATTAGGTTGGGAGCAGTATTGATGCAGGGTGATTGAGTTTTTGCGTACGGATCTCGGCAGTTGAGGCCACATGAGAGGAATTACCCGACACATGATCTCGAATTGGCTGTAGTTGTTCATGCGTTGCACTATTGGAGACATTGTCTATTGGGGGAGCATTTTGTGGTTTTCACCAACCACAAAAGCCTCATGTATATCTTTACACGTCATGAACTGTATTTGAGGCAGCAAAGGTGGGTCGAATACCTAAAGTCCTTCGATTTTGAGCTTGCCTATACACCGGGTAAAGGTAATACAGTTGTTGATGCACTAAGCAGGAAGACTCAGATACAGGCAGTGTAGGAGGCCAGTGGCGAGTGGCAGCTTATGGATTTCTTCTCTGAGATGCATCAGGAGTTACATGACAGTTAGGGGTAGACATATCTTTCCTCTTTAGCTATGACACCTACCCTCCTGGATAGAGTGAGGATGAGACAACTATCTGTTTCAGAAGTCTTAGATCTGCGGGAGTCGGCGGAAAGTGAGGACCCTCCTCCTGGTTGGACGATAGGTGACAATGTGGTTTTTCATTTCCTTGGACTAGTATGGGTTTCAGAGGATATAGGCGAGGAGATGATGCGCGAGTTTCATGCTTTAGCTTGGGGAGTTCATTGCGGGGTTACCAAGATGTATCATGACTTGAGACGTCAGTACTTGTGGCCGGGTATAAAGAGAGATGCAGCTGGTTTTGTTATGAGGTGTTCCACCTGCCAACAGGTGAAGGCGGAGAATCAGAGACCAGCTGGACTGTTACAGCAATTACCCATTCTGGAATGGAAATGGGGTGATGTCGTGATGGATTTCGTGACAGGGTTGCCGAGGTCACCTAGCGGTAATGATTTCATCTGGGTTGTTGTGAACAGACTCACAAAGGTTGCTCACTTTTTTCCGATCAAGGAGACCTTCAGTGTTGACGAGCTCAGAATGTTGTATATCTGAGAGATCGTACTTCTTCATGGGGTCCCTCATTCTATCATTTATGATTGGGATTCCCACTTCATGTCTCATTTCTGGCAGAGTTTTCAGAGGGCACTGGGTACACAGGTGCTTCAAAGCACAACCTACCACCCTCAGACTGATGGTCAGTCAGAGCGTATGATAAAGGTGCTAGAGGACATGCTGCGAGCATGCTTCCTAGACTTTGGGGGCTCTTGGGAGAAGCATATACCCTTAGTCGTGTTTGCCTATAGCAATAGATTCCAGGCGACTATTGAGATGGAACCATACAAGGCTTTATACGGTAGGCCGTGCTGATCACCTTTGTGCTGGTTAGAGGTAGGTGAGGCAGCTTTGCTGGGACATAGTCTCGTGCAGGAGATTTCTGAGCAGGTCCAATTGATTCAGAAGTGGATGGCTACCATGAAGTCTTGTCAGAAATCTTATTCTGATTACTGTAGACGACCTTTGGAGTTCGTGGTGGGGGATCAGGTTTTCTTGCGTGTTTCGCCGAGGCTGGGACAAAAGCGGATCAGGAGACAGGGTAAACTTTCACCGCGGTATGTGGGGCCATTTGGGATTCTGGAGAGAGTCAGTCTGGTTTCTTATCAGTTTCTGTTACCGTAGTAGTACTGAGACATGCATGACGTATTCCTCATATCTCAGTTGCGTCACTGTCATTCAGACCCATCTCACGTCTTTCAGCATGAGGATGTTGAGCTGGAGGCAGATGCATCCTTTGAAGAGCATCTGATTCATATCGTTGACAAGAGCATGAAGGTTCTCTGAGTCCGGTCAGTTCCTCTCGTACGAGTGATATGGAATCATGGTCAGGTGCTTGATGAGACCTAGGAGTGGGAGGCCGACATACGTACTCAGTGGCTAGTGTTTTTCACGGCTGTATCTTCTCCACCCTTGGAAGGGAAATTCGGGGACGAATTACTATAAGGGGGTATGTTTGTAAGAACACGGTTCTTCTCTTTGAGGTACGAGATTCGTATTTTCTCTTTTCATTAAGTGTTTTTAATAAAATAAGGAAAATTGGGAAAAAATCCTAAATTTTGGAACTACATGCCGTGTACTCTTTCCACACGTCGTGTACATCTGGCCATGTTGGGATGAGTACACAGGGCGTGTAGCCATGTCGGCAACAAAGGGTGTAGGAACCGACTACACGTCGTGTAGTGGTCCTTTACAAACCATGTAGTCAGTCGACATGCCAAAAATAGTAAAGTGTTGGAGGAGCTACCTACTGGGTGGCAGTACACGCCATGTACTCAGGAGTACATGTCGTGTACTCATGTCGGCAGGCGGACAGTGCCGCGCTGGCGGGAAGCTGCAAGAGGAACAATTTAAAATTTGGGAAGTACACGCCGTGTACACGGAAGTAAATGCCGTGTACATTGTTCTGTTGGCTCAAAACAGACAGTAGCCTCCTCATTTGGTAGAGGAGGCATTTGAACCATTTTGGAGCCAAAGGAGGTGGGCGAACCTTTGAAGATCCGCCGAGTGTTCGTCTGGAATCGGTTTCCATCTCAGACGATCTCATTGGAACCGCACGGGTAAGGGATTCCATCTCCTTGAATACTTCTTACCAATTATTCTCCTAATAAGAGTTATTTGAGGTTAGGAGAGTTTTTTTCTTCATCACATCTATGTCGTTCTTGGGAATTTCTGGAGTCGGCGTTCAGGTATATTGTTCGTTGGAGTATCAGGTAGGTGGCTTGGTGTTAATTTTTCCAACTGTCGTGTGTTTTGTGCATTTTTGTTCCATGAACCCATGTTGGGGTGTCATGTGGCTGAGTCCGTTGTTATATTAAACAACTAGAATTGATTAGGTATTTAATTGTGATATTAAAATAATGTTTGGGATCGTTTCTTGGATCCGGAACCACCCCGGGGGTGTATTCCACTATTTAGCTGTTTGGCCAGGATACTTGAGGGTATGCCTTAAAAGTAGTGATTGTAGAATTTACATGAGAGGAATTTATTTTTTACTGCTTCTTTACATGTTGGGAATGGCCCGGTTACCCATTATCCTGAGGGCGTTGTTTTGATTAGCCCGTGGGAACTGCACTATTTAGCCTGAGGGCAGTAGTTATTTCTGCCTGAGGGAAACTTCTTCCGTGCCTGTGGGAAGCTAACTCTGTGCCTGTGGGCGACACTACCTACGCCTGAGGGAAAAATCTATTATGCCTAAGGGTAGATTCTTGTGTTGGATACTGTTTACCTTAGGGTAGGAGTTTACATGTTTGAGGACATTAGCTGGTTATTTAGAATATTCACTGTGGTGGTATTTTAAATTTAATGGATTCAATAGATAATAAAATGGCAATATAACTGGTAATTAGTTACTTTTGAGTACTGCTTACTTTATTGAATTTTACTACTACACACTTTCATTGTAGGCTTTAGCTCAGTTGGGCACGTGCCTTTGGTGGGTGCTTAATGGGAATTTATTTCTCACACCCTATTTTTGTCACGCTTTTCAGCCCAAATAGATTACGTTTCTGCAGGTGTGGATAGGGGAAAGAGTCCCTATACAGGTACTTGAATGATTTCTGATGAGGAGTAGGAGGGCATGGGACTGAGCCTAGGCTCGAGATGCCGCTGCCATCCTTTTTTCTTGTTTTTCTATTCTTTGCTTTTGGGTTTACTGTATTGATGTATAACATGTTCTGGCTGTTTTCTTAGAACCTAAGACATGTAGCATCATTATTTATCTACTGTTGGTTATATCTTCTGCTAATGTTTATTTAAGTTGTGTATGGTTTACTGCTTCCACTATTTATTGTATGTCTTATTTTTTAATCCGCTGCACTACACTTTGAAAATGAGGGCATAGTTTCTCCACTATCAGACCTGGGCCATTGCTGCTAGTCGGTAGCCTCTGGTGTTTGGGGAAATGCGCTTGAGGTCACATGGCGAACTGAGTTCGGCACACCCATTGAGTGGAACCCGGAACCAGGACATTACAATCCACACCCAACAGATGAGTTACTTCATATTTTTTCATGAACAAGACTGGTGCTACCCTTGGATAAGTACTTGGCCAAATGAAACCCTTGATTTCTAGCTCCTCCAACTGAACATTCAATTACATTAACTCTGTTGGTTCCAACCTATAATACAGAAGGTAAATATTATTGGTACATAGAAAGAGATAGATAATAAATTAATATTCACTTATTGGTGTTAACATTGTGTTTCTTTGGGAAAGGCATCTGGATATTGACCCACAACTATTGGAAAAATAATTTCCATGATCACTTCCACTGAATCCAAAGTCAACACTGCCAAATTGTAAGAGATAATGACAAACATCAATGCCAACAAGATCTTTTCAACATTCTTTATTATCTTCTCTACTATGAAGAGATGCTTGATGTTGTTCTCAACAATGAAACAATATGTTCTCCTATAACAGTCGATGTGAGCCTAGAACATTATCAGGAAATCAATACCAATGATTCCATCATAGACATCCATCTCCATCATCGAGAAGTTTCATTTCAGTTTAAATCCATCATCAATTATAGCACATTCATTACACAAAATGGATTTAAATTTTCTTTCCCCAATTACAGTATCGAGTATTAACATATAAAGAATCCATTTAAACATTAGACACAACAAATCAAAATCATGAGAGGAAATAAAACAATTCCATGAACTTGTATCAAATATCACATACACAGTGGTAGAATTTAAATGAATTGTACCTCTCACAAGAGATGGATTTCCCTAATCACTAACAATCATTTGATCAGCTCCATAAAATTGCTTTATAACTAAACTTTTCTCCTTATTTCCTTTCTGTTATATAAGTAGATAAGGAGTCATGGTATTTATAGAATCACCATATCATTCTCTTCTCTGCAGACATAACTGATTCTGATATCCATGCCCTATCGAGGCATACGATGCTTGTGACAAATGAAAAGTGTCTCAAGCATCCAACCTTAGAGCACTATGACAACAATGATGAATATTTCCCTTCTGTTTTTAGTTATGACATTATATAGGTTGTTTCATACAATCTTGCTTTATGTGGTCATGTGAACCACATTGAAAACAACCTGCTTTGATCTTGGGACATAAAGGAAGGGTCACTGATCCAGCTGTCTGATTCTTATTTCCACTTCCACCTTGTTAGTAGGTGTCCATTTTCTGGTTTCTAGAAGTGTTTGAGTTCCCACTATTCCACTTATGTATCATCATGCCTCCTCTAATAGATCCAAAGATATCAAATTCATCCACAGTCACTATGTTCAATATCTTTATATAATCTATAATACAAGGAACCACAATCTTTGATCGAATCTTTGGTCGTAGCCCCGATTTGAGGATACATACCTTCAAGGATGCAATTTCGACATATTTTGGAGTCAATTTCTCTAAAATCATGAATTAATCCACATATTCCATGGTAGATAGATTACTCTGCTTTAGGAAAAAGAAGTATATAATTTTATAGAATTTGAATGTGTATAGATTTAATTAGTTGTTTAACAATTCTTCGAAATACCTCTATGTAAGGCCTTCATCTAATTTAGAATGCACTACTAAATCCCACCACTGGCGTGCAAGATCCTAAAAAATATAAATCTCTAGCATGACCTTGAGCTCTAATAGAGTCATGATGAAATCGAAGATACGAGTCATCCTATATAGAATCACCTCTACCTTTTCAGCTTCAGAATTACACCTGAAAATGGGTTGATTCTACTTATGGAAATTGTTGGTATGATCCACATTACTTGACCCATTCCTCTGGTTCCCCGTATCCACAGTTTGAAAATCTTGTACAATACGCTGAACCATCTCTTGGTTCACCCATGGTTTAGGTGAACCCACATTCCCCACATCATCTTTGGGTTGGTTTCAACAATGCTTATCGAGTTCCATTTTCTAAACCAAAAACAATATCTATCAATATCACTCTCTTGAAACTGATAGATTAGAATTTCAAATTCATTCACTACAACTATCACAACATTTTTATCAAAAAACAACAATTTTCCATTTCATCCATTTTTTAAAATTCAACATTCTTTTTCAAAATTAAACCATTATTAGTCATTTCCATTTTCAAAATCATTCATTTGAAAATAATTTCATACTATTTCACAAATCAACACTTTTATCGACATGAATCATTCATTGTAATTATATAGGAACTCCTACTAAAAATTCTTTCCATCACTATGAATGCCATGATCATCTCATTGGATAAACACATGAAAATTTGATTTTCCAACTCCTAGAAGTGTCTCCAAAAACATATTTACCCAACTCCCAAGTAACTTGTTGTTTTTCTTAATAGGGTTAGGTGCATCATTTTATTTTATACATTTCATTTTCTGACAATACTACAATTTTCAAAAATTAAATCCCAATGAATATACAAGAAGGAATTTCAAATCCAATACCAACAACACTGATGAATAAATTTTTAGAAAGGACCAATAAAAATTATTACATTTTTACTAGAAATAAAAGACTATAGTAATAGATTTGTAAGGACCCACTATTTCTAATTGACTTGAGAGTAAAATGAGTCCTTAATAAGAAATAATAAACATCCCTAGGATTCTAATGTCTCGAAATAAATGATTATGAGTTTTGAATAAATGTGGAGGATGATTTATCCTTTATGAAATAAACTATTAATCCAAGAAACTATAATCAAACCATTCACTAAATAATGCATTAAGAAAAGTAAGACATCTAAACAACTTCGTGTATATAAAAACAATTTCATAGTTTGCAACAGTGGAAGTCCAATCTAGTATCAATGTAAATAGATGATAATTAAACGAAAAATATCAAGATACAACAAGACTTCATGATCCACAATATACAATCTCCACAATAAAAAAATATCCCATGTACCATGATATAGTACTAAAAATGTGGGAAATGATAACTTGGACCATTTTCCATAATATAATATCTACAAAAGAACCAAAGTTCCAAAGAAGGGGAGAGTATAAAACTCACTAGGTATTCCCCAATGACTTTCCTATTCACGCCAGTAGGATAGAATGGTTAGAAAATTATATAAAAAAGTTTACACAAGAATTTTACCATTAATATTTATAACAAAATAAAAATATCTTCGAGAACCAATCATAACCAAGTGAAAAAAAGGTAAAAAAACCAATTTCTAGCATGTTATATTGTAGAAAATAACTATTCATTTATCAAAAACTAGTTTTGATTATCATTTTTGCATACCCATTCCACTATTCACAACACACCCACAAATTCCTGCTATGCTTCACAGTTCAATACTCATGAGTGTTCACTCATACAATTACCATATTTCTCAATGAGACACACCCCCGATATAGAGTCACGCACCTTGTACTCTTACTGTACTCATCAATTATTATGTTCCCATTAATAATGAACTCACAACAACACAATTTATTAGAAATATTTCCACTAGAAAAAACAAATTCCACAATAAAAGATAACTTTTATAGAAAATCGAATCATAAACAATTTCAAAGAATAATATAATTTCAATAAATTAGTCCCTTTTATTAAAATAATCTAATCCAATCCATGTTACAATAATCCATAAAAAATATGTTTTTTGAAATATATATTTATGTACCATGAATAAATGGACTTTATTCAAAACAACCAAATTTCCAGATTCACCCAATTTTCCAGACCATCATAAAGAAGAGATTCCAGGGATTTCTAAACAACATAATAATAGCTAATTCTACACAAGACATTCAATTTAAAATCATTCCCATCAATTTTACTATGTGGAGTCGAGATATAAACAACCTGCCTTGAATTGTTTTGACAAAAACCACTACGAATGAAGAACACAAAAGAAAACCAAGTTGATTCTCCAATAACCCTCCTTAAATCTCATCTAATAGAAAGATAAAGAAAAAATCTCATCATATATAGCATTAAAAAAATTGATATACCCATAAGTGGGGTAGATCTGAGAAACCATGAGAATATGATTTGTAGATCGATGTAGATCTTTGAAACTGACCAAAAATAAAGAAGAACAATCACATACCTTAAGAATCATTTTTTGATTCACAAAGGGAAGCCATCAGATTGACTCCAAATTGAAATAAAGAGGTTCTCCGTCCTTCAATGGTGCATAATTTCCAATTAGTGCCATATAGGGAAAAAAATAAGTGTGTTATGGAAAAAATGAGTCAGATCCTATTTTTAAGGATTTCATTTTTACTCTACGCACAGTTTGACCACACTATTAGGAAACCCGTGTGCTAACCGTGTGGTAGATACTTCCTTTCTTCCCATCCTCCCCTTTATTAGTCTCCAAAACCATTCTACAACTATGCTACATCTACTAACTCAATAGGAAAACAACACATTGTTTTCCCACACTGTTAGAAAAATCGTGTGCTGCCCATTGGACTTCCATTTATCTTCAAAACAGTTAAAATGTTCTCACAATAATCCCATATATCACCCTTACACAATATCAACATATAAATTATCAAATAAGGTCTACATTCTGGGTACTAGGGGTACTAAAGTATGAATATTTAATTCAATATAAGAGTTAAATGTTTCATTGGTCTCAATTCTTATATTGGACACATATAACATGTTATGTAACTTGTTTCCATTATATGATGTTTTATTGGTTCAATATCCAGTGATTGTTCTAAAAACGTCATCCTTGTATATCACGGGATATATTTATGAAAATAATGTTTATTTGATCAATGGTTTTCTGAAAAAAAGTGTTACCACAATCTTAAGAGTTTTTTGTAAATAATTTTTATTCATTTTGTTAAGATAATTATATTGAACATATTTCATATAATTTGTGTATAATATACAATTTAATTATATTATAATATATTATTTTAATTTTAAATTTTTACAACATCAACCTATATTCATATTTTAACATAAATGTTTATGTATGTTTCTTTTAGGGGATATTATTTACCCAAATATCATTTCCTTGAGTAATAATGATTCATCTTGAAATTTTTTCTGACATGTTATGCTCTATCATGATAATATTTTATAAAAATTCAATATTACTAAAAAATTGTAAAGAGAAAAAATTAAACTTTTTTCTTCTATAATAATTTAAATTAACAAACCTCAAAACATCTACTAATCTATAATAGGTTTTATTGTTGTTAAGTATTCATAGAGTCAAATATAGGAAAAATTATAATAATAAGTTTATAAAGTAGACATGGATATATAGAACATTAATAAATATTAATTTGAGCATTGGTTATGCATTATTTAAAGTATAATATTTTACAAAATAGATATCTAGGATTTGAATGTTTCCATATATGGAATTTTATGATTAAACATATTGAATTTATTTGAGAAATTTGTACGAAAAAACTAACATGAAAATCATGGAAAATGATATATGGTTGAAGGAGGACTTACATTCTTTAAATCTAGATGAGAACTACATGCCTAGAAGAATATATATGTTATAAATAAAAATCCCCTTCAAAATTTCCAAAACAGTATGAAATGATGTTTTTATTTAGCGAAGAAAAATAAATTTCTCAAATTCATCCACAACTCATACATCATGAACCATAATTCTCAACCATATAAAAAATGTTATACTCATCCTAAAAGACATGTTTAATGGAAAAATGACAATATTGATTGATTTCTTATTATCCTGGATTCATTTACCAGAAAATACATAAAAAACACATCAACATATTATACCAGTTCATATATAAATTCAATGATAGAAAACAAACAATGAATCTGATCATTTCCGGTCAAAACCCAAAAAAGTAGTATTTTATCAAATTAGGAAACTAGAACCATAATTATATTAGTTTAAATAGATGTAAATATATTAATAGACTATATTAATGACATAAAAACCAACTATAGATGAACTAATTTGTAATAATGTTTTCTTGTTATCAAAATAATTGATTATTAGGAACATGTTTTGAATTTAATTAATGAACAACAATGTTCTATAAAAATAATACCTTATAAATGAGAAATTAAGGATCTATGGGAATGGGATTTTTCTTTTTTAAATAATGGTTTTTAAATATTTATCCATCAGAAGTAGTATTCTCTATCCCAAACTAGTTTTTTTTTGCAGGTCCTCGAGGACCACATCCTGAAATACATCATATGAAAAACTATGAGACATCTTAAATTTATAAAAACTTTATTGCACAACTAAAAAACATATCAATTAATATGAAACCAAAAATTTAATAACACAACATTTCTCATCAATTTGAAAAATGACATAGTTGTTTATTATCAAAGAAACTAAAATTGAAATAAAAATAGATTTGTTAATTTTAAATACTAAAATCCGTTTTATTAATATGAAACTCTTTTATTTTATGACCATATTAATACAATATTGTGATGTTCAAAATATAAATGAAATTATAAACAGATATCAACTATTACACACAGTCCAACCAATTAATCACTGAATGTATTACGTGTATTTCAAAAACACTTTTACATATGGAATATTATTTTAAAATTAATTAGTACACAAAATAAATAATGTTATTAAAAAAATTAATTCATTTTATAATCACATTATATGAGATTCATACATTAATAACATATAGAAACATCATTGTAGAATTTAAGAAAAAAAAAAAAATTAATTGTAACCAGATTAAATGATGAAAATAATTATTTACAAAACACAGAACAAATCCAATTAAAATTAAATGATTCAAGATGCATAAATAATTTAAATGTTGAAACTCCATTAATTAAAGGTGTAAAATTACCATGTGTATTTAATTTTTTACTACAACGTATTGAATGGAAAAATAGTAGTTCATTACAATGTAATACATTTGTATAATGAGTCTTATTAAGGGGTGTGGACAGTTTTGATTTCAATAAAGCTCCAATTCATCTCCCTGGGACCCTTACTCTTATTCTATATTAAATAAATTCTTCAAAATGAAATTTTATGGTGTAAAATGTTTCATATCATTGTAACTAATATATTAGTATTAAATCTACTATATCGAATTGTATCATCACTTTTATAATGATTAGAATTAGGTTTCTCTCTATGATTTATGAAATGTTAAATATGGAATTTAATTGATTTCCATGCCTAAAATTGGGTAATAATGAGTTAATGTTCACAATTTTTCACATCCAATGTGTTCCTCGCATACTAATTTATCTATTTCTTACCCAACATTTACTTCATCACCTGATTCATCATACTATGTGAACGATTTGATTGAGTAGGATGTTATATGTTAAAAAATTTATAAGTTAGTTATTTACATAAAAAAAATAAATCCATTTGAATGTACCCAAAAATTCATGAGAAGGTGTAACATTAATTGTTCTTCTTGTAACATTGACAACCCATGAGATAATAAACTGATTCCCCTAGTCGAGTTACCACATGACCTCAATAATTCCTATCAATAAGATAGAGGTTCCCAACTAGTGGAGAGGGTCTAAGAGTCATTGGGGACACTATACTCGGTTTTTTATATTAGTAGAATATGTAAAACATAAGTAATAATGTTATCAATTTAATAAAAAGATGAACATTCATAGCCAGGAACTCACCAAACTGGGTACAAACCATAATAATAGTCGATATGCCATGTCATGCTATAGTCCCAAGTGAAAAAAATTAAATGAAGACAATATTAGAATACCCAATGTGGTCCTAGACTTATGTACTGATCTTAAACCATTCCAATTCCCAACCCGACTCCATTCCAAAGCAGTGGGCCCTTTCCCTTCTCCTCGCCTGTAACCATGAAATCTGCACTTGTTCCCAACGACGACCCAACCAGGGTGTGAGTATAACTTAGTAATACACTTATAATGATTTCTACAAACTATCAAGTAAATTATATAGTTCATTCAAGTGATAAATAAAGGCATGTAAGGAAACAATTCAGTAAGCAATTATATATTATTTTTCATTTCTAATGCTACCATTAATACACAGTTCATGACTTAAGCATCTTATGGTTTATTCCAACCTTTATTATGTATTCAATGGATTTAGGAAGTTCAATTATCTCATGCATTTAAGAATAAAATAATTGTTATCTCTCTAGGAATCACCTCACAACAATTCCCATTATCCTTACTTCGAAGCCTCAGTCCGGGTGGAATTGAACCTTTATTGGAATAAAACCCCATCCACATCCCCAACCAAAGAATTTAGAGGGTGGATTTAGAACTTTAGTAAAACTCAAACCTAGGGCATATAACCTCATATCTATACCCCACTCTACCAAGACATGTGAACATGATTGTTTATAAATTTCCTCAACAATTACATTACCACCAATCATATCCAATATCATTAGAAACATCACAATAATATCATTAAATGGGAAATTAACATTATGCCACAATCCATTAAACATTAATCATTTATATATAACTATTTAGCCACATTTCCCATTTTAAAATCCCATCTCACTGAGAATATTCATGTATACACATAATCCCTTAACATGTTACCAATAATCCATTTAAACCACTTACATGCCAACCAAACAACCCCATAAGCCAATACCAAACCTATTCACATCCCCAAACCCCATTCTCCCACCCATCAAGAATAATGATATATTCATCATGGGCTCTATTTTATCACACAGTGGCCTTACACATAATGAAATAACCTATATGATTGGGAATTATGGGAACACCCCATGGGTAGACCCAATTTATTTGGTTCATCCTCCATTCATCTTGCGGGGATCATGAGGAGTTCTATTATTTTTTTAGAACACCATTATGTCCAATAATTCAAAGAAAATCAAGAACAAAACACGATTAAATAAATAGAATAACCCTAAATTCTCAAATCAACACAAAACAAATGGATATAACTTGTAGGCCACCTTCTTCGAAAGGAGACCTGGGTTCTTATACTTCTACTACCTATAATGAGGAGTTCCAAGTATTTTATCTGGATTAGAAAAGTTTTTTCTATAAACAAGAAACTCAAATATGAACCATTCCTTTAATATGATAGTGATAATCATTCTTTCCATTCAATGATGCCCAAAAATAACAAAAACCACTCTTTTAGGATTCAACATAGGATATTTCATTGGGTTCAAAACTCTAAGTGGGTTCATGGAAGTTGGGAGAATCATCAAGATGATATTTTAATTCAATATAGTTATAAAAAACACTTCTAAATTATGGGAGAAATGAATAATTTTTATTTTCATCCCATTGTTACCAAAAAATATAATGTGAAAAATGAAATCTTCATTAATGTGAAATTCACAAAAACCTTGAAATATTTTTATAAAATTTTAATGGATTATCCCCTTAATTGTTGATGTGAAAAACATCATGAGTGGAAGCAATTAACAAATAAGAGGGACCAAATGGATTGAATGAATATTAAGTGGGTCTATTTACATCCCCCTCCCTATATCACATCTCTATAGTTGAAAGAGGAATAAAACAAATGGTCTTCAGTAGACCAGAGAATTCATAGTTTTAAATAATAGAATGCATCAGTGTGGGTTTTGATGAACCCGATAGTGATTGATACAACATCAGTGGGTGGGATGAAGTTCATGGAAAGATATTGAGAGGTCATTCGAGGGGGTGTCGATGAGTAATGTTTTATTTTATCATTATTTTTTCAATCTATAAAAATGATTGATTGGTAAATTGGATATTGGTATATATTCTTGTAATATAAATAATAAATTTTTTATTATATTATTAGAAATAAAAAAAATTCTAAAAGACTTGTTTTTAGTGAATAAATAATTGTAAGAGATGAATATCTTGAAAATAAATTTTTGGACATAACAATTTCTAACAATGGAATCATTTGATTGAAAAAAATGTTACTATTAATTTTAAAGTTTTTGAAAAGAATATATTGATAATTAGTAATTAATAAAAATAAATATAATTTTCGGTAAAAAATAAATTATAGTACATGAATTAATAACAATAAAACATAATTACAATTGGAAATAATCATTTATAAAAATATATAAATAAATTTTCACTAATTTTATGTTGATAAAAGTCAATTTCATTATAGTGAGGATTGTCCATTAACAAGGATAAGACAATGAGAATTTCTAAATTCTTCATAAAAAAAATAATTTTTATTATTAACTAAATATAATATATAATAACTACTAATAAAGAATAATAATAATATATAAATAACAATTAACTTTTAAATTTTAATTTAATATATTATCAATTTAATATTTTATATTAATAATATTTTAAACATTATTAATTAAAAATATTAATTACTATTAAATTAGTAATATTTAACTAATTATTATTATTTAATATAAATAAATAATAAATATGAATTCCTAATACATTTTCATTAAATTATACAATTTATAGTTTACTAATAGAAATTTCTAAAAAAATATTAATTATTGTTTTTTAAAAAATAACAAAAAATATTCAAAATCAATATTAATTAACTAATTATTTATTATTTTAATATAATTATTAGTTCTCAAATAATTCAAAGTTTGAAATAGGTAATTAATTATTAATAATAGTTATTAAAAATTAACTAATTATTTATTAATTAACTAATAAATATTGATTAAATAAACATTATTATTAGGTAACTAATTATTCACTAAAAAAAATTATATGTTATTAACTAATTATTAGTTATACAATATTTATATAATAAATAATTGTATTAAGTAAAAACTAACTAATTTACTATTTTTAATTACCAATTATTAATAAATCATATAATATAATTGCATATAAACATTTAAATATAAAATTTATTTAGTAAATTTTAGTAATAATGACTGATTGATTATTTTTGATTTATTATTATTTTTTAATTAAATATTAGTTGATAATTATTGTTAATTACATGTAAAGAATTTAAATAATTCTTATTAATTACTTATTAATAAAAATATTTACATTTTTATAATTTGTTATATATTATTTATTACTTACTCATTATTATTATTAATTATTAATTATATTTAGATAAATATCTTTTTAATTAAAACCTATTAATATGTGAATATTAATTTTTATGTAATTACTTCATTATTAATATTATTAATTATTAAATGATAATTAATTAGTAATTATTATTAGTAATTATTAATTTTTATAATATTATTCAAATTAGTTATATAAATATTAATATATAATAGTAAATGTTAATACATAATTTTTTGAGGTATTATTACTAATATTTATTATTAATAAATATTTAGAACTTATTAATTAAGAATTCTTCATTCTTTATTCTCTATAAGAAAGGGAGGACCTACATCCCACATTGAAAATGCAGAAGGGCTTCCTGGGAAATCATCCAGAAAAAAGGATCCCTTAGAGTGGGTTTCTATCATAATTCTATGCTACTCTAATGGAATAATTGATGGACATTAAATACTAGTGATTTTCTACATAATTTTTTTCTTCTAAATACATATAAACAATATAAGAAAAATATAATAAAAAATGTATATATGAAATAAATATATATATTTCATTTTGGAAAAGGTTATATGGCCCAAAACTCATTTGTTTGAACATTCATGCAAAGGAGACAATGTCCTACATGCCATTATCCTGATTGAAAATAGAAAATTGGTGGTACGACCCTTTTTGCGTTTATGTGCTAGTTTTAAAATTATTTCAAACCAAGACATATTATACTAATTTTTCATAATAATACACTAAAAATGACATGAAAACATGGTTGAACATCCATGTGAATTATAAACAAGGTTGTAGAAACATCCCTGAATAGCCTTTAGCCACCATCAAAACAGATTCAGTTTGTCCATATGTATATATCAATTTTCTCCCCTTATCGACGCCACTAAAAGAAACATAGTAAAAAACATTAATCAAGTGATATTTATTTTGAAGACATAATTGGACATAGTGGATGATTAGGAGGGACCCCAAAGATTCCACCACTAGCCATGATAGTTTTATTGCAGACTGAGGCATGTGGGTATAGTAGTTGTCATTCAAGGCTAGTGGTGTAATGTCACAAGATGATCTCAGGAACACTCATAGGTGTTTGGGTGGAACCGGTGGTGATCGAGTAGTGTCAAGGGTTCCCATACATGGTTATGGAAATGGTGGTGCGAGGAAATAGGATACATGGAAATGTTATTGCGGGTGTGTTAGGGAATATTATTATACAGTTAAGAGAAAGCCCACCCCATTTTATTTCATTATAATAACTCACCAATGGAGACCACTAATTTAGATAATGGTCACCCACATACACCAATGAAAAATATAATATATTTAGTACAACATCAACAAAATTCATTATGTTAATCCTAGCCCAATGGTAACCATGAAAACCAACATCTTAATTCTATTATAAAATCTTGGGTTTTTTCATGATATATGATTATTTTAAAATTGATTTTCCATGTTTGGGTAGAATTATAATTTTATTTCTTCATTTTTTAATCTATTTCATTGTTTTTCATATTCTCAAAGAATTGATTTTTTTTATTTTTCTAAGGATCTACATGTTCCTCATGGATTTCAATGTGTTTTAGGTGTGTGAGAATATGAAAACTAAAAATCATAGAATATGAAGATAGAGGCTCAATAGTTAGCAAAATATTGTGGCCTGATATTAGTAATCATGCACAACCCCTCTTAAATGTAATTATATAAGTATTTTAAACAGTGTTGGTAGGATCCCATGACCATGCGAGACCTCAAATATTTTTAGAAAACGGGATTCACATTCTCAATACATGGTTTTCTAAAATGTGCTCCTACACAGAGCATGTATAGTTAATGGGTAGTGCACACCACAAAGTTGGTACATAGTTTTTTGATCCATTCAGTGATCATGGGGCCTCATAAAAATTTAAAAATGACAATTTTTCCTTTATTATCCTTTATATGGGTTTTCGCTTTTATTTTTCCGTGTGTGGATCAGTTATAAGGTAGTCAGGGTGATCCTTGTCTCCCTCACATAGGCATTGATCTAGTACCATCATATGACATATGCTCATTACTTTTTTGTGGGGTACATATCTGTCTCAATAAGACCTTCAACCCACTAGAATATTTCTCATTTTTTCCATTACATATAGATAACAATATTTATGTGATCCATTTTAGAAAAATTTGTCTGATTTTATTCAAAATTAACATTTCATTTGATTTATGTCGATTTAGAGGTGGATATCAGATGTGTGTTTTTCTTCAAGTACGAGGTAGATGGGGCCCAGATGTATCTTAGATTTTTTTGATGTTTTGGGGGGTGAAATATATATTAATCAAATGGGATAACCGAGTGATAACCCATTAAATTATAATATTGTCTATATATTTATAACTTATTCTTTGTGTGGATTTTATGTGAATGACCATACTAAACTAATGATGGTAAAAATTAGTTTGGAACATTAGGCCACTGCGACAGTTTAGGTTGGGATAGTGAATTAAATTTATTTGAAAAATTAAATTGGTTTATATAATTATTTGATTGGTTCCATGTGAACATTTCTAACATGGATTGAGTATTTTGGCAGTCCTCTCTAGATTGAATGATAAGATATAATTTTTTGGATGCTCTATTCCTATATTATATGGGTGATGTTGATCACTCGTTGATTTGAATAGGTTAATATATTGAGAACTAGGTACTTAGGATTTTATAATTAGTGCGAGGACTTCAAATATTTATGACCATGATGATTAAGTAACATGGTAAAATTGGAATGTGGTTATGGATTATTTGAATTATGAATTATTTGTTTGATTTTTTTCCCCCTATGATTTGTCAATACACCATTTGAGTCATGTCAATTTATATAATACTCAAATTAATGTGATGTTTACCACTCTTATGGGTGGAGGCCCCTATAGACCATGAAGATTAGGTTATGGTGTTGACCATCAGTTATGTTGGGGGTGATGATCATAGAAATCCCTGTGGATTTTGATGGACTATCAATTGATGGTGTTGAGATTGCGGGTTCTGGGTTGAATCTTGTTGAGATTCTTGAGGTTAGTGGTCTTGGATATTTGGTTTAAGTACATTAATGTTCCTTAGGGCAATGGGATTCAAGAGGTTGGTTGTTATCATTATTTGAGTAGATAGGTGTTTGTGACATGGGATGTCGGGAATCATGTAGTTGAGATATTTTGAGCATGGGATTGAGGGACTAGGTAATTGTCGTTAGGCTATTTCACATTAACGTTATTCTACATAAATATAGGCATGCGGTGTCGGTGAAATGTTTTGGAGGTGAAACCTGAGGAAATAACTATGATTCTTCTAATTAGGTGATGCATTGGGATTTACAACATGAATACTCACCACTATATTTATATATATATTGATAGTTTTTGAATTATATATATATAACTAGGCGAACATGTTCTTAAATTTTAGATCATGGCTGATGTCAGTGATCTCTTACTTGTGGTTTTTGAGAACAGGGAAAATTGGTTTTTTATTAAATACAAAAGCGCAATAATTTTTTTTTTAATTTTTTTCAACACATTAATTATCCGGGAATTATTTTAGGAACACATTAGTGGTGGATTATTGCGAATCGTTATCAAAACTTACACAGGCCACTCAGGATGTATGTATATTTTTTTTGGTTGTTAGGTAAGGGAATGGTATGATAAGTTGTACCTTGGTGGTCAGAGTAGTGCCTTTTTGAATGGGATGGATGGAAATGGAAACTGAATCATTATTCAGTAGCTGGTCTTACATCTAAGAAACTTTTAATTCATAGTTATCTATATATTTACATACATATGGTCATCCATGGAGAACCACGACTATTACATATTCCTTGTAAGAACTACAATGTCATTTTTTATCTATGAATGGTATGTTTTTTAATAGTTTTTGTTATTGTAGTTGTTATCGGTTTATGCTACTGATATTTCATATTATCTATTCAACTGGGTTTTATCATTCTTATAATACTATATTTTTTATTATACCATTAATATATTAACCACCAAAAAGAATAATATCTCTATTTTCATCTCTTATACCATTCCTACTAGACGAATGCCTTTGGTGTATGGTGAGGTGCACCAAATGCCAGTGGTAATCTGTCCTGGAGAACGAATTTTAAGTGGATCCTAGGTTGGTGTTATATATGATGTATCAAATAATTTTATGATTGGGAATTTGTATCAACATTTGTATGAAAAAAATGATATCAAAATTTTCTTTTCTTTTTGGGTCTTACTTTTTCAACTACGGTAGTCTGGAGGCTTGGATATTGTCGAAACTAGGTAAATAGATGGAGTTTCGGATCCATGAGCCCCATGAATGTGTGAATGTATAAGGTTCCATGGGTGGGGAAATTATTTTATTTCTTTTCTCTATGATTGATGATGTGATTTTCATATTGAGTGGCACACATGAGTGTGATTGTCAATTGTTATATGGATATTGATCATTGACCCGGTATGGATAGGGTGGGTTTATTATGATTTATTTTAGTCAAATAATTTGCTTCTATGTTTGTATTTTCCTGTTATTGTATTTTATTAGGAAAAGGGATTGTTCAAATAGGTATTTGATTGTTTAATGTTTCAACAATTGATGCTAAAAAGTGTTTTTGTGATTTTCCTCTCTTTGGTTTCATTCTACTCATTCATCATAGGAATGTAATTCAAATGAAACCTATATGTGATGTGATATTTATGTGATGTATGGTGTTGGACCCAATTAGGGTACAGATTGATAATTTTAGAGGATAATCTATTTAATGTGTCAAAAAAGAATATGAACTTGTTTCCCTATATAGCCTCTTCGGTAGCATTCTACACAACTACCTTATTCGTGATGTGATTCCTGACATGGTTATGGGATGATTAAGATCCATGATGGTAGAATAGGTTTTATTTATAACTCTATTAAATTTAGGATGGGGACATGATCTAGGTTACATATCTCAGCATACGATGATTTTGGCTGGTAATAGGCCTCGATGACATATATATCATGACAGTGTGCTGTAAGGGAGTGTCTGGGTGGTGAGATATACTGTCTGTTACAGATTTCCCTATGTGATATATACATATATATTATAATATCTATCATACCCTAGTATTGGGATTCAGTTGGATCCCACCTATATGGGATGTGGAGGAGTCTCATGAGGGCGGTGATGTGGGGACACATGAGAAAGCATTAGATAAGGTCCTTAAGGGTCGGGAAGATGCCTGTAGGTTTTGGATTATCATGAGCCACCTAAAAATGCACAAGTATAATTTCTAGTTCTAGTTCATCAAATGTAATATATGGAATCTTATTCTCTATATATTCATGAGAAGCTAATGGCATGTGTGGATCAGGTTATATAGGTCATCAACATGGGAGAATATGATGTTGATCCATGTATAGAATACTTGACACATGAATTACTATCATATAACCCACCCCTATTTATGGTTTATGGTGGAAAAAAGGTGGTTGGGAACTATATTGTGGTGGTTCATAAGATCTTTGGCCAGCTTGGGACACCCCCAAGCCAAAGCATGAAACTGATGATGTACACCCTCAGAGTTCCAGTGAAGAGTTGGTGGGATATACAAGTATAGCCATGTTTAAAAGAGGTATTGGGTTTGATTTACATCGAGATGATGTTTTACGAATTATTATTTATAGAGGCATTTACGATGGATAGAGGCCAATGTATCATGAATCTAATGCAGGGGTATAGTTTTTTCATGTACTATATAGCTACCTTCACATATTATTCATGATTTACACCTTCTCTGATGGGTGATAACATTTTGAGGGTGTACTGATTCAATGATGGCCTACTAGATTCCATCATGTTTTAGGTGAACATCTTCTGGATCACATCATTTTAAGAGGTGGTCATCCCAGAACTGGTAACATAACGGAATCTGATGCAGATTACATATTCGACCTGGTTTTTTTTCATATGGTGACTTTGGGGGTGATATTTTTGTTAAACATTAGATATATCTTATGGTATCTCAGAAGGGTTGTCATCTCGGAGATTCAATAATACCAAAATGAGTGGGTATTCAATTTTCTGCTTATTGTGTGAATATATAGAGCATATGTGAACACAATGTGAGTGGCCTCCATACACATGCTAGATATGTGGAAAAATTGGTTATCTCTATTGTTTTTAGGTAGACTTCATGGTGATCTAGGCACCAGGGACCATGGTAGATTAATGCTTTTGAGGTTGGACATGGAGTGGCACATGGATCTAATGGTGAAGAGAAATATTCATGTGGAGGTTTTGGCCAGGATTTTGGAACCTAGTAGTGGGGTCAGTGGCATATAGACGATTCACCTATGTATGGAGGCCCGAACATGGATATTCAGGATTTAGGCCAACTAAATATACTTTAATTATTAGGTTAATAGAAGATTTGGTAATTGACTATTTTCCTAGGTCTGTCATGATGATGATCATGACTAGATTTTTATTATTATATATACTTGGATGGATTTGTCTCACAAGGTTCATATTTGCTTATTTTGGATGATCCAAAACATGGTTGGTAGGTTGTGTTGGGATTAGATGCTTGATATGTATATAATGTGTGTGGATCTGGGATTATTACTAGGATTTATTTTGGTAGATTATTAGTATAATATGTGTATTCATGTGGCCAACATGGGGAAGTCAGTTACATATGCGGTATAAGTCCCCTTGATTTCTTCTGAGAATCTTATGAGATGATGGACAAGGTCGGTATAAGATAGTACATTTGTAAGAATTGAGAACCTAATGAGTTCTAGGAGTGTATGTACATCAAGTAAGAACATTGAGTCAGGGGATGGACAATGGATTTTCAAATGAGGTTTTTTCAGTTATATAGTGACCGAGTAGATAATTACTATAATGGGGATCACCTTGAGTGATATGATATATGTCTTTGTGATCAAGGAAGAATTGGTTGAAGAATTGAGATGTGTATGTTTTGTACCATCTATGAGTAATTACTTATAGTTTAGGAATGATGCATGAAAATGTGGGGATATTGTAATATCCAAGGTTATGGGAATGGGCTACATTCAAGGAAAATATGATTTTTCTTTGTTTTGTGATCAAGCCAGTTTGAATTAATAATTTCGAAACCTGATTCTAAAATTTTGGTTTTACCAAGTCCTTATATTAATATGCGACTTATAGATTAGAAATTTCCTTAATTTTTTGAGTGAATTGTTGTGTGTGTTAGGGGATGAAAAGAGCATTATTCTGATTGCATGGGTAGAGGCTCACAGATTTGGAGAAACATGTGTCTTCTCAAAAATAACCACATTTTGCCTCAGATCTAATGATCCAGGTTGTTCAAATTGTTTATGAATGATATCATGGCTATGTGGGGCATCTATAATTTTTAGTGGAGTGGATTCACATGGAATGTGCATCATTTGGAAAACAGTGCACCTAGGCTTTGTGATTCTGGTTCTTGGGTATTAGTCACCACATAGATAGTGAATGATTTTTCCAACCATGTGGTGAGCATGTGGCCTAATAAAAAATCCAAAACGAACAGTTCCCATTATTCTCATGGATATGGGTTTTCCTCTTTCATTCTCCCATAAGTGTCTCTCCTCCCTAGAACTCATGGATCTTGTAATTTCCATCACATAGGCTATGATAAAACCTCTATCCCTATGGTATGATCATTGATCCATTGGTGGTTATTGATTCATCATGGTAACACTGTCAATATGATAGCTATGTTTCCCATTTTCTCTCACCATATGGTGAATTAAATCCATGTGATCTATTTTAAACTATTTTCAAGGAATTGATGTAAAATTCCAGTTACTTATAATTCGAATCGAGTTAGAAAATAAAATTAGATGAGAATATTACATAGAGTGTAATGTAGGTGGCCCCAAGATCTCTATATGAAATTTTGGTTTCTATGGTAGTCAAATCTATAATAACTTTGTGGGATGATAATGTGATGCCCTAGAGAATTAACTACAATTTATTAATTACATAAATAGATCATGTGAGAATTATATGGGATTTCTCCTGATGAATTACCAATGGTCATTTTGTTATAGGAAATTTGATCTCATATGTAGTTTTAGGTTGGTTGTTTGATATATATAAAATATAATTGTTATGTTTAATTTTTTAATATATTGAATAAATTGGTTTTGTTTGAACATCTCCGGAATGACCTGAGGAAAGAGGTGGCATTGGCAACATGGACTGAGGTGAATTAATTCATTATGATGGGCATGTCCTTTATGATATTTTTGATTTTAATCATTTTTTGAGGAAACTACATCATTGAATTGAGATGATGATGTCCTTAGTATTAGGGGATGTCCTAGATGACATCATATAATGATGACCATCCCAATTTAGACACACTGTTGTAAAGGAATGAGGTTCCAGATGATGTGTATTAGGTAATTGATGTTTGGTTTCCACTAAACATTATTGGATGATATGTTTTTAGAGTCTTATGCACATAGATATAAATTAGATAAAGGTGTTGTTGACCACTCGTGTGAGTGGACACCCCCATGGAACATACAGCTCATGGGATGGTGTTAACAAATGAATTCATTTTTATTTTATCACCATAGAAAGACACATTGATGGTAATGGGACACCAGTTGATGGTGATGGGACTATCTATTTGGTGTTTATGCTCATTAAAATTATTCATGTCATTATGATGTGATATAGTGAGGATATAAATCATTGTACCATATGATTTTAGGATTCACGCCGATGGTGATTATCATCATTTTAATACACATATTGTTATGCCCCATGGTCTTATACTTTGAGCCGCTAAAGTTTTTTGAGTAGGGGTCAAAAGGAGAATATATATAATGTTTGAGCATTCCACATGGATGTATGGATACAATATTGAGTATACATGTCGTATATGAATTGTTTTGAGGGTGAACATAACTGTTCACTAGGAATACTTCTGATTTTGGGATTCCGTATGTTTTGTAATGTGGAACCATGACACTACAGATATATATATATATATACAAGGATTTTTTAGACTATATATATAACTTGGGAAACATATTCAGGGAATTACCATTAATGGTTTAAGTAGTTGATCACTTCCAAGTGGCAGTTGAGAAAACGAGAAGTGGGTTATTTGTTAGTTATAAATGTGTAGAAAACTATTATATATTTATTAAACACCACTATTATAATGGATTAATGATAAGAACACATTGGTGGTTTCCTAATAAGACTCATTATCAAAACCAAAATGGGCCCTATGGGATGAGTGTAGACATTATGTTTTATTAATAAGTTAGGGACCATATTATGTGTTTTACCACTGTTATTTGAGTTGTACCACCATGTATGGGATACATTTAATTTGACCATCTAGGTTCCTACATAATATATAGTTACATTTTAGTTACATTTTGGTTTATCCAAACATATACATGTCATCGTGAAAAAAAACCACTCAAGGTATCATTGATGAATTTTTTGGGTTACTATGTTTGTTGAGACAGTAGGTTTACAAGGTTAGTTGTGGAGTTATAGAGATAATTTTTACAAAAAATGTAGACAAAGAACCATGAGAAATTGATGCTCTAGGGGTGGTAAAAACAATTGTATAAAATTTGGTCCTTATTTCTTGTGATTTCAAAAAACTTAAGCCACATAATCAGGAGAGTGGAGAAATGTGTTTTCCGAAAATGATGTTGTGAAAAAGTTATTAAGGGATTTCAATGGTTGTGAGAAATTGAGGTTATAGGATCAATACATTATGAAATTTTAAGGGAAATCAGAGGGTGAATGATTTTATATTGGTGTGAAAGTTGAGTTTGTGATGAAGATACTTACATGCCCAACGCGATATCAAATGGGGTTTCTTATACTTGGAGGAACTCTTACATGCCAAGAGGAGGATGTGTAATATATTTATAAAAGGGTCCAATAGTCCAATAAATAGATGCCACCCACATTTACATATCTCAACCCATTGAGAAATATGATGATATGATTCATGTAATAAGGGGAGTCTATGTAAGAATGGGAGTTTCATGTAAGAAGGGAGTCACATGTATGAAGTGAGTTGTGTATAAGGAAGAAGTTTTGTGAAAGTGGTTTTCCATGAAATTTAAAAAAATTTCATACATGGAAATAAAGATTCATGAATTTTAACCTTAGTTTAAATGAATTTTTATTGTTTCCAAGTACATCTGTGGTAAATATGCATTCATCAATGGATTAATGTTTGACATAAACAGAGCTTCTACATAACATGGAGGATGAAATCATCAGCGATAATGAAGAGACATATAATTCCATAAACTAAGTGTT
Organism: Viscum album; assembly: GCA_963277665.1. Lineage (NCBI taxonomy): Eukaryota > Viridiplantae > Streptophyta > Magnoliopsida > Santalales > Viscaceae > Viscum > Viscum album. Next base: position 571,174,713 of record OY728161.1, on the reverse strand, counting down.
TATCCATTACAAAGAAGTGATAAAAGTAATAGTGAGTCAATTAACCTTTCCACCAGTAGTGATCCAGATGAAGATACATAGGGTGTGACCCATGGTAATGTAGTAAGTTGACCCAAAACCTTATAAAGGTAGAGAGCATAAGCATATATGTGATCTATCACAAACCATTTAGTTGGTAGTGAAATTTAGTGGATTTGGTATATTGTCGAATCAACATTTTATACTCCATGGAAATAGATTAGTGAGAGTGAACCAAGTAAAATATGTTTGTCTTTTGTGCTTGGTTTCATGTTTTACTTTTTGTGCATCACCATCAGATAAATATGGAATGAATAATAAAATCATTTAAACATATGAGAAAATAAATTTTGAATAATAATAAATTGGTCAATATATAGTGGGGAAGGATTTTTTTGAAAAGAATACACATTATATGATTCACCCCAGGGTATCTGGGACCCTTTTGGAACTATTTATTGATATTAGAGAAGTAGATTGTTTTATCCTATTTTTTTCACTGACTTGGTTCTGTGGATTTTTGAAAATTTTGTTTCAATTTTCTGTAGTATTGATGTTCTATGGTTAAGGGATGAAGGTCAAAAAATATGTAACATTATTATAGTATTACATAAAAAAATATTTATATAGGAAGATTATGAGTCAATTTATGTAATTAATTAGATAATAGAATAATGATTTGGATAAATCATATAATGAAAATACATATTCATTCAATAATGCATCATGACTCAGTGATGAACTAGATATTACATGTGATACAAGAACTACTTATGATGAATAAACATCATGAAGGCTACTTGTTTGTAATGTGTACATTAAAAAGGAACTGGATCAAAAATTAAAAGGGGAATTAATGTCTCGAGTAATAAATATCCATGTATTTGTAAATTGTGGTGCACAGGATAAATTTTTTAACTAAAAGTATTATTATTGTGGCTACTGATCTGAGGGAAAATATTTATTCCCATGCTAATGAACTGAAAAAGATGTCTAATTTTTTTGAAAAAATAATATCTGATTAAAATTGAGGGAATCTGAATTCATATGAAATTTTACATCCAAAATCAATATAATTCGATCTTACTAAAATCTTTTTTTAAACTAGTTTAGGAGAACCAATGTCTATAGAAAATGAATGCCTACTATAATGATCCTATTTATCCAAAAAAAATAAAAATATTAGAGCAATGTGACATAATGGATATGATCACAATAGAAATGGAAGATAATATTTGTAGTGGGATGAATTTCAAGATATAATATTATTCTAAATAGGAATCAATGAAAATGAAGATTCATCAATTGGGTAATGATACAAAATTTGTTAAGACTAAATTGGATAACTGTAATGTAAAAGGAATGCATAAATTGAATTATTCCTTCTACATAATATTTTATTATAATTTTAGGGGAATATGAAATGAAATGAAAATATTCTATTTATAAAGAGAAACAAGAACATATTTTCTCATCTCAGTGGCCATAAAATTTAGGAAAAACTGTCATTGGATTTTATAAATCCTCTCCCATGCATAACATGATGAGAGTTGTGAATAGTTTGAAAAATATGAAAATATATTATAGATAATGGATATAGGACTTTTTTAAAAGTAAATTATGATATAATGTGTGTTTTTATTAGGATTAAAGGTCTTACATCATGTTTTTATTTAGATGATTTAGAATATATTGTATATTGTGAAGAAAGAAATATTATTAAGTATAAGAACACGATGGAGTGACTGAATAAATATGATAGGATAGCCTCTCAATAGAGTGTATCCATGATATGCAATTATTGTGGAAGAATTGGACACATTATTAGTATGTGTCCAAATGCCGTTAAACTCAATGTTTGAAGAAAAACTCAAGCTGTATGATGATCTCAATCAAGAAATTTTGACTTGTTGTATGTTTTTAATTGGAGTTGTTTTCTTGTTATGACCATGGAAATAAAATATGATATTATAGTAGGAAGAATGTAGTTAAGGAAAATGTACTTGAAAAACATCCCTTATCACACCATGACCACTGTTTTTATCTATTTTTATTTATTTTTTGATGTTGGATCATCTGGTTGAGCTTCGTGTTGAGTGTCTAACAAAATCCATTGTTGGTTGGTGAGATTTATTTTATTTTAACCCAAATCAAGGTAATTGTGAATGTTATTGGGATTAAATGGCTTTGTGGAGAGTTTGTGACATGCATAGTGTCATTATATTGTGTTTAAATCATTCAAGGATCGCATGGTGGGATTCCCTAGTGTGTTGAATTTCTAAATGAGGGTTTTTGGAAAAAACATTCGTCGCATGGATTGAGGATTGTTTTCCCAAAACCTTAATATTAAACCTGAAATTTTGGATAATTTTTTCAGTATCCTTCAAAAGGTTTACACACGATTTACAAAATCAGGCAGAAAAACCTTTCAGCTTATTATGAGAAAAATATATTTTATCTAAAAGTCCAATTTATGTGATTCTACCACTTAAATGGATCCATAAATATTGGATATTTAATAAAGGCGCCTCTTCTTTCATTCTCCATCGTTCAATTACACATTTCATGAAATTTCATAGAAGTGGTTACTAATTCATTATGGTTTCTTCCTCATACACTTCCCATTCCTCTTCAACTCACTTCCAACTTTCCCTTTTCTAGGATTTCTTTGGGATTTACCCTATTGGCCAAACCTTAGGTTTAGGGTTGTATGATTTTTGTTTGAATTATTGTGGTTAGTGTGTGTGGGTTTCTCATGGGGATTTCACATCACTTTTCTTGATGTTTTAGTCTATATGTACCTGATTTTAGGTCGGATAATCCATCTATTTTATTCTAGGATGATCCTATGGGAATTTCATGTATTCAATTTCTTATTAAATGTTATTTGTACCTATATTATACCCAAGTCTATATGTAGATGGTTTTATTGTAGACTGATTTTGTTAAAAATATCTTTCTACATTGATATTTGTAAAATGACTAGGTGTAAGACACCTAGGGTTATTATTTGAAATGAATTTCTTCTTCTAAAGTGACATTAGGGGATTTATATAAATTTTTTAGCTTTCCTCAATGGGTGACCGTAATTTCTAGTTTGTGAACATTGTTTTATGTGTGTGGGTTGGGGATGTTTGGGCATGTTTAAATTGTTAAAATGTATTTTAATGTGGTTTATGGTTTTAAGGAGGATGGTTATGTTATTTTAATAACATAATGAGTTAGATTGGATTTCAATGTATGTAATGTCTTTTTAATAATGGTTTTAAAGTTCCTTTTTTAATTTTTTTGTGCCATTGGATGTTGTCACATCCATGGGTGCAATAAGGTAGGACATGGATGTGCTCTCAAATAATGATGGAACTCAATAAACAAAGTTCTCATTTAAACATCAATTTCATTAATGGTTTTTATACTTCAAATAAATTTTATCCACTTGTGTGATTCATAAAAAATGTTTTGCATGAATTTTTTTGAATTCCTACGTCATGTGTTTTTCACATTAGGGTTTTTAATGTGTTCTTCAAGGCCTGGTCATTTTTCTTTGAAACGTTTTTTTGAGTTTTTTAGGATATTAAGGGATTTTTCAGCATTATAATTGTGAATGTTGTGTTTGTGTGATGCCTTGGTAATGTTTTGGACAGATTGAGCTATATGAAATTTGGGCACTTCCAATTCAATAATGGGTTTTGTGAAAATCTCTAGATAGGATCGTGGTTTGGGAATATGTTTACCTAGTTGGAAACCTGAAATTTTTATTAAATGTTCTGAATGACTGATGGTATATAGGCCCACTTGGAACCTAGTTTTATGAAATATAAATTCATGTACACATGGAACCATTATAGTAGGAATCTACTTAGGTGTTATTGTGTATTTGTGTTTTGATTTGAGGAGGGAAAGTGATGTGATGTAATGTAAGATGGGTCGCATGTGCGTTCAGAACCTACACACACATTTTTACTACCACCATGGGTTTCATGGTATCTTTTCGATGATCTAGTGATAGTTTCTTACTGACCTTGATTATACATTTTTGGTACCCACTATTACATATATAGGACAAATGGGGAGTGAAAATGGGTTTTTCATGAGGGTTATCGGCTGGTTATAGTATATAGGTATTCAACATATTATTACAGATGGTTCAAAACCATGTACATTGAGGGATTTTATAGGGATGTATAGAATCACCCATGGTTATTATTGATTTTTCTATGTTCATATACACTAGTATATTTCATTCTTGTACTCTTCAAAGGTTTCTATTAGTACTACCCCGACTTCCCTTATTGGGGATTCTGTATATAAATACGTAAATTGATTTAGAAATCGTATGTAGTGTTCATTGGGTTTTGGAAAGGTAAAATTATTTTGTTTTATTAAATTTAAAAAACCTAATTTTATAATTTTATTTCAAACTACGATCATTAGATTGCTTTTGGAAATGAAAAACATGGCTTCATTGGTTTATCATGGCATCTCAATTGAGCATCTCAGGGATCACACCTAGTTTATCATTCAAGTTAGAGGTTCAACTTTTGTTCAAGATTATTGGTATGAGAAAATTATGAAGAATGTTCATTTTAGTGGTTGGAGGTGGCAATGAGGTCACTTGGAGATCTTCTTGGGGTGGATTCATTTCTAGTTTTCCCCATGTTTTCTTCTTGTTTAGCTGTATCATGAATTTTGAACAACTATTTATTTTTCTATGTTAAGTTGTATGTTGTTGTGGATTATTTGATTATATTTATTATTGTGGTCCTAGTTGGTTTCATTTGGGTTTAAATCATTCCCAAGGGTATATTTTGATGAAAGTAACTATTTTCCATCTCACGGGGCTTGGGAATGCCCTTTGGGCCATGTCTATGACGGGGTCAGGTATTTTTTTGGATGGAATCCATGATTGGTTAGTGAAAACCTGGTTTCAGAGGTGACACTTGATATTTGTGTTGTCTGGTAGATAAGGATTAAAAATATCAAGGCTCATGAGGTAGGTTACAGGTCAGTTCCAGATCACCACAGCTCATGACGATACGTGTGTTACCATGGGTAGTTTGGGTTTTGAGTCTTCTTTCATGTACATGGATTTAGGGATGATAGTATAGGTGACGTGGTGTCATGACGTGACCTCACATGGGGTAGTGACCCGTGTTGAGTCTAAATCCATGATTCAAATACCTCATACTGTTATGTCTTACGTGGGTCGTGGCCCACTACCATGTCCCCAGGTTATGCATATGAACTATTTACTCATTCAGGGTTAGTGTGGTGTATCTTATTCCTTTTCATGGTTTTTGTGGTGTAAGTGGTTTTGGAAAATAAAATGTTTTTGTGTATGGATGTTCTTTCGTGAAATGGTTTCAAACTAGTAATGTGAAATTTGAATCTAAAGGAATTTTGGGTTTGTGATTTTGGTGAATGCTTCGGTTTTCAAGATAAAAGTAAGGATGTGACCCTTGATATTATTTATGGATGATCATGTATTTTTGGGTTTGTGAAGGATGTTTGGGAGACAATTTTATTGATATATTTGGATAGAAATGGATGGACACACATGTGATGGTTCGTAGTATGAAACATGCAAGTTTTTGATTATGAATGGGGTGGAAAACCAATTCCCTGAGGATGTGTATTTTTAACCTATGAATATATTGTTTGAAAACTAATTTTTTTTTAAAGATGGCCTTGTAATAATGTAGTTTTTAAATTTAAATGAATATCCAGTTTTTAGAAGAGTGGTATTTTCTTGTCTTTGTATATGATTGTCTTGGGAGAATATTTTTCTTGGATTGGGGGTGTTCCATTTGATTTGTTAGCTTTACGTGGGTTTGGATTTTGTTCTCTATGTTGTTCAAATAGTGCCGCCAAGAATTTTCCCCAAGATTTTTTTGTTGAATCATTCCCAATTATGGTTTCTATCAAGTTTTTTTGTCTATCGAGGAGATCGATGTACCTGTAAGGGTGTGGTTTGTGGAAGTAGGTTGTGTATTTGGTTTGTTCACAACTCCTGGGTTTGTTGAGAATTGTGTTGTATTGGTTTTTTTTAGGGTCTAGTTTTTGATCATTAGAGGTTTTTCATCTCTTTTTTAGTTTATAATGTGGCTACTGATGGTGTTCAATCAGTTTCATTCTCTATTTGTGAAGATTCCCCATCTAGTGATGAGTATTTGTTAGAGGAACCTATTTTTGAAGAATATTGTTCGCCATTTCTATTTCATAGTTCATCATACCATTCCCTTGTGTGCCACTACTATGGTCAGTTTAGGCATTCTAATATGTCATGTCATATCCCTCTATAGACATTCCTTCTTTTTGACTGTTCGGTTCACTGAGTGAAGACTCATTGGATGTGTCTCTTGAGAACAGAGTTCTCACTATGGGATGATAGTTCATAACTATGAGGTATATGATGTGGCATCCATCAGATCCCTCGCATCAGGTCTTGGGATGATGATCTCTCACAGATGGGAGTTGCCGAGGGAGTGAGGGACCTCAGTCATATTCTTGTTGTCCATGATGGGTATGAAATGTATGAAGCCCCCTTTCATTCATTTCATAGGAATGGTGGGTTGATCATTTCATTGTGAATGTGTGATGTACATGTTCGGTTTTGATGTAAACCATTCATCTCATTGATCACGATGTTTTTAGTCATTTTTTTATTTTCATTATTGTATGTTTGTCCCTTAGTTCAGTCCATTCTGTTTTTGGTGTCCAAGGTTCTTGTTTGGTGATGTTTGAGTTTTATAGAACTGATTTATTGTGGGTATGGTTAGTGTGGGAGGTTACCTTTTTTGGTGTTTGTATTTTCCAACATGTGCAAGGATGTGGTTGTTTATTCATATATAAATTCTAAAATATGAATGTTTTGGGTGAATTTGTGTCCAAAACATGGTTTTCACAAATTTAGAGGAAATCGTGCACATTACCGGCGTAACCATGTGTCCTGGTGTCTTTTTTAGGTAGAGGCATTCTTCATGGTTGGTACACAGTTTTGAATCCAAAAATATAAGTCGTGTGGGGAGCCCCTTCTTTATTGTGACTCGCACATGGTCGACACATATTTTTTAATAGAATTTGTAAAAACCATGCGAGATTCTGAGAAATCATAAATATTAAAATCCCTAGTAAGCAATGTTTGTGAGGATGTTGTTTGTATTATGATGTTTAAATGATATTTGAGTTCTTGTGGTGGGGAGAACCCTCTCATGTTCTCCCATCATTCATTTTTTATGGTTTCTTCTTGATCGGGTTGGTTTGAGTTTTTATGTGAAATTTCCCCCTATGGATAGTTTTTTCTATGGTTGTGATTGGGCATGAACTACAGTTTTAGATCTCTTTTGACTAATTGACATTAATGGGGTATAAAGTGTCTTTTGTGGGGATATTTTCCACTCCCCGACCACAGTTTTCATCTATTTTATTTACTTCTTCATGTTGGATATTTTGGTTGACCATCAGGATTAGTGTCAAACAAATTCTCTTGTTTTTTATGGTATTTATTTTCCTCTATCACTACTCATGATGATTGTGAATGTCATTAGGAAAAAGTGTCTGGGTGAAGAGTTTGTGACACCTACGGTGTAATGATATTGTGGCATAATCATTCAAGGATCACTTTCTGGGATTCCATAGTGTTTGGTGTTTAATTTGAGGGTTTCTTGAAAAAAAAATCATGTCACATATTTTGATCACGATTTTTGAAAAATGTGTAACATAATATTTCATTGTTGCAGAATTATTATTGTAGCCTTGACATTGTTTTCACATAGGTTACAAAATAGAGTAGTAAAATCATGAATCCCATTATGGGCCTCATAACTTTTAACTTAAAAGTCTAATTTAGGTTATTCCACCAACCAAATGGATCCATACCTCTTTTTCATCATCCATAGGTGCCTCCCCCTTATTTATATATTTTTCTTGAACACATTTTGGGATTTTTCTTTGATTGATTAATTGATTCTTTATTGTTTTATAATCAAACCCTTCCATTTCTTCTTCTACTCTCTTCCCTCTCTTTAATTTCATTGGTTTCTTTTGGAATCCCCCTAATAGTCAAAACCTAGGGTTATGGTTGGATGATTTTTTGTCCAATTTATTGTGCTTAGGGTGTGAATATTTCACATAGGGCATTGATGTCCGTATCCATGATGTTTTACTCCAACCTCACTTAATTTTAGGTAGGAAAATTAAACTAATCTTTTTCACGATGATCCTTCAGCACTTGAATGTTTTCAATTTTTTTATTACTATTATTTCCACATCAATTAAACCCATTTCTATATATATATGATTTTTAGGGGTGATTTATTTTGTTAAAATAGCATTCCAGGGTGATTTTTCTAGAAATCCTAGGTATAAAGTACCTATAGTGTTTATTTTAAATGAAATTATTCATCTAAATTGAAATTGGGGTATTTATATTGAATGGTTAACTTTCCATATGTGGTGATGTTAGTTTCTTGTTTTTGAACATTGTTTCATGTGTATGGGATGGTTATTTTGTGGCATATTTAATGTATTAAAATGTCTTTCAATGGGGTTTTAGTTTTTAATGGGGATGGTTATGTTATTTTAACAACACAAGAGGTTTAACTTGTCCAGGTATTTGGAACATGATCAAAAACATTTAAATTATTTGAATGAATTAATCAAAGGGTTTATCAATCATGATATACCACAGTCCTATTCTTGATAATTCTATAGATTTCCATCTCTCTATGTTTGTAAATTATCTAAACTGATGTTCAATTGTTGTACATTTTTTGGGTGATACAATAAAAAGGTAATTCACATCAAATGAATAAATGTGGTAACATAATGTTCTTAGGAATGTCAACTTAATCAAATAAGATATCAGAGATTAATATGAAAGGAAGTAATTGAGTCCAATGAATAGTGACGGTGTTATTAAATTTATAACTAGTGTTTTACAAAGAGTTTCATCTCTGTACAGTTATATGTATTTTTATGGATCATTACTAAGTTGTAAATTCACCCAATTAAAATATCAATAAAGGTAGCGAAAACTGAAAATTGATATTGTGATGGAGGAGTTTCCCAATCCAATAATCCCATATAAAGAATTTGTATAGGATAAGTATATTGTATGTGGGTCCAAATAGTGGGCTTAACAACAAGTATAATTACATATCATAGGGCGGTTATCTAACTCCCAATGAGATGAAAGATATCAATGGTATTGTAATGTTGAAAGTTTTTGTTCAAGAAGAACGATTGAGGGAAAAGGAGAAAAATTATTTTCTTAAATTATTATCAATGTTATTATAAAAATATGGTATCAGATGATTTCATTCAGAATACCAAGAAAATACAAGATAATATGATCAATGTTTTGACAAGAAATAGGGAAAAATGGTCAAAATAAATTATGTCACTATTCAATGACACAATGAAAAGCTTCATGAAAAAATGTGATGAACTAGTAAGATACTAAGTTCTAGAAAAAGTGGAAAATGATAATTCCAAAAATGTTATTGATGATTAATATGATGATGTAAAATATATATCAACATATAATAAAAATACCTGATATGAAATAGAAATGAAAATCACTATTAGTATCATATGGAAACAATGGAATATTCAACTCTCAATAAAAATATGATAAGGAAGTGCTATGAATATTTGAAATGGATACATTGAAAGAGATGACAACATCGACGGCTACTCGAAGGAAATTATAGAATAATGACGAAGGCAATGTGGTTAATGATAGATAATATTTAAAAATCATTAACAATTTATTGTACATAACAAAGAAATGATAGGAAATTGATTTTTCTACATTCCCAGAAGTAAAGAGTCCAATTAATCTCAAGGAAATCTATATGCTTATTTTGAAAATAATACTTTTTAATATCATGAGAACAATAGATTTTGTTTTGATGTGTAATGACACATATCAACAAGAGTTATTGGGATATAAGGTAGCAGATTGGGATGGAATAGTTGTTGATATAAAATCAATATCAGGTTGTGCATTCTGTCTTGGAGGATTATTTATTTTCTAGCTAATAATAAACTATGATTTAATTTCATTTATCACTGAATAAGTTGATCATATTGTATCCACTAAATCATGGATTATGTTATTTTGTATAAAGAAGATGCTTCATGACATGGTAGTAGAAGTGGAGCCTCTGATTGGAATCCATTACGATAATTCATGTTCTATAAATGATATAAATAATCCATTCTGTCTCTTATGAAAAGAGAACATTGAAATTCAATATCATTTTATAAAGAAAAATTTAGAGTTGTTAATTTTTATTATATATTATTTGTCTATATAATAATAGGATGTAGACATTCTAACATTGGCCTTATTCAAAAACAAATTTGAGAGGAATCATCTTGCTCGGGGAGTTCAGTCAAATACCCACACATGAGAATTTATGGATGTGGGATGAACCCCTATACCTAAGGTATGGAGTGCCTTTTCATAATGTATTGATATGTTTCCATTATCCTATTTCATACCATAATGACGTGACCATGGATCCCACTAATGAAGTGACCTTCACATTCATTGAAAAATGTTTGAAATTGTGTCTATTGAAGGGGATAAACTGTCTTAGCAAAGATATGAGGAGAAGCTTGTAGGTGGGACAACAAGATAGGTAGAGAATAAGGATATGGGTGTATTAAATATCACGATGAAATAAGTGAATGATAAAATGATATATATCATTATAGATGATGTTTGTGATAAAAATATAAGAGTGGTTGTGGAATGAATGGTTAATTGATGAACATTTCATGTCACTTTGGTTTAACATATCAAGCAATGCTCATGTTGGATAATATTATGTGTTGGGTATTTCATTGTTAAGTATCTGAATCTCATTATGTGAATGGTGGTAGAATATGGATGATTATTTCAATAGATATCAAAATGTGATGTGTCTTCATCAAACCCAAAGGTGGTATTTTTAGAAATAAATCCCCTAAGGTAACATTGATTCATTTTATGAAATAATTTGATTTTGGACGAAGGGAGTTTCCTTGGTATGCTGTAGATTTCAAGAGTTATTTTAGAAAATCTATGTTGACAATTTTTGACACCATGAAATGTTTTTATTTCACATCTCTAAAATTGAAGATGAATTTTAATGTTCTGCAAATCAAAATGACAACAACCGGGCATCAAACTTTCGTGGTGTGACTCTATATTTTTCATGGGGGTCAGTGATGGTAACAAAGGAAATGATCCGAAGGGCCGAGACCGCAGCCTAGCATAGATCTGAAGAAATTTCACAGGGGTGCAACCACTATGTTATGAAGAAATTATTTGGTTAAACCCTAAAATAGGTGCCCAAGGCACCATCTCGCAAACACCTATGCGCCACCATGTTGTAGATGAGTGAAAGTATTATTTTGGCTACGTTATTAAAATGTCCCCCTAGTGAGGCCAAATCACCAGTGGTGCGCAAGTCTACGTGGGAACTTCCCATCCAGAATTAAACCAACTGAGTGCCACAAAAATGGCAGACAACCTACTTGCATGCCCAATATCCTTTTTCACATGGTCCAATATTTTCCAGGAAATAGACCCTTGGGGCATTCATTTTCATAGAATTCTTTTCCTGAAGCCCAATTGCTTCTCTCGTCACTGTAGTGTTTCGTCCAAGTAATCCTAAACATTTAAAGAAGTTCTTCAACACCTATAGTGGAGGATTTAGAGGAGGATGATTGGAATTAAACACTTTTTTTTTGAAAATTATGAAAATTGGGTGCATAAAGAGCCCAAGCCCCCAAAATCAGAAAATTATTTTTTCCACTTATTCAATTCATTGGACAATGAGTGCCCCGCATCTGAGATCACCTTTAAATACTCTTGATGTCTAGAGCCAGGTCTCACCCATGTATTATCATATAGTTTGTTCATCACTAATGTGAACATCAGGTAGCCCAATCCCACTTGTGTGCCCATAAATGCACTACCTTACCTACTTGGGTGCCCCTCTTTGATTCAATTCCTCTCATGTTCTCCCACATTTATTTCAAAATGGTTTTTGGATTCATGGAGTGTTTGTGGGTTTGTATATCCATAGTCCTAAAGATCTTTCTCCCGTGATCAGTGATGGGATTTTCTCTATTTGGGGGAGGGTTTGGGTCCTAACCTCTCCCTTATCAACGAGACAACCCGGAACCTCATGTCTTCTCATAGGGATGGTAATGTTCACACTTTATTTTCCATTCATGTCAATGAAAACTCCCCTCCATTACTAGGATCAATTATAGGGAAGTCTTTCTAGTGAAATCCCCTAACCTTCATCCCTTCTTCCTTTCATTGTGCACTTGTCCAATGTGAAGAGAATAGAGGGAGGGATCATTGCATCACCCTATTCCACCCACATCACTGTAGGCATGCCCTCTTCACCAACATGGTAGGAAAATTGTATCTACCTTTGCTGAATCATCAACATCCTCTTGTTTCTCACACAGAGCATGAATCACGTGGGCATATGTATTTTTCATGGTAACAATATTTTCATGACCTAATAAACTATGAGAACTCTAATTCCCACAATAATTGTGATATGTAGGAATCCCTCTCGAGGCCCAAGCTTAGTAGACATCCTCTTTAGAATACAACCCTAATTCCCATCATTTGGGAATAATCCTTAAGAATAAGCCCGAAATTACACCCCCCAAATCATCAAGGCATCCTTATTAGAAATAATCCCAAACTATTTCTCTCAAAGGACTATACTCTCATATGATATTTCCTGAACTACGAGAACTCCGATTCCCACAATAATTGAGATACATAGAAATCCCTCTTAGGGCCTGTGATCATTAGAAATCCTCTTCATCAATCTAACCTTAATTCTCTTAATTTGGAAATAATCATTAAGAATAATCCCAAAATTAATCCCTTAAATCATCAAGGAATCCTTTTTATTAAGTAAGAACAAACAAATTTTAATCAAATTACTATATTCTCCAATGAGACTTATCAAAAGACATGGGATTTGATTCCCATCCACAAGGGATATGTCAGAAGCCTCATTGAGTATCATACCCAACACTTAAATTATACCATATACTCTATAGGACATATTCCCAAAAAGGTCTAACCTAACCTGGAAACCCATATGCTTTCCACGTTCATTATGATTCTTCTGCATAATTCTCACACCAATCATTGACTATGCACCTTTCTCTTTGATTTCCTTACCACATAACATTAAACTGTATGGTTGAGTCCTTATCACATGACCTGAAAAGGTACAATGTGTCCTTTTAAGCATCACCAAACTATAGGGGTTCTGATTCGTTTCAAAATTATTTCTAAGTAGCCCATTTTATGGGTATGATACCAATATCAAAACAATCCTTATTCTCCCTCGATGATAATAAATTATAAAGCGCAATGCTATGTGGCTTAAAAAACCAGTTTCATTATATTGATGATTAAAAGAATCTTGAAATAGTATTTTAGAGGATACCATTGATGGAGAACCTCGAATACATTCAAATATCACCATTAATGAATAACCTTGAATACATACCATAGATTCTAAATTTTACACATGTTAATAAGTGATTGAATATTCTGATGGAAACTAATGTTATACTTGGTAAATTAATAAGGATTCATGAAAATATCTTAAATTTATAAAGAGAGTCCTAGTGTAGACAACAATTCCCAACAAAAAGGGTGTGATGAGTTCGACCTCCCATCCTCTCGACCAATACACATTCTTATGTATTGTAATGTTTAATCTTAACAGATGTCTGACTTTACAAAGAAATTCCCTTTTAGATAAAGATCTATTTTATGTTTTTGGTTCCATAAATAAATCCAATGGAGACTTCCTAAAAGGAGTGATTCATAAAACTAGAACACACGTTTCAGGAACTAAAAAACAATAATGAACAATGAAAAAGGGACACATGCCCCAAATGTGATGTAAAATGCGGTATTCAAGGCTCAGTTGAAATATTATATTGGAAAAGGATGTAACGTTAGATCCCGCTTACAGGGTCATCCCTGACGTTAAATAGAAGTCTACCTACCTCATTTAAATAGCTCATCCTAGAGATAAACATGATCATATTAATCATGTTAGAAAGGATGTCGTGTGTAATATGTGATTTGTGCATAATAAGGGAGTTACACATAAGATTTAAGTTTCATGAAATATATTTTCTATAAACAAATTTAAATTTTAAAAGAAATGAATTAATGATGATGACAAGTAAACATTAGGCTGCATGAATGTTTAATGATTCCATGTAAATATTTTGTAAAGAGGTATTAATAATTAGATTAAAAAAAGACATCAACATATCATCTAAATAGGGTGGAGGATGCAATCATCAATGATAATGGGGGAAACTACCCGCCCAAAAACTATGTATGGATCTTTTATAGAATTGTGATAAATGGGTGAGGAAGATGATGATCCTTTCCACCAACATTGAACCAAAGAAAGAGACATTGGGATTGACCCATGGGAATGAAGCGAGATGACCAAAAACCATGTAAAGGTTTGGGTTTTTTTCATAGATATGATATAGACAAAACCTTACCATTTTTAGTGAACATTAATAGATTTAGTACAACATCACATAAGTATTGTATTCTTCTTAGACATACACCAGTGAGGGTAAACTAAGTAAAATATGTTTATCCCTATGGTGGAATTCATATTTTACTTTCAGTTTATTATAATTAGATAAAGAATATTTTAATAATAACATCATTAATACATAAGACATTATTAAGTGACCCTAATCATAAATACATCCTGATCTAATGGGGAATAATGATTTTTGAAATGAATATCAATACCCTGATTCCCCCCTTCCATCTCAGGGAATATAGGCACCCTTTGGACCTTACGTGTATATACTCATGGTCAACCATGGGTGACCTTGACTACTAACTATTTCTTATATGACTACCTATGCCATGTTTTTTGACTATAAATGGTATTTTTGGGTATTGTTGTTAGTACTGTTAATGATTTGTTACTAGTTCTTATTCATCATCAAACATAAAATTATTAAGCAATTACTTGTTACAATAAATATATATCTAAGGGTAAAAACACAAGTACCATTGTATCTTTTGATCTCCATAAAATGAATTTTATTTGACTCCCCACATCTCAAAACCTAATATGAGTTGATCTTTCAACCTATCAATATACACCACTCTTTTACAGGAAATAAATATATCATAAAATTATAAAACCATGTAGATAAATGTACCATCATGATCTATTTTAATGTTAAAAAATGATCAAAATAACTAAAATATATTTACGATTCTATATAAAAAATACCAATCCTTTTTTAAAACTATCATAGAGGTAAGTTCAGGAAATAAAATGTTTTTTTAACTTGAAATCATAATTATCACATCCTAGTACATGAAACCAATTGGGTTATGACATATATATTTCTTCATCTAATTAACCAGGTGGAAATAACATCATTTCATCATGCGAAAAAAATTACATATCAAACTCTCAAACAATGTCACGAAAAATTCATATAAATGTGTTGATAAGAATATGAGAAAATACATTTTCTTAACATATCCCTTCATTATATTTGTAGAACATGAAAATAATTCCACTCATGTACCAGTTTCATTTTCATTCTTCAAAAACTCCTATTGTCACCCTACATATTTTTTATCTATCATTAGAGGAATAGTGTTCTATGTTTTATTTTCCTACATTGAACTAATTTATTCTTCAATATGAGACTTAAACTCATTCATTTCATTGTTATCAAAAACATCATAGTAGATTCCTTGAATATCCTCTTCTATTAAACAATAAAATCATATCATCATAATGAAAATGTCACCATATGGTTGTTTTAATAGATATTAGTGTAAATACCCCCCATGATTCTTATTATCCTTCTATAGAGGAACTTCATCTAAAATAAGTACATTATTGTATTTGTTGAACTATGTATCTTGTGCCTCATGATCTATTAGAGGTGAACAATTCTACACCTTAGATTAAATTATAGTTGAGTTATTATTGTGTTCCCTTTCCTAGGTATTATCAGAAAGTATTTTATAAATCATTCATATAACACAATTTTCTAAACTCAGGGACAATAACATTAAAACATTGACAAATTACAGAGTGTTATCACCAAAAAAATTGTTCTATTTTTATAAAAATTATTTAATTTCATAAATTATAAATTAATTGATAAGTTATAAGAATAAATGGGGTATTGAGTTGATTAGAAATAATGTAAACAATAAAAACGAGGAAATAAAAATGAAGAGGGAGAAAATTGGTAGTAATAAACAATCCGCATATCATGGAGAATCCATTATTCAAATACATTTCATTAATCTATAAATATTTGATAATTTTTCCAACATCAATTAATCGATTCTCTAAAACATGAGTCACTCACCTCTCACAACCAAAACAATTAACAGCCATTATTGGAATCTCTTCCAAAATATCTGTACTATACCAATGTGAAAGAATATCCATGTTAAACCAAACATTAAAAGAATTTATTCTTGGATGAATTCACCTTCAATAGGTCTTTGAACAGAAAACCACTCCCATATTCACTATTGAGTGGTCAATAAAAAAGCGGGGAATAAAGATATTTGTGAAAAATTAAATAAAAATTCCCATAGGATTCCACTCTCACAATGTAGTACATCCATAGTAATTTACACACATAACATGAATAAGAAAATAAATATGAATTAAAGAATCTCTTAGATGTATAAAATATTTAATCCCCACAATTACACTCATGGGATAGTGTTCCATATCTAATGGTATGATATAACAACACATACTGAATGGAAAAACAAACACAAACATGTATTTCCAAAATAGGAAACAATGTTACAATTGGATGAATTGGGTTATAATAGATTCCTACCATATCTAGGAAGATTTTGGTTTCTCCCATGTATGGGATTATCAATGATATTGGAAAAAAAATCATGTTATATAATAAATTGAATATTTAAATATTTACATTAAATTTTTTTTGTGAAATTAAATGGCTTACTTTGATGTGCTCATGACCAGCTCCACATGAAGGACCCTTTAGAGTAGTCTACCTCTAGGGATGAAATTCAAATTCCTTCAACATTCTATTCTTAAAAATTTCCTTGATCCCACATTTAATCTCTCTCCTCATGGAATGTTTAAGGTACATGATAGTAATAATACAATATCACTCATGCGACGATCTCATTCGCCTTTTTGTTTTACTATTTTAATTATAATAAAGTGTAGTTAAATAGTTAATCTTTTTTTGTAAATTACTTTCCATTTTATGAATTTTACTATGTTTTTATGTGATTTAGGTTCCTCTTTGGGAAATATATTTTGATGGGGCCCTTCTGTGCAATATTTTTGGCCCTACATATCGAGATTCCTTTTTTTCATTTTGTTCAGACGTCATTGGATTTTTAACTAATGTATTTATTACTTATTATTATTATAAATATATATGAAAATAGTATTTTCTTCAATTAAGTAATGGGTCTAGATTGGGATAATTCTATATTTTTGTGCCGCAACTGCCACATAATACTTATGTGATCACATCTATTTAGTGATCTTCCTTGATAGTGGAACTATAAATTTGGTTCAGGTATAATAGCTTCTGATGGGTGTTTAATTATTGTATATTCGGATTAGTATCAATCTCTTCCATGATTGGTTGGATTTATTCATGGTGGATTTATATATGTTAAGTGGTTTTTCCAGATATGTACGCATGATATTTAGTTTTGATGGGGGTTCATTCCTCAAAAGTGTTTGGTGATGGTGGTTTAAATTTGGGGGTGAAACTCAATAATTAGACCGACATGATATGTATCAGGATTTAATTGATCTAATTCCTCTCTTTAATTCAATTATCTTCTCTACTATGTATGGTTTCAACATGATTTTGTGGCTCTGTGGGATCATGTTCGGGCATCATTTTTATTTCTCAGATTAGTGGAGAAGCCTTCTAGAATTTGGTGTAGACAGGATAATCAATTCATCAGGGTTCATTTAATGAAATTTTAGATTATTATATATTTCTTTTATTTATATTCGATTGAAACATAACATTCTGATAGATAATTGAATGGAATTTCTGTAAAAATACTATGTCCATTTTTGGTGATCTACGGTCGATTGTCTAAGGTGTGTGGTCTCTTATCATAAGGTGCAATTGATCAGATAGAGGCTTTTCATATGATATTAGTGGTAATTAATTTTTAGTAGAAAGATGGTTTTGATTCATAGTGGCATAAAAAAATTAGTATCTACTGTCATGGTTGAATGGATTGTATTTGTGGTCATAGTACCTTATTGTGATGTAGATCATGGGTTAATGGTGTGCTCAATCTAAAATCTAATGATACAAACATTTGAAATTTAAATACCGTTTATCCATCAATATAATATTCACTCTAATACTTTAACATGTTTTCACCATTGATCCTAATTAACAAATATATTTGAAAAAAATATACATTAAATTTCATTATTGAATTTCACTAAAAAATAAAATAGTTCACTAATGATAGTAAAATATTCATTGAAAAAATTAATCAATTAAATTTCCAAATAATATAGTTCATTTAAAACATACAATGAATAAATAATTCAACTATATTCAATGATTCATCATTAGAAGCAATATTTTAAATAGAAAAACAAATTATTTCACCAAAAATGTTTTGGGAAAGTGTGATTTTATAATGTCACAAAAATACCAACATAATTATTCAATTTCAATAGTATGAAATTCAATGCCTTGAATTTGTTTTTTTATGAAGACTAACAAGAAAAATTTATTTTCATCATACCATGTTTTCGATGTATATCTCCAAATTAAGAAAAAATTAAAAAATCATCCACTGTATTAAATTATCTTAAAACATCTAAGAATAATGAAAACAATATTACTTCAACACAATATAAATTATATTTTCATGTAAAATGAATAGTTAGAATCATGTTTAATTAAATCAATAATAAAATTCAGTGCATGTTTTTACACTACCCCCGGTTCAATAAACCATTATTTGACATTCACCTTGTTTATTAGACTAAAATGATATTCTTATAAATAAAATTCCCAAAATTCATTTGTTTTCAATGTTGCCAATATGTTAATTAATTCATTTATTTATCATGTTTTTTTAGTAATTCTCATCCATTAATTTGTTCATATCACTATAAATGGAACCAATTTAGTTTTTTTTCAAAATGCATACAGTAACCAATTTTTAGAGACTTAGTCTTAGAGACTCAATCCTTGACTCATTTTATAGTTATAATGTTACAGTAATATGACTTATCCAACATCTCTCCCTAGTTTTCAAACAGCACCTCTATGAGATAAGTGTAAAATGTCACACTACAATAAATCAATACTTGACACATAATAATCCTAGAAAAACATCCAGATGAACATTAAATTTTCCTACATGAAGGATACATAGAGACCAAACTTTCCACCTCTAAAGACACAATAAATAATTTTTTTAAAACCAAAAATAATATTTTATTCTTAGACTATGATGAATTTAGAAAACATTAGTGGATGGTTTGATATGTAAATAATTAAATCATATTAAAGAATTCAAAATTCCCCCTCTCAACCATATATAATGCTCAATACTGTCTTGAATATTTAATCTTAATGTGGGAGAATAATTTCATTCAATACCTCACAAAATATTTTTAGGATAAATATTATTATTAAAAAATCACATTTCCACACCTCAAAATAAAATTTTAAAATAAATAATTTTTCAAGAATTCATATCGATTATTACTGGACATAAAAAAAATTTAAATATACTTTAGAAAAGATTTGTGATAAAATGATGCAAAATTATTTGTTATGGTTGTTTTCCAGATTTCAAATTCCTGCTAAATTTATTTTTCAACACATTAGTCATAATAAAACAAGACACCATACCAGGAAAAAAATATTCATATTTATTTTCAATATAATATTAGGTGGTATTCCCCAAGAAATAATTGAATGCACCATAAAACTAAAATAGTTTAAATGGAAGAATTAAAACTATCCCATCTCCAGTGTAGAAAAATATATTTGTTTTTTTGTAATATAAAGGAAGGGTTCCAAGTGTATTTTAATAGAACCCTATGGATTCTTAGTTCAAGACCCTATAGATGTGGAAACAATTAACATCCTATTTCTAGATATACACTTCTATTTGAAATGAAACTTGGATTGATATAAGATGTATAATTATTTTATTATTAGTTTGAATGTCATGTTATCCTTATTGGGTTCCATATGGAATAACTGACTAAATAATTTTTATAAGTAAAAAATAATTTGAAATGATACCAATATTGAAATGATTATGGTAATAAAATGGGAGAAAGATAATATTTAGAAAAACACAAAATGGGTTTGGTGTTTAGCCTATCCATGATAGGAATATATATAC
This sequence comes from Viscum album, assembly GCA_963277665.1. Taxonomy (NCBI): domain Eukaryota; kingdom Viridiplantae; phylum Streptophyta; class Magnoliopsida; order Santalales; family Viscaceae; genus Viscum; species Viscum album. Next base: position 571,154,216 of record OY728161.1, on the reverse strand, counting down.
TTCAACTCCTATCCAATGGAGGTTATAAAATCATTCTAATGAACCACCATAATTTATTATTTCTAACATCAACGATCTTCAGTTATTGGGGAACCAATTTTCCAGCTTTACTGAATCCCTCACCAAGATATTGCAGTTATATAGAATAATGGATAAGAAAACAAGATGCATGTGGTCTACAACAACTTTCTACTTATTTGTGGTGGTATTTGTGTTTTTTAAAAGACAATCATATAGTGAGACTTGTATTCGAGTTCATCCCAGTGCCACAAAATGGAATGTTTAACCAAAATTTGGAGTTCAAAAAATCTTCTGTAGGAGTAGCATTCTCTTGAATCTATAAGAGATATAATAGTTCACTTTACTAAACACCTAGAGAAATAATTTTATAATTAGTTTCAATGGAAAAAAATTAAATTAATGTTATAATTTTTCAAAAAATAAATTATCCCACAAATTTTTACTTTTTTTATATTTTCCATGAGGTAATTGTGCTCATGTGAATGTTATTAGGTTAGGATAGATATAGCTAGAATCCTTCATATTATCATTAAAACAAAACACCTTTGATGTACTGTCCTCAAAGGAAAATTATGTAACATCTTATTTTGTACTAACCATTTTTATAATGTCAAAAATAGAAAATAGGTTATTAAAGATAAAATAATTATAATAAATAATAGAAATAAATTGATCCTTGGATTAATTTCCATCATCTATAGGTTCAATATAACATATATAAATCCATCCCTTGAAATTATTCATACTTTATGGGTTTTTATCTTTTATAAGTTGATCAATGAGATATTCAGACAATATAATTTGAAACTCAAATGACTATTTTATTTTCCTACCTCATTTCACTTTTCATAAAAATTTCATTTGAATAATTATTTCAAATGATTTAATGCATGAATCCTTTTGTTTTGTTATTTTATATGATATTATAAATAACTTGTTTAATCATTTTCATGATTTCATCATGATAAGACATTTCATCATCTATAAGATATCTATATTTTTGTAATGTTTCCACAACCTCCATAGGTTGATGTATTAGATAAAACTGTTACATTGAATAAGAATAATTAGTGTTCACCATTTTTTTATTTTTTTACTTTTTTGAAATCATTGAATAAAAGGTGAAGAAAATCATTATATGATCATTCATGAAAAATGAAAAAAATTAGATCAAGCATTATGAAAAAAATAGATTTATAAACCATAGATCTTCAATATTGGATAACCTCTGTGTCAATATGGAGGAGAAAATGGAGAATTTCTAAGTGGTAACTAAAAACACATTTGGGTGTTTTTAAATTTATTGAATATAGTAATTGAAAAAAATGGATAAGTGATAAAAATCACTAGAGTAGTGGGTGGAATAGAAAGAGTTAAATTGAACTAATATTAAAAACGAAAAACTAAAAGGAAGAATAAAAAAAGAAAATAGAAACATGTTTATGGAAATAAACTCATGATAACCTTTTATTGAACTCTGGTAGATTAGATTATATTCTGAAATTATTTTAGTAGATTACCAATCTCATGAATAAATCACCTCTCTCAAAAAATAACAAATACTACTAATTTAATCTATTATAGAACATAATTACTATTGAAATGTCATCGAATTGCTATTTAATGCAACTCATGAAAAGATTATTAATATGGATGATGTGTTCTTCATAAAATATTCTTTCACAAAATTGCTATAAAAATAACTGCCAAGTGCACAAGAAAGATAAGGGGAATAATGAAGAATGTGAAAAATAATGATAAACACATACCTTATGTGGTCATTCACCAACTATACCACTATCACAATCATTAATCCCCAGGATCATAAAGATGATGATCAACATAAAGATCAGATATCTATTATATATTAAACCTCATCTCCCTATAATTAGATATTTAGGTTAACACTCCATCTATAATGGTTCGAGATCAGCAAACATTGATATGTAGAAATTTATTACCAACATGAATTTATGATATAGGAAACATAGTTACAGTGAGAGGAACTTGTGAAATACAGAGGTTTCTTCCCATATATGCAAAGATTAGAGTTTCTGTCATATATAGGATTATAAGTAAAAGAATAAAATACATCCTATTAATTGAAATGAAACAATGAAATTCCCAAAAAAAAATAAAAGTGATATCTACATGGTGCTCTTTAATAGTCTCATGACTAGCTCTGACTAAATTCGTTGTGATAGAAGTCAGACATAAAATATTACATGGACCATAATTATAATTATTCCGTAAAATAATTTTCTTGTTCCCTCATCCCAATGGTCTTTGTTTGGAAGATTTAAGGTTTTCAATATATGGAATCCAATATAACTCATACAACGATCCCATTCACTATTATTTTTTTTTATGATTCAGGAATACAAAAAGATATATTGAAAACTTACACATTTGTAAATTATTTTCCATTATGGGAATTTTTGTTATTTTTGAAATGATTATAGGTCCTCAGGTGAAAATCCAATTAGATGGACAATTTCTATACAATATACTTTACTTAATGAACTCTGATCCATCAAACGTTGGGTTCATATGTCATTGGATGCAGATGAAAAATGTTTTATAACTTATTATCTATATATATATATTAATTTTGAAAATGCAGAAAAGGGACCAAGATTGGGTTTCTTGAATATGAGAGTGTGAAAGATTCCAAAGATACTATGAGAGTTCACAACGGCATTGGGTACATTTTCATGTACTAATGACTTTAGTTCAACTTCAACAAATTCTAATACTTTTTTATCTGTTATAGTTATAGATCCTTATAAATACCTTTTGGCATTGTAACACATTTTTCATTGAATATTCATTTTTTTGGTTCTTTTAAAAGAGTAGTGTGCATGATATTTGGTTATCACCGGGGGGGTTTTTTATGGAGGGTGGCTATGGTGGTCTATTTCTTCTAGTTTTCTCTAATTTATTTTTTAGGATTAAAAAGAATGATGTTTTCTCAGATCTATTTCCTCATCAAACACATTTATATTCTATATCTATTTTGGTTTCATTGTTTACATTATATTATGATGGAACATATTTTTCATTTGTCCCCAATTCTCAGATCAACTGTGAGACTTAATTAGATTGGGTGGGGATTGGACAATATCCACTTTGTGGGATATTTTCATCAATTTCCTCTTATGTTCGACTTCCTAGATTTTTGTTCAAATAAAACATGGTTTCAATGTTATAATGACCCAGCCTTAAAACATTAATTATTCTTGAATTAAATGAATAATTCACATTGACGATCTTTTCAGGTTTTGTGTTTTATAGAATTATGAAATAACTATTACATCTCAAAACATTACAGAGTAGACACTTATACACATTTTCAATTTTTTTCAAAAATAAAAACTCCTAAAAAAAGAGTCATGTCTAGTTCCATGTTTAAGACATCATCAATTTTCCTTGATCCCATCCTTGACCATAATCCACATTGTGTCATGTGAAAAGCATTTCAAAAACATGGGGTGAGCATAAAAATCTTAGTAAGGGATATAATAATACAGAATGAAAACATTAGTCCATGTATACATAAGAATCAATGAAATAATTCCTTATTCATAAAATATATGAACATTAACATACCTCATGGAATCATAAGATTTATAAATAACTCATAGAAAACATAAAACATAAAGGTAACTTGAGGCATTCATAACAATATCACGTAGGGAGTAACCCTAATGGTTGCGTTTGGAATACCCAAAATAGTATATTCCATAAATCTCTTCGAAGAAACCATAGTGTTTAACTCCATCGTGTTACCCATTGCATTGGAGTGATATATCGGGCTCACACACCCTTAGTTTATCCCAGAACCACCCATCTTCATGAAAAATTCCCAACAACCATAACATTATCGTATCACATAAAACATGCATAAAGAAAACATAACATTTCCACATTTCAATCAAAAGATATCAAAAAATCTTTGGTATAATAAAAAAATTATCAAAACCATTTTCAACACCGAAATAAAAGAAAATTAAAACATTGTATTTATTTTTCAATTAAAAAAACTTATGGCTTGTAGAGGAAGCCGAAACTCAAATAATGGTCATGGTGGCGGAGAAGTCGTTGTTGTCGCATACATAAGACAAAAACATTACCTTTTGGAATTTAGTTAAATGATTCATATAAAAATATTATTTTTGAATAAAAGTCATAGTCAAAGGGGTTTATACACTATATAAAAGAAATTTGTGTATAAAACAAAATATGCCTCAATGAATGGAGATTGAAATGAAGTCCCTTAAAAAGACGGTATCCTTAGATTAACGATAAATCAACTAAATAAATATGTGTGACGAACATAAATACACCCAATATAAGTGGATATTATGTGTAAATAAATCAGAGGTAATCCACACATATTCATAGCATGATATAATCAGGAAGTAGAGGTTTAACACAATGAATTGAAATTGGGTTAAGATGTTCCCTTACTGAAATTCGACAGCCTAATGACTTCACTTTAAAAATCATAAAATGAGATGATGATAGATAAAAAGGGTATCTCATCACTTTTACATAACATTTAAAACACTAAGGATATATAATAACAAATCCCAACATAATAAGATGTAAATTAAAATACCTAACAAAATAAAGTCTTTATTCAAAGAGGAGGGTGAAAGGTTCCCTTACCGATTTGGGTAACTTTTTAAATGTACACCCCATGAAAGAAGGGTCATACAATGAATATGTAAATACCAATTAATGAGAGTATATTACAGAAATATAATAATAATGGTCAGTTCATAAACCACACAAAATGAAATAGTGGCAAATGTAGCATGAATCTCACGGGAATAAAATGTGAGATGAAAAATTCATTACTAAAACTCGGCATCCTAACGACGCCACTTAAAACATCAAAAAAGGGATTGACGAGATCAAATAGGGTATATAATCATATGAACATAAAATTTAATGTAAGGGGAATATAAAATATCATCCCCTACATAAGAAAAATTATATTAATGGAAATGAAAAAAAAGAGAGTACTTAAAAGGAAAGAGAGAGCTAGGATCCCTTACCTCAAGTCCGACTTGCCTTATTCGTTTATTTATATTAATGAATAATAAACATTGGTCAATTTATAATTGATTAAGGACCTCCTTTAAATATTATTATTCAATTCAAATCATATATTATAATTTTATAAAAATTAGTTAATTATGTGAGTTCATATCAGATGTTTTTGACGATGTTTGGTACATGAGTCAAAAATGAACTTGTTTGAAAATAATCGTCTATGTAGTTTTAAGTACATCATCTCCCGAATAGTAATAATGATTTAAATATCATATATATCCAGTACATATTCATTTTATACTATTCCATAACATTTGGAGATAAAAATAAATGAAATGCACCGTTCATGGAGACGGTTGGCCGTACGTACACATGAATGCTACTTTCATTTCATTGTCATATTAATGGAATTAAAAATCAATGAGATATATATATATATATATTATAATTATAGTATAATATATAAGTTATATAGGTAATATATTTTCATTAATTTCATTCTTTATACATTCCATGCATTTCATGAACGAGCCACATAACTTGAGGGGGCGGTAGTCCACACTTCCTCATATGAAATTATCCCATTTGCACAACATGAAAAGCATAAACGTATGTTTTAAATATAAAATAAATGAGCATATAGAAAGCATAAATACCATATATATTATATATAAAATACAGTGACATCATAATGGCCACCATGAAAGGTGTTAAGTGAAGATTTAACAATCATCGTTTCATGAGGTAGTAATTCTCCATCCACAGAAATAGTTTGTTCTTTAACCATTAGACAGAGTTGTGTGTAAGTGTAGCATGAATCCTTCTTATAACAACATCCTAGCATATTGAAGATACTGGTTTTGTTACAAAATAAATGAATAAAAATAGTTTAATGGATTGGATAAGAAAAATAAAACAAATGAACATAAGAGAAGACATTACCTTTAAATCAGGTAACTCCCCTTGGTTTTAACCAAAAGGGTTTCTTGAAGAGATTTATGAATAATGTAAGGTTTCTAGGATGAAGAGAGGGATGTGGAAGGATAAAATGAGCAGAGTTTGTCTGACCCAATGGCTTGAGAGGTGTGGTTATGGTGGTAGAGGTGGGGGACTTTTTATAAGAGTGAGGAGGGGCACTTTTGAAAAGTCCAGAAAGGTTACATTATTTTAAAATGAGTTTCAGAATTTAAAGGTCCCAAAAATAAGTATTTCGAGGATAAGGTGATAAGGTTTTTAAATCATCCTATACAATAGGTTTTTGACAAGTTTAATTACCAAATTTTACATTATCATTTCATTTTATTTTAATCATTCATTAATGAGATAATAGCTGCATCATAATGGTGTCATAAATAAATAAATTTATTTAATGTATAAAAATTAATAAAAAAATTCAACGATGTAGGAAATATTCTTATCATTCTAATTAATATTTATAGTCTAAGAGATAATTTATGTGGAAAAAATAACAAAAAATTTACTTTGGTGTTACATACTAGGAAAGTTCAGGATCCGAGCATGCTCGGTCTTAAAAAATTATTCATTAAAATAAAAGTACACACAAACACACAGACACCCAATACAAGTGGAAAAAAACACCACAAAAAAAAAAGATGACACCCAAAACAAATATGGATTGAAATCTCGAAAAAAACACATCCAAAGCACATGTGCTTTCCAGAACACACATCCCCCATGCATATCACAAAGTCATCCACCATTCAGATCCCGCAGATCTTCTACCAACCACCCTATACGCATTCCAATTCCACTTGTTACACATGTCCCTGTCAGGCCATCACCATCCCAAATCGCCCCTCGAAAATGCGCTGGAAAACGCGCCACCGCCTAAGCTCCATCGCCATCCCATTCTTCATTAGATCCGTCCCCCAAGGTTACGTCAACCACTCCTTTTGTAAATCAGAGTCACCTAAATAATGATGACCCTGCTCTAACACATAGACTGAAAAAATATCCCGCACTGCGATCTTCGCAAATCTGCTTCTCACAGCCAAACAAAAGCGACCGCATATTGGTCCTTTAACATAAAAAACTCCTCCCGCGCCTCTGTGGTTAACCCCGCCAATCACGCAGCGGACGAGGCCATCCTCATATCCGTTACCTTCTCCCTTCCCTACAAATGCCAGAAATCACCTCACTGCCATTGTGCTCCTCGCTAGAGCATGAAAGCCACGAATCCCCTAGCTCGACTAGTCGCCCTTCCCATGCCTTCAACAACAACACATAATTCCACGTTGCCAAAAACAGCTCCCCGCCATCACCGGATGGCTAGATCTCGCCGCGAGGATGTACCCCTCACCGGAGGTTCACTGGTCCAACGTCACCACTGAGCAGGGGACCATATCCCGTCACCTCTAGCACCCCTAGGCCGTCCCACTGTTAAGATGTGCAACGCCGCCAGGATCCCACAAGGCACGCCTTCGTTGACGCTCCACACCCGGAAAACATCCCAAGCGCACAACCCTGCCGTCATCGGCTCCTGCACGCCACTTAAGCCCCCGAAAACACGGTTCCCCTGAATCGCTATCCACTCCCATCGGGGGGCCATCTTCCACCACCACCATCAATTCACTGTCAATAACCACCTTCCTCACTTCTGCCATCAAAGCGCCATCATCCGTCATCAATATGTTGTCTGTAGTGGTCAAGCCACTAGCACCATCTTCAACCTCCAACATTCCCATAGACGTCGGCCATGGATGACGCCCATCGCTGCAATCATACAGTGTCTTAGCATGTCTTCTGCCACGTGCAGCAAATAGTTCAAAGTGGCCAACTATCTCTTCCTCATGTCTGCTTGAACGGAGTCCCAACACACCATTACAATTTCTGGATAAATCTCCCTGAAGTAGAGTGAGAGGCTCTCGTTTTATGAGAGAGAAACTCTCATGGGGTCCCAACACACCATTATGTTTAACTTTCTTTAAAAATAAAAAGATAAAATGTCACTATCACACAAAAGTGATTCCATGGGGTCCCAAAGTTTGGCATAAGGAATACCATGGTCGGCCATGACACAACCAGTAGCATTATGACAAATTTTGGGGTCATTTTATATTATTTTTATATTATTTTACTACCCTTAACTACCCGATTACAAGTTAATCGATATAATAAAAGATAATTACCATCGTTACTATTCATAATGTACAAAAACAAAAGAGACTTAATTACATAATTTTTACCTTATGATTCCAAATATGGAATCCATATTACCAAATTTCAAACACAGAAATTGTAGTAATTAATATAAAATTATTCTCGTTGTCAAAACCAACGATGGGTTTTTAGGAAGTAAAATCTACCAAAAGATTGATTTGTTTTTACATCCAATATAAAATCGAAATTACATCCAAAGAAAAAAATTGTATTATATTATAAAAAAATAATTAAATTAAACCTTAAGACAAAATAAAATGATAATATAACTATATAAATAAATCGAATGAAAAGGCATTTTTGAATTAAAATGCAGTATTTTTCACTATTCATTAAAAATGAACATTTGTCAGAAAAATACCAAAAATTCACCCTATGATTTATTTAATATTCAAAATTAAAAAATAATATCAATTTTAATAAATTCAAATAATTTAATATTCATTAATTAATTTTATAATCAATTCTCGCTGTCAAAACAAATAGTGTGTTTTTAAGAAACAACATCTATCAAAAGATTGACCCTTGTTTATGTCCATTTTCAAAGTGAAATTAATTATAATGACAACAATTGGATTAAATGGTAAATATATATTCTAATTAAACTTTAAAAAAAATTAAAAATATAATCTAACCATATAAATAAATTATATGAAAAATCAATTTTGAAGTAAAATGCAGTATTTTTCACTATTCATTAAAAATTAAACATTGTTAGAAAAATACCAAAAATTTATCTGAAGTAAATTACAGTGTCCCAATTATAATGAAGGATTTTATATTGTCAAATATAACATATAAAAGTGGAAAGAAGTATATTTAAAAAGGGTTCTCCATTAAAAAGGTGGTTAAAACAATCTTTTAAAATTATTAGAGTATTTATTCTTAAAATTGGATCCATTTGCATTTTAAGACTCTAGAATTTATTAGATAAATGTAAAAATATTTAACAAACATATGTAATAATTTTGTAGTTATTTCTTTTCATTCCCATCATTACAATGGCTTGACGTTAACTATAATTTAAAATAGTATTATTATATTATTAGTGTGCAACGTAAGATTTCAAAGAAACTTGTTGTTGCGTATTGGGTACGTCATCGAGCATATCATTCCGATTAATGTAATATTAAAATTTAATTCAAAAATATTAATAAATATTATAATTTCATATTCTTTATTTACCGGGGATGTTACATTCTTCCCCCTTTTGGAAATTGTGTCCTCACAATTTTAAAATTGGGCTCAGAAACATCATTGAAAGTCCCACATCAGAAAAAGCGTCAGTAAAACTATCACTTTAAAAGAAATAAAGAGAAGTAAAAAGGTCACACGAGTTAACCCATACTAGGATTCCATGTAAAAAACCATGGATATGGAATAAAAAAACAAAGGTTCAAGTTCTGGTGGAGTGTGATAGAAAACATGATTAGGAGAAAGTTAACCACTAGAAAATCACAAACTTGTGATGAGTTAAATAGTATTTGATTCCCCTGTAGGAAAAGCTTATAGACAATGTTTTTTTAAGTTAATTTTCATCGAGGAATTTATTTATTAGCTCAACTAAAACATAAGGAAACATACTTACTTGTCATTTAAACATTCAACTTTTACTAGATTTCTACCACTAACTCATATTTCTCCAAACGATGAGTATTCAGGATGACTTGTTCACATTTAGAGCGCTATAATCAACTTTGAGAGAATAAGATAATCCAAAAAAGATGAACAAAATATTTTACATGTATTTAGACCTTAACCAAAGCCAAAATTGTTAGTACGAGATCAGAAAATACCCAGAAAGGATAATCCATTATAAAAATAAATACTACTCTTAATCTCCAAAATTTGTCAAACTTTATCAAAAGTTCAAAAAATACCATTCAATAAACCATTGTCCATAAAATTATTTAAAATCAATCCAAACTATTATTTAAACCCACATCTCAAAAGGATTTAATTATATAGTATTCTAAGATAAAATTTAACATTTATCTCCAAATAACGTCAGTTACTCACAAAGTCTCTTATTTAAAAGTAATTTACCTAATCACATATTCTCTATGATAGGTTAATCATTTTCATAAATAAACCAAATCATCATATGTCCAAAATAAAAACATAGATTCTTCCAAAAAAAAATTTCAACCATTCTTCCATGACTTAAATCCCATATTATTCTATCTTCCTTAAGAATATAGTGTTTCGTAAAAAGAGATAACATCTTTCACAATAATGTTTATCACTTAATCACCAAATAATTTTCCTATACTATGCATATCCATTTTATAAAGAATAAATTCCCAAAATCAACTTATTATTGTTCCATAAATTCATTTTACTAAAATAATAAGTCATACTAACCACGGAATTCCAGTAGCCTAGTGGTAGGCGATGCACCCTTTTCACCCTTCGGTTATGAGTTTAATTCCTATGGCCTTACCCGATGCGACGAGTTGTCACCCATCCTACGGGTTGTACTTTTTGTAAAACTCAGAAACAACCCTAACATGTTGTAACCTCAATGGTTTCATTATACATCTCATTTTCATCCAAATTCTTTATGATCCCAATATCTTAACTCTTGAAGTCTTATTTTACCACTATAAGATAAAATAAAATGATCCCTCAAATGAAGAACATCATACCTTGATCATGGTGTCCATTCAGTTTCATCATCATCTTGTTCACGTAGATAGAAGTTACATGCATCGCAACAATGATTTAGAGATCCTTCAAAATCATGTGCATCCTCCATCCAAACACACCTTGTACAACATGGGTAATATGGGTGTTCACAGAAAAACAGTTTTGGAAAATAATCATGTATGACAGATAATTTCAAAAAATATAAAAAAACATAATTTCTATAAAATATTCGAACTGAATTTTAGTGGAAAATTTCAATTAATGGTCCTTTTAAAATACCATAGGTATGTGCTGAGAGAATATATTATAAAAGAACATATAAATAGGTTTTGCAAGGGTCTCCTTCTTCAGTACCTTTTTTAAAATCATAATATGCTTCAAAATCTTTTGATAAGGTAAAATATTTGAAGATTCTTTGATAATATTTTCCTTTCTTGAAAATATGAGAATATTGTGAAAATATGATTCATCTAAACACCACCCATGATCCACGATGATAACGAGGTATAGAGGAGGTGTTTGATATCTCAAAAAACTTCTTATAAGTGATTTGTATGCTAGAAAAATTTTCACAGCCATCAGAACATGACTTTGCAATAATTATTGCAAGAATTTCCTCCGGAAGAGATATGAATATAGTTTGAGATTCTCCTCTTTCCATTTGTAACAAACTTTACTTGATCTAAAAAAGTTATAAAACAAGGATATAACAAAAATAATAAACATAGGGTCTAATCTTGTGTTTAACAAAAACCCATAATCCCTAAATTTGTGTAAACCAACCTCTGATACCAACTATAAGGACCCTGCCTTAAAACATTACTTAATATTGAATTAAAAGAATAATTCACATTGAGGATATTTTCAGGTCTATAGTTTTAGAGAATTAGGACATAACTGTTACATCTCAAAAGATTACAGAGTAGACACTTATACCCAGTTTCCATTTTTTTCACAAAATAAACACTCTTGAAAAAAGAGTCATATCTAGTTCCATGTTTCGGATAGCATGACTTTTCCTTGATCCCATACTTGACCATAATCCACATTATGTCCTGTGAAAAACATTTCAAAAACATGGGGTGAGCATAAAAAGCTCAGTAAGGGATATAAAAATACAGAATGAAAACATTAGTCAATGTTTACATAAGAATCAATGAAATCATACTACATTCATAGAATATAAGAATTTTAACATACCTCAAGAAATCTTAAGACTTATCAATAACTCATAGAAAACATAAAACATAAAGGTAACTTGAGGCCCTCATAACATTCTAACGTAGGGATTAACCCTCATGGTTACGTTTGGAATACCCACCACAGTATATTCCCTAAATCTCTTCGGAGAAACCTTAGCATTAAATCCTTTGCTGTACCCAATGCATTGGAGAGCTATATCAGGCTCACCCACCCTTAGTTTATCCTAGAACCACCCGTCTTCATAAACAATTACCATGAACCATAACATAATTGTATCACATAAAACATGCATAAAGGAAGCATAACATTTCCACATTTCAATCAAAACATATCAAAAACACATTGGTATAATCAAAACATTATCAAAACCATTTTCAATACCAAAATAAAAGAAAAGTAAAACATGGTATTTATTTTTCATTTAAAAATTTTTTATGTCTTGTAGAGGAAGCCGAAACTCAAATAATGGTCACGACGGTGGAGAAGTTGTTGTCGCTGCATATGTAAGACAAAAACATTACCTTTTGTTGTTTAGTAAAACACTTCGTAAAAAAATATTACTTTTGAAAAAAATTATAATTAAAAGGGGTTTATACACTGTATAAAATAAAGTTATGTATAAAACAAAATATGCCTCAATGAAGGAGATTGAGGGGAAGTCCCTTACAAAGAGATGATGAGATATAAAAAGGGTATCTCATCATTTGGACATAACATTTACAATAATAAGGATATATAATAACATATCACAACATAAGAAGTTGTAAATTAAAGGACCTAACAAAAAAAGTCTTTTAAAAAGTGGAGGGTGAAAGGTTCCCTTATCGATTTGGGTAACTTTCGAAACGTACACCCCATGAAAGAAGGGTCATACAATGAAGATGTAAATACCCATAAAAGAGATTATATTACACAAATATTAGAATAATGGGTAGTACATACACCACACAAAAACAAATAGTGCCAAATATATCATGAATATCATGGGAATAAAAAGTGAGATTAAAAATCCATTATGAAAATCCGGTAGCCTAACGGTGCCACTTAAAACTTCAAAAAAATGGATTGACGAGATCAAATAGGGACTCTCATCATATGAATATAAAATTTACAGCATGAGGAATATAATATAACATCCCCCAACATAAGAAAAATGAGATTAAAGTAGATGACATATAAGAGAGTACTTAAAAAGAAAGAGAGAGGTATGATCCCTTACCTCAAGTCTTGCTTGTCTTGTTCGTTTCTTTATATTCCTAAAAAACAAACATTGGTCAATTTATAATTTATTAAGGACATCATTTAAAGTTTATTATTAAATTCATATCACATATTATAATTTTATAATAATTAGCTAATTTTGTGAGTTCATATCAGATGTTTTTGTCGATGTTTGGTACATGAGTCAAAAATGAAATTGTTTGAAAATAATTCACCATGTACTTATAGATATATCATATCTAGAAGAGTATTAATGATTTAAATATCATATATATCCAGTATATATTCATTTTATACTATTCCATAACATTTGGGGGTAAAAAGAAATGAAATGCACCATTCTTGGAGACTGTAGGCCTTACGTACGCATGAACGCTACTTTCATTTCATTGTCATATTAATGGAATTAAAAATTAGTGAGAGATATATATATTATAATTACTGTATATTATATATGTTATATAGGCCACATATTTTCATTAATATAATTCTTTATACATTCCATGAATTGCATGAACGAGTCACATCACTTGAGGGGGCAGTAGTCCCCACTTCCTCATATGAAATTATCGCATTTTCACGACATGAAAAGCCTAATGGTATGTTTTAAATATAAAATAAAGAAGCATATATAAAACATAAATACCATATATATAATATATAAAATACCTTGACATCATAATGGCTACCATGAAATGTGTTAAGAGAAGATTGAACAATCATTGTTTCATAAGGCAGTAATTCGCCATCCACATAAACAGTATGTTCTTTAACCATTAGATGAAGGTGTGTGTAACTGTATTTAGAATACTTCTCATAAAAAAATCCAAGTATATTTAAGATAATCATGTTGTTACAAAATAAATGAATAAAAATAGTTTAGGGGGTTGGAGAAGCAAAATAAAACAAATGAACATAAGAGAAAACATTACCCTTAAATTGGGTAACTATCATTGGTTTCAACCAAACGGGTTTCTTGAAGAGCTTTCGGCCTAAGGTAATGCTTATAGGATGAAGAGAGGGAAGTGTATACATAATAGAAGCATATTTTGTCCGAGAAAATGGATTGAGAGGTGTGGGTAAGGTGGTAGAGGTGGGGGACTTTTTATAAGAGGGAGGAGGGGAACTCTTGGAAAGTTATGAAATGATACTTTATTTTAAAATGAGTTTCGGATTTTAATGGTACCAAAAAGATATATTTCGAGGATAAGGTGATAAGGGTTAGAAATCCACCCATACAATAGGTTTTTGACAAGTGTATGTCTTAGAGTTTACATTATCTTTTCATTTTATTTTATTCTTTCATTAATGAGGTAATAGATTCATCATCATGATTTTAAAAATAATTCAATTTATTTAATGTGTAAAAATTAATAAAAAAATACTATGATGTAGAAAATATTTTTAAATTTAAAATTAGTATTTATAGTCTAAGATATCATTTATGTGTAAAAAATTAAAATTATTTTACTTAGGTGTTACATACTTTTGTTATATTTAACTTTCTTTAAAAATAAAAAAATAATGGGTCACTATCACACAAAATTGATTCAATGGGGTCCCAAGGTTTTGAACAAGGAATCCCATGGTCGTCCATGACACAAACAGTAGCATTAAGTCACATGTTAGGGTCATTTTATGTTATTATGATTTTATTTTATTACCCTTAACTACCCGATTCCTAATTAATCACGATAATTAAAGATAATTACCTGTGTTACTATTAATAATGTCCAAAAACAAAAGTGACTTAATTAAATATTTTGGACCTTCTGATTCCAAATATGGAATCCATTTTACCAATTTCCAAACATAGAAATTGTAGTTATTAATTTAAAATAATTCTCATTTTTAAAACCAAAGACGAGTTTTTAGGATGTAAAATCTATCAAAAGATTGATTTGTTTTTACCTCCAATTTAAAAGTTAAATTAAATACAAAGACCAAAATTGTATTAATTTATAAAAACATAATTAAATTAAACCTTATGACCAATTAAAATAAAAATCTAACTATATAAATAAATCAGATGAAAAGGCAGTTTTGTATTAAAATGTAGTATTTTTCACTATTCATTAAAAATGAACATTTGTCAGAAAAATACCAAAAATTCACCATAAGATTTATTTGATATTTAAAATTCAAAAATAATATCAATTTTACCAAATTAATAACATATATGTCGCATTAATTAATTTTATAATCAATTCCCGCTGTCAAAACAAATAGCTTGTTTTTAAGAAACAACATCTATCAAAACATTGACACTTGTTAATGTCCATTTTCAATGTTAAATTAATTATAATGACCACCATTGGATGAAATGGTAAAAATATATTATAATTAAACTTTAAAACCAATTAAAAATATAATCTAACAATAGAAATAAATTATATGAAAAAGTAGTTTTGAAGTAAAATGCAGTATTTTTCATTTTTCATTAAAAAATGAACATTGTCAGAAAAATACCAAAAATTTATCCTAAGTAAATTTCAATGTCCCAATTCAAAAGAAGGATTTTATTTTGACAAATATAACATATAATAGTGAGAACAAGTATATTTAAAAAGGGTTCGCCATCAAAAGTGGGTAAAAAAATCTTTTAAAATTATTAGAGTATTTATTCTTAAAATTGGATCCTTTTGAATTTTAAGCCTCTAAACTTTATTGGATAAATGTAAACATATTTAACAAACATATGTAATAATTTTTTAGTTAGTTCGGTTCATTCCCTCTATTACCTCAACTAGGCGTTAACTATTATTTAAAATAGTATTATTATAATATTTGTGTGCAACATAAGTTTTCAAAGAAACTCGTTGTTGCGTATTTGGTACGCCATCGAGCATATAATTACCTTTAAAGTAATATTAACATTTTATTCACAAATATTTATAAATATTAGAATTTCATATTCTTTATTTACTCGGGATGTTACAAATGTATAAAATATACAATATTTGATTTATTTGTTTTGGAATATGATGATATGTCATAATTAGCTTGCAGCGATTGGATATTGCATGTGGTTAGGAAAATTATATTGTATAATGGCCTCATGATTGATGGAAGTGGTCATGTATGAATGTGAAGTGGGATAGTCGATGCAAAGTGTCCCAGTTGATTAGAATCAAAATTCATGGCTGAATGGATTGGATTTCAAGTCATAACCCCTTTTTTATAGTGAATCACGGGGTCATGTTTTAGTTCATCATAAATTTGGTCTTATAGACATTTGAGATGGATATATTTTCAATCCATCCTTTGAAAATCCACCCAACCAATTTTTTATATTTTTACCGTGGATTATGAAAAATATAGGGAATTAAAAATTAAAAATTATTCAATTTCAGATTGAATTTCAAAAATAACATCACATGTTTCTCAACTGATATAAAAATTTACATCTTGAAATTTTATGATGTAATCACCCCAATAGAGATAGTTGTATAAAAATATTTTTGGAAAAATAATTAACTTGATTTAATGATTCTCCATTCTATACTAAATTTCACATTCTAAAACCATTAATTTCATGAACAAAATATGTTCAAATTTCTTATAAAATAATTCAATTTTCTCTATTCATATATAGATGAGATTAAAATTACTTCATCATAATAGATTTATAAAAGTGACATTGTGAATCTAAATGATCATATTTTATTGTAGATACCATAGTTGTAATGCCTTCATACTATCACTAAATCTATATATATAGATTTATTTTCTCTCAGATCAAATTCTTAGTCTATGACATGTATATATATTGTATAACCAATACTACGTATTTATTCATAATAAAAAACATTCTAACAAGAACAAACCTCGATTATACCTTTACTATCAATCATGAAATATGTTGATAGTTTGACAATGACTGTTGAAAATATAATGGATTCTTCCTAATTTTTATTCAAACATAAATTAGACAGCATCATACTTATATTCTGATTGAGTATTTAATTCTCTGATTCATGGACTCTATTACTCTATGAAATTCTATGAACTATAAAATATAACATTATCCTATGTTCTTGGAAAACATTCTTTATCATATCAAATGTGTATTCAAAAACCATTTTCAAATCATAGTGTAATTATTTTTATTCCTAATATAATTTTGAACCATGTTCAACCATTTAAAGATTAATTACAACACATTATACTTATACTTCATTTAATACACCCAAAAATATCAATATAAATCATTAAAAATTGTGAGAGACTAATTATTACATCAAAATAATTCATTTTTTGATTTCCCTCAAACATCGGTAGTGATGTAGTCAAGTGTGATATTCATGTGATTGGTTCTATTGATTAAACTAGCCCTATATTGAATACCAATCACATAATGATTTCAGAAGTCCATCTTACCTTTTTTGGAACCATTAAAAATACCATTCTCAGTATGTCTTGAAAAGCTTTCTCTCCATTATGTCAGAGTGTTATTTTGGACAATATGTAAGTTTCTGTTTCAAATCCTTATGATATTTTGAATCTACTTATAATAGTATTATAATTTAGATAATATAAAACAACTCGATGTGTATATTTAATCATAAGGACTAAACCTTTTATCACATTAATGGTTCTATATCCTATGGTAAACATGAAATAAATAATATCATTGAGTCTTATTTATATTTGGCACTTCTCCATTTCTAAATCATACCTCAGAAATTTAATACAAAAAATGCAACATCATGTATCTTCACCATTATTGTTCCAATACCTCTCATATGATATTGATATTTATTTCCGATTATCACTACACCTTCTTCTGACCCAATGACTCATGAAAAACAATATCTATTCCTAAACATGTGGAAATAAAAATTGTAATCATTAATGAAATTTTTTTATGGTTATAAATCAAGGAAAAATTAAAAATTAAATCATCCACATCATTTTATTTATATTCCACAAATGTATTTAGATTTCCAATATTGGAAAAATCTTCTTTTGAGAGAACTTTTAGATGAATATGTATAGATTCATCATTTTTTTGTCTCCTATAGTAGCAATTCTATTTATGTTTACATGAAATTCCTTTTTGAAAATGACATATCTTAATATTAAAATATTTCCCCTAGTTTTTTTTCAATTCCAAAATTGTATACTCTCATTATTCTTGTTTTTCCTTTAACCTATACACATTCATAATAAATAAATAAATATATATTGATGAATTTTACCTTATCCCTACCATTCATCAGTTTAGTGGATAGATGATGATAACTATCGAATATATAGTTCAGTAACAAGTTGTTTTATCATTATTCAATATTTTGACATCTCATTTTTTAAATCAATGATAATTTTATTAGCACTTTCAATGTGCATAATTATGGATATATATTTCTGGTACATGAATTGTGACAAATGGTTTTTGGTATATAATTTTTTTATCGTGCTGGTTTACAGGATAACAAAACTTTTCAATAAAAATTTTATATAGGTATCATGTATCAAAATTTCTTTATAATCCTTTTCAAAAAAATATGAATTTTTCAACACACATGATGATTGAATATCTACTAATCCCCATCAGTTATATCACTTGGATTTTATTTTAATGTTATATGTAACTCTTGTAAAGTATGAAAATAATGACCTTCAAATTTCCAAATGAATATGTTATTTTTTCATTTGAATTTCTATAACTCGAATTTCTTATTAGATATCATAATTCAATGTATAAAAGTAATTTCATTATTTCTATGTAATTATAGAATGAACATCTATATAGGTACTATGATTCTTCCATCAATGTGATTCTCTATAAAATTATATCACAGTTCTCAAAAATTTATAGTACTGATGAATTAAGAATAGTAAAAATTTATAAGATCAACTATTTAATGACATCAATTGGTCATCAAATGAATACTATGTTTATATTCCAAAACGAAATATTTCTCCCCTTCAAAATATAAAGAACTTATTATATGGAATGAGCCTTAAACATTAAATAATCATTAGAGAAGACATTAATTTTAGTTTCGTCACATCGAGCATATTTTCATGTTCGTATCTTTAGATAATTAGGTCATAACTCCTGCATAAAAAATTAAATAATACATGTTGACACTTCTACTCACTATCCATTTTTTGAGAAAATAGAAAACTATTTAAAAAGATATATGGTATCATTTCATGTTTTAACAACATGAATTTTCCTTGATACCATCCTTGACCCTATTCTTATTTATTTCCTATAAAAATAAATTCAATCCCTTTGATGAGAATAAGAATATCGGTAAGGCTTACAAAAATATAGAAAATTTTTAGTCGTGGGAAAACATGAAAACCATGAATACAATCTCACATGTAATACTCTTCATATTTATTAAGTATTAAATATTATTCACTGAATATATTATCATTTCAAACTTATTTTGTAACCAAATAATTACCATAAATCCCATAGAAAAAAACATATGGAATATATGTATGTTGGGACATAAAAACACTTAAATTGAATAACCATACGGTCGACATACACACATATCAGTAAATGTAATTACCATACGGCCAAAATTTATAACAAATGAATTGGAGGTTGTAATGTAACCAATTGTCCCTGGTTTATCATGGAACCACAAGTAAATGGTTTATCACATAACTGCTCATCTTTGGTTTATCATGTAACCACATGTCAAATGGTCAAGTACCATTATATATTCATCACACAAAAAATACTTTCAATGTCAATATTTTCATCATAAATTAATATTTTCAATCATAAGAAATATTTTCAAGATATCAATAGTAAATACACTTTCAAAACCATTTTATGAACCAAAACACCCAAAATGGGAATAAGGGATTTATTTTCCATTTAAAAACAATATTTCTTATATAAGAAGTGAAATATAAAACAATAGTTACGGTGAAGGAAGATTTTTTGATTCCGCATACGTTAAAAACATTCATTTTTATCATTTAGTAAAATTATTCATTGAAAAAATATTTCCATTGATTGAAATTATTATTCAATGGTTTTTATTATATAATGTATAAAATAAGGTGATGTACAACATGAAAATATTCCTCAATGGAAGGATATTGAGATAAAGTCCCCTACCTTGAGTCTAACTCGTCATGTACAATTGTTATGTTCCGAAATAATAAACGTAGGTTATTTTTTCGATTTTTGAGAACCTTTTCATGTTTATTATTATTTTTATATCACATATTACAATGTTTTAAATATTACATAATTTTTAGGTTCATACTGGTCATTTTTTTGATATTCAGTACGTTAGAGGAAAATGAACATGATTGATATAATTTGTCCATGGGGTCAAAATTACATCATCACTAGAATATTATTAATGATTTAAGAATAATATATATCTATAATATTTTTATTTAAAATAACCATCATATTTGGGCATAATAAATGATGTAAACCATTCATGGATACGGTAGGCCGTACGTACCCATGAACGCTACTTTTATTTCATTAACATATTAAAAGAATAATAATCAAATGACATAAATTTAATTAATAATAAAATTAATATTTTTATGTCATGTATGTATCATTATTTTAATAAAACCATCCTTTATATGTTTCATAAATAGCATGAATGATTCATATCACTTTGATGAGGGAGTTGTCCCCACATCCCCAAATTTAATTATCACATTTAGACATCATGGAAATCATAAAAGAATGTTATAAATAATAATTATAGATGAAAATAGACAATATATATATATATATATTATATCATATATAAATAATGATCCATCATAATTTCTACCATGAGAGGTGGTAGGATAAAATTGAATAATCATCATTTTGGGAGGCAATAGTTCACCAAACTGAGAAACAATATGTTAATATTCATTGGATATGGGTGTGTGTAAGTGTAGTTATCATAACTATCATAACAACACAATAGTATGTTTAGGATATATTTTTTAATAAAGTAATAAAATTACAATAGGGAGTGTAAAATGGAAGTAATGGAATGGAACTCCAGTGAAGACGTTAACGCTAAATCGGGTAACATCTTTTTATTTGAGCCAAAATGATCTATTGAGTTTATTTATTCTCAATGTAAGTTTTCTAGGACGAAATGTGTGATGTTGGGATATTATTTTATTATATTTTGGACCATAAAAGGTTCATTAGATATGTGATTAATTGGGAAGAGGTTGTGTCCTTTTATAAGATGGAGGAGGGGCACTTTAGGAATGACTTGAAATATCATTTTATTATAAATTTATTTTAGGATAATTGTATATCCAAAGTATTATATATCAAGTATAATAATATTATGGGTCAATCTAATGTCAACTAATAGTGTTTATACAAGTTTAGGTCAATTATTTAACATTATATTTTGGGTTTAACCCATAGTTTAAAACATCAACTCTTACAATGTCTTCTAGTATTTACATAGTATATGGTTACTATAGTTACTATAAATGAAATATGATTGAAAATTTTATAATTAATGAATGTTTTAAAATAATACTTTTCATTTATAAGAATCATAGATTTTTAGGTATATTATTTCATTTAATAAAATTGTATTTGTTTCGAAAACTCATTTCGTTCAATTTTGGCACAATTTGGTAAATGATTATTATTAAAGTAACACCAATTTTATTACATTGAAACAAATTAATTAAATAAATTATACTATGAAATAATAATCTATTAAATTATTTTATAGCATCAAAATGTTCAAATTATATTTATTTTAATATTTATAATATCATTTATTTATGTCTTTCATTAATATGGTTATCACATCATTATAATTGTGTCAGAAATAAATTTATTTATTTACTGTCTAAAACTAATAAATAAAATATCATTATATATTAAATATTATTATATTTATAATCACTATTTATATTCAAATAAATCTACTATATATATATATATATAATTTTTTTTAAAATTACATGTAGGTGTTATATTTTTCATTACGTTAAATTATTTATTAAAACATGTCAATTTCTCACCAGGCGGTTCCCAAATGCCAAAGGATTAGCCTAAGGATCATCATGGTTGTAAATATATCATCTAATAAGATTAAGAAACCTTTTAGCGTAGATTTAAATTATTATAATATTATTTGTTTGGCCTTATTTAAATACATTACCATTTAACAATGGTAAATAATAATAATTACTGAAGTTACTATTCAGAAAAAAAATAAAATTTACCTATTTAAATAATTTTGAACTTTTGATTAAAAATATGGAATCCATTTTGAAAAATTCAAATCAAAAAAATAAAAATAAAAATAATTAAAATTAATTTTCATTCTTAAAATAAAAAAATGTGCATTTAAAGAATAAAAACTATCAAACAATTGACATCTTTTTATGTCAAATTTCAATGTGATATTACATACATTGAACAACATTGGACTAAAAAAATATTCCAATTACACATTAAAAATATTAGAAATGACTACATAATTATATAAATAATTTAGATGAAAATGTGGGTTTGAATTAATAAGATGTATTTTTTACTATTCAATAAAATATGAATTTCATCAGCAAAATTATGATTCTATAAATACATAGGGTGTTACAGCATTCAGCCAATATAATTTATTGGATAAAAGTAAAAAAAATAAAAAAAACATGTATAATAACATTTTATTTACGTCTATTAATTCCCTCCAATACAATGGCTAGGTTTTAACTACCATTTAGAATAATAATAATAATATTGTATTATTTTTCAGTATAACTCAAAGTTGTGTGAAAGATAATATTTTAAAGAAACCCATTGTTGAGTTTCAAGTACAATATGGGGAATGTTTTCTCCTTAATTTAAACTTAATATATTATTCATAAATTTTAATAAATATGAAAAATTATGATTCTATAAATACATAGGGTGTTACATCATTCAGCCAATTATAAATTGTGTCCTCACAATTACAAAATTGTGCTTTAAAATTTCTTTGAAAAACCCTCATCGAAAAGTGTCAATAAAAAACAACATTAAAAGAAATAAATTGAAGTAAAAAATGTCCCCCCAAATAACACATGCTATAATAACATGTAGGAAAACCTGGATATGGAAGAATAACTAACCATCTTGTTCTGATTGAGAGTGACATAAAATATGATCATGAGAACATTAAAAACCAAAAAACCCCAAGCATGTGATGGTTCAAATGGTCTTTAATTTCGCTATAGGAAATGAAAATGGAAAGTAGTTTATTTAATATCTATTTCATAATTTGGCGGAATTTAATTTTTTATTTGACTATGAACATAAGGAAACATACTTACATTCAAACTAGAGTTTCAACTTTTAATAAATATCAACAACAAATTCTAGTTTCCTCTAATCTATCATTATTCATGACGACTTAGTCACACTTGAAGCACTATAATCAACTTTATATAATCACAAAATCTATAAAAGATGAACTATATATTTCACATGTCTTTATACATTTTCCAAAACCAAAATTGTTATTAAAATAAAATACAATTCCAAAAAACGAAAATCCATTATAGAAAAAAATATTACTCGTAACCTCCAAAATTCAACAAACAATACCCAATTTTCATTAAATACCATTCAAAATAAATTCCTTACATTTCGTAAAAATATTGCAAATAACGATTGAAAACCAAAATTCATAAGTTTCTCATCACATTTCCTTCCATGGTAAATAATAGAATTTATCAAAAAATAAAATCGACTACTCTGAAATTATCATACTTAAATGTAGTTAACCTAATCACATGTTTCCCATGATATTATAATCATTCTTATAAATAACCCAAATCACCATATGTCCATAATAAAAAGAATTATTCTTACAAAATAATATTAAACCATTACTCCACAAATGAAATCACATACTATTCTATTTTCCGTAGGCATATAGTGATCCCAAAAGAGAGAACTTACTCTAAAATAACATTTATCTCTTAATAAAAAAATAATTTTCCTATGTTATGGATATCCATTTTATAACACATATGTTCCCAAAGTCATCTTATACGGGATCCATGAAACCATTTACCTAAAATGAATAAGTGATACTAACTAGGGACATTATGTAGTCCAATGGTAGACAATGAACACTTTTCAAACTTCTTTTGTGGGTTTGATTACCATGGCCACGCCGGACATGATGGGTTTTCACCCATCTTGTGGGTGATATTTTTTTATAAATTATTAAATAACCCTAAAATTGTTTAACCTCAATTGTTTTCTTGGACCTATAAATTTCATCCTGACTCATAATGACCTCAAAATTTTAATTCATGAAGTCTTATATATAGTAAATAAAATTATTTCACATGCATATAATAAAATAAAACAATTCCAATATAAATAACTTCGCATCATGATCATGGTGACCACCTAGATTCATATCCATATAGTTTATCTAGATAGAAGGTCAATTCATTGTAAAAATGATTTATAGATCCTTAAAAATCATTTCAATACTTTATCCAAATAAACCTTGTACAACATGGGTCATACGGGATTTCACATAACAATAACATTATAAAATATTAATATATGATATACAGTTTCAAATTTTTTTATAAAACCGGATTTTCAAAAAATAGTCAGACCATGTTGGATTTGAATCATTCAATAAATAGTAGTGTTAAAATAAAATAAGAATCTATGGAAGTAATATATTTTAAAATTAAATATCATTTTTTTGCAAAAGGGTATATTTCATTAGAACCAATTTCAACGTCATAATATGATTCAAAGACTTGTGATTAGGTAAAATATTCTAAAATTCCATGATAATATTTACCTTTCTTTAAATTAGGATAATATTGAGGAAATATGATTTGATTAAATACACACCATGATCCATGATGGTATTGTGGTATAGTGGAGTTGTTTGATATCTCAAAAAACAACTTTCATGTGAGTTTTATTATAGAAAATGTATCAATATCATTTGTGCAAGATTTGGCAAGAATTATTGTAAGAAAGTCATCAGTATGTGAAAAGAACGTTGTTTGAGGACCTTATCCTTCCATTTTTGAACGAAGTTACCTAATCTCAAAAAGTTTTAAAAAGTATTTAATAGAATTAATAGACATAGAGACTTCTCATGTGTTCATCCAAATCACCTAATTCATAAATTTTTCTAAACTTGCCTATGATACCAACAATAATTCCACAACCTTAAACATTATTTACTCCTGAGATAAGTCATTAATTTTCTTTTAATTCAGATCGAGGATATTTTCCGGTTTATTGTTTTAGATAATTAGGTCATATATCATAAAAAAAGTTAAATATTACAAGTATACAATTCAACTGTCTATCCATTTTTTCATAAAACAAATTACTCTTTAAAAAGAAACACGGTATCGTTTCATTTTTAAAATCACAACTTTTCCTTGATACCATCCATGACCCTATTATTCTTTATATAATATGAGAAAAAATTATAAATGTGGTATGGGAATCAAAATCCCATAAATGGATACACAAGGAAATAAAACTTTTTGTCTTGGGAAAACATGAAAACTATGAATATGTTACCATATGTAATACATTTTACATTTGAGAGGTACTATTTACACATCACTAAATATGAGATAATTTCTTACCATTTTTGTAACCAAAAGATTAAAAAAATCATATATAATGGAATATATGACATATCTATCTAACTTGGAATATAAACATACTTAAACGGAATAACTATATTGTGACCTTTAACACATATCACTAAATTGAATAGCCATATGGGCGACTTCCATACCCAATGAAATGGAGGTTATAATGTGGACACATATTCTTGGTTTATCACAGAACCACACTTCATTGAATTATAATGTTATAAATATTATATTATTATCATGTAACCACCCATAAAATGTCTATGTACCATTATATAATAATTACACATAAATGATTTAAAATATCAGCATTTCACTAATTGAATTTCATTTGAAATTAAAAGAAATAATATCAATATATTAGAATAATAAGTCATTTTTCAAACTCCTTTTCAATAAAAAAGCACCTATAATCAGAATAATGGATTTATTTTCCTTTAAAAACATTAAGTCTATAGAAGAAGTCCAATACCTATTAACGGTTATGACGACAGAGGAGTCATTGTCGCTGAATACATTAAAAACATTCCTTTTTTCTGTTTAGTAAAACACTTCATAGAATACATATTCCCTTTGAATGAAATTAAATGTCAAAGGGGTTTATTATAAAATGTATAAAACAAGGATATGTGTAATATATAAATATGAATCAATTAAAGGATATTGAAATAAAGTCCCTTTCCAGGAGTCTGAATCATTACGTAGAATCGTTATGTTTTATAATATTAAACATTGGTTAATTTATACTTGGTTGAGAACATTTTTTAATTTATTTTTTCATTTTATTTCATTTTAACCATGTTATAAAAATTACATACATTTTTAATTTAATACTGTTCATTTTGTGGAAAATCAATAATTGAGTGGAAAATGAACTTATTTGTTATATATTGTGCATGTAGAAAAATTTATCATCTACAGAATATTTTTCATGATTTAAACTTCATATATATAGTATACATATATTTATAATATCAATAATATTTGAAGATAATAAATGAAATGCACTATTCATTGAGATGGTAGGCTGTATGTACACATGAATGATACTTTCATTTCTTTTTCATATTAAATAAATAATCAAATGATATAATATAATATTAAATTTATAGTTTTATATTTATGACTTTTATTTCTCATTGTTTTGATAAATTCATCCTTTATACGTTCAATGTATAGAATGAATGAGTAATATCAGTTTGTGGGGGTGGTAGTCCACACTTTTTCAAATGTGTTTACTGTATTTACACAACATAGAAAGAATAAATGTATTTTTTAAATCAAAATTTCAGAAACATAGGGAAAATATAAATATAATATATGTCATATATAAATATAGATCTATCATAATTTCCACCATGAAAGGTGGAATGAGAAAATTGAATAATCATCGTTTCGTGAGGCAATAGTTCGCCGTACACAGAATGATTATGTTTGTATCCATTACATGGAGGTGTGTGTAATTTTAGTTTTAATCCTTCAAATAAGAACATTATATTATATTTTTGATACTTTTATTTATGTAATCAATGAATACGAAAATCATCGGGACTGGAGAAGGAAAATAAAGGATGTAAACCGGAGAGAAGACGTTACGTATAAACCGGTTAACAACTTTTAATTTGAGGAAAAAAATTTCCTGAATTTCATTATGCCAAATTTAAGAATTATATGAAGAAATAATGGATTTTGGGAGATTATTTTATATGAATTTGGACTATTTATGTGGATTTTGATGTGTGAGTAAGTGGGTAGTGGTGGATGCCTTCTATAAGAGGGAGGAAGATGACTTTGGGAATGTCTTGAAATATTATGTTATTATAAATTTATTTTAGAAATATTAAAGTTACAAAGTGATATATTTATATGATAATATGATCATGGATATATATCCTCTCTACCAATACGTTTTAGAAAATTTTAGTTCACATATTAATCCTTATCTTCTAGATTTAACCCCTATTTAAAACCAATAACACTTACCATGTCTTCTTGTATTTTTTTTAATATGTGGTTACAATAGTTACTATCAAATGCTAGTAGAACCACATGTGGATCGTAAAATAAATTTTAACATTATATAAGTCATTTTTCTACATCATCATTTATTAGGACAATTATATCATTTAATAAAATAGTATTTGTTTTAAGAAATCATTTATTTCAGTTTTGACATTATTTGTTTAATTGCTTTTCAATTATGACATAAAAACATGATTAATTCGAACTAGAAGAATATAATAAAATATAATATGTCATAATAATCCATAAAATTATTATATGGAATAAAAATATTCAAATTGTATTTATTTTAATATTTATAATATAATTTTTTGAATATTTCATTAATATGGTAATCAATACATTATCATTCGATCGTAAATAAATTTATTTATTTAACTTAATTAAATTATATATAGAAAACCATTGTGTAGGATATATTTTTCTTTTTATAATTACTATTTATTGTCAAATATATCAGTTATATAACTATATATTAATTTTTTTTAATAAAATGATATATGTTTATATTATATTTCTCTTTAATATAAATTAATTACTATAACATGTCATTATCACAAACAGGTTGCTCCAAAATAACAAAATTTCGGCCTAAGGATGCTCATTGTCGTAAATATCTCATCCAATATGATAAGAACATGGTTTACTATAGTTTTATATTATTATAATATTATTATTTAATGCTTATTTACCAAATTTACCCTTTATCAATGGTAAATAAAAAAATTGCTAAGGATACTATTCATAATGTCTGTATATAAAAGGCACCTATTTACACAATTTGTAACATATGATTCCAAATATGGAATCTATTTTTCCAAATTCAAAAAGAAATTAAATTCTTAATTTAAAATTAACTCATGATGTTAAAACCAGAAAACGCCTTTTTATGATGTAAAATCCATCAAAATATTGACTTGTGTTTATGTTTTATTTCAATATAAAACTACATTCAATAAACATTATTGTGTTAATTAATAAAAATAATCTGATTAAAAATTAAAACCAATTAAAATTGTAAAATAAAAATATAAAAAATCTAGATGAAAAGAAAATTTAGAATTAAAATGTTGTATTTTCATTATTCATTATTATAAGAATTTCATCAGAAAAATACCAAAATTTCAACCAAGTAAATTTTTGTGTTCCTATTATAAATAATAAGTTAATTTTTTCAAATATAACATATAAATTTGACAAAAAAATTATTTAAAAAGGGTTTTAAATCAAAGTGATGAAAAACGACCTTTTAAAAATATTTGAATATTTTATGCCTTAAATATGATTAAATCTCATTTTATACCTCTAAAATTTATATCATAAATGTTAAAAAAATTACCAAGAATACATATCATATTTTAGTTATTTATGTTCATTTTCTCCAATACAATGTCTAGGTGTTAAATACCATTTAAAATTATAATAATAATAATAGTTTTTTTCACTATATATCAAAGTTGTGTGTAGCATAAGATTTCAGAGAAACTCTGTGTTACCTATCAAGTAAGATATTAGAAAAACTGTCCTATTTACCATAAAATTAATATATTATTCATAAATATTAATATATATGAAAATTTATTATTTTATAAATATTTTAAATGTTACATATTTTATTTCCAAAAAATTATGATTTAAAAAACATTAATCAATGTTAGTACCCCACTCCTCTTCAAATTATTCCTCTCATTTTTAACATGCATCCCCCAAAAAATTCTCCACCCGCATTCTAATTTTTTCAAATTTATTGAATAATATTTCATTTCTGTTAACAACATGTATTTTTTTTCCAATGTGGATATATAAATAAATTCAATGATAATGGGGAGAGTGTAAAAACCATTAAACTACAGTGATGTCTTTTCACCGAAATGAAAAACTATTATTTATGAGTAATAAACTCAAGTGGTAATGGGATTAATTATGGATAACTGTGTATTCACTTGAAATATATTTTGAACCCATATAATTTTTTAGGGAAAAATTGTTTTAGATAGTCGAACATCATCCAATTATAGATGCTTGAATAAGGAATCCACATGGGGTAACCCAATTTCATTGTAATAATAAAAATGTTGTGATAATAGTTTGTTGTAAAGCGGTTATTTTTTCCCAATAATTATTTATGATGAAAACAAATTGGGAGATACATTTTACATGGTTTAATATGGAGTCCTAAATCCATTGGGGAAGGCATACATTTTTTATTTTTGAAAATTATAATACATAGATTATATATTTCTAATGTTTTTTTTCCACAAAGTTACACAATATTATAAAAAAGACATGAAGAATAAAAAATTATCTTTTTGTGGAAACATTTTCCATTTGGTGGAACTAAAACTAATAAAATATGTATATGTGTAACATCAAGTCTTGTATATATTGTTTTTAGCTGGTGGCAGCCCACTGTAGTCTTTTCCATTTTCTACTAACGACATCATGAATTCCCTAGTCAGTGATATTATATGTCAATAATTTATAGATCCTAAATGAAAAAAAAATCTAAAGAATTTTTTTTGTATATTTTTAATAAATCCATCAATATATATATTTAAATAATACAATATAATTTCTCAATGATTCAATATGTATTATAAATTACGAATCCGGATTCAACCTTTTAATTAATGATGTTGTTGAATAGACATAATGTTCATATGTACTTTTTATCAATATGCATAAAGTTAATGATCATAATGCTAATATGTGTTGAATAATAAAATCATGGATGGATTTTTTAGGAAATAATAACGTTGATGATAAGAAAGGTTTAATTTCCATGTGTGGTTAAAATATGTTTTATGCTATAAAAAATGAAAGGGGATTGAATAAATTTCATAGAACATATAGTGATTTGTTTGAAATTGTTTATATGAAAAATGTATATTATATGTTTCTTCTCACAGAAATTAAATTTTATAGATACATACTAGCATTCAATATAATAGAGATCCATTTTTATAGTAAATTATAAATATGTTAATTAATTCTTCCTAATTTATAGGAAGATTATATTATGATTTAAGGTTTATAAGAACATGACCAGATGAAGAAGCTACTTGATGGTTTAGGTGAATTTTTTTTCATAAAAATTAATGATACAAAAAATAAGTTTTTAAGTCCCCTATTTGAGTATTCTAGACTTTTAGTAAATGTATATTAAGACACTAGATGTATGGACATCAAAGAAGTTGTGTTGATTGATTGATGATTAATAAAAATAATCTATGCTATATTTCTATGCTTCATAAAAATTGTAATAATACCTATTTTTATGGAACATATAATGGTATTCCACTATAATTTTATGTGTTATATAAATCATTAATTCAGACAAAGAATATTTTCAAAACCATTATTTTGGAAATAGACTAATACATTCTGATGGATAATATTAATTCATTGATTTTGTGTCATGTGTAATCTGAAAATTTAACAAATTAAATGGTTCATATGAGCATGTATGAATTAAATATTATATTAAAGATATAAAATAATGTTTTAAATTAATGTAATATTTTGGATATCCAAATGTCATAAAAAAATCTAATCTAATATTTAGAAATGGATAGAATTTCACCGATATATTTTAGATTCATTAATTCAGAAGTGAAGAAATTTAAAAAACCCCCTACATAAATTTCACTAAGAAAATGAATATATAAATGTCTCAAGAGTAGTTTGATCTTCAAGATTAATATATTTAATATTTAAGTGTTATCACTATTTATAAGGCCCTGACATTAGGCATTACATAATATACATGTTTCCATAAATATTAAATTATTTCACATTGAGGATATTTTTATATTTATGGAGAAAGAAATTTTTTTCATAAATCATACAGATCATTTCACATTCAAAATAAGGGTATACTACAAAATTAGTTTCCATTTTTTCAATCAATGAAACCATTTAAAAAAACATGAATTCTTTTTCAAACCAGATGTTCATTACATTAAACATGCCATACATCATTATTTTACACATCCATACCATGTTAAACCCATTTTAAAACATTTTATTAGAATAAAAATATCATTAAGTGACATAAAAATAAAAAAGGAAGTTGTACATGAATGTTTATTTAACCCCATTTAAAAATATCCACAAAGTTATACTTTTCACCCATAATACATAATCTCTTTACCTTACCAAAAGAAATAATATGTTTCATGTAAAACTCAATATAAAACATAAAACAAAAAGGTAAATTTTGGAATCGATTCCATTTCAACCTTATAATATCTTTTAGGACTACATAGGGGTAACCTGCAATGTTACTTTTGGAAAACCCGTCATATAATATTCCCTCAATCTCTTAGGAGAAATCCTATCTATTAAATCCATTACATTACACAGTGCATAGAATTGATATTATAGGGTCTCTATTGCTATGTTTATCATTGAGCCACATGTACACATAAACAGTTCCCAACAATTATATCATACTTCTAACATATAATACAATAATAAAGGAAGAATATCATTTCCACATTGAAAAAACATTTCATTTTTACAACGAAGTGCACTCATAACTTTAATCACTATATTAGAAAATAAAATTTTAAACATGTAATGGAAATATCAAAACATTATTGTGACCTGAAATCTAGAAATTATGTTTAAAATTTTTATATATATATATATATATATATTTCCTTTTGGATTTTTTATAAATACTTCAAATCATAACATTAAAAGAGGGTTTTAATATAAATCCACATACATTGAGTTATAATCATCAGGCACACTATTTAAATTCTTGAATATTTAACTTATGATAATTATTAAATTTCTTGAGAACCATTGTAAAATTTCAAATTTATTTTCATATCACTTATTAAAATATTAAAACAATAAATAATATTTTAATTTCACATATAATTTTTGGTCGATATCTAGTATATGCGTTCAATATAAATTTTTATGATGAGTATATTCAATGTGGCCATAATTCCATCATCTCCAAAAAAATATTAATTACATAATAATATCAATTTACAATCAGTTATTATTTTAAATATATAAATTTATCTATTTTTATTAATAATCAACATCGTTATAATCATAGAGATGGTAAGTTGTATGTATGAATGAGCGATGTTTCCATTTTCATCAGACCCTTGTGGAAGGAATTTTATTATTGTCTTATCTTAAAATAAATATTTTAATATAATCAATATCATATTAATCATTTTAATATACTGATATATATCATCCTTGTGATGGGGTGATGAAAAAAGATCACATCACTTCAGGGTTGTGATAGTTCACATGCACGCACTAACAACATTATCATTTTTATATACATGTAATGGTAAGAAATTAATTATATGTTATTCTTTTATAATGATATGTATGCCTTCAATTTCTTGTATGAACATTACTTCCCTAATTATAAAAATAATTGCAAGATGATGATGGAAAACTAATTATATCGGTTCGTGGATGTGATAGTTCACAAATATTTAAAAATTATTAAATCATTTATCATTTGATGGAAGTGTTGATATATTTTGGTGATGATATTATATTGACAACATATCAGTATATTTAGGATATTTGATTTATTATTTCATCCTGGATGAAGGATATTTTGATATAAATGGAATTTCGAATCGAATAAAAATGTTTAATTGAAATCGATACCTTCCCCTCATGTGATCTCCTTTGATTAACACTATGACACGTTGAAATAGGGTGTTCTCGATAAAACAAATCACTAGACTATGTGGAGGGATTAATTGAATGTATTTTGTCAGAGCTTGGTATATTGAAAATTGTTTTGAAGTGTGTAGAAAATAGAATAATGGGTTACCTTTTATAGAAGAGGATATGGAAACTAATGGAATTATTAAATATAATATATTAATATAGATTTATTTTCTAGAAAAAATGATTCCTATGTGAATAATTTATAATATAATATGACTGTGGGTTGAAATAAAACTATCCAATGAAAACTATAATATGTTTTAATATTTTTTTGAGGTTATCGTATGAGTTATCGATACCATCATTGGACTTTAAGCTCAAGAATGATCATGAGATCAATGTATTAGACACCAAATTTTTGTTTTAATTGATGATATATTAAATTGATTTTTTGAGATGCATTTTTTATTTGAGGTATTTTTAACCCCTACTTTAAAAAGGATGCTTATTTGAAGAAATTATTTTCTATGTTTAATGATAAAATGTATGAAAAATTGTATGCACACTGAAAACACGTCACAACTGAAAAGACCATAGAGAATGAACCCATGACCAAATGGTGATAAGAGTTTCAAACACAACCACTTAGCAACAAGTTGTCCTGGTTAGCATGAGATTTTTTATGGTAAATATAATGTTAAAAAGAAAAGGAATTTTATTTGATAAATATTGGTTGATTTATCTTGCTATAATATAGGATCAAATATTTCTATTACTAGGATTTGAAAAATAGTTGGCAAATGTTGGAATACTAATAACGATAGTTAATTATTAAATCATTTAGGTCTATAATTGGGTATAAAATATAAAAAATATGTTTCTTGTGACGGTTTATTGATTTTGTAAATTATATTAACATGTCCAAACCATTTAGTTTTTTTGTATAAAGGATGATGGAATAGCATGAAAATCCAATTTATGGTTATTTATTAATTAAGTGTTTATTTTAGTTCTTGAAGATTTATTGATTCATCTTGAATACCAATTATTAGGAGAAAATATAAGGTTTATGTGGAAACTGAATATAGTTTTAAATTAATAACATCATCTAATGTTTTTTAATGGTATAGATTTTATAAAAAAAATTAACTATATGAAACAGATATTGAAACAGAATTTATATCTTAGTAAATTCAATTATAATAAATAAATGGTTATTTTGACCACTAAATATATTCAATGGCTGATAGAATTCCATTGATTATTTATATGTTTCTGATAAATGACCACAACCCCGCTCTGTAATTATTATTTCTACATATATATTGACATATATGTTCTCCCATGGTGGAATCCGAGTAATGTGTAACATCCAATGTATTTTATGTTTCCCACATTCCCATTTTATGTTTATTTAATGTTTTCCATATTTACTATGTGGGTATCAACAAAAAAATAATAGTAAAATTTATTCCGTTAATAAAAAAATAATTTATACAGTTAAAATAATTTTAACGGGTGTAAGATGTAACAACTATGAATAACCAACCCGGGTCGACCCCAAATAGGTCACCCAAGTTGGCTCAAGATGGGTATTGAGTGGCGTTCTTGATCCTCTTGGGATGGAAAATATTGTTTGTGCATCATCTGTGTAACTAATAGAGCAATTATTCCAAGTAAAAATAAATATAACATCATAAATAAATTGATATATCCAATAAATTAATAATATGACCAAATTGAGATAATTTTTAGAAAAGGATGAAAAAACTAAACACTAAAAATAAAATGAATTCTAAAATGAACCTGACCATTAAATAATATCAATGTGACCCCATGGGTTGATCTTCAATACCCAACACCAACCACCTCCCATGCTGATAGAAACCAAGATGGAATCTTTACACAAAAAAGAACAAGAATGTGAAATAAGAGAGAGTACTAAAACATTGGAGGCATTCATAAACAATTCTATTACCAATACATTTCCATTAAATAAAATAGTTATAAATTTATGGTTTTAAATAAATTATATTGAACGTATATTTTCCACAAATTTTAACTTTCGAACATCACGTGGTTCATTTATCATTTTCATTCAAACCAAAATATTTTATAAATAAAATAAAATTTTCATTATAAAAAATAATGATGTTATCTGTACCTCGGAGGGGATTTAAGAAGTGTAAAATATTTATAATATTTTTTTTCAAAAAACATTGAAACCATTTTTTTCAATTTTACATTGATGTTGTACTACCGATGGAAAAAAACAACAACTAACACAAAAAAATGAAAATGGAAAATACCACAAAATTGTAACTATCAAACAAATGTGTCAGAATCATCTTCCACAAATAACTATGTGACAAAGAGCAAGGCAGAACCTTGTACATTTGTGTATAATCAAGAAAATACTATACATATGACTCATCCGGTAGTAATTCCTCATTAATTAAATAATTCTTACTATAGGATCAGGTATTTCCCAACCTGGACTATCATTGGGGAACTATCCCAAAGTATAAAAAGGTATACACTAAGGGATACTTTCAAAAGAGGAATCCAATTCTAGAACAAAAACCATTCAATGAAATCATCTAGATATTCTATAATCCAATTTTGATACTAATCTGTTGTGAAAAAATCATACCAAACTTGTAAAAAACAAAATATACATTTATCACTCACACAAGCATCACACCCAAACATTTCCCTTAATATCATCAAGCATAAATCCCAAGAATGTCATCCTTGATAATAATGGAGACTAAAATAGGACCACCGGCAACATTTGACATAACTAAGGGATTAAGATTATCCAAAAAATGTACTTACAGGAATTTATTTTATCAATGTAAAAAATAATAATCAAGAAATATTTTTTGAAATCAACAATTTCCAAAAGAATATAATACATAATTTAAAAATCTAAAACCAATTTTATATCATTTTTGTAAACCGAAAAAATTATTTTGGAAACCAAATACCATTATAAATCCAAAACCATCCCATTTAAATTGAAAATCACTTAAAAAAACCAATTGGGAATTTTATGAAAAACAGGTTGTAAAAGACTAAACAAAACGATTTCATATACATAAAAGAAAAATGTAAATTACCCAACTTCACAATAAATGACTATTCTAAAAATAAAACATCAATAATTAACATCGAATGATGTTTAGAAAAAAAGAAACTAATGATTCTTAAAATAAATGGATAACATTAAAGGGTAACCTAACTGAATTTTCAAATGCTTCAATGACACCAACTCAAAATAACACAACAATGGTTCCCATAATATTTAAAAACAGTGAAAATACATAAAAAACCAAAACCCCCAATTTATAAATAAAAAATAGGAACCCTAGATAAACATGAAAAATGAATAAGAGGAACCCAAGAGAAAATGGAAGAATAATGATGTGGAATTATAGAGAATAATATTACCATGAGAAATATAGTGCAAACTTTTTGAACCACACATTTGGAGAAGATATGGGGGTTTAATAATATGGAAGGGGCTCCCATTAGGTCGCACATACTAGGAATTTTGGGAATTTAGTGTTTTCAGGATAAATTTTTGTGATGTTAGAGATGTGAATTTACAAATTTAATTACCTTCACAATATTCAGGGTTATCCATCATGGTATTCAAAATAGTATGAAAATTGTGAGTCCCTCATTGCCTAAGAGGAATTATCCCCATGGTTATTCTACATGGTTTCCCAAACTGTTTGACAGCTCTGTGGTCACCAATATCCAATATAGAATTTATATTCTACGTTTTCTTGGGCAAGGGAACCTATTTTCCGTTATCCAAGAACCATAAATTCTCCACCTGTTTTCAAGTCAAAAACAACTTTTTTTTCATCAAAAACAATTGTGGAAACTATGAAATAAATATAACACAAAAATTAAGCAATGGATTACCTAAAAATAGAATCATAGAGAACCTTAAATTCTATAATGAAACCAACTACAAATGATGAAGTTGAAAAAAAATTAATATAAAATTTTTGGGGTGACAATTATCTCAACAATGATATCATTATTTTCCAAAAATTCATTCCAAATATGTATTGAATTAGAATAATGGTTCACTATATTCAATTTTTGAGGCTATATTGGACACCCCCCACTATAAATCATGATCTTTGAAAATGAAAATGAGCCTATTAGATCGATTAAAAAGAAAGAACTTATATGATCATGTGGTTTAACTATTCAAATCAATTAACATCTCAACCATCTCTGAAAATAACATACACTAACTACCTTGAAAAAACACACGATCTAAGAAAGCTTCTACAAATATGATGAGATTCTCAAATCACTATATCTATAACATTTCATTAAAATAGTAACATTGGGTATTCTCCAAACCCCAACAATCAATATGATGGGAAGACTCAGAACCAACAACACCAAAAGAAACAACATGTTTCCAAGCCAATAATGAATAATTAACTAGTTTCTGAAAATGGATGTTGAAATATAATCCATACCTTTAGAAATAATCTATCACCAATCCAAATTTAGGAGACCGAAAAAAACCAATAGTGGTCCCCTTTCCCACTTACGTGTTTAGAAACATAGGAAAACCAACACGAATCATTTGTTAAAATCCATACCAGAACAAAATCACACCATAAGGGGCCCCTGTCGAAAAATATCTATACTAATCGGAATGTACCTCATTATTTATCATCCACATAAGATAAAACTATCCCGAAATGAGGAAACTCATAAAACTATACTGATTCACTAGGGATTAACTCATTAAGACATTTATGATCTTTTCAATTATGTGGAACTCGTAACGACAATTAACACTAGAAATAAAAAATTTAAATATCCCACACCCCAAATGGTAGAGCTAAGAGATAATATGATGTTCCCCACAAACCCAAATGATTTCCTAATTGTGAAAAAAGAACATTAATCTCAGATCAATGGTTATGGATGTAATTTACTAATGTATAGTCTAAAAAAATCCTAAAGATAATAGTCCTAAATTGGATCTCCCTCTTTCAATTACATGAGAGACCAAGCAGCACTCCAGGTAGAACCAAAAGAACATTATATAAAATGATACTCACATTCTTCAACATGGAACATCCACCGATATTAAAGTTCTCAAGATACACATTATTTTTCCCCATTCACCCAAATGGAAATCAAATTGAATAAGTAATGCATGAAAGACACCTCCATTTATAATGGAGAAATTTATAATATTTGAAACATAACATGCCTCCAATTGAATTGATCATCACAATTGATACAAAACATTCATAATTGATTAATTTAATTGAAAAAATTAAAAACAAAACAGAAACTAGAAGGAACAAACAAATACTAAGGAACTCTAAACATAACCAATTTCCAAACCATACTCCTACAAATTGTTGGGTAGTTGGTTAAAGTGGTGGATCAGGATTAATGATGCTTCCTAGAAACACCATGTAAGAACAATTTCATGTGACCTTTGGATACAGAGTCATGGTAGGTCCTCATAGAATAGATACATGCTAGAATCTTATGATCATTCATACCACATTTATGAAACACCATGATCTTGTAACTGAAGAACCTGAAAAAATATCTTTAGTAATTTAATTACCATACTAACAGTAATAACTATAGACAGACTACCCATACCCTTACAGGTATTCCCATCATTGCTTTCAGAGACTAGAGGATGGTTTCTTTCCTCAATAACTCCTGATAGCACCACTTCCACATAAAAAACATGCATCACCATACTAATAATAGATGTCATACCAAACATTGACACATTAGACTATAGATTTTGATGAATTTAATATCAAAAAATCAGTCCTTCAGTGAATCATTCAAATTACACATCGAATAATAAGGAACCATTCCCACAAAGCAATGACATAACTCTATCCACATTCCATCACACTGTAGAATATTGAAAATCTCCATTTCCATCTTAAACTTCACTACCATAGAAAATACATATATAAAATTGATTTCATGATGAAATCCCAAGTCAGATCATCTCAAATAATTTTCAACATGAAATACTTCCATTACATCCATGTTGGACCTCCATGAAAAATGGTGTAAAATATAACATTTAATGACTTAGGAAAATCATAGAAACTGATGTTTTATTCAATTTTTTCAATCCACACATCCTCTTCTATGGAACCATGTGACCATAAAAGATATTGTAATTAAAAATACAAAATAATAGAAAAAAGGACATGTGTTGATCAACTAAAGGTTATCCCAATGCTGAACCACCCATAAGAAGAACCTCAAATTTCCATCATGTCATTAGTTGGGCCACACACCAATAAAATGAAACAAATAACATAATAAAAACCTAACTCAACATCAAGAATTATAATACTCAAAACACCATGTAAAAGATATTCTCAAATCATATGAGAAGATGTAACAATAGAAAATTTTTTTCCTCTTAAATATAATGTTGAAAAACTAAAAGACATTATATGTTTCATGCCCAACAATGATATTCCCTAAATCCTCACATACATATATTCATATTCCATTTTGGGAACTTATCATCTCATTCCAATATGGTAACTCATACTCTTCCCCAAACATATAGATTCATGTGATAACTCATTATAATACCAAATGTAAGACAAAAAAATTGCACTTTATGATAAAAATTTTAAATTATGTTTCTTTATCACAGTCTACATCCCATTTTATCCAAATAAAATATTATAAATATCATTTTTATATTTTTCATTCAAAAATATATCAGAAAAAATAATTTTTCTTCTTCTAAAAATCATCCCATTACCAATTTAAATCAACCTTTATCACAATTCTAAAATAATCTTTTAATTTTTTTTAAAATAATGAAATTTAGAACACATCTTCAAAAGGAGGAACTAGTGTCGATGGGCGACATGTACATATGATTGGTGACCATATGCCAAACACACAACCCTTATGAAGATTATATGGACCAAGCCTTAAACCTTACTTAATCTTGAGTTATTACAAGATTACACATTGAGGATCTTTTCGGGTTTAGAGTTTTAGAGAATTAGATCATAAAACTTGCATTACATTCCACATATAGACAAAGTAGTTACATAAAGATAGTATTCTTATATCCCATCAATGGAAAGATATTTAAAATAAAACATGGATTCATTATTGACACTTCCTTGACACTATCATCATATCATGTAACTTTCCCTTGAAATGTGAAAGACATTTCAAAAAAACATATGATGAGCATAAAAAGCTCAGTAAGGGACATAAAAATATGGAAAAGAAACATGGGTACATATATACATTATAATGAAATCATAATTTACCCACAAAACATAGGCACTTTAACATACCTCATCA
Source organism: Viscum album (assembly GCA_963277665.1). Taxonomy (NCBI): domain Eukaryota; kingdom Viridiplantae; phylum Streptophyta; class Magnoliopsida; order Santalales; family Viscaceae; genus Viscum; species Viscum album. The sequence goes on along the minus strand of OY728161.1, from coordinate 571,113,212 downwards.
AATCATGAATAAATAATAGAAATCATAAGACATAAAGGTAACTTGAGGCATTCATAACATTCTTCCGTAGGGAGTAACCCTCTTAGTTATGTTTGGAATACCCATCACAGTGTATTCCCTAAATCTCTTCGGAGAAACCTTAACGTTTCACTCCTTCACGTTACCCAATGCACTGGAGAGATATATCGGGCTCACCCACCCTTTGTTTATCACGGAACCACCCATCTTCATAATAATGCCCAAGAACCTCAACATAATCATATCACATAAAACATGCATAAAGGAAACATAACATTTCCACCTTTCCATCACAAGATATCAATACAACACATTGATATAAAAACATTATGAAAACCATTTTCAATACCAAAATAAAAGAAAAGTAAAACATGGTATTTATTTTTCTTTTAAAAAAAATGTATGGCTTGTAGAGGAAGCCGAAACTCAAATAATGGTCACGGCGGCAGAGAAGTCGTTGTCGCCGCATACGTATGACAAAAACATTCCCTTTTGTCGTTTAGTAAATGCTTCGTATAAAAAAGATACCTTTTGAATAAACATAAAAGTCAAAAGGGTTTATACACCATATAAAAGAAGGTTGTGTATAAAACAAAATATGCCTCAATGAATGGAGATTGAGACGAAGTCCCATACAAAGACGGTATCCACGGTTTAAGGAAAAATCAATTACATAATTATGTGTGACAAACGAATACACCAAATATAAGCGGATATTAAGTGTAAAATAATCAAAGGTCATTCACACATATTCAAAGGATGACATATTCACTAACTACATGTTGAACCCAAAGAAATAAACATTGGGTTAAGAAGTTCCCTTGACAGCCTAACGGTGTCACATCAAAAAAACGGTATCTCATCACTTGGACATAAAATTTACATCAATAAGGATATATGAGAACATATACCAACATAACAATATGTAAATTAGAAGACCCAACAAAATAAGTCTTTTAAAAAGAGGAGGGAGAAAGGTTCCCTTACCGACATGGGTATCTTTCGAAACATATGCCCCGTGAAAGAAGGACAATACAACATTGATGTAAATACTCATAAATGAACTAATATTACACAATGAGTAAAATAATTGTCAGTACATACACCACTCAATGGAAATTGTGGCAAATGTAGCATAAATCTCACATGAATAAAAGTGAGATGAAAAATCCCTTAAGAATACTCGGCAGCCTAACAGCGCCACTTAAAACTTCCAAAAATGGATTGATGAGATAAAATAGGGTATCTCATCATATTAACATAAAACGTACAGTTGGAGTAATATAAAAGAACATCCCAATCATAATAAAGATGACCTTAAAAGGAATGACATAAAAGAGTGTACTTAAAAAGAAAGAGAGGGGTAGGATCCCTTACCTCAAGTCCAACTTGTCTTGTTCATTTCTTTATATTCCTGAATAATAAACTTTGGTCAATTTATAATTTCATAAGGACCTCATTTAAATATTATTATTCAGTTCATATCACATATTATTATGTTATAATAATTGTTTAATAATGTTAGTTCATATCAGACGTTTTTGCCGATGTTTATTACATGAGTAAAAAATGAACTTGTTTGAAAAATGATTGTCCATGTAGTTATAAGTAAATAATTTCCAGAATAGTATTAATGATTAAAATATCATATATATCCAGTAAATATTCATTTTATACTATTCCATATCATTTGGAGATAAAAAATTAAAAGCACCGTTCATGGAGACGGTAGGCCGTACGTACGCATGAACGCTAATTTCATTTTTTTATCATATTAATGGAATTAAAACAAAACGAGAGAGATATATATATGTTATAATTCCAGTATGATATCAATAATTTATATGTAATATATTACATATATATCCATTATATATATGTACTTATACTATTACATATCATTTTGAGATAAGAAATGAAATGTACCGTTCATGGAGACGGTAAGCCGTACGTACGCATGAACGCTACTTCCATTTCTATTTCATATTTAATGGAATTAAAACATAATGATACATAATAGTATTTTCATTCCAGTTTGGTATCATATATAATATCATTAAATATGTCCTTTATACGTACCACATATGGTATTAACGAATCAAATCACTTTGAGGGGGTGGTAGTCCACACTTCCTTAAATGAAGATATCGCGTTTACCCATAATGGAAACCATAAAGGCACGCCATAAATGAAAAATACAGAAGCTTAAGTAAAACATAAACATATTAGATATCATATATAAATATAGTGTCATATTAATGGCCACCTTTGAAGGTGTTAGAAGAATGTTGAACAATCATCGTTTCGGGAGGCAGAAATTCTCCATCCACGGAAACCGTATGTTCTTTAACCATTAGATGTAGGTGTGTGTAAGTGTAGCTCAAATCCTTCTTATAACAACATCCTATTATATTGAAGATACTGGATTTTTTACAAAAGAAAATAATAAAAAAGAGTTTAGGGGGTTGCAGAAGTAAAAAAAAACAAAAAGGACTCAAGTGAAGACATTACCTTAAAATCGGTTAACTTCCTTTGATTTGAGCTCAAAGGCTTCTTTGGAAAAGATTCTGCCCAAAGTGAGGCTTCAAGGAGTAATATAGGGAAGTGGAGAGACAAAATGGGTAGGGGTTTGCTGAGCCAAAGGCTTTGGGAGTGTGGGTAAGGAGGTAGAGGTGGGGGCCTTTTATAAGAGGAGAGGAGGGGAACTCTTGTAACGTTACAAAATGTTACTTTATTTTCAAAAGAGTTTCGGATTTTGAAGGTTCCAAATTGATTTATTTCTAGGATACGGTGATAATGGTTCTAAATCCACTTATCCAATAGGTTTTGGACATGTGTACGTCTTAGATATTACATTATCTTTCCATTTTATTTAAATCATTAAATAATGAGGTCATCGCTGCATCATCATGATGTCATAAATAAGTTTATTTATTTAATGTCTAAAAATTATAAAAAAAATAATATGATGTAGGAAATCTTTTTATATTTCTAATGAATATTTTAGTCAAAAATATGACTTGTATAACCCCATATAAAAATTGTTTTATTAAAACATCTCATGTTTGTGTCATTTTTACTTTAACATTAAATAAAAAGATATTTATGTCATTTCCCAACCAAAGTGGCACCATGGGGTCCCCAAGTTGACCCATGGATTTTCTTGGTCGGCCATGACACATCAAATGAGGTTAGGACATGTGTCTAGGTCATTTCATTTTATTAAAACATTATTCATACCATAAACTACACTAATTACCTCTAATCGCGATTAAAAACTTAATAAGTTACTATTCACAAAAATATTATTTTTATCCCATTGAACCACATTTTACTTCTTAATGACAACCACATATGTCAGATTTTTGAAATTCAAAACACAAAGATGGCAAAATTTCATTTAAACGGAAAAATCAGTTTTTATAAGTACCACTTAGTGGTTTCACTATTCATCGAAAATTGAAGTTTTTCAGAAAAATCCCAAAAATTCACCCTAAGATATATTTGATATTCTGAATTAAAAAATGAAGTCTATTTTACAAAATTCAAAACATATAAGTCAAATTAATTAATTTAATTATTAATTCCCACTGTCAGAGCTAATAGCGTGTTTTTATGAAACAATAAGTATCAAAAGATTGACACTAGTTTAAGTCTGATTTCAAAGTGAAATTAATTCCAACGACCACTATTGGATTTAATGGTAAAAATATATTCTAATTTCACTTTAAAACCAATTAAAAAGATAATCTAATCATATAAATAAATTAGATTAAAAAGAGGGTTTGAATTAAAATACAACATTTTACACTATTCATTAAATAATGAACTTTATCGGAAAGATACCAAAAATTTACACAAAGTAAATTTTGATGTCCCAATTCATAAGAAGAGTATTATTTTGTCCAATAGAATTTATAAGAGTGAAAAAAACTATATTTAATGACGGTTCTCCATCAAAAGGCGATAAGTGAACCTTTAGTGAAAACTAAGGCATTTACGCCTAAAATTGAATTCTTTTCGTATCTTAAGCCTTTATCTTTTATTGGATAAATTTAAAAACATTTAAAAACATATATAATCATATTTTAGTTATTTCTATCCATTCCCGCCAATACAACGGCTACATGTTAATTACCATTTAAAATAATATTATTTTATTATTAGAGTGCAACGTAAGATTCCCAAGAAACTTGTTGTTGCGTGTTGGGTACGCCATCGAGCATAACATCCACTTTAAAGTCATATTAATATTTTATTCACAAATATGAATAAATATGAAAATGTCATATTATTTATTTACCTGGGGTGTTATATCCTTCCCCCCTTTTTGGGAATTGCTTCCTCGCAATTTTTAAAATTGAGCTTGGAAACATCCTTGAAAGTCCCACATCGGAACAAGAGTCGATAAAACAATCACTTCAAAATAAAGAAATATAAGTACAGAGGTCACCCGAGTTCACCCATAATAGAATTCCATGTAGGAAAACATGGACATGGAAGAAAAATCAAAGGGTCATATTCTTGAGGGAGAGTGATAGTAAACATATCTAGGAGAAAGTTAACCATAAGAAAATCACAAACATGTGATGGGTTAAACGGTATTCGATTCCCGAGTAGGAAAAGTTAATAAACAACATTTTGTTTTAAGTTACTTATTATTTATGAATTTATTCATAAGGAAACATAATCACTTATCATGTTGACTTTCAAATTTTATTAGATTCCTTACACAAACTCATATTTTCTCCAAAATATGAGTATTTAGGAAGACTTGTTCATATTAAGAGTACTATAATCAACTTCTAGAGAATCACCTAATCCACCAAAGAGAAATATATACTTCCCATTTATTTAGGCTTATACAAAACCAAAACCAAAAAGGTTAGTACAAGATCAGATAATCCAGAAAAGGATAACCCTTTAAAAAGAAAATCTACGCTTAATCTCAAAAATTTGTCCAAAAAACCCAAAGTTCAACGAGGACCATCCGATAAACAATTTGTCCATAAAATTCTTCAAAGTAAACTAAACAATGATTGAAACCCAAATATTTGAAGGATTTAATCACATAGTCTTCCGAGGTACAAATTAACTTTTATCTCTAAATAACATCAGTTGCTCTTAAATTCTCATATTGAAAAGTAATTAACCTAATCACATATCCTCCATGATAGGTCAGTCATTTCCATAGATAACCCAAAATAAAGTTACTCTTGATTCCTAAAATCATGTAACTAAAACGAATCATTCAAACTAACCAGAGACTTCACATAGTCTAGTGGTAGGCGATAAATACAAGTTGCACTTTGGTTGTGGGTTCGATTCCCGCAGCTTTGTCCGATGCGACGGGTTGTCACACGGTCTGCGTGTTGTCCTTTTTCCAAAACTATATAACTCTTAAAAAATTCCCCAAAATGAGATAAAATATTCAAAAAAAAACATAACATACTTTAACCTCAAGTTTATCTCATTCCTTTCATTTTCCATCATATCATAGAGTAACCCATAATTAACTCAAAAGTAAGGATCATATGGACTCTAATGGTTACCTTTATAGTTATTACCTGAACTTCCACATCGATAGGTCATCTCGTACATGATGCATTACAAAACGTACCAAGGTTCAAGTGGTTGATCAAGACTCCTTGATAGTTGGTTTAGAACAACCACGAGTTTCCTCATTGAATCCTCCATTTTATCTAGTATCTTAATCAGAGAACCACCACAGTTTCCTTCAAACCTGTTGTCTCGTTGGTTCCTGCTAGATCCATCCATTCACTAAAAACAGAAATGTCAGTGTGAGCATATCAACAGAACCATCATGTACTAATGAGGAAGATATACTTACTCATTCACTTTATCTAAAAACTATGACTCTTTCTGAAATCCTAACCATTATGGTAATGTCACTTATGATTAAAGAATACCCTAACCTCTAAAGTTATCTAAACCGACCTTTGATACCAACTATAAGGCCCCAGCCTTAAACCTTACTTAATCTTGAGTTATTACAATATTACACATTGAGGATCTCTTCGGGTTTAGAGTTTTAGAGAATTAGATCATAAAACATGCATTACATTCCACATATAAACAAAGTGGTTACATAAAGATATTATTCTTCTTTCCCATCAATGGAAACATATTTAAAATAAAACATGGATTCTTTCTTAACACTTCCTTGACACTATCAGCATATCATGTACCTTTCCCTTGACCTGTGAAAAACATTTCAAAAAAACATGGGATGAGCATAAAAAGCTCAGTAAGGGATATAAAAATATGGAAAGGAAACATGGGTACATATATACATAAGAATGAAATCATAATTTACCCATAAAACATAGGCACTTTAACATACCTCATCAAATCATGAATAAATCATAGAAATCATAAGACATAAAGGTAACTTGAGGCATTCAAACCATTCTTACGTAGGGAGTAACCCTTTTGGTTACGTTTGGAATACCCATCACAGTATATTCCATAAATCTCTTCGCAGAAACCCTAACGTTTCACTCCTTCGCGTTACCCAATGCATTGGAGAGCTATATCGGGCTCACCCGCCCTTAGTTTATCACGGAACCAACCGTCTTCATAATAATTCCCAAGAACCTCAACATAATATTATCACATAAAACATGCATAAAGGAAACATAACATTTACATCTTTCAATCAAAAGATATCAATACAAAACATTGATATAAAAACATTATGAAAACCATTTTCAATACCAAAATAAAAGAAAAGTAAAACATGGAATTTATTTTTCTTTTAAAAAAAGGTATGGCTTGTAGAAGAAGCCGAAACTGAAATAATGGTCACGACGGTGGAGAAGTCGTTGTTGCCGCATACGTACGACAAAAACATTCCCTTTTGTAGTTTCGTAAATGCTTCGTATAAAAAATATTCCTTTTGAATAAATGTAAAAGTCAAAGGGGTTTATACACCATATAAAAGAACGTTTTGTATAAAACAAAATATGCCTCAATGAAAGGAGATTGAGACAAAGTCCCATACAGAGACGGTAACCTTGGTTTAAGGATAAATCAATTACATTATTATGTGTGACAAATGAATACACCAAATATAAGTGGATATTAAGTGTAAAATAATCAAAGGTCATTCAAACATATTCAAAGGATGACATATTCAATAACTACATGTTGAGCCCAAAGAAATCGACATTGGGTTAAGAAGTTCCCTTGACAGCCTAACAGCGTCACGTCAAAAAAAGGGTATCTCATCACTTGGACATAAAATTTACATCAATAAGGATATATGAGAACATATCCCAACATAACAATATGTATATTAAAATACCCAACAAAATAAGTCTTTTAAAAAGAGGTGGGTGAAAGGTTCCCTTACCGACATGGGTATCTTTTGAAACATACACCCCGTGAAAGAAGGACAATACAACATTGATGTAAATACTCATAAATGAAATAATATTACACAATGAGTAAAATAATGGTCAGTACATACACCACTGAAAGGAAATTGTGGCAAATGTAGCATAAATCTCACAGGAATAAAAGTGTGATGAAAAATCCCTTACGAAAACTCGACAACCTAACGGCGCCACTTAAAACTTCCAAAAATGGATTGATGAGATCAAATACGGTCTCTCATCATATGAACATAAAAATTAAAGTATGAGTAATATAAAAGAACATCCCAATCATAATAATGATGAGCTTAAAAGGAATGACATAAAAGAGTGTACTTAAAAAGAAAGAGGGGGTAGGATCTCTTACCTCAAGTCCAACTTGTCTTGTTCGTTTCTTTATATTCTGGAATAATAAACTTTGGTCAATTTATAATTTCCTAAGGAACTCCTTTAAAGATTATTATTCAGTTCATATCACATATTATAATGTTATAATAATTGTTTAATAATGTTAGTTCATATCCGACGTTTTTTCCGATGTTTGGTACATGAGTAAAAAATGAACTTGTTTGAAAAATGATTGTCCATGTAGTTATAAGTAAATAATTTCCAGAATAGTTTTAATGATTAAAATATCATATATATCCAGTAAATATACGTTTTATACTATTCCATATCATTTGGAGATAAAAAATGAAAAGCACCGTTCATGGAGATGGTAGGCCGTACGTACGAATGAACACTACTTTCATTTTTTTGTCATATTAATGAAATTAAAACAAAATTAGAGATATATATGTTATAATTCCAGAATGATATCCATAATTTAGATGTAATATATTACATATATATCCATTATATATATGTACTTATAATATTACATAACATTTTGAGATAAGAAATGAAATGTACCGTTCATGGAGACGGTAAGCCGTAGGTACGCATGAACGCTACTTCCATTTCTATTTCATATTTAATGGAATTAAAACATAATGGTACATAATATTATTTTCATTCCAGTATGGTATCATATATAATATCATTAAATATATCCTTTATATGTACCACATATGTTATTAACGAATCAAATCACTTTGAGGGGGCGGTAGTCCGCACTTCCTTACAAGAAGATATCGCGTTTACCCATAATGGAAACCATAAAGGTACGCCATAAATGAAAAATAAAGAAGCATAAGTAAAACATAAAAATATTAGATATCATATATAAATATAGTGTCATATTAATGGCCACCTTTGAATGTGTTAGAAGAATGTTGAACAATCATCATTTCGGGAGGCAGAAATCGCCATCCACGGAAACCGTATATTCTTTAACCATTAGACGTAGGTGTGTGTAAGTGTAGCTCTAATACTTATTATAACAACATCCTAGTATATTGAAGATACTGGATTTGTTACAAAAGGAAATAATAAAAAGAGTTTAGGGGGTTGGAAAAGTAAAATAAAACAAAAGGACTCAAGTGAAGACATTACCCTAAAATCGAGTAACTTCCATTGATTTGAGATCAAAGGCTTACTTGGAAAAGATTCTGCCCAAAGTGAGGCTTCAAGGAGTAATATAGGGAAGTTTAGAGACAAAATGGGCAGGGTTTGTCCAAGCCAAAGGCTTTGGGAGTGTGGGTAAGGAGGTAGAGGTGGGGGCCTTTTATAAGAGGAGAGGAGGGGCACTCTTGTAAAGTTACAAAATGTTACTTTATTTTCAGAAGAGTTTCGGATTTTAAAGGTCCCACATTGATGTATTTATAGGATAATGTGATAAGGGTTCTAAATACACTCATCCAATAGGTTTTGGACATGTTTAGGTCTTAGATATTACATTATCCTTCCATTTTATTTAAATCGTTAAATAATGAGGTCATCGCTGCATCACCATGATGTCATAAATAATTTTATTTTATTTAATGTCTAAAAATTATAAAAAAATATTATGATGTAGGAAATCTTTTTAGATTTCCAATGACTATTTCTAGTAAAAAATATGACTTGTATAACCCCATGTAAAAAATGTTTTAGTAAAACATCTCATGTTTGTGTCATTTTTACTTTAACATTAAATAAAAAGATATTTATGTCATTTCCCAACCAAAGTGGCACCATGGGGTCCCCAAGATGACCCATGGATTGTCTTGGTAGGCCATGACACATCCAATGAGGGTAGGACATGTGTCTTGGTCATTTAATTTTATTAAAACATTATTCTTACCAAAAACTACACTAATTACCTCTAATCGCGATTAAAAACATAATAAGTTACTATTCACCAAAAAATTATTTTTATCCCATTGAACCAAATTTTACTTCTTAATGGCAACAATGTATGTCGGATTTTTGAAATTCAAAACACAAAGATGGAAAAATTTCATTTGAACGGAAAAATCAGTTTTTATAAGTACCACTTAGTGGTTTCACTATTCATAAAAAATTGAAGTTTTTCCGAAAAATACCAAAAATTCACCCTAAGCTATATCTGATATTAAGAATTATAAAATGAAGTCTATTTTACAAAATTCAAAACATATAAGCCACTATAATTACTTTAATAATTAATTCCCACTGTCAGAGAAAATAGCGTGTTTTTATGAAACAATAAGTATCAAAAGATTGACACTAGTTTAAGTCTGATTTCAAAGTGAAATTAATTCCAACGACCACTATTGGATTTAATGGTAAATATATATTCTAATTTCACTTTAAAATCAATTCATAAGATAATCTAGTCATATAAATAAATTAGATTAAAAAGAGGTTTTGAATTAAAATACAACATTTTACACTATTCATTAAAAAATGAACTTTATCGGAAAGATACCAAAAATTTACACAAAGTAAATTTTGATGTCCCAATTCTTAAGAAGAGTTTTATTTGGTCCAATAGAATGTATAAGAGTGAACAAAAATATATTTAATGACGGTTCGCCATCAAAAGGCGATAAGTGAACCTTTAGTGAAAACTAGGGCATATACGCCTAAAATTGAATTCTTTTCATATCTTAAGCCTTTATCTTTTATTGGATAAATGTAAAAACATTTAAAAACATATATAATCATATTTTAGTTATTTCTATCCATTCCCGCCAATACAACGGCTACATGTTAATTACCATTTAAAATAATATTATTTTATTATTAGAGTGCAACGTAAGATTCCCAAGAAACTCGTTGTTGCGTGTTGGGTACGCCATCGAGCATAGCGTCCCCTTTAAAGTTATATTAATATTTTATTCACAAATATGGATAAATATGAAAATGTCATATTCTTTATTTACCTGGGGTGTTACAAAGAGTCTCTTAGTACAATGTCAGTAGAATCACATGAAATTCTTTTCCATGTGATCTATATGAAATAACTAGCCCCACGATTCTTTAGTTTCCCGAAAACATAAAAACATAAGAAACAATTATATTATACATTACTCACCCAAACTTGGCTACCATAGGGTTTTTATTGAAATTCCTGGACATAAAATCCATCATAAATTCACCCCATGGATGAATGATTATTACCACTTCAACCATGACATCCCAAATAATGAAGGGTTCTCGTAAAAAAGGGTCCAATAAAGAATATTTATTTGATACAATTTTATCCAGAATCAACCCATGTAGACCAAAATCTAGGCACCCAGGATGGCCTGAGAAATAGCATGATAGGAAATCAAATTCCACCCTTGCTATAAACTAGTATTAGGATCTCAATAGTGTAACAAATATAATTATTTCATCCAATATAATTGAACATAATTGCATAAATAAATGTAGTGACTCAAATTAGAAATTATATACCCAAAATGAACATCATTTTACAAAAAGATAAAAAAATACAACAACTATAAAATACAAGAAAACTATAAATATTAATCCAAAATTAACCAAATAATCAAAATGTCTCTATATGACCCTATGTGTCACTATATGAAACCCAACACCTACTTTCACCCATGGAAATTGAAAGTAAGATGGAAACTAACCCAAAATACGAAAACAAGAAATTACTATCGAAATGAGTTTTAAAAATCAATAGGCATTATAATAAAATTATTGTACCAATGTATTTTCTGTAAATATAAGATAAATATAGTTATGGTTTTATATACAATATAGTGAACATTATTTTCCATACATTTTCACATTAATTCAAACCACTGTTCATTCAACCTTTTCATTTAAAACCATATTTTATTCATGACGTAGGAATTAGTGTTATAAAGTAAGTGGTTTAAACTTATAATTAAAAAGGAATGAAATTTGTGTACAATATTTTTAAATCTATTTTCTATAAAAATATGAAACCATTTTATCTCTTTTTTTAGGTAGCCCCACTACAGTATTAATGATGAATAACTATACACAAGCAGGGAAAAATAAAAATACAACACATGAGTATCTGATAGAAAACAAATCTCAATAATCCTATGATGTTAAATATGTTCAATTAAGATCAGATAAACTAGAGTCATAGTAGATAATCTAGAACATATTATACATCAGACTTATCTCAAAGGAATTTTTTCCCAATGACATCATTTCACACACATGTTCTCTTTATTCCCTACCTAGACTATCCAAGGGGAACTATACCAATGCAGAAAAAGGACCATAGTAAGGGTTAATATCTAGATTGAAATACTAATCTAGAGTATAAATAATTCCATGAAAATAATCTAGCTATATTATTTTCCCATGTCGAGACTATAGTTGGGTGAGACAATAAAACCAAACAAGAAACCAACAAAATGTAAATATATCACCTACAAAAGCATCACACACATTCATAACCTCATGTCACCTCATGGATCAATCCCATTCATTTCAACTATTAATCACAATGGAATACACACCAAGGACCACCCACAAAAGTTAATTTATATAACGAAGGGATATTTTCCAAATTGAGTTTACCTGAGAGTATATTTAATCAATGTTTTATACGGGCATAATGAAACAATTTATGAAAGTAACCATTGTGTAAAATAATCCAGTACATCATTTTGAAAACCAATTACTCTTATAAATCACATTAAAATATCCAAAAAATATTTTTCGAATCCAAATACATTTATCAATCCAAAATCAAACATTTTAAAAAACAAATCAATTATAAAATCTAAATGTCTATATTATCAAACACATGGTGTGAAACACTAAATACAAACATTTCATATACTTGAAAACAAGAAGGAAATAACTTATTTTCATGATATGAAATTATTACACAAATTGAAAATCATTAATTAACATCTAATGAGTGGTTGAAAATCAATAAACCAATGATCCATATATCTAAAGGACATTTGAAAATGGAAACCTACCTCAAATCTGATGTGATCAAAAAATTCTAACTCAAAACAAATATTAAATGGATCTATGATGGAAGAACAACCAATAGAAAATAAAACCACATAAATAACCTAATAAAAACACATTTAAATTGAAACCATATATCTATGTGAACAAGGAATAATAGATACTCAAAATAACATCGAAGAATAATATAAATGGTAAAGATAAAAGAAGATTACCTGAGAAATTTATCCCCAAACATGATGACATCCTAAGATCAACTCCCATGGAAACGAGAGAAGGCTTAGAGAAAATGGGAGATGATCACTATCGTTTGACGAACTATTTTATGGGAGAAATGTGTGCTTTGTGGATAAAATATCAAGAGGATAAATAAGGAAATTTGAAATTTTAATGACATGGATAGGTCATAGAGTTATCCCTCACTATTTTAGAAACCATTTAACAGTTGTGAATCCATCACTATCCAAAAGGAATATGACACATGACTTTCCCACATGATTTAACATGAAGTTTGACAACCATGTGGTCATCACTGTCCAAACTTTCATTTTGGAATCACAATTTCTTGCCCAAGGGTTCACTATTTCCCCAAACCATATACCAACAGTGCACTACATTGCATAAAGATAAAAATGTAAAGACCCAGAAATTTCAAGGAATTTTTTTTTCTTAATTTTCATTGTAATTTTACAAGAACTCAGTTTCTGACGACACCTGATTCTGAGGCCCGGTGTGCCCGGAATCATTTTCCGAAGTTTGTCTCGGGTACGTTCAGTGAACGGACGAGCGGGTTTTTTTTATAACTTTTGAACCGGTGCTCAGAATCGAATTCTGAGGGCACCGATGGAATCACAGCACCGGTATTTGCTTAGAAACGCCTCTTCCGAAGTTGCGTTTTCTCGGGTGTGGTTTTAAATTTTCGGGCTTAATGTTATGAAATAAAATAATTGTACGACAAACTTTATTTTATTTCACCTAAGCCACATGGAAGCCACTTGAAGCCACTTAAAGCGGCTTAAGCTGAGTTGAGGCGGATAGAGTGCTATCCAAAAATATCCTACCCTCTTGGTAGGATATTTGTGAGGTGGGACCCGCACGAGCCCCACCGTTTCTTTTCCGTTAAGTAACGCACCCGCAAAAACCCGTCATTATGAAATTCAACTGATTCGTTTTCTTAAATTCTTAACGCACCAATTAATTGGGCTGTTTTCTTCGTTGAATTAAGTGGGCGGTTTATTCGTTGAAATTAATTATATGAATTAATTTCATTCGTTTCTTAACCTGTTTGTAATCCGTTGGCGTAATAATAAAATAAGACCAACGCACGACTTCTGGAGAAATGTTCGTTGGGAGGATTTGACAGAAACCAAGAATTCTTCATCCTCTTTCGCGAAGAACGCGAAGAATGCGAAGAATGCGAAGAACGCGAAGAACGCCGAACCCATGGAAATCGACGACGCGACGCCGTGTTCCGCGATGCTGACATTTCCTCTCCTGCGACGTTCTTCAGCGACATTCCTTAATCCGCAACAAAATCTTCGATCATCCGTTGAGGCGAGAGATTGCGGTTATTTAGTATTCTTTGTGGTTTAAAACAACAATATGGATTTAATTATTATTAATTAAATCTATATGTTCTTGAACCTCGGAGTTCGTCTACGCGCACCGTATTCCGCGACGACGCGACGCCCTTCCGCGACGACGCGACACCTTCCGGGACGCGACGATTGCCTCCTTCCGCGGCGATAAATTCCGCGAAGATCGCGCGTGCGACGACTTGATGAGGTAGGGATTTTATTTTGGAAATACCTTTTTATACCCCCATGATTGTTTCTTTTAAAACAAGAACCTGAATCAAGTGCAATTTTAAATTATTAAAAAATTGTTTTTGATACGTTTATTATGTGTTGTTTTACCCTCCCGATTGATACTGTCTAACGCGGAGGGTGCGGGCCAAACAAACACAGCCTGGCAACCCTCCGCCATTCTTAGTTGTTGTGAAGATTTGGCGGGCGACGAAAAAACATGCCGCAAAGGCAATTTGATGATCTCGCAGTAAAGAACGGATCCCGGGAGGAACAGCAGCGCATACGGGAAGGAAAACGGACCACCAGAGCAACTCCGGCGGCCCGCGGAAGCCACCGGCGGCGCGGGTCGTCGGTGCGGCGGCGCCAGCGGATCCGCTGCCACGCGGGTCCGGCGCACACGCGGGATGCGGCCTTTTCCGCGTCCGTTGACCAGGGTGCCCCCCCGCTGGGGCTGCAGTGCTGTCACGCGGGGGCATCGAACCCCCCGTGCTTCTCGGCCGCTCGACCGAGCCGAGCCGGACCGGCCGGCCGAGCTGGGATGCGCCCTGGCCTGGCCGGACCGGGTCCCGCCGGGTCAAACCGGGTCGGGTCGACCCGGTTCGGCCGACCCAGGGGGGTCGGGCCCGGTCGGCCCGGGCCCAGACCCCCCGTCTTCGGACCGTTTTCGGTCTTTTGCCCGTAAAATGAGTTACGGGCCTCCGAACAACGCGCCGTCAGTGGCAACACAATCCTTTGATCAAGACGGGCGTTTCGATATATCTCACTCAAGGTTTCGGAATACTTTGGGTTCGGCCGGATTGGTCCGTACATGAAAGCAACCGGGCCCTCAGAGTGGAAACCCTCAAATCTTGAGCTCCGGACGTCCGATTGACGTGCCGTCAACTTTGGTGGATTCTTCTAAGTGATACGGATCTTTCGGCATAATCCGCCCAAGGATTGGACATAGGTGGAGTACGGTCGGGTTGGTTTTCCTTAAAAACCAACCGGGCCCCTGAGACGAAAAAGCCAATAACCTTCAGACCGGGCATCCGATTGACGCGCCGTCTGCGACGTTGAGTTCTTTTTGATGATACGGAACTTTTGGATACATCAACTCTGGAAATTGAGTCAGTTCATGTATCAGACTCTCGTCTCGTAGATCGGACCCTCCCGAACGAGCTTGCTGTATACGGAAACCTTAGAGCTGGCTGCTACTGCTGCTGTGACGACGATGACTGTACAGAGATCCTCAGTGGATTCGACTGCGACAATGATGAAAACCGTATGGGAATCCTCCATGTTTTTTGCAGTGACCAATATAGTACATCTTGGGATACATCAACTCCAGACTACATGTCAGTTGAAGCATCGACCTCTTGGCTCGTGGAGTGGACCCTCCTGAAATGAGCATGCTGTGTGCGGAAACCCTAGAGCCGGTTGAGACTTGACGACTGCTGATCGAACGACTCAGTGTGTTACGGATAGCCCGACGGGGGAGCGCTTGGTTGTAGCAGCACAGGGGAGCACTTGGTTGTAGCGACAGAACCACGACAGAGGTGCGCTTGGTTGTAGCAGCACAGGGGAGCGCTTGGTTGTAGCAGCAGACCCATGACATAGGTGCGCTTGGTTGTAGCAATACAGGGGAGCTCTTGGTTGTAGCGGCATACCCACGACAGAGGTGCGTTTGGTTGTAGCAGCACATGGGAGCACTTTGTTGTAGCGGAAGACCCACGACAGAGGTGCGCTTGGTTGTAGCGGCACAGGGGAGCAATTGGTTGTAGCGGCAGACTCACAACGGAGGTGCGCTTGGTTGTAGCAGCACGAGGGAGCGCTTGGTGGTAGCAGCAGGCCCACAGTACCTGATAGGTGGAGAACTACAGTTGTCCAAGGTAATAGGGAAGCACTTGGTTGTAGCAGCATAACCACTACACTTGATGGAGAAGGAGTTTCCCAATAGCTTTGGGTTCAACTTCTTGATCGAACCTGTGTGAGCTGAATCCTGTTTTCATTCCTGTGTGGATTGTGTTGTGTTATCCTGTGTGGATTACGTTTTTCTTTCTTGTGTGGAATACGTATACTTTCCTGTGTGGACTGAGTTGTACTTGGGCTTGGAGGTTGGAGCATATTGGAATTGTTGACTTAGGTATATGTATGGGAATATACCTAAGCAGTGTCGGTTGTTACTTCGTGATTGTGTCTTTCCTTTGTGGTTTATCCTTTGTGGATTTAGGCAGACCCTCGGGGGTCTCGGGGTCCCTACTGAGTAGCTTATACACACCCCTGCATGGGCTAAACCCACACTACGTTGTGTTGGTTGCAGACGACGGATAGCGTTGATCGTGGTTGAGGCTTGCAGAGCAGGATGGTACCTGGAGGAGGACCACTGGGCGGGACGTACTTGGAGCAGACGGTGGGACCCGAGGAGCAGTGGAGCTATTTGTACCCACCCATCAGGTGGGACTTCCAGAGGATGGATCGACGCTGCGGCTTTTCTTTTCAGTTGCTATTTTTCCCTTTCAGTTTTAGTTTACAGTTGGGCTTGTATTTATGGCCCCTTTTACTTTCCACACTTGCAGTTGTACTCTGTTTTTACTTAGTGATTACATTTTTCCGCTTGCTTACTCTGAGGTGCTTATTTACTTTACAAAGGAAATGCCTTCCCTGTTTATCGAGATTTACGCCTTGGTGCTAGTCGCCAGCCCCTGGAATATGGAATGTGGGCTGGGGTAGTCACGAAACGGGCCCCGAGGACGGGTCATCACAAATTGGTATCATAGGTGGTCGGTTCTACCGCAGACTCTGATCTTTATTCTATGTGAAGCAATAGAGTTTAGCGTATTGGGTGTGGTTATTAGTCTAGGGAGTCCAGTGTTGGTGCGGCGGCCGACGTATCTGTACACCAGGACCCTGACTTCTGATTTCCGACTTAATGCACGAAAACATTGGTTGCATGTGTATTTCAAGTTTTCTTTGTGATTACTTTATTTCAACTCACCAGGTATACTGTTCTAACAGTGGCGCACCTGTTTCCTTTTCAGGATGGCCCTACGATGGCAGCCAGCTAGGGTTCTGAGCGATGTGCGTGGCGAGAGCCCACAGAGCGTCGAGGACTTGGTACAGGGCCCTTTGACAGCTGAGGCACCGACGGTACCAATACCCGCCGAGCCACCGATGCTACCAGCCCCAGCCGCTGACGATGCACGTCACCTTAGTGCACTGCATGAGTTCCAGTGCCAAGGACCGCCCAGGTTCCGTGGGGAGACGAACCCTCAGGCTGCCGAGGACTGGCTGGAGGTAGTTGTACGGGTTTTCAGATTAGTGAGCACACCAACAGACTTCATGGTGATCCTCGCAGCGAGCCTCCTGCACGCGGCAGCAGGCCGATGGTGGAGCTTGATGCTCTAGGTGCACGACAAGACATATCTCCTCTAGATGGACTTTGAGAGCATCTTTTGCTCCGAGTTCATCCCAGCCACCCTCCGAGCGGTGCACATCCAAGATCTACTACAGCTGTGGCAGGGCAGCATGACAGTGGCCCAGTACTCGGCGAGATTTACTGATCTATTGCGGTACTACACAGATATGGTACGGGACCCGTTCTTCTGGGCCCGGACCTTCGAGCAGGGACTGAGGCACGAGATCTGGGCTTCGATGATCTCCCTCAACATTTCGACTCAGGCAGGGGTGTTGGAGCGAGCCCTCTTAGTGGAGAGTTTCCTTGCTGAGCAGTCTCCAGCAGCAGGACCCACCACTTGCCGGCATGCGGCAGAGTCTTCTGCAGTGGGCAGTAGACAGATGACGCAGGGGTCCAAGAGGACTAGACCTATAGGTGGTCAACAGCATGACTCTGGATCGTTTGTGCGAGGCACTCGGGGTGGACAATGACTTTCCATGAGAGGGCAGTGTTACACCTGCGACGGTATTGGTCACATGGCTTGTGACTGTCCGACCCGCCATACGGATGACCAGTTGTTGGACGAAGGGCCCCCCAGGCAGAGGCAGAGGTTCGATCAGGGCAGTCCGCAAGGAGCAGGCGACCATGGCAGGGGAGCTGGCCGTGCAGCTGGAGGTGGACGACGCTTTGGGGTGTTGCCACCACCACCACTAGGAGGTCCACCCCGACCACAGGGGAGAGGAGGACATGGGAGAGCTCAGCTTCAGGCAGCTGAGGCCTACGATCATGGAGCTCCAGGAGAAGATGTATAGGAGAAGGACTAGCTCTAGACCTGGAGACTATTGTTCATGTTGCTTCTAGTTTTTTTGATGTATGTTTGTAGATGATTGTGTCTTTGAACTTGTGTTGTAGTAATAAAAGAAACCTTTTCTTGTGGCATTTACTTCCCTGTCCTCTCTTGTGTTGTTACTAAGAGGATCTGGTTTAGACTATTGACTCGACCCTCACTTGAGAGGTACCTACTAGAGGAGACCCAGTTACCACACACTGATGCCGACAGTGTCACTCAACCCTTGGAGGCGAGAGTAATGGTTGGATCTCTTTGTAGTAGCATCGAGGCCTTACGACGTCATCCTTGGTATGGGTTAGTATCATCCATGTCGGGATTGACTATATTAGGCAAATAACGTGGTTCATCCAGGGGATGAGACCGGATTTCTCTTATCGGTATGGATGAAATCATATCAGCTATTGTGGGACCAGAGGTGGTCTAGGCCACGATAGAGAAGGTCCAGGTCATCCAGGAGCGGATGAAGACAGCTCAGAGCTGACAGAAGTCTTTCGCTAACAGGAGGCGGAGGCCACTGGAGTTTGAGGATGGCGACCACGTCTTCATGCGGGTCTCACCTCGATGTGGATTAAGGGGATTTGGACAGGGTGGCAAGTTGTCTCCATGCTTC
The DNA here is from genome assembly GCA_963277665.1 of Viscum album. Classification (NCBI taxonomy): domain Eukaryota; kingdom Viridiplantae; phylum Streptophyta; class Magnoliopsida; order Santalales; family Viscaceae; genus Viscum; species Viscum album. The sequence continues at coordinate 571,093,831 of OY728161.1, read as the reverse complement.
ATCGGATCCTTCCAGGTCCTCAGTAGTATTAGCGAGCTGGCTTACCACCTAGCTCTACCGCCTTGGTATCCCTAGTTTGTGTTGAAGCTTTACGAGGACGTAAAGCCCTGTGGTGAGAGTAATGTAAAGACCCGGAAATTTCAAGGAAATTTTTTTTCTTAATTTTCCTTGGAATTTTACAAGAACGCAGTTTCTGACGGCACCTGATTCCGAGGCCCGGTGTTCCCGGAATCATTTTCCGAAGTTTGGCTCGGGTACGTTCAGTGAACGGACGATCAGGTTGTTTCTAACATTTGAACCGGTGCTCGGAATCGAATTTTGAGGGAACCGATGGAATCACAGCGCTAGTATTTTCTTAGAAACTCCTCTTCCGAAGTTGCATTTTCTTAGGTGTGGTTTTAAATTTTCGGGCTTAAAGTTAAGAAATAAAATAATTGTACGACAAACTTTATTTTATTTCACCTAAGCCACTTGGAAGCCACTTGAAGAAACTTAAAGCGGCTTAAGCTGAGTTGATGCAGATAGGGTGCTATCCAAAAATATTCTACCCTCTTGGTAGGATATTTGTGAGGTGGGACCCGCACGAGCCCCACCGTTTCTTTTCCGCTAAGTAATGCACCCACGAAAACCCGTCATTATGAAAGTCAACTGACGCGTTTTCTTAAATTCTTAACGCACCAATTAATTTGGCGGTTTTCTTCATTGAATTAAATGGGCGGTTTGTTCGTTAAAATTAATTCTATGAATTAATTTAATTCGTTTCTTAACCTGTTTGAAATCCGTTGGCTAATAATAAAATAAGACCAACGCACGACTTCTGGAGAAATGTTCGTTGGGAGGATTTGACAGAATCCAAGAATTCTTCATCCTCTTTCGCGAAGAACACGAAGAACGTGAAGAACTTCGGCCACGACGAATAACGCCAAACCCGTGGAAATCGACGACGTGATTCCGTGTGTCGCGACGCCGACGTTTCCTCTCCCGCGACGTTCTTCGGCGACGTTCCTTAATCCGCAACAAAATCTTCGATCATCCGTTGAGGTGAGAGATTGCGGTTCTTTAGTTTTCTTTGTGGTTTAAAACAAAAATATGGATTTAATTATTATTAATTAAATCTATATGTTCTTGAACCTCGGAGTTCGTCGACGCGCACCGTATTCCGCGATGACGCGACGCCCTTCCGTGAAGATGCGACACCTTCCGCGGCGCGACGATCGCCTCCTTCTACGGCGATCAATTCCGCGAAGATCGTGCGTGCGGCGACTTGATGAGGTCGGAATTTTATTTTGGAAATACCTTTTTATACCCCTGTGATTGTTTCTTTTAAAACAAGAACCTGAATCAAGTGTAATTTTAAATTATTAAAAAATTGTTTTTGATACGTTTATTATGTGTTGTTTTACCCTCCCGATTGATACCGTCTAACGCGGAGGGTGCGGGCCAAACAAACATGGCCCGAAAACCCTCCGTCGTTCTACGTTGTTGTGCGGATTTGGTGGGTGACAACAAAACATGCCGCAAAGGCAATTTGATGATCCCGTAGTAAAGAACGGATCCCGGGAGGAACAGCAGCGCAGACAGGAAGGAAAACGGACCACTGGAGCAACTCCGGTGGCCCGCGGAAGCCACCGGCGGCGCGGGTCTCCAGCGGGTGGCGGCGGTGGCACCAGCGGACCCGCGGCCGCGTGGGTCCGGTGCACATGCGGGACGCGGCCTTTGCCACGTCCGTTGACTAGGGCGGCCCCCTGCGGGGGCCGCGGTGCTATCACGCGGGGGCAGCGAGCCCCCCGCGCTGCTCGACCGCTCGGCCAAGCCGAGCCGGACCAGCAGGCCGAGCCGGTCCACACCCTGGCCTGGCCGAAACGGGTCCAGCCGGGGCGAACCGGGTCGGGTCGACCCGGTTTGGCCGACCCAGGGGGGGTCGGGTCGGGTCGGCCAGGGCCCAGACCCCCCGTCTTCGGACCGTTTTCGGTCTTTTTATCGTAACATGAGCTATGGGCCTCCGAGCGATGCACCGTTAGCGGAAACGCGGTCCTTGGATCGAGACGGTCGTTTTGGTATATAGCACTAAAGGTTTCGGAATACTTTGGGTTCAGCCAGGTTGGTTTGTACACGAAACCAACCGGGCCCTCGGAGCGGAAACACTCATATCTTGAGCTCCGGACGTCCGATTGACGTGTCGTCGAATTTGGTGGATTCATCTACATGAGACAGATCTTTTAGCATACTCCGCCCGAGGTTTGAACGTAGGTGGAGTACGGTCGGTTTGGTTTGCCTTAAAAACCAACCGGGCCCCTGGGATGAAAAAGCCAATAACTCTCAGACTGTGCGTCCGATTGATGCACCATCTGCAACGTTGAGTTCCTGTTGACGATACGGAACTTTTGGATGCATCAACTCTGGAATTTGAGTCAGTTGATGTATCAGCCTCTCAGCTCGTGGAGCGGACCCTCCCGAACGAGCTTTCTGTATGCAGAAACCTTAGAGCTACCTGCTACTGCTGCTGTGACGGCGATTACTATACAGAGATCCTCAGTGGATTCGACTGCGACGATGATGAAAACCGTACGGGAATCCTCCGTGTTTTCGGCAGTGACCACTACGGTACATCTTGGGATACATCAACTCCGGACTACATGTCAGTTGATGCATTGACCTCTTGGCTTGTGGAGTGGACCCTCCCGAAACGAGCATGCTGTGTGCGGAAACCCTAGAGCCGGTTGAGACTTGACGACTGCTGATCGAATGGCTCGGTGTGTTACACATAGCCCGACGGGGGAGTGCTTGGATGTAGTGGCACAGGGGAGCGCTTGGTTGTAGCGGCAGACCCACGACAGAGGTGCGCTTGGTTGTAGCAGCACAGAGGAGCGCTTGGTTATAGTGGAAGACCCACGACAGAGGTGCGCTTGGTTGTAGCAGCACAGGGGAGCGATTGGTTGTAGCGGCAGACCCACGACAGAGGTGCGCTTGGTGGTAGCGGCACAGGGGAGCGCTTGGTTGTAGCAGTAGACCCACGACGGAGGTGCGCTTCGTTGTAGCGGCACGGGGGAGCGCTTGGTGGTAGCAGCAGGCCCACAGTACCCGATAGGTGGAGAAATACAGTAGTCCAAGGTAAGAGGGAAGCGTTTTGTTGTAGTGGCATAACCACTGCACTTGATGGAGAAGGAGTTTCTCAATAGCTTTGGGTTCAAATTCATGATCGAACCTGTGTGAGCTGAATCCTATTTTCTTTCCTGTGTGGATTGTGTTGTGCTATCCTATGTGGATTACGTTTTTCTTTCCTGTGTGGAATACGTATACTTTCCTGTGTGGACTGAGTTGTACTTGGGCTCGGAGGTTGGAGCGTATTGGAATTGTTGACTTAGGTATATGTATGGGAATATACCTAAGCAGTGTCGGTTGTTACTTCGTGATTGTGTCTTTCCTTTGTGATTTATCCTTTTTGTATTTTGGGAGACCCTCGGGGGTCTCGGGGTCCCTACTGAGTAGCTTATACTCACCCCTGCACGGGCTATGCCCGCACTACGTTGTGTTGGTTTCAGACAACAGACAACGTTGATCGTGGTTGAGGCTTGCAGAGCAGGACAGTACCTGGAGGAGGACCACTGGGCAGGACGTACTTAGAGCAGACGGCGGGACCCGAGGAGCAGTGGAGCTATCTGTACCCAACCTTCAGGTGGGACTTCCAGAGGATGGCTCGACGGTGTGGCTTTTCTTTTCAGTTGTTGTTTTTCCCTTTCAGTTGTACTTTACAGTTGGGCTTGTATTTCCGGTCCCTTTTACATTCCGCACTTGTAGTTGTACTCTGTTTTTACTTAGTGATTACCTTTTTCCTCTTGCTTACTCTGAGGTGCTTGTTTACTTTACAAAGGAAATTCCTTCCCTGTTTATCGGGATTTACGCCTTGGTGCTAGTCGCCAGCCCCTGGCCTATGGAAGGCGGGCTTGGGGTAGTCACGACACGGGCCCCGAGGATGGGTCGTGAAAAAAAACATATATTTTTCATAAAAATAAATTTGGGGAAACTATAGAATAAACATGATACAATAATTTAAAAAATTTAATCCCTCAAAATAACATCCTTGAACACCCAAAACTCGAGATAGAATCCGATTACCAGTGGTGAACCAAAAATGAAATTAATATTTTGGGTGTCACAATAACCTGAAATTTTATGAAATATATTCATTCAAATGAATTTAAATATATTAATATATTGGGATAAATTTAATGTATTTTCTATCCAGAATCACAAGAAAAAACTATTATATTATGTCACATGAAACATCGAGTCTCTCTGTAGACTTTTGTTACACAAAAGTCCATGTCTCACCGAATAAAAATATATTATTAATATTATTTATTTAATATTAATTTTATAACATTGAAATTGGAAATGTGGAAGTAATAGGATTAAATAAATTTGAAAATCATATATTACACATTTTGATGAATTTAATTATTTTTTCTAATTAATTATAAATGAAGATAAATTCCAACAAAATATAATGGATATATCTTTATGAAAAAAATATTTTTACTAGAATGAAATTTTATGTTCATAAATTAAATTATTCAATAATTATCAAATATATTATTTAAATATAAATATTATATTTTTAATAATGTATTTAAATTCATCCAAATGTTAATAAATGTTTTAGATAATATAAAATCCAATTTTTTAAATAAAAATATGTATATTTTTAAGAGGAAATTTTATTACAATTTAATGGAGAAACAAAATTAAATGTAATTATTTGGTAAGTATAAATTTACGATATGAAAAAAGAAAATTACTTTTTAAAATTTGAATATATATATTTACATTGGGTTCTATTATGATATTTTTCATAAACCATTCATGTTTTCATGAACAGTGGACAACACATAATTTTAATTGAAAACAAATTTTTTATCTATAAAATTTATAGTTTTAAATTATATTTATAATATATATTTATGTCTATTTATATTTATTTTATATTATTTAATCCAATTTAGGAATTTCTAATCAATTTCATTATGTCTTTAGAAATAAAAATATAGCCTAATTTTGAAAATTTTCACAGTAAAAACTAGCTTTATCATCTTATCTACAAGATTAATTTTAAATTACATTCTACCAATTCGTTGATTTGATTTTTGGAAAATTGGATTAATATTTTGAATCATAATAATTTATAATGTCTAATGATCTCAAATATACATTTACCAAAAATATTAATTAATCTATTTAAAAATATTTTTATTGATTAAGTTGGATGTTTTGTAACATAGTGGTTATAATTTACTCTTAAGAGACTAAATGGCCAAGAGACATGTAAAAAACGCATTTTATGGAAATTATTCACACATATAAACTATTTTATGAATTTAGAAACATTATTGGACTCTGAATTTTCATGTTCAACCTCTTAATTGAGTTTACCATTTTACAATCCCAATAATGACACTCCACCTCAACTATAAAGGGCACCCACACACCCCCATTTCTTCAATACTATAAACACCATTAGATAATACCACAACTTCCCAAATAATATCACAAAATCCACAACCTCACCGTAGATTCATAATATTTGGAATAAATTAATCCATGGAAGCCCTTTGTTGGAAACGAAAAACAGTTGCCTACAAATTGGATAACAGTCTTCGATGTGAATTTATGTTTTATTTCAATCTCCACCCATTAAATTAATATTATTCCTTTATCAAAAAATAGCTTCTATATAATAAACATACTGATATGTTATATTTTTATGATTTAAATATAGACATATTCAAACATGAATCAAATGGTTAACAAAATTATCATTCGTGTATGATATAAGACTTCCTCATAAAACAATTCCACTAATTTATCCTTTATCACAATTTACAGTAGGGAATTATAATACAGTAAAATATTTTAAATGATATATAAGTCAATTAATTTGTCTCCAAACATATTTAATTTCTATATAAAAAATATATTAATGATTTCCATTTTTTGGAAATACCATATAGTTCCCTTTGGATGTCTGGACTACAAATCCCTGAAATTAGTTCGTTAAATTCAGACATTACATGTAATGTACAATGAATGGGTCTAATTAAAAATATGTCTAATACATAATATAATTTAGATATTACTTAAATAACATACTTTATTTAACAATAATTTATCATTTTCATTATTTCCCTTTCACACACTGAAAAAATTTATAACTTTTTTTGAGGATGTTTGGACAACCACATCGACGCGATGTAATTCATTTTCCCTCAGATGAATTATATATATTACAATAAATAAATTGATAAAATCTTATTTGTGAAAAAATTGTCCTTATGGAATGAGAAATGTTACTTTCATTTTAATATAATGATCATTGAAAAATGAGAATGTTAGTAATGCATACGTAAGACATATCATCTCCGTGACAATAAAATTGGATCAATTTTCGTAAAAATTCATTCAAAATTATTTTTAAATATATATTTGTTTTATAATAATGATAAATACATAATTTATATTTTTATTTATAAATATAAATAATTACCTCATCGACTGTTACTATCAAATCCCTCATATTTTAGATAAAATGATACATTTAAATTATACAAATTGTCGATCTTTTAAAGAATAGTTTCATGGAAAAAAGATAACTAAACATTAAAAAATATAAAAAATTATTCTAAGAGACATGAATGTTTTCATAAAAGATTCAACCTATGTACATAAATTTTATCTCAAATCCTAAAGACATTCATCAATGTAAAATGTGAGCATAAGGCCTAGTAATGGATAGAAAGGGAAACATTTTACCTAAGTTCATGATAAATATAAATAAGAACAAGAGTCATAATGAAAAGGAATTCATAAGAGGTATTTCATAATTATAGTAACATGAATAATAACATGGAAATGTATCTATAAAAATTTAATAGATACATGATTAGGCGTATCACCCAGATTTATCAATGTGGTGTTATTAAAATTATCATTGTTATTCATAAAGGTATCTTAAAAACATACATCTCTAAAGATTAAATTCATAAACCGATGAATTTTAGTGATACAATGGTGCACCCTTTATATGTCATTATTTTCAAGTGATCCTATTATATTATAATATATAATTTTATAAATAACACCAGGAGAGTAAATGAAAATGGATTTCATATCAAAATCATTTTGTTTCAAAAGTAAAATCAAACTTGATCATCATATAGTTATTATCCAAAAAAAAAATGGATTATGGGATTTATTTATTTCAATAATATATTAAAATAATTAATTTTTAAATATATTTTAATACAATTAGTTGTTAATGAGTTTAGGATGTTCATAAAAAAATAAGAATTTTTATGAGACGAAGAGAGAAAGTTTGAGAAGTAAAATCATCAGCCAAACAAGTTAAGATGTTTTTCTAAAAATTATAAAAACATAGGGAACATGATCTACCATTTAAAGAAAATAATTTAAATGTACATGAATGAATAAAAATAATCTAATATAGAGTAGTCATAACTTTAAAATTCATATACAAAAATATTCTTGAAAAAATGAGAAAATATTGATTTTTCCCTTACATTAAAGAGTTATTAATAAACAATGGGGATTGAGATCATTGGGGTTTGACAATAACATGGTAGGACTAAATGGGAGTTAAAAACTCATATATTTGTAGGGTATTTATTTATAATTAATTTAAATGGATGAATGGGTGGGTATTTATAGACAAAGTTAAGGATTTGATAATTAATTTGTAATCATAGGCCTAAGAAATATGTGATGTGGAAAATGAAAGATCGTCAACATTCAAATGGAATTTTCCCCTTGTAGTGGACACTTGTGTCTCATTTTATTTTATTTTAATCCAAAATAGTCATGAAAAATTTCATATTACTTATTCTGAAAAGAAAAATTAATGTTTACACAAAAATACTTTTTTTAATGTTAATGTTTCATTTTTAGACATTGGAAAGTAAACTTTATGTTTGGAAATTGAGTAAAATATATTAAATTATTTGATATTAATAAAGGAACATATATTTTGTGTTGGATTATGATTAATTATTTATTACATAATTATAAAATAATTATGATGTCATTAATCAAACTTAAAAAATTACACTATATTTTAACTATTCATGAAAAATGTATTATAAAACATTCTAATAAATTCTCCCTAATCTAATTTTGATATATATGTTTTAAAAAATAGAATTAATTTATTATAATAATAATCTAATTTTTTTTTATCTTTTAAATATAAAAATTTTTACTAACAAAAAATAATATCATATTTTAAATTCATAGTATAATTTACAGTACTTGAAAAACAATTATCATATATATTTAAATAATAATTTTTTATCATGTTATTTCATTAAGATAAGTATTATAAATAAAATATTTTTTATAATATTTATATGTTTTCTATAATGTATAGTTTATCTTCAAAAAATCAATATTATGATGTGTAGTTGTGATGCATTCATGGACCATATTATCTATCATCACATGAGTTCTAATTTCACCTAACATGAACTTTTCATGTAGGTGATTTTGTTCTAGTATAACATGATGACTCTCAACTTTGGCTTGGTCAATGGAGAACCCCAGTTATTATACATCCCTCCCAATATCCAAAAAATGGGATTCCTATGTAATGAGTCTAGAGGTTGAGTACATCTACTTTCCTTTAGGTATAAATTGTTATTTTTCATAGATACTTATAAATTATAATTTAAAACAATTATAACCTATAGTATTATTCCCATCGTTTTAATAACTAGTAGTTTTATGAATCTAAAATATTCATATTCACATTTCAATTTATAATAAATTTATTATTAATGATATATAGTGTTTTTATATACAAAATAAAAATTAAAACACATTTTATTAGAAAACAAATATCATTTAAAATTTCTAGTTCATTATAATAGTTGACCTATCAATGTTAGTTTTGAATCATAATGAGAGTATGGTTAAATTATAAGAAACAAAAATTATTTATGAATTAATAATATATAACGTATTTATATGTGAAATAAAATAAATAAGAAACATGGGCAAGGTTCTGAAGCAAGTACATAAGCATGAAAACCCGTACTCATGTTAATGGATTTTCAACTCAATTTTTACATCTGTGAGATAAATTGAAATACCATTGATAGATTATTTTTTCTCTATATATAATGAATGATTTGATATATTATATGATAAATTGTTTTTTCTTGATTGTGTTTCAATGTTTCATTTTATGATTATAACTTCTGTGGGTTTCAGATTTAGATGATTCTTAGTTTTAATATTTATATTATCAATTAACTTTTTGTTTTGAATTCTTAGTTATTATGAACCAAATTACATTTTTTACATTGTATCTATATAAATATGAATTAATATATCACATGTTTCATTTAATTCATGATATTCAATTATTCTATTTATCATATTTCATCACAGAACTCATGATTTAAATGGTATTCTTGTGTTAGGGGATTAGTTTAAAACATTTACTCTCATGAGTCATACGTCATAGTGACCACTAATTTCATTTCTTGTGATGTATCTATTATCCCTTTTGTTGTATTATATAATGAAATATTTTATATTCAGGATATCTAAATCTTTAATTTTATTGTTTTTATATTTGGGGTTTCTGATTATGTATCTGATACTATTGTTAAAGGGATTTCTAGTCTAACGTTTATTTCTATGAGACACAATCCATATTCAGTACTTATTTCCGTTGTGTTATGCATCTAATGAAAATGAATTTTTTGATTATTAATTTAATTAAATTATTGGGAATTTAGATATCCATTTTATTATATTTCTTTCATAGGTATATATTTTTTAGATTACCAATAATGAAATGGAATTTTGTCATATTTTTCATTTTTTGAGACATCCATTATGTTACACACCTATAATATTATACGAGATATATATACATATCCATGACATGAAATATCCTTAATATCATTAATCACATGATATTATTTGTTTACTTTATTTTTATTCATTCATTAGGATTTTGATACAAATATTTTAAGGTGGCATGTGACTCATTGGATTTTTTAAAGGTTATTTTCCTCATGAATGTTTTTAGAGATAATTTACCATTATTTACATATATCAACATCAACAACCCTTTTTATATCTATCATATACTTGGAATATTTTGTGCTGATTTTATGGTCATTCAAAAATTGAATGGATTAGGTTTGATTCAAATAGTTTTTCTATTAAACAATTTTTTTTCAGGGGTTAGTTTTGTACTAAAGTGATTTTTGTGAAACCTATTTTTTCCATGGTATTATATTGTCCTAAAGAGATTATTGTGAGACCCATTTATTATTATTAGGTTGATTATTTCATTAAGAGATATTTGTAAAAACCAATGTTTTACATTGTTTGAATAAGATCTAAAAATATTATTGTGAAATATTATTCATTACATTGGGATTATTATGTCATAATGATATTATTGTGAATCCCGTTTCTATTATTTGGGTTAACAAGTTTCATAGTAATTTCATTGGACACAATTTACGTTTAATGACATAATCAAGTTATTAAATGAATAAAATAAGTTTAATGATTACTGATGAATTCTCTATATATTCAGTTCTTGGAAAATATAAAATTGGGTGTGCCCATATAGAACAAACTGAACAAGTAATATCTTATACAATGGATGTGACAAAATAAGGCATTGATGAATTTGGTACTATGAAGATAGAAGTCAGAAACATTGGATATTCCATTTATATGGGTTCTGTAAGTGTTTTAAATGATTGTGTTCCAATATAATAACATTTTTTATATATTCATTCTATAGGTAGATAATGTTTATATTGATTGAGATTGATATCACATGGCTCATGATTATTGATTATGATGACTATTTCATTTTTCATTGTTTCATAAATTATCACCTAGGTCTTGATGGTTATGCATTCGTTTATGATTCAATCATTAACATTAATTATGTCATCATACCCTTATGTAATCTTGTGCTCATTTAAGGTATTTAATTATTAATTATTATGTTTAACCTTACTATGAATCTAAGTTGGAACGTCACTGATTTAATCAAGTTATGGACCATTTAATGTTTTACTCAAAAATATTCATGTGACCCTAGGCACATTCCTGGTCACCCTATTGTGTGTCTTGAGAATCTATTAAAATTAAATAAATAATTTCTTATGGTTTTTTTAAAATTTTACATCGCTCCCGATCATAGCCTTCGAGATAAAGTAAGTGGAAAGATTAAAATAAAATAAAAATAATATAAGGTAATTTAAATGAAATTAATGGAGGATAAAAATTATTAATAAAACAAAAATGGTTAGAGAAATATTAAATGTATCTATTATACTGTGAACATATTTTATTAAATTAATTTCATTTCTTCCTAGATTTATAAATTAATTATTTTAATTTATTTATTTTCCTTTTCTAATTAATTTCCTTTTTATTGTTTTTTATTTTCCTTTTCCCTTTATTTTTGTTTTTTCTCTTCCTCTCCCCCTCTCCTTGGTTTGTAATGCCCCTCCCTATAGTGTGGTGCACACAACCCACCACATTTTTCCAGGGATTGTTGCAACCATGTTTCTCTTCCGTTTTCATCATTTTATGGTACACTGTGAAGCTCTCTATAAGAATAAAATCATGTAACACTAATTTTTTGACCTCATTGTAAATCTATCATGCGATCTATTGTGGATGATTTTTACCTTAAATTATGGATTACTTAAAATGGTTTGTTTTCATCTAATTAAGTAAAAATTAATCATCTATACTAAAAGTAGGTTCATCTATTAATATGTGTTAGGGTGTCTACTCTCTTTCCCCTAGTTTCATTACATCATTCAAATCACATGTTATGCCATAAGTTGGTGCCTATAGATGATGGCAAATTTTTCCTGTTCTAAATAAAAAACTACATTGCTTAAAACATTCACCATTGTGTGAGATAATGTAATATATTTAAATTAATTCAACATTGTTGGATACCCCTATGGGAGTTTCGAAATTATTTTTCTATTTTACATTATCCAATAATTAATTTAATTAATTTGTTGCACAAGTAGTGCGATCCATTTTTGTGGAGATATAATTAAATAAATTTATTAGGATAATTGTGATCCATGAAACAAGGGTTTTGTTTGTCAATTTTTGCATACTGTTTTTCTTACTCGGCTAATGTTTATCCTATTGTTCTATTATAAAGATATATTTGTGTTTCTCAGTTTTTTATTAAACTGTTGTGTCTCTAACTGCTTCGCTTAAATGAAAATTTATATTTTAGATTTTAGTTACATCTACTAATTAGTTGAAAATATAAATGAAAGCATATGATGTCTTTTCTATGAAATATAAATAAATTCATGGAGGTGAGAGAACGTGGGTTCCGTATTAAGAACTCACACATTGGCTCTTTGTTCCTAACATGTTACCATTACGTGCTGAGGGGTGATGTCTAAGGCTTTTCCCGACGAGGTCTTACTTGAGATTTTGATATAATTATGGGTGATGTTGGTTCCCAAAGGGATCATCGAGCATATAAAGGTTTTCAAAGTGGCTACACCAAGCATCAGGTGATACTCGACACATTTTCTGCTATAACAGGATAAACACATAGTAAAACCATGCATTGAGTAATACATGGTATTTAGGAATATATACTTAGATTGGATCAGGGTTACTGGGTAATTTAAAGGATGTTCTATAGTGATACCTTCAGGATGGGATAAGGCTCTAAATATTCAACATAATAATAATAATAATAATAATAATAATAATAATAATAAAGCACGGTTGTTGTTTATTTTTTCAAAAATTTAATCCTTTTAGATTGTGATATGTTTTTGGTTTCTTTAATAACACCTTGTTGATAAATAAATTAGTCCATTGGATAAAGCACATTCTAGTGGGTATATTTCCCTTTGTTTTCCTTCTTCCTTCTAGACTGTATATATATATACATTCTATATAACACATATAGCTTATTCAAATTTCCAACTCAGGACAAAGCTGGTGATACGAGATGGGTGTTGTTGAGAATTTTAACTATTCTATTTTATTCTTATTATGATTATTTAATTTCTTTTATTTATCATATATTGTAACAATGCTTTTATTTACATCACGATACAGAAAGTCTTAGACATTGTGGGTTCCAGCCTACTATGATTATATCTCACTCCCGACATGAGAGTCATTTGGTAATTTATTAGATTTTATTATTGATGATATGGATAATGGGAAGAATACTAGTTTTGGTGTTTGAGTGTTTTTTTCTTCTTAGGATGGAGTTTGTGGGAAAGGGATTGAGCCTTTTCTTGAGTGGAATTTGTTTCTATGTGTCTTTTTCTATAGAGGTTTTATGGCATGGTCTTATTCATATTTTGAATAATTTTACTTGTTATAGACATCATAGAATAACATTATTTGTATATGGTTGTACTTATCATATTAAAAAAATAATATTTCTTTATTGGGGATTGTTTAATATTTTCATCTGTTGTTGTTTTCTCCCTTACAAGATTTACCTATTTATTATAAATTGTTGTTTACTTCCACTGTGTATTACATATTACCTATGAGGGTATAGTCCCTCCCAAAGACATGATAAAAATGACCTCACAAAAAATAGGATGCCTCTGGAATTCGTGGAGATACGCTTGAGGTTATGTGACCATCTGGGCTCAGGGTAACCTTCAGGTGGCTCAAGGGATTGAGATCTTACAAAGTGGTATCAGTGGGAGTATTTCTATTTGACATAATATTTTGGTTTGATAAGATTCCTGGATATAGGAATATAGAAAATACATGATGCATGGATTTAACTAACCCAGGTATAGAGGAAACCCAAATTCATAGTTTGGGAATGAAATTATTGATTATTCAAATTGTTTTATATACGATTTCTTTATTGGGTGACACATGCGATTTATGTTTTTATTGATATTGGTATTATTCATATAATATCTATTACCATTGCATGCCGATGATAAGAGGGAATATGAACTACATGTTTCATTTTAGAACCATAGGGATTAAAATTAAAATCATATTTCTATGTCATTCCTACTTTCTATGTGGATCTTATTATTTTCATGTGTGTTTTGTTTTGCCTAGTTGTAAAATTTTAATGTTCCTATTTGTTAAATATAATGTAGTGATATTTGTTAGATGATAATTTAACATTACCTAGGAAATGGGTGATAAACCTAATTAAGTGAACCTTCTCATCCTTCTCTAGACTAGGATCTTGTAGTGGGATATCTGTTTTGTAGTGCTCAGATGTAGGCTATGCACCTTACCTATTTTTTTCACTTCTACATATTTTCCTCATCTTCTAATAATTATATTTCAATTTTTTATATTTATATTACAGACCATTTCCATTGTGATATTTTTATGTCTATCCTAAAGAACGTTGTGATGATAATACTCAAGCATGACCTGTTTTACCACCTATGGTGCCTCATTTGGCACCACATCCTATTGATCTTCTGATAGGCCGTGATTCCCAATTTAGGTATGGTTTCATCAGGTTAATGCAGTCATCCCTGAACATTCCCTGCCAATCCCTCTACATGGAATTGCTTACTTTTTTACTTTATATAGTATCACCCTCCCACCTATTCATGGAGTGGATGACTTTAGGCTTTAGGGTTCTGGACAGAAGCAATGAATTCTATCATTTTTCATGTGAAGACTCATCCAGAGTATAGTGAAAAGGTTATATTTCACGTGATTCATGACTATACAATGCATTGCTTCGATGTATTTTCTTAGGCTGAGAAGACCAGTGACATGGTTTGGGATGACATCCAAGTTGGTTTCTACAATCACTTATTTCCCCATACTCTAAGAGGTGGACCTTCCAAGGAATTCATACATCTTCAGTAGGGATCTATGATAGTATTTGAGTATTCAACTTGTTTCACAGAGCTTTGGTGTTTTTCTCCATCTCTAACTAGTGATACACGGACTACATTGAGACACTTAGAGGACAGACTCGAATATTTAATCCACTCATTGGTGAATGGATTTCATTTCACAACATTCACAATGATAAAAAAACTAGGCCCTAATATCATAAAAAATGACAGGTATTGTAAACATGTGAGCCAAGGTGGTTCAATTCCAAGAGATGGAAATCGTCTTTCTTGAAAGAGAAAGCACTGTTTTGAATGTGCACATTTTTTAAATTCTAGCTCGACAAAAAGTTTGACTGTTTAGTCATGTGTCATTAATTTGATATATTTGGACATGATAAGCCTCACTCATCGAGAGACCCGATGGAATTACAAGGTTACAACAAGATGGTGCAGCTTTAGCATTTTTGTCATTCCTTCACTTGAACATCAAATGGTAGATGATAATAATAGAGACGTCTTAAGGTATTAGATCTATGAGTCCACAATATTATGGAATTTGATGTTACACTAGCTGATCTGGCCTAGGTAATGGTGGAGGATGTGGTTAAAGAAATCCATTTCCAGATTATTTGGGTTAGTATAGCATACCTACTCATTCTAATCAGGCAGTATCTCAAAGTCATAGTTCAATTCTCTTGTATTCAATGCAGTCAACACTAGAGGAATATATTTTGAGACCATTTATGATTATACATACTATTTTTGTACCCTATACCTTATTTTCCACCCTTTTTGATATCGATGAATTGCACACCTTTATATCTTCTACTATTGTTTAATTACTCGGTCTGATGATTTAATATCAATATGGTGTCAAGTCTCTCGACACTCCTCTAGGGTTTAGGATAGAGGGAATATTACCGTTCCAAGAGTTCCCCTTAAGATAGGTGTGTACCATTTAATTTGGAACATATATATCCTCTATATTTCTAGAATCGAATTTATTCTCGGTTTAAACTAGATTGTTCATTATTGTGGTCAAGTGAATGGATATCGACGTCAGGTTTCCATAACATCCCCTAAGGGTGACCCGTATCTACAAAAGTGATAATGGGATATGTAGGAAGATTGTGATGGACATAAATGTTCATGATAGGTCTAGGTAACAACTTATTTAGCTAGACTCTTCATGAGCGATAAAAGAATATAGCTTGCAGAATTCCCTTCCGATTTTGGATCATTTCAGGGATGACTTCCCTGATGATTACACATGATTAAATCTTGTGAGGTAATTTGAGGTCAACATTGATCTAGTTTAAGGATTGACACCATTGTTTATTCCTCCGTAAAGGATGGAACCTACAATGCCACATGAACTCAAAAATCATCTTGATTACCAAGAGGCTAAGGGTTTTATCAGACCTAGTACATCAATGTGGGTTTCACTGATTCTTTTTTTATAGAAGGTATAATATAACATCAAATTGTGCTTGAAAAATCATTAACTAAACTAAATAACTATAATTAATTAATATCCATTTCATCGAATAGACAATATATTTGACCATCTCTAGGGAGAAACTATTTTCTAAAAGTTTTATATTATGTCAAGATATCACCGGGTGCGTGTAAGACCATCTGACATACCACATATGACATTCCGAAGTAGGTATGGATTGCACAAGTATCGGGTTTTGCCATTTGGCCTCATGAATGTGCTAATAGTATTCACGGTTCAGATGCATCATGTTTTTCACCCATACATTGATTCCATTGTGGTGGTTTTGGTTGAATACATATAGGCGTACTGACACTCTAGAGATGACAAAGAAACCCATCTTGATATCATGTTAAGGACACTAAGAAAACACTAGTTGTATGAAATGATCAAAAAATTCCCCTTATAGATCGATAAAGATAACGTTATATGTAATATCATATCTGAGGACGGATAATCAGTTTACCTAGTAAAGGTGAGCACTGATGTTTCATGGGAGTATCCCAAGATTGTCTTCAACATCCACAATTTCATAGGGCCTGATTGCTATTTCAATAATTTCATCATGGATTTCCCCTCTTAGCAGTGCGTCTTATGTCCCTGACAATGATGGATGTGCATTTCATATGGTCTGAAGCATTTAAATGGTGTTTTTAAGAGTTTTAGGGGATACTTACCTCATCCCCAATCCCGATTCTTATTGAGCTAGGTAATAAGCTATATCATTTACAGTGGTAACTCATGAATCATATTGGTTCTATATTTCAGGTAGGACGATTGATTCATGGCTAATGGATCCTAGAAGCTATGAAATCATGACAGTAACTATCCTACACATGACCATGAGTTAGTATTTTTGGTCAATGCTCTAAATTATTGGATGAAATACATGTTGGGAGAATGGTTTATTGTTTACAGGGATAAAAAGCATGAAGTTTATATCCCCACAATGAGACATGAGTTTGGAGGTATGGTAAGTTGTTCTAATGCAGGAAGTAATTTGATTTTAAACTTCATTATACCCTTGGTAAAGGTAATGTCTTAACTGAATCATTTATCTGTAAGATTCTTTCACAAGCTGTCTAGGAAGCCAAAAGTGAGTTTCAGAATATGGCTTTGTTTTATGAGATGGATATAGAGGTTTCAGAATAGTCTAGACAACCAGTTCTTAAAGTTATCATAGTTAAGTCCTCTATACATTAGTGATATTTTATGCTATAGTTTTCTAATACATTGGGGCTCTTTTTGAGGGAAATAATCACAAGAGAGAAACCACCTCTTGGTTGGGTTGTTGTGGGTAGTTAAACTATGAATTATAGTGGTCTTGTATGTGTACTTTCTGATATAAGAGAAGTTCTAATGAGGGAATATCATGCCTCTTTCTAGGATGTTCATCCTTGGGTTATCGAGATGTACAAAGACATATGCCATCAGTATTTGTGTCCAGGTATAAAGAAGTAGATAATAGGTTTCATCACTCGGTTCTCCACCTATCAGTAGGTGAAGGTGTAGCACCAACAATGTGTTGTACCCCTATATAATATATCCATTCTTTAGTAGAAATGTAACGATATCAATATGTATTTTTTAAAGGCATTCCATTGCCTCCTCGAGGTATTGATGTAGTATGGGATATTGTCGATAGGTTGGCCAAATTCACAAATTTCCATCATATCTGGGAAAATATTCCATTGATGAGTTTAGAAGGATCTATATCAAGGAGATAATGAGACATCATAGGATACCACATTCAATTTTCGTGGATAGATATTCCCACATTACATCATAGTTTTGGAATGGGTTTCATAAGGCATTAGGTTAACAATACTCATGAGTAATGCATACCATCCTATGACCAATGGGAAGTACGAGTGGACCATAAGAGTGTTATAGGATATTCTATGAGCCTGTATTATTGATTTTTGAAGATTCTCTGAGAAACAAATTACTATTTTTGAGTTTAACTATAATAATATCTTCTAAGAAACAATTCAAATGGATCCAAATGAGGATATCTATGGTAGGCTGTGTCATTCACCTTTATGTTGGAATGATGCATGTGAGGTAGCATTGTTGTGTCCTCAGTTCTCCCAATCGAAATTTGTGCAAGTTCTGCTGATCTATGAGCATATGAATACCATTCAGTCCTGGTAGAAGTCTAATACTGATCATCATCATAGACCTATGCAGTTCTAGGTGGGACATCAATTTTTTCCTCTAGTTTCACCATGGTTGGGTCGTAGATAGATCAAGAGACTATGAAAGTTATCAGAAAGATATATCATACTATTTGAGATTGTACAGAGGGTTGACCTGATAGCCTATTGGTTGTTGTTACTTCATTGGTTCAATTCCATGAACAATTTTATCCATGTATCTCATTTTTGATAATATCATCAAGACTCATCACATTCATTTGATCTGGATGAAATTAAGGTTCATGGTAGATGCATCCTTTGATGAGCATTCAATCTATATCATCGACCATAGAATGAAGGTTCTCTTAGGCAGGTCAGTTCTTTTGGTCTAAGTGTTATGGAAATATTGATGCATTCTAGATGAGACCAAAGAATTGAATATTTATGACCTTGTGCAGTTTCATAAACATTTCTCAATCCACATTCCACTATCCTCAGAAGGGAAACTCAGGGATGAGTTGCCTTAATGAGGGGAGGTTTTAATTTACCAGTTTTAATCAAGGTATGAAGTGTTTAAATTTTTAGTCCAAATCATTAAAGTTGTTGAGGGAGCATTACCGTTCCCCCTATTTCATGTCCCATGCATCTATTAAAATTAACTAAATAATTTATCAAGAATTATTTAATGTTTTTACATCATGCCCTAGAATAATGTTCAGGATAAAAATACGTAAACCGGATAAACTAGAATAAAATTTTTTATAAGGAATTTAAAATAAATTAAGGGAGGATAAAATGAATAATAAAAAAATAACCATTGGAGAAATATTAAAAATTATTATAATGGGGTAAACCCATTTTAATAAATTAATTCCATTTCTTTCATCATTATTCATTTTTATTATATTATATTATTTATTTTAATTAGTTTAGTTACTTTATTTTTTTTTCTATATTCCATTTCATTCATTCTTGTTTCTCTCTTCATATACTCCCTCCATGATTTTTCACATCCCTCCCTCCTAGGTGGTGCGAACCACCAACCATATCCTTTTGGTGATCATTGTAGCCTTGTTTCTCCTCCAATTTCAATGTCTTCAGGTGCCCTGTGAATCTCTTGGTAAGGCTAACATCACACACCATTAATTGATTGATATTTTAATGAATCTATAATGAGTTCTATCGTCGAAGGTTTTTACCCTAAATTGGTTATAAATAAATTCACAAGCTTTCTTTTGTTTTATATTCAATCAATGATCACCGCTAAGCATATTAACTTCTATGAGTATTAAGTAGGACATTTACTCTCTTTCACCTTGTTTATTTTATACTATTGAATTTCATGTTGTTATCCTCATTGGTGCCTACTCATGATGTTAAATTTTATTTGTTCTAAATTAAATAATATTATTTTCATAACCATTGAACCCATATATGAGATAATCAAAACTATTTAAAATATTTAAACATAATGTGATACCACTTTAGATGTTCTAACATTCCTGACATATTCTCGATTATCCACGAATTATTTAAATTAATTAATTTCAAAAAAATAAATCACATTTTGTTGAGTTGTAATTAAAGAAATTATTTAGGGTAATTTTGAACCATGATTCATGGGTTTTGTTTGTTAATTTATTCCTAATTTTTTTCCACCTTTGTAATTATTATCTTATTGTGTCATTATAAAATAGAGATGTTCATTTTTATTTTATTGCTGATAAATTAGTTTTTCTATAAAATATTGGATAAAATGATCATTGTTTTGTGTCATTGAGTTACTTATTCTATTTATTTACAATTATAAATTCAAACCGTAGATATATGACATATGAAATATAATTAAATTCAGGGAGGTGAGGGAACATGGGATCTCTATTAAGGACTCAAGCTTGTAATCTATGTTTTTGACTGGTTACTATTACTCGCCAGGGGAGATGTCCTAGTCTATACCAGACGAGGGATTCACCGAACATTTAATATACTTATGTGTGATACCAGTTCCCGAAGGGATCATCACGGGATGACTCATTGGAATAATATATATCCCATGCCTTGGATGATACTCGACCCCTTCTTTGTGACAACGTGATGGAGACATGGTAAAACCATGCATCAAGTGATACTTGGACTTTATAAAAAATTCCTGGGATGATCTCTATTATAATGGATAATTTGAAGAATTTACCACAACAATACCTTCCAGACTGTCTTGGACTCCAAATATTCATATTAACTATTATAATTATAATAAAGCATGGATGGTGTTTATTTATACAGTCGTGATTTCTTTTTGATTGAGAGATTATTCTAGTTCCATGAGTAACACATTTTGATACAAAAAATAGAACCCAATCTAAAGAAAATTCCTGGGGGTATGTTTCATTTTGTCTGCCTTATGACTTTTAACTTTTATATATATTTATATATATGAATTATTCTTTTCATCAGTACATTGTTCAAATTTCCATCATAGACCATAGAAGATGATAAAAGATGGATACTGTTAAGAACTCGAAACATTTAATTTATATTTTATTATGTTTATTAAGTTTCCATAATTTAACATATATTTGAACACTACTTTTATTAACATTATAAAACAATAATGTTAAGACATCGTGACTGTTGGCCTATTGAGATTATATTTCACTCCCTTATCGAGTGTTTTCTGGTAATTTAGTGGACATTATACTTGAACATTGGGATATTGGGAAGCAAGATTCTTCTGGTGTTTGTGTGTTTATTTATTATTTGGATAGATATTGGGGGTAATGGACTGTGCCATTGATCAAGATGAAAATTTTGCTTTGTGTCATTTTATTTAGAGCTTTGATTGCATGATTGTCTTCCTTTTTCGAGCTTTTATTGCATGATTGTCTTCTTATATTTGTTATAAATTAATGTTTACTTCCAATATAAATTAACTATTACCTATATGGTCATTGTCTCCACCATAAATATGTTAAAAAGTCTCTCCCTTATAGTTGGTATCCTCTAGAATTTTGGGTGATGTGCTTGAGATTACGTGGCCATCCTGGCTCAGGAAAACCTTCTAGTGGCTCCCGAGATGGGGATATGCTATATATTCTCCCCATTCCTGTGATTCATTTTTACCATGATTTTGATGAATTATTTTTAATTATTTATATCTATAAAGGATTTATCAATTATTATATAGATGACCTAATGTGAAAGAAGAACATATGGGTATAACAGGAGATGATGGTCAACATTAAGAACTCAATTTTTATGAGTCCAAGATGATGTGATTTTATAAATATGAGTCATTCCATATTCTCTAAAACCCAAAAACAAATAGTTCCTCCAGAATTTATTTGATCCATGTTCTCATTATTATATTTCTTGGTTTTTATGGAATAATATTTGGTCAAAATTATAGGAATCATAGAAAAAATATAATGTAATGTATTTCATTACAAGATCTAGAAGTGCATATTCTGTGTTATTATATATATATATATATAAGTTGATTGGGTATTGAATTACATTCCAACATACCCACATAGCACACACATGAAGGAAGGTTGTTCCATTTCCACCCCAACAACTGATAGGCCACCCATCAAGAATTATTGATTAATTGCATGGGCCATTGGTCTAGTAGGAAGGTATCCAATAATATAGCTCAAAATCCAATTGTGTCTTATTTCATGAATAAACAATAGTTATGAGTTTTGTTAAAAGGAATGCAAGAAATTAATGATGTGATAAAAGATTCATTGAATTTTTAAATCTTTTAAATGTACTATATTTTTAAGTCAATGTGATCATATATTCTAAATATGATTTATTAATAATATTATGATCAATCAGACGGGGGAATAAAAAGATACATGCATGTCCAGTTGATTGTGTGTTGTATAGGATGGAGAATGAAACTCTATCAAAATGTTCTAAATGGTAGACATCGCAATGAATGAGGAATTAAAAATTATGCTCGCATTCATTATCTCATAATGACATCTAACAATATACAGAACCAATTTCTTAATATCATCCACATAAACGATTTAAGCATCTGATTTTAAATAAAGGTTTTGTAAAATGGATAAGACTACATGCTAATGAGTACATCTATGATAAAATCTAATGTCAACATATTGATTCACAATAGGGGTTGATATTAAATTAAAAAAATTCAATATTTTTCATGTAAGGATGGAAATATTAGTATGATAATATCTAATGATGGAATGAATCCTTATCAGAGTATCAACATCCAACATAGTTAATGGATTGTTTTTTTGGAATGTATATGTTGTATCCAAATATACATATTGATAAAAAATATGTTCTGATGATGATATTGATTATTGTACAAAAAAATCCATGAAAGGATATTAATGTCTATTTTTTACCATTGATTAATGGATTGAAAATCCATTAGGGAATAGGTCTAATTTTTTTAGAGATATAATAATGAATATTTTTCTTTTCATTCAACGATAATGTTTAGTATACACAACATTCCATTATATGAAATCTTATCTTGATACAATGTCAAGAGACATAAAATATGTCCTATTGGGAAGAAATAAATTTTTATTATCATTTTTAGAATGAAAAAAAGAAAATTATACATGGGGAATAAATTTTTATTAGAAACTGATCATATTTATCACATATTGAAAAAGAATTAAAATGTTTTTAGTAATATAATATCCTTTAATAAACATTTTCATATAATCAATATTTCAACATGGTGAAAATAATTTCATTATCATATAGAATGAAAAGAATTTTGGTAAATCAAATAATAATCTATATGAAAAATCATATCTTTTGAAGACTACCATATTTAATATTTTTAGAGATAAAACATAATAGTTTCATTATATATGTTGAGAAAGAACATGTGACTGATAAATTTGAACACTATTAGAAATTAAATGAATGGAGAAAAGAAATATTTTCTACTAGATTGGGCTTGATATCCATGTTAATACATGTCTTGGAAGCTCCCACAATGAATTAATATTTTATATATTTATTGTAACATCCCAAGATTCCACTGTTCTTTTCCCTTAGAATTATGCAATATCTTGCATTGCACGCAACTTTGAGATTCTAACATAATATGACCAATCAAAATAGCCGTTATGAATAATAATATTAATTTTTTTTAAATATTATAAATTTTATTTTTGAAAATGGACATCATTTTTGAATTCAGAATCTAAAAAATAGTTTACAGGGAATTTTTTGTATTTGTCTGGACACAATGATTTATTGATGAATAGTGAAAAACACTGCATTATTGGTTGAAACAAACATTTTATTTAAATAATTATTTATTTTATTTAAATTTATTTTAGGTCAAAATAGATACACAACAAATATATAAGTTCAATTTAATTCATTTGATTCACTTTATAATTTTTTTAGATAAATAAATAATTTATGGAGCTTTTTACCATCTTTTACCCACCTCTTAGGAGCATTTGAAAATTCGAATAAAACATAATTCTATCACATCTGTGAATTGAATTTCAAAAATCGGAGATAAACTATTGATATCAATAAGTATAATGTTGTTCAATAACATAAAAATAGTTTTTTTGTGAATATTAAATTTTAACTTTTATTTACCGTGGTGAAAAGTAAATAGGGAAATTAAAGGTAAAAAGTATATTTTTATTACCCTAACACAAGTCCTAATTCTATTTTATAAGTGTAATTAGACCAAAAACAACCATAGGAATAAAATATGATCCTTTAGGTCCACTTTGATTAGATTAGGACATTTATTATTATTAAATTTAAAGAAGAGTTAAATGTGTTAAACTCATGTTTTCATAACTAAATTTTTTTTCATATAGGTTTATACATAATATAAATTAAACTATAACTATTCATTAGATATCTTAAAAGGCTTTATACAAAATTTAATTTTATTTATAAAATTTAGATGTTTTATAATTAAATTAATTTATGACACAATGATGACGTAGTAATTACCTTATTAAAGAATAATTAAATAATTGATATTATAAATATCCAAACAAATATAACTTGAGACTTTTGATGAATTCCTCTAATTTTATAGGTTGAAATGAAATTTTTGGTTGGATTAAATGATTTTCTTGAATTAATAATGCATTTATGAATTTAACAACAATGAAATACCAAATAGTGTCAAAATTGAAATAAAGGAGTTTTTAAAACAAATAATATATTATTAATTGATATAATATTCCTAAAAATATAACGATTTTCCAAATGACTTAGATAAATTTATATATATTAATAATGAATCAATTTGTGTTATTTTGGCGTGTTATATTTTGTTTATTAACCATATAATATAAAAATACAAAGAGATATGGTAAATTTCAATCTATTTAACTAAGAGTTAAATCTAAAAGAAATGTAAAATATAATGACCTAAACCAGTATAAAACCTATTGGTTGGATGGATTCATACCCATTCCCAACTTATCCTAGAAATAAATTATTTTAGAGCCATTGGAAACTGAAAATTATTTTATTATAAATTAATATGTCAATCTTTTCGTAAGGTTCCCCTCACCACTCTTATAATAGGAAACTTCCCCTTCTCTCTAATTCACACCTCCAAAGCCTTTTGCTTGGACAAAACCTACTGAAGTATCATCCCAACTATCCTCAATTCATCTTAGAGTCCATAAATTGATCATAAAGACAACCTATGGAGCCCTTCTGATCAAATCAAAAGGAAGAACTCGAAGAAGAGGTAAATATTTCATCACATATTTCATGTTGTTTTCTACATCCACTACTTCTTTCATTATTGTTTCCATTATAATATAATAACACCAGAATCTTCTATATAATGTGATGTTATGTTAAATATGGTACAACCATATTTGTTATTCGATCCATCCTATAAATGTAAAAGTCACCATATGTGTGTACATTCATCTTACGAACTCCACTTCATGGTGTAGTTTGTCATTCAACACTTTACTATTTGGATGGGTATAATAATGAGTATAATTGATACAAATAATAAATATAAATTTTTTATTTATATTTATATATTATATATCATCCAATTACATACGATCTCACCATCAAAATAATGATATTGTCACTCGTGCGTATGTACAGATTACCGTCTCTACAAACAAGATGAGATTCATTTCCCCATCGTAACCATTCAAGAATAATTTTCATTTGATTATTGAAAATAGGGTTTATGAATGTAATACCATTCAGGATATAAATAAAATACATCCTATCCATAACAAGCATGACTTATGTGACAAAACACATAAAGTAAAACGAATTAGTTATCAACCGAAACAACGATAATACTTAAATATTATCATCAAAGAAACAATATAATTTAATATATGATATCATATTTATGCATATAGTTCATTTATAATTTAATATAAATTATTTACATATTATAAATCAGGTTAACATATCCTCGACCAAGGAAAAGTACATGGTAATTGCTAATTTCACAATGTTTTTATTATATGAAGTTTTTTTATATAAGTATCTATTGGGACCTCTTTATCATCCACATCCGTGTTTCCTTAAAAATTTATTTCAATACTTTTTTACTATTTACTGGACTATGGTAAAAGGTTATTTATACCCTTATTTGGCTTTATATGTTTTGAAAGGAATCTTTCTGTCGTTTTCCAAACAATGTACTTTATGACCTTTTCGAAAATATTAAGATAATAATGTTTTTTTAACTTATACAGGGGGTAAGGCTATTTTCTACTATTATAACATTGTTGATTCTTGCATTAGAAGATTATAAGAATAATTCCAAAAAAAATATTTTCTTTTAAATGGTTTAAAAAATAAATAGTTATTTCTCTCAAATAGTTTGGATTTCATCTATGTCGACATCCTTTGATGGATTTTACACTTGTTTGATGTTGATTCATTATGATACAAATCATCCAAATTGTGTTGAAGGTTTTGTGATATGTTTTACTTTGGATGTTCTATTTTTATTCCATTCATGGTTTATAGAAAAAGTATTTACATTTCGTAAGCTAGTATTAATACAAATGTTATTGTTACGATTCAACTTTTTCGTATGAGGAATGAATTGGACATAGTAAGTGGTGGGTGGAGCCTGCTATAGCTCCTCGATGCATCAGTGTGTCTAATTATAAAAACTATTTTCTTAGAACAAGGCCTTGACTATGTGGTTATGAAGTATGAGATTATGCATTGGATCATTATGAAATTGGCTATTGATATTGCATGTGATCATTCGACTTGTAAAATATCTATGTGAGTAAGTAAATGTAATTATTTTGATTTATATTTTCTATATTATTCTGAAGTGTATGTTTATAAGACTTATGATTTAGTCTTATACATAGTCTTAAAATATTTATGCTTATTTAATGAATATTTTTGCTATATTCTTATCCTTAGTGGGAATCTGAGATCACCACTTTCTGTGTTTTATTATTCCCCAGATGCGAAAAGGTATATTATGGTTGACTTGCAAGGATAGTAAATGGGAGATGACTATGGTTAATGAAGACAATGTTGTTGTTTTTTTTCATTTTATAATGTAATGTAAAAGTTATGAATGTTTCTAGTACATCCATGACTGCTAAACTGATCAGTCTTTCAATACACGATTTCCTTGTATCATGCCAATGTTTTGTAATAATGCACTGACTCTAGGTAACTGGGGTTGGGGAATTATAGTTGGTATCATAAAAAGTTTATTAAAAACCTTTGAAACTAGATTTAGAAAAACTCTGATCAGAGTAAGCCACCCTATGATCGACTTCGAGGATTAGTATAGAATAACATCATAGAATTTTCGTAATGTTGAGATTTGGTGAGTTTTACAAGAAATACATCATTTTCTGGATATGAGCAGTTAGTAGTGGCTCTGGGGTAGATGTACCAAAGGGTAAAACCCAAAAACACTACATTGATATAGACTCGAACAAGAACTGGTCCACGATAACGGGCCTTTCTGCACTCTCGGTTACCAGACTCCCAGGGGATATACTTAGGATAATTCACATTTTCATTACAAACCATTATGAAGGATTTATGATTATGTAACTCATCAACGAATTTTTTTTGATTTTGGATTATATCCATAAACTTTTCAATTTATCTTAAGTGTTTTACAAGTTTGGAATTATATATTTTGATTCTTAAACTAATCTATTATATGCCATTGTTTAGAAATGGAACCTAGTTTATGGAATGGAATAAATATCAACGCAAGGAATCTATATAGGTATTTCCCTCATACATAAGATAAATATAGTGGAGATGGTGATGCAACTGGTGATGATCTTCTTAGGACCATACTGGGACAACTCAATCATGTTATGAACAATAACCTTACTCATATGCAGAACCATGATCCACAATGTGGAGGATCAATGTTAGATCGCTTAATGAGGAAACATACACCAGCATTCAATGGGACTACAAATACATTTATATCAGAGAAATGAATATATTGCATAGAGAAAATATTTCATGATCTGGGGAGTAGCGAAATGTAAAAAGTTGTGATGGATGTTTATCGCCTCAAGGGAGATGCAGATCAATGGTGGTCATTGATTCAAAACACAATGGGTGATGACGAAGTATCAATAATGGAATTTAGGGAGTTTAAATATCTTTTCATATAAAAATAATTTCCTCGTGACCATCGACCAGATTTGGAAAGAAAATTTCTAAGTTCGAGGCTAAAATAGGATGAGAATGTCTCTAAGTGTGAGGCTCACATTACAAGGTTATCAAGGCATGAATCAGATTATATACGTAATCCAAGGAGTAATATTGATCGATTCTGTGATGGGTTAAAACCATTTCTCTATCAATCATTATTCTCACAATACCTCTCGTTATATGAAGTTATTATCTCATGTGCTATCAAGATAGAAAAGGAATTCTCTATTTATTACAAATTTATAGAAAAGAAAGAGAAGAAGAGATTTGATGAAACTCTAGAAATGGAAATAATGGGAAGAAGGTAAAAGTTGAATATCAATCCTACTGTAAATTTGGGAAGAATCAACTAGGTACATACATGAAGCGAATGGGAGTCTATTACAAGTGTGGTGAAAAAGGACACCAAGCTCGTGATTGCAAGGGGTTGATAGAGGATTTCAAGATTGAATGCTACATTTGAAAATAAATGGGGCATTATGCAAATGATTTTTCTATGCATCAGGGAGAATTACATCAGAAAAGGCCAAAGGATCAAGTAAAATATTATTTTATCACTACTACTGAGCATGAAGCTCTAAAATACGTGGTGGAAGGAAATTTAATGGTTTCTTTATGTTTAACTAATGCTTTATTTGATTGTGGATCATCTCATTGTTTCATATCTTTCCAATTTTCTATGAAAATTAGATATTTCCAATAAGATTTATCTAGAGTGTTGTTAGTCAAAACTCTCAAGGGGTGTATCATTGAAACAATGTTTTGTGAATCAGTTCCCATAAAGGTATATAAATGATGATTATATGCTAATCTAATCTTCATACAGATGATTGAATATGATATAATCATCGGTATTGATTGGATTTCAGACTATGATGAAAAAATTTATTATAAGAAGAAGGAGGTTACAATTCTTGATGATGATAAGGAGTACTCCATATTTAGAGAAGAAACCTCACCATCTGATTCTTATCTAGATCCACCTCTAGTAGCTCTACTAAATTCAATTATCAGGGAGGTAAAGAATTATATAACTGTGGGTGTGGAAAAAAATGCTAAAATAAAAGAAGTACATATTGTGAAAGAGTATGTTGATGTGATTCTAGAGGATTTACCTGGACATCCTTCAGAATGGGAAATTGAGTTTCCCATTGACTTAATTATGGGTTCATGGACTATATTGAAGACCCCTTAATGAATGGAAACTATGGAATTAGTGGATCTAAAGAAAAAACTAGAATAATTGAGTATTAAGTGATTTATTCTCCCTATTGTTTCTCCAGGGGGAGCCCCTGTTCTTTTTCTTAAGGAGAACGATGAATCTCTGAGGTTGTGCATTGACTACAGGGAGATAAATTCTATAACGATAAAGAAAAAGTGTCCCCTGCCTCGTATTTATGATTTATTCAACCAACGTCATGGAGGTCAATATTTTTCAGAGAATGAACTTTGATCTGGATATCATCAGTTGTGTTTGATGAAGGATGACATTTCAAAAATAGCATTTCAAACAAGGTACTGGCATTAAGATTTTACAGTAATGCCTTTTGGGCTGACTAATGCACCCTCTATTTTTATTGATCTAATGAATAGAGTTATGATGGAATATATTGATGAAATTGTAGTGGAATTTATTGATGATATCTTGGTATACTCTAAATTATCTAAATATACAGAATGTTAGTTGTTCATTATCCTAAATATTCTTAGATGAAATTAATTATATCAGAAGTTTAGAAAGTGTGAATTTTGTGTTCAAGAGATTTCTTTTCATTCCATATTGTCTCTATGGATGGAATCTATGTAGATACTTCTACGACAAAGGGAATCCATGAATGGCCCGTGTTGAAAAATTATAACTAAGGTATGTAGTTTTATTGGTTTAACTAGTTATTATCGACGTTTCTTCCAGAAATTAGCCCGATTGGCAAATCCATTAACTAAGATCACACGTAAAGGGATTACTTTTTTTTTAGACAAAAGAGTGTGAAGAATGTTTCGAAGTACATAGGATAATATTAGTCAATTCTCCAATCATGACTTTACAATCAGCGAATGATGGGTTTGTTATTTATAATGATGCTTCAAAGAAAGGACTTGGTCGTGTCCTTATGAAGAATGGTAGAGTTATTTCATATAAATCAAGATAGCTAAAAATTCATGAGAAAAACTATCCCACTCATGAAATAAACTTAGCAGTTGTAATAAAAACATTAATGATATGGAGGCACTATCTCTATGGTGAAAATGAGAGATATATACTGATCACAAGAGTTTGAAGTATATTTTCTCATAGAAGGAACTCAACAGAAGGAAAAGGCGATGGATTTAAATACTCAAAGATTATGATTTAACTATACACTACCAGCCACGGAAGGCAAATAAGGTGGATGAAGCTTTGAGCAGAAATGATCATGGAGTTTTGAACAAGATGATAGTTGAAAGAGATCCTATTTTCATAGATCAAGTAAATATGGATATGGGAATAACCATGGAAGTTGAAATATCAATTATTTTTCAAATTGTTGAGAAACCATCATTACTAGAAATAATAAAAATTTCTCAGACCAATGATGAGGAATTTATGAAGAAAATTAAAGCTTTGAATGATGTTATATTGAAAGACTTCGTATATGAAGATTAAATTATGAAATTTGTGAAGAGACGTTGTTTTAATGATATACCATATATAAAAAGGGAATTTTAGGAAGATTCCCATAGCTTAAATTTCCTTATACACCTTAGTAGCTACAAGATGTATAGTGATTTGTAAGAACATTTTTGGTGGGACAACATGAAGAGGGATATTGCAGATTTTTTGTAAAGATGTATGGTTTTTCAACAAGTGAGTGCTAGAAGAAAACATCAGAGGGGAGTCATGAAACTTTTTCCCATACCTTAGTTGAAATGGGATGATATTATGATAGACTTTTTCATCGGGATACCCAAGACTCCTTGAATTAATGATGCAATATGGGTCATTTTTGATCATCTTACCAAGTTAACACATTTTTTTGCAATATGAGAAGATTTACCACTTGAAAGTTTAGAATTACTATATATTAGTGAAGTTGTAAGACATCATCGAGCACCATTATCGATTGATTATGATTGTGATCCCCATTTTACATCATGATTCTGTAAAAGTATTCAGAATGCCTTGGATACTGAACTTCGTTTGAGCACTACCTACCATCCAAAAACTGATGGACAATAAGAACGAACTATTCAGACCTTAAATGACTTGATGAGATCTTTGTCACACAACTTTCAAGGTATGTGGGATCAATATTTACCACTGGTATAATTTTCCTATAACAATAGCTTCTATTTATGTATTAAGATGGAACAAAATTATGTGTTATATGGAATGAGATGTCACACACCAAATTGTTGGGATGATTTTGGTGAAAGAAAACTCTTAGGTGCATAACATGTTGAGGAAATGATGGAAAAGGTAAAGGCTATCCAAAACCAAATCAAATCATCTATAAGTTGGAAAATATCTATGCCGATAACAGAAGGAAGGATTTGGAATGTCAGGTAAAAGATCGTGTTTTTTGAATGCATCTCATATTGAAGGGAGTTATAAGAACAAGTAAGAAGGATAAATTAAGTCCTAGGTACATCGGCCCTTTTGAAATTATAGAATGAGTTGGGGCTGTAGCTTACTGTTTGGTTATGCCTCCATGTCTCTCCAATGTTCATGATGTGCTCCACGTATCACTGTTGAAAAAATACATGCCTGACACAACGCATGTACTCATCTATGAAAAAATAGATCTGGAACTCGATCTGTATTATTTTTAAGAGGCTATCAAGATTTTGGATTATAGAGAACAAGTGTTTAGAAATCGGACAACTCGTCTAGTAAAAGTTCTATGGAGAATTAATAAGATAGAAGAGGCAAAGTGGGAACCCGATGAACATATGATGAAGAACCACCTAATTCTTTTTATGCAGTAATATTCTAGAAATTTCTGAGATGAAATTGTTTGTAGGAGGGAATAATGTAACACCCCAAGCTTCCACACTACATTTCCCTTTGAATATTGCAATATCTTGCATTGTACGCGACTATTAGATTCTAACACACCATGAACAATCAAATTATCCATTATGAATAACAATACGCACATTTTAAAATTTCATAAATTTTATTTTTCATAATGGACTTAATTTATGAATTTAAAATATTTAATTTAATTTTGGGTAAATTTTTGGTATTTTTCCGAAAACATTCTATTTTTGATGAATAGAGAAAAAAATTGCGTAATTGGTTAAAACAGAATTTTTATTTTAATTTATGATTAAATAGATAAATAATACCTATATAAGTTCACTTTAATTCATTGGAGTCATTTTATAATAGGTATAGATATATAAAAAGATTATTGAACTTTTTACCGTCTTTTACCCACCTTTTTGGGAGAATTTGAAAATTTGCATAAACATAATTTTACCACTTTTGTGAATTGAATTTCAAAAATCAGAGAGACATTGGTGATATCAGTATATATTGTGTGGTTCAATAATATGAAAATAATTTTTCTTGAAAAGTAACTTTTAACTTTTATTTACCACAGTTAAAAGTAAATACGGGAATTAAAGGTAAAAATTATATTATTATTACCCTAACACATGTCCCAATTCTATTGGATAAGTTTAATTCTACCAAAAACATCCTTAGGAATAAAATATGTGCTTTATGTACACTTTTATTAAATAAGGATGTTTATTATAATTTAATTTAATGAATAGTTAAAAGTGTCAAAATCATGTTTTCAGAACTAAAACATTATTAATATAGGGTAATACATAAGATAAATATGACATTAAATATTAATTTGATATATAAAAAAATTTCCTAAATAATGGTATTTTATTTATATTTTTTAGAAGTTAAATAATTAATATTATTTATGACACAATGATGATGTAGTAATTACCTTATTAATGAAAGATTAAATTAATTGATATTATAAATATCCGAATAAAAAAATTTGAGACTTCTTGTGAATTAAACTAAATATATAGGTTATTTTTCTATGTAAGTGTTGATTAAATGAATTTTGTTCGAATTAATAATGCTGTTATGAAATTTACAAAAACAAAATACTAAATAGTGTCAAAATTGACATAACAGAGTTTTTAAATCTAATATTATATTATTAATAGATATAATATTCCTAAAAATGTAATTTTCACCCAAATGACTTAGATAATGTTATATATATTAATAATTAACCACTTGGGGTTCACGTGGATTGTTATTGTTTGTTTATTAACCATATAATATAAAAATACCAAGAGACATGGTAAATGATAAACTATTTAACTAAGAGTTAAATCGAAAAGATAATGTTTATATGATATCCTAAATCTATCTAAAACCTATTGAATGAGTGGATTTTTACCCACAACCACCATATCCATGAATGAAACAATTTAGGGTCAATTATAAATTGAAAATTATTTTATTGTAAAATAATATTTCAATCTTTTCCTAGGATTCCCCTCACCCTTCTTATAAAAGGGTACTTTCCCTTATCTCAAATTCAAAACTCCAAATCCTTTTGGTTCAGAAAACCCTTGCCCAAATATCCTCCCAACTATCATCCCTTCATCCTAGAGGCCTTTATTTTTTCATAAATCCATCCTAAAAATTACATTTGATCAAATCAAAATGGTGAACTCAGAAGAGGAGTTAAATATTTCATCTTCTCTTTCAAGTTCTTTTCCTCTTCCACATCTTCATTCATTGATGTTTCAATTATAAAATAATAACTCCAGTATATTCTATATAATATGATTATATTATAAATATTTTACAGCCATATTCATTATTCGATGAAAACCAATAAATGACAAAGTCACTATACGTGAGAACATACGGCTTACCGTATCCACATTGTGGTGTAGTTTTTCATTCAACACTTTACTGCATGTATGGGTATAATAATGAATATAATTGATATATATATAACAAATAAAACATGTTAATGATTCATTATATATGATATAACATCATATTACATAGAATCTCACTATCAATATCATGATATTGTCGCTCGTGTGTATGTTCAGAATACCATCTTCACGGACGCGATGAGATTCATTTACCCATCATAACCATTCAAGAATAATTTTCATTTTATGTTTAAAAATAATGTTTAATAACATAATATCATTATATATATGAATCAAATATATCCAATCCATAACAACATGGCCTATTTAAAAAAACACATAAAGGAAAACGAATCAGTTAACACTCGAAATGATGATAGTACTAAAATATTATTAAAAACAAATATTAGGAGATCATATATGATATCATATTATGTATATGGTTCCTGTATAATTTAATAACAATTATTTGACTATTATACAGGGGGTTAACATACTCTCGAACAAGGAAAAGTACAAGATAAGGGTGAATTTTACAATCTCTTTATTATATGAGGTTGTTTTTACGTAAGTATCTACTGGGAAATATTTATCATCCACATCCATTTTTTCTTAAGAATATATTTCAAAACATTTTTACTATTTAAAAGGCTATGAATAAAAATCATTTATACCCTTATTTAGCCTTATGTGTTTTGAATGGAATCTTTCTGTCATTTTCCAAACAAGTTACATTATAACATTTTTGACAAAATTTTGGTAAGAATGTTTTTTAACTTATACTTCGGGTCCCTCTATTTTACACTATTATAACATCGTTTAAGATTACATTAAAATATTAAATTAATATTTCAAAAATTAAATTTTTCTTTTAAATGGTTTTAAAAAGAAAGAGATATTTCTGTCAAATAGTTTTGATTTCATCGATGTCAACATCTTTTAATTGATTTTACACATGTTTGATGTTGATTCATTATGATACAAGTCTTGTTTATTATATTGAAGGTTTTTTGATATGTTTGACTATGGATGTTATATTTTTATACAATTCATGGTTTATGGTTAAAGTATTTACATTTTTCATGCCAGTTTTAATACGAATGTTTATGTTATGTATTAACCTTTTCATATGAGTAATGCATTGGACTACGTATGCGATGGGTGGAGCCCGCTATAGCTCCTTGATGCATCAATATGCCTCATCAGACACACTATTGTCTTGTATAAAGTCCCTGACAAAGAAATTTTTATAGACATGGCATAAGGCTTTGACTATGTGGTTATGAATTCTCAAATTATGCATTCCATTATTACGAAATTGGCTCTTGATATTCTATGTGATTATTTGACTTGTAGAATATCCATGTGATTATTTAAATGGAATTATTTTGATTTATATTTTCCATATTATAATGAAGTTTATGTTTAAAAGGTTTATGTTTTAGTCTTATACATTTCTGGAAAATGTGTATTGTTATTTATGAAAGTTTCCGCTATATTGTTATCCTTACTATGCATCTGAGCTCAACCCTTTCTATTTTTTTTGTTTTCCAGGAGGCAATGAGATATATAATGACTAAATTGCAGGGATAGTCTAAGGGAAATGACTGTGCTTAATGAAGAAAATGTTTTTGTTTTTTTCTATTTTATAATGTAATGTATATGTTATTAATGTATCTAGTACTTCCAAGGCTACTAAACCGATCGGTCAATCGAGACATGATTTTTGTGTATCATGCCAATGTTATGTAATAATGCACTGACTCTAGGAAACTGGTGTTGGGGTATTACATTTACCTCTAAATTTTCACACATTAATAAATAGTCAATATGATGAATCCTTGTTTCTACTTTCATGGTATTATAGTACCCAAGGAATATTCTAAAAATTGTGAAGAATTTGGTTTCATTGAAGTATTGTAAATTAATAGGTATGAAATATCATGACGGTAATGTATTTATGAAATAGATACTAATATTCACACATTATATTATATAACACCATATGATTTTGTGAAATACTATCTCAAAATTATTTATTCTTTTTGATATTTTTGAATTATCGCAAAACTGAATATATCTTGTGTTATATGAAAGCAGCATGTTACTCTTTCATTATAAATAAAAAATTGTGGATATTGTGATTAAAGTTACACTAATATTATATTTTATTACATGAATCACTGTGATTGCCTTGTGATCCACATAATGCCATATTTTGACGATATCTTATGTTACACAGAAGACATAATTTTACATAACTTATGTATATTATTCATAATTTTATTAAAATATAATTATATTTTTTAAATAGCCATTGGAATGATGTTTATGAATAGGATTAATTAAATATTTTAAATATTTATTTAACATGTTTATAAGAAGAATTACTTTTTGACTAATTTACTAAATGTGAAAATAAAACCCTTTTGAAAATATAGGAAATCTTTTGATGGAGAACTATATTCATGCAATTAATAGGATTTAACTCAATAAAACTTTTAAACCACTTTTTATATAAGATTAAAACGAAATATATATATTATTTTTATTCCAATAGTTAACTTTTATCAATTTTTCTAGAAAATATATAATAATGAATCCAATTTTACAGTTAAATAATTATATTTTTCTCAAAGGAAATTTTATGACATTTTAATTTGAAAGCGAGTTGAAATCTAATTTTGGAAAACATTAAAACAATTTAATAAAAAGTAACTTT
The DNA here is from genome assembly GCA_963277665.1 of Viscum album. NCBI lineage: Eukaryota > Viridiplantae > Streptophyta > Magnoliopsida > Santalales > Viscaceae > Viscum > Viscum album. The sequence continues at coordinate 571,056,973 of OY728161.1, read as the reverse complement.
ATTTTTGAAATGATAATATTAATATATACCTTTGGTTTAACTTATTTTTTTATTTGATATGTTTTATGTATTGATAATTATTGAAAAATAATAAATTTAAAATGAAAATTACTTTTTTATATAAATTTTTAAAATAGTAATAATCTGTTTTGAATTTCATTTAAAGTATAAATTCATAAATTTTATTTTATTTAGTCAAAATTAGTTCATTTAATACAATTTCACATTGAGATTAGATATTAATATTATTACAAACATTTTAATAGTTTTTCTTTTTAAAATTGTCTCTTCATAATGCTTGCATGGTTAATTTTAAATTACGTTTTGAATCTTTTATGAATTAAGTATTTAAAAATTCATTCCTTATTTTAAATAATAATTTATTAATTTATTAATTATGAACCATTTATATTTGGACATCATAAATATTATATATAGTAATTTTATTACTATTTCAATGAATAAATTCGATATTTAATGGCAATCATAATATTATAAATATAAAAAAATATCTCTCACCCTTTAGAAAAAGTAATTGGATGACGTTAGTTATACCCTTAACACATATTTTATATGTTTAAAAAATTAATGTACATTTGTCATTGAAAATGAATTCAATGATATTAAAATCAAAGAAAGTGATAATATGTCACACCCTTTCCTTTAATATGTACATTATTTTTAGAATGGATATAAATTAAAAAATGATTTACTATAATATTAATATGAAAAATAAATAGTTTATGTAACTAAATAAATTTTTTAATAAATTTTATTGATTGAATAAATAACATAAATAACTACACATTGATATTAATGTAATTATTAAAATAATTAAAATTAAATTTAATGATATTTGAAATACTATATGATATTTATTTAATTATTTAGGTGTAATAAGTATTTTAATAGATTAATAAGAAATCATAGTGTAATATAAATTATGTGGATCTATGTTATCTTGATGTATTGAATTTTTTAATAACAAATTAATAAATAGTGTCAAATTTGACAGTAATGATATTTTATGAAAATAATATTTAAAATAGTATTTAGAAATCAGATGAATATTCACTAACTACAAATGGGGAGATATATTCTAAATGGTATCATAAATTGACTTTTTAAGATAAAAATTATAATTTATATCTAAATATTACATCCTCCTAATATTGAAAATCATTTTACCCTTTTTAAATTAAAACATGTTAACTAAGGGTTATTCAAAATGATATGTTTTAAAAAAAACAAAAACATGTATTAAATCAACTTATTGAATAGATTAAAACATTATATAATCATAGATTATAATAAATATCAATCGAGGATATTTGGATTAAGATTTGTTTTAATAAAATTTAATCTTTTGAGAACTTCTCATAGTGCCCTAATCCTATATTTTAAAAAGGCACATCATATTTTCTTTTATACACAGATGTCAAACTATTTTGTTTAGCCATAAATACCAGAAAACTCCTCCTAAATTTCATCCAATCATCCTTCAGGCCTACAATTTGGAAAAAAAATCCAACCAATGAATACTAGTGGTGAATAACTAAAGAAGGTATCCAATGTAAAGGAAGCATACTTTAACAAGATCTTTTTTTATATTATTTATCTACAAAATCAATTAATATTTTTAATTTATTAAATAATAAAATAAGCATCCAAATAATAAAAAGATGATTTAATGATGATTTTTCAACCAATCTTCATGCACACATTAATGAAATAGGATATTATGTCATCATTCATGTGTACAACAGACTATAGCCTCATGAACATGTTTTGTTCATTCTTCCATTATCACCAATAATGGGTTGGAATAATAAATTATTTACATATTACATATTATATATATTATTTTAATGATGTTAATATGATTCTATAATTTTTATATCAAATAGAACATCCTTCTTTCCATTTTCTGGGAACACGATAAGGTCATCCGTATGTATGAAAAACAATCACCTTGCGAAGCAATGTGATTCATTTACGCATTACATGGAATGTATTATAGATGGTAATTACAAATATATGTAAAATATATGAAATAATTATTATTTTATAAGGATAATATATGAAATATTTTCTTTCTTATAATATGAAAATATGATAAAAACAACATTCATGCATACGTACAACCTACCATGTCCATGAACACTGTATTTCATTTTCTAGATATATAATTTATGAATAAATATAAATACATATATTATATATATATATGATATCAATATCATTATTATAATTTTGGAGATTATTAAATCATGATACATGAAATAGGACCTAGAATAACATGTGAAAACATGTATGAAAAAGAATAATGTATATTTAATAATAATATGATGATAAATCAGTATCATAATGTCATGAGTAATTAATATATGGTAATATATATTTTAATACTATTCCATGGTAGATTTATTATAATTTATTATTTATGATACATTAATTATTAATTTGATCATGTAATTAATGAATTATGGTATGAGTTATCTCATCTCCCCATTATATTAATGAGATATATGATGTATTCATGAGGTTGTATTTTTCTGGGGTGTATATAATGATTTATGATATGTTATGTTAGGAATTTAATTTATTTAATAATATTAATTTGTTTAATTAATTTCACTTTTTCTTGTATCTCACGATTCAGAAGTCAGATAAGTAATAATTGGATTTCTAGTCTCACTTTTATTTATAGTAGTCTTATGCCATAATAACCACCTGTTATTTTGTGTCATGTATATACTACCCATTAATATAATATATGATATTTATACATTAATTTATGCATATTTACATGTTAATTTGATGATATCTCTTTCTTTGTGTTTAAGGATAGAAATTTACCAAATTGGTAAGGTAGTTTTTCTCATTTTTCATTCTTTGAGACACATGATATGTTATTTAACTATATTCACTTATAGGGATTATATACTTACCTTTGACAAGTGTATCATGAATATCTATTTTTCATGAAATTATATGTTTCATGTGATAAAATTATCTCTTTATATAAAAATATATGTTCCATAAAAACAATTCCTTCTAACAATATTTTATATGTTTTTAAATGATATTTTATTTTATTTTCAACAAAACGGATTGATAAAATGATTAAAAGTGTTTTAAATGATTTATTTATATGTTTAAAAGTTTATTTTCAATGAAAATATATTGAAAATATTTAATAATTTTAAATTTTTTTTCATTACAGGAATGATATCTTCATCAAAATAATTTCAAATGATCATTGTAAACCATTTTACCTCTATTATAAAATTTTGTGAGGTTACTACTGATTTATTAGGGTTATGATTCAAGGATTATATAACAACTATTTCACTGTTATTTTATATTTATAAATAATTTTTAATGTTCTTGTTCCACATATCTGTATTTTTTCATTATTTGATGGGTGTGACTTATATCTCTCTAGAATGTATTTTGTAGAGATTAAAATATCATGAGTTAATGATGGGAAACACATCAAAAATATTTATCCACTTGAGAATAACACTAAACATGATCTACTATGGGATGTAGTGGAAACTCGTTCAACTATAAGGAATGATCAATGATTCAGGATGGTGGTGTGTCAGGCCATGTAGGTGCGTCTCCCATGAAGTTTGATGTTATGTTTTGTAAATGACCCCTGACATAGATGGAATGATTTTATATTTTTATGATTCTGGAAAAAATCCAATGTCCTCTTCCTATATAATGATTTCATGGATTATGATATTGATTTCCTCATTATTCATGCGTTATGAATTTTTTTCATTTTGTACATGACACATGTATATGGTCGTTGATATTCATGGAATGATCTTATATTGTTATGCATATGTTATCATACTGTTATGAAATTATTATTCTTCCATATCTCCGTTTGTATCCTTGATCTGCATCTAATATCTCCCTTTTCCAATATTTTATTTTCACTGGTTTATAATGAATGTTTTTAGTTAGGGTTACAAATGGGTAAAATTATTGTGGGAATCATTGATGATTTTCTATAGGAAAAGAAGTTTGTGTTCTATGTTTCCAAAGGAACTAATCTAACATTTTATTTTGTCGTGTGATTTTATATTCCAAAAAAATTAATTTGTATAAATGTTAATTATAAGTTGTTATATTTGGTATCAGAGAGAAGGTACAATCATCCTTTCGAAACTAGTATGATGAAATATTAGTGATATACCTACGGTTTGTTATAATGATATTCTATTAGATTTTTCAAAAGATATACTAAAGGGGTAATATATTTTATATTTGTTTTCATTATATTCGTATCATGTTATTAATTATTCATGGATACGTGATTTTCTACCATGTTAACTATTTCTCATAATATTCATTCTAGTCCTAGTCAATAATGGGTAATAGATGGAATACGATAAACACTAAATTGTTCATGTGTAAAATGAATGGGGATTAAGAAAATCTATGAGCTTAGTGGAAATATCATAATGAGATTTAGGAAGGTGGTATGAGTATTTGTTATAATAATGAAGATAATGAGATTAAAAATGACATGTGGAAGGTATTTTTGGTTTTAATAGTTTTGTTTACATTAAATATAAGATGCCCTATTAGATTAAGGTTCAAGAAATATTCTAAATAATTCATATTTTATATTATAGGAAATAATATAATGATGAAGCCTGAGTAATGTTTTTAGAATAACAATGTATGTTTAAAGTGTATGTGTTTTGGAATTAAAATACAATGTGATAAATATAATGAAGTATATAATATTTTTCAATATAAGTTCATCATTATATATTTAAAAGGATATTTTGAATGGTACTTAACACTTAGAAAATGGATTTAATTTAATTTTTATGTTTAGTGGTAACACAATATTAATGGCAATATAACCCATAATGTGTTCCTAATAATTAGATAATGATGTTTGGATAAAAATATGTTAGATATAAATATTTAAAATGGATGGTATAGATTACATTGTAAATAATTATGGATTTGGTGAACAATTGGTTAATGATCTCACAGACAGAGTCTACGACATATATTGGACTAAGAAACATATCCAATAAATAATATAATAAGAAATAAATCATTCATTCAATAAGGATTAATATTAATTACAATGTTTCAAGGGAAAACATGATTATGGAATTCACATTCGTCTTATGTGAAAACATGGCCTATATATCATATATTGGGGAATTATTTTTAATATGATTTTGAATTTCTTTGAAAATATGTTTCTAATGTATTGGAAATCCCTGGTTCAAATATTTTATAAATATAACAATTTATGTAATAGATTATATTAATAACTGAATAATGATTTTTGGATTAATGTACTACCAAAAAAATAATGATTTATATTGTATAACTTTAAATAACAATTTTGTTGTGTTGATAACTATAGTTACACGAAATGAATTATTGTCCCCTTATTGATAATATGAACCACTTGTTCTCTAGGAATTTTAATTTTGTCCTCATTTTTTAGAATTAGAGAACAAGAAAAAGTTGATATATAAATAACTGATGGATGAGAAATTTCATAATTAATAGAATAAAATTTTTAATTACATCTTCATGTGAAAATTATTAATCTTTTGAAAATATATGTTGAATCAAAAATTTAATCATATTACACTAATTATCATTGATAAAATTATACCTTAGATAGTAACATATTTATCATAATCTAAAGGTTTAAATTTAAATGGTAATATTCTAAATCACTCTCCATTATAACATGATAAATAGATTTATCTTGAATGTCCATGCTTTCACACTCCACCTATGGTATTGTATGTGGAAAACATGTTGTTATATACTTCGGGAAACCATTTTGTTTCCATCAATTCCATTTTCAATGGGAATTTTTATATTCATGTTTATGCCATGGGTTTATATGAGAGGACCATTAATGTGTTGAAACAATAAAAACCCAACTGATTTTAAGGGTGTACTTCATTTTTATTAGTGTATAATGTAACACCTCTTGATTTTTTAAATTTAATTTCACATTAAATTTAATATTTTTGGATTTTTTCAGTTATCCAATCACTAAATATATATTGTGTTTTATGAATTAAACTTGTTATTAAAGAAATTAATATAACATATACTTGATATTTCACTTTAAGAATCACCTAGATTTGCCTTAGGTACATTATACACTATGTTTGGATTGAGTTAAAAAAATTAGAATTCATTTGATGTCTTTCTTTACACGTAGGACATAATTTTTCTAAACTACAATGTACTATTAGTAATATTATTAAATTATTGTTTTATTTTTTTTCAAACCCATTATAATGGATCCTATGAATAGGATTAATAAATTTAGTAAAATATTTTTTATGTATGAATATAATAATAATTATTTAGCGACCATTTAACTAGAAACTACTTTAAAACTCTTTTAAAAATATGTGATATCATATATTATGAAAAAAAATATATGAAATTAAATTTTTTTTCGTCAATTAATTAATTAAAACAATTATTAAATAATAATTTAATGAAATTAAAAATTATATTCAATCAACTATTTAATTATTATCATTAATGTTTTCTAGAAAATATGTAACAATGAAACCAATTTTATGCTAAAGATATATGTTTTTTTAATTGTTCATTTCCTACCACGTAATGGGGTGCCAATTTTAAATATTGTTTTAGAAAATTTTATAATTTTTATATGAATAAATATCTTAATTATTAGTATCATAATATCAATATTTAATTTGGTTGAATATTTTTTATTATTCAGATATGTTTCAGGTTTTGATGAATAGTGAAAAATACTAAATTTTAATTCTAATATTCTTTTCTTCTAAATTTTTTATATCATAAATTTTTTTATAGTTTTTGAAGTATAAATATATTAATTAAAAAAAATGGAAATTTATGTCATTGTATTCAATTGCACAATGATATTGGATATTAGAAATATTTTAATCTTTTGAACTTTCGAATATTAAAAAATCATTGTATCATCCCACATGTGGGATAAATTATAAATTAACATTTGAATCATTGGTAAATTAAATGTAGAATATCTTATTCAACACTTGGAATCATATGTTTTAAATTTATAAATTATTTCCTCATTATTTTTAAAACATTTGAATTATAAACAAAGTAATTTTATTACAAAATTTAACGGTGAATAGGATTGTCACGACCCGTCCTCAGAACCTGTGCCGTGACTACCCCAAGACCGCCTTCCATAGGCCAGTGGCTAGAGACTTGCATCAAAATGCGAAAATCCATATAACTAGGAAGGAATTGCATTTATGAAACATAAAAGCACACAATCAGAGTACAAGAGGAAGAAAACACTAAGTAAAACTGAAAAAAACAAAAGTAGTGCTGAATGTAAGGGGCCAAAAATACAAACCCAATTGTAAAGTACAAGGTAAAAGACAAAATAGATGAAAGGTGACAAGAAACTCTTGGATCTTCCACCACAGATCCTACCTGAAGGGTACGTACAAATAGTGCAACTCTTATATCATCCACCACAGATCCTAACTGAAGGGTAGGTACAAATATCCTCCTCAACTCCCTCGTCCGTTAACCTCCTCTGGGTACCGACTCATCGTGTGGTCCACCTCCAGGTGTCATCCAGTCCTCATACACTCAGCCTCCGTCAGCGCTTTCCATCATCTACATCCAATACAACAAGGTGCGGGCATAGCACACGCAGGGGTGAGTATAACAATACTCAGTCGGGACCCTGAGACCCTCAAGGTCTCACAAAATCAAAAAAGGATATACCAAAATTAAAGATATCAACAGATAACCTTGACTTAAGTATATGCCCATATATATGCCTATGTTATCAAATAACCCATCTCAATCATGAAAACAAAAACAAAAAGGTCAATGAATCAACTCAAACGAGGTTTTTATTCATGATGTCGAAACCATGGCTACTCGAGAACTCCTCCTCTGTTGAGTACATTGGGTCTTCCGCTACAACCAAGAGCACCCCACTAACCTCCGACTGCTGAAGTACTCCACCTATCAAGTACTGTGGGCCTGCAGCTACAACCATGCACTTCCCACCATGGGTCTGCTGCTACAACCAAGTGCATCCTCTCATATCCTGCAGTGGTACTCCTTCTATTGAGTATCGTGGGTCTACCGCTACAACCAAGTGCACCTCCACCGTGTGTCTGCTACTACAACCAAGCGCACCCCAGTGGGCTATCCAAATCAATCAGAGTCGATCCATCAGAAATCTTCTAGTCTCAGCCAGCCACTAGGTCATTACAATCTTCTCTCTCATCATCGAGATGAACTACTCCATGAGGCTCAAGATGATATTCTAGGTGTCACGAAGTCCCATGTAGAAGTATCTAAAATGATCGTCTCTTTATAGGGGTCTCAACACAATAGACGACGTGTCAATTAGGCGCCCAGTCTGTGAGTTATTAGCATTTCTGTTCCAGGACCCGGGTGGATTTCAGGTGCAATCCAACCCGACCATGATCAATCCACTTCCGAAACCTGTGTAGAGTTTTCCAAAAGAACCTCCTCATCAAGAGTAACCCAACATAGTTGATGAAACGTCAATCAGACGTCCTGTCCTTAAGTTATAAATGTTTCCTCTCTGAGGGCCCGGTTGGTTTCAGTTTCGAACTAACCCAGCCGTTTTTCCAATGTCATCCAAAACTCATTTAGAGTATCGCAAGAGGACCGCCTCATTGGAAGGGTCCCAATGCTGCAGACGGCGCGTCGATCAGACGCTTGGTCTTCATGTTATTCATGTTTAAGTGAAAAACGGGCCAGACCTGTTAGACCTGATGGGCTGACAGGTCGGGTCGACTCAGTTTTGGTGGTTCTGACCAAGCAAAGGGGTCAGACTGGCCTGGTGAGTTACGTGGCCTGGCCCGAAGTGGAGTGGCAGGGCCCGGCGGTTCGCGGCCCGGCCCGGTGGGACGCGGCCCGGCCTGACTCGGCCCTACCGGGACCGGCTGAGTGTGGCCCGGCCGGGTGCGCGACCTGGCTGACTCAGCCGGCTGACCCAGCGGTCTGAGGGGAGTGGCTCCTCGGCTGTCCGAACCGGTGGCTCCAAGCGGAGCCGCCCTTTTCAAACCGACTGGCTCGGTCGGAAGGCCTTCTGGTGCAAGCGGCCCACACGGCGGGCCGCGACTCTTCCGGTGCGGCACGCTCCTAGTGTCGCAGATCTGCTCGGCCCGGCCGACCGACATGCCGATAGGTTTTCCAGCGCGATGCCCTCATTGAGCCGCGACTCCCCTTCGCCCGGCCAGCTGACGGGCCGACCCGTCCTTCCACCGAAGTAGCCAGCAAAGAAGGTCGTGATTCACACTGCCCAGCCAGCACGGCGGTGCCAGCTTCCTCCATTGTGGCCTATGCTGGCCTCGGTTTTGCATCCCCGAAACGGCACGACGACGCTGTGCTTCCTCTGCAATGGCTCGCTTGGACGTGGATTTTCGTAGCATTTGAGACGGTGGCCCTTGCGCTGCCGATCTCTTTTGTGTCCCGCCTTCGATCATCAGTTCAAAAAATCTCAAATTCTAATGGAGGGTCGTCAGACTATGTTTGTTCAGCCCATGCCCTCCGCATTGAGTGGTAGAAATAGGCCGAGACAATCAGAGATATACAATGACGAAACAAGTCACAATTTTAATCCGTTAAAATTGAACATAACCCCTACCTCGAATATGGTTCTTTCATTGTAGACGTGGAAATCATTGTTGCTCCATCAATATCGGGAAAGAACCATCATCATTGGCGAGTTCCATGAAATTATATTTCCTACCTTGATGAGGAGGAAGAAAAGGAAGCACGTCATCAATCTTCATGGAGCTGGAGTTCTTCGTTGAAGAGGCGTCATTCTTCAACGAAAGTGGAATTCTCTTCTTCTTCTTCTTCATAATAGCTCTCTCAAAAACATCCTAACCAACATGTTCCAGAATAAAATAATAGGCCAATCCTATTATTTTATTAACACTAGAAATTTAAATTTCATAATTTAAATCAGTTATTTAATTATTTTAATACGTTCAAATAATCAATTTAGGTGTGTTGGCAAGATTTAAAGAGGGAGGGAGAGGAAAGGATGAGTTACATAATTAAAAAGGAGTAAACAAAATAATGAAGGGGGTTTAAGGGAGTTTGTGGAAAATGAATGTTTGGGGATCATGTGGGCCCCACCACTCATATAACCACACATAGGAAGTTGTGTGGTAGTGGGCTCCACCAACAACTTCCCATGGGAGGGTTTAACTTCCAAGGATACAAAATAAAAATTTTCAACAATTTTATTTATTTTAAACTAATTTCCCAAATAAAAACTCTCAACCTGCTTAAAACGAAACTACGATAAAGGTACCCTTATGCAATTACCGGCACTGTGAGTTCATCGGTGCCCTCAGATTTCAATTCCGAGCGCCGGTTCAAAAGATAGAAAAACCCGCGTGTTTGTTTACTGAACATACCCGAGCCAATATTCAGAAATTGATTCCGGGCACACCGGGCCTCAGAATCAAGTGCCATCAAAATCCGTAGACTTGTAAAATTGCAATGTATATATGAAAAATGTTTCCTTGAAATTTCCAGGCCATTACATTACTCCCACCATAGGGATTTATGTCCCTGTAAAGCTACAAAAGAAACGAGGGAAAATAAAGGAGGTACTGAGCACACATATGAGCCTCCTACTCCCATGTGCCCTCCTGGAGGTTCCTGTGCCGCCAGTGAAAGCGCACAAGAGAAATCGACCGTCCTCATAGGACCTGATCCTGTCGACCCTCAACCTCTACTGGAACACTGTGAAAGTTTCCCCATCATCGATGTCCAAGTCCATGTGTTTGATGATAATGGATAGGTCGTTCCCAGATCTCCTCAGCAGAGATACATGAATGAATTCGTGCACCCGTAGTATCTAAGGTGGAAAGGCCAAGAAGTAAGCCACCTCACCTACTCTGCTGAGGACCTAGAAGGGACTGATGAAACGTGGAGATAACTTGACGCCTCGGCAAAATCTCGGTAGACTTCATCGAGGTGAGACCCGTATAAAGATGTGGTCTCCATCCGTGAACTCCTATGGTCTCATCTAATATCAGTATAGAACTTCTGTCTTCTCTATGTAATCTTCATGTAATCGTCGATGATCTTCACCTTCCCCATCGTAGAATGAACAATCTCGGGTCCTACAAGATCATCTATGATTTCCCCTTTGCCGCAAAGTGAAAACAGGTCTTATCCCCAAGATGAACCATGTACTTTTCCTAATATAGTTAATCCTAACATGAATGGTACTAATTCAGGCCCTGTACAATTTCATAAGGCCTAAATTCTACTACCAAGAGATCCAACCATCACTCTCGCCTTCAAGGGTTGAGTCACACTGTCGGAATTAGTGTGTGGTCCCTAGGTCTCATCCAGTAAGATTCTCAAAAGTGAGGGCCAATTCAATAGTTTTAACCGGAACCTCTTAGTATTAACCATAGAAAAAGAAAGGAAAGCAATTTCACAAGGTCAAGTGACTTTTATTACTACAGCTCGAAGTTCAAAGACACATAACAACCACAAACAACAACAACAATAATGCTTTGAAGCACCAAGAACAAAGGCCCCCATGCCTAGAATTAGTCTCACTCCCGTCCACCTGCTTCCAGAGTTCCATGGTCATATGCTTCAGGTGCCTAAATCTATGCTCTTCCATGTCCACATGTTCCCTGCGGTCGGGGTGGTCCTCCGGGTGGTGGTGGTGGTAACACCTCAATGTGTCATCCACCTCCAGCTACATGGACAACTCCTCTTCCATGGTCTCCATCTCCTTGTGGTCCCCCTCGATCAAACCTCTGCCACTGTCTGGGAGGCCCTTCATCCATCTGCTGATCATCTGTATGGCGGGTCAGACAGTCACGTGCCATGTGACTAAGCCCACCACATGAGCAACACTGTCCGCTCCTGGTAAGTTTTTCTCCACCCTGGGTGCCTCGCACACACGATCCTATGTCACGCGGTCGACCACCTGTGGGGATGGTCCTCTTGGACTTCTACATCATCTGTCTACTGCCAGCTAATGAAGACTATGCCGCATGTTGGCTAGTAGTGGGTCCTACTGATGGAGACTCCTCATCAAGGAAACTCTCTACTAAGAGGGCTCGCTCCGACACCCCTGTCTGCGTCGAAATGCTGTGGGAGACAACTAACACTCTAATCTCTCACCTAAGTCCTTATTCAAAGGTCTGTGCCCAGAAGAATGGGACCCATACCCTATCTGTAGAGTAGTTCGAGTGGTCTGTGATCCTCACTACGTACTGCGCCACTGTCATGCTACCCTGCTGTAGATGCAGTAGCTCATGAATACGCACCGCTAGAAGGTTGGATGGTACAAAATATGCCCGGAACAGGCTCTCGAATTCTTCCCATATAAGTGTCACCTCGTCGTGCATCTGGAGCATCAGGCTCCACCATCTGCCTGCTGCTACCTGTAGGAGGCTGGCATCAAAGTTAACCATGATGTCAGCTGATGTCCCTACCAGTCTAAAGACTCTCACCACAGTCTCCAGCCAATCCTCAGCCACCTTTGGGTCCATTGCTCACCAAAACCAAGGTGGCCTCTACCACTGGAAGTCATGCAATGCGCTCAAATGACATGCACTCCCTTATGTTGTGGCTGGTGGCATCGATGGCCTAATGGGTGGTAGTACCGCTGGTTCCTCAACTGGAAGTGGACCCTGTACTGAGGCCTCGTCGCTCGGCGGGCTGTCAGTACGTTCAACTCTTAGGGCTCTAGCTGGTCGTCTTCGGGGAGGCATCCTCAAATTATCAGAAGTCAGGGTCCTGGTGTATGGATCCGTTGGCCACCCGCACCAACACTGGACTCCATGAAAAGAAGACCACACTTAGTCCCCTTAACACTATTGCTTCACAGAAAATAAATATCAGGGTCCTATGTTCTACTGTAGAACCGACTCCTCTGATACCAATTTGTCAGGACTCGTCCTCAGGGCCAGTGCTGTGACTACCCCATGCCCGCCTTCCATAGGCCAGGGGCTGGCGACTAGCACCAAAAGGCGTAAATCATTATAACAGGGAAGACATTTCCTTTATGAAATGTAAACACACACAATAAGAGTACAAGCGGTAAAAAACACTAATTAAAACTAAAAAACAAACGTAGTGCTGAAAGTAAGGGGCCGAAAATACAAGCCCAACTGTAAAGTACAAGGTAAAAGACAAAACAGCTAAAAGGTGACAAGAGGCTCTTGGATCGTCCACCACGGATCCTTGCTGAAGGGTAGGTACAGATAGCGCAGCTCCTAGATCGTCCACCACAGATCCCACCTGAAGGGTAGATACAGGTAGCCTCATCACCGCCCTCCTTAGTCAACCTCCTCCGGGTACCAACTCATCTTGAGGTCCACCTCCTAGCACAGTCCAATCCTCATACACTCGGCCTCCGTCAGCATTGTCCGTCGTCTTCATCTAACATAATGAGGTGTGGTCATAGCCCGTGCAGGGGTGAGTGTAACGATACACAGTAGGGACCCCGAGACCGTCATGTTCTCACAAAATCCAACAAGGATAAACCATAATGAAAGATATCAACAGATATCTTCTACTTAGGTATATGCATATATATATACCTAAGTTATCAAGTAACACATTTCAATCCTGAGGAAAACACAAATCTCATTGACTCACCTCAAACCAAGATTTTTATTCACAATGTCGAAACCATGGCTACTACAGAAGTCATCATCTGTCGAGTACAGTGGGTCTTCCGCTACACTCAAGCGCACCCCACTAAACATGGACTACTCAAGTACTCCACATATTATGTACTATGGGCCTACTGCTACAACCAAGCACTTCCCACCATGGGTCTGCCGCTACAACCAAGCACATCCCCTCATAGACTACAGAGGTACTCCTGTCGAGTACCGCGGGTCTGCCGCTACAACCAAGTGCACCTCCACCATGGGTCTACTACTATAAACAAGTGCAACCCACTGGGCCATCCAAATCACTTCGAGTCGATCGCTCAGCAGTCGTCAAGTCTCAGTTGTCCACAAGGTCTCTATAATATGCTTGCTCTTCACCGGGAGGGTCCGCTCCACGAGCCTCAAGAAGATATTCCAAGTGTCACGATGTCCCAAGTAGAAGGATCTCAAAGGACCGCCTCATCATAGGGGTCTCAATGCAACAGATGGTGCGTCCATTGGACACTCGGTCTGTGAGTTATTAGCATTTATGTTCACGGGGCCTGGTAGGATTTCGGGTGCAATCCAACCCGACCATGCTCAATCCACAACCGAAACCTGTGTAGATTATTCCAATAGAACCGTCTCATCAAGAGGAATCCAACATAGTAAACGACAAGTAAATCAGATGTCCGGTCCCTAAGTTATATGCATTTTTGCTCCGAGGGCCTGGTTGGTTTCGGTTTCGAACCAACCCGGACGTTTTTCCAAAGTTATTTAAAACTCACATAGAGTATCACAAAAGGACCGCATCGTTGCGAGGGTCCTAGTTCCACAGACGGTGCGTCGATCAGAAACGCGGTCTTCATGTTATTCACATTTAAGTGAAAAACGGGCCCAGTCTGTTAGACTCGATGGGCTGACGGGTCGGGTCGACTCGGTTTTGGCTGTTTCGAATTATAAATGGGGCCGGAATGGCCCGGTGAGTCACGCGACCTGGCCCAAAGTGGCGCGGACCGGCCCGGCTCGGCCTGGCATGGCCCGTACAAGGGCCGAGCAGTCCGAGGGGCGCGACCCCTCGGCTGTCCGAACTGGTGACGCCAAGCGGCACCGCCCTTTCCAAAACGGCTGGCAAGTCCGACCAGCCTTCTGGCGCAAGCAGCCCACATGACAGGTCGTGCCTCTTCTGGCGCGACACCCTCCTGGTGCCGCGGATCTTCTCCGCCCGGTGGGCCAATGGGCCGACCGATTATCTAGCGCGGCACCCTCGTGGCGTCGCGACTCCCCTTCACCCGACCGACTGATGGGCCAGCCGGTCCTTCCGCCGAAGAGGCCCTCAAAGAGGGTCGTGGTTCCCACTGTACAGCCGGTGTGACGACACCGGCTTCCTCTGCCACGACCTATGCTCGCCACGGTTTTGCATCCCCGGCCCGATGCGATGACTTCGTGCTTCTTTTACCACGGCCTGCTTGCCAGCGGCTTTTCCTAGCTTATGCGACGGTGGCCCTTGCGCTGCCGGTCTATTCCGTGTTCCGCCTCTGATCGTCGGTTCCAAATTGATCAAATTCTAGCGGAGGGTCGTCGAACCGTGTTTGTTCGGCCCGTTCCCTCCATGTTAAGCGATTTCAATAGGCCGAGACAATCAAAGATATACAACGACGAAACGAGGAACAATTTTAATCTGTTAAGATTGAACATAACCCCTACCTCGAATATGGTTATTTCATCATAGACGCAGAAAGCCTTGTTGCTCCATCAACGTCGGGAAATAATTGTCGTCTTCGGCGAGTTACCCGCGATTATATTTCCTCCCTTGATGCGGAGGAAGAAAAGGAAGCAAATCATCGATCTTCGCGGAACCGACGTTCTTCATTGAAGAGGCGTCGTTCTTCAATGAAAGTGGAATTCTCTTCTTCTTCTTCTTCACAAGAGCTCTCTCAAAATCCCCCTACCCAACAAGAGCCAAAATAAAATAATAGGACAATCCTATTATTTTATTAACACTAGAAATTTAAATTTCAAAATTTAAATCACTTAATTAATTATTTGAATAGGTTCAAATTATTAATTATGGTGTTTTGGAAAGAGTTAAAGAGGGAGAGAGAGGAAAGGAATAGTTACACAATTAATGAGGAGTTAACAAAATAATGAAGGGTGTTTAAGGGAGTTTGGGGAAAATTAAAGGTTGGGGCTCTTGTGGTCCCCACCTCTTATATAACCACACATGGGAAGTTGGGTGGTTATGGGCTCCACCAAAAACATCCCATGGGAGGGCTTAACTTCCATGGTTACAAAATAAAAATTTTCAAAATTTTTTTTTATTTTAATCTAATTCCTCAAATAATAACTCTCATTTCGCTTAAAACACAACTGCGGTAAAGGTCCTCTTATATAATTACCAGCGTTGTGGGCTCATCGGTGCCCTTAGATTTCAATTCCGAGCACTGGTTCAAAAGATAGAAAAACCCACTTGTTTGTTTACTGAACGTACCCAAGCTATACATCGGAAATTGATTTCGAGCACACTGGGCCTCGGAATCAATTTCCGTTAGAAGCCGCAGACTCATAAAATTTCAAAGTATTTAAGAAAAAAATTTCCTTGAAATTTCTCGGTCTTTACAAGGATAATTTAAGGTAAATATAATAACATAAATATTATATTATTTAAATGAGAAATTTCTAAATTTTTTTGGATTAATTTATTTATACTCTCTAAACCTTATGTTCTAATTTTAATTATTTATCAGACACTTATCCATGAAAATAACAAAGATGTTATTAAAATATAAGAGAGTGACAAGATGCCACATGCTTACTTTTAATATGTATAATATTTCTAAAATGGGATTACATAGAATATATTATAGATTTTAAATATTATCATGAAATATAAATGCTTTATATAAATCATGGAATTTATATTTAATTTTTATTGAAGAAATTATTATCATATATAATTACACAATAATGATTTAGTAATTATTAAATTTATTACAAAATCAGTATAATGTTTTTAGAAATATTTAAATAAATATATTATTATATAATTATGGTGATTTATTAATTTAATATTTTAATATGACATATTAGGGGTGTATAAAATGTTTGTTTTTAAATTTATTTTACGTTGTTAGTTCTCAAAAATTCAAATTAATAATTAGTCACAAAATTAACACTAATGATACTTAATGAAAATAATAGTGTATTTGATTAATTATAAATAAAAAATTCAATACGTACTTTTTTTTCATATATTGTCTAAAATTTGATGAATTAACCCATTGTGGTCCAATTTACACTTTATTAATAAATATAACATCCTCATAATATTGAAATATTTTATCCCATATTTAAAATTAAAATTAATTAACAAAGGAATAAGTAAAATAATAAGGATTAAAATAACAACAAAAAATGTCCAAACAATAATTGGTGATGATGTTATAACATTATAATATCTTTTATTTTGTTAAATATATTTTTTAAAAATGTGTATTATTATTGAGTTTATTAGAAATTAATATTTTGAGAAAATCTAATAGCTGCCTTCCCTGGTATTATAAAAATGATCATATTAATTTTTTCTCTCCACACCAGTAAAGACCTTTCACCCTTAATAAAAATCCCCATTCTCCTGCCACTATTAATACCATCATCCTAGAGTCCTTACATGATGAGGAAATCAATCCATGTAATCCATTTGGTTTAAACCAAAAGTATTCACCCAAAGAATAGGTAACATCCCTCAACAACCACTATTGTTTCTTTTGTTTCAACATCTCATAAATTATTTTTATTACATGGTTATATAATTATATAAGTATCCTATACATATTTAGACATTTTTCTATTTTTATGACCAAAAATCACACATCCCTCCATCAATTGGCACACAAAACCATCATTTTCTTGTATAGCGGACTACTGCCTCACGAACCAAGGTCATTCGTTATCCCATTACAACATTGAATTGATAGAAAAATGATTGATATATATTTCATATATGATATTTTTTTTATTTTATGTTATTATTTTTATGTCATTATTATATCACACATACCATGATTCTGTCCATTTTTTTGGAATATGATAACCATGTTCATGTGTACAATGGAATACCCCCTCTCGAAGCGATGTGATACAATCACATCACACATCGAATATTTTAAAGAATGTTTTAATAAAAAAATATGACATATATGACATAAAAATTATTCTTTCCTATAAATACATCATATAATATTAGTTCATTTTATATTAAAAGAAACGGAAAAAATGTTCATCTTTATGTTTTTCCTACCATCTCCATGAACATTGCATATTATTTTCTACCCCTTAATTTTAAAAATAAAAAAAATGCATATATATAGAATATATATATATATATTTATATATCACATTTATATCATGGATTTAATTTTGGATATCATTAATTTATGACCTTTTGAAATAGTGCACAAAAAAGTAAAAACTTACACAAAATACAATGAAGTAACTTCCACAAGAATCTATTCAAAAAAATAAATTTAGAAACATAATTAATTAATATATTCTATTATATAGATGAATATGTTTTGGTGGTAAATGTATATTAAACATATATTTACTTTACAATAGTTTTTAATATGAATGAACAAACTCATGACATAAGGTATGGGTTTTCTCGCATTACGTTTATTTCGGCGAGATATTTTATTAATTCAACAATTATTCATGTTTTTGGTGTATATAATAAATTTTGACATGTTATATCGCAAATTTATATTATTAAATGATATTAAGATTTTCAATTGATGTTAGTATTTCATGGGCCTCTTGATTCAAACACACTCTAGTTGTAAGGTAATTTTTAGTATAACATTTATTTCTATGAGAAATATATCATATACACCACTAAATTCATTTTTGTGGTGTATATACTACCAAATAATGTTATATATTACTTTTTTATATTACTTTTTTTTAATTTACATACCAACATTATGATATCTCTTTTATGGGGATTACAGTTCACATGTCAACAAATATGTAAGGTAATCTTTTCACAATTATCCTTTAAAGACACCTATTATGTTGTGAACCTATATTAATTTATGATGTGTATAATAAAACCATTTAATTTTGTAGCAAAAAATATACATATTTTCTTCATACAATATTTTTCATGTAATTTAATTCTCTCTTTCACCAAAAATCGTTTTTCATTCATGAAAATTTCTTCTAAAAATGTATTGAATGTCTTATAAATGATAATTATTAATTTTTCATGGAAAAATAATTCAAAGATGATTGAAATAGTTTTAAAATATTTCTTTATATGATTTAATGGTTATATTAAATGAAAAATTATTGGGAAATTTTTTATGTTTTAAGAAATGTTTTTTAACAAAAAATATTTTTCAACAATAATTATTTCTAATTATCTTTAAAAATCATTTTCTATATATGATAACATTTATTTATGAAACATATTATTTTTTGGGGTTATTATTCAAGGATTATGTCCTTATATTTTCTTTTGATATAAAATTTTTATGATGAATGATTTATATTATTGTTGAAATCGTATATATTGTTTTCATTATTTCAGTTGTGGGACATATATATCCCTATAATTCATTGGGTAAGAATTTATATCTCATGATATAAGGAATTAAAACAAGTCAATTTTCATGATAAAATATCAGATTAACGGTAATCTCATTCCGATATGTGTTTAGGGTGAAAATAAATTAACAATAATGAATGGAATGTGACTGAGGGTTGTCGTATGTCACATATAGTTGGTAAGCCCCCATGAAGTGCCATGTTATGTTTTGGAAATGAGCATTCACTTATAAGGAATGATATTACATGTCTATGTTTCTTCAAAAAGTCCCACGCCTTATTCTTATATTATTATTTAATGCATTATTATATTTATTTCATCATTATTTATGTAATTTGAACTTCCATCATTTATTTCATGACTCAGGTATAAGATCTTTCATATTTAGGGTATGATATTTTAATGTTATGATCATGTTATCATACCATTATGTTAATTATTATTCTTAGGTATCTCCCTTGTTTCCCATAATAATAATCTAATCTCCCCATTTTATTATGTTTTCCTTTCTATAAGTTATAGTGATTTTTGGGCAGGGTTACTAAATATAATGATTGTTTTCTGAAACATTAATGATCTTTCACCAGACTAGAAGTTTATGTTTCATGTTTCAAAAGGAACTAAATAAATATAATTTTTTGTGTGTGGTTGTGTATTCAAATAAATTACAAAATTCCTATTTTCATTAAGAATAATCTTTTATATGTAATACTTCGTACTCTAATCAAAAATACATCATTAGGTTATTTTTTTTAAATAGATTTGTAGGGAATTCATTGACCCAAATTTTTAGATGTGTTTGTGAATGACATTTCAAACATAAATTTTCAACTAAAAACATATTTACCACAAAATTTATTGATATAATGGTTCATATTATGATTTCTTTATTGTGTTAGATATGAATATGTGGGCCTCTATATTTAATATTGATGTATCAGTTTGAATGATATATGAAAATTTTAAGGGTTGTGTTAAAAATAATCAACGACTAAATGACTTTATTGTCACAAATTGTGATCAAACATTTATATCATTAAATATATCTAGATTCAAGGTATAATATTTGATAATAAATGAATATTTCCTGACTAATTTTCAGAAATGATATTTTTTTTCTGGTTTTAAAGAGAATATCAGTATATATTTATCTATATTAGAAACATAAAAATGTTTGTATGGGGGAATTTCTTTTATTTTGATCATTTCGTCTAGTTTTTTTATTAATAGATACACATTTTTCACAATTTCTTTTTGAGATTACAATTAAAAATAGTGTTGAAATGGTCATCATTAAGGCAATTCATTTTTTAGGTGAAATGGGTAAAAACCCCATTTCTAAATCAACATCATATTTTGGAGTTCATAGGGATATATGGGAAATTAATAATACTATATTATCAGTAATTTTAAATAACTATAACTATTTGGATACTAATTGTGTATTTATAGATGATGATTATGTATTTACATAGTTTCATTTGACAATATTTTTTTTCTAGGAGGAATAATTTATCTTAGTGATATATGAATATTAAATATTTTATATAATTGATCCAAACAATGATCAATTGTCTATCATTTTGATAGCGAAAATAAATTATATGGGTGATGACGAAGATGATGATGATGTTAAGAATTTATGTGAGGTTTCTTTATCTATATCATGATTTCTACATGTCAAAAAAGATTATAATAATGAAATATTCCCTACTATATGATACGATCATGCTAAAAATATATTGTAAAACGCTAAATTACCCTCTTAATTAACCACATAAAAATTTATATTGATTTTTTTTGTTGAAATTTACATTATTATAAACTATTTTCTTATTAGGATGTTTAGTTCTATAAAATATGATTATTTATATGATTATTTTTTTATATTTTATATTGGAAATTTAAGGTTTATTTTTTTTGTATAAAATCCCAACATATATCATTATATTTGGTTAAATTTACTACCATAAATTCATATATTTGTATCTTTGATATTTAAATTTATAAATTTTCATCATTTATAAATTTTTATAATTAATTTTAAAATTTAATATTTTATATTCCATATTTTTTAGTTAGTAATCATAAAATATTTTTTTAAAATGTACATGTTTGGAAATAATTTTCTACTTATATAATTTCTGAATAATTTTTTAATATACACTTTTCCAATAATATGTATGTAACTATAATATAATTAAATTAATCTGTTTCACTAATTGACATAGTAGACGAAGAATACATGGAAATTTATATATATATTTTTTATATTACTAAATATTAAATATTAAAATTATTTAATGATTGTAAAATTTGATTTTACAATAAATATTTTTACGTGTGTTGTTACTCCTCCTATGGTGGAGAACCCTTCTTCTTCTCTAGAAAAATTAATTCGTAAAGATGGAAGACATGTGATTACACATTTACAATATATTTCAATATCTCAAGGTGAGTAGAGGATACATATTAATTTCAATAATATTAATATCCATAGAGGACCTAATATAATGTAGTTTATTTGAAATATCTCCTTGATGATCCATTTTGGGATTATAATTTTATATCTTGATTCTATTTATGTCAATATAATTGTCAAAAAGAAGTTGTGGGAATATATAATTGAAAAAGTTCTATATTTATTTTTTTATGTTATTAAAAAGATGATATATATTTTATATATCTAATAATTAATATATTCAATTATATATGACAATAAAAAGCCCATGAAATATAAGGTTAAAAATTTATCTATCATTTGGGGAGGTTTTATGGAGATATTTTAAAATAAAATTCATAAAAATAGTGTTTTAAGATGTTATAGAGTGAATACCCCAACCTCAATTATGATTTTTTAAGGAAGATACATTGAATAAATTTTTATAATTATGGTGTGATGATGTATTTATGGTATGATAATTATTATATATTATAAAATTTCATGTATATTATCATATTTGTTATCATTTAAATATTTATTTACTAGGACTCTAGTATATCTCATCTAGAGATCCAGTTTCAGAATGTATATCATCATATTTTATCACATGTAGGGAATCATTTACAGGTGGGGAAAATGGATGAAGAAAACATAACTAATTGAAGAGATATATATAACTGTGGTTCATAAGAGGTCTGGTTTGGTCCTCCATCTTACCCAGTTGAAAAAATGGAAAATATTTAGATGGTGAAAAAAAATAAAATGTAACATGTACACCAATCTAATTTTGGGGGCCCTGAATTATAAAAAATAAAATATTGTATTCTTTAACTATTTATATTTATTTAATTAATAACAATAATATACCATTTCAATTTATTATGTCAGCATGACATTGAGGAATAATTCATTAAGGGGGATCTTATCAAGGGGGTTATGATGTTAATCCTTACAATATCTTTATGAAATCAAATACCCCACATCCATTTAAGTGGACATAAGGTAGAGGTTAGTATTACAAAACTTGTTGGTAATCAAGGTAATGAATCAAGGGACCCATTAATATTTTATAAAAAATATTAGATGAAACACAGGGAAAATAATATGGGAAATAAAATAAAATTAGTTGTGCTAGATATGTTTGAAAAAATGAATAGACAATCACAACCTTCATAGCTCACCTACTCAGATCCCCAACCTTCTCATTTAGACCCGACAATATACTATAAGTTTTATTTTATAGATCCATGTGTAATTATTTTAGTGAATATAGTTACATATATTTTGGCGGATTATGTACATCACCATATTATGCAGTTGGGTCAGGTTTTATGTTTAGTAAATAATATTATTGGTCAAATTTCTCAAAATCCATTACTTATAGCGGAGGTCACCAGAGTTTGAGATTGTTTAGTTCATTTTTTACATGTGTCATCTAGACTTTTTTATGATCAAACAAAAGTGGCATGCATTTCTTTTTATAGATAATTAAGTTTAGATTTAATATTACATAAAATGTTTTATCATATTTAATTTATATAATAGTATAAAAAATGAATAGTATTAGTATAAAAGAAAAAAATTATATAGAACCAAAAAATTTAGATACTTATGATATTTTTTATGAGATAAAAAAAATTATCAAAGATTTTGTTTTCATTGGATAATATTTATTATATTTGGATGACAGGATCTATGTGTCGATGAGTGTATCTGTTGATAATATTAAAAAATGATGGATATTTCTAGTTTTTTACCTTAATATACATGTTTGGAAACTTTTTTCTACGTAAGTAAATTTATTTCTCCGTTTTTTTTTCTATATATAATGATTACATAATGTTAGTTAATATATTATTTATTTTTTAATATATGTACAAAAAATTCTCATTAAAAATTAGACCACTATAGTTTTGTTATTATGGATATAGAATACATTTGATCACGTGTGAAATATCTGAATAATGTTGAGGAAGTTTCATATATATGTGAGAAATTATAAAATGTGGAAATTTGATTCTATTTTTCCATTAATTGATGGTTATGAAAAATTATATAATTAGGACTTAATATTCATTATAATTTCATTAAAAATTAATTTTGTTATTTTATTTTTCATTCAATGTTAGGAATATTCGACTGACATGAATGCACATTATAATGATTTTTCATTATATTAGGTGGAGTTCGACAATGTTTTAGGAAATTTTCAATCAATTATGTATTATTATTTTTTATAAGTTATTTATTCATAATTGTTAATTTATATACATATTTTCATAGTAGATATATGAATGTAATTTTCATCAAAAAAACGTAACAATAATCACTTGTCAATAAGAAATCTAAATAAAATTAATTACATAAATGTAGTCATAAAAATATATTAAATTAGATAATATTTTTTTCTCTTATATATATTTATTGGTTTCAATTTTACAAGTTAATTTTTCATGAATATAGTTTCATGATCATAAATATATGGCGTAATGTGGTTAATATGCATTATGATTCATGTTTAAAAAATATAAACTATGATAATGATAAAATATGGTATTGTTAGTTATAATAATTATTATGGATTTATATAAAAAAATTCGATTATATAAAAAATAAAATCAAATTTTATAGTATATTTATAATGATATTAATTTCAATACAAATAAAAAAACATACATATCAAAGATGTTTTTTTACATACTATAATTTATGTATGCTTAAATTTCAAATAATTAGTTATCAATATTTTCATAATTTTTTAAAAAAGAGTATTTGGACTATAATTTTCATCCTTAACATCATATATTTCATATAGGGTTTTCGATGCCATAGGTATTCTAATATTAATTAATGATTAAAAATTGTATTTAGATAGTATTTTTGAGCTTTTGGTTGCTAAATTAATTTTTTTTCATAGTTTAAGAGGTGTTATTTGTATGTCTCCATGAATAAATTTTTTAAACAATTATTGTATAGACACTCAAGTTATTCTTTATGTTGGCATATTTTATTCAACATTTAAATTATTATTACATTATTTATGATTTTATGTTATATTTTTTTTAATGTATTTTTTTATATTCTATGTCTCATTTAATGTGAGATGTTTTTGTAAAATTAACATCGTTCAACATCAGTTTTTATAAACAGCCATGAAAATAAAACTATAAGTCTTGCATCATCAGTTTTTTTAGAATTTGTTTTTCAAAATATGCTTTTGATATCACAATTTTTTTTAAAAAATTAATAATTACATAATGTATTTTTTTAATCAAAATAAAATAGAATATCATGTATTTTGTAAAGAGACTAACGTGGAATTTATCTTACTAGGTAAATTAAAAAAACCAACCTCCAAAGGCATATAATATTATTTCCATGTCATTTTTACAATATAAATAATGTGAAAACTATACTATTTTTTTCTAATTTGGACTAAAATAGACATCCAATGGGTAAAGAAACATTCAACGTCATTTTTATATCAAATGACGTAGAAACATTTCTTAAATTTTGTTTTAAATGATTTTCAACTTCAATATTCCTATAACCAATGTTGAAACTATTATATTTAAGGTCACCTCCATCAAAATGAATTATGTTTTTTAAAAAAATATAATAAATATGATAATAAAATATTTTCTTTTACTAGTTTATGTATGGTAATCATCAAAAATGAAATACATAATTTCATGGAGGTGGTATTCCACATATATACACGAGAAATGTGTTCATTTATATACTTTTTTGAAAAGAAATAAATTGGATAATATTTTACCTTTAAATATTGATAAGTAGTTTACACAAGTAATATTAAATCATTATTATATTTCAGATGAATATCCATGCGAGGAAGTTTTAAAACACAACACCTCTTAGATGTGGTTGTCCATATATACAAATGGGTGATGCTTTTATTCCGCATGGGTTGAAGATAAATGATGAAAATAGTTACCTTTGACCATAAAAAAAATTATATATATACAATTCACTTATATAATAATTTTATATTGGTTATAATATATCTAAAAGATGTATAATGATAAATAAACATGAAAAAGATCAGTTAGGGATTACAACTTCTTGATATATAACCTCAGTTTGATTTCAAATTAATCATTCTTGGATTATTATTTTGAGAATATTATAACCTATTGGATTTAGGGAGGATATTTGGAAATGGATGGGTAGATATTTTTCCATATACTGTTCTTATTATATGTGAATAAGTGTGGTGGGGATGTGAACTTTAATAAGTGATAGGGTAACACTATTGTAATTATTCAAAGATAAAAAATAATATAATGTCTTATTTGTATGAAAATGGAATCAAAGAAACCCAAATTCTATGATTAGATGGTATAGTTTCTAAATACACTCAATTAAAACATTTAATAAAATTTTGTTGATATTTTAATCCTAATCATTTGGTTTAACAATTTTAACCTTTTCTAACCACTATCTATATAACATAATTTTTCCAAATGGTAATTTATTTATATAGAACATAAATGGATAATATAATTTTACTGGATATATTGATTCAAATTATTTATAAGAATTTTTTATTAAATTGTTTAATTTTTCTAAAAGAACCATATAGTTATATAAAACTCATTCAAAATTGTTTTTCATAAAATTTATACTTTTAAATGAATTTTATTTTACACTAACTATATATATATATATATATTTTATTCTCATGAGATTAATAAGAATATAATTAAAAATGATAATGTTATATACGATTTTGATCATTAAAAAACATATTGTAACCCCTTCCAACAACACAATTAAATGAAAAGATCTAATAATAGTTTTTAATAACAAAAAACTATTATATATGTTTCAAATGTATGGAAGTTGTGAAAAAATATTAAATAATGTGTCTGAATTCATTATTTTACACTATAAACACATATTTTGTCATTACATTTGTTTTATTAAATATGAAATAGATATTATATCATGGTTATTTCATAAATGTTTCAGTATTTTTAAATAGATATTTTCTATTATTCACCAAAAAATAATTGTTTTTCTAAATATCCAAAAAACACCCTAGTCAAAAATGGATGTTATAAATCCAAAATTAAAGTCATTCTTATTAAATTGAAATTCTAAAATTTATAGTTTTACCTTAAACTAAAATTATATAATACATGGATAATAAATCTAGTTAAAAAATTAATTTTTCAGTTTTCAATTAGAATGAAAAATCATTAATTATCCTCTAATAATAATATTTATCAAACATCGTATATTTAAATAGAAAATTAAATTGAAAAATAAACTTAAATTTGCATATATAAAATATCCAGTAATAATCCAATCCATAAATTGATGGAATTTCAAATCATATTGAATTATTATATTTAAATATTATGATGTGATCGAGGCCCCTATTATTAAAATTTCATGATTTTATGTGGAGAAGTATTTATGAAAGTAATACTACCCAAAAATTGAGGAAATAACTCAAAGAGAATGATAAAATATCATTATTTCCATAAAATAATATTTATCTTGATTTCTCATATTGGTAGCCCCCCCCAAATACCCCAACCCCATAATAGATTATGAAACACGCTTCAGATTGGTTTCTTATGTTGTGAGGAACCCATGACCTCCAAGAAGATGCAGAAGTTGTCCTTATATACACATGGGTTTTTTATAAGGTTCCTTCTCCTCCCCAGGATACCCATAAATGAAATAATTATAGATATAATAGTTCCCAATTGTTGTGATTTACACATCCTATTGTTGCTTATTTGACCATACTCATATCCTTCATGATCACCATGATCATCCTGAGAGAAAAACACCACAATAAATAGATGATAGAAACAATAAAATTTTAAATGTTTCTTATTTAGATTATTGATCTATGACATCAAATTGCATGCTCATAGGATCAACCTTCTTCTTGAAAAATTTCACACTATAAAGTTTATCAACCATTCCTCTCGATCACCAACCCAAAATGGAAAATTTCATGGATGAATAATAGGTATGGCCTTAGTTTGATGTAGTTGTGTCGAATTTCCTTATACCAAAACTTATATATCGGCAACAATAGTATTAATGTGAACCATAGTAAAAACACATTCCAATGATATATTCTATATTTCATTAAAATATAGAATTATTAGAATTGGAGTCCTCAACCTCCCATATTATCAATGAAATATGTGTTGAAGAGGCAATATATTAGATATTTAACATATAATTCATTGGTGAAAATAGATTCGTTTTACTTCTTTTGTTCCATGAATAATTCATTTTTTACCATTATATAATTGGTTGTCAACCATCGCATGTAGTTCCATCTCAATGCTAGTATTTCCATCTTCAATATCATAGGGTTCATCACCTTAACTTTTGGAGTGTTTATCTAGTAAATATGTCCCACCACTAGGATCTTGCATATCATTCAAAAAGCTATACCAAATAATATTAACCAAATATGGAAGAACAATCCCTACCATTTCCCAAGGATAATACACATGGCCTATGAGATTATAATCCTTATCAGTATAAAAATTAAAACTTTATACTACAAAAAATAATTCCCATAATCTCGAATCTTCCCAAAAGCAGACATGATATTTCATCAGGTAAACATCATATCACTTTATGATAAATCATTGTTTTGGAATGTATCATTGGAACTGTACAAAAAATAACTTATACCAATATTGATGTTTCATCCACTAAGTGATTAATTTTATCATTACCCATATAATTATTGTTAATAAGACCATTAATAAAAATATATATATATGAAACATCTATGAATATCATATTTCACAATCATTATATAAATTTTTATATTGATAAATAGTCAACTTACCATATCACAAACCAATATTGAGGTAATATTTTATAGTAGAATGAACAAACATATCAATGAGTGGGGAACTAATATCCATATCCATTTTCATTTTTGCATAATACTCAAAATCTACATGCCTCCATCTTTCTATCCACTTCAATTGGAACAAAAACTACACCCACAATATCATTCAATATATTTACATTCCATTTGATCCAAATGACACATATATTCATAACCCATACATATAATGAATCATACATGGAATTTGTATAATTAAATTCATGACTGAACTTATATAGTTGAAGAGAACATGACTTTAGAAACCACAAACCCAAAATCTGTTCTCTCGGTATTAGATCATATAAGGTAAATAAAAGCATGAAAAAAATCAAATAATTTTTTTTTATAAAATACCCATAATTATTGACACCAAATGAAATAAATCCTCAAGATTATATGGATTCACACATTTATGAATAATAAGACTTGAAATAAGAGAGTTCCAATGGATATACATTTTAATTATGACTACATATAAATTATCTGTGACATGTGCCAAATAACAATTTTCACGAATTTATCCATTAGAGGATCCATGAATGAAGAAATAAAATAGTTTCCTACTAAACAAATTACCATAGAAACACTGAAAAATATGACAATTTCATACACAACATCAGTGGGAGATGTATGGTCATCATTTACAGAATCACATTGATTTCATCCCTCAATTCTCATTCGATGCCAAGAGCTGTAGTAATTAACCCCCTCATCCATCCTCCAAATACCAAGGGAATATAAATAACCTTTAAATATAACATATTTAATGGCAGAACATAACTATAATAATTTGAAATACATAATGATTATAAAATGTGATTATATAATATAGCTTCTCACCTGATATATATATAATGTATTATTGATGGAAGAGGTACATAAAATAGTGTTGTGGTCATAGTTTCTTTGTTATTAACAATTATACATGGATTCAGTACTTGAAACATTTCATGATGAGAATTGTTATCACCTAGCCAGTTGGATGTCATTTTTTAATATAATCATAAAAAATAAAAACACATTATACATGGAAAATATGTTTTTATTAAAATAATTAAAATTTTAAATCATTGGTGACTAATAAATGTATAAACATTTTGTTTATAATGTATTAAATTTATTTTGAATCAATATTTATACCATGAAAAGAAAATTTATAAAAATATTAATTTCTAATTTGATATCATATATTATGAATTCCAAATGTTTATTATAAGAAGTTATGACATTGAATGTAGGGGGATTATAGATATTTGTCTAGGGAAGTAAATGTTTATTGAAATACTCGAAGGAATATTTTTATGTATTATTTACAATAGAATACACTTATTATATATTAAGGATCGTATAATTATATACCAATTAAATTGTAATAGTTTTGGGTATTATATAATTCATACATAGTATATTTTGGATTCACGATAAATAGAAAATTACTTAGTGATAGTGATATATAAGAGTCATTCATTAAGGATGAGGTTTCTGTAAGAGTAAAATTTTTAAAAAATATTTGATATATGGGATTCATAAAACAATATATTATTGGGAAAAATAGAGAACATAATATGTATTGGTTATCTAAAGGATACACAAGACAAAATATGAAATTCTAATATAGAATGCTGAAAATTATAGAATGTCCCTGAGATATGTAAGTTTCAGTTATATAGATGTGATGAGATTCATAATGGAAAGATAATATTTTTAAACGTAACTTAGTATAATAATTAATCAATGTTAAATTCAATTTTGACATGTAAAAGCCATTTTTATTATTTAAGGATCATCACAATTCACTAAAGCATACACAACATTCTATGGACTATTTATACTACAATTGAGGTAAATGGAAAATATCACTTATGAGATGTAATAAGAAATTTTTTCATATATATTGTTAAATTGGAAGATAAATCAAGGATAATTAAAGGTTAACTAATGTAAACTACTTCAAATAATATGAGATTTTTTCAGATAGTAAGATAAAATATTCTTATATCGTTTTAAATAATCATTTTCATAATAAAATGTTTATTTTTTAATAATTATAAATGTGGTTTTGTTAATATAGACTTAAAAGGAAAAAAATAATGATACTATGAAGATCAATGATTTTAGATAAGCATAATAATTGTTATAATTTATTTATAATTAGGATCTATATTAAGTATTTCTATATAATAAATTGATGTTTCACACAACATTGATACTTCTATTTGTGAAAATACATACCGACAAGGATTAATTCTTTAGGATTCCGTATAGAAGAAGAGGGTATAAATATTTTGTTAACCATAAAGTGTAAAATAATCTTATCTATTTGGAATGTATGAAATAATGTTCCAGTAATAGTTAATTAGTATCATATAAATGTGACTAAATTAATAATGGATTTGAAACTAAGAAATAATGTTGAAATATCATGGTAATATAATCATTTATTGAAGTGTAAAAAAATTTACGGTATTGATATATCCATAATTATAGAGGTGATCATTTTTTATTATATCATATAGAATTATTATTATAATAATGGAATTATATTCATGTATTAATAGGAAAATAAATATGTAAAGAAAAAAAAGAAATGTAATTAAAGGAAATGATATTTAACTCATACAAACATATTGAGTATTGAACTGAGGAAGACAGAGCCTCTCAGTGATGTAATTGAGAAATAAATTTTCTATATTAATAAAATTTTAGAACCAATACTACTATAATGATTTATCATATACATCTAATCATAAGTGGACAAGAAAGAAGATGATCAGATACAAATATTACTAAAAATTCTAGGAATTAAATAAATCCAAGTGATGCAACATATGATATATATGTATGATAATTTTTGGAGATTATAATTACTTATATAATAAAATATAATTGAAGATGATGTTTTAGGATTTCAAAATATCATTAATTATAAGGATTTTCAATTAACAATATTATTTTTGTGAAGAAGTGGAAGTCGATGTGGATTGTTATATATTGTGGAGTTGGATTAGACTTGTATTTTCTAAGAGATACATTAGATTAATCAACTATGAATCATACTTCAATGAATACATGTAGACTATTATATTTGAATAGGGTGATAAATATTATTATCTTTATTATAATGTACATGAGAACTTATAATAATCTTGTCGTTAATTTTCTAAGATATATCTTTTAAAAATTTAATTTTTCTATTTTAGTTTAGGTTTTTTTTCTGGTTTATATTCGAGGGTGTTTTTGGATGATGTAATAATAAACAACATGAGTAAAAATATAAGACTGGTTTTATAAATGCTACATATCAATCAATAAATGAACTTTATTAACAAGTAAAAATAGATATAATTATGGTGTATAAAACATACTACCAAATTATATAATAGAAATATAGATAGTTGTATTACAAATTTTGAGGAAGATATATAATGATACAAGTGGAAGGAAAATGTATTATCCAAATCAATTTGATTCGTTGATTACAAATAACAATGGATTCTAGAACCTAGAATGATTCCTGGAATGTAAGGAAGTACTACACTTAGAGAAATTGAATATATTATTGTAAATATTTTTATATCATCCCATGATATATTAAATAATTTGAAAAAATATAAATTAAGTCATTTTGGATGAGTATTACAAGTTAATTCACTGTAATTTATTATTGAATTTATGAATGTCTATATATTTAATCTTACATAATGGACATATTTTTCTACTACCATTAAAAAGGAGGAGTAAAATGTACAAATAGGTAAGAATTTTTTTTGTTATATTTATAGAAAAAATTAGTATAGTTTTTGGATATAATATTAAATCTTTTTTTCTTTATTATCATTAATATAAATGGTAGATATGTTTCTTCTATTAATTTTTATTACATATTTCCATGGAAATGACATGTGAAATAATAATGTGATTATGATGAAATGCCGATAAGATATAATTTTAAAAGGGTCAGTTTTTTAAAATGCTCTATATTTTTTACATTTCAATTTTTTTTAATTAATTATGAATTTTTAGAGTATAAATTTCATACCACACAAAAATTATTTGTTATATTTTTTATTTATGACATAAGTCATAATTAGGAATGAAATAATTCCATGTTTATAACTTCATTTAAAATGTAATTAAATATATAACATGGTTGGTGGATATGTACAGATAAGTATGAGAATGGTGATTTGATGAGTCATGATTTTAAAGAATTTTTTAATTTCTATAAATGAAAATTCTCAAGTAATTTTAAACATTTATTGTATAATATATATACTGATTAACTATCTAGTTTAGTTTATAACCTAATTAATTATCCAATTAGTTCAATTTTCATTCTATAGTTATATTTTTAATAATTTGGATTATTATTTAAAATACCAAATATATAATGTAATATCTGATAAGTGTAGAATCATAGAATTAATCATTTTTATTTTAACAAAATTTATATAAATCAAATAAAATTTGGAGGATTAAGATTATGTTTATGTACCCCTTTAATACATGTTAAATTCCATGCCATATTACAAGTATAATTTCTAATCCAATCATTATATTGATATTTTTAATGATTACATTCATAGAATAATGGAGTAGGAGGTAATTTATTAATTTTGAATTGGGATAAAAATATAAAAATTAGAGAATGAGAAAAAGTACCACTAGTTATGGTAAAAATGATTTCTAATATTTTCTAATTTAATTATCAACAAGAAAAAAATATAGTATTGTTTAATGAGATAAGGGAAAGGGTATAAATCCTTCAATGGGGTCAAACAAAATTAATCCAAATGGAATCACCCATAACAAAATCCAGTCATCTTAATGGAAGGGACACACGGGTAACATACACAATGATGGGAGGGTCCTAGGAAGTCAATAAGGATAGAAATTGAACAAACACATTACCTTCATTACATGTATGAAATATTTTAGTCACATTGGAGATGAGAGACTTCTGTTTTTTAGGCATATAGATAGTTTTCTAGTTGTAAATTTGAGATAATAGAGAGATGTATCAATAAATAGTGACATAGTCTCCATAGTATCCAGAGGGATCTATAGTGACTGCAACAAATAATTTCCACTAAGAATGACCTTACATTCTACATTCAATGGGTTTCTTACCCCATAAGATGATATAAATGAATATATCACCATGTTTGTGGACTCACAGATTAGTACCCACTCTCCATACATGACCCTTGCTTACATGATCAAGATGTATATAAAATTAGTCATTGGCAGTGGGGGTAGAACAACATACCCAATTCCCTACTATTCAAATATGGATGCCTTAGAGGGGATTATTCTCTCTATATATTTTATAAGAGATGGATCATCCTTATGGTGTTTTAGAAGGCTTGTCAGTTCATCCACAATGCACTAGGCCTTCACAACCATGGTTATAAATGACAGAGGGGGACTACGGTGAGCATTATTGAGTGCAATCAAAATAGACCACAAACTAGACATTGTGAGGATTGTATGAGCCATATATATGTATGTTCATTCTGGACACACCAAAAAAACATTAACCCCCCCCCAAAAGTCTCCAATAAACCAGAAGGAGTTTTGAATTTCCACAGCTCATTCCATATCCTAGAAAAACATTTTCCTAGGAAATAAATATGAATTGTGGAATCCACTTCAGGATCCAAACAGTATGATCACATTGATATAATGTGTACATCTATTCCCTTCATAGAAGCATCTATGGTAATGGATTGTTTGTAGAATCTAATGAAATAAAATTATACATTACTAGGATTCCGTAACCTGATATACATTGATCCAAAGGGTCTCTTGCAAGCTCTAGAAGGAACAACATTCTATATGCCATGGTTCCAAATTGTCTCAATGAGGATCCTGTGAATATACATTGGCTGGGATTATGCTCAAGCATTATAATTTTAATATCATGTTTTGATTATATTTGAGAATTTATTGGATGATGGAAGTGTGAAAACCGCCCTTCTTGGAAGCAAGGTCAGACATGGGGCACCCTTGGAAACCCACATCATCCCCCACTCAATTTCACTCCCTATAATTTACCTCTTCATTTCATAGAATCCATCAATAGTAATGTTATATAATAGAAATATTCCCCTAGGGGAGTCCAAAAAGGGGATAGATTCCTTATATTATTTAAATTAAACCATATCCAAACTTAGCATTAAAATATATATTTAAGATTGACTTCTTCTATATGAAATCCCAAGGTGGATTCTATAAAATAATGTTCATTCCTTCCCCCATATACCATGCATTGATACCCCCATCTTCTATAGGGATAGATTGCATTGACCAGGAGGACTAAGGGAATATGTCCTCCCCTTTCGAATCCTTGATGAAAGAACATAAGTGATCCTCAACTCATTATGAATTGACTTGGATTCCATGTGAAAAAATGGATATTAATTGTAATATATGATTGAACAAAATTGAAATGGTCGATTCTCCCACCAAATGATAGAAAATGGTTTTTCCAATTACTAATGTCGTTGGAGAACATTTTAATCATTTATTTAATGTTTCTTAATCGAATTCAACTTCTTGTAATGGGTTATCTAAAATAAAACAGAAAAAAAATTTATTTCCTATAATTACAATGATATATTAATTTTGGTTAATTCTCTTGAATGATAAATTAGAATCAATAAAATAATGGATGTTATGATAGTTAGTAATTTATCATCTATATTTTTCGCATTCGTCCATCATTTTATTGAGTCCCCTTTCTGAAGAGTGATGTCCATTAATGAAAAAGATAATTTCATCCACACATAGGAGGAGATACACCCATGGAAGGTGGCCTACTTAGTGGTATGGACTTCTATGATAATGATTCATGTAGGAGGAAACATGTATACTCATAATAGATTGGATCATTATGAAGATTGAATGGAAAAGTGGGTCCCTTTGTCTTAACCCCTAACTGATTCCAAGAAGCCATATTACCTCTAAATGAAGACAATTACTGATCCACGGTGAGATATAACATCCTAAAAACATTTCAAAGGTCTTATTTGAGAACCAAATTACCTCATAATAAGAAGGATGAAGCTCCACTCGGTGTGGTCATAATCCTTATCCATATCAACCCCAATACAAAGGATAGATCCTATCACATTCATGTTTATATTAACAACCATCTATTGGAATACAATTGTAGAACCAAGGATAAAACTTATAGTAATGAAGATATGTTTTTCAATTAAGACACCTGACTCAATGAAACGAGACAATATCCAATTTATGATGGAGTTCGGCAACTTATACTCAACTTTCAATATGATTATGTGTCGACAATGTTTGACATAGTATGAAAATTTTTCTATAGGTAAGAGGAAAATCAATATGGAACTCGTTACCCAAGGGAGACAACCCCCATAGAATAAGTCTTGGATATATGTAAAAAAGACAATATTTAATGATACTCTAGTAGCTTACATATACTGAAAATGGGAATCCATCAGTTTTGGGAATGAATTCTTGATTGGGAGAACAAACCCAGTCACACACCTCTTTCTGCTCATGGGAAATACAATTCACTATAATGGCTTGTTTTGTGACCACACACAGGATTATTTTCAATATATTAGACCAAACATAGGAAAATAATTCTTCTTTAATGGGGTTGGTTCTTAAATTAATGACGTGAAATGAGAATTCACTATACCTCCAACCTCTTCATGGTCACTAGAGTGTGAACCATCTTCACTATTGATCTTTGAAAATAAAATCAAATGTATATATTTCAAGAAGGTATAGAAAAAAGTTGTGTTACTTTCATAGTATTTCATCCATGTTTTCATTGACCTTTTAGGGTTACATATCTCATTAACAATATTTATTGCATTAAATTATGGTTTTTTATATCATGGGATAACAGAGATCTTCAAAAATTGAATGTTCTTATTTTACATCAGCACTTTTGATGTCACATTGGCCATCATCCAATCATGAATGGGATATGGGGATATATTTTTAATAGGACATTTGGTTATGTTTCAAGAATGAGAATTTGTTATTGAATACACTCCACCTTTCTCCCTAGATCAGATGATCTCAGAAGTGTTTTTTCATTTAGATGAAGACTAGATGGGGTGCCTGTACTTGTTTCTTATTATACATTAATGGATTCACTATAAAATATAAAATAATATAATAATAATAAGGGAACACAAGGTTTCAGTTTTTATAAAATTTTATATTATGATTTATGTTCTTATAAGAAAATAATAGAATTAATGTTTTTATGGGTGATATATTTTTAATATGAATTATGGATGATATATTAGTAAAATTTATTTAAAAATATTTAATTGTAATTATGTGATCCGACTAATCATTGATAATTTTTAATTTTTATATCTTTACACATAAACATTATCCATAGAAATTAATTTTGAAATATAATCTAGAAAAATTTCTCTTATTTATTTTAAAAAAAATTATTTCTAAACATTACTAGACTATTATCAGGATGCATGTATTGGAGGCAACAATTTTAATCCAATTAAATAATCATTTATTGATGAGGGAAATGAATTTATAATAAAGTATATCACATGTGATAATTAATATTAATGAGACTTTCAAATACCTGAATTAAATGTAATATAAGGTTTTTTTTATTTTAAGTGGAAAATTTTAATACATTTTTTATTAATTTTTTTTAATATTAAGGAGTAAAAAACATTATTATATATTTATTGAATGATATAACTTAACTATATATAAATTATTTTGATGATAAGTATTTTAATAAAAAAATTATATGATTAATTTTCATTACAGCAATGTTGATATCTTTTTGAATTGAAAATAATAATTGATAAATATGGGATCTAATTAGTGTAATAGAAATTCAAATAATTATGTTGTTTTAATATTATTTAAATTATTTTAAATAATTGACTAGTCTAATTATTATTAATATATTATATATTTATTAATATTATTTTTATAACATAATTTTTTTATTAAAATGTCAATGTTATTGATTTTAATTTTATTATGACCTCTAATAATTTTAAATATTTTAATTTTAATAATAATAAAAACCATGAATTGGTTTTAATAAAACCATTATATTGATTTTTCATATGAATAAAAAAACTAAATCATTAGTGGATCACATTCCTAGACTAAAGTGTCATAAAATAAGGGTTTTTATAATTTGTAATTGAAATAAACCTAGATTTTTACATCATATTTTTTTAAATTTCATCCTGGTTTAGAAACGGAATCATGGATTACAAATTATGGTGTAAAAATAAAGCTAATGTGAAAAAATGAAATAAACATGACCAATGTAAATTTATAATGGTTAAAATTACAATAATATATTAGAAAATGTTTTGTTTCATAAACATTATATTGTTTTTTGGAGATTATAGATACAAATTTTAATAATTCAACCCACATAGACCCCACCAGCCCCAGTAATATATTTTGTGTGGCACCCCATGAACAAAATCACCAGACCATGGTCTAGAATCTAAAAACAATATTCAATTTCACACTCATGGTATGCCTTGTAATAATAAACCTATACATATCTATATATCTCTAAAACAGAATATATATATATATAACTCGATATAATAAAAATATTATTATAATATCCATGTGAAACACGTTATGAATCTAAAATAGAATAAAAAATATAATAAAATATTATAGGGGAAAATAAAAGATCCCAACATCTCAAAACCAAGATGGAACTTGAACGGTTGGAAAAGGGGAACTCCTCATCACATTACCTAATAACACTAACCCGGAAAACAATCATCACAATCAAGTACCAATAAGACCTAATTCCATGAAGGTTACGTCTACAAATATCACCATTAACTATTATTCATAATCATAGGACACAACAGATGTAGTTAGAATACCTAGTTTGGGGTGGGAATAAAAAACATTATTGGAATACTATAAAACAAATTATGGGGGACCATACTACATGTCTTCCAAAAACCCAATTAAAATGCAAAAAACAAAAATAATTTAGGTATTTTGAGACAAGGATATATGAGTTTTCAAATATTTATTTATCAATTATAACAGGGTTTATTAATGTATGTTACGTAATGAATCATAACTATCAAAGTTAATGAAACCCTAATCACCTATGAAAATATATAGTTATGGATTTATCATCATAAAGAAATGGTTATAGGTCGATGGATTAATTACCATAATTGTAGACATGTACCTCATCAAGTAAATCACATCTATCAACGGTGTACTGACATCATAGATAGATGAGTGTCACCTAATAAC
Source organism: Viscum album (assembly GCA_963277665.1). NCBI lineage: Eukaryota > Viridiplantae > Streptophyta > Magnoliopsida > Santalales > Viscaceae > Viscum > Viscum album. The sequence goes on along the minus strand of OY728161.1, from coordinate 571,018,037 downwards.
ATTTTAAGACCAAGGGAGTGAAAAAATCCCATGAAATAATTTGAGGACTCAAACCTCTACATCATTTTTTTGATTCAATGAGTTAATCTATGTAAGAGATAATCTTTTAGTATTTTTTTATAATAATAAAAACATTCTATAGATAATAAAATAACAAGTATTTATTTTATTTTATAATATAATATATAATAAAAATTTTATGTTTATACATGATATTTTTATATTGTAATATCCCATTTACTATTATGTGACATCCCCATTTCTATAAATAAAATTGAAATATCATTTGTACACATAAAATTATATTCTATTAATTTATTATAAAAAATATTATCACCCAATTTTAAATATCACCCTTACACAACTCATTTATCATCAATTTTATCATCTTCTCCATCCAAATATTTTCTAAAATAATACTCTTTTGTAACCTATCCATGTTTTAGGGGACTATGTGTTATCAAAAAACCACTCCCATAATCTCAATATGTAATCCAATGATGTTTTCTAAATGTTTAAATCAATATATATAAAATATTTTGAAAAAAATTCTTTACTAATTCTTTAAATTATAGAATTTATAATTATTATAAAATAACAACAATACATGACATTAAAAATATAACTCTAATATAATATGATTTTTATCATCATGTAATTAATAAATTAAAAAGAATATATGTTTATAACATTCATTCCATCTTGTGTAATTTTAACCACCTATATGGATGATGTTATCAAATACTCATTACCTCTATAATGGATGGGTTTAAAAATTAATTTAATGAATTAATATATTATTAATTAATTTATATAGATTATTGGATTATAAATTTGTCATCATATAATTGATATGAAAAATAATGGATCGTGGTAATTTTAAATGTATAAAATAATATCACATAGACACTTCAAAATATCAAATTGTTTGGAACATCTATTGAAATATATAGAATTTATTATATTGAAATGATAAATAATTCATACCTATACATATTTATCTACCATGAAATTTTTTAACAACACATTTAATTATTATAAATGTACAGAATCAATTTTTGATCTATTAAACTAACAAACCCATATTGTTGAAATGATTGAAAAAAATATATTAAATAAATGAAATTTGATACTAAATTTTCACACATATATATAAAAGAAAATTAATTATTTTTTTAGAGTATTCAGTTAACTTATGTTATTCAAATATTTTAAAAGTTATAGGAGCATCCTAGAATTTTTGACATTGAGGTAAGAGAATTCCCCCACATTCCATTTTTCTTTTAATGAAAGTATTCCCCCTCTTTTACCATTTATAATCCCTCATATACTAATTATAGTTACTATATACATACTCCCTTTATATATTAAATATAATTTTACATTTTTTCTAGGATATTACTATTTTTAATTTCCTTTCTACTTCTTCAATAAATTACACTGGAAGAAATGGAACTTCTTTATTTAATTCTATCATTTAATGTACTTTTATTATAGTGGTTTCTATTTTTCACAAACTTTTTATCTAAATTAATTTTATTCCTTTCCATTTTATGTGTATATCCATATTATCTAATTTCCTATGAATTTATTTACAAATTTCAAAAATAATTCTTAATAGTAATTATTTCAATAACATCTACATTATATATTCATTATGATCCTCCATTGTTTTTGCAATGTGATTCCATTAACCAAGATTATTTATTAATTTATGAAATTATAATATTCCCAAATACCTTTTTTTATTATTATTCATTATGATACATAATTTAAATATTCATTATTATATGATTATATTACACACCTCATTCTTAGGTGTTTTATGAGGTTTTAGATTATCTACGATTTCATTTATTATATATAAAATATGCATTGACATTTTAAATTTTAATGGATACTCCTAGTATTATAAAACATAAAAATGTATTTTGAAATTATTATATCTCAAGATATACCTTGTATTGTTATTATGTAGTAAAACTATAAAATTATGTTATGATTTTTAGGTTGTTATCAAGGGATTATGTTTATGAATCCATAATTTATGTTTTTTACATATATTAAGGATACCATGATCTTATGATTCAATATATTTTTATCCATTATTATATATAATTATCTTTCTTCCACTTAATTTATAAAATCATGAGAATCCCCTCTAGTCATATGTATTAATTCATCATAACACATTAATTTTATTATTCCCCTATAAGGATTTATAGATCACCCATTCATTTTATAGATTTCCCCAGTGTATCCTATACAACAATTATAGTAAAATAGTACTTTGGATTAGATTATGGAAATCTTGTTAATGTTGATGTATTTTATTTTTAATATAACCTATTATGTATCATATCTCAGAAAGACACAATTAATATATATTTTTGTTTGAGTTTTATTTTCAATTATATTAAAATATTTGGTTTATTTGGTTTATTAGATATGGGTTCTTATAGTCATTAATATATTTCTATAAATTTATTTGAAAGAATTTTACTACAAAACATAATAGGGAATACCCTACAAATAACAAATCAAAAATGATATATATATATATATATATATATATAATTTTTTGAGTTATTTTCACTATATTCTTATATTCCCATTTATTTCATTATTAATTTCAATATTCATATCTGAAAAATTAATTTATTTTTGTAGATGTATTTAAATCATAGGAATCATTCTAATTAATTGTGTTATGAAATATCATAAAATTTTTGAAATGAGATTCCTAATATAATGCGGAGGGAGTCAAGAATCACATGGAAGTACTTTATCAACAAATTCAAGTTATCAACAATGACGCTAATAATTTGAAATTCCACCCGAATCCAAATAGGGAATATGATGTGTTTATATAGTTATTTTGACCCGCTAATAATAGTTCAATGTATAAACTCCATATAAAATATATGCTCAGTCCACCAAATCTTAGATAAATCGAATGCATTTTAAGATGTATATTTCTATGATGGAGAAGATTATTTGTCCTGGATAATGATCAAGAATATGAATCCCAACTAAGACATACAATTAATAGAATCAGAAAAATTAATGAAGATGTTTCTATATTAACAATTCCTCACACTGTCTATATTTTAAATGGAGATATTTTCATGGACATAGGAAAATAGGCAAAAAAAATTATTATTGTGAACAAAACATAAAAGGGATTTAAATGTATGCCTATTTAGTTATTATAACCCAAAAAGTAAGGATGACAATATTTTTGATTTGAATACAAAAATTTCAATAAAATTATTTAGTGATATTAGACATTGATAGCTACAGAAAAATAGCCATATATTTACCTATATAATAGATGTATATTATTAATTCTAAATATTCTCATTGGGATGGGTATAAACTAAGTATGATTGAGAGTAAATTTAAATATATAAATTTATAAATATCCTAGAGGGAAGAAGATCCAATTTCTTAAATGTTAGAAAATATGGATGATGCAACCGGGGAAATTGATATCTACCCAAGTGGCTCTCTAACCCCTCCAACTGTTGTTATGTAAATTAATTCACATTTATATGTGAAATAATACCTAATAGGTGAAATCAGGATAAACTATGTCATGTATTGTCACCCAAACTAGCCACATGACCATGCCTCCCATTGAAGGAGACTAGCTATTATATCTAATAGATTTTCCACAAGGTACTTGTGCTATTGTGTTATAACCAAGATTTATAATATATGAAAAAAAGTATAAAAATTATATAAAAAATAAAAAATTAGTTTTGTACTTTGTAAATATAATGTAAAGAATGATAATAAATTATTGAATAAAGAATTATAGAAATAAGTGTTGTTTACTGGTTATGTTAATATTATATGATGTTTGTTAACATTACAATTGGATTAACACAACAACAATTAAAAGATTAAATTTTTAATTAGAAGAGTTATGAAATATTTTTACAAAGGGAAAAAATATGATATATATATAATAAGATTGTAAAATAAGATATATAAATTTAATAAAAAGTATTTCAAATAAATAAAAAATAACAGTTTTTTTGGGAAAATATATGTGCCAAATTTTAATTAAATTTCAATTTTCACACAAAAATAATATTCATATACGAAAATTTATCATCATTAAATTTTTCTATAAAATTTTAGTCATTTAAATATAATTTATTACACTATTTTTGGTATTATAAGTAAAATATATACGGGTATAAAAATTTAAAATGTCAAAAAAATATACTCTTCCCTATAAATGATGAATTTGTAGAAGAATTAAGTTTATAATATTCATTATTGTTTTTAATAAACGTATAATAATTATTTGAATGAATGAGTTTATATTTGGTATGTATAATGTTCGTGTGATTTTAATTAATATTAAAATGTATATGTGGATTTTAAAATGATGAATAACAAATGTACATTACAATAGTGTATAAAAATACATTCCTTATGTGAGTAAACGTAATTTTTATATTTTTACATCTAATTTAATATTAAATAACAACCCCACTCCTACAAATTCACATGTTTTATCACTATTTGAAAAAACTATATATTTACAATTAAATTTCTCTAAAACAACATTCTCCTCTACTTAAAAATATCACTAATGAACACCTTATTTATCCTCACTGAAAACATCATCCGTATATAATTATATTCCAAAATGAATTATCCTATGTCTCCTATACAGGATTTAGAGGTCCACATATTATCAAATAAGCATTCCATGTTACTGAAGATGTAAACAAATGGAGTTGTCTAAAGATTATTCTATGTTACATTTTCATGGATCGTTCAATATATTTTATCAATATTATTTTAATTAAAATTATAAACATAATAAAAAATTTACAGAAAAACAAATTTAATAACATTCTTATTGTATATTTTTGTTTATTTAAATATATTATAAATATATAAAAAATAGTTATTTATGGTATTCATTCCATCATGGGTTGTTTTAACATCAAATATTGATGATGTTATAAACAACATATTACCTCTATACATGGATGGTTTTAAAAAATTATTTAATAAATAAATATAGTATTTATGAAATTATATATAATCATTGATGAATAATTAGCCATTATATAAGTTATATGTGTAATAAAGGATCATGGGCATATTATACACCTAAAAATAGTGCACCGAGACACATTTTATAATTATAAATGGTTTGGAACCACGTTTTTTCAATTGAAATTTTATGCAATTAGAATTATTAATAATTAATACATATACATATTTACAGATCGTTTATTTGTTTAAAAACACTTGTGACCAATATGAATATACAAAATATGTTTTAGAGATATTGAAAAACCAACCCTCAGTTTTTGAAATGACTACGAAAAATACATTAAATTATTGGAATATGATAGTAAATGTATGTTAGATAATGAAATAAAATTCAATAGTGGTTTATATTGTTAATTCATATTTTTTATTTCAATAATTTTAAATTTATATGAGCATCAAATAATTTTGAAACATGACCTAATTAAAATCCATCTATTTCAGATCTTTTTTATATGCATGATTCCCCACTCTTTTCCCATTTATTATTTCCCCAATACACATTATTTTTATAGTAGTCATACTAAATATATATTTAATTATAAATTGAAATTTATTTTTTGAGTATATGTGTGTGGTATTTGGTTCCCTTATAGGTAATTCAATTAATCATACTTGATAAAATGGAACATATCTATTTATATTTTCATTTTAATTTACTTAAATAATAATAATTAATATATTTATAAATATCTATACATAAAATAGAACTTTTCCATTTTATTTTTATAATACATCCCAAAGATATTATCTCATCTATAGGTTCATTAAAAATTTCATAATTTTTTTAAGTGAATCATTTCTATACCTACTCCTTTATATCTTTGTTATGATTCTCTATTAACATTGTGATATGATATAGTGTAACATTAATATTTATTCATTGATGGATTTATAATATACCATAAAATATATATTTATTATTATAAATTATGATTATTTAATTTATTATTCATTATGATATGGTTATGTTACACAACACATTCTCATATGTTTTATGATGTTTTAGATTGTATATAAGTAATTTTCTATTATCACAATTATACTTTCTAATTAAAAAATGTAATGTATCTTCCTAGAATTATAAGTCCCCCCAATATATTATGTAATTATTATATCTCATGAGATACCTTTTATAGTGTTTGTAAAATTATCCAATAAAACCATTTTATAGTTTTTAGAATGTGATCATGGGCTTGTGTTTATGATTTAATGTGTTGTGCATTTTCCATATATGTATGATTCAATGATATTATGATATAATTTAAATTATTATATTATTATTTGTAATCAACTACAATACACCACTTTCAATACACCATGATATGCCTCATGACTCATATGTAAAACTACTCCACCAGGTATTACATTCTTTATTAAATTTTTTGGGTTTTATAGCTCATTTGTTTATTATATATATTCCATTGGATTATCTTATATCGTAATAGTATGAAAATTTTATTTTTTATTAGATTATATATATTTTGTTAAATATGATTTATTATAAATTTTATATGATCTATTATTTAAATAATCTCCCCATGAAACAAGACATCATGAATTTTTGTGTTAGATTTTTGTCAATCATTTAAAAATCAATATAATACAATGTTTATGAAAGGTGTGTTATTATATTGAATATTAGAGTAGGGAATATTTCTTTTTAGAAAATAGATTACAAAACATAATATTGAATACCCCACAAATAAGTAATATTAATATATGAAAATATATTTATTTTTATATAATAAAATTTCGAGTAATTCAATCTATGATTGTTGTATACCTTTTACATTATTAGTAATTGAAATATTCAGATTTGAAACCGTCCATTATTTTAATAAATGTATGAAAATTAGTGAAATACTTCCAATAGATAGCGTCTTTTAAAATATGAATATTTTTTAAATGAGATGAAAAATATAATAAGGGCAGGAGTCTTGATTCTCAATGATTTACACGCTCCTGTAAATATTTTTATCAATATTAACATGAAGAATTTGAGATTCCATCTAACTCTCAACTGGTAATATATTGTACATAAGTTGGAATTTTGATCCCCAAATCATAGATTAATTTAATAACTATAGAGTGAGTATATTTTTATCAGGACCCGGCCTTATACATTACATAATCTCAAATTATGTTAATAATTCACATTGAGGAACATTTTATGTTTAGAGATTTAGAGAGTTAGTCATAAAATATAAATAACAAACTAAATATTACATGTATACACTTCTACAAAGTATCCATTTTTTCATAAAATAAAAACTCATGAAAAAAATATTCTTGTCTTGTTCCATGTTTTAGAGAGGTTGAATTTTATTTGATCCCAATATTGACATTATTAATCTTTATTTCCTTTGAAAAAGATTTCAAAAAAATATGGGATGATTATAAAAATCTATGTAAGTGTTATAAAACAAGGAACGAATACATTATTCAATTAACAAATACAAGTTAATGAAATAATACTTTTCAATCATTAACACACCACACAAGATCATATGATTTATGAATAACACATGGAAATCATTTATTATAATGTTAACATGTGGACAATATAACATACTTATGTGGTATCCTTCAAAGATACATTGGGAGCTACGTTTGGAATACCCATCATAGTATACACCATAAATCACATAGGAGGAAAATTATTGTTTTCCCCCATCACATTACCCAATGAATTGGAGATCAATCTCGAGATCTCCCGCCCTAGGATTATTACAGAACCATCTATATATATAAAATAATTCCTATGAACCATAACACAAAAAACAAACATAAAAAATACTAAATTTCCACAAATTAATCACAATATATCATTTAAAGAGATTAAAATAATCAATACGTTATAAACCCATTTTCAGTAAAAAACATATAAATTTTATATAGTATTTATTATTATTTAAAAAAACACTACGTCTTGGTAGTGAAGCCAAATATCAAATAATACTTGCGACGCAAAGCTAATTGTCACCACGTACGTTAAAATGAAAAATTATTTTTGTCATTTAGTAAAACAATTCATAGGGAAAACATTCCCTTTGAATTGAATTATAATTAAATGGGTTTTATAAAACTTATACTGAAGGTCATGTATAAATCAAAATATGCCTCAATGAGTGAAGATTGAGATGAAGTCCCTTACCTCATGTACGACTTGACTAGTTCGTTCCTTAATCAGTAGAATAATTAAATAAATTTAATTTCTATTTTCATATGAATATTTTTCTAGTTTATTATTCTTTTTATTTCACTTATTTCCATGTTATAAACATTATTCAATCATTGAAGTTAATAGCTGTCGTGTGGTTGATATTTGGTACTTGAGTCATAAATAAACTTATAATTACAAGATGTTCATATGGTCAAAATTCCATTACCTCAAGAATTATCTTCATGATTTATATATCATATATATCATATATGTCATATATATCATATATATCCAGGATATATATGTATTTATAATATTAAATTACATTTTGAGGTAAGAAAGGAAATGAATTGTGCATGGAGATGGTAAGTTGTACGTACACATCAATTGTAATTTCATTTTAATTTAATATTTAATGGAAATAAAAATTAATTATAAATATGTATATTATAATTAAATTATTATATCATATATATAAATTCAGTAACACCATCCTCTATACATTATACATATGGAATTAATGATTCATATCACTTGGAGGGGGCAGTGGTCTGTACTTCCTCAAATGAAATTATCACATTTAACCAAGATGGGAACCATAAAGGTATGATAGAAATGAAAAATAAATATTTATAGAGACAATATAAATATAATATATATCACATAGAAATGCAGTTCCATCATAATTTTTACCATGATAGTAGGTCAGAGATATTTGAATAATCCTCATTTCGTGAGGCAGTAGTTCACTGTGCACAAAAATTGTATGATCGTATCAATTAGATAGAGTTGTGTGTAATTTTAGTTCAAATACAACTCATAAAAACATCCTTTTATATTGTGAATACTGGTTTCAATATAAAAGAAATGAATAAAAGAGTTTATGGGGTGGGAAATGTAAAATAATGAAAAAAACATAAGAAAATACATTACCTTTAAATCCGGCATCTCACTTTGGAATGAACCAAATGGGTTACATAGATTTCCTTCTGTATAGGATACGACATCTATGAGGAAGATAAGGATATATTAATATTAATTGGGTAGATGATTGAAGAACTAAGGGTATTGATTGGTGTGGGTAATGGGTTTGAGTTAGTTTTTTTTATATGGGGGAGGAGGGGATCTTTAAGAAAGACTAAAAATATTATTTTATTATGTAATTTCTGTCAGTTTATAAATGTCCAAAACTTATTTAATTATAATATAAGGTGTATATAAGTAGATATCTAGTCATCCCATAATAATTGGATAGGTTTTGGATATTTGATTAAATTTTATAATCACATTTATTTAAATCATTCATTAATAAGGTAATCACTACATCCTCATTGTTTGATATATAATTTTATTTATATGAGGTCTAAAAATTATAAATAAAATATCATGATGTAAAAATTATTTTTATATTTAAAATTAATATTTATAGACTAACATATATCTTATATAACCACATGTTTTTTTTTACAAAAATATATTTGATTATGTCATTTTTGTCTTTACATTAAAATAATTAATATAAAGTGTCATTATCACTCCTATATGGATCCACCGGGTCCCAAAAAAAACCAAAAGATTACCATTGATGTAAATGTATCAACCAATAAAATTAAGACACATGTTAGGGTTATTTGATATTATTTTAGTAATATTTATTTACCTATATTTACCAGATTTACCCTTTAACCATGGCAAATAATATATTACCTAAAATAAATATTCATAGTGTCTAAAAGTAAAAGATAACTAATTAAAAAATATGTAAATTAAAAATCCAAAATTTTAATCCATTTTTCCAATTTCAAAACACATAGGTGACCGAAATTATTGTAAAATTAATTGTCGTTATCAAAACAAAAAGCGTGTTTTAAAGAAATAATAACTATCGAAATATTGACACATTTTTATGTCCAATTTCAAAGTGGAATTATTTAAAAAAACCAAAATTGGATACAATTTTAAAAATATAATATAATTAAAATTTAAAACAAATCAGATAGACAATATAACCATATAAATAAATTAGAATAAAAGGCTGTTTTAATTAAAAATATAGTATTTTTCACGTTTCATTAAAAAAAGAACATTATCATAAAAAAAATAATCCAATGTAAATTTCTTTGTCCCAATTCTAATGAAAAATATTAGTTTTTTGAAATATAATGTATAAAAGTGACAAAAAATTATATTAATAATTGGTTCTTCATTAGAAGGCTGTAAATCGACCTCTTAAAAAATATTAGAGAATTTATACATAAAATTGGATACTTTCTTATTTTAGGCCAGTAAAATTTATTGGATAAATGTAAAAAAATTAAGTAAATTTATAATAATATTTTAGTATGTTCTATTCATTTCAACCATTATAATGGCTAGGTGGGAACATCTATTTAAAATAATATTATATTATTATTTTTTAGTATGACTCAACCTTGTCTGTAACATGATACATCAAGGAAACTCATTGTTACATGTCAAGTACACCATCGAACATTGCATCCCATTTTAAGTAAAATTAATATTTAATTCAAAAATATTAATAAATATGAAAATGTCATATTATTTATTTACCTAGGATGTTACAATTTTTATTCATTGTATGATACAATAAAGATATGGATTTATAAGAAGAATATTTCGTTAAAGGTGATGATAATTTATGGTGGAAACTAATCAAAAATACGAAGACCAAGTAAGACATCAAATCAATAGAGTGGGAATAATCATGAAGATAATTTTTAGTAATTTTTTCATGAATTATGTATTAAAAGGGGAAGGGTTTCATAGAAATGGATTATAATAATGAATTAGTGAAAAATAAACATTTTATTCATTCAAGAGAAGAAGATTTTGTATCTTATTTTGGTGTTATGAATTATTCATATCATTCATATTCAATAATAATATTGAAACCCTTCCCCAATACATAGATATTAATTTAATGATGAAAAAAATTATTCTTTCTATGTAAGGTATAGAAATCTCCCCTAAATAAAACATAATTGTAGAAACTCATATATATTATTTTAATACTCCCATTTTTTAATTTTATTATAAAATAAGTATGAAATAGTTTCCCATATATAGGTTTAGTTACAATTACTATGAGAGTAGTATCACATTATGAATCCTAAACTATCTTGGAATTATATACAAGTGCATAGATAATTTATGAAATTAAATTTAGATCTTATTCACATGTGTGGATATTATTTCATTGAATGAAGAAATATATATAACAATTTGTTGATATAAATTAATGTATCACATATATATATATATGCACTTTATGATAGATTATTTATAGGTATATACTATAGACGTTATCATTCTTATTAATAATAGAATAGTTGAATGTTAAATATATATTATGACAACATATATTCTCTTATCTAAGAGTACTTATACAATGGATCCCATTTTACATGTATAGATGCGTAAGAAAATACCACTGAATAAAGAAAACTTTTTCATAAACCACAACTCTCTTACCTTGTAGGGTATCAATTGAATTTGTTATGAAATTGGATCATTAGTTTGTCTCTATACTGGGTAATGGCAGCTTTATATGATCATGAAAAGGAAAAAATTTCCCCTTCAATTGATTGATGAATTATTCAATAAACTACAAGGGTCATAGTAATTCTAAAATTTGGATATTTGATCAGGATATTATGAATTGATGTTGAAGAAGGAAGATATTAATATTGTTGAGTTTTATACAAGATATCTATTCTATATGTTTATAATGATTTTATTAGGACTCACAAATGATCCCTAAATAATAATGAAAATTATAAATAGAGAGTTTTTAGATTACATCATCAAAATTGGGATGTAATCTATATATATATTATATTCTCATATACATGAAAATCATGAAGAAATGGGAAGGGTATTTTAATAATGTCCTAAAACCATTAAAAAATGAGATGTTATATGAAATGTATATTAAATGCAACATCATGATAAGAAAGGTAAATTCCTAGATAATTTTATCATAAATAAATAGATATCTAAGGATTTTTAACTTAACACCATGATATTTTAAATGCAGAAAATTGTGTTTGATAAAGTATATGATACCCAACACCAGGATTAAACGACCAACAAAATATATTATTTAAATATAAAATTTATAACATAAAAATTAAATTTTTTTCTATGAATAAAACCTCAGAAATTGTGAAAATATTATGGATTATAAAGGCATAAAATAAATTCATATATTTTCAGTTATGTATGCATGAAAATAAGAATCTTTTGAAAAAAATTAAATACTATTCTAACCAGATATATATTTCTAAAAAGTAGTTACATTGAATTTTGAATAGTTAATTTAAAAGAATATTACACCAATTTTAGAAAAAAAAATTAAAATAAAATAATATTTGAAACCCACACGTCGAAATTATATTATTTAATTTTTTTAATATTTTTCTAAAAATATTAAATATTTAATGATGAGTGAAAAATATAGTATTTTTTTGAAAATTTCCTTTATATTTATCGAATTTAATATTTTAGAATTTTTTAATATTTTATTAAAATATTAATATTTTATTTATATAATTATTAATTCAATCATGGTCACTAGAAAATAAATTTTGTCGATTCATGATATAAAATCTTTTATATTTAAGAAAACGATTCCTTTGGAAACCCATTTTTTAACCTATTGCTGGTTTAATAATTAAATTATATTCAAATACATCTTTTATAGGAAGATATATAATAGATTATAAATTTTTAATAATTATAATTAATATTATAATATATGGTAAATAATTCTTTGGTCATAATGTATATGAAAGATAATGAAAATTAGTTATCGAGGATAATTTTAATATGAGTTGCAAGGTGTAAACAAAAATGATATGGGTTTAAATGACATAAAAAATTATTTAATTCTTATTCTATGAACATATTTAGACCACATATCAAATATTGTTTGATAATGATACATTCTATATCCTTTAGGATTTTGTAAAATGTGGGCACATTTAATTATTTTTTATAATTCCATGTATTTTCTCTCCCCCGCATATTGAAGGGAACCCCCTCACTAATGTACAAATAAAATTGAAAATTTATAGATAATTACTAAATATATCCCCTCATTACACCCATAAAAATATCCTATAGTGGATGGTTTTATTAGAAATCCATTATAGGAAGGATTTAGTTATATTCCTAATGCTATTATTCGATGAAGTGGTGTTGTTCTTAACCACGTGTCTTTGATTTGGTTATTACTATACCAGATATAAATATAAATTAATTAAGATAAAATAATAAAAAAATTATTATAAATGTACTAATATGTAAATTTTTTAATTTAATAACCTATATCCCTTTACACTTTAATAAAATGGGAATCAAAACCCTCAATCATCATTACGATAGAAATCGACATCTTGAACTGATGCAATTTTCATTCCATCAACCCCTAACAAGGATGGATATATTGATATATATATATAATATTTATCAAATATTTTTACTCATTGAATTATATTTTCAAATATAACTTCTTACCTTCTAATTATTGGAAAATGAAAATGTTTCACGTGTGTACGTGTGGACTGCCTCCAGCCTAAATCGATGTGATTCTTTTTTTGATGTCTATTGACATGCACAATAATATTGCTGGATTTATTTAAAAGTTATTATTTATATGATATAATTATTATTTTATAAATTTTAATTATTATTTTCCCTTCATTTATTCTGTTCATTTAAATATATGGTTACAACATTCATATGTAAGTGTGACCTATCGTCTTTATAAATAATGTAATTCTTTTTTCTCTATATAATTTAGGGATTAATATCAATACATAAAAAATGAAACTATTATATATTTATATCCCGAATAAAATTGTATTTTTTTTGGAAACATGATAAATTTATACAGACTAAAAGTACAATAACCAAATCATACATGAAAAACAGAGCAGTTATCACCGTGAATAGTGTTTTTATTACAGAATTGCGATGAAATTGGTGATAAAAATGTATAAAAAATAATATATTTTATTATATTTATATATATTATTATTAATGATATAATATAAATTTATGATAAATTTATATTTATTATAAATTCAATTCATACACATCTGAAGGAATTCAGATATAAAGTAAGGGTTTATCGTCTCACTATTACATCCATGAGACATATTTTATATTCAACAATTATTTTTTTGTAGTCTATATGGCAAAAAGGAAGTTATTTATGATTATTGTGATGGAAATTATTTGATATAAAAATACATATATGATTCATTCTTCTATTGGGATTATGATTAAAAATTTGTCCATGTGATAAGGGTTTATTTCTCAATATCATGATTATTCTTAATTTTTTATATTAAATTCCACCCATGGGAATTAATTTATATTTATATCTAAAAACTAATGTATTTTATTTTATTGTTGATATATATTGGTTTATATGTTTTATGTCAAATTTTCTATTTTTATGAACTCATGAGACTGAAATAACAATTTTTAGGAAAATCAACATCATTTCACCCTCAGTGAAAAATCCTTTCTCTTCCATATCCCAGTTTTCTAAAAATATTTTCAAGAATTATTTCGACATCCTATAAATGAGATATTAAAGGAATATTTTCCCGTGTTTTACATTAAAATAATTTTTTTATATAGAATCATTTTTTTCCAACCCGTCCATTGTGGACAATGCCAGGACTACCCCAAACCCGCTTTACATAGGATAGAGGATAGCGACTAGAACTAGAAATTCATATCCCTAAAATGGGAATCCACTGCTATTAAACATACAAACACAGAGACTAGG
The DNA here is from genome assembly GCA_963277665.1 of Viscum album. Classification (NCBI taxonomy): domain Eukaryota; kingdom Viridiplantae; phylum Streptophyta; class Magnoliopsida; order Santalales; family Viscaceae; genus Viscum; species Viscum album. The sequence goes on along the minus strand of OY728161.1, from coordinate 571,002,966 downwards.
TAAAATAAATGAAAAAAACCACATAGAATAACTACTAAAATTAAATGTCTGAACTGAAGCAGAATGGTCCAGAATACATACCCAACTATAAGAAAATACAAAAAAAAAGCAAAACATATCATGAGGTCATCTGCACATGAGCCTTAGCCAGGTTGGCAAGGTCTCTGATGGTGCATCCAAGCGACCAGGGATCAAAACCAGGTGGAGGTAGAATTTCTGGGTAATGTAGTGGTATTGTAGCGGGGACTGTAGTGGGGGACTGTAGCGGGACTGTAGCAGGGACTGTAGCGAGGACTGTAGCAGGGACTCTAACGGGTACTGTAGCGGGTACTGTAGCGGGTACTGTAGAGGGTACTGTAGAGGGTACTGTAGCGGTACTGTAGCGGGCACTGTTTGGCACTGTAGTAACCAGGAATATGCCCCTGTTTGGGCCTTCGGGCATCAGATTTGGTCCCCGAGTCCTTCATTGGCCTTCGGGCACCCAGGCCTTCGGGTCAGTTGGGCCTTCGGGCTATCCATATGGCCTTCGGGTCAGCTGCAGATACAGACCAAAAAACTACAAGGAACAGGCTCTACAATGAGTATGAGAAAAGGAGCTTTCACCACAGCAGGAGCTAAACGGATTGCAAGAATGAGAGGGTATGGCACCGGCCATCGGGACAATCCTGTGCATGCACAAGAATGCCTAGCCGAACAACCATGCAGAGGTGAAGAGATGATTTCAAAGATGAAGATGCTGGGGAGTAGCAGTTCCAAGTTGTTAGTCTGGGTTGTATGGTATGTTTGTGCCTACGGGCATTGGTTCTTATATGGCCTACGGGCATGTAATAGGGTTCCACCTCATCCCTTAAAAGGTGGATTATCAATAAAAAAATGAAGGCCTTCAGGCCATTGAAGGTATCATGAAGTCATCTGAAAAAGATCCTATATAAACGCTACATAAAACTCATCTCTGTGTATATACACGTTAACTGGTCACCTCCGTGAACCATCTGGACCTGCCTCCATAACCTTGGTCAAAGTTGTTCATCATCCGCACAAGATACAATAAGGTGTGGAAAATCCAATGCAAGGGTTATTATAAAAAGTCCTTGTAGGGAATTAGAAACCCCCAACAGTCTCCAAAACTCAACAAACGAAAACCCAAAAACCACGATTCCAATCACAAAGCACAAGGAAAAGACTTAGTTTAAACAAACTATAAAACTAAGATAACAGAAATTAAGATGATTTGTATTGTTATTGGTCATCTTATTTTGTCGAGAGGGTTTTGATCCATCACCACATAGGGTCGCTAGGTGCTGACCAACAGAGGATCACAAGATGTTGACCTAAAGAGGATCACTAAGTCCTGACCCAGAGATGATCTATAGGTGAAGACCCACTCATAGGATCGCTAGGTGATTACCCACTCAGAGGGTTGATAGGTGATGATGCATAGTGTATCTCTAGTTGTAGACCCACATATGATTTCTAGGTAATGACCCACTCAGAGGATTGCTAGCTGCCGACCCACTCAGATGATCACAATTATTTCTTCATGTCACAGCCAACAACTAGATTCTCTCACTTTTCACATTTGATTCTGGGAGGATCCATTCCTCATTATATCTGTCATACCATAACCACCATGAAGTCTCATGAAGAAGTAACCCGAAGAAACACCATGTCATAATGGTTACAACACAATAGAAAACACATCAATTTTACACCATATCTGTTAGTTATAGAAATTTTAGTACCGAGGGCCTGGATGGATTCAAGTCCAATCCGTCCCAGATGTATATAAACAATCTAAAAAACCCATGTAGAGTATATCATATGGACCTACCCATCCTAAGGGTCCCAACGACATAGATGGTTTGTCAAATAGAAATTTGGTTTAGAAGATACTCAAGTTTTGGTATAACGGGGCTAGTTGGGCCTAGTAGGGGATGAGCCTAGCCAGACCATTGGGATTGTGGGTATGGTACGTCTTTCTTCTCATGCATGGATTGATGGTTCATCCTTCTTGGAAACCTAGCCGATTGGCTGGTTGAGACTTGCGCTCTCCCGAATGAACTTCGTCCTTTTAGTTCCTCCAACTACGGTGCTAGCCTAGCGCCGCTTCTCCTAACCAGTCCATGTGGACCGGTCGACTAGAGGACCCTTAGGAATGGGTCTACCTAATGTCGATGACCGATCCACGTCACACCACCCACTGTCAATGAGGCTGGAAAAGATCGGCCGCTAGTCGCCTCTATTGATCTCTTTCACCGGTCGCCTCCGTTGGTCGCCGGCACCGACACACTGTTGAAGCATCCACAATCTTCTGGTGTATCTCTGAAGGTCCTTTTTCTTTTCTAACTGCATCTACGGGCCTCCCAGGATGTGATCATCATTGTGTGGCCCCGCAGATTCATCTTTCTGCCACATTGTTCATCCGTCCATGATGAACGCAATCAAAATCGTTTTTGGTGGAAGGTTTGAGCCTTGTTCGGTTCGGTTCGTGTTCTCTGCATTAGCATTATAGAATCATAAGAACTCAAAATCATCAAAGGTAGATGAATCATACAGACTTTTAAACAAAACCCCAACCTAGAACTCATTGTAAGGCACTACGGATGAGGGAAGGAAAACCTGTGTTTGAATGGTGTTCGTTGGTGTTCGTTGATCTCTGGATCGAATCATCAATGGCATCGCCAAATTTTCCATTTCTTATGGAGGGAAACATTGCTAGAAATTTGTCAAGAGTTCTCCCATGGGTTCCAAAAACCCACGCCAATAACTAGATTAAATAAAATAAATTTAGTTCAACTCTCCGCACAATTATTTCATTCATTTATGAATAAGTTATGAATTCATTGACCTCTGAATGGTGAGGTTACTCAACCAAGTGTATCTGGAAATTAGATGACCATCATTAAAATGACCAACCAACTTTTTTGTCCCATCGTCATCGCTTAATGGCTAAAAAATAAACAAAATAACTCATTGATTTATTTTTTTTGTAACGTCCAAATGTATCTTTTCAACTGACATTTATCAGTAGGAATTATGATTCTCCTAACCAAATCTTGGTACTGTAAATTCAATGGTGCCATCAGATTTCTAATAAAATTAATGGTTCAAAATATATAATTCACCTCTCCCACATTTACTGAACATACCTTAGAAAAATTTCAAAATTCTGTTTCAGGCACACCGGGCCTTAGAGTCACGTGTTTTCAATTGTTTCATGCTCTTAATAATTCAATTTAATTAATAAGATATGGAATTTATAGGTTGTTTAATTCTCCCCACATTTGGGATTTTCATCCCCAATTTTTACTATATAAACTATGTAAACAAATGGGGGTATTGAGGATGAATTTGAGCCTCCCTATCCCATGTGATCTACTTAAGATTCTCGAGCTACCACCAAACTCACACCAAAGGAATTGACCACCCAAAAAGGACCTACTGCTGTCGATCCTCTATCCCTAACAAGGACTCTGTGAACTTCACACCATCATCAATTTACACCCCATTCCGGTTGATAATGCGTGATGGATCAAACATGTACCTCCTCAGCTGGAACACATGGAAAACATTAGGCACCTGGTTCATCTATTGGGGAAGTGCAATGCGATATGGCCCCTTGCCAACTCCACTCAGAAACTGAAAAGGCCCAATCAACATTTTAGATAACTTTCCTCTCTATCCAAATCTCCTCAATCCTCATTGAGATGAGATATTAATGAAAACATGGTCTCTCTCCTCAAACTATAAGGGTCCATCTATCTGGTTTTTATAAGACTTATGTTTAATCTGTGCAATTCTCATCCAGTCCTAGATGATCCATACCATCTTTGTGGAAGCCCATACCAACTCCGGACCCATGAGTATTGAATCCCTTGGGTCTGTCCACTATAGAGGTGATCTGCATTGACACCTTTACAAGTCCTCAAATGGTGGCAAGCCAATGGTGGAGTGATAGCTATTGTTGTATGAAAACTCTCTTAGTGGTAAGTGGTCCTTCCAACTATGACCAAAATCCAAGAAACTTGAACGATGTATATCCTCTATGGTATATATGGTACACTACATATAACCATCTATCTGGGGGTAAAATATTTGATCCATCGTGCTGGAACCTGATACTCATCTCTCACATGCTGACATGTGTGGCATGGTGAAGTAAAATATTCCACTACTTTCTTCATCCCTAGAAACCAGTACTAGAATTAGAGGTCTTAGTACATCTTTGAAATAACATGATGTACCTTTAAAGGGGATGTATGTAATTCCATCAACACCTCCTCCTGTTACATCTCTTGTATAATGTGGTGTCCCCTAAAAATTTTGTCATGATCCCCACCTAACAAAAATTAATTAGGAGTCTATCCTATGGATATCTACACATGTTGGGTCTCACAATCAACATCCCAAAGCTGTGCCTCCCTAACTCGCTAAAGGAGTGAGGGAGTGACGTTCATATACAAATGGTAAGCTAATCCATTACTATCCAAGAGGGATATCTTCAATGTGGTTATCTTCAATGTCGTCTCACTCGAAAACTATAAACCAAACCTCTGGCTAAGTTAATCATCCACCATGTTCCCCTTCCTAGGTGTGTTGACTATATCAAAGTCATATTCATGGAGGAACTCTAGACATCATTTTTGTCTCATGTTCAGGTTTATAGGTGATAAGATATACCTGAGTCTCTTGTGATCGGAGTAGATAGTAAACTGTTCACCCATCAAGTAGTTCTGCCACATCTTCAATGCAAACACCACTACTACTAACACTGTATCATGGAGCGTGTAGTTATAGTTGCATTGCCTCAGTTGTAATGAGAAATTATCGATCACCTCTCATTCTTAAATCCATACACATCCATGTCCAGCCCCTCATGCATCTCAGTAGACTACATACCCAATGCCCTCTTCTGGAAGCATCAATATGGGGGCACATGTCAGTCTCCACCTTAACTCCTAAAAACACTATTGGTTTCTATCTATCCACAAGAAAGGTCATTCCTTCTTTTTCATATCTGAAAAGGTTGATACTACTATATAAAAGACAGTTAAGAATCTATGGTAGTGCCCAACCAACCCTAGGAAACTTCGCACCACGATCACACTCCTGGGTGCATCCCAAGGAAGAACAACCTCTATCATTCCTTGATCAACTACAACTCCAGTCTCTGAGATAACGTTCCCTGGAAAGTGGAATTCTGGTATACAGAGCTGGAAAATCATGATCTTAGCCTAATGATGGTTCTCTCTGAGTGTGTCCAGAACTATCTGCATATGAGTGATATGCTCCTCCTCCGACGTAGATTACACCAAGATATCATCAATGAAGACCACCATGAAAAGATAAAGCTAATCCTAGAATATCCTGTTGATGAGTTCCATTAACAGTACTGGAGCATTGGTCACGCCGAAGGGAATCAACAGGAACACATAGTGGCCATTCTGGCATCGAAATTTTGTCTTCGATATGTCCTCATCTCGTACCCGGAGCTGATGATTGTCTGATATATGGTCTATCTATGAAAACCACTGAGCTGCCTTAAGCTGCTTGAAGAGATCATCAATCCTCAGAAGTGGATACTTCTTCCTCACGGTCACCTGATTCAAGAAATGATGTTACACGCAAAGCTTTAGACTCCCATCTCCCTTAATGGATAAGAAAATTAAGAGTTCCCATAGAGAATCAATGGGCCTTATGAACCAACTTCTATAAAAGTCTTCCAACTGTACCATCAACTCATGAAGTTCTACCAGATCCATCTAATATATTGTGGTAGAAATCAGTGTCGTCGTAGGGTAATGAACATCGTAAAAGTCTACCTATATTTGAGAAAGTAGACTTGGATCTTTATTAGAAAAGACATCATCATACTGGACCACCACAACAAGATACCTTTGACTCCTCCCGTCCACTACACTGAGGGTTAGGCTAGCTAACTGATTACTGATCAGCTACACCCTCCTCCGAGAAAGTCCATCCTGAGCTACAAAGGTTCCTATATCACTTGTGAAGGAAATCCTAGACCCATAATAATGGTCACACAACACTTTGAACCTAATACCGTAAATATAAGCAGGGGTTTTGGTTAATAAGTCCATCCCCAATATGACTATATCAGTCCTCGATGATACTACTATGAGATCACAGCCGAAGCTGTATCATCCTAGAGTGACCTCACACTTCCTGAAAATACTATGCAATCATCGAATCCTATTATGTAGGAGTATCTAAATGTAAGGATTGAGCCAACAGCTCCAACAGAATCTCTATGATCCGAATAAGAGCTGTGGAAATGAATGTGTGACTGGAAAATATGTCTACATGAACTATAGCTATGGTGGTGTAGACATAGATAGTACCTCGAATAATCTCTGCAGCTCCACGGTCATAAGACTCTGCTATCTATTTTGGAGATCATTCATGTCCACCTTCTCTCTATGGTTTGAGTGGACCTCCTGGGGGTGGTGGTGGTAGAACCACAAATCGTCACCCACCGTCTGATGCACGGATTGATCCACTGCAACGTCTGCATACCTGTGGGAATCTTCACTCGAAGCTCTTTCAGTAACTCGGTAGTCCATCGACCATCTGCTATCATCCATGAAAGATGAAAAAAAAACACGAGCCATGTGACCATGTTCTCCGTAAGACTAATAGAATCTTGTCCTCATATGACCATATCTTACTTGTGATCTCCACACCTCTGACCCTACATCCTAGGTTCATCCTGAAGACGGTGTGGTATGTTTGTGTTTATTCATCATTTACATACTGGCTGCTACAGATGACATGGATGCATTTCATCAAATGAAAACTCTCACTGTCGGTGCCTACTCGGCAAGGAAGCTCTCCACATATAGTTATCACTCTATCACTCCAGCCTATATCAGGAAGTTGAGCGTTGCCATCAACACTTTTATCTCCCATTAGAGACCCTTCTCAGAGGTCTAGGACCTGATTAATGGGTCTCATACAATGTCGGTGGTGTTCCAATAATGGTTAGTTCACCCCAATGAGTACTAGGCCACTGTCAGGCTTCATTACTTTAAGTTATGAAGCTCCCAAATGCGCACTGAGCATAAAGTCGATGGTACGAACTCCTCCTTAAAAAGGCTCTCAAATTAAAACCTAGATGGTGTTGCTGCCTCTTGAATCTGGAGTGTCAGGATCCACTATCTCCCTGTTGATCCCTGTAGAATGCTCAAATCTAGGACCACCATCTGATCTAATGGTGCCCTATATAGATGAAAACTAAGTCACCCCCTCATGCTAGTCCTTAACCGCCTATGAGTTGGGCTAGCCTATGAAAATTAAGGGTTTCTATAACTGATTATCGTGTAAGGAACTGGGACTACATGTGTCCTCTACCGTTAATGACGGTAGTAACTGATATCCAATGACCAGTGGTATCACTAGGACACTGCCCGAAGGTACCATCATGGGCAGTAGTCCTTGTACTAAAGCACCATCACTCAATGGATCATTTCTAGGGTCACACAATGGAATCTTGGATGGATATCTATGTGGAGGTATCTTGATAGAGAATCATAATGAACCACCTTCAGTAAGCTATACCTAGTGAGCTGACTCAAAAAGACCAAAAATAAAAGAACATTTTCAAAACACATGCAAACAATGTTTTCGTGTACTGAGTCAAAAATCTGAATTCAGGGTCCGGGTGTATGGATACTTCAACTTCCACATCAACACTGGACTGCCTAAACAGAAACCTGATCTCAAGACACTTAACATTATTGCTCTCTTGAATACTATGACAGTTAGTTCTTTTTGTAAAACTGAATACTATGATACCATATTGTCATGAAATTTCCCCCTTGGCCCATTTTGTGACTTCCCCAAGACCACCTTCCATAGGATTGGGGATGAAGATTAGCACCAGAAATGAATATCCCTAAAATAGAAAGGCATTGCCTTTAAACATGGAAACACACAGACCAAGTACACAATAAGAACAAACCACATAGTATAACTACTGAAAGTAAACATGTCAACTGAAGCAGAATGGTCCAGAATACAATCTCCAATAAAAAATAATATATTAAAAATGGAAAAATATAATGAGAGGGTCTACCAAGGATCAAACCTCATGTATAGGTACAACTCGTCACTGCAGCTCTCCACGTCAACCGGTCACATTCATTCACTATCTAGCCCCAGCTCCCTAACCATGTTCAAATATGTACATCGTCTGCACAAGGCACAACAAGGTTTGGGAGAAGCCCGTGAAGGGGTGATTATAAAAATACCCAATAGGTACCTTGAGAACCCCGAAGGTCTCCAAAACTCCACAAAAGAAAATCTAAAAAACCACATCCCAATCACAAATCACGATGAAATGACTCATCTCAAACCATGTATACCACATCGAGAATATTATTAAAGACGATTTGTGTTGATCTAGTTAGTATTATTCTATCGAGTTGATTTTGTTGGATGATCGCATAGGGTAACTAGGTGCTGAACCAAAGAGGATCTCTATGTGTTGACCCATAGAGGATCACTAAGTGCAGAACCATAGAGGATCACTAGGTGTGGACTCACTCCGAGGATTGCTAGATGTTGGCCCAATTAGTGGAATGCTAGGTGCGGACCCACTTAGAGGATCTCTAGGTGTAGACCTACACAGGATCAATAGGGGTAGAACTAGAATGAATCCCTAGGTACTGACCCACCCATAGGATCTTAAGATGCTGACCCACTAAGAGGATCTATATTCTTTCTTCAGGTCATACCCATCCACTAGATTCCATCACTTATCAGACATTATTCTATGTGGATCCTCTCCCAAATCCATAAGTCTTGCCTAAACCACCATGATGTCCCACAAAGGGGTAACCTAAATGAATGCCTTTTCATAAAGGTTCGAATGAAATAGATGACACATCAATAAGATGCACAGTCTGTACATTATAGGCATTTTAGTACTGAAGTCCCAGTTGGATTAGAGTATGATCCAACCCAGTTGTATGCAAACTTTCTCCAAAACCCAAGTAGAGTATATCAAAAGTGAATAATCATCCTAAGGGTCCCAACGACCCCGAAGGTTCATCAAACAAACATCCTATTTAGAGGATAGTCATGTTTTAGAGAAACGGGGATAGTCTGGTTTTGTAGGTGTTAGGCCCGACCCAAACTTTGGGCGTGTGAGTCCAGCATAGCCCATGGCTCCATCCTAGTTCTTGGGTCCGGCTCGACTGGACGGTCTGAAAAGAGCCACCTAGAAACCCAACGGCTTGCTGGGTGCAGCTCGCTCTCCCCTGAATGATTATCATCATTTTGGTTCCTCCAACAGTGGTGCCAACTATGCATCGCTACTCCCGACCTGTCCACGTGGACCAATCGATTTCAGGACCCATAGGTGCGGGTCCACCTATTACCACGGAGGAAGCCATGATGCCTTCTTCTCGGCATGTTGTCACAACACAACCTTCATGGCACGCTGCTACGGTGCACCACCCATCATCCATGATGCCAGTAATGGTCGACTGCCCATGACCCCTATAGCACCTTTAGGCACCACCGACCGTTGGTATCAGTCTCTGGCACTACCCAAGTAAAGGATTTTCCTCGGGCCTCCATTGAAGCTATTGTGGTCTATTTTGTTTTCTAACTGCTCCTACGGGCCTCCCAAGTTTCTTCCATCAGTGTGTGGCCCCCATTTTTATCTTATCGCTGTATTGGTTGGTCTTCCACAAAGAGCAGAATAAAAACCAAGATTGGTGAAGGGTCCAAGCCTTGTTTGGTTCGGCCCGTTCCCTCCATGTTAGAATTATTGCATGGGAAAAATTTAACATCATCAAGGATAGATGAAAAATAAAAACTCTTAAAAAAACCTCCAAATTTGAACTTGTTGGAAGTCACAACGGATGAGGGAAGGATAACCTGCATTCAAAGGGTGTCTATTGGCGTTCATCGATCTCCGGATTGAATCCTTAATGGTATCTCTAAATTAATCATTCTTCGTTGGAGGGAGATTTCACCAGGACATTGTCACGAGTTGTAACGTAGCTTCCCAAAACCCATGCCAATGACTAGATTAAATAAAAGAAAGGTAGTTCAGCTCCCTACACAATTATGTGGATAATTAATGAAGTATTAATGATCAAATTAATCTCTCGATGATGAAAATACATAACTAAGTGTAACCATTCATTAAATGGCCTTCATTAAAATGATCAAAAAACTATTTTATCCGGCCACCATCGCTCAATGGTTACAAATATAAATAAAATAACTCATGGAGTTATTTTATTATTAATTTTTTGTAATGTCCCAAAATTATCCTTTTCGACCGACCCTTGTTGGTCGATTTTATGCTTCACCTAAGAGAATCCTAAAATTGAAAATTCAATGGTGACCCCATATTTTTAATCATAGAAATGGTTCAAAAGATTGAAATTTATGCTCACACGTCTACTGAAAATAACTTATACAAAGTAAAAAATTCAGTTTCGGGCACACTGGACCTCGGAACCACGTGTTGTAAATTTTCAGAGGCCTATAATAATTCCATTTAATTGATGAAATTATATGAAATTTCTGGTTCTATAAAATTTTATTGTTTTCTAATTGTTTTTCTTTTCATACTTTTACTAAAAATGTTAAATGAATCATTGTTTTAATATACATGTCACGAATGTAATTTCCTTCCAATATGGAAACTTATTATTATTAATCCTACCTTAAAATATTTGATGATTCATTTCAATTAAGATATTTTTCCTAACATTATGTAACTTTTTTCTAAATGTAATATATAAAGTATTAATTATATTTCACTCAAGAATTATTTTAATGATATTATTATAGTATTTGTATACATCAATGACATAAAATGTAATTTTATATAATCTAAAATTATTATATAATTTAATGATACAATCTTATTATTTATAAAGATATTTTATGAATAGTTTTAATGGGGTTTTATTATTCTAAAACATTTACACATATTACTCTTCATGGTTTATGATTTTGATTATTAATTGGTGAAAGTATTATCATTTCATAAACTAGTTTGCATTATGAATTATTTTGTTAATTTTTTATAAATTGGGGAAATTCATAATATTTCATAAGGTATTTTTCCAATGTGAAAATTTACATGAATCTATTTATCCCCATTATTATGAAGATTTCATTATAAATATTAAGTGATTAGAGGGGACCATTGTAACCTCTATATGAATCAATAGTCCACATAAGAAAATCTACATTGGGTATTTTGATGGGTCATTACAAATTAATATCAGATGTCTTAGAATGTTTCCAGGATGGTATGTTTATGCTGCATGAATTTATGAATTCCCTTGTTATGAGATTAGTTATTTATATCCATGTGATTATTTGATTAGTTATTATATTCATGGGTATGTTTCAGGGTAAGGTGATTTTTTAAAATGGATTACTCGATCATCATTTATTCCTTCTGTATTACTCTTCATGTTAAAGATACTGATTAAATAAATTTATTCAATGTTATTTACCATTCGATATTGATTATTCCATATTTATACATCATCGAATAAAATATATGAATACCCTTTTTGAACATCTTAGATAATCCATATCTAATGTTTTCTTTCCATATAATTATAAAAAGTGTATTATGAAATATATGTGTGGCAATTCTTAGGGGTCTAATTGTCTTCTCAAATAATGTAGAACATTTAATTTTACATTATCACATGTAATGTGAAATTCATGTATGCGTCTATATTTCCAATACGAATAAACAATTTAGACATTTGGGATGTCATTTCTTATATATGAAAGAAATTTAATAAATTACCCATCAACTCTAGGAGATTAGGTTTACTGTCATCATAGTTGGTTTCATATAAATTTTAGTATAATCCATTAAAACTAGATTTTGAAAAACATTTGATTTTTGTAATATAGTCTTATGTTTGAATTTGAGAATAAGATAAAAATATAATGTTTTGGTTATGGTAGAGAATATGTGGAATTCTAATCAATACATCAATGTCTTGATACTACATGTGGATGTTACTGTAGTATAGTTGTAGCTAGGGGTAATAACTCAAAAAAAAGATTTTGGGATTTCAGATGATTACCTAGGGAACAATAATGGGTCTTTCTTCAAAAATTTTCCAAAAATTCAATGGGATAGGCTTAGTATTATATAAATTTTAATTACAAACTATTATAAAGGTTTGGAATTTATTTTTAGGAATATAGAATTTTCCCAATCATATGAAGGATTATATTTATGATTAAATATATATTGGAAATTTATGTTAAATGATACACTCTTCATGAAATTCTATATTGATATTAAAAATTTTATGATTTAACCTATTCATATAATTTTTTTTTTGAAGTGAGGCATACTGGAATGAGTGGAATCCATATCATTATTCTTAATTCATTATGGGATTTCTCTCATTGGTAAGGCCATGGAGCTGGAGCTAGAGCTACTAGTGGAACTAAAATAATTATTTAACTCTTTAAGAAGATTACTAAGGTTATATCCAAAACGAATTATTGTATATAGTATCCTAGTGATCATAAATTCCATGTTACAAGGTTAAACCATTCCTTGAATCAACAACATCTATAATTTTATGGGACTAAAAATCCATTTTTATGTGAGTTATGGATATGTTACCTAGAGTTGATTTTTATATCTTTTGAAACTAATTAAAGGGATATGGTTTTCATGGATTTTTATCACCTATTACTGGTTGTGGATCAATAGTTATCATTTATTAAAAATTGAAATGATGAATAAAAATTTAAAACATAGAGTAGAATGATTCTATGGTAATATTATTAGAAAAATATTTTCCTCATGAGAAATGGAAGGATATAATGACATTTTTTTTGAGTCTATGGAAAAAGGAATAAAAAATTCTCCTTAGTGTGATTATAATGTTACTTGTTTTTTAATTCCTACTATAGACTATGTATATAATTCTAGGATAATGATTTACCATTTTGTTGATGATTATAAGATAATCCTTCAAGGGGAAATATTTTACAAAAATATACTTAATATGTGGATATATTATCATATTCCATCAAGAGAGATAAATAACACTCCATGTTATATGGTTTTGTTGGAATGGTATATAGAAAGAGGATGAAAATTCAAAAAATTGATATGTTGAAGAAGAGAAAGAGGGATTTTACAACATGTGATAACAATAGAAAGAAACATCGTGATACATGCTTGAAGGGAATTATATAATTCATATAGTGTGGTATGGATGTTCATTTGGAATGTGAATGAAAGGGTAATAATTAAACCATTAATCTAATGTGTTTGAAATGTATGATGATATGGTGCTACACAAACAAGTTCCCTAATCAGAATGGGAATATGAATCAGAATAACATAAGAGATCATTTTTAAGTTATGTTCAAACTATAATTGAAGTTGAAGGGTTAATGTTTTTATTTATTTTAATTATATATTTTTTTGTATTCATATTTTATCAATGATATTCTGGTTAAATGAACCATGAAAATTAAAAATAGTATTCTATAGAAGTTTTTTATTTAGTATTTTGAAGCATATATTAATTAGTACAAATAACCAAGAGAATTGATTTAGTACAGAACAAATGGTTGAGGGATTGATATCCATTAATATGTGCATAATGATAAATTAATTATATTTAGATAGGGTAATGATATGTCTGACAATGATGATGAAAATTGGATTGTATTGATGAATTTGGAACTCATTATTATTGTGATGAAAATTTGTTTTATATTATCATTGATGGATTTCATAGAATTTTTTATTTACGGAATATAATCAATAATATTATATTTTATTTAATGAATTATGTGTGTGTTATTTTTTTATGAATTCATATTTTAATTATGGTTTAATAGAAATTCAACTAATTACAATGTTTTAAGAGAATATATACAATCATTATATTCACATATTTGGTATGTGTCTTTAAAATTTATTTTATATATGGGGGGCTATTGTTATGTAGATTTTGGAAATTTAGTGACCTTTTTTATATGTTTTTTTATTTTAATTTTGGACAAAAATATTTTGGATGGGGTTTATGGTTAACTATTTATACAATTATTTAAGATTAATTTTATGGAATATGGTTTATAATTTCAAAACTAATGAATGATTATACATACCAAATAAAATGTTCTAAACATTCTGGTATATGTAAAATATATTAATGGGAGTAATTATTTCCCCTCACTTTATGGATCTTATGAAATGTTTAATGTTTCTTTTAGTGAATCATCCATAAAATATATTCATTTCTGATATTAATTTCAAGGAATTAAATTTAATGTTCACATTTATCCAAGAAAAACCAAAGGATGATATTTTACAAATGAAATTAAAGTTATAATTTTATTATATTATTTTTTCATTTAATTTAATATTAAAATAATCCCTCACCCTTACAAAAATTATTTGATTATAAAAATAATATACATTTGTCATTAATTTTTATGAATCATTGGTCTTTTCACCCATAAAAGATTTATTACATTTTTTTCATTGATATTATATTGATATTAAATTTATTATGTTCAATAATATATACAACCCCTTTTCTTTATATAAATTTTTTACAATTTAAAAATACATGCATCCCAATAATTGTTTCCTAAATTGAAATCTGGTTATGTGTTATTTTAGATGACCGGAATACATTCATTTCTCACTTTTCAAGAGGATGATTTATTAGCCATTTCAATGATATGGGTTTTCCTGAAGGGTATTTTTAAATGTCAAATCCATGATTTCTAAAAGAAAATTCAAATTGATAGACATAAATTTATTTAATATGGGGATAATTTGAAACACATATATTTTAAAATAAGATAATTGTGTTTGATATCATATACAACACACAACAAGATGATTAAAAGACCAATGAAATATATTTTCAAAATATGACAGACATAGTGAAGACATAAAATTTGTAGATATTTATAATACTAACTAAATTATGAAATTTATAAGGATTTAACAGATTTAAAATAAATTCATCGATTATCAATTTAGTATAGATAAAAATAATAACATTTTTAAAATTAAATTAATATTATTCTAAAGTACTTTTTTTACTATAAGGTGGATTCTTCATGTTTTTTCATACTGATTTTGATATTATTGAATAACAATTTTTGAACATAAATTTTGAAAAATAATCTTCATTTTTATATTTTCATTTAAATATCATCTAATAGTAAATTTGTTATACTTTTTGTAAAAATACAATTTTTCAGTTTATATTAAAACAAATAGATTATAATTAAAAACTACATCAATGATTAAATAATTTACAACAACAAATTTTTTAATTTTCTAAATGTAATATTATTTAAATTTTATATTATTTAATAGAATTTAGTTCACTAGAATTAATTTCAATTTTTAATTTGATATAATTTTTTTTTGTGCTCAGGAGATCACACCCTTAGCGAAACAATTTTTTGATGCAATTTTGGGTTTTATTTCAAATTAAATTTATCATCTTAAATGATTTGAATTTGAACTAAAGGATTCCATAATTAAAATAATCATAATTAATATTAGTTAATATGTTCAACATAACGTTTTGTCATTATGTATTGTAAACATTAATAACAACATTTATGTTAAAAACTAGATTGCTATTTGTAAATCCAAAATGAAAACACATTAAAATGATTTAAGAAGATGTGAAATTTCTATTTTATTGTAATATTGTTTTCTTTTCCCATTGAATATTATAATTTTTTTCGATTTTTCACTTTGTTATGTGAAATGAAGGGGTACATTTTTAACAATTTACAAATTTCAATCGTGTCCTCTCTCTCACATATAATAGTGGACCATATCCTATCCTCTTAAAACATCCAAATCCCTTTGGATTATCCATGACCTACCCAAATCCATTCATTAATTACCTCCCCATATTATAGAGTCAATATATTTATCATGAAACTATTATTGTAGGTTTTTAGAAAATAACTAATGATATCTTCCAAATAAGTGGTATACTCTTAACCGTGCATCATTGTTTTACTTTTATCATCTACACATTCAAAATATTTTTACCAATATTAAAAAAAATAAAAAATTATATATTAAATTTTATTTTATTTTAATGAAATATCATGTATCTAAGTCCACTTCCATCAAATGGGAATCAATATTATTGATCATTTTTATGGAGGACTACCACCATACGAATCGATGTGTTTCGTTTTCATCACCTCATATCATAAATTGATATAATGATGGATTTAATGTATATATACTATATATATTAAAACATTATACTTATGGAATTATAATATCAAATATGCCTTCTTACTTTCTAATCTATTTGAAAATTATAATGTAAGAGATGTGTAAATATGGACTGTCGCCTCCATAAAGTGATGTGATTCCATCCTTGGTTCATTTTGACATAGACGGTAGTTAGAATGGATTTGATTAAAATTTATTATTTACATGATATATTTATGATACTATAATGGATAATTATTATTTACCTTTATTTCATTCCATAATTTTTAAAAAGGAATTAGTGGTCATGCGTATGTAGAACCTTCCATCTCCATGAATAGCTTCTGTAATTTTTCCATCTAACTTATATATATATATATAATATTATATTTACATAATTATTAACATTATTTGTATGGTGGAACTATTTACAATATAAAATTATTGAAATTATTTATCCCAAACATACATTAAAAGTAAATTCATTATCAATGGGTAATGAGATTTTGTTAATGAATTAAAAAAAACCTGGTGATGGAAATTTATATGAAAAATATATATTGTATGATATATATAATTTATGATGTTTAATATATGTTTAATAAATATATATTTATAATATAATATGTTCAACCATGTTTCAGGGATATCAGATCCGACGTAAGGGTTTATCATCTCACATTTACGTCTTAGATTCATATGCACAATTTTCCAAGGATTTCTTTTGTGTGCTCTATAAAATTAATATGAAATTATTGTATAATTATAATCAGGGAATTTTTGGGACGTAGAAATCGATATATGGTATATTCTAACATGGTTATTATGATTTAAAAGTATCTAATGTGGTAATGGGTAATGTATTAATCACATTATTATTATGGATTGATTATGATGACATCCACAGTGTGGGAATTAATGGATATTTATATATATTTAAATATATTTTATTCCTCTATATTTATTTATGTATCATAATTTTTTTCCTTTTAGTTTCATCATTTTTAAAACTCAATATATCTAAAGTATGTTTCTAGGGAAATGATAATTCATTTCCCACATTTTTTCAAAATACATTCCCATAAATATCCATAATAAAAAAACAATTTCCAATGTGTTTTCAACATAATTTAAATTAATCTGTAAATTAATTTCCACCCATTATTTAATTTTAATTTTTTTAATAGGAATATTATACACAATTTATTGAAAGGAACTTGATGACATTTTATCAAAAATCTAAATATACCTTATTATTATGTAATTAGTGTGAACAGAATTTTACACTATCATGACCACTCATTTCATTGAATCATTCATGACATGTTTCAATGATTCTATTTCAATGAAAATCTGAAAAATTTGAATTTTTTTTGAATTTGATACTAAAATTATAAATTATATTTTTTGTCACGAATGTTTTGTCTAAAATTTTTATGGTATTTATATTCATTAATGTTAAAATCCCTTATATTAAATATGATATGTTGTGGTTATGTTATACTGATACTATTGTAATTATTTCTATTGATGGTTTATGATTTTTTATTGGGATGCACTATTATATTACCATTCTCTATATTACACTGGAAGGGTTCAAATTTTTGTTTTTCATTAGAGTATTTATTATCATTTAATATGCTACATCTCAATTAAAATGTATACATTTAGTATATTTATTTCTTGGGGAAAATATAATAAATTTAATTATATTATTATATATAAAATTTTAAATTAATATGTTTATCCCCTTTCATATGAGGAATTCATTTATCTTAGTATGTGATGGGTTTGGCCCCCTATTAAGCCTCAATGCATCGATAGGTATCATTAAAAAACTAAATTATGTGTTTGGATGAGTAATTACCCATTTATGTAATATGTATTGGCCTAATTCTATTATTTTATTGATATAATTTATGACATTATAAATTCACCGTTTAAGATATTTCTTATTTATAACTACGGGATTATTTTATTTGTTATGAAATTCATTTATAAGTCTCATGATAATGTAATTATTTATATGTCAATATTTTATTATCATTCATTTCAACCATATTTTTCTTAATTGTTGAGTTATCAATTAAATGTTATGTTTTTATAGTTTTTTAGATTTACAAATTGATTATGTATTATTCATTCATGATAGATTATACTGTACACATACCCATACCAAGGATCTGAGATCACCCATTTCATATGATTCCAATCTGAAAGAATCCAGGAAGGGTATTATGATTGATATTAAGGGATATTCAATATGTAGTAAGTGTTTTCTCCATCAAAATAATCTATTTTATAATATGTTATCCAATGTAATTGATAATTATAGCATGAATAACTATTTACAATACTACTAAACTATTAAATCATTTTGTATGAAATCCCTTATATCTAGAACCAATATAATTGAGTACCCAAAAACTCAAAACTACATCGGTCACAGAATTTACACCTAAATATATTATAGAAATAGATGAATTTCATAGACTGATTTATATAATAATTATCAGTAGTTTCATCAGAAATATTGGGTATTATTGAACGTTTTTTAGGAACTTTTAATGACTATGAACCAAAAAAAATAGAAATCTCAGAAAATAGTAATGTTTTTCATACATATGAGTATAAATAATGAACAAAGGAGTTATAATATAGTATGTCAACTAAATATTTAGTCACCCGACCCTAGTTTGCGGATTTATTTCGGATTTACATTGATTATTAAAAGAAGGTATTAGGTTGTTTACTAATGAAAAATGATAATGTGATATCCTATTCCTATAAAAAATTTATATTGATTTTGCAAAAGAATATAATTTATTATCTGCATTTGGAAGTAGTTATCTTCACAAAAATTATTTAGATACGTTAACACTATATCATATTGTGTTATATATATAGTGAACATAAATGACTAATGTATATATTCACATAGAATAATCACAACATGCACTAGTGAAGATGATCAATAATGATCCAAGAATATGATATATTAATCAATTACCATCCCTAAAATGTGGATAAATTCTATGATTATCTTAATAGAAAGGATCATAATCTCTAATCCATTATGAAAATTTAAAAAATTCATATATTAAAAGGTGTTAAAATGATAGAAAAAGAAATCATAATGAGAATCTAAACATCCTAAATTTCTCAAATGATTCATCAACTATTCATCATAATAGTGACAAAGGTAGAAAAATATATTAATGTTGAGATATAAAATATAGATGAAGCAATAAGAAATATTGATTCCCAAGTTTTAAACATTTAAAAATAGAGACTTTGAAGATTAAATACATTGTTATATGTACCATCAGATCCAAAAATAAAAAATAATCTATTAGATTATGCCCATATACTTACATTCATGATCTACCCATGGATCATAATGATGAAAATCAGTTTTTGAGAGTTGTTAATTTGGTAGGAATTTAAGAATTCTATTCATGAAAAAAATCATTTTTTTATGTTAGTATTTTATGGCATAATGTTAAAAATATAGGCGTATAATACTATTATAATCCATACTAATATGTAAAATGGGGAACATAATATTAAATTTTTTTTATAGTTATTATGAAAATATATATTGAAATCAAATCATATAGGTTAAGTTGAAACTTTTTAAAATTTTTGTACAGTAGATCAATATTAAATAATTCCTCTCACATGGTTTTCCTGTGATGATATATATCATAAAATCAGTAAGAAAATTTTTAATATGAATTTTTATTTTATAAGGTTGAGATATTCGGACAAACTCTATGGTTTGGAAGAGTCATAAACATTACCTAATGACATAACATTAATTTAAAATGACATACCATCAACAAAAATATGTTTAGTGAAATTGAACTATTTAAAATCTCTAAGGGATGATAAAATCCACCTTAATGAACATTAAAGGAGACAATGATCAATATATTCACATAATAAATTTTTTATATACTAATAATTTACACTAATGGATTCATATGGACCCATATAAAACCTTATATGGATAAAATTGTTGAATTTAATCATGATGGGATGTTATTTGTGAGAATATAAATTTTTTCACAAATTGGTTATTTAACTGATAAATAAGTTTAGTTTCATTGACTAACACATATTAAAATCCTAGTGTGGATAAAATATAAATGAAAATTGTTTTTACAAAACATTGAATTTTAGGATTAAGATAAAACATTCCCTTATAAATATCTATGGAAGAGATTCATCATTCATTGTAAATAAGTTAACGATATGTCATATATCTAATGGGCCCTTAATGACATTTTACCACTATGAATCTGTGAAATGTTATCAATATATTCCACCTAAATTATATGAGTTATATTATATGTTTTAAATATTAATGTAAAAGTATTTTATACCATATCCCTCCCACATAATGAATCATTAGTTGGTTCAATCCGTTCATGATCTCCCATATGAATAACAAGCAGTGATAATCATAGATTATAGTGGTAATGTTATTTTAATCAAAATTAAAACATTGTCAATGTAAATTGGAAATACCAAATGTACGGGGCTCTAATATGGGAATATAAAGATTGAATCAAATATATGTACCCTTATATATTTCCATAAGGAGTATTAGATGAAATGTTGATAATTTAATATCTAATGTGAGGATGAATTCAATTACCTTGATTTTCTAATTGAATTTACTAATTGGTATATATATATCCCATGAAAACCATAACAGAAGAAATATGGTTTTATTTAATTACAATAAATAATTAAATTGGAAGTAAAAATATAAAAAAATTTATACAACAGGCCAATAAATAGATGTAATTAATTTTTTTTTGTATTTTTGTACCACATGATCACATATAATTATCATAGAGATGAACTATATTTTAAAAAGTGAACATACTATTAAAAGTAAGGCTTTTATTTTTGAATTGAAATGTATATACAATAGAGAAATAAATGAATAAATATTTTTGGAAAGAACATGTATTTATAGGATATGGGTACATTATATTACCTTTAGAAATATGAATTTTATAATAGTAACCATTCAATTAGAATAGTAATCAGATCATTAGAATATTATCACATTATATAACAGATAAATATAATATTTCTTGTTTTTATGAAAGAAAAATATATGAAATCTTTATAATTGACCTACGTAATAACATATTTAAATATAATAAAATTAATAATTTTCACAGTCATAGAATAATCTAACTTATAGGAAATACTATTTTTCATTCAAATTAATGTTCATGAAAAAAAAAATATATAATATAGAAAATAAATTTAATAAAATGTATTTGTGAATCATTAAATATTTTTATTTAAATAATAATTTAATTTTATAAATCATAATTAATTATTCTATGAGACATAAAATTAGTCCTTTTAAAGTTATTATTTTTTTTCAAATTAGTATAGTTTTTATTTAATAATAAATAAACATATATAGAAATTTATATTGATAAATAAAGCATAATTTTGTGAATCATTATATCAAAATATGGGAAGGGTGATTTTCTTATTATATGTAAATTTAAAAATCCTATGATCAATTGTAAGGTAATCAATAAATATTTTATTGCATAAAATTATTTTTCAATGATTTATTGAGTTTTTTAGTGTTTCAATAAAAAAATTATCCTATTTAACCTTATATAGATATTAATTTTCTATCAAATCACATGTTTGATCATTAATTGTAAGAAAAATATTTTATTAAAATAATTAATTCTAAAATACACTTCTCACACCCTTATAAATATTATCCTTCCCCACCCTATTTATGATTAATTGTAATTTTTTCATTCGAATGATGTACAAAAAAATTATTTAATGTTATATATGGACATATTTTGTTCTTGGCCATATTAATAGACCATTCCTAGAGGTAAAAGGTCTAATACAATAGATTCATCTCACGTTGGAAATTACATTACCTGTTCCAAGAATATTCAATTTCATCATTCATTAATTTCATCCTCCAAATTTTTAATTTTTATAAACTCATGTTTCATCATAAAATTATTAATATAATTCTACATTATCATGAATTATATCATTATATAATTAAAAAAACCAATTAATATTTGTATTTTAAATCTATTTGGAAATGGAATATTTTAACTACATATAAGGATGTTGTTATAAATAAATTACATTATTCCTTAATTTCTGGTTAATAAAAATATTTAGTAAATAAATATATTAATTTTGACATTATAAATATTTTAAACATTTAATGGAATCATTATTTTATTTATATGAATAATGAATTATCAAGAACATTTTAACTATATCAAATTCCTAAAAAAAGATAGATTTCAAAAAAATATATAATTTTAGGTCATCTATTAAATTGATATTCTTTTATTATATTTTAATAATAAAAAATAATACTTATAACCATCTAGAAATAATAAAATTATTTGACAAGACCACTAAAAATTATCCATATTCCAGATTATATTTAGATCAGTTGAAAAATCAAACACATGTGGTTAACGTGAGTAGGAATAATATAAAATTAGAAATAAATATGTTGAATAAATGGAAATTAATATTTTATATGATATTAATAATTTTATAAATAATTAAATTAATTAATTTAATTAAAATTTTTATAAGTTTATGTGAGAAATATAGTGAGTCAGGTCTTCAGGAACGAGAGCTCCCTCACATACCCATTTTCACTATTGTGTTATCTATCTATCTATCTATCTATCTCTGAATATCAATTTATTCAGTCTTTAATCATAAATTCATTACAATTATGTAATTTCTAGTTCACATAAACAAACTCCATTTACGTAAGCTAATTTAATTTGGTTTTATATTCTTAGGATATGTGATTTTATATGTTAATTTTCTACAATGTTCTTTCTAGATTATTTTATTATTTCAAAAAAATATTGATATATTGGATTCTGTAATTGACATTTTGATAACCAATATTACTCAAGATACGATAATTTAATAAATATTATAATTAATTTTAGGGTAATATAAAATAATGGTAGTTTGATTTTTGTCAAATATTTTCCCCTTGTTATTTATATTCATAAAACACATAATGAAAAGAAAAAGAGTAAGTGATTTTTATTTAAAATTTATGAATATTCATGAAATGAATATTAGATGAGAGGATATTCATGGGATATTATTACGATTGAAGGATATTATGAGTTCTATTTTTCACCCTGTTTAAATGTCACGTTCCCCTCCCCCCAAAGGCACCCCACCTAGTCTGTCAATTAGAGAAGGGTAATAATGATGCCTAAATGTTACTTCTAATAGGACATTGGTCAGTGAAAAGAATTGAGGGTATATCATATACAAATATGGGACGAATTTCCCTCTGATGAGAACATGGCTAACTTTGGATAAGATAAAAACAATTTCCCAATATAAGATAAATGATATTAATAAATGATTATAATGTCTTTATAAATGATCAACTACAAAGTAAACTACAAGCACTAAAAAATTTCATAATGAACCCAATAGACAAACATCTCAATAAAAAATCCATAATATAGTAATTTCAATACCAATCACCAAAAAACTCTCGTAATCCCGAAAATAGTTTATATATTTGGGTGATCATAACATTTATTCTAAGTAGGATCCACCCTTGAGCCACTTTTACAAGAAAATATTGAATGTGTACTAAATCCTGATAAACTACATGTGAAACCAAATTTTCAACTAATTAGGTGTGATATGCACACAACATCACTAGTTATCTCACAATAAGAATCATGTACATATTTAAAAAATATCCAATAGATATCATAGAAGGAACTCCACCAAAACTTCCATATTGGGGTTTCACTCTTCACCAACATCACTTATCCTGATCCATATCCCTAAAATAGTAATCTTGCATGAATACATATTTGAAAATTCAAAAACCCATACATTTAATGTATCATAATATATCATCATCTTCATATAGAACACACTGAGTTAATTAAACCATCCATAACTATATATAGAAAATATGTTGTTTTTTGGAGCTATTAAAGCCTATTCATCATGTGTTATACATCATACCACCATAACCAAGAAAAAAGATTCATATATTGATCCGTAAGATACTATAATGGGGAATAAAATTGTGTGAAATAGACATAGGCCATTACCTCCCTCTAAAAAAATATATATATGGGAATCATAGTCACTGTTTACAGTAGCATTTAAAACTACTAAGTGAATAGAGAAGCCAAAGAGAGGGTTGTTATCCATCTGTTCCTCTCCATCATGGTGTGGGGGGAAAAACCTCCCAGTGTATACTATTCATTACTCTCGTAGATGACCTGGGTGGGTTCTCATATGAAAAACATACAAAAATTATTATATAAATATATCACAACTAATCTATGTGAAACAACCAATCTTGACCACAAATATTATTATCATATCAGGGACACCTAGATACCACTTATAAGGACTTGAGATCCTATATGAACAGAAGATTTATTAAATTTATTCATTTAATTAATTTTTCCTATAGAAAATGTCATAATAAATTAATTACTAGATATGTACATACCCTGCTCAAATAATCTATCTGATCTAACTATTCCTTAAGTGTTATTATCATCTAGTCATACATCATTTCCCCAACCCCATGGGGTAAAAATTTTAACGTCCATTATCAATATGTAATTATAGGTATTCATTGAATCATCCACTGATACCATAAATGGGATGCACAAAACAATCATGGCTAGCTACCTCATGTAGTGGGGAAAGGAATATATAAATAAACAACCAAGAAATTTGGACTTTAAACTGATTTATAAACAACCATGAATCCCATATTTTATTATAATAATGGTAAATCCCATCTTAAACACATTACATTAGTATATGTGTCATCTATGAAACCACTATGCAAATAACAATCCATCTATCCATCTCAGGCATCAATATCTACGACAAAATTGATCCCCTCTTCCCATGTCTTGCCTACTAGTATCCACATGATTCTCACACCACCTCATATAGTAATTCTTACAACCAAATAAATCAAACAAGGTGGTAGGGAAGCCAAAAAATCAGTAGTGCATATAGGCCCTAATACTAATGTAAGATGGATTTAATAAAACTGGCGCAGTCATCCAAAAAATAGTTTTTATGAAAAAATCCATCAATTTCAATCGTAAATTAACCAATTCATTTATTATAGGCTAAAACTATAGGTAATAGAATGAATTTGAAATGAAAATAATTTCTTTATTTAAATACTCATTCAATCATAATATATAGGTTAATTAAACTATAAGGAATAATTATTTAATTTAAAAATTTATCTTTGTTAATATCGCCAATAAGAAAACTTTTTTCGTTCATTATCTGTTTTAAAGATAATAAACATTCTAAATAATAGAAAAAATATTGATATCACACTATTTATATAAACAGTAAGAATATAATAAAAATGGAATACAACACATGTCATCTACATAACCAAAAAAAGGTTCATTATATTAACTATATTAATCTTATGTAATGTTTATTACACCATTACCCAATGAGATAATGAAGGATTAAATTACAATTTCATATAAAAATAGAAATATGAAATCCCTAATCATACTTAGAATATCAAAATAATGCTATATAAAAACCCATGGAAGAAGATTTTAATGATATGTCCTCCTAGATTTCTTAAATATAAATGATTTAACAAGATTTATCTTTTCTAGAGAAGTAGTTTGAAAAGGAGAAAAATACTTGTTTCTCGATATTTTCTCACAACTACTGAAAAATAGAGTGAAAACCAAACTATTAAACATTCCCAAAAGATGAATAGGTTAGTTCTCATGGACGTTGAAAAATTCTCAAGGTCCAAAATATATATGATGTTGTTTTTATAATGAAATAAAACAAGAAATTTAATGTGTAATTGAACAAAATGTATTTTAAATTTATGTATAAGGGACCATCCTGATTTAATATAGGTTACACATTAATAAAACATTAATGTTCCTCTCATTTAATTCATGTGTGAGGATCCATAATAAAATCTAACTTTATTTAAAATTCAATGATAAGAAATATAATCTTCATAATGGCCCTTAATTTCTCATTTATAATTGTCTAAAACCATTTTAGTTTTAAATTTTGGTAGTTACTAAATACTAAGAATAAATGGATATTTTGGGAAAACAAGATATTGAGACCAACATACTACTTTGAACATGTTTTCATGATGTCTACCATAAGCATAACCTGATATTTTGCAACTAAACTACAACTATGATACAAACATTGTACCATGATCTATATATGTACCATGGGCCACACCTACTTAAATGATTGGTTCTATGAGCCATCCTGCCTCTATGACTACTACATTGAGAACACCTAGTACACTGATCACTACAATATTTCTTTATACTAACATGAATACTATCACGAGGTAACATGGTATCATTACTACTATCATTATGAAACCGGCTTATGTTTGTGCTATTGTGATCCATCTTGGTACTATGACCGCTATCATGTGGTAAAGATTCTACTATGAGACCCTAAATTTTTTTTAACGAAAATAAGAACCCAAACACCCCCTGTCACATCCAGCCTTTATAAAAGAAAATGTAAATATTTTGTGGATCTATGTAATTAGATTACATAAATATAATGTAATTATATTCTATAAAAATTAAAATTCAACTTGAATGGAAAATTAAATGGGAGTCCAAAAAATCATCCATGAGATACCATTAAGGGATTCTGATACATCAAGATACAACCATGATTCATCATCAACATTGAGAAAATGTCCATCTTTCTATCACTAATTCACAACTATCACACTTAGAAAAACATGAATCCATACCAAAAAACCATATCCTTGTGGGAGATACTTACAACTAAAGAAAATTTAATAAATAAGTAATGAATTGAGAGAGATCTATATCATAAGATAGATAAAGGTAAATATCATTATAACAAAATTACTAAAGATGATAAGAAAACCAAAATCTAGAGATATTAATTTTATATCGATGACATGTGATCTCATGTTATCTCCTCCACATAACTTCATCTATAATGGAAAATAACACATGGAGTAACACCCATGTAGAATACCTTATCAAAGAATTCCAAGATCTCCATATACCACTCCTAAAAGGTCAAATTGTCACAAATGTCATTTTATCCCCAATTAATGAAATGTGAATAATCTGGGATATAAAAGAGAAGCTATTATACATCAATGATTTCATGTATCTAAATCTTCTATAGGGGAAGTGATATCTAATAGTCCATGACTCTATCCAGAACAAAAACCTTCAAAGGACAAATAAACGAGTGATACATCATACTCCCACATCCAAACCACCACTAATTAATTTAAGGTGTTAGAATAAAATTAATTTTATCTCTCATGTTAAAATACAATTGTTTCCTCCAATGGTTAATATAGGATTTATTCGATCTAACACTACCTTCAACTTATCATGAATAACTAGAACTCCCTCTATCCTTCTATGTATGATTTTTTATCTGATAATTTCATACAATTTTAACCCATTTTTGAAAAATAGATAACTCGATTGTTGTCTATAAAAATCATAGAGTAGTTTCATACTGATTATTTAGTGAGAAATATTATTATAATCAAATACCACCATTGAATGGTAAATTATCCATGGCTTCCAAAATCCATGACACAGCTATAAAAAATATATTCATTATTTTGGATAGTCTGATCTGTCTAACCATTCTT
The DNA here is from genome assembly GCA_963277665.1 of Viscum album. Taxonomy (NCBI): domain Eukaryota; kingdom Viridiplantae; phylum Streptophyta; class Magnoliopsida; order Santalales; family Viscaceae; genus Viscum; species Viscum album. The sequence continues at coordinate 570,974,959 of OY728161.1, read as the reverse complement.
CTATTGTTATAAAGTATTGTTAAGGGATGACTGAGAGAAACAATCAAGCTAAAGACGAAACCAAAAATTTGTGGTGGAATGGGGATCATGATCAATGATGATAATAAATTTTGATATGTGCAGATTTACAACCCCTCTATAAGCAACCTCAACAAAACATCCACTTATTTTGACTCATTAAATTTTATAAATATCAAATTTCGTCAAACATTATTATTTTATCTATATATCATCAAAAACTCTTTCATTCCATCGTATTAAAATTAATATGTCTATAAATAATTCCACCCACATCCACCAAGGAAAAACTAACGGGTAGATAAAACAACTAGGTACAGTTTGTTAACTTTTTCCTTAAAAGAACAATACAAATAAATCTGAACTCAAAAAGTAAATTATTTAACATAGGAAACCCAAAAATACCACATAGATCATTGTAAATATTTTTAATGATAGGATTTAACACAAATGATGAGTTGTGGAACTTTTGTAGAACCACCTCATGAATCACCTATGTAATGAAAATAATCAAATAAAATTTTAATTTGTTTTGACCATCCCTATACAAACCATCAGGGGAATCACAATAAAAAACACAATCTTCCAAAATCTCTACCAAATAACCCCCCACCGAGGACTCCTCTATGTGTTTTAATAAATAAGAAAATTTCATCTAAAAAGGAATACTTTCCCACCATCCTCACCTATCAAAATATATATATTGGATAGTTCTTACATAACTCTCAAATAATCATTAAATTAATTCAAGAAATTAATATAGAACATTCTTATAGCATATCAACTATAAAATTTCCATTTTGTTGTTTATATGAAATCATTAATTTAGAGTCCTGCACTAATTACCTCCACTTTTAATTTCACATGTTCATTTAATTCTAGTAGAATAAATACATGAGGCTCATGTGATATATAAAAACCATAAAGAGTTCTACAATTTAGTATTTTCATCAGATGATCAGGAAAAACAAAAAATAAAAAATTATGTTCATGGTTGAAATAATTATGTTCTTGTGGGTGTAACTTCCAAGATGAATAAGAAACAATACCCCATAACTATATAAGAATATTTCCCACGCTAATATGTGATGCATCATAGAAATAATATAAATGATATTTTTCTCATTTCAAATAATAATTAAAATCAATGACCAGTTTCCCTTCAGGGTAATATACTGCTTCATGAAACTTTTCAGTCAAAAAGAATGCACTATCCTCTCTAGAAACGTTTATCTGTGGAGTCACAATCAAAGTTAATTTAGGTAAAAACATCCTATAGTAGCCTAAAAACCCATGGAATCTATATACATGTGAAAACATCATTGGGGATTCATAATAAATTTACACTTTAATAACTAATTGATACATGGATTCAAAATTGTGAGACATTATATTCCCCAAGAATTAGTTTCATGAGAAACGTAATTACACATTGATATATTCTAAAAATGATTATGATTATTTTGAATTGCCCAAACTTCTCGTAGATACTCGGTGTGCTCCACCTATAATGAATAGTTAATAAGGATATCATTTATGAAAAAAAAGAAAGACTGATTTAAATACTATATTAACATTGTATCCATCAATACCATGATCATATCTATTGTTTTTATGACACCACATGTCATCAAAATGAAATCAAAATACCCAGAATGGTATCATAAATAAATATTAGTAATATACTTTTCCTTTACTTGTAAAAGATTTTATACTAATTATATATCATTTTCTGAGATCAAACATGCTCTGTTAACCCAGAAAATAATGTATCAATCTATAAAATAGGGTATTGATTCGTCAAAATCACATGAATCAAGAAATAAAAATCAATTCTGAAATATAAACTATCATTATACATCCTTTAAAAAACCATAACACCCAAAGGTGACATCATTGGTCAAAAAACCTCCATGAAAAAGGTCATACATATATTTTTATAACACCCACAAACCAAAATGGGCAATATAGTATACAGACATCAACATCCTAGAGTTTTATTTTTATATCTTTATCCCAAAATAAATCTCCCACCAAGTGGGTAATATCAAACTTACATAAGAAAGAAATCATTGTATTCTTCCATAACGCTAGGAATCTCAAAAATATTATCCTCTGAATAGATCCACTTCTCCATAATGAAGATGGAATATAAACATGGAACATTCCTCCAACCCATCCAAGGGGGATTCTATCTAAAGATCATGATATAACATATATTATCATTACAAAAAAGAGATAACATCATAATGAAATCCAAGATAGATTGAACTACATACAATGAGGGAATATTATTCATAATATGATATGAATATAACTACATACATAATACGTCTCACTATGATCATTGATTCTTCATCATTGATCATAGTCACTATACTCATAAATCTTGTAAGATTGACCTCCATATAGTGTTGTCAATTATATGGGAATTAGAATCATATATACGTCATGTACCAAAGAATTGACTAGGTAATGTGATATAATGGATTGAGTGGCATGAAAATAAAAAAAACATGAACCCAAGTATAAATAAATAAACAAGTACATTAATCTTCATCTTACGTTTCTAATAATAGAAAATATAGAACACTTTATAGGGAAGAGCAGGCTCCAAAACTCTTATAACCCTGATGAAGACAACATTTATGGAAATACTCTACTTTATGAGGGTGGAGATCAGAAAAATGTATTCATGTACTTGAACTATCTCTCATATAATTATCCCAATATCAATCACCCCATTACAACTAACTCAGATTAAATTTACTCAACAATATAACTTGAAATGGAACACCTACCAAAGGATAACTACAATGAAAGGAAGATTAATATCACTACTAATGACAATTTTGTACACAAAAGAATAATTTAGTTTATCCCATTGAAATTTACAAACAACCACCACCCATATATCAATGGCATAATGAAGGCTTGGAAGTACACTTGACAATTAAAATTAAATTCTACCTCAGAAATTGGGATCCCTAGACCACAGATCTACTACATTTAGTATCTTGAGGTCTTCCCTCTCATAGTGATAGGGTCTTAAAAAATCCTCCAATAAACTTCTATAATTTTTATCACCCCATGATATGTTTGTATAATAAATGGGTTTACCCAAATCTAGTGTTTTTTAATAAAAGTTATCTATGAAATTCTTCACCCTATCCTCTTCATCTAAAAACTATTCTTGTATGTGCATCATCAAAACCACACAAAACCCAAATTATTCATTGGATAATAGATTGTACTAATGGACGTATCCATAACCTCTAATGAGTCCTCTTCCAGTGAGTCTGAAAATGATAATTCAAAATTCAACATACACTATTACTAAAACTATTGGGGTGACCTCGTCTGTGTAACATCATCATCATCAACTACTCTCTGATAATATAATGGATCATCCTGATAAAAGTATTTGGCATCGACCTAATAAGGATGTAGACATGGAGACAAAACAATATATGAAAAAATATTTACTAACTCCAAAGTTGGATTCTGGAAAATTTAATATTAATTAATAAATATGCAACCTTATCCCTTGGACTTCCCATTTTAATCATAGGAGAAATCAAGAATTATGATAGTTACATTCCTAGGTCTATAACTTTCAACAAGTATCACATCATTTTCCAGGTTTATTGAACATAATAGGTCCTAAAATCATATCACTATGATGCCTAAATACTCATGTCCTTTCTAGTCTCCATTAACTTAAATAGTTACAAAACCTAACTAACAATACTTCAATATAAACCCATGTATTCCTTTCCAGGGACTACCTCTAAAATTCATAATATCCCTCAACCTCCCTTTCATGCCATTTTATCATAAAACCCTTCCACCAAAGGTACCCCCTCAATGGATAACAATATGATAAAAAGGAAAAAATATTTCCAAAAACCCATATCTATCTTGTAATGGGTTAGAAACAAACGTTGATGGTATATAATACACAAATATTTTATGTATTACCCTATAAGGGGAAAATATGAAAATAGAGATAAGAAAAAACAACATGAAAAATCCAACTAATGATGAGAAAAACTCAACACATAAATTTAGTATCATAAATTTATAAATACTACAAAAGAAACTACAAGTAACAAATAAAAATTGTTTATAATGACCATAATGCTCATATAGCTCATGTAAAACATAACAAGGTAGTAAAGTCGATCCATATCACCAATTAATTCTTATGGTCATTAAATATATTATATATATATAGGGATCATATAAAATGTACACTCAAAAGGACCACCCCTATATACACTAATGAAAATGAAAATGAAATCACACTAAATCAAGGTAAATATCAATTAAAACCAACTTTTCACATATTTAGGTATACTAAGTACCATAAAACACCTAGTATCTCTCAATAAGTATCAAAAAAATATAAATATTATACCTAATATATATCAAATAAGGTATCACACTACCACTTCCCTCCATGTTTACCTCTCTTCCCCAATATCCCACATCGTGATCCATCTCTATCCAAAAGTGAGACTTCCTAAAGAATCCTAGGAAATTGTATCAAATAATTCATAAAGTGAATCCCAATATCTATTCGTCAAAACATATCAATCAACCCCTACATCATATAATCCATATCTTCATATAAGAACTATGTAGATTTAGATAGCCACTAAAACGCATATATCATGTATGTACCTCAAGCCACTATAGCCCGTACCAAAAATACATTTAATGATCCGTAGGATACTATATCTTGATATATATGTGTGAAAAATAAAAATAATATATAAATAAAATTTATACAAATAAATTATATGAATTATTATAACATTTTATAAAATACGATAAAAATATTAGGATAAGAGAGTGGTATAAAAGGGGTAGTTATCCCTCATTTCCTCACAAACTTGGATAATAGAAAATGGAACATCTAAGAGGAAAAAAGGTGTATGTCACCCTATCTACATGTGTAAAGACCCAATCTTGATGTACATGGATATTAAATTACTTTTTCGGAATACTTATACATAACAAAAACAAACACACAAGGACCGTAATAGTTTAGTGTCTTTGGAAACTCGGAATATAATATTCTAATCGTGGTGAAAGACCTTAAACATATCCCATAAAGATCTTACCCTTTATTTTTCTCTTATATAAAACCTTTCTTTAAGTCCTAGAGAAATGAAAACATAAAAAGGGTGAGCTCAAATGCTTAGTAAGAGTAAACATAGAGAACATAAAACAATCCATAAACATTCGAATGTAAAAACATGAGCATAAAATCTACCCATCAAAATCGTGAGCAATGACATAAAACATTGTAGTAAATAAGGAATAAATCATTGATAGAACATTAATCATGATAAAATAGCATAGTAATAAAACATGTAATTGTGGCATCCATTAAGCGCCTATTATGATTTCCCTAGTAGTCAAGGCATTGCTGCCAAGACCATCTTAGTGGACAAAGTCCCTTTCTAAATCGAGTTCACTCTCCATTCCAGTCCGGTATCACTGAACCAGATTAACTTTTTGTTCCATACATGTCTATATCATGAGATATAAATCTTTACCCAATTCATTGGGCAGAGATATAGGTCTCACCCATCTCATAATGAAATCATTCTTACTTGTGCCACAAAATAAACGTAAATCATTCATCATAACCCAAAGAATAAAATGGGTTTCATAAACATCATCCCATATTAATGCAATCCATATAAAACAAATGGATATCATTTAATCATAATAAGAATCAAAACATTCAATTAATAGAGAAATTATACTTGTAACATAATCATAATACCATCTTAGATGGAAAATAGTTTTGACAAGACTTTGGAAATAAATTCTTGAGGAAAATATCATTTCTTTTCAAAATCAATTTCTTTTCACAAAATGACATGTTATTTTAAAAGAAAATGAATTTTGTTGAAAATAATCATGAAATCTTATAAAGGAATCATTACGGAAATTAGGCATTCTGAAACCGTAAAAATCAGTTCACACCATAAAATTTTAAAAAACATTCCTCTCGTACTTTTTCCAGAAATGTCAAAAAAATATTTCATATGGTAAACAAAAGAAATATTCCATAAATACCTTGTAGTAAAAGTCAAAAATGGTTAAAATAGAATTTAAAAATACATGAAACCATTTTAAGAATACAGGGACATGGATGATAAATATAACCCCAGTAAATACTTACGAATAAAAAAACTTGGATAAAAACGAGATTGGAAACATTATCCCTTACCTTAGGTCCGATATGCTTCATACGTATCCGAACCTCCTGTATAAAGATAAAAATAATTTCATTTACTTATTAAATAATCATATTCAAGGTTATGATATCAGATATGGTTCACTTATGTCTTTATATTACCCTTGCTTTAGTAAATTCCATGTTAAAGCAGCGTTTTGGGTAAAATCGTTTTATTTGGCCTACGTGTTTGGAAATTTTGTTCTTGATATAATTATTACTTATATCAGGATTTACATAATTAAAGAATTTAAATCATAATTTATATATCATATATATTCAGTATATATATAAATATATACATTAGATAGATAAATAAAATGAAATACACCGTTCATGGAGATGGTAGGTCGTACGTACACATGAACACTATTTTCCTTTTATTATTGACATGAATGGAAGTAAGTAGATTACATATATATATATACATAAATCTAGTAGCTTTATCATTTCAAATATTTCATTAGTATTCATTATATATATACTTTATAATCATTTTTGAGTGGTTAAAATGGAGAATCAATATCATCGCGTTGTGGAGACGGTAAATCTGTACATACACACGAGCGATGATATCGTTTCCATAATTATTGAATAGAATTGGAATGAATAACATCTCAGAATCAGTATTATGTTATAATTACCATATATAGTTATTCTTTACAACATTATACCCATCCAAGTAAGGTGGTGGTGGAAAAACTCGTTACACTGTGGCGTGGAGACGGTATTCCGTACGTATGCACACACGGTGATTTCATTTTCTGTAGGATGGATAGAAAGTGAAATAAGGTTGTTTCATATTTATAATAACATATAAGTATACTATTTATACTTATGTTATAACTTTATAATGAAACAACTAAATAAGAGGAAGTAGAAGAATGATGAAATGTGAAAGAATCGGTAGAAGAAATTACATCTTCCTCGACGTGCCTCCTTTAAACTTCATCTTAAGGGACTAGAGATGGTATTTGGAGAATTCAAAAACCTCTAATATGTTTCTAGGGTTGTTTATAAGGTAAATGGGCAGGGTTTTTCTTGAGCTTGAAGGTTCAATGTTGTGTAAAGAGGAGAGGGAGGAGGTGCCCTTTTATAAGGGAGGAGAGGGGCACCGTTGGAAAGTGTGAAACTATTATTTTATTATAAACTTGTCATCGGTTTAAAAATTTCCAAAAATCATTAACGATGAATATAATATGACTCATTATAGAAATAAAATAATCCAATCCGAATTAGACATGTTTTGAAAATATTTAAATCATTATTTAAATCATTTATTAATGAGTTAAATACTGCATTATTATTTTGTAATAAATAATTTAATTTATTTGAGGTCTATAAATTATAGAAAAACTACCATAATTTAGGAAATATTTTTAGATTTCCATTAAATATTTATATTCAAAAATATAATTTATATAACCCCTTATAAAAATTAATTACTAAAAGATTTTTGTAAATGTCAATCTTGTCTTTACATTAAATTAATTTATCCAAATTTTCATTATCACTACCAAGTGGCTCAATGGGTTCCCAAAGTAGAACCAAGGATTACCATGATCGGCTCTCATCCAATAATTTTAGGACATGTGTTATGATAATTTTGAATTATTATAATATTCTTTTAACCTTGAATTACCCTATTTTCCTTTAACAGCCGTAAATAAAATTCAAAAACTACTATTCACCAAAAATTATTTTAATCTTATTGAAACAAATTATAATTCTTGATAACAACCATTTATGTTGGATTTTTGAAATTAAATTCCTAGAAGTTGTAAAATTTCAATTAAATGAAAGAGTCAGTTTTTTAACTACCACTAAGTGGTTTCACTATTCATCAAATATTGATGTTTTTTCAGAAAAATACCAAAAATTCATCCTAAGCTATATTTGATATCACAAATTCAAAAATGAAGTCTATTTTTCCAAATTCAAAACATAGTAGTGTCATTAATTAATTTAAAAATTAATTCCTGTTATCAAAACAAATTGTGTGTTTTTTGAAACAATAACTATGAAAAGATCGACACTTGTTTATGTCCAATTTCAATGTGAAATTAATTACAATGGACAAAATTGGATTAAATGGTAAAAATATATTCTAATTACACATTAAAACCAATTAGAAAGATAATATTACAATATAAATTATTGCAATGAAAAAGTTGTTTTTAGTTAAAATATAGCATGTTTTTCCTATTTATTAAAATATGAATGTTATCTTAATAATATGAAAAAATAATCCAAATTAAATTTTTATAGCCTGATACCAAGGAATAATTTTAGTTTGTCAAATTGAACTTATAAACATGTCAAAAACTAGATTTAAAGTGGGTGCGCCATCAAAAGACGGCAAAACTGTATTTTTTGAAAAATACTTATTTTACTCGAAAAATTTATTTTGTTCTCATAACATGTTCTAGAAAATGTGTAAGATGAATAATAACATTATAAAATTGAAAATGTAGTTAATACTATTCATAACAGCAATTTCATAATAATATTATAATAATATATCGTTGTTTAGTGAAACTCAGTATTGCGTACAACACACGTTATCGAGGAAGGTTGCTCTTGCGTGCAACAGAAGCCAAGAATAGTGTTTGCATATACTAAAAGCTAGTAAGGTGTTGCGTATAGAGCAATATAATCTTGGTGTATCGTACAACACAAGACATCAATGAAATTAAAAATAATATTTCTCATAAAATTTTGGGGTGTTACATTCTACCCCCCTTAAAAAGAATACCACCCTTGATGTTTTTCAGGGTTATAAATGGTTTACTACGTGAAATTTTCATTCATAAAAACCCAGATCGTGAAAATTTATACTAAAACATAATTTAAAAAACAAAAGTATGAAACTTAACGGTTACCCAAATTAACTCAACTCTGGGTTTCCACCTCAGAGAACATAGGATAAAATATGGATATGGAAGAGAGATATAACCGTTATGTTCTGATGGAGAGTGGTAGAGAACATGGCTATGAAAAATCCAATAGTCACAAGGATATAAGTTTGTGATGATCTTAGGTACCATCTGATTCATCAGATATAAGTGCACTAGGAAAACATTTTTGGTTTTCAATATCATTTCCATAATGTTGAAAAATTTTCTAATTAAAGCAAATACGTACTTGATTTTGGTGAAATCTCACTGTCGCTTGTGCCTTGAAAAATTACCAATTCATATGTTAAATAAATGATGTTGAATTTATCTTTCTTGAAGTGTTAGTAGATCAAGAGAGATAATGATAGGTCATTCCATGTGTATCAAACATATGGTTAGAAAATGTTATATACATAAGTCTATCTATGGTGAGATTAATCGTATATAGTTCCAAAAATTGACCTATTCTACATCTATCATCCTTCATAATAAAATAAAACTAGTTTCTACTACCCAAAGACTTTATTTAGGCCAATGGTAGGGGATAAAGGCATGTCACACTTCTGTTGTTGATTCGATTCCCACAACCTTGTCCGACGTGATGGGTTGTCGCCTATCCTATGGGTTGTCCTTTTTCTAAAAATAAACTATTATAACATTACAAAAATAATATCGAAAAAAGTTCTAGCCTTAAACAATAGTATCTGATGTCCAAAATAATATATTCCAATATTTAGACTTATCCAAAATACATATATCCAATCTCAAAGTATAAAGAAAACGATTACTAGAATGGTCATATAACAAGAACATGAATACCATCATTTATCAACCATATATCATAAAATATATATTGTTGGTAACATTCCAAACATGTGAATACCTCAATCATATATTATCTTGAAAAATGAATACCCATTGAATCTTACTGAGAACATGAATTCTTTCAAAAGTTTACTCTTTCCACATACCAAAATCCCTCAATTTCTATATACTCAAACCATGATATAACTTTGTCCTTGTACCATTCATGAGATCATGAATACTATCAAACATATTATTTTCTCTTTATCCATTCATTATGCGCATATCATCAATTTTCCAAAAATATTTCAATCACTTTTCATGGTTACCGGTACCATATATTTATTAAAAACAACAATAGGCCAATACATAAATATTCAAATATTCCATGATACCATAAATGAGATTCCATGATACTATTTTGAAATCCCATTTCATAAACACATAATTTTTCCACAACATCATTTCCATACTCAACATCACAAATAGTGATCGCATGTGACATCCCTTAATCCTTTTCCTTAAGAGTTTTCTCACGTTGATCATCATTAACCCTTGGATTAGGGAATTGATTGGTATAATTCCACATTTCCTTGAACTTGAAGCACTGAAGTGTTGGTGGAACATTCTCTATAGTCTTTTCTCTTTTCACATCATTAGCTAACTTTTTCCCATTACTTTGACACTAAAATTCTCGATGACTGTCTTTTCCACACTTAAAAATAATTTTCTAGTACCTTTTTGGAAATCTCTACCATGCTTCTTTCCACACATTGAGAATAAAGAAACATTCATCTTATTTACACCATTTTTATTAGATTTCTCCTTGAACTCAATCATTCATTTCTTGTCAAAAACAAGAGATGGATACGTAACACCAACTGCAAGTTCTACCTTAATTGCACAATGCACAATTTCTTCATAGGTACTGAAGTCTCTAATAGCTAATTCCCTTAGAAGAGCTGGTTTTAAGCCACTGGATAATTGATCAACATTACATTCAGGTTAGATGATAATGCCAGATTCATACCTTTCAAGCCTTGAAAAATTTGCTTCGTATATACCAACAGATTCATCATCCTTCTTCTTAAGTTCAAGGAACTCATTTTCCATCATTGTTCTAAGAATATGAGGGATGTATTTACTGAAAAACATGTTCTTGAACTCATCCCATTACATGGATTCAATTTCATCATGGGGACTTGTTTTGTTAATTCGAGTCCACCACTGGTCTGCTTCACCTTCTAAACAACAAACCACTAAAATTACTTTTTCATGTTTTGAACAGCGAAGTATGGAAAATATCTTTTCAATGGTATTGATCCATTTTTGAAAAACAATTAGATCACAAGACCCATTGAAATAAGGTGGATGTTTCTTCATGAAGGAATCAATAGAATTTTTTCCTTCTATACGTACTTGGAAGTCCAGAATGATTCATAGCTTGTGTAAGTATAGCAATAAGATTTTTCACTTCATCTCCTATAACGTTGGTTTGTTCAGGAGGAAAATCATTGCATCGTCCATTACCTTGATTATCACGGTTCCTGCGGGTTCTAGCCATCATCTAAAACACCAAAAAAATAGTGTGACAGGCAAAATCATGATCGGAAAGAAACATAATAAAGGGGGATTACCTTCAATATTTAACATCTTAGGATTAATTCTAATATCATTACCGTAATTCTTGGACTATAACCTATACATATACTTATCCTTAGGGACATCCCTAGACATACCTTAGAAATATCACAAGGGATCTCACTAAATTTCACACATCCTAGTTTTCAAATGTTACACCCCGAACTTCCATGATACGCTTCTCATTCAATAATGCAATAGCTTGCATTGTACGCAACTTCGAGTTCTAACACACCGCAACTAATCAAAGTAGCCGTTATGAACAGTAATAACCACTTTTTAAATTTATATAAATTTTATATTTCAAAATGGACTTCATTTTTGTATTCCTAATATTGAAATTAGCCTATGTTGAATTTTTTGTAATTTTCTGAGAACTTCCAAATTTTTATGAATAGTGAAAAATACTTAAAACAAATTTTTTAATCAAAATAATTTATAGTAATAAGTTATATTATTGAGTGGTTTTAAAGTATAATTAGAATATATTTTTACCATTTTATCCAATGGTGTTCATTAGAATTAATTTCACTTTGAAATTGGACATAAACAATTGTCAATCTTTTGATATAAATTGTTTCTTAAGAACACACTATTTGTTGTGACAGCGGGAATTAATCATAAAATTAATTAATGCTACTTATATTTTTAAAATTTTGTAAAATATACATCATTTCTGAATTCGGAATATCAATTATAGCATAGGGTGGAATTTTGGCATTGTTCTGAAAAACTTCAATTTTTGATGAATAGTGAAACCACTAAGTGGTAGTTAAATAACTGATTTTTCGTTTAAATGAAAAATTACCACTTCTGTGATTTTATTTTCAAAAATCCAACATACATGGTTGTCATTAAGAATTATAATGTGGTTCAATGAGATTAAAATAATTTTTTGGTGAACAGTAACTTTTAAGTTCTTAATCGCGATTAGAGGTAATTAGTGTAGTTTAAGGTAAAAATAATGTTTTAATAATATAAGATGAGCTTGACACATGTACTACCCTCATTGGATGTGCCATGTCCGACCAAGACAATCCATGGGTCAACTTGGGGACCCCATGGAGCCACATTATTTGGAAAATGACATAAATACCTTTTATTTAATGTTAAAGTAAAAAATGACACAAACATGAAATGTTTTACTAAAACAATTTTTACATGGGGTTATACAAGTCATATTTTTGACTATAAATATTCATTGGAAAGATAAAAAGATTTCCTACATATTAGTATTTTTTTTATAATTTTTAGACATTAAATATATTAAATTATTTATGACATCATTATGATGCAGCGATGACCTCATTATTTAACGATTTTAATAAAATGAAAAGATAATGTAAAATCCAAGGAGTACACTTGTCCAAAGACTATTGGATGGGTAGATTTAGAACCCTTATCACCTTAGCCTTGAATTATATAGGTGTGGGACCTTTATAATCCGAAAATCATTGTATAATAATGTAACATTTCATGACTTTCCAAGAGTGCCCCTGCTCTCCACTTATAAAAGGCCCCCACCTCTACAACCTTATTCACACTTTAAAGCCTTTTGGTTGGCCAAACTCTGCCCAAATACTCTCCCAACTTCTCTCCATTCATCCTAGAAGCTTTAATTTAGTCAGAAATCCATCCTATGGAGTCCTTTTGATCAAATCAAAAGGAAGAACCCGAAGAAGAGGTAACGTTTTCATCACCATCTTTCAAGTTTCTTTCTTCTTCCACTCCCTCTTTGTTTATTATTTCAATTATAAAATTATAACTCCAGTATCCTCTATATACTGTGATGTTATTAGAAATATGGAACAACCATATTCAGTATTCTACCAATCATTTGAATGACATGTCACCATACGTGCGTACGTACGGCTTACCGTCTCCACGTTGTGGTGTAATTGTTATTCAATATATTATTATTTAGATGGGTATAATAATGATATGTAATTCATGTAAATAATAAATATAACATTATAATGACTCTGTATATATGATATTATATCCAATTACATATTATTTTAATATCAAAATAATGATATTGTCGCTTGTGCATAGGTACGGACTACCGTCTCCACGAACGCGATGAGATTCATTCTCCGTCGTATCCATTCAAGTATAATTATCATTTGATGATTTAAAAATAATTTTTAAGGACATGATATAATTCTGGAGATGAATAAGATACAACATATCCATGAAAAACACAACTTACGTAACAAAACATATAAAATAAAACGAGTAAGTTAACACCCGAAACAACGATAAATCTAAGATATTGTTAACAAAGAAATGTTAAAAGATCATATATGATATCATATGAATGTATATGATTCTTGTATAATTTAATAACAATTATTTCACCATTATATAGGAGGTTAACCTACCCCAACCAAGGAAAAGTACAAGGTAAAGGTTATTTCACAACCTCTTCATTATCCAAGGTTGTATATACATAATTTTCTACTGGGACATCGTTATCATCCACATCCATGTTTCTTAAAAATGTCTTTCAAAACATTTTAACTATTAATTGGAAAATGGGTTAAAGTCATTTATACCCTTATTCATTTTTGAAAGGAATCTTACCGTCGTTTTCCAAACAATGTACTTTTTGACCTTTTTGACAAATTTAAGGTAAGAATGTTTTTTTAACTTATACTGCGTGTGCGGATATTTACCACTATTATAACTTTGTCAAAGCTTCCCTTACAAGATTATAAGAATATTTTCAAAGTAAATGTATAATTTTATAATTATGGGACTTTTAAATGATTTCTAAAAAAAGAGAGAGATATTTCTCTCAAATAGCTTTGATTTTATCCATGTCAACATCCTTTGATGGGTTTTAAGTTTAATTGAAATTGATTTATGATACAAAACTCCCATTGAACATTTTGTGAAATATTTGACTGTGGATGTGTTATTTTTATACCATCCATTGTTTATGGAGAAATTGTTGACGTTTTGTATGCTAGTTTTAATACGAATATTTATGTTATGATTAAACCTATTCATATGAGGAATGTATTGGACTTAATAAGTGACGGGTGGAGCCCGCTATAGCTCATCGATGCATCGGTAGGTCTCATGAGACAACTAGACGTGGAATTGGACGAGGCCCTTTCCCAATTTGATTTATGGTTTTGGCCGAGGCCTTAATCATTTTAGACGTCTTGGCCGATGCCTTGATAAAATGTTTCAGAATGTCTGGCATTATACATTCCCTCATTATGAAAGTGGTTATTGATATTGCATTTTATTATTCGACCAGAAGAATATCCATGTGAAGAAGTGAATGGCATTATCTCATTTAACTTTTGCCATATTATGTTGAAGTTCAAGTTTAAAAGGCTTTTGTTTTAGTTATACATTGCCTTAAATGTAAATGTTTATTTATGAAAGCTTCCGCTATATTGTTAACCTTACTGAGCATCTAAGCTCACCCCTTTCAATGTTTTAATATTTTTCCAGGATGTGAAGAAGTATTTTATGAATGACCTACAGGGGTAGTCAGAAAGGGATATGAGTGTGGACTATGAAGACCATGTTATTGTAGTTTGTTTACTTTTTGATGTAATGAAAGACTTATGAATGTATCTAGTGTTTCCAAGGATACTAAACTAATCGGTCTTTCTAGACTTGATCTTTTGTTATCAGGCCAATGTTACGAAGTAATGCACCGACTCTGGGTAGCTGGGGTCGGGGCGTTACATCAAAGGGTGACTAAAACTTCCCTCGGATTCCAATTGTAGAGACACAAGATTGACGTACATGGACATTACAATACATTTTCAGAATACATAATACATATAAAAAACAAACACACAAGGAACGTAATAGTTTATTGTCTATGGAAACTCAGAATATAATCTTCTAATCGTGGTTAAAGATATTCAATATCTCCCGTAAAGATCTTCCCCCTTTTTTTATCTTACTTAAAACCTTCCTTTAAATCCGGGTGAAAAGAAAACATAAAAAGGATGAGCTCAAATGCTATGTAATTGTAAACATATAGAACATAATGAAATCCATAAACATTCGAATGTAAAAACAAGAGCATAAAATCTAAACTTTAAAATATTGAGCAATGACATACAACATTGCAGCACATAAGGCATAGACCATAAAGAGAACATTAATCATGATAAACTAGAATAGTAATAAAACATGTAATTATGGCATCCATTAAGCACATATTGTGATTTCTATAGTAGCCAAGGATTTGCTGCCAAGACCATCTTAGTGGACAAAGTCCCTTTCTAAATCGAGTTCACTCCTCGTTCCAGTACTCTATCACTAAACCGGATTAACATTCTGTTATATACATAACTATCTCATGAGATATAAATATTTACCCAATGAATTGGAAAGAGATATAGGTCCCACCCATCTCATAATGAAATTATTCTTTCTTGTGCAACAAAACAAACATAAATCATTTATCATTAACCAAAGAATAAAATGGGTTTCATAAACACCATCCCATATTAACGTAATCCATATAAAAAAATGGATATCATTTCATCATAATAAGAATCAATCCATGTAAATAATAGAGACATTATATTTGAAAAATAATCATTATGTCATCTTAGATGGAAAATAGTTTTGACAAAACACTTGAATTGAATTTCTGAGGAAAATATCCTTTCTTTTCAAAATCATTTTCTTTTCACAAACATACATGTAATTTTAAAAGAAAATTAATTTTGTTGAAAATAATAATTAAATATTTTAAATTAAGCTTTATGAAAATTAGGTGTTCTGAAACCATAAAAATATGTTCACAACGTATAAGTTAAAAAACATTCTTTTTCGGACTTTTTACAGAAAAGTCAAAAAGTGCCTCGTATGGTAAACAAAAGAAATATTTCTTACATACCATGTAGTAAAACTAAACAATCGGTAAAAAGAACTTTAAACATACATGAAAACATTTTTAAAAAATAGGTACATGGATGACAAATAAAACCCCAGTAAATACTTACGAATAAACAATCTCGGATAAAAACGATATTGGAAAAGTTTTCCCTTACCTTAAGTCCGTTATGATTCAAACATATCCAAACCTCTTGTATAATGATTTAAATAATGTCATTGAATTATTAAAGAATCATATTAATGGGTATGATATCATATATGGTTCACTTATGACTTTATATTACCCGTTAATTTATAAATTTCATGTTAAATCAGCGTTTTGGGTAAAATCAGTTTATTTATCGTACGTGTTTGGACTTTTTGTTCTTGATATTATTATAAATTATATCATGATTTACTTACTTCTAGAATATAAATCATGATTTTTATATCATATATATTTAGTATATATATACATAATATAAAAGATAAATAAAATTAAATACACCGTTCATGGAGACGATAGGACGTACGTACGCATGAAGCTTGTTTTCCTTTCCTAATTTCCTTGAATGGATTTAAATAGATGAAACTGATATATATATATATATATATACATAAATCATAAAGCTTTATCATGTCATATATTTCATTATTATTCATTATATATACATTATAATCATTCTTGAGTGGTTAACA
This sequence comes from Viscum album, assembly GCA_963277665.1. Classification (NCBI taxonomy): domain Eukaryota; kingdom Viridiplantae; phylum Streptophyta; class Magnoliopsida; order Santalales; family Viscaceae; genus Viscum; species Viscum album. The sequence goes on along the minus strand of OY728161.1, from coordinate 570,957,784 downwards.
TGAAGAATTTATCTCATTGCGTTGTGGAGACGGTAAATCAGTACGTATGCACGAGCGATGATATCGTTTCCAAAACTATTGAATAGAATTGAAGTGAATAATTTCTCAGAATCAGTATAATTTTATAATAACCATATATAGTTCTTTACACCATTATACCCATCCATGTAAGGTGGTGGTGGAAAAACTAATTACACCACGATGTGGAGACGATATTTCATACGTACGCATAAGCGGTGATTTTATTTTTCATAGAATAGATAGAAGGTGAACTAAGGTTGTTTCATATTTATAATAACATATCAGTATATGAGGGATATTTATGTTATTACTTTACAATGAAACAACTAAATAAGATGATGTAAAATAAAAAATAAACTTGAAAGAATCGGTAGAAGAAATTACCTCTTCCTCGACGTGCCTCCTTTAAACATCATCTTATTGGACTAGAGTTGGTCTTTTGAGAAAACCAGAACCTATAATATGTTTCTATGGATGTTGAGAAGGGAAATGGTAAGGGTTTGACCGAGATTGAAGGCTCAATGTTGTGTAAAGAGGAGAGGGAGGAGGTGGCCATTTATAAGGACGGAGAGGGGCACCTTTGGAAAGTGTGAAAATATTATTTTATTATAAACATATCTATAGTTTAAAAAGGCCCAAAAATCCTTAAAGATGAAGATAAGATGACTCATGGTATAAATAAAACCATCCAATCAGAATTGTACATGTTTTGGATAATATTTTAATCATTATAATCTTATTTATTTAAATTATTTATTAATGACGTAAATACTGCATCATTATTGTGTCATAAATAATTTATTTTATTTGATGTCTAAAAATTTTAAAAAAATACCATCATGTATGAATTCATTTTAGCATTCCAATTTATATTTATAACCGAACAGATAATTTATATAACCCCTTATAAAAATTATTTACTAAATGATTTGTTTATGTCAAATTTGTCTTTACATTAAATTAATTAATCCAAATTATCACTATCACTACCAAGTAGCTCAATGGGGTCCCAAAATGGACCCAAGAATGCCCATGGTCAGACACTACTCATCCAAAAAGTTTAGGACAAGTGTTAAGGTAATTTTGAATTATTATAATATTCTTTTAACCTTGAATTACCCTATTTACCTTTAACCGCAGTAAAAAATGTCAAAAGTTACTATTCACCAATAATTATTTTCATCTTATTGAACAAAATTTTACTTTTTGATAACAAACATGTATGTCAGATTTTTGAAATTCAATTCACAAATGGGATAAAATTTCATTTAAATGAAAGAGTTTGTTTTTCAACTACCTCTATGTGGATTCACTATTCATAAAAAATTGATGTTTATCAGAAAAATACCAAAAATTCTGCCTAACATATATTTGATATCCCAAATAAAAAAATGATTTCTATTTTTATAAATTCGAAACATAAAAGTGGCTATAATACATTTTAAAATTAATTTTTGTTATCAAAACAAATATCATGTTTTTATGAAACAATAAATATCCAATGATCAACACTTGTTTATGTCTAATTTCAAAGTGAAATTAACTGCAATGACCAACAATGGATTAAATGGTAAAAATATATTCTAATTACACATTAAAACCAATTCAAAATATAATATAACAATATAAATTACTGCAATGAAAAAAGTTGTCCTTAGTTAAGATATAGCGTGTTTTTACAATTCATTAAAATATGAAAGTTATCAGAATAATATGAAAAATTTGTCCAAATTAAATTTTTATATTATGATTCCAAGGAAGAATTTTATTATGTCAAATTTAACTTATAAACATGTAAAAAACTAGATTAAATGTGGGTGCGCCATCAAAAGATGGAAAAACTGCATTTTTTGAAAAATACTTATTTTATCAGAAAAATTTATTTTGTTTTCATACATTGATCTAGAAAATGTGTAAGATGAATAATAACGTTACAAAATTAAAAATTTAGTTAATAATATTCATAATGGCTAGTTCATATTAATATTATAACAATATATCATTGTTTAGTAATACAATGTATTGCTTACAACACACGCTATCGAGGAAGGTCGCTCTTGCATATAACACAAGCGAAGATTAGTGTTTTCATATACTACAATCTAGTATGGTGTTGCTTATAGTGCAACATAATCTTGTTGTAGCGTACAACACAAGACATAAAAGAAATTAAAAATAATCTTTCTCATTAAATTTTGGGGTGTTACAACATGGGTGGGGTAATGTATGGAAAACTGATAACATAAGAATCTATATATATATAACTCAGAACCACACAATGGGTAATTAAATATTATTATTCTCAACTATAGATATCATCAATTAGACACCCGAATACTACTACTAAAGGCATAATATTATACATGCACATTTTTATTGAAATTTTCATTTATATAATTAACTATTTCCTTAATCATTTAATATTTTTTAAATTACCAACAAAGTCCATGCCATCAAGGAATAACCCATTTGATCCCGTTGTTCCAAAAGAGAATTCACTATCTATAATTCCATCATTCCCCAAACCATATTGGTTAAAGCATTTCACATTCATTATCGTTCCATAATTATTGCTACATTTAAAAACATTCTAGGTTTCCATTAATGAGATGAATAAACATTATAAAACAAGGTATATTAAGAAGTTTGGAATGGAAAACATTAACCAATAACCTAGAAAGTATCCTTATAATATATTTTTAAAAATAATATTACCCAATAATTAATAAATGATAAGAAAGTACTCAAAACTATTCTTTTTCTTAGTGTTCTATCCATGATTCCACCATCCATATCACTAAGAAACCCCCCATTTCAAGAATTCACTACTACCACAAAATCAGGCTTATCCATCAGCTAGTCATGAACAATCATCCATCACATCCTCACATAATCTCATATATCAACACAAACATCATGAGAAAATAAATAAGGTAATAAATATACAGTCAAATTCATTAAGCCTTATAGACTATAAAACCAAGGAACCAATCCTTCAAAAACAATAGTGATCATTCATCATTAAAAAATTAAATTTAGATAATAAGTTGTTCATTAAATTCTTTGCATAACCAATTTATTAATCATAGGAAACCAAAGGCATGAAAAACTATATAATAAGGTTATTACTTGTCTGAACCTCATATCATCATGGTTATCAACAAGTATTAATTATATAAACATGCATTGAAAAATACCATCATATTTTATTAAACTATAGGGAATAAAAATTTCATTTAAACATTCCCCATTTAAAATTTATCAAAATCAAAAAATTGATTTATTTTAATTATCAGTTTTCACAAATAAAAAAAAGTTAAATAATGACATTAATATAGATATAATAATATATAGGACAACAATAAGAATAGAAATAACCTACAGGAAACAAATTTGATCACAACATCATAAAGCTATGGTTTATTATTTAATATTGTTTAATATTTATTAATATTAATCCTACATTAATCTAAATTTATTAATAATTAAACCAATACAATTCAATATAAAATATGAGAAGAAATTATTTCCTTACATGTCCATTTATCTTTTAAAAACATTGTATCAAAAATAGTGAAAAGAGAAGCTCATGATATTGAAACCTGTAATTAACATTGATATTGGGTTTAAAAACCTATATAATTAATATAAATTATGTAAATTGAATTATAATGACGCTTCTATCTCTTTAATTACATGTTTTAATATAAAAATATAGTGTTAACAAAACTAGACAACAGATAAAGAACACAAACAATGAGGTAAAAATCGAATCCTTATAATCCTCAAAGTAAAACAATATGATTCTATTTTATTGAAGATACAATAAAATAGTAAATTGTCTGAAAAAATAAAATATCATAATTTTAAATAAATATATATGAGACCATTGATATTTCTATTATGTAAAACATTAATGTCACTATAATTAAATTCTTATGGAATGATACATAACAATGGAAATAGACATTATTAAAACCAATTTAATAAATAACCTCTTCAAATAATCAATTAATTCACCTTATTTAATTATTTAAAACTATTTTTTTATCATAAAAAGTAGCGATTACAAAATTTTATAAAAAAAGTAAAATTTTGAAAAAACTAGACCGCAAGACCAACATTCTTTTGTAAACCTACAATAATGATTATTATTTTGATACCAACATGTAATTATGAGTCTAGGCCTCTACTATGAGATAATAATATAACCATGATCCAACTTGTTTCTCTAAAAATAATCTTCAATAAGTATAGATACAATGGTCTAACATGCTTGTGTGACTTCTATAATGAAAATTTTTACTAACATGAGATTTAAAGTATGACCTACTATAACTGTTACTTCAACCAAAATGAAACCCACACCCCTGACAACTACCATTATCTAACTTACTCTATAATTACTAGTACGAGTTATCCTAATATCCTTATACCAAGGTAAAATTATATAATTTTGAGCTATTGATGATTCTAGATACCCATATGGAACATCAATTCATATGGAAAATAGAAAGGTATTGGTTTATTGGAATTTGGTCATTACATTCCATATAATATTATTCATTGTTCCTAAATAGTTATTCTCTCTTTTTTGAAGCCATTAATTTTAATTAATACCTTATCAATGAAGTACCATTTTTATAAGGGTTATTAGTTTTATAAGGAGTGTCCACTTTTTTGTATGGTTTTATTTCTAATTTAGAAATATGGATATATTTCAAGCCCACAATTGAGTTCATGTTTCTATGATTTAGAATTACTAGGGTTTGACATAATTATTAATGTATATGTCATTTTAAAAAAGAGATAGATAAAAAATACGGATTTATTTCTTAGGAATAGTTGTTAAATGATATAAAATTGGAAGAGTAATTATAGAATGAATTAAATAATGTGGCATGATTGGATTCTTAGTGGGGATAAATACATTAGAATTTAATAATTTCAATTAATATTTTTCTATCACTAACATTGTTGATACATATTTTATCTATTTATTGGATGAAAATTATTTTAAATATCTATTTAAATTTTATTCCTATGGAAAAAATATCAATGGAGAATGAATTTGGAATATTTTCATGCTACATATTATTTCAGCTTGCTCTTCAGCCTAATGTTGGCATAACACCACGTAATTTTTTTCAATATCTTGTGTTTGTTCACGATAGACATTGTAAAATAATTTGGATAATTTCTAAATGAATTTATAATACAATTAAATATGATTATCTGCAACACGTATTGTCTCAACAGGATAAGTTAGACCAAAGATAAGGTTTTCGACTAGAAAGGGAATAATGATCGAATTATTTTTATGATGTCAATGAATTTATTAGGAGAGTTATTTTATATAAATGATGGTCCTCAAACCTAAATCATCCATATAATTTAGGATATATAAGATACCAACGATTACATCAATCTACATCCCTCTTATTCTATGTTGTAATACAATTTATATAATGAAAAATTAATTAATTTTTTTCATTGACCCCTTCTATAAATGTATACACAACAATGTTATAGTATGTCACCAAAATAAATCCATGTATTATAATTTAGTAGTAAAATATAACAAAATAATACAATGTAGGGGGTGTAGAGGTGGTTTTACATAAAGAATATGTCAGAGTTCACTCCATTTAGAAGCATATTAGATGAACCACAATATTGAGCTATCCTGCTCACACTATTGAATATGGGACAAGGAAAAGTTGAAATTAAATTTCATATATCATTTTCATTATGTAGTTGGAAAATTAAATTTTATTATTAATCATTTCCATATGATGTAATATATGTAGATGGTAAATAGCCTTTTAAGTAACTATAATATATCATGGCACATTTCTAATTTATATTTCATGATGCACTAATGAAAATATATAAGGATAAATCCATAAAAATAATGTCTTATCATATAATACATAATTTAATCATTGTTTTCAAGAATATTATGGAAGATAATTTCAAAACCAAATAACACTTAATCATATAACATGTCAACAAAAATAATAACTTTTTAATGATGTAGATATTTTTTTAGGACACAACATAATCCACCACACCATGATTAATTCACACAAGGATAATAAATAGAAGATTAGGAATCTATTTATATCAACTTATAGGGTGAGGAATTCCATAATTATTTTATGATAATTAAGTCCATAAATAGATGATTCCAAAAAATGATTATATATTTTCATGTACTGATTTGAAATTCACATGGTTTCTATGAATCTTTTAAAAGGTTTTTTATTTAATGTTCTTTATATTTTATATGATCATTATGTGATGTGGGTTCATTTATATACAGTTTTTTTATTTTTTACCATTAATTATTTCTTCAACACACTTACTATTATTATTATGTGATGAATGATTGAGTTTATATTAATTATGAGGGTTTAGTTACATATAGTCTGAAGGATCAATTGTGGAAGGAGAAATTTTAAATTTTCAATCTTGATTTTTTCATTATTAGTTGTTTTGATACAAAATCACTTTATGAATCATACCACATCATACTCATTAATATGTCTTCAAAAAACACATATCAATGGACAAATAAATATGTAATTATTAAAAATAATATATAAATAATATCAATTATTTCTAACTAAAATATTGAATGTAATGCACTTATTTTTTTAATATTATCCATTATAGGTAATTGTACTAGTTAGATATAATTAGTGGTTATGAAAATTAATAAATTGATAACATTATAATAATGTTCCCATTTGTTTGAATGATAACATATCTAATGAAATGTGTTTCTATCAATTTTGAATTATCCATTGAAATTGATTCCTTGATTTTTTATTAATTTATTATCATTATTTATATTTTTAATTATCATTTTAATTCAGTTGAACCAACTTTTGTCTATAAATTATTCAGTTCAAAAAAAATCACATTGAACTATTTAAATTATATTTTTTCTTCTTGAGATTGATATTTGAATTAAAATTTTAATTTATTATTTAGTATATTAAAATATATATCACTTAATTTATAAATATTATTATCTTTTATAAATAATTATTCAATAATTTTAGTAATATACGACCTAATATTTTATACTATTACTTTTAAATAAAATCTATACATTCTAGTTTTATCAACAAATATATAAGTTGAGTTATTTTAATTTTTATATAATCAAATATCATGATTTTTTATTTTAGAAAGTCAATCAAATTTCAAAAAATATGATTATAATATTAATAATAAAACTAATTGAACATATAATTATATATGATAAATATATAATTGTGAATCAATTAATCATGAATATCATAATTGAGAAACATGGATTAATCATTGGTGTGAATAAGGGTGTGAAACCAAGAATCCCTTTAAAGAACTATGTTTTTGGGGTTTATTTAAAAGGGATCACCATGTATAAATGTTTGATAATACATGAGAGATGCATTTATATTAATGGTTATATCAATGGGGAAGATATGTAAACCTGGCTTCAATTCAATGAGAGTGTTATGTATCGTAAATAATTCTTACAAGGGAAAAGAATGTCTACATTGATGTGTTTATTATAAATCTAAATTATATCATTATCCCAATATGAATTGAATAACAAAAAATAAAATATTCAATTTTCATTAATAAGTAAACAGTTTCATTCCCATGAAATTCCCAAAAATATTGAATGGATTAGAGACCCAAATATATTTTTTTGAATCACCACTTTTATCAATATCACAAATTTTTTTTTGAAAAATAATTAAATTAATGATTATTTACAAACATAACATACAATATATATGAAAATAATAAATTATCATGTACTTTTAAATTATCATGTACTATATCATACATGAATTCTCCATAAAAAATTACTATAAATAGTTTTTATAAATCATCTCATTCCACAGTGGAATTGTTTTTATTAAAGTCACTTAGAAAATGTCATTGACAACTATATAAATAATTTTGTTGAAAGGGAACCATAAAACTTGTGAATATTTGGAATAAATATAAACATTATTGAAAAAAAATCTAAAACAAAATTCAATTAATTTATCTTTGAGAAATCAACCATTATTTAAGTTTTCAATATAAATTTCATTTTAATGTAAATAAGAATAATTGTCTTTACATGGAAAACCTTATATACGTGAATATGTTGAGTATAATTTTATATCCCAAATCAAAAAATCCCTATTTTTTTATAGAAAAACATTGGTTGAAATATTATTGAAATCATTCATAAAATCATCATATATAATACACACTTGAATTTCATAAATTTAATATTAATTTAAAAATAATAGTCATTAATTTTTATATAAATAATATCAGAATGGATATAATAAGTTTCTATGAAAATAATAATACTTCAACACCTTTGACAACTTTGGTTAGTGATATTCAAGATTATAGGATTACATCATTTTTAAACTAAGATCCCCAGAGAATTAGGGGGGTCTTTATAAGGGAGAATCACCAAATTTATATAATCCCCTATAAAAAATATTATGATAGGATAAAGAATATATCGAAGTGGAATAGGATGAAGTGGAAAATGTAAAACCTTATATTGATTATACATAGACCTATAGTGGAGTGAAAATATGATTTTATAATATGCGGCTTAATCATCCCTACCATGTGTTGGATTTAATATAATGATATGGGAGAATGATTAGATTATATTTTATGAACATTTTTAATAAAAAAATACAAATAAAAAATACCAATATAGGATAATGATAGAAAATCCACTATTTTCAAGAAGTGTTTATAGGAACATGTAGTTTAAATCGCATAACATTTTTTTATATTTTTTAAAAAACCAAAGTCAAATTTAATTTTTCAAAATATACATTCCCATACCAATTATTTATTCCACAATAATTTTATTAGTAGTAGTAATAAAACTAATAAATAAATTCAATACAACATCATTGATGAATATATTTTCTTTTAAATAATATATTAACTTATATTGAAACCCATTTTCTATGAATCACATGCCCCTAATAAAAATTTATTACCCAAATATGATAGGTAAGGTGTCAATGACCATGTCCCTCTAAATAGATGAAAAAATGGGGACTCCGAAAATATATAGGTTCAAAAAAACATGAAAAACATCAATCATTATTCAAAATCCAAAATAGATAATTTAAAAAGAAACATTAATAGATATAATAAGAAAACTCATTCCCATAACCACATTCAAGAAATTTTTCAGATCTATAAAAATAAAAAAAATTAGTTATTATTTAAGTTGACATATTTAAAAAATAGAAGACATTCAATATTATCCTTGGTTCTTCTTTTTTGTAAACCCTTAGCATCAAATGAATCTTTAATAAATTTTTTAGAATGTTTTTTAACAACTATAATAATTCAAAAATCTATTACGAATGGTCTCTATAAGGGATGAATTGAAGGGAGAGTTTTCAAATTAAATCTAAAGTATAATTGGTTATATTTAATTATTATGATTTAAAATTCCCATAACCATGTTCAAAAAATACGCTACATACTATTACAACACTATAATGATGAAAAGAGACTAAACATATACTAATAAGTAGTTCTAAAACCATGAATCCTTGATAATTATCAAGAAATAAATGTTTTCATTAATTTCATTAGTTTTTTTATCATTTTATAATTTATTAAAAAATAATAATTTTTGTGATACAACTCTCCCTACCACAATACTTTCCACCCATTGAAACCCCTCAAAGGTGTAACATTTCTAGTGATAATTCTATTAGACTAAATTTTGAATTATAAATCTAAAACTATTATAATATAAAAATATTAATCATTTCATTTTCGAAGAACATCATGATTCAATGATACAAACAATAGTATTTTATCATAATAATCACTAATGGATTTTCATACAGTCTAGTCTATGTGGCTACTCCGTAGAAAGATGAAAACCCATAACATTGGTCAATGATATAAACTGAATCCACTATTATTTATTTCATTACATAGTAGACACTCCATGATATAATAAGACATCAACAAACTCTTTCATTCAATTATATTGTCATTAATTTACCTATAATCGATAGGAAACTCTGCAATATCATCATTTAAAACATAATTTTTTTCATAATCATTAAGGTGCTTTTGATGGACTAATTTAATAATAAAATGACACATTTAAAAAATCATTTATGAATATTTTTATATTGTGTAATATTTAATAAAAAACATATATGATACCTAAAAACAAAATTCTATTTATTATCTCAAAATTTTCCATAAAAACAAGAAAAAATTTATTTCGTTGACTTGAATAATGATTTTGGTGATATTTTAGACATATTTTGAAGAATAAAATTTAATGTTATCTACCATAGTAATATACATCACATGGATCTTCAGAATATTTGAAATTAAAACCTTTATATACTAATAAGATACTTATATCAATAGTTATTGAAATTTTACATTAGAAAGTTTATTTTCAACATCTCTAAGGAAATTTTAATATTCTTTGATGAATAAGTTAATCATATAAGTGATTTTAGTAAAATTTTATAAATTTTAAAATAGATTTTTTTTTCATTACAAAAAATAACTTTTAATAATAAATGGATTCCTATCAATTAAAAAACCATGAAAAATTATTTATAAATATTTTCAACGAACATGGTTAATATGCACAATTTTTATTATATTACACTAACTTCTTTATCATTCAAAAAAAGAAGAAATTCATTATTTGGTTTCATGATATTCCAAAAATAAACACAAAAACTGATTTTGAATCTATCATAGGATACATGGTTTAACTACAGACCATGAAATTTACCCCTTACCATGTATAATTCTATAACATAGTGTGGAATATATTAATGGGATCAATTCAAAATATTTACCTCACAAATATGAATTGAATCATTCACAAGACATAATAAACACTATAACCAACCTATTAATGAACATGTTTAATTTAAAAATAATATACAATTATTTTGATCCATTCTATCACTCATTTTCATTCAAAATACCTTAAATGTTATATATTTTAAAATTTTATCCAATAATTAAATATTTAGCATTTATAATAATCTTTGAAAAACCATGAAACCCCTTTCCAATATACTAATTTAGGAACAAAATATGAAGTTAAATCAGGAATTAATAATTTTTTAATCCATTTAATCCAAAAATAATCCAACAACCATAAAATGATATAAAGTAGATTAAAAACACATTTTTTAAAACTCAACCAACCATATATGCACCAACATAAAAATAATATTCGAAATAATATGATTTTATATTTAAATAAAAATATATTTATAATAAATAAAATAAATACAGAAATTCTTTTATGTAACACCAATAATTTGAAATTTAATGTACTCACTCATGATAAAAATAATACCAAAGACATAACTTAATAAATTTTTTTTATTAATAAAATTACACACCTAAATAAAACCTCAAAATGAATTTGTTCTATATAAAACAAAATTTTAAAATAGAAAAAACATTACAAACCACATAAAATTAAAATAATTATTATTTCTATTGAGACTGACCAAATATGCACCAATAAATTCACAAATAATGAAATACCTAAACATCAGTATTATATTCCTCATGAATGAAATTAGATTGGATGATGGTCAAGGAATCAAGAAGTCTATAAAAGACTTGTGATCATGTGACCACTTTAATATCATGTGAAGTCTCCCTGCATGAGAGGTAGGCCACAAGAATTCCCATAGTACCCTCTTGAGTGAGACTCCATTTCTCAATAGTGGCCAAACAGTGGATTTTGGGTTATAGGCTCCCATGCCGCATGGTTTTTCATTTGAAATCACCTGAGAAACCACATAAAATCCTCTAAAAATAATGAACATTGATTTTTAGTGATTGATACATAAGGAAGTCACATAAATCACATGTAAAGTCATCATTTAGGATCATATAATACCAAGATGATTTCCAAGCCATCACATGGGAACTCCAAGTCTTTTTCATATAAAATGAAGGAGATAATGAAGAGAAGGCAAGAAGGGTTCATAGTCATTGATGTACATGTGGTGCATCCTCAAGGACATGAGGTGCACCATGAGTACCTAACAACATATCAGACATGCCTTCTGAAACCCCATTCTCTTGTCTGTCACACCACATGGAATCCCTTGGGTGTGTCCAAAAAACCTCACAACTCTTCAGATGAATGGTTTTATCTATGACATATTTGTGCACTCTCATTCGATCGAAGACGTTCATGTAAAGAATCACTGAAAATTTAACTAAAAATAATATATATTTCTCATGAAAAATCTATACCTCATAGCCATTTATGCATAAAATGAAGGGAATCCAAACGGAAGAGGATAATGGTGTTCACAGTAACTGAATGACAAGAGAGGCTCCCCTAGCAACCCCAAAGACACCTTATGTCCTTAGTCTCATGTATGAATCATCTCACAGTGACCATATGGATTTTCTTCCACACCACATGCAGGATCATGAACATGTCTAGAAAACTCCATGAATCTCTACAAACAAATTTATAGATTTTCCTATGGAAGGGTCATACACCATCTTGTGACCCATATTTTTCACATGATGTATCTCCAAAATACAATAGAAATTCACTCAATTCCATTAGTTCAATCTATCAAGACATCTCACATTCATCATATAAAATTATGTTAATGTAATATATGGAGTAATGAAGGTTTAACAGTCACTGATGGGCATTTGACGCGCCTAGTGCACCCTCAGCACGGTCCCATGAGACCCTGAGACATGTTATATAAGGATTTGTAGATGACTTCCCACATGTGTATGGATATTGTGAGGACCTTCGGAAATCTCAAAATAATGACTTGTAAGTCCTCTGATACAAAATTCATCAATAGATAACAATAATTGGATAATGAATGGATATGAATACGACAAAAATGGTCCCCCACAATGAATCACTTACTTGTGTGACACTAGTCCCCACATTCAGTCTAAAATGGACACGAGTTAGATGTCCACATCTACTGGAGTGTATGTGGGATGTACAATCCCATAAATTCAATACTCAATCTCAAAAAAGGGTTGGTTGTTTCATTTATCAGACTCTCAATGATCAGACCTATGCCTCTGCTACACATGCTGGATGCTTAGAACCTAGACACCCACATGCAACTGATTATGCGACCGATCGACATTCCATCAGGTGGTACACTAGAACAACCCCAGAGAAATCATGAACCAAGATTATGGAATGTTTTTTGAAAAATTAAAGATCATTATAAAGACTTTACGCTGTACATTCAAAGACCTAATGTCTTCCAGATAATGCGAGAACCAAAGAAACTAGCACTGAACTAAAGGAAATAATGAACAATGCAATTGTGAAAATTAAGATATGAATTAGATGAATTGATAAAAAGTTATTGTTTCAGACCCCCAATACACATAAAATGTATAATTAAAAGATAAAAAACATTGTGTTGATCTTCCGATCTGACCCACGACATCCCTACAACATGTCAACTAGGATATGTGAGGTGCTCTAAATATGTTAGGACAAGTCTGGTGGACCTCCTGTGGCCACCACATGGAACCCGTGAACTCTTAGAGTTTGTCTCCCTAGGATTGCAACATCAATCAAACACACTACCTGACTCATATAATAGAGCACAATCACATTAGAAGTGTATCTTCGATGCATCTAGACATGAAATCCCAATTGTCGTGATGTTAACCATGATAATCCAAAAATCATGACACTCCATAGACATAGACAAATAAGACGTGTGACACCCCTTGGACATACCGACATTGTCTCATGATGGCTCCCATATGTTTCATCTATGAAATTAAACACCAATCAGACGAAGCCACCATGGATCTCATGACACCCTCAATAAGTGTTAGACCAGATCATGTGATGTCTTCCAAGGAATGCCTGACGGGTTATGTGGCTACACCCCCATATAGGAAGATAAGGTGAGAACAACTACAAAATGAAGTTACAAACATTAATAAATTCATCATAAACCCCTGATTTATTTCATAGCATTAGATAACTTTTCTAAAATACTAAAATCCCCCATAATAGATCTGTATAGATATTAAATCCTATCTACAAGGAAAATGTGGGAAATTATATGGCCTTAAGGACACAATATAGAAATATAAATAAGATTATTTCATACGAATCCTTAAATAATATTAGAATAAACATCTACAAAAATGATAATGTGAAATAGAGAGAGGGGATCTCATAGTGAATGGCTAGATGTAGGGGAAATGATTCACATAAAACAACCATTATCATAAATCATAAAAATAAATTACAAAATGCACCACATAGAAACATATATCTATTTGAAAAATATCCCCATAATACTTGGTAAAAACCATAAAACTTCCATTCCACTATATCATTGTATTTATAAATATCAAATTCCTTATCCATAAACCGTCACCAAGAAGAATGTTGAGTATTAATCGAATTAAAATTTTCATTATCTACAATAATTTTATAAGGAAAAGAGATTTTTTTTCTAAAAGGAACACCATTTTTAAAAAAAATTGAATTCCATCCAAATTTGGAAACAATCGCCCATTTTTTTGAAAAAATATTATAGGTCTCATGACACCGGAGAATAGGTATGAGTTCCCAAACCTTAGAAATTTGGGGAACCATTAGGATAAGTGGGATAAAATTATCACATAGATAACCAATTACATCTTGACCCATCAATGGATACATTGTAGGCATATAATATCTTGACCCATGATATCCAATCACTAGTTAAAACAGTGCAAGAAAACTACCATGTTTATGTTCTTTATTATCATGAATCTACTAATGCACCAAAAGAATGCAATTTTTAGTAATATATTTATAATTATAGACATTTATCATAGATAAAACCACATTTGAGATATGGATAGTAAAATCAAAAGGGATATAGGATTCCATAAATGAATAAGAGTGATGAAAATACCAAAATACACTAATAAATAGAATTCATATAATGAATATATAACTATCAATTATCTATAACATAGTGATTATGTTTATCCAACATTATGTAGATTCATTAAGGATTATATACAATATTTTCATTTCACCATCATAAATGTGAGATTCCCACACCAACCAAAACCAAAATCAATCATTTATTATAAAGGAATAATATAATTTTTTCTATTAACTAGGGATCATTATAGAATAGAATCTATGACCCATAGAGAGTAAAAATTCTAAGAAACTTCTCATTATTATTAATATATTGATCATTGTTTCAAAAAACTGATGATTTCTACTATTGATGTTATGTGGCCATGATATCTATTTAAATATGAGTTTATTCATCATAGAAAGAAAATCATGTATGATGACCCACCAGTAATATTTATTATTAAACCCCAAAATCTAGATCATAATATGTCTAACTAAATTTTTCCTATAAATATTGAGGCCTGCATTTAACAGAATAGGGAAATGACTAGAAGACAAAATGGTAAGGTGGGAAACATGAAAATTAATGAAGATATTTATCCATTAATAAGTGCCAAAAACATATCCCAGCATTAATTTTTTTTGTACAAGTAGAATTAACATGAATCCTTTTTAATGGGGAGATTGAGAACCCCGATTTTAGGTATACAATTTTAACAATAAGTGTCATGTAAATTAGTCCCTAAAAATATATTAAGTAGCACTGTGTTTTTCATTTAGGAATAGAATTTCAATATAATCACAACAAATCAACTATGGGGTGTGGTCATTAGAAGGAATATTCATAAATGATCCCAACACCTCTATGAAAATTACTTAACATAACACCCATATAAAACAACAAAGGTCCACTAAGAAGAGTAATACGATGGAATAGATGATGTAGATTTATTCAAAGAATAATATTGAATCGGAAAATTAAGATAATTCTTCCAAAGAAAATAAAAAAAATGAATCCCCACATTAAGTAATAGAGAGGATACCAAACAAATTCAAATTTTAATGAAATACAATGGAATTTTTAATTTTAGAATATGAGTTGAGAGAAAAATATCATATTAGGTATTAACATTGAGCTCCTAAACTAATGATCTCAAATTGGTCATGGGATTCGAAGACCACAAAAATTTTAATATAGGATTTTATTTATTATAGGTAGGTCTATACAAAACATTACTCCTCCTCTATAGATTTGATAGAAACATATTCGCAAATTTTATTTACAAATTGAAGGAAACCATAATGAGTAAGGTTTTAATTATGTATCCACATATGATAAAAATAAATGTCTTTTTTTAAATCAAAATTAATACCATGACTTTGTATATGGTTCAATTAGTTACATTTATTAACAAATAACAAGTCTTATGACATTCTTCACAAGATAAAGTAATAGAGGATGAATAATCACAGAGAACCTATGTGCTATAACCTTATCATATGGATAAAATAAATTCTATTTTTGGTTGAAAATATGAGCCAATAAATTCATAATAAGATACATCCAAGATAGTTAATCTATATGAAATAAAATATTCCCCCTATCCTAGGACTCAAATGAGTATGTGACTTTAATAGTGGTGACCATGGGAGGGAGGATATGAATTTGTATAGTTGATACAACCAAATTATGAAATCTTATTGTCACAATATATTAATGAAAAATGGGCTACTGAACATTATTAGTTTCATAAGCACTTTTAAATCCACCACTAAGAGCCAACACAGATCTATCCATTCTAGGAGGGGACCCTGAAACATATAGGATAGAAGGGATCACAGTATAATAAATATATTATTTATAGTATATGGAATCCAAATTCTTAATAACCACTCCCTTTTTTCTCATATTCCAGAACAAAACAAACTAATTTCATCTGAATAAAGCCATAATGAAAAAAGGATGACTATATTACAATCCTCCATAGACGTATGAAACACATAGTCCTATACATTCCCTAGAGGAACAAAAAATATGTATAATATTGATATATTTTCTAATTTATAGTAGATACATACATTGGACCCATCATCCTTAAAAGACATTTTGTGCACAAGTGTTACAGAAGCATTCAAAAAAATATCCTATATATAAAAAATCCAATAATGAATATAATCAGATAGATCTCATTCAATAATTTCACCCAAATTATTAGAAATATCACTCATATATGGAATAATGATATTAGAGAAAGTTATCCCCCTAATACATAAACAAGAAAATATATTTAGAAAGGATAATGATGAGACATTGAGATCACTACATAGATTCTTCAAAACAATAAGCTGAAAATTTACAAACTATGTTATGTAACGTAAGTGCTGTCTATTTTATATTTCTTTAATGAATTTGAAAAATAAACATTCCTAACTGAATATTCCTTATAGAAACACCATCTTCCAATGACCAAATATATTGGTGCACAAAAAATGTTGGTATCATTTTTTATTCACAGAGGGTATAATCCCCTTAATTTGGGGGGGAGTGGTTAGGTGGTTGCTAGCCATCTCCCCTAAACACAGTAGTATATATGGTAGTAGGATGGGATTCCAGCTACATATATATGGGGATATCTCCTAATATTTTCATATTTAGGTTTGACATAAAATATTCTCCCATTCCATAAGTGTTGGTGTGGTATTTGTTAGGTGGATTCACTTCATGTTTAGGGGAGATAAATATGAAGGATATTATCATTATAATTTTTAGATAGTGTTTATCAACTTTTATAGATAATGAGATGTTTATTTTTTATTGGTATTCTCATTTATTTTTTTGGTTTTTCTATGAAACCTATGATTCTATTTATTTTTATATTTATTCACATTATTGTCTCTCATAATTATCACTACCCAAATGGGGCTATCATTTTTGGTCAAAAAATGTTATTAGAGTATGGATATAGCATGGTTTTGTTCACTATTTTGAGAACTACTAACTCTCATAAATATATGTTTTCTTTATAAATATGTCCTTGACTGATATTCAATATTAGAAAAAATATATATAAATATTAATAAGACAGTATTTTAAAATTCTGGATTTTTTGGATAGATGGTATTTCCAAATTGCATTGAAATTTTAAATCTGGAAATTTAACAAGAATAATTTTCAATGTGGACAATAGTGTTGTATGATGTGTTATGGATGTATAATATCATAATAGAAATTATAAAATGACCGGTGAGTGTGATGATGGATCATGGTTCCAGTGAGTTCCAAAATAAATACCTGGTATGAAATGTGGGAAGTAATTCTGGACATGAGGACAGTTTAGTTGGTAAATGGAATTGCGGATGCTGGAGGAATAAATCATCTCAATTACTCAATGATAATGTACTCCATCACAACATGGAACATGAAATCGATAATGTAAATCCCTAATAAATATGAAAATGTCCAAAAATTAAATTTGTTCATGATGAATGATCACAACTCAAAGAACATTGGAGTTTGGACCATCAAACTAAAGAATCCTAATACTATTTTTCAAACCATCAAGGGATTATTCCATGTAAAATACCTACCATAAAAATTGTTTTTTATGAAAAAATTTTTAACATCAGATGCAAGACTGACACATATAATGGATTGATGAAAATATTTCTGATCACACCTATAGTTATAAAGGTGGAAAAGATCTCAAAGTACCTATATCTTCTAATTGGTAAAAGATACAATAAAATGTATAGTGTATTCAGATCAACTAACTCCACAATAGCGTTTAAAACATTATTGAATTAGTGTCTTGTACATATATAGGAATGAGGCAAACTGATTTATAATAAAAATAACTTTTTCTTTTGTTAAAACTTTATCTTTATGGTATTTCATATTTTTTTTGAAAGAATCATATGTTCATGGTTTGGGATGGATTTTTTGATAATTAAATAGCTATTAGAATTGATCCATCCTATTATTCAGAATGTATCAATCATATCCCTAAGAGGATGAATTTACATTGTAACCATAATTTATGATTATTCATGGGGATGTTGGGTGTACACTATCAAGTGAAAGATAGATGTTTTTAAATTATTAATAACATTGAATTCATGAAAGGTGCATTAATATAATAAAATTTTCATGTTTTTATACACTTAAATGTAGGATAATATAAAAATTATTATTTTGATACTAATTGTCTATAAAACTACATCAAGAGACAGTTCATGGTGGTGTTCAATCTTAAGTAGAAAAGTATTGTATAGAGGATTAATTGAGGCCTATTATATAAAAGAAGGGAGATGTTATAGACCATAATAATTTACTATACATTATAGGTAGATTTAGTGAATTCCATCTATTTTGGGATCAAATGTTCACCATAAATATGGATTTTTTTAAATTCATCAATATCGATGTAGAATAGTAAACATCATGACTATTTTTAGTTACATACGTTTGTATGTATTGTATATGGAGTGTTTAATGTCCAAGAAATAAGAATTTTGGATTTGAGATCCAATAAATTTATATTCTCGGGGTACATTAATGGAGTAGTGGGGTATCATTTTTGGTCATTATTTATTAAAAATTTATCACAATTTGAGATTTCATTTTTCTATAAGATAATGGGAAACTTAACTTTGTTGCAGACATGTAGAAAAATATAATATAAATTAATATAGTGTGTGTGGAGAAAAAATAGTTGAAGAACCTATTTAATCTAAATAATTAGAAGATCATGATTATCAAGTACTAGTTTTGTTTGAAACATAATAGTGAACTCAAGAGAAAATATATACCAGTTTAGAACTCATTCAATGTTACTAAGAGAAATATTGAAAACCATTTATTGGTAGATGATGGAGATAAAATTAATTTTATAAAGGAAACCATATGTCCATATGTATCGACATGGATCAAGGAAATTCAAGAAAATCAGGAGGCATTGTACCAAAAATATACTTGGGATCCAATATAATTACATCATGGAAGGAAGGTTATCGGTAATAATTTTGTCATTAATATAAATTAGGATTAAATTGACCATGTAAAACATTATTATACAATGATATTGGTAAAATAATATACTTTTAAGATGTGTATTATTATTTTATATTTTCACATTATTAGATTGAATACTGTTTAGATAGTTAACGAAATTTGTCTCAAATTTTGTTTATATCTAGTGAAACAAGATTTGAAGAATTATTTTCTCAATGACTATCTTATGGATGAGATATATATGATATAACAAGATTGTTTTGTAGAATAATTTAATGATAAAATGTATTATAGGATGAAAAATCAATGTATGGTCATAGGTGGGCACTGAGGTGATGATAAAAGAGATTTGATTTCAATATCATGTTCCTTGAATAAAACATAATTTATTCAGATCTGTAAAAATATTTCATGGGTTTTAATGGAATTTATTTCATCATGCATCTTTTTTTTAATGGCATGTCTATTTATGGACCTATCAATTATTAGATCCATGATATGAAGACGCAATTTTCTAAGTAGTTTGATATGATGGACATGGGACCAACACATAAGATTCTTGTGATGAAAATTTATGAAGATAGAAAAAATGGGATGATTTTTATGTCAAACATGAATTAAAAATGTACAATCTTGAAATGCATCAATATGACTGGATTAATGAAAATATCCATGTCACACCCCGACCACATACGCAGTTTTATTTTATTTTTCTCATAGTCTTGTATCGTTTAGAAAAAAAAGGTTTGCGGTCGCAGTTTGAATTTTTTTTATTTTAATAGTTTTGATGGGTTTCAAATTAGTGCATGAGTACCACATGGTGGGCGGTCACCATGTAGTTGGCCCGAGTTCCCTTGAGATATCCCACTTTTTAAAATAATAAAATTATATTAGATTAAAATAGGGTAAATATTTAAAACATGATAATAATGATCATTATATTATTGTGTATATATTTTTATTATTGTTAAAATTTGTTTATAATATTATTAACACTAAATTAATTAGTAATAATAATATAATTAATATTTTATTTATATAATCATGGTTTTAAATGAAATGAATAAAATTATTATTACGAAAAATAACATTAGACTTAATTTATCATTATTTTTATTACTATTATTGACATAATATTAATACAATATATGTTTTTTTTATTTTTTATTTTGGTTAATTATTATTTATTTATTTTTTAGTTTTTTTGTGGAAATATAGGGGTGATGAATTCCCCTCTTCCCATCTCATGCACACTGCGTGCCTACCACCCTTTTCTCTTGGTATACATGGTGCAATAACGCACACTCCTCCTGTATGGTGGCCACCAGCTTCCCCTTCCCTTGGCGCATCGACCTACTCCCCCTCTAGCCACATATCTTCACCGAAGCTAGGCCCTCTCTATACTCTCCAACTCTCGTGAGGCCCCCTAGCATGCATCCATTCATTATGACCCCCTAACCATCTTGGTGCTAGCTACTCCAGCATCCTCTATTCCAGTATTGTTCACTCTCACTCTGGAAAGACGCCTCCTTGCTGGATGCCCTCTCCTCCTTTAGTATGATTGGGTTTGACATGTTCATTGGTGTTTTCTTTAATTTAGCTAAACCTCAATTCTAGGAATTGTGTGTGGGTGGTGATACCTTGTGGCTAGGTTTTGTGGTTCATCCAAGGGGCCCTATTTTTTCTATCCTTACAGTCTAGTTCTATCTGCATTTTATTAGAGGTGGGTGAATTGAGGTTATCCTTTATGAAGAATTCCTTTAACACTTTCATTTTTCAAATTAATTATTTTATTTTATTTTCAGT
Source organism: Viscum album (assembly GCA_963277665.1). Classification (NCBI taxonomy): domain Eukaryota; kingdom Viridiplantae; phylum Streptophyta; class Magnoliopsida; order Santalales; family Viscaceae; genus Viscum; species Viscum album. The sequence continues at coordinate 570,936,005 of OY728161.1, read as the reverse complement.
ATTATTATACTCTTAATGGACCTGTGGTAGTTTTTTAAAAAATTTAAATGTTGTTAAATAATTTTTTTTTGTGTTTCATTGATTACACTTATAATCTCCAGTGAAAAAGGAGTTTTATTAATTCATAATGTTTTTTCAATAAGTATTTAAATTTGGTTCACATTTTGATAATTATTGTGCCTATTATATTAGTGTGTTTTTTTACTGAAGTATTGTTTGGAAATGTTTTAATTTAGAAATTTTGTTAAAAATTATTTTGAAAAGGGGTTTTATAGATTTAATGTGTTTTTTTCTTGTATTCTATAAAATATGGATGGTTAGATTTAGTTTTATAGATATTTTTTTGAGGGAAATTGTCCTTTTGAGCATCCTCTTAGATAGTTTTTGTGCCATTGAATGTTGGCACATACAATGGTGCGCTATGTGCACATATTGATGTTCCCTCAAATGAATACGCTGCATGGAATTGGTATTTTCATGAAATCGGATTTTCTATAAGTGGTTCTATTTTCCTAATATAGTTGGTCTCTTCGTGTGATTATTTAAAGCGGTTGAAAACAAATCATTGATCAAATTCCACTTTGTAATTGAAATGTGTTTTTTTGTGATTTTGGAAAACATTAATGATTGTTTGTCTTTTATAAAGAAAATGTAGTGTTTGTGTGATATTTGGGAAAACAAAAATTTTCACGTCTACTTGAAGTCCCCTATGGAACCTCTAACTCAATTATTATTTTTGTATTAAATTTTAGAAATGGTTGAGTTTTTCCAAATTTGTGTGCATTGTTCGAAATGTAATGTGCATTGAGAAATGTTTTAAAAGTTCATGTGACATGACATGCCAATTGCGACCTTTGATGATATGATATATATTTATATATAGTGGTCACCTCTATAGGAGGGATATCCTTTTATGGGTTACCATATAGGAAGTCTGTGTTTTAGTAGACAATTTCAATGATGGTAGGTTAGGTGAATCACATGTGTGAGGTCCTACCACTTATAGAACATTATTATTACCACAATGGGTTCCTAATCATATTTTAGATGATCGAGTGACAGTTTCATAACAAACCAGATTATACAGTTGGTACCCACTTTTTGTTATAAATTCAAGATGGGGGTGCCGCAGGTTTTTTCATGAGGGTGATTATTTGGTTATTGACTATATGGCTTCCCAATAGGCTAATAGGTGGTTTCGAAAATGTATTTAAAGGGATTTTATAGTAATATTTAGGGCCTCCCAAGGTTATTTCATTCATTTCTATTTACATTCTGCTATAAATGGTTGTTTATATCCATCTTCTACTATTTATTTATTTCATTTATCATAGCCTAAATCATACTTGTTTGTTTGATTATAAAATGGTAAAGTGTTCTTGAAATGGTGTGTGTCATGAGTTGGATTTTAAAATGTAAAAAATGAAGCTTTATTACTTGAAAAATGAAAACCCTACTTTCATATCTAAATTTCAAAATGGTGTTCCTATATTTTTTGGGAAATTAGACATTGGATTCAGTGGTTTACCATGGAAACCCCACAATGATCCCCATTTCCAACATATATCATATATTTTCAGTTGCAGGTCCATCGTTTTTGCAGGTTCTTGGTTAATCTACTCAATGTGGATATGTTTTAGTCTTATGGATTGTGATAAAATTTGTGTTGCATAAATATTATGTTTTAGTTCATTTAGAATAATTATTTTTGTTTTTAGTCTAGTTATCAGTTTCTTGTATATGAACTAGTTGGATCACTATTTGTGGTATAAATTTTTAATATTACTACACTTCTAGTCTGATTTATTCTTTTTATCTGGTATTGGTTATTTATTTTGGGTATAAATCAATCCAATTTTTATGTTTTCATTCCTGATAATAGTTTCATCATAGGGGGATCTGGAACACCCCTCAGGACATGCTGTAGGAAGCCTTGGGTGACACGTTCAAGGTCGACCAGGGCTGACTCATAGAAAAATGGTATAGGAGGCGGCCCTTGTTATTTTTGGTGTCTAATATATAAATATTAGGTCAATAGAGACTTGAGGGGTTGGTGTGGGAAGAGCATCATGAACTTTTTCTTGCACTAATTCTCGAGTTACATGGGGTAGTCTGAATTATGAGTCTTTTGTCTTGTGTTGTTTTGGATTGATGGATGAAAATAGTAGGGAATCAGGTTATGTTATGGCCTCACATAAGGTGGTGGCCCATGTGGAATCCACGTTCCTAGTTAAATGTCCACTTAGTTTCATTCCTTATATGGTGCATGGCTCAACACTGTGTCTCTTGGTAAGGCATAAACACTAGTTCCTCATTCCATTGTTTTTTAGTTTTTTGTGTTTTGTTTTGATCATGATTGATGTGAGTATGATTAAAAATTAATGTGGTTTTGAAATGGAAAATGTTTTTATTATAAATTGATTAGAAATTGGTGAAGTGGGTTTTAAAAAGTAATTATTTCCATTTGGAATGTTTGGAAAGTATTTTTATTTGATAAGGGAAATATATGATTGAACCATGGAATTCCATATGTAGGATCACATTTGCATGGGTATGTATAGAGAGTTCATGGGGGAACTTTTCCATGTTTGATGTATGTGGGATTGGATAAATGCACTTGTGATGGTTCATAAGATACCGTAGGAGATTTTTAAAATTTTAAATAAGAGGCGATTATTGGAAAAGTTATTTTTTCTAGTCGTTTAATATGTTTTTATTATGAACGTATTTCCCTTGGCTTGGGCTATGCCTTGTTTTATTTTTGTATTGATGCATGATTCAGTTGTGTTTTTCATGTTCTTCATGGTGTGCCTCCTTGAATTACCCCCAATGTTACCAATTTGTCATTCCCATTTCCAGGTATTTTTTTGTGATGCCTATTTATCAAGGTAATTGATGTCTGTTAGAGGTAGTTGTTTAGTTGTGGATGCAGAGTCTGTATTTGGTATTTTTGGAACACTAGAGTTTGATAATGTTACTGTCATTTAGATTTTAATAGTGGGTCCGGTTTTGGATTAGTGGAGGTTGAATGACTTCTTATTGATGAAGTTTTGGGTGTAATTGGTGGTGGTTGGATTGTACGATGGTTCCCCATCTCTTGAGTGGGGTGTGCTATAGGAACTGTTACTAGAGAAATCTCATTCGTCGGTGTTGACATTCATTTCGTCAAACCATTCTCTTAAATTCCACTAGTGTGGCTGGTTTATAAATTTAATACATTTTGTCAAATCCCTAGTAAGTGTTTTCATTGGTGTGGTCACTCGCTTCTCTAAGAAAATTTTGGTTAAATGGACTGTTTGGGGAAAGACTCTTGAACATGTAATACCAGTACCTGATTGTAAGGGATAAGATTCTTCGGCTATCAGAGCCCCAACCTCAGGTCTCGGGGTGAATCTTGTGCATATCCTGATGTTGCAGAGGGTATGTGGGGCCTTGTTCTGGTATTTGTTTTCCATGTTGATATAGAAATACTTTAAGTTTCCATGCCTTAATTTTCCCCATGTGTAGGTTCGTTATTTTAGTGTGATGGTGTGGCAGACATATTTTTCTATTATTTAAACACTCTGATTCATTTATATCGGACTCCACGAGTAATCCATTATTCATAAGAGATGTTTGGCCTTTGGAGGTGAGGTGTGTTTTTGTAGAGAAGTGGTGTCAATTTTTAGATGTTTGGGTTTCATAAAATTGGTTGAAAGTGTTTTGTGTCCACCGATTAAATTGAATTCTTCTTAGTGTTTTCCATAGTGTTGTAAAACTTGGTCAGTGTGGGAGGTGTTGAGTTAATATCTCATTTAATGGTTGTTGTGTTGTTTCAAAGAAAAATTTTCTTTAAATTCTATGTGGTGTTGTTTGGTTCATGTGGATAAGTTTAATGAGTACTCTTTTGGAGTTCCAGCATTGCCCCCCCATGGGGTAGTGTGTTTGGGAGTCAACGATTCCTTATTTTCAAATTATTTTGGTTGAGAGAACCCTCACATGATCACTCCACAATCTCAAGATGTTGTTTCTCTTGAATTTTTTAGGTGTGACGTGTGTTGGGAATGGTCACCCTGAGGCTCTCACGTTCCATTGGTTGGGTCTGTTCAAGGACTCAAGTTGTGTTATCTATTGGCTACGTGATATTCGGGAGGTAGAAACTGTCTTTGGTGGGGAGAATTATTAGACCATAACCTTGGAAAATCATTTATTTGATTCTTCCCTTGGTGTCACATCATTTGGAAAATGATGGGTTTGGGGTCCTAGTTTGACGTTTTTTATGTTTAATAGTATTTATGGGATTCAGTCCAGCACGCGGGAACCACATAGTTGGCATTCACCGTATAGTTGGCCCAGGTGCCCTTGAAGTTACCACTTCTTAATATAATTTAATTTTATAAAAATAAAATGGGTTAAATATTTAAAACATTATAATAATGATAATAATATTGTTATCTAGATAATTATATTATTATAATTTTAAAAAGATTTTAATATTCTTATTAACAATAATTTTTTTATTAAAATAAATATTATTAATTTGTGATTAATATCATCATGGTTAAAAATGAAATGAAATAAATATTAATATTATTATAATTAAATTTATACTTAATTTATCATTATTATTATTTATATAATTTTTTTAATTTTCCTAAATTTTAATTTATTTTTACTTATTTTTTGGTTTGTTTTTTTCTTTAATTTATTTTTATTTTTTCTTAGAAGAACCCATCCCCTAAGGGGGCCCTGATACCCCTCTTCCTGTCTCTAATGTACTGCGCACCTACCACCCCTTCCCCAAGTTTCCACGAAATAGTAAGATGAACTCCACTACTTTTCATCCTGTAAGGTGGCCACCTCCCTCCCCTGCCCAAGGCGCCATGACCTGCTCCCTCTCCGGATGCATCCCATCACTAATGAAACCCTCTTTTATCTCTCTCACGTGAGCCTCTGGGAAATAATTTCTTCCTCTAGACCCCCCTTCTTGGTAGGAGCTACTCAATAACACTCTCTACCAGTGTCATCCACTCTTTCTCCTTCTAGCCTTCCCCTCCTTGGCAACCCTCTCTTACTTTGAAAAGACCATGTTTCACTTCTTCATTAGTTCTTTATAATATATATTAACCCTAATTCTTGGGTTTCTATTTGGGATGGGATTCCTTGTGACTATGGTATGTGGTTAATCCATATTTCTATAATCTTCCTCTCGATAGAGTCTTATTCCATTCACACTTTATTTAAGGATGGAGAGTCCATGTTATCCTTTCTGATGCATTGATCGAACACATTCATTCTTCAAATTATTTATTTTATTTTATTTGAAGATTTCTATATAGTATTTAACTTGTTTGGTGTTGTAAAAAAATAGTTTTAGTGTTTTACTTTGAATATTCTTATTTGCGCCAATGCTAATGGAGTTTACTTAATACCCATTGTTATTTAAAAAAAAATTGTATGTTGTTCACATTTTGATAATTCTTGTGGCTATTTAGTTGGATTATTTTTTATTTTAGTATAGTTTCACAAGGATCTAATTTTTCAATTGTGTTAAAAATGATTTGGAATATAGTATTTATGGATTTAAGGGGTATTGATTTGTGTTTTCTAAATAATGTGGATCGTTGGATTTCATTTAAATAAAAATGTTTTTTTAATTTTAAATTTGAGGGTCCTCTAAGATAGTTGATGTGCCAGGGGATGTTGGCACATCCATGGGTGCAATACATGCCCACATGGATGTTCCCTCAAATTATAACTGTGCTTTGAATTGGTATCTTTCTCAAAACCTAGATTTTTCTATGTTGTGCTATTTTCAATATGTTGTTGATCACATCTGGTGAATCATCGAAGTAGTTGAAGTGATACCATTGAGATTATTCCCATTTTGCAATGAAACATTTCTTTGTGTGACTTTGAAAAACATAAATTCATGTTTGGCTTCATAAAAGGAAAAGTGGTGTTTTTTGATATATTGGAAATATTTGTGAAAACATCAACAAGAAAGAATATTTAGAACCAATAACTGAATGATTATGGTTTTATAAACATTTATAAAGGACTTTGTTTTTCCAAATGTTTGAGCCTGGTTGGAATCTTAATGTTCATTGTGAAAGGGTTTAAAATTTCATGTGACGTGATGGCTCATTTGGTACCATGGATGATATGACACACACACACACATAGAGATATAACTATATACATATATAGTGGTAACCAAAATAGGGGGATATCCCTTTATGGGTTATCATATTGGGTGTATGTGTTTTGGGTAGGCAAGTGTAGTGATTGAAAGTTGGCGAGTCACACATGTGAGGGCCTCCTACATACACATCATTATTATTAACAATGTGGGTTCCTGGGAATCATCTAGATGACCGAGTAAAAGTGTATTACCATCACTAATTTGATAGGTCGGTACCATATTGTATTTATAGAGTCCATATGGGGAGTATTGTTGGTTTTGACAAGAGGGCGATCAGTTGGTTATAGATTATGTGGGTTGACACAACGATGACAGGTGGTTTTGAACTGAGTGTGTCCAGGGGTTTTCATGGTATATTTAGGGCAACCCCTAGTTATTTCATTATTTTCTAGTTTACATTCATCTATAATTGTTATTTTATATTCATCTTTTACTATTTATTTATTTAATTTAGCACAACCTTTGTATTAGATGTTAGTTTGTTTTAAAAGATAGTAAACTATTTTGGAAATGGTTTGTGGCATTAATTGGATTTTAAAATTGAAAAAATGAAACATATACAATTAAATGAATACCTATATTCATAAATTTATTTCAAAATGGTGTTTCTGTATTGTTTCAATACAAGAGACTTTGGAATCGGTGGATTACCATGGAAACCGTTCTGAGCATCTTTGATCTCACACCTATCCTATCTGTGATATTGCAGGCCAAGCTTTTTTCATGTTCTAGTTTCAGCTTCTCAGTGTGGAACTGGTTCAGTCTTATAGTTGGTGGGGGCATTATGGTTTCACAGATATTGTTTTATAGTTTTATAGTTTTCTTATTTTATTTTTCATTCTATTTAGCATTAGCTTGTATTTGAACAGGTTTGTTTGTTTGTTTGTGGTTCAGTTATTTTATATTATTGTACTTTTATAATGCTATTAAATTTTAATTTAGTCTTAATTAATTTTTTGGCTTAAAAAATTACCATATTTATTTTTTGATGGCCGACAGTAATTTCCATCCAAAGGTGATTTGGAACGCGCTTCAAGAAAGGCCACAAACAAGGTCAGGTGATAGGTTTAGGGTCGATCGTAGCCAGTTCATGACAAAATTGTATCATAGGAGGCCCCTGTTATTTGGGGTGTCTGATTTATGGAGATTTTTACAGTTGGGACTTGGGGGGTAGGGGTGGTAATATCATCACAAACACATTCTTGAACTTATTCCCATGTTACTATGGTTAGTCTGGGATTTGAGTCTTTTGTTTTGGGATGTTTTGGTTTTAGGGATGAAAAGGGAGGTGAATCATGTTATGTTGTTGACTCACATTGGGTTGTGACATATGTGGAGTCCAAGTGGTAGGTTTACTGTCCTCCAAGTGTCATTCTTTATTTAGGGCAGGACTCACCATCAGGTTGTCGGGTTAGGAATATGCACAAGTTCTTCATTATAGTGGTTTTTTGTTGGTTGTGTTTCATTTTGATCAGGATTCATTTCAGTATGTGTTAAAAATGAAAGTGTGGTTGAAATGTAAAAATGGTTTCATTCAAATTATTGGGAAATTGGTGAAGTGTTAATTATAAAAGAAATTGTTTTAATATGGAATGTGTTCGGTATGTTTAGATTTTGTAAGGAAAATAGAAGCTGGAACATTAGCCTAATTTATAGAGGGTCACATGTGTTTTTGTTTTTATAGATTGAGTGGGGGAACAATTCAATGGATTATGTAAGTGGCATTGGATGAACACACAAGTGATGGTTTATAAGATACCATAGGTGAGATTTAAAAATTTAAAAGACGTGGTGGTTTTAAGAAAAGTATGGTTTTACTATGTTTGTATATGTTTGTCTTATGAACCTATTACCCTTCGCTTGGGCTACATATTTGATTGTATTTTGGCTTACATCCAGTTTAATCTTCATTATCATGTGGTTTATGATGTACCTCATAGAATGTCCCACAAATTTTGCCATTGAGTCATGCTCATTTCATTTTTATTTTCATGTCTTCTATATTTATCAAGGAAATCAAAGTCTTTTAGTGGTAGTTATGTGGTTGTTGAGGTAGAGTGTGTCTTCAGGTTGTTGGAACACAAAAATTCCCTAAATACAATGTCATTTCATTTTTAATAATGGGTCTTGTTTTGGATCATTGGAGGTTGAATGACTCATTTTCGTTGGATTATTGGGTGTATTTGTTGGTTGTCGGGTTTTTTGAATGTTCCCCATTTAGTCAGTGGAGTTTCCCAGAGGAACCTATTCTTGAAAAATCTTGTTTAGCAATTATAACGTTAGGTTCTTCATAATGTTCCCTTACGTGACACTAGTCTGGCTGGTTTAGGCATTTCAAGCCATTTTGTCGCATCCCTCCGATGTTTTTCCATTGGTGTGGTCACTTGGGTCACTAGAAATATTTTTGAATGAAGAACCATTTGGGGAATGAATCTTTTCCTGGTGATCCTAGTCCCTGACATGGAGGCATAAGATGTTTTGGCCATCAGATCCCCAACCTCTGGTCTTGGGTTGAAGATCGTTCATAGTCAAGAGTTTCCGGAGGTATATGGGACCTCAGTCTAGTTCATGTTTTCCATGATTAGATAGAAATACATTATGTTTACTTTATTTCATTTTCAATCAAGGGTAGTTTCATTGTTTTTTTTGGAAGTTGAGAGAGATATATTCTTCGATGATTTAAATAGTTTAGTTTAGTTGAATGGGGATCCTTGATTCATCCATTATACTTAAGTGTTGTTTTTCCTATGGAGGTGAGGTGTTGGTTCTAGTTCTGCGGTGTCCGTTTGAGGACGTTTGGGTTTCTTGAAGTTGGTGGAAAATGTTTTTGTTCTATCTTCTATATTGAAATATTATAGGATATTTCCTTAGTGTTCTGAAATTTGGTATGTGTGGGGTGTTTGGAGTTATTTTATCATTCAATGTTCAACTGTTTGTTTCGTAGGAAGCTTTCTGTTTTAGTATCTGGAATGTTTTTTTGGTCTGTTTTGATAAATTGAATGAGGTCGGGTTCGGAGTTCCTACATTGTCCCCTAGGGGAGGTGTGTTGAGTATTTAAGGGTATCGTGTCAGTGAATTCTTGGGGTGGGTAGACACCTCATTTTTCACCCCTCAATCTTAGGAAGTGGTTTCTCCTAAATTGGTCGGTTGTGATGTGTGTTGGGAAAGGTCACCCTGAGGCTCTCAGTTTCCATTGGGTTTTTTCTAGGCTTGGACTCGAGTTATATTAATTGTTGGATTTGTGACATTATGGTGGAAGAATTTGTCTATGGTGGGAAGAATTATCACCCCCACCCCACCCCTTGAACTTTCAATCTCATTTATTTTATTTTTATTGTGATCTCACATCATTTAGTCAATGTTTTTCATTGGTTCATGTTTTGAAAAGTTGTATGTTTAATAGTATTTATGGTTTTCTGATAGATACATGGGAACAACATGGATGGAGGTCACCCTATAGTCAAACTAGGTTCCCTAGTAGTTTCCCACTTCTTATAATAATAATATTCTATAAGAATAAAATGGGTTAAATATTTAAAACATGATAATAATGATAATAATATAATTTTGTCCATAATAATATTATTATAAATATAAAAAGTTGTAAATAATAATATTAGCACTATATTTTTTATTAATATAATAATTATTAAATTAATATTAATTTATCAGGGTCTAAAATTAAATGAATAAAAAATTTTATTATTAAAATTTTCTGTAGAATTAATTTATCATTAATGTTATAGATATAACTTTCATTAATTTGATATTAATTTTTATTTTGTTTTTTATTTTTTTCATTATTTTGTTCTTAGTTTGTAATTTCTTGATGAACCCTAGGGGGTATAGAACCCCCTATTCCATTATCCTATGCATTGCGTACCTATCCCGCCAACCATTCACTGATTTCTATGGAAATGCAAGGCTCACTCCCTTGAATGTCATCACCATCTGGTCACCCCATCCTTCCCCTACACTAGGCGCAATGACCTGCTCCTCCTCTGACCACATCCCTTAACCTCCAGTGGCACCTCCCACTTATCTCCCACTATTTCATGACCCTATGGGCATGAGTTTTTTCTTTTTCACCCCCTCCCCCTTTATTCCCTGTGTGAGCTACTCCAGCATGCTCCTTTTCGGCATTGTCCGCTCTCGCACTAGCCATCCTTCTCCTTGCCAACAACCCTCTCCTCTATCATTATGATCGAGTTTCACTTCTTCATTGGGGTTTTTTTAATTTATTCAATCCATAATTATATATTTTTTATGTGGGTTGTGATTCCCCTTAGATAGAGTGTGTGCTTCATCAATGGGGATCTATTCGTCCTCTACTTGGAGTCTCATTTCATTCACACTTGATTTGAGGATGGTGAATCCATGTTATCCTTTATGATTCATTCTTTTGACACTTCATTTCATCTATTTATTTATTTTATTTTGTTTAAATATTTATTATAATCTAAATCTACAATATATATATAGGATTTAAATTGAAAAGAGTGGTTAAAAATATAGTTTTAAAGCTTTTATTTGAATAGTCTTATCTAATTCAATGTGAATGGAGTTGGATTAATGATCAATGTTTCTTCATTAAATTTTTTTATTTGGTTCAAATTTTGATAATGCATGGGGTTATTTAATTGGGGTGTTGTTTTAGGGTATTATATTTTGACAATTATGTAATTTAAAAATTGGGTAAAAATGATTTGTAAATGTGGTTGTATGTATTTAAGGGGTATTGTTTCATGATTTGTAAATAATTTTGATGTTTGGATTTTGTTTTAATTCAAATTTTGTTTTGTGGAATTTTTACTTTTTAGTATCCTCCTAATAGATGATGTTCTATTGGATGTTGGAGATTTTATGGGTTAACTAAGTGTACACATATATGTGGACTCAAATAAATATGGAGATTTGAATTGGTATTATTCTCAAAACCTGGTTTTTTCTAAGATGGTATGTTTTCCAAATATTGATGGTATATTTATGTTATTATTAAAATATGTTGAGAAGAAATCATTGGGAATATGCTCATTTGTCTTTGAAACATATTTTTGTGTGATTTTGAAAAACATATAAGTCTATTTTGCATTGTTACAGAAAAAGTGTTATTTTGATGATATTTTGGAAATATTTTTGGACATGTAGACTGAAAGCCCTGTTTGGAACAAAAAACTCAATGATGATGTTTGTATGATCATTTATAAATGACGGTGTTTTTAGAAATGTGTGATCCAGATTGGAAAAAAAGGTTGTTTCGGAAAAGGTTTAAAATATCATGTAACGTGGTGATCCGATTGGAACCTCAGATGATATGGCATATTTATTTTTATATATATTTATACACATATATTGTGAACCTATATATGAGTTATACCCCACTATGTTTTATTGTATAATGTGTATGTGTTTGGGTAAGTCATGTGAAGTTACAGCTAGTAAGGTGTGTCATGTGTCCAAGGTCCTCCTACATACACAACATTATTATTACCACCATGTAATTATGTGCATCATTTTGATGATCAATTCATGATTTATTACCCAACGCAATTATACAGGTTGGTTAAAATTGTTAGATAAAGTTCCAATAAGGGGAGTTCGTATGATTTTGTCTTGAAGGTGATCAATTGGTTATAGAATATGTACCTTTACCATACACCGATAGGTGTTTCCGAACGAAGTACATGTAGGGGTTATCTAGGGACGTATAGTGCTGCCCATTATTGATGTTTTATTTTTCATGTATAATTTTATCAATACCTATTAGTTTATTTTAAACTTGTTCTATTAATTTATTTTTCATTCAAAAATCACGGTATTATGATTTAGTTTATTTATAAAATGATTAACTTTTTTTCAAATGGTGTGTCGAGTGAGTTGGATTTTAAAATTGAAAAATGACATTGTATACATGGAATTGAAAAACCCACATTCGTAGTTGTTTTCCAAACTGGTGTTTTTGTATTTTTCTTGTAAATGGATACATTTGACTATGTGGTTTATCTTAGAAACCCCACTGAGCATTTCAGTGCTCACACCTATCCCATCTATTCAATTTTAGGTGGATCCTTTTTGCAGGTTCTTGGTTTAGTAGGTATGTGTAGAGTAGGTTCAGTCTTATGGTTTTTGGAGATTTCAGAATCAAATAGAGATCATGTTGCAATATTTTTGATTTATTTTTTTTGTTTTAAGTTTGTTTAGATGTATCTGGTATCTGAACTAGATGGTTGTTTGATTAGGGGTCAATTGTTTAATATAACTAAACTTTTTGTATGTTTTTATGTTTTTATCTAGTTTAGGTTATTTAATTTCTTCTTAAATCGTTCCCATATGTATGTTTTTATGCTTAATATTATTTTCAATCCCATGGGGATAAGGAATTCCCCTAAGGGCATGTCATGGATTGTCTTAGGTGACCGATTTTGGGTCGACTTGGGATGGTTCGTGATAATGTACCCCACATGCTATTTATTTCATGATATCTTCTATGATTATTACTAATAAAGAAAAAGAGAGGATATAAATATGTTGATTACCATAGGAAGTAAAGATGGAGATTCTAATGTTCACAATGGTTAGATCTAGACTATAAATTGCACATGTAGTGGGAGATGTTAGTCTGTACATAGGGAATCTGGGTTAGTAGGATTGGACAAGAGTGAAGATGATGATGAGGTACCCCAAGGAGACATAGAATGATGAATTATGTTATTTATTAAAGGATTATATAAAAAAAAAAATTGATTCACATTTAATAGGTTAATATAACAAGATAATATCTAGATCTGGTTATGTATTTACTCATACATGACGATCTGCATGATAGATATCAATGTTAGAGTTAGTTTGGGTTTATCCAGGATGAAGTAATATAATGTAGATGATTTACATCCTTGCATAAAGTCTATTTGGATGAGATGTTTGTTGGAGGATCTCGGGCACATGTTGGAACATATTCCATTGTATTTTTATAGTAAAAATCCATGAAAATTATAATTAATTCATCTTTTCATTCTCGAAAAAAGACATTGGGAAACAATATCACCTTTTCCATGATGTGGGAGAAAAAATAAGGTTGGATATTTCAGATATTCATGCCAAATATAATCTGGAATATTATATGATGAAGATTTCTAACTCTAACAATTCAAATGAAATGGATGATTGAGTGACCTAATAGAGACGTAGGAAACATTGTCTTCTTCAAATAAAGAATGCATGAATAATAAATTGGTATTGATCCAAATTTCTATGTAAGAGATAGGTAAAAAAATATTTTATTTATATAATATTTCAACTACCTAATTTATTAAGGTGGTTGGTGTATCAAGGTTTTAACACCCCAAGCTTCCCCGATACGCTTCTCTTTGAATAATACAGTAGCGTGTGTTGTACGCATCTTTGCGTTCTAATACACCACAACCAATCATACTAGCTTTTATGAATAGTGATACCCAATTTTTTAAATTTTTAAAATTTTATCATTCAAAATGGACTTCATTTTTGGATTTGAAATATCTAAATTATCTTATGGTGAATTTTTTCTGTTTTTTTGAAAACATTCAATTTTTGATTAATAGTGAAAAACACTGGGCCATTGTTTAAAACCAACTTTTTATATAAATAATTATTAATTTTATTTAAATTTATTTAAAGTAAAAATAGATAAATAATACTTATATAAGTTCAATGTAATTCATTGGAGTCAGTTTATAATAATCATAGATATATAAAATTTTATTGAACTTGTTACAATCTTTTATATACCTCCTAAGAGTATTTTAAAATTTACATAAGACATAATTTTACCACTTTTGTGAGTTGAATTTCGAAAATCAGAGAGACACGATTAATATCAAGGAGTAAAATTTGGTTTAATAAGATAATAATAATGTTTGTTGAATAGTAACTTTTTACTTTTATTTACCACAGTCAAAAAAATAGGGCAATTAAGGATAAAAATTATATTATTATTACCCTAAAACGTGTCCAAATTCTATTGGATAAGTATAATTAGACCAAAAAAACTTTATAATAAAATATGAACTTCTTTTTCCCACTTGGATTATATAATGAATTTATTATTATTTAATTCAAAGAAGACTTAAAAGTGTTAAACTCAATGTTTAATAACTAATCCATTTTTAATATAGGACTAAAAATAAGATAAATTCAAATATAAAAATTTATTCGAAATGTAAAAATATTTCATACTTAATTGTATTTTATCCATATTTTCTAGACATTAAATAATTTAATTCATTTATGACACAATGGTGATGGAGTAATTACCTAATTATTGAAATATTAAAATAATTGATATTATAAATATCCAAATAAATGTAATTTGAGACTATTTAATAATTCCACTAATTTTTTTGGTTAATATTACATATTAGGTTGGTTATATGAATTTTTTCGAAGTAATAATGTTGTTATGAATTTAGGAAAAACAAAATACCAAATTGTGTTACAATTGACATCAAAGAGGTTTTTTTTAAATATTATATTATTAATTTATATTTTATTCCTAAAAAACTACAGTTCATCCAAAAGGCTTATATAATGATATATGTATCATTAATGAACAACTTGGGGTTCTCTTGGAAAATATATAGTATGTTTATTAACCATATAATATAAAAATACAAAGAGACATGTTAAATGTCAAGCTATTTAACAAAGAGATAAATCTAAAAGATAAGTTTCATATAGAGAACCAAACCTGTCTAAAACCTATTTTTTTAGTGTATTTCAACCCGCCCCATATTATACTATAAATAATCTACTTTGGATCCATTAGAAACGAATGTTATTTCATTATAAAATAATATTTCTGTCTTTTCTTAAGGTGCCCCCACTCCTCTTATAAAAAGGCACCCCCCTTCTCTCTAATTCACATATTCAAAAACATTTGGATCAGCCAAAACTTTCCCAAATACCCTCTCAACTGTCGTCCCTTCATCCCAGAGGCCTGCCTTATTTCATAAATCCAACCTATGGAGCCCTTTTGATCAAATCAAAAGGAAGAACCTGAAGAAGAGGTAAATATTTCATCACCTCTTTCAAGTTTCTTTCTTCTTCCACTTCCTCATTCTTTATTGTATCTATTATAAAATTATAACTCCATTATCTTATATACACTATGATGTTATTATAAATATGTTACAACCATTTCATTATTTTATCCATCCTTTAAATTACATGTCAACATACGTGCGTATGTATGACTTACCATCTCCACGTCATGGCGTAATTGTTATTCAATACATTATTATATTGATGGGTAAAATAATTGTGTGTAATTGATGTAAATAATTAATATAACATGATAATGATTCTGTATATATGAATTTCCATCCAATTATATATTATCTTAATATCAAAAGAATGATATTTTCGCTCCTGCGTACGTACAAATTACCATCTCCACGAACGCGAGGAGATTCATTCCCCATCGTATCCATTCAAGAATAATTTTCATTAGATGATTAAAAATAATTTTTAAAGACTTAATATCATTCTTAATATGAATAAGATACGTCCTATACATAACAAACATTAATTACATTACAATGCAAATAAAGGAAAATGAATCAGTTAACACTCGAAACACTAAGATATTATTAACAAAGCAATTTTAAAAGATAATATATGATATCATATTAATATAAATGATTGTTTTATAATTTAATATCAATTATTTAACCGTTATACACGAGTTTAACATACCCTCGACCATGGAAAAGTAAAATTTCTTGGATAATTTCACAATCTCTTTATTATCTGAGGTTGTTTTTACGTAAGTATCTACAGGGACCACATTATCATCAACATAAATATTTCCTAAAAATTTATTCCAAAACATTTTTCCAATTTACTATACTATGGGTTAAAGTAATTTTTACCCTTATTTGACCTTATATGTTTTGAAAAGAATATTTTCGTCATTTTCCAAACCAGGTACTTTTTGACGTTTTCGACAAAATTATGGTACGAATGTTTTATTAACTTATATGGTGTGTGCATCTATTTTCCACAATTTATACATCGTAGAATCTACCCTTACAATATTATAAGAATATTTTCAAAATAATGGTTTCCTTTATAATAATGTGACTCTTATGTGATTTCAAAATAGAAAGAGTTATTTCTCTAAAAAAGGTTTTGATTTCATCTATGTCAACATCCTTTGATGGATTTTGAGTTTATTTGAAGCTGATTTATTATGATACAAAACTTCTATATAGTTTTGAAGGTTTTGTGATATGTTTGACTATGGATGTGATATTTTTATACCAGTCATGGTTTATGGATAAAGTATAGACATTTGGTATGTTAGTCTTAATATGAAGGTTTATGGTATGTTTAATCCTTTTCATATGAGGAATGAATTGGACTTAGTATGTGATGGGTGGATCCCACTATAGATCCTCGATGCATCGGTATTTCTAATGAGACAAACTAGTTTCTAGGCACAAGGCCTTTAAAAAATCTTATTTGTAGTCATGGCACAAGGCCTTGACTATTTGGTTATAAAATTTTGGCATTATGCATTCCATCATTATGAAAGTGGATATTGATATTGCATGTGATTATTCGACAAGTAGAATATCCATTTGAGTATGTAAATGGAATTATTTTGATTTATAATTCCCATATTATGATGAAGTTTATGTTTAAAAGGCTTTTTTAGTTCTATATATTTCCTTAAATGTTTATGATTATTTATGAATGTTCCTGCTATATTGTTATCATTACTGAGCATCTGAGCTCACCCCTTTTTATGTTTTATCTTTCTCAGGATACGAAGAAGAGTATTATGACCGACCTACAGGGATAGTCTATGAGATCTTAGTGTTTTCTATGGAAAAAATTTTGTTGTAGTTTTCCAATTTATGATGTAATCTAACCATTATGAATGTATCTAGTACATCCAAGTCTACTAAACTAATCTGTATTTCGAGACTGGATCTTTTGTTATCATGCCAATGTTATATAATAATGCACTGACTCTAGGTAACTTGGTTCGGGATGTAAAATATGGTATCAGAGGATGTCTAGTACAAGCCTTGGAATATTGATTTAGATAAACTTGGATTAGAGCACATTATCCTAAGATAGACATTAAGGATTAGTATAGAAGAACTTCCTATAATTTTGGTATTTTAGAGATTGTGTGAGTTTTCCATGAAATACATCCTTGTTTGGATACGAATAGGTAGAGGTGGCTCTGGCACAGTTGTACCTAGTGGTAAAACCAGAAAACACCGCATTGAGCTAGACTTGAATGGGAACTAGTGCACGACAATGGGCCATGCTGCACTCTTGGTTACGACCCTCCTAGGGGATATGCTTAGGATAATTCCCATTTTACTTACAAACCATTAAGAAGGGTTTATGAGTAAATACTTCGACAAAGAAATTTTTTTATTATTATTATGGATTATATCAATAAAATGTTCGATTTTGTTTAACTGTTTTACATGTATGGAATTATGTGTTTTGATTCATAAACTAATATAATTTATGCCATTGTTTATAAATGGAAACTAGTAGAATGAATAGAGACCGTATCAATCCACATGATCCATATAGGGATTTCTCTCCTATTCACGATAATTATAGTGGAGGTGGTGATGCAACTAGTGTTCATCAACTAATCACCATACTAGGAAAACTCACTCAGGTTATGGATAATAACCTTACCCGTATAGAGCATCCTGATCCACAGCATGGAGGATCAATGTTAGTTCTCTTAATAAGGCAACAACCTCCAACATTCAATGGGGGTACAGATCCACTAGTAGCAGGGAAATGTATAAATTCCTTAGTGAAAATATTCCATGCCTGGGGGAGTATTGAAAGGGAATATTTGTCATGGTAGTTTACCACCTCACTGGAGAAGCTGATCAATGGTGGTCATTAATTCAAAACACAAAAGTAGAAGATGATTTATGAAATATGGAATGGAGGTATTTTAATGAAATTTTCTTAGAAAAATACATTCCTCATGACCATCGAACGGATTTGGAAATACAATATCTTAGTCTGAGGCAAAAGGAGGATGAGAATGTCGCAAAGTATGAAGCTAACATTACATGGATAGTGAGGCATCCTACATATTATATACATATACCAAGAATTAAGATTTATTGTTTCTTTTATAGGTTAATACCATTTCTCCATCTATATTTAGTCTCACAATCCTTCTCGTCATAGGAATATGTTGTCTCATGTGCAATCAAGATAGAAAAATAATTCTCTAAAACTTATGACTTTAATGCAAAGCAAGATAAGAAGAGATCTATTGAACACTCAAGAAATGGAAATAATGGGATGAAGGGAAAAGATTAATATCCATCCTACAGTAAATGTGGGAAGAAACACCCTAGTAATTTCCTGAATAGAATGGGAGTCTATTACATGTTTGGTGAAGAAGGCCACCAAGCTTGTGATTGCATGGGGAAGAAAGAGGGTGTCGATGATGAATGCTACAATTGTAGAGAAATGAGGCATTATGAAAATGAATTTCCTAAGCAGAAGAGGCCAAGGGATCAAATCCAAGCATATTCTATAACTGCTACTGAGGTTGATGCTCCGAAAGACGTAGTGGTAGGTTATTTAATGGTTTCCTCATGTTTAGCCAATGCTTTATTTGATTCTGGATCATCACATTGTTTCATATCTTCCCAGTTTTCTAATAAAATTAAATATTTTAAATTTGATTTATCAAGGTCATTTCCAATAAAAAATCCTATGGGATGTATAATTGCTACAATGTTTTGTGATTCAGTTCCCATTTGGGCATATAAATGTTCTTTATCTCCAGATCTCAATGTCATACCCAATATTGAATTTTATATAATCCTCAATATGGATTGGCTATCAGAACATGATGAAAAAATTTATTGTAAGAAGAATGAGATTACTATATTTTATGATGATGATAAATAACGCCTTATCATTAGAGAAGAATCGTCACCACCTAATTCTTATCTAGATCCACCCCCAGCAGCTCTGAAAAATTCAATTATTAGGGAGGAAGAGAATGAAATAACTGTGAGTGAGGAAAAGAATGTTCAAATAGAGGATGTATCTTTTGAGAAATAATATGTTGATGTTTTTTCATATGATTTACCTATACATCCTCTAGATTGATAAATTGAGTTCTTCAATGATTTAATTCTGAGATCAGGGCCCATATCGATGTCCCCAAATATTATGGCCACTCTAGAATTAGTTGACCTAATGAAACAACTAGAGGAACTAAGTATTATAGGATTTATTCACCCTAGTGCTTCTCCATGGGGATCCCCTATCCTTTTTGTTAAGAAGAAAGATAGATCTATGAGGTTGTGCATTGACTTTAAAAAGATCAATTCTATACCAATAAAGAACAAGTAACCCCTACCTCGTGTTGATGATTTATTCGACCAACATCATAGAGCTAAATACTTTTCAATGATTAACCTTCGACCTGGATATCATCAGTTGTGTGTGATGATTGTATACCATCCGAAAACAGCATTTCGAACTAGGTACGGTCATTATGAGTATAATGTAATGCCTTTGGGATTGACTAATGCACCCTCTGTCATCATGGATCTAATGAATAGTGTTTAATGGAATATCTTGATGACTTTTAAGTCCTATTTATGGATGATATCTTGGTATACTCCAAATTCATTGAATATAATATAAATCACATGTTCATTATTCTGAAGACTCTTAGAAGACAAAAATTATATGTGAAGTTTATCAAGTGGAATTCTCGCTCAAGGATATATCTTTTCTTGTCCATATTGTCTCTAAGGATGGAATCTCTGTTTATCTTTATAAGACGAGAGAAATGAAATATTGGCCAGCACAGATGAGTATAACTGGGGTACACATTTTTATTTCATTAGCAGGTTATTATCAGTGTTTCGTCCAGAATTTTTCCAGATTGGCTAACCTATTAAACATGATCATACGTAATGCAATTAAATTTGTTAGGAAAAAAGTGTGTGAAGAATGATTTGAATAACTGAAGATAATTTTATTCAATGCATCTATATTAAATCCACCATCGGGGAATGCTGGGTTTGTTATTTATAGTGATGCATCAATTAAAGGAATTGGTTGTGTCCTAATGTAGAATGATAGTGTTATTTCCTACACATCAGGAAAACTCAAAATTCATGAGAAAAACTATCCTACTCATGATCTTGAGTTAGCGGCTGTAATATTTTCTTTGAAGATATGGAGACATTATATCTATTGAGATAAATGTGAGATTTCTACTAATCAAAAGAGTTAGAAGTATATTGTCTCACAGAAAGAACTCAACATGAAGCAAAGGAGATGGCTTGAACTACTCAAGGATTATGATTTCATGATACACTACCACTAGAGGAAGGAAAATAAGGTGGAAAAATCTTTGAGCTGAAATGATCATGGAGTTTTGAACATGATGAGAGTTAAAAAGGATACTATATACATGTATCTAGTAAAGATGGATATGGGAGTAACCATGGAAGGGAAAACATCAATAATTTATCAAATGGTCTCCAAATCATCTTTATTTAAAGGATAAGAAGTTCTAAGGCTGATGATGTGGAGATTCAATAGAGGATTAATGCTGTGAATAACAGAAGATTGATGGACTTCGTATATGAAGATGGAATTTTGAAATTTGGGAAGAGACATTGTGTTCCCAATATACCTGATCTAAAATGGGAATTTTTGGATGATTCTCATAGCTCATATTTCACTATACACCATGGGAGCACTAAAATGTATAGATATTTGAAAAAACATTTTTTGTGGGACAACATGAAGAGGGAGATTGCTGATTTTGTCTATAGATTTAGGGTTTCTCAACAAGTGAATGCTGGAAGGCAACAACCTAGAGGAGTCATGCAACCTGTTCCCATACCTGAGTGGAGATAAGATAATATTATAATGGACTTTGTCATGGGACTACCAAAGTATCCTAGAAGGAACGATGCAATATGTTTCATTATCGATCGTCATACCACGTCATCACATTTTCTTTCTATAAGTAATGATTTACCACTTGATCATTTAGAAAGAATATATATTAATGAAGCTGTAAGACATCATGGAGTTCCACTATTGGTTGTTTCTGACTATGATCCACGTTTTACATCAAGATTCTAGAATAGTCTTCAGAAAGCCCTGGATACTGAACATCATTTGAGCACTACCTACCACCCCCAAACTGATGGAAAATTAGAACGGACTATTCAAATGATAGAAGACATGTTGAGATCATGCTCACTTGACTATAAAGGTATATGGGATCAATATTTACCTCTGTTAGAATTCTCCTATAACAATAGCTTTATTTCAAGTATTCAGATGGGACCATATGAAGCGTTATATGGAAAAAGATTTCACACACCAACCTGTTGGGATGATGTCTGTGAAAGAAAAAATGTAGGCCCAGAACATGGGGAGGAAAGGATGGAAATGGTGAAGGTAATCCAAACCCAAATTAAAGCAACTCAATGTAGGCAGAAGAGATATGTTGATAACTAATGGAAGGATTTGTAATTTCTGGTATAAGATCTTGTTTTCATGAAGTTATCTCCATGGAAGGGTGTTATACGTTTCAGTAAGAAGAGAAAATTGAGTCCCAGTTACATCGGACATTTTGAAATTATAAAACAAATTAGGGTTGTAGCTTACCATTTGGAAAAGCCGCCAAGTATTTCCAAAGTTCACGATCTATTCCACATATCACTATTGAGAAAATACATTCTTGACCCAATGTATGTACTCACTTATGAGAAATTAGAACTAGAACCTGATATGTTATATTATAAAGATCATGTCAAGGTTCTTGATATAGGAGAACCAGTGTTGAGAAACCAGACGACTCGTCTGGGAAAAGTTATATGGAGAAACCATAAGATGGAAGAGGCAACGTGGGAACCCGATGAACATATGATGAAGAACCACCCGAGTATTTTTACACATTAATACTCTTGAAATTTCTAGGATGAAATTATTTGAATGAGGGGAGAATGTACACCCCATGCTTCCACGGTACGCTTCTCTTTGAATAATACAACTGCGTTTGTTGTACACAACTTCATGTTCTAAGACACCACAACCAATCAAACTAGATATTATGAATAGTAATACCCCCTTTTTGAAAATTAATAAATTTTATATTTTATAATGGACTTCATTTTTGGATTCTGAATATCAAAATTAGCTTAGGGTGAATTTTTGGTATTTTTCTGAAAACTTTTAATTTTTGATGAATAATGAATAACACTAAGTCATTGATTAAAACAGACTATTTTTTAAATAATTATTTATATTATTTAAATTTATTTTAGGTCAAAATAGATACATAATACCTTTATATATACAATGCAATTCATTGGAGTTATTTTATAATAATTATAGATATATAAAAATTTTATTGAACTTTTTACCGTTTTTTACCTACCTCCTATGAGTATTTACAAATTTACATAAAACAAAATTTTACCACTTATGTGAGTTGAATTTCGAAAATCCGAGAGACATGGTTAATATAAGGAGTAAAATTTGTTTCAACAAGATAAAAATAATTTTTTTGTGAATAGTAACTTTTTACATTTATTTACCGCTGTTAAAAGTAAATAGAGTAATTAAGGGTAAAAATGATATTATTATTAGCCTAAAGCATGTCCTAATTCTATTGGATATGTATAATTTGACCAAAAAAACCTTAGGATTAAAATATGAACCTCTTGGGGGCACATGGATTAGATTAGGAATTTATTATTATTTAATTCAACGAATAGTTAAAAGTGTTATATTCAATGTTTAATAACTAATCCATTTTTAATACAGGGTTACACATAATATAAATTTGACTATAAACATTAATTTGAAAGCTAAAACGATTTTCTATGTAATGGTTTTTTATTTACATTTTTTAGACATTAAATAATTTAATTTATATATGACACAATGATGATGCAGTAATTAAATAATTAGTGAAATATTTAAGTAATTGGCATTTTAAATATCCAAATAAATGAAATTTTAGACATTTTATTAATTACACTAATTTTATATGTTAATATGACATATTATTGTTGGATAGATGATATTTTTCGAAGTAATAATGCTATTATGAGTTTAGAGAAAACAAAATAACAATTAGTGTCAAAATTGACATAAAAGTGATTTTAAAACTGATATTATATTTTTAATTAATATTCTATTTCTAAAAATATAAGGATCATCCAAAAGACTTATTTAATGATAGGTGTATCATTAATGATCCACTTGGGGTTTTATGGAAAATATATAGTTTTTTATTAATCATATAATATACAAATACAAAGAGACATTTTAAATGTCAAGCTATTTAACTAAATGTTAAATCTAAATTATAAGGTTAACATAGTGACCCAAAGATGTCTAAATCATATTGGTTTTGTGGTTTTAAACCACCCCACATTATCCTATAATTAATCCTCTTTGGATCCATTTGAAACTGAAAAATATTTTATTATAAAATAATATTTCTAGCTTTTCCTAAGGTGCCCCTTACTCCTCTTATAAAATTCCACTCCCCCTTATCTCTAATTCACACCATCAAAACAATATGCCTCAGAGAAAACCTGCCCAAATACCCTCTCAAATGGCCCCTTTATCCTAGAGGCCTTCCTTTAGTCATAAAGCCAACCCAAGGAGCCCTTTTGATCAAATCAAAAAGAACAACCCGAAGAAGAGGTAAATATTTCGTCACCACTTTCAAGTTAATTACATCTTCCACTTCAACTGTATTTGTTGTATCCATTCTAAAATTATAACTCTAGACTCTTATATATATTTTTATGTTATTATAAATATGGTAAGACCATATTCATTATTCTATCCATCCTTTGAATGACATGTCACCATATGTGCATACGTATGGCTTGTCGTCTCCTCATCATGGTGTAATTGTTATTCAATACATTATTATTTTGATTGGTATAATAATGATGTATAATTGATGTAAATAATAAATATTACATGATAATGATTATTTATATATTATATACCATCCAATTTCAAATTATTTTAATGTCAAAAGAGTCATATTGTCGCTCGTGCGTACATACAGATTACTATCTCGACAAATGCGATATTCATTCCCCATATTATCCATTCAAGACTAATTTACATTATATGATTAAAAATAATGTTTAAAGACATAATATAATTATGAATATGAATAAGATATATCTTATTTTCTACAGTTATAACATCGTCTAAGCTACCCTTAAAAGATTATAAGAATATTTTCAACATAAATGTTTTGTTTATAATTATGTGGCTCATAAAGGGTTTAAAAATAGGAATAGATATATCTCTAAAAAAATGTTTTGATTTCATATATGTCAACATCCTTTGATGGATTTTATGTTTATTTTATGTTGATTTATTATGATACAAAACATTTATATTTTATTGAAGTTTTTGTGATATGTTTGACTATGGATGTGCCATTTTTATTCGATTTATGGTTTACAGATAAATTATTGAAATTTTGTGTCCTAGTATTAATATGAATATTTATGTTATGTTTAAACATTTTCATATGAGAAATGAATTGGGCATAGTAAGTGATGTGTGGATCCCGTTATAGCTCCTCGATGCATCGTTAGGTCTCATGATACAAACTAGTGTCCTGGAACAAGGCCTTGACAAAATCTTATTTGTAGTCTTGGAACAAGGCCTTGAGTATGTGGTTATGAATGTCTGGCATTATGCATTCCATCATTATGAAAGTGGCTACCGATATTGCATTTGATTATTTGACTTGTAGAATATCCATGTGAGTAAGTAAATGAAATTATTTTGGTGTATATTTTCTATATAATGATGATGTTTATATTGAAAAGGTATTTGTTTTAGTTATATACATTGCCTTAAATGTTTATAATTATTGAAGAAATTTTCTTCTATATTGTTATCCTTACTAATCATCAGAACTCACCACTTTTTATGTTTTATCTATACCAGGATACAATGAATTATATTATGACTAACCTATAGTGATATTATATGGGATTTCTGTGATTTCTGTGGAAACAATTTTGTTGTAGTTTTCTAATTTATGATATAATGTAAATCTTATGAATGTATCTTGTACTTCCAAGGCTACTAAACGAAACAGTATTTATAGAATTGACCTTTTGGGATCATGAAAATGTTATGTTATAACTCACCGACTGTGGGTAACTAGTGTTGGGATGTTATAATTAGTATCATATGACGTTTAGTACAAGCGTTGGAATCCAGATTTAGATAAAATCTGATTAGAGGACATTACCATAAGATGGACATTGACTATTCGTATAGAAGAACTTCCTCAAATTTTTCTATTGTAGAGATTGTGTGAGTTTTCCACGAAATACATCCCTATCTAGATACGTGTAGGTTGTGGTGGCTTTGGCACAGATGTACCTAGGTGTAAAACCTGAAAACACAATTCTGAGCTAGACTCGAATGAGAACTGATGCACAACAACGAGCCTTGTTGTACTGTTGGTTACGACACTCCAAGGGGATATGCTTAAGATAATTATCATTTTAATTACAAACCATTATGAAGGGTTTATGAGTATATACATCCTCAAATAAAACATTTTTTATGATTATGGATTATATCCATAAAATGTTCAATTTAGGTTAATTTTTTTACAAGTTTAGAATTATATATATCGATTTAGAAACTAATCTAAATTATTCCATTTCTTAGAAATTACTCCTAGTAGAAGGAATGGAAACCATATCAATGCACACACTCTATGTAGGGATTTATCTCATACACAAGATAATTATAGTGGAGCTGGTGATGCAACTGGTGTTGATCAGCTAATCACCATACTGGGACAACTCACTCAGGTTATGAATAACAATCGTACCCATATGGAGAACCCTGATCGACTTCATGGAGGATCAATGTTAGATCGCTTCATTAGTCAAGAACCTCCAACATTAAATGGGTGTACAAGTCCACTAGTAGCTGAGAGATGGATAAATTCTTTAGAGATAATATTCCACAACTTAGGGAGTAGCAAAAAGGAAAAAGTTGTCATGGTAGTTTACTACCTCACTATAGATACTGATCAATGGTGGTAATTGATTCAAAACAAAAATGATGATGAGAAGTATCAAATATATAATGGAGGGAGTTTAAATAATTTTCATAGAGAAATACTTTCCTCATGACCATCGTGCAGATATGGAAAGACAATTTTTGAGTTTGAGGAAAAAGGAGGATGATAATGTCGCAAAGTATGAATCTATCTTTACAAGGTGAGAGAGGCATGTCATAGATTATATACGTAACCCAAGAAGTAATATTGATCGTTACTTTGATGGGTTAAAACCATTTCTCCATAGAGCATTAATCTCACAATACTTCTTGTCGTATGAAGATATCGTCTCATGTGCTATCAAGAAAGAAAAAGAATTCCCTATGTCTTATGACTTTAATGCAAATCAAGAGAAGAAGAGATATACAGAACACTATGGAAATGGAAATAAGGAGAATAAGGGAAAAGTTGAATATCTATCCTACAGTAAATTTGGGAAGAAACACCATGGTACTTTCTTGAATGGAATGGGAGTATGTTACATGTGTGGTGAAAAAGGCCACCAACCTCACGATTGCATGGGGTAGAAAGATCTTGTCGATGTTGAATACTACAATTGTAGAGAAAAAGAGAATTATGCAAATGAATTTCCTAAAAGTTAGGGGTACTTACCTCAGAAGAGGCCAAGGGATCAAGGCCAAGCCTATGCTATCACTACTGCTGAGTTTGAAGCTCCAAAAGATGTAGTGGCAGGTAATTTAATGGTCTCCTCAAGTTTAGCCAATGCTTTATTTGATTCTGGATCATCAAATAGTTCCATATCTTCTGAGTTTTCTAAAAAAATAGATATTTCCAATTTGAATTAACAAGGGAGTTTTCAGTCAAAATTCCTAAGGGTTGTATCATTACTACAATGTTTTGTCAATCAGTTCCCATTAGGGACTATAAATTTTTTTTATCTGTTGATCTCATCGTCATACCCATGATTGAATTTGATAAAATCCTCGGTATAGATTGGATTTCAGAACATGATGAAAAAAATTATTATAAGAAGGATTTTACAGTTTATAATGATTATGATAAAGGACACCGTATGTTTTGATAAGAATCGTCACCAACTATTTCATATCCATATCCACCCCCAGTAGCTCAAATAAATTCAATTATTTGGGAGGAAGAGAATGAAATAACGTGGGTGAGGAAAAAAATGTTCAAATAGAGGAAGTAGCTATTGTGAAAGAATATTTTCATTTGTTTCTAGAATATTTACCTGGGCATCCTCCAAAATAAGAAATTGAGTTTTATATTTATTTAATTCATAGATCAAGGCCCATATCAAAGACCCCTTATAGAATGGACACTATGGAATTAGTGGAACTAAAGAAACAGCTAGAGGAATTAAGTGATAAGGGATTTATTTTCCCTAGTGTTTCTCCATGGGGAGCCCCTGTTCTTTTTGTTAAGAAGAAAGATGGATCTATGAGGTTTTGCATTGACTGCAGTGAGATCAATGCTATAACATTAAAAAACAATAATTCCCTACCTCAAATTGATGACTTATTTGACTGACTTCATAGAGATCAATAAATTTCAAAGATTGATCTTTGATATGGATATTATCAGTTGTTTCTGAATAAGGAAGTCATTCCGAAAATAGCATTTCGAACCAGGTATGGGCATTACGACTTTACAGTAATTCCTTTTGGATTAACTAATGCACCATCTGTCTTCATGGATCTAATAAATAGAGTTTTCTAGGAATACCATGATGAATATTTAGTGGTATTTATTTTTGATATCTTTGTATACTCCAAAAGCTAAAAATATCATGAAAATCAATTGCTTATTATTCTGAAGACTCTTAGAAGGCACAAATTATATGGGAAGGTTTGCAAGTGGAATAAAGGCTCCAAGATATTTATTTTCTTGGCCATATTGTCCCTATGTATGGAATCTCTAATGATCCTTCTATGAATATTATAATCCATTAATGTCCATCACCGATGAGTATAACTGAGGTATGTAGTTTTATTGTTCTAGCAGGTATTTATTGGTGTTTCGTCCAGAATTTTTCATGAATGGCTAACCCATTAACCAAGCTCACGCGTAAAGGGGTTAAATTTTTTAGAAAAAAGTGTGTGAAGAATGTTTTGAAAAACTGAAGAGAAGATTAGTCAATGATCATATATTTACTACACTATCGGGGAAGGATGGGTTTGTTATTTATAGTGTTGCATCAAAGAAAATACATGGTTTTGTCCTTTTGCAGAATGATAGGGTTATCGCCTATGCATCAAGAAAAAAAATTGATGAGAAAAACTATCCTACTCGTGATATTGAGTTAGCATCGGTAATATTTTCTTAGAAGATATCTAGAAACTATCTCTATGGTGAAAATTTTGAGATTTATACTAATTAGAGGAGTTTTAAGTATATTTTCTCACAGAAAGAACTCAACATGAGGAAAAGGAGGTGTCTTGAACTGCTTAAGGATTATATTGCACGATACACTACCACCCGAGAATGGAAAATATGGTGGCAGATGCTTTGCACCAAAAAGATCATGGTGTTTTGAACAAGATAAGATTTGAAAAGGATCTTATATACATGGATCTAGTAATGATAGATATGGGAATATCCATGGAAGGTGAAACATTAATTATTTTTCAAATGGTTTCCAAACCATATTTAATAAAAAGGATAAAAATTTCTCATGCTAATGATGAAATGTTTCAAAAAATGATTAAATCTGTGAATAACGGGAGATTGTGTGACTTCGTATATGATGATGGGATTTTGAAATTTGCGATAAGAATTTTTGTTCCTGATATACCTGATCTAAAAAGAGAATTGTTGGATGATGCTCATAGCTCCAATTTATCTATACACCATGGAAGCAACAAAATGTATAGTGATTTGAAGGAACATTTTTGGTGGGACAACATGAAGTGGGAGATTGCGGATTTTGTGTCAAAATGTATGGTTTGTCAACAAGTGAAAGCTAGAAGGAAGAAACCTAGAGCAGTCATGTATCCTATTCCCATAATTGAGTGGAAATAGGATAATATTATGATGGAATTTTTCATTGGACTATCAATGACTCCTATACGTAATAATGAAATATTGTTCATTATCGATCATCATACCATGTTAGCACATTTTCATGCTATAAGGGAAGTTTGACCACTTTAACGTTTAAAAAAACTATATATTAATGATGTTTTAAGACAAATAATAGTACCACTATCGATTGTTTCCGATCATGATCCACATTTTACATCATGATTCTGGAATAGTCTTTAGAAATCCTTGGATACTGAACTTTGTTTGAGCACTGCCTACCACCTGCAAACCGATGGAAAATCAGAATGGACTATTCAAGTGTTAGAAGAGAAGTTGAGATCATGGTCACTTGACTTTCATGGTATGTGGGATCAATATTTACTTCTTATAGAATTTTCTTAAAAAAATAGATTCCATACAAGTATTCAGAACGCACCATATGAAGCGTTATATGGAAAAGGATGTCACACACCAACCTGTTTGTGATGATGTTGGTGAAATAAAACATGTAGGCCCAGAACTTGTAGAGGAAACAATGGAAAAGGTGAAGGTAATCCAAAACAACATCAAAGTAGCTCAAAGTAGGAAGAAGAGCTATCCTGAGAACCGAAGGAAGGATTTCGAAGTTCAGGTAGGAGATCATGTTTTATTGAAGGTATCTCCATGGAAGGGTGTTATATATTTTGATAAGAATGTAAAATTAAGTACCAGGTACATCGGACCATTCAAAATTCTAGAACGAATTTGGGTTGTATCTTATAGATTGGAAATACCACCAAGTCTTTCCAAAGTTCATGATGTATTCCATGTATCACTATTGGGAAAATACAAGCCTCACCCAACACATCTACTCACATATGAGGAATAAGAATTGGAACCCGATTTGTATTATTGCGAAGAGCTTTTCAAGGTTCTTGATACCAGAGAACAAGTGTTGAGAAACTGGATGACTCGTCTGGTAACAGTTCTATGGAGAAACCATAAGATGGAAGAGGCAATGTTGGAACCCGAGGAACTTATGGTGAAAAACTGCCTTAAGTCATTTTACATAGTAATATTCTTTAAATATTGAGGAAAAAATTATTTGAAGTAGGGGAGAATGTAACACCCCAAGCTTCCACTTTACACTTCACTTTGAATAAGATAGTAGTGTGTGTTGTACACAACTTTGAGTTCTAACACACCACAACCAATCAAACTAGCCGTTATGAATAGTAATACCCACAAATTTGAATTTTTATAAATTTTTTCTTTCATAATGGACTTAATTTTTTGATTCAAAATATCAAAATTATCTTTGGGTGAATTTTTAGTATTTTTCTGAAAACATTCAATTTCTTATGAATAGTGAAAAACAATGAGTCATTGTTTAAAACCAACATTTTATATAAATAGTAATATATTTTATTTAAATTTATTTTAGGTCAAATAGATACATAATACTTATATATGTTCAATGTAATTCATTGGAGTTATTTTATAATAATTTATGTATATAAAAATATTTTTGATCTTTTTACCGTCTTTTACCTACCTCCTATGAGTATTTTCAAATTTACCTAAAACGTAATTTCACTACTTTTGTGAGTTTAATTTTGAAAATCCTAGAGTCACGTCTAATATCAAGGATGAAAATGTGGTTCTGTAATATAAAAATAATTATTGGTGAATAGTAACTTTTTACTTATATTTACCATGGTTAAAAGTAAATAGTGTAATTAAAGGTAAAAATGATATTATTATTACCCTAACACATGTCATAATTAAATTAGATAAGTATAATTAGACCAAAAACAACCTTAGTAATAAAATATTAATCTCATTGGTCATCTTGGATTAGATTGGGACATTTATTATTATTTGATTCAAAGAAGAGTTCAAAGTGTTGGATTCAATGTTTAATAACTATACAATTTTTTATATAGGGTTACACATAAGATATATTCGACTATAAATATTCATTATAAATATAAAAATATTTCCTACATAATGGTATTTTATTTAAATTTTTTATAATTTAAATAATTTAATTTAATCATGTCATATTGATGATGCATTAATTTCCAAATTAATGATATATTAAAATATTTGATATTATAAATATCCATATAAATGTAATTTGAGAATATATATGAATTACACTAATTTTATAGTTTAATATTACATATTAGGGTTGGTTAGATGAATTTTTTTTGAAGTAATAATGCTGTTATGAATTTAACAAAAACAAAATACCAAATAATGTCAAAATTGACAAAAAAGAGTTTTTAAAACAAATATTATAATATTAAATTATACTCTATTCCTAAAAATATAAGGATCAGAAAAAAGAAATATATAATTATATTTGTATCATTAATGAACCACTTGAGGTTCTCTTGGATGTATATAGAATGTTTGTTAACCATATAATATAAAAATTCAACGAGACATGGTAAATGCAAAACTATTTAACTAAGAGTTATATATAAAATATAATGTTAATATAGTGACCCAAACCAATTAAAAACCAATTGGTTGTGTGGTTTTATACCCATCCCCACTTTATAATTTAAATAATTTAAGTTGGTGCCATTAGAAACATAAAATTAGTATATTATAAAATACTATTTCTAGCTTTTCCTAAGGTTCCCCTCACTCCTCTAATAAAAGGGCACTCCCCCTAATCTCAAATTAAAACCTTCACAGCCAAATTGGATTGGCCATCCCATGCCCAAATTCCCTTTTCAACTATCCTCCCTTAATTATACAGGCCTTCATTTAGTAAGAAATTAGACCTATGGATCCCTTTTTATCAAATAAAATAGAAGAACCAGAAGAAGAGGTAAATGTTGTATCACCTCTTTGAAGTTCCTTTCTTCTTGTACTTCATCTTTCATTGTTGTTTCCATTATAAAATAATAACTCCAGTTTATTCTATACAATATAATGTTATTATAAATATGGTACACCAATATTTATTATTCTATCCATCATTTGATTGACATGTAACCATACGTGCGTACGTACGACTTACCATCTCTACGTCTTGGGGTAATTGTTATTCAATATATTATTATTTTGATGCGTATAATAATGATTTTTAATTGATGTAAATAATATATATAAAATTATAATGATTCGGTATATATGATATACCATCCAATTATATATTAATTTAATATCAAAATATTGATATTGTCGCTCGTGCGTACGTACGGATTACCATCTCCAAGAACATGATGAGATCAATTCCCCATTGTATCCATTCAAGACTAATTTTAATTTGATGATTAAAAATAATTATTAAAGACTTTATAAAATCTTTAATATGATTTAGATACATCATATCCATAACAACATTTCTTGCATAACAAATCATGTAAAGGAAAATGATTCAGTCAACACATGAAACACTAAGATATTATTAACAATGGAATGTTAAAAGATCACATATGATATCATAGTAATATATATGATTCTTTTATAATTTAATAACAATTTTTTCACTATTATACAGGAGTTTAACCTACCCTCCACCACGTAAAAGTACAAGGTAAGGGTTAATTTCACAATCTCTTTATTATCCGAGGTTGTTTTTACGTAAGTATCTACTGGGACCTCTTTATCATCCACATCCATGTTTCTTAAAAAATTTATTCCAAAACATATTTACTATTTACTATTCTATGGGTTAAAGTAATTTTTACCTTTTTTTGACCTTATATGTTTTTAAAGGAATCTTTTCGTTGTTTTCCAAACATGGTACTTTATGACCTTTTACACAAAATTAAGGTAAGAATGTTTTTTTAACTTATACTGTGTGTGTGACTATTTTCTGTTGTTACAACATCTTCAATGATTCCATTACAAGAATATTATAATATTTTCAAAATAACCATTTTATTTATAATTATGCGACTCTTAAATGATTTAAAAATAGAATGAGATATTTCTCTAAAAAAGTATTTCATTTCATCTATGTCAACATCTTTTGATTTATTTTAATATTATTTTATGTTGATTTATTATGATACAAAACTTCTATATTGTATTGATGGTTTTGAGATATGCTTGAATATGGATTTGATATTTTTATACCATTCATGGTTTATGGATAAAGTATTGACATTTCGTCTGCTAGTCATAATACGAATGTTTATGTTATGTTTTATCCTATTCATATGAGGAATGAATTGGTCATAGGAAGTGATGGGTGGATCCCGCTATAGCTCCTCGATGCATTGGTAGGTCTAATGAGACAAACTAGTGTCTTGGCACAAGGCCTTGACAAAATCTTATTTGTAGTCTTGGCAGAAGTCCTTTACTATGTGGTTATGAATGTCTGGTATTATGCATTCCATCAATATGAATGTGGTTATTGATATTGCATTTGATAATTTGACTAGAATAATATCCATGCGAGTAAGTAAATGGAATTATTTTGATTTATATATGCCATATTATGATGATTCTTATGTTGAAAAGGATTTTTTTAGTTCTATACATTGCCTTAAATTTTTATGCTTATTTATGAAAGTTTCTGCTATATTGTTATCATTACTGAGCATTTGAGCTCACCCCTTTTTATGTTTTATCATTCCCCGGATACGAAGAAGTATATAATGAATGACCTACATGGATAGTCTAGGGGATATCAGTGTTGTATATGGAAAAAATGTTGTTGTATTTTTCCAATTTATGATGTAATGTAAACCTTATGAATGTATATATTACTTCTAAGGCTACTAAACTAATCGGTCTTTCGAGACATGATCTTTTGTGATCATGCCAATGTTAAGTAATTGTGCACCAACTGTGTGTAACTAGGGTCGTTGTGTTAAAATGGTGGTTAGTGGAGAGATCCACCAAACCCACTAGTAGAGAATGTGGTAGTATGGGCTGATAGAAATGTATAGATGGGGCTATCTCCTATGAGTTTTAACATCAGTTATGACATCACAAATTCCCTATCCCAGTAGTATTTATGTGTTAATTTTTGAGGTAGGATAACCATATATTTATGATAGATATAATTATGGGATATTATCTTTTTAATTATGATGGAGGGTGTACCCACATTTACCAACAACGTGGTCCACCTTTTTTCATATGTATTTTTAAACATTTAGTTTTGTGGGGTTTTTCATGTTATATATTTTGTTATTTATTTTCTCAGTTTTCACATTTTCATATGTTGTAACTATCACTACACTAGTATTCCATTATTTTTCTTATCACAATTGATCTCATTGAATTCATATTGAATGTTCAAATGGTATGAATCATTATAATAAGGAAAGGTAGATCTTTGTCCATAGAGGATCATCATCTTTAGTATCGAAAATCATAGATGAATACTCTCAATCTAAAAGTGAGAATCAATTCCACTGATTAATTAGGTAATAAAACATGGAAACTGGAATCTAAGACCCATTAAATAAATATATATGCTTAAAAAATTTATCTATGAACACCATGAAGAAACAAAAATGTTGATATACCAAAAACAAGATCTGCAAAATTCACCCCATGATCAATAACCTCCCAACGTCAGAAAAAGAGAAAGAAAACACCATCCATAATTAAAGAAGAATAAAACTATAGAACTATTCTAGAAACTGAATCTACAACATTCACCCAAAATAAAAAAAATCCACAATTTTAAAATGAGACAGGAACAACATCTATCGATGAAGTAAAATTAAATATGAAAGAAAGAAGAACAGATTCATCCTAAAAAATTAAGTCAACGTAGGAAAATCCATTGAAACTGAAGAAATAAAAGGAACCAGACCACTTAATAATGATAAACTCTTCCAATTATTCTGTAAAAATATATATTTTTCCCTTTTTAATCTTATATTTTTTCAATTTTTAATATTATTTTTTTTTAAAATTCATATAATTTCAAATGAAGGAATTAAAATAAAAATAATCCTCTATGACTTTTGAAATAAATAAATATGAATTTATTTTTTCCCTAATGGTAAAAAATAAATCCTCTATTATGAATATTAAAATTTTAAAATCCTTTAATTATATCCAAAAAAATTCCATATTAAAATTAACTAGACAACAAATCAATCAAATAATTAGATTTTCAAATATTTGATTAAATTTCAAATATGAAAATAATAAATTTAGGTTTTAATATGTAATCAAAAAATTAAATTAAATATTTAATTTCAAATTGAATTAAAATATTAATTTTTAATAACATTATCAAAATAAAGATAATCAAGAAGTTTATAACATTTTAAAATTGTTATAGTCTTTCATTCCCACATTTTTTATCATGTATATATTATCATGTAACTAACAATCAATTATTAAAATAACTATTAGTATAACAAAAAGAGAAAATACGTTATGAAATATATTTATCATGGCCAATAAAATTAAAACATTTTATTTTATAAATTAAAATTTATTAAATTTACATTAATATCTATTTAAAATTTCAAGATTATTTTAATATAAATTTTTAAAATATTTCTAAACCCACATGTCATTCAAGGATTTTTATGAAATTAGAATAAACTTAAAAAATAATTTAAATCATTTTATACCATGACATTTTTCTCCATTACAAAAAACATATGAAGGTCAAGTAACAACAACATGTGAAAGGAATGAACATGAAGAAATACATACCAAAAACACAAGGCTCAATTCCATTAATCATTTTTACTGTATAAAACAAATTATATCTTATTCATCGTATATTAATCATATGCAACAGGTACATGGAATGTCAAAAAATATCACTAACCATGATGAATGAACTCACCCAAAACCCTTAAATTGTAATAGTATATTAACAATACTATAAATTTTATTTCAATATTAGGTGAACAACTGATAAAAACAATCACATCACCCTAATTACTCAAAGGACCCTTACTTGTGGGCTAGTTAGACAAATGCGTGACTCTTATACCCTAGTTACACACAACCTATCTCAATTCTAGAATTACCAAAACACTCTCTAGACTAAGAATGATAAATGAAGGAAGGCCACATTGACAGCACATTATAACTCACCTATCCAAATCACCAGCTCTGGTATATAGTGTACCATATTTCCATGATTTATAGTCCATATAAAAGAGGACGTTGACTGGTAATGATGGAAAAAGAAAGAACACGGTATTTATATTCATTCGGTACAAATATACTATCAAATAGAATACATTGATTCTGTAATAAAAAGGGTGAATCATAGAATTAAATAAAAATATAGTTACCATGTTTTATAAATATTTAATTAAAACACACAAATCAAATATCCAATTGAAATTAAATACTAATAAAAACAATTACAATAGGTAACATTATATTTCATAATAATACACCTTTAATCTACTATAACTCTACCATGAACCATGCTCATATATCTCAGTGACTTGACAAAAGGCCTTTACCCTACACTATATCCATTGCCCTAAGGTCTACATGCACACTAAGATACCTCTGAAGGGTGTGAGTATAAACTAAATAGGATACCACTAATATATTATTAATATAAGATCATAATTAATAGAAATTTGTATTCAATAATAGTAATAAAAATACATAAGTAAACTATAACAAGTTCATGTATCCTGCACTAACTAGGCTACCACAACCCCGGCACCACCAACTTAAACTCAATATCAGATGATATGTTATTTTTTGTTTCCATTAATATAAGTCTTAGAGTAATCCATAAGGACAATGAAACGAGGAGGGTCGGGGGAGGTGTGGGGAGGGTTGGGACACATCAGTATTTTTTTAAAATATCAATAATCTTATGGTTGGATAAAAAACTCCTTTATAATATTTTTTTACAAATATTTTCTTTTTTAGAGGTTTGTGGAGGGGGATCATGTATGGGGAGGGGGAACATCCCTGTTTTTATGAAATTTTTTCGAATAATCTACGAGGGATGGGTTAACAACATCCAATTAATTAATTGATTACTATTAAATACAATGTTCTTTAGCACTACTTTAACTATTATTTTTAAAAACTTATATAGGGTTAATATTGCTAATATGATAAAACCACTAGTTTTTTCACGTACCAACCCTTCTGAAAACTCACCACTACTAGGATTAGAAATATTTTTTTATATTTATCATTAATATAGAAACCCGAACTTAACATATATGTATATTACAAGATTTTAGATGAATATTTAAAACATTAAAAAATAATACCTACAGACCATAATAGTGTAGTATATTTTAAATCATGGAACAAAATATTTTAACATGGTAAAAAATAATAAAATTTTACCAAAATGATTTCTACTACATCACATATAAATAAAACTTTTCATCAGAAGCTAGTGAAAATTACATATGAAAGGGGTGATATCATATGTTTAGTAAGGGTAAACAAAAGAGATACATAAGCATTAAATTATCATATGTGTAGGAGAGGATGATTATAACAATATAAGGTTATACACTATATATCAACAATAGAAAACATAAATTGTGGCATAAGTATTACATGTTCATAATACATGAATCATTTGGGAATTAAGTGAAACATACATTAAAGAATTACATAGTAATAATATATATTATTTTCCACATACACATAAGAAATGAAAAATATTTTGTCAAGGATACCTACCATGAGCATAATAATATGTTAGTATTGGGATAAATCCCATGTACTTTATTTGAGATTGTGCTAACAAACAGTTTACACTCCTGGTTCCAGGCATAGTTTATAACCATTGTACAAGTGTGTTTTTGGGAATGGGCTACAACTAGTGCACTATAATTTTTTTTGGGATTGGGGTATAATTCTTATACCCTTCTGTTATCGGTCATGTGATACTACCTGTGGACCCTTGGATATCATTTAAAATTTTTCTCTACCCAATTAATTGGACAAAGATATTAGTCCCACCCCTCTCTTAATTAAATCATACATACGTGTTCAACAAGGACATATAAATATTACAATAACACATGGAATGTTATGGGTATTATAAACTAGTATACATATCCTAAACTGTAGGAAGGATATATGTTTTGTAATCAATAAATCAAACCATATCCCATGAAATGAAGGGGTTTCCTAAAAATATATCCCATGAATAGAAAATAGGCTTCATAATCATATAACCATTAATAGATAAATTGGTTTCATAAACATAATCCATCTAATAACAACCATTACATAGAAAAATATTTATGGAACCATTGTATCATTCCCTTAAAAAGTCATTACCAACACCAATATATGGCATCTTACAATGGAATGAATTTTAACGGAATTATTTAAAACATTTCATAATTTAATAATTATATATTCATTGAATATTTATTGTTAAAAAATAATAAATTTTGAAAATCATTTCCTTGAAAAATAAATATAGAATCTAATGAAGTAATCATTAAATATATTTTGGAATCGTTTTTCTTTTAAAATATATAATTATATTTTTAATATATTTTTAAAAAATATTCTTTTGAAAATAATTTGAAAAAAAATAATGAACCAATAACGACATATAGAAAAAAAAATTCAGTGAAAATTATTTGAAAACATATAATGAAATCATTGAAATAATTAAATAATTTTCTTAAAAAATAATATTTTGAAAACATATAAAATATTCTTTGAAAATAAATTAAAATAATTTTTAAAAGTAATTTTTTAAATAATATTAATTGAAAATAAAATTAATAACACTGAATTTCCAAAAAATTATGGAAATAATTTTGCATTTAAAAAAATCATCTAATATTTATTGATATACTTCTAGGAAATTATATTCAAGACGATAGTTAAGTTAGTACATGCCGAACATTATTTTTTCAACATTAACATTTAGAAATGTTCCTTTATCGAAAAATTAAAAGAATTATCCATTTAAAAAGGGTTTTTAAATTTTCAATACACAGTTACAATTCTATATTAATAATCATAAGATAATATTTTGAAAAATTATGATCATTTTGAGAATACATGGTTTTTCAAACACATATTTCATATCAATATGAGAAATATAGTCAAACATTCTTAAAAGCGATATCATAAACATATTAAGTATCAATTATTGGAAGAAATGGTTCCAAATATGAAGATATCATGAACTACTAAAGGATAATAAATTTCATGGGACTTTATGTCATATTAGTGATAATATTTCATAAATGTTTTGGAAATCATATACGGCCCCTATAAATGATGATATTGTTTCAATGAACATGTTACAGTTGGTATCGTTGAATCATATCCCCATTTAAGAAAATGAGATTAAAAAAATCTTAAAATGACATAAAAATATGGATACTCATTGTATAAAATGATAAATTTCTATATATACACACAATAAAATTATATAGGTATATAAGAAAACAGGGGTCTCAAAGAATTAAAATTAAGGCAAAATTACTTTACCATTTTGGTAGCTTTTAAAACATAAAAACCATGAAATAATGTTCATAAAATGGATCTATTAATACCTATATAAATAATTAAAATACATATATAATTTCTCCATGTGATTTATCCACATCTCATATCAAAATAAGAGGAGAACATGGATTTTGACTCAGGGAAAATAAAAATGGGATCAGAAACCCCTTACATTATTTCATTACTCTCGACGTACTCATTGTAATATCAGGTATAAATATGAAATGTTTATTGAAAATCTAAAACATAACCATATTAATATATATAATATTGTATTTTATTTAATCAATAGTTTATATTAACTATTTATTAATAACTACATGTTAAATTTATGTTTCACAAGATAACTGTCGGGTTTATGTTTACGGTTTTAATTATTATACTTCGAACTCTTACATAGAAAAAGAATTTAATTATATCATGAAGGTATAAACTGATATAAAAATAATGTATAATCATTATAATAATATTTATAATATCCTATAAGGTAAATAATTTAGATATGAAATACACCATTCATGGAGACGGTATGACGTATGTTTTCAGGGACATTGTTTCTGTCTTATTATCATATTCTTAGAGAGAACATAAATGGAATATATATATATAATTATCCCATTATAGATATTACATCATATATATATATATCATCTAATTTCAAAAATCCACTTCAAATACATTCCATTTAATGTGTGGATGAATCACATCACTTTGACAATGATGTAGTCCAGACTTCCACAAATAATGTTATCGTATTAATGATTCATTTAATGTACGATAGTATGTTTTATATAATATTTTTTTTGAATAAAAGGTAATTAATTATTATCAAGTTAATATATATTTTCCATCATAATTACCCCCTATGAGGGGTGTTAAGGAAAAAATGAACAACATTGGTTTGTGAGGTAGTATTATATCATACAATATAACACTAAGATCATTACAATTTAGATTGAAGTGTGAGTAATTATAGGTAAAAATAACTAATGATAAAATAAAAGTATAGTTGTGATACTTATTATATTATATTATCAAGGAATAAGAATATTTTATGGGTTAGAGAATGAAAAGAAAATAATAACACATGATGATAGTTCTTACCTCTTTTGTTGGTAAATCCTTTTTTTACACCAAAGGGATTCCTTTGATGTCGTTATTCCAAAATGTAATCATCTAGGGAAAAAGGTGTGATGTTTTGAGTTAATTTGAGAATATATTATTTGATAAATATTTCTATATATTTCATAATATGTGGGAGGGGTGAGATCCTTTTTATATTTTATAAGTAGTGGCATTCTTGTAAATTTTAAAAAAGAGATTTCCAACCCCTTTTTTTTAATGTAATGTGGATAAAATAATGGATCAAATTTGATAAAAGAAAATATATAGATTAAATATAAAAATACATGGAATTTTGGACATATTTTTCCGTCATTTTGTGTGTTTAGTTTATGGATTGGTTCTTATTAAACTATTTTTTATTTTAATAACTCAAAATAATTTTAATCACATTCACTAATATATTTTTTCAAAGAGTAATTTCAACATATTTTAAATTAGAAATTATTCTGACACCAAATATGGAATCCATTTTATTAAATTTCAAACAAATAAGTAGGATTAATTATATTAAAATTAATTCCATAGATAGAATGGCAATGAATGATTTTAAAGTAATAATGTTCAAATGTTTGCATTTTTTTATATCCAATTAAAAATTGAAATTATTTCCAATGAAAAAAATAATTATTAATAAATTCATAGTTAATTTAATGTGTCTTTAAAACCAATTTTATACATAAATTATCTATATAAATAAATTTGATTAAAAATTAGTTTTGAAATAAAATATTGTGTATCAACTTTTAAACAAAAAATACATCTTAGAAAAATACAAATAATAATTTCCAATGTAAATTTGATATAATAATTCATAAATGATATTTATTTTTTCAGGTAAAAATTATAATATTTTCAAAATTCTTATTTAAAATGGTATTCCATTAAAAGGAGTTAAAATTATTCTTAAAAACACATCATTTTATTCATAAAATTGGTTTTATTATTATCTTATATGTAAAAATTTTATTTTATGTGTTTGAGAATTATTTATTAAATATAAAATAATTAATTTCTAATTAATTTTTTTGTCAAAATTTGATTATTGTGATTGAATTATATTTTTAAATAAAAAAATATTTATCACATAAAATTAGTTTCCTGATTTTAAAATATTTATTTTCTTCTCTTATTCTAATTGACAAACATAGGATTTATTCTATATACATGGGTATATCATATTTTCAAATTTTATATGATAATTTTTCTAAATTACATTCTAACGCCATGTTGGATGCTAAGATAATAATTTATTAGTTTTATTAGAATAATATTGTCGTTTAGTAAAACTGTTCATATCTTGTAATGAAACAAATTAAAGGGAATTCATATTATGTGTAATTCACGAAAAAAAATTTTCCACAAGTTGTACAATAAAATCTATGTTACTCATGTGCTGTAATCTTACCTTGGTATTGTGTATAATTCAACCCAATTTATATCATTATATAAAAAACCATATCAAGTGATGATTGAATTGAAAAATATTAAGAAGAATAAATTAATTTAGAAAACATATTTCAAATAATCTCTAGGTGTCACTTTATACCCTCGGTAAAATGAATACCACCTTCAAAATTCATCTAGTTCATCATTGGGTTGGTAGAAGAAATTTTTTTTCATAGAAAACCACATCATTAGAAATTAAAACTGAAACATAAAAATAATAATGTTGGAAACATAGTGGTTATATAAAGTAATACTTAACAAGGGTTCAACAAAGGAGACCATAGTTGAGGAGTGAGAACATCAAAATATAAGACAAATGTAATTATATTATTATTGTGGGGAGTCATAGAGAATAAGGATTGGATAAATATTACAATTAAAAATACATAACCCATTTAGGCTTGCAAAAATATACATTTATATCATAAAAAATGATGATAACATAAAAAAAATTTCTAAGTCTGTTTTTACTAAATTGGAAGAATTTACATTTGATGATATTCTTTTGTTATTTTATCACAATATCACCTATTGTTTTGCCTTAATTAGTTTTCACTTAATCTCTCATTACTAGAAATAAAGGTGAATTTTTTATTCCTAAATCACTAAAAAATCATAGGATTCATAATAATCCAACCCATGGATCACCAGTTATCAACATAACAATGTGGTTATAATAGTTTATCTAATGATCATAAATTCTCATATGTTGAGATGATACATTAATCTCACAAACATTATCTAAAGTGTAACTTAAACATTCTATAAATGTGTAACTCTAAAATCTATCTGATCGATGGAAATCCAAATCATTATAAATAAGTTCACTAAATAATCTTATCATTTATCCCAAATAGTCCATAAGGTAGTTATTTGTTGTGACATTCCAAACATGTGAATACCATCATCATTTGTTATCTTGAAACATGGTAATAACCTATATAACCAAATATTTTTATTATAAATATTCATGATTTTTTATGTATATTCATCTTCAATAATAATGATAGAAAATTAAACTACAATTTCATAGAATACCTTTTCCAACCAATCCTTTATCAGTTCTGAGTGTATAAATACTATCTAATTTAATTTATCATTAACCATACTAAATATCATTTTCATATTCTTATTATATCATTAATGGTTTCTATCTATTAATAAAAATATCACCATTACATTAAATCTGAATTAAACACATAATCTTTAATCCTTAATGAAAACCTTATAGTAAATATACATATATATTTCATGATTCATATAACAAAATCTTCGAATTCCAAAACATAAATTCGCAATTAATAAAACATTATTGTTAAACCATTATGCATTCCTTAACAACATATTAATTAGTAATTGTTTTGTATATTATGTTATATGAATCACAATTTATGGTTTTATAACTACAACCTAATCATGAATCATATGACTATTTTAAAAAATACTGTAATAACATCCCATAATATTAAAAATTAATTTCCATCACATTATATTTAACAATATAACAAATACTGGTACTATATTCGTGATTAACATCATGATATATATACTTTTGAGATCTATATTCATAATTCTGATAACATCCCCATTGAAAAAATACAATGGCAACCAAGTAACTTCTATATACATCAATTAACTAAAAGTACGATGAATAGTGTGAGAAACATTTATCATAATGGAAAACCACATAATCATGAAAAATCAATTATAGGATTTATAAATCATGACACATAATTTGTTTATATATTAGACATTAGGATTATCCTAAGTTATTCAATGTTTTCCATCAATATGGTTTGTAATGAGCTATCTAATTCCTAATTCATATCTCTCGAGCGTATCAAACTGGGTGTGCAATAAGGCCAATTTTTG
Organism: Viscum album; assembly: GCA_963277665.1. Classification (NCBI taxonomy): domain Eukaryota; kingdom Viridiplantae; phylum Streptophyta; class Magnoliopsida; order Santalales; family Viscaceae; genus Viscum; species Viscum album. The sequence goes on along the minus strand of OY728161.1, from coordinate 570,891,804 downwards.
TGTGATAGGTTATGATCGAGATAGGCTTGATTCACCTTATTGGAATTATTACACCTTGGTAAATATACAATAGAGACACATCCAGATGTAGAGTTCATACATGGATGAATTTATATTAAACCACTAACAGTATTAATTTCCAAAATTCTAGGAAATATACCTATAATTTTCAATATCATTTTACATATCATTAGAGACATCCCTGAAATATAATTTGAAATATCCCTTTGGATCTCAATAATTTTTTCACATCCTTGTTTTCAAAATGTTTAATGAAACATTCCTTTGATACCAACTAAATGGAACTAGGATTAACAGAGATTGATATTACATCATTTTATACAAATATTCCCCTGATTACAAAAATGAATGACCGCTAACCATAATTGTTTATAGAATTTGAAAACTTGATTCAAAAGATTCTTACATGGTGAAATATCATCAATGATTTCCATATTGATATTCCTATTTAGAATATCTATATAAAACAATTCTTCATAACCTGTGGAATGAAAAAACAATTAAGTGGTGATTAAATATGATCAATATGGGTAAAAAAATGAGATACATATGAATAACATGATTATAAGTGTACATGAGGAAGGGAATAATAATAAAAGGCCTTACCATGTATGTCAATGATCATCATCAAGAAGCATGGAATAAATATTGGCAGTTCATAAGACATAAATCCTAAGAAACGCATGAGAAAAATCCATGAATGAATAAAGTAGGAATAAGAAATATAATTTTTTTCATACACATAAGAAAATAATATATTATTTCATGGATACCTATAATGATAATAATAACATGTTAGGTTTTGGATACAACCCATGTACGTGTTACTAGATATGGCTAAAACTCGAAACAACATTTTTTGGGTCTCAATATACAGTCCATGTATAATCTTATTTTCGGTACTTTTCTACAACCTATGTAAAATCTTTATTTAATGTTTGTGATATATCCCATGTACCCTCTTTTTTAGGTCTTAGTCTTCTACTTGGGGACCCTATGAGAACATATAACATTATAATTACCCAATACATTTGATGGAGATATAGGTCCCACCCATCTCATAATATAATCATATAAATGTGTTCCACAATATCATATACAATCATATCATAAGTCATGAAATTAAAGGTGTATTATAAACATGTAATAATTTCATAACCATCATAACTGAGATAGTTTTCATTTTCATTTCATCAAAAAATAACATATTAAAAGAAGTGTGTTTCATAAACATTTAAACTATGAATAGAAAATCAGTTTTATGAACATATAACCCATTAAAGAGAAATGGGTTTTGTTACACATAATACAATCTTTAAATAAACCATTTAGAGAAAGAAGGTAAATAGAACCTATGTATACCTTCTATATAATGACAATACTAACACCAAAATATGCCATTATATATGGGAAATAATTTGGAATGATATATTAAAATAATTTCATTGTGAAATTATAATTACTTTTTTGAAAAATTATTTTTAAAACATAATTCATTTTCAATAAAACATTATTAAAACTAATATTGAAAACATTTAAAGAATGATTAAAAAATTGGGAATTCTATTTTATAAAAACAAATAATGAAACCATAAAAAAATTTGGAAACCATTTAATTGAAAACAAAATGAGACCATTTAATGAATCCTTGAAAATGTTTTGAAACCCATTTTATTTAATATTAATTCAATCTTATAAATAAATATTTTATATCATTGAAATCATTTTTTCCAATAATAGCTTTTTTAAAACATATACATCAGTCATTAAGTATTATATAAACCACCTTTTGAAAATAAAAAAATTATATAAAAAATTATTTCAGATAAAACTAAATATAATTTATATTAAAAATATTAGGGTAAATATTATTCATAAAAAATATCTCAATTATTAAAAGTAAGAAACAAGGAAATGACATTCATTACATCGGGTAAGTCTTCACATGCTAGACAATCTATTCTCACCTAAAATGTTTCAAAATGTTCCTTGATCTGAGAACAATGAGAAGATTACTATTACAACCATTTCTATGTAATACCCAAGTAACAATTTCCTTTAATCATTATAAGAATTTTTAGAATAATATTAGAAAACAATGTTCTGAATGAATATAGATTCCTAATATGAAGGAAAAATATTGTTGGATCTTTATAAAATCACATTATTAAAGTTCTTAAGTAACAAAAATTGGTAAAAAATTTTCTAATACGTGATGAAAAATGTAATTAACGTGGAATAAGATAATTTGGATATTTTATAGTAAATGGATCATAATATTTAATCAATGGAAGAAAAATGATAAACAATCCTGATAAAAGATGAGATTATTCCAATAAACTCATATAACTTTGTAAAATTGAATCATACATACCATGTAACAAAATAATATTATATTAATCTTTAAATATCATTGAAATGAGTAGATTAATTATAGAAAATGTCAGATCTAAGTATATACACATCGTAAATGAATATATGTGAATAAAAAAATATGTACCTCAAAGATGGAAAATTTAGACAAATTTACGTTATCGATTTGGTATCTTTTGTAACATAAAACCCATGCATGAAAGTTCATAAAAAAGATATTTAAAACCCATATAATAAATTTTATGTATCATATAATACATTCAAATCTAGTAGATATACCACATATAAGAAATTGGAGGTGAACATCAGTTTTGTCTCATGTAATAAAAAGTGAGATAAGAAAACCCTTACCTTATATACTGACATTATTCATACTCATTGAGACATAATGTTTTATAAGTGTAAGATTATTTTATACATAACATAGTTAAATATTCACATATATATAATACTATATTTTATTTACTTATGTCATTATATTACCCGCTTAATAACAATTCCATGTTAATGTTACGTTCTCAACGATAACCGCCTTGTTTTTTTATATATTTGGACTTATTATTCATTTTACTCTTAAAAAATACCTGATTTAATAAATTCATGAAGAAAAAATTATAGAAATACCATTTAAATTAAATATATAAAATTTTATAAAAAATATTAGTCATATAATTATGAAATGAAATAATCTTTCACTGATAATGTATGTCATACGTATGAACGAATGTTATTATCTGTTCATTATCATTTTGAACGGGAGAAAGTAAATATAATATATAAACATATATAATATAATATAATTATAATTATTAAGTCGGATATGGATATATATTATAAAATTTCATTAAACACATCTTTAGTAGATTCTATGTAATGTTAAAATGAATGGAATTTCTAGGAGGAGCTAGTAGTATACACCTACAAAAACAAAGTTATCATATTTACTGAAAATAGAAATCATGAAGGTATGATTTATGTTATAATTAATTTGAAATCCATTATAAATATAATAATATAATATGAAAAATTTACATCATAATGATCACCCTTTGGATGTAGTAATGGAAAAATAAACAATATCATTTTGTGCAGCTGTAGTTCATCGTACATAGGAAATTTACATTCGTTAAACATTTGGTTGATGTGTGTCAATGTGTAAGAATAAAATTTAGTACAAAAAAACCTCATTATTTTTGTGATATTATTATTGTTTAATAATAATGTAATAATAATATTTAATGGGTTAGAGAATAAAAAATAAATGAAGTATCTTAGGAAGGTTGTTAGCTCTTCTCTAGGAAGTTCCTTTTCCTTTTCACTAAATATCTTACATGGATTGATTTTACCAAAAAAGGAGTATTCTAGGAAAGATTATATTTGATATGGGATCTAATTGGAGAAAACCTTTTTTTATAAAATGGTTGTTATAGGTTTTAATATGTGGGAGTTTTGAGTGCCTTTCTATGGTGAAAAGGAGTGACATTCTTATGAATATTGGAAAATTTAATTCCCCTAAATTTTTACCATTTAATGTTGCTCCAATTGATGAAAACATTATATAAATTGGACTAGATAGTCATTATATAAACATAAAATTGTTTTTGAAAATGGTTATAGGTCATTTTTGGTCTTTAGTTTATGGTTAAATCATTTTTTAACATATTTGTTTTATTATTTATTGTAATTGATTTAAATCACCTTTAGTAATATTTATTTTCAAGAACTAAGTTGATCATTATAGAAATTAGAAATTATTGTTATTCCAAATATATAAAATATTTATCAAATTACAATATTTTAATTGGTATTAATTAATTTAAAATTAATCATTCAGACGAGATCATTATATCGGTTCTTAAAGTAAAAATGTTTTAAATAATGATATGTTTTTATACCCAATATCATTTTGAAATTTATTTAAATGAAAGAAAATATATTAATTGTAATTTAAATGATATAATTTTACATTAATTCCAATTGAAAAAAATAACATTATTAATCAATTAGATGTAAAATCCATTTTCACATTAAATTCATTGTTTTTCACTACTAAAAAAATAAAACTTCTTAAAAAAATATCAAACAAAGACCAAATATAAATTTTAATATTCTGATACAAAAAATGAGGTATATTTTTTCAGATTATACTAAATATTATTCATATATTTTATTTAAATAAACTTCTCTATTGAAAGGTGTTATAATTATCTTTCCGAAAAATATATTTTCTTATTTGTATATTTGGATTTATACTTATCAGATACCAATAAAAATTATTGGATGTGTTTTAAAAATATTGATTTAATATATAATATATAATTTTTTTTTGAGAAGATAAATAAAATGATGATTATTTAAATAAATTTTTTTTACATAGTAATATACCTTTCATAGAAATTTAGTTTCTTTATTGTAAAATAGTTATTTCATTCACTTATACCCATAGATAACCAAATAATTCATTTTAAATATATTTTAAAATAAAATTTTCATAATTAAGATAATAATATAGATAACTTATATTCCAACTGATATTTTGTAGCTATAATAATATTTTAGTAATAATATTAATTTGATATTGTAGTTCAGTAAGACTGGGATATGCGTGTAAAAGAAGCTATGAAAGGGACAAGGTATTCTGTTTAATACAAGTCAGTCATATTGTTTCATGTACCAAAAAATAATCTATGTTTAGTTGGTGATGCGATATTATCATTGTGTTTAGTATAAATCAAGAGGATTTAATTTATTTTATATAAAAAAATATATCCCATTTTACGGGAAATGAATAATATTAAAAATATTAAATTAATTAAAAAATTGCATTTCAGAAAATCATAAGGTGTTACAATCACCACTATAAAAATATTTAGATGGAGTTATTACAAACACTATTTGAAAAATAAAACCCTCAAAATGACCAATATTTATAGTGGATACCCATATTTAACATTGTGTTTAGGTTGTATTCCAAACATCCATGTTGTAGAGGTTATGGATATATGACAACCCCACCATAATGTCTCATCCAAAATTATATTTTTTAAGTAAGACTGTCTAGTATGCAGTAGATCAATATATAATGGAATTTATTTATGAATTACATGTATAATGAGGCTATGACACCTTAATGTTATAACATATTCCTATATAATTTTTGTACTCAATGATATGATATAATGGCTTAAGGAATAGTTTATAATTACATAAGGGTATAATCACGGCTAGTTCACTATGTGATGATATATGGTTATAGTTATGTGGATGTGGTTGTGATGTGTTTTCATTGAAGTGGAGTGTGTCATGGAGGGGATGAGAGCCCCAAAACCTATGATGATGAGGGTTAGTGTGAATGGTTTATGATAAAGTGGAACTTGGGTACCGTCTTATATATATATATATATATATTTCATCATTATTTTATCTATTTCATTGCATTATTTTTGGATTTAATCATGTTCAGTTTGGGAATATATAACACATTATTATGAAATGAGTTATATTATATATTTATTGAATGGATCTATATCCTGATTCTTCCAAATATTCATGAGAGGTTTCAGGGAGGATCCGTTGGATTATAAATGTATAATCGGCACTATAAATAAATATAGATATATAAATATATATGTATGTATATATCTTAATTGTATGAATATGTGAGCGATTAGGTGATTGAGTTGAATTTTAATATCTCATGAGTATTGGTCATGAGTTATGGGTGTTTATAGTTTCTTCCATAGTATTTACAAAGATATATTTTTTGTCATTATTTGGTATATCATTTATAGAGATTTTTAATTTTATTTTTTTATATTGGAGTTTATTGGATGTTTAATCATTATTATCCGAGGAATATTGAGGGTGATCCCACTAATATAGGATTTACTTCTACCCTCGGTGTAACATCAATTTTTTTTCAAAGGAATAACAAGGATAGATAGCATACCAGATACACCACATCGAGTTTAAACAAACAAATGAATATTATTATTTAGACGTTATTATTATAATCTATTAGTTAGAATGGAGAGAATAAACATAGAATTATTAAAATTTAGTCTATATGGTATTTAAAGTTATTTCATTTTAGAATAATAAATTATACATTAATGTTAAATAATTAATCAATAAAAAGTAATTCTTCTCTGAAAAACTATTTATATGAGCACATATGTGTTTTATACCCAAAAAATAATAAAACATTTAGGATTAAATACTTGAAATATAATTATTTTATATTAAATATAATATTTAAGATCCATCTTTGTTGTTTTCTAGGAATTATAAAAGAAGAAATTTATATTTTTGGATAATTGGTGCATTTTCTATAGAAACAGTTCTGTGACATTTTGATTAAACACCTATTTTAAATCAGGTTTTTGAAGTTTTTAAAAATTAATTTTGAAGAAATAATCATATTTTGTGAAATAATAATTTCAGAATTTACTTTTTGTTATTTTTTTTATATTTTTCATATATGTTTCATGTTTTGGTGAATTGTAAAAAGATTATAAATTGAAATTGAAAAATAAATTTTAATCAAAAAAATCGAAAGAGATGATTTATATATTAGAATGGTTATATTATATTACTAGATAAATTTTTTATAATTTAATGACATGTAGTAAAATGGAATCAATTATACATTGATGTCAGATATAAAATATTTTCCATATTTTTGGAGTTTTATTTTTATAACTCACAATCTCGTTCTATTGACAAGACTAATTTAAATTAATTTTCCCCACTAATTTTAATTTTATTTTCAAAAAATAACATAATTTTTTTTAATATGTATGAAATTTATAATTTAATTTGATAAAATTATTATTTTTTACATTATACGTAGTAATTTTAGAAATTATCTTTTATTACCACTGTTAAGAGTAATTCTATTAATTATGGTTAATTTTTTTTATTAATATTAGAAAATTAGACAAAATCATGTCCTGAATTCGTTTTAGAAGTATATTTAGATCTATAATCATCCTTATAGAAACATATAACCTTTGGATTCCACTTGGGTGAGAGTAAGACATAATCAATATCATGTTCAATGAAATTTAATTTTGACAAACATTTTTTAAAAAAAATATTTGTAATATCATGTTATATAAGAGGTATGTTCAAAAATATGTAGTAATATGAGATATAAAAGTTTTATGTACATCATTGTAATATATTTATATTTTTTATTGATAAATAAATAAAAAAATGGTGAAAAATGACGAGGTCCTAATTGTTTAATTAATTGATGAATCAGATAAATTATATTAATAATACTTAAATAAATTGTATTTTATAAATTTATTGTCATCCAATAGTTTTTTTTAATTCTATGACATTTTTGTAATATTTCAGAATAATTTTTTCTCAATTCTAATGTAATGATTTTTTAAAATGGTCATCAAATTAATAGTCTCAATATTGACAATAATGATATTTTAAAAAATTAAATATTTTACTAAATGATATAAAATTTATAAATATCACTTAAATAATTACATTAATATCACTCAAATCACTAATTTATTAGTTTTTTGGTATGTAATACACATTATATTATAGACAACAATGTTAATATTACAAGAATGTCGCTTAAATAATTAAAATTGTTAAATAAGTGTTAAAACAATTAGATATGGATTTTAAAAAATTAAAACAATTCTAATTTCAATTTTATGAATTTAATTATACTCCTATGAATCCTATCTTCAAAAAAATTGACTTTTATCCCATATGGAGTAGAAAAGTAATTTATATTAATTTATTATTTTGAGAAATTCCAAATGTGCACCTCCCCTCTATTATAAAATGGCATTGCATATTATCATTAATACACAATTAAAAAAATATTTCATTTGGAAAATGTATCCCAAAATAAATTCATAGAATCACTCCCTACCTTATAGAGCTCATTTTTTAGTTATAAAACCCTTATTCGAGGTTTTAAGGTGTTAATCAATAGAGATCGACTGAATAAAAGGTATTGTTATTAATTTTGTGTTTCAATTTTATTTCTTCTTCCACTTAAAATATTCTTCATCCAAGTTGAAATATTTCCCCAATATCCTCAATATACTATGTTATTATTATGTTAATATCATAACCCAAATCCATGACCACTTCCATTAAATGGGAAATGAATTAATCATTTGTGCATACGTGTGAACTTCTCCTTCCACGAATCTATATAATTGTTTTCCATAACAATCATTAAATACTTGTTATAATGGCGATATTAATGATTTTTTGTTATATTGGAATCATAATTTTCATTATTTGGGAATTAAATAACAGATACATTCTCTCATTTATGCACATAAAAATTATAACGTCGTTTTTTAATACATGTGAATTCTCACCTCTACTAAGTTATGTGATTCATTTTTAATAACCACATCACACTAATAATATATATATCTTTATATAGAAGATTAGTATTATATTATTGATATTATGATCATTATATATATAAGGCCCCAGCCTTAAACCTTACTTAATATTGAATTAAATGAATAATTCACATTCAAGATCTTTTTAGGTTTAGAGTTTTTGAGAATTAGGACATAACTATTACATCTCAAAAGATTACAAAGTAGACACTTCTACTATGTTTCCATAAAATAAAAAAACACTTAAAAAGAGACATGTTTAGTTCCATGTTTTATATAGCATGACTTTCCCTTGATCCTGTCCTTTACCCTATCCCACATTAAGTCCTGTGAAAAACATTTCAAAAAAACTTTGGGTGAGCATAAAAAGCTCAGCAAGGGATACACAAAGAATGAAAACTGTTAGTTTTTCATCTATCACGTAAACCATGTATACATTATCAAAGTAATACCTTCACCTTCAAGAAGTATTAAAAACTCTTCACTGAATAAAATATCATTACATACACTTTTTTAACCAAAGGATTACCATAAAACCCATATAAAGAACACATAACATATAAAGGTAACTTGGGATATAAACATACTTAAGTGGAATAACCATACGGTTGACTTCCACACATATCACTTAATGGATTAGCCATACGGCCAACTTCCATTCATACTTAATGGAATAGCCATACGACCGACTTCCATATCCAATGCATTTGAGGTTATAATGTAACCACCCCTCATAGTATTCACGGCACCACCCGTCATATGGTTTATCACATAACCACCCGTCAAATGTCCAAGTACCATTATAAAATCATAAGACATAAAACAAATATAATGGAAAGAAAACATTTCTACACTTTGATCACAATATATCACTTAAATATATTGACATAACAAATCTATAATAAAAACCATTTTCAATACCAAAATACATAAAAGAGTATATGGTATTTATTTCATTTAAAAAAAACATTACGGCTTGTTCAGGAAGCCAAAGACCAAATAATACTCGCGACGGCGGAAAAGGTCGTTGTCACCGCGTACGTTAAAAGAATCATTCCTTTTTGTCATTTAATAAATCAATTTGTAGAAAAAGATTCCATTTGTATGAAATTAAAAGTCAAAGGGGTTTATACACCGTATAAAAGAACGTTTTGTATAAAACGAAATATGCCTCAATGAAAGGAGATTGAGATGAAGTCCCTTACCTTGGGTCCGACTTGACTCGGTCGTTCTTTAATGTCCTGAATAATGAACATGAGTTAATTTCTATGTTCTTAAGAACCTTTTTTGAGTTCTTTATTCCTTTTATATCACTTATTTCCATGTTATAAACATTATGTAATCATTTAAGTTAATAATGATTGTTTTGTTGATATTTGGTTCTTTAGTCAAAAGTGGACTTCTTACAAATACATGTTGTTCGTGTGGTCAAAGGTTATTTATATCCAGAATGACATTCCTGATTTGGATATCATATATATCTTATATATCCAGCATATAAATGTATTTATAATATTACATAATCATTTATAGGTAAGAAATGAAATGCACCGTTCATGGAGACGGTAAGCCGTACGTACACATGAACGCTACTTTCATTTCTTTGTCATATTAATGGAATTAAAACTAAATGAGAGGTATATATATTTTAAATCCAGAATTATATTTATCATTTATATGTAACATAAATTATATATATCCATTATAAATATGTACTTATAATAGTACATTACATTTGGGGATAAGAAATGAAATGCACCGTTCATGGAGACGGTAAGCCGTACGTACGTATGAACGCTACTTTCATTTCTATCTCATACTTTAATGGAAAGAAAAAAAATGATATAGAGGTATATTATAATTTCAGTGTAACATCATATATAATAACTTTAAATACATCCTGTATAAGTCCCACATATGGCATTAACGAATCAAATCACTTTGAAGAGGCGGTAGTCCGCACTTCCTAAAATGAAATTATCGTGTTTACCCATAATGGAAACCATAAAGGTACGCCCAAAATGAAAAATACAGAAGATTAAGGGAAACATAAAAATATTATATATCATATATAAATATATTGTCATCTTAATGGCCACCTTTGAAGCAGTTAATAGAATGTTGAATAATCATCGTTTCGGGTGGCAGAAATTCGACATCCACGGAAACAGTATGTTCTTTAACCATTAGATGTAGGTGTGTGTAAGGGTAGCTAGAATAATTATTATAACAACATCCTAGTATATTTAGGATACTGGAGTTGTTACAAAAGAAAAGAATGAAAAGAGTTTAGGGGGGTTGGAGAAGCAAAATAAAACAAAAGGACTCAAAAGAAGACATTACCTTAAAATCGGGTAACTCCCTTTGGTTTGAGCTCAAAGGCTTCCGTGGGAAGACTTCTGCCCAATGTGAGGCTTAAAGTAGTAATAGAGGTAAGTGGAGAGACAAAATGGGCAGAGGTTGGCTGATCCAAAGGCTTTGGGAGTGTGGGTAAGGTGGTAGAGGTGGGGGCCTTTTATAAGAGGAGAGGAGGGGCACTCTTGTAATGTTACAAAATGTTACCTTATTTTCAAAAGAGTTTCGGATTTTAAAGGTCCCACATTGATGTATTTAGAGGATAGGGTAAGGAGGGTTCTAAATCCACTCATCCAATAGGTTTTTGACATGTGTAGGTCTTAGATTTTACATTATCTTTCCATTTTATTTAAATCGTTAAATAATGAGGTCATCGCTGCATTATCATGATGTCATAAATAATTTAATTTTTTTAATGTCTAAAAATAATAAAAAAAATACTATGATGTAGTAAATCTTTTTATATTTCCAATGACTATTTATAGTCAAAAATATTACTTGTATAACCCCATGTAAAAATTGTTTTAATAAAACATTTCATGTTTGTGTCATTTTTTACTTTACCATTAAATAAAAGGTATTTATGTCATTTTCCAACCCAAGTGGCTCCATGGGGACCCCAAGTTGACCCATGGATTTCCTTGGTCGGCCATGACACATAAAATGAGGGTAGGACATGTGTCAAGCTCATCTCATATTATTAAAACATTATTTTTACCTTAAACTACACTAATTACCTCTAATCGCAATTAAGATCTTAAGAGTTACTATTCACCAAAAAAATTATTTTAATCCCATTGAACCATATTTTACTTATTAATGACAACCATGAATTTTGGATTTTTGAAATTCAAAAAGTAGAGGTGGTAAAATTTCATTTAAACGAAAAATCAGTTTTTTAAGTACCACTTAGTGGTTTAACTATTCATCAAAAATTGAAGTTTCTCAGAAAAATACCAAAACATCACCCTAAGCAATATTTGATATTCCAAATTCAAAAATTATGTCTATTTTACAAAATTCAAAAAATATTAGTTGTATTAATTAATTTAATAATTAATTCCCACTGTCAGAGCAAATAGCGTGTTTTTATGAAACAATAACTATCAAAATATTGACACTAGTTTAAGTCCATTTTCAAAGTGAAATTAATTCCAACGACCGCTATTGTATTAAACGGTAAAAATATATTATAATTTAACTTTAAAACCAATTCAAAAGATAATCTAATCATATAAATAAATTATAATAAAAATAGGTTTTGAATTAAAATACAACATTTTTCACTATCAATAAACATTGAACTTTTTTGGGAAAATACCAAAAATTTACGCAAAGTTATTTTTGATTTCCTGATTCTAAAGAAGAATTTTATTTTGTCAAATATAACACATAAAATTGTCAAAAATTGGATTTAAAAGAGGTTCTCCATCAAAAGGCGGTTAATCAACCTTTTAATGAACATTAGAATGTTTACGCTTAAAATTGGATTCATTCACATTTTTAATCCTCTAACATTTATTGTAAAAAGTAAAAATATTTGACAAACATATATAATCATTTTGTAGTTAGTTCTGTTAATTCCTGCCATTACAACGGCTAGGCGTTAACTACTATTTAAAATAATATTATTTTATTATTAGAGTGCGACGTAGGATTACCAAGAAACTCGTTGTTGCGTGTTGGGTAAGCCATCGAGCATAGCATCCCCTTTAAAGTAATATTAATACTTTACTCAAAAATATGGATAAATACAAAAATGTCATATTCTTTATTTCCATGGGGTGTTACAATATAAATATTAATTAATACATAACTTTTATCTAAAATGATCATTGAAAATTATAATTTATATATAAATATTATTATTATTTTATGTATATTATTACGGACGATATTGAATAAAGACCACATTTACAATATTTGGCTCACTGATTTCTTTTTGGACATAAGTATTTAATATCAAAAAACAACAACTGTGAACCTAAATAATAATGTAATTTTTATAAAATGGTAATATATAATATAAAATAAATAATAAAATTGAACATTTTTCTTAATCAATTATTATATATCCTATGTTTATTTTTTAGTAATATAAATATTTTACGAGAAGTTTTGGACTCACGATAATGTATTATTTAATAAAAACCTCATTTTAAATGATATAATGATTTATTCATCATAAAATGTCACTTTTGGGTTCATGTTTTTTATTTTTATTTTTTAATAATATGGAAATGAATGTTTTTAAATGTTAAAATTTCTTGTTTATCTCAAATACTTCAAATTTTTATGGGACATATTGATTCAAAAATCTATTTTAAAATGTTTAAATACCATTGGAAAATAGATTCGTTAATTCAATAATAGAAAATGTTTTTATGGGTGAAAATAAAACATTATCATTGAAATGTAGAAATTTAATAATATTATTAGGTGTTACTCTGAAAATTTAAGGGTGATCATGGTCCAACATATACCATGTGTTTATCGCCTATACAGCTCACAGGTGAGCTCGATATATCTTATACGATGTGTTGAGCCCCAATATAGCTCATGAAAATTTAGTGAGCCCAATATAGTTTTTACTATGGTTGATAACTATTATAGATTTCAAATAAACTGGGTACTCTGGAGATGGATGTTGAACTTATAGTTATTCTATTTGCATGGCAGAATGTAAGAATTATACTGAAATTATTTCCCATGACACTTATGTGATTTTTATATTCTTGATATTGAGTTATTATATAATGGATTATAACTGGTTTTCATGACTTCATTGGACAATAGATTATCAATTCATATGTTCCATAGTGATCATTTTTTTCTCATCCAATTTTTTTAAATCTTTTTCACTGGGAATAAGTATTGGTATGGACAATGAATATGTCATGATGAACACATTGAAGATGTTTTATGAAAATATGGAATGTTTTATTTTAAAATGGGTTCCTTTTGTGGAAAAAATGTATAATTTGTATAATTCTTTACCGACAATGTATGTGATTACATTTTATGTGATTTTACTAATTCTATAAAACACTAAACTGAAAAGTTCCTTGAATGTGGATTCTAGTTCAAACACACTTGAAAATGTTAGGATTAAGGTTGATTCTATATAGTTGTTATCGAATGATATTTTATACAAAATTATAGATGTGTATTTCTTATTAAGAGTTAGGGATATCATCACGTGTTTATAATTTTCAGGTTAATAATATGTCCAGTCCCTTAGAATCCCTTTTGAGAGTTTATATTATGAAATTTTATTTTTATTAATGGCATTTCTAGAGACATTTAATTTTGAGGATACTATGGGTTATTACATTAAAGGATACAAAGGAAATGAATTAGATAAAATTTCAGGTTAAAACATGTTATGGTTTTTTATTACTAATTTATCATATTTTGGAAAATCTATAAGAATTATATAGTTTTAGAAAAAGGAAATCCTACAGGATGAGTTATTATCAGCCATTCTCGTTAAGGCCATGAGAATAAAACGTACAATACAAGTCTGACAAGGGTTCACCACCTAAAAAAAGCCTTATATGAATCCTTATTATGTATAAATTTATCAAATTAGTTAAAATATTTTATGGATGAAAAATAAGTTGATTTTTGGAACATATTTTTTATCGAAATGATAACCATGGGATTGGAAACTGTTTTTGGTGTTTAATTGTTTAATGTCATTTCAAAAGGCGTTCACTATTTTGGGAACTCAAAATAATTATGGAAATGAAAATATTTTTGGGTTTTATTAGATTAATAATGTTTGATTTTTATTTTAGAGGAAAATGTGATTTTTTTATTTTTTAGGAAATTTTTAACCTATCATGGTGAATGTGTGATTAGGGAAATTTCGTTTAGGTATGAGACATCAAGAGTATTTTTTTTATTTAATGATAATTAGTAAAAATTATCTTAAAATATTATGTGATAGAATAGATTAGATATTTATTTTTTAATCATATAAAATAATATATTTGGCGATTTATAGGGATAGTTTTTTATTAAATGGAATATGTAGAACTTTGGGTGTTATTGTTAAATTTTGGTGATTTATGTTGATTCTGGTAGATATTATTTATATTTTATTTTAATTTCATTATTTCACTCTGACCATTTTTTGTTAATTTTTAATTATAAGGCAAATAAATAGCTATTTTCTTGAAGATTATGGGATTCTTTTTTTATTTATTGTTGTGAATCAGGTGTGAAACAAATACATATTCAATACCCACCATTTTTGGAAAAATCCTAGTTTTGGGGTAAATTATTCGAATGATGAATCACTATTTTCATATATTAATGTATCCAAATGATCATATTCTAGGTAGTAAAATAATACCTCACATATATAAAAACCATCTTAAGAAAACATTATATGTTGTAATTTTATACCAAGAGACTAATGAACTTTTTAACCCACCACAAATTTTGGTTTTGGGATTATTAACTTTATTATGAACATGATTTATATCACACTTCATTATAACAGGATATTTTGGTTTCTATTCAACGAAAAAGATTCCCAACATGTAACAATGTTATATATTATCTATGGTGACCTTTATACTTCCCTTATTTCATGTACCGTGGAAGTCTTTGTAATCCCTTTTCATAGGTGGAAATCCAACATTTGTATTCTTAAAATTCAGACCATGTATTTTTTATCATGATTTGAAATGGTGAGGTTAAAATTTATTAAAGATTTGGATAAATTTAAATCCCACAATTTAAAAGGAATCACAATGATCGATATCATGCATGATTCGCAACATCGAGCTTAAAAAATTAATATTTTTAGTTAAATTTTTCCATTGTAACATATAGGTTAGAAATGTGGGAATGAACAGTGCTAAATGAATTATGAAACCGTGGATTAAAAAGGTATATATAATGAATTAATTGATGAAAATATAATTATAAGTTAATGTAAAACCCTTATTAATTAAAATTAATTTTTTTCACAAAAAATGATTATAATTTCAAAAATAATGTTTCATAAAAATATAAAATAAATTACATTATTTTGGATAATATTAATTTTATATATAAAAAATTTATATTTTTTCTAATATTTAAAATTTATCTTAATGGCTTATAGAAATTATATAAGAACAAATTTAAAATGTAGTATAAAATGAAATTATTTCTTTAAAAATATTTTTTCAACCATTTGACCGAACACATAATTTAAATCATGTTTTTGAAAAATTTAAAATCATTATTTGAAACAATAAACTTATTATTTTGAATAATGTCTAGCAATTTACGTTCTCTTAAATTTTGATATTTTTATTATATGTTTCATGTTTTGATGAATAGTGAGAAATGCCCAATTTTAATTTAAAACTACTTTATTTATATATATATATAT
The DNA here is from genome assembly GCA_963277665.1 of Viscum album. Classification (NCBI taxonomy): domain Eukaryota; kingdom Viridiplantae; phylum Streptophyta; class Magnoliopsida; order Santalales; family Viscaceae; genus Viscum; species Viscum album. The sequence continues at coordinate 570,875,265 of OY728161.1, read as the reverse complement.
ATAGAAGAATTATATATTTTATAGGTTTGAATGTATAAATAGATCATTTTATATCATTAAATAAAATTTTGGTAATTTTAACACTTTTATCATTATATTTTGATATAAAAACATTTTACTCCAATGGAAATTTTTTCTTTTTAACCCTGCTCTCTCATTCCATCAACATGATTTATTTTAAATTAAATTTCGAATCATAAATTAGTTGAATTTATTAAATATAAACATAAATGCTTGTAATTATTATTATATTTATATTATAATAGGATAATATTTATTATTTTACATTATGAATAGTATCGTTAGTAACTATTTTTATTACTACTTTTAATGGTGAATTAGGTCATTATGGGTAAAAATTATATTATAATTATTATATAATTCCACAAAACATATACTAATTTCATTTGATGAGTGAGTTTTGAACGATAATTATACAGTTTCTTAAATATACCCTTTTAAAGACACTTGGGGAAAGCATGACATTTAAATTACTTTATTAAAAGAAAAGTCAATTTTTCCATAAAGTTTTATTTAACAAGAGGAATACTTTTAATATGCAGCATATAAAGGATGTGTTAAAATATAAATTCTAATCAGAAATTTAAAAGATTTATCTACATCATGGTAATTTATTTATCTATTTTCCTAAAAAAATAATTACCTAAAATGGTGAAATAATGATGATTTAATAATTGTTTAATTAATTGAAGAACCAAATAAATGATACTAAAAATATAAAATTAATATAAATTTAACAATTTTATTCATAAACAAATTTTATGGATTTTTTCTAAATTTTAGTGATATGTTAGAAAAATTGGTTCACATTTTAAATGGTTTCATAATTATTTTAAAAATATCAGAAATGAATATGGTCAAAATTGAAGGTGATGATATTTTAAATTATAAAAAATTTATTAAAACATATAAAATTTCCAAAATTATATAATTTTAAAAAATAGTTTGGATAAGTATTAGAATGTCATAAATGAATCATTATTTTGACTTTTACATGTTATATTAATTATATTAACTCTTAAACTAAAAATTATAAGATATCACTATAAGAATATAAAAGTATAAATAAGGGTTCAACCAAAAAGATAATTATTTAAAAAAAGTTAAAACTTATTTAATTTTTATTATATGAAATTTTTTAGACCCATGAATATCATATAATTTAAAAAACGGAATTTGGATCCATTTTGAGATAAAAATTAATTTATATTAATTTAATATTTTATGAATTCAATGAGTTCACCTCCCCAATCTTATAAAAGGACATTACATATTTTTATTTCATCACACTTTATATTCTATTGGGTTTATAAATTCTCTAATAAAATACATTCCTTGAACCTCTCCCCACATTCTATATCTCGTAGTTAAGGCAGAACATCCACCATAGAGGTGTTATGTTGTTAATCAAAAGAGACTGTCTGAAGAGAAGGTATCATTTTTAATTTAGTGTTTCTATTTTATTTCTTCATTCACATCCTTAAAATATTTTTGGTGCATGATCAGAGAAACAATACACTGTCCAAAACATTAGAATATGTCATTATGTTAATAAAATCACGTAAATACAAATAAACTTTCATCCAATGGGAAAATAATTAATCATTCATGCGTACGTGTGAACTATCACCTCCACAAACGGATATAATTATTTTATCCAGCACTGTCTCTCAAGACTAGTTATAACGATGTAATTAATGTTTATATATAATATTAATGATATATTTATCATTATAAAAGAATAATTTATCTAATATATTAATAATTTTCATTTATAGAGTATTGATAATGTTGTTTGTGCATACGTGTGAACTATCACATACAAGAAGTGATGTGATTCATTTTCAATAACCACAACAAATATATAATATATATCAGAATATTTAAATGATTTATATGAATTTTAGTAAATTATGATAGTTATGTAAAGGAAAAATAATATTTATGTTCTTTACAAAATGATCATTGAAAATTTGAGAAGTTACTCATCCGTACATACAACTTACCATCTCCTTTATTATAAAGTATATGAATTTTTATATCCACATGTATTGAATGGACTAAAAAGTATAATTTTACTAGATTATATATTATTATTTGATTAATATTATTATAGATAGAATGTACTAATTAACTCTTTAATATAAGTCAACTTATCATTGTCATTTTAGACACATGTACCAAATATAATCAGAATTTCCAACGTGAAAGTAAATAATTATGTAATGGTTATAATAAGGTAATAAATGATATTAATGTAATAATAAACATCTATAATTTTCTCATGAAATTATAATGTCAATTTATGTTATTATTCAGGATTATAATTAATGTACAAGATGATTTGGAATCAAGGTAAGGGACTCTTTAACAAAAAGATCATTTTAAATGATTTAATGATTAATTCATAAAAACCTATCTCTATCAGTTCAATGTTTTCAAGATAATTTTTATTTTATTATATTTTCACATGAATTTTTTAAAATATAAAATTTTAAAATATCTCTCCAATTAATCAATTTTATTATGGGACCCTATGAATCAAAGATCTCATTTAGAGATTGATTAAATTATTTTGACAAATGGATTGGTTATTTCAATAACATGATAAATTTTCTTATTATCGAAAAATGATTTTTTATGACTGAAAAAATGAAAATTTAAATATATTATGTGTTGGTTCATGGATATTTAATGTATGGTCCAGATATTTCTTATATGAAGGGTAGATCCCCATTATTTCTCAAAGGTGAGCCAGATATCGCTTATACGATCGGTTAAGCCCCATTATAGTTCCTAACTAATTGATGATCCAAATAAATATTATAAAAAGTGTTATCACAATTATAGATCTCCAATTCATTAGATACTCCTTGGATTATGTTGAACGTAGGGTTCTTCTATTTGTTAGGGTGAATGTAATAGTGACATGGTAATGATTTTTGAATCCACCAATGTGATTTTTCTATGATTTATAATAATGTTTTATGAAATTTATTTTAATCTTATTTCATATTTTCACCTGACTAATGATTTTATTTCATTATGTCCCTTATTTGTCCTTCTTTTCTCATCCTTATTTTTTTAAATTCTTTTTACATGGCTTAAATATTGGAAAGGAAATATAATATGTAACTACTAAAGTATGGAAGAAATTTTATGGAAAGAAATAATGATTTATTTTAAAATAGATTCTATTGTAGTAAAAATTGAAACATATAATATTTTTCCAGTTGTAATATATGGATTTACATTGTAATATTTTTTCCTAATTCACAAAAACTCTATAGTAAAACAATCCTAAAATTTGAAATCTAGTTCAAAAACACAAGAAGATTAGATGATTATGGTCAGTTCCTTACACTCTATGCTAGTCACGAAGCCAAAAAATAAAGGAGGTGGCCCATGGGGCTCAGACATAACTTAACTGTTGGACTAATAGATGTACCAAGGGTAATGGACAAAGATAAATTGTTATAAAAACACTTTGATAAGAAATATGAGCGATCATAGGGATATACACTTGTGAGGATGCATGGGTTAGTAGGGAGAAAATCTCAATGGGACATAGTATGGGACATAAATAAGGGATATTAGATTTGACACATGGTTTTAAGGCCATCTATGATCTAATGTTTGGAAATTATGTTTATTGAATATCCTAACCAATGTTATGTTTCTTGGATGGAAAATAAATTAGGCAAAGATCATGTATAATTATTTCTATGAATATGATTTAATTAGGTAGATAATGGGAGAAATACTATTTACACATTAAAATATTAACATAGAAGATAATTAAGTATAAATTCGGCATTATGTTAAATCATAATTAATTTATCTTGTTAATTTTATATTTAATGTTATGATAATAAATAAAAACATGATCATTTATAGGTACAAAAATATAACGATTTTCCTTTCAGGATGACACATAACATGATAGCCTTGATTCCTCAATGGACCACTGTAAAATAATTGTTAGGGATGATTATTAGTAGGGAAATATGCTTCACAAGATTCATCATTTGGAGATGAAATATTATTAGGGATATATTTTTTATTATGATATATAATATTGGATATAGAATACTGAGATAATTTTTTGGATGATTTGAGATAGGAGAGAGCACTCGATTCAGTATATTGTTAGTATGTAAAGGGGAGTGGAACACTGATGGTATTGATAATTCATCGGAGATCACATTGATCGATAAGTGTCACGAGAAATGTTTCATGACTAATTCAATCATGAAAATTTTTATTCAAACATAATTATTGCATTCCATTAAGAGATTACTTCTCTCATTTGAGGAAGTTTTAGAATTTTTATGTTTGGTTTCAACACCAAGGACCTACTCTTTCTTAAATTTTTTCTTTTACCCAATTATTATGTGAAATAATGTTATTTCTGGAGATTTTTCCCTATCGAGATCTAGTTCTCGGTCACCCATTTCATATTTCTAATGATTTTCATGGTACATGTGAGGATAGTGTCTATTGAGAAGATATTAGCTAAAATGGATACTATATAAAGGGATTCATTAATTTTCTTAATGGATCAAAACATCATCTAGATGTTATTATATTCTATATCATTTATATATTCAATTTCTAGGTAGGCAACCATATCTGTATCTATTCATTTAATTTCACTAGATCTTGATGTAATGAAAATTCCACTATGTCATAGAATGGTTTTTTTATTTTATATAAAGATCATGGAAATTTAAAACTAGAGTGTATGAAATTTCTAATTAGAAAATACGAAATCGATGGTTGACTACAGGTTTATCCATTTTAGTAGTATCATTTGAGACATCAGCCGTATATCCTTGGGAAAGAGTGGGAAGAGGAAAACCTCATGGTCCCCTTCATCCTTAGGGAATATGTGATGTTTTTTCCTATGGATGTAGTGAACATCATGGAATGAGTGGTCATTTAATATAGAACAATCAAATATATTCCATAAATAACCACATCCTAGAGATATAGACTTTGTTCTAGATATTATCTATTTATATTCTTCAATATTTTAAACCTTTCTGATTCAAGGAAAATGTAGTCCTTCATTTCACCACAATATTCTATTCTGTAAAACATTAAGGGTAGATGCTTCCAGTGACTAGAGTTTTTAATACACTAGTTAAAAATTATATTATCTTGTATTATGTTTGCAGAGATTGTAAAATAATTTTATGGAAACAACATTCTTCAATATATTTTTTAGGTTTACTAATACGACCTAATGATGATATCCCTGACATGTACTATATCTATTCATTGTAGATTTATATTAATTATTTGACGAGGACTGCTTTATGCTACTAAAAAAGAGCATAAAATTGTTTGGATATGTTATATGAGAATATGGAGATTCTTATAGGGTGGTGTTGATGGTTTTGAGGCTCTATGCAGTCCCAGTGATGATCACCTCCAATCATGACCATCATTTTACATATAGTTTATGGATAAAACTCTATCATTATTTCTGATGTTAGATTTCTTTATCAACACTTTTCATCCAAAAATGGATACCAAGGCAATAAAGAATATAAAAACATTGTAATTCATGTTGCGTATATGTATTTTTTATTTTAGTAGTCTATGGGTTAAAAAGGTACCATTGGTCATGTTTTCTTATAATGGTTTCTACAATAATGAAATTGGTATGTCCCCATTTAATGCAATATCTGGTCAAATATTCCATTATACATTTCGTTGGAAAATGTTTAGAGAACCATCGATTCTTTGATTGGGTATTTTACATCAAATAATAGAGAAAACAAAATAGTTTTTTAAGAAATGTAAGGGGTTATCATTATTTTCAGAATCATTATGATAAAAATAGGATGATTCATATAAAGGTTTAAATTATTTAACTTTTATTTTTTATGTTACATTTTTATTAGGTATTGATATGGGTCAAAAGTGTATATAATTTTTATCCTTATTTTTTATAACATTCAATTTATTGGAGTGATTTAGGGTAGTATTGTATCAGTTTTCACTACCAAAATTTGAACTTGATCCATTTCATATTACTTGTTTCATAAACATTTCAATTCTTTATTTATTATTCCTATGTCATTTATTAGGCTGAGTTGGATGTTTGTTACAATACAAAATTTGAAGATTTATTTGTTAAAATTCAAGACCATCACTTGAATGGGAATTTTTTTTGTATTATTCTAATTTCTCATATATTATGGGGAACACTATAATTTAGAGGAGTACACTTGAGAATGTGATTTATAAATTTGTTCCAAATATTCCTGGTTTTTTGGTCATTGATTTTTTTGTGATGATATTTATTACATGGCATTACAGGAAATGAGTATTAATGATGTTGTATAATTTTCTGTTGTTAATATGATGAGTGGTTTGTGATATTACTATAGTGAGATATTTGTTTTATAGAAATCTAACAGGATGCATTATCATCCGTTTTCTATTATTCTTCCTAATTTTGTTTGTTGATTCTCAGGGATAAGAATATTTGGGGAGGTATATTATATATGGGCTCCAATTTTATAAAATCCACAACTTATCATTTCTTAGATGTCGATAGAGTCCTTAAATATATTATATTAAATCAAATGTGTTAGGATTGTTTATATTGATTTTAGTAATTCTATTATTTTTTGCGTTAATTTGATCTTCAAAATTTTCTTAACATCTATATATTCAACATGATCATAAAATTTTAATTCATCGGTGAAAAAACTCATGTATCGGTAATAAAATCTCATTCATGGTTTGAAATATTACATATCTATTAAAAATATTATATATCCAGTAAAATTTTGTTTTCACTGCATTTATTTAGTATTTATTTATTTAAACATACTATAAATAATATAAATATATATGTCTATACATAGGGTATGTATGTATTATGTTACATTATAAATTTATATATCTCTATGTATTTTAAATCATTTAAAAAAATTTAACTGGAAAAAAATAATACAAAATAAAATAAAATAATAATATATATTAAGATAATATATATCAATGTGTATATATATATTTTTGTGATAAATAATTAATAAATAAAATTTGATGATAAAAATGATTGAAAAATATGTATAAATTTAAATTATTAAAAATTTGACAGAAAAATATTTTGTGAACTAAAATTTTAAAATAAATAAAAAATGAAATATAATAAAACTATTGAAGAAATAATGTGTAAAGATGTGTAATGTGAAATAATTAAATGTAAAAAAAGAGATAGAAACATGTGTTTTTGAAATAAACTATAAATATTATTTCATAAAAAATAGGGTTTAATTGTGAATCCAATAAGAATTTTGAAATCAGAGACATGCGATCAATCATTGGTGAAATGTGTCGAAATGGTCCTATGTACCCAATATTCATACAGTGATGATAAACAATGATCATGATACAAAAATGTCTATCAAAATGTAGGATAATTATATAGGGATAAAAATTCTAATTATACTGACATATTTATACAAATATATATGGAACATGAAATTTGATTTAATGGTTCTAATGAATCCAAACAAACTCTAATTTTGTTTTTGGAAATAAAATAGTGTTAGAACATGCTCATCATAATGGTATGGATCATTAATTTTTAGTTATAATTATTTATATCTCTTGTTAAATGTGACCTAGTAACTAAGGAAGGTACCGAGAGAGTCTCTATCTATTATAGAGACCAAAGTATTGAAAAATGTTGAGACAAACTAAGACAAAAAATTAGTGCATGGAAAGGGGTAACAGTGAAAATGAAATATGTGGGCACATAGTGCACAGAAAGAAGCCACATTGTTTTTAATCAACCCTATAATCTATGATTCTTGACATTGTGGGTGTTGTAGATATCTAGATAGAGTATTTTCACTTGGCATTTTCATGGTTAGTAAAAATGTACACCTAGCACCTTACAAATGGTTATTGAGTAGTAGTTATTACGTGGTTGGCACTTGGTTTTCCCAACCATTTGAGAAAACATTGGGACAACAGGTTTTATGGGTGATTTAATTAATTTACCCAAACAATGTTCTAAAATTACACCTCTTTTATTATTTAATAGTGGATTAGAGAACCTTATTTCTTCTTTTTTAGAGCTCTCCAAACAATTTTATAGCACTCATTCTAAAGGAAACCATGGGAAAACAAAATTATTATGAACCTCGTAGGAGAAATAAAAGAGAAGAGACTAATTGAACCAACATTATTAGAGATTAGAAACTGCCCATTCAGAAATGTACAATGATGAGTAATGAACAATTATTATTCATTTTCAGTAGTGGAAAAATACTCATTTGATTAAGCTGAAAAGGGTAAATCATGGATTAAGGATATTAATTAAGAAATATATCATATCGTAAAAAAACAACATGGGATTTATATGAGGTAACATTTAACCACAATGTTATTGGTATGGAGTACATTTTAAAAAATAAATATGATGATAAGTTAAATATGGTCTGGAAAAATGCATTATAGGTGTGTAAAGGTTATTATCGGATTAAAGGTGTGCATTTCGAGGAGACAGCTGATCCGGTGTCCATATTGGATTCAATTATTCTGACCATGTAAATTAAAATAGGATACAAATTCGATAAAATGGATGTGAAGATAGAATTCTAAAATGGTGTGCCTAATGAAGAAGTCTATATTGCAGTAATAATGGTTTTTCTATATGGTAATGATGAAATGACGGTTTGCAAAATAAATATTCCTATCTATGTTTTGAAGCTGGAACCACATGCATGGTACCCATGGATGGAATCCTATATATGGATTATCACATATAAAAGTGGGGGTAGTGGATTAGAATCTCCATGTGAAGAATTTTTAGAAGGAAAAATTTAGGGTATAGGTGTACATTGATGATATTATCTTTAGTGGAAGATGGGAAGGATTAGTAGATGAATTTTCCAATCACATGAAATTATAATTTGATATTTATATGATTGGTGATCTAACATAATTATTGCAGATACAAGTTATTCAAAATAAGTATTACACATTCATTTATTATGAAAAATGTGCAAGATATCTATTGAATAAATTTTATATGGATGACTCCAAAAACAACGTTCATGCCAAATGCAGTTGGAAAATAACTGGGTTAGAATGAAGATAGGACATATATTGATTCCTAAATGTAATGGAGAATCATCAGAAGCTTATTGTACCTGATAGTGACAAGAACAAATATTGTCTTTTAAATAGTCTTAACAACCCACATTTAGTGTAATTTGAAGGAACAACATATCGAGCTAGAGAAAAAAATTAGGCAGTACATTCAATGTACTCAAAATTATGTATTATACTATACTCTAGTATGTGATAGTGAAAAATTATCATTTTAAAATGATAATTGGGATACAAGTGTTTTTGTTAGAAAGTAGACAAGTTGTTCCACATTTTTTATTGGAAGGAAATGTGTGGGATATTAGAGAAAACAAAGTGGAATTTACCTCACTCAGAACTAATAAAGATGAATATATCTCTGCTATAAATGCATATAATCATTTATTGTCGATGATGTAACAATTGAATGATTTTGGTGATGATGTAAAATATCCAATTATGATTCACTATGATAACATGAGGGCAATTAGTCTTATGAATAATGTTGTTCATCAATCTCTTATGAGACACATTAAAATCATATTTCACTATATGAAGGATAAATTTCAATAATGAATGGATTAAATGGAATATATAGGAACTAATGATAAACGTTGATTATATTTTGACCATGCCAAGGGCAGCAGTTGTGTTTGAGAAACATCAGGTGGAGTTTGTTGTTCAACAACCTCACATTTCATGGCGAGGTCTTGAATATCACATCTCCCTAGTTGTGTTAACTTTTTTACTCTATTTGTTGAGGATATACATGTTTATGTAGGACATACAATATTGGGAGAGTATTATTTGATATATACTAGTACAAATGTGATTATTTTGGATTATATCCAATGAGGGAGAATGGTGAAATCTAATTTTTTTGGTTAAATATAGGATGAAGAAGAATAGAGGAATTTAAATATGACACCATGGTAGAGAATTATGAATTAAAATTGGGAAAAAACATTGGATTCATTGAGAATGGGAAAATAATTCAGTGATTAGTATCAAGAATACCCAATTCATGCATACCTTGTTGTTTTATACACTGAGGATTAATCCTGAAATCATAGAAAGATGGATGAGTTCTTTCTTGTGTATTTGTATTTGGATTTTATTTCAGATTATTGTTTTGTTGATTTTAACAGCCGAAGAGATCAGTCACCATGTAGGGATAATGGAAGTATGAAAACCATGTAGGGAAAGTTGTTCTTGGATATGTGTGTTATACGGTGTATGTGATTCCACAATGAATATGTGGTAAATCTCAGTTTCATAGACTTTTCAGATCTATATTCCTATATAAGGTAAACTAAACCATTCAGTTGAAGATACTAATAAGATTAAAAAATCTAGGAGGAGTTATGTGATGTTTACAAAGTACTGAGGGAATATGGATCATCAATGGAGATTAATATTACAAATTCAAAGGACTCTGGTGATGTGTGATGTTATTTTTTGGAAGATATACCTACACAAGAGTCATTGAACATAGAAGAAGAACTCGGTTCACAATGATCTATTAGTACATAGTGGGATCCGAGTGGTGGGCGGAGCATGGGAGGTTCATTGAACGTTGCTTTCAAAAAAAGGATTCTAGATTTAGTATGTGATGGCAGCTTGCTGAGGTGGTCTAGAGAGTGAATATGTAGATCTGGTATATAGAGCACACATAGTACACGATGAAAAAAAATACATGTAATATAAAGGTTATTTCACGTAGGAGTAGTTTTCTAACCATCAATGTGAGGAATAGTGAACTTCATCTATGGTTAAAACAAAACATCAATATAGAATCCATATATAGTTAAGGATACATCATTTAATTCCAACTCATTGGAGTGACATTCATGTTTGTAAACTGAGATCATATTCTTCACAATGTACTAAGCTAAGTTGAGCCAACAAAAGTGATATGAGGGACACATTTTTCTATCCTTAAAACCTTGTAATGGTAGTACGACTAGCACAGAGTGACGACGCTAAAAATTTGTACTCCACAACTTATTAAGATTAGTGTTTTTATGGCCAAAACATTGTTGTCATATGATACTCGGAAGTATATCTTAGTTGTGAATCAAATAAAAATGTTGTGTATTTGCCTTACATGTGATTGTTTTTTCCTACACTTTTTATTTATACAATTTTAACAGGTTCCTACCAAAAAGGGGACAAGATTAATCATATTAAAAGAAAAATATTGCACCCTCATTCACCCCTCCCCTATCAGAGTGTTCTGAGGTCCTTCATAAAATGCACCATAAAAAAAGAATCCATATCCTATCAAAAAAAATATAACACCACTTTAATGACCATGTTCCATAAATGTAATTACATTTTCCAAGTCAATTTCACTTCCCAAATCCATTACCAATTCTACCTTTGAAACACACATCACATTTAAAAAGTTCCAAATGGGCCATTATGTCATTCAATTTTCAAATTCTTCTTCATGCTTCCAAAAAAGAAATGTTTTAGAGAACATATTTAAACAAATAATTTACATTCCAAAATATTCCCTTAAAAATATAAGAACCTCTTAAAATCTATTCAATAAAGATTGGGATACATTTCATTGGGAATCCACTTGTAAACAGTCTCTAACAACTTATATACAAAATGGGAAACCAATTCCATGAGGAATAATTAATTTTTCTAAACATTTAATTATGTATATTAATATTTACCAATACTACATAGATATAAAAACACACTATTAATATAGAAAGAAATTAGGAACCTCATATTAAAGGTGTGGGTATAGGAAACCATCCTCAACAAGGGAGTGGAACAAGCCAATACACATTAGTATGTGACATGTTAGACAATGTTGACATGGAACCATCCATCACTCACACACATATACACCTTTTGTATAAATATATTCGCTAGTTCAAGGAACATATTCCCCTCTCTACGATGGAAAAACCCAAGGGATATATATATATATATCTATATAAAACCACAATTATGTTTGTGTGTGTGACACTAAGTATCCAATAAATCTATAATTAATTATTCTAGAGCTAGCCAAAAATAACTAATTACCCCAAAATTATGGTTCCAAACAATGAACTAGAAGAAAATGCATACTATGAGTTGTGTCAATGAGATTAAATGGGACAATATGATTTTCCATTAGTGTCAGATGTTGGAAAACTATCTAAGACAACCTGAGGAGCCCATTACATACCCTAGAAATAGGAGGAGCATCAAAATTCACAAAATATGAAACCCTAGTGCTCAACCAAACTGAATAGGGTGACAAGGATAAGAAATAATCATCCAAATAAAGAAGAGAGAGGGAGTGAGGGGATTACTTAAGGGGTTTGACACTAAAATCATAGAGAAATATGGTGGAAATCGATTGATAGAATGGGGGTCATGATGGGGAGGCATTCACATGAGAAGGGAGAAGAGTGGAGGCATTTACAGTGCTACATGAGAGGTGGAGAGTAAGAAAAGAGGTGAAATAGAAAAAAATAAATTGAAATGAAAAATAAATTTTTTTGGTTTTTTAAATTATGGGTGACCAGAATGGTTTGATTATGGTTTACCAAACCATGAGCTAACCATGCACTGGATACTGCCTAGGCATGGAACCATCAAACAATTACCTATAAGAAAACACATGGTTGAGAAAACCATTCTCAAACCTCACAATGTGGAACTAATCATATACAAACCCAAACCACATGATCGGTAAAATGTTCAATAAAATATGTATAATCCATCCACCATAATAGAGACTCAAATAGGAATATTCATAAACACCTCATGGTTACTCATAACCATGCATTCTAACCATGCAATAGTTAAAAGTAAAAAAAAAAAATAGAATCTGACCTTCTACATAATGAAACTCGAAATAATGACTACAAATAAAAAAATAATTTAAATAATACAAATAATACATACTTGAGGATGGGGTGTCACATGAAATGAGAGTACATGAAATTCTGTAGGGATGATGCCTTGAACAAGATACACAGTGTGAGTGGATTAAGAACTGCTTACATCTTATGCATCATGTAATGATAAAATGTCATGTTTTACCCAAAATAAAAAAGGGTTTTTTGGAGTATCTAAAACATGGGGATTACATGATGTTTCATGGGATTCAACAGATACTAAATGCCATGGTGTTGGATTTTAGGGTTCCACTCCACTGAAATTTATTCCATTTTTTCATGGATCCATTGGATATCGAACTCGAGTAATTAATCAATTATTTTGGGAGTTTTCTTTTAGTTGATTCCCATTAATTTTATGAATAATCACCATTGCTATTGGTTTTCATCTCTCCAGATGAGTGATCCATTATGATTATTAAATTCATGGATCAAGGTAATGTTATTGCATTGTGTTATATGATATATTGATAAATGATTATGTTTATACTTGATCCTCTTGATATCCATTGTGTGATCTCATTATTAGGTCCACACCATTAGTGGGTGTAGTGTAGTGGATGTTTTCTTCATGATGTGGGTGTTTATTTCTCTCATGGTTGATCATTTTCACAAATTGAATAAATTTAAAGTTGTATGGATTGGTAGTAGGACCCCATTATTCATTTATGAATCCATTCATGTTGTGGGTTCATTTACAGGTATCTGTATAATGATTCTTAGGGTAAGTGGTTCCATATCTATCCTTTTTTTATGATCTAAAATCATCATATTTCATATAAAATTGTATTACTAAAAATGTCTTGATCGACTAATTTGTTTAATTTTTTTAGGTCTACATTCTTATAAATTATTTTTTCCCCATTTTTTATGTATGAAATTGTGAAATGTTTTTTTAAAATTGTTTTCAAAGATTGGTTTGATTGAATTTCATGATTATTTTTTGGAAAATAAAACACATGGGATACCAAGGGTAATTAGTTAGAAGTTTATTTAATAGTTATCATCCCATATATGGCGATTTTATATTATGGATTTATTCTATTCCATAGGACTATTGTTCTAGGTACATTATAGAATTGTTGTAATGTACACTTACTTGGGTGTTCTTATTCTATCAAGAATCAGTTCATATGTCCAATGGCGTGATGCATACAAAATTTTCGATATTAGGAATGAGTTTCCTAGCTATCTCGACCATGTGTGATCAATGGAATGATGTGACTTGAGGTTCTAGATTTGGTTTGTAGTGTTTTTATATACATCAATGGATTAAATATTATATGTGATAAATGATTTTTTAACATTATATTTCGGGTGGGAATTATGGTTTTTAAATGATTCGAAACAAGTTTACCAGAATAATTTGGAAATATGAATAATAGGGAAATTAAACTATTTTTCAATTATTTTCTATATAAACTATAAACTCTTATCATTCATTTTTTCATTAATTTTGAACATTCATGGATGATTTTTCAAGTACATGATTGTGAAATCCTTAGTGAGACCCTACTTAGCCTATTAGAACACACCATGCATACCTCCTCACCAGTGCCTAGACCTGATTATATCTTTTGATGGAGGGAAACTGAAGGTACCATAAAGAGGTAGAAATTTTATCTATCTTCTAAGAAGGGTATATTGTGGAATACTTCTCAGACAATCACATGGAGTAGTTTTTTTATTTTTTGATAGTCTTTTGTGGTTAGACTTATACTTGGAATTTTTTCATCACCAAAGTTTCTTATTTACTCTATTTGGTTCTAGTTATAGAGTATAATTATCCTTATATTATTGTTTCATATATATATATATATATATTCTATTTTTATGCTTTAGGTTGGGATAAATAATTCCATCTTTTCATTACTTGATGATAGGGTGTTAATCTCCCACCCATGGGATTTGGAATGTCCTTTATGTTTTTTTTGAAAACATAGTTCGGGTAACCATTTGGGAGTATTTGGGTCAGTTTCATCACAATAACCCTTTCTAACAATAATATTACACATAATTAAAACAAATAATTAAATTTATATTGGTTATCCAAAAAATAAAATTTGAAGGGAGTCTTTATAAATTTCACATTCATTAATTAATGATAATCCATTAATACTCTTAATTTTTTATACCTTATAAGGGATACACTCAACTAGTTATAAGGGTTGTTACTTTTATCCATGATGAAAATCTTTTATGTTGTTTTAATTTATTTATACTATCATTCATGTACCCCTTTAACTTTTCTCCTTTAATTCTATTAATGATAATATAAAAAACTATTTCGAAAGGGAATTCATATGGAATTCCTTGACTATGAATGAAAATTAAAAGGATGATAGTTATATATGATCAAATATATTCCATTCATTATATATTGAATACATTTAGAGACCATCAATCTATATTCCTTTTTGACATTCTTATTTAAAATATCTCGGGGTAAGGTGGATATTTTATTAATTTTAACTTTTCACTTTTTTGGAATAGGATGATAAACATTTATTAACAAAAATCATTTATCTAATAGAACATTAAAATTGTATTCTATATTTTTAATAATCTCATATTATTCTGGTATAATAATCATATAATCTATTGAATAATTTATATCATGCTTAGACCTTCTATATAAATCATTCAAAACTATGGGTTCATCCTTCTTGGACCAACTATCCTAAAATTTTACTTCTTTATTATGTGGGAGAAGTTGTTTTCCATTAGTAAACTCACATTAAATTTTTTATTCTTCCTCACACATTCTAACTGTAGCTAAATTTTTTAACTATATTTTTATGAAATTCATCATTACATACTTATCTTTTTCTATATTCTTCACATGGTTTCATCACTAATTTTTTCCCTATATGAGAAAAGTATTTCATATCATCATATGAAATTAACATAGAAAAACAATTCTCTTATCTATCTAATTAATTGAATCATTTAGTGAAATCATATTATTTATATTAATTATGATTTTAATATACTACTTAAAATATTCGTAGTTATTCCCTTTTATTTTTTAGTATAAGCCTCGCTGCCCTGGTTAACATCCTTTTTATTTTCCTCGTTCTATTTAACATTCTATTAGTTTTTTATTCTTTTATCTACTAATAAAGATAGAATCAAGTTTCTTTATATTTATTTTATTCTTATACATTATTTTATTTTCATTATCACAATAACTATTCTAGGTTGTTTTGTTCCATAAATCATAACCATTGTGACTATTTTTAATTTAATAATAAATGAAATTTTTTGAGTATTAAAATAATTTTTTTGGTATATAAACTATTCTTCTTTAATGTTTTCTTCATGTACACAATAGGTCTTATAAAATTTACACAGATACTCCCTGTTAACATCGGAATGATATACTCTATATATAATTAAATGTAATACAAGAAATAGTATCTATATGTCAAAAATTACAACTGCCCCAACAATAGTGTAAAGAAGTTATTTTCATTAATATAGATATAGTCTTGACAGATTGATTGCCTTGATATTTTTTATTAAGAATAAAAATATTTTAGTCACTTATTTAGGATATTTTTTTCTTCAATATCATAGAATTAAATATTTTTTATATTTAATAATATTAATTTTTATAAATATTTTCCATGAATTTCCTTCGAAATATTTGTATAAAAGTGATAAACCAATAGTACATGAACTATTTTCTTGATTATATGTTAACTTTATCTAAAAAACTTATGTTTATTTTTATCCTGATGTTATAACTTTTTTTACTCTCATTATCAATTGTGATTAAATAATTATTTTCTAATGTTTTATTAAATAAAATCATGTTCTTATTTCTTTTAGATGTATTAATTTTTATTGATTCCATATTTTTCAATTTCATGTCATGTAAATGTAACATTGTATTGACAGAACTACTTTTATCCTCAATTGACTTCAAAAATATTTCACAATATTATCATATTTTATATTTTGTCCTCATAATGTATTATTTATTCTTTTAAATAAATTTAAATATTTTCTTATTTTATTATCACTGACCATTAATTTTGAATCCATTATATAGAGAGTAGTATATAATATTCTTATATAGCATATATATCTTATCTAAAACCCTCTTGATACAAAATTTCTCTTAAACACGTATTTATAACTATTCTTATATAAAAAATGGTAATTTCAATGAGATAATCATTCTTTTTTTTTGGATTTTATATCTTATGTGATATTTATGAATTTTTTTAAATTTATTTTCTAATTCATTTTCCATTTTTTTAAACTCTTACAAATGTTTTTCATTATCATTATGATGTCTTTTGATAAAACCCTATGTATAATTGAAAACACCAAAGGCATGTTTCATTAAATATAAATTTTCTAAATATATATGTCTTCAACTATTTTTAAATGATTATATACCTCATACTCTCAAGAGTTCAATATGGATTAATCAAAAGGATCACAATCAACATATTTAGGAGATCCCAACCTTTTATTTCTATAACATCCAAATTTTGGTAGATCCATCTCATCTTTTAGATTTTTTCTCAAGTTAATTACCCCTATAATTAACCTTTTATTGATCATATTGGTCAAACATATCATATAAACATAAATCATAATAGATATTGAGTCTTACAAATATGTCACTTACGAATTTAACTCTAATTGTCACTTTATATAGAACATTTAAAAATAACTATGTAATATTTATATACAATCATCAGATACCTATAATCATTGATACCACTGCATTTTCCCAACATATTTTAGAGAGATAATGGGGGGTTTAATCTATGTTTACCAATTTTATCGACTCTTACATTCTATATAATCCCAATAAATTATTAAATATTTAATTCGATTAATACATGTGGATCTAGTAAGAGTCATTAAACCCACTACAAAAAATTTATTGTACACAATAAAATATGAAAAATAGAACACAGTGGTTTTTAGATTTTTTATATCCATCCTAAAAACATAATCCTATCAATGTTTAACTACTGTTGAGATGAATATTTATAATCACAAAAGTGTTTCAGTTATTACATGTATCTAAAAATTGATACACAAGGGTTTTTCAGATATCATCCACTTTCCATATGGGAATGTATTATCCACTTCACGTTCTGTAAAATACAAATAATGTGTAGATTTTTAGATACTCCAATCCATATACATCACTGATCCCAATTGTTATTGTTTTTTGACATCAGAGTCCCATGTTCATCATGATTCCCCCATAAAATAGAAATTGGATGTTAAAAAAAAGTGATTTTCAAAAACATTGTATTCAAGATAGACTGATTCTATACATTAATATCACTATAAAATTTAATCATACTTTTCATAATTCTATTGGATAATCTATATAAAAAATTTATTAGAAACAAAAATAGATCAATTTCTTAGTAACCTACTATAATATTTCAAAATAATGGGATTTTTTTCCCATCTTTTAATTAAATTTAATAGTTACACATGAATAATTTGTAATCTTCCTTCATTAATTCATTAAATATATCTTTGGTAGAAGCAGTATAGATATTTAAACTTTCAAAAATATAGATGACTGTTATTATTAGAATATAAGTATCAGCTTCATTTATTCTTAACACAATTTATATAACAACTACAGAATTTTAAATTCACATAATATAATTATTAATGTTATTTTTAAATTTTAAATTTTCAAAATATTGGATATTATGTTTATGGAAATTTTATAATTCAAATTGATTTATATTTTAGGATTGAATATTTTTCAAAACACTGATCTAATTATTCATTTATATACTTGATATGTCTTAAATCCATCAACAAATGATTAAAAAATATCCTTATCTTATTCGCTAAAATATTTGTTGCCTTTGAAAGTTTTTATTTATGCACATTTGTATACATGAACATCCTTGTGAAGTGGAAATATTCATGGTGGTGTTGAAATCCCAAACATCATCAGGTATCATGATGCATTTGAATGATCCTAATGTTTAAAATATAAAATATCTAATCACCTATTTTCTATATTAATCTCCCCCAATTTCCCATATATTTTAGAAATATCACTATTATGAATATTTTGTAATGTGAATGATCATTTCAAATTACATCATATGTCATATTAAACCTCACATTTCACATGGAATCATTCCTTCCTCAGTGAACTTCATCTAGTTATCTTCTTCATTATAAGGTATAATTTAACCAATTTTTTATTTTCAATCATATATTGATATAGATGAACCTATATTCATATTAGTATCACAATAAAGAAGAAACTAAACCTTATAATGAACATTACGATTAATTAACATGCATCTGGATATTTAATTAAATTTATAATATCTATAGGGAACCCAATGTTGAGGCAAAATTAAGTATACATCGGTTTAGATAAAACATAATTTCTTCACTAAAGGCTCCTCAATTTCCCCTGTCATCATTTCCTTCACATGTTCAACATAAAAAAATATATTAAATAAATCATTTACAGATTCTTGGTGAAACTTTTTCACACACATAGGGTGGATGTATATTCCTTAATTATAGACTACATTTTTCTTGTGAGTGTCTATGAAAATCCCATTAAATCAATATATTGTCTCTATGAAGTTCATTCCCTTTGAGGAATCACTCAAGGATACTAATAATTATCCATTAATTTTAAATAATAGAATATATGTTGTTTCTCATACTCATTGTTCATTCCTAATTTGAAATAGAAAACATATACTTTACTCAAATAAGCATGGATTCACTTCAACCCGATATCCAGACCTCTAAATAACATCAAATATTTTTGAATATTTATATAAAAAACATTTATTGTTGATTATAATATCCATGAGCACTAAAAACACAAGAAGGATTCATCACATTTTTATTAAACTTATCTTCCTCAGATTGGATCGTCAATATATCAATGATCAAAAATTATTCAAAATCCATATAAAACTATTTTAAATAGTATTAATTTAATTAAAAATTTGTATTTCAAATGAAGGATGGATCAATAATAATCACATATATGGACTAAATCCATGAACATATCCATTCAAGGTGATTAGATTAAAAACAAAACATCCCCATCCATCATGATTTAAATTGGTATACACATACTCAATCAGTGGTCTATTAATTATTTACCAAAATTAACTTCACCATAAATTTAATTACTTATATATACATTATAAAAAATTAAAATAACCACTAATCTTCGACGTTCACTTCGGATATTTGAAAAACACTATTAAAAATTATTTCTTCAGACTATATTGGAAACTAAATACATAAATAATATCCTATCTCAAATGAAACCCCTATACAGAATAGAAAAATCAAATCATTATAGAGAAATTTTTTGACACTATCTTAATCATATAACCCTTATTATTAGTAACACTCATTCTAAACCAGACTATTTGAATTAGATAGTTATTTTTTTCATTACAGAAACCATTATGAACATATGTTTATTATCCAATAATGAATATTTGAGAGCTAAACACATATTCCCTTTCTCGTGCTTCAAATTTTATATTCACATTGGTTAACCAAAAACTATTTATAAGTTTGAATACATTTTTTATTTCATTTTTTTTATTAGTTTTAACTAACCCTCAATTTTATCATGGAAGACTAAATTTTTTTTCCTATATTTAATATATATTTGATGTTTCCTTATCATATGTGATAGAATTTACAATATTGTACTTATTAATTAAAAT
This sequence comes from Viscum album, assembly GCA_963277665.1. Lineage (NCBI taxonomy): Eukaryota > Viridiplantae > Streptophyta > Magnoliopsida > Santalales > Viscaceae > Viscum > Viscum album. Next base: position 570,854,489 of record OY728161.1, on the reverse strand, counting down.
TTAACACATTTTATGTTGATTTCATTGAATTTTTTCTTATTTTAGAAAGACATTAGAAAAATACATAATGAATTTTTTCACAATAACTTCCTTGAAAATATCTTTTTCACTATATTCAATAAATTATGGATCACTCATACAATGTCCAATGTTATGATACCATCATCTATCAACTCCAAAACATAGATATATATGAGACCAAGGAATAACAATTTCATATTTTGTGTATTCCTATATTTCACAACCATTATTTCAGGAATATCAGAATGTATTATAACAAGATAAAAAGATATAGGTTACAATGGTAGATATACTAAATGGGATATAATAAACACTAATAGTTTTCTAGAATATGAAAAAACCAAAAACTCATATGCCAGTGCGATTTATATTATACAATATTGTTCCATGGATCTTGAAGGGACCAATATACCTAAAATTTTAAAAACACAACTAATCATACAAGTGTTATCATTAATATTAGTAATGTGTATTACATTAAATGACTAAATAATACCTTTAGTTATATTCTATAACATATATAGTAATCCACTCTACCATAAATATAGTTATGTACAATTTATTATACATCCCACTACACATAACAAGGATAAATTTTATATTTTATAAAATTCCTAAAAGTATATGAAAATTTTAATCTTGTTCTTATTATATCATACATGGGATACCTAAAAACTATTTCATATTCTAGTGGAGAATCAATTGTACCATTATTTGGGGTGTAAACTAGTGGTTAATAAAATTGTTCAACCCTCTTTAAAACCTTGTTAATATTATTTGATTGGGAAAGAAAAATAGAAATATTATTTATAATATTAATGACTCCGAAAATGTATTTTTTTACAAACTGTTTTTATATTAATGATACTAGGTAATATAGATGTGTATTCATTTACAATTTTTATATCAATTACATATATTATCATGTATTCAACATATAATCAAAAAACTACCCCATGGTTAATATTGAACCTTCTATAAAAATATTTATCATCATGGTTAATTGTTTTACCATTTTATAATATAACTTATTTAATTTTTTACCATTTTTTTGGTGGTTGTTTTATACTATATAAAGACCATAGTGTTTTTCAAAACATATTTTATTTACAGATTAATAAAAATACATTAGGATGTTCCATATAAATATATATATTTCATTATATAATTGACCATTTATTTATCCAATTTTTTAATTGATTTGGTATATTTTTAATTTATATATGGAAACATAGATTATATTAATAATAATAGTGTTTATTTAATCCTATAATATATAGTTATTTATGTTATTTATTCCATTCTTTTAATTAAAACCCATTAAAAAATATGGCTTTATATTTTTCAACATTGTGGTCAAGTTATCTTGTACAAATAAATTCCCACTTAAAACCCTTATATTGTCATATATGAGAATGATTATATAATATCCATGATTTAATCAAATTTATAGATATTATATCATCATTTACAGCTTCATTTAAATATTTTTACAAAAATATAATATTTGATCATTGAAAGAATTTTTATATGATTTTACATTATTAGTTACAAGAGTTTTTAAATAAATACAATCATTTTATCCATATAATAAGTATATAGATGAATAGAAATCTATTTAAATTGGACGTATATGTTTGTTTATATTGGGAAATATCGTATATATTACCTTCAATACATACTGTTTTATTTATTCTAGATTCAGAATTTTTTACATTCTTGGGTAATGTGGTAATCAAAGATTCCTCAAAGATATCATATAATGATTTTATAAAGATATCAATAGAAAAAAAAGAATTAAATTCTAAAATAATTAATCATTATCCTTTTTAAATATCCACTTATCAAATATATATGTTTTCAATGATACTTTTACCCAAAAATTTCCTTTAACTTTTATGGACTTTAAATATTTTATAACTACCCAAAATATTTATATAAATTACATTTAGTTTCAAATCTTTCCATAATTCATCTAGAATAAAAACCTTCCCTTTCATGGGAACCATATTTATTCCCCTAACATTAATCACCTAGTTTTGGGAGTGTTCAACATTACCCCATTAATAGTTACATATATATAAGAGGATTCCAATTAGAAGAGAGGGTATGAATGCTGTAGTGGGGATACTATACCCTAAATATAAGAATCTATACATCAGAATCACATAAAAAATGAAATTAAGGTGTATAGTATAAATAAAATACTAAAAATTATATAATAGATGACTTGTTATGTATCTCAAAATCATAAAAAGTAATAAAACAAGAAACTCAAATGTGGAAGGTCAACCTTGAGGTTAATAAAGCCACATTAATGAAAAAAATAGTATTAGACATCACCCTAGAGCTCTTCCCCACAACACATCTAAACCCCATGCATTATCTCTTGTGCTTCATGTCACTGGGGTCATTCTCATTGATAGATCCCTCATCATGATGTCAACATGTTTATTAATATATATTTGCAGGGTGTTAGTATAAACATAGTTGGGAAAAACAAATGTGTTCTTAATATAAGTGTGATGCATAAATAGTGTATTTATTGATAATATTAAATTCCAACGTAACAACCAAATATATTTCACGTGATCATGTGCTAACAAAGCTTCTATAAAGTCTATTCATACCCATAATATCACTATAACAAATTGTAATAAATAAAAATAGTCATGATTATTGGTTAGCCATAGTCCAAAATCACATATCCAAAAGAATCTAAAATGCTAACTTGTTTTAGGTTAGGACATATGTTTCTTGATCCCCATTAATATCACTATTCATTCAATAATTCTATCATTCCATATGTCTTCGTTGGTTGGTTCCTAAGGCGATCATAACCTATGTGTACCTTAGTTAAAGACTCAAGGATATTCCACCCCTTTCTAATGTATTAGACCATCTTCATCACCCTCAGATGTCATACAATCTCTCTCTCTCTCTCTCTATGTAATAACCAATCCAAGACGGTACCTCTAATTTCCAACATGAAGCAAAACATTGAATATCATTAAATTTACACACAATATGTAAAAACACACATTTGAAAAAAAATATCATACCATGCATGTAAATCATCATCCACACACTCACACACACATGTGATCATAAAAAATAAGGATATAATGGAGTACACTAAAATTTAATAAATATCAATCCTGGGTTATACATGTTATACAAAGACACATGAAATAAATATCAAAAATAGATTTGATAATCCACCCAAATAATTATATATATTCAATATCAAGAAAAAATATATACAAGCAATCTACATGTTATGATATTCATAAAATAATTTTGTTGATTCCAAATAGTATGATTTTCATTTTCAAATCCCAAATCACAATCATGTAACAATCAAATCAAACTGATAAGACAAGGGTCCTCAGATTAAATGTAAAAAAGTCAAAAAAGAGGTTATAGAATTTGATTCCTAAGTTATACGCAATTCATTCCTTATAAAAAATAAACATACACAATAATAACCACCATAAATATTATATTTGTACCAAGTAAAAGTATGAAACATAAGAAGAATGGAGGTAAACAATATAAAATGGTAAAAGATGTCACATTGAATCTCCAAGAGATGATCCTCTAGTTCCAAGGAAAAATATAAGTGTTTCTGTGTGGATGTGATATTTAAGATACCCTAGATCCATTGATTTATTAATATGGGATTAATGGGGAATTATTGGTTCAATGGGTACTCGTGAATTTGGGGTCAATACATAAAAATAGGCATCACCGTACAATAGATATGGTGATGACATAGTGATTCCGAAATCAAAAAATACATCATGTAATAGCTATGGCCAAACATCGATGGTTTATAACCAAAATCTTGTATAGAATCTACTCCATAGTAAATTATGATATCCTATAAACCTTGGAAAGGGACTATACCATGGTTTTTATCTCTATTCTGTATCCACTAATCTATCATAATAACATCATTCGTTAACCATCCACTATGATGCAATGATGAAAATTTTATAAAACTACTCATATCAATCCTTCTTTCCTTTACACCATAATGAATTCCCCTAGACACAGCTATGAAAAGACAACTAAAACAATAAATATTGACCACTATGACATTGTTCCACAACAATTTCTTAGAAACACAATCTAGATAAAAATTTATGAACTAATTTATTGAATCCAAATCCATCAGAAGGAAAAAAATTCAACTTTCTACATTATCCTCTATATCAAAAAATGTAATATTCATTAAAATTTTAAGGTCTCTAAAATCTCAAATTATAATCAATTATCATTACTCCGAAATTCCTATTGATGTACATGTTAAATAAATATAATAAATGAGCTTAAAAACAAAAACCAACTACTATATAACCTATTGGATTCTTTGACGATGCCAAAAGAAAGAATATGTGGAACAATCATCCAGATAAACAACCTTTTTCGATAATATAAAATACATTTTTGGAACTCAAAATAAATATTCATCTTGGTCCCAAAAAAATATCATCAGAGTTAAAATTATTTTGTGTTATAATAATACATCCAAGGAAGAGAGATATGGAACAAATTATGTGTGACTTGGAAAAATAGAGGATGTTATGGTTTCTCAGACAATAAATTTATTTTCTCAGTGATATTAAACAGTGGTATATTATATGGATCCATCTTATTACCCCAAAAAAATTATGATACAAAAAACTAATGCACCACAAATAACAAAAACCAATCACCCATATAAAGAACTTTTGGACATCTCCTCTTGCTGGCATTTGATCATTGTTTTATATGAGCAGTATCAAATTTCTTCTAAATAAATTACATGCTCTAGGAAGATTCATGTACCATATAGGTCCCCAAAAAAACCATCTCACACATCACATTTAAATATAGTAGTGAGTGACAAGACCAATAATAAAGATAAAAAACAATCCATTTGAAATAATTACTAGAAAGTATTTTTTATATGAAATCCACCATGGAAGTATGATCTTCCCATGATATATTTATGACTAAGATCATTTCCCAATTAATAACAACCAATAGCTTGATTTTACTCTCCAACTATCTATATGTCTTTATATGGTATGTTGTACGTAGTTCTAACTATGTCCCCAACACCTTCTACAATATATTCTCGAACGTCGATGTAAAACATGTATACATATATGATTCAATAATAGAAGTAACTCCATACTAAAATTAAATACACCATTGATTAATATTTATCAACTCATCTACTATGTGAGTTTCTTAGATCAGTGCGTAATGTGATACAATTTTTAGTTCATGAAATATCACCCAATCATAAACAATACATCTCATTGTTCATAGAACCCACATAATTAATTTGATCACTACCACTTTTCACCTCTATAGATGTTTGGGATATATATGAAATATAAATCCAAGTTGCCTATTCTCCACCATGATCCACTGATATGTTATGTATTGTGAGACACAACTTTTTTATATCCCTTTCTTTCAGGTCTTCTAGAAGAATCCCATGATATCTTGATACATTTTCATCAAACCTAGGTTCATTGACCAAATTGGGTCACAATAGTCCATTGTCAACTCTTCCCATATAGAAGAAGAAAAAAAAATCTTCAATGAATGATGATCAATTTATCAAGGTCTATCAACCATCATGGAACTAGGTCACATTTTACCTATCATTCCCCTATCACAAACAATTTTCTCACAAACACATGATGGGCCTTTTCTCAAACCAAATACGTGCATGTGAAAACCAAGGAAGAAAATGTCATTATGAATTTTTCATAATATGAATCCATGAATAATTCTTCCAATAATATCATCAACCAATTTTTTTCCACAAAAGTCTTCTTTTATAATCATGTGTATTAGTGCTAAGAGAATCATCAATGAAATTACCTTTTCTCAAATAATAAGTCATCCCAAAATAAAATACCTGATGATATTCCAAATATTAACTCTATTATACATTATTGTCTCATGAATTAAATACATAAAAAATCTTGTTGGATCTGTTTATATGAATAATCACTCACTAATGTTATTTTTTCACCAACAATTCAATTTATGGACCACAACTACCATCACCATGTCATGCGTTGGGTGAATGTGCTCATGAGGTAATAGATGGACAGGAAAATAACCTACCAATTCATCCATTATTATCAATAGAGACCATCAAAAAATTCCTATCAGAAATTAGTAAACCGCATATAAAATCTTAATATTAGGAAAAATTATGATCATAGTTATGGTTAATATTCTATTTAGCCAAGAATGGTCGCTTTTGATTGGTATGTATTCTTAAACATTACTCCCATCCTACTAAGCTCTTTCACAGTAAATACAAAACTATATAACTAATTAGTAATTCATATATAATATATTACTAAAATAAATATATCTTATTCTCAAGTACAAATCTAGGAAAATATAGTAACATCAAAACATATACCTTTATGGTGTCTACAAAAAATCTCACATTAGAGATGAAATGCCAAAGAAAATGCATATCTCTATTCCAGATGAAAACACCAATTGAATAATATATATTTGATGTGATAAATTTATATTAATAACTATATTATTATTTCATGTGTGCATATATGAGGGTCTTGAGTATACCAACAAGAGAGTTAATGATGGAGTCAACAAATAGATTAATAATCCTTCAGTTGGATTCAAGTACAGTGAGGGTTCATTTTTTTACTCAAAACTGGTATGAAAATATACTCATATAATATATATCTACTACTGGATGTTGCCTTATGGTTATCCTCTTCTCTATGATAATTCAATTGGTATAAAGAATATATTCTTCTCTTGGAGAACCATTGGGATCCCTTTAACTAATCGAGAAAGTCAAAGTCACTTGGAAATTAGTATCAATTCATAGTGATCAAATAATTCAACATCCTATATTATACAAAAAATTGAAGACTATAACCCCCCTTCAATGAAAACAATATTAGACATCCCTAGGATGAGGTTCTCTATTTGATAAATTACTTCCCCTATGAATCCACAGGTATTGGATTCAGTTCCATAAACTCATTTAGTGACATATGATATGGAAAAATCCTTTTAGGTTATCCACACAATACAAGTCAGTATCAATTTCAATTCCTATATTATAATGTATTCTTAATAAATTTCCATGATAGATATATAATATTGGAAAACTATAGAACAAAAATTAGTGGGAGATTCATCCAGGTATTCCATCAGATCAATGAGAACTACCATCATGATGATAACTCCCAATTGATTTTGGTCTAGACTAGTCATGTGCTCTTGATCATATAATTCACTAGTAATAATAATCATATCACCCTTAGGAATAGTAAAGGAAACACACATCCTAGATTAGATTATGTTTCCGAAAAAATGGTTAAATAGTCCATTATGACACTCACATCAAAACTATTCATATCATTAATAATGAAATCCTATAGGTTTCCATGGTCAAAAATACAACATTACTTACCTAAAATATCTACAGACGATATGATTTATTCCAATAGATATTATCAAGAGTAATAATCATCAAATAGAAATTGAATAGTGATTCATTTGTAATAACAACTTAAGAAGATGAAAATAAATGGGAAACTTTTATATCAATGACGTTGCATGATAGTCTAGATGTGTTCATGAATCTCCCTTGAAAATTTCGTGGTACCTCTACAAATTATATAAGAATATGATATATTTCATAAATTCTACCTAACTAATCCCCATGTTTCTATCCTAAAGGAAGAGAAATAGATTACGTCACTGATATATGTGTTCTTAAAATATGCAACTGTGGACCCCAACATTGTCCTTAGGCGACGATACGATTCATCACCACACCCCATTGAGAACATTCTTATAATTATTTGGAGAAAAATATTGGTAATGTTTTATATTTTCTTATATATTACACTTGAACTAATTTAATAAGAAATAATTTTCACAATTCCCACATTATCTACAGTTGAAACATTATGGACCCCTCCTCCCATATTGTGGAAATAAGCAATAATTTTATACACAAATTTACAACTATAACTCTACTAAAAATATGAATTCTCTTTCTTATTTATACTAAATGAGAAACCCAATATATTATTATAATGTCTTCCATATATTACACTATGATTTGGTACACATCCTACAACTCTATCCACCTCTAGAACATTCCTAATCATTAAGTCCTTGAAATTTATATCTATATAAGTCAACATGTTATATATATTAATTTTTTCCCACTTGAATTCACAAGTTGATTTTGACTTTTCAAAATGTATTAACCTTTTTTCTATCCAATATATGGGTGAAGCAAACTTTGTGTATTGATAAGAGTAATAAAACACTAACATCATTGACATCTGATTTTCGAAAAAATACCTATGTGTGGTATAATGTTATTGTTTCTAGGAATATATCCTCAAATAACATTCCCCAATGGTCACTATGGAATGACCTTTGCTCCACCTTACCATGCTCATAACACCAAAATATCTCAGAGAGGATCAGCAAATCATAAATTTGGATAGATTTTCCCATTGATCCTCAGGTGTCTCAACCATGTTAAATATCCCATAAAAGAATTTTTTCTTATCCTCGAAAAATTATGGAACCCCAAAACCCAAGACAGGTTCTATATATTGAATCAGAATAAACAGTCATAATCAATCATTTCCTATATTCGCAATCAACATTAAATAGAACTAACCATATGACTCTAGGTTTAAATTTTTCTTCATTATGAACTATAGTTGTGTGTGTGGGAGGATTCTAATTTGAATTTTCCATCATAGATAGTTTCCTCATAGGTGAATCATCCATATTATGGGTGTTCTAGTTTTTAAGATCAGGTAGTCTAATAAAATTTTAAATGGGAAGCAGTTTATAAAATTCAAAATGAATGATTATAATTAATAAAATAGTTTTATTATGGTAATATCCTATGTAGTTTATAGGTATATACAAGAGATTTATATATGAGATAATAATATGGGGCTACCCAAAAAGATAAGTCTTTGACCTTGTAGCACTACAATAGGTTGAATCTTAGTTTACTCTATGAGAAATTTTGACACAATCATATATATATATATATAAACATAATAAGCATTTACAAGTTTAGAATACTAAATATATGCATAATATATCACATAAGAACATATAATCGTAAATAAATAAGTAAAATAATGTTTATATAAGGAAAAATTTATAAATGAAATGTGTACCAATGTTCCAATTCATGATGTATAAAGACACCAAAATCTAATAGACTATTATAAAACAACATACTCAAGATCAACATGAAACCATAAATCTACAACCATAAAATAATTACCATAAGAGGTAACTTTTTTTTCAAGTCACCATGAGAGGTAAGTTACATGTTTTTCATATGTGATATGGATGAGAGGTTTTGTGACTCCCCTACAAGATCATAAAAATACATAAATACTTTTTACATTCCCAATAATATATTCGAGAAGAAAAGGAAAGGAAAATTAATGTTAATATAACTATTGAATTCCCCAATAATATTCACAATATTGTGGAATGGGAGATACAATACCTAATGTGAACTTCCCTATACACAAGGGAATGTAAAAGAGTACCTAGTGTCTGAATGGTTCACTAGGGATACTATTATATTCATCATCACAAGTCATATGTGAAAATCACATCAAAATAATGACATAAAAAAGAAATATTATATGTAAAATAATAATAAATCTATATAAGATGAAATTTATGGTTCCTCATATTCATAATAAGTAACAAATTAAGGACCCAAAAATTATATGGTCAAACAAGAGTATAAGAAAGTAATGGGAAAATAAATAAATTCATTATAGAATCACATCCAAGTTCTTCATGATATAACTTACAAAAACCAATATCAATATTCTAAAACATTATCACCAGGACCTTGTTATTTCCTTGATCCCTGATCAAGAAGTATATATATCCATCAAAATACCCATGCTTGGTGTGTGTATAAACCCAATAGAAAAAACCAATTCTCTATTAACATAATTACACATGAATATAATATATATTCCATGATAAAGTGTAAATGAGCATATCACATACATAAAAAAGCCCCAACATACCTTCTTCATCTTTATACTAGAAGGGAAATCATTATAGAAGTCATGAAAATGGGTCAGACACATGCCTAAAAGAAAAATCAAAGAGTAGCTATAAAGACAACCAGTCTTTGGTTATTCTACAAGTCCATCATACATTGTCATAATCATAAGAAAGATTAAATATATATTTTTCTATATCTCTTCATGTGACAGACAATAATAAACAACCTATAACTATTTTCAGGCACTCCTCAACCCTCCAATTATGTTATTTATATAGTTGGGTATCGTGTAAGGGTTTTCTGATTGAATGTTTAAAAATTTTCTTACTATATAGGTTGTAGATAGTTTGATCATGGTTTTCCCAAATTGCATGACCACCCATGGTAAACCATGAAAACCAGAATAGTGCGGGTTTCCAAAAATTACCCACAGTTCATAAAATAGTGTTCCCACCATGTCGAAACCATAAACCCTATTAGAGGGGAACATGTTTAGGGAATCAAGTTTCAAATATTGTGTAGCCTTACCCAGTTAACCATGAAGATGATTCTATTTATTTCTAAAAGTTTACTTAAAAATTACCAAAACCCCATATGAACCACCACATGACCCTAACTTATGATTGGATGAATGAGATTGTCTTTATAGCTATTACTAATCCTTTTGACCCCTCTAAAACTATTAAATTGATGATTAATGAATTGAAAATGTAATTATTTCACATCTAGTAAGAGTTCCTCTCACATTCCTCCTATCTCGATCTCTCTATATATCCACATTAGTTTATTAAACCAATATTGTAGTGAATTCATCTATACTTCATTTATTTAGATCGTGAATCTATACCTGATTTCCTGATCTTATTTTCTGGTGTTCTTCATGGAAATTACAGTAGTGGGAATTGTGATATGTGATCGGTGTGTTAAATGTAAATGTATTTATAGATAGTTCCTAGGTTATAAACCATTAATTTTAATGAATTTACTTAATTAATTTAATTAAATTATGAAAACCCAATCTGGTTTACATTTGTATTTGAAATTGGATTGGAATGAATTGGTGGGGGGCCTGAAATACCAATGGATTTGGGAATTTGTGGCGTGATATAAACAATGTTGGAACTTTTGAAATTGATTTTGTGACAAAAAATTAATTTAATTTGATAACAAATTATTTTGGGTTTTATTTTGATTAAGTCATTAATTTATTAAAATGTTGGGTTTATTTAATAAATCAGAATCATTCATATTGAAATTAAAAATGGTGAAATTGTTTTTAAATCAGTTTTGAAATGATTTTTCCATTTTTAATGATGTTTTAAGACTTGAAATTGTCGGTAATTAGTGGGTTATTTATTGAAAACATGATAGGATGGTGCTTCCATGGAAATTAGTTTGATACATTAAAACTGTAACAGAATCATTGTATTGCAGATCTTATCCCTGAAGTGATTTTGATAACGCATATTTTACCAATTTTGAAGGGATGTGTGTATACAAATTAGCATTATCACTGCTCGGAGTTGTGTGATGATCCAATCAAATTGAATTATTCGACCCCATGGAATATGACCATGTTTCTTGGTTGTGAATAAATTTGATATATTTTATGTTTTTATAAATATACATTATACCTTCAAATTGATTTATATAAAAAAAATTATTAAAAAATTATTACATAAGCCATAGTATGAAATGTTTTCATAATTTGAAAAGAATATTATTCTCTTTTTAAATATGAAATTGTGTTGTTATTATTTTTTGTTTTAAATTTGAATGGTGATAGGATATATTTCTTTTGTAATCTTATTAATGAAAACCTATTCTAACCTTACATGTATTTTATATCACACACTATCATTTCCTTCAGGAATTTGTAGATTAGATTTTTCCAGGTTCAAACATGGGTTTGACAGGCTACACAGACAATGGCATGAGATCACTATTAATGAATTACATTTATATAAGGGACTTCTGTGGTATGAAACATCCATCCTCAAACACATTAATTAATAAAAAAATGAAGTTAATGTGTTGATTCCAAATTACAATCTAAAAAAAAGATCAAACTATATAACTACTATCCCTAAAAAAGATTTCAATTTATTACAAATTTTGTTCGAAAACAAATTTTTTTAAGGAGATGGTGAGAAAGTCTTGGAATGAAATAAACATAGGTATTAAAACCACCACAAATAGTAGATATAAATCATGTACAAGGATGAAAGCCATGAACATGGGAGGAAATCCAAATAGAATATGAGAGAAACTGAAATAGAATATATAATATATGATTCTCCAATGTTGGCATAGAATAAAAATGTATAGGTGGTAGAATTACTGTTGATGATACCTTATTTTTTCCCCTATTTTTAGAGGAAATGATAGAAAAAATTATGTATTACAGGACCTCATAAAATAATAAAAAATATAAAAAAACATTCATCATGGTAAAACACATAGTGAAAATCCAAATTTGGTAAAAATTGAAAAAGAAGATGTTGAAATAGAGTTTACAACACCGTAGTAGTTCCTTATGAAACAAATTTTAGGAACACATGTCTTGGACAATAATGAGATCATATAAACCAAAGAATGGGACTATGATTTAATTGTTATCACTATGATACATCCTCCAAGGAATCACAATAACACCATGTTTTTACCACCAATTATAATGTAATATAGGCAAATGTGGATGAAATTACCAAATTCAACTACCCCATTATTTATGTCCTAGATAATGATCCACACTAATGCAATTTAAAAACAAAAAAGCCATCAAAACTGAATGTTATGTCACAGTACCCCAATGACAGTTCAGCCACACCCACCATAGAGAAATTTAAGCACTATATCATAGATAATAATTCTATTAAAAAAGATCAACTTCCCTATTTATCTTTTGATACCAACCCAATTCCATTCCATAGAATGTGATGTTGTTTTGGATGTGAAACATTGTTAACAGAGACTACAAAAAAACCATTTTTGAGATAAAGGATTTAACTAATAAAATTAACCATATCCATTATTATTTTATTATTTATCTTTAATACACAATTCTGTCAACGTTTATAGGGATTTAGAATTTATATATGGTCCCAATATTTAAAAATTGTATAATTTTAAAACACTCTTCCCCTATCAAATATGAAATAATTAATTATAACCCTATTTTTATTTTAGCCTCATTTATATATATACTAAATTTATCTATAAAATCATATTAGGAATCTAAAATATAGACAATGAACAATCAAGAATAATCATCAAGAAGGGTTATAATGTAATTTCTATTACTTATCTTTTACATCCCATAAAAATCATAATCATTGATTAGCATTAATTCATTATTTTACTATTAAATTATTTATTAGAAAATGGTTTTCAACATATTTTAGGAATTTTGAACGTCATAAATTTATAATTAAAATTTTTCTATACTTTGTAATAATTCCATTTTTGACATTTCATGAATGTTATTATAATTTATAACGCATAAATGAATACTCCATGAATTAAATGACTCATAGAAGTAAATAGGACCAACATTTATATTCAATTTAAATAATATATAATTTATGTTAACCTTTCCAAAAAATATCCCACCCATGAAAAAAATAATTTAATCATCCTCAGATATAATATTAAACCATAATTGTTTAAAAATATCCATGAATCTATCTCTATATAGTTCCCATGAACATAAATTGAATAATTTATTTGGAGGATACTTCCTTAGTTAAAGATAAGACCATTCATACAATTCCCTTATATATGAATGCATGTATTATTTCCCTATGTAAAGTAATATCCCATCATTAATTTATTCCATCTTTTTAGGAGATATTCTTCTATCAAAAACATGTCATGTAGCTCTATAATTGATCCACTAATAATAATAATAATCATTGATAACATAATCATTGATGATAATGGCCAAAAATTTATTCTATAGAGTTTTGAATCCATATTTATTCTAATGGAAATGATGTATCACTTAATATATTCTTTCCTTTTATTTCAGTAGTTCACCCATTCATCATCTTGATTTTTAAATTTCCTTTAGAAGATGGTTCAGATGTTTTTCCCCACTGGGGACCCAGGTGGAACCACTCCCTCTACAATGAGGAACTAGAATTTATCATCATAAGGCCCATTGTCCTCTCCATTGTTTTTTATAATTTTATTTAACATTTTTAGTTTATAAACTCAATGAATAATATATCTTCTTTCATTTATTTTAGAATATGTATATCATTTCTCCTAGTAGTGAGATTTTATCATTTATTGATGTGATAATCATGACATTATCTATGTCTGTTATTTTTTACATAATGTGTTGTAAGATATGTTTTAATTCATAAAATGTTTATGTGATATATTTTTTATATACCATTATGTAATAAATAATCATTATTATTATGAATTTATTTATAGTGGAAAATTTACTTTTTCTATAAAGCATAAAAAATATCATTTTTCTAATGATGTTATACATATGTGTTAAAGAGATCATCAGATAATGTTTTGAGTATATGTCCTTGAAAAATGAGAAAATTCTACTCAAATTTTTTCCTATTTAATGAGAATTTTTACAACATTATTTTTGGGGGGATTTAGTTTTAATAATTAGTATAACACTTTGATGGTTTCATGTAGAGAGTTTATCATGTTCCACAACCACTTGAATATTTTTCATCAAATAATTTCTCCTCAATCATTTTGTTGATAATCACCATATCAATATTTATTAGATCTGCTCATAATATTATAGAGTATATTGGTTGTGAGTATATAGACATTCTGTAGATGGATGTAGATATAGCATGTCGACCAACACCAATATGTTGGCTCATAAATCTATAGTTATACCTAGTGGAGATAATCCTTTGATGACACATAGGAAATATGATTGTTTTCAAAGGATATTGTTATTGTGCACGGATAAGAGTTCTTTGATACTGATTGAAGACATAAAAGGAATATCAATCTTTTAGAGGGAATAAGGTGTTTGGGACTTAATGTAATTTATTAAACTCATTGAATTTTAAATCAATTTGAGACTTTAAAAAATATTAATATAAACACCCATTTTCATTAGTCATCTAAACCCTTGGAATTTGGAACATACCATTTTATGAATGTAACGATGTTTTTTAAAATGTGATTCCAACATATCATTTCCTTTCAAAACAAAAACAGTAATAGTTTTCATATTTTTAGAAAACTAAAATATCAAACAACAAATGTTCTTGTTAATCAAGGATTAAATAAGAAAATTCTATTGTAATTTTATTGTTAATAAATTTTCTAACCAAGATGGTAAAATAAAATTATGATTATTTAATTAAAAACTGGATTGTGAATTCATTCAATCCTTCATAATATTTCTGTCATATATTTATTAAGGAACAATAATTTTTTGTTTTTATTTTTTATCACGTTATTATAATATTATTTTTAATAGATATAAAAAATCATATTTAAACCCGTTCTAAATATAAAAAGAAATAATAGTATGGTATATAATCCCATGGTTGGGTGATGTAGATATTATTTTTTTTGTAAGAATGTTTTATTTGATGATGGATGATGAGGATGATTTTGAAAGGTATGATGATGATGGGATCATATCATGAGCCAGATTTTTTTATGAATTTCACTTTATAATTATTACTTATTCATTTACATATTTTATACACCACTATTAGATCTTATATATATATAATATTGGTTCATGAAATAGTATAATGGTATTTAAATTATCAAAATATTATTATTGGTTTGGTTGTCAAATTAAAAGTAACATTATTATATTGGATATTATCTTCATTTATATTGATATTGAATATTAGTTCAGGAAATTTTTGAATGGTAATTATATTGTTATCATTGTTGGGGGAGATGAATGTGAAATTAAAATATAGATTATGATATTTAAAATGAAACTGTGGATTAATAAATTATGAAGTGACCTTGTATATGTATATTGAAATAAATCTCCTTAGTTATAGATTATTAAAGTAGTTAAATTGAAAATTGATTATAGATATTTATTAAATGACAACTAATTGGTTATTGATTATTTCTTAACTAATATTGAACCATGATTATTATATGATATTATGTTAGCTTCATTGTTGTATAAATTGATTATTGGTTTAATTATACTTCATTAATATTAAATTCATCTGTGGTGTAGGAAATTTCTCCTTAGATGGATATGTGATATCTATATATAAATATGATAAGATATTTATTATGCTCCACCACCAGAAACATATGTGAATATAGTGCACATACATGGCCATAGGTTATTGTTTTCTTCAAAAATATACTAGTTTTATTGAATTGAGATTTCCAAATAATCCCCCCAAACCACTCAATATTCGCATCATATTCTTGATTTATTAGAATATATAGTCTATAACAACTACTAAAAGGTCCTTGGTGGTGTAGAAGTTGTCACAAATGTACCCAATAATGTGCATTCACATTTATCATTTGATAAATATTAAAATCATAATGAAAAACACCCCCAAAGATTCAATGGTAAGTCCTGTCATATATATAATAAAATAATTTATAAACATAATGGAAATCCTTTTAAATGCCCCAGTAAGGGTTCCACATACTGGTTCCCCTTGCTAGTTGGTCACATGACCTCAGGAGTTCTTCCCTTTATTCCAAATGATGCTATCTAGTAATGAGGGTCAAATATATAACATAGGGAGACTGTAACATCTTTATCGAAGTATAATAATATAATAAATAAATAATAATAACCAAATGATAATGAAAAATTAACATAATATTGACATATTTAATATGACCAACATCAAATAATAATATAAAAATCTTGGATAAATTAATGTTAACTAAAGCTGTAAACATGACATTCTATATGTGTCATGATAAAAATGAAAAAAATGTTAATACATGACAAAAAACCCATGAATTTTATTATATAATGTTGGGTTCCATCATCCATGATCCATCACAACTCATCCATATAACTTAGTGATCTTTCAATAATCAAGTTATAGAATCATGATGTATATTTTGGTACCTATTTGGCATTCCAAGTGTTGTGTTATTACAACTCATTAGGACACCTAAAATGATAATAAAATAACCAGTTTATCATAGCTTCTAAATTTGTATAAAATATAATGTAATATAAAAAAATAAAAATATTTACATTTAATTATTATCTATTCAAACACAGGTTACCCAATATTCACAATGACACCCCAACTATTAATATGTTATTTGACCCATTCTTGTATGTAAAATTTCTCCAAATGGATATCGATTTTCATTACATATTGAAAATTCCAAAATCGAATCATTTTCATTTAAAATTAAATCAATGGGTTCATATTTTAGTAGACATGAACCTTGTGGTTATTTGGTGACCAGAACCCATCATACGACTCAATGATCACTTCTATACATAAATATATTCCGGTCCAAGAGAATAAGATTTGAACTGACTAGGTATTTGGAGTAGAGGTCCATGTGCCACTACTCTGTCCCAATTATCTCATTTCAAGTGTCCATATTTCCATCTATTTATCATCCATTCCCATATTTTATTTTTCAACCAATTCAAAAATACAATTAATTCACCAATAATTATTTATAAATCATCATATCAATCATATAAACAGAAATCAAGTGTATTTAACGATATCAATCATATTGGCATGCCCCATGGGTTTCAATAAATTTCCTAAACCATTAATAAATGAATTTCATTATGAAAATATTCACCAATTTCCTAATCTAATTATTCAATCAATAAAAAAATCCTATTAATTTATTATACAAATAATTAATATAATTATTGATGCAATTTCCAAATGTGGAAATTTAAAATTCACAATTACTATAATGAAATTATAAACAAGAATATGGGAATTAACAATTAATACGCCTAACTTGAGGTCGTTGACGTACATTCTCCAAATGAACAATCCCCCTATTTATGTGGAATCATAAAAACCATAACAAAATGGAAGATCTTGGAGAAAAACATATTATCAAGATCCAAAGGATTAGCATCCATAAAAACTGATATCTAAACCACTACTAATGGAAGAAAACTCACCTCCGTTTTAGGGAATGATGGATTGAAGAGAGAGATACAAAATAAGGGAAAAAACACATATGGTAGAGGATAGAACACTTAAATAAGATTTAAGATTCATAAAAAAAGGGGTTCAAGGAGCCTTGGAATCATTTTTGGAGATTGAAAAATAAAAGGAATATTTTTACAGTTGTGACAGGGAAATTTGGGGTCAATACCATTGGGTTTTTAATTTTTTAATAAATTTGTGGGTAATTAAAAAAATTAAAGCATAGTTTCCTATATAGGGTGTAATGATTGAAAAATTGTGTAGCCTAACCATGTAACTATACTGTTGTGGTCACAATTACTTCTATATTGGTTAATGATTCATCAAACCATGATCTAACCTTGTAAACCCCCTTGACTGAGGGTGAATGGTTTTTTCGGGTGGCCGCACGGTTTAGAAAAAAATGTGCCAATAGTGAACTACCTGTAATCCCTCAAAAAACATTCAAAATTCACCTGATCAAAACAAAAAAATGACTCAAACAATGTATTATAAAAACATGGATAAAATAATACATGAAGTAATATAAGGATCTTCACGAAAGGCTGTGATCTTACAATTTCACCACCTTATAACAACTCATCATAATTATGTACTCCAAAGCATCTCTAATATTATGAGTTAAAAATATTCAGCCATTGATCCCACATATCACCTTTTCTCCCCCATGTTTTCTAATAAATATAACCATTTTTTATAAAATACAAGAATTATCAGTATTTTCTTTCTTTACAATAGCTTATCACTATGATCTATAACATGAATCAGATTCACATCAAATGATACAATGGTCTCATGTTCATCATCATCAACATAGACCAAATGAGAAGGGTATATGTGAGAATTCTGAAGATGATACACTTAAAAAAGTGTATATAACACTATACCTCTGTATAGGATCAAATCAGTATGCAACCAGCATGAGTCCCTCCTTAATTACATGTGGTCCAATGAACATGGGGAAAACATAATATATTGATGAATCTTATAGTGACATTATCTTGTAGAAACTAGAATGATCACACGATCACCCATTGTAATCTAAAATGGTTGTTCATGTAGATCAACATATGAAATCTACCTACTCTAATCCATATCCATACATTTCTAAATTAGTTATACCTGCCCTGATATCTCATAGATGATACTCAGTAAAACAAATTTACTCACCTACCTCTTTTCAACATATAGGTGATATGGATGACCAACAATAATGTTACTCTCAATGTGCCACATGAATAGTATCTCGATAAATTTAGTTATAGTTTAATTTAGTAAGTTCTATGTGACTCTTAGAAGACCCAAAAAAGTTTTAGACACACGCCTATTACTTATCCTTAAAAAACAATTTTTTAGATTATGAAAACCCATTGATTATTTCGTAGAATTGTATACTAAAAAATTCCTACATACCATGAACCATTTGAAAACATCGATCGATGTATTATGTAAAACATGATCCATGTTCTGAAACATTATCTTGAAATACTCTATCCATAGAGTATATCATCAAAATTTAGAAGACTCACAACTATGCCACTAAGAAAGCCTCTCAAATAAGAATGAAATTGGATACATTCAATAATCAGTCCACAATCACTGAAATAACATCATCCTTCCAAGGAGTCCTCAATATATCCACCACAGAGTCCATGGAAATGTCATGAAACAAACATTCAAGAAAGAAAATGGATATTATAAACCACTAGGTATTTTATGTTTTCCTAAACTTTTTCACTAGTGTGGAATCATGTCATGAAACGTGTAATCTCCTTTTTCATGGTTGGGAATCAATATTATCATCATAGGTCATTCAATGTTTTGTTCAAACTAAGAAATAATTCTATCTTTGAGGCATGAAAGTTAGGAATTAGAACCTATCACATACATAGAGGTACAAAAAATTTCCTCCTAACATAGATGATCTCACCTCATTTATAGTCCAATTTGATGGTTACTCCCCACCATCACAAATTCTCCTCATGGCTATGCACTATAAATCCTAAATTTTCCTCTCTCTATTCTTGTTCAAATGTGTGGATTCAAATAATACTAAAACAATGGTCATATTTTCCTAGCTCTCCTAACATACATCATTCCTCTCAACCATTAAGGTCATCATCTTCTACTCTGAACCATAGGCCAGAAATACCTGAGTTTGAGTTTTCCCACTCAAATAAAGACAAAATTTCTTCCCTTCTAAGTAGTATAAGCTCTCTCAAATCTGAATACTCAATATACTCAACCTATACCTCCTTACAGATATTCAAATAGTATTGTAGAAAAATAATATATAAACTCTTGTGATCATTATACATATAATTTTTTCCCAAAAGTTAATTCTTCCAGCTCATTAAGGAGAAATCCATTGTATCTAACTCATCATAAGTAATCAAGTAATTCCATTCATTTTTTCACAACAATTATGTCCCATACACCACAACTCAATCCCATCACATCAGCACATCTCCATGTATTTTCCCAAATGGGTTACAAAACATTTTATAATCTTCACCCAGCTGAGGAAGGATCAAAATTGGCATGGTATTCAAACTATTATTCAAATCATATAGTGAATTATCCTATATTTCATATCATTAATGATTAATTACATTATTATCCAAACCTATAATTGTTTCTAAATAACCAGAAAAGTCCTAGTTGAACCACCAATAAAAATCTTCCAAACCAATAAATCAACAGTCATCAAATGAAATCATGGTATTGTCTTAAGAAACTACTACCTACACCTTCAATGGGTCCAATTACACACCTTACTCTAATATTATAAAACCCATGAAATTTACATCATCAATACATTATTGCAATTTAAATAGTTTTGTGTATTTCTAATGCTCTCTCTGTGTACTTTGGATGATGTAGTGATGTTGTGAATGATTTTCCCGATTCATAGATTATGTGAAGATTGTATCCATAAGTACAACTACATATTGATCTTAGTTCAAGGGTAATATTCAGTTCATAAAGTATATATACAAGAAGGAGAATTCGATGTCCTAAATGGTATCACAATGAACTCATTTTGGAAATACCTACTTCTAAAAGCATTCTTCAGTTTGAAAGAAGGTCAAAGACTCATGTAATGATACCCCAATAAAACGTTAATATTTGAGTAAAAAAATTATCTAGCCAATGATTAAATAGAGATTGTCGATATATAGAATAGGATACATGTTCTTCGCTATCATATGGTTTAATATCTAGTTATCCAATATAAGATCAATGTCTTGTCACCCATCATAGAAAACACAAATTTAGAACACCAAGGTGATATACATGGATGGATAAATCGATTACCAACAACTATTCTAGATAAGTACTCAGATAATGAAAATATGATGGTGCCATTCTATGAGGATGATTAGATACTGGACTAGTTTGAGGAATAAGTTGAAACATAAACTCAATATCGCACTATGGTGGTAGCTATGGGAATTCCTCATGAAATACATCATGAAACCAGACCAATAATATTAGAAAACATCATTTTTCACACCACCATCATCCAAAAAGTTCTTTACAGCCTACAAAGTGAGCTCTCTGATTTACATAGTAATTGGCCCTGATTGGATTTCTTGTATATCCCACTCCCCATTATGTACATTGTTGTCAAATTTATGATATTTAAATGTTATAATTTTTTAATCCATTAATGTGGGCTCGGTATGATGGCATCCATTCCATTTAAAGTATCATGTCAAAACCTAAAATATCAAGTATATAGATATAGAAAATAAAAATATACTCCCCAACCAAAATATAACAACCCTTTCGTAAACATATGTCTCTCGACCATACTCCAAAAGTTTTATTGATCATAATATCTTTGTATTGAATCTCCAATGTTATAATCAATCCATTCACAGTAAATGAAGATATAAAATCATGAGAACATCTAGTATCATGAAAAAATCTAGTAATCCTATAAGGTAAACAATAGTATATCTAAATGTGGATGGCCCTGACTCACTATCCACAAGTATAGGATAAATGCATGAAAATATCCTAATCATATTCCCTATGTTGATTCCTATATCCCCTAAGGTGAACCACTCTATTGACAAGGTAACAGATTCCCAAAATCACCATGTCCCCTACCTTGACCACCAAAGCCTTTAGAACACCAAATTAATGACTAATATGGGGTAGAAGACCCCCACCCGATGTTTTAGATCTTTCTATATTGTCAATAACAATTGAAATTTGGAAGGTTTTTATTATTACTCTTTACGTGATGAATCCTACCACATTCTCAGTAATCCACTCATGTTCGTTGAGATTGGCTATAAATGTTTTCTAAACAACCAAAACAGTGGCAATATCTATGGTTACTACTCTGTGTAACTAATCCATCACCCTAGATAGACTACTTTATATCTCACTTATTTAGTCGAATGATGTTAGCCTGTGACTTAATATCACATTTAACACTATCCTAAAAAATTATCTCTATATAGCCTCATATCCTTGCAAATGATGTACAATGTGCTCAAATAATTATATTGACAAGAATATTTAATGACATAGAAACTCCATTGGGTCAACATCATAAACTCAGCTTCCCTCTCATGCAAAATAATAGTAGGAAAATAGTTCATCACAATAAACCATAGGTATAATTACATAAAATTCATGAATCCAACAATTTTATCATAAAATTAATGCCTAGATCCTTCACTCGGGACTATCAGAGCCTCTTACTACACAACTATTGGAAGATGTAAGTTTATTTCCGACTTACATCCTATCAACAAGTTTAAAAATGGAGAAATATGAATAAAATTATACACACATGTATTAGGAAACATAACATGCCATTAAACAATATATGTTAGATGGATTTACATAATGTCAAAACAATTCATCACCCAACTCCCGCCATATTACCAAAACCAAGGCACTATTAGTGACCTCCATCATCCATCCTCTGGATTATTGCCTAATCTGTGTAAAACATTTTCAATATTCATGTTCCTAATTAGAAAATCCTTTAACCACTTAAATTTACCACATTTAGTATCACTTACAATTGTTTATTCCATATTAGGCAACAATTAATTTTAAGCTACATCTTAAAGTAAAATTATTTCATTTAACAACTCATCCAAAGACATCTTTTCCATGTGTGCCATAAATGATGCATGTACACATAATATATCCCATTTGCCTAAAATGATGCATTTATATAGAACTCACATGACATTCCATGCCATGAAAAAAATATTTCAAAAAATAATTTCATATAAACTTTTTGTCACCCAAGGTAAAATAATACTCATCAATAACATCAAACATCAATAACAACAATCCCACTAAGGGTACATGATTTTTTCTACATAAACATATTAGACACTCCCATGAAAATGATAATGAAAATGTTCTAATATATCCTAGTCATTTATATACCTTTCCCAAATTTTTAAAAAATTCTAAATAAAAGAAAACACCTATGATACAAATTTATAATTCCCCAACCCGAGATCCACATGATGGTACCCCAATCCAGCTAGTCACATGACCTCAAGAGTGCCCCCCAAATGTTTCATAGGCTACTTAATGAAAGGGATTAATATATAATGTGGTGAGACTATTCCCTCTTTATCAAAATGACACAATAGTACAAATAAATAAAAAATAACCCAATGTTATTGAAAAAAAACTAGAATATTACAATATTAAATAAGACCAATATCAAATAATAATATGAATAACAGTGTAAATGATTTTGAAAAAATTATGTAAACATGTAATTCAATAACTTTCAAGAGTAAAATAAAAAAATAAACACTAAAATGTCCACAATTGGCTCAAAAAATTACATCCAATTATTTCATAAATGCTCCATCTCAATACATACATAAAACATACATATCATTGACTTATTCTATCCTACAATCATGATCTCTGTTTTTTTAATGATCAGGAAGCCCAGGTAAGGTTTGTGTACAAATAAATAGGGCACCACCAATTACATCTAAATCAATATTCATTCTATAATAGTCTATACTATTGTATAAGTAATGATTTATAATAAAAAAAATTCAAATTGTATTCACATTTCATTATTATTTAATTAACCACATAATTCTATATGTTCACAAGGAAACCTGCACCATCAATACATTCTTTGAACCATGGTGGAGTCTGAACCATCCCCGAAGGAATATAAAATTTCATTACATCATGTGTTTTTATTAATCCAATCCATAAACTTTATCATTCAAACAATAGTTTATAGCTCATTAGTCTGGATCCCCAAAGGCATTAAGAGATTTAGTCCCTATCTTTATATTGAGTTATCACACACACACACATATATATATATATTGGGGGAATATAGATTTTATCTAACACATAGAGTTATTTTGATCAATAGTATTTATCCAATAACTCTTTCCCAAATAGAACATTTCATGGTTCCATAATTCTAACCCGTTAGTATACATTAGTATACTTAATTATTCATACAATTTAAAAATTTCATTTGTCAATGAATCATAATTTTCAAATAATAATTTCAATCATATAGACACACCACATGTGTTTTTATCAATTTTATAAACCACTAATCAATTAAATTCATAATCATGATATTAAAAATTTAATAATAACATTATTTTATCAATTCCATAATATTTTTAATTAATTATCATATTAATTGATTATATTCCAGATATTATTTCAAAGCATGGAAACTTCAATTTATAGTTATATACAAGGAATTATAATCAAGACTATATGAATTTCCAATTATACAACTTTCCTCAAGGGTTTTGATATATGTTCTTGAATCCAAAGATCCTCAAATTGAAGAGGAACAATAAAAACAAATATATCACCAATGATATAAGAAAAAAACCAATGATATAGATCTAAAGGATTAACCTCCAGCAAAACCTTGAAATAAAGCACTTCCATTAGAGGAAAACAGGTCTCCCATTATTGGTAATGGTATTCAGAATATAAAGATAGCCAACCGGGTAATAAAAGACATATTGTGGAGGTAGGATCCTTCAATTGGATATTAGATTCATTAGAAAATGGGGTTGGGGGGTCCTTATATTCCATTTTGGATTTTCCAAAATAGAAATAATTTGTTTAGGGCTATGCCGAGGTGATTTTGGGTTATTACTTGGGTGTTTTGGAATTTCTAGAACATTTTCGATGGTTTAAAAAACAACATATATACATTCATATTATAGGCACACGGTTTGACAAACCATGCTCAATAACCATGAGCCCCTAAATTAATTTTTCATAGTTAATTCTAGTTACACACATAGTTTGGAAAACCATTATTCACCCATAGAAATACCCTTTGTTTGATGGTGCATAATTTTCTAGGGTAGGTGCTTGGATAGGGATAACCTGGCGCAAACCATGAACTACCCTAAATCGAACCAAACAATTGAAAAAAATCACGTGATCAAGCCCCTTGAATGCCTCAACTAAATAATTATAAAATCAATTGAAAAATAATACGTAATAATTATTAAACATGATTTTTATAATGGAAAGTATCATAAAAACTCAAATTGTATTTCATTTTTAGTTTTATAATCAGTTGACCAATCATATGATACCTTTTTTGGGGAAATGGATTCAGGAATAAATTACCAATATTGGTAAAAAATCGATAATAAACCGTGACACACTGAAATGTATTCCTTGGATGCTATCATGGAATATTATCACTTCATGTAACATTTTTCATTAATCATATCAATAAGTAAATTTAGGAATGAATAATCTCTTTATGTTATCGTGGTTACTGAAGTGGGAGGTGGATCATATAAATCCATTATTTAGATCTCTCCTGAGGTACTTTTGTATTATGAATTGAGATATTTCAATCCAGTGAATATTTTTCCCAACAATTTCATAACCCTAGAAATTATATATATAGGTTTATATAGTTCTGTTTATAGTAAATAATTACTCTTATTCCCTTTATTATTTTTGTTAATCATAAGTGAAAAAAACATTAAATTATTATAATAATAATAATATTCCTCCCTCAACGTGTGAACAACTTATTGATGATATAAATATCATTTCATAAAGAAATAAAATATTTTTCAAATTATATTAAATGTATCATTCCAACTATACCCTTAACATAGTCCATCATTCCACCATAATATTTTTTAAACCATGAATAATGACCGTTTATTTATATAATAAAATACCCCAACATTATTCAATAAATAAATAAATAAATATTATATTCAATAAACTCATAGGTTAATATTAAAAAACTTCTAATCTCATATTTATATTCTGACAAATAACCAGTAAGATAATATTTTCGAGCCACATAAACCTAATAATATTATTTCTTTATCTTTATAATAAAACTTATTCAATTATTAAATTGAAATAGAAGATAATTTATTTATTGTATACACATAGTGTGAGAACCTATTGACTTATTTCTTATTTTCATTTGGGTAATACTTCTTAAAGTCTATGTTTAGTGTCTAAAAATATTTCATAGAAACAATAGAGAATGGTGTTAAATTCTACAATGGGTATATCCTCTAATGAGTGTCCACTTTGTAATATAATATCGTTGTCTTGACATATCACTATGAAGATTAGATCACTTTTGTTATCTACCTATGTGGTTGATGTGTCTTTCGTTCAGTTTCCACAAATGAAATTATAGATTATAAACATCCATGCACATAGATATAATTAGGTATACAGATTCTTGGTTAAGGGAAACTATAATAAAATGAAATTAAATATTAGTGATAAATCCTTTATTAACATATCCATTAATTTCTTATCACTTTCTAGAATCAAATGTATCATACATCGTCAGAAGTATTTTTCAACACGATTTTCGATAATAGGGCATCAAATTTGATTCGTGATATTAATTAATAATTTTTCATGTCTACGAAACAGTACACATTATTCCATATAAAAATATATTAAAACACATAAAAAATATTGAATTAATACAGGTGGTTCTATTCTCATAATCTCCTCTCTTTGAGATTACCAAAGGATAACTTTTTTTGTATATGTCTCAATGTATTATAATCCCCCTACCCCTAATAATGTGAATAATTTATTTCCATTAAAATTATTTCATCCAACCATAGAACCTTCATTCAAAAATATTATCATTACTATTCAATGACTAATCATAGTGGGGAACTATAATGACATTTGGTTTGAAAAATACTCTAATGAAATTTTCCTAGAAAATGTGACATAGAAAAAAAACATCTCATTTGTTATGTTATTTATTATAATCCACAAATATTAATATATACATGAAATCTGATGTAAATTTTTCATTGGTTCTAGGGAACTAACTCCAAATAAACTAAAACATTGAAAACACTCTCCTTCAAATGAAATTTTGGCCACATTGATACACATTATTTTCATTCTTCTACGAAGATAAGGTTTTAATGAAGGGGTTTTATATGATCTCATTAATAGAAAATCAATTAAATATGACTTCACCCTTATGAAAAATTTATGAAGATATTATACATTCGATGTATACAATTTTTCATGTGATGTGATGATGAATCTATAGAGCGGGACCCCATGACATTATCATCACTATACAATGTGAGTTTTTAAACTCTCCCCAAAGTGGACTTTTGAATATGAAAAAAATATTGAGGAGATAACTATAACTACATATGAGAGTAAATTATATAGGGAATCTATTAAATAATTGGAACAAACTAATTTATTTGTGAACTTGTAGACTACAACTACATTTTTGAAACAGAATAAAAATCATGACTACAATTTTGGATAATAATTTCTAGTCATGAATCAATAATCTTTATATCTATTAATAACTTCATTGTTTCATTCTCTATTTTGATGGATCCTATCATTAGCACACCCTAGAAACTTTAGCAGAATCATAATAATACTCCAATTATGCTCTCTAATGTCTAGATGAAATCTTTCTTTCATTATAATGGTGTGGTAAACCTCAATCATACTATATATAATGGAATACATTATATAACTAATCATATAAAGAGTGAGGTATTCCAGTCATCCTCTCTCTCATGATGTGCATAAGAATAAATTTTCTTTGAGAGATGTATACCATGTTAAAAATGACCAATATCCTCATGGATGGTTCAATATTTAATCTCTTTATTAACTTCTCAATATATGTATCATGACATAGTAAAAACAACATCCTAGATATGTCATTAATGATCATGATCATTAAAATATTAGTTTCTTGTCCTAATTATTCTATAGTGATGAACACATACAAATAAATAATAAAAGTCTATAAATATTGAAACTCATTTCAAATAAGATATAGGTACATGATATATACTACCTAGACATGGATTTATCTTCTACTAATCCTATTATGGTCACAATAAATATATCCATCATTTATAAAAACATGTTTTTTAAATGTTTCTACAAAATTAATGTTTTATAACATGGATTCTTTCACTAAACCATAAATGGAGCTTTATAACATTTATACATAATTTACTCACTTTTATGTAATAAATTCCCCTAATTATGTCATATAGATAACTCTTATATGGTTTTCATTACGTAAAGTAGATATAAGATTCATCTACCTATTCTCATAGACTTGGAAATCAATTATGGAATGTGGAATTATAATGGGCCTTTAAATTAAAACATGTTGAACTTTTATTTCATAGAATATGCCAAAACATTTCTTAAACCCTTTAAAAACAACCATTATTTATTTGAAATAACAATAGATTGGGATCTAAATTTCTTCATGAATACAAATTTATAATCAATGGTCTATATATATACGATAGAATAAATCCAATCCGAAATCTAGTTTTGATGCATGTAACCGTGTTAATAATTCATATCTTATTTACACGTAGTTTCTTCTAAACATTATAACACTTCCTTGTAGGATATGTGCTCATTATTTTCAATTAATAATGACTCACATTCCTTTGTGACTTGAAAAAATGATATATTTGTTCATATAATCCCATTGGTGATCCTATGAAATAATTTACCATTTATAACATTCACATAAATGGATTATTCTAGATTCTATGAAAGTGATAACTACTATTTATCTTATTTATGAAACTCTTCTATGTGAATCCATCCACCATTATGTATTTTCAGATATCTACTCCCTCATTGGGAATATGAACCCTATTTCATCTTTTTCATAATTATCTAATGGGTTTTATATATAGTATCCATTATCTTCCTTTGGATTTATTATAAGGATATACTTCATGACCTATAATAATAGTTTGTTTCTAGAGATTGACTTTATAAATTCCTTTACCCCCATACATGTGTATATGACAATAATAGCGTTTTCACTATAAATACCTAATGGAATTACCATATCCACATTAATTGGAACTCATTTTTTCACTATAGATCACTTATAATGGATATTTATTATGTTAGTATCTTATTTCTTAGGATGTTAGGCTTGCTGCATTATTATCTCAATAGTCCACCAATTCTCTAGAAACCATCCTAAATATAGATAGATCAAGTATATGGGTATAAATGTCAGCACTATAGTATATATCTAATATCAAACATATATAATTTTAAATCTTGTAATATATAATGAAAACACATATAACACAATCGCTCTACTTTACAATGGTGTATATCTTCTTCTAATTTCCTATATTATGAAATAAATAACACTATGCACTTTTTTCCATGGTATGTATATAAAACAACATCCTCTTGGAAGGTAGGTTCTCAACATTTTAAGTCATTAAGTCACTCTTATGAATTTTTACATTATCTCCCTCTAATACACCACATAGTCTTAGGGGTCTTCTCCCATCATATACCTATTTTTTTGGAGAATCGGTCTGAGGAGTTTTACATGTTGCTTTTTAATATTTTTTTGTTACAATTCAGAATGAAACAATATAATATCTATAAATATTATAAATTAATGAGATTGGTGTGTGAATTATCATGAAATGTAATGGAAAATATTCCCATGTTTTCAATATAGTCAAAAATTTAAACTACACGAGGCCTAGTTTCACACATTCTATAATACTTCATGTGAAATATTCCAAAGTGATCTTATATCACCCTTGAAAGTTATTTTCCTGATAAAGATCATAGAGATGAAACAACATAGTGTATGAAACTGTTTCATTATGAGTATTCACGTTCTTAATAATTAGTGATTATAACATTAGACACTAGACATATACTGCATCATCCATGCATCTCGTGTAGAGAGAAGGGTATTCATGTCTTGGATCAATGGTATGTTTCTTAAGATTAGGGGTGTCAAGAATGAATATCATTACACCTTATCATAGTAAAGTTTCAGGTGATTGTATTAATCATGGGATTTACTACTAATGAATTTATTATATTTATAAAGAATGGAACATAGTGACAATATCAATGTCAGGTTACTTTCAATTTAATAAAAAATGAAAATTAGGTTTTGGGACTGTAACATGATTTCAAAAATAAAGGACTCAATATGTATTATTTGGTAGTACCCCAATATTTTTCAAATCATAGTTCCACTCAACATTGAATTAAAAACATCACATCATAAGGATATACTACCATAAATGATAAATATTTCCCTTCTTGAAACCCATACATGGGATTCAAAGTTTGATCAAATATATTTAGGTAGGTGAGTCATTCCAACTTTCTTAATTGAGAACCCATTAATCTTTCAAGTGGAATCAAAAATTCATAAATCCTAAGATTAGATTTCTTAATAAATTAGATCTTATTTACAATAATAACAACTTGATTAGTCAATCCTTATTGTAATCTATTTTTATTAAGATCAAAACTATTTTTAAATCACTTTGGTAATTAAAATCACCTAGATATGGGCTAGATAGGCTCTATAAATTATATTTTCATTTTAAATCATGAAATAGAGGCCTATAATGACATAAAATTATTATTTAATATATTTTTCAATCAATATTTATGATTCATTATATTACATTACTACATTTATTCCAATAATGTGTGAAAATATAGAAGTGATTTAATATATTATGATTAAAAAAATTACACATTATACAACCATTTTGTCATATCTTTCATGCTTGATAACTCATTGATTTTAAATATTTAGGATAATAATTAGATTAAGAAAAATTAATTGTCCATTAAATTGAAAAGAATAAAATATATAACTATATGATGACCCGAATATTTTAAAATTATTGGCTAATCATAATGAATAAAATCTAACCATTGACCATAGAGTTATAAATTTGTGATCCAATATATGTTTGAGTTTCATCATTTCCCTTGGAATACATTGTATCTCCTTGGATGGTTTCACCTCAAATCTCTTCATGAAGAACTGCTACTCACATCGGGGATCTATCCTTTAAAATTTTTTTACTCACACAAAGGTGAGGGTAATGATTATAATGACTGTGGGGTTTACAAAAAAAATTCATTGACATGTAAGCATATACAAAATAATATGAGATAATGAAAAAACATATCATATTAATTAAATATTCATTATTAAAAAACAAATGAAATTTTAATTATATTAATAATAAATAATATACACACAGAGATCTGTAATGATCATGAATACACACACATGAAATTTATAAAAGTTTCTAAAAATACCAATAATTAATTTTAAGTCAATCCTAATTAAGATGATTTTTTTCATTTAAAAACATAATTATCTTATACATTAGTTAATTTTTTCTATATTTCCAATTTGAATAATTCAAATTATTTCCGTCATATGTAAATAAAATAAAAATAAAAAAATTTCTCAAAATTAATTAAGTAAAATTTGTGTAATTTAATGGAAACCAATGATTACACCATTGAGATAATCAATATCTTGTATAGTCTAATCCATGTATATTTTACTAACACAACATGTAATGAGACTTATGTGTTATTTATTATATGAGTGGTAGATATTGATGTCAAATTGAGTATTACAATAGGTATTTATCACAATTGAAAATGTTATTCTAAAATAAATGTATCACTTTATTTAATGTGATATACACGTCATTAATTACAACTATATATGATGTTTATTTATTTTATTATCATGGAAATTATCAAGGAATTCAATATACTTTGAAAACCAATGACATTGATTTTATTTTGTCTACATATCATGTAGTTTGGTTTTAAAGATATAATTAATTTTAATTTTTCCTAATAAATTTACATAATATATATATATTTTCTTCTCCTATAATCAGTACAATAGGGTATATGATACGAAACCTATATAGCTTATATACACTATATTCTCTTATATGTGGTCTTCCATGATAAATTTCTAGAGTATTTCAATATATTCCTCTGGAATTTATATGAGCTTCTCTATATTTACATTAGATACAAATCTGGTAATCTCACCTTCCCTTTTCGGCCAGTTATAATGAACTATATAGAGTATAATAAATACATTAAACCTACATTGATCAAACTAGATATTAGAATTTTTTATAGAAAATTTTATGATGATACTAAATGTATAATTAATATAATCATTATATTTACCCCTAAAAACAAATTATATTATCCGATGAACACACACCATGTAATAATTTCATGTACTCTCTCACACAATGAGGGGTGATTTTTGTGGCTCATCGTGGTGTGGTGATGGTGTGTACTACTAATTTACATGTCAGGTAAACCCATATTATATTTCTGGAATCTATAATACATATACATGGGATCTATGATCACCATTCTTTCATTTTTATCCTACTAGTGGTTTCATGGTGGTAAATAAACTTTTAATATCAACTTTTTGATTCACAAAAAAATAATATTGAATCAAAGAACTAACTATAACGTTGTAACCAATCAGTGATAAAAATATATTTATTAATTAAAATGTTAATGATCTAATATAACGATAATGTTTTGTGGAATAACAAAAGTAACCAGGCCTAGTCCTAAAAATGGAATTCAATTGTGTTCTATAGATCAATATAGAAAAATATATAAAAGAAACACTATAAAATTTTATGATATTATCTTTCCAATACAATTTAAAATTAATTTATAGAGATAAATTGTTACATCATACTATGATTCTTGTTATATCATCAAATCAATGGATCATTATAGTGGTTCTAATTTTTTTCAAAGTATTCGTGGAGAAAATCCTTTTAGTGGTATCCCCGCTTTCTTAGTGAACCTCATAAAATTTCATGGAATTGTCCATGTTTTTTTATAGATAGATATAACTAAATGAAACATTTATGATGGGTAAAAACATGTTTTCTTTAGAGGATTAATGGATTTTATTTGGTTTTCTTAGGAACATGAGATTGATAGTGGGGATAAGAGCCCACATTTCATGTGATATTTCTTGAGATATTTCACTCTTATAGATTAACTGAATTCCCTCTATAATATGTTGTAAAAAATAATCATCTAACTATATAAATGATATAACATTGTTTATATATGTGGTTATTAAATTAATAATAACACATAATCCATTTATTTCATTTTAACTCCATATTAAACACCTCATGGAATAAAAATAAAAATATTATGATGTTTTCAATGCATAAATAATTTAAATAACTTAAATAAAATTGAATGAAAATATAATTTAATATTACTTGTAATGATTTTAGATATATCATTACAAATGGACCATTAAATTAATCCATCAGTCATACCTGGAATATATTGATCCATGAATAATAACAATTTAATTACATAAATAAATATTACTTCATTTTTCACTCAATATGTAAATAAATAACATATTTACATAACATGGGAAAAATTATTTATAAAAACTTGACCATACATATATTTTCTATAAAAAACATGGTGACTGAATATTTCAGATCAACATAGCCAGAGTAAAATTATTACCAAAAAATGGGAATAACATCTTTCATACTTTTAAATTTAAATAGATTTTATCTGTGTTTATAGATTCACTTAGTCTGTAACCCTCTAGGTTCAATATTTCTATAATTTGGCTAAACATTCTTTATGTCCACAATTGACGTATCATAGCACATGAAGGCACACATAGAGAATAAAAGTAAATGTTTCTATTAAAATAACCTCTTATGAGAACACCCTATGTGATATAATCTTTATTTATATATCATCATGAATG
The DNA here is from genome assembly GCA_963277665.1 of Viscum album. Classification (NCBI taxonomy): domain Eukaryota; kingdom Viridiplantae; phylum Streptophyta; class Magnoliopsida; order Santalales; family Viscaceae; genus Viscum; species Viscum album. Next base: position 570,820,078 of record OY728161.1, on the reverse strand, counting down.
TTATATTACATGTGTTATCATCCCATTTTTTGATATAGATATATTATTTTACTTTCCAGAAATTAATTTTAAAATTTTAATCATCAATAGCCATGTAAATAATCTCGTAATTTCATATCTTTTGATGTGTATATATTTCAACTTCCTTTATATCAAAATGGAAAATATTTTCAAGATTTTTTCATTAATGGTATTTATAATTCCATGTGAATACTTCAATGTATTTCATAAAAATAATTCAACTTATGTTACTCATGATATGTATTAATAATAATATATTGTCTTTGGGAAAATTACATATTTTCATTGTTAAGAGTATCTAATGGATAAAAAGGAATATACAATTCCTATAGGATTTTATGTTCTCGTAATATCATCTTATGGATATTTCTAAGGGTTATAATCATGATAAAATGTCTAAATCTATTATTAAATCACTACCTTAGAAAATATTGTTTCATTTTTATCAATTCATTTGATTTCATCGAACTATAGGACATTTATAAAAAAAATACTAGAATGGAACATATAGTATATATTCATATAGGGAAACTGGTATATTCCTAATGTGTGAAAAATAATTTAAGAACGTAATCACATTAAATATTATATACAATAAAATTAATCATCTGATAATATGTTTACTAGTATTCAAATATATCAATATATATTGGTTATCAAATGTAAAAACGTTGTTTAATATAGGTAACCAACTCCAATATAATCACACTTTACAAGATCCAACTTCTAACATATTTTTGTCATTAGTATTGTACATAATGGTCCCGCATCTATTGGGATAATTATTCAATCACAATTTCCATTATGTTCTTCTTCATGGAAATTTTTCCCACAGTTACATAACCCCTTTATGAGAATACCATCAAGATTTGATACTTATAATTTCTATAATTCATATTTTGTGATGAACTTGTCATTTTGTTGTGGTACAATGATATAGTATTATAACAATACAATGAGATAAGTTTTATAATTCTGGGAACATCATAAATAACAAAGATGAATTTTTGTACACACACTGCTTCTTTACCAATATTAAAAGATACAATATACATGGACTTCACTATAGAATTATTGATACCTAAATCAGAACATTGTTTATCTAATGATACATGAGACATATCTTGATTTGGATTTTATATCATTTAATTGTGTCCTGAAAATTATATATATATATATTCCCTTATGAATGTATTTAAATATCATCTATAACTATAATCATAATGATAGTACACCTAGGTAACATTAGGATAGAATTAATAGTTACCCAATGTTGTTTTCTTATGTCATGAGGATATCTAGCTACCTCGATCAAGGTAAAAGAAACATCAATCCAAAAATAGAGAATGGAGTGCATGATTGAACAAATAACATAAGTATATAAATTACGTATAAGGTATTCTACTTTCTCTATCTCTCTCTATATCCCTCTCATCTTGTGTCTATGGATAATTTTTCATGGAAATATGTATTCAAGGGAATACCAGAACTAATCGCTTATTGGAATTCACTTTTCTGAATAACTTTATTATAAATAATATATATATATATTTGATGGCTTAGTCCATGGATCCAACTAAGTCTTCTATGAATGATCTTGATCCAAAGAATCTAATCATATTCAAGTATGTCTTTTTGAAGAAGCACATGTTCAATAATCTCCTAAAAAACCTTAAGACTATAATCTCATTTATAATAATTTTTATATTTCATAAATATAATTATAGCAAAATTCTTATGCTTTTACTAAATTTCAAATAGATAGATGGTTCCCATTAATTATTTTCGAATAAATATCTCGTCATTGTTTTTAAAAGGGTCTGTTACATAACATGGAATCTTTCATCTATCCATAAATGGATCTCATAAACATGCATACCCTATTGTAATCATATGGATTCACAAACCACTCTAATTGTTTCATACTTTGTAAGATCCCAGTTTTTTGAAAGGTATGTACTCATTATTTTTTGGTTGAATCCCTTGTTTTGAGCTTCAAGGTATGTTTCCGGAATGTGTGAGAGGCCTTGGGGGTGTTCCGGGGCCTCAGGGCACGGAAGAAAGTAAATCTGGGCAAGACAGGCCAGGGTGCACTGCCTGGGCACGGCCAGGCAACCCGTGCGGCCAACCCAGGCTAAACTGTACGACCTTTCCTCCTCCAGACAGAAGCATGTGCACAGTTTGTGCACAGTTTTCCAAACCGTGCAGCTAAATCACGTGAACCCTCCTCCTCCGGATAGTGGCAAGAGCATGTTTTGTGCACGGTTTTCCAAACCGTGTGGAAAAACCTTACGGGCACTTAAAGTTGGGAAAAATTACATGTTTTCCGCTCCAGGATTTAAAACCCCACATGGGATTTCCTCTCATTTCCTCCCTCTCCACGTTATGCACGAACCAAATCTCCCAAAGGCTCCAAGAGACCGATATCCTTTGATTCTAAGGGGTTTTTTGGTGTCGTTGGTTGTGAATCGATGCCCCGGGTAAGGCTAATCCCATCCTTGCTTCTCTTTTTGGTTTAGGGTTTGTATCTTCTCTCCCTCTCATTTTGATGCTCTGAAACACTATCGTTTGGGTGAGTTTTAGGTTGAAGCATCAAAGGTTGGTTGGATCGAGGTCTAAGGACTCGATTGGGAGTGTGTTCAATCGTAGTTTTGAGGTAGGTGGTCTACAAGTGATATCCCATAGTTATTTGGTCATTTGTGCATGTTTAGTTGTGTTCCTTCTTTCCTTTGGTTATGTTTTAGATAACCTTGGAATGTTTGATAATAATGGTTTTAAAATGGAAAATGGGAACCCTCACGATCCCAGTGGGATGTGTTGGGATAGACATGACCTAATTAGGTCCATACATGGGATGTGTCGGCTTCTCTCGGATATAAGGATTGATATTAAACAATTGACCTCATTGTAATGAATTGTAGAGCCCTTGATTAATATGTTGTCATGATTGGTTGAACTTGTAATAGATGTTAGGTGATGCACCTAGACTTGGTAGTAACCTAAGTGTTAAAGTAGAATGGGTTAAATGGTTCATTCATGGGAATGATGAATGGGTTAAATGGGTTAATGTGTAAACTAATTAAAGACCATAATGGGATAGATTATGGGTTTAATGCTGAATGATTAGTGAAATACGCTTAACACAAGGGAATTGGTTGAATGGTTAAATGATGTGAAATGGTAATGTGTTAATGGGTTAAGGCCTGATATGTTTTCCCATGTTGGTTTTTGTGAATAGTGTTTGCTGAAGGGAAATGGTTTGAATGGTAGATGGATACTTATATATAAGAATGTTCACATGGCTTCGTAGAGTGGGGTATGACATGAGGATATACGCCCATGGGTCGAGTCAAGATTGAGGTTCTAAAATCCACCCTAAATGCACGGGTTAGGAAAAGGGACTGAGGGTCTATTCTCCTAACTGTTGCATCCACCCGGACTGAGGCTTCGAGGTGTGGTTATGGTCGCAATTAAGGGGTTAGTACTAGTGAGATAGGATAACGATGTGTTTACCCTCTTGGATGTGATTTTTATCCTTAGACCCATGTAATGAAATGTATGTGATTAAACCATGGAAATGTGATGAAATGGTAAATGGTGATAATGGGTGAGTAATGAACAGTAATGGAAGTGGCCATGGCTTGGTTCTAAACCAGTTAACGGTACCTTAAATAATTACTTGGAAGTTATCATTCATTTTTTCCTTTTCATGCACTACCTGTTTACACTAGATTTGTAGACACCATTGGTGGTGGACTACTGAGATGTACTCACACCCTGCTCAGGCTTCCATTGGGTACCCGAGCAGACTTCATGATTGCAGGTCAGGAGAAGGGCAAGGGAACTTGCTAGATAGTTGAGTGGACATGGGTAGCACTTGGTGGAGGATCCGGACTTGGAGTCATGACCATTTTAAGGATTTTGGCCATTGTCTTTATTTTGGGGTTTTGTCCACTTTTGAACTTGTAGTGTGACAGGACGAATTTGTTTATTGGAAATGGTTATTATACATGCTATTTGTTTGATGATAATTGTTTCCACTATTGGTAGATTTTATTTGTGGCCTACTCTAATAAAAAAGGTGGTATAGTCTTCCCAAATGACCACCTAGACCCCTGCTGCTAGTCGGCAGCCTTTGGCGTATGTGGATTCGCGATTAAGGTCATGAAACCACCCAGATTGGAGCATCGGTTTAGTGGCTTCTAGGTTGGGGATGTTACAAAGGGGTATCAGAGGAGGTCTTTTTCTCCTTCTCGGAGGTCTTGTTATTTGGGATTGGTATCCAAGGGTTAAGATGTGTTGGTCCTTGGTAATGAGCTCATGCTTGGGAGTAGCTAACCCATATACGGGGGAAAACCCAAGTCACCCTGGATGAGAAATTTTCTTCCTGGTTTTGTGATGTTACAGTTGAGGATATTTCATCGTTGGTTGATGCACATGTGGTTTGATGTTACTATTTTATGATATTTTCCTTGTTGACTTAACGACAAGAGGATTGGAATTCATGCCTCATTATAAGATCCTAGGGAGATAGGTGACATGCATTGTATTAGACACATGCACGGGGTGGGTGTGTGAGGCAAGAAATTAGGGTGCATCATTCATTTCATGAAACCATGAAATAATGAGAAGAATGAAATAATAAAAGTAGGTCATTGTATCTAATAAATAGCTTTTGATGAAGTCGTGAAAGTTTATGGTATGCGTGCTAAATCTCGTGCTTGGAAATATTGAGAAATGCCACCATGACGTCAGTTACCAGTTGGTCAGTGGGAGGGTGTTGCTGAGAAAACACCTCCAGTATAGAAGAAAGAATATGTAGCGATCAATGAAGGTAGAGGGGACCAGTTCTGAAAGAACTTGTCTCACCTTATACAGATGATGGATCAGGACCCAGGGCTGGTAGCACCGAGTATGTTTGAGCTAACCAGGGAGTTCCAGCTGCAGCACCCTCCAACATTAACCATAGAGGGTGGGAAAGAGGAATTGGAGTTCTGTTTAGAGTCTATATAGACAATACTAGATCATCTTGAGAAACCTATCGAAAAGTGGGTGATGTTTTCCACTTATATGTTGCGAGGCCATGTGAGGCGTTGGTGGAATATTTAGGCTCAAATTGAGAAGGCTGAGGGAATGTCGTGAATGGTTTATCAGGAAAAGCTTCTGGAGCATTTCTACCCATATACAATGAGATAGGAGTAGGCTACAGAGTTTATGAGCCTGGATCGGGGATCACTATCGATGATGGACTTTGCTAGTCCCTTAACTGATTTGAGACTCTTTTCCCCAGTGTTGGTAGGGGATGAGGTAGCCGTAGCAAGGCATTTCCAGGATGGACTGAGACTTGAGATCTGGTCTCATGTAAACAACTTCCACTTGAATAGGTTCACAGAGGTAGTAGATCAGGCACTGATCTCAGAAGGAAACCTGAAGGGAGCTTCGGGTAGTTTGCTGGTGGTGTTAGTAGGATAGACGAGCGGTGCAGCTACCGAAGGTCGAAAGCGATGCCTTGAGAGATGACAGAATGGCGGAAGTATGCAAAGTGGCTGGAAGAGAGGGTCCGCCTCTCAGTGTAAAAATTAAGGGTTTTGCTATCAGTGCCATAGGTCGGGGCATATGCGTGGTCAGTGACCTCGACCTCTAGTAGAGTGTCATTCGTGCGGCCAGATGGGACATGTGTAGAAGTTCTACAGGAGACCTCAGTAGGTGGGCGAGTATGATGGTGGAAGGCAGGTACCAGATATGGGAAGGGGATCAGTTTCCCTGTATCAGGCAGGTCGTTAGAGCTGCACAAGCCGTACTAGTAGGGGCGGTGGATATGGAACTCTTTGAAAAGATTGCTTATGCCAGCAAGGCAGTGCAGCACATGGTGTTTAGGCTGGAGCCCAGTGTAAAGGGGAAAGTCAACTTCAGGTAGTTCAGTTGTCACCTGGTGATGGAGAGTCTAGATCATCGACTGTTCGTGGTACGATCATTGTCGATTCAATATTTTCTAGTGTTCTTTTTGACATAGGTGCCACACACTATTTTCACTCTGCTCAACTTGTGGTAGAAATAGGCTTACCTGTGGAGATAGAGTGTGGAGTTATGTCAATTGACACTCCGTTGGGGGTGCGGGATGAGGATATCAAGCCGTGCAAGGGATGTGCCTTGGAAGTTTGTGAGTATCATTTTCTATGGGACTTGTTCATTCCCAAGATGCTAGGGTTTGAACTAATCCTATAAATGGATTGGTTGGTGTTTTATCGGGTGCACAGAGACGGTTACCGTCATAGAGTATCGTTCATGTCTCTTGAGGGTGATGCTTACGTCCACTGTGGCGAATGGGATGTTCAAGCAGAGTGTGCGAGTCCGTTTTTTCAATAGATGTGTAGACTCACGGATCGAGTGGCATGTCTCAAGATTGATGAAAATGCAAGAGGGGAGTTTTCTATTTTTCCTCTTGTGGTGGATCGATTTCAGGATGTGTTTCCTGAAGAGTTATCAGGGTTACCCCCGAGAGGGACGTTGAGTTCATGATCGACTTGCTTCCGGGAGTGGAGCTAGTTTCTATTCCACCATACCAAATGGCACCGGAAGAACTCCGGGAACTGAGGGTTCAACTTGAGGAGTTGGAGCGTAAAGGGTTTATCTGTCCTAGTATGTCTCCTTTGTGATCTCCCATGTTTTTTGTAGAGAAGGCCGATGGGTTGTTAAGGCTGTGCGTTTACTATTGATGGTTAAATTAGATGACGGTGAAAAATCAGTACCCTCTTCCTAGAATTGATGACCTGTTTGATTATTTGAGGGGTGCATTGGTGTTTTCATAAATTTATCTGAGGTCAGATTATCACCAGTTGAGGGTGAGGTCTTCCAAAATACCAAAAATAGCTTACCGGAGTCGGTATAGGTTATTTGCGTTTGTGGTAATTCCTTTATGCTTGACCAATGAACCAGTGGTTTTTATGGCATTGATGAACTGAATCTTTCATCCCTATATAGATCGGTTTGTGGTTGTATTGGTTGATGATATCTTAGAGTACTCAAAAACTCATGACGATCTTGTCCAACATCTTGTCATCGTCTTCGGTATGCAAAGAGAGCATCAGATATACGCCAAGCTATAAAAGTGTAAATTCTGGATAGGTGAGGTGCATTTTATGGATCACAACATCATGGAGGCAGGTGTGTTAGTGGATCCAGATAAAGTTTAGGTATTTGTAGCCTGGGACCAACCCAATAGTGTTTCTGATGTTCAGAGCTTCCTAAGATTGGCTAGCTATTAACAAAGGTTCATCAAGGATTTCTCCCACATGGAAGCGCCACTCTCAGGCTTGACCATGAATTGAATCAGGTTTGAGTAGTCTAAGGCATGTGAGAAAGCCTTCCAAGATTTGAAGAAGTGGCTGACGACCACATCTATCTTGATCTTACCTGAGCCGGGTAAGAAGTACATCGTGTTTTGTGATGCGTCCGGAGTCGGACATGGGGCTGTGTTGAAGCAGCATGAGCGGGTTGTGTCTTATGGGTCAAGGTAGTTGAGACCCCATGAGTAGAATTATCCCACAGATGAGCTTTAGTTGGCTGTAGTAGTGTACGCCTTGAATTGTTGGAGGCACTATCTGTTGGGATAATGATTTACCATGTTTACCGACGATAATAGTTTAAAGTACATCTTCTCACAGTGGGATCTAAATCTTCAACACTGAAGATGGGTTGAATATCTCTAGTAATTTGACTTTTAATTGGTGTACACACCGGGAAATGGAAATAGTGTTGCTTATGCTCTGAGTAGGAACGTTCGAAATCAGATGGTTCAGGAGTCCAGTACCGAGTGGAAGATGATGTCTTTATTTGTAGAAATGCATGTAGAGATGTAGAAGGAGAGTGGTTAGGTCACTCTTGCTTCCATAGAGATTGATTCAACACTTTTGAGTTGGGTTAAGGAAGGTTATCTTGATGATCTTGAGTTTTTGATCATGAATGAAATGCATAAAGGTGGGGAGCTACCTTCTTGTTGGGCCATCGACGTGGAAGGTGTTGTTCGGTTTCGAGATCGTGTGGTTTTGAAAAAGTGTGTGCGGGAAGAGTTGATGCTTGAGTTTCATGAATCAAAGTGGTCGGTGCATCCTGGTTTGACCATGATGTAACGTCATCTCCGAAGGCAGTTTTGGTGGACTGGGGTGAAGAAGGAAGTTGTGGGCTTTGTGCCACGGTGCCCTACCTGTCAGCAGGTGAAGTCCGAGCATCAACACCCAGGTGGTTTGTTGCATCCATTTCCCATTCCGGAATGGAAGTGGGATGATGTGATAATGGATTTTGTCATGGGTCTTCCAAGGACACCACAGATGAATGATGCAATATGGGTGTTTGTGGATCAGTTAACGAAAGTGTCTCATTTCTTACCGATTCAGGAGACCCATACAGTCGACCAGTTGGGGGAGCTGTATGTTCGGGAAATAGTGTAGTTTCATAGTGTTCCACAAACCATAGTTTCGGACCAATATCTATGTTTCACATCACGTTTCTAGCAAGGGTTGAAGAAGGTACTTGGTACGCAAGGGTTTTTGAGTACAGCTTTCCACCCGCAAAAGGACGGGCAGTCAGAGCGTACGATCCAAGTGTTGGAAGGCATGCTAAGATCTTGTGTCTTGGACTTTGGTGGTTCTTGGGAGAGACACTTATCATTGGTTGAGCTTTCCAACAACAACAGTTTTCAGGCTACAATGTATATGGAACTGTTTGAGGCACTTTACAAGAGCCCATGTAGATCTCCATTTTGTTGGCTGGAGGCCAGTGAATCCGAGTTATTGGGGCGAAATCTCGAGCATGAGACTTTAGAGAGAGTTATGTTGATCAGTATGTGGATGGCTACAGCCCAGATTAGGCATAAGTCGTATGCAGATCAGAGGAATAGACCTCTTGAGTTTGGGGTGGGTGAGAAAGTGTTTCTTAGGGTGTCACCATGGTTGGGACACCAACGGATTTGAAATCAGGGTAAGTTGGCACCCAGGTATGTCGGTCCTTTTGAAATTGTGGAGAGGATTGGAATAGTGGTGTACCAGTTGGATCTTCCATAAGGGTATGGTGGGATGCATGATGTGTTTCATGTTTCATAGCTTCGATGGTATCACCCTGACCCATATCAGGCGGTTGATGTAGAGTATGTGGAGCTTTAGGCTGATGCGTCCTTTGAAGAGCATCCAGTTCGTGTGGTGGATCATAGTGAAATGTTCTTGTGAGGCAAGGGTGTGCCATTAGTGTGAGTACTATGGATGCATGGGAAATTTTAGGAAGAAACATGTGAGCGGGAATTTGATATGCAGGCTCAGTGGCCCTAACTCTTATCTTCTGTGGATCAATGGGGCTTGGAAGCTTAGTTTGAGGACAAGCCGTTATAAGATGGAGATGTTGTAAGATCCCGGTTTTTTGGAAAGGTATGTTCTAATTATGTTTTGGTTGAATCCCTTTTTTTAGTGTTCATGGGATGTTTCCTGAATCTGTGAGAGGACTTGGGGGTGTGTCGGGGGCTTGAGGCAAGGAAGAAATTAAATATCGGCAAGACAGGCTAGGGCGCACGGCCTGTGCATAGCCAGAAAACTCGTAAGGCCTACGCAGGCTAAACTATGCAACCATTCCTCCTCCGGACCGAAACATGTGCATAGTTTTCCTAACCATGGGGCTAAATCGTGCGACCCCTCCTCCTTTGCACAGTGGCATGCACACAGTTTGCGCATGTTTTTCCAAACTATGGGGACAAACCCTACGACCACTTAATGTTGGGAAAAATTACAACTTTGACACTCTGGGCTTTAAAACCCCACTCAGGATTTCCTCTCATTTCATCCCTCTCAACCCTAGGCAAGAACCAAATCGCACAAAGGCCCCAAGATACCTATCTCCTTCTATTCTAAGGTGTTTTTGTTGTCGTTTGGTGCAGATCGAAACTCCAAGTAAGGCTAATCCCATCCTTGCTTCTATTCTTGGTTTAGGGTTTGTATCTTCACTCCCTCTCGTTCTAATGCTCTAAAACCCTAACTTTTGGGTGAGTTTTAGTTTGAAGCTCCAAAGGATGGTTGCATCGAGGTCTAAGGACTCGATTGAGAGTGCGTTCAACCGCAGCTTTGAGGTAGGTGGTCTACAAGTGATATCCCATAGTTATTTGGGCATTCGTGCATGTTTAGTTGTGTTCCTTCTTTCCATTGGTTATGTTTTGGATAACCTTTTCATGTTTGATAATAATGGTGTTTAAAATGGAAAATGCTAACCCCCACGATCCCCGTGGGATGTGTTGGGATAGACTTGACCCAATTGGGACCATCCACGGGATGTGCCGGCTTCTCTCGGATTTAGGGATTGTTATTAAACAAGTGACCTTGTTGTAATTAATTTTAGAGCCCTTGAAAAATATGATGGCATGATTAGTTGAACTTGGAATAGAAGTTAGTTGATGCACCTAGACTTGGCAGTAACCTATGGGTTAAAGTGGAATGGGTTAAATGGTTGATTAATGGGAATGATGAATGTGTTAAATGGGTTAATGTGTAAACTGATTAAAGATCATAATGTGATAGATTATGGGTTAAATTATGAATTCTTAGTGAGATAGGCATAACAGATGGGAATTGGGGGAATGGTCAAATGATGTTAAATGGTAATGTGTTAATGGGTTAAGGCATGATGTGTTTTCCCATGTGGGTTGTTGTGAATTGTATTTGATGAAGGGAAATGGTTTGATTGGTTGATGGTTACTTATATATAAGCATGTTCACATGGCTTTGTAGAGTGGGTTATGGCATGAGGATCTATGCCCATGGACTGTGGACTTGGGAAAGGGGACTTAGGGTCTATTCTTCTAACGATTGCATCCACCCAGATTGAGGCTTCGAGGTGAGGTTATGGTTGCAATGAGGGGGTTAGTCCTAGTGAGATAGGATAAAGATTTTTTTACCCTCTTGCATGTGGTTGTTGGCCTTAGACCCTTGTAACATAATGTATGTGATTAACCCATGGAAATGTGATGAAATGGTAAATAGTGATAATGTGTGTGTAATGAATAGTAATGGATGTGGCAATGTCTTGGATCTAAACTGGTTAGTGGTACCTTAAATAATTACTTAGCAGTTATCGCACATTTTTCCTTTGCATGCACTACGTATTTACACTGGATTTGTAGACACTACTGGTGGTGGCCTACTGATTTGTACTCACACCCTACTCGGGCTTCCGTTGGGTACCCTAGAAGACTTCATGATTGCACATCAAGAGAAGGGAAATGTTCCTTTCTATATAGTTGATTGGACATGGGTAGCACTTGGTAGAGGATCCAGACTTGGAGTCGGGACCATTTTGGGTATTTTGGTTGTTGTCTTTAATTTGGGGGTTTTTCCACTTTTTCACTTGTAGTATGACATGACATATTTGATTGTTGGAAATGGTTGTTATACATTATATTTGTTTTTTGATTATTGTTTCCGCTATTGAGCGATTTTCATTGTGGCTTAATCTGATAAAAAGGGGGTATAGTCTCTCCACTTTACCACATAGACCCCTGATGCTAGTCGGCAGCCTTTGGTGTATGGGGAGGTGTGCTTAAGGTCAAGTAACCACCATGCTCGGAGCACCGGTTTAGTGGCTTCCGGGTCGATGATGTTACATACTTACTTCTTTTTTAAAATTTGAAATATTGAAATTATTTTTTACATCGACATTCCAAATATGTTTCCTTGGTAATAAAAAAGTCTTATTTATATTTTGATATATTTAATCATAGAAACTGATGAAATTATTTTATATAGTATATTCTAGGATATATAAAAACCCTCTAGTAATAAACTTATCATCATATGTAGTATAATTAACACCAATTTCATTTATCCTCATGAATATCCATTAAAACATATGATATTTAAATCAAAAGGATGATTAACCTAAACCAATAGGCATTTTTCACATATGGAATCCATCTCAGAATCCAAATATTCTTATCATCTAGTACCATATAAGCTACATTATACTTCTATATTACACATGATATTAATATTATCATAAAATAAAAATTCACCATATTTTATGACAAGACAAACTATATCTCTAATGTTCTCTAACCTTCTTTGTTCTCCTACACAATAATTATTCCCCTATAACAACCTCTTTTACGCTTCTTTATGGAATCTATACCCATTTAAACTCTTTTATTTTATGAGCCAAAACATCATCTATGTATATCATTTTCTCTATGTTTTTCAGATATTTGGCCCCATTCAATGTCTATGAATCGTCTTCTAATTTTTAACCTCTTGTAAAAATATTCTAATTGAAAATAACCCCTTATTTTTTTATTATATCTTATAATGATAAAATTCATTCCACTAGTTTCTAGTTTTTTCTAGTGATAATCATAACAAATTACTTATAACCCTATGCTTGAGAATGTGAAAGAATATATTTCATTCACATTAACATTGAAATGAATTATTTTTTACTCAATTTTTTGGCACCTATCTTATAATGTACTCGGTATTTTTTAGTACTTATAATTATAAGGAAATTGAATGATGTCGATGTCATATCCTTTACCAATATATCTCTTTCAGGGTTTGATTCCCACATTCACTATGATCATTCCACTATGATTTATATAGAAGAGTGAGTTGAGATAGGACCTCAAACACTAAGATGTTGTCAAATAAAAATTGGTTAATGAATTCTGTACATTCATTTGATCTTATATTGTTCACATTCATAACAAAATTATTATCTTCATAAATGATGATATTTTAAAATTTTTCATCGGATTATAACTTATTCACCATTATATAAACAATAAAAAAATATACGCAATCCATTAAAAAAATAAAAACTTGTTTGTATATCCTTTATCTAATACTTGAATGGTTCTATAGACATTCTCATGTGAAAATCACAAAGGCATTTTATCCCCACACCATTTCCATCAAATCGCCCTTTGAATATTTTTTCTCATGAAAAAGTGAGATTTAAATTATTTTTTATTAGATAGAAAGAATATAAATACCCATCCCGATTAATTGTTTCAAAACCCTTCTCATTTACATGAAACATTCGATCATGAAAAAATATGGTGTGATATCATTTATCTAAACTTGATATTTATCTATTTTCAATACCTATATACGATACCATATTACATAAATATTATTATTATGTTGTTTTACACCATTACAGATTTTATCCTTGTAAAAGTGGTACATCTTATCTCTAAATATGAATACATAGATATTTATTTCTAAAAATAAAAAATAAAAATTGAAATTATAACACATGGAATCTAATAAGAATTATTCATGATATTAATAAATCCCATTAGAAATGTAAATTGGTGGTCTATTATATATGAGGCACACAGTATTTCTTGATTGGAAGGTAATGATCTAGCCCACCTATGAAAAAGCTATTAAATCTAATAGGTCCATGTATTTGGATATAAATATTAGAAAAAAATATATACATATTTCCAAACATGTATTAATATAAATTATTCATTTGAAAACAAATATGCCTAAATCCGCCCATTTTATTCCTACGATTGTATTTATTCCTCTAATGGTATATTGTTCCACATGAAAAACCGTAGGCATATTGTTCCCATTAATGAAATTAGATATTCCTCTTCATTGAAGGATTGTTCTTAGTAGCCTTAGACAAACAATGGGTGTTTGTTCCATTTTCCTTCTTCTTCCATGTATTCACCAAAAGGGATCTATGATTTATAGATATTATCTCCTTATATACATTGATAATAATGGTGTGACGTTCTATTATATAATTATTTATATGAATCTGGTTATAGTTCATAATAAAAATGGATATGTATTGACAAAATAATGAAGGACTGAGATTAGTATGAATCTCTTTATAAATATTAAATCACATGCTGAAAAAGCTCTTGATATAGTCAGTCATCATTAATTTCAGAGCCCAAATGGTAATCCTTCTCCAAATTTGAAAAATTCCATATAGATGACTTATCCATCTTACTTATCCTTACCCAGATAAATATCATATAGATGAAAGAAATCGTGTATTCAAACCTTTTCTATTTAATTATATTGCTCAGTCATTGATAATAACAAGAAACAACGTACATCAAACACATCATATAGGAATATTAATTATATATATATATATATATTTTCAAAACATTCCCCCTTAATAAGGGCCATTGGTGCATGGGACTCTTAAACATTAATCAATCCAAAATAGTTTTGTTAAATTTGATATTTACTAAAACACACATAGAAGTTACTTTCAGTTAGAAAATTATATTTCTCAATAATATATCATCGTGATAATGTTGATTTCAGGTTGCATACCATTTTCTACAACAGATAAATATATATTTTAGAAATATATATTGACTAATAAATTGTGATGTAATAAAATTTATATATTATTCTCTACCTATTTTATAATAATTTAATATACCTCACTATTAGACTATTAATATCTAATCATATGTATATTATAGTGGTAATTATCCATATATTTTTTCATGTAACAATGAATTGGGCCTAAAATGTTTCTAAATGTAATTTGTTTGTAGGTTATTTCCCACTTTATTGATTTTTATCCCATTGATTCATTGAGTTGTCACCTCAGTCCTGAAACCCTAGACATGGATTTCATCAACACCTTCATGTTAGTTAATGGAATACTTTAATGGGACGACATACTTCGATGTGATTGATGTTAAGTCATTCCAAAACCTTTTTTCAATCCCATCTATAAATGAAAGAACCTCAACAAGGTCCATGTTATAACTTTATGACATAATTGTATCTTAACTAATGTGATGGACGTCTATGTTGAGTTAATATTTTCATTGATATATTTTTATATTTATGTATATGTTTCTATATTATGGACAATTACATAATTTTTAATAATATGTGTATTTTATATATGTGATTAATCATTTCCTGATGAAATATTTTATGTATGATCAATTTTTTTCTTCTATAAATCATGTATGTTAAATCATTTATATTATGTGACCATGATAAGAATGATATATATAAAAATATTTAACAATTTACCTTAAATCAATAAAATAAAATTATGTTACCTGAAATTAATATTTTTTGTTCATTTTTTTATTTAGTGACACATAATATAATCCATAACACTAGGTGAATTGCTCCTTGAACAATGTATGGTCAGAGTGGAAGTATTCAACCCATAATCCTATGTATATCATTAATTTTTTCAATCATGTCTTCAAATATAAATTTCCCCCGCTAAGTACAATTGGACCACTAGAACCCAATACACATGATATTATATTACTACTATATTTATAGTCATGAATATTAGTTAAAAACATATAACACGGTAATCATTCTTCTGACTAACATTTATGTTTTATTGTCCTTAGAGTAATTTTTTCATGATATGGTCCTTAAAATTTCCCTATTATAATGAGAACCAAGATGATTCCTAATTTTATTAATGATTTAGTTTCTCTATAGTAATATGATATTAGTTTTTATGGGATAAATAATATTTTCTATTAATGTTTGAAAATCATAGAAATTTGAGACATATTCTAATCATGTATCCCTTTTTTAATTTTTTTCCTTGATATTATTAGAACATGTACCACCAATAGGATATCCACATTTACAAAATTCATTTGATATTACAATAAAAAAACTTGTTTAATTGTCCTTATACATTTGTATTATTAATAATTCATCTAATGAGAGGTGTAAATTGATGGATTTTCATAAACTATGATGACATTTTTTATTTGGATGTTTAGTATGAGGGGTGTGTCATTACTAATATTGTATTATTGAATAATTTAAGAAATTATGTATCCCTTCTATTCAAAAAATTATGTAAATTTTTTTTTCCATTAATTTCTATATAACTATATAATTTATCCAATGTCCATATATTTCTATTGGAATGTTCATCTATAAACTGTTTAAGAAAGAGAAATAAAAATTAATAGGTTTAGGACAGCCACATGTAATATAATTGATATGAGATATCCTAACAAATGAATTATATTACATAGTGGTAACTTTCCTATGGTTATTTGGATTATTTTATTTATCATATTTCTTTATGGACGGTTTGGAATTTTTCATGACTCCAACAATAGGCTTTTGGTGGTATTTCTTAATTACACAGAGAAATGGGCATAGAGTGTCCCAGACTAAGTGTATTTAGAACATTAGTTAAATTATATATGAACATAAAATGTCAAATAAATATTATTATTGTATGGAGTTTAATAAATATTTTTGTTTGATTGATCTCATATATGAAGTCACCTATTTTTCAGAGAATATTATGTGATTTGATAATTAAATAAATATATATTCACAAATTAATTATCAATTATATAATTATATAATAAAAAATTTATTCTCACTAATATATAAGAAAACCTATAAATTAATTTATTAAGTAATAAAAATGAAAAAAAATATTAATTTTATTGTCTAGGGAATATAATAATTTTTTATTTTTTTGGAATATAATAAAGTGTAATTTGGTTAATTAAATAACTATACATTAATTATAATCATACAAATGTTGAGGGGGACTAATAAAATGAGTTTCTTTTCCAAAAATGAAATGACATAATAATGTTATTGGAATATATAATAATTTATCTATTCAAAGAAATAATATTATATATCTATGACTTTTGAACATATAATGTAAATAATATTAATAACATTTTTTTTAAATTTTTTTTAATACACACGGTTAATAATGGACTAACTGAACAATAAGGGAACATATGAAATTATTAATTCTCAAACCATGGGTCTATAAATATCCAATTATGTCACTGTATAACCTAATTAGTTCCATTTTAATCATTATACACTATAAATTATAGATATATTCCTCTTGATCTTTTGATTTATGTTTCCATATTATATGATCAATAATGTATGAAATTATCCTCCTCCTCTATGTTCATTTCATTATACCACTTTGGTTTCAATAGCGATCAATAATTATTGTCTAAAGTTTTAAAATATTCATTCAATCTACAAGATAATTCTATATCTGAATTAATAGGCTTGAGAAGCATGAGTATATCACCAGGAGATGGATTAAATCTTTTAATATTCTAGCAAATTGGTGGAATAATATGAAGGAATCACCAAATTCATCAACAGATTAATAATTTCAACAATAAGTATTTCTTTATCTAAATAATTAAATTATAAACTATATGTGAGGATCATTCCATCATGACTCTCATGTAGCTGTCAATTAATCATTGCACAAATAATTTTTACCATTACGTTATTTTTCATATTATTCTTGAATTATTCATTGACTGTGAAAAAATCATTGTTGGTAACATACCAATTGGTGATTATACATCACATGGAATGTACAAGTTGTATCTAAGTGATAAAATAATAATTTTTATGTATTTATTTTTCATTTAATAATTATACACTATTTAATAAAAAAATTTATCTTATATTCAATGAGATAGATAATTAACATGTATTCACATTTTATATTATTACTTCATGTCTAATATTATCTTAAAAATATTAAGAACATGAGATGAATGATCAAATATTCTATCAAGAGGATTAATGATTTCTAGATAAATAATATAATACTATATTTCATGAATTTTTTTATATTCATTGTTTTCACCTATAAATAGATTAAGGATGAACAATGATAATTCTAGGTGATTGTGTAGTTAACGCACATGTAGTTCATTAATATACACCGTATATTGACAAGGAAATTTTTTCAATTCGTTGAATAGATTTCATTGCCTATATATATTGTGCATGTCTATTATTATGCATTTATTCATGGATAAATTCAAGGATTACTCAGGGTACAAAAGAATGTTATGTATTTATTACTAGACATGATGGAATTATGACCATTGATCTAGTAGGTACATTATTGTGTTGGTATTGTACACATATGTACATTATTAATTTTTCGTTTACACCATGATTAATTATAACATTAAATTGATCCATACTAAGGGTTGTTAGTATACACATGATATAATTAATTTTACCAAATAATAGTTTAACAATTAATTTATAAGTTAAATAACAATTATATATGATGTATTGTATTCATTTACACCATGTTTAATACAAGAATAATAATTTACATGTCACATATATTAAATCTGATGTATGTCAAAAAATTTCCAACATTCTTTTTCTTATTAAAACACACACCTATTAATATGTGAAACTTTTTGTTTTTTATATAAAATATTAAATATATAGTAATATATTATTAAAGGTTTTATGTTGTTTTTGTTTTGAATTTTTTTCCAAACTATGTGTTTTTAATTATATCTATTAATAATTATTTACAAATTCATCCTCAAAATTGTTCAGATTGTCATCAAGATAATATAATTAATTAACTAACTCAAGGACTTTTATATTAATATTTCAAAGGGGATTAATGATAATTCCAACGTGATTAAATTTTATTTTTAATTGAACACATGTGGATGATCACGATCTATGACCGAATGTTTTATGTGTGTTCTTTAGTTTAATATAATATTATTGAAAATATTTTTTTAATATACTATTAAACTAAAAATATTTCCCTTACGTCAATACCTACCCTAATTATTTAATGGATCGTGTATTTGTCAATTATTTTTTGAAAAACCTTAAACTAATCCTTTAATTCCACTCTCCTATATGGGAGTAAGGAATTGGTAATGGTCGGAGACCCTTGGTGAGTGGAGGTGGTTAACCATTATATCCAAGCTGAAACCAATCATGGTGACTTTTAGTTGGATAAATGGAATGTTAAATCAAGACCCCAGTTATGTTAAAAGGTGTAATTACATCAGGCATGTATGTTCTATATAAACAAACCATTTTCAAATCTCATGATCAATAATTTATTTTGTTTTATTTTATTTTTGTTGTGATATATGTAATTATATTTTGTGGATGATTTTTAATGGACAAATAAATTATTGAATTAAGAAGCATGCGATATAGAATAAAAAGAATCATATTTTCTATAAATATATCATGAAATGGAAAAATGATAAATCCACTTAATATTAAAATATTTTAATTGTGGAAAAAATGAAAACAAATATGAATAAGGAAAAAATTTATCAAATCAATATATAATGTTAGTATAGAATTTTAGTACATGCGTTGAAAGTCAAAAATATTTTAATGTTCTTGGGAAACCTCTTTTTTTGTATATTAAATTATTGAAGAAATTTAATCTTTATTTTTTTCAATATACAAAATAATTCTCTAATTTTTCATCACAACAGAAAGACATAGTGGAACACGTATAAAAGTGTTTAGGAAATAGAAATCCATGATTTTGGATTAAGGCGTCCACTCAGTGGATGACGGTGCAATGAGTTAATGTACTCAGAATGTTACGCCTACCTAAATACCAAAAATAACTTATTAGGTATATTTTTGGGTTATGTGGGTGGGAATAAGAATCCCCTAAACTTGACTATCAACACATCATGATTTTATGAATCTAGTGGTGATGGTTATTTTTTTTTGATAATAATGTATATGAAAAATAAGTAATAATTTATTACTTATTTTCTTTCTATAAACACTTTAAAAATACAAAAAATTTATTTTTATAAATGTATTAAAAAATCCATGAGAGACCATGAATAAACTAAGATTATTTCATAACTGAAGGCATGACCTAATAAATATTAATGTTTTTAAATGGTAAAATGGTTTATGTAATGAATAATTTTTAGAAAATTCATATAATTTTTCCCAATATACTATATATGTTTGGACATCCCAAAAGGTCACATAAGGAAAAAATTATTTCCTCTAAATATATTTTTAATATTCTCTATATATACATTAAATTATACAATAAAAAATTTATAGATAGTTGATGAATAAAAATAAGGACACTGATTATGACACCATAATATAGCACCATTTATCACTTTTGGAGTATAAGTAAAGTAATATGGAAAACGATATTGTAAATAAAATATATTAGTAGAAATTAGAGAAATATAGTCTAGTAATTAATTAGGGTTTTAAAAATGTGTGGAACATTAATTAGTTAGTGTAATTGAGCATCCACATGGTTAATAAAATTTATATTAAATATCATTTTTTCATTTACACCACCATGGTATTTTATCCAGTTATGAATAAACTAAATGTATAGCTCACTAATGAATATTGTGACTAAAACCCACCTAGAGTCAAAGGACTAGTAGGGAAATTTTACTCCAACACTTAGAGTGAAAATTAAGAAATACATGGTTGAATATCTCATATCTAATCTAAATGGAATGAATAATTCATAATTTCCTCCAAAGATAAAATTGATTTTGGGGGAAAATAATGAAAAATTCATTATTTGCCTATTTTTTTGAAATAATAGATAATGGAAAGTGATTTTAAAAGAATTGACAAATAATAAAATAATTTCGTCCATAGTAGGTATTTTCAACATGTTTTTATTCATTTTGTAGGTATTAAGATACCAAATTTTTACAAAATACATGGAATTGATTACAAGAGCCATAATGTTTTAGAAATGCTAAAAATGTTGACAAAAATTATATGGGAAAGGGTTATTCCTATCTATTTAAATGGGATGAAAAAAATTATTTAAAATTTTAATTAATTGATGTTAGTATTTAATTTTCTTAAGCATTTATCATAGTTTCCATTAATAATTATTCAACATTATTTCATTTAAGGAATAATTATTCTTAAGGGTTTTCAAAACATTTCTTTTAATTTAATTATACTAGAACCAATCAAAGTAAAACTAAAAAAAATATGAATTTAAATCATAACACTCATATCCAATAATGGAATGACAATTCATTATCATGTAAACATAATTTTTTTTCAAGGATACATCAAAATTTTGATTTTTTTCTTATTTTAACAAAAAAATATTGTTTTTAAAATAATTTCTTATTTTATTTTAAAAAGTAATCCATTATTTAAAATTGTATTATACAATGATTTTATTATAAATTTATCAAGGTCATGTGAAAAATTATATTAAAATTGAATTCGTAATTCATGTACATCACCAAATTTTATTATGAATATAAGGAATTATAAATGAATATATTTGAGTCCACTTTCTAAATGATGAAAGATAAACTAGGATGGTAAGTGCTAGTACATATTAGATATGTATCCATTGATAATTTAATGTAGTGTGATGGTTTTCTTATACCTTAATTGCCTTATTCAAACCGTATAGATAGTGAATTTATAATGTAGTTTGGAATAGTTCCATATATGTATATACATATTTAAAAAGTCTATAATGAATCCATTCCAAATAAATTTTTTAAATTTCAGTGTAACATCTGACCATATTCGGTCTATATTAACAAATGGATATCATGAATATTATGATATTAATAAAGTAATTATGTTATAAACATAGCAGTTTTGATGGAATCCATTGAGAAATATGGGAAAATATTAAAATCTACATCATGAAAAACAAAATTTGAATATCATTCAATTATTATGTAAATACTCATGATATTAATATCTAAATGATAAGATATTATTTATCAAAAATAAATATATTTATATATGGGAATAATATAATTTTGAAAAGGTTGGAGCAAGAAAGGGTTCAGTTGAATCTTATATCAAGATTCCCATGATAATTTTAGAAATATTTAACTTCTCAAATTTTAATTTGAGGAATAATTCAAGTGAAACATACTTAATATTTAGGACAAAAACAATAGTGGTTTATATAATATGTGGTAGGTCATATGTTATTAGGTATGCTTATAAAATACATCGTGAGAAGTAATTTGTAACTATATAATATTAAAAATGTCTTATAAATTAAAATATCATTTTGATATAATAAAATTTATTAGGTTCTCTGGTGGTTGAAGAAATTTCATTGATGATTATTTAAATGATAATATACATTGATAGTATAGTAGTGATAACATCAAGGTTTGATTAGCTGTTTTAAATAATCATAATTAAATCTATATGAACACAACTATTCAATGTTATAATAATCATTATTATATAAATCTAATGTTATGTCCAACTCAATTTTAGGAAAAATTTTGGGGCATGACTTTATTATGTGACCAGAATGGTTGGAGACATAAAATAATTCCTATATTGAATACAATATGCTAATATCCATTTATGTGTCAAAGTAAGAATAATTATAATAGTTTATTCAGTTATAATGAAATGTATCTAGGTGTCAATTAGATATTAGTGGGAATGAAATTTTTATAAGATATGTATGTTTATTAACATATGGAAAAAAATCATTATTCTTATGGTTATATAAGTTTTAATTTGTTTTCAAAAATAACTTTCGTTATAACCCATGTTCAAGATATCATGATATGATTGTATTTATTGAGGTGTTTTTAAATCCTTTTAAGCACATATAGTATAAATGGTATTGAAAAGAAATATGGAATAATGTAGTTGAATTATTTCTGTGACATGTGGAAGCCTTTTGATGTATATACTACATATACCTAAGAGTATTTTGGAAATCTATCTCATAATCCATGAGATCAACATATGTTTTATTTTGTTATGTACAAATAAATTGTTGAAAATATATTGTGATACTTATTGAGAATCACATGATACTATTCAGAACTAAAATAAATTTCTTTGCACTACAAAACTGAATGGGATCTAGTCAACTTGATATATTAGAATACTATGTCTAAATGATTTAAACTAGTCACCTTTACTATCATTCAGGTCTAGAATAGTAGTCAAGAAAAAGTAATATGCAATGATCAATCCTAATAAATCTATTGAACATTATATCTATATATGACTGAGTGGGTTGTGGTATTTGGTTTATCTTTTAAAACATTTTTAGAATCCATTTATTCTATATTTTCTATAATTTACAAGTAAATATTCTAATTTAGTCATATTCTGATTAATTTTAATAATTGAGTTTAATAATATTTCATGGATGAATGATAACATATACATAGTGATATTTTCCCTTGAAGTATTTTATAAGATTAAAGGGGACCCACTAATAAGAACAATCCCATATAGTGTGGTGGTCTTAACGTCTATTTCCATTCCATAGTATAAGAATGTTTAATACATGAACTAACATGTAGAGTTCTATAAACTTTCTATATTACATGTGGAAGGATATTTAAATGATTTCACATGAAAAAATACATAAAATATTAAATTATCAAAATAATCATAATCTTGAACATATTTGGTATAATATAATGGAGTTACGTTTGGCACAAAAAGGTTATAGAATTTCAATGTAATGATGAGAAATTAGAGGATTCATGAATATATTATTACTAACATCTTATATATTGATCGAATCATTTTTTAGGACATAAATACTACATGATATAACTTTGGGGGTAAAGTTATTTATTTCTAACATTTCTCATTTTTTTACATTCATGTTACTATTCAAAGTACTGGATTATGAGAACATGAACCGATAATAGGATATCCAGGTTTATATGTGTCAATATATGTTCCTATCTATGGATGTGGGTAATGGAAATTAGACATTATGATAATTATTAATGCATAAAATAAATCATGTACTTATCTATATTTTCATATAACCTGATGAGATATGTTTCTAGATATGTTTGGTATGTTTAGTGCATCACAATTGATATTGTATAAAAGTATAACAAAAGAATGTGTTTAACCTATATATTTGAAAACTAATATTGATATCCTAGTAACATTGAACGGATTATACAAACTGATTATTACTATGGTCATGTTGGTATTTTGGAATGTTCATTTTTTGAAGTTCAAAGAAATATTCAATGAGAATATAGGTTTTCGATACCCACATACAACCTGATTGAGTAGAGATATTATTATAATGGGATTATATTACACAGTGGGTGTTCATATTTGGCTATATTCATTGAGAATTTTTACTTACTTAACGATGTGTTCATTGACATGTTTCAAGTCATTAACCTTGAAATTTAGATAGTACTTCCTATTAGCACTATGAGTGGGTCCTAGAAGGCTACACATTAACGGTATTAAAAAATAAGTTAAATTATATATGAATTTAACATGCAGAATACAAATTATCCCATAAATGGTTTAATAATTAATAATGTTTATTTGATTGTATATATTTTTTATAAGATATTAAATAAAATATTACGTTTGGTTAATTTTTAATAAATATTTATTTACTATGTAATTAATATTTAAAAAATATATAATATATAATATTTCTATTTGTTGTTTAATTACTAAGTCAATAAAATAATTAATTTTTTTCATTGTTGAAAATATAATATATATTTAAACACTTGATAAATGAATATATTTTTTTGTTTATCTCTAAATAATGAAGTGATTATTATTTATTTAAATAAAATGACATAATTAAAAATATAAAAAATATTTAGGTGGACTGGTGGGATATGATTATTTTACCACAGATAAATGATATATTAAATGTTATTTTAATAAATAATAATTTTTTATTTAGGGAAATATAATTTATTTATCCATTATTTCATCGCATGTCAAGAAAAATATCATAACATTAATATTATTGAGATATGGTGCTTGTCATTGATTATGTGAATAATATGGGCCCATGAAAAATTCGTAATTATTTGAACATAGGTCTATAAATACTCATTTATGTCATTTTAAGCCCTAATCATTCCATTCCAATCACTGTGAAAAAAATCTACACAGTATATTCTCAATCCCACTAGAGCTCATTCTTTAGAAAACTTTCAAGAAGTTGATTTATTCTAATCCTCCACCAAAGTAATTAATTCCTACCTAAATGGAATCTTTAGTGATGAATAGTGATTCAAAACATATTTATAATATATGTTATAGCACCAAGATAATACTATGATGGTAATTAGAAGAAATAAAATCATTTTTTGATCACTACTATATGGAATCTACTCATAAATCATATGATGTAATGATATTGTGAAATGAATGAATTTTCATATTCATTAGTAAATAAATAATTACAATTAAATTTATTTATATATCAAAATTATATAAATTTAAATCATATGTTCATCTTCTTCCTTCATTTTTATCTAATATTTAATTATCATTTGATGGTATTTTATTGTCCATGTTGTCCATTTTCATGTACACCTCAGATAATATATTTATTATGAAGAATTCAAAATTGGAAGTAGTTATGATGTTATTCTTTCATGTTCATAACCAACACTACTTATCTATGACATTTATTAGTTTAAAAAATATTTTCTTACCCACATGCCAGTAGAAAAATTGGAATAATTATTATATTTTAATAAAATAAATCAACAACATAAAAAGATATATAAGAAAAGTTTTACGAATGCACATAAGATATGATTGGGATTTACTATTAACTATTAAAATACCATTGGAATGAAAATTAAAGTCATGTAAATCCATTTAATAAATAAATACATAAATTTCAATATCCTTCAAACAAGAAATAAAAAAATTATGATATATTAACATTCCTTATTTTCATGTTATTCAGTATTAAGAATTATTTATTCAATGAATCATTAATTATATTATTTAATCATTCAAAAATTTGTCATAATTATTCATCTTGAGAGGCTTTGTAATTATAATTTTTATTAATTAAAAATATTAATGAAATTAATTTTAAATTTGAAATAATTTAGTATATCAAGCATAAATGGAGACAAAAAACATGTACCCCTATGAACAACCCAAATTACAATATGACCCCTATCATGTACTGTTCACTCAATTGACATGTTGAATAAATGGAATCTTAGGAATTACATGGAGTTCAATTCCTTTTATCAAACCATGTACTTTTCTCTACATTAATGAAAAAAACATGTAATAGCGTAGGTGAAATATGGTAATTTTAATTCAAAGGATGTAAATGGTGTTTATATTTACCATAAACAGTGTTAAATTTTAAATTTATTATGGAAATTAATTTTTAATTTAATATACTGTAAAACCATTTACCATAATGTCTGTTCTTGCTATAAATTTTATTTTTATGTTTTAGTTACATGACTAATTATCATTCATTGTAATTAATTTATGTGGTGTATATATAGTATCAGAAACTACTCCATATAAATGGGTATATGTTAGATAGTGTGTATATAAAACAACATCATATGTACAAATTCCTATGGGCATCCACAATTCACTACCAAGGACTCACTATGAATATCTTGTGAATATTTTTGAGTTTCATTATTTTTATTCCAACTACATGCCGTTCAATCTCATCTTCCGGTAATTCTTTTAGTTAATCCAATACATGACGTATAAATATTAAATTTTCAAAACTTGACCATATATATTTCCTGAACATAGCATGGAAACACATGTCATGTTACATCATGTGTAGTCCATCTACACAACATTAAACCCATAAATACATTATCCGTCTATTTAGTAAATACACTATAAGTAGGTATTTTATGTACTAGACAAAATAATATGTCTTTATTTATAAATTAAGACACAGACTATGTAAACACCATGTTATCTTGAAAGAATCAGCAAAATCTCTTAATGGGATCTAAAATCATTAACTATCAATTCATAAATTGTTCTAGGTAATATACTCGTAAATGAATGTGTAAAACATAAATTTTTGTTAATTAATTAATATAGAGAAATTAAAACTCAAAAAGATATCAAAAAAGTATATGATTAATAAACTATTAAGAAGAATATTTTACTACTCTAATACAAGAGAAAGGCACTAGGGTGCATTTAAATTGGTTTGGAAAACTCTTAATAATTCATTAGTTTTATTTAATTGATCCATTAAACATGATGAAATAAACCCAAAAATATTTTATGAGCAGAAATTTAATATTTAATATATAATTAATTTAAATGAATTAAATTTACCCTTCTTGTAATTGTTTCTTAATTTTAATTACATTCACCAATATCCATGAGTATTTTAGGGTAGAATACTTCAATTGGTATCTAAATATACACCATGCACCTCATATTTCAATTTTGAATTATAAGGATTCTATTATGGATAATTATCGTAAGATAAGATGTTATCCTTATATAATAACAAATACACATTCATCGGATTAAGGATTACATTTGGTAATCTAAGGTAAGTTTGAGGTAGGTGGAGAAGTTGAGTCTTCTAATCATGAGAGTGTCCTCGATGGACTTATCTCTTATGTATTAAGATAACTCATTATTGAGAATGATGTGAAAAACAGTCACCTAACAATATAAATGATATAACTATATATAAATATCCTGGTTTAGAATAATTAGTTATAAATATTCACTTAAATATTTTTTCAACAATTAATGTATCCCACATTTAATTATAATATTATTATTTCTACAATTTCCTTGATGGAGGAAAATTCCTAGATTATTTTAAAATAATTTGTTTAATAAATAATTTAGTATTTATATAAATAATGTTAAATATATCATGAACATATATATATATATATATTCATCAAAATAACTATTTATTGGATATT
This sequence comes from Viscum album, assembly GCA_963277665.1. NCBI lineage: Eukaryota > Viridiplantae > Streptophyta > Magnoliopsida > Santalales > Viscaceae > Viscum > Viscum album. Next base: position 570,792,522 of record OY728161.1, on the reverse strand, counting down.
TAATATTACTATATCTAGAAAATTTTTATTCTTGGTTCTTGAGAATAATATTGACACTAATATAAAATTCAAATAAATTTAATTAAGGTTCAAGATAAAATTAATGTGTATTCCTCTTGGATTCTTTCCTAGTGGATTTAGTATGAAAATTATTAAAGTAAAATATTAGATTTTAGTAAATATTCAAGGAACTTAAAGAGAAAAATGATATATTTTTCAATGAAAATATCCTCATGTGATTTGTAAATGTTTAATATATCCCATTTATCTAAATATCTCATCAAGTAGGTCAAATTAATAGTATCATAATCTTATGTGATCGATATGTCATTCTTAGTCTTTTCAGTCATACATAAAAATTATAAACAATCATTACCATATATATAACCACGTACATTCATTCCCATCAATAGAATATGATATTATCTTCCATTAACATTTATTATAAAAATTTGTTTTTAAATTAATCATTAATTCCATCTCACTAATCATACACACAATGTACCTATCTATACTATAAGTATACGTCTTCATGGTTTTTTAGAATACATAAATATACGGCATTAATGATTTTCATTAATTATAATATCTTATCTATGAACCATTATACACACTCGCATACAAGAACGTCCGAGGACAAAAAATGGAAATCTTATAGGAATGTTTGTATCATAACCTATTGTATTGAGGACAGCCAATGGAGAACATCCTGGAAAGCATTATAAATATCTTATAATCCCCCTCTTGTGATATCTTGTATCATATACGTCAAATTAGATAATTACATCAACCCATAGAAAAAGTTGTTAATAATAATATCATGGCACTATAAGGATCTCATAATAATGGGGAACTATTATATGCTTTTATGTGAAACAATTACTCTAATGACAATATAAAAAGAAACATTATACTAAATAACACTTGGGTTGTGATAATATGTTCATTATTATTCAAATCATTGAATACTTAAAAATAAAAAATATTTATAATATAGATTGTTCTAGATGACTAACACAAACTCTTACAATACAATATATGTTATTAAACTGATTATAATTTATTATTGTTATGATATATGTATATAAGTGGGCTGTGGAGGATTAGATTTTATTTCATTACCATTAAATATATGCGAAGATAGAAACATCTTGTGATCCATTTAGGTATAGATTATAAATATATAGGGATGTGAAGGATTATAGTATTCATTTTGATGTAATGTGGTTGTGATAGTGTGAATGTGTTTGTGCTATGTTTTCATAGATGTAATATATGACACGGAGGGGATGAGAGTACCATGAAAAAATATGTTGGGGTTTAGTGAGGCTAGATCAGTGGAAATGTTGTTTTGGGTTACCATTTAAAATATAAAATTCATTATTTTCTTACCTATTTATTTGTAATATTTGGTGTGTGGGACCTTGGAGGTTGGGAATATACATTAGGGGATTAGTTAAAGATTTAACATCTCAATTTATTCATTGGATCATTAGTATCCTTCATTAATATTTACATAGGAGGTTTCAAGGTGGATCATTTGGATTGTACTTTTATTCTATAACTAATATATATATCAACAATTTAGGCCTTTGTGGGGGAGTTGGAGATTGAGTATAAGGTCATTGGCTATTGGATATTATTCATGATTTGCGGGTGATCACGATCACTACAAGAGTATTTGTGGATTTTTTTATACTTCTCATTGTATGAAATTTCAGGGATTAGGATAAGTTTTTATATTTATTATATTAGTGGTGTTTTGTGGTTTCATTGTTTTTATTTAAGGGATATTGATGAAAACGCCTCCCATATTGTAGTGATTTATAAGCTCAAGGATTGTTATCAACCCATGGTCTATTGAAGGTATTCATTGTTGGTTACTCTAATTTAAAATTCACTCCCATGAGTGGTAGTAATGGGTGCAGGTCATGATAATTTTATGTTGAAAATGGAACATTATATTTAAAATAGTGCATATATATTCATATTCATATTGGTGTGTATTTATATATACATCTATACAAAAAATTGTTTTCACTAAAAAGGTATGCAAGGAATTTTTATTCATAAAAATAAAAATATATATATTATTTTGGAAACACACGGTTCATAAAAAAGATATAATATAAATATTAAATTAAAATATAAGTGGAAATTTGATATATTATCAATTGGAATTTAACTGAAAATTTGGAATGAATGTTTTATGTAAAATTTCATATGAAATATTTAATATAATTTTTTATTTTTTATTGGTGAAAATTTACATTATATATTAATGCATTATTATATTATCATTGGAAATTTAATCGTATAATTTTTTTATTAATAAAAATATTTCAACTATAAATTTCTGGAGTAAAATTCTATAAAATATGTAATAAATATATTTATGTATTAATATACTTATATTAATATATATTTATTTTATTATATTGAATTATTAGTATGAATCTCCACTAGTAATTTTAGTTTTTTTGTGAAACGTTTCATTTGATATTTTTTAAATGGTTGTATTTTCTATATAAAATTAAATTTTAATAATAAATTTAAATGAAAAATGAATATTTTCATAGTAAAATTACTTTTAAAAATTAAATGTAAATTGTGTAATTTTTTTTATAAAATTTAATTATGAATATTCATTGAGAAATATAATGTAAAGTGGTATGTTTTTAACTATTTATTCCTCGAAAACGTACAATGTAAATTAGAACCTGAAAATTTATATGTTATATATGTAAAAAAATTAAAATGAAAATTTTCAATGAAAATTTACATGATTTTTTTTCTGAACTAATATTTTTTATTGAATATTTATATTGACAAATAATATAGTATATATATATTATTACATGTTTATATATTTTTTTTATGAATAAATATACACCAAAAACTACCACGTGAATTTGTTGTTGTAAATTTGTTTTATAAATATATAAATCTACATTTTTTAATAATGTTAATATTTTTTTCATTGTACATATGCAATAAATTTTTTAATTTTTTAGTAAAAATTTATAATGAAAAACTGTGGTTTATATTGATATCATTGTTTGAGTGTGTTATTTATTCGGAAATGTTTTACATTTTCTTCCATTTGTTAACTATAAATTGAAAAAAATTGTTAAAAATTTTCATGACAAATTTACAATGGAAATTTCAACAAAATATTGTCATGGAAAATGTTCAATGTAGATTTTCATTGCATTTTTCAAATATAAATTTTCAATAAAAAATTATTTTAATGTTTTAGTATATATATATATATATATTTAAATATTTACCATAATAATTTAATAGTTTTTAGAATGAAATTATATCATTTAATTTATGGATACTTTGAATGTAATAACTTAAAAATAAATTTGATGCACAAATTTCAATTATGAAGTGGGATATTTTAGTGTAAATATTCACTAAAAATATGTACTAGAATTATTATATTTTCAAATAAAAATTAAATTCTCCATGAACACATCCGCTAGTAATTAAAAATTCCAATCATTGTTTTCAAATGAAAATTTATTATTAATTTTATATGTAAAATTCCATTGGAATATTTTTTTGGATTAATATTTTTAAAAATTTTCCATTTATACCTATATATTATCATTTTAAATTTTCATAAAATGTTTATAATAGAAATTTTGAACATCATATTTTTCTTATTTCAAATAATTATATTTTTAAATAAGTTGTTTTTAAAAAAAATATTCATTTCCATTTTTTATGAACATTTGAAAATTTTTGTTGATATTTATTTTTCAAGTAGAGATTTCCATTGATAATTGTAAATTTTTTCTATAAATTTTAAATTTTAAATTCTATTGTAAAATTTCACAAGTTCATTTGAAATTAATGATTTAAAATTATTTTCAATTTTCCACATGACATGTTGTGAAAATATATATTTCTATAATAGATATATGTAAATACTTTATAAGAAATATCATAATAATGATTATATTTTGTTATATATAAATATTATATATACATTATATTTTTTATATTTTTTATATTTATCTAATTATATATTTATGAAAATTTATATATTGATGAGCTGATGTGCTACATAATTGTTTTTTGAAGCTTTTCACTCGGACACGCATGGTCGAGGTATAAGGCCCCAGCCTTAAACATTACTTAATCTTGAGTTATTACAAGATTACACATTGAGGATCTTTTCAGGTTTAGAGTTTTAGAGAATTATATCATAAATAATGCATTACATTCCACATTTAAATAATGTTGTTACATTAAAGACAATATTCACTTTTCCCATCAAATGAAAAATATTTAAAACAAAACATGGATTATTTCATGAAACTTTCTTGACATTATCATCACACCGTGTACATTTCCCTTGACATGTGAAAAACATTTCAAAAACATGGGATGTGCATAAAAATCTCAGTAAGGTATATAAAAATACGGAATTAAAACATTAGTCCATGTATACATAAGAATTAATAAAATCATAATTCACTCATAAATCATAAGCACTTCAACATAACTCATAAAATCATTAGTAACTCATATAAATCATAATACATAAAGGTAACTTGAGGCATTCATAACATTATTATGTTGGGAGTAACCCTCATGGTTACGTTTGGAATAACCATCACAATATATTCCCAAAATCTCATGAGAGAAACCTTAGCATTTAACCCCGTCACGTTACACAATGCATTAGAGATATATATCGGGCTCACCCGCACTTAGTTTATAACGGAACCACCCGTCTTCATAAATAATTTCCATGAACCATAACACAATCGAATCACATAAAACATGCGAAAAGGAAACATAACATTCCCACATTTCAATCACAAGATATCAATAACACATTTATATAGTAAAAACATTCTCAAAACCATTTTCAATACCCAAATAAACGAAAAGTAAAACATGGTATTTATTTTTCATTTAAAAAAAAGTTATGGCTTATAGAGGAATTGAAAACTCAATTAATGGTCACGATGGCGGAGAAGTCGTTGTCGCCACACACGTATGACAAAAACATTCCCTTTGGTCATTTAGTAAAACGCTTCGTATGAAAAATATTCATTTTTAATAAATGTAAAAGTCAAAGGGGTTTATACACTGTATAAAATAATGTTGTGTATAAAACAAAATATGCCTCAATGAAAGGAGATTGAGATGAAGTCCATTACCTCATGTCCGACTTGACACGATCGTTCTTTAATCACATGAATAATAAACTAGAGTTAATTTATACTCTCTTAAGAACCATTTTAATGTTCATTATTCCTTTTATATCACTTATGACCATGTTATGAGGACTATGTAATTATTTATGTAATATACGGTCGTTTTGTCAATCATTGGTACTTGAGTCAAAAATAAACTCCTTATAATTACAAGTTTTTAATGTGGTAAAATATCAATTATATCCAGAATTATATACATGATTTATATAACATATATATCATATATATCCAGTATGTACATGCATTTATAATATTACATAACATTTAGATGTAAGAAATTAAATGCACTGTTCATGGAGACGGTAAGCCGTACGTACGTATGAACGCTACTTTCATTTATATTTCGTATTTAATGGAATGAATTCATAATTATATAAAGTTATATAATAATTATAGTATAATATAAAATATAATATCATTAACCCAATCTTTTATACATCCCACATATGGCATTAATGATTCAAATCACTTGGAGGGGTCAGTAGTCTGTACATCCTAAAATGAAGATATCGTGTTTACCGATACTGGAAACCATAAAGGTATGCCATAAATGAAAAATACAGAATCATAAGGAAAACATAAACATAATATATATCATATATAAATATAGTAAAATCTTATCATCCACCATGAAAGGTGTTAAAAGAAGATTGAACAATCATCGTTTCGTGAGGCAGAAATTCGCCATCCACAGAAACAATATGTTTTTTGAACATTACACAAAGGTATGTGTAATTGTAGCTCTAACCCTTCCCATAAAAACATCCTAGTATATTGAAGATACTTTTTTGCTATAAAATAACGTAATAAAAATAGTTGTGGGGGTTGGAGAAGCAAAATAAAACAAAAGAACACAAGTGAAGACATTACCTTTAAATTGGGTAACTCCTCTTGGTTTGAACCAAATGGGTTTCTTGAAAATATTTCTGCCTAATGTAAGGCATGTGTGATGAAGAGAGGGATTTCGAGAGATAAAATTAGCTAATATTGGCTGAGTCAATGGCTAGAGAGGTTTAGGTAAGGAGGTAGAGGTGGGGGCCTTTTATAAGATGGAGGAGGGGCACTCATGGAAAGTCACGAAATGTTACTTTATATTAAAATGGGTTTCGGATTTTAAAGGTCCCACATTGATAAATATAAAGGATAAGATGATAATTGTTCAAAATATACTCATCCAATTGGTTTTTTACAAGTTTAATTTATAGATTTTACATTATATTTTCATTTTTTTTAAATCATTCATTAATGAGGTAATCACTACATCATCATGGGGTCAAAAAATATTAATTTATTTAATTTCTAAAAATTATAAAAAAAAATACTATGATGTAGGAAATATTTTTAGCTTTAAAATTACTATTTATAGTTTAAGAGATCATTTACACAGTAAAAAGTAATGTTTTTTTACTTTGGTGTTACGTACTTTTGTGATATTCTCCTTTCATTAAAAATGAAATGATAATGTGTCATTATCACCCAAAAGTGATTCCATGGGGTCTCTAAATTTGGCACAAGGCATCCCATGGTCGTCCATGACACAAATAGTAGAATTAGGACAGCTGTTGGGGTCATTTTTTATTATAATGATATTATTTTATTACCCTTATCTACCAGATTACTAATTAATCACGATAATTACCGTCGTTACTATTCATAATGTCAAAAAAAGAGTATTAATTACATAATATGGACCTTATGATTCCAAATATTGAATCCATTTTACCAAATTACAAACATATAAATTTAAATAATTAATTTAAAAATAATTCTCTTTGTCAAAAAATAGCGGGTTTTTTAGAAACAATTTATATCAAAATTATGACAATTATTTATATCCATTTTCAAAGTGAAATTAATACCAATGACCAAAATTGGATTAAATGGTAAAAAAATATTCTATTTACACTTTAAACCAAATTGAAAAGATAATCTATCCATATAATTAAATTAGATGAAAAAATATTTTTGAAGTAAAATGCATTATTTTTTACTATTCATTAAAAAATGAACATTGTCAGGAAAATACCAAAAATTTATCCAAAGTAAATTTCAATGTCCCAATAGTAAATAATAAGTTTATTTTGAAAAATATAGCTTATAAAATTTTCAAATGATATATTTAAAAATGGTTCTCCATCAAAAGGTGGTAAAACAATCTTTTAACAATATTAGAAAATTCTATGCTTAAGATTGGATTTATTATCATTTTATGGTTTTAAAATACTATCTAATTCGTAAATAAACATAGATAAGAAAATCTATTATTCATTACTTATTTGGGATGTTAAATTCTTCCCCCCTTTTGAAAATTGCATCCCCGCAATTTATTTACTTATCAAATAAGTGGGGGTATTTATCCCTCATTGAATTTTCAGATTCCCATGTTTCCACTTCAATCATGTGGTTTTTTCAAAAAACCTTTATGTAATTAATGACCTTATTCTGTATCACTCTCTCTCTGTGGTCAAGAATATGGACTGGTTGTTCCTCATAAGACATATTCTCTTCCAACAGAACTACCTCCGGACTCAAAACATTAGATGGATCTGGAATGTACTTCCTTAACATTGAAACATGAAAAACATTGTGTACCTGAGATAAAATCGGAGGTAAAGAAACTCAGTATGAAATTGATCCAACTCTCTCCATAATTTCATACGGTCCAATAAACCTTGGACTTGGATTTCCTTTCATACCAAATCACATCACACTTTTCCATGGTGAATCTTTGAGGAAGACATGATCACCTACCTCAAAAAAGATATCCTACCTCCTGTTGTCCGCATAATTTTTCGGCCTACCCGGAGCTATTCTCATGTGTCTCTATATCAGCTGATCTTTTTCTGCTAACTCTTATACCAAATCCGGTCCCATCAACTTCCTCTCACCCACTTCATCCCAAAAAGCTGGAGTTCGACACTGCTTCCCATATAATACCTCAAATGGTGCCATCTGTATACTGGAATGAAAACTGTTATTATAAGAAAACTCAACCAATGAAAGATGTTGGTCCCAACATCCCTGATAATCCATAGAACAAGCACATAGCATATCCTCCAAAATCAGAATTTTTTGTTCTGACTGCCCATTTGATTGAGGATGAAAAGATGTACTAAAATTTAATTCAGTACCCAAGGACTTCTAAAGGACTTTGCAAAAGATAGAAGTAAACATGGGATCATGATCAGATATAGTAGAGAGGGGAACTCCATGTAACCTCACTATATCTTTAAGATACAATTGAGAATGTTGATATAGATAAAAAGTATCTCATATAGCAAGAAAATGAGAATATTTATTCAAGCGATCAATTGTAACCGAGATTGCATTATAACCTCGAGGTGTCATTGGCAATCCAACATCAAATTCCATTGATATATTCTCCCATTTCTACTCTGGTATTGGTAAAGGTTGAAGCATCCCTTTCAGTAACTGCATCTCTTCTTTAACCTGTTGACAAGTCAAACACATCACAGTAAAATCAGAAATATCTCTTGTCATTCCATCCCACCAGTAATACTCCTGATCTCTATACATCTTAGCACTGCCTGGATGAACTAAAAATGGAGAACTATGAGCTTCACATAATAACTCTCTTCAATTGTGAATCACATGACACACACAATATCTTCCCAAATCTCAAAACACAATCATTATCAATGTTGAATTCAGGCATCTTCCCTTTCTGAACCAGCTCTAACGTATTTTGCAACTCACTATCATGCTTCCATGCTTGCATGATTCTCTATGTTAGAGAAGATTTCATGGATACCTAAAACAAAACAGAAGAACATCCTACACCAACAACTACTATTCCAATGTTAATCAAATCCTTAACCAAAGGATCACATTCCAAATGCAACATTGTTAATGAAGCATTACTTTTTCGACTCAAAGCATTAGCCACTTTATTTGCTTTTCCCGGATGATATTGAATTTTATAGTCATAATCCATTATTAATTCCAGGAATATCCTATGTATCATGTTTAGTTCTTGATGAGTTAAAATTTACTTTAATCTTTTGTGATCAGTATATATTTAACACTTTACACCATACAAATGATTCTTATAAAATTTTAAAGCGAAAACAACCGCATCTAATTCAAAATAATGTGTAGTGTAATTTACCTCATGAGTTTTCCACTGTCGTGAAGCACAAGCAATTACCTGATCATTCTGCATTAGGACACAACCATATACTTTCAATGAAGCATCACAATAGATAACAAACTCACCCTTCCTGAAAGGTAGGGCCAAAACTAGAGCATTCACCAATCTTCTTTTCAATTCCTAAAAACAATCATCACATTCTTTTTTCCAGATTTTTTTTGAAAGTTGACATGAACTGGTTTCCGAGTTCATGTCCGAGAAATTTATTGAATCAAAAAAGGGGGTTACATGGAAATCATGAGGTCTAATGTGATCACACCCTCTTAAATTTAAAGGAACCAAAAACACATACATTGAAAACCAAAGGTAAATGCAGTTAGTCCTCCCTGTGGAAAAGAAGTCATGCTGTAATGCACTGGACTCACAATCCTGCTGCATGTAGTGCAGCAACCGAGAGAGCACTAGGGCCCCAAGGTGAGCTTCTACAGGTAGGGGTCTTCAGCTTGCAGCCTTCGTGAGATTCTATAGGAAGGAGTAGACCATGCTTTATTCCTACTGGAGTGAAGATAGAAGCAGTTCAGCTTCAAAATAAGAGCATAGTAGTCCAGTCTCATCTGCATAACTGATACAAAGATCTTGCGCAACACCATTGCTGATTAAAGATATACAGTCATCACACAGCATGAATTTTCAGCAAGCAGAGTAAAAACAGGGAAGAAAACATGAGAGAACATGTTGAGGACCCATCCTGGATAGAACATATTAACATATCAGAAAATAGAGTTAATCAAAAGGAATGTAGACCAAAATGATTCTTGTGAAGGCAAATCCAATTAACAAAACAGAATCCAGGTAGAGCAAGGAAGCATCTAAAGAGATGCATAAAGAGAATCACAAAAAATACACAATGTCCCACTGATCTGCATTGAAACATCATAATGAAATCAGGATCTAGAAATCATTGCCATGGAATGTCCTTAAAATCGAAATTTGGATCTTTCTCAAATTCCTCTGCCACTCTAATAAACATTCTCTTTCTAATATTGAGATAAGAATCTGCAGTTATTTCACTATTATTATATTTTTTAATGGAAGTTGAATCATTTTCCAAAAACCAAGAGGAAAGATCTTCTGAGAAATTCGGTTCCTCTTCATACTGATAGGCATCCTGATATGCAGGATCATTTTCATCACCTTCACTTGAGGAAGCATCTGAATCAGAGCAATCAGAAGAGTGTGAGGATTCAGGCAGATATTTAGTAGGGACAGGCTGCGGAGGAACCTCAAAATCAGTACCTTTGGCAGCTACTGATCTTGTTATAATGGTTCTTTCATAATTGACATTATCTCTATGTTTCCTAGTTTTCCTAAGATTTGGAGTGATGAAACCATCAGAGTCAATAGTGGATTTTTTCCCTTTCCAATCCTTTCTATGAAAATTCTCCTCCACTTGAGATATCTTTTCAACATCCTCCTGAAATGATCCCTCATCTTCCCATTGTATTGAATCACAATGAGAGGTTGGAGCATGGTCCTTTGTTTCTAAATCATTTTAATTAGGGAAATCATGATGCGTGGAAGAGTCCTTCTTCGAGGGAGGGTTTTTAGCCGTGTTCTTAAGAACAACATTCACATAATCCGATAATTGATTATGATTGCCATGTTTTTCCATCATCAAATCCTAATTTTCCATTAAGGGTGGAGGGAGCATAGAAGATCTCTCAAAAATGGAAAGGTTCTATTTATTTGGAGCTTCCACATGACTATCCAAAGGAGCATCTGATGGACGAGCCTCAGTGCAGGCCTAAAAAATTTTGTTCTCATGTTTGTTCCTTTATTCCAAGTCATTTTTCTATGAGCTAAGGTTGAAGATTTGAAGCTACAATATTTAAATGGATGTCCATGTTTCAAACAAGAAATGCAGTAATCTGGTAAGTTTTCATAACATACCTCCTGAATGTAACCATAAGAGCCATTTTGAATCCAAATTTTATTAGGAATTTCCTAGGAGACATCCACTTCTACACATATTCTATCCACTGATGGTCTTGAGAGTTTTTCAGTAGCCAAGTCATGCGTCAAAGGGTTTCCAATGAGCGTTGCAATCGGGAAAAGGGCTGACTACTTAAACAAATGTAGAGTAAGACTAGGGAAACCAATCCAGATGTGGACTATGGGAGATTCAGAAAAAGTTCAAAGGTAGGGGTCCATTTGAGAACTCTCATCACACAACCCCCAAAGATCCAAGTGCGTTTATCCCAAAGCCTATAGTATTCTTCTTGAGAGGCAAAATTGATGATGACATTTGAAGCATTAAGGAGGCCAATATGGAAACCTGAAAAACCAATAACCTCAAGGGAGCTTCGTAAAAACTTCAAAGAAGTACGATGCTTAACAGATTTTCCAATAAGCACATAGCACAAATCAGAAGCAAGGATGCAAACCTCATCAGCAGAGAAAGAAATTGCTGGTTGCCCATAGTGATGGAAAATGTGAGGTTTGATGTAGGAATCCGTGGAAGAAACACCTTCGTAGTGCCGAATGTCTTTGTTGTTTCTCCCCACAACTATAGCAGCGAAGGATCTAACATTCGTATTTCGCACACCCGCGTTAGGTTTCCACACTCCCTCACCAAGGATCAGATTTCTCAGCGCTCCCACACCCATCCTTACACGTCGTGGTGTCTATTATTTTTTCCAGATTAACTTAATACCCTTCCGAGTTATCTTAGTGATTGGATTAGATAACCGGGAAAAATTTATAACAAACCTTTGGTAATAGCCTGCCAAACCAAGAAAAATAAGAATCTCAGTTACATTTTTGGGTCTTCGCCATTCTTCAACAACCTTTGTTTTTGTAGGATCAACATTTATTCCTTATTTAGAAACAATATGACCAAGGAACGAAATTTTTTGCAACTAAAACTCACACTTACTGAATTTACCATAAAATTTCATTTCTTTTAAGGTTTTCAAAATAACCCATAAATGACTATCATGCTCCACTTTACTTTTAGAAAACAAAAAATTATCATCAATGAAAAAACCACAAACTTATCCAAGAACTCAAGGAAAATTCTATTCATAAGGTCTATGAATATAGCAGGTGCATTGGTTATCCCAAAAGGCATTACTACAAATTTATAATGGAAATATATTTTATGAAATGCAGTCTTCGGAATATCAGCTTCCTTTACCTTCAACTAATGGTACCCCAATATAAGGTCAATCTTTGAAAAATACTGAGCTCCCTGGAGCCGATCAAACAAATCATCGATATGTGGAAAAGGATATTTGTTCTTAACAGTTATGTTATTCAAGGCTCTATAATCAATGCAAAGCCTCATAGAACCATCTTTCTTTTTAACAAATAATACAGGAGCACCCCATGGTGATATTCTAGGTCGAATGAAACCTTTCTATAATAAATCTTGGAATTGATCATTCAACTCTAAAAGTTCAATTTGAGCCATTCGATAAGGGGGTATTGAAATTGGATTAGCATCATGAACTAAGTCAATAGTAAATTCAAATTCCCGATCAGGTATTATTCCAGGAAACTAATCAGTAAAAACATCAGGATAGTCATTTACCATTGGCACATCATTAATCTGAATGATTCCTTCATTCTCAACAATATGTGCAAGGTAACATCCATTTCCATCTTTTACAAGTTTCTAAGCCTATTGATATGTTATCAATAGTAAGGGTTCATTCTTGTACACAAACTGAAAGTCTTTATGAAAGGAAACATCTTTAGCTCTACAATCAATCTTAGCATGGTAAATAGAGAGCCAATCCATACTCGGGATAACATCAAACTCTATTAGGGGTAAAACAATAAGGTTTTCAAGTAGGTTCTTTCAACGATTAAGGATAGGATGACTCTTATAAATTTTTTTGCCTCAAAATTTCCCCCAGGAGTTTTTACCAGATGTTCATGAGTAATTTCTTGAGATGGAATTCCCAATTTACTAGAAACTTTTTCATAGATGAAAGAATGTGTAGACCCTGAATCAGACAATACACTGGCATAATATGAAAAAACAAACAAAGTACCTGATACCACATCATTTGCAGGCCCAACATCTGCTGAAGTAGTTGAAAAAAATTTCACCACTACTTTTTTGTTGTAGTCTGACAGGTTCCCATCATTTGAGAACTTTTTCGAAAACTCATTTTACTAATGACCCATCTCATTACACTTGAAACATTTTACTAACTGTAAATCAAATTTTGCCTTACCATCACGCTGATCTTTTTCAGTGCAATCATGAGCCTTATGTCCCATCATACAACATCGGTAGCACTTTACAGAATTCAAAAGACATTCCCCAACATTCCTTTTACCAAATTTATCACAAACTGGAAACTTATTTTTCTTACCATCAGACCATTTTGAAGAATTATTCCCTTTCACATGCCACCTTGGTCTCTTCCTATGTTGGTTGTTATAGAACACTTGATCATCGACAAACACTATTTCCACCTTCTCAGCACATCAAACAACCTTTTCATAACTCTTGAACTCGTGAGAAGCTAAAGCCCTTCGAAATTTTGGCTTTATTCCAGTGTAAAATCGAATGATTTTACTATCAAGGTCTCAGATAAAAATTGGAGCATACCTTTCCAATCGAGTGAACCTTTCTTCATAAGTAGCCACTGAGTAGTCCTCTTTCCTCAATTCCATGAATTTTTTTCCATCCTAAGTCGAACAACCTTAGGAAAAGATTTTTCATGAAACAAACCTTTTAATTCACCTCAGTCAAGAGCATCAACCTCATCAGCATCCCTAATATTTTTAACCATCAACCACTATTGATTTTCTTCACACTCCAAATGGTAAACAGCAAGACTAACCCTTTGATTATCTGAACACCCCATGACAACGAGAATCTTCTCTAGTGCTTTAATCCACCCTTCAGCTATCATGGGGTTAGATGATCCTATGAATGATGGGGGATGTTGCCTCATGAAATGTTCCACCACTGACATATTCCTCTACAGTTGATATGGCTGATCTTGTGCATGGATACCACCACCATTAATCATTTGAGTCAACTACGCCATTACTACAACAAACTGTTTAGTTCCAATTCCAATCATCTCAGGATGCTGATTTAGAAGGTCATTTCCTTCTGTATGCCTCCCTAGCGCTTCTTCCTTGTTTCCTCTACAGAAAACCATTCTGAACCAACATGTATTATATGAAGCAACATGGTAATATTTAAATTCTATATCATTACAATTTGACCATAAAAATATATTTGGATAATCATTTAATAGAATTATAACTCCGAAAGTTATCTAAAATGACCTTTGATACCAACTATAAGGCCCCATCCTTAAACGTTACTTAATCTGGAGTTATTACAAGATTACACATTGAGGATCTTTTTAGTGTTAGAGTTTTATAGAATTAGATCAGAAATCATGCATTACATTCCAAATTTAAACAAGGTGGTTACATTAAAGACAATATTCACATTTCCCATCAAAGGAAACATATTTAAAACAAAACATGGATTCTTTCATGACACTTCCTTGACACTATCATCACATCTTGTAACTTTACCTTGACCTGTGAAAAACATTTCAAAAACATGGGATGAGCATAAGAAGCTCAGTAAGGTATATAAAAATACCGAATGAAAACATTATTCCATGTATACATAAGAATTAATGAAATCATACTTTACTCATAAAACATAATAACTTTAACATACCTCATCAAATCATGAATAACTAATAGAAATCATAATACATAAAGGTAACTTGAGACATTCATAACATTCTTACGTAGGGAGTAACCCTCATGGTTATGTTTGAAATACCATCACAGTATATTCCCTAAATCTCTTTAGAGAAACCTTAGCGTTTAACCCCTTAATGTTACCCAATGCATTAGAGAGATATATCAGGCTCACCCACCCTTAGTTTATCACGGAATCACCCATCTTCATAAACAATTCCCAAGAAAAATAACATAATTTTATCACATAAAACATGCATAAAGATAACATAACATTCACACATTTCAATCACAAGATATCAATAACACATTGATATAATAAAAATATTATCAAAACCATTTTCAATACCAAAATAAAAGAAAAGTAAAACATGGTATTTATTTCTCATTTAAAAAAAATTATGGCTTGTAGAGGAAGCCGAAACTCAAATAATGGTCATGGCGGCGGAGAAGTCGTTGTCACCGCATACGTATGACAAAAACATTCCCTTTTGTCATTTAGTAAAAAACTTCGTATAAAAAAAATTTCTTTTGAATAAATGTAAAATTTAAAGGGGTTTATACACCATATAAAAGAAAGTTGTGTATAAAACAAAATATGCCTCAATTAAAAGAGATTGAGACGAAGTTCCTTATCTCGTGTACGAATTAACTCGATTGTTCTTTAATCTCTACAAAAATAAACTAGAGTTAATTTATACTTTTTTATGAACTTTTTTCAAGTTCATTGTTCCTTTTATATCACTTATTACCATGTTATGAACACTATGTAATTATTTAAGTTAATAACGGTATCATTGGTAGTTGAGTAAAAAATAAACTCCTTATAATTACAAGTTGTTCATGTGGTAAAATATTCATTATATCATGAATTATATTAATGATATAGATATTTTATATATCATATATATCCAATATATACATGAATTTATAATATTACATAACATTTAGAGGTATGAAATGAAATGCACTGTTCATGGAGATGGTAAGTTGTACGGACGCATGAACGCTACATTCATTTATATTTCATATTTAATGGAATGAATTCATAATGATATTAAGGTATATTATAATTACAGTATAATATAATATATAATATCATTAACTCTATCCTTTATATGTCCCACATATGGCATTAACGAATCAAATCACTTTGAGGGGGCGGTAGTCCGCACTTCCTAAAATGAAGATATCGAGTTTACCCATAATGGAAACCATAAAGGTATGCCATAAATGAAAAATACAAGAGCATAAGGAAAACATAAACATAATATATATCATAAATAAATAGTGCGAAATCATAACGGACACCATGAATGGTGTTAAAATAATATTGAACAATCATCATTTCGTGAGGCAGAAATTCGCCGTCCACAGAAACTGTATGTTCTTTAACCATTAGACGAAGGTGTGTGTAAGTGTAGCACGAATAATTCTCATAAAAACATCCTAGTATATTGAATATACTGTTGTTGTCACAAAATAAAGGAATAAAAAGAGTTTAGGGGGTTGGTCAATCAAAATAAAACAATAGAACACAAGTGAAGACATTACTATTAAATCAGGTAACACCACTTGGTTTAAACCAAAAGGGTTTTTGAAGATATTTCTGCCTAAGGTAAGGACTCAATGATGAAGAGACAGATGTGGAGAGATATAATTAGCTTAGTTTGGAAGATACAATGGCTTGAGAGGTTTTGGTAATGTGGTAGAGGTGGGAGCCTTTTATAAGAGGGAGGAGGGGAACTCTTGGAATGTCAAGAAATGTTACTTTATATTAAAATGAGTTTCAGATTCTAAATGTCCCACATTGATATATTTAGAGGATAAGGTGATAAGGGTTCGAAATATACTCATCCAATATGTTTTTGACAAGTGTAAGTCTTAGATTTAACATTATCTTTTCATTTTATTTAAATCATTCATTAATGAGGTAATCACTGCATCATCATGGTGTCATAAAAAATTTAATTTATTTAGTCTCTAAAAATTATAAATTAAATACTATGATGTAGGAAAAATTATAAGGTTTCCAATTACTATTTATAGTCTAACATATCTTATAAATAGAAAAAATTAAAATTTTTTACTTTGGTGTTACATAATTTTGTGATATTATCCTTTCTTTAAAAATAAAATGACAAAGTGTCACTATCACCCAAAAGTGATTCCATGGGGTCCCTATGTTTGGAACAAGGCATCCTATGGTCAGAAATGACACAAAAAGTACAATTAGGACACATTTTGGGGTCATATGTTATTATTATGATATTATTTTATTACCCTTAACTACCAAATTACTAATTAATCATGATAATTAAAGATAATTACCGTCGTTACTATTCATAATGTCCAAAAACAAAAGAGTCTTAATTACTTAATTTTGACCTTCTAATTCCAAATATGGATTCCATATTACCAAATTACAAACACAAAAATTTCAATAATTAATTTAATAATAATTCTCGTTGTCAAAACAAATAGCGGGTTTCTTAAAACAATTTCTATCAAAAGATTGACAATTGTTTATGTCCATTTTCAAAGTTAAATTAATACTAATGACCACCATTGGATTAAATGTTAAAAATATATTCTATTTACACTTTAATACCAATTAAAAAGATAATCTATCCATAAAATGAAATTAGATGAAAATGCAATTTTGATGTAAAATGCAGTATTTTTCAGTATTCGTTAAAAAATGAACATTGTCAGAAAAATACCAAAATTTAATCCAAAGTAAATTTCAATTTCCCAATACTAAAGAATAAGATTATTTTGACAAATAGTGATTATTAAATGGTCAAAATATAGATTTAAAAATGGTTCTCCATCAAAAGGCGGTAAAACAATCTTTTAAAAATATTAGAGAATTATATGCTTATGTTTGGATTTATTCTCATTTTATGTCTTTAAAACAAAATATGATTCATAAAAAGACATAGATAATAAAATATATTATCCATTACTTACTTGGGATGTTACAGGAGGTGAAACACTTTTCATGCCCAACATTTTCTCTTTCCGAATCATGGTGGCCATCGCCACAATATTTAGGGATGTTTCCTTCCTGATTAAAATAGAATGATGAGATTGAAGTTCCTCATTCTATGGATTCATTACTACTAATAATTTCATAGTTTGAGTCTCCCTAAAATAATTGAGTAATGTTATTGAATCTCATTCCCAATTCCATATCGAATTGGACGCTGGTTAATTATGAAACTTCTATCTCGATAGGTGCGTAAAATCATGCCATATTAGATGGAAATGTTCAGAATATTTGATAATTTCTTTATATGTGTTGTGTATGATTTTGGATAGCCTTTCTATTTTTACATTGAAGGGAATATCATGTTTGAGTCATCATAGTTTCATAACCAAGGTAATCTAGTTTCTTCCATTAGGAAGTTGATGTTGTCGAAAAAAACTACGATTTTTTTACCAAGGAATCCCTTGTTTATTGTATGTGGTAATAATTCTATATAATACAATTGGTTTATGGTCTTGTAGAGATAGGTGTGACACTTTGATAATGTGTTTTCAAGAAAGGTGGGTCACAAGTTTAACATCCTTTGGGGATAAGTGGGCCTTTGGTTTTCATCTTTTGGGGACAAGTATGTCAATGTTTTTACATATTTTGGGGATTCGTAGGTTTAAGGTTTAACATATTTTGGGGATAGTAAGGAAACAGTTTAATCATATTGTATCGATAGATAGAACACAAATTAAATATTACTTGGGGAAAGATATGTCACATTTTTAACATCATGAGGAAACTCAACTTGGGATTTTGGAGCCATCGATTACATTGCCCAAGTGGTAATCTCTATTAACATGAACATATCCCTAAAGCGATTTCGTTGATGTTTTTGGTATTGAAGCACAGATTGGGCTTGGTCTCGAGTGAATCCCTGTAACACCACCTCCTTCCCATTCTCCAAAAATGGGCTTCCTATGGCCTGACTCCAACAGATGAGGCCATAGACTCTTCCTATTAGATTAATTTACCATTATCATATCTCGTAATTAAGATAGTTTCCAATGGCCATATTGAATGATGGTTATAATTCACCAATGATCATATAACAGTAAAAACCCAACAGTCTAATTTCAAATATACTCATTTAATTAATAGAGTAAACTGGTTTTATTGAGTAAAAAATAATATAACACACATTTTCAGGAAATAATTATTATTAAAAATGATAAGGTGATTACAGTTATGAAGTTTAACATTGTATGAATAGGATGTTGGGTATGTGTGGGGATTATGTGGCCAGGCATCTCTATGGCTTCTATGATATGTGATGGTACCCATGTGGATTACAAAAAAGGGCTTCCTAGGTGATGCTAGGAGTATTTATTTAATGGTTGGGGATCTTTATATTACTTATCTATTTTTATATCAGGATATTATATTTTTTCAATAAATATTCAATAAATTATAGACCCACATTCTTGAGGAATGGAATAGTTTTGTTCATTTGGAAATAAACAGAACATGATCATTCAAAATCATGAAATATCATCAATGTACCTATTAATAATTTCCCCCATTGTAACTCCACTCAAACTAACCCTACATAAAACCATTATTCATAACATGGGAACAGTTATCAAAAAAATAGAGATCTTAGATTCTCAGTAATGTTACGAATATGAGATATCAATGATCGCATCAGCATGACAATAGAATAAGGTTGTGAGAATGTGATCTTAACATCTGAGAATCGTACACTTTATATCTTTGATAATACTCATGATACAAGTAATAAATCATTGTTGTTCATAAGGCATGACTCATAATGAAATTGAATCACATGTTCCACGAGAGCATAAAATTGGAATTAGAGATAAAATAGTGTAATATAAATAACTACAGAAAATTATTTCTATAGAAGTAAACTCTCACATATAAGGCAATAATAGTGTAATGGTTTCACTCACAAAACTATCATAAAACTCTAGGTTCACTCCAAAGACTATCAAAGAGAAAAATGTCCCTTAATGAAGTCAATTCAATCCCTATTCCCCTCCCACCTATCTCAATATATATAAATCTTTACCCAGTGCATTGGAGAGAGATATATGTCACACCCTTCCTTTTTATATTGTAATAATTGTCCTTGGTTCTAATATAACCACTAATACATAATGAAAATCATACATATGTGTGACACAATATTAAAAAAATCATCATATCGGAACCCATGAAATTAAATGGTATTCAAAATCATTTAATAATAAAGTAACATGTTAAAAATAAATATATTTTATAATAATTTCATAATTTAATCAATGAATAACCCATGGAAGAAGAACCAGGTTCCATTGTCATTTTAAAATGTTATATCCCATGGAATAGAATAAGGTTTCAAAATAATATTTTATTCATAAGCATAATCCATTTAGATAATGAATAGGAATGGTATCCTTGGATCGTATCTCATTGAATTAAATTTAACATCAATGGATGGAATATTAAATGAAATATTATTTTTAAGGGACACTTGAATCATTCATTGTAGAAAATACCTTTTCTTTGAAAATAACTTTTTACAACTAAATATTTATTAAAAAAATTGAATTTATTTTTAATTTAATGTAACCATTAATAATTATAATGTAATTCTAATAAAATATCCTGATTATGGGAGTTATTGTTTTTATTATACATGTTTATAAAATGAATTCATTAATATTTTCAAAAAAATCCAAATTATATTTTTTGGGAATTAAAAATAAGGACTCAATTCAAATTTATTTTTATAAATTCAAAAGTAGGAAATGAAATTTATAATAAAATATTTTAATATTTTTATGAACATTCCAAATTGTTTTATTAAAATTGGTTTTGGAAGAGAATAATTATATTGATCGAGAAAATAAACAAAGACATTTCTTTCTTCAAAAAGTATTTCGAAACTCTAGAGTAATTAAATAAGGGAAAATAGAGGTAAAATATGTATTAACATGAAATAAACATAAGAGAATAATAGAAATAATATTCATGATATTTGGGTCAAACTATTTTATCATTTAAATAATAAAAAAATTGCAATCAGGAAATATGGTTTTTATAAATGAAGATTGTTATGATCACATGGATGATAGATAATACATACATGTTGGTAACTTCCCCTTTTTCAACAGTCAATATAGAATGGTGGTAATTAATACTATATATTTGTATAATTATTATTATGTCAAAATTCTATATTATTTCTATATATATATATATAAATCATCCATGTGGTTTTGTGATGAAAAGACTGTTGTACCACTTTATAAGGTGGTAGTCCTTATATACACGAATAGCGTTATAATCATTATGTGAGTGAAAATATAAGAAATATTTATATATATTATCTTCATTAAATGATATATATTTCCTAAATATCATATTTTTTCATTTTTTTCAAATATATTTACATTAATAATCATTCGGGATAAAGGAATCATATCGCTTCGTGATGTGGGAGTCTGTCGTACACATGTGTGTTGTTATCATATAACATTTATAAGGGAAGGTAAAACGTAATATACTATATAATTCACCCAAAGGTATAAATTTATTATAAATATAATATATACATTTTATATACATTTTAACAACCAACTACAATAGGTGGTAATTAAAAACAAAATGATATGGGTTCATGATATAGTAGTTCTCCATACACATGAATGACGATTTCATAAACCATTTGACGAAAGTGGAGAAGGTTTTATCACAGTAACATAACATAAAAATTATATATATATATATATAGAAATACTGAGGATACTATAAAATCCCATTTTTATAAAAACATAATTAGGTGGATGAAAAAATATAATAAGAACCCTCATTGAAGAACATTAATATTTTGAAATTAAATGGTGTACCCCTCATTTTAATAATGAAAAAAGTACCTTGAATGGATTATAGTAGATAAAAATACATTATAGGATTTATATATGGCCATTAAATTGGTTTGTGAAATGTTTTATGTACTTTTAACCCCTATCCATTTATTTTAATACATTTTTACATTATTTGTGATAAATAATTTTTACAATTTTCAATACTCACATTGGTAAAAAATAAAATTTCCCTTATTAAATAATATATATAATGTTGATTCCAATTATTTAATATATATTTTTTTTAAATTCCAATAACATATGTGGAGAAACTCCTATGAAAATAAATCATGTAGATATGACAAGAAAACATGATTTCCATAAGAAGTTTTTCAAAAGAATATACGATTTTTATATGCAATTTTAGTTTGAAACTTTTCAAAATGGAGTGAATCTTATTAAGAGATATTTAAAAAATAATAATTTTTCTTAGAAACCAATTAAAAAATGTAATTTATATTTATAAATAATTTAAGTCAAATGGTTGATTTCAATGATAATTAATTATTTTCATTATTAAAAAAATTAATATGTTTACAATATTTAAAAAAACAGCCAATAACAATATGAACATGACTAATTTAAAAATTATCTTATATTTCCAAATAGGTTTTATAAATGTTTAAAATATTAAATTTATATCAAAAAACGCTGATGGATGTAAAAAAATGTTTTTGAAAACTGTATTTTTCAATATAAAGAATATTTTATATTAACTCATTTTTTAACAATAATCATTATATTAATCGAAATAAAAATTAATTTATATATAATATATTAATAAAATTTTAATAATACTTATTATGGAATATTTTAATTAATTTAAATATGGAATCACTATTCACATTTAAGGTGACTACCGATAAACCAATTTTAAACCCAAAAATAAAATTCTAAAAAATCTAATATAATGTTGATTCATAATTAATTAAATGGGTTAAGTATAACTAAATAGTACTTATGTATCATTAAAACATAATTTCTCAATTATTTTTTTTAATTTATTTAATATTGATAATAGTTTTAGAAATTTATGTATTTTCACTATTCTATGAAAACTCAATTTTTTCCCAAAAATAATAACATTTAAACATAAAATATATTTGATATGATGATTTTAAAAAATGAAGATAATTGTATCAAATATATTTTATAAATTCTCTATAGTATTTTATCATTAATGTAAATGAAAATAAACCTTTAGTAAAACTTAATTTTGAGGAATATAATCACATTACTAAAAATTGAATGATTATTTACTAAGAAATTATTAAAAAATCGTAATAATTCGGCAACTAATATGTTTTTTTAATTAATTACTTAATTATATCAATACCCACATACTTAATTAATATGTTATAATTGTGTTATTTCGTATTTTCTTGATGACCAGTGACACATGTCTTGCACACAATAAGGAAACTAATTGTTCTGTATAACACAATCTATGGAGCCACAATATTTAATTTTAGAAATTCATAAAATCCTTCGATGTTACATTCTAAACCCTTAAAATGAATTTATCTAAAAAATAATCTTAATAATCATTGTTTAAACATTTTTATATTTTTTAATATAATTCCACATTTCTAAAATGAATAATAAAACTTCTTTTAAAAATGGAAAGATGGAAACATAAAGGCTACATATGGTAGATCATTAATATGTTCTCACATATGATAACATAAGTAAAAATTAATGATTTAGGAATGGAATAAAATCATAAATAATTATACAATGTGATATAGTTCATTAATGATAAGAAATTGGGTGATACAGAAAATATTGTAGACAATGAAACTATAAACTAATGAATTGTAAAAAAAGTTCATTGATATCATAAAAACAATGATAAGAAAAAAATTATTAAAAGATCAATTTCCAAATGTGGGAAATTTCATGTTTCATTTTTTCTAATAACAAATTATAAAGTACATACATGATTTCATTTTATTTCATAGGAACCTATTCAACTATTGGTTGTGCATTAATCAATTATACCTTTATCCCCTACTCTAAAATGTGGTTTTTTCAGGGATGAAATTACAAAATAATACCCATAATTTAATGATAATTCATTCTTTATATCTGTATTTAAAAAAAATTATACCACCATTTTTTCAACAAGGATATACCTTAATATGGTTATGTAATGATTTAAACTCTAAAAACTCATCCAAATGGAAAATTAAATAATTCCATAAATAAGTATCCTTAAAACACATCCATTGTGTTATTTGAAATTTTAATATTTCAGAAGAAATAACTTAATTTTTTTCATTATTATCTACACATAAAATATATTATAGTTCCCTTGATAATTTCCTTAGATTTATTATTCCAACTTATTGTTGTGTATGAAACTGAATATTCATTCTTCTAGTGTATACATTACATGAACTCTAAATGAATTATATCCTTCTCTTATTTGGTAAGTAGAAAAGTAATTTATGGGTCATGTTGCAAATAATGTATCATGATAAATGACAAGGTAAAATCATAATGTCCCAAACTCTAGTAATCCTCCAAAATCATTTCTCAACTGAAAATTATCACTCAAATTCAGTGTTAACATAGTTACTTCTTGTTTCAACCATATACTAAATGAAAAAATCTTAGTGCCAAAATGTTAATCATAATGTGAATAAATTAACATGAACATCCCTTATAGGATGTCTAAATAAGGACACCTTCATTTTAATCTATTAATCCTTAAGATAACTACCATAACATTATAGTAAATTTCAATTACAATCTATCATGATGATCCAAAAACATTTTGTTAATTTCTAATGAATATATCCACAGAGTTCCAAACCATGTGTGTTTTAAGTAACATTATTGTGCACTATGTAATAATCTAGTCAAACTAAATGTTCCATGTTTTTAGTTATTACCCTACATACCATTATTGCAGATCCACATCCACACATAGTATATATAAATGATGTAAGATCTTGGGAATTACTCTTCCTATCTATTACAGATATTCAAAGACATTTTCAAGTACATTGAATCATCCTTATTCTTATAGATTTAGACATCCATAGACATATCCTTATAAATAATCCTAGGAATATCAATAACGTTTTGACATTCTAATTTCTAATATTCAATTAAACCATTCCTCTGATGCCAACTATAAGAACCTCAGATCTTCATATAAGGATATTACATATTCCTAGATGACTAATAAATATGTGAAAATAACAAAACTCATATGGAAAATAATATTGTATTTCTTATCAATCCATGGAATCCAATATTACATATTCATGAATGATATTGAATATCACCAAATAACATCATACCATTTATCACACTACACAATCACGCCCTATATAAAACCATTCACCATAAATTGTCGAATGAAAACCTAAAAAAGAGAAAGAACTAATTCTAAATAAGGGTACGAAAGTGATATATATATGATCTCATAATCATGTAATATGGATAAGTATATGAGAATATGATATTAACATTTTAAAACCCCACCATGCTCATCAATGATCATAATATTGATACATGTGATAAAGATTGGAAGTTGAAAATACATTAATCAAAAGGAAATCAAAGAGAACGATCCATTAGAGAATAAAATTGGAATAACAAAAAATATTATTGGATAAATAAAGAATATAATATCATTTCATTAGTAATAAATTATCATTAGTAGGGATATCATAGTGGAATGGAGTCATTCCACAAACTATCATAGAAATCAAGGATCACTCTCAAGACTATCATAGGAGGACAATTACCAAAAAAATATATTTATCTACCCTTTAAATATATATATATATCATGATATATAATTCATTATTAAATTCATTGGAGGGAGATATAGGTCTCACCCATCATTGTTTATAATGTAACCATCGTCCTGGGTTATAATGTAACCACTAACACAAAATGAAAATCATGCATATAAGTTCCACTATATCATAAAAATTTAATCATATAAAAAACATTGAAAATCAATGGGTTTTCCTAAACATTTCATATTAACATAACTAGTTGAAGATAAATGGGTATAATAACAATTTTATCCATACATAAAATTAATACTTGTTGAAAAAGAATTAGGACTCAGAAGAATTTTATCCTAGTATATTCCTTGAATGAGAAACAATTTTCATAAACATCATGTCCTCATAAATATAAACAAATATGATAAAGTGAATGAATTATATACTTGGTAAATACAACCAATTAATTAGAATAGACATAAAAATATTTAATTTAATATGGAAAAATAGTTTTAAAGGATAATCGGAATATTTCTATAGGAAAATTAATTTTTGTTGAAAATAACTTATTAAAAGAACAAAATCATAAAAAAAAATAGATATAAATTTCATTTAAAATAAAATGGATACATTTAAATTAATCATAAAATAAAATATTTTTATTTACAATGTGAAATTCCATTCATGTCATAAATTTGAAAATAGTGATTCTATTTATATCTCCAATAGAATTCAAACATTATTTTGTTTGAAAATTACATTAAGTGTGACTTGAAATTTTTTTAATATTTAAAACATGGGTGAAAATGTGTTTATTAAATCATTTTATCATATATAATTAAAAAAATATTTTATGAAAAGATAATTTTGGTATAAGCATTTGTTTCTGACTAAGGATAGAAATAAAATATATTATTCATAAAAACATTATTTTGATATTAATTAGTATCTAAATGAAGGAAAAACAAGTGAAAACAAGTATTTTAATAACATAACCAGAGAATATGAAATTTATAGTGTATATTGTAATATTTATTATATAATTTTATAATCAAAAATATAATCATAAAAATCATAATAAATAATGACATTTTAACATAAAATCATTACTACGTGGGTAAATTTGAAACATAATCCCCATGAATGAGTATAATCAAATGAATCATAAAAATCATGAGTAAAAATTAGTTTATGTAAGTAAATGTCTTGGGTACTTTAAATATACCTCGTAAAATATTATGAGTGCATATTAAAAAAAATGTCTCAACGAATAAAAATTAAAAAAAATTACTTTTTGGATTTTTTAATCGTGGAACAGTAAACATTGTGAAAGAGAGGGGCCATCAAATGTATAAGTTAACCCCTATATATTTTTTCTTATAAATCATTAAATAAATTCATTTGCTGTAAATACACCACATAAATGAAATAAGTGATGAATATGGCATGTGTCAACTAGAAAAATAAACGAGAGATAGAAATCACATACAATAAGTATTGACTACAATCACACATAATCAAATATTCTATATAATATATGTAATTTTATAATAAATGTACTATAGATCCATAAAAATATATATTTTGTTATATATGATTTAATTATTTCTATTTATTACCCATTATTAAAAAAATATTTAACAATGTCATGTTTTGTGTAATAACTGTTTTGCATTTTGTATATGTATTGGTTTTTTATTTTCACTCCACTAATAGTTATATTTGATCCACCACCTAAAACATTATATTAATGAAATAATAATCATATTTATACATCAATTATACATATATTTATAATAATATAATATGGTTTTGATAAATTAAATATTTTACAATCAGGGAGACGGTAGTTCATACATACGAATTAAAAATGTTTCCATATTTCAAAAATATTGATGGAATGGTTGTATGTAATATATTTTAACATTATAATGATAATATATAGTAAAAAAATATTATTTATTTAAATTTACTTATACATATCATTCATGAGGTATGGTGATGAGCACATCGTCAAGTCATTCCGTGAAGGTGGAAGTCAATATATAAATGAACGACATTTTCAATTTTCTATACAAGAAACATCAAGAATGAAAATGATCCCATTTCAGATTTATAAATACTTCATGAATATAGTAATAAATTAATTTATATCATATATATGTATCCACATTATATTCCATATAAATCATTTGTTACAAACAAATCACATTGCTTCGTGAGGTGGTTGTCTACCATACAGATGGGTGATGTTATAGTATATCTGATGGAATTTGAGGTAAAAAAGGTATATATGGAATAATTTGTATAGAGGAATAATTATATTATAAATATCATATATGTACATTAGATCCATCAGCATGCCAAACTGTGTTAGGTGGTAAAAGAAAAACAAAAGACAATGATTCATGAGGCGGTAATCCCCTGTACATATGAATGATGATTTTAGTAACAACTTGATTGAACTATAGATGATTATTGGTAACTAACATAGAAAAAAATTAAGCTTATTTAATATATTTATGATATTATATAATTTTTTTAAATAATAATTTATGCAGGTTGAGGAATATATAAAAAACACATTATGAAAACATTCTCTCTCATTCGGGTAATCTCCATAGGTTTTCACCAAAAGCCTAATGATGAAGGATTTACAAAAACAAATTAATGAATCTTGGATTAGAGGGTGTAATTTTATTGGATGAATAATAATACCATTTAGGTGTGACTAAGAGAGGAGAGGTTGTAGAAATTTATATGTGTGGTGAGTGGCACACTTGAAATATTTTGAAAAGATGATAGATTGCCCACATTTTTCTCAATCAAGAAGGATCCAAAATTTATTGTTCTTCATAAAAAAAGATTATATGATCTTAATATCTTCATGAATTTTTTTTACATTACATAAGGTATTTTAGATGCTTAACATCTTAGTTTAAACACCAACTATTTTATTTTTACATTAACTATAGTAAATAATCTTTTCTCCTTTCACTATTAATTTTGGTCAAAAATTAATTTCACTTTATCAGATAATATAAAATATTCAACTTAGAAATATAGAATAAACTTTTCTAAATTATTTTCAAATATTTTGAATACTAGTATTTAAAATTATCTCTATATACAAGAGGAGAAATCAGGTTTTCAATAATAGAACTTTTAAAATATTTCAGAGTTTTTATACCCAATTTCAAAATTATAATGATTATAGGGTCCTAAATACTATTAACCGATATAAATTATTGAACTAATTTTACATTAAAATTTTATAAAATATAATATATCATTATTAATAATTTAAAATAAAAGGCAACTTTCAATTAAAATCCATTATTTATCATTATTCCTTCAAATTATAATGTTATTGGAAAATTCTCAGAAATTCACACTAGTATAATAATATCATTGTGGATTCATAAAATAATAATTTTACTCAATAAATTATAAAATATTAAAAAAACGAAATCAACACCCAGAGGGATAAAAAAAGTGGGAATTTTAGAATTTTATTTTTGAAGTATATATTGAGTTTATGTTAACTATATTTCTAAAAGTTATAGTTATATGATTCAAAATTTATATTCTTTGATATATAATATAAAAATTTAATTTTAAAAATTTATCATTATGTATTATTTTAATTAAAAAATTGAGAAACATTATGAACTTGAAAACATTTTTTTTTCAGAAAAACACATTTATGAACCCAAAAAAATAATTCCATTCAAAAAATCAAATTTAATTTTTTTTAAAATAGTTACTTAGTAGGTTATACTTAAAAATTTAATAATTCTATTATCTTAAGATATAATTTGTAATTTAAATAAAATAGTTTATTTAAAAGAAATGATATTCCAACATAAATATACATTTTTCTATATTCACAAAAAATCTATTTTAATTGAGGATTATTTCTACTCAATGTATTTAGAGAAAAAGAGAATATTATCTCAACATGTGGAATATTGTATAAAATAAGTGTAATATCTCATATAAATTCATGTATTATATACAAGAGGATTTTCCAAATGATTTTATTATCCAAGATGGTACGTGGTGGTGTATAGGGAACAATCCAAAATGCACTTGAGCTGGACTAAAAATTTTATACTGTGACTCTCAATTTTTTATAAGGGTTATAGATGTTATTAATGGGACTCAGAGAGAGGGTTGGGATCACAATGTCAAAATGATCAAGAATGGGGGGTGTGGGGGTGTATCCACCATGATATAACGCATTGGTCATAGAGGTATAGGTCTTGTGTTAAGGGTTTCCTGAATTTTTGGGTTTCATGATGATTCACAACTGTAATTAAAGTGTGTTTCATGAATGGATGGTTTGAAAAGGATATTGATAACATAATTTCATGAATACTTTCAGTTTAATAAAATTTCACAATTTATGAGGAATTTCCCTCTTATGAAAACATAGATATTTAGGGATTGATTTTTCCTAAAAACTCTTTATACACATACCCATACATGGAAGGGTTTTCATGAAGGAATTCACAATATATTATCCCATTGGGAAATTAGTATGAAAATTTTTCAAACACTTTGGAGTTTTTTGAATTAATAGAATGATGTCATAGATCTGGGTCTCCTAAAAAATGATCATTTGTGCAGGTATTTATAGGTTCCATGGAGGAGGAGATAAACATTTCTTAATATATTCCTTATTTTAAAAAATAATCAATTTCATGGTTCTAATATTTTTTGTCATGAATTATTAGTTTTTACAAAATATTGATTTTCATGGTGATATGCTTCCCCAAGTATATTTATCTTTATGAAGGATTGATTTTTTTATATGTTGATTTTCACAAAAGAGTAACATTCCAAAAAATTGTATAATTTTTTTCAGAATCACTCATATAGACTATTTTCAGTATTATAACAATGAAAGACTAAAAATTTTCAAACGTTATTTATGTGTGCTCCTTGATTAGTCCTAAAAAATCTGTATAAATGAATTATGACTATGGGTTAAGGTTTTAGGCATTTGATATGTCATTGAACTCATTTTTTCAGTGAAAAAAAATTAATTTATCTAGAAATTGACTGGATATCCAAATTCTTAACATCAAGAGAACATGATTGTATTCTCTTTAGTTGCCACATATAAAACATTAATAAAACCCCATATGGTCAATTTTAAATCATTTCATGTTACAATAATAATATGAGTGTTTTTCCATGACCGGATAAATTCCAATAGATTTTCAAAATTAAAATCCAATACATCAACCAAAAACCACTTATATTTTAACATTTGAAACAATCATGAGCTCCTTATTATGATACACTACATTTTTAATAGCATAACTCAAATTAAAAACCCAAATAAACATAGAAACCAAAAAATATATAATTATGTAGTTCCTTGTAAGAATATGATATGATCAATGGTGATAAAATATGGATTCAAAAAGGAATTTAATATGTGAAATTTTATATTTTTCTGAATAAGATTATGTAAAATCTATAATCATGAAATCTTGTAGTTTATTTTTGATAATACACAAGAAAGGTATGTAATTAAAATCATTTTCCAAAAAATGATCATGTGTATTTTATATAATTTATATTTTAATTGAAAATTTCAACCATTTATCCCTATAAAATTTTCAACTAGGAATTTTCTAAAATAATATGATTAATTCCATATAGGGTATTTAAATTTAATATAAAATCAAAATTATCATTCATATTTTTTATTTTTCACTATGATTAAATTTTTAAAGAAAACTTTCTCTATGTATTTCCAATGAAAATATCCACTTTTTGTGGATATTACGACAAAATTTATAGTGTAAATATCAAATTTTATAGTGTGGAGAAATTTCTAATATTATTTTGTTGTTTAAATCAAAAAAATAAATTTCAATTAATAATTCATAATGCATGCCATCAGTTTAAACATCAATGTGAAATCTTTATTAAAAATTTCAACTGTATTTTCATTGTAACATAAATGTTCTATTTTTAATAATTCCCAGTGAAGTTAATATGTTTTTTTAGATTAAGTTCAATTTTCATATGTTTCTTCGGAAATCATAATAAAATTTTGTAATTATCTAATACATATTTTTCTATAAATTATATTATACCCCATATGATTGTTTCATGTTTACAAATTTTTTTTTTGTTTCTGATGAATCGTAAAAGGGAAAAAATTGTTAAAATTGTGTCTGTGAAAATGACTACATTTAGGATGTTATTTAAATAATTTTCTAATAATAAAGTTCTATATATAGATTACAAGGAATTGATGTATATATTTAATAATTACTTTATTTATATATAAATAATTTGATAATGATTTAAATCTATTTGTAGGTAATGGACATAATAATTTATAACATATAATATATATTTACCGTTTTGTATGACACTATAATAATAGAATATTATAATTAATTCCATTGAAATAATTTACCATAAACACTGAGGATATAACTAAAGATAACACATGTGTTGATGGAGGGACTACAAAAAAGATCTTTTGATGAAATAAAATAAATGAGGAAAGAGGATGTTACTACACAAATAACATATTTAATTTGACTATTTTATTGTTCAATATTACTTTTTAATGAAGCTAACCCTTTTATAAGTTTGAATTTCAATGAAAATATTAATGATATTTAAATGTTTAAGATATATTTCTAAAAATCTTCTTTTACTGATAAATATTTGATATTTAAAAGGAATCGTCATAAAAAAAGTTAAACTACATAGGATGGGATATTGATATTTTTGTAAAACATTTATTGATACATAATTTTGTTAAATATTATATGCTATATGTAACAAATGGGCCCTTCCTGACAGCAATGAAACCCCACCATAACATAGTCATCAGGTCCTGGCCCACAAAGTACCACCGATTGCCCCGTAGAAACGTGCTTCCAACCCTAGGTCATACCCACGTTCCCAAATGGGTCATCTGACGAATGATAGTCCCCAAAAGCCAAAAAATGTCCTTTCTAGTGTTGTTTTTTCCTGAATCTCCCACACCTTGACATTTTATAAAAAATTTGACACATCTCGATCATTACACTAGACCAAGAACAAATAATTGTGCAGTTATAATTTGGAAGGCTCCCAAAAAAAATATTACACCTTTTTGACATGATTCAAATAATTTAGTCAGTTGACCATTTATCAATCAGAGGTGTTACATTCACACCACCACTAGATTAGACCACCCTCATTTCAAACACTATATCTCATCCTAGGTAGTGTACCACACATAAGGCTAGTTCCTACTCTGATACAAAATATAACAAATGGGCCCCACTGAAAGCACATACACCACTCCATAACATGATCATCAGGTCCAGGCTAGCTTGGTACCACTAGTTTCCCCACAGAAGCAAGTTTCCCACACTAGGGCCTACCCGCAAGTTCAAACAGTCCATCTAACTAATGAAAGGCCCTATTGTCCAACAAATATGATTTCTAGTGTGCTTTTTCCCCACTCACACACACCCTGTTAATATTCCAACAATATTACCCATCCTCATCACTACTCTAGGCCTTGAATGATTAACTACTGAGTTCTAATCATATTGGCTCCGGAAAATGAAGGTTCAACTTTCTGACATGAGACATATCATTTAGTCATTTAACCCCTTTTCATTATGGGATGTTACATTATGTAAATTATTTATAACATTATCGTTTTAATTTTTATTATATAATGGTGGACCTAAGAGAAAGTAGTTAATATGGAAATAATTGTCCCATCATTTATTATATTGATCCTTATATAGGTAGATGTATCTCAATTTCTATTGTAGAAGATGAAAATATTTATTGATGAGGCTGATAAAATTAATTGTAATTTACCCTCACTATATTTATATTAACAATGAAAATTTGTGTTTACATCAATTAATGAATATTGAATGCATGTCAAGAAATATAACCATTCTACAAGGAATCCATACTATGTATTAGGAATTTAGTTGATTTATGTGGTAGAAAACATACCCCTTTAGTTGTTGTGAAGGCCATAGAAAATTTTATGGGATTCATTACGACTTCATGTTTACTCATTGAGAAGGATGATTTCATTATAGCCTATTTGGAGACTATTATATTCCGTCAAATGGAATATAGACTATAAAAATAATATAAAAAAACTATAGTTTAGATTATTGAAAATGCGATTATGATGGATGAATAAATTAAAAATTAAAAATGACACAACCAAGTATGTGGTTATTTTATATATAAAGAAATGGTTTTCAATAAGTAGAGAATATAGGGTGATTTAATTGAGGTCACATGATCATAAATTATGAAAATATAATTCTCATAGTCGTAAATGATTATAATTTATAATACCATTTGTTTTAGATAAAACTATAATGGTATAGTGTAAATCAATTCTAAGGTCGAGACCTCAGACATATGTGATCCTTAATAAGAATCCTCAATTCAAGAATTCATAGTTGTGGTGTGAATGGTTAAAAGTAATAACACAATTAAATTAATGAACTATGAAAATGAATTTGTAAATGACTTAATACAATATAGTTCAAGAGGTAATTTTAATTTTTATACTCATAAGGAATAATCATTATCTTCATAATAATGGCATGTAGACAATGTTTTTGACCTAGTTTTGGGTCTCTAATAATTAACATAATATATTCTTATGATCAGTAAAATTTATTAATATAATAATTATGTTATCTAAAATTTTTTTTCAAATTTATATATTATACTTATTTCATGATCAAGTGATAATTCATGTTTTTAATTCATGAAATAAACAATAATTCATCTATCGATGGACAATAATACTTTAAAAATTAAAATTTATTGTTGGAGAACATGTGAATTCTAAAAGGACAATAAGAATAAATTCTAAAACCAAATGAATTCAATTATTCAAATTTCTTTAATGTTAAAACATTATATTAATTTTTCTCGTTTTCTAGACTTCAAAATGAATCAAAAGATCCACTAATTTTTCACTTTTTAGAGGTAATGAAAAGGATAATATAATTTTTCTCCATAACCATAAAACTCCCATAATTTAAAAATGATGTCAATTTCCCTTTATTTTGATATTTTCAACTCAATATTCCAAAAAGTTATTTTTTATAGTGATAATATACCACCATATTTCATATATATCCTTATATGTTAATATATCTAATTATATATCGAATCTAATTGATGAATATATTCAAATATTAGTGGGATGAATAAAATATATCTAGATAAGATAGAACAAAATATCAAAATTAAGGGATATATTATATCAATTAAATCAAATAAAATTTTAAAAATATTGATGCATTATTCAGAATAATCATAGTCACAAATATAATTTTCTTCTAAATTTATAGAAAACATGATATAATATTAAAATCAGAGGGTAATTTTCAATCTATTTAGAAATAAATAAATTATTCTGGATAAATTTCATTAGAATTGAATTTTATCAATGATTTAATGAAGAAACATGATGATCCATTGAATACATTTATGTATTTTCAATTATATATTTTAATGTGTTTGTAAAACTAACATCATATTTTTTTTATATTTGGCGGATTCGGTATATAAAATTAAGTATAATATAATATGTATACCCTATATTCTGGTAAATAACATGATTAGTTAATATCTAAAAAATGAAACTCCATGTATAAATTCATTCATCAATGTTTGATTCACAATTTGAAATGTATCCTTATGTTTGTTTACTTCTATTTGGGTTTTTGTCCCCAGAATGGGCTTTACTAAAAAATTTAATTAAAGTTTGTTTTAACCTACAAATTCCATATAAATTAAACCTACTCATATCAATTTTGGAGAACCACTATTTTTATATAATCCTTGATTATTAGAGATTTTTAGATCTAAATATCGACCTATACATTTTTTGAGGATGATAGATTAAATCACATTGTAATTGTGAACCAACCTCCTAGATGGGTTATGATTAATTTTCCATGCTCTATTATTCAGGTTTGTTTAAAATTAATCATTTTTATGAACATGGGAATGAGAGACATATTTTTAGTGATAGGCCTCTAGATTGCAATTATAGGAGTTTAAATCGTCATTCTAATTGTCCGACTCTTTTTGGATGGTGTCTTGGAATGCATATCTCAATAATTAGTCCATGGATTTGGAATAAGACTAGCTATGTAGCATGAATCAAATCAATTTGGATCATGCTTCACATATAAAATATTTAAATATATATATTTTATATTTTATTCCATCTTTAGGGAGGAATATTTAAAATGAATCTAATGTGCATGTGGTCTCTAATCTAGTTGTGAGAATGTAAATTATGGATTTTTGTATGTTCACTATTGATTATGACCTTATTTTTACCAAATAATAAGATCAATGGATGTTTTCATGTATGATTATTTTTAATTATGAATTTATGGTTTCTCTAACCGAAAGAATATTTTTATTGGTCATGTATATTTAATACTATTTTTATAAGTGATTAATTAATGAAAAAAACATAGGGATTTGTCCCCATTTCATTATATAAGGTATTATTAAGATATAATAATAGGATATTACCATTGATCATTTCAATGTAACCAACAAACATGATTAGTTTTGGATATGAGTTGATATACTCTCTATGATTTATTGAAACCCAAGTTTTTTTTGATATTTCTTCATTGATTTGAATTCCAACCAAAAATTGATCGTCAGACTCACAAGGAATTAAAAGAGAATTGTGTTCATATTTATTTGGAGGATTATATATCATTGAATTTGATTAATGAGGAAATACAGAAAAACATAAAGTATAGTATCAACTGGTATATTCATTAGGTGTGATTCCATTATTTAACTTCTTATTGTAATTTATTCAGAATGATTCTCATGAGTGAAAAAATTTAAATGCACATATAAATTCTACAATATTATGTGGAATTCAGAAATGAATTTTAGGGAACTCATAGACATGGATAAAGAAAAAAAGAATAAATTATAGAATGATTACTATTATATAAGTATATTAATGTCATTATAATTTAGGATATGGGTTCCTATAAACTTGAATAGTTGTATTCCCCTAGAAAAAAAACTATAATTTCAGGGCACA
Organism: Viscum album; assembly: GCA_963277665.1. Classification (NCBI taxonomy): domain Eukaryota; kingdom Viridiplantae; phylum Streptophyta; class Magnoliopsida; order Santalales; family Viscaceae; genus Viscum; species Viscum album. The sequence goes on along the minus strand of OY728161.1, from coordinate 570,755,652 downwards.
AGCAAGAAATCCATGGTTTTATTAGAAAATATTGTGGAACAGATTCCTAAAAATGACTCTAGTGAGTCTCTTATAGACTATTATGTAGAATTAAAACCTATTATCTTCCATAATGTTATTGTTATTTATTATTTGACTTCATTTCGAAGTCAATCCACTCACAGCCCAATATGGGAGGTTCATATTAAAAAACACTCACGTGGGTGGAATGCATTCATTGACATTAAGAATAATAACATGAATGGATTTTGTGTTGGATCCCATGGATTCTGAGAATATACAGTACATCCTAATTATATGATCATATATTCATTTTAGAGATAGCTTAACACCTAATAATGTGGATATCTATTTCAACTATGTTAATTTGGGGTTAGTATTTAGAGTTCAAATAATCTCATGATGAAACTTTTATTATGGATGCCTAAAATCATTTTTTTACTTTAACTGGTAATTCTAAAAAGGCAATTTTTGGGTTTATTTAGAACAATATGATGTTTGAAAAGTATTATTATTGGGTTGAATATATCCTATCAAAGAGATTTTGGGGAATACTGTATATATGAATATATTATTCTGGAACTATCTAAGGTTGAAGAATTATAATAACTCCATGGCCTTGATAAAAATTATTCAGAGGTATAATCCTAAATTTCTTCATCATGATGAACCCATGGAAAAGTTTTAAATATTATATATTATCTAATTCTTCTCTCCTAGTAATAATTTTTTTCTCAAATTCTAAGGGTTGTAATAGTGGAAACTCCTTGGGCACATAAAAAATGAATACTAAACTCTTAGGTATACAATATTGGATAGTTTCATGAAATGTTATATTTTGAAATGGATGTTCAACTTCTTTTATCATCAATTATCTTTGAATCTACCAACATTACTCTAAGAATAATTATTTGGCATGAGATCTATATAATATCATAGATCCATTATTACAATTGGATCCTTTAGGTGACTTTATTTATTTAATAAACCCTAAGGAATTGAGGGGCTATAAATTTCATCAATATTCATCATTATATATTTATAAATTCATGGATTCGAGTTATTTATTTTAGATCTATCCTCAGGGGACTGAGTTCACTTGGAAAAAATGTACTCTTAATTTGTAGAAGGTATATAATATAAATATATCCATTTCCTCTTATATGGACTTGGTTTGTTATTAACATTTATTTCTATACCCTTCCCAGACATTACTCAGACCATTTCCATTTTATTCTAGCTATTTCATTTTCTAATATAAGTCATCCTAAATTTTTTAGGTTTACAAATTCATGTATTATTTTTTCAGATTGAAAATATTTTTTATAAAATGAATTGGATAATCATTTTTTTCGTAATTCCAATCAAATAGTGTGACATGAGAAATAGATCTATCATGTCAACTCATAGGTTATGGTCTAGAGATAAATTATAAAAAATATAGAATGAATATAATGTGATTAAAGAGGAGTTTCATCTCTAACAACATAATTATTTGAATTTGGATAACCAATTAGATGAAAAAATTATATTGATAACTAAACCTACTAATCTCGTCCAAACAATCTATTGAATCATTATGTATAAAATGATGATTACATGGATTTTATAAAGTGTAGAAAATATAATTTCTTCTATATTTTGAATAAGTAATGGATTTCGAATAGTATATATAATCCTCAACCAAAAACATAATGTAATCTTTTGAAAAGTCCATAATTTGACTTTAATTCACATTGAGGATCTTTTCATGTCTATAGATTTAGTTAATTACATCATAACTTATACATAAAACCTGAATATTAAAATTAGACACTTCTACTAACTAGCAATTTCATCATAAAATGACATTTTTTAAAAAAGAATCATGATATCATTTCATGTTTTAATAGAATAAAATTTCCTTGATCTAATCTATGAAATTATTCTTCTTTCTATCCTGTAAAAAACATTTCAAAACATCATATGAGCATAAAACATTAATATGGGATACATAATAAAGTAAAACTATTAGTCTTTTGAAAACATGTAAACCATGAAAATATAATCATAATGTAATAATTTTTACCTTTAGAATGTAGAAAAAATACTTCACTGAATATAAGTTCATTTATTACCATTTTTGTGACCAACCAATTACTATAAATCCCATAGAAATATACATATACCATAGAAAGATTACTTTGGACAAAAAACATACATACATGAAATTACCATATGTTCAACTTCCCCACATGTCACTAAAAAGAATAGCCACATGGAAAACTTCCATACCCAATGCAATAGAGGTTTTAATATATCCACCCATAATTTATTTATTATGTAAGAATAATTCATTTGGTTTATCATGTAACAACTTGTCATTGGATTATCTCATAACCACTCTTCAAATGTCAAAGTACCATTTTAAAATCACAACACATAAAATATTGAAAATATCAACATTTCACTAATAATATTTTATTTTCAATCAAAAGAAATAATTTCAATACATCAAAATACTAAATCCATTTGAAACCCCATTTTTTATAAGAAATCTCCCAAAAAGGAAATAAGGGGAATCATTTCCTTTTGAAATTATTAAGGCTTATAGTGGAAGAAAAATATCAAAGAAGTATTGTGGTGACAAAGAAGTCATTATCGTTGAATATGTTAAAAACATTCCTTTCATAGTTTAGCAATAATCGTGGTAGAATAAATATTCCAGTTGAAAGAAATTAAAGTCAAAGTGTTTTATTATACACCATATAAAAGGAGGAGGTGTATATTATCGAAATATGCCTCAATGAATGGAGATTGAGAAGAAGTCCATTACCTTGAGTCTGAATCCTCATGTGCATTTCTTGATATTACTCAAAAATAATATTAAGTTAATTTATACATTTTTAATAACCTTTTTTATTTTTATTAATCATTTATATCACTTATTACCATTTTATTGAAATTACATTGTTATTTATGTTAATATTAGTCGTTTTATCGATATTCGGTACTTGAGACAAAAATGAACTTGTTTTGATATAAATTAAACAAGTAGTAAAAAGTAAATTATATACATAATGATATTCATGATTTAAATATAATATATATTTATTATATATGTATTTATAGTATTACACAACATTTGGAGATAAAAAATGAAATGCATTGTTCATGGAGATGGTAGGTCATACGTATGCATGAATAATACTATCATTTCATTTTTATAATAAAATAATAATATTAACATTGTTTATTATAATACCATAATTATATTAATGTCATTTATGTCTTATAGTTCTAATAAAACCATAATTTATATGTTCCATTATAGCATGAATGATTCATGTAACTTGAGGGGGCGGTAGTCCACACTTCCTCAAATGAAATTATCATATTTCGACATTATGGAAATCATAAAGGTATGTTGTAAATAAAAAATAAAGAATAATTGGGACAATATAAATATAATATATACCATATATAAATACAGTTCCTTTATAATTTGTCCCATGATAGGTGGTAGGGGAAAATTAAACAATCATTGTTTTGCGAGACAGTAGTTCACGGTAAATAGAAACAATATGTTTGTATCCATTAAATGTAGGCGTGTGTAAGTGTAGTTAAAATAATGATCATAATAAATCAAATTATATATAGGATACTAGTTTTTTTATGTAATCAATTAATATGAATATCATTGGGAGTGGAGAAAGAATATAAAATAATTTGGGAGAAGACACTACCTCTAAATCGGGTAACCTCTTTTGTTTTGAGCCAAAAGGTGTTCTTGAATTTCCTTCTTCCAAAGTTAAGGCTTCTCGGAGGAATATTCGGTTGTTGGGAGCTTATTTTGGATGAATTTAGACTAACCACGGGGCATGAGAGGTGTGATTTGTGTTTGTAGATGTGGTTCCCTTTGGTAATGGGGAGGAGGTGAACTTTAGGATTGTCTAGAAAATATTAATTCATTGTAACTTCTATTTTGATTAAAAATGGTCTAAAACTAATTTAATTATATTATAAGAAGAATTTGGTTCGAATACAAATCATCCAATATTTTTTAGAAAAGTTTTGATAACTTTTTTATCAATATCGTTTTTGTTTAACTGCAATTTTACCCTTCTTAATCTTACAATGATATCATATTATTTACACATTGTGGGTCTGTGTAATTATTATATCATTTCAAAAAACAAAAAAAAAATTTAAGACATATTAATACTTTTACTAACATTTTGGACTAATATTATATTTTTAAAAATTTAATATCATTTAATAAACTACTTTATATTTTAATTTATGAATTTTGTCGGTTTTGTACACTATTCATACATGACTTTTTTACAATTTTCGTAGAAACCTAATTACTTCGATAAAAAGTCATTAAATAAATAATAATATGTCAATATAATCAATAAAATTAGTTTATGACATAAAAATAACCAAATAACATTTAATTTAACATTTATAATATCAACTATTCAAATCCATTATTAATGAAGCAATCACTTTATCATCATTGTGTCATAAGTAAAATTATTTATTTCATGTCTAATAATTATAAATAAAATTCAGGATGTATAAAATATTTTTATATTGCTAATTACTATTTATAGTTGAAGATATCTGTTATTTCACCCCTTATAAAAATTGTCTAGTAAAAGATACGTGTTTATGTAATATTTTTCTTTACTCTAAATTAGTTCTTATAAAATGTCATTATCACATCCATGTTAGTCCATGGTGTCTCAAAATCTCTCCAATTATGTACATGGTAAGAAATATCTCATATAATATGATTAGGACATGTTTTAGGGTAGTTTAATATTATTATAATTTTATTTTTTTACCCTTATTTACCAGTTTTCCCTTTAATCATGCTAAACAAAATAATTATTGAAGTTACTATTCATAAATTCCCAAAATAAAAGACACATATTTAAAAAATATTTAACTTATCCTTCTAAATATACAATCCATTTATCCAAATTCATGATAGATAATTTTCAAAAATTTATCTAAAATTATATCTCGTAATCAAAACCAAAAAAGCAGGTTTTTAAGAAATAAAATATCTCAAAATATTGACATGTGTTTACATCCAATTTAAATTATAAATTACATAAAATGACCTGAAATGGAATAAATTATAAAAACATAATATAATTACTCTTAAAAACCAATAAAAATGACAATATAACTATATAAATATACTACATCAAAAGGTATTTTTGAATTAAAATGCAGTATTTTTTCAATATCCATTAAAAAATAAAATTTGTCAGAAAATTAACAAAAAATTAACCAATGTTAATTTTGTTACCCCTATTCTGTAAAAAATTTTAATTTTGTCAGCTATAACATATAAAATTGACTAAAACATTATCTAAAAAGGGTCCTCCATCAAAAAGTAATAAAACTATATTTTTTTAAAATACAATTTTTCTACCAAAAATTTGAATTTGTTATTATATCATATATAAAAAATATAGAATATAAATTTAAAACATTAAATTGAATTTTTTACATATATGTTTCATTAAATAAATATCCATAAAGAGTTATTTGATTTTATAAAAATGATTTTTCTCATTCTAATAGGGTTTCATAAAAACACATCCTTGATATTCAATTGGGTTTAATTTTGATTTCTAAAAAAAATTGGTAACCAATGAATAACTATTTAAACATGTGTAAACCATATATCCAAATTTATATGATACAATTAATTCCCTCCATTTTAATGGATAGTTTCTAATTACCATTTATAATAATAGTAATAATAATATTGTATTATTTTTTCGTATAACTCAATGTTGTATGAACCATAAGATTTGAGAGAAACTCATTCTTGTGCGTCGAGTACGCTATCAGAAAAGAGTTCCATTTAACGTAACACTAAAAAATTATTCATAAATAATAATAGAAATGAAAAATAATTATTCTATAAATACCAGGATCATTACATTATATTCCTTGTGTTTTTTTAATGGGGACAATGTAATTTAGGAGGTATATATTTATATAGCCATGGATTGATATTTTAAATTTAATTTTAGCACTCCTTGTATGAAAATAATGAGAAATTAGTGAATGATTCCATTACCTAGTTAGTTATTTTTATAAAATTCATTTAAATATATATATTCCTATTAAAGATTATATTATGTATTTTATTTTGTCTCTTAATGTGGATTATTCTTCCATGTTTTATGGATTTACTAATATATTCTATATGATTCATTAGTATGTATTCCAATATGATATTTCTAAGCTATGTTTGACTTTTTGTATATTAATATATTCCCTATAGAATAATTCCATGTTAATTACCTTGATACAGATGGATTATAATTCCATGTATATCAGGGCCTATATAACTACTATTTTCAGTAGTACTATTATTGTTATCATAAATAACATGATGGTGGTCATATTTTGAACTACTACTAAAATTATTGTTTCCCACAAATAATTTGGGTTTTTCTCAAGTAGGTAGGTTCAACTGATTCTCTATAAAATCTCTTATCATGTCAATTTTATTTAATGGAAAACAATCATGGTTATATTTACCTTCTATTGGATATTTCCTAATCCATGAACACATTAAAATAAAATTTCAATAAGACGGTTCCTAAAGGACATGGATTTCCTCAATGATTTACCAATATTATATAGGACCTCATTTATAGATCATGGATATCTATATTATTATTATTTTTTCTCCAAACATATTCATTAGTATCACCATATAATATCCTCTATCATCTAACATATATAGCATTATGGAATTCTATCTAAATAGATGATTTTTGAAATCTATGGATTCTAGAAATAATTTATGCATTAACAGAGATTCTAATATAATATTTCCTCAAAAAACTTAATGATAATAAGATGATTATATATTGTCAAGATGATGATAATTTACTGAAATTAATTAATTATAGCATTTTTTATTGTGGTTTTTTTCAATCAATCTACTTTTTGTCTTAAATAAAAATATTTTTATCTTAGTTACATGACCATGAATAAAAGAAAAAATATTTCTATTAATCCATGATTGAAATAAATAAATATTCAATTAAAATATTTATTAATTTGGAATTTTTGGGAGATTCAATAATTTTTATCTAGAAGTGATTCCATCTAATGTAACTATTTGGTATGAGAGTTAGAAAGGCAATTCCCTCCCTTTTTATTGTTTATAATTACTTATTTACAATATTATAAAAATTAGGTGTCTCCATTAACTCAAAATTTATAATTATCCATGATTCCATCGAAATAGAATTATAAAATATATTCATAAATGTATTTTTACTAATATCGTCTATGAGAAAAATATGTTACTATGGAATATGGAAGATGAATCAACAGGACTAGTCTTGGTGGGTTATGAAAGAAAGAAATGAACATATTAAATGAATCCATTACTAATATATGTCACTATATTATTCCCCATTTATATTCAACATTAATCTTATTCGAGATAATATTAATTAATAGGTGTTTCTAGGGTATTTTCTTTTACATCGGTTCAATAGTTTGGCATTCCTTTATTTGTATATATTTATATATTCTACCTTAGTTGATATGGGTTCTATCTCAAAAAATAGTATATTAATTTTTATACCCTACATTGGTTGGGTAATCCTTGTTAATCCTCTTACCACTATCTAAAAAATCATTTTAGTTTGATTATCGGTGATGTTATCACTATCATGGACATGATTGAATATTTTTTTCCTATTCATTTACTAGCCAGATCAAAAACAATACATTTAATTAAAAATTGTATTTATTATTATTTCATTATATATTGTCTATATTTAATAAAATAATTTATTATACTCATCTATTCTGTATATGGTATCTTTTTATTTACATGATTCTAAGGTTTAAAAATATGTTTATAATACCTTTTAGGTTTTTTATTTCTATGTAGATTCTTTCATAATAGAATTAATATGGTTGAAAATATTGTATTTTTGGTACTTCATATATTATTTATCTATCAGCTCTATATTAGGAATCTAGATATAAATAATCAAGTGTTTTTCCATAGTGTAATTTCAAAATTGGACTATGATTTTATTTTTTGGTTGCCTCATTATTAGTCTCATTTTAGAAATGGAATTCACAGATTTTGGGATATCACTATTGAACATTCTATAATAAAATAGAAGAATAATATTATCACTATTATGGTGTATATTGGGTCTTATTTAATTTTGAAATCAAAATAATATACTTTCTTGATAATCACAAAATGATCTCTCAGGATATTATCACTCTCATTCAAGGGGAAGTTCAATTGGGCTAAAAGTGTCATAATTGTTTTATGAATAATTGAATTAAGGATCTGATTATCTCATGTTTACATGTTTTACAATTTATTACAATGAATGTACCTCTCTATAAATACATTAGTTTTATTTTTCTACTTTTACCAAACATCAAATTCAATATGGATAGTGTGGGGAGATGAATTGTTGGGTTGGATGGCTATGGTTGTATCATTAGAAAATGTTGAGGATTCCTTGATTTTACATTGTACTAATTATGGGGCTATAACCCTATTTTTTTAATATGAGACAAAGAATTTAATATATTTATTGAAACTCCCATGATATTTCCATTGGTAGGACTTATATATTGATATTTAATTCATCATTATGGTATCCTAAATCATGTATAGGTCACATAATGTGTCATGGAATCTCTAACCAGCCTATAGTAATTGTTTAGTATATGTGTTAGAGATTAACCTTATCATTTCCCATGAATATCATGAATAAAACTTGTATGATAAAGAACTTTATCAGCAGGTTATTTTATCATGATTCTCTTTGGTCTTTTTTCCATGTGGTAGATTTATGGATCTATATTCTTAAAAAAAATTGGGATGTTTATACACACACCTCATATATTGAATTTTTATTTTATTTCACATTTATTTAATCAATAGGGATGGGCCTTATTTATCTATATCCCAAATGTTTCTTATTAATATTATCCATCATGTTTTCCATTGTTCCTAAGATATTGTTCTTACAAATTTTGGATTGAAAATTATTAATATTATATTTGATTAAAATTTGTATAGTGATTAATGGTGGAGAATGTTCATAGATTAGAAAATAATTTCCTATAAAATACAAACCATAAAAGTTTGTCACCCAGTGTCATGTCACAAGCTTCGAAACGTGTCATGGTGTCACCAACATCTTCTGGAAATTAAATAAATTAAATTTAATCAAATATTATTTAAAGAGTTTTATGAGACATTTCACTCCAAAATTTTTAAAAATGTTTTGTTCTTAGTTTTAGTTTTTTACTTTATATATATGTATTAAAAAATATCAGTAATTCTGGACTATTTATATATTTTTATTCACTTAATTTATTCATTCCAACAATATTACTTTAAATACTACCCAATCTCACATTTTAAAATGGTGACTTCATTACAATAATTTACACATTTTTTGTGAGATTCATGAACACAATCTTTATTATTGAAATGATTATATATTATTTACGATAACACATTAATGATAATAACTTTATATACATAACACAGTATTTATAAATAATTATTTTAGAATAATGTAGTAAATAGTAATTAATTAAGTCATAATATTGAATAAAAATTTGATTTATAATTTCAGGGTTTCCTTTAGATAACTTGCATTCTCAAAGTGATATATGTCTCATTACTATTGAAAATACCTTGAGCCATCCTCAAATATACCATTATAATGAAAACAGTCATCATGGAATGAATCTGAATAGTGATCCAGTTCCGGCCATGAATGGAATCCTATTTTTGAATGCTCAATATTTTTCTATTTTTGAATCTTCAAGTGCTCATGTTAGGGAAAATTATTCCTAAGTCTCAAATATTCATAGGTATGTGGAGGGTAATGACATGATCTGGGTATTCCATGGAATTTGGGATGAGTCTTTCGGGTTAGGGTGTTTGGAGTAAGAAATTTTTTTAGATGTTATAGATTCACATATTCATACCCAACAGATCTCTCAAATGAAAATATTTGGGATTTGTATTTATTAATTTAATAGATGACTTATGTAGTGTTACGTATGGGGGATTCTTCATTAAATATTTATTTATATTAAATTCATCCACTCAAAAAAGGTTAAAATTATTATGCATACTTAGTTTATCATGGATTTTAAAACCTTTTAAATAATTATTTGATAGATATTATACTAATCAAGATAGAAAAGGAAAAATAAAGGGAAAGTATTGGTCAATATTAATGCATATTTTTTTAATTGGTTCCCTAAAACCAACTTTTATGTACAATAATATATACATATATTTATGGTTTTTAATATTAATAAATTCCTTATCACATAAATTTTTTTCATCGGTTTAACATATCATGTGGTAATGTCCAAGAGTAGAAATCACACTAGAAGGTCATAAAAATTCTCGACTATGATGAGAAACTGGATGTTCCATGACACAATTCTCAATTATATGTTATATGTTTGGATGATTTCATTTTAGGAGAAAATTATATAGTGTATTGTGGGTGGAGACTCATGGGGCATTGAGGAACCTTATCAGGGTGTACATTGTTTGTCATATGTAGCATTATATTATAAGTACGACACCAGGCGGTAAGAAATACACATTTAAAAGTGTCAATGGATGATTTAATCTGTGGATGTTTGTATTAGTACATAGACTCTAAGATTATTATTAATATGTATTTTGAATCACGAAATTTGATGATCTTATAGAATTCATGATGACAGATGTTCTCGGTGGGGTAGGATAGGATGGGTACGTCACAAGTAATATTGGATTAATCAATAATGTGTGAAATGATTTATCCCCTATATTCATTAACATATTTTCATATCTTAGGTAAATTTATGGAAATTATATAGCATAAATTAATTCATATCCATGTTTTTCACTTGGGATGATCTATATTTGGAAAGTCAATGAACGAGATATCATGTTTTTAGGTTGATGACACCACCATGAAACCTGATTGATTAGAGATATTCTGTAAAGCGGATTATACTACATGATAAGAACATGTATGAGATATAATGTTGTCACGACATTAAATTCATTCTCTAGGAGTTCCTTGGGGTGTTGATAGGCACTATCTATGGACTTTAGGTAGGTTCACATAATTCCATTGAGAATGAGGCCTAGAGGGTCACACACTAAGTGTATATGGATTCCTAGTTAAATGATTTATTATTTATCATGTTAATTAAAAATTATTCTTGGTAGTGGTTTAATAATTTTATATCTATTCTAAATCCCATTTATTACATCACCAGATATTCGAGAGCTTATATTTTTAGCGGAATATTCAGTAAATATTAATTTTAAATTTTATTAAAAATAATATTTCTCAACGAATAATGTTATTATTTATATTTTATAATTAAATATTCATTATTAAATGATCAATAAATATTTTGGATGATATGTAGAACATGTTTAATGGGCCAGTTGGAAATAATAATATTGAATATTTTTTATTAAATAATATTTCATTTTAACATTGAGGATAAGGACATGTCACAAAATAATAACATTTCTATTAGTATTTGAATTAATGTTTCAGTCAGAATTATAAAATAAATAAAGTTACTTGTTCTCATTATTTATTTTTCTTGATAGCGAATAAAAATACCATTTATATTACTATTATCTCATCACCATACAAAATGCTAATTATTTCCAAGGGTTGTGTAGAATATTTTGGAGAAATAATCTCAATACTATAGAGTTCATTTTTCTCTAAGAACATTCTCATGAATGAGACTGGCCCTCTATCACTGGTTCAAGGATATTAAATTGGATTTGGTTCTAAAGGTGATCCAAGGAGGGAGACACAAGTGCCAAGATATTCTAGGATAGCACCCAAGGACTCCTTCGACAGCATCTATATATTCGCGGAACACATGTGGATCACCACTAGAAGAGATCTATCATTGATCTATACAATTCAATAAAGTCCTGAGGAAGAAAATTATTTGAATGCATAAATGAATAAATAATCACATTTAAGGAAGTTATTTAATTTAAATAAATAAATTATAGACATATTATACTGATCCTAAATTCTGGGTTCGAGGTTTCCTCTGTTCATTTTTTAAATTTGGAATTTAACTCCATGTATTCTGGTGTTAATCATCATATTGATCTCATATTAATCACCTATTATATTAAAATGAAATTTAGGAGTCACACACTCTCATGATTTGGAAGTTCCTTGTATATTTAAGTGGTATCAAAGAGGGAATATTATTGTATATAATATTTTAAATAATTTATTAATGATATAGGCTTTAATGATTTAGTTTTTCAATTCAGGTTTGATGATTATATTAATCTAAATTATGTGATCTATTCTTACAATATCATTTCTTGTAGATCTAACAAAACAATTAATTAATTTATTATAATTAAATTTTGGATTTCATATGTAGGTGTCAGGTGTTTTTTTGGATAACTAAGTAGTACACATTGTTTAATCTGAATTACACATCATGTATCGGTTTTCAGTGATTTTGGAGTAGTTCGGAAATTACTCATTCCATGTGTATTTATGACATAGGGTGTATTTAACTATTACATGGGGTGTTCAACAAGACAGACATGAACAGAGTTACCAGACTACATGGAATGTGGCCCACAAGACATGTCTTGTTTTCCATTTTGGGCTAGGGCCAAACCGTGTATCCCATACGTAGCGCATCCAACCGGTCAATGTGTAACACAGTGTATACATGGTGTGTGTCCCAAACGACATGTAGTGTACATAGATGATTTTTGAATAATGTCTCACATGCCGAGTCTCTAGGTGTATACGTTGGATTTATGGTGAAGGTAGTGCATTCCATGAAGTCAGAACAACATGACATATACTATTACAAAATAACATAGAATTAAAAAATTAATATTTTTGTAATGATAAAAACTATATATTATGTATTATTCTTATTTAATGTTGTTAATCAAGTGAATTAAAGCATAGCACATGGATGAAAAAAAAACCATTTTATTCATGTAATCATCTATGAATTACACAATTAAATACCGTGAATTAATTAGTGTATGTCAAATTTTACATGATTAAAAAAATATATGAGTATAAAATGTGTTTGGTATATTTGTATGGGTATTTAATGTGTCCCCATAATGATACATTTATGTACAAGTGTTAATTTAAATGTTTTTATTTTTTTCAAAATTATGTGCATGAGAATCTCATGCTATTTTTGAAAATATTGAGATAAATGGATTGATTAACTAATGATAATAATTAATCAATTCAAGTGAGATTTATATAAAATAAGAAATGTTAAAAATATATTTCTAGTTTTATTAAATTCCTAAATTTATTGAATGTATGTGTATGATCATGAGATATACCAGAACTTTGTATATGAGTGGTTTCTATTATTTTATTATTAAATTAATTTTTTGATTTGAATGCCTTATCTCCTCATTTATATTTATGGCTTCCCTTCCCATGGTTTCTTTTATATAAAATCCTTTTAACCCTCACCTCGGTGTGAGTAAAATCATATATATGGGATAGAGCTCCCAATCTAGTGGATGTGGTTCATGTTAGGAGCCACGGTGGATCAAATTAACGAATATAAAAAGGTGTATATGTGAGAATCTATAAACACGAACCTTAAATGGTTCATGGTGTTTCTATCGTATGTAAGGAGTTATATTATAAAACTCCAGATAAACTAAAAATTATAAAATCTCATCATCATATCAATGATTATATATCCATCAGTTGTGTGGTTATTCATTATGAATGTATTTTCACTATTACATAATTAATTAATTAACAAGATTAAAAAATAAAACTAAAATAAACTATATTATGCATAAATATTATTAATACATGGTTATTCGCTTATTTATATCCCAAAGAATATTTATATACATTTTAAAAGTTATTAAATCTCAATTTTTGTGTAAAGGCTAAAATCCCTCACTAAAATATTAATTCGGTATAGCCTTCCATTACTTCATTCAAAATCAAACCATAGTTCAATGTTCATAACCATACAATGGTATGGTGATTTCAAATATCGTGGGATTAAAATTTTATTTTTTTGGTTGACATAACTTTGTTGACATCATGGGTTGAATATTAAAGAATAAATGGGTGTAATTGAGAGGAAACGGTTGTGGAAATAAAAATTAATGATTAGATGATTTGGGTGTCCACTCAACAGTTAATGGACATGTGATTTAATGGAGTTGGAATTTTGAATGCCTACAAAAAATGATTTGAGTATCTTGAACAACCAATGTTGGGGTGGTGAGAATGGAGTATGGATCCTTCCAAATACAATGTTCATGAAACAGGAGATTCTTGAGAAATGTTTTATTGCTATTAGGTTTCTATAAAATTGTGGCAGACTATTATTTATTTATTTATTTATTTTCTAATTTCACCAAGATATTTTACAGTGTTTGTGTTGATGTTATTTTGAGTAACATCATAAAAATGAAATAAACATATCATTGTGATATATATCTGAGAATGAAACCCATCTCACCAGATCTAATTTATAAGAATGGAAAAGGATTCCAAGGGTAATTCTTCATCATGAAATTATTATATCTTTTATAGAGGACCCATTTCAAGTTGTTCATGGGAATTAGGTAAGTTATGAAGAATTATATTATTATGAGAGACATCTGAATGATGCTATAGATCATCAATGATTCATGCTATCATCCATTTCTAAAGAGATCATGAAGAAAATGAGGAAATGGATACTATAACATGATGTCTCAACTTTATAATCATCATCAGAGAGGGTGAAAAACAAGAGGTATGATATCATAAATTCATTGATCGTGAATAAACATTGAGATTATATGGTAGTTGTGCCTCATGTAGTCAGTCGTATTCAACAAATTGAGTCACTAAAAATCTTAGAGATGAAATGTCCTAATTAGTTGCATACATATATCATAAATTTATCACAATCAAAGACCTTCACTAGTTTTATTATGAATAATTATATGAGAAACAATGAGAAGAGCATATTAATAACTTATAAAACTAAATCTCTGTATTGATAAGGACATGGGGGGTGAAAAACCTATAGTCCTTGTGGTGAATAAGAAAAATAATTACAATGAAAAGGGACCTAAGATTTATAAACATTCAAAGTCCCTGAGCCCCGTTTGATCAATAAGTAGAATATCCAAAGGCATGGAAAGGAAGAAGATGCAGTGTGCTTTGCATGTTTCATCAACGCCACTAGAAGAAGAGCTGTACAAAAGGTAAGGGGAAACAAAAGTTTCATTATTTATCAATTGAATTATTTCCATTTATACAAATTGGTTATTACATATAGCATGTGGTACTTTCTTCCATATTAAAATGTTGGAACCATGTAGTTTTTAGAATATTTCAATTGGAGAGCTGGATCTATGAGCTATAAATGGTTCGTGGTTGGATTATCTTTACATTGGTGACTACCACCTTTCATTTCTAAACAAGATGATTTTGTTTTTATGTTACTATTGTTATGTACTAAGTGTTACCAAGAACATAATTTTTTTATCATGATTAAATACAGATGTAATTATTTTCATATGAGGAAATAAAAGTTCTTTCTTTTTTACGGAAAATTTTAAGGACAACATATGTTATGGTATGGAACAATTAATAATTGTATATATGTATTAAATTAATAAATCCAAGTGTTGTAAATTGATAACAAATCAAGTTCACATGACTCGTATAACACCAAGTTGTGGCATCACTGTCTTGGTCAAGAAAATGAGAAGCATTTTAAAATGATTAGTCAAGATTTTTATTTAGAGACTTATGATATAAAACTATATGATATATGTCACATATGTATACAACGGAAAATAACCAATAAACTATTTGGTGGATATGGTGAATGATCCAAAGATCTTATAAGATTGGTACAAACTAATGTGTGCGGACTATTTCCAACAGAAGCTAGAAGTGGGTATTCTTACATAATAAAATTTTCTAACGACTTGATTAGATATTGATATATTTACTTAATCAGGTATAAATATGATTCTCTTAATAAATTCATGGAATTCATGAAGTAAGTACAGAGTCATCATGGTATGAAGACAAATATGCTTCGATTAGATCATAGTGGAGAATATTTTATGCAATCGTTCATTGCCATTAAATGGATGATTGCGATACTATCTCAAATCACTCCAACTAATACACCACAGTGGACTGTTGTTAGATAATAGAGGAATAATACCTTCATGGAATCGTAATGTGGATGATGATTCATGAAAATTGTCAACTATTCTTTTGGGGATATGCATTAAATTTTTCGGATTAAAAATTAAACGGAGTACCAACTTTGGAGGAAAATAAATCCCCTTTCATAAAATTTAGTGTAAAGAAACCCATTTCTTCATATATATATATCTTTATGGGGTTTCAAGGAATTTGTTAAGGATTTATCAATCAACAAATTAGTACTTTGATGCATAAAATGTATCATTACAGGGTATCCCATGGAAACAATGTGATACAACATATGAAAACCCTCATATAAGTATGTGACTGTATCTAGAGAAGTCGTAATTCATGAGAGGGATCACTACCTCAAAATGGCTAGTGGGAGAATGATTTACCTCAATGAAGTCGATGCTCATGATACATAGAAGTTGGTATATAAACAAGTTGAACAGGTCCACATTGAATATGTATTTTATAAATCACATGTACAACATATGAGTTTAAGAGAGGTATTGATCTATAGAGGTATGGCTTTCTTGCCACCAAGGAATGTTACTCATTATTGATGTCCATTGATGAAACTCTCACATACGTAGAGGATATAGAGAGATATGAATCCGCAAGGTCACTAAAATCATTGATTTCTAAGATGGATTCCACATATCATACCCATACTAGGGTTTCGATTTATGTTATAGTTGATGTATATATTCTGGTGTGAAAATGGGTATTCACAAAGAAACTAGAAATGGAAGATTTTGTTAGTACCTATAAATCGTGGATAGTGGAAAATGGTATTAATATGTGGCAATTAATTTACTATGATGAAAATATTTGACATATGGATGTCAAAACTAAATTCAATAATTTGAACCTTCAGGAAGATTTTACTATGATATAACTATATGGGTTTGTGACACTAGATGATGTCAAAAGATTTTTTAAGTTGTAGAGATACATTTATATCTTGAATAAATCATCATGGTAATGGATCATTTTATTAGATGAATCCATATGGGAATTTGGATTCATTAAAAATGAATTTGTTACATGTGTTTACAATCGTTTTGATGGGAATGTGGTCATTGTCCTATTGGTATATGTCAACTCCATATTACTTATTGGAAATGACATATAGATCATATTGTCTATTAAGGATTGGCTGAATAATTTATTCTCTATAAAGGACATAGGTGAAGTATCCAACATTCTAGGTATCAAGGCTACCATGATAGATCCAAGAGGCTTCTTGGTATAAGACAAAGTATATACATTGCCCTGAAACTAATGAGATTTTGTATTTATCAATCAATGAGGGGATTATTTCAAGTGTTAAATGGCATAAATAGATCATAGAAAATGTGTCCCCATATATATCTGGAAAAATATATATTGAGTAAAATACCATACGCATCAGTAATTTGATCAATCCTCTATACCATGCTTTGATCTAGATATGATGGTTCCAATACACTGAACATGTTAGGTAGATATCATATTAATCCAAGAGAATAGAACTAGAATTCTCTTAAGGATATCCAAATCTATCTAAGAATAAATAAATAATTATTCATGGTTAATGGATGATACAAGAAGCTTCTCATCATAGGAAATGGTTATACTAGTTTTCATGAAGATGATAATGATCTAAAGTCACAATCCGGATATGATTTTTGTCTCAATAGAGGATCTTTGAGATAGAATCGTTCAATTCCACCAGTTTTCGCTGACTCAACGATAGATTATGGATATATATTGGCTTCTAATATAGCCAAGTAATCCATTTTCATTCAGAACTTTGTCCATGATTTTGATGATTTACCTAGAAGTAACACCCATATCACATATTAATGTGATCATAATGTTGCAGTGGCTCATGTAAAAGAGAATATGTCAAATAAATGGAGAAGTAACATAGTCTACAAGTTAACCAATTATGGTATTTTCATCAGAGGGGTGAAGTTTCAGAGAGAAGAGTGACCACAAATGAGAAAATTTTAGATCCCATGACTAAAGGCCAATGTTAGCAGAAGCATGAGTATCATGTGAGATAAAGCTGACTAAAGGTTGTTAGTTGTTGGATATAATAAGAGTGATTGTATATTAAATTTGGTTCCCTATAACCAACATCTATGTACTTTTTGAAAAAAATTGTATTCCTAGTTTTGAATGTTAATATATACCTTATCATATCATGATTTTTGTTCAGTGTTATATAGAATGAGATAATGTCCCAAAAGTAATTGTCACACATAAACGTCATAGAAGTTCCACACTATGATTAGAATAAAGATGTTTCATGACACTATTGTTAAATATATGTTCTATGTCTAGATTATATCATTTGAGGGAAAAATGATGCATTCTATTAGGTGTTGAGACTCTTTGGACATTTAGGAACCTTCTCATGGTGTACACCATTGATAATATCTGGATGGATATTATAATAACGTGACCCAATAGTAGGAAATACACATTTATAATTGTCACTAAATGTTTTTTCCAAATGTGTGTATTGGTACCTAGACATTATTATTATTATTAATGGATATTTTGAGTTGCGTACATTAATGTATTTATGAAAACCCTAATGACAGATTTCTTCAATTAGCTAGGATATGTTGGGTATGTCACAAGTATTATTGCATTAATGAATAATGTGAGAATGGATTTATCCCATTCCATTCATTAGTAGAATTTAATATCTATTTTTCATTTATGGAAATGATATAGCCTAAAAAAATCCCTCAACATGTTGTTCTCTAGAAATTTTATATTTATTGAATGTAAATGAATAATATATCGAGCATATAAGGTGATGACGCTGACATACAGCCTGTTTGATTGGAGATATTATGATAATTAGATTACATTAGAGGGTAATAAGTTGAATGAGGTGACATGTCATTTCATCATTAACTTTTTAATCTATTGGAGCCTTGGCGTGATACTAGACGCTAACCATGGCCTTTACGTAGATGATTTTAATGCCACTAATAAAGAGGCCTAGAGGGTCACACACTATGTGTATCCAGAATCTCAATTAATTAATTTATTATTTACCAAGTAAAATAAATATAATTCCGAATTATATTTTAATAACTATTCATGTATGCCTGACCATATTTAATCTATCATTAGAAAATAGAGAGAATATATTATGAAAAAAAATATTTAATAATTTTCTTTTCAATTAATGTAAATATATTATTTATAAGTGAATAATGCATTTATCTTAATATAATATATATAAAGTCATTATTCAAGGCCTAATAAATATATAGGAGGAATGGAGGTTTGATTTTGTGGGCCAATTTTGAAATAATAATACAGAATAATAATTTATTATATAATATTTAATTATATATTTCTAGTTAGGAACATGTCATGAAATAATGTCGTGGATTTTATTATTTTTCTAGGGGTTTCACTCGGAATAATAAAATAAATAAAGTCACTTGTTATATTTATTCAATATTACACTTGTTAATAAATTTCCTAGTTATATTATTATAATCTCATTATACAAGGGACCGGGAATTCTAGAAAAGGGTGGTGCACAACATTTTGGATAAATTCTCTCTAGACTAGATAGTTCCATCTTCTCCAAAAATGTTCTCAAGAACAATATATTTACTCCTCCAATAGATCAATAAAATGATTTAGAAGCAGTTCTCAAGGTGATCGAATTAGGAAACACAAGGTAAATAATCTTCCATGCTAACACTAAGTGTCTCCTTTGTCGACATCTAGAGATCTGATGAACACATGTGGATCGCCACTAGAGGAGATCAACCCATGATCTATAAAATTCAATGAAGGTGCAATGCCGATATGTTGTCAAATGTAACACCCTGAGATATCATAGTATGTTATCTCTTCAAAGTAATTCAATAACTTGCACTACACGCAACACCAAGTTCAAGCGCACCATAAGAAACCAAACTAGCTGTTCAAAAAGTGGTAATGAATAATATTAATTTAATCTAGAATTTTATATACAATATAAAATTTTATAATCCATATTATGTGTTTCTTTGAAAAAATATATTAGCAAATCCTTTTTTTCATATAAAAGAAGTAATTTTCAAAAAATGATATTTTACCTCCTTTGAATGAAGAACCTTTTTTAAAACCAATATTTGATAATTTAATATTTTCAATTTAATGAAATTAAATACTTCTTTCGAATTTGGTCATAAAAATTTATTTTGGATAATTTTTCGGTAATTTTCTAATAAATTTCATATATTGATGAATAGTGAAACATAATAATTTTAATTGAAAACAACTTTTTTAATCGATATATTTTTTAGTGTTAAATTATGCATTTGAATTATTTGGAAGAATAATTTGATTAAATTTTTTTTCATTTAATAAAATTTAAGTCATTATAAGTAATTTCACATTTAAATTTGTCCTAAACACGTTGCAATCTTATGATAGTTTTTACTCCTTAAAAAAATTTTGGTTTTGACAATGGGAATTAAATTTAAATTAATTAATGAAACATCTATATTTTTTATTTGATAGATTAAACAACATATTTGAATTAATAATATCAGAATTATTTTAAGGTAATTTTTTACTATTTTTCTAAAAACATTCGATTTTTAATGAATAGTGAAAAATAATGAGTTATTATTTTAAACAGACTATTATTTAAATAATTATTTATTTTATTTAAATTTATATTATGCCAAAATAGATAAATAATACCAATATTAGTTCAATGTAATTCATTGGACTCATTTTTATTATAAAATTTGGTGTATAAATGTTTATTGAACTATTAATATCTTTTACCCACCTTCTAAGAGCATTATAATATTTCCATAAAACATAATTTTATTGCTTCAGTGATTTTAATTTCAAAACTCCAAAAGAAATAGTTTATATCAGTAAGTAAAATGTGGTTCAATAAGATAAAAATATTTTTTTGAATAGTAACTTTTCACTTTTATTTACCACGGTTAAAAGTAAATACTATAATTAAAGGTAAAAAATGATATTATAGTAACACTAAATTTTGTCCTAATTCTTTTGGATAAGATTAATTAGACCAAAATACCCCTTAGTAATAAAATAAGATCTTTTTGGTCATCTTGGACTAGATTATAAAATTTATTATAATTTTAATTAAAGAAGAGATAAAAGTGTTAAATTCAATGTTTAATAACTAAATCATTTTTAATATTGGGTTACACATAATAAAAATTCAACTATAAACATTAATTATAAAGATAAGAATATTTACTAAAAAATTTTATCTTATTTATAATTTTAATACATTAAATAATTAAATTTATTTATGACAGAATAAAGATGCAGTATTTAACTTATTAATAAAATATTTAAATAATTTATATTATATATATTAAAAGAAATATAATTTGAAAACTTTGATTCCATCTAATAATTTTATAGGTTAATATTACATGTTAGTGTTGGTTAAATTTATTCATTTTGAAGTAATCAATTTGTAATGACTTTCATAGAAACCAATTAATAAATAGTGTCAAAATTGATATAAATTAGTATTTAAAAAAAATAATATTTTATTAAATGATATAATTTTCATAAAAATATATGGATTGGAAAAAGTACATATTTAATGA
Source organism: Viscum album (assembly GCA_963277665.1). Taxonomy (NCBI): domain Eukaryota; kingdom Viridiplantae; phylum Streptophyta; class Magnoliopsida; order Santalales; family Viscaceae; genus Viscum; species Viscum album. Next base: position 570,733,760 of record OY728161.1, on the reverse strand, counting down.
TTAATTTGTCATTAATTAACCACTTGGGGTTATCTTGCCATTTTATAGTATGTTTATTAACCATTTCTTTTATTAATACAAGAGGTCTTTGTAAAAGTTAAACATTTTAACTTAGAGTTAAATATAAATGATAGGGTTAATATGGTAATAAAAACATTCCTAAAACCTATTGGTTGAGATTATTTTGACCCATACACACCATATACTCTAGATAAATTATTTTTTACCCATTAGAACTAAAAAATGATTTTATTATAAAATATAATTTCAATCGTTTCCTAAGGTTACCCTCACCACTATTATAAAAAGGAACTTCCCCTTCTCTCAAATTCATAGCTAAAACAAAATTTGGCTCGTCCAACCCCTGCTTAAATATTCTCCAAACACTCCAACCATAATCTTAGAAGAATTACTATGGTCATAAATCCATCCTATGGAGCTGTTTTGATCAAATAAATAGGAAGAACCAAAAGAAGATGTAAATATTTCATCACCTCTTTCAAGTTATTTTATTCTTCCACTTCCACTTTATGTGTTGTTTCCATTATAAAATTACAACTCAAGTATTTTATAAATACATTGATGTTATGATAAAAATTATACAACCATCTTCATTATTCTATCCATCATATTAATGAAAAAGTCACCATCTGTGTGTACGTATGGCATGACGTCCCCATGTCGTGGTGTAATTCTTATTCAATAATTTATTATTTGGTTGGGTATAATAATGATGTATAATTGATTTAAATAATAAATATAAAACATTAATGATTATTTATACATGATATTATATCTATTTATATTATATTTTAATATCAAAAGAATGATATTGTCGCTCATGCGCATGTACGGATTAACTTCTCTACGACACGATGAGATTCATTTCCACGTTCACCATTAAACGATGACTATAAAAATATATATTATTAATAAATATGTAATATATGACGTAATAATGCCACTGGATATATATATATGTATGTATTTTCTTACATATACCTTTCTCACTTACCTCTGTTCAATACGATATGAAAACAGTAACAACGTTTTTGCATACGTATGGCCTATCAACTCCATAAATAGTGCTTTCCATTTTATATATCCATATATTATAAATATTTATATTGTAAATATATATGATATATAAATCTAGGTTTATATTTTTGAATTATTTAAATCATGATCTAAATGATACGATCAAGAATAATAAGTTAAAACATGTATGATAAAGAAAGCGATTATTACCCGAAATGTTAATTTAACAAGGAAATCATTATTAAATGGGTAGTATAAATTCATAAATGAATAATGTATGTTATAATAAATATTAATATATTTCATTTTTAATATAATAACATAATATGGTCATTATACAAGAGGTTAACCGTACCCGCGACCAAAGGAAAGTGCATGGTAATGGTTAATTCCTCAATATCCTTATTATCCGAGATTGTTATGTGCATATTTTTACTGGGACATATTTATTATCCATGTCCATGTTTCAAAACAGATTTTTCAAAAGGATTATTTTGGAGGTATTATTTTACAAAAAAAATCTTTTTAAATGTTTTAAATATTTATTCTTCTAAATCCTACTCATTAATGTCCATGTTTTCAAAATGGTTTTAAGGATTTATTTATATAGACATGAATGTTTTAAAATGTTGATTACATTTAAAAGAATCAAAGTGATATGGAACACTTTGAATTAAAAATATCTTTTAATTTTTTTCGTTTATAAATTTTGTGACTTTCAAATGATTTCATGAAAAGGGGGTATTTTACTGAAATAGTTTTACTGAACATACTCAACTCTATCAACATACTTTATTGGATATAATTCTTGATTGAGGTAGATTTATTATAATAAAATATTCCATATTGCATTGAATGAGTTATTCTATGTTTTAATATTGATGTTCTATTTTATACCATTCATGGTTTATGGTTAAAGTATTGACATTTAGTTTTCTAGTTTAAATATGAATGTTTATGTTATGTTTCAACATTTCCATATGAGGAATGCATTGGTCTTAGTAAGTGACGGGTGGAGCTCGTTATAGCTCCTCGATGCATTGGTAGGTCTCATTAGGCAATTAGAAGTGGAATTGGCCTATTCCTTTCCTAAATTGATATATGGTTTTGGCCGAGGCCTAAATAATTATTCGACATCTGGGCTGAGGCCTTGACAATATGTTTCAGAATGTCCAGGATTATGGATTCCCTCATTACGAAGTTTTTTATTACATGTCAATATTCCACTATTAGAATATACATGTTCATGTTTATATGGTATTGTTTGATTTATTTTTTCAATATTATTTTCAGGTTTATGTTTAAAAGGGTTTTTTTATTACCCATCTTCCCTTAAAATTTTATAGCTTCCACTAAATTATTTACCCTTAAGGAGCATCTGAGATCACCCATTTCTTATGTTTTAATTTCCGATGATGTGAAGAATAGTATTATGACTGACCTACATGTATAGTGTATAGGATATGAATGTGTCCAATGGAGACAATTTTGTTGTTGTTTTTCATTTAATAATGTAATGCCAAGCTTTTTAATTTATCTAGTACTTCCAAGGATATGATAATGATCAGTTATTCAGGATTTGATCCTTTCTGATCATTCCAATGCATTAAATTAATACACCTAATCCGAGCTTCTGGGGTTGGGGCGTTACAGTTGGTATCAGAGAAGGTTTAGTACAATCCTTGGAAACTAGATTTAGAAAAACTCTCATTATATAACACAACCGTAAGATAAAATTTGAACATTAGTATAGAATAAATTCCTAGAATTTTGGTACTATAGAGATTTTGTGAGTTTTCATATAAATACATCCATTTCTAGATACAAGTAGGTAGAGGCGGCTCTGGCACAGATGTACCTAGGGGTAAAATATGAAAACACTTCTTTGAGCTATACTCGAACAGGAACTAGTAAATGACAATGGGCCTTGCTACACTCTAGTTTACGACACTCCTGGGGGATATGCTTTGGATAATTCTCATTTTCATTAAAAACCATTATAAATGATTTAAGAGTAAATTTTCCTTCATAGAATTTTTTTTATGATAATAGACTAAATAAAAAATCTTTTCAATTTACATTAGGTATTTTACATGTTTGTAATTATGCATTGTGATTCATAACCTAGCCTAGTGTATGTCGTTGTTTAGAAATGGAACCCAATAGAAGGAATGAGAACTCCAACAATATAAATGATTTAAATAGTAATAAGGATCATATCGTTTATGGTATTAAGACAAAATTCAGAAGGGAAATAGTATACCGTGTATTCTCATCATATGAATAAATAGTAACATGTGTTAATAAAATATGTAACGATTTCTCTGACTCATATGGATTTGAAGGGAAGTAAGAGAAAAAAGGATGGTAGAGAGAATGATGGCTAAAGGGAAGAGGGTAATGAAGAATTTTTCCATATGTGAAAATTATTGAAATAATAACCTTGGTAAATGCTTACAGAGAATGGGAGTTTTTTATAAGTTTGTAGAAAAAGGACACCAAGTACGGGATTGTAGGGGTAAGAAAAAGGTACAAATGTAAAATGCCTCATCTTCAATGAGTTCGGACACTATGTTAATCAATGTACACATCATCAGTGTATGCCCAAAATGTTGATATTGGATAATAATCATGTTATGATACTACCACTGATGAAGTGGAATGACTATTGTTCTTGTTTTGTTATTAGTGAATTATTTCATTAGAGTGTTGTATCAAGGATGTACTGGTTATATGAGTTATGTAAATAATTAAGGATTGTAATGAAGTATTATTTCAATGAGGATTTGAGATTATATGGTTCAAACAATAGTTACTCAATAGCAAGTTAATCTTTTTTGGAAAACACATGGTTGATGGAAAGATAAACCTTTATATGGTTCTGATACTGAGGTAATTATTTTGGAATAAGATATGATTGATTAGGATAAATTATATTAAATATTCTTGACTACTTTGAAACTAATTAATTGTTTGTTATTAAATTTGTGTTGGAGTATACAACATTTTTTTATTTAAGGCATATATCTAGTATTCTATAAGAAATAAGGGAGCAGAAACGAAATGAATAAGTTATTATGGCAATTCAGGGTATTACAGTGTTTTTAAAGAATACATGATGAAGGTATTCACATGTTATTACATGGAAAAAAGGATCTTCATGGTGTTTACCTTCTTTAAATTTTTTGGAATGTGAGTTTGTATAGAAGTATTTTTGATAAGTCTAAAGGTTGGACTCAATTATGTTTGACAATAGATAATATTTTTAAGGTTAAATAATTTCTTGAGACAATTTTTTTACTATAAATATGAAATCCTGGAGGTCGGGTGACAACGCGTTGCATTCTGCAAGGCCACGAGACATGAACCCGCACCGAAGGGGAAAAGGTGCATCACCCACCACTAGCCTATGTGATGTCCTGATCTGTATAATGTAGTTTTTTTAAATATTCTGACAATTGAATTATGAATTCATTATTTTTGGAAGCCTATACGATTATGATAAATACTTGTTTTTGAATTCTAATATCTTTTGTAGTGAAAGATAAGTTTGTGGAAGGAATAATTTGAAGGATGAAACAATACTTGTCACGTATATTTTTTCCCTCTTTTTCTATGAATAAATTAATTCATAAACATTAGGGAAAGGATCTTAAAGCCAGAAAATTGTTAACTTACTACCTTTTGTTTTGTTGAACTGATGATATTTTAAATCATCATATTTTGATGGCTTTGAGGCCCTCAATTTTACACATGTTTATAATTGATGACCTCAATCAATCCCTATAAATATTTAATTTTTTCTCCAATTATGTGTCCTTAATTTTCACCAATGTTCTTCTAATATAGATCATAATATGGTGGTACCCTTTTCGTTTCCCTTTCCCTCTTATTAAGACTAAATTTTATTAACATAAATCTTGATGTGTGTCTTCCACAATGGTATTTTTCTATTTTTAACAGTTTATTTTCAAAGAAACAATTTAATATTGGGAGGATGAAATTGATTGAAGGAGGGTAGAATGTAACACCCCATGATTTCTTAGTACGTTATCTCTTCAAAGTAATTCAATAACTTCCTCAACAAGCAACACTGAGATCGAGCGCACCACAACATACCAAACTAGTCATTCAAACAGTGTTTATGAATAGTATTAACTAAATTTAGAATTTTACATGCTCTATAAAATTTTAGAATCCATATTAGGTGTTTAATAGACATTATATAAAAACATATTCAATTTTCAGATAAAAGAAGTATTTTTCAAAAATGATGTTTTTATCTCTTTTTAATGGAGAACTTTCTTTAAATCTAATATTTGACACTATAAAATATTCAATTTAATGAAATTAAATTCTTTTTAAAATAAAGACATAATAATACATTTTTGATGAAAATTTTTTACTTTTTTGATAATTTTCATATTTTGATGAATAGTGAAAAATACTAAATTTTAATTGAAAACAAAATTTTTAATCGAAATAATCTATAGTTTTAAAATATTTATTTCAATGGTTTGGAAGTATAATCATATTATATTTTTATAATTTAATACAATGTAGTTCATTATTAATAATTTCACATTTAAATTTGACATAAACATGTGTCAATCTTTTGATAGTTGTTACTTATTAAAAACCCATTTTTTGGTTTTGACAATAGAAATTAAATTTATCTAAATTAATGCAACTTCTATGTTTTGAATTTCATAAAATAAACTTAATTTTTAAATTCATAATATAAAAAATTATCTTAGGGTGAATTTATGGTATTTTTCTAATAACAATCAATTTTTATGAATACTGAAAAAACTGTGTTATTATTTAAGTCCATAATTTTATTTAAATAATTATTTGGTTTATTTAAATTTATATTACTCCAAAATAGAAACCAAATACATATATTAGCTCAATTTAATTCATTGGACTCCTTTTTATTATAAAATTAGATGTATAAAAGTTTATTGAACTGTTTAATGTCTTTTAGCCACCTTCTATGAGCATTTGCAAATTTGCATAAAACATAATTTTACCACATTTTTGAGTTGAATTTTAAATATTTGAGAGACATAGTTTATATCAGTAAGATAAATTTGGTTCAATAAGATGAAAATAATTTTTTGTGAATAGTAACTTTTGACTTTTATTTACCGCGGTTAAAAGTAAATACGGTAATTAAAGGTAAAAATGATACTATAATTACAATAACACATGATGTAATTATATTAGATAAGTGTAATTCAACAAAAAACAACCTTAGTAATAAAATATGTTTCTTTTTTTCCACATGAATTAGATTAAGACATTTATTATTATTTAATTTCAAGAATAGTTAAAAGTGTTAAATTCAATGTTTAATAACTAAACCATTATCAATATTGGATTACACAGAAGATAAAGTTGACTATAAATATTTATTAGAAATATAAAATGATTTCTACAAAATGGTATTTTATTTACAAAAATTATTCATTAAATAATAAAATTTATATTTGACACAATGATGATGCAGTGTTTACATTATTAATGAATTATTAAAATAATTGATATTATAAATAATAAATTAAGTATAATTTTAAAATATTTATGCAATCTACAAATTTTCTAGTCTAATATGACATGTTAGAGTTGATTAGAAATATTTTTTTCTATGTAATAAAGTTGTGATAGCTTTCACAGAAATAAAATACTAAATAGTGTCAAAATTGAAATAAATTAGTTTTAAAAAAAATATTATATTATTAAATGATATTATATTTTAAAAATCAATGGTTCTTCCAAAGGACATATATAATGATTAATTTTTCATTAATTAACCTCTTGGTGTTATCTTGAGATTTTATAGTATGTTTATTAACCATTAATTATAATAATACAAGAGGACATTATAAAAGTAAAACATTTTATCTTGGAGTTAATTCTAAAATATATGGTTAATATAGTGACCAAAACTTTTCTAAAACATATTGTTTGAGAGGTTTTCAACACATCCACACATTATCCTCTAACTGAATAATTTTTGAGCCATTTGAAATAGAAAATAATTTTATTATAAAATATTATTTCAACATTTTCATAAGGTTCCCCTCACCCCTCTTATAAATGGGCACATCCCCTTATCTCAAATTCACACCTCCAAAGATATATGCCTTGGCCAAAACCTAACCAAATATCATCTCAACTACCATCTCTTCATTCTGGTGGCCTTCGTTTGGTCATAAAGACATCGTATGGAGCCCTTTTGATCAAATCTGAAGGAAGAACATGAGGAAGAAGAAATATTTCTTCACATCTTTCAAGTTCATTTATCCTTCCACTTCCACTTTCTTTATTGTTTCCATTATAAAATAATTACTCCAGTATATTCTATATACTGTGATGTTATTATAAATATTTTACAACCATATTCATTATTCAATAAATCATATAAATAACAAAGTCACCATATATGCATACGTACGGCTTACCGTCTCCACGTCGTGGTGTAATTGTTATTCAATACATTATTATTTGGATGTGTGTAATAATGATTTATAATTTATGTAAATAATAAATATAAGAAATTAATTATTCTTTAAACATGATATTACATCTATTTACAAATGAATTTAGTATCAAAATAATGATATTCTCGCTCTTGCGTATGTACGGATTACCGTCTCCATGGCGCGATGAGATTCATTTCCACGTTCACCTTTCAACGATGATAATAAAAATATATATTATTAATAAGTATGAAATATTTGACATAATATTTCTAATTTTAATTTATAGATATATATATATATGTACATACATATATCTTATTCACTTACTTCTGTTCAATATGATATGAAAACAGAAACAACTTTTATGCGTACGTACGACCTACCGTCTCCACAAACGGTTCCTTCCATTTCATATATCTATCTAAAATAAATATTTATATTATAAATATATATGATATATAAATAATGTTTTACATTCAGGAAGTATTTATGTCATGATATAAATGATACGATCAAGAATAACACGTTAAAACACGAATGATAAAGAAAGCGATTACTAACCAAAATGTTTATTTAACAAGGAAATCATTATTAAATGGGTAGTATAAAGTCAAAAATGAGTCATGTAAGATATAATAAATATGAATATGGTTATGGTATAATTTAATAACATACTATGGTCATTATATAAGAGTTTAAACGTACCCTTGACCAAAGGAAATTTCAAGGTAAGGGTTAATTACTCAATCTCTTTATCATACGATATTGTTATGTGTACCTTTTTACTGGGACATATTTATTATCCATATAAATGTTTCAAAAATTATTTTCCAAAAGTATTATTTTTAAGGTACTCTTTAACTAAAACATCATTTTAAATGTTTTAAATATTTATTCATCTAAATCATTCCAACTAATGTCCATGTTTTAAAAAAATCATGATTTATTTATATGGAAAATAATGTTTTAAAATGATAGTTAATTTAAAAAGTTTCAAAGTGATATGGGAAAAATTGATTCAAATATAACTATTAAATTTCTTTATTTATAAATTGTGTTACATTTAAAGGATTTCATGCAAAAGGGGTATTTCAATCAATATTTTTTAATGATCATTTTCACCTATATCAACTTCCTTTACTGGATATTATTATTGATTGAGTTTGATTATTATAATACAATCATCTATATTGTATTGAATGAGTTATGATATGTTTTACTGAAGATGTGCTATTTTTTTACCATTCATTATTTATGGATAAATTATTGACATTTCGTATGATTGTTCTAATACAAATTTTTATCTTATGTTTCATCATTTTAATATGAGGAATGCATTGGACTTAGTAAGTGACGGGTGGTTCCCGTTATAGCTCCATGATGCATCTATAGGTATCATGAGATAATTAGACGTGTAATTGGCCGAGGCCTTTCCCAATTTGATATATGGTTTTTATTGAGGCCTAAATCATTTTTAGACATCTTTTCCAAGGCCTTGACATGATTTTTCAGAATGTCCAGCATTATGCGTTCCCTCATTATTATATTAGTTAATACATGTGATTATTTGACTAATAGAATATCCATGTGAATGTTTATATGGTAAATTTTATTTATTTTTTCCGTATTATTTTCATGTTTATGATTAAAAGTATTCTATTTTTATTAAACATAATGCCTTCAAAAATTATAGATTCTGCTAAATTATTTACCCTTACTAAGCATCTGACCTCACCCCTTTCTTATGTTTTATTTACCCAGGATATGAAGAAGTATATTATGATTAACCTATAGGGATAGTCTATGGGATATTATTGTGTTCAATGGAGACGATTTTGTTGTTTTTTTCATTTTATAATGTAATGTAAATGATATGACTATATCTTGTACATACAAGGATACTAAAATGATCAGTCTTTCAGGATTTGATCCCTTGTGATCATGCCAATGTATTAAAATAATGACATGGATCTAGGCTTATAGGTTTTAGGCATTACATCTAAAGCATAAAAAACGATAGAATCTACTTAAGGTAATTCTTTATTTAAATTAAATTAATTATAAACCTAATAAGTTTTTCTTCTCTTCTATGTTAAGGTGTTCTTCTTAATTCAAATATTGGTTCCAAACTAAAAGGTCATAATTTTGAATGATGATACAAATTAATGATTCATATTCAATGTTTTTTGGCTATAAAACTATTTTATAAGTTCAAGTTGTTGTGTAATTATAAATAGAATCATGAGTCTTCCTTGGGTACTATAGATAAAAAGAGAGAATGATACCTTGGTATGAAGTTAATTTAATTTTTTGATAAAAATGTCGTGGAATTGGGGAGTCTGGTTCTTGAGAATGTTAAGGTGGATGCTGACACATCTATGAACACTATTTAAAAATATTAAATAAATGTTTCATGCAAGTGAATTTTCATCGTTGACTATTTTTGGCCCCCACGACTAACTATATTCCGCAATCTCTTTTAGTTTTTCATAAGATATTCTTATTTTCAAAAAATAAATAAAATGATGATGATGATGGGATGAGTCACCAGAAGGAATCAACATTAGAGACACTAGGATATTATTCTATTAAAATATTCACCAGTTAAATAATTATAAAATTAAAATAATATTTATATAATAATAAATATAATTATTGTATTTAAAGTTATATTTTAATAATTATAAATATAAATATTTTTTAAATATATCTATTTGTAATTTCATTTATAAATATATAAATTAATAAATATATTTATACTATGATTTACATATAATGAATTAAATATAAATATATATATATATCATGAGATAATGATGATATTCATGGACATGTCTATGATCATATATGCATGAATATAGTTAACAATAGCTATTTATAATATGTTTATTTTTCAACATGATTAGGATGTTGTGTATGATATAAATGTTATATTACATGTTAATACGGTGACATGTGCATATGTTGTGTATTCATGAGTCATAAAATTTTAATTTATATATTGATACCATTATTATTTAGGCTTTAATGTATGTGATGAGTCATTTTTTTATGATTTACTATTTTCATTCAAGTTATACCCATGAACTTATTTATGCTCTCATAAATAATTATAAATTTACAATAAATATAATAATTATATAAATATATTTATAAATATATATAATGATATAAATATATATATATATTCATATTTATATATATATTTATAATTAAAAAAATATCAAAATATGTATAAATATATTTATTGTATTTATAATTATAAAAATAATTTATTTATTTTTTTAAAATTAGATATGAATATTATAAATATGATTACTTTATTTATATATATATATTTCAAATTATAATAAATATATTTATACTGATTATATTTATATAAATATATATTATTATACATATATATTTATAATTATATATTAATATTTATAAATTATAAATATATATATATATATATATATTGAAATATATATAATTATATTTGTATAATTATTTATAAATATATTTATGAAACATGTAACTATATATATATTTATAATTATAAATAAATAAATATTTATTTAAAGAAATAATAAATTACCATAAAAATATATATTTTAATTTTATATAATTAAAAAATTATATAAATTTATTAAAAAATATATAAAAAATTTTAAAATATATTAAAATATTTATATATATATATAAATATAAAAATTTATATATATATATATATATATATATATTTGAAGATAAATATTTTATAAAGTTGGGACATAACCCCTGAATAAACATATTTGAATGTACAAGACCACTGATGGTGACCAATCAGGAAAAATGAACCAAAAATGTTAGAAACAATTATATGTGACTCACTGTAGAACCCTTCATTCTAGGGAACCTACATCTGGCCCGAGGATAACACCACTACTTTCTTGACATTTTCCCTTTATTGATCTCAATGACTTAATCTCAAAATATGTGAGAGTCTTCTATGATTAAACACATAATATACATCCAAAAAATAAAATGAAAGTTTTACTCTGAATTACATCAGAAACTCACCTCATTATTGATATATAACACTTTCACAATAGTGAGGTAGTCCTATAATATAAAGAATTATGCATCCATTTTTGGAAAAGAGAGCTTCATATTTCAAATAAAACCACTCAAAAACATCTTAAAAAATATCTCTTGGATGACTTTCTCCTATTAAGCTCTCTGTTTAAATATTAATTTTATTATTTTAGATTATAGAAACTTTATAGCCCTGGTGAGATTCCTTTCCAAAGTTTTCATAGGAAATCCTCATCTATTCCAAAAAATTGAATGTGGAAAGAACCTATTATCCTATTAAAACCATAATCTGATCTATAAGATGAATATTCTGTTAAAACAGGAGGAACCAGACTTATTAGTTCATCAGTTAAAGTTGGAAAAATTTTCTATTGAAGATGAACCATCACCATTGATGTTTCCGGATTATATGAAGTCCCTAATGGGGAGGCTTTTTTGTATGTAACTAGTGGGAGGCCATCGTCAATCACAAAGATGTTCTTGCTCATATTTTTTCCCTTTGGCTCTTAGACATTGACAATTATGCACCTATATCAATTTCTAATCCACTTATTCTTGAACATATTCAAATGATTATATTTTTAATTTTGTTAAAACAATTCTTTGATTAGTGTATCAACACCGAACCTCTATATCCCCATAATCTAAAATATCCACACAGGTATTTCTCAAAATTGGTTTTCCCCAATTAAATATGAAATCTTTTTGACCGAATTAACTTTGATCACTAGCTCTTTAACTAATTCTAAGTAGATGGAAAATGTATCATGCTCTACATCAGCTGGGGAAGAGACAAGGGCAAACTACATATGACGATTATATCCAATGTATGAAACAACCATGGATGTTTTTCTAGCCCCCCTAAACTGGTTCACATAACAAGTACAACAACCATATGGATTTTAGTGTTTATGATTTTTAAACATTTAGATTCACCAATCACTCTAACATGGATATTAGAGTAAATCGTATATCTTTTATAGTTTGAATAATCTTGGTCAATTTCTCTACAAACTAAATAATAATGGGCATTTCCTCATACTCAATCCTCAAAAAATATAATCATTATTTTTTTATTGTATTATCTTATTAGTAGGGGTAGTACTAATGTATATATAGATTATAAAATTATCCATATTCCAATAACTGGATAATTCCACCTCCATAAATATTTCAGTTGGTAATCTGATTGCTAATGTAATATCGTGTAAAAGACACAGATGAAAAATGAATCCAGTTTAGGCCACAAACCATGACCCAAGTTTGAATAGAACATTTACTCCCCTAAAATAGGTTGAGGATATGATTCTACTCTCATATATTGATATATCCCAGTTTTAAGAATAGAATTATAAATCCCCACACCTTATAATTGAATTCATCAAAAGGGAATGTTATATGAAAGGACCCAAAACATAATTAATTGAGTATAGTGCAGGGGGGTTTACACTAGAAGAGGAATCAGAGAAATTATCTATCACTATGGAATCGATAACATGATTGGGAATGGAATGATGGCATGAAATCCATAATTGGTAAAATGAACCATGAAACATTTCATGTGACAATACTAGATGATCAGCTATGTGAGGTGGAGAGTCATGTTCCATCAATGAAGCAGATATCGGGAAGGGGAATTTCTAGTGTAGTTGGGCCTTTGGACATTTGGGTTATGTACTGGGCCTTGTGCCTCTAGGAATATGAGTCATGTAGGGTTCTCCCTCAACACCATAAAAACGGGGCACTATATGTAAAATAAATAAAAATATTAGTTCTTCTTTCCATTAATCTAATATAAGAATAAATAATTATCTATAATTATAAATATATTAATAGAATTATTAATATGTATTTCTTTATATAATTATAAAGATTAAAATTTATTTCTGTGCCCAAGGCCACATTTTATGGGTACTCAACTACGGTACCACATTTGAGAGGTCTGGGGTTCAAATCTGAGATGAAAAAATATTTTGACTCATGTAGCGGGTGTAATGTGTTAGTGAAATCACAATCGTGATGGCAGACCACCACATCAGGCACACAATCCAAGGACTGATGGACCCTCTTTCAATGTAGGGGGTGTGACTCGACATTAACTCGACTAATGTGGTCAAGAGAAATATCTATTGATGCAGCCAATCGGTGCTCCTCAAATTATTTGTGTGAAGGGGGAGCGGGTTTGACGAAGAGGAATGATGCAGGAGAAGAACTCAAGTGTCAATTGTTTTGGTGGAATGATGATGAAATATTTTGTTAGTGGGTGAGTCTGTGATAGGAACCCTCAGGATAGAAAATCAAGGCCTACACATTCTATGTAGTGACATGGGGTCTTTTTTAGGTGAAGAAATGATAGCTAGTGCACCACCAATGATGGTGTATCCTATGAAATGGTTTGTCTATGAAAAATGTAAAATCAATGCTAGTGTGGTGGAGACAGATTGGTTATGGACTTGATGGGGAACTATGAATTAAAGTCAGATACTATGAGCACTAATGTTGGTGGCCCCAAAATGGGGTGATGTGTCAGTTAGGAGATCGGTATGTAGTGCTCATGCAAGAATAGAAATGGGCGGTTCAAATGTGGGATAGTGAATACAATGTAGGGTGCTTTCTTCAGTGATTCATAAGCATCGTTACTATATCAGAAATCAATATATTGTCCTACAGATAATTTATCCATGTCAGTATAGGTCTTTCTCTAGTATTCATGTGTGGTGGGTGTCCACCTCCAATGCAATGATGTGGTTGTTCCTTTAGTCGAAGGCTGTTCATGATGGGTGCAAAAACTGAGGGGTGTTATGAGTGCTGTTATAATAGGTTTGTGGGGGACACACTGAATAAATGGGTCCAAAAATGGCATAATCACTATGATAAAGTGAATAATATGGCTATGGGCCATGATGAATGATTCTTGAGTGCAATATAATTGTAAGGAGTCAGCGTGCTTATATATAAATATATGTGTCTATTTGTTTAAGGATGTAATGAAATAAAGATGTCGTTCAATGGGGTAACTATGATAACACTTAAATTTAGCGGTGTTTTAAAACATCACTAATAAATTTACCTATTTTTTGATAAATATTTGGGAAATTTGGTGTTGATAATTTGCAACATTTATAAACATCACTAATTAGAAACAACACATTTTCTGATGTTTTTTTGATACATTTCTAAATTATTCATTATATAAACAATTTTTCTATAAATTTTGATATTTTCTTTAAAATTTTAAATATAATTTTTTTTAATTCGTAGCTATTTTTCAAAGGGGACGACTTATAAGACACCGACCTTAAACGATACTTATTCTTGAGATAAGCCATTAATTTGAATTTAAATCACATCAAGGATATTTTTATATTTAGAGAATTGGTTAATTAGGTCACAACACATACATAGCAACTTAAATATTACTTGTGTACACTTCTTCTCTATATGCATTTTTTAATAAAATAAATACTCTTTAAAACGAATGATGGTCTATTTCATTTTTAAACAACATGACTTTTCCTTGATCCCATCCATCACTCTATTCTTGTTTTAGTCCTGAGAAAACCAATTCCAACATTGGGATGAAATTAAAAATCACTGTAAGGGATACACAATGAAAGAAAAATTTTAGTCTTGGGAAAACATATAAACCATGCATATATTGTCAAAATGTAATAATTTTAACCATTAATATGTACTGAATATACCACACTGATTATAAGCTCATTACATAGCATTTTTAACCAAATTATTACCATAATTATCATATAATGCAACATATAACACATATAACGTAACATCAAACATAAACATAATTAAATGGAATAACCATACGGTAAATTTCCCCAAATATCACTATATTTTATAGTCATACGTCTGACATCAATACCTATTGCATTTGGGTTATAACATTACCATCCATCCTTGGTTTATCATTTAAACACCCATATATGGTTCGTCACATTCCCACTTGTCTTTGGTTTATCATTTGACCACCAATCAAATGTCCATGTACCATTATATAATCCACACTCATAAAATATTGTGGATGGAGAAGATTGACACAACTCGTCAATATCCCTTAATTTGATATAAATATTATATACTATTAATTGAAAAAAATAGTAATTTTATAGTATATTAAATTCTAGTTAAACCCATTCTTCTAAATGAAGGAACTATGTCAAGTATCGTAAATTCATGGAAACATGAACCATCATGATATATCAAATATGTTTCATAGACATAATCAATGGATGCACAATAATAAGATACTAGATAATTTTAGTATGGAATATTCCAAGAGGGTATTTTGTCTAGTGTCACATGTTATTCATCATTCCTTGAAAATGTGTCCATATATATATGAGGATAGATAGGGATTTAAATTAATTTTTTTGTCTCAGTGATTAGGTATATCATATATGTTCTCTTATGTAAATGTCTAGATGTTTCCTAAAGATTAATCCTGGTTGCATGATAAGAATCATTCATAGGTGGACACTGTTATATGGAATTAAATACAATCATTAAATATCTGACGAAAACTAGTGATTTATTCTTTGTTTATAGAGGATATGAGGATCAATTAATGAAGGAATATTTATTTGATATCTTCTAAATTGATCAATATGATCTAAAATAAATTTTGGGATACATCATCACTTTAATAGTGATAATATTATGTCAAATAGATCTATGTGATATATGGTTGCCAATTCTACAGTGGAATCCTAGTAAATTGAATATTCTGGGAAAACAGTATATGGTGTATCGATATAGTAATTCAGAAATCTTTATTGACATGGTTATTAATAGTAATGATTATATCATACTCTATTGAGATAATAAAAAATTATTTTCTCCAAAAAAATAGAATATTCACATCAGAAAAAGAATCCCATACATTGGAAATATCATTTGTTGAGGGTTGTTTCCTAGAGATTTGATGTTGTTGTGGAAGAGTTTCCATTGATAATAACAGGGTGGACCCCTCTTAGAATAAACACGGATATCAAGTGAGATATATCTGGAAAAAAGTCATTTGAAACTAGCATGAGTCTGTGTGGGAGTTTGGTGGAGTTGGTGTCCTTGAAAATATTATTGATACAATAAATTTCATATATAAATTCTATGAAGTGCATAAAAATAAAATATATTTTAACATAATTTGTGTTGATCACATGAATTTACTTTAATAATGTCATAGTGTATCTATCAAATTACGATGGGTTATAGTAGTTTTATTCTTTGATGAGGACCTTGAATTGATATAATTATATTACCAAAAAAAATTCTATGATCATATAACAATTTATGATGTGACACGAAGTATGTTTTCAATATGGTAATAATAATCATAAATGAATGAGGCATCACTTAATGATGTTCGCACTCGGTAATCACATTGATCGTATATTACGAGAATAGAACATCAAGTATAAAAACCAAATGTTTATGTTTTATTGGATATTCTTATCTACGAGTGGTTGTAATTATATGTATACTTTAATATTAATATTAATTCATGTTATTAATATAACACGTACATGTATTTTCTTGAAAAATTATAATATATGTTAACAATGATGACAGGTATGGTGGTTGAATCATGAATGAAATTTTATTGTTGAGTATATCGGTGAAGGGTTTATAATTTCCATCAATATAGAAGTTAATATCTCTTCCCATTGATTGAAATTAAACATCAGATTAAATTCTATACTTTCACGACCCGTCCTCGAGTCTCGTGCCAAGACTACCCCAAGTCCGCCTCCCATAGGCCAGGGGATGGCGACTAGCACCAAGGTGTAAATCCCAACAAAAGGGGAAGGCATTGCCTTTATAAAGTAAACAAACACCACAGAGTAAGCCAGAAAAAGTAAACACTAAGTAAACTGAGTACAAAAGTAAGTGCGGAAAAGTAAGTGGGCCAGAATACAAACCCAAACTGAAAGTAATGTATAACTGGAAAGGAAGTACAGCAACTGAAAAGTAAAGCTGCAACACTAAGCCGTCCACTGGAAATCCCACCGGAAGGGTGGGTACATATAGCCTCCTCATCTCCTCAGGTCCTTCCGTCTGCCCCGTGTACGTCCTACACAGTGGTCCACCTCCAGGTACTGACTCATCGTAAAATCCACCTCCGGGCATGACTCGATGTAATATCCACCTCCGGGAACCGACTCATCGTGAGTTCCTCCTCCAAGAAACGTCCAAATCTACAATCCTCAACCTCGATCAGTGGTGTCTGCCTTCGGCATCCAACACAACATAGTGCGGGCATAGCCCATGCAGGGGTGATTGTACGCTACTTAGTAGGGACCCCGAGACCCCTGAATGTATCCTATAATCTAAAAAGGATAATCCACAAAGGAAAGATACAATCACGAAGTAACATCCAACACTACTTAGGTATATGACCATACATATACCTAAGTCAACAATTCCAGTTTGGCTCCAACATCCGAGCCCAAGTTCGATCACGTCCACACATGAGAGTACAACCCAATCCACATAGGAAAGCACCAACCAATCCACATAGGAAAGCAAGTCAATCATATCAAAGATAATGATAGAAAGTCAAGACTCAGCCCACACAGGTATACATCATTTGTAATGAGAAAAGTGATGATCAGTTGTAGTTACCGATTCATCTAGAAGGGACCCATGTAGGATACAAGTATTGTTGTTGTCATCACCGAACCCACGGAGGATTCTAGTACAGTTTTCGTCGTCATTGAACCCACAGAGGATTCCAGTACGATAGTCTTCGCCGTCGAACCCACGGAGGATTCCAGTATGTTTGCCATCCCATCGAACCCATAGCTGTTGAGGAACTCCTCCTCTACCGAGTACAGTGGGCCTTCCGCTACAACCAAGCACTTCTCACTAACCTTAGACTACTGTAGAACTCCACCAGTCAAGTACTACGAGCATGCTACTACAACCAAGCGCTTCCACCATGGGTCTGCCGCTACAACCAAGCGCTCCCCCTTATATCCTTCAAAGGTACTCCTTCTGTTGAGTAGCACAGGTCTGCCACTACAACCAAGAACTCCTTTTCCATGGGTCTTCCATTACAACCATGCTCTCCCCACTGGGCTATCGAAACACTCCGAGTCGATCGATCAGCAGTCGTCAAGTCTTAGCCAACTCTAGGGTTTCCTCACACCACACGCTCGTTCCGGGAGGGTCCACTCAATGAGCCAATAGGTTGATACACTAGCTATCACGTAGACCAAAGTTTATGTATCACAATGTTTCATCATGTCAAAAAGAGCACAACGCGACAGACGGCGCGTCAATCGGACGCCTGGTCTGAGGGTTATAGGCTTTTTCGTCTTAGGGGCCCGATTGGTTTTTAAGATAAAACCAACATGACCGTTCTCCAGCTGATCCAATCCATGAGCGGAGTATGTAAAAAGAACCTTCTTACTAAGAGGAATCCAAAAAAGTCGACGGCACATCAATCGGATGTCCGGAGCTCAAGTTATAAGCGTTTCCGCTCCGAGGGCCCGGTTGGTTTCGTGTTCGAACCAACCCGGCTGTACCCAAAGTTCTTCAAAACCTTGAGTGTATTATACTGAAACGGTTGTCTCGATCCAAGGATCAAATCGCAACTGACCGTACATCTATTGGAGGTCCATAACCCATGTTACGAGCATTTAAACGAACCTACCCGTTTTTTTGGGGGTTTTGGGGCCAGACCAACCTGGCCCGAGACCCCCTGGGTCGGCCCGAGCGGCCGGTCCGGCCTGGGTGCCCGCTGGATGACCAAACGCGGGGTGGGGGGGGTGTTTTTCCCCCTCGGATGACCAAACGGTGCAGCTTTAATGCCGCACTGCCTCCCCTAAACCTGGAACACCAAGGCCGTTCCGGTCCGCCGTGGCTCAGCCGCGGAGGCTTTTTCCGGTGGCGCACCACCACGCAGGGGTGTGGCACTGCTGCCGCATTCCGTGGACCACCGGACGCGCTCCGGTGGTCCGTTTTACCAGCCATCTTCGCCAGCTGTCCTCCTGGGACCTTCTCTTCACTGAAACACCCTTCAAACGTCATTGTGGTCCCATTCCGGCTGCAGCCTCTTCATGGTTCTCCGGCGGGGCACGACGGCGCCGCGCCCCTCTGCCGAAGCCATGCTCCGGCCGTGGCCTCTTTCAGCCACAACGGCACGGCGTGACGGTGCCGGGCTTCTTTGATGCCTTCCTCCTTGTTCTCGCGCGGTGTCGTTGCACCACGCCGCCTTCGTTCGAGTCGTATCGAAAACAACAACATAAGGGGGAGGAGGGTTGGCCGTGTTTGTACGGTCTGACCTCATACTGTTAAATTGATAACAGGCGGCCCAAAGAAAATGACGATGAATGGAAAAGATAATTCACGAACAAAATTAACCCCTACTTCAATGAAGTCGTCGAACAAGGATCATCGCGGGTAAAGGACGTCGTGGAAGACGGCGTCGTATATGTCATCGGTTTTCTCCCGAAGAAGGATGAGGTGTGTCTTCATTCTCTGAAGAAGGTTCATATCACCGGCTATAGAGAGGGGAGGAGACTGCACGACGATTCCCTTGCAATGATGGAGTTTTTCATCGTAGACTCAGCGTTGTTCGCGTTCTTCAAAGAGGAAGATGGTGTTCCTTAGGAGTGCAGGAGTCCTCTCTTTGTTTCTGCACAACGAATCAACAAAAAATTATATTAAGGCTTTGCCTTATTTTTTTTACTCATTCCAACCCTTTTTGAAATTCAAAAGATCACAATAAATTAATTGACTTAATTGACGAGCGTTTAAAAGTTAAAATTAATTTCGAGAGTTGACATGTCAATAAAACGGGGGGGGGGGGGGGGGTGCGGGTGTGTTACACAAATAAGTGATTGTGGGAGGATTAAGGGACTTGATGGGGGTGGGGCTCGTGTGGGACCCACTTCACTAATATCCTACCCAGGGGAGTTTGGATGTAGTGGGTCCCACTCTAACCACCATGCATAGGTTCAAACTACTTAGAATAGAAAATAAAAATTGTTGCAAAATTTTTCTTTCTTTCCTTAGTTAAACCAATTTTTTAATAACCTCACCCGAGAAAACGCAACTCCAGAAAAGGTGTTCCTACACAATTACTGGCACTGTGATTCCATTGGTGCACTCAGATTTTGATTCTGAGCATCGGTTCAAAACTTAGAAAAACCCGCTCATTCGTTCACTGAACGTACCCGAGCTAAACTTCAGAAATTGATTCCAGGCACACCGGACCTCAGAATGAGGTGCCGTCAGAAACTGAATACTCATAAAATACCAAAGAAAATTAAGAAAAAAATTTCCTTGAAATTTACAGGTCTTTACATTACTCCCACCTCAGGGCTGTACGTCCCCACAAAGATACATCACAACTTGGGAAACAAAAGAGGGTAATGAGCACGCATCGGAGGCCCCCACTCCCAAGTTCTCTCCTTGAGGTTCTCATGCTACCATATGATGCACACTAGAGGAATCAACTGCCCATGTAGGACCCGCTCCTATCGATACTCAGTCTCCACCGGGACCTCTGCAAAAGTCGCCCCATCGTCAATGATATTCGTCGGGTCGTGCACGTATCTACTCAGCTAAGATACGTGGAAAACCGCATGCACCTGGTGCAACTGAGATAGATGGGTCAAGTAGTAAACCACCTCGCCTATTCTATTGAGGACCTAGAAGGTTCTGATGAAGCGTGGAGATAACATTCCACCATGGCTAAAACTCCATAATCCTCGTCGAGGTGAGACCCATAGGAAATCGTGGTCACCATCCTCGAACTCTAGTGGTCTCCGCCTCATGTAAGTACAAGACTTTTGTTGGCTCTGAGCTGTCCTCATCCTCTCTTAGATGAACTAGACCTTCTCTGGTCCTACAAGAGCTACTATGATTTCATCTTTGCCGATAAGATAAATCTGGTCTCATCCCCAGGATGAACCACGTTCTTCGCCTAATACAGTCAATCCCGACATGGATGATACTAATCCACACCAAGGATGACATCGTAAGGCCTCGACGCTACTACCACGAGATCTGACCATTACTCTCGCCTCCAAGGGTTGAGTCACACTGTCAGCATCAGTGTGTGGTCACTGGGCTTCCTCCAGTAGGAATCTAAAAATTGAGGGTCAAGTCAAAAGTTTAAATCGAAACCTCTTAGTAACAACATAAAGAGAGGACAGGAAAGTAAATGCCACAATGAAAGGTGTCTTTTATTACTGCAGCTCAATGTAAAATGACAAAAAGAATCAACAAACAAACATTAAAAAAGCTAGAAGAAACATGAACAAAAGTATCCATGTCTGGAGTGAGTCCCACTCATATCCATCTGCTCCCAGAGCTCCATGATCGTAGGCCTCAGTCGCCTGAAGATGAGATCTCCCCTATCCACCCGTTCCCTACGGTCGAGGTGGTCTTCCTGGTGGTGGTGGTGGTAGGGCCTCAAAGCGTCGCCCACCACCCACTGCACGGCCAGCTCCCCTGCCTTGGTCTCATGCTCCTTGAGATCCGCCTCGATCGATCCTCTACCTCTGGCTGGGAGGTCCTTCATTTATCTGCTGGTCATCTGTATGGCTGGTCGGACAGTCACATGCCATGTGACCATCCCACCGTAGGAGTAACACAGTCCTCTCCTGGTAAGTCGTTCTCCACACCGGGTGCCTCACACACACGATCATGTGTCATGCGGTCTATCACCTGTAGGTCTGGTCCTCTTGGACCTCTGCGTCATCTGTCTACTTCCCACTACAGAAGACTATGTCGCATGCCGGCTAGTGGTGGGTCCTGCTGCTGGAGACTGCTCAGTAAGGAAACTCTCCACTAAGAGGGCTCTCTCCAACACCCCTGTCTGTGTCGGGATGCTTTGAGAAACAAATGAAGCTCTAATCTCTCGCCTAAGCCCCTACTCGAAGGATCGGGCCCTGAAGAACAGGTCTCGTACCATATATTTAGAGTAACGCGAGAGATCGGTGAACCTCGCGGAATACTGCGCCACTGTCATGCTACCCTACTGAAGTTGAAGTAGCTCCTGAATGTGCACCGCTCAAAGGGTGGCTGGTAAAAACTCTACCCGAAACAGGCTCTCGAAGTCTTCCCGCAAAAGGAATGCCTCGTCGTTCACTTAGAGCATAAATATCCACCATCTTCCTACTAAAGCATGCAGGAGGATCACTGCAAGGATTACCATGAGGTCAGCTGGTGTCCCCACTAACCTGAAAACTCGAACTACAGCCACCAGCCAATCCTTGGCTGCCTGATGGTCCATCTCCCCACGGAACCTGGGCGGTCTTTGACGTTGAAACTCATGCAGTTCACTAAGGCGACATGCACTCTCAGCGGATGGGGTTGGTGGCATCGATGGCTCTGCGGGTAGTGGTACCGCTGGTGCCTCCGCTGTAATGGGGCACTGCACCAAGGCCTCATTGCTCGGTGGGTTGTTGTCTCACACAATGCTCTGAACCCTAGCTGGTTGTCGTTGTGGGGCCATCCTGGAAAGAGATAGGTGTGCCGCTGTCAAAACAGAATACCTGCTGAGCTGACACAATGTAATCACAAAGAAATCATTTGAAACACACATGCAATCGGTGTTTTTGTGCCCTGAGTTGGAAATCAAAAGTCCGGGTCCTGGAATACGGATACGTCGGCCGCCGCACCAACACTGGACTCCATGGACTGATAACCACACTCAATACCCTTAACACGATTGCATCACATAGAAGAAAGATCAGAGTCTTGAGTTCTGTGCTAGAACCCACCTCCCTCTGATACCAATTTGTCACGACTCGTCCTCGAGACTCGTGTCGTGACTACCCCAAGCCCGCCTCCCATAGGCCTGGGGCTGGAGACTAGCACCAAGGAATAAATCCTAACAAAAAGGGGAAGGCATTGCCTTTATAAATTAAACAAACACCAAAGAGTAAGCCAATAGAAGTAAAAACTATGTAAATTGAGTATAAAAGTATGTGCGGAAAAGTATGTGGGCCAGAATACAACCCAAACTAAAATTAAAGTACCACTGGAAAGGAAGTAGAGCAACTGAAATGTAAAGCAGCAACACTGAGCCGTCCACTGGAAATCCCACCTGTAGGGTGGGTACAGATAGCCTCCTCAGCTCCTCGGGTCCTACCGTCTGCCTCGTGTATGTCCTGCCCAGTGGTCCACCTCCAGGTACTGACTCATCATAAAATCCACCTCCGGGAACGACTCGATGTAATATCATCCTTCGGGCACCGACTCATCATGAGTTCCTCCTCCGTGAACCGTCCATCTCTACAATCCTCAACCCTGATCAGTGGTGTCCGTCGTCTGTATCCAACACAACGTAGTGCGGGCATAGCCCATGCAGGGGTGAGTATACGCTACTCAGTAGGGACCATGAGACCTCCGAAGGTCTCCCAGAATCCACAAACGATAATCCACAAAAGAAATATACAATAACGAAGTAACATTCAACACTACATAGGTATATTCTCATAAATATACCTAATTCATCAATTCCAGTTCGGCTCCAACATTCGAGCCCAAGTTCGATCACGTCCACACGGGATAGTACAACCCAATCCACATAATAAAGCACAACCCAATCCACATAAGAAAGAATGTCAATCATATCAAATATAATGATTGAAAGTCAAGACTCAGCTCACACAGGTATACATCATTTATAAAGAAAAAGGAGATGATCAGATGTAGTTACTGATTTATATAGCTGGGAACCCCGTAGGATACAAGTATTGTAGTCCTCACCACCGAACCCATGGAAGATTCCAGTATGGTTGTCGTCTTCGTCGAACCCACAGAGGATTCCAGTGCGATAGTCTTCACCGTCGAACCCATAGAGGATTCCAGTACGTTTTCCATCCCGTCGAACCCATAGCTTCTTGGAAACACCTATTTTATCGAGTACAGTGGGACTGCTGCTACAACTAAGTGCTTCCCACTAACCTTGGACTGTTGTAGTACTCCACCTGTCGAGTACAGTGGGCCTACTGCTATGACCAAGAGCTTCCCACCATGGGTCTATCGCTACAACCCAGCGCTCCCCCTCATAGCCTATAGAGGTACTCCTTCTGTTGAGTACCACGGTTCTGCCACTACAACCAAGAACTCCTCCACTGTGGGTCTGCTGCTACAACCAAACTCTCCCCACTGGGCTACCGAAACACTCCGAGTCGATCGATCAGCAGTCGTCATGTCTTAGCCAGCTCAAGGGTTTCTGCACACAACACGCTCGTTCCAGGAGGGTCTGCTCCACGAGCCAAGTGGTCAATACATCAACTGTCATGTAGACTAGAGTTGATGTATCACAAAGTTTCGTCACGTCAAAAGGAACACAACGCGACAGACTGTGCGTCAATCGGAAGCCCAGTCTGAGAGATATTGTCTTTTTCATCCTAGGGGCCCTCTTGGTTTTTAAGCTAAAACCAACTTGACTTTACTCCACCTACATCCAAACCTTGAGCGGAGTAAGACAAAATAATCGCCTTAGTAAGAGGAATCCAAAAAAGTCAACGGCACACCAATCAGACCTCAGGAGCTCACGTTATAATCTTTTCTGCTCCGAGGGCCCGGTTGGTTTCGTGTTCGAACCATCCCGGTCGTACACAAAGTTCTCCGAAACCTTGATTGTAATATACTGAAATGACCATCTTGATTAAAGGATCTCATCTCAACTAATGGTATGTCGATCGGTGGTATGTATCCCATGTTACAGGCATTTAAACGAACCTGCCCATTTTTTTGGGGGGTTTTGGGCCCAGACCGACCCGGCCCGAGACCCCCTAGGTCGACGCGACCCAGGTCGGGTCCGGCCCGGCCCGGAGCAGCTGGTCCGGCCTGGGTTCCCACTGGCTGAGCAGACGCGGGTTGGGGGGGGGGGGGTGATGTTCCCCCCTGTTGACCGAAGGGCACAGCTTTAATGTTGCGCCGCCTCCCCTAAACCCGGAACGAGAAGGTCGTACCGGTCCTCCGCGGCATAGCCGCGGAGGATTTCTCTGGCGGCGTGCCACTGCCGCTTTCCACGGACCACTGGACGTGCTTCGGTGGTCCGGTTTACTGGCTTTCTTCGTCAGCGGTCCTCCTGAGACCTGTTCTTCACTACAACAGCCTTCAAACGTCATTGTGGTCACGTTCTGGCCGCGGCCTCTTCATGGTTCTCCGGCGCAGCGTGATGGCGCCATGCCCCTTTACCATAGACCTGCTCCGGCTGCGGCCTCTTTAGGCCACAACGGCGCGGCGCGATGGCGTCGTGATTCTTCACCGCATTTCTCCTTGTTCTTGCACGGTGTCGTGGCACTGCACTGCCTTCGTTCGAGCCGTAACGAACATAGAAACATAAGGGGGAGGAGGGTCGGTCATGTTCGTGTGGTCCGACCTCCTCCCGTTTAATTGATAACAGGCGGCCCAAAGAAAATGACGATGAACGAAAAAAAAAATTCACAAACAAATTTAACCCCTACTTCAATGAAGTCATCGAATGAGGATCATCGCGGGTAAAGGATGTTGTGGAAGATAGCGTCATATACGTCGTCTGTGTTCACCCGAAGATGGATGTGGCACGTCGTCGTTCTCCGAAGAAGGCTCCTATCACCAGCTATGGATGAGAGAGGAGACAACATGACAATTCCCTTGCGGTGATGGAGTTCTTCATCCTAGAGTCGGCCTTCTTCGCGTTCTTCGATGAAGAAGAAGATGTTCCTCAAGAGCGCAAGAGTCCTCTCCTTGTTTCCGCACAATGAGTCATCAGAAAAATAAAATAAGGCTTTGCCTTATTTTATTACTCATGCCAACCATTTTTGAAATTCAAAAGATCATAATCAATTAATTGACTTAATTGATGAGCGTTTAACAATCCAAATTTAATTTCGAGAGTTAACATGTCATTAAAGGGGGGGTGCGGGTGTGTTACAGAAATAAGTGCTCATGGGAGGTTTATGGGATATGAAGGGGTGGAGATCGTGTGGGACCCACTTCACTAATATCCTACCTAGGGGAGTTAGGATGTAGTGGGTCCCACTCCAACCCCCATGCATAGGTTTAAACTATATAGAATAGAAAATAAAAATTGTTGCACAAATTTTTATTTCATTCCTTAGTTAACCCCTTTTTTTAATAACCTCACCCGAGAGAACACAAATCCATAAAAGGTGTTCCTAAGAAATTTCAAGCACTGTAATTCTATCGGTGCCCTAGGATTTCAATTCCGAGCACCAGTTCAAAAGATAGAAAAACTCGTTGTTCATTCACTGAACGTACCCGTGCTAAACTTCAGAAATTGATTCCAGGCACACCGGGCCTCGGAATCCGGTGCCGTCAGAAACTGTGTACTCGTAAATTACCAAAGAAAATTAAGAAAAAATTTCCCTTCAAATTTATAGGTCATTACATATAACCAATGTGTATAAAATAATTCATTTTACAAAGTCAAAACTATATTTATCAAGAAAATATGTTGATCACACTATTTAATGAGATATCATGAAAAGGGTGTTATATTACACAGTGAGCATTCATATAATGTGGTTTTAATTCTAACATGTACACTTCCTCTATGGGGTCCTTGATACATTGCAAGATAGTAATCTTAGACTTCCCATAATCTAGGATAATTCCACTATGGAATAGCCTATAAGGCCACCCTCTAATTGTTTCCTTTAATGTCAATTAAATATCATTAATATTTTAAAATGCAATAAATATAATTTTTTATTATTTGAGTTAAAATTTATTGATATTTTATAAATTGATAAAAAATATTTTAACATTTATTTATCATTTAGGTAATTTTTAAATTATGTGAATATATATTATTTATTTATCACTTATTATTTTCACAACATTTTTTTTTATTTTTTGAATAAAAACATAATTCAGTTATTTGAACATTATAAATATATTTATTTACATTATTATGAAGAATATTTATTTATTTATTTATTTATTGAGTATTATTTATTTAAATATTTATTCATGTAGTCAATAAAATTTGAGGAGGGTAATCATATTAGATTTTTCCTAGTAGTGAATATTTCCATACCATATATTAAAATAAATATTTATCATTATCTAGGGTAAAAACCATGTAAAAATATAATGATATTGTTTTCATACATATAATGGGGTTACCTTTTTTAACATAATATTAAAGTTGGTTGTTCAATTAATTAAGTATTAGACCTCAACCATATATCGACAAATAGATTTTTATCTCCATTCAGAAGAGGTTAATGTTATTTAAAATCAATTTTATCTAATGATCTCTCTCCTCTTATCCTATAAAGATAAAAAATACTAAGATATATTCACATAATCTTGATGGAATGTGAAGCAGTCAAAGTGAGAAAAATTTGGTGATTAATCAAGTGTACATGAACCAAACATTTCCTCAGTGTTCTTCAACAATTTAAGGATCTTGTGTGGAAGACCAATAATGGGGATATACTTGGAGTTCTCAATATGAAATTATGATACATCAATCATGTTATAATGATCAACACTATAAAAAATAATGATCTTAAGGATGAGGTAATCATTCATCTTATGTATTAAATTAATAATAAATTTATGTGAAAATACCCTCTATCTTAGTTCTGGGAAAATAATTTTTTAAAATTATTCTGATATATTTTCTATGTTCATGACATTCATGTCATGTACTTTGTGTAGGATCTATTGAATAATACCAAATTCGGGTTTTAAATAGGCCAAATAGGTTATTCCGTAACCTCTAGAACCATCAGATAAAACTTTGGGATTGAAGTTACAAATACTATAGGTAATAATCATGCTTTAGAGAGGAACACATTGCAATAGAAATTAAGAATTATATCATAAATAATATCCCCATATGAGGTATCAATTCCATCTAGAAGATAAATAATATTTATTTTTTCAAAATTAGTGATTATATTGAGAACTAATTTAGTACATGGATGGGTAAAACATTTCTTCAACTATATATTAACATAATTGATGCTTCATTCAAGGCCGCAAATTATTCTATTACTCTAGTTATATAGGTTAATTTTTACTTCATAGATATAATCTATAAAATAATGGTGTTGAAACTCCCATGTGCATCTGATAACCTTCTCACATCCAGTCATATTTTTTCATCATATAATTAGGATATGTATAATTTATGAAATTGTTAGATAAAAAACATTTTCCTACTATATAGATGGAAATGGTGGGTGAATACATCGTTTTAAAAGGTGGGAAATTATTAAGATACTTCCTTCGTTAAAAAAATAAAAATATGGGATGGTTCAAGAAAATTCCCTCTTCAAGATATTTTATAGAAGAATTTTCTTGAATAGTGTCTTTTTCATAAATATCTTAATGAGGTATATGTCTCCAACAATTCCATCCCTTATATCATTAAAAAAATTGGTTAATGTATATATATAAAAAATAAAAATAAAAAATGAAATATTATTTTCATATTTTTATATTAGTTATTATTTTTTAAAAATTATTAGGAAAATATTATTAAAATTCCCACACAATCTCCACTTTTATAAGTGTGCATCACTAGATATCTTTTTCTGTTTTTCAATGTAGGATCCAGACAATGGTTTTCAACCATGTAATGAATAGTATAATATTAATAATAAAATTTTACTATTAAAAAATTATAAATCATAAATGACTTTAAAATAATAGTTACTATTTGATAATATAATAAATACTTACCAATAATTTCTTATATATGATTAAAAATAATGTCATTAATGTTGTTAAAACATTATTTAATATTCTATTTGTTAAAATGTGATTAATTATTTAATTAATAATAATATTATTATTATTATTAATTTCTAATTTATATAGACAGTTGGGGAGGTGGAGTTACAAATAATAAATAATTTCTAATCTCCAATATAAAAAATTTAATTAATTTAATAACATGATTGTTATTTAAAAATAAAAAGTATTAAAAAATAATTAGTTTAACATGAATTATTATTAAGATATAATATTTTCTTTCATGTAAATAACTTTTTATATTATATTTATGAAAAAAAAATTATGATTATTGAACTATAAATGTAATGTTTTAATAAAAATATTCTCTTGTAAATTAATATTTCAAAGTTAATTTTTATGAAATTATTTTTATCATCAACTATATTTCATATTGTAAATCAATGTTTTTTATTTAATTTTTATTATATTTATGTATTGTCTTTTATTGGCTTCGAATGTCACCTACATGAAAAGTAATAATGCATCATTTGTGTAACTTTGAAAGAATATTAATTATAAAATCAAATTAAAATATAAATAATAATTAAAATGCTAACTAAAAATTTAAAATATAATTGAAAATAAAGAATAAATTGAAAATAAAAGTAATATAAGAAATTTTAATTGAAAAAGATAATGTTGTTTCAAAATATAATTTTGAATTTACAAGTTTTCTTATAACATGTTTTTTATTTAATATTTTATATTTAATTGTTTATTTAAAAATAAATTTAAATTAATTAATTTTTATTTTCCTATTTAAAGTTTTAAATATCATTTTTTATTATTTATAAAATATTTTATGTGCATAGCTTTCTTAATGTGAAAATTTTATGTTCCTAATCAAATAGTTTTGAATTATGTATGTCAATTTTTGTTTATTATATTTTTGAAATTACTTTTATTTTCTATTATATTTTATATGATTAATCCAGGATTTTATTTTCATTATGATTTGTTGAATATTTTATATTTTATAGGCTTCCAAATTCATATACATAAAACATAATGTTGTTTCAAGTATGTGACTTTTTTTCTTATAAATTATAAATTACAATGAAAATGAAATAAAATTTGTAATAAGGAATAATCTTATAAAAAATTATAAATAAAAAAAAATTCACAGAAATATGTTTAGAAATATTTTCAACATGACATCATTGTTTTTTTACAAAACATATATATTTACTTATAATTTTTCATTAGAAGCCACTTTTTATTTAAATTAAAATTTTATTTAATATATTATTGAAATTCCATTTATTTTAAATGAATAATTTTTTATACAGTAAATGTTTTGAATATCATTTATATTTTATTTATACTATATTAAATGAAAATTAATTTTTATGTGTAAATTTATTGTTTTTTTACAATGAATTTTTTTCATTGTAAATTAATTTTGATTTATTATATTTCATATATTATTCTTATTTTCACCTATTTTTCACATAATTAATCAATATTTTAGTTTTTAATCATATGTTACTTGTATGTAAACTTTTATAGGCTTCCAACGAAACCAACTTGAAATATAATAATTTTTATTATGTTTCAAGTAGGGGACATTGTAATCATCAAAAAAATAAACAATCAATAAAATAAAAATAATATATAAAACATAGAATAAACAAATAATAAATTATTATATTAAATATTATTTACATCACGTTAATAAATAGAAAATAATAAAGATGATTTAAAACAGTGTTTTATGAAAACATAACATATTTATGATGCCCCATTGTGTGTTTAAATCCGTTCACATCCACTCCCTCGACCTCTTGTGTGGGATCCCCTTTGTGTGTTTTTTGCATGTTTCCAAGGAAAAAAAGAGTCACTTCAGTTCCCATAGTCATCAATTACAGTTCTCATGTTATCAACATGATCATTTCCTTTCATTGAGTTGTCTCTTGATAATTCCACATTACTTTTATTAACCATCTCTGTGGTTCCCCTTCAATATTCTTGAGAGGAATATTTTTTTCCACACATCTATGGGTCCGACTTAAGAGGCATCATGCTAAGAATTCCATTCCTTCTTCATATGAAAGAAAATTAAATTTGTATTATTACAAACACTTTTAAGGAAAATGTGTGAAACCAGAATTTAAATCACAAAAGAAAATTACAAAGCTATTAAAATAAAATTTATGCCTACATGTTTTAATATCCATAAACAATTTCCAAGAGATATTGGTTTCCTGAGAGTCGGGTTCATCCATTATCAAATCATTAAACTAAAAGTCTATCTTGTCTTAGGAAGTGATGTAATCCTCAAGGAAAATCATCTAATTATTGAAACTCCCAAGAATAATCAGGTCATTATTGTTTATCCATGTATATTCCTCCTCATTTAGAGTCACCCTTAAATAAATCTCCATCATTTTGTAAGAATCTATATCAGTAGCATTGAGTGAGAGAACCTAATCAACCAATTATTCTTCCGAGCTCAATATAAATTCCATGGATTGAATAAAACATAACCAACCTTCTGATGACCAGTGGAAACACTATATTTCATATTGGGTTTCAAAATCATTAATTCTCATGCCTCTATTAGAGGTGGTAATAAAGAGTGATCATTATTCCCTTTACATATACCCTTAAAACTCCAATTTTTTCTCGGGCTTGAACTATCACCAAAAAATTGGAACCCTTTTAATTGGACTCATTCCCGTAGATCTTGTCACTATCTCGAGCTGAACCCTCTTCTTGGAATTATTTTGAATGATCTATATTCAATCCTACCACAGCTAGTCCTTCAAATAATTATACCGATTGAATAGAAGGCTTTGTCATTGGATCTGTCCATGTCTCACTTGACCGAGAGCACTATATGTCCTGAAAACATGCACCATTTACAAATGTGGTTAGGTTAACCACATTTTGGTCAGTTCCCTATTTTCCCTTGTTGAGCAAGGAACCACTACCATTACATATAGCCTCATCATAAGAATCTTCATTATTATAGGTTTGATGACCATTAAAATAGGATCCCTCTACCCCCTTACATGGACAAAGTCTATTTAACGGGTCCATCTAGATCATGATTCAATTTTCCAAAAACTTCAAAAACTTTTGGATTAACCTCATTCATATGAACCTACATCCAAATGGATAACTAGTTTGATGCTTTTCCCCCACTTCTATTAGCATCTTACTCACTAGCGATGGGTGGATAAGAGTCTTGTTGGGCCGCCACTTGAATAATAGGAACCTCCATTAATGTCGACTAAAAAAATATTCCACCTGATATGTTCCTAAGTATTTACTCATATTATATTCCATACCACCCTTGACACCCAAATGCCAACAAAAATTCAAATTCCCAAAGTGCTTAGACCAATTGTAGTATTCCACCCTTGATTCCTTGAAAACCGGTTTTGGGTACCTAAATTATTCACTTACATTGATACATATAAACTCCACCAGTGGGTTGGAGAAGTTGACCTCCACACATATCCATGAGTTAATCGGATGGATAATAGAGTTATTTATATTATAAGATCATAGATAATAACCTACTATGTTTCCTAACATTCGATCAATTGAGTGGTATTGAAATAGAAATGGGGGTTTTGGAATGATAATCCAGATGGAAACAGAGTGTGAATCTTGATTTATATAAAAATAATAACACTAATGAAAGAGGAAGAAACTATTTTTGAGGCACATACAAAGATCACCAAACCATGCATGGATAATATCCTCCTCCTAGACTAAATAAATCAGCATATAGTGATTATCAAAAAGAAAAAAAACCTCATCTTCTTTCTGCAACAAAGATACCAATAGAAACTGGTCAAAATTATCAACAAATATTCTATGGTGGAAAAAACGAGCCATAAGGGTCAGATCCAGAGGTCTTGAATCATCCATGAACTCTAGTGTCAAAAAAAACATATTGAGTGGCACCATCAACAATGTCAGGAACCATAGAGAAAATCCAAATTTCTAGAATAAGGGTAAAATATATGGGATAGAGAACAGGTTGAAGGGGAAAGGCATTGGAACTGGTGAGATGATGTCATTAACCCTCTCAATGGTGGGATGGGGGAATGGAAAATCCTTCTCCATCATATCTAGGTCATCTCTACCGAGAGATGAAACCTGATAGGATTCACCCATACACATTCTTTGTAATATGTATCCTTAAATTGGATGGATCACCAACAATATCATCAAATGAATAATGTTTATTTGTCTACTTCCCACGTATTAAATTCAAATAATATGTGTGAGAACGAATCATTGATTTATTATATATGCCTTTATACCCATGTGGACCTTGGCTAGGATATGTGTTGTCCTCATTCCTGTGTAGTACACCCTATGGTTATTCATGTTTAGTAATTTTTTCTTCACTAGATTCAGGGGAAACATTCATAATAGCACCATAATTTTTATAAATAATTAATAATCCCATAATATATGATAATAATAAATTCATAACTTTTAAATTATTAATTATAATATAAAAAATTATTAATACATTATTATTATGAAGTTATAGTAATTAATATATCATTTAAAAATAATAATAATTAATAATACAACTATTATAAGTATATGCTTATCTAAAATGATGGGGACTCTTTTAGTAGACAATGTTGTGTGGATGGTGTAATTCACCTGATTCCATGTGTGTCTACTGATTCTCAGCCTCCTCAAGGTGTTTATTTTCAATTCCGTGATTCTAGTGGAATGAAATTTTCCCCAATGTCTTATATGGCTACTCCATATATAGATACTTATTCCCTTTCCTTGGTTATACATGTTTAAGAGGAGTAGGGAAGTGGGGTACAATCATTAAGGTATCAATCGAATGCCTTAGGCCTTAATACACTGATAAGTGGTGGTGGGGTGTCCCATAGTATTGAACCTAAAACAATGAACTCCATTGTAAGTATAATAGGATCAAATATAGAGGATTCCCACTATGTTTTCACTGAGTTAATGTTGGATAAAAAACAGTCTTGATCTACCATGATGGTGTAATGAAGGCTACCCCACATGTTGTTATAGGTACTCCCAACATGGTGACATTTCCCTTTGTGTTGGATTATTTAGTAGAGCATAGAAGTGCGGTTCAATCTACAAGGTATGTATTGGGTGTCATGGGCCCTGATTAATTGATTACTAGTGTTGGGGTTTCCCTTTATGTAGTACCTACTCAATTAACCCTACTGGATGAGAAACATAATTTATTATAGAGTACACACACACGGATTCCTTTGAGTTTTCATCCACTAAAACAATAGTATTATTTGAAAAAAAATGGATAAATCGAGCTCTAATATCTAGACTGATAAGATGCTGTGTTTTTTTAACATTTTTCTCTCCATTAATAATTCTGAATTTGATGAAATATATGTTTAGGGGCATGAGATGAAATGAATCCATAAAAAATTCCCAATAGAGATATTCTCACATATTTACATTGGTCATAATGGTCCTCTTTTGAACATTTATGGTATAATGGAGGGACATCAAGTTGAAAATGATGATGTGCACCTGATTGGTAGAATTGTTATTACTCATGATGTACCTATGGATTTGTATGATATTTTTACCCAGGTTGATGAATACAACATGACTGATCCTCCAGATCATCATGTTCTGTTTCCAAGAAATGATACACATTGAGATAACAAAGTTGATTCCCATAGAGAGGTTGATAACTAAATATATACAAATTATCAAGATGATGAATAGACTGCTCTAAGACAATAGAGGTGAGGTAGTCCCTTCAATGTATGGGGAAGATCTCGATGATAAGGTGACAGACACATAAACGGCTGATAAAAGGTTCTTCTATTCATCTTGTTAGTGATATGCGTGAAACATTTACATCATATATTTTCATCCCTCCATTATATTTATACTTTATTTTTGTATATTTATGGGGGAAATTTTTTATCCAAGGTTACAACATTCCATGTATTATTGTACTAACAACATTAATGACATTATTAGTGATCATCATAATGAAATTTTTTGGGTCAGAACCATCTAAAAAAGTATCATAGTGAGGTATTTTTATTGAAAATAATATTCTTCATCATATTTAAAATGAAAAATGTTAATTAGAAAGTGCCTTATTTAGAATTATCATAAAGAACCATTTTGGACAAATAGTACACTGATTCCACCAGTTCAATCACATGATTGGGAAATATATTCTCAAATTATTTTGTAATTTTTCATGTTTCCATTACTTGAGAAAAATTCCCCATATAGTGTCATGGACATACATTCTCTTAAAATGAAAATCCCACCCAATATACTGATTAGTAGAATATAAATCCAATGAGTGAAATATAGGGAAATGGTATGATGAAGTATGGAGTAAGTGAGAAACATTATATGAACAATACAAATATTTCTCTTCATTTCATAAAGAAACCAGTACACCCACTTAGAAAACAACTCTTTAGAAGATAAAACATGATTTCTTGGAAATAGATCCACATAATGGATAAGTTAACATAACCCTATTGTTTTAACAGTATCTGAAAAAAACTCTAGAACCTCACAATTTTTATAACCTCCATAAAATGTTTCCTATCATTATATAATTTCATTAAAGTATCCTCCAAACAAATTTTTCTATAGTATGTTGTAGAGGAGTGATTACAAGGGATCCCTTGTATTTTTTTCTTTCACATAGATGTGGATATCCATAGATTCTTATGAAATTACTAGGGGGATACCTTGATAGGGAAAGAGTTTTTTCTATATGATTTTATGGGTGACTAAAAATATTATCCACAGAATGAGATTTCCAAATCAAATATATTAATAGAGAATAAATTCTCCTTTTAATAGGAAAATTATTTTGAAAACCCAACTACATTCCAATGGTCATTATTTCCTTACTAGAAAATATTGTATCCGACAATAGAATCAATTTTATGGTTATAAATAGTCTTTCAATTATTATGTTTACAAATTAATCATGAATTTTGTATCCCAAAAACATCTGAAAAATAACCCACATTTCCCTGAGTGAGATTATTTCATACTAGCCTCTACCTTTTCTAAAGTATATATCATGTAAATATTAACTTTAGACCATTTTAATTAAAATATATCATCCCCTTTGAGTATTTCCAAATATTCTCATTTACTTATGAAATCATCATTTATGAAACAAAATTATGTCCCAATACTCATGTTTTCTTTCACTATCCACTTGTTGTTTCAATATTAAGTTTTATAGAACTATTAACCACACTATAAGGACTAAAGAATGTTTCTGGGGGAAGAATCCTAGGGGGTCTCTCCATCTAAAATAAGTTGATTTTTTTGGTCATGTAATAATATTCTAACAATAATTTTTTAGTAATTATTATTATAATTTATGGAATAATTCTGAATCAATGGTCTTTATATCATTATACTCTATTGGAAAAATAAGTTTCCATAAATGCTATAACAACTTTCCCTATGTGAGTATAAAAGACCACATCCATCCACACACATCCCTCAATAATATTTTTAAAAATATTATCCTCATTATGTGAATATATAACCTCTGATGCAAATGATTCCACTAATAGAGATCATTAGATATCTTTCAACACTTTCCATAAATGTATACTGCTACGCAGTATGGGGGTACTTGGAAGACCACATTGTCACTATAATATTTAATTTTAATGAAATAATCTTAATTTATTACTAATCAATCACATGAGATTTTATTTCTCCATTTCTAGAATCAAAGGAATCCTGAAGCCCTTATCATAAAGTCATGGCCCATTTTTTAAAAAAACAAGACACTGTGGTTTAATGTCATGCTAACTTGTCTATTTTTTTAATATCCTAGTCATTGAAAATAGATGAAAAATTAATGGAGTCATTTGATATATTAATTAAACCCAAAACACAAGAATCATATGCCTTCATAATGGATCCTCATGGTAATAAATGATTAAAAAAATTCTCATTTTGATTATTGATCCCCAAATGATTGATTGTGATTTATCCAATTCAATAATCAATAAAATATTGTATGAATTACCCTTCAAAACCATATTGGTTTTATACACAAAAGAATTACATGTACACTAATTCAAATTAGGAAACATAATAAATCCATATTTGAGATATTAATGTCCTTATCATGATAAAAAAACATTTAATTTAATATCTAATGTTTATTGGAAACCATACAAAGTCTTATAATTATTTGAAAAAAAAGTATATAATTTTCAATAATCCTACCTACTATTGGAAAAAAATATGATCATATTTCTTCCATACCATCCACATCATACACTATAATGAATTAAAATTAAATGATTGTTTTTCTATAAATATCACAAGTAGGATAAGGGAATGAAATTTATATATCCGGTCATCCACCCCAACTTCATCATAAAGAAATAAACATTACTTTTCCATTACGGAAAATAATTTCTAGCCTTTAACAAGTACATATTTTATTGGAAAAAATACAAATATCTCAAGAAACAATTATTGGATTTAATGTTCAAGAACCTATATTTTTCACAATGGATTAAATTTATTTTATATGATATGAATATTAATTTAACCCTATTGCTACATATTATACATTGTTTTTAGTGACTATAATAAATTAATGTCATAGAGTATTTATTTAACAAAAATGGCCATATGAAATACCTTTTTTGATGAAAACCATTGAGATTCTGTGATGATATTCATAAACATATTTCTACTATCCTGTAACATTGTATAATAGGGAAATAGTATGTTGACTATCATTTGTGATTTCTCATAAGCATACGAGACTTCCTCTCACAGTGGTTGAACATTATTACTCCATTATGGGAGAATTATGAGAATAGACACACCTATAATAATTCTTATTGTTTTTGTGTTATATGGGTTTCCAATTTTCATGTGTGTGGAATAGTTCTTAGAATTAACTATTTTTATTAATGCATGTCATGACACTCACAGATATATTTATTGTCCAAAACCTGGATTATATATATTCTAGGTATGTAGAGTAGGTTGGGTGCATCATAAATGACATGTTCATAATGGATATATCTAGGAATAAGTTACCCCCTCTATATTAGATTATGATTATATATCAAACCTTTGATCAAAATGGAACCACTACATTATATTTCAGGTCCACCGAGTAATTATGAGTTTATTTCCAATTTTCAATAAAAGATGAATCAATAATATTTGTCGATGAATGTTTTCAACTAAACATTATCTCTTTTAAATGATGATTATGTCTAATGTGTTGAGTGTGATAGGAGTACAAAGTCGTTAAAAATGAAATATATAGCTATAATTCAAAATTGAAACAATATTTTAGATATTATATGTCCACCAACAACATCCCATGAAAGTGATTTAATAGATGGATCTTCAATACCTATTTGATTTTCATAACAATCAAAACCTAAATCGGGAGATAGAAAATCTACTACACTAGAACCCATTAATCCATCGTTTTTTAGAGGTCATATGATCATGTTTGGATCACCACAAAAGGTATTATACAGATAGATCAAACAAGAGAATGAAAAATTGAGAAAAACTCTATTTATATAATTCATGGATTCATTGATTCGATACAAATATCTCGGTATTAATTACTTCAATCTATTTATATTACATTAAAATTTATTAGGAAATGATATTCTATTTATTTTGGGGGCCTTATTTATCAATATTATTTTTACAAATTTTATTTTTCATAATGTTTTCATCATTCTAAATATTCAAGTGAACCTCATAATCTGAAAATTACTAAGTCTAAATCGGACCTCATTAGTACTTTCACTCGGCATAGACCAATCATATGGTATTAGAGTGGAAAAGTTAAAATTTATAAATATATATTATATTATTGATTATTTCCTTTTTAAAAGATAAATTTCATTTCAAGTTTTAATTTTTTTCTCGATCCTCCATTAATAAATATTCTTTACCTTCTTTTTTCTCAATAATATAACCCAAATTGGTTATTAATTTATGTAGAACACATCTTAATAGACCTTATTAAGGTTCCAAGAATCATAAGAAAATAATACAAGGTTACATGCAATATTGGCTTTGTTCATATGTGTTGTATCCTTTTTCATAACACCTAGACATCCGAGTGGACTCTATATCATCGTATAATGAATTCATGTTTCATGACTTAATGAATTTTGTGTATCCATCATTGGTTAAAAAATTCCTTTCCAGACTATATTACCAAAAGATTTACTATATTCCATGTATTTCCCATGAATTCATTTTATGTCAAGGTAAAAACATGTTGTCACGATGTGTTCTATTAAGAGACTATGTGTATTTTATACACTACATATAGAGGGTTAAGACAATTTATCTTGAATTACACAGCATGTATACATTCTACATACCACAAACCAAATAAACAATCATAATAATTATATGATGAGACTCTTTGAATGTATTATAGTTATCTGGAGAGAAAAAGTATGCGTTGTGTGGGAAACATTCACACATATTGTGCTTTTACATTTCATGAAGAAATCTTAAATTTATTTAATTATTCTATTAATCCTCATTCATATATGTTATTTGTGTCTTTAATTATATAATACACACCAATGATTTTAATTAATTTTATATTAAATTCATAATTAATTTCCATTAATATTTGAAACTATATATCATTTCTGTTTTTTGTATAATAATTATTCTCTGAATAAAATTTTATAGACAACTTAATATTCAAGTTAAATAACAATTATTAATTTGGAAGTATACTCTTTGTAATTCAAAACATTCCATGTACAAAATTAGTGGTTTGAGTGCCTTGTATTCAAAAAACCCATATTGTATAGTTCAAATACGAACTCATCGAGTTTCATCCAAGTAAAATTTGTGAAGATATTTTTAAAAAAAAAATTATATTTAAAAAAATTCATATTGGTTTTTTAATTTTAATATTATTTCATATAACAATATAAAAATAATTAAAC
Source organism: Viscum album (assembly GCA_963277665.1). Lineage (NCBI taxonomy): Eukaryota > Viridiplantae > Streptophyta > Magnoliopsida > Santalales > Viscaceae > Viscum > Viscum album. Next base: position 570,693,454 of record OY728161.1, on the reverse strand, counting down.
CATTATTCGGATTTATTTGATCACGTTTTATCAAGTTATATAATGAAGTGAAGTGAATTCTAGTTAGATGTTTAAAATTTTTATTTGATTCATATTAATGAATGATCATGGGATTTTTAAATACCGGTATATGTGTCAGTGATATTTAATTTAAATTTATTTTCTTTATTTATAATTATGTTTAAAAAGTGGAGTTCTAAGTCATCTCGCCACCTTTATTATGTAAGACCAATGGGTACAAGGTTGTCTTATGTAATTCCATAGAACCAATCATTTTTTACCTCACATACATCTATATTATTAATCATATGTAGTAAAAAGGTCACGTGAGGGTCTATGGATATGGTTAAAGACATAATTGTGGTAGAAAGAAACCTAAAAATACATTGATACATAGGAGGAATAATGAGAGTCATACCCATACGAGATGACTGTTGTTTTCCCTAGGTTCACAAGTTACTTTATTTTCACTAAATAAATCAATAATTAGATACAAATAATGATCATGTTTTTTATTTATTTTATTTATGTCATATTCATGATTTATTTTATCAAAGGAAGTATGTAATCACATAAATAAAAGGACTCATATTGAAACAAGGAATTAATACAGTTGGGTTATTTGTAAATTTTATATTAGAAAGTGGTTAATACCTAATGTAAAATACAATTTATATTAAAAATACAATTATATGATAAAATAATAAAAACTTACCCATAATGAAGAGAATACCTCGACTCGATATTAATTCAGACTAAGCACACCATTAAATGATTTGGAATGAATCCAAAGGACTAATTGTTTTTCCAATCCTTTTGGAAATTATACATTTATCAAGAAGTTATTATGATATGTTTGGTTGTCATAACCAAGTTACATCATGATAATTAGTCCCATATAGACATCATTTATTATAGAGAAATATGTTCAGGGAATCTTACCAGGGGTTTCTAGATTTGGGAGTCCACTCTATAATTCACGTTGATAAAAAAATGGAAAAAAACCTACCTACCTAGTCACCATTTAGTAATTTGATCGAGACTTAACATGGTTTATGTGTATGGGAATATGTATCCTTTACATAGGAATGTCTGAGAAACTATACACTCAAATATTAATGGTGAGGTGTTTTGGGGATTGAAAAAATAGTGGGAGACTTAATAAAAATTAAAAACAAATTATTATTATGTCTAATATTAAATTTATTCCATTTATGTACTAATAATATACCATTTTATATTGTATAATAATGAAAATATCATCAAACACATAATCCCTGATATCAATTTTGTAATAAAATTTATTCTAACTAGATGTACCATCATGTAATGGTTTATAAAACTATATGTACTACTTCAGTAAAACAATGGTCTTACATTCTAGAATCCTACCAAACTGATCTACCTACGTTGGTGCTGAGTGATAAAGAATTAACTATCTATAGTGAACACATGACCGATGTAGTTTATGTTCAGTGTTTTAGGATCTCATCAATGTGTAATGAACTCATAAATCAACATAAAGACATGAATTCCTAATGAATTCTACAACCTCTAAGTGCTTTTTTGATGTTGTATGTCATTAACTACTTCCGATAGCCTAGGGCTTCATTCATAGTAAACATGGATAATGTGATGAAGCTAAAGCCCACATATTAAACATATTTGGATATATTTAGAACTATGAGGTTCTAGTATTTAAGAAATATAAATGACTAAATAGTTATATAATTCCATCATCACACCATCATATTTTCTCAAATATTTTTGTTAATTTCATCATGAAAAAAGTGATGTCTCTCCCAGATCATATCAGTCTACTTATATATATTGACAATGATTAGAAATTTGAAAATAAATCTCTCATTATGTATGAAAAAGGATGGTTTATGAGAATATCTCTATACAAAACTCGACATTAGAACACCCGTACAATTAAAGATTGATCTAGGGATAGGAAAATAATCATGATTATATCGATTCTTCTTGTGGAAGGAAGGTCCAAATGATAAAATACATTACCAGTAAAAAGATGTCTGAGGATGATTTAGGTGCATTTGTTATCAAGTGATATTTATTTCTTTTACAAATTGAGCATATGATGAAACACATGGTTTCAAATATATTATATAATAAAATAATCATGTAAATTTACAATGATTCCCTAGTTGAGGTAAATCTATTGGCATCCAATAGATCCATAATTTACATTTGGATATCAAGGACTACCTCCTAATATTTTTGAAGATAATGATTTTACTTTTAACAGAATTTTATTATGTACCTTTGGTCACCAAACACATTATATCTATTTACAAACATGATACCTATTGATTTAATTTCAAATATGGGAATAAATATTCCTCCTTTTAAATAAAATTAATATGTTAGAATATAGAATATTTAAATAGTGATATTTATGTATGATATTACATGAACCAAGTAATGTAAATCTATAACCAACTAGTTCATATGAATCATACCACAATAAACCAGGATATCATTTTAAATGTCATGTAACAAAACACAATTGGAAAAATTATAAATAAATAGGTATTATGATTCATTTGAATTAAACCCACTTGGTGTATGTCATGCATTATTATATGTAGAAATTACCAATGATGAATTTAGTATAAAATGTGAAAGTGATAATAAGATTATTGAATTAGTTCTTATCTATGTGTGCAGTTTATTTATAGTTAAATAATGTTGTGGGTACTCAAAATTTATAAATAATAATTGTTTATTTTCAAAGATAAAGATACTTATACATAATGAGGTATGAGACAATTTAATTTGATAGATTCAAATAATATAAGAATGATCTTGAGATAAATATTGGTAATAAGATTAAGAAACTCTTCTCATACGATATTAGAGACTATCTTATTCAATTATTCATTTAATATTTAATATATTTATGTATTGAATACAAACTCACTCCTTATACACCACAAAAAATGGAATAATCAAAAGGAGGAACTACACCAAGTTCGACATGGTTATATCAATGATGATCCAAGTGATCCTTCCATTATAAGAATTTCTATACATGCTAAAAAACAATACCATTAATATTAAATAAGGTTCTAAATACATTAGTACATGACCTTCTATAACAATAATTGATTTGGAAGAAACCTGTTTTTTAATTCTTATATGTATAGGGATGTGTAGATTTTTAAAGCATCTTTAGGAAACAAACATATACCCTGAGTCACATGGTGATCCTTTATATCATACCTTATAAAAATAAGGATATAATACCTATATTTACATTCATACAGAAAATTAAAATTTTTTCATGAATTAAAAAATCCATGAGATGGAGTACATATCTAAAAGACAAACAGAGAGAGATATAGACTTTGATGATGTCTAATATTAAGGTACAAAATATTTGGCACATGAATATATTACATAGGGCCCTATAGAAGAATTCATTATAGATAAAAAATTACTACGTAATTGTACAAGAGAGGTTTGATAATATGAATGATGTGTGTTTATTGTCATCATGTATGGTGACTCATTGTTAGTTGATAAAAATGGTCACATTACCTACAAGGATGAAAAATGTGGCATAGAAATTGAAAAATAGAATGAACTTATGAATTTTGAAATGCATTTAATTTACCATAACCAAGTCATGGTTTTTATAAATCCATTCATAGAGGTAAATACAATTAATTTTAAATGGTTATTCAATATAAAACTAGACATGGATGGACAAGTTAGTTCATATAAGATATGAATGTTTTTAAAATGGTTTATGCAACATTAAGTAATATCAAAGGATGAAAACATTTTTCCTATTTTTATGATCAAATCCATTACCATTATACATTCAATGAAGGATTACCATTAAATGAGATTAGGAAAATTAATTTCAAAATAGCCTTCTTTAATAGGAACCTTTAGTAATATATCTATATGACAAAACCAATAGGTTTTGTGACTATAAATGATTCCATTAAGGTATAAAAATTATAGATATCTATTTACAGATTAAATAATGTATTCATATAATGAAATATTTTTTGATGATTTGATAAAAAAAAATTTATAAAGTATAAATCTGATATTTTTGTATTTAAATATCTTAGTGGGAGATTTTCCATTTTCATAATAACATTTTCTAGTGACATTCAACATATTATAATTGAAATGAAATTCTTACAGTATGTTAAATCATAGTTGAACAAATTCTTATCAACAAATTGTTTGTATACAATAGTATATATTATTTGTGTCATACTACATCATGATAGATCCAAGTGACTAATTGTTCAAAATCGATGTATATATGTTGACATCATAATGAAGAGATTAATTATAGAATAATCCAATAAAGGACTATTTCCAGCATCACGTTTCTCTTACATTTACATGAAAATGTTTCCATGTACATATAAAGATATTAATATTATGTAAATGATTCCATTCATACTGGGGATATTTATAATTATGAATGATTTTATTATTACAAGGCTAGATTTTTCTAATACCATAATCTAAATTGGTAGATATGATGATGTCATAGGTAACATATATTATATGGAAGTCAAGACTATACACATGTACCTATGTTCAAATAAGGATATGTTCCTGGTCAATTTTGGATATGATGATCCAGTCAATAAAGAATACATATATTCTACTTTCCAAACATATCAAGATGATTTGAATTCTTAATTGGGATACATCATCACTCTTAATAGAGGAGTTGTGAGTTGGAACTGTTAAATGTACACCAAGACCACCGATTCTATAATAGATTCTGAGAATATTATGGATTTTAAGGTATAAAAGTTCCATTTTTGAATGTAAACATCATACACAAATAATATTTGATTCCAAGTAGTAAATACACTACCACAAGATACTATGAAAACACTACAATGGTGTCTCCTGTAAAGGAGAAAAGTTCACATCAGTGGATGAGGTAAATAATATATAACTATCATATAATGATGGATGATTATCCATGAAATACAATATAAATGACCCCATTATTAAAGCCTTAAATCATCTAAAACATGATGATCATGTGAGGACTAGTGAACTAAAAGTCATTTCTTGTTGGCTCTTGTCATAGTGGAAGTATATTACAGTTACTTTTATCAATCCAATAGTTTTTAATTTGGATTATGTGCTTATTAGAAGAATATAAGATTAATTAACCCATTATAGTATATATTGTTTATTTTTCAATATGACATTAATTTAATTTCCTCGAGTATCTGTAGGATAGAAATGGACATAGTAGTTCCCAGTTATAAGGAGAACCATCAGATTTCAGGGTGATGATCTTAAACTATTTTCTATTGTTAGATAAAATTCTTTGTTGGGGCACATAGTATGTTCACTGTCTGGTGTGAGTACTCATTAGAAGATGTAACTTATTCTCATGAATTCTACACATTGTACTCTACATGATATAATATTATGAGAATAGAAACTCCAGCAGCATTTATGATTTTTTATTGGTCATCAGATATTAATTATTGTGTGTGTGTGTTATCTTACTAAAACATTAAAATTATAATTAACTCATGACATGAATCATGTACCTGAATTTACTAACCAAAACGGTGACACCGTAGATTCATGGAATACTATGTATGTTGGGAGCCTCATTGAGGAAAGGTTATTAATGAATATGCTGAGGACGGAATTTTACCTTCTATATTAATGAAAGATGATATCTTGGACCATTAATTTAAATTTAACTATCACAATAAATTTGTTGGTCAGGGAGTAAAAACTTGTTTATTTCAGATACTCAATGAAATAAATATCAAGATTATAGGTCTATGAAATAGGTGTAAAACCTACTTGATGATATATTATGACAAAGGGGATATATTACATATTGAGAAATCATATTTTGGTTTCAATGTTATTATATTAATGTTTTTATCCTATGTTCCATGACCAATTTATATACATTATTCTTGGACATTAGGAAATCCCTTCTAATGCTAATGAGAAAGAGGCATAATGTGTTACATGCTATGGCATTCCATTGTTCTAAATTGAATTTTTTTGAGTTATATTTTTGGAAGTAATATTATTCTCAAGGCCAATGAATAATTTAATTATTTATTTATTTGTAACAATCCACAATAGGCCTTATACCACAACACAATAAGCCACATGAAATGTCTATGTAGATGAAAAATACCACTATAATTCCCAAGTGGTTGGTACTATCCTATATAATTAGGGATCCTATTTCTACATCACCCATAACTCAATATTAGTACCATTGGTATAACATCCCTCTTATAGTCATTAAGATTTCCACAGGGCCAATATCTCAATGGTATGTGCAATTCTTCTGAGTGGGATATTATGCAAGTGGTATGATGTTTGAGTTATGGAGGAGGATGAATAAAAACTCCAGATTATAGGAGATATTAGCCACCACATGTATTTTAGAGAGGCATTTTGACACTAACAACATCAAATTTTATTGATAATAAAAATCCTCTATGATAAGAATATATCGGTATTTTTTTGGGAAACTATAAATTATTAATAAAAATAAATGAATGAATGATAAATATTATTTTAATAATGGTAAATTACAGATTTATACCCTGTAATGTAATGGCTCAAACCCTTCTAGTCCAATTATTTGCCAATTTTCTGGAGTTTCTGACACCCTTGACCAAGTAAGTCCAGATCTGAGGGGCAGTGTGTGGTTAGCAGGATTGTCATTGTGGTGTCACCCATCGATCTGCCACCGATTGGTGTGTCACTAATCAATGTGTCACAAATCGGCGTGTTACTGATCAGCATGTCACTGATCGGTGTGTCACAGATCATTGGGTCACCGATCGGCATGTCACCGACCGGTGTGTCACCGATCGGTGTGTCACTGAGTGGCCATAGGGGAGTGTTGGGGTTTCCTTCCCCATTTCATCCAGTAACGCCACTTTTAAATATTTTAACTTTTTTAAGTGGTTCAAAGAAGTTATTAGTTCCTTAAGAAACAATTTAAATCCCCCAAGTGTGGGACGACCCTCAACATACCAATTTTCCTCTTTTAAAATGAAATTCTTTAGCCAAAATCTATTATAGTCACCACTCTGATGGGAATTATTAAATAATAATTAATCCCATCATGGGTAACCGTCCATCTGCATGGTAAAACCCTGATCCTACTTAAAGTCATTCAATATTTTTTATCATATCTTATAACTCCATCATATAGGCCTTTTTGTCACATTATTTTTCTTTCATTCTTCATCTTGGATGGGTTTTTTCTTTCCTTGGCACATTTGTTATCACCATTCCCGAGGCTACTGGTACACCTGTGTCGGTTCCATTCTAGCTCATTCTTGGAGCCCTACGAGTTCCCCCATACAGTTCGCACATCCCAATTATTGGTTTTAGAAGAAAAACATTGATAATTGATTATCCAATTAGAGTTTTTCCTTGGTCACTCCTTACTGTGCATCATTTGGGGTGGGTATGATAATGTTTTAGTGTGGATGGAAGAAACTAAACCTTAATGTAGATAATAATTGGATATAAAGATTGATGGGGTGTGTTTGATAATTCTTCTTTACTCTTTTATCTTTTCATATATGTTGTAAATTTATTATGCTTATGTCGACTGAAAATCATGGTCGTTGAAGGTCCTCTATTGTGCACTAATGAGCCTCTGTTTTTCTAGAAGATCATGTGATTGAATGGCAGTAACACAGAAACTAGTTACTCATGTAAACTCGGTTGATTAAATGGATTCCCAATGAATATTAATCCTTGTGTGGTCACCCTATTTAACCAAATGGAAATACATAACTCAATGAATGGCATATTCAAATTTGAAAACTCCCTTGCTCTGTTTTGGTGATGCATACAGTAGATACCATTGTGGGGACGTGGATAGGGATGTGATCTCCTTTTTATGTAGTTTTTGGTTTGTGTACCTAAGGCTATGTGGGGCCATATATTGGGGCTTGATATGGTTCCAGTAATTTGAGGGATCTCACTGATCCCTTTGGTTGTTGTGACTTTACAAGAGAACCATGTGTGAATGCTTAAATTGTTTCTTGATTGTTTTTCATTCCTTGTCTTGTAGATATGCAAGTTAGTTTCCTGGTAGTGAAGATTTATCTAAATGGAATCACTTGAATATGATAATATAAATGTGTTCAATGGGAAATTGTTTTCTGGGAATGAGTTGTGACATGTTTGTGGATGAGGTGCTTCATATTAATGAATAGTAATGACGGTGTTTGTATATCGGCTGGTTTTGGAACACCAAGGTTGGGATGAGTTCTTTCATTCCTATATATATATTTATTTACTTTTTATGTTTCTTATTCTCAGCCCACCCATGTTTGAAAATTTGTTCCAACCACCCCAATTTCATTGGGGGGGTTGTTTTTTCCAACACACATATGAGTGGCTGGTTATTTTCTCTTTTTGTGCTTCCTTTCCCGGATAGCCCAAGACTCTTTAGGTAGTCTATGATGGCTTGAGGTCCATTTTTAGCACTAGATTTTTTGGGAAGGGTATGTTTAGGTAGTTGTCCATAGTGTGTGCGGGCAAGTTATTCCTCAAGCATCTTCGGGATGAGGCCTAGGTGTCTTCAGGCGTGGTAGAAGTTGTTCTGGACCAGGTGTCTACGGGTATAGTTGTGTGTGGTTGTGACCATGGTGTTTGTGGGTGGGATGTGTTGTTGTGGCCCAGGTGTTTGAAGGTGGGATGTGTGGTTGTGGTATCCCAAGATCATGTGGGCAGTGTATAGTAGTGGGACTGCAGTAAAAATGGCATGGAAGGTCTGATGTGTTGGATGTCTTCAATAACTAGTTAGACTGTGGTGAGGGGTACCCAAAAATCGATGTGTTATTACAATTACTTTACATATATTTGGTTATTTGGGGTGTTCCTTGGTGAGGTTTGGGTGGATAGTTTTCTTACTAGGGGTTTTGGTTATCTCATTTTCTCATGGGGAATTAGCATGCCTCCCCACCTGTTCATGAGAGCTTTTGGATTTCCCTACATAGTATACATATATACTAACCCTACGTATATGTGACAACATTCAAGTTTCCAGGAGGATGTCGAGGATCATGTGGTACTATACAAGTTTGGACATTGGGACCCTTGCAGATGTTGTTGCTGTTTTTTTTTCATTTCTTTGGTAGAATCCTTAGAGTTGTCTTGTACATTTGTAGCATATTCTTTTAGAACAATCATATGGGAATGGTTTGTTTTGGCCTTACTTTTACTTCTACGTTTTGTTTTTATTTGGGATTTACAATCTTATCTCCTAATCCTACTAAATAAAAAGTGTAATGCCTTCCATTTTATGTGTGATTTTATACCCTTAGTGCTAGTCGCCACTTTGGGTCCTATTGAAGGTGGTTTTTAGGGGTCATTATCTCTCCTTCAACTTAAGGATGGAAGGGTCTGGAAATCTGCTTTCCCTTCCCTCATATTGGTGAAGGTGGGTCATGTCATGGAAAATTGTAGAGAATATTTTTCATTGTTGTACACCGAGATGACATGATATTTTGAGTCTCATGGATAATTTTTTGATATAATTATAATATTAAATATATATATATTTACTGGAAAAATTAATTTTAATAAAACAATGAAAAATATCATGAACAGTGCATCATATGTGTAGTATGATATCACTGTCATATCTATGATATGATGTTTACCCTTGGTGTGAAATAACATTGGTTCGTGTCGGGTGTTTGGTAACATCTCATGAGACCATGATTTATTTAATATTAGATTATATTCTTTTAAATAATTATTTACTTCTAGAAAAATGTATTTTATGAGAAATATTTTACCACCATATGATCTGGAATGCAGGTTTTACCGTTTTTGTGAAATAACCATTATGCATGTTGTTATTATAGTTAGATCACATTAAATGTTAATTTATTTAATATTTTCTTTCTGATATTATTATTTTAATTTATTAAATTCATTTTTATTTTTCATTTATTCTCTTCCACACATTCCAAACCTATCCTTGATATGTGGGGTTTAATTCCACACCATAAGAATCAATCAATTTTTACCAAAAAAAATCTATAGTACTTTTATGTGGTATAATTATATATCTACCATACTGTTTTTATTAAATAGTATATTAAAAATTCTATTTTCATCTAGGGATTTCATGTGTCATGATTATGGGTTCTAAATAGTTAAACTACTTAGCTTTCTATGTTGTTCAGTTCGACTAGGTATGAGTAATTATGGAAGACATTTTCGCATGATCAGAAAATATCCTTTGAAGAGTTCCCATGTGGGTCTACTGGACCCTCACATCTTTCTGGGTGGGTATAAATGGATTACAAGGTGTTTATTTAATTTTATTATTTATTTTATCTCATTTTTTTCTTTATCCCTTCTACCCAAATTTTATGAAGGAACAAAATCATTTGCTTATATTAAATATTAAATCCAAAATTATTAATTGGTGTTTTCATATATTTTGTTTGGAATATATGTATAATAATTATGAAATTATTATTTCATAAAATTATTATAAGATAATTGTTATGAAATTTCAAATGATAATTTCATTGAATTATAAGTTACAATACAAAAATAATATCTATATCTATTTTTAAATAAAATTATCAAAGGATTAATTTAAAAAATTACTATAATATAATTACATAGTATTATCATACAGTAATAATAAATAATTATCAAGAGATACTAACAATGAATAATAAATGTATTCTTCCATGATAATATCATATATAATATTATAGAAATTATGTGTGTATAATTATTTGTTAATTATCAAATGAAAAAGATTACCATAATTATCATAATATAATTGTGCATACTATTTAAATATTATTATCAAGAGTTAACTATAAATAATTGTAAGAAATTATAAATGTATAAATTATTGAAAAAATTTCAACAGATAATCACACTATTTATAAAAGGATAGATTATAATTAATTATAATATAATATCCATAGAAGTGTAATTTATGAAACATATCGAAGTATAATAATTAATATTATTAATAGATAATTATAAAGGACTTCCACATGGGTTCTTAATTAAATCTAGAGATATTATGATATCAAATTTGTTTGTGTAACAATTCTATGTAATGTATATAAAATTCATGAAATGAAAAAAAAGAAATTTCAGATATTTAGTATGAGAGAGAAAGTATCAATTCATGTAATATTTTATTTCATATTTAAATACAATATTTTTTTGGTTATAGTAACCCTTAGTGTACAATGAATGTCGACATGTCAAAAAGCTATGATAATGAGGCCACATTGAGGTTTTCATAGCTGTTTCAATTTTCATGAAAGTTTTAAAAACACAAAATTTGGTTTATTTTTATTATTAACATCAACGACATTGAGGTAGGATGTTCTTTACATCTAGGGATATTTTTTACACATTTTTCTATACTCTAATATATTCATTAGACTATTTGGTAATTTGTTTGATTGTGATCGGATGTGGGAGTGTGTATGTGTAGACCATTTGACCCATCGTGATATTTTGTTCTATGAGTGATAATAGTGTATCTTATTTTCAAGACTGATTATTATTTCCTTCTATTATGTATTCTTCTATATAATCATGATTATATGTTATTTATGCTTTTGTGTTCAACTTGTATGTGTGTTACTAGGTCATGGTAGTTTTTTTGGTACATGAGATAAGTATATTACTTTAATATAATATTATTTTAGAGGGGGAGTGCACTTACTTGTGATTATAGTCACAAGGGAACTCAGAATATAGTGGAGATAAAAGGTTTCCGTAGTGTCATGTTGAGGATGCACTGTATGTAACATTGTTTTTCATAGTTTAAAATACCATGAGGAAGTTAGGTAAATGTGAGTAACAATTATTTTCGATTAAAGGATGTCTACTGACATGGCCCTCTTACAAGATAAATGAATCTATGTTTTATGATCACATGAAATTTTTAAGATACAACACCAGAGCTGGTTTGCTTAATATAAAATTATTCCTTTAACATAGGTAATTGATATAAAGAAGTTATGGATGGGGGTTTATTATGGCACTCTTAGTGATTGACTACTTAATTTAGGATTTTATGTTTATTCAAGTTAGGTATTAATAATTATTATGACATTAAATTATTATACATGAGAATGATTATTTATGGACGCATTGGATGTATACTATTGAGCTTTTTACTCGCATCCTACTCATGCATTTCAGTAATCCTGTAGATTTTTTTATGTATACAATAAAGAGAAAGGGCCACATGGTGATTTCTAGGTATAGGATGATGAAGCTAGTAGTGGACCGGGGTTGAATCTATTGGACCATTTAATTGTTATATTTATATGCTTTTATCAGTTTGGACAGGATTTTGACAATGGTGGTTGTATTATTTATTGGACATGTATTCAATTTATTTTTTTCCCATTTAATTAATCAAATGTTTTATGATTGTACTTATTGTTATTTTCAATCTTATGATATGATAATAAGGTTATAGTTTCCCCATAATCGGACATATTCCATACATGGTATATGAAACCCACTCGCATACGGGGTGGCATACATGATTTCATGTACCCTTCCTTCTCGGACTTGATGTATTGAGTTAAGATGATACATTATTTATTTTTTAATATAAATATATTTTTATTTTTATTGTAATTATTATGTATATAAGAATAAAATATTTATATGTTGAATGAAAGTGTAAATATTTTTTCAACTATTTGATATATTGATAAGGATTAGATGACCAATATTGTATCCAGTGAAAAAATATCATTTTAATGTGGGTAAAATAATATTTTTCGTGTCCAAAATTTGTATACATTGTGTAAAAATAATATTTTTATTATTATTTTGTGGAATAGAATCATATAAGACTAAATACATCATTTTAGGTCTATTTAGAAGTAAAATAATATTTTTACCCTACACTTTTATCTATTAATATATGATAATTTCGATTATGTAGAGTTTGACTTATGTAGAGGATCACTTCTTAAAATTAAATGTAGATCATCCTATCATGGTCGAAGAATAATTTATAGAATCTCATTCCTCCTATATCATACCATGAATGATATTTCATGAATGAATCTTTAAAACCCAATGGATTGTTGTGGTGATCAATAAGATCACTACATTGTGATTTATCTGACATACTTGGACATAAAACCCCATCATTGTTTTTTGGATATCACTGGATCAAATTTGGAGGACCACTAGATTGATTTTAAATATGGATCACACATGTGAAATGATAGTTAACCAAAAAGGGTTTCAGAATATAAACAGATTCACCAATACACTATATATAGACTAATGTATTGTTTCTTTTTATCTTATAATATTAATTATAATCCTTACATGAACATATTTTCTCATTGTCATAGAGAACTACTTTGTAAATATTCATTAAAAAAATACTTCTTTAATGGAATTGATGTCTTGTATAATATACAAATTATTATTCAAATCGAAAAATTTCTATGTTGTTCGGGTCTGATTCTAAGAGGTGACATCGTCATTGTCCAATGATGTTGATTCATATGATCTCGAGAATAATTTCATTATCATGGACTTAGGTGATGCAGGACGTGGCAAGAATTGCTAGATTCTTGGTTTATGAGTGTCGAGTCCTGATATATAGTGATATATTAATTGGGAATGATTAGAGGTGCAATGGGATTGTCGAGATGATGGTTAGGATAAAAAGATATTGTAAGAGTTGGGGACCTCAGGTTAGTGTGGAAAGGGTATATGATCCTAGTGATTCTTATACCATAGTGGTTGAATGTGAGGCCCAACAGTGGTTTTTGGTGTGCGGTGGAAACAGATTATAGATGGTGGGAGGATTTTGTGTTGGATAAAAAGGTGACATGGCGCAGTGATGGTGACATTTCCATTCCTCAGGATGTTGGTGGTTGAAGGATGCCGAAAACCATGACTACAAAACATATAATTAATTTGGTATGTGATGTTAGTATTTCAAGGACAATTATCCATCATATCAATAGAAACTATCGAAAACCTTGGTTGGTCGGCCATGGATAATGGGCTTACTAGTTCTGGTTGTGGATCTGGCCTTTTGGTCATCAAGTGTGGGTCTTTCGGGCTTTTAGTTTAATACATTGTTATTTTTTATATATGTGGGATTATTTTATCCTTCATGTTGATGGGCTAGAGGCTTTAGTGTAACACGTGGTCTTATGGGAAACGGGTGGCAGAAGATCCTGGGTACCATGAGATGTCAGTGGTATCTGATGTCAAAAGTGAGATCTATAAGTAACGATGTATTTTCACTAAAACATCCAAAGATGGTCATTTATTAAAACTATTATCATGTGAGCGATGATTTAAAAGGGAATGAAAACATCCTCAGAGTAATTGATTAGAAATCCATGATGATGACCTCAGTTGGTGTGTTTTTAGTTAGCCTAATTGATGTGTTTGGGTTCTTGAGATCCTCTGAGTCAATATCTGTTGGTTGGAGCATGGAATGTTTGTAGTTCTGGTGTTTCTGGGCCATTGGCTGATTTTTAAGGGTCTTCATGCCTTTTATTTGGGCATATGTTATTTTATTTTTTTGTTTTGGGTGGTGAGCTATCCACTTTAGTGTTTGTGGGCATTTCATGTGTCATAATCTTTGTGATTTCTATAATTTTATTTTATTGAATATATTTTTTAGGTCTTGGATGCTCTGTACCAAAACATTCTCAGTATAGATGGTTCCATAGGAATTTAAAATTTGAGTATCATTTTACAATGGTAACAAGAATGTTTCACTAACAATTTTCATAAAATATTTATATATCATATTTTTAAGATAGTAGTGTAAAAAATACATTCAGTATATAATTCCATTTGTAAATATAATTAATTATTGAAAATTTTATAACAAAATTTGGTTTGTCGTCCTTGGAAATTAATTTTTGATTAAAAATTTTCACCTATGAATATAAATATAACTATAAATATTTATAATTATATAATATATATATATAATGAATAAATATATATAATTTTTTTATTCATTATTTTAAAAAAATTATTAATTTCATTATAATAAAATTTATATTATACATAATTATTTCTACATATATATTAGGTATATTTGTATTGTAAATTAATATCACATAAAAATATATATTTAATTTCATATTAAATAAATTTAAATGTTACTATTATATATAAATATTTGGATATATAAGAAAATTGAATGAGTGGTAACCTCTAAAAAGGGTTACATGGGTGTTATTTTTTGGAAATAGGTTTGGAATAACATGTTAGTACCTTCGACAAGATATGATATTAATCCCTAATGGGAAAATATTTCCTCAAGTATGTGATTCATCCTAGACCTTCAATTAACTTCTCAGATTACATCAAATAAAATTAAGAAATATATTGCATAAAATATTTGATTCCTAAATTGAGGACCTTTGAAAAAGAATTAAATTATCAACACATTTTTTGACTGATACAAATATCCTCCATTATTATTTTATATCACTCCCAACTAATATATTGTATATTAATTATTAGTAAAATTATAATGACGCTGATGATGATTATTATTATTATAAAATTTTGGTAATTTTAAACTTATAGATAGATATAATTCCATTAAAATAAAATAAGTTATATAATTTTTTTAAATAGTCTTGCAATAATATTTTGATAAATAATTGTTTATTATATGTAAAAAGGTTACTATCATAAAAATAACATGTTTATGTTTTTATGTTTACATATTATTCAAATTCATAAAATAAAATTATACAACATCATTTGTTAATCTATTTAATATATTTCATTTATAAAATAAATTAATATTATAAAAACATTTTTATATATCTATATTGATATAATGAATACAATTTTTGAGAATTTAAATTTTTTTTATTTGTTGTTTTTGTAAAAATTGAAAATATTCATATAATGTTTTTTAACCAAATAATGTATATATTTATATATAGATTCATTATGTATACACATCGTGAGGTTACAATGTCTATTTCTTAAAACAACGCTTATTAAAAATTATGATACCATCAATTTTTATGTATTTATATTTTTAATTATTTTTAAAAAATATAATTCTGCATATTTCTTTTGAAAGAGTAAATATTAATATAACTTATCTATTAAAAATAGATCCTTAATAATAAATATAAAAAAACATGTATTTTTTAGGCCAGTCACAAATCCATTCTAGTATATAGTAATTCCATGGATTTGAAAGATAAATCCTAAATAGTTAGAGAACCAATCCGAAGGGACAAATTAGAATTAAGATAAGCCATAACAATATAATAGTCCTCCATATTAACCTCTAATGTGAAGAATGATTGGACCATGGGAAAATGCAAAATACTAACACAAAATATCTTCTATGAGGATCCCCAAATATGTATAGTTGTTAGGGAGGGACATAAACATTGAGAAAAGGGTTAGGAAATCTGATTATAAAATAATTTTATTCTAACAATGATCCCTCATATACCTCACCAGTCCATCATAGAATGAAATACCTCCGACAACCAATGGAAAAAAATTATGTGTGAAAACATGTTATAAATAAATTTATACTACCTCATAATAATCATGACATAGCATACTAGTCATCTTCCAAGATAGTGTAGTCTGAATTAAACATTGCAACACTCATTGTATAAAATTGCTACGACACATAATGATATAATATTGGTTCATAAAACCCCTTCATCCAATTGTGATTTCAAAACTCAACCAAACCATAAGAATGACATACACATGATTCATCATGAATTATCTTATTATTAAAAATGAATTCATTTAACCATAACATAAAAAATCATGAAATTGAATAATGATAAAAAATGTATAATCAAAATCCTCGAACAACATGGAGAGTACATAAATAGTATAAGAAACCTCATCTTGCCTGAGTGAAATAAAATGTCACTATATTTCCCATGTATGTTTCATGCTTTGGAACTAAAAGATAACATGAATATTCATCTCTAATTAGAACATGACAAACATTCATAGACAATTTATAATAATATAGTTCCTCTTGAAATAAAATAAAAATCACTACACTAATAAACCTGAAAATATTTTATTTAACATTTTTTATAATTTGGTAATCTAAGTGCTCTTTCAAAATGAATCAGATCCATTAATGAGCCATAGAAATTTGATCCAATATCCATTTTTTACATGGAACCCATCATGTTTAGAGAAAGTTTGGAAGATTTTATCATAAAACATTTATAAATAAATAGGTATATTTAAAATCTAAATTCAATCATTTAAATTGAAAAAATAACTAATCTCATCAATGTTACATCGATAAAATTAATCATTAATAATATATCGATGACTACATTATCTAGTGAAATATTTTTTGTTGAAGAGATAAAACAAAATTCAACACCCCTTTTCCATGTATTTCTCCTAATATGAATGGAATTCCTATCAAAGAAGAGGTAAACCATACCATCTAGTAATATGACATTTGCCTCCCAAAAACTGCACCACAAAAATGTGGTTGATGTCTATGTGGATCCTATAAAAACCAACATCAGGAAAATTTTCCTCTTAGGAACTATGAATAGAAAGAATAATAGATAACATAAAATCATCCACCACTACATATCCAGAAGAACCACATTAAAAGACACCGTATTCAGAAATACCAAACCTCCATCCTCCTTAAGGGAGCATAATAATTCCTTTGAAAATATATGAATGTTCTATTTGAGTTGGTTACCTAGAAAAAAATTCTATATACATTATGATAAACATTTTTACATTATTTGGGATATTAATTATGTTATTATCATATAATTATTGTTATTCCTCTTTTCACTATATGTGATATTGTTTTCTGAGTAGTTGTTACACTGGAATTCCATTGCAATTCCCCACTACGATGAGATCCCATAATAAAAACAACAGTATTTATAAATATATGTTCTATAACCAGATAAAATAATTTTAGGGGACACAAATGATATATGTTATCAGGGGTGGAGAATAACTTGATTTCAATCCATCATCCCATAGTGTATTACCTTCGTAATATCATATATTGTTCATTATGGGAATGAGACCCTCTAGTAAGAAATCCACATTTAAAAGCTTCATTTGATATTCCTTTAAATTAATATTATTATTTACCATTATAAATTAAAATTATTATAAATGAGTTCTATAAGTACTATACTTTGATATATTGATGAAAAATGTGATGAAATGTGTTTGCAATTAGGGAGGGTATGTTGGGCATAACATAATTAATTATTCATTATGAATTAATGTGAGAAATTATCTGTGACATATATTGTTTAAAAATTGATATACCATTCCCATTTATGGAAAATATATAGTCTAAATAAGTCCATGGTTACGGTGTTCTATTATAATGTTTGATTTCCAGAAATTAAAGTAATGATACATCAGTCACATTGATTGATGGAAGTAGCATGAAACATTCTTGATTAGATATATCATGATAAAGGGATTGTAATACACAATATGTGTTTGTATGAGGTATTTTGTCATTGAGACATTAAAATAATCTCTATTGGTGACATGGTGTGTTGTTAAATGTAACTGTATACATTTGGTTGCTTTAACTATTTTTAATGACAAAGGGGCCATGAGGGTCACACACTAAGTTAAACAATAATATTAGTTAAATAATATATTATTATTTATTGTTTGATAAATTTAATAAATAATATTCCCATGCGGGGTCTAATATTTTTTTTATTATTCGCTAATATTCAGTCACATGTTATTTGAAAAAATATTGTGTTTATATAATATTTAAAAAAAAATTATTGTTTTTTTGTGAATATAATAATTATTTATTCATTATAAAATAATAGAGTGATATTTATTTACTAAATAAATAGTAAATATTCAATGATTAATAAATATTATGGATGAATGATGGACGGAGGCCATTGGTTAAGTGAGAAATAATATAAATTTAATATTATTTTAATAAATAATAGTTAATTTCAATTCATGAGGTCAGAGCATGTCAAGATATAGAAAAAATATTATTATTATGGATTTTGGGTTCTATGGGGATTAAATAAATAATAAGTGGAACTTTGGAAATTATTTTTTTATAATCCCAATGATATATAAACAAAATTAGATTATTTTTTTGAGAGACAATTAATAATTTTGTGCACAAAAATATATATTCAATACCCATAAATCCCTATAGAGCTCTATTATCCAATAATTACCTCATGAACGGAGAGTGAAAATTAACAACCTTCCACTCTCGAGTCTAGGTAGATGATGGAGAATTATTTGGAGGTGATTCTCAGTATGATGAAAGGAGAGAAACTAAAATTATATAATCTACCATGCTAGAACCCATACATTACTATGAAAGCATTTAGATATTATTGGATCCCATCTAGAGGGTATCTAATCTTATTCAATACAGTGAAATTATAGTAATATATATATCTGTTTTCATATCATTGAATGACAAAAATATTTCATGCAAGGTAATTAAATACTTATTTTATTTAATTATAAATAATATGTGATGATCCTACACATTGGTTATGACATTAATCCATTTTTAAAATTCATGGATTCCATTTGGTTGATAACATTATTAATCATAGTATAAATCATGGATGAATCATCAATCCTGACAAAAAAAGTATGTTGCTGAAAAATATTCACACACTTCCCCTACACTCGGAATGTATAACTATTAACATAGTGTTCATATAATTATTCACATATATATTTAAAGATTTATAATTTATTTATTCATATATTATTAGTTTTCAATTGAAATTTAATCATTTTGTAATCATAATTATGAGTGGTATCTTCAACCACATTGTTTATCATAAATATAATCAAAAGATTTAATTTTATGAACAAAAAAAATTTATTATCTTATGTGATGGTTCCATGTTATATTGTTGGATATCACAAGAGTACATGTTGTTAACCTAGAGTTATATGTCTTGTAGTATATTTTAACGAATCAAGAATTAATTAATAATTAATTTAAGACATGTTGATTTATTACATTTGGTGAATTTAATTACACATCATGTGTCGACTAGGCCAACATGGAACACAGTCAACTTGAGTATATGCATTTTACCTTCAGTACATAATGTGTATTCCCTTGGTAATAGAAGGGTCATGTATTCTCTTACTTGAAATACATGAATGGTGGCCATCTAACTCAGAGACCACACACCATGTACTTTAATATATTCTATGGAACAATTACACACCATATACCTAGGAATGTGTCTTGGATACAAGGTAATAAATATATACATGTTGTGTTTCTCTAATATACATGTCATTAACTATTACTAAATTACAAAAAAAATTAATTTATTATACTACCCAAAACTTATCAATATATTCATATATGTGGTAATTGTATCGATCATAAAATCAACATGACATGTTTTATAATTATATATATTATTACTTTTGGAATATTTTTTAGATCATCGTATCAAGTATAAGTAATATTACAGTTATTCTTTTTTGTGTATCATAACATAACACATTACGTAAATAGAATATAACCCATGTGATCATTAGTTGATAATACACATCAATAAATTATTTGATTAATTCATGTATGTCACATGTCGCAAGAGTAAACATTATATGATTATAATACTTGTTGGTTAGTTAATATGGATACTCATCATATTTCCTCAAAGGGAAATTTTTGTATATAGTTAATTTCAAATTAATTTATTTAAATTCATTAAATTGTATTATATGAGAATCTAAAAAAATGATGAGAATTAAGATAAAATAACAGATAAATTAATGATGTAATTAATTGATTTGAGAATGATATATCTTCAATAATAAAAATTATAATTTAGTGTTAATTTTATTAAATTCATAATTTATTGTATGATTGTGGATGATCCAGATCCTAGAATGTTCCACTATATGTGATTGGAGGAATTTAATTTTTATTTAATTATATATTTTTTCTTGTGTGACATCATTCATCACATTATGTAAGGTCCTATGTGTTTATTATTTTTTAACCCCGTTAAATAATACCTTATTTCTCATCACCTTTATGTGAGAAAAATAATATGTAATAGATGGATCTCCCAGGGTAGTGGAGGAGATTTATGTATACGTTAAAGGAGAAACCAATCCAAGAGGGATACATAGGTCGACAGGTGGAAAGCTTCTACATAAAACATAACTATATCATGGTATTTTTCTTCTAGGTCTATGGTTTTTTATTCATGTAGTATATAAACAAATCATTCATAAAATATATCATGATCAGTGAAATTTATTATTTTATATCATTCAAGTAACATGGTTATTTCCATACAAATTTTTTTTCATGATCAGATCAATTAATGAATTCAAAAGTATATAAGATAGAACTAAAATAAATTGTATTATTAATTAATATTATCTAATAAGTTTCTTTTCACTTATGTAAATCCACATAATATTAAAAAGAATGAAATGATGAAAATATTTTGACATTTACACATAAAAGATAAAATATAACTATTATATAGACTATTTTTTATATGCTTCAACTACACTAGATAAAATCAAAACCTAGATTAATGTTCTCGACCAGCCAATGTTTGAGGGATTTTAATTATCGGGTAAATCTAACAATTGTTTTAGGATGGCATGACTTAGTTCACATTAATGGTTGACTTCCAAAGCAAGAAATAGTGTAACTAAGATGAAATAGATGAGGAAAAAAGATTTCATGATTAGGGGATTGTTTATTCCATGGAAAAAATCAAGGAACTATGAGTCAATGTATTTGGAATTTGGAATACCTACATAAACCCCTTCAAATTTTTTGATCAGTCGTAGTCGGGGTGATGACAAGGGGAATATGGATATTGACCACAAGAATATCCACAAAATACGATATTGATATGGTAATGGTGTTAGATATTGGGATTCAGAAAAAGTGATAGATTAATAAATATAATAATTATTTATTTTTATAAAAAAAATATATTATAATAAAACTCTTCTCATATTGTTTCTAGATTAAATAGTAAAAATAACTTCAAACATTTCACTACAATACAGACATTTGAATGAAAACCTTCTCAAAAGAAAAAATTTCTCGTAAAATAATATGTCATTACTTATTATCTTGTTCCATTAGAAAAATTATTTAACCTAGAAGAACGTTTTCCTAATTCACCTTTTAATGTGGCAAGTGAGAAATATATATCTCTCTGTGAGATACATTTTAAATATGTAGGACATATTCAATGATTCATGATATAATTCATTAAAAATGAGTTTTTTATGAAACATTGGGAAAATGAGGTGTATATAAAGACATATCACCTGTGGGATCTCTATTAATAGAATGAGAGACATGAGGGATATAAGATCTCTAATAATCTATTTACAATTCTTGGAGATACAGCTCAAGATGGACCCCATGTATTCAAGCTTATTTGATACATTTAATGTATAGAAATATTAATAATTAATTTCCCAAATATTTTTTGAACATATCTCACACATTATTAACAACCAAAATCACTCTATAGTTTCATTATTAATTATAACATGAAAAATAATGAGTAGAGTCTTTGAAAACTTATTAATCTAACTTTCTATGTGGATAAGGACTTGGGGAATGACAAACACAAAGTCCTTATCGTGAATAATAAATGTTTCAACAAGTAGAAGTGGTCCAAGACTCATAACAACACTAAACCTCTCAAGTATTATCCATCCAAGAAGCCTAATATCTAAAGGTATGGAAACAAAAAGGAATAAGTATTATTTTCATGTGGAAAGAAAGGCCACAAGAAGAAGAAGTACACCAATTAGAAAGGGGAAGATAATTGTTATTTCATTATTGAATGTTATGTCCCAATATCTATACATTTTGAATTGATATATCTTATGGTGCTCACCACTATATCCAAATGCATGAACCAAGTAAATTCAAAAATATTGAAAGAGGAGTGCATGATTTTTGAACATCTAATGGTGTGAGGATACCTTCTCTATCCATTGGTGAATAACACCTTTCATTACCAACATGAAAATTTTTGGTTTTAATGTATTATTATTAGGTATAAATCATTAACAACAACCTAATTTTATTATTCATAAGGTTTTATTTTCATGATTGAAATTATATTTTTCTCACTTATAAATGAAATATATGGTATTTTATGTAACATTTAAATAAATTCCATTTTATAATAAATTATGAAAAACAAATATTTTCAACAGATAAATAATCTTGTTCACTTGACACATATAACACCAATATATGTAATCATGATATCGTTCATGTAAATGAGAAGAATTTGACATTTCCCAATCAATATGGTTATTTAGACTCTTTAGAGATAAAATAAAATGAATAATTCTATTCTTGATTACAAGGAAATGTAACCCAACCTATATTCGGAGGTTAGGGTGAAAAAGCCATATATAGTCCAGGATTGGTACACTGATGTGTGTGGACTATTTATAATAATAAAAAGATGTAAATATTAATATATAATAACATCGACTGATGAATCAAGTATATATGGATATTTATACTTGATGTAGTATAAGTTTGTGTCATTTTAAAAATTAAAATAATTCATGATTTAATTTGATAATAATATTTATATTAAGATAAAAAAGATTATTCGAGATCAAGGTGGTGAATATTTTTACAAAATTTTTATCATCATTATGTGGGAGTGTGTGCTTCTATAACAACTCACACAACCATACACAACATAATTTAATGGTGTTAGTAAATAGAGGAACATTACCTTTTTAGAAATTTAATGTTTGATGATGAATCATGAAGATACTCTATTATCCTTTTACAGACACACATTTAAAACTACATTAGATACCTTAAACCAAGAAAAAACCTAATTATAAGGAATAATTAACATCGAGTTATAGATTAGAATGAGCAATTGTTTTTACATACACATGTATGGGTTACTGAGTTGTTATTAATGCATTTTCTAGAAACAAAATAGCACCCTGGGGTCCTGTGTTTTTCTTTATAGGGTATCCAAAGAAATGAAAATTATATTACCTATCTAACCCCTCATAAAATAATGTTATTATATCTAACTATGAAATCATTCATGAGAGGGAGAACGAAAACATAAATTATATTGGGAGAAATATTGACGATGAAAAATTTGATTCTCATGATATGTAAGAGTTAGTTCAAGGGAATGCCTCATAGGTCCCCTTGGATGAAGAAGTTACTAAAACATATGTACTACCTAGGAGAACTAGAGATGTATGAGAACCAGAGTTATATGTTTTTCTCGTAACTAAATCTGGTGACTCATTTTTTATGACAATGATGAATTTATATTCTATATAGATGAAGTAGAGAGCTCATAAGTAGAAAGATGGAAGGAGGCCCAGATTTCTAAAATGGATTCCATGTATATGAACCAATTGAGGGTTTAATCCTATAACCCAAATGATGTAAGTACCATAGGGTATAAAAGTGAATATAAGGGAAAACTAGACATGTATGTTAAATTAAATACCAATAATTAAAGGATAATGGATAAAGGGTTAAAAGAAAATCAATGAATTGGATATGATGACACCTTTACACGAGTTTCAGAGCTTAATTCCATCAGAGTTCCACTTTCTATAGCATCTTACCATGATTTTGAAATTTGGAAAATGGTTGTAAAAATGTATTTCCTTAATGGGTTCCTTAGGTAACATACCAACATGAAAAAAACATAAGTATTTGTGACACCGAGTTATTCCAAAATTATTTTCATGTTTTAGATATCCATTCATTTATCAAAGAAATATGGTAGGCTATAGAACATTCATTTTGATGATGCTAAAAAAAATTATTTCATTAATATCAGAAGTAATTCATGTGTTAACAAGATGTTTTTTTGGGATGACATCATTATCATTTTACAATATGTTTATGAAAAGTTAATTATTTGAAATGACATACCGATCATATAGTCTTTTAATGAATAGTAACATAAGTTTTTATACGTGAAGGAATTAAGTAGAGTCTTCTACATTCTATGGATCAAGAACATTTATGATAAATTCAAGAGATTTCATGGACCAATTAAAACTAAATATATTGACTACATACTAAAGAAATTTCATATGGATCAATCAAATAGTGTATTAGTTATATGGACACATGGTATACATATTTCTATGAATCTGTGTCCTTAAAAAAATTAGAATGACAGAAAGAGTAATGTCTCATAAAATTAGCCAATATGTTTAATAATATATTTCTATTCATGTAATAGACTTGATGTTTCCTATGAATTGAGAATGGTAAGAAGATATCTTGTAGTTTAAGGATAAAATAATTGTTCTTCTATTAAGTATAAATTCATGTACATGAGAAGAACTAAGTATATATTCTAGGATTTTGGAGGATTAAAGTTACTGGTCATCTAGGGTTATAATGATTCTTGTTTTTAGATAGACCAAAATTATATGATGTCACATTTATGTTATTATTTCTATCTCAATAGAGGATCTGAGTTTTAAAAGAGTTCAAAGCAACTAGATGTTGTTTATTCTAATCGAAAGTTTGATTTTATAGTCGATTCTAATGCATCTAGGGAATCCACTATTATATTATACTTTTAAAAATTTATTGATGTGTTACCTATAAGTAAATTCCCTATTTCATTATATAGTGATAATACTAATATGGTGGCTCTTGTATAATTTCCAAGGTCACACCAATTCAAAACGAACATACATCAGAAGCATCACCTCGTGAGGGATTTTTATTAATTTGGTGATGTTCCTGTATGGATAAATACCATTGAAAAAAATTATTTATACCCCATGACTAAAGCTCTAACTCTATTATATAATGTGAATCATGTGAGAGATAGTATACTGATCAGTGATAACAGTTGGCTCTACTGCAAGTGGTAGTCTATGTATGATGGTTCCCTAGAACAAAATTTTATATACCTTATGATAACATAAATTAAATTATTTGAAGAATAATAAATTTCTTATCCCATCTTCATTTTTCTTATATGTGACATAGTGTGTAATAATTTCCTATGACTAGCAATCACACATAAAGATTATAGTAGTTCCCCACTATGATGAGAACGTGTAATTTTAATTAAAATATTATTAAATATATGTTGTATTTCTATATATAATATTATATGGGACACAAATGATACATGATATTAGTGATGGTGATATATAGTACATTAATTCACCTTCTAATGTTTTATTATCTTGTTAATATCTAGCGTATGATATAATGAGAACGATACCATCTAATAATAAATCCACATTTATATTTTTCATTTTATGTTCATATTTTTGGATGTGTTTATTGATCCTTATACTTTAAGATTATTGTTAATTTGTTTTATAATTGTCTTACATTGTCATAATTATGAAAACAATGATGATAAACGTTCTCGGGGAGGTTGGATACATTGGGTGCATCACAAGTAATAGTCCATCAACAAATTAAGTGAAAAAAATACTTTTAAATTCTATTATTTAATGTGTGTTGATTTCTATGCCCCTTTAATAGAAATGTTATAGCCTAAATAAATCCATGTATATGGTGTTCAGTAGGCAAGATCGATTTTCATAATGTCAAAGAAAGTGACATCGATCATATAGGTTCATGGAAAAAGGATGCAATATTCTTGATTAATGGAATTTATATATAGGGATTATATTTCACATTATGTGTTGTAATGAGGTATAATGTCATTGTGAAATTATCATCTCTACCTAATTTTTCCTTGGTGTCTTTGTAGATTCTATCCATGGACATTAGGATGATTCTCCTAATGATAATAAAAAGAGGCCTACAGTGCAACACACTATGTATATCCATATTCCTTATTAAATAATATATTAATATTTATTATTTAACAAATTGGAAAATATTATTACAAAATGTGGTTTAAAAATTATTATTGTTTTCTAGATCTAATATATTCTATCCCTTGTTATTTAATATAATATTGTCTGAGAAAAATATTTAAGAATCATTTATTTTCTTCATAGTGAAAGTAATATTAATTTGTTAAATTGTAAATAAATAAGTGATATTTATTTACTAAATAAATTCATTATTCAGGGATTGATAAATATTATGAAAGAGTCGTGGATCAAATATAATTATTCGATGAGAAATAATATATCGTGAATATTTTTTGACTAAATAAAAATTAATATTAATTCAAGAAATTAACGCATGTCATGAAATATTATTATTATTATTATAGACATGGAATTTAAAGGTGATTAACTAAATAATATATGTAATTTTATCAATTATTTATTTAAACCCTAGTGGTATATAAACTCAATTATATTTGTTTTTCTTCAATGGAAAATCATTTTTTTCTTAATGAATTTTGTAGAATCTTCTAAAATACCTAGATGGATCCATTATCTATGAACACTCTCATGAATGGAAAGAGTTATTCTTACACATTCCAAAATTGGGAATAAATAGAATAATTAGAGTCCTTTGGATTCAATTTTCAAAGATATCAAAGGTAAAAATTAAAGAGATTGGATCTACCATGAAAGAACATAGAGATTCTTATGATGATGCATAGATAGTCATTAACAATGTTTCAACCACTGCTAGATGAAATATAATCTTAATTCCAAAAAAATAGAAAATAAAATGTAAATCTATTATTATATCCATTAATGAAGAAATATTTTCATGTAAGTTAATTATTTAAGGGATTAAATTAATTAGAAATAATATGTCATGATCATGTTCTTTGGTTCATGAATTTGTACACTACCTATATTCATTAATTCTATTCCATTTATATTAGATTTCATCATCATGTAAATATCATAATAATAATTGATCATAAGAAATTTTTTCATGACCCATAAAACACTTATGTTCTCCCCAAAAGCAATATTTTCTTTATACCATCCATAAAACTACACATGAAGTCTAGCGACATAGAATACTGCTGATTGTTAAGAGTTTTTGGGATTCTTATTAGGTTCCTTAAATAAATTAAAATATGTTCCACCACTAATATGATGAATAATATCTTCCCAAACCTAGATAAATATTCCACTCCATCCCTTAATAATGATTGAAACCATATTGATGAAATAAGTAAACACAAATATTTTACATATTTGAATTAAAATTGGAATAACATGATATATTTATTGATTAGGAACATAATAAACATGTAATTGAGAACCCAAATCAACCATATTATTCTAAAGTATAACTTTTATGAATGAGGATTTCACTTTTTAAAGATTAGTCTTTAGACCTGGTTCATCATAATAACATTGAATAAGATGAGAGATACTTGAATTTCCGTTACATGTGGCTCTGAGATTATATAATAAATCAATTGAAAAAATATTCAAATGTTGTAGGTGCATTCCTACTCTCCCTTAGACAACAGATGTTTCCTTTCAAAACATCATTAAATATATTCATGGAATACACATTCGTAATTACAATAAGATTGTAAGGGGAGAGAGATTATCCTTTTCATGACCCTCTATATGGGGTTAAAGGTTCTATAAAATCATCATTAGAATTAATATTATAGTAAATTTCGATAAACATGTCATTATATTCCAACTAAAATCCCCATGAAAACCATTTTACTGGGGATTATCTCTGTGAATTTCCCTTCCAAATTTTCATAATCCTCTTTTATGTAAATGTTCAATGAAATAGAGTATTTTGTAGCCAAATATATATGGTTCATGAAACGGAAAACCACAGGAGACGCAATGGAATTCACATGAATCAATCATGAAATAAATGGAAATTACATTAATTATTTGAAATACTTAATACATGACACAGACAGATTCCCAATGATTGAATTAGTTTTGTGTATTTGGAAACATTGAACATTATCTTTTATCTTGGTGAAAGATCTTCAAGATCTCCCATAAATAGCACCCCATTTTTACTACCTAAAATAATTCTTTATATCCAGGGGAATAGAAAACATAAAAAGGGTAAGCTCAAATTATTAGTAATGTTAAACATTGAGAACATAAAACAAACTATAAACATAATAATGATAAAACATGAACATAAAGTTTAAATATCAAAATAAATAGTCGTGAAATAAATCTCAGCTGAACGTAAGGCATATATCATAAAGGATCATTAACCATAAAATATAATTGGAATAAAACAAGTGATTGTGGAAAAAATAAGCACATAATATGATTTCTATAGTAGCTATGTAATTTTTTCCATGACCATCATAGTGTATAAATTCTATTACTGAACTCAGTTTACTTATCGTTCCAGCCATGAATTACTAATGTGGATTTACATTCCATTCCATCCAAGTATTATTAAACCAGATTTAAATATCATTCCGGTTATGTACATATTATGAGATATAAGTCTTTACCTATTTTATTTGAGAGATAAATAGGTTCCAACCATCTTATAATGAAACCATTCTTACGTGTTCCACAAAAACATAAATCATTTATCCGAGCATAACAAAAGAAATAAAAGGGGACCCTTAAAATTCATTCCATCATAATCCATTTTTAATAAATGTATTTCATAAAAATAATTCCATAATAGAGACAATCAAATCAATGTAATAATACTAAGAGAAACATAACACTATGTCATCTTATATGGAAAATAATTTTGATAAATCAATTGATCTTAATTCCTATGGAAAATATCATTTCTTTTTCAAAATCTTTTTATTTTTTCAAAATGTCCCGAAATTGTAAAATAAAAGTATTTAATTGAAAATAATCCTAAAATCATTTATAGGATGATTCAGGGTAATATATTTTCATGAAAACATAAAATTCCATTCATGTCATTAAGTTAAGAAACATTCCCATCGTACATTTTCCGAAAATGTCAAAAAAGTACCTCAAATAAAATAACGGAAAAAAGTTACCTTTCATAAAATTTAGTAAAAATTCACCAAAGGTTAAAATTAACATTAAATTATTTTTAGAATAATAGAAATGACAATACATTATTAAGAAACATGGATGTGGTTGATAAATATTACCCATTAAAAACTTATGTATAAACCATTTTGGATAAAAATGATGTTGTAAAAATTTCTATTACCATAGGATTGATATGATTATTATGTGTCCAAACCTCTTGTATAATGATATAGATAATCTTATGAAATTATTCATGAATTTTTGTCATCATATATTGTAATATTCTACTTCATATATTTGTGACAATTCATTGTTACTCATAATTCGGGTTTTATCTGCTTTTTGATCGTATACATGTTTTTTCAAATAAGTTCATGTTATACTTCTTAGTCCATGTTTATATCATTATAAAATGAAATTTTCATAATAAATTCCATATTTACTAATTATTTATATTTATATAGTCATTCTTGATTGGTCATCATGTAGAAAAAATCCCATCGTATCGTGGAGACGGTTGGCCTTACGTACTCACGAGTGATGATATAATTCCCATAATTCATGAATGATATAGAATTACATGGTTTAAAATATTTCTGATAATTTATAATTTTATATTAATAATATATGGTTATTACATCTATTTTTATTCCCATCCTTGTAAGGTGGTGCTGAAAACATATTATGCTATAGTGTGGAGATAGTAAGTCGTATGTATGCACCTATCATGATTTCATTTTTAATGTATGAATAGAATGTTTAATATGGTAGTTTAATAATTATAATAAAATCTCAGTATATAAGTGATAATGTATTTATTTTTTTTGTAATCAAAACACTCATGAAGAAGATGTAGGTAAAGAAAGAAATATCAAAGAATCTATAGAGGAGAATACTTCTTCTTTGACATTATCTCTTTAGATACCCTCTTAATGGAACTAGAGTTTATATTTTTAGATTACTAGAACCTCTATATTGTAATTATAGAGGTTTATAAAATAAATTTTCGTAGTATGGAAGAAATTTACGGCTTAATGAGTTGTGGAGAAATGAGGGAGGATAAACCCTTTTATAATTGGGGTGAGGGATGGTTTCAGAATTCCTAAAACATTTATTTTAAAATAATTATAAAATAAATTTAAATACCTAAAAAATGAGATATAGTAGATGATAAGATGTGATAATATTTAAATATAATCAAAATTTTAAATTTATAAATTTTTATTGTCATTTTATATATTATCATTTTAATTAACAATTATTTGTTCTGTTTAATTTTAATTATGATAACAAATGAATCAATATTATACGTGAATAATATTTACTTATATGATTTAAGTTATATTGTAAAAGAATAATTTGTATAATTTTGGACCATATAATAATTATTCTATATTTTTTAAACTGTTTAATATATTTTAATATAGTTTTATAAAATATTATTTTAACAAAATATCAATTGTTTCAATTTTGATTCTATAAATGTCATGGATTTTTTGAAATTTCAAGATATGGTGTCATCCTCAAAAAAAATATTTTATTACATTCCCAATGGGTAAATTTATTCTATAAAACTCATTTGAAATGTGAATCATCCAAAATGATATTTAACATAATATTTTCAATAACATTTATTCGATATCTCTATTACTAATTTAATTACTACAATGATTTTGGGTAATTATTTAACCCACATATTTTTTTGTAAAAATTAAAACATATTATAATGAAGATGATTTTTTTATCTTTCTTGAGAAGATATATAGTCTAATTTATCTTCTACACATTCAAACATTAACAATGCTAAAATTATTAATGTTTGTATGTGAAAATTCTAACATTAATTTAAATAAAATAATATAAAGGTCATAATCCATTCAGTAATGCTCCAAATGGTCACTAGCATGACATTTTAATGATTATGATCTATTTATACTCTACTGATAATATTTGGTTATGTGTTTGGACATTTTTATGGTTATTAGGATTTTCATAAAAATTGTTCCACTAATATCTTATCAATTAAATAATTTTTAAATCATCAATGAATAAGACATTAAGGTAATTATTTAATTCACAAAAATTAAAAAATAAATTACCAGGATTTAGGTAATTTCTTTATATTAAAATATATTTTTTATTTTCATTGATATTACGTGGTTATCCATATATTAAAATTATTATACTTATAAGAACTGTGAGTATTACATTTTCTCACATTCATTGGTTTTATTAATATAAATGTCATTTTCATTTTCAAGTTGACATTAAATGACTAAATCTCAGACCTAATATATTAATGGTATAAGTTTATTCATAAAATATGATTTTTTAGGTTTACGGATAATTTAATTGTCGTTATAATGTTATTTTTGACACTAATATGCCTGATTTACCATTACAGCATTAAATTAAAATTAATGTAGTTACTATTCATAATATAATAAAATAAAGAAAACTATTATCATAATTAGTACCCACTTATTCCAAATATATAATCCAATTTTAAAATTTCCATACAAACAGTAATTATAGTAATTAATTTAAAAATAATCTTACTGTCAGAAAAAATGGGTTTTTTTTTAATCATAAAATATTTCAAAATATTGAAAAGTTTTAACATAAGAATTTAATGTAATTTTAATGAAACAGAATTAAATTGTGTTTAATTATGAATATAGATTCTATTTATAATATGAAAACATTCAATAATATAATTTTACCATATAAATTGTTTTGATTAAAAAGATGCTTTCTTTTAAAATTTTGCATATTTATTTAGTCATCAAAATATGAATGTTATCAGAAAAATATCCAAAAATCAAAAAAAAATATTATTTACCTATTCCAAAGAATAATCATATTATTTCAAATTGAACTTATAAAAGTTTCAAAAACAATATTTAAAATGGTTGTTCCATCAAAAGGAGGTAAAAATGAATTTTTTTTAAAGATACTTCTTTGATATTAAAAATTGATTTTTTCTTATATCATGTTATAGAAAATATATAAGATGAATTTTAATGTTATCTTAAATAAAACATGTGGATAATACTACTCATAATGGCTAGTTTATATTCTATTAAATAATATATTTATAATATATTATTGTTTTGTGAAACTCGGTATATGGTACAATGCAAGCTGTTGAGGAATGTCGCTCTTTTGTGTAATGTAAGCATTGTCAGTGTTACTTTTAGTGAAATATACCTTTATTGTTGTGTATAATATAATCAATATATATATATATATATTATAAATTGAAGAAAATCTATACCATGTGTTGTTTGAATTGAATTCTATCAAAAGAAATTGAAATTATGAGTAATACTAGCCAAGAATAGTGCTGCATATACATCAGGCTAATACGGTATTGCATATAGTGGAAGATAATTTTGGAGTAGTGTAAAACACAAGGCATAAAATAATGTAAAAATAATCTATCTCATAAAATCTCATGGTGTTACATTCTACCCCCATTAAAATTAATTTCGACCACAAAATTTGTCAAGATTATATATGGTTTACTACTTAAATGTTTCTTTCATAGAAACCAACATTGTAAAAAAAGGATACTCAAATGTCATTCTAAAAAGAAATGTTAGAAACATAACAGTTACCCAAAGAAACTAATCACTGGGTTTCCACATATTAGAACATAGGTGGGAATTGAAAACCTGGATATAAAAGAGAAATATAACCATCATGTTCATATGGATAATGATTAAGAATAAGGTTTGGTGAAATTAAACTAAAAGAAACACATAAAACAATTATGATTTAAGGGACCACCTGATTCATCAGATATAAATTACTAGGATAAAATTTTTTATTTCAATATACTTTTCTTAATGTTGTTAAATTTTAACTTTAGGAGAAATACATACTTGATTTAAGTACAAATTCAATATTGTTCATTCTTTTAAAAATTTCCACATCATATCTTAATTAATGAAATTAAGTTGAATTTTTTTATTCCTGATGTGTTAGCAGATCATGCAATTGAATGATAAGACATTCCATATTTCTCTATCACAAAAAGGTTATCACATGTTATCAAATATACATATGTCTATCTATGGTGGGATTTATATTTTATGATTCAAAATGGAATTATACATCATCAATATCTAAATATAAGGTACATATTAAGGGTTTTCT
Organism: Viscum album; assembly: GCA_963277665.1. NCBI lineage: Eukaryota > Viridiplantae > Streptophyta > Magnoliopsida > Santalales > Viscaceae > Viscum > Viscum album. The sequence continues at coordinate 570,659,314 of OY728161.1, read as the reverse complement.
TTCCCTTTATCATTTTTTCTCCAAGTATTCCACATTAAACATAAATCACCTTCTTGAATCCTTAGATCTAATCAATATCTCCATCTCAATCCATAAAGAATAACATGTATTAAAAACAATTATATAATTCATGATTCAAATAAAAATATTTGAATTCTAAAGCATATAGACCAAAATCATCCAATATTTATCTTAAACCATTAATCATGATTCATCATCTTCCTCTTTCATAAAATTTGAATCATTTCTTAAGCTTTATCAAACTCGGGATTTTTAGGTTTAATTTAATCAAAAATGGAATAACATCACATACCTTTCACATGTCGTTTATAATATCATCATCAATAGAAGTATGAAAAATACTAATTCAATAATAATGATTTTCTCTATGATGTTTCTATATAGGAAATAGATCATCATAATACCCATACTTTTCACATTTAAAGCATTTAATGGTTAACTGTGTTCTATGTAGTTCTAGATATTCACTATATCTGGAATGGAAAGTGATAGAAATAGAAATCATAGATTAGAAACACATATGTGAGCAAAATTAATTATAATATTTCAATATATGACATATTTAGTTTATCCCTAGGATATTCATGATTATCATAACACCGCGAGGATTCTAACCAATACATCGACTTATCCTTATAAATTCCCTAAAACTATCCTTATAAATATCTCTTTGGATCTCAAAAAAGTATTCACATCCTAGTTTCCATTGGTTAACTAAACCTTCACTTAGATACCATTTGAAATGAGCCAATATTGATATACATGACATTACATTACTTTTGTGGAATACTTAATAATGACACAAACAGACACCCAAAGACGGTATTAGTTTGGTGTCCTTGTAAACGTGAATCGTAATATTTTATTTTGGTGAATGATATTGATCATCTCCCAAATAGATCGTCCCCTTTTTTTCTTACCTAAAACCCTACCTTATTTCTTAGGGAAAAGAAAACATAAAATGGTTGAGATCAAATGCTCAAAAATGGTAAACATTGAGAAAATAAAACCAACTATTAACATAACTATATAAAAACAAGAACATAATGTTTATATATCAAAATTAAGTGTCATGAAATAACTTTTGGTATTTGATTGGTAATAGATCATAAAAGAACATTAACCATAAAATAACATTGGCATAATACATGGAATTTTCTAAAATAAACAATAATTATATAGGATTTTTATAGTAGACAAGGAATTACTTCCAAGACCATCATAGTAGAAATATTCCATTACTGAACAAGGTTTACATGATGTTTTATCCATGAATTGTTAAACCAAATCAACTTTAAATTATATCCTTGTATTACTTAACCAAAATTACATTCCATTACAGTCATGTCAATCTCATGAGATATAAATCATTACCCAATGAATTGGAGGTATATATAGGTCACACCCATCCCATAATGAAACCATTCTTATGTGTGGTCCAAAAATACATAAATCATTTATCATCGAATACCCAATGAAATAAAATGGGTTCTATAAACATTATTCCAACACAATACATTAAAAATAAATAGTTTTCATAATATAATTTCATTAATAAAAAATAAAATAAAATTAATAATAGGTACAAAATCATAACCATATTTCATCTTTGATGGAAAATAATTTTGATAAAACACTTGAACTTATTTTCAGAGGAAAATATCCATCATTTTTCAAAAATATTTTTCTTTTCTCACAATGTCATGAAATTTTAAATGAAAGTAATTGAGTTCAAAATAATCATGAAATCATGTAGAGTAAGATTCAAGGAAATTAAGTGTCATAAAACTGTAAAATTTCATTCATGTTGTATAAGTTAAAAAACATTTCTCCTCTTATGTTTGCCGAAAAATAAAAAAAAGTACATCAAATCGAATAATGAAAAAGGATTCCATTCCGATGAATTAATAAAAGTAAACCCAAGGGTAAAATTAACTTTAGATAATTTTAGAAGAATATAAATGATAAAAAATAATTATAAAACCTATATGTGGAGGATAAGTATACACCCGTAAATACGTACATATAAAAAGTTTTGGATAAAAATGAGATTATAAAATTATCCCTCAACAAAGGTCTAATATGCTTCTTATGTGTTCTAACCTCATACATAATGATTTATATAATGTTATTTACTTATTATATAATCATGGTCATCATATATGGTCATATACTTCTTAGTTTGTTTATAACAATTCATTGTTACTTGTTATTTGTGTTTTATCTACTTTAGGATGGTATACATGTTTTGTTAAATTAGTTCTTGTTTTCCATATAATGTCATATTAATATCATTATAAATTGATATTAACATAATATATATCATATATATTCATTATATAAAATTATATAAGAAATCATGAGTGGTTATCATGTAGAACGAATCACATCGCATTGTGGAGACAGTAGGTCGTACGTACACACGAGCAACGATATCATTTGCATAATTATTGAATGGTATTTAATTACATGGCTTACTATATTTCATAATCAATATAATTTTTTAATATTAATATATTGTTATTACATCCATTTTTATACCCATCAAAGAATGGTGGTGGTGAAAACAGATTACACCACATCGTGGAGAAGGTATGTTGTACGTACACACGCGTGTCGATTTCATTTGTCTAAGGATGGATAGAAAATGGAATGTTGTAGTTTGATAATTATAATAGAATTTTAGTATATAATTTCTACTACTGTAAAAATATAATAATGAAACAACTTATGAAGATGATGTTGAACAATAATGAAATATGAAAGAATCGGTAGAAGAGATTTCCTGTTCTTTGACGTTCTCTCTTTATATCTCCTCTTAATGGAACTAGAGAACGCCTTTTGAGAATATTATAGCCACTGTATTGTAATTATAGAGGTTGAGAAGAGAAATGGTAAGGGGATGGATGATCTTTGAGTCTTAATCAGTTGTAGAGAAATGAGGGATGATGTGTCCTTTTATAATTGGGTTGAAAAATATTTTTGCAATTTCTTAAACTTTTAATCTATAATAATTTTTGAAGTCAAATAAAATACCTCCAAACTGATATATATTAGAATATAAGATATTATAATATTTATATATCATCAACCAATAAAATTGAGACATGTTTTGATGTCAACATAACATTATCATTTAAATTGATAATTAGTTATTCTATTTAATTTTAATTAATATTACAAATGTTTCAATATTAAATGGGTGTAATATTTATTTATATGATTTCACATATACCATAAATTAATAATTTATGTCATTTTAGACCATATACTAATTATTCTATATTTAAAAAAATATATGTTTTATAAATAAAATTTCAAAATATTATTTTAACATAATATCAATTGTGTCAATATTGACACTATTCATTTCATGGATTTTTTTAAATATCAAGATACGGTTTTATCCTAAAAATAAATATTTTATTATATCCCCAATGGGTCATGTTAATCTATTAATATCATTATAAAAATTAATTAATCAATATTATATTAATTTTAATATTTTTAATAACATCAATTTGATATGTCTATTATTAAAATTATTACTACATTGATTTTGGGAAATTATTTAATATACTTATTTGTTGAGTAAAAATTAAAAATAATTTAATTTAATGAAAATAAATCTCAGATATCTCATTATAATATAAGTATTCTAATTTATCATCAAAAAAATAAATCTATACAAATGTTATACTTATTAATGTATGAATGTGACATCTTTAACCATACTTTAAATAAAATAATATAAAGTTTAAAATATATTCTATAAGGTTCTAATTGGTCACTATATTGACCATTGGATTATTATGGTACTTATATACTTGAATAATAAAATTTGGTCATGTGTGTGGAAATTGTTAGGGTAATTATGATTTTAATAAAAATTGTTCCCTTGATTTCTGATCAATTATCATATTTTTCCATCATCAAAGAATAAGACATTAAGGTAATTATTTATTACCAAAAAATTAAAACATAAATTACAATGATGTAAGAAATTCTAATAATTTCCTTGGATTATTTATGTTTGAATATATCACCTATTTATCCCTATAATAAAATTATTATATTTATAAAAATCATGAGTTTGTCATTTTTTCACTTTCATTGGTCTTATTAATATCCATGTAATTTTCATTGTCAAGTGGAAATTAAATTAAAATAAGGGTGGAATTATATTCATGAAATAGGATTTTTGAAGGTTTTTGGATAATTTTATTGTCCTTATAATATTATCTGTTACACTAATTTACCTATTTTAACTTCAACAACGTTAAATAAAAATTATTGTAGATACTATTCATACTATCGAAAAAATAAATGTAGCATACTCACATAAATTTTACCCACTAATTCCAAATATAGAATTTATTTTTCAAAATTACAAACATATAAGTTAAAGTAATTAATTTACAATTATTAACATTTTCAGAAAAAACTAGTCTTTTGTTTAAAAGTTAAAACATTGCAAAAGATAGAAATGTTTTTACACATAAATTCAATGTAAAATTAATGAAAATGACAAAAAGTTAGTAAAATTATATAATTATATTATATTTATACTTTAAAACCACTCAATAATATAATTTATCCATAAAATTATTTTAATGAAAAAGTTTTTTTCCATTCAGATTTAGCGTATTTTTACTATTCATAGAAATATGAAATTAATAAGCAAATAAAAAAATCATCAGTAGTAAAATTTTATTTCCCAATTCTAAATAAGAAGTATATTATGTCAAATTGAACTTATAAAAGTTTTAAAAACAATATTTAAAATGAGTGTGTCATCAATAGGTGATAAAATAACATATTTTTTTAAAAAATTAATCTTTAATCCAAAAAGATTATTTTGTTCTTATATCATGTTCTAGAAAATATATAATATGAATTATAATTCTATATACAATTCAAAATGTTCAAAATATTATTCAAAATTTCTTCTTTATATCCCACTAAATAATATTTTAATAAGTTTTTGTTGTTTAGTGAAACTCAATATTGCGTACAACCAAATCTATTGAGGAAGGTCGTTGTTGCATGGAAGGTCGATCTTGTGTGTAATTAAAGAAAAGTCAGTGATAAGTTTCGAGAAATATTCCAATGGTGTTGCGTATAACATAATCCAAATATAGTTTTTGTATACATTTAACAATGAATATAATCCGTGTTGGGTGAAATTAATTCTATCAAAAAAACCTGAAATTGTCTACAACCCAAACCAAGAATAGTGTTGCATATACTGAAATATAATAGAGTGTTTCATATAGATAATGAAAATATTTTTGTAGAATAAAACACAATGCATTAAATAAATTAAAATGAATCTGTCTCATATAATCGCATGGTGTTATATGAATTGTATATAATTAAATTTTATAGTGAGAATAAATTTGATTGTGAGAGAAAAATAACAGAAAGATATACAAAAAATTGTTATCCCTTACCTCTAAATAATTTTAATAAATCAAATTACAGTGCTTATTATGATAAAAAACATCATATTGGGAAATTACTTCCATCATGTAGAGCCAAAAATATAATTGATTCATTTTGTGGATCATTCCCCATCATATCCCTTCTAAATATGCTGATAAGATTTAAAACATATGGATCAACCACATTCCATGTCTTCTTATAAATAAATAACATGGAGGATATCCTCCCTATGTGAATTTAAATAATGAAATCATTTAAGACCAAAAATAACCTAATTATCTTAAATAACACTAAGAAATGTGGTATCTATTTGTAATAAAACAGAAGTTAGGAAATATTTATATATGTCCTCCAATATAACAACTTTATCTGATTTGAGAAATAAGATTCAAATATCTCATACTAACTTCAAAAAACTATCCACATTCCCAACTCAATTCCTTTTAGAGTATTTAGTCCTGTGAATAATGTTATTTTACCTATTATAAGATTACTTTATTGAAACAAATTTTTATTATGATCACATTACATCACGTAAAGATCATTAGAGAAGAGATTCCAAATATACAACTTACATAGAAGAAAATAATTTATCTTCTTCTTAAGAAACCATAATGTCTTAGAAGATAATGAAGATTAAAAAATCCCATAATCCATACCTAGATCTTATTCAATCTTTGAAATATCATAGTTAAAATCTCAACCATTCCAATCCCCCATGCTTGTTAATTTGTAACCTTATTCTATATTTTATTCAATATATACATATCTCTTCACTTCAAGGATACATTAATAATCTCCTCTAAATTCAAATCCTTTAACCACATTATTTCAAAATAGATCCTATTTCACATGGACTACATTACATAATCCTATTAAAAGTCACCAAAATCAGGTTATGGCTAGAGGTAATGGGTAGCGTGTTAAAATTTTTTAAATAACTATAAAATCCTTACCCACTCAGATGAATCCAAAAAACATATCAAAGCAATATCGAATATGAGATTTGGGTCTCATTCTTCTAGACCATATAAAAGGGTCACATTAGTGGCCAAAATCCACCATTTTTTGTATCATCTAATACACTCTAAAGTACATAAATTATATTCAAATTCCTCTTTACCCATAAAATAATCACTTTTAAAAATATAATTTCATAAAAACCCCTCTAATTATCAGAGGGATCAAAAACTAATAATGACAACACATGAGAAGATTCCATATACTCCAACCACTAGCTCTCAAAGGCCAACCATACATACTAGTAATGAATTATTCCCCATGACCAACATCAAATATATAAGAAAAAGTTTCATTTTGGGAGTAGTTATAAATGGTAACAATCAATCCATATTTCAAAAAGACTCCAATTCCACTAACATGGCCAACCATACCAACAAAAAATCCATTTTGAAAACCCATGTGTGACTTGATTAATGTGATGTCTATTATTACAGACATTTTTTTATAAATATATACCAAAGCCAAGAAGTGTTTTAAAATATAATTGTAGAGTATGGAAACTATTTTAGGGATACCAATTTGATGATAGTTCAATCATAGGATTTTTATGCTCCACTAGGGTCTTAAAATCACTAGAAAGCAATATATTTTGATGAAATTAATGAGAATAATTCCAATATTTTGATCTTCATATAGATGGAGCAATAAATAAAAATAAAAAATTAAATTCAAATATTACAGTCATTCATATTTGGACATAGAATAAATATAATGCAGATGAATATGGAGAAGTCCAATAGTAGTTAAAACCAATGAAATCCATAAAAAAATATAAAGATATAAAATAAAACTGACTAAACAGGTGTAGTTGGAGGCATCAAATCAACTTGATACAATCTGATTAAACTAAAATTTTATGTTCCAATAGCTGGATTCTGATACAAGTTAGTGTTACTAATAAAACCATGGATAATTTTATTGATCTGAACAAACCAATGCGGAAATAGATGATATAATGATGAGATAGATTCAATTTGATAATGGAAAAAAATATAGAACCAAAATAATCTAATTATTTTTAAATAAAATTTTTATATTTAATATAACGAATGAATGTTGACACAAGGAATCAATCTTAGAAATAGATCAAAAATAAGTATGATCAAATTTATTGACATTGAGGGAGAATAAATAGAAACAAATAATTTAACCATGAAAATTAGAACAAACTACCTCATGGAAAATATTATATGTGAAACCCTAGATTGAATATTATAAAAAGTAGAGAGAAACTCTTATATAGGGGATACATCTTTTGAAAGTCCTATATAAATTTTCCAAGATAAATAAAATATTTTTATTTTATATTTTTTTTATCATATTTCTTGAAAAATTCTAATATCAATTAAGTAGAAATTTACACAAGAAATTCATGTGAATATTTAAATGAAACTTTTTCTGTGTAAAATTTCACTAAAAGGTTCTGCTAAAAATTTAAAATGAAAATTTTGGGTAAAATTTTACCTTTTCTAATTTATGTAATGATATATTTTCTTTGGGGAACATCAAACATAAAATTTCCAATTAATATTTGAAATGGAAGTTTCTAAAGGAAATGTGCCCTGAACATTTCACTATTAAATTGTCTGTTCAAATTTTAAAGGAAAGTTATATTATTTTGGTATGTGTTACTATGCATTAATTGAAAATATAAACAATAGTATATTTAAGAATTTTTGTAACCAATATTTTTATATAAATATAATAAAAATTAATTTAAATATTTCATTAAATTTTTAGTGAAAATTTAATATTATTTATTAAATTTGAAAGTTTTCAATCCAAATTTTTAAAGAATGTTTAATTTTTACAATTACATATTTATATATTTGAATTAAATTTCGATAATATTTATTTAATAAAATACTATATATATAAATAATAAAGTTAAATAAAATAGAAAATGGCATATGTATATATACAAGATTTTGTATATCCACCGAATATTTGCAATGTAAATTCTAAAAATGAAAACTCAACATCATATTTATTTTAGTGTAAATATATATATACATATGTTTGTATGTATATATGTATACAAGTATGTATACACTATAAATTTTAACTATATTTTTCCTTAAAATGAATTATATATTTATATTATGATATATATATATATATACACATATATAATCATGTGCATGCATATAGTTCGTAGAAAATATACATTGAAAAATTGCACTGGAAAATTAAGTGGACATTTTTACTATTATCTTCCATTTGGAATTTAAACTAATATTTTATAGTGAAAATTTTCTATTAAAATTTCTCATGAAAATATACATTTTTATTAACATATTAATGTATTATCACTGTACTTTTTATTTAAAATATTAAATACATGTTTTGGAGTGAATTGTCAATTGAAATTTCAATCTGAATTTTGAGATCCTGTTTTTTTTTAAAATGCATTATTTTTTTATGTGTTAATATATTTACTTGAAAATTATAAACATTAGTTTATTTTAAATATTTATATTAAAAAATTTAATAAATTTATCACATGGATTTAGTTGATATTTTAATTGAAAATTTTTTAATAATAGAATTACGAATTTTTTAAAGTGATTTGTACTAAAACATTATAGTGGAAATTTAAATGTATATTTCTAGTGAAAATTTACATTTTTAGGTAATAATATATTTTTACTATAATATTCAGTTAATATTAAATCAAAAAATTCAATTATAAACTTTAAGTGAATATTTATAATGTTAATTTACACTGTATTATTCTACTAGAATTTATAACTTTATTTTTGTTTATATTATTATATATATATATAATTTAATTAAAATTTATGTGTGTTTCAAATTATATTAGTATAGATTTATGATTCTATGCATGTACAAACATGTATTAATATATATTTATATATTTATATTGAATTCTGATTATAAATTTTAGTTTATATATAAAAAACATCATGGTACATTTTGATTGGATATTTTCATTTGAATTTCTGATTTTTTTCATCAGAAAATAATATTTGAGTATAAATTTATGTCGTCAACCTTTAACTATTAGATCCCTTACACGGTATCATTATATAGGTACCCTAATAGAAGTCTTACTTTTATAGAATACCCTTACACACCCAATACCCTTATGTTATTTCCTATATTAAAGGACCTTTATATCTTCGATACAATCATAGAGATACACCTCCATAAAAATACTATTTTCACCACTTTATAACTCCAATTTTATTAATATGACTAATAGATTATTTTTTTAATCGAAATTATAAGATAACACTAAGGCTCAAATGGAAAATAATGATATAAAGGACTTGGGATTTAACATGATTTCAATCAATTAGGATATTATGTGCATTGAAATAACATTTCCCGCACGCAATAATTCTATTTTCTCAAAGAAAAACAATATGGGAGAAAAAAAAATGCTCGAACAAGAAAACATACTTCTATTCAAAAAGGACTTATATATAAAGAATATGTTATCTCTCTTGTGGTATTAATCTCTTTATGATACTAAAAACATTATAGATGAGGTGGTACATAGTTCTCTAGGATCTCATCAATTGATAAAGTGGCCACACTTTTTATTTATGAAATAAAAATTCAATCGCTCCACCAAAAGTAGAAGACATAAAGAATATGGGGATGAAGGAATATTATTATAGATATTTTAGGTCGGAGAGTGGTGGAGTGATCTAGATATTCAAAAAATAAGCACCAAGAAGCAATTTTGAGGATAAATCATTATATAATAATTGTCAACTATTGAAATGAAAATTTCACAGGGTTTATTAATATTTTTGAAAGGGGTACAAGCCTTTGTTACTACCATGCCCATCATTGAGGAAACAGAAGATTGAAAGGATTATATTAAACAGTGTAAGAAAAAATCCATCAGATGTAATTTCTTATATGGATCATCGTGTAATGGTATCCAATTCCTGGAGGTCCCATGAAAGGGTCATCATTTGTTTAAGTGTACAAAATTCTATTTTTAATGTTACTGAAGAAAACCCCCAAGATTTGTAAGTATAAAAATTATAGGGTATTTAGTGTGTAAGGGTTTAATTTAAATGCAATAACTATGTTAAGGTTATTGTATAAAGATATCGTGTAAGGGTACTAACTGCATAAGAGTACCATGTAATGTATGGTCACAAATGGGAGGTTACTGTCTTATGTAAGGGTACACATGTTTGGTTACTACCCCACATAATGGTTCCTAGTTAAGGGTACCCCCCTACTTATGGGTTCCCATTTATAGTTATAACCCCATATGAGGTTGCATAAATAAGGGTACACACTGGTGTAATCGCACCCATGTATGTGTACACCACAATTTAAGGGTTCTAATGTATGGGTACACCCTCATTTATGGGTACTTAGATAATGGTATTAGGATCCATGTAAATGTAAAGAAACCCTCACATATGGGTATAGATATCGTATTAAAAGGTATAGGAGATAAATGCTACGGTACTAAAACCCATGTCATGTTAGTGAATCCCATACGTATGGGTAAGTCAATATGAACCAGATTTAAAAAATGGGGATCATAATAAAATGGGAATTCAGATATCAATTTTTTATGCATTATTTACATAATTTAAATTGGATAAATGGAAGAACAATATCATCATTTATTTAAAAAAATATACACCTTTTTTATGTGAAATTGGTGATTTTATTGTACCTATTTTTATTGAATTGAACCGATTTTTATTAAGTCTAAACCATTTTTGAGCATATATAATCTCACAATCATAGTCAAATTATTGGATAAATTGTCATATATGAGATTCTTTTTGAAAAAAATAGTTCCTAATTAAATGATTTTTCTAATGAAATGAAATATATTTTCAATATTCATATACCTTCCCAAACAAAATATATTTTTAAACATGTGTAAGGAAGATTGGCTATCATAATATGAAACAATAATAGAGTAAATAAGACAATGTTCAGAAAAAAACCCCATGATTAAAATGTACTCCATGAAGGCATAATTCAAGTATATATATTCATCTTTGGATGTTAAGGGGTCCGTTATGGATTACATATTTCTTTTTTGAGACATTGATCCTCCATAGGTAGTGAATACATATGTAGTGATTGACATTCCAGTATCTATATTTCCTGTATAAACTGAATCTTCATAACAAATAAGAGGGTCAGTAATATCACCATTCTTTCCACAAAATAATGATAATGTTGGAGCTTGATAAATATAACTAAGAATCATTTTTATAGATTTTCTATATGTATTTCCAAGATTACCCATGATTTTAGTAAGACTAATCACCTCATATAACTCATCTAGTATTGTGAATATCTTGATATACATGGTATTTCCTATTATACTTTCATATGGTATGTTAAATATAAATTCAACATTAGATTCAAAATTATGTGTTTGTGGTTGTGAAAGATTAATATGCTTTTTAGTTGGGAATTCAGCTTGTTTTATGCTTTCAAGAATATATATCTCATGAATTATCATAATATTCGAATGTTTTGGTCGGTATATAAATTTTTAATCACTTTTTCTTATTATTCCAATCACTAATAATTTTCAAAAAAATTGCTTGGTCAATGAATTCAAAAACATCCTTTAATTGAGAAATAATAAAATGATAAGATTCATATCTTACAAAATAAATAGTATATTATCATCATAAAAAATTCTATAGATAATAACCTATTTGATAGTATTTAATTATAAAATTTAATCATTTTTAGAGCTGGTAAAAAAATTATAAATCATAAATTTATCAAAAAACAAATATCACTACCTGTAAACATGATACATACTATAATATTATTTATTCAAAAAACATTCATCTCTGGATTTTATGTTATTTTAATAACTATCATGATTTTTCATGTAATTAGTATATGTTATATCATTATTTAATTAAGTTGTTTTAAAATCATTCTACTCAATGTGAAAATCATAATAAGAACCAAATTCAAGTAATAAATAGATTGTTGAATAATTAACAACAGGAAAAAATTCATAGAATAATCAATTCTCCTTCCTTGTAGGAATAATTTGGTTACAAACCTTTCCTTAAACAATATTATTTCTCATTGTTGTTATCTTATTTCCTTTTAATGATTAACATGTATCTAATTACCATTGAATTTGGTGTTTTAGCAACAGTATCTCATATTTTTTGTCTTCTATGAATTTTATTTCATTATCCTTGGAAAGAAACCACTTATTATATTATTTTTATTTTATATATTACTTATAGGTTTGAGGATCATCACTTTCAATAACCACAGAAACATGGAATGAAAATAATTCCATTTAATATTGGTTAGAACATGATAGATTCCTTATGAACCACCATGAACTATCCCTAGTATGCAAGTAATTGGTAATATCTCCTATTAGCTCATAATGTAATTCACCAAAAAAATCACATTCAATTTTTCTTGACATTGAGTTTATGGTATAATAGTCTAAGTAGGAGCCTCTAACATGGTTTGATATTCATTCTGGATATCCTTATTTTGAGGTATGTCATGGATATAATAATTTACAGATTTATATATATGAAGAGGAGACTCATAGAAAATTATATACAATATTGTTACTAAATTTTGATAAACTGGTTTGAAAACATAAATAATCTAACTCTTTAACCATTCTATTTTTCATAAAAATATACATTTAATTGATCTTATTTCAAGATCAGAACCTTTAATATGGGAATATTCTATGCATCAAACTACTCTTAAATGGTTATAATAGCAGGGTCTAATACATAGTAACTCATGAGGTGTTTAAAACCATTTATATAAAAAGGGAATCTATTGATAAGTTAAAAAGATTTATATGTAGAATCTACATAAAAATATTTTGTCATTTCATAGAATGTAAACATACATTTAACACTATTAAATAAATTTTTCTTATACATTATAACAACCCATTCTCTTGGGGTGTTTTTCTAATAGTATCTTGTATATAAAAAAAGTAACACAAAAAATTGGTTAAATTTATATGAGAGATACTCTAATCCATTTATTGTTCTAAATGATTTCATATTTCTACCATTTTTGTTCTCAATAAGTGTTTTTTGGGGTTTAATGTTTAAAAAAAATCATATTTATTAATAATGGAATTAATCCTAGGACATATGTAGTAAACATCAATGAAGGCCACAAAATAAGAGGCTCCTCCGTGGGAGGTAGTCCTTCCTCATCCCCAATGGTCAAAATGAACATATTTTAATGTTTGAACTTCCTTAAAGGATGATTTATTGAATCTATCTCTCTTAGACATTGTTATAAACAATCGTCCAAAAATTAGAGAATTTTTAGTGTTACAATAGCCAAAGAAATTGTCATACATAATGTTTTTAAACCACTAGAGATTAATATCCCCAATATTAAATTCAAAATAATAATACTATCTAAATTAGTGAAATATATAATTCCTATGTGTCTTTTTTGTCCCCTTCCATATAAGAATTAATGACAATTTACAAGAAATCCATTGATAATAGTCCTATAGACATTATAGCACCTTAGATAGCTTGAATCAAAAATACATTTAAGCCCTTTTAGTCTAATGAAATTATGTAAATGATGTTTCTATCTATTTTTAGATACCACCATACAAATATTAAGGTCACTAAATAGTGATCATGAAGTTATAACATAACTATTCCTCAACACAAAACTCTAAACCTAATATTCTTACATTGAACAAATTCTCCTTCAACTTGCTAAGTAAAAAAAAGAAGAAAATTTTTATTTAACATGGAACATTTAATAGGAAACCCTTAATCAATCACCCATTCATTAGGAAGATTTTTAGTAGTAACATTTAGTCTTTCACCTGTAACATAATCAACAAAAATTACTAAATACTTATCATTAGGTTCATCAGTTTTAATGCTTTTTTCATATAGTGTAATTTTGGAGCATTGTTTACATGCATTAATTAATTATAGAAGGTAACATAATTTCCATTAGATAATTATTTTTTGGTTTTTTAGTGTTCTATCCAATGCCTTTATTAATTTATTTTTTTATTTTTACTGTAAGAACCTATTATTTTACTCATGTATGGATACATTAATGTTTTTGTCTAAATTATTACATTGGAACTAATTTTTGTTCTTATGAGTTAGTAAAGGTTCTGAGGTGTATAGGGCTTATTTGGAGCCCAAAAACCTTATTTTTGTAGAAAACATAATTAGAATAGGGTTTAGAAAACATTGGGGTTTGGGATTTTTTGGATAGAGTCACCTCACAAGGTTGGCACACTACGGTGTGGCCTAACCATGCGAACAACCATTTATCCTAGGTACATGTGCAAGGATTTCACACAGATTGATAAAACTATATAGCCAAATTATTCGGGCATATCCATCTCACATGATTTTGGAACGGTTTGACAAACTGTGAAAACAAGTTGTTCCCAAGATAATTTTATGGGTAAAATTACAGTTTTTCCCTTAATGATATATTAATCCAACCCTTCTTCCCTATTCTAGGAACCTATATGCTTTTCCTCCTTTTTCTCCTTTTTGGAGATTTTTGAAGGAAAAATCATGGGATCAACCCCTTCACCCAGCATCTGATTTAGCTTTCGTTCAACATGTTAGATGTTCACTGATAAGTACTCAAGTCCTCTTTAGCTGTTATTCTTCTCTTTTTCTATCGACCTAGTTATCATCATTTGAGTGTTTTACAATTTTTCATATATTTACTCTGATCTGAGGAAAATAAACATTTGATATTGTAGTAGGAGTGTCATACAAATCTAATGTGGGTGGTCTATAATGTATCCCTAATGTTCATTTTTTTTGGAATGTTTGTGTAGGGATGAAAAAAATCATCTAAAGGCATTTCCTAAATTTACATGAAATGATTATTCTTTTTATAATAGTATAGTTATTCCCTTTATAAATATGTGATTAGTTATTTTTGTTTACACCCCCAACTCAATCCTCCCCATGTTGTAGGTTATTATATATCTGGATTATTAGTGTATTGGCATGTTTGAGCCACCTTTTGTGTGTGCCTTTTCTTGACATTCTAGATGGTAATCCTTTCTACAATAAATGGCTTTTTATTAATGAGAATTTTATAATGGAATGTTCCATGTATTCTCACCACTTGAAACACCTCTAGTAAGTGCTTCCAAAGGGTAATTTAAATTGAAATATAAAACAGATAGTTTACAATGTATATAACTAGGGCTTACCAAATGATATTTAATAAATGTTAAATATTTGTATCACACCATGCCATGTTAATGGAACGTATTAGAGTAAACATCTCTAATTTATTATGCCTTAATGGGTAATTAGGACTTGATTAAAAAGTTTCAACACTACATGGAATATCCACACTAATGGAAGACAAGAATTGGACCAATAAATAAATTGTTGCAACTCTACATGACCTATCCATACTAATGAAAGACAAGAATTGAACCAAATGAATTATTACATGATTAAAATATCATATCGGAATTTACTGGCTCGAGATCACATTGGATTCTGAGAGGAAAATACATCGGGTCTCTGGAACCCCATTCGAATGTAGAGATGCATTTTACAAAGGTTGATAGCCACCTAGACATCAGTTCTTTTCTATTCCTCAGTTGCTCGGTATACTACCATAGGGTCCACTACATAATTTTAGGATAACTCGGATACACTCCTTAGATCCATCATTGATTAGTACAATCCATGGTTAAATCCCATAGAGACTAGTTTTTGCATAGCCCTATTTTACATTGGTTGGTCACCTTAGACTCAATAGGCGCATTATTGTGGAAATCATTGAATTAAGATCGTTGGATTACACTATTATCCCTTAGATAGACTCGGATGTTACTAAGTTATCATACCATGAGATCTACATTACCTTGGTTATTTCCTTGGAACTCCTTCACTAGATATCATTGTCTGGTTGCCTTGTTACATATTGAGAACTTCACTACTTATAACATTAGGAGGTGATGTCAGTGCTGGCTATGCATCCCATAGCCTATTAACATTAAATGGTAATTACATAATTGATGAAATTGTCACATGTTCATACACGAGATAAGGGATAAATTATATATTATAGTATTTTATTCATATTTTATACATTTCTTTACTTTACATATCTGTTCCTTCACACTGCTATATTACATTACACAGGTTGGATGTTATAGACACCCTAGTTGGTGTCCCACTAAGATTTATCTCACACCCTCTCTGGGAACTTTTTGGTACCCCAGGTTGATTACATGGTTATAGGTAATTTCAATGGGAAGCATTCAACTTCTAATAGTTTATTGCATGCTGGTAGGATGAATCATGATTGTAGGTGATCGGGTTGGATCTCAAGATTCTTGGAGTAGCCTTTTTATTTCTTACCTTGTGTAACATGTTATGCCTTCTCTCTTGTATCCATGTTTTCCAATTTTATAGTAATATGAAATTTCATTATCATTATTCTAGTTGAAAAAATTATAATTATTCTTGTTTAACGATTGAATCAGTTTTCTTTCATAGTTTACTTATGTTATTTATATTTCTTCCTCTATTTACTATTATCTTATTTTACTTTCTATGAGCTACACTCTGCTAATGAGAGAATAGTATCCCCACAAACATACCCTAGGGCATCACTTCAAGTCAATAGCCTCTGGCATTTTGGAAGATGTGCTTGTGGCCATATGGCCCACCAGGCTTGGGGTACCTATGAAGTGGCATCCAGGTCTGGGACGTCACAAATTGGTATCAAGGGTGGTTTTTTTCTTTATTTACAATTTTCATTCAACATATTAGAGAATATAAACTCTTGGTAATTGGTTATAAGTCATTATTTTCTATCTCGAACCCATCATCAGGGTAAAATCCCGGTTACCCAAAGTGAAAATATTATTCTCCTTTTGCATATTATAGTTGATATTGTTTCACCATTTGTTGACACACAAGTTGTGTGGTGTTGTTTATTATTACTCTATTTGAGTATATTATTTCATCTTATTCTTGATGATATGAGGGAGAATATCATTGCTACATGTATCATTATAGGCACCTTGGATTCACATGTCATGCACATTTCCATGCCATATAGGTATATTTCACAACATTTCATTTCATTATATTCTTGTGATTGTTGTCTGATGATGTGATAGATTACATGTACTTGTATTATTCTATGTTATGATAGGGAGATTTCATTTCTCAATTCATGAGGTGTATGGGCCATCATGGTTTGGGATGAGTGATTTACCTAGTCAAGACATTATACTATAAAGAAATGGTTGTCATTTCTATTGATGGGTGTATGGGCACTAATTCATAAAAATTATCTAACAATTATAAAGTGATTCTAGAAATATAAATGAATTGGTTTCACATTATTATCCTTCCATATCATGTTTATTAATGGTTAAGGAGTGAACCATGAGATTAACTACAAAATGATATGAATCTTTTACTTGATCATTTACAGATACATGGCCTTCTATGTGGGTAGTAGGGTATTATGCCTTGGGTAGTTTGTTTTCATACATTCATATTACTTTAGGGATGTTATCGTATTCTTTAAAGATTGTTCTGAGGTGTGTTCCTGGAATTTGTAGACCAATGATGCCATGAAATCATTGTGTTCTTTTCCATGAGGGTGGTGAGGAACTTTCTCTATACATGGTGGGTCCTGAGCTGCGAGTCTTACCTCTAAGAGTGCCACCTAAGGCACCACCTATTGGAACTGATTTGAGCACTAATTCTCAAGTCTATGATATTTTGATACATTTGATGCGGTCTATGCCTGGTGATGCATGGGTTTCACCTATGACAGCTGATCTGACCCACGAGTTCTAGCAGCATCATCCTACAACTTATTCTGGGTATGGCAGTTCTAAGGCTTCTGATTCTTAGCTAGAGTCCATTCTATCTATCATGGAGAATATATAAATTCCTCCAGAGCAGAGAGTAAATAATTCTACACACATTCTTCTAGATTCATCCAAGCATTGGTGGGATGTGGTTACCTAGGCCAGTCACCATCAGGGCATGTTATGAGTTGATTTCTAGACTGTATTCTTTGATCAGTTCTTTCTTCAGGCACTGAGGGGTGACAGAGAAAGATATTTCATGCATCTTGAGTGGAGATCTATGTAATTTATGGAATATTCCGAATATTTCTCTGATTTATAGCACATTTCTCCTCTTATAGTCATTGACGAGATTTCATGTCATACATGTTTTGAGAGTGGGCTCTAGTACGCCATGTGAACTCTAGTGAGTGTCATTCCTATTCCAAAATTTTCTTCAATTGTCGATCAAAACCTTATCATTGAGTGTACCTTGAAGGATGACCCAAGTATCTGGTTTAATGGATCACTGTCTCATTAGGACAGTAGTTCTTCCAGTTATAGGAATCATTCTGTTGAGTTTTTCTTCAGAAATTTGAAGTGAGTGTATCCACTTTGATGGTTCTATGGTGTGTCATTAGTGTGGAAGACTTGGGGATAAAAAGCCCTAATTAGATAGAGACACTATAGATTTCCTATCATGCGGTCGTATGGGACATATTCAGTGCTTTTTCAAAACATTTCCACTAGATTTTAGTGGAAAAGTATCAACTTTAGCTCCAACATCAGAAATGAGTTCTTTTGAACTACTTCAGATGTGAAGTTGGAATAGCACTGGAAGATTTGGTCAAGGAGGAGTTCTTATCTGTGGTAGTCTGATTCATAGTTACAAGAAGTACCAGCAGAGCAGTCAAGATTGTGGTAGTCCATCTATTTTCACAGGGTCATGTATCAGGACAATGTCATTCCTTACAGCCAATACACAAGGATTAGACTACAAGACCATCTACAGTATATGGTATTATTCTATTATCCCCCACTAATGTCTCTTATTTGTTTGATATAGGTTCTTCGGACTCTTTTATTTCTATATCTGACATGGAATGTTTGGTACTAGTGATATAGTATCACTATCGTGATATGACCCTCGATAAACTATTGGTAATATAGATGGAGGGCATATGCTTGTGTAGGTATTGTCCCCTTGAGGTTGACCGTTACACTTTCTTGTGGAATCTATTTTGTTCACGAGATGAAGGTATTAAATTTCATTCTATGGATGTACTAGTTAGTCCACTATCATGGATTTGTAGACTGATATCACCATAAGTTTTCGTTTATATCACCAGAAGGTAGTAGTTCTCCTTTCAAAGGTGAGTGGAATGCCCAGGTGAGAAAAGAATGACGAAAGCAACATGGGAAAGGAGGAGTGACCACCAAGATTGAAAATGTATTTATGGAGGATTTGGTATTTCTTCAAACTAATTTCCCTCTAGTATTTGATCATTTCAGGGATGTCATCCCTCATGACTTTTTTGGATTACATCCTAAGGGATAGGTAGAATTTCCATTTGATCATGTTCTGGTATAATATTTTTTTTCCATTCCTCCATACATGATAGAACCTACTAATATTTAAGAGGTAAATTAGTATATATAAGACCTAGATGAAAAAAGGAATTATATGTCCTAGTACATCCTCTTGAGTTTCACCAGTGCTTTTCTCTAAGAATGAAGATGGAAACATACGTTTATGTGTGGATTACAGAATTTTGAACTAGCATATGGTCATGTAACAGTATCCACTTCTACAAATAGATGATCTCCATCATTATCTTGGAGTAGTATAGGTGTTCTCTATAATTTACATGACATCCGGATAACATCAGGTTTGAGTCAGACCATCATACATACCTTGTACATATTTTTGTAGCCAGTATGGTTTGTATGAGTTTCTTTTTATTCTGTTTTCTCTTACGAACACTCCTTTGGAATTCTAGGATTAGATCAATAGATTGTTCCTCCCCAATCTGGACTCTGTTTCATTGTATTTGTAGATGATATCTTGGTGTATTCTCTCACATGTAATAACCATTACAAACATCTTGTGAGTGTTCTGAGTACACAGAGATAAAATCATCTTTATTCCCAGCATTTTAAATGTGAATTTTGTATTTCAAATTTCCACTTGTTTGGTCAAATTATCACATAATCAAGAATATATATTGACCCAAAAAAATTTAGTTCTATAGTTTCGCAGGAGTATCCTAAATATATGTTTGATATTCAGAGTTTATTCAGGCTAGCTGGATATTACATGCATTTTATATAGGACTTATCACATCTCTCTTCACCTATTACTGAACAAAAAAAGAACTGTGTTACGTTCATATGGTCAGAAGCATGTAATAAATCCTTTCAAGAGCTAAAAGGGAGGTTTATCTCGGAACCTATTCTGTTTCTTACAGAACATGGTATTGGTTTTATCATCTTCTTCAATAAATCAAGCGGTGTCCTGTGAGCAATGTTAATGCATGATTAAAAATTCATTGTATACAAATCTCAGTTGTTGAGGCCTCACGAGATAAATTACCCAATGCCCAACCTTGATCTAGAAATAGTTGTCCATTCTTAATGTTGCTGGAGACATTATCTATTGGGTGAGCACTTTGTGGTTTATATAGATCAAAAAATACTTAGTTATATCTTTTATTAGTGTGACATAATCCTGAGATACTAGAGATTGGTTAAATATCTATAATCCTATGATTTTGATCTTGCATATTCTCCGTGAAAGGGAAATGTGGTCACTGATGCACTATGTTGGAATAATCAAACATAGGTCGTATCAGATGCTAGTGATGGATGATGTTTAATGGCCCAATTTTCTGATCTTCATCAAGAGTTTCATGATAGTAACGAGCAGTCATACCTCTCTCATTTAATAGTTTCCTCTTCCCTCCTTGAGAAGGTGATGAGTATGCAGTTTTCAAATCCGGGAGGTTTGGTTCTCTATGGGGGTATATTAGGAGATATCCCACCTCTATATGATTTTTTACACAAAGACGATGTTCTGTGTCTACATGGATGTATTTGGGTTCCTGCATATATGAGAGTGGAGTTGATGATAGAGTCCGACACTTCTCAGTGGGTAGTTCATCTAGGAATCTCAATGATGTTTCGAGATATGAAACACCAGTATTGGTGTCCTGGAATGAAAATTTATATTTTAGGCTTCATCACTAGGAGTTACATCTATCTGTAGTTGATGTCAAAGCACTAGTGAATTCCATGCTTGTTATTGCAGATTCCAGTCCCATAATGAAAATGTGATGATGATTATAAGGATTTCGTATTTGGAATACCTAGGTCACTAAGGGGTTGCGACGTTATCTGGGTAGTAATTGGGCGACTAAAAAAATAATCTCACTTTGTTCCTATCCGGGATATTTTCTCAGTAGATGAGTTGGGATGATTGTATGTATACGATATCTTATGATTGCACAATGTTCCATGTACTATCATTTTAGATATGGATGCTTATTTCACTTCACAGATCTAGAATTGTTTGCATAAATCTATTGGGACTCGGGTTCTTTTAAGCACATATTTTCACCATTACACCAATAGATAGTTGAGATGAACAATACAGGTTCTATTGGATATGCTCCAAGCATATGTCCTTGATTTTGATGGTTCTTGGGGGAAGCATATCCCTCTTAGCGAGTTATCTAATAATAATATTTTTTAAGTGACTATTAAGCTAGATCCTTTTAAGGCATTATATGATAGGCCATGATGTTCACCCTTGTACTGACAAGAAGTAGGTAAGACTGCCCTCCTAGGTCCTCATGTTGTTTGGAAGACATTTGAACTTGTTCCTCTATTTGGGAAGTGTATGAATACAATTTAGTCCAGACATAAATCTTCTTCCAATCACTGTTGACAACCTCTTGATTTTGAGGTTGGAGACCATTTTTTCCTTAGTGAATCGTCGAGGATAGGGAAATGATGGTTATGGAATTTGGGAAATATGTCGCCTCATTATGTTGGGCCATTCTAGATTCAGGAGAGAGTTGGGCCAGTTGAATAAAGGGTGATACTACCTTATATTTGTCGTGCTATGCACGATGTCATTCATGTCTCACAACTTTGCCAATATCATGTCGACCTATATCATATATTTGATCTTAATGATGTTGAGTTAGATGTCGATGTAAACTTTGAGTATTGTTTGGTACACATCATTCACAAATTCAAGAAGGCTCTCTAAGGCATGTATGTCACTCTCATACGGGTGCTATAGTAACATGGATGAGTACTTGATGAGACTTGGGGGATGGAAGACAATGTATGTGCCAAGTCTCTAGAGTTATTCTCAGATAGTGTTTATTTACCCTTGGAAGGAGAACTCAGGGGGGGAGTTCTATTAAGGGGGATGACTGTAAGAACCCAGTTTTTCACTCATGAATGGAACCATTATTTTTCAGTCTAAATCCATAAAATGGACCAAATATTTATGCCTAATGTGTTTGTAATGGTCATGAGGGTATCCGGGGATTTTTGGATCCCAGAACCCATAATTATTGGTAACATTGTCTTGGAGGACGGTTTATAGTAGACCTTGTGGTTTGTGTTTTTTCAGAGAGATCTACCTCGTATGGTTAGCACACGGTTGTGTTGACTAACCATGTGAAGGACCCTTTTCCCAGGTACCCGTGCATGGATTTCACATGGTTTTATCAAACCGTGCAGCCAAACAGTTTAGCTAGATCCATCTCCCATGATTTGCACACACTTTGACAAATTATGCAGACAAACCGTGCACAAGCTAATTTTCTGGGTAAATTTCGTGTTTTTACCTTAATTATTTATTAATCCAGTCCTTTATCCCTAATATGTAAACCAAGGATATTTTCCTCCTTTTCCAACCTTTTGGATTTTTTTAATGGAAAATCTATGGATCATGAGATCTCCATTTTCTAGAATCTTATCGAGTTTTTATCATGTTGGATGTGAAATGTTTGGTAAATGAGTCCTCTTTACCCATTCTTCTTCACGTTCAATCTTGACTTTGTTATCATCATGTGAGTTTTTCCCCACATTTTGATTGAGCTACTCCAATCCGAGGAAAATCATGGGTCGATGCCGGAGGAGGAGGATCTTACAACCCCAAGGTGGGTGGTCAATAACATATCACTATTGTTCATTGTTTTTCGAATTTTCATGTGGGGACCACCAATTTCATCGGATTCCATTTCATAAATTTTCAGTACATGATAATACTTGATATAATCGTATGGATATACTCTTTATAAATTAGTGATTAGTTGATTACAGTTACACCTGCAACTCAATACACCCCATGTTGAAGGTTATGCCATATTTGGGTTTTTGGTCTATCGTCACATTTGAGAAACCTTTCGGGTGTTCCATTTCATGACCCCACTAAAGGGGATCCTTTCATCATCAATAACTTGTTATTAATGATAATTCAATAATCAAATGCTCCATGAATTTTCACTAGTTGACCCTCTTAAGGTTAGTTCTTCAAAATTATTCTTAAATGGGAAAAGTGAAATGGAATGTATAATAAGTATATTAAATGGCCATGAAAATTAGATTGAATAAAGTATACATATCTATAGCACCCCGTTCCATGGTAATGGAAGGTAGTGGAGTGAACCTCACTAATTTAATATGCTTATTGGTTAATCTTGACATGTATAAATGGTTTAAATGAAACATGGACTATCCACACTAATGGAAGACAAGCCATCGACCAATAAATAAATGGTTGCAACTCTACATGACTTATCCAAACTAATGGTGTGAATGACATAAACCAAATGAATTATTACATGATTATAATATCTAATAGGTATAGACTGAATCGATCTCACCATTGATTATTTGGGTAGAATATCGTCATTCTCGGGAACCCCATTCTGATTCAATGATGTGGTTTTCATAGATTGATGGCCACCTAGACTCAGGTTCATTTCTATTACTCATAATCCCATTATACTACCGTAGGTTCCTTCACATTATTATTGGATTACTCAGATACACTCCTTGTGTCCATCATTGACTAGTAGGTATCATTGTGAATGCATATAGGGCCTAGTATTTTCTTATTCTATTTTCCTTGGTTGACAACAATGGACTCGGTAGATGAATTATTGTGGAATCCAATGGATTACACTCGTTTGATTACACTATTACCCCATTTCAAGACCTATAGGCTACTGATTTATCATTCCATGAGATCTGCATTACCTTGGTTATTACCATGGAATTCCATCACTAGATATCATTGTTAGGATTCCTGGTTTGGTATTGGAACCTTCACTACTTATACTATCATGAGGTGATGTCAGTGTTGGTTGTGCCTCAAATGACCAATTAACATTAAATGGTAATTAATTAATTAATTATTTGGTTACATGTTCAGACACCAGCAAAGGGATGACGTAGTTACTAGGGTATTTAGTCAGATTTTACTTCTTGACTTACTTCACATATTCATGTCTAAACACCGCTATATTCCCTTACATGGGCCAGATTTTATAGATATCATTGGTGGTGTCCCACACTGATTTATCTCACACCCTCTCTCGGCATTGTTTGGTAGTTATAATAGATTACATTGTTGTAGGTAATGAAAAAGGGAAAAATAGAGCTTCCAACACATGATTGTGGACTGATAGGATAGATATCGATATCAGATGACCGATTTGGATCTCAGGATGCATGGAGTATCCTTAATTTTTCTTTTTACCTTACTGAACATGTTATTATTATTTTTGGTATCTATGTTTTCCTGTTTTTTGGTGACATAAAATTACATCATCATTGTTACCCTTGATATAGTTATTATTATTCTCATTTATCTAATGAATCAATTTTCTTTCATTGTTTAATTATGTTATTTATATTGCATCATTTTTTTATTATTCATTTATATTCCTTCCCTTGTGCTACACTAATCTAATGAGGGATTAATAATCCCAAATACACAATGTAGGCCATCACCGCAAGTCAATAGCCTCTGGTGTTCGAGATTATGGACATGGGACCATGTGTCCCATTGTGCTCAAGGATATTTTTTGTGGCATATAGGTCCAATAAATCACACTTACATTGATATTTACCCCTAGTGAAATCAATTTCTATATCAGACTCCACATCAAGTTTAACGTTAAATTCTAGGGAATGATTTGATGATTTGAATTCTTCTATTTCTAGAGAGTCTCAAGCATACATCACGGTCTATAACAATATATTATGGGAACATTCAAGATAAATTAACGTTATAATATCTTGGTCTTCAGACTAAAATTAAACATTAATGTTATTGAGATCTAAATGAAACATATTAAATTTATTGAGGTGAGTTCTATCTAAGGTAACAAGGAGCATTTTAATTTTTAATATCCTATGTTTGTTATACTGGTGGATATAATGTGAAGTATTCTTATGTAGTTTTTCAATTTTTTAGTCATATACTAGAATTAGTGGCTTCATAATCAAATTTTCTATGAGATTTATCACCTAGGGATAGAAGGGTCAAGGTTGGGCCATTTTTGAAGTGTCAATAAACTATTGTGATAAGTGATTATATTGTGTAAAAATTAGAAAAGGAACATATAGGATTTATAGGACCATGTATATCATCAATAAGTCCATGATGTATAATAAGGGCTCTCGTTTTGATTTTCTAATGGTTTATGTCATGTTCAACTTCAAATATTCTATTTCATATTAAGATTATTCCATTTTAATAATATGGTTTCTTGATAGCAGTAATGATAATGATTTATTACACCTCATTAATCTAGAATTTGAGCTTATCTGGGCCCTAACTATCAAAACCATCATTGAACAAATCCCAAATTTTTTCACCTTCTAAACCAGGTAAAACGATTGATGTCTTATTACGGTCAAAATCATCATTATGCCAAGGATCATTCTAGATACATTACATATCTACATTTCAAATCCATTAATAACTGAGATTAACTACAAAACAAGAATCACATTTACTAGACATAAGAATGGTCATTGTCCACGTTGAAAATAACTA
Organism: Viscum album; assembly: GCA_963277665.1. Taxonomy (NCBI): domain Eukaryota; kingdom Viridiplantae; phylum Streptophyta; class Magnoliopsida; order Santalales; family Viscaceae; genus Viscum; species Viscum album. Next base: position 570,632,912 of record OY728161.1, on the reverse strand, counting down.
ATGTGATGAGCTCCCTTAAAAGCATATAACCAATGTTAGTGATAAAAAATTTGATAAACTACATCGCTATTCATTCTGAAATAAATCACTGATAATGGTTTCATTTACTATTTATTTATATTATGGATAATAAAAGTTCCCTTTTATAAGTGCTGATAAAGGGGACCATTATCATCCCTTTTGATTGTGCAAAAAAGGGAGATTTATTATTGATTTTGTTTGCTTTGATAAAGGCAATGGTAGGAGTTGAAAAACTCAAAGCCCTACCACATCCCCTTATAAAAACTATATTAATAACATAATCCCATTGAAATACAAATATTACAAAAAATAATATTGAATAAAAAATTTACGTTACACTATCATTTTATTTCAAAATTTATATAAAAAATAATAATATTTATGTGATATTTACAATTAATCAAAAAATTATAAACCAATATATAAAATCCAATATCTTATAAGAAGATTTTCCAGATGATCAGCCTCTATAGAAAATATTATCTTGGTGATAAATCCAAAGTCTATATTTGTAAAAATACATCAATAAATAAACATAAAATAGTTTTAATGTCAAATATTCCACATATGATAAATTATACTATTGGAGACTAAATATATTAACAATATTATGAGTTATATTGTTAATTATATTTTTAATTATTATATTTATTATTTTATAATAATTATTATTTATTAATTATAATATTAATTATTAAATTAGTTCTGAATTATTCATTACATATTTATTTAATAGTCCATATAAATTAAATTTCTAATTAATGAAAATATTAATGATATTATCATTTATTAATTATATAAATTACTAAAATAAATGTTAATAATTATATCATTAAAATAAAATATAAATTTTATAATGAAAATATCAACTTGGAATCATAATTGGAACATCATGGGTTGGATTTGTAATACCCTGATATTTTTGTAAATATTTTTTTTCCAATTAATTTAATGTTTTTTATATTTTTCATTTCACGCAATAGTAAATTAATTGAAGTAAGTTTGGATCATATTATGTGATACCCCAATTTAATAATGCACTACAAAAAATGTAAATATTACCTTTCTCATGAAATAAAATAGAATTTAGCTTATGTTACATGAATGAATGAAATTCCATTATGGATTTCATAACATGAAGGACACATTTTTACTGAACAGTAATATATTATTAATAACATTATTATTTATCATAATAATATATATCGTATTCATTATATTGGTTTTTTTACTAGGATAAAAAATATAATGACAGTAATGTTTTTAATTCAATGGTTACAAATTAATTAGAAATGATGTTTGGAACCAATTGAATGTAAAGAGATTGTTTTTATGAAAACTATTTTATGTTCACAATGTAATTTGTTTTAGATAAATTAAATTAATCACTATTTTTGAATGGTATTAATGAATTAAATATTATATATATTCTATCAAATATTTTCATTACAATTATCAGTTATATTTCATAGGAATAAGATTTGAACAAAAACAATATTACACATAAAAACTTATTTTTTATAAAATCAGTTTTACAGCCTTTTAATTGAGAAACTTTTTAAATATAAATTTTTTAAGTACTATAAATATAATATCTCAAAATAAGCTTAATTTTTTATGATAAACATAAAATTTAGTTTGGGGTGAAAATTTGGTAATTTTCTTTGATGTTTCATTTTTTGATGAATAGTGAAAATGATAAATTTTAATTCAAAAATACACATTCATATATTATATAAATCATGATAAATTAAATTTATAATTTATTATAAATTATAATTTTTTCAATTATACATCAATTAATCAAATTTAGGCCATTGGGAAAAATTTAAATTTAAATTTTGATATAAAAACATAGAAAACCTTTAATCTTGTTAACATTAAAAACCCTACATTGTCATCCAAACTACATGATTAATTTTAAACTATTTTATATCACATATGTTAATATAGGTTAGAAAAAAAGATTCCATATTTGTAATAATAATAATTTATGGTCACTTAAATGGTCAAATAATTTTTTACCAACAATATTAGTGAATTTAATTGAAATTATATACAATGATTGGTAGGAAAATTAGATTAATAATGAACTAAAATTTAATCTAAAGAGCCAAAATGGCATATATAATATTCCAAGAGCCATTTTATGTTCATATATATACCATATAATCCATTTTATCTATCTTATACCACAATTAGACCCTCTTGACATGGAAAAACATGGGTGGAATTCCCATTTCAAAAAAATTCAAGAATGCCACTCCTCCTCCACTATAAAATTGGACTCACCATCTCTCTTATTCACAACTCTCAAGAAATTTTTCTCACCAAGATATTACTAAAATAATCTTCCAAAATTACTTCATTCATCATTGAATCCACTATTTTTTGCTGATATAAAAAAAATAATTCCATTAGTCCAAACTCAATGGAGATACCCAAAGGAGAGGTAACATCCTTCCTCAAGCTTTGTTCCTTTATTTTCATTCCCTACAACTGAAGAAATTATTTCCCCATGATTTAGCTGTAATATAAGTATCCTAAGTATATTTAATTATGATATATTAATCATTTAACCTACACATACACTCACATCCATCAAATGGGTAATTAACATACCGTTCATGTTTGACAAATTACCACCTCATGAAATGATTATTATTATTTATTCATTTAACACATTTTATAGAAGAAATTAAGATGAAATATATATTTATATATTATATATTTTATATTTATAATGTCTTTATGATTATTTAATTTTTATATTACACATATATTTTCCACTCTATTTATGTATATATGATAACATCGTTTGTGGATGTGTGGACTACCGTTTCTGGAAAGCGATATGATATGTTCACACATTTCATGGAAAGTATTAAAGATGGATTTAAATACAAATATTTGACAAATATTAACTCTATTTGATACTAATTAATTATAAAATATATGGAAACATAATATATCACTTTCTTTATAACTCTTTTTCACACACTAAAAAGGTGATAAAGTCATTCGTGGACGTGTTGACCACTGCCTCACCGACATGATGAGAATCCTTTTACATTGAAATAATTGTATATATAAGAATATATGATAATATAAAATGTTTTTTATAATGTAATTAACATTATATAAATATATATATTTATATACCTTCGTTGTATATGGATCATTGAATCATTAGAATGTTAATCATGCATATGTGCGGCCTACCATCTCCATGATTGTAACGTTATTTCATTTTTTATATACATCATTCATGATTTCTTTTAGTAGTATAAATTAAATATAAATTTGACAATTATTTAATGATTATTATTAGAGGTGTTTCTATAAAAATACAACTTTTACCATATTATACCTACCAATGTAATTTTTAACACATGAACAACATTTGGTCAAAACATCTTATGTAAAATTAACTGTTTATGTAGTTATATACAAAATTAGAATTAGTGAATTAAAAATAAAAAAAAATTTAATGAAATTAAATAATTAAGAAAATTAATGTATTTAATAAGTGAAAGACACATGTCACAAGTAAGACACAAGGTAAACAAATTTCATACCACTTTTTATTACCCTAAGATGCATTCCATATTCAACACATGATTCTTTTGTTTGGGATATATACTTTCTTTTTACATGTTATATATTTAATATACATTACATAATGACTATAAAATCATTAAATGATGTTATTATTTCATGGGGATCGTGATTCTAATGTAACTCGAGTGGAAATGGTTTTTTCATCTATCTTTTAATATATGTGAGATACAAGAATTATTCACTATTTTCTTTTGAGTGGTGTATGTAATAAACATCATTTTATTATTATTAAATTTATGTGTATTTAAATATACATTTTATGATATTTATTTCATGGTTTTTATGGTTTATAGTTTACCAAATCTATAAATTTCTTTTTTTCTTAAGTTTCATTCTTTAAGATAGATGCCTTGTTAGTCACAAGTATTTGTATCTGGTGTGTATATAATACAATTTGAAATGTATATCCTGAATATACTTGTAAAATTATATATTAATATTCTTATAATGTTTTTCTATCATGTATTTTATGACTTAATGTCACCACGTGGTATGTTTTCATGGAAACAATCCCATTATTTATGGAGATTAATTATTGTTATTCATTAATTGATAAAATACTATGATATATATAATAATAAAACCCCTAAATTTTATTATCATATGGTTACCAATGATATCATCATTTATTAGAAAAATTTTCACACTATTTGGTAATTAATATAATTAAGAAAATGTTTTTATAAAAATATAGTGTTCGTTATAATTTCATTGGGAACACTATGTTATTTCAAAATAGTGTTTTCTTAAAATGTTTCAAAAAAATTTACTCTATAATATTAAGTGGAAATTTTTACACATGTTTCAAAATTTTAAAAAATTGGTTTTAAAAGTAATCATCTTTTCCTTTTCTAGTCATGTAACATTTAAAATCATTTAATGTGAAAAAGGAATGTTTGGAATGTACAAACATACCCTCCCTCATGACCTACATTTTAGTGAAGAATCATTTGTATGTATTTATGTTTATTTTTTGATGTACTTTTTTCCAAATATTTGAGGAAATTATTGATTTTAAAGTTGTTTCTATTGAAAAATGTTTTCAATAATGATTTATATTTAATATTTATTTTAAATAAATTTTAAATACCCCTTAATATGTTTTCAATTGGTTATTTTTAAAATAAAGGATTTCATGGATTTATGTTTTTTATTTTATTTTTTCCAAACAAAATCCTATAAAGGGTTTTCAAAATGATTTCAATCCTACTATTTATGTTTTCAGTTATTTTCAATCATTACTATTTTTAATAAAATTTATGTTTCTAAAAAATAAATATTCATTATATAAAAAATATTTTCTTTAGGAAATGTATTAAATTAAGCCCTCTTTATGAGAAATGGATTTTTGAAATGGATTTATGAATATTATTTTCATATAAAGAATATTTTCTAAATATTAGTTTCATTTAATATTTATAAATAATTCTCTATATAAGAATAAATAATATTTTATAGTTTATGTACAACATTAATATTCAAGAATGGTTTATGCCTTGTCAAAATGATGTTTATGATACATGATTCCATTTAATAGATTATATTATACTAAATCCTTCTTAATTTATTTTTTATGCTCATATAAAATGATTAATAAACCTATTATATTAACATTGGTTGTGATTTAATGAAATATTAATTATACCCATATCATTTCATGGGTCATGATATGATGAATGTTTTGTTATCTTGTAGAAAATTCATGTATTATTTTATTATGTGACTGGTGGGACTTATATCTCCCTCCAATGCATTGGGTACCAATTATAGTTTCAAGAGCTAAAGTGGGTGCATGTGAGTGCATCACAAGACCGACAAAGAGGGCATATTATGACCAAAGAAAGAGGTAATCTTAATCACGGAACAATATTATACACGGGGGAACATACCAAGGCCAAAAAAAGAGGGTATAAATGAGGGCATCCCTAGCCCAAAACACGATGGTACATTGGAGGTAATCCAATTCCTAAAACAAATGGGTAAATGATAGTAAATCTCAATCCCAAAACAAATGTAAAGACCCAGAATTTCCATGTAATTTTTTTTAAAATAAATAGAAATGTTACACCTCTGTGAAAATTGATAGTGCATGATTCTGAGGCCCGGAGTGCTCGGAATGAATTTTTTGTTCTTTTCGTTGGGTATGTTCAGTAAATGAATGAGCAGGTTTTTATAACTTTTGAACCGGTGATCGGAAATGAAATTTGAGCGCACTGTTGAACTCATAGTGCTAGTATTCGCTTGAAGAAACTTTAACCTCTATGGTAGTTGGTCGAGGGTGAAAGTTAGGTTTTGGGATTTTTGTAAGGGAATAAAATAAAAATAAAATTGTGTAACAATTTATTTATCTTTGAAACACCCATGTGGATGTTGGGAGGTGGGGACCAAAAGAACTAAAGCAATTTTTTAAAGTTAAGAGGTGGTGTCCCCTGGAACTAAAACACAATTTTAGTGAGGACCACCAGATCCTAAACCCCCAATTTTTAATTTTAGAGGCAGGGAACACCCAACCCCTTTTAATGGGGAGAATCCTCCCAACTCCCCAATATTACACCTCTCCCATTAAATTGAGAAATAAAATCGGGCCAATTAATTGAGAAAATTAATTTTTCCAACATGGTACACTAATTAAGGAAAATTAGTTGTGACAACATAATTAATCCATTAAGTTAATCATATTGGCACTTGTTTCATTTTTTGGGGGTTTTTTGAGAGGAGAACACTGGGAGGATTACACTTCTCCAATGAAGAACATGTTCTTCCATAGAGAACACACCTCCAACGAAGAATGATGAATTCAACTTCTACATCGGGACACCCTCCAATGAGGAACGTCTTCAAGTAAGGCAAACTAGAGCCCAAGCCTCGGATTCGATGTGTATGGAAGACGAGACAAATGTTGACAACTTCAACTTCCTTCTCATGCCAACGTCAACAAACAATCCAACGTAGAGGTTTTCTAAATTATGATTATCACTTTCAATGTTCTCCCCTTACAATTCTTTTGCATTATTTGGGAATAGAGATTGAAGAGGAATTTATAGAGGGTGTTTGTTTATTTTTTTCATTTCCAATTCTTGGTCCTCTTGTTCTTGTTGAGCCACTTGTTACTGCTCTAATGCGAAGAGTGTGGGCCAAACAAACATTTTCCTTCATGTACGTAATTTCTGCAATGAATAGTGGTGTTCTTCCTGATGGAGGAGGATGGAGACCAACCACGAAAGGGAATGAGAACGGCGCCTGGCACCACTGTCAGCTGCGACAAAGGCGACAACGCACTGGCGCCGCTCTGCGTCCATCACGGCTGCAGCTTCCCCACACCGCCCCAGCCAAACCACTATCTAGGCCTCTCTGTGCCTCCCTGGCCAAACAGCCGCCGCACCCCCCCCCCCCCATGACGCCCTGGCCGAACCTCCATCGTGGCCTCGATGCGCTGCTACTGTTGCCTCGCCCTGCCGTCTCGGCCGACCAGCCACTGCCACGTGGTGGGGTCGCCCCAGCTGAAGCGACACCCCCGCCTCATCATACCACCCAGGCCGAACGACCACTGCAGCCTCGTCACCTGCTCTCTTCTGAGCTGAGCCATCTCCCGAGCCACTTCAGTCATTCGTGTCATCTACATCGTCATGGCTGGGCCACCGCAGGAGCCGCCACAGAGGAGTCAAGCCATCACTGCCATGCCGAGCCGAGCCGATGCCACTATCTGAGCCGATGCCACCATTCGTGCTGAGCCGCCGCCATTGTACGAGCCTATACCGATGTCCTAGACGCGACGTCCCCCGAGTCGCCACCATCGGGCCGAATCGTCTTCAAGGCCACCATCTGAGCCGCCACCATCGTTCGGGTCGAGCCGTCGCCGCCCTTCTGGATGAACTTCCCTGGCCGAGCCGCCTCGCGGCCTCACACCCTCCATGGCCTTGTGGCCACCCACGGCCCTCTGCGGCCCCTAGTGGGATGTCGAGACAGACCTGTAGGGTAAGGTTGGGTCAAACTAAACCGGGTTGGCCCACACCAGGTCAGGCTAGGTCGGTGCAACCATGTCCGACTAGACCACAGCCCACGCCCACCCATTTACGCTCTTTTGTCCATAACATAGGCACCAGATGTCCATTTGAAGAACCGTCAGCATCTCTGGAAATCTTAGAGCAAGAAGACCCTTTGAGTATACCCCACTGATGTTTTTGGTAATGTTGAGGTATGGTAGGGTTTCATCGAGCGCGAATCAAACTAAGCATCGGAGACAAAAAGACAAATAACTCACAGACCAGGCATCTGATTGATGCATCGTCTGTTGTATTGAGACCCCTATGACATGGTGGACCGTTATGATACTTCATGGTGGGACATCATGGCAATTAGAGAAACAACCAGTGGCTAGGGGAGAAGACTCACCTAGAGAGAAGCAAGCCTAGTGTGAAGACCCATTAGCTGGCTATGATGAGAAGAGTGCTCCTATCTATATTGTGCAGGTCATCTCCTAGCTATCTTATGTGGTTCAACTCCTAGCGATCCTGTGTGGGTCATCTCTTAAGGATTCTATGTGAGTCATCTCCAGGGGTCCAGGGTGGGTCAACTCTAAAAGATCTTGTGTGGTTTAACTTATACCGATCCTGTGTGGGTCAACACCAAGTGATACTATGTGGGTCAGCTCGAGTGATCCTGTGTGGGTCATCTCCTAGTGATCATGTGTGGGTCAGCTCCTAGAGATCATGTGTCGGTTAGCTCTCATGATCCTATGTGTATCAGCTCCTATCGATCCTCTTTGTGGCATCTCCTAGAGATCATGTGTGGGTCAGGTCCCAACGATCGTGTGAGGGTCAGCTCCAGTGATCTTGTATGGTTCAGCTTCCAACTATTCTGTGAAGGTTATCTGCCGAGCCTCTTAACAGAGTAAAATGATTTAGTAGTTACATCTATTCAACTATAATATTGTTCCTAAAGATATACCTACTATGATCTGAGTCAATAAGTCTATGTTTCCTTATGATTGAGATATATTACATTATAACTTAGTTATATGTATGTGCATATACCTAAGTAGGGTTATATGTTGATTTCATACTTTTTGGTTTATCCTTATTATATTTTGAGAGACCATTAGGGTCTCGGTGTCCCTACTAAGTATAGTTATACTCACCCCAGCACTGGCTATTCCCACACCTTGTTGTGTTGGATGCAGATGACGGACAACACTGACTGAGGATGAGGGTACTAGGACTAGATGGTAATCGGAGGTGGACAACACGTTGTGTCGGTTCACAGAAGATATGGGTAGACATGGAGTGTGGAGGAGGTGATCTATACCTAAAATTCATGTATGAAATTGAGTTGGTTGATCCAGGAGCGGCATTTCACCAATTAGACATCTTGTAACTATCAATTTTCTTTGTACTTTACCAGTTGGGCTTGTATTCTGTCCCCTTTTATATACTTTCCTCACTTTGTTTACTTTTAAGTTCACTTGAGTTCGTATCTTGATGTGTTCTGGGTTGTTTGATTATAGGTTATAAAGGGAATGCCATCACAATTATAGGGAATTATGCCTTTGGTGCTTGTTGTTAGCCCCTAGCCTATGGAAGGAGGGATTGGGGTAGTCAAGTCACGGGCCCTGGGGGACGGGACGTGACAAACTGGTATCAGAGGAGTTGGTTCTACTGTATAAAATTGGACTCATATATTTTTAATGGAAATAGTTTTATGTGTAGTGATTGTGGATATCAATTTAGGGAATCCAGTGTTGGTGCGGCGTCTAACGTATCCACACACCAGGACACTGACATCTGATTTATAACTATGTGAACAAAAACAGTGATAGTGTGTGTGTTTTGAAATGTTTTCCTCTATCTTCCTGAGTCATCTCACTAGGTATAATTAAATTACCATGGGGACCTATTCTTTATCAGGATGTCATTGCGTAGACAGCCATCTAGGATTCCCGAGAGAGTACATGACGACTGCCCACTGAGCGACGAGGCTACGATGAATGGCCCTCATATTATGTCGGCACCTTCTGGTGGTGTACCTACAGCACCACCACCCGTTTGGCAGAAAATACCACCGTCCTCACTGGCATACGGGGAATGCCGACTGATCACGTTGCACAAGTTCTAGTAGGAGAGGATTCTGATGTTTCAAGGTGAGAGATTTTCCCTCACAGTTGTGGGATTGCTGGAGGCGGTTGCTAGATTTTTATGCCTAGTTGAGACACCATTAGAGCAGATGGTGATCTTGGCTGCTAGTATTTTTCAGTGAGTGACCATGAGGATGGTCTACATAGTGACGAGGCTTCGGTATGTGGACCATTACCCGAGATATTACCTTCAGGTAGCGTGTCAGCTATATCACTACTCGTTGGTCAACAGTTACAACCAGTGTTACTTGTAGAGGACACATATAGGCTTAGTGCCTTACGCAAGTTTCAGAAATAGATACCCCTCAGGTTATGAGGCAAGCCTGACTCACAGGCGGCTGAGGACTATCTTGAGGAGGTGGTTGAGAGTTCTCTAGAGCTTCTACAGCTAAGGTAGGATGACATGTTAGTATCTGAGTTTTCATCGAGGTGTACCGACCTTTCCTAGTATTCAATTAATACGATATGATATGCGCTTCAGGGCTCGGACTTCCAAGCGAGGTGTGTATAAGGACATTTGAACTAGCACTATTACTCTATCAATTTTTACTTATGTTAGGGGATATATAGAACCATTGTGGTTGAATGATATTTGGATAAGCATATACAACCATTGAATGTTAGCAGTGGGATAGCAGGAAACTAGCGTCAGTCTCAGAGACTTGGGCGTGTAAGATGTTTTGGTAAGAGGATGTGGTAGGGGCAGTTGAATCTATATGGAAGAAGATGTGGAAGTAGATCTAGGAGAGCAGCATGAGGTGGTGTACATTTTGACATGTCACAACCACCCCCTTTTTGTAGACCCCACCAGGCTCAGGGAGCTGGAGGACAGGGATAAATAGTAGCTGCATGTGGTCAAGGAGTGTGACCAAAGGGCTCTAGTAATGATTCAATGTACAGTCTGTGTCTACTACAAGTTGTCGTATCAATAGAAATAGGTACCAATACTTCGTTTATTCCAAGAATCTTGTCCATGACCTAGATATTCCATGTACACCATTTACTTGACCCTCACGTCTTGATATACCTTTGGTTGGATACTCGATAATCACAATTACGCTGACGATATGATATGACCCTTGAGGTGAGAGTTTTGGTTGAAACTTGTTGGTGGAAGTTTCAAGGCCTTATGATGTTAGATTGGGTATGGACAGGACATCCATAGTTCATTTTCATATTGACTATTTTAGGAAAAATGGTTGTGGTTTACCTACCACATTGGAATGGGGGTTTCCTTGGTTGGCGAAAAAGGAATCCCATGCAGCACAGGTTAAACTCAAGCATAGGAGTTTTGAGTTGCCATTTCCATACAAGAGTGGTAGAGCATAGTAAATCTTTTCAAAAGATGTTTCCAAGAATATCTACCTAAAGGGAGAGGGACGTCTGCTTTGGCTAGGTACTACCGGAGATTTGTACCCGACTTCTCTAGGGTAGTGACCCTGTTATCTGCATTTATGAAGATGGGGAAACCCTTTGTTTGGTCGAAGAGATGCCAACATATTTATTAGGGCTGAGGTAGAGGCTAACTAGTGCACCCATCATGAAGCTACCAGAGAAGGGAATTGGGTACGTAGTCTACTACGACGCATTAGGGGCCTGGATTAGATGTGTCTAGATGTAGGAGAAAGAAGTGATTGCATATGGTTCTCGACAGTTAAGACAACATTAGTATAACTACGCTACCCATGACCTAGAGTTAGTAGCAGTGGTCATCACCTTGATGATGTGGTGGAACTATCTGATTATTGAATGTTTTACCATCTACTCTGATAACAAGAGTCTCATGTATATCTTCTTTCATAAGGAATTTAACCTAATACAGCGATGTTGTCTTGAGTTCCTCCAGGACTATAACTTCGAGATAGTCTACACTCCTATGAATGGGAATGCTATAGCAGATGCACTCAGTAGGAGGTATGGTATACAACTGCTAGGTGAGGCGACAGAGGAGTTGGCCGCTTTGTAGATATAATTCATGGAACGTGATGTAGAAGCTTTCAATCAGTCTCTTACAGTCACTCTCCCACTTCATCAGTGGGTCAGGGAGGCATATCCTGGGGACGTTTACTGTGAGACTCGACGTGCTCAGATATCCACAAGGCATGCACCTAATGGTTTTTCTGAAGGTGGGGAGCACGTTATTCATTTAGAGGACGTACCATGGTAACAGTGTCACTTTAGGAGGAAGTGTTCTGGGTGTTCCACACATCCCTTCTAATGGTACATCGAGGATTGGCGAAGATGTACCAGGATCTCCGATGACAACACTGGTGGCCATGAATGAATAAATTAGTTGTAGAGTTTGTCACTTTGTGGCTCACTTTTTTACAAGAGAATGTCTAGCATCATGTAATAGAAGGCCTGGTAAAGCCTTTGGAGGTCCCAGAGTGGAAGTGGCATGGGATATCCATGGACTTCGTGACAGGACTTCCACATACATCTAGGGGTCATGACTCAATTTTGGTGTTCATTGACGGACTCACCAAGTCAGCCCACTTCCTAATGATCAGAGAGATGGGTTCAGCAGATATATTGGGATGCCTCTATGTAATGGAGATTGTATAGCTACATGGAGTACCCTTGACTATTGTCTCCAGTCGAGATGTGTGTTTTACTACCAAGTTATGGAAGGGGTTGTAGGAGGCTTTTGGGACGCAGTTTCATTTAAGCGCAACCTTCCATCCTCTGATGGATTGCCAGACTAAGTGGACCATTCATACCCTTGAGGACAAGATACATTCATGCGTCCTTGACTTCGGTCATAGTTAGAAGGATCACTTTCCATTGGTGGAGTTTGTATACAACAATAGCTATCACTCTCCCATTGGGATGGAACCTTTTGAGGCGTTGTACGGGTGACCTTGCAGATCACCATTATGTTGGACAGACCCTGGGGAGTCAGCACTAGTGGGACCATAGATGGTATGGGCTACCACAGAGAAGGTTAAGATCACCCAGGAGCATATGAATACTGCACAGAGTAGGCATAAGTCGCATGCCGATAGGAGACAGAGACCTCTGTAGTTCGAGGATGGTGACCACGTCTTTCTACGGGTCTCATCTCGATGAGGTTTGCATTGATTTGCCTGAGGTAGAAATTTATATCTGAGGTACATCAGTCCTTTTCAAGTCCTTAGCAGAGATGGTGAGGTGGATAACTACTTAGCTCCTCCACCTCTGTTGCACTAGTTTCATGACATCTTCCATGTATCCCAGCTGAGTAGATACGTGCATGACCCTTCTCACATCGTCGACCATGGCGATCTAGACATCGAAGATGGGGAGACTTTTACAAATGTTCCATTAGATATTGAGGATCGATAGGAGTGGGTCCTTTATAGATGGTCTATATCTCTGGTGTGAGATCCCTAGTAGCACGGGAACCTGCAGGAGGGCACATGGGAGCCGGAGGCTCAGATGTGCGCTCAGTACACCCACTTCTTTACCTATTTATGAGTTGTGACTTATGTGGATGTAATGCCCAAGGATGGGGAGAATGTAAACACCCATAATTTCCATGTAATTTTTTTAAATAAATGGTTATTTTATAAGTCTGTGAAAATTGACAGTGCATGATTCTGAGGCCTGGAGTGCCCGAAATAAATTACTGAACTTTTCATAGGGTACATTTAGTAAACATACGAGTGGGTTTTTATAATTTTAGCACTAGTGCTCAGAATTGAAATATGAGGGCATTGTTGAACATTCAGCAATGATATTCTCTAAAAGAGACTTTCACCTTGATGGTAGTTGGTCGAGGGTGAAAGTTATATTTTGGATTTTTCTTGAAGGAATAAAATAAAAATAAAAGTGTGTAATAATTTATTTTTATTTGAAACACCCATGTGGATGTTGGGAGGTGGGGACCACCAGAACTAAACCACCCTTTGAATGTTAAGATGTGGGGTCCACAGGAACTAAAACACCCTTGTGAGGTTATGGTGTTGTAGACCACCTGAGCCTAAATGCCGAATTTTGAATTTTATAGGCGGGGAACACCCGACCCCTCTTAATGGGGAGAAACCACCCAACTCCCCGATATTCCACTTCTCCCATTAAATTGAGCCATTAAATTGGGCTAATTAATTGAGGTAATTAATTATGCCAATGTGGTACATTAATTACAACAACATGGTTGTGACAACATAATTAATAGTTTAAGCCAATCATATTGGAATCTCTTTCATTTTTTGGGTGGGATTGTGAGAGGTGAACCCTTGGAGGATTACACTTCTCCAATGAAGAACATGTTATTACACGAAGAACACTCCTCCAACAAAGAACATCATCTTCAACTTCTACCTCAAGACACCCTCCAAAGATGAATGTCTTAGACTACGATGAACCGGCGCACGAGCCTGTGATTGGAGCTGTGTTGTGGACGAGATGAACATTGACAACATTAACTTCCTTCTCATGCCAATGTCAACGAACTATCCAAGGTAGGGGATTACTACATTATGATTACCACTTTCCATTTTCTCCCATTATAATTTTTTTGTGGGATTTGGGAATAGTGGTTGATGGGGATTGTAGGGAGTTTGTTGATTATTTTTTTCTTTACCCATTCTTGATAATCTTGTTCTTGTTGAGCCACTTGCTACCACTCTAATGAAAAGAGTGCAGGCTAAACTAGCATGGATCGTCCTCTCTGTAATTCTTGTGATGAATTGTGGTGTTCTTCACTATGGGGGAGGATGGAGACCAACCACAATGGGGCACAAGAATGGCGGCCCTCACCACCGCCGACTGAGACGAAGGCGACGGTGCAATTATGCCACTCTATGACCACCACCACCACGGCTTCGCCGCACTGCCACTTCCAAACTGCCGCCGCGGCCGAACCACTGCCACCATGTCTGAACTGCTGTCACAGCCTCACTGCCCCATTGTGCCTAGACGAGGCACCACCTGAGCCGCTGTCACCATCCGATCCACTATCATCGTACGAGTTGATCTACTACCTGAGCCGCCGCCACCGAGCCAAGCCTCCACCACCCTGCCGATCCGAGCTGCCGCCCGAGCCGCCGCCACCATCTGAGCCGATGCCACCGTCCGAGCCGAGCCACTGCCCTAGCTGATGCTACCGAGCCAAGCCGTCTCCCAAGATGCTGCCATCCTTTCAGCTGATCCCCCCTGTGGCCTCGCAGCCTCGAGGCCACATGTGGCCCTACGTGGCCCCTTGCGGCCTTCCGGGCCAGACTGAGCAGGTCTGGCCGCCCAGCGAGCTGGGCTGAACCAAACAAGCCAGGCCGCCCAGCAGGCCAGGCCAGACCGAGCAGGTCAGGCCGGGTCGACCTGAACCGGGTTGGCCTAGGCCAGGTTAGGCTAGGTTAGACCAGACTCAGGCCCAATACGACCCATTCATGCTCTTTTGGCCATAACTTTGGCACAAAACGTCTGTTTGATGAACCGTCGGTAGAACTGGAAATATTGGAGCAAGATGGTCCCTTTGAGTATACCCCACTAGAGTTTTGGGTATTGTTGAGGAACATTCGGGTTTGATCGACCGTGAATACAACTGGGCCCCTATGACTAAAAGACTAAAAACTCATAGAATGGGCATCTAATTGATGCGTTGTCTATTGTGTTGAGACCCCTTTGACGTGTCGGGAATTTGTGATACTTCTTTGTTTAACATCCTGGAATTGGTAGAATCTACTAGTGGCATGGTGATCGGACTCTCCCAGAGATGAGAAATCCTAGTGTGGAAACCCAGTAGCTGGATATGACGACAAGAGTTCTCCTATTTTTCTTGTACAGGTCAGCGCTGAGCTATCCTGTGTGTGTCATCTCTTAGCGATCCTGTGTGGGTTAGCTCCTAGTGATCCTGTGTGTGTTGGCTCCAGCAATCCTGTGTGGGTCAACTCCAATTGATAATGTGTGCGTCAGCTCTTAGCGATCCTGTGTAGGTTATATCTAAGCAATCCTGTGTGGGTCAGCTCTAGCAATCATGTGTGGGAAAACTCCTAGAGATCCTGGGTGGGTTAGCTCCGAGTGATTCTATGTGGGCCATCTCTAGTGATCCTATGTGGTTCAGCTCCTAGCGATCCTCTGTGGGTCATCTCATAGAGATCCAATGTGGGTCAGCTCCAAGCGATCCTATGTGGGTCAGCTCCATCGATCTTTCATGGGTCTTCTCTTAGAGATTCTATGTAGGTTAGCTGCAGAGCCTCTTAACGGAGTAAGATTATTTAGTAGTTACATCTAATCATATATACTATTGTACCTAACTATAAACCTAGTATGAGATGAGTTTATAAGTTTGTGTTTCCTCATGATTGAGATGGATAACATGATAATTTAGGTATATGTATGGGAATATACATAAGTAGGGTTATCTGTTGATTTCATACTTTGTGGTTTATCCTTGGAGGATTTTGAGACACCATGAGGGTGTCAGGGTACCTACTGATTTTCGTTATACTCACCCCTGCATGGGATATGCCCTCACCTTGTTGTGTTGGATGAAGACGACGAACAACACTGACTGAGGAGGAGGGTACCAGGACTGGACAGTGCTCAGAGGTGGACCATACGACGTGTTGGGTCGCAAGAGAGATGGGTGGATGTGGAATACTGAGGATGCGATCTGTACCTACCCTTTAAGTGGAAAATTGAGGTGGATGATCTAGGAGTTTCTTTTCACCTATCAGTCGTCTTGTACCTTTCAGTTTTCCTTGTACTTTCCAGTTGTGCTTTTATTCTGGCCCGTTTTACGTAGTATACTCACTTTATTTACTTTTCAATAAACATGAGTTTGTAACTTTATATGCGCTTGTTTATGTGTTTATAGGTTATAAAGAAAATTACATCCCAGTTCGAGGAAATTATGCCTTTGGTGCTAGTCGCCATCCAATCGCCTAATGAAGGCAGGCTTGCGGTAGTCACCGCATGGGCCCCGGGAGACGGGTCGTGACAACAAAATCTTAATTGAAGACAATCCCAAAAATTAAGTAGGTTCGTGGTATGTTAGCCAAAGACTAACATTAAATGATAGAATATTTATGTAAAATTGACATAATATTTTCTATGATTCTGTTTTTTCCACAAATTTAATGTCTTATTCCTATGATATGATCACATGGATCATGTTCTTGATTATCTTTTGATTCATGTCTTAAGATGTACACATCATTATTCCATGTCTCATGTATATGATCTTTGATATGTATTATATGATCACAAAATGTGATTCTCATGTTATCGTACACATATGTTATGTTTGGGTTACATATTTCCTTTATTTTCCCATACTAATATTTCGATCTCACCCCTTTCTTATGATTCTTTTCCCAAGTTTATGAAGAATGTTTCAACATGTGACTACTAAAGGGGAAGATATCTAAGGTATTTTTTATGATATTTCACCAATCTAGAAGAATGTTTTCTAACATTCCAAATACAATGAACTATTATGATCCTCAAGCATGTAATTTTAGAAATGTAATGATTATTCATCTAAAATGATGTAATATCTATGTTTTTTAATCCGGTGTCTCTATAAGATTGATTTATAACAAATTATGACACATAAATATGATCTATGAATTATTATCCAAATGTCATATGAAAATTTAATTCTTTTACTCTTTCTTTGAAATATATATTACATTTTAAACAAAAATGACACTTTTATATTGAAAAAACACACATGGAATCATACCATAAACATTGTATGTGATTTGGATGTCTGGTTTCTTACTATATGTCTAATATAAATTATTGATCATTATGATAAATTTTTGAATGTAATCATAACTCATTTACTTGATATTGACAACGATTCCTACATTTTATATTAAAGTTACAATTTTTTATTAAAAATAAACAATTTGAGTCATACCGACCACATCAAATGTGGTCAATTCCTATTCATTAAAAAAATTGAATAATTTTCTTAGAGTATGAAAACAATTTGAGTTCACTTACGTAGTTTTTTCTACGATAAAAAAAATAATAAAAAATTATGATTTTATTTTGAATTAAGATATATTCAGTCATACCAACCACTCATGTATAAAAATAATTTATCGTCAATTCCTATACTTCAAAACTGAATTGTGTATAATTTTATAGATGTTAAAAACCGAGATTTTTTATTGGTTTTGGTTATTGATTCATCGTATGAAACTAAAATAAAACATTTATATTGAAAACAAAAACTTATAGTCTTGACTGGCACATTGTGTTTCATATTTATCTGTACTATATTCTAAAAAAAATATATTATTTATAAATTACTTAAATTAAAAAAACACAAGATCATTTTATCCTTTTTCCTTATGTGACACACGGTTTATAGATAAATGACACTTTTATATCGATATCACACACTTGGAGTCATACCCACCACATCATGTATCATATTGATGTGATGTCAATTCCAACATTTAAAAAATAAATCATGGATCATTTTAAAAATGATTTAAAAGAATATAAATGTGTTTTCCATTTTTTGGCTTTGTGACAAATTATTTAAATAAAATGACACATTTAATGTGAAAACAAACAAATATAGTTAGACCATCCCCATTATGTGTCAAATTATCATGTGTGAAAACCTGCACATCCAAAATTAAATATGGATCATTTCTATATGATTTGAAAAGAAAAATATGGGCTCATTTTTTTTATTTTTTTGTATTTATGATGTGTTTTTTAATAAAAAAATTGATCTTCTAATTTGAAAACACACACTTTGAGTCATATAATCCTTGACATGTTTCAGGTTGATGTCCAATTTATTCCAACAGAACAAAAATGATTTATTGATAGTTTTCCAAAAGTATCAATAAAATCATAGATTTATTTTGGTTTTTGGATATGTGACGGGATTTTTAAACATAAAGGGAACTTTTAATGGGAGAAAAATCACTTTGAGTCATAACAGAATCAACATATATCTTATAGATTTGTATTAGATTCATACAAATCAAAAATCAATTATGGATCATTTTCATGATGCCTAAAATAAATTTGATATTTTTTACTCATTTTTAATCATGTGATGTTCATTTTAATATCAAATGACACTTTAATATTCAAACCATGAACATAGGTTCCTAACATTCACATCATGCATCCGATTTATGTGAGTCAATTCCTATAAAATAAAAAGGAATTCTATAATTTTCCCTAATGTTTCAAGGAAATATAAACCTCTTTACTTGGTATTGGAAATATTTTTTATATTTTATAGTAAAATGATACTTTTAATGTGAAAATATAAACATTATTTCATAAAAACCACATCATATGTCGGTTTTATATGATGTAATTTTATAAACATAAAAAATTATTATTGATTATTTTCCTATTTTTTAAAACAATCTGATATTTTTTTCTTAGTTTTAACAATTTGAAATTTGTTTTAAAAAAAGAAATATTTATATTGAATAAAAATAATTTTATTCATACATAACACATCCAATGTCAGATTGATGTACAGTCAATTCCCACATTTCTGAAATGAATTGCAGATAGATTTTCTAAATATTGAAAATAATCAAAGATTTATTTCCACAATTTTGAAAATGTGAAAAGATTTTTAAACTAAATTGATACATTAATATTAAAAACACACACATTGATTAATAATTGAAACAAAGTATGGTATATTGATTTGTGGTTTATAATGTATCTCATCAATTTAGTATGGATCATTAGCTTAAATTTTGAAAATACTCCGAGATCATTTTCTATCATTTGACCATGTGAAAACTTTTTAAATTAAATTATGTTTTATAGATCAATTACCCTCTCAAAATTTTCATATTAAAACCCTTTTCATCTAAATTAATATTAAATTTATCATTTCAAATTTAATCATTAGATATTGATATGGTTGAGGAATCTCCATTTATAACTATAGTATCTTTCATTTTTATTTCTTTGGTTAATTCAAACATTACTGTTATGGAATATATATTTATTCTTCACCATGGAACTGAACTACATCTATACATTCAATTGAATGTGAATGTATCTAAAATGATTTTCCAATAATTTGTGGCTTATTATTGAGATTATTTTTTTCTCCATTATGTGACACTCATAATAAAATAGAAATTCTATTTTTATCATGAAAATTATCCATTGGTGGGGTAGAATCATCAAATTAGTAGCCTCTCCCAATAGGTTCTAAAAAATTATTGTTGGGTTGAAATCCCATTAGAAAGATAAGAGGATAAAATACTATAAATTTTTTTGGAGAAAAAATTTAAATGTAATATTCTAATAACAATATAAATATTATATTCCATAATTTTATTATTTGAAATAAATATCAAATCATTCAGATACTAATTGATTTCAACCCAAATGTACCCATATAGTCAGAAAATGAACTAGAACATAAGAATAATTGGTAATAAATAAAAAAATGATATAACAAAACATATTAACACCATGAAATATTCAAACCCATGTATAATAAAATTTATTTCTTCTTCTGAGTTCATATACTATTGGAAATCATGGTCGTACTTAGAAAATATAGAAGAAAACAATTAAAAAATACTTTGAAGGAAATTTTCATTACTTTTGGATGTTACATGATCTTAGATGCTAGAGTATTGATGGTATATAACATATTATATATATTCTTCATATTGAAATATCAAAACATGTTGTCATTTTTTTCGACAATACATAAAAATTTACCAGAATAATTAATTTTCATTGAAATTGGATTATATAGTTAATTCTTAGTATATATACCTTATTGTATTTCTATTTAATTAAATCCTTATGCTTCTTTTGGTCAGTCACTGAGCTCGTACCATGATTATGTATATATTTATAATTCTCCTAATCAAAATAAAATATTTAAAAAAAATTATAATTTATGTTTTATCAATAATATACAGATGAATGTGAATTTAAAATTTATAATGGATATTATGTGTGGTTGATTTGGTGGAAATCCATGCATTGGATCCAATATAATAAAGATTATGGGTATCTAAATTAATTATTACAACCATGAACTTATTATACAAAAAATAAATAAGCAATGTATAAAGAAATATATATTTTATATGACTATATTGTAATTTTCTACCCCTTTATTTAAGAATTAAGAAGAATTTGTCATCTATTATTTTATATTCATATGGATTGAATTGTTCATATATTTTCTTTTCATTTTCTTTGAATTGAAAAAAAATAAATTAAAAATACTGATGGATTAATTAGTACACATAATTCATTGAGGGTTTTCCCTGTATGTTTTAGTATTATATATTCCAATAGAAAATATGAATTATTATTAATTGGAATGAAGATGATAGATAATTTTTTAGAAATAATATTATGAAAATGGGTTGAATGTATATATTCTCAATTGAAACTATGAACCATTCATACATGATAATTTCATTTCTAATCTCAAGATAAATTATTTCTATAATTGAAACATGAAATAATTCGTTTTTATATTCAATATTGGATATATTTTGAAATTTCAATTATCTATACACTTGAACATGTAATTTTCATATTTGAGGATATAGAACTTGTGGGGTGAAGGCACACTTGAGATGTCCTTTTGAATTCCAAAATGATCCACTATATCATCTTGATCCAACGTTCAATTTACAATTAATTTTTTCCATCTATAATATAATATCTCATATAATAAAATTTTTCATCAACTCTTAATCTTTTTTCATTCTAATTTTTTATAGTCATGCCTTGTGTATTGTTATAATATTAAATATTCATGCAATAAAATTTTCAATATCATGGAAGTCCATGGTAATATCTTGATAATTATTCAGAATAAGAAACTTGACACTCAACGAATGAGATACTTAAATCTCTAGTCTCACATGAACATTTTGGAGTTGTTTTTTGTGTTTAATGTGTCATTGTATATTGTAAACCACACCAATCATAATATAGAAAAGTATGAGTGTTAATTGAAATAAATCACATACAAATTTCACCCTGTATAATTTTTGAAATATAAAGTTATCTGAAGTTTCTTTATTCTCATTTAGATGAAATATTAATGAAAAAATTATTTCGATCTAGAAGGGATGGGGATGGGGATTGGAGAGACACAAAGCAAGTTGGGCCATATCTTTCTGGTAGCGTCCAAGATAATGATATTAGTTTTTATTTTGGTATAATAGATGTATATTATATTTTTATCAAACATATTGAAGTCATTTTAACATTAATATGTATTCATATGTAATACTATTTTTATGAATTAAAAATTAATATTATCTCATACCTAGTCATGATTTATATACTACTTTTATGTCTTCATCTACCAGTTTTTAGTCTTTATAAACATGAGTATGCTTTCATAATACAAGATCTTAGAATGATGTATCTTTGGTTATGTATTTATGAATATACATATAATAAGGAACATATTTTATTTTGCAACACATAAATATTTTACTATATATTTAAAATATTTTTTATTTTTTATTTCAACAGAATTGTGCCACATCCTTCATTATGGTGGAAATACAATGGTTTTGTTGTATGATTATTATTTTCATATATCCCTTTTTTATGAAATTAACAATTTTTAATCATAGTATATAAAATAAATATTTTCAAATAAAATATTATCTATTTCTATATACCTAAAATAATTCTTCATTGAATCCAATAACGAAATATTTCAAGGTCACTAGGTTAACAATGTTTGAGTATGTAGTTAGTGGGTGGAGTTTTTTTTTCCGTCATCATGACAGAGAAGACACCTTTTTTGAAGTGTTGGGAAGGCACTATGCACTTTTCTAGTGAATATTAAGATAAATTTCTTATATTATTCATCTAAATTAAAAAACACTATATTGGAAAATGAAAAGTAATTAAATATTTCATTATATTGTATTTTTGTATAATTGAGAAAATATATCATAATATTGCATTGATATCATAACATAAATTGTTCTCCAATGTAGTTGTGTTATTATACCACATTTCAATATCAATTTGCACATGCATTCTGGTCGTACACACTATGTTACTAATAAATATTGACTAGTATGGGTGAACATGTTTTCCATGTTGATTCCATACAACCTCAAATTTGATACCATATTTCATGTCAGGATTAATTTATTCTACATGTTGATATTATGGCTCTCTTTTAATTTTCATCCACATATTTTTTATCCCATAATAATTCCATAGTTTCAGCATAAATGGTTTGTTTTTTTTAGATATATAACATCAATGTGTAATGAAGTAATTATATACATGAGTAGTCAAACATTTAATTTAGATTATAAAATTTTATAAGTGAGAACATAGTATTATGATTAAAATCATAGTACATTAAAAACACTTTAACCTATTCATTTTACTATTTCATTTTTCTTCAAATGTTGAAGGGATTTGGATCCCCTATTGAGTATTCACTCCCCCTAGTTTTCTTCCACTCTATCATCTGAGTCACTTTTTATATTGGGAACACCATGTATATATTTTGATCACCCAATTAATGTGTCATCCTGAATTAAATATTCATCTTACCATATAGTTATTTTATTCACCAAATGAATAATTGACCAATTCTAATTTTCTGGATGATGGAAAAAATTATATTCAATAAATGTGATTAAATTTTGAATGGTTTGTTTGTATTCCATTCAAGATTAAAATTAATTTTCCTAAATCTCGATTAATTAACATTAATTTCACTTCTATTGTAAACAATTTTTCAATGGAAAATCATCAATCTAAATGTTGTATAATCTAACCCATATATTTAATTTATGCAAATAATGTTTGAAATATTCATATAAATTTAATTTATATCCTCTGATATATATATATTCATTAATTCTATCTTAAGTGTAACTCAATTTTTTTAATCCTATGAAGTTGAACTCATACATTCAGATGTAATGTATAAATATTTATTACAAACCCATTGTAAGATATAAAATTCACCTTTTATTCCCTGGCTAGGTATAAAATTCATTCCATAAATGAATTCATATTTATAGATATATCCTATAAGTATAATGTTGATACTATAAAGAACTATTTATTTTGTGTGTCTGATATCCATATTTAATCCCTTTATGGAATTAAAAGTCTAATAATTACTTGGGGGGATTGAATTAATGGATAAAACTATACACCATTACGTAAAATGTAATTTTTAACATAATCTTGTTGTTTCATGGTAATTTTAACAATATATCATCCAAAAATCCATTATACCAAATGGTTTCCATTGTGATAAGATTATTTTTCCAATTATATCAACATTGTTTATGTAATTGGTACAATATTCATAAACTTCTTCTACGACATAACATGCTACAACTTAACCTTCTAACAAACATTGATTTTTGTTGCACCCTTTTCAATTCATCATATGTCATCCAATGAGTTGAATATATATTTAATTGATAGAACCATATAGATGATTCTATCTAACCAAGTGAGCCTTCATATAGACCATTATATTGAACATGGATGGTGGTAATAAAATATACTATTCACAAATATTAATACAATTTCATTATACATGATTTGAAAAATTAGAGGGTCTATAAATTTTCTATGAATAGTATTAAAAAATAATAAATTTATAGTTAATGGAGATTGTGTTGTCCCTTGTATTGTATTTCCATCCTACACTATCATTTAGGATCATTATTTATTTCATCATAGTATATATTTATGGTGTTCTAAAAATCATTAAGGATTTTGTTAATCAATATGAGTGTGTACATTATTCCAAAATGGGAAACCTCATATTTACTATAATTATATTGCATGAAAAATTTCAATAATAAGGAATTACATTTATCATTCCATACAACATTACCCTCAATTTGAACTCTTCACTTATATGAGAATCATTATTTTTAACACTAGTAACCCATGTCAATTTTAGTTATTCTAACTATGGAGATAAACATATATCAACATCATTTCCTATTTTTCTAACTATAATCCTAAAAACACAATGTGTTTTCACATCAGGAATAATCCCGTTGGAATGTTATCATTTACCAACAAAATTGTCCATTTACTATAATTATTAATTTTTATAACATAATTATTTTTTCAATTTATTGATAATAAAATATTATTGATTCACGGATTGTTTCCAAATACTAGATTCTCATAATAAACCATTTCCAAATATGAGAGTCCTTAGGGTGATGTAATTCCCCATAATTTAATCTCCTTTTACTATTACATATAAAGTTTATAATAGTTATATAATATATATATTATTATATAAAACTTTAAATGATTATAATGTACCATATGAATTGAAATGTACATTATTCAATTTTCATGTATAAATTTCCACTATATCCAATGGGGTGTTAGCCGAGTGGTACCCGCTGGTTGTACCAATCGCTCTCTATGGGAACTGGCACAGGATCGAGTCCCACCAGGCACAAACACAAATCTGAATTAAAAACAGGTTAATTCAAATCCATTTCTAAGCGGGGGAACATGGCATGTACTTGGGCAGGTGGGGGCCCCTCTGTGAGTCGGTGTTAGCAACACACTTTTTTCGGCCAACAAGCCTGTACCATAGTGGTTAGTGCTCCTGCATGTCATCCATAAGACCCGGGTTCAAGACTGTGTGGCGGATATTTTTATAGAGTATATAGCAGTACTGAAGTAGGTACCGTAGCAGTAATGTAGTAGGTTCTGTTTGGTATTGTATGAGCTGGAACTATTCACCAGATTTGGGCATTTAGGCCACTGGTTTGAGCGTACGGGTCTCTATAGCCTTCGTTCCATCAAAGGTCATCGGGCCATAGGTCCTTTGGGCCATTGGAGACCATGAAGTAGCCCATTTCACAGAGATCAAGCCCCAAAAGAGGATCAGAGCAATAGTAGTAGTCATTAGAAGTAGGGATAACCAGATTGAAAGAATGAGAGGGTATGGTAATCGCCATCGGGACCAGGCGCCATGCAGCTTTGGACTGGGCAATGCTAGCAGATCATAAATTCAGGTGGGGAACTAAAGAGGAATTCATAAGCTGGAGAGGGGTAGGTCTAGTGTGTTGGGCCTACACTTCATGCATGGGCATGGTTTTCCTCTAGGTCGTCGGGTCATGTATTACGGGTCATGTCAAGCCTTGTGCCTTGGACATACGGTTCATGTACAGGTTCCCCTTCAACCCTTAAAAGGGGTATTATCTATATTAAAATAAAAAAGGAATTTGGGACATTCAGAGTAGTAATGTATAAATGTTTCCCAAAATTATGAAATGTTGTAAGTGATTAAATGTTCTAGAAAAATAATTTACAATCATTTGGATATTAATGTTTTTTAGAGATCATACCCATTGAATATGGAATTAATTATGTGTTGTATGTTTTATAAAGAATATCATTTTCTTATAGTAGCATATCATTCTCAAGATCATGTAATTCATTAAAGCTTTAGTTTCCCCATCTGATGCCATATTTCAAATTATATGACATCATTATAGGTGAAAATTATGTATGTTTAATGCAACCAATAAAAAATGGTCTCTTTAAATAGCTATATAACTTCTCAAAAATATATTATACAATCATCAAGGTCATATTCAATTTCCATTTTCGTTTAGTTCATATTATCTCTATTGTTATTTACATTGTTGTTCATATTAAATGATAAATAAACTATAATATGATCATAGTAGATTTGAAAATTATGTTTTTACCATGTTTTGTGAAACCATAAATGCATAAATATATTTAGTAAAAAACATATTTTTTATTATAAATCATTAATATGAATTAATATTTAATAACTACAACAAAAACATAGAAATATAATTTGATAATGTTCATATGCATGATCTATGGAAAACAAGACGAACTATTTATGTCCTCCCTTTTCCTCCTTTATCATGTGATTACTATCAATCCATTTATATTCATATCATATCTGTTAGGATTAAAAATATTCAATTTTTACAAATAATAAATAAATAAACATAAATTATTCATAATCAACGGAAAATAATTTCAAGATACTACTTAGAAAATTGATTATTTCCCAATGACAAAGTCATACTCACTTTGGATACTAAAAAAGAAATAAAAAACTAGTAAATACAAAAAGGAAAGCTTAGATTGAGATTAGAGTGTTATTTTTTTTGTGAGATAGTGTCACATGGATGATATCTAAATATAACCATAATTTTAATTGTTTGAAAAAGTGCAGGATGGTGTGTTGTACAATTATGTATGAAATTCATGATGCATAATAGCATTAAAGTAAAGTGAAAAAGGTTGAATAAAAATTTCCATAATTTTCAACCACATTGGATGATAAACATAATGATATTGTTTTCTTATTTGTAGATATTAATCATCATTGGAAAATAATGATCATATTAGACTACTAAAGTATAAGGAATCTAAAAATTATAATGTTATTGGTGATTATTCCCAAATTGATATCATTTTACATAAGGGTAACAAGAAATGAAAAACCTATAGTTGTTGAATAATTATTTTCTTCCAAAAAGTGGGAAAAAGTATTTAAACATTCTTATAAAATAATTCATGATTCATAATTATATTGTTGAAAATTAATAATATATAAATTAGGCGTATTGACATTGTTTTCTAATAGGTTAAATAATTGAGGGAAGGGAATGTGTGGTATATATAAATTTAAAAATAATATAATTATATTTTAAATAATTAAATAATAAATATATTAAAAAGTTTCTCTCACAATATTTTTACCAGTAATCAGTTAGGATAAAATTGGGATGGATAATGATGTATGTTGTGATCAACCTTAACACATTTTATGTGTTAAAAAATATGTTATCTATACATAATCAATTTTTGATTACTATAACCATAAAAATTAATTTTTGATGATTATAATTAATTCAAATTACAATTAGAAACTAACTCGTGTCATTTTATCTCAGTATTGAACAACTATTGGATCTAATAATCTTTTACTGATTTTGCTTGAGATACATTATTCATTTAAAAATTATAATTATTGGTATCGAAATTGGTTGAGAACATCATATTTTTCATAAGGATCCTTTAACTATAATTAATTTAGAGAAGTGAAAATTATTTAGATCTATTATAGATCAATAATTTATTCATAGATTTTTAACTAGATGACTCTGAGAAATAACATGCAATCATTAATGATCTTTTTTGGAAAAAATAATAAATTCTATGTTAAAGAAGGAAATAAAGAAAAGTTTTTCAACTATATAATTTATTTGGGTATTGAACTTTCATATCTATTAATATTGTTATTTAAATAAAATCCTATAATAAATTATTTCCATGTAATAAATAATGTGATCATATTATTTATTGGTTGTTTTTTATTAAATTCAATACATTATCATCAATAATTTTCTGGATTGTTTTTCTAACCATCTTCATTATGTCAAATTATAATATAATAATTTTCATTGATGGATGAAAAATCTTGTGAATATTTTTATATGTCATTAATGATATCAAGGAATATTATTCCATAAGTAAGAATATGATAAATGGAATAATTAATATTATTTATTTATTAAAAAAAATTAGACTCCAATGGTAGAGGTGAAGCTTAAAATAGGGTTGAAGATAAGAAATGGGAGTGTTGAGGGATTAATAACCCAATTATTAATTATTAATCCTTTTTTAGTTTACTGTATCTCTTTAAAACATTATTGGTTAAACAAATGAAGTAACTCCATATCATTTATTTTCATCTCAAATAACTCCACCAAATGGGACTCTTATTTATGAATTTGGTTATGAAAACATAAAGCAACAACTCTTAGAAATTTAACAATTAAAAACAATAAAACATGAATTAAACCCACTTGGGAAATAATGTCCATAAATATAACCATAAGATAATTAGAATCATTAATCCTATACATTCAAAAAGATTATAGTCTGGACCATTTAGGCTAGGCCAAGCCAGTATGGTTGGGGAATGGTGGTGTAAACATACATTGGTAAACACAAACTAAATATAGTAAAGTAAAGGAAGATCAATTAAATAATATTATAAACATTAACATACTATAGGTTTTCAGAAGGTTGATTCATCCAACAAATATAATGTGGAGCATTTGAAGAAGAAATGTTCTATAAGAAAATGAATGATGAGAACAATTGGGGTTTAGTTACGTTTGAATTAAATGATTTGGAAATGTATTATTATAACTAATAAAGCTAGGTTATATCATTGATAAAAAAATTTAAGATAAGAAAAACTCCTGATAAGGTCAAAAAATTAACACTGATAATGATAAATCCTTACTATTGTTATAATATATGATATTTTAAAAAGAGGTCTTCTTGGTGTTTATTTATATTGCACCCACAAAACCCAAATTTTTTAAATACATTATTTTTAATCAATAATAAAATATTTTTGGAATGTGTACTACACCATGGAAATGGATCCCTAAGATATAAATTATACTATATTTTTGGTTAACCTCCCTCCCCATAGAGACTGTGGGATTTTTATTTAAAGTGGCATGGACTATCTGAATTAAAAGAAAATGATTCATCTTTAATCATCTAAATAGATCAAAATAAATCTATATTGACTAGGGTTAATCGTGGAAGGTGATTTGGAAAATGAAATGACGTACAAAATGAGGACATATAATAAAAAATATACACATGATTGTGGATCCCTACCCCATCATGTATTTTTTATTATTTTAATTGTATTTATCTCTAGGGATGTATATGCTGGAGTTAGTCTCATGGTGTATGATTCATTATGATATTTCGTTGTGGAATGAAAATAAATTTTAATAGTAATTGGGTTCAAGAGGAACCTATAACCCAATACCATTTTGTCAAAATGATATGGTCTATAGAAAGTGGGAGGAAATATGTCATTATAGATTCATACTTCCATACCAGTATCAATGACAGTTTTTCACTAGAGAGTGAATTCCAAAAATATTGCTTAATATTTTGGATGATCCTCACCCTTATCCGCCTCTTATTTTCATTTTATTCCTATTTATTAAATAGATATGGGAATATGTTAGATCACATGATTAAAACCCATGGTATTTTAGGTGATTCACATGTTTGGTTGGATGATATTTTTACTAGATGAGTTATATTGTACTAAAAATACTTTTAGTTTTATTTTAAATTCCTTTTCCATTAAGAAAATTAATTTTTCTCATAAATATACCATATTTAATAAAATATATTGAATTTCTAAAAAAATAATTTATGTATACATTAATATATGATTTTTAATGAAATAATTTTAATATAAAATACACATAATTTTAGTGATTTTTAACACTATTAAAGGTCACCAATTATGTGAGCTAAATAATGATGATGAAATTTTAATTTTTCAATGTTAAAAATATTAATAAAGGTATTTCCCCTATAAGTTCTTTTTTAGAACCAATAATGGAAAAAATTATCAACTCCTTTTTAGCAATGATAAATGGGGAACAAAATTTCTTTCCTTTACCTAGTGCTAATAAATGGTGGGCTTGATTATCTACAGTTCTATAGTATTGTCTTCAATGATTCATTTGTGTACTATAAGAATATCTATAATAAATTGGCATCGAAAAAAGGTATGAATTTCTAATGTTTTCCTAGGGAATATATTTGACATGAAGTACGTAGGAAAAAGGTATAATATGATTTTTTAAAATCTCCAACCCAAATTAATTATTGGAAAATCATTTAAAATATTAAAATTCATATATCCTAAAACTTAACAATCCTTATTAATGAAAAACTTATCACAATACTCTTGGTATATTTTATTTCTTCCATTATAATATCCCTACTGGAATGTAGAAAAATGATAATGAGTATGAAAAATGAGATTATATAGAAGATTGAAAAAATGGATCATGTAAGATGGAATAGATTGATCCACCTCATTAATAAGAACCATTTTCCTATATCATGAAACATTCCTATACGATTGCAATTGAATTTTTTATGATGTCATAATGGTTGGAAGATAATAACTCTTTAATTAATCATCCAATAATTTTAGCAAGGTTGGGATTCTTATGGGTTTTTTCAACTCCCAGGATACTTGAGTCATATAGAAATTTTTCTTTGAAAAATAATCAAATGCCTTTTCTAATTGATTTTTTAACATCATTAGATTGACCAACTATCATAATTCATTTTTAAAAACCACAATAATTCATTAAATGGCGCAATATTACTATAGTGTATCCCTTGATAATAAAAGGTAGAAATCTACAATAATGTAAATGGTAAATTAGAGGGCTTCCAAAACACAGTTTTTCACCATCAATATGTTTATCCGTAGTTTCTCTAGAAATAATATTTGAAAAACATAAATAACAATGTTGAATTGATACATAGATGACGGTTCTCCTTTTCCATGTCCTTGGGTGGGGGTAAACATTGGGAATAGTTTCCATTGACCAGAATCTTAAAATAAATTGAAAAACACAGTATCAAATGACATCAAATAATTAAAAATAAAACAACATTTTATGAAACAAAAATCATGAAAGGCCATTCCAATCATTTATATTCCATCATCATGTGTAATTTTTTGGAATTAAAACTACTTTTTGAATAATTACATTTCTTAATTAATAGAATGATATAATGTTCAATAATAAAATTATCATAGATAAGAATTTTCGGAGTGAAGGAAAATTAATTTTTAAAAATAATAGAATGAATTTTGTTAAATATATTGGAAATTATTTTGGAAAAAATATTACACGTTATATTAAAAACAATGATCAGTAAGAATTATAAAACACACATTGGTTCATGAAACATGGGAATAATAATTTTTAGAGTTTTATTAAATGTCATGAATCTATCCTTAAAAATCCATAAATAATTAATGATGCTTGTAATTCTAGGGTCCACAATATGCCCACTCTTTTTAAAGAAAAGATCATGGGACCCATTAGTCCTTGGGGATTTAGTTTCATGGATGTGTATCATGGATAGTGAAACCTCCTCATAAGAAATATATGTAATTAGTTTTTGGTTTGTATAGGGTGTAACAACAAGAGATATAAATGTAACAACATTTTTCTGTATATTTACACCCCTTAAATAATAAATATCACTCAATTTTTTATATTAAAATCCACAATATCACTTTAATGGGTAGCAAAGAAGCCATCAGGAAACTCTAGCACTGAGGTAATATTATTCATAAACCATGACTATTATTTCTAAATGGACAGATCTCCTTAAATCTATGATAATATAAGTAGATACATATATATATATTAACATATTTATATTTGTGTGTGTGTGTCTATTTATGAAAAAATTGCATTTATATATACAAATACAATCCTAAAGTGTATGTTTTCATTAGAAAAATTCCATGTATTGTTCCTAGGGAATTAGAATTTCAAATTTACATTTTAATTTAAAATGAAAATTTACACTTGTTTTTTCAATTATACGAAAAAAAATTAAATTTTTATAAAATATATTAATGTTTACATTTTACATGACAATATACTAAGAGATAAATACATTAATTTATTATAAAAAGTTTTACTACACATTTAAAATGAAAAGTTAAAGAACATATTTGCACAGAAATTTTTCAATTCAAACATTCACTTCAAATATAAATGAAAATAATTTAATACATAATTAAAAGTTATATTATCATCATAAGTTTGAATATAAATTTTTCAGGTGAATCACTTATTGTAAATTTATACTAAAATATTGTAGTGTGAATTTCCATTTAATTTTATATTGAAAATTTTCAATATAAATTTTTAACACATAATGTTCATTTACATGTTATTAAATATATATATACATAATAATAAATATATATAATTTAATTTTCATGGAAATTTTCATTGATCATTTTTAGTTTAAACATACATGCATATATATGTATACATACAAACAATCATATACATGCATATATTTACTGAAGTATAACAATAATTTAAAATTTTCAATTACTAATTTTACATTAAAAAATAATATAGATATACCCAAGAATTATTTGATACATATATTGCATAATATTTTTTTAAATTATAATTTCGTATATTAATAAATTATATTAAAATTTCAATGAAAATATATTAATACATAAATTTTTAATGCACACCTTTATCTCAAATTTGCACTAAAATTTTGAGAAATAATCTATTAATGTAAATTTCCCATTACATTTTCAAAGTAAATTTCAAAAAATTGTTTTCATAATTACACTAAAAAAAGATCACCAAAATTATAAAATAAATTAATTTTAAAATATTCAGTGGAAATATATTAGTAGATAAATAAATAATGTGTGTTTATATATAAAATCTCAATTACAAATTTAATAATGAAATTACCACATAAAATCAACTTATGGAATTTTTAGTTTCATGTTCCTTAGAGAAAATATATAAACCCTAAAAATATATGATTTCCACTCAAAGATTTGAATTTATAATTTTCATCGTAAAATGTAAGTACGAATTTCAATTGGAAAATTATTTTTCAAATTTTCCGTTTGGTTTCTAGTGGAAATATTTATTAAATTTGTATTATAATATTAATATAAGTATGATTACTATAATTATAGAATAAAAAATGTTTATTTAAATTTATTATTATGTTTTATTATTTTTTAATAAAATTATATTAATATAAATATTTAAAGGGAATATTGAGAATTATATGTTTTAGATCATTATAAATTATATACACAAATATTATTATTACGGCACTTATTATTATGTGTCATTGAAAAATTACACATTATATCCTCACAGTGTGAAAAAAATCATTCTTATATATATGAAAATATATATGTATTATTTAGATTTTTTATTAATGAGTTGTCAAAAAAATTATATATATTAACAAATATTTTTAAAAAAATAATTAAAAAACATGATAATTTATTATTTTAAAAAATATTAAATATTAAACATATTTGGGGATTTAAAAAATGAAATTATATTATTAATTCTTTTTCATATTTGAAATGTGAAAATTAGATTATAGAAAGTGAATTTAAATTATTTCATTATAAAACATTGAAAATATTTAAACAAAGAAACATAAATGCATAATCATTATTATAATAATATATTTATTTATAGAAAAAAATTATCAAAACATAATTGAAACTCTATATTTTAAAAGCTTTGACATTATTTGTTTTATTTAAATACAATGGAAATTACTAATAAATTATAATTTACAATGATTTTATAAAAATAAAAATAATAATGATTATAGTAATAAAGAATACATAGTGTATTAGTAATGAGTATGTAAAAAGATATTTTTTCCAACACATAATCTATTCCAAATTTAATGTTTCAAGAGACCCTCAATTGATGAAATCTCTATTTGTTTCCATTTCATTCACCATTATCCATAGATCCATTCCAGCCTTGAATAGAAGGGACATGTTGGATCCCAATCCAAAGATAATATTTTCCCATTATGGATTAGTCATAAAATATCACCTTAGGTTTTGGGTCCCACCTAACCCTTCAAGTCACTGTTGGGATGGATCTGTGAAAAATGGTGAAATAGATGGCATCAAATAACAAATTACTATATTATGGGAATTATTTTATAAAAAATAATATTTTGAACACATTGATGGGTTGGAAAAAATACCATTCGTTTTCTTTTTTTTTTCAGGCCCCACTAATGAACTATATAATTAATATATGTAAAATAAATATGATTGTCATTATAATAATTTTTTTTATAATTACTACTAAAAATGTATTTTAATTCATTAAAACAATATAAATAATGTCAATTTTTAAAAACAAATGTTAAATTAAGTTTTGATAAATAATATTTTTAATATATATAAACAAATTATTACCATACTAATAATATATTTATTTTTTCATGATTAAATATTTTAAAAATAAATTTATAAGATATATATTTTTAATAAAATTTATGAAATTTAATAATAATTATTATTATTATTATAAAAAAATTTACATATCAATATTAATATAATATTTTTCATGATTTATTATAAAAATTTATAATGTTCGATGATTATATTAAAAATAATATATGATGTTTTTTATAAAAACAAATAATAAATATATATACCATCATTATTTCCTAGCACAACTAGGTTACAATGATTATTTTCTAAAACACCCCATAATAATTCTCATTATTATAGTAATGTTAATTAGTATATATTTATAATGTTTTAAACAATTATTATACCCAATATTTTCTGTAAATATATATATATATATATATATTAATATAACTTATTTTAAAGACATAAAACATTAAAAATAAAAAATAAATATTTCATTGTTTTCATTTTAAATTTGGAAATCACATTTCGAATACAACAATTAAAAAAACAGTCAAAATTTTAATTTTATATTTATGTTGATTTTTGATTAACAATTATCCAGTGGAAATTTAAACAGATTGATTCAAATGAAATTCTTTGTGAACATTTATTTTTTTATTCATATATTTATATATTTTTATTTTGAAACATTATGCTTTAAATTTCACATGGATCATAGATCTAAAAAATTTCCTGTGAAATTTGTAGTTAAAATTTAAATTGAAAACTCAAAAAAAAAATTATGTGTTAAAATATTTTAATGGAATATTACAACATGAATTTATTTTGGAATTTTGTTGATCATTTTTAAGAACACTTATAATAATAATTATGAAGAAATTTGTAATGAAAATTAATATTTTAATTTAGATTAAAAGACTCTTATGGAAATTTTCTATTCAAATTCCAATTGAAAACACAATTTTTTATTTATTCATTAATATATTTTCATTAATAATTTAATATAATTAAATTTATATACTAAATCATATTTATGAATAAAATTATAAACAATATATGTTTTTTTCCATGAAGGTGTATGTTCATGGATTATTTGCAATATAAATTTAATACTATAAAATTAAATATATATATATATATTAGTGTAAAATTAAATGAAAACTAAAAAGTATATATTATATAATTATTGTATATCAAGAAGTGAAATACAATTCAACCCTATGAAAACTCATCCATCCAAACAAGTTCCCCTCTAGAACGATCAACGGTCGAAAGAAGATGGGTTTATCCATTTCCCACTATTTTAGTAATAGAGAAATAACATGATGAAAAGAGATTATACTGAGAATGAATCATTAAAATTAGCATACAAATCTATTGAAACCCTATATCGGTCATAATTAGAACATCAAAAATGGTGAGTTATCTTTATTTAATGATATTTTATTTCCATTATCGAACAAGGTTAATTATCATTCAAACACAGATAGAATGTGCCTCATCTAACAGCGGTACCCAAAAAGAATAAATCAAATCATATAATTTTGAATCAATAAATATAAAGGATTCTGAAGCTAACACACTAATACAGACCAAACCTTCTCCAAGGATTCATTCGTCCACATTAATCATTAAAACAACTATTAGTTGGGTTTCTATATACTTATTCTTGTTTATATGATTATATTCTCATAATGAACCTTATGACCATTCCATTTATTGAATAAAAAATTTGTCCTCCTATTCCATAATGAAGGTGGTATGGATTTCTGGTCAAATATACGATCATTTATTATGACCTAGATAATCAATTCTTTGGGGCATAATGAAACCACATTCTTAGCTGAATGTCAGGATTACCACAACATTAAAAACACTATAGGTCAACATATCATATCCACAATATAATTAATATTTTTTTACACATGCTGCACACATCCATATCTCCAATCCATTCTAGAATAACATGAAGAGGAGTTTCTAGAAATACCATGCACAATGGAAAAGGGGATTAAACCATTTCATAGAGATAAGATAAAAATTCATTGCATGGGAGGATTTTGATTGAGATATTCCACAAATATAAATAATCATTGGGTGGGACCATAAAACAAAAATTTATATTCCAATGTGCATAACTCTTCAAATATTCTATCTCAAGTGTCATCTCGTTTCCAGAATTCACATAATGACAGCCAGAGCCACCTTTCCTCTAGCACATCATGTCTCTCCCCCATATCCATCACACATGGGATGTTTAATATGATAAGAATATCTCATTCATTAACACATGTGAAAAGATATTTAAAACACCACCCATCACCTGCATCAAATAATGAATTTCATAATTAAGGGTTTAAAAAACATTTGAATACATATATGGGTTTGAAAAAATTCCATTAATTCTCTTTTTATATCTCACACCACAAATAAAAAAAATTCATTATAACTAAAATAAATATTACTATTTCTATTATGTTTTTGTAAGATAATATTTATAAATATTTTTCTTTTCTTTGATATAAAATAAATAATTTTATTTTTAAAAAAAAATAGATGTCAAATGAAATTTTTATGAATTATATCTTCATATAAGTAAAAAAATTAAATTCATAATAATAAAATAATGATGTGTTTATATATATATATATTCAGTTAGTTTTTTATAAAAAAATTATCTAATTTCAATTATAATATTATTTCAATATTTCAATCCTAAAAGTAGAAAATAAAAGAAAAATTATATTCATATTTTTATATTGCTTATAAAAATTTAAGACAAAAATTATTTTATATCTTCTTGGTTTAAAATAATTTTAATTATAACTCTTTTTAAAATAACATTAATAAAAATATATTTTTATATATATAAACTCATTATTTATTTGCACTCCAATATTAATATGAGGACTCAACCATAGTAGCCTGGAGTTGGTTCCTAAAACATGGTGTTTAATTTTTTTTATAAAATCATGATGATAAAATTACACATCACATTCTATCACATTGAATCATTATGGTTTCTGTTCTGGAAACCTATACATAGTTGATACATTTATTAGAATGATTGACAAATATAAGCTTCATGTTGCTGACATCACATAGAAATACTCAAATCATGACAAATATAATAACACTATAAAAGTTAATTTGAAAATGTAGGGGAAGAATTTAAAATGCTCAATATGTGTTTTTAAACAAAAATTAACGAAATTAATTTATAAAAAAATCTTCTAAATAATTAAGAACTTTTTTTAAAATGTAAACAACATTTTTAGAAGCATTTCATGAAAATTTTTCAAAGTTTACTTGAAAAATGTTCTGAGGATATTGTTTACAATAGAAATTTTAAAGTTATTTAAAATCTACAGATAAAACTCATATCATAGTACATAAACATGTTCAAAAATAATTTGAATGTTGCATACACTAGAAATTGATCAAAATAATTTTAATGGTGACATGAAAGGATGTTGTTACCAATAATAACATGAAATAATACCTTTTTATATATTTATAAGTAACAAAATAATATTTCACTTAACACTTTAAATTCATTTCATGAAATGAAAGATGTAATATTATATTATGTATCATGTTCTGAAAATGGATGCTACACATCCTTCATAATGACTTGCCCGGTACATACTACATTATTCCATGTGAATTATTACCGTTTTCATAAATAAAATATTCATAAACACGGATATTCTACTTGTCGAATAATAACATGGGTTGTTAAATATTAATCATATATTAAAGAAATTACAAATTCCAGACCTTCATAACATTATGTCGAGGCCATGGTCTAAGAACATACAAAATCATTTTTTTAAGGTCATGTTCCATGACCTATTTTGTCTCGTGACACTTTTTGATGCATCAAGGGGCTATAGAGGGCCTCACCCGTCACATAATCAGTGAAATACATTCCTCATATGTCTAAATGTCTTTAATTCAATGTGTCTCATACCACATAGATTTATTATTTTTTGTATTTTATTTTAAGTGTCCTATGCCACTTCAAATAATTAATTTATGTCTTTAATTAAAGTGTCTCATACCACCTCAAATAATTAAATTCTTGATCCATAAATTATCATCAGAGGTGAATTCATAGATGATTGTTTTGGATTGTCACATAAAATAATAACTCTTAATAACCTTTTTATATGAACATAAACATTCAATATATTAAAATACATGTTTTTGAATTCAAGATATATATCATTCATTTTTTAACCATGAACAGATAAATGGAAGTGTCAAATAGAATAAATCATAATCTTAAATAACTAAAAGCATTCATTGTAGAAGATTAATAATGAATTGAAATAAAAAGTATATATGTGAAACAATTATTTCATGTGATGTATTCATGCATAAGAATATAATAATACACTTGTGTGTATGCATGTTTATATAATTATGTGTAATCAAAGGATTATTCCAACCTTCTATCCTAAAATTTATAAATTGGGAATAAATTCTTGTAATTTCAATTTCATTAACAATGTGATGTCTTCTTTTAGAATCTTTAGGCACACAATAACAAAAAAATGGTTTGTTATTGTTTTCCAGTATAAAATTTCATCATTTCTATTGTAAAAACTCATCACCCGATTAATACCATCAAAACTTCTAAAAAAATTATGACGTCGAAAAATGTGATTGTGGTTCTGATATATATATATATATATCTGTGTGTCTGGGGGGATTAAAATTATATAAAACCTTATATACCCAACATTTATACATGAGATTTTCACAACCAAAATAAGGTTTAATAAATCCATACAAATATTATACACTTCAAAAACATAATTTAATCAGTAAAATTTGTTTTATTAAAAAATAATTCAGATTATAATTTAAACATGTATGAATATATACATATAACTATATATACACATATATGATTATATTTTCCAATTAAACTACAAAAAATAGAATTCTAATATGATTTACATGCTTTTAAGAAAATTATTAAGAAAAATTCATCATTTGAAATTTATAAAAATTTAATAGGTTTGATTTTAAATAAACATATATACATATATAAGTATATACATAGGGATTATGTAAACTCCAAAAAGATAAACCCTTACAAGTGTTATACACATTAAAAACATCAATTACAAACTGATAATCACATTTATAAGACCTAAAACATGTTAGGATTGAAAGTTATATAAAATTGTGTGTGTATATATATATATATATATATATCTCTATGTAAAAGCACAAAATTATATATAAAATGGTATGTAGAATGGAATCAAAGAAAAATAAACCTTTACTTGAACTCAAAGGTTGAGTGGAGTAGAGAAGATGTTATAGAGGAGTTGGAGAAGATAAAAACTTGTATGTTTTATGGGTGCAAAGTAGGTTTATATAAACTGTGTGTATATATATATATTATTCACACTCTTGTTCAATTTTAAAAAAATAAACAAAGGGGCATAATTCAATTTGAATCCTATATTTTAGAAGAAACAAAATCCTTAGTTAGAGAAAATCTTAAAGGGTCTGATCATTTGATAAAATATGTATATATTAGAGGAAAATATCATGAAAATAGTTCAGGTTATATTAAAATAATCACATGTGAACACCTGTGGAGAGAATAATGTTGGACGACATGGCCGTGGAGTGTTAATGAGGACTCACAGATGAGGGAATAATAGCGGGGAGATAGAGATGTACACTGGTACAATGCCAAGAAGAAGAATAAGATTAGAGAAGTTGTGGAAACAAACAAAAATTCCAGATAAACTGATGTCGATTGGATATCTGCGGTGATACTTCAGTTTTTAAAATAGATAAGAGGTCAATATTAACCATTTCACTGATTGGGCAGTCTGAAGAAAACATGGCGCAATGGCTACGGTGGTGGGGTTCAAAGGCCAGATGGATCAGATGGTCGAGATCTTGTGTAGCGAGACTGAACACCCATGATTTGATCCCCCTTTCAATCCTTCATCCCACTTTGAAATGGGGATCATTTTTGGACTTCTATAAATAACTCGATGTTTTGGTGCTATGGATATGAACTCCCTTCCCCATCCCAGGTACATAATCATACTATTTCTTCCCTTCAGGTGCGCTCTACGCCCACCCTATGTTGTTAGGTCGCCCTGCACTATGAGGCCGCCTTGCAACACCCATGTTCCCCTGTGGGCACGCATAGCCTCACAGTTGGCTTGTACCGACTGGAGAACCAAGGCTTATTCACCCCAATCTTTATAGTATAGTGGAAGCTACCTCCCTCGACTACAAGAAGTCTATCCTTAAGGGTTATCTTTTTTTATAACCCTTGATAAAAAAAAGTAAACAGTGTACATAAATACATTATTAATGGAAAAAATGGTTTTAGATCCTTTTAAAGTTTTAAAACATTCAAAATAATAATTTACCATATAAATTCATCAAAAAACAAGAAATAAAAAAATTAATCAATCTGAATTTTCATTAAAACAAACAATATCCTTAATATTATTATTATAATCCATGATTTCAACTTCATTATATGCTTTGAAACAATATAATTTCAAAATATAAAGATAAGTTCAATTAAGACCATTCTCAATTATATTACATTAAAGAATTTTTCTAACATTACAAATTTATAATATACTTAAATTCTAAGAATATAAAATAATCAAAATACTTAAAAATCCTTAACGGTTATAATGCTTTATGACCATTACAAAAACCAACGGTCATTTCAATGGCCCAACAACTATCATAGAAAATTTTAAGTCTTTATATATTATTATTTAGTTTGTTACAAACATCAAAATCTAATTTGGTGAATATGGCACTCTACATCCCCTTGATGCTTAGTATAGTTTCCATTGGTCTTTTCTATACTGTTTTCCACTATGACAGACCCGAAGTACTTTCACTATTTTCTTGGACTATTTTTTTGTGTTTTGTGGCCTCTCGATAACTCTGATAGGTCTACTAGTTTCTATATGAGGTTATTAAGGTTCTTTATCCCTATGGATATGTAAGGATTCTGCATTGCCATTGAATAAAACATTTATTTATATTTTTATGTAAGTATTTTATTTTAGATGCACCATTTAAAAAACATATATAATAATAATACTGATAATTCTAAACATATTATTATTACAAATTAAATATGATTGGGGTGTTACATTATGCCCCCATAAAAAATAATTGTGTCCCTTAAATTCTATTGTACTCGTATGCTTCTTAGCCCCAACCCATATACAACACCCTTGATGTCCCCACAGAACAAAAAATTGTTTAATCAAAGTTAGTTAACAAAATTTTGAATGTAATTTTTTTTCTTTATACCATCACTAGGTCCTCCATTGTCAGAGATATTCTTGGTAGGTTCTTATAGTTTGGTTGATCCCCAAAAAAATAAACCCGTCAATTTCATTTTTCCAGATGCACCTCACACAACTTGAGTCAAACTCATTCAGGTAGAAAAGGGTTCTTGAGAGGGTGGCATGGGAGGTGTACAGTTCGGAGATATCAGAATGGACTTGGTTCTGATAGGCCATTCGAACAACTTGGTTTTCTAAAAACCAAATGTTATAAATCCTCCCATAATTGCTGAAACACAAAAAATGGAAATGATAGGCTACACGGTGGTCACCCACCTCTGAAGCTTCATAGAACTTCTCTTGGGATGGATATTCCTCGGATAGGGTGAAACATGAGAAGAGGATTTTGGAGTCCCATTCCTTTTGTGCATTAATTGAATGTTTCAATTGTGACTTTAGGTCATAGACCTGACTTGGTTCATGATAAAGATGAAGGATGTGTGGGTTGTTAGACACTTGATAGAGGCATTTTAATGTTAGATGAAGGCTGGAAAATGGATGATATGTTTATGAACATGAATTGACCATTATATTTTCTATTAATTTGGCGGGGAGACATAGAAGGTTTATTATTGAACGTTTTCCTGCCATCTTAAAATTTTATGAAAATATTGTACTCAGTTAAACAAAAAAATATTTTTATTCTATTTTAATTTTCCAGAATTGCCTAAACGGATCCCATGATACCAACTCTGAGGACCCAACCCCAGCACATTGGAGTAGGTGCCTAAAACATGGGGTGTAATTTTTTTTCTAAAAACATGCTAATAAAATTAAACTTCACCTTCCATAAAATAAAATCAGTCTGTTTTATGTTCTGAAAAACCACATATAGGTGATAGATTTCTTCAAAATCTTGACAAAGATAAGAATAATATTTTTCCATTACATAGGAATACTCAATTCTTGACAAATCTACAAACCATGTAAAAAAATATATTAATATTTTAGGCTGATTATTTAAAATTTTCAGTAAGGGGGTTTAAAAAAATAAAAAATTACTTTTTAAAAAATCCTTTCAAATAATTACAAAAAATTTCCTTAAAGGTGAACAATATTTCCAGAAGCACTCCATCAACATTTTTCAAAGGTTAATTGAAAAAAAATTGGGAAATCATCTACACTATAATTCTTACATTTATTTAAATGATAAAGTTAAAACACATATCAAAGTACGCATACATGTTAAACAATTCTTGGAATGCTACAAAAACCATAAATCTATCAAATTAATATTAAGGGTGACATGAAAGTATACTAATACCAATAAGCACATGGAATAATTCCCACTTATAATTTCATTAGTATCAAAATATTTTTTAACCTAACACTATAGCATCCCGTCTTTTTATCACATAAACTTTCATTACATTTTACAAAACCGAGGATCTTTAAGGTTTAGTGTCTTGGAAACCAGGAACATAAAACATGAAAAGAACAAAAACACTCTTCTTAAACACTTGAAAGGCTTCTCTTTAAGTTCATCCAAGGTTCATTACTGCATCTCATAACCTGGGGACATACATCAAAAGAAAGGATGAGCAGAAGGCCCAGCAAGGGAAACAAGTGAAACATTTTACATATGAACTTGAGATACATCAATAAAGTCATGAAAAGAACTTTAAGGCATGAAAATGAAATCATGAGGCATATCATAATAAAAATAAAACATTTTAATAACTTGAATATGTGGCTGCAACATTTAATATTGACAATCGTTTTGTTTCACCAAGGTCCATCCCCAAGGTGTCGTTAAAAATTACCAAGGTTATTCACCAAGGCGTCGTTAAAATGGTCATCTCTAGAGATTAAGTCTTTACCCAATGCATTGGAGCGCTATCTGGGCGCACCTTTAAATTTGCCTTTATTATCATGTGATCCACTTATATCATCATCAAAAATTTCCTAAAGAACCCATATAGCACAAAATAAATGGGTTTCATTTCATAATCATAATGTTTTAAAAACTGCTTTAAAGACATGATCTTTACGTCACTTTAAAACCCACAAAAAATAAAGGAAGGTGGGTCTCATGTATGTAAATCCCATAATCTAAAATAGAACATTTTGGTATATATGTGAATACCCCTTTATAAGAAAGAGCTTTGAGTATTCACTTAATAATATAAAAGAACTTTAGAAAAAGAGAGAGACATTTTGAGATGGAAATTCTGCAGCATAACGGCTATGTCACGAGGTTTTAGAAGACATTAAAAAGAGCGGAAAAATGGGTCAAACATTCATAAATGACCCATAAGATAGTAGATGGATATAATAATAAGGATACATGATCATGGTAATGAAATTTCAAGGACATACCATTTGAAATGAAAAACATGGAAGAAAGACAAAAATTAGATTTCTCTTATGAATGTTCGGCAGCCTAACGACGTTACTTAAACTTCAAACACTAATATTTG
The DNA here is from genome assembly GCA_963277665.1 of Viscum album. Taxonomy (NCBI): domain Eukaryota; kingdom Viridiplantae; phylum Streptophyta; class Magnoliopsida; order Santalales; family Viscaceae; genus Viscum; species Viscum album. The sequence continues at coordinate 570,588,566 of OY728161.1, read as the reverse complement.
AAAAGTTCAAATAGGGTCTCTAATCATGTGAACATAATATTTAAGTATGATAGATATAGAGATATTGACCCAACATAATTAAAAATAACATGAAAGACATGACATGAAAGTAGAACTTTGAAAAGAATGAGAAGGGTGAAAGAATCCCCTAAAAATTCGGAAGCCTAACGGCACCACTTAAAACTTCAAAATACTGAATTGAAGAGATCAAATGGGGTCTCTCATCATATTAACATAAGAGTCCAGTATGATAGATATAGAGATCATACCCCAACATAACAAAAAGGAACTTGAAAGAATTGACATGAAAGTAGAACTTCAAAACGAGAAGGGTGAAGAACCACTTAAAAATTCGGCAGCCTAACGGCGCCACTTAAAACTTCAAAATACTGAATTAAAGAGGTAAAATGGGGTCTCTCATCATATGATCATAAAAGATCAGTATGATAAATTTAGAGATCATACCACAACATAATAAAAAGGAACTTGAAATACTTTACATGAAAATAGATCTTAAAAAAATGAGAAGGGAGAAAGAGTCCGTTACAAAAATTTCGGCAGCATAACGGCGCCACTTAAAACATCATAAAACGAAATAATGAGAGTAAAAAGGGGACTCTCATTATATGAACATGAAAAGGGCAGTAAGAGGAGTATAAAAGAACATCCTCTAACATAATAACATGAATCATAAAAGAAATGACATAAAAGAGATCACTTGAAAAGAAAGAGAAAGATCGGATCCCTTACCTTAAAATGTAACTCTTAAACCTCAAAGGTTGGGACCTTGAGGGCTTGGGGGCACCTTGGGAGGGCTCCTTGGGAGGTAATGAGACCATAAATTCGTTGGTAATGACTGGGGAGTCGAATGGGTGAGAGGAGGGCTTGGTATTTATAGGGAAAGTGAGGGGATAAGGCATTAATGGCCAAGGGACACCTCACATGTGCTTTTCTCAAACCCATGTGCTCTCCCTTGGAATTTATCATGGAGTTAGGCCACATGGGGCCCCCAAAACAATAATTCATCACCCTTGCCCGGCCAACCCTTAAAAGATCTCATGACATCATCATGACACAATTATGATGTCATTAAACACACCGAAACCCAAAAACTGCATTTTTACTATTCACTGAAAAATTCATCTTTCTTAGAAAAATCCCAAAATTTCACCTTAACTAAATATCAATGCTCTGATTTCAAAAATGAAATCCATTTTATAAAAATAATTTTCTAAGTATTTTTAAATTTATTTTTAAATAAAAACACTATTCACCGAAAATTCATTTTTTCAGAAAAAACCCCAAAAATTACCATAACATAATATCGATGCTCTGAGTTCAAAAATAAAGTCCTTTTTATAAAAATAAATTTCTAATTATTTTTAATTAAAAAACACTATTCACCCGAAAAAACTAATACTTGAATAATAATTTATGAAACCGTTATTTAACCATTTAATTGAATCACATTACTTAATCAAGGTGCCTAGATTATTTTAAAACTTTCTTTAAGTGAGATTACTAATCCATTTGGTCATATTACTAATCCTAATCATAAAATCACTATTCATAATTTACTATTCATCAAAAATCAAGTTGATCTTATTAGACTCTAAATTTAGTACTGGACATAATTGTAGAAGACCATTTTATAAAAATCATTACACATTTTTAATTATTTAAGGTTTACACAACCATTTTTAAAATATCCTTTTTCTAAAATTCATCAAAAATATGCATACTATATTTATCCGGTCATTTCAAAATTCATAAACATAATCATGAGAAGAAATCCCAATTTTCATTTAAAACAAGGATTACACAAGGCAGTTATGGTCTCGTTACATAGCCCCTTATAATACCAGCATAGGACCTAAGAGTAAGGTGTGCTAGGGTGATAGAATCTTGGGGCGGCTTAGTCAACATTGCCCGAGTAGTAATTTCTATCAGTTTGAACTTCTCGTGATGACGATTCCGTTCTAGCTTCACATGATGAAGTTCAGCTTGGATTTGGTCCAGAGCAAAGCCCAATGGTGCTACCTCCTTCCCAAGCTCTGTTAGATGGGCTTCAATCGGTCCAAGACTACTAGGTGAGGCCATCAAATCTTCTTTCTATAATAGTTAACCAAGATTACTTATATTTGGAGACAATAATCAAAACATTTTGTTCATAGTGGTCATATTGACTGATGGTCATATAACAGTCAAAACCCACTGGTCTCATTTTAATTATAATCATGTTTATCAAATAAAAAATTTTTGTTGAGTATAAAAATAAAATAAAATAACACATGAAATTAGGGAACAAGATTTATTCAAAATTTCGGGCCGTTACAATCTTCCCCCTTTAAGAAATTGCGTCCTCGCAATTTTTAAAATTGCGTTTTGAAATTTCATTTAAAGTCCCACATCGGAAAAAGAGTCAGTAACACCATTACTTTAAAAGAATGAAAAGGAAGTACAAAGGCCACCCGAGTTTACTCATACTAGGATTCCATGTAGGAAATATGGACGTGGAGGAGAAAAAAAGGGTAACGTTCCTAAATGAGAGTGATAGAAAACATGATTAGGAGAAAGTTGACCATAAGAAAATCCCAAACTTATGATGTGTGTAAGCGGTCTTTGATTAACTTGTAGGAAACGTAAACCAACAACGTTTTTGTTTTACGTTCCTTTTAATAACTTTGAGGAATTCATTTACAACATAGAACAAAAACATAAGGAAATATATCTACCTTCATGTAGAGTTTCATACTTTAATGAGTTTCTACCAAAACTAATCTTTTCTCTAAACGATGAGCATTCAAAACTACTTGGTCTCATCAAAACACAAGAATCATCTTTTAGAGAATCACATAATCCAAAAAAGATCAACTATCTATTTCTTCTATCTTTAAACATTATCCCAAAAACAGAAAGGGTAAGGTAAAACAACTCTTCAAAAAGAAAGAATCCCATTGGAATGGAAAATACTTTTAAATCTTCAAAGTTCCATGGTACTACCCAAATTTCATCATAGTCCATTCCATAAATAACGGTCCTTAAAATTCCTCAAAATAAACCAAACTAAGATTGAAACCCAAATACAAGAAGGATTTGATAACATAGTCTTCCAAAATAAACTTCATTGTTCATCTCCAAAAAACATCAACCACTCCTAACATCTTATAACAAAAGTATCTAATCTAAACATATTTAACCCAAGATAGGTTAATCATTCCCAAAAGTAACCTAAGTTACTATAAATCCACCTTAAATTCATCGATTATTCAAATATAAATCAACCTTACTCCTCAATGAAAATACCGTTGTAATCTATTTACCTCGATCATATAGGGTCCCCAGAGTAGTGAATGTATTCCAAAATTAAAATCATATTTTAATCCCGTAATCATCTCTGTCATATTAATATGGAAATCGTATCATTTCCTATCACATTGGTTGTTGAGACATGTTCTTCCATTTCCCGCCATTAACTAAGAAAAGAAACTATAATTAGGGGCTTAAATACTTAGCCAATAATCATGAAAATAAACTTAAAGAATATAAGGATAACTTGTAGTTGAAAAGTATACCCTAAATTGTGATCCCCTAGGTTCCCATCTAGGTTATCCATGATCATATATTCTTATGTGAATCTTCATTTTATTTTATCTTTGTTCCTTTAACAATGGTTCATACTAAGCTTATGAATTTACCAAAGCATATCCCCCGGGAGTGTCGTAACCAAGAGTGCAGCAAGGCCCGTTGTCGTGTACCAGTTCCCGTTCGATTCTAGCTCAAAGCGGTGTTTTCGGGTATTATCCCTATGGACATCTGTGCCAGAGCCACCTCTACCTGCTCGTATCCAGACAGGGATGTATTTGCTTGGAAACCCCTTACTCAATACTCACCAAAATACCAGGAATATTTCTTATATTTTAACTTTTCTATAGGCTTCTTCCTAAAGTTTTCATATCCCAATTTCCACAAATAACTAAACCATCCTTTGATACCAACTATAGCATCCCGTCTTTTTATCACATAAACTTTCATTACATTTTACAAAACCGAGGATCTTTAAGGTTTAGTGTCTTGGAAACCAGGAACATAAAACATGAAAAGAACAAAAACACTCTTCTTAAACACTTGAAATGCTTCTCCTTAAGTTCATCCTAGGTTCATTACTGCATCTCATAACCTGGGTACATACATCAAAAGAAAGGATGAGCAGAAGGCCCATCAAGGGAAACAAGTGAAACATTTTACATATGAACTTGAGATACATCAATAAAGTCATGAAAAGAACTTTAAGGCATGAAAATGAAATCATGAGGCATATCATAATAAAAATAAAACTTTTTAATAACTTGAAGATGTGGCTGCAACATTTAATATTGACAATCGTTTCGTTTCACCAAGGTCCATCCCCAAGGTGTCGTTAAAAATTACCAAGGTTATTCACCAAGGCGTCGTTAAAATGGTCATCTCTAGAGATTAAGTCTTTACCCAATGCATTGGAGCGCTATCAGGGCGCACCCTTAAATTTTCCTTTATTATCATGTGAGCCACATATATCATCATAAAAAATTTCATAAAGAACCCATATAGAACAAAATAAATGGGTTTCATTTCATAATCATAACGTTTTAAAAACTGCTTTAAAGACATGATCTTTACGTCACTTTAAAACCCACAAAAAAAAAGGAAGGTGCATCTCATGTATGTAAATCCCATAATTTAAAATAGAACATTTTGGTATATATGTGAATACCCCTTTATAAGAAAGAGCTTTGAGTATTCACTTAATAATATAAAAGAACTTTAGAAAAAGAGAGAGACATATTGAGATGGAAATTCTGCAGCATAACGGCTATGTCACGAGGTTTTAAAAGACATTAAAAAGAGAGGAAAATGGGTCAAACAATCATAAATGACCCATAAGACAGTATATGGACAGAATAATATGGATACATGATCATGGTAATGAAATTTCAATGACATACCATTTGAAATGAAAAACATGGAAGAAAGACAAAAATTAGATTTCTCTTATGAAAGTTCGGCAGCCTAACGACGTTACTTAAACTTCAAACACAAAGATTTGAAAAGGTCAAATAGGGTCTCTCATCATGTGAACATAAGAGTTCAGTATGATAGATATAGAGATATTGACCCAACATAATTAAAAATAACATGAAAGACTTGACATGAAAGTAGAACTTTGAAAAGAATGAGAAGGGTGAAAGAATCCCCTAAAAATTCGGAAGCCTAACGGCACCACTTAAAACTTCAAAATACTGAATTGAAGAGATCAAATGGGGTATCTCATCATATTAACATAATATTTCAGTGTGATAGATATAGATATCATACCCCAACATAACAAAAAGGAACTTGAAAGAATTGACATGAAAGTAGAACTTCAAAACGAGAAGGGTGAAGAACCACTTAAAAATTCGGCAGCCTAACGGCGCCACTTAAAACTTCAAAATACTGAATTGAAGAGGTAAAATGGGGTCTCTCATCATATGATCATAAAAGATCAGTATGATAAATTTAGAGATCATACCACAACATAATAAAAAGGAACTTGAAATACTTTACATGAAAATAGATCTTAAAAAAATGAGAAGGGAGAAAGAGTCCGTTACAAAAATTTCGGCAGCCTAACGGCGCCACTTAAAATGTCATAAAACGAAATAATGAGAGTAAAAAGGGGACTCTCATTATATGAACATGAAAAGGGCAGTAAGAGGAGTATAAAAGAACATCCTCTAACATAAGAACATGAAGCATAAAAGAAATGACATAAAAGAGATCACTTGAAAAGAAAGAGAAAGATCGGATCTCTTACCTTAAAATGTAACTCTTAAACCTCAAAGTTTGGGACCTTGAGGGCTTGGGGGCACCTTGGGAGGGCTCCTTGGGAGGTAATGAGACCATAAATTCGTTGGTAATGACTGGGGAGTCGAATGGATGAGAGGAGGGCTTGGTATTTATAGGGAAAGTGAGGGGACAAGGCATTAATGGCCAAGGGACACCTCACATGTGCTTTTCTCAAACCCATGTGCTCTCCCTTGGAATTTATCATGGAGTTAGGCCACATGGGGCCCCCAAACCAATAATTCATCACCCTTGGCCGGCCAACCCTTAAAAGATCTCATGAAATCATCATGACACAATTATGATGTCATTAAACACACCGAAACCCTAAAACTGCATTTTTACTATTCACTGAAAAATTCATCTTTCTCAGAAAAATCCCAAAATTTCACCTTAACTAAATATCAATGCTCTGATTTCAAAAATGAACTCCATTTTATAAAAATAATTTTCTAAGTATTTTTAAATTTATTTTTAAATAACAACACTATTCACTGAAAATTCATTTTTTCAGAAAAAACCCCAAAAATTACCATAACATAATATCGATGCTCTGAGTTCAAAAATAAAGTCCTTTTTATAAAAATAATTTTCTAATTATTTTTAATTAAATTTTTAATTAAAAAACACTATTCACCCGAAAAAACTAATACTTGAATAATAATTTATGAAACCGTTATTTAACCATTTTATTGAATCACATTACTTAATCAAGGTGCCTAGATTATTTTAAAACTTTCTTTAAGTGAGATTACTAATCCATTTGGTCATATTACTAATCCTAATCATAAAATCACTATTCATAATTTACTATTCATCAAAAATCAAGTTGATCTTATTAGACTCTAAATTTCGTACTGGACATAATTGTAGAAGACCATTTTTTAAAAATCATTACACATTTTTAATTATTTAAGGTTTACACAACCATTTTTAAAATATCCTTTTTCTAAAATTCATAAAAAATATGCATACTATATTTATCCGGTCATTTCAAAATTCATAAACATAATCATAAGAAGAAATCCCAATTTTCATTTAAAACAAGGATTACACAAGGCAGTTATGGTCTCGTTACATAGCCCCTTATAATACCAGCATAGGACCTAAGAGTAAGGTGTGCTAGGGTGATAGAATCTTGGGGCGGCTCAGTCAACATTGCCCGAGTAGTAATTTCTATCAGTTTGAACTTCTCGCGAAGACGATTCCGTTCTAGCTTCACATGATGAAGTTCAGCTTGGATTTGGTCCAGAGAAAAGCCCAATGGTGCTACCTCCTTCCCAAGCTCTGTTAGATGGGCTTCGATCGGTCCAAGACTACTAGGTGAGGCCATCAAATCTTCTTTCTATAATAGTTAACCAAGATTACTTATATTTGGAGACAATAATCAAAACATTTTGTTCAGAGTGGTCATATTGACCGATGGTCATATAACAGTAAAAACCCACTGGTCTCATTTTAATTATAATCAGGTTTATCAAATAAAACATTTTTGTTGAGTATAAAAATAAAATAAAATAACACATGAAATTAGGGAACAAGATTTATTCAAAATTTCGGGCCGTTACAATCTTCCCCCCTTAAGAAATTGCGTCCTCGCAATTTTTAAAATTGGGTTTTGAAATTTCATTTAAAGTCCCACATCGGAAAAAGAGTCAGTAACACCATTACTTTAAAAGAAAGAAAAGGAAGTACAAAGGCCACCCGAGTTTACTCATACTAGGATTCCATGTAAGAAATATGGACGTGGAGGAGAAAACAAAGGGTAACGTTCTTAAAGGAGAGTGATAGAAAACATGATTAGGAGAAAGTTAACCATAAGAAAATCCCAAACTTATGATGTGTGTAAGCGGTCTTTGATTAACTTGTAGGAAACGTAAACCAACAACGTTTTTGTTTTACGTTCCTTTTAATAACTTTGAGGAATTCATTTACAACATAGAACAAAAACATAAGGAAATATATCTACCTTCATGTAGAGTTTCATACTTTAATGAGTTTCTACCAAAACTAATCTTTTCTCTAAACGATGAGCATTCAAAACTACTTGGTCTCATCAAAACACAAGAATCATCTTTTAGAGAATCACATAATCCAAAAAAGATCAACTATCTATTTCTTCTATCTTTAAACATTATCCCAAAAACAGAAAGGGTAAGGTAAAACAACTCTTCAAAAAGAAAGAATCCCATTGGAATGGAAAATACTTTTAAATCTTCAAAGTTCCATGGTACTACCCAAAGTTCATCATAGTCCATTCCATAAATAACGGTCCTTAAAATTCCTCAAAATAAACCAAACTAAGATTGAAACCCAAATACAAGAAGGATTTGATAACATAGTCTTCCAAAATAAACTTCATTGTTCATCTCCAAAAAACATCAACCACTCCTAACATCTTATAACAAAAGTATCTAATCTAAACATATTTAACCCAAGATAGGTTAATCATTCCCAAAAGTAACCTAAGTTACTATAAATCCACCTTAAATTCATCGATTATTCAAATATAAATCAACCTTACTCCTCAATGAAAATACCGTTGTAATATATTTACCTCGATCATATTGGGTCCCCAGAGTCGTGAATGTATTCCAAAATTAAAATCATATTTTAATCCCTTAATCATCTCTGTCATATTAATATGGAAATCGTAGCATTTCCTATCACATTGGTTGTTGAGACATGTTCTTCCATTTCCCGCCATTAACTAAGAAAAGAAACTATAATTAGGGGCTTAAATACTTAGCCAATAATCATGAAAAGAAACTTAAAGAATATAAGGATAACTTTTAGTTGAAAAGTATACCCTAAATTGTGATCCCCTAGGTTCCCATCTAGGTTATCCATGATCATATATTCTTATGTGAATCTTCATTTTATTTTATCTTTGTTCCTTTAACAATGGTTCATACTAAGCTTATGAATTTACCAAAGCATATCCCCCGGGAGTGTCGTAACCAAGAGTGCAGCAAGGCCCGTTGTCATGTACCAGTTCCCGTTCGATTCTAGCTCAAAGCGGTGTTTTCGGGTTTTACCCCTATGTACATCTGTGCTAGAGCCACCTCTACCTGCTCGTATCCAGACAGGGATGTATTTTCTTGGAAACCCCTTACTCAATACTCACCAAAATACCAGGAATATTTCCTATATTTTAACTTTTCTATAGGCTTCTTCCTAAAGTTTTCATATCCTAATTTCCACAAATAACTAAACCATCCTTTGATACCAACTATTGCATCCCGTCTTTTTATCACATAAACTTTCATTACATTTTACAAAACCGAGGATCTTTACGGTTTAGTGTCTTGGAAACCAGGAACATAAAACATCAAAAGAACAAAAACACTCTTCTTAAACACTTGAAAGGCTTTCCTTAAGTTCATCCTAGGTTCATTACTGCATCTCATAACCTGGGGACATACATCAAAAGAAAGGATGAGCAGAAGGCCCATCAAGGGAAACAAGTGAAACATTTTACATAGGAACTTGAGATACATCAATAAAGTCATGAAAAGAACTTTAAGGCATGAAAATGAAATCATGAGGCATATCATAATAAAAATAAAACTTTTTAATAACTTGAAGATGTGGCTGCAACATTTAATATTGACAATCGTTTCGTTTCACCAAGGTCCATCCCCAATGTGTCGTTAAAAATTACCAAGGTTATTCACCAAGGCGTCGTTAAAATGGTCATCTCTAGAGATTAAGTCTTTACCCAATGCATTGGAGCGCTATCAGGGCGCACCCTTAAATTTGCCTTTATTATCATGTGAGCCACATATATCATCATAAAAAATTTCATAAAGAACCCATATAGCACAAAATAAATGGGTTTCATTTCATAATCATAACGTTTTAAAAACTGCTTTAAATACATGATCTTTACGTCACTTTAAAACCCACAAAAAAAAGGAAGGTGGGTCTCATGTATGTAAATCCCATAATTTAAAATAGAACATTTTGGTATATATGTGAATACCCCTTTATAAGAAAGAGCTTTGAGTATTCACTTAATAATATAAAAGAACATTAGAAAAAGAGAGAGACAATTTGAGATGGAAATTCTGCAGCATAACGGCTATGTCATGAGGTTTTAGAAGACATTAAAAAGAGAGGAAAAATGGGTCAAACATTCATAAATGACCCATAAGACAGTAGATGGACAGAATAATAAGGATACATGATCATGGTAATGAAATTTCAAGGCCATACCATTTGAAATGAAAAACATGGAAGAAAGACAAAAATTAGATTTCTCTTATGAAAGTTCGGCAGCCTAACGACGTTACATAAACTTCAAACACAAAGATTTGAAAAGATCAAATAGGGTCTCTCATAATGTGAACATAAGAGTTCAGTATGATAGATATAGAGATATTGACCCAACATAATTAAAAATAACATGAAAGACTTGACATGAAAGTAGAACTTTGAAAAGAATGAGAAGGGTGAAAGAATCCCCTAAAAATTCGGAAGCCTAACGGCACCACTTAAAACTTCAAAATACTGAATTGAAGAGATCAAATGGGGTATCTCATCATATTAACATAAGAGTCCAGTATGATAGATATAGAGATAATACGCCAACATAAGAAAAAGTAACTTGAAAGAATTGACATGAAAGTAGAACTTCAAAACGAGAAGGGTGAAGAACCACTTAAAAATTCGGCAGCCTAACGGCGCCACTTAAAACTTCAAAATACTGAATTGAAGAGATAAAATGGGGTCTCTCATCATATTATCATAAAAGATCAGTATGATAAATTTATAGATCATACCCCAACATAATAAAAAGGAACTTGAAATACTTTACATGAAAATAGATCTTAAAAAATTGAGAAGGGAGAAAGAGTCTGTTACAAAAATTTCGGCAGCCTAACGGCGCCACTTAAAGCATCATAAAACGAAATAATGAGAGTAAAAAGGGGACTATCATTATATGAACATGAAAAGGGCAGTAAGAGTAGTATAAAATAACATCCTCTAACATAAGAACATGAAGCATAAAAGAAATGACATAAAAGAGATCACTTGAAAAGAAAGAGAAAGATCGGATCCCTTACCTTAAAATGTAACTCTTAAACCTCAAAGGTTGGGACCTTGAGGGCTTGGGGGCACCTTTGGAGGGCTCCTTGGGAGGTAATGAGACCATAAATTCGTTGGTAATGAGTGGGGAGTCGAATGGATGAGAGGAGGGCTTGGTATTTATAGGGAAAGTGAGGGGACAAGGCATTAATGGCCAAGGGACACCTCACATGTGCTTTTCTCAAACCCATGGGCTCTCCCTTGGAATTTATCATGGAGTTAGGCCACATGGGGCCCCCAAAACAATAATTCATCACCCTTGGCCGGAAAACCCTTAAAATATCTCATGACATCATCATGACACAATTATGATGTCATTAAACACACCGAAACCCTAAAACTGCATTTTTACTATTCACTGAAAAATTCATCTTTCTCAGAAAAATCCCAAAATTTCACCTTAACTAAATATCAATGCTCTGATTTCAAAAATGAACTCCATTTTATAAAAATAATTTTCTAAGTATTTTTAAATTTATTTTTAAATAAAAACACTATTCACCGAAAATTCATTTTTTTCAGAAAAAAACCCCAAAAATTACCATAACATAATATCGATGCTCTGAGTTCAAAAATAAAGTCCTTTTTATAAAAATAATTTTCTAATTATTTTTAATTAAATTTTTAATTAAAAAACACTATTCACCTGAAAAAACTAATACTTGAATAATAATTTATGAAACTGTTATTTAACCATTTTATTGAATCACATTACTTAATCAAGGTGCCTAGATTATTTTAAAACTTTCTTTAAGTGAGATTACTAATCCATTTGGTCATATTACTAATCCTAATCATAAAATAACTATTCATAATTTACTATTCATCAAAAATCAAGTTGATCTTATTATTCTCTAAATTTCGTACTGGACATAATTGTAGAAGACCATTTTTTAAAAATCATTACACATTTTTAATTATTTAAGGTTTACACAACCATTTTTAAAATATCATTTTTCTAAAATTCATCAAAAATATGCATACTATATTTATTCGGTTATTTCAAAATTCATAAACTTAATCATAAGAAGAAATCCCAATTTTCATTTAAAACAAGGATTACACAAGGCAGTTATGGTCTCGTTACATAGCCCCTTATAATACCAGCATAGGACCTAAGAGTAAGGTGTGCTAGGGTGATAGAATCTTGGGGCGGCTCAGTCAACATTGCCCGAGTAGTAATTTCTATCAGTTTGAACTTCTCGCGAAGACGATTCCGTTCTAGCTTCACATGATGAAGTTCAGCTTGGATTTGGTCCAGAGCAAAGCCCAATGGTGCTACCTCCTTCCCAAGCTCTGTTAGATGGGCTTCGATCGGTCCAAGACTACTAGGTGAGGCCATCAAATCTTCTTTCTATAATAGTTAACCAAGATTACTTATATTTGGAGACAATAATCAAAACATTTTGTTCACAGTGGTCATATTGACCGATGGTCATATAACAGTCAAAACCCACTGCTCTCATTTTAATTATAATCATGTTTATCAAATAAAACATTTTTGTTGAGTATAAAAATAAAATAAAATAACACATGAAATTAGGGAACAAGATTTATTCAAAATTTTGGGCCGTTACAATCTTCCCCCCTTAAGAAATTGCGTTCTCGCAATTTTTAAAATTGGGTTTTGAAATTTCATTTAAAGTCCCACATCGGAAAAAGAGTCAGTAACACCATTACTTTAAAAGAAAGAAAAGGAAGTACAAAGGCCACCCGAGTTTACTCATACTAGGATTCCATGTAGGAAATATGGACGTGGAGGAGAAAACAAAGGGTAACGTTCTTAAAGGAGAGTGATAGAAAACATGATTAGGAGAAAGTTAACCATAAGAAAATCCCAAACATATGATGTGTGTAAGCGGTCTTTGATTAACTTGTAGGAAACATAAACCAACAACGTTTTTGTTTTACGTTCCTTTTAATAACTTTGAGGAATTCATTTACAACATAGAACAAACACATAAGGAAATATATCTACCTTCATGTAGAGTTTCATACTTTAATGAGTTTCTACCAAAACTAATCATTTCTCCAAACGATGAGCATTCAAAACTACTTGGTCTCATCAAAACACAAGAATCATCTTCTAGAGAATCACATAATCCACAAAAGATCAACTATCTATTTCTTCTATCTTTAAACATTATCCCAAAAACAGAAAGGGTAAGGTAAAACAACTCTTCAAAAAGAAAGAATCCCATTGGAATGGAAAATACTTTTAAATCTTCAAAGTTCCATGGTACTACCCAAAGTTCATCATAGTCCATTCCATAAATAACGGTCCTTAAAATTCCTCAAAATAAACCAAACTAAGATTGAAACCCAAATACAAGAAGGATTTGATAACATAGTCTTCCAAAATAAACTTCATTGTTCATCTCCAAACAACATCAACCACTCCTAACATCTTATAACAAAAGTATCTAATCTAAACATATTTAACCCAAGATATGTTAATCATTCCCAAAAGTAACCTAAGTTACTATAAATCCACCTTAAATTCCTCGATTCTTCAAATATAAATCAACCTTACTCCTCAATGAAAATACCGTTGTAATCTATTTACCTCGATCATATAGGGTCCCCAAAGTAGTGAATGTATTCCAAAATTAAAATCATATTTTAATCCCCTAATCATCTCTGTCATATTAATATGGAAATCGTAGCATTTCCTATCACATTGGTTGTTGAGACATGTTCTTCCATTTCCCGCCATTAACTAAGAAAATAAACTATAATTAGGGGCTTAAATACTTATCCAATAATCATGAAAAGAAACTTAAAGAATATAATGATAACTTGTAGTTGAAAAGTATACCCTAAATTGTGATCCCCTAGGTTCCCATCTAGGTTATCCATGATCATATATTCTTATGTGAATCTTCATTTTATTTTATCTTTGTTCCATTAACAATGGTTCATACTAAGCTTATGAATTTACCAAAGCATATCCCCCGGCCCTATGTGTGTTGCATAAAATCATCACCATGTATAAACAATCATAACATCTTAAATAAATTAAGACATGCATAAATGTTATTGTTGTTCTCATATGTGTGTTTGTGTGTGTGTGGGTTTGAAAATTATATAAAACCATAAACATACAAAGTGTATACATGGGATTTTCACAACCAAAACAATGTTTGATAAATCCTTATACATAGTTTACACTTCAAATACCTTATTCAACCCCTAAAAGCAGTTTTATGAAAACCTAAATCATATTATATTTAAAATGTATATGTATATTTACATATTACCATATATACACATATATATTTATATGGTGAAATTAAAAAAACAAAATAGAGTCCTTATTTGATTTAAATGCATTTAGGAACATCAATTCAAAATAATTTCAACATTTAAAATTCATAAAAATTGAATTGGTTTGATTTTAAATAAACATATATACATATATAAGTATATACATAGGTTTTATTTAAACCCAAACAAGTTAACCCTTACATGTTATATATACATTAAAAACATCAGGTAAACACTAATAATCACATTTAGAAAACATATAACGAGTTAGGATTAAATTTCATATAAAATTGTAAGAATATATATATATATATACATACAAAGTATATATGTAATGGATTGCATAATTAAATCAAAGAAAAATAATCCCTTAAATGAACTCAAAGGATGACTGGAGTCGAGAGGATGATAGGGAGGAGTTGGAGAAGAGATAAACTCATAAGATTTATGGGTACAAAGTAGGTTTCGATATACTATATATATATAATTTATACACACTATAGTTCAATCAAAAAAACATAAACAATAGGGCCTATATCAATTTGAATCCAACATTTTAGACAATACAAAAACCATAGTCAGTGAAAACCATAGAGGGACTGATCATTTGAATATATATATATATATATATTAGATAAAAAGTTATTAAAAAGAGTTTGGGTAATATTTAAATAGAAAACCATGAAGACATGTGAAAAGATTAAAGGTGGATGTACAGCCTATAGAGAGGGATAAGAAGTCCCATGGGTGAGGGAAGAATATTGGAGATTAGGAGATGGCCACTGGTGCAACACGAGGAAGAACAAGAAGATAGGATAAGGTGTGTAAAATAATGTATTATTAAGATCATCCAAGGCCAATCAAAAGGTTTCAATGGTAACACAGTTTTTAAAAAAGATGAGAGGTCAAGATTAACCAGGTCCTCGATTAGACGGTCTGAAGAGAATGTGGGGCAAATGTCGTGGTAGTGGGGTTTGAAGGCAATATGGATTGGACAGCTGAGATCTTGTGTGGTGATATTGAATGGATAGAATTATACCCCCCAACCATTTAAATACTAAATCCAACATCAAAATATGGCACCTTATGGGACCATCATAATTACATCGACATTCCAGTGCTAAGGTAATGAACTCTGTTCTCCCTCCTCGGTACCGCCTCGTAACTGTTCTTCCATATAGGTGTGCTCGGTGACCCCCACATACCGCCATAATCCCCCACATAGTGGCTCTCCCTTGAAACACCCATGTACCCATGTGGGTGCACAAACCATCACGTTCGGCCTATGCTATCAGGAGATCCATGGCTCTGTCGCCCCAATCCTTAAAGAGTGGTGTGAGCTACCTCCCCTGAATGGCAAGATGGATAGACTTAATGATCATATTTTTTTATTACCCTGGATAAAAAAAAAGTATACAATGTACATAAGTATATAATTAATTGAAAAAAAAATTATATCCCCTTTAAAACAAAAAATATCCTTATTTTTATTAATCTAAAACTTGATTTAAACTTCATTCTATGCTTTGAAACATTATACATTCAAAATGAAAAGATTTATTCTATTAAAAACATTTTCAAAGATATAACATTAAATAATTTTTTAAACATTTGAAATTCTTAATATACATAAATACTATGAATATAAAATAATCTAAATACAAAATGTTTTTGAATAATTATTATGTTTTCAGACCATAAAAAACCAATGGTCATCTCAATAACCATTTTTAATTTTATAGCCTTATAAATTCTTTATTGCAGTGTTCCAAACATTAAAAACCAATTCGGTGAAGATGGTGTTCTACATCACCTTAATGCTCAGTATGGTTTCCATTATTCATTCTATACTATTTTTCATTGTGACATACCCAAAGGACATTAACAATTTTCTTGGTATTTTTGTTATGTTTGGTGGTCTACCGATAATTCCAATTGTTCTCCTAGTTGGTATAATAGGTTGGTAAGGGTCTTTAGTACTATGGAAAATAAGGTTTCATCATTCCCACTGAATAAAACATGTCTTTATTTTTATTCAACAATTATTTTATTTTATATTAAGCATTATTAAAAAACTAAATGACAATAATACTAAAAATTATCAATATATTATAATTACAAATTAAAAGTTATTGGGGCATTATAGTTACAATGTGTTTTTTATAAAAAAAAGTTAAATAATTATCATTGTAATAGTAATTTTTATGAATATATATTTATAATGTTTTAAATTTTATAATTCCTAAAATTCTATTTCAATATTTTTTATAATATATAAAATTTTTAAAACCTATAACATTAATAATAATGATAGAAAAAATGTATTTATTTTTCAGATTTCTGAATCAAATTTCTTGTAAATATATATTACAAATTATAGAAAAATTATCAATTAAAATTTAAATAGAAATGGGATGAAAAAAATTTCAATAGAAATCTTCACTAAACATTTCCAATGAAAATTTTCAATGTTAATATCTAGTGAATTTTTTATTTATTTACTGACATTCTTCCATAGTTGAAATTCCATATGGAAATTTCCTATGGAAATTTTCATTGAAAATTAGTAGTGTAAATTTTCACAATATATTTAATGATGAAATTTGCAAAAAAAAATTATCTATAAATTTAAAGATTATATTTGACATGCAAAAAAACGTTGATTATTTATGTGTTAAAATATTTTCACCAATAATTATACATTAACTCATTTTATAATTTTTTGTATTCAATATTTTGGTGAAATCTTAATTAATATTTAGTGGAATGTTTCCTTGAAAGTTTATGAGGAAACACAAAATGGGGGTTTTATTGCATATTTTCAATACAAATGTTTGATGAAGTTTAAAAATTAATAATTATAAATAATATATTATCAGTGAAAATTTAACATAAGTTATTTTTAATAACAAAAATAATAAATAATATATATTTATTAAATTAAAATTTCTATATGTATTTGTATATTCTATATATTATGTAGGATGTTCTATGAATTATTTTGCATTCCATATTTTCTATGACATATCTTATATATCTGGTTAAGATGTATATTTATTCATATATAATTCATATTCATTTAATTATATTATATATTTATCAATACCAATATTTTTGCATTTAATACATTTTTTTGGTGGTTTTATGAAATAAACCTATTTTTAGTGTTGATAAACGGTGGCCTTTGTCAACACTAAAAAAGTAATTGAAAAGGTTCAGTTTTATCAGCACTAGAAATGCACTGATAATAAGGTATCATTATCAGTGTTGATAAGGTGTACCTTTATCAGCACATTTTTTAACACTGATAATGGGAAGTAATATTTGTCAATGAATAACTAAAATTTAATAATTTTATGCAAAAAGTGTCTTCATTTAATTAAAATATCAATATATTAAAAATGAATAATATTTTTTAATGATATAAATTTTATAAAATAAAAAATAAATTTTTTAAAATTAAAATTTTCAAATATATTTATTATGTAAATTAAAATTGTACAATAAATATTATATATAATCAACAAATGTAAATAATAAATAAAAATATATTAAATTGAAAAATATTAAACAAACAAATATGTATAGATGAATAAATTACAAAAATATTTAAAATAAATTACTGAAATAAAATATAATAATAATGAATAAATTTAATATTTATATATATATATATATTAAAATTAAAAAATATTATATATTAAATATAATTGTTAGTTTGAGGGTGGATGAAAACAAATATGTATCTCTCTATAAATTTGAATTATTTTCTTATATGTATGTGTGAAATTATTATTCAAAATATTAAGAGTATCATATTTATACAATAATTATAATTATTAATTACATATTTGTTATTTGATAAATATGTGAAGTTCAAAAAACAAATTGCATTGGTATAAAAATATTATTAAATCTATATTAATAATCATTACTCATTATTTTTAATTAATATTTGTTTTTAATTGAATTTATACATTTTTCATTCAATATATAATATATTTATAAATATATTTCTATAATAAATATAAATTATAAAGATATATTTAGTATTATGTAAATCATATTTATAAAATTATATATATATATATATATTTCTACACTATATATATGATTTTTAATAATATTTAAAATATATTTTTATTATATAATAATTTTTCACTGAATATCATTTATATTAACTAGTAAATTTATATTTAGTCTTCTATAAGTTGTATTAAATAAAATATATTATATATATCAACATAAATATATTTATATATTTATATATGATTTTTATAATATAGTTTTTTTATTATATATTCTTTTTGTTAACAATTTTTATTCCTAACAATGGATAATATTATCTAAACTAAAAAAAGTGATGATAAAGTGGGGGCCACTATCAGTGCATTTAACTAGCATTAATAAAGTGTAATTCGGAATAATATGGTATCTATAGTAGTAGAAGAAGCTTTCACCTTTATAATACTTGAAAAATTATACAACCATTACATTAGTTTGGTAGCATAGAATCAACGTACGTGGTAATATAGATAACTTCCTCTTTAGTGACTCATGGGTTGGGGGACAGTAATTTTTGGGTGTAATGAAACACAAAGGAATCTGTGTAGTTGAGGCGACAATGGCCATGTCATATGAAGCCTATAGAAAACGTAGTGGGGGATTCACTTAGGCTTATGGATGAAAATGTTTTTATAAACCAAAAAAATGTCTTCGATGGGTGTTACAAAATCAATGAATTCACACATGATTCCCTATACCCAATCAACTATTAGAGGAATGATTATGATCTAATCTTCTAGGTTGTTACTACAACTTGAAATACTGAATACATCATGATATATACTTAAATCAATAATAAATTTTTAATTTTTTTCTTTAATATAAATTTATATATGAAAACTAACTTACATATATTAGAATACAAAAAAATACATATATCTATCTCGATACACACATATTTCAAAACAAACATTATATATAGATTTTTTTAGATATGTTTAAATATCTATATATATTATAAAAAATTTATATGTAAATATATAAAAATTAGTATGTATATATTATAATATTTTTATTTATAACTAAAAAAACATTCATGGAGGATGGTGTACTGGTGAGAATCAATGTAGGTGGGATTTTTTGCGATTCCATACTAGCTGATGTGTTGGAATAGTGTTGATGCTATATAACTAGAGAGGGATGATATTATCACTCATTATCTAAAAACCATTTACACCTACCATACATTCCATCTAGCACGAAGTTGCAAGGTCCGTATCGATGTTGTGGTGTTAAAATGTGGTTGAACATATTATTTTGTAACCTAAACTTCTTGCACTACCAGGGATCTAGTTTCCCCACTCACTATAGATACGACATCATCATTATGCACTGTTTCATGGATCATGTAGGTTATAATAACTGACCATATTTTAAATCATATTTCTAAACTAAGAACATTGAGGGTTCAATAAAGAAATTATTGGTGGGAAAATGGGAAATGACAGGAAACACGAAATGAATTCTCATATTCCTGCCCACCCATATGCTCATGGAATCCCCCCCCCCCCAACCTGTGTCTTAATAATCAATATGGATGTCCCACTCCAAGGGATGACCATAATGCTATTGGATTTATGGTATTTAAATCCTTTAGGGAGATTAATGGGGAAAACAATGTTTCATACAACACCTTCTAGGACCCACCAGTGGGTGAAAAACAAGAAATATATGTTATAAATATCTTTTCCCTAGAGATATGTAATGAATATATAATTATTGAGTTGGACTATCTGGGTATTTTATGTTCTATTTATTCATTTTAAATTATGTTACAATGGTTTAGTCCACTAATTCTGAAGATATGTCCATTTATCAATCAATTCAAGGCACGCCCTTTCTATATTATTAAATGTGAGGGTAATATAGAAGTTCATTTTTTTGTCAACTTGAGTACTTTTGGGTGATACTCACTTTTTCATGGAAGATTTTCTATCATGGATTATTTCCCATTTACTTCCTTGTCTTCAGTCATTTAATATAATTGCACACTGACAATCAAATAAAATATTATCATGGAATGTTTTTATATGAATTTATTTTTAATTTTTTTAATAAAATTCACAATGCAATTATAACAATGATTAATTAGAAATTTTCATTAGAAATTTATCTGTTAATTTTAAATTTATTTTTTTAGAAATAGTTTCCCTAATACTTTCCAATGAAAATTTTTATCACAAATTTAAATGGAAATAAACTATTTTATATTTATGATTAATATTTTTGAATTGTAATTTAATGTGGAAATCTAAACCTCAAATTTCATTGTAATATTACAATGATTATTTGTAGTCTTAACATGAATTGAATGATCATAAGTGTATATATGTATTTATATTATGTGTATATACTTTTATATGTAAATAATTACATTAAAATCTATGTATGATTGTATATGCATTAATATAGTTTTATTTATTTTTGTATTTATATACTTATATTAATATAAATATTTCTATATATTTATTTATTTATATCTTTACGTATATACTTATATTGAACTTTTATTATATCAATTTATTAACAACTACAAGGATTTACTGTATGTTTACATCAGTAATTTTCCTTGGATTTATTGAATTTTCCATTGGAATATAAATTTTGATTATAAATTCTCAACATGTAATGTTAATTTTTATTAAAATACTAAATTGAAACAGTGGAATTTTATATTTGAAATTATATGATGAGTATATATGTACATTGTTAAATATAACTACATATTGAAAATTGTAAAATCTTAATTAAAAATTTATTCAAAAGTAGAAATATAAAAATGTTAATATAAATATTTATACCTAAATAATATAAATATATATATATATATAATTGAATATAAGTATCCTTACTATATGAGTTTCATTTACCTTTTCCATTGTTTTGAAAATTGGTGCCTTGTTGCACTGGTGGATTGATTAACAGAAAATTTATTCCCTCGGTTAATTATTCCATCTGTCATCTCAGAAACATTTGGTTCATTCCATCTCTTCAACACCTTTTCTTTTTCTCATGGTCTTGGGCCAGTCAAAACTTCTACATCTGTGGTTCTTTACCTAGTTGGTTTGGATGGCTTCATTATCATCGGACATCTTCCTCAGTTTTATGGATTGTCTATGGAGCCTCAAATGTGTGTATTTGGGGTTTCATCATGATTTAGTGGGTGTTAATTTTCCCCGAACACACAGATCTATTGATCCTCAAATTTCTCCATCATTAAAGGAGTTATTGGGATATTCAAATTAGTTTTGGATCATCTAAATATCATTGAAAATAAACGTATGGTCTATCTTTTTCATTCATCTATTTGGTCACCACTAGTTTTTAGGTCTTGGTTCTTCATTCTTTGATTCCTCTATATATAAATAATTGTTCATGTCGTCGTAGTAGGGTTTCTCAATGTCTATTTTTCATTGGTATCCTTTATTACTAACAATGAATTTTATTTCACATTGGTAATCATGGACATGATTTGAATTCATTTTATATCACATTTTCACACATTTTTATCAATTGGATGGTCAGGTCTTGTAGGTGTCCACTTTTTCATGAGGAGAGAGTATGATGATGATTTAGTGGATATCTATTCTAAAAAACACATTTTCTATTTGATTCTCCAACCTCAAGAAACCAAAACATCACATTGTGGGATTTTATAGATAGTTAGGGGAAAGTCAAAAGTGAAGAACCAAGGAGCAGATTAATTTTCACTGGAATATTCTTCAAGGCCTCATTATTTTTTTGTATATTTCAAGGATATCCAATATAAAAGTTATAAAAATGGTGCACCCAATGGAATGATCCTTATATAATTAAATTCTAGAACTACATGCTTCAATTACTCCTCTATGATCATGGAAACATAGGGAGGATATTTACATGGTTAAATTGACAGGACCATGCCTTCATAATATATAAAAGTATTGAAATGTTTGTATCATCATTAATATATTCATTGAAATTCATGAGATATGAGGTCTCCACATTTATCCAGTTCCATATGACCATTTCCTGATTTTTCCCTACCAGAATGTGGTGTCTGTCGGTTCATGATGGATGTGGGGATTTAGATTTTAATGCATGTGGATTGATAATAATAAATCCATGTAAGTGGTCAAGGACTCATGGAATTATTCTAAAGACCATGATTGGGATTAGACTATATTAGTTTTTTCTTAGATTCAACAACATAGTTGACTTCATTTAATGAATTTTTATCAGAAAACTGTAAAGCCAAAGAAATATCATGGTTGATGTTATGAGGGTCACAATTCTAAAACGACCCTATAAAAGGTAGTTATCCTAGAAAATATTTATGAGGCATAGAGAGATAGTTAAAGCTATAGTTTCTCTAAATTGATAGAGTATTTCATCAAACAAGGTGACAACAATACCATACACATTCACCAAAAAGACTCATCTAGAAGAAAAAAGAACATCGTTTATGAATTCTACTTTGTGAAAAGAATCATTCTCTCTGACGGGGGAATGATTTAAGAGTTTATAATGTCTAGCTATATAGTTATGTTTTTTTAATTATACCTAATCAGATTACATTATTAGCTATCTAGATCCCAAATTCATTGAGGTCATGTCTCTAGATCGTGAGTTGAACATTTCTAGAGAGAAAATTGTGTCATCCATGAAGATTATTCATTCATTAAATAAAACATGCCTCAATTGTTTCCATGATCTATTCTTTAATCTATTTTCACATATTTTGTGTTTGTAAATTATCACTGTGATGTAGGTTTAAAGGCAGGGCTCTATAAGTGTGAAATATAATTACAATACTCTGATTATTTGGATTACAAAAATATTCGGTGTGGATAGTTTTTGATTTTAGGTCTATCACTTTCTGAAATGTGGCCTATAATATTTTCTAAAAAATCCTCTCTCATATATTTAGGAGGGTACTTTCCCCAATTATATTTAATAATTAGAACATCATTATTCTATGAGGCATCTGACAAACGATGCTATTTCTTTTCATGATATCATACATTCAATAAAAACTTGGTTTACTTCTAGTATGGGGATTTTGGAAATGAAATTGGACATGAACAAAGTGTACCATATGGTGTAATGGCACTTCGTAGATGAGGTTATGAATAAACTATGGTTGGGTCCAAAAATATATAAGAGTGATCATGAGTTGTGACAAAACTATTTCATTAAGAATCAAGGTTAATGGATCTCTCACAAAGAATTTCAAACCATCCAGAGGACTATGGTCGGGTGGCCCTCTTTTACCATATTTATTTCTCATTATTGCGGATGTGTTTTCTCATCTCCTATCAAATAGAATATCTAATGGCTGCATTAATGGTTATATGGTTTATCAAAATGGTAAACCCAATAGTGAATTATTTTTTTCACCAATGATCTCTTCCTTTTTCAAGATAATCTTCTTATTAATTCCTTTAAATTATAAAAATTATTGATTCTTTAACCAAAAGATTTTTCCAACATGTAAACATTCCCAAATAAGATAATTTTTTCAATTAGAGTTTTCGAGATTGTGGGAGAGATACCATTTATATTTTTTGTTGAATCATGTTTGTGGAGAAACATAAAATATATTTGTGTCTTTTGAAGTATTCATTTTTTTCTAAATAATATTTTTTTTATCCATGATAAAGTTCATTGAAAAAATCAGGAATAGACCGGTAAAAATCTATCTAGAGATATAAATGATGTCCTCATCAAATGTGTGGCTCAAGTAGTTCTATACTATATGATGTATCTCTTCATGATCACACTTTATCTTATCCACCAACATCATTAAACATTTTCAAATTATTAGATGGGTCATGAAAATTTAAAAAAAATGACCATTAATACATGGGAAAAAAAATTGTTACAAAGCCTGGTGGTGGCAGGAGATGTGGGGAAATTATTTTTTTTAACATCACCCTTCTATATAGACATGGGTGAGGCATATTATAGATTCCATATTCCTTATGTGTAAAATTAGTTAATAATTTTTATTTTACCTATTAAATTTTTTGTCCTTCTAGTTTGGGACATTAGATGATGTTTTTCTAGAAGATATTTTTGGAGTCCAGAGTTGAGTTGAACTATGGGTTTTGTTCGATAATTTCTAGAGGAGATTATTTTAATATCTTGATTGATCCTTGACTTCACTTTTTGGTTGGTATGAAACCCAAATAGAGGCTAATTCCTAACCATGAGAGTTCCTCAGTGAGATATCTTTTCTTGGATGTCAATAGTTTATGGGATTTTCATAATAATAATATTTGTTTATATGTGCCATAATGAAAATAAACATTATTGGATCTAGTAGAGAATGGAGCTAGACAAGACATGCAGTTTTGAGATATTTAGAGTTCATGACTCTACTCAATCCACTACAGTTACATGATTTTTCTCACACACAGTGATCCATCAGGACATCCACACTAGAATAATATTTGGAAGTTAAATTCTCTATCGAAGGACAAAATCATCTACATAAAGATGTGTAGTGTTATCCTTCCCACCATCCCTTTCAATGATAATAAAAATAAATATAGGATAACCTAGTTCCCCCTTAATTATACAACTATTGAACCTGAGTTTCATGTGATCTTCTTCTACCCATGGGTTTCCTGGAAATGGTTAACATGTGATAGGCAAGATTCCTCTTTGTAGAAAAATATTGAGGATGTAGAACATGTTTCAGGTGAGTGGTTAAGATCACTACTAGAGGAGACTATCATGGGATTGTGTACTCATGTACATATTAACTAGTTTCACCATAACTCCTTTTGGTTTTAGTGAACTATTATAGTTGGAAAGGATTGGCTATCCATGATAGATAAATGGAGTTTTTAGTGAATGATAATTTGGGGCTCAAAATCCTTATCTTGTTCAACCCTCCCTAGTTATATGGAATAATCCCCCATGGGATGTCTTCAAAATTAACACTGTTGAAACTCATCCTCGTGTTGGTTTGGATGGCCTCATAGAATTTATTCATGATCATATAGGCTCCATTATTATGAATTCTCACTCCATAGTTGATACATTCTCGGCCCCCCCTTACAGATGTGGATATTGATATTTTCAATGGTGTGGAGTATACCACTTCCCATGGATGGAGGAATACAGTAACACACATGAACTACATGAAAGATAAATTTTACCCTTCTCTCCATGGAACATTTAGGATAGATTGTATTACATGCAACAAAGAATTTCATTGATGGATTGCATAACATACAATACCATGTGTTAATGAAAAATAATATATACTAATATACAACATGACCATTAAATTATATTTTATGAATATAATGAACTAAATTATATAAATATATGGTTCTCACAAAATATAAAATGAATTAATTAGGTACATATTATTTAGAAGTGAATATACAAAACAAATTTAATTTAAAGGTAGTTTTTTATAGAAAACTGTTAATATGCTCAAAGATGTGTTTTAATATTCAAAAATTGTATTTATTAAAATTAATAATTAACTTTAATGTTATATATATATTTTATATATCCAATTATGTAATTTTTATTATCATCCAATATATTTTATATGCATAATATAAGAGTGAATCTAATTAAACACAAAAAACTCCAATGTTTTCATTAAATATGTTTTACTGCATTTTATTTGAAACCCCCTTATAAATAAAATTTTTGGAACTTTTATAGATTTAATATGTTCAAATAAAAATCATATTTGGAATTTAAATATTCAAATTTGGAAAGGCTATATTTTTTCTTTTCAAATAATGCCTTATTTTTTTATTCATAGTTAAAAATACCGGATTGTAATTCCAAACTGCTTTCTCATATAATTTAATTATAATTTTAAATAATATTTATATTTGGTTTTAATGTATAATTATAGAAATTTAATATCAATTAATAAAATTTAGTCATTAGAATAAATTTCAATTTTAATTTGAATATAAAAATATAGAAATCATTTTAATATTTTTACATTAAAAACGTACCTTGTCAACCCGACTGCGGAGCTGAATTTAAATTAATTTTTACGAATTAGTTGTTTTTAATTGTTAAAGAATCATTCCATATGACCTTGAATCCAACATTTGGTAATATAGAAATCTAATGAATAATTTTGGCATAAACAAAAATTAGTTACACTATTAAGAGGTAACACCACCCCTCAAACTCATTTCATTTATTTTCTTTCTCTACTCCTTCAAATATTATTAATTCATGCTTGTATAATAAAATCAATGTAAAAAATACATGGATTATTTATGATATTTATTATACCTAAACTTACACAAACCTCTATCTAATGGGTAATGAACATATTTTCCACATGTACGGCGGACTACCACTTCAATAAATGATGATTGTTCGTTTTTCCTTTACATCCTCTCATGGTGAAAATTATGATAGAATAGTATTTACATTTGTTATATATTATATTAATTATTTATTTATTATTCATTAATTTTTTCAAATAACTTATGTTTATACCTTCCTTTTTGTGTTAATACTATAATTCCATTTGACGAATTGTGGTCTATCACCCCTTCAAAGCGACGTGATTCATTCATACACTACATGGAATGTTTTATGGATGGTTTTAGTAAATATATATTATATATATGATGAAATAAATATAATTTAACAATTATATATATATATGTATTTCACACTATTTCATTCAATACTATAGTAAAATAGGAAAAAATTGTTGATGGGTACATACATCTTTCCATCTTTATGAACACTGTATCCCATTTCATAAATATATATTATATGGATTATTATAAAATATATATATACTGAATAAACATTATTACTAATTCATAGTTTACATTTTGGAAATCGTTATATAAATATAAGGACCAAAGATCAAATAAATTAAGACACGTGCAAAAAAACAATGCAGATATTACTTGATGGGAAAACTTAACATAGAATTGTTGAAATTAAGGTAATATAAATTCTTAATAATACCATATATGGTATTGGAATAAAAATATTGTTCCTTTATACATGTATAATAAAATTATATTTATTATTCATGAGGTTTTAATGTCTATGATTAGAGTTAAGACAAAATGTAAGTAATTTTCATCTCGCTCATTATTTCTATGAGATACCTGTATTATTCACAGCACGCCTCTATTGTGTAGTGTATATATTACCCATTAATGTGTTATATGTTTCATATAAATTAATATGTGGGTATTTAAAAAATCATTTTATGATATTTATATCTTTGGTTTATTTTCCCAATGTTACCAAATTTCTAAATTAATGTTGTTTCAATTTTCCTTCTCTGAGAAATACACCATGTTATAAAAATATATTTTTTATATGAGGTGTATAAACTGACTTTGACAAGATATAAAATGAATCTATATCAGCTCATGATAATTTAAAGATCAATTAAAATTAATTTTCATATATGTGATGTATGATTCAATGTTACCATGTGGTAAGAGTTTATTGAAACAGTCTTAATGTTTATTGAGATTTTTTAGGATCACATTTTAATTAAATAAATCATATGATTATTCATTCTAAAACACCAAGGAATTTTATTCTCCTCTAGTTAGTATTTATTTAATTACGTGTTATTATATTTTCTTTCACTCTTTTTTATAGAACAATATTGTGAAAATGTTGTTAAGAAAATATAACTTTAGTTGTCTCTTCGGGCAAAAAATTTATGTTCCATCAAAACCACATTTTATGAAATGGTTTCCATGAATATTATAATAAACTATTAAGATCATTAAAAGATATTTTTACCCTTGGTTTACCTTTTAAAAAAATATTTTTTTGGAAAATGATTATTCTTGTTGTTTTCCAATCGAGGAACATTTCTATAGTGTTTATAATTTAGAAGAAATATTGTTTTCTCTTATACGGTGTGTATAGATTTACCCACCTTCAATTATATGGAGATCCCTTTCAATATTAAAATAGTTATTTTTTTGAAATTTTTTTAAATGTACTTTTTAGGGGAATTTGTTTTCAAAAAAGAAACCATGATTTGATTTCATGTTTTCAAATTAATTTCAATAAAATTTCTTTTCAAAAAATTTTCAATATTTCTTTTAAAGTTTTCATTATGTATTCAAATAAGAAGGCTGTTAAAATTATTTGAATCTTATTTTATATGTTTTAAAGGGGATGGGTTTGAAAAATTATTTCAATTCTTATTTCTATGTTTTCATGTTATTTTCTATGAATATGATTATAAAATGGTATTATGTATTAAATTTTATTCATTAAATAAACTCTATTTTTAACAAGAAACATTTTTAAATTTATTTAAAAAATATTTTTCATCAAACTGATAATTGTTGATATTACTAATTACATTCATGGATATGATATAATTTTTCCATTTATATTCATTCTTTGAATGGGTTATGATTGATGTCATAGTCTTTATGAAATCCATTACTCTTTCTGGGGTAATATGTTTATGAAACATGTTTCTATTTCATATGTCATTTTTTTGGGAAATCCATTTCACATTCACAGGATTTGATTATGATGAAAGGATTATGAAACCAATATAATTTTCAAGAGGATATTATATGAATAAATTTTTAGGAAAAAAATTTGATTTTATCATTTATGATATGATTTTTATAATTTTCGGGCACATGTGTTCATGATTTCATTATGAGATGGGTGAGACCAATATCTCCCTTCAATGTATTGGGTAAAGATTTTTATCTCATAATATAAACATGGCTAGAACAGGAAATGAACTCGGTTCAGTATTATAGGCAATGAATAGAAAATGAACTTGGTTCAGTATTATAGATTTGGAATGGGAAATAAACTCAATTCAGTATTATAGGGATGGAACTGGGAGTGAACGTAGTTTAGTAATTTAGGGCTACAACAGGGTGTCAACCCCAATCAGAAAAGGACTTTTTCAAATAATACGGTCTTTGAAGTGGTGCCTTTTTTAATATGGAAATCATATTATATTTTTATATGTTCTTCACATTTCCATGTTTTTTTCATATATTGTGAATTCATGGATTTTATTATTTATTACATTATTACCCAAGAATTATCAATCTTTATGTCATTATTCTTGTTTAAGATCTTTGATATGTGGGGTTTGATCTTCTCATGCCCACTTTTATTCTTACAAGTATCACTTTTTTACCCTTACTAAGCATATAATCTTAGGCCTTTTTATTTTTCCTTACCAAGGTTTTGATGATATGTATTGTGTTTTGTGTTTCCGTGAAGGGAGATAGTTAGGAAGGTCCATGTTGGAGATTATGTATCTCAGTTATGTACAAGTGTTTATGTTTCCATGTTTATAAAGTTATTAGACTAGTATGATCTTTGGGTCTCTGTTTTTTAAGGTTTTAAGTATTCTGAAAGTGTAATGTAATGCCTATGTATGTGAATATTAGGTTGTTATCATTCATATTAGGGAAAATTTTTAGTAAACCATTGCAAAATAGGATGATAAAAAATTTCTGATATCCCTAGGTTTATTTATAAAGATATTTCTAGCGATGTCTCCATAGATATGTATAATAATGAGTTTTAATTTATGAAACTGTACAACAATTTTTGGTAAATGATAAAGAAATTGTTTTCATAGTAATTCATCCTTGACTATATTCAATAAGTGGTTGTGGATTTGAAATATAAAAACATTGGCATAATAACTCTGACATGTTGTTTATGGCTAGACTCAGTGTAATTTGGTACACAACAACTATCCTTGCCAAAAACCTGATTTGACACACCTGTTTGATATGCTTTGGGAATTAACAACTCATCGTGAGACATTATTGAGGATTTAAATAATATTTTGATATGAATAACCTCATATAATCCTAAAGTCATGTTTGAGGAATGGTTTCATAATTTAGACCTCATATAAGTTTTTTTAATAATTATGTGATTCCTCAATACGATAATATTTCCTTAATCAGTTTATTATAATTTTATTCAATAGAGGGAACCAAAAAGAAAATTGATTGACATTAAATGTGACAGATTATTTCTTGATGACAAGTATTGTTCGATGATAACTGGAGTGAAGTATGTTCTAATAATTCCTAATCAATTTCTAGGGAACATGATCCACGACGTGTACCTAAACCAACTATCAGACTCACCAAGGATGAGAAAGAAGTTTTTCACTATTATTTTAGGTAATGTATACATGAATTAAAAAATATTCAGTTTCCCTCATGTCAATAATGTTGAAAGAATCACAAAATTGAATGTCTTATAGAAGTTATAAGGTGTTTAGAATGTGTGAAATAAGGATAGAAATAATTTAACTAGTAAGGAAAGATGATGAGTTTGTGTAATGAAATGAATTGTAATACATAGCTCCCTAAATCATAATCAATGTCATAGTGTTTTTAATGTTAAATAAATAGTCATTATGCAACTCAGTGTTCAAAGATGAATGACCCTTAAGGGAACCAGCAAGGTTTTGCAAGTAATGGTTACGTTGTTGATTATGAAGTGAATGCTGATAAAATGTGATAGGAAGGAGTTATTATGTAATAGTATAAGGTATCCATGTTAATTTCTTAAGGATGATGTTATCAATGTTTTTGGTATTTGGATTCAACTTAATTTATATTATATGAATGATGAAGTATTCAAGAATTGTCCTACTTATAATTTTCTCTCAGTATTTACATGTTTATGATAAATAATTTCAATAGATCAGTGATGTGATTTAATGATAAGGTAATATTATAATATATATTTTATATTAAGAAAATTTTCTTTGGTTAACGATATAATGTATATGGATTAGTAAATTTTATGGTAATGATTACCTTTGAACTAAGTAATAAGTTCTTAATAGATAATTTATGCTATCAATGATGAGGTTTACTAAATTTTTTTATTTATGTAATAGATCCCACATATTTCAGAATAAGGAATGAAATAATTTTTTTCAAACTGATTTATTGTAATTAAGTTTATTACCATGATTCTAGGTAATGTATGATAAGGGTATTAACATGTTCAGAATGCGACAAACAAGTGGTATATTGTGATATATGGAGGATCAATGTGAAGTAAATTTTATACCCTAATTTATCATGTTTTGGGTTTTACAACCTTCAAAAGGGTTATAAGGTTAACGATTCATGAAAATTTTATGTTAAACATTAGATGAAGTATTTATGTATTAAGGTTATATTTATTACCCTAGTTAAAATATTATTTATTGATAAACATTATTTAATGGATATAAATCATATTTATTTATGAAATTATATTAGAATAGTTTTAGAAAAATATTTCATGTTCACTCGGTGACAACTAAACATGTTTTCCAAGGTCATATTTCTTGATCCCATCAAAGATGATGATAAGGGTTTCACTCCTACCACTGGCCGATGATATGTTAAGGTCAATTTTTAATTTATTTTTATAATTAATAATTATAAAACCAAAGAGTTAATTTTAATTTTTATATATTAATTTATTAATCATATTTATTTTTAATAATAGTTAGAGTTATATACTAAGACATTTCATTATTTTATGGTCCTTCATATCAATTTAAATTATATTGTAGTTCATTATTCATCGATGTTAATTTTTGTACATTTATCCCATGAGATCATAGTGGAATTTGAAAGTGATAAAATGAGATCAAAAGAAATAAATTTATATTTAAATTTATATATATATATATATATATATATATATATATTCATATTCAATAAAAGAGTTACTCAATGTTATAAAAATGATAAAAAAAATCCTAACACCTTAATTTTCATTGAGAAGATGGCCTATTAAATAGTCATAGATTTTTTGCATTTAGTCCCTCAACTTTTTGTTGACCAATCATTTTTTTGTGATTCATGAACTCAATAAATCCATACACACACAGATAATTTTCACTCAATTTAATATTTTCACTTTCAAACTATGTTCTCCCATGTGTAATCTTAGTTATGAGTCACTTTAGGTAACCATTATGGTTCCAACATTCCTTTTTTAAGGGATGTTTTAGTATTCATTTTAATTATGTGGTATTATATAAATGAAACATTCATGTATTAATACAATTATAACCCACAATAATTTCTAGGGAGAAATTCAATTTATGGGGTTTATAATGAAACGCCTAACAATTATATGAATTTTTTTTCAAATTAATTTAAATATATTGATATTTTGTATTTCATGGAATACTAAAAATAGTTTCTTATGTTTAAGTTCTATTTTTAGAGTATATAAACCACAGAAGACATTAATTTTAACTTGGTCTACACATAACACTGAGGTAAGGTAGCATTACATGCATCAAATAATTTTCTCGCTGGCTTGGATAACATGCAATACCATGTGTTACTGAATAATAAAATATAATATTTAATAACCATGCCATAAAATTATCTTTTATGAATATTATTGACTGTATTATGTAAATATATGGTTTTCAAAAATTTTAAAATGAAATAATTTGATGCATGATGATATGAAATGAATATAAGAACCAATAAAATATAATGGTAGTATTTCTATAGAAAACAATTATTAAGTTAATAACATTATATTAATCCTAAGAAATTAAATTACTTAATAATTAATAGTTAATAATTAAATTAAAATTAATATATGTTTTATATACCTAGATTAATTTGTTTTATAATCATATAATATATTTTATAATCATATGATATGAATAAAGAAAATTCAATACATAAAACTAAATACTTTCCTTAAGGTAGTTTTACCATATTTTAATGGAGAAGACATTTTAAGTAAAATTTTTGGAACTTCTATATAATTAATATTTTAAAATATATTTCTCCATCAGAAGATAAATATATAAATTTTTTAGGATAAATTTTTTTAATTTTTTTGTAAGACTTAATTTTTTAATGAATAGTTAAAACTAATGGATTTTATTTCAAAACTAATTTTTCATATAATTTATTTATAAGGGTATATTAAATATTATATTTTTTTGAAGATTTAATCAATAATATTTTTATCAATACATCCAATTTAGGTCATTATAATCTATTTCATTTTGATATTGAACATAAAAACATATCAAATTTTTTAACAGTTTTACATTAAAAATCAACAATATCCACCTAACTGTAGGGTTAAATTTAAATTAATGACTTCCACTTAGGTGATTGGAATTTTAAAAAACGGATTCAATATTTTGAATCATCATAATTTACAATTATTAATAAGACAAATTTTTTAACCAAAAACTATTAGTGAAAGTAATTAAAATTAATTACAATGATTAAGGTTAATTAAGATTATTAAGGTACTAAAAAGTATCATAAAGGCCCTAACTATCCTATCCACTTTTCCTAAATAAATTGTATACCTTGTGTTGACCTAATACTCCCTCTTATCAACTTTGGTAAATTATTTATCGATATTCAATAATGAAAATGTTGGTGGGGATCCATTCTTTTATAATATTACAAGAGTCTCACCCCTCCTCAATTATAAAAGGGCTCCCCTCCTTGTAGTTTCTCACACCTATCAAGCCACATCGGATCAACCATATTCCTGAAAAATAGTTCTACATCTTCCCCCACTTCGACCATGAAGCCTTCCTTTGGGAAAAATCAATCAAAGGAAGTATTTTGGCACAAACCAAAAGTAGTTACCCAATTAAAAGGTAACACCCTCCCTCAAACTCCATTCTTTTATTTTCTCATGCCACTCGCTCAAATATTACTATTCCATGATTTTATAACAACACCATTATCATAAATATACTAGTATTTTTATACGATTTGTATTTTACCTAAACATACACACACTTCAATCTAATGGGTAACGAACATACTATTCACATGTATAGCGGACTACCACCTCAGTAAATGATGATTGTTCATTATTATTTTACCACAACTCATGGTGGTGATTATGATTGAACACTATTTTAATATATTATATATTATATTTATTATGCCTTTAATCTTATTTAATTCTCTTATGGAACTTGTCAATATACTTTCTATTTCATTTTAATATGATAATTTCTTTTAAGTAAGTGTGGATAATCACCCCCTCAAAGTGATGTGATCCATTCATACACAACACAGAATGTATTTAAGATGGGTTTAATAAATATATATGATATTTTTGATATAATTAATATGTTTTATAAATTTATATATATACACATATATTTCATTTATATTATTCAATTAAACATTAAAATTAAATAAAAATAGCATCCATGAACATTGTATTCCATTTCAATATTATATATTCTATAGATTATTATTATAGACATATAATAAAAATACATTATGTTGAAATCATGGTTCAAATTCTTGTATTCATGATATAAATTTAATTACCAATGGTATAAAAAATTAAGACACATGTGAAAAACAAAGTGGATATCACCTGATGGGAAATGACAACAACTAATTGTTATCAAGCGGATAATATAATTCCATAATGAATCCATATATGATATTAAAATTGAAATATAGTGTTATAATAGATTTATAATAACTTTATATTTATTATACAATATTTTTGAACTTTTATGAAGAGATTGAATACACAAAGGTAATTTCTTCTAAATGATTATTTTATTGAGATACATGCCTTATTCACCGCTCATATCATTTGTATGGTGTATAAACTACACATGAATGTATTCAATGAAAATTAAAATTTAATATATGGATATTAAATAACCATTTTATGATATTTCTTTCATGGGTTTTATTTTTCAATTGTTACAAAATCAATAAATTAATTTTGACTCACTTTTTTTCTTTCAGACACATGTCATGTTATAAATCTATATTATTTATATGAAGAGTATGAACTACCACTAACATGTTATAACATGAATCTACAACAACTATTGATATTTTAATGGTATGTTTAACTTTATTTTTATTCATAGGAATTATTATTCAAAGATACAATGTGGTAAGAGTTTATTGAAATAATATCATTGTGTGTTGAGATGTTTTATGATCACGTTTTCATTAATGAAATATTATGATTAATATTTCAATAACAGTCATTAATTTTCTTCTTATACGGTTAGTTTTTCATTATTTAGGTATTAGTATCATTCTTTCAACTCTTTGGTACTTAATAAAATTTAGAAAATGATTTTATGAAAATACACCTTACCTATCTCTTCGGTCGATAATTTGTGTGTCATCAAAACCATGTTTTATAAAATCGTTTCCAATAATATTCTAATATTTTCCAATGATATTTAATAGTTATTTTTACATTTATTAAAACTTTTAATGAAATGTGTTTTTGAAAAAGGATGCATCTTATGATTTTTTGGTCAATGCACATTTCTAAACTTTTTATCATGCAAAAAGAATATTCATTTTCCCTCGTATGAGATGTAAAAATTTGCCATTTATAGTTTTAATGATTTTTCCATTACAAGTTTAAAAGGTAATTGTTTTTTAAAACATAAAAAATATTGTTCATGGATTTTTTTTAAAAAAATCATTATTTCTTTACAAATTTTCAATGTATTTTCAATGAAATTGTTTTCAAAACGTTTTCAAAATTTCATTAAATTTTTTTCAATGTATATTCAATGAAAATGCGGTTTAAAATGTTTTCATGCTTATTTTAAAGGATTTTGAAGGAAATTTTTTTGCTAAATGATTTCATTTATTATTTATGTGGTTTCATGGAAATTTCTAAGAAAAAGATTTTCTAATGATTTTAGGTATTATAAAATATATTTCAATTAATAATGTAAATATACCTCAAGATAGATTTTCGAATGAAATTTATATATTATCCTCCAAATAAAATTTAATTTTTCTATGTTACTCATGGTTTTCTAGTAAAAGATCTAATGACTCCATTTAAATTCCTCCAATAAATGGGTTATTCTTGATGTCACGATCATTCAGAAACTTGTTTCTCTTTCATGAGTTATATGTTTATTAAACACATTTCATATTCATGGGATATATGTTTATGAAATCTGTTTCCTTTTAATGGGTTGTGATTATGAGGAAATTATTAGGACTCTTATATCTTTTTCGATATATTATGATATGATTTCATTTTAATGATAACAATTTCATTTTATTTCCTATTATATGATTTTTTATGATTTTGCTGGTCATGTGTGTATGATTTAATTATGAGATGTGTAGGACCAATATATTCCATATATGAATTGGGTAACCATTCATATCTCATGATATATACATAGATGGACTGTGAAATTAACTCGGATTAGTATTATAGGGCTAGAACGGGAAACAATTCAACTCGGTATTACCATGGTGGAATTTGAAATGAACTCATTTCAGTATTATATGGATGGTAAGAAGAGTGAACATGGTTCAGTAATATAGGGATAGAGTGGTGTGTCAACCCATTTCGGTAGTGGACTTATTCCACTAATATGGTCATGGAAGTGATCCCTTCGATTTTATAAAAAATTAAATTATTATGTGTTTTCCACATTTCCATGTTTTATTTCATCTTTGTGATTTAATATATTTTGATCATTATTTCATTATAATACATCAACTCTCAATATTTATTCCATTACTCTTATTTATAGTCTTCTATATGAAGGATATGATTTTCTCATGCTCTCGTTTACGCTTACATGTCACCCTTATTTACCCTTACTGAGCATCATGAATAACCCCTTTTATGTTTCATTCCTCAGGTGATAAATATAAGTATTATGTTGGATGTGTCTCAAAAGGGTGATAGTTAGGATGATCATAGTGGGAGATGATAAATCCCTTTTCAGTAAACGTGATTATGTTTCCAAGTTTCCAATAGAACTACACATGTAATGTATTTGGGCGTCTTTTTTTGTAAAGTTTTAACTATTTTAAAATATTAATGAAATGTCTATATATTTCAGCTAAGGGGTTATATAAATACTATTGTTGAATCTAACTATGAAATTATTATAAATTCCTTGTAATAGGATAGAGGTAGATGCAATTATTTTATGAAAATTATATATAAAATTAGATATCTAGATATTTATTTCACTTCTTATAGATTCTCATTTGTTCAAAGATTTGGAAATTATGTGGTGAATGTCAAGAATTCATTTAGAATAAGTTAGGTGGTTTTGTGTTTGTTTTCATATTTTCCACCAAAGTTATGTACTTTGGATTCTATTTATATTTAAGATTGAGGATTTTTTGTTTCAAATATATATATATATAGTAATTGAATATAAATATATGTAATTTTTTAATTAATATTACTAAAAAATAAATAATAATTTCATTATAATAAAATTTACAATATACATAATAATTTCAATATAAATATTTACATTTTATGTATATTTATATAATTTAAAAATATGTGTCTGTGTGTGTTAAAAATGTATTAATTCATTTGTTCTGTACTCTCATCACTAATGGGAGTGTGACCCCTGGGTTTCCTATTTTTTCATATTCTAGGTTTTTCTTAGGATTGGTAGTGATGTTGTGGATTTGTTTTGGTCATTTGTATTTATCAATATCTTCCATAATTTTGGTGGTCTTATTCTTCTTTTATTTCATGTTGTGATTGGTAGAGACATGGTAAATAAAAGGTAGAATCTCTCAATAATTGATAAGTCGATATAGTTCATTCTTTCCATTAAGGCACAAAACATTTTCCAAGTCCATAACATGTCAGTTTTTACCATAGGTAAATTCATTACCATATGTAACATGAATATTTATTACCATAGAAAGTACTCTACGAACCATATGGACATTACCGGATGGAATTTCCATAAGATAAATAGGATTCAAGAATATATTTTTTGGAATATTACAATGAGAAGGAAAAAAATAATGTACTTCTTGAGATGTCATTGCCTTTGGTTAATCACCTTATTCTAATGGATTATATATGAAATGAAGAGGAATTTCAAAATATAGCCTTTTCCAATATATAATTCTTTGTTTCTCTAAAATGTATCCAATTTTAAGGATGATCATAATGGATTATATGAGATAATAGAAGCCACATCAAAGATTATATTATATTTGATAACCTATATTCTAATCATTAGGGGTTATTTGTGTGGATCAAGATCATGGATGATGTTTACCAACCACTAATGAGGTGAATATTCATATCTATTGATGATCGAAGCCCATGTATCTCTTTTATATATTAGAATCATTATTTTTTCTTTTGTGGTTGAATCCGGATTATGGAAAAAGATTTCATGTCATATATAGTGGATAGAGAAGGTAATATTATCATGAAATATGGCACAATCCATAATTTAAAAACAACATTGAATGTCCTTCATCCCCTAATCTAAAATTAAATGTAACGGGATATACATGTAAATGAATTTACTCTGAAATCGTATCCATACCAAAACAAGGTCATCATGTTTGGAACACCACCAACTATTATTTTTAATAGTAACGTCTGTCGATCAATGGATTTTATGAATCTAGTTACCCAATCTATGACTGGTGAGAATATATAAATCAATGAAGACAATGTTATACCTTCTAAAATGATGACCTCCCCTTTTTAATTCATTCATATTAACATTGAGGGTAAATTCAAATTTTCTCCTGCCAAAATATATCTGTTCTGACCCACATGTTTTGGATATCCTATTATTATGTGTCATACTTTTCAGTTCTCTCTGTTATATGAGGTCTTAAATGAAAGTAAGATGTCTAGACCAAAAACTAGACATGTATGATGAAAGGATGAGTGGACAATAACCTGGATATTTTTGTTGTAGAACCAAGCATTCCCAAAAGGTTTTTGGAGGTTCCACATGTCATTGAGTGGTATTATAAAACACTGAAATTATTTTGTGTTGTATCCTATATTTAATACAAAGAGGAGGAGGATGGTGTAAACCACCCACAACTATCGCATTGAAATTATTAAGATGGAACTATTCTATTATTAGATGCCCATACATAGTTTTGATGCTCCAACATTGTGGCACAAAAGTTGTCCTTGGTATGGTTTTCCTATAAAAAACCATGTTGAAAATAAATTACATGTGAGGATTCATGAAAAATAATGATTTTCATGTTTTTATTATAATTTCTATATAAATTAAATTTTATATCCAATTAATACTCTTAAAGGTGGAGGTAGGATTTTTTGTTAATATATTTTCTTCAAAGCATATTGATATTTATATTCACCAGAGTAATGTCTATGTGGGATCATTTTCCTATGACACATAGTTGTTACTTAAATAAATTTATGTTCCAAAATTCAAATATAGGGTGAGATATATAGCATTATTCATTGATAGTGTATTTCTAAAATGTATCCTAAACTATTGATCCTTATGATTTGGGATATTTGGGTAACCCTTATATATGGTTTCATGGTAATTCTAAAAATTCTAACATTGTTGATACACTAGATTAATTGTCAGGGTCATCCTAATGGATAAGTCTCTAAAATAATTTATGTCGGTCACAAATTTATTCAGTCCTATTGGATCACCAACCTGACCCCATAAACCTATCCCATGATTCTAGGATACTTATACAATAAGGGCAATTTTTGTGAAATATGTTTTGTCTAGTGAGAAGTAATTGGATGAGGTTATTCATTTCTGCTAGATGATGATGGATTCTGAAATAAAAAAATAAAATTTATCAGAATCTATCAAATATGAAACACTAGAGTAATGAAATTTTTTTCCAAAATGATATCCCAATGGAATATTTTGAAAGGATTAAAGATTTACATTACTATCACACCCATTATATGTGGTATTATCTAGAATCATTACCCTTAAATATAAATTTAATGATACTCTCTGAATATAGTAAATCTCATGGGAAATGTGAAAACATGATGCACATATTATAGATGGTGACTCAAATACTATATATTTCCACAAAAGGATTCTATGAGGTAAACAATCTATTCTTCTACATCACTACTCATTTTTGTTGACTTATATTGAATGATAAAGATAGCCATGATCTTATTTTGTTATTTTTTCTAGGAACATTATTTTGTAGTGGAACCTTTTATCCCTCTAAATATCACATTCTTACATTATTAAAGGGATAATATAAAAGATGAATCACAATTTTATTCATGAAATTATTATTGATGTTATCCTCTTAGACCTAAATAAAATCCTTTCCACAAAATAGCTTAGCCATCATGGTTTCCATTCCTTGTTATTTAAATTTTTTGCACATCATCAGTCATGATATCTCATGTTTTATATGAGATGCATGCATTGGTAAAGAAAATTTATTTTATTTTAATTAAAATATTATTATCCTCATTATTAATATTAAATAATATTCATTTGTTTAAAATTTCAAGCCCATAAGTTTATGCAAAGTAACATATAGAATATTTTCAAGGATCTAAGTCAACTACAAGAATACTTAGATTCATTTAATTATTTTGAGTAAGTTTGATTTTTTATCATAAGAAGACTATTTTGGATAATGTTATTATCACTCCTGATATTTTATGCACCTTTTAAATGTGATATTCTGTTAAAAGAGGACTCACTTCATAGAAACATGATATGAAATAAAACTAAGATATAGTGGAATGGTATGTCCATTAGTTTTTGATGAGTAATATTTGGTTAAGATCTACGTGGTTTGACATTTTTATGAAATATGATAAATATATTTTCATAAACCTTCAGGAAAATTCCAACTTC
The DNA here is from genome assembly GCA_963277665.1 of Viscum album. Taxonomy (NCBI): domain Eukaryota; kingdom Viridiplantae; phylum Streptophyta; class Magnoliopsida; order Santalales; family Viscaceae; genus Viscum; species Viscum album. The sequence continues at coordinate 570,547,636 of OY728161.1, read as the reverse complement.
TATCAAATAATTACCCCAACAATTGGTATCACAAGTGGGAACCTCTCCTCCAGCTCCATTTTATTTTGGTGATATACTTTTACTCCCTTACTATTTTCGTGGAAACTAATAATATCCTAATTCATGGCTTGATTATCTATCCTTATGGACTACATATTTTCATTTTTATTTTTTTGATGATTTATTAATTCTCTCCACCTCCACCTTATACCAATACAATTATGAATTTTTACTTATTATTAATTGAAATATGGATTCTAGGATTGTGATTTATTTTTATAAGTATGAAATACATTTCAACATAGTAATTTCTTAAAATATGTAGGTGTACCTTTACAATGAAACTAGGTTTGAGATGGTTTATAAGCATAATATGTACCATGTCCTCCCAACTATTTCTGATCATTCAATAAAACATGTGTTTCCAACTATTTTTGGATCGGGTGGTAAAAATCATAGATAGACCAATAAAAGTGTTTCTGAAGTTGGGAAGTAAGTTCCCTTCATGACGGTGGCTCATATAATTTTTATATATGTTATGTCCCTTTTTAAACTTTTGAATTAATTATAGACTAACATAATTCATAGAATCTAATTATTGGAGGGAACTTAATTATATGGCAAATAAAATCCACTAGATTGTATGGGACAAACACTTCCACCCTAATGTATACGAAGGAATGGATTTTTTTTGTTTTTAGTCACATCAACTAATCTATTATTTCCCATTAGGGATGTTGGATCCCCCAATATTATGAATCCATATGTACTAAGGCCTTATAGGAAAAATAGTTCTCTTATTCAAGATTATGTGGATATTTTTTTGTCATATCCTAGTTTCTTCTAGAATATATTATGGGTTTTACGTTATCTACTAATTCATGGTATATATAAAAATATTGGAGATGCATCAAATGATAATATCTAAAAGGATCCATGGAGGATAAATTTTTATTAATCTAAGGTGATTTCCCATGTAGTTACTATTTTGTACAATTCAACAATTCTATCTTTTCATAATGTCACCAATTATGGTTGGTGGAATAATAAACTAAACTCAAATTTCAAATAGAGGTATAGGATTATTATTTTAATAATGAAATTTGTCATAGATATAGAACAAGAAAATAATTGATTGAGTGGTGGGAGTTCTAGAGAATACTTCATAAAACCAGTTTTTATGGTGGTTCTTGACTCACTGTACCCATGAGATTATGATCAATGGAAAACACCGTAGTGTCACTCGATCTAACCCGAGGTTTAGTTCTATTAGTGGAAACATTTCCTTAAGATTCTCAAATATAAAGATTTTATTTTTTTTAAAGTGATTGTTGATCCAAACTGTGGCCTTGCTGTGTTGCTGATGAATAGCACTTATTCCCTCACTATGGATCTTAGGATTTAATTGTTTATAATTCCATTGATTACTAGGGTTAGAATAAATTAACCAATCATTAATCGGGACATCAGGCCAAGCTCCTCCAAGGTTTAGTATGCCACTCATTGGAAGACTACCAAAATCCGTAGATATTATCATTACAGTTGCATAGGTGCATGTATGGATCTAGACCTATGAAACCCACACTCTATAGTAGGTATGATGATAAATTTGGGCATGTATATTTTTTATGTTTGTTATAGTAGTGATTTCATGTTTTTTGGGACTCTATTGATTTAGTTATCATATTATACCAAAAGTTGTTTAGTAAAACATTGGTGACATAGGTGGTTTAATTCTAATCTATTATTGTTGGTTTGGATTTTTCTAATTCTAAAAGTTGCAGTTCTATACTTATGAAGTCACACAACATCATTATTATCAATTCTATCTATGAAAGGAAGTTTAGTCTTCAATGATTTTCCTTGTTACAAATAGTATCAATTTCATTCCATGTTAGTTCTTCCATGCCCAAAATATAAGCGCTTCTAGGGTTCTATAATATAACTGATTATTGATATGAGTCATTTTCCATCATAAGTTATATGTTAGCCACTATAAAATGTATAATAGAATGTGGGAATTGGGATTCCACCTCAAAATCCTTCCTACAACCCTAAGGCCTCGCAATAGGGTCTCCCCTTCATTGATAATATACAATACCCAACAAACATTCACTATACATTTCTCATCAACATGACTTTTCATATAAGAACATATATTAAGAATTGTTTCATCACATGGAGCTATGGATAAATATTCTAAAATTGATTTGTTCTTAGATTTTTTAATTTTTTTGGTAAATAACCTGCCTACAACACACCTAGGTTGTACAATGGCTCCAACAAAACTTATTATGATCCTTTTTAGTCATCCCTTTTATAGTATACCCTCACCCTCTATTGGCCTCCCTTTAATTAAATTTATTTTACCAAGTACATTTTGAGAATAAATTTAGGGTTCCAATCACATTGAATGAATTGAATGTGGTGGCCATTATTATATTTTATTTCTCTATAAAAGTATTCAAGCATGATGGTTCTCGAAGTAGTTGAAGCATGCAGTGGTTGGAGATATATTAAAATTTATTCTAATAATAGGTTCAATAAACCTTGTGAAATCATATTACACATCAAATTTATATTTACTTTATTTAATATACAAGGATATAAATATCTTTTCCAATGAAAATTCTCCATTTATGAATGACGATCATCCAAAAATGACCATTTTATAGTTAATTCATTGTGTTGTGTGTATTCAAGGATATAATGCCTCTAGAGGTGATCCACAAATGTTGCACAAATCTCTGAGAAATACCAGTAAATCTCTGGGTGCTACATGGTGAATTTAATGTCTTGCATTATTCATTCTTGAGCACTCATTTTTTAGTCTTCATGAAATATCTCTTATGTTTCTTATTCTTGAGAGTGGTGGAGAAGGGGAATCGAGAGAGAATTTTTTGTGTGAAAATTTTTTCTTTTCTCAATTAGGGATGAAATACCCAACAGGAAGGAATATCTATTTATAGAGTTATTGTTAGTATTAAAATATTATTTAATGGAATTGTTTCATTTAAATAACATTTAAAACCTTTAATAAACCTCATTCCACATTTCAATAATTATAATATTATTATTTTTCGGTTCATGAAAGCTTTATTCATAACAAATATTACATAAAAGGTTTGTTAAATAATATCTATAACCATATAAAGTCTTGGTCCATTCGAACTCCTCTAGAATTTAATGAAAAAACAACTAAATATTTTATTCAAAAAAAGTATTCACAATCTGTAGAATAAATATTTATTAAAATTTTCAAAAAATATAATAAATATTTTATTAACAATAGATTGAGTAAATATTTTATATATATTAAAATAATCTAATAAATTATTTATTAATAAACAAATAATTATTCATATCATTATTCATATTAGGGATCAAGAAAACATGAATAACATTTTTCCTTGTCCATGTGAATAATAATTATTCTAACAATTAATTTCAAATATAATTTAATTTAGAAAATTAGAAACACATGGTGTGTTACCCTCTAGGATTCTTTCTAATTGGAATTTGATGGCCTTTCATAATGTCTAAGATTATTTTCTATAAATCTGTCATGAAACCCTTGATAAGGAACTTAATTTCATAATGAAGACAACCACATATGAAAAATAACATTTTAATATCTTCCCATTGTCTCGATGTCAAATCGATTAGGTTTCACATCTGTTTCACCAGCATATATTCTTGATTCATCTTTTATTGAAAATATGAAGGAAAAAAACACATCGTTACACCATGTTCATGGAATTTTGGGTGATAGTTCCATTCCAATTAGTGGGACTATATATTATATTTCATAAATATGAAAGGGAAATATCATTCTTTTACTACTATTTATTAAATGTCACTCATGAAGAACCCAACATTTCCAAAATCACCAAGAGCTATTATTTTCATGGTTTATGAAATACATCTAACAGATCATGTTGAAACACGAATTAATAATAATACTATATTCTAAGGACCATCATACGTGCTCAATAGTTTGAGTATCTGATGATACTATGACATGAAGAATTAGTATTCATGGGTTTATTTCCATAATCTCCCATCATTTAGTTTTTCTGGTGTGAACTTCATGAGAACAATCTGAATCTTCTTATAATTAAGTTCACCTATCATATTTTGTACTATGTGTCACATAATAGTATGTTATCCAACCAAAGTGAACTTATTTAATAATATCAACATAGCATATCAATGTTCTCATCATAAAGGGGGACTATTTTAACCATATCAATGTGACATATACATCATGACATTATTACATTTTGATCGAGTAGAAAAATGGTTACTATATATTTATAAGTTATATTAATATTCAATAAATCAAATATACAAAAAATCAAAGTACAAAATTTTGGTCATTGGACACCAACAGAAACAATATCTCTCTTAGACTAGATCCAACTCCATATGACTTTAATTCCAAAATACCATATATGATATTCATATTTATGATGATTGAAGGATTTTTTGAAGGGGGTCATCATGTTTTCTTAGATGTATATAATTCTCATTGAAAAATCACATCTCTAAGAAAAATCACTCAATAGTGCATACTTCCAAAGTAAGTTCTTCATCCGCTGATGTGACCACTGATCTATTTCAAGAGCCGTCTAGTATTATCTGAATAGAGTGTGATATTATCTTTTCTTTCAATTCCATATCATGATCATGGATGAAGATTCACGTTTATAAAGGTGATATAGGTTCATTAGATTTCACAATTTACTCACTCTCTACAATCCGATCTATAACCACATCCATCATTCAGAATTTTCAACCTACATAACCTCCATTAAATGTCAATATTTATCATATTTGTGACATAATTTAATCATTATATAATTGTAAAATTGTATCTAAATATACTTCGATGACTATTTTATCATCTCCTCCATAAATTTGGAACATATTCTTTGTATTCCTTAAATGCATAGGAATAGTACTAACTTCCATTTAATGGCAGTCAATAGAATAAACTTAATATATGTTTTCTTCAATTAATAAATATGCTATTTCTAGACTATTACATATCATAGAATAGAAAAAGACCCATTCAGTGATTCATAAGGAATAATTCACATTTTCTACATTCCTCATGTTCCTGAGGATACATTTTATAGGAATGATGAATGCCATGTAACACTAAAAACAATCCCCTCTAAGATTGTTCAATAATGAATATTTTCAGAATGATTTCAAATTATGTTCTTTGAATTAGGTCATGTAACCTCTTGGATCTAGCACAACGAATGTTGACCCTATGAATATATGCTTCCTAAACTATGTCCTTCATAAAGAATCGTTTATTCAACCACCCCATTACAGAATGTAAGTCTTGTATTTTATTTCCAATGTGTAATATTTCATCAACATATATTATTATAAAAATGAATGCACTCCCACTAATTCATTTATAGGAACAAGAATCACATTCATTATTTGTGAAAAAAAATTGGTAATGGGCTCATCAAAATGAATGTTTTATGTCATATATGCTTTTATTAATCAGTAAATCTATCTTTTTCACATAAATACATTGTTATTATCTTATGAAGTCAAAAACCATTGAGTTGGGTCATATACACTTATTCATGAAGGTTCCCATTATAGATATATTTTTTTACATCCATTATCTGAAACTCATAATCATTGAAAACCACAATGAAAAGTAAAATTTAGATGGATTTTAAAATTACATCTTTTGAAATGATTTCTTCATAGTGAATCCTTGACGAAGTTTAAATCCATTTTCAATCTTTTTAGCCTTATAGGTAATAAAAATTAATTCAATGTTTAGTTTCATCTTTAATACTCTTTCATAACCAACATAATTTACATCTACTAGAGGATCTACCAAAATCTGGAGTTAGTTTGGCTTTATAGATTATATTTTTGAATTAATGGCCTCTATCCACATGGAAACATTTGTTTCATTTTATATATCTGTATTGGTTATAGGATCATTGTTATTAACTATTAATGATTCACTACCCTCGTTGACTTGAAAACCATACCATTTTAGTTTCCTTAAATTTCCATTACTCACATATAATAATGGTGCCTCTAGATTAATTTAGTTTTCCATAGGTCATTGTGGAATTTTAACTTTTCCAACTCTAATGTATCTTAAGAAAATATTTCATCAAAACCTATCAATATCCCTCTATCTATTTTATAGAAACCATCCTATTTAGAAAATTTTGTACATTATTCAACCATAATCGTATTTCCTGAAGTATTTTATAGTTATCATCCTTTTGATTCTTTGTGGTTTCCATAAAAGATATACTTTCTACCTCTGCTGTAATCTTTCTAATGGAGGAGGCCTTAAAAAATTATTTGGAAATCCAAAAATGTATGTATGAAATCATATAATCAGTTTCATTCCAAAATAGGTATAATATAACTTCATTTCCTCTAGTTTTCACTCGATTTAGTATATATATTGTTGATTAAAATGTTTATTCCCAAAAAGATAATTGATGACTCACATGACTCATCATTGACCTCATGATGTCCAAAATGGTGTTGTGTCTCAATTTTATTAACAAATTACACTAATGTATATATGTATTTTTTTAGTTTAGATAATATCCCGAACTCTTATAAATAATCAAGGATGTATTGATTAACATATTATCGAACATTGTCTAAGAATATTTTGTTAATATTACTACAAAGATGGTTCTCAAAATTAATCTTGTATTTCATGAATGTATCAAAATAATTTTTCTTATTCCCTTTTAAGTAGACATATAAATATATACTAAAATCAACATTAATAGTGACGAATAATGTGTAGTCACCTGTTACCTAAATTGCAAATTGTACCCACACATCAGTATGATATAATTCAATTATTGCTTTATCCCTTTATCCATTCCCACTAAATGTGTCCTTGGGGAGTTTTCCTTGTAAACATGTGTCTCATACACCAATTTGTTTTAGATCAAATGAATATAAATACTTATTCTATTTTAATTCATTCAATTGATTTTCATTTACCTGACCAAGAATGTGAATCCAAATTTGGGTGTTGTATGGGTCTAGTGACGTGATTTTGTTGGTGATATTCCTTACCTTGTTGGTTTAATTCAACAAAAAATACCATTATTTGAATTTTCCATACTATTTAAACTGATATTTTTATAAAATAAGAATAAATTAATACAAAATTTGAAGACAAATTTATATATATAGTCTAGATATAAAAATAATATTTTTGGTAAATGATGAACAAATTTATAGCCCCCTAAAACAATAACCATTATGGTTGGAAATGTGATGTGGTATTACCTGATAGTGAAATCAGTAAGTTTATCTCTATTGGTTTATCGTAGATCTTACTCCCCCCCCCCCGATCAATCATTTTAAATCTACATGGTTACTATATTTTTATATATTTGTGAGCACAAAAATATTCTTCTTATAACGAGTTTTTAGTAAAAGATACATTTCACTTGATAACAAATTCACTTGAATGTTCCCCATCCTTATTTGGTTGGGTGCATTTATTATTCAATTGGATATCATTCAACATGTGAAACAGGTAGCATAATATTCCCTTTTTTTCCTTTTAATATTATAATTCTTGTAACAGTGTGAAGAAAAATTCATCATATATTTCATCACTTTACAATTACATATTTTCACTATGATTATTGAGGGATTTTCACTCTTTCTAACCTTATTAGAATGGAATTTAATATTAGGTATATCTAGTATAAACTTCTGAAGATTTTTCATATTAAAATTTAAAAAAATGATAGATAACTGTTGAGGGAGCGATGCTAGAATGAGATTGGTGACTAGTTCATTTGGGATTTTAAAACATAGAACATCTAGGCACTCAAAGTTTCCAATGATCTTGAATACATTAGGCCTAAATAGGGAACCCTCTCCAATATTGAAAATAAAAAGTACCTTCTATGATTCAAAAAATTCCTTTATTTCTCTCTCCTAGTAATCTCCATTGATCTTCTCATGTATTCTATATTCACCCATGATTTCATGAGATTTTATGTGTTCACTAAAACAAAGAATAAATCATCAAAAATTGAATGAAAACCAGGTCATTCATTTGTTTCTCATAAACTAGGAACTCATTATCACTTTCCTCCTTAGCTGGAAAATCAGGATATGTTGATTCAAGCATGCATGGTTTTTTTCATGCCATAGCACCACTCGAAGGTATTTTTACAATTACTAGAAGTGACATGATATTTGGTGGTTTTCCTTATCCAATATTGATCGTATTGATAATTAGGATTGTGTTCTTCCCATTATATTACACAATTAAAAGATCTTCCTATTATTAGTTTTATTTATTTTAAAAATGGTGATATATAATAACATAATTGATTTTACTAAACCTCCAACAACTTTTTTGGGTCCCAATATCCCTCACCATTGAATATGGAATGTTTTGTTTCTATGATATTCAAGCAGAATGGTTCCCAATTACTTTTCATTATTACTCAAACATTGGTAGTGGAAACCATAAGAAATTAATTAGGTAGGTGTTCTTTCCAACTGAAAGCTCAGAGTTCCTTGACCCGTTGTGTGGATTCCCCTATCTTGAAATCCCTTCTCGGATTTCTTCAACACTGGCTTCAAAAATTTTATGTTAAAAACATTTTCTATTTAACACAATATTCGTTTGGATAATTAAACACATCAATCTTAAGGGAAATCCCTCATAATAGTAAGGGTATAAGCTCGGGACATTTACTACACTTAGTACTATTTACTTATCTCCAATCAAGTAATGAAATGAATAATCTCACATAATATTAGGATGATCGGTTTAAATTAGTTTTTATACAAATTTTATCATTTTTTATCCTTTATAAGTATCATTTATAATAAGTTGATTTTACTTAATAATATAACCATGTTATATAAAACATTTACAAATAATTCATTTATATAGTTTCCACCTCTTTATATTAATTCATTTTTTTGGTGATTTTATTCCTGAATACATAATGTAAATAATGCACAGATAGAAATAAATAAATTACTAAAATAACCCATTCTTGAGATTACTTAATGGATGATTAAATGAGTGGAAATTAAATAATCCTATGACATTAGGGGAATAAATCCATTTTTTCTCATGGGAATATATATTTTATTCTACCGGTATGTCTATGTATCTTGGAGCTGGCATAATCAAGGTTTTCTCATGGACCACCTCTACACTCATTAGGATGCTTCATTAATTACACGTATTTATTAATCACACGAAGGTGAGGGGCATCATATGATTTTGTAAAGGTGGTTACATAGATATCCTTGGACATGTGAGACCTTTATAATAATGTTGGGAAAGATAGATCACATTCCATCATTTAATTTAACTCAAAAATTGAAAACCAATGAAATAAGTTAAATTAAATTAATTTGAAAACATACATAAGTTTTGGTAAATATCATTATAGGTTGTACATACAAAAAATAAAAAAAATATAGATAGAGTTAATTTCATTATTAACTCTTTATTATTAAGATAAACTTGTAGGTATTAAATAAATAATTGTTTATTTTTTTAATTACCTTTCATCTTAATGATAATTCAATCTTAATTGGATATACCTATCATTTATGGAATTAATTAAAATCAAGAGAGGAACTAATAAAGACATATTAATAATATTAAATTAATTTAGAATTTAATGTTGATTAAAATATTTGGTAAATTATCAAACACATATTAGCATGCTAATAAATAAATTATGGGTTTTTATCATTCAATTTTTCATTTAATTTAATTTTTATTTCAATGTTTTAATGGGATAATTTAAAACATGTAGAATCTAGATACATGTCCCCTACATTGTTTTAGTGTACCTAAGTCAGATTCATGGGGTTTCAACATGTTTTCTCTACCGAACTACATGGCATGTACATTACAACTAAATGCTATGTGTCTACTTTCAATGATCATGTTTGGGCTGAACATCATGAGGTGTTCAATAATTGCACCATGTGTAGTTAACTGCTTGACACATGTCGGTACAATGTGCATGGGTACACAACATGTCATTTGGAGACATGTAGTGTAACCCAGATATACTAAAAAATGACTTCATATATCCTATTGGCATCTATGGTTATTTTTAATATATTATTAAACCCTTAAGAAAAGAATCACTATAAAAATATTATTAATATGTTGAATCATATTAATTGAGAAAACATATAAGAGAAAATAACTATAACTAATAATTAAACCATGATTTCATATGGAACAATAATAAAATAAATAATTAAAAATTTAAATTTGATAGTTATGATACAACTTGTTTGTTCTCAGTGAAATAAATGTGTGTAATGGTGAGAGATATATTAAAATGTATTTTAATAATTCTTTTCTGAAACCATGACCAGAGATGTTACAAATCATATATATAATTTTTTTATTTAATATCTGATAAAATAAATACCATGCATTATGAAAATTCTTCACTGATAAATTTTGATCATTTGGAAACCCCATTGGATTACCATTGTTGAACTATGATGGTCCAAATATAGAATCCCTCTAGTAATTATGTACACATTCTCCAATTATCTCTCTACAACCAGACATGATCCCCATATGCAAGCGTGGTGAATCGAATTTCATGTGTTTTTAATTCTTGATCACCCATTCATTGTTCTCTAAGAAATATATCACTTTTTTATAGTTCATGAGATGGAGAGAGACAGAGAGAGAAATAGTACTATATTGAGAATATTTTGTACGCAACAATTATATATTCTCAATTTTGGATGAATATACAATATACCTAACCATTTTTATAGTTTTACAGTATGGATTATAATATTATTTAATTTCTTAGATTATATTAAATAATATATTAATCATTCAATAAAAAACATTCCACCAAATAATAATATCATAAATATTATTTTGTTTCAAATGTGAACTTATAAAATAAATAATATTTTGTAATAGAAATTTTAATTAATATTATCCCCTCGAATCAATATTTTTCTATTCAAACTAATAATCTATATATTGAAAAATGGGATATATATTTTATTCATTTATAGATATTTTATTCACAATATAGAAAATAAAAAAATATTAAAAATATTAAACAAATGAAAAATAATAAATTATTCAAAATCTAGTGAAATTTTATTTTATTTATAGTCATGTAGTAAAAAAATTATGTATTAATAAAAAAAATTATTTTCACATTGTTAATATATTTTTGATCCATAATAAAACATGAATATAATAATTCTTTTGTCTTGAGAATAATATATATTTCAATAATTAAATTCAAATATATTTTAATTGAGATCGACATAAACACTTAATTTATGGAACTCTATTATTATTTATCATTTTTATTTCCTGTAATTTTCTAAAGTTAAATCTTACAGTCTAGAAATGGGTCACGGAACCTAAGAAAATTAACATATTTTATCACTGATGAAAACCATATATAAACACTCACTGTGTTATATATTACATTCTCAAAATATCTAACCATGCATGTTAGACATCCATATAACCAACAATGATCCTTGATATATCTTACATTGAATATATAAATAATTTCTTTCATTGAATCATAGACATGGAATTTAGAGTGACTGTTTCATTCCAATCAATGGGATGAGATATCATCATCAATAATGATTAAAGGGATGAATACTTCCACAACTAATTCATTAGGTAAATGTCACACATGATTCACCCCACATATCTAACTTCTCCCTTAATTATTATAATATTTCATTATGAAATAATTCTAATTACACTAGTTATAACATTCCTTAATAATAATCAGGATTTTTATGGACCATCTCACATAATCATATATAGGAATATCACATTACAACAAAATAAGAAGAATTCTGACTAGATGGTATATTCTCATAATATCTCATAGTAGAGATTAAAAAATGAAAACATCATGATATTAAGCCTCATCATCTTATGTGTAAGAACACGTAACTTTTTTTGTTCAATGATTCCAATCAAAGTATATTATCTAACCAAAATCATTTATTTAAGAATATCATTTTAGAACATCACATTTATCAACATAGTGAGGAACTGCTATTACCTAATCAATTTGATGTATACTCATGGAAATTATTACATTTTATTGATTTAAAACAATGATCAATATGAAAAAAATATGTTTTATTAATATTCAATAAATCAAATATGCATATAGTCAAAGTACTCAAGTTGGTCCAAGGACACCAACTCCAACATCAAAAATATCCCACATGGGTATTTAATTATATACTTGTAATATCTCAACACATCCTTTCTATCTTTCAAACATGTTTCATTATACTCTACGATGTATCTTGAAGATCTACCCAATATATTAACTTATGAGTTCTAATCTATGACTTTTGGAATTATGCCATATTTTTATTAATGTGAATTTTTTCGATATACACAATTACTTCCTCCTTTAAATCTAAGAAATGATATTGAATGCCAATGTTAATTTCAAATAATATAAAGATGGATTATTTTTAATGTGAAATAAAATATGATTATTAAAAAACAATGAAATTTTCTCTTATTTGTGCTTGGGATCCTCCAAAAACATTTTCATTTATTTCTCCACTTTTAAAACATATGTATCTTTTATGTATTCTACCTCAATTTTTGGATAACGACACAATATACCATAATTAGAGATTTTATCTTATTGAAAATCATTCAAGAGTAATCACATAACTTGTATTGTATTATCTCTAGTCATAAGAACATATAAAATCTGAATCTACAGAGCCTATAATAGTAAATTATGATGCCAAAAACATAATGTAGAATATGAGGTCTATATAATGTATATCAGGATCCTATTATCCATGATTCAATTGTACCACACAAGATTAACTATGTAATCACTAAATAAACATATTATATGTGGAATATAAATGTTATTACAAACCATATAAAACATTAGACTCCCCACTGATGATGCATGTATATCTCGAGACATTTCTAACATCGACACTTTGCTACTAGGTCTAGTAATGTAGGATAACAAGAAATTAAGGATAATAGGGGGTTATATTTCTTTATAGTTTGGTACATGTATTGTCTTAATAATTTCTTCATGTGACTCTTTGGGGATAGACATATAATCCTATAATTTTTATATCGGTGAATCTGTAACTTATAAATCCCATTTGTAGGTCCCTTGTCCTTCTTATCAATATCCCTAGACAATAACACCATCATATACTGAATTTGATCATTTTGGGTCATATAACCAGCATTCCACCCACATAGAATAGTAGAATAATAAAATAATTACCATATAGACCAATGAAATAGAGAAAAAATCTGAATTGATTATTTTTTATGAAAAGATCATGATATTAGAACAAAACATCTTGTACCAACACCCTGGTGCCCTTTTTAGACCATAAATAGATTTTTTTCAACCTATAAACTAGTTCTTTATAAATTTTTCTAAAAAAATTAGGTTATATTGTATATTATTCTTCATCAATATCCAAATGAAGAACAGTTTTTTCACATCTAGATTCTCTATATAGAAAGTGTATGTACCACACATTTTCCAAACTAGTCTAATATTCATCAATATAATAAAAAGACAAAAATTCCATTCAAATTTATACATTACTTCTGAGGATATGCTTTGACCACCATTCTCACACGATGTCATTCCACCTGGACTCTTTTATCATATATGATCTTATAGTCACATTTGATTATAATTACCATCCATCTTTGATATAATGGAACAAGATCCCATGTCATGTTATTGTGATGGTTTTCAAGTTCCTCTAGAATCACTATCATCCTTGAATATGCATCAAGACTCTTTCTCTCCATCATGAAATAATATGGTTCTCCATCCTGTGTCAATAAAAAATATAGAAAATATCTTTCATTGACATAATCATTTTTTCATATTGGTTTTATTTTCCCTTGAATTGATTTTCATAATCTAGGACCATCGATTAAATGATCGTCATGCTCTTTTAATTCTTGAAAGGAAACTGTTTGTTTCATTATTTCATTATCCAACTTTACTAATTTATTTTTTTTACTCTCATTAATATTTTCTCTATCCATAATCATTTACTAATTTCCTCTAAGAAAAATGAGATCCCAGTTAATGATATGTTTTTGGGTTGTGGAATCCCTTAAATGATACCCTTCCCAACATCATTTTACGCCAAGAAGATACATTACCTTAATCTGAATTATATCAATTTTCATTCCAATTCAATAAAAAGTTCATATATAAGACATCCAAAAGTATACAACTAGGAATATATAGTAGTTTTAACAATACAAATTTCCATTAGTGTCTTCATATCAATTTACACTGGAGGGGATTGATTGGTCACAATGTAGGTGGTATTTACTACTTCTTCCTTTAATGTCATGGAGACTCTTACATTATTTACGATCACAGTTGTTATATAAAATAGGGTGATATTCATCTTCTCTTGATCTCCAGTCTAGAAAGAGTTTATCAAATTTTGAACTATCTCTTGAATCCTTCCCGTTGAAAAAATTAATATAAATCCAAAATTTAATATTCTCCTAGATTTTTAGTCTCCAGACACTAGTTCTTACTTTCAAATTAAATATCAATCTAGGCATTCAATTTTTGATGACATCAAATATTTCTATATTTCTCTTGATTCGAAACACCCAACATCTCCAAAAATATTTTGGAATTCTATATTCAATGTACATTTTTCCATCCAAGGATATAATTAGTGTTTTCTAGAAAAAATTAATTGTTAAACTACAAGACCTTTATACTCTGTATTGATGATGTTCAAAACATTAACATGTATTACTTACTCAAAATAAAATTATTAAAAAAATATGTGGATTAAATCTAAATATTAGACAAAATCATTAATTTTTAAAGGACATTCAGGACTTATTCAAATATATGGCTAAGAATTTTTTTTCCAAATGTTTTTAATGCATCCATCAATGTTTTATGTGATAATTATAATCAGTTCCTTGTATGATTCACCCATATGAACATATAGGTTCTTTTAAGGGAGGAAAAGGAGGGTGAGGGTAGGCTATAAAATGGGATCTCCCCAAACAGTTATCATCATCTTCTTCTCAAACAGAAGATTATATCCTATATTTATCTTTGAGAGTTGTATTTTTTCTGTATTTTCAGAATTTATTAATGAGAGAACATTTTAATTATTTCTCCAAGTAATTGTAGGAGTGTTCTTAACTAAATATACCATAGTGAGATCCCTCTTTTATCTTATGGGTCTTTAGCCCCTTAATTTTGGATTTTTCTCAATGTTACATCTATTGTTCAATTTTATATTTATATATTTTTATTTTATTTTTACATTTAATGTATCATTCTACTAAAGGGACAATTATTTTATTTATCTAAGATTTACTTATGAATATTTCTTATATTCATACACATATTTTCATTCTCATTATCATTTATAAATTAACATGGTAATATTTTCATACATCTTATGGAATATTGTGGTTTTTCTTTTGATTCATAGGATTTGTTATATGATTTTCCAAATTGGATAAAATCTCTTGTATTACATGATATTTGAACTTTTAATTAATTTAAAATCTTTTACATTTACAAAAATATTAATTATAAATTTAATATAATACATATACATGAAAAATATCATATTAAATAAATATAATAAATATAATATTTGTAAATTTATATATATAAGATAATAATTAATACGTTGTGGCCTCCAAAAAAGGGTTTCATCTGTGTTAATGTCTAAAACCATGATTGGACTCTAGATTTTGGTGATTATATATTTGACCTTGATATTGAGTATGAATTTGTTCCTTAAATTTGTTTTAAATTCATGTGTATTGGAAACATTAGGGAAACCTTCCATAACGGTGTCATATTTTCAAATTGTAAGAAGTTTTTTCATCATGTTGATTGTTGTAGAACTGGTTTGCCTACCAAAAATGTCCCAAATCTTGGGAAGATTGAGGATTATATCTTATTTTATGGTAGGGGTTCCCATTCTCTGATTTTTAAAAGGGATACCTATATGCCTATGAGTTAAAAACCCTCTGACATTGTCCCTCCTTCTTCCCAAGAGCTGGATGGCACCAATGTAGGTAGTTCCTCAACCCATATTGATTCAAATATCTTATATCATTATGTTTTTTATGTTTTTTTCATATGTTATTGGACTAAATGTTGATGTCCTTGATAGTAATTTAGTTGTTTATGGGAACATTAATGGAAATACATATCAATTGGATAGTGTGTATTTTGTTCTACATGGTGAATTTGTTGAGGCCTCTAATTCTGGTATACAGCATGATATCATGCAGGAGGAGGGGTCCATTGATTGATATTTTTATGATGACACAGTTTAATTGAATGTAAATAGTAATGGGAAACATGATCACATTGATTAGCTGAAATTACAAGAAAAACCCAATTCCACTGCAAGAAAACTGAATGATATGGATGTTGTTGGAATTATGGGGGTTAATCCCTCCCTAGTGAATGTTTGGGGAGGATTTATATGTCTATTTGTAGAAATGATTATTCCTCTCTTTCTACTTCTACTATGCGTGATGGATGTAGATTTGATGATAATCATGGTGGGTTAGTGGATGGACCTCCCTTTGTCTCGACTACACTACTGTAGGATTCCTCATTCATCACTATGCTAACACCGTGGGATTTATAGAACAATCTGAATTTAAATATTGGTGGGGAATAAGAACATAGACTTAACCAAACTCCATAATTCTAGAGAGTAATTGTTGTGGGTAGTTCACCGAATTGTTTTACATTATGGATTCAATTTGAAATCTAATGTTTTATGTGTTTTACATTAATATCCTTGAGATGAAAGGTGTCAGGAATAAATGTAGGATATTGAAGGGTTCATAGCCTCTATCAACTGATGATGAATCTCCATTACCCACTTCTATTAATGTGAAGGTGGATATTGTCGATTCCCATGATGTTTTGGGGGATCCATTATGAGATGATACACCATTGTAGGATTTTTCCCTTGTTGATAATGTTATAGGATAATAAGATGTGCTTCTGGAAAATGCAGATGGACATCTAGTTGATGAAACTAATAGTGAGAAATAGATCACATTGGACATTTTTTATCAAGATGGTGCTTGGAAAACTCCAAAACAATGGAGGTGTGGTAGGCATCAAAGTGGTAATGGTGGTTCATGGGGGAGGGGTGGATAAGACCATAAATGGTGATGTGTTGGATTGTGGGTTTTCCGTGTTGGTGGAATTTATATCACACCATTATCACTTTTCTATCATAATTATGTATGTCTACATTATCTCGAAATAAATTTCTTGTGGCTATAGGTTTTAAACCATGTTCTGCCTTGTTTGCGTAAATAATTTTTTTTTACAATTTAATAATTTTTATCATCACATTATAGTAATAATTTCTTAGAATAGCAGTCACATTGAAAAAGGATTAGAAGTTACAATATATAATAATATCATTTAAATACCGTGATTATATTCTTAAACCTAGTTCTATTGTTTGATAACGTTGTTCGATGGAGAATATAGTATGTTGACCATCATATGTGAATACTCATAAGTGGATGATAATTCATATTAGGAAATATTCACTTGGTAATATAAATTATGTGATAATATGAGAACTAATCCACCATTAGGAATTTATTATGTTTATATATCATTTGATATTACTATTTGTGAGTGTTTTTAATGATCCTTAAACATTAAAATTTGAATAATTCATGTTACTACATGTGCACATAGATGTACTGACAAAAAATTTAATGCAATATGATTTTTGGTAGTAGGTTACATTTGGTACATCATGAATTAAACGTTATCAATGAGTAAGTTGATGAAATATTCATCCCTTTCATGTTAATTGTTGTTTATATATCATCTCTTTGATTGAAATATAACTATCACATTAAATTCCATTGCCATTGTGTAACAGTCAGTTTAGCTTAGATATTCAATGAAGGACGTATCAAGTATGTTGGTTAATGACATGTGTTGTCAAACCACATGATGAGATATATTTTCAATTGGATTATATTGAACAGTTAGTGATATTATATGAAAATCAATGTCACATCATTAATTTATTTCTCCTGGGAACATTGTTTGGTTTCTATATTGTAATTTTGTACATTAAAATGACCTACGAACTCCAATGACATAGAATCCTAGAGGGTCAAACACTATGGTTGTCTGTTGATCTTAATTAAATTATATTTTAGTTTAATTTTTGGAATAAATAATATTCTCATGACTGAGTAATAATTTTATTAAGAATTAATGATCACATAATTTATAAAAATATTTATTGACAAGGTAATTAATAAATTACACATATATATAATATTTATTTATATATGGAATACTTAATTAATATTTATTCACCATATTATTATTTGAACTTTTATTTTGTGAATAAATTATTAATTAAATATTTCATTAGTTTTTTGATAAATTCAAAGAAGGATGTGTGGAGAATGATTATATCTGATGATAAATATTAATTTTCAGTCTGGTGAAATAATATTTATCATTGATCCAATTTTCACATTCCATGGAATAAAAATAATATGTTATTATTTTTAAATCATGGAATGGGGTTCAACATGTGTTTAAATTTTTATTCATGGAACTTGTACAGTTAATTAAATTACAGACAATAACCCCAAGTTTACAAATAGACCTACAATACATTCTAATAGTGGCCAATAAAGATTCATTGTCTATAAAAAATATCCCTATAAAATCATCCTCTTCCTTCTCTCATCCTTCCATAAATAAGAATCTAAAGTTGTTTCTCCGAGTCTGATGAAATGTGTAGTGGACAATATGAAAAATTCAATACATTCAATTTTACATACTATCCTCAATGATTATTAATTTTTTTGTGATAATTTGAGCATTTGGAGATCACTACAAGAAGGTTTCCATATTATTATCTAGAAAGCATAATTACGGATTACCAAAAAGGGTTTCTGGATATCAAAATCTACTGTGAAGAAAGATCTCAATAATGAGGTCATATTTATACAAATTTAATTAATATATATATATATATATTGACACAAAAAGATATCATCTTAGTACTATAGTATTCTATCAATATTTGTGTCAAAAAAAATCATTGGTCATGATGTTTACATATGGTAATATATGCTAATAATCCAAAGAATTCAGTTTCTATTTGTCTAGATTAACCTCAATAAGCGCTTCCACTAAACCTGAATTCAATAGTGTTTTGATGAATCTGATTTTTATCATGTATTATTTTATAATATTACATAGATTTTTTTTCATATCATGGCTTGGAGAAGGCATGAGATTCATGGCCTTGTTGGGCCAGATATAAATTTCATTAATATTATATATAAATTAAAATTGTGTGTGTGTAGTTTTCCTAAAATGGTGTAATAACATCCAAATGGATTATTGGATCTGAAATATGATGCCACTATTGATTTTAGAGCATTGGTTTTACCATAGGCCTGATATAACCATGAAACACATTAGGTGATCAAATCGAGGCCTAGTCATGGGAAGGTTTTTAAATTAATTAATTAAATTAAATTACCCTTAGGAAGTTGTTTCAATAAATAAGATGTTATGGAAATTATTTTGGGATTGATGCAAAACCCTTCAAATTAGAATGATCAATTAGAGAGCATTAGAGGAGCATGTATTGGAAAGCAATGACCTACTCATGGATCATTGATTGATGTGCAATGGTAAAAGGGGATCATTTCAATGAAAATGAAAATGAATCATTGTTCACTAGAAATTGATCTGAATAGAGGTAATATGTTGTTATGTTTGGATTCTTGCTTGTTTGATTATCTCTACGATGAACATGAACCAATTGACCAATAGATTGTTTTGTGGATCGATTATACTATAGTTATGGGATGAGGTGTTATCCTCTTCTATGTGTTTCAGGGATTTCTCCTGTAATTCCTCATGTGTTCATCATCGTTGTGTCGTTTACCAGTTCTTAGACCAAAATTCCAACAATTCGTTCATTGTGTGCTAGTTTATTGATCAAATGGATATATATTGAAGATATATTCATAGTATTATTTGGGGATTATGTGACAATGGAATAGATTTTAGGTATGTTTGTTTTTGAGATTCTCGGTTTGGGGTGCGGTGTGAGATGGTGGAACGACACGATGGTGACGGTTTCCTATGTGAATTTATGGCTAGAACTCTAGTGACCAGTGATGGTGAAGTCCATTCAGACTATATTTATGATATCCATGAGGGATTTGTGGCAGAAATAGACGTGATGGTTATGCTCCGTACATGTTGGAATAACCAACATGTTTTGATAAATCCCATAGAACTCCACATGTAATATTGGATTGCATGTCTTGTGGGGTCCTAGAGATTTTTCTATAGATTTAGTGAGAAGATAAATATCACATGGCAGGTGCCTGTTATCACTCAGTGTGTTACCCTTTCTTAGAGACTTGATATGTTCCTGGGAAGGTACATGGGAACGTGCATGGGAATGGATAGTCATACACATACATGGCTAGTCTGACATGGACATGGCCAATAGTAGATATGCTTAGTTACATCACTTACTGAGGCATAGAAACGTACACTTGCATTGTCCTTAGTACACTGGTAAGACCCAATACTAAAGGGGAATGTCATGTAATATGAGTATACACTATGTACTCCCTCAAATAAACCAAGGATCCTCTTCCCTCTTCATATTGGAAAAGATTCATTAGGTTACATTTCATTTACCCATTGCATGAGGGATAGTATGAAATCACATCATACACATAGCATGGTGCTTCATTTCATGGGAATCCTTGTACACTTCTATGAGGCCTTTAGTGAGATCCTATATCATCATCTTTCAATATGTTTTGTTCTCTATGTTGTCATAACCAACACTAAGTTAGCATAAATACTCTACTTTTTTGGATATTCTAGACTGGGTTGTTGGTATACCCCCATGGACTTGGGGGGTGACCCTCATCCATGCATCTTTCTATTTATACATCAATCATATACTTATTATGGGATGAATTAATGATTTGTACATCTCAAATGGATGTAAGGAATGTTATCATACTCATGGAACATATTCTCCCAAATGAGTGTTATGAGGAACCATTGAGTTGGATTCCTAGAATATAATGATTTTTGTAACTATAATTTGATATTTAATGTATTTGATAATTATATATAGATATTTTATTTATGAATGTTATAGAAATATTATTGTTCTGAGATAACTATTATTTTTTATGCCTTATGATTATTGATTTCACGGTGTTATACTAGGTATTATCATACTCACACCTTCATGGTATTTTCTTACACGTTCCATTACCTATGTAGAAAATTGTCCTTTTGAAAGAGACCTAGGGTAAGAAATACTAGGTAGAGACTAGTGAGATAGAGAGACCAAGGTGTGTTCCTTTTGTATCATTGAAGGAAGTCCCCTTATAAAATTTCTTATCAAAAATGAGTTTAGACTCTTTGAGGTAGGCTTGAATTTGGAAATTTTTCATTCCATTAAATTTTCTCATACTATGATTGTTATATCTGGATATATAATTGAATGGATTATTATTATTTAAACATTTATAATTTTATGGTATTTGATATGTGTATGTGTGCATAGGAAAATTAGATTAAGTCCTCGCATTTGATCGATATGCCTAATCAGTGTTGGTTTCTAGCCCTAGAAATATTAGAGGAAGGCTTGGGACAGTCACAGTTCGAGACCTATTCAAATAGTTGTGACATAGTTGTATTCGAGGTAGGATTTTCTACCTTATGACCAGATTCTATAGTATTGTTTTTAGGTAATGACATTAAGTGCTTCATGGTTGAATTGAATAAGAAGGAATCCATTATTAAAGCGATGAATGACATATCCATACACCAGGACACTAATCATCTTCCTTTGACATGGTACATGTAGACATTGATTTCAGATAAAAACATTTGAATATGAATCATATATCAATGGGTTTTGGTTTCCGTTTCTTTATTATGTAAACAATATAGATATAGTCATTGATAGTTTTACATCATGACTATTTCATGATTCCTCTGAGAATTATTCTAGTTAGTATTCTTTATTAAAATCTAAATGGTGGTTCCCTTATTGATGAGTCTTTCATATAGAGACAAGTTATTTTGGATTTACCTCCTGGTGGTTCACTATTTTTACCACTAATTGTTGAGTATTGGATGGTACTTGATGTACTAATTAGTGAGGTACACATGCTAAGAATACATCATGTGTTTCGACAATAGTGACCACTTATGTTTTTTCTTAAGATTGACTCACAAGTGGATGTGAAATGGATTGAGGTTCTGATGTGAGCTTTTTTTATTTTCAGGACACTATAAGATTGTATGGTGGTACTGTAAATGGTGTTTCACCTTGGATTTAAAGGATGGTGGAGGGGCTTAGAGACCTTGTTGTATGATGACATTACTCTTGCACGGTTATACCTTGAGCACCTTTTCAGAGACCAGTTATCTATAACTATGTTTGGATATTTACACATCAAAAATACTTTATGTATTGTTAAGGGTAGTGCAATAGTATATGTATATTCATCGAGGTTCTCTAAAATCCCAACGTACTTAATGTATATGTTTCTAATTATTTATTGAGGGATTATAAATTCTTTTTATGACTATTTAGATACATCAAATCAATTTCATACCTATATGCATTCATTCCAATGTTGGAGTGGTAAATAATTCCTTACCAGTTGAGTGTTTTCTGATTGAGAAGATATAGGCTATTTTTTCGGTAGTGGGTATATAGAAGGAGAAACATTAGACGTAGGGGGAGGACATTATTATATGGGACCTGTACCTAAGAGAAGTTTTATGAGGTAATCCAAGAACATAGGTTATGAAAATCATGGCTCACAGGATGGTACTACTCATCCCAAGGATATGTGATAAAAATATTTTAATGGTCGACGAATTCATGAATTATATTGTACAACCCATCGTACATCTGAGAATTAGATAATTGATTTTCCACCTAGTAAGATGTTATGATAGGAGAAAATAGGCCCATAGGGTGGGATATGTGTCAATGGAGTTGAGAGAGTTCCTGGTGGTGGTGTACGTAATTATTTTCTCCTTACGCCACCCCCCATATGGTCAACTCCAGTCATACAGTGCTAGTGTTCAAGGAAGAGGGAATCTACAGGTAGTCGAGGCGTATTAGAAAAAGGATCCAGATTTTATAAGAGGTATAATCTAAGTCTTTTCCAAATTATCTTCAATATTGATAGATACAAGTGATAATAATTCTTTTATTTCCACTTATCTTGTCTGACACATAGCGATTCTTATTGAGCCTTTTTCACGAACCATGCACTTGGAAAATCATTATGGAGATGACACAATAATAACCCACTTTTTCCAACCTTATAAACTAACATATAGGATTGGAGTTTCGTTTGGGATATCATTGTATCAAAAAATAGTACTTATGAATTCACCATAGCTATGTATTTGTTATCTATAGTTCATGCCCAGATAAGTTGTTCCAAGTGAAGTATGTGGTGTGTATATAGTGATGGGACAACTTTTTCTTTTGTGGGTGAAAATGAATCCCATAAAGTTATATATGGAATCATTTATATGAGTATGTATTCTATTTCTTATCAGTTGGCTAGAATAACCCTTGGTATAGTGGATGTTATGTGTTTTTAGTTCCCTATAGTGGTGGTAGATTATGAGCACATATTTCCTCTTTATTTTCAATAATTACCTCCCAAATGAGTTATAGACTTATTTGTTGATCTAAAACCTGGAACCACCATGATATCTTCATCAAGACATCATAAGGCTCTTGGAAAGCTTCACAAATTGAGCAAGTAATTATAGGAATTGCATTGTAAGGTATTTGTTAGACCTATTGTATGACAGTGGGTATCCACAGTGTAATCTTCCAAGAAAAAAGAAAATAACATGAGGTTATGTGTGGACTACCATCACCTAATCTATGTGATTGTAAAGAATAATTATCCACTACCGATAATCAAAGACCACATTGATCAATTGATCTGGGAACAATGGTTCTTGAATATTGACATTGGATCAGGCTATCACATGTTTGGGGTACACGATGTGGATATGACAAAAACGTATTTGGATTTCACTACTATCACTATAAGTAATTTCTTATTCACATTGTCATGAAGAAATATATAGTATTGTTCTTAGGTATCATGACCATATCATTCATCATTTCATAGACTTCATCATGGTATTATTTATTGATGATATCCTAGTGCACTCGGCGTCTGATGAGGAGTGTGTGAGACAGATGGGGATGGTTATAGACATACTCCAAGATCACTAGATTTATGGGATTCTCATGAAGATATAGCTTCTTATTCAAGAGGTCAATTTACTTGTACATGCTATCATAGTAGATGGTGTGGATGTGTACCAATAAAATGTTGAGGCTGTTCTAGCTTGGTATCAACCCACGATCATGATGGAGGTACGAAGATTCCATGGGTTGGAAGGATATTGTCCATGATTCATACGTAAATTCTATATTATATCATATCCCTTAACATATTTAACCCAAAAGGGGTAGCCTGTCGTTTTTACAAAGAGTTTCCAATAATATTTTTAGGAGTTGAGGTAGATATGGGTGAGTGAATCCATATTGACATTTCCAGATGAGGGTGTTCAGTATGTGTTTTACTATGATTCATCAGGGACTAGGCTTGCTTGTGTTTTTATTTATATTTAGGCAGTGATTTCCAATGCATCATGTCAGTGGAGAAAACATGAGAAGAATTATGTCACCCACGATCTTGAGTTATTAGAATTAGTCATCACAGTAATGATATTGTGACACTATCTTATGGGTGAGTTTTTTATCATATATTTACTCAATAAGAGTCTCATGTATAAAATTTCATAGAATGATCATAACTTGAAAAATAGTTTATGGATAGAGTTCCTCAAGGATTATGATTTCAGAAATTTATATACTCATGTATGGGGGAACATGGTACAAGATTCGGTTAGAAGGATATATTGTTCATAGTTACTGAGCAAGGAGTAAGAATCGTTAAACACATTGTAGATATTCTTTATGGTTGGGGATGTAGTATCATACATTTAATTGATCGTTTTTACCACTTCTATTGTATATAGAGTCATGGTGTCACGTCTCGTGAATATATATTGTGATACCCTAAGAACATGGATATCTTCTAGACATGATCCTGGTTGATTTTATTATTGTGGAGGGAATTTCATTCATTATAGAGTATGCACAATGGTACAAGCGAAATAACATGAGAATTTTCTGGGATAGTTTCATAAATCTCCATTAGTGGTTAATCCAGGTTTTGAAAACATGTACCATGAACAATTATGAGAGTTTTGGATGATAGAGATGAAGAAGGGAGTTGTACAGTACGTCTCTTTATACCTTACGTAGTAGTAAATAAGGACTGAGAACTCGGTTCTAGTGGGTATAGCTCAAAACATTGAAGTTATAGATTATAAGATAGATGGGATATACATGATCTTATTAAGGGTTTTATCATGAATTTTTTGGAAACATGATTCCATATAGGTTATCCTAGATCGACTCATCAATTTTTTCCAATTACTAGGAATTGAGAAACAATTCTCAGTGGAGAGATTGGGAGACCACATGATAAATGAAATTATAAGGCCCCAGCCTTAAATATCTCATAATATTGAATTAAATGAATAATTCACTTTGAGGATCTTTCTAGGTTTAGAGTTTTAGAGAATTAGAACATAACTACTACATCTGAAAATATTACAAAGTGGACACTTCTACTAAGTTTCCATAGAATAAAAAAACTCTTAAAAGGAATCATGTCTAGTTCCATGTTGTATATAGCATGACTTTACCTTGATCCCATCCATGACCCTATTCCACATTAGGTCTTGTGAAAAACATTTCAGTAAAACATGGGGTGAGCATAAAAAGCTCAGTAAGGTATACACAAAGAATGAAAACTGTTAGTTTTTCAAACATTAAGTAAACCATGTATACATTTTAAAAGTAATACCTTCACCTTCATGAAGTAGTAAAAAACTCTTCACTGAATAAAATATCATTACATACCTTTTTGTAACCAAAGGATTCCCATAAAACCCATATAAATAACACATAACATATATAAAGGTAACTTGGGACATAAACATACTTAAGTGGAATAACCATACGGTCGACTTCCACACATATCACTTAATGGAATAGCCATACGGCCAACTTCCATACATACTTAATGGAATATCCATATGACCGACTTCCATACCCAATGCATTAGAGGTTATAACGTAACCACCCGTCCTGGTATTCACGGCACCACCCGTCATATGGTTTATCATGTAACCACCCGTAAAATGTCCAAGTACCAATATAAAATCATAAAACATAAAACCAATATAAAGTAATGATATCATTTCCACATTTAAATCACAATATATCATTTAAATATATTGAAATAATATAATCCTTTATCAAAACCATTTTCAATACCAAAACACATAAAATATTATATGGTATTTATTTTATTTTAAAAATATTACGGCTTGTTGAGGAAGCCAAATACCAAATAATACTCACGGTGGTGGAAAAGGTTGTTGTCACCGCATACGTTAAAAGAAACATTCCTTTTTTTAATTTTGTAAAATGCTTCATAGAAAAAGATTCCTTTTTTATAAAAGTAAAAGTCAAAGGGGTTTATACACCATATAAAAGATAGTTGTGTATAAAACGAAATATGCCTCAATGAAAGGAGATTGAGACGAAGTCCCATACAAGGATAATTTTTTTAAATAAAATAGATCTTTTATGTGTATTCACTATAAGTACACATAAATAAAGTAATAATACAGGATAGGACATAACAATATCATGACATAATTTGAAAGTAGGAGATTAACCCAAAGAATGGAAATTGGGTTAATAAGTTCCCTTACCTCGGGTCCGACATGACTCGATCGTTCTTTAACCTCCTGAATAATAAACTTGAGTTGATTTATACTTGATTAAGAACTTTTTTAAATTTCATTATTCCTTTTATATCACTTATTTCCATGTTATAAACATTATGTAACCATTTAAGTTAATAATGTTTGTTTTGTCGATATTTGGTTCTTATATCGAAAGTGGACTTCTTACAATTACATGTTGTTCGTGTGGTCAAAGGTTCTTTATATCCATAATAACATTCCTTATTTGGATAGAATATATATCATATATATCCAGAATATACATGTATTTAAAATATTACATAATCATTTAGAGGTAAGAAATGAAATGCACCATTTATGGAGACGGTAAGCCGTACGTACGCATGAACGCTACTTTCATTTCATTGTCATATTAATGGAATTAAAACTAAATGAGAGGTATGAATATTTAAATTCTAGATTTATATTCATCATTTAGATGTATAATTAAGTATATATATCCATTATATACATGTACTTTTAAAAGTACATTACATTTGGGGATAAGAAATGAAATGCACCGTTCATGGAGACGGTAAGCCGTACCTACGCATGAACGCTACTTTCATTTCTATCTCATACTTTAATGGAAATAAATAATAATGATATATATTTATATTATAATTCCAGTATAACAACATATATAATAACTTTAAATCCATCCTTTATACATCCCACATATGGCATTAACGAATCACATCACTTTGAGGGGGTTGTAGTCCGCACTTCCTTAAATGAAGATATCGTGTTTACCCATAATGGAAACCATAAAGGTATGACCAAAAAGAAAAATAAAGAATCTTAAAGAAAACATAAACATATTATATATCATATATAAATATAGTGTCATCTTAATGGCCACCTTTGAAGGTGTTAAAAGAATTTTGAACAATCATTGTTTCGGGAGGCAGAAATTCGCCATCCACGGAAACAGTATGTTATTTAACCATTAGATGTAGGTGTTTGTAATTGTAGCTCTAATAATTCTTATAACAACATCCTAGTATATTTAGAATACTGGAGTTGTTACACAGGAAAAGAATAAAAAGAGTTTAGGGGGTTGGAGAATAAAAATAAAACAAAAGGACTCAAAAGAAGACATTACCATAAAATTGGGTAACTCTCTTAGATTTGAGCTCAAAGGCTTCCTTGGGAAGACTTCTGCCCAAATTGAGGCTTCAAGGAGTAAGAGAGGGATGTGTAGAGACAAAATGGGTAGGGTTTTTCCGAGCCAAAGTCTTTGGGAGTGTGGTTAAGGAGGTAGAGGTGGGGGCCTTTTATAAGAGGAGAGGAGGGGCACTCTTGGAAGGTAAAGAAAGATCACTTTATTTTAAAATGGTATTCGGATTTAAGAGGTCCCACATTGATGTGTTTCAAGGATAAGGTGATAAGGGTTCTAAATACACCCATAAAATAGGTTTTTTCCATGTGTAGGTCTTAGATGTTACATTATCTTTCCATATTATTTAAATCGTTAAATAATGAGGTCATCGGTGTATCATCATGATGTCATAAATAATTTAATTTATTTAATGTATAAAAATTACAAAAAAATATCATGATGTAGGAAATCATTTTATATTTCTAATGAATATTTATAGTCAAAAATCTGACTTGTATAACCCCATGTAAAAATTGCTTTAGTAAAACACCTCATGTGTGTGTTATTTTTACTTTAACATTAATTAAAAAGTTATTTATGTCATTTCCCAACCAAAGTGGCTCCATGGGGTCCCCAAGTTGACCCGTGGCTTTTCATGGTCGGCCATGACACATCCAATAATGGTAAGAAATGTTTCAAGGTATTTTCATTTTATTATAATATCATTTTTGCCACAAATTGCACTAATTACCTCTAATCATGATTAAAAACTTAATAAGTTACTATTCACCAAAAAATTATTTTAATCCCATTGAACCACATTTTACTTCTTAATTACAACCATGTATGTCGGATTTTTGAAATTCAAAACACAGAAGTGGTAAAATTTCATTTAAACGAAAAATCAGTTTTTATAAGTACCACTTAGTGGTTTCACTATTCATCAAAAATTGAAGTTTTTTAGAAAAATACCAAAACTTCACCCTAAGATATATTTGATATTCCGAATTCAAAAATGAAGTCCATTTTACAAAATTAGAAACATATAAGTCACATTAATTAATTTAATAATTAATTCCCGCTGTCATGACAAATAGCGTGTTTTTATGAAACAAAAAGTATCAAAAGATTGACACTAGTTTAAGTCCGATTTCAAAGTGAAATAAATTCCAACGACCACTATTGGATTTAATGGT
Source organism: Viscum album (assembly GCA_963277665.1). Lineage (NCBI taxonomy): Eukaryota > Viridiplantae > Streptophyta > Magnoliopsida > Santalales > Viscaceae > Viscum > Viscum album. Next base: position 570,518,246 of record OY728161.1, on the reverse strand, counting down.
AAAAATATTTTCTAATTTAACTTTAAAACTAATTCAAAAGATAATCTAATCATTTAAATAAATTAGATTAAAAATTGGTTTTGAATTAAAATACAACATTTTACACTATTCATTAAAAAAATGAACTTTATTGGAAAGATACCAAAAATTTACACAAAGTAAATTTTGATGTCCCGATTCTAAAGAAGAGATATATTTGGTCCAATAGAATGTATAATAGTGATCAAAACTATATTTAATGATGGTTTTCCATGAACAGTTGATAAGTGAACCTTTAGTGAAAATTAGGGTATAAATGCCTAAAATTGAATTCTTTCCGTATTTTAAGCCTTTATATTTTATTAGATAAAATTAAAAAATATTTAAAAAACATATATAATCATATTTTAGTTATTTTTATCCATTCCCTCCAATACAATGGCTATGTGTTAAGTACCATTTAAAATATTATTATTTTATTACTAGTGTGCAACAAAAGATTTCAATGAAAATCTTTGTTGCGTATCGGGTACGCTATCGATCATAGCAACCCCTTTGAAGTAAAATTAATATTTAATTCGTAAATATTAATAAATATGAAAATTCATTATTCTTTATTTACCTGGGATGTTACATCCTTCCCCCCTTTTTGGAATTGGGTCCTCGCAGTTTTATTATCTTATCGAAATAAGTGGGGGTATTTATCCCTCATAGCATTTTCAGATTCCCACGTTGCCTCTTCAACCATATAGTTTTTCTACAAAACCTTTACCAGGTGGATTACCTTATTTCGCAACACTTACTCTCTTCGATCAAGAATCTGGACTGGTTGTTCTTCATAAGAGAGATTCTCTTCCAACTGAACTACCTCTGGGCATAAAACATGAGATGGATCTGGCATATACTTTCTCAGCATCGAAACATGAAAAACATTGTGTACCTGAGATAAACTCGGAGGTAATGCCACTCTGTATGCAACTGATCCAACTCTCTCCAGAGTTTCATATGGTCCAATGAACCTTGGACTCAGCTTTCCTTTCTTACCAAATCTCATCACACTTTTCCATGGAGAAACCTTGATAAAAACATGATCACCTACCTCGAAAGATAGATCCTTCCCCCAGTTATCCGCATAACTCTTCTTCCTGCTTTGAGCTGTTCTCATGTGCTTCTGAATCAACTAAACTTTTTCTGCCATCTCTTCTACCAATTCTGGTCCTATCAGCTTCCTTTCACCCACTTCATCCCAAAATGCTGGAGTTCGACACCGCTTCCCATATAATGCCTCAAAATTTTTAAAGCAAAAACAACAGTAGCTAATTTAAAATCATGTGTAGGGTAATTTACCTCATGAGTTTTCAACTAACGTGAAGCATGAGAAATTACCTGATCATTCTGCATAAGGACACAGCCAAGTCCCTTCAACAAAGCATCATTATATATAACAAACTCACCATTCCTGGAAGGAAGTGGAAAAACTGGATCATTCACCAATCTTCTTTTCAACTCTTGAAAACAATCATCACATTATTTTGTCCAGATGAACTTAACACCCTTACGAGTTAGCTTAGTCATTGGACTAGATAACCGTGAATAAATTTCAACAAACCTTCGGTAGTAACCTTCCAAACCAAGAAAACTACAGATCTCGGTTACATTTGTGGGTCTTGGCCATTCTTCAACAACTTTTGTTTTAGCAGGATCAACAGTTATGCCATATTTTGAAACAATGTGACCCAGGAAAGAAATTTATTGTAACCAAAACTCACACTTGCTGAATTTTCCATATAGTTTCTTTTCTTTTAAGGTTTTCAAGATTACCCTCAAATGAATTTCATGCTCCTATTTACTTTTAAGAAAACACCAAAATATCATCAATGAAAACAACCACAAACTTATCCATGAACTCATGGAAAATTCTATTTATAAGGTCCATGAATATAGCAGGTTCATTGGTTAAACCAAAAGGCATAACTACAAATTCATAATGGTCATATCTAGTATCGAACGTAGTCTTCGGAACGTCTGCTTCTTTTACTTTCAACTGATGGTACCCCGACCTCAAGTAAATCTTCGAAAAATATTGAGCTCCCTTGAGATGATCAAACAAATCATCGATATGAGGCAAAGGATACTTTTTCTTAACAATAATATTTTTCAAGGCCCTATAATCAATGCAAAGTCTCATTGATCCATCTTTATTTTTAACAAACAAGATAGGAGCACCCCATGGTGATGTGCTAGGTCGAATGAAACCTTTATCTAATAACTCCTGCAATTGTTTCTTTAGCTCTAAAAGTTCAACTTGAGCCATTCGATAAGGGGGTTTTGAAATTGGCTTAGAATCAGGAACTAAGTCAACAGTAAATTCAACTTCCCGATCATGAATAATACCAGGAAACTCATCAGGAAAAACATCAAGATACTCATTTACCACTGGCACATCATAAATTTGAACAGTTCCTTTATTTTCAACAATATGTGCAAGGTAACATTCATTTCCATCTTTTACTAGTTTCTCAACTTCCTGATATGTTATCAAAATCAAGGGTTCATTCTTGTACACAAACTAAAAATCCTTCTGAAAAGAAACCATTTTAGCTCTACAGTCAATCTTAGAATGATAAATATAAAGCCAATCCATGCCCAAAATAACATCAAACTCTACAAGAGGAAAAACAATAAGGTTTGCGGGTAGATTCTTTCCACACACAAGGATATGAAGGTTCTTATAATTCCTTTTTGTCTCAACGTTCCCTCTGGGTTTTTTTAGCATAATTTTAGGGTTCATATATTGAGATGGAATTTCCAATTTACTAGAAAAATTCTTAGAAATGAAAGAGTGTGTAGACCCTGAATCAAATAACACATTGGCATAATCTGAACAAACAAACAGTGTACCTGATACCACTTCATTCAATGGCCCAATATCTGCTGAAGTTGTTGCAAAGGATTTCACCACCCCTTTCTGCTTGTAGTCTGGCTGCTTCCCCCCAATTGAGTTCTTCTTTGGACACTCGTTTGCATAATGACCCATTTAATTACACTTAAAACATCTTACCATTGGCTTTTCATTTCCTGCTTGATCATCTTCCTTACAGTTATGAGCAATATGACCAGTCTTACCACACCGAAAGCACTTACCAGACTTGGATAAACATTTTCCAGGATGCATTTTACCACACTTCTCACAGGATGGATATTTGGTTTTCTTACCTCCTTTCTTCTTTGATGAATTCTTCCCCTTTGCCTGCCAACTGGACCTCTTATTCTGTTGTTTGTCATAGAACACCTGATCATCGGCAAACTCCATTTCCACCTTCTCCGCACATCGAACAAGTTTTTCATAACTTTTGAACTCACGAGAAGATAAATCCCTTCAATACATTGGCATTAACCCTGAGTAAAAACGGTTTATTTTACTATCAAGATCTCGTATGAAGTTTGGAGCATACCTTGCCAATCGAGTGAACTTTGCTTCATAAGCAGCCACTGAATCATCCTCCTGCCTCAATTCTGGGAACTGTTTTTCCATCCTATGACGAACCACCTTAGGAAAATATTTCTCAAGAAACATACCTTTGAATTCATCCTAGTGAAGATCCACAATCTCATCACTATCCCTGATATTTTTCACCATCGACCACCACTGATCAGCTTCACCATCAAAACGGTAAACAGAAAGACTAACCTTTTGATGTTCTGAACACCCCATGACATCAAAAATCTTCTCCAGTGCTTTAATCCACCCTTAAGCTTGCATGGGGTCAGATGATCCTCTAAATGATGGGGAATGTTGCCTAATGAAATGTTCCACCACTGACATGTTCCTCTGCGGTTGATCTGGCTGATCTCGTGCATGGATACCACCACCATTTATAGCGTGAGTCAACTATGCCATCACTGCAACAAACTGTTCAGTTCTGATTCCGACCATATCAGGTTGCTGATTTAGAATGTTGTCTTCCTCCTGATGTCGTCCCAACATAGCTCCTTTGTTTCCTCTACGGAACACCATTCTGAACACAGAAATATCTTAGGTGAAGCAACATGGTAATCTTTAAATTCTATATCATTTCATTCATACCATAAATTAACTTATAATTTAACAATTTTCTAACTCCTAAAATTGTCTAAACCGACCTCTGATACCAACTATAAGTCCCCAGCCTTAAACATCTCTTAATATTGAATTAAATGAATAATTCACATTGAGGATATTTTCAGGTTTAGAGTTTTATAGAATTAGAACATAACTACTACATCTGAAAAGATTACAAAGTAGACACTTATACTAAGTTTCCATAGAATAAAAAAACTCTTAAAAAGAAACATGTCTAGTTCCAAGTTGTATATAGCATGACATTCACTTGATCCCATCCGTGACCCTATTCCACATTAGGTCCTGTGAAAAAAAATTCAAAAAAACTTTGGGTGAGCATAAAAAGCTCAGTAAGGTATACACAAAGAATGAAAACTGTTAGTTTTTCAAACATCAAGTAAACCATGTATACATTATCAAAGTAATACCTTCACCTTCATGAAGTAGTAAAAAACTCTTCACTGAATAAAATATCATTAATTAACATTTTGTAACCAAAGGATTAACATATACCCATATAAAGAAAACATAACATATATAAAGGTAACTTGGGACATAAACATACTTAAGTGGAATAACCATATGGTCAACTTCCACACATATAACTTAATGGAATAGCCATACCGCCAACTTCCATACATACTTAATGGAATAGCCATACGGACGACTTCCATACCCAATGCATTGGAGGTTATAACGTAACCACCCGTCCTGGTATTCGCGGCACCACCCGTCATATGGTTTATCACGTAACCACCCGTAAAATTTCCAACTACCAATATAAAATCATAAAACATAAAACCAATATAAAGGATTGATAACATTTCCACATTTCAATCACAATATATCATTTAAATATATTTACATAATAGAATCCTTTATCAAAACCATTTTCAATACCAAAATACATAAAAGAGTATATGGTATTTATTTTATTTTAAAAACATTACGTCTTGTTGAGGAAGCCAAAGACCGAATAATACTCGCGGCGGCGGAAAAGGTCGTTGTCACCACGTACGTTAAAAGAAACATTCTTTTTTGTCATTTTGTAAGATAATTCGTAGAAAAATATTCCTTTTGTATAAAAGTAAAATTCAAAGGGGTTTATACGCCGTATAAAAGATAGTTTTGTATAAAACGAAATATGCCTCAAAGAATGGAGATTGAGACGAAGTCCCATACAAGGATAATTTCTTTAAATAAAATAGATCTATTATGTGTATTCACTATAAGTACACATAAATAATGTAATAATACAGGACATGACATAATAATATCATGACATAATTTGAAAGTAGGAGATTAACCCAATGATTGGAAATTGGGTTAAGAAGCTCCCTTACCTCAGGTCCGACTTGACTCGATCGTTCTTTAACCTCCTGAATAATAAACTTGAGTTAATTTCTACTTGATTAAGAAATTTTTTGAAGTTCATTATTCCTTTTATATCACTTATTTCCATGTTATAAACATTATGTAGCCATTTAAGTTAATAATGATTGTTTTGTCGATATTTGGTTCTTAAGTCGAAAGTGGACTTCTTACAATTACATGTTGTTCGTGTGCTCAAAGGTTATTTATATCCAGAATGACATTCCTGATTTTGATAGAATATATATCACATATATCCATCATATACATGTATTTACAATATTACATAATTATTTAGAGGTAATAAATTAAATGCACCGTTCATGGAGACGGTAAGCCGTACGTACGCATGAACGCTACTTTCATTTCTTTGTCATATTAATGGAATTAAAACTAAACGAGAGGTATGTATATTTTAATTTCAGAATTATATTAATCATTTAGATGTATCATTGATTATATATATCCATTATATAAATGTACTTTTAATAGTACATTACATTTGGGGATAATAAATCAAATGCGTCGTCCATGGAGACGGTATGCCGTACGTACGCATGAACGCAACTTTCATTTCTATATCATACTTTAACGGAAAGAAATAATAATGATATAGAGGTATGTTATAATTCCAGTATAAAATCATATATAATAACTTTAAATCCATCCTTTATACGTCCCACATATGGCATTAACGAATCACATCACTTTGAGGGGGCGGTAGTCCGCACTTCCTTAAATGAAGATATTGTGTTTACCCATAATGGAAACCATAAAGGTATGACCAAAATGAAAAATACCGAAGCATAAAGAAAACATAAACATATTATATATAATATATAAATAGAGTGTCATCTTAATGGCCACCTTTGAAGGTGTTAAAAGTATGTTGAACAATCATCGTTTTGGGAGGCAGAAATTCTCCATCCACGGAAACAGTATGTTCTTTAACCATTAGATGTAGGTGTCTGTAAGTGTAGCTCGAATACTTCTTATAACAACAACCTAGTATATTGGGGATACTGGATTTGTTACAAAAGAAAATAATAAAAATAGTTTAGGGGGTTGGAGAAGAAAAATAAAACAAAAGGACTTAAAAGAATACATTACCTTAAAATCGGGTAACTCTCTTAGATTTGAGCTCAAAGGCTTACTTGGGATAACTTCTGCCCAAATTGAGTCTTCAAAGAGTAATATAGGGATGTGGAGAGCCAAAATGGGCATGGGTTGGCCGATCCAAAGGCTTTGGGAGTGTGGGTAAGGAGGTAGAGGTGGGGCGTTTTATAAGAGTAGAGGAGGGCCACTCTTGGAAGGTAAAGAAACGTCACTTTATTTTAAAATGGTATTCGGATTTAAGAGGTCCCACATTGAGGTGTTTCGAGTATAAGGTGATAAGGGTTGGAAATCCACCCATCCAATAGGTTTTGGTCATGTTTAGGTCTTAGATTTTACATTATCTTTCCATTTTATTTAAATCGTTAAATAATGAGGTCATCGCTGCATCATCATGATGTCATAAATAATTTAATTTATTTAAAGTCTAAAAATTATAAAAAAATATCAAGATGTAATAAATCTTTTTATCTTTCTAATTAATGTTTATAGTCTAAAATACTACTTGTATAACCCCATGTAAAAGTTTTTTTAGTGAAACACCTCATGTGTGTGTCATTTTTACTTTAACATTAAATAAAAAGTTATCTATGTCATTTCCCAACCAAAGTGGCTCCATGGGGACCCCAAGTTGACCCATGGCTTTTCTTGGTCTGACATGACACATCCAATAAGGGTAGAACATGTGTCAAGGTATTTTTATTTTATTATAATAACATTTTTGCCTTAAATTGCACTAATTACCTCTAATCGCGATTAAAAACTTAATAAGTTACTGTTCACCAAAAAATTATTTTAATACCACTGAACCACATTTTACTTCTTAATGACAACCATGTATGTTGTATTTTTGAAATTCAAAAAACAAAAGTGGTAAAATTTCATTTAAACGGAAAATCAGTTTTTATAAGTACCACTTAGTGGTTTCACTATTCATCAAAAATTGAAGTTTTTCAGAAAAATACCAAAACTTCACCCTAAGCTATATTTTATATTACAAATTAAAAAATGAAGTCCATTTTAAAAAATTCAAAGCATTTAAGTCACATTAATTAATTTAATAATTAATTCCTGCTGTCATGACAAATAGTGTGTTTTTATGAAACAAAAATTATCAAAAGATTGACACTAGTTTAAGTCCGATTTCAAAGTGAAATTAATTCCAACGACCACTATTGGATTTAATGGTAAAAATATTTTCTAATTTCACTTTAAAAACAATTCAAAATATAATCTAATCATATAAATAAATTATATTAAAAAGAGGTTTTGAATTAAAATACACCATTTTACACTATTCATTAAAAAATGAACTTTATCGGAAAGATCCCAAAAATTTTCACAAAGTAAATTTTGATGTCCCAATTCTAAAGAATAGTTATATTTGGTTCAATAGAATGTATAAGAGTGATCAAAACTATATTTAATGTCGTTTTTTTATCAAAAGGTGATAAGTGAACCTTTAGTGAAAATTAGGGTATAAATGCCTAAAATTGAATTCTTTCCATATTTTAAGCCTTTATCTTTTATTATATAAAAGTAAAAATATTCAAAAAACATATATAATAATATTTTAGTTATTTCTATCCATTCCTGCCAATACAACGGCTATGTGTTAACTACCATTTAAAATAATATTATTTTATTACTAGTGTGCATCGAAAGATTTCAATGAAACTCTTTGTTGCGTATCGGGTACGCTATCGATCATAGCAACCCCTTTAAAGTAAAATTAATATTTAATTCGTAAATATTAATAAATATGAAAATTCTTTATTCTTTATTTACCTGGGATGTTACAGAAATAGTTTGACACCCAGTAGTTACCTCAACGATCATTGATGACTATGATGCTAACTTAACATCAATATTATGGAAGACATTGTAGGGTGATTTCGGAAATCAGTTACATATGTGTGGAGATTTTCATCCCTCGACTACCGATCAGTATGTGCATACTATTTACATCATGGTGGACGTAATGCAGGCATGCATGTTAGACATCGACTGTAGTTGGGAGGATCACCCACTATTTGGGGAGTTTTCATACCATAATAGCCACCATTCCACCATTAGTATGGAACCATTTTAGGACTTACTGGGGTGACCCTACAGCTCACCACTATACTAGACCAACCCGAGAGAGTGAGAACTTATGGGAAAAGAGATGGTATGATCAACTATAAATAAGATTTTGATCATCCAATAAAGGATAAATACTAAATAGTGTCATCAAAAATCCTATACAAATATACATTAGAGGCCTTTGAAGTATGATGAGGGATACCATGTGTTTATACGGGTATCTCAACAACATAGATTGTGAGGATTTAGATGGGGAATTAAGTTATCTTTAAGATTCATTGTCCATTTCTATATACTACATATAGGTGGTGTGGTTCAATACAACTTTGTTCTACCATGAATGTTAGACAAGATACATGTCATTCTACATGTGTCGCAGATGTAGAGGTACTTGGACAATTCGTCATTTTTTATAAACTAGAGTAAACAAGAAATCAATGGTCGAGCTACCTATGTAGAGTACCAAGTACATACTGAGGATTAATAAGAGATTATCCTTTATTTTAAATCAATTACCCATGTATATGTCTAGTGGAAGCATGAGAATCTTCATGAGTGAACCTTGTAGTGGGAGACAAAGATGTGTTCTCAGTACCCTCATCTCATTGTGTAACATTTTTCTTTTTGTTATCCAATACGTAAATCCCCATGGTTGGGAGAATGTAATGACTCCAATTTTTCTATGTATTGTTTTATTACATTGTATAGATTATTTTTTATGTGAGTTAGGGAGACATGGTAAAATTCATAGGCCCGATGCACCAGGAATTAATTTTTGAAATATATTATAAATAGTAATGTAGGATCAGATAGGTTTCATGAAAGTGTTTGATAACACTCATATGAATTCTCAGATTAGAAATTTGATTCTTCTTTTGAGTTCAAAATATTTTTTTCCATAGGTCTGATATAACCTTGTAACAAGTAACGCATTCATGTGGGGGTGTGTTTGTGCATAGATATTTAAATAAATTAATTAAATTAACTAATTATATAATTAATTACCCTAAACTTGATTTTTCCTATAAATAATTTGCTGTGGAGACTTTAAAATTTTATATAAATAACCTTGTGAGATGGAATGATCCATTGGAGAGATATGAAGGATCATCCATTACTGTACAATGACTAGATTGTTGAACATGGAGTGGTATGAAAAGAAACACTAGAATCTTGCCAACGTAAACAAAAAAGAATCATTCATTAACAATAAATGATCTAAACATAGGTGGTATGTTTTTTTGTTTGGATTCCTCCGCATTTTGTTTTTTCTATGATGAATATGAATCAATAGTGCAGTGGATGGATTCATGGATTGATTATATTATAGTTACGAGATTATTTATTGGGATTATTTGGAAAATTATTATTTTTTATTTGGATCTTTATTCATTATTATAATGAAAATATATCATGTCCAACCAAACATGATTTAATTTTATTCATATTCTATATGTTTCTTGTATTTATCCCACCATTTATTTTGTATTAATAGGTGAAATATCTTTAACTGGTGGTTAGACAAAAATATAATGAAGTCAATATTTTCATGCATGTTTCATAAGGAAAGGGATTAATATCATTTTTTTTGGATTGATATCATTTTTTGATTATTCGATGATATTAATGTAAGTTGATCGTTCTAATTTTTGTATTCCTAGTTTTGGTTCTAGATTTCAGTAGTGGAACGAGATGACAGCATGGGTTTCTCATGTGATTTGATGACTTGAAACCTAATGAGTGATGATGGAAATGTATGGTCAGACTAGATCTACAATCTGCAGGCACTATTAGAGGAAGAAATAAAGGTGACAGTGTCACAACATACATGGAGGAAGAACTTGTGTGTTCTATGGAATCACAAAGAACACATCATGTAATCTGAGAATACATAGCATGTGGGTTCTTGGGTGCAGCACTATGCGATTCAATGAGAAGATAAATATCACAGGGTGAGTGATCCATGTCACAAGGTGTGTGGACCTTCCATCGTGGATCAACATGTACCTATTAATGTACCCAATATCATTCATATGAACAATTATCTATACATAGTCATCTAAATCCAGAAACATACACATCTAATATTAAATTGGATTAGAATAGTCATGTACGCATCCATAGACAGGGACACGTGCATGGGTTATGATTCATGGGTAGGACTCAGTCCCTAATGGGAAGATCATGAAACTAGTATTACATGTCATTAACTATTTAATAGAAGGATAATATTCCATTTCCTCCTCAAATTGGACATGTTTATAAGGGCTAAATTCCCATGAATCATTACCTAACGGTTAGTAGGAATCACACTCTACACATAGAATGGTGATCCATACAATTAGAAAACATGTATAGATTTGGTGGAATCCTTAGTTGTGGATTGTAGTGAGATCTTGTATCATCATATTTCCCTATTTAGATCCCTTGGTGTTGTTGTTACAAACACTAACTGTGCATTGATCCTATATATATCTGGTTATTCAAGAGAGAGTTGTTGGTTTTCCCCATGGACATTGGAGTGATACTCATCTATGTATCATTATCTTTAATTACCCATATTGTATTTTTATGGTAATACCCAATGATTAATAAATCTCACATAGACATCATCAGTGATATCTTACTTTGTGAGAGTGTTCTCCCAAATAAGTGTTGCGTGGAACATTCTATCTTCATTACTAGACTATTGGTCTGAGTTGACTATACATTAAGATGGTTTTCCATGGTCGAGCATATATGGATATTATTTTGATACCTTTCTCAATCATATTATCACATCCATCCAATTGATTACCTATCTTTTCATGACATTTTACAAATAGAGGATCTTTTATGATTTAGTTTCTTGTGAATAATGTACATAATACTTTATAACATAAATGACTCTTCAAATCAACATTAGAAGATTAATCATAGATTTATCCTATGTACATTGACTACATATCATGTCATGTGGACATACATCAAAGGAAATGGAGAGAATAAGTCCCATTGAAGGAATGGAAGGGAACAAATTTACATGTGATCTTGAGAAATGTCAATAGGAACATGAGTAATATAATAAAGGTTTGGAAAATGATAAATGGGGAATATCATAATAAAGGGTACATGAATAATAACTTTTATGTTTTTCTAAAACATTTATGTGTGATATTCATAAGAATATCCCCATGTTTTTTCCAAAATTATTTATAAAAATTATCATTTTTATTCTCCAATGTATCGTAAAACATGTCATATCTAGAGATTTTATTCAATACCCAATGAAATAGTGAGTAATCATATCACACCAATTACATGTATTGATTTAATTTTTCCATATATATCATAATAAAACATTATATGAATAACCAATATATATTATATAAAATGGGTTTCAAATCAAAATCGTGGTGTCTAACAAAATCTATAAAAACAATATCTTTATATCATTATTAACCCATGGAAAATTAAAGAGGGTTTCATGTATTTTGATCCCAAAATAAAAAATATCATTTTGATTACTTTTTTAATAACATTATTAAAGAATGATATTCGAGTATTCACAAAATAAAACTAAAAATATAATTTTCTTAGGAAAAAGATATATATAATGAGAATAAAATTCGGTAACATAATGGGTATGAAATGTAATTTTTTAAAAATGGTAAAATGAGAGGGTGAAAGGGTATCCCTTTCATAAAATAATAACAATATAGTATATGGATAGAATAAAATTTGTAGGGAAAATAGTTCGGAAATTTTAATGACATACCACATAAAAAATAGAACTTGATAGGAAATGTGAAGATAAGATTTCCCTTACCTTAATGAGTGTTCCTAAAACATGATTATCGAGACCTTGGGGCTAGAGGAAACCTTATAAAGAATTACAATGAGGTGAAATTGTTCTATATTATATGAGGATGAATTGGGAGTGAATGGAAATAGGGAAATGGATTTTTATTTATAGAAAAAGAGGTAGATTTGTATATTAATTTCCCTAGACACCTAGGTAGTGGTAAATGAAAAACCAAGAGATTTCTCATGGAATTTTCCTATGATATTTGAATATTTGGACACCTAAAATTTTATATTAATCCATAAGAGGTTGACATGTTTTATATTACTTGTTACATCATTATGACATAATTATGATTCCATTAAAACTACTGAAAAATTCAAACTGTATTTTTACTATTCATGAAAAAATAACTTATTTTATAAAATTCTCATCAATTCCCCCAAACCTAAATTCGACATGCATATATATAAAATGATATTTATTTTATCTTTATAATTATTTAAATAAAATCATTCTAACTTTTAAATATATAAATCCTTATTTTAAAAAAAAATTGCGTATAGAAAATCCATATTGAAATTCCAAACAATTGGGAGGAAAATATTTTATCCATAGTATTTAAATAATAGTGTTTTTATCATTATATTTTAGTAAAATAACATTATTATTAATATATTTGTTTATTATAAATTATTAATCCTTTTCTAAAAAGTACACTTTATAGATAAAAACATTTTATTCAATTCTATCTAATTTTTTAAGAAAAATTATTCATAAAATGAAATTGATGGAATAAAAAATTTATTTATACAACGGGATTAAATTTTATTGACAAAAGATCAAATAAATAATCCCTTATAACAACTTCATATGACCTGAGTTAAATTTGTGTAAGGGTGATAGATTCCTGGGGTGGCTCAACTATCATCACCCAAGTTTTAATTCTCACTATCATTTACTTCTCCCATAGGTGATTTTGTTTAAACTTCACTTATTGAAGCTCATCTTGTTATTGTTCATGAGAAAAGCCCAGTTACACTACCTCCTTCCCAAGCTCTGAAAAAATGGGGATCGTATGGAATGAATCTACTGTTTGAGGCTATCATTTCACCTTTATACGTTATTTATTGTTTATCTTTTTTTGATAATATTGATCTCAAAGGCTCTTTATTTGAGTCAACAAATAGTTACATTAGTCTAAAGGATGGAATTTTACATTTATCAGATAGTAAAATTATAGACATGACCGAAGGAAGATTGATTGATTATAAATGTCCCCCTTTTAAAATTTCCTTATTTGAAAGACCATCCACATGGTATTTGGCTTCACGATAGATGTGATTAGTGATGTAATTCATAGAGGTATGTTCTTCCAAATAGTTCACCCATTTTATTTTTATCTTCTAGGATAGATGGATCGAACCTATTCTGATGGGTTACACAATAGTGGTGAAGTCGCAATTATTCTAAATTTTATTCCAACCTCTTTGACATTCTAAATCAGTTATTTTGATAAAGCTCATCATTTCTACTTCATGTGTAATGGCATGGCCATAGGGTCCACAAATGTATTCAAAAATATAACTTATAAAGTCCCTGATGATGGCCCCATACCTATATGGTCCCAAGTTTCCCATCAATGAACCATCAGTATTTTTTTCAGCCATCCATTAATGGGAGGTAACCAAAAGATATAAATGGTGCTAGAGGGATTGGAGAAATTATGTGGGATTTGTAAGAATCTGGGGATAGTGAAGTCATTGATCGAGTAATAGAAACAATAATCATGTAAGTAATTTGCATTCTACACTTTTTAATTAATTGCTGCCATCACATACTTTGAGTTGAATCTGGCTTTGGTGGGGAAGAATTTGTTTCAGCCTGTCCAGATTTCATGTTTCAGTTCATGACATGCCACTTTAAACAGGTTTGTAATTTTTTTGGAGAACCAAAAATTCATAATTGTTTGGATAAATGTTTTTACTGAATAAATATATGGGTGAAAGACATCAAATGGGTAAAACACTTCACTCTATTATGATTCATCAGTTTTACAACTGAGAAAGAGGTGATTCGCATCTTTGAGATGCTCACTACAAAGGACGCATTCTGAGCACATTGAGATCTCATCTCTCTATAGGTTTTCATCAACCATAATATTCATGACCGATATTCTCCAGAGAAATGTTAAATATGTGGGATCCAAACATGTTTTTTTAAATCTCCCAATCCATTTCGACTCTCCATGAATCATGTTCCTATAAAAGGATTTGGAATCAAGCTGGCCATTTTTGGACTGAACCCATTCAAGCATATCCCCATGATTTATAATATCAATTTTATAAATAATGGAAACTATATCATCATGCAGCATGTCAAGGTTGTCTAACTGATCCTTCATTGATATATTTTGACTAACTATAGCATCTTATGAGCTTACATAATTAATCATAGGCTCTCAAATCCATTTTTCTCTCTATAAATTCTAGGAGGAATTTTCATTAACAATCAAATGTGAGTGTCTATGAATTTCATGGAAGATATTATGATGAAAAGTCATGTATATTGATTCAATGTATATTGTTATTATAGTGGAGATATTTACAAGAAAAAATTATCTAAGGATGTCAAGGGGGTTGGTCTATTATTTTTGATTCTTTACAAAACAAACGATCCAGAATATACTGGTTGAAAATAGATCGATTTTTTAATCCAAGATGTACTAATGCTTCAGGCATTAATCATTGCTTCCATGGGGTTGTTATGATCTTCCTTTCCAGAAAAATTATGCTCTAAACAATGTTCCTCATTATAGAATTTATTTCGTTAATGACTAGAGAGGGCCAGAGGTACAACCTTAAATGGTATGCCATCTTTGAAGTCACCACATTCTTGACCAAGTAGATGCATCCAGTCGTCGAGAGATGTTATCCTTTCCAAGAGGCAAGGGTTCTTTTGATATTTTTCATTTCATTTGAGAAGTATGTTTAATGAGGATTTCCCTAGAACATGGTAAATATAAGGTAGGAAAAAGGAATGGATCCCTCTATGATTCCCATGTACTTAATGATGCATATTTTTCGTGAAACTGAGAATTTTATTCCAAAATAGAGGAATGATTTACACTATTTTTTCACCTAGATAGAGATTATTTCATAATGTGAGAGAGTTTTATTAATTTTGTGGATTTTGGACATATCTCCCTAGGTAAAAATGATAATTTCATCAGAAAAAAATAAATTAGAGGGAGCCGGGATACCTCTAGTCACTCTAATAGATTCTATTTCACTTATGTCAACCATGCAAAGAAAAAATCAACTCAGTTAATCTTCGGTGACTATACAAATAATATATGAGATGAGATTCCCCTATGTGGCGCCCCTTGATCATTTTAATTACACTTCCACAGATATATTAATAATAATATAAATATTTTCAAATCCTATAAGTGTTATAATCTAGTGAATAAATTTCATACAGAAACCAAATTTGTGTAGAATATTTCTTAATAAATTATATTTCATTATATCAAAGGTTTTTTGGATATTGAGTTTGATTTCAATGTTACTACCTCGGGTTGACTTTCTTAAAATATTAATACATTCTTAGGAATTTGGAAATCTATCTTGTATGCTTCTTCCCTTCACAAATCCAAATTTGATCGACGATATAATTTTGTCCCAGACATGGGAATTCCCATTGGAAATAATATTAGATATGGATTTATTAATTTTGTTTTCAATATCCATAGGCCTGAATTGGCTAATATCACATGCATTCTCATATTTGGGTACTAAAGTAATGAATTGGTCATTGAACCCTTTATTAAATGTTACACATTTGAAAAAATATGTGACAAGATTACACACATATTTTAGGAAAAAGTCCCAAAAATGATGAAATAAATAATTTATGAATCTATCTAGTCCCTGTGTGATATCTTTTTAGTCCACAAATAGCTTCCTTGATTTCCATGTAAACCGGCATAGACGTGATAATGATGTTTTCTTCTTCAGATATCATCATGGAAATTATTTTTTCCCTAACCATCCAATTCATTTTTATATTGTTTAAAATATTCAATTATAAGGAGACAATATTATTAGAGAGTTCTTTCATTTCCTGAATAATTTGATCTTCATCTTTAAGCAATGAGAGAGGATTATTTTCCCTTCAATTCTTTTTCAACGGTCATTTTGACCAAAGGAAATAATTTACCAATGGTCATAATAGAAAAATGGTAATAAAACTTACCAATATTGATGCTCACAATTCCCATTACACTCATTCCATTATAACGTATATATGGTTTTGTTTTGTTTGATAATATAAAACACACAGTTTCAGGAAACAATTATCATTCAGTAATCTTAGTTCATTACATGCTTCCCCCTAAAGAAATTACATCCTAAAAATTTTAACCCGTACTATCAGTTGAGAAAATGGGTGGGTACTTTTCTCTCATTGTATTATCTGGTTCTCATATTTCATCCCCATATTTATGGTTCATCCTCAGAACTTTAAAGAGGTAAGTGTTCTTGTGGCGTATAACATTGTCACTATATTCCAAGATCTCCATTGTCTTCTCCACATAATAGAGAACATTTTTCAGTTGTAAAAAATCATTATTAAAAATATTTCAGTGGTCTTTTATTTACTACATCATGATAGATACAAGGAATACATCTTGAACATGATCAAGAATTGGTGTAAGTGCAATATGATAGGCCACTGATCATATTCGATAAATTATTTCATTATTGACAATATACCTGGGGATAAGCTTCCATTTCATTCCAAAACTTCATGACTCTCTTCAAAGGTGAAATATAGAAGAATATTTTTTCTCTAGCATTAATCTCCATGTCCCTTTGACTGTTGAAAGCATAGATCTTCTTCAGATTCTCATTGGCCTTTATTTTTTGTTGGATGGAGTGAAAATTTTCCTTCTTCTCTTTCATATTATCATTCCCAATAACATATTTCTCACTATCCTCATCTGAACAAGTAGGACTTCTACATGTCATTCCAATAATTTCTTCCTAGGGTCCCATTTCAATATTCATGTGGATGTCATTGTTGTATGGGGACACAATTAATGGTAGGTTTTGATTCCATCCAACTATAAATTTCATTTAACATGTTTTCATTATCTCCTCAAGCATAAGAAATGTATTCTTAAATAGTACATCATTCTGTCGGTGATAAGCCGTTTTAAAATTCAATTTTCTAATAACACAATGTTGAAGGATTCTTAATAATTTGGATTTAAATCTTAGATCACAGTCCAAATAATAGAATGTAGTACCCCATGAATCGTTACCACATCCTTCACATACATTATGGAAATATGGTAAAGATATATGTATTCCCAGGTAGATGTAACATGATAAGTCTTGGTGTGACTGTCAAATATAACCAACATCAAATTATTTCTTTTGGATATTCTTGGGAGACTAGTTACAATGTCCATAGTGATGTTTTACCACTTCCATTATGGTATGGGTAGTGGTTGTAATAAAAATTTGTGAATTTATTTTTCTTTCTTCACTTGTTGACACACCAAGAATTTTTTAGTGTAGTCGATAATCTCCATTTTCATCTAATCCCACCAATAATAATCATTAAGTACCCTATATATTTTTTTTCTTCTAGGATGTAAAGAAAATGTAGATCTATGATCTTAATCCATGAGATCCTTCTATATTTATATAATAGATGGAACACAAATCCTTGTATAAAATTATAGTAAACCTTCTTGATCGATATTGATCTTAGGAAGCATCACATTCAACACAGCCTCCATCTTCTGGTGTAACAAATAATATTCTATGTGATATTTCATGATCTTCTCTAGTAATGATGGTTTATAATTCTTTTCGGATATGATTGATTATATCCATTGCCACATCATTCCTAAGTCTAGCCTTATTAGGTCATGGATTAATGGATCTCCTTGAATCATCATCATTTCCAAGAAAACTGGGTCATTCTAAATTAATTCATCATCTACATTTTTTATCTTCTTGGGTTATAATGATTTAAAAGTAATAGTATTTAATAATTTCCAACCACCTCTACTCTCTTATGTTCAATTCCATTCATATGAAACAAAACATCAAACATTGTTGGGCTATTAATATATCACACTTCTCCCTATAAACATAGTTCCTCTATATCATCAAAGAATAAATAACTCCATATCACTCCTAGTTAGGAATAGTATAATTCCCATCAAAAGACATTAACATTTGATATTCATATGCAGTCGCCTTTTAAATTTTCATGAGGATGCACCCAACACCTTTAAAATATACATCGATAAAAATAACAAATACTTCTTTGATAGAGTATAGAGCTAACATAGGTGCAGTGACCAATGTATTATTAATCTCTTGGAAATGTTCTTCACATTTCTTTTCCCATATCATTATAACCCATTTTAGAGTTAGCATGGGTAGTGCATTAGAGTTTTGTGAAATGATTTTCACAAACCTCATATAATATCCAAATAAACCATGTTAATTTTAAATTCTAGTTAGTGTTGTTGGATTAGGTGACTACTCCACAACCTTGTTCATGGAAGGATCAATTGAGATTACATCATTGGTAACAATGTAACCTAGAAAGATTATTTTTTTAATCAATGTTCACGTTTATTAAATATTAAAAATATCCTATCCTTTTTCATAGTTATAAATATAACCCTGAAATGATCTTCATGATCCTCCAAAATTTGGAAATATTTAGAATATCATCAATAAAAAATACCACTATATTATCAAGATATATATTAAATATTCAATTCATCAAATTCATAAATATAAAAGGTGCATTATTCAATTCAAATGGAATAAAAACACATAATTCCCATGTCTTTACTAGAAGTCAGACTTTGGAATATCATCTTTCATCACCCTCAATTGATCATAACCAGATCTAAGATCAATCTTGGAGAATAATTGAGCCCCGTAAAGATTGTCAAATAAATCATCAATCCTTGGAAGAGTGTACTTTTCTTTATTATGATCCAATTAATTTTTTATAATCAATTTGTATCCACATTTATCCATTATTCATATTTACAATATGAAAAGTTTCTCTCTAAGGAGACAAACTTGGTTAGATAAACCCCTTCTCCAAAATATCTTCATGATTTTTCATAAATTCCTCCAACTCCAAATTTTCCATTCAATAAAGTGTCTTTGATTTAAGAATGGACCCCAAAATGAGTTCAATAGAGGACTCTAACTCTAATTATATGAAATAACTAGGTAACTCCTTAGAAAATATATCATTTTATTCCTATATTATGGTGACATTTTCAATACATATAGTTTCATTTCATTTTTTCATATCCATCAATCATTTCCATAAAGAAGGCTATGGTATGTGATTCTTGAAAATATCTGGTCGATATATCTCTTTTTGATGATAACTATAGCTTTTACATGCAGAACTATTGAGATTTCTTTGTTTTCATATTTTATATTCGTATTATACTTTGAGAGTGAGTCCATCCCTAATATAATGGCAAATTCCAACAGGGTAATAAATGCTATATTTTTTACGAGATTATCCTCACCAAAGAGAATCTAATATTTCTATACATTTTTTATTCTTGGATAATACCTCCAACAGTATTTATTGGTAACTTTACCTTTAAGAGATTAGGGATTGATTCTATATTACTTACAAACATGAAGTAAATAAATGAATGCATAGAACCAAAATCAATCAATGTAATTTCTATCCTTGAGATATCAATGAGAGTACCTTCCACCATATCCTTTGGATTGTCATCATCAACCAAAGTGATATAAAAAGAAGGACCATTATCCCATGATATATTATATGGTTATTGGTGATTATACTTCACTATCTTCGTATTTAGATAGTGATTAGAAATTTTTCCATTTTTTCAACATATGATGCATTGAACTTTAGTCTTGTAATGCACTATATTCCCTTTTTCGTGTTGAGATCTTGAGGCATAACCTAACTATGATTGTTTCATGAAATATGTCCATCTCTTCCACAAATGTATCATTTATCCTTCCCTTATAAGCAGTTCCCTAAAATATTCTTACCAAAATTATTTCATGTGGTAAGATTCACTTTATTTCCTCCTCTTCCATGATAAAAATCATCACTTTGTTTGGCTCCAATTGTCTTTTATTATCATTTTAATTTTCAGACCACTTCATCTCATCAAACTCAGGGTTCAGCCTTCATTTCACTTTTCACAATCACTTTATAGCTATCATATTCATGATTAGCTAGGTTCTTACATATATGGGTTCTTATTCCATCAAAGAATATATCAAACATTCTATTTACATCAATAAAAAATATAGTGGTTTTGTAAGAATGTATTGTAATGTTCATCTCATTGATTCTTAAATATTAATTTTCATTATACATTAGATATATAAATTCCTCCCCTATTTTCATTCACATTGAATGGGGAACGTAATTTTTAAAAATGATTCCCATGAACTCTTCCCACTCCATAGAATAAATCCACCCACTTGTATTTTTTTTTTAATCTGTGACCACCACTAATCAGATTCTCCAACTAAGAGGTAACCAGCCAGGGTTACTTTCTCCTATTCCTAACAATGGAGTGAAAAAAACATATTTTTTGTTCAGCATATATATTGATTTAAAATAAATTGGTAAGTGTATCCATGGAAATAATTTGGTTGTCGATGTATAAATAACTCAATGGAGTGTTTTTCCCTTTGAGGTGAATCCAGTTTCCCATATTGATTCAAGTTATTTCTTATAACTCATGTCAGTTGAATAATCATTGTCATGGAGTTTTCCCTTACTCCATCCATCAGAGGGTCATCAATTCCTGGTCCATCACACTCACCATATACATTGTTCAGATATATCCAAAAAAACTTAAAATAATAAATCCTTAGTTAGAAACATGTTTCATTAGATAATTTTATAATTCTAAAATAAATTTATTACATAAATAATCCTACATAAATATATTAATCATTAACAATAATTACATTTTAAATATATTCATCATAATTTCCAATAAAATTTTTTTGATCAACCAAACATATCACCCATGATTTTCAAATTATTTGTGTATTAAGGGTCATTATAATGTACAAGGATACATCGAGTAATAATTTGATGAAACATTTCAGATTTGTTACCCCTATATACATTTGTACTTGAACTGCATCCACTAGTTTGTTTCCCTAGGATTATTTGTAACTCTTTCAAATACTTATTTCAATAAATAAAATAACAATACTTTTATACCAATTATAGCATCCTTCATTTTTATTACATAACTTTTCATTCGATTTTACAAACATATGTTCTTTAAAAGTTTAGCTTTGGAAATAAGGTTCAAAATACATGAAATTTAAAACATTATTCTAATAAAGATGAATGTAAAATTAATTGGTTAATACTACTACATATCATTATATAGAAACATACATCAAAGGAATGTGTGATTATAATGCCCAGTAAGTGAATTCAAGGGAAAAAGTTCGCATGTGATCTTGAGAAATACTATTATGAACATGAGAAATATAAAAAAGTCATAAAAAAGGATAAATATGGTATATCATAATAAAAATAACATGAATCATGAAATTTAAATTTGTCTAAAACATTTAAATCATACATTCATAACAATGTCACCATATTTTATCACTGGGGTGTTATAAAAATTAACATAGTTATTCACCATGGTGTCATAAAACATGTCATTTATAGAGATTAAATTCATTACCTGATGAATTGGATAACTTTTATGGAACACCATTCATATGTATAAACTAAAATGATACACATATATATTTTTCAAACATTTCATAAAAAACCAAAGGAGAATAAAATAAATGGGTTTCATATCAAAATCATACCTTCTTAAAAAATCATCAAAAACTAGACATTAGGTAATTATTAGCCCATGGGAAAAGAAATTTGTTTATTGTGTGATGATCCAAGAATATAATATATAATTTTCCCATAAATTTTAATACCCTTGAATAAAAAAATTTGGTTTTTTTTTATGAAAACTATACAATTGATAATTTTTATTATAAAGAGGGACAAATTTTGAGGAGAAAATTTTGCAGCATAACGAGTATGAATCGTGGTTTTAGAAAATGTTAAAAAGAGAAGATATAAAGATCTCATAGTTAGGAAAAAGTATTTATAATGTAATCGGATAGAATAAAATTTAAGGAAGCTTTTTATGGAAATAATAACTATATACAGCATAAAAGATGGAAGTTGAAAGGAAAAGAGAAGTTGAGATTTCTCATACCATGCTGAGTTTTCCTAAAACATGAGTATCTATTCCTTGGGGGATTGGGGATACGTTAGGATGAATACATGGGAGGTAAAACTGACATATATTGGTGGAGGATGATTTTTAAGTAAATGAAAATGTATAAATGGTTGGGTATTTATAGAAAAATCTGAGTATTCGTTTATTGATTTCCTTGGACACCTAGGTAGTGGAAAATGCAGAACACTGTTCTTGTCCTTGATATTTTCCAATGGTATTGGAAACTTTTGAAAACTATATTGTTATTATGATCCAAAATATTTGACAATAATTTTATATAACTTATTACATCAATATTACATAATTTTGAAGTCATTAAACATACCAAAAAAATGAAAATGTATTATTACTATCCATGAAAAATAAAGTATTTTAGAAAATTATCATAAATTCAGACTAACATAATTATGATATTTTGATATCCAAAATTACATATACTTTATCATAATAATTATCTAAATATATGAATTATAACATTTAAATATTAAAATCCATAATTATAAAAAATAATGGCAGATAGAAAATGTACTGTGAAATTTTAGACCCTTGGAAAAAAATATTTTATCATTTACATTTAAATAATACTATTTTCATCATAATATTTCATCAAGAAAAACTATTAATAATATATTAGTTTATTATAAATATTTATGTCTTTTCTAAAAATTTAAATTTATATCTGAAAATTATTTTTGTTCAGTTTTATTTCAATTTAATTATGGAAAAAAATTATAAAATAGAAACGCTAGATTAATGATTTTATTTATACCAATGGATTAATTGTTAGAATATATGTCCTTAATATCTATCCACTTATATGATCAGTGTATGAACAAAGGTTGAGTTTTTCAGGGGTGATAGATTCATGGGGCAGCTCAGATAAAATCGTCTGAGTGCTAATTTCCACTAACATTAACTTCACTCATATGTGATTTTATTAATTCCTCGCTAGTTGAAGCTTAGCATGGGCATGGTCTCAAGAGAAGACCACTGATGCTACCTCCCCCCATGATCTAACAAATAGAATTTTTATTACATGAATTTATTGGGTGATTCCATCATTTATAATTTTGTCATTAAATTTCCTTTATCATTTATACATATAATAACAAAAAATATTACCAAAAATATAGAATTCAACGATCATATTTTCCAACTGTCATAATTGACCAATGGTCATAATTTTACAATGGTAATAATTTAGAATTTTTCAAATAATAGTCAATGAACTATGGTCACATTTAACTTTATACTCACTTCATAATTAATGATATAGGGTTTTTTGTGTTTGATAAAATGAAACACACATTTTCTGGAAAAAATTATAATTCAAAAATATTGGGTCACCCCAGATGTACCTATGATGACATGACCTTTATTCTTGATGTTATATTCATTTTGGTTTTGGTGTTTTATATTGGTTATTTTTATACTCACTATTGTGTGGGATTTTACCCCACATATAATTTTTATGCAAATGATCAACCATTGACAATGTGCTAGAGGGACTAAAGGATGACATAACTTAGTGATCTGGATAAGAAATGGTGGTTTTTTAGGGTGTCATTAACAAAATAACCCCACTATTCTTTTGAGGTTTTACTTTTTTCAGACTCTTTGGCTTTGGATTTTATTTTTCACTTTTATGCTCCAATACCTTTTGTCAAACTCTAATGGTGAAATTTAGATGTATGGATGAATTGTCATTTGTTTTTTTTAATTTCATCATTTAATGGGATTGGGGATGTATGTGTATGTATAGATACATTTTTATATAGCCTCCTATATGAGTGATATTACTACTTAGCCTTGGTCGCTAACCCATGGCCTATTGGAGGTGGGATTGGGGATGTCATGGTTTGGGCCCCACTAAGATGGGACCTTGATGTATACTCCCCATCAAATGTTAAAATATATAATACTTTTTCAAAAACCATTCAAATATAAATAGGATTTATTAAAATCAAATTATAATATGAATATTTAAACAATTAATTAAAATTATCCACATTCCATATGAAATAATCTTCTTATGAAATTTCTTATGCCACCACAATCTTCATATATATAGTTGATGTTGATGATATAAATACATAATCAGAACCTAAGCACCAATGATCCATCCAAATAATAGTATACCACCCATTAAAGATATTCAAACAAACACTATCCAAAATAGCGACCTTCATTTATTAAATATTAATCTAGAGGAATCTTGAACATGGTCCAACGAGAGAATGAAACAAATCAACATGGTAAAATTAACTATTACTAAATATTCGAGCAGGAATTGAACAAGAAAAACTGAAAAGCAACCTACACTTTTTTTGTGATAATAGAGGTATTGATGATTGTTATGTACCTAATTCCCATACGAACATCCTTATTAGGGATATATAACAATTACAATAAAACCATGATATTTTTTTACTAAAATACATGGAGCCACAACAAAAGTATAAAAACATTGAATTTGGTAGATTGATGAGAGCTCCTAAAAGCATAAAATGATACATTGATTAAGGATACCTTGAACCAATGATTTAATTAAGATAGTTCACCCACCCACTGAAATACCCTTCCCTATCTAACTATTAATCTTCTTTCAACCTATATGAAAAACATATAAAAGAACCTATTTTATTTTTTTTTAATAATTATTTGTTGCCCAAAATACTCGTTTTTATTAATATCCTAATTAAAATGTAGAAGTGGTGATACCTAATCATTCCACTCTTTATGAGTAAATATTAAAAATGAGGCCTCCCTTTTTTTAAAATTAATCTTCTAACTCGATGCCTCGCTGTAAAAATAAATAAGATGACCAAATGTGAGAACAATTTCACTAGTTTCCATAATGATAAGGAAGAAAATCATATATAATGAAAATGTGGGAGATTGTAGGGCTATTACTACTAACCCTAACACTATGGATTTTACTCTGCATTAATACATTTGATATTAGATTCAAAAAGACTGCCAAAGTCTTAAAAACATATGGTGAGATGGGATCCATTTTTTATAAGCCTCTTGAAAGGAAAATAGGATCATTAAAGCCACTATTAACATTATTCTTAAAGATAACTATTTATTAAAATCTCATGATGCTTTAAATCAAATCCTGATGAAAAATATATTTATATTAGATATACTCAATGAAATACAATTCAACCCTGACATATGTGCTCATCATTTCAAGCTTTAAATCCATGGAGCCCTTCATAACTAAAGATATCATGTTCATTGAATAGAACACCTCATGTTCCAAAAAAGAATTATTTATGGTCAAACATTTGTTTAAAAAAACATTGAGTATTATGTATGGTTGATTGGAATATAATCCTTGATCCATTTGACAAAACATTAGACAATTAATAATCACATTTCAATTAATAATATGTTGGAAGGCCATCACTGACAAAGGTCCTATGACTTTTGAAACAAAGGTAATAATAGTTTCTTTATATGTTCCAAGATTCTTTTTACCCTTATAGAACTGGTAAACATGATTCGTAACATCTAATATATCTACATTCCAAAACATCTTAAAAACATTACATGGAATCCATCCACCCCAAGTACCATAAAGAATGAATGAATCTTAAAACATAGAAAAATGTACTCTATTGAATATCATAATGTAATATAGTATTCATATCTGAAAAAAATTACTTTTTTAAGTTCTGTATCCACATATTCAAAAATAATTACACACTTATATTTAAACACTTACAATTAAAAAACAAAAACCAGCCTCAACATACGTTATCTATACTCCACCCAACACAGATAAGAATTTTTAATCTTTTGAATTTTATTATTATTCCTTATGTAATATTATATTTGTAAACTAAATTTTAATTTTGATATTTTTCGATCTCATGAAGAGATCTAGACCATAGCTTCGAAAACTGATCCTTAAAAGAAATGAATTCATCAGCTTCTTTGGAAAATGAATATTCCATGATGAAAAACCAGATGAAAAATATCTATAAGACCTCCCCAATTATTAATCTATATGAAGAATATAAATATCATATTTTCTATTATTTCAATCCCCCCATTATTTTAAATCTATAGCCACATTCTGAGTTTTATTTAGGACACTCACACCTCATCTTCACCATGCCACTTTATTAATCATCTAGAAAATTTCAAAACTCAACCTTGTTGATTGAAACTAAAAACTGCTATGACTACTTTGATACATATCACACAGACAAAAATTTCAAAATTTATCACATGGTATTTTTTAAAAAATCTACTGGTGATAGAGTATATTTTATTCAGGAAAAGGGAAGGTCGAGCACCAAACAAAGTTGAGCTCACCCAAGTGAGGTAATAATCAGTTCATATGGCACTCACTACTCACTTTTTAAGAAAAGAATTCGCAAACAAATAAAAACACACACTCACACAGAGATATATATATATATAATTATATATTTATACCAGAGAATAAAAAACATGGATAATTTACTGGTCCCATAAATTTATTAACAAAAAATTAAACAAATGAAAATGGAGAGGGAATGGTAAAAGTGGAAAACATACCATCATACCTGATATAGAAAAACATGATTCATTCATTATTCATATCACCACTTCTACAAAAACTACCTCAACCACATGGATGACTTCCCTCCTCTATTTCTTCATAGTCTTCTATAGGCCACCCTGATCATCTGTAACAATGGTTCAGTAGTAACTTCAATGCTCTGCTCAGGATGACCCTTTTTCTCATATTTATTATTGGGTTTTCATCCAATAAGTCCTTTTCTGAGGACTTCTCTATCTTCACTTCCTTTGCACCATCCATTTCGATTGATGTGTGGATATCAGTCACATGTAATGTTAAATGTTTCATAAATTTTCTCTTGTGGATCCCTTTATATATCTAATCTAATAAATATAAATATTTTTAACTAAATACAATTACATATTTATAAATACATTTATATATATTTATATATATATATATATTAATATATATTTATATTTATATTTATATTTATATATTAATATTAATATAAAAGTTAATTAATAATTATATTTATGTAAATTAAACTTAAATTTATTACCTAGTTATTAATTTAAGTGGTTTTAGGTAATATTTTTAAGACAAAAATATTGTCCAATACCAAATCATATTAAGAAATATTAATTTATCAATATATTTATAAAAAAATTAAAAGAAAAATATTTAAATAATTTTTGTAATTTATATATAAATATTTTTCATAATGTATATTTAATGTATTTATAAAAATATATATTTATATATATTTATTTAAAATTATTTAAATATATTTAGAATAATATAAATTTTGTTATCAAAATGTAAATAAAAATAGTAAATATATTAGATGTGCATATTATTATATAATAATATATAATTATATAAAGATAAATATTTATATAAATATATTTATTTATATTTATACTTGTAAATATAAATTTATAATTACATGTTTTTAATTGTTTAAATATTTTTACAAATTATATAAATTAATATGTATTTTTATAAGTAACTATTAAATATATTTATAAATAAATATTAAATTTATCTATATATATGTTTTAAAACATATATTATTATTAATAGTTTTGTATTTATATAATCATAAATATATTTTTCATTAATTAATTTAATAATTTAAATAAATTTATTTTTTGTAATATATATTCATAATTATATTTATAAAATCATTTTTATAATTTTTAAATATTAAAAATTATTTAAATAAATATAAATTGTTATATAAAAATATACATTTATATTTTAATATTTTGTTGAAATAAATTTTATTACCAATTTAATTATAAATATATTTTTATACATACTATTATAAATTTTAATTAATAAATTAATTTAAAATATATTTAAAATTATAAAAAATTGCTTATAATAACATATTTATTAATAATTATATTTTTTTGAAATGGTATTTTTATTGAGATTAATTTTTAATTATTTTAATAAATACTTTATTATTATTCTTTTTATTATTATATATGTACTATAGTTGATTTAGGGTGACGGTTGTGAGGGCTTCTTGAGCGATTCCCTAGAAATCTATATGATCCCTAATAGGCATCCCACTCTATTGTTACTATAACCCTGAAAAGGTTATCATTCCATCATCAATGGTTAAAACATTTCTTGGGGATGTAGATCGTGTGAATCCTTCCATGTAGGCTAATAGATCCAAAGAATTTGATTCGTTTCTTAACATCTAGATCTAACCAATCTAAAAAATCGGTGGATCTTCAATAGAGGGATCTAGATACAACACCACACATCACAAAGAATGAACCCCTTTCTTGTGTTTAATCATATTAAGATTCGCATAATGAAATAATTGAGGATTGTAGGTATTCTTTCACCAGTATACTATTTTTATCAGGGGATGAAACTTGAAATTTTGATGTCCTAAAAATTTGTCTTCAAGATATTTTGAGGTCTACATAATTGATAATGAAATCACTTTGGAAAGGTTTCTTCCAGATTGATTTTCACTTGGATGAGTTCAAATATTTGTTTTGGGGATTCGGCTTTATCCATCCCTATCCATATACTTTGAAGAATCAAGAATGGTTACCTTTCATCAACATTGAAAAATGCATTAATTCAATTACTATTGTATTGAATATAGTTAGAGGCCTTATTTGGTTTTATGGAATCCTAAAATACTATGGGAAGTTTCAACTACTATTGGAGTTCAATCAAGATTGATCAGGAGACTGAATGTACAAAATTTATTAATTCATCTAGAATCCTTGAATAAATTAGTCTTTTCACAACTTTAGTTGAAACTGTTATTCTTATTTCTTGGGACAATTGTATTGAACGCACAATTGACATCCCGAAAAATACCCGCTTTTGTATGTACTTTAAGTATTGGCCACACCAGATATAAATGTAGATGAGATTTTCTTTTCACGGAATGTAATAAATTAAGGTTTGGATTGGGTAGATGTATGATAGGTATTATGTACTTGGTTAAGGAAATCATAACCAATTATATTACTAAATGGAACAATGAAATTTCACTTCCAAGGAATTGTGATAAAAATAAAATTTTCTACCTCTTATTCCATGTGGTGGATGAAGATGATTCTCAGACTCCTTTAATTAGAGCTATCAGTGTTTCTTAAATTTATGTAGTTTAACAGTCTATTTCAATCTCAGTAACCCATGGTTGGAGAATTATATTGGGTGATGTTCTTGATAAAAAACATTAAAATTCAAATGTTTGTGAGGTTTTTTTAGATGATTCCAAATTACTATATGATCAATTATAGTCCTATGGATGGGGCCTAATTTTTTTCTACCTCATTTTCTTTATCAAAATTACCATTACATAGTGAGGGAACTCTTCTACCTATAAGGAAAAGTGTATGGAGGGTATAAATAGATGTTGCTCATAAATAGTAAACATATCCATTAGTAATGACCATGGTTGTCGTTGTTAAAAATGTTGATGTAGTTGATATTGGGATTAAAGGAGGTGATGAAACCAAGGGGAAGAGCCCAATATCCCTTGATAGTCTTGGGGATTTTCAAAATTCTCCTTCAATGACATTAATCAATCATAGTCCAAGTCATTGAGGAAACATAGGCTCTACTCTAAAACTAATAACTGATATGGAATTCTCTTCCCAATTTGATGTTGTAGATATAGTAAAAACTAAACAAAAGGTTAAGCTATTTTTTATTGTATAAGGAATATCAAAATCATAATGTTAAGAATCAACATTTAGTTTACACTCATAACCCATTTAAGTTTCAAGGTTCCTTTTAGGTGTCCTAGTGAGGTGGAAATTGAAAATTGGATTTGAAGGAGGTTGTTGTTGTGATGAACCCTATTTGTGAAGCTTATAATTTTCAGCTCTTACTCAATAAAGAAACCATAGGAAATCAATGGATCTTGTTTTATGGTCACTAAACATTGTATCATAACCTAGAACCAAGGCTAACTACATTTATTTTAGTAACAAATAGATTTATACAAAATATTATATTGTAGAGTTGTCTATATATTATGTAGATTATTAGGGAAAATACCCAATACATGTCAGAGAGGTAACCTTCCTATAAGGAGGGGAGGACATGTCTCTAATCACAGTATGGGTTCTGGATCATAGGATATGGATTTTGATATGGGATACTAGTTTTGGCCAAATGTTTCATTGTGTTTGTTGTTTTCTGATGGGAGAAGATGTTTAATGACCTAATGTTTAGTCAATGGAATTCCCTTATTATAATTTTTTCATATAGTATAATGAGATAAGATAACTTGATGAACACACTTAAAGCCTTATAAATGAATGATTAGTGTAATACAAGGTAACCCTATATGTTAAGGAACATATACTAGTGAAACAGTAATGTGACATTTGGAATACTAATCTGACCCTTATGAATAGTAAAATTGAGAATGCAATAGTATTGTTACCATTTAATGTATTAAAAAAATTACTTATCTTATAAGTTACACTATGATATAATTATATCCTAGTATATGTAAATACATTGTTAAAAATTAATTAATTAACGGTTAGTATTTTTTCATGTAACAAACATAAAATTACAATTTTATGACCAATTTATTTATTTAAAAGAAATTTTATTTTTATAAATTGTACAATTAAATTTTTATTTTCATGTCTTATGATTATAATATAATTATATGGGAACTTTTTTTTTCTCCAAAGTGTTAGAAAAAAAGTTTTAATTTTAAAATTTGTATTTTTCATGTAAATTATGATTTTAATTAAAAATTTAATTTATCATATTTAGCAAAATATACTAGAAATTTTGAATTCATATTTTTATTATACACATTGAAAAATGTTTAGGATTATTTTATGGTATTTCTTTGAAATGCTTTAGATTTTATGAATATTGAAATATTATAATTTATATAATAAGTTAAATATAAGAATTATTGAGTCTTAGATGATGTTTTGCTGAGGTAATCACCCTTGTCTTGAACTCAAATGGTCTATTTACTATTTTTGTATCAAAAATCAAGAATATTGATATAATTGGAAAAAAATATTATCCTAATGATTAAAATAATGGTAAACCCCTCCTCTCCTATACTATAAATACCACCCCTCTTTACCTCCTCTCCTCACACCTCAAAATCCTTTTTCCGGGTCCAAATTCTACTCAAAGAACACTATAGAACCCATTACAACGTCTAAGAGAACTTAATTTCATATGTTGGGAAACACATTTCCTTTAAATAGGCTCTCAAGTAATATATTTTCAATAGTTAAATTCCTCTTTTTGCTTATTTTATTTTCTTTCAAGCCCTTTTAATTTCTTTTTCTTTCCTCACCTCCTTTCATCAAAATGTTCTGATAAATAAATTACCTTACATGATATGCAGTATTTTTAAGATATTGGAATGATTCATCACTTATAATTTACCATCCTTTTATAATAGAAATTAAAACACTATCTAAGATGTGTTAATTCATCAAATTCAAGGAAGATAGGATTTTAATTTCTTTTACCATCTTCAATTCTGTTAATGAAACCATATATATGGTTGACTAGACAATAATATATGTATAATGTCTATTTTTTGGTTCACGAATCATTTCTACACATAATATTAATTTACAAATCAAAATGGGTTCCTTTTGATAAAAAAAAGTCAATTAACCAAAATGGTTATCAGTAATGTTTTATATAATGATTCAACTTCACTCAAAATAACAAAATAAAGTATATAAACATGTAATCATTTTAACATTCACTAATAACATAAAAAATCAATTAATGTACCACCCATGCCTTTATTTTAAATTCATTATTAATTTAATTTCCATTCCTGATTTGTTTTGGGGGTTTACAACTAATTTTGGTGAAAATGGTGGGTTTTAAAAATTTGGGCCAAACCGTGAGCCCAAATCCCGATTTAAAAACAAATTTCGTTTCTTCTATAAATCCATCAATTTTTACTATTTTATACTCATTAAACTTCCCAATTGGCATAACCGGATATATTAAAATCATCATATCAATTTGTACCACATAGAAATCCAAAATCATGATGGATTTGGGTTTTAAATTAAGGTGATGGGTCTGCCTCTAAGACCATTTCCTGCTATAAATTATTTTTCTAAAATTTCAATATATCATTCGTGATTTACTTTTTTTTGGTGATTAAACCTCCCACTTGAAGCCAAAAACCTCATGCTGAAACCCTTTATCTATTTTTCCTCTTTTGAGCTCATATACCCCGCGGATTTGGGCGATCTTTCTCAATCTTTCTCAAATCGACCAGATTTGATGAGGTAAAATGAATCTTTCAAAACTCCTTAAATTTTTGTCCTTTTCCCCCATTTCAGTCCCCAAATGACCTAATATGACTCTTTGAAACCTAAATACCAGTTTTTAGTACTTGAAGATTCATATATTGGTGGATTGGGGCTGATTTCTTCAAGATATTTCATGTAAGGGAATTCCTTCTTGGTTCCTTCCATCCTCTTTTATTTTTTTTCCTTTATTGAAGTTCCTCATGTCCAGAAGTTGGGGTTCAATCCTAAGGTCTGATTTGGTATCTTTTGGGTCAATTTTTGGTTGTCTAGGTCTAGATTGATATTCCTTGTGGTGCGGCAGTTGTACGCTTAATGTTTCACACCATGTTTTGAGGGTTTCGACTCCAAAGGTAGGTTATTCCATGTGTAACCATTTTATGATGAGTTAGCCTACTTGGTTTATTAATTTAGAATGTTTATAATCTGTTTTTGTGTGGTGTGAAAACTTTTTTTGATGGATTTGGTTAAACATTTAATTTTTAGTTTTATTATATCTTGAAATTGGGTACTTTTCATGTGTGCCTCTTGGGGTAATGTTTGGGTTTGGTTTATAACACATGAAAGTGATTTATTAGTCTTGAAAGAGGCTGTCAATTCGGGTTTGTTAATTCCTTATTGTCGTGTGGGCCTTGAAAAGAGGTTTTTGAATGAGTTTAAGGTGTAAAACCGTGTTGTACATCTTGAATGTGATTTATGAAAACGTGTGTTTTTCATGTGTGTCTTTGTGGTATTATTTGATGTATTTTTATAACACTTGGGGTTGTTTAATAATTGTTTTAGGGATGAAAATCATGTTTTGGATTGGCATTGGTATGATTTTGGTTTTGAATGAGGGTTTTGAAATGGATGTAGTGTGCAAACAATGGTTATTCCTCTTGGGTTTGTTTTATAAAAACTTGAAAATGTTTTATTTGGTTAAACAAAGTTGGGAAATGGTGTATATATAATGTTTGGGTGAGTGTGTTCACTTAATGTGGGTTTTTGAATACTAAATTGGTGATTTGATTTGTCAAACATTTTTAGAATGTTTTATAAATTGCCAAAATGTTTTACTAAATTGTGTTTTGTGTGCCAAACACGGGTGTGGGATGTTTCGTGTGAGTTTATTGATAAAATAAATAATGAAGGTGAGAAGGGTATTATGTGACATGTGTGTGGGCGGTTAAGTGAGTTGAATATATGATAAGGGTTTTATAAAATTGTTTAAAGGATTCGTGGAAGTGTTAAGAAATGTGAAAAGTTTTTTAGGCAATTTTGGTGTGAGTTTGATTTCAAAATGAATTTGAATGAAAAGTGGAATTTGTGACTTCTGTGATGTACATGGGGCTGGTTGGTTAATTTGTGATGTGTAAGTGATATTTTCATGTGAAAACTATATTTCTTGGATTGTCGAACTTGTTTGAGCACAAAGGGAAAACCCGTGTATCTAGGTGGGTGGACGAGTACTAGTATGCTAGTGAATCTGTGGGGTTTGGCCTCAGTTTCACATAGAAATATTGATTCTTACAACTCTAAATAAATGATGATGATTATGATTGGGGGCCACTAGGTTATGGGTATGATCCCTACTAGTGGCTCGCGCATGAGGACGGTTATTTTTTTGTGGTTATTCTCACCGAGATACGAGGTACCTGGGACACACAGCTAGCTAGTGCCTAGGGGTTATTTCATATTACTTGTGCTCAGTAGATAATTTGTACATACCATCGGTATATGGTATTTTTGGCTGTAAAATAAGTATCTTTGTTATTTATTTTAAAATTGTTGGTCCATTAAAATTATCCCACATGAAAACTGTTTTCATTTATTATTGCATCCTTTAGAAAATTGTAACAAGCATTCCTTATTTACAAAACTTGCAATGCTTTTTGTCATTAAATTTTTATCACATGGAATCTCTTAGCGGTGGTATCCTAATGGGATTTCGCTCACACCCTACTTACACCTTTGGTTGTAAGTAGACTTGCTTATTTTATTTCACAGGTTTGGGTACATGTTTTATGCCATTGGTTCTGGTTTTTAGTGGTCCATTGTGATGAAGTGTCGTGGAGATGGCTTGAGGGCAGTTCCTCTTTCCATGTGGAGGTTCTTGGCCTGCCTTCTCATGGGTTTGTACCTTTGTAGTGGTCTTTAAACATGGTTTAAAATGTTTTAATTCAGTTCTTAATTTTAGTAAAAGATTTTTTGGTTTGAAAAATCCAGATTCGATTTCTTGGATTCATTTGTTGTTTTAAGTATACAAACACAGGTAAATCGTTCCCAATTTCCAGTTTTTGACACCCAGGAACTTGTGCCAGCCCATGGGGATCAAGAGAGCCCTTCGGGACTTGTCACGGGCCAGGTTTGGTGCCGGTTTTGGTGGAAATCAGATTCAGTTCGTGAAAAAATGGTATCAGAGGAGGTTCTTTCTATTTGAGTCATGTTATTTGGGAAATAGTCGAGATATCCTGGAGTTAAGATTGTCAGGACATGAAATTCCAGTTATGGGTAGTGTGCTTGATCACCACACCTCATGTCAGGATTCATGTCACCAGGGGAAGTCGGGATTTATCTATGTCTTTTGGTTTTCTTGGTCTAATGATGATTAGGGAAAATGAAAAGAGAGTTGGGTTAATGCTCTCACTGAGCTCACAGGGTCTGGAAAGCCATGTAGAGCCGAGGATAATTCCTAGAAAACTCTCTGTGATAGTGATGTAAATGGAATATGGCTGCCAACCATATGTCCACGTCACCCACTAAAACTAGTTTCCTATCACATTGTTTTGTGCTTTAGTTTTGAAATCATGGAACTTTGGTTTTAAAGTGACTTGGTTTTACGAAGTGTAAAGTTTTTGTGAAATTATTTTCAAATAAAGAGGGAATGGTTTGATTTATATAAGGGTGGAACTGAATTTTCATAATTGTTTTGAAATGGAAAATAGTGTGCTTACACCTCTTTTGAAATCAGGAACCATATTGAAGTTGGTTTTCAAAAGTATTTCCAAAATAGTTTTATAAACAATTAAAGGGTGTTTTAATGGGATGAGATGTTTTCAAATTGATGTGAATAACTTGAAAGTGAGTTCTTTTATAAATTTTTCTGTCCTTATGAATAGTTTTTTATGATGTGAATTGGGATTTTGATCTCATTTTTAGCAGTTTTGAGAAAAAGGATGGGTTGGTTGATCATTTTTTTTCTTGAAAAGTGGAATGAATTTTCGTTTTAACATTTTGTATTTCCATAATAGACCACATGAATTGGGTTATATAAGATGATGGATGGTTGATGTCATAACTGGATGAGTGTTGGGATGAATATGAGGAGGGTGCCTGGTGTGGCACAAAAACATGCACGTGTGAGGCCCATGGGGTACCATTGGTGGATACACTAACTGCTGAACCGTTGGTTTTCAAAGAAATGTTTTTAAATAAAAATATGATGTCTTGATGAATTTTTTGGGATGGTGTATATTATGTGTTCTTGTAAAATGTTGATGTTGTGGGATTTTTTGAGTTTATGAACCCATCCTGTTCGAACTGTGTTTTGGGTTTGTGTTTGGTCAGTAAGCTGGGTAGAAGGTCCGGTTAGTAGTTTCCTATGATATATGTTTTGGGACACCTTTAAGTTGGTTCCATTAATGAGTTTGGATCTGTTTTCTGGAATGTTCTTTCCAATGGACCAGCTTGGCGGGGTCCTTGGGTTCTCTCGTGGGATAAGGTACGCCCCCCTTAAGGTTTAGTGCACAACTGAAGTGCAACCCGGATTGTTTCGCCGTTGGAAAATCCTCCAGTTGACCAATGTAAGGAATCTTTTCTTGAGCTTTGTATAATGAGTCTACACCATTTAAAATATTTTTTTTTTATCCTCTTGTTGTAGAAGAGTGCTTGTGGATAGTTGAAGGAGACCTTAGTTTCTTAAGCTACCTGATTCATCAAAGGTGGTAGTTGTCTGGGGCTGTCAGTATGGATAGTGTCTAAGAGGGCATCTGAGTCCTTCGTAGTCTCTTCGAAGAAGGGGTTTATTTTGGACCACTCGTGTGGGAAATCTGGCCACGAGAGGCTATTATGGACAGTTTCTGGAATGCTGTGATATTTGGGGATGTTGTATAAGGCCCCCTCCTTGTATTATTTCTATCAGTCTCTTTGGTCATGTTCGGTGACGCGATGTGATGTCGCATGCTCGTTTGATTTTAAAGGTGATGTTGTACAATATTATGTGAGTCTATTTTTTTAGAGGTGTTTATCCTTTTGGGAGATCTCTACATCCTCTATTTTAGAGGAAGGTGTTTATATATGTATTTTTTTTCTTTTGTTTCTCACCCGAAGAAGCAAGGTATGATGTGAGTGCATCCTCTAAACCCTTATTTCAGTGAATTTAAAAGTTAGGGTAAAGTGAGTTGTGGAGTTTCTTTATGTCTTAGTAAACCCATATGGGATTGCGTGTAGTTTTTTTTGCATCGGAAGAAAAATTCTATTCTTGGGTTTCCAATCTTAACTGCGAGGCTGAATATGCTTCAATCATTCTAGCTCTAGCCATAGGTCCCAGAGACAAGCTGGAACGTAGTCAGAGGAAATACCAGTGTAGTTTTTAACCTTGTACAAAGAATTGTTCTTAGTATGAGAGATGAGAATAGTTTAAACATTTGGTGTTTTCATCTTGCTTCTTTTGTTCCCATTCGGTGGAAAGAGGTGGAGGGCCTCATCCCAATGTTATCTCCCAATGACTTTATTTTCCCCTTTGGTTTCCTTTGGATTCGGGGGAAAGGTTTTAGATTTTCCATGACAAGTTTAGTGAGCATTTATTAGTAACCATTCCCTAGAAAAATATGTAGGAATAAGGATCAACATGGTTAGTGTACAATTTCCCAAACTGTGTGGGCTAACCGTGTTGTCGTCCCAACTCTTAATGTTTGGGGGGTTTTCTATGCCGGCCCATATTGGTTAGTTAAGATGGATGGTTCTTATTGTGGGGAGACCCACTAAAAGTCTCATGTAAATTATTTTGAAAATTCCTAATGGGATTATACCCCTTATATGGGGGAGTTTGTTCGAGGCTC
Source organism: Viscum album (assembly GCA_963277665.1). NCBI lineage: Eukaryota > Viridiplantae > Streptophyta > Magnoliopsida > Santalales > Viscaceae > Viscum > Viscum album. The sequence continues at coordinate 570,480,102 of OY728161.1, read as the reverse complement.
CCTTGTTAGTGTCTTAATTATGTCTCGGAAAAAAAAATTAAGTTGTCTCTTATGGTTGGGGAGCCCATTTGTGTGTCCTTGTACGAGTAACTCACTTTTGTACATGGTCTTGTCTTAGAAGTGGGTAGTCTCATTCAAGGCTATATAACCACATAAATTTTCTTGGGTAAACTTTGGTATTGGAGAGTTCCCAATGGTTTAGTTATATCAAGGTAAGTGTAACCTTGTTCGATGTTCTTGTTTGTTTGGGTAAATTGCTTGAACCTTGTTCAGATAGTGTTTGAGGAGTTTTATTTTAAGGTAAATCCAGAATGTGCTTGATCATTTCAATAATGAGGTGTATTTTTTTTGTGAAGTATTCCATCCTTAATTTATCACTGGAGGTGTTTTGGCCTTTGGGGGCGAAGCTTAGAAAAGGAGTCCATCTCTACCTTTCGGTTGGGTTTGGTTTTTGCTTTGTCCTTGAAGTAGCTTTCCAAGGGAAGAATGTTTTATGGTGGGGATAATTGTCACACACATGCCTTTTTTTGAAATTCATTATTCATTTAATTTCCATTCCTGATTGGTTTTTGGGGTTTACCACTCATTTTGGTGAAAATGGTGGGTTTTGAAAATTAGGGCCAAACTGTGAGCCCAAATCAAGATTTAAAAACAAATTTTTTTTCTTCTATAACTCCTTCAATTTTTACTATTTTATAATCATTCCAATTCCCAATTGGCATACCTTGATTTATTAAAATCATCATATCCATTTGGACCACATAGAAATCCAAAATCATGATGGATTTGGGTTTTTAATTAAGGTGACAGGCCTTCCCGTAAGCCCATTTCCTGCTTTAAATTATTTTTTTTAAAATTTAAATATATAATTCTTTTTTTACTGTTATTCAGTGATTCAACCTCCCACTCGAAGCCAAAAATCTCAGGCTGACCCCCTTTATCACTTTATCCTTTTTGGAGCTCATATACCCTGCGGATTCAGGCGATCTTGCTCAATATTTCTCAAATCGACCAGATTTGATGAGGTAAAATGAATCTTTCATAACTCCATCAATTTTTATCTTTTTCCCCCATTTAAGTCCCCACATGACCTAATATGACTCTTTCGAACCTAAATACCATTTTTGGGTACTTTGAGATTCATATATTGGTGTATTAGGGCTAATTTCTTCCAGACATTTCAAATAAGGGAATTCCTTCTTGGTTCCTTCCATCCTCTTTTAGATTGTTTCCTCTTTATTGAAGTTCCTCATGTCTAGATGTTCAGGTTAGATCATAAGGTATGATTTGGTATCTGTTGGGTAAATTTTTTGAGGTCTAGGTCTGGATTTATATTCCTTGTGATGCGGCGGTGGTACACTTAATGTTTCGCACCAAGTTTTGAGGGTTTCGACTCAAAAGGTAGGTGATTCCATGTGTAAACATTTTATGTTGAGTTACCTTGCTTGGTTTATTAATTTAGTATTTTTATAATATGTTTTTTGTGGTTTGAAAACTGTTTTTGATTTATTTGGTTAAACATTTAATTTGTTTTTGTATTTTAGCTTGAAATTGGGTACTTTTCATGTGTGACTCTTGGGGTAATGTTTGGGTTTAGTTTATAAAACATGAAAGTGATTTATTATTCTGGAAAGGGGCTTCCAATTCTGGTTTGTTAATTCCTTATTGTCATGTTGGCCTTGAAAAGAGGATTTTGAATGAGTTTAAGGTGTAAAACCGTGTTGTACTTCTTGAAGGTGATTTATGAAAACGTGTGTTTTTCATGTGTGTCTTTGTGGTATTATTTGATGTATTTTTATTACACTTGTGGGTGGTTTAATAATTGTTGTAGGGCTGAAAATTCTGTTTTTATTGGCATTCGTATGATTTTAGTTTTGAATGAGGGGTTTGAAATGGGTTTAGTGTGAAAAAAATGGTTATTCCTCTTGGGTTTGTTTTATAAAAAATTGAAAATGTTTTATTTGGTTAAACAAAGTTCGGAAAAGGGTGTATATGTACTGTTTGGGTGAGTGTGTTCACCTAATGTGGGTTTTTGAATGGTAAAGTTGTGATTTGAGATGTCAAACATTTTTAGAATGTTTTATAAATTTACAAAATGTTTTACTAAATTGTGTTTTGTGTGCAAGACATGGGTGTGGGATGTTTCATGTGAGTTTATTGATAAAATGAATTATGAAGGTGAGAAGGGTATTATGTGACATGTGTGTGGGCTGTTATGTGAGTTTAATATCTTGTAATGGTTTTATAAAATTGTTTAACGGATTTGTGGAAGTTTTAAAGAAATGTTAAAAGTGTTGTAGGAAATTTTGGTGTGAGTTTGATTTCAAAATGAATTTGAATGAAAAGTGGAATTTGTGACTTGTGTGATGTACATGGGGATGTTTGGTTAATGTGTGATGTGGAAGTGATATTTTCATGTGAAGACTATATTTCATGGATTGTCGAACTTGTTTGAGAAAAAAGGGAAAACCTAGGTATCTAGGTGGGTGGACGTGTACTAGTATTCTAATGAATCCGTGGGGTTTGGCCTCAGTTTAACTTAGAAAGATTGACGCTTACAACTCTAACTAAATGATGATGATAATGATTGGGGACCACTAGGTTATGGGTATGATCGCTAATAGTGGCTCGTGCACGTGGATGGATATTTTTTTGTGGTTACTCTCACCGAGATATGAGGTACCTGGGACCCACAGCTACCTAGTTCCTAGTGGTTATTTCATATTACTTGTGCTCACTAGATACTTTGTACTTACCATCGGTATATGGTATTGTTGGCTGGGAAATTTAGTATCTTTTTTATTTATTTTAAAATTTTTGGTCCATTAAAATTAACCCACTTGAAAACTGTTTTCATTTATTATTGCATCCTTTAGAAAATTGTAACAGGCATTTCTTATTTACAAAACCGGAAATGCTTTTTGTCATGAAATGTTTATTACATGGAATCTCTTAGTGGTGGTATCCTACTGGTCTTTCTATCACACCCTAATTACACCTTTGGTTGTATGTAGACTTGTTTATTTTATATAACAGGTTAGGGTACATGTTTTATGCCAATTTTTCGGGTTTTTAGCGGTCCATCGTGATGTAGTGTTGTGGAGATGGCTTGAGGGCGGTGCCTCTTTCCATGTGGAGGTTCTTGGGCTGTCTCTTCATGGGTTTTTACCTTTTGAGTGGTCTTTAAACATTGTTTAAAATTGTGTAATTCAGTTATCAGTTTTAGTAAAATATGTTTTTGTTTGAAAAATCCGGATTCTATTTCTTGGATTCATTGGTTGTTTTAAGTATACAAGCTCAGGTAAATCATTCCCAATTTCCAGTTTTTGATACCCAGGAACTTGTCGGGAACGCCCTGCAGGCCTTGTCACAGGCCGGGTTTGGTGCCGGTTTTCATGGAGATCAGATTCGTTTCATGACAATTAAGGACTACCATTATCATCTTACATGTTTATCCTTATGCATATATAAGTAAACTGTACATGAATACTAAGGAATGAAATGATCCTAAATAGTGAAATTGATCTTCTTAACACATAAAAAAGACCATGAATGAACTTAATATGGTTATAATAATTTAATAAAATATATATTATGTTGTTTAATTATTGATTAATGTACAAAATATTATTATTGATTCATTAGGATCATGTGAATGACACCATCAAACTTAAGGTATGAGATTCTACCATAACCTTCATTATTCATTCAGGTTGTTCTATCTTTCATTTTACCCAAATGAAGTTATCCTTTAATTTTATTTGAATCATCTAAATTAATTTTATATGTTCCAAAATCATGTATAAATATATTTTCATCACACTCTTTCGTGGATATACATGTTTTTATGTGATTTCCTCCGCAATACTTCCCAAGAAGAAAATTGTTTTCAGGGAACATCTCGAATTATAACCCTTTTTCATGTATAATATATAATCTATTTTTAATCCCCGATTATTTTTATAAAATAAATTTACTGATTGTGAAAACCTTCTAGATTTACATATTTTTTTTATATATGGTTTTATTCCCTTTTCTGTATTAAATCATATTTTATATTATCCTTAAACTGCATTAAATGTTTTTAATGCTACTATTTCTCAAATACTCTTTTTAAAAGCTGTTAATTCATGTTGACATCACCCATCATGGTATATTACAATTATACCTAATGATTTTCCATGAATTATCTAATTTCATTCCTTCATGGACACTTTTATGATGCTCTCATTTTTTATGATTTATGGTATGATTATGATACCAAATTCATTCCATAGAAATCCATTATGTTTATGTTTGAATGATTATGTTTGATTCTATATGTGGAAAGTATAGTCATGAACATGTTATGATGGGTTCACCTAGGTTGAGTTCTAATACATTAGGTAATGCTGAGTCTCATGAGATGTTATGTGCAACGTTCTTGGAGGTTATCCTTGACTCAGGATAAAGTCATTTTCTATATTGTTGACATGTTAATATGATTACATGTTTATATGATCCCATGTATATATGTTTTGATTCCATATGTTCCATGCCCTTTATATCATTTTATAATTCCTTCTACCCCATGTGTTGAAGCTTAATTCTCTTATTTATTCCAGTACTAGGATTTTTAGCTCATCCCTTTGTTAATTTTATCCTTATAATATCCTATGAATATATATTTTCACAAAATATTGTAGGAGATAATTATGAATATAAAATAATGAAATGTTTATTTTGTCCCATTTTTTAGTTTTATGTACCTAGTCCTGCAAGACACTAGAATTTATTATCCTTGGCATGTGATATGATGCTTTATTATGCTTAAAATCATTTAATGTTATGTGTATAGGGATAGAGTCTCTATAGTTGGTGTCATAGAATGGTCTATTTATTTTTGGGGATTATGAGTAGATAACATTAGTAAGAACATTAGGGATGAGACTATGTATAATAAACCTTCCCTAAATTTTTTTAAGTATAGAGTATGTGGTTTATCAAGAAAAAACATCTCTGTCAGGATATGAATAAGTGGATGTGGCTCTGGGTCATATGTATCTTGGGGTAAAACCTGAAAACATCGATTTTATCTAGACTCAAATGATAATTGGTGCAAGAAAATCATCCTTAATGCAATCCTGGTTTGACACTCTTTGGGAATATGTTTTGGTAAATTTATAAGCATAATATGATTTATTATTAATGGAAGAAAACAATAATCCCATATGAATAAATGTGAGGAAATAGTTAATGGGTAACTTAGATGGAGACCTAGGGAATCACATGTTAGGATATACTTTATCTTTAATATTTTATCCTATTATTTTTAATGTTTCCTTTTAATTATTATTAGTTAATTATTAAAGCCTCCAATTTGTATGTTTCTTTTCAAAGTTAATGGTAAGAAATATAATGACACAGGCAAATAATAAATGTGATAGTAAATATTTTGCTTTTCTTAATGATATTCCAGAGATGATGGGAATAGTTTCTCAAAACATTATGAATGAAATTTCTTAGCTATATAATGTTATGAATAATAACTTGAATCTTGTGGAATGCCCACCTCCTCCAAGGAATGTGAATGTTGTCATAGAATCCATCATATTGAAATGACATCTCATGTTTAGTATATATTTGGAACCTATACTCATGGAAGACTATATTAGATCCATTCAAAAGAAATTCTCTTTCCTCATGTGATTAGAAGAAGAGAATGCCAGGCCAGTGGTCTATCATTTTGTCGGGGAAGTTGATCAGTGGTGGAAAATGATCAGGAATACAATGTCCCATTAGGAAATTGATTCCATGGATCTAGAGGAATTCAATAAAATGTTTTTCAAAAAATATTTACCCCAAACACTATGTATCAAGATCTAAAAAGAGTTCCTCAAACATTTATAGAATGAAGATGAGACCAATCGGGGTGTATGTAGGAATCTTCACAAGGCATGCAAGATATGCCTCTGGATTTTTCATGAACAACAAAATCAAGGTGGGTATCTTCTTTATTGTACTAAAGACGAGTCTATAGAGGTTATTAGTTATTAAAGACATTGATAGTTATAAAAAAATTTACTTTTTCCCTCATGATTAAAATGGAGATCAGAGACCCTCAATGGTCTTGTGGGCTTGGTGACAAGAAGTAGAAAATGGATTATAATTAGGTTTGTTTGGAAAATAAATCCCATGATGGGAAAAATATGGAACATCCCACTTATAGATATTGTGAGAAGAAGAATACAGGGAGTCGTCTAAAGGGAGAAATTAATTTCATCAAATGTGGATGAATGGTACATCTAGATAAAAACTACTAAAGGGATATCATGAATCCAACTAATTTGGAAGATGAATGTATGGTTCAGATCATTGAGCATCTATTAGTTTAGTGTTTCAACTACAACGAACATCCTCATTAGGAAAACAATTTCCCTAAGACAAGTTTTATCCGAGGAAATCAACAACAACCATCAAGGAAATAATAAATGGTTTATGTTATCTCTACTGTTGTAGTGGTTTCATACAACGATGTATTGATAGGTTTGCTAGTTGTTCATTAAATCATAGTGTACGTAATATTTGATTATTTTGATGCACATTCATTCATATCATGCAATTTTAGTAAAACAATTCAAACACCACCTCAAAATATGTATTTTGGGTTATCTTTGAGAACATAAAATGGGGAAATCATTTCATCCAAAATATATAACACCCCCCTGGTTAATGATTGTGGATAGAACCTCCCATCAAATATCATCATACATCTTTTAGTGGAGTTTTATGTTATCTTTTTCATGGATTTTATATCTTTATACAAAGGCAACATCAACTATAAGGATAGGGAGATCACTCATAACATCCTCAAGCATCCACTAATATTATTCAAGTGTAAGGTGGAAAATGAATCTCTTTTAGAATCATTATCTTAAGTGTGGATATTAATTCCTTATGAGAAATCATATCTCACACAAATGATTGACACAAAAAAAGAATCATTCTCGAAGACATTCCCATCATGATGGATTTCACCAATTTATTCCTTAAAGAATTGGCTTGTATTACTCTTGATTGAGAGGTTGATTTCTTAATTGAACTTATTCCTACATCTCTACCTTTATCAAAGACATATTATAAAATTTCCACCGTAGATCTAGAAGAGCCTATGAAGTAGATACAGGAGAACCTACATATGAGTTTTATAATCCTGAGTGCTTCACCTTTGAGAGCACCAGTCCTTTTTTTGAAGAAGGATGGTTCAATGTGTCTCATCATTGATTATCATGATCTCAATAAAATCACAGTAATGAAAAATTATCCTCTACCACAAATAGATGAACTGTTTGATCAGTTTCTTGGGGAATGATATTTATCTACCGTGGACCTTCGGTCAAGATATCAACAATTAATGGTGAGGAAATAAGACATTCCCAATACATCCTTCAGAATGTGGTATGGACACCATGAATTCATAGTGATTCCCTTTGGACTCGCTAGTTCTCCATAATGTATCATGGATCTAATGATTTGATAATTTAGATATTACCCTGTCAAATTTATTGTTGTCCTTATTGATTATATTCTGATATACACCAAAGCAAGGAGGAACACAAAGGGAATTCGAATACAATGATATACACTTTTGGATTGTAGAAACTATATGCAATGTACAGTAAATGTCAGTTCTGGATGGAGGAATAATCATTCTTTGGGAATGTTATCACTGGAAAAGGGATATATGTAGACCCTTCCAAGAAAAAGTCAATTGAATAGTAGTTGAGGAAAACATCTGTAATGGAGATCTATATCTTCCTTAGTCTATATAGGTGTTACCAACAATTTTTTATGAACTTCTGATGATTGTCAAACCCACATAACAAGGTCAAACGGAAGGGTTTCATGTTTTTATGGACTCAAGAATGCGAGGATTGGTTTATAGAACTCAAAAAGTGTCTTATCGCAGCACCAGTACTCACACTCTTAATAAGTGGTGAACTCTTTGTGTTTTCAATGATTCTTCAATAATACTTTTAGACTGTGTGCACATGAAAAATGATAAATTGATATACTATGCCTCATTATTGATGAAAATAAATAAGAAAAAATATCCCCTGAATGATCTAGAGTAGGGAGCTATGATCCTTCCTCTGAAGATCATGTGGTGTTATCTCTATGGGGAGAAGTGTGAGATATATACTTATCACAAGAGTCTGAAATAAAAATTCACATATAAGGAGATTAATATGATCCAACAAATAGGGTTAGATATCATCAAGGATTATGAGTGGGCAATCCACTATCATCCTGGTAAGGAAAAAAGGTGGTGGATTCTCAAAGTATAAAGGTTAATACATCTTAATCAATGGTGTGGGCCAATATTGATCCAATATTCATAGATTTTCATAGGATGGACATGGGAATAAATAATGGTATAAAATCATCAATCCTTTCTCAATTGGTTTTTTATCTATACATCAGGGATAAAATAATGGATTCTTGATGAAAATATGTAGAACTTATGAAAAGGGTGGAAGCTATTAGAAAAGGAAAATCCTCTGAGATTAACATTGATGAAGGAGTTATATGATTTGGGTCACGATAATGTGTACCATATGATACAAAAATAATCAAGGTTCATTTCAATGACACATGTAGCTCAAAATTCTCATTTAACCTAGGGAGAAAAAATATGTATCGAGATCGATGAGGTAACTTTTGGTGGGACAATATGAAGATTAATATTGCAGAAAATAGCTCAAAATGTCGTGTATATCAATAAGTGAATGCTGAAAGAAAAAATTAAAAGGGGATGATTCAACCACTATCCATACAAACATAGATGTTTGAGAAAATTATGATGGACATTTTCAACGATCATCCAAGGACATCTAGAGAAAACAATGAAATATGGTTCATTATGGATCATCTTACAAATATATATCAAATTATCACAATTCAAGAGGACTTCTCAATGGATCAACGTTCAAAAATATCTATCAAAGAGGTTGTAAGGATGAATAGAGTACCACTATTTATTGCATCCAATTGAGATTCAATATTCACCTTTATTATCTAGAATAATCTCCAAAATTCTCTATCTACTATGTTGATCTTCTACATGGAATATTATTTTCAAAATGATTGAAAAAATGAGTGCACTACTCAATCATTGGAAGATATGATGCGAGCATATTCTAGGGACATCAAAGGATGGTCAGATCAACATCTTATAATGGTTTAATTATCTTAAAATAATAGTATACACTCGAGAATATGAAAGGCATAATATGATGCCCTTTATGGGAAAAGGTGAAGAACATCGAAGTTCTAGGATGAATTCGGTGACCATAAGCTGCTAGGACCTAAAATGGTCGAAGAAATGGTGGACATGGTTAGAAACATTCAACAGCATATCTAGGAGGCCCAATTTGGATAGAAGAGTTTTGTAGACAATCATAAGAGAGACATTCAATTCAATGTTGGAGACATGGTATTCCTTCACATATCTCCATAGATGAAGTTCATGATATTTGGGAATAAAGAAAATCAAAGTCCCCGGTACATTGGCCCATTATAGATTCTTGATCATGATAGTGATTTGGTATATCAACTAGTAGTTCAACCTACAATGTTTGATGTATATGATTATTCCATGTATCCCTCTTATGAAAGTACATTCTAGATCATTCACATGTACTCTCTTCAGATGTGGTATGGTTGGAGAATTATCTTTTTTACAAGAAGCAGCAAATGATGATCTTGGAATGTGGTGATATGTTTCTATGAAACTACCCTAATCACCTGGAAAAAGTACTATGGAGAAACCATAATTATGAAGAAGAAGCATGGAAACTATAGGAATCGATTATGGAAAAGTACCCACATGTATTTTCATCCTAGAACATGAAGCAAAATTTCAATGAGGAAATTTTATAAGCGGGAACAATGTAACGACCTAATGTTTTATCAATGGAATTCCCTTCAAATAATTTTATATTATTGTGTAGTCATATAATATTACTTATATAACACAATTCAACATTATAAATGATGAATGAGGTAAATAAATGGTATATCTAGAAGTTAAAGACCACATATTGATGAAATGGTAACTTGACCTTTTAAATAATAATGTGACCCTTAAGAATAGTAAAATGGCCATTGAAATTTTAACCTCGCCAGTGAATGTATAAATAAAATTTATCAATCTTGTAAGTGACATAATGATAAAATTATATCATAGTATAAGTAAATATGTATTTATAAAATAATTAATAAAGTGTTGGTATTTTTGATAGTCCTAACTATTTAATTAAAATTTTATGATTAAATTAATAATATTAAATAAAATGTATTTTTATAAAATCTACCCATAAATTAGTTTTTTTAATTATTATGATTTTTAGATAATTCTATAGGACTTTAGTTAATTTTTCAATGTGTTAGAAAATCATTTTTAATTTTAATTTTTTTTCATGTCAATTATGATTTTAATTAAAAATAAAATTTCTCATCTTTTTAATTTTTTGAAAAATGAAATTATTTTTTGGATTCTCTACATAAATTAATTATTATGGTTAATTTTTTGTATTTTTTTGAAATACGTGAATTTTTAATGAATAATGAAATACAATAATTTACAAAATAAGTTAAATGCATTTATTATTGAGTAATGGATGATGTTATGATGAGGTATGCAAACATAATTTAAACTGACTTGATATCTCTAATATTTATTGTCCCAATAATAAATACTATTGATATTTTGGATAAACAAATACAAAACTACTGATTTAAATAATGTGAAACCCCTCCTCCCCTCTACTATAAATATCACCCATCATTATCAACTATCGCCAGATATCAAAAGGCTTGTTCTTAGTCAAAATTTGGATAAAATATCTCCCTAATATCATCTCCCACGTCTAAGATCTCCTATTGTAATAAAAATACTAAAACCTCTCCTCTAAAGAGGCTCTCAAAGAAGGTTTATTCAAGCATTTAATTCCTATTTTCGCTTCTTTTATATTATTACAAGTTCATTTCTTATATATTTCATTCATCGCATCCTTTCATCAAAATTTTATATAAATATAGTTCCAAAAATGTAATAGAATGTTTTTATGACAATGTAATAATTTATCATCTATAATTTCCCCTCATTTTATACTAGAAATTAAAACACCATCTTAGATGTGTTAATTCATCACATTCAAGGATGACATGTTTTCAATTTCTTTTACCATCTTCAATTCTTGTCATGAAACAATTTTTTATGGTTTAAAAAGACAATAATAATAGTATTATGTCTTATGTATTGTTCTGGAATCATTTTGACTCATGATATTATCTTTTAAAAAAACTGTTCATTGAGATAAAAAAAGAAAATTAACCAAAACAGCTATCATTAATGTTTTATAAAATGATTCATCATCACACAAAATAAAAAATTAAAGTTTATAAACATTTAATATTTTGTATGTTCAATAAAAACATAATGTATAAATTGAAGACAACCATTCTAATCTTATATTTTTATCATCACATGTATATAATTATACTGATCATGAAAACCAAGGAATTAAACGCTCCCAAACAATGAAATTAATCCTATTAACCAAATAAAAAGGATGTGAATGAGCTTAATAAAGTTATAATAAATCAACAACATGTATATGTGCTTATGAAAATATTAATTAATATACCTAATTTATTATTTGGGTCATTAAAATAATTTTATGGATGCCATCAAACTTAAGCTAAGGTATTCTATCTAAACAACCATTATTTATTTTTGTTGGTCTATCATTATTTTAACCGAAAAAAAGTTATCATTTTATTTTTATGTACATAATATAAATTATTATTATTATATGTTCCAAACTCTTTTATCAAGACCCATTCATGATTATATTTCTAGGTTTTACATATTTTTAACTGGTTCCCTCTACAATACTTCCTAATAAGTAAACCCATTTTAAGGGAATATCCTGAACTGAATTCTTACCCATTTTCGAGCATTCTTTATAATATTTTTCTAATACAACATTATTTTAATAAAATAATTTTTTTTATTTTTGTAAATATACTGGTTCACTTCTAGTTTTATATAGAATATTATTCAATTTTTTTTAAAAAATGATCATTGAAATTTTTTTTAACCTCACAAAAAATGTTTTGTTTCAAGTGTTTCTTAAATTCTCATTTTAAAAGTTATTTCTTCAAGTTTACAACACTAATAGTGATATATTTCTATTATAACTCATTATTTTTCATAAATGATAAAATTAAATTCCTTCATGGACACTTTAATGATAAACCTATTTGATATTCTTTATAACATGATTATGATACCAAATTCATTCCCTGGGTATCCATTCTTCTTTTGTATAATTGATTATATATGATTTTGTATGTGGATAGAATATTTATAAACATGATATGATTGGTTTTCCTAGATATTTCTCTAATACATTGGGTAATGTTGAGACTCATGAGATGTTATGTACAACGGTCTTGGCAGATAGCCTTAACTTCTACTACCATGTGTAGCGGTCTTGGTGGTTAACTTTGACATGTCCTCCTCTATGTGCAATGCTTCTTGAATCATGCTAAATTCATGTATGATGTTTCTAACACATTACTGTTATTCCATGATCATATGATCCATTATTTATAATTTATGATTTCATATATTCCAAGACTTTTTATATCATAATGTCATGCCTTTTAACCCATGTGCTAAAACATTATTCTTATATTTATTCCCCTACTGAGATTTTTAGCACATCCCATTTTCTATGTAATCCTGAGGTTATCCTATGAAGATGTATGATAATAATGGATGTTAGGAGCTCTTTATGATGATTATATTAATAAATGTTTTATTTAGTCCAAGGTTTTCGGTTTTATGAACCTACTCTTCCAAGACAGTAGACTTTTAAATCATTGTCTTGTAATAAAATTCTTCATTATGCTTAATATTTTGTAATATTATCTCTAGAAGGATTCTGTCTCTATAATACGTGTCCATATCGGACCCCATCCCCCTCATTGTATAATTTTTTTCCATACTTAATATGACTTTTACCATTTCATTTGGAATTATTTATATTTTTATTCATTTTTATTATTTAAATAATTGTGAATGTTTAATAATATAATTATTATTTATTTATAATGTAATTAATAACATTAAAAAATATTAACACAATTAATAATATTATATAATAATGTTTTTAATAACATAATACTTAATATAAAATATTTCAATAAATATTTTAAAGCCTAATTATCGTATTTTTAGACAGTACTATTTGTGTTATATAAATTAGTATTTCTGCACTATTTTTTCTATTTATATTTATTTCAAAATAATTTATGATATTTTTACTCATTGTTACAAATTTAATTTATATAATAAATATACATTATAATTTATATACATTAAAATTAATCTATAGAACACAAAATAATGTTACACGTATGTGACTTAGAAAGTCTATAAATAGTAAAGTAAAGATACAATCTAAATGAAATTTTAAATATTTAATTCATATATAAATAAAAAATTAAAATGAAATTAATTTCATAAAATGTTAATGAAAAATAATTTTAATGGTACCAAATATCATTTTTTACATTATATTTTAACTTAAATTAATTTTAGACTCCATTCACTATTGGAAATGGGATATATACCTTATGAATAAAATAATGTTGACACCCCTCAGCTCCACAACCTAGAATATTAGCATCATTCTATGTTATGGTGACAAGGTTAATTGATGATGATTTATTCTTTTGGTATAAATACAATATCCCGTAGTGAAAGTATGACAACCCTGATTTTATTACAAACTTAAACATGATTTATTACATAAACTATTCACATGATACACCATAGATGATCGAGAGTTATAGTGTATTTGGGGATTAGGATCATTACATAATAACTTAAAACATGAAATACAACACCTTTATTGAAAACTTCCTTTGCATGACCACTACATTCCCTCATACTTAGCATTGCATGGGATAACCTGAGGTCATGCATATGAAAAGGGGTGAGCTATAAAGCCCAACAAGGGAATAAACATGGAATACATGAGGATTACAATAAATGTTAGACAATAGGAAAATTAATAGTTCACAAGAGAAACATGAACATAAAGGCATGATAAAGCATGATAATCATAACATGGAAATGTGGCAACAACACTTAACATGGAATTAGCATGAGCCAAGGCTCATTGAACACGGAGCATGAGTAAATCCTCATTGCACATTAAGGACGAGTAAAACCTCATTGCACTAGAATTAGCATGAGTCAATACTCATTGCGCATGATATATCATGATATTATACTTTACCCAATGCATTAGAGCACTAGAAGGGTGCACTCTTCTTAAACATTTCATTTCATGCATAGCTGTGCCACATGGATCATAAAACATGGATTCATAAAACATAATCATTTATTCCATGATAAAGGAATATGGAATTCATAAATGAAACTTTATAATCAATAAGTAAATCGGCATAATGGTGAATACCCTTGATGGAGAAATGGTCATGGTATTCACTACACAACGACATTGGCTTATAAAATCGGTGTGATTTCGGCAGCGTAACGACATGACATAAGAAATCATAAAAATTGTAGATGGGAGAGAAAGGGGTTACTCATCATATTTACATGTAATGGACAGTAGGGAGGTCATATATATACATTTACCAATAAATTTAATGGAATTTATATTCATGATACAAAAGTATTGCTTGAATGTAAATGAGGAGAGGGAAGTTCCTTTCAAAATTTCGGCATAGTAACAGGCGTACATGGGAGGCATTTAATGATAGAGAAACGGGTCTCCCATCATTCAAACATAAAGAGGTTAGTAAGAGATAGGTGTGAAACCATACCCCAACATTCATAATTGTAATTAATCGGGAAAAAAACTTAAAGAAAATTTGAGAAAAATGAGAATGGAAGAAAAAACCCTTACTTGGAAGTGTGCTTCCAAAGGCTTGAGAGGGGCTTCAGAGAGGCTTCCTGGAAGTTTGGTGACGCACGCCTGTCATAGGGTGTGGAAAAACAATTATTTCCTATGTTAAAATGTAGTTAAGTGGTTGACCTAGGATTTCTCTTGAAGAGAAGTGCACACAAAAAGAGTTGTCACTTTAAAATGAGGGTAAAAAATTGTTTTGTTTTTGAAATGAAATTTGAAATTAAAATGATTGAAAAACTATGATATTTAAAATGGTGATTATTTCAGGTTCGGTTTCCTAATGGTAATTCTATCCTTGTTCAATTTAATTCAAACCTCTTCTTCTTTTTTGATTAAAGTGATCTTCCACAATCGTTTCCTCTCACTTCCTTGGTGAAATTATTATTGTGAGAGAAAACCTTACCAAGATCTTGGTTTGGTCAACTCTCCTTCCATGTGTAAAATAGTTGTATTGAATATCATTAATTGAAATGGGAAATACCCAATCGGGTTTTTTTATCCCAAACAATCAAGAACATTCACTACACCTTTTACATGTACTAACGATCGTCGAGTACTTCACCACTAATTCCTGGTTTATTCCATCGTATATATACAAGAAATTAGTGGAGGGAGATATTGATTATTTTACCAAGGCAAAAATAAATAACGGAATTAATATTCATGAACGATTGAACTTGATAATAAAATCCACTATAAGAAATTGAAAACAACTTTGAATAAGAAAGAAATTTATTCAATTGCATCCAAGAACTCAAGCATTACAATGTAGGAAACCAACTCTTCCCCAATCACTCCAAATGTTTACCCCAAAATGGTATGGGTAATCGAGATGAATGGGGAAGAATAAGGCATTATTAAACTATGAAAAAGAAAGTAAATAAAAAATAAATCCGAAAAGATCTTCTTCTTGGTGTCCCGGAAGGAATGGGATGGAGAATGGATGATTTGAGAGGGTGGAGCTCTCCTCCTTTTATAGCCCGAATGCTTCCCCCGAATGTTGACGCGTTTTAGCCCCATTAAATGACATCTTAACGCATTGAGACCTTCTTTAATGTTGTTCCTAATTCCCTTGGTAGTGTCCCCTCAAACTCTCAGCGGATTTGGACATGTAATCCGAGAGTTATGGCCGTTTTACTATGAGCATTTATTCTATCGAGTCAGACTCTCCAAAACGAAATCCTCCGGATTAGGGTGATTTAATGACCCTATAAACAGCCAATTCACTCGGTTCTTCCTTCATAAAGGATGCTAAAAAACTCCTTGTGCGTCCACCCACCGAATTGCACAACGTTTGGGCCCACCATGGACGAGTTATGGATCCCACACCAAAACTAGGCAGAACTGAAAACAGTTTTATTTCGCCCACTTGAGAGCTTCTTTTGAGCTTCCATATGGCCGATTCAGCTTTTGGACCAAATATATTAAATGAAGCCCTGGAAGCTGAAAATCTGGAAAAAAAAAATTGTGAAATTTGGATCATTTTAGATAATGTTATGTCCAAACTACATAACTAATTTAAAACTGTTAAAAATCCAAAATGACCAATTTTTACTATTCATCTCAAAATAACACCATTATTATAAAAATGAAACAATTCATCTTAGAGGAACAATTTTGTGGGTTTAAAACAATGATATTAAATATAAATAATTGAAAATATTTTCTATGTCAATTCCCCCACACTTAGCACTTGGACTCCTGGACAAGTAAAAAATCAAATCAAATCAAATCCAAAACACATATCAATGAGATCTATCAAATCAATTCCAAGAAACAAAAATATATCATGACTCATAAAAACAATTATTTCAAGTTCTCCATTTTAGATTTTAATATATTTACACTTCATTTCTTATCCCATGCACACAAAACACCAACCTCACATGAATTTTCTCTCATCTCACAAATGTAAATGCTGAAAAAGGCTTTTCTCATCCAAACTCACACAAGAGTCATCATAGGCTTGATAAATTCCTACTTATCCACTCGATGTGAGTCAAGGACCTGTGTTTCTCATGAGGACTTTTCAGGGTTGTTCTATGGCTTCTGGTTGGTAGGATTTAGATGTTATAAGTTCTGAGGCCGAAAAATGAAGGCTTGGCTCTTATTGAAGCAAAATTGCAAGATTCTAATTTTCACTCAAATATGGTCTCCTTCACTTCCCCTTTGTTGAAAATAGGCTCCATCATCATTCAATCATCTCAACAACAAACATTTCAATATTTTCAAACATGATTTTTTTTAAGCTCCAAATAGGCACAACATTCTTTTTACATTGGAAGCTCCAGAAAGGCACAACTTCTCTTGTCATAAATGCTCCAGAAAAGGAACAGCTTTCAACAGAATAATTTTTCAGCATCACACACATCTCTTCCACAATTTATTTTCCACCCAAAGTATAACCAAATGAGGTAGTACACCACAAGACATCTTCCCCCACACTTATCTTCAACTAGATCATGCAATTTTACTTCAAGAGCATGTAGGATAGGGAAAATTGGCTTGTAATGTGGCTAACCTAACAGGTAATTCATGGATACTAGGGGCTACAATGAAGGATAAATGTAAAGGTGGGAAATAATGAAAAGGATTATTTTGAAAAGGGGGCTTCAAACCAAATAAATGCCTCAATCATTTAAAACACACATACCCCAACCCTCATGTTTTGAAAGAAATAAATCAAATTTTGGTTAAAGAAGGCATGGTCTAGTTCTCTCAAGAAATGAGGTGAATGAAAAGAATATGACGAAAATAGTTTAGAAGCCTCACTGGAAAGTTATTTCAAAGATATAGACAGTGAAATATGGCATGAGATTCAAATATCAGTGTACTTTTTATGAAATTCCAAAAATATTGAACTTGAAAAAAATTTATTTCATCATTCATTTAAGCCCAGTTTCATGATATATATTTTTTAACTCATTGACATGGGTTTCAAAAATGGAATTGATAATATTTTCTGCTCAAAACATTCAGAAACACACCAAAAATTGAAAAATAAACAAAATTTTGAAATCACATAATTTTTATTATTATTATTGAAAACAAACATCAAATGAAAATCCTATACTACAAAGGTTCCCTCCCCCACACTTAAATGTTGCAGTGTCCTCAATGCATTCAATTGGATTTAACATGTAATCCAATTTTCAAATGAATCACAACATCAAGCAAGTGTGAAGGAGAGGTACAACCTGACTTATTGGCAATGCAACGTTGAGTTTGTCTCCTAAGTGTTTCTCTTTGAAAACCTAAAAAAATTAAAAGCATAAAATAAGAAATTTATTAAAAGAAATGAAAATAGAAATTGAATAAGAAAAAAAATAAATCATGATTTAATCCCCCATGTGGGCCCTGGGTTTTGACTGCCTCTAGAGGGAAGTACCAGCTTTTATCCATAATGTGTTGGTGGATGAATCTTCTGTGATTTAAACCACCACATGTGGATCTTCCCAGCTTGATGTTCTTTGTTTTTGTTGAGGAGGACTCCATAGACACAGTATACCAGATCCGCCCCCTTCCCAATTTGGTAATTCTTGCAAGGGAGGGGTAGGATGAAGTACGGAACCTCATCCTCTTTTGTTGCTACTTGTGCAACAATCTTTTCTTCCAGTGCTAGCTTCATGGGGACTTCGACCTCCTGTATTATTTCCTCAGCCTCAGCAACTTGGATCCCTTCATGATTGGGCTCCTCCAGTAGATATTCCACGACATCCGGGATCTCCAGGTGTTCCTCAACAGGTGCATCCTCTTTTGTCTCTTCATCCTCCATGGCAGAATAGGAGTCATCTGATTCTGAAAATTCAAAACAATTGGGAGTTATACTCAAATTAGTTTCAACAAAATTAAAATAATTTGAGTTCAAGAATGTTTCCTCTCCCTGAGTTGGTTCAGGTTGAATCTCCTCTTGATTTGAAAGTTCCTTTTGGAGTTGATTATCGCTGGATGGAGGTAGGTAGTCATGCTCCTCCACCTCATGTTTGGATTCAACTTCATGGATGTTTTCAGTGAAATCCGGGATGACCAGTGGCACTTCCTTATTGGCCTTGAATCTTTTTATGTCAACTTGTAGTTCATCGACCATGGTCATGAAATCGTCTTGTGAGATCCATGTTGTTATGCCTCTTTCCACCTGCTTGAACATTATCATCAGTGAATCAGCTCTTCGTTGGAGGGCCTCCTCAGTGTAGTATTCGTCTGGCACCTGTGAGTAATTTTCATTCCATGTAGAATAAAAATCATTTGAATTCATTATGAAAATATTTGATGTGCATTTTTTAAGAAAAAAAATGTCAAAAATTTACAAAAATATTGCGGCACTACTTCCCTGGAAATGGTGCCAAGTTTGATGCACGCCTGTCGTAGGGCGTGGAAGAATAGTTATTTCCTAAGATAAAATTTAGTTAAGTGGTTGACCTAGGATGTCTCCTGAAGAGGAGTGCACACAAAACGAGTTGTCACTTTAAAATGAGGGTAAAAAAATGTTTTATTTTTGAAATGAAATTTGAAATTAAAATGACTGAAAAACTATGATATTTAAAATGGTCATTAGGTCGGGGTTGTTTTACTAATTGTAATTCTATCCTTGTTCAATTTAATTCAAACCTCTTCTTCTTTGTTTATTAAAATGAGTTTCCACAATAGTTTCCTCTCACTTCCTTGGTGAAATTATTATTGTGAGAGATTACCTTACCAAGATCTTGGTTTGGTCAACTCTCCTTCCATGTGTAAAATAGTTGTATTGAATATCTTTAATTGAAATGGACAATACCCGATCGGGTTTTGTTTATCCCAAACAATCAAGAACATTCACTACACCTTTTACACATACTAACGATCATCGAGTACTTCACCACTAATTCCTGCTTCATTCCATCGTATATAAACCAGAAATTAGTGGAGGGAGATATTGATTATTTTACCAAGGCAAAAATAAATAACAGAATTAATATTCAAGAACGATCGAACATGATAATAAAATCCACTATAAGAAATTGAAAACAACTTTGAAGAAGAACGAAATTTATTCAATTGCGTCCAAGAACTCAAGCATTACAATGTAGGAAACCAACTCTTCCCCAATCACTCCAAATGTTTACCCCACCATGGTAAGGGTAATCGAGTTGAATGGGGGAGAAGAAGGCATTATTAAACTATGAAAAAGAAAAGAAATAAAAAATAAATCCGAAAATATCTTCTTCTTGGTGTCCCGGAAGGAATGGGATGGAGAATGGATGATTTGAGAGGGTGGAGCGCTCCTCCTTTTATAGCCAGAATGTTTCCCCCGAATGTTGACGCGTTTTAGCCCAATTAAATGACATCTTCACACATTGAGACCTTCTTGAATGCTATTCATAATTCCCTTTTCCATGTCCCTTCAAAATCTCAGCGTATTTGGACATGTAATCCGAGAGTTATGGTTGTTTTACTACGATCATGTATTTTGTCCAATCAGACTCTCCAAAACGAAATCCTCTGGATTATGGTAATTTAATGACCCCATAAACGGCCAATTCACTCGGTTCTTCCTGCATAAAAGATGCTCCAAAACCCCTTTCGCATCCACCCACAAAATTTCACAACATATGGGACCACCATGGATGAGTTATGCATCCCACACCAAAACTAGGAAGAACTGAAAACAGTTTTCTTTCGCCCACTTGAGA
Organism: Viscum album; assembly: GCA_963277665.1. Lineage (NCBI taxonomy): Eukaryota > Viridiplantae > Streptophyta > Magnoliopsida > Santalales > Viscaceae > Viscum > Viscum album. Next base: position 570,459,437 of record OY728161.1, on the reverse strand, counting down.
GCTTCTTTAGAGCTTCCATATGGCCGATTCACCTTTTCATCCAAAACTATTAAATGAATCCCTAGAAGCTTAAGATCTGGATAAGAAAGAATTTTTCAATTTGGATCACTATAGATAATGTTATGGCCAAACTTAAGAAATAATTTAAAACTATTAAAAATCCAACATGGCCAATTTTTACTATTCATCTCAAAATAACATCATTATCATAAAAATGAAACAATTCATCTTAGAGGAACAATTTTGTGGGTTTAAAACAACGATATTCAATATAAATTAATTGAAAATATTTGCTTTGTCACTTGGGTAACCTTGGGAGGATTCTAGAGAGAGTAGGGTAGAGGTTAGACGAACTCCAAAGGCTTTGAGAGAGGAGGAAGTTGGAGCTTGTGTGGTTTTATATAGGAAAGGTGAGTGAATTCTTTATTATTTAGGTTTGGGACCCCTTAAATTAAACTAATCCAAACCACAAATCATCTCATGGTTTTTTCTCATGGTTTTTTTCAAAGGGAAGAGGAAAACAATATTTTATAAGGCCAAAGTCCGAACTTCTTTAAATAATGGGGTTACTTATGTGGAGATGAGTCACACTCCCATCGAAAATAATTTAAAAAGACAAGATGTTTAACAAGTCTTGAGGGATACATTAATGCTTTGAAAAGTTGGTCAAACAAACCCAAAATCTCATTATTTTATTTGAAAAACATATATTGGCCGAACAAATAGATTATTGTATTTTATTACATCAATATTGGGTCATTATGATGTCATAAAACACATTATATATTTAAAGGGTATTTAATTTTTACCCAAAAATTTGACTGTCGCAGAAAATTAAGAAAAATTCACCGTTGGATAATTTTGATGTCCTGATTCTAGAAATATCATTTATTTTATCTAAATAATTTTTTAAATATTTTAATTTTTCATTTTAAAATAAAAACCGACATTTATCGAAAATTCACAGGTTTTGACAGAAATGGCTTTCAAACCTTAATAAAAATTATAATTTCAATCATAAAATTATATGATCATTTATATATATTAAAATTAATTAAATAATAATAATGATATTTTATTAAAATATTATTTAATTCAAAAATACCTTAATTTAACAAAATAGATTTCTTAATTAAATAATAACTAAAAACACTATTTGTACTTTGAAAACTATTTACAATGTATCAACAATGACAAGAAGTTATATTCATTATTATATAAAAAATAATAATATACATGAACATATTACTGGAGATTTGTTACATAACTCCTTAAAATAGTCACATAAGACCTAAGGGTAAGGTGTGAGATGGTGACAGACTATTGGGGTGGCTCAGATAACATCGTTCGAGTGGTAATCTCAATCAAATTCCACTTTTACCATAGACGGTCCCATTTGAGCTTGACATGATGAAGCTCAGCTTGGGATTGGTCAAGAGCAAATCACAAGGACGCCACCTTTTTTCCGAGCTCTGAAAAATGGACTTCGTATGGAGCAATTCTACTGGATGAGGCCATCACTTCTTTTGTCTGAGTAAATTGGATTTTTTAAAGCACTATATTTATACTAATCACTTGATCACTATTCAACGGCGATAAAAGTAACGGTCACAAATCATAACATAAATGCAAAGAAGTTGACATTTTATATAAACTTTTTACATAAAGAGACATTTATCTAGATTAAGAGGGATTTCCATTAATGAAACTTTGGGTCGTCACAATATTTCCCCCTTAATAAATTTCGCCCACGAAATTTCCTTTTTCCCACACAAAAACAGATGTGGGTAACTCAGCTTCATCATTTCCTCTGATTCCCAAGTCGCTTCTTCAAACTTTTGGTTTCACCACAACACCTTGACAAGGGGAATTTTCTTATTTCGTAGAACTTTTTCTCTATGATCTAAGATCTTCACTGGTTGATCCTCATAAGAAAGATCATCCTCCAACTGTACCACGTCAAAAGAGAGTACATGTGAAGGGTCCGGTATGTACTTCCTTATGAGGAATACAACAAAGACATCATGTACTTTGGCCATGGTAGGTGGAAATGCTAGTCTATAGGCCACAGCCCTGACACAATCAAGAAACTCGAAGGGGCCGATGTTCCTTGGACTTAACTTCCCTTTCTTTCCAAACCTCATGACCTTCTTCCATGGAGATATGCATAGAAAAACCATGTCTCCTACTATAAAATCAAGGTCTCATCGATGATAATCTGCATAACACTTCTGTCAACTTTGGGCCGCCTTAATATGATTCTGAATGGTTTTCACCTTCTCCACCATTTCCTCGACCATTTCTGGTCCAAGAAGATTATGTTCACTGACCTCGTCCCAACATGCCGGTGTTTTTCGCCTTTTCCCATAAATGGATTCATATGGTTCCATTCGGAGGCTCGAGTGGAAACTATTATTATAAGAGAACTAAACCCGAGGAATATGTTGATCCCATCCTCCATTAATGTCCATTGAGCATGCTCACAGCATTTCCTCATGTTTTTGGATAGTCCGCTCGGATTGGACATCAGTTTGAGGATGATAGGCTGTACTGAAGTTCAGTTCAGTATTCAGAGCATATTGAAGACGCTTCCAAAACTTAGAGGTGAATCTTGGATCTCGATCAGACACAATAGATAGTGGCACTCCATGCAGCCTTACCACTTCCCTGATATATATCTTTTCCATATTATCCAATGAGAAATCCTCCCGAATAGAAATTAAGTATGTAGTCTTTGGAAGATGATCCACGACAACCCATATTTCATTGTTTCCTTTGGAGGTCCTCAGAAGTCCGGTGAGAAAGTCCATGGTGATGTTCTCCCATTTCCATCCTGGTATGGGAAATGGTTTCATCATCCCCTTATACTTCTACCTCTCTTCCTTCACTTGCTGGAACACCAGACACTTTGATGTATATTCAGCGATCTCCTTTTTCATATTATCCCACTAAAAGATTTCGTGGAGATATCGATACATCTTTGTGCTCCATGGTTGAATAGAGAAATTTGAACTATGTGCATCATCCAAATGTTCCTTCTTCAGCACCGAACTTGATGGAACACATTTTCTTTTCCTTAATCGCCCAATTCATTCTTCATTAACTTTAAATTCCGGGGATTCCCCTTTTTGATAGCTTCCACTTTTTCCTGAATTCCCACATCATCATTTTGAGCATCCTCTAACCTTTCCAAAAGAGATGATTGAGCAATAATTTGTGAATGTATTGATGATATTCCCTTCTTTATGATTCCCATGTCCATCTTCGTCAAGTCTATGAAGATTGGATCCCTCTCAATTGTCATCATTGATAGAATCCTTGGTTATTTTCTACATAGGGCATCTTCCACCTTGTTCGCTTTCCTAGGGTGGTAATGTATTGAACAGTCATAATCTTTGATGTGCTCTATCCATTTTCTCTAGAGCATATTATGATCTTTCTATATGAATATATATTTATAACTCTTGTAGTCAGTATATATCTCACATTTCTCCCCATAGAGATAATACTGCTAGATTTTCAAGGCAAAGATCATCGCCTCCAACTCCATATCATGCATTGGACAGTTTCGCTCATGGATTTTCAACTGCCTTGAGGCATAGGATATCACTATATCATTTTTCATCAGTAAAAAGTCCAATCCCTTCTTCGAAGTATCACTGAATACCACAAATATTTCCCCACTTGTCGGTAAAGTGAGCACGGGTGTAGTGATAACCCTCTTTTTCAACTCCTTGAAACTTTCTTCACATTCATCACTCCAAGAAAACTTTACTCACTTTTGAGTTAGCTTGGTAAGAGGGTTGTACAATCATGAAAAATTTCTCACAAATCATCGATAATATCCAGCTTACCCCAAGAAGCTATGGATATCCGCTACCAATGTTGGCCTCATCCATCCCTCAATTGCATTTGTTTTGGAGGGATCCATAGATATCCCATTGGTTGTGATGATATGGCCCAAGAATGATACCTCCTTCAACCAGAAATCACACTTTCGGTACTTTGCATAGATATTATCCTTGCGCAAAGTCTGTAGCACAGTTCACAAATGCTTCTCATGATCCTCATTGGTTTTGGAGTATACTAGAATATCATCTATAAAGACTACCACAAATTTTTCAAGGTAATCTATAAAGACTCTATTCATCAACTCCATGAAGATTTATAGAGCACTAGTGAGTCTGAAAGTCGTTACAATGAATTCATAGTGCCCGTATCTTGTAAGAAAAGCAGTCTTGGGGACATCTTCCTTCTTTACCCTCACTTGATAATATCCCGACCGCAAATCTTCCTTGGAGAAGTATTGTGCTCCATGCAGCTGATCAAACAAGTCATCGATCTGTGGTAGAGGATACTTGTTATTTATCATGATTTTGTTAAGTTCACGATAATTGATGCAAATCTGCATTGACCCATCCTTCTTCTTGATGAAGAGGACTGGTTCACCCCATGGTGAAGCACTTGGGAATATAAACCCTTTATCCAGATTCTCCTGTAGTTGTTTATTCAGCTCTTCAAGCTCCAAGAAAACCATTCTATATGGAGTATAGGATATTGGTAGTGACCCTAGTATAAGTTCAATTGAGAATTCAATGTCTCTTCTTAGAGGAAGACCAGGCAGTTCCTTGGGAAACACTTCAGTGAATTCCCTCACAATAAGAATTTTTCAAGGATGGTTTCTTCTTTGGACTCAATCATCTGAGCCAGATACGCGTGCTCATAGGGCAGTAATATCCATGATTGAGATGATAGAGATAAAGGAGATTAATCTTCCTCCTTAAACTTGTAAATAATTAGGGGTTGATTCTCCATATGTAGTGTGATTTCCCTCTCCCGACAATTTATGTTGGCTCTATATAAGAAAAGTCAATCCATGCCAAGAATTGCATCAAATTCAACCAGAGGGAGTATGATGAGGTTCTCTGGGAAATTAAATCCATAGATTATAACTGGGTATCACTTATATTCATGGGATTCAATGATAGCCCCAATTTCCATACTCACTGACATATTCACTTCCATGATTTGTGGTGGTGTTGGGATTGATTTACTTAACATTCGAGATATAAAAGAATGCGTAGAACCTGAATCCAAAAGTACATTCACTATTATTGAATGAATAACTAGTGTACCTATCACCACTTCATTGTTGGGGTTCTCTTTGGCAGAAGTGATGAAAAAATATCTTCCTTTCTACCTTGGAGGTTGTTGGTTTCCTCTGAAAACCCTCAGTTTAGGGCACTGATTTGAAAAATTCTCTACTTCTTTGCAGTTTTAGCAATGAACAATGCCTTGAGGTTCAAATGGAGTGTTCTTCTTTTCTATCGCAACTGCGGTTATTTCATGCCGATGGTTAATAGCTAGGTTCTCTTCTCTTCCACACCAAAAGCTTTTCCTCATCCCCTTGAGGCAATTTCCAGGGTTCTTCTTTCTCCACCTTTGGCAAGTGGGGTGCTGGATCTTCTTAGCACCGTTGGATTTATCCATTGGACTGCCAGCATTGAAGTCTACCTTATGCTTCTTGTCCTCATGATACCCCTGTGGTTCCCCGATCTCCATTTCAACCTTGAGGGCACATCAGACAATTTCCTCATAGCCGTCGAAGTCACAGATCTCTAATGCTTTCCGTAGGCTAGGCTTCATCCCACCAAAGAAGAAGACAACCTTGTATTCGGGGGTAAAAACAATACAGGAAGCATATCGTGCAATCCTTGTGATGTTTGCCTCGTATGCTCCAACATATTCTTCATCTTTTTTCTTGATGAAAAGGAAGTCCCTTTCCATCTTAATCCAGAGGGTGCGTGGAAAATATTTTTCGAAAAACATCTTCCAGAAATCCTTCTCTTCCAACGCCTCGATCTTCTGCTTAGGCATTGTATTTTTTATCAACGTCCACCATTGATCATATTCACCCTCCTTATGATAATTTTATAGGAAAACCTTCTCATGTTCAGAACATTGAAGGATGTAGAATAACTTTTCAATGGAGTTTATCCATTTTTCAGTGATCGTGGGATATGATGATCCACTAAAAGTTGGAGGCCTTTGTCTCATGAAGCTCTCGATAGCGAATTGTTCTTTCTTAGGGGGGGTGGGGGTTGAACATTCCTATTGGCCGATGTTTCTATTCAAATCTTGTGTTAGATGAGAGAGAAGTGTCACAAAGTTCACGATTCCCACTCCTATTGGATTGGGCATCTCATTAGTACAGTGATCACATTGATCTTCACATCAGTTGTTAGCCTGAGTCCTCCTATTACCAGCCATTGGCTGGAATAAAAGGAATGTTAGGGGGTAACACATAAAGGGTAATCCAAAGACAAAATTTTATGACTTATAAATAAACTTTTATTTCCTTAACGCGTGAGTTTATAGACTTCAATCTAGAATTTTCATGATCTACTTTCTAACATATATTTTTAGGGGCATTTTTTTTAATTCCCTTAATAAGGGTTCATACTAAGCCAGTGAATTTATCAGAACATATCCCCCTGGAGTTTCGTAACCAAGAGTGCAGCAAGGCCCATTGTCGTGCACCAGTTCCCGTTTGAGTATAGATCAAAGCGGTGTTTTCGGGTTTTACCCCTAGGATACATCTGTGCCAGAGCCGCGTATACCAACTCATATCCAGATAGGGATTTATTTTCCTGATAAACCACTTAATCAGTACATACTAAAACATAGGGATATTTTTATTATATTTAGTCTTGTCTCTAGGGAATTACTAGGGTTTTATAATCCTAATCCCAAAAATAACTAAACCTCCCTTTGATACCAACTATAACAACCCTACATTTATTACAAATGTAAACATGATTTATTACATAAACTATTCAGTTGATACAACATGGATGATCAAGAGGTATAGTGTCTTTCAGGATTAAAATCATTACATAATAACTTAAAACATGAAATACTACATCTTTATTGAAAACTTCCTTTACATGACCACTACATTCCCTCATACTTGGCATTTCATGGGATAACCTGAGGACATGAACAAGAAAAGGGGTGAGCTATAAAGCCCAATAATGGAATAAACATGGAAAACATGAGGAGTACAATACATGTCAGACAATAGGCATATCAACAGAGCACAAGAGAAACATGAACATAAAGGCATGATAAAGCATTACAATCATAACATGGAAATGTGGCAACAACACTTAACATGGAATTAGCATGAGCCAAGGCTCATTGCACATGGAGCATGAGTAAATCCTCATTACACATGAAGAACGATTAAACCCTCATTACACTTGAATTATCATGAGTCAATACTCATTGAACATGACATATCATGATACTATACTTTACACAATGCATTGGAGCGCTATAAGGGCACACCCTTCTTAAACATTTCATTTCATGCATAAGTGTTCCACATGGATCATAAAACATGAATTCATACAACATAATAATTTCTTCCACGATAAAGGAATGTAGAATTCAAACATGAAACTTTATAATCAATTATTAAATGTGCATAAATGTGAATACCTTTGATGGAGAAATGGGCATGGTATTCACTGCATAAATGTGAATACCCTTGAGAGAGGCTTGAGAGAGGCTTCTTGGGAGCTTGAGGCACCTCGGGAGGATTCTAGAGAGTGTAGGGAAGAGGTTGGATGAACTCCAAAGGCTTTTAGTGAGGAGAAAGTGGGATCTTGGGTGGGTTTATATAGGAAAGGTGAGTGAATTATTTATTATTTTGGTTTGGGACCCTTACATTAAACTAATCCAAACCACAAATTAGATCATGGTCGTTTCCCATGGTTTTTTGGAAAAGGGAAGAGGAAAACAATATTTTATAGGGCCAAAGTCTGAACTTTTTAAAATAATGGGGTTTCTTAAGTGGATGTGAGTCACACTCCCATGTAAAATAATTTAGAAAGACTATAAGAACCCGGATTTTACTGTGAAAGACTTTGGAATATTCTTGATGATATTCCAGAGCAGCGCCTTTAGACGGCGTGCGATTCCGAGCCCCAGAGTGGCCGGAACTAAAGATCCAGTGCGTCCACACTAGAAACGCCAAATAAATGCGATAATTCCTAAACGGTGTTTTGGATCAGAGATTTGAGTGAACGGATTGGTCCTAAATGGGGTTTTTACCCTAGGAACGACATACAACTTATCGGTGCGGGATGTTTGGACCCCTCGCTCGCTTTCGGAACATTAAATGGATAAATTAATTAATTAATTTATTTATTTAATGGTGAAATTATATTATCTCTTTAATAGTGGCTCAGATTGAAAAACCAAGGGCACCGTTGAGTTCGGAGCGTGCCCTTTACCCTAGGAGGGGTATAATTTTCACGGGCGCGGGAAGTTTGTGAAAAATGGCCCCAGGGGCATTTTCGTAATTTGGCGGTCTGGGGCGCTAAGTTTAATAACATTTGAACAGGGCCTCAGATTAAAATTCTGAGACCACCGTTGTGCTCGGGAGGTGGTGTTTACCCTAGGGGAGGTTTAACCTCGACCCCGTCGAGTGTTTCTGGTGCGGGATAAATTGGTGGTTAAATTAATTAAAAATTTAATTAATTTCTTTTATTTAATCCCTAACCCCGCCCCTATCCTTCTCCATTTCCCTTCCCCCTGGAGGACGAGCTCAACCAAGGATGAGCCATTCTCCTCTCCTCCCCTATCCAAGATGAAGCTCTGTTGGATCATCGAGAAGCTTCGGGTTGCGCCCTGCAAGGTAGGGTCTTGTTGCGTTTTTTTCCCGCACCTTCTTTGGGACCGAATCTTTGTATCAAATCTCTGTCGAATTATCAAACAAATACCATGGATGCGAAGTATATTTTATTTGCTTTCCGACGCTTGTTTCGGATTTCGAATCGGAGTAGTTCGTAATAGTTCGCCGAATTTTGCGGGAATTTGGGGGGTCCGGCGAGTGCGGGTGGCGGAGCGCAGCTGCCGGGTGTGTTCAGGTGGCGGCGGTCGGTGTGGGTTCTCGGCGTGAGGCGGCTCGGTTGGGAGACCGGCCAGAGGAGTCAGCCGAGTGTGCGAGGGCGACGACACGGCCAGCTTCAGGGCGATGGCAAGCGGGGTCCCGGGCGGCTCCGGCGTAGGGCAAGGGGCAGAGGGGGCCTGCGAGGCACGCGGCCCCGTGCGGGGCGACCGCAACACGCGTAACACGGGTCACCGCAGGAGAAAGGATACCAGCCCTGACGGCTGGTCGGGGTGGAAGGCAGCGGCCAGCTGGCCGCGGCGGAGCGAACCGGACCCGCGGCCGGGCCGGACCGGGCCGGTCCGGCCCAAGGGGGGTTTCCCCCTTTTAAATCTCCGACGCCCGTAGCTTTCTCTACGGACGTCCGTTTTGCGCGCCGTCTGTGGCAGCACGGACCTGACGCAGAGGTGGACCTTTTGAGGTGGTTCTGGGAGTATTATCTTCCAAGACGTGGGGCTCGTGGGCACGACACGTGCGTAAAGAAGCTAAGCGGGCTTCCCGAGAATTCTTGTTTGGACGGCGCGGACGCATCCGACATCCGATTTAAGCGCTGTCAGTGGCGTTGGGACCCTAGCACCGAGGCGGAGCATTCCAAGGTGGATTCAGGCGTTGAGGCCGAAGTTGAGGAGTGGGCCCCACGGCCCATCTTCTGAGCTGCGAGCAGCGTTAAGTGACTTCCTCATCGGGCATCCGTTCAGGGCATGTGAACAGTCGTTTTTGGGTGTTTTCCGAGGGGATTGCAATGGAGCAATCTGCCTGCCCTAATTCGGCATGATATTATGGGGCCCACGAAGGCCATTTTGGCGTCGATGGTGATTTTCCATCTTTATCACCAGGCAATCATTTTGGACAAGTGAATAGTCCATCTTGTGTGCTTTTTCAAGAGGATCGCAAAGGTGTGATCCCTTGGTAGCGCTTCGGGACCAGGGTGTGGGTCCCACGTGGTACCGCTCGTGCGCGGTAAGCCAGAATGTATCTTTTTTCCGGATTCCCGTTCCATGCAAGTAAGCAGTCAATTTGACGTGCTTTTTCGAGAGCATTGCGAGGGCGCTGTTCGCCCGACCATTTTCGGGGACGTAGTGTGGGTCCCACCCGACCTGGCTACAATGAATAGTTCCTTTTTCACCGGGTGTCCAATTTTGGTGATTAAGTAGTCAATACCATGTGTTTTTCTGAGGGGATCGTAGTGGTGCGCCCCATTTGTTATGTTTTGGGATCTTTGGGTGGGCCCCACATGGGTTGGTTACGGTGAATTGTACATTTTTCAATGGTTGAGCGTTTCAGGCACATAAGTAGTCTATCTTGCGTGTTTTTCCGTGAGGATTACAATTGTACGATCCGTTTGGTTGTGCGGAGCCTCATACACGATCTTATTAGATGTGGAAATGTGAAGGTGCCCCGGCGGCGGTTCCTCTACCGTGTTCGTAGCAGACCCTTGGCATGTGATCGCGTGCACTCCTGGTAGAGTGATGTTGGTGGCTAAAGAGATGTGGGTGGCTGTACCCCAGTCGTTGAGGCGGAAAGTTGGATATGTTACGTCACAACTTCACTTTGACGTTGGGTTCCGTTTGCACGATGGCCCTTGGGCTGAGAATGTGGTATACTCTGGGAGTATACGGGAATGCTTGGAGGTACTTGTGGTTGTTCGTACCGGAGAAAGTTTGTGCTCTTGGTTGGGGATGAGATGGGGCCACATGTTGTTGGGCCCCAGGGGCGTGTCGAGCTGTGTTTTACGTAATTTGACCTCTCGCGACGTACAGGGTCCCTCTGTGCTTGTTTGTTTGACTAGAAGGGTAGAGATTTTCCCCTGGCTTTGTTCTCGTTTGTTTGACTAGCAGGGTTCAGTGGTCTCCCCCTGGTTTCATTCTAGATGGATTGGCCGATAGCGGTGCTAGTGACACCTAGTGATGGGACAGGCGTTGAACCTCTTTTGGGTGAGTTTTTATAGAGTTGGGTGGTTGCCCGATACCCATTCTATGTTCGATTGGCCAGTGTTGTACCCTCCAGTGGATATGGCCAGAGCAGTTCTGAGTTTTACCCTCCAGCGGGGCTGGGCAGTGGGTTACTCATCGGTTTCTAGGGTCTACCCTCCTGCAGAGACTATACAGTGGCTCACCCAACACTCTTAGGGTCTACCCTCCAGTGGGGCTGGGCAGTGGGTTACTCATCGGCTTCTAGGGTCTACCGTCAAGCAGAGACTGGGCAGTGGGTCACCCGACACTCTTAGAGTCTACCCTCCAGCGGGGCTGGGCAGTGGGTTACTCATCGGCTTCTAGGGTCTACCCTCCAGTAGAGATTGGGCAGTGGGTCACCCGACACTCTTAGGGTCTACCCTCTAGCAGAGACTGGGCAGTGGGTCGCCCGACGACCTCTTAGGGTCTACCCTTCAGCAGGGCTGGGTAGTGGGTCACTTGTCGTCTATTTCTAGGTCTAATATCCAGCAAGGCTGGGCAGTGGGTTGCCTGTCGTCTTCTTCCAGGTCTACCCTCCAGCGGGGCTGGGCAGTGGGTCGCATAATGATGTATTAGGGTCTACCCACCAGCGGGGCTGGGCAGTGGGTCACTGATTGATGTATTATGGTTTACCCTCTGGCAGGGCTGGGTAGAGGGTCGTTGATTGATGTATTAGGATTTACCCTCCACCTGGGCTGGGCAGTGGGTCACCCGATATCGGGTTATGAATTACCCTCCAGCAGGGCTGGGTAGTGGGACACCTGTTGGCATTCCACGGTTAGTTCTTTCTACTAGATTAGTCTGTGGCGTTCCTCCGTGATTACTGGAGCTGGACCCCTGGTTACGGGTCAGTGTTGTGATAACTTTGACTTTGAGAAGACCTCTCGACTGTGGGGTAGTGATGAGGTGTGGTTTCACTTTCCCTATTACTCCCAAGTACGAGGGGCACATTCCCCACTGAGATGCGTTCTTCTGAAGTGATCTAAAACTATGTGGGTGAGTCAGTGCCACCCAAAGTGGATAGTGTCGAAGTGCGGTGATTGAGCCCCTTGGCTTGCAGTTCGAGGCAGATGTGCAGGATGTTGGGCATCGATGGAGTTTACTTTTGGGACTTTTGACTTCTCATTTTCATGGGCTGAGCTACGGGACAGAGATACCCTTACGACGTTGATCGGGCTTCTTGATGAGCATAAGGATATGTATATACCTTGTTCCAGAACCCACTTCTTGGGTTTGGTTACTCTCCATCCAAGAGAGGCGAAGACGCGTGGGGTATGCCACGTGCTTTCCGTGTCTAGATTCTCATGGTTGGACGAGTCTACTCTCCTACTATAGGTAGCGAAGATTCGACAGGAAGTTCATCTTCTCACCATTTCCAGCTCCTTCTGTCTGGACGAGTCTACCTTCTTTCCTGTTGTTGGGTTGAGCTGGTCTCTTTACTGCACTCTCAGTTGTACTCCTCTACTTTTCCTTGTTCTCTCTACTGCTCACCCTTCGGTACCTCCTTTGTTGCTCCCTCGAGCCTTTAGGGTATCCTACTGAGTATTTATTTATACTCACCCCTACTTGGGCTTTGCCCACACTTGGTGTCCCCTTGCAGACGACAGACAGGTTGGTCATGACTTCAGTGGACCATAGGAGTTCGGGAGTTTGGACCATGTGCGGTGGTCATAGCCGGGTTCCAGGTGGGAGACCCTTCCAGTTGTTTACCTTTTTTTCACCTGTTTCCGAGTTGTGGCACTTTTTTTGGTTGGGCGCGCGTTTTTCCCCTTTTCTTTTCAGTTTACTTTCAGCTTGTACTTTGTACTATTTAGAGGTCGATGCACATTTGTGGTGTTTATATAGCAGTTTCTCTTTTACTCTGCTTGTATTTACTTTTACTCTGTACTTTTTCATTGAGTGTGCTGTGTGCGTGTGTACAGGTGCTTAGGCAAAGGCCTCCCCGAGTTGTTGTGCCTTCGGCGCTGGTTGCCAGCCCCTGGCCTATGGAGGCGGGCTTGGGGTAGTTGCGGATCGAGCCCAGGTAGGGTCGGGTCATGAAAAAGTGGTATCAGAGGTGGTTCGTTCCTTGGGGAGTTATACGGACATCAATAAAAAAGAAATTGGTTGGGATTTAGGGAAATAGTGTTAACGTGTCTCGAGAGAGGCTCTTAGTCCAGGGAGTCTAGTGATGGTGCAGAGGCCGACGTATCCTTTCACTATGACCCTGATAACCCGCTTGTCGACTCGGCATGCTGAGAAACTTGTTGGAGGGAAATTTTTTTGTGCATCACATAGGACTGAGTCTTGACTATCCTTCTTGAGTCATCTCCCCATCGTTTTTGTTGTTGTTATATATATTATGCTCATCTGACCACGGAACTCCTTGATAATATTCAGGATGTCTCCGTGAAGACAGCCAGCCAAGATTCCAGCTTTAGTGCGTGACGACGACCCTGTGAGCTATGAGGCCACACTCTAGGACCCATCATGTGAGCCCTTTCTCCGAGTGGTCCGGTAGCATCACCCACACCTGTTGAGCAGCAGATAGTTTCAGCAGAGCAGGCTGAGCTTGAGCGCAGGTTGAGCGCGCTCTGTGAGTTCCTACGGCAGAGACCGCTGAGGTTCAGTGGTGAGCCAGACCCTCAGGCATCATAGGCTTGGCTCGAGATAGTGGTTTTCCTTTTTAGGCTTGTGCAGACGCCGACAGACTAGATAGTGGCTTTGGCAGCCACCCTTTTTCATGGAGCAGCTTGGCGTTGGTGGAGTCTGGTGACTCAGCTTCTTGATGAGTCGTCGCTTTCATGGGGTGACTTTTATTTGTTGTTCCATGTGGAGTTTTTCCCCTCCTTCCTGCACTCCATTTGGATTCAGGATCCCCTTCAGTTTCAGCTGGGAGGGATGACGGTGGCCGAGTACGCGGCTAGTTTTGCAGACCGTGCATGATTTTACCCGGACTTGGTCCGTGACAACAACATCTGAGCGCGGAAGTTGGAGCAGGGTATCCCCCAAGAGATTTGTGCTGTCATAGTACCCTTGGGAATTTCCATGTATTTCGGGGTGCTAGAGCAGGCACTGGTGGTAGAGAACTTCCTGTCACATTCTAGAGTTGGTGGTGGCATCAGGCACGTTGGAGCCAAGACGTCTACCGCAGCTCGTGGGCATCGGCAAGCAGGACCTCGACGCAGGTGGCATTTTGACAACCGGACTTAGGGGCATGGTCGTACACCACAGTGGCACCAGAGGGAATCATTGTAGCCCGGAGAGAGTCGGTGATATGCTTGTGATGGGCGAGGTCACCTGGCATGGGACTTCCCGACCAGGCATGCGGAGAGCTTCAGGCAGGCAGCAGGTGCACCACCACGATGGTGGCAGCGCCATGATCAGAATATTACATAGATAGGTGGTGATAGTCAAGGAGCAGGAGGATCTGGTAGTGGGGGACGACTTTACGATGTCTTCCCATCACCACCAAGTAGTCCATATCAGGCTCCAGGAGCTGACAGTTGGGACTGCCAATAGCCGCGAGCTTTGGATGTCTCCGATAATTCAAAGCATGAGGTGGTAAGAGGTATGCTCTCTGGATCTTCTACTTTTTTCAGTAGAGTTGGTAGACTCTATGTGTGGAATGATTTTCTCCCCGCTCCATGCTTGAGTTGATACCAAGGTGGCTCGGGGCATCGGTGTAACCCTGTGTTGGTATGATAAAAGGCGTAGATCCTTTTTCATTAGTCGATGGTGAAGAATCCATCACTCTCCGAGCGTGTAAGAGAATCTTGGTTGAGAGACATCGACTATGAAATCTTGCATGACCAGATATCCTTGGGTGTTTCACCATATGGATATTCTGAAGGAGGGAATCACCAGGCCTTGTCCCAGGTGTAGGCGGTGTTTCCAGTCACAGCATGCGACGTAGAGGTTTGGTCAGGGACGTGAGCTACCCCCGAGGTCCTTCAAACCGTTTGAGACCATGCAGAGGGATGGTGAGGTTCTCTACCGCCTTTCCCATTACCAAAAGTCTGGAGTGGGTTCACGACGTCAGCAAGGGCCGAACTCGCATGAACGGATCAATCCCTTGGTCTGTGCGCAGTGACGCAAAGCTGTGTGTGGGTTCTTCTGGGTATGGGAATGCCAGGTGTGGGCTTAGTATATTGTGTTACTTCCTAGTTTTGATTTTCAGGGACGAAAAGCTTGAAGTAGGGAATGATTTAAGAACCCGGTTTTTGCTGTGAAAGACTTTGGAATATTCTTGATGATATTCCAGAGCAGCACCTTCAGACGGCGTGCGATTCCGAGCCCCGGAGTGTCTGAAATTAAATTTTTAGTGCGTCCACACTGGAAAAGCCAAATAAATGCGATAACTCCTAAACATTGATCCAGATCAGAGATCTGATTGTATGGATGGGTCCGGAATGGGGTGGTTACCCTAGGAACAACATAAAACTTGTCGGCGTGGGATGTTTGGACCCCTCACTCGCTTTTGGAATGTTAAACGGATTAATTAATTAATTAATTAATTCGTTTAATGGTGAAACGCTATTATCTCTTAAACGGTGGCTCAGATTGGAAAAACCGAGGGCACCGTTGAGTTCTAAGCATGCTGTTTACCCTAGGAGGGGTAAATGTTTCGCGGGCGTGGGCCGTTTGTGAAAAATGGCCCCAGGGGCGTTTTCTTAATTTGGCGGCCTCAGGCGCTAAGTTTAATAACTTTTGAATGGGGCCTCAGATTAAAATTATGAGACCACCATTGTGCTCGGGAGGTGGTATTTACCCTAGGTGAGGTTTAACCTCGACGTCATTGATTGTTTCAGGAACATGATAAATTGGGAGTTAAATTAATTAAAAATATAATTATTTTATTTTATTTAATCCCTAACCCCACCCCTCTCTTTCCCCAATTCCCTTCCCCCTAGAGGACGAGATCAACCAAGGAGGATCCCTTCTCCTCTCCTCCCCTCTCCAAGATGAAGCTCCGGCGGATCACCGAGAAGCTTCGGGCTGCGCCCTGCAAGGTAGGGTCTTGTTGCGTTTTTTTTCACACACCTGCTTTGGGCCCGAATTTTTGTATCAAATATTTGTCGAATTATCGAAAAAATACCATGAATCTGAAGAAGATTTTATTCTCTTTCCAACGCTTTTTTAGTACTTGAAATCGGAGTTCGGATGCATTCACAATTGTTCCCCGAAGTTCGCGAGAATTTGGGCGGTCCGGCGAGTGTGGGCGGCGGAGCGCGGCGGTCGGGTGTGTTCAGGCGGCGGCGGTCGGCATGGGTTCTCGGCGTGAGGTGGCTCGGTCAGGCGAGCAGCCAGCGGAGGCAGCCGGGCATGCGAGGGCGACGACACGACCTGCTTCAGGGTGACGACAGAAGGGTTCCTGGGTGGCTCTGGCGTAGGGCGAGGGGCAGAGGGGGGCCGCGAGGCGCACGACCCTGTGTGGCGCGACCGCGACCCGTGTAACGCGGGTCGCTACGGGAGAAATTAGACCGACCATGACGACCGGTCGGTGGCGGAAGGCCGCGGCAGAGCGAACCAGACCCGCGGCTGGGCCGCGGGCCGGCTGTGGGCGGACCGGCCGGACCGGGCCAGTCCGGCCAAAGGGGTGGGGGGGGTTTCCCCCTTTTAAATCTCTGACGCCCATAGCTTTCTCTACGGACTTCCGTTTTGCACGCCGTCTATGGCAGTGCGGACCTGACGCAGAGGTGGACATTTTGAGGTGGTTCCGGGAGTTTTAGCTTCCGAGACGAGGGGCTCGGGGGCACGACATGTGCGTAAAGCAGCTAAGCGGGCTTCCCGGGAATTCTTGTTTGGACGGCGCGGATGCATCTGATGTCCAATTTAAGCGTCGTCAGTGGTGTTGGGACCCAGGCACCGAGGTGGATCTTTCCAAGGTGGTTTCAGGGGTTGAGGTTGAAGTTGAGATGTGGGCCCCATGGCCCGTCTTCTGATCTACGAGCAGCGTTATGGGACTTCCTCATCGGGCGTCCGTTCGGGGCGTGTGAACAGTCATTTTTGGGTGTTTTTCCGAGGGGATTGCAATGGTGCAATCCTCCCACCCTAATTCGGCACGATAGTGCGGGGCCCACGAGGGTCATTTGGGCGTTGACGGTGATTTTCCATTTTTATCACCGGGAGACCGTTTTGGACAAGTGAATAGTCCATCTTGTGTGCTTTTTCGAGAGGATCGCAACGGTGTGATCCGTTGGCAGCGCTTCAGGACCGGGGTGCAGGTCCCGCGTGGTACCGCTTGTGTACAGTAATCCGGAGTGCATCTATTTCTCCAGATACCCGTTCCACGCAAGTAAGCAGTCAATTTGACGTGCTTTTCCGAGAGCATTGCGATGGCGCAGTTCACCCGACCTTTTTCGGGGACGTGGTGTGGGTCCCACCCGACCTTACTACGGTGAATATTAAATTATTCACCGGGAGTCCATTTTGGGAGATTAAGTAGTCAATCTCGTGTGTTTTTTTTTAGGGGATCGCAGTGGTGTGCCCCGTTTGTTTAGTTTCGGGATCTTTGGGTGGGCCCCACACTGGTTGGTGGTGGTGAATAATACCTTTTTCACCGGTTGACCGTTTCAGGTGAGTAAGTAGTCTATCTTGCGTGTTTTATCATGATGATTACAACAGTATGATCTGTTTGGTTGTGCAGAGCCTCATACGCGATCTTATTAAATGTGGAAATGTGATGGTGCCCCGGTGGCGGTTCCTCTACCGTGTTCGTAGCGGACCCTTGGCATGTGATTGTGTGCACTCTTGGGCGAGTGATGTTGGTGGATAAAGAGATGTGGTTGGATGTTCCCCATTCGTTGAGGCGGAAAGTTGGAGATGTTACGTTACTCCTTTGTGTTGACGTTGTGTGTCGTGTGCATGATGGCCCTTGGGCTGAGAATGTGGTATACTCTGGGAGTATATGGGAATGCTTGGAGGTACATGTGGTTGTTTGTACCTGAGAATGTTTGTGCGCTTGGTTGGGGTTGAGATGGGGCCACATGTTGTGTGGGCCCCAGGGGCGTGTCGAGCTCTGTTTTACGTAATTTGACCTCTCGTGACGTAGAGGGCCCCTCTGTACTTGTTTGTTTGACTTGCAGGGTGGACTTTTTCCCCTGGCTCTGTGCTCGTTTGTTTGACCAGCAGGGTTGAGTGGTCTCCCCTGGTTTCGTTCTCTATGGATCGGCCAGTAGCAGTGATAGTGACACCTAGTGATGGGGCAGTCGATGAACATCTTTTGGGTGAGTTGTTCTGGAGTTGGGTGGTTGCGCGATACCCACTCTATATTCGGTTGGCCAGTGTTGTACCCTCCAGTGGATATGGCCTGAGAAGTTCTGAGTTTTACCCTCCAACGGGGCTGGGAAGTGGGTTACTCATCAGCTTCTAGGGTCTACCCTCCAGCAGAGACTGGGCAGTGGGTCACCCAACACTCTTAGGGTCTACCCTCCAGCGGGGCTGGGTAGTGGGTTACTCATCGGCTTCTAGGGTCTACCCTCCAGCAGAGACTCGGCAGTGGGTCACCCGACACTATTAGGGCCAACCCTACAGCGGAGCTAGGCAGTGGGTTACTCATCGGCTTCTAGGGTCTACCCTCCAGCAGAGACTGGGCAGTGGGTCACCCGACACTCTTAGGGTCTACCCTCCGGTAGAGACTGGGCAGTGGGTCACCCGACACTCTTAGGGTCTACCCTCCAGTAGAGACTTGGAAGTGGGTCGCCTGACAACCTCTTGGGTTCTACCCTCCAGTGTGGCAGGGCAGTGGGTCCCATGTCGTCTAGTTCCAGGTCTACCCTCCAACAAGGCTGGGCAGTGGGTCGTCTTTCATCTTATTCTAGGTCTACCCTCTAGCGGGGATGGGCAGTGGGTTGCCTGAGGATGTTTTAAGTTCTACCCTCCAGCGAGGCTGGGCAGTGGGTTGTTGATTGATGTATTAGGGTTTACCCTCCGGCAGGGTTGGGCAGTGGGTCACCAATTGATGTCTTAGGGTTTACCCTCCACCTGGGCTGGGCAGTGGGTCACCAGATATCTGGTTATGAATTACCCTCTAACAGGGCTGGGTAGTGGGACACCTATTGGCATTACAGGCTCAGTCCTTTCTACTAGATTAGTTTGTGGGTTTCCTCCGTGATTACTGGAGAGAGACCCCTGGTTACAGGTCAGTGTTGTGATGATTTTGACTTTGAGAAGACCTCTCGACTGCGGGGCAGTGACGAGGTGTGGTTTGACTTTCCCTAGAACTCCCAAGTACGAGGGGCACTTTCCCCACTGAGATGCATTCTTGTGACGTGATCTAAAACTGTGTGGGTGAGTCAGTGCTGCCCAAAGCGGATAGTGTTGAAGTGCGGTGATTGAGCCCCTTGGCTTGCGGTTCGGGGCAGACGTGCGGGATGCTGGGCATCGATGGAGTTCACTTCTTGGAATATTGACTAATCGTTTTCATGGGCTGAGCTACGGGACAGAGATCCCCTTATGACGTTGATCGGGCTTCTTGTTGAGCATAAGGATATGTATATACCTTGTTCCAGAACCCACTTCTTGGGTTTGGTTACTATCCTTCCAAGAGAGGCGAATACACGCCGGGTATGCCATGTGCTTTCTGTGTCCAGCTTCTCGTGGTTGGACGAGTCTACTCTCATGCTATAGGTAGCGAAGACTTGATGGGAAGTTCATCTTCTCACCATTTCCATCTCCTTATGTCTGGACAAGTCTACCTTTTTTCTTCTTGTTTGGTTGAGCTGGACTCTTTACTGCACTCTCAGTTGTGCTCTTATACTTTTCCATGTTCGCTCTACTGCTCACCCTTCGGTACCTCCTTTGTTGCTCCCTCGAGCCTTCGGGGTATCCTACTGATTATTTTTTTATACTCACACCTGCTTTATCTTTGCCCGCACTTGGTGTGACCTTGCAGACGACGGACAGGTTGGTTGTGACTTCAGTGGGTCATAAAAGTTCGGGAGCTTGGACCGCATGCGGTGGTCGTAGTCGGGTTCCAGGTGGGAGACCCTTCCAGCTATTTACCTTTTGCTAACATATTGCCAGGTTGTGGCACTTTTTTTTGATTGGTCATGTGTTTTTTCCCTTTTTCTATTCAGTTTAATTTCAGCTTGTACTTTGTACTGTTTAGAGGTCGATGCACATTTGTGGTTTTTATATAGCAGTTTATCTTTTACTCTTCTTGTCTATACTTTTACTCTGCACTTTTGCATTGAGTGTGATGTGTGTGTGTGTACAGGTGCTTAGGAAAAGGCCTCCCTGAGTTGTTGGGCCTTCGGCGCTGGTCACCATCACCTGTTCTATGGAGGCGGGCTTGGGGTAGTTGCGGTTCGAGCCCAGGTAGGGTCGGGTCGTGACAAAGACAAGATGTTTAATAAGTCTTCTAGGGCCCATTAATACAATGAAAAGTAAGTCAAAAAGACCCAAAATCTCATTATTTTAGTGGTAAAACATATATTGGACAAAAATAAAGCTTTTAGTATTTTATTACATCACTTTTGGTTCATTATGATGTCATAAAACACATTATATATTTAAATGGTATTTAATTTTTACCAAAAAATTTGACTGTCTCAGAAAATTATGAAAAATTCACCATTGGATAATTTTGACCTCCTGATTCCATAAATATTTTTTATTTTTTCTAAATAATTTTCTAAATATGTTAATTTTCACTTTTAAAATAAAAACCAACCTTTATAAAAAATTCTGGTGTTTTGACAGAAATGGATTTCAAACCATAATAAAAATTATAATTGCACTCATAAAATCATATGATCTTTTATATATAATAAAATAAATTTAATAATAATAATAATATTTTATTATAATAATATTTATTTCAAAAATACCTTATCTTAATAAAATATATTTCTTAATTAAATAATAACTAAAAACTCAATTTGTACTTTAAAAACTATTTACAATGTTTCAACAATGACAAGAAGGTATATTCATTATTATAAACAAAAAAATAATATACATGAACATATTACAAGCAATTTGTTACAAAATCCCTTAAAACAGTAGCATAATACCTAAGGGTAAGGTGTGCGATGGTGAGAGACTCTTGGGGTGGCTTAGATAACATCACTCTAGTGATAATCTCTATCAACTTCCACTTTTACCGTAGACGGTCTCGTTCGATCTTGACATGATGAAGCTCTGCTTAGGCTTGGTCAAGAGCAAAGCCCAAGGATGTCACCGCTTTTCCAAGCTCTGACAAATAGGTTTTGTATGGTGAAATTCTACTGGATGATTTCATCGCTTCTTTTGTCTGAGTAAATTGTATTTGTTAAAGCAATATATTTATACTAATCATGTGATCACTATTCAATGGCTATAAAAGTAACGGTCACAAATCTTAACATAAAACCAAAGAAGTTGAAATTTTATATAAACTTTTTACATAAAGAGACATTTAACTAGATCATGAGGGATTTCCATTCATGAAACTTTGGGTTATTACTGAAAGCAATGTAAAAAGTTTTAGTATAAATGTTCTTTTTTCAAATAACTACATTTTGTTCCATTAAAATTATTTTTAATTTATTTTGTTGAAATTATTTTTAGTTTCAATTTTTTTATATGTTTAGTAAATGTTTTAAATTTCATTTATATTTTATTTATAATTCATTATTTTTAGATTTTCAAATTTACAAACATGTATCTTTATTATGTTTCATGTGTGTGACTTTGAAAGAAAATAAATTATAAAGTATAAATATTA
Organism: Viscum album; assembly: GCA_963277665.1. Classification (NCBI taxonomy): domain Eukaryota; kingdom Viridiplantae; phylum Streptophyta; class Magnoliopsida; order Santalales; family Viscaceae; genus Viscum; species Viscum album. The sequence goes on along the minus strand of OY728161.1, from coordinate 570,437,839 downwards.
TTGAAATGATATTTTTCACATGATCTAAAAAAATTATAAATTATTTTGAAATAAATAGAAATATAAAAATATTGAAGAAAAAAATAATTTACATGAAACATTATTTATTATTAAAAAACATTACATTTACACTCTAAAAAACTTATGCGCATATTTATTATTAAGTATAATATTTTTAATTTCATCATTGAAATTTATTTTAATTTATTTTAATATTATTGAATGTTATTAATTACAATGTTATTAAATTAAAATATATAATTTATTATTTGCAGTAATTACATTAATAAATATGAATAATAATATAAATAATCCAAATAAAGTTGTTAATATTAAAATTAAAAGTAAATATTAATTAAATTACTATTATTGATAATTTATTAGTAACAATAATGTTATTATTAACACTTGATTATGTTTATTAATATATATTAAATTTATTTATAAATAATTAAATACATATATATAATTATAATTATTTTATAATTAAAATATTTTCACAAATAAATTTACAATATAAAATATATTTTTATATACAAATATATTTTTATTTATAAGATTATAAATATATTTTTATAGTTTAAAATATATAATTATCGATATAATTATAAAAATATATTTTTCAATAAAAATTTATTTATATTAATATACAAAAAAATATATATTTATAATTATATAAATGTCAAAATTTATATAATTAGATAATCAATACAAATCAGAATTGTAGACCTCTTTTATTGATAGAAAATAAATGTGTTCCAAGAGTCTAAAGAAGATTGTTTTATAAACATCTCTTAATGAGATAACAATAAGATATTCAAGTAAATCATCTCACCATGTAATGGCAATACATGGAATTCCCTTATTTTCTTTGAAATATGGAAGATAATTTCCTGCAAAAAACAAGTTTTGAACAATCTACAATATCTTGTTATAATATTTTACAAATTTTGTTTAATAATACTTATTCACCAATGGACGACTCATGCCAAAGCTATAGAGGATATGATATTACAATTTATATTTAGCATTTATCACAGAGTCATGGAATTACATTAAGAGCTATAAATTAATTCCACATAACAATCGTCAACCATCCCATGCACCAAAGGTATATTCAAACATACAACATTTTCATTTTACAAAATAGTGCCAATTTACATCTAACTAGTCAAGGGAATATTGATTGAAAAAGAATGATATTCAGTAACCCATTCCCTCCATAACAAATATCCACCACATCAAGCCTAACAGAAGAGTATAGGATAATAGAGTTGATAGAAACACCACCCCCAGACCAAACAATGTCTTAATGAGAGAATAAATATTGACCACCCCTTAAAAAAAGGTACCAAGGAGGAAAATATATAATTATATGAAAAGGTTCATATAATCTGTTTCCCCATACTGTATCTCTATATCAACCCCAAGAATGAGGAATATGGTATAATTTCCATCAATGAAGGTCGAAAGGTGTGGGTGGGTATCTAAAGGATTAAATGGTACAAAAAATCATGGTTCAATGATTTTATTATTATTTTTCATACAAGTAAATGAGGTGGTTTCCCTTCACTCATTCCAAAGAGGTAAAAATCAAAAGACAAAAATAATCCTTCTCATAAGATTTAAGGAGTTAACAATCAAATGTTTTTATGATCAATAAATAATTTCAATGGTCTCACCACACATTTAGAAATATATCATGATTTAAAATTGGGGTAAAAACATCATAGTATAATGATCTCCCTTATAGTCATAAAGGGAATGTTTTCCTAAAAAATAAACATGAAACATTCGGATAGAATAACTGAATTCTTAGAAACTCTGTTGAACATGGTGCACCACTATATTTTTTTATTACATACAATTATCACATCCAATAAACCACATGGCTTCACCGAGAATGATTAAAGACAATGGTTATCCCTACCTCCTCTAAAAAACTTTTTTATGTTATTTAAAATAGAGCACTATGAATTTTGCAGAAACTGATGTTGTAAGTCATTTAATTTCACCCACTAACGATTATCATCATTCTCCTATACTCTATCTCAATTTACTAACACATCTTGGTGAATATCCTGGTATCATCCTGGTGTGGACATTTTCCATGAGGCATTCTAATAGAATAACAAACATTAAGGACTCTTAATCTAGGTCACTTGTTGTTATGTTTGATTAATTACTTCATTTTTAATGGTTTCCTATTTTTAACCCATTAAAAAATAGGTTCATAAAGTCACGATGGATGAACATTTCCAACATATTTACCCCACAAGCATTTTCACATCAACTATAATATTTAGTAATCTTGATGGTATTTTTTTCAAATCTAAGGGTCGCCTAAAATCTTGTGCCTTAGCCAGTCTTCCTTATTTAGAGAACATACAAAGCCCTGATGACACTATATCAAAATAAATTCTCACTAGTTCCTAACTAGAAATTCTATTTTATCCCTCTATTATATCCTTTTATAGAACTCTTTCATTACATTTTCCCTCTAAGGTAACACATCTTATGAAGGAAGTGGAGAATATGATAGAATGATGCGCAAAGCCTACCTACAATATTTCATGGGTTGTTGAAAATAACCAACAGTATATAATCACACATATAGGAGGAATTAACATCATAAATAATTATAAATAAGAGATAATTTTAGAACACACCAAACAAATAATTATCATTATATTGAATCAATCCTAATACTTAATATGTAATGACATATAACCAAAACAACTGGAAACTCAATGGAAGAACCTTGAAAACAACTACAAATCTAAAAAAATCCTTGAATAACTCATTGAACATGTATAGTCTAGCTAGGTAGCCAACCATCCCCATTATCCATAAGAAAATATTTTTTATATATAGGGTGAGAAATACATGTATACTCTGTATGATACTCCCTATAACCTATCATTTCTTATATGTAAGAATCCTACCAACGCCCACTAAATCGAAAAGTTCAACTAACACATTATTGAAACTGGTAAATATTATTTTCCCAACCTAATCATTTCTAACTCACCAAATAACACATCAATAAATAACATAGGATCATATGTATATATAAACTGATGTTACCCCAATTCAACTTCCCTAATATTTTGCTGATATGTGCCAACATCTCACATCTAAATACTTTTCTATCCAAAATTAAACTAGACTAAATAAACTTGGGTATAATTAATATATCATTCATCTTATTCATCACATCATACCATGATCCCATCATCTCATCCACATCTCCATATATTATCCATGATGTTTTTGGTTGCCATTATAGCCCTTATGTTGAGTATTTTAACTCATTCCATTATAGATGATATAGTACATACCTATAATAATTCATATCATACTATATCTAGGGATACACATGTATGAAAATAACCCATGAAATTACATCCCTCAATACACATATATAGGAAATGATAACCACTATACATACTGACATATAATATTACTAGGAGAACTGATGTGGGTCTGAGGTGGTAGTCAACCATATAGTCCTCTCCAAATTAGATGTTGGGGAAACCACAATCCCAAAGACCATTAGGTGTTAGTTTTCCCACTTATATAGGTGTGGTATCATATCAAATAACTAAATGTATAGGATATACATATCTGAACCACACTGTGGGAAACTATGGTACCTTAGACTCATCTTCCCCAAACATTACTCCAGATTCCTTATTTCAACTACAGAGTCCTCGGGGTAAAAATAATATAAGCATCATGAAAAACATTAAATAATTATTTAATCATTAATTAATGATGTACTATTTTATTTTCTATGATTAATATTTTATTATTCTAAGCTATGTGTTGAGGGAAATATTAATTTTTTCTTGTATAATCAAGTAAATCATCAAAATAATGCAAACAATCAGAACTAGCATTGTTCTTTTTATATTAAATTCTTCATTTATAATAATTTTGGTACTCTTGGTATCCTCCTATTATACTACATAGATTATGAATTTACAATGTATAATATCAAAAAAAATCAAATTTTTGGAAGCTGATTATATAAATATAAACTCATCAACATCCAAAAAAAGATTATTCATTTTTAATAAATTGTCCCACCTTCTCCCACTATTATTTATTTAATTTGGCATTCTTATTTATGTTGTTTTTTCATATATCAAAAATATTGATTATAATTATTTCAGCACGACTATTTTATTATAATTATTGAATTTATAGATTTAAGTTTTTGTTTATCCAGATATATTATCCATATATTCCAACTATAATAATAAATATTAAACACTCTATAAAATATCAATGGAAATAAAATATATTTTGAGAGAATGTGATCACACATCCCTAGACATTCAGTCATAAATATCAATTTATTTACATGAGATAAAACATATTGTTCCCTACACATTGAAAAATTATAATATATGATAATATTCTTAAACAATATTAATAATTTCCAATATATTTTAATATTCCTTATAAATAGAATAATATGAATATTATCTGCGACAAAATCTTTTTAAATTTTCTAATAGAAAAATTTATTGATTATTATCATCGACATTATTTAGGTGGTTAAACACCATGAAATTCTATCATTAATATTTATCTATATATTAATTATAATATTCCAGGAAAATAATTATTTTCTCTCTTGGAAAACTTAATAATTTTCACGATAGTCCATAACATTCACTAAAAATTCCTAAATGATGAATAATAACAATCCATATCATATTCTGATCATTTTAAAGAGTGTGTAATTATTCCACAACATGTGATAATATTTTCAAAATAATTATTTATCTACAATATAAAATATAAATCTCTCTCACAAGAGTATTTAAAGATAATTTTTGGATTAGATTATTGTCTCTTTTCAAAATTAATTATGAGATAATTCATTATCAATACATCACTACATTCATTTTCTTTTTAACATTTGCATTTTTTTAGATTATCATATGTTCTACCATCATGTGATTATTTTCATGGATTTTATCTCATTAGTATTTTCACATTACTCAAAAAAAGGAGTCTAAATCATGTTAATTTCATACTTTCCATTATAAATTTTAGAGTAGTCTTCGATTCAATGTCTGGTTTTTTCTTCTCGTGCCAATTGATACACCCAAAATAATGGACATAATAATATTTCTTCGACCTGGAAGAACTCATTTGCAGAAGTGTTATAGTCCTCATGATATTTTCTAAAACAGTCACAAAACTTTTATATTGAGGTTTTAGGTCACTAGAAGTCTACATAAAGGAGGATAAACTCACTTGAGAGAAAGAAAATTGTTTTTATGAATCACTAACATCTCCACATTGGTATTATGTAACTCTTCAGAATTTCTATTTATCAATAATTAAATTTTATTTTTTTACAAAACATTATTTTGATCAATTTAAAGACTTTTAAAATGTGATATACAATTATACATGTGTCAATATCATTTAATTCCATGATTATTTCCATTAAAAAACATGAAAACAAATTCATAATTCAGACTAGGGTATAAAATAAAAACATAAGGGTAAAAATTATTAACATAATGTATATGGAATGTTATTCATAAGGGTAAAATAGTAAAAAACTCAAATACCATTATGTGAGGAATATAATACCATTACATGACCTTATGGAATCTCAACGTAACTATAAACAAACATCGGAACCTCAAATCTACCTTTAAACAACCAATAAGAACCCCCATAGTATTATACATATCATATAAAATGAGAACTAAATTTACACAATAATTAAAAAAGACAGCATACCATTACACAAACATATAAATACATCACTTACCATTTTTAACAGAAAATTAAATCTGATGGTTACCTTTTCACAAGTTTCTAAAACATGACTTACCATTTTAGAACTCCATTTTCTTGTATAAAGGTAAATATTTCACAAAAAAACATTTAATTTTATTTAAAATAATTTATTACTAAAAATTAAAATGGTTTATTTTCACTCCTTAAATCCGAAAAATCTTTATATTCATTTTAAAAGATTAAAAATTAAATTCCAAATACAATTTTAAATTATAAATTTTCTTCTATAAATTATAAAACCATTTCAAAATATATTTATTAAATATAAAATAATTTTACAAAAAATCCAAATTTAGGAAATTTCCCCTGAACCTTCAGAAACTATAATATAATAAATTAAGGTCTTGATAAAATAAAAACCCTTATAACTCTATTGTGTAAAATCCTAGAGAACATAGAATACATGTAGGTTTGATCTAGGACTCGTGAAAATAGATCTAACAATACATATCATTAGTTGATCCATCATTTCCAAAAATTATAATTCATTTCTAGAAAGGGAACAACATATAATAGGTTATTATACCAAATCATTATCCTGATTGTGATGAAAAATATAATTTATAACATGATCCTTTTGATAGAAAATAAAATCATCAATAAAACTAACCTCGTCTCTGGTAGTTATTATTGAATCAGAGGTCAAACCCTAACTAAATTAACAACCAAAAAGTGGAGATCTTATCAATAATTCCACCTATAATTTATGATTTTAGTTATCTAAGAAAAAATATTTTGAATAAATCATAATGTTTAAATGATAATCTTTTCGTGTTGGAAAAATATGTTAACCCCAGTGATGATAGTGACACTCTTGGATCCTCTTGATAAATACTCATTTCAAAAAATAGAGAGTATCAATTTTAAATGTGAGATTATTCAACAATAATTTTAAATTTAATGTCTCATTGAATCTCTATAGATTCTTTATACTCATTCTGGCAACCTTAACCTGTAAAAAATCCGACACACATAGACCATTTTCCTTTCAAACATTTTTCCAAATCAGAAAAATTTCATGATCATGAAATTTAGGTTTTCAATATATATTTTTTTCATTTATAATCCATTATAAAATAATCCAACATACATATGATGATATATTTAACTAGAAATATTTTACAATCCATCAAAATACATGTCCCTTTAAAGTTAACATGTTTCCCTTTCGTCAAACAAGTAAAAACATCAAAAAATGAAGCTTTAGACTTACCCTAAATAAGAGGATCCCCAAGGTATGAGAATTTAATAGATCCTCCTATAATTATCCAAAAAAAATTATCCTCCTACTATGTGAACATTATTTTTAAAAATATACATAGTAATTTTTTCAAATTAACTTTTTCCCTAATATATTCTCATAATGAATAAATAATTCCATTAATTTCTTAATTTATAATTTCAACCTAATATAAAATAATAATATATTGAAATTATATAATATGATAATTAGTATAAATACCTCTTCCAATATATTTTTCATTCCTATTTCCATCATCAACCATCATAAGTGTAATATTACTCACACTCTCTTCAAAAAAATTAATAATGAGATATGTGAATGGCCCCATATCAATCAGCATGTGAGAAATAGAAAAAAACATTAGGTGATACAATAGAAATCCTAAAATATTAATATATTTCAATACATAACTCATATTATAAATTAAACCTCCACCAAATACAAACTGAGATAGAAACATAATTATAGAGTTTGAACTCATTAGGTTAGAGGATTTAGTGACATCATGTTTAAGGGAGATATTAGTATCCCTTGGATAATTCCAAAGATGGTTGAATAATTCTAAAAGTGTGATAAAATATTCATGTATGTTCCTAATCATGAAAAAAAATCTCATTTTTAAAAAATGTTTACTTGAAATGATGGCTACTCTTTTAGTAATTATATTTCAATAATTATATAAAAAGTGTTTTCTGGTAAAATAGCTTGTACAATTTTATCCCCATACCATTTTTCAACCGTATAAATTAAAATGATATATTTATATTTAATATACCTAGTAATAATCCTATATTGAATAAACATTTTATGAAGTTTCTCCATGTCATGCTAAACTATTTCCCAAAACAGTGGAAAAAAGAAGTTCATAAAACCATCAAAACTTGGGGTTCTATCACATTTGGGATGCTTCAAGAAAATTTTTCATGTATATGTCTATTGTCCTTATAAATTTTATAATAATAATTACTAATTGAATAATCCATCATGAAATGTTTTTTTTGAAATATTACCCTCATCAAATTAATTTTTACTGAGATTTCTATTGACCTTCCTAAACTTTTAAAGATGGTTAATAAATTTGTCTTTAATCTACCTGAAATTTCCATGTAACTCTATAGGTTTCCATGAGATAATCATATTTTAATTTAATGAGAGAGTTGATCTTAAATAAATATCATGTTCCAATTGTATTTCAACTATAGATAACCCAAGTCTATTGTTCTCAACAAGAACATTCATGAATCACTCCTCTAATTTGACTAATTCAAGATCTATTCTAAAAAAAGAATTACATACCTGATGACGTAATAGTTATTTATAATATGATGAACTTCATATTATAGTAAAATTAATCCACTCAACTAATACAATTTAATTTCACAACGGGTTGTTAGCGAGAGTTTTCAAAAATGATGCAAAAAAATTCATCATATTATTTTTATGGGTGGTTTTTGAAAAGCCACTGCTAATTGTTTTTAATGACAGTTTTTCAAAAATTACCTATAAATATGAATTTTTATATATATTTTTTCTATATATAGAAGAAATTTCTTATATATTCCATCTAAATTAATGTAAAATTATTATTTATTTATTTATTAATAGTTGTTTATTTTTAATAAATATAACTTATCATTTATAAACATTTATTTCTCTTTATTTAATATTTTAATTAATTACTTTTTTATAACAATTAATTATTTATAATTCTTATACAGTAATCATTTGAGATAAAAATTAATTATACTTATGTTGAAAATAAGACATTGATATCAAATTACTATAAAATTTGATCTAAGTATCCATTTTAGATGTGCAACTATTTAAATAAATGATTCTAAAATGATTTAAAATGAAATTAGAAGATAATATGATAATAATTAATGGAATTTTATATTATTTTTAAGAGAATTTAAATAATTAATTTCAAATTCATCTTTAAATAACTTTTCATCATGGTGTTTACTGAGTCTCTACAGCATATCTAATCGATGTTTGCAGTGAGCTCTGCATCATAAAAACTAGGGAATCATTGATAATTGAATTATTGAGGCATATAAATTACACGAGGCATCCAAAAAATATTTTCATGATCTGATATCTAGATTTTTGAGCATTAAATGTGACTTTAGCTTTCAATAAGGGTGTCTTCTTATTCCAGTTGTGATATCAAGAGGAGATTATTTAAAATTTGGGTATGTGATTTAATTCCAAATGACAATGGTGGTTATATATAGGTGTGAATTTATATATATAATATAAATGTTTGTTCATATATATGTATATAAATTTCATTATATGTATATAGATTTTAAACATTTATATTCAATTATGTATATTGAAATACATTAATTTATTTTTAAATATATGATGTTTGTATATATATTTATATATATTCTCTTGTTCATTGTGAGTGTGAGTGTGTGTCTTCATTCTTATATTTATATAAATTTATGTCAATTTATTATATTTATATTTTCTAAGATATATATTTATATCTATATTTATTTAAATTTATTTGTAATTATATATATGATGGATCTCCTAGAAGGAAGAACATTTTCCACGATGGAAAAACCTAGCCCAGTGTGGCTATGTTTTGTAGTGAACTTGAACCTGCCATGAAGGGGATGTCCATGTGCAATGGTAAGGTCGTGTACTATGAAATAGGGGTTGATGGTGATATCTGATCTCTTGAGTGGGGTTAGGCTACAGTTGTTAGTGAACCTTGGTCCTTTGTAGTAGGGGTTAGATTTTATCTTGAATCTATGGAGAGAAGACCTTTTGAGAAGAGTAAGACCACAGGTAGCGACATCAGAATAACATTTGGTATGTTGATCTATGGGTTTTTGTGCTTTTTATAACAGATGAAAACCAGGTTCAACTATAAATTTTGATATATTAAGGTTCATTCCCCCTCAAGTTAAAAATATCAAAGAATGTGGATTTTACATGATTCATGAGATGGTTGGTATTTGTACTGTTTAGCATATGATACTTGTTTTAGTATGGAGATTAGTGGTTGTGTTGAATGGCGAGAAGGGTGTCATGTTTCTTTCATATAAGTAACCTCATTAGTAGCACGGTATACTCTAGTTGTGTAATTTATTCCTTATCTACTCATATCTATGGTCGTAGGAAATATAGCAAGTGTAGAAATCAAAGATGGGAACTGGGTGAAGCATCCTCATTGGGCATGCAATGCTACTATAGGATAGTCAACCAGTGAGGATTTTTTGTCTCTCTCACTCATTAGATGTTCAACCGTTTGACCCAATCAAATTTCATCAAAGAGTATTGGGATCACTACATAGGCATCTTGGTCTAATAGTGGTGCTCACATGGTGTCTATGGGTGATGGTGATGGTGAACCTGATGGTGGCGTGGCATTATCAAAGAGGGAGATTGTGATCCAAAAAGATACATGCTTCCATCCAACTACAATGGAGTTAAGATTCTTGCAATGGTTGGGGTTTGCATAAAAAATAGACTATTTTGGGCTTTCATTTTCCTTTGTCCCTTATTGGGCATGTTCGATTGTTTATGGTTTTTCATATAATCTAGTTGGACTCCGCTTTTTATGGTCCATTTGGCCATTGCCTTTTGGTTTCTTGACATGTAATGGGCCTCTAGCCAAGTCAATTAGGGGTTCATATTTTTCATTTTTAATTAAGGATCATTAGCCAAACTTGTTTTAATTATTATGTGTAAACATATATATATATATATATATTTGTCAATTATTATATGTTTAAATTTATTATTTATTATATGTTTTTGTTCATTCCTTTGGTTGTAACCTTTTTTTCCTTCAATGATTATTGACGATGTATTTATTTATTATTTAATTTTAATTTATTATTAATTTTTTTATAATTGAAATTATTATTTATTACTTATTACTTATTATTTATTATTTATTATTATATAAAATATATATTATTAATTATCAATTATTTATTACTTATTTATTTTCTAATTATTATTTAGTATATATTTATTTATGGTTTATTCTTCATTTTGAATTATTTATTTATTATTTATTTATTAATTATTTGTAATTTATTCAATTTTAATATATTTACTACTTATTAATTATTATATATTTATCTCTGTGTACTTTATGTTTGTTTAATTTTAAATAAATTGTGTAATAATGGATTATAACCCATTGTTCTCATCATTTTGGTATTATTTGTTTTGGTATTATTTATTTTTATTATTCTTTAATATTATTCTTTATGTATAGATATTATTTTGTATATATATATTAATATTACTCAACATGTGAAGAGAAAGTTGAAGTGGTAATGTATTTTTATAATAACCAAGAGGTAAGGGGTTCAATTCTCACCCAACACATATATACATGGAATTTATACCTTGAATTGATGTTATATGCATGCATGGTAAGACAAATAAAAATAAAAATTAAAATAATAATTGGATTTGACATTATAAATGGTGAAACTAGTAATAGATACCCATGAGTCCAAAAACAATTCATTCACAATAGCTTTATCCAGCTTACTTGTAGCATGACTTCTATACCTGGTGAATCTATAAATAGTGAGAGAAACCTCCAAAAGACAACTGAATTCAACATATTCTATGAATTATCTTCATTCAATAGGTAGTGGTTAAAACTAATATTTTCATTTGAATCTACAATTCCATTGAAATAACCAAGGTCCACTATTTATAATTTGATTATCCATGGATGGATCGTCCTATAGAGATCTTATTTCCTGATTCCAATTAATAGAATAAATAATAGAGTAAAAAATGTACTCAACAAGAAAAAAATGGTATAAACCATATGATTAATGATGATAATAATTGGGAGGATATGTAACAACATAAAATCATGATCCTATAATTTTTCTCCATTAGTATTGGTATTGATAGTACATAATAAACAAAAAACATTTACTCTGATTGATCATAGGGACCTTCATTGAAATGCATCATGGGTCTAGCAACATGAATAAATATAATATTATGCATGAAAAATATATCATCTGAGGGATCTAATAGCCCCAAAAATTTTCATCCCCTACAATTCCAGAATAATATATTCATTATTGTTAATATTTAACAATGTTTTATTTCAACCATTTCTATTCATATTTCCATAGCCCTTAGGTCTACTAGTTTTTTTATTCTCCTTTGTAGATGTTGATGTATCTCAATGATGTTTAATTTTCTTATTAGAAATTGACATCCCAAAATTATTTTCATTATACTTCTTTTTAGAAGTCATTTATTTATGACCAAGATCCCCAAAAAAATCCATGCAACACTTTCATATAGTAATTGATCCATTAAAATTTACCTCAAACTTCTTAATATACCCACCATGTTCTCCAAATAAATATGATAGAACATTAACATCCACTAGTGAAGGATGCCTTTAAAACTGTGGAGAAGAATAAATATCCATATTCCTAAAATTAACATCCAAATTAACCATTACATAAATTCATGTAGTTTCATTAGTTTTCCATTTACAACTTTTTGAGTAACCTCAATATATCTATCAAAAATGTTATGCCACCACTTAGATCCATACTCAGAGATTTTATTGGAGTTAGTAGAATAATAATCATTGTTATCCCTACTTTCAAGATCTATATTATCTCTAATATTCTTGGAGTAATCTTTGAATCTTTTTTTCTTAGTAAAAATCATATCACTATGGACCAACATAATATTTGATCCTAAAATTATATAAATAAGATTAAAACTCTACTGAATTATAAATTCATTCACATAATCCTCAACCATTTTGATCCATGCTTTCATAGATATAATCAATATGTGAGGCCCAAATGCATTTTTTTAGATCAGAAAATATAGAATTATGGGCTAGACTAAGGACAAATTTTCCTAGCGACTCAACCAAATGAAGTCCACACTCAAAACATTTAGGAACCAACAACTTTGGTAACTCATATCCTGCATTATATTTTATAGTTTCACTATCACCTCTCCTACAAACTATTATCCAAGAATTGATATCATGATTATAATTTTTAATATCCTTCTACACCACTATGAATTTCAAAATCATATGACCAAAAAACAAAAAAAAAACATTTATAAAGTGTAGGGTATATCCATATTCACAATGAACATAAAATATAGATCCATTTTCACTAAGGATTATTGGATATAGATGATTAAAATTAGTATTACAATGGACCAAAATTCTAGGATTATATCATATATCTCCCATAATGGTATTCCAATGTATCATTAGTGGTATATTAATATAATAATTTTAATAATTATGAATATGAGGGTGCAAAAATACACAACTCATACCATGATGTTTGATAAAAAAAATTCACTAGTTTTTTTAAGTAAACTAATTTAAATTCACATCCCATTAAAAAAACTAAATAATTTTAACTTGATGTTGATATTTATAACCTTCCAAACCTATTACATTCATCTTAAATATTTATAATGACATAAAATAATTACCATAAAATTGGAATTAGTTTTCAATTGGTGAAAACCCAAAGGTTTAAAATCATAATTTTTATGTCCTTTAAATTTCATTGAATATCACCCATCAAAAAATCATTTAACAAACAATGAAAATTTTAAAAATATTTAATGACATAATCTGTACAATTTAGTCTATAATGACTCTCATGTTCCCATCCTTTGATATTCTCACCTTACAACATGATTCTAATTTAAAAGTGTAATTGATATCATGATGCTTTTCGACTTCTAAGAAAATGGGAACCCAATTTTTCTGTGTGTACAATTTGGTCCCGTATGTTCAAGGGAACCCCTCAAATCCAAAGTATTCTTAGAATTATATTTGGAGGCATAACCATCCAATTTTTTTAAAAGATAATTTTATTAATTTATTTGATAAATAGTATTTTATTGTATGTAAAAAAATATCTCAATAATATTTTATATATGATTTTATGATTATATTTTTTTAGAGGCGAAAAATAAAATTATATAACTTCATTTTATTATAATATATATATATATATTATAAAAAATTGAAAATTAAATTATCATTGATATATATATTTTAAGGTTTATGATGTTTTAAAATAGGAAAAAATATTATTTTTACTATTAATTTTAAACACAAAAAAAATATTAATATAAAATTTTCTGAAAATTGAATAATAAAAACATATTTACATATATATAAACACATTATATATTACCACTGTGTTATTATAGTGTATTTTCATAAACACCACATTAATATTATTATTAGTATAAGAATATATTTTATTCGTATATAATTATAATGTTTAAAAAATTATAATTCCCAATATTTTCATTATTTATATATTAATATAAATTATTTTAAAAAATTAAAACCATAATAATAATGACAATTAAAAAAGATATTTATCAATGAATTTTTATAATCAGGTTTCTAGTAAAACTATAATATATATTAAGTCAAAATAAAAATTGAACTTTATTTGGAAATTTCAACTATAATTTTCTAGTGGAAATTTTAAATTAAAGTTTCCAAAGTATAAATTAAATGAAAATTTTCAATGAAATTTAACAATTTTTATTTATGTGTTAAAATATTTATATTGTGAAGAATAAAATTATAAATTTTCTATAGAATGTTTAATTTAAAATTTCCAATGGAAATTTTTACAGTAGAATTACAAATCAAATTGTGAGTAAAAATTTATGGGAAAAAATAAATTAATAAATGATGTGTTAATATACATGCTCAAAATATTTGAACATGAAATTATATTAGAATATCTCTAATCATGCATTTAGTATATTTAAAATGAAAATTAAATGAAAATTTTTATATAAATAATGGAAGAAATTTACTTGATTGGTTTTTTGTGAAAATTATTAAATTATACTTTCCAAGAATATTTAAATTATATAATCATTATGGAATATTGTTTATTTTATATTTAATATATGTTATTTTAACAACCCTAAAAATAAATATAAATAAAATTGAAAATTTTATATGTAATTATGCATGCATATTTATATCTATAGAATATTAATATTGTATATTTTACAATGGAAAATTATAAATTAAATTTATATTAGTGTAAATATATACATAGATATGATTGATGAATATATGTTTTCATGTATATATACACTTTAATTTTTCACTATAAAACTCTCCAATATTATCAATAACATCTCTTAATTTTGTTTTTATGGATCACGAAATTTATTAATGGAATTACCCCTTATGTAGTTTCCCCACTAAAAATTGATCAACAATTGTTGAATGGTCAGTTAGGATAGTCCTCTTGCATACATGAGCACACAAGCATGGATTATAAAATTTTAGAATCTATCACACTTACTAAACATAATAATAAATTTTATTTGAAGAAAGAAAATTTGTATCCCCCCTCTTCAACTTTTAAAAAATTATTGGGTACAATATTTCTAATTTTATATTAAGTCAAAAGATATAAAATCCTTTAAAATCATATGAACATAAATTCTGGAAATATGTTAGGAAATATTAAAATTGTAATGATTATACATTTATATATATCTTAAATAATTTTAATTGTTATAATAAATAATACTTTTTGGGATTAGTGTGAACCATTAAAAATTATGACTTATAAAATCAAACATCAAAATAATGAAATATGGGAAGAAGAAATAAAAAAAATTAATCCTGAAAAAATGTTCAATATTTAAAAAAACCCATGATTTGATGAGTTCCAACTAAAACCTGAGTATAGGACTATTCCATACATAAATACATTATCCTCCTGAGCTCAATGTTGCACATCATCTGAAGCAAACCCATCACTGGTCGACGCTATTTCTGATACGCAAAACCATCAACTTCATCGACCATGTTCATAATTTCAATCACCATCACTAAATTTCGAATCCATAAAACCCTAATGAATCATTATCATACTATCACCATTCAAACTAAAAAAGGCTAGACTGATGTCTTCATCATTGAAATACCAGTAACTTGAAATGAAACATATTTCTACCAACTACAGTAGGACAACCTTCCTCACCACCTTTTGATGCCATCGATAAACTAATATCCACCCTTGAAACAAATTAGATAAAAAATATTCCTTCCAACCAAAATTGTACATATATAAAATAAAAACTGAATTAAAACAACAGAATATAATCTAAAAACCAAAAAACACAAATGTGATCCAACATTGGATCGATATCAACCCCCAAAATCAACACGAATAGGAAAGAAGAGACTTGAATCCAATGGAATCATAGAAAAGGATACACTCAAGAGAACCGAAATGAAATAAAACTTGTATGATAATCTACACACTCTACTGTTATATTCCTCAGACATAGGAAAATCTTATACCCACAGAACAAGGGAAGTAGTCTAGTGCCACATTGGGTATATAGGACCACTACCATGTCTAGAGGGGTCCCCCGAGGATGATCCTAAGATGACCCTGAATGAAACCTACCATCGACTTATTGACATAAAACTACGAATTGAAATAGGGAAAGTGATTATTGGTGATGAATGTAACATTAGTATCTATAAATAGGAAGGAATGAATCATACATCTGGGATGTGATATGAAGAGGCTGGGGTAAGGGAAACTGAGAAGACACCAAAATTAAATGAATATAGAGGGTTAATCATCCTCATATGAAATAATTGATGAAAAAATAACAGGATAAATATGGATTCTCCATATCTAAGAGGTGAAACCCTATAAATAGGTGAGACACTCTAGCGAGAGAGACCGAGTGAATCCAGGGGTGCTGCATTTTATAAGCATGAATTTTCCAAAAACAATTACAGTTATTTGTGAAAATTAGAGCCTCCTTGGATTATATTACTATGAACCCATAAAAAATGAGTATGTCAATTAAAAATGGGTTTTATTTTTTGGATAGGAGGAGTTTTTATATTTCATGAATAAAGTAGAAACAAATGTGGTTTTTGGGTACAAAGAGCATTTGGAATGAGGGCCATAATTTGAATGATGATGATGAACCTCCAACATTACCAAACAAATTATGACCAAGACACAACCCTAGAAATTTATTATTCTGAAAAGTATATTAAAAGGTGAATATAGGAGGAGAATCTATTCAATGAAAGTTATGGAAATGGGTTTTTCTCTACTCTGGTTTCTCTTTAATATGAAGACACGAATCAAGAAATTGCAAATTCTAGAAAGGGTTTTGAATCACAATCATAGTTGAAGAATTATATTTTCATTACCAATATTGTGTTGAACCCTTTTGTGGATGACTTGTTGCAATAAAAAAAAGTGATCAAATGGGTGACGCCACTATGAAGTTCAATTAATATATCATGTTAACAATAAAAAGTAAAAAATAAAGATTAAAATGAAATTAATAGTGAGGAAACGTGAGTCCACCAATATGATCTTACTCTAAGGCCTATTCAGAACATGATGGAACAAGAAAATAATATGATTATATCTTAGAAGTAATATCCTCCATTTAATGTTTAAAATAATTATAAATTATCAGAGGATGTGATTGACTCAAATATTGAAATTATATCATTTGATACTGAGAATGGGAATATTTTAGAGGAATATAAGTAATGTATTATAAGATTAATGTGTTTTATAGGAATGAAAAATTCCAATACAATGAATCCATAAAGGCTCAAAGTATTATCTTCTAAGAAGATTTTATTGGAGAATGAAAAAAGGGAACTCTAAATCAAAATGAATATCTTGTATTGAAATTTCCTTTGGATTAGAAACTCATAAGTATCCAACTTCATGAAATAATTTATTCAAAAGAATAATTCCAAATAATATTTTATTCTTTATTCAATGAGGAACTTTTTCTATAAGTTTATAGATCTTGAGAAAATGGGTTACCAATTGGTGGGAATCAACAAATACAATGTATTAATGGAAATTATTTGGGCTATTACTCACTCTACTTTGAGAAACAAGTTCATATTTGACACCATTGATTATGTTTGGACTATACAGTTTAAACGTATTGGTAATAATTTGTTCTATTTATTCATTAATTAAAATAATATATACCAATTAAAAATGAGAATCTAATATGATTAAGATATAATTAACACTAATATTAAGGAACTTTTGTTAATTTTTAGGGATAGTAACTCTATCCTAAATCAATATTATAAAATTATTGTTATTTACATGTCCAAATTAACCAATTATTTCAAAGAATGGATTAATAGAAACAATTTTATATTAGAGATCCTAGTTGGTTCTATGTATACAGTGTATAGGTTACATACAAAAAATTATTTTCAAGAAAACTAGACAAATCATTTTTTAGTGAGATTGATCTTGAACACTAGGATTCCATCTATTGAATTATCACCCTAACGATCATTTATGATAATCATTTTATTTTGTTCAGTCACTCGACTAGAGAATCGTGACATCATCTCCCTTTATAGATAAAAAATTGGTAAGGACTTCACCTATGATATAAAAATACTATGTGGGAGGTTTGGGATTCTATTTGAAGTGGAATAAATTTTTTAACTTTTGTTATAGAGATGGTATTACTGGAGATGATACGGAAGGAGTGGAGTAAGGATAGATTCATCTAAATGGATTGGTGAACCTCATATCCTGAGGAAAGTATCAATAATATTTTAGATATCAACCATGACATAATCTTTGTTCATGATCATTACCATGAGGTTGATATCACTAAAATACTCAAAAACCTTATTATATTTAAAGAATACATCAAGAGAGATAAATTTATAATTAAATTGATTAAGTAATTGGATACAAAATACTCATTATTCATCTTACTTCAATGAGCCAAAATGTTTTAAAGAACTCTATCACTACACAAAGAGGTTGGTTGGATTATTGGAAAATAGAGATGACCACTTAAACCATATTTTCATCATTTATTCAAATCCCATCAAATGGCCCGAGCCTCAGTGGTGGTTCACTTAAAAATTCCATTCAAATAATTTTCTCCTAAGAGGATAATGATATTCTAACTACTACTACACTTGTGATGGATATAAAAGATGTTGTTTCTGTACTTAATTGTTTATGTTCCCTATGTATGAATGGGTCAACAAACCTCATTTATAAAAAATTCATGGATATTTTTCAAGATTATGTTTTTAAGATAGTTCACTAATTAATTTAATAATGGATGTCTTACAATGTGCATAAATGACCAATTCACCACAATATACCTAATCTTTTGGAATTATTATATAAATAAATTTAGGCTTATTTACCTTGTTAAATCTATTCAGAAAATCATTAGAAAGAACATAGATAATACTTTTTGGTAATATAGAATAAAATTGATTAATGGAATTAGTTTGGATTTATGAAGGGGATATCCATACAATATTATTTGTTTATGATATATAAATGTGTTATCCTTGTAAAATAATACACCAAGTGTTTGAAAATTATGCTAAATATTGATGTGAAAACTGCCTTTGACTTATGGGAATGGGGATTTATCCTAATTTTCCTTAACAATATAGTCTTAATTCTGTGGAATATCTGATTAGAATCCTACACAATCAGTTTATCAGGGAAATAATATGGTTATGTAGGCTAATAGAGGACTTTCTACCATATCTACCTTTATGTAAATCAATTATATAATTCATTTCATATAATCATAATAAAACTCATCAAGATTCTAAAGTAATTTGTGTCGCACTAACATTGTTTGTATCCCAAAGGTCAGCTGGGGAAAATTATTCTCCAGCATTAGTAAAAAAAATATAATACTACATGATATATCATTTTGAATGTGATGGGAAACAATGATGTTTCCTTCCCTTTTTATATCTTAATCATCCCATTTTTTAGGGTTGGACTAAAATTTTACATTTCTATGGAATCTCATACCAAGATTAAAAAATTCATATTGGAATGGAAAATATATTTCATTAGATGGAAGAATATAAACTATTAAGTAATTTACCAATCATAATTTTGATTACTATTTTATGTTATATATACCACCCAATGATATTATTTAATGTATTAGTATTTTCATCTAGATTTATTACTATAGTCAAACATTCCTTGAGGGAGAAATGATTATCATGTCTTAGAATAATTTTTTGATCCTTTTATTGTTATTGGTTTGGGAGTTAATAACAATTGAAATGATGAATAATATCTTCAAGCTCAGTTTTTGTTGAGACATCTATATTCAAATTCTGAATCTCCAAGATTCCCAGTATCCTAGATTCTCAATAATCTCATTCATACAAAATTCAACTAGTTTTAATCACCTGTTTTGATAAATCTCATGGCATATTAATCAATTATCATACCTTATTCATGATGTATTTTAGCATAGGACTCATCTAATAAATATTGAATTCATAATTGGATTGGTATGGACCTACTCAACTCCCTTAAAAAAGATAACCCATCTCTTGACCATAACATCTCGATTATTGATCAATTAACTTATTCCCAACATACACACCTAGATAAGATTAATATTATTTTGATAACTACACATTATTTTTGAGAAATGACTTCCTTATATTGGAATATATGAAGAATGGATTATTTTTCATCACACACTATTAATGTTTTGTCCTTATATATCCTCATTCTATATATTATTATTTTCATAAAATGAATAACACTTTGATTATGTCCTCAAGGGAATACCTGATTTAGACAGTTAATGATAAGATCCGCACATCATATTATTTTCATTATCTTTTCATTTCACATTTTCTAGTTTTATTTTATTTCATGGAAACATGGTTGATAATGATCACCTTTTCTTTTTTTGTGCCACTACATCATCCTTTTGGATGAATCTCTTTGATTTTTTTTTGAAATGTATGCATCTAGTTATTGTTTCCCTCTCAAACATCTATCATAACTACTTCGAACATTACCTGTCCCAACAACTCATCTACCACAACCATGTGGATAATGTTCAGATTATTTATGTTCTATAATAAACATTTAATTCCAATATCAACTATAAATCCCCCATTATCCTAAAATGTTAATTTTTTTTTGTTGTCACTATCATTAAGGATACCAATTCATCCCTATCAGCTTTTTTCTAAAAGTAACTTTAGGATTTCATGTTTTTATGGAATCCTGGAATTAATGGTGTGTTAAAACATCATATTAGATCCCATAAAGAATTCTAGAAAACTCTAAATTTATTATTTATTGTAGGTTACATGGGTGGTTCATCAAAAGGAACCCTTGGACCCTTGGGTTATGGTGTTTCCTTTAGAAATCATACCAGGACTATTATTTGATTATTTTATTTAAATTGTGGGAGAATGATATACATTGAAGATCATATACTCAGAATCATCAATTTGATTTTCATTGACATGTAATGTTTCTGTTCAAACATGTCTATGTAGATAAATTCCACCACTATTTTTTAAGACTATTGAAAAATAATAATTATTCATGTATTGTAGGACCTGACAACTAGACGGACTGTATTTATAAATTCTTCATCTCCATCCACATTATAATTAGTAATTTCTATCATTTGGTTCACTCTTTAACAGATGGAATTTTTAACAAGTGAGTAACAAACAAAAGACTTTGTTTGGTCCAACATTTTTCATATTGATTTATCTAGTCACCATGTAAAGGATCATTGTAAAAATCCCATTTTCAAATTTTTGGGAAGATTTATTGTTTAATAAACGATAATTTCCCATATTTTTCATGGACCCAAAATTTTTCTGATATATAAATGTTCACACAAACATAGTGTATATAAAATATCCATTGCAAGTTTTACTATAAATTTGAGTTGAAATTTTCAAGAAAATTATCAAGTAGAAACAGAAACCAAATGATTATAGTGAAAATATTCAAGGTAAATTTTTCGTTAAAATTTAAATTTTTTATCTATTCATTAATATATTTTTATTTTGATTATTAGTTTAATTTTTAGAATAATTATTTTTGAAATTTTTACATGAAATTTGATTTTATGTTTTCAATAAAAAAATTCTTTAAAAAGTTACATTTTCTATTTGTGTGTTAATATATTTTGAGGTATAATTTAAATATAGTTTTATGTAATTTTTTCATAATAAAATGTTTTATATAATTGAACCAGAAATTTGGTGGAAAAGTTATTTGAAATGTTATGTTTAAATTTTATCTTAAATTACCCAGTGGATATTTTCTCTAATAGGGTCTAGTAAAAAATATAAATATAATTTTATAGTAAAAATTAACATTATTTAATTATGTATTAATGTATTTGTATTATAAATTTAAGAAAAAATTTAAATTTTGAATTACCTTTTGAAAATTCTAGTCTAAATTTATATTTTTATGTTACACTTTATGAATATATGTGTATATATGTCAGGAGACTTGAAACAAAAGTAAAAAACATCTCTTGTTAATTTTGGTAAAGTGGATGGATATCCCCTTTGTTTGACCCACCCATTAGCTTGGTAAAATTATAATGAACTCCTATTTAATTGTAATCATTTAATTTTTTGATGGTTGGAGGTGGTGCAATGGGGTTAATATTATCAATAAATTGTATCTATCCTCTATTCAGAAATCACTAGATTATGGAAATAAACTTCCCCCCATTAGATTTTAGTTTTGAATGATATTTTCTATATGTTTCCTCATTTATTTATGAGAAAATATTTTGGGAGTTGTTTAGATATAATTCTTAGAGAGTGTTAGTGAACATTTTTACCAAAGTGAGATCTTTTAATTTTTACATACTTTTTTACACCATGTTAATTTTTATTTCACACACATTACTTCTAAATTTCAATTAATTTTCAAATTTTCAATTTATTGTTTATCTCAAAAATATCAATGGAATATTGTTACAATCATTTATGGTCCACATAAGTCAAATCAATTATTAGTTTCAACCCAAATATTTCACGGACTAATGAAATGTATAGATACTGGAATAATACCTGATTGAAAAATTAGATAGAAAGAATTTCCTATTATGGAAAATAAAGTTGAATGTTATTTAATATAAATATAATTTCCTACAAGAAATTTGTGAAAAAATTGTGGGTGTGTCAAAGGATAAATGGGATAACATGGATAGTAATTTTATTTCTAATACCTATTTTCCTATGGATGATAGGGTATAGTTAATCATTATGGATAAAAATATAGTGAATGAGATTTGGGATACTCTAATGAAGCTGTACAAAGAAAAGTAACAGCACAATAATAATTTCCTAAAGAAAAAATTATAATCTCTTATATTGAAAGATTCATCATCGATGTATGACCACATCGACAACCCCAATTCCGTATTTAATCATAATAAAATGTTAGGATACAATATTTGGGATAATAAATATATAGAGATTATAGTCTAGATTTCTCCAGATTCTTATGATCAACTAGTCAGTAAACTCACCAATAGTATCCAGATTGATAAATTGGACTTCAGTAGCCATTAATTTGAGGTTTTAAAGAAGAATTTTTGTTGAATAAGAAAGTAGATAAATAGAAACATCACAATAAATATAGGATATTTCATTACAATGATGAATAATGATGGATACTAGTTCTAGAAGGAGACAAAATTTTTACAAGTTGAAATCAAGGAGAAATAATAATAATATCATATGTTATAATAATGTAAATGTGGGGTATGTTAGAAAATATAATTGGTATTAGGAATTTTGTGAAATACTATCGATAGGGAATTTAGTATGTACTTCTATAAAAATACATGTACTTGTCAATGAAGAGGTGATGATTATAGATAGTAGAAAAATCTCAAATATTGTAAGATAAATTACTTTAAGAAAATTTTGAAATAATGATCTTGTTGAGGTGGTTTGATCTGTATGAAACAATCCCAAAAAATATTGTGAATATAAGAAACGATCAAACCACAAAGATTATTGGAGTCATTACCCTCTATCTAATGACTTGTTAGGTTATAATTCATAATATCCAAGGGTTTCTCCCTCTTAATGGAATCATAAAAATATATTATGTTTGAGAATATTTTATGGAATTATATTCAAGACTCCCATTGAGAATAGAGTGATGAATAGAATGAAGGGTGTGGTTGTAGTGATGATGTAAGATAAGATCTAAAAGAAAATTTATATAATTAAGGGTAAAAAATATAAGAAGTAAGGATTAGTTAGTGAAGAAAATACCATGATAGAAGATATATTGACATAATGGCATCAAAGCCTTTATAATATGTCTGAAGGAGGATTAATGTTTCTAGCTAATAAGATGTTTCTCCCAAGCCTGGCTGGGTATATTTTTCATTTTTTGTCCATTTTGTATTGAGAAATAAAAATAGGTTTGTGTTTTGTACTGTAATGATGAGAAGTGATGTAGGTCATATTGTCGATCTATTCTGATTTTTGACAATCTTCAGTTATATACCAATGAAGAGACGTGTACTTTGTATCATTTATTAATAATTATTTGATAAGATGTTGGGTATACCCAATTAAAAACAAGGATGATGTTTTTGAATTAACGAAAAAATTCAATGTATGGAAGAATATTTAATTTGAAAATATGTTAAACTATTTATGGACTAAAAATAATATATAATATAAAAGTGATGAAATTAATTATTTTTTATATGTGAAAGAAATTAGACATAGATCCCAATGTAACACATTACTCAGAGGAATAGAGATAAAAATAATATGAAAATAATACTATGATACATAATAATGGTGATGTAAAAGCATGAAAGATTTTCTAATATGTTCTAAGTGGAAGTTATTATGACCACCTATGATATGAAAAATTAATCTCCTTTAGTAGTGAATGATCTGAATATTCATATATGGATATGGGCTAGTTAACATGATTTCTATTCATGGTAACATATGTTACAACCCATACTCTAGAAATCCATAGACTATATTTATATTACATTGTTGGTATGGAATTGAATATCACCTAAATGGTCCAATGTATTAGTGGTCTTTGAATAATAAATATATACAAATTTTTCATATTATACATGAGAAAATAAATTGAAATCTTATAACTCGATGAGGAAAATATTTTCTATTCTAGATGATCCTTAATAATTAAACATATTTCTCTTATAGGTTTCCTAAGTAATGGAAAAAATAATGGTTATATCATATTTCTAGTATAGTTTATAATACAATTTATTATATCATAACATAACCATGTAATAAATATCCCTAAATAAAAATACATGATCAAAATAAATCCATAACCAAATGAAACATATGGTATACCATATCCATTAAAATAAACTAAAACATGGGTAATAATTTCATATCACATATTGATGGAATTCCATATTTCAAAAAACCAAAATATATTTTAAAGTCCATATTCCAATGCATAATACACAAATGATTAAAACATATGGAAATAACCATGTTATTATGTCTCATGAGGCCCTTTGTTGACTAAAGGGGCTATCTATACTGAGCCTAACCAATGACTAATTAATTCCAATGCAATCATAATATGTGGTAATAATACATTTCAAAATGTTAGCTGTGGAACTTATTACTTAATCATGGGAAAATAAAATAATTGTTATTTGTATGATGGAAATAAAAAATTTTAATATTTCCCTATTGAATGGAATGATTTGGCTATCTAGGATAATATCCATAAAAATGAACATAGAATATATATGTTATTCTCATTATAATTGGAAATATGATTTTCAATGGACTAAACACAAGGTAGTTAATAGGGTACTTTCCCTGTGATGGGTTACCAATGAATGATATTAATTTAGTTTTTTATTTTTCAACAGTTTGGTAATCCTTTATTATCATTAATAAAGACCATATGAATTATCAAATGAATATCCTCTATGTATGTCACTCCAGTTGTGCGATCTTAGCCCACTCATCCTACACTATGTGATTATTGATTTGATACTCAACTATCCAATTTAGGGTGATTAATACTATAGGAATTTTTACCATAATAAAATCCACTTTCATGTATCTATATTTGGATATAATATCAATGAAATCCAAACACACCTTATTTTCCAAATTTATGTCTTTTTTTGTAGTATGAATGATTAACTAAAATCTAAATCATTTTCTGTCAATGGATATAATGATAAATTTTGAAATTAAATAAAATTAACAGTGAAAGAATAATGATATAAAAGATGACATGTTTAACATCCCACCCCTCCTCATTGGCATGAGTTGAGGTGCTACATGGCCTTAGGTGACATCCCTAAGATGAAAACTGCTAGCTAAAAAATCCAAGGGACTCTTGATAGTTGGCGGTTGATTTTCCCTTTGAATGTAAAACAATCCATCCAAATAGAACATAAAAAAAATAACCATTATATGATACATGTTAAAAATTTAATGTAACTCGAAGTAATAATAATTGAATATTAAAAAAACTATAATAGGAGTACCAAAGTAGAAGACTAATAAAAAAATTACATAGAAAAAAGAAAAACCAACAAAATTCATGACTCAAAGACATAAATCCATATATCCCAAAATTCTCTAGGATACAACTCCACAATATATCCTAAATATCATTAAGAACCACTAAATAAGTGTGATGCATTACCTTTACCTATTTCCCAATAAAAAACAACTACTAAATCACTCAAGTTCCAATTAATGGATGAATAAAGAAACTATTTTTTCTACTAAAATACCTACTCGCACCAGTAGGATAGAAAAAATTATCACATTCATATTAAAAAATTTATATAAAACGCAATTTAGAATAGTTCAAGAATTTATAATAAAGCCAAATACTTCCCCACCAAATCCTTTTTCTAAAACAAACCAACATCAAAGGAAAGAAACTACCATATCATTTAACCATTATTTAATTTATTATTTTCATAACCCATTCCATTTCACATCACCACACTCTCTCTCTATTAATCACACAATTTTTGTGTTACCATTAATGGTGGATCTTCACATCCGTAACCCTTTCCATTGATGGTGGAACTTCTCAACCAGTATCTATCCCATTCAACATATGCATAACCATTTAAGAAAACCAAATTCCTTGACCATTATTTCCAAAACATATAAAAAACCTTATAATGAAACCAATTTTACATGCATAAAAAATAATCATCAATTTTTAAATTTTAATTTTAAAACAATGTTACCAAATTCACATAGTTATAAAGAAGCCAAATTCCAAATTTTCACAAACTATCGCTCAAGGTGGTTTTGTTGATGAATTTATTAGAAAGTTAAATTTTAAATTCAATAAAAAAAATAAATTTGAAATCAATCCTTCTAGTTCTATCAAATGGAGTTGACAGTGAATCCATATACCTTGGGAATTATGATGAAAATAAAAATAGGAATGAAAACTCCAATAAAACAAGGTGAAATATTCAAAACCCAATATTTGATTTCTTACTATATCATAAAAAACGAAACTATAACCCTAATTAACATCAAAAACATTATATATATCCTTATTATACTATATCTAAGAAACCGAGAGAGGGAGGAAAGTATATGTAAGAACAAATCATGAAAAAATACCACCAAAGGAGACCTATCAAAGAATCTAGGTGTCAATGGACAAGAGAATGCTTTAGATTTCCTCATGATTGATGGGGAAAGATTCTATATACTTTTGGTGGATGAAATATAGAGTTATGTTCAATTTTAATTAAAAAAAGGGGTTTAAACTTAACTTAGACTTAGATCCTCATTTTAGTATGTTATTTTTAAACCGTGCATGGTGAGTCGCACAGTTTGGAAAAATTGTGCACTAACCTTATTCTAACCACAACATGGAGGTGCACCTTGATTGGTTGGCCCCCATAATAACACAAAACATGTGCCAACAATGCCAAATCATCTATTCCGGTTTGTACTATTTCAATGGGGTGATCGAGCGGTTAGTCCAAA
Source organism: Viscum album (assembly GCA_963277665.1). Taxonomy (NCBI): domain Eukaryota; kingdom Viridiplantae; phylum Streptophyta; class Magnoliopsida; order Santalales; family Viscaceae; genus Viscum; species Viscum album. The sequence continues at coordinate 570,409,874 of OY728161.1, read as the reverse complement.
CCATGCGCCTAACATTTTGCCAACCCATTTGTCGTAGTTTCACAATGCATGGTTTTCTGTAGTATTTGTGAGGTTATAACAACCATTCTCCAACCATTAACTTTTAAAAAAGTCCCTAAATCATTAATAATGTCTTCAAAACCACCCCTTAAATCACCCTAAAACATTGCACACTTAAAAACATTAGGAAAGGGTTACCTAATTTAAACATTGGTTGATAAATTCTCCTAACCATTGTCTTTTACATCCCAAAAAAGTATAAAACCACTATTATAACAAAATATTTCATTCAATTTGTTTAGAAAATTCATTTTCATATTCCCAATTCTCATCTAGAATTTTACTAACAAGCTAAAAACCATGACCAATACTAATGCTTTTCCCACATAAGTGTTTCTCTTGCCTACCCATAATTTGAATCGACTTATGTGCCAATGATGCATTCAGCTCTATATCAACATGATCCCATCGAATCACATGTTCAGGATTAGGATGATTCTTATTTTATTGAAAATCATGATACAAATTATGCAAAATATTGAGATGTGGTGGTAATTCCAACCTATATGACACCTATCTAACCCATTCAAGTATCTCAAAATAGCTTATGTATCATATAGATAACTCCACCAACAACCCAAAAGGATGATGCTCTATCCATAGAGAGATCCTCAAGAGAACATGATCACTCTGCTCGAGTGAAAACCGTCATTGGCAATGATCTACATATGATTTATGAGGACTCAAAGCCATCTCCATTCTCTTCTAGATCACCTGAATATTCTCTATTGTCTCTTGGACAAGGCTTGGGACATGCAATTAAGTCTCACCTATTTCAACCTAAAAATGTGTAGAAAAACAATGATCCCCATATAATGACTCAAAATGATCCATTTGTATTAAGTCCTGATAACCATTATTATATAGTAACTACACAAATTGTTCATCCTATTCCCATGATCCACAAAATTCCATTACAATAGAATGTGGCTGTTAGAGTTGGTGTCCTGAAAACCAACTATTTGTAAATTGATTATGTGAATGTACACTTATTATATATTGATCATTGTTCTGGATGACTATAATATAATAATGTCCTAGAATATTTGTTGCATTAATAAGGTCATGGGAGATCCCCTCTATGATGAGAACCTTAAAATTCCATAATAGTATTCTTAAATAAATTTCTACGATTGGATGACATACTATGATAGGACATATAGTATACAGACCATCATATCTGATTACTCATAAGAAGATGAGACTCTCTCTCTTGGATTTCACACTTGGTAATCTCCAAGATGGGAGATTATGAGAAGCAACCCACCAGAAGTAATTCTGTATGTCTTGTTGTCATCTGACATTGCTATTTATGAGCATCTGTAATGGTCCTTAGACTAGAAGATTATCATTAACTCATTTCATGACTCACGCGCCTAGATTTACTGATTAAAACCATCACGAAGATAGTTGGCAGGAAATAGGGTATGTTGGGTACATCACAAATGACATATTGTTAATGGATAAGTCAAGGAAGGATTTTTCCCCTTTCATATTTATGGAATTAGATATCTCAGGCCCTTTGATTGAAATAAAACTATCGCCCAAATTCCATGGCCATGGTGTAATGATGAGTTTATTTTTTGAATTAAAATAATGAAAGATCAACTATATAGGTTTATGAAACTTCCATGAAACCTTCTTGATGAGATATTGAGACACAGGGATTAAATTGCACGGTAAGCATTTGTATGAGGAGACACGTCAATGCGGCATCACCTTCTTTCTATTGGGTGCCTTGACCCGTTTCTAGATAGTAATATTGGACATTAGACAATCTCACCTAATTCCAATGAGAAACACGCCTAGAGGGTATCAGACTAAGTGTATTCAAGTGTCTCAAGTAGAATAAAGATTATTCTTGTACGTGTTTTAATAATTATTCAAGGAAGCCTAAATCGTTTTAATGTTGGAGGAAGAATAAAATAAAAACAAGTACATGATGTGTATTAATGATTACACACTGTGTTGTTTTTTAGGAAAAACAAGTACATGTCATGTATTAATGATTACACACCGTGTGGTTTTTCCAATCGAGATTTTGAGTATATAATATTGTTTTCTTAAATGATATTTATTATAATCAGCATGGGTTCATGTCATGGAATTAATTATTCGACATGGGGGTTTTCAATAAGATTTAATGAAATAAATAAAACATGTAATGCGTTTATTTATTGTCATAACTCTATAACCTCAAACCCAATTATAAATATCCTCACAACCCAACTCTTTTCCCCAATTGTTGTGCACAACAATTCTGGAGAATTATTTCAATGCCAAAAGAACACCTTCCTCCAAGAACTCTCTCAAGACTGAGAGATATCCTCCACCATCAGATCAAGACATTCTATGGTGGACAACGCAAGCAAAGGCTTCTCTACTCTAGCACCCAGTTATTCCTTTGGTGATGTCCAGAGATACATGGTGCATGTGTGGATCACCGCTATAGGAATTCTACACTTGGCTTCTGCGATGCAATGACGAATCACATCGAAACATGATCATAAATATCAACGAAGAAAGAATGTCATTAAAGGTACATCTTGCCAACTAATTACAGTGGTGATCCTAGTTTTTTGTTCTGAGACTACTATTCTTCTTTATCTATTTATGTGATTCGATCCCTAGAGTCTGGCTTTTATCGTCATATTGATCCCGGATTGTACATTATTAATGACAAAATTCCAAGTGGGAACATCCACCCACGAGCTTCAGCTGGGCCCGAAACCTTAAAATGGTATCAGAGGGATGTTACAATTTTGATTACAGTTATTTGATTTTGGTTTTTAATTTATGTATTTATATTTGATTCAATTAAAGATAAATCATTCTATAAATCTGAATGAACAGGACCTGTTCTTACTCTTGAATTTCATGGTTCACATCACAGAAATGACCGTTTAATTTTAATTTTGATTAAAATAAAAATGAGGAACTCATCTGGAAGAGCCTCTCTTTCTGTCTATAAAACACAAGAATACACGGCGTGTAGTGAAAACTACACGCCGTGTACTTAGGTTCAATGGACCGTTACTGGTCTTCCAAACAACGCCATGTGAATTGAGTATCCCTACATATTTATTACATCGTGTTTACAAGAAATGAACGGCGTATGGAATCCGTAATACACAACATGTATGTTGAATCAACAAGCTGTGTACCCTGATATGGCCCGGCTGAAACCGTGTACAAGGGGAATCCGGGTACCGCATTCACTGGATTTCCAGGACGGTAACCATGTAACAAGGAATTACATTCCATGTTAGATTAATGTACATGCTATGTACTCCAAAATTTAAAAATTATAGAGAACAATCCAAATCCCTGGAGTGCACTTTGGATAAAGGGTGAAAATAAATACACACCGTGTAATATAGCCTACACGTTGTGTACTTTCCAGAAATGGAATTTCACCGGGTTTCCTCTAAAGTAAAAAAGACATGTACAAGGATTATGGATGAGAAGAATCTAAAAGAAATTCAAAAAGGAATTTAAGATAAATAATTCATTAATTTTAAGATCATAATTAATTGAATTAGAGAATGAAATATCTTCAATAATAGAATGATTAAAAGAATTTGAATAATAATATGTGTAAATGTTGTTGCATTCTATAGATGATCATGAGAAACACCCAAGACCTTCTTGTGTGTATGGTTTCATTTAAATTTATTTAATTTAAATTCATTGGCCTATGAGCCTTCTTTCAATAATATGTAGGGCCTGTGTGCCCATGGTTTCATTAATTTAAACCCCATGTAATTGAGGATCTCCAAATACAGAAAAGACGGTTCAAAATCTAAAGCTGAGGTGAAACCAACCGAAGAAGATACAAATGTGTATAGGTGGGAGTTTCAAAACACGAACCATCGGGTTCAAGGTCTTTTTCCCTAGTTCAGGGTTAGTTTATCAAAACAACTTGATAAGCTAACCATTAGAAGCACATGATCATTCCATCTTATTTTATTTCTGTCTAATTGCATGGATTATTTATTATGTATGTGTTTTCATGATCACATAATTAATGAAATAAACAATCATGCAAAGATGGAATAAAATAAAAACCGGACTATGTGTAAACATTATCAGAACTTTGTTAATCACTTAAGATAGCATCACTTAATATTAAAAAACATGTGATAATGAAAAAATAGGAATAAAGAATAAAATCCCACAAATATCATATTATTTCAGAACAATACATCCATTACTTGATTAAAGGCAAGACTCAATAAAACTATGTGTTTGACCAACCCTTGTTGGGACAATTACTTTTATAAAGGAAGATCTTATGAAAGTATTGGGTTGACTTAAACAATTTACATCAAGAGGAGTAACCCTTGCTAGACTTGTTGTAAAATGGAGGCATGTGTTGAGGAATTTCAAGTCAGGATTTCCAGATTGGGGAGTCCACTCAACATATCAAGGAACTATAAGCTCATAGTTGGAAAATACCTGCCTACCTAAAAACCATATAATATCTTGAACAACCCTTGTTCGACTTATGGGAAGGGTAATATGGATCCTTGCTACTAGAATTTCATGGAAACTAGACAATCCATGTTCAATGGTGAGGGACATTGGGACTTCATAAAATAGTGGGATACTTAATAAAATTTATTATTTCTCATAAAATTTAATCAAGAAAGTAGTGATAAATCTGCTCTTTTAATTTTTAGAATCAATATGAAAAAACTCATCAACCACATTTTCAATATGATCAACTCTATATAAAAACAATATCCTCACCATCAGTAACTTTCATGAATGGTTTAGGCACCTTCAGGTTATCCTACATCATGAACGAATGTTTTACATGCTAGACTCTTCACTTCTTGATTTTCCTACCCAAGGGGAAAGTGATAATGATTTTCTATTCTATGATAAACATTTGAATGATGCACTTGATGTTCAATGTTTTATGTTATCATCAATGTCGTGTGAGCACATGAAGTCTCGTGAAGACATGGATTCCTACTACATGCTCAATAACCTCTGTGGTCTATACCAAGAAAGGGCAAGATATAAAAGGGTTGAGATCTCTAAGTCTCTATTTTAGAGCAAGCTTGGAACGGTTTCCCCAGCTGGGCCTCATGTAGTCAAGCTCATTGGCTACATTGAGCGCTTGGAGGATCTCGAGTTTAAAAACCCCAACAAACTGGGTACCGATCCCATTCTTGCATCACTCCCCTAGAGATTCTCTAAATTCTTGTAAATTTCAACATGAATAACATTGAGAAGTCTCTATCTGATCTTTTTATCCTTATTCACCAAGTGGACAATGATATGAAGCCTGAAAATACTATTGTCCTTATGGGGAATAAAAGGGAAGGGTATGCTAAGAGCATTAAGAAAAAAGTATATTCAAGGCCTTCTAAGAAAAGGAAGATCAATGGGGAGGCAAGGGAACATGAGGTTGTTTGTTATGAATGTGTCAAGAAGAGCCACTGGAAGAAAAATAGAACCCAACCAAGGAAGAAAGGGGAAGCTTCATGTGTGTTTATTATCAAATGAAATCTATCTGTTTCTACTAATTGGGTATTAGATACTGCTTGTGGTGCTCACATCTGTATCCAAATACAGAAACCAAGTAGATTCAGAAAGATTAACTTAGGTGAGTTGGATTTGCGAGCAGCCAACGGAGCCAGACTCACTACTGTAGCTGTCAGAGACTACCACCTCTCATAGCCTACTAGGATGGTCATGGTATTAAAATGATGTTATTATGTACCCTCTATATCCAAAAACATTATTTTAGTATCTATATTAGATACTGATGGATTCATCTTCATGTTTGAAAATGAATGGTTCTACCTTTATAAAGATATCATTTGTTTTAGTAGGGAACATTTATATAACGGACTTTATGTGATAAACTACACAAACCAAGTAATGGAAATTGATGAAAATGTTAATTCACATGAATCATACCACACCAAACTTTGGCATCACCAGCTATGTCATTTCAATGAGAAACGTTTGACAAAATTACATCAAGATGGGTATTTAGATTCTTTCGAACTAAAACCAGTTGGTGTATGGCATGTGTGTCTATAAGGAAAAATGACCAAATCCCCATTTATTGGGAAAGGTGAAAGGGATAAAGATCTTCTATAATTAGTTCACAAATATATGTGTGGACCATTTCCAGTTGAAGCAAGGGGTGGGTTCAAATACGTCATAAATTTTACTGATGATTTTAGTAGATATGGATATATTTACCGAATGAGGTATAAGTCGGATTCTTTTGATCGGTTCAAAGAATGAAAGAATGAAGTTAAGAACTGGCTTGGTAAGAAGATTAAGAAACTCTACTCAGAAAGAAAATGAGAATATCTTAATCAGGAATTCATTGATTTCTTACGGGAGTTTGGGATTCTATCTCAACTCACTCCTCCTTACAGACCTCAGTGGAATGGTGTAAGTGAAAGGAGGAACCACACCCTATTGGACATGGTGAGATCAACGATGAGTCATGTAAGTCTTCCATTATCCTTGTTGGTATATACATTAAAAATAGTAGCACACATACTAAACCAAGTACCAACTAAGTCAATAAATTGTATTTTATACGAATTATGGAGTGGACACAAAGCCATGTTATCAAATTTACATGTGTGGGGTATCAAAGAATTTGTTAAGGCCTATTTAGGTAACATGTTTGCACCCCGAGGCACAATGTGTACCTTTATAATATATGACAAGTAAACAAGGGGATATTACTTATACAACCCCTCAGATAAAAAGGTTACAGTGTCAAGAAACTCCATATTCCATGAGAGGGAGAACATCTCCAAAAGGGATAGAGGGAGCGATATAGACTTCAATGAAGTCAAGGATCAAGATACACAGAAGTTGGTACAAGAATAGATTCCATAAAGCCCTGTGGAAGAAAAATCTGTTCCAGAGACACAAGAACTGAATAGGTGCATGAGAGAGGTGAAGGAACCAGAATGATATGGTTTTCTTTTCACCAAGGATGGTGACTCATTATTCGTTGACAATGATGATCCTCTTATCTACAATGAAGTATTTGAAGGCACAAACATTGATATGTGGTAAGAAGCCATGAAATTTGAAATATCTTCCATGTATCAAAACCATGTGTAGATTTTGGTAGATCCTCCAGTTGATATAAATTCTTTTGCTAATAAATGGGTATTCAAGAAGAAACTAGACATGGAAGGACAAATCATCACCTATAAGGCACAACTGATTTCAAAAGGATATTGACAGCATCAAAGAATTGAATATGATGAAACTTTTCACCAGTTGCGATACTGAAATACATCAGAATATTATTGTCCATTGCCACTTACCATGACTATGAAATTTGAAAAATGGATGTTAAAACAGCATTCCTTGACATGATCCTCTAGGAAGAAGTCTACCTGACACAACCTGAAGGGTTTATGACTCCAAAAGATGTCAACAAGGTATTCAAGTTACATAAATCCAATTATGAATTAAAGAAAGCATCAAGGTCATGGAACATTCATTTTGATGAAGCCATAATAGATTTTGGATTTGTTAAGAACGAATGTGAGCCTTGTGTCTAAAAAAGTATTAGTGGAAGTGCAGTCATTTTTCTAATAGTATATCTTGATTATATATTGTTAATTGGAAATGAAGTACCTATCTTACAGTCAGTTAAGGCATGGTTGGATAAATGCTTCTCTATGAAAGACTTTGGTGAGGTAGCGTATATTCCTGGGATCAAGATCCATCATGATAGATCCAAGAGAATGATGGGCATGAGTCAATGTACATACACTGACAATATACTGAAGAGATTCAGTATGGAACATTCCACGATTGGATTGTTTCCAGTGTCACATGGCATTCATCTTTCCAGGAAAATGTGTCCTCGGACATGTTAGGAAAGAAAGAAAATGGAATGGATCCCTTACGAATATTTGATTGGGTCAGTCATGTATGTTATGATATATACAAGGCTAGATGCTTCATAAGCATTAAGTGTGGTAGGAAGATATCAAGCTGACCTAGGAGACCACTAATGGATGGTAATAAATACTATCCTTAAGTATATGAGGTGTACTAAGGATATATTCCTGGTTTAGGGAGGAGATGAGGAACTAGTCATCAGAGGACATGTAGATGATAGTTTCTACACTGATCAAGATGGCCTGAAGTCACATACTGGATACATCTTTAGTTTGAATGGAGGTGCAGTGAGCTGGAAGAGCTCAGAGAAATGTGTGGTTGCAGATTATAAAGTAGATTCTGAGTATATCACAGCTTCTAAGGCAACTAAAGGAGTAGTATGGATGCGAAGCTTTGTCCATGATCTGGATGTATAAACTAGCAGTAAAGATCATATCACACTCTATTGTGATAATACTACAGCGGTGGCACTTGAAAAAGAACCAAGGTCACACCAGCGGAAAAATCACATACTTTAGAAGTATAATCTCTTGAGGTATTTTTCTCAGATAGGTGAATTTGCAGTGAGAAGTATTTCCATGGAAGACAACGTGGTGGACCACTTGGCTAAATCATTCACTCAGCAGAAACATGATAAACATGTGAGGTCTAGAGAACTAAAAGTCATAGGCAGTTGGCTGGAGTTCAAGTGGGAGTTTGTGAGAGTTGGTGTCCTGATAACCAACTGTTTGTACATTGATTATGGGAATGTACACTTATTATATATTGTTTATTTTTATACATGACTATAATATAATAATGTCCTGGAATATTTTTTGCATTAATATGTTCATGGAGGATCCCTGCTATGATGAGAATCTTAAAATTGAAAAACAATATTCTAAAATACAGTTCTACGGTTGGATGAAATACTCTGATAGGACACATAGTATACAGAACGTCATGTGAGATTACTCGAAAGAAGATGAGACTCTCTCTCTCATGGAGTTTGCACTTGGTAATCTCCAAGATGGGAGATTATGAGAATAGACCAGCGAGTATTAATTCTGCATGTCTTTGTGTCGTCAGACATTACTATCTATGAATGTGTGTAACGGTCCTTAGACTGGAAAATTATCATTAAATCATGTCATGACTCGTGCACTTATATTTACTGACGAAAACCATCACGAAGAAAGTTGGATGGATGTAGGGTATGTTGGGTGCATCATGAATGACATATTTTTAATGGATAAGTTGAGGAAGGATTTTTCCCGTCCATATTTATGGAAGTAGATATCTCAGTACATTTGATTGAAATATAAATATCTCCAAAATTCTATGGCCATTGTGTAACGAAGAGTTTATTTATGGAAGTCAAAAAATGACAGATCAAGCATATAGGTTTATGACTCTACCATGAAACCTTCTTGATGAGATATTTAGAAAAAAGGATTAAATTACACAGTAGTGTTCGTATGAGGTGACATGTCAGTAAGGCGTCAAATTTATTCTCTTGGGTGCCTTGACCCATTACTAGACAGTAATCTTGGACTTTAGGCTAGTTTGCCTAATGCCAACGAGAAAGAGGCCTAGATGGTCACACACTAAGTGTATTCAAGTATCTCAAGTAGAATAAATATTATTCCCATATGTTGTTTAATAATAATTCAAGGAATCCTAAATTGTTTTAATTTTAGAGGAATAATAAAATAAAAACAAGTACATACCGTGTATTAATGATTACACGCCGTTGAGTTTTTTATGAAAAACAAGTACACATCATGTATTAATGATTACACACTGTGTAGTTTTTCAAGTCGGGATTTTGAGGATATGATAATTTTTTATTAAATGATATTAATAATAATCAGTGTTGGTGAATTTAAAGGAATTAATTATTTGAAATGGGTGTTTTAAATAAGAGTTAATGAAATAAATAAAATTCATAACGCATTTATTTATTGTCATAACTCTATAACTTCAAACCAGATTATAAATATCCTCACAACCCCAACACTTTTCTCCAATCATTGTGCACAACAATTCTAGAGAATTCATTCAAGGCTAAAAGAACACATTCCTCCAAGAATGCTCTCAAGATCGAGATAGATCCTCTTCCATTGGATCAAGATGATCTAAGGCAGATAACACAAGCAAAGGATTCTCCACGCTAGCACCCAAAGATTCCTTTGGTGACATCCAGAGATACGTGGTGCACGTGTGGATCACTGCTAGTGGATGTCTACACTTGGATTCTATGATTAAACGATGAATCACATCGAAATGTAATAAAAAATATCAATGAAGAAATAATGCCATAAAAGTTAATTCTTTTCAACTAATTAAATTGATTATAATCAACCGTTGACGATCCCCATTTGTGGTTCTGAGACTATTCTTCTTCTTTGTCAATTTCTGTGATTCAATCCATGGAGTCTGGAATTTATCGTCATATTGATCCCGGATTGATCATTATTAATGAAAAAAAGACTAGTGGGCATATCCACCCACGAGCTTCTACTGATCCTAGAACCTTCTGTGGCATTTTATCCAATATTTGTTTCATCCTTTTGGATTTCCCTTTCATTTGGGAATGATATGATATACTCATAGTGAACTGATTTCCAAGGGTTCCTTTAATGATTTTAGAAATGAAATATAAACCTCAATTCTCTATCTGACAATATCGAAATTGGTATTCGATTCCTCTTTACCACATCCCGGATATATATTTTCAATAATTCCTCCACTGTATAAGAATCATGAATTTGAATGAATTGGGATGACTATTTGAGATGATCCACAATCACCATATGGAATAATTTTTCATAACATTTCATGGGAGACATGTTAAAAAATCCATTTATATATATTCCCATTATAAATAATGAATAGGTAAATGCTGTAAAATAATTTCTACGCGATGACTCTCTACATTATATTTGAAAAAAGTAATGATCATGAGGCAAACCCAATCACCTTCTTTTTCATACCGATCCTCCAAAAATGTTCTTTCAATGACCTATATATATTTTGTATTCTTGGGTAGAGAACCTATCTCAAATGGCGGTAAGCATTAAGATTTTGTTCCTAAAAATCTACATGAATTACCATATGATCTCAAGACCACTTCACTAAACTTGTATCCATCTTACATTCCTTAGTTACATCCCCACCATTGAGTGTTGGCCTCAAATCAACACATTCTTATTCGGATGATTCTACCTATTTAACTACCTAAACCTAATCAAGAACAGAAAAACTAGAAATAAAACCAATACATCACCTCAGTCTTCATATTTCATGTGTATGTTTATATGGATGAAATCAACGGAAACTAATCTAAATACTCTTTTTCCAACTAAGAATATGAGTTTCTACTTAATGAATCTACCACTGAATTTCCTTCACTCAGTGTATACATCAATTGGAAGTTGAATATTTAGATATACTCCATCCATATTCTCTATATTAGGTTCAATTAACTTTTTGAGAATGCATTCATCAAGTTCATATGATCAATAACCACTATGAATTTCTTACAAAATATGTTATGACACTAAGTTTTAAATGCATGGACAATGATAGCTAACTCCAAATCATGTTTTGCGTAGTTCTTCTCATGTATCTATAACTACCATAATCTGTAATCAATAACATGGTCTCCCTACATGAGAACATATCCCAACCCAAATCTCGATTAATGACTATACACCATGTACACTTGTCCTGATTCCACCAATATTAATATACATTCTGATGTATGTCAAAAAATTATCTCTTGAAAATACTTTTTACATTCCACATTCCATTGGAATAGAACATTATTCATTATAAATGTTGTCATTGGTGAATATAATTTTGAAAAATAATGTATAAAACATCTGTAATAACGAGTTAAACTAAAAAATCTACACATCTCAAAGACATTATTTGGAGGATTCCAATATATAACAGACTCAATATTTTCTAGATACAAATAAATTCCATTTTAGATATTACAAGTCCAAGGTTATATAACTATTTTATCCCAAAATATCACTATTATAATTTGGAATCGAACAAATGATTTCTCAAGATTCCCATAACTATTGACAGTTGTTGTTCACTCCCATCCCTTTTCCTTGAATCCAACAATAATTCATTCACAAAAAAACCTCAAAATAATCTAAATATCTCTAAAATATATTACTCATAAATTTCATAAAGACTTCTAGAAAAGTATTATTACCAATATGAAAAAACCTTGTCTTCATAATGGCCATATATACTCTAGAAAGATATATTTGGAATATCCTTCTTTTGAACGTCCAATTGACGGTATCCTGATCGCATGTCAATATTGGAGACATAATGAACTCCCCACAATTGATCGAATATATCATAAATTCATGGAATTGGATTCCAATTCATTACCATAACCATATGAAGATTACAATATTCCAGAAATGGATGATGAGTTTTATCTTCTTTCATTTCAAACAAGATGGGTTCTTCCCATAGAGACATGTTAGGAAAAAAGAACCCTTTTTTCATCTCTTAAAACTACACATCAAATTACCTTAAATATGTTTGTGCCCATCGATAAGGCATAAGTGATATTGAACTGGTCCCTATATAGAGATAAATAATAACCTCCACTTCACTTGTGGGTGGAAACCCTAATAAATTATCAGGAAAACAATGAGAAACTGATCCAAAAATACAGGAAAACTATTATTCATCATATCTTCCTTCGATGAAAAAATAATAGCTTCTAAATGGTACAAGATTGTTCCAACTATAGTATTGAACAATCATGTTGTAAATTATATTAAATTCCTGTCTCCTTTGAAGATATACTCAATTCCATCCTTTTTTTAAAAACTAAATATTCTAGTATTACAATCAATGTTATCCTTGACAAACCTCAACTAGTCCACACCTAGGATTATAATGTAGAAATACATCTCAAGCATAGATAAATTCTATATCAAATCAAATCCATCAATAGTTGTAGAAAATGTTTTAAACATAAAGTAATTCCATTTTTTTGGTGAATATGAGTGTGAAGTGTCAAAACAGAAGACATCATCTCAACTTTAAAAATATAAAAAATAAATAAAATTATGATAAATATAGGAATGGTATGCACTCGTATAAAATATATCATCCATAATGGTATAATTCAAAAGAATCATACCTCTCACCATCTATGGTCCATAATGATCATCCAAAACAACCTGTTAAAATCCATATAATTTCTTACTCACTACATGTTGTTCTATGTTTCCTAGTTGGGATATCCCTACCCAAGGAGTTATGGTGTTCCAGGAATGAAAATGGATATCTCTATTCCTATAGTGAGACAGGTTCGGCTTCCCTCGTCCATTAAAATCACATGACATATGTGACACTTAATAATAGTCATAAACCCCCAACCCCAGATAACTATTTCAATTCCAATCAATATTACCCATCTAATTGAAATATATTAATTCTATATGTTGTTACATACAGTCTTTATTCTCATTGTAAAATGACCCCCATTGGATATATTCGGTCTTTCCATTTGGTGGTGGAGGAAGATTCACTATTCCTGCCATTTGATTTTGATCTATATCTCTAACATGAAAATAGGTTCTGATATTCTACTTGTTCATATAATTTTCATTTCCATCATTTCTCATATGTATCAACATGAATCCTCATCATTTAACACCTTATATATCCCTTTCTACTACTATCACTCTATCAACCAACTTTATTCAAATTATTATACAAATCATGAAAACCATTCAATAAATATTCTGCCTTTGTCTTGATTCGAAGATGTGTTCCTTAATGGATACCCTAGAACCAACTTCAAGACAAAAGTGGACTAAATTCAAGAATAATTCTATATAATCTATCATTATGAGGATCTATTTATGCAAGATAATGATGTTTTTTGTCTTTTCTATTCTAAAAATATGAGGATAAAATATTTCATTGAACTATTTATCAAAGTCATGTCATGTTAGGACTTGGTATAATTTATCCTGAAATAATAAATTCCACTACTGGAGTGCAATATCCTCCACCATGTACCTCAACAACATGCTATTCATCTCTACTTTGGTGCCTCATAGATAAAATATTTGATTCATGTTATTCATCCACAACATTCCCCTCAACGGTTTCAAATCACCCCAAAAGATGGGTGGATTCTAATCTTGGAACTAGATAGTATAGTCCAATTTCTATGGTCCATCCATTAGGTTCCCTCTATCCACATGCTGAATGTATTGGTCTATACATTGAACTAGTTGATGGTTCATCGATGGCTATGGTGAAACCACATTCTTAGCATCTTTTCTTGATTGGTTTCTATGACGCCTACCAGAGATGATTTTCTATAAAAACCAGAAAATAATAAGTTTCTCTCTCTATGAACTGAAGGATTAACAATTCAAATACAACCATATAATATGTATCACGACATTGCTGTCCAAAAATCTTCATTTTCTATATTCAACCATTTTTTTGATATTTTCATCATTCTTTTGAAAATAAATTCTTTTTCAAAACAATCATATCATAACGTTATTTAAAAATATTACATTTGAAAAAAATTAATTTTTTTTAAAATATACCTTTTCATGCCAAAATAATTAATCATTACTCAAAATAAAATATACACTACTAGTGGTAAGTAATTTCTATAAATCATTTCTTTCTTTTCTCACTTGATAAACCAACGATAATGAGATTTCAAGTACTATAATTGTCTTCAAAAAACTTTTGTACCAAACTCCCTAGTATATTGAAGTTCAAAAAAATATTGTTATATATATTCTATATATATAAATTTCCAAAAATCCTACTCCCTTCTCCAATCCTAACTCAATTAATATTCTAGAATGAATTTTGAAATCCATGAATGACACAACTGATAACCTGGAATTGAACCGATTGATAGCATTTGTAATTAAAGGACCAAAAAATTGGATTCCATGTGTAATATCTCGACCTTATTTGTTGTCTTGAGTCGAGTTAAAATATCCACTTATCCTTAGCTGACATCCCAAGGATTATAAAGGATCATAATAAATACAAAGGGCTTCAAGATAGTTGGGGGATGATTTTCCCTTTGAAAATAAAATAACCATAACAAACACAACACAACAAAATTAACCACTATAAATTTCTTAATAATAATATAAATTTACACAAATTAATACCAAATAGATATCAAAATAAACAATAAGATGAGTTCTTTAGAAAAATACTAATAACATTAATGTTCACAATTGAAGGCAAACCTACAAAACTAAACACTCCATGATATAACTCCATAACCACCAAAGTGCTCCTCGCTCCAACTCTATGATACATCCCAAATATCCTAAAGTGCCATTAAAGAAGTGCACTTATTTACCATTACATGTGTATCATTAACCAAAATATGAAAAAGTACCAAATTCTAAATATGTGGTGAGTATTAAAACTTAATAGGTTTCCCCCGAAGTAATTTTCTACTCTTTCCACTAGGATAGAACAAGTTATCAAATTTATATGAAATATTATTCATAAAAGCCCAATTAAAATAATTCCTCAATTTATAATAATCCCAAAAATTTACACACCAAAACCATTTTATAAAATACATAATTTTCAAAAGAAATCCCCAAAGAATGTCATATAACTAGTCATCCATTTCATGTGGGCATAATGAATTTTATTTCTTATCCCCCCCCCACGCACTCTCAACCACACATGATTGGTTTTACCATTGATAGTGGAACATCATTTCCATAACTAGTCCCTATAATTATAGTATTTCATGACCATTATCCATCCCATTCAAGTCACACATATCCATTTAATCCAACCAAATTCCAATACAATCTTTTCCAAACCACTTAAATAATACCATCCTTTAATTAAAACATTTTTCAAATTATCAAAATAAATCAACCATTTTGAATTCATCTTTTTAAAATCATGTTACCAAATTCACATTCAAATAAAACACCCAAATTACACAATTTAACAAATCCTCACTCAAGATGTTTTTCCTAAGCCATTTTTCAACTAATTCACAATTAATTTCAAGAAAAAAATAAATTTGATATCAAAACATATATTCTTAGAAATTAGATTTGAGACTGAAGCCACCAACCACTATAATTATGAAGAAAAATGAAGAACGGCATGAAAACATAAACAAAACCAGGTGAAATATCCAAAAATCCATCGTGGATAACTTACCCTGTAATAAAAAAGGAAAATTTATCCATAATTGGCATCGAAAACCATATATCTGTCTGTAATGTACTAGATCTATGAAACTAAGAGATAAGGGAATGTAGATATAAGAATAAATATGAAAAAAACTACAAAATAGATATAATAAAGGAATCAGGCTTCAATGAACCATTATAATCCACCATATCACATATATATTGATGCAAAAATTGTCCACAACCTTTTAGAGGAATAAATATTGAGTTTGTGTGGATATGGAGAAAATATGAGGGGTCTAAAATTAATCCCGACCAACATCCAGTCTTTAGGATCTTGTTTTTATACTTTGAATGGTTAGTAACGTGTTTAGGAAAAACCATGTGCTAATATTGTTCCAACCACTACCTTGAAGAGAACCTCTCACGGTTATCCCACACAGTTAGAGAAAAAATGCACCTACCATGAAAAATTTTATTATTCTCATATTTATGGTTTCTCTTGTGTGGCCACTTGGTTTGGACAAACCATGACCATAACCATGTGCCAACCCATTATCCCCTTGTCTCATAGTTCATGGTTTCTAGTATGAGTTTCACAGTTTTCCACAACCATGACACAACCATTAACATTTATAAAAGCCTCAAAAATCATTCCAAATGTATTCCAAGCCCTCCCAAAAATAACCCAAAAACCTTAAATAATTTCAAGGCATACGTAAAGTGTTAGTTACTTGAAAATGGGGTTCTTATTAATTGTTATTGTGTACACCATATAGTAGAAACCATGGATTATATCAAAATTATGTCTCATGAATCAAATTTTGAGATAAAGAATCATTACCTCTATTCCCACTTAGCCGAATGTGCTATAATCTTATGTATAAAACATTAACTATGTTATTAACCAATTTAATAACATTATTCCAACTTGTATTCTTATTTAAAATTATTTTGTAATTATTCTCTATATGTATAAAATTCTCTATTATCTTTTTTCAACATCCTGTGTGATTAATTATGATCATTTTGAACTAATTTTCTAATATTGGTGCTATTATTCATTATTATACAAAATTTAATCATTCCTATATCAATTAGGTTTCTAGAATTTATTATATATAATTATTAATGACGTTATAATTTTAATCTTATGCGTATTTTTTCTATTATACTTAAAGATGGAATCACTGATGAGCATGTTTGAATGATTTTTAACAAACCAACAACGGTATCTTGACTAATGAGATTAATATTAATGTTAGTGTTCTATAACTAAAATAAAATCATTAGTAACTTATTTATATAATATATTACCATTAATTAAATTCTCACATTCATATGTGGAATAAATTTATTTCAATAATTATGTAAGTGATTAAACAAACCCAAACAACAACATAAAATAATTATTGGACTATTATGTAGATATCTTGATGTCATGTCATTATAATGGATAAATAATTAATTTATATGGTTTTTATTAGAGTTTAATATCATAAATGGAAATTTATATAAGAATAATAACATATATAAAGTCATTATATACTGCAAAGAAATCATCTCTATCTCTTAGAATGCTCTTTTGGACTATTTATTTTCCATAATTGTTTTTTTCTCATATTTTTAATAGGTTGCCCAGTTTTTCATTACATGAAAGTAATTTTCAAAAAAATAGAATATTTATCCATTAAATCAATTCTTATTACCACACATGGTTGATGATTTCATTTTACACGTATTGATAAAAATGGTTGATGATTTAATTTTACACGTAATGATAGAAATGATTATTTTGTTTCATAATTTTGGAATATAAAATATGATAGAAATTTTAAAATTATTTATTATGTAAAAAATTATCACCATTCATGTACGGTGGTTAAGAAAAAGAACATGACTCTTTGCAGAGGAGGTAGTCTACACAAACACACAAATGTCATTTTTTATTCCTTAAGGTAATGAGGAAATATTGTTAATATTTATTAAATTATAATAATAACAATATTTTTACAAACAATACATATTTCATTATGTATGAATTGAAAAAAAAATTGGAAAATTAATATACATAAAAAATTTAAGAAAATTTGAACTTCAGTTGATGAGTTAGACATTATCTTGGATGACACCTTGGAAAGGGATAGATTAGAAAACATTTTGTTTTTATAAGATTTGGAGTGTGAATGACGATTCTAATGGAAGATATATGTTAATATTTTTAATACAAAAATGTATATTATTATTGGTATTGAAGGGTATTTGGGAGGCACATTTTATAAGTGGTTATTATGGATTTTTTTTAAATAATTCAACTCAATATATACTAAACAAATGTTTTACGTGTCTGTTGGCTAAAAAAATGAAAATAATTGACTATGGGATGAGATAAATTTGATAAGATCTTAAAAACTCAACTATAAAATTATGTCTAACAATTTTCAATCTTCTTTACCCAAGGTTTATTAATTTTAACAAATTCATTTTCACAATGGTTACTATTTTTTTACCTGTCAATCATTTTTTATGAAAATTAATAAAATCGAACATATTAAATAATTATGATATAATTATTAAAAATAAAAAAACCATTTTTAAGATATATTTTCTTAATTTAATAAAAAAAATTATTAATATTAGATTATATAAAACGTAAAAACCTATTTTTATAAAAAGTGTATTTCTTTGTTAAAAAATTATTTATAGGCTTAAATTAACAATGTAATTTACTTTAATGATATAAATTAGTTTTTTATAACACATAAAAAATATATTTTTTCAAAAAAATTAATGAAATTAATTTATTCAAAAAAATTGTGTAATTAAAATATATATATATATATATATATATATTTAGATAATATTACTTAATCATGTAAAATGTTAATCATATATAGTCTATATTCATCATTGTATATTAAAATTGTTTACTCTTACTTATTTAATAAACATTTGGTAAATTATAGAGTTTTTTAGACATCTAGATCTTAATTTTAAAATATGTTGTCTTGGTAATGATTACTTTTCACTATTCACCAAAAAATCATTGAATTGAAAGAAAGAAACACCCTAAGGTAATTGTTCTGAGATATTGGGTTTTCCGGTTATAGTGAGGTCTCATATATTACATTAACCTCTCCAACAAAATAATATATCCCTAAAAATCACATAAATTTTATCTAATAAAATACTCTGTGTATTAATTCCACATTTCTTTTTCTGTATCCCATGATTCCACCTCTAGTTTTAGATTTCTCAAAATGGATATCACTAGTTGAGTTTCCTAATTTTATACAACTTTCTTCCTAATGTTAATAATATAGATATGATATTTATTATAAGAAAAGACAGGTACCAAATCTATTCTCTCATATATAGGCATATGGGATAAACCTGAAAGGAATTTCCCTAATAATGAAACATAGTATATGTCATGTGCTTTATAAAGGATGGGTTACATCCCTAATTTGTATAATAAATCGTTAATTTTCTCTAAAAGTATGAAAGGAAAATTTTTACAATGGATTAACTTATATTTTATCAAAAATATTATGAATAAATTCCATGATGAAACTTTTAAGAACCGATGATCCCACCCATGAATTTCCTTGTCTTTACTTCTATAATCTACATATAATTTTTTTTACTCTTAAATTCATTGACATGATTTTAAATAATAAATACATTCCTATTTTTCTCTTCCACATGTTCCATGCCAAATAACATCCTTTCTCCAACATCATCCCAGAAAGTTGGAGTACACCTTCTCTTACCATAAAATGTCGAGTATGGTTCCGAATAGATTATAAATGGAAATTATAATTTTATGAAAATTGCACCAAAGGTAGATATTGATCCCATGATCCTGAGAAGTTAAATGAACAGGGTCTCATCATGAATTCCTATGTTTTTATATCCCTTTTTTACTCACATTAGTTTGGGAATGAATACAAGATCTAAAATATAACTCAGTGTATATTGAGTTTTAAATAATCTATAAAAATTTGCATGTGAGCCAAACATGAAAATCTAATATAGTTAATATAGGTTCCCTCTAATGTCTCATTATTTCAATAATAGATATGCGAGAAAGGCACTCAAAGTTTTTCTCTTCCCACACTTCAATGAAATATATAGACTTGGTATGGAAAAAAATTATGATCCATTTAGAATTCTCCACTCATGGTGTTTTCATAGGTCTAGTAAAAAATTTCATGGTAATATTGTCACTCTTATATATTGGTAAAAGAATAGATTGAATTACTTCTTAAGGATGTTGTCTTTAATCCTTTACCTGCTAGTACACTAAGCATCTGGACTCATGATATTTAATTTTCTACATCATACAATCCCACCAAAAATGTTCTCTTTAAAAACTATAAATATTTATGCTACCATGGTTTATAGTGAAATTTGAGCTATATACTTCATCTAGTAGCTCCCTCTTCAGTTCTGCTATGGATGGAACCCATAACCTCTATCCAAACATCAACACTCCATATTTATAGATATATTCTATCAATTTCCCATCAATCTATTATTTAATCAATGTTCTTAAAGATTTATAATCTAGTTATGACTTTAATACCTTTTTTTAGTTATCGTTTATATATTTATTAGAAAATAAATATTTATTCCCCTTTATTTACAATTATCATATAAATCAAAACTATATCTGTGAATGTAGGATCCTTATCAATCATCATCATGGTAATAACATCATGTTCCCTCTAACTCCGTGAATCATCGACTGTGATTTCTATCCCTAGGTGTTGGTAAATCATCAAATAAAATATCTTCAGTCATTATAACAAATTTCTTTTCATATTTGTGATCTCTTTCACAGAGAAAATATACAACAAACTTTTGGGGTCTTTATAATTGTCTCATACTTCATCATAGAGATATTTTCTCACTTTTATAATGGAAAATATTATAGCTACAGGATCAGGCTCCTGATTTGGAAAATTCAATTTTTGATTCTATCATTTCCTTGATGCATAAGTACCAACATTAAAATTATGTGTATGTACACAAATGATTTTTTTATTTGATGCATCACTATAACTAAAAAAATCATGCATTTCCCAATATTAATGTCAATACTGGTGACTTAATAAAAATCATATATTTTTTTTAAAAAAAATTAACATTTACATTACCATCTTCTTTTAACAAATTTACATGTCAACTTGGTTTGAGGGCTATCTAAACCGTAAATGGTTATAAAAAACCACTCATATTAACCTTCTAGACCATATAAAATACATATATCAGTTATATTAATATATGTAGGATATTATTTGATAAATTCATTCATCAATGTATCAATAAATATTCAATATTTATAAATATTATGGACATGAAAATAATCTCTATTGATCCAAAAGTCACACTTACTAAAAATTTAAAACAATTGCTTCTGTCTAAGGGTCTCATGAAATATTCATAGATGGTTCTCATACTATTCATTGAATTTTTAGTATAATAAGATATTATTAATAAATAACACTACAATGTTATCAAAACATTCATGAATACTATATTCATAAGATCCTTGAAAATAGAATGTGAATGAGTAAAACCAATTAGAATTACTATAAACACAAAATTTCTAAATCTTTTACAATACAAAATCAATAGTATATCCTCATTATTTAGCCTTAACTTTTTAAAACAACTTGAAGTAAAAATATTCGAAAAATATTTTCCTCATTGATGTTGATCTAATTAGTCTTTAGTACATGGTAAATGATACTTATTATATTTTTGATGGCATTGATTTCCTTATAATTGATTCACAATCTCATATAACATATTCATTTTTTATAAAAAAAAATAGGTGGAAAAATTTGTGAAAAACTATAGTTTATAAATACAATGATACAAAACTCCAATAGTTGTTTCTATATGTCTACCAACTCTACTAGTGTCTTTCTATTTGGATTTTTAAATTTTTGTCTTGAATTAATAATGAGTTCACATGAAAATTAAATATCACATTTACGTGGATGATCAAGTAATATATCTAGAAATAAATCAATAAATTTTATATAACCAATACATCCTCAATAATTAGGTTGTCATTTCCATCTAAAAATACTATTTCTCATTCCTCTTCTCCCATAATTTCATTAAGGATACTTACTGTATATGGGTCGAAAAATTACTTAGGTGGTGTGGTTTCATCATTAAATGAAACTTTTTTTATCCCTATTATAAATATCTATCTCATTCTCTCATATATAAATTCATTCATAAAAAATTAGTTCTAACGCATACCGATGATTCAGTGAAAATAAACCATATGTATTACAATCTTGTTTTTCATGTGTAAATACATAAAAATCATAATAGATACCCCAGAGTAAATCTTTAATAAAATAAGAATCCCATTAAGTGTTGTAAATGAAAAATATTTTCATAGAGTATTGGGAAATGATTAATTGTTATTAGAAAAAAATGATATAAAGTAGAGTGTAGATCCCAAATGAAACAATGAATTCACAAAAATTGAGTTTAGGATCAATGTACCATTTATAATGTCATTTTATATGTCAAAATCAATTATAGTGAACACATAAGCTTGGTTTTTCTATATCGGCCTTTTTATAGGTAAATTTCCATGATGTCTGATGCATTGGTTTTTATAGTTTCCCACTTGTTACAATTAATGCATTGAAAATTAGAAACATCATAATTCCATTTTCATTTGTGAACATGATGGCCTTATTATATATACTTAATATATATTATAATTCTCATAATAAATCCCCATGTCTATCTTCACATAATATTACATGTGTGAAATTCCACTCTTCCTTTCCTCCCCTTTGATATACAATTCTTTTCAGGGTTATCATAAAATATATGTTTCTCCATATTTTATTTAAATACATTATCTTAGACCCCAAAACATCCTTAGAGTAGATGGTTGAATAAAGGTGTCATTTTTTCATTGAATTAAATTGATCCTACCCAAATATTGTTTTGATCATCTGAATCATGATTGGTGGAATTGTATAATCACCCAACACATGTATAAATAAGTAGAAAAATCACACAACGATTTTACAAGGAGCACCTCTAAGGTCTAGTCCATGAATAATATGCCAAATTTTTTCTAGTAAAATCATAATATACTATGATTCAGTATATTTTGTGCATTATAATTTTTCATCCATGGTCAATTTATTTCACAATCACATCCTTTACAAGAATTTATGTATAGTGTACTTTTTTTATTATATCACTTCTTTTGACTCCCCCTTGCTCACACATTGGATAAAGCCTTGTATAATTTATCAACATGAAGGTTGCTTCAAATTTTTAGTGTATCCTATAATATTCAAGAATAATATATCAATTAATAAACATTCATCTCCTTAAAAAGATCCTTCCATAGAATCATGTATCTCCTCTTATTTATGAACAGTAATTTCATGAAACACGTGTTCATGTAATATTCTTATTTCACATAAGTAATAATTGTTCCAAATTCCTTCAGAAAACCAGAGTAATAATCCTTCCTAAAAAGATATAAATAAAATAAATAACACATCATTTACTATTTAATGAATGGCACATACTTTCATGAAACAATATATCACACGCAAAACATGTCAACTTTGATTCCCCAATGTAAACATATTCATTGAACTCATTATTTATAGATCATTTTTACTTTTACTATATTCATGATTTTTAATAAAATTCAAATAAAATCTCAAACAGTCATTAAACTCTTCATTTGACACTTTATAATGTTTTTATATTAACCTGACTACTATGAAACTCTTTCTTTTCTCTATATTTTTAGAATAAAAATATTGGAAAACACTGGAGAATGATGCAAACTTCAATAATGAAGCGTCTTGATCAGATTAGCTCAATTTACATCTAAACATTATGATAAAACAAGGTTGTATTGACATAAAGAATTATATACCAGTAGTTTAATTCTTTAAATAACCATGGTGTCAACAATCTCACCATTTGGGATTATTAGAAATCCAATTATTATTTCAATATATTACAAACCTCAGACAAATACCTAATAGTTTTGAAATTACTCAACCATTACTCTTAAGTAAATGTGATCAAATCATAGTATTTAAAATGATGTCTACATAGAATATCCTTATGTGAGACATTGATTATCACAATTCCACTTCATTGGAAATAAACCAATAGAAAAAAAACTCCCCTTAATGTTCAAAAAACCCCTCGATCATATCTCCCATTGAATGTTATAAAACATTAAAAACTTGTTATAAAGTGTATAAACATGGGGATAGGGGTTAAATTTGATCCTCACAAAAAATGGTAGGTTGTTAAAAACAGCGGTTCAATCAATGATTCTCAAATTTTGGTGTAGAAAATGACCATTTCATGATGTTTTATACTTGATCATTAGTTCCAACATGTTCTTTTTGGATGACTAGTTTTTCAAATTTTTTATTTCTGTAGCGATATATGATCTCTATTTGTTTATCCCGAGAGTGTAGAATATGGTTTTTTGGATCTTAATTACACACTTGTTTCCAAATAATTTCACCACCATCTATTTCACTTTATCACCAATATCAAAAACATGATTCATAATTCACAATAACTTAGTGATTTCCTTTATCACAATGATATACTCCAATTGAGAAATACTCAATGATATTATTTCTTTCTTATTTTTAAACCACCCCACACATTTTTTCCAAATAATAAGGCCTCACAACTGGTGTATTTTTGATCAACCAAATCACGAGCCTAGATAGAATTATAAAATGTACACAATTGAAGATCCTTTCATGTTTTAATGGATAAGCTTAAATTGATAGTACCTTGAATGTACCTCATGATTAATTTTAACAATTAGAATTTCCCTTCCTTTGTATTAATTCTAATTAAGCCTCTGTACAGGGCTCAATGATGATATCTATCTATGTTTTAGTAAAATACAATTATCTTACTATGATAGTCAATTATATGTTGGGATACAAATATTTACCATCCTCATGTATCATAAAAAAAATTTCCAATAGAAATCGAAGATAAAACTTGTATGGATTCATGTATGTTGAAATTATTCAGTAGAACTCTCACGTATTTTTTAAAAGAAATAAAGGTGTATTCATATTTTCATATGTCACGATGCCCCAAATATTTTATATGTTCAAAAATCATGGATACATAAATTCTCATTTCAAATTACTAAAAAATTATTTTATTGATACAACCACTCATCTGCCAAAATTTTCTCATATACATATACAATCAAAACAAAGTAGTCTTCATTATATGTATTTAAATAAAGATTATGGTCCACACATCCCCTTTTAAATTAAATCATTTTCAAATAAAAAACAAATTCAAAATACCATACTCATGTTGTACAATTTAGACCATATATAACATTATTCAATATCTACACATTGGTTCATCAATTATAATCATCAATCCAGTTGGTTATTCAATATTAAATTCTTTTTTTAGAATGATATTTAAAAATCTAGTTTTGAAATATATATAAAATAATCTATAACCTATATGTATTTACTTTGATAAAAAGGGCCCAATTTACTATTTTCAAGATACAAATGAGATTATTTATTATGTATCATTACCCTCAATCTATAAATAGATTTTACAAACCCATCATTCCTTATATTTGATCACATTTCCTTATTCTTAAAATTTATCCTCAAAGATCCACTTTTTTATAATAACATTTTGATTTTATACTCTCTTATCAATATCCAATATCTAATTGATATCAATATGATCCAATTCATCATTCACACTCTTAAACCATTATTCACCCTTTTCAACATCTTCAAATGGGATTGGTTCCACCATTAATAGTATTGTAAAGTGTGTTAAAATTATCATTATCCTTGTATATGTATGTGCTACCCAATGACAATAATATTGAATGGATTGAATTTTATTATCATAATTCATCTATGTGGTCTAAATTGAGATTCCTTAACAATGGTTTTCTTTTCTAATTCCACTTCTAAATCCACATTATTCAGAAAATCCTGAATTTTTAGGGAGTTTTCAACAAGTTTTATATTTTAGAATGTAATTTTTTAATAATATTCTTCATCTTCAAACATATCAAAATATGATCTCATTGATATATTGATAATTTGATCATAAATTATCTTTACATCATTTCAATATATTATTTTTCTATGTATTTATTGTTAAATTTATAGGCTCTATAATTTATTGAGTGTCTATGGAATATACCTTAACATGTAGTATCCCCATACTTATCTGCATTTACATATTTATTTAATTTGAGTGGTTTACTTCCAAAAAAATATTTTAGTGAGGGATTAATGTAATTCCATATTTCATAAGGTTTCGTGTAATCTCCAAAACTCAACTCTGTCTAGTTTTGAGTGCCCACCATGAAACAAAAAAACTCTTTCTAGTTGTTAAGTGAAATATTACTCTCAATATATATATTTTTTTACATTTTAATCTAATATATTTATTTGTTCAATAACCCCATTTTTTGAGGTGTTCACTCTAATAGCACCTCATTCTTGATCCCATGTTTTTTAGGTAATTTTCATATTTAATGGATGTGTATTTTCTCCCATTTTCAGTCTATAACATCTTTATTTGATCTCTAATATCATTCATAAATCATTGGAGATATTTCATCATCAATTGAATCAATTCTAATTTATTCGGTATATAAATTACACTATATTGTATGATATAGTAATTAATAAAAAGTATAAATTCCAACTGTCTTTGTGGGTCCAACATGTTCATTGGGACATTGAAATTTGTGTAGATAATATCAAGAAGAACCAATGTGCTTTTTGACATCATTTTATAAGACGCAATGACCATTTTTTCCCACATTCAATAATAACATATATTTTCTTTATCACACTTCATATAGTTAATTTCTAAAACATCATTTATCATGGATATTGTGTCCCTTATCTTTTGATATATTTTACCCAAACTATGATTCAAAAAAAATTCCAAGTAAATTACTATGAAATAGGTGTTTTCTTAAATGTCTACCAGTTAAACATAAAAAATTTCCATTCACCCTTTTTTAAGAAAACATGTCTCCTTTCTTGTGATAGTGAGTCCTTTCTAATTTAATTTCACCACGGGTATTGAGTCTTATAGGAAACTCACACTAAGGATATTATGATAGAGGCCATGTATATAGAATAGTTATATTTCCTTTATCTCATTACTTTTCAATTGGGTATTTCCATTGCCATTAATTCTTAAGGAACCATCATTACCAAATCACACCCTTCCATCAACTATTATTTTTTTTCAAAAAGATCTCATTTCATATCTTCTGTGGTAGTACTTTAATCTCAAGAATCTAACTTTTACTATTATTTGAAGAATTTATTGCAATACATACTGGGTCAGATTTATATGTCTTCTTATTTTTCTTCAGTGAGATAGTTGGTTGTGTTGAGGCATATGATGGCCTCTCTAATATCTTTTCAATATTTTTGGTTTAATTATACTCAACATTTTCTTCCAAATAAGTGTAATTATTTAGTAGGGGGATTTTTTTGGGTCTAACTACAATCACTTTTATCTGATATCTTCTGTTCCAGTCTATACATTTCCTTTTCCTACAATGAATAGAATTATTCGTAATGTTATAAAAATATCTATAAAAATTACTTATTTTATTTTATGAAGGATCTGATCACATTATCTATTTCATAGTTCCATGTGCTTCTCTATTCAGGTAACTGATTGCCTCTTCACAATAATACATGATATATCACAAAAATCCCTTGATTTCACATTTTCAATGAATAAATATATTCTCACTTAAATCCTCAAAATTTCCTAGTATTTTTTATGGTTTATTTTTTGGAAATTAAATATTGATTATTGAGGATTATTTTCAACCATATATTTTGTTTGGATCAAATATTTCTTTTTTAAAGCTTCTAGTAATGCTGTGTTTTTATATTTTTGAAAACATTCTACTTAACATTGTTTTATCCAATATCATTTAATGCCCTTAATGTTACTATATAACATTTAATACCACTCCTTCTCATACATTTTCAGTATTTTGTTAGTAAAAGATTTCACTTCTCCTTCAGTTCCAAATTTACACTTTCTAAAAGATTTGTATCAAAGAATCATCCAAGGTTATGTTTATTCTTTAGTTACTCATATTTTGTGCATGATATAATCATACATTATATGTTTATAATGTAGTAATCAAGATCCTCAACTGTCTTATATTTCTCCTCCAACCATGAATTATGTCTATCAATAAGTTTTAAATTGTCTTAATTCTGTATTTTAAACTCTATAACATATTTAGAGTTTTATTGAGTTGTAAATATTTATCTTTTCACACCTCTTAGTCCATCATATCAGGTTCAATAAAATCCACACATTCTAATGGGTCATTTAAAAATATACAAATTCATAGTTTTTCTTTCTCTGAATATCAGGATCATAATTTTCATCTTATAGTTCCATATTAATATTTAAAACACCATTCATAATATAATTTCCTCTTTCATAGGTTCTTCATTTTGAACCTTTTCCATCATAGAACGTTCAATCCTCAAAAAATTCACTATCATCATGATCCTCTTTTCTAATGAATCTTTTTCTTTTTAGTTTACATCTTGATTTGGTAGATCCTTTTTTGGAACCTATATATAGGTATTTTCATGGTTTCTACTTCCCACATTCATAATAATGTTTTCTTTAGAATCATATAGAAAATGACATCACATTTTTACAACTAAAATGTGCCAAAGGAAAAATTCTTTCAACTATTCCTTTTCCTATATTAAAGTTTCTAGAAACAAGAGAAATGAATTCAACATCCACACCTTTTTAATCATCTCTACATTAAAAATGTCATTTGTTTTATTTCATTGAATTCCATCTCCTTACATGATCAAATTAGCGTCTCTTATGGTTTAACTCTAACTTTATAGGTCACCAGACTACTTAACAGGTCATCAAGAGAAATTATAGCTAGATACCTTTCTTCAATATCAAAAACATTCATATTATAAAGTGGTAGACTACATATCAACATTTTATTTATGATTTATATATCTATATATTAATAAATAAGTCATCAAATTAGTCTAAAAAGATTAATATTTTTATTAATGAAATTGTCTTCATTTTCATGATAATTCATTTTTATGTCATCAATCTTATTTTTCATAAAAAAGTGTTTTCCTCTGTCACTTTTTTTATCACCTTCGTATATAAGTTCCAATTTCTGACACATGGCCTTTAATATAATTAATCTAATATACTTCATATAGATTTAATCTAATATTCCTAGATTTGGAGTATTTTATGAATGGTAATTTACAACAATCATTTTTCTATTTGATTCATTCATAGATACTCATACTGCATCACTAATATGATTCCATTGAACCATGAAAATTATAACTTCTATTCGAAGAGATTTCAATTGATATCTAAAACAATTATTACAAATATAGAAGTTTATTTCATAAAATTGGGGAAAGAGTCTTACATTTACTAAATTATTCATCACAACCAAACTAGAGGATACCATAAATTCCTTCAACCTAGCTATGAGACCAACTATTAGACCCCATAACACCCATAGCGGGGAGGGGTAAATAAGGGTGTAAGTGTTTTATTTTAATTGTATTGATCTTTTTCCATGTTGGTAGGAAATTTTGAAACCTATCTAATTGAATTATACTATAAAACAATACATGTATAAACAATTAGAAAAACTAGAAATTAGTTTTATATGGTACACCACTAAGGAATAAACATGGTGAAGATAATAATAGTGTGACCATCATTCCAAAATACACCTAAATTCAATATATTTTGTGGATTATAATTTTTATTTCATTATAACTATATCCCATATTCAATTTCATTATCATAGTTTAGGGATAACACACTAGATCCATCATATCACATCCATCGACTCCCCCATTCTCAGTAATTTTTATGAAATCATACTCACTTATCACCATAAATGTTGCTTCAATTAGTTTCATAGCATCCAAATATAAAAAATTCTAAATTTCATGAAACCTATAACTTTTTAAAAACTATCATTACTAAATTTATTTTAATCATGTTAGTTCTCAACAATTATTTTTTTCAAAAAATGTATTCATGTAATGATTATATATCACATAAAAATATATTCTCTTAATTATTTCTCAACAATAGATTGATAATAATTATACTATATATATATATGATAAATGATGCTTATTGGACTATTTATTCACATGAAACAACCTTCTATGAAACACTATCACACATAAAAAACACATTGAACCCAATTATCACACATCAACCTATTCATTGAACTCAATATTTTTTAATCCATTGGACATTCCATTATTTCATATCATTCTTAATCTTTCATTAACTTTCACTAACATTAATAGAACATGTAATTTTAGTTATAACTACTTCATTGTTTTTTAAAACATGAATTTCGTGGATCTCTACCTTTGTTCCAAATTATCTGGAATTGTTTTAGGATATACTATAGAATTTCACCACCATTAGAACTGACGCCCCCTTCAAAGATTACCGCACATGTCTTGAAAACACCTTGATAAACCAATTATGGATTAATAATTAACAAAACATAACAACCATTTCCATTTTAAAATCCATTTTCTAATACATAAGTATTGTATTATTTATTCTCTATCGTAATGTATCATGAGACTATATAGTCATATGATAAAAATGTATGAAATGATTAATCCATTTATTTAATGGAATTATCCCATAAAATAAAATTCCAATATTAATTTTTTATCAATGTATATAGTATTTACCATTTCTATGTTACCTCATAACATTATCCAAGTAATCATAAATTCTTACCTGCTCCTTCTGTACGAGATTGATAAATTTACATAGCAATTTCCCTTTTATAATGAGGAGTGTTTTTTCATAAAACATCTCTTTAAAATTAATTTATTCCTTGTTATTTAAATGCACTTACTATTTAGTGTTTCTAATTTGTGGCTACTATTGACCCGCATATACCATCAGATTATAAACCACCATGGGACCTTATTCCATTCGCTACTTAACAGTGTGGGGAATATTTTTTTCTTGGGACTAGATCAATCTTTTTTCTACAAATGGATTGAAATTTCCAATGAATTATTGAGGTTTATGTCACATAATCTGGTCCAAACTAGTATCGCTATATTTTGGATCAAAAAGTTTCACTATATGGGTGAGGTTGTTTGTCCTAACCTAGGTCAACTGCCCTAATATTGTAATTATTTGATCAGCTCCAACTCTAACCTCATTGAATTTATTAGGATGAAAATCCCAAAAATTACTATGGGTGTTGACGTGGTTCTGATTCCCACTATTAGACTCATATATAGAAAATGGAATACACATAACAAGTTAATGATATTAAATTATAAGATACAATTCATATTTGGTTTTCTATGAATAATTTTCTTAAAATCTTAAGGGTTTTATATCATAATTTTGATATCTTACAAGTTTCCTCTAAATATAGTCCCCAATGTTTCTACAAAACATCAAGTTATTCCAACTGTAACATCTTATACTATACAAATCTAGATAAAGTACATATAATATATTATTTGGATAAAATACAGAATTTCATAAAGGCTCTCATAACATTGTGTTTATATAAGAATACAATCATATATATATATTTCACATTACACTTGAGAATGCCAGGTACAGCTTAAAAACACCATGAGAAAATTATTATCTATTCTACCGATTCATGAAAACTATACATATATTTCATATAGGATTTTTTTGGAAATGGAAAAATAAGTATGATTTCAGATTATCATTAATGGGTAGCATGCATTGGAAGCTACCATTATATTATAATGGAATTAATGTAATGGAAAAAAACGTAGATGATCAGAAAAATTCCATAATCAAATGAAACTAAAGGACTACCATATTCAGTACAATAAATAACATGGATTGTAATTACTGGTCTACTACTAATTTATTCATAGTATTAAAGAAAATAAATATACCATCATGGAATTTTCAATGAAATATAACATAAACGGTTATGAAATATTTCAATACATGTGTTATATTATCTCAGAAGACTTGTTGATTCCTTGAGGTGATATCAATACTTGGACCCACCCATCAATAATTTAGACCAATACATTCACCATATGAGTTAAAACGTAATTTAATAACATTTTATAAAGAAAATATTACATAATCAGGAAGAAATAGAATAATAGGAAATTATATCAAGGAAAAAATATTGTAAATAAACAACATAAAATTATTTTTTATTCTCAATATAAAATGACATACCATTTTAAATAAAATAATGATAAAATGGTTGATAGACAACAATCAAAAAATTTGGGGTCAAATTTAATGTTGTAATTGAGTTTATAAGTTTGAAATGTTAGGATAAAAAATAAATGTTAGGGATTTCCTTAATAATGGATTTCAGAAATCATGTGTATTATCCAAAGAATATCCACCAAGAATGTCACACTGTGTGTTCAGTCATAAGCCCACTCATCATGTAATGGGTGAATAGTAATTTGATACTAAAGAAGCCTTTTTTAGGGATATTACCCCCAGGTTATTCTATTCTACATTTTTATCCACCTCCCAATATCAGGACAAACATGTGATTTCCTAGAAAACCACATACACATCACTTTACAAATTTTATTTTTTTGAAGGTGTGATTTATTAGGTAACTGTAGGGTCAGGGTGTATTACAAGAACATTTTGTTGGCATTATATTAATATTTATTTTAATATAATGTTTTATAAAACAATAATAGTGGATAGTTTCAAATTTTATTTCTATTAGATTTTATTATATTTGAATAGATAAATACTTGGTCTTAGGATCATTATTCGATAATGATGACATAGATCATCCAAGATACCCTTTTCAGATTACTATTATTTCTTTTGTATGATCCAATTATAGAATCACTCTATAAGTGATCCACACATGCTACTTTTATCTCCAAACAATACCAAATAATATTCAAGTTCATACATGAAGAATAAATTTTCTGGTGTTATTCATCTTGATTGATCTAATATCCTTTAAGCTTGAAGGTGTTCATCTCAGTCATGATAGGATTAGAATAATTAGAGATATGGAGGGAATCCGATTATGGGAAATGTTTCATTATTTTATATTTTCTGTTAACCCTCCTCAATAGACATAACCATCTATTTATTGTTCTCAGTTTTATAGTAATATATTATTTAATTGAGTAGTATCCCATAAAAAATATAAGAATAATTATTAAACCTCAAGACACATAATAAATTTATTATTATTAATTAATTTTATGTGTACTAAATTGTGCAATAAAAAATATAATTTGAGGAGCTTGTAAATTAATATTTTACATTGGATACATTCTAGGTCTATTTGACTTCCTAAATATTTATTGAATAATCGAATAAGTATTTTATTCATACATTAATTTTTTATTCAAAATTTCATGTATAGAAATTTATCATAAATTCACATCAAAAAGTAAATTATTTATTAACAAACACAAAATTATTTATACCCTTTCAAATATTAGAAATCAGTAGCACATGAATAATATTATGCCTCGGTCATGAGAATAATATTTAATCAAATAATAAAATTCAAATTGAATTCTATTGATATCAACAAAAACACATAGTGTGTGACCCTCTAGCATTCACACACATTGTAATTAGGTGAAAATGACTAATGTCCAATATTACTATCTATAAATGGGTCAAGGAACTATTGATATCAAAAATAATTTCACAACATTAAAAACCACATATTAAGGCTCGTTTTATAATAAAATCACATTTTTGTAATATCTCATCAAGAATGTTTCACATCAATTTCATCAAACTATATGATTTATATATCCTCCTTTGAATGTATGAAATAAACACATCATTCATCCATGTCTATGGAATTTAATGATATCATTCTATTCCAATAAATGGTCTGAGGTATAACCTTATAATATGATATATGGGGAAAACCCATCATTGAATTATTAATAAAATTTCAATCATGACATAACCAACATACCAAAACACATCAAAACAATATGGCATCATGGTTTTTATGATAAAATCTATGTGAGTGAGTCATGGAATTCATTAATGATAATATTAAAGATTAAGGACTATTATATATTCTCATTGATATGAATATTTGTTGACACCAAAAGATGTGAAATTCATACCCGAATGTCTATTCTCATAATCACCCATACTAGAGATTTACATGTGGGAACATATTGAGAAGAAGTCTCATTTACATATGAGTACACACACATGATAATATATAGTATGTTCCCTATCATATTATATTGTCTCACAATATAGCAATGTTAAATATATATTGTCATAGATTCTTATTGTTCTCATCATAGCAGGGAACTATTATGACCTATCATTGTGATAGATGCTCCAGGACCTTATCAAATAAATTTTACACAATAGATCAATAAATATGAGATAAGATATTAATATTAATACTGATATCTTTGAATATACATGTAATCCAATCTAAAAGAGTAGTTGGTTATAAGGATTCAACACTAACAATTCCCACATGCACTAGATTAAAATATTAACGAGTGGTTAGTCCCCAAATGTTAAACATTATTTTCCCGTGTATGGAAATAGTTTGTTGTCCTATCACATTTTAATGGATAGGAAGGTTCGTCCACATGTCTGTATATTGAATCTACTATCCACAACACTACTATCATACAAAAATCTCTCATGGAGTGATATAACCATGTATCAACCTCCGGTTCCCATATCACAATCCTCACATCGTGAATAAATTCGTAGTCTATTTATATCATTAAATAATATTTCTGTTTTTGTTATATAACAAAAAATTGAAATAGGTTGTTACTAAACAACTTCTTATGCTACATCAGAAATTATAATGTACTCGGATGTTGTAGATATGGTAACCACTAGTAGTAATAAGTTTTAATTTCTTATTAATATAACTTTTATAGTTATATTATATAATTTTGAACTAATTGAAGATAAATTTTCAATCTATTTGATCACTATAATTCCAACTTATCCAGACGCAAGAAATGCATCACATTCTACTTTTCCACATAGTGTCTAATATTTCTAACTAAACGTCTATGAAATTATATTGGATCTATTTTATATTCACCTATTATTTATTATAAATCTATAATTCTAAAAATAGATATATATTATGTAACATTTGATTAATTTATATCAATTATGATTGTGAAATTATTCTAATCTACATAATCCCATTCTATTCATATACATGTTATTCGGAATGCATTATATTCCAATAACTATTTCGTCTTGAATTATTTAAACTTGAAATTTTTAGTACTTTTTAATATATATATTATTACTAAAGTTAAATAAAGCATGCATCTGTTTTGTTGATATGGTTCCCTAGACCATGGTTTCTATTTTAACGCATTCATGGATAAATTTAATTCCTTATTCTTAATAAGAAGGTTGGACCCAAAATTTGTTTTAAATATGTTATCAAAATATATATCATGAAAAATTGTAGGAGTCCCCCTAACCAGTTAAAGGAACATATCACTCAACCATTTCTAAATGAATATTCTATGATCACTATGTAAGATTTATTCATAAATAAATTTATGTAATATACATATATTATTGTGATATTTATTTCACATAACCATTTTAGTTAATTATAATACACATATACCATAGGGTGTGCCTATTGATCATATAATATAGAAATATTCTAAAAGGATTTAACAAAATGAGGTTTCCTTAACAATCAATAGATGGATATAATGATAATAAAAATATTCTTTGACAATTAAAATTCAAAAAAATCATAATGACTGGTGAATAAGTGTTTTCTAACAATAAAACTTTCAATAATTCATCTAGATATATTGGTATTAATGTGTACTAAACATGTTCAGTTTCTATTAAATAGTCACCGAAGATTCAATTCCTTAAAAGATTCTAAATATGGAGTCCTTGAATTTTGATATATAGATTCCATTAATTGAATTAATAAACATATTACAAACTTATAATGTGACATTTTACTTCTTCTTTGATGGAATACATATTCTGAATAAACACCCACCATGTTTAATATAATCCACCTCTTTTGTTATATATTTCAAAAAATTATGTGTTATTGGAATTAATCCTCCCCATATTCTTTTTGCATTACAATATTTGTATTCCATCTAATGTGCATCTAGATCCTTAACCAATAGTTGTTATGTCTACTCCCATTACGTTCAAAAATATAGTCTTTCATTGTATAAATATAGTTGATATTGACTAGATGATAATATCACGAGTTCGTATAGGTACATTAACATTGATGCACATTAGTGTTCTACAATCTAATTGCAGATGATGCCAGCTTTCAAATAATTCTTATGGTAGTATCCTAATACATTGTTATCATATCGCAAATGTTATGATATGTTTTAGAAAATATAGTTAAAATATGAATATATTCCGCAATTCAATTTGAAAATATATCTTATATTGTATAATATAATTTTTTCAATATATATATGAATCATCATTGGTCTTCATTTTACTTCCATTATAACATATATGTATATAAGGATGTGTTAGTTAGGGTTTACACTTAATCTATGAACAAGATCAATGATTACGTTGATAAGATGTTATTATACTATCCATCTTCTATATTCCAAAATTATTAGAAAATATGCTCAATTAATTTACAAATAATTTCAAAATTTTCCTAAATAAAATCTCATGAAGTATGTTAAGTTACCTTTAACATTATAATAGTTCATATAGATATGTTCATCTATCTCAAAAAATTTCTAATGTGCCTTTATTTATAATGTTTTCTTTATCCAAAACATGATAAGTCATTTGATTTTATATCCATTATTTGACCTCCATTGTGAAATAAATAAATAAATAAAATTAATTAACAATTCATATAATTTCAGTTTTATTTAACATATAATTATCTTTCTATACGTGGGTGAGAGTCAATTATTTTATATTCACCATTCATTGTAATTTTTAACTATGATACAAGATAAATGAAACAATTAGTTTATTATGAATGTATTATAACAACATCTATTTCAAAAATTAAATAATGTCTATTTGTGTCAAGTTTGACATTGAGAATAATTATTCAGTGACACTGATTAAAAATATAGATCGATCCATTAGGAAATGAGACATAGTTATCTCCTCTAGGTTGACATAATAATCACCCTTTATTATATCCTTTTCATTTAATTATATAACCTTTACATTCATGATCATTTATTGTATTTAAATTCGTATATGTGGTAATCATATTATATTTAACACACAATGGATGAATAGTGACTTGATGAATATACTTCATATGGATGCATCTTCTTACTTCTTTAATTCATTGCAATTTATTTTCTAGTGTGTATTCATTCACATAAGAATCAAATACCCACCAATTAACTGTTCTTACTTTTAAATTTTTGTCTATGAGAAGGAAAATTGGACTTTTCTTTCATTATTCTCACTATAGGGGATGGAGAAATAGGTTTCAACTAGTCTTTATCTTCTCAGTGATGAATGGAAAAATTTTTCCAAATCCATTCATCCATTTAAATTTTCCATGATTGGATAAATTTGTAAAACCTTTGTGATAAGTATAATATGATAATATTAATGGATAATTTCATATCCATGTGGAAAAATATTATAACTGATTAACATACCCCTAACATTTTGAAATCTTGAATAGTAGCTTGATTGACTTCTTCCAATTTACAATGATAAAGTAAATGACCAATCTTATTTATTTCAAGACTTTCAATATCTATATGAAGATAAATAAGACGATATGTTATGGTCTATGAATCCAGGTATTTATGTTTTATCATGAAATCTTCATACAAAGTAAAAAATTTAATACAATGAACATAACAAACACCGTAACCAAGTCTGTCTTAGGCATCCTTATCTCTTTTTCTCACCTACTGAGATGATATAATAGGGGTAATGGGTTACAAAACATAATTTATGAATTCATAAAATAATTTATCACATATATTATTGTACCATATTTGAAAATTGGTATTTTTAATTACATACCGTGAGTTAAGAAAATATCACAATTTTATTGTACTTTTTCTTACCATTTTCTTAAATACATAAAAATGTTGATTAGTAATTTAATTTATTAAAAATTATTTGAGAAATAATAATAATAATTAATTTTATTAATTGTTTCTCAATTTATCAAGTCCCAAAATCCCTCTCCATTGAACTCATAATGTCTAATTGTTATGAAATTATTATGGAAACTATCGATATTTCCCATATTTATGATCCAAAAAAATTCAATTAAAACTATAAGATGTTATCAAAATATGTGGTCTTTCCAACTATGGGATTATAGCACCATGATCCATTGAGTGAGCTCCCAAATCTTGAAATCCTAACTGGTATTTCCTCATTATTTTCCAAAAAAATTATATAATATAATTCAGCCATTAAATAAAATTCATGTTCGGTTAGGTTAACCCACTAACATAGTTAAGACATAGAGATAATTAAAAATTTCCCCAATGTTGTCCGAAATGAAACTTCAATGATGATTTAATCTTAATTATGAAAAATGAATCCCTAATGACTTAATTTTTATTCAAAAAAAATATTTATTTTGTTTAAATTTTATCTTATTATATCATTCACATGTGTTGTTAATATTATGTTGATTTTACTCAATTAATTAATCATTTTGCATAAAATCATTTCATATAGTTCATTTATTTAAAAAAAATCTATGATCATTAATTCATTTAATTATCTGATAATTTTCTTAAATCCATAAATTAAATAATACATTAATAGATATAAATAAATAAATTACACTATTATGAAAAAATCAATCAATTTAATTATTGATCAGAAAATATGTGAGCACATAAACTTGGGTAAAAACTCTTTAATATATTCATATAATGAGTTGCATCATTCAACCTATCCACCTATGTATCACCATGATTGGTAATTATTATGGTTCAATCATGAACTACCTCTATGGGTCTGGGGATGATCTATTGATTACATGTATATACAACTCATACATAGGTGAGTGGAACCAATGAATTTTTTTATTAGGATTACATAAATAACCATGTAAACATATGTACAACATAATAATGGTGGAAGGGTTGACTTACATACTATAATTTAATTTAATATTAACTAAATTCCAAATAATGCAATAAATTAAAGAAAATAATCTCATCTCATACATAGGCCTTGTCAATGATGACATATGTGGAGTGGTTCACTCCCAAATTTGCAAACTTCTTTGTAATTTATGATATTTTATTATTGTATAAATTTTTTTTGAAATTCATTAGGACCAAGATTCCTTGGATCATTAACATTAAATGATAATAAATTAATTAATTTTATCTTGTTTCATACAATCACATTCATATTTTTATCATATTTTATTTTAAATTACATAAATAATTTTCATTTATTTAAAACTTAATAATACAATACAAACTATTATACTTGGAACCAACATATAGAATATATTTATGAACTACTTAGTATGGTTAAATTGTAAATAATTCACTTATACAACATTTTTGACATATAATGTGTCATAATTTCATTACATGTATTCATATTTAATGCCACATGGAATACAAGAAAATTTCGTAGCTTGTACACTAGAATTTTTTTAGCCATTAATATATAATAACCATCCATGATTCATAGAATTGAATATTACAAAAACATATTTAAGTATTTAAAATAATATAAAATTGATTGATCAACATGTATTATGAACTTAATGATCAAAATGGGGCATTGGTTGATATGTTTTGATGGAGTAATAAATTACGTTTAATATTTCTTCATAAAAAGGTAAAGAACGAAGAATGTGAAATGCAGCCACACATCATGTAATTCTATTCAATGTATATCTGATGTACACTCAGAAGGAAATGGTGTCTCTTTATCG
The DNA here is from genome assembly GCA_963277665.1 of Viscum album. Classification (NCBI taxonomy): domain Eukaryota; kingdom Viridiplantae; phylum Streptophyta; class Magnoliopsida; order Santalales; family Viscaceae; genus Viscum; species Viscum album. The sequence continues at coordinate 570,369,653 of OY728161.1, read as the reverse complement.
TGAAAATTTTTTATGTACATGTTTTTTATAGAGAAAACATGGATTGTATGTCTAGATGCACAATTTCTTGAATATAAAAAATCATGTATTAAATTCAATTGGTGTGTTAATTTCTTGACATGGTTTGACTCCATGATTTCCATCATGAAAATTTTTGGAGTATGTAGAGTGTAGTATAACAACACCATGTATACTCTGCTAAGTTCATGTGATACACATGGCATTCTAAATGTGGAGAATTGTTTTCACATGGCGTGCAGTTATTATATGATGACCTAAAATCCACATGACTGTCCTTGTGCAATGAATCAGGATACATGGCATTTAATATTTAGTGCAAGTCATGTAATCTTGTATTATCTATCCATGCTTATTAGAACTTCTTGATGGGATATTCAATTTTAAACATCATTAATCATTAGCCAATATTTGTAACAAGTTTTGAGAAATGAACGAGAAAAGGAATAGTTTTTTTAATATAGATCAAGAATAATTTAATGCAAGAATTGAATATTAACACTTAATTGCGTAAGGAAAAAAATAAATAAATTAATTTTAAATTTTAATGTGATCCCCATGGTACTAATTTTAGTATCTAGCTATAGTGGAAGTGCATTTTGTGGGAATTATATAATAATTTATTTTAATATAGAGTTTCCTAAACCCCCCACAGTTGATACTTTTTAGTAAAATTTATAATTAATTTTTTAAAATCTGAAGAAATAAATTCATTAAAATAATATATTTATGAGATTATTATGATGTTGATAATCCAAAATACCCTTTTCAAATTACCATTTTTGTGATTATTGGATCCATGTGTAGATTCCCTCTAGCGGTGATAGACACATAATTTTTGATTTTCGAAAATAATAATTTGATTATGTGTTCTAGCATAATGATTCAACTATCTTATGTTATTCAACATGATCACTCCATGATTCTTATAGCATGAAGGTGTTATTCAATATCTTGATAACATGATAGGATTAATTCAAAATATATAGATAGAAGTTCATTGCGTGCAACAATTTTCTATTCTATATTTTTGATTCACTCAAGAAAACATGCATGTCCATATATTTATATACCTATAGTATAGGTTAAAATATTATTTAATTTTTTACTAGACCATGAATAGTATAATAATATTTATTAAACCCCATAAAACATAATAAATATATTATTATTATTATTTAATGGAGTGTTTATTTACTTTCATGGAATAAATTATTATTTTATTGGCTAGTAAATTAATATTTATCGAAGAATGTTTTATTTATCCATTCCAATTTCCTCATAATTTATTAAATAAAGGAATTAATATGGTATTAATAAATAAATATTTTACTAAAAAACAAGGAAATAAATATTTATTATATATTCATGTAATAAAATAAATTATATGTTAATTACAAAATAATTATATATTACATGTCATATATTCTATGTCAATAAAACATGAATAAAAATATTCTTTAGTAATGAGAATAATATTCATTAAATTAATTAATTTAAAATATAATTTAATTGAGATAAATGGAAATAGGTAGTGTGTGACCCTATAGGATTATTTTATATTGGGATTAGGAGGGCTTTCCTATAGTCCAATATTACTATCTAGATATGGCTCATGGAACCTAAGAGAATGATTATAATGTTGCAACGTCGACAACCGCATATAAATGATCAGTTAGTAAAACAATATCGATGTTCCGATATACCATCAAGAAGGATTCACATTCGTATCATCAACATATATTCTCGATAAATTTTTCATTGAATTTCTAAAATAAAAATTCCATTACATGATGGGCATGGAATTTAATGTGACGGTTTTTTCCCAATCAAAGGTTGGTGATATCAACATCCATAAATATAGAAGGGAAAATCCTTCCTTGACTTATTAATAACATTCCAACCATGACACGCCCAATTTATTCTACCTCTCCATGAATATACGGCGTCACAGGTTTCATCAGAAAATGTAAGTGAGTAACTCATGACCTGAAATAATGATAATATTAATGTCTAAAGACCATTTCACACACTTTTAGATAGGAATATATGATGACACCAAAATATTTGGAATTACAACTAGATGGAGAGTTCTAATAATCCCCCATCATGGATATTACCAAGTACAAATATCATCATAAAAATTTCATACCCAAACGATTACTTATATGTGATAGTAAATATACTCTATTATCTATCATAGTATGTTATTCAACTGTAGAACAATTTTTAATTAGTTTCTTCATAGCATTCCACAGTTCACATCATAGTGGGGATCTGTTATAACTTTATCAATGCGATAGATAATCTTGAACATTTTGACATTAATTTTATACGAAGAAAAATTAAAATGTGGATGTATTTTTATATTAATGCTCTCACATTTGAATATATATGTAATCTGAAGTACAATGTTATTGGTTTTAAGGATGAAACTCCAATAATAAGATCTCAATGAATTTATAATGAATGGAAAACTTTCCAACACAACATTTAATACCATTAATAATGAAAGAATTGGGATATAAAATTTCAATTGACTAGTATGTATACCATACAATAGAAACCATGGTTTATAAGATAATTGTAACTCGTTGAATTAAAATTTTAACAATATAATACATATTTTTATTCCAAAATATCAAAATGATCTCTAACATCCTATAAAAATAATCATACTAAACTATTTTATATATTTATTAATATATATTTTGATTTCAATCATTATTTATAACTATTATCTACATATATATCTATGAGCTATTATCAACAGTCAATATCAGGTGTGTGTAATCTTAATCATTATGAACAAGTTTCATTATAGAGGTGTCATTATTAATTAATATACGAAAGTTCATCATGACAAATTCATAAAATTTATTTCATTTTATTATTTGTAATGTTATAATTTCATTATATGGATAAATTTGAAATATACATTTATCATGATTTAATGTTTTTTAAAATGGGGATTGGTATATTAACTAATGATTTTAATATCAATGTTTCCATTTTAAAGGAAAAATAATAATTATTTTCATATTTTTTTGGTATATTACCATAAAATAAATTAAATTATCAATCTATAATATTAACTAATATCATTTTTCAATTCGGAGGTTAAACTAACCCCAATAAGAACATATAATAAATAATGGATGATTAAGAAGTGTTTTAGTTTTAATATCAATAAAAAAATTCATAATGAGATAATTTAGTGTTTATTTTTGTGGTATATTGGAAGGAATTATAAGATGAATAAGATAAAATATATGATGTTATTAAATTTTTTTTTGAATAAGCCATTATTTCCCATAGAATAGTCTTTTAAATGGTTACATTTTTCAAAGTTGTTTTTTGCTTATATTGATGATAGGATGTCCAATTTGTCATTATAAAAAATTAATAATTTTATAAACATTATATTTATCCATTATTTCTAATTTCATGACCAACCATATATGGATGGGTTGAAATGGAAAATAGAAACTAATCATTCCATAGAGGTGGTAGTCCATACGTATTCAAGGTTCATAATTTCATTTTTCATATAAAAAGATAAAAAAAATTTTATTTTTTTTATTTATGAAAACAAAATATGTTGTAAATATCATACAGATTCATGAAATTCAATATAAAAACCATCTATATAATACAGTAAAGGAAACTAAAATAAGACACTTTCTAGTAGAATATGAATGCACACACACGCGAATGTGTTTTTTTCATTAAGAGAAAGGGGATAATGTGGTTAATATATATTACCTTATAATATTACAAATCTTGACAAAATAATTTTCTAAAAATTACAAATTCATGTGAAAAATATATTGAAAAATTTAATATAAAAAATAAAAAACATTATAAGATTAGTACTCATGTTGAGGAATTGGGAAATCCCATAGAGGACTCCTTGGAGGGGTAGATTAGGATAATCTGTTATGGAATGAAGATGAAGTGGATTAAATATGACTCTATAGTAATTAATAATGTCATATTTTCAATATTAATCCAATTTTTTTGGAAATGAAGGGATTGTGAGAGGCCCCTTTTATAGTTTGTAAGAATTTCATTTTTGTAAAAATTTAATCTTAATATATAGAGGGAACATGTTTTACATATAAAGCGGGTAAAATATGGAGAATAATTGAGTTATAAATTATATAAGGTTGATAATTTCTCAAAAAATCAATTAGAAACAAGTCTTTATCAAGTTTCAATCACTTTAATCCATGATTTTTTACTTTTATCATTTTCAGTTTCACCGTGGTATCTTTTTTCATTCCTATGTAAATGAATTTTTATAAAAAAATGGAAATCATTAAATAATTTGAACATACATATTAAAAATATGAAATCCATTTTATTTTATAAAATATATATATTTAAGAGAAATTAATTTTTACATTAAAATATGTAATGTGTAAAAAACTACTTTTTGAAAAAGTGTATTTTCAAGATTAATATTTATTTAAACGATAAAATTATAAATTTAATTGATTTTCATTATATTAATGTGTTGTTTTAAAAAAATAATTTTTATGTGGCTTTCAAATATATATAAAACAAAATTTTACAAAAATAATATTTAATTACAAGAGAAGACTAAAAAAAGTTGTCATTCGAAAATATTACTTAAGAACATAAATTGTAAATAATAGTTTATCTTAATTAATAATATAGTTTTTAAAATTTTTATTTATACTTCTTAAATAAATTTTTTCAAATTAAATGGGTTTATACACTTTGAGGTATTCCTTGTAAAATTTAGTTTTTGTAAAAACAATATTTTTCAGTATTCACCTAAAAATAAATGATTTCAAAAAAATACCAAAATTTCACCCAATCTTAATTATGAAATGACTAATAAAAATTTCACATATTTTTATAAAATATAAATCCAAGAATTTTTGAAATTTTACTTTTATGTATAATTATGAAAAAATACACGGTATATTGTGCATTATGCAATATTATTAGGATGTAGTGTTTCTCTATTAGTGTTAGGCCACATGTATTACAAAATACTTTGGGAAGTCCTGTATATTCACAATTAAATAAATAGGATCGATTGATGTGGGATTATATGTCTTGTAAAAACACCATGTTTGGATATATTGATGGTTTAAAGGGGTATCCATTATGAGTCCTCATGGTTCAAAAACATATCATTTGTAAATATGTCATTTTTGTAGAAGAAAATGTAAAAAGTATGATTTATTTACTTAAAATGAAAGTGAGTATTGAAAATAAAAAAGTTGAGTATGAAAAATAAATAAGAACAATTTTCCAATGATGGATTATAAGACACTAAGGATCAAATACTAGTTGTGTCTAGACCATGATATTCAAATTGGGAGAAAACAAGGCCAATAGAGATCTCAACCATTATCGCTGAGACTCTTTTTGATATATTTACCATTATTTTAGGACTTTAACTCGACATAGAGGAATGAATGAGGGTCTACATGAATTGAATATATGTACATAGTGTAATTAATTGACTGTTTCATCGATAAAATATAGACTATATAATGTATTATTCTTATCTAAATGTGGGTATGAGTGTATATCAATCAATTCACTACACATGTTTTTTCACCACTTCATTCTGATATTCTCTAGGATGCCACATATGGATAATGGTATGTTTTTTCATCCTTATATAGAATGAACCTGATAAATTTTTATTATGAATATATAACTAAAAAATGTTACCTGTAGGTGGAGCTAGGCCCAAAGACATTCAGATACTACCAATTATTATTTCCATGTTTATAGACTTATTCTAGAAAGTCTTCATCGAAAATACATATCTGATTTTTTATTATATAGTTAAATTATTGTTCTAAGTTTAACATGATTTAATTTATTAATTTCATATTTATTTTTTGGTATATCATTTTTCATGGAAACTATGTATTCAGCCTTTCTTATATATTATCCCACCTTATTGTATGATTATTCTTACAAACAACATATGTGTTGTACATTTTTTCATTTTCACATGGTTCAGCGACACCATGATGATCTATTTATGAGGTATTTTGACATAAATAATCTGATCCATACCCATCCCAATTAGTTTCCATCAATTAATTAATTCAATATTTCAAGGAAAAGAAACTCTAACTTATGGTGATTTCAATAACAGTACATTCATATGTGTTGCAGACGTCATGAGTTCCGATTTTGAGTGGTAGGAATAATAATAATGAATCTTATATATCCATTGGATTATGAACTATAAAACAGCATTTGTTTGAATTAATTTTCCAATTCAATGGAAATGTAAAATATTTTTTAGTGGATGGATTGTTTTATGAATTCTTTTGTAGAATTTTATTATAGTGGTTCAGGACCCTAAAAGTTTGTTTTTGTATATGGAATTCGAATCAAAAGGTGGATAAGTGTAGAGGATAGCACAAAAATAAGAGTAATTGTTGTAGAATGTTACTATAGCTCTACTGGTTGGCTGGTACATGGAGACCAGTTTTTCAGTGGAATGGGTAGTGGCATCCAATGGGACCTAGGCATAGAAGCCACCCAGTGGTGCACCAACTGACTAATGGAGGCTACCAACCAGATGGTGGCCTCCTATATTCATTTTTAATGAGGTCCATCCGATTAATTTCATTTGGGACACCCTTTTAAACACACACAAGGGTTTTTTCCATCTAAACACCCAATAGTATCCCATTATTTGTTTCTTGCCCCCTTTTTAAGGGATTAAGTATCTCCCTTGATCCTTTTTAGTTTCATACATTGTCTCTTGCAATCAAGATCATACACTATGGATAAGAATACATTTCTATCCTCTTCCCTTTTCTATAACTATGGTTATTCCATCTATGGATTTTAGTGATGATTTCACCATATAATTTCTAAATCATCATGAGATTATGGTGGTTCAACGCATCATATCTATAGGATGATTGAAGAAAAAATTTCATGTCGTCATATATCATTTTTATAGAGATATATTTCATTATGATTGTTTTGAAGGTATTGAGTAAAATTATATGTATTTGACTTTTTTTTATTGATAGGGATTTTACATGATTTAGTTCTACTAGTATAGTGACCCATGCCTTTGAGAAATATTATTACATGATTTTTAATCTTAATTATGCAAGAAATATAAACCAAAGTTCAATGAGTCTTCTGCCTTATGAAGACTATGAATATAATTATAAATCATGAACCAAGACATAAAATATATTTTTAATTAATCTCCATAACGACCCCCTAAATCCATTTGATCTCCTACTACCTCATAGGATTTCCTAGAGAATACGTAGAGAAAAGGGATGATCTAAAACCCTATTAAGGAATTAAACTCGAGAATAAAGCAATTCACTTGAGTTTGAAGGCATAAAATGATAAAATAAACAGCATAGATCATAAATAAACATATTAAAGAATAATATATAGAATAAAAATCATATACTCATCAAAATAGAATAATATGGCAGTAACATATAACATGAAATAAACATAATTCAAGGATAACTATCAAGACTATATCACATGGTGAATAGTGTAATGGCCCAGACCTCTCCAGTCTATTACTTTGTGAAAATATAGTGTTTGAGGTGTTCTGGGAGGTCAAGGTGACTTATCCCTAATAAATTTCTAAATTTTCAATTCTGTGAACTGTTTCATCAGTGAAGAGTTCTATCGGTAACCTCTAATGGTAACATCTCTTTCCTTTTCCAAATTTTCAATTCTGTGAAAAGTTCCATCAGTGAACAGTTTAATCGGTTACCTCTATCGGTAACCTCTATTGTTAATCTCTATCGGTAACCTATAACAGTAGGTGAACATTGTTCTATCAGTGAGGTTTAGTGAATAGTGTTCTATCAGTGAGGTTCATTGAATAGTGTTCTATTGGTGAGGTGCAGTGAATAGTGTTCTATCAGTGAGGTTCAGTGAATAAAATTCTATCAGTGAGGTTCAATGAACAGTGTTCTATCAGTGAGGATTCATTGAATAGTGTTCTATCAGTGAGGTTCAGTGAATAGTATTCTATCACTGAGGTTCGGTGAACAGTGTTCTATCAGTGAGGTTCAGTGAACAGTGTTCTATCAGTGAGGTTCAGTGAACAGTGTTCTATCAGTGATGTCCAGTGAACAGTGTTCTATTAGTGAGGATTCCGTGAATAGTGTTCTATCAGTGAGGTTTAGTAAACAGTGTTCTATCAGTGAGGATTCAGTGAAGAGTGTTCTATCAGTGAGGTTCAGTGACCAGTGTTCTATCAGTGAGGTTCAGTGAACAGTGTTATATCGGTGAGGTTTAGTGAACAGTGTTCTATCAGTGAGGTTCAGTGAACAGTGTTCTATCAGTGAGGTTCGGTGAACATTGTTCTATCAGTGAGGTTTAGTGAACATTGTTCTATCGGTGAGGTCTATCGGTAACCTCTATCAGTAACCTCTAACAATAGGTGTACAGTAACGGTAGGTGTACAGTGTTTCCAGAATGGTGAGGTCTATCGGTAACCTCTATTAGTAACCTCTATCGTTAGCTATACAGTAATGGTATGTGTACAGTAATGGTATGTGTACAGTGTTTCCATCTTCCTACAGTATCACCCCTTTGACATTTCCTTTGACATAAAATACATTTAATGCCTTATTTTAAGGACTCTTATGCCCGATTTGATGTCCATAAATCCTATATTAATTATTCCTATAGCTCGTGATGTTTTTACTTGGTGAAACCTTACAGGTTAATGAGATCCTCTTTTAGTGGGGAATTAAGCGTATCTTAATGTGACGCCCCATTAAATCTTTAAAAGGGGAAAGATATCATCCTCCCTTGTTCTTCCTCTTTTTTCTCGGCTATGAGATGCTAGAACCTTTCAATCCTTCCCGTAGGAGTTGCACAATAAAACTTTACTCCTTAGATTGGTTTTGCTCTATTTGCATGCAACCGAGCTGTATCGGTCAATCTTCGATATAAGGTATGTTTTATCTTCATTCCATTTCGTATCACCACCTATTATTTCTCATTTCCATATTATAGCATGTAATATCCATGCTACTAATGGGGTTTTTCATAGGGATTGGTTGGTGTTGTCGTACCGTGACATCCTCGGGTGGATGCAGTTTTCACGAGAGGAGGATCGTGACCTGTTGTGTGGATAAAGAATGTGAGGAACTGTTTACGGTAGGGGATTTGTTGCTTCACTTTACTTTATGTGAAATTGTATCTTTATAATTTTTTAATCCCACTGGATGACAATAGAATTGACATAATAAATATCTGAACCAGATAAATAAATTGATATCAATCATATGTTATTGGCACTTGTTTTTGCAAGAATGTGTGATATTTATGCTTTTTCATAATGGAAATCATTAAAGAATGTAAACTGAGATTAATTGACAAATGATTGGATAATGATAAAGAGGCATGTAAACGAATCGGGTTCTTGTTGTAATTTGATGTTAATCAAATTGGTGCAATAAGCATGTTCTTTTATTTGAGATAGCTTATTGATTAGGTTTCCCGAATTTGGAACCTACGAATAGCAAATATGTTAATTCAATATGGATTAAATAAATTATTGTTTGATAATTTCTCAAGGGGTTCTGAGTTACCCTCTTGATTGTTAAAGGGCCAAGATCCCAATTAATGTGGAGTTTGTTTTTCTGTTGCTTGTTCTATGATGTGATCCTGGATGGATATTGCGATATGTGGGGGCATGGAGGCTTTTGTTTGTGGAAGAAGATGAACCCTAGAGTGGAGATATGAATCGGTTTATGCATGTGGGTGTTAGGGAGGACACCAAGGATGATTGAATGGGATGGATATGATTGTTGGATGCTTGCTGGTTTGTGTTTGGTTGTTTATCTACTTTACTTTTCCCCACTTCTCAAGGCATCTGGTCTTACATACCTTTCTTCTGAAAGAGGCAAAGACACACGGAGTATGCCACATGCTTTCCGTGTTTATCTTCTCAAGGAAGGATAGGTATATGCTATTACTATAACCTGCAATGACTCGACGGGTAGTACATCTAATCACCGTGTTGATCCCCCTTGTGTTTAGTAGCATAGAATGTTTTTATAGAAAGCCTAGGAATGTGGGAAAGTAATTATCTAATGAATAATTGAATAAATGGTGTTAACCCATGGGGATGGAGTTGCTGGAACATAATGACGAGGTTGTAATTTTGAAGGAACAATTGACTTTGGGTATGATGCTAATAAGATTTAGTGTGGAAATTTTCATGGTTAATTGATGTTTAAAGAATTAATTAACATAAAGTGGAACTAATAAAAATGGAATGATGTAATCTAATAAAGCTCTTTAAATGGTTGTGTTTTATAGGATACATTGTCTTATAAGTAGCAGCCCGGAGTCTGAGAGAGATTAGCTGCAGTTGTGTCTAAGACTATGTTATGCCCATAGTGTGGTTGTGAGTTATTTTATATTCCGTACTTTTGTGTTTCTATAGGCTACTCCACCCTATCAGTAAGGGAAACTGACACCCCAGGGATTCTGAGCCCTGGGGGGTGTTTTCTCCAACATTATGGTGGGAGAATGGATGGCTGACTACCCCCTTTGGCCCCACTCTCTTCTCTTGGTAGTTGCCTGTGAGGGTAGGCACATTGGTTAGTTTTCCCCATATATGTGTGTAGAGGGATGTAATGGATTGTGGTTATTCACACACATATATTCTGGATATAGTTTTCTATGGACTACTATAGGTGTAACGTGTATAGGTTGTGATGGCTTGAGGATCCTTACTCAGTGTATGGGCTATAATGGCTTGAGGTATAATACCTGACATATGATACACGTTATGCGAGCTATGGTGGCTACCAGAAAATACCTGTTTACTTTGGTGTGTTGATGTGGTGGTTTTGTTGCACAAGGTTCATATTGTGGTGCTTCACCCAAGTGTCTGCAGGCAAGCCTTTTTGGAGAGAGATGCTCAAGACATGCGACGTTGGGGAAAAGCGGCAAACCAGTGGGGATGTAGTAGCGGGGTACCCTTGATATTCTTTATTATATGATATATTCATGTATGTGTTACTTGGTGAGAGTATCCATAGTGAGGTTGGGAACATATTATACCTGTTTAGGTGTCATGAACCAGCCTGAGTTGACCCTGAATCAGTCACCCAGGCTAGCCCACGACAAGTCCTAAGAGGCATAACCGATCCTCCTGGGATGGTGACAAGAACCAAGGGAATCAATAGAGTACACAAGGGAACAATTTCAGCCATATATAAACAATCAACAAGCATCAGAAATAAACGGACAACCCAAAATGAATTTATATAAAAATTGAACTAAAAATTATTTGTAAAAGAAACTAAAAGTAGAAAAAAACCAACAACTCAACAGAACAAAACCCATGACCAACTACCACCATGGCCACTTCTGGTCACTCTCTAACACAAGGATCAAATGTCTCCCAAGGTGATCGAGCTCATGCAAAAACCTGCACAAGGGCTAAAAATAGAAGACTATAGGGGTGAGTATTAAAACTCCGTAGGTAAGCCCGATATTCTATTCCAAATGGACTTCCTTTAAAATAAAAGAAACATAAATTTCATGTTTTAAATACAAGATATAAAATTATGTTTTTAAAATTATATTCCATGCTATAATATTTTTCAGAAAAAAAAAACATTCATGTTTTATAAACAAAAAAATTGCAAGTAACAATTTTTCAAAGAGGTACAGCTTCAAAATGAAATTTGTTTTAATGAGGGATGCATTAAAGATTGTAAACATTTAAATAAATAACACAAAATACTAAATTTACCAACCAAACACACCATATTCTGACGGTGAGTAAAAAATATCCAATGAGCAGAACTCACGGGAACACCCCTACGCACTAGTTAGATGTGAACCCCGTGTACATCGTATCTCGGTGAAAGTAACCATAATAAATCTCTACTCTCGTCCACACGATCCACTAGTAGGGAGAAAACCCATAACCTCATGGTCCCCCAACATCATCGTAATCATATTTTAGTTAGTGTTTTCATCATCAAACTTTCTTTCTAAAATAGGGGTCAAACCCCACAGAATCACTAGCATACTAGTACACATCCGCCCACCTAGATACCCGGGATTCCATTTAGTGCTCAACCAAGATACACATATTATAAAATACACATTTCACATCCAAATTCAACCCCAATACATAAAAACACAAACATCCCATAATCCATCTTCACATTTCTTTCACGAATCAAAAAACCACAACAAATTTTCGTAAAACAATTTCAAGGAGTGTATTGAGGCTTTGCACATAAAACTCATTCAAAAATACTATTTGAATTATAAACACACAACAATACCATACCCAACCATATTTGGAAGCCCTAAATACATTTAATAAAATCATTTCACAGATTATAAAACAATCCCAATTGATAGAACATGGTATATACAAGTAAAACACTCATTCTTCATTTTAAGGAAAGGCCAAATAGGCCTTTAAACATTTTCCCAAAACAATCATTTGAAAATGTTATGCCTTTCAATTTTTATAAGGAGGTTAATAAACACCATAAGAAGCGTCAAACCACATTCATAAATCCCATAAAACACTCAGGTTACATATTAAAAAAACAACTATTTTCATAAGAATGTGAAACATGCCATTTTCCGGCAATAGGGGCCAAAACATGTTGTAAACCAAAATCCATTTATTTTTAAAACCAAATACAAATTGTAAATCCATAAAAGGATCCAAAAATAATTTTTTTACATGTTTCCAAAGTATTTTTAAATCCAAACAAATCATTTTAAATTTCACTAGAAACATAAAAGCCAACAGGGCAATTTACAGAATACGTGGCATGCACTGTTAAAAAACAACATATATTAAGCCCTTAAAAGGGATAAAATACGATTTTCATTCAATAAATTTATTCAAGCTACTGAAACATATTCAAAATACCATAAACAAAGTGCGGAAGCTCATAAAATAATTTATCAAACAAGAGGAGTGCACATTTATACCAAAATAATTATATTTTTAACAAAATAAGTCATAAAACATAATTTGCACAAAAAACCATTAAAACCAAGGTTTCAAAGCAGCACATATCATATAAATAGTGTTATAACAGTATGATAATGATGAAACATAAATGATAAAGGCTTGTTCAAGGTACATCCTACCTCAAATCTTTGGTGTAATGGAAACGCACACCCAAAATCACCCGCCATGGAATTATAAACCCTAAAACTATGAAGGCCAGACCTAAATGAATATAAACTCCATAAAAACCTTGAAATATCAAAACCATAGGTCTATCATGAATAGGTGATATTATAAAACTGAAAAATAATGAAATGAGAAAGAAGAGGGGGATAAAGGAGAAGGAATCTCACCATTCAATAAAAAAACTTTTCGTATTCTATTAGATATAAACCATTAGAGAATAGGGAATAGGTTGGAACTTCTTGGAGACACTCCTATGGTCAAGAAGAACCAGGGAAACAATATTTGTTGGAAAAATATCACGAATTGAATGATTTAAGTATGAATCAATTTACCTTCTCAATTCGGGGCGATTTGAGGTAACCTGAGAACAATCGCCCAAATTTGTGACTCATATGAGCTATAAAGAGGGTAAATAGATAATAGGGGTGAGTATAAGGGTATTGTCTTCGAGTGGGAGTTGGAATCATAGAAAAATATAAAATAGTGAATTATATATAAAATAAGAAAAATTAATTTTTTAAAACTGGAAATAGGCCCATGGGCTGGCCCAATACCCAAATATGTAACCCCAATTAACCATGATTATGAATTCTTAAGGGGTCCTAAAGGATATGGTAGTTTTAATATATATTTTTAGGCCATGTGGGAAGTATAATGGGTGAAAATTTATGAAAAACATAGGAGTTATAAAAGAAAACAATTTTGTTTTTAAAACTGGAAATGGGCTCACGGTTTGACAAAATCATGAAGTAACCACCCTTTCTTCAAAAACAAGTAAACAAGAAATGGGGAACCCAAATTATGGTGATTAGACATATATTAATCTTCAAAACTCAATATTAACCTCACCAAATAACCATGAAAAGTATCTAGATTTCCAATGGACCGGATCAATACAAAGACAAAAAAACCGGGTGTGACAATTCTCCCCACCATTAAAGCTTTCCGCCCATGGAAAGCCATAACACTTTCCGGCTGAAAAATAAACACCTAAGGATTACTTATAAACATGATACAGCCTATCAAGAAAAGGAAAAATCATCTACCATCAATGGATGTAAATCCTCTTGCTCAAAAAAAACACACTACTCACAACCAATTCCAGAAAATCATTGGAAATATCGAGCCACCACCTCCACAACCAAGCCAATAACCCTATTGTTGGGCCTTCTCCCAATGAACCGAACCACCACCCAAACCGAAGAGCACTCACAAAAACCAAATATTCCAGGGGAGTCCAAAATATTCTCCCCACCATTAATAAACAACTAGCACTATAAAAGTTTTTAGGATGAAAATTCATGAGACCCATGGTGGTCTCCCCACTATTAGAGACCAACTAGCAATGAACAAACAAGAATACAACATGAGCTATAATTGAGCATCACACACACAAACCCAAAAAAACTATCCTATGAAAACATGAAATTCCATGTTAATAGGGTTACAACATGAACATATAAACTACACACTCCCGAAAAAAGGGGATAAGAACTGGGCCAACATTTTCAGCACAGATCTGGACCCCCACCACTCAATGAAGGGAGGGAAGGCGGGCTAATAATTTGGCCACTAAAACCACAAAAGAATCAAAGGAACTACCCAAAACACTCCACCTATGAATAGGTAACACCATGACCACACCTTATTTTCACAGGCGGTCCACATAGGGACATTGACTGAAAACCCACATCCATGAAGGCATAACTATAGACACCGTGTGAGGGGTAAGTCCACCACTCTTGTTGCGACAAAGGGAAATTACAATAAATGAGGAACCAAAACATTAACATAGAAACTAACAAACGAAAACAGAGGAGGAAGGATCCTAATCGAGCACCCCACACCTCTGGTTATTTCCTGACTGCGTGAAAAGATTTACTCCGAGGCCTATGGCTGGAGCGCTGATTCTTGAAGCATCTGGTGCACCGTAGTCAGGAGATAAGGATCACACCACTCAAAAAAACTCACTTGCTCACAAAAAAACTATCATTTAAATAGGAACTCATATATACATATCAAAATTCTATATCACTATGAACGAGGGGTATAATAGTCAAGGGATAAGGTGAGACACATCAACATCACTAAACAGAACTGGTATGTGAAAAAGAATTATCATGACCTAAAAGCACTTTTAATCGATCCCAGACAGCTCTATATTCCAAAAAATAGATTGAGTAATCATTGAAATAGTTGGATTTAACATTTGAAATTAATACTTAGGTTGATAATCAGGAAATATTTCCAACAGATAACTATCCATGGCCACATCACAAAATCAATCACATCTTTAGGAACCCAATAAACATTACTCCAAAACCGATCCACCAACAAGATCTCATCTCAAGATACAAAAACATTACGACTTTTATATCACAAGGAAGCTTAGTGAATAAAAAAACTTTTCTAAGACATAGAATAAACCATTCACATAACCATCGGTTCAAAACAAATACCATAATTTTTCAGTTAAAAATACTTTTGAAAAAAAAAACTATCTTGGTGGATTTTCAAATTCACCAATGGTGTTTCATCAAGTCTCACTCACATGAACATTTATGTGCCACCCAAGGCACTCAACAACCATTCCATATCGTCCATCCTTCTAGATATCAATAAAACCATTCATGTGAGAACCCATGAAAATAGCAAAGGCTAAAACAAAACAACGTCATTCCAAAAATCATGTACTGTTAAAAGGAACACCAACCACCAAGTCAAAAACTCTTTTCATATTCCAAAAAACAAAGCACACTTCATCACGAACCACTTGATTAAAAAAATCCATTTAATTTAATAGAACATACAAAAACAACCATTCTATTCCAAATAACCTTTCCCCATTTTTTTAAAAAAAATCAGCAAGGTCCCTTTTCATAACCTGACAACAACAAAAGCCAAAACCCCTTTCTAGAAAAACACTAGCCACACAAAACCGAATTTCCAAAGACTATTCATCATATTCAAACACATTTCAATATCCCAAAACACCCCATTTAAAACGAAGTTTCAGAATTACTTTAAAATGATTCACACTTTCAAAACATTTTATTTCAACAAACCACAAGTTTAGATTAGGGAAAATCCAATCCTGTTAAATCCTTTCGAGTTCCTCCCCAAAATATGTTTAAAAAAACACAACCTTACCAAAACAA
The DNA here is from genome assembly GCA_963277665.1 of Viscum album. Taxonomy (NCBI): domain Eukaryota; kingdom Viridiplantae; phylum Streptophyta; class Magnoliopsida; order Santalales; family Viscaceae; genus Viscum; species Viscum album. The sequence goes on along the minus strand of OY728161.1, from coordinate 570,353,276 downwards.
TTATTATATTTAATTTTTTAAAACCCCTTTTCAACGTTTCCAAATCCATTCCTTATCTTAAATCCAATTTCCGTAATTCTCACACAAGGATTTTCAGAAAAAATCCAGAATTCATGAATGGTTCAAGAGACCCAAAATAAAGGGAACTAGTGTCGGTGAGTGACTTGACCATATGGTTGGCGGCCATATGTTAATCACAAAACCAATATAGAGAGACATATAAGGACCATTCCCCAGCTCCACATTGCATGTCAGGGCCTACAAGCTCATGAAGGCCATTAGTCAGACTCTCCTTGTAATATCCCAACACCAAACAATCAGCAAGAACAAAGGACACTAACAAAACAAGACTTCCCATGGAAACCCAAGGATCAAAACGAACTAGAGATCATGAATCCCTTCTCGCACATACCCCTAAAGTCCCAAAAATCATACTCCATCTACCTTGACATCCCTAAAAAACAAGGGCGCTCTAAAAGAATGGTCTGCTAAGAGCCGACCTCCTCAGATACCATTTTGTCACGAACCAGCCCGAGTCGACCTAGAACCGGTCACCCAGGCCAGCCCGTGACAAGTCCCGAGAGGCATTACCGATCCTCCAGGGATGGAAACAAGAACCAAGGGCATCAATAGAGTACACAAGGGAATGACTTCTCCCATATATAAACATTCAAAAAAATAGAAGAAATAAACAGATAGCCCAAAATGAATTTATATAAAAATAAATAGAACATTATTTGTACAAGAAACAAAAAGTAGAACAAAACCAAAAAATCAACTGAGAAAACCTAATGACCAACTAACCCCATGTGACAATGTTGTTCACTCTCCAACACAATGATCAAATGTCGCCCAAGGCGATCGAACTCAAGCTGAAACGTGCACAAGGACTAAAAAAGGAGACTATAGGCGTGAGTATTAGAACTCAGTAGGTTAGCCTGATATTCTATTCCCAATGCACTTCATTTAAAATAAAATAGAAATATATTTAATTTATTAAATAAAAGGTATAAAAGTTTTTTTTTCAAATGATGTTCCATGCTTTAATAGTTATCAGACAAAAACTTTCATGTTTTATAAACAAAAAAATGCAAGTAACTATTTTTCAAAGAGGTGCAACTTCAAAATGAAAATTCTTTTAATTAGGGCTGCTTTAAATATTGTACACTTTTAAATAAATAACACACACTAAAAAATTTACCAACCTAACACAGTTTATGATGACGGAGTGTACAAAATAGACAATGAGCATAACTCATGGGAACACCCCTAGGCACTAGTTAGTTGTGAGCCCCATATACCTCGTATCTCGGTGAAAGTAACAATAATAAATATCTGTTCTCGTGCACACAATACACTAGTAGGGAGAATACCCATAAACTAGTTGTACCCCAACATCATCATCATCATCATCATTTTTTAGTTAGTGATTTCATTGTCAAACTTTATATGTGAAACAGGGGCCAAACTCCACAGAATCACTAGCATACTAGTACATGTCCACCCACCTAGATACCCGGGATTCCCTTTAGTGATCAATAAAGTTACACATATTATACAAAACACATTTACCATCAAAATTAAGTCCCAAAAAATTAAAAAAAACCTCCCATAAACCATCTTCATATTTCTTTCATGAATCAACAAACCACTACAAATTTGCGTAAAACAATTTCATGGAGTGTATTGAGGCTTTGCACTTAAAAGTCATTCAAAAACACTATTTGAATTATAAACACACAACAATAACATACCCAACCATATTTGGAATCCCTAAAGACATTTAATAAAATTATTTCACGGATTATAAATTAATCCCAAATGATACACCATGGTATATACAAGTAAAACACTCATTCTTCATTTTAAGGAAAGGCCAAACATGCCTTTAAACATTTTCCCAAAACAATAATTTGAAAATGTTATGCCTTTAAATTTTTATAAAGAGGTGAATAAACACCATATAAGGCATCAAACCACATTCATAAATCCCATAAACCACTCAGGTTACATATTCATAACACAACTATTTTCATAAGAATGTGAAACATGCCATTTTCTGGAAACACGGGCCAAAACATGTTGTAAACCAAAATCCATTTATTTTTAAAACCAAATACAAATTTTAAATCTATAATAGGATCCCAAAATAATTTTTTTACATGTTTCCAATGTATTTTTAAATCCAAACAAATCATTTTAAATTTCACTAGAAACATAAAATCCAACAGGCCAATTTACAGAATACGTGGCATGCACTCTTAAAAAAACAACATATTTTAAGCACTTAAAAAGTGATAAAATAACATTTTCATTCAATAAAGTTATTCAAGCTACTGAAAAATATTCAAAATAACATAAACCAAGTGCGGAAGCTCATGGAATAATTTATCAAATAAGAGAAGTACACATTTATACCAAAATAACTATATTTTTCACAAAATAAGTCATAAAACATAATTTTCACATAAAAACATTAAAACCAAGGTTTCATTGCAGCACATATCATATAAATAATGTTATAACAGTATTATAATGATGAAACATAAATTATAAAGTCTTGTTCAAGGGACATCCTACCTCAAATCTTTAGCGTAATGGAAACGCACACACGAAATCACACGCCGCGGAATTATAAACCCTAAAACTATGACAGCCAGTCCTAAATGAATGTAAAGTCCATCAAAAACATGAAATAACAACACCCTAGGTCTATCATGAATAGGGGATATTATAAAACAGAAAAATAATGAAAGGATGAAGAAGAGGGGTGATAAAGGAGAAGGAATCTAACCATTCAATTAAAAAACCCCTTGTATTCCATTAGATATGAACCCTTAGAGAATAGGGAATAGACTGGAACTTCGTGGAGAGGCTCCTAAAATTTTAAAGAACTAGGGAAAAAATATTTTTTTGAAAAAGGGCACGAATTGAATGATTTAATTATGAAACAATTTACCTTTTCAATTCTGGGCGATTTGAGGTAACCTGAGAACAATCGCCCAAATCCGCGACTCATATGAGCTCCAAAGAGGGTAAATCTGTACTATGGGTGAGGATAGGGGTATTGGCTTTTATTTGGAGGTGTAATCATAGAAAAATATAAAATAGTGATTTATATATAAAATAATGAAATTATTTTTTTAAAACTGGAAATAGGCCCATGGGCTAGCCCAATACCCAAATAAGTAACCCCAATTAACCATGATTATGAATTCCTAAGGGGTCCAAAAAGATATGTTAGTTTTAATATATATATTTAGGCCATGTGGGAAGTATAATGTTTGAAAAATTATGAAAACATAGGAGTTATAAAAGAACCCATTTTGGTTTTTAAAACTTGAAATGGGCTCACGGTTGGCCAAAATCATGAAGTAACCACCCTTTCTTCAAAAACTCCTAAACAAGAAATGGGGAACACAGAGTAGGGTTATTAGACATATATTAATCTTTAAAACTCAAGATTCACCTCACCAAATACCCATGAAATGGATCATTATTTCCAATGGACTCGATCAATACAAATACAAAAAAAATCGGGTGTGACATTAGGTGATGAGTTAGTTTCACTTGTTGTTCACTGTGCTTTAGCATGCTTTCCTTACTTTTTCATTAAAGGTGTCATAGAGTATACTACTTATTATACTGTTATACTTACCATATGTATATATAAACTATTTTTTAAGTCACATGGAGCATGTTGGAGATCAGGCTGGTGTTTACTAGCTTGTGGTTGCAGGAGCTGTTCGAGCATGTGGTTGCTGCTGTTTTTACATTCTTTTGGGTACTTGCAGTTTTTTTCTTTTTCAGTTGTATTACTTCTGGATGGAATTTCATATCTGTACTTGGGTTTTCTTATATATTTCAGTCTTAGTTGGAGTTTATTGGTGTCTATCTTATCTCTTTCTTCTGTATGTGTTCTCTTAGAGGGTAATGCCTCCCATTTTTTGTGTTTCTATACCTCGGTGCTAATCGCCAAACCGGGGCCAACTGGAGGCAGGACATGGGGTTCATTATCTCCCATATCATATTTCCATCCCAGGAGGGGTACACCTTTTGGGGAGGGGGTCGTGACAGAATAGTATCATAGGTCTTGTTGAGGGATAGGATGGAATTTGGAGTTAAGCACTGGTGAGGTTGCATGGGTTATAAGGGAAACAATGTCATTCTTGTTTATCAAGTGAGGTAAACATTGGAGACTGGATAAGACATAGGCATTTAGGGCCCCCTATGATCTGATTTACAGACCATTAAGTTTACAAGGGCTACTAAAAAAGGTGATAGTAGTTTCATTGTAGAGACCTAGGAAAGGATCATGCATCATTCTTCATTGTTCCTTTGATTGAATGGGTAGACATTGGGATAGGTTAACCTAAAATGAATAAATGAAAACAATTAATTAATTAATGTGGAGTCTTCTATATTCCAGGTTTAGGAACTCTAACAATTGTTATTTTACAGGTATGGATCCAAGTCGACGTCATCATCAAGTTTGCGTAGAAAATGTCCGGCAGGATGTTCCATCAGATTGTCATAGGGTAGAGGTTGACGACGACGACACTTAGAGGAAAACACTCCTAGAGTTTCAGCTCCAGAGTCTGTAGAAGTATGAGGGCTTTATTTTAGATGCAGTCATGGAAGATTGGTTAGAGGAGGTTGAGATCAACTTCAGTTTGATCCATTCTTGGAAGGAGCACTGGGTTTCCTTGGTTGTGGCGATGCTACGTGGAGTCGTGAGGCAGTGGTGGTTCTTGTTCCTCAGGGATCATGAGGATTCAGTGATCTCATTGGAGGAGTTTTGAGACATGTTTATAGCCAAGTTTCTTTCTTCAACTGTGAAGGTGTCCAGTCGCCAGGTGCTTCTTACTGTTTGATAGGGGATCTCTAGTGTTCGCGAGTTTGGTATCCTTTTCCGGAACATTTTATGATATGCTTCGGACCTGTTTCCAGATGTGGAGGCTAGGGAGAGACATTTTCATGAGTCTTTTCATCCAGATATCCAGCGCCAAGTCACCCCATTTATGCTGAAAACATATCCTGAGGTACTGGAGAGGGCAGAGGTTGTCGAGAGGACTTTGGCCAGGACCAGATCATCATGAGAGGGGAACCGTCATGATTCATCATGAGGTAGAGTTGTAGTCCGGGGTTCTTGATTTTCAGGGCAGAAGAGTTTCCGTTCAGCTGGGGGTAGGTCCCAGCCCTTCACATCTCGTTTCTCCAAAGGCAGCAACACTAAGGCTTATGCCAAGGGATCAGGCGCTTGTTATTCTTGTGGTGTTCCTGGCCATTAGTAGCGGGAGTGCCCGACCGTTCAGAGCAGTCATCATGCACTAGGCGCTACGCTCCAGGTTCCTCCATTGAGAAAGTTCTAGCTGAGGCAATAGCAGCCAGTTGCACCAGCTTCAGATCAGCAACGGGTAGATGGGGAAGGCATAGGACATCCCAATGACGCTCCATGCCCTCAGAGAGAAGAGAACGACCATGGTGGAGGTCGTCATCAGGGTTAGAGAGGTCATGGAGGAGGTCGTGGTTAGCTTCATGATCTAGCGTTTCTAGCTCCAGGTGATCCAGACGTTGTTCGAGGTACCCTTTACTTGTTTTCTACCATGGTGTATACCTTGTTTGATTCAGGAGTGGCACACATATTCATAACACCTACCCTTGTTCGGGCTTTGGGACTTGAGGTAGAGAGGCTTCCAGTTTCCTTGGTGTTGACTACGCCAGTTGGAGGTCTAGCTGACTTGTTTGAAGTATGTAGAGACTCTGACCTAGTGTTGGGAAAACACTACTCTTGGGGATATTTCCTATTTTTACGAATACAACCATATGATGTCATCCTCATCTTGGATTGGTTGTATTCATTGCAGGATATCATGGATTTCTTTTGGAAGAAGTTCATCTTCATTGGTGTAGATGGAGAGTAAGTGGTTTTTTTTGGTGAGTGAGTTCTTTAGATGGGTCATAGGCGTGTTCCATCCTTATCATCCATGATGGCTAAGATGATGCTGAGTTCTTCATAGGTTCAGCAGTTGGCATTTCTTAGGGTCGTAGAGGAGTACCCTGATGTCTTTCCAAAAGAGGTTGTAGCATTACCCCCCTCAAAAAGAGATCGAGTTTGGGATCGAGCTACATCCAGGAGTGTCTTCTATCTCTATGTATCCATATAGGATGGCCCCTTCTAAGTAACGAGAGCTACGTATACATCATGATGGTCTGTTACAGTGCGGTTTTGTTCAGCCAAGTGTGTCACCATGGGGTGTAGCAGTTTTGTTTGTGAAGAAGGCCGATGACAGTTTGCGGTTGTGTGTCGATTATCATTTCTTAAACATAGTGACAATAAAGAATCGCTATCCTCTTCCACAAATTGATGATTTATTAGATCAAATGAAAGGTGCAATTTGGTTCTCAATGATCGACTTGTAGTTGGGATATCATCATATGTGTGTGAAGGATTAGGATATTCCGAAGACTACTTTTCATTGTCATCATGATCATTATGAGTTCGTTGTAATGCCATTTGGAATGACAAATGCTCTAACTGTATTCATGGGATTGATGAATGTTGTGTTCCATGAGTTCCTGGGCATGTCCGTGGTAGTTTTCATCGAATAAAACCTTGTGTACTCTATATCTGAAGAGGAGCATGCATAGCATCTACATGTCGTTTTTGGAGTTCTTCGCCAACATCAGCTATTCAGGAAGTTCTCGAAGTGTGAGTTTTGGGCTTGAGAAGTATGTTTCTTGGGAAATGTTGTGACCCAACAGGGAGTAGATGTGGATCCATCGAAGATAGATGAATATTTGTCTTGGGCATCCCCCAAGATAGTGTTATAGGTGTGAAGTTTCCTTGATCTCACAGGCTACTACAGGAGGTTCGTAGCCGATTTCTCACGAGTTGAAAATATTCTGATTCTTTTACTAGGAAGGATTAGGCATTCATATGGACTGATATGTATCAGTAAGCTTTCGAAAATCTAAAGGAGAAGTTAGTAAGTGCTTCAGTCCTTTGTCTTCCAGCTGAGGGTGTTCAGTTTGATGTTTTCTGGGATGCTTCACATATGGGGTTAGGTTGTGTTCTCATGAAGTAGAGGTCAGTTGTTTCTTATGGGTCATATCTATTGCGTCCCCATGAACACAACTATTCCACACATGATCTTGAGTTGGTTTCTGTGGTGTTTGCTCTGATGTTGTGGAGACATTACCGCATTGGTGAGAACTTTGTGGTTTTCACCGATCATAAGAGTTTGAGGTATTTTTTCTCCTAGAGTGACTTGAACTTACGATATCGTCAATGGATGGAGTTCTTTCAGGAATACGACTTCAAAATATTGTATACACCAGGAAAATGGAATGTTTTAGATGATGCGCTGAGCTAAAATTCGCGTAGTGATGTTGTGCATGAATTTGGTTATTCCTAGAGAGTAATATAAGAACTGTCAGCATTGCATCTTGATATGGAAGATGTTGGGGGTAGAGGTTGTATTTTTTAGATGATGGTGCAGTCATCCCCGATGCATATGGTGGAAGAGTCCCAGTTGGGAGATCTAGAGGTGGAGGTTTGGAGAGACCTATTTTTTTGTGGTGAGGCCCCTGATGGTTGGTCGGAGGATGAACAACACTGAGTGTTGTATCATGTAAATATTTTTGTTCCCTTGATGATGTGCGAGACGGTTCTTAGAGAGTTTCATAGTTTATATTTAGCAGTGCATCCTGGCATGACAAAGATGTACCAATCCTTGAGAAGCTATTTTTGGTGGCCTAGGATAAAGCGTGCAGTTATGGAGTTTGTGTCTCAATGTTTAGTCTACCAGAAGGTGAAGGCCAAACACCATGTTCCTGGTGGTCTTCTCCAGCCATTAGAGATTCCTCAGTGAAAGTGGGAGGACATCTCAATGGACTTTGTTACTGCTTTACCTCGATCTCTGATAGGACATGCTGCTATTTGGGTGGTAGTGGATTGTTTAACAGAATCGTCCCAATTCATGGAAATCAAGGAGTCATGCTCAGTGGATATTTTGTCGAGGCAGTATCTAGAGGAGGTGGTGAGACTTCATGGAGTCCCTAGGATGATCATTTCAAATCGAGATCCACATTTTACCTCCAGGGTGTGAAGAGGTCTCCAACATGCTTTTGGTTCTCAAATTTTCCTTAGAACTGCTTTTCATCCTCAAACGGATGGACAAGTAGAGCGAACCATCATGACTCTTGAAGATATTTTATACTCTTGTGATCATGATTTTGGAGGTTCAGTGATGAGGCACTTACCCTTGGTGGAGTTCCATTACAATAATAGTTTTCACTCCACCATCGGTATGGCGCTATTTGAAGCCTTGTATGGACAACCTTTCCATTCTCCATTATGCTGGACTGGGGTCGGAGAGTCTGTAATTCTCAGATCGGAACTACTGCAGAATACAATAGAGATGGTCTAGGTGATTCGTGAGAGGATGAAGACAGCACAAGATCGTCAAGAATCATATTCTAATCAAAGGAGGAGACCCTTGGAGTTTAATTTTGGGGATCATGTGTTTCTGAAGGATACTCCCCATCTTGGGAATCGAAGGTTTGGTCATGGAAGTAAGCTTTCTCCCTGGTTTTTTGGGCCTTTCGTGGTGTTAGCTCATGTTGGAGATGTAGCGTATCGAGTAGCACTTCCTCCACAGATTAGTTGGATACATGATGTTTTCCATGTATCACAGCTTTGTCATTATCTTCATGATGACTCTCACATCATCGATTGTGGAGAGATCGATGTTGATGATGATGCACCCTTTGAGGAGTGATCTGTGGAGATACAAGACCGCAAGGAGAAGATGTTGTGCGGGTGTTCTATACCCTTAGTTTTTGTCTTGAGGCAACATGGTGGAATGGAGAAGAGTACCTGGGAATGTGAGACACAAATACGTGCTTAGTACCCAGAGTTGTTTGAGGATTACACTTTTCATGTAATGATGTTCCCTATGTGGTTAGACCATTCATGTTTTATTTATGAATTTCTTTTGTTGATTTTGTAGCTTGCTCTCTTTTGAGAGTTATCTCGATGGGTGTTTGTTCGGACCCCATTTCTTTTTTTTGGTCTCTTTAGGTTGGCTTTGAATTCTCGAGGATGAGAATGTTTTGAGAGGTATCTGATGTAATGTCTCAAACCTCTCCGGTCCATTCCTTTGTGAAAATATGGTGTTTGAGGTGTTACGGGTGGTCATGGTGACATATCCCCAATAAATTTCCAAATTTCCAATTCTCTGAACAGTTCCATTAGTGAACAGTTCTATCAGTAACCTCTAACGGTATCCTCTCTTTCCTTTTCCAAATTTTTAATTCTGTGAATAGTTCTATCAGTGAATAGTTCTATCGGTAACCTATAACGGTAGGTGAATAGTGTTCTATCGGTAAGGTTTAGTGAACAGTGTTCTATCGGTGAGGTTTTGTGACCAGTGTTTTATCGATGAGGTTCAATGAACAGTGTTCTATTAGTGAGGTTCAGTGAAAAGTGTTATATCCGTGAGGTTTAGTGAACAGTGTTCTATTAGAGAGGATTCAGTGAACAATGTTCTATCAGTGAGGTTTAGTTAACAGTGTTCTATCAGTGAGGCTTAGTGAAATGTGTTTTATCATTGAGGTTCAGAGAACAGTGTTCTACTAGTGAGGTTCAGTGAACTGTGTTCTATCAAAGAGGATTCAGAGAACATTGTTCTATCAGTGAGGTTCAGTGAACAGTGTTCTATCATTGAGGTTCAGTGAATAGTGTTCTATCAGTGAGGTTCAGTGAATAGTGTTCTATTAGTGAGGTTCGGTGAACAGTGTTCTATTAGTGGGTTTCAGTGAACTATTTTCTATCAGTGAGGTTCGGTGCATAGTGTTTTATTGGTGAGGTTTAGTGAACATAGTTCTATTATTGAGGTTCAATGAATAGTGTTCTATTAGTGAGGTTTGGTGAATAGTGTTCCATCAGTGAGGTTTGGTGAACAGTGTTCTATCAGTGAGGTTCTGTGAACAGTGTTCTATCAGTGAGGTTCGGTGAGCAGTGTTCTATCTTTTAGGTTTAGTGAATAGTGTTCTATCGGTGAGTTCTATCGGTGAGTTCTATCGGTAACCTCTATCATTAACCTTTAATGGTAGGTGTACAATAATGGTAGGTATACATTAACAGTAGGTTTGAAGTGTTTCCAGAATGGTGAGGTCTATCGGTAACCTCTATCTGTAACCTCTATCGGTAGGTGTATAGTAACGGTAGGTGTACAATAACGGTATGTGTACAGTGTTTCTAGCTTCCTACAGTTTCACCCATTTGACATTTATTTTGTAGTAAAATACATTTAAAGACTTATTTTAAGGACTCTTAAGGCCGATTCTAAGGCCATAAATCCTATATTAATTATTCCTATGGCTCGAGATGTTTTTACATGGTCAAACCGCGTGGGTTAAGGCAATCTGCTTTTAATGGGGAATTAAGCGTATCTTAAACTGTCACCCCATTAATCTTCAAAAGGTATAAGATATCATCCTACCTTATTCATCCTCTTTTTTATCGGCTATGAGAAGCTTTAACGATTCAATCCTTCGCGTAGGAGTTTCATAATCAAACTTTACACATCGGATTGGTTCCGCTCTATTTTGATGCAACCGAGCTGTATCGGTAAATCTTGGATATAAGGTACATTTTATCATCGGTCCTTTGGAGATCATCTCCTCATGTTTCTCCTTTCCATATTATAGTATGTAATCTCCATGCTTCAAATGGGATTTTTCTTGGGGATTAGTTGGTGTTGTCATACCATGGCATCCTCGGGTGGATACAATTTCCACGAGAGGAGGATCGTGACCCGTTGTGTGGATAAAGAACGTGAGGAAATATTTGAGGTAGGGATTCATTTATTCTCTTTCTTTTATGTGCAACTGTATCTTTATCATGTTTTAATCCCACTAGATGACAATGGAATTGATATAATAAATATTTGAACCAGATAAAGAAATTGATATCGATCATATGTTATTGGCTCTTGTTTTTGCTATGTTGTGTGATATTTATTCATGTTCTTGATGTAAATCAGTCATGAACGTAAACCAAGATTAATTTATAATTGTTTGGATAAAGATAAAGAGGCATATAAACGAATCTGGTTCTTTTTGTAATTTTATGTTAATCAAATTGGTGCAATAAGCATGTTTATTTTTTGTGATAGCTTGCGGTTTAGGTTTCTTGAATTTGGGACCTACAAATAACAAATATATTAATTCAATATGGATTAAAGAACTAGTTGATTGATAATTCCTTAAGGGGTTCTGAGTTACTCTCTTGATTGTTAAAGGGCCAAGAGCCTAATTAATGTGGTTTTTTTCCTTCTACTTGTGCTGTGATGTGATCCTGGATGGCTATTATGATATGTAGGGTCATGGATGCTTTTGGATGTGGCATCAGATGAATCCTTGAGTGGTGAGATGCATCGGTTTATGCATGTGAGTGTTGGGTAGGACACCAAGGATGATGGAATGGGATGGATGTGATTGTTGGATGCTTGCTAATTTTTGTTTGGTTGTTTATCTGCTTTACTTTTCCCCACTTCTCAAGGCAACTAGTCTTTATTACCTCTATTCCAAAAGATATGAAGACACGCGGGTTATGCCACATGCTTTCCATGTTTAGCTTCTCAAGGAAGGATGGGTATATGCTCTTTCTATAAGAGGCAACGACATGACGAGTAGTACATTTACTCACCATGTTGATACCCCTTGTGTTTAGTAGCATAGAATGTTTTTCTAGAATTCCTGGGAATGTGGGAAAGTAATTATCTAATGAATAATTGAATAAATGGTGTTAACCCATGTGGATGGAGTTTCTGGAACATAATGATGAGGTTGTAATTTTTAAGGAACAATTGACTTTGGGTGTGATTCTAATGAAATTTAATGTGGAAATTTTTTTGGTTAATTAATGATTAAAGAATTAATTAATGTAATGTGGAACTAATAAAAAGGGAATGAATTAAGCTAATAAATATCATTAAATGGTGGTGTGATTATAGGATACCTAGTCTTAGAATTAGCAGCCCGGAGAGTGAGAGATGTTAGCTGCAGTTGTGTCTAAGACTAGTTTATGCCCATAGTGTATTTGTGAGTCATAGTATATTCTGTACTTTTGTGTTTCTATATGCTACTCCACCCTGTCAGTAAGGTAAACTGACACCCTGGGGATTATGAGACCTGGGGGGTGTCTTCCCCAATATTTCGATGGGAGGATGGATGGCTAACTACCCCATTTGTCCCCGCTCTCTTTTCATGGTAGTTTCTTATGCCGGTAGGCACATTGTTTAGTTTTCCCCATATATGTGTGTAGACGGTTGTAATGTCTTGTGTTTATTGAACACAAATATATTTTGGATATAGTTTTCTATGTACTACTATAGGTGTAACGTGTATAGGTTGTAATGGCTTGAGTATCCTTACTCGGGGTATGGGCTATAATGGCTTGAGGTATAATACCCGACGTATGATACAGGTTTTGAAAGCTGTGGTGTCTCCTGGAAAATAACTGGTTACTTTGGTGTGTAGACGTGGTGGTTGTTTTACTCGAGGTGTATATTGTGGTGCTTAGCCCAGGTGTCTGCGGGAAAGCCTTTTTGGAGATAAATGCTCAGGACGTGCGACATTGGGGAAAAGTAGCAAACCAGTGGGGAAGTAGTAGTGGGGTACCCTTGATATTCATTATTATATGGTATATTCTTATATGTGTTACGTGGTTTGAGTATCCATGGTGAGGTTGGAAACTTATTATACCTATTTAGGTGATGAGTTAGTTTCACGTGTTGTCCACTATGTTTTATCTTTCATTCGTTAAATTTTAATGAGAGGCTTCGTGGAGGATCCTACTGAGCATACTGTTATACTCACACTATGTATAAATAAAAAAAAATTAGGTCACTTGGAGATTGTTGGAGATCAGGATAGTGATTACTATCTTGTGGTTGCAAGAGCTATTCGGGCTTGTGGTTTCTACCTTTTTAACTTTCTTTTAGGTACTTTCATTATTCCCCTTTCATTTGTAGTACTTATGCATGACATTCCACATGTGTAATTGGGTTTTTGTTTATATTGCATTCTGAGTTGGAGTTGATTGGTGTATATCTTATCTCTCTCTTTTTCATGTTTTATCTTAGAGGGTAATGCCTCCCATTTTGTGTGTTACTATACCCTCAGTGCTAGTCATGAACCTGGGGCCTACTGGAGGTGGAACTCGGGGGTCATTATCTCCCTCCTCACATTTCCATCCCAGGAGGGGTACAATCTGTGGGGAGGTGGTCATGACAAATAGTTTCCCATAATGGATTTGTATTACTCCCTAAACCCATACATAACATATCATGGGAATAAAATATTACCCAATGTATTATAGTGCTATCCTGGGGCACCCATCATAATATGTTTTGGTATATCTGTCCCAAATAAGAAATCATACTTATGGAATAAACAAAAGAGTTACCCCTGGAATGAAATGGGTATCAAGATCATGTCATAAGGCATAACCAAAGGTATAATAACAATGGTATCCATAAAAGAAGATATTTAAATAAATCTTGGTATTGAAAATATAAATATATCATCAAAAATAATGACCAATTTAACTGAAAACAATGAAGATTATAGCTAGGTAACTTTAGAAATGTTCTATTTAATCATAGTTTTAAGGAAAATAATAAAGAGACTTTAAATAGGATAAAAGAATAATTATCTTCATGAAACCATAAAGGAAAAAAATAGTTTTTATGATAAATTGATTTATTTTATAAAAATTTTGGTGTTTCAAATCATTTTTTGGAGTGTATTTGAAAATTGGTATGAAAAAGATAAGTTCCCATTAATCGGGTTCATTTATCGAGAGGAATATGAAATGGGAATATTCTAAAACAAGTAATTACCCAATCAAATATAGTTCAATTTAGATTCTTCAATTATTAAAGTACATATAAAAATACTATATGAGAATTTTATAAGAATAATGAATACATAAATTGAAGATAATATAGAGAAAGTGTTACCCAAAAGAAATATGTAGGTTCGAATGGATCCCATACCTTTTGTATAAATGGATTCTATAGATTTTCATAATGTCCTGGGTAAAAAATTAGGTTCATTACATTATTAATTGACAACCTATTCCTTATATATTTTATTTATTATAAGTTTATTAATTTCATTGACATCTACATAGATGAGTTATAAGGTTCATTTTCATCCTTTTGGGAATGTTCGTTTCATGGTTTTAGGGTCATATCACTTTTGTATAATTGTGGAAGTGATTATAAAATGGAAATAATATTAGAAAACAGAAATTAAAAGGTACTAATACACTATATAAATTTAAATTATCCAATTAAAATTTTCTAAAAAGGATGATTCATTTGAAAAAAAATGTTTCTCAATAAATTTTTAGTTTATTATGGAAATGTTTTCGACAATCATGAATTAGTTTCATATTATTTAATAATATTTCTATATAATAGTTCCAAAACATTAAATAAATTATAATATACTTATTAAAATATTATTTAACCATAATAATAGTTTTATGAACATCTATGAAGGCGTTACTGGAAAATGAAAACTCGTTATCCGTGGAGAGAGTTAACCACCATAACATGGAAAATGGTTTCGTTTCATTGACTAAGAGGAGTTGAAAAAATAGAAGGATAGAAATTATTACATTAAAAATATAACATTAAAATATATAGATTATACTAGGGTTTGTATTACTGAAATAGGTGAGTATATTATAAAGAATAAAATAAATTAAAAGAGGCAGTTTAAAAATGATACATATTGAATATCACTTCCTCGAAAGACCCCATGAGGAACATGTTATTGTCCTTTTGTTGAGATAAAAAGAACTTATTCATGGGTAAAGTGGGGATGATATTTTGTTATATATATTTGAAAATATTTATAGTTTGGAAGGTGTTAGGATATGAGTTTGTGAGGAGAGGTATTTTTAAGGGTAGGAGATGGGAGTTTTTAATTTCTCAAAATATTAAAATATAAAAAGACTATTCTATAGAGAAATGATTAAAAATGTACTATAAATTAATATGTGATTATATTTTTCAACATTTTTTATCCTATTTATTCCATATTTAATATTTTTTAACTTTTATATTATTTAATAATATATTAATCCCATAAATTATAATTATTGTCAAATTTGATATTATTATTTACTTTGACATTAAAATCATCAAAAAGTAAGTCAATTTTGAACCATATATTTTATTTCATCTGAAAAATGTCACTATAATCTATATAATTTATTTATTGACATAAATAGTTCAATTTATTTTTAATTTATTGTTTTTCATATCATTAATTTGATTTTTCCACTAATTTTAAAATTACCCCATCAATGTTGTGAAACTATTTAGGTAATTATTTATTACCTAAAAATTAAAAACAAATTCCTTGATGAATAAAAATATTTTAATTTTAAATAATTATTTCTGGTCAATCATATATTTCTGATAATCATATATTTAAAATTTTATACTTATTTCAAACAATAGTGTGATATGATTGAATTTCATTTAAATAAAATACTATAAGGTACTTATTTCCATCATAGGGGCTCCAGAATATTATAATATTTACATATGTCTTATTAGGGTATCTACTAACACATAAAATAGAATTTTGGAATGATTTATTATCATTTTGTAATCCTTATAATATTTTTTATCTTTAATTACTTGATTTACCCTTAAAAGTCATTACAAAAATTACTATGGTTAATATTCATAATGATCATAAAATAAAAAGGTCATATTATATAAAATTATACCCCCTAATATTAAATATGTAAAAAATTAAAAATTAATAACTCATATTGGGAAAATTATAATTTAAAATTATATAGAAAAAACGCAATAAAAACTTTTTTTTTGAAAAAATGAATGTTTTAAGTATAATATAATTTTATAAAAAATCCATGCATAAAATTAATTTCAAAATGTAAAATTAATTTATTAATAATAAAAATTACCGAAATTAATTTTAAAGATAATCCAAAAAGTCAATTTTAATTTGTAAATTCATGATAGTAAAATTCAGTTCTCAATGTAAAAAGTATATTTTTTTAATCATTTTAATTTCAACATTTATAAAAAAATCCCAAAAATTATAACTATGATAATTTTTTCTTTTCTGAATACAGTAATGATGTTTATTTTTTCAAATAAATTTTCTAATTGTGTCATCTTTTATTATATTTTTTTATCATATAAAAAAATACTTTTTAATAAAAAAATTGTTTGGAGAATAAAATGAAATCACTAAACATTAAGTGTTTATTTTATAATAATCAATAAATATATTTAATAATACGGTAATTTATATTCATACCCTCCAATTCAAATTCTAGGTTATAATTATCATGTTGAAATATTAATATTATAATAGTTTGTGATGGTTCATTAAAAATCAGTGTTCCGTGCAACATAATAAACCAAAGAAATAAAATTATATATATAAGTATCTAATAAAAATCACAGTGTGTTACATCTTCCACCATTGGTAATTTCTCCCATGAAATTTAATTTTATAAAAAATTGTGAAAATAGATGAGTTTACTTAGCTGATGTGCATATAATAAGGCAACTATAGACATAAAAGGATAAATATACAAAAGAAAAGTATATCCTAAATTAAGACTCAATATGTCTAAATGTAGGTTATATCAAGTGATAGAACTATCCATAGGGTTCTTACTAATTTTTATTATCCTAATACCCAAGAATAATTACATCATGTGTTGGTACTAACTATAAGGCCCCAGCCTTAAACCTTACTTAATCTTGAGTTATTACAAGATTACACATTGAGGATCTTTTTGGGTTTAGAGTTTTAGAGAATTAGATCATAAAACTTGCATTACATTCCACATATAAACAAAGTGGTTACATAAAGATAGTATTCTTCATTCCCATCAATGGTAACACATTTAAAATAAAACATGGATTATTTCTTGACACTTCCTTGACACTATCATCATATCATGTACCTTTCCCTTGACCTGTGAAAAACATTTCAAAAAAACTTGGGATGAGCATAAAAAGCTCAGTACGGGTTATAAAAACATGGAAAGGAAACATGAGTTCATATATATATAAGAATGAAATCATACTTTACCCATAAAACATAGGCACTTTAACATACCTCATAAAATCATGAATAAATCATAGAAATCATAAGACATAAAGGTAACTTGAGGCATTCATAACATTCTTACGTAGAGAGTAACCCTCTTGGTTACGTTTGGAATACCCATCACAGTATATTCCCTAAAATATCTTCGGAGAAACCTTAACGTTTCACTCGTTCGCGTTACCCAATGCATTGGAGAGCTATATTGGGCTAACCTGCCCTTAGTTTATCACGGAACCACCCGTCTTCATAATAATGCCCAAGAACCTCAACATAATCATATCACATAAAACATGCATAAAGGAAACATAACATTTACACCTTTCAATCACAAGATATCAATACAACACATTGATATAAAAACATTATGAAAACCATTTTCAATACCAAAATAAAAGAAATTTAAAACATGGTATTTATTTTTCTTTTAAAAAGAAGGTATGGCTTGTAGAGGAAGTCGAAACTCAAATAATGGTCACGGCGGCGGAGAAGTCGTTGTCGCCGCATACGTATGACAAAAACATTCCCTTTTGTCGTTTAGTAAACGCTTCATATAAAAAGATTACTTTTGAATAAACGTAAAAGTCAAAGGGGTTTATACACCGTATAAAATAAAGTTGTGTATAAAATAAAATATGCCTCAATGAAAGGAGATTGAGACGAAGTCCCATACCTCGTATCCGACTTGACCCGACCGTTCTTTAATCTCATGAATAATAAACTTGAGTTAATCTCTACTTTCTTATGAACCTTTTTCAAGTTCATTATTCCTTTTATACCATGTTATGAACATCATGTAATCATTAAAGTTAATAATGTTCATTTTGTCGGTATTTGGTTCTTAAGTCAAAAATAGACTTCTTACACTTACATGTTGTTAATTTGGTCAAAGGTTCGTTATATCCAGAATGATATTAATGATTTGGATAACATATATATCATATATATTCAGCATATACATGTATTTATAATATTACATCACATTTAGAGGTAAGAAATGAAATGCACCGTTCATGGAGACGTTAAGTCGTACGTACGCATGAACGCTACTTCCATTTCTATTTCATATTTTCTGGAATGGAATCATAATGATATAAGAGTATATTATAATTACAGTATAATAACATATATAATATCATTAAATTTATCCTTTACACATCTCACATATGGTATTAACGAATCAAATCACTTTCAGGGGGCGGTAGTACGCACTTCCTAAAATGAAGATATCGTGTTTACCCATAATGGAAACCATAAAGGTATGCCCAAAATGAAAAAAAAACATAAGCTTAAAGAAAACATAAACATATTATATATCATATATAAAAATAGTGACATCATAATGGCCACCTTTGAAGGTGTTAAATGGGTATTGAACAATCATCGTTTCGGGAGGCAGAATTTCGCCATCCACGGAAACCGTATGTTCATTAACCATTTGATGTAGTTGTGTGAGAGTTTAGCTCATATAAATCTTATAACAACATCCTAGTATATTTAAGATACTGGTGTTGTTACAAAATAAGTAAATAAAAAGAATTTAGGGGGTTGGAGGAACAAAATAAAACAAATGAACATGAGAGAATGAATTACCTTTAAAAGTGTAACTCCTTTTGATTTGAGCCTAAATTCTTCCTTTGAAAGGATTATGCCCAAAGAGAATCCTCTAGGATGAGGAGAGGGATGTGGAGAGAGTAAATGGGCAGGGTGTGGTTGAGCCAAAGGCTTGAGGAGTGTGTGAAATGAGGTAGAGGTGGGGGCCTTTTATAAGAGGAGAGGAGGGGCACTTTTGGAAAGTAAAGATAAGTTACTTTATTTTAAAAAGAGATTCGGATTCAAAAGGTCCCACATTGCTATAATTCTAGGATAAGGTGATAAGGCTTCTAAATCCACTCATCCAATTGGTTTTGGCCATGTGTAGGTTTTAGATTTTGCATTATCTTTCCATTTTATTTAAATTGTTAAATAATGAGGTCATCGCTGCATCATCATGATGTCATAAATAATTTAATTTATTTAATGTCTAAAAATTATATAAAAAAATACTATGATGTAGGAAATTCTTTTAGATTTCCAATGACTATTTATAATAAAAAATATAATCTTTATAACCCCATGTAAAAATTGTTTTTGTAAAACATATTATGTTTGTGTCATTTTTACTTTTACATTAAATAAAAAGTTATTTATGTCATTTCCCAACCAAAGTGGATCCATGGGGTCCCCCAGTTTACCCATGGCTTTTCATGGTCGGCCATGACACAACCAATGAGGGTAGGACATGTGTCACGCTCATCTTATTTTATTAAAGCATTATTTTTACCTTAAACTACACTAATTACCACTAATTGCGATTAAGAACTTAATCAGTTACTATTCACCAAAAAATTATTATAATCTCATTGAACCACATTTTACTTCTTAATGACAACCATGTATGTCAGAATTTTGAAATTCAAAACACAATGATGGAAAAATTTCATTTAAACGGAAAATCAGTCTTTATAAGTACCACCTAGTGGTTTCACTATTCATCAAAAATTGATGTTTTTCAGAAAATTACCAAAAATTCACCCTAAGCTATATTTGATATTACAAATTCAAAAATGAAGTCTATTTTAAAAAATTCAAAAAATATAAGTCACATTGATTAATTTAATAATTAATTCCCGCTGTCAGAGCAAATAGCGTGTTTTTATGAAACAATCAGTATCAAAAGATTGACACTAGTTTAAGTCCAATTTCAAAGTGAAATTGATTCCAATGACCACCATTGGATTAAATGGTAAAAATATATTCATATTACACATTAAGACCAATTCAAAAGATAATCTAATCATATAAATAAACTATATTAAAAAGCAGTTTTGATGTAAAATGCAGTATTTTTCACTATTCATTAAAAAATGAACATTGTCAGAAAAATATCAAAAATTCACACAAAGTAAATTTTGATGTCCCAATCATAAAGAATAAGTTTATTTTGACAAACATAGATTATAAAATTTTCAAAAGATTGATTTAAAAAGGTTTTTCCATCAAAAGGCAGCAAAACAATCTTTTAAGAATATTAGTGTATTCCATGCTTAAGATTGGATTTATTTTCATTTTAAGCCTCTAAAAAAATATCAAATTCATTAATAGAAATAGATAAAAATATCTATTATTCATTACTTACTTAGGATGTAACATCCTTCCCCCCTTTAGAAAATTGCGTCCCCGCAATTTATTTACTTATCGAATAAATGGGGTTACTTATCCCTCATTGCATTTTCAGATTCCCATGTTGCCTCTTCAATCATGTGGTTTTTCCACAAAACCTTTACCTGGTGAATCACCTTATTCCGTAACACTTGCTCCCTGTGGTCAAGAATCTGGATCGGTTGTTCCTCATAAGATAGGTTCTCTTCCAGCTGAACTACCTCTGGACTCAAAACATGATATGGATCTGGCATATACTTTCTCAACATCGAAACGTGAAAAACATTGTGTACCTGAGATATAATCGGAGGTAAAGCCACTCGGTATGCAACTGATCCAACTCTCTCCAGAATTTCATATGGTCCAACGAACCTTGGACTCAAATTTCCTTTCTTACCAAATCTCATCACACTTTTCCAAGGAGAAACCTTGAGAAAAACATGATCACCTACCTCGAAAGATAGATCCTTCCTCCGGTTATCCGCATAACTCTTCTGCCTGCTCTGAGCTGTTCTCATGTGTTTCTGAATCAGCTGAACTTTTTCTGCCATCTCTTCTACCAATTCTGGTCCCATCAACTTCCATTCACCCACTTCATCCCAGAAAGCTGGAGTTCGACACCGCTTCCCATATAATGCCTGAAATGGTGCCATCTGTATACTGGAATGAAAACTGTTATTATATGAAAATTCAACCAAAGAAAGATGTTGGTCCCAAATTCCCTGATAATCCATAGAACAAGCTCGTGGCATATCCTCCAATGTTTGGATTGTTCGTTCTGACTGCCCATCTGATTGAGGATGAAAAGCTGTACTAAAATTTAATTCAGTACCCAACGACTTCTGAAGGCCTTTCCAAAAGTTAGAAGTAAACCTAGGATCACGATCCGATACAATGGAGAGAGGAACTCCATGTAACCTGACTATCTCTTTAAGATACAAACGGGAAAGTTGATCTAGGGAAAAAGTATCTCATATAGCAAGGAAATGAGCAGATTTAGTCAAGTGATCAACAATAACCCAGATTGCATTATTACCTCGAGATGTCTTCGGTAATCCAACAACAAAGTCCATGGATATATTCTCCCATTTCCACTCTGGCACTGGTAAAGGCTGAAGCATCCCTTTCAGTAACTGTCGCTCTGCTTTAACCTGTTTACATGTCAAACACTTCACAGTAAAATCAGAAACGTCTCTTTTCATTCCATCCCACCAGTAATACTCCCGCAGATCTCTATACATCTTAGTACTGCCCGGATGAACTGAAAACGGAGAACTATGAGCTTCACATAACAACTCTCTCTTCAACTGTGAATCACAAGGCACACACAATCTCTTCCCAAATCTCAAAACACAACCATTATCAATGTTGAATTCAGGCAACTTACCTTTCTGGACCATCTCTACCTTTTTCTGCAACTCACTGCCTTGCTTCTGTGCTTGCTTGATTCTATCTAATAGAGAAGATCTCACTGATACCTGAAACAAAACAGAAGGACTTCCTGCACCAACAACTTCTATGCCAAAGTTCATCAAATCCTTAACCAAAGGATCACGTTCCAAACACAACATTGTTAATGAAGCATTACTTTTTCGACTCAAAACATCAGCCACTTTATTTGCTTTTCCCGGATGGTAATGAATTGTACAATCATAATCCTTGATTAATTCTAGCCATCTCTTCTGTCTCATGTTTAACTCTTTCTGAGTGAATATATACTTTAAACTTTTGTGATCAGTATATATTTCACACTTTACTCCATACAAATGATGCCTCCAACTTTTTAAATCAAAAACAACAACAGCTAATTCCAAATCATGTGTAGGGTAATTTACCTCATGAATTTTCAACTATCGTGAAGCATAAGCAATTACCTGATCATTCTGCATTAGGACGCAACCAAGTCCTTTCAATGAAGCATCACTATATATAACAAACTCACCATTCCTGGAAGGTAGTGCCAAAACTGGATCATTCACCAATCTTCTTTTCAATTCCTAAAAAAATCATCACATTCTTTTGTCCAGAAAAACTTAACACCCTTCCGAGTTAGCTTAGTCATTGGACTAGATAATCGTGAAAAATTTCTAACAGACCTTCGGTAATAGCCTGCCAAACCAAGGAAGCTACGAATCTCTATTTGATGGACCGACATTTGCTGAAGTAGTTGCAAAGGATTTCACCACCCCTTTCTGCTTGTAGTCTAACTGCTTCCCATCACTCAAGCTCTTTGTCGGACACTCATTTGCATAGTGACTCATCTCATTTCACTTATAACATTTCACTAACTGTAAATCAAATTTGTTCTTACCTTCACCTTGATCCTTTTTAGGGCAATCACGAGCCCTATGTCCCATCTTACCACATCGGTAGCACTTTCCAGAATTCAGAAGACATTCCCCAGCATGCCTTTTGCCACATTTATCACAAACTGGAAACTTAGTTATCTTACCATCAGACTTTTTTGAAGAATTCTTACCTCTCTCCTGCCACCTCGGTCTCTTCTTCTGCTGGTTGTTATAGAACACTTGGTCATCAGCAAACTCCATGTCCACCTTCTCAGCACATCGAACAAGCTTTTCATAACTTTTAAACTCACGAGAAGCTAATGACCTTCAATATTTTGGCTTTAATCCTGAGTAAAAACGATTGATTTTTTCTATCAAGGTCTCGGATAAAATTTGGAGCATACCTTGCCAATCGAGTGAACCTTTCTTCATAGGCAGCCACTGAGTCTTCCTCTTGCCTCAATTCCAAGAATTTCTTTTCCATCCTAAGTCGAACAACCTTAGGAAAATACTTCTCAAGAAACATACCTTTGAATTCATCCGAGTCAAGAGCATCAATCTCATCGGCGTCCCTGATATTTTTAACCATAGACCACCACTGATCTGCTTCACCCTCCAAACGGTAAATAGCAAGACTAACCTTTTGATTGTCTGAACACCCCATGACATCAAAAAACTTCTCCAGTGCTTTAATCCACCCTTCAGCTAGCACAGGGTCAGATGATCCTATGAATGATGGGGGATGTTGCCTCATGAAATGTTCCACCACTGACATGTTCCTCTGCGGTTGATCTGGCTGATCTCGTGCATGGATACCACCACCATTTATCGCTTGAGTCAACTACGCCATTACTGCAACAAACTGTTCAGTTCCAATTCCGACCATTTCTGGATGCTGATTCGGAAGGTTATTTCCTTCTGTATGCCTTCCTAGCACTGCTTCCCTATTTTATCTTCGGAAAATGATTCTGAACAAACATGTCTTAGATGAAGCAACATGGTAATCTTCAAATTCTATATCAATTCAATTTAACCATAAAAAATATTTTTGGATAATCAGTTAATAGAATTATAAATCCTAAAGTTATTTAAACCGACCTTTGATACCAACTATAAGGCCCCAGCCTTAAACCTTACTTAATCTTGAGTTATTACAAGATTACACATTGAGGATCTTTTCGGGTTTAGAGTTTTAGAGAATTAGATCATAAAACTTGCATTACATTCCACATATAAACAAAGTGGTTACATAAAGATAGTATTCTTCATTCCCATCAATGGTAACACATTTAAAATAAAACATGTATTATTTCTTGACACTTCCTTGACACTATCATCATATCATGTACCTTTCCCTTGACCTGTGAAAAACATTTCAAAAAAACATGGGATGAGCATAAAAAGCTCAGTATGGGTTATAAAAACATGGAAAGGAAACATGAGTTCATATATATATAAGAATGAAATCATACTTTACCCATAAAACATAGGCACTTTAACATACCTCATAAAATCATGAATAAATCATAGAAATCATAAGACATAAAGGTAACTTGAGGCATTCATAACATTCTTACGTAGGGAGTAACCCTCTTGGTTACGTTTGTAATACCCATCACAGTATATTCCCTAAAATCTCTTCGGAGAAACCTTAACGTTTCACTCCTTCGCGTTACCCAATGCATTGGAGAGCTATATCGGCCCCACGCGCCCTTAGTTTATCACAGAACCACCCATCTTCATAATAATGCCCAAGAACCTCAACATAATCATATCACATAAAACATGCATAAAGGAAACATAACATTTACACCTTTCAATCACAAGATATCAATACAACACATTGATATAAAAACATTATGAAAACCATTTTCAATACCAAAATAAAATAAATTTAAAACATGATATTTATTTTTCTTTTAAAAAGATGGTATGGCTTGTAGAGGAAGTCGAAACTCAAATAATGGTCACGGCGGCAGAGAAGACGTTGTTGCCGCATACGTACGACAAAAACATTCCCTTTTGTTGTTTAGTAAACGCTTCGTATAAAAAATATTCCTTTTGAATAAACGTAAAAGTCAAATGGGTTTATACACCGTATAAAATAAAGTTGTGTATAAAATAAAATATGCCTCAATGAAAGAAGATTGAGACGAAGTCCCATACCTCGTATCCGACTTGACCCGACCGTTCTTTAATCTCTTGAATAATAAACTTGAGTTAATCTCTACTTGATTATGAACCTTTTTCAAGTTCATTATTCCTTTTATACCATGTTATGAACATCATGTAATCATTTAAGTTAATAATTTTCATTTTGTCGGTATTTGGTTCTTAAGTCAAAAATAGACTTCTTACACTTACATGTTGTTAATTTGGTCAAAGGTTCATATATCCAGAATGATATTAATGATTTTTATAACATATATATCATATATATTCATCATATACATGTATTTATAATATTACATCACATTTAGAGGTAAGAAATGAAATGCACCGTTCATGGAGACGGTAAGCCGTACGTACGCATGAACGCTACTTCCATTTCTATTTCATATTTTCTGGAATGGAATCATAATTATATAAGAGTATATTATAATTCCAGTAGAATAACATATATAATATCATTAACTTTATCCTTTACACATCCCACATATGGTATTAATGAATCAAATCACTTTCAGGGGGCGGTAGTCCGCACTTCCTAAAATGAAGATATCGTGTTTACCCATAATGGAAACCATAAAGGTATGCCCAAAATGAAAAAAAAACAGAAGTTTAAGGAAAACATAAACATATTATATATCATATATAAAAATAGTGACATCATAATGGCCACCTTTGAAGGTGTTAAATGAGTATTGAACAATCATCGTTTCGGGAGGCAGAATTTCACCATCCACGGAAACTGTATGTTCTTTAACCATTTGATGTATTTGTGTGAGAGTGTAGCTCAAATAAATCTTATGACAACATCCTAGTATATTGAAGATACTTCTGTTGTTACAAAATAATTAAATAAAAAGAATTTAGGGGGTTGGAGAAACAAAATAAAACAAATGAACATGAGAGAATGAATTACCTTTAAAAGTGTAACTCCTTTTGATTTGAGCCTAAAGGCTTTCTTTGAAAGGATTATTCCCAAAGGGAATCCTCTAGGATGAGGAGTGGGATGTGGAGAGAGTAAATAGGCAGGGTTTGGCCGAGCCAAAGGCTTGAGGAGTGTGTGAAATGAGGTAGAGGTGGGGGCCTTTTATAAGAGGAGAGGAGGGGCACTTTTGGAAAGTAAAGATAAGTTACTTTATTTTAAAAAGAGTTTCGGATTCAAAAGGTCCCACATTGCTATAATTATAGGATAAAGTGATAAGGCTTAGAAATCCACTCATCCAATTGGTTTTGGCCATGTGTAGGTTTTAGATTTTGCATTATCTTTCCATTTTATTTAAATCGTTAAATAATGAGGTCATCGCTGCATCATCATGATGTCATATATAATTTAATTTATTTAATGTATAAAAATTATAAAAAAAATACTATTATGTAGGAAATCTTTTTATCTTTCCAATGAATATTTATAATTAAAAATCGGATCTTTATAACCCCATGTAAAAACTGTTTTTGTAAAACATATTATGTTTGTGTCATTTTTACTTTTACATTAAATAAAAAGTTATTTATGTCATTTCCCAACCAAAGTGGATCCATGGGGTCCCCAAGTTGACCCATGGCTTGTCTTGGTCGGCCATGACACAAACAATGATGGTAGGACATGTGTCAAGCTCATCTTATTTTATTAAAGCATTATTTTTACCTTAAACTACACTAATTACCACTAATCGCGATTAAGAACTTAATAAGTTACTATTCACCAAAAAAATTATTATAATCTCATTGAACCACATTTTACTTCTTAATGATAACCATGTATGTCGGATTTTTGAAATTCAAAACACAATGATGGCAAAATTTCATTTAAACGGAAAATCAGTCTTTATAAGTACCACCTAGTGGTTTCACTATTCATCAAAAATTGAAGTTTTTCAGAAAATTACCAAAACTTCACCCTAAGCTATATTTGATATTACGAATTCAAAAATGAAGTCTATTTTAAAAAATTCAAAACATATAATTCACATTAATTAATTTAATAATTAATTCCCGCTGTCAGAGCAAATAGCGTGTTTTTATGAAACAATGAGTATCAAAAGATTGACACTAGTTTAAGTCCAATTTCAAAGTGAAATTGATTACAATGACCACCATTGGATTAAATGGTAAAAATATATTCATATTACACATTAATACCAATTCAAAAGATAATATAATCATATAAATAAATTATATTAAAAAGCATTTTTGATGTAAAATGCAGTATTTTTCACTATTTATTAAAAAATGAACATTGTCAGAAAAATACCAAAAATTCACACAAAGTAAATTTTGATGTCCCAATCATAAAGAATAAGTTTATTTTGACAAACATAGATTATGAAATTGTCAAAATATTTATTTAAAAAGGGTTTTCCATCAAAAGGCAGTAAAACAATCTTTTAAGAATATTAGTGTATTCCATGCTTAAGATTGGATTTATTTTCATTTTAAGCCTCTAAAACACTATCTAATTCATTAATAGACATAGATAAAAATATCTATTATTCATTACTTACTTGGGATGTTACATCCTTCCCCCCTTTAGAAAATTGCGTCCCCGCAATTTATTTACTTATCGAATAAATGGGGGTACTTATCCCTCATTGCATTTTCAGATTCCCATGTTGCCTCTTCAATCATGTGGTTTTCCCACAAAACCTTTACCTGGTGAATCACCTTATTCCGTAACACTTGCTCCCTGTGGTCAAGAATCTTGACCGGTTGTTCCTCATAAGATAGGTTCTCTTCCAGCTGAACTACCTCTGGACTCAAAACATGAGATGGATGTGACATATATTTTCTCAACATCGAAACGTGAAAAACATTGTGTACCTGAGATAAAATCGGAGGAAAAGACACTCGGAATGCAACTGATCCAACTCTCTCCAGAATTTCGTATGGTCCAATGAACCTTGGACTCAACTTTCCTTTCTTACCAAATCTCATCAAAATTTTCCAAGGAGAAACCTTGAGAAAAACATGATCACCTACCTCGAAAGATAGATCCTTCCTCCGGTTATCCGCATAACTCTTCTGCCTCCTCTGAGCTGTTCTCATGTGTTTCTGAATCAGCTGAACTTTTTCTGCCATCTCTTCTAACAATTCTGGTCCCATCAACTTCCTTTCACCCACTTCATCCCAGAAAGCTGGAGTTCGACACCGCTTCCCATATAATGCCTGAAATGGTGCCATCTGTATACTGGAATGAAAACTGTTATTATATGAAAATTCAACCAAAGAAAGATGTTGGTCCCAACTTCCCTGATAATCCATAGAACAAGCTCATAGCATATTCTCCAATGTCTGGATTGTTCGTTCTGACTGCCCATCTGATTGAGGATGAAAAGCTGTACTAAAATTTAATTCAGTACCCAACGACTTCTGAAGGCCTTTCCAAAAGTTAGAAGTAAACCTAGGATCACGATCCGATACAATGGAGAGAGGAACTCCATGTAACCTGACTATCCCTTTAAGATACAAACGGGAAAGTTGATCTAGGGAAAAAGTATCTCGTATAGCAAGGAAATGAGCAGATTTAGTCAAGCGATCAACAATAACCCAGATTGCATTATTACCTCGAGATGTCTTTGGTAATCCAACAACAAAGTCCATGGATATATTCTCCCATTTCCACTCTGGCAGTGGTAAAGGCTGAAGCATCCCTTTCGGTAACTGCCGCTCTGCTTTAACCTATGGACATGTCAAACACTTCACAGTAAAATCAGCAATGTCTCTTTTCATTCCATCCCACCAGTAATACTCCCGCAGATCTCTATACATCTTAGTACTGCCCGGATGAACTGAAAACGGAGAACTATGAGCTTCACATAACAACTCTCTCTTCAACTGTGAATCACAAGGCACACACAATCTCTTCCCAAATCTCAAAACACAACCATTATCAATGTTGAATTTAGGCAACTTACCTTTCTGAACGAGCTGTACCTTTTTCTGCAACTCACTGTCTTGCTTCTGTGCTTGCTTGATTCTATCTGATAGAGAAGATCTCACTGATACCTGAAACAAAACAGAAGGACTTCCTACACCAACAACTTCTATGCAAAAGTTCATCAAATCCTTAACCAAAGGATCATGTTCCAAATGCAACATTATTAATGAAGCATTACTTTTTCGATTCAAAGCATCAGCCACTTTATTTTCTTTTCCCGGATGGTAATGAATTGTACAATCATAGTCCTTGATTAATTCTAGCCATCTCCTCTATCTCATGTTTAACTCTTTCTGAGTGAATATATACTTTAAACTTTTTTGATCGGTATATATTTCACACTTTACTCCATAAAAATGATTCCTCCAACTTTTTAAAGAAAAAACAACAACAGCTAATTCAAAATCATGTGTAGGATAATTTACCTCATGAGTTTTCAACTGTCGTGAAGCGTAAGCAATTACCTGATCGTTCTGCATTAGGACGCAACCAAGTCCTTTCAATGAAGCATCACTATATTTAACAAACTCACCATTCCTAGAAGGTAGTGCCAAAACTGGATCATTCACCAATATTCTTTTCAATTCCTGAAAACAATCATCACATTCTTTTGTCCAGATAAACTTAACACCCTTCCGAGTTAGCTTAGTCATTGGACTAGATAATCGTGAAAAATTTCTAACAAACCTTCGGTAATAGCCTGCCAAACCAAGGAAGCTACGAATCTCTATTTGATGGACCAACATCTGCTGAAGTAGTTGCAAAGGATTTCACCACCCCTTTCTGCTTGTAGTCTAACTAATTCCCATCACTCAAGCTCTTTGTCGGACACTCATTTTCATAGTGACCCATCTCATTGCACTTATAACATTTCACTAACTGTAAATCAAATTTGTTCTTACCTTCACCTTGATCCTTTTCAGTGCAATCACGAGCCCTATGTCCCATCTTACCACATCGGTAGCACTTTCCAGAATTCAGAAGACATTCCCCAGCATGCCTTTTGCCACATTTATCACAAACTGGAAACTTAGTTCTCTTACCATCAGACTTTTTTGAAGAATTCTTACCTCTCTCCTTACAGCACAGTCTCTTCTTCTGCTGGTTGTTATAGAACACTTGGTCATCGGCAAACTCCATTTCCACCTTCTCAGCACATCGAACAAACTTTTCATAACTTTTAAACTCACGAGAAGCTAATGCCCTTCGATATTTTGGCTTTAATCCTAAGTAAAAACGATTGATTTTACTATCAAGGTCTCAGATAAAATTTGGAGCATACCTTGCCAATCGAGTGAACCTTTCTTCATAGGCAGCCACTGAGTCTTCCTCTTGCCTCAATTCCAAGAATTTCTTTTCCATCCTAAGTCGAACAGCCTTAGGAAAATACTTCTCAAGAAACATACCTTTGAATTCACCCCAGTCAAGAGCATCAATCTCATTGGCGTCCCTGATATTTTTAACCATAGACCACCACTGATCTGCTTCACCCTCCAAACGGTAAATAGCAAGACTAACCTTTTGATTGTCTGAACACCCCATGACATCAAAAATCTTCTCCAGTGCTTTAATCCACCCTTCAGCTAGCAGAGGGTTAGATGATCCTCTAAATGATGGGGGATGTTGCCTCATGAAATGTTCCACCACTGACATGTTCCTCTGCGGTTGATCTGGCTAATCTCGTGCATGGATACCACCACCATTTATCGCTTGAGTCAACTGCGCCATTACTGCAACAAACTGTTCAGTTCCAATTTCGACCATTTCTGGATGCTGATTCGGAAGGTTATTTCCTTCTGTATTCCTTCCTAGCACTGCTTCCCTATTTCCTCTGTGGAAAACCATTCTGAACAAACATGTCTTAGATGAAGCAACATGGTAATCTTCAAATGCTATATCACTTCAATTTAACCATAAAAAAATATTTTTGGATAATCATTTAATAGAATCCTAACTCCTAAAGTTATTTAAACTGACCTTTGATACCAACTATAAGGCCCCAGCCTTAAACCTTACTTAATCTTGAGTTATTACAAGATTACACATTGAGGATCTTTTTGGGTTTAGAGTTTTAGAGAATTAGATCATAAAACATGCATTACATTCCACATATAAACAAATTGGTTACATAAAGATAGTATTCTTCATTCCCATCAATGGTAACACATTTAAAATAAAACATGGATTATTTCTTGACACTTCCTTGACATTATAATCATATCATGTACCTTTCCCTTGACCTGTGAAAAACATTTCAAAAAAACTTGGGATGAGCATAAAAAGCTCAGTATGGGTTATAAAAACATGGAAAGGAAACATGAGTTCATATATATATAAGAATTAAATCATACTTTACCCATAAAACATAGTCACTTTAACATACCTCATAAAATCATGAATAAATCATAGAAATCATAAGACATAAAGGTAACTTGAGGCATTCATAACATTCTTACGTAGAGAGTAACCCTCTTGGTTACGTTTGGAATACCCATCACAGTATATTCCCTAAAATATCTTTGGAGAAACCTTAACGTTTCACTCCTTCGCGTTACCCAATGCATTAGAGAGCTATATCGGGCTCACCCGCCCTTAGTTTATCACGGAACCACCCATCTTCATAATAATGCCCAAGAACCTCAACATAATCATATCACATAAAACATGCATAAAGGAAACATAACATTTACACCTTTCAATCACAAGATATCAATACAAAACATTGATATAAAAACATTATGAAAACCATTTTCAATACCAAAATAAAAGAAATTTAAAACATGGTATTTATTTTTCTTTTAAAAAGAAGGTATGGCTTGTAGAGGAAGTCGAAACTCAAATAATGGTCACGGCGGCGGAGAAGTCGTTGTCGCCGCATACGTATGACAAAAACATTCCCTTTTGTCGTTTAGTAAACGCTTCGTATAAAAAAGATTCCTTTTGAATAAACGTAAAAGTCAAAGTGGTTTATACACCGTATAAAATAAAGTTGTGTATAAAATAAAATATGCCTCAATGAAAGGAGATTGAGACGAAGTCCCATACCTCATATCCAACTTGACCCGACCGTTCTTTAATCTCATGAATAATAAACTTGAGTTAATCTCTACTTGCTTATGAACCTTTTTCAATTTCATTATTCATTTTATACCATGTTATGAACATCATGTAATCATTTAAGTTAGTAATGTTCATTTTGTCGGTATTTGGTTTTTAAGTCAAAAATAGGCTTCTTACACTTACATGTTGTTAATTTGGTCAAAGGTAAATTATATCCAGAATGATATTAATGATTTGGATAACATATATATCATATATATTCATCATATACATGTATTTATAATATTACATCACATTTAGAGGTAAGAAATGAAATACACCGTTCATGGAGACGGTAAGCCGTACGTACGCATGAACGCTACTTCCATTTCTATTTCATATTTTCTGGAATGGAATCATAATTATATAAGAGTATATTATAATTCCAGTATAATAACATATATAATATCATTAACTTTATCCTTTACACATCCCACATATGGTATTAACGAATCAAATCACTTTCAGGGGGCGGTAGTCCGCACTTCCTAAAATGAAGATATCATGTTTACCCATAATGGAAACCATAAAGGTATGACCAAAATGAAAAAAAACACAGAAGATTAAGGAAAACATAAACATATTATATATCATATATAAAAATAGTGACATCATAATGGCCACCTTTGAAGGTGTTAAATGAGTATTGAACAATCATCGTTTCGGGAGGCAGAATTTCGCCATCCACGGAAACCGTATGTTCTTTAACCATTTGATGTAGTTGTGTGAGAGTGTAGCTCAAATAAATATTATAACAACATCCTAGTATATTGGAGATACTGGTGTTGTTACAAAAGAAGTAAATAAAAAGAATTTAGGGGGTTGGAGAAACAAAATAAAACAAATGAACATGAGAGAATGAATTACCTTTAAAAGTGTAACTCCTTTTGATTTGAGCCTAAAGGCTTCCATTGAAAGGATTCTGCCAAAAGGGAATCCTCTCGAATGAGGAGAGGGATGTGGAGAGAGTAAATGGGCAGGGTTTGGCCGAGCCAAAGGCTTGAGGAGTGTGTGAAATGAGGTAGAGGTGGGAGCCTTTTATAAGAGGAGAGGAGGGGCACTTTTGGAAAGTAAAGATAAGTTACTTTATTTTAAAAAGAGTTTCGGATTCAAAAGGTCCCACATTGCTATAATTAGAGGATAAGGTGATAAGGCTTATAAATCCACTCATCAAATTGGTTTTGGCCATGTGCAGGTTTTAGATTTTGCATTATCTTTCCATTTTATTTAAATCGTTAAATAATGAGGTCATCACTACATCATCCTGATGTCATAAATAATTTAATTTATTTAATGTCTAAAAATTAAAAAAAAAATACTATGATGTATGAAATCTTTTTATTTTTCCAATGACTATTTATAATTAAAATTCTGATCTTTATAACCCCATGTAAAATTTGTTTTCGTAAAACATATTATGTTTGTGTCATTTTTACTTTTACATTAAATAAAAAGTTATTTATGTCATTTCCCAACCAAAGTGGATCCATGGGGTCCCCAAGTTGTCCCATGGCTTTTCTTGGTCGGCCATGACACAATCAATTAGGGTAGGACATTTTTCAAGCTCATCTTATTTTATTAAAGCATTATTTTTACCTTAAACTACACTAATTACCACTAATCGCGATTAAGAACTTAATAAGTTACTATTCATCAAAAAATTATTATAATCTCATTGAACCACATTTTACTTCTTAATGACAACCATGTATGTCGGATTTTTGAAATTCAAAACACAATGATGGCAAAATTTCATTTAAACGGAAAATCATTCTTTATAAGTACCACCTAGTGGTTTCACTATTCATCAAAAATTGAAGTTTTTCAGAAAATTACCAAAAATTCATCCTAAGCTATATTTGATATTACGAATTCAAAAATGAAGTATATTTTACAAAATTCAAAACATATAAGTCAAATTAATTAATTTAATAATTAATTCCCGCTGTCAGAGCAAATAGCGTGTTTTTATTAAAACAATGAGTATCAAAAGATTGACACTAGTTTAAGTCCAATTTCAAAGTGAAATTGATTCCAATGACCACCATTGGATTCAATGGTAAAAATATATTCATATTACACATTAAGACCAATTAAAAAGATAATCTAATCATATAAATAAATTAGATTAAAAAGCAGTTTTGATGTAAAATGCAGTATTTTTCACTATTCATTAAAAAATGAACATTGTCAGAAAAATACAAAACAATTCACAAAAAGTAAATTTTGATGTCCCAATCATAAAGAATAAGTTTATTTTGACAAAAATAGATTATAAAATTGTCAAAATATTGATTTAAAAAGGGTTTTCCATCAAAAGGCAGTAAAACAATCTTTTAAGAATATTAGTGTATTTCATTCTTAAGATTGGATTTATTTTCATTTTAAGCCTCTAAAACACTATCTAATTCATTAATAGACATAGATAAAAATATCTATTATTCATTACTTACTTGGGATGTTACACTAACTATAGTGGTCGGGATATATTTCCAGTGCATTATAATGATACCTACCAAGGAAATTATTGAGAGAATACACTCCTGGATGGGACACTCCCCCATCCCCAGTGGAAGCCCTTTCTTTATGAATTCCATAGTAAGAGAGCCATGGTTTTTCCAACAATCACATGTGAGAGTTCTCAAGTATTTGATTCCTCTTTTTTCTCTGATGCCATCTTTAGATACCCAAGCCTATTACACATATCGTTACATTAGTTTTAAACATAATTAATCATCAAATATATACCATGGATCAATAAGTATAATGTGTTTGGAATACATGGTACATAATTATAAAAAATTATTATAGAATAAAAAATATTTTTATTAATACCCATAATGATATTTTAACTCCCTTTTTCAATTCTAATACTTCATAGGATATCATAGGTAATGCATAGAAAAATAGGATGAGCAAAAAACCAAGCATGGTAAAAACATGGAAATAAATTATAACACTTGAGTTAAAATGAATAAAATGATTACATAAAAGGAATGGCTCAAGATTAATAATATAATATATATATATATATATAATATCTAATCATATGATCATGGAAACATAGGAATGTGGCAGAAACATATAACATGATAGAAACCTAACTCAGGGCTAACAACCAATAGTTTTCCACATGGTGGAATGAGTCCCATAATAGATTAGGTTTACTTTATAATCCCATAAATAGAATATAATTTGAATAAAACATTACTCAATTCATTGGATTTTTATATAGGAACACCCATAATAACATGATCATGCATATGTGTTCCAAAACAAGAATAAAAAATACGGAATAAACATACAGGATACCCATATAATAAATTTGTTATCAAAATCAAGTCATAGGGCATAAAAAAATAGAGTATAATAATGGTATTTATGAAATAAGGGATTTAAATATTTTCTTTTCATTCATAATGGAAAATATGAATTGATAATTAAAAATGGTGTCAACTGAATTTAAAACCATAATGAAAGTGGCTGGGTAACTTTAGAAATGTGCTCCTTATGTGTGGGTTTATGGACACGAATGTAGATTCATTAAAAATGATAAACGAATAATTGTTTTCTGAAAAATAAAAATTAAATAAAATTATTTTTCAACCTAAATTTTGTTATTGTTTAAAAATATTAGAGTTTTCGATAATTTTATGGTGTACACATGAAAATAGGTATGAAATAATAATGTTCCCTTTAATCGGGTTTACATATAGAATGGTATATGAGAATGGTACCTTATAAAAAATGTAATTTCCCATCAAAGAAAGATCAATTATGATAAATATATATGTTTTATAAAAATAAAATTAATATAACATTAGTATATATAAACAATGAAGAGTTGAATTGCGGTAAAGGGAGAAATCGTAACCCAATGGAAATATGGTGGATCAAATGGATATCCTACCATATGTCTGAATTTGTTCTGAAATTACATTTTTTACCTTGATAATAAAATTATATTAATTTATTAATTTATTAATAACCTATTAAACTTATATTAGATCTATTAAAATTTTATTAATGTCAATTATGTGAATTTGGTGAGTTCTAAGGATCAATTTAATCATTCTGAGTGTGATCGTTTCTTGGTTTCATGGTCAGTTCATGTAAGTATAATTATGGAAGATCTTGTTGAATAGTAATAATATTACATAAGTGATATGAATTTTTATTAATATATTTTAATAAGATTCAATTTTCTCATATATAATTTTCTTCTATCACGATGATGATTCATTTGATAAAATGTTAATGATAAATGATCAGTTTTTTTTCAGGTTTTCGCACCAACAAGAGTTGTTTTCATTTTATATAATATTATGTATATATATTGGTTATATAACTTTAAATAAGTTTTTATAAACTTAAAAACATATTTTTTAACCATAATAAGTGTTTTATGACCAGCCTTAAATGTTTTTATTTAAAATGAATACTCATTATCAATGGAGATAGTCAACCACCATAATTTGGACATTGGATTCCATTATATAACTAAGTGGAGATGAAAAAAAATGTATGGATAGATAATATTACTTCAAAATTATAAAATTATATATATATATATATATATATTATAATGGATTTATTACTAGTTTATGGATGAAAAAGTTGTGGATAATGTAGAAGAAGAAATGAAATTAAAAGAGATTGTTTGAGAATGTTAATTCTTGAATATCACATCCTTGATGGAACCCTTGTGGAACTTAGAATGTGTATTTTGGTCAGAACAGTATCACTTGGATGTGTGGATAGTTTGGAGGATTTTTTTGTCAGGGATTTTACAAGATTCATGTCTTTTAAGGTTTCAAGAGAAGTGATGGTATTTATAATGGGAGGAGATGTGTGTTTTTGAATTTATTAAAATATTAAAATATATAAGACAATTATAGATCCAAATTCTTCCAAATAATATATAAATTACTAGAGGATAAAATTTTAGACCATATATTACCACATTTGAACTTATTTATTACTTTGATGATTTTTTAACAATTAATAAAATATCAATACCATAAAATATTCTTATTTTCAAATTTGATACTATTGCATACTTTGACATTAAAATCATCAAGAAAATAATTAAAATTTTAACCAACTATTTTATTATATATGTTACGTTCATAGGTGAACAATTACCTGAAAAATTCATAATCCACACACATAGGATTGAATATTAGGCTATAGCACCCCAAAGGGATATCCCATCCCTAAAGCCTTATTTATTCAGTACATGGACCGAATTCCTAGTGGGCATGAAGCCCATTACTTCACACAAATGACCACAATGTTTCCCAATGTTCCAATGAATCATCATTCCTACATCGTACTGCCTTCATCTCTAGGCCTACATCATGCCTATGTAACCACCTGCCTGCATCATGTCTGTGTCACCATCAACCTACGTCATTCATGTGTTACCTTCTACCTTCTGAAATTCACTCTTGTAACACCAAGAGATTTTCTGAGATATATTATTTTTAATTTCTTTGATGTATAGTTTTTTACGCTACACCAATATTATCTTTCACTATACACAACACCGTATTATCTTGCAGTATAAGCAAATCTATTCTTGGCATGTGTTGCACACAATTTGAAGTTCCTTTGATAGAATTCATTTCAATCAACACTGAGTATAGATTTTTTTTCAATTTATAAATGAACTATGTTTTTATTATGTTATATGCAACACCTAAATAAAATTTCACTACATGGAACACTAACTTGGCTTTTGTTACACGCAAGAAGGACCTTCCACGATAGCTTGCATTGTACGCAATACCGAGTTTCACTAAACATTGATATTTTATCAAAATATTATACTACTATCCATTATGAATAGTATTAACCAAATTAGAAATTATTTATAACATTAGAATTCATCTTACACATTTTATATTACATGATATGAGAATAAAATCAATTTTCCGGATAAAAGATGTATTTTTCAAAAAATGCAGTTTTTTCACCTTTTGATGGCGCACCCATTTTTAATCTTTTTTCTACAATTTTATAAGTTAAATTTGAAAAAATAAAATTCTTATTTGGAATAGAGACATAAAAATTTACTTTTTTTGAATTTTTTATATTTTTCTAATAAAATTTAAATTCTAATGAATAGTGGAAAATACTACATTTTAATTCAAAACTACCTTTCTATCTAATTTATTTATATAGATATATTTCATTTTAATTGGTTTTAAATTGTAATTGGATTATATTATAATCATTTAATCCAATTATTGTCATCGTATGTAATTTTACTTTTAAATCACACATAAACACATGTCAATCTTTTGATAGTTAGTGCTTCTTAAAAACCCACTTTTTGGTTTTGACAATGGGAATTAATTATAAATTAATTACTGTAACTTATGTGTTATGAATTAATAAAAATGGAATTCATATTTAGAATCAGAAGGTTTAAATTTTGTAAGCAGGTAATTTTTATTTTTTGACATTATGAATAATAACTTCAGTAAATATTTTATTTACCATGGTTAAAGGATAAATGCGGTAAATAAGGGTACAAAATGATTTTATGATAATATTAAACTACCCTAAAACATATAATAATCATACTAGATTAGATATGTCCAACAAAGTGTATAATAGGGTCAATTTTTGGACCCCATTGATTCAGTTGGATGTGAAAATGAAATTTTATAAGAAAACATTTAAAGTAAAGATAATTATAACATAAACATATTACTTTGGCTAAATTAATTTTAATATAGGGTTATATAACTGATATCTATGTATATAAATATTCAATATAAATCTAAAAAAATTTCTTAAATCATGTTATTTTATTAATAATTTTTATACATTATGTAAATATAAATATTTTCTACACGAGTATGATGTAGTGTTACATCATTAATGAATTATTCAAATAAATGAATTTATAAATATTAAAATAATTTTAATCTGATCATTTTGATTCCATCCACAAATTTTATGGAATACATTGACATATTAATGATGGGTTAATTCCTTTCATTTGAAGGAATCAGGTTGTTTTGAATTTTTAAAAAATTCAAGTATGAATAGTGTTAAAAATTGACATATCATAACGTAAAACATAAAATAGTTTATTAAATGATATTAAATCTCAAAAAAATATATTATTCTTTGAAATTGTAAATATAAGTCCGAATATGTCAAAAAGAACATTTTTTTGAGTCATTTGACATGATATTTTAATTAAGTTAACACACAATGTGTAAATAACATGATATCATGGTAATATTAAAAAGGGTAAAATAAGGGTTAAACAAAAAAGTGAAGGATAAAAATATTTAAAACCTGTATCAAAATAAATTTATAATGGGTATTCAAGATAGAATCATCTTATCTTAAAATTAAATAAGTTTTGATCCATTTTAAATCAAAATTTAATTTATAAAGAATTAATATTTAAGGACTTTCTTAAAGTGCCCCTCTCCTCTCTAATAAAATGGCACCTCCTCCCTCTCCTATTCACTCCATTTTGAGCCTTCAATATAAGTACCCAGCCTCAAAACATTACTTAATCATGAACTAAATGAATAATTAACATTGAGGATCTTTTCAGGTTTAGAGTTTTAGAAAATTAGGCCATAACTACTACAACTCCAAAGTTACAAAGTAGACAATTCTACCCAGTTTCCATTTAGTTCATAAAATAAAAACTCTAAAAAAAGGGTCATGTCCAGTTCCATGTTTTAGACAACATGACTTTCCTTGATCCAATCCTTGACCCTATTCCACTTTATGTCTTGTGAGAAATATTTCAAAAACATGGGATGGGCATAAAAAGCTCAGTAAGGAATACTCAATGAAAGAAACTGTTAGTTTTTCAAAACAACAAGTAAACCATTAATACCTAATCATAAGTAATAATTTTCACCTATATAAAGCTGTAAATACTCTTCACTGTATAAAATATCATTTCTTACCCTTTTGTAACATAAAGATCACCATAAAACCCATATAAAGAACACATAACATATAAAGGTAACTTGGAACATAGACATACATAAATGGAATAACCATACGTCTGGCTTCCACACATGTCACTAAATGGGATAGTAATTAAGCCGACTTCCATACCCAACGCATTGGAGGTTATAACATAACCACCCGTCCTGGTATTCATGACACCACCCGTTATTTGGGTTTTCATGTAACCACCTGTCAAATGTCCAAGTACCCTTATAAAATCATAAGACATAAACCGAATATAAAGGAAAGAAAACATTTCCACATTTCAATCAAAATATATCACTTAAATATATTTAAATAACAAATCCATTATCAAAACCATTTTCAATACAGAAATACATAATAGAGTATAGGGTATTTATATTCTTTTAAAAACATTACGGCTTGTTGAGGAAGCCCAGGATCAAATAATACTCAATGCGGTGAAATGGTCATTCTCCCCGCGTACATTAAAAGAAACATTCCTTTTTTTCATTTAGTAAAACACTTCGTAGAAAAATATTCCCTTTGAATGAAATTAAAAGTCAAAGGTGTTTATACAACGTATAAAAGAAAGTCTTGTATTAAAACAGAATATGCCTCAATGAAAGGAGATTGAGACGAAGCTCCTCTCCTCGTGTCTGACTTGACTAGATTGTTCTTTAATCTCATGAATAATAGACTAAAGTTAATTTCTACTGGCTTAATAACCTTTTTCAAGTTTATTATTTTTTTATATCACTTTTATCCATGTTATAAACATTATGTAATCATTTATGTTAATAATGTTCATTTTGTCGATATTTGGTACTTAAGTCAAAAATGGACTTCTTATAATTACATATTGTTCTTGTGGTAAAAGGTTCATTATATACAGAATTATATTCATGATTTGGATATCATATATATCATATATATCTATCATATACATGTATTTATAATAGTACATAACATTTAGAGGTATGAAATGAAATGCACCATTCATGGAGACGGTAAGCCGTACGTACGCATGAACGCTACTTCCATTTATATTTCATATTTAATGGAATTAAAATATAATGATACATAGTATTATTATAACTCTAGTATTTTATCATATATAATATCATTAAACCTATCCTTTATACGTACCACATATGGTATGAACGAGTCATATCACTTTGAGGGGCGGTAGTCTGCACTTCGTCAAAATGAAATTATCATGTTTACACATAATGGAAACTATAATGGTTTTCTATATATATAAAAAAATAGAAGCATAAAGAAAACATAAAAATAATATATTTTATATATAAATATAGTTAAATCTTAATGGCCACCATGATAGGTGTTAAAAAAATATTGAACAATCATTATTTTGTGAGGCAGTAATTCACCATCCACAGAAACAGTATGTTCTTTAACCATTAGATGGGGGTGTGTGTGAGTGTAGGTAGAATCCATATCATAACAACATCATAGTATATTAAGGATACTATTTTTGTTATGGGGTCAAATAATAAAAGATACT
Organism: Viscum album; assembly: GCA_963277665.1. NCBI lineage: Eukaryota > Viridiplantae > Streptophyta > Magnoliopsida > Santalales > Viscaceae > Viscum > Viscum album. The sequence goes on along the minus strand of OY728161.1, from coordinate 570,311,917 downwards.
GGTGGGTGGAGAAGGAAAATAAAATGAAGAAACTTGTGAGAAGACATTACCTCTAAATCAGGTAACTCATTTTGATTTGAGCCAAAGGCTTCCTTTGGAAGACTTCTGCCCAAAGTGAGGCTTCTAGGATTAATAGAGGGATGTGGAGAGATAATATTAGCAGAGTTTGGATGATCCAAGGGCTTGAGAGGTGTGGGTAAGGAGGTATAGGTGGGGGCCTTTTATTAGAGGGAGGAGGGTCACTTTTGGAATTTCTTGAAATGTTACTTTATTATAAAATTGTTTTTGGATTTTAAAGGTCCCACAATGATATTTTTCTTGGATAAGGTGATAAGGGTTCGAAATAAAACCATCCCATGGGTTTTTGATAAGTTTAAGCCTTGTATTTTACCTTATCGTTTCATTTTATTTAAATCATTCATTAATGAGGTAATCACTGCATCATCATGGTGTCATAAATACATTTATTTATTTAATGTCTAAAAATTATAAAAAAATACCATGATGTAGGAAATCCTTTTATATTTCCAATTAATATTTATATTCTAGGAGATAATTTACTTAAACAAAATTAATATTTTTTTAATTAGGATATACAAACCTTTGTTATATTTCTCTTATTTCTAAAAATAATGTCATAAATGTCACTATTACACCCATGTGACTCCATGGGCCCCCCAGTTCGGTAAAAAGCTTCACATGGTTGGAAATTACTCTAAAAAGAGTATTTGGACACATTTTGGGGTCATTTTATATTATTATGATATTATTTTATTACCCTTAACTATCTGATTACTAATTAGTCATGATAATTAAAGATAATTACCATCATTACTATTCATAATGTCCAAAAAATGTCATAATTACATAATTTGTACCTTATGATTCCAAATATAGAATCCATTTTACCAAATCCCAAACATAAAATTGTAGTAATTAATTTAAAAATAATTCCGTTGTGAAAATAAATAGCGTGTTTTTAAGAAACAATATCTATCAAAATATTGTTAATTGTTTATGTCCTATATCAAGGTGAAATTAATTATAATTACTGCCATTGGATTAAATGGTAAAAATATATTCTAATTATAGTTTAAAACCAATTAAAAATATCATCTATCCATATAATTAAATTAGATGAAAAAATAGCTTTGAAGTAAAATGAAGTATTTTCAATAATCATTAAAAAATGAACATTGTTAGAAAAATACTAAAAATTTATACAAAGTAAATTACAATGTCCCAATTCTAAAGAATGAGTTTATTTTGACAAATAGATATTATAAAATTTTCAAAAGATAGATTTAAAAATAGTTCACCATCAAATGGCGGTAAAACAATATTTTAAAATTCATAGAGTATTCTATGCTTAAGATTGGATTTATTCTCATTTTAAGTCTCTCAAACACTATCTAATTCATAAATAGACATAGATATGAAAATATAGTATTCGTTACTTACATGGGATGTTACATCCTTCCCCGCTTTAGGAAATTATGTCCCCGTAATTTATTTAATTATCAAATAAGTGGGGGTATTTATACCTCATTGCATTTTTAGATTCCCACGTTGCCTCTTCAACCATATGGTTTTTCCACAAAACCTTCACCTGATAAATTGCCTTATTCTGAAAAACATGATCTCTACGATCAAGAATCTGGACTGGTTGTTCCTCATAAGAGAGATTCTTTTCCAACTAAACTACGTCTGGGCTCAAAACATGAGATGGATCTGGCATATAATTTCTTAAAATTGAAACATGAAAAACATTGTGTACCTTGGAAAAATATGGAGGTAATGCCAATATATCTAAAACTGACCCAACTTTCTCCAGGACTACATAATGTCCAATGAACCTCAGACTCAGCTTTCTTTTCTTGCCAAAACACAGCACACTTTTCTATGGAGAAACGTTGAGAAAAACAAGATCACTTACCTCAAAAGAATGATCCTTCCACCGGTTATCTGAATAACTTTTCTGTCGACTCTAAGAAGTTCTCATGTTATTCTGAATAAATTGAACTTTTTCTGCCATCTCTTCTACCAATTATGGTCCCATAATCATCCTTTCCACTACTTCGTCTTAAAATGTTGGAGTTTGACATTGTTTACAATATAATTCCACAAACAGAGCCATCTGTATACTGGAATGAAAACTGTTATTATAAGAAAATTCAACCAGAGAAAGATATTGGTCCCAAATTCCCTGGTAATCCATCATTCAAGCACCTAACATATCCTCTAAGGTCTGAATGGTTTGTTCTGACTGCCTATCTGATTGAGGATGAAAAGTTGTACTGAAATTTAATTCAGTACCCAAAGACTTCTGAAGGCCTTTCCAAAAGTTATAAGTAATCCTAAGATCACGATCAGATAAAATAGAGAAGGGAACTCCATGTAACATGACTATATCTTTAACATACAACTGAAAAATTTCATCTAGAGAGAATGTTTCTCAAATAGGAATGAAATGAGAAGATTTAGTCAATCGATCAACAATAATCCAAATTTCATTATTACCTCGAGATGTCTTTGGTAATCCCACAATGAATGCCATGGATATATTTTCCCATTTCAACTCTGGCACCGGTAAAGTCTGAATCATCCCTTTCGGTAACTACTTCTCTACTTTAACCGACTGAAAAGTCAAACACTTCACAGTAAAATCAGCAATATCTCTTTTCATTCCATCCCACCAGTAATACTCCCACAGATCTCTGTACCTCTTAGTACTGCCAGGATGAACTGAAGACGGGGAACTATGAACCTCACATAACAACTCAGTTTTCAACTGTGAAACACTAGGTACACACAATCTCTTGTTAAATCTCAAACCCCAATCATTATCAATGTTGAATTCAGGCAACTTACCCTTTAGAACTAGCTCTGCCTTTTTCTGCAACTTATTGTCTTTCTTCTGCGCTTTCTTAATTTTGTCTGATAGAGATGATCTAATTGACACCTGAAACAAAAAAGAAGAACTTCCTTCACCAACAACTTCCATTCCAAAGTTCATCAAATCAAACCCCAAAGGATCCCGTTCTAAACATAACATGGTTAATGAAGAATTACTTTTTTGACTCAAATCATCATACAAATTATTTACTTTTTCAGGATGGTAGTGAATTGTACAATTGTATTCCTTGATTAATTCCAGCTATCTCCTATGTCTCATGATCAATTCTTTCTGAGTTAATATATACTTTGAACATTTTTTATCAGTATATATTTCACACTTTACACCATACAAATGATGCCTCCAAATTTTTAAAGAAAAAAAATTGAAGCTAATTCAAAATCATGTGTAAGGTAATTTAACTCATGAGTTTTCATCTAACCTGAAGCATAAGAAATTACCTTATCATTCTGCATTAGGATGCAACCAAGTCCTCTAAATGAAGCATCATTGTTAATAACGAACTCATCATTCCAAGAAAGCAGTGCCAAAACGTGAGCATTCACCAATCTTCTTTTCAATTCCTGAAATCAATCATCACATTATTTTTTGCAGAAAAATGTAACACCCTTCCGAGTTAGCTTAGCCAATGGGATAGACAACCGTGCAAATTTTTTAAAAAAACTTCAGTAATAGCCTTCCAAACCAACAAAACTACAAATCTCGGTTACATTTGTGGGTCTTTTCCATTATACAACCACATATGTTTTAGAAATATCAATAGTTATGCCTTTTTTTGAAATAATGTGACCAAGGAAAGAAATTTTTTGCGACCAAAACTCACACTTTCTAAATTTTCCATACAATTTATTTTCATTTATGGTTTTAAAGACAAACCAAAAATTATTTTCATGTTCCTATTTACCTTTCGAATAAACCAAAATATCATCAATGAACACAACCACAAACTTATCAATGAATTCGTGGAAAATTCTATTCATTAGATCCATGAATACAGAGGGTGAATTGGTTAACCCAAAATAAATAACTACAAATTCATAATGGCCATATCTAGTACGAAACGCAGACATCAGAATGTTTGCTTCTTTTAATTTCAACTAATGGTACCCCGACCTCAGGTAAATCTTCGAAAAATACTGAACTCCCTAGATCTGATCAAACAAATCATCGATATGAGGCAAAGGATACTTGTTCTTAACAGTGATGTTATTCAATGCTCTATAATCATTTAAAAGTCTCATTAAACTAGCTTTCTTTTTAATAAACAAGGCAGGAGCACCCCATGGTGTTGTGCTAGTTATAATGAAACCATTATCTAATAACTCATTTAATTGCTTCTTTAACTCTAAAAGTTCAACTTGAGCCATTCGATAAGGGGGTTTTGAAATTGGTTTAGAATCAGGAACTAAGTCAATAGTAACTTAAACTTCCCTATCACGTATAATACCAGGAAACTCATTAGGAAAAACATCAAGATACTCATTTAGCATTGGAACATCATTAATCAGAACAGTTCCTTTGTTTTTAACAATATGTGAAAGGTAACATTCATCTCCATTGTTTACTAGTTTCTCAGCTTCTTGATATGTTATCAAAATTATGGGTTCATTCTTGTACACAAACTAAAAATATTTCTGAAAAGAAACCTATTTATCTCTTCAGTCAATCATAGCGTGATAAATAAAAAATCCAATCCATGCCCAAAATAACATCAAACTCTACCAGATGAAAAATAGTTAGGTTTGCTGGTAGATTCGTTCCACACACAAGGATGGGAAGGTTCTTATAATTTCTTTTTGTCTCAATGTTTCCCCCGGGTGTTTCTACCATAAGTTCAAGATTCATATATTGAGATGGAATTCCTAATTTACTAGAAAACTTATCAAAAATGAAAGAATGTGTAGACCATGAATCAAAAAATGCACTGCCATAATCTGAACAAACTAATAGTGTACCTGATACTACTTCATTTGATGGCCCAACATCCTCTAAAGTAGTTGAAAAGGATTTCACCACCCCTTTCTATTTGTATTCTGGATGCTTTACCTCAGTTGAGTTCTTTGTTAGACACTAATTTTCATAATGACCCATTTCATTACACTTAAAACATCTTATCGCTGACTTTTCATTGCCTTCTTGGCCATCTTCCTTACAGTTACGAGCAATCTGAGCAGACTTACCACATCGAAAGAACTTTCCAGACTTGGATAAACATTCTCCATGATGCATTTTACCACACTTCTCACATGAAGGATATTTTTTTTTCTTACCTCTGGGCTTCTTTGATGAATTCCTTCCCTTTTCCTACCAACAAGACCACTAATTTTGTTGTTTTTCAAATAACAATTGATCATCAGAAAACTCTATTTCCACCTTCTCAGCACACGAACAATATTTTCATAACTTTTGAGCTCACGGGAAGATAATTCCCTTTTATATTTTGGCTTTAATCTTGAGTAAAAATGATTGATTTTACTATCAAGGTCTCGGATAAAATTTGGAGCATACCTTGCCAATCGAGTGATATTCTCTTTATAAGAAGCCATTGAGTTGTCCTCTTGCCTCAATTCAAATAATTGTTTTTCCATCCTAAGTCGAACAGCCTTAGGAAAATATTTCTCAAGGAACATACCTATGATTTCATCTCAGTCAAGAGCATCAATCTCATCAGCATCCCTGATATTTTTAACCATCGACCACCACGGATCTGCATCACCCTCCAAATGGTAAACAGTAAGACTAACCTTTTGATTGTATGAACACGCCATAACATCAAAAATCTTCTCCAGTGCTTTAATCCATCCTTCAGCTAGCACATGGTCAGATGATCCTCAAAATTATGGGGGATGTTTCCTCATAAAATGTTCCACCACTGACATGATCCTCTTTTGTTGATCTGGATGATCTCGAGCATGGATACCACCACCATTTATCACTTGAGTCAATTGTACCATTACTACAACAAACTATTCAGTTCCAATTCTAACCATCTCTGGATACTGATTTGGAAGGTCATTTCCTTATGTATTCCTTCCTAGCACTGCTTCACTGTTTCCTCTGCGGAAAACCATTCTGAATAAACATGTCTTAGATTAAGAAACATGGTAATCTTAAAATTATATATCATTTCAATTTGACCATAATGTGTTAAAAAATATTTTTGGATGATCATTTAATAGAATTATAACTCTTAAAGTTATCTAAAATGACATCTGATACCAACTATAAGGACCCAGCCTTAAAGCATTACTTAATATTGAATTAAATTAATAATTCGCAATGAGGATATTTTCAGGTTTAGAGTTTTAGAGAATTAGGCCATAACAACTATAACTCAAAAGTTACAAATTAGACACTTCTACTCAGTTTCCATTTTTTCATAAAATAAAAACTCTTAAAAAAGTTTCATGTCCAGTTCCATGTTTTAGACATCATGACTTTCCTTGATCCCATCCTTGACCCTATTCCACTTTATGTCCTGTGAAAAAAATTTCAAAAACGTGGGATGAGCATAAAAAGCTTAGTAAGGAACACACAAAGAAGGAAACTGTTAGTTTTTCAAAACAACAAGTAAACTGTGAATACCTAATCATAAGTAATAATTTTCACCTATATGAAGCAATAAATACTCTTCACTGAATAAAATATCATTTCTTACCCTTTTGTAACCAAAATATCAACATAAAACCCATATAAAGAACACAAAATATATAAAGGTAACTTAGAACATAAACATACATAAATGGAATAACCATACGGTCGGCTTCCACACATGTCACTAAATGTGATAGCCATACGACCGACTACCATACCCAATGCATTGGAGGTTATAACGCAACCACCCATCCTAGTTTTCACGGAACCACCAGTCATTTTTTTTATCACGTAACCACCCGTCAAATGTCCAAGTGCCATTATAAAATCAGAAGACATAAAAAAAATCTAAAGGAAAGGAAAATTTTCCACATTTCAATCACAATATATAACATAAATATATTTACATAAAAAATCAATTATCAAAACCATTTTCAATAACAAAATACATAATAGAGTATATGTTGGTTATTTTATTTTAAAAACATTACGGCTTGTTGAGGAAGCCAAAGATCAAATAATACTCTTAGCGGCGGAAAGGATGTTGTCACCACATACGTTAAAAGAAACATTCAATTTTGTAATTTAGTAAAATGCTTTGTAGAAAAATATTTCCTTTGAATGAAATGAAAATTCAAAGGTTTATATATAGAGTATAAAAGAAAAACTTGAATCAAAACAAAATATTCCTCAATGGAAGGAGATTGAGACGAAGTCCCTTACCTCATGTCTGACGTGACTCGATCGTTGTTTAATCTCCTGAATAATAAACTAAAGTTAATATTTATTTTCTTAAGGACATTTTTCACGTTTATTATTCCTTTTATATTACTTTTTTCCATGTTATAAACATTATGAAATCATTTAAGTTAATAATATTCGTTTTGTTGATATTTGGTACTTAAGTCAAAAATGGAATTCTTATAATTATATGTTGTTCATGTGGTCAAAGGTTCCTTATATCTAGAATGATATTCATGATTCAGATATCATATATATCATATATATCTAGAATATACATGTATTTATAATAGTACATAACATTTATAGGTAAGAAATGAAACGCACCGTTTATGGAGATGTTAAGTTGTATGTACGCATGAACGCTACTTCCATTTATATTTCATATTTAATGGAATTAAAACATAATGATACATAGTAGTATTATAATAACAGTATTTTATCATATATAATATCATTAAACCAATCCTTTATACGTACCACATCTGGTATGAACGAGTCATATCACTTTGTGGGGGCGGTAGTCCGCACTTCCTCAAATGAAATTATCATGTTTAAACAGAATGGAAACCATAAAGGTTTTCTATATACATAAAAAAATATAGAAACATAAAGAAAACATAAACATAAAATATATCATTTTTAAATATAGTGACATACTAATGTCCACCATGATAGGTGTTAAAAGAAGATTGTACAATCATCGTTTTGTGAGGTAGTAGTTCGCCATCCACAGAAACAGTATGTTCTTTAACCATTAGGTGAGGGTGTGTGTGAGTGTAGGTAGAATACTTATCATAACAAAAACCTAGTATATTGAGGATACTGGTGTTATTATGGGATCAAATAATAAGAAGATACTGGTGAGTGATGAAGGAAAATAAAAGGAAGAAACTCGATAGAAGACAATACCCCTAAATAAGGTAACACTATTTTATTTGAGCCAAAGGCTTCCTAGGGAAGATTTCTTCCCAAAGTTAGGCTTCTAGGAGTATGAGTGGGATGTGGAGAGATAATATGAGTAAAGGGTGGGTGAGCCGAGGGTTTGAGAGGTGTGGGTAAGGGGTTAGAGGTGGGGCCTTTATAAGAGGGAGGAGGGTCACTTTTGGAAATTCTTGAAATTTTACTTTATTATAAAATTGTTTTCTAATTTTAAAGGTACCATAATGATATATTTTGAGGATAAAGTGATAAGGGTTCGAAATCCACCTATCTAAGAGGTTTTTGCCAAATTTATGTCTTAGATTTTACCTTATCTTTTCATTTTTTAAGTCGTTCATTAATGAGGTAATCATTGCATCATCATGGTGTCATAAATACATTTATTTATTTAATGTCATGAAATTATAAAAAAACCATGATGTAGGAAATAATTATAACTTTCCAATGAATATTTATAGTTTAATAGATAATTTAAGTAAAAAAAATTATTTTTTTTTACTTAGGTGATACAAACCTTTTTTATACTTCTCTTCTTTTTAAAAATAATGTCATAATTGTCACTATTACACCCATGTGACTCCATGGGCCCTCAAGTTCGGTAAAAATATTCCCATGGTCGGGCATGACTCAAAAAAGAGTATTTAGACAAATTCTGGGGTCATTTTATATTATTATGATATTATTTTATTACCTTTAACTACCTGATTACTAATTAATCACGATAATTAAAGATAGTTACCATCGTCACTATTCATAATGTCCAAAAACAAAAAGGTCTTAATAACATAATTTGGACCTTCTAATTCCAAATATGGAATCAATTTTACCAAATTACAAACACAGAAATTGAATTAATTAATTTAAAAATAATTCTCGTTGTCCAAACAAATATTGTGTTTTTAAGAAACAATATCTATCAAAAGATTGATAATTGTTTATGTCCAATTTCAAATTGAAATTAATATTAATGACATCCATTGGATTAAATGGTACAAAGATATTCTAATTAAACTTTAAAACCAATTAAAAATATAATATAACCATATAATTAAATTAGATGAAAAAGCAGTATTGAAGTAAAATGCTTTATTTTTCACTATTCATTAAAAAAATGAACATTTTCCGAAAAATACCAAAAAATTATCCAAAGTAAATTTTAATGTCCTAATTCTAAATAAGTAGTTTATATTGAAAAATAGATCATATAAAATTGTCAAAATATATATTTAAATATGGTTCTCTATCAAAAGGTGGTAAAACAATCTTTTAAAAATATTAGAGTATTCTCTGCTTAGGATTTGATTTATTCTCATTTTAATCCTATAAAACACTATCTAATTCATAAATATACATAGATATGAAAATATATTACTCTTTACTTACTTGGGATTTTACATTCAATATCCGCCAACCCCTACCCATTTCTCTTCTCAGCTTTCCTAGTTACATTCTAGAGGTGATGTTCTTCTCAAAAGGCCAACTCTAGTTCCCTAAGATGAAATTTAAAAGTGGCACATCAAGGAAGATGTAATATCTTCTGCCGATTAATTCCAATTTATTTCTTATTATAATTCATATTATTTAGTTTTTAATTATAATTTAATAACATAAGTATCAATAATATAATTAGTTGTTATTATAAACATGAAACATTCATATTTAAACTTTTATCTATCCTATAAAAAATTAAATCACCATGGGTGTGTATGTACGGATTATCGTCTCCACCCCATGGTGTAATCTATTTTTCACCACCAAAATACATGGATGGGTGTAATGGTGTAAATAATAGCTATATATGATTATTATAACATGATACTAATTCCAAGATATTATACACCATCCAATACTATAGCATTCAACAATTACGAGAACGATATCGTCTCTTGTGCATGTGTGTGGCTTATCATCTCCACGACACAATAATATCCATTCTCCACGTTAACCACTAATGAATTATTATAAAGTATATATAAAAAATAATAATGAAATATATGACATAATAATACTACTGGATCTTTGTATATATATATATGTTTCATTGACTTACTTCCCTTCAATTCAGTAAGGAAATGTAAACAACTTTCATGTGTTTGTACGGCCTACCATCTCCATGAATGGTGTATTACATATCATTTAACTATCTATAATATATATTTATATTTATATACTGAATATATATGACATATAAATCATGTTTCAAAATTTTTAAATAATTAAATCATGACGTAAGTAATAATATCAATAATAACAAGTTTAAACACGTACGATAAATAAAAATATTATTACCCAAAACGTAGTTTTAACATGGAATTAACAAATGAATGTGTAATATAAATCATTACGTAAAACATATATGATATAATAAAAATTATCTTTATTCTGTTACAAGTTATTAACATGTTTAAACCAACTACATTGGAGTTTTGGACACCTAAGGATGAAATCGGACCTAATGTAAGGGATAACTTTTCCAATATCGTTTTTATCCGAGATTGTTTATTTGTATGTATTTACTGGGGTTATATTTATCATCCATTTCCATGTTTTATGAAAATGATTTCATAAAATCTTTACTATTATTCCATGTATTTTCGAAGTCATTATTACCCCTTTTTTACTTTTACTATGTGGTATGGAAGGAATCTTTCTTTTTTCATCATAAGAGGTACTTTATGACTTTTACGGTAAAAGTACGTGGATAATGTATTTTTAAATTATATGGAAAGAATGGATTTTTACGGTTTCATAATGAAGTATTTTCAAAAACAATAATCTACACTATTTCAGTTTTATTTTCATCTAAATTCATTCCTTTAAAAATTTTGTGGCATTTTGAGAAAAGAAGATGTTTTTAAGAGGAATGGATTTTTTCCTCAGGAACTGAGTTCAAGTGGTTTATCAATATTATTTTCCATATAAGATGACATAGGGATATGATTTTTTCCCTATTATTATTATTATTATTTATTTATCATGCAATTATTTTTATGATGTTTATTAATTTTATATGGATTATGTTATGATTGAATGATGTTTAAGAAACCCATTTTATTTCATGGGTTATGCTATGATGAATGATTTATGGTTTTGTGGCACATGTATGAATTATTTCATCCTATGATGGGTGGGACCTATATCTCCCTCCAATTAATTGGGTGAAGATTTATATCTTGTGAGACAAACATGACATGAATGGCAAGTAAAAGTGGTTCAGTAATACAGTGATGGAATATCATGTAAATATGGTTCAATAATACCTGGCTGGAACGACATGTAAACTCGGTTAATTAATGGACATCATCCACTTTGATGGTCTTGGAAACAATTCCTTGGCTACAATGGAAATAATATTATGTTCTTAATGGTTTTCCACAATTCCATGTTTTATAAAAATTCTATTTTATCATGGGTAATGTTCCTTTATGATACATGTTATACGTATTACCCTAATTTATTTCATGACTTGTGATTTTTATGTTAGAAAATTATGTTTAGGTTTTAATGTTAAAATTTTTATAGTTTGTTTTATGATCTCCATGTTTACCCTAACTGAGCATTTGAGCTCATCCTTTTGATGTTTTCTTCTCCCCAGGATATAATGAAAGGATTAAGAAAGAAAATAGAAGGGGAATATGGTTATGGGAGATGTTGAATATCCTTCACGATGTTAGAATATTGTGTTTCGAGTTTCCAAAGACACTAAACTAATATGGTCTTAGGGAATCTGTTTTTGTCCTGTATTAAGTATTCCATAAAAGAATTTTAATGTACATGTATGTAAACCATGGGTCTCTAAAATTGGTATCAGATTGATAGTTTAGTTAACCTTTGGAAACTAGGATGCAAAAAAAATTAGTGACATCCCTAGAGATATTTCTAATGTATATCTAGGGATGTCTCTAATATTAAGTATAATTATAGCCTATAGTCCTAGAATTATGTTGTCAATAATGAATAACCTAGGTTTAACCTAAGGTGTCATTGATTAAAGAAGGTGTCATAAGTTAGACATCCTATAAGTGACTTTTTTTGATTTTGTGGTTCTTCATTTATTTATCTGTTTCATAAACTATGGTTTCTAGTTTTATTCAATAGAGGGAATCATAAGAAGTTGGGTTAACATTGAATAGGAAGGAATAATTTGTTACTATGAGCCACGAAATTGCGTAATTCCTTGAAATAAAGATATTTTGATTATGCCGAATTAGTCATGGTGATATATGATTAACGGGTAAACATTAGTGGTATTAATAATTAATAAAATAATAGGAAGATGGACTTTTATGCATGTTTGAATGGTGAGGAACATAGTGTATGGAAGATTAATATTTCTACATATCAAGAATAAGAGAAGAAGAACCTTGAGGAATAACTCAAATGGATGGAAAGATGTTATCTACATACGGAAAAGGGTTATAGAGTAACAAAATGTCATGGAGTTCAATGTCTTTTATGTGGAGAAAACTGGAATTACCCAACTCAATGCCCCTACCAATGAGGTTACCTATAAATTGAAGAATGACCTATTCCAATCCAATCATTGAAGAGAATGGATTGAAGTGTTTATGTATTTGGTATTCAAGAATAATTTTTTAGAGGTACTTTTATGGTATTATGGAATATTGAAATATATATGGTCTATTATGGTTTTACATAAGAATATGGTACCGGTAACCATGAAAAGTGATTGAAATATATTTTGAAAGCACATGATATGAGAATAATGAAAGTATAAGGAGATAATGATATGTTTGATAGTATTAATATCCTTGTGACCGATATAAGGAAAAAGTGATATCGTGGATTGATTATAAATAATTTTTTGTATTTTTATGTTTGGAAAGAGTTAATTTTGACATAATGCATGTTTTCACTATGGTTTTATAGTAATTCATTTTATTATCATATTTCATGATAATGCATGATTAAGGTGTTCACATGTTTGGAATGTGACAACCAAGGACTTCCAAATGAGATATTGGAGATAAATGTTTTGTCGATTAAGCACACCACTTTCTATGTTTTATTTTTTTCAAAGGATTGTAATGTCATCCAATTATGGATAATATAAGTTATATTCATTTTTAATTTTGTTAGACTAATGTATTATATCACTATTTGAGGACTTATGCTTATTTCATAACCTGTTCTAAACATTTTTTTGAGGCAGATGGAATGACATATCATTCTATCGCATGATCTGCTAACACTTCACAAATGAAAAATTCAACATCATTTCATTAAGAGATGAAGTTTAAATTTTTCAAGGCATGAAAAATAGTGAGATTGTACCAAAATCAGGTAAGTATTTATTATCTTAAAAAAATCTTCATATTTAGGAAAAGGGTCTTGAAAACCAAAAACTTTATACTAGTACCTACTTATCTGATGGATCATATAGTCTCTTAAATAATCACAGATTTATGGATTTCTGGTAGTTAACTTTCTCCAAACCATATTCTCTATCACTATCCATCAGAAATTTATGGTTAGATTTATCTTCCATAACCATGTTTTCACTTTCCACCTATGTTCTCGAATGTGGAAACCCATGGATAAGTTACTTTGGGTAACCATTATGTTTCTAACATTCCTTTTTTAAAATGATGTTTTATCATCCCTTTTTATGATGTGGGTTTCCAAGAATGAAACTTTCAAGTAGAAAAACATTTTAAACCCTGACGAATTTTGTGGGGGAAATTCATTTTATGGGGGTAGAATGTAACACACCGAGATTTTATGAGATATTTTTTTTTTAATTTTTTTTATGAAATTTTTTCTAAGCTACGCTAATATTTTCTTGCGCTATATGTAACACCGTATTAGCTTCCAGTATATGCAACACTATTCTTGGCTTCTGTTACACACAATTTCAAGTTTGTGTGATAGAATTAATTTCACGCAACCCTCATTATAGATTTTTATCAATTTATAAATGAACTAAGTTTCGATTATGTTATACACCACACTAAAGGAATATTTCACTATACACAGCACTAACTTGGCTCATGTTACACGCAAGAGCGACCTTCCCCAATAGCTTGGCTTGTACGTAATACCGAGTTTCACAAAACAATGATATATTATTAAAATATTATATACCTATTCACTATGAATAGTATTAATGACATTTTTACTTTTATATAACATAATAATTCATCTTAAACATCTTCTAGAAAATGATATAAGAAAAAAAATAATTTTCATAAAAAAGAAGTATTATTCAAAAAAATGCATTTTTACCACCTTTTGATGGAGCACCCATTCTAAATTTAGTTTTTGACACTTTTAGAAGTTAAATTAAACAAATTAATCTTATTCATTCGAATAAAGACATTAAAATTTACATCTATTGAATTTTTGATATTTTTCTAATAAAATTAAATTTTTAGTGAATAGTGAAAAATGCTGCAATTTAATTCGAAACTGCCATTTAATCTAATTTATTTATATAGTTAAAATATATTTTCATTAGGTTTTAAAGTTTAATTGGATTATATTAGTATAATTTTATCCTATTTTAGTCATTGGATGTAATTTCACTTTTAAATTGGACATAAACTCATGTTTATCTTTTGATAGTTATTACTTCTTAAAAGCATTCTTTTTTGTTTCAACAACGCGAATCAATTTTAAATTAATTACTTAAACTTTTGTGTTTTTAATTTGGAAAAATAGAATCCATATTTTGAATTAGAAGGTTCAAATTCTGTAAAAATATACCTTTTATTTTTTGGACATTATGAATAGTTACTTCAGTAAATATTTTATTTACCATCGTTAAAAGGTAAATCAGGAAAATAAGGGTAAAAAATTATATTATAATAATAGTAAAATTCCATAACACCTCTATTAATCCTACTAGATGAGATATTTACAACCATGGGCATCCTTGGGTCGATATTGGGACCCGATTGGGTCACTTGGATGTGAAAATGACATTTTATAAGAATTAATTTAAAATACAGATAATTATAACCTAAACATATATCTTGTAATAAATTGATTTTAATATAGGGTTATATAACTGATATCTATATATATAAATATTAATTATAAAGATAAAATGATTTCCTAAATCATGGTATTTTATTTATTATTTTTAGATATTAGATAAATATATTTATTTATTACACAATTATGATGTAGTGATTACCTCGTTAATGAAATAATAAAATAAATGAATTTATAAATATTAAATTAAAATTAATTTAACATGTTGATTCCATACATGAATTATATGGATTAAATTAACATAATAGGAATTTTATAATGCCTTTAGTTTGATGTAATCATTTTTATTAATTTTTTTAAAAAAGTCAAGTATGAATAGTGTCACTAATTGACATAATTCATAACATAAAACATAAAATAGTTTATTAAATGCTATAAAATTATTAAAAATATAATATTCATAAAAATAGTTAATTTAAGTCCAAATATGTAATAAATAAAATTTTGAGGACCGTTTGACATGATATGGTTGTTACATTAACCCACAATGTGTAAATAACATGATATAATGGAAAGATTAAAAAGGGAAAAATAAGGGTTAATCCAAAATGATAAGGATAAAAAATATATTAAAAACATGTCTAAATATTATTTGGATGATAGGTATTCGAAAAAAATCATCTTATATTAGAATTAAATAAGTTATGGACCATTTTAATTCGAAATTTAATTTATAATAAATTAATATTTTAGGAATTTCTGAAAGTGCCCCTCTCCTCTCTTATAAAAGGTCACCTCCCCCCTCTCATATTCACTCTATTTTAAGCCTTAAAGTGTTGAACATCCCAACCCATTTCTATTCTAAAATTACCTAGTTACATTCTAGATGTACGGGTGTTATCAAAAGTCCAACTCAAGTTCCCTAAGAGGAAATTTAAAAGAGGCATTTTGAGGAAGAGGTAATCTCTTCTACCAATTCATTCAAATATAATTCTTCTTCTACTTCCTATTATTTATCTATTTAATTATAAATTAATAAAATATTTATCAATAACATACTGATATATTTTTATAAATATTAATCAACCATATTTCACAATCAATCCATCCTATGAAAATTGAAATCACCATGTGTGCATACGTACGACTTGTCATCTCCACGTCGTGGTGTAATCTGTTTTTCACTACCACCTTACATGGGTGGGTATAATGGGGGAAATGATTACTATATATGATTAATATAAAATTATACTAATTATAAGTTATTATAATCCATTCACTCATATATAATTTAATAATTATGGGAACGATATTTTTGCTCGTGCATACGTACGACTTACCATCTCCACGACGCGATGAGATTCATTATCCACGTTACGCATTCAAGAATTATTATGAAGTATATATAACAAATAATCATGAAATATATGACATAATAATGCTACTATATTATGTATATATATGTTTCATTTACTTACTTCCCATCAATTCATTAAAGAAATGAAAACAGCGTTCATGTGTACGTACGGCCTACCGTCTCGATAAACGGTGCATTCCATTTCATTTATCTATCAATTATATATATATATATACTAAATATATATGATATTTAAATAATGTTTTACATTTTTCAGGTAATTAAATCATGATATATGTAATAATATCAACAATAAAAAGTCCAAATAGGTACAATAAATAAAATTATTACTACCCAAAATGTTGCATTAACATAGACTTGACAAATGAACTAGCAATATAATGTCATAAGTCAAACATATATGATTTCATAAATATTAATATAGTTTGGTTACATGTTAACAACTTGTTTAAACCCACTAAATATGAGTTTTGGACACATAAGGATGAAATCATACCTAAGGTAAGGGATAACTTTTCCAATATCATTTTTATTTGTGACTGTTTATTCATAAGTATTTACTAGGGTTATATTTATCATGTATGTCCATGTTTTATAAAAAAATCATAAAACTATTACTATTATTCCATGTATTTTTAAAGTCATTTTTTCCCATTTTTGACTTTTACTACATGGTATGGATGGAACAATAATTTTGATTACTATATGAGGATCTTTTTGACTTTTCTTATAAAAGTCCGATGAGAATGTTTTTTTAACTTATACGTCATGAATAGATTTTAATGGTTTCATGAATCCTTATTTTAACAAATATTCTTCTACACTATTTCATTTTTATTTTCAACTAAATTCTTTTCTTTTAAAATTTAATGGCATTTTGAGAAAAGAAAACACTTTTGAAGAATAAATGATATCTTCCTCAAGAACTAAGTTAAAGTGCTTTATCAAAATTATTTTCCATCTAAGATGACATAGGGTTATGTTTTTATCCCTATTATTACTTTTATTTGATTGTGTTTATGATGAAATTATTTTTATGAAGTCCATTTATCTTATATGGATTATGTTGTGATGGAATGATGTTTAACAAACCAATTTTATTTCATGGGTCATGCTATGATAGAAGATTTATGTTTTGGGGCACAAGTAATAATGATTTAATTATGATATGGTTGGTACCTATATCTCCCTCTAATGAATTGGGTAAAGTTTTAAATCTCATGAGATATACATGACTGGAATGCCAAGTAAATATGGTTCACTAATACAGGGTTGAGACAATATGTAAATCTGGTTTAGTAATACATTGCTAAAATGACAAGTAATCCCGGTTCAGTAATGGACTTCATCCACAATGATGGTTTTTGAAATAATTCCATTGCTACTATGGAAATCATATTTTGTGCTTAATGTTTTTCCATAGTTCCTGGTTTTATACCAATTCTATTTTATCACGGTTAATGTTTCTTTAATGATCATGGCCTTATATACTACTATGATTTATTTCATGACTCAATATTTTGATGTTTAAAATTAATGTTCATGTTTTTATGCTCAAATGTTTATGATTTTTTATGATCTCCATGTTTACCCTTACTGAGCATTTGATCTTTCCCTTTTTATATTTTCTTCTCCCAAGGATATAAAGAAAGGTTTTAGGTAGGAAAACAAAAGGGGATGATCATTATGGGAGATGTTGAAGATCATTCACCAAGTTAGAGGATTGTGTTTCGAGTTTCCAAAGACACTAAACTAATATGGTCTTTGGGTGTCTTTTTTGTTTCATGTATGAAGTTTTCTATAAAATAAATGTAATGTGCATGTATTTCCAGCATGGGTCACTATATCTCCCACCCAGATTTAATCATGGGTGTGATGTTGGATTACAAAGAGCCTTTTGCACTCATCTAATACCCCCAACTGCAACTATTTTACTATATCCAATACCTTTCATGGTCATCAGGATAATTTATAAATAACCTTAAATATCTCAAATAATTTTTTTTAATATTTTTAATATCAGTTATTATATTTTTACATTAATTGAATAATTAGAGCATCACTGTTATGAATGAATTTGAGGTAAATATTTGTAACCTAAAAATTAAAAATATATTACGATGATGAAGAAAGATATTTTGATTTAAAAACAACACTTATGGTCAAACATATATTATAGATAACATTTTAAAAATGTCAAGATTTTTAAAAATAATAGTGTTAAAAGTTTTTCTTTTCATTAAATATAATACTATAATGGACATAATTTCAATCATGTGGCTCTAGAGGGTCATTAATTCAACCCGTGGATGGTTAGGGAAAAAATACTCCTAAAATAAAATTACTGCAACTGTTTGTGTTATTTTCTAAACCATATCAAATTATTTTTACCCTTAATTACTTGAATTACCCTTAATAATGGTAAAAAAAATTATAGAGGTTACTATTCATGTTAAACATAAATTAAAAGTGGTGTATGTAATAAATTTTTACTTCCTGACTCCAAATATAAATCCATTTTTCATTTTTTACAAACATAAAAATAGAAGTGTTTAGTTTAAAATAAAAGCAGAAAAACACAATGAAAAACAATTTTTCCAAAATACTCCCTTTCTAAGTAGAAAATTTTTTATACTAAATTCTTGTATAAAATTCATTTCAGAAAAGAAATTTATATTATTTTTAATAAAATGGAAATAATTTATTTTTAAAGATAATACAAAAAGTAATTTTCCTTTCTAAATTCATGAAAATAAAAAACATTTTTCAAGGTAAATATTATTTTCCACTATCCATTTTAACCTCAAAATTTTTAAAAACATATGAATAATTAATCTTAAGATAATTTGGACATGATGAATTCAATAAATTATGTTTATTTTGTCTAATATGTCTGTTGGGTCCTTTTTACATAAATAATCTTCCATATTTACAAAACATTATTGAATAAGGAAAACAACAACAATCATTAGAAAATGTATTTGACAAAAATGTTATTTCATCATTTTGTATTATATGTTATATCAATGTTCATTATTATAACCAAAATAGTGAACCAAATGGGGATATACCTATAACATTATCTTATAGGGTTAAATCATATCTTCCTGAAATTAGTTGTCTTGGAATATGAATCTTACAAGGTGAGTGGTCTTATTTCATAAAAATATATGTCTACAATCTAAAATCTAAGATAATGTTTCCACATAAGGGATATATTTATCCATATATATGACCTCTGAATATAGAAAATTTGATTGATCATTTATGTTAATCCTCAAGAGAGATACATGGATCACATGAGGAATGAGGGATGAATTTGGTGGGATCATTAATAGATAAGCTACCATCCCAACAATTTCGATAATTTCAAAGGGACCAATATACCTAGAGTTTGACCAAACCATAATTTAAAATCCCATAACCCACATCAATGGAGATATTAATATGACCACAATTTCTCCATATTCAATATCCAAGTCTTTCAAAACATTATAAGCATAAATATTTTTCTATCATTGATTATCCTTTATATTCTGTTGAATAAATACATCATTCTCTTCAATTATGTCAACTAGGATGGGTCCCTATATATTTTATAACGAAATACATTCAATCAAATTGGATGAAACATTTCTAGGTATATGTTTTCTTGCCAACACATTACCATAAAATTTATTAGAAAAAACTAAATGAAATAAATGAGTGGATGGGGATATAGAAGAAATCATCCCCATGATCTTGGTCAGAACCATCAGAATCATCAGTATTTTCCCACTCATATTGGGACTTATATTCCATAAAGAGCATTTTGTACTTGTCACTAATATTTTTCTAATCCATAGTGAGATATTAGAAAAAATACATAGTGGAAATCCAAACACACCCTCATGAACCATCCCAATCATCACGATAGCATCACTGTCCATTATTATTTAGATGATGACAACACTGTCAAATCTTAGTTCATGCTAATCCCTTCTTAATTATTCTTCCAAACATAGAGGCTCCCCAAGATCTAAACTCACCACAGTCTTCTTATCAATAGAATACAATACCATCTTAGATTTTTTATTCCTATTATAGAACTTAAATGCTTATTCTGGGATCAATTCTTTATTTGTGTTATCTGGAATTTCCACGTCAATCATCTCCGACTAATTAGTATCCGTAGAAGCATAAACCTTATTTTTCTCAACTATTTGCATTGAAAGATGGAGAATTTACCCCTCTTTCCCAATATATGTATTCATTTGATAAACCCCCTCTATTTTCTATGATGTTTTCTCCACCTCCTAAAAACCCTTGAACCATATCCACAGGGTTACTTACTATCACACACTATAAAGAAGGGTGTGTCATGATCATTTCAGGGTGACCTAAATTTTTTTAACATGCCTTCCTCATCTATATCCTAATCCTCAACAATTTTCAATTGAGACATGAAATACTTCTTGCTCTAAATTATTGTTTATCATATCCAAAATCATCTAGCATCACCTTTCATTTGACACGAATCTTCTACCACTAGCATCACACTATGACTATATTTCACTACTCCCCTTACTGGACTTGTAGGATCATCTAGATATAGAGAAACATGTGTCCCACATCTAGCCGGTGAGTGTGTTTTAACACCACTCAGTGTCTATCCATCAATTTGAGAAATCTTCATTGAATATTTAGAATAGTTTTTTCATTGTAACCATGATACTCATAAAAAATCTTGGAACGAATTCAAGCTGAGAAATAATGGATGATCAACCTGAATTTATTTTAGAATAATGGCACGTTTTCATATTCAACTCATAATTTGAGCTAATCTATATCAATGTAAAGAAAGGCCTTATCAGCAATGGTTGACACCAAGTCAACTTCAAAGAATAATCAGGAATATTGTCCATAGTGAACTAACACTGTCTCATTATCAAGATGAATCATGACACCAATAGATAATTAAATATCATAGAGTATATTTGGAATCAAAAGTAACCAATTATAGAAACAAAAAATGATCCACAACATGAAAGAGGAATTATATACCTCCATTGGATTTAAATTTTTGTCCCACTCTGAATGATACATGATATCGGGCTTGGGAGAGATTGATCAGAGAACCCATGCCCATAGCTTAAAATCCTTCATGGGGAATAGAATGTGTAAAAATACTCTACCTATTATGAAATGTCTCTATTCACTAAATCCCCATAACATTGATATTTGTGCAGCCAGAACATACATCTTCCATCATTTTGATCCCTTAGGTCGAATTAATACTAAAATGATATAATTCCTACTCATTTTTAGGCATTTTTGAAACTACGTCAGCATCGAATTTGACATGTGAAATGTTTACCTTTTTTTGAATCATCCCGACTATAGATTCCTTTAAAATAAACAAGTAACAATGATTTGTAGCAATTTAACAAACCTCATAAACTTGGGGGGTTACCAAATGGAACAATCGCATCTCCACCAGGTCTGTAACTCCTGGGCCTAGTACAGGCTAGTGATATCACACTAACAACACAAGATCTACTAGTTGAGACTGCACAACCCTAATGGTAATTGGCCTTCACCATCACATCTACACCAAATTTTCAACTCGTCATTCCCTCCTCTATCAATCAGATTATGTACAACATCATCACATCTCTAGAAGCACTATTCGCATTGGATATGTGAAACTTCTTCAACATCATAGAAAAGCTAAATCCATCTATTCATGCCGAAACAAAACCACGAACTCTCCCAAAATTAACTACTCCATGATAGTGTGGAATCAACATAAGTAGAAAACAATATCTTCCAAAATTGTAAGAATAACCACTGCATAATATCTCTTCATCCGGTAAACCCATATCCCCTTTCAATCACATTGGATTTGTACACATTATAACATAGTAGGATTAATGTAGAGCCATTAGAATGTTGGATTGAAAGGTATTTTTAAATAATAATTCCACAAAATAAGTTATTGATCCCATCCATAATTTATTTTCCTAGTGAATATTATCAACAATTCTTATAGAGTATGAATATTTATATTTCATTGAAAACTTTTCTGAGGATGAAACTCTATAATGAAACTTTATTCTTCATCTTGATATCAAAGAATCATTCACCTGAACTTCGATTTAATCCATAAAATCCATTAAGATACAATGGAATATGGTACATCATGAAACCTTTCCACTTCATTAATATATATCATGTATTGATAATCCATCAAGAACCCTTCACGAAACTAGATGATGTGTAAAGTATTTTTAAATAGATCAACTACAACAAATATGCTACTAGTTTATTTATTTGTTTTAGGGAATCCAAATAAAATTTCCATAGTGATGGTTTCCCATTTCCATTGTCCTTAAGTTAACAATTTAAACATATTCATAGAATTTTATATCTCGTACTTAAAATTCTATCATACTAAGAACTGCGATAAAATATCTATAATATCTCAGTATATACAATCACATTAGAAATATTATTTCAAAACTCTATACAACAATATACATCTGGGATGAATAAAGAATTAAGTATTGTGAGATTCATTCAATAACTCTTTCTTGAAAAATGTTATCTAAGGGACACAAATATGATTCACAAACCATATCACTATTTAATAATCCATGTTGATCTAAAAAACATTTCTCACCTTCTCCTAATTGTCTAAGTCTACCTTATGTGCCTCTTTAATCCATAAATGGAAATATGGGTGAACAATCATTTGCTGCAGATAATATTTTTCTTCATACTATAATATTTAGTACATTATCATTTTCAAATCATAAAATATTGGTTCTTTTTATAACCTCATTATAAATTATAAAACATGATTATTTCTAATCAAAGAATAATCAACCTTTCTTTATTTTCTAGGGTAGTAAAATTTTAAGTACTTTTAATCATTAATAATCTCTATTAATATTCATTCTTATATATTTTGATATTTTGAGATAATATACACTTTAAATTTTTTTAATTGTATATATATATAATAGCTTTCTCCATACATAAAATTCCACAATATCTTTTATAAAGAAAATATAACTGCTAAATCCAAATCATGAGTTAGGCAATTTTTTTCAGAAACCAATAATTTCAAGGAGGAATTATCTATAATGATAACATTTGTTTATTAGGAAAAATGAAAATACCTTATTTGATGAATCACTGGATATTACTAACACTTATATAGTATATATAAATTTACGAATATGTGTGTTAACTATGATTCACTTTATTTCCTTGAAACATTCATCACATTTATTTATCCAAAGGATCATGGATCCCTTTCATGCCAACATGGTGTGTAGATTAGAAAACCATGATAAATAATAAGAAAACCATTGATCATATCCTTCAAAACTAAAGAAAACTATAGATAAAAATAATTGTGATTGATCTAGGAAAACATTCAGAACATTCTACCATTGATAGATCAATGGATATACCCTCTCCAGAGACAATATGTCCCAAATATGAATCATTTATACCTAACAATAACACATTGTAAATTTTTAATACAAATTCTCCTTCCATAGTTTTTTTATTATAATCATCATTTGATCCTCATTATCTTCATTTATGTTTAAATATATAATAGTATCAACTATAAATACCACCACTAACTGATTAAGCTAATTTTAGAAAGACTATATTCATTAAATCTAGGAAGACAGAATGGTCATTATTAAAAATAAATTTATTGTTATATGTTCATAGTGACTATACCTTGATTAGAATATTTTCATGGGTATATCCTACTTCTAAACAAAAAATAGATGATATCCCAAATGAATTTCAATCATGAAAATGTATTGATCTTTGTGAATTTGATTAAAAAAGTCATCAAACCAAGATAGATAATGCTTGTTATTTACAATGATCTTGTTAAGTTGCTGATAATCAAGTAAAAGTCAAATTGATACATTTTTCTTCTTAAAAAATGACTAGGTTCACCCCCAAGTGATACACTTTTCTAAATAAAAAACCTTATCATGATCCCAAGAGTTAGATTTTTCAATTCCAGTAATTCAACCATGTGAATTTTATATATAATATTTGAAATATGAGTAGAACCTTTAATGAGTTCTCTTGAAAAGGCAACATTACTATTTTGTGGAATACTAGGAATCCCTCCAAGAAATACATTAAAAAACTCACTAAAATTTACAAAATCATGGATTTTGTGTCTCTATCCAACCATATGAGATAAACATCCCATTTTAATAGTAATTAAAAACCATACAATTCATGGGATCTCTATCAGAAGTTCGTAATTATTGATGCACTAATTACATTTATTAGTTGGTTTATAATACTAATAATGTATTACCAAACATGTAAATTATTGTAAAATTTATCTGAATAATGAAAACCCATTTCCAAAATATCATTTCAGAACACCAACGGTGGGATAATAAGATTTTTAGGAGGCATATTCTCACAAACTTCAACTGGAGAGTAATCATGAAATTTAGATGTGACCGTTATACCATTTCCGGTTTTCATTGATAATTCAACATCCAATCATTGGCATGCATATATAATACAATTATCAAATTACTCATAAATAAAATTATAGGAACATACAGACTGAAAATAACTTATCATTTGTAGATTGGATTATATGTGTACCTTTCCCCAAGTCATCATCACAACCATTATCAAAAATAATGGTCGAATGGGATTTCATTTTTATTTTTCCTTAATAGGTTGTTAATTGAAATAATCATTATTAAGATTTATATATGGAAATTGGTTAGCATAATTTCCATACTCTTGGAATTTAAATCCCAGTATTGGGGGTAGTTCTTTTTATGTCTATTTCTCTTTATTGTCAATATTATATATCCTCCTTCCATAACATCTTCATTCAATCACTAAATAGACTTCTTATACACACTAATAACATGTATTTTTCCCCTTAAGACAATATTTTATGTGTTTCTATCCAAAAATTTAATATAAATATCTATCATCTTATCTCCATGGTTTTCAAATTTCTTTTGAATTCCATAAGTCTTTTCATTTATAAACCATGAGATTGAAGGTTAAGTCAAATATCTATTTACACCATTATAGGACATAAAATCAATTCTTCAAAAATATTATTTCCATCAAGGATAATTACCTTTAGAGTATAGTTTTCAATATACTTAAGTATTGATAAAACTTATATTCTATTTGGATGACCATTCAAAAATAAAACCTCAAAAGTCATTTTTAATTTTCCTCATAGGTGCCAATACATTCATCATTCTTCTTCATTATATCCCATAATTCCTTATCCTTTTTTTCAAATAATAAAAGAAATATTATATATATTAGGAAATAATATCTTAATTTCAACCCACTCCATGGTGTAAATATCATCTTATTCCCTCTTTTTCTTGATAAGAGGTTATCATTGATCTGCATTTCATCCGAACAATAAACCATCAAAATATAATTTTCATGATTTGAACATTATCAAAATGAAAATATATTTTTTTCTTGAATTTATACATTTCTCATGAATTTGAAGATCAAAAGACAATCTAAAAGAATGTGGACATTACCTCATGAAGGAATTAATAAAACATTGTTCCTTAATTTTTTCATTTGGAAGATCAGTGTGATTAATAGAATGAAATTTTTTATGAGAATATAAATGTTATTTTTCATTTCATATCCCATACCATGATCATAATCATTATATTGTCCATATCATTCAATATTAACAAGGTTAATTTATTGTTTCATCTATCATCTAAAATCAAAAATCATTGGGTAAGAAACATTAATAATAGAGGGAAACTGCGTAGTCATGTAAAAACATTTACAGGATGTAAAAATTGTGACACAATAATTTTAATCTATGACACCATGGGTTTAACCAAGGTCATTCATGGTAATTTAAAAAAAACAATATTTTTTCCTATAGTTAAACATATACAAAGGTTTCTAACTAGAATTTTATCAGCCCAGTATCCAAAGGTTAACGAAAGCTTATGTTGATATTAACTATTGTGACTAACACATTTCTTACATAAATACCACATATCATTTGATAAATATTAATTACATAACATTATGATCTGAATCAAAATCATAGTGTTATAAGGTCTTTCGTTTCTTTGATACATAAAAACTCATTCATAACTGAACTACATCGTGTACCAATAAGATATTCAAAGATATCAACCTTCTAAATATGTCATACATAATTATTTTCTTCACAGTCTGGGAAAAATAAATATAATAATTTATGAGATCTATTGCTAAGTAATTATAATCATGAGAGATATATAAGATCGAATAATAATTACATGTGAATTATGGTTTAATAACATTATTTTAACATTGAAATTGATTCCCTATATATTATAATCATAATTCATGGAATAAAAATGGTATATCATAAGACATGACTCATAATGTAATGAATGAACAAGAGACATGAGAAGATAACATTAGCATAAGACATGGAAATGTGAAATACAAATATTAATAGAATACTTAATATTATCTCGACCAACCATGATATTCATAACATTTTGGGAATTGGAAAACCATAGATGTTCCCTTTTTGGGAAAGCAAAAATTCATATTTACCCTCTTTTGAGTTTGGGATAACGTTGATTATACCATTTGATCTCATATAACAGTAATCAATGCCTATTTCATTAAAGGGGGGTATAGGTACCACCCATCATATAATGAAAAACATATATATGTGTTCCACAATATCACAAAACACTCTTCCTATAAAAAGACATGAAATTAAATGGGTTTCATAAAAAATCAGTGTAGAATAACCCATAGAAAAAAAATAAGTTCCATAAAAAATTTATCATTTCATCCTAGTATAACCGACGACAAAAAAGAATGGGTTTCATAAAAATCATTTAATAAAAAACATAAACCATCCATATAAATAATAGATATGGTATCACTGGATCATAACACAAATAAAAAATATATAACATAAAATGATGTCGTCTTAGATTTAAAGTGATTTTGGAAAATCACATTGAACATTTTTTAGGAAACTAACCATCCAATTTGAAATAATAAGTTAAAAATCCAAATAATTCTATGATATTATGGAAGAAATGTTTTTTCTAAAATAACCATTGAATCAATTAATGGATTATTCCAAAAATTAAGTGTTTATGAAGGTTGGATATTATGTTCATGTCATAAATAATAAACAAATAAATTCAATTTACAATATTGTAAAAAACTCATAAACTACCTCATTATATATATTTCAAGATGATTAATTTTTAAATATTTGGTAAAACATAAAAAATGGTGGAAAATAAATTTATAAATCATTATAAAATATTAAATACTTTCATTAAAATATTTATATAAAACATGGTCATTGAAGGAAAAATATTTCCATCCAAATAGATAAATAAAGACTATTTTTTATAAAAACATATTTTTGAACTCTTGATTACGTAAGGTGATAAAAATGAAAGG
The DNA here is from genome assembly GCA_963277665.1 of Viscum album. NCBI lineage: Eukaryota > Viridiplantae > Streptophyta > Magnoliopsida > Santalales > Viscaceae > Viscum > Viscum album. The sequence goes on along the minus strand of OY728161.1, from coordinate 570,283,907 downwards.
AAAAATGTAATTAAAATAAATAAAAATGGGATAAGAAAATCCATATGTTTATTGGTAGTTATATCATAATATTTTACTACTATGATCATAATAGTAAACAATCATAATAAGAAATGAGATTATAATGTAAAATACATACAATTTTTTCAACATTTGAATGAAACTTTCCATTAAAAAAATACATTTTTATATTAATCATAAAAAATAAAATTCTTTTGAATTATATACATGTAAAAATTTCAAAAATGGTTTTATAAGTCGTGTGTCTATTATAAATAAACGTAAGATGAAAATCACTTACCTATAGTTTCACATGTTTTGAAAGCATTCTACCATTCTAAAAAATAAATAAAATTTTATTATAATTCTATAAAATAAGATCATAAATGTTTAATATATTATATAAATTCATTATATACATATATTAGATTTATTTATTATGGTAGTGATGTAAAATTAATTACATCATCCCTGGTGATGACAGGTTGTATGTAAAAATGAACACTCTTTTTATTTTTTGATGGAGGGAACAAAAGAAAGGTAAAAAATAATTTAAATATTCAGAATCAATATTATATCATATAAATCATATAAAGTAATTTTTCCATTATACTTGTAATCCAATTAATATATAAGTGAACAATTAATCACATCTCTTCTTGGATGTGAAGTATAGGAGTACAAAAGAGTGATGTTATCATTTTTCATTGGTTTTGAATGAATAAAGATGGATATGATGTTATAATTTGATAGGAATAATAAAATAATAAATAAAATATAAAAACATTAATCCCATGAAAATAATTCTCCAAAAATTATAGTGATGGAACTAAATTGTACAACTATTTGGAGATGATAAGTCGTACAAAAACATAAGCGGTACATCCACTTCCCATTTCATAGAAATATGATCAATAATGGTTATTTAATAATAATAAAAATAATAAAATTTTCTCATATCTACGATACTTAATTTAATACATTATGATAAATACTCTATATTTAGAAGAAGTGGAAGAACAAATAGATTCCAGGTAAGAAAACTGCCACTTATTCTGGCGACCTCCTTTTGATCCATTATCAATAAAGTTCATATTGATATATTTAGGAAAAAATCATCTCCAAAACAGGTATAATTATTATTATAAAACAATATTTTAGGGGATGGTTGATCTAGATGCCTCAAATTGGTGTCAATAATAGAAATAATTGGTTTCCTTTTATAAGCGAAGGAGATGAAATATTTGAATTTTTTAAAGATAATAGTATAATACATTAATTATAAATACTATTGGATTTAAATGGATTATAACTAGAATTTTAATGGAATTAAAAACATATATTATCATGATTTCTAATTTTAGTATTTTTATTATTTTTATGTAATTTAATAATATATTATTTTGATAAATTTTCTATAATATTAATTTTGAAAATATTAATTTAAATAAAAATATAATACATAAATAAAAAATTATAATTATAATTATATTCATTAAAGAAAAAAAATTCTAATTCATCTAAAAAAATCATGTAACAAATTTACTCCTGGATATATTACATTAATATTTTTAAAATCATAGGTTTTATGTTTTATTAATTTGAAAAATATTGCATTTGTGTTCCAAGAGAATTTAAGGCTCTTGTATAGTAATTAAAAAAATTAAATTAATTAAAATGACGAAAATAATTCCATTAATCTCAAAATTAATATAAATATTTATTTATAACTAATATTTTTTCCTATCATAATATATAACATGTATTTTAAAATATGAGGGAGACACTTTGTAACATTCTTTGTTTAAGATATTATAACTGTCATATTCTTAGAAAAGATTCTATTAGAATTAAATATTGTGAACATAAGGTGATAGTGATCATATTAAATGTATCCAACATTATTTTATATGAAAAATTATGGCCTTATCATTATGTTTTAATCCCGATTATCCTGACTTACCCATAACTGAGTTGACAAATTTTACTACAATTACTATTATTATTATCCAAAAATAATAGGGTCCTATATAAAAAATATAAACCTCATGATTCTATGTTGATAATTAATTTTTAAAAATTAAATACCTATATGTGAAAAAAAAATTAATTAACATTAGAAAATCATGGCAAAAACAACATTTTAGGAAAATATATTTTTTATGCATAAAACATGATTTATTTTTATCTAACTACATGAAAATCATTTCATAACTATTTAAAAATATTAGTATATATATTTTATATATATTTAATTAAAATCATTAACTAATAGGGATATACTGAATTTATTAGTTTAATAATACAATTCACTCATAAAAATAATTTTCATAAAAAGTTGTTTTTTATTCCAATTTTTTTTATATTGATATCTAATTAATAAATAAACAATTAATTAATTTTATAAATTTGAAATCTATAAAATTTATTAATTTAATTGTCCCTATTAAAATTCACTAATCTAACACCAAGGATATAAGATATACAAATAATATTCTAATAGTATATGACAACTCATTAAAGCTTATTGTTATTTGTAACTAAATGGTTTAAAGAAATTAATTTATTAAAAAAAATTAAATATCTGGTTTTTACATTGGATGAGGTTTAATGACTTAAAATGGGAGACAGTGAGTTATTTTGGAATTATAAACCATACATTAGCCATTTAAAACCATGAATCACTAATGCGTCGTTGAAGTGAACATGAGAAAAGTATTCCCTTGCCCTAAGATGTGATTATCCTATGGGTAGGACATGGGTAGATTATTAATAGGTTTTGTGTGGGGATAGACCTATCATGAACATGGACCTTAAGGTTTTCCATGAGTAGTCTCTATTATTCTTTGTTGATGTGACATACCTATGTGGCCTATGATATTATTTTTTGTGGCTTCCAAGTAGTGTGATATCTTCCCAAAGATGGGGGATTACTAGTGCCATAACTCGGACTAGGGGTCCATAATAGGTATCCTCAACTTATGTATTTATCTAGGTGACCCATGTAGGTGATGTTTCTAAGAACAATGGAAGTGCATTTGTGGAAGAATAACTACAGTGGTGTTTTTGGATTCAATAGATCATTCATGAGTTCTAAAATATGTAATCTTTATAACCAATGAATATTTTCCATCGTATAGTGATTTAGTGAATCTCAAAACCTATAGATAATCATTTCATGTTAATTTTTTAATTTATTTAAATATGATCTGAATAAATATTACCATGTTTTAGAAAAATCCTTATAGGAAGATAATATTGATCATCTAGAAAATAAGTTTTGGATTTTCATCATAATTGTTGTATGCTCCAAGGGTAGAATTACTCTAAGAATGATCCACATGTGCTTATTTAACCTCTAAATAACATTGAATTACATCCATGTTCTCATATGGTTGATCAAATATCTTGTGTTTTTAATCTTGATCACTTAAAAATATTTTGATCTTGAAGGAGTACTTATATTTCTTGAAAAGAATAGAGATTGAATAATTTTGGAGATTTATTTTATTCCATATGATTCTTAATTCTCGTTTAACCATACAAAATAGACATATAAGTATATTAATAGATTTATAGTTTAGGTTAAAATATTATTTAATTTTCTACCATCCATTAAACTATATAGTAAACCATTCCAGACCCCATTCCATAATAATATTAATAATATTATTATATTATTTATTATGATAACTAGAGCAATGCTAAATATTCTTTTACTAGCCTTTAAATATACATTTATCACTATTTTTTTTTTGATATGTTCCTCCACCTCAAAATTTATTGAATATATGAACATATATTTATTAAATATTTATTCAAAAATAAATAATTTGTTCATAGGCTAGAAAATTGTAGGATCGAAATAGTGATGTAGATGCTCAATATACAAGAGGGGGGGTGAATTGTATACTTTAAAAATTCCTTTGGATCCTTTAAAGTTAGTTACAAATAACTATGTTTTCCTTGAGTAAAGCAAAAGGTTAAGTTTAACAATGTTAAACTTAAGCAAATTCACAACACCTCTAATACCAAATGAAAACTTGGAAAGAGATTCTGAATGTAGGTTCCAGAAATATGGTTCCAGAAATTGAAGCTTAACAAAAGATTACAATATGAGATTCTACCTTAAAGAGTATAGAATCTAAATGAAATAGAGTACAAGTATGGAAGTATAAGAAAGTTATACTTTCCTTATAATATAAAATGCAGTGGAAATAAACAAGTAGTAGAACTACAAGTAACAAGATATAAGTCTTTTAACCCAAAGAGAAGGGTATCCAACAACCTTGGATAAAGGTCCCTTGATTTATACTTTCAAGCAAGTCTGTCTTACCCACACCAGGGTAAGCCCTCAATACGAAGATCGGAGTGTCTCTGTCTTGCTATCCCTGCAAGCCCTCAACTTCAAGGTAGTTGGGAACCTCTGTCTTCCTCAGCAAGGAAGCCCTTGAACTTCAAGGTAGTCGGCACCTCTGTCTTCCTATCCCCGGAAGTCCTCGAATATAATCACCAACATTTGGAGTCGCACGAAGCTTTGATAGTTAATAAGAGCCTCTCTCTCTAGAAATCACTTCAACAGCATGTATGCACAATAACCAAGTTGTTCATCCATCCATCAGTTAGTTGTGAGCTCTTTAAAATGAGCTCCTAATTATAGGTAAGGTTGGCCTCCTTCCCAGCGGTCATATTTTCCTTAAAAATCGGAGGGACCTGTACATGTATCACTTAGTCAACGGTTAGTTTATAACAAAATAGACGACATCGTTTTATAACAAAACAAGTGTAACAGAATGTACGACACCAATTAAAATCTAACTCAAAAGATTCGGAGTGAAGGTTCAGAGTGAAAGTTCGGAGTGTAAGGAAAATAATAAAGTGTAGACAAAATATAAAGGCATAAGCAAAATGAATGTTCGGAGTGAAAATTCAGAGTCTGAATAAATCCAGAGTGTACAAAAAAGAGATGATCAGATTCTATTTAATAGATGAATTTGGAATGAGAATTCATCATCAGAATTCGTAATCAGAATTCATCATCAGAATTCGTAATGAGAATTCATCATCAGAATTCGTAATGAGAATTCATTATCAGAATTCATAATGTGAATTCGTATCCAGAATTCAGAATGAGAATTCATCATCAGAATTCATAATGAGAATTCGTCATTAGAATTCGTAGTGAGAATTCCTCATCAGAATTCGTAATGGGAATTCATCATCAGAATTCGTAATGAGAATTCAATGTCGAACTTCATAAGGATTCGTATCCTGAATCTGGAATAGGACTTATTCAGAGTTCGTATTCGGAATTCGGAATGATTCTTTATTACAGTTCTCATCTGGAATTCGGAGTGAAACTTCCTTACAGTTCTTATTCAGAATTCGGATCCTAAATCAGAATACTTTATATCAAAGTTTCAAACAAATCCGAGAAAACAGGAATGAATCCGAATTTTATACTTATGAATAATATCAATGAAAATATGATAAGAATAATTTTTCTTACAAAAGTGATTTTCCATATAAAAGAAATTTTCCTTATAAAAGCAATTATCCTTAAAGATAAGGTGTTTGTGATTTTCAAAATAAGAAGGAATGGAAAAGTCATAAGGAAAACCTTATTGACTCAATAATCTCCCCCTTTTTGGAAAGCACAAACATCCTTACGAAAAAGAAATTCTAAGAAGAAAGAAAAACATTAAGGATTATCTCCCTTTGCTTTAAGGATATTGATGAATACGACTAACTCCCCCTTAGGCTTTGAAACTCTAAGGATCATATTCTAGATTTCCGGAGTGACATTTCATTACGAATAAGAATGTCTTCTTTAATGAAAAACTCCCCCTTAGATAAACTCTTATTAGAGTTTATTTTCTTTCTCACCCTTTGTTAGGATTCTTTTTCCCTTTCATTAGAGTACTTTTCCTTCTCCCCCTTTGTGATTTTCAAAAAGAATAAAAGGGAATGGAAAATATAACAAAGTACCTGAAAGATTAGTAGTAACAACAAAAAGAAACAAGCAAGCACAAAAAATTTTATTAAGAATGAAAACTTCAACAACAAAAGAGTTAAATTACAATAAAAGATCGGATCTATCTATTTGGGATCTTTATCCTTCACCATGAGACCCTTTAGAATAGTCTTTATCTTCTTTAAGTCTTTATGATCTTCTTCAGCTTGCTTCTCCAAGACCACTATTCTTGTAGATTCAGCTTCAATATTTTCTTCCTAAGCATTAAGCTTTTCTTCCTGGGCTTTAAGCTTTTCTTCCTGAGCCTTCATCTTTTCTTGAAACTCAATCCGATGATCCCTTTCAAACTTCTAGTTTTGAGAGACAAAATTTAGCTTCCCATTCAGATCTCTGATATCTTGAATCCGAAAGTTCTTTTCATCTGTCATCTTCTCTTAAAGGAAGAAGTCAGCTCATTTATCTTCTTGTCCTCAGTCTCAAAAGAATCTTTAACATTGTCTTGAAATTCATCAAATAACCTCATTTCTTCTATAGTCTTCCTCGAACAGTTTGTCATCATCTTGCAAGATTTTCTATGAGCTTCGTAGCCAACAAAAAAGGTTTTGAACTGAGCCTCAATCTTAACGCACTTGTCCATAACCATAGACACAGAGTCTGATTTCTGATTTAAATCATGTTGGAGCATCTGAAATCTTGAGTCAATACTTGAGAAGGTCGGAATGGTTCCCACCAACTTCTTTAAAGACTGAACAACAAAGTCATGCCCCACCGAAGATGACTCCGAATCCGAGACTCTGCTTGGAGAATTTTCTTCTTCAATAAGGTCAAGCTTTCTCTTTGAAAAACTACCAACTTCCTTTCTCTTCATTACTTCTGAGCTTGGAGTATCAGCATGAATTTTCTTTCCCTTGTCTTTTTTCGGAATAGAATCCTGTTCCGGAGTTTTCTTTTCACTAACAGAGACTTGAAAAACATTTTCTTCCTCATCAGCAACTTCCTGAACACCAACCTCTACGTTTCCCATATGAGAAATATCATGTAAAAGGTGTTCTTCTTATACATGATAAGATACTTCTTCTTCTCCTTTCTCTTCTTCCATTGCTAGAGTAACTAGCTTTGAAGATTCAACTTCTAAATTTAGGAGCGATAAGTGTTCCGAAGGTGTCCCCTTATAATCATCTACTTGTATTAACACATCTCCGATTTCACCACTTCCTTCAGCAACATCTTCTTCTTCTTCCACTTGCTCAACTCGCTCACCTTGTTCAACAGGCTTAGCTACTGCCTCTTCTGGAGCAACAAACTCTCTTCCTGGAGTCTCAGGTAGAGATTCCAAATAAAAGGATCTCAGAACAAGAATGTTCGCAGAAACCATCTCATTGAATTTTTACAAAGCCTGAGCTACCTCAGCCTCAGACATCTTCTTCTTGAGCTTCTTTTCTTTTGCTTGTTTTAGTAGCTCATCTGCAGTTTTTTCCTTCAAGGCCTTAGCCTCTGCAGGGTCCAAGCCAAACTGAGCCTCCCCTTGCACTCTCTTTTCTTTCATCTCCCTCCATTTAGCAACAACCTCATCTGGGTAATCTTTCTTCTTCTTTGGTTTTGGAGGTGAGGAATGAACTTCCTTAGACTTAGGATTCTCTGCTTCTACTTCCACTTCTTTCAGCTTTCTCTTCCTTACCGGATTAGAGGATTCCGGATCAGCAACTTTCGGAACTGTTTCTTCTTGAGTAGGTGAATCAACAAACTGACCAGTCTTCTTGTCAAAAGCTACATCCATTCTCTTAAGATTACCATCACTCACCAGCATAATCATGCAAACTCTTGGTTTAGAATTTCAAGCCTCCTTGAAAGACTCAAGGCACCGAACTATCAACTTCGATAGGATTGCTGAATACATTATAATCTGAGCTCTCAGATTTCCTTTCTTCAAATTCTCAAGAGTGATAAGAATGTGCTTCATCAAATTAAACTTCCTCAGATTTATTAGAAAATATAGGATGTAGATCTCACTCTTCTTTAAGCTGTCTTTGTCACCCTTCCTTGGTACGATAAGACCCTGTACCCATAACTCCAGAATCCGGAAATTTGTAGATAAAGTAGAAATCTTTGGATCCTTGTCATCAGCTAGTCTGAGAGTTTCTAAGTATTTTTCCTTGTCGAAGCTACCCTTAGAACTTGGCAACACATGAGAAATAAACTCAGCTTCACCTTCATTATTTAGCCCTACCAAGCTGGCTGCCTTGGCATATGAAAGCATATATGTCTTACCATAAGACTTAAAAGACAATTTCTCTTTTCCATCTTCATTAAGAAAAGAAATGGTTTCATAGAATTCAACAAGTAAGTCTGAATACACTTCATCTTGGTTCCTGGGTTTTGACACCGCAACATCTTCCCAACCATTAAGCTTGATATTTTTGGAAATAAGAGAATCATACTTATTGAAGAAATCCGGATGAACCAGCCTCTCTCTATATACTAACCACTTTTAAAATGGCTTAGAAGAAGACATGTCTTGAGAAGCTGCTTCCACAAACATTCGGATCTGAAGACCTCTGAGAAGTTCGGAACTGAAAAAGCTGAGGTTTGGAACGATCTTAAAACAGAGAGGCAGAACTTCGAGACGTTGGAGCTTGAAAACCGATGTGGGACAACCATTTGGGGTCCCCTTTATATAGGCAATGAGAAAACGGTTCAACTTCCACGGTTGATTGAACGGTTGTGATAAGCTGAGATCAGATCTGACGGTCGAAAACCAATTCTCTTGAATCCGATATTTTGAGGTTTTTATTAAAACAAAGAATTAAGAAAATTATAATTCAAAAACAAAATATAATAAAATGCCATCAAGTAAAATATGACTACGAAAACTTGGGTAAGGAAATAATACCTTTTGGATTGGCTTAGGAAGATTATTCTTAATGGGTAATATTCTTACGAAAACAACAACAAAAACTTTATTACGAAAAGACAAAATTTGGAAAACTGACTACGAAAAACAAACTCAGTAAGGAAAAACGCAGTAAGAAAATTTCATTAAAAAATTTTGAAAATGAAAAACTTATTATGGAAGATTCGGTACGAAAATACCGTTATGAAAATATCAGTATGAAAATTTTCCATTCCGGAAGTTTTCAATACGAAAATTTTCATTCTATAAGTTTTCTATATGAAAATATCCATTCTGGAAAATTTTAGTTCCGGAAATTCCATTCCAGAATTTTAATTCTGAAAAGTTTGAAAACATTTTTTGAAAAACTTTGTTAAACTAACAATGAAATGTACTCCCCCTATGAAAAGGAGTATATTGTTGTAAGGAGACTATTTCAACAGAAAGTTAATTAAGAAGGATTACCTTACGGTTATCATTCCTAAAATTCACAAGGTAACCTTCATCACATAACTGACTTATGCTAAGGTTGTGCTTAAGACCCTTAACAAAAAGAACATTTGAAATCAAAGTTTTACCAAGAAAAACAATATTACCAATACCAACAATCTCACCCTTAGCATTATCTCCGAAAGTTACCTTTCCTCCTTTCGTTTTGATAATCTTTTTGAAATAGTTTTTGTTACCAGTCATGTGCCGGGAACATCCATTATCCATATACCATGTATTGTCACTGGTACTCTCTTTATTTTCCTGAAATCAAGTAGAAAATTAGACTTTCGGAATCCAAACTTGTTTGGATCCGAGATTTCCAGACAATAAAATTTTAGGTACCCACATCTTCTTAGAAAAGTAATCTTTGTGAAATCCTAGAGATTGGGTTTTGTTTAAGGAACAATTCTTTGCCCAGTGACCACCACATTGACACTTGGTACAAAATGGGGCACTTTGAGGAACAAAATAATTGTTACTGAAAATTGGTTTTTCATGGGTAAAACCAAATCCGGATTTATTTCTTAAAGGTCATTTTTGGGAATACATTTTATCGAAATTTTCCTTACCATGGGTAAAGTTTGATAAACAATTCATTATGGAAAAAATTTCAGACTTGAGTTTTACAACCAAGTTTTTATCCTCAAAATCATTAGTTTTAGAACTAGATCTAGGCTCGAAAACATTTTTATTAGAAATTACTTTTTCTAATTATTTAGCAAGTTTATTATTCTCAGAACTTACTTCCTCAAGATTTTTTGAAATACTTTCAAAATCAGTATTTTTCTTATTAAGATCTTTAGAATGATCTGATATCTCTTTTGTAAGAATAGAATTCCTAGAGTTTGCCTTATCAAGTTTCTAATTGAGTTTGGAATTCTCAATCTCAAGAAGTTCAGCAAACCTATAGACTTCTTCATAAGTAGGTAATGTATTTTCTTCATCGAAAGAGGATTATTCATCAAAAGAGTTATAATACTTACTATTATTAGAATTTAAAGAAACATTGGTAAATGATTCATCATTTCGTACCTTAGCCAAAAAACAATTATTATCAATAGGTAATCTGGCTATAAGACCAATATTCTTCTGTCCTGAAGATTCATAATCAGAAGATTCATCTGAAGAGTCACCACCACTGGCACTCTTGGTGTCATTAGCTTTCATAACTTTCTTATCTTTTGCTTTATAATACTTCTTTATGTTCTTGTCTGAATGTCTTTATTTCCTTTCTTTCTTTTTGAGCATAGGGCAATCTGGTCTTATATGTCCAGCTCTCTTGCATTCATAACAAGTAACTTCTCCATCTTTCTTATCTTTCCTTTCCTTTTTCTTATACTTGGATTGGAAATTTCCTTGGCCAGCTATCTTGTTCATCCTTCGAGCAAGATTTGTTAATTCATTTTCTGATATTTCACTCTCACTAGAATCTGATTGAACTATCATCTTCTTAGACTTAGATCCGGTTACTCTCTCAGGAGTCTTAGCTTTCATATGATTTGATGTTGTTGTGAAAGAAACAATACCATTTCCATTTTTCTTTTTGATGTTGTCAGCATCTCTCTTCATTCTAGTTTCATGTTGGAGAAGAGTTCCAAAAATCTCATCAAGAGAAATTTGAGTCACTTTCCTGTTCTCATCTATAGCAGTTCTTTTTGACGCCCACTCATTAGGCATGATATCAATTATCTTATCCACAAGAGCTTCATAATCTAAACCTTTCTCTCCCATGGACTGTAGGCTGTTGACGATTGTCATAAATCTCTGTTGTACTTTACAGATTGGTTCACCATAAAGAAAGTTGAAGCCATGATATTCAGCTCTAAGCATAGCTCTCCTAGTCTCAATAACCTTTGAAGTTCCAAAGTGTGTAACCTCTAACTTATTCCATATACAATTAGCTGCTTCACAAGAAGAAATTTTCCTATATATATTTCTAGTCATTGAACACAGTAGAGTATTGCGTACCTTATAGTTGAGTTGATATTCTTGCTTTTCCTGGTTAGTAAAAGTTCTAACTTCCTTATCAGGAATTTTATAATCACTAGTAAGCATAAAAAATTTGTCTACTACAGTATTGATAACAAAAGTCTTCATTCGATCTCTCCAGTACTCATAATCATTACCATCAAAGATTGGTGGTCTTGTAGGATTTAGATTATCGATAGAACCAACATTAATTCCTACCATACTTATAATAACCTTCGGCACACAAACATGTTAGAAGAAAAGATTCGTAATAACAAAGTTCAGAATGGAAAAGTTTGGAATGGAAAATTTCGGAATGATAAAGTGAGCAAGAAAATCTTATTTGTAAGAACAAGTATTTCAGAGACCTGCTCTGATACCAATTGTAGGATCGAAATAGTGATGTAGATGCTCAATATACAAGAGGGGGGTGAATTGTATACTTTAAAAACTCCTTTGGAACCTTTAAAGTTAGTTACAAATAACTATGTTTTCCTTGAGTAAAGGAAATGCTTATGTTTAACCAAGTTAAACTTAAGCAAATTCACAACACCTCTAATACCAAATGAATACTTGGAAAGTGATTCTGAACGTAGGTTCCGGAAATATGGTTCCCGAAATTGAATCTTAACAAAAGATTACAATATGAGATTCTACCTTAAAGGATATAGAATCTAAATGAAACAGAGTACAAGTAAGGAAGTATAAGAAAGTTATACTTTCCTTATAATACAAAATGCAGCGGAAATAAACAAGTACTAGAACTACAAGTAACAATATATAAGTCTTTTAACCCAAAGATAAGGGTATCCAACAACCTTGGATAAAGGTCCCTTGATTTATAATTTCAAGCAAGTCTGTCTTACCCACACCAGGGTAAGCCCTCGATACGAAGATCGGAGTGTCTCTGTCTTGCTATCCCTGCAAGCCCTCAACTTCAAGGTAGTTGGAAACCTCTTTCTTCCTCAGCAAGGAATCCCTCGAACTTCAATGTAGTCGGCACCTCTGTCTTCCTATCCCCGGAAGTCCTCGAATGTAATCACCAACATTCGGAGTCGCATGAATCTTTGAGAGTTAATAAGAGCCTCTCTCTCTAGAAATCACTTCAACATCATGTATGCACAATAACCAAGTTGTTCATCCATCCATCAGTTAGTTGTGAGCTCTTTCAAATGAGCTCCTATTTATAGGTAAGGTTGGCCTCCTTCCCAACGGTCATATTGTCCTTAAAAATCGGAGGGACCTGTACACATGTCACTTAGTCAATGGTTAGTTTATAACAAAATAGAAAACATCGTTTTATAACAAAACAAGTGTAACAGAATGTACGACACCGTTTAAAATCTAACTCAAAAGATTCGGAGTGAATGTTCGGAGTGAAAGTTCGGAGTGTAAGGAAAATAATAAAGAGTAGACAAAATATAAAGGCATAAGCAAAATGAAAGTTCGGAGTAAAAATTCGGAGTCTGAATAAATCCAGACTGTACAAAACAGAGATGATCATATTTTGTTTAATAGATGAATTCGGAATGAGAATTCATCATCAGAATTCATAATGAGAATTCATCATCAGAATTCATAATGAGAATTCATCATCAGAATTCGTAATGAGAATTCATTATCAGAATTCGTAATGAGAATTCGTATCCAGAATTTGGAATGAGAATTCATCATCAGAATTCGTAATGAGAATTCTTCATTAGAATTCGTAGTGAGAATTTCTCATCAGAATTCATAATGGGAATTCATCATCAGAATTCGTAATGAGAATTCAATGTCGAACTTCATAAGGATTCGTATCCTAAATATGGAATAGGACTTAGTCAGAGTTCGTATCCGGAATTCGGAATGATACTTTATTACAGTTCTCATCTGGAATTCGGAGTGAAACTTCCTTACAGTTCTTATTCAGAATTTGGATCCAAAAACAGAATACTTTATATCAAAGTTTCAAACAAATTCGAGAAAACAGAAATGAATCTGAATTTTATACTTAGGAAAAATATGAATGAAAATATGATAAGAATAATTTTTCTTACAAAAGCGATTTTCCTTATAAAAGAAATTTTCCTTAAAAAAGCAATTTTCCTTAAAGATAAGGTGTTTGTGATTTTCAAAACAAGAAGGAATGGAAAAGTCATAAGGAAAACCTTATTGACTCAACAAAAATTAATACTTTTTAAATTTTAAATAAATAAAATAAATATATTATTCATAATATGTGAGGTAAATATTTATTAAATATTAATATAATTTATTAAATTAATTAATAATTAATAGATAATTATTTATTACCATGTGAACATCTGTGATAAATAAAACATGAATAATATTATTCCTCACTCTTGTGAATAATATTTATTTATAAACATAAATTCATATAGCATATAACTGAGATCAATGGAGATGTTTATTATGTACCCCTCTGGGATTATTTTCTATTTTAATTAGGGGGCATGCCAAAACATCTAGATTAATGCCTTCTAATGGGTCATGGAACCCAAGATAACGAACATATTGTCACATCGTCAACAAACATAGTTGAACTCTTACTATGTAATATAAACCCTTATTCTCAATATCTCATCAAATAGGTATCACATCCATGTCACGAACCAATATGTGTGATACAAATCACTTTATCTTTATGAAATAAACAAATCATTACCCCAAAGAAATGGAATTAATGAAATAGTCCAATATCAATCATATGGCCAAGATATCAACCTCTTTAAAGATATAAAGAAAAAAATCATTCATTGACATTTCCACTAGTTGCATTTTAATTATGAGGAATCAAAAATAACCTAATTACCACAAACACATAGAGTCATAGTTTTGGTTAGAAAATATATGTGTGTGATTAATGAGATATATTAATGATAAAATTAAAATCTACCAACCAGTTGACATGCTTGAAGATATCAAATTAGATAACACATAATCATTTATAATTCTTATTAGTGGTTCTATTCTAGTAATCCCTCATTTTGGATATTACCAAGTGAAAACATACTTAGAATAGGTCTAATTCACTTATGAGTAATCACACTTGATAGTCAAAAAACTAAATACCTCATCATAGAGTGTTATCTGATATTATAAATATATTTAATAATTCCATCATGGAATTTGAAGGTTCTAATCATAGCAGGGAACTTCTAAGACCTTATAAATGTGAAAAATAATCTATAGAATTATTACAATTATTTAATTTTAAATATTGGAAAATATGTAATAATTTGTTTTATTAATATTGAAAACATTTAATATACATGTATTCCAATGTACAAACATTTGGTTCTAGATTGTGAGGTCCCGTGGTGGGTGGATCAACTATTATTTGATTATAGGTGTGTCTATGAGATCTCGATATAATAGGATACAACTATTAACAAATAATCCATTCCATTTACATTATTAAATGGGAAATGGATAGTGATGATGTGTTTTGGAATTCTGAAATCCCTTATTTCTATTGCTTTTATAAAGGATTTTGAAAAATATTATGAGGCATTTGTGACCATATAGTATATGCCATCTATGAAAGTGTAATATGACTTAACCTAAACCTTAACATGGTTATTCTATCAATATAAAAATACTTGGGAGGTATTTATATTATTTGAGGTGTAAAATTCCTATAGGGTGGTGGTTGGTTTGATTAAAAAGGAAACTATCAATGTAGGGAGTTCTATGATACTAAATAATACTCCCATAGTAGGACAGCTTGTTATACTATTGAAAACCCTATAGTATGGAGTTTTTTTATAATAAATATACACCCCTAGTAGTGAAGTCATTGATACTAAAGAAAAATTTTGTAGACGGCAATCCAATAATACAAAAGAATACTCCCTAAGTATGGGGTTTTCTGATATATTTCATTCGGATTCCATAGATATGGATCTAGTATTTTATTTGACCCCTATAGTGGATAGGCCCTGAAACATTATTTGTTTTAAGGTATTTGGATCTTGGAGGGTGAAGTAAACTCTCCCCCTGAGTTGGGGCTGATATATGAGGAATCATTGAAAATTGTGATGGTTCATTCCTTGGGATTTGATACTAGGATAGAGAATTACCTATGCTGTTAAAAAATAAAATTGGGTGGGTGTAAGCTCTGTGTTGTTTTAAATATATACTAGGGTAAAATACCCCAAGGTCAATATATGGTCGGAAAGGTCATCATGATATTCTAAAATAAAATCAATCATTAGCTGAACACTGCATGGTTTATCAGGGTCACATTGTAACGACCCGAAATTTTAAATAAATCTTGTTTCCTAATTTTATGTGTTATTTTATTTTATTTTTATACTCAACAAAAATGTTTCATTTGATAACATGAGTATAATTAAAATGAGACTGTTGGGTTTTGACTATTATTTTGACCATTGGTCAATATGACCACTGGAAACTAAATGTTTTGATTACTATCTCTAAATACAAGCAATCTTGGTTAATTAATATAGAGAGAAGATTTGATGGCCTCACCCAGTAGTCTTGGACCGATCGAAGCCCATCTAATAGAACTTGGGAAGGAGGTAGCACCACTGGGCTTTGCTCTGGACCAAACCCAAGCTGAACTTCATCGTGTGAAGCTAGAACGGGATCGCCTTCGCGAGAAGTTCAAACTGATAGAAATTACTACTCGTGCGAGGTTGGCCGAGCCTCCCTCGGATTCTCTCACCTTAGCACACCTTACACTTAGGTCCTATGCTGGTGTGATAAGGGGCTATGTAAGGAGACCGTAACTGCGTTGTGTAATCCTTGTTTTAAATAAAAATTGGGATTTCTTATTATGATGAAGTTTATGAATTTTGAAATGACCGGATAAATATAGTTGTATATTTTTTATGAATGTTAGAAAAAGGATATTTTAAAAATGGTTGTGTAAACCTTAAATAATTAAAAATGTGTAATGATTTTCAAAAAATGGTCTTCTACAATTATGTTCAGTACGAAATTTGGAGTCTAATAAGATCAACATGATTTTTGATGAATAGTAAATTATGAATAGTGATTTTATGATTAGGATTAGTAATATGACCAAATGGATTAGTAATCTAACTTAAAGAAAGTTTTAAAATAATCTAGGCACCTTGATTAAGTAATGTGATTCAATAAAATGGTTAAATAATGGTTTCATAAATTATTATTCAAGAATTAGTTTTTTCGGGTGAATAGTGTTTTTTAATTAAAAATTTAATTAAAATTAATTAGAAAATTATTTTTATAAAACAGATTTCATTTTTGAACTCAGAGCACCGATATTATGCTGTGGTAATTTTTGGGGTTTTTTCTGAAAAAACGAATTTTCGGTGAATAGTGTTTTTATTTAAAAATTAAATTAAAAATATTTAGAAAAATATTTTTATAAAATTGAGTTCATATTTGTAATCGGAGCGTTGATATTTGATTATGGTGAAATTTTGGGATCTTTCTGAGAAAGTTGAATTTTCAGTGAATAGTAAAAATGCAGTTTTAGGGTTTCGGTATGTTTAATGACATCATAGCTATGTCATGATGATGTCATGAGTTATTTTAAGGGTCGGCCAGCCAAGGGTGATGAATTATTGTTTTGGGGGCCCCATGTGTCCTAACTCCATGATAAATGCCAAGGGAGAGCACATGGGTTTGAGAAAAGCACATGTGAGGTGTCCTTTGGACATTAATGTCTTGTCCCCTCACTTTCCCTATAAATACCAAGCCCTCCTCTCATCCATTCGACTCCCCACTCATTACCAACGAATTTATGGTCTCATTAACTCCCAAGGAGCCCTCCCAAGGTGCCCCCAAGCCCTCAAGGTCCCAACCTTTGAGGTTTAAGAGTTACATTTTAAGGTAAGGGATCCGACCTCTCTCTTTCATTTCATGTAATCTCTTTGATGTCATTCCTTTTATGATCCATGTTCTTATGTTGAAGGATGTTCTTTTATACTCCTCTTACTGCACTTTTCAGGTTAATATAATTATAGATCCCCTGTTACTCTCATTATTTCATTTTGTGATGTTTTAAGTGGCGCCGTTAGGCTGCCGAAAATTTTGTAACGGATTCTTTCTCCCTTGTCATTTTTCAAGATCTATTTTCATGTAAAGTATTTCATGTTCCTTTTTATTATGTTGGGGTATGATCTCTAAATTTATCATACTGATCTTTTATGATCATATGATGAGAGACACCATTTGATCTCTTCAATTCAGTGTTTTGAAGTTTTAAGTGGCGCCGTTAGGCTGCCGAATTTTTAAGTGGTTCTTCACCCTTCTCGTTTTGAAGTTCTACTTTCATGTCAATTCTTTCAAATTCCTTTTTTTTATGTTGGGGTATGATCTCTATATCTATCATACTGGACTCTTATGTTCATATTATGAGATACCCCATTTGATCTCTTCAATTCAGTATTTTGAAGTTTTAAGTGGCGTCGTTAGGCTGCCGAATTTTTAGGTGGTTCTTCACCCTTCTCGTTTTTAGTTCTAATTTCATGTCAATTATTTCAAGTTCCTTTTTGTTATGTTGGGGTATGATCTCTATATCTATCATACTGGACTATTATGTTCATCTGATGAGAGACCCCATTTGATCTATTCAATTCAGTATTTTGAAGTTTTAAGTGGCGCCGTTAGGCTGCTGAATTTTTAGGGGATTCTTTCACCCTTCTCATTCTTTTCAAAGTTCTACTTTCATGTCAAGTCTTTGAAGTTCCTTTCTAATTATGTTGGGGAATTATCTCTATATCTATCATACTGAACTCTTATGTTCACATGATGAGAGACCCTATTTGATCTTTTCAAACCATTTTGTTTGAAGTTTATGTAACGTCGTTTGGCTGCCGAACTTTCATAAGAGAAATCTAATTTTTTGTCTTCCTTCCATGTTTTTTTCATTTCAAATGGTATGCCCTTGAAATTTCATTACCATGATCATGTATCCTTCTTATTCTGTCCATCTACTGTTTTATGTGTCATTTATGAATGTTTCACCCATTTTCCCTCTCTTTTTAATGTCTTCTAAAACCTCGTAACATAGCCGTTATGCTGCAGAATTTCCATCTCAAAATGTCTCTCTCTTTTTCTAAAGTTCTTTTATATTATTAAGTGAATACTCAAAGCTCTTTCTTATAAAGGGGTATTCACATTTATACCAAAATGTTCTATTTTAAATTATGGGATTTACATGCATGAGACCCACCTTCCTTTTCTGTGGGTTTTAAAGTGATGTAAAGATCACGTCTTTAAAGAAGTTTTTAAAACGTTATGATTATGAAATGAAACCCATTTATTTTGTGCTACATGGGTTATTTATGAAACGTTTGATGATGATATATGTGGCTCACATGATAATAAAGGAAAATTTAAGGGTGCGCCCTGATAGCGCTCCAATGCATTGGGTAAAGACTTAATCTCTAGAGATGACCATTTTTAACGACGCCTTGGTGAATAACCTTGGTAATTTTTAATGACACCTTGGGGATGGACCTTGGTGAAACGAAACGATTGTCAATATTAAATGTTGCAGCCACATCTTCAAGTTATGAAAATTTTTATTTTTATTATGAAATGCCTGATGATTTCTTTCTCATGCCTTAAAGTTCTTTTCATGTCCTTATTGAAGTATTTCAAGTTCACATGTAAAATGTTCATCTTGTTTCCCTTACTGGGCCTTTTTCTCACCCTTTCTTTTGATGTATGTCCCCAGGTTATGAGATGTAGTAATGAACCTAGGATGAACATAAGGAGAAGCCTTTCAAGTGTTTAAGAGGAATGTTTTATGTTGTTTTCATGTATTATGTTCTTAGTTTCCAAGACACTAAACCTTAAAGATCCTCAGTTTTTTGTAATGTAATGAAAGTTTATGTTATAAAAAGGCGGGATGCTATAGTTTGTATCAAAGGACGGTTTAGTTATTTGTGGAAATTAGGATATGAAAAATTTAGGAAGAAGCCTATAGAAAAGTTAAAATATAGGAAATATTCCTGGTATTTTGGTGAGTATTGAGTAAGGGGTTTCCAAGCAAATACATCCCTGTCTGGATACGAGCAGGTAGAGGTGGCTCTGGCACAGATGTACATAGGGGTAAAACCCGAAAACACCGCTTTGAGCTAGACTCGAACGGGAACTAGTACACGACAACGGGCCTTGCTGCACTCTTGGTTACGACACTCCCGGGGGATATGCTTTGGTAAATTCATATGCTTAGTATGAACCATTGTTAAAGGAACAATGATAAAATAAAATGAAGATTCACATAAGAATATATGATCATGGATAACCTAGATGGGAACCTAGGGGGTCACAAGTTAGGGTATACTTTTCAACTACAAGTTATCCTTATATGCTTTAAGTTTCTTTTCATGATTATTGGCTAAGTATTTAAGCCCCTAATTATAGTTTCTTTTCTTAGTTAATGGCGGGAAATGGAAGAACATGTCTCAACAACCAATCTGATAGGAAATGCTACGATTGCCGTATTAATATGACAGAGATGATTAGGGGATTAAAATATGATTTTTATTTTGGAATACATTCACTATTTTGGGGACCCTATATGATCGAGGTAAATAGATTACAACGGTATTTTCATTGAGGAGTAAGGTTGATTTATATTTGAAGAATCGATGAATTTAAGGTGGATTTATAGTAATTTAGGTTACTTTTGGGAATGATTAACCTATCTTGGGTTAAATATGTTTAGATTAGATACTTTTGTTATAAGATGTTAGGAGTGGTTGATGTTGTTTGGAGATGAACAATGATGTTTATTTTGGAAGACTATGTTATCAAATCCTTCTTGTATTTGGGTTTCAATCGTAGTTTGGTTTATTTTGAGGAATTTTAAGGACCGTTATTTATGGAATGGACTATGATGAACTTTGGGAAGTACCATGGAACCTTGAATATTTAAAAGTAGTTTCCATTCCAATGGGATTCTTTCTTTTTGAAGAGTTGTTTTACCTTACCCTTTCGGTTTTTGGGATAATGTTTAAAGATAGAAGAAATAGATAGTTGATCTTTTGTGGATTATGAGATTCTCTAGAAGATGATTCTTGTGTTTTGATGAGACCAAGTAGTTTTGAATGCTCATAATTTGGATAAAAGATTAGTTTTGGGTAGAAACTTATTAAAGGGTGAAACTCTACATGAAGATAGGTATATTTTCTTATGTTTTTGTTTTATGTTGTAAATGAATTCCTAAAAATTATGAAAAGGAACGTGAAACAAAAACGTTGTTGGTTTACGTTTCCTACTTGGTAATCAAAGACCGTTTACACACATCATAAGTTTGGGATTTTCTTATGGTTAACGTTCTCCTAATCATGTTCTCTATCACTCTCCCCCAGAAATTGACCCTTTGTTTTTCTTCCATGTCCATGTTTTCCTCCATGGAATCCTAGTATGGGTTAACTCGGGTGACCTTTGTACTTCCCTTTCATTCTTTTAAAGTAATAGTTTTACTGACTCCTTTTCCGATGTGGGACTTTCAATGAAATTTCAAAACCTAATTTAAAAAAAAATTGCGAGGACACAATTTCTTAAGGGGGGAAGATTGTAACAACCCGAAATTTTAAATAAATCTTGTTTCCTGATTTTATGTGTTATTTTATTTTATTTTTATACTCAACAAAAATGTTTCATTTGATAACATGAGTATAATTAAAATGAGACTTTTGGGTTTTGACTATTATTTTGACCATTGGTCAATATGACCGCTGGAAACTAAATGTTTTGATTACTATCTCTAAATACAAGCAATCTTGGTTAATTAATATAGAGAGAAGATTCGATGGCCTCACCCAGTAGTCTTGGACCGATCGAAGCCCATCTAACAGAACTTTGGAAGGAGGTAGCACCACTGGGCTTTGCTCTGGACCAAACCCAAGCTGAACTTCATCGTGTGAAGCTAGAACGGGATCGCCTTCGCGAGAAGTTCAAACTGATAGAAATTACTACTCGTGCGATGTTGGCCGAGCCTCCCTCGGATTCTCTCACCTTATCACACCTTACACTTAGGTCATATGCTGGTGTGATAAGGGGCTATGTAAGGAGACCGTAACTGCCTTGTGTAATCCTTGTTTTAAATAAAAATTGGGATTTCTTATTATGATGAAGTTTATGAATTTTGAAATGACCGGATAAATATAGTATGTATATTTTTAATGAATGTTAGAAAAAGGATATTTTAAAAATGGTTGTGTAAACCTTAAATAATTAAAAATGTGTAATGATTTTCAAAAAATGGTCTTCTACAATTATGTTCAGTACGAAATTTGGAGTCTAATAAGATCAACTTGATTTTTGATGAATAGTAAATTATGAATAGTGATTTTATGATTAGGATTAGTAATATGACCAAATGGATTAGTAATCTAACTTAAAGAAAGTTTTAAAATAATCTAGGCACCTTGATTAAGTAATGTGATTCAATAAAATGGTTAAATAATGGTTTCATAAATTATTATTCAAGTATTAGTTTTTTCGGGTGAATAGTGTTTTTTAATTAAAAATTTAATTAGAATTAATTAGAAAATTATTTTTATAAAACAGATTTCATTTTTGAACTCAGAGCACCGATATTATGCTGTGGTAATTTTTGGAGTTTTTTCTGAAAAAACGAATTTTTGATGAATAGTGTTTTTATTTAAAAATGAAATTAAAAATATTTATAAAAATATTTTTATAAAATTGAGTTCATATTTGTAATCAGAGCGTTGATATTTTATTATGGTGAAATTTTGGGATCTTTCTGAGAAAGTAGAATTTTCAGTGAATAGTAAAAATGCAGTTTTAGGGTTTCGGTATGTTTAATGACATCATAGATATGTCATGATGATTTCATGAGTTATTTTAAGCGTTGGACGGCCAAGGGTGATGAATTATTGTTTTGGGGGGCCCATGTGGCCAAACTCCATGATAAATGCCAAGGGAGAGCACATGGGTTTGAGAAAAGCACATGTGAGGTGTCCTTTGGCCATTAATGCCTTGTCCCCTCACTTTCCCTATAAATACCAAGCCCTCCTCTCATCCATTCGACTCCCCACTCATTCCCAACGAATTTATGGTCTCATTAACTCCCAAGGAGCCCTCCCAAGGTGCCCCCAATCCCTCAAGGTCCCAACCTTTGAGGTTTAAGAGTTACATTTTAAGGTAAGGGATCCGACCTCTCTCTTTCATTTCATGTAATCTCTTTGATGTCATTCCTTTTATGCTCCATGTTCTTATGTTGAAGGATGTTCTTTTATACTCCTCTTACTTCCCTTTTCATGTTAATATAATGAGAGATCCCCTGTTACTCTCATTATTTCATTTTGTGATGTTTTAAGTGGCGTCGTTAGGCTGCTGAAATTTTTGTAACGGATTCTTTCTCCCTTGTCATTTTTCAAGATCTATTTTCATGTAAAGTATTTCAAGTTCCTTTTTATTATGTTGGGGTATGATCTCTAAATTTATCATACTGATCTTTTATGATCATATGATGAGAGACCCCATTTTATCTCTTCAATTCAGTGTTTTGAAGTTTTAAGTGGCGCCGTTAGGCTGCCGAATTTTTAAGTGGTTCTTCACCCTTCTCGTTTTGAAGTTCTACTTTCATGTCAATTATTTCAAGTTCCTTTTTTTATGTTGGGGTATGATCTCTATATCTATCATACTGGACTCTTATGTTCATATGATGAGAGACCCCATTTGATCTCTTCAATTCAGTATTTTGAAGTTTTAAGTGGCGCCGTTAGGCTGCCGAATTTTTAAGTGGTTCTTCACCCTTCTCATTTGGAAGTTCTACTTTCATGTAAATTATTTCAAGTTCCTTTTTGTTATGTTGGGGTATGATCTATATATCTATCATACTGGACTCTTATGTTCATCTGATGAGAGACCCCATTTGATCTATTCAATTCAGTATTTTGAAGTTTTAAGTGGCGCCGTTAGGCTGCCGAATTTTTAGGGGATTCTTTCACCCTTCTCATTCTTTTCAAAGTTCTACTTTCATGTCAAGTCTTTGAAGTTCCTTTCTAATTATGTTGGGGAATTATCTCTATATCTATCATAATGAACTCTTATGTTCACATGATTAGAGACCCTATTTGATCTTTTCAAACCATTTTGTTTGAAGTTTAAGTAACGTCGTTTGGCTGCCGAACTTTCATAAGAGAAATCTATTTTTTTTTCTTCCTTCCATGTTTTTTTCATTTCAAATGGTATGCCCTTGAAATGTCATTACCATGATCATGTATACTTCTTATTCTGTCCATCTACTGTTTTATGTGTCATTTATGAATGTTTGACCCATTTTCCCTCTCTTTTTAATGTCTTCTAAAACCTCATAACATAGCCGTTATGCTGCAGAATTTCCATCTCAAAATGTCTCTCTCTTTTTCTAAAGTTCTTTTATATTATTAAGTGAATACTCAAAGCTCTTTATTATAAAGGGGTATTCACATTTATACCAAAATGTTCTATTTTAAATTATGGGATTTACATGCATGAGACCCAACTTCCTTTTCTGTGGGTTTTAAAGTGATGTAAAGATCACGTTTTTAAAGCAGTTTTTAAAACGTTATGATTATGAAATGAAACCCATTTATTTTGTGCTACATGGGTTATTTATGAAACGTTTGATGATGATATATGTGGCTCACATGATAATAAAGGAAAATTTAAGGGTGCGCCCTGATAGCGCTCCATTGCATTGGGTAAAGACTTAATCTCTAGAGATGACCATTTTTAACGACGCCTTGGTGAATAACCTTGGTAATTTTTAATGACACCTTGGGGATGGACCTTGGTGAAACGAAACGATTGTCAATATTAAATGTTGCAGCCACATCTTCAAGTTATGAAAAATTTTATTTTTATTATGAAATGACTGATGATTTCTTTCTCATGCCTTAAAGTTCTTTTCATGTCCTTATTGAAGTATTTCAAGTTCACATGTAAAATGTTCATCTTGTTTCCCTTACTGGGCCTTTTGCTCACCCTTTCTTTTGATGTATGTCCCCAGGTTATGAGATGCAGTAATGAACCTAGGATGAACATAAGGAGAAGCCTTTCAAGTGTTTAAGAGGAATGTTTTATGTTGTTTTCATGTATTATGTTCCTAGTTTCCAAGACACTAAACCTTAGAGATCCTCAGTTTTGTGTAATGTAATGAAATTTATGTTATAAAAAGGCGGGATGCTATACACATGCCTGAGGATCTATTGCAGTTACATAATTATTCATCCACAATTATTTTTCAATTATTTAGATCATGTCATGTGAAAAAATAATTCTATTTCTTATTATGTAAGTGACCATGATGTTGGTTTCATACTACATTTTTTACTCACTCCCTGATCTAGACACTATTTCACTTGGGGTACCGAACCAGACACTCACATGGATATAAGAATAGGTTGTCCATGGATGATGCCTGAGATATAATGATAAATTATGATTACTTAGAGTCGTGAGGATAGGATGAGATGTGTACTAGAATTGGGGTTATCAAAACTGAAAAACAAGACATTAACAACAGTGGACATTATCAATGCTAGCGAAATGAACTAATAAAGGTGCAATTTATTAGGTTGAAAAAACACTAATAAAGGACACATTATTTCAAAGTTTTTTTACATCAGATAAACGATACCCTTTATCAGAGTTCTCTTAGCACTAAGAAAGTGTAACCATTGTCATTACATTTTTTAGAATGGATAATGTGTATCCTTTATCAGCACTGATAAATGGCCCAAAAATGAAATAATAAACGAATAAAAATTAAAAACGTGTAATTTTTAAAAAATGTTAACAGTTTTCTTAATTAAATAATTATTTCTAAAAATGAAAAAATATAATATGAATATATATAGATAATTAATACTAAAATAAATTATATATCTGAAATTTATACATATCTAAAATGAATAAAATTAAATAATTAATGAAATTAAAATAAAAAATTATATATATTAAAAAACATAATAACCATTTTATAAATGAAATAATTATTGATATAAATGAATAAATTTAATATAAATATATAAACATTTTAAATATTAATAAATCATATATATAGTTAAAAAAAGATATATACCAAGATAGTGAAAATCATGGGCTTTCCCATGGTTCCAAAGTAAATTAAATAAGATAATCAAAGTACAAAACAATATGGTGAATAAAAGTAAGTGGCAAGCCACATGACAACAAAAAATACACATATATGGAATCATCCACCACCTCTACTTCTTTGGTTAAATCTCATTCTCCATATTTTATTTTACTTCCATGTCTCATCATAATCATCAACAGGAAAGGATGGTTCATCCCTCATACATGAGCCCAATGATGACTTTTTCATCACAACTGCATCATCTTGAGAATCATTACTGTATTCCTAAAAATCACCTTTCTATTAGACTTACTCATGAAGTCAAGAAATCTATCTGACCTTGCCTACGGAGCATTAGGCACATTTTCCATGTTATTTTTTATCTCTTAATAGATTTTTATTCCTCAATATATTTGAATGAAATGTTCTCCTTTCATTGGTTGTCACTAATTGGTGAAACATAAAGTGCATAGGGAGTCATCCCCTGATCAATTGTTTTCAGTGAAACACATTTGTCTGAATGAATTAAAACTCAATTTTCATATGTACTCTTACATAAAATTTTATATTCAATTTAATTTTTTTTCATACCCTTACGGTCCAAAGATGTGGCTTGAGTTCTCTCATATCTCATTTGTTCATCAATATTAGCATATGCAAAAATTTAATTTTCAAATTCCACATGATCATCAACTCCATCATGAGAGACCAAAGTTTCATAAAAAAACATAAGGTCTTTCACACATAGACTTACGTCCCCAGAGGAATCCTTATCAACAGTCTTGTTCAGCTCTAAATCACTTCCTAGTTCATCTGTATACAAGCATGGATCATTCACACAAAGGTCTTTCTTGGTCTTATCAGCCACATTTTTCTCCAAACCTAATGTTTCTTAAGACCCTATTTTCCCACATATAGCCTTTTGGGAAGCAATATAAGGTTATGGTAGCAAGGCCTTAGCCCTCATTTCCTTCTTTTGTTTGGGGGTTTTACTTTTCATCACCTACATGTTTTTTACATGCCTCCAATCTGGTACTATATGACCAATCAACTTGTAGAATTCACAAAATAAAGGAACTATTTTTTACTCATAATTAACCTCAACACTCTCCCCATTTATAGAAATCATATCATTATGTGGGATAGGTTTCCTAAAATAAATTTCCACCATCAACCTTATAGAATATCAAATCATGTATTAAATTTTATTTTCTTGTGACTTTAACAGAGAACCAATGATGGTGGAAATGTATCAAAAAACATATGGTGATAAAAACAAAGATAAGACCACCCAAACTAATCTAGTTCTATGAATTATTTAGATATTGATTTTGAGGATTTAAATTGATATCCTAATAAGCGACCTATAAAACACCATTATTGAAGTTCTAAAAACTGAAGTTCCATGATGAAAATAACTCTAACCTATTCAAATAATTATCTAGTCAATGAAACTCTATAATTTAGAGAGCTTAGATTTGAGTTCATCACAATCCAAAGGCTTATCACCTTTTTTCAAAACATATTCCCAATCAAGTAAAAGCTTCACAAATCCTTCTTCTCATTAAATTACCCATAATCCACTATAACATCGAACCTCCCATCGTCAGATCTGGTGACCCATATCACATCTATAGAAGTTGTGGCTAGAGAATTTCCCTTTAATATGACATACATGAAGGTGAAACCCCTCTCAGGAGGGTGAATATGAAGAGTAGAATGATGATCTGAAGATGTTGTTTGGAATTGGATGGACCCAATGAATGAACAAAACTGGAGCTATCTTGAAAAACTACAACTGCATGTGCTAAGATATACAACCTCAAACACCCCTGAAAAGCAGCATCATAGTCTCTTATGTTGTCTGAATGATGCAGAAGCTCCATTCTGAGAACTTGAATGACTATAAATACCTATGACCAGATCTCAAGAACATGGGGATATTCTGCCGACCATCTTCCTCGCCCCCAAACCTAGATCGTGCCCACTGAAGGATCGATGATGCACCATTGAAGAGATATCCTTTAAAATCCATCAATATAGATATATAAAATCAAAACATTAAATAAATTAAATAGCAAAAATTAATAATTTGTAATAATTAAAGAGAAAATGAATAATGAATAAATTATAATAATGGAACAGAAAATAAAAAAATGAAACAATTTCAAAATCAAAAATAAATTTATTTATCAATTTATTTTTGGGAAACATGAATAATACTAATGTATATACATATTTTAATTATAATTATTAATATAAAATATATATTTAACATAAATATGGAAAATGAAAAATGTAATAATTGTAAACTTATTAATGTCCTTGTAATACAATGGGAGTCGAGCTGTTCTTATTTTAATTTATTTTATATTTTTATAGAGTGAGATTCTTCTTAGGTTACTAGAAGGTTGAATATTTAGGTTTCTAAGGATTTTATCTATGGAACGGTTAGCCAGTATGATTAGTAATAATTGCGTAAAGGAAATTTGGGTGCCCAGATGAGGAATTGAAGAGGTGCACGGATTGCGCACATTTTATTTAATAGTGCGGTGAAAGTGCAGATGAGTTCGGTAATATGGAAATGACGAATGTCATGATATGAACATGGTTTTCCAAAACATGCATCAGTATACATTTAATTTTCTCAGGTTCCGAACCTATGCAGTGGTTAGTGTATAGTTAGCGCATGGACTTAAATCCTTGTGCAAATTGTGTGCGTGCACAAACTTTTTACAAAAATATAATATTTATTTTATTTTACCTTTTATAATTTTTTTATTTATTTTATCATCTTCATTATGCCCTCATGTGTGTCTCTCAAGAGGCATGCCTCCAGTCCCATGGCTACGTGCCTCCCCTTACTCACGGCTCCACTCCTGTTCGATGAATCCTCCTAGTTTCTTCATAGATCTTATTTAGTTCTTAGAGCTAAGATTTTTTTACTAATCTCATCTTCTTATTTAGATAGTTTCCCCTCTCCATTTCTCCAATCCATAAATTCAACCCCTAGGCCATGTTTTCACCTGATATTTCTTATTTTATTCATCGTTTGGTCATTAGGAAGCTCTCTAGATTTGACTTCATGCATATTCTATCATCCACTGCCGAAGGCATAGTAGATTGGCCCATCTCGGCTTGTTTCCTCCATCTAGGTAAGGATTTTATTTCCAATATTTTGTTTTTCACCTTCATTTTGGGTTCCATAGTGATTTATGGGTCCTATAATTGTTGTAGAGTATTGGTGGGTCCAATAAGTGTTTCACTCACATGCATAGAAATGTGTATATAAATATATAACTTACTTTCAAATTTTCCTTCATGGAACATGGAAAATATTCATTGGATCAATGGTATATATATATATATATAATTCTCATGAGTGGATGTATGGGGTGGTCTTTGTCAAGGGTTTCAAGTGATGATGAGTTTCAGTTGGATTTTCTCCTCTTTCAAGTAAGTGTTACTATGAAATATATTTTCATGGTAATTTCAATAGGAGTTTTCATTATTTACCATTGATTCATGTATAAGCACATTTTATATCCATGTGTTGATTTAAAAAAATTATTATACTTTGGCCTTCACAAAAATGTTTTATTTCATGAAACCTTGTTTTATGATTTAAATTAGATATTTATTTGTGCTAAGTCATTAATAAAATGTGTTTGGGCCTTTCTAATGGTTTTAATGACATGAATGGGGTTTTGACCTGGTCAGTATCTATTGTGTGAAAATTGTATCAAAATAAGGGAATATTGTCTACTTTTAGGTGTCTAACACCAATGCCTTAAAAATGGTATTTTAGTTTTATATAAATTGGTGTTTTGAATTGATTGGGTAATTCATCTCTTTGTCAAAAAGTCATGTTGGCTTCTATAGAAGTGGTTTTATATAGAAATTGTGATAGAATATAGACATTTGGGCATGATTTTTATTTTCAATGAAGAAGCCTTTGTGTGGGGTAACCTTGACGTGCTTGACGACTTGGGTTTTTAAAGAGGGATGCCTTTGGGTTTGATGGGTTTGGTTGTCTAAAATGGGTGTGTTGATTTTATAATGTGAAAAGTGGTGTTTCCTTGACATATTTATCATTTTTGAGGGTGTGTGTGTGTTACCTTGGATGTGTACTCGGATTTCAAATTGTTTTAAACTGAATTTCCAAATGAACATGATATAAGTGAAGGAACAGGTGGCATTTGGGTTGTGATATTGGTTTCTCTTGTTGAACCCTCTTGTTTTATAGGATGTTTTTTTTTGTTTATGTGATTTATTAAAATTCCATTGGACTCTTCTTATAGTGATTTTCGGTTTCCTTGGTGAGAAACAGTATATTTTTTTATTAATTGATAAATTGAAATCCTCATGATCCCCTCAAGATGCATAGTGGATGTCGGGGATGGGTTGAGGCAAACCATGTGGTTTTCCATTCTCATGAACATGGGTTCAGGTTGTTTAATAAAATTTAGTGGCACATCAGTGGTTAACCAAGGTTTTTATATTTAATTAGCTAACACGGTATTATATAATGAATTGTGAGGATTGGGATAATTGGTAAATATGGGTTGTAAATGAGATTAATGTTATTTGTTTTCAATTGATAGAATGGAATAATGGAGTGTTTTGTAAATGTTTTAATGGGTTAAGGATAAATGGTTGATTCATGTGTTTAATGTGATTCTAATGTGTTTGCTTATGTTTTTATGGTGATATGGTTTACTTGGTTGATGAATATATGTGAGAATGTTAACATGGCTTGGAAGAGTGTGGTATTGGAAGGTGGTTCTATGCCCACGAGTTGAGTTAGACTAAGGCTATAAACTCCACCCACAATGAATGGGTTAGGAAAAGGGGTGGATTTCCATTCCCCTAATATATTCATTCCCCATTTACTAAGGATTAAAGGTAAATATAATGTGTTTGTATGATGTGATTATCCCTAGTGTGATTAGGGCATGGTTTATTTCTTTTATGCATTGTAATTTTCTATCATCGGCCCTAGTGTAAATGATGTAATACCTAACCCATGGAACATGTGATTAATGTAATTACATGGTAAAAATGGTTATATAGGTGATTAAATGTGACAAATAAAGAAATGAATAAAGTGGGTATGGATAGTTAATGGAACTTTTTTTATTCATATTTAACTTTCCATTCCCCTAAAACATACTCAGTGTTTGTTGATCATGAGATAGAGGTTTGGATGATAGTTCATGGCATTTGATACCCCTTGTGATGTTATTTCATAGTCAGGTTTTAATATTTAATTGATATATTTTGTTCATGCCATGTTTGGTATGATGTGTTGGGATATGTTTTTCCCATTGTGTTCATTGAGTATGTGTTGATTGTTATGTATTCCTTTCACAATATTATTTGATACTTTTTTATGATGTTAATAAGTGGTATTTCGGTGATTATTTTACCCTTGTTGGAAAAAAATTCAAGTGATTATTTTATATATCTAAATTAAATGGGTGTTTTTATTAAAAGATAATGGTGTGCATGGTTTTGGTAAGGATTCTAACCATGGAATGTTTTTCAAATACATCTGTTGGGGTTTTTGGAAATTAAATAGAATCATTTTAGTAGTTTTATATGGATCGTTTCTTACACTCTTAGATATTATTATGTAAGTAATACCCAATTTATATCATTGTTTTAAAACATTCATTGATTAATTGCCTTAGGAAACCTATATCATAGTTCTAGTGGGTTGTAGTGAACTGATGGGTTTTTTTATAACACCTATATTTTCTAGGTTATTAGTTGCATATCCATTTTCTCTTCATGTATGGCATGGAGGGGAAACTGGTGTAGCTGTTTTGGTTCACAGTATGTGTTGATTAGTATTCCTTCTTTCTTGCTTGTAAATTCTTCGTTTAGTTAGTTGTTTCCACCATCTTTTTAATGGTTGGTTATTTTTGTTATTTTATTTATTCACTTTTTTTATTCATTATTATATTGGGTGGAATCAATCCCAAATGATTTCTGATGATGTCCAGGCACTACTTACCAGCCCATGGGGATAGGGAAAGCCCTTCGGGCTTTATGGAGTTTCAGATCAGGTGTCGGGTAGGATAGAATCCAAGATCGGGATGTTACAAAGAGTTATGAGAGCCTATGATTCTAATGGGACCTAGGATTGGTAAATACCATGTTATTTGTGGATGATTAGGTATTAGGGAGACTATATGATCAAAGCATGAGAGGTAAGGGTAGGGTGAGTCCAGCTAGCTCTCGTGTGTCCGGAGCCATATGTTTTTGTGGGATGTTGGGTTTTGAATCATGGATTCCCATTTTCTGGGATGTTTTGATGGGTTTTATATGATTTTTTATCACCCTTGAACATGTTATGAAAATTGGCAGTCTATCTTAGTCCCATGATGGAATGGAAGGAGAACATAAGCTACAGAGTTGGTAAACATGGCCTGAGAAACCTTGTGATGCTTATGTGGTCAAGTCTACGAATAATGTGTAATTTTTGGATGGTTTTCTCTAGGTCCCCCCAACTATGGGGCCAATTCAAGCATGACTCTATTCCCGTTTAGTTTGGACTATTTTGGACTCCTCTCGATTTTTTACTTCTCCAACTGCGATTTCCTCACATTAGTGGCAGATTGAGGAGTGTTTTGGATTGTGGGTTTTGAGATTAATATGTGGGTTTCTATGAAATGATTGTTTTCTCTTTGTTTTGAATGATATTATTGAGAAAAAATATAAATTTTAAGGAAAACATTCATTTTAAAATTTGTTTTATTGGAAATAAGGAAGGTTGAATTTTCCTAGTTTTATAAAATGGTTTATAGAAATGGTTCCTTTCTTATGAAATAGTGTTTTGAATGGAATGTTGGTTTTTAAGGGCATCCTTGGGTGATTTTCGTTCAAAATAAAATAAAATTTTTGACATGATTTCATATTGTTCACATTTTTTAGGAAATGTGTGAGTTCAACCAAGGTCCTTTGGTTTCAAAGGGGAATTTTTGGTTTATGGGAAATTCTATGGTGGAGGGTGATTTCTAAAAATAAATTTTTGAAAGTGATGTTTTCATGGGAAATGTTATTTTGGTAAATATTGTTTTGAATCTTTTGAGGGGTTGTGTGTATCTTGTTATGGCTTAATGTTTTGAATTTTATTCCAGATTTTGACAGAATTTTTTTGTTTGTGTAAATTAGAATGTATTTCTGAGGTACAAGTCTAGTGTCATTGATCTATCCCATAGAATGGTTTTATGATTTTCTTCAGACCAAATTATTTTCCATACTCTGAGTGGAGTAGTGGATGAAAAAATGTGCATGTTATAGATTTTGAGTTATGTCTTGTCAGTTCTAGTTGAGTTTGATGTGGTGATTAGCATTGGGAAACCTTGCTTCTCTTGGTTTTGACATCGGTTTGGGAACATGAGTTGTGGTTTTATAGAATAAGTGGATTTTTTCCCCATTTTCTTATTTATTTGTTTATGTGATCATTGGATTGGGCCCGAGGTAGTCCAAGAGTGAAATAACAAGTAACTAGGGTGTTTGAGTTAGATTAGTGTACTAGCTTACATTTGACTCAGGTTGTTTTAGATGCATTGTGTGGGGGTGATCTTAACATTGAACCCTAGGTTATCCATGTGTTTTGTAACCCATGGTGACATATCTTTTCTCTTTTTTGGGCTTCTTGAGGTGGTTCAATTGTCCTATAATGTGGATGTAATATTTTTTTGAGAATGTGTCTCTCATGGATGTTCTATTTTTTAGGCTAGGTATTCCAGAAGTTCATTTTGTTGCACCATTCTAGAGGAACTCTAAATGACGGTGAGACCATTTTAGTGATTCCTAAAAGGAGTATGTCTACTTGTTTTATGATCATATTCTAGTATCACTTGGAGACGTTGGTGCTTTATGGCTAATTGGATATATCGTCTTGATGGTTTTGGTTTTTTCCTCTGATGTTATGTTATGTTGAGTGTCTATTTTGGGTATGTCTCCTAAGAACATTTCATTTTCCATCTCTATTCCATTGAATGAGACTTTCTTGGGAAATAATGTTCCATGGTGGAGAGATACTAATACCTCAGGTGTCACAGTGTTTTAATTTTAGTTTATTTTGTCTTATTATGGATTGAGATTGAGATTCGGTAGCTAGAGGGGTGAAAATGTATCTTTTATAAGGCTTTTATATGTCACACAGTTAGCATTCATGGTTTATAGGAGTTGTGCGATGGTCAAGTGGCTGCCCTAATGTGGAAGTGGAGTGGCGCATATCCTGAAAATGGTCAATTAAACCGTATGGTGAGTGTACGGATGATTTTGGTAAGATTCAAGTTCTTATAGGCATGGTTCAAGCATAGATTTTGAAATGGTGTGTTATGCTACAAGTTACTGTATGGGGTGACTAGCCTAAGAAGTGCCCAGTGCATGGTTAGTGGATGTTCTGGTAGGCTATGTACAAACCATGCACATTTCCAAAATTTATAAAAAAATATGATTTTTAATTTATTTTTTCTTTTCCTTTTTTCTTATTTCATTACTCCACTTAGTTATCCCCTCTTTTGTGTCATACAAGAGGTGTGCCTACCCTCCCATGGTTGTGCACCTCCCCTCCTTCATCTCCCCTATCATGTTCGATGAATCCATCTTGTTTCTTTATGAATCTTTTTTAGTTATTGGAGGTAATATTGTATTCCAGAATATCCTACTCTGATTTGGCTGGTTTTCCCCTTTCTATCTCTCCATTATCTTTATCCAAACCCTAGGCCACAAGTTTACCCAATTTTCCATGTTTATTCCATCATTAGTTCATGAGGAATGTCTCTCGAGTTTACTTCATGTGTATTCCTGCATCCTCTAGTTAAAGAGAAGTATATTGTGTCATCATGGCTTGTTTCTGTAGTTAGCATAAGTATTTTATTTCCAATGATGTGTTTCTCACTTTCCATTTGGGTTCTATAGTGATTTAGGGTTCCTAGATTTGTATTAGAGTATTGGTGGATCATAGATGTGTTTCGCTCACATGCATAGGTACATGTGTGTGTGTGTGTGTGTATGTGTATATATATATATATCTTCCTTGCATATTTTCCCTCATGGAGTGGGGAAAATGGGAATTGGATCAAGGTTATATATAAATATGAATGAATTTCTGTGAAATTGTGGGGAAGTCATCGTCATGGTTTTCAAGTGCAGATGTGTTCCGGTTCGATTTTCTACTCTTTGGGATAGGTGTCACATTGTAATTTATTTCCTTTGGAATTAAAATATTATTGTGATTTATTTTCCATTGATTCAAGTATGAACATAAATGATATTCATTTTTCAATTTGAACCCATTTTAGAATTCTTTGGCCTTCATATAAATTGTTGATTTCATAAACCCTTGTATTATGTTTTAAATAAGATATTTATTTTTGTGAATCCATAAATGAAATGAGTTTGGGAATTTTTAGTGGATTTAATGATGGGAAAGGGGTTTTCACCCGATTGGTCTCCATTTCATGAATGGGGTATTTTAAAAAGGGAATCAGGTCTCAATTTAGGTTTCACCACAAATGACTTAAAAGTGGATTTCAGTTTTATTTTAAATGTTGTTTTGAATTACATGGGTGGTTCATCTACATTTGAAAATGGAATGTTGTCTTCACTAAATTTCATGTTATATGGAATGTGTGATGGAATAATGGCCTTTGTCCATGTTTTTTATTATCAAAGAAGATATACTTTGTGTGGGGGTAACCTTTACATGCTTCACGTCTTGTATTTTTAATGTGTGAGTCCTTTGGTGTTTGATGGGTTTCATTGTTTAAAAAGGGTTTTTTGATTTTATAAAGTAAAAAGTGGAGGTTCCTTAACTTGTTTGGTAATCCTTGAGGTTCTATGGGTGCTTTAACTTCGATGTGTACTTGGAAGTTAAATTTTAATAAAATGATTTTCCCAATGTACTTGATATGAGTGAAGGCATGGTTGGAATTTGTGATGTGATATTGGTTTTCCCGTGGTGAACACACTTTTTTATATGATGTTTGTGTTGTTCATGTTATTTATGCTTGTTTTATTGGTCTGCTATTATTTTGCCTTTGGTTTTACATGGTGAGAAATGATGTATTGGTTTATTAATTGATAAATTTCTACCCTCATGATCCCCACAGATGCATAGAATATGTCTCGGTTGGGTTGATGTTACCCATAGTGTGATTCTTGTTCATGAACATGGGTTCGCCCAGTTTAATATAAAGTTGTAGCAATTAAGAGATTAACCTAGGTTGTTATGTTTAATAAGTTAACACGGTCTTATGAAAGGAATTTTGAAAATCAGGTTAATTAGTTAATATGGGTTGTAAATGAGATTAATGTTATTTGTGTTCAATTGAAGGTATGTAATATGGTAGTGCTTGTTAATTATTTAAATGATTTAAGGAATAAGGTTGATTAATGTGTTTAATGTGATTCTTTTGTGTTTTTATGTGTTTTTTTTGGTGATGTGGTATATGTGGTTGATGGATATATGTGATCATGTGCACATGTCTTGGTAGAGTGGGGGGATTGACTATAGGTTCAATGCTTGTGGGTTTAGCTAGACTGAGGCTCTAAAGTCCATCCCACAAAGCACGAGTTACGAAAGGGGATGAAGTTTTATTCCTCGAATTGTGGCCTTCCACCCAGAATGAGGATTCTATGTGAGGATAATGTTTTTCTACGATGTGTTTTCCCCTAGTGAGATCGAGACTTTTTTTATTTCCCAAATGCATGGTAATTGACCATTATTGGACATAGTTTCAAGGATGTAATGCCTAACCAATTGAATATTTTATGAAAGCAATTACATAGTGAATACGGGTTCAGGTGATGAAATGGTAATAATGAAGAAAATAAGTAAAGTGAGTGTGGTTAGATAATGTCACCTTGTTTATTCTAATTTACATTGTCATTCCTCTAACGCATACTCTGTGTTTTTTTACTCATGACCTAGAGGTTGGGATGATCGATCATTCCATTCCAGACCCCTTATTATGTTTTTTCTTGGTCAGGTCAGATTTTTTACTTGATATATTTTGTCAGTTATATTTTTGGTAAGATGTGTTGGGATATTTTTTGCATGTTGTGTTCGTTCAGTATGTGTTGATGGTTATGTCATCATTTTTCATGCCTAGTTGATACTTCTATATGATGTGACTAAGTGGTCATGAGTGTTCATTGTACACTTATTGAAAATTGTTTTAATGATATTCATTTCTCTAAATAAAGTATATGGAAGTTTTTATGAAAGGATAATGATGGTCATGGTTTTGATGCGGCTTTGTCCCGTGGCTTGTTTATGCAAATGCGTGTGTTAGGTTTTTTATATTTAAAGGGAATTGTTTTAGTCATTATCAATTTTTTTGGGTTTTCTTTATTAGAGATGATTATGTATGTAAAACTTACATTCTACCTTTATGTTCAAAATTTCATTGATGACTAGCCATTCTAAATCTATTTCATAGTTTCGGTGGGTTGTGGTGACCTACTGGGATTTTATCTCATCCATATATCTTCCAGGTTATCAGTTTGTATTTCCTTTTTCTCATCATGGATAGTGGGGAGGAGAAATTTGTGGAGGTGTTTTGGTTCTCAGTATGAGTCATTTAGTTTTCCTTCTTTCTTGCTTGTGTCTACATCCTCTAGTTAGTTGTTTCTGCATGTGGCTTACTCATTTTTTATTTTTTTTATTTCATTTATTCCCTCTGTTGTTGTTTATTTCTGTTTTGGGTGAAATTGTTCCCAAAAGACTTATGATGATGCCCAGGTGTTAGTCGCCAACCCGTGGGGATCAGGAATGCCATTTAGGCTATATGGCATTTTGGCTTGAGTGTCGACTTGGATGGTATCCGAGTCCGGGACATTACAGTCTTATTAATTTATTAATTATTTTCATGCATAATTACTCATTAATACATTTAATATAGAAATGCATTCATATATATATATATCTATATATTTATATAAATATATATAATATTTACTAAAATATGATTTATATAATACAAAATATTCAGGCATTACACATAATTATTCATATATTTAATAAAGAATGGATTCCTATTTAAAATAAATAATAATTAAGAATACAAACTAATTGCATCGAGTAATAAACATAGTTTATTATCAACTTTTTTTTCAATTTAACATATATCAAATGTTTGTTACATTGGTTTACTTGTGTATACATAATTAAATATTTTAATATACAATACATACACACAAATATTTATGTAATTAATAAAATCATATATAAAAACACATACACCTAATATTTATGTAATTTATTCAAATTTTAGTATTCATTTTATAATTTCATTATATGTTAATACATTTATTTTATTATGTATATAATTGGTAAAATTTAGTTTTCCATTTTTAATATTATTCCAGATACATATTATTTCAATTTTAATATTTTTTTGGGGAATTTATTCCCTTCCTATTATTTATATATATATATATGTATTTGTTTACTATGTTCTAATATTATCAATATGTATTCTTATTTGTTTCTATATATATCCACATTTTTTATTAATTTATATTAAATTAATAAAAGACATCTATTTTTCAATATTTCTAAAGTGTACTCATTTTTTATTATTAAATTTCACTCATTTCTAATATTCATGCATTTAAAATTATATATTCATTTATAACGTTAAATATATATTTTAAAATAATTATAATTAAAAATATTTATAAATTTATATTTACTATATTTAAAAAAATCATATTTATATTTATAATTAAATATCATTTTTTCATAAGGTATTTATAAAATAAAATGTAAATAATTATATATTTCTAGATAATTATAAAATTATAATAAATTTATTTAAATAATGGATATTTTTTATAAATTTATTTCTATATATTTATATATATATATATTATTATTATTATATATAAGGATATATATATATATTATTTGAATATAATATTTAAATAATTATACATTAATAATAATTTTATTTAAACAATGAATATATTTACTATATTTATAATTAAATATATATATATATATATTTATATATTTATATATTTATATATTTATATATTTATATATAATATTAATATAAATAAATATATAATTATATTTATAATTACAAAATTGTAATAATTATTTATATAAGAATAATATATTAAATATATATATATATATATATTTATTAAATATTGACATAACTATATAAAAATATTTACAAATTTTTGTACATATAATTAAAATTATAAATACATTATATTTGCTAAACATTAAGTGCTGATAAATTCCATATTTATCAACACTAAAACATTAGGCCTCATAATGATTCATTTTATCAGTGCTTATTAATTTTGTGCTTATTGAAGGTATCTTTATCAGTTCATTTTTACAATCATATATAAATGTGTGCCTTGTAAATTTAAACAACCCTAAAAAATCATGAACCATCCTTGATATCTAAAGCCTTTCATAGATGAACCAGCTTACGATGCTTCTCCTTGTTGAATCCTATCTTGAATAAATGCTTCAATCAAGGCCCAATCAAATATAAAGATCAAATACAATGCTTGAACTAATCAAGACTCCAAATAATCAAAGGATCCAATGAATCCCATATTTGGTGATATCATTAAATTTTTCACATATATTTAAAGCCTTAATCGATGGTATGTTATTTTTTCCACAACATCACCCATTTATTTCCTATTTGGTGGTATTTTTTTGTTATTATACTTTTTTGTACACTATCTATCACTTAGTTTCCATCTAGAATGATTTTCTTATTGGGGGTTCTTTGATTTTTTTTTTATTTTTATTGACCCTTCTAGGGATTTTCTTGCTTCCTTGTAGTGTATTGAGGCTTCCAGAAAATGATTTCAACCATTAGATTAGGTAGTTCTATTATAAATCCGTAAAATGTTCAACCATAAATGCTTGCATCGTTTAAATAAATATTTCTATCTATATTAAATTATTTTATTATTATATATTTTGGGTTTATGGATTTATAAATGTTTTTATTTATTTTTCATTAATATCAAAGGGTTTTTTCATAACACAAAATTTTTTCAACTTCCCTCCATAAAATTTATACACACAATGTTTTTGATAAAATTTAACCCATGGTTTATATTGAATAAATCAAAATGGATTTCATGTAATGATTTCTTATGAATTGGAATGAAAAATATAATGTTTTGATCAAGGATTTATATGAGTTACACCTTGATTCGATATTTTTTAAGATACATTTTACTTTAGTAATGAACATTGATATATTTTTTCCATTCAATGTTTTAAATGTTTTCAATGGGTTTTAAAATTAATGATTCATGTATTCTAAGATATGTTCAAAAAAAGTAAGATATGTTTGATTTTTTTTCAAAATATGATTGATATTATGTGTCATATAGACCCTTGATGTTAATCCCCTTGTTGATTCATATGTTGATTGTTGTTTGTTATTGTAATATGGATTGATCATGTTTCATTGAGATCATTATATTTATTATATTATTATAAAGGGGGTTGTTCCTTAAAGTTTTTTTTTAAGGTGAGATTTATTTTATATCTTTCAAACTATTTTAAAAATTATATATATTGAATATATATGTGTTATGTTTTATAGTTTATCTACACATCTTCGTTAAGATAAACATTGGGTAGCTTGGTGAAATATCTAGGGATGCACATTGTGCTAGTGTATTATCAGGATTTTTACTAAATAGTTAAATTTAGGGGTTTTATACATGTTTATCTATTAGTTTGTTCAAAAAAAATTTGTTTATATATTTTTTATAACATATCTGCAAGGTTCAAAAATGATTTTACATAAACACATATCATTTTAAAATATTTTAATAAATGTATCACATATAATGTATAAAAGAAACATGTTTAGAATTTACATTATAAATGAAACTATTATATTTTTCCATTATTTAATCACATAAATAATTAATTTTTATTACATAAAGTCTAATTTTATATAACATAAATTTCATCAATAAGAGTAAGATTCATTTTTTCTATTCTAAAAGTTGATAAAGTTTTAAATATCAACTCTAATTTTTAAAGTGAAATTATTGTTTATTTATTTACAACCCCGGAAATGACACAATATCTAAGAGTTAATGTCCATAAAAATTGGTTTTGATAATATCCCATGATGATATTTCAACTTTATTTAGGTCATACATAATGTAATTCAGTAATAAAAATAAAATAAACTTGAATTTTTTATCCTTCCTTATTTTTTTAAAAAAATATAATTATATATCTCCAATGATGCCCACTTACATTAATAAAATTAAGATGCATTTGACAACACAGAAATGGGATATTGGGGTTTTCTAATATATCAAAAAACATTAAAGAATAAATTTCCCTAGTATGTTTACTTTTTGATGTGGATCTGTCTGTATTATTAAAAAATTTAACATGATAGTCAATTTATGTAATTTAATGTTTGAAATAGTTAAGAAAAAATACATTCAAAATATTCAAAACTTAATAATATAGACATAAATAATAAACCCCACTATGTTTTATTACTCCAATAATTGTTATAGTATCTATTACTCAAATTTTATTTATTTTAATTACATATTGTAGTCACTAGTAAAACCAATAATGAAATTTTTACCACCATTTGTTAATAGAACATTTAATTAAAACATATTACAATGAAATAATTCTATAATTCATAAAATCATCCATCAATATTTTTTTAATTTTTTTGATTCAATTCATGCTTCTTATTTATTAAATGTTAATATTAAATTATTTAAATGTATTTTATTCATTACTTTATATAAAATAAAATAGTCATGTGAAAAATGTTCATTACATAAATTATAGCATGTCCCCACCCAGACACCTTGAACCACAAGAAAAAAATGTTTATTCCCCAAAATATTACCTTTAATAGGCCATGAGTTAATAACTATTTATAGTGGTTTTATTCACCAAAATGGGTGGAATTACCCCATTATTTGAACATAATGGAGTACAACTATCATCCTCATGAGTTTCATCTCCAAAATAGTTATTGTTGAATTTTTTTATTGAGGTCCATCCACCATCACCATTATGTTTCTTGAAGTACTTTGGGAAGTAGTTATAAAAAATGATCATCAATACCCAATATGGGATTTGTACTACTTATATTTGTTTTTGAAACATAATTTAATGTCCACAATATATTGGGTGTGATTCCCAAGCAACAAAATTCAATAGCAATAGTTTAGGAGATAAAGATGATGAGGAAGAATGTTATCTATAACTTTCAACATTAGATGAATTTAGAGGATAACACCTACCATTTTGGAGTAATTCATTTCATAAATTCAATTACTAATTTTATTTAAATAATACTAAAATTATTTGAAAAAATAAAAAAATTTCCCCTTATTATAATTATCCATAACATTTACCATTGATAATGAATATCAT
Organism: Viscum album; assembly: GCA_963277665.1. Taxonomy (NCBI): domain Eukaryota; kingdom Viridiplantae; phylum Streptophyta; class Magnoliopsida; order Santalales; family Viscaceae; genus Viscum; species Viscum album. The sequence continues at coordinate 570,242,053 of OY728161.1, read as the reverse complement.
AGGTGTATTTATTTATTTATTATAGATAATTAATATTTTATAAACCTAATAAAATTGATGTCATTGAAAATAGATTCATGCTAATAATTTTTCAAATGAGTATGAAATTGGAGATAAATAGGTTATCAATATTGCAATAGAACATATATTTGACCAGTCTCATATTCTTTCTCCATGATTACATTGATTTTATTTACGAAAAATTAATCTGGAGGAGTTAGAAGAAATTTCAATTTTCATGGAATATATCATAGCTATAAATTTTGGACTAAAAATGGGGGAATAATGATTGTGGACACTAATTCGGATTATATTGTGGTTTATGGATCATTTGATATGAATACCAACTGTAAATGGTGATGATGATCACATGGAAGGAAAGAAATTCTAGTTTAAGATAACCCCATGATTTTCCAAAGTTGTTTGAGAAGTAAAATATAAATTCAAACAAACCATTATATAATGGTTGTACTAAATTAAAAATATATTCAGCCATATTGATGTAATATAATTTAAAATATGGTAGTAGACAAAATGACACTATATTTTTAGAAATACTTGTTCTCTTGAAAGATATTCTATGATAAGAAATCGAACATCAATGAAGAAAGTATCATTCTAAATAAACTCCACGTTCATTTGTAATGATATAGAAAAAATATATTCCTGTGAAAATAATTTCATATTGTTTCAAAAGGACAATTAATTAATCAAAAAAATTCTTATGTGTTGTGTGGATCGATAAAAGATAAATGAATATAGTCCTTTAAAATAATTATGGTAGTTTCCATTAATTCAAAAATTTAGATTAATATATAGATGTAATGAAACCGAAACAAAATTAAAATGGAATACAGATACAAGTATAAATATAGGATACTTTTTCATTAAAAATATTCTCCTCGGTGGAAAGAAATCAATTAGGATTGTCCTGAATTTGGAAATGAGATGTGAAACTTATGTCATGAATTATCTTTAGATGGATTACATTTTTTTGGTGTATAGAGTAGTACTCACAGTAAATATCCCATCGTGTTTGTAAATTCTATATTTATATAATGATTATACATGAATCACAAATAATTAAGTTTTCTCTAAATATATCTAGATTAATGAAAACTGTTAATGATATAGACATCTAGTTTCCTTCATTGGTCGATGTTTTGAAATTTTTATGAGATATAGGTGTCCCAATGTATGATTCACATATAATTGAATATTTCACATTGATGATCATGTTTTATGGGATGATAAATGACATTATTGGTTATGGGAATTTTTCAATATATACAATTACTGGAATTTTAGGGTGTCTTATTTATAAAGATTTCACACACTCAATTTTGTTGAATCATTCATCTATGACTGTGTTTTTCAAATTTTAGAATTTTTTATGTTGATAACATAAATAAAAATCATAGATGACACCATTTGATTGGAATACTGATTAAGGTACAATAGTATCTCCACTAATCAGTGATCAACTATTTGATAAATTAAAATATATTAACAGCGTTTAAGTAAGACATTTGAAAAAATCCTTATGAAATTTGTTCACAATAAAAGATAAAATTTCATTGAATTTATATATCGAATTTGTCTTTAAGTTATAAAATTTATTGTTGGAATTTATCTATAAATAAAATTATATTCTTTTTGGTTTGTTAATAAATGATCCTAAAAAATATTATATAAAATCAAGGCTATATTAGACATGATTGACATGGGGATAAGGGAAGAGTTGGTACCGGTAAAGGGTAATGGGTAAAGGGTATAATTTTCTTCCTCTAGTTATTTAGAATCTATGCCGACATGAAAATTTTATATTTTTTCTTTTATTTTATGGTGTAAATGATCAAGAGGGATATTCATAAAATGTAAATTATTTCACTTCAATGACTTATATGAAGATACATGAAATAAAATCACACAACTATCATGTTTTGAAGCAATATTTTATGCATTTTTTTTCTTATTATTCTTCCCAAAAAATGTGCCAAATAAATTAAATTACTCTGGTTATTTTTAAAATCTATATGTAATTAAGTTATAGACATGATGAAGTTCCTAATAATGAATAAATAAGTCATTGTAATATTTTGTGAACAATATATTTTCTTACGACCATCAGTCGTTGATATCAAATTCCACCTGATGGTTCACATGGTTATAGAGGTTCATCCATGTGGTCATGTCCATTACAGTTTAATGTACCCCATTGGATGGTAAATGATGATTTCTAAATGGTGTGTAAGGAATATAATTCCACCATATGTTTGTATTGTATAATGACATATTTTTGAAGAATCTGCTAAATTCTATAGTGATTAACTATCTAGTGATAACATCATCGATCTCCTAAAGTCTCATCACATCAGATTTATTATGGGTGAAATAATTTCTAAAAGGTATTTTTTTATAATTACAATTATACTTTTGGAGAAAAAAACCATTACCATTTACATATTTTTAAATTTTTTGATCCATACACTAAATCCCACAAAAGAAATTCTTAGAGATTTATACCCATTAGTGGCTTAAATATGGATATCCAATATACATTTTCAATAGTTGATATGATAGTTATGAGATCAAATTTATTAGAAGTTATCATAAAATTGGATTTAAATATAAAAACATTCAATGGATAGAAATGAGGACCAAATGAAAATGTTATATCTTACAATGATATTGTAATCAATAGTTATATGTTATATACAAAAGGATAAGATGAATATAGTACGATGAAAAATATTAGAGTTATTATTGTGGAGGATGTGATGAAAATATTTGGTTCCAATTATATAAATCCAATTTATAAAATTTTTCATATTTTTAAATTGTCCAACAGATATAAAAGATGAATTATAAAACATTTCAAGTGCTGATTTTCTATTACAAGTGGGTTGAGAATTGGAGTGAACAGAATGTCGATGTAATTGGCTTTGGGAAGATAAATTTTAGTATATAAGGGAAAAAAGATCCATTCATAATAGAATAAATAGAAGTAAAATTATTTTATGTCTCCAATCTAGAAGAAAAATAATTGTTTGATTTTCCTTCTGGTCACTAAAATAACTATAGGATCTGATGAAAATTCAATCAAGGATAAACCTATCATTGGGAGATCATAAATAGTTCATGTTTATCCCAATATAGACAATGTTTTGTATATTAGAGGTAACCATAAATAGTGGATATGGATTCTTGATAGAGGATCCCAATCTCTAATAACATTAAAATAATAATTTTAGTTCAACGAGATGTTAATTTTTTTAATAAATGAGTTTTTTCAACATTTCATTATTTGTTTTCTTCTATGTTAAAAAACAATATTTAATGATTGACTACCCAAAAAGAGAACATCTTCAACAAATAATGATATTATCAATCCCCTGTAAGAACCGACTATAAAAAAGTAAACCTTTGAGAATATGTAATGTTATGTTATAATAAACAATCTCAGTTTTATCATAAAATTTTATAATGAAACATTGATTTTATTTTCATTATTACTTGGAGAGATCATTTCTTACAATATTTTTTCAATATTTCATTAATTTCTCCACTAAAACATCCAATTAATTATTCTACAAAACAAATTTCCCCCTATAGTGATTCCATTAATCATTGTCCATTATGTTCTATCTCATACCTTTTCATGAAGTGAAATGAGCCTACATCTTCTCAATAAAAGAGTAAATCTTGATATTTTCACATTGAAATAATTTTTAATATATCTAAAATATTCTTTCATTTTTTTATTTTTTTATTTTTATTATTAATTGAATAAGAATTGATTTCTTATATATTTGGATTCATTTGTTCGATTAAGAGTGGTATGTTCAAATATGAAAATTCTCATGTGATATTGGACATCAATTCCATAACTATGATAATGAAAATAAGTAAATTGGTCAAGAATGTATACACACACCATGAACTAGAGAATTCCTAATTCTTGAATATTTATTTTTTTATCATTTTATCAACTATTTGTATATTAATATCCTTATCCATTTTTATAATATGTATTTAGTTTTTTACAGATGTTTTTAGAAGTCATATGTCTCTTTCAACTGTCAAAAAAATTATAGAAAAGAGATAACATGTTTCATTCTGGTGGAAGAGGAATCCACATGTTCCTTGAAACATTAAGTGTTTTAGAGATCCTGGAGTTTCACTTCCATCATAATGAATAATGTTCTATGTTTTCAAGATTTTTTAAGATAGTTCAATGAAAAACAAATATCTGATTCTCATTCTTCCTCGCCTCAATCTGATACATGGTTTTCTCGGTATGACTCGAACTATATTGTTTTAGTTTATAATTTAAATTTTATCTCAAATAACTGATTATATACTAAAACATAAGTAAATACATTGACCTTATTTTCATACATTAGAAAAAACTCCACCTGTGATTTGTAACATGTACAAATTATCCACACCTAAATCAAATGAATGTATTATCTTTTATGACTCTAAATGCGTCTTATTTAAAATTCAGAATAATATTATTGAAAAATAAATGTTACATACTGAAATTTTAGAAATTATTCTGGGATTGTCTTGGTAGTTTAGTAAAAAGATTCATTAGTTTTTTTCACACCTATATTTATTATCATGCCAATCCAGCACACGATGTGACCAGTATGACTCAATGTGTGTGTTTTTAGTTTAAAATGATATTTTATTAGAAAATAAAAGTGCCACAGTCATAAAAATCAAACAAATTCATATTTTTTGACAATTTATTAAAATTATCCATATGTCATTTTGAATGTGTATAAATCATTTGAAACTTTATATAATGCAGGGGGTGACTGGTACAACTCAATGTGTGACATATTTTTTAAATTAACCCTAATTTTCAAAAAAACAACTAAACTACTCAAAATCATGAAGAGACATTCGTAATATTTTCATACATTATTAAAATAGTCTTTATGTAATTTTTGTTTTGTAGGAATTTTCCTCCACTTAATCTGATACCTAATGTACCCATTATGACTCAAAGTGACTATTATCAATTAAAAATGTTATTTTAGTTCAAAAGTGTTATTCAATGAAAACTAAGAAATAATTCCTAAATTGTGTTGATAATTTTGGATAACAATTAATAAGTCATTTTTGATGTGTTGGAATCAATCTCATGTCAAACTAACACATGATGTGATAGTTTTGAGTCAACGTGATTGTTTCTATTTTAAAATAACATTTCAGTAAAAAATGCAAGTGACGTACTCAAAATCAATAAAAAAACACTTTTATTATTTTTATAGATGATGTGAAAGACTCATTTTTCATTTCGGTCATGTATTAATTATCTAAACATTAATCTAATGCATGTTATGGTTGGTATGACTTCAAGTACATCTTTTTATTTAAAATTGAAATTAATTTTAGTAATAAAATATTCATCCTAAAAAATAAGAAAAAATAATCATATTGAATTAGTAATTTTTGAAAATGATCAACACATCATTTTTGAACTTTATGAATCCATTTAACATCAATTTTATACATGATGTGCTCGATATGACTCAAAGTGTCCTTCATCAATTTCAACCTAACATTTTATTTGAAAAAGTGTCACTCAACAAAAAAATTAGAAAACATTATCATATTTAGTTGATAATTAAGGAGTATTATTCATAGGTTATTTTATCATGTATGAATCAGTCTCATATCATACCGATATATAATTTGAGCGATATGACTTAATTTGTGTGTTTCCAATTTAAAATGATATTTTATTCAAAAAGAAATGTTACATACTCAAAACAAAGAAAATGCATTCCAATTATATTGATACATTAGTAAAATGATCCATAAGTAATTTGGGATGTTTAAGAATAAGTGGAACATCAATGTGATGTATGGTGTTCCCGGTAAGACTCCATGTACATCTTTTAATTAAAAATTGACATTAATATTATGAAAAAAACCAGCATACCCAAAACCAATCAAATGAATTTTTATTGTATTGAAACATTAATAAAACAATCCATAATTAATTTTTTCTGTTTTGGAATTTTCCTCACATAAATATCATAAACAAGGTGTCTTTTATGACATAATGTGTCCAATATAAATTTTAGATTGATATTTTGGTTCAAAAAGTGTCACTCACTAAAAACAAGAAAAATCAAACAAATTAACTTGATAATTTAGAAAAACAATTCTTAATTAATTTTTAATGTATAGGAATAAGTCTCACATTAATTCAGTAGATGATGTGATATGTATGAATCAATGTGCATGTTTGTAGTTTAAATTTGCATTTCAGGAAAAATGTAACGTGATATATACAAAACTATGATAATTCATTTGGATTATTTTGATACAATAGTAAATGATCTATATGCCTTTTGGGGAATATAGAAATCATACACACCACAATCCGATGCATGGTGCGATTATTATGAAACCAAGTGTATCTTTAATTTTATAATTAACATTAATTTTACTAAAAAAATATAGGCAACATACTCAAAACTAAGAAAAAGTGGTTAGATAGATTTTATAAATTTCAAAAATTATCCATAAGTCATTTTTTACATGTAATAATCAAACAATATTATATATTATACAAAATGTTTCTAGTTTTACTGAAGGTTCTCATCCTCAATTTCAAATTAATATTTCCATTCAACATGTGTCTCATACAAAAACAAATATAACATGCTTATATTGGCTTGATAACATTTAAAATTGATTTGTATGTCATATTAGACATGTAAACTTTGGTCTCGTGTAAATATGAGGCAAGATGTGACCATTATGACGTGTATGATTTTATTTTAAAAACATGTTTTATTAAAAATACATGTGATGTATTCAAATAAATGAAAATGAAAGTGTATTGATTAAATACATTTGAAAAATGATTCAAATGTCATTTCAGACGTATAAGAATTGGCCTCAAGTGAATATGATGTGTGGTGTTATTAGTATGACTCCAAATGCATCATTTTATTTAACATTAACATTAATTTTACAATAAATGAAAAAAATGACATACTCAAAACAAATAAATAACATTCGGATTGTTTTATGCATTGGGAAAATGATTCATAATTCATTTTTGATGTGTACAAATATTTTTCACCTTAATATGACACAAGATGTGACTAATATAAATCAATGTGTATGATATCAGTTTAAAATCGTAATTTTAGTTTAGAAATTTTCAATCACTACATATTGATAAAATGTGCTTAGATTAACTTCATAATTTTGGACAGTGATTCATAAGTCATTGTTAACATGTATGAATCTGTCACAAATAAAACATACACATTATGTGACTTGTGTGACTCAAATAACATTATTCCAATTTTAAATGATATTTTAGTAAAAAATAAATGTTACATACTAAAGCTGCTAAAATACAGTCATATTGTTTTGATACTTTCCGTAAATGATCCATAAGTAATTTTTGATTTGAAGGAATCATATTCACCTCTATATAATGCTTAGTTTGACTAGTTTAACTGAATTTTATTCTTTTCAAAATATAAGTTTCATTTTTGTTTAAAATATTAATTACATTTAAAAAAAGAAGAAAATGAGCCCAGGTTTTTTTCTCATCATTATATCTTCTATTATATAATTATTATCCATATATATTTTATCTTATACTAATTATGTTCATTTTCATATAAAAAGTACTCGAAAATGAAAAATAAATAGAGCGACGTGTAACAATTAACTACAACTCAGTCTAATACACAATGTTCCTAGAATTTATGACGTTTAGTTTAAATGTAACAAATTCTTTTTAGTTTACTTATTTATATTGTAATTAATAGAACAATTGTATTCTTATATAGGTGTGTTCATTTTCTCAATATTGGGTGGTCTTTTCATCAATTACATGACTTGGGTTTAGCGTAAAAAGAGAAATGAATATTTATGTTGTTAAATTTTTGTAATAATTTTTACATACTCATGTAAATTTTATAAACCAATGTTTGAAGTTTCTATAATTTATTATTATTTATTCTATTGGGGTCATCTTTTATATATAAATTAAAATAAGTTTTCTTACATTATTTTGTTTCTTTATGACTACTTTCTTAGTGTTTTAGTGAGATATTACATCACAGAACACTAGTGTTATAGTGTGGTGTTACACCACACAACAATATTCCACTTTATCAGCACTATTATATGTGATGATAGATGAATCATTGATCAGTACTTCTACAAGGGCTGATAAATAGTGTCCCTTATCATTCGTTTTCTAGAAATTATAAAACCTTAATGATTTTAATCATGTTTTGGTTGTCAGCGCTTCACATGGAACCATAGCTCTTGTTACTATTTAGGTTGACCTTGGCCCCGACGTTATAAAATGGTATGATGGCTTGTTCTTCTTTTGTTTTTCTATTTGGGGTATGGTATATATGCAATAATGGAAAGTGTCAGAGGCCATGCCCTATCTTGGGTTGGTGTACCATAAACACCAATACTGTTGGTATGTCATGGTTACTACGGTTGGGATTTAAATCATTGAATTTGGATGTCATAGTAACATGACTTTTAGCTTTTGTGACACACATGATTTTTGGTGTTATGATTTATTATGGATTTTTGGTTCTTGATTTTTGGAAAGAAGTCAGTTATTGTATTTTATCTCTTGACCCATAATGGTATGAGGTGTCTTTAAGAATAATTCATGGAGCATAGGTATTCAAAATAAATGTAGGAATTTTTGTGAGATTATTATCCCTCATAATCAAGGATTACCTATTTAAGACATCATCATTATCCCATACATAATTTTTATTATAAATGCTCTTGGAGGAATTTTACTCAGATGTACCACAATGTATTTGTATTTATTTTTTATACTCAGTCATGTGTACTTTATGGTGGATTAATTGATGAAGAAAATTATAATCCATTCCCATTTTCTCTAGTACCATGTGCATGGTGAGCCTTAGTGAGCAGAAGAGCTTGACATTTGTGTTAAAGACCCTTATGATAGACTCTATGTGGGTTTCTCTTCCATATATTCATCTAGATAAATTGAAATTAATAACACATAGGATGTTTTCCAATATATATTTGTATGGAATTATATTAATCAAAGCCTTCTTATTATGTCTCCATGACATAGATATTCTAAGGATATAACATTATATATGTGTATAAGATTATAAATGATTCTGATTCATGAGGTCTAGTACAATATATTGATGTTGATGGGGATCTGTTCCCTAGTAGTCTGATTACTAGGCATGATGTAACTCACCATTGTGTATTTGATACACTAGATTGGGTGTTTAGAATGGTGGATTCCCATGTATATACTTCTATGAGTTCTAAACCTATGTGGGGTTGCCTTATGTATTGGCCTTGTGAGATATTGATTATGGTGTTATGTGGTAGGACCTAGTGCCCATTATAAATGACATAGAATATAATAAAATGATTCCCAGTGATATGTGAGGGTACCCAATGAGAGGGGTCAACATGACCATATAACATCGCATAGATAGATGAATCATGTTAGATTGTTAGATTTTAGAATTGATTCATGGGGAGGTGTTGTCATGATTATGGGCTGACATGGTAATCCATTATCTTTTCATGTGTTCTGGAATAATGGGTGAAAGTTATTTTGGTATCAGGAGTAGTATCAAAGGGAAGAGGCTTTCATATGACTAACCCTAGAGTTTCTAGATGTGTTTCAGTTGGTGTGTAGAGCTCCAGGAGGTCCTCATATTTTTAGAACAAATCAGGATAAAAGATAAGTGTGTAATTAATCATGACATATTTTATGTTCTAGATATTGAAAAAGTAGTTCCAATGATGCTCAAGATAGTGAAAACGGGCATATCATTGAGCATAGATAGACTTTTTCAATTATGTTAGACTCATGGGGTCATGATATTGGATTTATAGATTCATGGATAGTGGTGTGTACTCCATTATTATTATATGGAATTTAGGTAGTGTGTTACCATTAATCATGGTGCACATTTAATTTCTAAATTCATGAATTCCATGAGAGGCCTGAGAGAAAACGGGGATAAGTATTTATCATATAAGACTAGCATCCCATGAATATAAAAATAATTTCTCATGATGAGTGGTACATGTTTAATTGTTATTAGAACTAATGATACAGAGACTTAGAGTACTCAATGGAAGTACCACACATTTTTATGGGGTTTTGGATTAGGCCGGATAATGGAATTTTGATAATCCAGGAATGGGTGGTATTTTAAAAATATTTTAATAACTAGGGGATTGATAGAGTTTATAAATATTCAATCATTGTGTTTTATGAAATATTGGATATAGTCCATGGAGATTCGGTGGTTTACAATGCCGAGTGAGAATGAGGACACACTTGTGGTAGAGCATCCTATTTTTCATCGGTGATATGATGATGTGTTGTTAGGGTTGTTTTTTTATGAAACAATCTTCTTGTTTATTGTTATTTAGTTTTGACATAGGTGAGTAAATGAATTTCGGTTCCTATGGATCCTTGGAGAATTTCGAATGTGGCATTGGACATAATACTATATGGTGGCAAAGTGTTGATATTATTCCTAAAATAAATTGAGTTAATTCATGTGTGGATAAGATATGTGACTCATCTAATATATTTTTCTAGTGTATCAATGGATTAGTGATGTTTGTATTTCATCCAAATAATTTCATAAGATTTGTGAATAGGCATCAGTGAGTGATTTCACATGATCAGAAGGATGCCTCAATGATTTAATAAAGAATGACTGAATGAACATGATGGTGCACCAATGGGTGGTTTCATAATTTCTTTTGATAGGTCAATCATAGGATTATAGACTTCATTTCTCATTTTTAAGTATTTACGGTGGAGTCAAAATTGATTTTGTTATGTTATTTATTACATGACTGGTATGTTTCAGGTGTTAGTTGGGGTTATTGGGGGAATTCCCTGAATTTGTGCTTGGTTTTTGGATGATGGTTGCACAACAATTAAGAATATAAACTGATAAATTATAATTGGTTCCACTATTTTAAAATATTTCTACATGCGTTATATCATAAACCTTATAGATCATGTATTCAATCCCAAAAAAATAGCATCAATATGAAATTCTTACATTGGAAGTTGCTGGGACTCAGAATTGGCCTTGTGATCTAGGATTTATAATGGGGGAACTATGAGCCATTGGATCAATTAGGTAGATACACCATTGGTTTTCTAGTATATACAGGTTAAATAAAGCACCATCAATGTGTTTTGGTGATGATGTAGAGTTTTGGATCATGTTTTCGTGGTTTTAGAGACTAATATCAAAATTGAGCTATGGAGGAATTTTTAGTGTTCAATAATATAATGTGCCCATTTTGATTTGAATTGATGGTTGTTGTTAGTTAGGCTATGTGGTCAGATTACCAATGAGACATTACTAGGATTATAAGTTCTATGGTGTGGAATATTTATTTCCTTTTACTGTGTAGTCTTAAATGTTTTATAAGAACTTGTGTTTTTGAATTGTTGTAGGTTCTTAATTTATAGTCGTGGTATGGAATAGACTTTTTAGATTTTGGGCACATAATTTTTTTTCATGTTATGGAAGATACAAGTTTCTTTGGAGTATCCTGAGAAATTTGAAGGTCTACCAGAGCAATATTGGTATCCATGAGAGTTCTGGTCGCATGACTGGTAGCAACATTCCACAAGCTATCCAGTGGAACAGTACTAGTTAAATAGTTGTTTTATAGTGGAATCATTATTAGATAAGTTACCACCATTTATATGAGATGTCATTTTTTATCATAAAAAATACCCCCACACGTCTCTTTTTTCATTTCACATACTGGAGTTTATCCCTCCAACTCTCTCATTATTCCCCCTTTCAATTTTGGGTGTGTTTAACATAGTTCTATAAATATTTCATTTAATTCCTTACGACCATCAATTCTTAATCATCATCTGTATCCCTATACAAAAATATTTAAATCCTTTGAAAAGTATTTGAGTGATTATTCCAATGGGGAATAATGAAACTACTATGATGCAATGGGGATTTTACTCTACCATAAAAGAGGGTTCCCTAATATGTTATATTCATGGCACCAATTTCTATTTCATTGAGTTATTTCACCATAGTCATTTTTATAATATTATTTTATTAAATAATATTCTCTTGAGGAATGCCCAGATGTTAATGGTTTGGTTTATTTCTTAGAATGGTGTAGAGAGTGTGATGTGGACCGTTTGGATGTAGTTTTTTTGTTTTTTAGAGAATCACTTGCTCAGAGTGAGCAGTTAAATTATTTTTCATCATTGGTCTAAATTTAATATTTAATTAACCAAGATTATAATAAAATATTTATTTGTTGTGATGTGATTAAAGATCTATGGGATTTGGGTTATCCTTGGATGAGGCTTGGAAATTATAGTTAATGTTTCTATCTTGGATAATTAAATAGAAAAGATTTGAAATAATTTTGGTGGTCCACATTACTATAACTATGAATTAATTCATGTTAATTATAAAAATGTGGATATCCATTCATTCCAATATGGGAGCTTAACCACAATGTAATAATTGAATTGATATTTTTAAATCAAATGGTTTAAATTCAATGTAAATTGGTAAACATACACAGTGTTTCCTGTATTGAGTGAGGTGATAATGGTAATAGAGAACCCTCAGGAACCATCTTACATTACATGGATGTAGATGATGGAAAATTTGGATATTTTTTTGTGAACCATGAATAATTCACTTGATGATGAGTGTAACCAGAGTGAGTGTGACAAATGGACGTTGTTTAGGATACCCTTGAGTTCTTTTGGCCAAGGTACTATGATATAAAGATAGATCTTGTCCTCATAGTCCCTACATGACCCTAATGATAACATTAAAACATAGGATCTATTATGTTAAAATTGGGATGGTATCTTGTTCTCTTGATATGTGACAACCTATGGTTAGGCTAGGGGTATATTATTGATAGGTTTCGTGTGTGGGACAAACAAGAACAACCATGTAATATAAGGTTGTCCATGATCTAATGTATTTAATCATTGTTGATGTGGTGTATCTGTGTGTATTTTGAGGCCATTATCTATTTATAACATGTTGAGGAAAATTATTTCCTCTTAGAGATGGGTGGTGACCTGAGACATAATAAAGGATAGAGACCATATATATGGTATATATACATATATTTTGATCTTGTGTACCCATTTTTATACCCCATGTTTTATTTAACCATTCGATGGTTTGTGAAACCAGGGTATATACAGTAACAGATGCCACTATAGAACATAATCCTTTCATGTAATCTAATGGAACATGGATTATGGGGATGGGGTATTGAGTTTATCCAACCCTCATTTATGTAAATTTTATAAGGGACTTGGAAAATGATAATTAGGTGTTCATGATAGTTTATCATATTTATTTGTGGTGGTTATGATGTGACTTCTCATATAGACTCTTGGAAGTAGTGATACATATTGAAAATATCATTGGGGGACGTTGATATTATTTATAATGGAAAAATAACTTGGGGAGGTGGTTCTCTCCTTGTACGGAGTGTTGTGATACTAATGAAAATATTCCTATAATGTTGATCTTTGATTCTTAATAAATATATTATTTTAGGGATGTATATGATACTAATGTAATCTCCTATTTTTTTGATTTTTGATATAGTAATGAAAAAACTCCAAGATTCTATGTTTGTGATACTAAAGAAAACTAAAAATTTATGGAGTTCTATTATTATTTTGAAGGTGCTATAATGGATTTATAATAAGTATTATATTGGTTTCTGGTGGATTAGAGGTCCTAAAAATACTGTATTTCTGGGGGTTGGGGGTATTAGGTGGGTGTGTTCGGGTCTCGCACACTAATGGGGATCAAATTCTAGGAACCATCCTATTATAGAATGAGTAATTCCCTAGATTTTGATATGAGAACTGGGTAATTCCTTTTGAATTTATTATTTATACTAGTTTTTTTATATCCCACAACTTTTTATTAATTTATACCTTGTTGAAGTATACCTAATTCATTATTTGGTCGGTATAATCATCACAATGTTCTTAGAGGCACTCTTGAACTAGTCGTAGCATGTATGGTTGATTGAGGTCACATACCTAAGGTTCTATGGTGGTTGTTTAATTATTATTTCTATTTTTTTAATTCATTATTAATAGAAATTCACATATACATATCATTCCACTATAATTTAGGGATATGACCACATTGGTGGTGATTTAATGTGTTTTTACTCAGACCCTTCTCATGTTTCCATTGCACTTGGGTGCCTATATAGACACAATCTTGGTTGTAGGTAGAGGATCATATGAGTCTTGGGAAATGATTATTACACATGGTATCTCATATTATAGATGATGAGAAGATATAAAACTTGGAATTTGGAGTATACTCTCATATATATTTATTTTGTATTATTTATTCCATATATATGATCAACCTAGTGGTAAATTGGTGATTTATATTTGTTTAAATTCCTTTTTTGTATGGAGTTTTTAGTTTCTTTACTACTTACATGTAATTTTATAGGAATTATTTGTCTTATATTTTCACTATTATTGATACTCTAATTGATGGTGTAGTTTCTCCCGATGGTATTCCCTTAGAACCATGGTATTATTCTTCTTCCTCTAGAGTACAGGTAGACATACATGAGGTCATGTGAAACCCATTGTCTAGTTGTTGTTTAGTGTGAGTCATACTAGGATTTCATTTATCATTGTAAAAGTAATCTACACAATTTTATTATGAAATATGAATAATCTGATTGGATTCATCGACTCCTAAAATAGGTGTCTCAAATGGATGAAAAATTGAACAGAATCAATCATTCATATTAAATACCTTGTATATAAATCTTTATTGAAGTTTATGATTCTTCTAAATTTTTAATAAAAGAATAAAAGGATAATTTTTTGCATATATCAACCTAAACCATTCACAAAATATCTTGTTTCAAAATTCAATTAATGGATTACTCACCATATAGTACAATTGTAGATTAATATGATGTCATTATATCTTATAATGGATTTTATTGCAACCCCTTGTATTACTAACATGTTTGGGAGGACTCTAATGAGGAGAAAAACCATAAAAAATTGACCATCCATATCTATTACATTCTATAAAATGTATATATTATTATCATCAATATCCCAAACAAATATTCTAATAAATATTTACAAGATGCAATAAAGAAACCATAAAATTTTTAAAAATAAGAATAAATTTCATCTGTTCTGAATCTCCCATAAATTAGAATTCATAATATTATTTAACAATATCATAAACATAAATATTTTATAGGAATAAGAAATAAACATTGTGTAATGAATTCATATTATCCATTAAATAAAAATATTTGATGACATGAATATAGGGACTTCCAAGGAAAAATTATTTCCAGAGATATTTATTCAAAAAAAATTACCTTTACCATGTTCCTATGACCAAAAAATATAAATAAATTATTCTTATAATAAAACTAAATTAAGTACATACTATTAAATTAATTCCTAAAAACATAATTGAATCACCTTTCTACTGGTATATATACACCTTCTCTTCGAAGCAGTTTAGCATCAATCACACCCAAAATCATGTTGTTGTTGAAACTATACTAATACCTATGGAACAAATACTTGATGATGTTATTCATATGGATAATAATATTGTAGTTTAAATTTCAAAATAGTAGATAGATTAGAATAAGCTCAGAATAATAACAGATCCATCGATAGAGTGATAGATACAATATTATGAAGGTTGTGTGGTAGAGGGAGAAAGAGAGATGTGGAGGAAAGATGAGGATTTATGTTGGAATGGATAAATTGATTTTAGATGGTTATAGGATAAATTTTTAGTCCTTGTGATAGGAATATATTTGGTGGTGTGGGGATGTGAGTACTTATGAAGATAAATTGTGGAGGATATGATTTTATAGGAAGAGGTAGAGAGTCCCAATGATAGTGGAATGGGATGGATAATCTATTGTTGTTATAATGTGGATGTTATTTGGGATACATAGATATAGAAATACATGTAGGGGATTAATGAGTGAGGAGAGGGTAACATGTTTCCTCCTTATAGATTGTTTCCCTATATTTGGAGTTTGTGGTGATTTCCCTCTGGTTAATGCATTGTGAATAGCATATTTAGATATAATTCCAAAAAAATAGTTTCATGAAATATTAATACAAATTTATTTTATAAATTATTTCCTGTTGATAATATTTATTTTATCACAAAATTTTTGTATTTAAATACCAATCATGGTAATCTTACAATTACACATAAAATAATAAGATATGTTCATTGATCCCCTAAATGGACTATGAAGTTAAATGGTTCA
Source organism: Viscum album (assembly GCA_963277665.1). Taxonomy (NCBI): domain Eukaryota; kingdom Viridiplantae; phylum Streptophyta; class Magnoliopsida; order Santalales; family Viscaceae; genus Viscum; species Viscum album. The sequence goes on along the minus strand of OY728161.1, from coordinate 570,225,670 downwards.
TTGTGATATGTATTCTATGAAATTATTATTTCATTATGTTTTATATATTATTTTGAGTGAGAGAATTTTTTTCAATCTACTTTTCATGATTTGTACGGAAGGAATAAGGTCCACAAGTTCTGGGTTTTGAAATTCTACATTGTTCGCATGGGACTCTAAACACTACCAATGATTGTTGGTCATCCATGATTAGAGGGAATGTAAATATGATTTAGAGTGGAAGAGGGTTTTAAAATTTATTATTAACATTACACTATCTTCATTATAGTTTTCAAATGGGCATGGTGAATGAATACAATACCTCACCAGGACATAAATCTCACGAAGACTAATGTGGAGAGTAGACACAGAACAATATAATCTATGCATGATTATTAATTAATATAAATTTATTTCTATAAAATGATATATGAAAATCATATACCATAATAATACCTATAATTAATTATATTTTTAGTAATTTTTATAATAATATTCACTTTAAAATTTTAAAAATGTGTTTAATGCAAGGTGTATATGATATAGCATAGCCCATAAATTTATAAAAAAAATATTTCAAACCATTATGTGAATGTGACTCATTCTCGTATTGACTATTTGATTCTGAAAAAATTTATTTTTTAAACTACTTATGAAGTATTTTTTAAACCATGTCTTAACAATGATAATAACAATAATAACTCCTTATTCCAAAATAATGTCTCTTTATAGATAAAACAATTTGTATCCCCAACCATTGGTATTAAAATAGTTTTATTAGATATTTTAGGTCTTATTATCTTACATTTATGGATATATATATATTTATTTATTTATTTATTTATTTTTGTGTGTGTATAACTACGTGAAAGGAATAAGGACTTTTGACCCTCTATAAACTGCCTCAACTTCTCTTGAATACTTCTATACATAACTATCATTTTAAATAAAATATATATAAATTTTTGACAATTCATTTAATCATACAAATATATTACATATGATAGATATTTTTTTCAAATTATGAAATTCACCATGGATTGAATCGGTTTTCGATATGATTTGTAGTATTTATAATAATATATTTCATCACTACAATGATAATCATGGTGATTCTAACTCTGCTATCATTGATAGATGATTATTTTTATATGAAAAATGGAGGATCCAATTTATAATTTAATATTATATTTAATACCCCCAAATCATTATAACATTGAAAAATATGAATTATTTTTTAAATAATTTATTGTAGGAAAAATATTAAGCTTAAGAGGAATGGGAATGGATAATGTCATCCAAATTTTACAACTTTACCAAATGTGAAAGTGATTAGATATTATAAATATAATTTTTATAGTTTATGTGTTTGATGATATATAAAATCACAATATTTTAAAAAACGTATAATATTATACCAGCAAAAGTGATCGAATTATGGACACTATGTAACTTTTGTGTACAGATGTATACTTCTCAAATTATATCATGGAAAATGAAATTCTTCATGTCCTATTTCATTTTACACCAGGAATGAGTCAAATATTAATATAATTTATAAATTTTCATTATGGATATAATACTTATTATTTCTATTTTTATATAAATATTGTATTTTATTTATTTCATTTCACTTGAATTTCATTTCACATTAAATATATGAAGGGAATTTAAAAATATTTAATAATAACTAAAATATATTTTCTTGATACTCATTCATTAATGTTTATGAAAATATTGAAAAGAATATTCATGTTATTTCCATGGAGACATCATAGAACCTGATAGAATTTATTCTACTCCATTGCGTGAATGAGAATTTTTATTAAGATAATTTTACTCAATTCCCAAAAGTGATTCCAAATATATATAATTTTAATTTAAAATATGTTATCATGAATATTATATTTTTTAATTATATTTGAATCATATTTTTAATAATAAAAATAGAAAAAACAAATAATATAACGACCAGAAGTGGATTGATAATAGTAAATATTTAAATATAATAATAAATTTTATTAATATTTAAAAAATGTTTCACCCCTGAAAGATGATATTAAAATTGTATCCTTTGAAATTATTTTGAAATTTATTTTTATTTATGAATTATTTATCCCTTAATTAAAATATCAAAGTAATAGTTATTATTTAAAAGTTTTTATTGATTATCAATATCATCTCATGTAACTCCAATTATTTTATCCATTATAGTTCATGTTATTATTATAATAGTTTATAAATTATATAAAGAAGTTATAAGACATTCATAAATAAGATATCATTGAAAAATAATTTTCCCACTAGAAGTGATTAAACAATGAGTGTCATTGTAAATAAAGTTATTATATTTATAGAATATTATTATTTTTGAATAATAAGTAATTGTTTTCATGGATAAGGAAATTTAAATAATGATTTATTTCCTTATTTTTTAATGTAATTTTAATTATTTTATTTCATTCCTTGATAAGAATAAATATTTTCTTGTAACTTTTTGATATAATTTTTTCTACTCAAATTTTTATCATGAATACTTATGAAGACTAAAAAATTTATCAAGTTATTTCTCCGTCATTTTATTAAGTGAATACTGTTATAAGAATTATTCATTGAATTATAATGTTTGAAACTGATGAGGTGTTTTTTAATCTAGAACATGCTTACATATTTCTCATTGTAATATAATTATCTACCATAATGAACAAGGGGGCTCCTATCCCTTGTTAATTTATTTTGAAGAAATTTAGCATAAATGTTTCAAATCATACAATCTCATCTAGTTTATGAGCCTACTCATTATTATTATATTATAATATCTTTAATTTATAATCAACCTCTCGTACTAGAAATTATAATTATAATGAAAAAACATGAGTAATTTTGTTTTCTTCAAATAATCCATCCAACGGCCCAAAGCCCTTCGTATTTTTTATTGAAATAAAACCCCCCTTTTAAGGAAAGAAGGGGGGAAACCCCTAAAGACATCATCGACTTAAAAACAAACACAATTTGAAGGTCAGTGAAACATACCAAACTTGCAACATGGAACAACCACTCCCCAGTAATTAAAAGTGAAAACCTATCCACCGGTGCGAGGCTAAATGGCGAGCAATTGTCCTGTGTCAAAGCACAGGCCCGATCTGAGGGCAAACGCCACACCCTCTCAAACAACCAAATCCTTAAAACTCTGAAATGATAAAATGATTCCAAATAACTCATATAGGTTCACTATTAATAACAAATCTTTTAATGTTAGCATATTCTTATGTAAGTAATTTTTTAAGTAGTGAAAATTTATCAAAGGATAAAAAATAGTGTATATAATATTAACTCGTGGGACATAATTTTTAAATGTTTAATTTTTATATATAAATTCACTTTTAAATATGATTAAATTTGTTGATGTCATTGATAATGGATATCATATAGAGACATGGGATAAATAAGGTGTAAAACACATATATATTACATTCATTCTTAGTTTATGAAAACTAATTCAAACTAATTTTTTGTATATAATTTAAAAAATTATGGTAAACCATAACATTAAAAATCATGACTCATTAAATACATGACTTGATTATAGAGGTTATGTATAATAACGTATACTGAAAAATATTGATATAAAAATTCATGATCATCAATATGATGATAAATTGGCATCCATTAATGAGGGGAAGAATAATGGTTTTATTTAGATCATATTTATTTACCAAATTACCAGTTTTGAGGAAATTATTCATTCTCATTATGTTATTATGAATACCCCTTACATGATGATTTAACATGGGTTACTAATTATTAAGGTAAGTTATTTTTTATCATCACTAGATATATTGGTATTGAATTTCAAATATTTACATGAAGTAGAAATTTTGAAATATATTGGGGCATGACCACCTACCATTTTATAAATTTTAATGTTATATGAAATTTATATCTATTAAAGTGTGAAATGGGTAATTATTTATAGATGAGTATACATCACATTTTATACATGATAATTAAAATAAATATTTATCATAACATATAATATATAAAATGTTCTCGAAAAACCACTGATCAGTTGGTCACAACACATATATTAATAATTCAGTTTTAAAGTGCTGAAAATCCATTGTCTAATTTCACAAAATATGTGTTGTAAAACTGATTATATAAAAACACTATTCATCTAGAGTAAAAAGAAATAAATATATTTTCCATTGATTTATATAATGAATATATTAATAGAAAATTATTTTATAGATATTTTCTTAAAAGTGACAATGGTGTGCTTGATATATTAGGGTATCTCATTAAATTTTTGTAATGAGATATTTTAACTTTTAGATGTATTCATAACTCATCAATGAATGATAATTTTTATAGATGTTGATATAAAAATAACTATGAAAATATATTTTTGATGTAATATATTATATTTTAAATTTATAAAATTTTGGTTTGGTTATCCAAAATTTTTTGAATATTGATTAAATAAGATACCTTTATAATAAATGTTCTCCTATATGAGTTTATTTTTTTATTGATGTTATCATCCATTATTTATATTATAATATGTATTACAACATCTATGAATCAATAAAGGGTAAAAAAAATGTGAATCATTTTTGAAATTAAAAATGATTCCCCAAATCTGAAAATTTTCATTATGTGTTGAACTGAATAAGACCAATATGATTTAAACATTTTCATAATAAATAATATAAAATTTATGTTATCATCACATGGATTATATAAATTCATTATTTTTGTTTTTCCATTTTTCTTGGAAGCATAACAAATACTAATTGGTTTGAAAAATCATTGGAATGTTTGATTATATATTTATAAGGAAAATATTAGTATTTTTATTCATTCACCCAAAAGGTGAAATATTGAATTTTTCATTAAATTGACATATTTAATATAATACCCTTAATAATTTAATATCTTGATTCCATGAGAATTTTATATCATACATTAGAGGATAATTAATAATTTTTTCACAAAAGGATTAAACATTAATGAGAATTTTTTAATTCCAAATGGAAATGTACAAAAATATTTATATATACATTGCCAAAAAAATTAGGTCTTATTATAATTAATTTGATTCAATTTAAATTTCTTCTCCAACTCATTGAGATTTATATATTATAAATGATTAATAACTATTATGTTTATAAAAAATTCTAGTTATACTAATGATAAATATTTATATATTCCATATATATATATATATATATATCTCAAACAAGGTATTAATTCACATATTATGGATAATCCATTTTAGTGTGTTCTACGAAAATGATTCTTTTATAGTACCTATTCAAATAATGCTAATTTGACTACAATTCCTAAACCAATATGACAATTGTTTTATTTTACATTGGTTATTAAATATGTATGAAATAATTATTTATTAGTTATAAGTTATAATTTTCAATCCATATTATATGAGAATAATTTTTCTTGTATAGTCCAATTAAATGGTGGGAACATTAATGGATATATAAAAAATCATATCTGAGAAAAATTATTTTTCACTTATGAACATCAAAATAATTGTGAGATTGATTTTAAATAAGGTCACAGGGGCAGTCATACTTAATTTTCAAAAAACCATTACAAACTGAAATTTTTATTTATAAAATATGGATTTGAAAACTAAAAACTATATCTAAAATTTATAAGGGTGTTTAAAAAATTTTCATTATTAGTCCCTTCATCGGGTTTTTTACACTAGGATTTCCACAGAATTTTTTAATGAGGTGTTTGAATGGAATTTAATTACATTAGAATCACTTGATTTCCCCCATTATAGTTTCAATAGAAGATTATTTTTTATTTTATCTGATTAAGACATATAAGGGTGATTTTAATGAAAAAATATTAAATTTATTCTATAATAATGATATTAATAATAACTCTTACATTTCTAAAAAAATTAATAAAAATGGCCAAACATTGTGTTTCCATAAATATTAGTAACATCATGACCCAGGATCACTAAAAAGGTGGCTAGATCTGATTGGTGACAAGGCCTTAGATTTTCCCCCTCATATACTAGAGGTTTCTGACTAGTTGCCCGAGTCTATGGCAGTATAGTTGGAAGACTATACATTATGTCAGAGTTTTACATGTGTAATGTTATATAAATAGAAATAGAAATTGGATAATATAACATATATGACTACATAAATATATTCCTTAAATATGTACAGTAGAAAATGGAACATCCAAGATGTAATAATAATTACTATCCATAGGATGACTCATAATCAAAATGATGTCATGGAAATTTTATATACAAAAAATATGGAAATATCAGTTACATGGGACAATAATATAAATCATTCTAATAAAAATGTATATAATACTGTATAATGAATAAACTATAATTACATTCATATTCTCTTCCTTCTACTCCCATTCCTCATGTAATACAAGTCTAGCACCAATAGAAGGGTTATTTCCCTTATCCACACATGTAGTAATAGTGACCACTCATGTAATTAAGGTAGCCTAAGTAGGGTGTCAGATAAAATACATACCCCCCCCCCCCCCCGCAATAGTGTATGGAATAATCCAACTAGTGTATATAAAATAAAATTGTTCATTAATAATAATAAATAACCACACTTAAAGATAAATACCAATTCATGTGGATTTAGAGAGGACCATGGACGACTCTACCTGCTTCAGCTTAGGTTGTAAGGATACTTTTCAGATCACCATAAATATAATAAGAATATATATATAAATATAATTTGTATATATGTATATACATAATATATGTATGACCATCAAGAATAATATTCATGGATAATGGGTCTAGTTGGACCCATGACATATGTGAAGAATTCATAACTAGTCTAACAATCAAATTTCTCTACAAAGGGTACAATCCTCAAATCACAGATAAATGTGATACATCGTCCTAATCACTTGAGATGGTGGGGTGAGTTGTCCTACACAACACCAAATATAGATGAATGTGGAACATCACACCCATTTCACAAATAAATAAACTATTTTTGGCATGATTCCAAACACCAAGCATAAGGGTTAATAAAATTCCATTCTCAATTGAACCCCTAAATGTTGTTCACAAACCATTATCCATGGTCTAATAATATTCATCATGATGGGTTTCCTATTAAATATTCCTAACCATTTTAACACAATTTGACCATGGATGTCCCAATTAATCTAATTCATGTTTATAAATTTATAACACATGTAGTGGGACTTCCACATAATCTAATTCATTTAAGTTAATCCATTATATTTATAATGAAAGGATAAACTTGTTATAGATACAATGAAAACACATAAAAAATATTTTTTCATTTAAAAAACTACCTAAAACAGGAAAATACCATTTTTCACACCAAAGGGGGTGGAAATAAACATTGTCAGCATTCTCTAATAATTCAATTTGGATATATGGATGTAATTAAACAAAGTAAAATTAATTGAAGAGTTTAAAAAATAATTAATTATGATAAATTGTTCGGCATATAACACGTCATAAAATGCCATTAGAAAACATAATATTTTATATGAATTTGATATACTTCCTACCTTATCGTCCTAGAGATTTCCTTTTCCAGTATTAGCCTTTTAAGTGAACTAGAATGGAATAATTTATAAGAAAAGAGAAATTCCCTGAAAATAGGGCATATAGGATGACTAAAAAATTATATAGGATATGAAATGAAAAAATAATATATAAAGAATGTGGATTATGGATATTACCATTAGGGATTCATCACTACCTGTAGTGAAGAAAACCAGTATCAGACACACTAGTTATCAAAATATCTAGCCTAGGCCTTAGAGGGATCCATGTGAGAAGAAATGTTGTGCACTTGTCCACTAAAGGTGGAGAAAGTATGGAGGGAGATTATAATATTTTAGGGGTAAAATTATAAAATCCCCTATCAAATTTGGGGTGGCATGGTTTGGCCACATAGTTGTCCAAACTGGGCGCCAATCATGTGGCAGATACTACCCATGAACCCCCTCACACAAGAAAGGCACACATTTTTTCAAACCATGTGTAGAACATGACCAAAGTCATTATCAAGATATCTACAATACCAACATAGGCATGATACCTGGTTCATATCTTTATTTAAAAACCATGTAGCCTCTTGTTACAAACTCAATTCTTTCCATGTTTGAATTTCACATTTAGAACTAATTGTTCCCTAACCACGTGACTTGGTATGTTTTTCCATTTTCAAGAACATCTTACTCTAAATAAGCTCGATATGGTCTCGAGTCATTCCATAATTTGTAGGGAATGTTTATAAATAGAAAAAAAAATTATAAAATAATAATTAGTCATAACTTTAAGACTATCATGGATGTTACAACCTAACTTCATTAAATAAATGCATACTCAAGTAGTGATTATGAGTGTAAAAAGGCATCATCTATTAATATATTTAGTCATCGGGCTCATATATTGTCTTCCCAATCATAGGTATCATGTTATACTCGACTGTAATTCCATATAACTCATATTAAATTGACTGACCAACCTCAAAGTGTCTCCATGATCTTATCCAAAAAATGAATTGGGTACCTCTCGATAGAGGCATCCACATCTAACTAAACATTATAAGAATGTAAAAAATTCAATGCGTATAGATTATATAAGTTGGGATAAGATATGTGAATGACATCATGCATAGAATGGTAACACTGAAGAAGTTCTATACGATGTTCTATAAGAAAAATTTCTCAAAAACCTCAAAAGGTCCCATGAACGTTGAATATCTCTTAACATTATTCCAAATTACTCTAAAGAAAAAACATGATAATGCAAAGAATAAAGCATGATCCCAAAACTCTATCTAAAGAGGTTTTCAACAGTGGTTGTAATATTAAAAATTCCAATATTTGGGCTATCAACATGATCTCCCTTATCAAATGGGACTTCTAAAAATTCTCCTGAACAATATGGGGTCAAATAAAATATTCATCCCCAACTTATATATAGTAATGTGTTGATTGGAATTTCCTGCAATATATGGAATTGAAAATATCCATCTATATGTTATCTTGAAATAGGTTTTCTTAAGTGAACTCATCTAGAGGGATTTGTTTCCTCTATGAACCCCCAATGTCAAGGATACATTAATGGAGAATTTATTCTTACAATTGAATCATGAACTCTCTATGTCCATCAGTCTAAGTGTGATAGACCAAAATCATATGGACATGTTTAACTAGGGACTTCTAAAAATAATTCCATAACAAATATGTGAATTAATAATCCGATTAAAATAATAATGAATAAGGATCCCCATTAATACATTCGATCTCCCTCACATATACATCCCTTCCTCATTGACTAAAAGGGAATCTCTAATAGTTATGATGTGTGAGACCTTCATAATATGAAAAATGACTACACAAACTATGTTTTTTCTTCAAGGAGATATAGGAAAACCTATCATGAAATCTATAGAGACATCATCTAATTTCCAGTAAGGAATGGGAAACAACATTAGAAGTCTTATCAGTCAAAGATGTACCCCCTTCACCTAATGATAGGTGTAACATATATTTATAATATTTACTATCACCCATTTCTCACCTCGCCAAAATATCAGTGATGTAAGTCTTTATACATCTTGGTTACCCTGATATTTACCACTTACACTAAGGAATTAGAATATAGCATCAATTCCTCTCAAGTTTCTGATGGGACCTACATATTCCCACGTATGAGTAATATCTCATCTACATCCACGTTCAACCTTAGGGATATATCCTTATCTGAGATTCTATTATCTAGGATTGGGCTAGTGGGATCAAAAAGTTGTATCATCTTTACCAGTTCTAGAAGGTTATATTTCACTACTAAATCTATGAGGATTGTTTGATCGTGATTCTAATAAACCTCAACATGCATCTCTGAAAACATTTTTATGTGCTACCACATGAAACGTGCATCCTTAAATACTTATTTCGGTGTCTTCTAACTCATAGAATGAACTACTACATTTCCTTTTCAACAATATAGGCAATTTCAAAATTAATGTATTATAAGTATTCAACCCATATGTGATAACTATGATTTTTATTATGTTTTTTAAAGTTATAAGTGAGGAATTTTGTATCATTAAATACAACAAAATTTTAATTAAAAAGATAATTCCACCAACAAAATTAATCATACACATTAGATGCAAGATTGAGGCCTTTTGTTTGATCATTCCACTCATGATGCCTTAATTGATAAGACCCATAAACTATGACTCACTCATACTACATCAAAACACTCCCTTCTCGATTCCAAACCTTTCTAGTCATGCCCATAATAGGTACTAATTAGTGCCAGAAATCCCAGATGAATCATCTATAATACATGGATAACCCCAAAAGACTCTAAATATCATAGATGTTATTTGGATACTATGAGGAAACTATATATCCCACCTTCTTTGGGATTAATGATACTCATGCCTCTTAGATGATATAGCCCAGGAAGTGGACTCTTTTGATTCATAAGTTGAATTTGGTGATCTTTTCATAAATGTATTCCTCCCATTATGTATTAAAAATGATAAAAATATGTTTGGAATGGTCATGTTGAGTCAAGAATACACTAATAATTCATCCAAGTAATATACCATGAATGAATCTAGATATAGGGGGAAACCCAAATTCATCAAATCCATAATGAAATTTGGAACATTCATGAGTCTGAACAGAATTTATAGTTACTCATAAAGTTTTTACCTAATCTAGAATGTTTTACAAGGTGTGTATGATGATAACACACATACATAAGTTTTATAATTACCACAAATCAATGTTTAAAAACTCCATAGATTGTTAGAACTAATCAAATTTATAACTTATTCTAGGTAGTTCATACCTATTGTTAACTATGTGTTGGTATAGTCATTTCTAAACCACACAATATTAGAGGGTATTATATTACTTCTTGTAAAAAATGATAGGACACACCTCCTCCAATGGCCCGAAGGATATCATTAATTATTTATTTTTGATAATCCACCTTTCATGGGGTGAGGTGGAACCCTTACAAGTCTCGTAAGAGTAAGCATTAAATGGCCCATAGGCCTTAGAGGAATTCATTACCCGTAGGCCTAAAACATTACATACAGCCGAGACTAACTACTTGTAACCGCTCCTCCCCAGCATCTTCATCGTGAAATCAGCTCTCCACTTTCGTATGGTTGTTCGGCTAGGATTTCTTGTGCATGCACAGGCTTGTCCCGATGGCAGGTGACATACCCTCTCATTCTTGCAATCTGTTCATACATATTGTTAACTGTGTGTTGGTACAATAATTTCTAAACCACACAATATTTGAAGGTATTATATTCCTTCTTGTAAAAAATGATAGGACACACCTCCTCCAATGGCCCGAAGGCCATTATTTTTTATTTATTTTTGATAATCCACCTTTCAAGGGGTGAGGTGGAACCCTTACAAGGCCCTTAGGCATAAGCATTACATGGACCATGGGTCTTAGAGGAATTAAATGCCCATAGGCTTCAAACATTACATACAACCCAGACAAACTACTAAGAACTGCTCCTCCCCAGCATCTTCATCATGAAATCAGCTCTCCACCTTCGCATGGCTGTTTGGAAAGGCTTTCCTGTGCATGCACAGGCTTTTCCCGATGGCAGGTTCCATACCATCTCATTCTTGCAATCCATTTAGCAACTAATATGGTGAAAAATCCTTGCTCCTCCTCCTTATAATGCTTGTTCCTTGTAGGTTGTCTGGTTTGCATCTGCACATTAAGGTGGCCCGAAGGCCTTGAGGTGGCCCGAAGGCCTTACTGACCCCAAGGCCTAGGTGGCCCGAAGGCCTTAAAGGACTCGGGGACCAAATCGGTGGCCCGATGGCCCAAATGGAGGCATATTCCTAGTTTCTAATGTTCCAAACAGTGCCTGCTATAGTTCACGCTATAGTACCTTCTACAGTACCTACTATAGTACCCCGGAAATTATCCCCCACCTGGATTTGATCCCGGGTCTCTTGGATGCACTTAAGGAGTCCTCACCAACTGCGCTGAGGCTCATGTGCAGATAGGACACACCCATTTTGAAATATTAGGGCATATAAAACTCATGGCCTCTATATCTTCCAATCATTTCATGATATCCAATGCTCTGTAGGTGTAGTCATATTAGGAAGAAAGGACATTGGTGCCACACCTGGAAAAAGTTCACAGTTTAATTCAACCTCAATCACCAGAGGTGGGATAGAAAATTCCTGAATGGATATTTTTTGAAAACAATACACCAGAGTTAAAACAACATATGTAATCCCCTGATAATCCATGAAATGACTAGAAGTATAGGATTTCACCTTACGGATTCCCAATTTCTCAACTCTAGCTAGAGATGAATAAACATCACATTGTCCATTATGAATATTTAATCCACCCAATGGTGATGTAAACATAACCTTCTAGTTATAGAAATCCAAATGGTCTCGATTGAGAACTAACGAGTCTATCACCATTATTACATAAATACATGTCAGGTTGAGAATGAAAAGGCTCTAACCAAATAGTTAGCCACCTATCTCAAGTGAAGAATAATTACATCAGTGTGAACTCTCTGAACGGATATCCAAAATGGTATTGAGTTCCATTATGCCCTATATTGGATCTATTTAAATGCCCAAACTCTCAAGAATTACTACTGATATAAAAGAGTGTGATTAACTTGTGTAAAATAAAGCAGACAATAGATTGGAGGCTACTATAGTGGTACCTCAAATAGTATAATATATGATTCTCTACACTTCTAGAATAAGTTTCACTATATGTAACAACCTCGTACCATGGCCCTGAGTCACAACCTTATATCCCAAATAAGTATTCTTTAATTATCACTAAATCTCCTTAGTTGGATTCCCACTACCTTGAAAACCACCTTGGCCTTGGCGGTCAGTGGTATTCCATCTGCATTCCTAGTGTGACAGTAGTGTCCCTACTCTATAATGTAGTGTATATATAGATCCCCTCTCATTTATAACTAGTTTAAAATACCTATAGAGGTTAAAGACATGTCCAATCATGTTTCATCCTCTACACTCCACACGATCTCAAATACAATATGGTTTTGTGGGTCCTCACATCATGGAATGGTGACATATAACGATGTTCCTTGTACAATGTGGCTAAATAATTCTCCCCCAATGAAAAACCTTATTGAGATTCTTCTTTAAAATAGAAGAACCACTCCTAGGTATGGGTGTTAAACCACCTTGCTTCTCTCTAACATTTTTCTTCAAAATTATGCTATGTGATGTTGTCCTATTTGATGATATATGAAACTGTTTTCAACCAAAAAACATTTACATGTGATCAGAAGGCATTGGTGTGCCCATCAGTGAATTACCTCCAATCATAATCTCGTCTTCTTATAAATTCATTGTGAATAGATATATCTCAGTAAAACTGGAAGCCTACTCAATTATAGACATGGATCTCTACTACAGGTTCATGAACTCTATAGCATGATTAAACCTTGGTGTCTATGGAAATAAGTAATCACAGTAGACCATTAGTAAGGTCTTAAGATCATACATCGATGTCAACATACAAACATAATGAAATCCGACTGTCTATGGGAATAACAACGTAACATATAGGAAATGATCTTGAACCACCATTTCAAAGGAATCTATGATTCTTGAATATATAAAGCATATCCTCTCTCCAAGGCTTAGCAGAAAGTGTCCCTCCATTTCCCAAAGAGGTGGGAGGATAGATTTACTAAAATTACTGATTCATATTTTTGATAGTCATGGTTGTTCAGGAAACTCCTCTCATATACTACATCATACAAATAAATCCCTCTCTAAATTGGGTGTCAGTGCCCAGGAATAGTAGTCCCTCCCTCTAATGGAACTACTAACGGTTATACTAGAGTCTCAATTCCCACCTCCTCTATTTCATGGTCATCACCACCATTTTGGTGTATAACTCTATATCCTAATTTTTCCATGATTATAAAATTCTAAACACATGCTTCATAAGATAAATCAAATGTTAAAATTATTATGGATAGACAATTGGATAGGTACACATCCTCCATATGAAATTGATCACACATCTCTACCTTCAACAAAATCATATTCTAGGTGATAAGGAAACACCCTAATAATCAATGAGAATTTATGAGACACTCCCAACTACCCACTACTAAGGTCAGGTTCAGAAATAGTTCATGTATAATATAAAAATGTTTTTGATATATGTAGTGTCGATTGAAAGGTATAAAGGAAAACTTCTATTAAATTATAAATAGAATACCTTTTAGGGTAATAATTTCATTTAAATTTTATAAAACCAATTAATTTCATACTCGTTTATATATATACACATATATCGCGGTCTAGACCCAGTGGATCGAAAACCCATAATTTAATATATTTTTCCAATTAAAAAGTCATCGTAAATCTATATAAGAAAAAACATTTATATGGATTCATGGACATTAATTACTCCAAATATTTCATACTTCAAGAAGAGTCTGTACATTATCAAATATAATAATCAAGGAACTTACTATATGCAGTAGGAAATGCAAGTAGAATGTAGCTGTGGGATGGAAAAATTCATGGCATATAAGTCCTAAGGTGCCTATGATGATGCATGAGGTGATAATTCCATTACATACTAAGACAGTGACAAATGAAATCCATATGGGTAGTATTACCAATATTAATAACATTAAAAAAATTTCTCGTCAAATAATGAAATCATATCAACTATAACATGCATAATATAATAACCACAATTACCTACCATTGGTTGAATTTTTCCATTCAAAATTCAAGTATCACTAAAAGGGGGAGGCATGAATCTTGGATACCTTTCCCTTTTCTTAGTCGAATCCACTTTCACCTTTTTTTTAAATAATTCCTTTCCTGCTGATCAAAATTCAAACACACATACACATGAACATAAGAATTTATAGGGTACACTACTCAACAAGAGTTCCTACATCCTTGTATGGTTTTGAAAAAATCCAATACCACACAATCCACAAGAAACCTATTATTTTATTTTCCATACATGGAGTATGATATACCTTTAATATCATTTGTAACTATGCAAAAATTCCAATAGTGCGAGGAATATCTCTTAGAAAAAATAGGATAAAACAATTTTTCAGTGTCTCTTGATGAATATTCACAAATTTTATCTCTCAAATTAATTCTTCAATTTCCTAACTAGAATCTCATAGGAATATCCTTGTGCACAAATCAATAATTTCAAAGAACTCCCTTATCACATGAAACTAACATATTCTGTTCTAATAACTAGTTTCACTTCACTCCATACATTCATGCCACTCCCTTATTGGGCTCCCTTCTTGTGTGCTAGTATCTTCTTGTGTGAAACTCACAAACATACATGAAAATACTTTCTAGCATGCAACTTTCTCACAAATATCCAGTTCCTAGAACCCACCACTAGCATGAATAGAGATCTAATTTTATCTAAGAGATGATCTTATAATGAATTAGGGGGCAGCGGCCTATTTATATACATTCTAATGACCATGCATGCAAGGAGAGAAACTTCTCCCCAAAGCATGCAACTCTCACATATGGGTAACCCTACGATTATTGTAGCTCTAGAACATGTGTTCCCTTATTTAATTTTTCATATTTTGATGATCTTATCTTGGAACATTCCTAGAAAACATCTTTTCAATTCTCTTTAACACTGGTGCACATCTCCCTTTTCCAAAAACTCTTCTTCCCATTCACGAAATTTGGACCCAAATTTTTTTCAAACACTAGAAAATGGATCCACCATAAAAAAATTGGAAAAGAAAACCATAATAATTCATATCCATCTTCTTTAATCATTAACTCATTCTATCTGGATGTATTACCTTCTGATTAATCACCTTTACCATCATTAGTTTTTTCATGGAAAGTATTTTATTTATCCTGTCTTCCAGCACCACTCATCTTTTCAATCAAAACTGATAATGATTTTTATCACCCTTTTCCCCTTTCTATCATAAGGATTTCATCATATGTTCTCAAATAACATATGATATTTTTTAAATTAAAATCCTCATAGAATCATTATATTCTATAATTAATTTTCAAAGAGGATCGATTTATACTCTTTGACAACAAAAGAGATTACTTTTCAAAACCAAACTCTTCTTAATTCCATCCCCATAAATCGTGGTCCCAACAACCCCCTTGGATTTAGTTCTCAAACATGATTTATAAATTAGTTAACATTGTCACATCAAGCTATGGATTACTTATCAAAAATTCTAATGATACATGTGAAATCTCATTGATGGAAGCAGAATTATTTAAAGAAAAACATTTGTGATTAGTGGGATTGACTATGAAATATCCTCACCTATCATTCTCATACTATACAAATACATCAACATTTTATCCAAGCCTTTTTCCTAATAATTATTCCTTATCTTCAAAATTTCTCGAAAACAAAAAATTTGTTTCCAACAACCAATCCAACAAAATTTTAGTATAGTTTACATACATATATGATAGATAAACTACTTACCCAAAACTCCCCCTTTATGCATACTTCCTTAAGTATAGATTGATGAAATAATTGTACTCATGAAAATAGTATTCAAAGGTAAAATTATTGAGGGTATAAAAACACATTACTTTATTTGACTAGAATGTAGTTAAATTCCCATGTTCAATCTCAAAATATAAAATGGTTCCTTTGGTAATGGTTTTATGAAAATTTCAGCAACATGTTTTAATGTAGGAACTTACTCTATCATAAATTCATTCTTCTCAACATTATATTTTATAAATTTTTACTTTATGTCAATATTTTTTTATTGGGAATGCTATACCAGATTCATTGTACATTTTATCTCACTTTGATTATCTCATCCTTAGAGAAAGGGTAAAATTAATTCGACAAGTAATTATTCCATATTTGTTTTCATCAACATATTTTTAGAATGAGCATTAGTGTCAGAACAATACTCAACATTATTTGTGCTAAGAGTAATTGAATTATGTATCTTTCTATGCCATCTGACTCAAATATTGCTAAAAAAGAATACACTAACAGATTTGGATCATCTATCATTAACATTTCCTATCCAATCAGTATTTGAATACCCAAACAAATCAATATTTCTTGAGCCATCATACCTGATTCCAAAAAAAAGTTAATTTGTTGATATATCTGATAACCCTTTTCCAGCAATGAAATGTTATTAATTAGGGTCACTCTAAAACCATGCACATAGGTTAAAATCATAACCAATTCCTTGTCATGATGTAGTAATATATAATAAACTCCCAATAATATTTTTAAACTCTTTCTCATCAACTTATTTTCATTCACCATCTTTATAAAACTTCATTCATAATGAAATTGGTGTGGAAATTGGTTTGGGATTTTTCCATTCCAAACATCGCAAGAAGTTCCTTAGCATAATTTTCGTAATAAATTAAAATGTTGTTATTCTTCTGTAAAATTCATTACCTATGAAAGTAAGTCATTACTCCAAATATGTAAATACAGTGAAATATATTCATCTCTTCATAACATCTTTCAAAATATAAATCATTATTTCTAGGAAAGATAATGTCATCACCATAAATAATTATAATGTGAGAAAACACTGAACTTCCATAATGTAATGATTTCTATAAAAAATTCCTTTATTTAAACTAATCTTCCATATGACATTATCATATATAGAATACTATGAATTTTTATCCTTTTTAATCTATAGAAATCCTTCTTCATCATACAAACATAACTTTTATATTTCCCAACAAAAAATCCACAATATTGTTCAGTGAAAACTTCTTCATCAAGATGAACATTTATAAAAGTTTACTTTATATCCATTTGAATAATTTTCTACCCTCATTGTGTTGAAATATAGTGAAAGATTAAATTTTTTTCTAATCATTCGACAAGAGAAATATTATCATCAAAATCAAAATTGTTAATTTTTTTGTAAATTTCTCACACTAATCATTCCTTATTACATTTCACATCTCCTTATTCATTAAAATAGCTCTTGAAAACCAGTTTTGTAACAATTTCATTTCGTTGTCTATCTTGGGTGTGAGTTATCATTTATCATTCTTTTAAATTTTATCCAACTCTCCATTCATGGCTTGAACCTGATCTGGATAATCTCAAGCTTCTTTTAAAACACTCAAGTCCACTTTTTAATACAAATAAGTATGTGTAATACGATTTTTTTTCTTTTTTGATACATGTAATATTGATCACCAATAATGTCTTGAGCTTCCACTTGTATGCTCGGCATATGATTAGATTTTTTAATATCTTCCTCATCACTACAAATAGTTGAGTCCAATTCTTATTCATGAGTAGGATTACCACTATCAGCATCATTATCAGAGTTGTTACTGAAACATTACTTATCTTGATCAATTTATATATTATCATAAGTCTTATTTCTTTATCAAAATTTTCAATAACATTCACACCAGTAGAATAAAAAAATATTGCAGTTTATTTTTTAAAACATCTACATCCACCTCCTTCTATAAAATTATGATGAAAAATACATTTTCACTTGTTTTTTCAAACTTTACAATGTTACAACCTATATTATCTATGATGCATGGACTCCCAGAAACACTTATGCATTCAAAGAATCATTTTTTTCATAAAACAATTCATATGGAGTCATATTTAAAACTTTTACTATAGAAAAATTGAGTTTGAATATACATAGCAGTACTCATGGCTTTCCTCCAATAGTAATGAGAGTGACCATGTTCATGTAACAAAGTTCACCCCATTTCAACCTGACTTTTATTCTTTATTTTAAAAACCCCATATTGTTAATGTTTGTATAGTGAAATGAACTCTTGTTGAATTACTTGGTTATCAAAAAAATAAACTTTTTCATTCTTATATCCACTACCATTTTCAGTAATCAACTTTTTCATTGAATACTCAAACTCCTTCAAAGATTTCCTTGAGAAACGTTTAATCATTTTCATAGCATCTGACTTATGTATCCTTACATAACAAAAATAATGAAAGTAAATTCATTAATGAATATGATGAAGTTATTATCTATAGTAGTTGAATAATTTATCATTAGACCAAAGATATTATAATGAATGAGTTCAAGTTATCATTTTGAACAAAACTCAACATTCTTTAGACCAGAATTTGTGATCTTTCCTTTTTGACATGTAGTGCAACACCAATCACATCTTATTTACATATTATGAATATCATAGAAACTGTATCTCTTTTATAACATTATCATGATTCACTATAACATATTTCCTATCATTTTAGGTAAAAATTTATTTCCTTCCACCAAACCCTTGTAACAAGAGTTATGTTTTCCACCAACTTGGAACATGTTTCAATTTTTACATTTTCTTCTTGTAAATATATTTCCATATTATTTAATTTTCACAAAAAACCCATCTAAATTGAGGAAAACTTTGTTACCCTCATCGCAATGTTTTGAATGACTCAGATGGCTATTCTACATTCCATAAAGATATAAATTTTTCTTGGATTTCATCATTTCTTTCTCATTGATGGTTAATACAAAACCTATGACTCTCAGAGATTCATCATTAATTAAAGTAAATTTTCCTTATTTTATGTATATCACTTTATTCAAAAACATTAAGTATGCTAACATATGATAAGAATACCAACTTTGAAGAAACCATGTTCAGTCTCTTTTTATATCTTCCAAGGTGGTTTCAATAACAAGTGAATTTTCATATTCCTTTTCTTTCATCACCTGCTGATCTTGGGGATTATTTAGATACATTTTTTATTTTGGTAATAGAATAAGAAAGACCCTAGAAATATATAATTTTTTTATATTCATTTACAAATAGTTTTCAGTGCTTGGATCCTATTCTCAAATTTTGCACCAACCTTATCATATTTATTGCAAACATCCTCCATAGAATTCTTCATTTGAGAGGATTGAATCACCCTCAAATAATATATTTCATTACATATGGAGTAGTAGTAATATTTTTGGTTCAAATAACACATAATTGGGGTATGTCTGAATCCACAACAATACAAGCCGTATCCATAGAATGAATATTTCCCTCTGAAACTTTCATACATACTAGAGTTGTGAACATGCTTCTCAGCTACCCTCAGAACAAGACATTGTTAACCATTAAAGATTCTTTTTTGAAATACAACATTTTTCTTTAGCTCATTTTTTTTTTCAAACATCTCATAACCATATGCAGTAAAAAAATATTAGGAATCACGATTATTGTAAACTTTTATTTAGTATTGTTAATAATGGCCACATATATAACATTCCTAGGTTTATTCTTCTTAGAACCAATTCCAACTCTCTTATTAACCTTTGAGGGAATTTGTTTTTATCATTATTAGGTTATTTATTACCAAAACATGCACCAACTACTGATTTAGTGGTTTTTGAAAATATATTCCTTTCATCAGCTTTAGAATTTATATATTTTACAGGTTCCAACTCTTCTTATTTTTCTTTCAGATTTTATTTCATATGTTCATTATGATTTTTTCATTAAAAAGATAATTGATAAAATCGCCAATAACATTTACAAACATTAAATTCTCATTAATAAAATATTCATGATTTTTTACAAGGTTATTTTTTTATCATCATTATGATTTACTTTTAGAGCCTTCTAATCTTTCTAATACACTGTTTAAGCTCTTCTATTAGAAGATATTCCTGTTGAGTTTCAACTTATTCATATCTTCAAATCTAGAAAAATCATCATCATTCACTACTATAATAAAGGTATTCTCTATAGATTTTTCCACAAAATATTTTGCAGATTTAGTTTCACTACCTTTCTCTTCGTTATCATTATACAAAAATATTCTTTATTTTTTATTTGAAGTACTTTTTCTCTTTCCCTTGGGAAAAATATTTATCTTTATCATCTTATTTCTTCAACAAAATTATAATCCTTTTTCATCATAAAAATTTTATTCTTCATTAATTCATTGAATAAAGTTAATAGTATAGTACATGACATATTTATTTTTAAAACCTTTCATGGGAAGAATCACTTTTTATTTATGTGTAATTCTTCTAACATTTTTCAAATATAATGATAAATTTTCATCATGATTTATATATACCAAATTTTTAGTGTCATAGCCAGCAACATCATCTTGATCATGTTCCTTTTAAAAAAATTCTTTCATGGTAGATTTCAATGAAATTTCTCAATCAAATTTTGTTTTTCTCTTCATAGTCTTCTCCATTCACAATTTATAATTGATGACAGTCCTATTAAAATCATCGAGAGATAATATTTTAGGGTCTATACCATTTAATGAAGGAAATTTTACATCAAAAGTTTTGGGAATAATTCTGAACATATATTCATCAACTATAGAATCCTGTGAAAATTCACTAGGATAGGTGATTATAATGAAAATTTAATTTACCCTAGTAAACATGTCCCCAACAGATTCAAGCTCACCCATTTTTTAAATATTCCTAATTTTTACTCTAGATTTATTTTATTTCCCTCTTTAAATTTTTATTTCCTTTGTAGATGTTTTTTAGCTAATACTATATAATATTAGTTGTAACAACAACTTTTACTCATAAAAACTCAATGTGATAAAGTGGTGAGAGTAATGTATTTTTAGCTCTCCCATTATTCACATGATTCTTCTTTTCGATAGTGGTAAGAGGAATATTCTCATAAATAGTAGGAAATCCATTTTTCATAGCTTCAGGAACATCATCTCCATGATAAATAAGATAAAGAGTCATTTTGTCTTCCCATATATGATAATGTTCCCATGAAATATTGGAATCCCATTATATTCCATGGAATTTATATTTTCTAACATAATTTCTCATTAAAACATTAGAAAAGAATAAATGATGGGAACCATGGCTCTAATACCAATAGATGATTCTGAGTCAGGATTCAAGTAACACTAAGAGGGTTAGGGAGGAATTAGGGATTTTGTTTCCTTGTATAATTCATTAATAATGAAACAACATTCACCTCATATCGACAATTTATTTCTCAATTGATAGAAAATGAAACACACTTCCATAAGAACACAATAATTTACATTGTTCAGTTATCAATAAGAGTAACTTTATAGATTTTATGGTTTAGAAACAATCCAATACCATACAATCCACTATAAAACAATCCTTTGATATTGGTTACATGGTGTATGATATCCCATTACCCTTATGTAGAACTATATAAACAGTCCAGTAATGTGTGTGCTTCCTCATAGCACAAAGAGGCTAAAACATTGTTTTAATTATTCTTGATGGAATTTTAAAAATATTATATCTCAAATATATTCTTCATTTTCCTACTAAGAAGCTAGTAAGAAGTTACATTCACACACCTTAATAATTACATTAAATTCCCTTCTTACTTGCATCTAACAACCTATATACCACTCACTGCTTGTGCTTCACTTCCTACTTGCATGCCTATCACTGTATGCACTCCCTTCATGTGTGATAGTCTCTGCCTTTTCACAACTCACATACCTATGTGGAACTCCCTTTTGGAATGAAACATGCACGAAACTCTCTAATTTCTCAAAAACACAAATATTATTTCCAAATATCTGATTTTTTTCTAATATTTTATCTTCTATATAATTAGGTTGTATCCACCTATTTATAAGAATTTTGGAGACCCTGCACACAAAGTGTATAACTTCTTCCCTAAGAAAATAGCTCTCACATTCAAGTAATTGAGCATTTCGTGTAGCTCTATACTCTTTCGCACTTATTTACTATTACATTTTTTGATATTTGGATCTTGAAACATTCCTAGTTTGAAACCTTCCAATCCTATTTAACACTAGCACACAACTCCTTTTTCCAAAAATAAACTTTTCTCCATTCTCTAATATTGGACCCAAAAATTTGGAAATCACTGGAAAATCGATCCACTATAAAAACTACTTTGAAAAAACCAACCAAACTGATTCACAGTCATCTAATTTTGTCAAGGCCTCCTTCAATCACGATTTATAACCTTTTGATCAGACACCTTTAACATTGTCATAATTTCCAAGGAAAGTATTATAATGTTCATGTCATCCAACACAATTCTAATTTTCAATCAAACCTAAATATTATTTGAACCATATTTTATCACTATTTAATTCATAAATATTTCATCAAAAGTTCACAAAAATATTTTGATATTTTTGAAATAAAAATCATTAAATAATCATTATATTGTTCTAAGATTTTTCAATGTGAAATGATTTATCCACATTGACAACAAAATACAGTAGTTTTAAAAAGAAAAATATTTTTACATTCTTATCCATCAAACATGGTCCCAAAAGTATCCCCCTTTGGATTTCATTATCTTTCAAAATTCATAAATGAGTGAACGTTGTATAATCAAGCTATCGATTACCAAAAAAATCTAATCCTACATGAGAAAAATCAATGTAGGACACAAAAATTAATGTCAAATAACGGTGTTTTCCAAAAGTAGTGACTATGAAATCTCATCATATTTCCTCCTTACCCTTCTCCAAAACATCCTATGTTTGTATTCAAGACAACTTCATCTGAATTTTACCCCATCATCAATATTCCTAGAAAATAAAAATGTTTTTTCCTACAACCACTCCTACAAAATCTCAAAATAGTTTACACACTTTTATGTCTAATTCATAGATTACCCACAACTCCCACTTTATGCATGCTTCCATATGGATAGATTTATAGAATAATTCTCCCCATTACAACACTATAAAAAGGTAAGATATCATATTAGATAGATACACATAAATTAACCATAATGAAATAAGGTTGGAAAACCATTTTCAAGCTCAGTTTATAAAATGGTTTTTTGGTAAAGTATTTCATAAAATATCATCATCTTGTTCTAATGAAGGAACATACTCCAACTTCAACTCATTATTCTCTACATTCTCTTTAATTAATTAGTCCTTTATTTCAATATGTTATGAATGATAATGGTATAACATATTTCTTATAAGGTTGATTAGATAATTATTATCACATCCCAAGGGAAAGGGTATATATAATATAAAAAGTAATTCATACAATTGATATTTCATCCACGTATGTTGGGTATTAAATTTAATGGTAGCAACATACTCATCTTCATACATTCTAAGAGTTAATGAATTATATATCTTATTATTCCACATATTAAACCTTTCCTCAAAAATAAAACTCCAACAGATGTGGATCATTTATCTTCCTCATTTCCTACCCAATAAGCATCTCAATACACAAGAAAGTAAATATTTTTTCATCCATCATACATGATTCAAAAAAAATTCTTATGATATATCTGGGAACTATTTTCCTTCAATTAAATGTGATTCGTTATAAGCACATTTATTCCTTTCACATAAGGTAAAACAATAAACAGTTTGTGTTCTTGAGGAAGTCAAATATAATAAACTCCAAATCAGCTTTAAAATGCTTTTTTATCAACATCATTTCCTTCATCATATTTATACAACTTTTATCCCATTGAAATCAGTGTGGAAACATGTTTTTAATTTTCCATGCCAATATTTTTAAGATTTTCTATAGCATACTTTTATTGAGAAATAAAAATATTGTTCTTCTTATATTAAATTTGAACCATAATAATTTTTTTAATTTCTACCTTTATAGATATCTGAAAAAACTTATCCATATCTTCCAAAAAATATTTTACAAGATATTTCATCATTTCTAGAAAATATAATATCATCAATATAAGCAATTGTGATGGGAGAAAACTACCGACATTCCTTGATGTAAAGATAGTTTTCAACTCCCCCTTTCATGAAACTCATATTCTTTATGCATGAAAATAGCTTGGAATACCATGCCCATAGAGCTTGTTTTATCCCATAGATGGCTTTCCTTAACATACACACACAACTTTTGTCTTTCCAAACAATAAAACCATAATATTTTTCAGTATAAAAATTTTCATCAAGACCAAATTTAGAAAAGAGGGATTTTCATCCATTTGATAAAATCTTTACTCTCACTGTGCAGCAACAACAGAAACGAATATGATTATTTCCAAAACTTTTTTTGGAGAAAAATTATAATAAAAATCAACACCTCAATTTGTGTGTAACTATTACACACTAATATTTCCTTGTTCCTTATCACATCTCCATCTTCATCCACTTTTTCTAGAAAAACAATTTTGTACAAATAATATATGTATTTAATGGATTGGGTATGAGATCCCATTTATCATTCTTTTAAAAAAAAAATTAACTCTTCATTCATGGTCTTGACCAATTTCAAATATTAAATAGATCTTTTACAGCGTTCGAGTCCTCTTTTTAATACGAATTATAATGTGTAATTGCATTTGTTTTTGTCATTTTATTAACCTTCAAATGTTAATAACCAATAATGATCTGAGAATCCACTTGTTTCATCAACCAATGGTTGAATTTTAGAGTGTTTTCCTCATTACTATAAATATTTGAGTCGGATTTTTCTTCTTGGTTGGGATTCCCACTATCAGTAGCATAATCAGAGTTTTTAATGAAACATTTATCATCCTCCTCAAATTCTATATCAATATATGACTTATTTTCTTTCTCTTTATTTAAAATAACTATCACATTATCAGATTCAATAATTATTCATGTTTCTTTTTTGAAACATCTATGTCCCCTTCGCATTGGTTCATATCTATGAAAAATTCCGACTTTTTTTCTTTGATCAAACATTCCTACGTTTAAACCTTTCTTCTTTATAATGCATGGACTCTAAAAGTCTCCAACCTATTTAAAACATATATTTTTCCACAATAAATTAAATATGGAGTCATATCTGAAACTGACCTATAGAAACATTTATTTTGAATATACATGACATTAATCATTTATTTCCTCTAATAGTAATGAGAGAGACCCTGATCAAGAATCATTGTTCTCCATATTTCAACTTGACATCTATTATTTCTTTCGAGAACACCATTTGGTGAGGTTTGTATAGTGAACTGAACTCATACTGGGTTCCAAGCCTCTCAAGATAATTTTAAAAATTTTAAATTTTTTATTCACCACTATTTTTAGCTCTTAAATTATTCATTGAATACTCACACTCCTCATATTTCCTCCTAAAAAATTTAATCAAATTTATATCATATAACTTATGTCTCATGTAAATAGAACAATCAATGAGGTTAAATTATTCAATGAATGTGATGAATTACATATCTCCATTAGTTTATTGATTACTCATTGGACCAAATATATCATAATGAATATGTTCTATGGGTTATTTTGAACAAATGTCAACATTCTTATGCAATGAACTTGTTTTCATTCCTTTTTGGAAAATTTTGAAACACCACAATCTTTTTCATGACATATTAGAAACATATCAGACAGTTTTTAGTTAATAATTATATCTCTTATTTCTATGGAACATGTTTCCCAACCTTTTATGACACAGTTTATTTTCTTCCACAAAACTCATTTAAGATGAATCTTGTATTTCACAAACATGGAACAAGTTTCATTTTTTATGTCAGACTCTAGTAATTATCTTCCATATTCTTTATTTATTGAAAAAAAACCATATTTTTTGAAGATAACTTGGTAAACCTCATCCCAATGTCGTGAATCAATCCACAATTTGGGTTTCAGTCCATCAACATATAATGTTTCAGTTGATTTAATCTTCTCATTCCCAATGATGGATGATCTAACGCCTTTGATCCACATACATTCAACATTGATAAATTTCACTATTCCATCTTTTATTTTTTCCACATTCTACAACAACATAAATTCTCTTTTCATATTAAAAGAACATCCACACCCAAGAATATATGGTAATTCTCCTTTGATAGCTTTCAAATAAGTTTCAACAACAAGATAATTTTCTTCCTTTTTTTCATTCATCTTATCCATATCCTGAGAATTGTTGAGATATGTTTGTTGTTCCAATAACACAATAAGAGAATATATATCAATATTTCATTGGTGTTCACATATTTCACAAATACTTTGTAGTTTATGCAACCTATTCTCAAATTTCACACCAGCCTTCTCACATTTAAACCAAAATTTATTATCATAATTCTTATTTTAAAAGGATTTACTGGCCCTCAAACCTTCTCATCCATTAAATATGGAATAGAAGTAATTTTTTTTATTGAACTAACACATATGTGTGGTATGTATGCATCCACCACAATACCAGAAGTATCAATAGAAGGAATATTTCCCTTTGAGTCATCTATACTGACCTAAGTTGTGAACATACTTCAAAGAAACCTTCTAAAGAAAACCCTATTGACCATAAAACATTATATTTTCAAATATTACTTATTTATTCCGCATATATTTCATTCTAGACATATCAGAACCAGATGCAATAGACATTTTTCCAGAATCAGGATTATTAGAATCTTTTGATTTTTCATCAGTGGTAACATTGGCGACATGTATAACCTTGTCAACTTTATTCTTCTCAAAACCAATTCCTTATTTATTCTCAAAATTTTAATGAAACTTTTGTTATCATTATTTGGATCAATATTACTATAACATTCACCAACTACTAAGATAATGTTTTAGAAACATCTGCACATTTAGTCATCTTTAGAAATTTTCTATTGGACAATTTATAAATTTTATTCTTTTTTCCATCATAATTACATCCTTATTCTAGTTATGGTTATCTCCATTATAAAGATAATTCTTCATATCATAATTCTAATTTATTATCTTTACATTCTCCTTAGTAAAATCCTCTTGAATTATTTATGAAGAGCATTTATTTATCAACTTTCTATTTTCTATATCAATCAATCTAATCGTACTAAAACATTATTTCAATTGTGAATTGAGATGAGATTATAGTTGAGTTTATTATTCTTCAGAACTACTAT
This sequence comes from Viscum album, assembly GCA_963277665.1. NCBI lineage: Eukaryota > Viridiplantae > Streptophyta > Magnoliopsida > Santalales > Viscaceae > Viscum > Viscum album. The sequence continues at coordinate 570,197,758 of OY728161.1, read as the reverse complement.
TACTGATATCATCATTATTCATGACCGAAAAAATGTATTGTCTCCATATTTTTCAGAAAAATATTTTTCGGATTCTACTTCACTATATTCATTTTCTTATTTATCTGTAGACAAAAAGCTTCTTATTATTCATTTGAAGAAATTTGTATCCTTACCTTTAGAGAAATATTTATCTTTATCATCATGTTTCTTCCAAAAACTTCATGGACTTATTTCAACTTCATCATTGATTTCTTATTTCACTATATCTGGATAGTTAGCTGCAAGGTTCCCAATGCCTTCACATACAATAAATTTTAGGTGATGTTTTTCTCTATATTTACATGCACCAATTCACAATTTTTTAGAATATAATGATAACTTTTGATGATGATTTTTATATACCGCATTTATAGAGTCATAGTTAGAAAAATCATCTTCCTAAAGTTCTATTTTAAACATTTATTTCATAGTGGAATTTAAAGACATTTCCCTATCATATTTTTTTTTATCCTTAGTCTTCTCCCTTCCCAATTCATATGTTATTAGAGTTTCATGAAAATAGTCTCGAGATAATTTTTTCGGGTCTATGTCTTAGAATGAAAAAAAATCAGCATCAAACTTGTTGGGAAGAATACATTATATATTTTCAACAATAATAGAATCCTCTATCTTTTCACCAAGACATCTGATTCTATTGACAATGTCATTTACATTGGTAAATAAGTCCCCAACAAAATCAATCTCACCCATGATTAAATATTCATATGTTAGACTCTAGATTTGATGTTTTCAATTATTAACTTTTGTGTTTTGATCAGAGATGTTTTCTAGATTATCCCAGATAACTTTATCTGTAGAAACACCTTTCACTCTTAAGAACACACACTCATTATGTGATAAGAGTATTCATTTTTAGCTCTTCCATCATTCTCCATATTCATCTTATTAGCATGTGTAATATAATCCTTATCATTAATATGAGGAAATTCATTTTTTATAACTTTAATAAAATCATAACCACAATAAAGATGATAAGGAATCATTCTATCATTTTAGATATGCTAACTCCTTACAATAAATATCTCAATCCCCTTATTATTCATTTACTTCATATTCTCCATCACAAAATTTTTGTTTATTAAAATGAGTATGATATACCCCTATGCTCACTTGTCATTATGAAAACAATTAGATAGTCCATGTGCCCCCATTTAGCATAAATAGGGTAAAACAATGTTTCAGTTATTTTTTAGGAACATTCAAAATTTTGATCTCCTTAAACAATTCATCAATTTCCTACACAGAAGGTGGTAAGAACTTCCTTGTGCATAACTTACTACTTGAATGAAACTTCATTCTTACTTGAATGTAACTACTTTCATTCCACTAAATGTTTTTTGTTCACTCCCTAAATTCTCACAACTCACTACATGTGCAACCTTGTTGTCTGATAGTGTCTACTTGAGAAAAACTCACCCACTTACGTGCAACTGCCTTCGGTCACGCATAATCCACACAACTCTCTACTTGCACAAACCCGCCACTTGCGCTAACAGAGTCCAATTTTCACTAAGATTTGATATTCTAAAAAATGAGGGGTATCCATATATTTATAGGCATTTTGGTGACCCTTCACATGTGACATGAAATATTTCCCTGCACACGTAGCTCTCATGTTCATGTGACCTCACCTTTCACGCAGCTCCATAACTTTCACTCCATTATTTCTATTACCATATTTTGAGGTTATTATTTTGAATAATTCCTAAAACACAATATTCCAATAATACATAACATTTGAAATCAACTCTATTTTACAAAAACACTTTTCTGCATTCACCAATTTTGGACCCAAAAATTTGGAAGGTAGGGGAAAATGACACCACCTTAAAAAGACTCTCTAGCAGCACAGACCATAGAGATCCATAGTATTCTACTTTAATCACAAATTATTTATATCATGATATATAAAAAATTGATCAATCACCTTTAGAGTCATAAAATTTTCTAAGGACTTTATTGTAACTATCATATCTTCCATCACCATTTTTCTTTTCAATCGAACCTGAATATGAATTTTAGCACCTTTTCTCCCCCTTTCAATAATAAGGATTTTATAAAATGTTCCCCAATAAAATTATGATAGATTTCAAATAAATATCAGTAATTAATCATCATATTCTTAAATAATTTTTAAAAATGAATTGATTTATCCTCTATGACCAAAAAATACATCACATTTTAGAAAAACACTTCTTACTTCCTTCTCCGTCAATCTTGGTCTCAACATAGGAAACTTGGGTTTCCCCTATATATTGTTTCGCTACTCCCAAGTGTAGTCTCATTTCCAATGTTCATTACAAACAAGTCTAATATATAATACCCAACCAATAAAAAATGAAAAAAAATATTTGATAACATAATTTTACATCTCAACCTAGGATCCACTCATGTGATGTGACATAAGATTCTGGTTTTGTTTAGTTCTATTTATTTACTTGCATTGATTTGATTTGATATGTGATTCATGAATTGTCATGGAATGATATGTCTATTGAAAAATATGGTTATAAAATGAGTTGAAACTAATTTACCGACAAGAATTGTAAATTTGATAAAATTGTAAATCAAACTATTTTTACATGATTTTTCATAAAACTGCAAACAATTATCATTACTTATTTTCATTAATGTTGTGGGTGCTTTGATTATTTTTTAGATAATATATATGAAACCCCTTGTTGAAACCCTATAGATCATGTTATCCCACACTCGGCATACCTCATCTGTGGTTCACAGTCATTGTGATTTATTTTTATATAGGGAAAGGAAAGGTGCATCTGTGAGGCAGTGAGGTTTCGTAATAGCTAATATGGGTAGTTGGTGGTGACATGGTGCGAGATTTCTTCAACTATCACTTGGAGAATTTTTTTTCTTGTTCTGGTATTTTTTTCTTGGTTGGAACTGTACTTTGTTATTTATTCATCTCTTGATTGTCAGTTTCAAATATTTAGTTCCTCTAATGAAATATATTTAGCTTCCCACTATTGTATCTTTTAAATATATACCATTTTGTTAGTTCAATTTGGGAGAAATCATTCTATATAATTGGTTCTTTATTCCCATGTGCCACTCGGAATCCTATAGTGATCAAAAATTCCCTTTAGATGTGTGAAAAATTCGGATCAGGTACCAGTTTCAGCATGTATTCTGGTCATGTTCATCACAGTTTTGTATCAAAAGAGGTCTTTCAACATGTGTATATGTCATGGTAGGTTTGATAGATTAAAAAGGGAATTTTTGGGTCTTTGGAGTTATATTTTTGTGTGTTCCTTGACTCTATTCTTCTGAAATATTTTTCAACCTTTTTTGATGACATAGTATTCTTTAATGTTATTTTTCCTTGTAGTTTGGGGAGTTTTCAGTGTTATCATACACCAATTGATTTGATGATCAAGGTTTTTTCACTATTTCTTCTCTTGAATAGATTTATTAAATACTATAAGTACCAATAGGTTTTTCTACTAGACATCTTATGATAGGTATTTATACTAATAATTTTGAATCATAGACAGTGAAAGTTTGTGTAATACCTACATACATTTTACAAGGATATTTCCTACACCTCAGGGAAAGATAATATCATTGTTGATGCTATTAAATTATTATTTCCATTTCATGCAATAAAAGAATCAAGTGATGATTGAAACCGTATAGAATGAGTGATTCCTAAATAAATAAATGATATTTATTTTTTCAAATACATTTTATATAAGTGTAAAATTTAATCTCCAAAATCGTATTTCTTACATTTGATTTAGTCCATGAATGGTGCTCCATAACTCACTCCTATGTTGGATGATCTGACTTGTGAGTTCAAATCATAGTATTTTCCTAATTTCTCTGGGGATGGTGGTTCACAGGATATAGTTTCATGTCTATAGGCCATCCATTCAATTTTTGAGCATCTGGAGATACCTCGAGAATGGAGGATCAAACATTCTACTTATATACATAGGGATTCAACCAAGCATTTGTGTGATGTAATTACCCATGACGGTTGTCAAAAAGGCATGTTATGGATTGATTTATAGAATGATTTCTATCATTTTTTTCATTCCTCATATGCTAAGAGCAGATAGAGCTTGAGATTTTATGCATCTCAAATAGGGTTATATGTCATTTATTGAATATCTGGTGCATTTTACATAGTATCAGGGCTTAGCACCACTTCTAGATGGTGATTATATTTCATGTACTTAACGTTCTGAGGATGGGATTCATTACACCATCAGTACATTGGTGAATGTCCTTCCCCTATCTACATTCTAAAATATAGTCAATAAGGCTCTTTTAACTGAGCGCAACATGAGGGACATTACTTGTACTAGGAATAGAGGATCAGTGTCGAGGAAACCCAATAGTTCTTCTGGTGTAAAGAAACTTTCCGTTGAGATTTCTCATCCGGGCAGTGACATAAATAGTATCTATTTTGATAGATCAATGGTGTTTCATTAGTGTGTATGTTTGGGCATAAAAATCCACTTTTTGGTATATAACCAATGGAGTTTCATGCATGCGGTTGTATGGGGAATCTTCATTGGTTCTTCCTGACCTTTCCAAAAAATTCAAGTAGAATCTTTTCAGCACTAAATTCACCTTCGGGAGAGGGTTCTTTTGCAATGTGTTAGGTGGCGAGTTGGAAAATAACCAAAAGGATAGGCCAAGGAGGAGGTCATGGTAATGGTAGCCAGACGCCTAAACACTAGTAGGGCCAGCAGATTATATTTTAATGTGGTAGTCCATCTACTGTATTGGTCCATGGGTTAGGCCAGTTTCATGCATTACAGCTAATACCTAAGAATCAGACAGTGATCCCTTCTATAGTTTGAGATACTATTCTTGTTGAATATATTATTGTATATTCTGTATTCGATACAGGTGATTCAAACTCTTTTATCTCATTATCTATCGTGTGAACAATGGGACTAAATATAAGGTTTTAAAATTGTTTAATGGCCCTAGATACACTATTGGAGATATGTATAGAGGGAATACACCGGTGTAGGGACTGTCTCATTGATGTAGGAAGTTACCCCTTCATAAGTAATCTATATTTTCTCGGGATAATAGGCTTCAATGTTATTCTTAGAATAGGCTGGTTGGTTCAGTATCATACTTTTGTTGACTTCAATCATCGTAGGGTATATTTTACATCGCCAGAGGGAATTAGTTGTCTACCTGAGGGTGAGTGCGATTTCCATGCTAGTAGATCTATACTTAGGCGTCATGGGCTTGGTGGAGTGGCTACCTAGATTTTGTATCTCTTCATTGAGGATCAGGGTTTATTTCAAACTGATTTCACTCTGGTACTATATCGTTTCAGGGGAACCTCTAGTATCCATTCCTCTGTATATAAAATCACATATTGAGCTCAATGAGATTAAGAGAAAGTTTGGGGACTTAGAGGCCTAAGGTTTTATATGACCTACTACATAATATTGCGTTTCAATCATTGTTTTTTCCATGAAGGTGGATGGGAGAATGCATATATGAATAGATTATAAATGGTTGAACCATCTTATTATGATAAATAATATCCACTTCCTCATATGGATGATATCTTCGAACAGCTCTAAAGATAAATGATCTTCACTAAGATAGATCTTAGATCAGGCTATCATCAGGCGTGAGTAAGGATATCATACATACCTCATACAACTTTCTGTATTATGTATAATCTATATGAATATATTATTATGTCGTTCACCCTTACGAATGTGTCTGCCATTTTCTTGGCTCTGAAGAATAGGGTGTTCCACCCCTACTTGGATTCCTTTTTCATGGTATTTATGGATGAAATCTTATTATATTATCACAATTTTAATGACTATACCAAACATCTTCATATATTTTTTAGCACATAAGGATAACATATGTTTTATGCCAAGATTGCTAAGTGCCACTTCTTGATCGACGAAGATCACAACCTGGCTCATGTTATCTCAAAATCAGGAGTCTTAGTTGACCCAAAAAAGGTTAGTGTTGTAGTTTCTTGGGAGAATCCCAACAATGTGTTTGATATCTTGTGTTTCATGGTACTTACTAGATATAACATACATTTCATACAGGACTTCTCGCACCTTGATTCATCACTCACTGAACTTACAAAGAAGGTTTCCAAGTTCTTTTGGTCATAAGCGTACCAAAAAGACTTTTAGGATATGAAAGGTATCCTTGTACTGGTACCTATACAAATTTTTCCAGATCCATGCATAGGTAATACTATCTTCATTGATGCATCAATATTTTTCCTAGGAGCAGTGCTGATGTAGTAGGATAGATTCATTCCATATAGTTCTCGGTATCTGAGGCCACATGAGGGAAACTACCTCACACATGACCTTGATCTAGTATTAGTTTTCCATTTCATACATCGTTGGATACATTATATATTGCGTGAGAACTTTGTGGGGTACACATGTCTCAATATTTTCAAATATATCTTTTCATAGCATGACATGATCCTCATATAGTGAAGATGGGTCGAATATCTTCAATCCTGTGACTTTGAGCTTTCTTATATGCCTCGAATGGGAAATGTATTCACCAATGCACTGAGTTGAAAATCTCAAACACAGACTAGGCATAAATCTAATGACTAATGGAAGTTAATGTTCCTCTTTTCTAAGATACATCTTCAGTTTCATGATTGTCAAAAATAGTCTTACCTCTCATCCTTGATAGTTACCTCTTCCCTCCTCACGAAGGTGAATATTATATAGTTTTTAGATCCTGAAGGCTTTGTTCTATGTGAATTTATATCAATAAATGAACCACCTATGGATTTTTCTATGGATTGAAATGAAATCCTTGGTATTCATGGATGTTTATGGGTTCCCACAAAGATGAGAGTGGAGATTATTAATGAGTCACACGCCTCTCAGTGTGCAATTCATCCAAAATTCTAAAATACATATCGAGAAATGTGACATTCGTATTGAACTACTACAAAAACACCTTTTATCAGCGCTAAAAATGTAATTTAACAGCGCTAGAAAAGTGATTTTTAAGCCGGTGAAGATAAAGGGGGGGGGTCCCATTTATCAGCGCTCCAAAAAACGCTGATAAAGACCCCTTTTATCAACCCTAAAAAGCGCTAATAAAAGGGGTCTTTTATCAGTGCTAAAAAGAAGCGCTGATAAAAGGGTTATTTATTAGATCTTTATTTTTAGCGCTGACAAAAGACCCCTTTTAACAACGTTTTTTTAGTGCTGATGAAAGTAAAAAAATTTAAAAAAATTAAAACAAATTAAAACAAATTAAAAAAATCTACAAATTGTGGGGGCTTTTATAGCGCTTGAGCCCCCCCCCCCCCCCTTTAACAGTGCTTTCCAGCCCCTCTAACGCTCGCACGCACCCCCTCCAGCATTTATCAGTTCTATCCCCCCAAATCTACCCCCATGCACGCACCCCTACCTCCCCTAGGTCTTGAACTCGAGACCTCCCCCCTGCGCGCCTAAGCCCTTACCACTCCTCTATTTTGATTTGTTTTCCATTTCATGATATCTCCATTTATATATATATATATATAGTTATATTTATTCATATAGTAATATATATTTATATTAATATATATATATATAGTTATATTAATATATATATAGTTATATTAATATATATATTTATAGTGATATTAATATATATATATTTATAGTTATATGAATATATATATGTAGTTATATTAATATATATAGTTAGATTAAAATATAGGTATATAGATATTCATATATTATTATTTTAAATAAAATGGATATTATTTATTATTTAGATAAATCTATTATATTTTATATATAAATATATTTAATTATTTATATTTATAATTAAATTTTTATGTGTGAATATATAAAAAAATATGTGTATATTATTATATATTTGATTATAAATAGTAGTGCCTTATAAAAAATAATAAAATTTAAAAGGAATAATATAAATATGAATGTAATACCTTGGAATAAATTTACTCCCCAACAAAAAAAATCCAATAATACCCCCTTAAACGAGACTAAAAAACAATGAAATGTTAAAAAACCGGGGTATCCCGACTAAAAACTCAGTTTTGGAGGATTTCTGGGCCTTTTTTCGCCTTGATAAATGTTAGAGAGGATTTTCCTCTATCACCAGTGCGTAGAAATCATCGTAGGCTTCGATTTGATATGTTGTAGAGCTCAAATGGACACCCGGATCAAAAGTTATAGTCTTTTGAAGTTTGAGTTGCGTTTCCAACATATTTTTGATCTTTTTTTATTTTTTTTATTTTTTTAGTCTTCAAATTGTTATTAAATGACTATTACTCCATAATAATTAGTAAATTATTTATTAAAAATATTTTTTAAATTTTTTTATAAGCCATTTTCACTAAATATCTTATATATTAAGTGTAACTGTATATTTATACTTATCAAACATATATTTGAAATTATATTTAAAAAATATATATTATATTTATATCAATATAACTATATCTATATATTTAAATATTAATATTATTTTTTTAATGAATTTTTTTGGAAGTATACCCCTTATGAGCACTTTTAAAAAAAGTGTTGATAAAGACCCCCCTTTATAAGCGCTACTAAAAAAGTGCTGATAAAGGGGTACCCTTAAATAGTGCTAAAAAAAGCGCTGTTAAAGGGGGTACCTTTATCAGCGCTAAAAAGGGCTGATAAAGGGGTACTTTTATCATCGCTTTTTTTAGCACTGATAATGGTACCCTTTATCAGGATTTTTTTGCTGATAAAATTACCCCCCTTTACGAGCGCTTTTCATTAGCGTTGATAAAGTTTGGCGCTGGCCTTGCCCAATTTTGTGGTAGTGTTGGTATCAAGGGATGAAATTTTAGATAGCATTCTTTATCACTACATGTTCCACCTATCATTAGGTGAACGCAAAACACCAGAGACCATCAGGATTGTTATAGCCACTTACAGTCCTGAAATGGAAATGGGATTATGTTTCCATGTAATTTGTAGTTGGTTTTCCTATGTTTCTTAGATGTATTGATACTATATGGGTTTCCATTGATAGACTGACTAATGTGTCTCACATCATAACTATTCAAGAGACTTTCTTAGTTTATTATCTAGGAAACTGGTATGTCTGTGAGATCATACTACTACATGGAGTTCCATGTACGATCATTTCTAAAAGGGATTCTTATTTCATGTCATGGTTTTGGTAGGGATTGTAGAAGGCTATGGGGAAACAAGTTCTTCTAAGAACAACCTCTCACCCTCAGGGTGATCGAAAATCGAAGAAAACAATATAGGTTCTAAAGGATTTTCTTTAACAATGTGTCCTCTATTTCAGGGGTTCTTAGGCCCGCTCTTCGAATTCTCCTATAATAACTTTTTTCAGAAAACAATTCAGATGGATCCTTTTGATTCCTTATATTGTAGATTGTGTCATTCACCCTTTGGTAGGCTGGAGTTAGGTGAGGATGCACTACTAGTTATGTGTCTCATTGAGGAGACTTTAGAGTCGGATCATCTAATCTATAAGGGTATGCCTATAGGTCATTCTATATAGAAATATTATGTCGATCGTCATCGATGACCTCTAGATTTTGAGTTCAGGGATCATATTTTTCCTTCATGTATTGGATAGAGTAGGTCACAGATGATTATGGAAGAAAGGGAATCTGTTGCCTAATTATGTAGGGCCATTTGTAATTCTATAGCGTGTCAAGCCGATAGCTTATCGGCTATTACTACCTCAGACATACCATTCCATGCATGATGTCTTCCATGTTCACACCTTCACCATTGTCCTACTGACCCATCTCTTGCCTTTCATTTTAATTATGTTTAGTTATCTTCTAATGCTACTTTTGAGTAATATCTAGTATGCATCATTAACTAGAAAATGAAGACTCTCTAAGGCATGTATGTCCATCTAGTACAGGTGTTATGAAAGCCAGACCATATGTCGTATGAGACTTGGGAGCGAGAGGTCGACCTACATTCTTAGAGGCTGGAGTTGTTTTCAGATAGTGTCTCACCAACCTAGGAAGGATATCTTAGGTGTGAGTTACTTTAGAGGGGAAGACTATATGAACCTAGTTATTTTCTTAGGTATGGATCCATTAAATTCTGTTCTAATTCCTTCTTGGACCTCATATGGATGCCTAATGAGTTGGTAAAGGTTATAAGGGTGCCTAGGGCTTCTTCAGAACTCCGAGCACATGTTATTGTTGTAATTTGTCATGTCTCTCAGTTAGCACATAGTTGGCACACACTTTTCCTAATCGTGTAGATGGAAATTTACTGACAGAACTATATTGCATTGTTGGTGGGTGGTTGTGTAGCCCAACCATGAAATTTTCCCATCTTTCTAGGTAACCATGAATAGTTTGCGCATAGTTTTCCAAATCGTTTGGACAAACCATGAATATTCCAGAATCCGGGGGAAATTTTCTAGTTTCACCTTAATGGTCTAATTATAATACCTATTCCTAAAAATTAATTTTTCATGTGTGATTATCCTATTTCTCTCTCATTATGGGGCTTTTTGAATATATAAACATGGGATCAAGATATTTTCTTTATCTAGAATCTGTTTGATCTTTAGTTAAACAGATTGGATGCACAACGGTATGTATTTGGATCTGTTGAGCTATTCTCCATCTCTTTTGATATTGACCTACTTATCATGTTTTGAGTGTTTTTACCTTTTTCTTAGTTCTTCTCCAATATTCAAAAAATAAATTTTTGATTCCATAGGAGGAGAGTCATACAAGCATATGGTGGGTGTTCTATAAATCATCCTTTAAGTTCGTTGATTTTAGGATATTCCTGTGGGGGCCTCAAATTACATACGGTGTTGTTTATTTAAATTATATGTCATGATTATATTTATTAGAACAATATGGTTATGATCATTACAAATATGTGACTACATGTTAGTGGTTACACCCAAAACTCCATACTTTCCTTATCGAAGGTCATGCCATAATTAGTGTTTAGTGTTTTGACAAATTTCAACCACCGTTCAAGTGTGCATTGGATTGACCCAACTAATGTAAGTTTTATTATATTAATTATCTTGTTTTCTAATGTTAATTACATAATGGAAAGTACCATGTATCCTTACATTATGACCTTAATAAGGTAATTGCATTAAATTTGATAATTAAATGTGAAATTGGAATTGGAAAATATACAATGTATATAACATGGAATTAAATGTAAATGAATTATAGGTTTCATGTCTATAGAACCACTTACCACACTAATGGAATGTTTTGTATTGAACCTTGGTTATGGATGATTCCTTAAATGGATCAAATGAATGGTTTCACGCTACTTGGCATGTTCACACTAAATGAAGGAAAGGCCTGGACAAATAGTCGCATGCTACATGGACTATCCATACTTATGGAAGGAAAAACATGAACAAATTGAATTATTATATGACATAATTATTAAATAGGAATGGTGAAACTTGTGGTCTCCTTGGATTCTTATCAGGGAATGTCATGTCTACTCGGGAACCCCATTCTGATTTTGGGATATGGTTTTCATAAGGTGATACTCATGTAGATCCTGATCCTTAAATTTTCTTGGATGCCTGGTATGACACCGAAGGATCCCAATATTTCTTACTGGATTCCACAAATACACTTCATGAAACCATCATTGACATGTAGGTGCCAGAGTTATAGCCCATTGGTCCTGGTCACTACTTAGACCCATCTTACCTTGGTTAATCACTTTGGATTCAGTAGGAAACTTTTTATTGAATGCCTTGGACATTGATCCTTGTATTACACTCTAACCCTGGTCTTGACCCAGTTACTACTTTGTTAAAATTCATTAAGATATATTAATCCTTTATTTTACCCTTGATCCCTCACTATTTATACTATCACAAGACAATGATAGTGTTGGTCATGCCTCACATGACCTAATGATAAAAAATAAATAATAAAATAATGAATTGTTTTCATGTTCATACACCATTAGAGGGAAAAATGTGGTACATGGACATTTAGTTAGATTGTACTACTTTACATATTCATGAGCATGCTTGTACATTTTTTTATTCCATTACACAGGTTGTATATTATAGATATCATTAGTGGTAGCCCACTGATATTTTTCTCACACCCTCTATGGGAGTTGTTTGGTACCTGAAGTATATTATATAGTTAAAGGTGTTAACAAAGGGAAATATATGGCTTCAAATAATTTATTGTTTATTGTTCGTTTGGATCTTCATATCAGATGACTGAGTTGAAGATAATGATTCTTAGGATAGTCTTTTGTTTACTTTATTATTTTTTGGAATATGTTATCCACTGTATATTATATCCATCTTTTCCAATTTTTTATAACATGACATATCATTGTCTATTTTTCTAGCTAATACAGTTATTATTATCCTAGTTTATCTATTACTCTATATTTTCCCTTCCAGCTACTTATATAAATTGCTTCCGCTTCTAATCTACATTTATATCTATCTGATGTACTACGCTCTACTAATGAGGGTATAGTGTCCCCCCAGATGCACCCAACACCATCACTTCTAGTCAAGAAATCTTTGGCATTTAGGGAGATGCACTTGAGTCCATGTAGCCCACCAGACTCGGGGCACGTGTTGAGTGGAGTTTGGGCCCAGAATTTCACAAGTTTTTATAGATATTATTATCTAGTTTCATGATATAAGTGTTATGTTTAACTTCATGATATATCCTGTTTGTTAACTCGAAAAATATTGACCATTTCATAAAAATATTTCTATCATTACCATATTTATTTTTCTTTCTGATTGTCACATCAATGTTTTTCACCCTATAAAAATATTGATCAGTGGATATTTTTTTAGTTAAATATAAAATTCATGTGATCCATCGAAATAATTTTTTAATCTTTAATATGATTGATTAGTATACAAAATCATCTAATGACCCATGTATACTATTTTTGCCATATGATTCAGTTGATAATATGATATTTGTTGTTCACAAATTGGACGTACCTTATGCACTTTGACACTATATGCAGATAAATTTTAGTATGTTGGGAAGTCATTTATAGTGAATATAATAATTACATATATTAGAAAATATTAATCTTTATAAGAATGATCCACCCTATTACCATCATCCCTTAAAATATTTTGAATCGTCAATTAATGTTGATTGGAAAACATAAATGTCATTTCTAGGCTACTTTGGTCTAGAGATCATTAAAATCAACATGACATATTTTATTTTCATAATAAATCATGAGAAAAGTTAAATTACTTATAAAAAAATCCATGAACTATGTTTCCTAATAAGGCTTTGATATAGATTTATTCCATCCATGCACAGTTCATATTTGAGATTTCTAACTCCATTTCCAAATTTAGGAAACTATTGAAAATTTTTCTTCCACTTTGGACAATCTGATAGAAACCACAATTTTCCTTCACATATTAGCTCATATACATGCCAAATTAAAAAATTTTGCATCATTTGAATATGAAAATAGATGTTAAAAATGAGGAATTATATAGAAGATACCTAAATTCCCTGGCATGGGTATTTATAACTGCTAAATTATCCTGCAATATTTCTTTCAACTTATAACATGATGTTTGAAATTTTGGACACCCCAACAAAAAAATAATATTCCTTCCAATAAAAAACATAGTCATTAAGGTAGGCATGTATTTCATTATATCGAAATATCATTCGGTATAATATTTTATTTTATTTAAAATTTGAATCTTAAATATCATTATATTTAGGAAGAATATCATTCACAAAATGAGGAAACCCTATAAAACTCATATCACCCTATACATATTTCTCCAGCAAGTTAATGAATCCTAGAACTTTTATTTAATAGTAAATTTCATACATCATGAATAAAATGGTTTTACAGTATCACCATATAAACCCTAAATGCTTTTTTCATTCTCAATTACCTCTAAGTCAATATTACGAATCATTTATTTAATTTGATTTGATGTGTCATCTTTCAAAGAATAATCATCAATAGATCTAAAATTCTACACAATTTTTCCATGTGAAATTCATGTTCTATAACTCAGATTAAAACCATGACAATTTCAATGATCCTTGACCACTCTAATTTTTAATGTCTTTATATTTATACATTTTAGGTATAGACAAAAAATCATGTTGTTTGGAAATATTTCTTTAGAAAATTAAAAAAAATCATCAAAACCATCCTCATATTCATCACATATGAAATGTTCAACAATAGAATTTCAACTCATTATAATATATGACAAATAAAAAAAATAAATATCTTTTCAAAAGAATTTTGTTATGATAAAAGTGATTAATAAGGGTAAATATTATATTATTTCAATGATCATAAAAGATATACTGTTGTGGTATAATTCATCTATAAAATGTTTTTTTGATTTTTGATAATAATGAATATAAAGTTTAAAATGCTAATAAAAATATAGATGAAATTTATTGTTAATTTGAGTTATTATACAATAAAATAGAAAATAAATTACATTTATTTATTTTACTAAATTAAAAAAAAATTGTCTTTCTTGAAAATGGAAAAAGGAATGCCTTATTATAGGGAGTAAATATCATGAAATCTCAAGTGATAATTTCATTAAATTGAAAGTAAAATAATTTGAACAATAATATAGGATCATTATTGACTATAATGATGTTGTTGAATGTAAGAGATTAAATATATAATAATTTTACTTATTATTTTCTAGAAAAACATGATGGAGGTAAAAGTTAGAGAACTCAGTGAGAAAGAGTTTCTTACATTAATAGAAACCATAATGAAAATTATAACACCAATATTAGTGAATAATAACATTTTTTGGAAGAGAATATTATCACTAAATGATATAATTTTCTTTAAATATCACTCTTAGATTATATATCATACTATTCATGCAATTAAATGAAATATTTCATTGAATAAGACGATTAATTTATTAAAGTAATCGAAGGTAAAATTTTCTATCTAACAATATTAAATAAAATAGGGTTTTGAATACCTTATTATATTTATAATTCTTTGGAAGGATATAATACATCCTCTAACAAAGTAATGATAATAGTTACATATTTTAAAACATAAATGTGAATATAATAATAATTATAACCTTTCATATTGATCACATGATCAATAAGTTAAATTAAATAGGATTTCTAAAAATTATCATATTCCATAGTAAAGAATAATTCTATTTCCGTCATTATAGTATATATAAAGATTATAATAAGAACCATTAAAGGGTGTTGATGTAGAATAAAATTACATTATAATATAATCGTGAAGTAACATTTAAAAATAATAAGATATTATATTAAAAAATTATATGCCATTATTATAAAGGAAGAAATCAATAAAATATTGGGAATATTAATTCTATTAAAAAATATAGAAAATAGAGTGGGAAAAATTATAAGGAATATATAAGACTTTTATGAGAAAATTTATTCATGTGGAGGGAATTAAAAAACATATTCCCTTTAAACCATTAAAGAGAATAAAAATTAATATAATCTAATGACATTATAAAAATACATTAAATGGTATCCATAAAAAATATATGGAATATAGATATGAAGGAAGATGATTCTTATTTGAAAACTGGGATTATAAAATTGTTAACATACATGTATTAGTTAATTTGAGTTCTTCAATAAGAGGATGCTAAATAGTAAGATTTGATATAAAAAATATTGACAATCCAACCCAGAATACATATTTATCCTGTATCCAAACTAGTTTTTCACTGACTCTACGATCTAGGGTTTCTGATAGAGTGATTATTCCATATATACTGTGATGGAATATGAAATTATTCCTCCTTATTCACAAAACAAGGGTTCCAATGACATCGAAAATGCAACACAATCAAACAAAAACACCAAAAATGTAAAAATATTTGTAGATAATCAATTTTAGAAGGAATCAACCATGGAATGACAAGAATGAGAGGATCAATAATGTGAGATAATCACTTGACATACAATAAGACCTATATTCAAATCTGAAATGGTGAATATGATGAAACATGAGGGTTTATAATTATGGAAATGATATATTTCAGTCCATATGATTAAAAAACTGAGAGTTAGGTCTTCTAATAAATTTAATTATTGAAATAAAAGATCGATGTTTGAGGATTACTGGAAACATGAGAAGATATATATTATAATTATTAAAAATGAGGCTAATGAATCTTAAGTAAGAATTTCTTTGGAAATATATTATTGTATTCCACCGGATCGATGAGATGTGGAATAGGGAATCCACCTGAGAAAACACTTTTGGTTTCATGAGATTGAATAACAACAAAATGATTCAAACTAAAGATTCATAACATTTAAAATGGTATATAATGTCGGTTATTACATAATCAACATGAAAATTTCCCATTTTTAGGATAGTAATTCTATAAATTATTTGAAAAAATGGGTAACATTATTTTTCACATCAGATATATTATAACTAACATTAAAAAATTACTTGGATTTTCACATTAGTTATCTATAACAAATTTGAGAAAGTTAACATGAGAAAAAAAATAGTTTTATTAATATCTCTAAACAAAATCTCTTTGTGTATCCTCTTTAACTTAAATGAATAGGAGAAATAAATTCCTCATGAAATGAGGATGCGATCCCCCAGAACACAGCATCAGGGAAGCTCTATTATTCCACAGTGAAGGCAATAACACATGAGGAAGGTTATGATACCTTGACCTCTAACTTGACATCCAATGATTTAATATATCCCACATAACTGATCTCTATAATTTTGGATCTTTTGAAAAATTGCATAGAATAAAATAATGTTAGTGATCAAGTTTTTGTTGATGGATTAATAACCTCGAAGAAAAATGGAGGGATGAGAATTCATCAATCCCTAAAAATATTATAACATACAAACAGAAAAAATACATGAGGTTTCTACCTCCCCATAAGATTTTGAATATTAATTGGTTAATTAGATATGTGAGTTGTTGAATGGATAAATATTCTATATTGGCTATGTGATCCAAAACATCTATGTGATCTTAAATGGATACATGAGCCAAAATAGCCACAAGATTTAAAATTCCAATATGATCTAAATCAACTACATGAGATAAAACTTCAACAAGATAAATACTCTACATACACACTTTCACTACTAAAGGGAAATTCATCAAAATAACATAAATTAAACAAATAAAAATGTAGAAAATTATAATAAATAATATAAATGATAAATATTAAAAATTTGAATAATAACAAAACTCTATCATTTTGAAGTCAAGAATGATAAAAAAATATCCACCAATTTCAATTGAATCATATTCTAAAAGGTGTATATATTTCACCTAAGTGTTATTCAAGTGTATCCATGTTCATGATTCCTAAATTATTAGTGATATTTGATAAAATTGAATCCTTAATAAAACTATTGACTAGATTTTCATCTATGTATTTCTTGGTAAAACACAGAGTTCTATTTTCTATAAAATCACTAATAAAAAAATCCTTATGTCTATGTGCTTATACAAACCATGGGAAACTATGTTTTTAGATAGATTAAGGATAGATTGAGAATCAGAATGTATAATAATAACTTATTTCCCTAAAATGATCTCAAAAATAAAACCCCAATTCTATATGGATTCTTTCACAGCTTTGGTCAGTGATATTTACTCAGCTATAGTGGTTGAGAGGGAAACCACTGATTACATATTTCACATATATGAAATAGGTCTTCTTCATGTAGGAAAAATATAAACAGTTAATAATTTTTATGCATCAAAATTTCCATCAAATTTTGAATCTACATAACCAGTAACTACTACTGAATAATTATCATTATTACCTTAGCATATTGAATGATATAAATGAGAGTAAATGTTCCTTAACACCCATTTTATATCATGATAGTATGGTATGTTTGAATATTCCATAAGCCTTCTTAGAGTATAGATAGAAAAGGAAACATCTGGTTTTGTACAAATCATATCCTTCGTAATAATTCCCTCAAAATTAGCATATGAGATCCTAATAATATATTCAAAACTATAAGTTATGTATGGTTACAGAGATAACAGTAGCTTAAAATTTTAATAAAAAAGAACATTAAGAGTTTTTAATGCATAAAAAAATTCATCCAAATCAATTTATGTACATAATAATGTTAATGTAGATAGTGAAGGATCATTTGTAAAGTTAAATTCAATTTATTTATAACATGGGTGATTGATTACATATCACTACCCATAAGTAATATGTCATCAACATAAAGTAGTAAATAAATCATTGAATTTTTAATTGATTCATTTTATACACATGCTTCAAATTGAGTCCTTCTGAAACCATTCTTTAACACAAACAAATAAAAAATTGTGTACCATTATCTTAAAGTTTTATTTAATCCATATTATGATATATTATAAAAATAGGATTGGATATCTATGAACTCGTGCTCAAAACTAGTAGGAGGCTTCATGTATAATTTTACATTTAAATCACCATGTAGGAAAGTTTTTTTAACATCTAGCTATTTTATTTGAATGTACAAATGAAAAACCAATGAAATAATAACTCTTATCAATGAATTCTTACGTCTCTGATAAAAAAATTAGTGTTATCGATTCCTTTAGGTTGAAGAAATCATTTGGCTACAATCCAAAATTTATAAAAATGTTTATTCTCTATATTTTTTCTTATTTAGTTTTATATCCAATTAATTCTCATAAACATGGAGATAGGTGGTTTATTAACAATGTACAATGTTTGGTTCTTTCATAGGTATTCCAACTCATCTTCCATGTATGAAATCCAATACATAGTGTTTTGTCCATTTATATATTTATTTTAGCATTGGGGATCTACTCCACCATGATATGGAGATACATTCTTGGATAATGAATCCATGTAATCATTTATATTTCTAAAAGGAGCTATAATGACTCTCATCAATTTATACCTAGTGATCTAATAACCTTTAAGTATAGTAGGTTCTCTATCATCTAGAGTATCATTACAACCAGACCCAAATTCTAGCTTATGATATGAAGGGAGAATCCAAGAGGTTGATAGAGGATTATTAACTAGATACTCAGTAATAGTGGGAGGATCATCCTCAAGATACCTATTCTATTAAGTCATATCACAAGCATTTGTTGTAGGTGAGACTCTAGGAGCAAAGGACTCTTAAAACACAACATCCTGGTTATGAATACAATAATAAAATATAAGTTTATCTACACAAATATTATACTCATTCACCACTATGGGATACTCTATAAAAATTAACTTAAAAGCCCAATGATAAAGTGTTTTATACATTACATGGTCATAGGAAGTTTATCTTAAAACCTTAACATTCTTATAGGATGGGGTTTATTTGCATTACAACTCTATATGAGTCTAAATATTCATGGAATATGAAGGAAAATTATTAATTTTGTAGACTATTGTAGTGAAAGTCATTTTCAAAATGACTATGGAAGTCCCAATAATGAAATTATTCTATGAAACCACTCATGCATTGTAAAATTAATACACTTATCATGACCATTATTCAGAGGAGTATTCTTTACAGTTTGGTGTCTCAAAACATCTTTATATTCACAAAATATAGTGAATTAAGTTGATACGTATCCAAGGACATCATCAGTCCTTATTTGTTTTAACTTCTTACTATATTAACATTTTACATAGACTTATAATGTTTTAAACACCTCAAATACGTCAAATTTATTTCTCAAAATAAAACCCAAATGTTCCTTGAAAGTTCATCTATAACGTTGGAAAAGTAGGATCCTTCACCATCATAGGTAGTCCAAGCCAGTCCCCAAAAATGAGAGAGAAAATAACCAAGTGGGAAACCATCTTTAAAGATGGATTTACAAAAACCCACTCTCTTATACTTACCCAAGTCACATTCCTCACAAAACAATACGTTACTCCGTGTAATGTGAGTTAGCGTCACATTCTTTCCTAATTCCTCTATCACTTTATCACTCACATGCCTCATCCCCCTTTTATAAAGCATAACACTATAATTGTAACTATCATAGGTGTTTCCCTACATTATTACTTGTGTTCTTAAATACAGAACACAGAACCCATTCATAATGGATCCTTTCATAACCTTATGGGAACCCTTGGAGATTCTTATGAAACTAAAATTAGATTCAATGTTGTAACCTCTCTGACCAAATACAGCTAATGAGATAACATTCTATTGTAAATATGGAACCCATATAACATTTAACAAGGTGGTTGGATAATATTATAAGAGATGTATAATAATAGAATCTATACCCATTCCCTGGAATATTTTGTGGTTTCCTAAAACTATCTCTCCTTCATGTCACTCCATATAGATAGTGAATAAACATTTATCATGTCACGTATTGAAAGATAATTCATGTTTTAAAACCCATTTTGCATGAAGAGAATATCAGTACCCACAAAACACCTAAAGACTCTCATAGAAATCATCTTCAAATATTGAATGTTTTTCAGAATCCTTTAGAGGTTTACCCGACTTCAAATCAAAGCATTAGATCTAACAATCCAAGGTCTTTCACCATCATAGAAGATAACCTCTATCATCTTGGATTTAATCTATGACTCCATGGATTGGATACAGTTCATTCCACTCTTCTTTTTCATACCTTTCTTCTTCCATAAAACTATAAATGACCCCCAAGATTTAGAAGATTAGATTTAGGTTTTAACTTAGCCTTCGGAAGAAGATCATGAGAAACAAATCAGACTTGAATTTACCTATGGTCAAGGAATAACGTGAATAAATCATATCATAAATGATATGTTCATATAAAAATTATAAATAAATTAAAATATTATTGTATTGGTCCTCAACTTTCCTACTAACCTTTATATTGTCTAAAATATATAATATTTAATAAAACTCATCATGTTGTTCCAGAATGGATGTTCTAGGATGCATATTAAGGGTATAAATTTTTTTATTCTTATGTAAATGGGAAATTATTGATGTTTTAATGTAATTTTTATCACATTTGGACCATATAAAAGTAGTGGTAGTAGTTTCATAAGTTACCTGACATGGAACATTATCAACTAAAGATAATCTTAAAGAGCTCAATTCTTTAATCAAAATTTTAGTAGGGACATATGAATATTTTTTGAATACCTTTATATCAATAAAATGAAATATATAGGGTTTAATAGGTCTAAAGATTTAATTTTGTGTCAATTATGGACTAACAGTACTCAAATAATTAAGCACTGCAGAATAAAATTGTTATTATCATCAAATTTCTAAATTTCATAATTTATAAAAGGCATGTCCTAAAATTACATTTATTATTCCAATTGTTGTGACGAACCAAAACTGATATACCCTAATGTTTCAAGGATTATGAACATAATTAATGGATATATCTAGTAATTAAATGACATGACTAACTAATTAACCCATGATTATATTGAGAAATAGTGAGCAAACAAAAAAAGAAAACAAAAGAACACATATGGTCTAATGTGGTTCAGTAAAAGATGTTCCTAATACATGTAAATAATTACACCCTTCTAGATTTATTTTAGTAATGTTCAATGTACATACAACCAAAAAATAAATTAAAAATAAAAAAAAAGGAATTAGAAAACTGAAACAAATAAATTTGAAAGTAAAGTTTACATAATGTTGTCACATCCCAAAATTTGATTTTTTAACAGATCACTAACAAAAAATATATTTTTGTATCCTATCCAGCAATAATAAAGATGAGAAAAGATTTCCCCACAAATAGATATATAATAACCACTGATTCATAGTGTTAGGGATCTTCAATTAGTCAATAGAAATTGTGAAAGAACATATGGAAAGGTATGACACCTCAAGCTCCAACATGACTTCCAATAGATGAACCTTTCTAACTTAATAGATATCTATTATCATATATCTATTGGGAGAAATAATACTATAATATAATCTCAACAATCATTGATTTTAAAATGGTTTGACTAAATCTAATAAAAACAAAGGGTTGAGAATTCCAGAAACAATGACAATATGATAATAAAAAAACCAAAAAACCCATGTTGTTGCAACCCCAAAATAGAATTCAAAATTTCATTAGTTCATTAGATACATGAGTTACAGAATGGCTACATCATCGAAATTGGCTACATGAGCAAAAATATTTATGTTATCTACATGACTAAGTTATCTCGATAGGCTATATGATCCAAATTGGATAAGTGTGAAAAAAACAACTATGTGAGCTAAAATGGATACATAATCCAAATCAGCTATATGATCTAAAATTTCAATGTGAGAAATCCTCTACATATGTGATTTAACAATGTATGGAGAAATGAGAAAAATAAAATAAATAGAAGCATGAAACAAAAATAGTATAGAATTATTATGAATATTAAACATTCTAAAACATAAATAATTAACTATAAGCATATTATTTTTATTTAGAAAGCAAACATTCTAAAATCAACACCATTGATGGTATTTATCAATATATTTTTTTGATATTTTGGATAATACTTTGGGTGATGAGCCTTATATGGATGTTCCACATGGTGTTGATTCTATTTTGGGTGTTCCACATGATTATGTGAAACATGAGGAGGATTTCAAACATTATCAAGCATATTATCCTCCACATACTTTCCCAGATAATTCAAATACACTTGTTATTCCTATAAGGATTCATGATGTGTCTATTACTTATTTTACAAAACATTCACTTACTTATTTGGATTATGATTTTATGATAGGGGGAGATTAGAGTGTGTTTGATTCAATATTTTTTCTAGTGAGATGTTACCCGATACACATCATGTATCTTCTATACTTGTGGGAGAGTGTTCTACCTAGAAAACACTTTTATTCTGAACATGATAGGGTATGGTAAAGGATATTTTGGATCATCTGCCTATCACCCATAATGATTTGGAAACAACTACAGAAGATTCTATATATGATCTATATATGATAGAGTATAAATATTGATAGGAACGGCATTGTTGCACTGATTATACACTAGGTTGTGGCATGGATGTGCATTATATATAGTGATATAGACTATAGTGACACATTTACCATTCACAATTCTTTCCCTGTGATAGATGATATATATTTTTTAAATTATCATTTTCACATTATTTTAAACTATATTTTACAATTACTTAACATAATTAATAAGTAATATTATATTTATTATTAAGAAGAAATTAAATTTTAATTAAAATTATTTTAAAAAAATATTATTAAAATTTATATTAATTTTCTTATTAATCATTAATCATATAAAATATATTAATCAATTAGTCATGTATTAGTTATTATATTATAAAATATATAACTGATAATAATATTAATAACATAATTTGTTTTTATTAGAATAATATTATATTTTATTAATAATTTTATTGATTATTCAATTAATAATAAAAAATTTCTGATTATATTCTAGGGCACACCGAGCCCCCTTTAAACACAACTAATAATACGAAATTGGTGTGGTGGCTCGACCCTAAGATCTTTTCTCCTAAACCCTCCATCCTTAGCCATTGTTCAACATGTGAGTGAATATTTCTCAAATTAAATTATTAATATAAGTAGTAATTATGAATATAATAATACATATTATTCTTCATATTACTGATTATAAAATTAACATCTATACATATATATATTATATATTTTGGATATAGTTACAACCAAACACACATACACACACACACCAAAGGGTAGAAACCATCCCAATCCCAGTTGGTCTATAGTTAAGTGTAGAGACCCTAATTTTCCATTTTAAGACATTGATATATTTCAATATATATATCTTTAGAGCTAGGTGCTGAGATGGTATGCAATTTTGAGGCTTAGTGTTCCTGTAATTTACTTCATAAATATGTTAAATATATTTTATATTATGTGAACATGGTAAATTAATTAAAATGAGATAAATCTTAAAGGGTTGATCATATTATAAATCTAAGACCACATTTATTTCCAAAACCTATTTTTTACTCTAGGAGTGACATAAAATGAGTCGGCGTGGGATGTTTGGACACCTCGCTCATTGGTTGTATGTTCAAGTGGATCAATTTATAATTAAATTAATTAATTAAATAATTTATTTCACCTATAGATATGTTATAAAAATATAAATAGAGAGGAGTTTATAGGTTTGGATCATAATTCTCAAATTGAGGGTGAATATCTCTCCTTCCCCCTCTGAAGTATCCTTTGGCAAGCGAGAACGAATCTCAAAGATCGAGAGGATTTGGACACAATGAATGTAGTAGGTATTTCCAATCGTTTTGTGAATGTGTTCGTCATTAGAAATAGATATAAAATATATCTTGGACTCATAAATTTGGTTCTTTACACCCTTTTTATTAAATGATTGATTAGATCGAACATTATTCCTTGATCTGCGCCCTTTTGGAGCCTTTTCTTTTTCCAATGTACTGAAATTAATTTGTAGTCAATTTTTTTCTCACCCTGAGATACTTTTTCGTTATTTATTCACCAAGAATTATTATACATGATCTATAAACCTTTTTCATTTACCTTTATCCTCATTTTTTAATTCATCTCTATTAAGATTTATGTGGTCTTGTTTTGACTTTTTTGGGAGGTACTAAGACCTATCGGACTATTGGATTCACTATGGATTGAAGAAATGAGAACCGATCAATGAAGAAAGAATTGAACTAGGAATAATGTTGTGTGACGGAATAGAATCAATGTGGAGGACATGGTTTTAGCCTCATGGTTGAGGCTACTCAATGGTAACATGACAGTTTCTAGTCTCAGATCTCTGATGGGGTCATCGGACATGGTCAACACTGTGGGAATTAATAATAAAATAATATTGTTATTATTAATAATTGTGGAATAAAACGTTTGGATAATTAAATTAAATGGTTTTAATTTAATAAATGATAAATTTTTAAAATTAATCTATTATAATTTAATTAGATATATTATATAAGATATATGACATGAGATCCGATATATAGGATATAAGATATAAGATATTTTATATATGATATAAGATATAAGATATGAGATATGAGATATTAGATATTAGATATGAGATATAAATCTTGGTTAAATAATCTTATTTCAATTATATCCTTTAACCGAGGAATTTTTTTGAAGAAACAGCAGTGACAATGTGATCGTAGAATTGAGATGGTGATTTTTCGACCGATTATGGATTCAGTTTTCAGACTCATACCTCAAGTCAAAAAAATACACAATAATAAGAAAATTATTATTATTGTGGAATCTTGTATTTTCCATATCTACCTTATATGTTGTCAAAAATGATTAACTATATGCAATTTTATGACCCTGAAACTAAGGTGGACATCTCAAGACCAAATCCTGGTACATAATTCAGACTTGTGGCTCAGGCCCATGAAATACCATTCAAGCGTGGTGTAGTGAAATGTTACTTTTTTATTGGGTGTCTGATTGAGGAAAGTGAATAGCCTATCTCAAATTTTTCTCATTTATAAATTTATTCCCTCCATTTTGTAATTTTAGATAAGATGTGATACATTCTGATCATGATGGTTCATGATGCGACACTAGATGATAGAAGTGATATTATAGGATCACAAAAGATTTATAGGAATTTCCCTCTATTAGTGTTGGGTAGTGGAGTTCCCCGAGGACCCTTTATAATCATTACCCACTAGTTGGGTTGAGAAATGGAGTTCCCTGATGAGTTCTTCTAGGAATTACCCTCCTATGGTGTTGGGAAGTTAGGTTATCTAATGAATTTTCTTGGGCATTACCCACCAACAGGGTTAGGCAGTGGAGTTCCCTAATAAATTCTACCAGGAATTACCCTCTAGTATGAATGGGTAGTGGAGTTCTGCGATGAAAATCTTAAGTGTTACCCTATAGTGGGGTTGGGTAGTGAAGATTATATGTGACTATCAGATTAGGACTCTTCTATCATTCTAGGGCATGGGATCCTTTCCTAGAGTTTGTAGCCACTCAATAGTGAGGCACAGTGATGATGTGTGGTTTAACATAGATTTTCATTCACTAAAAGAGGGACAGAATCCCCACCATGATGCATTCTTATGATGTGACCTAAAACATAGAGGGGGAGTCAGTACCACCCAATGTAGATAGTATCATTGTGTGGGGATTGATCTCCCTAGACGTGTGTGTTCAGGGAAGACAAATGGGATGATGGGAATCATTGGTGCAGTTTTGGAACTATTGGCTACTCTACCTCTTCAGCTGGGTTGTGATATTGAGATCCCATTTCCCTCAAATTTTGGGTACATTGACCGAGTACATGTATATATATATATATATTATTTCTTCTGGATACACTTAATTGTCATGTTTACTCTCGTTCCAAGAGAGGAAAAGACATGTGGGGTATTCCAAGTGCTTTTTGTGTCTATATTTTCATGGTTGGATGATTTTACTCTCTATATATAGGTAGTTAATACTCGATAAAGAGTTTTTCTCCCCATCGCGTTAGGAAACTTGTGATTATATTGGCTTATCTTCGCTCTCTTTTTGGCTTGATCTTTACTCTTTCATTGTACCTTGTGTGTCTATTATCTTCTACTTCTATAGTATCTCTTCCTAATAACCCTTTATCTTTCGAGGTGTCCTACTGGTTATGATTATACTCTACCTTGAAATGGATTTTTCTTCATGTTTCATTTATTATAAAGATAACAGATAGTTTTATTTTGAATTAAGAGGAGCTTTGGGATACGGGGTTCCTGGACAATGTATGGTGGTCATAGCATGGGATTCAGGAGCTGGGATATCATTCATCTATTTACATTTCTTGTTTTCTATCAGTTTTGGAAATGTTTTTTTATCTAGGGATTTATTTCTTCCCTTTTCATTCTATTTTACACAACTATACATTTTTACTATCTAGAGGTTCATGCATGATTGGAATACTTTATTGCGGTGTTGAATCTATTATGTTCTCCCTCTGCACAATTTCATTTAGTTATCTTTTTTCATTTGTATAGGGTCTTAGGAAAAGGCCTCCCCATGTTATTTATCCCTTCAGCGATTGCTTCCACGTCTTGTGTAATTCCCCAACCATAGATTCCCAGATTCGGTGCATTATTTTAATACATTGGAGTGATTACAAGGAATAAATTCCCTAAAGACTGATCAATTTAGTAGTCATGGAAAATATATTATATACATGAATGTTACATTACACTTTCTAACATATGAAAAAAAAATCCTTTGAGAACGCCATTGTTCCCTTAGATTAACCCTATATCTCAAACATGAAACACTTCTTGGGATCCTGAGAAAATAAAAAATAAGAAATGGGTGAGATTAGATGCTCAGTAAGGGTAAATAATTTATCAGATTCTATAAACTTTAAGTCAAGATGTGTAATAAAAACAACAACCTTTTGAAACATAATCTTGAACATAGTATGGAAAAAATAAATCAAACATCACTATATAAACAAGCACATGGACATTCTACTAGTTGAGTAATCACATTTAATAACTAATTCCATAACAAGGGAATGTATAGTACCGAACTTTAATTTCTATGTCAAGGCCTTGTACCAGGACCTATGGGCTAATTGTAATAGCACCCAAACCCAAGGATCCTCTGTAATCAGACTTCATCCTGGTGAGCCTCTGTAACCAGACTCCAACCCGGAGAGCCTCTATAACCGAACTCCAACCCAGAGAGCCTCTCTAACTATAATCCAACCCAGAGGGTCTGCTATAACTGGACCCCAACCCAGAAGGCTTACTTTTACCGGTCCCCAACCCAAAACATACTATTCCAATAAATTCATCATAAGAAAAGGTTGAAATATAACATAAGCATTCCAATTAAAACAAGCTTACAAAATATCAATACATTATCCATAAACCATGTATGGTATAAAAATAACACATACACGGTAAAAAATATCACAAAACATTCAATACAATATGGAAGATTTGTATCATAATAAATCTACTTCAATAAATTTTAAAATCCATTAAAGTATGTTGACATATATGAAAATGATCAGTAAAATGCTCTGAAAGAAATAGCCCTTTTTCATGAAATCATTTAAAAATTTTACTATTTATAAAGATATTCATTTAAAAGGGATTTTTGAATAAATTTGTCCCATACCACCTTGAAACTTTTTAAACGAATTATCATTTCAAAACATTCATGTTTATATAAATAAATCCTTAAAATAATTTTTAAAACATGGAAATTAATCCAGAGGGTTTAGAAAGATAAATCTTTAAAACATTTAAAATGATGATTTAGTTAAATAGACCCTCCCATAAAACCTTAAAATATTCATTTTGAAATCATTTTTATAAAATATTGGTATTTATGATAAGTATGCCCTAGGAAATACTTACACATGAATAATCTTGGATAATAATGAGATTGAGGAAACAATCCTTACCTCATTGTAATCAGTTGAGTCATATAAAAAATAGTCAATAACCACCAAAATAATCACAAAATATCAGTAATATAAAGAGAATCGCGATAATATATATCAAATGGCAGTGCACAATACACCACATTCAATAAATAAGTGGTGAACAATGGAAATCTCAAAGAATTAAAAGTGAGATATGAAACCCCTTACCTTGCACTTTCCTTCAGTCAAGGGTACGTTTAACCTCCTGTATGAACATAGTAGTATGTTATTAAATTGTACCAGAACCATATTAATATTTATGATATCATACATGATTCATTTATGACTTTATACTACCCATTTAATAAAAATTTCCATGTTAAATTATCATTTTGGGTAACAATCGCTTTCTTTATCGTACGTGTTTTAACTTGTTACTATTGATTGTATCACTTAGATCAAGATTTAAATACTTCCAGAATATAAAAAAAGATTTATATATCATATATATTTAGAATAAAAAATTTTAATATAGACATATATATTAAATGGGAAACATCGTTTATGGAGACGGTAGTCTGTACGTACGCATAAACGTTGTTTCTGTTTTCATGTTGTATTGAATGGAATTAATTGAATAAGATATATGTAAGTAAATATATATATATATCAAGTAGCATTTATATATCATATATTACATACTTATTAATGATATATATATATTATAATCATCATTGAATGGTAAACGTGGAAATGAATCTCATCACGTCGTGGAGACGATAATCCGTACATACGCACGAGTGAAAATATCATTATATTGATGGCGAAATAATATGTAATTTGATTTATATCATATATACAGAATCATTAACATGTTATATTTATTATTTACATCAGTTATACTAATTATTATACCAATCCAAATAATGAAGTGTTTGAATAACAAACTACACCACGACGTGGAGACGGTAATCCGTACATACGCACATATAGTGACTTGTCATTTATAGGATGGATAGAATAATTAATATGGTTGTTTGATTTGTATAATGAAATCACAGTATATAATATACTAGACTTATTATTTTAGAATGGAAACAACAAATAAAGAAGAAGTTGAAAAAGACAAGAGCTAGAAAGATGTGATGAAATATTTACGTCTTTTTCGGGTTCTTCCTTTTGATTTGATCAAAAGGGCTCATTATGATGGATTTATAACCAAATTAAGTCTAGTAGGATGAAGGGAGGAATGTTGGGGGGATATTTGGGCCGGGTTTGGCCAAGACAAAGGGCTTTGGAGGTGTGAATTATAGAGAAGGGGGAGTTCCCTTTTATAAGAGAGGTGAGGGGCACCTTAGGAAAAGCTAGAAATATTATTTTACAATAAAATCATTTTCTGTTTATAATGGCTCCAAAAAGAATTATTTAAAGGATAAGGTTGGTATGGGTCGCAAACCACTAAAAAATAGGTTTTAGACAGGTTTGGGTCGCTATATTAACTATATCTTTTAGATTTAACTCTTAGTTAAATAGTTTGACATTTACCATGTCTCTTGGTATTTTTATATTATATGGTTAATAAACTTACTAAAAACATCCAAGTGAACCCAATGTTCTAGTTAATGATACACCTATTATTATATAAGTCTTTTGGACAAACCTTAGATTTTTAGGAATATAATATCAATTAATAATATAATATTTTTTTTAAAAACTCTTTTATGTCAATTTTGACATTATTTGGTATTTTGTTTTTGATAAATTTATAACAGCATTATTACTTCAGAAAAAAATAATATAACTAACCATAACATGTCATATTAACCTATAAAATTATTTTAATACATATAAATTCTCAAATTACATTTATTTGGATATTTATAATATCAATTATTTTAATATTTCATTAATTAGGTAATTACATCATCTCATTGTGTTATAAATAAATTAAATTCTTTAATGTT
The DNA here is from genome assembly GCA_963277665.1 of Viscum album. NCBI lineage: Eukaryota > Viridiplantae > Streptophyta > Magnoliopsida > Santalales > Viscaceae > Viscum > Viscum album. Next base: position 570,167,366 of record OY728161.1, on the reverse strand, counting down.
AAAAAATTATAAATAAAATACCATTATGTAGGAAATATTTGTATCTTTATAATGAATATTTATAGTCGAATTTTTCTTATATATAACCCTATATTAAAAATGTTTTAGTTATTAAACATTGATTTTAACTCTTTTAACTCTTCTTTAAATAAAATAAATATAAATGTCCTAATCTAATCCAAGTGGACGTAAAGGATTATATTTTATTCCTAAGGATTTTTTTGGTCAAATTACACTAATCCAATAGAATTAGGACATGTGTTAGGGTAATAATAATATCATTTTTAGTCGTAATTACCCTATTTACTTTTAACCATGGTAAATAAAAGTAAAAAAGGTACTATTCACCAAAACTATTTTCATATTATTGAACAACATTTTACTTACTGATATCAACCGTGTCTCTTAGATTTTCTAAATTCGACTCACAGAAGCGGTAAAATTAAGTTTTATGTAAATTTGTAAATTCTCATAAGAGGTGGGTAAAAGACGGTAAAAAGTTCAATAAAATTTTTATATATCTAAAATTATTATTAATTGAATTCAATGAATTACATTGAAATTATATAGGTATTATGTATCTATTTTGACCTAAAATAAATATAAATAAAATAATTAATTATTTAAATAAAAAGTTGGTTTTAAACAATAACTTGGTGTTTTTCTCTACTCATCAAAAATTCAAAGTTTTCGGAAAAAATACCAAAAATTTACCCTAAGCTAATTTTGATATTCAGAATTAACAAAATAATTCTATTTTACCAATTTCAAAACATAGAAGTTTCATTAATTAATTTAAAATTAATTCCCGTTTTCGAAACCAAAAAACATATTTTTAAGAAATAATAACTATCAAAAGATTGACACTGGTTTATGTCCAATTTCAAAATCAAATTACTTACAATGACCATAATTGTATTAAATGGTAAAAATATAATTTAATTATACTTAAAAGCATTAAAATTTATAATTCAACACTATAAATTATTTTGATTGAAAAAGTTTTTTTTAGTTAAAATATAGTATTTTTCACTATTCACCCAAATATGAAAGATATCAAAAAACCACCAAAAATTTATTGAAACTAAATTCTTATGGCCTGATTATAAAGAAGAAGTTTATTTTTTGAAATTGAGTATATAATAGTTTCAAATATTGTATTTAAAAAAGGTTCCTCATTAAAAGGCAGTAAAATTGCATTTTTTAAAAAATACTTCTTTCATCTGAAAAAAATGAATTTGTTCATGAATTATGATTAAGAAACTCATAATATAGATTCTAAAATTAAAAGGATTTTATAAAGTTCCAAATTCAGTTTATATTATTCATAACTACTTTTGAATAGCTAGTTTGGTAAGTCGTGGTGTGCTTGAACTCAGTGTTACGTGTAGTGCATGTTATTGAATTACATGGAAGAAATAACGTACTATGAAATTTTGGGGTGTTACATTCTTCCCTCCTTCAATAAATTGCATCCTCTCAATTTTCAATTTTTCTTATAAAATAAAAGGTTGAAAATAGAAAATTCGTTTGTAGGAAAACCCACATCGGAAATTGGGTTAATAAAATTTGGTCTTAATAAAAGGAAAAGGGGAATGAAAAAGTCCCCACCAAATTATGATCTCTATTAGGAGAACATTGGTGGAAATTAGAGAAACCTAATTGGAGGAAAAACATAAATATTTATAAGGAGTGATTGTGTTCATTAGTCACAAACAATTGTAGAATTGAGGGCCTCAAAGCCATCAATCTATGAATATTTGAAATATCATCGGTTCAAAAAAACATAAGGTATTAGGAAAACACATTTTTAGTTTCAAGATCCCTTACCTAAAGTTTAATAATTAACTTCTTCATAGAATTAGGGAAGAAAAAAATATAAACCTAACAAGTAGATTTCCATCCTTTATATAATTTCTACCACAAACTCATCGTTCACTCTAAAAGATAATAGAGCATAAAAAATATTATATTTATCCTATTCGTATAGGATTCCAAAAAAAATGAAATTATAATTCACTTATTAGACCCTTTAAAAACATAAACTACATTATAAAATCTTGGGACTTCATGTAGTCCAGTGGTAGGCAATAAATCCCAATCTCACTATGGTTGTGGGTTCGATTCCCGTAGCTTTGTCTGATGTGACGGGTTGTCACACAGTCTACGTGTTATCCTTTTTATAAAAATACAAAAATAACGTTAACAATGGTATCCAATTTTAAACTTAATACATTCCAACCTTTAGACTTATCAAAAATAATTCTATCCAAACTCACAGTCCAAAAATTATAAGGAAGTTAAACACAATGAAGATCCTTTTTGTCATGTAATAACATGTGAACAATTTCATCATGTATTATTTAAAAACATGGTAACACCCTAAATTACTATAAAACCTTATGGATTGCATTCATGCTCCCATATATTTTATATAATACTTGATATATTCCTTATATCCAAAAATAGTGAATATTCCTACAATGATGAAATAAACAAACTATTAATCTGTTCTATGGAAGTCAAGAATATCCAATATAATTTATCCAAATCAATCGTGTATTATTCAAAAATCACTACCTCGGTATCAGAACCATATTATGGTTTATTTTCCTCTCAACTATATATTTTCCAAAATTTTAACATGTTATTGAGTCACTTTTCTTGCTTCCACAAAATCTCAAGTCCTTAATGAAATAGTACTACAGTACAATCCTTATATACTATATAATACTTATAACATGCACATCATTAATACAATACTCAAATGACAAATTACTATAATAAAAACGTAATAAATCTAATAATTCATCTTCATCTTCAGTAGTATCATAACTTTATTATTATCCACTATAAGCATTTGGGGTATACTCAGATGATTTAGACATTGATTCGCGTTGTGTCCCAACTCCTTGTAGATGAAGCATTGTACATTTGAAAATTTTTGTATTACCCTTAAAATTACGTACTTGGTTTCCTTTTTCTCCACACTCATAACAAACTCTCATTCCCTTCAATCATTTACAAAGGTTATTCTTTCCACAGTTATCACATATGGGAAAATCCTTCTTTTCCCTCTTCACTTTATCCATCTTTCTCTCTTCCATCCTTTTCTTCTCTTGCTTCCCTTCAAAGCCGTAAGACTCAGATAATTATTTACTTATCTTATTGAAACATGATACTAGTTCTTCATATGTTGAGAATACATGTGAGACTATTTCTCTTCTAAATGTTGGCTTAATACCATGAAAGATATGATCCTTCTTACTATTTGGATCATACGTATTTATGGAGTTCACATTCCTTCTACTGGGTTCCATTTCTATACAATTGTATACACAAGGCCAGTTTATGATTTGCAATAAATAATTCCAAACATGAAAAATACCTAATGTAAATTGAACAGTTTGTGTATATAATCCATAATCATAAAAATATATTCTTTGAGGATTTATATACTCATAAATCATTCATAATGATTTGTAAATAAAATGAGAATTATCCTATGCATATCCCATGGGATTATCGTAACCAAGAGTGCAGCAAGGCCCATTTTCATGCACCAGTTCCAATTCGATTCTATCTCAAAGCTGTGTTTTCGATTTTTACCCCTAGGTACATTAGTTCCAGAGCCACCTCTACCTGCTCATATCCTGATAGGGATGTATTTTCTTGTAAAAATCATAAAATCTCTACAACACCAAAATTCTAGGATATTCTTCTATACTAATCCTCAATGTCTATCTTAGGGTAATTTGAACTAATCAGAGTTTATCTAAATCTACTTTCCATGGTTATTTCTAAACTTCCTCTTATACCAACGGTAACGCCCCGACCCTAGATTCCTAGAGTCAGTGAATTATTTTAATACATTATCTTGATTATAAGGAATCAATTCCTGAAAGACTGATCAGTTTTGTAGTATTGGAAAATAGATTACATACATGAACGTTACATTACACTTTTTAACAAACAATAAAAAAATAATCCTTTGAGAATTCTATTTCTCTTTAAACATAACCCAGCATCTCAAAAATAAAATACTTCTTGGGATCCTGGGTAAATAAAACATAAGAAAGGGGTGATCTCAGATGCTCAGTAAGGGATAAATTTATCAAAAGCTATAAACATTTAATTCAAGATGTGTAATAAAAACAACATCCTTTTTAAATATAATCATGAACATAATATGGAAAAAATAAATCAAACATCACTATATAAACAAGAACATGTATATTCTACTAGTCAAATAATCACATGTAATAACTAATTTCATAATGAGGTAATGTATAGTACCGAACTTTAATTTCTGTGTCAAGGTCTCGTGCAAGGACATATGGGATAACTGTAACTGGACCTAAACTTGGAGAGACTTTGTAACTGGACTCAATCTTAGAGAGCCTCTATAACTGGAACCCAACCCAGATAGCCTTTATAATAGGACACCAACCTGGAGAGCCTCTGTAACTGGACCCCAACATAGAGAGTCTGCTATAATAGGACCCCAACCTGAAGGGATTACTTTTTCCAGTCCCCAACCCGGAACATACTATTCCAATACATTCATCATAAGAAAATGTTGAAATATAACATAAACATTCATATTAAAACTTGCATATGAAATGTCAATACTTTATACATAAACCATGAATGGTATAAAAATAACACATCCACAATTAAAAATATCACAAAACATTCAATAAAATATTGATGATTTGTATCATAATAAATCTACTTCAAACAAGTTTAAAATCCATTAAAGGATGTTGACATATATAAAAATGATTAGTAAAATGCTTTGAGAGAAATACCCCTTTTTCATGAAATCAATTAAAATTTTTACAATTTATAAAGGTAGTCATTTAAAAGGGATTTTTGAACCAATGTTTATGATACCAATTAGAAACTTTTTAAAAGAATTATCATTTCAAAACATTGAAGTCCATATAAATAAATCCTTAAAATCATTTTGAAAACATGTACATTAATTAAAAGGGTTTGGAAAGATAAATCATTAAAACATTTAAAATGATGATCTAGTTAAATATAACCTCCCATAAAACCTTAATAGATTCCTTTTGAAATCATTTTTATAAAATATGGGTATCTATGATATGTATGTCCCAGAAAATACTAATACCTGATCAATCATGGATAAGAATGAGATTGAGGAAATAACCCACACCTCATTGTCATCAATCGAGTGATATGAACAACCGTAAATAACCACCTAATTAATAACATAATATAATGAATATAAAGATAATCATGATAATATATATCATATGGTAGTACACAATACACCACATGCAATAAATAAGTGGTGAACAATGTAAATCTCATAGAATTAAAAGTGAGATATGAAACCCCTTACCTTAAACTTTCCTTTAGTAGAGGGTACGGTTAACCTCCTTTATGAATACAATAGTATGTTATTAATTAATAACATAACCATATTAATATTTATGATTTCATAAATAATTCATTTATTACTTTAAACTACCCATTTAATAATAATTTCCAAGTTAAATTAATATTTCTGGTAATAATCGCTTTCATTATCGTACATGTTTTAACTTGTTACTCTTGATTGTATCACTTAGATATTGATTTAAATACTTCAAGAATATAAAACATTATTTATATATCATATATATATAGAATATTAATATGTATTATAGACATATATATGAAATGGGAAACGTTGTTTATGGAGACAGTAGTCTCTACGTACGCATAAACGTTGTTTCTGTTTTCATATTGTATTGACCAGAACTAAGTGAATAAGATATATGTAAGTACATATATATATATATATATATATATATCCATTATCATTATTATTTTATATATTACATACTTACTAATGATATATATTTTATAATAATCGTTTAATGGTGAACGTGGAAATGAATCTCATCACGTCGTTTAGATGATAATCCATACGTACGCACGAGAGGAAATATAATTATATTGATTGAAAAAGTGTATTTAATTGGATGTTATATCATAAATAAGGAATAATTAACATGTTATATTTATTATATACATCATTTATACACATTATTATACTCATCCAAATAATGAAGTGTTTGAATAAAAAACTACACCACGATGTGGATACGGTAATTCGTACGTACATACATATGGTGACTTGTCTTTTATAGGATGGATAGAATAATGAATTTGGTTGTACCATTTATATAATAACATCAAATTATATAGAATATATTGTAGTTATTATTTTATAATGGAAACAACAAAGAAATATGAAGTGGAAGAAGAAAATATCTTGAAAGATGTGATGAAATATTTACCTCTTTCTTGTGTTCTTCCTTTTGATTTGATCAAAAAGGCTACTTAGGTTGGATTTATGACCAAAATAAGGCCTCTATGATTAAGGGAGGAATTTTGGGGGAGTATTTGGTCAGGGTTTTCCCGATACAAATGGCTTTGGATGTGTTAATTAGAGGGAAGGAGGAGTGCCCTTTTATAAGAGGGGTGAGGGGCATCCTAGGAAAAACTAGAAATATTATTTTATAATAAAATCATTTTCGGTTTCTAATGGATCCAAAATGAATTATTTAAAGAATAAGGTGGTATTGGTCACAAAACCACTCAACAAATAGGTTTTATACAGGTTTGGTTCACTATATAAACTTTATATTTTATATTTAACTCTTAGTTAAATAGTTTGACATTTACCATGTCTCTTTGTATTTTTCTATTATATGGTTAATAAACATACTAAAAACTTCCAATAGAACCCCAAGTGGTTAATTAATGATACCCCTATCATTATATAAGACGTTTTATCGAACTTTATATTTTTAAGAATATAATATCAATTAATAATATAATATATGTTTTAAAAACTCTTTTATGTCAATTTTCTTACTATTTGGTATTTTGTTTTCTCTAAATTCATGACAGCATTATTACAAAAACAAAAATCATTTAAACAACCCTAACATGTCATATTAACCTATAAAATTAATGTAATTCATAAAAATGCTCAAATTATAATTATTTGGATATTTATAATATCAATTATTTTAATATTTCATTAATTAGGTAATTACAGCATCATCAGTGTGTCATCAATAAATTAAATTATTTAATGTATAAAAAATATAAATAAAATACCATTATGTATGAAATATTCTTATATTTATAATTAATATTTATAGTCATCTTTATCTTATGTATAACCCTATATTAGAAATGTTTTAGTTATTAAACATTCATTTTAACTCTTTTAACTCTTCTTTAAATAAAATAATAATAAATGTCCTAATCTAAACTAAGTGGACCTAAAGGATCATATATTATTCCTAATGTTGTTTTTGGTCTAATTACACTTATCCAATAGAATTATTACATGTATTAGGGTAATAATAATATCATTTTTACCCTTAATTACCCTATTTACATTTAACCGTGGTAAATAAAAGTAAAAATTACTATTCACCAAAAAATATTTTCAACTTATTGAACCACATTTTACATACTGATATTAACAATGCCTCTCAATTTTTTGAAATTCAACTCATATAAGTGGTAAAATTAAGTTTTATGTAAATTTTCAAATGCTCCTAGGAGATGGGTAAAAGACGATAAAAAGGTTTAATAAAACTTTTATATATCTAAAATTATTATAAACTGACTCCAATGAATTACGTTGAACTTATATATTTATTATGTATCTATTTTTACCTAAAATAAATTTAAATAAAATTAATAATTATTTAAAGAAGAAGTCGGTTTTAAACAATAACTCAGTTTTTTTGTTATTCTTCAAAAATTGAATGTTTTTAGAAAAATACCAACAATTCACCCGAAGATAATATTGATATTCCAAATTTAAAAATGATTTCTATTTTAACAATTTTAAAACATAGAAGTTTCATTAATTAATTTAAAATTAATTCTAGTTGTCAAAACCAAAAATCGTATATTTAAGAAATAATAACTATCAAAAGATTGACACTTGTTTATGTCCAATTTCAAAGTAAAATTACTTATAATGACCATAATTGGATTTAATGGTAAAAATATAATATAATTATACTTCCAAACCATTAATATTTATAATTCAACACTATAAATAATTTGATTAAAAAATTTGTTTTCAGTTAAAATATAGTATTTTTCACTATTCACCCAAATATGAAAGTTATCAGAAAAACACAAAAAAATTATTGAAACTAGATTCTTATCTCCAGATTCTAAAGAAGAAGTTTATTTGGTCAAATTTAATATATAAAAGTTTCAAATATTGGATTTAAAAAAGGTTCTCCATTAAAAGGTGGTAGAATTTCATTTCTGAAAAATATTACTTTCATCTGAAAAAATGAATTTGTTCTTACATTATGTCTAAGAAACTCATAATATGGATTATAAAATTATAAGTATTATATATAGTTCAAAATTCAGTTAATATTAGTTATAACTTCTTTTTAATGGCTATGTTGGTAAGTCATGGTGTGCTTGAACTCAGTATTGCGTGTAATGCAAGTTATTGAATTACTTGGAAGAAATAACGTACTCTGAAATCTTGGGGTGTTACACCATGGACTATATAGGAGGTCTTGGGGTTGTATAGGCTCGAGCCCTCTATTGGTTCAGGTCATGATAGATTGGTATTTGAGAAAGTTCATTCCATGGGATGTTGTTTGGAAATATCCACATAAAATGATTAGTTGGATTCAAGGATGCAGTGTCAATGTGTCTCAAGTAAGACTCTTAGGCTAGGGAGTCTAGTGATGATATCGGTTTCCTACATATCCATTCACCAAGACCTTGACTACCTACTTTTCGACTCAGTATACTGAAATATGTGATACTGGAATAAATAGTACATGTATCATATTGGATTTATTATTTGATTGTCCATCTTTATTTAGCTCCCCTATATATATATATATATATATATGATCATCTAACCATGATATTCCTTGATAACTATGAGGTTGCCTTCACGATGACAACTATCTATGATACTAGCTCTAGTTCATAATGATGATCCTATCGGTGATAAGGCCTCAGCTCAGGGTTCAACCTATGACCCTTTTTATCCATGTGGATAGTATAATCACCTACACCTATCGAGCAGCAGATCATCCATGTATAGAGTTCTAAGGATGTTTGCAGATATAGAGCACTCTATGAGTTCCAACATCATAGACCAGCGACATTCTGTGATGAGCCAGATCCCTAGGTAGCAGTCGGTTGGATAGAGTCATTGGTTCATATCTTTAGATTTTGCCATACCCCAGTGGTTAGTGTGGTAGATTTTAAAGCCATCATTTTAAATAGCTTAGGTGGTATTTGGTGGAGCCTCATTACCCAAATGCACAAAAATTTGACACTCACCTGGGGAATCTTCTAGCAGTTGATCTGTGATTAGTAATACACTTATTTTTTGCACTCAATCCTAGTCTATTAGTTACTAGAGAGTCAATAGATGTGTATGGAGTTATATAAGTATGTGGATAGGTTCACATAACTTACAGTAACTCCATTTACATGATCTATGATTGCAACTTTTGACCACAAAAGGATAAACAGGCACTCCGCTGAGAGAATTAAGTCAGCCATGTGCTATTTTTCCATCCCCACCAATGACATGGATCTTGAGCTACCATTATAGATAGAGATCATTATTTAAAGGTAATTCCAAATAGATAGAGTTGTTTGTGGGTGAAATTGAACTGAGTTTTTTATAACATCTCCCAGGCGATGGGTTTCATGATCTCGAAGTTGTAAACCCTTTCATGAGAAATCTCATGAACGTGATCATATAGTGTAGGAAAATCACAGAGCACCAATACATCCATGTGATGGATAATATAATTTTTATTATGGTTTTGGTCGCATAGTGTGGGACTACCTAACTAGAAATGCTATGAATCACAAGTAGATAGTTGATGGGACACCACAGCAGAGATGATGTTGTGATCAGGGATCTCACATGAATGGAAAGGTTGGCCCCTAGGGAGGAAGATCTAGTAGAGTAAAATGAGATATGGTTAGTGGATTATGATATGAGATCTTACCACCACCACCACTAGGTGGAACACATCAGGCTTAGGGAGTTGTCGGCTAGGACCACATATTGATGCATGCTATGTATTTTTATGATCTGTTAGTGCATGAGATGATTTGATGTATGATCTATGTGTTTTATACTCTTGAATCATTTTTAGTATACATAATTTATATTAATTCATTTTCTTGGTGCAACTGGTTCATGATCTAAATCTTCAAGTAGATCCTCTATCATAGAATATTCTCCTTGAGGTTCCTACAGGGAGCACTTCTTTAGTAGCTTTCATCCACCAAAAGTGAAAGCTATCTCTTATAGAAGAGAGGTTCGCATTGGCCTTTTGGTCATCACGATGGAACCCTGTTACATATTCTCTAGAATGGGTTATATTTCCATGATCCAAATACATATTGTGTATCACCTCAGATTGTTCAGATGCCTACATGCTAATGGGATGCGAATATCCTTGTTTGGAGCGACAGATCTCATCGCATGAAAGGGGGTTTTGTGAGAATGAGGATACCTCCCATCACCTAATAGTTGGAAAGCATAGACATTGGGTAATTTTTTTCCTCATGAATCTACCTTCCTACAGTTATGGTAAATTATATGGACTTCTTCTTTAAGGACGTTCTAAGACTACCTATGAAGAGGGAGATGGGGTTTTTCATAGACATGTATCCCAAATCCACACCAATATCTAATGTTCCATATCAGGTGGAACCTACCGGTATTTGGTAGCTATGGTTTTAGTTCAGGGACCTTTAAGGGAAATGATTCATCAAACTGAATGTGTCCCCCATAGTAGATCCAATTTTTTTTGTGAAAATAGTGAATGGGAGCTTGCATCTGTGCATGGATTATCATCATCTTTACTAGGCCATGATAAAGAATAAGTGCACCTTTCCATGAAGTGATGACCTCTTTGAAAATTTTTAAGGCCCGAGAAGTTTCTAGAAGAAAAATCAATGGTTCTTCTACCAAAAATTGAGGGTTTAAAAGGATAAAATTCTAATGATGTAATTTCGATGTCGCTACAAATACAATGAGTATCTATTTATGACCTTTTGTGTAATTAATTCCCTCACTAATTTCATGGGCTTGATGTACAAGGTTTCCTAGAAATACATGGACCCATTTTTATCTTCATCAATTACATTATTTTGCACTCTTCATTAGAGTTGCAGCATGAGGATCACTTGAGGATGGTTCTTGATTTGATTCAAGAGCATTGGAATTATGGTAAACTCTACGATTGATAGTTTTAGAAACATGAGGTTCGCATTCTTGGTAATTAATTTTCTGATCATGTTTTATCAATAGATCCAAAGAATATCATGGTAATGCATTCTCTAGAGACCCCTAATATTCTGATAGAGGTGAGGAGCTTCCTTGGTTTGGCAGGGTACTACAAAAGGTTTTTAGTATACTTCTCTAGGATCGCAGCCACATTGACCACCCTGATGGGGAAAGGGAGGCTGTTTACCTAGTCTGATCAATTCCATAGGGACATGATGAGTTTAGGAAAAGGATAATTAGTATTTTAGTGTTGGTACTACTATAGGAATGGGTGGAGTTCATATTGTATTATGAGGCCTCAAGAGATAGGCTTGGTTCCATGTTAGTGCAGCAATAGGCTTATATAATATATAGATCATGGAAGCTACATCACTATGAGAAGAACTACACAACCCATGACCTGAATTTGGTAACATTAGTCTTCACCCTGAGGATTTGAAGACACTATCCTCTAAGAAAGCACCTTATGGTTTACTCATACTTATAGAGTCTTAAGTACATCTTTATAAAGAGAGACTTGAACCTGAGACAGTGGGGAGAGTTGGAGTTCTTGAAATACTGTGGCTTTTAGATAGTCTATAACCTTTATAATGGAAACATTATAGGTATTACCCTTAGCAAGAAGTCCCAATCTTTCATTGTTCATGATAATTTAGAGAAGTTAGCATCCCTACATCTGAACCTAGTAGAGCATGAAGATACAAAATTTCATCAGTAAATGGTGTTCACTCCTTTGCTCCATGAGTATTTGAAAGAGTCCCATCTAGAAGACATATATTTTTAGGTCTTACATGCTCTGATATCCATACATGGCTTACAAAAATGGATATTCTAAGGGATAGAATCATTTCATCTAATTCCAGAGGAAAATAGTGGTTCTAGTCACATTCTAGGAGGAGGTGATGCGGGAATTCCACACTTCTCTACTAGTGGTACATCACAAGGATGGAAAGATGTACAATGATATTCAGTGATAGTTTTGGTGGTCCGAAATGAGATGAATCATAGCTGAGTTTGTCTCTTGGTGCCTCACCAATCAGTAGGTGAATGCTGAGAACCATTTCTAGAAGGGTTATTGTAGTTCATTAAGATCTCTGTGTTGAAATGAGATAGCATATCCATGGATATTTTCATAGGGCTTCCATGAATAGTGAAGATCTATGATTCCATTTGGGTGGTCGTTCACCAACCCATGATGTCAGTACACTTATTTTACATCAAGGAGTAGAGTTCTTTGGAGAGTTTGGGGTAGTTGTATGCATGGGAGATTGTTTGCCTTCACGGGGTGCCCTTGATGGTTTTATTTGATCGTGCTTCATGGTTTACATCATGATTATGGATAGGACTCAAGGAGGAATTTAGGGCCCGGATAGGGATTAGTATATCTTTTAAATCCCAAACCATTGGGTAGACAGAGCACACTTTCCAGGTGTTGAATGGAATTCTGAGATTGTGGAATGTGGAATTTGTAATGAGTTAGGAGGATCATCAGGCCTTAGTAGAGTGTGCATACAACAACAGATACCACTCTACCATTTGCATGGAATCTTTTGGAAGCCCTATACAGGAGGCCATATTGGTCACCTTTGTGGAGGAGAGTTCCTAGGATGTGGGCCATGTGTGGGAATATTATCCTGAGTTTCATTACTAGTTTTGGTTTTCGGGTAGCAAATTTTTAAGGAGAGAATGTTATAGAGACCCTGGTTTTCCTTGTAAGACTTTAAAATATTTATATATATGTTTGAAGAGCTAGGTGCTAAGATGACATGCTATTATGTGTCCCAGTGTTCCCGGAATGAATTTTATTAAAATATTAAATATATTTTATATCGTTTCCACATTGTTAGTTAACGAAAATGGGATATCTCTTAAATTGTTGGTTTGATTAGAAATAAGATACCATGGTTGTGCCTGGAATGTGGTTTTTATCATAAGAGCAGCATAAAATGAGTCAGACTAGGACATTCTAACCCCTCGTTCATTGGATGTACATTTAAGTGGATTAATTAATCATTAAATTCATTCATTCATTTGACCTAGTGATATGTTATAAATTCATCCCTATAAGTTATTTTTTATGGATGGATCATGATTCTTAATTCTCCATTAAATATCTATCTCTCCATCATTGAAGATTTCTTTTGTGAGTGATAGTGAAACTCGATGATCGAGCAGATCAGGACATAGTGAACACATCAGCTCTTTTCAGTCATTGCGTGAATGCATTCTTCATCAGTGATCGGCCAAAAAGAGTCATAAGACTATTCAATTTTGGGTTTAATACCCTTTTTATTAAATTATTAAGTATTTATAACATTTTTCTTTAATAAGAATCCTTTTTTATCTATTACATGTCCCCGTGTATGGAAATTAATTTGTTTTAATTTTTTTTTCTAACCCTAAGATCATTGATCTTGATAGATTGGCCAAGAATGTTTAGTATTGATCTGTAAAAAATTTTCTTACGATTTACCTCCATTTTTCTTTGTGTTCATCAACAGTCGGATCCTCACAGTCCATGTTCTTATTTTTTGGGAGGTACAAATCTTGACCAGGCCCCTAGATTCATGAAAGATCGACAAAATGAAAATGGATCAATGAACCGAGAATAAACCTTGGAATAATGTTGTGTGACAGGATTGATTCCTAGTGGATTTCCTATATAAATCCTCATGGAAGAGGCCACTTGATGTTAATGTGATGGTGGACTGGCTCGGATCTCTGAAGGGGCGGTCAAACATATTCAACGTCATGGGCATTGATAATAATTCTTATTATTTTTATTAAGGATGTAATAAATGGTTTGGTTAGTTAAATTAAATGGTTTAAATTTATTAATGTAAAATAATTTAAAATTCATTATTTTTAATTTATTGAGATTAGAAATATAATATGTAAGATATTATATATGATATAAGATATATAAGACATAAGATATAATATATAAAGAATATGATATAAGATTATAGATATGATATATGAGATGTGAATATTTGTTAAAGAATCTTATATCAGTTATATCTTTTAATCAAGGAGTCTATTTGATGAATAATCGATAACAACATGATCCCATAATTGAGATGCTAATTTTATGGTCGATGCTAGATGCAGTTTTTAACTCGTCCCTTGGGTCAATGAAACACCATATAATAATAAAACTATTAATATTTTAGAATCTTGTATCTATCATATCACTCTCATGTAGTGTCGGAATAATAGACCATATACTATGTTTTGACCCTGAAATTAAGGCATACATGTCCAAAATGAATTTGTTTGTTTCATTCAGAATCATGGCTGAGGCCAAGAAACTCCATTATATCGTGATGTTGTGAAAGGAGTATTTGTTTACCAAGTTTCCGATTGAGGCAATTCAATAGCCTATCTCATGTGTTTTTTCATGTACAATGTGATGGTTCCCTCTGTTGTGTATTTTGAGATACAATGCTATATTTTTTAATAATGATACTTCTTTAAGTGACACTCAATGATAGTAGCGATCATACAGGATCACCAGATCTTTCTGGTCACTGCCCATTAATAGGGTAGAGGAGTGGAGTTCCCCAAGGACCCTTTCTTGGTGTTACCCTCATAAAGGGATAAAAAATAGAGTTTCTTGATGACTTAATCCAATATTTACCCAACATAGTGGATGGTAAGTTGAGTTCCATGATGAATTTTTTTTAAATTACCCTCCAGTAGGTTTAGGATGTGGAGTATTCCAGTGACTTCTACCAGGAGTTACCCTTCAGTCAGGCTGGGCAGTGGAGTTCCCGGATGAAATTCCCATGTGAAACCCTCTAGCAAGGATAGGTAGTGGAGTTAATTGGTGACTATCAGAGTAGGACCCTCTTGTTTTACCATGGAAAGGGATTGTTACCTCTATTTTTTGGTCACTTGATAGATAGGCATAGTTTTAAGGCATGGTTTGATATAGCTTTGGATTCACAATGAAGAGGGACCCTTTCCCCACCAAGATGCATTATTGTAATGCAAACTAAAACATTGTGGGTCAGTAAGTACAACCAAAGGAGGAAAATATCAAGGCGTAGTGATTATGTTCATTTGACCTGTGTGTTTAGTATAGAAGTGTGGGGTATTGGTCGTCATTGGTGGACTTTTGTAACCATGGGATACTTTTTTTCTTGTGTTTTTCTAAAAGATAGAGATCCCTTACTCTTGGGTTTTGGATTCCCTGAATGAACACACACATATATATATATATATACATTATTCTTGATCCACATCATAGGCTTTTTTACTCTCCGTCCATGAGACTAGAATATACATGGGGTATTCCATGTTCGTTATGTGTCATGCTTATCATGGTTGGATGAGTTTAATCTCCAACTATGGGTAGCAATGACTTGAGAATGAGTTTTTCTCCTCACTATTTTGAGCTCCTTGTTCTTAGATTAGATTAAATTCACTATAATATTAGAATGTGTTGTAATATTGCAGTGTACCTTGTTCATCTTCTGTCTTCCTCTTATATTTTATCACTTACTTCTCCCCATATTCTTTCTGGGTTTCCAACTGGGTATTTTTATTCGGAACCCTACATGAGATTTTCCTGCACATGTCATGCCTTATGCGGACTGTATATATGTTTATCATGAAATCAAAGGATCTTATGGGTATGAGGTGATTGGAATGCATAAGGTGGTTGTAGTATGAAATTTAGAAGGTGGGATATCATTCTTCTATTTACATTTCCTTTTTTCTATTAGGTTGGGACACAATTCATTTTGGGAATGTATTTCTCCCTTTTCCATTTAATTTTACACTACCGTACTTTTGTACTCTTTAGAGGTTCATGAATTCCTAGTTTAAATTATAAATTTATTTCATATTTTACTTTATCTCTATGAAATTTTTTATTTAGTTATCTTTGTGCATGTGTAGAGGTTGTTACGAAATGTCCTCCCCAAGTTAGTTATGCCTTTGATGCTTGTCTCCACCCCATCGCCTATGGAGATGGGTCTGGGGTAATTGAAGCTCGATCCTAGCTTTGGTTGGGTGGTAAAATTAAGATAGAAAAATATCCAAGTGGTTTTTGGATTGGTATTTTCAAACTAAATTTAATATTATGTCAAAATATTAATTTTATTTTGGTGGAAATAAAATAATGTGAATATAATAAATTTTTATAGAATTTTATATCTAAGTGATCCTACTTTTTTATTCTCCCCTCTAATTAATGGATATAGATGTCACCCTCTCAGAACATTATAATGTAAACATAAATGGATTTTTTTCACCTTGATTCACATACCAATTACAGAACATTTTCCTCATGGAGGGTTAAACACAAACAAATACTCCCATTTTTACATGGAGGCATAACCCAAATAGTATTTCCTTTTACCCTAGTGTCACAACCCAATGTATATATTTTATTTTGGACTCACAACCCAATTAAATTACTTTTAATGGGTATTATAACACTTTATAATTATACACATTGAAAATAATAGGAAGAAGTAATTCCATAGGTGTAGTTGAAATCTTCAACATTTGAGTGTCGATGTTGTAGTGGACTTTAAAGTACAAAAGTATCCAATGATTTTAGTTCAGGTATGAGAATTAGTTGATAACCAAAGTATATTGAACTTGTAAATTTCAAGAATATCATCAACCTCCTATCCTGAACTGGTTCTATCAAACTCCTCATATAGAGTTTTTTTAAACATTAGATTAAAATCATAAATCTCATTGAAGATTATCCTTCACAATTAATCTTTAACATTAATATCATTTTATATAATGATAATAAATTCGAAAAAAATAATACAATACCAATGAAAATTTATAATCATCATTAAATTCCCTTGTAAAAATCCCATAAATTATGTTATATAAACTATACAAATTCCAACCAAATTTAATTTGTATATAATTTTTTCTCAGTAAACCTCTAGGAAACATCAACCCAAAACATGATAATTCAATCCTACATAAAATTATTCCAAATAAAATCCATAATATTAAAATAATAAATATTTGTTGTGGGATATTTAAATAAATATAAATATGTGAAAGAAACATGCATTAATTATAAATACTCATGTATAAAAAATAGATAAACCACTTTAATAAAAAAAAAAGAATTAATTGAACATAGATAGGAAATAAGTTCGTTTAATCAATTTTACAAATTTCGATATACATTCACTTAATTTATGTTCATATGGTCAGTTCCTTTTTGTTTATGTGGTCAATACATTTTTTTCATGTGTTTAGGGTATTTTTCATGAGGCTAGTACATATTGGTTTATTTGGTTGGTATATTTTTGTTCATGTAGTCAGTACATTTTGTTCAGGGGTTACTAGATTTTTTTATGAATTCAATACATTATTTTCATTCGGTCAGTATATTTCTTTTATGAGGTCAGTAAATTTTTCTTCATATAGTTGGTACATTTTTTTCATGTGGTCATATATTTACATATTTAAATTTTCGTTCACTTTTAGTTCCATACATTTATATATTTTCACTCAAGTTCAGTTCTAGACAAAGCCAAATTTTCACTCTTGCCCACTTCCAGAGTTAACCAGATTTTCACTCACATTGACTTCCAGAGTAAGATAATTGTTCACACATGATCACCTCTAAATTTAACCAGAATATGTTAAAACTCAAATAATACAAATATTATAGTATATAGTAAATTGTAATTATTTAAATTATGGAAAATACTAATAAATTATATCAGTGATCTAATTCAACATTGCCCCCCAGGAAATGTTTTATTTATAACACTATTCTATGTATAATATATATATATATTAGTAACCCATAGGCCACACAATAACATGATATGAGGGAAAAAATTTATTGGCCTATTGAACCCTTACAGAGATTTTCAATAAGACACATTAATAACTAGGACATTAATTACTCAATGGCCAACAGACACAGGCCATACACCAACCCTGTTAACATTGCCCCCCTTGCCACACCTTATGCCCAGATCAGAGACCATCATACCTCACATCAGCTCCTTCACTACTTCCCTTGGATCTGTTACTCAACCTGACCACCGTCATTGAACACCCCCTCAAAATGGTTGATATCGCTGCATCGAAGATGTCCCTCCTACACACCTGCACTCTCACCGCCACTCATGGAGACCACTATCCTATATGGCCCTTTCTCTGCCATCATGATATCACTATTCTGGACTGATGATAAAATTAGTGATTCTAGCCTAAAAACAACCACCCCTGCCTCAGAGTAGGGGTCCTCATATATATCCATTGCATACTGGCACACATTTCCAATCATTTTAGCATCATTTGACTCCAGCCCATCAACCGCACCCATTTAAACTGGGTCCAAACAAAGCAACTAGGATTTGGATGATAGTTGATCAAGCTTATGTAGTGTTAAGGGTAACATCCACAACTGAGTAATGACCCCATGTAATTATATAAATAATAATTAATAAAGTAATTAATAATTATTATTTACATTAGTTGTTAACACATTATTTTTATTTTTATTAAGAATAAATAATTCATACATTATTAATAATTAATTGTAAATAATTATATATTAATAATTATTAGTAAACAAAATATTTAATTGTTAATAATTTTATTATCTATTAATATATAAATAAAATTTATATTAATAATTATTAATAATATATTAACAAATAATTTTTAATATATTATAAATTATACTAATTATTAATTATTAATATATTAATCACTATAAATATATAAACTAAAATATTTAATCAATACAATAAATAATTAATATTATATGTTATAATTCATAATTATTATAAATAATAATATTGCATTCATTATTAATTACTACTTACAGTTATTTTACAAAGAATAACTAATTATATAAATAAAATTAATTAATTAATTATGTCATAGTAATTATATAATTATTTAATCAATTAGGTTTTATATATTATATTATTTATTCATTATTTAATATATAGGGAACAATATATATGAAAATGTATTATATAAAATTTAAAAAAAATACCATCTATACCCGAAAAGATAAAAGCATGAATAATGATCACCCTTCACTAGGAATAGCTATTGTAATAAATACAACTCTATCCCATCAATGTGGATTTCCTCTCGCTGGATGTGTTAATTAAAAATAAAATAAACTTATTTAATGGGTCTAAATATGGTTTGACAGCCTAAAATCCAACAAGAATCTAGACCGGACCGAGCCTTAAAAATTATGACTCGAGAGGTCTATGAAAAAGCCTGACTCGGACTATGGGGATGGTTAATCTTGTCCTATGCCACTATATTTTATATGTTCCCAACTTGAAATCTCAACCCGATGGCCCTTCCCAAAATCCCAACCCGAATGCCCACCATAGAGGCCTGAAAAAAACACATTAAATTATCAAGCATCACACAATATAAGATATTCAGAATTCCTACACATCTCTTCCAAGGTTTCACCAAGACAAACTAGTCCCAGAGTTTCTACTAATATAATTATATGATATCTATAATAATATATATTTTTAAAAAAATATAATGTTAATTTTAAAAAAAAGTATTATTATGTTCACTTTTTCCTTAAAGGCTCGATCGCCTAGGACCATGTCCTAGACCAACAATCATGGCCACACCCAATGAATATCATTGGCCATTTTTTGGGCCATAGTTAAATAATAGTACTATCTGGGCTATCCTAAATAGATACTTCCAAAAAATTATTTTGGATTGGGTTTGTCTAGATCTATTTTTTCACCCCATCCAGAGGTCAAGCATGGAGTGTGGGATTAATTTTTATTAATGTTTATTATTCACAGGATTTAGAATTATTATTTTATTATTTTTACACATTTTTGTAAATAATTATTATGTGTGTTTTTTTTATTCTAGAAGCTTTTGTGATTGGATTTTTTGACTAAATTTATAAAACTAGCTTACATAACTTTGGTAACATTGTTTTATTTATTTTTAGGTATTTTTAGACCCTTATATTGATAATTATTTGGTTGGGGTTTGTTTTGGGTTTTTTTAGCTGTAATTTTGAATATTTTGGAATCTTATGTGGCTAAGAATGATTATCTCATGATAGGGAAAACTATTCTATTTTTCCTAGGAAACCATGTGGTCATGTTGGTGCCACTATAATGGGGTTAAATGTTTTTCCAATCAGTATGACCATTCCCTGAAAATGTTCAACACAAAGTAGATTAGGTTTTTATAGTTTGTGCATAATTAATTTAAATATGTATCCAATCCATGACCCTCGAACAGAAGACCATGTGAGGCAGGTATTTAGGGTGGAAATTTACTTCTAACCATGTGTCCTTTCAAGCAATCCATGTGTGTAGGTTTTTAACCATACAAAAATATATTTAAAAACCCCAAACCTTACTTTTATGATTTTTAATAACCCCATTCATCCATAATTTAAATTAATTTGTTGTGAAGGTTCTCATGAAGTGGTTTTAGCTCCAAAAATTCATTTAATTACAGGATGAATGCATAGTTGATCTCATTCAATATCTTTTAGACAAATAGATCTCTCATTTTGTCATTTCTTAAAATATTACTTTCTATCTTACTTATGTATTGAAAGATAATCTTGTTTCATGGATCTAATCTTCATTTTTATGGATCTTGATTCTATTTTTTGTTTCTTGATCTCCTTTCCCTCATTCATTATTAGCGATCTTGTGGCGAGTGTTCTCTTTGACCATGTGACTAATGGTAGGTTGTTGTATTGGGATTCTCCAATCAACTGTAATCATTTATTAAATTACTAATTTGAAATGTTTTTTTAGATGATTTAAAAAATTTATTTGAGGTTATTTTATCTTTAATTTTGAAATGGTAATGGAAATTGGACAAAACAATTTCATTGGAATTAATATTGACATGTGGTTTTTTGGAAAATAACGCATTGATTCTTAAATAGTTTTGAGGAAAATATTTGATGTTAATCTTGAAAAATTTTATTAAATTGAATTTTTATTTTTAATGGAATGAAATTATAAAATCTATTTACTTGATTTTGAAATTATAATGGATTGTCAAAAACTGAACGTGGGAAATCAAATTTTGAAATTATTTTACATGATTTACTTCCAATTCGATTGATTGATTGATTGGTTGAAACACATGTAATCCGAGGTAGTTATTAGGGAACTACTATAAGCACTCTAGAATCATTATTCCATAAAAATGGAATTATGATGATGGAAATAACTGAACCAATGTTTGATTTATTTCTCTTAGATGATTCCCAAATGATGGGTAGTTTGATTTCCCATATTGTCTCCCCAAATGGGGTTTTTATTTGAATGTTCACACATATCAAGAGGCTTGTTGATAAATTAAAAGTATGGGGGTCCTATTACTACGAAACTAATGTACCCAAAGGCTCTATAACATGGTGCTTAAATAATTTCATTTTTTATACATTTCATTGATTATTTATGTATTTAACTCATGGAAACTGAATTATATAAAATGTTCATTTAATTTTATTTTGATTTATCTGTAATATTATTAATGATAATTTTTTTTAAATATGAAAATGAAATAGAATTTATAGTTTTATTTAAATTGAAATCATTACGAGTTTTTTTATATCTTATTGAACACATGGTGAGACCCTACTGGGATTTATAGATAAAACACTACCTTTTCATTCACACATTATTAGATTATCTTATGCCATGTCTGAAAAAAGGGAAATCACTACATGGACATGGTGGATGCTCTTGATCCATGGGACCCATTATGGAGTTTATGGGTGGATATGTGTTGCATAGGTTGATTTGTGATGTTTGATCTTTTTTCTGGGTTGTTTTTCAGTACTTTGATGATGTATTACATTGGTCATTGGATTCCTTTTTCAAGTATATTCTCATTTTTGGACTATATAGAATACCAACATTTATCATTATCTTCAACTATTTGGTGGGAAAATAATACTCTCTTAGTTATTATTTGATGACATGTTCTAGTCACCAACCTGTGGGGATCAAGAGCATCCTTCAATCCATTTCAATGCTAGATTTGGTATCAGGGTACCAGGATATCCAAGATGGTTGATGAAAAATAATTATCAAAGGAGTGAGGTTGTTTTTCATCTTTTCTTGATATTGGTATGAAGTTGGGTTATCCTGGTAGGAATAAGGAATGGATTTTGGGACGTAGGATGATGTTGTTAGTGAGTTCCTAGAAACTTATCAATTTAACGAGCCTTAAGACACCATGGATATTTGGAAAACTATTTTAAATAATTTTTTGATCTAATTATTGTCTCTTCCCTAAATTTTATTTGAATTTTTTGAAATCACAATCTTGAATTCTATTGAATGAATAGATATTCTATTATCTTTGATCTATGTATCTCTGGTCTGGGTAATCTTTCAGATGTTTTCAGTGTTTTATTATGATTTTGTGTATCATTGTTCCCTTGAGAAAAAATTAATTAAGTCCGAGGAGGAATCATTTTTTTAACAATAATGAGTGAATCCTCTAGTAGATGAGAATCATGTGGAGACAGTTTTCTGTTCTATCCCAAAAATGGTATTATTATTTATACCCATTACAATTAAGGATCTATTTTTGGAAACATAAATAATTGAATCTCAGAATCATTCTCAATATTTACTTCACAAGATTCCACATTCATTCAAAGGCTCCAATGATCCTCAAGTGGAAGAGGCATTGTTGAAAAAATATAGAGATTCTTTTAGAGTTCAATGAAATGAATTATTCAATTAAGTTAAAGTGTTCTACCATCATGCTGGAAGGGACTAGAAGGTGGTGGTGGAATTCCATGGTAATAAAAAAATAAGGATTAGGTATTTGATTCAAATACCATATAGTTCATTTCTGTTATCAGTTTTTTCTAGATTTCATGGACCTAACTAAATCCATGGAGTTATTTAACCTTGATCAGTGTGATGGGACCGTGGTACAATATGTGAACAATTTTTTTGAGCTTGTATAGTTCACTACTGATGTTCTCACTAATGAAAAATGTAGATCCTATATATTTTATATGACTCTTTTATGTGACATTAGATCATAGGTTTTCATGTTAAAATTGACCTCTTATGTTTATTTACTTGATAGGTCATTGATGGATGGGTTTGATTTGGCTAGAAAGTAATGTTTGATGGGAGTTCCATTTTTTCTTTTAGGTAGTTATTTGATTTATTTTAAAGGGACGATAAATAATGATGATTCAATTGGAATATCTACCTCTTAGTGATCCTTTTAATCTCTTGTAGTGCCTAGAAGAGACCCTTTGAAATGATTCCAGTGGAAAAAGGTTAGGAATTCAAAACATGTTTTTACTGAGACACATGATATCTAATGTTTTTATGGTTGCTCAGGATACCTATAGAAATTATTCCATGTATTTTAAACTCTGTATAGTGGAACATTATCATTAGCACCAAAAAAAATGTGGTGAAATAATATATTTCATGAACTAAGGGGTTCCAACCACTTGAATCCAAAACAAATCTTTGTCATATAGTGTTACAGTCTGTAAAGAAATCTAATGCGGGTCCAGTGATCGTGACAGGTACCATAACTATATCTTCATCTATAGTTAAAAATTTATTTGACACTCTTACATCTCAATCATTCATATAGACTCATTTATTTTACTGGTTAAATCATCATGTGGTGTTTTTACCTTATGTGATGGATATTTTTATGCCCCTAAAAATTAAGAGAGAATAGGGTATTCGATGTCCTATTTTTTTATCTTTATTAGAAATTTAGATTAAATGGTATTTCACCGTTCTCATCATGAACCCTCTAGAATTCATTTTTGGGATGGATTGGCTCATTTCTAATAAGGCCCAAATTGATATTTACCTATGATAGTTTTTCATTAATATGTGTTTTAGGGGGAATGGGTCTCATGGTCAATTAGAGATGGAACATCCTTTTAAGAGTTTTTTAATTTAATATTAGTTTTTTCTTTCAATCTAGAGTTGTATTAATGGATTGATGATATACCTCCAGTTGTCGTTGAGTTATCCAATGTGATTTCCACTAATTTCTCTAGTTTTACATTGTTAATATATTTAGTGTTTTCTACTGATTTAGTAAACGATACTCAACTAATTTATATTTACACTTATTATATGGAATCATATAAGTTAAAAATTTTAAAAGACCAGTTGGATGATATTCCATATAATGTATTTAATTGCCTAAGAGTGCCATCTTGGGAAGTTTCATCCCATTGTTCCCCATATTTGTATAGAAGGTGACATTAAATATCCCCTATTGTAACATTTTGTATAATGGTTGATGAAGAGAATTGTTTCCATCAAATAGAATTGTTTGAGAATTGGAATGAATTTTTAATTTCATCTTATTAGATATGTCATCTATAGAAATATTATTTCTCATATCCTAAGAAACATCCATTTCTAGCTGGCAGCATATCGATACTGTATGAGGTCAACACTATTGGTGTCTTAAGTAATGTAAGACTTGGTGTTCCACTATGAAAGTATGTTGGGATGGTTATTTCTAATTTTAAGGGGGTTGAGACTTATTCTTATTTTACATATGATTTGGTTGGGACCATACATTCAATACTGGTAGAGAGAGAACCTAGGATCATCTCCTCTTTTAATGATCCTACCCATTCTCAAATTGTGTCTGCAATTGGGTGTATAATTTAGGATTTTTCTATTGATATTATTCCAAGATCACCCCCTCTGTACCAGTTCAACATGTTTTTCTATAAGAAGATGATAGAGTGGCTCCAATGTGGGATCCTCCAAACTATTGAGACTCCCATGGCTCATCCTAGCTATATAATTGCTTTCATGTCTTGGATAAACTAGTGGTTGGTGAATCTAAATATGAAGGATATCATATGGTGATCATTAAGAGTAAAATATAGATAAATAGTTCCAATTATCAGGTTCATACAGTGGATGGTGTCCAAGAAATTGATTCTTTACTGGTCTCAGATGGTGGGAAATAAATTCAAATGATTGACAATGAAATTTCTAGTCTATTTTCAATGGAAAATGATGATTGTATGCATGGTATGGGTCATTAAGGTCCAAGGAGAAGTAAGGGGTAAAAAATAACCTATGACTCAAGGAGTCACATGGTTATTAAGGGGGAAAATCTAGAGGCTATAAGGACAATTATTACATAACAAATCCAATGTATACAAGTTCATCTGAAAAGAGTGTGAAAGAAAGGGCATCAAAATGTAAAGTCAATATTTAGGTTCAAGATCTTGAACAACCCATTAATCTCTAGGAGGATAATCATTTGGAAGAGGTTGAAATTCCTATAGAACAATAATATATAGAATTTTCTAATAACGTAGTTTCACATGAAGAAGTTCCTATTAAATACATGAATATAGATTCATAAATAGTGGAATTAGAAAAAGTACAATGCTTGGATATCAATCTCCACTCAAAAAAAATCCTTAAGGATCCTTCCACATAAATGCTACAAAGGAGGTGGATAAAAAATATGGAAAAAATAATGATCAAATTTTAAATTAATGAGCATCCATGGGTATGGATACATAAACAAGATCGACTTATGGAACATGGATTCAATGAGAATAAGACAAATATGGAGGAATAAATTCAATCATGGGTTAATTTGGCCCACAATTTTGAATAAATCATAAAGGGGGACATTGAAACTAAGTTAACTACATTACATTAGGGATTATATAGAGTTTCAATTTCTAATAATAGTGTCCTTTTGCTTAATTATTTTTTGATCTATGTCTCTATGAAATGATCTTATGTCATGTAATTGTGAAGATTCCCACATTTCCACAAATGATCTTTTGAAATAAAAAAATAATTTTTGGTAATTTATAGTAAAAAAAGTATCTACAGCCATTGATTTAATATTTTTTTTCATAGTTATAATGGAAAAAGTTATTCTTGAAGATAGTTCTTCAATATGTTAATCAATAATTGAGAATAAAAGAAAATATAATTTTGAAGACAACCTTTTAGAGTACGCATGACCACTATAAGTAACATTTAAATATTTTTAGTATGAGAAAATCTCTTTCAGACTTTATGACATTAATGATATAATATTTCATTTGTACCTTGATTCATTTAACATGGCATTTTTGGATGGAATTATGGTTTAATATATTTTTGAGAGGGATATTTTGTGTCATGTAATAGAGTTTCTATAAATGTTGAAAAATCATAAAATCTATTCCAATATATCAAAATGTCACTTTTGGATTATTTAAGTGAATTTATTGGGAGATGTGGTCTTATAACATGGTATTTCACTTGATCCTAAGAATTTTGAAGTTGTTTTTACATGGGGGGAAATGTAAAATGTATTCAAGATATAAAGATTCTTTTGGATAGGAAGGGTATTAATACAGGTTTATAAGTATTTATCAAATTTTTCTTCTCTGATGATCACTCTCACTCAGATGGGAGCGAGGTTTTTTTGGGGGGGAAATGCTGGAGTTCTTTTGTTAGTTTGAATCATCATTTAAATTTTGTGTTATTTTTGAATCTTCCAGAGGATAGGAGTGGATATCTGCTCTTATATGATGCATTAGTTATATGTTTGGATTGTTTTCTAATACTATATGATCACATTCTTTCCTATGGATCTCAGTATCTGTGGCCACAAGATAAGAACTAGCTAAATAATTATATTGGACACATACCTATGATGATATTAGATAAGAGTTAGTTCCATTTCGTTTTAATAGAATGGTTTATTTTTAATTTTTACCCCAAAATATTGAGTTATATATTCTCTCAAAAATATCTAAATCTCCAACAATGTTTTTGGGTTGAGTAACTATAGTTTTTTTATTTTTATATTGCATACACACCAATGAATAGGAATGTCATTGCTATCACTTTTAAAAGGAAACTCGCAACACAGGTTGTGATAGAATCATTAGAATAGTGGAATCTAATGGATCTCCTTTCTTAGGTACATTTCGGTGTCTGGTAGGATGAAGCTAATGTTTTCTTGGCTACTATTCTGTTGGCCACCCCTCTTCTTGAGATTTTTATTTAGAAACAATAACATGAGGATGAATTTCATGGAATTAAACACTCTCTTTATAGTGGGGAGATCATCGATGATTTTATATTCTCATCAGAGGGTATGTTATATTTTCATATTCATTTTGATGTTACTTTGGTAGTGAGAAATGACATGATGGGTTATTTTCATAATTCCAAGTAGTCGATGCACAATGGAACCAAAAAAATGTTTTATCAAAATTAGTGTTGATTCTAGTATCCTAGTATGACATGGGACATATCTAACTTTTATTCTCCTTATTATACCTTACCAAAAGTCATGGTAAATCAAAAGAGTCCTTCGTTTTTTCTTCATCAACTTCTAGGGATGACAAGAATGTGGGATGATATATCTATGTACTTCATGGTGGGGTTTCCATGTGCCCTTCAAGGAAAGAATCTGATATGGGTTTTGAATGATAGGATACCCAAATCATCTCACTTTTTACTAATTCATGATACAATCAATTTTGGGAGTTTGGGATATATTTTTGTGAAAAATATTGTTCACTATTTTAGGTTCCTTCTTCTATAGTATAAGATAGAGATCCTCAATTTACTTATCAATTTTGGAGAGTCATCTAGGAGAAACTAGGTTATCAGGTATGTTTGAGTACAGTATATAATCTATAGATGGATAGTAAGATAGAATGGCCTTTATATATTTTTTAGAACATGTTACATTCTTCATTTCTTGACTTTCATTGAGATTCGTACGTCCATTTGGAATTGGATGAATTTTATTATAATAATAGTTACCAGTAAATGTTTGTTATGGCTCTATTTGAGGCCTTGTATAAAAGTCTATGTAAAAAACAATGTTTTTTTAGGTATTTTTGAATGTTCTTTGGATGTATCAATTTTGGAATAAGATATTATGATGAATATTATGTTGATTTATCAGAATATTTTTACAACACATGGACAATAAAAATATTATTATGGTCATCATTGATGACCATTTGATATTTATGTTATTGAACATGTTTTTTGATAGTTTCACCTCACTTAGGTCAATGAAGCCTTAAGATTCAAGGTAATCCTTCTCCTCTCATTTTGGTTC
Source organism: Viscum album (assembly GCA_963277665.1). Classification (NCBI taxonomy): domain Eukaryota; kingdom Viridiplantae; phylum Streptophyta; class Magnoliopsida; order Santalales; family Viscaceae; genus Viscum; species Viscum album. Next base: position 570,138,907 of record OY728161.1, on the reverse strand, counting down.
CTTTTGAGATTGTTTAGAAAGTAAATATAGTGGGTTAATGTTTATCACTTAAACCTCTATTGACTTTTATCCAAATTTTTATTCAGGTATCGTATCATAAAAAGTATCTTTTTAAACTTTCTAATATCTTGAGTTGGGATGATATTGATGTTTATATTGACTCATATATGACTGATTGTTCAGTTAATATTTGTTATTCTAAACAAATGGTACTTCATGGGTAGATGATACCTTTGGTCTATGTGATTTAGTAGCATGGTTCTAATTCACATGAGACATGGGATCATGAAGAATTTATGACTATGTAGTGGGATAATCACTTTTATACAATTCTTTCATTATAGAATTTTGGTGGATGGAAATTTTTTACGATGGGGAGGTTTTAGTTTCATGTTACTTGTTCTCAAGTACTCATAGACTCATATTTTTATCATTAATTGGTTAGGGTTCCTTTCAAGATCTTTCGAGTGCATTTTAAAAAAAAATTTATGCCAGTGGGGTTATGCCCAGTAGGAACATGGTTAGGGAAAACTATGGGGTTTTCCCACAAAACCATGTGGCCTTGTTGGAGCCACTAGAAGGGGGAACAAGATTTTTCCAAACTATGAAACCTCTCTCTTAAACCATGAATCTTCTAATTATGAGGGTTTTCATGGTTTTCTCATGGTTAATGTAACTATGTATCTAAATAAAGAACCTCAAATAGAATCCAAGTGAGGGCGCATGATTATTACTACCCATTGTCCCCTTCAGCAAACCATGAGTGCGGATTTTTTACCCTCCTAAAATTTAATTAAAAATCATAAGACCCATATTTAAGATTCATAATCATCCCATTTAATCTTAATATGAATTACTATCAAGATTCATTTTTCCTCTTAGAGACTTATTATATAGTGGATCAAATCATAGTTAATCTTATTTGATCTCTTTTAGGTATTTAGATCTCTCCTCATGTGGTTTCATCTAATGTCCTTTTCTATCAAACATGGATATTTATATGTCATCATGTTGTTGATTGATCTAATATTCGTTTTAATTGATCTTGATTCCAGGTTGAGATTTTTTATCTTCTTTTCCACATTCCTCATTGGTGATCTGATTACAGGAGTTCTTTTTGACCTTGTGATTAATGGTAGGCAGTTCTATTAGGATATTCCAATCAATTAAAACACTATATTGCGTGATTAATTTTAAAATAGTTTTTAGATTATTTAAAAAAAATATTTTATATTATTTGATCTTTTTATTTAAAATGGGTATTTAAATTGAGAAAAACCCCAATTTCTATAGAATTGAAATTAATTGGTGGTTTTGTGAAAAATAAGTTTGAGTTTGTGTCCTAGGACCAACTTTTTGTAATTTTTTTAACTTGTATATTCAATGTATTTAATATTAATAAAATATCATATTATATGTTATTCATTTTTATTCATTAATCTAATGTAACAATGGTCTAGAGTATACGTCACATTGATAGGGTCAAAACAGTACCCTCTATGGTGATAACCTCCATATTCAATGATGATATTTTAAAATAATGTTATGTGGTTGGATAACATATTATGATAGGACACATAGTACATATACTCTCCTGTGTGAGTACTAATAATTAGACGAGGCTTCTTCTTATCAAGTTCACACTTTGTAATATTCTAGATGGGAGATTATGATAATAGACCCTCCAATATGAATTTTTCATTTTTTGGTGCCATCAGATATTAATATCTTCGAGATTTTGTGATGGACTTCAGGTGTGATGATTTTTATTAATTCATGTTACAACATCCTTATATAGATATATTTTGTAATCCATGACCGTAACAATTGAATGAAAATTTTTATACACTGGTTGTGTCACACGTGACATGTTATTAATGAAAATATTGTGGGAGGACTTTTACCTCCCATATTTATGGAAAATAATATCTTGAACCTTTGATTGGAATAGAACCATCAAATTAAATTCCATGGCCATGGTGTATCGACATATTTTTTTCAAATAGTCAAACAAAGAAATATTGAATATATATATTGGTGTCTCAGATGGAAAACCCACTTGATGAGATATTATAATAAAGTGATTATATTACACAGTTATCATTCTTATGTGGTTGTCGATTTTGAGAAATTATGTTCTTTATATTGACTGTCTTAAACCATTTTTAGATAGTAATCTTGGAATTTATGAATTCTTGAAAAATTCAAACAAAAAAGAATCCTATAGGGCCCCACACTTTGTGTTTCCATTGATCTCAATTAAATTCTTTTGAGTTTAATTAATGGAATAAGTAATATTCCCATGTATGGAGAATAATTTTATTCAACTAACATTGATCTCATAAATTAAATAGATATTTATTCTTTGGCTTGTGTATAAAATATTTATTTCATTCATTGATTATTTTAATAAATATTAATTTACTTGATTGTGAATAAAATATTTATTTATGAATGAAATATTTATTTGGTTGTTTAATAAATATTGGAGGAGTAGGAATGTACCAAGACCATGTTTGCTGAAAAATAATTGTTAATTATATTGTTACACAAAAATTTTTATTGTGTATGTTGGTGCACACCACAAAATAGTAATAATATAATTACTATTATGTGAATTGTTGTTTATTAAAGGTAATAAATATTATTTAATGGATGGTATAAAATTAAATAATATTTTAACTTAAATCCTAACTCTATAAATAGATGACTATCTCTGTTTTTTGTGAATCCTAAAATTGAGAATTTAGAATTTTTTCATACAACCAATTCTCTCTCAAATCATCATTACGTCTCCCACTAATGATTGAGATGTGTAAGATGTATTTCATCAAGAACTAATAATCGGTTATCATGAACAAACAATAAAAGGCATTAGACTCACCATGGTAGAAATCAAAGCTCGAATGGAGTTCCTTGGAGATCATAGAAGAACCTATGGATAACTGATATAGGGATTCAATCATTGGATCCTAACTATGAAACAAAGGTAATTCAAAATGGACTTTTCAGTTAATCCACATTCACCAGAAAATAATGTTCCTAACACTAGTTATTTATTTCTTGAAATATTTAAAAACATAATTATAAATTTGATGTGAAATATCCCCACTCTTGGTTTTGAGAAATTATTATTAAAATAAATTTTATTATATTTCCATCCTATTCATGCTTCTCCTATGCATAGAACCATCATACGGTATCAGAATAATAAAATTTAAATTTATAAATATTTATTTGATTGTTGATCAATATACAATTGTGATTAGATTTTAATTTCATGTTATTAATTATTTAATCTGATATTAATTAACATTTTATTGACATATTAATCATGTTTGTTAAGTATTTTATTCTCTTAAGGGTTAACGAGAAAATGAAGAATGAGTGTAGATGAAATAAATATGTTCCAAGTCATTGTCAAGTAAAACTGGGTTACACTACATGTGGCGAGAGTACACGTCATATACCAGGACACATTTTATCAAGACGTGTAAATCAATAAATTACACATGGTGCTTTAATTTCACACCAAGATTTTATTAGGCCAACCATGGAATATGAAAAGCTGATATAGAGTGCATAATTAGCATGTACATGTTCTATAGTCCATCTGAGTTAACATACTGAAGCCCCATGAGTGTAACTTGAATTTATGGTGATCATGGTACATGGCATGTAGCTTGATCTACATACTATATAGTATTTCATTAATGGAAAAAAAATTAAAATTACATTAAATTTTAAAATTGCATCATTAAAAGCTCATTTTATTGAATGGAACACCATTGTGTGTTTGAAAATTTAATAATGTTTTCAAATAATTTTAAATTCTCTTTGAAATTATTATAATTAATATGTCATTACTGGTTGTATTGTTTATTTACCATGAAATTATTTAATGATGGATATCTCCAAATATGGTCGGATGATCATTATGATGAAAGGGACTTAATTAATTATTTATTTATTTAATTATTTAATTAATTAGTTAAATAATTAATTAATTAATGCAAACCCATTTATAATAAATAATAAAATAAAAAATAATTAATTGATTGGTAGCCATTTAATTTTGCATATTCATTACATGTATGACCATTCATGAGATTTACCCAGACCTGTGTATGTGTTAGATGTTTTAATTTAATTTATTTCATGTCTCTTCAATTATTTAATTTTAAATTATAGGATGGATTATGATTCATTCCTGCCTCCGTTATTATATAGGATCTATATATCCATGGATATTTTTCTAACCCCTTTAAACTAATAATTTTGTTTCCTCTACATCATGGGAGTAATAAATATTTGTAATTAATAGAGAATCCCATGTTATATGGAGGATGTTCAAGCTAGAACCATAATGATGCCAACACAGGGGATACATAGGTAGATAGGTGGAATGTTGTAACACATTCCATGACCAGAAATATGAGTTATTTCCCCAAGGTCAGATCTTGATTTAATGTCCTCTCATTAAATCAATTGATACATAAATCTCAATAATGGGTAATTTAATTATTTATTTATTTATTTCTATGCAATTATTTATTATATGGCTGAAATGCTACAGTCATGTAAATAAATGAATTAATGTTTACAGAAAAAAATTATGATAATTATTTATATGTAAATGTATTATCTAACATGGTTAATTAATTATGTAAAATTAATTTAATATTAATAAGATATATAAAGGATAATACAATATAAAATTTATTAATAATAAATTAAAATACCTCAATTAAATATTATGTCATTATAATCCTTCCATTACTTGATTGGGAATGAAACCATACAACTAGGTGTGTTACATGGCCAAGGTATGGGCACATTAATTTATTATAGAGTTCTAATGGGAGTTTCTATGGACTTAACAAAAAAAATGGGTTTAATGTCCAAAGTTTACTCAATAAAAATTCAGAGGCAACTGTTGAGTAAATCCAAGTGAGTTGTTCAAGTTAGGGGAATCCACTGAATGAATCGTGGAGCTTCAATCTAGTAGTTTCCATGACCGCCTACTTAATTATTTTGTTAAAGTTTTCATGGACAATGTATGGATCATTAAGAAAAGTAACGGGGACCCTTTCCACTATAATGATAAAGAATTTAGGAATTCCATGTTCAATGTTGAGGGAAATCGAGACAAGATAAAATAGTAGGATATTTAACAAATAAATAAATACAAAATATTTTTTATTAAATATCACTTATTTTGAAATAAAAAAATTACTAATAACCTACACCTTTAATTTTATAATAACATGAAAATGTCATCATCCTTACTATCCCTATGATCAATATTAGAGAAAGATAACTTCCTAAATGGTAGTAACATATTTTAGTTCTTTATATTCATTTGGGTTGTGATGTTCCATGAATAGAAATATAACATGTTATAATCTTCAATGTCCAATCCACCTACTAAAAATGTGAGTGATGAAAAGTTCCATTTCTATTAAAAATTATTGAGAAACATGGTCATCCTTCGATGTTGGATGCTTTTATCAATTTCTAATGAACTAATAAATTATCATGAATAAATAAGTGTTTATATAATTATTCATAACCTCCTTGTTCATTACAAGGAGAGAGCAAGACCAGAATGGTTTGAGAATTCCACATTACTCTTTCTGAACATGGAGCCCCATTTGGTCCTCATGTGTTCATGCTCATTGGATACATTGATTCCTTAGAGGTTTTATGGACTAAACTCTATAAACAACTGGGTAGTGACCTTATTATGGGGTCACTCCCTTAGTATATTCTGTATATTTTTTTTGAATTTTAATATGAACAACTTTGAGATGTATCTACCCAATATTCTTACTCTTCTTCACTAAGTAGTTAAGGATATATAGTATGAAAAATATTCCATACATATGGTGAAAAAAAACATAGAGGGAAAAAGAACATATTTAAGCCCAAATATTCACCACGACCTTCCATGATGTGGAATATCAAGGGGTAATAAAAAGAACATGATGTTGTCTCTTTCATATGTGTAAAGAATACTCAGTGGAAGAAAAACTACATCTACTAATGGATGTAGGGGTAAGATTTAGGTGCACTTTTTATTGACTGAAATTTATATATACATACAAATTAGGTATTAGATATTACTTGTGGTGCTGACATATGTATTAAAATATAGGAAAAAAATATATTCGAAAATATTATCAAGGAGAGGTAGATCTTAGAGCATCCAATGGAGCTAAATTTTTTGTTGTAGCAATCAAGGACTACCACCTCACATTTTCCACTGAAATGATCTTGGTTTTTAAGGGTTTTTATTAAGATCCTTTAGTTATTAAAAACATTATTTATGTATCTAGACTTGATACATATTCATTTATCATCAAATTTGGGTTTAAATTTTTATTTTTTATAAATATATCATTTTTTATAGAAAGGCATATTTAAATAATGGCCTTTTGTGTTGGATTACTTAAACTAAATAATAGAAATTGATAATGAATTTACCTCACATGACTCACTCCACAACCAACTTTGGAATCATCGGTTACATCATGTAAATTAAAATCACTTGACTAAATTACATCAATATGGATACTTAGATTCTTTTAAACTATAACCACTTGGTGTATGTCATGTATGTTTAAAAGTAAAGATAACCAATGACACATTTAGTGGAAAGGTGAAAGAGATAATGATATTCTTGAATTAGTTCATACCAATGAGTGTGGACCCTTTATTATTGAATCAAGGGTTGGGTACTCATACTTTATAAAATTAAATTATTATTTTAGTGTATGTGGATATTTTTACTTAATGGAGTATAAGTCATATTATTTTGATAAAATAAAATAATACAAGAATGAATTTGAGAACCAGAATGGTAAGAAGAATAAGAGGCTTCTCTCAAACTATGTTAGGGAATATATTAATCAATACATCACTGATTAATAATGGGATTTTGGGATATTATCTCAACTAAATCATCCTGATAAACATTAGTGGGATGGTATAAGCGAAATTATGAACCACACTATGCTGGAAATATTGATTTCAATGATGAGTCATGGGATTCTTCCATTATCTTTTTTGGAATACAAGTTATAACCATAATCATACATATTAAACTAGGTTACAACTAAAGAAACATATTGTATATCAAACTAATTATGAAATGGAATGCACCCTTTGTTTATTTACTTACATGTTTGGGGTTGTAAATCATTTTTTAAGGCCTCTTCAGGTAACAAGACTACACCTCAAGGCACAATGTGTATCTTTATCTGAAATTCCAAATAAAATAAGTTATACTACCTCTAAAAACATTAAAAAGGTTGTGGTGGATATACGCCGCACATTTCATGATGAGGATCTTATTATAAAATATATTGTGGGAGAATTATGGACTTCGATGAAGTCTAGGATCATGATACACAAGAGTTAGCAGTGTAAAAATTCTTTAAATCCCTATGGATGAATAAATTTTTTTGAGAAACAATTACTATGTATGAGTACTAGAGATATTATAGTATAATAATGGTATTTTTTAATAGTAACTAATGATGGTGACTCATTATTATTAGATAATAATTATCGTCAAACCTACAATGAATTAGTAAGTAGAACAGATGATTCCAATTAGCAAGAAGCCTTGAATTCTGAAACGAATTCCATGTACCAAAACCATATCTAGATTTTAGTATAACATCCATTATATATAAATCCATTTGGGTTCAAATGATTATTAAATAAAAAACTATAAATTTACATAAAATTAGGTACCTATAAGGAGTGAATGGTTGAAAAATGGTTTAACCAACATCATATCATTGATTATGACAAAACCATTCAATAAGTTGCAATGTTGAAATCCATCAGAATTGTAACAGTCATTGTGGATTTTAGTGATTATGAGATTAGGTCTTTGGATGTAAAAATATATTTCCAAATGAAAACCTTCAGGAACTTTTCTACAAGGCATAGCTCAAAGTATTTTTTACTCCATTGGATGCCAAGAATTTATACAAGTTTCAAAGATATTTTTAAGGATTAAAGAAAACTTACTAGTCATGAAACATTCATTTTGGTTATGCCATAACAGAATTTGGTTTCATAATAATCAAATGAATGTTTTGTGTCTCTAAAAAAAATTGGGAGTGCAGTCATTTAATAATAGTATATGGTGGTGACATATTAATCCTTGGAAATGAAATACCAGTATTAGAGTCTTTTAAAGAGTGGTTTAATAAATTATTGTTTTTGAAAGAATTAAGTGAGGTTGAATATATTATAGTAATCAAGATATATCATGGTAGATCCATGTTCTTTCTAACCCTGAGTTAAAGTACATACATTGACAATATAGTGATGTGATTTAGTATGGAAAAATCTAAGTGTGTATTGTTTTGAGAATCATGTGGAATTCATATTTCAATGAAAATTTTTCTTAGACACATGAGGAAAGAAATATAATGAGAAGGATTCCATACACATCAGAAATTGGGTCAGTCGTGTATGATATTCTATGTACTAGTTTAGATGTTTCCACCACATTATGTTTGGTAGGGAGATATCAAGATGAACCTGGTGGAAAGATTTGGATGGAAGTAATGACTATCCTTAAGTATCAGAGGCTTGTTAAGGATATGTTCATCTTTTATATATATGTTGGGGATATAGTCAGCCAAGGATATTCATATTATTGATTCCAACTGATCCAGATTAAATGAAGTCAAAAATGGAATACATATTGACATTGAATAGAGGTGTCGAGAGCTGGAAGCACTCAAAGTAGATTGTAGTTGAAGATTATATAGTAGGGTTTGATTATATTGTGCTCTATGAGGCATATAAATAAGAAGCATTGATGTGAAACATAGTACAATAATATGATATAGTATCTAGAAGTAAATATTCTATCACACTATATTGTGATAACACTAAAACGGTGGATTTTTCAAAATATCTAATTTCAGATCAAAAAATGGAGAACATATCTCGAAAGAATAATCTAATGAAGGAATTTATTCAGATAGATGAAGTAGAAGTGAGTAGTATTTCAACAAAGGAAAACATGGTGGAACCCTTGACTAAAGGCTTGACTCCCTAGAAACGTGACTATCATCTGAGGTCTAGCTGACTAATGGTCTTAGACAGTTGTATATAGTCCAAGTGAGAGTTTTTTTGAGTTGGATTTCTAGAAACAACAATTTTTTCATTGATTAAATTTATAATAAATATATTCAATATTAATAAAACTAATTATTACTTATTTTTAATTATTATACATGACTCTAATGTAATAATTTCCTAGAGTATATGTTACATTGATAACGTCATAGTAGATCCCCGCTATGATGAGAACCTTGATGTTCTATGATGATATTCATAAAAAATGTTATAATGTTGGATAATGTACTCTGGTGGGACACATATTACATAGAATATTAAGTGTGAGTACTCATAACCAGATGAAGATTCTTCTCATGATGATTTTATTTGGTAATCTCCAAGATAAGGGATTGTGAAAAAATCCCCACCAGTAGGAATTCTATATGATTTGGTGCCATAGAATATTCCTATCTATAAGCATGTGTTATAGTCCTTATAAATTATGATTTTTATTAATAAATGTTATAACTCATTAACATAGATGTATTTCGTAAACCATGATGATAATAGTTCATCATGATGTTTGATACATTGGGTACACCAAAAGTGAACTATCATTAATTAATATGTCAAGGAATGATTTTTTCCATCCATATTTATGAAATATGATATCTCATTTATTTTATTGGAATATAACCTTCACATTAAATTCCATTTTCATAGTATAACGATGTGATTATTTTAGATATTCAAATAAAGACACATCAAGCATATAGTTTGGTGACATTGTTGTGGAACCCACTTGATGATATGTTGTGAAAAGTGGATTATATTACATAGTGAGTGTAAATATCAGTTTTTTAATGTTATAATATTAAGTTAATTCTCATAGTTTCATTAACCCATTGCTGGGATGTAGTATTTGAATTTAGGAAAACCCACCCAATCCCAATAAGAATGATTCCTATTTGGTGACATAGTAATTGTTTCCATTTATCTCAATTAAATTTTATTTTAGTTTAATTAATAGATTATATATTATTCTCATGTCTGCGGGAAAATATTATTAAAGTTATATTGATCACAAAAATTAATTAAATATGTATTCACTGACTTGTGAATAAAATGTTTATTTTATTTTTTTAGTATTTTAATTAATATTAATTAGGTATATTGTGTATAAAATATTAATTTATGAATAAAATATTTATTCAATTGTTCAATAAATTTTAGAGGATTCCAAATGGACCAACACTGAGTCTAGTGAAAAATATTAATTAACAATATTGTTACATAATATTTGTTATGGTGAAAGTCGGATCACACCACATAAAGGAAAAAAATTAACTATTATTATGTGGAATGGGGTTTAGTAAAGGTACCAAATGTTATTTAATTTTGATTATGTAATAAAATAATATTTTAACTTAAATACTAACTCTATAAATTTATAGCTATGTCTATTGCATTGAGAAACCTAAAATTGAGAATATAGAAGTTTTGTTCACAATGAATTCTCACTCAACTACTCTTCTTATCTCCCTCTCAAGAACGATAAGTGCATGATATATTTCTTCAATACTGAAGAAAAAAACTTTTACTAATGAACAATACATGTAATTTTCCTTACCATCCTACTACTCAGATATCGATTTTTGTTTCCCAAAAATCATAGGATCATGTGTGGATCACCTCTAGAGGGATTCTATCCTTGGATACATAGAATGAAATGAAGGTAATCCAAAAGTGTCTTTTAGGGTGATCAACATTAACCAAGGAAGAATGTTCCTAAACCATATTTTTTCTTCTTACAATATTTAACATATTAATTATAAATTTTACATGCAACATCCTCGCTCGTGGTTTCGATCCACAATAATTAAACAAATTTTTAATATATTTACCACCTCTACATGCTTATGCTATGCCCAAAACCATAAAAATGATGGATTGGTTTGGAAATAGTTCTTATGAAAAGATTTTATGTTCATCTTGAGAAAATGAACTAAATCAAATGATGATTTGAAATTTCATGAAATGTAGAAAACCTATGAATTTGTTTTGAAAAGAGAAATGTATTTTGATAAATTAATTTTGGAAATCATATTTTTAAATTTTTTAAATAATTTATTATAAATTTTATTGATTGATTTATTAAATAAAGAACATGTAATCATGGGTAGTAAGTAGGAAACTAGGATAAGCCTGAAACGATCATGATCCCATATAAATGGAATTATGATGACACCACTAACTAAAACATGATCAGCTTGATTTCCCATAGTGGTTCCCCAAATAGTGTGTAGTTTTATTTCTTATAGTGACTCCCCAAATGAAGTTTTATTTGAGTTTGCGGATATAGAGAGATCGGTGTTTATAAATGAGATTTGTGAGGATCCAATTACCAATAAACAAATGTACCATGGAATTTGTTAGCATGGTTCATTCTTTATTTTATTTTTTATACATTTCATTGATTATTAAACTATTTTATTCCACCCAACTGATTTTCATGAACCATTTTATAAAATATGATCATTTGAAACTAATATGATATAATATCCATCATTATGAAAGAAATCATGTTTTTTTTTAAATAGGAAAATAAAATTTCATGACTAGTTTTATTCATATTAATAGGATAACTAGTTTTTTATTTTGGTATTATTTGTGTAAAATAAAGGGATGCCCTAATGGTCTTTATATATCACACCCTAACTTTTCCATTAGGTTTTCATATATTATCTTGTTCTAGTTATGAGAAAATGTTAGTTGACAAATGGAAGTGGAATATGTTCTTAATCCTTTTGACCCAAATTTAATGAGGTGAGAGGGGAGATTTTCTCCACTGGATTCGTTAGTATATCTGATCTTTTTTCATAGAAATTTTTGGGTACATTAATTATATATTGTTTTGGTTTTTTTACCTTCTTATTTCTAGTAATTTATCCTTTTTGGAGTGTTAATAATAAGAACTTTTGTGTTTTTTAACTATTTTTTTAAAAAATCATTCCTTATTTGTTCATACATGATGTTAGGTGATAGTCACCGTTTTTTTGTTATTGGGAACTCTCTTTGGGCCATGTAAGGGATAGCATGGGTATCAGGGTACTAGGGTACCTAAGATGGTTCATAAAAATTTCAATTTTACATTGATGTGGGGAATGGGGCTGCATTACCAATAAAAGTATGTAAGACCCATATGTAGGGAAGAAATCAGCAAGCCTCCAACATGAGACTTCACTAAGACCCACAATCACATGATTTATTTTTATTTAAAATGAAACCTACCATATTATATTCATTTTCATATTTACATGTGAGACATTTAATGTGTTCTCTTACATAAATAATTTTTATTATGGTATTATTAGATTGAGTAAAATGTTTCTAAAAAATTAATAATTAAATAATTATTTTAACTGGGTCATAATGGTATTATACATGCTCCTATAATTTTCCATCATAATATATAATTCATGTATAAATATAAATTCCCATCACAAAATATATTCATCCTTAATATAATTCATCTATGCATTGAATTTAATTGAATATCAATAACATTATAATTTTTTCACATTGAATTTTAATATGTATAAAATGTTGATGTGTGAGAACATGAATGATTAAAGTAAGGAAATTGAATCATAGGATAATTATTTTTAGTGTAATATGAGTTAGAAAATTTGATACCTAGTAAAAATATCTATCATTATAGTTTTTTCATCATTTTTAACTATAACCCCACATGTTTCCACCTCATCATCTTCCCTATAGACCCCATCCACAATAGCCTAACCCATCTTCACCACACCAAAAAAAGTAAGTTTCATTACACCCATAAATTCTTTTCCAACAACCCATCAGTCACTCAACATTAAATGATCTTTGTTACAATAGAACATAAATCCTAAACATGCCACTGTTATGATCTCCCAAACCCATAAGCATAATAAATGTTTTGGAATATTCTTATGGTTTATGGATAAAACATCATAGATTTGATGATGTTAGTCTTAAAGGTATGGAAGTATGGGTGAGACCCCATATTACTCAGCCTCTTTTTGGTGTACCAAGTCAATAGTTACATAGAGATGTTGCAGAAACATATCCCAATATTCATGTTGTAGAATTTCTAAAAACTCATTAATATATCCTCCCTAACCACATTTCATGATATATCATTGGAGTACCTGAATATCTTGGTTATGATCATCCCATAATCTAATCAAGATGTAAACCATGAAAGCACGCATTTCTTGGAATTGTGGAGAAGTTTCTTCGTCGGAAAACATAGGTTTGTTTACAGTGAAACTAATTCAATAAAACAACTTACTCGTACTTCATAAGATAGAATTATGTTCTATCTAAACGTTCCTTATTCAATGAATATTGAAAATTTTGATGTTAGGTTTCAATGTGGGTAGAAATACAAACACATGCTTCAATATAAATTCAAATATCTCAATGACACCATCATGATACTGGCCCATCCAGTTAATGAGTGGACAAAAATTTTCATTTGGGACCTCATCATCTATTAAAAGTGTAACTAGAGAATCTAAATCCCCAAATTCACCTATTATTCCTCAATAATGGTCATTCTTTCTAATTATATCAAGGAATCCTAGATTCTATGCAAGTTGGGTATCATTGAAAACTATTTTGGGGGTCCGATCGGCATGGTTTTCCTCTTCAAAAATTCTAAACAATACATAATCTTGTGGGATTTCCCTTATTGAGATTTTTTTAGAGATGTTAACAAATTTTATAGTCGAAGGTGGCTTAGATATAAAACTGCGTACATTCATAGTTATTTGAAAACACGTTGGTGGAATTTTTATTCAATTCATTGTTGTTCTTATAATCCTCCTCACATTCCCCAGAATGATATTTCATGTCTGAGGGGTTTTTTTAAGCATACTAAAATGTGAATTATACATGTTCATTTTCATTTTTTCTTGGCCTGTGTAATAATTTATCATTTATTATATATGGATGTCATAAGAAAACATTTACGATGAATCCTCATTTTTCGTACACTTTAAAATGGAAAAACGCAAGTTTTATCTATCTATTGGAATTATTTCATTGGACAGGATATGATAGTAATCAATATTAATTGTCACTAATAAAGGATCACAAATATTCAGAGCTACACTATATATAAGTTCTAAAAAAATCGTTCATAATGGCGGTGCTTTTATCAGTTCTAATAAAAAGATCTTGTTTATCAGTTCTTCTTGTTAGATATAATAAAGGGGATATTTTTTCATATATACCTTAAATAAATGATAAATGATACATTTATCATCTTTCATATAAGAACCCCTTTATATTTTTTTTTATCACATGTAAAGACAACCCTTTATTAGCATTGTTAAAAGCTATCTTTATCTACTATTTTATGTTTTGATATAATTTGTACTTCCTAAAAAAATTATTAATTATAATAAATAGTGTTGTAACATATGAAATTATTTATATTGATATAAATATAATATATTTTCATAAATATGATTTCTTAAATACTAAATTTATATTTACAAATAATATGTAAAACATTTAGTCAATTATGATTTATAATATAATTAAAGAGAAATATTAATTATAAAATTTCTAATTAGTATTAAGTAAAATAAATTTAATAGAATTTTGGGGATATAAATAATTGATAAAGTAATTAATCTGTTATCAAAAGTTGAAAAGATAACTTGAAATTAAAATGACAATATATTTTGATCATAGTGACCATTTAGGCTCTGTGATGTTTCAAATTGATGACTGTGTCATTTGGAATGAGGAAACTGATGGCCCAGTTTTTAATTTGAAATTAATTCTTCAAATTCCACTAAAACTGATTTTTTAGATGGTATACCCTAATTTTTAAACATTAAATGAAATTTATGCTTCAGCTAATAGGATTTGGTTGTCATCTATTTGTGAAGACTATGTTTGTTCCCATAGGTTACATCTATAAAGGTGTTATGGTGTTGATATTTTATCATTTATCATATTTTATTGTTATTTATACTCATATATATTTATATAGATAGATTTCGTCAATTATCACTATGAACCTGGGCTATCAGTGGTTGTTTTTTAATTTAACAAAAATTGATTTAAAACTATTAAATTATTTTCTTTAAGAACTTCTATATTCACAATATTTATTTAGATGCCTATATTTGGAAAAATCATTAGTGGTGGCCTACTGACTTGTACTCACACCCTGTTCGGGGTTGAATGAAACTTCAGTTCATGGGAAGATGCATCATTTTTTTAAGTTTGTTCATCAAAATATTGGATGGATCATGGTATTCTAGACCTAAGAAAAAATGGAGAATATTTTTAGTGTTTTTCTAGGATTTTGTTTTTGTCTTTTTGGTCTATTGGTATTAATGAATTACATTTATGTTATGAAACTTATTTATTAAGGTATGGTTAACATTGATTATTTATTTTCACATTTTGGGATTTCTTTTCATTAAAATATATTTATATATGTATATGATTATGTTTTTTTCCACTATATATTTACGCAGATATGATGCAAGAGACTCTACACCTTACCATTATAGACTTGCACTGCTAGTTGGAAGCCTCTTTGGTAAAGAGAGAAGTTCTTAAGGAACAATAGTGCTCTGTATGTATGGTTACCAATTAGTTGTTAGGGTTACTGAGACATTATATGCACCCTGGTACCGTATGACCTCATTTTTATATCTTACTTAACATAGGAAGGACCCTACCCAATTCATAATAATTCCTCCAACTTTTTTATATCTATATAATTAACATTAGTTAACTACACTATTTTTTTATGTATGATTTTTGTATAGAACATGTGACTCACATCACTAATCTCATGTCGGGAGGAACATTTGGGCAGGCTTATTTTCACTGAGTAGTTACAATGATTATTATTTTCTTGGATGATATTTATCTCAATATTTTCTTCAATTTTTCAGATGACATTATGGGTGATGAGCCTCATATGGATGTGATATAGAATTATGATCCTATTATGGATGTGAAACATGATGATTTGGATCACAAGGAGGGTCTCTCTCATAACCAACTAGATGCTCCTTCACTTCCTATTATAGAAAATCAAAATCCACAAGTTATCTCTATAGAGGTTTGAGATGCATCTACAAGTGATTTTACAACACATTATCATACTTATTCATATTATGATGTAGTTATAGAGGGTTATTTGACTATATTTTTGTCAAAATATTTCCCTGGTGATTGGATACCCAATACACAATAGCAATCTAATTCACATATAAGGGAGAGATCAAGCCATCATCTACGCTAATTCCAACCATGATAGGGTATGGTAGAGGGGAATTTTGAGCCACTTCTTGTCACACAGGATGATGTAGAGTCAACTATAGACAACTATACATAAGATGTTCATACTCTAAATCATAAACATCGATAGACACGACATAGACGCATTGACTATACTCCAGAATATAGCATAGGTGAGAACTGAAAATAAGGATGTACATCAGAGTGATACATTTACCATTTATAATTTTTTAACTAATAATGATGTTACATGTTTCTAAAATTATAAGTTACACATTATTTAAGATGAAAATTTTCAATTATTTAACATAATTAATAAGAATTATTTTACATATTATTAAGAGGGAATTAATTTTTACTTGAATGTTTTTTAAAAACTACTAATTGAAATTTATAATAATCATATTATTAGTCACGAATTATATAAAATATATTAATTAATTAATCAGGTATTATTTAAAATATTTTTAAATATATAACTGATAATTATATTAATAATATAATTATTTATTATTCTTAGAATATTATATATTATTAATTAATTTATAAATTATTCAATTAAAAATAATATATTTCTAATTATATTATAGGTCACACATACCCCCATCGGACACAACCCAAAATAATAAACTGATTTCAGGCTTTGACCCAGCAACTGCCACTCCCATACAACCATTTCCTACCCCATATCAACTACACCAAAAATATTAAGCTACATTATAGTGATTAATTCTTTTCCTAAAACCTATCAGTCACTCCACATGAATTGATTTGTGATAAAATAGAACCGTACTCCCATGCATGCCACTGTTATGTTATCATGCTCATATAGGGGTCGTAGGAGTTGTGTAAGATTCTGATGGTTGAAGGAGGTTTCATAATTAAGCTTATAATGATAGTCTTATAAAGAGTGAAGGATGGTTGAGATATTGTTTTACTCGACCCTATATGGTGGACCTATTAAATAATGTTTTGGTTCTTCTAGATAACCAGATTCATTTTTTTGAGATGTTGAATTTATATGTGCGGAATATTTTTCCCCAAACCACACTGCATCATCTCACCATGGTTTTCATGCATAGAATTGTTCCAATCATCCCACTAGATCCTATATATTTAAACCATTAATGTAGGAATATGTTGGTCTTATGGAAGAGATGCCGCATCAACAGACGTAAGGCTTCCAAGGGTAGAAACCCATTATAATGGTCAAATCATTGGATTCTCCAACAATTGGAATTCTGATGTTGGACAAGATATGGTAGGGATTATCCTCAACAATCAATACTCAGAAATTGATATTATTAAGAACTATCCTTTATCATATCTAAAAATGAACTGATAAATGGGGTGAATTTATTTGTTTTTGCTAAAAGTGATGATAAATGGTACATTTATTAGTGCTTATAAAGAACAACTTTATTAGTGATTTTTTAGATCTGATAAAGTGAATTATTATATCATTTCCTTCGTAAAGTTATGATAAATGGTAATTTCATTATAACTGGTATTAAGTTACCTTTATTAGTGATTTTTATCATAGATAAAGGCCACCATTTATCAGTTTAGTTAAAAACCATCTTTATTATTCATTTTGTAGTGCTGGAAAATGGTTTACATTATAAAAATATTGTATATAATAAAAGATTGTATTTTAATATGTAAATATAATTATATTTACATGTATATAATATATTTTCTTAAATATGATTTATATAACACTATATATGTATATATAGTTAATATGTAATAAATTTAGTGAAGTATGATTCATAAAGTAATTAAAAATCAGTATTAATTTAAAAATGACTAATTATTATTGATTGGAAAAAGATTAATAAAGTTTTATCAATAGAAAATATTTTTAAATTAATTAATCTATTAAAATATATTGAAAAAATGGCTTTAACTTCAAATGAACATAACCATTGATTCGGGTGTCTATTTGGCCTCTATGAGATGTAAACTCAAAACCTGTGAAGTGATCTATTACATTTGAACTAAGGAAACCTGTGACCCCATTTTTTATTGGTCAAAAATCCTTATAAGGCCACCAAAACATATTTTTACTTGGGATACCCAAATTTTTAAACATTTGATGAAATTTATGTTTCATTTAAGATGGTTTTATTAACTTCATTACATTGGAGACTAAACATTTTCCATATGGTTACATTCATATGGAATTTATTTTGTTAAAATTTTGAAATTTTTAATATATAAGTGTTATTTATAATCAAATATAATTTTATATATTGGTATCCCCATGTGTCACCATGATCCCAGGGTATTAATTGTTATTTTTTATACATAAAAATTGATTGAAACCAATTTAAATTTTTTATGTTGAGCACTAATATATGAATTTATTTATCAGAATGGTTGTATTTAGGGACACTTTGGGAAATGTCAAACTTATTTGTACTCAAACCCTCATCAGGCAGTAATGACACTACGGTACCAGAGGAGATTCTAATTGTTTGTTGGTTTGGGCATGGGTATCTTGGATAGAGCATTAGAATATAGGGCCAGGCCAAAAATCATGACAATTTTCAATGTTTTTCCTTGGATTATATTTTCATACATTGAGACAAGTTGTTTTATTTCATGACATGTATTGAATATAGTTCATTTATTTATGGTATGTTTTCATTTTATTATTTTCATATACATTCATTGATGCCACTTCAATTCCTTATCTTTATGATTTAAATTATTGTCTTTATTTAAAATGATGATTTACACTGATATTTCTATATAGTCTCCCCATAGTACCACCTTAATCACACATAGTTTTTTGGTCACTTTTAGTATATGGGGTGGCACACCTAAGGTACAACAATGTTTCATTGGTCTGGGTAATTATTAGTGGTTCAGGATGGTGAGTAATTACATGTTCATTAGTACGAAATGACTAAATAATTATATCTTACAGAAAATTGATAAGGTTATAATCAATTGGAAGTAATTTATCTCACTTTTGAATTAAATTATTTATTATATATAGTTAACTATATAATTTGTTTCTATATGATGATCATATCACACACCTAACTCGCATTTCAGATCTAGAGGTGGGAGGTGAATTTGACTAGAACTATTTTAACTAAGTGATAATATCTTCTTCCCAACAATGATATTTATCATCATATTTTCATCTAGGTGTAAAACAACAATGAGGGTGATGATCCTTATACGGATATGTCATAAGGTCATAAGCCTATTATGGATGATCCAAATGTGGATGTGGAACATGAGGAGGATGTCCAACATGATCTACCAGATGTTCCTCCACTTCCTTTCAATGATGACCCACAAACACAAATTATCCCTATAAAGGTCCACAATACATCTTCGATTGATTTTATTATTTAGTCACTTACTTATTTGGATTATTCTATAGTGATAGATAGAAAATACAGTGTTGTTGAGTCTATAATTTTTTAGGTGAGTGGATACCCAATGGAAAACATCCATAATCATTACATGTGAGTGAGAGTTCTATCCAACAACCACTTTCCTTCCATCTATGAACTGGTATAAGAGAGAAGATATTGGATGTCACACCCATCATTCCATTTTTTTGTTTTTTATTGTCTAATTTTGTTATTTCATATCATCTATATATTATATAGATATTTTAAATTTTAAATTGATTTTTTGGGGGAGATATATGTTTGTTCACTGTTGGAAAAAGGTTAGCAGAAACTATGTTTCAACCTTAGAAAATTGTGTGTGCTAAGACAATAGCACCAGATCACCCACACTATTAGGCACACAGTTTGTAAAAACGTTCTACCTCTACTAGTGGAGCCAGAGGAAACCTCATTTTTGGAACATAGTTTAGAAAACTGTGTGGAAAAACCATGTGGTATAATCATTTTTTAAAATAATTGAAATTATTTAGCTACCCATCCTTGATATAACCCCTTTCACTAAACATTTTCTCTAATTCCTAAATCCTCTAACAATAGGTGCAGCATCCCCATTCTCATCTCCCCTTATATACTAAATTTTGGGGCGATTTTGACATTGGTTATTCAATAAAACTCCATATAGTTGTTTCATCTCCCTAAATTGTGTTCTATCTTCCCTTCTTTCCTAATTTTCATACTACCAAATGGTTGTGATGACCTATGGTTGGCCAAATCCAAACTGTTTGGCATGAAGATTGATGATTACAATTTTTTCTTAATTTAATAAGGTCCCAAATTTTATTTTATTTATCTTCTAAATTAGTTTTTGGTGGTTTATGGAAAATGGTAGGTGGTTTCATATTGTTACATTATTTTAAAACATAAATTTTCTTAATTTTAAATTCAAATATTATTGAAATTGTGTTCTATGTATAAAGTGTTGATTTCAAAGCTAATGTGTTTTATGTTTTTGGCCTTTAAAATGGAATTACCTTATGTAAATGGTTGGAAATGATGTGCTTCAAAACGTGGTGGTTTGGAATATGTGGAATTAGAATATTATGAATTGAGATAAATGATGGTTCTGGGTGCAAGAGAGGTGCCTTAGTGGGTGGTTAATCCAAGATAGTTAGGCCAATTCTATAGATCTTTCACAATACTATACATGTCCTGAACACCATGACCAAGGAAATTTTTTCACATAATATTAACATAGATAACCCTAGAACACGAAGAGGATGTTTTCACATTAGCTTGAAAATTTAGTTATTTAGATCAAAATAAATAAATACCTAGAATATGATCTTTCTTTGATGATGATGATGATGATGATGATGATGTTGATCATCCAAAAGTCCCTTTTTGAATTATAGTTTTATCACTTTTAGGATTCAAGTGTAGAATCCCTCTAGAAGTGATCCAAACATGCTCCTTTGATCTTCTAATGACACTGATTGATTTTCAGGTGCTAGCACAGTGAATCAGTCATCTGGAATTGTTCATCTTGATTCCTCGTCCCTCATACATGAATAATTATCTCTAGATTTTCATATACATGAGAGGTAGAGAGAAAAGGATTTAAGAGAGAATCTTATTGAACACATGGATTCTCAATTCATTGGTAACCCTAAACAATATATATAACATTCAACTTATAGAGCTTCGGTTTTGGTTAAAATATATTTTAATTTCATTTTATCCCTTAAATAATGTTATAATATTTACCAAACCCCATTACATATAATAATAATTTTATTATTATTTTTTGGTGTTTTCAAATTTGTGCAATGATAAAAATTATTTTACCATTTTTATACTAATAGTCATTATTAGATGTAATCATGATACACTCGGAACACTTGAAATTTATTAAATTCCTGAGTTAGTATTTTATTCATAATGAAATATTTTGTTCACAATCAAAAAAATAAAAGTTAATTAAAATATTCAATAAAGAAGATAAATATTTTATTCAAAATACAACGAATAAATATTTATTATATATTCTGATAATAAAATATATTATTTATTAATAAAAAAATTCTTTATTTATTTCCTTATGTATATTAGGAATCAATAAAACATAAAAAAAATATTTCTTCATATTGAGAATATTATTTATTTCAATAATTATATTCAAATAAAATTTAATCGAGATTCACAGAAACTCATAGAGTGTGACCCTATAAGATTATTTCTCATTCAGATTTGGTAAGATTTCCTAAATTATAGGATTTCATTCCATCAACAAGTCAAGGAAAAAAAATAAAGAAAATAATATCATAGTGTCAAATACTACATACAAACACCCTTTGAATAATATAATCTTTTTTCCAATATATCATCAATAAGGTTGCACTCAAATTTCATCAACATATGTGATTGATAATTATTTAAATAACTATATGAAATAAACACAACAGACACCATGGACATGGAGTTTAATTCATCAGTTACACTTCAATCAAAAAGTCAATATATCTTCTTCTATTAAGATGAGAGGGAAAAATTCTTCCTTGACTTATTATTAGTAACACATATCTCATGATGCACCCAACATATCCAAATTCACCATAAAATGTTATCATCATTGTTTTTTAAACACATCTAAGTGAATGAGTCATAACAAACATTAATAATAATATTAATGTCCAAGGACCATTACACACTTTTGTAGATTGGAATGTTCAATGACACATCATCATAAAGAATTCCATCTAATGGGTCTATTCTCATAATCTTTTATATTGAATATTATCAATTTTTAACTTCATGAGGAGAAATATCATTCACATATGAGTACTCACACCTAATAGTCTATATACTATGTGACCAATCATAGTACATTATCCAACCATAGAAATTTATTTAAGAATATCATCATAGAACATCAAGTTTATCATCACGAAGGGTAACTTATATGACCTTATCAATGTGACTAATAATCTAGGGTATTATCACATCAATTTTATGTATAATATAAATCAACATGTGATAAGTTAATTAAATTAAAATTAACTTACGTGAATATATATGAAATATAATGTAAAAATTAGTTTGATATAGGTAACCAACCCGAAAAAAAAAGGAAAACAAATGGAAATACTTGGTCTCTATAAGGGAAGACTAGGAATGGTGTTCTAGAGTGGTAGTGGGGCTTAAAATTTTCCTCTATTGAAGGATTGTGATACAAAACTAACAAAATGAAATGCGATGTGGTGTGATATGACAGTTATGGATCATGAATGGGAATAAATATTGAATACTTGTTTTGATTACTAAAAGTATGAGGACACAAGGTCCCTACATAGCCTATCTATATACAGATTTTCCATGGTTCTTATTTTTTTTGGTTTTACCTTTTTACCAGTTGTTCCAATTATATTTACTTTCCTTGTAATTGATAAGAATTTTTTGAACCTAAACTATTTCAATTATTTTATAATTGGAATCTTTATTTTTCTTATAATGCTATGCATAAAAATTATGGTTTGATCTTAAATTGAAAGTGATATCACACACTACATAAACGCAGTTGGTGATTGTAAACCTTTTTTTTCTAACTCAAGTTAAAGAAATTATTTTTATAGTGGTGGAGGGTACTCAATTTTGTTTCCCTTTTGGAAACGTATTGGTGGTGACATGTCAGGTGATTAACCCTTGTGTAATTGGGATATTTGTTCCTATTTTATTGGTCTATTTTCCAATTATATTTTGACTACTTGACTACGGATGTAACCATTAAACATGTTTATGGTTACTTTTTTAGCTTTTT
The DNA here is from genome assembly GCA_963277665.1 of Viscum album. Classification (NCBI taxonomy): domain Eukaryota; kingdom Viridiplantae; phylum Streptophyta; class Magnoliopsida; order Santalales; family Viscaceae; genus Viscum; species Viscum album. Next base: position 570,115,303 of record OY728161.1, on the reverse strand, counting down.
TATGGATGATTATTATAATTTACTCTGATGATGTTGAATAATGTGCTAGTAAAATCATTCCAAAAGTAGTTTCTGGATACCTGTGGATAAATTTCCAACCCATGGGTATTGGGAACACACATCTAGACATGCCACGAGCTAGGTTAGGTGTCTTCTTTAATGAAATATCTGAACTATTGATTATAAAATATTATTATATAGGGTTTTCTATTTCTTTGGGTATTGTAATTTGGGGAATGTATAGATATATAGACGTTAGGACTCTCGAAGCTAGAGTTTCTGGTTATGAGTGAGGTTTCTAGAAATCAAACCTCATAATAGATATTAGGTCACCATGGGATTTTGGGGAATTTTTATTGAAAACACTATTGGGTGTAATGTATAAGAAGTAGAGTTGGCATGGGTACCATTGTAGGGTGGATTTGTTTGAGTTATGAAATTAATTGTGTTTTTTAAAAATTATTTATTATGTTTTTCATCTCATTCCCAGTGGTTTTATTTATTGAGGATTTTTATTTTCATTTTTTTATTTATATAGAATCATTCCTTCCAATTGACCTCCTATACAACCATAATAGGAGTGCATGGGAAATTATTTTTTGGATAAGCCACAAGTTGATCTAAGACTCGTAGAGGTGGTGGTTTGGGCTATTATGGACCTATATTAGGGGGAACGATTGGGTTCTTCTAGGGATAGGTAAGTTAAATCAGGTCTAGAGAATGATTGTCCTCAAGTGTTTCTCAATTATAATCCCCCTTTAATCAAGTAAATCACATTCCCCTAGGAATATAAAGATTGGGTGGTGAAATTGGTGAGGATATTTGGGTTCCTTGGAACTCCTAAAATCGTTAATGTAAATTGTGATAAGATTATGTAAGAGGGCCCCAATATCATGGTATGGGATAGTATGGGAAAACATGAGAATATGGGAAGGAATGATATTAAGAAAACATTTATTGGTAGATTCTATCCTAATACTTTCACTCTCACAATTATTTAGAAGATTATTTCTCTTTAATAGGGTGATAGTTATGTGACGGTATATTCCTACTGCTTAGTAGATCTAGTTCACTTTTATACTGAGTTGATCACTAATGGTATTTTGAAATATCGAAAACTTGAAATTGATTTGTGGATAGATAAAAGGTCACATGAATTATTTCCTAAATTAAAGAACATTATTGAGGTGATCAATCGGGATTTAATGGGTCAAATCAACCAGGTAGATATATTGGGTCTAAATGGGAATCTTTTTTCACCCGGACAATGTGGTGTTGGATGATCAAAAAAATAATAATAAGTTGGTGGATTAGGGTTAAGGTGGTTCTTGCTATGGATATCAACCATGAACACATATATTGATAGCTATAGGTAGAGGAAGTTTTCTATTTCTTGGTTACAGAATGCTCGAGAACATGAGATCCACATATTTTGTCTCTCCTAAGGCATGCCACATTTTGGATTCATGATCCATAGATAAACAAAATTTAGAAATTTTCCTCCTTCTCAGTGTGGTGTGAGATCTACTACACCTAGAGGAACAAAAAAATAAATATCATACTTTAAGTAAAATATAATCTCACTCTGATAGACTTGGTGGGATAGCCAAGTATTCTTATTAGCAGAGTTATCTTAAAACAAATCCATGGGTTAGCAGTAATTGATAGGATCCAGAAGAGATAATCAGTTTAATGTTATATATTAGGTATGGATGGAAAATGATATAGGACATATGATAGTTAGAGGTAATTTTATTTTTCAATCATTTATAGTAATTGATTTGTTTGATATAGGGGTTTCACACTCTTTCATATATGTTCACCTTGTGAGTTTACTCAAACACTAAACAGATATTCTTCCATACGCAATAGAGTTTGTTACACCACATAAAAAGAGGAAGGAGTACGGTTTTCAATTCTTGTCTTATGTCATCTCTTTTTCAAAATTGTAGCTAAAATGGGACTTTCTTATTATGAAGATACTAATTCTTGATGTGATCTATGGGATGGATTGGATAAACCCTATAAGTCCCACATTGAATGATACTATTGATGGGTGACCATAACATACATCTATGGTAGAACATTGGTTTTTTTGGGATAATGGGATTCATGGTCTTGATGAGTAGGACCTCCACTTGTGTAGATAAGAATAAATCTTTGTTTGGAATCCTCCCTCCTGTAAGAAATTGATCGGAATGATTCATATAGTAGCTTTCTTTCGATGGATAATTATCTTCTTAATGTTTTTATAGCATATTTCATTGGTTCTTCTACTGAATGGGATGTGGTGTTTACCATTTCTTTGGTATCAGAAGAATATTTAATACCCCTCCCTTCATATCATATAACCCCTACTGAGTTGAGGTTATTAATGATTCAACTATATGATTTTTTGTTGAAATGTTTCTTTCATCTGAGTTTCTCTTGATGGGAATCTCCCATACTTTTTTTGAAGAGTGATAATGGTTCCCCTTGGTTATATTTTCTATTAGAATTTTAATTATCTCATGATCCATAATAAATACCCATTTCTCTATATTGATGATATCTTTCACAAAATAAATGGGTAATGCTGGTTTTCATTGATTGAAAACCATTCATGGTATAACCATGTGAGGGTTAGAAAATATGATGTTACCGAGAACAATTTTCAAAGAATTTATGATCATTTCGGATACTGGGTAATTTCATTTTGATTAAAAAATTATGTTTTCATTTTCATTGATCTTATGAATTGGGTGTTCCATTAATACCAAGACTCGTTTTTCATAGTTTTTATGGATGAAATAATGGAATAATATATATTGGAAGACAATTATAGATAGAATTTGATAATCGATATGGGAATATTGTGGGACAATAATTTTTATGCTAAATTTTCGTGTTGAAATTTATGGATTTAGAAAGTCATGATTCATGGTTATGTGATATCAGAATAGGGTGTTTTTTATCTATAGAAATTTAAATATGTGGTGTCATCGGTGAACATGATGAATTTTATTGAAATCAGAATCATGTTTGTCCTAGCAATGTACTCCATGGGGTTAACCAAAGAATTCTCCTGACCTACCTCGCCTATGATAGATCATACCCAAAATGTGGCACTATTTTCTTAGATCCTATAATTTTAATAATCTTTTTATGATCTCAAGTGAAGGTTGTAATCTATCAATATAGTGATCTTACAAGATGTTTGTTAGGATTTCACGGTCTATTGTGATGTATCCAGTGTGGGTTTGGGTTTTACTCTTATGAATAGTAGCCATGTGTTGGCTTATGGATCTTCCAAAATTTAGCCACATGATATAAATTACCCAAACTATGACCTAATAGTTTTTTCTAGGATAAAATCCCTCAATTTTTGGAACCACTAACTTTTTAGGGAAAGGTTTATAGTTTACTTAAATCATAGAAGCACATAATATATATTTTACCAAAATGATCTGAACTTATGGTAGAGATGGTGGACATAAAATCTTCAATTGTTTAACTTCAACACAATAAAGATTCAAATTAAATGGAATTTAGTTATTTATTCCCTATTATAGATGTTGTTTCCTCAAACTCTGAATGAGTTTAATGTTGAGTGGAATCGTATGGGATTTTTTCCCTAGAGGAACCTAGAATTTAAATAAGGGAAATGGTTTCTTCCCTAATATAAATTTCATGTCATCTCTTATATATTTTCTATAGGAAGATAATTGAAATAATGTTTTGTGTTAGTGGTAAATAGATTTTCAAAATGGCAGGGATTTATTCACTAAATGGTTCTTTTCACACAATGCAGTTCTCTTCTCCAAAGTCTGTTTTTTGATACCGTTATATCTGAGGAAGGCGGTAATGAATGACTTCCACTAACCATAACGGATTCCCCATAATGGTTCCATTAAGATGTTTTAAAATTTGAAACATTGATTCTAGTGTTCATTAATGAGACATGACATCAGTGATTTTTTTAATGATGTTATTCTTGTAAACAAATCAAAGATGAACATCCGAGGACCTCATGCTACAATTTGATTATCCCCATTCCTACCTATAAGTGGGATGATGTACCCATTAATTTTATTATCTAGTTACCCCATACACATAGGGGAAGGATTTATATTTGGGTGTTCATTGATCAATTTTTCAAATACACTAACTTTATAATAATATTGGACACCACCAAAGTGAAAGAGATAATAAATTTCCATTTTTTTATATCATGGGGTTTCATGGTGTGTCATCTTTTATTCATAATGACAGGTACCCCCACATCACCTCTTATTTTTTTGTAAGGACACCAAAAGGAAATGAGGTTTTAGTTTAAAATTACTATAGCATTACATCCTTAGACGAATGTCCATAGATAGCTAAAAACTAATATTTTGGAATACATGATTGTTGTGTATGAGTTAGATTGTGGGGGTTCATTGGATAACCATATAGGGTTAGTAAATTTTTTCTATAATTACAGTTATAATTCATTCATCAAAATTGATCCCTTTGAATATCTATAGGTTTATCCTTTCTTGACCCATTTATACAAGATATATGTTGATGGAACATATTTAGTTAGACCATGCATCATAAAAGAACTAACTGGAAAGATTTAGATGATAAGGTAGTGTTTGATGATTGTGTAGAGCTGTTAAATATCTTATTCCAATCATCGATGATGAACCTGGGAATTATCCATAGCTGTATAAGTGTTTCTATATGTGACATTTTTTAAGACATCATCTTTTTGGGAGGAAAGGGAAGCATACTCTAAGGTATGTTGGACCCTTCATGATTTCAGAGAGGATCAATAATATTTTATATTACATTGCATTCCCTTTTTAGTTTATAATGATTAATGACATTTTCCATGTATCCAAGCTGAAAAATTATAATCTTGACCATTCTCAAGTGTTGATTTGGGAAGGTCTTGAGATGTAACTTAACTTAACAGCAATCGAGAAACTAGTTTATATTGTTTTTTCCCATGTAAAGGTGATTTGAAGAAAATATATTCGGCTAGTTTGGATCCTATGGGAATATGGAAATGATTAACATGAGATGTGGGAACAATAGTAATAGGTTAAGACAAATGGAATCACTCGATCTCTGATTAGACTATATGTTGACTTCATTTGGGGTGAAAATTGCCTTGTTAGGGAGAATTTTCACACCCCCGGTGTCATTTTATGGAATTTATTATTTAATTTTGGAATATATTTTCATACATAGATTTTTTGGGATATTTCATTTGAAAAATGATATGTTTTCTTGAGAAGTGGTATGGCCTAAGGTTCCTACACAGTTAGGGGTAACAATAGTCCATCCTTCAAAAATCATGTGAGCTGAGATGGTGAAACCAATTCACCTTTACAGTTAGGCATATGATTTGTAATACCATGTGAACAAACCAGGATGGAACTTCTAATGAAGCCAAAGGAACCCATTCGGTTAGTGGACATTTTAGAAAACCATGAGGTTAACATAATTTATAAAATATTTGATGTTCATAAACCACCCCACACTAATTTAACCCCTTTCACCCCTATTTTATCCCTATACCTAACCCTCAATACCCTAGTACACCATCCCCCATATACTCTATTCTCATGACCTCAATTTTAGGTGTATTTTGACCCAGGTTCATCAATGAAGAACCTAGTAATTCTATCTTATCCCCTCTTCTTTTTCTCTCCCTTCTTTCAAAAATTTCCTTCTACCGAGTATAGCTTTTGTGATATATTGTATTTACCTTTTGTTTGTTTCGATACGTGGCTATTAATGTAACCGTTAAACTTTTTTATGGTTCCTTTTGGTTAAACTTTTGTAATAGATGACTGTTATAAGGATTTAGGATGATGTTGAATAATTTTATCATAAAATAGTTCCTAAATTAGTTCCTCGATGCCCAAGAACTATTTTATTTCAAATGGGGATCGTGAACACCCTTCAGTCCATGCCACATGTCGGGTCAGGTGTCAGTTTGAATGGTAGCATGTGCTAGTTTGTGACATTGGATCCACCACTTATAACACATGATGATGTCATAACAAATACAATATATGCTATATATGATGTGGATATGACATTGTATAGAAATTGAAAAAGACAACATGGACACATTGACTATACACCAAACTTTTTCAAGAAGGGGAATCTAAGACAACGATCCAAACCCGAGTGATACATTCACCATTCATGAATTTTTAACTAAGATCAATGTTATATCATTTTTGAATTATCAGTTGAACATTATTTAAGATTACATATTATAATTAGTTAAGATAATTAATAAGTAGTAATACAGTTATTATTATGAAGCAACTAGTTTTTACTTGAATTTTATTTAAAAATCTACTAAATAAAATTTATATTAATTATATAATTAGTCATTAAATATATTAAATATATAAATTAATAACATGTGAATTATTTAACATATTATTAAATATATAACAAATAATTATATTAATGATATAATTAGTTATTATTAATACAATATTATATATTATATATTGTTTTATTAATTGTTCAATTAACAACAAAATTTTTTGAATTATAATATTGGTTGCACCAACCACCAATCGGACATAACCTAGTATAAGAAACTGCTCAGGGGTCTTGACCATGCGACCACTACTCCAAACCCCTACAACCATATCCATCATGCCTTCTGTGAGGGTAGTTTTTATTGTTATATTATTAATATAATTAGTCATTAATAAAATATTTGTATTCATTATTAATCATATTACTGATTAAATAATTACAAATTGGTAGTGTAATTAATAATTATTATTTAGATTATTTGATAACTTGTTATTATTAATTATATTAAAAATTAATAATTCATACATTACAAATTATTAATATAAATTAATTATATATTATTACTTCATAATATATAATATATTATATAATTAATAATTATATTATATATTAATATATTACAAATAATTATAATAATAATAATTATTAACATATTAATTAAAATTTTAATATATTCTATAATATGTTTATTAATAAATATAAAGAATATTAACAAATATTTTTAGTTAGTACAATAAATAATTAATATTATATGATATAATTAATAATTTTTATTAATTATATAATTTAATACATTATTAATTACTACTTATAGTTATTATACTAAAAATGACAGACTATCTTAAATTTATTAATTAAATAATTTTGAATTACTTATTATAAAATTAATTAATCAATTAGGTCATACTTATTATATTTTAAATTACATATATAGATATAATATTAATATTGAAAAAATATCACAATTTTTTTTTTAAAAATAATTCATGTGCAACCAGGAATGTAGAAGTATAAATGAGGTTCACCATTCACTAGACCCATTTTTTGAAATAATCCAAATTCCAACAATGTGGTTGAACCTTAATGGGTTGTATTATTTAAATATAAAATGAAGTTCTCTTAACTATGCAAATTCGAACAAAAAAAATTCAAACTCGGGTCAGGCTGCCCCAAAATTCATCATGGATGCCCACCCTACAGTCCAAGAAGAACCTAAGAAATCAATTGAAAGCATGCAGTATTAGAGATTCAAAATCCCTACCATTTTTCTCCAAGGTTTCACCTAGATGTATTACTTTAGGTATTCCACCTAGTATATTTATATTATATCTTCATATATTTATCTATTTTATAAAAAATATTAAAATGTTAAATTCATAAAATTATTATAATTACATACTTTTATATTAATGTCACGATCACTGAGGCATGTGGATCAACGTGGAAAACAAGTCCCTTCCCAATGAATTAGGCTGGCCTGATTTTGGTCATATGATATGCTACAACACCGTTTGAGCCCTCCCAAATAGTGTCTTCCAGTCCAAATACTTTCAAGTCAACCCCAACCAAGTCTTTTTTTTACACCCTTTACCAAGGTCATGTAGGTGGAGGAGATTCATTTTAACTATAGTATATTATCAAAATATATCATATTATTATTATTATTATTATTATTATTATTATTATTGTACATGTTGCAATAAATATTGATTATCCACATTTTTATTTTAACTCCAGAATCTGTTGTGAAGGGGATTTCCCATATATTTTGTATGATAAGTATTCAATTCACATGATTTAATTTTATTTAAAATTTAATGTATGTTAAAATACTGATTGAATGGTTTACATGTGATCCCCCTACTGTGTTATCTTACCTATAAAAATGGGGTTTTAATGCTAAAAAATACCCACATTAAGTGGTTAGTGAAGTTAGGCTATTAGATCATGACGTGTGGGATAAGAATAGTGGCAGAATGTCCTCTATGCAACATTTTTTATTTAAATGATAATAAATTTATTGACACAAATATCCTTGGATGCACATCATCATAAACAACCTTCGTATAAATAATAATATATATATGTGTGTGTGTGTGTGTTTATATATAGAATATATTAATTTAATAATATATTAAAATATATTTACAACTTTATTGTACTATTTATATAGTAGTGTTTGTTAATTTACTAGTACCCAACCAATGAATTTTTACAACATGATCATGTAATTATAAATTTTCATACATGCTCAAAAATATCAAGTGATGGTTTGTGAAATATGTTCCACTCAATCGTAGAGTAGGAGGAAATTAGAAGAAGAAATGATGTGAGTGGGATACTCGTTATAGAAGGAAATGGAGTGAGGATTGGTGGTGTAACATGTGGGTGAAATCATTTTATATAACTATAGATGCGAATTTATGTGCATAAGTGTATATTAATTAAATTAATGTATGCATAAAATATACATGCAGGTGTATGTGATTTCAAGAATTGTATGAATATTATATGAATAATAATATATAGAATTTGTAAATATATAAGAGTAATGAGAGGAATACTAAACTTCAATTATAATCAATACATACTATAATTTCATAGAGAGTATAATTTATGAATATATTATTGTAAAATTTGTGAATTTAAGATTTAAATGTTATAAAATTATTTATTTAAATATAAACATGGACAAACATGATAAGTTTTTAATATCTATTATCGATAATAAAACATATCTAAATATATAAAAGGATTGAAGTGACAATTATTGGGCTTTCCTAACCTAAAAAAGAACACCTTAGAGACAATTAAGTGCCTTGACCCCCTATAAGTGACCACAAATGGGAACCATTTCCACTACATCTTTATTGCCAGTATACTAAAAATGAGTTTCCCTATAAACCAACTACATAGGAAAAACCTTGTTGTGTCATCATTCAATGATTGTATGAAAACCAAATATAATTCTCATAAATGGGATGAAGATTAACTCAATTGATACCAGTCAAAGTGATGCCACTGCAACCTAAGGAAAAAACGAGAAGATCCACTAATCCTTAAAAATTAATCACAAAAAAATCCATCACCATAGAAAAACTCACAATCCCAAAATCACCACTTTTTAATCTCCATCATGTATTTAATATTAAATTTCATCTAACAGAAATGATAAGAGAAGAGTCGTGGAACCTTGTTTTGGCTGATGAAGAAGACATGAAGCCTTTGTCTTACCCTACTAAAGCATGTTAAACTACAGTGATTATTGGAGAAGACCAACAACGTTTGATTGATCCAGGCTGACAAAACTAAGTAACCCAAGGTAAATATTCCATCAATTATCATTAGAGTAATACATGAAGCTGAATAGATGCACACCCGATTTTATCACCATGAATAAATGTAGTTCAAATACATGTGAATCAATGTTTCCCATCATCAATCTAGAGCATCTTTAGTGGTGGTTTCATTATCACCATCTTTACCTAAAAATAAAATAAGGTACTCAACTCCAATATTTCATCATATAAATAATATCTTGCAAATTATGATGTTAATTAAAATTATTGATACGTTTTCTAAACTAATGAACAATAGAAGTGATAAAATCATTTTGATAAAAAAACTTAACACCGACTAATAATTTTTTTATAGAAAAATTTATTGAAAATTGTGAATACTTGGATGATAGAACTTTTATAGATTTCATATATTTTATTTTAAGAAAAAAACTAACATTTTTAAAAAAATAAAAATACAACAGTCTTAATTAGAAATATTATTACTTTATAAAATTAATGAGTTATTAATACTCTATATAATATCATCAAAATAGATGAACATAATACCAATTTAAAATAATACACATATTCAAATATTAAGTTTTATAGAATATCTTATAAAAAATGTATGAAATTGTATTATAGGAACATAAAATTAATATAGTACAAAATATAATTATAAAAAAAATTATATAAATAGGTATCAATGCTGGGTTATATTACACCAAATGATTCCATTCATGTAAACTAATACATAAATAAGTAAAGATGGAAATTATATGAACAAATATCATAGAACAAGTGATGCAAATAAATAAAGAAAAGGTTCCTATAGTCTGAGGATCCATGATTTTGAGAATAATAGTGACATCCCAGTAATCAACTTAATATAAAAAACATGAATAAAAAATTGGACAATTAAGGCATTTGAATTTTTTATAATTAAATAATGCACTATGAATTGTTGATTTTAATACATGGTAAAATAAAATTTTGTTGAATGGGTTCTTGGATGGACATGAGTATCATAGTGAAATTTCACCTTGAAATAAAGTAAAAAAATGAATTGGAAAGTAACTTATTATCTTTGTAACTTTTTGTTGGACATGAACACATTATCATTAGATGGAAAACTGAAAAATGACTTATTTATTATGTATTTAGGATGAAAATAGAATGTGTTCTTGAAAAAATTGACACTATAATTGTGATGGTTTTAAAATATAATAATGAATATTTTCAAAAGTTCCATATAATATCTAGAATCTAAAAAATTAATTTCAATATAAAAATAAGAATATTTTAACTTTATGGAGCATGATATATCACATTATTCAAAGAAATAGTATAGTGATTCCTATTTTTCAAATCATACAAAAAAATTAGGGATTTAAAAAATTAGTATAGACCATAACATCAAATAACTGTAATAAAAATTTATCAAATACTCCTAAAAATATTAATATAAACATAATTAGAAGATACAATTTTCTTATAAATAAATTGACAAAACTAAAAAAAACTTCAATATGAACTCTACAAGAGTGTTAATAAAATTATAGAATATTTTAAATAATAATATAAAAACAAAAAGGATTCAATATAAATATTGTTAATAAATTAATTATAATCCACACCTATACATCAAGGAATAAATTTTATTTTTGGTTATATTTATAATAAATTATATAGTTTCATGAAAATGAAAATTATGAAGCAATAAATCAATAATAAAAAATTTATTGTATAATTGTTGTGTTGAGAATAACTTATAAGGATTAGAGATCATTATTAAATTATGAAACTATTTATGGTTTCTTTATGAATGTCATAGGCCTTTATTATAATATTAAAGAACCAAAAATCATATTATTAGAGAAACCAAGGAAATTATTTAATTCCATCCCATGAAGAGAAAAAAATACATCTAAATGAATCCATGTGTCTAGTTTCTTCACTAAAAGATCTATTACAATGAACCTGTACCATTTGAGAGTAACACAAAGACTATTATTGAAATGGTGAATCCTAATATTTGAAGATAATTCCCATTGTGAATTGTGAATATATTAAATATAATCCAACACTAATCCATATATGTTTCCAGTATCATACCCCATTACACATGTTCACATATCATGGCCAACAATGTTATTATTTCCCGGAACACCTCCAACACCACATTTCACAAAGTAATAGACTGCAGAGGTCCATTCCATTACATCATATACCTCTCAATACATTCTCGTCCTCGATAATCCAAAAACCCACCAAAAGAAATGAGAGGGGTCCGAACAAATCCCCCTCGAAAGATACCTCTCAGGGGAAAACCTCCTTGTTACCAAAGAACTCCCCCTTATCCATATATCTCCTAAAAAATCACAATCATACCGCTCCTCTCCCCCGTGAAACCAAGAAAAACAAAAGACCAAACCGCCCAGTCTTGTGGGTGAGGGGTTTCCCTTCCTCCATGTTAAGATATTATCCACTTTGGGAACCATTGACTCACCCGCACAGGTGTAGGTGCATCCCCTTTAATGTGTCTTAACTAGGGATCAGGTCCTCCCCTCCCCACATCTCAGGACACTTCACACACATTCAGAGAAAAGGAAAACTACACATTCCATAATTATAAAAGTAAAGCATTCTATCAACCAAGTACAAAAAAAACAGAACAAAACATAAAAAAACTTTGGGTACTGGGTGTGCATCTGCATCTCTCGTTCCTAGGTACTTTCCTCAAGCCCACCGTGTCTCCACAACACATGAACCAAAGGAATGGTTCATCCACAAATCACCTTCTCTTCACGACCTTCAATCATCACTGGTCGCTCAATGAACATTACAGCATCCCGGATATCTAGCTCTCCCTAGTCGAGGACGTGTGAATATTAATGAATATACCGACGGAGCAGGGACACATGGAAGATTTCATGCTCCCTTTGTATCTGTGGCGGAAACTCCAGCTCATAAGCCACCTCACCGACCCACTGCAGCACTTCTAATGGTCCGACAAACTTGGGAGAAAGCATACTCTCTCTGCCGAACCTTCGCTGCCAATGTCGGGGGGAGACCTTCAGAAATACGTGGTCCCTGACCGCGAACTCCAAGGGTCTCCTCCTATTATCGGTGTATAACTTATTCTGGTCCTAAGCTACATTCATCCTCTCTCGTATAAGATGAACTTTCTTCGTCGTGCTCTGCACCACCTCCAGGCCAAGAACACCTACTTCTCCGACCTCTGTCCAGCATACAGGCGAGCAGCACGAACTCCCGTATAAAGCTTCTAAAGGATCCATGCCAATGGTATAGTGATAGTTGTTGTTGTAAGAGAACTCTATCAAAGGCAAGTGTTGTACCCATGATCCTCCAAGGTCCAAAACACATGCTCGTAGCATATCTTCAATGTCTGGATGGTGCGCTCTGTCGGCCCATCTGTCTGGGGGTGGAAAGTAGCGCTAAGGCGTAGCTGGGTTCTAAAATCATGCTGCAATCCCCTCTGGAATCATGAGGTAAACTGTGCATCCCTATCCGAGACTATGGACCTCATAACTCCATGAAACAGTACCACCTCATCCACATACCTCCATGCTAAGGAATCCACTGTACCTGACTCCATGATTTCCAGGAAGTTATCCGATTTCGTCAACCGGTCCACCACTAATCAGATGGCGTCGTAGCCTCCTTGAACCTTGGGTAGCTCTATGATGAAATCCATCGAGATTTTATCCCACTTCCACTTGGGGGAATCTAAAGGTTGCAACAAACCACCTGTAACACGGTGTTCAAACTTCACCTACTGACACACTAGGCACTTGGCCATGAACTCTACCACCGCACGCTTTACCCCGAGCCACCAAAACTGTCTCCTCGGACCCTGGTACATCTTGGAAACATCCGGGTGTACCGCTCGGGGAGATTTGTGGAACTCACCAAAAACCCTCTCGCACATCATCTCTTGAACAAACATCTTCCCTCATAAAAGCATCTGATTCTGACCATCCACTATCCACCCTTCTAGGGAATTACCTTGGGAAACCCAGTCACGCATCACTTCACTTTCTGAGTTTCCCCACTGGGACTCCTCCACCTACCGTATTAGAGAAGACTACATTGTCATCTGGTATAGGAAACCTCTACCACCATCCATCCTTTCATCCAGGTGCAAGGCAGCCAACTCCTTCCTTACCTTCCAAGCATCTACCGACTCTCAAACTGCATCCTTCTGCGACTTCCTTCTCAAAGCATCGGTCACCATATTCCATTTCCCTGAGGTGTAGGAAATTTCAAAGTCGTATACTTGAAGGAAATCCATCTGCCTTCACTGCCGTAAGTTCAGGTCCCGCTGGGAGAAGATATGCTTCAAGCTTTTGTGATCTGTGAAGAACACAAAGCGCTCCCCAATGAGATAATGCCGCCACAACTTTAGTGAGAAAACGACAAACGCAAGCTCCATATCGTGGGTGACATAATTATGCTCATGGGGATGTAACTGCCTAGACCCATAGGAGATCACCCCTTGTCGTTGCATCAACACACATCTAAGTAATTTCCCTGAAGCATCACAGAACACCTCAAACGCTGCCCCTTCTTCTAGAAATCTCAGCACTGGGGCACTAACCAACTTCTCTTTCAGGTAACTGAAGGATGCCTCACACTGCTCATCCCACACGAAAGCTCGATCCTTCTTCGTCAATTCTTTCAAAGGTGCTGCAACTCGGGAGAAGTTGGGTATGAACCTCTGGTAGTAACCTGCCAGTCCAAGGAAACTACGAACCTCTGCCAAGTTATTGGGTGCTACCCAAGAAACAACGGTGTAGAACTTCGATGGGTCCACTGTTATTCCCTGTTCGGACACCACATGCCCAAGGAAGTGCACTTATCGCATCCAGAACTTTCACTTGGACAATTTCCCATATAGTTGGTGTTGTCGGAGGACCTCTAAAACGGTTCTTAGGTGCTCAGTGTGATCCTCCACTGATCTTGGGTAGATCAGAATGTCTTCAATAAACACGACCACGAACCGATCAATGTATTCCCAAAATATGGAGTTCATGAGTCTCATGAACACAGCTGGTGCATTTGAAACACCAAATGGCATGACTACAAACTCATAGTGCCCATACCTACATCTGAAGGCAATCTTCGAGATGTCACCCTCCTTCACCCTCAACTGGTGATATTCAAACCGCATATCGATCTTAGAGAGCCAACCTGCACCCTTAAGCTAGTCAAAGAGATATTCTATCCTTAGGAGGGGGTAACGGTTCTTGACTGTTACCTGATTCAGTCTCTGGTAATCTATGCACAGCCTAAGGCCACCATCTTCCTTCTTTGCGAACAAGACAAGAGCGCCCCAAGGGGATGCACTTGGTCGAACAAAACCCTTCTTCATCAGATCATCAATCTGAATCTGCAACTCCTGCAACTCAGAAGGTTCCATCCGGTAGGGAGCCATCAAAATCAGATGGGCACCAAGTTGAAAGTCTATCCAGAACTCAACATCACGTCTAGGGGGCAGGGTCGCCACCTCTTCAGGGAAGACGTCCATAAACTCACCGACGATCCCCAGGACTTCCACCATTTCTATATTCACAGACTCCACTGACAGTTCATCTAATAAGGAAAGTAGAGGCTCTACTTTCTGATTACCTTCCTAGTAACCCCGCTCGCCGATGAAAGTCACACGTCGGCCGCCCGAGTATGAAAACACAACCCTTCTTCAGAAACAATCAATGATGGCACACATTGAGAATAGCCAGTCGATTCCTAGAATGACGTTGTATGGATGAATTTACAATTAATGAAGATCTCCACTAGATTGGTGTTGCCCCAATATCAACCTACATCCCTGGCAAACATGATACAAGCCGGTCTGACCTTTGACTGGCGTACTCAAAACTAGAGGTACAGAAAGCGTCACTATGTCTAGGTCCAAGGCACGGGCTAGACTGGGCACAACAAAGGAGTTTGAAGCTCCTGAATCAAAAAAGGCATAAGAAAGTGTACTAAACAAGTTGATCTTACCTCGAACGACTTCTGGATCTGCTGGAAATACTGCCTCTACAGCGTGCATCTGCTCACACCTAGTTCCTCTACCTCTCGGTTGTCTTCCACCTCTTCAACCACACCCTGGTCGAGGTCCCTGAGAAGTTCTCTGAATTTGGCCTCTTCCTGCAATGTCTGCCCTCGGAGGAGCGGGAGCTCGCTACCCCTGCTGCTGCTGCTGCAAGGTCCTGGTTGTAAACTGATGTGGCTGAGGTGGGTGTTGTACCGGTCCATCTCCACTGTAATGTACTTGGTCCAGGCACTGGTTCTGAAAGTGCCCACGGTTTCCGCAGATGAAACACCTCGGTCCCAGGCTCGAAGGAAAAGGGCGAGGACCGGGAGATCAGAACTGAAACTGCTGAGGCATGCTCCCTACTGGTCGGAACCTAGAGGGCCCTGATGCTAGAGGCCTGCTGCTGACGGATTTCCCCTTTGACGAGCCCAACTGGATTCCTTCTCATGACATACCTTCCAACGTGTGCATCCATTCCACCACTTCAGCCTTCTTCTGGACCTCTATGTATGTCGGTAGGGTGAAGGGAGTAACATCATACTCGAGAGAAGGCCTAAGTTCCTCCTCCAAACGTCTCGCCCGAGACTCCTCATCTGGAAAGTGGTTGGGAGCAAAGAGAAGGAGATCCTTGAAATTGATCCCCAACTCTCTCACTAACATACTCCCCTGCTGGAGGGAGAGTAGTTCCTGCCTCTTCTCAGCCTTCATCGTGGAAGAGATGAATTATGCCCGAAACTCTTTCTTGAAGTCATTCCACGTGACCTCAGCCTCCCTCTTCTCCCAAAGATAAAGAATCCACCACTGATGCGCTGCCCCACGCATCTGGCTCACAGCCACAGGAACCCAGTACTCCATCGGAGCCCGGATCAAGCTGAAATCTATCACTAACTCCTCTAGCCACCTCTCTGTCTCCATGTATAAGATGCTGCTCTCGTACTTCCTGAGAGTCTTCCACTGAAAGACTTGAAGCGTCTTCATCCACTGATCATCCTCCTCCTCTCGGTCAGCCCTTTGTTTTTCATCCAAGTCAACCTCTTGGGCCTCGATCTCTCTCACTACTCGTGGTTGTCTCCCAGGTTCCATAGCTACAAGGTAAACAAGTAATACCTAAGCCCAAGCAGTGTAGAATATTATTCTTAAATTTTCTTAGACTATTTATTCATTTTAAATCCACAGAATTCCCCAGAAACAGAATAACACAAGTCATTATGATACATGTACCTTTCTTAGGGTCTCTAACCTGCAATCAGTGTGGCCTCACTTGGTCTTTCGGTAGGTCCAGAGTCCTTGCATCGGATCACAGGGGGGCCTAAAATCCTGTGTCCTAGCTAGTATTCCCTGTCCTATTTCACGCTCCAAGATCACCCAACATTGTTTCCCTACCATTCCATGCAATCCTCACGGTGCCTAACTCCAGACTCCATCCTATCTCTCAACCTCCGCCTTTGATACCATTTTTTCACGACCCCCTCCCACCAAAGATGCCCCTCCTGAGCTGGAAATGGTGAAAGGGAGATAATTACCCCCGATTCCCACCTCCAGTAGGCCCCGGAGTGGTGACTAGCACCAATTATATGAGTTTTCACAATTATGGGAGGCATTACCCTTTTTATTAATTAAGATCGGGAAATAAGATGAGTCAAACACCAAAAGAAAAGGGAACAAGTAAATGAAAATAAACCCAAAACCAAGCCCATATGCATGTTTTATACAATAATGAAACAAAAGTACAGGTATACTTAAATCTCCAAAGCACGATACCAATAAAGGAAAGCAAAAACTGCAACCAGCAAAACTCCAACACCCAACTAGAAAGGTCTCACTCGGTACCTGAAGTCCTCCTGAAAACCTGAAAGCAAACGTAGGGTGAGCATACGAGTATACTCAGTAGGGAAACCTAAATCTCTCGTGCACATGTGGGGAGACATCCTAATGCACCGTGATAAAACAGAAGGAACCAAATCCTGGCAAGGAATCTATCCACCCAACCTTACAAGGCACACTCAACAAATAACGCAAGTAAATAGAGTAGTATAGTAATATTATCAAAGTATGGGTACCCCGCACCACCTTCCCACTGAATACTACTCAATCACTCACGCCTAACGCATGGATGCTTCCCCCTCTTCTTGAGCTAGTGTCGCAACCTGGCCACACAAAGCTCGAGCTAGTGTCGTAACCTGGCCATACAAAGATCATAGTATCCCACCGGAACACAATCCTTGGCTATAACCACCTATCATCCCTCATTCCGCCATCACTCAATCCTTGGCCATAACCACATCTCATCCCGAAGACACCTGGGAACCACGTCACATCTCATCCCGAAGACTGTTGGGAAACATATATCGTAACCTTCCCGATGGATCTTGGGCTATAGAACCTGGAAGAGGGAGAATAGGGAAGAACAGTAACCAGCCATCCTTCAGATGTTGGGAATCTACCCCCCCCCCCCCCTCTGTCCCACGGGTGTTCAGCGCGTAGTGCTCAACATGGGTGGGGTGCATAAAGAAACATTAAACATAAAAATTTATATAATTATATCAACCACACAGCTCATCCTAAGGATTCTACACAAAAGATCTGATCACATGCCTGGACACTGATACCACGAAAGTATGCACACAATGAATAGCCCCAAACCCCATTATGCATTTCATGTTTCACCAGTTTTATTTTATCAGTTCCTTAACTACTGAGCAACTAACAACAACCAAACCAGATCAAACGTTCGTAAAACATGTCCCTACCAACCACAAATATGGTTAAGGAAAACACAAGCAACATAAAACCATTTTCTTTTATGAGCCAATCAATTCCATTGATTTTCTATATTTAATCAACTAACATGCCCCACATTTCATTATTTAACTATTACACTTTTATTCATATTCACAACACATCCATGCAGCCCTGCTTCCAACCACCACACCCACAAACACCTCATAAACAAAACTCGTACTGCATCATTATCCCTTCAATACCATTCACCATAGCTCCACTTCCTGTCACAACTATATGATACACGCCAAAACACAACCATGCCAACCACAGCCCCGCTGCTCACCCTTTTTACAACAACCCATGAAACACTACTTCACATAATTAAACCCCAACAAGCACCCACAAAATTCATTCTTCCATTTAATTTAATTGGGGTGATCATACAAGGGTTCCATGTATTCTTTTAACCATCCAATTTTTACATGATTATCCAATTTCTACTTTCTATTAATTCCATCCACGAAACAAACCAGAAGAACAAGGAAACATCTAATGGCACAATAAAAGGCCCCCAATGACTGTGATTTTCAATAGGCATAAGCCCATTCAATTCACAACATAATCAAAGGAGAAGAATTGATGGAAATAAAACAACCATACCAACAAAAATCTCCCAAAACCCATTCATTAACTAGTTATTATCTTTATTTACCAGTTAAATTGTATCTCATAAAAGAAGAGGATACCCACCCCACATGATGCACAAAATTGAGAGAGAGATGAAGGTAAGATCCCTACCTCAAAGGTTTTTGACGAAACCACGACTGTCGAAGAACGCTTAAGAAACCCGGTTGATTTTCCATGAATTCTCTTTAGATATCATCTCCTAACACAACCAAGACCAAATCTCATCATATTCAACATCCACACGCTTAGATCTACCCATAACAGGTGTAGATCTACGAAACTGAGAGAAGAGGAGGAGTAGATCTAAGTAGATCTAGGAAATCAAGCAAGAATGATCACATACCTCAAGAAATCGGCTTCGATTTGCCAAGAAAAGCCTTTGGATCGACTCCAAAAATCTTGGGAGAGATTCTTCTACCTCCAAGGAAGGGTAATCCCAATTTATGGCCACTTAGGGGCTTAAACGAACCATTTAGAGGGAAAAGAGTTTAGATCCACAATTTTAGGATCTAACTTTAAGTGTCAGCACGGTTAGTCCGAATGGTTTAACAAACTGTGTCCTAACTGTGTGTTTGATTCTACCTCGCCAAACACTCCTCACATGGTTAGTCTACACGGTTAACCAAACCGTGCACTAACCGTGCATTAGACACTGCCTCCAACCCCAACCTTTCATGGTTTGGCCACACGGTTTAGCCAAACCGTGCGACAATCGTGTGAAATCTATTTCCCTTTAGCTTTCCTTAAAGTCCACCCAAAAGCATCCCCAAGTCACCTTGACCTCCTAGCACACCTCCAGCACCACATTTCACAACGGAATGGACTAGAGAGGTTTGATCCATTACACTCATCTCAGATAATTTCATTTTTATCCATGAAGTTTTTTAAACAATAAAAAATTTATCTCATGCTTAAAGAGGTAGCATGATGTGGAATCTTGATATGAATAAGGAATATGATATAGTTGAATGAACTTTTATCTTGTTTTTTATAATTAAAATGGTTATTTGTTCTATATTGATAGATGTAATCATACAATGAATCTCCACTATCTATTAAATTATAAAAATCAATGGTTTTATCTCTCAAATCTTTTCCCCTACTAGGGGCCATTTATAGGGTGAACCTATCTCCCCTTTCTTGTTTAGTTTGGTGGTTGATTTTTTTCATGTTAATTTCTATGGAATATAGGGATAATATGATGCATGGGACGATGGTTTTTTAGTAGAGAACACCTATTTAACACCTATTATTTTCTGATGAAATTTTTCTTTTTTCAAGATCTACTATGAAATAATGTGCTATTATCTTCCAAATTATCCATAGGCATGAGACAGCGCCTGGGTGGTCAGTTAACATCAACATTTCAGAGATATCCTCTAGTTATGGGTATTCTCTAATCAAGAAGTATAATATTCACATTTCTTCTTGAAATTAGTAGGTTGAAAGGAACTAAAAATATCTTTGGTTGTCTCCTATTTTTTTGTGTTCAAAAAAGAGGTGTTTTTTGATATCTTAAATAGGGTTGAAAAAACAATCATGGGTTTTCCTATAATTGTGTTTCTAAAGTGAGTAAGTAAATTATTAAAATGTTTATGGCCCATTATATCCGTACATATGTTATGTGCCTTTTAAAATTACCTTGTTCTCTTATTGACCAATCGAATGCTAGATAAGAAAATTTATAGCGGGGTTGTAATAATTGAAGGAACAAAACCCTCATGATGGTGTGGTCTAAGATTTCCCACTAAAAGTATAGTGGGGGTATGTGGTTTTGGTTTATTTACATTTTTAATTGTGTTCTTATTTCCAGGCAATTAGGGAATATTATAATAACCCTACATCTCTTTGATCGTTGGTCCTTTACACAAAATTTATTTTGAATACAAACTTCTACAGGTCTAAGATTGGGCCACGACCTAGGTTATTTTGGAGAAGTATTTGGGGGTCTTAAGATCTTATTAATAAATTCCAAAACATGAGTACAGTTGATGGAGCCAGTGTAGATATATGGAATGATCCTTGGTTGATGGAAAATTGTGGCTCACTGATAACATCACCAAATTTCGAGGGTATTGAAATTGTGAATGTTCACTCTTTATTTAAAGCATATGGTAGTGGATAGTAAAAAATAAAAGTTTAAATAATGATTTAATAAAAAAATATATAAATATTATTTAGAGTATTCAAAGTGAAAAGGATTTGGGAGAAGACCTATCATGAGCCTTCATGGATACCCAGGTACCCTGGTACCCTAATACCCTCGCCAGTATTTTCATAGCCTGAAGGAAATTCTAGATCCACACTAATTGGTGACTAGAACCTGGCATCATATAGTATAAAATAGAAAAAAAAAATCCACCAAACATAAAATGTTAAATGATCCAAGTTATTATTCTAAACACTCAAAAAGAGAATTTACTAGAAAACAAACATATATAAGAAAACTAAAGTAGTACATCATCAATGTACAAAACATATATCAAGATATAACTCAAACATCCAGTGAAATAGATGGAAAAAATCTCCACAAATCACAGCCATCACATCAAGACAGAGGATCGAGAACATCCACATCCTCCAAGAGGCACATTCCCTTTAATCGGACCTAGAATTAGAAAATATACAAACTCCCAAAGGAAAAGGAAGGGTGTGATCTAAAAATTCTAGTATATTCTCACCAAGTGTTCCTCAATCAATATGATAAAAATTAACCATTAATTTTACCAATTTAAATAAAACAAGCCATGGAATTTAATTTTCATTTTTTCAGAAATGCATGCATCCATTTCAAGATTGTGGTTGAGATTTAAAAACAACTCTCATGTAGTGTTAAATGAAAATTTTATATAAAACAGTTTATATAAATTAGTTTCCATGAAGAAAATAGTTCAAAAATTAAATGGCATGTATAATTAAGTCAAAAAAACTCATAGAAAAGAAATCACCATGTAAAAAATCCATGTGGAAAGTCATTTTATTTGGTAATTAGATCTAGACACATCTTATAGTGATCATGAATCTTGTTAGGTGTGCACACACAAATACACCCCATAAATTAATACTTGTTAAGGGAAGTGTACCCCAAAATAGGAGAACCCGTTGTAGGAAATCAAGAAATTTTTTTAGTAATAGTTTTAAACATTAATCCATTCCTATTGTGTTAAGGTCATATCATGATTTCCCTATTTAACACTAACTACCCAGGAAAAAATGTGCTTAAATAATCATTCAATCAATCAAATTTAAAATTGATCAATTCAAATCGCTAAAAATATAATTTCAAAATCTCAATTTCGAACATGCCCTTTACATTTCAATACCAAATCAAAGTTTTTCATCATTTTATTACATTTCAAATAATTTTTAAGATTGATACTTTTCTCAGGAACAACATCAAATCATTTCCACCAATATGAGTTCCAAAATCAAGCATTATTTTTCCATAAAACCATCCCATAATATCAATTCCATTGAAATTAGGGTTTTCCCATTTTTATATCCCTTTATAATAAAGAATCAAATCTGTAAAATTCCATCTTATTAAATTAATTAAAAACTAAAATCAATAAATTTAGACATTCATGTTTTAAATTATAATTAAAATAATTATGTAACCACCAACCTTTGATCATAGGTCAACAATTAGTACTCTTAACGGGATTCACCAATGAATAATGAAGTCCCCATAGATCAAGAGATCAATCCTAGCATCAAAAACCCATAAAATGGAGTTTATGACCATCAAGAACATGATGATTTAGTATTGTATAAGGAGGAGAGAAATATAGATCGGGTGATATTAAAAAATAATAGATCCACTTACGGGTGAGGGATCAGATCTTCCACTGGAAATTTGATTCATCAAAAGAGGGTGTTAGAGGATCTAAAATCACTTTTATAGATACTTATAAACCCTATAAATAATGTTCGGTCTAATTAGGGGTGATAGGAAACTAAAATGGGGGTTAGGAAAATCAATTTTTTTATTGATTAAAACCCATGTGCATGGTTCCCTAGAGAGTTCCTTATGGTTAGAAAAACTGTGCACCTTAACTGTGTTCCCCTATTATAGGTTGAATGATTTCCTCTTGTTGAGTGCATGGATTTTTTAATTGCACACCAACCGTGAAACCCCTCACAATCCAGGGTTTCATGGTTTTCACAAGGGGTCATGGTTTGAAAAAATGTGTGACATCCATGAACATCCAAAAAAATAAATTTATTTAAAATTTCACCCAAAATAATTTGAGATGAACCCCTAAAAATCATAATCAAAGAAAAGTATGTGTTGTACCTAAAAACAATTAACAAAATGTTACAACCTCCCTAACATAAAACGATTGTATCCCCAGTAATCATATATTTAAGTTTCCATATCGAAAAGATGGGGCCACTAGTCTATCATCTGTGCCTCATGCTTCCTAGTCTCATGAGAATCAGAACCACGATACCATACCACACAGAAAAAAGTTTTAATACCTTCCTAAAGTACATTTATCTATGAATCAACTATCCTAACAAGATGGTCAATACTGAATAAATCCAAATCAACATAAACTTCCTCCCATCTAAAAAACATGACATGGGTCAGAAAGATACTTCTAGAGTAATGGAACATGGAAAAAAATTTGTATCCACGTCAACTATGGTGAAGGTTCCTAATGGTATGAACCTTTACCCACCTATTCAAAAACCTAAAAATCCCAACAAAGTAAGAACAAATCTTTCACTTCCCCCCAATCCATCGATGACCTAAATGAGTTGAAACTCTTAAACACACCTGGTCACAATTTGAAAACACAAACAGTCTATGATGATGATCGACATTATAGTTATACTAGATTTGTGCCTTCAACATTATCTGATGAATCAACTGAATCATTTTTGACATCTATTGGACTATTCTCGGCCCAATCAAGGAACTATCACTAATCTATGACCAACAAAACATATATTTACACAACTTATCATAGAAGGACTCAAAAAGATCCATTCTGATCATGGAAAGGAAACTACTGTTATAAGTGAATCCAATCAGTTACTAATGGACATTCCAATCTCTACCAAAGTCAATGATTCAATAACAATGAATTTCTTCAAGAATATATACATACCTCTCTATTTGGACATCCGTCTATAGATGTTATTCCATAATAAAATGAACCTAGATACCACCACCTCTAGAAGGCCTCACTAAAAATGAGAGGTAAAATAGGGATCTCTATCAAAGAATATAGTTGATATATCTCCTTTCAAATGAGCAATCTCTTTCACATACATATTTCCCAACTCCTCAAATTTTGATGTATACCGAATGGGTATAAAGTGAGTTGATTTGTTTAACTTATGAATCTAAACCCAATTAGTATTCTTCTTTCTTAGGGTAAGGAGAAACCCCCACAATTAATTCCATATCAGTATCATCCCACATCTTAGCTGGCATTGGATGGTGATGAAGAAACCCCAAAGTTCTATAGTGCTCGACCTTAATATATTAGCAAGTATAACAACATGAAAAAAATTAAATAGTGTCTTGTATCATACATATCCCCCATAATCATTGTCTAATCTCATAAAATATCGTTTTGGTTCTTGGTAGAAAATCCCACTGGGAATTATGGAAATCCCCCATCACATTATTTCTCACTAAAAAAATGTACTATTTAACACCCAAATATTTAACAGTATGCCAATTTAAAAATTTGTCTTCTTTAATATCATATGAGCATTAAAATTATTAAATATTATTATTTTATCATTGTAGGTATCTCCTAGATGTCGGGAATGGCTTTAATGAATGAGATTGAATAAATTATGAAAATATACATGTTTAAAAAATTAATTAATTGGTTTCCAATGAATTATAAATTAAAACCAATCGAATATAAAGGATGTATTTTTATAAAACTATTTTCAATCCCAAAATGACATGTTATATTAATAAATTAAATTAATCACTTTTAGTGAAATATTTTAATGAAATTAATATATTATATATTCAACCAAATATTTTTTCAATCTTAGAAAATATTTTTAGAGGCATAAGATAAGAATAAATCTAATTTTGCACATAAAAAGGCTATATTTTTTAAATGTGTTATTACTTCCTTTTAATGGTGAACTTTTTTAAATATAAATTTTGACCCTATTAAAAATTATATATGAAAAAATAAACATTATCTTTGAAATATTAATATCAAAATTTACATTGGTAATTTTTTTTATATTTTTCTTATAAGTTTCATTTGTTATGAATAGTAATGTGACTGTTGAAATAATAATGTGAACATTAGGAATAATAATGTGACCATTAGAATAATAAAAAAACTTATTAAATTATAAAAAAAACATATTCATCTCATAAATCAACATATAATTTATTTATATTATGGAATATTTAGATAAATGTCTAAAAAAAAAATTAACTATTAGAATTTTTGTGAAAAATAAATGTTTATTTAAAATTTAATAATATATATAATGTTTCAAAAAACATTTTTTCCCCAAAATAAATTCATAAATTAATATTTTGTTGTATTATTATTATAATATAATTTTATGAGACCTTAATTAATTTTTCGAAGTGTCATAAAATTTTAATAATATTAATATCGTTATTTTTTTATTAATTAATGATTTTATTTAAAAACTAAATTTCTTATGTATTAAAAATAATTTTCAAAAAAATGAGTTCATTTTTAATTCATCATACAGATAAATGGTTATGGTGAATTTTTGGTATTTTTATAAAACACTTGAATATTTTATGAATAGTAAAATATGGTACTTTACGGTATTTAACAATTTCATGAATTATTGAATCATGGGTGATGTATGGATGATTTAATCTGATAATATAGAACTCTCCTTAATTATTTTAATATATTGAGTTATGATGCAAAAACTATTTATATTCATGGATGAAAATAATTAATTAATGAATAAAATTAAGAGAAAACACCCATCTCTTCCACTATAAATACCATCCCTCTCCCTCTCTTCTCCTCACACCTCCAAAACCATGTATCATGTCCAATTTCTGTCAAATCACTCTACTAAACATATCTACCAAATTCTAGTCTATCTATTATCACTAAAAATTCCATTTCAAAGTTACTTGAGGAGGTTATTAATGAAAGGAATTCAATAGGACATTAAGTACAAGTGCAGAACACTTTTAGACATAAGGTAATGGTTTTTCTCATCTCACATTCATTTTGGTGAGATATGCCTTATTCACAATTATTATTCTTGTGTGGTGCATGTATACATCCCATAGATCTTTCATATCATGAATTTCTACATCTTTGTGGTATTAAATGTTTCATTTGATGATAATTAATTTATAGGGACTACGATTTGACTATTTTAAAAGTGGTAAGGGATTCCCCATCAACATACATTTTTCATTCAGGTTATTATTTCTCTCTATTTACCCCAATTTAATTATTCTTTATTTTTATATAATTCTTCTACATATATTGTATATGATTAAATATCAATATCATTTCGTAATTCGATAAAGTGGAATACATGATTTTATATGGTTCCTTTCTCAATTCTTCCTCATAATGAGGCCTAATTTAAGGGAACATCCTAGTTTCTTCCCTATTTTGATGTGAACTCCATAATTTGTTTTAATCCACCATTTTTTCATAAAATAACTCATTTTATCAAGAAAAAAAATCTTTTCACTTTTTTGGTTTTATACTCAAATTATTCCTTTTTTCTGTTTTAAAGGTTCTTTAGTAATTTCCCTTAAACTACTCTAATATAGCTCATTTATAAGGTTTATTAAATGCTCTTTTTACATGTTTTCACTATAATTGGAAATAATTTATAAAATAATATAATATAATTGTCCCTCCCTATATTTTTTTGGGATATACATGTTAAAATATGATTTTATGAAAAATACAAATGATTTTCCAAAAGAACCCTTATTTCTAAAGAAAAAATGTGTATTCCTCTCAATAATACCTTGATGACTTTATTAGGGAATTTTAATCTATTTAAACACCCATATTTTAATATTATGAGTAATTGGGATTTATATTTTATGATATCATCTAATATATTTTATTTAATGTTTTATGACCAGATTTATTGTAGATGTGATATCCTGATACCATTCACAATATTACTCAGAATGGTTCGTAATTATGTTTATTGATTGAGGAATATTATTTAAATTTTATATGTATATTTTTTTTATGTTTTACCTCATTCATATGAAAAATTCATTGGATATAGTAAGTGATATGTGAGGCCCACTATTGCACCTCAATGCATTGGTATGTCTCATGAGACTAACAATATTGGGATTTTTCTTAGGCCATTCCCATTTATTTTCATATGTCTTGGATGAGGCCTCAACAAAAATTTTCAGATATATTAAATTATTCCTTCCCTCATTGTGATACTAGTAATTTATATTCCATTTGTCTATTCTAATAGAACAATATCTATGATTAGTTTTCATTTTATTATGTTTATTTACGGAATTATTTAATAAGTTTATATTCCAACCATATTATGCTCATGATTATGTTTTAATGTATTTTTTAGTTATTCACCATGCCTTGTTGTTTATGATTATTTATGATAGATTTTGATGTGTTTATTATCCTTACTAGTCATATTAGATCCCTCATTTCTTATGTATTACTTTTCCCTAGGGTGAAAAGATGTTTATTTTGAATGACTGGCAGAGATAATATAATATATTATGGGGGTTTCCAATGGATTTGATATGTTATTTTTTCTCTAAATTTTTAATATAATGTTCATGTATGTAATAGTGATTCTAATGCTCCTAATCTAATCAATACATTGGGATTCTGGATGTGTATCTATGAAAATTTAATATATTAAAGCACCAACACTAGGATTCTCGGGTCTATGTCTTTACAATTGGTGTTAGAGCAAGTTTAGTAGAAACATTGGAAATTGGATTTGGAAAACAAATATTCGGGAACATAACCCTACAATAGTCATTGTGGTTAAGAATATAAGTATATCATAGAATTTTGATGAGGTAGATATTATATTGGTCTTCCTAGTAATACATTTCTATCTTGATACTACTAGTGGATTAAGTTATAAAATAGATATACCTAGGGGTAACAACTCTGGTAATGTGGGTCAGTACAAACTCTGTGTAACCCAGTACACGACAATAGGACTTATTGTGCACATGTTTTAACCTTATTAGTGGATATGCTAAGGATATTTAAAAATTTTATTACAAATAATTTTGAATGATTTAAAAGTAAACATTTCCCTAAAGAAACCATATTTATGATTTTGATATTAGAATTGCATAAGTTTCAAATTTATGTTATCTGTTTTTTTGTTAGAAATTATTCATTGAGATTCATAAACTAATTTAGTAAGTGTCAATACTTATAAATGTGTCCTAGTGGAAGTAATTTGAACCACATTAATTTATATTATACAAAGTGTATGAATGATATTTTCTTTGATGTGTGTCATCCATCATTTTGAATGAGACTAGTCTCTCAAATGTTCTCATCGTATGAGAAGATATTATCATGTTCTAAAAAAGGGATAATTCTTTTTCTACGTATTATGTCTTTAGAAGGAAGCATGAGAAGTATATGATAGTATGGAACAATATTGATAAATGTAATAAAAAGAATAATTATTTTTCCACATGTGATAATTGTGGAAGGAAATACCATAGTATATACATAAGATAAAAGAGGAGTTTTCTTCATGTGTAGATAAAAAAGACACAATGATCATTATTGCAACATTAGGAAATAATTTTCCAATGTACAATGATTCAATAGTAAGTGGATTATGTATTAAGAAAATAAATCTCTCAAACACTAAAGGAATATAACCTAAAAAGTAAAATGGTTCTTGGCCAAGCTTATGCTACTACCTCAGACAAATAGGAATGATTAAAATTTCTATGTTTGGATTTAATAATTATGTTATTTGAGTTTTTTATTAATAATTCTCCAGTTATAATAATAATGTTATGTATTATGATTTTACTAAAATAGTTATTTTTTAAGTAATTGGAAGCATGTGATGAGTGGCACCAATAATTAAGAAAATTGATTCAGTTTTAAGTTTGTCTTCATGAAAACACATTATATGGGAAAGAAAAACAAAAATATGTGATTGGTGTTGAGATAATAAAAAATATATTTTTATGGTATGGGATTGGTTATCATGATGGTGGTTTGGGATATAATGTTTTATGTTATTCTATAATTTTTAGATGTATAGATTTATGTAATATATTTAAAAAAATGAGATTTTGTTTTTGGAAGCATGCATGTTTTCACGGTATTTAAATTTTTTTGTGTGGTAATGAGTGATAAATCATGTTTCTTTACTAAAAATATGTTGTTATGTATCCTTTATTCTAAATATATGGTCTTAGAATTTGGACAGAAATATTTTTGATGGTTTTTAAGGTCACTATTATTAAAAGGTATTAAGATGAAAATTGGATATTATTTTATAATGATAAATTATGATTTTTTGGATAATATGTTCTATAAATTTTGGTTTTATTAAAAATTTAGTGGATGAAAGAAATAATTTTGGAACTTATGATTCATTACAAGTACTCCAGGATTAAAAATTCATCTTAAATATCCATCTTCATGTCAACAAAATGAAGTGAAAGTAGATTGTAGTGTAACCAAAGGATGGAATTATGATAATGACATGGGAACTAATCAAGTAAGGTTATTATCTTATATTATTATTTTAATAGTAATGTTTTCCTTCAACTCTAGAGAAATGATATTGGAACAAAACGTTATTTGTTTACTTTTCTTCAATGAACTAAATGGTCTTTTAACAAATCATAAATTTATTGTTTTGTGATGGGTAATTTTCTAATTACCATTTTCTCTATAACTATCCATCGAAACAATATATTTATATTTTATTCAACGTCCTTATTTTCTAGAATGTTCCCATATTTTATAATTTTAGTTTCGTGGTGACCTTCGCATTCCTTTTTAACTCATTTATAATGGTGTTTTATAAACCATTTTTAAGATGTGGAGGTTGATAAAAGGAAATTTCCACTATCAACCATTAATTTTTGAAGTTAAATTTCATATTTTTAGGAAAAATATTTTTCTAGGGGAGAATGTAACACCCTTTGACTTTATTGTATGCCTCTTTTTAAATTATCCTTTATTGATAGCTTACAAGCTTAAAAATGATTAAATATTTTTATATTATAATCATTACTATCTCTTATATTTTGTGAATGGAATAAATGAATTTTATTAAATAAAATAATAAAATATAAATTTTCATAAAATTAATTCATTGGTTACCAATTAATTATAAATGAAAACCAATTGAATGTAAAGGATTTATTTTTATAAAAAACTATTTTTAATTCCCCAATGGAGTTTTATATTAATAAATTTAATTAATCACTATTAATAATAGATATTAATGATGTTTATATATTATATATTCAATAAAATATTTGTAAATTCATCCAAAATATTTTTAGAGTCATAATATAAGAATAAATCCAATTTTACACATACAAAGGCTATATTTTTCTAAATGCAGTTTTATAACCTTTTAATAGAGAACGTGTTTTAAATATAAATTTTGAAAATTTTATAAATTATAATTGAAAAATAAATAAACATTAGTTTTTAAATCATATTATAAAAATTTACATTTGTTAAATGTTTGATATTTTTCTGATAACTTTCATTTTTTATGAATAGTAATGTGGTTGTTAGAATAATAATATAACCATT
The DNA here is from genome assembly GCA_963277665.1 of Viscum album. Classification (NCBI taxonomy): domain Eukaryota; kingdom Viridiplantae; phylum Streptophyta; class Magnoliopsida; order Santalales; family Viscaceae; genus Viscum; species Viscum album. The sequence goes on along the minus strand of OY728161.1, from coordinate 570,084,452 downwards.
AAAAATAATAATGTGAACATTATACTATTAACCAAACCTATTAAAGAATAAATAAAATTTTTGTAAATTTTGAAGTATAACATAGTATATTTATATCATGGAATGCATAAATAAATTTTTTTAAAATGATTAATTATGTGTTGGTGATGTTATGAAACAAAAATGATTATTTGCAGTTTTATAATTAGGATAATATTTTAAAAGAAAATTAAATTTCACAAAATTTATTCATAAATGAATATTTTTTGGTCTTTTGAGTATAATATAATTTTATGAGACCTTAAATAGTTTTTCAATGTGTCATAAAATCGGTTATAATAATAATATTTGTATTTTTTGAGTAAATAGTGATTTTTTGAAAAACTAAAATTTATCATCATTTAAAAATTATCTTCAAAAAATGGTGTTTAGTTTTTAATTTTACATGAAAAAAAATTGTTAAGGTGATTTTATTAAATTTTTATAAAATAGATGAATTTTTTTATAATAGTGAAATATGGTAATTTTCATTACTTAAGAAATACATGATTTATTGAGTCATGGGTGATGAATAGATTCTTTAATCCCATATTCTCGAACTCTCTATCATTATTAAAAATATTTAGTGATAATTATCAAACTATTCTTGGTCTTGATCCAAAATAACAATCTAATGAATAAAATAAAGAGAAAATTCCCCTCTCCTCCCCTATAAATACCACCCCACATCTTCTCTTCTCCTCACACATCTAATTCCTTAATGCTTGTACAATTTCTTCCCAATACCTCTCCCAATCCTCTCCCCCATGTTATAGATTTATAGGTATCACCTGAAAGGTCATTTCAATGTTACTTAATGAGGTTATCAATGATATGAATTCAAGAGGAAATTAAGTAAAAGTGTCAAACACTTTGGGACATATGGTAAAAGCTTTCCTCACCTCACTTCCATTTCTGTAAGATATTCCTTATTATAAACTGTTTCTCATGTTTGGTTTTTTTATAGTAGCCTTTTATGTTGCATATCATGAATATATTTATCTTCTTGGAATTCATTATTTCATTTTAGTATCATCACTTTATGTGGTATGTGATTTGACTATTTTCAATGTGGTAAGGGATTCTCCCTGAACAATCATTTTTCATTTGGTTTTCGATATCTCTCAATTTACCCCCATTGTAATTATTATTTATTTTTATATAATACTTATATTATATATATATATATATATACGTTCCAAAATCATGTATACTGATCATTTCATCCTTCCTTGATGGGAAATACAGGATTTTCTATGGTTCCCTTCTCAATTCTTCCCAATAAGAAAGCCCAGATTAAGGGAATATCCCAATTTATTACCCATTTCGTAGTGCACTCCATAATTTTTTTAATATACCTTTGTTTTTATAAAATCATTCATTTTAACAAGAAAAAAATCTTTTCACATTTCTGGTTTTCTAAAAATATTATTCCTTTTTCTATTTTCATGGCTCTTTAGTACTTTCCTTTAAAGCATACTAAAGAGGCTCATTTCTAAAGTTTTTTAAATTAATTTTTTACATGGATTTTAATTATATGGAAATAATTTATTAAATTATAATAATTTCATTTCTCATCCCTTTTATGATTCGGTATATACATGTTATAGTCTTATTTTATGAAAAATACAAATGATTTTAAAAAATAACCCTTCTTCACAAATTAAAAAAAGGGTATTTATCTTAAGAACTACATGATGAATTTATTGGGGTATTTTCATATTTTCCAACACCTATTGTTGAATAATATTCTTAATTGAGATTTATAATTTATTATATCATCTACTATTTTTTAAATGGTATATGATCATTTTGATTATGGATTTTATATCTTGATACAATTCACCATATTACTTGGAGTGGTTAGTGATTATGTTTATTAATTAGTGAATGTTATTAAATTTTGTATGTATGTATTTTTTATGTTTCATACCATTCATACAACAAATGAATTAGACTTAATAAGTGATGGGTGGGGGCCACTATCGTCCCTCGATGCATCATTAGGTCACATGAGATAAACTAGATTGGGATTTGTCCAAGGCCTTACCAATTTATTTTATAATTTCTTTGTCAAGGCCTCAATGATAAGTTTTAGATGTTAGGAATTATGTATTCCCTCATTTTGATAATTGTTATTAATATTCCATGTGATTATTACACTAGTAGAATATCGATGGTTAACTTTCTTTATCATGTCATTATTTATGGAATTATTTAATCTACTATTATTCCTTCCATATTATGCTCAAGATTAGGTTTTAGTGGAATACTTTTTAGTTATTCAGCATGATTTATTTTGTATTATTATTTATGATAGCTTCAACATTATTTCATACCCTAACTGGGAATTTGACAACACCACTTTCTTAGGTACTATTTTTCCCAATGATGCAAACTTATTCCTTTTGAATGACATTAAAGGATAATCTATGAGATTTTGGTTGTTTACAATGGAGTTGTTGTGTTTTTTTAATTCATGTTTTATTGTAATGTTCTTGTATGTAATCTAGATTCCAAAATAGCTAAACTGATCAGTCCTTTGGGATTACAGCCATGTAACTATTCTAGTGTAATAAATTAAGGCACTGAAACTGGGATTTTTTGATTTGTGGTTTTCATACTACAAACCTTTTCCTAAAACATAGGATACCCTTAGAAGAGAATAAAAATTCAGTAATTGTATCCTCAAAATAAATAGGGTCCCTAATGCTGCATAATTAAGCATCAAGATACTGATCATGAAGAATCATATTGAGAGGATCATAGGTCAACTGAAGACATTCCAACACAAACTCGGCCCCTATTTCCCAGACTCTTATATGAAACTGTGAAAAAATATCCATTATGTTCTACTTTTATGATGAATCATTCATGGCATGTATGATAAATTTCCTACTCAAGGCATCAATGATGACATTTCCATTCCCTAGGGCATAGAAAATATTGATATCAGAAAACATCATGTACTCCAGAAAAATCCTTTAGAGGATATTGAAATCTTCTTGATAGAAGATATAACTTGGTATATTGTGGTCTTAATACATGTTAAAACTTTTTTCAAAAATTTAATGTGGGAAAATCATAAGAACATGTATCACAACTATGAGTTCAAGGTCATGGGTCAGAGAATTATTATATTGTGTCTTAATATTTCTAGAACCAAAGCCTACTTATTGATCACATATCATAAGAAAACATCATAAACCCTAACATGATGCATCATAGGAGACCTCATAGACCTTCCTAGTCTCTAGAAGAGTCAACATCAACATACAAGTCAAACTAATTTAAAGCTCAATGAAATAAGTCTATCATTTCTCATGCCATGAAAACATAAATCCCATATAAGTGATAGTTATCATCATAGATTAAAAATTCATGAAATAAGTAACAAAACAACGTAATACCCCACCAAACCAAAGAATCAAAAAATATAAAAAACAATTTTTTGTTACTACCATGTCATTATATCCTTCACCTATTTAGGTTCAACTGAAAAAACCATTTTCTAACACCACAAACGTATCAAGAAATCAAGGAAGATCTTATTCATCAATGTCGTAATTACTGCAGGACCATTGGTTATACTTAATTGATTGAAAATATACTCATAATATCCATGCCAACACAAGAAGGAACTTTTCTAAATTTCAAATTCGTTTATTCTCAAATGGTGATAACTATATCAAATATCAATTTTTGTTAACCAATTCACCCCTTTTATTATTCAAAAAGATCATTAATATATGTTAATAGATACTTGTCCTTTACTAAAACTCACTTTAGTATCCAAAATTCAACACATATAAGAGTTATTCCATCAGTTTTCATAGAAAAGAGAATAGGTGCCTCCCAATTTGACACACTCGGGTTTATAAAGCCTTTCCCCAACAGATCTTCCAACTGTGTGTTAAAATATTTCATTTTTGTAGGTGGAATTCAATAAAATGTTATTAAAACTAGATGATTAATTGGAACTAAAACTATAGAAAACACTACATATATTACCGATGTAAACCTAGAGAAATTAAAAGGAAACACATCGAGTAAATTGGTGACAACTAGAGGTATATCATCACTCAATGATTCCCACTCCAGATCGAAATAGAACACTAGAGTTATATTCAACAACTCTAGATAATATGTATTGGATATTCTTGACCTTGGGTCCCATTCTTCCTAAAATATATGTCGTGCCCCATCAGGCACTATAAAGGATACCCATCTAAGATAGTAGTCAATTCAAGCCTTATTAGCAATGAGGCAATCCTTTCTGAAAATGACATCAACTGGTTTTGGGTTGAGAACTAGAGAATCCCAAACAAGATTAATCTCTAATAAAGAGATGATATAAGAGAGGAAATAGTGACCCATCCCTATATTTTTTTAGAGGGTCATAATAATATTCATCACATAATACACAAGCTCGATAGGAATATTTATCATGTTCACAATACATGTTAATATAATCAAATGATATCCACCAGTATCAAATAATTTAGTCGCTAAATATTAATCTATAGATATGGTTCCACTTAAAGTAATTTAACCTATAACTTCTTCCTCAATATAATATTTTTTCATGTAAAAAACATCATTTTTGATGCATGTGGATGAAACCCCTTTGTTTGTGAATCGCCTGATTTCACCATAGTGCATTTATGTTTTTATGATCTTGTATAAATATTTTAAGTAGAAAATAAATGGAAAAATTTTAGAATCTATCCTGAGCAACCATAATAAGTGTAGATATTTGGGTCCATATTACAACCACATTTCAAATACCCTACAATTTCATGATGGAAGAATGTCAAAGGGCCTCTCTCATGCACTACAAGAGTTCTAGAAAATTCATGTTATCATGAACCAATATAAGACTCATCATAATTCCTTTTCCCATTAAAGGAACTCATAAAACCACCACTTTGAGAAAAATAAGCTCCAGACAATCCTGACTTACCATCCTTGTCAAGTTAAACCATAAAATCCCTATCATGCACCTCAGCATAAGAGGGAAGATTAATCAATAACACTTTAGTATGAATATCATATCATTGAACCATCTCTAACCATCAGTTATTCATCTTCTCATAAGATAAAGTATCTGGTCATAACATCACATGCTCGAAAAAAGAAGTTCATGTAGTCCATCATGGTCTTGTCAGCATATTCGAGTGTGAAAAACATCATAGCATTAGCCATCACCATAGAATCGAGATATAGCTTATCAATTAAAAGTACCCTAATTTACTTCAACTCTAAACCATCATTATTCTTTTCAATTGCCATCAAATTGAACCGTATACTTCTAGGCCCCTCCAGCTTGAAGGTTGTACATTTTACCTAAATAAAATTATGAATTTCCCTAAAATCAAATATATTATCCAAAATTATCAACCTATCCATAGCCTATTCAGGATAATTTGATCCATGAAACACTAGTGTATTCTAGTGAAGGAACTCTTTAGCATGATACTGTTATTCATTCCTTTGTGGTTCCATAGTAGGACCATGAATATGAATGAGAATATGTGCCAAACCTATATCTTGGACATCATGCACAATAATTTCAACAAGATTCGTGTATAGTAGAGGATCCTATCATTTTGGTTCACCAAAAGATTCCTCCGAGGACCTATTTACATGTCTTTATTGAGGAATTATTCTACAAAACATCATTAAATAACATTTAAGACATCATAATATTACATAGATCAGTAACTCAAACATGAGAAAAAAGAACATCAATCCCATCAGATAAGATTTCATGATTTTGATTTCAAAACAACCAAATAAAAAGCATGGAAGATAATATAATTAGAAAAAATTACTCCATAGTAAACCACTTCCAAACCACCCATGTTTACATAATACTTCTTAAAATGATATATAGCAAAGCACTCACTTAGAACTACCTCATAAGTCCAAAAAATTAATCCCAAACTACATACTGACATCAAGGAAAGATACTTAACCAGGATTTGATTCCATTTTATCATGAACCATCATAGATATCCTAATACCCTGATACCAAGCCCTGAAATGACATTTCCCAAGGGTCATTCTCGATCACCATTGTTCAGAGACTTATATCGGGAATCATATATGATAAAACATGAAATTAATTTCCAACAAAACAATTAAAGATAAATTTTATATGTTAATATTAACACTACTCGAAAAGTACAATATAACAAAAACATAATATGTATAAAAAAAACCCAAATCATTAAATCGTAAAATTACTCAAAATCTTTCAAGATAAATATCAAACATCCCATGAAACCAGTGGATAAAATCTCTATATTTCACCTATATCACTCTTTTCCAAAGGATCAAGCACATCCACATGCTCCAATATGTTCTTTCCCTTTTCTTGGACCTGGAATACAAAAAATCTACGACATCCAAAAGAAAAAAGTTAGAGTGTGAGATATAAATTCAATTAGGGTCTCACCAAGTTTTTTATAATAAATTCCATAAAAATGTACCATTAGTTTTATCAATATAAATAAAATAGGGAATGGAATTTAATTATAATATTTTCAATTAAAACATTATTTATTTTAAAAAACATAAAAAATATTTCAAACAAACTATCAAACATTCTTAACATAATATTTTATATATAACATTTTATATAAATTAGTTAGCATGAATAAAATAGATTAACAATTCCATAAAATTTATAATCAACTCAAACAACACACAGAAAGGAATTTACCATCTAAAAATCCCCATGGAATGTTATTTTATTATTTTTTTATATCCTAACACATCTTATAGAGATCATAGATCTAGTCTAGTGTGCACAAAAAAATAAACCTAAAATAGGGGAAACCATTTGGTTCAGTCTACACCCAAATAGAAGAACCCATTACAAGAAGTCATGAAAAATATATTTTAGTAACAGTTTTAATTTTCAATCCATTTATAGGGTGTCAAGGTACTCACAATATTTCCCTAGTTACCACTAACTACTAAAGATAACATTTTCTTCCACAAACAAATCAATTAATAAAATTGGAAATTAAAATTTTTAAATCATTTAAAATATAATTTCCCAATTTCTATTTTAAACATTCATTTATCTTTTCAAAACTAAATCATAGGTTTTATTTATTTTATTATATTTAAAATATTATTTCAATTTATGAAATTTTATCAAGAAAAAAATAAAATCCTTTTTATCAAAATTATTTCCAAAATCAAGTCGTCATTTTCCATAAATCTATCCCATAATTTCAATTCCATTGAAATTGGGGTTTTTTATCAATTTCCACATCCATTTCAAATAAAAAATTAATTCATCACAATTCCATGTTATTAAATCAAATAAAATCACTAATCAATTTAATCTAATAATTAAAGTTTTCAATTGTAGGTCAATGAATTATTAAACCATCTAAAATTAATCAAATATCAAGAACTAACAGTCACAATGGGATCTACCAATAGTGAAAAATGTTTTACATATCTAGAAATAATCCCAGAATCAAGATCCCATCAAACAGAGTTTAGATCCATCAAAAAAATTACTATATAATAATCTATAAATATGAGACAAATATATATGGGGATAGAATAAATGAGAGGAGATCCGCGTATATGAGAGGGATTGTGTCTTCCACCATATATTTGATTCATCATAAAATGGTTTTAGAGGAGCCAAAATCATATCTAGGAATCCTACTCAACCCATAATATTATTTTATGTAAATTATGGTTGATATAAAACTTAAATGAGGGATCAATAATTAAGAAATAAACTTTTGGATTAATTACAACCTGCATGAATAGTTTCCTATAGAGGGTCTCACAGTTGGAAAAACCATGAACACATATTCTAGGGTGCATGTTTTCACCTAGGTGGGAATACGGGTTTTCAAACATTGAACTAATAGTTAAAACCCTCACATTCAATTGTTGTATGGTTTTCATTGGGGGAGGGGGAGCACAATTTGGGAAAACAATGTGAAAATAGGGAACAACCCATAACACCCACAAATATTTACAAAATTTCACCTCAAACAATCTAAGATGAGCCCCAACTAAATAATGATCAAAAGAAGGGTCAAAGAGTTCTTAAAACAAAGTAATTGGTTTATACATGATTGTGTCTTCTAGTATAGTAGTGCCTCAGGAACTTTCTTGGTAATGCCTAGATACATGTTGTTGCCAAAAAAATGGAGTCGAATTCAGTGATTACCTAGAAAGCACTATAGAAAATACCAATACCTCCCAAATCATGATAATTATAGTGACAATAATTCATAGGTATCATAACTTATAAACATATCCTCATAATTTACCATGATTCTGAAGATCAATTATGAGAGCTCTTCATTTCTATAGAGGAATCTATTTTGCACTTGATTTTTGAGTTCCTTTGTTCCATGGATATCTGGCATGCATTGAAGGATAATGTTGATTATATTTTGGATTCATCATATAAATGTATATTGATACAGGTGATGTGTATTTTAAATCTCCCCATGGAGTCAATAAATATCATATGCACCTTATCTTACATGATTTTGGTCCAGATACATGATTTTATCTTTAATCATGTGTCTGGACCATGGTCCTTCTAGTTTGATCAGTCAATCTTCTAGCATACTACATGGAGTCCCAACGATGCCCAAATTATTAACACTGGTATATATAATGTATCAAATACCAGGAATCCTCCCCCAAATGATACATCGATGATTAACATGAAATTGTATTACATGGAATGCTTAATATATATCCTTGAAAGATAATACTTTTTGGATTTGGTTATAGTCTCCATGTCAGCTTTCATGTCATGTGAATAAGATGTAACTAGTTTGAGAACATGATAACTATTTCACATTATTCTTCTTAAAGATTATTGATGTTGTACAGTATCGTAACTTATAGTACTAGCTGAATAAAATCATAGTTATTCTCTAAATAATGACATGAGTAAATCAATATTAAAGAAATATGAAGAATAGAACATGAACTTGATTCCATAGGAATAATATTTTCAAATCTCCCAAGAAAGGCATCCATATTGGCTGAAAAAGCATATTGCATTCCCTCTACAACATATCTCGAAGACTCTAGATCATTGTTATCTCTTTTATTCTAAATTTCCAAATCTTGAATATGGTGCATAATATTTGGTTGAATGTGATGAATCACTAACTCAAAGATATATCCTGCATCATTTTCACTAATTATGGTGATATGAATTATTTGATTCCTTATCTTCACATTAAACTCATATGACATCTTTTTAATGAAGTATTTAAATCACCCTTGGTGACCACATCTACTGGAAGAGGTGGTAAAGTGGGAGTAGGATCCCTCACTGAAGCAAACCTCTCTAACAGGCCAGCAACATCAAATTTATTTACCATAGATCATTCAGGATCTCTTATATCTCGAATGTATGGATCACCATTATTTGGTGATCTTATAGGAATTAAACCCCACTATTCAAACATTGGGTCTATCCAACATCTTAAAGGCTTTCGATGAATCTCAACTACTAAAGAAGAAGCAATTATACAAACCACCATAGTAGCTGGAATAATAGTTGGAGGGACCTCAGAAGTGTTGGGATTGTATTTTCTCAACAATAATATATAATAAATGTTGATTTTGATGCTCAAAAATACCCATGTTTGTGTTTTAATAAAGTTTTGTTATGTATGTGTTAGGAATAGATATCATATTTTTATTTATATCTTTGATAAAATCAAATGTTAAGGGATGTGGTATAGAATCTATGTTCAAACCATACCTTCGGTGAATGATCATATAGATCATTATTACTACACTACGATAAACAATTTGAATATGGATCAGCAACCCTACATTTAGATAAATGACAAACATAAGGAATATCAACCCTACAATTGAACATGGAATCATTATTTGTACCCTATGTTCAGGAGAGTGATCATATGGATAATCAATGCTATGTATGGAACTTATGCTGAAAAGATGAACATATGGATTATTATCCATATGTTACATTTGATCCATACATTAAGCACAGATGAAAGAGTGGTTATTGATCCATGAATTCGTATGAACCTCACTCTATGCAAAGGATCTCCATGCTATACAAAGCAACGCAACTCTACGCAAAGGGACCCTACACTGCACAGTTGAACCCTAGGATTGACTATTTAAATGTTGAAGTTTTAAATAAAATATTTTATTCTAGACTCATGGAAAATTATTTACAGTATTACAGATTAATTTAAATATTTACATCAACTAATTCAATGCTCATTATTATCAATCTAATGAACTGTATTCAATGGAAAAAATCATTCTTACTCTTAAGAGAAGTTACAACTCCCTTGGACAACTCAAATATGATTTTCCACATTTTATTAGGATGTTTTTTTGAATTTATTAAACCAAAATAATGTTATTTATATGAACAAAGTATTTTTGAATCAAATGGGAATGTGTGATACTATAGTGAATAATCAAATTTGTTTTCACCTGAAAGAGGCTACACTCTGGATACATATATTTTCAACCTCATACTACTGTAATAATGCTATGGATGTCTATTATTACATTTATTTGAATATCATTTGCAACTAGGATCACATCAGAATTATTGTTTCTTGAATACGTTCACTTTTTAAAGAATAAGATCCATCCACTGATAGATTTTGCTGCTGCAACTATGATGTTCAACCCGAATCATCTTCAAATAAATGTATTTTGATTTTTTGGAGTTTCAACTACTCATGCTCATTTTTGGTTTATGTATCAACATCTTGTACAAAGCTATGGATAACTAGTTCCCTATAGAATAACCATAATGATCTGATTATCATTTTTGTAAAGGTTTCAACTACCTACACTCAGTTGTGGATTTTTGGTCATGTGACAAGAGGGTCATTCTATTGAAAATCACTAATATCATAGAGAGAATGATTGGTGGAGTGTACTGGGGGATCATTGTTCCCTAAACCAATATAAATTGTTGTGTTCATTATTTATATGTATCCACCACTTATATTTCATATAGAAAAAAACAATACATATCTATAATGCCCCGACCCCAGATACCCAGAGCCGGTCCATTTTTTTATTACATTGGCATGATCATAATAAAGTCAAATCTTGAAGGACCGATCAGTTTAGTATCCTTGTAAAAACTAGATATAAACATATGGTTTATACTACTTATTGAAATTAAAGACAAAATATTATCCCATTTAAAAACTCTCAAATCCATTAGAATATCCCTATTTGTCATTCATAATATACTTATTCTCATCCTGAATAAAATTTAAACATCATAAAGGGGTGATCTTAAATTCTCAGTAAGGATAAAAAAAATAGAGGAAGCTATCATAAATAAGAATAAATGGTTAATGAAGTTTATAAAACTAAAACCAAATCATTTTAGAACATAATAATTATAATAATATGAAATGAATAAATAAAATCATTCCATTTAAACATTCACCTGCATATTCTACTAGTTGAATAGTCACATTTAATATCAATAACTACTCTCATAATGAGGGACATCATAAACATTCCTTCATGGCTTTGGCCAAGACAACATATATAATTGTGTAAAACAGTAGCCAAAATTAAAAAATAATTGTCTCATGAAACCTATAAATGCATCGAGGGGCTATAGAGGGCCCGGCCTGACACTTACAAAGTCCAATGCATTTCTATTATGAAAAGAGTTAAACCTAACCAACCTAAACATTCATATTAAAACTAGGATACAAATTGTTAATACTTACACCATAAGATATGAATAGTATCAAGATAGCACATCCTTACTAAAACATATCATAATCCCTTAAATAAAATATAGAATATTGTATCTAAATAAATCAACATAAATTAAACATAAAATCCAAAAAATTATGCTGAAATAGATGAAAATAATGAAGTAAAATTGTTAAAAGTCTATGAGAGAAATATCTCTTTTTATTTTGAAAATCATCTAAAAACTATGCAATTATAAAAGAAAACATTTCTCTTAAAAATAACCTTGTTATATTATAAGGAAGTATGCAAAATATTAAGGCTTCATAATGGTAGAAAATATCCTCTCGTGCTGTATAAGTTAAAAACATTCTTTCTTAATTTTTCAAAAAGGTCATAAAGTACCTTGTTTGGAGAATGACTGTAAGATTAAATTCAAAACAATTAATAAAAATTCAATCATGGGTATAAATTTATTTAAAAAAAATCAATAATATTTTAAAATAGATTTTAATATACATGGATAATGATGATAAAGATTTCACAGTAGTTACTTATGTCTAAACAATCTTGAATAAAAATGAGATTGTGAAATTAACCCTTAACTTGTACTTTAATTTATTAGAGGGTGTGATAACCTCATATATAAGGGTTAAACCATGTTATTAAATTATATCAACACCATATACATATTTATGATATCATATACAATCCTATTATATCATTTTGTTTATAATATTTTAGTTTTACCGTTGTTTCGGGTGTTAGCTTATTTGTTTTCCTTTACATGCTCTCTTATGTAAGTTATGTTTCATTATAAATAGGATGTATTTATTTCATATAAATAATGATATTATGTTCATAGTTATTATTTTTACTAATATTGTAAATATTATAGTAAATATTGAATGATTAAGGTGGATAATAAATCTCACCGCGTCGTGGAGACGGTAGGTCGTACGTACGCATGAGCGGCGTTATCATTCCCTTGATGGTTAAGTTATTGAGAATTGGATGGTGTATTAATTATATATATTAATTATAATGTTATATAATTTATTTATTTCCATTATAATATTCATTATACCCAACAAAATAATTTAGTGTTGAATAACAAATTACACCAAGTTGTGGAGATGGTAAGCCGTACGTACACATGCATGGTGATATTGTTATCCATAGGATGGATAAAGAGTCTAATATAATTGTAAAATAAATATAAAAACATAGAATAATGTATATAATAATGTATTTTTTACATAATTATGGAACCAATATATAAATAGTAAATATAAGAATAAAAGAACTTTGAAAGGGGTGATACAACAATTACCACATTTCGGATATCTCCTTTTGATTTGCAAAAAAGGACTCCATAGGATGCATTTATGCCCAATTTTTAGAATATAGGATGTATTTATGGATATTTTGAGTATAAATTGGAGGTTTATTTATGATACAAATGACATTATATGTGTGAATTAATGAGAAGGATAATTTCACTTTTCTAAGAGAGGGGAGGGCCACTTTTGGAAACTCTTAAAATATTTAACGAATATAAATTAATTTTCAATTAAAAATGGATCCAAAGTGAATTTATTAGAGTATAATACGAGTATGATTCTAAATATTCTTAAAAAATAAATTTTAAATAGGTTTATCTCTTAAAATTAACCTTATCATTTTGCATTAACCCCTAGTTAAACATTTTATCTTTTACGATGACAACTTGTCCTTTTATACTATATGGTTAATATAGTTAAAATAAAATAAAAAAAGAACCTCAATTGTATCATTTATTAAATTTCTAACACTATAAATGTTAATTTTATTGACCTTATATTTTTATGAAATTTATTTCATTTACTAAAATAGTATTTATTTTAAAATATCATTTATGTCAATTTTAATACTATTTAATATTTTCATATACAAAAATACCATACCAACAATATAAAATTGAACCAATACTTCCAATATGTCACTAAAATGTCTAAGGTATATATAAAACTATTAATTTTCATTAGTTATGGGAAATTTTATTTATTTTAAAAAAATTAATATCAATTATTTAATATTTCTATTAATAAAATAATTTCTACTTCACTATTGTGTCATCAATAATGGTAATTATATAATCTATAAAAAATTTAAATATATTTATTTGAGATAATTAATTATATTATATTTTTATGAGAGATTTATAATCAATTTTATCACCTATATGTCTATATATTAAAATGATTATACATATAAGAAATGAGAGTGATACATTTTGTCACATTCATTAATTTTAATAATATTCCTGTCATATTAATAGACATGGGTCCATTAAATTATTCCATTTAAAAAATATTTTATATGGGTAAAACATAGTTATAAAAAGGATTTTTAAATGTGTTATAGTATTTTTATAAAATACTTTTTACTAGTAATTACCTGATTTACCCTTATATGCGGTAATAAATAAATCACTAAAGTTACTATTAATAATATAAAAAAATAAAACTAACATTTTAAAAAAATTTGGACCAACTAACTATAAATATTAAATTATTTTTTCAAATTTTAAAACATTAACGTTATATTTATTAATTTAAAATTAATTCCCATTTACAAAATGTGAAAACTCGTTTCATTAAAGTAAAAACCATAAAAAGATTGAAATGGTTTTATATCAAATTTCAAGGTTAAATTACTTAAAATTACCAAAATTGGATTAAATGATAAAAACATAATATAATTGGAATTTAAAACCAATTAAAATGATAATATAATAATACAAAAAAAATAGATGAGAAAATAGTTTTTAATTAAAATCATGTATTTTTAACTATTTATTAAAATTAGAATGTTATCAAAAAAATACCAAAAAAATATCCAAGATAAAATATTATGTAACACTTCTAAATAAGAAGTTTGTTTTTTCAATTTTAATAAATATAATTGTCAAATATTGTATTTAAAAAAATTCTCCATTAAATAGCGGTAAAAAATGATTTAGAAAAAAATAGCCTTTTAATCTGTAAGATTTAATTAATTATCATCTTATGCCTATAAAATCATTTGTATTTAAGTCAAAACAATTTATTAATTTTATAATATATAAATTTTATAATTTGTCCAATATTATTCATAACTTCTTTTTAAACGTCTAGTTTGATAGGTCATGGTTCTCTCAAACTCAGTGTTTCTTGTACTGCTTGCTTTTTTAAAGAAGTGTACTATGTAAGCTTGGGGTGTTACATTATTCCCTTCCTACAAATAATTTCTTCATAAAAATTTATATAATTTCACTTCATAAAACGATTCAGTTGATTCTTCATTATATGTTCTTCAGGTTCTCATGTCACCTCTTCCATTTTATGGTTTCTCCAAAGAACTTTTACCCGGAGAGTCTTCCAATTTATAACCATTTGTTCTATAGTATAAAGAATCTTTATAGGCTCTTCACAATAATATAGATCAGGTTCTGGTTATATTTCATCATAGTTGATTACATTCATTGGTTCTAGCATGTATTTCCTTAACATTGATATATGGAACACATCATGAACTTTGGAGAGACATGGAGTCATTTCCAAATGGTAAGATACAACTCCAATTTGTTCTATAATTTCAAAAGTTTCGATGTACTTGGGACATAATTTACCCTTCTAATCAAATCTTATGAAACCCTTCCATGGATATGCCTTCAAGAAGACATGATCTCCTACATGAAATTCCAAATCCTTCCTCCAGTTATCAGCATAGCTATTTTTCATACTTCGACATGATTTGATATGGGTTTCAATAATCTTCAACATTTCTATTGTTTCATCTACATATTCTAGGCCTATTAATTTTATGTCACAAATATAATCTAAACTAGTTGGTGTAAAACATATCTTTCCACATAATTCTTCATATGGTGCTATCTAAACAATTGGTTGGATGCTATTATTATAGAAAAAATCCACTAGAAGTAAATACAAATCCCACATACCTTGAAAGTCGAGTGAGAAAGATATGATCATGTATTATTAAGTTTGAATTTTCCATTTGTATTTTCCATTTGTTTGAGGGTGGTAGGAAGTTATCAAATGAAGCTTAGTATCTAGGGAATTTTGAAGTCCTTTCCATAACCTTGATGTAAAATAGGGATCATAGTCAAAAACAATCAAACCTTTTACACCATGAAGTCTTACAACTTCATTATTATAAAGTATTTATAAATATTCAAGTGGTAGATTTTCTCTCATATCAAGAAAATGTGATGACTTGGTAAGATAATGAAAAATAATCCAAGTCACATCATTACTTCTATAATAATTTGGTATCCCCATGAAAAAATCCATCATAATTTCATCCCATTTCCACACTAGTATCAGAAGAGGTTACAGGAATCCTCTAGTATTTTTTCTTCCATCCTTCAACTTTTTACAAAGAAACATCGTAACACACAATCAGAGATCTCCCTCTCCATGTTAGCCCACCAAAACTATTCCTTAAAATATTTATACTTCTTATTCCTACCATAGTGTATAGGGGAATTGGAGCAATGTTCATTATCTAATAATTCCCTTTTTAGCTCAGTTAAAATGGGAGCACAAAGACTCTTTAAAAAATTCAAAATTCCATCTTCATATATGAAGTCAATATATTTCCCATGATTCAAATATTTAATTCTCATTTGAAACTCCTCATCATCAACCTGAGAAATTTTTATCCTTTCTATTAATGAGGGTTTGGAAACCATTTTAAAAAGAAGAGATGTTTCACCTTTCATGATAATTACCATTTCCATATTTACTAGATCCATGAACCTAGGATCATTCTAAATCATCATTTTTTTAGAACTCCATGGTCCTTCCTCCTCAAATCATTAGCCACCTTATTTTACTTCCATGGGTGGTACTATATTGTGAAATCATAATCATGGAGTAGCTCAAACCTATCATATGTCTCATGAAGAGTTATTTTTATGTGAAAATATATTTTGAACCCTTATGATTAGTATATATCTCACATTTTTCACCATAGAGATCTTTTTTCTATATATTTATAATAAATATTAATGTAGATAACTCAAGATAAAGAGTTGTGTAGTTTCGTTCATGATTTTTTAATTTCCTTAATGCATATAAAATAACCCTATCATTCCCCATAAGGAAAAAACCATGTCCATTCATTGATAAATCACTATAAATCCCAAAACCATCATTTTGATATAGTAAAGACAATAGTGGTGAATTGACTAATCTTATATTCAATTATTCAAAGAATTATTCACACTCTTTTTCAAAATTAATTTAACCCCTTTACGTCTGTGCTTGGTTAATGGTTTTCCCAATCAGGAAAAATTCTGGATGAAACATCGATAGTATCCTGCAAAATCAATAAATATATATACCACAATTATGATTTTCAGTGTTGGACATTATTTTATTACGTTTATATTTTTATTATCAATATAGATTCTATCCATGGAGATAATACGTCCAAGAATAGTAATTTCAGAAATCTAGAATGCACATTTGAAAAATTTGCAATGTAATTATTCCCATCTAAGAATATCATGAATGAAACTCAAGTGATTCTCAGGGAAATAATTGATTTTAGAATATATCATATTATTATCAATGAATATTCCAAAAATCATCAAGATATTCCTTGAAAACTCTGTTAAATAGATCCATAAAAACTGAGTGTGCATTAGTCGATCCAAATGGAAATACTATAAATTCGTAATGACCATACCTCACCCAAAAGGTTGTCTTTAGAATGTATTATTTTTTTACTCACAACTGATAATATAGATAACTAATGTTAATCTTCTAAAGAAACTGAGATTCTTGATGTAGATCAAATATATCATTGATATGAGTTAGTTGATACTTGTTTTTTTATAATAGCATTGATTTTTCTATAATCAATACACAGTCTCATGGTTTGACCATTATTAATGAAAAAGAGAGAAGGGGATCCCCATGGAGAAATGCTAGTGTGAATAAATCCCTATAACTTAACACTTCATGTTTTTTTGAACTACACTAATTCCGCTTTATCCAATCTATAGGGAGTCTTTGATATTTATCTTATATCAGGGATTAAATAAATACAAAACTAAACTTCATGCTCTAGGGGGGTGTCTATGTAAATATTCATGATAAATATCATTGAATTCCTTTACAATAGGTGCATCATCAATTTTAATATTACCATCTTCATCAATAAATATTATTTTCTCTTCCTTCATAGGAATATCATTCAGTAAATCTTTAGGGGTGGATTTTGATAAGAATCAGGTGGTGAATTTTCTTATTTAAAGATAAGGAATTCTTTTTATTCCTCATAGATAGTAGTTTCCTTATTTCAATAATTTATTGAATCATATTTTTATAGAAAATCCATACCAAGGAATTTATCAATGTCAATCATAGGCATGATGACAAGGTAATAATCTAGAGTATATTTATGTATCGTAAAGGGAATCAATAGAAATATCATTATTGCAATGTTATTTCCCTTAAATGTTTTGACTGATAAGTAAATTTTTAAATAAAAAAGGAAATTTCTAATATTATTAGAAAACTAGGATGATATAAATGAATGTGATGATCTCGAATCAAATAATGCAATGACTATGTTTTAGGAGATGATTAATGTACCTAACACCACATAAATAGGAACTTCAACCTTAGTAGTTGTGATCACAAAAGATTGTCCTTGATCCCAAGGCCTTTTATGGGGTAAATTTTATTTTTTGGTTTCGAAATTCTTGTTAATATTGTCCCATCAACTTCTAATTGAATCACTTCACATTACCAGCTAATTTCTTTCCCTTAAAATCACGACCTTGGTGGCCTTTTTATCCACACTTGTAACTGGATTTTCTCCCTAATAATCGTGTTCCATGATTTATCTTTCCAAATGTAGTGACGGATGGAAAATTAACATTTCCCTTAATCCCCTTAACATTGTTTCATTTCTTATAATTCTCAGTAACCCTCTTCTTCTCTATCTTCCATTTAAAATAATAAGACATAGAGAATTCCTTCTCTATCTGGATGGAAAATGAGACTATATCTTCATATGATGAGAATATTTGGGAGACCAGCACTATTTGAAGGAATGTTTTAACCCATCAATGAATAAATAAATATTACTTATATGGTTATGTATGTATTATATAGCATTCCATTATAACCTTGTGAAGTTAGCCTTATACTTTTCAACATTCCCGCCCTTCTTTTTCCTCAGACTCATAAATTTCCTTTCCATATCCTCTTGTTGTTCACGAAGAAATAATTTTCCTATTAAATTTTATTTAGACTCCCACAATTCCATATTTTATAATTCATTATATGCCTTATTGTTTTAAATTAATGACCACCATTGGTTTTCATCTCCTAAGAGATGATAAACTGTAATGAAAATTTTCTCCCTTTAAGTGCTTCCCAAAGAAACAAATATTTTCTTTATCGATGTAACACCACAATCTTCCACGTTACACTTCTCTTTGAATAATACAATAGCGTGTGTTGTACGCAACACTGAGTTCAAGTACACCACGACTCACCAAACTAGCAGTTCAGAAGAAGTTATGAATAGTATTAACTAAATTTTAAATATTATATTATCCTTATAATCTTAATACATATTATGAGTTTCTAAGACATGATTTATGAACAAATTCATTTTTTCAGATAAAAGAAGTATTTTTCAAAAAATGAAATTTTACCACCTTTTAATGGCGAAGCCTTTATAAAACCAATATTTGAAAGTTTTATATATTCAATTTGAAAAAATGAAATTATTCTTTAGAATCGGGACATAATAATTTAGTATCAATAATGTTTTGGTGTCTTTCTGATAACTTTCATATTTGGGTGAATAGTGAAAAATTACTAAATTTTAACTGAAAATTTTTTTTTAATCAAAATAATTTATATTGTTAAATTATACATTTTAATGTTTTTGAAGTATAAATAGATTATATTTTTACTATTTAATCTAATTATGGTAATTTTAAGTAATTTCACCTTGAAATTGGACATAAACAAGTGTCAAACTTTTGATAGTTATTATTTCTTAAAAATACGTCACTTGGTTTCGAAAGCATGAATCAATTTTAAATTAATAAATGAAACTATTATGTTTTTAATTTGGTAAAATAGACTTCATTTTTGGATTCGGAATAACTAAATTAGCCTAAGGTGAAATTTTGGTACTTTTCGGATAACTTTAATATTTTGATGAATAGTAAAAAATAACTAAATTTTAATTAAAAAACTTTTTTAATTGAAATAATTAATAGTGATAAATTATGAATTTGAGTGTTTTTAAATTATATTTAAAATATATTTTTACCATGTAATACAATGTGGGTAATTGAGAATAATTTCACATTTAAACGAGACATAAACAAGTGCCAATCTTTTGATAGTTATAATCTCTTAAAAACACGCTTTTTGATTTAACAATGGGAATTAATTTTAAATTAATTTCTGCCACTTCTGTGTTTTGAATTTTGAAAAATGGATTCCATATTTGGAATCAGGATGTTCAAATTGTGTAAATAGGCTACTTTTATTTTTAGACATTTTGGATAATTACTTCGGTAAATATTTTATTTACCATGGTTAAAGGGTAAATCCGGTAAACAAGGGTCAAAAAAATAATATTATAATAATACTAAATTACCCTAAAACGTGTCTTAACCCTATTGGTTGATACATGGTCGACCATGGGAATCTTTGGGTCGATTTTGTGACCCCATGGATCCACTTGTAAGTGATAGGGACACTTTATTTTAATTAAGTTAAAATGATTACAAAAATGACACAAGCATATATCTTTTAGCAAAACAATTGTTACATAAGGTTATATATGTTGGATTTTAGACAATAAATATTAATTAGAAATATAAAACGATTTCCTACATAATTATATTTTATTTATAATTTTTATACATTAAATAACTTAATTTATTTATGACACAATGGTGATGCAGTAATTACCAAAATAGTGAAAAATTAGAATAATTGATATTATAAATACCCAAATAAATATAATTTGAGACTTTAATTGAATTAAAATAATTTTATAGGTTAATATTCCATATTAGGATTGATTTAATTAACTGTTTTTTAAGTAATCATTCTGTTATGTGTTTCACAAAAATCAACTATTGAATAGTGTCAAAATTGACATAAAAGAGTTTTTAGAACAAATATTATATTATTAATTTATATTAAATTCCTAAAAATATAAGGTTCGTCAAAGAGACTTATTTAATTATATTTGTATCATTAATGGACCACTTGGGGGTCACTTGGATGTATATGCTAAGTTAATTAACCATATAATATAAAAATACAAAGATACATTGTAAAAGTGAACCTAATTAACTAAGAGTTAATACTTAAATATAAGGTTAATATAATGACCCAAACCTGTCTAAATTATATTGGTTGAGTGGTTTTAGACCCATCCACACCTTAACCTTTAAATAATCAACTTTTGAGCCATTAGAAACCGAATATGAATTTATTATAAATTAATATTTCTAGCTTTTCCAAAGGTGCCCCTCACCCCTCTTATAAAAGGGCACTCCTTCTTCTCATTTCTTCACACCTTAAAAGCCTTTTTTTCGGACAAACCCTGCCCAAATACTCTCTAACATTACCTCAATACAACCTAGAGTCCTTATTTTGATCAGAAAGCCAACCTAAGGAGCCCTTTTGATCAAATCAAAAGGAAGAACCTGAAGAAGAGGTAATGTTTTCACCACCCATTTTCAAGTTCCTTTATTCTTCCACTTCTTCTTTCTTTGTTATTACCATTATAAAATAATACCTCCAGCATAATATATATACTTTGATGTTATTATAAATATGGTACAACCATATTCAGTATTCTATCCACCCTTTGAATAACATGTCACCATACGTGCGTACGTACGGCTTACTGTCTCCACGTCATGGTGTAATTGTTATTCAATATATTATTATTTGTATGGGTATAATAATGATGTGTAACTCATGTAAATAATAAATATAACATGATAATGATTCTGTATATATGATATACCATCCAATTATATATTATTTTAATATCAAAAGAATGATATTGTTGCTCGTGCGTACGTACGGACTATCGTCTCCACGAACGCAATGAGATTCATTCTCCATCATATCCATTCAAGTATAATTATTATTTGATGATTTAAAAATCATATCTAAGTACTTGATATCATTTTGGATATGAATAATATACATCCCATTAATAACGAATATGGCTCACATAACAAAGAATATAAAGTAAAATGAACTCGTTAACACCCGAAATGAAGATAATTCTAAGATATTATTAACAAATCAATGTTATAAGATCATATATGATATCATATTAATGTAAATTATTCTTTTATAATTCAATAAAATATATTTAATCATTATACAGAAGGTTAACCTACCGTTGACCAAGGAAAAAGTACAAAGTAAGGGGTTTCTTATCTCACTTTTAATTTCGTGAGAATTCCATTGTTCACCACTTATTTATTGCATGTGGTGTATGTGTACTACCCATAATTGTATTCATTGTGTATTATACTTTAATTTATGGTTATTTACATCATCATTGTATGATCCTTCTTTCATGGGTGTATGTTTCATAAGTTACCAAATCAATAAGGGAATTTAAAATTTCAATTTCCATTTATTCGGCTTTACGCAAACTCCATTGATTATTTTACTCCGAGATTATGTGTGGAATCACTATTCATTTTATTATGTCATAATTTACACTCCCCTTTTCTGTGAATATACTTTTGATACACATAATCACTCCATTGATAATTTCTCAAGTCATCGATATGAATTTGATAAGAGTAATTTTAACTCATTCTCTATTTGTTGAGTTAAACATCCAATTCATTGGTGTTGTTTTTATAAGATTATGTGTGAATATACTTTGATTGATTTACAATGAATATCCAATCATATTTAGTGTACTTATATTTGTCACACATAACTATGTCGTTGATTTATCCTTAACCTAAGGATATGGCCTTTATGAGATATTTCTTCTCAATTTACATTCCATTGGGACTTCTTTGTTGTTATACACCAAATCACTTTTATGTGGTGTATATAATGTACTTTGACATAGTATATCATGAATTATTTTATCTCATGATATTAAATAAATTTGATTTCCTCAATTATTTGTATTCAAGTGTCTCTATTTTGGTTAGAAACTCTAACTAAAATACCATTTTTAAATGTTTTAAAGACTTATTCTTCTAAATCTTTCTCATTAATGTCCATGTTTTAAAAAATGTTTTTAAGGATTTATTTATATGGACATTAAAGTTTTAAAATTAAAACTCATTTTAAAAGTTTCAAAGTGGTATGGGGCACCTTGATTCAATAATCTATTTTTAAATGGCTTCTTGACAAATAGTGTGACTTTTAAATGATTTCAACAAAAAGGGGGATATTTCTCTCAAATAGTTTTGATGATTATTTTCATCTATGTAAAAATCCTTCATTATTCTTGATTGAGGTTAATGTGATACAATAAAATATTCCATATTGTATCGAATGAGTTATGTTTGACTGTGGATGTGCTATTTTTATACCATTCATGGTTTGTGGTTAAGGTATTGACATTTTGTATGTTAGTTTTAATACAAATGTTTATGTTATGTTTAAACCTGTTCATATGAGGAATGCATTGGACTTAATAAGTGACAGGTGGAGCCCGCTATAGATCCTCGATGCAACGGTAGGTCTCATGAGACAAACTAGTGTCTTGGCACAAGTCCTTGGAAAAATATTATTTGTAGTCTTGGAACGAGGCCTTGGATATGTGGTTATGATAGTCTGGCATTATGCATTCCATCATTATGAAAGTGGTTATTGATATTGCATGTGATTGTTAGACTAGTATAATATCCATGTAAATAAGTAAATGGCATTATTTCATTTTATCTTTTCCATATTATGCTGAAGTTCAAGTTTAAAAGGCTTTTGTTTTAATTATAAATTACCATAAGTGTTTATGCTTGTCTATGAAATCTTCTGCTATAATGTTATCCTTACTGAGCATTTGAGCTCACCCCTTTCAATGTTTTATTTTTCCCAGGATTATGAAGAAGTAAAATTATGAATGACCTGCAGGGATAGTATGAGGGGATATGAGGACAAGATGTTTTTTTATGATGTAATGTAAAACTTTATGTTTGTATCTAGTGTTTCCAAGGATACTAAACTAATCGGTCTTTCGAGACTTGATCTTTCTTGTGATCATGCTAATGTTATGTAATAATGCACCGACTCTGGGTAACTGGGGTTGGGGCGTTACAGTTGGTATCAGAGGAAGTTCAGTATAAACCTTGGAAGCTAGATTTAGATAAACTCTGATTAGAGCACATAGACCTAAGATGAACTTTGTGGATTAGCATGGAATAACTTCCTATAATTTTGGTATTGTAGAGATTTTGTGAGTTTTCCGAGCAATACTTCCCTGTCTAGATATGAGCAGGTAGAGGCGGCTCTGGAACAGATGTACCTAGGGGTAAAACCCGAAAACACCACTTTGAGCTGGACTCGAACGGGAACTGGTGCATGACAACGGGCCTTGCTGCAATCTTGGTTACGACACTCCCAGGGGATATGCTTAGGATAATTTACATTTTATTTACAAACCAATTTTAAGTAATATATATATAAGATGAGAGTAAATGACCTTGGTTAATACTAATATGTTTCAAATTGAGAATATGGTGACATGTTAATCTCTAAATGATTTTATGACTACTGTTACTCACACAATGCTTTCTGGTTTTAGTCAATGGCTAGATTCCAAGGAAGTCATAGTGACTTTCATAATGATGTACAAGGTGGGAATGGTGGTGGCAATGAGCAACAAAATGGAATGTTGATAGCCATAAAAGATATCATCTTTATTCCAAATCAGTTTTCCAAAAATATGATCAACAACTTATATATTAACCAACTCCTAGACTCAACAAGGAAGAGAAAGGTGATGAATGATAAGAGCTCCAGCAATGGAGACCATGGATAAAAGAACCCTCAATTTCCATCATGCAATAAATGTGGTAGGAGACACCTGGGAAAGTGTCTCAATGGGACCAAGAAATGATTTAAGTGTGGGAAGGACATAAAGTGAATAATTGCCGATGAAAAATAAAGATTACTATGGAAGAAGATAAAAATGGTCCCAAGAGTCCATTTATAGTCATTTACCATAAATGTAGGGGACCTGGCCATTACCCGAGTGAATGCCCTATTCTATAGGAAATTTTCTTGGTCAAAGAAGAAGCTATGTGGAAATAAATGGTTGGAGAAATGTTTAAAAAATATTAGTGCTCCTTGTTGATGGGTTTACTCTGGAATAATTTTCTCTTGTATTTGTAACCCCATAGTTTTCCATGTGAGAATGATATTTGAGGAAGAATTATCTCTTCTCATGTGGATATAGGTATAAAAACCCATTTGGTTTTATAAGATCATTGGGGTTTGAGAGAATTATAAGTTATTATAATTTGGGATGAAAATGAAAGGTATGATATAACATTTGTGGTTAAATTATGTTATGGTATTTTGAGGAATTTATCTCATTTTTGTAATATTATAAAATATAGTTTTTGAAAAAGGACAACACGAAGACCGTGTGACAACCCGTCGCGTCGGACAAAGCTGTGGGAATTGAACCCACAACCAAAGTGCGATTGGGATTTATCACCTACCACTGTACTACGTGAAGTCCTTGATTAGTGTGACTATTATTTTTAGTTAAATGATTTTATTGATCAATAATAAGTTGATTTTGGTTCTTATGTCTTATCAAATAAATACCCTTAGTATAGGAAAATGATTTGGTGATTAAGTGATAAATGTTATTTTGGAAGATGTTCAGTTTGTTGGGAACACTATATGACCAAGGAAAATAGAATAGTATAGGATTTCATTTGAAGAGTAATGGTGGATTTTTATCTATGTTTTTATTATGGATTTATAGTGATTTGGGTTGTTTATGAAAATGATTAGGTTAATTACTTTTAAGTATGTGACTTTAAGAGTAGATGATGTCATTTGGAGATACAATTTAAAATGGAAGACTATATTATTGTATGTTTTGGGTTTCAATATTAGTTTGGATTATATTTAAGGATTTTAAGGACAATTGATTATTGAATGGTATTTATTTAACTTTGGGGTATTGTTGGTTTAATTTTAGAAATTAAGATTAGTATTTATTTATCTCAAGGAATATCCTTTTGGGGGATAATTAGATCTTGTACTAACCATTTTTGTTTTGATTAATCTCTAAATACAATGTAAATATATAGTTTATCCTGCACGGATCATGTGATTCTATAGAAGTTTATTCTAGCTCTTCCAGTGTGACCAAGTCTTCTTGAATACTCATCGTTTAAAAAAATGAGTTAGTGGTGGAAATTTATTAAAGAATGAAACTCTACTTAAAAAGTAAGTATATATCTTTATATTCTTAGTCAATATCATAAATGAATTCCTCATCCTTATGTAATGTAACTTAAAACATAAAATGTTTTCCGTTTACTTTTCCTACTAGGAGACTAAGGATCGTTTGTCCCAACACAAGTTTGTGGTTTTATTATTGTTAAATTTATCCTAATCATGATTTCTATCCCTCTCCATCAGAACTTGACACTTATTTTATCATCCACATCCATGTTTTCCTACCTGGAATCCTAGTATGGGTTATCTTGGGTGACCTTTAGACCTCTCTTTCTTTCTTTTAATGTGATAGTTTTATTGACTCTTTTTCTGAGGTGGGACTTTCCATTCTCAGGCCCAATTTTTTAAAATTGTGAGGACGTAATTTATTAAAGTAGGGGTGAATTTAACCCCCCAATCTTCCACGGTACACTTCTCTTTGAATAATATAATAGTGTGTGTTGTACGCAACACTGAGTTCAAGTACACCACGACTTACCAAACTAGCCGTTCAGAAGAGGTTATGAATAGTATTAACTAAATTTTAAATATTATATTATCCTTATAATTTGAATCCATATTATGAGTTTGTAAGCCATGATTTATGAACAAATTCATTTTTTCAGATAAAAGAAGTATTTTTTCAAAAAATGAAATTTTACCGCCTTTTAATGGTGAAGCCTTTATAAAACCAATATTTGAAACTTTTATATATTCAATTTCACAAAATTAAATTCTTCTTTAGAATCGGGACATAATAATTTAGTATCAATAATGTTTTGGTGTCTTTCTGATAACTTTCATATTTGGGTGAATAGTGAAAAAATTACTAAATTTTAACTGAAAACAACTTTTTTAATCAAAATAATTTATATTGTTAAATTATAAATTTTAATGGTTTGGAAGTATAAATAGATTATATTTTTACTATTTAATTTAATTATGGTCATTTTAAGTAATTTCACCTTGAAATTGGACATAAACAAGTGTCAAACTTTTGATAGTTATTATTTCTTAACAATACGCCTTTTGGTTTTGAAAGCATGAATCAATTTTAAATTAATAAACGCAACTCTTATGTTTTTAATTTGGTAAAATAGACTTCATTTTTGGATTCGGAATAACGAAATTATCCTAGGGTGAAATTTTGGTACTTTTCGGATAACTTTTATATTTTGATGAATAGTAAAAAATTACTAAATTTTAATTAAAATCAACTTTTTTAATCGAAATAATTAATAGTGATAAATTATGAATTTTAGTGGTTTTAAATTATATTTAAAATATATTTTTACCATGTAATACAATGTGGGTCATTGAATATAATTTCACATTTAAACCAGACATAAACAAGTGTCAATCTTTTGAAAGTTATTATCTCTTAAAAACACGCTTTTTGTTTTAACAATGAGAATTAATTTTAGATTAGTTTCTGCCACTTCTGTGTTTTGAATTTGTAAAAATGGATTCCATATTTGGAATCAGGATGTCAAATTGTTTAAATAGGTAACTTTTATTTTTAGACATTTTGGATAATTACTTCGGTAAATATTTTATTTACCATGGTTAAAGGGTAAATCCGGTAAACAAGGGTTAAAAAATAATATTATAATAATACTAAATTACCTTAAAACATGTCTTAACCCTATTTGTTGATACATGTTCGACCATGGGCATCTTTGGGTCGATTTTGGGACCCCATGAATCCACTTGTAAGTGATAGGGACACTTTATTTTAATTAAGTTAAAATGAATACAAAAATGACACAAGCATATATCTTTTTGAAAAACAATTGTTACATTGGGTTATATATGTTGGATTTTAGACTATAAATATTCATCAGAAAGATAAAATTATTTCCTACATAATTATATTTTATTTATAATTTTTAGACATTAAATAATTTAATTTATTTATGACACAATGGTGATGCAGTAATTACCATAATAGTGAAAAATCAGAATAATTGATATTATAAATACCCAAATAAATATAATTTGATATTTTTATTGAATTAAACTAATTTTATAGGTTAATAGGACATATTATGATTGATTTAATTAACTTTTTTCGAAGTAATAATTCTGTTATGTGTTTCACAAAAATCAACTATTGAATAGTGTCAAAATTGACATACAAGAGTTTTTAAAACAAATATTATATTATTAATTGATATTAAATTTATAAAAATCTAATGTTCGGCAAAGAGACTTATTGAATGATAGGTGTATCATTAATGGACCACTTGGGGTCGCTTGAATGTATATGGTAAGTTTATTAACCATATAATATAAAAATACAAAGAGACATTGTAAAAGTGAAACTAATTAACTAAGAGTTAATACTTAAAGATAAGGTTAATATAATGACCCAAACCTGTATAAATTATATTTTTTGAGTGGTTTTCGACCCATACCCACCATAAAATTTAAATAATAAACTTTGGATCCATTATAAACCGAATATGAATTTATTATAAATTAATATTTCTAGCTTTTCCAAAGGTGCCCCTCACCCCTCTAATAAAAGGGCACTCCTTCTTCTCATTTATTCACTCCTTAAAAGCCTTTTGGTTCGCCCAAACCCTACCCAAATACTATCTCAAATTCCCTCACTAAAACCTAGAGACCTTAGTTTGATCAGAAAGCTAACCTAAGGATCCCTTTTGATCAAATCAAAAGGAACAACCCGAAGAAGAGGTAATGTTTTCACCACCCCTTTTCAAGTTCCTTTCTTCTTCCACTTCTTCTTTCTTTGTTATTACCATTCTAAAATAATAACTATAGTATCATATATATACTATGATGTTATTATAAATATGTTACAACCATATTCATTATTCTATCCACCCTTTAATAACATGTCATCATACGTGCGTACGTACGGCTTACCGTCTCCACGTCGTGGTGTAATTGTTATTCAATATATTATTATTTGGATGGGTATAATAATGATGTGTAACTCATGTAAATAATAAATATAACATTATAATGATTCTGTATATATGATATACCATCTAATTATATATTATTTTAATATCAAAAGAATGATATTGTCGCTCATGCGTACGTACGGACTACCGTCTCCACGAACGCGATGAGATTCATTCTCCATCATATCCATTCAAGTATAATTATCATTTGATGATTTAAAAATTGTATCTAAGGACTTGATATAATTCTAGATATGAATAATTTACATCCCATTAATAATGAATATGGCTCACATAACAAATAATATAAAGTAAAATGAACCCTTTAACACCCGAAATGACGATAATTCTAAGATATTATTAAAAAATCAATGTTAAACGATCATATATAATATCATATTAATGTAAATTATTATTTTATAATTCAATAACAATTATTTCACCATTATAAAGGAGTTTAACCTACCGTCTACCAAGGAAAAGGTACAAAGTAAAGGGTTTCTTATCTCACTTTTAATTTCGTGAGAATTCCATTGTTCACCACTTATTTATTGCATGTGGTGTATGTGTACTACCCATAATTGTATTCATTGTGTATTATACTTTAATTTAAGGGTATTTACATCATCATTGTATGATCCTTCTTTCATGGGTGTATGTTTCATAAGTTACCAAATCAATAAGGGAATTTGAAATTTCCATTTATTTGGCTTTATGCAAACTCCATTGATTATTTTACTCCGAGATTATGTGTGGAATCACTATTCATTTTCTTATGTCATAATTTCCACTCCCCTTTTCTGTGGATATACGTTTGATACACATAATCACTCCATTGATAATTTCTCAAGTCATCGATATGAATTTGATAAGATTAATTTTAACTCATTCTCCATTTGTTGAGTTAAACATCCAATTCATTAGTGTTGTTTTTATAAGATTATGTGTGAATATACTTTGATTGATTTACACTAAATATCCAATCATATTTAGTGTACTTTTATTTGTCACACATAACTATGTCGTCGATTTATCCTTAACCTAAGGATATGGCCTTTATGAGAGATTTCATCTCAATTTACATTCTATTGAGACTTCTTTGTTTTTATACCCAAAATCACTTTTATGTGGTGTATATAATATACTTTGACATAGTATATCATGAATTCCTTTATTCTCATGATATTAAAATGTTTTGATTTCCTCAATTGTTTGTATTCAAGTGTCTCTATTTTGGTTAGAAACTCTAACTAAAATACCATTTTTAAATATTTTAAAGACTTATTCTTCTAAATCTTTCTCATTAATGTCCATGTTTTAAAAAATGGGTTTAAGGATTTATTTATATGGAAATTAAAGTTTTAAAATTAAAACTCCTTTTAAAAGTTTCAAAGTGGTATGGGACACCTTGATTCAAAAATCTATTTTTAAATGGCTTCTTGACAAATAGCGTGACTTTTAAATGATTTCAAGAAAAAGGGGGATATTTCTCTCAAATAGTTTTGATGATTATTTTCATCTATGTCAACATCCTTCATTATTCTTGATTGAGATTAATTTAATACAATAAAATCTTCCATATTGTATCGAATGAGTTATGTTTGACCGTGGATGTGCTATTTTTATACCATTCATGGTTTGTGGTTAAAGTATTGACATTTCGTATGCTAGTTTTAATACGAATGTTTATATTATGTTTAAACCTATTCATATGAGGAATTCAATGGACTTAATAAGTGACGGGTGGAGCCCGCTATAGCTCCTCGATGCATCGGTAGGTCTCATGAGACAAACTAGTGTCTTGGCACAAGGCCTTGGAAAAATCTTATTTGTAGTCTTGGCACGAGGCCTTGGATATCTGGTTATGATAGTCTGGCATTATGCATTCCATCATTATGAAAGTGGTTATTGATATTGCATGTGATTGTTCAACTAGTAGAATATCCATGTGAATAAGTGAATCGCATTATTTAATTTTATCTTTTCCATATTATGCTGAAGTTCAAGTTTAAAAGGCTTTTGTTTTAATTATAAATTGCCTTAAGTGTTTATGCTTATCTATGAAAGCTTCTGCTATAATGTTATCCTTACTGAGCATCTGAGCTCACCCCTTTCAATGTTTTATTTTTCCCAGGATTATGAAGAAGTAAAATTATGAATGACCTACAGGGATAGTATGAGGGGATATGAGGACAAGATATTTTTTTTTATGATGTAATGTAAAACTTTATGTTTGTATCTAGTGTTTCCAAGAATACTAAACTAATCGGTCTTTCGATACTTGATCATTCTTGTGATCATGCCAATGTTATGTAATAATACACTGACTCTGGGTAACTAGGGTCGGGGCGTTACAATCGAACTTATCCATTGGTCAGCCTCAAATGGATTTTTAGTACCATTGAATTTTGGAGGTTTTTGTCTCATGAAGTGGCCTAACATTGATCCTCCCCATTATGGATCAGGGTGATTCATATGGGTAAGTATATTATTCATAATCATAGTTAGTTGTCCCAGTATGGTTATAAGATGTTCATCACCAGTTGCGGATCTAGTTATGACATCATTATCTTTCATAGGATGGAAATACCTACATGGATTACATGAATTGATACAATTTACATTCCTTCCACTACGTTTCATTTCTATACAATGGTATACGCTATATTAGGTTACGAATCATAATGCATAATTCCAAACTAGTAAAATACATAACATAAATTGAAAATTTTATTCATATATAATCCATAATCATAAATACAATTACTTTGGGGAAATATTTACTCATAAATCCTTCATAATGGTTCACAAAAAATGTGAATTATCCTATGAAATACCCCAAGAGTGTCAAACTAGGTACGCAGTAAGGACCATTGTCATGTACCAGGGTACCCCAAGTCAGGCCTGGAACACCATGTCAGAGTAGTTAATCTGAGGAAAATATGTTCCATAACGACACTAACTTTTAGTATCTATATAGGGATGTATTTCTAGTAAAACCCACATAATCTCTATTTTTCCAAATTTCTAGAATGTTCTTCTATACATGTCATCAAATTTTATCTCATGTTAATGTTCCCTAATAAAATCCTTTCAGCATATAGTTTCTAAGGTTTGTACTAAACCTCCATTGATAACAACTATAATTCTCCAAGCCTAGATACCCCGAGATGGTGCATTATTTTATTACACTATCATGATCACAAAAAAAGTCATATCCTGGAGGACTGATCAGTTTAGTGTCCTTGGAAAAACTAGGTACAAACATAAGGTTTACATTGCATGGTGAAATGAAAAACAACATATTATCCCCTTTAATAACTCTTATATCCCTTAAAATATCCCTACATTTCAATCATAATATACTTCTTAGAATCCTATGGAAAATGAAACTTAAGAAAGGGGTGATCTTAGATGCTCAATAATGATAAACAATAGTGTATAAATTGTCATAAATAAGCATAAAATTTTGAGGAAATGTACAATACTGAAACACAAGACTTTTAAAACATAATCTTCAGTAATATAGAGAGAATAAATAATATGCTTCCATGTAAACATTCACATATATATTCTAGTAGTCGAATAATCACATTTAATATCAATAACTATACTAATAATGATGGAAGCATAATGCGGGACATCTTAAACATACCTTTAAACCTTCTTCCAAGAAACCATATTTAATTGGGTAAGGCAGTAGCAAAAACCCAAACCAAATTGTCTCATGATACCTAAAAATGAATCAAGGGGCTATAGCAGGCCTCGTATGACACATAAAATTTATAATTAATTCCTCTTATGAAAGGAATAAAACATAACCAACATAAACATTCATATTAAAACTATAATATCATATTTTAATACTTAAACCATAAGATATGAATGATTTAAAAGTTTCACATCTGTAGTAAAACATATAATAAACCCTTCAATACAATATGGAAGGTTGTATAATAATAAATCAACCACAATTAAACAGAAAATCCAACAAATAATGTTGACATAGATGAAAATAATCTAATAAAATTGTTAAAACTCTTAGAGAAAAATATATATTTTTGTTATGAATTTTATTTAAAAATTATGCAGTTATAAACAAAAAAAATCATTTAAAAATAACCTTGTGAACTTATAAATGAAGCTTCAAAATATTATGGTGTCATAATGGAAGAAAATATCAACTCGCACCATCTAAGTTAATAAAAACATTATTTCCTTAATTTTTCAAAAATGCAATAAAGTACATTGTTTTGAAAATGACTGAAAGATTCCATTAAAAATGTCTAATAAAAAGTAAAAAATTGGTATACATGTCTTTAAAAAATGTTAATAATACTTTTAAATAAATTTTATGAGACATTAACATGGATGCTAAATATTTCCTAGTAGATACTTAAATATAAACCATCTTGGATAATAAAGAGATTGTGAAATTAACCATTACCTTGTACTTTCCTTAAGTCGAGGGTGTTTTAACCTCTTGTATAATTGTTAAACCATGTTATTAAATTATAATAGGCACATATAAATATTTATTATATCATATAAAATCCCCTTATCTCATTTTTCTAAAAATATTTCATTTTTACCATTATTTCGAGTGTTAGCTGCTTCTAATTCCAATGCATGTTTGGTTATGTAAGTTATGTTTCATTATGAGTATGATCTATTTCATTCATTTAAAAAATGAAATTAACTTCATAATTGTTTTTTTAATCATATTATAAATTTCATAATAAATTTTTAATGTATATCGTGGATAATTAATCTCATCGTGTCTTGGAGATGGTAGGCCATATGTATGCATGAGAGGCGGTATTGTTACCTTGATAGTTAAAGGGTGTGGAATTGGATTGGGTATTAATTATAACAAATAACTATCATGTTATATTCATTATTTATATCCATTATATTAATCATTATACCCAACCAAATAATTTACTATGGAATAACCAATTACACCATGGTGTGGAGATGGTAAGTCGTACGTACGCATCTATGGTAAAATTATTATTCATATGAGGGATAAAAATAGGAATATGGGTGTATCATAAATATAATGACATCTAAAAATGTATATGATACTGGAGTTATTATTTAATTATGGAATCAATATAGAAAGAGGAAGAGGAAGAAGAAAATAACTTTGAAAGGTGTTATAAATAATTACCTCTTTTTTGGATTTCTCTGTTCTAATTGCACAAAAGAAATCAATAAGATGGATTTCTTCCCAAAGTGTGGCCTCTACGATGTAGTAAGCTATGCTGTTCTAGGAAATGGATAGTTTTTTTTCAAGAGAAGAGAAATTATATATGTGAATTAAAGAGAAGTAGAAGATCCTTTTTATAAGAGAGGGGATAGGCACTTTAGAAAACTCTTAAAATATTAAATTAATATAAATTAATTTTTCTTTAAAAACGGATCCAAAGTGTCACGAGCCAAATCAAGTCACCATCAAAACTGGAACCCATCCCCACCTATGGCATGTTCTGAAGGGTGTTACCAATCCTTATGGGCTGGCACAAGTTCCCAGGTATCATAAAATGAAGTTGTGAATGATTTACCCAAGTTTATAAACATGAAACAACAAACAAATCCAATAAACCAAATTTATATTTTTCAAACCAAACCATCATTTACAAAATTTCAGAATTGAGTTACACAATATGAAAACATGTTAAAAGACCATTACAAAGGTACAAAACCAAAAGTATATCCCAATAACCTCCTCATTGCAAGAGTCACCACCCTCAATCCATCTCCACAACACTTCATTATGAAGGACCGCTAAAAACCTGAACCATTGGCACAAATCATTTCACCCAAACCTGTGAAAAAAACTAACCAATTCTACTTACATCCAAAGGTGTAAGTAGGTTGTGATCCAAATCCCATTAGGATGCCACCGCTAATATATTATATGTGATAAACATTCAAAGTCAAAAATCTTTCAAGTTTTCATAAACATGATATGTTATTAGTAATTTTAAAAATCTAGAACTTTAAATAAAAACTGTTTTTAAGTGGGATATGTTAAAGAATCAAAGATTTTAAAAATAATGCCCAAGATACTTAATTTTCCATCCTAACATACCGTATGCTGACGGTAAGTACAAAGTATCTAATTAGCATAAGCAATGGGAAATAACACCAAGTAACTAGCTTGTTGTGGGTCACAGTTACCTTGTATCTTAGTGAAAGTAACCATAACAATATCCATTATCATGAACACAAGACAATAGATGGGATAATACCTATAAACTATTGGTCCCCCGACATCATCATCATCATCATCATCATAGTTTAGTTTGTTTTTTCATCGTCAAACTTGCTACGTGAAACTAGGACCAAACCCCATGGGATCACTAGCATACTAGTACACATCCACCCACCTAGATACCTGGGTTTCCCTCTTGTGATAAAACATGTTCAACATGCCATGAAATATAATTTTCAGATGAAAATACCACTTCTACATCATAAATTCACCAAACAACCCACATGTATATCAGACAAGTCACATAATACCCTTTTTCATTCAAATTCGTTTTGAAATCATACTCACACCAAAATAACCCACAACACTTTTCAAATATATTTAACACTTCAAAAAATCCTTTAAAAAAAATTAAAACCTTACCAAGATATTCCAATTCACATAACATCCCACGCACATATCACATAATACTTCTTTCATCAACAAAATTCATTTTTAACATCACACTCACACAAAACATCCCACAAACGTGTTTCACACCATTCTTGCTATTTGAAGAAACATTTCAGTAATTTATAAAAATTTATATAAATTTATGACATCTTAAATACCAAATTTACCTTTAAAAATACATATTAGGTGAACACACTCACCAAAACAGTACATGTACTTCTTTTTCCTATATTGGTAAACCCAATAAATCATATAAAATTTTCATAAAACAATCTGAGGGAGTAAAACCATGTTTTTCACACAAAACCCATTTAAAACCCCTATTTCAAGGATAATATCACACCAATACCCTACCAAATAAGAATTGTAAGCCCAAAAAACATTTAATAAACCACTTTCATATGTTACAAAATAAACCCAAATTTACCACAAGAGTTCTACATGGAAAACACCCAATTTGAAGGAAGAAGGAAACTATAAAATTATTTTCTAAACAAACTCCATCAAAAATGGTTGTCTAAAAATTAAAATCATATAATTAACATTAAAAATAATTAAATCAATCAATATAACTCATAAATAAATGTTTACACATGGAATCACCTACCAAAAGTGTTGAAACCCTTAAATCTTAGTGCGGAATATCAATTGCACCACTGCTGCACTACATGGGAGTGAAATAAAGACCTAGACCACAATATTTGACCAAAAAGAAACCAAATAAAACAACAGGTACGCACCCTAACTTATGGACATTAGGAACTTCAAGAAAAGAGGAAATAAAACCAATGAGGAATCACTTACCTTGAAGAATCATGATGTTCCCCACCAAAAGCCCCATCAAATATGGGTTCTATGGGAGATTAAGGGAGCTTGGAGGCCTCCCATGTAATATGGGGTTGAATGGGGGAAGAATAAGGCCTAATAGTTTTATTTCTAGGAGGGAAAATTGAAATTTCAAAATTATTTTTAATGACCTGGACACCTTGCACAGTTTGGCCGCACGGTTTAGTAAACCGTGCGGCGAAACCGTGTGGCCTGTTTTGCCACCCAAAACCATGACATTCTCCACCAATTTCAGGGATATAAGGTGGAATCCTATGGGAAATGATATTACAAGTATAGGGGAGAAAATTTCACAAAACAAAGCACTCTTTTCTCCCAAAAACTCATCCCACTCAAGGGTACAAATAACCTTAACAAATAACCCCATATGTGGTGCCACTAGGAGTGTCAGTAATCCAACTCCAAAACACCAAAACCTCATATAATACCTCTGAAAAAAGTGGATTCAAATTACCATACAATACCCATAAGACAAAACTCATAGCTGAAGAACACCGGAGACACCAAAAATTCAAACCCGAAACACCCGAAAACCCCTAGAAAGCTAAGAACAAAAAGTGGATTTGAATCAAAATATGGAATTGAAAATTTGGGTGTGAAAACTATCCCCACCATAAATATTTCTACCCATAGAAAGTCAAAGCAGGTCCAAAATTAAAAAACCAACCCCAATTGATAAACCAATATGGACTCCCTTGCAATGTTTCGACCCCGAAGGCCAAAACACCTCAAGTGATCAATTAAGGAAGGATCACTCTAACAAATCAAAACATACAAAACTTTCCTGAAATGGTCGATCACATTCAGAATTTATAACAAAATAAAACTCCTCAAACACTATCCTAACAATACTCATGAAACTTACCCAAAAGAACGACAACATAAAACAATGTTACACTTACCTTTCTTTAACTAAACCATTGTGTGCTCTCTAATCCCCAAGTTTACCCAAGGAATATATTGGTAGTTAGATAGCTCTGAATGATACTACCTACCAATAAGACAATACCAAGGATAAATCCAAGTTTCTTGTATGGGTAGACACAAATGTGATCCCCACCATAAGATACAACTTAATTTTTATTTTGACACAGAATCGGGACACTAACAAAAGGAGGCCCCAAAGGACTCTTTGGTACAAGGGGTATACCTCCATTATACCTTTACAAAATAACTTACATAAAACTCATAGTGGGTCTCCCCACTATAAGAACAAACCATATTAACTAAAAAACATGGGCTGTAATAAGAAGACCCCAAAATTTAAAGAGTTGGCATGGCTGCACGGTTAGTTGGCATGGTTTGGGAAACCGTACACTTACCGTGCGAAGCATTCTATCTAAAGGGGAAACATTGCACGGTTTCATGGGAAAATGAACATGGAAATGCGGAGACTATGTGGTAGCTACTATCTCTTATCACATGGTTTCCTAGGTTGGTGCATGGTTACTAGTGACCGTATGCAAAACATCCACTCAACCTATCTAGCCAAATCTCAAACCTTTCTCCAAAAACTCAATGGAAACCCAAGGGGGAAGGAATGAAATTGGGAGATAACATGGAAACAAGGTCCTTCCACCACTTCCCATCAAACGAGAATAAAAAAATAAGATGATGACACAAAAGGTTTAAAATATTCCCATCTTTCATACTAAGGATAGGACTTTGTACAAGGGTTTGAACAACTGTGGGATTTCCCCTAACTATGTTCCAGCTTCACTCTGATACCTATGGCTATAGATCAAATTATTGAAGCATCTTAGGCCTCGTAGTTAAGCATTGGAAACCAACAAAATGG
Source organism: Viscum album (assembly GCA_963277665.1). Taxonomy (NCBI): domain Eukaryota; kingdom Viridiplantae; phylum Streptophyta; class Magnoliopsida; order Santalales; family Viscaceae; genus Viscum; species Viscum album. The sequence continues at coordinate 570,045,956 of OY728161.1, read as the reverse complement.
AACTTCTCCTTTTGGTTCCACAAACAAACACACTGTAATCCCCGATAAGTTTACCAAGACATAACACATGTCACAACCCGTCCTCAGGGCCCGTGCTGTGACTACCCCAAGCCCACCTTCTATAGGCCAGGGTCTGACAACTAGCACCAAAGGCGTAAATCCAGATAAATGGGAAGGAATTTCCTTAATATAAGTAAAGAAACACATCAGAGTACGCAATCTATAGTAAACACTATGTAAACTGAGAACAAAAGTAAGTGATGAAAAGTAAATGGGCCAGAATACAAACCCAACGGAAAGTACAGTACAACTGAAAAGAAAGTATAGTAGTAGTAAAGTAAATCAGAAACCACCGATTCATCCTCCAGCTATCCCACCTGAAGGGTGGGTACTGATGGTCTCCTCAGCTCCTCAGGTCCGGTCGTCTGCTCTATGTACTTCCCGCCTGATAGTACACCTTCGGATACCATTCCGCTCCACAAGCCTCAACCACGCTCAGCATTGTCCGTCATCTGTATCCAACACAACATAGTTTGGGCATAGCCTGTGTATGGGTGAGTATACGATACTCAGTAGGGACCCCGATACCCCTGAAGGTCTCCGAGAATCCACAAAGGATAAACCACAAAGGAAAGATACAATCACAAAGTATCAACCAACTCTACTCAGGTATATGCCCATACATATACCTAAGTCATTAATTCCAGTTCGGCTCCAACTCATGAGCCCAAGTACAACCCAATCCACACAGGAAAGGACAACCCAATCCACACAGGAAAACAAGTCAATCACATCGATGATAATGATTGGAAGTCAAAAATCAGCTCACACAGGTATTCTACTCAAGAAGAGGGGTGGAGATGATTAGATGTAGCCTCTGAATCATCTCCTCTACTGAACCCACGTAGGATCCAAGTACAGAAGTTGTTGCTGCCAAACCCACGTAGCATCCAAGTACAGTAACCATCACTTCCGAACCCACATAGGATCCAAGTACAGTAGTCATCGCTACAGAACCCATGGAGGATCCAAGTACAGTCGTCCTCGCTGCCGAACCCACGCAGGATCCAAGTACAGTCGTCATCATCATCACAGTCGCAGCCAGCTCTAGGTTTCTCGTACACAGCACGATCGATTCTAGGAGGGTCCGCTCCACGAGCCAAGGGTGTCGATACATCAACTATGATGAATTCCAGAGTTTATTTATCTCAATGTTCCGTCTCTTCAATAGGAAATTATCACGACAGAAGGCGTGTCTATCGGATGCCCAGTCTGAGAGATATTGTCATTTCCGTCCCAGGGGACCGGTTGGTTTTTATGCTAAAACAAACCCCACCATACTCTAGCTGATTCCAAATCTCAAGTGATGTAATCCAAAAGAACTATCTCACTAAGTGGAATTCAACGTAATTAACAGCACATCATTCAAACGTCTGGTCGTTTTGTTATAAGTGTTTCCGCTCCAAGGTCCAGGTTGGTTTTGGGTTCGAACAAACACGGCCATTACCAAACTTCTCTGAAACCTCCATTTTAATATAATGAAACAACCGCCTAGATCCAAGGATCCCAACGCAACTAACGGTGCATCGGTCGGAGGTCCATAGCTCATGTTATGGTCGTTTAGACGAACATGGTCCGTAACGAGGGGGTTGGGGCCCGATCCAACCCGGCCCAATACCCCTAGGGTCAGCCCGACCCGACGGAGCGTAGCCCGGCCTGGCGGGGCGCAGCTTGTGGCCCGGCTCGGCTCGCAGCCGAGCGGGGTGTGAAGGAGGCGCGACCCCCTTTATTTCGGAAATGGAGGCCCCCCTAGTGGGGTCCGCCCTAGGCAGGTCCAGGGGGTTATGCCCCTCGGTTTCTTCGGAAACGGCCGGCCATAATGGTCGGTCGGTTGAGCCACCGCGAGACCCACGGGGGTCCGGCCTTCTGAAGAACCGGTGGCCGGTCGAGCCCGGCCTCCCCTACTGAAGACCATTGCGGCTCCTGTCAGACCGGCACGGCGCGATAGCACCGCGCCCCTCCACCGCGGCCGCTCCTGGTCGCGGCCTCCTTGGCGTCTCTGGCACGGCGTGACGGCGCCATGCACCACCGCCGCAGCCCGCTCCTGGCCACAGCCTACTTGAAGTTATGGCATGGCCCGACGGTGCCATGCCCCTCTGCCGCGACCTCCTTCGGCATCACCGGTGCGGCGCGACGACGCCGCGCACAACTGCCATGGCCCGCTCTGGCTGCGGTCCTCTTTGTTCCCGCGAGGTGAAATGGCACCACGCTGCCCTCACTGCAAAGATCAATGAGGATCAATAAGAAAAGGGGAGGAGGATCGGCCGTGTTTGTGTGGTCCGATCTCCTCCCATTATGACGATAACAAGCGGCCAAATTAATCAATGAAGAACATTTAATTAAACTCGAACCAAGATAACGCATACCTCGATAAACGATTATGTTTTCCGGAGATGCAGAAGATGGTGTCACGGGGTGATGTTTTAAGGACGGTGTTGGCGTGCGTCCAAGGAGGGAACGACCTCTCACAATAGCTGTGGAGAGAATAAGGAATGGCACATCATCTCTCCTTGTGCTGACAGTGTTCTTCGTCGAAGGGTGTCGTTCCTCACGGAAGCATGAAGTTCTTCCAACAAAGCTAAAGCACTCTCCCCCAATTAATAACACAACAAGCTAACCCCCAAAAAAAACAAGTCTCATCTTATTTTATTAATTCAATCCATGCATTCAAATTTTTAAAATTCAAACACATAACTCAATTAATTGTTGAGGATCAATTAATTTAATTAATGTGAGTTGGCATTATTAAAGAGGGAGAGGGGGGAGTTACTCAAAATAAAGGGGGAGTTAGGGAGTTAGGGAATGTGAAGAGTTGGGGCTCATGTGGGCCCCACATCACCTTTATCCTATCAAGGGTAGTTAGTAACTAGTGGGTCCCACCCCAACTCCCACACCTAGGATATAACCACGTAGAATAAAGAATAAAAATTGTTCTGCAATTTTTATTCAATTCCTATTTAAACCACAAAATTAAACTCCTTCTACCGTGAAAACGCATCTACAGAAAGAGTTCTCTTAAGAAATTATCGGCACTGCGGTTCCATCAGTGCCCTCAGATTTCAAATCTGAGCACCGGTTCAAAAGATATAAAAACCCGCTCGTTCGTTCCCTTAATGTACCCGAGCAAAACTTTGTAAATTTATTCCGGACACACCGGGCCTCAGAATCAAGTTCTGTCAGAATCCACAGACTCGTAAAATTCCAAAGTATTTATGAAAAATATTTCCTTGAAATTTCTGGGTCTTTACAATACTACCACCTCAGGGCTTTATGTCCCAGTAAGATACATCATAAACTAGGGAAACAAAAGAGGGTACTGAGCACGCATCTGAGCCTCCCGCTCCCATGTGCTCTCCTAGAGGTTCCCTTGCATCCAACGAATGCGCACCAGAGGAATCGACCATCCACGTAGTACCTGCTCATGTCGATCCTCAATCTCCACCGAGACCTCCGTGAATGTTTCCATGTCATCGATGTCCAACTCCCCGTGATCGATGATGTGTGATGGGTCATGCATGCATCTCCTCAGCTGAAATACGTGGAAGACGTCGTGCACCTGGTGCAGCTGAGGTGGAAGGGTTTAGGCAGTAAGACACCTCACCTACCTTGCTGAGTACTTGGAATGGTCCGAAGAAGTGTAGAGATAACTTGCTACCCCTGCCAAATCTCTATAATCCACGTCGAGGTGAGACCCATAAGAAAATGTAGTCGTTATCCTCGAACTCCAGTTGTCTTCGTCTCCTATCAGCATAGGACTTCTGTCTGCTCTGTGCAGTCCTCATCCACTCCTAGATGGTTTACACCTTCTTTTTCATAGCCTGGACCATCTCTGGTCCTACAAGTGCTGACTTCCCAAGGTCAGTCCAACACAGAGGTGATCTGCATCGTCGGTCATACAATGCCTCATAAGGTGTCATTCCGATGGTGGAGTGGTAGCTGTTGTTGTAAAGAAACTTCCCCAAGGGTAGGTGATCCTCCCAGCGTCGACCAAGGTCAAGAAAACATGCACAGAGCATGTCCTTGAGAGTCTGAATGGTCCTCTCTGTCTGTCCATCCTTCTGAGGATGAAAGGCAGTTCTCAGGCGTAGCTTTGTCCCAAATGCCTCTTACAACCCCTTCCAAAGCTGGGAAGTAAAGTGAGATTCACGATCGGAGACGATAGAAGATGGCACACCATGAATTCATACAATCTCTTGAATGTAGAGGTGTCCCAAGATCTCTACTGATCTCTGCTCTCTGATCAGTAGGAAGTGGGCTGACTTGGTGAGTCGGTCTATGATCACCCAGATAGAGTCGTGTCCTCTATAATTATATGGAATCCCCATCACAAAATCCATGAATATCCCATCCCACTTCCACTCTAGAATCTCTAAGGGTTGTACCAAACCTGCTGGTACCAGGTGCTCCACCTTCACTTGCTAGAAAGTGAGGCATCGTGAAACGAACTATGCTACAGTATTCTTCATATCTGGCCACCAGTACTTTCTTCTGAGATCCTGGTACATCTTCACCACTCCTGGATGTACTGCTAGAGGGGATGTGTGAAACTCCCTCAGCACTTCCTCCTGTAGTAAAAATGGTACCATGGTACGTCCCCAGAAGAGGATGACATGCTCTCCTCCTTCATAAAATCCATCAGGCGTCTGCCCTGTGGAAATCTGAGCACGTCGTGTCTCACAGTCAACGTCCCCACGTTGTGCCTCTCTGACCCGCTGAAGTAGTGGGGGAGTGTCTGTGAGAGACTATGAAAAGGCTTCCCCATCTTTATCCATGAAGGATATCTGCAACGTGGATAGCTACTCCATCACCTCCCCTAGCAGTTGTATGCCCGATCTCCTGCTAAGAGCATCATCTACTACATTCCCCTTCCTAGTGGTATATACTATCTCAAAGTCATAGTCCTGGAGGAACTCGAGCCATCACCACTGTCTCAGGTTCAGGTCTTTTTGCGAGAAGATATACCTAAGACTCTGGTGATCAGAGTAGACTGTAAATCTCTTGGCCATCAGATAGTGCCGCCACATTTTCAGGGCTAAGAACACTACTGCTAACTCCAGTTCATGGGTAGCGTAGTTCTACTCATGTTGCCTCAACTACCGTGAACCGTAAGTGTTCACTGCTCACTCCTGCATCAGGACACACCCGAGTCCGGTCCCTGATGTGTCGCAATAAACTACGTACCCTACGCCCTCCTCCAGTAGCCTCAAGATGGGCGCACTGGTCAATCTCTCTCTCAGCTCCTGAAATCTCTGCTTGAATCTATCTAACAACATGAAGGGTTTCCCCTTCTTCATCAAAGCTGAATGTAGTGCTGCAACTCTGGAGAAGTCTGGAACAAATCTCTGATAGTACCCAGCCAGTCCCAAAAAACTATGCACCTCTGTCACGCTCCTGGGTGGCTCCCAAGTAAGTACTACCTTGATCTTCGTAGGATCTACCGTAACTCCCGCCTCCAAGATGACATGCCCAAAGAAGTGAACCTCTCTAATCCATAACTAGAACTTCGAGAGCTTACCAAAAATATTGTTCTCTGAAAATGTATCCAGTACAACCCGCAAATGGTAGGCGTGCTCCTCCTCAGTGGTCGACTATATCAACATGTCGTTGATGAAGACTATGACAACCCGGTCAAGGTAAGGCTAGAAGATCCTATTCCTGAGACACATGAACACTGTTGGAGTATTGGTCATACCAAAGGGCATAAAAAAGAACTCATAGTGGCCATTCCGACACCTGAAGGCCATCTTCTACACATCCTCGTCTCGAACTCTGAGCTGATGATAGCCTGACCTGAGGTCTATCTTCGAGAACCATCGTGCTCCCTTGAGCTGATCAAAGAGGTTTTCAATCCTCAGGAGTGGGAACTTGTTCTTCACGGTCACCTGATTCAGGTGACGGTAGTCGACACATATTCATAAGCTTTCATCCGCCTTTTTTCGAATAGAATCGGAGAAGCCCTGGGTGAAACACTGGGTCGGATGAATCCTTTTCCCTTCAAGTCATCCAACTTTACTCACAGCTCACGATGCTTGGCGGGAGCCATCCGATATCCTAGAGTAGATATCGGGGTTGTCTCGGGGTACAGGTCAATATAGAAGTCTACCTCTCTGCGAGGAGGTAGTCCTGGAACGTCGTCATGAAAAACGTCGGCATACTGATCCACCACAACAGGAAAACTCGGACTCCGCACATCAACAGCTCCAAGGATGATACAAGCCAACTGATGGTGATCGGCTGTCCTCTCCTCTGTGTGAGTCCATCCTGCGCTGCAAAGGCTCCCTTCTTGCAGGTGAAGGTGAACCTACTTCCATCAGTGCGGACACATCGCACCTTGCGCCTAATATAGTCGATCTGAGCATGGACCGTAGATAACCAATCCATGCCCAAGATGACGTCGTAAGGCCATGACGCCACTACAAGAAGATCCCAGCCGAAGCTCTCACCTCCTATAGTAAGCTCACACTGCCGTCACCAGTGTGTAATCGTTGATCCTGCTCCCATAAGAGTCTCTGGCCATAAGGATAGAGCCAACGGCTCTGTCGGAATCTCTGAGCTCCGAACAGGGGCAGTGGTAATGAAAGAATGACTCGTTTATGTGTATATAAGAACTGCAGCAAGGGTGGAGTAGACACAGATAGTACCTCGAATAATCTCAGGTGCACCGTGGTTGTAGGCCTCCACTACCGAAAGCTGAGCCTGCCTCTGCCCGCTAGCTCCCTATGGTCGGGGTGGGCCTCCTGGTGGTGGTGGTGGTAGAGCCCCGAAGAGTCGTCCACCACCTTCTCCTCAGCCAGCTCATATACCTCGTCCACCTACTCCCTACGAATTTCCATTGTCAAACCTCTGCCTCTACCTGGGTGGTCCCTCAACCGTTTGCTTCTCCTCTACATGGCGGGTCGGGCAGTGACGAGCCATGTGGACCTGCCCGCCACAAGCATAGCACTGTCTGCATCTCGTACGACTGGCTCTACTGCGTCTTCCCCGCACCTCCGAACCAGTATCCTGAGGTCACCCACCTGATGGTCTGGTCCGCTTGGACCTCTGCGACATATGTCTACATCCGGCTGTATAATACTCTGCTACGTGTCGCCCTAGGGTAGGCCTCACTGCAGGTGTAGGCTCAGCAATAAATCTCTCCACAAGAAGGGATCTCTCCAGTACTTCTGCCTACATCAAAATACTGAGGGAGATCATTGATGCCCTGATCTCATGCCTCAGTCCCTTCTTGAAGGTCTGAGCCCAGATGAATGGGACTCGAACCATGTTCGTGGAGTAGCACGAGAGATCAGTAAATCTCACCGAGTACTGGTCTACTGTCATGCTGCCCTTCCGCAGCTGTAATAACTTCTGGATGCGCACTGCACGGAGGGTTGCTGGAACGAACTCCAAGAGGAAGAGGCTCTCGATGTCCGTCCAAAGTAGAGATTCCTCTTCATGCACCTCGAGCATTAGGCTCCACCATCTACCTGCTGCTGCATGCAGGAGACTCGCTGCAAAGATCACCATGAGGTCAGCTAGTGTCCCTACTAATCTAAAGACTCGAACAACAGCCTCTATCCAATCCTTGGCTGCCTACAAGTCCGTCTCCCCGCATAACCTGTGCGACCTCTGACGCTAAAACTCGTGCAGTGCACTCAGGAGACATTCATTGTCCACCGCTGGGGCTGGTGGTATCGGTGGCTCAGCGGGTAGAGGTACCGCCGGTGCCTCTACTCTAATGGGGCCTTGTAACGAGGCATCATCGCTCTGTGGGCTTCCATCTCTCACAAAGCTCGGAACCCTAGCTAGCTGCCATTGTGGGTCCATCCTGAAAAGAAACAGGTGCTCCACGGTTAATACAGTATACCTGGTGATCTGACACAAAGTAATCACAAAGAAAACTTCTGAAACACACATGCAATCAATGTTTTCGTGCACTGAGTCGAAAATCAGAAGTTAGGGTCCTGGTGTATGGATACGTCGGCCGCCACACCAACACTGGACTCCTTGGACTGATAACCTCACCCAATACTCTAAACATTATTGCTTCACATAGAAGAAATTATCAGAGTCCTGTGTTCTGCAGTAGAACCGACTCCTCTGATACCAATTGTCACGACCCGTCCTCAGGGCCCGTGCCGTGACTACCCCAAGCCCGCCTTCCATAGGTCAGGGGATGGCGACTAGCACCAAAGGCTTAAATCCAGATAAATGGAAAGGCATTGCCTTAATATAACTAAAGAAACACAATAGAGTATTCAAACTGTAGTAAACACTAAGTAAACTGAGTACAAAAGTAAGTGATGAAAAGTAAATGGGCTAGAATACAAACCCAACTGAAAGTATAGTACAAATGAAAAGAAAGTATAGCAGTAGTAAAGTAAATCAGCAACCACTGAGTCATCCTCCAGCTATCCCACCTAATGGATGGGTACAGATGGTCTCTTCAGCTCCTCGGGTCCGGTCATCCGCTCTGTGTATGTCCCGCCTAATAGTCCACCTCCAGATATCGTTCCGCTCCACAAGCCTCAACCACGCTCAGCGTTGTCCGTCGTCTGCATCCAACACAACGTAGTGCGGGAATAGCCCATGCAGGGGTGAGTATACGATGCTCAGTAGGGACCCCGAGACCCCTGAAGGCCTCCCAGAATCCACAAAAAATTAACCACAAAGGAAAGATACAATCAAGAAGTATCAACCAACTCTACACAGGTATATGCCCATACATATACCTAAGTCATCAATTCCTGTTCGGCTCCAACTCACGAGCCCAAGTACAACCAAGTCCACACAGGAAAGTACAACCCAATCCACACAGGAAAGCAATTCAATCATATTGATGATAATGACTGGAAGTCAAAACTCAGCTCACATAGGTATACTACTCATGAATAGGGGTGGAGATGATTAGATGTAGCCTCTGAATCATCTCCTCTATCAAACCTACGTAGGATCCAAGTACAGAAGTCATCGTTGCCGAACCCACGTAGGATCCAAGTACAGTAACCATCACTATCAAACCCATGTAGGATCCAAGTACAGTCGTCATCACTGCCGAACCCACGGAGGATCCAAGTACAGTCATCCTTGTTGCTGAACCCACGTAGGATCTAAGTACATTCGTCGTTGTCGTCACAGTCGCAGCCAGCTCTAGGGTTCCCGCACACAGCATGCTCGATTCCAGGAGGGTCCACTCCACGAGCCAAGGGTTTCAATACATCAACTATCACGAAGTCAATATTTGATGTATCAAAAAGTTCTGTCTCATCAATAGGAACTCAACATGACATACGGCGCGTCAATCGGATGCCCGGTCTGAGAGATATTGGCTTTTCCGTCCCAGGGGCCTGGTAGGTTTTTAATCTAAAACCAACCCCACCGTACTCCAGCTACATCCAAACCTCATGTGGATTAATCCAAATGAACTGTCTCTCTAAGAGGAATTCAACGTAATTGACGGAACATCATTTGTACGTCCGGTTGTTAAGTTATAAGTGTTTCCGCTCCAAGGGCCCGGTTGGTTTCGGGTTCGAACCAACCCGGTCATACCCAAAATTCACCGAAACCTAGAGTGTAATATATAGAAATGACCGTCTCGATCCAAGGATCCCAACTCAACTGAAGGTCCATCGATCGGAGTTTCGTAGCTCATGTTATGGGTGTTTGAACGAACCTCGTTCGTAACTAGGGCTTGGGGCCCGGTCCGACCCGGCCCGATACCCCTGGGGTCGGCCCGAACTGGGTTGTACTGACCCGAGACCAGGTTTGGCCAGGTTGGGAGTGGCCCAGCCCGGCGGGGCGCGGCCGTGGCTCGGCTCGCGGCCGAGAGGGGTGCAAAGGGGGCACGACCCCCTTTGTTTCGGAACGGTGGCCCCCTGGTGGGGTCCACCCTAGGCAGGTCTGGGGGGTTACGCCCCCCGGTTTCTTCAGAAATGGTTGGCCATAATGGCATGCCAGTTGAGCCGCCGCGTTACCCACGGGGGTCCCGCCTCTTGGAGCACCGGCGGCCGGCCTAGCCCGGCCGCCCCTTCTGAAGACCACAGCAGCCTTAGGTCGCGGCTCCTGTCCGACCGGCGTCGCGCGAGGGCGTCGCGCCCCTCCGCTGCGGCCACTCCTAGTCGCGGACTCTTTGGCATCTTCGGCGTCGTGCGATGGTGTCGCGCACCACCACCGTGGGCCACTCCTGTTTGCGGACTCCTTGAAGTTCCGGCGCGATGCGACGGCATCGTTTTTCTCCGCCGTGGCCTCCTTCGGCCTCACCAGTGCGGCGCGATGGTGCCACGCACCTCTGTCGTGGCCCTCTCCGGCCGCGGTGCTCTTCATTCCCACGTGGTTCAACGGCACCGTGCCACCCTCACTACAAAGATCAATGAGGATCAACAAGAAAAGGGGAGGAGGATCAGCCGTGTTTGTGCGGTCCGATCTCCTCCCGTTATGACGATAAAAAGAGGCCAAATTAATCAACAAAGAACATTTAATTAAACTCGAACGAAGATAACCCCTACCTCGATAAACGATGTTGTTTGCTGGCGACGCGGAAGATGGTGTTGCGGGGTGAGGTTTTGAAGACAGCGTTGCCGTGTATCCAAGGAGGGAACAACGTCTCACACTAGCTGCGGAGAGAAGAAGGAATGGCACGTCGTCTCTCCTTGTGGTGATAGCGTTCTTCTTCGAAGGGTGTCGTTCCTCACAGAAAGATGAAGTTCTTCTGACAAAGCTAAAGCTCTCTCCCTCAATTCTTAACACAACAAGCTATCCCCCTAAAAAATAAGTCTCATCTTATTTTATTAATTCAATCCATGCATTCAAATTTCCAAAATTCAAACACATAACTCAATTAATTGTTGAGGTTCAATTAATTGAATTAATGTGAGTTGGCATTATTAAAGAGGGAGAGAGGGGAGTTACTCAAAATAAAGGGGGGAGTTAGGGAGTTAGGTAATGTGAAGATGTGGGGCTCGTGTGGGCCCCACCTCACATTTTTCCTCTCAAGGGTAGTTAGTAACTAGTGGGTCCCACCCCAACTCCCACACCTAGGATATAACCTCATAGAATAAAGAATAAAAATTGTTCTACAATTTTTATTCAATTATTATCTAAACCAAAAAATTAAACTCCTTCTCCCGTGAAAACACATCTATGGAAAAAGTCCTCTTAAGCAATTATCGGCGTTGTAGTTCCATCGGTGCCCTCAGATTTTAAATCCGAGCACCGGTTCAAAAGATAGAAAACCCCGCTCGTTCATTCGCTTAATGTACCCGAGCTAAACTTCAGAAATTGATTTCGGGCACACTGGGCCTCAGAATCAAGTTTCGTCAGAAACCAAAGACTTGTAAAATTCCAAAGTATTTAATAAAAAATTTACTTGAAATTTCCGGGTCTTTACAACACACTCCAAACTCATCTTTCCTTAACCCGACATTTCACTGAAATAAGTTCTTAGAAGACGCACACACATCACCCCTTATTTCTTTGGATGAGATTCAGAAAGAGGAAAGGATTTATAGAAACACCTTCCTCTAAACTAAGGTTTTTAATATTTTATGAAAGGAGACACACTTCGGAAAAAACAAAGAAACACCATTGATTTTACAACTTCACCTTTAAAGTCAAACGATCACATTACATAACAATGCATCACCAAACATGACCATTGCAACTAATAGAAACAATGAAATGAATGGTAGCTTATGTCAAGTCCCCAAACAACACACAATTCCAGAAAATGGCCATAATAGTCACTAATGACCAGATCTCCTACGCTGGTTGTTTAACATGAACTATTTATTGGAAGATACTATGAAGGACCTAAAGGCCCTCTTAGGAACCATCCACACTAACAACCCCATACTACTTTCACCTTCGATGGATTAGGAAACTTTAGAAACCAAGGTCTTTTTCAACCTTCCACGAGCACTCACCCACCACCAAAGGATACCCAAAACAAGGAAACGTTAAGGGGATATACTCTGTCTCCAAAACTCGAGAATAAATTCCATATATTGATTAACTGGAGGATTTTCCAACAGAGAAACAATTTGGGTTGCACTTTTGTCATGCATTAACCCTTAATGAGGGTGTACCTTATCCAATGAGAGAACCCAAGGACCCAACCAAGCTGGTCCATTGGTCAAAAAATTCCATAAAAACATATCCAAATACATGAAGGGAACCACTATAAAGTCTTTCCAAACTTTTCTCACAATAGACCACTAACCAACCCATCAACCCAGCTTACCGACTGAACAAAAACCCAGAACATCGTTCAACAAGAAGGGTTCTTAGACCAAAAACATCCCCCAATAACAACATTTCCAAAAACACATAAAACACACCATCCCAAACTAGTCATCAATACATAAATGTTTCTTTTAAAATCATCTCTTTGAAAATAAAAAGTTCAGCGGTTAGCATACCAACTAATGGTACCCCATGGGCCTCACACATGCATGTTTCCGTGCCACACCGGGCACCCTCCTCATATCCATCTCGACACTCATCCAACCATGTCATTAACCATAAATCATACCTTATAACCACATTAATGTGGTCTCTCATGGAAATACCAATGGATAAAACAAAAAAATACACTTTTCAAAACCAAAAATAATCAACCAATACTTCATTTTTCTCAAGACCGCTAACAACGAAATCAAAATCCCAATTTACAGCTTACAAAAATTTTCAGAAAGGCACTACCATTCAGATAAGAAATCACTTCCAATTTATTCACATCAATTTAAAAACATCTCATCCCATTAAAACACCTTTCAATAGTTTAAATGACTCTATTGGGAACACTTTTTCAAAACCAACTCTAACATAGTTCCTGCTATCAAAAGAGGTTTAAACACAAAATTTTTCATTTCAAAACAATTCTAAAAATTTAGTTCCACCATTTAAAAAATCAAACTATTCCCTATTTATTATAAAAAAATTCAAAAAAAACTTTAAGCTTTTTAAAACCATGTCATTTTTTCTTTAACCCCGAATTTCCATGATTTTAGAACCAAAGGACACAAGACAATGCCAGGGGAAACTAGTTTTGGTGGGTGACTTAGACATATGGTTGGTAGCCATATTACAATCACTTCACCATTATAAAGTGTTTTATAGGGAAAATCCACAGCTCTAAATGTCTTTCTACGCCCTGCGGGCTCACTGAGACCATTAGCCCAACACTCTTTTAATTTCCCCCAATCATCATCAAACCATGAAAACCTTGGGACTCTGATAAATCCTGACTTACCATGGATACTCGAATCTTGTCACAAGGTGTGCTATCCAGGCACACTAACCATAACTGTAATGTCAATTCATGACAATGCTAGCTCCAGACTATCCCAACTTTTCCCCTGATAACATAACCCAAAGAGAGCGATCCTCCTTTGATACCATTTTGTCACGAACTGAATCTGGATTCCATCAAAACCGGCACCCGACCAAGCCTATGGTAATTCTCAAAAGGTGTTCCCAATCCCTAGAGGCTGTAACAAGTGCTTGGGTATCATAAAATAAAGTTTGGAATGATTTACCCAAGTTTTTAAACATATGAAAACTAACAAATCCAATAAACCAAATTTGGATTTTAAAAACCAAACCATCATTTAAAAAAATTTCATAATTGAGTTACACAATTAAAACAATGATCAAAGACCATTAAAAAGGTAAAAAACCAAAATTACATCCCAAGAACCTCATCATGGAAAGATTCACCACCCTCAATCCATCTCCACAACAATTCATTATGAAGGACTGCTAAAAACCTGAACCATTGGCACAAAAAGTTGTAGCCAAACCTGTGACAAAAAAATAACCAAGTCTACTTACACATAAAGGTATAAGTTGGGTGTGAGAAAAATCCTAGTAGTATTCCACCACTATGATATTTAATGTGATAAACTTTCAATGATGCAAAGCATGCATGTTTTCATAAACATGAGATGCTATTAATAATTTTAAAGAGATGCATATTTAAATCAAAACAGAATCAAAACTTTTAAAAAGAATGCCAAAAATACTGAATTTTCCAGATAATCATACCATATGCTGATGGTAAGCACAAAGTATCTAATGAGAACATGCAATGGGAAATAACATCTAGTCACTAGCTCGTTGTGGGTCCCAGGTACCTCGTATCTCGGTGAAAGTAATCATCACAATATTTGTTCTTTTGCACACGATCCACTAGTAGGGATCATACACATAACCTAGTGGTCCCCCAACATCATTATCATTAACATCATAATATTTTAGTTGGTTTTTTCATCGCCAAACATTCTATATGAAACTGGGGCCAGACCCCACAGGATCACAAGCATATTAGTACACGTCCACCCACCTAGATACCCGGGTTTCCCTCTTGTTCCCAAACAAGTTCAACAAGCCTTGAAATATAATTTCCAAATTAAAATACCAGATACACATCATAAATTTACCAAAAATCCCACATTTATATCAAAAAAGTCACATAATACCGTTTTTCATTAAAATTCATTTTTAAATCATACTCACAACAAAATAGACCACAACACTTTTCACATAAATTTAACACTTCAAAAAATCATTTAAAAAAATTTATAAAACTGTTAAAAGATATTATAATTCACATAACATCCCACACACATATCAAAAAATACTTCCTTCATAAAAAAATTAATTTTTCACATCACACTCACACAAAATAGCCAACAAACGTGTTTCGCACCTTTATTTCCATTTGATGAAACATTTCATCAATTTATAAAACATTATAAAAAAATTTGACATCTTAAATTACCAATTCACCATTCAAAAACCCATGTTATGTTAACACACTCACCAAAATAGTGCATGTACATCCTTTTCCCACTTTATTAAACCCAATAAATCATTTACAATTTTCATAAAACAATCACAAGTGGTATAACCATGTTTTTCAAACAAAACCTATTTCAAAACCCCCTTTTAAAGCCAAAATCATAGCTATACCGTACCAAAGAATAATTGGAATCCCAAAAAAAATTTAATAAACCACTTTCATGTGCTATAAAATAAACCCAAATTTACCACAAGATTCTCATGTGGAAGAAACCCAATTTGAAGCAAAAGATCAACTATAAAATTAACTGCTTTACAAAATCCATCAAAAATGGTTTTCTCGCAATGAAAAGCATATAAAAACATTAAAAATAATTAAATCAAGCATGATAACTCATCAAGAAATTTTTACACATGGAATCACCTACTGAAAGTGTCGAAACCCTCAAATCTTGGTGTGAAACATTTACCACACCACTATCGCGCCACAAGGGATTGAAATCGAGACATGCACCAAAATATTTGACCAAAAAGACACCAAATAAAACCCTAGGTAAGAACCCTAACTTATGTACATGAGGAAAATCAAGAAAAGAGGAAATAAAACCAAAGGAAGACAGATGAAACTGAGGAATCACTTACCTTGAAAAATCATGAAGTTCCCCCACCAAAAACCCCATCAAATATGGGTTTCATAGGAGATTGAGGGAGCTTGGAGGTCTCCCATGGAAGATGGGTTTGAATGGGGGAGAATGGGGCGGATTACATTTTTTCTGGCATGGAAAAATTGGAATTTCAAAAATATTTTTAATGACTCGGACACCTTACATGGTTTGGTGGCATGATTTAGTAAACCGTGCGGCCAAACCGTGTGGCATGTTCTAGCCACCCAAAACCATGCCATTCTCCTACAATTTCATGGGGGTACAAGGGGAAAACCTAGGGGGGGAGATAGGCCAAGGATAGGGGAGACCAATTCACAAAACAAATCACTATTTTCACCCAAAAACTCATCCAACTCAAGGGTACAAACAACCTCACCAACCTACCCCATATGTGGTGACATTAAGAGTGTCAATAATACAAATCCAAAACACCACAATCTCACACCATCCCATTGAAAACAGTGGATTCCAATGACCATAAAATACCCCATAGACCAATTTCATAGCTCAAGAACATAGGAGACACCAAAAATTAAAAACCCAGAACACCTAGAAACCAAGAGGAAGCTAAGAACCAAAAGTGGATTTCAATCAAAGCATAGAATTGAAAATCTGAGTGTGAAAAAAAGTGAATTTATTCTAGGATAATAAGTGGATGTTTCTAAATCTCATAAACCATTGAATTTTTGACATTTTTAGTTCATAAAATTAACCATATATTTTGGATTTAATCATTAGTTAAATAATTTAACTTTTACCATGACAACTTTTTGTTTTATACTATAGGGTTAATATATATATAAAAAATAAAATTCCAAACAAACCCCAATTGAATCATTAATTATATATTTAACACTATAAAATTTATTTGTAGGAGACTTATATTTTTATGAATTTTATAACATTTAATAAAATAGTATTTATTTTAAATTATCATTTATGACAATTTTAATACTATTAAATATTTACATTTTTTAAAATATCAAAAAAACATTATAACTTATAACCAATAACTCCAATATGTCTAAAATATGTCAAATGTATATATTAAAGTAGTTTTTATCATTTTTAAGTAAAATTTTATTAATTGTAATCTTATTAATAACATTTATATGATAAATCTATTAATAAAATAATCTACACTTCACTATTGTATCATAACTAATATAAATTATTTAATCACATAAAATTATAAATAAATTTCTATAAAGTAGTTAATTATTTTAGATTTATAGATAATTTATATAATTGATGTTATCTCTTGGATATCTCAATATTAAAATTATTATACTTATATGAAGTGAGAGTGTAACATTTTGTCACATTCAGTAATTTTAATAATATTCATGTCATATTCAAGGGAAATGGTCCATTAAATGATTCCATTTTGAAACATAGGTTATAAGGGTATAACCTAGTCATCCATTAGTATGTTGATAGATGTTAGGTTAATTTTATAATATTACTTTACATTTAATTGCCCAATTTACCCATAACCACAGTAATAAAAGAAATTATTAAAGTAACTATTCACAATATCCAAAAAAAGTAGCTTATTAACATAATTTTGACCCAATGATTCCAAATATATAATAAATATTTTAAAATTTAAAATAAAATATTTTTTGTAATTAATTTAAAATTATACTTCATTTACAAAACGTGAAAACTGGGTTTTTTAAAAGTAAAAACCATTAAAATATTGACATGTGTTTATATAAAATTTCAATGTGAAATTAATTTCAATGACTAAAATTGGATTAAATTATAAAAAAAATTATGCTTTTCATTAAAAACAAATAATATTATTATGTAAAAATAAAAATAAATTAGATGAAAAAGCAGTTTTGAATTAAAATGTAGTATTTTTCACTATTCATTAAAATATGAAAGTTAAGAGAAAAGAAAAAAATTATCCAAAGTAAATTTTTATGTCATTAATATAAATTATATGTTTTTCTTCTCCAATTGGATATATAAACATGTCCAATATTGTATTTAAATAAGGTTCTCCTTTCAAATGTGGTAAAATTGTTTTTCAAAAAAAAATAGTCTTTTAATGTGTAAGATTGAATTAATTATCATATTATGCCTTTAAAATAATTTCAATGGATATCAAAACATTTTATTAATTTTATAATATTTAAATTTCATAATTTGTTAAATAATATTCATAACCTCTTTTTAAATGACCAGTTTGATAGGTCATGGTACCCTCGATTTCGGTGTTAAGTGTAGTGCATGGTTTTTAAAAAGAAGTGTATTGTGAAAGCATGGGGTGTTATAATATTCACATAAAACTAAAAGGGATTCAAAATCAAAAATTAGTGAAGATTATCAAAAAGTAGCATTTCACCCCACCCTCTTGTGCTACTTTTCATTATTCCGACCTAACAACTTCTATTAATGGTCAGATTTTGGAATATAGCTATAGCAACCTAAAAATAATATAGTCTATACAAAGAAGATGGAAATGGATTATCCAAGAGAAGAAATTTATATGGTTTGTGATCTATACATTAATGGATAAATTATGGATGCTGGAAGTAATAAATGATGATATATTTTATGAATCTTGGATTCAATGTCTTTTCAAAGATCATTATTCCTTATTTGATTCATGAAAAACCAAAGAATTGGGCGGCTGAAACAGAAGTTGAGTATAACATCAATTCAAAAAAAATGAATTATATTATCTATGGACTTGGTACTGATGAGTTTAATTGTGTATTACAATGTATTACAACCTATTATATGTGGTATATACATAAAGAAACAAAAAAATATTGGTTAGATGAGATATTCTACTATTAAGAAAAAATTTGACACCATTAGAGTCTTATATGGTGAATAAATCTCCCCTATGAATGGAAGGTTAACAGAGATTGTTAAAAAAATTTCTTCCTGGAGATATACCATTCGTAAATTTGTTCAAATGCTAAATGTTCTTAGAGTTCTTCCCTAAAAATTCAATGGCATATCTATATCAATTCGTCAATCATCACATGTCAATAATTTGAAAATTAAAAAATTTATTGGAACTATGATGTGGTAAGAAGAAAAAAATGTAAATTGATGTTGAAGATCATAATATATTATTTAATAGAAAATATATTTCTCTGATGCTGACATCTCAAAAGTGTGATTGAAAAACACAAAATGAAGCTAAAATAGAGAAGAATTCATACTCCACAGACATGATTTCCCATAATTAACATATGAAAGAAAGAGGATAGAGAAGAAATATCAGAAGAATGTTGATTATGAGAATAAAGGGTAGATAACAATGAAATCTATGGGGAGTGTATTTTAAGACTCAAGTGTCTCTTCAAAATCTAATTCGTAGAAAGTTTTATAAAATAAAAAATTCAATATGTGCTTTATGGCTAAGGAAGAAGATGAGGTAGAATATTATAACTCTTCTAATTTTGATAATGATTGTTGTTAAAAAAATAAATTGGATTCTTATTGTTCAATACTAAAGGATAAATATATTTTATTTATAAATAATAATAAATCATTGAAAATTTTCCATAATTATCTTTTAGGTGAAAGAGATACTATACTGAAACAACATCAAGAACATTTTGAAAAATTCAACTCATCTAGGACAAAAAATATTGATCATGAAAAAAAATTAAATAATTACAATATTAATTCTAATGTTATAAAAGTGAAGTAATTACATTTACCAAAGGATAAAATGTTTTAAATGAGATTCCTGGAATGAATGTTATTAAAATAAAATGGTCTATAATATAAATCAAGGGTGATAAATCAAAATTATACAAAAATTATTTTGTGCCCAATTCAAAAAATTTGACCGGTAATTAATGTGGAAAAAAGGTCATTTCACTTACAAATGTTATTTGAAAAATCCTCAAATAAGTGGTATTAAAAAGGGATTTATTTCCAAAATTATTTATGAAGCAAGTGATCTAAATTATGGAAGAATAAATCAAATACAGATTCACAGATCATTGATCACTAACACTGCAGGACCCAACAAAATATGGATACCAAGACAAACACTCCTTTAATTTTATTTATAGGAAAAAGGCTATAGGAATACAAAATCCATATGGTATATGGATAGTGCATGCTCTAGACACATGATTAGAGACTCATCAAAATTCCATACATTAACTCAAAAGAATGGAGGTATAGTTACTTTTGATGATAATGCAATAATGAATGATTATTGGAGTTAAAAATATTGGAGATACAAAGACAATCACAATCAAAAAAGTAATGTATGTGAAAGGACAAAAGCAAAATATGATAAGTATCTCTCAAATTTGTGATGATAGGTTTTATTTTGATTTTTCTAACAATTACTACTCATTTTTCATTGATAAATTCTATAAACTTAGAGAACCTATAACTAACACTGTTTATACTTTGGAATTAAATTTTTTATGTAAACATAAAGTGAATTGTCTATCTAATAAGACAAATGATTCATGGATTTTGTAATATAAGAATTGTATATTATAATATATATTTTTTCATAAATTATATAAGTAATTGTTAGTTTTTGATATACCTAGTCATAAATTTGATAATTAAATATTCTTGGATGCATGCCAAATCAGTAAATAGCACAAGTCTTCTTTCAAAGATATTAAAAAATCCTACATCTAATCCTTTAGAACTTATCCGCATGGATTTTTTTAGACCATCCAGAGTATCAAGTTTGGATAGAAAATTATATGTTTTTGTTTTTGTTGATGATTAATCTCAATTTATATGTGTATTTCCTAAAACTCAATAGTGATGTATTCACTGTTTTTGAAATCTATTGTACTATTGATCAAAATGAAAAGGTTTTTAAAAGAATTTCATTGAGAAGTGATCATGGTGGAGAATATGAATATGAAAAATTTAATTCTTTTTTCTCAAACATAGGTATTAAATGTACCTTCTATTCACTAATAACCCCTAAAAATGGAATTGTTGAGATAATAAAGAGAACAATTAAAGAAATGGTAATGAAAATTATGAATTAATACAATCTTTCTACCAATTTTTGGGTATAAGATTTAAGCTCATTATACCATATCATGAACAAATTTTTAATAAGATCTGTTTTTAAAAGGAAACCCTATTAACTTTGTAATAATAGAAAACCTAAAGTAAAGTACATAATTGTTTTTGTATACAATGTATTTATCTCAAATTCTAAGGACAACCTTGTCGAATTCAATCCAAAAGATGATGAAGGAAAATATTTGGGTTATTTTTTTAACTTTAAAGGATATAGAGTGTTTAATAAAATGTATAGGATTGTTGAAGAATCAGTTCATGTGATGTTTTGTGAAATTGATAATTTTATAAAATAGAAAGATCAAATTCATGAGATTAAAAATTCATTTGATAAAATGAGACATGAAACCACCAAATATGATTTTAAAACGCTATTAATAAAATTCAGCCCAGTCCAGAATAACAGGAAACTAAATAACCACAAAGTGTCTTACCTATGAATTCTAGAACCCTAAACAACCATCCTTTTTTAACTTTAATAGGAGACCAATACACAAGAATTATAAATAGAATAAATGTAGGAAACCATGCTGACTTTAATTTCTTTCTATCTTGATTATAACCTAAGTCTATTTAAGAAGCCTTGGAAGTTGGGATTTGGATATTAATAATAAAAGAAGAACTAAAGAAATTAAGAAGGAATAGAGTTTGAAAATTAGTAGAAAGGTCATCCAATTATATAGTAATAGTAACTAAATAGATCTTTAGAAATAAGCATTATGATCATGAGATCACAACCAGAAAAAAAACAATTAGTAGAAAAAAGATGTAATGAGGAAGAATGTATAGATATTTATGAAACATTTTCCCTTATAGATATATTAAAAACCATTAAAATCCATTAAGTGTATTTATATCATATGAATTTTAAATTATATCATATTGGTGTTAAATCTACCTTTTTATATGGATATTTTATGGTGGAAATATAATTGAACATCCTCCTAGTTTTGAAAACCCTCATAAACAAAATTATGTTTTTAAACTTACTAAAGAATCTATGGACTTAATCTAGAACCAAGAGATCATTATGAAATATTATATTCTTTTCTTTTGAAATTTTTTTTTACTATTTTATTCGAATATCCAACATATTTTTAGAAAAAAAATTCTCTGATAATATATTTGTACAAATTTATTTTGATGATGTTATTTTTGGTTTAACAAATAAAAATCCTGGTAATAATTTTTCAAAACTAATGAAAAAATAATTTTAAATTAGTATTATGGGAGTGAAAAAATTAATTTTTAGGATAATATATTTACAAAAAATAATGTATAAATGTTTTAAATAAAATTAAATATATTATTGATTTAATGAAAAAGTGTGTACATCAAAATAGATATACATATACAACTCCTATTGTACCAATATAAAAAATTATTTGGATGAAGCTAGAAAAATAGTTGACAACATGTTATATAGAGGTGTGATTGGTATTTTATGATATCTTATAGCTAGTAGAATAGAAATTATGTTTTCTATATGTTTATGTGCAATATTTCAGTCAAATCCAAAAATAATAATCTAACTCTTGTGAAAATAATTTTTATTAATTTAAAAGGAATTATTTTTCAATATCTTCTGTATAAAAAAAACATATGATTTTAATTTAATATAATATTCAGATTCTGAATTTAGAGGGTGTATATTAGATAGACAAATAATCTTAGAAACTTGTAAATTTTTAGGAATATCATTAATATCAAGTCAAGTAAGAAACACCACTCACTTGTACTGTCAATAGTATAGGAAGAATACGTTTTTGATGGTAGTTTTTCATATGTATTGTAGATGAAACTCCAGTGGAATTTGGACTAAATTTTAATAATATACATATTTTATGTGATAATACCTATGCTTAAAATATCTCATAACATCATATATGTCATTCTAGGACTAAGAATATTGATATCAGGCATAATTTTATAATATATCAGGTTCTTAAAAAGGACATATCTTTATAATTTATTAATAAAAAATATAAACTAGCTGATATTTTTACTAAACCAATTCCCAGTGCTAGTTTTGATTTCATTAATGGGGATTTAGGAATATTTCATTTTAAATGAATTTATTTTAATTTATTTTCTTATTAATATATCTACTTTTATTTTGAGTAATATGTTTATGTTGTATTTAATTATTTATTTCTCTTTATTTTGATCAGTTATATATTTATTATATTTAAAATGAATTTAGTTTCAATTACTTTTTATTTTTATTTTTAATTAGTACAATCAGAATTAGCATGAGAAAACCATCTGTCTTATCCTTATCTCTTTTATACTCCTTTACATCCTTTCATTTTATATAGTCTCTCTCATTATAGTCTACTGAAACCCAAAACCATTGAACCTTCAAACCTAGAACCTTCAAAAATAGAATATTTAGGTAGAGTTAAAGATTTTGGTCCAAGAGAACCAGTTCTTTAGTTGATCTATCATAAAAATCTTTAGGGAAAGGTGATTGATTTCATTTGTCTGAGTTAAAAAAATATCTCATTAAAGTATTCTATAAGGATTCATGGTTTAGAATTCATTTTTTGGAGACTAAAATACTCCTTTTGTTTTTGATATTGAAGTAAAACAGTTATATCGAATTTCTTCTTTTATTTTTGGATTTGATGAAGACATTATTTTATCTAATATTCATCATGATGAGTTTTCTATATCTTTGGTTCATATTTATTTGATATTGGCATGTCCCCATGATGTGTAATTTCGTTTTAATTTATGAAATATTGGATATGAGATATAAAAATCAGAGGATATCATTTATTCTATTTGTTGAAATAGAACTATTAAGAAAATGAGGAGAAGAGATCTTAATGCTAATCAATGAGTCTTGATAAAATTCATTTAGTCTGGAATAGTTCCAAGGGAGATATAGAAATAGAAATTAATTTATCAATATATGTATATTCCCTTTTTTGAACTATATTAATCTAAACATCAATAGATATATGCTAAGGTATCTAATTCATTACTTTTAGAAAGATGCAATGATGGAATTTTACCCCTATGGAAGGATTGTATCCATATTGTTTCTAGGGCTAGAAAACATAATAAACATCTCTATTGGTAAAATATTTTATCATAAAAACATTTTCAATGAAAGGAATTTCAGAAAATTAGAATTTTTATAGAGTGATAATTACAATTTATTCTTCCAGTTGGTATATAAGAACATGAATAATTAATGGCTGGGGTAATTGGGGTGAAACTTTTTTTTACCTATTGTTGGTTTAGTAAGACCAAGGCCCAATAAGGAATCATAATCTAGAATTTAGGATGAATGTCTTCAATAAATAAGAATAATTTTACTAAATATTTCTGAACAAGAGGCAATTGGACAAGATAGATAAAATTTAAATGCTGAGAAGGAGCATCATGTAACAAAAACTATTGAATAAGTTTCTCATTGGGCAGATAATTACCTAGAAATTGAAAAAATATTGATTAGACTAACCAAGGAAATATTCCTTTAGATTTTTTTTATTTGGATGATGTAGGTGTATCTGCATTAAGAGATAAGTAAGATCCATCATTGAATTTGGTAAGAGTTAGACAAACTAGAGCTCAATCGAATGGGTCTTTTGACTCATTGTAAGTAGATAATGAATAGCTGGTATAATGTTTCAATAATGTAAATTCTTAAAAAAAATATTCAAGGGATGAATTAGAGGCTGAGAGGAATAAATTTGAAGAGCTCATAAGTTCAGCAGTTCCAAGAAATAAGTTTTCATCCCTTCAAACTCAACTTAGAGAATTTCAAGAAAATCTAATTGTTGTGGGAGATCATCAAGTATTTATCACATATGTAGAGAGAGAATTTTGATATTTGAATATTTAATCTATGAAGAAGTATGATTTTGATGAGTTAAAGCTTGTGTTGGGAATATAATTTCAGTCTATCAGGGATATTCATCATACTTTCACCTCTACAACTCAACCCACGTATCCAAACTTGATAAGTAGATTTGAATCTATCACTATAGTCTTGGATAAATTCAACAATAAGTTGTACAATGTCTTATGTGATTGTACACCTCTGAATATTCTTCTGGATAATCATAGACTTTTAATCAATCAGTTGACCTCTAATGAATCTTGGTTGGGACCAGTCATCAATCAAATTATAGATAGATTGAACACCATTTTTCAATCTGAATAAACTATAAATCAGTTCATTAAGGTGAATTTGGTTGAAATATTGAAAACTAGGAAAGATTCAAGGAACTTACTATAGTGGTGGAAGGATGTATTCAACAATCATTTAAAAATACTATTGGTGATTCTTCTTGATATTCAAGGATCAATTCAGACCATTTCTCATTTTATTGTAACCAATATCCATAGAGATTATGATCTAAATAACCCTGCTGATATGAGCCCCTAATTTTGTATACTTCTTAACCTGATTGTGGAATGTACTCTTACTTTTCTCAAAACATTTGATTTACATTTTATTTTACATTTTCATTAATTTAGTTTTTATTTATGCATTTTATATTGTTTTGATATTTTTATTATTCTGTTATTTATGTTAAAACATACACTGCCATATCAAATATCTTATTTTTTTACCTATTAGACTGTAGTCTTCATTTCCAGTTCAGTGCTATTTTTATTGTGTTATCATACTCTTTCAATCATTCATTTTTTATATCATTAAAAGGGGGATAATATTTGAAAAAAAAAATTGGGGAGAACATTTGAGAAACACTTATTTTTAGAAGAACCATTTTTTAAATGTAAATGGTTAGTTGAAATTGAAATATTTTAATATATCTTAATATTGGTTACCTATCCAATATTTTTTGTAAATTGTTTTATAGATTTTGTGATCATCAAAATAGGGGGGGTTTGGGCATGTATTTTCTCAACAATAATCTATAATAAATTTTGGTTTTTATTTTAACAAGTCCCTTGTTTTTGTTCTAATAAAGCAATGTTAATTATGATTCATGAATATATATCAAGTTTTTATTTATATATTTGATAATATTCAAAGCTACAAGGTGTGTTTTGGAAGCTCTATTCAAACCCTACATTCAGTGAATGAGCATATGGATAATCATCCCTACACTACGCTAAATAGTTTTCTTATCGATCAGCAACCCTATACTCAAAGAAACAAAAAATTTATTGAATATGAACCCAATGTTGGAACCTTGAATCACTATTAATTACCTATTTTTTGAGATTTAAAATTTTGATAATCAATGCTACATTTGGAATCTTATTCTAAAAATATGAATGTTTGGATCATTATCAATATATTACTTTTGTTCCCTACATTACGCATAGATAAATGTATGGTTAAGGAACCATATGTCAGTAGAAACCCTACATAATGAAAATGAACTCTATTCTAGGAAAAGGAACCCTACGCTACACAAATGAACCCTACACTACAAAAAGTAACCCTGTACTATGCATTTGAACCATATGTTTTACTATTCAAATAGTACATTTTTAAATGCAAGATTTTGTTTGAGACTCATGACACAGTCTCAATAGTATTAAAATATAATTGAAAGATTAACTTTGCCTAATTTAAATCTTGTTATGATTAATTAAAATAACCATATTCAATAGATAAAATCATTCATATTATTAATGGAAGATATGACTCCCCTAGTCAATTCAGATTTAAATTTATACTTTCTATAGGGAAATTTTCATGGATCTATTCAACAAAAATAAATCTATTTATTTTAACAAAGTATTTTATAATCAAAGGGGATTGCGTTCTTTTAAAATTAATGATCGAATTTTTTACCTTTGAAAAGAGGCCACAATTTGTAGACATGCATTTCCAACCACATATTATTGTATGATTACTGATATTGTTTGTTGATACACTTATTTGAAGGTAATTTTCAACCATAATCTCTTCAGAATTATTTCCTTTTAATGACATTAATTTCTAAAGAATATGAACCATTATCTATAAGTTGTTACTACTACAACAGTGAATTAAAACCCAAATCATCTTCAAATAAATATCTTTTTATTTGTTGGGGTTTTAAATTCTTGTACTCAGTTTTTTTTTATGAATCAACTTCTTATACTAATATGTGGATAATAAATTCAATGTAAAAGAACCAGATGGCACTGATTATCTTTATTTTAATGGTATCAACTTCCTTCACTCAGTTATGGATTTTTGGTCTTGTTATAAGAGGACCATTATAGTGAAAATCACCAAGCTTGTGGAGAGAGTGATTTGTGGAGTAGACCAGGGGATCTTTTTCCCCAAACCACTATAAATTGTTGTGTTCATTCAATCATTTTATCTACTCCTTATATTTCATATAAAAAATACCACATATAGACATAAAAATAAAAGGGATTCAAAATCAAGAATTGGTGATGATTATAGAAATAGTAAAATTCACCTCCACCTCTTATTTAACTTTGTATTATTCCTATATAAAAAATAGTTCATCGATCATCACTAATATTATCAACATTCTCTACTTCCATATAATATAACATATACTACTCAATAGTAGTACCAATATTCATTTTCTCATAAATAGCTTGATCTAACACTTTTTAATCACTATAGACAATATCTTCATGGCTTGGGGATTTCTACCCCTCAACAGATGAATCTCCTACTTCCATTGAAGTTAGATCCATTTACCAATAATGATAGTCCTTTACTTTGATTTGGTAATAGAATCTTCAAGTGAAGTAAGAAGATCTTAAGGAATCTTTGTATCCTCTCTTTTAATTTCCCTAATAGAACTATCAGGTTCTGATACTTCATCGCCATTATCCTCATTGTAAACTTCATTTACATTTTTATTTTAGTTATCTTTATAGTGAATGAGGATTAACATTCATGGATATTACATCATTTTATATGAATATTCTGTAAATTATAAAAATACATGCATGAGGACCATAATAGTTAAGTGTATTTTGAAATTTGGAAAAAATAAAATATCCTGGAGAAAGATATTCAAGATCTCTCATAAATATCCCCACTATTAGTACTTCAAGATAAAACATTCTTCATAACCATGGGAAAGAAAACATAAGAAAGGGGTGATATCAAATTCTATGTGAGGGTAAATAAGGGATATATGTAAGCATAATTATGATCATAAGGATGTGAGAACATGATCATGAAATTAGAAGATCGTGCTCTGCATATCAAAAATCATATACATAAACCATGGAATAAAGCATGTATATTCATAAGACATGAATTATAAGTAAATAAATAATTTTATACATAAATTCATAACATAGGAATAAAAGATGTAATTTTAGAACACACATAAGAATATAATATGATTTCCATAATATCCAAGGCATTGTTTCCAAGATCATCTTGGTTGTATGGGTTCACTCCCCATAACATCTTGGTAGTTATGGTTCACTCCCATGGTCATTTTAGTAGCATGAGTTCACTAATTATACCCTCTTGGTATTCATGGTTCTCTCTCATGACCATCTTAGTAGCCAAGGTTCATTCCCAAGACCATCATAGTCTATCCCATGAGATATAAATCTTTTACCAATGCATTGGAGAGAGATATAGCTCCCACCCATCTCATAATTAAATCCTACAAATATGTTCCACAAGATAATAAATAATCATATCATAACCCATTAAATGAAATGGGTATTGTAAACATGTAATTATATCACAACCTTTGGAGAAGTACAGGTCTCATGGTTATTTCATCATAAAAATAGCCTATGAAAAGAAGTGGGTTTTAAAATCATATAACCCCTAAAATATAAATGGTTTTGATCAACATCATTCCATTATAACATGATCTATTCATAAAAATGATATGAATAAAGACATTGAATAATTTTCCCAGAATGGCATGAGTAACACCAATGGATGTTATCTTAGATGGGAAATAATTTTGAAACATATTTTAAAAATGTTTCTTGAGTAAAATATCCTTTCTTATTTGAAATTTTTTTTAATACATAAAACTATTTGAAAATAATTTTCAAAGGAATTACCTTTAAAACTTATAAATAATACTTGAAATCATTTGAAAAACTTTTTCCATGAATACTTCTAAAATAAGTATCAAATCATTTTAAAAAACATTTTCTTTGAAAAAAAATTAAAAACATATAAGTAATGGGTGAAATTTTTTTGAACACTATTTCTTTTAAAATAAATTTAAATCTTATAAATAAATCATGAAAAAATTTTGAAAACCATCACATTGAAAATAATTTGCAAACACATAAATAATTCTGGAAACTATTCTAAAAAACCATTTATTTGAAATGATTTTAAAACTTCTAGGTAAATCATGAAAACGTTTTAAAACATATTTATATGAAAATACTCTGAAAATTTATAAATAATTCATGAAAAAATTTTGAAAAATCATTTTCTTGAAAACTTATAAAATAAGCATGAAAATATTTTAAAAATATTTTTTATTGAAAACATATAAAATGAGCTTGAAAAAATTTTGAAAACCATTTTTTGAAAATAATTCAAAAACAAATTCTTAAATACTAACCCTTAAAGCATGAAAAATTCATCTTATAAGAAATTATGGTAGGTAAATCCGTAAATATCATACGAGGTAAAATGAAAATTTCTTTTTTCACAGTAAAAATGATAGAAAAATCCTTGATTATAAAGAAACAATAGGATTCCTTTGAAGATATATAAAATAAAAAAAAGGTAAAATTTTATTTTAATGATAATATGATATTATTATAATATTATTGGAACCCCTTTTTAGAATACATGGTTCTGAATGAATAAATATTTTCGACATAAGAGAGGGTAATGCCACGATTTCCTAAAAAACTCTACTAACTATATTATCACCCAAAGAGTAGAAAAATGGTACCAATAAATTATTATATTATTAATATCTATAGTATATAAAAATTAATTAATTTTTGTGAGATATGAATAATAATATTTCATCAAAAAAATAATAAACATAAACAATCTTGAAAATCGGTGACATTATTTCAATAAACTCTGATAACAGGGTAACTTTAGACCATACACTCAATGTAAGAAAAGAAAAATAAATTAATCTTAAAATATCCTCAAAATTAGTAGATTCATGATATAACATATAAAATGGAAGTAAATACTCTTTGAAAAATATTTTAGGTGCATAACAAAACAAGAGTTTCAAATAAGTAAAATTAAGATAAAACAATTTTACAGATTTGTTAACTTTTTAAATGTAAAACCCATTAAATAGATATAATAGAATGGATATATAAATACCAATAAATTTAATTATATTAATAATTTAATACATCCATTATTAGTATACACACCACAAAAAATGAATGGGTGGTGAATAAAGCATGTATCTCACAAAAATAAAAAGTGAGATGAAATCATCTTACCCTGTGTCTTGACTCTCATCGTACTCTTTAAAAACACCAATATAATAAATATAAATTTATTATACATCCTTTAAAGAACCATATTATTATATCTTATACCATATATAGTTTTATTATGACCTTATATTACCCTCTTGTTAACTATGCTATGTTAAGGTTTCACTTCAGTTAATATTCACTTTGTTCTTCGCATGTTTCTAAATCTATTATATCATTATTCCTTATGATTATATCATGATTAAAGAATGTAAAACATTATATAAATAACCTTTATATTGATTATATTTTTTTATAATAATCTATATAATATATTAGTATGAAATAGAATTCACCATTCATGGAGACAGTAAGTCGTACGTATGCATGAACATTGTTTCCGTTTTTTATTATCGTATTGAAAGAAAATAAGTAAAAGGCATGTATTTTTATATATTTTTATATATATAATTATTATATTATTATTATTATATCATATATATATAATATATTTTTACTAAACCAATCCCTAATACATTCCATGTATTGGGAGAATGAATCACTTCGCTTTGAGGGGCGGTAGTCTACACATCCTCAAACAAAATTATCATATTAACACAAAATGAACAGTAAAAACAATATGTGTTGTAAAAGGAATACAAAATCCTAATATATTAATAAATATAATATATGAAATATATAAATATAATTCCCATCATAATTTCCTCTATGAGTGTAACTCCCCAACCCCAGTTACCCAGAGTCAGTGCATTATTACATAACATTGGCATGATCATAAAAGATCAAGTCTTGAAAGACCGATTAGTTTAGTTGCCTTGGAAACACTAGATACATTCATAAATGTTACATTAAATCATTAAGTGAAAAACTATAATAACAAAGTCTCCATAGCCCACACTCATATCCCCTTCAGACTATCCCTGTAGGTCAGTCATAAAATATTTCTTCACATCCTGGTAAAATAAAACATAGAAAGTGGTGATCTCAGATGCTCAGTAAGGATAACAATATATCAGAAACTTCCATAAATAATCATAAACATTTAAGTCAATGTATAACTAAAACAAAAGCCTTTTAAACTTGAACTTTAGCATAATATGGAAAAAATAAAATGAAATAATGCCATTTACTTATTCACATGGATATTCTACTAGTTGAATAATCACATGAAATATCAATAACAAATTTTATAATGATGGAATTCATAATTCCAGACTATCATAACCACGTAGCCAAGGCCTCTGCTAAGACTACAAGTAATATTTTGTCAAGGCCTCATTCCAAGACACTAGTTTGTCTCATGAGACCTACCAATGCATCGAGGAGCTATAGCAGGCTCCACCCATCACTTACTAAGTCCAATGCATTCCTCATATGAACAGGTTTAAACATAACATAAACATTCATATTAAAACTAGCATATGAATTGTCAATACTTTCTCCATAAACCATGAATGGTATAGAAATAACACATCCACAGTCAAACATATCACAAAACCTTCAATACAATATGGAAGTTTTGATTCATAATAAATCAACTTCAAATAATCTTAAAATCCATAAAAGGATGTTGACATAGATGAAATCAAAACTATTTGAGAGAAACATCTCTTTTTTAAAATCATTTAAAAGTCATACATTTATAAAGGAAGTAATTTAAAAGAGATTTTTGAATCAAAGTGTCTCATACCACTTTAAAACTTTTTAAAAGAAATATAATATCAAAACATCATGTCCATATAAATAAATCCTTAAAATCATTGTGAAAACATGGATATTAATTAAAAATATTTAGAAAGATAAATCATTAAAACATTTAAAATTCTGATCTTGATAAAGAGTACCTTTCACAAATTCTTAAAATATTCATTTTGAAATCATTTAAAGGTCACATAATTATAAAATAAAACATTTAATTTGAAAATGTTCTTATAATCTTGTAAGGGAATCTTCTAAGATTTTATAATGGTGGAAAATAGCCACACCCACCGTATAAGTTAAAAAAAGACATTCTTACCTTAATTTTGTCGAAAAGGTTAAAAAGGACCTTGTTTGGAAAACTATGGAATGATTCATTTAAAACCATTTTATAAAAATTAAAACAAGGGTATAAATGACTTTAACCCATAATCTATAAAATAGTAAGAATTATTTTAAATACATTTTTAAGAAACCTGGATGTGGATGATAAAGAAGTCCCAGAAGATAATTATGTATAAACAACCTCGGATAATGAAGATATTGTGAAATAAACCCTTACCTAGTACTTTTCCTTGGTTGAGGGTAGTTTAATATCCTTTATAATGGAGAAATAATTGTTATTAAATTATACAAGAATCATATACATTAATATGATATCATATATGATCTGTTAGAATTTCTTTGTTAATAATATCTTAGTATTATCATCATTTTGGGTGTTAACTTACTCATTTTCTTTTATATATTTTGTTACATAAGTCATGTTTATTATGGATAGTTTGTATCTTATTCATATCCAGAATGATATCAAGTCCTTAAACATTATTTTTAATCATCAAATGAGAATCATAATTGCATGGATACTATGGGGAATGAATCTGATCGCGTTTGTGGAGACGGTAGTCCGTACGTACGCACGAGCGACAATATCATTCTTTTGATATTAAAATAATATATCATTGGATGTTATATCATATATAAAGAATAATTATCATGTTATATTTATTATTTACATCAATTACATATAATTATCCTAACCATACAAATAATAATGTTTTTGAATAACAATTACACCACAACGTGGAGACGGTAAGCCGTACGTACGCACGTATGGTGACATGTCATTCAAAGGATGGATAGAATAATGAATATGGTTGTACCATATTTATAATAACATCATATTATATAGAAGATACTGGAGTTATTATTTTAGAAAAGAAATAATAAATAAAGAAGAAGTTGAAGAAGAAAGGAACTGGAAAACTTGTGGTGAAAACATTACATCTTCTTCGGGTTCTTCCTTTTGATTTGGTCAAAAGGGCTCATTAGGATGGCTTTATGATCAAAATAAGGCCTCTAGGTTGAATTGAGGTATGTTTATAGAGTATTTTGGAAGGGGTTGGCCGAACCAAAAGGCTTTGAAGGTGTTATTAATTGGTTATAAGTTGTGTCCTTTTATAAGGGAGAGGAGGGGCTCTTTAGGAAATACTTAAAGTATTAATTTATAATAAATTAATATTTGGTTAATAATGGCTCAAAATTAGATTATTCAAAGTATATGGTGGGTATGGGTAGAAATAATTTCATCCAATATATTTTAGACAGGTTTGGGTCACTATATTAACCTTATCATTTATATTAAACTCTTAGTTAAATAGTTTGACATTTACCATGTCTCTTTGTATTTTTATATTATATGGTTAATAAACTTACTATAAACTGTCAAGGGAACACAAATTGGTTCATTAATGAAATATCTATCATCATATATGTCCTTTAGCCGAACCATAGATTTTTAGGAATATTATATCAATTAATAATATAATATTTGTTTTAAAAACTCCTTTATGTCAATTTTGACACTATTTAATAATTGATTTTTGTTAAAGTCTTAATAAGTTTATTAATTCTAAAAAAAAATCATTTAATCAATAATAAAATTTCATATTAATCAATAAAATTTGTTTAAATCATTAAAAGTATCAA
This sequence comes from Viscum album, assembly GCA_963277665.1. Taxonomy (NCBI): domain Eukaryota; kingdom Viridiplantae; phylum Streptophyta; class Magnoliopsida; order Santalales; family Viscaceae; genus Viscum; species Viscum album. The sequence goes on along the minus strand of OY728161.1, from coordinate 570,012,342 downwards.
ATTATATTTATTTGGGTATTTATAATATCAATTATTCAAATATTTCACTAATAAAGTAATTATTGCATCATCATTGTGTCATAAATAAATTAAATTATTTAATGTCTAAAAATTATAAATAAAATACAATAATGTAGGAAATATTTTTATATTTCTAATGAATATTTATAATCAAATTTATCTTATGTATAACCCTGTATTAAAAATGTTTTAGTTATTTAACTTTGATTTTATCTCTTTTAACTCTTCTTTGAATTAAATAATAATAAATGTCCTCATCTAATTCAAGTAGACCAAAGAGGTTCATATTTTATTCCTAAGGTTGTTTTTGTTCGAATTATACTTATCCAATAGAATTAGGACATGTTTTAGGGTAATAATAACATCATTTTTACCCTTAATTGCCCTATTTATTTTTTACCGTGGTAAATAAAAGTAAAAAAGTTACTATTCACCAAAAATATTTTTATCTTATTGAACCACATTTTACTCCTTGATATTATCCGTGTCTCTTGGATTTTCGAAATTCCAATCACAGAAGCGGTAAAATTAAGTTTTAGGTGAATTTGCAAATTCTCCTAGGAGATTGGTAAAAGACGGTGAAAAGTTCAATAAAATTTTTATATGTCTAAAATTATTATAAACTGACTCCAATGAATTACATTGAACTTATATAGGTATTACGTATCTATTTTGACCAAAAATAAATTTAAATAAAATAAATAATTATTTAAATAAAAAGTTGATTTTAACCAATAACTCAGTGTTTTTCACTATTCATCAAAAATTGAAAGTTTTCAGAAAAATACCAAAAATTTACCCTAGGATAATTTCGATATTAAAAATCCAAAAATGAAGTCTATTTTACCAAATTCAAAACATAGAAGTTTCATTTATTAATTTAAAATTAATTCCCGCTGTCAAAACCAAAAGGTGTATTTTTAAGAAATAATAACTATCAAAAGTTTGACACTTGTTTATGTCCAATTTCAAAATGAAATTACTTACAATAACCATCATTGGATTAAATGGTAAAAATATAATCTATTTATTCTTCCAAACCATTAAAATGTATAATTTAACAATATAAATTATTTTTATTTAAAAAGTTATTTTCAGTTAAAATATAGTATTTTTCACTATTCACCCAAATATGAAAGTTATCATAAAAATACCAAAAATTTGTCAAAACAAAATTATTATGTCCTAATTATAAAGAAGAATTTTATTTTGTCAAATTTAATATATAAAAGGTTCAAATATTGGATTTAAAAAGGCTTCTCCATTAAAAGGCGGTAAAATTATATTTTTTGAAAAATACTTCTTTTATCTAAAAAAATGTATTTGTTCTTACATTATGTCTAAGAAACTCATAATATGGATTCTAAAATTATGAGGATTATATAAAGTTCAAAATTCAGTTAATACTATTCATAACCACTTTTGAACGACTTGTTTGGTAAGTCATGGTGCGCTGGAACTTGGTGTTGCGTGTAGTGCAAGTTATTTAATTACTTTGAAGAAATAACATACTATGAAATCTTTGTTGGAACCATGGTTGTTCTATGCAGGAATATGGTTTTGGTTTGTGTTTGTTGTCAATCCTCAGTGGAAGTTCTGAATGTGTGCTAGCAAAGTGATCATACAGTTCAAACAGACAACAGTATTAAAGGTGGCACTGTTTCCCAGTGTTTGCCAAATTTTTAGGCCTCAAAATCAGAAAATGAAGACATGGATTGTCTACAAACGGAGGTGCGCACAAAGAGGAAGTGGTGCGCAAAAAATAAGAGCCTTGCGCGAAAAATTTGAGTTGGGCACGAAAAAGAGTGGGATTCACGAAATGGAGGATCGAGGTTTTTCGTGCAAACAGTGTTTCGGAATCAGAACGTCAAAAAACGGCAAAGGCATGGGTTGCGCGAAATATCTGATGATGTGCACAAAAAACGGTATCGGCGCGAAATATTACGTGCCAGATGAGAGGTTTTACGTGCCACAGAGGTTTTTGTGTGCGTGGGTCTTTGACACCTATAAATATGAGGTGACCCCTTCATTCCATATAGTTGACTTTAGAAAAGATCTGAGGTCTGATGCGCGAAAAAGGATCGCATAAATGGGTTTGCGCAAAATTCTCTGAATTGCGCGGAAAATTTCGGGATGCGTGAAAAATGAAGAGTTGCACGTAAAAATTGGGTTCGTGCATAAAAGATACAGTTGCGTGAAACAGGGGGGTTTTGCGGGAAATATTATTCCGCGCGAAAAGTAAAGTTTGCGCATGATAAGAATGCACGCAAAGTTTTGGTGTTGCGTGCATTTGTCAGTGAAGCTTGTCTGCACATTCTGGTTATCCGGTTAAGTGGTTCTGTGCGTTATATTGCATCTATTCTGGACTTTGATGCAAGTAGAGTCTTGTGCTGAGTAGAGGCAAAGACTTTGATGCAAATCTATTGAAGAGACCTTCACGTCTATCAACTGGGTGGGACTTCACCAAGGGCAGTGAGCCAGGGGGAGTCAATGGGAGTGGCCCGAGGGAAGCAGTGAGCTATCACTGAACCTTTGTAAAGGTAGTGATCCTGGGACATAGTGGTTGTTCATGAACTATTTTAATCCACAACTAGTGAAGATTAGTGGAATTTGGTACGACCGACAACCTATCGGCGTATGCTCCTTGGACGCAGCCCTTAGTGATGAACCAAGTAAAAAGTGTTGTGTCTTCTCTCTACATGTGAATGACTGCTTTCTAATCTTATCCATCATACAGGTTTTACAAGTTCCTACCAACGTGGGAACAAGATCCTATACTTTAAAAGAAAAAGTTGTCACCCAGATTCACCCATCCCCTCTCAGGGTGTCCCGGGGTCCTACAATCTTGGGGTGTTACAATAAGATTTAGTAAAGGAAAAATGAACAATCATCATTTAGTTAGGTGGTAGTTCTCAGTACACGTAAACAGTATGTTTGTTACCTATTAGATAGAGGTGTGTAAAAGTGTAGGTTTAAAAATCATAAAAACAAAATCATAGTATATTTATTATAATGTTTTTTTATACAAACATGGAAGAAATATCTTTTAGGGTTGAGAAAGAAAATAAAAAACGGGGCTTGAGAGAAGTCGTTACCTCTTAATCGGGCAACTCCTATAGGTTTGTGCCGAAAGGATTACTTGGAAGATATTTCTACCCAAAGGGATGTTTTAATGAGTAAGAGAGTATTTTGGGAATATTATCGGGAAGATCTTCTCGGATCCTATGAGTTTTAAGATGTGTGAAGAAGGGGTAGAGTGATTGAATTTTTATAGTGAAGGGGGAGTGGAACTCTTGTAAATTCCAAAATTTATTCAACAATGGGAGGTCTTGATTAGCTAATGTGCCTAAAAAATGGAAAAATAATGGATTAATTTTAATTTATGGTCGAACCAAAACTAAAACACACACAAATATGTTCATTTGAATAATTGTTTTCCTTAACTTATATGATTGCTCAATTTACAATTTTACTTTTTATTAAAGTATTTAGCTTTAAAACCTAAATAATATTACAATTAAGATTAAATTAATGTGATATTTATTAAAAAATATAGAACCACTTAATTATAAATTTGATACCTAATTTACAATAAAAAATACATTTTTTGACATTAATTTAAAACAACGCATGGGATGCGTAAAACACTACTTAAACCCGGACTATGCTGACAATGTTTTTTACAATCTATTATTAAAGATTTCAATTATAAAATATAAATTGTTATATTAATATATATTACTTAATATTTTTAACCCTTAAAATTTACTTGTAATAACATATTATATTTTTTAAATTTTAAATCATTTATTAAAATATCATTTATTGTAAAATAAAATTTATTTGTATTTTGAAATTATTTATCTAATATTAATTTTAATGCATCAAATTAATCTTGAAATTCAAATAAATTACGTTTATTAATTTTAAAAATGATATATTAATCCTTAAAAATAATTAAATAAAATAATTCAATGAATTCACATCACTTTTTACATTTAGGGTTTTATTTATTTTATTTATTTACTAACTAAATAATCACTACGTTGGCGTTTCCTAATAATTTTATGTAACAAAATCATATCTAAAAATTATTGATAAATTATTATGATTATAATAACCCATTTCTCTTTAAAAGGGATATTTATAATAAAAAATATTATTCCTTGTATATATCTCAATTTTTTATAAATATTAAATGTTAGGAAAGATCCTTATTTATTTTTCCTTACATAACCATTTATATAGGGAACTTTCATTTAATAAAATCTCAATAACCCATAAAATTAGAAAAACATATAGTATATGGTTTAATTTTTTGTATCATAATCCCTTTGTACATATTTCAAGGTCATTTTAGTACTTATGGTTAAGGATTTGTCCTTAATTAAACTTAATTTTACATTAATCACTGTGATTAATTTTAATCAATTTCACTAATCCTTTTGGTCATAAAATAAGTTTAAGTGATTAGAATAAAAAATATAAAGATTATAACAGATTATTTGGGTTTCTCAAACCTCAAATCACATAAGTGGGAAAATTATGTTTAACACTAATCCCACAGATGTGCCAAGGAAGTAGGTTTTTAAAGTAAAATTTTCAAAATTTCAGTAAGTGGTTATATCTAATTTCAATATAAAAAAGATTCCAATTACCTACAATGGATTAACATATTCATAATTGATATATTTATAATTTAAAATATAATTTATCACTAATAATTATTTAAATGAAAAGGTTGTTTTAAACAAAATTGTAGTAATTTTAACTATTCACCAAAAAATGAAGTTACTCTAAAAATGCCCAAAATTTCACCCTAAGATAATTTCAATTTTATAAGTTAAAAAATTAATATTATTTTATATAATTAATTTTTTGTCTATGTTTATAATCAGTTTTATAATTTTTTGGTAAAACTCGGTATTACATGTTACATAAGCCATCAAAGAAAGTCAATCATGTTTGTAATGTATGATAACCTTAGTGTCCCGTGTATATAATGTTAAAAATTATGTTACATGTAGAGCACGATTAACTTGTTGTTTAATATAATGCAAGCCATACATAGCACTTTAATATAAATTAAACTATTTTTACTATTAAATGAAATGAAAAATATCAAAAAGATTTAATTAATTCGAAAAAAAATTCACAACATCTCATGTTGTTACAATCTAGCCCCCATAAAATGATTTTTTCCCTAAAATTCGTCGAGTTTATCAAAGATTTAATACATGAAATTTTAATACATAAATTCCCACATTGTAAAAATTAATTCTAAAACATAACTTAAAAATGGAAATTTATAACCATAATGGTTACCCAATGTTACTCATAACGAGATTCCCACATAAGATAACATATATGGGAAGTGAAAACATTGATATAGAAGAGAAATAATACCATCATGTTCTGATGGATAGTTATAAAGAACATGTTTAGGAGAATGTTAACAATCACAAAGCCATAAATCTATGATGACCTAAGTATCTGTCATATTCATCATAAATGAAGGTATATAACATCATTTTTGGTTTCAAGATCCATTTTCTTAGAGTTGAAGAGTTTTCATGAAAATATATACTTGCACTATTTCAGGACAACATCACCCTTTGTGGTTCATTGATCCATTTCACCTATTTCTATAAAAAGAAAGGTGGATTTTTCATTCCTGAAATACTAAAAGATCATGACATCTATGATATACCATCCCATTTGTCATCAATTATCATCAGCACAAAGTAGTTTGAACAGTCTATCCAATATTCATAAATCTTCATATAGAGAGATGAAACTTTAATCTTACTGACATAATCTGAATTTTAACTTAAACTTTCCAAAAAACAATTAACCTTATAACCCTTCTAAAAATGAAAATACAATGATTAGGAAATAATGACATGAAATCATCTTAACATTCTTCCCCAATATATCACAATGTACCACATAGTTGTCACATTCCAATCATGTGAATACCCACATCATATATTCCCATGAAACATGGTAAAAACCTTAATTACAAAAAATCTGTTTGGAAAACATGAAAGCTTCATTATTCCAATGATTACGATATATATTCTTTAAATACAAGATATTGTAATCTTCGTCCTTAATTACATAGTCATCATTATCAATAATCAGTAATAGGGATATCTGTATTTTCCAATTTACATGTTTATATCCATCATATCTTTTTCCAAACATCATTATCTCAACATCTGGTATTAATTAATGGTTACCTTCCCCTAATGAAAATATCACTTTTCCATGAAATCGATTTTCTATGTCATCATCACCGTTCAACATGTCCTTTTCAATCAATAATGCAAACATATTTTTAAAATACTTATTATTTCATCATTTATATAAAATAATATTTTAATTACAAAACATAAATATTCATTAATCCAACCTTATTATCACATAATTATTCAGGCTCCATCAACTTATTCCCTCTTTCATAGAATATAAAATATTAATCATGTCTTAAGGTTTTTCAACCTCAATTTAATCATGAATATTATGTTTATCATAAAAAATAGTGGAAGAATTGCATATACCATTCACATGTTGTCTGCAGTCTCATTATCTTCATTTTTAAAACCAATACTCATACCCTCATCCTTATTCTCTTTAGGATCATTCATCTTGATACATTGAGTTCTTTAATGACCATTTATTCCTAACTTAAAGAACTGATCCCTCAATGGTGACTTTGGGAGTCTAATATTCTCATCCATTTTGTAATCTAAACTCATCATTTTTTCCTTTCATCCACTTTCTTTGTGTCTTTCTTTTCCATAGTCAAAAAATCTATGTGTCCATCTAATAAAATCACTTAGTTGATCATTTTCACATTCTTGACACTAATGAAACTAAATCTTCTGTCCCCCATAGTCTCCATTACTTGAACTCTCAGCTAACTCTTCATTTCCCTTCCTTGGTGAGTTTGAGAGTTGGTTATTGTAAATTTTGTTAATAATTTTATGTGAAAACTGATTAGTAATAATCATGACATATTTTACATTAGTGATCATCCCACCTTACTTCTCATCCACAAATCATCCATCACAATCATCACTAATCCAATTCCTTCTTGTTTCTTCCATTAACTAATACCCAAAGCATATACTGATCATTACTTATCATAGAAGAAAACTATATATCATGAAAAAATTAATTATAGAACATATCAATCATGAAATATTCTATAATATAAAACACCCTAGGTTAATCCATTTTTATTAATTAGATAATTATATTTAAATCATCTATGATGGTTCATGAAGTGTTTGTGAATTGCCAACGCAATTCCCCCAGGAGTGTAAAACCAGTGTCCAGCAAGGCCTATTGTCATGTACCAGATTACCCCAAGTCTAGCCCCGAACATCTTGTCTGTGTTGTTACCCCTAGGTACATATATTCCATATCCATATCCACAAGTGGTATCCCTATATAAATGTATTTTAGGGAAACCACTCACTCAAAACTTTACCATAATTATAGGATGTTTCCATAAATGTAAACTCATCCTTATACTTATCTATGGTGACATCCCTAGATATATCTTTAGAAATTTACCTAGGGATCTCAATAAAATTTTCTCATGCAAGTTTCAAAATGTTGAATAAACCTTTCCTTTGACACCAGCTATAGTGACCTAGTCTAAACATAAATGGATATCACATCATTTTAGATGAATATTCAGTACATTATAGAAATAAATTCATGAGGACTGTAATAGTGTAGTGTCTTTGGAAACAATGAAGAAAAACCTTCTACTATAGTTAAATATCTTCAAAATATCCCATTAAGATCTCTATATTTAGTACTTATATCAAAAACCATTCTTCATAACCTGGGGAAAGGAAACATAAGAACTTAGTGAGGTCAAATTCTTAATAAGGGTAAATAAGGTAGATATATAAGCATAATTATGAACATATTAGAATAATAACATAAGCATGAAAATAGAGGATCATGCCATACATATAAAAGATCATATACAGGAATCATGGAATAAATCATGGATTTTCCTACTAAATTAACCATAGTAAAATAAATAACATAAGCCATGAAACCATAATGTAGGAATAAAACATGGAATTATGGCCGACACATAATCATATAATATGATTTTCATATTATCCAAGGAATTATCACCAAGACAATCTTGGTAGTATAGGTTCACACTCAATACCATCTTGGTAGTCATGGTTCACTACCATGGATATCTTAGTTGGATGATTTGACTCCTTATACCATCTTGGTAATCATGGTTCACTCCCATAACCATCTTTGTAGACAGGGTTAATTCCCAAGATGATCTTAGTATATCTCATGTGATATAAGTCTTTACCCAATGCATTGGGCATAGATATAGGTCCCAAAAATCTCATTATGAAATCCTTAATACATGTCCCAAAAGATCAAAATAATAATATCATAACACATGAAATGAAATGGTATTATAAACATGTAATCATATCAGAACCTGTGGAAAATAAATTTCTCATAATAATTTCATAATAAACATAACCCATGAAATGATTTGGGATTCAAAATCATATATTCCTTGAAATAGAAATAAGTTTTATCAAAATCATTCCTTCAAGAAATAGTCCATTCAGAGAACGAATATAAATGGAAACCTTGAATAATTTCTCCATAAAGGCCTAATTAAAACCAATGCATGATATCATAGATGGGAAATAATTTTGAAATATATTTTAAAATCATTTCTTGAGGAAAATAACTTTCCTTATTTTGAAAAGGATTTTTAATACCTAAAACCATTTAAAAATCGTTTTCTTATTAAATAACTTTAAAAATTATAAAAAAGAATTAGAATCATTTAAAAACATTTTTCCTTTAAAAAATATAAACCCAACTTCAAAACATTTTAAAAAAATCATTGAAGTAAAATTGAAAAATTATAAAGAAATATTGAAATTGTTTTTAAAACCATTTTATTAAAAATACATTGAAAATTTATAAATAAATTTTGAAAAAATTTTCCAAACCATTTCATTAAAAATACTTTGAAAACTTATAAATAAATATTTTAAATTCTTTGAAAACAATTTCTTTTAAAATACATTGAACACTTATAGTTAAAGCTTGAAAATGTTATGAAAAATATTTTGTTTAAAATACTACAAAAACTTAAAAATAAATTTTGAAGATGTTTTGAAAAGAATTTTCCTTCAAAGCATAAAAAATAAGGTTGAAAATGTTTTAAAAAAACTTTTTCTTTAAAACATATAAAAGGATCATGAAATAATTTTGAAATTTTTTAAAAAAAATAAACCTAAAAAACATTCTTAAAAATTAACACTTTAATCATGAAAAGGTAGCTTTGCTGAAATGATGGTGAGTAAATTTTTTCATATTATACAAGGTAAAATGAATATTTCTTTTTCACGGTAAAAAGGATAGAATAATTACATGATCGGAAATGGAAAATAATATTCTTTTGAAAATATTTAAAAGAAAAAATGGGTAAATTTTTATTTTAATGATCATAGAATATTAGTAGAAAATTCTTGGATTCTCTTTTTTGAAGACATGGTTCTGAAAGAACATATATTTATGATTGAAGAGAGGGGAAAGTCGGGAATCCCATAAAACACTTTATTAACTATTTTATATACCAAAGAGTATAAAAAGTTTACCAATACATTGTTATATTATTAATATCTAGAGGATAATACTAGTCATGAATTTTCTTGAGTGATGGATTATAATATTTCATCAAATAAATCATTCACATAAACAATCCTTTAAAGTGATAAGATTATTTCAATAAACTCTTAAAACATAGTATCTTGGGATCATACTATACATGTATGAAAATAAAATTAAATGAATCATAAAATGTCGAGAATATTATGATATTCATGATATAACATGTAAAATGAAAGTATATACACCTCTAAAAAGATTTTATATTTATAATCAAAAATGAGTCTCAAAGAAAAAAAATTTAGACAAAACTATTTTACCGATTTGGTAACTTTTGAAAAATAAATCCCATGAATTAAAGATAATATAATTTATAGGTAAATACCCATAAATTTAATTATAATGTTAATTTAATACATCCATAAAATGTATAAACACCACATAAATGGAATGTGTGGTGAATAAAGCATGTATCTCACCGAAATAAAAAGTGAGATGAAATCCCCATAGCTTTTGACTTGAATCTCATAGTACTCATTCAAAACACATTTATATTATATATAAATTTATTATAAATATTTTAATGAAACATATACTTATATTTAATAGCATATATGGTTTTATTATGACCTTATATTACCTTCACGTTGATGATCCTATATTAAGGTTTCACTTTGGATAATTTTCGCTTTGTTCTTTGCAAGTGTCTTGGTCTATTATATATTTGGTACATATTATTATATCATGATTCTATAATGTAACCCATTATATAAATATAATTTATTTTCAATATATATTTTTTATAATAATATTTATAATATAGAAGTATAATATGGAAAACACTGTTCATGGAGATGGTAAGTCATTCGTACGCAAGAAAGTAGTTTTCATTTTTTTTATGCATTGAAATAAAGAAAGTAAAATTAATATATGTATATATTAATTATTAAATTATAATTATTTTATCATATATATCATATAATTTCACTAATCTCATCCTTAATAAATTCTATGTAGTGTGTGAATGAATCACATCACTTTGAGAGGGCGGTAGTCCACACTTCCTCATGCGAAATTATCTTATTTACACCAATTATAAATTAAAAAAGATTTCAATTATGAAACTAATAATCATGAATAAATACATAATAAATAAAATTTATTACATATATAAATATAATTTCTATCAAATTTTCCACCATGAGAGGCGGTAAATGAAAAATAAACAACCATCATTTATTGAGTTGGTAGTTCGTTGTACACATAAATAGTGTGTTCATTACCCATTAAATGGAGGTGTGTTTAAGTTTAGTTTAAACCATTTTCTGAAAAAAAAAATCATAGTATAGTCAGGATACTGGTTTTATTATAAAAACATGGAATAAAGGCAGTTGAAGGGGATGAGAAGGAAAATAAAAGGATCTTCAGAGAAGTTGTCACCTCTTAATAGGGTAACTCATTTCGGTTTATGATGAAAGGATTAATTGGATGTCTTTATTCATACTGTAATGATTCAATTAGGAAGATACGGATGTTGGGATTTTTATTAGGAAGAGATTTTTTGATTCTGGATGGTTTGAAAGATGTAAATATGGGGTAGAGTTCTTGAATTTTTATATAGAAGGGGGAGGGGCACTCTTGTAAATACCAAAAGGTATTCAATAATGGGAGATCTAGTTTTCCAAATGTGCCTCAAAAATTGGAAAATAATGGAGTAATATGAATTTTTGGTCAAACAAAATATACATCATAGAGAAATATGTTCATTTTAATAATTTGGTTCCCTAACATGTAATATTCATTAATTTTATTATTTTGGTTTTTATTAAAGCATCAAGTTTTAAAACATAAGTAATATAGCCATTAATATTAAAATAAAGTAAGATTTACTATAATATATAGTTAAAATGAATTATAAATATAATACCAAATTTAGAAAATATTAATTTCATGTGTTTTAGTAATTAATTTTTTTAAAAAAGTCCATGTGATGTGCAAAACACAGCTTAAACTTGAACTATGCTCACAATTTTTTTTACAATCCATGGGTCAATATGCTAATTATAAAAGATTAATTGGTTCAATAATAGACCATATTTAATATTTTTTATCCCCTAAAAATCAAATGGTATAATATAGTACTTTAATTAATTATAAATCTTTTAATGAAATATCATTTATTGTAAAATAACAATAATGTGAATTTTGATATTATTTATTTTATTTTAATTTTAAAATATCAAAATAATTTTTGGAATTCAAAAAAAAATATTTTTAATTTTTTTTAAATGATATATTAATCTTAGAAAATACTTATTGACTATAATTCAGTTAATTCACTTCACTTATTACATTTATAGTATTATTTATTTTAGTTAATTATTAACTAAATAATTATTATATTGGTGTTTTGTAAGAATTTTATGTTACCAAATCATATCTAAAAATTATTGATAAATTATTTTTTTAATAATAATATATTTTCTTTTAAAAGAATACATATAATAGAAAATATGATGTTTTTTCTCAAAGTTTTATAAATGTTAAAGGTAAAGAAAGATCCATTTTGTCTTTTTCATTAATTAACCTTTTACATAGGGCACTTCAATTTAATAATTTCCCAATAACCCATAAAATTCAAAACAAGAGGATATTTGTTTTGAATTATTGGTATCCAATTTCCTTTAGACCGGTTTCTAGGTTATTTTGGTCTTTATGGTTAAGGTTTAGTCATTAATTAAGAAAAATCATACCTTAATCACTATGATTAATTTTAATCACTTTAACTAATATTTTTGGTCAAAAATTATGTTGATATTATTGGACAAAAAATATTATACTAATTCTAACTATGTATGTCATGTAATGGCTCGGACCTCTCTGGTCCATTCCTTTGTGAAACTCTGGTGTTTGAGTGTTCTGGGAGGTCACGGTGACTTATCCAAAACACTTTTCCAATTTTCTACTTCTGTGAACAGTTCCAAAGGTAGACCATTGTGAATAGTGCATCGGTAACCTTATGTGAACAGTTCCAAAGGTAGGCCGTTTTGAACAGTGCAACGGTGACCTTCTATGAATAGTTCTAATGGTAGACCATTGTGAACAGTGCATCAGTAACCATAGGTGAATAGTTCCAATGATAGACTGTTGTGAACAGTGCAACGATGACCTTATGTGAATAGTTCCAATGGTAGATCGTTGTGAACAGTGCATCGATAACCTTAGGTGAACAATGTCAACATTATCCTTCTGTGAATAGTGAAATGCTAAACTTAGGTGAACAGTGCATTGGTAACCTTAGGTGAACAGTGTCAACATTAACCTTAAATGAACAGTGCAACGGTAAACTTAGGTGAAAAGTGCAATGGTAACCTTAGGTGAACAGTGTCAACATTAACCTTTTGTGAATAGTGCAATGGTAACCTTAGGTGAATAGTGTCAACATTAATCTTCTGTGAACAGTGCAACAGTAACCTCTGATGAACAGTGTTTCCAAAATGGTGAGGTTCATGAATACTATTTCCAGAATGATGAGGTTCATGAATAGTGTTTCCAAAACAATGTGGTTCCAACGGTGAGGTTCATGATCAGTGTTTCCAGAATGGTGAGGTTCCAATGGTGAGGTTAATGAACATTGTTTCCAGAATGGTGAGGTTCCAATGGTGAGGTTCATGAACAGTGTTTCCAGAATAGTAAGGTTCCAACGGTGAGGTTCATGAACTTTGTTTCCAAAATGGTGAGGTTCCAACGGTGAACAGTGTTTCCAGCTTCCTACTGTTTCACCCCTTTAACATTTCCTTTGACGTAAAATGCATTTAAAGCCTTGTTTTAAGGAATTTATTCCCTAATCAGTGGCTATAACTCCTATATTAATTATTACTAAGGCTTGGGATGTTTTCACTTGGTCAAACTGCATGGTTTAACGCAATTTGCTTTTAATGGGAAATCAAGTGTATCTTAAACTGTAGCTCCATTAAATCGTCAAAAGGGACAATATATATTCCTCTATTGTTCTTCCTCCTTTTTCTTAGGTGTGAGATGATCGAACCTTTCCTTCCTTCCCGTAGGAATTGTGAGATCAAACTTTTCCCTACGGATTGGTTTCCCTATTTCGGTGCGACCAAGGAGTATCCATCGATCTTCGATATAAGGTATGTTTTATCATCATTATTTTGGGGTTCATCTTCTCCTATTTATCCTTTCCATATTATATCATGTGATATCCATGCTTCTAATGGATTTTTCTTTAGTTTGGTTGTTGCGGTCGTACCGTGGCATCCTCGGGTGGATGCAGTTGTCGCGAGAGGAGGTGATCGTAATCCATTGGGTGGACTGTTCTCATATAAATAACGTCAAGAACCATTTGAGGTAGGGGATTCATTTCTTCTCTCTTCCTTTACGTGCAACTGTATCGTTATCATGTTTTATCCCACTAGATGAAAATGGAATTGACATAATAAATATTTGAACTGGATAAATAAAATGTTATTGATCTTATGTTATTGCCTCTTGTTTTTCTAGATAGTGTAATATCTATGCTTGATTTATTTAGCTGTTTATTCTTGATGGGAATCGGTAATGAACATAAACAGCAATTAAATGATAGTTGTTTGGTTAAAAGATAAAGAGTCATGTAAATGAATTTGGTTCACCTTGTTGTAATTTGATGTTAATCAAATTGGTGTAGTAAGCATGTTTAATTATTTTTGATATCTTACTGATCAGGTTTCCTGAATTTCGAACCTATGAATAATAAATTGGTTAATTCAAGACGGATTAAATAACTGATTGTTTGATAATTCCTTGAAGGTTTCTGAGTTACCCTCTTGTTTGTTAAAGTTCCAAGATCCCAATTGTTAAGATGTTTGTTTTCATGTTGCTTGTGTTGTGATGTGATCATGTATGGTTGTTGTGATATATGGGGGCATGGAGGCCTATTTTGTTGTGGAAGCATATGACACCTAGAGTGGCGAGATGCATTGGTTTATGCATGTGGGTGTCGGGGAGGACACCAGGGATGATGGAATGGGATGGATGTGATTGATGGATTCTTACTGATTCTTATTGTTTGATTATCAACTTTACTTTTCCCCACTGATCAAGGAAGTTTTTCTTTCTTACCCTTATTCCGAAATAGGTGAATATGCGCAGGGTATTCCACATTCATTCCATGTTTATCTTCTCATGGTAGGATGGGTATACGCTCTTGCTATAGGGGGAAAAGACTCGACAGGTTGTACATCTACTCACCGTGTTGATCCCCCTTGTTTTTAGTATCATAGATTGTTTTTATAGAATGCTTGGGAATATGGGAAAGTAATTCTGTAATGAATAATTTAATAAATGATATTAACCCAAGGGGTTGGAGCTTGCTGGAACGAAATGTTTAGGTTACAATTTTAAAGGGACAGTGGACATTGGGTGTGATGCTAATGAAATTTAATGAGGAATTGTTATTGGCTAATTAATGTTTAAAAGACTTAATTAACATAAATTGAAACTGATAAAAAGGGAATGAAATAATGTATAAAATCTCTTTAAATGGTTTTGTGCTTATAGTATACCTAGTCTTAGAAGTAGAAGCCCGAAGTTTTAGAGACATTAGTTGTATTTGAGTCTAAGACTAGGTTATTCCCATAGTGTGGTTGTGAGATATACTATATTCTGTAATTTTTATGTTTC
Organism: Viscum album; assembly: GCA_963277665.1. Taxonomy (NCBI): domain Eukaryota; kingdom Viridiplantae; phylum Streptophyta; class Magnoliopsida; order Santalales; family Viscaceae; genus Viscum; species Viscum album. The sequence continues at coordinate 569,996,952 of OY728161.1, read as the reverse complement.
TATATGCTACTCCACTCTGTCAGTGACGGAAACTGACACCCTAGGGATTCTGAGCCCTGGGGGGTGTTTTCCCCAACATTCTAGTGGGAGGATTAATAGTTGACTACCCCCTTTAGCCCCACTCTCTTCTCATTGTAGAAACATGTGATGGTAGGCACAGCAGTTAGTTTTCCCCATATATGTATGTAGAGGTCTGTAATGGCTTTTGGTTATTCACAGACATATATTCTAGATATAGTTTCCTATGGACTACTATAGGTGTAACATGTATAAGCTGTGATGGATTGAGGATCCTTACTCAGTGTATGGGATGTAATGGCTTGAGGTATAATACTCGACATATGATACACGTTATGTGGGAAGTGGTGGCTCCCAGAAACTACTCGGTTGCTTTTCTTTTGTGGACGTGGTGGTTTTATTGCATGAGGTTCATGTTGTGGTGCTTCCCCCAGGTGTTTGCAGGCAAGCCTTTTTGGTGAGAGATGCTTAGGACGTGCGACGTTGGGTAAAAGTGGAAAACCAGTGGGGAATTAGTAGCAGGGTACCCTTTATATTCGTTATTATATGATATATTCTTGTTTGTGTTACTTGGTGTGAGTACCCGTGGTGAGGTTTGGAACTTAGTATACCTGTTTAGGTGATGAGTTAGTTTCACTTATTTTTTACTGTGTTTTAGCATTATTTCTTTACTTTTACACGAGAGGCTCCGGGGAGGATCCTACTGAGTATACTGTTATAATCACTCTATTTATATATAAACTGCTTTTCAGGTCACATGGAGCAGGTTGGAGATCAGGCTGGTTACTACTAGCTTGTATTTGTAGGAGCTATTCGGTCTTATGGTTGTTGTTATTTTAATTTCTTTTAGGTACTTGTAGTTTTTCCCCTTTCAATTTTAGTATTTTTTCATGACATTTTATATGTGTACTTAGGATTTATTTTATTTTACTGGTTGAGTTTGATTTGGTTTGTGTTTATCTTATCTCTCTCTTCCGCATGTGTTCTCTTAGAGGGAAATGCCTCCCATTTGTGTGTTTACTATACCCTTAGTATTAGTCTCCAACCCGGGGCCTACTAAAGGCGGGGATCAGGGGTCATTATCTCCCTTCTAACATTGTCGTCCCAGGAGGGGTACACTTTGTAGGGAGGGGGTTGTGACATAGTGGTATTAGAGGCTCTGGTTGAGGGATAGAATGGAGTTTGGAGTTAGGCACAGGTGAGGTTGCATGGGTTGGCAGGGAAACAGTGTCATTCATGTTTAGCAATGTGATGTAAACACTAGAGACCGGATGATACATGGGTGTTTAGGGCCCCCTATGATCTGATGTACGGAACTTTAAGTTTACAATGGATACTAAGCGAGGTGATACTAGTTTCAGGGTAGAGAAATAGGAATGGATCATGCATCATTCTTCTTTGTGTCTGTGTTTGAATGGGTAGACCTTTGGATAGGTTAACCTAAAATAAATGAAAGAAAATAATTAATTATTTAATGTTGAGTCTTCCATATTCTAGGTTTAGGAGCTCTAATGGTTTTTTATTTTATAGTTATGGCTCATGGTTGACGTCCTCGTCAGGTTTTCATATAAGTTTTCCAGCAGGCTAATCCAGAAAATCGTTGAAGGGTAGAGGTTGACGATGATGACACTTGGAGAAAGACACTCTGTGAGTTTCAGTTCTAGAGTATACAGAAGTATGAGGGCTTCGTTTCAGATGTATTCACGGAATACTGGTTGGAGGAGGTTGAGATAGGCTTTCATTCGATCTATGCTTGGAAGGAGCACTGGGTATCCGTGGTTGTGACGATGCTGCATGGAGTAGTGAGGCAATGGTGGGTCTTGTTCCTCAGGGATCGTTAGGAGTCAACGATCTCATGGGAGGAGTTCCAAGACATGTTTAGAGTAGAGTTTCTTTCTTCGGCTGCGAAGGCATCCAGTCACCAGGAGCTTCTTACCCTTCAACAAGGGAGATCTAGTGTTCAAGAGTTTGGAATCCATTTCAGGAAACTTTTACAATATGCTTCGAACCTGTCGCTAGATGAGGAGGTCGGGTAAAGGCATTTCGAGGAGGCTTTGCGTCCAGAGATCCAGCGCCAGGTCACCCCATTTGTTCTGAAAACATATCTTGAGGTGCTTTAGAGGGTAGAGGTTATTGAGAGGGCTTTGGATAGGACCAGATCATCATAAGAGGGGAATCATCATGATTCCTCATGAAGCAAAGTTGTGGTCCGGGGTTCCTGGTTTTCAGGGTAGAAGAGTTTTCATTCAGCCAGGGATAGGTCCCAGCCCTTCACATCTCGTTTCTCTAGAGGCATCAACTCTCATGCCTATTCCAAGGTATTAGGCACTTGTTTTTATTTTGGTGGTTGTGTTCATCATCAGCCAGAGTACCCTACCTTTCAGAGCAGTCATCGTGCACCAGGTACGATGCTCTAGGTTCCTCTATTGACGTAGTTCTAGCCGAGGCAACAGCAACAGGTTGCACTAGCTTTAGATCAGTAGAGGGTATATGGGGAAGGTAGAGGACAGCCCCATGATGCTCCCCATACTCAAAGAGTAGAGTGCGTCTATGTTGGTGGTCGTCATTGGGGTCAGTGAGGCCGAGGAGGAGGTTGTGGTCAGCTTCATGCTCTAGCGTTTCCAGCTCCAAGCGAGCCAGATGTCATTAGAGGTACCCTTTACTTGTTTTCTACCTTGGTGTATTCCTTGTTTGATTTAGGAGTGACACAATCCTTCATATCACCTACCCTTTTCCATGATTTGGTACTTGTGGTAGAGAGGCTTCCAGTGCCCTTGGTGTTAACTATTCTAGTTGGAGGTTGAGCTGACCTATTTGAAGTATGTAGAGACTATGATCTGGTGTTGGGGAAACACCACTCTTGGGGAGATTTCCTATGTTTATGAATACAAACATATGATTTCATCTGTGGCATGGATTTTTTGTATTCGGTGCAGGCTATCATAGATTGTTTCAGGAAGAAGTTCATTTTCATTGGTGCAGATGGAGAGTTGGTGGTCTTTGTTGGCGAGCGAGATCCTCAGATGGGTCATAAGCGTGTTTCGTACTTATCATCCATGATGGTTGAGATGATTTTGAGTTCTTCAGAGGTTCAGTAGTTGGTGTTTCTTAGGGCCATAGAAGAGTACCGTGATGTATTTCTCGTAGAGGTTGTAGCATTACCCCCTTGATGAGAGATTGAGTTTGGGATCGAGCTACAACCAGGAGAATATCTTATTTATATGTCCCCAAATAGGATAGCCGCTTCTGAGTTACAAGAGCTATGTATACATCTTGATGGTCTGTTATAGTGCGGTTTTGTTCGGCCAAGTGTGTCACCATGGGGTGCACCAGTTTTGTTCGAGAAGAAGGATGATGGTAATTTGCGGTTGTGTGTTGTTTATCATCGCTTAAACAAAGTGACAATAAATAATCACTATCCACTTCCATGGATTGATGATTTATTCAATCAACTGAAGGGTGCAAGTTGGTTCTCAAAGATTTAATTGCGGTCAGGATATCATCAGATGCGTGTGAAGGATGATGATATCCCGAATACTACTTTATGTAGTCATCATGGGAATTATGAGTTCGTTTTAATGTCGTTCATTATGAAAAATTCTCCAGCTATGTTTATGGGATTGATAAATATTTTTTTCTGTGAGTTCCTGGACTAGTTTGTGGTGGTTTTCATTGATGAAATCCTTGTGTACTCAACATCTAAGGAGGAGGATGAAGAGTATCTACACATCGTTTTGAGAGTTCTTAGTCAACATCAGTTGTTTGGGAAGCTGTTGAAGTGTGATTTTTGGGCTTAGGAAGTCTGTTTCTTGGGGCATGTTGTGTCCAAGCAGAGATTAGTTGAGGATCCATCGAAGATAGAAGCAGTTGTGTCTTGGGAAACCCCCAAGATAGTGTTAGAGGTGAAAAGTTTCCTTGGTCTCGTAGGATATTACAGGAGGTTCGTATCCAATTTCTCACAAGTTGTGACTCCTCTGACAACTTTGACCAAGAAGGATCAGGAATTCATATGAACTGATCAGTGTCAGGCATCTTTCGATTATCTAAAGTATATGTTAATAAGTGCTCTAGTTCTTTGACTTCCAGCTGAGGGAGTTTAGTTTGATGTTTTCTGTGATTCTTTACATCTAGGGTTAGGCTATGTTCTCATGTATCATAGGTTAGTTGTTTCTTAAGGGTCTTAGAAGTTGTTTCCCCATGAAAATAACTATGCCACCCATGATCTTGAGTTTGTAGTCATGGTGTTTTCTCTGAAGTTGTGGAGACACTACCTCATTGGCGAGCACTTTGTGGTTTTCACTGATCATAAGAGTTTGAGGTATGTTTTCTCCGTGTGTGACTTGAACTTATGACAGTGTTAGTGGATGGAGTTCTTATAGGAATACGACTTCAAAATATCATATACACCTGGAAAGGGTAATGTTGTAGCTGATGTGCTGAGTCTAAAGTCATGTAGTGATTCTCTGTGTGAATCTGGTGATTCTTGGAGAGTAATGGAAGAACTATCAGCATTACATCTTGATATGGGAGAATTTGGGGGTAGATTTTGTCGTTTTCAGATGACAGTACAGTCATCCCTGATGCAGAAGGTGGAAGATTCCTAGTTGGGGGATCAAGAGGTGGAGGTCTGGAGAGACTGAGTTTTTTGTGGAGAGGCCCCTAATGGTTGGTCAGAGGATGAACAACACCAAGTGTTGTATCACAGAAGGCTTTTTGTTATTTTGATGATGCGCGAGATGGTTCTCAGAGAGTATCATAGTTCACCATTAGTGGTTCATCCTAGAATGAGAAAGATGTATCGAGCCTTAAGGAGCCAGTTTTGGTGGTCGGGGCTGAAGCATACGGTTGCGGAGTTTGTGTCTCGATGTTTGGTCTTCCAGAAGGTGAAGGTCGAACACCGTGTTCCTGGTGGTATTCTCCAGCCATTAGATATTCCTCAGTGGAAGTGGGAGGACATCTCAATGGACTTTGTTACTGGTTTACCTCAAGCTCCGGGAGGACATGATGCTATTTGGGCATTAGTGTATCATTTAACAAAATCGGCCCACTTCATAGCGAACAAGGAGTCGAGCTTAGTGTAAGTTTTGATGAGGTAGTAATAGGAGGATGTGGTGAGACTTCATGGAGTCCTAGGGATGATCATTTATGATCGAGATCATCATTTTACATCTAGGGTGAGGAGAGTTTTCCAACATGCTTTCAGTTCTCAACTATTCCTTAGCACTACTTTTCATCCTCAAACGGTTGGTCAGACAGAGCGAACCATCTAGACTCTTTAAGACATGTTATGATCTTATGTTCTTGGATTTTTAGTTCCATGGATGAGGCAGTTACCCTTGGTGTAGTTCACTTATAATAATATTTTTCACCCCACCATATGTATGGAGCCATTTGAAGCCTTGTATGGCCGACCTTTCCATTCTCTGTTGTGCTGGAATGGGGTTGGAGAGTCAGCAATTCTCAAACCGGAACTAGTAAAAAATATAACAGAAATGGTCCAGGTGATTTGTGAGAGGATGAAGACAGTGCAAGATCATCATAAATCATATGTTGTTCAAAGGAGGAGACCCCTAGTGTTTAATGTTGGGGATCAAATGTTTCTAAAGCTGGCTCCCTATCGTGGGCAGCGAAGGTTTGGTCATGAGAGTAAGCTTTCTCCCCAGTTTGTTGGGCCTTTCTAAGTGTTATCTTGTGTTGGAGTTGTGGCATATCGAGTATCACTTCCCCAGCATATGAGTCGGATACATGGGGTTTTCCTTGTATCACAACTCTTTCGTTATCATCATGATGACTTTCCCGTCATCGATTGTGGAGAGATCAATGTTGAGGATGATGCAACCTTTGAGGAGTGTCCTATGGAGATCCAAGACCGCAAGGATAAGGTGTTGCGCAGGCATTCTATCCTCTTGGTTTGTGTCTTGTTGTGACATGGTGGCACGGAAGAGAGTACCTGGGAATGTGAGTCACAGATACGTGCTCATTACCCAGAGTTGTTTGATGTTTAACTCTTTCCATGTAATGATTTCTTCTTTGTGGTTATACCTTTCAGGATTATAATATGGTTTTCTTTTGTTACTTGTTGTGGATTTCTCTCTTTTGAGAGGTATCTCGATGGGTAGTTGTTTAGACCCCGTTTCGTTTTCCCTTTAGGTGGGTTTTGAATTTTTGAGGATGAGAATGTTTTGAGAGGTACTTGATGTAATGTCCCAAACCTCCCTAGTCTATTCCTTTGTGAAAATCTAGTGTTTGAGTGTTACAGGAGGTCATGGTGACTTATCCATAACACTTTTACAATTTTCCACTTCTTCGAATAGTGCCAACTGTAGACCATTGTGAATAGTGCATCGGTAACCTTAGGTGAACTATTCCAATGGTAGACCATTGTGAATAGTGTAATGGTGACCCTCTGTGAATAGTTCCAATGGTAGACCGTTGTAAACAGTGCATTAGTACCCTTAGGTGAATAGTGTCAACATTGATATTCTATGAACAGTGCAATGGTAAGCTTAGGTGAACAGTGCAACGGTAACCTTAGGTGAACAGTGTCAACATTAACCTTTTGTGAACAGTGCAATGGTTACCATAGGTGAACAGTGCAACGGTAACCTTACGTGAACGGTGTCAACATTAACCTTTTGTGAATAGTGCAATGGTAACCTTAGGTGAACAGTGTCAACATTAACCTTCTGTGAACAGTGCAACGGTAACCTTAGATGAATAGTGTTTCTAGAATGGTGAGGTTCCAATGGTGATGTTCATGAACAGTGTTTCCAGAATGGTGAGGTTCCAACGGTGAGGTACATGAACAGTGTTTCTAGAATAGTGTGGTTCCAACGATGAACAGTGTTTCCAGCTTCCTATTGTTTCACCCCTTTAATGTTTCCTTTGACATAAAATTCCATTAAAGCCTTATTTTAAGGACTCTATGGCCCATTAAAAGGCCATAACTCCTATATTAATTATTACTAGGGCTCGGGATGTTTTCACTCGGTCAAACTGCGTGGTTTAAGGTGGTCCTCTTTTAATGGGGAATCAAGTGTATCTTAAACCGTCTCTCCATTAAATCTTCAAAAGGGATAATATATCTACCTCCGTTTTTCTTTTCCTTTTTCTCGGGTGAGAGAGGCTCGAACCATTCCTTCCTTCCTACAGGAATCATGAGATCAAACTTTTTCCCATGGATGGGTTTCCCTGTTTCGGTGCAACCAAGGATTATCCATCAAGCTTCGATATAAGGTATGTTTTATCATCATTGTTTTGGGGTACATATTATCATATTTCTCCTTTCCATATTAAAGCATGTGATCTCCATAATTTTAATGGAGTTTTCTTGGGTTTGGTTGGTGCGGTCATACCGTGACATCCTCAGGTGGATGCAGTTGTCTCGAGAGGAGGCGATCGTGATCCATTGTGTGGACTGTTCTCATATAAAGAACGTCAATAACCATTTGAGGTAGGGGATTCGTTGCTTCTCTATTCCTTTACGAGCAACTGTATCGTTAGAATGTTTTATCCCACTGGATGACAATGGAATTGACATAATAAATATTTGAACTTGATAAATAAATTGATATCGATCGTATGTTATTGCCTCTTGTTTTGCTAAATAGTGTGATATCTATGATTTCTTAGTTTAGGTGTACATTATTGATGGAAATTAGTAATTAACGTATACAGTAATTAAATGATAATTGTTTGTTTAAAAGATAAAGAGTCATGTAAATGAATCTGGTTCCCCTTGTTGTAATTTAATGTTAATCAAATTGGTGCAGTAAGAATGTTTAATTATTTTTGATAGCTTACTGATTAGGTTTCCTAAATTTGGAACCTATGAATAATAAATTGGTTAATTCAAGATGGATTAAATAACTGATTTTTTTATAATTCCTTGAAGGGTTCTAAGTTACCCTCTTGTTTGTTAAAGGGCCAAGAGCCCAATTGTTAATATGTTTGTTTTCATGTTGCTTGTGTTTTGATGTGAGCATGGATGGCTGTTGTGATATGTGGGGGCATGGAGGCCTATTTATTTGTGCCAGCATATGACGCCTAGAGTGGCGAGATGCATCGGTTTATGCATGTGGGTGTCGGGGAGGACACCAGGGATGATGGAATGGGATGGATGTGATTGTTAAATGCTTACTAATTCTTATTGGTTGATTATTTGCTTTACTTTTCCCCACTTCTCAAGGCAGCTGGTCTTGCTAACCCTTCTTCTAAAAGAGAAGAAGACACGCGGGGTGTGCCACATGATTTCCATGTTTAGCTTCTCAAGGGAGGATGGGTCTACGCTCTTTCTATAGGCGGTAAAGACTCGATGGGTATTACATCTACTCACCGTGTTGAGCCCCCTTTTGTTTAGTAGAATATAATGGTTTTCTAGAATTTCTGGGAATATGGGAAAGTAATTCTGTAATGAATAATTGAATAAATGATGTTAACCCATGGGGTTAGAGCTCGCTGGAACGAAATGCCCAGGTTACAATTTTAAAGGGATAATAGACATTGGGTGTGATGCTAATGAAATTTAATGAGGAATTGTTATTGGTTAATTAATGTTTAAAGACTTAATTAAAGTAAAGTTAAACTGATAAAAAGGTAATGAAATAATGTATTAAATTTCTTTAAATGGTTGTGTGCTTATAGGATACCTAGTATTAGAAGTAGCAACCCGGAGTCCGAGAGACATTAGTTGCAGTTGATTCTAAGACTAGTTTATGCCAATAGTGTGGTTGTGAGATATAGTATATTCTATACTTTTTGTGTTTCTATATGCTACTCCACCCGGACAGTAAGTGAAACTGACACCCTGGGTATTCTGAGCCCTGGGGGTGTTTTCCCCAACATTCTAATGGGAGGATGAATGGATGAATACCCCCTTTGGCCCCACTCTCTTCTCTTGGTAGTTACTTTTTCTAGTAGGCACAGTGGTTAATTTTCCCCATATATGTGTGTATAGGGTTGTAATGTCTTGTGGTTATTAACACACATATATTCTGGATATAGTTTCATATGGAATACTATAGGTGTAATGTGTATAGGATGTGATGGCTTGAGGATCCTTACTCGGTGTATGGGTTGTAATGGATTGAGGTAAAATACCTGACATATGATACACGTTATGCGGGTTTTGGTGGCTCCTAGAAACTACCTAGTTACTTTGCTTATGTGGACATGGTGGTTTTGTTGTATGAGGTTGATGTTGTGGTGCTTCGCCCCAGGTGTCTGCTGGCAAGCCTTTTTGGAGAGAGATGCTTAGGACGTGCGACGTTGGGAAAAAGTGGAAAACCAATGGGGAAGTAGTAGTGGGGTACCCTTGATATTCCTTATTATATGATATATTCCTGTATGCGTTACTTGGTGAGAGTAGCCATGGGGAGGTTGGGAACTTAGTAACTTGTTTAGGTGATGAGTTAGTTTCACTTGTTGTTCACTGTGCTTTAGCATGCTTTATTTACATTTGCATGAGAGGATTCAGGGAGGATCCTATTTAGTATAATATTATACTCACCCTATGTATATATAAACTTATTTTTAGGTCAGTTGGAGCAGGTTGGATATCAGGCTGGTTACTACTAGCTTACGGTTGCAGGAGCTGTTCGGGCTTGTGGTTGCTGCTGTTTTACTTTCTTTTGGGTACTTTTTGTTTTTTCCCTTTCAGTTGTAGTAGTTTTTCATGACGTTTTATATGTGTATTGGGATTTCTTTTATCTTACTAGTTGAGTTGGATTTGGTTGGTTTCTATCTTATCTATCTCTTCCGCATGTGTTCTCTTAGAGGGCAACGCCTCCCATTTGTGTGTTTATTATACCCTTGGTGCTATTCGCCAACCCGGGGACTACTGGAGACGGGAATTGGGGGTCATTATCTCCCTTCTCACATTGCTGGCCCAAGAGGGGTACACTTTGTGGGGAGCGGGTTGTGACATGTCAGTTTTTCAAAATTCAAATCACATAAGTGTGAAAATTAACATTAATGCTAATGTTGTAGACATGGCGACAAAGTTGGTTTTTAAACTAAAACTTTCAAATGATTAATAATTGTTTATATATAATTTAAATATAATAAATATTATAATAACCTAAATTAGATTTTAAGATACCTAATTGATCTATTATGACATTAAAAATAAATTTAAAATATAATGTAACACTAATCATTATTTAAACCAAAAGGTTTTCTTAAGTGAATTAAAGTAATTTTTACTATTCACCCAACAATGATGTTTCTTAGAAAAATCCGAAAACTTATACCTTATATAATTTCATCCTTATGAATTAAAAAATGAAGTTTATTTTTTAAAATTCAATTTATATTTGTGTCTATAATTTATTTTATTATTTTTTTGTAAAACTTTGTATTCTATGTTATGAAAACCATCGATGAAATGGAATCCTGATTGTAATATACACTAACATCGGTGTAATTTTTAGAGAATTTAAACATTATGTTGATTATAGTGCACAATTAACATTATATTGTCAATAACAAATACATACATAGTGCTTTTATATAAAATAAACTGTTTTCAGTGTAGTGTAAAATGAAAAATATCAAAAAGATTAAATTAATTTGAAAAAAAATTGTAAAATCTAGGGGTGTTAGAATCCTCCTAAGAACCATTTCCATTCTAATCATGAAATTTATTTCTACTTTTGATCAAATATTCTTCAGAGTCTTATTTACCTTCCTTGTCAATTTTTACCAATTAAACTCATTTAAGGAGAGTCTTAGGTGGGATAGGATCTTCAAAACTAATACTAGGATAACTAGAAGATATTTCAGGGTCACTTCCATCATCAAATGGACTTACATAAACTTCTTTCATACTATCATCACTTTCTTCCTTATTACTATTGGAGTTACCAACAATTTCATCAGGATCTGAACTAGGTTCAAAAAGGACTCTTGGTATAGATGGATGATCTATTGGATTGAACTCATCATAAATAATTTCAGTATCATCTACCCATTGTTTCTTCCATAGGTTCTAATTGATCTTCATCATTCTGTAGATTATTCTTGTAATTCATACTACATCACAATCCAAAATTGAATCCTCGTCTTCATCAATTAAACCTTTTTCTTTAAGCATAGTAGAAATCATATTGAGATAGATCAATGAGTTGGATCTAGAAGTAGGCTTGATCATTTCTATCAAATAAATCATAATATACCTATGCAGGTTTATCTTTTGTCCTCTTTTCATAAGACATGATAAAATGGAATCTTCATATCTTAGAGTATAAAATACACCCTTCATTGGAAAATTTCATGTGCTATATGATTTTGATGACCAACCTGCACTCACCATCAAGATCATTAGCAATTGGCCTTCTAACTACACCATTAATAGTCAGTTTATAAAGGGAATATTCATAAAAAATGTCTTCACTAGACTTAGTATTAGTCCCTTGATAATATTCAAGCACACCCTCATGTTGATGTTTAAATCATTCAGACCACTAATTCGAAGAAAAATCGATTATATGACCTTAAACTCAACTTCATACCAATTCTGCCAATTTTTCATCAAAATAGAACTCTAGATACTGGTAGAACTCTATAGAAGTAGGAAGACTCGGATCATCCACAAGTTTTTTTGATAGATGTGACTCTTTTGGAGAGGACACTAAAGGATTCTTAACTTTTCCCTTGTAGGTCATCTTGATCAATTTAGGAGACAGTGAAGGGAATGTTGAATGGTCAGAATAGAAAGGTCAAAATAGGTTTGAGGGAAAAATGTACGAGGAAAGTGGTGAATTGAAATTAAACATAGTATTGCATTTATTATCATTTTAGATTTTAGGGATTCATAAAATAAAAAATAAAAAATTGGAAAAACAAGAAAATTATAATCAAGTTATAAAATAAAGAAACAAAACAAAAATTAAGACTGGTGGTTCAAAACAGAACATCATTAAAACTTTGATGAAGGTATGAGAAATTTTACAATGGTGAGACATTAATGCTGAGAAGTCCAATGGTGATACATCCAATGGTGAGAAGTCCAATGGTGAGATTTATAGTGGTGATAAGTCCAATGGTGAGACATAAAAAATAGTGTAACATTCACAATGGTGAGACATTCACAATGGTGAGACCCAGAAAATTAATCTTATCCAAATTTAATCATACCAAACTCATGTTTGAGGTAATTTATTCTCTCAATTTTCAAAGTATAATTTAATATATTATCAATAAGATATTCTATATCAATGTATTCAATAGTGATATCCTTTTTTTGAAAATGTTCTCTCAAAAATTTATGTCTTTCATCAATATTCATTGTTCTATAATGTGATAAAACAAATTTTGAGATTTTTATAGCACTTTTGTTATCATAATTTATACAGACATGTAGAAATTTATTTCCATATTCTAGTGACGTTTGTTTCATCCAAAAAATTTGTGCATAATAGCTACCTACAGCTATGTACTCATCTTCAGTAGTAGATAGTGCAACGGAATTTTGGTTCATTCAACACTGAGAAGTTAGAGACTTGTATAAAAAGTAACATGTTCTGGAGGTTCTTTTTCTATCTAAATTGCATCCAATAAAATAATAATCTAAATAACTAACCAAATAAAATAATTTCCCTCTTATAGTGTGACTCTTTTGTATTTTCCTTAAAATGAGAACACACACACACTAAAAATAATATCAGGTTTTCTAGAAGTAAGCTAGATAAGCCTTCCAATAATTCCTCAGTAACTGGTTTGATCCACCAGTTTTCCAGCTTCATCATAATCCAACATACCTGTATTACTCATAAAATTATCACTATTCATAGTTCTATCCATATTATAACATTTTAAATTATCCTTAGTATATTTAATTTCCTTTAAAATGATTCCTTCTTTATTTTTGAAAACACTAAAAACCAAAAATGAATTTTAGTTCACTCATTAAACACATTTTAATTCATTTCTCATCATTTTAGAAAAGTCAGTGCATAAATAACTTTTTAAGATCCAAAAATAATATCATGAACATACATTTGAACAACAAAAACATCTTTTGAAATTCTTTTTATAAAAAGGGTATGGTCATCAATACATTTTGAAAACCCATTTGAAATAATAATAGTGTTGAGCATATCATACCAATCTCTAGGGGATTGTTTCAAACTATATAATTCATTGTTAACATAAAAAAACTATTTGGAAAAGGGGGATTTTGAAAACTATGGTATTTTTTAAAAAAAAATACTTAACTATATACCAATTCAGAAATTCACTCCTGACATCCATTTGAAAATGATAGAAATATATATGGTCACATTAAGCAAGTAGTATTATGATGGATTAATATTTGGAAACTAGTGAGAAGGTCTCATTATAGTCTATTCCTTCTTCTTGACAATAACCTTGGGATACTATCCTGACCTTTTTTCTTACTATAGCTTTTGATTCATATACCATATTTTTAGACACCCATTTAATTTATATAGTCAATGTTTCTTTAGGTCTATACACTTGTTAACATACACTGTTTCATTCAAATTGATTTGATTATCCTTTCATTACCATTACCCAGAATTAATCATTGATTCCATCACTGATATTATTTGGTTCTATCTAAGACTAAAACACATGATATTCAACCTAATTTCTAAGAGAATCTCTATTATGTATACCTTTATATAGGTTTCCAATAACAACATCTAAATGATGGTATTTAAGGGTTCTAATAGCTTTATAAAAAGTATGGCTGGTCACTTCATGTTCTTCTATAGGTTCAGGTTCTATATGTTCTAGAAATTCCATAGAAATAGATGATTTTCCTCACTATTTCATAGAAAAATAATTAGGTTTGTAATTTTTTTGAAGGAAGATAAATCATCATAATGATTTTCTAATGTGGTTTTATGATCATGCAGATCCACCTCATCAAATTTGATATGAATAGATTCTTCTACATTCTTTGTTATTTCATTGAAAACTCTATAGGATTTAATGGATTTTGAATAAGCTATTAAAATTATTTTATCCCTCTTGGAGGTAAAATTTTCATGATTATACATAGTTTTGATAATAATTACTTTGCAAACAATAACTATAAAGTAATTAACAATTAGATTCTTATTATTCTAAAGCTCATAAGGGGAATTTTTTATGATAGGTGTAACTAGACCTCAATTGATTATGTATAATTATGTATTCACAAACTCTTCCAAAAAATGGATAGGTATGTCATATTCATTTAGCATATTTTGGTAAATCTCTTGTAGTGTTCTATTCATTTTCTCTATAACTCCATTTTACTAAGGGGTGTTAGGAGTAGAGATAATATGACTATAGAAATTTTGTGAGAAAAAGGACTCAAAGTATTGATTTTCAAACTCATAGTCATGGTTACTTCTTAGTGTCTTAATACTAATTCCACTTATGTTTTCTCTAGATCAACCATACTTGGTGAAATAAGAGAATTCATAACTCGTGTGAGCTAAAAAGAATACCCATGTATACTTATAAAATTCATCTAATAGTATATATACATAGTGCATCCCATTTAGACTATAAACTATTTATGGTCCAAATAAATCCATATAAACCAACTCAAAGAGGTTCAGAATTTGAGAATTATTTAATTTAAAAGAAATTTGGTGTTGTTTCCCTTTTTGACAGGGGTTACAAACATCCTCATTTTGGAACTCTAGTTTGGGTAGATCCATGACTAACCCTTTCCTAGTGAGATTTATAAGTGATTGAATTTTACAATGGCCAAATATTCTATTCCAAAGTCAAGATTCATTAAGAAAGGCACTCAAGAAGGAACCATTTTGAGAAAATAAAGAATTAAAATCAACACTATAATTAGTTTCATTCCTTAAAGAAGTAAAAATTAAAGCATATTTAAAATAAAAAAATACAATAATTTTTCTCTAATTTAACATTGAATCCATCATTAAAAAATTTTGATATGCTTAGAAAATTTTATTTCAAACCATCAAAAAATATTACTTTGGAAATTAAAATAGATTATATGTTACAAATTTGGCCAAGAATGATAACTTCCCCTTAAGCATTATCACCAAATGTGAAATGACCACCATCGAACATTATTAGTAACTTGAAGCTAGAATATTCTCCTTTCATATACCTTGAACATCCACTATCCAATTACAATATAATTTTTTAGGAGGACATCAAACAGTTTTCCTAGAAAACAAAATTTATACAAGAAATGATTTTGGTACCCATATTTTCATGGGTCTAGACTTGTTAATAATTAGGGATTTAGGAACCCATATTTTTTTAATAGTTATCTTATAAAAAAATTGTAAGATTTTTGAACTAAATTTTTTTTGGTCCTTTATAAAAATAACTAGTAATAGAATTTTCATTTTTGGATTTACGCAGAAATGTGGTTTTAACTATCTATGATTGTCCCTATTGGTATCCTATACCTTTAACATATTTTGGAGTAATATATTTTCATATAATATATGTAAGTGTTTCTCTACAATTGGTAAGCCGGTATAAATTCATTTTATGTATCTCATTAGACTTTTTGTAACACCCTAAGGTTTTAAAAAAATAAATTGAAATGCATGAAAAAAAATTTTAAGTAGATATTTATAACTATCCTTCAAACATATTTTTTCAGCTTCTATGTTTTGAATTTCAAAAATTAGTCATCTACAATTGTGATCAGTAAGTAATTTGGAGTCTAATGGAACCAACATGAATTTTTACTAAATAGTAACCTACCCTTATGAATAGTAATATGAATATTAATATGACCCTAATGAATAGTAAATTTTATTATTATTTTATTTTATAAAGATTATAAGATAATGTGATGTTGATTAATTTTTCAATTTGTTAAAAAATGAGTTATAGATTTAAAATTGATATTTTTTAATAAATTATGATTTTATTTAAAAAGTAAATTAATAATATTTAGAAATTTGTTTTCAAAAAATGGAGTTCATTTTTGAATTCTAATCATTGAAAAATTGTTATGGTGAATTTTTTAGATTTTTTTGAAATAGTTGAATTTTTTGTGAATAGTAAAAATACAGTTTTGAGTTTTAAGTTAGTTTAATGATATCATTAATGATAAAATAATTCTGGTCGACTTGTGTACAGAAAAATAAGATATAAGGTGTCCCAAGTGGCTAATTCCATGTGAAAATACCATGGTCAAGGTAATGATTTTTCAAATACCACTACTGATGTGTCCCTTGGAAATTAATAAAATATTCCATCACTTTTTCTATAAATACCAACCCATTCTTTCATTCTATTCATCCCAAATTCCTGAACAATGAAGATCTGGTATTATTACCTCCCTATTAGTCCTCCCAAGGTGTCCTAAAGCCCCCAAGGTCCCAACTTTCAAGCCTTAGCAGTTACTCTACAAGGTAAGAAAATTCTTAACTTCTTTCTTTTCCCACTGAAGTTATCTTCTATGCGATATAACATTCAAGTTTCCATACCATGTTCTTACTTAAATTTTATTATATCTATATAATTTATTATGATTTATTTTTGGATGGGTGACCCTTGTCCCATCTCTTTATAATTTTTTCAAAATCATTGGTGCATAGTTGTTTGGCTGCCGATTTTTCATAAGGAATTTCTCAACTATAATTTTATTTTGAGATCCTTTATTTTATTATTCTTTAATAATCTCCCATTATCCAAAAAGAATGAATGATATATTATCTTCAACATTTTTTATTTCATCATGTTTATTTAATATTCACCATTATACTTCTTCCCCTCTCCCACTTATTCAAGAAATTAAGACACCGTTTGTGATGTGTCGATTTACTGACATCGTGGATGATGTGATTTCAATTTCTTTTACTTCATTCAAGACTGGTCATGAAACCATTTTTATGGTTGAACCAGATTATAATTTATGTATTATATCTTATATAATGTTCTATAATAAGTTTTTACACATGTGATTAATTTAAAAAAAATGAGTTCATTAAAATCGAAGAATCTCCAAAATGACCTAAACAAATATCAATAATTTTTTAACATATGAATCATCCTCATGTTAGAATTAAAAAAGATAAATTTTATAATTTATGGTTATGTAAATATTTAAATACCATTCCATTCCAATTTTGGTGTTTCACTTATAATCGACAAGAATATCAATCATGAACTGATCATGGAAACCATGTAAAGAATGCACCCAAAACAATGTAAATAACAAAATATTACTAGTAAATGTGTTGAATGATGTTGTAAAATGATCATATAAGGTGTTATAAACATTAATATGTTTCATTAAGATATTAATAACACTCTTTTAACAATTATACTGGATGTTTAAATAGTTTTTAATTAAAAATAACCTGAGGTAAGTGAATTCTTAATCCAATTTCTATTCTTTGGGTTAACCTTATATTTTATTCATTATGTGGTATTAAGATTATTTGTGTGAAGAGTTTTTGTTTATATTTTGTTGAACTATGTGTATTTATAGCGTATACACATATCCATTCCATTCTATTAATTCTCACTCCAATTATATTTTAAGGTACTTTCCGTTTAAAATCTTTTTATAACACTCTTTAATAAATTTCAAAAGGATTGTTTATTTCATATATTGAATGAGTGGTTTCTCCTAATTTCAAGATACATTATTACTATGATATGATCCTTGGAAATTATTTATGTTGGTTTGATCCCATTATAGCTCAATATATGTTGGGTTGGGCCCATTGTAGCTCAAGATATGACGGGTGATCCCCATTATAGCTCTCCAATGCATTCGGTGCTCTGGAGATAGAAGTTGACCAAATGGTTATTCCATGTGTAAGGGTGAATGTAAGAGTGATATGGTAAATATGACCTAGGGAATCTCCATGATGTTCCATACATGTTAACCGGTTTTTATGATTATGGGTTTTATTTGTTTTTATGTTATCACTTGAGTAAATTATTTAGTTTTATACTCATCCCAAGTTTTTAAAACGTTTTTGACAGGATATAAGGATGTGTAAGAGAAATAATGGAGTTGTGATGTTTGATATGGATTGTTCTCAAACATATCAGGTTTTAAGATTTAATGTTTTATATTTTTTAAAAATGGATATTGTTTTTAATAGTATCCTATTTTTATGAATGTGGTATGTCATTTATGAAAGATATCCTAATTATTTAAAACTATAAACCCAAAAAGATCCTAAATGTTTAAAAATGCATGTTATTATATAAAAGTTAAGATTAAGTAATGTTTTAAGGTCAGGTCCTTATAGTTGGTATCAGAGGATGGTTTAGATAACTTTAAGGGTTATGATGATTTTAAAATAATACCATAAATGATTTTTACTCTATGGTAATTTGAAATTTTATAGCATTTAAGGATTACCATGTTTCTTCATCAAAGTTAATTCTGTTCAAAATGTCTTTCCGCAAAATAAATAGCGAAGTTGAATTAGGAATGCACCATGAGGCTGATGTATGTACGAATCTGCAGCCCAGAATGGTGGGAATCAGAACTGAACAATTTGTGACAGCAATGGCTCAGTTGACTCAAGAAATAAATGGGCGTAGTATCCATGCTAGAGATGAACATGATCTACCTTCAAGAAACATGTCTTTTGTGGAGCATTTTATGAGGCAACATCCTCCAGCATTCAGTGGAACCAAAGATCCAGTGATAGCTGAAGGACAGATCAATGCTATTGAAAAGAAATTTGATGTCATGGGATGTTCAGAACATCAAAAATTAATAAAAGAAATTTATTATTTTGAAGGTCAATTCGATCAATGGGGGTATTTTCTTAAGAATACAAGAGAAATATATGATCTCGACCATCTGGAATGTGATTAAATTAAGTCTTTTTCTAGAAAAATATTTTCCCAAAACTGTTTGACTTAGAATGGAGATGAAATTCATGGAATTGAAGCATAAAGATTATGATTTTTTGTTAGAATATGGAGCCAATTTTACAAGATTGTCTTGGTATGTACTTCATTTTACTCATGATTTTGATAGTAAAATTAATAGATTTTACTCTCGTTTGAAACCATTTTTGTGAAGAGCTTTAGCTTCACGAGAGTTTAAAAGCTATGAGAAACTTGTTCATTTCACTGAAAAAGTGGGAATTGAGTTTTCTGGCACATATGTGCCTTGTGATGATATGAATAAGAACAGTTCAGGTTGGTAGTATTTTTGTTATAATTCATCAAAGAAATCTAGAGGTATGAAAATCAATTTTTCTTCTTATGAAATGTGTAGTAAAAGGAATCCTGAGGAATGCCTTGTAAATTATGGGAAATTCAACTGATTTGGAAAGTTAGGACACATGTCTCATGAGTCAAAGGAAAATTATTCGAAAATTAATGATAATTCGATGGTGAGATGCTTTAACTATAAGGAATTGGGTCATTTTTCAAATGTTTTTCTGAAGCTAGTCACTCAAGCAAGAAATCAGAAAGACTGTAAGAAGAAGGATTTGGTAAAATAATTTGAAACCACATCAGCATATTTTCAGCCATAAAATGTAGTGGTATCAGGTATATTTCATGTTTTTATAGATTTCGAAAATGTGTTGTTTGATTCAAGGTCTACACATTCCTTTATTTCTGAGAAATTTTCTGAAAAAAAAAGGGAATTCAACCTCATGAAATGAAACCATATCTCACAGTAAAAACACCTGGAGGAAATATTATGGCAAAAAGAAATTATAATAATCTACCTATCCCTGTCTGTGGAAAGAGTTTACCATCAATCCTTGTTGTTTTTACTCAAGTAGAATTTGATGTTATCCTTGGTATGGACTGGCTTTCTTTTTATCATACTAAGATAGATTGTAGAGAAAAATAACTTTTTTTAAAAAAATAGTTTCATTTTGTGTACAATAATGAACCCATATCATTGATAACATATCAGGAAACTATGAAACTGATAAAATATATAAATTAAATTTATCTTGCTTATATTTTTGAAGATCAGGGAACTATCCATATTAATTATGTACCAGGATTAAATGAATAGCTGGATGTTTTCCCTCATGATTTGTCTAGTTTTATTCCTAATCAAGAGGTTGATCTGAATATTGACTTAGTTCTTGATGCTAATCCAATTTCTAAACCCCCTTATCGAATGGACCAATTTGTCGTTCTGGAATTAAAAAAACAGTTGTAGGAATTATTAGATAAACGCTTCATCCAACCTAGTGCTTCACCGTGGGGTTCCATTGCCTTTTTTTATAAAGAAAGATTGTTCAATGAGAATTTTCAATGATTATAGAGCCTTGAATAAAATTACTATAAAAAATATTATAATTTTCCCCATATCAATGATTTGTTTGATCATCTCCAGGGAGTACAGTATTTTTCAAAGGTTGACCTATGGTTGGGGTGCCATCAGTTGAAATTAAAGGATGAAGACATCCCAATGACTATATTTTGTATTAGATATGGTCATTATAAATTTATAGTTATTCCTTTAGGGTTAACTAATTCACCTATTGTATGCATGGATATTATGAATAAAATATTTCATTAGTTCATTGATGTGTTTTTGGTTGTATTTATTGATGACATTCTAGCATATTCTAGAAGTAAAGAGGAGAATGAAAAATGTATAAGGGTTGTTCTGTAAAAATTAAAAGGAAAGAAACAGTATGAAAAATTCAGAAAGTGTGATTTCTGGTTGCAACAGATTTCTTTTCTTGGGAACATTGTAAATAAGGATGGAATAACAGTTGATCCTTCCAAAAAATTGGTTGAGGAATAGACAATACCTACAAATGTTACAGAGATTTGTAGTTTTTTGGGACTAGTAGGTTATTACTAATGGTTTGTTAAAAACATTCCATGGTTATCTAGCATGCTAATTAAGTTAACATAAAAAGAGGTTAAATTTTTATGGATAGAATAACATGATGTTTTTTAGGAACTAAAGAAGAGATTGGTGATTGATCCATTTTTGGAATTTATTTATTGAAATGGTGAGTTTTTCATCTACAGTGATGCTTCATTGAAGGGACTTGGTTGTGTTCTGATGTAGAATGATTAGAAAATTGCATATTATTCAAGAAAACTAAAAACTCATGAGTTAAATTGTCCCACACATGATTTGGAATTGGCAGTTGTGGTTATTTTTTTGAAAATTTGGAGGCACCATTTATACGGAGCCAAATTTAAAATATATACTGACTATAGAAGTTTTGTTTTTATATTCACTCAGAATGAATTAAACATGAGGTAGAGAAAATGGATTAAACTGATAAAGTACTGTGATTTCTCAATCAATTACCATCTAGGAAAAGAAAACAAAGTGGTGGATGCCTTTATTTGAAAACATCATGCATCATTAACAATGTTACATTTGGAACATGATCCCTTAATTAATAATTTGATGAATTTTGTCTTAGAAGTTATTGGTATAGGAAATACATCTGTTTTGTTTCAGGTCTTAGTGCATTCATCATTATTATATAGAATTAAGCAAGCACATAAGGAAGACCATGAGCTATAGAAAAAGGTATAATTGGTTAAAATGGGAAAGTTTCCATTATTTAACCTTGATAAAGATTGTTTTTTAATATTTGGAAAAAGGTTTTGTGTGCCTTGTGATTCCAAGTTGAAGAAATATTTGCTGTTTAAATCTCATAGTTCTCCATTTTCAGTTCATCCAGGAAGTACTAAGATGTTCAGAGACCTTCGAGAGTATTACTGGTGGGATGGAATAAAAAATGATATTGTAGAATTTACTATGAAATGTTTGATATGTCAAAAGGTTAAAGAAGAGTGGTAGTTACCAAAGGGGGTGCTTTAGCCTTTTCTAGTACTATAGTGGAAATGGAAAAATATATCCATGGACTTCATAGTGGAACAACCTAATACTTATTGAGGTAACAATACGATTTTGGTTATTGTTGTTCGGCTGACAAAATCTACACATTTTATTTTTATTCTAGATACAATGTCATTGGATCATCGTTCATAATTGTACCTAAAAGAGATTTCCATGTTACATGGAGTTTCTCGTTCAATTTTATATGATCGAGATCCCGAGTTCACTTCTAATTTTTGGAAGGGCCTTCATAAGTCATTGGGCACGGAATTAAATTTCAGTACAGTTTTTTGTCCTCAATCAAATGGGAATTCAGAATGAACGATTAATACTTTGGAGGATATGATTTGATCTTATTCAATGGACTATTAAGGATGTTGGGATCAACATCTTTGTTTAGTTTAGTTTTCTTGTAATAATAGTTTTCACTCTAGTATACAGATGGTAGATTTTGAGGCATTATATATTAATTGGTGTCGAACTACATCTTTTTGGGATGAATTCAAGGAAAGGAAGTTAATGGGATCACAGTTTGTAGAGGAAGTGGCTGAGAAAGTGAAGATGATCTAACAACACCTGTGGAAATCTCAAAGCAGGTAGAAAAGTTATACAGACAATAGGAGGAAAGACTTTTCTTTTGAGGTAGTTGATCATATTTTTCTTAGAATATCACCATGGAAAAGTGTTATGTGTTTCGGTAATAAATTAAAGCTAACTCCATGGTTCATTGGCCCTTATGAAATCTTAGAGAATGTAGAAACAGTCACCAACCAAGTAGCTTTACCTAATATTTTATCTCAGGTACGCAATTTTTTTCATGTTTCAGTGTTGAGAAATTATGTGTCATATTTATCTCATGTCTTAAGCCCAAAATCAGTTCATCTCGAAGAGAACCTTTCTTTTAAAGAGAAACCAGCTCAAATTATTGATCTAAGGAAATAGGTATTGTGGAATAAGGTAATATACCAAGTAATGGTTTTGTGGAGAAACCACATGGTTGAAGAAGGAACATGGGAATATGAAAATGCTATGAGGTAAAGGTTACCTCAATTGTTTAAAGAGTAAATAAAATTGCGAGGACACAATTTCCAGAAGTTTGGGATAATGTATCACCACACGGTTTTAAGAAATTAAATTTAAATTCATGAAACTTTGTTTTTTTAAGTATAGATTTATAACTAACCTTTAAACATAATTTTACATCTTCTATGTTTTGAATTTTTAATAACATTTATCTACAACTGTGATCGGTATGTAATTTGGAGTCTAATAGAAACAAATAGATTTTTTTAGTGAATTGTATCCTACCCTTATTAATAGTAATATGACCCTAATGAATATTAAATTTTATTATTACATTATTTTTTTACGATTATAAGATAATGTGGTGTTGATTAATTTTTCAAGGTGTTACAAAATGAGTTATAGATTTAAAATTGTTATTTTTTAATAAATTATGATTTTATTTAAAAATTAAATTATTAATATTTAGAAAATTATTTTCAAAAAATGGAGATCATTTTTTAATTCTACACATCAGAAAAATTTTACGTTGAATTTTTGGGATTTTTCTGAAACAGTTGAATTTTAGGTGAATAGTAAAAATACAGTTTTTAGTTTTTTGTAAGTTTAATGACATAATTAATGATGTAATGATTTTGGTAGACTTTTTTATAGTAAAATAAAATATTACTTGTCCCAATTTTCTATTACTATGGGAAATTACCATGGGCAATCCCATGTTTTTTCAAATACCACTAGTGGGGTGTCCCTTGGAAATTAATAAAATATTCCCTCACTTTTCCTATAAATACCAACACATTCCTTCATTACATTCATCCCAAATTCCTTCACAATTAAGATATGGTATTATTACCTCCCTATTATTCCTCCCAAGGTGTACTCAAGCCCCCAAGGTCTCAACCTTCAATTCTTGGGATTTACTCTATAAGGTAAGAGAATTCATAAATTCTATCTTTTTCCATTCAAGTTCTCTTTTATGTGGTATAACATTCATGTTTCCATACCATGTTCTTATTTCCATTTTAGAATATATTTTTAATTTATTATCATTCATTTATGGATGTTTGACCCCTATCACCTCTCTTTTTAATGTTTTATTAAACCATGTTTCATAGTCGTTAGGCTGTAGAATTTTCGTAAGGGATTTCTCAACTATTCTTTTATTTTGAGTTCCATTATTTTCTTGTTAATTATTTATCTCCCCTTATCCAAGAGGAATGAATGATTCATTATCTTACATATTTTTTATTTAATCATGTTTATGGAATATTCACCATTATAATTCTTCTCCTCTCCCACTTATTCATGAAATTAAAACATCATTTGTGATGTGTGGATTTACTGACATTGTGGATGATGTGATTTCAATTTCCTTTACTTCTTTAAAAAATGGTCATGAAACAATTTTTATGGTTGAACCAGATTATAATTTATTTATTATATCTTATATAAGGTTCTGGAATCATTTTTTACACATGTGATTAATTTATAAAACAAAATGAGTTCATTACGATCGAAGAATCACCAAAATCACCTAAACAAATATCAATAATTTTTAACTTATGAATCATCCTCATGTAATAGTTCAAAAGGGTAAATGGTATAATTTGTGGTTCTGTAAATATGTAAATATCATTCCATTCCAATTCTGGAGTTTCACTTCCAATATACAAGAATATTCATCATGAACTGATCATTGAAACCATGTAAAGAATGCACCTAAAACAATGTAAATAGCAAACTATTACTAATAAATGTGTCGAATGATGTTGCAAAATGATCATATAAGGTGTTATATACATTAATATGATACATTAAGATATTAATAACACTCTTTTAACCATTATACAGGAGGTTTAAACACTTTTTAAGTAAGAATAACTCAAGGTAAGGGTATTCATAACCCAATTTCCATTCTTTGGGTTAACCTTCTACTTTATCCATTTTTTGGTATTAAGATTATTGGTGTGATGATTTTTTTTTATATTATATTTCACTATGTTTATTTACAGCATATACACACATCCATTCCATTCTACTAATTCTCACTCTAATTATATTTTAATGGACCTTCCATTTAAAATCCTTTTAAAAATCTCTTTAATAAATTTAAAAAGGATTTTTTTTATATATGGAATGTGTGATTTCTCCTAATTTCAAGATAAATTATTACCATGATATGTTCTTTGGAAATTATTTATCTCGGGTTGATCCCAATATAGATCAAGATATGTTGGGTTGATCCCATTATAGCTCAAGATATGACGAGTGAGACCCATAATAGCTCTCCAATGCGTTGGGTACACCAGAGATGGAAGCTGAACAAAAGGTTATTCCTTGTGTAAGAGTGAATTTAAGAGTGATATGGTAAATACTTCCCAAGAAAACTACATGATTTTCCATTCATGTTAACAAGATTTTTTTATTATCGGTTTTATTATTTTTTATGTTATCACTTGACTAACGATTTATTTCTTTATATTCCTTACTGAGTTTTATACCTATCCCAATTTTTTTAAAATGTTTTGGACAGAATATAAGGATGGGTAAGAGAAATAAGGGGGTCATGATGTTTGATATGGAGTGTTTTTATAGAAATCATGTTTTAATTTTTAATGTTTTATATTTTGAAAAAAAATGGATTCTATTTTTAATAGTA
This sequence comes from Viscum album, assembly GCA_963277665.1. Taxonomy (NCBI): domain Eukaryota; kingdom Viridiplantae; phylum Streptophyta; class Magnoliopsida; order Santalales; family Viscaceae; genus Viscum; species Viscum album. The sequence continues at coordinate 569,971,474 of OY728161.1, read as the reverse complement.
TCCTCTTTGTATGAATTTGGTATGTTATGAAGGTAAGAAATCCAAATTATTTAAAACTCTAAACCGAAAAAGATCCTCAATGTGTAAAAATCTATGTTCTTTTCTAAAAGTCAAGATTAAGTAACGTTTTAAGGGCAGGTAATTATGTTTTTTAAGTTCATTATTTTCCTTTATAAATTGATAATTTTTCTATTTCTCAACAGATAAGTCGACTTTATATTAACATTTAATTCATGTTGTCTTTTAAGAACCTTGTATCTATAATATTGTTCCTTAAAAGTGTCTTCCAAAATTATGAAATATTCAAACATATCTTCTTGATACATGTCATCATCAATATTTTCATACTCATAATTATTATAATTGAGCATTAGTATAATAGTAGAAACATTAGGAACCTTAGATACATTAGTAATGAATCGTATGTTGGATCTATTAGACTTTTGTTCAGGATTTGAGTATGAATATATGTATTTGTCCTTATAGGCACTCCATGTTGATTTAATATATTTCTTAAACCATTGGTCCTTTTCCAGATATTTCTTTTTATATTTCATCTTTTAGACAGCCAATATTGACATGTCCTTTTCATTTTCATTCATAATAGTTAATTTCATTAATATATGTATTAAAGTCCTTCTAATTACCTTTAGTTTCATACATTCCTTTATAAATAGGATTTCTGAAAAACTTCTTCTATCCATAAAACTTATTAAATCTCCTGGATAGATGGGTCATCTCCTCATCACTGTCAGAGGGTGACTCACTATTACTTGAACATTCATCTTGTATATTTTCTTTTTCCTTTTCAATTTATTTGGATGTAGTATACTTGATGGATATTAACATTCTTTTGACTCGTCATCTTCGTCTTAGTTTACTTTCAATTCTTCTTCATACATCATCAGTTTCCCAATCAGTTGCTTCAAAATTAGTTTGTTTATGTCACATGACTCTCGAATTGAGACAAATGTGTCACTCCCTCTTTTTGAAATTCATATTAACAATCTCATGATTTGTTCTTTTTTAGACACTAGATTTCCAAAAAGTCTCATAGTGTTCAAAACTTCATTAATCACAAGATACATATTTGAGATTAATTCATCAGGCTTCATCATAAAAGTATCATACTTAATATTATATGTGATTAATATATTATCCTTAACATTAGTTGTTCCTTCATGAAAAATAACTCATGTGTCCAAAATTTCAAAAGCTATTTTACAATCATGAATTATATTACATTACTCATCTCCTAAGTAAAAATAATGATCATTCATGGATTTATGATTATTATTATTATTAGTAATTTTATTATCATCAATAGTAGTCCAAATTTCAAATCACATTCTCTCTATATAAACTTTCATCTTGACTTTCCATTGAACATAATTGAAACCATTTAAAAATGGAGGTCTATTAGTAGTAGAATATTCTGGTCTATTATCCATTTTAATGAATTAAATTTATAACTAATATAAATTTAAGATCATTAAAGAACAACAAAAATAATAGTTAAAATGTTTTGAAAAACATCGATACTAAAGATTATCCTTTAATACCAAATGTTTGTCGGAGTGAGTATCTCATGAGGGGGGTGAATATCGAACCCCAAAAAATTCAATAAAAATGGATTTAAAAAAAAATCCCCGAATTTAAATAAAACTACACAGTTAGTTAAAATTGTAGTTTCATATAGGTCTTGACTTTTTAAAAGACTTCTCAATGATTGATTAGGTCTTAGGTAAAGCAATATATAATATTATTTTATTCATTGGAATCAATTTTATAAATCAATAATTATATAAACACTAATAAAAACTAACTATCAGATTAGTGGTTTTATTTTTTAGTATAAAAAATCAGTTTTAATTCAAAGAAATAATGTAAACCAAAACACAGAGTGGAATTTGAAAAGAAGAGGTTCAGTCTCAATATGAGACTTAGTCCTCTCCACATGGAAATCACATGATTCCAATAAGTTTATATAAAAATAAAATTTTGATCGACAACCTCGATCAAGTTTTAAAATAGCCAAGAAATCTAATCCACATAGGTCCTCCTCTACAATATATGTGGGAATAAAAATAAACAATTGTTCACAACCGTACCTATACCACAACACATGGGAAACAATAGTAAATATTTTTTAAAATATATCTAATTATATTATAGTTTAATGAAAAAGATAGTGTGGGATAAATAAAATAGAGTAATCCACACTACTTGTAATGTAAATTTAAATAAAAAATAGACCATGTAAGAATATTTAATGAACATCTTACTCTAAATGATATTCTTGGCACCTCGTGACTCCTTGAATGTATCTTTAAATGTTTCTCTAGTTTTGTTTCTAAAATATCTTATAGAATAGAGTGTCATAAACTCTTTGTTCTTACTATATGAATCCACTAGATGTATGATATTCTTTGACTTCCTCAGTCAATTATAATCAAGATGTAGTAGGTAATATCTTATGGTTCATGTAATACAATACATCTCTCTTCATGTATGAAACTATTTTTGTGTATATTCTCATTCATACGAACATGAGGGAGTATGGTTTCTATTTTATCAATAATAGGAGCAAAGAGAATCAGTAAAATCCTCTACATCCTCATACTGCATGTCTAACATGAAGTTAAATGCATTCTATACAATATTTAATTCATAATCATTAAAATTTATTTCATAATTAAATTGGGTAAACTAGTTGTTAGTTATATTTAAATAAAAAAGATAAAAGAAATATAAGTGGTGATACTTTAAATGGTGACACTACTAGAAATTCCTTGATCTTGGGGATAGACATTAGAATAGTATCTAGATCTGTCAGTGTGTTGGGCTTGCATTATGTTAGGATGGCAGTGAATCTTTTGATGGTGAGTTATCCCAACAATAATAAATTTTCATTATGGTGATATGAGTTCCTTGACAGTGTCCCAATATGATGGTGAGACATTGTTGGTGGTGATTCATTGTATGGAATTTATACATATTTTTTCATATTCCTATCTCATCAGTGACTCATAGTATGGAATTTATACATACTTTTTCATATTACCCTTTTTATAATATCCCTTCATCTCTTCATCCTTAAATCTTGAATGTTTTATTCTTACATCTTTAATTCATTTTCTCTGCATCCTGTATTTGTTATGTCTGCCCTTTTCCCTAAATTTAAATCCATTTTTTTATGTTTTGTATATACAAAAAATATATATTCTACTTTATCCATACATGGTCATAAGATTATATATTTCATGTGTATCGATATATGTATATGTATATATGTGTGTGTGTTTTTTTTTCATTGTGTGTATCACTGATTATTTTATATAGGGTAAGTGAGACTTCAATTTTTTCCATGTGATAATAGGGGTATAGTCGTTACCAGGTCCTCTAACAATATATAGTAAAATATTCACTATGATCATGTTATTTCATTCCATTCCTTGATTATATTTCATTCCCTATGATAGGATTAAACCCTTGTATCACCGTTGGTATCTTAGATTAATTTGGTATGAAATAGTTCATTTTAATGATTGCATCCAATTTTCACTATTTGTTTATGATACTTAATTGGTTATGATAAAATCATAATAAGAATAAATGTTTTTCACATCAGTTTGTTCTATATATGTTTTATAAATTTTTTCTAAACATTGTTAATAGAGACACAAAGTATGGTATTGGTTTTTTTATCATCAAAATAGATTCAATTTTTTTGTGATTTCGTGGTGTGAATATTATTTATCATGATAAGTTTTTCCAAGAAGATCTAATGATTAGGTGAAAAATTGAAATATAAATTACCTGACACAAAAAACTAAATAAAATGTTTTGTTTAAGATATTGAACACACATGATAGGCATGCTATACTATAGGAACTCTTGAGAAAATAATTAAACATGATCTATTTCTAGTTGAATGAATGTTTCCTCCTAAAATATGTTCTCCCTCCATAAGACACTCTAATTGCTTACATGAACTCCAGATAATTTGAAAAAGCTCATGCACCCAAAGGAAATATTCCCTTGAAAAGGGAAATAGTTTACATTACCTAACATCTACAACCATTATTTTAAAATTATTATTTGCTTAATAGATCTTATATGTGTAGGATATAATATTTTTTCTAAAAAATAACCACAGTGTATAAATATTGATTTGTTATTCATTTTCTTAACCATGGTATTTTCTAATTTTCATTAGAATATTGAAATTATCATTAGAAAATTGGATCCAAGGACAATAAAACCCATTTAATTCCATAAATTATGGTTAATGATCTTTTTCCAATAATCAAATACATCCTTATGAAGAAAATGTTGGTTTTATCTGTTTTAAAAAATTAAAACCATAATCCATGTATCATTCATTACAATATAATATGTGCAATCTATATAATATATTACAATTCTTTAAATGTGTGTCATTAAATACAATTAATTAACAATTTATAATTTATTAATTTTCTTTATATCATTCATTCATTATATATAAAATATTAAAATCCATTCCTTATTTATATCATATTAAAATTAATTCATCATCTATGTTTCATTCATTCATAATCTATAAAAGATTAAAATTCTTTCATTATCTATATTGTATTAAAATTCATTCATTATCAGTTTATCATTCATTATAAGTAATTCATTATAATTCACTAATAGTTTACTTTTGAAATCTCTGTAACAGATTATTTGTGTAATCGCTGTAATATATTATTAGTTTAATATATGAAACAAATTAACTATTTAATCTTTATATGTGTAATATATATATATATATATATCAATATGTGTAATCTTTGTAACATATTCTCTATGTAATCTTCATTATTGATTATCTTTGTATCATTCATTACAATTCATCAACATATTATAATTCACCAACAGATTGTCATTATGTGTTATCTATGTAATCAAATTAAATAATTATTACCTTATATATAATATGTGTGTAATAAGTTTAATATATCAATATGTGTATCAATATGTACCAAGCAGAGGATCAAAGGCATAGGCTATTATAACATTTGTTGTTATACTGGATCTGTACAAAGCCAAGGTGTTGGATGGGTTCATGATTGTTCTCCATTATAGTGGATGGAGTTTTTGAATTATGAAGCTAGATGTAGGTGAATTCCATTAAAAACTATTGGTTATGGATATACTAATGTTTTTGGTTCAACTAGTTCATTCTTGCATTGGATATTTTAATTGTAAAATCAAACTAGGACTGATGGAATACAATGAGAGGTCTTCTTTTTGTTCTCATTTGAACATTATTGAAAGATTATATATCCTATGAATGTATCATGGCTACTCTAGAGTGAATATTTATGGAGATTTTTAGTGTTTTCTCTTATCTATAAAAAACTAGTTGAACTAACCATAAGAGATATTCCCACATGGGACGAAAATATTTTGTTTTCACTATTTATTCACACTATATTCATTTTTTAAAATAATGTAAAATGGTAGTTTATGTATCAATATGTGTGTGGGAGACTGATGGTGAAGGCTATCTACATGACCAGTGGAGGCAAAGCTTAGAAGAATGTTTAAGTTGGAAGTCCAAATGAATGTGGTGTGCATTACTAGAGGTAGTGGATTTATCGGTTCCTAACCGGTCCCCCTCCTCCTCCACTCTGCATATAATTTTCACACCACTGTCCAACATCTCGATGATTTAAGAGCCACTAATCACCTGTGATCCATGTAAGTACATGATTCGCATCCCTATCACTTCCAGATCGTTATTCTCCACTGTGACCTAGTCATCACCACCATCCATAGTATTGTTAGTGTCATACACCTTGCAACCCCCTATATCATTGACTATATTCTAGATCCCCAAAAATTTTGGAGTCAGCAATTCAGGGAATGGAAAATGTACTAAATGTAGTGATGGAATTCAGGATTTGGGTCATGGTAGTAACATCATCTACTCTATCCATCATATTGAATCCTAACTAGCTGTCAATTATCCTCAATGGTGAGGATTTTTCACGAACCAGCCTAGGTACCCTGATAACCCGATAACCGGTCCATCCCTAACATATCCATGGGTCGGTGACTAGCACCTGGCATCACACAACATGCAAGTGGAAACAATTTTTCCACCAAAAATGCAGAAGAAAAGAAACAAGAAAGTATACATAACAAAAAGAAACTTCACTGGGGGTAATGTACCAGAATACAATGAGGAATAAAAATCCCAAAGTACTACAACCCTTGTACTAAAAATGGAAAAATATCCTCAAGGTCCCTAAGGACACAAATCACCAAGACTAGAGATCAATAGCTGGATCCTCCTCCACGATATCCCTTCCCTTTGCTCGAACCTGGAAGAAGAATGTCTACAAACACACAAAGGAAAACATAGGGTGTGAGCCTAGGCCAAGTAGGATACCATCAAAGATTATTTAACAGAATCCAAATATAGATTATCAAAATAAAATATTACAATTTTCAAATAAACAGGTTTGGCAATTCAAACTCATATTTAAGGAAAACATACTATACATTTTAAAATGATGGAAATAAATATTTTATGTAATGATTTTACAAATGATTGAATATTTCTAAAACAATGGATTTAATAAAACATTTATATAAAATAGCTTATATAAATTTAAAAGGCATGTAAATCAGTTTAAAAGCATTGGCATACATTTATATCTCAAATATTAATAAACAAGTGAGAAACATAGTCATCTTCCAAAAGGTATGGTTGTATTGACCATTTATAGGATTCTTCACTCTCTATGTAAACTCAGAAAAATGTGTATACACACATCCCTATGACACTGGCCAAAGGAGACTCATCACCAACCATCGGGGATGTGACCCACTGCAAGTATGTTTTAGAATGTTGTCGTAGTGTAGATTGTATCCAAATAACTCACTAACTACCTAAGGATTTCATGTTCTCTTACAATATGGGAAAAATATTTTAAGAATGCTTAAAAATATGATCAATACCATTCTTCCATTTCAAATGTTCTAATTTCTTTCCATTTAAAACCAAAACAGGTTTTATTTAAAATCATGCCTTTTTTACAAGATAAAACCAATGGGTTTCTATAAAATCATTTTATGGCATTTTCACTAGTTTGAAATCCAATCAAAACTAATTCTATCATCACACAATTTATTTCCAAAATTTAATTCAACAATTTAATTGAAATCATTTCCATCAAATCCACTATTTAAATTAAACAATTTAAATTAGCAAATTTCCATATACACAACCAATTCAATGGAATTGGGGGGTTTCCAAATTTTCATGCCAAAACCATTTCAGATACCGCAATTCACTGGAATCAATTTTTTATCAATTTAACTAAAAGCAAATTTTAGCAATTTAATTTAAATAAATAGTTGAAATATATCAAGAAATACAAGGATATTCAATTTGGAAATTCGGGACGGAACCACCTACCTCAAGTTCATCAATATCAATGACAAAGATAAACCACCATGTGTGGTTCGATACACCTGCTAACGGACTTAAAAATGAAAACGTCGACACAACAAAGTTTGATGTTCGTCAAGGGGTCCTAGAACCAAAACATCTATTTGATTTCACAAAGAAGTAAATAAATGGTACATGTGATTACATTTTCTCTCTCTAGGATAATCTCTGGATTATCATATTATGTTAACGCATGTAATCGTAATTAAAGTCCATAAGAATATTTATAATCCTCGTTCAATAATCATATACCTCTATTTTATTTTACAGGAAAATAAAATATCACATTCAATTACATTTTCTCTCTCTGGGATAATTCTCGAATTATTATTTTAATTATCACATGCGATGATACTTCTAATATCCTCAATAAAATTCCAAATTATCATTTTATGTCAGCACATAAGTTCACAAAAGTATCCTTAGAATAAGTATAAACCACATTTTATATTGGAATATCTTTAAATTAAAACAAGAACACATGTGGTAGTACTTTATAAATATCCATCAATAAATTAAAAAATTATCCTTTGATAAATCATTGAAATTATCGTTTTCCAATTTCATTTAATTAACCCTTGTTTATCCCAAGTGTGTTTGCCGATATATATGTATGTGTGTATATATATATATGTACATCTCTTTTGATAATCCAAAACCTATTTAAATTATCATTTGATAATTTTAGGATTATCATTTGATAATATAGGTCTTTATAATTTTGTTTAAAAACCACCATTATTTTCTTTAGATTTATTATTTTAAATATCCAATTAATTTACCTCCAATACTCCTTTATTTTATCAAAGGAACAAGATAATAGAGTAATTGAATAAATAAAATAAACACCAAGTCACCTTATGCGCAGCACCAAAACCAGAAGGAGGTGCGAAGGAAGAATGGAAGAAAAAAATTGATCGTATCAAATGAGCTTCACATGCCACGCGTAGAGGAATCCCAGAGTTTATCAAACTCTACCGCATCAACTATGAGCTGAAACAAAATGGTTCGGCTATTTATAACCCTAGAATCGTAGGATTTATAACTCATCCTTTAAACACGTTAAATCCAAAACTGAATTGGAAAATTGATTATGGAGTTAATATAATCATCACATTAAGTCATTTATGTTTTTAAATCATCAAAAATGGCTAATTTACAAGCTTTTAGTTTCTACCAGGAGTTAAAATGGAGGAGAATGGCGTTTTGAAGATGATTGAATAGTACATGTGTTTTTTTATTTCTTTTAATGAATTTAATAATTTAACAAAAATTAAATGATACCAAAAGCCCGTTGCGAATGAAAGTGATACCCGGTCTAGGGTAAACACCCCATTCTGGACCCAACGGTGGTCTCGAATTTCTCAAACAATGATAAGTTTGAGAGATATTAATGATTTTTTATTTAAAACTCGGAATAATTAATTAATTAAATAAAAATATTATTTTTATGGGGGAGACGTCCAAACTCCCAATGCGAACAAAAAATTATACCTTGCCTAGGGTAAACACCCTATTCCAGATCTATTAGTGGTTTCAGATTTCCCATACGTCGCACCATTTGGAAGATATTTAATTATATTTAATAAATAATTTATTAAATATTATTTAATAACTTTATCTCATGAGCGAGACATCTAACTGTCTAGTGCCTTTTAATGTTATACCCCTCCTAGGGTAAACACTATATTACAGACCTAACTGTGGTCTGAAATTTCTGATATGATGGATGGTTCTAGAGTTGTTCAATTATTTTGAATAAATTTATCATGCATAAAATAATAAATTTAATATTTTTATTCCGTCCTCTTCGAGACTTTGCAGACGTTTGAAACTCATACTTACAGAGTGTTTAACTTAGGAAATATTTAATTGAATATTCTGGAGCATTAATTGGGCTTTTTACCAATCTACAACGTGTTTTAACAAAAAACAACTTTTTACTGATAAACCATTTTTCCCATCTAACATAATAATAATTTAATAGAAGAAGGTTTAGGAAAACCTAAAATAGTAACGGGATGTTACAAACACCCTGCCATAGAAACTTTTTATCCCCAGAAAGCCTATGAAGAAAACTCCACCTAAAAAAGACAAGGCCACTTTTCTCCCATCAGTGCCTCCCTATCCCACGTATAATGAGAATTAGAATTATTATTCCATATCATTTGTACCATAGGTAACATCCTCTCATGAAGTACCTTGGTCTCAAATTCATCAACCATGACTGGTTGTTCAGTCACAGATAAAACAGGTTTCACTTCAAGATCACGCCAACTCAGAACATGAGAGGAGTCAGATAAAAGCATTCGAAAATGAGATACATGAGACAAATTATGTATCGACATCAGTTACAGTGGTAGTACTAAATGGTAAAAAAATTCCCTACATAATCAACAACCTTAAAATTTCCCACAATACAAGGAGCAAGCTTCCCTTTCCTACAAAGTCCTCAATTACCCAACCTGGGTGAAACCTTCATGAATACATGTTCACCAAAACTACTGATTCAAGTCATAGAACGTCTTAGTGCTTCTTGGGTGCACAACCCATTTGTAAATTATAGAAATCCCTCATTATAGCCTTCCTTGTCACAAATGGTGCAACATAATAGTTCTGATAACATAGAACATTGTCCTTAGAGAACAAACACTGGGCATCAGTCTCCCCCCCCCCATAAATAGAGTCTCTAATACTTAAAAAATTAGTCAACAACATTCTATTTCTGAAGAACCATCTCGAGAATCGAATATATAAGAGATCCATTAGATTTTATGGCAGATAGAACTGATGTCGCCCAAGGTGACACACTTGGGTGAATAAAGGCTTTCTCAAGAAGATCATCCAACTAGAACATTAATTATTTCAGTTTAATTGGAGCCATTTTATAATAGGGAAAAGAAAATAGTTGAGTAAAAACATCAAGTCAATAGAAAACTCAACCTCTCTTACTGGTGGTAAACCAGAAAAAAAATAGAAGGAAACATTATGGAAAAATCGATGAAAACTGGAGGAAGATCGCCACTCAAAGAATCTTGCTCGATATCAAAATCAAACACTGATATCACTTTCCCCATATCTGGATAATAATTTCATCCCCTGATCAACCTTGGGACCCATTCTCATTGAAAAACAAGAAACACACCACTAGGTGTGGTAAGGTAGACCCATCGAAGATAAAAATCAATATGGGTATTATTGGCAACAATCCAATCCATCCTGAATATGACGTTAAGAGATTTCATGTTGAGTACCAAAAAAACTCCAAACATGTTTGAAAACTGATGTATAGAATACACAAGAAGGATTACAGATACCTGGATCTCTCTTTATACCGAGGGGTATAGTAATATCAATTACACATGATAAAATCTCTATAGGAAGATTAAAAAGATTAAGGATATGAGATGAAATAAATGAGTGAGATGCACCGGTATCAAAAAGAGAAGTCACTAAAGATGAAGCTATTGTAATAGTACCACTCACGGTCATTGGACCAGAATCTACTTCCTATAGAGACACTTCCTCTATGTGAAGAAGCTTCATTCCAGATGCCTATGGCTGGGACCATCTTGTACGTGAACCATTTGATTGCCCCATAGTTTTTTGAAGGTGTTGATGATATTTTAGCACTGCGTGGAGTGGGAAATATGTGGCATAACTTATGCAAGTCCCCCAAATGTTTGTAGGAGCCAAAGTTATTTCAGTCAGCTCAGGCTTGAAAAACTCAACAACTTTGGCCAACACCATTGGCTCTGGATAGAATTATTTGGTGAAAAGAACCTTGAAGTCCTTCCAATATAATCCCTTCTATTTCTTTGTCATCACTGTCATGTCCCACCATCTCCTTCGCGATCCCTCCAATGCAAAGGTGGCACACTTCACCATGATTTCATCCAATGTCTTCAAGAACACAAACAGACGTTCAATCTTTCCCAATGATTTCTCATCATGTTGAGGATCATTAGAGCCTTTGAAAATTTGGGGTTTCTAGTGAAATAACTCTTGAGAATAATTTCAAAGAGCATCCCCCCAGGTTCCACAGCTAGAGCCTGAATGGAGACTAGAGTTGGTTCTTATCCCATAGCATGGACAGTGTGCATAATCACCTCAACTAGGCTCGGGTCCACTAGAGGAATTGCTCATTGAGGTTCAACAGTAGCCCCTTCCTCGGTCCGATTCATACATCTTCTCAGAGGTGTGATGTTATAAAACATTAGTAGACAATAAGTAAGATATTAGATAATGCTCGTACATAGTAATGAGGGAAACATGATCCTGACTGGTAGAACAAACATGATTTGGATTCCACTCTATCCAAATCATAATAGGGAAATGACTATAACTTACCCACAAGATGTCTTTCCCTAACCACCCCAAGTGACATAAGGTTCATTGCGGAGAGAGATGGCCAGGAACTCAATCGAAACTTCCTCCTAAGTCCTGAAAAAAATAATCAAATGCATATTGTCATCAAGGAAAGATGCTTGACCTTCCTTTGATACCATTTTTTCACGAACCAGCCTGGGTACCCTGGTAACCCGATAACCGAGCCAGGCCTAACATAGCCCAAAGGGTGTTCTCGATCCCCATGGGTCAGCGACTAGCACCTATCATCACACAACATGCAAGTGGAAATGATTTTTCCACCAACAATTCAGAATAAAAGAAATAAGACAGTATGCATTACAAAAAGAAACTCCACTGGGAGTAACGTACCAGAATTCAAAGAGGCATAAAAAGACCAATGTACTACAAACCAAGTAATAAAAATGGGAAAACAGCCCCAAGGTCCCTAAGGACACAACTCAGTATGACCAGAGATCAATAGCTGGATCCACCTCTAAGAGATTCGTTCCCTTTGGTCGAACCTGGAAGAAGAAATTCTACAAACTCCCGAAGGAAAAAGTATGGTGTGAGCATAAGCCCAGTGGGATACCGCCAAAGATTCTATAATAGATTCCATATATATATTATACAAATAAGATCTTTCAATTTTTAAATAAACTGGTTTGAAAATTCAAAAACATATTTAAACAAAATATGCTATACATTTTTAAATGCGGGAAATAAATATTTTAAGTAATGATTTTAAAAATGATGGAATATTTATAAAAAAATGAATTAAATAAAACATTTAAATAAAATAGATTATATAAATTTAGCAGGCATGTAAAGCATTTCAAAATCATTGGCATACATTTAGATCTCAAATATAAATAAACAAGCAAGCAACATGGTCATATGCGAAAAGGTATGATAGTATTAACCAGTTATAGGATTATGTACTCTCTATGTGAACTCTGTAAAATGTGTATACACACGTCCCTATGAAACTGGCCAAAGGAGACTCATCACCAACCCGTCAGGGATGTGACCCACCGTAATTATGTTTTAGAACGTTTTCATAGCATAGAGTGTATCCAAATAACTCACTAACTACATAAGGTTGGAATGCACTCTAACATGAGGGGTGAACTATTTTAAGAATGCATAAAAATACAATCAATCCCATTATTCCATTTCAAATATTCCAATTTCTTTCCATTTAAAACCAAAATAGTGTTTATTCAAAAACATGCATTTTTTAAAAGATAAAACCAATGGGTTTCTATAAAATAATTTTAAGCCATTTTCACCAGTTTGAAATCCAATCAAAACTAATTCTATCATCACACAAATTATTTCCAAAATTAAATTCAAAGATTTAATTGAAATCATTTCCATCAAATCCACAATTTAAATTAAACAATTTAAATCAGCAAATTTCTATAAACACTCCCAATTCAATGGAATTGGGGTTTTTCCAATTTTCATGCCAAAACCATTTCAAATATCTCGATTCACTAGAATTGACTTTTTAACAATTTAATAGAAAGAAAATTTGAGAAATTGAATTTAAATAAACAATTTAAATAAATCAATAAATACAAGAATAATCAATTTGGAAAGTTGGGACGGAACCACCTACCTCAAGTTTGTCAATATCAAAGACAATAATAAACCACCCTGTGTGGTTCAATACACCTGCTCACGGACTTAAAAATGAAATCGTTGACACTCCAAAGTTCAATGTTTGTCAAGGGGTCCTAGAACAAAATCAACAATTTGATTTCACAAAGAAGTAATAAAAATTACATGCGATTACATTTTCTCTCTCCAGGATAATCTTAGGATTATCGTACTATGTTAATGCATGAAATCGTAATAAAAATCCATAATAATATTTATAATTCCCATTCAATAATCATATCCCTCTATTTTATTTCACAAGAAAATAAAATATCACATGCAATTACATTTTCTCTCTCCTGGATAATTCTCGAATTATTATTTTAATTATCACATGCGATGAAACTTCCACTATCCTCAATAAAAATCCAAATTTTCATTTTATGTCAGCACATATGTTCACAATAGTATCCTTAGAATAAGTATAAACCAAATTTGATATTGGAATATCTTTAAATTAAAACAAGAACACATGTGGAAGTCCTTTTTAAATATCCATTTATAAATTAAAAAATTATCCTTCAATAAATCATTAAAATTATCATTTTCCAATTTCATTTAATTAATCCTTGTTTATCCCAAGTGCGTTTATCAATATATATGTATGTCTATATATATATACCTTTTCATAATCCAAAACCTATTTAAATTATCATTTTATAATTTCAGGATTACCATTTGATAATTTAGGTCTTTATAATTTTTTTAACAACCACCATTATTTCCTTTATATTTATTATTTTAAATATTAAATTAATTTACCTTCAATAATACTTTATTTTAACGAAGGAACAAATTAATATAGTAATTGAATAAATAAAAAATAATCAAGTCACCTTATGTGCAGCACCAAAACCATAAGGAGGAGCGAAGGAAGAATGGAAGAAAAAAACTGACCAGATCAAAGGAGTTTCACATGTCACGTGTAAAGGACTCCTAGAGTTTATCAAACTCGACCGCATCAACTAAGAGCTATAAAAAAATGGTTCGGCTATTTATAACCCTAGAATCGTAGGATTTATAACCCATCCTTTAAACACAAGTTAAATCCAAAACTGAATTTGAAAATTGATTACGGAGTAAATATAATCATCACATTAAGTCATTTATGTTTTTAAATCAACAAAAATGGCTGATTTACATGCTTTTGGTTTCACACGGGAGATAAAATGGAGGGGAATGGCATTTGGAAGATGATTGAATAGTACATGCATTTTTTTTATTTCTTTTAATGTATTTAATAATTTAACAAAAATTAAATGATACCAAAATCCCGTTACGAATGAAAGTGATACCATTTCTACAGTAAACACCTCATTCTAGACCCAACGAGGGGTTCATATTTCTCAAATGATGAGCGGTTTGATATATATTAATGATTTTTTAATTAAAATTAGTAATAATTAATTAATATAAAAAGGTTATTTTGCAGGCGAGATGTTCAAACGCCAGATGAGAACAAAAAAGTATACCTTGTCTAGGGTAAACCCCCCATTCCGGACCTATCGGTGGTCTCAGATTTCCCACATGTCGCACCATTTGGATGATATTTAATTGTCTTTAATAAATATTATATTAAATATTATTTAATAAATTTATCTCACAAGTGAGACATCTAACAATCTGAAACCTTCAAATGTTATACCCCTCCTATGGTAAACACTATATTTTAGACATAACCGTGGTCTCAAATTTCTCATATGATGGATCGTTTTGAGTTATTTAATTATTTTGAATAAATTTATCGTGAATAAAATAATAAAATTAATATTTTTATTCCTTCCTCTTAGAGACATTACAGACCTCTAAAACTCATAATTACATAGTTTTTAACTTTGAAAATATTTAATTGAATATTCTGGGGCATTAATTGGGTGTTTTACCAATCGGCGAAGTGTTTTAACAAAAATGAAACTTTTTACTGATAAACTATTTTTCCCAACTAAAATAATAATAATTGAACACAAGAAGGATTAGGAAAACCTAAAATAGTAATGGGATGTTACAGGATTGATGGGAAAATGATGAATACTACAATCAAAAGTTTCTATGGTATAACATTTCCAGGAATCTGGAGGAAAAAACTACTTGGTAATTTTTTAAGGATGATGTCTTGGATGTGGTTATGCTGAATCCTGGTAGTGGAATGGTTAATATTATACCTCTAATGATGATTTTAAGCATGAAAAATACTTATTCTTGCTTTATCAAGGGTATTTATATATAGAAACTTCTAATTATATTCAAGCTTTGATTGCTGAAACATAGGATTGAATTTATATTACACTTTTAATTACTTTATAACATTGTATCAATATGTATATTATTTAGTATATTTTTAATATATCAATATGTTGTGTAATATTTTTTGTTTAGCCATAAAATCTTTAAAAGATTTCTATCTATAATGGAATATTTGTGTGATGGGTTATAATATTTCTATCATTCATTTCTTAAAAGGTGTCTCTTGTTAGTGACTTTCTCATTTCTTAGATTGAAGCATGCAACATTGGATAATCAGTCTGGATGATGCTACATGGTGCATTGGTTTGACATTTATACTAATGTGTTCCAATTATAAGTGATTGTTGACATTGTGGCACTATTATGACTATGTGGATGAAATGCATGTTTTGATCACATCACTAATGTCAATCTGGACATATAAGGATAATGTTTGAGAAAAATTATGTGTGGGGTTTTATGGAGTTTTATGTAATGTATTTTAGATTTTTAACAAGATTAAACATGTTGTAACATGTTTCATGGAGCATAATGTTTTTTTTGAGTTCCAGCATGTATTTATTTTATGTTTGAACATTATTTTTCAATGTCCATATTTTTTAGAGTAAAATATAACCTAATTTTATAATTATAATATAATGAATATACTATATATAGTTATATTAATAAATATAATATTGAAATATCCACACATTATTTATTCTTTAAAGCATAATTTATAAATATATATTAATTGTCGGTACTTCTTATAGAAGTTAATAATATTATAGACAGATAAATTTTTCATATCAATCTATTGCTAAAATTTTCTAGAAAAATATATATTATCCATTAATATTATTATAATTACAACAGAACTATTTTATCAATTCCAATAACACATAGAAACATAGTTTTTACCAATTATTTATTGATATGGACATATATGTTGGTAAAATGAATTATCAACATATAAGTCACATGTAACAATAGATATTTCCATTTCGGAAAAAGTTAAAAAAAATTATGTATAGACTTGTATTTATATGTAAATATGATTGTTTTCATATGTATGTATGTATATATAAAAATATTAAGATGTGTGTATGTATATGTATTAAAATATACCTATAAATATTTATAGTGGAATATGCCTATATATATATGTGTGTGTACGTATTAATACATGTTATTATATCTATAAATATTTACATCAATTATATTTTCATATATTTGTAATAATACATATTTATGTACTTATATTAATATAGATTTATACAAGAATTTGTGTATATATCTATACATAATGATATGTATTTAACTATTTATGTATATGGATATATTATTTTGTATGTATAGATGCATGTATGTGTTTATATATAAATATATTAATATGTGGGTGTGTTTGTGTTCATTGTTTTTTATATTTGTCTGTGATCAAAATATTTATTGTTATAAACAAATATAAGTATTTTCATTGATATTTTAATATAGGTACATACATGCATCTAAATATTATTATATGTACATACATATACATAGATTTAAATATGCATACATATATACATATTAGTATAATTGTTTAGAATTATACATTTGAGTAAGTATATGCAAAAATAAAAAATTATAAGTGTATTGTTTTGTATACACAAAATATAAAACTTAATTTTTACCTCTGTTTGTACATATGGATATTTACATATATTTTTATTTATATTTATATTTAAATATTTCTATAAATAATTAAATTAGTATATACGCATATATGTATGTATTTATATGTACTCATGTAGATATAATACTATTTAGATGAATGTATGTAAATATATATAAATACACTTATAAATATTTATAGTAGTATATAACTATATAAATGTATGTACGTATGAATATATATATTTATAGATATTGTAATTACTATATGTGTGCTTTTATATAAGATTATCCATATGCTTAAAAATATTTATGTGGGTGTACCTATATTTATATGTATGTATATACGTATCCATGCATGTACTTCTATTTGAAAATAATTCCATTAGTTATATTTGAATATAATATAACTAATATATATTTATGTTTTTGTATTAAAATAGATTTATGTATGTATCTGTATCTTCTCATATTTAATAAAGAGTATTTAAGTTTATTTACATGTATACCACTATATTAATTTTCATCTATAAATGTACCTATGTATTTATAGGTGTGTGTGTGTGTGTGTGTGTTAATATTGATAGTTGCATGTAGGAATATATTTAACACATACTTAAATGTATGTATGTAAATGGAAATTATTTTATTATTATAGATATGTGATTATATGATCAATAATTTATATTAATTTATTTTTATATATTTACATTGTTTGTAAGTAATTATGTAGGAATACATTATATATGTGTGTGTGTGTGTCTGTGTGTACTCATTGATTTTTATATGTGTGTGTGCATGATCAATAATTTTTAGATATATTTATTGATATGTTGGTGAAAAAATTTAATTACTATATAATGTGTATATAAAAAGTACATTCTTAAATTTTTACAACAAAATTTATGTTATATGTATAATTATATATATGTTTATGTATATATATATATATATATGTTTATGTGATATACATTTGAAATTGTGTATATATATTCATAGAAATTTAAATAATTATAAATTTTTGTATATACATGAATAAATACATATATATAAACATGTATTGTCATTAATTTTCTAGGAAAATTGTCAATATGTAATTATTTTAATGTATTTTGTTCGTATAAACAAACAAAAAGTGAGAGTTAAAATTTATAGTGACAAATTATACCTATATATAAAAAATCAAAATAATGTATCATATATAGGTCTAGAATTATTTTCGTCGCTATAAAAATCACATTGCGGTGCCCTATAAGCCAAAATTTTGTTGTTGGCAGCTCGATTTCGATTCCCAGCTAGGTATTTACACCCCAAATTTATTTTGGGTGGATATTATTATGTGAAAAAGGTAGACCCCAACTGCGGGGGTGGTTTTAAAGGGACAAGGCGACGAGTGATGCAAGCATTATGGCAACAGCAGTGAGGATCATGATTTGCACGACCGACGGTAGTAGCCGCAGTTTTTTTACAGCATGGCGCATGATGTCAGGATGTCTGATGACTGCGATGGGGATTTTATATATATATGGGTTTTTTTAATTTTTTTATTTATTAAAAAGGGGTAGGCTAACCAATATTTTCAAAAATGGGTCCCAAGATGCATGAACCCTATTCACGCATCCCCGATCCCAGGAAGATGCGTGAACGGGGTTCACGCATCATAGGCGCGGTGAAAGATGTGTGAACCCCGTTCAGGAATCCTTTATAAACATAGTGAAGGATGCGTGAATGGGGTTCACACATCCTACAAAAGATTTTAATTCTTTATTTTTTTGTATTTTTAAAATTTTTATTTTTATTTGTTTTGTTTTGTTAATATATATATATATATATATATATTATATATATATATAACAAAACTTTTTAGCATAATTTATCTGCTTTTTAATATCCAGCAGTACTACCATTACAGGAGTTTGGATTCTGATAGAAACTCTCATCCAAGGTTCTATTTTATAAGAGGGTTTTCCCTAAAAATCATTCTTCATTTTTGATGTGGGATTCATGTTCTCCCTTTCCTATGCAGAATATTCTGCATTTCCGATGTGGGAATCTATTTCATGTATATGACTTTGAAAGACTATAAAATACAAACTATAAGACCAATATAAATGAAACTTAAAACATGGATTAAATATATATGTAATAGTTTAAAACAGAATGAATTTAGTAAAAAATGTTGATGAATAATAATTTATTAGCTTTCAAAACCACCAACTTGAAACTTAAAAATGTTTTAAATACGTGGCTTTGAAAGACTATAAAATACAAACTATAAGACGAATATAAATGAAACCGAAAACATGGATTAAACATATAAAAATAGTTAATAATTAATTAGTTAATTCGTTTTATAATTATTAATTAGTTAATTACTAGTTAATTTGTAATATCATTATTAATTATATAATAATTAATTAGTAAAATAATTGTTAATTATATAATAATTAATTAGTAATATAATTATTAATTATATAATAAATATTTAGTAAATTTTTTAATCTAATTATTAATTATATAATAATTAAATAGTTAATTAGTACAATAATTATTAATTATGTAATAATTAATAATGTAATTAGTAATATAATTATTAATTATATAATAATTCATTAGTTAATTATTAAATTAGAAATATAATATATTATTATAATTATTCATTATAATTATTAGTTATTCATTATTAATAATTAATTATATAATAATTAATTATTTTATCAGTAATATAATTTTTAATTATAATTATAATTATTAATTATGTAATTAATAATTATATTACTAATTATAATTAATAATTATATTACTAATTAAAAAAATTGTTTATTATATAATTAGTAATAATATTACTAATTAACTAATTAATTATTATATAATTAATAATTAAAAATTAAAATGAGTAATTATAATTAATAATTATATTACTAATTAACTAGTTAATTATTATATAATTAATAACTTCTAATTATAATTAGTAATGACTATATAATTAATAATTATAATTAATAATAAAATTATTAATTAATCATTGTATAATTAATACATATATTACTAATTAACTAATTAATTATAATATAATTATATTACTAATTAACTAATTAATTATTATATATTAGTAATTAATAATTATAATTAATAATTATATAACTAATTAACTAATTAATTATTATATAATTAATAATAACTAATTATAATTAATAATCATATTACTAATCATAATTAATAATGATATTACTACTTAACTAATTAATCATTATATAATTAATAATTATATTGCAGATTAACTAATTAATTATTATATAATTAATAATTAATAATTAATAATTATAATAAATATTTAATATTTAATAATTATAATGAATAATTATAATTACTAATTATATTACTAAATAATTATTTATTTATTTTATAATTAATAATTATATTACAAATTATCTAATTAATTATTATATAATTGATAATTAATAATTATAATTAATAAATATATTACTAATTAAATAAATAATTATTATATAATTATATTACTAAATAACTAATTAATTATTGTATATTAGTAATTAATAATTAATGATTAATGATTAAGAATTATATTAATTATTAACTAATTAATAATTATATTACTAATTAATTAATTAATTATTAACTATTTCTTATATATTTAATCCATGTTTTATGTTTCATTTATATTGGCCCCATTGTTTGTATTTTATAGTCATTCAAAACCACGTACTTGAAACATTTTTAAGTTTTAAGTTAGTGGTTTTTAAAGCTTATAAATTATTTTTCACCAACATTTTTTACAAAATTCATTTTATTTTCAACTATTTCTGGTATTTTTAATCCATTTTTTATGTTTCATTTATATTGGTATTATATTTTGTATTTTATAGCCTTTCAAAGCCACGGACTTGAAACATTTTTAAGTTTCAAGTTAGTGGTTTTGAAAGTTTATAAATTATTATTCATAAACCTTTTTTACAAAATTATTTTTATTTTCAACTATTTCTTATATGTTTACTTCATGTTTTAAGTTTCATTTATATTTTTATTATAGTTTTTATTTTATAGTCTTTCAAATTCAGTAACTTGAAATAGAATCCCATATCAAAAATGCAGAATGTACTATGCAGGAAAGGGAGAACCTAAATCCCATATCAGAAATGTAGAATGATTTCTAGGGAAAGCCCTCTCATAAAAGAGAGCCCTGGGTGAGGGTTTCTGTCTAAATCCAGGCTGTTGTAATGATAGTATTTTTGGACAATAAATAGCAGTTAATTTCTACTAAATTTTTTTGTAATATATATATATAAACAAAACAAAACAAATAAAAAAATTTAAAAAAAATCTTTCTGTAGGATGCGTTAATGGGGTTCACATATCCTTCATAAAGTTTACAAAGGATGTGTGAACCTCGTTCACGCTTCCTAGCAAGGTTAGATGTGTGAATGAGGTTCACGCATCTTTTATGACATCTGCGAAGGATGCGTGAACCCCATCCATGCATCACTCCCACCGAAGATGCGTGAACGGAGTTCACGCATCTCTAAATCCATTTTTAAAAATAGTTGAAACCCTATCATTTTTCTACATTTTTTTTCAAAAACCCATTTATATAAAAAACCCATCTGATGGTGTATCTATGTGACAACTTCAGGATTTGGCTTTGCATTTCTCTGATATGTATTGACGAGGTGACAAAGTATGGATCTGAAAGCTACAGTACAGGGGTGTGAGTTAGTGGATGCGGTGACATAGGTTGGCACATCCTTGGGCTACACTCCTTGTTGACATTAAGAGGCTGATTAAAACTATCATAATCCAGTATGATCCTTGGGGAAAGGCTCATAGATGGTTGATAACAACCTCAGGTGACAATGGGGTGATTCCCTAACGGAGGAGGCAGGCTACGACGGATGGTTGTTGCTGAGGGACTGGTGTTGCTTCTGAAGATGGTCAGATATGAGATTTGTGATTGATTACTCAAGTGATAATGGCGTGCTCGTGGAAAAGGAGACATTCTGGGGTTGACTTCTATCAGCTGGACTTCCTCAGTGTGGGTTTGAAGCCCAAGTTTTTGGGAATCCTTTGAGTTGAAAAAATGTGGGCCTTCAGGGCTTTAATATATGGGGTCATAGGGCCTTTATTTTTATAAATATAGTGCAAGAAATTATGGTTTATCCCTTAGATGGGCTATAACCTATTATTTTAGCTTAAGGGTGTGCGGTGTGTGTGAGTTTCATTTTAATTTTTCACCAAATATTTACCTAGTATAATAGATCAACAAATATTAGTGGAACAAAATTGAATGGATGAGAGATGATATCAATTGGTATTAGTTGTGGGATATGCACCTCAGTGAATTTTAGGTATTCCAATATAAATATTAAATTTATTAGAATACAGGTGGATGGATTTGATATGGATTCTATATTCATCAAGATCACACAAGAAAATTGAGACTTGATTCTATCATCGGTAAATGACAGGACACTGAGCAAGCATCATCTCAATTTCCCACTCGAAATGGTGGGTTAATTAGGAGCCTACTATTTTAAAAATTGGGTTAACAAAGTTTAATGGTTTATCAATTATGAGGCTTCCAAAAACTCCCCCATTCCAAGAAACGTGTCACGCTCATCCACCATTAACCCTACTTCAATTTCCCTCTCATTATTTTTTTTTCTAACAAAAATCATTGATCTAATATATTTTTCTCAAATCGTATCATAATTTTAATATGTCAATATGAGTGTGATCATCACATCGATACGAATATTTCTAAACCCAAATATTATATGATTTTTTTAAAATTTAAAATTTTCATTTGTAGATTCGATCTTGTAGTGTAAATTTATAATATATTTTTTAAAAATATATTACTCGTTATTGGTTAATATAAACAAAATGTAGTAAAAATTTACATATAAGATTTTTCTTTAAAAATTAATAAGTCTACTTTACTATATATATATATATATTAATTCAATTACATACATACATATATATATAATTACATACATACATGTATTACTATATAAATATAAATAAGAACATGATACAATATGTATGTACATGCATGCACCCATTGAAATATAAAATTATGTAGAAATACAATTATTCACATTAAATATTAAAATAAATATATACATACATACATATATCACACTTACAAACATATATCACATAACATATATATATATACATACTTAAATCCATATATCACATTAACGTATGTATATATAGATAAAATATATATATATAATTATAAAAACAATATAAATTTTGTTGTATAAAATTTTGAATGTATTTTTTTGTATACACTTTAAGTACTAATTAAATTTTTTATAACAATATATCAATAATTATATCCAAAAACACTGATCTCATACACACAAAAACATATTAATCAATGAATATTTATATATAAATAATGTATTCTTATATAATTATATACACATATAAAAAATTGTTGAACATAAACACACACATATATATAATTACAATCAATGTATGTTTACATATGTGTGTGTGTGTGTGTGTTAAACATATGTCACTATACATAAATTAAAATTAATATATATATATATATATATATGAAACGCATATGTACATGTATACATGAAAATTAATATACTCATATACATGCATATATTTAAATATGATCACAAACACATACAATCAATCATACATACATATAAATATTATTATATACATATATTCATGTATGCATATATATTAATGTATTTATATAAACATATATATAATTATATGCATAATTTTATATACATGAATATGTAGATATATATCAAATTGTATACAATTCCATACATAAAAACATACATACATATAGATATAAGTACCAACATGCGTTCACGCATGTTTTTACCATATTTCAGTGGACATTTCTCCAACAAATCACTCATTGGTTATTTTTAATAGGAATCTCTCATATTACATTAAAATATATAAATGCATTCATATATGTATATACTTGTTTTTGTATGTAAATATAATTATAAGTATGTGTATGTCTATATAATAATATTTATATGTATATATTTTCTTGTATTAAAATATAGTGACAAATATTTATAATTGTATATGTATATATATATACGTATGTATGCATGCATGAATCTACTTATATCTATAAATAATCACCTTAATTATATTTTCATATAATTACAATAGAATATATTTATATACTTATATTAATATAGATTTATATATGTATATACGTATGTAAGAACCCAGATCTTCTTTTCAGGTATGTTTTCCTTTTCTGGTCATTTTGGGAAAAAGAGAAATTTCTAGAAATTTTCTAAGTACATGTCGTGTACTTTATGAGAACACGTCATGTACTGCCTTGTCACAGGAGGCTATGTGGTGTCCGTGTAGTAGCCACACACACGGCCGTGTGGGAGTGACTTGGAGGCCGCTTAAAGTGGATTACGGAAACAACAAGTACACATCATGTACTTCAAAAATACACATCGTGTACTTTCTTTTTATTTATTAAATGCACCGGGGTCACGTCTAATCGCCAGAACGCTCTTCTTTTAGGTCTCGTTTGACCAAGATCTTCGTAAAGTTGCAGATCTTCGACAAACCCCTGAGCATGCGTCTATCCTCCAAATTGAACATTGTATGTTGTGTTGGAATCGCATCGGTGAGTTCTCTCTTCTCTTAGAGAACCATCTTCTAATTTCTCCTCTCTCGTGATATATCGTGGGTTGAAAATTTTAGACCTTTTTGTAGATCTTTGAAATTCTACGTATATTGAAGCTTTGAGGTTCACATATATTGATCTCCTAATGCTGAGGTAGGTGGTTTGTGCCTTTATGTTGAAGGTCCTTGAGTTTTATGTGCAAAATTTCACAATACCCATGAAAGGGGTATTGCACGTTTACCGTTTTATCCCTATTGTATTACTGTTATGCTTGTATGATTGAGTAGATGATAATTTATTGTGAATGGGAAGAATTGTTGTGCTTTGGATGTTTTTTCCATTAAAGTTTTTCCTGTTTTGACCTTTGGGTCTTGTTTCTTGATAGGTGGTTGTTTACTTTCCCATGCCTAGTATTGTAGGATGGTGTGACTATTTTTCTGTTATGTTGTTATGCTGTATAATTCTATCCAAGTAGTTCTTGAGGTTTACCTTGGCAAATATGAGCTTCTACACTTTATTGACTTATACGGGGCCATGAGAACCTGGTGTATATACCCTAGGGAGAATGGACGTTGAGGGCTTCTCCAAAGTGTTTTTATAATTTTATGATGTGAGACCAAAGGGGGAATTGGTGTAGAGTGCTTCCTCAGAGTGTCTGTAGTTCCTTGATGTAGGCCACAGAGGGAATGTGACATAAGTGCTTCCCTAGAGCGCCATTAGTTATGATACGAGACTATAGGGGTAATTGACGGTGAGTGATTCCTCAGAGATTCTATGCTTAAGCTAAACCAGAGTGGTTAGACTAAGTGTACTACCCAGAGGGTTACTTGTACCTATTAGGTAGGACCAGATGGGTTAGACTGAGTGTGTTTCCCAGAAGGTTACCTATTGTGTTTATTGTCTTGTTTAGTTGTTGCTTGATATTGAACTGTTGATTGTTTACTGTTGAGTGATCTCCTGTTTGTTGTTTCCTATACTTTTACCTGCCATATACTCATTGAATGTCAGTCACAGATCTTTTTGGTGGTTTCCTACTGGGATTAGTCTCACACCCATTTTGGTCCATGCTTTTGGGCCCAAATATATTATATTTTTGCAGTTATAGACAAGGGAAAGCGCCCTTCTACTTCAGGTACTTGACATGTTGTGGAGATTGAGAGCACGGGGCCAAGCATAGGCTTGCGATGTTGTGGAGCAGATTACTATTTTTATTTTGTACTTGTTTTAGTACAATATTTCATCATTGTGCTTTTTTTCTCTAATTTCCTAAACATATGTATCATGCATCATTATATATATATATATATTTCTATGTGTGTGTGTGCTCCAGTTATTTATATTAGTTTTACACTATTTATTTTGGTATGATATTATTACTGTCGCCGATCTTGTATGTATTTGTTTACTTCCACTGTGTACTCTGCCAATAAGGGAATAATTTCCGCACCATCACACCCAAGGCCCTCGCTGCTAGTCAGCAGCCTCTGGCATTCAAGGAAATGCGCTTGAGGCCATGTGACCAACCGGGTACGGGGCGCCTCTGGGTGGCTTCCGGAACCAGGACGTTACAAAGCGGTATCATAGAGATTATTTTTTCTTGATTTACTATTTGGAGCCTTTAGCCAGGGATAGGAAGGAATAGGTAATTGGTAATATGTTTTTCCTGGTAGTAGCTAAAACATGTATAGGAGAAAGCTAATCTACCTTGTTTATTGTTATTTCATCTGGTTTTTCATGTTTACGGTTGATCTAATTTTAACCATTGTGTGACTCACATGTTTTTTGTTATTATTGTTGACGTTATTGAGGTTTTATCTCTGTCATAATCCAAAGAGATAAGGGTATTCCATATCATGCATCATATAGGAACTTGTTAGAAATCACATGTCATGCATTTTTTCAATTCCATTTAGGATGCATTACCAATTTCATGTTGTTGTGATAGAGGTTTTGTAGAATATGCATGTTGTTGTGATAGATGCCTGGATAAAAATAACAGTTATTTGATAGGGTATTTTTTGTGTAAAGTTTGTCTGAATGAACTCCAAACATTGGTTATTGAGGTGTTATGGGCCCTCATGGATCGTAATTTGGTGGTTTGTTGACTTGTTTACCTTGTTATAACATGTTTAAGATGCCACTCTTTGATTCATGGTGAGTATGGGCCCTTAAAGATCATAATTTGTCACTTTCAATGTTCATTTTAGTGTTTTTCTAGGTTTTGGAGTTGTTTCTAAGGATTAATGTCCAGAAAAACCTAGAATATGGGTCTTGTAGTTTTGAATACACTCCATTTGTTCTTATGTTCAGGAAGAAAAAGTTTTTCTTAAGTATACGTTGTGTACCGTATGTACATGTTGTGTAGTATATAACCATGTCATAAGCCATGTGGGAAGAGACACAGGATATGTATTTTCTAGTTGTAACACATCGTGTACCATAGGAACACCATGTAGGGTCAGCTGTGTAGCCGGCCGTGTAACCAACAACACGGTTCATGTTATCCTCTCACATACATGTCATGTCCACCTTGAACACGTTGTGTAGTGTCAGCCGTTTGTTAGGCCATGTCACTAACAACACGGTCCAGGTGAATCTTGTCTAGTACACTCCATGTCTACCATGAACATGCCATGTAGTCTTGTATTAAGAAATCCATGTGGCTTAGCCGTGTAGAAGGACTTGGGCAGAGAAAGAGGATTCAAGTACACGTCGTGTGTTAGGACAACACGCCGTGTGGTTTGGGTGTTACACGACCAATTTTGGCAAAAGTACAAACCCATGTGAATGAATTAAGGGAACACACAGTGTAGGGGACATACACGCCATGTAGTAATGTTTTGAAAATATTGAATGCTTTCTTTCTCATGTTCCCTTCATATACTTCCATTTTTCAGTCCTTGATAATATTGATCTAAGTTATACATTTGACCTTGCAGATTCATGCCACCGAGACGTCCTCCGGTTGTGCGCCAGTTGCAGGGTAGTGATCGGACAACGGATGTGGTTGATCAGGGACTTCCCGTAGATCCTCATATTGTGCCAGTCTTGGCACCATCCATTATATCAGACATTGGTGTTGATGTACAGTTCAGGGAAGTCTTTATGAGGATGATGTGGACCTTTAAAGGGGCACCGCCTCCTACCCTATCGATGGCGGATTTGATGTGGGTCTTCCAACAGCAGTATCCTCCCACTTTCTCAGGGGATGGAGGACCCCAGGCTGTAGATTCATGGATGGAAGCCATGATGAAAATCTATGAGCATATGGAGATGCCTCCAGAGAGGAGGTTCAAGATAGCTAGCGATTTGCTTCGAGACTTTGCCAAGAGGTGGTGGGATGTGATCTCATAGGCGGGATGCCAGCAGGTTATGTCATGGGATGAGTTCCAGTGTATCTTCTATAACTAATTCTATCCAGAGACCTTCAGGGAAAATCGAGTTTGGGTGTTTATGAGTCTGGAGCAGGGTACTCTTTCCGTTATAGAGTATTCATCCCGCTTTACTGAGCTGCAGCGCTTCACGCCTATTTCAGGAGGTGATCATTTATTCATGGCAAGGAAGTTCAAGGATGGTCTGAGTCACGACATCTAATCATAGGTGAACATCTATTGGTTGACTTCTATCACTTCTATTGTCAACCATGTGCTGATCACTGAGCACAATTTGAGGGATTCTGGAGTTGTGAGCCAGGGCGGCTCATCATCTAGAGTTAGTATTCCTTCCCCTGACAGCAGGAAGCATCATAGGGAGTCTACACACGGGGATCCAAGTAGGCGAGACACTTTTCCTAGTATCCAGGTGGTGTGCTACCAGTGCCGAAAGCGCGAGAATACGAGGCCAAAATACCCGAGAGACCCAGTGGAGTGTCGATAATGCTGCAAGTTGGGTCACCTTCAACGCTTCTGTCAGATCTTCTCACCAACAACTAGTGACAAGGGATCTTCTATGACTCCTCATTCGAGAGCATCACCACTAGTTTCTCACAAGTTAGGGAACTAGAGTTCTTCTAGTTGTTCAAGCTGAGGTGGAGGACATGGTTGTGGTGGTCAGTCGTCGGTCTTTCAATGACAGTAGAGTGGATCAGCTCAAAGTGTTCAGGCAGGGTCACAGGGCCATAAAGCAGGCCAGACCTTTACAGTGGGGAATACCCAGTAAGATCAGGATCCCAAACCTTCTATAGTTCGAGGTATGATCTTAGTTTCTTGAGTTTTAGCTTCTTATCTTTTTGATACAAGGGTTTCACATAGATTTATATATGTTGCGGTTGTTGAGAGCCTTCGGCTCTTCATTTTTTATTCTACTAATATCTTGACGCTAAACACTCCGTTGGGGACTAGAACAAAGAGTGTACGTCAATGTAAGGAGTTCCCTCTATAGGTTGGTGGGTGTCACTTTTTATGGGACCTCTAAGTCCTAGAGATGAAAGTCTATGATGTCATTCTTAGAATGGGATGTCTAGTTCCTTTTCAGGCAGTCGTTGACTGTCATCGTCGTAGGGTGAGTTTCACATCACCAGAGGGCATATCGTTTCTTCATAAGGGTGAGTGGGATGTCTAAGATAATAGAGGGTTAGGAGGAGTTATATCCCAGATTACTAGTTTATATATAGACAATTAGGTTAATTTATAGTTAGACTTTCTTCCAGTGGTGGATCGTTTCAGGGATGTCTTTCTAGAGGACTTTGCAGGTTTTCCTCTGGAGCGTGAGGTATAATTCTCTATTGAGCTTGTGCCGGGAGCAGCACCAGTGTCCATTACTCCTTATAGGATGGCTACACAAGAGTTGTAGGATCTCAAGAAGTATTTGGAGGAGTTACAGGCAAAGGGTTTCATCTGACCCAGTACTTATCCTTTGGGTTCGCCTGTCCTATTTGTGAAGAAGGCAGACGGCACCTTCAGGCTTTGTGTGGATTATCGGAAGTCGAACCAGTTGATGGTCAAGAACTGGTATCCTTTACCAAGGATTGATGATCTCTTTGATCAGCTTCTAGGAACTATAGTGTTCTCAAAGATTGACTTGAGGTCATGTTATCATCAGTTGCACATTAGACCATCTGATATACCTCTCACAGCCTTCCGAAGCAGGTATGGTTTATATGAGTATATGGTCATGTCATTTATTCTAACGAACGTGCCTGCATTTTTCATGGAACTGATGAACCGAGTGTTCCATCCATATTGGGATTCCTTTGTTGTGGTCTTCATGGATGATATCTTGGTGTACTCTCACACTCGACACAACCATGATACCCATCTTGAGATCGTTTTGAGTACACTAAGAGAGCATCAGTTATATGATAATCTCTCAAAATTCCACTTTTGGATGGATCAGATTCACTTCATGGGTCATGTCATCTCAGAGATAGGAGTGTCAGTAGTCCCAAATAAAGTGAGATTAGTAATCTCTTGGGAGCAGTTGAATAACGTCTTTGAGGTGAGAATTTTTCTAGGGCTAGCTAGATACTATAGACTCTTCATATAGTAATTTTCATTCTTAGTAGCACCACTAATGGGTCAGACTAAGAAGGGTGCAAAGTTTTGTGGTCAGATTCTTATGATTTAGCCTTTCCGAAGCTGAAGGGGAGGTTGACATCATCACTGATACTAGTCTTGCCAGAGTTGGGAAAGAGCTATACTGGGTATTGTGATGCTTCAGGTATCGGGTTGGGAGTTGTGCTCATGCAGGGAGATGGAGTCGTTTTTTACGGGTCTCGGTAGTTCAGGCCACATGAGAAGAACTACCTGGTGAACAATCATGAGCTGGTTGTGGTTGTTCATGCCTTACCCTATTGGAGAAATTATCTTCTGGGAGAAGCATATACCTATTGTGCAGTTTTCCAGCAACAATAGTTATCAAGAAACTATTCAGATGGCACCTTATGAGGCTTTGTATGGTAGGCCATGCCGATCACCCTTATGTTGGCCAGATGCAGGAGAGCTAGCTATGCTGGGACCTCATCTTGTCCAGGAGACCACAGAGTAGATAGAGATGATTCGAAAGAGGATGTATACTGCACAGTCTCGACAGGAGTCTTATGTTGATTAGCATAGACAACCTCTGGAGTTCGAGTTTAGGGATCAGGTTTTCATGTGTGTCACACCGAGGTTGGGACACAAGAGGATCAGGATATAGGGTAAGCTTTCACTGAGGTACGTCGGTCCATTTGTGGTGTTGGAGAGTGTTGGTCTAGTTGCCTATTGGTTTGAGTTACCTTAGAGGTACTAGGCTATGCATGATGCTTTTCATTTTTCTCAGCTCCAATGTTACTTTTCAAACTCGTATCATATCTATCAACCTGGGGAGGTTGATCTTGAAGTGGATGTGTTGTTTGAGGAGCATCCTATATGGATTATTTATCATAGTACAAAGGTTATTTGTGGCCTGTCTATTCCTCTGGTATGAGTGAAATGGAAACACAGATGGGTACAGGATGAGACTTGGGAGAGGGAGGCCGATGTACGATCCCAGTGGCTAGATCTGTTCAGGGTTTCTTCTTCTACACCGCATTAGGGAAATTTGGGGATGAATTTTTTTAAGGGGTAAGTTTGTAAGAACCTGGATCTTCTTTTTAGGTATGTTTTA
Organism: Viscum album; assembly: GCA_963277665.1. Classification (NCBI taxonomy): domain Eukaryota; kingdom Viridiplantae; phylum Streptophyta; class Magnoliopsida; order Santalales; family Viscaceae; genus Viscum; species Viscum album. The sequence continues at coordinate 569,939,843 of OY728161.1, read as the reverse complement.
CATTTCTGGTCATTTTGGTAAAAAGAGAAATTTCTGGAAATTTTTTAAGTACACGTCGTGTACTTTAAGAGTACATGTTGTGTACTACCTTATCACAGGAGGTTGTGTGCTGGCCGTGTAGTAGCCACAGACACGGAAATGTGGGAGTGACTTGGAGGCTGTTTAAAGTGGAGTACAGAAACGGCAAGTACACAAATTTTACTTCAAAAGTACACACCGTGTACTTTCTTTTTTTTAATTAAATGCACCAGGGTCATGTCTAATCACCAGAACACTCTTATTTTAGGTCTTTTTCGAATGAGAGATCCATATGGCCACAGATCTTTGATGAACCCCGAGTGTGAATCTCTCCTATGAAGCTAACACTTTTTTTGCGTTTGAATCGCATCGGTGAGTTCTATCTTCTCCTAGAGAACCATCTTCTGATTTCTCTTCTCTCACGAGATATCATGGGTTGAACATTTTAGACATTTTTTTAGATCTTCAACATTCTAAGGAGATTAAATCTTAGAGGTTCACTTATATCGATATCCTAATGCCGAGGTAGGTGTTTTGTGCCTTTCTGTTGAAATTCCATGAGTTTTATGTGCAAAATTTCCCAATACCCATGAACGAGGTATTGTGTGTTTACCGTTTTAGCCCTATTGTTTTCTTACTATGCTTGTATGCTTGAGTAGATGATAATTGATTGTGAATAGGTATAATTATTGTGCTTTGGATGTGTTTTCCATGCATGTTTTTCCTATTTTGACCTTTGGGTCTAGTTGCCTAATAGGTGGTTGTTTCCTTTCCCATGCCTAGTATTGTAGTACGGTGTGACTATTGTTCTGTTATGCTGTTATGCTGTAGAATCCTAGCCAAGTAGTTCTTGAGGTTTACCTTGGCCGATATGCTCTTCTACACTTTCTTGACTTACATGGGGACATGAGAACCTTGTGTATAGATCATAGGAAGAATGGACATTGAGGGCTTCTCTGGAGTGTCTTTATAATTTTATGATGCGAGAACACAGGGGGAATTGACATTGAGTGCTTCCTCAGAGTGTCTGTAGTTCCTCAAATCGGGCCATAGAGGGAATGTGATGTAATTTATTCCCTAAAGTGCCTTAAGTTATGATACGAGACTGTAAGGGGAATTGACGGTGAGTGCTTCCTCAGAGAGTCTATGCTTAAGATGAACCAGAGGGGTTAGACTGAGTGTACTTCCTAGAGGTTTGCTTGTACCTGTTAGGTAGGACCATAGGGGTTAGACTGAGTGTGCTTCCCATAGGGTTACCTGTGGTGTTTATTTACTTGTTTAGTTATTTCTTGATATTGAATTGTGGATTGTTTACTGTTGAGTTCTCTCATGTTTACTATTTTCTGTACTTTTACCTGCTATATACTTGTTGATGATTAGGCAGGGATCTCGTGGTGGTTGCCTACTGGGATTAGTCTCACACCCTTTTTGGGCCATGATTTTGGGCCCAAACAGATTATATTTTTGCTGGTATAGACAAGGTTAATCACCATTCTACTTCAGGTACATGACATGTTGTGGAGCTGGAGAGCACGGGACAAATCTTAGGCTTGTGATGTTGTGGAGTTGATTACTGTTTTTCTTTTGTACTTGGTTTACTATTGTATTTCATTATTTTACTTTGTTTTTCTACATTCCTAGACATATGTATCATGCATAATTATATATATATATATGTGTGTGCTCTAGTTATTTCTATAAGTTTTCCACTGTTTATTTTGGTATGATATTATTACTGCTTCCACTCTTGTATGTATTTGTTTACTCCCATTGTGTACTCTTCCAATGATGGAATAGTTTCCCCACCATCACACCCAAGGCCCTCGCTGCTAGTCGGCAGCCTCTGGTGTTTGGGGAAATACACATGAGGCCATGTGACCAATCGGGTACGGGACGCCTCTGGGTGGCATCCGAAATCGGGACGTTACAACTTATGTACTTATACATAACAAAATGTATTTAACTATATGTGTATATGGAAATATCAAATTGTATATATCTATGTATGTATGAGTTTCTATATAAATATATTAATATATATGTATGTGTGTGTGTGTGTGTGTGTGTATTCATTGGTTTTTATACATCTGTCTTATCAATAATGTTTATAGGAATATAAAAATATGAGTATTTGTAAAAATATTTTAATACATGTATGTACAAACATGTAAGTATTCATATATGTACATACATACTCATGACATGAACATGCATAAATATAAATATTCTAGTATAATTATTTACAATTATACAACTATATAAATATATGAAAATATTTATATTTATAATGGTATTTTAAAGTTTATTTTTACAAACATACACAAATATATATTAATATAAGTACATAAATGTATATTATTGAAATTATATAAAAATATAATTAATGTAATTAATTATGAATATAAGTGCATACATGTATTCTCAAACATACACACTATTATATACGACAACAAATATTTATAGGTATATATTTTATTCCATGTACACAAATCCATCTAAATATTATCAAAATTACATACATTCATATACATAAAATCATACATACAAATAAATATGGGTGTATATATATATATACATGAATTCATGTGTATATCTTAATGTAATTATTTACAAATATACATATTCATATGCATAATATTATATACATTAATATGTACATATATATAGGTTTATACCAAAACATACATAAAAACATACATATATATAAATATAAGTACCCACATGCATGGAAATATATTAATTCAATTATTTAAAATTTAATATATAAATGTAAGAACGTAAAAATCTCCCAATGGAGATTTCCTAGGGTTTATTGGCACTAGGAATCTCTGGAGATTTACTAGTGAAAATGGGCACTATAAATCTCTCATTGGAGACTTCCAAGTGTTTATTTCTAGTATGAATATCACATGGAAGATTTCACATACATAAAATCATAGATACATATAAATATAAATACCCACATGCATGCATATTAATTAATGAAATTATTTAATATTTAATATATTAATAGAAGAATTTATAAATATCCCAGTGGAGATTTCTCATTGTATATAGGAACTGGGTATCTACCAGTAGAGATTTCCCAGTGCAGATGGGTACTATGAATCTACCATGGGATATTTCCTAGTGCATATTGCAGTATCAATCTCTAATGAGAGTTTTCTCATGGGAGATTTGTAGTATGAAACTCCCATAAGATATTTCCTTGTTGATATTTGTATATAGTTATGTTAATGTATGGATGTATGGTTTTACTTATTTTTCTTTGTAACTATGTATATTTATAGTTGTAAATAACTACATTAATAAATTTGTATGCATGTAGATAATTATGTTAATATTTTTGTATATACCTCTTTATATGTATGCACTTAGGCATTTACTTATATTTTTATAGAATTGTATATGTATGTAATGTGTACATATTCTTAAACATATGTTTTAACTTTGTATATATGTGGAGATATTAATTTGTTTCTATAAATGTATGTGTTTATATAAAAATATATTAATTTTTATGTGTATATATATGTGCACGTATGAATATTTGTGCATATTTATATTCATTGGTTTTTATATATGTGTTTGATCAATAATTTTTAAATGTAAATAAAAATATGTGTATTTATAAGTATATTTTAATACATGTACCTATATGGATCATAATATTAATACATGTACATACATACACATATATATAAACATCCATTCCTATAAATATATTTGTGTAATTATTTAAAATTATAAATCTATATAAGTATATACAAATATAATATTCATGAGTGTATTTATTTATACATGACATATAACACTTAATTTTTTTTATATTTATTAGTATATATATACATTGTGTGTATGTAATTATGTAATAATCCATTATATTTTTATGTACTTATAGATATGTATATTTGTAAATAATTATAGGAATATATATGTCTATAATATTATGTGTGTGTGTGTGTGTTTCTGTATATACTTTAATAAATATATACACACATGTATTCTCATTAATTTTCTAAAAAAAATTATCTATCTATAAACACTACTTCAGTCATGACCTTTAATAGTTTACAAAAAAGAATTTAACAGTAATAAATAAGTGTTGTTAATCACATCACTGATAAGGGTGGGCATCCCCTTTATCAGTACAAAAAAGTTATGATAAAGGGGGTCCTTTATCTGTGCTAAAAAAAGAACTCATAAATGACACCCTTTATTAGTTATATTTTAGCTTTGATAATGGCCACATATATGATAGTTATTTTTAGCAATGATGAAGTCCTATCTAGCTACAATGTGTTATTAATATAACAGAACAACCCTAAAAAACATGTAATTTAAAAAATCCTATATGAATTTAATTGAAATCATGAATACAAAAATGTCTTCCTGTGGTATATACAAGAAAAATAGTGCTATATGCAATTTAAACAATGTTTTATATAATTACATTTAGAATAATCCAATAAAATTTTAAAAACATTAATATTACATCCTTTGACATATGTAACCCCTCTTAGAAATGTCTACCCATGGTATCTTTTTTATGAACAAGTCATCTCTACCCGAGAAAATGATTCCTCTTATATATGAAAACAAATATTATGATATTAATACTATAAAGAAATAAATTAAACATTAATATGAAATAATACATTAATAAAATTTCAATATTTAATAAAAGACACATTTAGAGTGATACCAGTCACACCATGTGTTGCAATGAGGTGGGGTTAATTCCTATATGTAACAATTGAGTTATAGGTCATTGTCTTAAAATATCAAGAAAAGATTAACGTGTTTGCTCGGTTTTGAGTATTTCACTTCTTCTTTTACTAAAATTAATGTCAGTTTTAAAATGATGACACATTTGGAGTTTTACTGGTCACACCGTGCATCAGATTGAGGTGTGATTATTTCCTACCAGTCATAAATTATTAATGGAACATTTTCCTAAAGTATCAATACAATCCTAATGTGTTTTCTAAGTTTCTAGTATCTCAATTGTGTTTCTTTACTAAATTTTCATTTCAAACTAGAAACACGCATTTTGAGTCATACCGATCACATCGTGCATCGATCTAATGTGAGACTTCTTTATTCAAATCAAAAAGGACTTATGAATCATTTTCCTAAATTATAAATACAATCAGGGCATGTTTTCTTGATTTTTATTGAGGGAAACATTTTGAACTAAAATTTCATTTTTAAATTGATAATAGACACTTTGATTCATACAGATCACATCGTTTATAGGATTGAGGTGTGGTTGATTCCTACATGTCATAAATGACTCATTTATAGTTTTTCTAATGTTTCAAAACAATCTAAATTCATTTGATCAGTTTTTAGTATGTCGCTTGTTCTTTTTACTTAAAATAATGTCAATTTTATATAAAAAGACATAGTTAGTGTCATACCGGTCACATTGTGTGTTGTATTGAGGTGTGGTTTACTCCTACACATCAAAAATGACACATGGACCATTGACAAAAAATATCAAAACAATCTTAAAATGTTTTCTGGGTTTTTAGTATGTCACGTTTTCTTTTTACTAAAATTAATGTCAATTTAAAATAAAAAAAGACACATTGAGTTGTATCGGCCACACCGTGCATAATATTGAGGTGTGGTTGACTCCTACACATCAAAAATGACTAATTGATCATTTTTCTAATGTGTCAAAATAATCAGAATGATTTTTTTTAGTATTTAGTATGCCAGTTATGTTTTTGTACTAAAATTTCATTTCAAACTGGAAACATGCATTTTGAGTCCTACAGGTTGCATCATGCATCACTTTGATGTGAGACTATATCATACACATCAAAAAGGATTTATGAATCATTTTACAAAATAATCAATAAAATCTGAGTGTTCCCTCAGTTTTTAGTGAGGGACACATTTTAAAATAAATTGTAAAAAAATTTAATATATATTATGTTAATGAAGTAGAGAAAAATTAATATTATGATGAATAACATAGTATATTAAGAAAAACCATACCTTATAATTGAATTCTGATATGCAGCCTCAAAGACCAATCTCTCACAATCATGAGTAGCTTCTAACTAACCACCCGACTCGAATAAAGAAATCCACCTGTATAAGAAAAAAAATTCTTATTTGAATAATATTAAGAAGAAGTAAATTAAACATAAATATGAAACAATCAACTACTTCTACATAAGTCACATAATCAGGCTATTTTTTTACACTCTTCCATCAGGTATGTTGCTCATTCATTTCTAAGAAAAGCTATATTGTTTTGTGAATATGGATCTTTTCAATAGTCATAGTTATACTGGAAAAGTATAAATACACAAAGGGTTTATAAATATTTTAAATGAAATAGTAATTATATTCAAAAATACCTCTTTTGGGATGATAGTTTGTTAATTGAATATGATCTCTCTCATAAATTTACAAACATAATAACCAAAAACCGTTTTATTTGTTTATGTTTGACTCTAAAAAACATTGATGAGAATAATTATTTTGTGTTGATATGTGTTTTTATAGATAAATCTTATTATATATACACTAATACTTGTTCGGTCATAGAACTTTTCAACATCCATGTGCTTAGCCCCTGGACTCATTCCTTGTTTTCCACGATATTGGTTCACTTCTCTATCATAATAGAATCCTCATTAAAACGTAATTTCAATTATATAACATGATTTTCTATTATAAAACATTGAATGTGGTGTATTAAAAATTAAAAAATACCATTTTGTGTGGTTATTTTGTTCAATATCTATGCATTGAATCTTGGTAATAAATCATTGACGTATCCAAATTGACCATAATGAGCATCCAATTTTTTCAAAAGAAATAAAAAAAAGAATAAGAAATAAATTAAATGAAAATATATTTTATATGATTAAATTTTAGAGTTTTACCCCTACATCATTGTTAATAATAAGAGTCCTTCATCCTAATTTTTTCTTTCATATGAGTTTACCAGGACTTCCACTATTTCATCCATTTTTTATTCAATTTTTTTTATCTGTAGAAGAGATGTGAGGACTAACGAGTACATATTTTTTCATGAGGAAATAACTTAAATTGATTTTTAAATATATTGCTACCAAAAATATGAAATGTATTTATTCATAATTGACCTAGTATATTATCTTTTGAATAATAAAACCATGAAAACATACCTCATGTATAATTTTACAACTGAGGTGCCTAGCCAATCATAGTCAAGGATTTCACATATAGTATCAACACCAATGTAATATTGAACTGCCTCTCTTTAAATATTTTCATCAAAATTAATTATGCAGATACAACTATTTTTTATCATTGTATCCACATGAACCTTTAATGATAGTAAATTTGGATATAGAACATGCGGTTTAAATTTGCATTCAGTAGATATTTTATATTTGTTGACCATTATTTTAGATGGTTTTGAGTTAGTCATTCATTTCACCCTCTTACCTTTTTCCATATTTAATAACATTCCTCAATTAAGACCTTTTTCATTAATTTTTAAGGTTTTATATTGAAAAATAAATTGGAAATGAATTCCTCTTTGTCGACAGTTTTTTAAAATATGTGGCATCCATGAGATGAATATTCCAATAGCTTATTTGAACTTTTTAATATCTTCCTCATCAATTGGAAAATGTATCTTGGTGATCGGCACATGGGCTATTCTAATTGACACTCTAACATGACCAACTAGAAGTGTCCTATTGTGTATCATTCTGTTTTATACTTTGAACATTATATCCCTCACTAAAAGGTGATGGGTGTGTGTTAGTATATATAAATCACAATCATTGTCACCTCGTATAATATCAGAATAAGAAAGGTATCAGTGTATATCTGATTTATATTTCATAGAAATAATTATCATAACATTTATTAACAAGGTCAACACTACTCTATGAGGAGAATGTCTTGCCTCAAAGCTGGTGTTGGTGGGGGATCATCAAACAATAGTTTTTATTAAGTTGTTTCTTCTCTTTTCTTCGCCTATAAATGCTCATAGAATCTCTCTCTACTATTAGAATTGTTATTCAATTTTAGAAATTCATTCTCTAATATATTTTATTTCTTCACCTTGATCCTCCAATTTATTTATTCAACAAATTTTTAGGGTGTCACCGACAAACCCACACCTCGAATGCATCCATACTGTTATGGCCTCTTCAATGAAACTAATTGTATGACTTCCTTCGGTACATGTGTTGCGGATCACTGTGACTATATCAGATAGAAAATATAGTAAATTAATTAAAAAAATATTTAATAGTGATTTATTTCAAAAAAAATATTATGTCATATTTTCACATGTTTCTCATACATTTTGTGTGTTTTCATTTTTTACCATCCCATTTTTTTACACATGCCTCCTTCCATAGTAGATATTGTGGGATGGAAGTAGATTTTGATTTTGATTCATCAATCTATATATAAATAGATGAACATAATTAGGTTTTTTTCATGTACCATAATAGTATTATGTTAGATTTAAAATATGTACTCATTTTTTTAAAGTGAAGTGTACCCCATCCTTATTTTACATTATAGGTAAAATGGTTTTCTACCCATTCATTATTTTCAGCACTCAGTTGTGGTTTCATAAATAAAAAATTTTCAATCAAATTGGTGAATACATGTATTGTCAAGAAACATTTTACTAGCCCAATGTACCTAAAAATATGCATATTCATGATGGCCAGTAAATTAATCCCATGCTTCTTGGGCTATCAGGTGTTCATGGATAAGCATTGTGTGTGGGTTTATTTTCCCTTTCAACTTATTTAAGATTATGTCTGATTAGAATTCTAAAAAAACCTATATAAATCCTTCTATAATGAATTAATACATATTCTTAGTGAGATTTATCTACTATAAATTCACTCTAAAAGGTATGATGAAGAGTAAGTAAATATTTCATTAATTTATATCTTAATAAAATAAAGAAATGATATCATAATGTTATTGTAATCTGTTCCAACACCAGGGTCTTAATCTCAGTCACAACATGTTTCCATGAATCTACATCAATCGGCAAACATTTCCAAGTGATGGTTCCAATGTTACTACTAAACATGACCTTTATGGGGTTAACATGCTATCCCTTCACTTTCTATCTAACCTCAAATTTGATGCCTTTGTATTTCACCTTAATTATTTTTTATAACACTATCAAAATACAGAACTCCTGTTTCTTCTACATCATTGGTCCTTCATCTCCTACCATTTCCTCATATTCAACATCAGTAATATGATCCTCTATAGTGGTAGCATTTTCATATAAAGTTTTTTATTTTAACTCTGCATTGGGAGTAGAAACATGTTGAGAAACTTATTGTTCCTCAGGATTTGGAGCACCAGTATGTGCAGAAGGTCACTGTTTCTCTGCACTGTGAGAAGAAGTAGGTTAAGAGACCTATTGTTCCTCAGGGTTGGGAGCACCTGCATGTGAAAAATTCCTTATCTATAGAATTGTTATAACATTTAATTTAGAGTACATAAATGCATCATCAAACAGATAATAATATGAGGTAACATGATGTATATTAAAAAAATATAACCAGATTATTGAACTCTCTTTTTTAAGGGGTGAAGGGATTTTAACCCTCTATAAACAATCCAAATACCTTCATTATGGTCTCCTATGAAATAAAAAATGTCATCTATATTTGGACCACTATGAAATGATTTTGAAGTCCCAATGAAATGGTAATCCTTAGTTAAATTTTCATTTGACCCTTCGTTGGTTTTGGTTGATAACATAACAATTGAACACTTTCAATTTGCGGGATCTAGAACATAAAATAATTATACTACCTATGATTCCATTATAAATTTTTTTTCTTTCTACCTTTCTTTACTGAAATCATCTTTCTTGAATCCCAATTAATCTATTTTAACGACACTCTTGTTATCGACCCACTTGTAGTTAAAAATCAACACTTTGAATATTGTATAATCCAACTCCCGTATTTTTTTGATGATACTAAAGTATGACATATTCTCATAAATTGGATTTTTTTCCTTATTACCAGAAACATGCATCTCTTCAACCACAAGTGTAACTCTACTATTTTGTATGGTACATTCTTCATCATGTTCATTTGTATAGAATGTATATTTATTAATTACAAAACCATTATAATATAATACATACACACTTGGTGCTTCAACTACCCATTGAAGTAATTCTGAATTTCAATCAATATTTTCACCTGACTACTTAAAAATATGTTCTTGAAACCGTCCTATAAAATGTTATTATGTGTATTTGATATCCATTTTTCATCCCATGATCGGTTCAAATGCCTAATAATTTCTTTTTGGGCCCCAACATATGGTGAAACCTCCAAAATATTATGAAAAACATCAAGTTTGGCCTGCTCCTGATCTATAATATTGATTGTGAAAAAATATCTTCTAGAATATCCTTCATTGAAAGCCTTTTAGTGTGACGATATTTTGGTAGACCAATGCATTCCACACTGTAAAGGTATTCGGTATATAATTCAATGTATTATTCAACAATATATCACTCCACAATACAACCCTCTGGATGACGTTGATTTTGGATATACCCATTCAAAATCAATATATATTGTTCACTAGTGTACATCCATCTATAGTGTATAGGACCACATTATCGAATATCTCTCACCAAGTGAACCATCATATTAATGAATATTGTTGGCAAAATCATTTCCAGTTCACATAATATGATGACTATTTATTTTTCCTTAGACTAAAATTTCACATGCTCTATAACACTGCTATATATATATTTTAAGGATAAATAGACCTTGTTTAATGAATGTTTTACATTCTTGGGAAAAAATGTAACATAATGCTATAAGACTTAAATAATTCATCAAAACATGGAATTCATATGATTTCAGACCATTAAAATTTAAATTTTTCATTTATGCATTGTTCTTGACATTCGATTAATACCCCTCTACAACCTTTACATCATCAAGAAGTTTTAAAATTGATATCTCTCATGAATTTAAAGAGTGAAAGTAGCTAGAGGAAGAATTTTTCATTTTTCACACTTCACTTGAACCAACTGAACTCGTATTCCCATGTCAACCATGTCCAACTTTTCATTAATTCCATCCTTTTTTGGGTGTATCTAGCAATTTGTTTATAAAACTATCAGATAAGTTTTTTTCAACATTCATAATATCAAGAAAATGTTTAACATACACCCAATTTCATTATGTTAATTCCAAAAAAATTATTTTTTTTTCCAATGGGTTTTAGAAAGGTTTTTCAGAAATGGTTTACAAATACTATTGTCCATATCTTTTACTTTATAAAATATTTGTTCACCTGTTAGTTTAAATGGTGCTTCATGTTCTTCTTAACATCTATCAAATGATTTCATCCAAGATCAGTACTTATGTCGTCAGAGTAGAAATTTGTGATGTCCTATAAACATGGTTTTCGATGAGTGTTTCAACCTAATGGACTATGTACCTTGTTCAAAAATGGGACACCATTGAGTTACTTTAATGGTATACCCTAAATAAATTTAATAATAAGAAAATTAAATTATTTTTCCATACAATATGGCTCTCAACGTGAAATATTCATTTATATAGGCATCATACAACGTAACACCTAAATAACACAATAATTTAAAATCATCAATCAATGGGTCCAAATAAAAATAAATATCATTAATAAATTGTTTTGGTTTTAATATAAGCATAGATCACATGATTTATTTTCATTTCTTTCATAATAATAGTGGAAAGTAAAAATTTACCAACATAACCGGTCATTTACTGTGAGTGTTGCATTGAAAACCAAAAGGATTCACTCTATATATAGATAATGTAAGAAGAAGGTTTCTTGCCTGATTTCTAAATTTTGGATACTCATGATCAATTCTCTTCCACTAAGGAGAGTCTAATAGGTGATGTATCTTCCATCATAAATTCTTGTATTTTCATCTCATGTCAATTTCACTATAGTCTCCCCACATCCATATAGGTTCCTAAACCTTAAAATGATTGGTAAGTAGCATAAAACTTTCGTAGGACTAGATCCATATTTCATGTATTGTGAATAACCACACTTTGGTAATTTTGTAAGTGATTTTGGTCCTTGTAATATAGTATACAGTCATTCGGGAAAGCAATTAGTCTTTCAGAGATAATACCCATCAAGCTTAGCATTTGTTTGGAATCATATGTTCATCATAGGAGCTCATAATCATTTAGGAGTATGTCATTCAAGAGATTATGTTGTTTTTTAAAACAATAATCACACCATCTATTGCTTTCTTTCAAATTATATAGCATCAATACCATTGGAAATGCTGTATATTTAGTAAAACTAGCATAAAATGGAATATTTTCACAACTGTTTAAATACTCAAACAATTTTTGGACATCCAGAAGTTATTCTTCAACTATCCTTGTCATTTCCTCAATATGATCTTCATCATCATTAACATCTATAATCACATCATTGATATTGTCTTCCTTGTTGTTGGCACTGGTAATCATGTCAGATGATTCCCAAAATGTAGTTCTATCTCAACCACTAGCTGCATTCTCTTTTACCCATTCTTATTTCTGAATTTATAACTTTGATCTATACTATGACAGATCAAGTGTTCTTCCAACTCCTTTGGATTAATAATTATTGAATAAAAACAATGTAAACATGGATAATGGATTTGAGAAGGGTCTTATGCATGATATTTTTCAATCTTGACAAACAATTTCTCTCTATAATTGTACCATTTTGTCAAACGATTGGAATCGATCAATTATTTATTGATTTAAATCCTATTTGATTAGGTAATATTAATATTTTACAAAATAAATAAACAAATGGGGGCTTTAATATTAGGGGAAATAAAAATCATAATGATAGTTATTATTGCATTTTTTCCTGAGACTCATCCCCATAGAAGCTAACACTAAACCGGAAAGAAGATGTAATTGTAGAGGACACCTATATTTTAAACCACTAAGTTTATATTGTATGAAATGTAGTTTTAGGAGTTTCAATGGGGTTAAATATTAATTAAAATTTTGCGGTAGTGAGTTCATGATGGATATCCTATGGGTTGGATATAGTTATAGACACACCCTTTCTATAGTGTTATTTTCAATCTACTTGACTTCCCTTTATAATGTAATGGTTTAATAATTCTATAAATAATATTAAAGATTATGGAAAAACTACATTTCATATTTTCATTGAAAAATATTTATGAAATCACACTTGAAATCCAATTAAAAAAGCTACCACATACACAAACTCTTCTTTAAAATAAAACACCCTTTTTAAAATAAACCAATCAATTCCATGAACTCTTTCACAAAAACACATTTCCTTTTTTATGTATTCAAGGAATCATGAAGAACCAACAGTATTAATCATTTAAAATGATAGAAAACCCTCTATATTTTACAAATTTCCTTTTAAAACATCACACACGCCTTGCTAAAATGAAACTAGCATTAAATATGCTTTCTAAATATTCACACCCCTTACTGAAATCCAATCAGGTGACTATATAACCCCACTATAAAATGTCTGGCCCTTTACATTTACATTTATCATAGACAACTAAGTCTATATACACACCAATGTGGATATGTATTGTGTGAGAAAAGAGAATAGTATGATATCGTCAAAGATTTTATACCATTATTTTTTATAGACAAACCAACAAATTCTAGTTTTAGGGGAAATAATGAAAAAAAATACATAGGTTTGAGTATAAAAAACTATAAAAAAATATAGTTTTATTTTAAAGAAAATATAATTTACTGGGATACAACCATGAGATAACATTATAATAAAATATCAAGCATCAACCATTAAGGGGTACCGACCAAAGGCCTAAGGAGATAATATATGTTGAAAAATTAAATGAATCATCACACTAGAATATTGTTGTAATACAAATGAAACACAATCATATCACCATTAATGGCATCATCAATAAGGCAATTCTAGTAGTTGGTATGAGACCTAAGATAGAGGTCCTAAAAATGTGTGACCATAATATTATAAGTTTTTGTCTCTAGAATTCCCACAACTCTACCCAAATATTCCGATGATGTTTTTCTAAAATCCAAACACTAATAATCGATGAAACACATTAATAAAACAATAATTTCAACATTGTATAACATCCATTGAAGTATCCACTAACACAAAAACACCCATTATTAAACATGATAAAATTTCAAATAAATATTAGAAAACCACACATAGAAAACACCTTGATTCATCCCAAATCAATCACCAAAATGATAATCAAAATCTAAACATAGATCCCACCTTCCCTATAATTTTCAACTCAAAACTACTTTTTATTATTTATCCACTGAAAAAATTATATTTTATAAAAACTACTCACCTGAATCACTCCATTATAATACTAATCGTGATACATTTCTCCTAAAACAATTTCTATAATATTTATATTATATGAAATCACCTCATCCAATTAAGTTCTGACATTTAGATCTATCCAAATTCATAAATATTAATTGTACCAAATTATGATACAACTATACATAGAAAACTATAAAAAGTATCGTAGAATATGACCCAAAACCAATCAAAACATTACCAATCAAGAAACAATTATCTCACATGAATGAATCAAACCAAAAACATAATTCATACATCAAAAATATTTTGAACACTAAAACCCTATAATTAATCTTTCACATTATAATAATTCCAAATAAAATAAGAACATACCTTAGATTTGTAGGTCTAGTGGAATCAGTAGGGTCTGGCAGCGGTGGAGTCGGAGTAGATGGAAACTTTGGTGGGAACAGAGGTCGTGAAGGGGTTCATAGTGGAGGTGTGGTTTGCTGCGGATGTGGGTTCGTAGTGGAGGGGGGTTTGCGGTGGAGGTGGGGTTTGGAGGTAGAGGTGGGGTTTGCGGCAGAGGTCCATTCACGATGGAGGAGGGGTTCACTGAGGAGGTGGGGTTCAGCATGCGGTGAAGTTGGGGTTCATAGCGGGGATGGGGTTTGCGGCAGAGGAGGGATTGGTGGTGGTGTATGAGGGATTCACGGTGATATAAGATGGGTTAGTGTAGAGGATGGGTCAGTGGAAGAGGAGGGGTCAGCAGCGGTAGAGGTCAGCTTCCACGAGAGTTTGAGGTGTACACGAGAAGAAGCTGACTATTATGGTTTAGTTATGAAATCGTGTAATTCATTTATCAACACTATTTAAACAGTGCTGATAAAGGTATGTTTTATCAGAACTAAAATAGATAACCCTGAAAAAACATTCCTTTATCAGTGCTAAAATTATAGCGCTGATAAAGCTATAATTCTAACAATTTATTTATATTCTTATACATATTTATAAAATTGTATATATAATAAATAAATAATGTTTATTTATAATTATAATTATATATATATATATATTTATTTATTTGTATTAATATAGATAAAGAATATATTTATATAATTATATATACTTAAAAAAAATTAAATATTATAAATAAATATTTATTTATTTATAATAATAAATTTATAAAAAATAGGTTTATTATATTAATAATTATATATATTTAATATATTTAATTAATATATTTATTAAAATAAATTATACATATATATTTATATAAATAATTATAAAATTATAATAGATGTATTTCTTATATTTTTTGTTTTATAAATATATATATAATTAATTTATTAATTATATATATTTATAATATTTTAAATATAATAAATATATAATAAATATATAATAAATATATATTTACATTAATATATAATTTAAAAAATTATAATAAATATATATTTATTTATAGTTATAAATATATATATATAATTATAAAATTATAATAATTGTATTTATTATACTTATAATTTTATAAATACATATAATTAATATATTTATTTATAATTATAATTATAATTATTTTTATATATTTATTAATATATTAATTCATTTATATATAAATTTTACATTATAATTAATATAAATATATTTATTATAATTTTATAATTATTTAATTATATATATATATATATTCAATTATAAGTATAAAAAATATATTTTTATATATAGTTATAATCATTAATATATATATTTATTATTTATTTTAACAATTATAAAACTATTACAGATATATTTACTATATTTATAATTTAATTAATATATATAATTAATATATGTCATATATTTTTATAATTATTTAAATATATTTGTATTTATTTATTATTATAATTATAAATGTTTCTATTTATTTATAGTTTTTTATATATTAATAGTTATACTTATTTAATTATATATATTTATAACATTATAAAAATAATAAATATATTTTTTAAAATTTTATATTTATTTTAATAAATTTATATTTATTTATAATTATAATTATAAATAAGTATATTTTTATTTTTTATTAAAAAATTATAATAAATATATTTTTTTATAGTTATAATTATATATATATATATATATTTGTTAAAATAGTTATAAAATTATAAAAAAAATATGTCAATTATATGTATTCTTTTATAATTATTTAAATATATATATTTATTTTGAATTTTAATTATAAATATTTGTGGTTCTTTATAAATATTTCTTTATATTAATAAAGAGCGCTAACAAATATACATTTTATCTGTGCTAAAAAAATGTTGATAAATGGAACACCTTTATCACGACTTTTAGAAAGCACAGATAAAGGGCCCCATTTAGTTGCGCATTTTTCTTAGCACTAATTATGACTGGATCTGCCCTTACACCGATATGTGGTAGTGAAATTTTTAATGAATTTTGTTTTTTGAAACAAGTAATCGGTAAGAGTTAAAAATACTTTTGGAATGTTTCATTTTAAATCCTATATATGTAAAAATTCAAAATCCAAATCAATATTTCATATATGGGTGTATAATTATTCATATCGATGTAACAATCAAATTGGAAGTGAAAGATTGAAATTTTGATACCATTTGAAAATAATATAATAGATAAATGTTTTTTTATGAAAAAAATTAGGATAGATAAGATATTTTCATTTGGGGATAGCATTGGCAGTGTGAGCATGAGGGGTAACGCCATTCTCCATGTGTCACGATTACTCATTCCTGGGAGTTTCCATCACAGTAGAATCCATGTATTAATATAAATTTCCATCAAAATCCACACTCATCCTCAAACTCATCTGTCAGCGTGAGTAAGTATTCACTCATAATATTAACCCACCTAAATCGTTGATGTGTGAAAACATGAATGATGAAAGTTGGGATATATGATCCTAGAATGTTCATTTGGAACACCATATGGGTGAGGAAATGGGTTTAATGATCCACCTCTCAATATTTGTGGTTACGTTCATCATTTTCCTTGATAACCTAATGGGTTTCAACCCCCCCCCCCCCCACTCCATCAGACCCATCTACCATAGGCTTCCCCAACTCATTCACATGAAAAACATCAAGTTCCATTGTGCCAATAAATTCTTGGCCTGCAACCCATCAGTCGCTCCACATAACATGAACCATGTTACAATAGAATAAGAATCACAGGTTCACAACTTCTATTGTGGATAATAAACTTTGTTTTCCTAAACTACAACACCTACCATCCCTGCTACTATGGAGGTTGGAAAAATTCAAAGAAATCTTCTTCAATGTTTCTAGCACTGATATCATGGGTGGAACCTACTGCACCGAATTTATAGACTTGTATTTATGTTTGGTTTTCCATCATAGGATTTAGGTTTCATTATATAAAAAAAGTGGTAGTTTTATGTGTGTTATAATTTAACTCTGAGAGAAGAAATAAATAACATTATTTATGATGTGTTTGTGTTGTTGAAATCACTTCCTATGATCTACATCTTCATGGTTTTGTTTGACACTATGAGATCCCCCATCAATGGTATCAAGGGTTGGTTGAGGGTGAGGTTTGTCGAAGGATCATTGAGATTTGAATATTCTTCTTCTTTTGCATCCAATAACAACCTTCAATGTAATTAGAGCAAGAAGGTGTTTCCACCAGTTATGAGAATGTTTGGTCGGACCTGATATCGACCTGCAACTGCATAAGAGAGAAATAATAATAAGATCAATAGTTTATTGGTTATTTGAATTCCATGTTGGCATAACCTTTTTTGATTCATATTTTCCTTTTGCTTTACCATTTTTCAAAAGGTGTATTCTTTTCATTATCAAGATTCTATTGGAATAATCTGAGTGGTTGACAAAATTTGTAGAGCTTGTCTAATTTTTCCACCTTTGCCTCCATGCCACTCACCTTCTATTTACAAAAAACCAATTTTCCTTTCAGAGCCTCCACATATTCTCTCTTTATCTATAAAAATATCACACCACATTTCCATCATCCTATTCTTCAGTACCATATTGGGTTATGTTACATATATAAAAAAATCTCCTTTCATTTCCGAAAAAAATGGAGTCACTGATCCAAAAAATAAAATTTATTCCATCTATAATTATAAAAAAAGGTTGTTTGAAATTATGAAAAAATAATTTCAATATGAAATATATGATGAATTGGTTTTCCTATATAACGATATCATTTCATAGATGATCTCTTCGACTTCTCTCTGGACACTAATGATAATGATAAGTGTTGTTCCTCTTCCATGTATCTTCTACCGAAGATGAATCTATAATGTGCACCTAATGTTTTCCAAGAACTGGAGTTTTTATCAAATGAAGACACCTTTGCGAATGTCGAGACCTCCATCTAAATTGTATCTAGAAAACCATCCATCGGTTGAGGATTCATAAAGCATAAAAGCCCCGAGTTAGTTCCCACGGTGAAGAACGGTGACACCTATAACTAGTACACTATAATCTAATTCCCAGTGAAGTCTCTCATCAAGGGAGTGATAAATTCTTGTTGTAGGGTGTGGAGAAATAAAATTTTTAAGTGTTCCAAGTTCAGCACATAGGATAACTAGGGTAGTCAAACTTGAGAATATTTCTCAGTTGTTCACCTACATAATATAAATCACACAAACTAATTGTTTTTGTTGTTTTTACTATTTTGATATAAATGAATTTGAAAAGATAAATTACATACAAAACTAAAACGAAACTATGTTTAAATTCTAAATTACCATGCAATGCTAAATATAATGTAATTAGAGAAGAAATATAGTCCCCCCAAGATAATTTTTAGGGAGAACCCTCATTGACCAACATCAAATATACTTAGTTAAAAAACTCCATGATAATATGTGTTCACACCTCAATATAAGCAGGTTATAAATGAAATGTGTACTTATTGGTCATAAGGAACACCCTCCATACACCTCCTCAATAGAGGAAAAATATTTGAGGATTATGAAGTTAATCATTAGACAACCACAGTGAGGATTACCCCCACTATAATTTATCCTTATAATTAACTTGTGTAAGATCAAAAACATTGTTTCAAGTTCATGGACTGGATTACTCCCCTATAATATAACTTGGTACATTTACTCATAACCATGAATATAAGAGTTCACGGTGGAAATATGATAAGAAGAAAAGAAAATAAGAAGAAGAATGGAAGAAAAATAAGGGTGAATAATATGGAGAAAAAATAAAAACCATGCATGAATTAGATTTTATTTAAAATAATGGAAATTATAATAACATTTAATAAAAAACTTAACTAAAAAATGAATAAAAAAGAAAAATAATTAATGAAAATAAATTGGTGTATCAGGCTCACCTCCTGAATTTTTCTCCAGAAAGATGGCTCATGTTTCATCCACCATATATTAAAATAGTCCCAAGGTTCCTTCCTATAGGTTTTTAAAAATATAATTTCTTACCTACGATAAATGTTTCACATTAATTAAACTCATCCAGAAAATGTTATGGAATAAATATTGAGTAAGTCATTTTCTTTCTAAGAATTCCATAAAATTGTCGTCAATGTATATCGTTCAATGGTCACCTTAATTATTTAATAAATCCATGAAATTTAATTCTAAAATGCGCTTATGTGTCCTGGTTCAATTACATGTGTAATAACCCCAATTGGAGAAGGTTATCCCATGTTATTCTTTAGTTAAAAATGTGGGTTCCATGTTTTCTGGCTAGAAGGTTTTCCAAATTCATTGATTTTTCAAGACTCTAGATGTTCGAATCATCTCTTGTTATAGAAGACAATGGTTAATCCAATGAATGTAGTAATCCTAGAAATGAAAGAATCATATGAATTGGATTGATGTTGTAAATTTTATTCTTAAAATATTGATGTTATAGAAAACTATTTAACTTCCAGAATTCACCATTTTTCATATTTTATCTCAAAATACACGATAACTACAAAATTGTTATAAATAAGCTTAAATTGATAATTTTGGAGGGTTTAAATAATTTAAATGCATATATAAAATGATTAAAATATTAGATCTATTAGTTCCTCCATACATAAACCATGCTTTTACTTAAGCATAAAATCTCAACAAGGAATTTAGATGGGACCATTGTTATAAATATTCAAATTCCAAAGAAATAAAATCAAACAATTATCAATGTCAAATAAAATTTTCAAAAATCCACATAGAATATGATTTTAATTTCTGATTTTTCAATGAAATAATCAATTCATGTATTTTACTTTTCCCCTTTGATAAATTATAGTATTTCACTATTTATTCATTCAAGTTCCTAAATTCATTATTATTAGGCATGCCATGTCATGATTTAACTCACTTGGATATTTTCTTTCATCTCTATTGATACAATTAAAGTGGAGTTATATTAACATAGTTATGATATTTTCACACTAATCCAGTTCATTTTTTTGGTTGTGAACAACAATCCTGGAGAATCCTCTAAATCCCTAGAGAACCCTCTTCTCCAAGAATGCTCCAAAGAATATAGAGAAATCATCCTCTAATAGCTAAAGAAGAATGGTTTGGAAATTATTCTTGAAGCGATTAATGGTGGATGGTGAAATCACAAGGATCTATCTTTCTTGCAACTGGAGATTCCTTCAGTGACATTTGTAGATTTGTGGAATTGGATCACTACTAGAGGAAATATACACTTGGTTTATACAATGCGATGATGGTGAACCATAGATCTGTCATCGGATTCATCAACGAATAAATAACTCATTAATGATAATTATTTATTTAACTGAATTAATTATAAAAAATATGTGATGGTCCTCTTTCTAGTTCTAGTGTAATTATCCATTTAATATTTGTTTGATTTAATTTTGTGGACCACAACATTCATTATCATTCAGATCTTGGATTGATCGTCGATTATGTAAAAAAGAAAATTTGGTAATATCCCATTACATGCTTTCACTATTCTTAGAACCCACAAGTGGTATCAGAGTGGTCACATATTTTTTTATTATTATTTAAATAACGTTCATGATTTAAGAATTTTTAATTTATTTTTTAAATTATTTTTTAATTTTTATTTTAATATGAATTGTGAGATATAATTATTCCTACTTCTTTTCTCATATATTTAATTGAGAAGATTAATTTTATGATTAAAATAAAATCAATGAACTCATCTGGAGGTGCCAAGGATTCTGGCCATACAAAATAGGAGGAAATGTCATCTAATTGGATTTACAAGTCATGTACTTATGTTCAATGCACCAAGAATTAATTTGGTAATTTATTCAATTTCGTGCATTGATTAGATGTCTTGTAGTTAATTCATACAATGATTGTTTATTAGGCCATCCTAGAATTCAGTCGACTAGAGTACACATCGCGTATCACACACACATAGTGTGTAGTCCCTTTGAGTAATAGATGGACTTTGTATTCCATACATAGCCTACATTATTGGTCATCATATAACTCAGATACCATACGACATGTGTCCCAATATTCTTTCCATGAACTCCATTTTCTGATGCACTGTTTACATGCTGAGTCCCCTAGAATGTGTATTAGATAAATGTTGAGATATGTACATGCCATGTAGCTCAGATGAACATGTCATGTACTTATACCAAGTTACACATATTTAAAATTTATTTATTATACTTTGTAAAAATTGATGCATTTTCTTGTTTATGGTAATTAATTTGATAGTAAACTCCTTGTAATAGTTTTTAATATTTATATATAAAAATGTTTAATAAATATCTGTGTAATGTTCAGATGTAAATTTCATGTATGAGTCATATTACAGTCATTACATTATGTTCATTGAAACATAATACATGAACAAAAAAACATGCAATTCATGGAATCATTAAATTGACAGTGCACTTCATGTATGTACATGATAAGTCGTGCTTGTTGTATGTCAGGAGATTAAAATAGTAAACAAGAATAATACATGTTCTGTATATTTGTATGGGTATTCTCTATGTTTCCTCTAATGTATAATTTTTATACAGAGTTAATTTTAAAAGAATTTATTTTATTTTATTAAACTTATAATGGATGAGAATCTCAAGGAAATTTGGATAAGAATTAAGATAAATGAATTGATAAATTAATGATAATAATTAACTGATTTGAGCTCGATAATGATTAAGAATTTAATTCTAGTTTTATTAAATTTGTAATTTTTTCATGCATATGGATGATCATGATCTATAATAGTGCTTTTTATGTGATTGGTTTCATTTAATTTATTATTAAATTAAATTATTTTCATGTGTTCCTTCTCTCCTGTTGTTGTGTAGAGCCTACATGCCCATGGTTTCTCTTATTTAAACCCCTTTTCCCCCTCACCTATGTGTGACTAAAAGCATATGTAATGGATTGGGATTCCAAGCTAGTGGCGGAGGTTCATGTTTGTAGCCGAGGAAAAATAAATCCAAGTAGATACATAGATTGGCTGGTGGAAATCTGAAATAAGAACCTTAATATGTTCAATGTGATTTTACCCTAGTTCAGTAATTATTTTATCAACTGCTAGATAAAATAACCATTTGTGAAGAACATAATCATACAGCTTTATTATTTTATTTCTATTAAGAGGAATGGTTATTTCATTATGGATGTTTTTTCACATTCACATATTTAATTAAATTAATGAGAATGCAATATAGAACTAAAATAAATTGGATTATGCATAAATATTATATAATACATGGTTCATCTATTATGTAAATCAACTTAATATTAACATACATTTAATAAAGATAATTATTGTAAATTTATGCATAAAAGGATAAGATCCCTCAATAAAATATTTTTTCAGTATATCCATCCATTACTTCAGTTAAAATCAAACCATAGTTCAAAGTGCAAGACCAGTGAAAGTTGGGTTATTTCAATTATTGGAAAATTCTAACAGAAATTCTTCGGTTGGCTTAACTGAGTTCATATCAGGGGTTGACTCCCAAATCATAACTTGGTATAACCTAGAGTTAAAGGATGAGGAAATCAAATAATGGATTTTAGGAAATAAGGATTCCACTCAGAAGATTATTATACTGTGAGCTAATGTAGTTGGCATTTGAAATTCCAACATAAAACCATTCAAGTCGCTTGACTAACCAAATTCAGGGTTAGGAGAAGGTAAATATGGATCCTTTCCAATAGGATGTCTAAGCAATATTATATTCTGAATCCAATTGATAGGGTTATTGGGTTTCAATAAAATATTAGGGGACTACTAAGTATAATATATATTTTCTAAATTTTATCAGATAAAGTAATAAAATTTATGCTCATCTAATTTCTAGAAATCACATTTTAATGACATCAGACATGTCATTGTGATCCAAACTTAAGAATAAAAACCCTTCTCACTGGCGCAAATTTCCAAGAGTGTAAAAGGTACCTGAGTGTCGTCCATTTACATGAAATGAAATTATATATTCCAAAAGAACATTTTCCATTTGTGCCTAGTAATTAGGAAAGTGATGAATAGAATTATTTGTATGAGAAAAATCTACATGATGCTAAAAATATTCAATTATTCATGCTATCATCCATGCCCAATGTTCTTTTGAAGCAATATGAGCACATGGATGCATATATCATGATGTCTCACCTTCAATATATTATCATGAGAAGGAAAGAAAAGAGAGGTATGAGATCTACAATGCTTTGTTAACAACTAAGCTTGGTGAGTCAGCACCAGCTGGGCCTCATTTAGTCAAGCTTAATGGCTACATTGAACACATGTAGATATTAGGGATTAAATTCTTGGATGAGTTGTGTACAGATCTAATACTTTCATAACTATACTAGGACATTTCCAACATTATTGGTAATTACAATATGAACAATAATGAGAATATTGTTTCATATCTGCTTACATTAATTTTCCAAGTGGATAAGGACATGGGGCATGAAAGCCCCATAGTACTTATGGTGAATAAAAAAGTCAGGAAAAGGAAAAGGGGATCATGAAAAATATATAGTCTAAAGCTCTAGAGAAACAACCTTCCAAGTAGATGAATATCCAGAGGTAGGGAAAGTAAATGGAGGCAATATGTTTTTCATGTGGAAATTCAGGTCACTGGAAGAGGAAGTGAACCTAAAAGTATGGGGAATATAATGGTTCACTCATTATCGAGTGTAATCATTCAGTATATACACGTTGGGTATTAGATACATCATTTTGGTCTCACATCTATATCCAAATGTAGGATGCAATTAGATTCTAATATATTGAAATAGGAGATGTGGATCTGAGAGATGCTAATGGTGTGAGGTTTCTTTCTCTAGACACTAGTGACTTCCCCCTCTCAATGACAACAGGAATTATTTCAGTTTTAAAGGATTGTTATTACATACCTATGGATACCAAGAACATAATTTTTGTATCATGCCAAGATGAAGATGGATTTATTTTCATGTTTATAAATAACATATATTTCCTTTATAAGAACAATGTATGTTATGGTGTGGTACATCTAAATAATGATCATTATGTATTAAATTATGAAAATCAGGTGTTGGAAATTGATAATGAATCATTTTCACATGACCCATATATCACCCATCTTTGGAATCACAGTCTTGGTCATGGAAACGAGATGCATTTGAAAAATCTCTGTCAAGATGGTTATTTAGACCCATCTAATATAAAACCACTTGAAATATGTCATGATTGTTTACAAGAAAAAATGACCAAATGAACATTTGGTGGATAGAGTAAATGGGCTATAGAGCTTATAGGACTTGTACAAACTTATTTTTGTGGATATTTTTTATTAGAATCTAGATTTGTATATTCATACTTCATAATTTTTAATGATTTCTTAAGTAGATATGGTTATATCTACATGATGAGGTATAAGTATGAATATTTTGATAAATTCAAGTTGATCAAGAATTAAGTATAGAATCAACCTGGTAAGAAGATAAATATGCTTCCATTAGATGGAGGTGGTGAATATATTAACAAATAGTTCATCAACTTTCTATGGGAGTTTGGGATCAAATCTCAATTCACTCCACCTTACAGACCATAGTGGAATGGTGTTAGTGAATGTAGGAATCATGCCTTCTTAGACATGTTAAGGTAAATGATGAGTCATGTAAATATTCCATTATCCTTTTGGGGATATGTATTACAAACTATGACAAAAACATTAAATTGAGTGCCAATAAAAGTAGGAAACAAAATTCACTTTTACTTATGGAGTTGAAGGAAACCTTTAAGGCCTTATGAGGAAAAAAATTACCACCCTAAGGAATAATTTCTATCTTTATAGGGTATCCCAAGGAAACAAAGTGATAGTCCCTATACAACCCCTCAAACAAGAAAGTGATTGTCGACATACAAGCTATCTTTCTTTAGAGGGAGAACATCCTCAAAAAGGATAGTGGGAGAAAGATTGACCTCATTGAAGATGATGATAAAGAAACACAACAGTTCATACAATAAATATTGTCATCAATTAAGATGATGATAAAGATACATAGTAGTCGATACAATAACATATTCCATAGATCCCTATGGAAGATGTTGTTTGAGAAACGCATGTACTGCATAGTACCATAAGAGAGGTAAGATAACCATAGCAATTTGGTTTTCCTATAACCAAAGTTGGTGACTCATTGTTGGTCGAAAATGATGAACCTATCTCCTATAGGGAGATAATAGAGATCTTAGAATCTACAAGATGAAAATAAGCCATGAATTAGAAAATGTATTCTGTGTATCAAAACCATGTTTGGGTTCTTGTGGATGTGTCAATTGATGTAAAGCATGTTGGATGCAAATTGGTATTTAAAAGAAAAATAGACATGGAAGGTAAAGTAAATACATATAAATAAAGGTCAGTGGATGATTATTTTAAACAAAATTAAAGAAAATTATTACTATGAAATATTTTCGCATGTCTCCATATTTAAATCCATCAAAATTCTATTTTCTATAGTATCTTAACATGACTATGAGATTTGGAAGATGGATGTTAAAATTTCATTCCGTAATGGAAACCATCATGAAGATGTAAATATGACACAACTATAAGGGTTTTTGAATCCAAGTGATTCTAAAAGTATTTTCAAGTTACAGAGGTACATTTTTCGATTCATGAAATAATCCAGGTCATGGAATATTTTATTAGATGAATCCATAAAAAGAATTTTGTTTCATTAAGAATGAATTTGAGCCATGTTTTTAAAAAAGGTTTAGGGGGAATGCAGTATTTGTCCTAGCAGTAACTATTGATGACATATTACTTATTTGAAATGGAATAACAGTCTTATAGTCTATTAAGGAATGATTAAACAAATGTTTTTCCATAGAGGGTACAGGTGAAGAATCTTATACTATAGGGATAAATATCTTTCAAGATATAAGAGACTACTTGTACTAAGTAAAAGTATAAACATTTAATAAATAAAAAATATATTTAGTATGGAACAATTAAGGAGGGGATTGGTTATAGTATCCCATGGTATACATGTTTCGGTGAAAATGTGTCCTCATACACAAAAAGAGAATGAGAGAATGAGTAATAAACTTTATGTATCTATGATAGGATCAATCATGTTTGTCATGTTATGTACTGGACTTGATGTTTCCTATGTAATGATAATGGTAGGAATATATCAAGAAGATCCAGTAGAACAAAATTGGATTTATGTCAAGGTTATCCTTAAGTATCTAATAATAACTAAGGATATTTTCCTAGTACATGGAAGAGACAAGGAGTAAGTCATCCAGGGTTATACTGAAGATGGTTTTTAGAAAGATCAAAATGATCTGTAGTTATAATCAAGATTGTTTTCTATCTCTGTATAGGAGTTGTGAGCTGGAAGAGTTCAAAGAAGAGAGTTTTTGCTGATTCTATAGTGGATTTTGATTATATAGCAGATTCTGATGAATTCGAGGAATTCATTTGGATTTAGAACATTTGGCCAGGAGATTTGATGTGGTTCCTATTAGTAAATACCATATCACATTTATTTTGATAATACTGCAGTGGTGGGTCTTGCAAAAGAGCTAAGTTCATGCTAGCAGAAAAATAAAATTCTCTGAAAGTGTCACATCATGAGGGATTTATCTCATAGGGGTGAAGTTCCAGTAAGTATAGTACCGATGAAAGTGAAAATGGTGGACCCCTTTACAAAAGTCATATCTAAGAAGAATAATCAGTATCATGTGAGAGCTAGTATACTAATGTTTGTTAGTAGTTGGATTTAGTGAATGTGGGAATCTGTTGGAGTAAGTTCCCTAGAACCAAATTCATTATACATTATGATAACCTATAATCATTGATTTTGAATATTAATAAATTCCTAATCACATAATTATAGTTCTTATGCATAAAATTATATGTGATAATGTCATAAGAGTATTTGTTGCACTAAAAGGTCATAGCATTTCTCCACTACAATGAGAACCCATAAGTGCTATGACACTATTCTTGAACGTATGTTCTATAGCCGAATGATATCATTTGAGGGACACAAATGATACAGTCTATGAGGGTTGGAGTCTAAGAATAGCCATTAATTATTTATTAGTGAATAATGTGGTGATATTTATTTAATTAATAAATATACATTATTCAAAGTCATATATATATTATGGAAGAATGGAAGACCGAGTTTTAAGGTCCTGTGAAAATATATTAAATATTTATTATTATTTTAATAAATAATATCTAATTTTAATTCACATGTTAAGGACGTTTCAATTAATAAAATTATTATTATTAATATTTGGCATGGGGTTTCTAAAGGATTAAATAATTAATTAATTGATCTTTTGAAAAAAAAATATTTTAAACCCTAGAGATATATAATCCCAGCTATGAAATTTTCTCACTAAGTAAATTTATTTTGTTTGTTGTGCACAAAAATCATGGATAATCCTCTCATTCCCTAGAGAGCTATATTCTCCAAGAATTATCCAAATAACAAAGAGCAATCCTTCTCCACTCTATCAAGATTAATGCTTTGGAAATGGTTCCCAAAGTGATCAAAGTTTGAAAATGAAAGCCCTAAGATCTTCCATTTTATCACCTATAGATTCCTTCTGCAAAATCTGGAGCTTTGTGGAACATCTTTGGATCCCTTATAAATGAAATCTACACTTATTTTCTACAACCCAACAATGGTGGACTATAAATATGTCACCATATTAATTAATAAATAAATAATTCCTTAAAGGTAATTATTTATTTAATTAAATTAATTATAAATAATATGTGATGATCCCCTCTCTGGTTACGGCATAATTATACATTGTCTATATATTTCAATAAATTCTATAGATCACAACATTAATTATCATATATATCTCAGATTGATCATCGATTATGGAAAAAATCAATGTTGGGAACCTCCCATCGCACTCTTCTAATGTGCTCAGAACATAATAGTGGTATTAGAGAGGTCACATAATTAGTTATAATTATTCAACGATTGTTCAAGATTTATGAATTTTTAATATAGTTTTTCAATTCAATTTTATTCATTCTATTAATCTAAATCACAAGATCTAATTATTTCACCTTTGTTTCTATAGATCTTTTCGAGAATATTAATTTTATGATGAAAATAAAATCATGGTCTTCGTCAGGAAGTGCTATGGATTCTGACAGAACAACATAGGAGTACACCTCATGTAACCATAGTTACAATTCGTGTAATTTTTTTCAATGCACCATGAATTAATTTGGTAATTAATTCAAGCACGTGAATTCATGATATGCGGTGTGGTTAATTCTTACATCACGTATTGATCGGGCCAACCTGGCATGCAGTCGACCGAAGTACACACCATGTAGTCCATGTACATGGTGTATAGTCTCTTTGTGTCATAGACGGGTCATGTATTCCATACACGGCCTACCTAACTAGTCACCATGTAACTCAGAGAAAACATGGCATGTAGCCCACTGTGCACATCATGTATGCCAATTTTTGAGGCACAGTTTACATGTCAAGTCCCTAGGCGTGTATCTAACATAGACAGTGATATAAATACATGTCTTTCAGCTCATATGCACACACAATGTACTTATACTGTGTTGAAAAATTTTAAAATTTAATTCTTATACTATGTAAACCTTGATAAATGTGCTTGATTGTGGTCATTATGTTGATAAGACATGAAATTTTATATATTTTAATATTTATATATATAAATGTTTAATTTATATATGTGTAATGATCAGATCTGAATGTCATATATGAGTTATATTACAGTTGTTATTTTATGTTCATTGAATTATAACACATGAATGAAAAATCATGTAATTCAAGTAATATTTAAAATGATATAACACATCATGAAGTTATGTGATAATTCATTTATTCTATATGTCACAAGAGTAAAATAGTATACAAGAATAATACATGTTCTATAGATTTGGATTGGTATTCATCATGTTGCCTCCAAGGTACTGTTTTTGTACACAGTTAATTTTATATAAATTTATTTTATTTGTTTAAAATTATAATGGATAAGAATATCAAAAAAAATTCAGATAATAATTAAGATAAAATAATTGATTAATTAAATATAATAGATAATTTATTCAAGCATGATTTATCTTAAATAATAATGATTAAAAATTGAATGCTAATCTTCCTAATTCATAATTTGTTGCATGAATTTTGATGATCATGATCTAGAACAGACCTTCGATTCTGATTGGTTTCATTTAATATTTTATTAAATTAAATTTTTGGCATGTGTTCTTTATCTCCTCTTATAAAGTAGGGAATGTGTGCCCATTGTTTCTTTTATGTAAACCCATTTCCTCACTCACATTTATGTCTGTAAAAGCATTTGTAAAGCATGGAGCTCCCAAACTAGGGGAGATTTTTCATGTTCTGAGACGAGAAGAAACCAATACGATGAGATAAGTAGGTGGATATATGAAAAACCTACAACATGAACCTTAATCAGTTGAAAGTGATTTTTCCCCTATTTTTGTGGTTATTTTATCAAATAATAGATAAACTAACCATTAGTATATCTCATGATCAAAAAGCTTCATTATTTTATTTTTGTGAAGTTGTATGGTTATTTCATTTTGGTGATTTTATCACAATCCCATAAATAATGAAATTAATGATCATGGAAGATAGAACTAAACATGGGTAACTTATTCATAAATATTATCTATGATATGGCTAATTACTTGAAGAAATCCACATAATATTAACAAGCATGTAATAAAGATAATAATTGGTGACTTATGAATAAAATGATAAAATCCCTCAATAAAAGATTAATTCAGTATATCCTTCTATCACTTCAGTTAAAATGAAACCATAGTTCAGAGTGCAAGAGGAGACATAGTTGGGGTGCTTTCAATTATCAGGGAATTATAACTTGATGTTTTGGGTTGACTTAACTGATTTCACACCAAGGGTTGACTGCCAAACCATGAATTGGTGTAACTAAGAGGAAAATGTTGAGGAAATACAAATTAGGGATTTCAAGATTCAGGATTCCACTCATTAGATCATGGAACTGTGAATTAATGTTATTGTAATTTGTAATTACTACCTAAAACTATTCATGTTTCTTGAACAACCAATGTTAGGGTAATGAGAAGGGGAATATAGATCAATTCCACTATCATGTCCAAGCATCATGATATATTGAAGCCAATGGTGATGGCTATTGGGTTTCAATAAAATATTGGGAGAATAATAAACATAATATTTATTTATTTGTCTGAATTTTATCAGATAAAGTAATTAAATCCCTCCTCATATTATTTTTTAAACAAAATTAAAATTACATAAAAAATAATTTTTGATCCATACATGAGAAGGAAAACCATCTCACTATAACAAATTTTCAAGAGTGGAAATGGTGCCTACATGTCATCCTTCTAAATGAAAGTAAATTTTTTGTGATAGAAGAACTTTTTCTAGTTACGCCTAGTAATGAGTTAAGTGATGAAAAGTTGTCTCTCTATGAGAAACATCTGAATGATTCTACAAATGATCAATGCTTCATTATAACATCCATGTCCTAGAAGATTTTGATGAAACATGCGGACATTGATGTGTATAGCGTGATGTCTCACCCTTAGGATCTCTATCCATATAAGGTGAGACAAGAGAGATTGGTGATCTCTACTGATTTATTGACCACTATCAGTAGATATTCTGCACTAGCTAGGCCTCATGTATTCATTCTCATTAGTTACATTTAATGCCTTGACATATTAGGGATTATATTCTCAGATGAGTTTTGAATAGATCTCATATTTTTGTCACTTACCAAGATGTTCTCCAACTTCATTGTTAATTAAAATATGATAAATAATGGGAAGATACTTTCAGAAATTAATACATTAATTCATTAAGTAGATGAGGAAATGAGTCATGAAAACCCCATATTCCTTATGGCGAATAAGAAAAGGAAGAACAATGAAAAGGGTTGAAATACATATAAACAATCTAGAACTCCCAAGCACTGTCCTTCCAAGAAGAATAATATCCAGATGCAAAGGATGGAAAAGGAGGTAGTATGTTACTCATGTGGAAAGTCAAGCCACTAGAATAGGAACTGTAGCTAGAAGCAAGGGGAAGATAATGGTGCATTTTTATAGAGTTTAATCATTCAATATCTACACATTGGTAATTAGATATAGCTTGTGTGTATCACATTTCTATCCAAATTAAGGAACCAATTATATTATGAATGATTTCTATTGGGTATTGTTATCTTATAGATCTTAATGGTGCAAGTCCAGTTGATCTATCCATTGGTGACTACCCCCTCTCACTACCAACATGAATGATTTTGGTTTTAAAAGATTTTTATTGTGTACCTATGGTTACCAAGAACATAATTTCTATATCATACCAAGATGAATATGGATTTATTTTCATGTTTGGTAATAAAATTTGTTTCTTTTATAAGTAAAATATATGTTATTGTATGGAAGAATTAAATAATTGTCTTTATTGATTAAATTATAAAAATCATGTGTTGTAAATTGATAATGAATCATGTTCACATGACTCGTATAACACCCAACTTTGGCATCACCAACATGGTCGTGTAAACAAGAATCATTTGAAAAACCAAGGTCAAGATGGTGATTTAGAATCATCCGAGCTTAAACAACTTGAAAGATGTCATGATTGTTTACAAGAAAAAATTACCAAACCACTATTTGGTGGATAGGTTGAAATGGACACAGAGCTTATAGGATTGGTACACACTGATGTGTGTGGACCATTTCTAGTATAATATAGAAGTGTATATTCTTACTTTATATTTTTTACTGATTAATTGAGTATGTATGGGTATATATACATGATGTGGTATAAGTCTGATTCCATTGGGAAATTCAAGGAGTTAATGAATCCAGTAGAGAATAAATATGGTAAGAATATAAAGAATATTTGATTGGATCGAGGTGGTGAATATCTTAGACAAGAGTTTATCGACATTATATGGGAGTTTGGGATTCTAACTAAACTCACAGAACCTTACACACCCTATTGGAATAGTTTCAATGAATGGAAGAATCGTACCTTTTTAGACTTGGTATGGTTGATAATGAGTCATACAGATTTTTCATAATCATTTTGGGGATATACATTAATAACTATAACTTAAACATTAAATTTAGTACCAACTAAACTAGAAAAAATAATTCCCTTCGAGTTATAGAGTAGAAATAACCGCATTTTGTTGCATACACATGTATGGGGTTGCGAGTCATTTGTTAATGGCATATCAGACATCAAATTATCACCCTGGGGAATAAGGTTTATCTTTATAGGGTATTTCAAGGAATCAAAGGGATACTACATATACAACCCCTTGGATAAGAAAGTGACTTTCACTAGACATATTATCTTTCATGAGAGGGGGAACATCCTCCAAAAGGATAGTGTCATCAATGATGAATTCAATGTAGTTTATGTTCAATATACACATGAGTTTGTATAGGAACAAATTCCACAGGTACTTATAGAAAAAGTAGTTCATGTAACACAACTACTACATTGGAGCATAAGAGAGGTAAAATAGTTAGATCGATATGTTTTCCTATCCCTAAAGATGGTGACTCGTTGTTGGTTAGTAATGATGTACCTATCTCCAACACAGAGGTAGTAGAGAGCTCAGAAGATGTAAGATAGAAAAAATCCATGAATTTTTAAATGGATTCCATGTATCGGAACCAATTTTGGGTTTTTGACAATATTTAAATTAATGTAATTCATATTATATGAAAATGGGTATTGAAAAGGAAAAGTGGAATGGAAGGTAATTTAAATACCTAAAAAGCAATTTGAGTGGCTAAAGAGTTTAAAAAGCATCAAGGAATTGAATAAGATGAATCATTTTCATGAGTTTCCATGTTTAAATCCATTAGAATTATACTTTCTATAGAAGCATACAATGACTATGATATTTTAAAGATCGATGTAAAAAATATATTCCATAATGGAAACCTTTATGAAGTTGTCTATATGACACGAACAAAAGGTTTTGTGACTCCAGGTGTTGTAAAAAGGATTTTGAAGTTTCATAGATCCGTTTATGGATTGAAGAAATCATCCAGGACATGGAATATTTGATTCTATGAGGCCATAAAATAATTGTTTCCCTTAATAATTAATGTGATCCATGTGTTTAAAAAAGGTTTAGTTGGAATATGATCATTATCCTAGTAGAATATGTTGATAGCACATTGCTTATTCGAAACGACATACCAGTCTTAGCGTATGTTAAGGACTGGTTAGACAAATGTTTCTCCATAAAGTACTTAAGAGAAGCAGCCTGTATTTTTAGGATCATGATCATTTGTAATAGTTATAAAAGGATTTATTGGCTATGTTAATGTATATACATTGACTAGATACACAATATATTTAGTATGGAATAATCCAAGAGGGGATTGGTTCCAGTGCCACATGGTTTACATATTTCTAAGAAAATGTGTCCTTGGACATAATAGGAGGAAGAGAGAATGGGTAATATCCCATTCACATCTATGATATGATCAATCATGTATGACATGTTATAAGATATACTTGATGTTGACTATACATTGATCATTCTAGTCAGCTATCAATCAGATCCTATAGAACATCATTAGATGGAGATTAAGGTTATCCTTAAGTATCTAAGATTAAAAAATGATATGTTCCTAGTGTATGCAAGAGAAAAGGAGATGGTCATCAGGGATTATACTAATGATGGTTTTGAGATAGATCAAAATTATCAGAATTCACAATCAGTATATGTTTTCTGTCTAAATAGAGAAGTTGTATGATGGATTAGTTCAAAGCATCTAGTTGTCGCTGATTCTATAGTGGAGTATGAGTATATAACAGATTCTAATGTAGCCAGGGAAGTTGTTTGGATTTGGAACTTTTTCCAAGAGATTGAATTGGTTCCTAGAATTAAATACCCTATCACATTGTATTGTGATAATTCTGTAGTTATGACTCTTGAGAAAGAGCCAAGGTCACACCAACAGACAAATAATATACTCAGAAAGTGTCACCTATTCAGGGATTTATATCAGATGGGTGAATTTTCATTAAGTAGAGTACACATGGAAGTGAACCTATAGGAACCCTTGAGTGAAGTAAAATCTCATCATAATAATGACTACCATTGAGATCTAGTAGAGTGAAGGTTGTTAGAAATTGGATTTAGTGAATGTGGGAGTCTATTTGAGTTGGTTCAATAGAACCAACTTCTTTATAAATTATAATAACCTATATTCATAATTTTTGAATTTTATTAAACTCATTATTACATCATGATTATTCTTATTCCTAACATAGTTTATGATAATGTCCTAAGAGTATCTGTTACACTAAAAGGTCTTAACAGTTCCCCACTATGACGAGAACACGAAATTTATACTACACTATTCTTGAATGTATGTTCTATTGCTGGATGGTATAATTTTAGGGAAAAAATGATACATGATATCAGGGGTGGAGACTTATAAGAAATTGATACACCTTATCATGGAGTACGCCCATGGTAATATGCAGTACGATATTATGAGGATGAGACCCACCAGTTGAAAATCCACATTTATATGTTTCATTTGATGTTTCCGTTTGTAGACGTGTATTTTTTCCCTTATACTTTGTGATTATTTTTAATAAGTATTATGAGTTCCACACTTATATGTATTTATGAAAACCATGATGATAGACATTCATGGTGAGGTAGGATACTTTGGGTGTGTCAGTATTAACATTTTATTAATGAATAATGCAATAAAGGATTTGTCCCTTCTGTTCTTTAATATGAGTTTATATCTCAAGCACTTTAATGGAAATGACATAGCCTAAATAAATCCATGGACATGGTGTTCTATAATTATATTATATTTATGTAATGTAATTTAAAGGGACATTGATCACATAGGTTGATTACACCAACATGAAACCTTCTAAAATAGAGATATCATGATAAAGGGATTATATTACATATGTAAGCATCTGTTTGAGGTGACATGTCGTTGCGGAATTAAATTCACTCTCTATGGGTTCCTTGGCTGATTTCTAGATGTTAACCTTGAACATTATATTTATTTTCCAAATGAGACTGAGAAAGAGGCCTAGAGAGTCAAACACTAAGTGTATCCGGAATCTTTGTTAAAAAATATATAATTATTTATTATTTATCTGATTGAATAACTATTATTCCAGTACGTGGTTTAATAATTATTCATGTATTCTTCATCACATATAAATATTTATTTTCTATATAGTAAATATAATATTTATTTATTTATTATGAGTAATTCTGTAATATTTATTTAATAAATAAATAGATAGTATTCAATTTTTGATAAGTATTATAGAGGAATGGAGGACTGAGTTTTCAGGTCTAGTGAGAAATTATTAAATATTGATTAATATTTTATTAAATAATATTTAATTTTAATTCTCATGTTAAGAAAAAGTCAAGAATCAATATTATTATTATTATTATTATTTGACATGGGGTTCTTATAGGATTAAAAAAATAATTAAGGGCTCTTCTACAATTAATTTATTTTTAAACCCTGTCAATATATGAACCCAGTAATCATATTTTCTCACTAAGCAATTCATTTTTCTGGTTCTGCACAAAAATCATGTATAATTATCTCAATCCATAGAGATATTTCTTCTCTAAGAAAACTCCTAATAATGGATACCAATTATCCTCTACTTGATCAAGAAGAACACTTTGGAAGAGATTCTTGAAGGGATCAAAGGCAGCTGACAAAAGCGCAATGATTTGTTATGATAACACCAGGAGATTCCTTCGGTGATGTCTGTAGATTCATGGAACACATGTACGTCCCCGATAGAGGAGACATATACTTAGTTTCTAAAACATAAAGATGGTGGACCACATATTCGTCTTTGGATTCATCAATGAAGAAATAATTCCTTAAATTTGATTCATTATTTAATTAAATTAATTATAAATAATATGTGACGATCTTCTCTTTGGTTATGATGTAATTATCCATTTTCTATTTATCCAATTCAATTACATGGATCATGACATTAATCATCGTATAGATATCATATTGATAATTCATTATGTAAAAAATAAAATTTGGGCCCCACCCATCGCACGCTTCCACTGCACTCAGAACCTACAATCATCATTTGTGTGGTTGTGTTTTCCACTATGAGATCTTCAATCAGTTATGGTATCCATATCAGGAAAGGGGTGTAGGAGATGTCAATGATTATCATGCTTGAAAAATTCTTCATCATCAATTTGATGATGATAGGCTTTCAATGACGGAACGATTGGTGATATCCCATATTACTCAGCCCCGATAAGGTCAACCAGCTCAATAGAGACCTGATGGGGATGGGGAACTAGATCCCCCAGTTAATAATTCAGAATTTATACTCACTCATTAATATCTCCTCCCAAACCTCATTGCATCATCTCTCCATGGATTAACTTTGTAGCTTGGTTCCCATCATACTAGTATCTCTATTGGGCATAAAATACCAAAGTATTTATTTTATGTACTTATGGGGGTCATACCTCATTGGAAAGGGTGAAACTAATTAGGTGAACGAGGTTTCAAGTATTTTCAATGATAGACCTATAACTCATTGGGAAATTCCATCTAGAATAGATCTTTCTAATTTTGTAGTTATGTTCCTAAGGGGTGAGACATGAGACTGCATGGTTGAATTGAAATTTAATTCAGACAAGGGCACCCTCACCATACTAGCCCACCGAGTGAATGAGTGCACAATAGAATTAGTATAAAACCTCATTATCTTGGAGCATTGTTACTAGAGATTTTGTAGCACCGATTTCACCTATTATTCTTCCATCATGGGAATCCTCATCAATGATTTCATGGACACCAGGATTTTTGGTGAGGAGATCATCATCATCATCCCATTTAGGGTTCCAAAAGTTTTTTTTCACCTCTTTAAAATTCCAAAAAATAAATAATATTGGGGGATTTCCCTTGTAATTTTTTTGCCAATATATTAACAAATACAATAGTTGGAGGTGTCGAATGTGGAATTTTGCAAACATTCACAACTATTTAAAAACTACTGGGGGAATTTACATACAATACCATGTTGTTATTATACTCACCCACATATTCATTTCCATTATTATGCTACTGGTACTTTTTTAAGTTTTATTTGTCTATGTTATAGATTATCATTTATTATGTGCATATTTCATAAGTCCAAATTTATGAGGGATAATCCTATTACAAACCCTTCATAACATCCAAACTATTGGTTCCAACCATTGGAATTTTTGGTTGGACTATATATAGTAGTGATCTATCTCAATGTCACTACTACATAATAAAGCTTATTTAACTATACATTTTATGGGAAATAGAAAACATTGATAAAGAGGTTGTTTTTTATTTGTTCTAGAAAAAAGTGATGAGAAATGGTAAACATGATAAAAGGCTCTCTTTATCAGTAAAATATTTTAGAACTCATAAAGACTTCTCTTTATCAGGGTTTCCAAAAATTGTCTTTATTAGTGTTTTTTAGCTGTTGATTAAAGGTGTACTTCCTACAAAAATAATATATTATAAAACATATTGTCATATATATATATATATATTTATATTTATATTTATTTATTCATATTTATATTGATATAGATATAATATATTTTCTTAATTATGATTTATGTAATACTAAATATGTATTTTCACATAATATGAAATAAATTTATTGAAAATTGAGGTAATTCCAACACAAAACATGATAATTGAAAACATTCATAAAACTAAATAAATAATGGGTCACTTGATTTATGTCCTACTTATCAAAAGTTAATTTGAATAAAGTCAATAAATCATGCTGAGTTCAAGTTTTTCTAAGGATGAGACCATTGGTTGGGAGGTTATCACTGCAGTTAACAATAGAATTGATTACCAACTATCAATATGATTTGAATATAATATTGTACCATTTATTAGTGTAATAAAATAAAACATGTTAGAGAATTGTAAAATCATTTTCTAATAAAGGAGTCATGGTAACTAAAAAATCCATGTAATTTTCTGCCACCACCAAACCATGATTTTTTCATACAATGATTCCAAAGCCTACAGTACTCCCTAAGGACAGAATAACATTTTTTAAAATTTTAAAATACCCTTGAGGGAGAATAATCTATCCATAGCATCTCGTATTCACATTCATCTAATGAAAATTAGTATAAAATCTTCTAGATTCTCAGAAAGCTTACCACTCAAGGGTCTTATCACTCCGAAGACTATCATAGAAGGACGATTGTTAAAAGGGAAACTGATTGTTCCTAGCCAAATTTATGTATGAAATTGAAAAAATGTGGATAGTAATATGTGGATCCTATGATGAAATGTCACACCCGCCTCTTTTACACTATTTATTTTATTAAATTTCGGGGCATCGGGTAGACCATCTTGAATTCCAACATTAAAATTTCGAGTTCTGATTTAAAAATGTATGTTTTTTCCTTGATAGATTTCAGTGTGCAAGAATGGCGTGATCGATGTCGCGCGACTTTCTCGGGTCACCGTGCGACCATGCCCTGTTCACCGCACAACTTGGCTGATGATTAATGCAGATAAATAAAATGTATTTAATAATAAAATTTTAACACAATGAAAGAAAGAAGTTTAATAAAAATTCAAGGTATTATTTTAAGTATAATAATAATAATATTGTTTGAGAATATTATTATTATTATTAGTAATAGTGTTAAGAATATAAATTTTTTTTATTAAGTTATCATTATTAATATTATTGACATTTTATTAAGTCGTTACTTTTATGATTTTTATTACAAAATTTTCAATTTCATTAATGGTATTAATATTATCTCCATAAATTATTATTATTATCATCATTAATTATAACCACTAAAATTGTTAAAATTTCAATTAATAATTTTATCATTATAATTATCCTTGAGGGTGTAAATTTTATTAAGATATTATTATTATTCCGATTTTGGTTTATTATTTAATTATTTTTATTAATATTACTATTATTATTATAGTTTTATTTCATTAATATTAATGGTTTTATTTTGTTTTTTTAGTGATTTAGGGTTTTTGTAGTTTTTTTTCAGGCTGTTGCTATGTGTTTTCCCCCCATTCCCGTCGCACCATCATACCCAGTCCGTCGAGCCCACCCTTTCTCCCCTTTTTGTTCTCATGCTACAGCGCATCCCCTCCCCCTGCATCTCGTCATAAACCCACCCTTCCCTTCTTTAATAGGCTTCCACCCCACTCCTCCTCGCCAGCACTGTCCGGGACCAGTCGCCCCTCTTACCCAGCGTGTCGCCTCTCCTCCCTCACCAGCAGTCTCCCTTTCTGGTGGTCGACCCCCCTCCCACTGGTACCCCATCGCACCGCACAGACCCCCCTGCTCCCCTTGTCCAGCTGGAGGCACAACCCCCCCCCTGGAACCAGGTTCGTCCACTTCCCTTGTCGCAACCTCTGGTGCCTCCCACATGAGCATCCCCCTTGCTTGGTCCGAAAAACCCCAAACCGCTAGCCCCCCTTGCGTTGTGCCCTGATTTTCCCATGGCCAGCCTCCCGACCAACCCATTACCAGTGACCTGACCTCCCTTGGTTAAGCCCCCTTCCTCATTCTATTTCCTTTTCTCTTTTTTTGAGGTTATATTTTTTTATCAGGTTTTTGGTCCAGTTTGGGGGTTGATTTTGATTCATTTTGGTTCGAATTCTTGTTTTAGGGTTCAATTGATCTTTTTGAGGTGCGTTCATGGTGCGATTGAAGTTTCAAACTCGTTTGTGGGAAATTCATCGTTAAAGGTAGGTGGTTCCATGTTTAAGCATTATTTGATGAATTATTTTCTTGCCTAATTAGTTTATAGTGCTCTTTGATTAATTCTTTTGGGTGCGAATTTGTTTTTCATGAAGTTTTCTATGTGTTATTTTTGTATGGTAGCATGTTCATGTGGTGTGGGTGTGTTATTTGGTTGAAAACATGCATTTCTTAAATTGTTAGTGTTTAATAGTACGTGCAGTTATCTGTTCTTTTATGCAATTGGTGTTAATTGTGCTTTGATATGGTGTTGCATATATCTGATCATAATTTATGGTGTTTTGTTGGTTGAGTAGGTTGTTGCAGTGAAAACATTTGTTGATTTTTCTACTAGTGTTTTATAAATTGTCTGTTTGTTTTGTGAAAATGCGCAAAGTGCGTGGTTTTTGTTTTGGTGTGGAGTTCAGGGGCATATTGTCCAAAAAGAGGGTTTGAGTGAGTCTTTAGTGTTTAAAGTCATTTTAATCTTCTGTAAGTGTGTTATAAAATTTTTAGTGTTTTGTTATTTGAGAAAATGGTCTTTTATTCATGCGATTGGGTTACTAATTGGTGTGAGTGGTGCAGGTTGTGTTCTCCATGTGGTATCAGGTATGTTTGGTCAGGGTGGAGGGCTGAGTTGTTTCTTTTGTGTTAGTCATGCTATGTTTATTTTTAAATAATTTGTTGACAAAGAATTTAATATTTTTTAATAAAAAAAATTAGTAATGCAAAAAATGTTTTAATTGAGTTGGATAAATTCTTTTGGCGTGCGTACTTTGCTAAATGGTTTTCTGTGTGTGTGAAAGTGTGGCGTTTGGTTTACGTTACACCCTGTTTGTTTTATTTGTCTGAGTTTGACATGAAATGTGAAATTGGAACATGTAAGCACAAAAAGGGGAAGCCTAGGTACTAGGTGGGAAGACTAGACTAGCGTGCTAGTGATACGGGAGTGGCTCCGGCCCAGTTTCACTTAGCTTGATTGACACTTACAACACTAACTAAACATTTGATGATGATTGGAGACCACTAGGTTATGGATGTGTTTCCCTACTAGTGTCTCATGCATGAGAATGTATTTTTTTGTGTTTCCTATAATGTTCACCGAGACGTGAGGTTCTAGGGTCCCATCCCTTTTTCTAGTATCTTTAGGGCCTCTCCCACTTTTGGTGCTCCTGGAATACTATACACCCACTGTCGGCATATGGTGTAGCTTTTGGATTTTTGTGAAGGTTTAGGTTTTTCTTTTAAGCAAGGGTGTTTTCTTTCATCTAAGTTGTTTTCTTTAAAAGTGTTTTCCTTATAGAAATAGTTTCCTTAAAATTGTTTAAGCTTTGGTGTCCTTTCTTTTATTTAGCCTGCAAATGTTTTTTCATTTAATGTTTATACGTGGAACCTTTTCATTGGGTGACGTCCTACTGGGCT
Source organism: Viscum album (assembly GCA_963277665.1). Classification (NCBI taxonomy): domain Eukaryota; kingdom Viridiplantae; phylum Streptophyta; class Magnoliopsida; order Santalales; family Viscaceae; genus Viscum; species Viscum album. The sequence goes on along the minus strand of OY728161.1, from coordinate 569,897,728 downwards.
TTTGGCTCACACCCTACATACATCTTTGGGTGTATGTATACTTTGTTTCTTGTGTATTCCAGGTTGTGACATCGTGCTCAGCGATGGTGGTTCTAGTCGTTGATGGTCTTCTCGTGCAGTTTGGTATTGTGGTGTGTGGATGTTTCACCTCTCTTGTTTCTTGGAGGTTTGATTTAGAGTTTTAGTTCTTTTGTTGTCATTTATTTTTTGATGTTGGTTCATGTTGTAAACCTCTGAATTTTTTTTAGTTTAAAGGCATGTTTGGTTGTCTGTTTCTAGTTTCAGTTTGTTTATATTGTTAGTTGTCTTTCTATCTTTTATTTCGGGTAAACCATTCCCACTTGTTACATATGATACACGGGCACTTGTTCCATCCCGCGGGGATCAGGAACACCCTTCGGGCCATGTCACGGACCAGGTTAGGCACCGGGTCAGATGGTGACCCGGCCTGGTTAGTGAAAAAATGGGATCAGAGGCTGGTTGGTATTCTCTCTTGGGTCGTTTTCTTTTGGTATAGAGTCACGGTAGACTGGAGTTAAGGTTTTCGGGACTTGACGTATTGTCTACGAGTAAGGTGCCTGACCAGCACACCTTGTGGCAGGACTCGAGTTACTAAAGAAAGTTGAGGTATGTCTAAACCTTTGGTCGGTGTGGTTAATTTTGTTTAGGGGAAATGAAAAATAAGTAGGGTCAGTGGTCCCAGTGAGCTTGTAGGGTCTGGAAATCCATGCGGAGCTGGGGACGTTGTCCTAGAATACCCTCTGTGGTAGTGGTGTGATAGGCGTATGGCCACCAACCATATGTTCCAGTCACCTGCTGACACTAGTTTTCTCTTTCACCATTACTCATTTCTTCTTTTGGAATTGTGGACATTTATTTTTTAAGTAAAAATGATTCGGTCTAGGAAAATGTTTTGGAAAATGTTTCGAAATAAAGCACTTTAAAAAGAGAATGAGGTATGAGGTTTGAAAAGTGTGGGTTAGATGTTTTTTTTAAATGGTTTGGTTTTGATCATTGGCGCTATCATAGGAAACCACATGCATGAGTGTATATGAAAAGGGAAATGGTTAATGGAACGAGCGGATGAGTTCTGGGATGGACATGAGGTGGGTGCCAGTGCGGCACGAGAACATGCATGTGCGAGGCTCATGGGATGCCATTGGTGTTTTTTCAACCCACCAGCTTTTATTATTATCAAAAAGTTTTTTTAAATGAGAATTTTTTGTTTTAGTAATTGGTGATTGCGTAGTGTGTCCTTGTGTTTTAAAAATGTTGGATGTGAGGCATTTCGAGCCGAGAACCCTTTTTGACTAATTTGTGTCCCAAGTTTGAATTCTTATTTGTAAGTTGGTATGCAAGCATGTGGTTAGTGAATTCTTTTGAAGATTACATTAGAGAGGCCTTACAGTGGTTCCCCCTGCATGTTTGGTGTTCTCTTGTGGTATTTATTGACCATTTGACCAGTTCGGTTGGGTCCATGGTTTTATTTTTTTTGACTAGTGTATGCCCTCCCCATAAAGCATTGACATGTGATTGAAGTGTGACTACAGGTAATCCACCATTGGCCGACCCTCCAGTTGATTAAATCACAAACTCTATCTTCTTGGGTGATAGTGCTAAGTCTTTTCCTTTTTTTGGTTAAGTATATCCTCTCGTAGTAGGATGACATATGCGAGGGGAGATGAAGGGAGTTTCGGTCTCTTTTAATTGTCTGAGTTGTCAGGTATGAAGTTTGACGTCATTGTGTCTGAAGTTTCCCCCTTGAAATGGTGAAAGGAATTCCAGCAGGGAAGGGTGAAGGCGGTTCAGAGTTATTGGTACTGACCAATGTCTTGAAAGGATCGTAGTTCTTTTATCAGCCGTGATGGTCATGGTTCGGTGACATCTTGCAGCGTGAGGTCCCTTTGATAGTTAACGGTTGTTTAGAAGCATTAAAGGAGACTCCAATGGGGAAAAGGTGGAAGCAACCCAAATTTGTTGTTGCGGTATATTATTCTAAATGACCTCTGGCCTTTGGTTTGTTTTGTTTAAGAAAATGTTTGTGTTAAGCTACTAGTTTGGCAGACCCAGTCGTATGAGGCTGCTATGGTCGTTTGCAGGAATCACGTGTTGTTCAAGGCGTGGTTTAAAGTCTTTATTAGCATAATGTTTCTCTTGACAACAGCGATCGTGCTTGGTGATGATTTGTGGTGTCATGTTCTCATTCAGTGTAACAAGGGGTGATGCGCGTGGACCATCTAAGCTCTCGTTCTGGTGAATGTTCAGTGTGAGAGTAATTGGATGTCGTATTGTGTTGTGTTTTATCATGTTTCCTTGGTTGTAGTGTGGTTTCGTGTGACACCAAAAGAAGAAACTCCATTTGGGATTCTTCAATACCTAACTGCGAGTCAGGAGATGCTTCAAACATCAGGGCTCCAGCCTTAGGCCTCTGAGTGATGTTGGCGCGTGGTCAGGAACCCCAGGAGTGTATGGGACCCCAACCTTATTCCAGCCATCAGTATTGAAGGTGAAGGAGGGTTAAATTGTTTTCTATGGTTGTTCCATTTTGAACGAACCATCTTGTTGTGTGAGGTTTTCGTGGCCATGTGGAGACTTGGTCATCTCATTGCCTTAGTCTTGGGGGTCGCGTTCCACTGGATGTAATTGCTTTAATAGTCCTTATGGGGTTTTTTGGGTAAATCAGTTTCAAATTTGTATGATACTCATCCAGGGATTTGGAGATGTTGGTCTGTCTATAGCTGTGGTTTTGACGCCTGGTAGTTGGGCCCGACCCTCCCCACCCTTGTGGTGGGGTGTTTGGCCCCCGTCGGAAAATTTCTATAGTTTTGTATCTGTTGTTAGTTCTGATGGTGGGGAGACCCACGTCGGGTCTCACACAAATTTCTCTTGGTTGAATCAATGTTGTAATTTTCTTTAATGGTGGGGAGTCCTCTCGGACCTCCCCATTTCGGTATTCCAATCTCACCTTGGTTGTTGGTAGGTTTTTAATGGTGTGGAGTCCATCCGGGCCTCCTCATGACAGTTTTTCAGTCTTGTCGCAGATGTTGGTAAGTTTATAATAGTGGGGAGCCCTTTCGGGCTTTCCCCTGTTGGCCTTTTAGTCCTATTCCTAGAGATGGCTTGGTGATAAGTGATAAGAGTGTTCCTTGGACGTGGTTTGACCATGCTTGTCCATTCTTTCCAAATGGTGTGGTTTTCATTTCATAGTGCTTGAGATGTTTCGGCTTGTGAAGTTGGTTTCTGTGGGTGTGAGAGTTCCTTTACATGATCAGTCAACTGTATTCGTTCTATCTCTTTGGGTCGGCGACACATATCATAAAGTCCTTTTACGAGTTTCTTGAAGTTGACTTTGATTCACTCTCTCTGAGCAAGACACTTTTTCCTCTCTTCGCTTGATATTTGTGGGTATCCCCTTTGAACCTTAATGGAGTATGGTTTTCTGCTTCAGGGTTTAGCCTTAATTGTGGCTTTCCAGGGATAGAAATCACTATAGTGGGGAGAATTGTCACACCCGCCTCTTTTACACTATTTATTTTTTAAAATTTCGGGGCATCGGGTAGACTGGCTTGAAGTCCAACATTATAATTTTGAGTTCTTATTTAAAAATTTATGTTTTTCCTTGATAGCATTCAGTGTGCAGGAAGGGCATGGTCGAAGCAGCACGACTTTGCTGGGTCACCGCGTGACCACGCCCTGTTCACCGTACAACTTGGATGATGATCAATGTGGATAAAAAAATGTATTGAATAATAAAATTTTATCACAATGAAAGCAAGAAGTTTAATAAAAATTCAAGGTATTATTTTAAGGATAATAATAATAATATTGTTTGAGAATATTATTATTATTATTATTATTAATAGTGTTAAGAATATAAAATTTTTTTATTAAGTTATCATTATTAATATTGTTGACATTTTATTAAGTCGTTACTCTTATGATTGTTATTACAAAATTATCAATGTCATTAATGGTATTAATATTATCACCATAAATTATTATTATCATCATCATTAATTATCACCATTAAAATTGTTAAAATTTCAATTAATAATATTATCATTATAATTATCCTTGAGGGTGTAAATTTTATTAAGATATTATTATTATTCCTTTTTTGGTTTATTATTTTATTATTTTTATTAATATTACCATTATTATTCTAATTTTATTTCATTAATATTAATGGTTTATTTTGTTTTTTTAGCGCTTTAGGGTTTCTGTAGTTTTTTTGCAGGCTGATGTTGTGTGTTTTCCCCCCATTCCCGTCGCGCCTTCCTGCCCAGGTCGTTAAGCCCACCCCTTCTCCACTTTTTTCTCTCACGCTGCAGCGCATCCCCTCCCCCTATATCTCGTTGCAAACCCGCCCTTCCCTTCTTCAATAGGTCGTTGCCCCACTCCTCCTTTCCAGCACCATTCGGGACCAGCCGCCCCTCTTACCCAATGTGTCGCCTCCCCTCCCTCATCGACGGCCTCCCTTCTCGGTGGTCGACTCCTGTTGGTACCCCCGTTGCACCGCACAGACCCCCCCCCCCCCCCGATCCCCCCATCCAGCCAGTGGCGCAACCCCCCCCCCTGGAACCATGTTTGCCCGCTGCCCTTGCCGCAACCTCTGGCGCCTCCCACACAAGCATCCCCCTTTCTTGGTTTGACGAACCCCAAATCATCAGGCCCCCTTGCGTCGTGCCCTATTTTCCACATGGCCAGCCTCCCGGCCAACCCATTTCCAGCAACCCAACCTCCCTTGGTTAAGCCCCCTTCCTCATTCTATTTCCTTTTCTCTTTTTTTTTTGAGGTTAGATTTTTTCAGCAAGTTTGTGGTCCAATTTGGGGGGTTGATTTCGATTCATTTTGGTTCAAATTCTTGTTTTAGGGTTCAATTGATCTTTTTGCGGTGATTTCATGGTGCGATTGAATTTTCTCACTCGTTTTTGGGAAATTCAGCGTCAAAGGTAGGTGGTTCCGCGTTTAAGCATTATTTGATGAATTATTTTCTTGCCTAATTAGTTTATAGTGCTCTTTGATTAATTTTCTTGGGTGAGAATTTGTTTTTAATGAAGTTTTCTATGTGTTAGTTTTGTCTGGTAGCATGTTCATGTGGTGTGGTTGTGTTATTTGGTTGAAAACTTTCATTTCTTAAATTGTTAGTGTTTAATAGTACGTGCAGTTATCTATTCTTTCATGCAAGTGGTGTTAATTGTGCTTCGATATGGTGTTGCATATGTATGATCATAAGTTATGGTGTTGTGTTGGTTGAGTAGGTTGTTATGGTGAAAACATTTGTTGAGTTGTCTACTAGTGTTTTATAAAGTGTGTGTTTGTTTTGTGAAAATGTGCAAAGTGTGTGGTTATTGTTTTGGTGTGGCGTTCAGGTGTGTTTTGTCCAAAAAGAGGGTTTGATTGAGTCTTTAGTGTTTAAAGTCATTTTTGATCTTCTAGAAGTGTGTTATAAAATTTTTAGTTTTTTTTAATCAGGAAAATTGTCTTTTAGCCATGTGATTGGGTTATTAATTGGTGCGAGTGGTGCAGGTTGTGTTCTCCATGTGGCGTCAGGTATGTTAGGTCAGGGTGGAGGGCTGAGTTGTTTATTTTGTATTAGTTGTGCTATGTTTCTTTTTAAATAATTTTTTGACAAAGCATTTAATATGTTTTAATAAAGAATTTTTAGTAATGAAAAAATTGTTTTAATTAAGTTGGATAAATTCTTTTGGCGTGCATACTTTGCTAAATGGTTTTCTGTGTGTGTGAAAGTGTGGCGTTTGGTTTACGTTACACCCTATCTATTTTATTTTTCTGAGTTTTACATGAAATGTGAAATTGGAACATGTGAGAACAAAAAGGGGAAGCATGGGTACTATGTGGGCAGACTAGACTAGCGTGCTAGTGATACGGGAATGGCTCCGGCCCAGTTTCACTTAACTGGATTGATGCTTACAACACTAACTCAACATTGGATGATGATTGGAGACCACTAGGTTATGGATGTGTTTCCCTACTAGTGGCTCGTACACAAAAATGAATTTTGTTGTGTTTCCTATATTGTTCACCGAGACGCGAGGTTCTAGGGTCCCATCCCATTTTCTAGTATCTTTAGGGCCTCTCCCACTTTTGGTGCTCCTAAACTACTATACACCCACCGTCGGCATACGGTGCAGCTTTAAGATTTTTGTGAAGGTTTGGGTTTTGCTTTTAAGAAAGGTTGTTTTCTTTCATCTAAGTAGTTTTCTTTAAAAGTGTTTTCCTTATAGAAACTGTTTATTTGAAATTGTTTAATCTTTGGTGTCCTTTATTTTATTTAGCCTGAAAATGTTTTTTTCATTTAATGTTTATACGTGGAACCTTTTTATTGGGTGATGTCCTCCTGAGATTTTGGATCACACCCTACATACACCTTTAGGTGTATGTAGACTTTGTTTCTTGTGTATTCCAGGTTGTGACATCGTGCTTAGCAATGGTGGTTCTGGTCGTTGATGGTCTTATTGTGCAGGTTGGTATTGTGGCGTGTGGATATTGTGCCTCTCTCGTTGCTCGGAGGTTTGAGTTAGATTTTTAGTTCTTTTTTTGTCGTTTATTTTTGGATATTGGTTCAAGATGTAAACCTCTGAATTTTTTTATTTTAAAGGCATGTTTGGTTGTCTATTTATAGTTTCAGTTTGTTTATATTGTTAGTTGTCTTTCTATCTTTTATTTCAGGTAAACTGTTCCCACTTGTTACTTATGATACCTGGGTACTTGTGCCAGCCCGGGGGAATTGAAAATGCCCTTCAGGCCATGTCGTGGACCGGGTCGGGCACCGGGTTGGATGGCAACTCGGCCTAGTTCGTTACATGAAATCTAACATAAATTGTTTTTTAAATGGTTAGAAGATTGATAAAAAAAGCTAGGATTTTTTATTTTCTTTGGATCCAAACACCACTAGCCCTAAAATAGAATAAAACTACATGTAGAGGTGACTCCACCTTCTTAAGACACATGGGACACATAACCTTCTAATAATATGGTAAACATTAGGAAAATAACAGGTATTCAAAACACCACAACACTCATGCCACTCAAAAAAAATTAACCATAGTAGGATCCATAAACTAACAAATATCATTTAAAAAAATAGCATAAGACACCCTAAGAGGTTATCAACCAGAAGTTTATAACCATCAAAAGCAAAATAGGATCCAAAATGATCCCATCTCATGTAAAACTTATCAAATAAAATACCAAATGTTATAGGGACACTCGGGATGATATTATTATCCCTCTCATTAATCTAGTCAGTAATCTCTTTTATGGACTAAAAATTCATAAAGTAATTAATGAGATCTTGGACCATGAAATCATCAAATACCATAATGACTAGATTAGAGGATTCTAAAAAATTCTTTTTCATGAACCATGAATCATTATATACTTTAACATCATTTCATGAAATCCTACAAAACAAAACATTTTCATGGAGAGGTTTATATTCATAGGTACTCCCCCAATTAAATTTGGGTCAAGGTTCCAAACTTGATTGTATGAGATTAAATGAATGGATGTATTTTTCTTATTTAACATTTTAAAGAATAGAAATAGTTTACTTAATAGGATTATTCCCTATTTATAAAGGTGATAATTATTATAAAAACTTATTTTCTAAAATTTGAAGTTTCTATGAGCATTTGGAATATACATTTTCTCCCATTACACTCAATGAACATTATTTTTTCCCACATTTGTACCAACCAAAACATGGGAAACTGATAATAAATGTAATTTTTTATATTACCTGAGAACTTCACCAATAAAATGGAATAAAAATAGATTTCCTAATAAATAGAATTTAAGATAACATCCTTAACCACTTTATAGATATTTTTAAATAATATATTTTAATTCTATTATCAATTCTACCCAAAACAAATGATCACTCTTTATTTTTTGATCCACTAATAACCATCATATGCTTGATATCGTTTTGATGATTTTAAATCATTTTCACCCCACACAAACATTAAAATTCATGTATTCTATATGGAATAACTCCCTTACTAAATGATATTTCAGACATAGCAATGTTAATATGCTTCCATGAATACTTTTCATATAGAGGGATAGTATTTAACCTATAAGTACATTCTATGGGAGTTTCTAATGAAAAAATATGTAGTTATTGAAAAAAAAACATACATGAGAGATAGGAGGGTTGAAATAACTTTCCTTGTCCCATGGATAACTCCTCTAGCTATAGAATCCATATGGTTATTAGAGAATTCATTAGTAATAAGGATAAAGAGATATGGAGAAATGGGATCCCCTTATCACATCCCTCAATATGGTTTAAAACAATATGAATGTTTTCCATTGATATTGATCATAAAAGAGACATATTCCACATATTGGATAATAATATCATTACATTTGATACCAACACCTATTATAGTAAGGAAAATAATCTGTAAAATCCATTCCACCATCTCATATGCCTTATTCATATCAATATTCACTATTGTAACACCTATTTTGGAGGAAGAGTGTATTTTCATCGAGTATAAAAACTTATAGAAAATAATAAGATTATAAATGATAATCTATATAGGAAAAAATGCACATCGTTGCTCTAGAAAAATTGAAGAAATAATACCACAAATATGGGTCACCATTATAAAGATGACATTACAAAAGATAATATTTCAAAATTCATAAATTTAAAGAGGGTTTTGAATCTTAGAGAAAAGTTTGATCTAGCATTTATTGATAAATCTATAAGAAACATGCCCAACCCATCAATCCTTCACTATAGAGAAAACATTATCACCAATAATATTCTGAAAGAACATAAATATTATGTGGGAAACATATATATTCCAGGTTTCATAGTTGAGTGGATATGTTAAAGAACCTGAAAAAATCATTATCTGATAAATCTCTCCCCAGCTATTGGTTCATCTCCATTGGGATTGTTGGATTTGTAATTATAGAGAAATTTGTTTATACATTATATTTCATATATATTTGAATAATATAATATAAATTAAATATATTTTTATATATCATTCATTATTATATATTAATTTAATGTGTTAATGTCATAGAGTACCTTTCACAATTAAAAATGTCATATGAATTCCCCACTATGATGAGAAAATTTAAATTCTATTGTGATATTCTTAAATATTGTTCTAAATTTGGATAAAAATATATAATGGGAAACATAACATGTTTATTATGAAGCTTTTTTACTCATAAGTAGATGGGAATTCATCTCATGAAGTTCAAAAATGGTATTCTCCAAAATGGGAGATTATGATAATAGATAAGCCTGTAGGAATTCTAAATGTTTTTGGGTCATTAGATATTTCAATCTATGAGAATGTGTAATGATATAGTGACTTTAATAATTTTACTAACTCATATAACAACTTTCACACATTGATTAATTATCATAAACTGAGAGGAAATATATTCCGGACATAGTTGTGTATGTTGGATGTGTCATATATGGTATATTATTAACAAATAATTCAAAGAAGTAAATTAATTTTAAATTTATATAGAGTTTAATAACCATGACCATTGGTTAAAATGGGACCATCACATTTAATTCCCTAACCATGGTGTAATAATAAGTTTATTTGAGATATTAAATGAATGACATATCAAGCATATGGGTTGATGACACTGGTGTGCAAGCTACATGATGAGATATCATGAAAAATGGATTATATTTCACAGTAATAATTTATATGTGCTATTTTAATTGTGACTTATCATATTTCTATATTAGTCTCTTGACCCATTGATAGATAGTAATCTTGAAATTCATGCAAGCCTGCATAATTCCATTGAGGAAGAGGCCTTTAGGGTCACACACAAAGTGTTTCCTTTTAGCATAGTTAAATATTCTTTATATTTGACGATTTCAATAAATATAATTCTCTAAATCAAAAGTAAAAATTTATATAGGTTTTATAAATCAATCAAAAATTTAATTAAATATTTATTCACAATGTAATTATTTAATTACATTATTATATAGTATTTTTTTAACTCTTGTTATTCACAATATAAAAAATAATTATTTTTTATTATATAATTAATTTATTTAATTAGATTAATATTAAATAAAATTTATCTCTTAGGCATTTAATATAATTTTGATTTACTTATTTATTTAATGAATAGTATTTATTCAAATATTTATTAAATAATTCAGTAAATCACGAGGAGAACAACTGGACCAGATTTTTCCTAGTGATAAACAATTATTTAGTAGATTGTGAAAGAAATATTTACCATTATATAGGGTATTGAATGTGATAGAAAAAATAATATAATTATGTCATTACATGGAATTTTTTTCTTTTGGGTTTAATATATCATTATGTTACTTAGTGAAATTAATTATATATTAAAACTTACCACTAGGTCTACAAATACATTTTTATCTCATTTCGGAAGAGGATAATTGTTGTGAACAAGATTCTCCTCTCAAGATATCCCTCCTCTTTTTCCCTATAAAGTCTTATAAAAGCAATAGAAATTTATTCATTCCCAAAGTAATGTAAAGTGATCAAATAAAATAATGCAAGAAGATAAATCAAACAGAATTGCACATAGCATTTCATCCATGCTTTTTGGAGATCAAAGGTGCACATCTAAATCACCACAAGAGGGGTTCTTCTTTGGGTTCTCACTATGCATTGATGATACAAATATCATGTTAGAATGATCAACACCATAAATGAAAAGATATCTCAAGACTGAGATAACATTACATTTCATGTTCTACATTAATTATAAACTAATATGAAATGATTATTTCTCTTGGTTATGGAAAATTCACTTTTCGGTATTCTTCAAATAAAATTACTTGGTCCTAAAATTAATTTCATGTACAATGTAGATAATCTATTTAATCATATAAAAAAATATTAGTTTTCCACTGGCCTAAAAATAAGTTTTGGTGTAGAATCCCTAGTTTAAGGTATGTGACCCTTGTTTATAACTTTTTATGCATACGAAGTGGTTTGGAAAGGTTTTTGAGAGTTTGGGAGAGTTTTTAAAGGTTTTTGAAAATTTTGGAGGCCTTTTTAAGGTTGTACAGTTTGATCATGGTTAGGGGAAACCATGCGAGAATCCTAGGTAATTGTGTGATATAACACTATTTGGATAGTATCATCCACACGGTTAGCGCTCAGTTTGTAAAACTGTATGAGATATTCGTGTGGCCCATTAAAAATGGATTTTTTTAAATGAGGTTTGTTGGTATTTTCCCTACTTCACCCACTTCTTCTCCCATATGAAACCTACATTGGATTTCTTCTTCTCAAGCATTTTTGGGGATCTCCCACCCATTTTGGAAGCAAATATATGTGGTTTCTTATAATTTTGAAGGTAGTTCATCTAGGGTAAGTCATACATTTTGGTTCCTTTTTGGTTCTCTCTAGGTATTCTCTTACCTCCCTTTTGGTTTTCTATATCTACATCAGTTGAATTTATATCTTGGGTTTTTTTTCTTTAAGTGATGATATTAAGGCTTGTTTATGATAGGGAAGGAGATCTAGAGTGGTGTTAGTGGAGCATTTTCTTGGATTTGGTGTGCAGTTGCTTGTGGGTCAATTTTTTTGAAACCTTGAGGTAGGTGGCTTCTCTCTCGACTCCACTTTTCTAGAAATTTAGTCCTTGGTTTCAATTAATTTCTTTTTCTTGAAATTTATTTTGAATATGATGTTAAAATATTGGTGGAAACCCATTGGGTAATGATTTGGGGATTTTGGGTGAAATGGGTTTTTGTTACAAAAAGGGGTCTTGATGTGTGATTTTAAAATTGGTTGTTTTGTTTATGAAAATGGTTTAGGGAAATTATTTTCAATAATAATGTGGTTTATTTAAATGTAGTTTGTAATAGGAAATGGTTAAAGGGGCTTTCAATAAATGTGTGATTTAGTGAAGTGATTCGCATGTGTTGGAAATGGTTGTGTGAATAATGTGTGGCCTTGGTGTGCTTTACGGTTATTGGTTGTTCAAGTACTATGGCTTGTGTTGATTATCAGTGAAGTGGGTCTGGATTATCAATATAAAAGGGTGATGCATAGTGGATGGAAGGGCCACCATTATAGATAATTGGTCGGAAAGTACCACTAGTTTGGAAAAGTAGTAAACGGGTTTGGACAAGAAGTTACACTATGGTTTTTTTCCTTATTGTGTGTTTCTATGAAAGATGAAAATTATTGTGCTAATGTGAAATGGTTAAATGGATTATGTAATGGTTGTTTTTATTTCCCTTAGGGTGCATGGCTTGGGTAAGGTGGCTTGGTAAGGTTGTGTTTGTCTTATTGGTAATTTTTGAACTATTTTATGTTTTATATAATTTGTTTTATATACATGTACTAACTATTTTATCCTAGTGGTGTGTGTATGGATGAAATTTGGGGAAAACCTACTAATTATTTGTACTCACCCCCTACTTTTTAACATTCGTGCTTTTGCAGATGTCAATATCTAGGACATAGGTAAGGGTAATGCATCTCATTTTGTTATCAGTTCATCATGATGCTTGGGTGGTATGGTGGTGCGTGGAGAATCAAGCTTGGTGTAGAGTTGTGGAGTGTGTCACATTTCCATTTTGGTTTTTTTATTAAGTCTTCTGCTTTGTATTATGATTATGAATATTTTGGTTGTTGTATTATTCTTTTGTTCTTCTGATTTGTAAGACATTTTTGACATGCATCATGTAGTTTTTTTGGTAATGGCTTAGTTGGTTTGTTGGTTTACCTCAAGGAAAAATAATTCCCCAATTTATTCTTGAAGCACTTGATAGTTATTGTCAGCCTTTGGTTCCTTGGGAATGTCTCTTAAGTCCTAGTAGCACTTCACCACCTTATCAATCCAATGAGGAAGGGGTAGGGTGTTACAAGTGGTATCAGTTTGTTCGGTCATTTAGCGTTAATTGTTGGTCTTGGTGTTAACATTCTTTCTTGGTCCATTCATTGAGTTAGGATGGTATCAAGGTGTAGGATTGTCGAAACATGGAATGTATAGCATAAAAATACATAGATGACCCTTTTATTTAAAACTTCCAGTTACCAGGGATTTGGGTATATAAGTGTTTTGGAGAAACTTAGAGACATTGGATATCTCATTATCGTGGGTGTACCCAATGAGATGAGCATGGAATTCATGGTAGAAATGGATTCCATCTAGGAGGTATATTTCATTTTGGTATAATGACTTATGTTATGGTATGAATATTCGAATGTGTAAAAAATCATGAAATTAATTCAAATACGAAGATTTGAAATGTTAATGGTTGTGGTATTTTGAAAATGGGTCAATTGTCAAAACATGGTGGATTTTTCATAATATTGCAACATGTGAAATGTGAACTTGTGGAAATCTTGTTTGTGATAGTTGTTATGTAATTGAATCTAATCGTAATCCTTTTATTACTACAGGTGTGGGACATATGGTTGTTTTTTTATATAAATGGCATCGGGTAGGCGTCGTAGAGACCAACTGGAGGAGACTGCTGAAAATATAATTGTACCTAAGCCTTAGGTGAACCATAAGCTAGTGCAGAGTACTGTGAAATATTTTCAAGCTATGGAAAGTGGGAATAAAGTGGATGAACCAAATCATGTTGATCATGCGGTTTAATTTCAAAAGCAGAATCCAGCCATATTTAGGGGTGATTCGGAGCCATAAAGGGTTGAAGCATTGCGGAATAGAATGAATAGGATATTTGAATTTTTGGGAACACTGACAGAGATGAAAGTGAAGTTTTCAACATTCATCTTGTAGGATCTTTCCCTTCAGTGGTGGGAGCTGGTGGTCCAAGCTAGGATGGACCAAGGTGTGACATGCGAGGGTTTTGAGGAATTTTTAATAAATAATTCTACCCTCATACATTAATAATTCAGTGCATAATGAATTTATTCTATTTGAAGTAGGAGAATGTTTTGGTAAATGAATATGCAGCTATTTTTATGAACTTAGTGTTGTTTTCACCTAAGGTAGCGGGTAGAACATCATTGAAGGCATGAATTTTTAAAGCTACGTTGAAGTAGGAAATTAATTCCACGATAGAGGTGTTGTGTATAAATTATTACATGGAAATGGTGAATAGAGAAACAGTGGATGATCGAGGTATTTTGAGGGCACAGGTGGGGAAGTATGTTGGTACTCACAGGGAATAGTGGGAACTCGAATTCTGGGTTCAATCAGAATAGATAAACTTATTTATAGGGTTGGATTATCACTCAGAATTAGACCTTAGGATTGATGAATCTTCCTCCGAAGCCTTAGAGAAATCCGGGATGTATTCAGTGTGGCTATATGGATCACTTCAAGTGGGATTGTACAGCACAACCTCGATCATGTCATAACTATAAGAATATGGGGAATCTTCAGTGGTATTTCTGTAATGCTCAAAGGTTGAGTGTTCGAGACACTCCTCAGGGGTTGTAGGTGCCCTATGCCTCAACGGGAAAAGGGTAGTAGCATACTCCCCATCAACAGATCCGAGTTAGTCATGGTGATTCTGTAAATACCATGACACCTCAACAGGGGAATAAAGAGTACAGTGAGTAAGGTAAGAAGTTTTTTGGTGCTGAACAGGTTGTGATGGATGATCAGTCGAGACCTTCCATGGTGTGAGGTACAGTTCATTTAAATTCCATGTTGATGAAATCTTTGTTTGATATGGGTGGTTCCCACTCTTTTATTGCTTCTTGTGTTATTATTTTGCTGGGTATATGTAGAGACCCAAAGATTGACGTACATGTACATTACATTACTTTTGCAGAATAATTAATACATAACAAAAACAGACACACAAGGACCGTAATAGTTTAGTGTCTTTGAAAACTCGTAATATAATATTCTAATCGTGGTGAAAGATCTTCAACATCTCCCATAAAGATATTCCCCTTTTGTTTTCTTACCTAAAACCATTCTTTAAATCTTGGGGAAAAGAAAACATATAAAGGGTGAGCTCAAATGCTCAATAAGGGTAAGCATGGAAAAAATAAAACAAACCATATACATTTGAACTTCAAAACATGAACATAATGTTTAAACATCAAAATCTTTAGTTGTGAAATAAATCTTGGCAGTACGTAAGGCATAGATCATAAAGGAACATCAATCATGATAAAATAACATGGGAATAAATCATTTAATTGTGGAAAAACATTAAGAACATGATATGATTTCCATAGTAGCCAAGGCATTGCTTCCATGACCATCTTAGTAGACAAAGTCCCTTTCTGAATCAAGTTCACTCCTCGTTCCAGTCCTGTATCACTAAACCGGATTAACTTACTATTATATCCATGTCTATCTCATGAGATATAAATCTTTACCCAATGCATTTGAGGGAGATATAGGTCTCATCTATCTCATAATAAAATCATTCTTACTTGTACCATAAAATAAACTTAAAACATTCATCATAACCCAAAGAATAAAATGGGTTTCATAAACATCATCCCATCATCACATAATCCATATAAAACAAATCGATATTTTTTCATAAGAAAAGTGAAACCATGTAAATCATAGAGACATTATACTTCAAACATACACATATGAAATGATGTCATCTTAGATGGAAAATGGTTTTGATAAAACACTTGAAATGAATTCATGAGGAAAATATCCTTTCTTCTTCAAAATCATTTTATTTTTAAAAAAATCCATGCAATTTTAAAATAAATGTATTTTATTGAAAATAGTCATAAAATATTGTAGAGTAAGAATCATTAAAATGAGGCGTTATGAAACCGTAAAAATATTTTCACTCCATATAAGTTAAAAATAACATTCTTCTTGTACTTTTGTCAGAAAAGTCAAAAAGTTCCCCGTGTGGTAATAAAAAGTAAGATTAATTTCATAACATGTGGTAAATTTCAAAAATGGGTAAAAAGGACTTTAAAAATACATGAAAACATTTTTAGAAAACATGGGCATGGATGATAACAATAACCCCAGTAAATACTTACGAATAACAATCTCAGATAAGAACGACATTGGAATAGTTATCTCTTACCTTGTGTCCAATTTCATCTGTATGTGTCCAAGACTCCTGTATAGTGGGTTTAAACATATTATTAACTTGTAACATAACCGTTATAATATTTATGATATCATATATGATTCACTTATGACTTTATATTATCCGTTCATTTGTCAATTCCATGTTAAAACAGTGTTTTGGGTAAAATCATTTCATTTATCGTCCGTGTTTTGACTTGTAATTATCACTACAAAATATTTAGCTTTTTCCAACAAGGGTATATCTGTTGGTAAAAGTGCAATTTTTATTGGTAAAAAATTTTACCAACAAAATTGTCTTGTCACTAAATTGTTGGTAAAAACTCTGTCGCTAAATCTTATTTCAACAGATAAAATAGTTCTGATGTAATTATAATAATACCAACTGATAATATATATGTTAGTAAAAATTCTTAGCAATAGATTTCTATGACAAATTTATCTTTTGGTAATATTATTAACTTTAATAACCAATATCATTAATTAACATATGTTTTCCATTTATATTTTATATAATATATTATATCTGGGTATTTCAGTATTTATTTCTAAAAATTAATATTATATTAATTTATCATAATAATACACCAGTTTTAATTATCAAATCGAAGATGATTTTCACATATGTTCTAATATAGAAAATGATTAATCATATTAATAATGGAATTTAATACAAAATAAATCAATACATAGTTGAAGTTGATTGATACCTAAAAAACTATAAAAACAAAAAAAACCCAAGAGCCATCTATGTAGTTGCCACCGCTGCACCCCCACCACCCATTTTGTCTCTTGACTACAATCCTCCAGCACCTATTATGATAAAAAGATAGTTACTTCTACCAAATATCATTCATCACCCCTCAAGTAGGCCACTAGATGAAATAAACCCAGTCAATGCTAGTACCATTGAGGAACCTCAAGTCATTATTATGCCACACCCTTCAACCCCAAGACCTACACTGCACAATCAAAAATCATACACACAAATCAGTGAAATATATCTTAATGAATTGAAACAAAAAAACTAATGTATAAAAAAATGATCACCATAGAATGACATCTCAAAAAATCAAATCACCTCAAATACCGATCAGAAATGTCAGGTCACTATTATACCGCACCTTTCAGCTTCAAGATCTACACCACACAACCAAATATCACACCAACAAATAAATTAAAATACAAAAATGAATTGAAACCAAAATATAAATAAATGAAAATACAAAAATATTGATCTGCATTGAATTGGAATTTTTCATTCATCATGTCAAGGTTCTAGATGTCAAATCTATTATAACAGAACAAAAAAAATGAATAAACATGAATAAAACCTCAACATCTAAAACAAAACCTAAATGAAAGAAAAAAAAATCAAGACACACAGATCAAAAATCACTATTCAACTGCCTATTTTCTATGAGTCATAGGATATCCATTTCCTATTATATCCTTATAAATCTTAACCAATGTTTCTCAACACATGCCAACCTACCATAAAACAATAGAAAAAGAAGTCGAAAATCATAGAAATCATGGAAACCAAAATTAAATAGGTAGCATATCTTATGATTATGTTACCTTTATGATTTAAACCATGAGGAGAGACCCCTATATAAACAGAAGCAATACCAAATCTTTCCATTAAAATTTATTCAATATAGGAACCTAGGGATAACAATGGGGTTGAGTTAGAACAAATGAAATAAGAAAAAAAATGTGACAACCCACATAAATCATTACAATAATCAAACTATCACATGATTGGTGAGAAATCATAAATTCATTCATCTACACAATCTGTCAAATTATGTAAATAGTAAAATAGTTTTCTAAA
This sequence comes from Viscum album, assembly GCA_963277665.1. Taxonomy (NCBI): domain Eukaryota; kingdom Viridiplantae; phylum Streptophyta; class Magnoliopsida; order Santalales; family Viscaceae; genus Viscum; species Viscum album. Next base: position 569,879,859 of record OY728161.1, on the reverse strand, counting down.
ATGATAAATAGATCTGGATCTTCATCCATTGATACTTCCTAATCCAAATATAGATTCATTTTAGAAATGATTTGAAATGAAAAACATGAATGAAACTATACCTTAATCCATTGATACTTCAGTACAGTTATGACAAAACAACACCTCAAATGAGGAAGAAGTAAAATAATTCATATTAGCACAGAAGAATTCATTAATGAATTAAAATAATATCTTAGAATCAAAAACTAGAATTTTTTATATAGAATTTAAACAGAAAACTTGTTTGATCTCAGTCTGGTTTGATCTCACAGTATGGGTTAAGATATAATTTCCATGATAGAATTTACTGTCCAATTTATTTCCAACTAATTCAGTACCATTCTTGGTTATTATAACTCAAAAACTATTAAAACCAGTGAGAAAACACTGATCTAGTACCTAATTTGTCCTTAGGTCAACTCCACACATCAGCATAGCATCCAAACCACTGAAAACAATAGCTACAACGGCTTCATCAGCATTGATGACAAGAACCGACTTCATTATTCAAAAATATGCACAAGATTAAGCTATTAACATACATGGATAACAATATTGTCCTAAAATTGTTCAATAAGGTTGTATTAAAATAAAAGTGAACATACCTGGATAACATACCTCGATAACAATGCCATACTTAGATTTCAAAAAAAATCGAAAAGGCTATCCTAAATTACCATTATAATATTGCAGATCAGTTAATTTAGAAGACAAAAGAATAAGCATTCAACTCTAACAAAAAGACAGTTGAAAATTCAAAAGCAGTGGAATAGAGAATAAACAGTGTGGTTTAACTTTGAAAAAGAAATGGAACTAGAACACTCACATAGAGTGTGTGCAGTAAGGGAAATAAGTTTCAGTAAAGGAAATGGAAATTAATTAAGGGAGAGTGTGTGTAGCATTGTAACCATCATGAGTGTTCCAGTACACATGGAGTGTGTGCGGAAAGGAATAGTGTGTGCACAAGAACATTATGTGAGTGTTGTTCATGAATAACACACACTCCCTTTTTGCACACACACACACTCCATGTGTGTACTAGTGCACACACTCATGAAAACAAAACATTATCATGGATGAAATAGAACAGTGTCATGGATGAAACATAGAAAACACAGTAAGTAGCAATGGCACTATAACACTCTTCATGGATGAAATCAATTTATCTTACTGAAACACAACATGAGTGTTCTAGTGCACACACTCTCCCTTACTACACACACTCTCCATGGATGAAACTAATTTCCCTTAATGAAACACATCATGAGTTTTCTAGTGCACACTCTTATTAGAGTGTCATTTATTCTCACAATATAAGTGTTCTAATTCACATAATGTTTCATGAAGAACACACATGTAGATTACCATTGTTCATCTTCACTCTCCATGGATGAAACTGATTTCCCTTACTATACCAAGAGTTTTCTAGTGCACACATTCACTTTATTTCACACACCCTCTCTTATTGAACACACTGAACATACTGTTTTTAAATGTAATTAAGTGGATTTCTCCTATAATTCAAGTTTTTCATTCAGAAATAGAACAAACACCACTTATATTTTAGCATGCCCATTACATGCGATAACTGCTATAAGTATCCCATGTTATGAAGCATCTAAGAAGTTAATGGAAAGATGACCAATGACAGAAAATTTAGATACATACAACTAGTCCAGGGTGCAAGGTACTAGGTTCAAGTAAACAATATACAAGACAGATTGTACAAAAATAGGTTTTACACAAACCTGCTTCCCATCAAGAGAGAAATCAATGTCCTTGCACAAATTGAATCTTGACTTCCAAGTAATAGGTTCTTGTATCATTGCATATTTGAGCCTATGAAGGATTTACAAGTAAATAAATAAAATGTAGATATTATATTCAACAAATATTTTTATTCATGAATGACATAAAACCCCTCAAATGTAACAATTTCCCATTGAGAATCAAGTCCTTTGGTAAGGAAAAATCCCCACCCAACTAGAGGTTCTGTGCACAAATTTTTGGGGATAAAACTGTATTAAATTGTCAGCAGAAGAGCTTTGAAACAAGACCTTGTCTGGTTTGATCTGGATTATTCCAAACCCAAATAAAGGTCCAAGGTGAAATGGGACAGGTCCAAGATATTTAGTTGATCATTGATATCCAAAAATTAAAAAATTAAGATAGTTTTACACTCCCATAATAAAAAAGGAATCTCATTAACCTCTTAATCGCCATTTTTACTTGATTTGAAATGTGAATAAAAATCTCCCATTTCTACAAAGTAAACTAAGACTCCAAAAACAAATGAACACAGATGATTCCCACACATGGTTCAAGTCTCAGTATTAGAAATCATGGTGTAGGAATTAAAATCTAAATAAACCCAGCTCTGCAAAGTTGTTAGTCATATAGTTGAATGATTTTAAGAACCATAAATACAAAAAATCAATGCCAAAATACACACTGTTATCATTTAATGAGGAATAGTGACATACATTCCAGCAAAAGCTTAGATCAGCACCCTGAACTAACTGTATGCAGCCATAACATGAACCCTTCAGTGATGCCATGAGATGGACTTCATTGAACACCATCAATTAAACTGAATGCAGAGAACAAAATAATTCAAAACTAAATTGTGGAGTAACGGAAAAAGAAATAATTCTAAACTGAAACACAATCTGTAACAAAACTAAACTTGATATTCTCATAATAATAGACATCAAATACGTGAACTTTTTCTTCCAAGAGATAGTCCCCATTTCAGTCATTAACAATGTTACTATCAAGTGCATGATCATAATTTAGTTTAGTAGATAGTTGATGTTAGAGTCATGTGTGTGCGAGAATTGGAGTCAACATAATGAACATGAAAGCAGAAAATTTAAATTCAATTGCTTTTAATAGTTTAGAAAAACAGTCCCTCTGCAAAAGTCCAAAACTGGATAAATATTTTAACTCTTCAGTAATAGATTTAATTCTGAATCACTAGCTTTACATAGTCTATAAAAATAGATTATACAAGAAATCTCAGTTAGAAGAACAAAAAGAAAAAATAAAATTTAATAATAGAGGGAAATCTACTACATAGTTACCGAAGGATTTAATTTATGAAATGTATTAAGAATTTATCATCATTATGATTTTGAATGTACCATAAACTAAGATCATAATTCAGATTTTGAGTGTACCGTAGTATTGACTGTGGGTGATTGGAAGGCATTCTCGGCACAACTAGGGTTAAGCTAGGGCACTGGGGACGGAGAGGTCGCAAGGGGATGACAGTCTAATACGATGTGGATGACAGCAGTCGAGTGAGGAAGACGACTTGGAACACCTGGAATGGCTAGGTATACCATGTGGTTTCACGCAAGGATGCCGACCAGGAATAGAGAGGTGGTTCGCACGATGATATCAGAGGGGGATGTCGACCGGGAACATGGAGGGGTTCTTGAGACGATGTCAATGAGGAACGCCGACTGGGACAGTTGCTGCGAGGAGGTCTGTGAGGAATGCTGTCGGGGAAAAGGGAGGTAGGGTTGAGGAAGGGGGTAGCGGCGAGGGGTGGTGCGGGGTAGTGGGGTGGGCGGGTAGTGATCTCATTAGTGGGTCTTTTTAATTAATTGTTTTCATAACTTTTTTTAAAATTTTGTTTCATTTTAATTTTTTTCATTACTAATATTTATTAATATAATTTTTTTATTAAATATTTTTATGATGTTTCCATATATATAATTTTTTTATTATCAAAATGATATATTTGTAGTGGATGATATATATATCTATATATTCAATATTTGGTAATATATTTGGTATTATTGAATAATTTTTTGATAACATATTTTTATGATAGTAAAATATTTGTCGATAATGATAATTTTTAATAACAGATTCATTTGTCGGTAAATTAAGTGTTGGTATTATTATAATAAAGAAACATATTTAAATGTTGGTAAAAGATTTGTTTCTATTGAACTACTAATATAAACAGATATATTTGTTGGTAAAAAAAAATTTGGTACTCATATTTAATATCAACATAATTTAATATCTGTTGGAAATAATCATTTTTACCAATAGATATAGTATCTGTTAGTAATTTTCTGTTGGTAATGGTTAGTTTTTTTTGTAGTGTATTAATATGATTTCTTAGATCATGATTACTTAATTCCAGAATATAAAACATGATTTATATATAATATATATTCAGAATATACATATATATAATAGATCAATAAATGGAAATAAATACACCGTTCATGAAGGCGGTAGGTCGTACGTACGCATGAACGTTGTTTTCCATTTCCTTATTGAATTGAATGGAATTGAGTAGATGACATACATATATATATACATAAATCCAGTAGCCTAATTATTTAATATATTTCATGATTACTTATTATATATTATTTATAATCATTCTTGAATTGTTAACATGGAAAATGAATCTTATCGCGTCGTGGAGACGGTAATCCGTACGTACGCACGAGCGATGATATCGTTCCCATATTTATTGAATGGAATTGGAGTGGATGATATAATATCTTAGAATTAGTATGATGTTATAATAATCATATATAGTTATTATTTACACCATTATACACATCCATGTAAGGTGGTGGTGCAAAAACTGATTACACCACGGTGTGGAGACGATATTCCGTACGTACGCAAGCGCGGTGATTTCATTTTCCGTAGGATGGATAGAAGGTGAAATAGGGTTGTTTAATATTTATAATAACATATAATTATATAATTAATACTTATGTTATTAATTTATATTGAAACAACTAAATAATAAGAAGTAGAAAAAGAAAGAAACTTGAGAGAATCAGAAGAAAAGATTACCTCTTCTTCGTCGCACCTCCTTTAAGATTCCTCTTAAGGAAGTAGAGTTGGTCTTTTGAGAAGACCAGAACCTCCAGAATGTTTATAGGAAAGTGGAGAAGATAAATTTTCATGGGTTGGCCGAGCTTCAAGGCTCAAAAGGGTGTGAAGAGAAGAGGGAAGGGGTGCCCTTTTTATAAGGGAGGAGAGGGGCACTTTAGGAAAAACTTAAAATATTATTTTATAATAAAGTCATATTCGATTTATAATAGCTCCAAATTTATTTATTTCGAAGCTAAAGTGGGGATGGGTCGAAATAATCTCAACCAATAGGTTTTAGACAAGTTTAGGTTACTATTTTAACCTTATCTTTTAGATTTAACTCTAAGTTAAATAATTTAACTTTTACCGTGTCTTCTTGTTTTCTTACACTATATGGTTAATAAACTTACTATAACAAGACAACATAACCCCAAGTAGTTCATTATTAATATATATAACCTTATCTAAGTCATTTGTCAGAACCTTAGAGTTTTAGGAATATTATAAAAATTAATAATATTATATTTGTTTTAAAAACTATTTTATGTCAATTTTGACACTATTTGGTAATTGATTTTTCTTAAAATCATAACAGAATGATTAGTTCTAAAAAATTTACTTAAATCAATACTAACATGTCATATTAACCTATAAAATTAGTTTAATTCATAAAAATCTGAAATTACATTTATTTGGGTATTTATAATATCAATGATTTTAATATTTCATTATTTAGGTAATTACTGCATCACCATTGTGTCATAAATAACTTAAATTATTTATTGTCTAAAAAATATAAATAACATACCATTGTTTAGGAAATATTTTTATCTTTCTAATGAATATTTATAGTCGAATTTATCTTATGTATAACCCTATATTAAAAAAATTTAGTTATTAAACTTTGATTTCAACTCTTTTAACTCTTCTTTGAATTAAATAATAATAAATGTCCTAATCTAATCCAAGTGGACCTAAATGATAATATTATATTCCTAAGGGTGTTTTTGGTCGAATTATACTTATCCAATAGAATTAGGACATGTGTTAGTGTAATATAATATCATTTTTACCCTTAATTACCCTATTTACTTTTAACCGTGGTAAATAAAAGTAAAAAAGTTACTATTCACCAAAAAATATTTTTATCTTATTGAACCACATTTTACTCCTTGATTTTAACCATGTCTCTCGGATTTTCAAAATTCCACTCAAAGAAGCGGTAAAATTAAGTTTTGTGTAAATTTTCAAAATCTCCTAGGAGGTGGGTAAAAGATGGTGAAAAGTTCAATAAAATTTTTATATATCTAAAATTATTATAAAATGACTCCAATGAATTACATTGAACTTATATAGTAATTATTTATAAATTTTGACCTAAAATAAATTTAAATAAAATAAATAATTATTTAAATAAAAAGTCTGTTTTTAAATAGTAACCCAGTGTTTTCACTATTCATCAAAAATTGAAAGTTTTCAGAAAAATAACAAAAATTAACCCTAGGATAATTTCAACATTCCGAACCCAAAAATAAATACCATTTTGAAATATAAAATTTATAAAATTTCAAAAAGTGGGTATTACTATTCACAATGGCTAGTTCATAATAATATTATAATAATATCTTGTTTAGTGAAACTTGGTATTGCATACTACACACGCTATCGAAGAAGGTCTTGATTGCGTGTAATACAAGCCAAGTCAGGGTTGCGTGTATTGAAAGATCTGTTTGGTGTTGCATATAACATAATCAAAACTTATTTCATTTATACATTAAACAAAATCTATACTTAATGTTGCGTAAAATAATTTCCACAAAACGAACTTGAAATTGTGTGTAACACGATCCAAGAATAGTATTACATATACTGCAAGCTAATACAGTGTGGCGTATAGCACAAGATAATCTTGGTATAGAATACAACACAAGACATCAAATAAATTAAAAGGAATACTTCTCATAAAATCTCGGGGTGTTACATTCTACCCCCCTTAAAATTAATTTCGCCCTCGAAATTCGTCGGGGTTATAAATCGTTTACTACTTGAAAGTTTCTTTCATAGAAACCCACATTGTAAAAAAGAATACTAAAACTTAATTTTAAAAATTAAAGTATGAAACATAATGGTTACCCAAATTAACTCATCACTGGGTTTCCACATAAGAGAACATAGGTGAAAATATGGATACGGAAGAGAAATCTAACCATCAACTTCTGATGGAGAGTGGTAGAGAATATGGCTAGGAAAAAGCCAACAATCACAAAGCCATAAATTTGTGATGATCTACGGTACCATCTGATTCATCGGATATAAGGGCACTAGGACAACATTTTTGGTTTTCAAGATCATTTCTCTAAAGTTTATGAATTAAAAGAAATACTTACATGATTTTGGTACAATCTCATTGGTGTTTGTGCCTTGAACAATATCCACTTCATCTCTTAAAGAAATGAAGTTGGATTTGTTATTCGTGAAGTGTTAGCAGATCATGTGATAGAACGATGGGGCATTCCATCTGTTTCAAACATAAAGTTATCAAAAGTTATATACATAAGTCCATCTATGGTGAGATTAATCAGATATGGTTCCAAAATGGACTTATACTTCATATATCATCTTGCATAATAAAATAAAACTAGTTTCTACTAACCAGGGACATCATGTAGGCCAGTAATAGGCGATAAAGGTCTGTCGCCTTCAGTTGTGGGTTTGATTCCCACAACCTTGTCTGACGCGATGGGTTGTCGCCCGTCCTGTAGGTTGTCCTTTTTCAAAAACTACATTATTATAACATTCCATAAATAATATCAAAAAAGTTATAGCCTTAAACAATACTGACTTATTTCAAACATAATATATTCCAATCTTTAGGCTTATCCAAAATACTTCTGTCCAAGCTCATAGTATAAAGAAAACAATTACTAGAAATGGCATCTGCTGAGCATGTGAATACCATCATTTATCCCCCATATATCATACGATATATCTTGTTGGTCAAATTCCAAACATGTGAATACCTTAATCATGTATTCTCTTGAAACATAAATTACCATAGAACCTTAGTGAAAACATGAATGCTATCAAAAGTTAACTCTTTCCACAAACCAAAATCCCAAAAATTCTATATACTCAAACCATGATATCACATTGTACGTACATCAGTCATGAACTCAATAATACAATTAAACATCTCATTATCTCCCCATCCCTTCATTATGCGCATATCATCTACTTTCTAAAAATATTACAATCACTTTTCATGGTTACAGGTACCATATAATTATTGAAAACCAATACATAGATATTCCAAAATTCCACGATTCCATCAATGAGATTCCATGATACTATTTTGACATCCCATTACATAAACACCTAATCATTACACAGCATCATTATCATACTCATCATCACAAATAGTGATCGCATGTGACTTCCCTTTATCCTTTTCCTTAAGTGGTTGCTCACGTTGATCATCATTAACCCTTGGATTAGGGCATTGATTAGCATAATGCCCCATTTCCTTGCACTTGAAGCATTGAAGTGTTGGTGGTGCGTTATCTGCAGTCTTTTTTTTATTCACATCATTAGAAACCCTTTTTTCATTACGTCGACACTCAGCTGCTCGATGACCTTCTTTCCCACACTTAAAACATTTTCTAGTCCCTTTAAGACAATCTCCACCATGCTTCTTTCCACACTTTGAGCATAAAGAAACATTCATCTTATTTTCACCATTATTCTGAGATTTCTCCTTGAAATCCATCTTTCGTTTCTTGTCAAAACCATGAGATGGATATGTAACACCAACTTCCATTTCTACCTTGATAGCACAACTCACAATTTCTTCATAGCTACTAAAACCTCTTATAGCTAATTCCCTTCAAAGAATTGGTTTTAATCCATTGAAGAATCGATCAACTTTAATTTCATGTTGGATGATAAAGCTAGATGCATACCTTGCAAGCCTTGTAAAATTTGCTTCATATATACCAATAGATTCATAATCCTTTTGCTTAATCTCAAGGAAATCCTTTTCCATCTTTGTTCAAATAATATGAGGGAAGTACTTATTGGAAAATAAGTTCTTGAACTCATCACATTCCATGGATTCAATTTCATCTAGGGGCCTCGTATTCTCATTTAGAGTCCACCATTGATCTGCTTCAACTTATAAATAGTAAATAGCTAGAATGACTTTTTCATGTTCCAAACAAATAAGTATGGAAAATATCTTTTCAATGGTACTGATCCATTGTTCAGCAACAAGTGGATCATAAGACCCACTAAAAGAAGGTGGATGTTTCCTCATGAAGGACTCAATAGAATATTGTTCCCTTCTTTGATTATTTGGAAATACTAAATGATTCATAGCTTATATAAGTATAGAAATAATATTTTTCACTCCATCTCCCATAACATTGGTTTGTTCAGAAGGACAATCATTGCATTTTCCATTACATTGATCAACACAGTTCCTTCGGGTTCCAGCCATCGTCTAAAACCCAAAAAGAATAGTGTGAGAGGCAAAAATCATGCTAGGGAAAACAAAATAATAAAGGGGGAGTACCTTCAATATATAACATCTTAGGGTTAATTCTAAGATTTTTATCATAATTCTAGGACTATAACCTATATTTATAGTTAACCTTAGGGAAATCCCTAGACATACCTTAGAAATATCTCTAGGGATCTCACTAAAGTTTTCGCATCCTGGTTTCCAAAGGTTAACTAAACCTTTCCTCTGATACCAACTGTAGAGACCCAAATCTTGACGTACATGGACATTACATTACTTTTGCGGAATAATTAATACATAACAAAAACATACACATAAGGACCGTAATAGTTTAGTGTCTTTGAAAACTCGGAATATAATCTTCTAATCGTGGTGAAAGATCTTCAACATCCCCCATAAAGATCTTCCCCTTTTGTTTTCTTATCTAAAACCTTTCTTTAAATCCTGGGGAAAAGAAAACATATAAAGGGTGAGGTCAAATGCTCAGTAAGGTTAAGCATGGAAAAAATAAAACTAACCATATACATTTGAACTTCAAAACATGAACATGAAGTTTAAACATCAAAATCTTGAGTTTTGAAATAAATATTGGCAGTACGTAAGGAATAGATCATAAAGGAACATCAATCATGATAAAATAAAATGGGAATAAAACATTTAATTGTGTAAAAACATTAATCACATGATATGATTTCCATAGTATCCAAGGCATTGCTACCATGACCATCTTAGTGGATAAAGTCCCTTTTTGAATCGAGTTTACTCCTCGTTCCAGTCTTGTATCACTGAACCGGATTAACTTACCATTCCAGCCATGTCTATCTCATGATATAGAAATTGTTACCCAATGCATTGGAGGGAGATATTGGTCCCACCCATCTCATAATGAAATCATTCTTACTTGTGCCATAAAATAAACTTAAAACATTCATCATAACCCAAAGAATAAAATGGATTTCATAAACATCATCCCATCATCACATAATCCATATAAAACAAATGGATATTTCGTCATAAGAAAAGTGAAACCATGTAAATAATAGAGACATTATACTTGAAACATACACATATGAAATAATGTCATCTTATATGGAAAATAGTTTTGATAAAACACTTGAAATGAATTCTTAAGGAAAATATCCTTTCTTCTTCAAAATAATTTTCTTTTCACAAAATTCCATTAAATTTTAAAATAAAAGTATTTTTTTGAAAATATTCATAAAATATTGTAGAGTAAGATTCATGAAAATGAGGCATTATGAAACCGTAAAAATCCGTTCACGTTGTATAAGTTAAAAATAACATTCTTCTTGTACTTTTGTCGAAAAAGTCAAAAGGTTCCTCGTGTGGTAAACAAAAGTAAGAATAATTTCATAACATGTGGTAAATTTCATAAATGGGTAAAATGGAATTTAAAAATACATGAAAAAATTTTTAGAAAACACGGGCATGGATGATAACAATACCCCCAGTAAATACTTACGAATAACAATCTCGGATAAGAACGAGATTGGAATAGTTATCCCTTACCTTAGGTCCAATTTCTTCTGTATGTGTCTGAGACTCTTGTATAGTGGGTTTAAACATATTATTAACTTGTAACAGAACCATAATAATATTTATTATATCATATATGATTCACTTATGACTTTATATTATCCATTCATTTGTCAATTCCATGTTAAAGCAGTGTTTTGGGTAAAATCGTTTCATTTATCATCCATGTTTTGACTTCTAATTATTAATATGATTACTTAGATCATGATTAATTAATTCCAGAATATAAAACATGATTTATATATAATATATATCCAGAATATACATATATATAATAGATCGATAAATGGAAAGAAATACACCGTTCATGGAGACGGTAGGCCGTACGTACGCATGAACGATGTTTTTCGTTTCCGTATTGAATTGAATGGAATTAAGTAGATGAAATACATATATATACATAAATCCAGTAGCATTATTATGTCATATATTTCATTATTACTTATTATATATACTTTATAATCATTCTTGAATTGTTAACATGGAAAATGAATCTCATCGCGTCGTGGAGACGGAAAACCGTACGTACGCACGAGCGATGATATCATTCCCATATTTATTGAATGGAATTGGAGTGGATGATATAATATCTTAGAATAATTATGATGTTATAAAAATCATATATAGTAATTATTTACACCATTATACCCATCCAAGTAAGGTGGTGGTGGAAAACTGATCACACCACGGTGTGGAGACGGTATTCCGTACATACGCATGCGCGGTGATTTCATTTTCCGTAGGATGGATAGAAGGTGAAATAGGGTTGTTTCATATTTATAATAACATATAAGTATATAATTAATACTGATTTTATTAATTTATAGTGAAACAACTAAATAAGAATAATTAGAAGAAGAAATAAACTTGAGAGAATCGGAAGAAAAGATTACCTCTTCTTCGTCGCACCTCCTTTAAGCTTCCTCTTAAGGAAGTAGAGTTGGTCTTTTGATAATAAAAGAACCTCCAGAATGTTTCTAGGGAAGTGGATAAGATAAATGGTTAGGGGTTGTTTGAGATTCAAGGCTCAAAATTGTGGGAATAGAAGAGGGAAGGGGTGCCCTTTTTATAAGGGAGAAGAGGGGCTCTTTAGGAAAAACTTAAAATATTATTTTATAATAAAGTCATATTCGGTTTATAATAGCTCAAAATTGATTTATTTCAAAGTTAAAGTGGGGATGGGTCGAAATCCTCTCAACCAATAGGTTTTAGACAAGTTTAGGTTACTATTTTAACCTTATCTTTTAGATTTAACTCTAAGTTAAATAATTTAACTTTTACCATGTCTTCTTGTTTTCTTACACTATATGGTTAACAAACTTACTATAACAAGCCAAAAGATCCCAAAGTTGTTAATTGTTAATATATATAACCTTATCTAAGTCATTTGGATGAACCTTAGAGTTTTAGGAATATTATAACAATTAATAATATTATATTTGTTTTAAAAACTATTTTATGTCAATTTTGACACTATTTGGTAATTGATTTTTCTGAAAATCATAACAGAATGATTAGTTCTAAAAAATTTACTTAAATCAATACTAACATGTCATATTAACCTATAAAATTAGTGGAATTCATAAAAATCTCAAATTACATTTATTTGGGTATTTATAATATCAATGATTTTAATATTTCATTATTTAGGTAATTACTGCATCACCATTGTGTCATAAATAACTTAAATTATTTATTGTCTAAAAAATATAAATAACATACCATTGTGTAGGAAATATTTTTATCTTTCTAATGAATATTTATAGTCGAATTTATCTTATGTATAACCCTATATTAAAAAAATTTAGTTATTAAACTTTGATTTTAACTCTTTTAACTCTTCTTTGAATTAAATAATAATAAATGTTCTAATCTAATCCAAGTGGACCTAAATGATAATATTATATTCCTAAGGTTTTTTTTGTTCGAATTATACTTATCCAATAGAATTAGGACATGTGTTAGGGTAATAATAATATCATTTTTACCCTTAATTACCCTATTTACTTTTAATCGTGGTAAATAAAAGTAAAAAGTTACTATTCACCAAAAAAATTATATTTATCTTATTGAACCACATTTTACTCCTTGATATTAACCATGTCTCTCAGATTTTCGAAATTCCACTCACAGAAGCGGTAAAATTATGTTTTGTGTAAATTTTCAAATTCTCCTAGGAGGTGGGTAAAAGACGGTGAAAAGTTCAATAAAATTTTTATATATCTAAAAACTATTATAAAATGACTCCAATGAATTGATTTGAACTTATATAGGTATTATGTATCAATTTTGACCTAAAATAAATTTAAATAAAATAAATAATTATTTAAATAAAAAGTCGGTTTTTAAATAGTAACCTAGTGTTTTCACTATTCATCAAAAATTGAATGTTTTCAGAAAAATTCCAAAAATTCACCCTAGGCTAATTTCAACATTTCGAATCCAAAAATGGAGACCATTTTGAAAGATAAAATTTATAAAATTTTAAAAATTGGGTATTACTATTTATAACGGCTTGTTCATAATAATATTATAATAATATCTCGTTTTGTGAAACTTGGTATTGTGTAATACACACGCTATCGAAGAAGGTCTTGATTGCATGTAATGCAAGCCAAGTCAGAGTTGCGTGTAGTGAAAGCTCTGTTTGGTGTTGCGTATAACATAATCAAAACTAATTTCATTTATACATTAAACAAAATCTATACTTAATGTGGTGTAAAATAATTTCCACAAAATGAACTTGAAATTGTGTGTAACACGATCCAAGAATAGTGTTGTGTATACTGCAAGCTAATACGGTGTGGTGTATAGAACAAGATAATCTTGGTATAGAATACAACACAGGACACCAAATAAATTAAAAAGAATACTTCTTATAAAATCTCGAGGTGTTACAGTCTAACTATGGAATTGATGCCTTCTATTTTAAAACAACAAACTCCTCTAGGTAAAATAGAGTGTTGGGCCTTCCTATGTAGAGCGTGTTGATTAGTTGTGGATGGAATGGAATTGATGTGGGATTTATCAGTGCTTGAGATGGATTCTTTTGATATAATCCTAGGAATGGATTGGTTGAAAATTCATAAGTCCCGCATCAATTTTTATGTGTGAACGGTTAGTTTTATAATGAAGGATGGCATTGAACACCTCTTTTGAGGGGAGAAGAATGAAAAACAAGGTGAAATATGCCTATTGACATCAACTATTGGCATGATATCTTATCATTTAGTTGTGTTGTCATTGGAATCAATGGATTCAAGTAAGTAGAGAGTTTTTTCATCAGTTTTTTATCAGTTTATGGTTGTATTTCATAAAGAATTATCATGGTTTCCACCCATGAGAGAAGTGGAGTTTACAATTGACCACCATCTGGGGACTAGTCCTATCTCACATTCATCTTACCAAATGTAACCATTGGAATTGAAAGAATTAAAAGTATAGTTAGAAGAATTAGAAAACAGAGGGTATATTCGGCCTAGCACATCTCCATGGGAACCACCAGTTTTGATTGTTAAAAAGGTGGATGGAACTCTGCGGCTATGTGTATATTATCGTAGACTTAATCAAGTTACGATAAATAACTGATATCCACTTCCAGACATTGATGATTTTTTTGACCAGTTGAGGGGAGCTCAGTGGTTCTCCTAGATTGACTTGAGGTCAGGATATCATCAATTGCGAGTGAAGAAGGAGGATACTCCTGAAACAACTTTCAGAAGTTGATATGGCCATTATGAGTATATGGTTATTCACTTTGGTATAACGAATGCACTAGTTGTGTGTAATGACCCGACCCTACCCAGGCTCGAGCCGCAACTACCCCATGCCAGCCTCCATAGGCCAAGGGCTGGCGACCAGCGCAGAAGGCACAACTACTCGGGGAGGCCTTTGCCTAAGTACCTGTACACACACACGCAGCACACTCCATTCAAAAGTACAGAGTAAAAAGAAAATAAAAGTACCAAATACTATAAATAAACCACAATGTGCATCGACCTCTAAAAGTAAAAAGCAAGTGATGAAGGTAAACTGAAAAGAAAAGGGGAAAAACACGCGTCCAACCAGAAAAGTGCCACAACCCGACAACAGGTAAACAAAAGCAAACAGCGGGAAGGGTCCCCCACCTGGAACCTGACTACGACCACCGCATGCGGTCGAAGCTCCCGAACTCCTAAGCTCCACTGAAGTCATGACCAACCTATCTATCGTCTGTAATGGAACACCAAGTGCGGGAAAAGCCCATGTAGGGGTGAGTATAAAAATACTCCATAGGATACCCCGAAGGCTCGAGAAAGCAACAAAGGAGGTACCGAAGGGTGAGCAGTATATCGAACATGGAAAGTAGAGGAGTACAACCGAGAGTGCAGTAAAGAGTATAGTAGAGAGTCCAGCTCAACCCAATAAGAGAAAGGAGATAGAATCGTCCAGACATAAGGAGATGGAAACGGTGAGAAGATGAACTTCTCGTCGAGTCTTTTCTACCTATAGTAGGAGAGTAGACTTGTCCAACCACGAGAAGCTAGACACGGAAAGAACATGGCATACCCTGCGCGTCTTCGCCTCTCCTGGAAGGAGAGTAACCAAAACCCAAGGAGTGGTTACTAGAACAAGGTATATACATATTCTTATGCTCATACGAGAAACCCGAACAAGATTGTTAGGGGATCTCCATCTCATAGATCAGCCCAAGAAAGTAAGTCACCATCAGTCTCAGAAGTAACCATCATCAATGCCCAGCATCCCACACGCCTGCCCTGAACTGCAAGTCAAGGGGCTTAAATCACCGCACCTTGATATTATCCGCTTTGGGAGGCACTGACTCACCCGCAAGGTTTTAGGTCACGTCACAAGGATGCGTCTTAGTTGGGAAAACACCCCTCGTACTTTAGAGTTCTGGGGAAAGTCGAACCACACCTCATCTCTGCCCTGTAGTCGAGAAGTCTTCTCAAATTCAAGTCATCACAACACTAACTCGTACAACCAAGGGTCCCGCTCCGGTAGTCACGAAGAAAAGCCACAGACTAGCCTAGTGGAAGGACTGAGTCTAAAAAGCCAACAGGTGACCCACTGCCCAGCCCTGCTGGAGGGTAAATCATAATAAGATATCAGGTGACCCACTGCCCAGCCCTGCTGGAGGGTAAACCCTAATACATCCTCAGGCGACCCACTGCCCAGCCCGGCTGGAGGGTAAACCTGGAATAAGTCATCAGGCGACCCACTGCCCAGCCCTGCTGGAGGGTAGACCTAGAAGAAGTCAACGGTTGACCCACTGCCCAGCCCTACTAGAGGGTACACCCGGAACAAGTCAACAAGCGACCCACTGCCCAGCCTTGCTGGAGGGTAGACCTGAAACAAGTCGATAGGAAACCCACTGCCCAGCCTTGCTGGTGGGTAGACCCTCAAGAGTCGTCGGATGACCCATTACCTAGTCTCTACTAGAGGGTAAACCCTGAGAATTCAATGAGCAACCCACTACCCAGCCCTGCTGGAGGGTACACCCAAAGAAGTCGATAAGTAACCCACTTCCCAGCCCCAATGGAGGGTAAACCCAGAACTGATCTGGCCATCTCTACTGGATTGTACAACACTGGCCAACCGAACACATAGTGGGTATCGCGCAACCACCCAACTCCGAAACAATTCCCCTAATAGAGGTTCAGTGCTCGTGCCATCACTGGGTGTCACTAGCACCACTACCATGCGTAGGTTCAGAGTACGCTCAAAGAAACCTCCGACCAACGCCTTTTCATATTTCCACATTTAATAAGATCATGTAAGAGGCTCTGCTCGCCTGAACAGATCACACCATTGTAATCCTCGTTGTAAAAACACGCGAGATAGACTACTTACTCACCCGAAATGGTCAACCGGTGAATATAGTACTATTCACTATAGCCAGCCCATGTGGGGTCCACACCACGATCCTGAAACTGAACAAACGGATCACACCACCGTGATCTCCTCAGAAAAACACATGGGATTGACTACTCAATCGCCCCAAATGGACACCTAGTGAAAAAGGTATTATTCACCATAGCCAACCCAGGTGGGACCCACACCACGATCCCAAAAATGGTTCGGCAAACTACTCCATCGTGATGCTATCAGAACAACACGTCAAATCGACTATTCATTCGCCCCAAATGGATACCCAATGAAAAATTTGCAGTACGTTGTTCACTGCTTAAAAGACAGCCCGTGGGGCCCACGCCTCAACTCTGGCTTCAACGCCTGAAACCACCCCGGTCAAATTTGCCTCGATGCCAAGGTCACAATTCCATTGACGGTGCCTAAAATGGACTCTAGGTGTAGAAGCTTCCAATTCTCGCGTTATACGCAAACGGGACCCCGTGGGGCCCACACCTCGGACCTGAAAACAGTGGAGCGCATCGCACCATTGCGATCTCATCGGAAATACATGTCAAAAGGATTGCCTGCTTGAGTGGAACAGATATCCGGAGAAAAATATGCATTTCGTCAAACCACGCACGAGCGGTTCTACGTGGGACCCGCACCCCGGTCCTGAAGCACAGCGAACGGATCGCACCATTGCGATCCTCTTGAAAAAGTACCCAAGCTGGACTGTTCAGTTTTCCAAAACAGACACCTGGTGATAAAGTTGGAAATCACCGCCAACTCCCAAAACGGACCTCGTGGGGCCCGCACCACCGTGCAGAATTAATGCGGGTGGGTTGCGCCATCACAACGCCCTCGGAAAAACTCCTCGAATCGACTACCCATTCACCCCGAACAGATGTCCGATGAAAAAGTTATAAAAAGTCACAACCCGCTCGAACGACGGCCCATGGGTCCCACGCCTCGGCCCCGAATCAAGTATCCGATATTGGACTCAAAAAGACCGTCTCATGGTCAGGATCACACTACCGCAAATGACGTGTCAAACAGATGCCTCGGTTAAAAGATATAACTGGAAATACAATTTTCCTAGAAACACAACAATAATATTTTATATTATTATTTTAATCATAAACACATCAACAAAAAGGTGGGTTACTCCTCCCCCTTCCCCCATGCGCCTAAAGCTACAAAGGTGGGTCACGCCCCACTATTTCCTTTTCCCTTTCTTTTCTATATTTTTTTTATTACTCTCTCCCCAATATCCCTTCCCCTTGTTTGTTCCTCACGGGTGGCGTCCCCCACATGCCATATTTCCTTCGTTTTTTTTATTCTTTATTCTACTTATTTTTGTTTTCTTCTCTCTCCAATCAAATCCAAACTCCTCCTTCCTCCCGTCAAACACTAGACCCGCACGGCGTGGGTCTTGTTTCCCCCACTGGTCGCACAGGTCGCCTAGGTCCCCGCGTCAACCACTCCGCCTCCGGCCACCTGCAATGATCTCCGGCGCTCGACCTGACACCCCGGCTAAGCCCCATCCGCTATCCTCCCACACTCTCGGTGATCTCTCGCGCTGCCTCCGAAGATCTCAGATCACGAAGAACCAGCACCCGCCGGCTGGGCCGACCCCATTCCGCAGTGCCCTGTCCAGCTCTGGTGACCGCCTTGGCCTCACCAGACTCCGTCGTCGCTCGCCATGCTCTCACCAGCCGGACTGATTGGACTTGTCGTTGGATCCGCACGGAACCACCACACCCTTCGGTTCCACTCGCCCCCCGCAGCTTCGGTCCAAGTTGAAACAAGGACACGATCACAGAACTGGAATTCATGGACCCAAATCTACACAGCTTCATGCCTCACTCCATGATCCATATACTTTCCATCCTATCGAAAATTAAATGACAAAAAATGCGTGAAGAACACGCGAAGGAAGAAACCAAAAAGAGATCGATCTATGGACTTGTTTGATCGATCATCATTGTTAATGTTCAAAGTAGTCGAATTGAAAATGAAACAATATTATGAATAAAAAAGAATATTAATTTGTGATACAGAATTCGAAACAAAGAATCCTACCTGGAATTGGATCTTTCTTCGAAGAAGAACACGCTCACAAAGATCCGTTGTGTTCGTTGCGCTTCGGAACACCACGATTCGTCATCATCAGCCAAAGGGAGGAGGATGAGATTATGGGAGGTTGGAGGAGGAGAGGGATAGGTTACGCAAGGGGAAATTAGGGGAGGAGAGGAAACTTAAATAAAATAAAATAAACCCTTTAAAATAATAAATACTTAACACAAAAATAAATCTACATCTGAAACCCCCAATGCAGTGAAAGTTAGGTTGCATCTAGGGTAAACACCATCTCCCGAGCACAATGGTGGTCTCAGAATTTTAATATGAGGCTCTGTTTGAAAGATATAAAATCTAACATCTGAGACCACTTAATTATGAAAACGCCCCTGGTGGCGTTTTCCATAGAGGGTCTGCGCCCGCGAAAGTTACACCCCTCCTTAGGTAAACGGAACACTCTGAACTCAACGGTGCCCTCGGTTTTCCAATCCGAGCTACCTTTTAAGAGATACTTTAGTTAAACCGTTAAATGAATAAATTAATTATTTAATTTATCCGTTCCATGCTCCGATAGCGAGCGAGGGGTCCAAACGTCCCGCGCCAAACATGTTTTATGTCGTTACTAGGGTAAAAACCCCATTACAGACCCATCTGTACACTCATATTTAGGATCTGAAGTACCTTTTAGGAGTTATCCCATTTATTTGGTGTGCACATTGTGAACGCACTGAAAATTAAATTTCGGCCACTTCGGGACTCGGAATCGCACGCCGTCTGAAGGCGCTGCTCTGGAATAACATCATGAATATTCCAAATTCCTTTATGGACAAAAAATGGGTTCTTACATCATTCCCTACTTCAAGCTTTTCATCCTCGAAAAGCAAAACCAGGGAACAACTCAGGGTACTAAGCCCGCACCTGGCTCTCCCATACCTAGAAGAACTCTTGCACAGTTCTGTGTCACCGCACAAAGACCAAAGGATTTGATCTGTTCACGTGAGGTCTGCCCTCGCCGATGACGTGCATATAAGCACGCACACTTTTTCTTAGGTGAGTCATGTGGGAGACGTCGTGCACCCACTCCAGACTTTGGGGTTAGGGAAAGGCGGTAGACAACCTCTCCATCCCTTCGCACGGTCTCAAACGACCTGAAGGCTCTCGGGGGTAGCTCACCTCCCCAACCGAACCCCTACATCACACGCTGAGACTGGAATCACAGCCCGCACCTGGAACAAGGCCCGGTGATTCCCTCCTTTAGAATATCCATATGGTGAAACACCCAAGGATATCAGGTCACGCAAGATTTCAAAGTTGATGTCCCATAACCAAGACCCTCTTACACGTTCGGAAGTGAAGGAGTCAACACCATCGACTAAAGAGAATGGTCCTACGCCTCTTACCTTACCAACACAGGGTTACACCGATGCCCCGCGCCACCCTGGTGACAACTCAAACATGGAGCAGGGAGAAAATCATTTCACATTAAGAGTCTAACAATTATACTGTAAAAATTAGAAGAGTTGTAGAGCGTACCTCTTACCACCTCATGCTCCGCAGGATCGTAGAAATCCAAAGCTTGTGGTTGTCTGTGGTCCCAACTGTCAGCTCCCGGAGCCTGACGTGGACCTCCTAGTGGTGATGGGAAGACCTCGTAAGGTCATCCTCCACTTCTAGCTCCTCGCGCTCCTCTACTAGCACAACCTCTCTTGGTACTACTCCGATCATGTCGCTACCTTTGTTGAGGTGGTGCAACTGTTGCCTGTCTGAAGCTCTTTGCATGCCTGGTCAGGCAGTCCCATGCCAGGTGTCCTCACCCATCGCAAGCATAGCACCGACTCTCTTCGGGCTGCACTAGTGCCCTCCAGCTCCACTATGGTGTACGACCACGCCCATGAGTCTGGTTGTCAAAAACCCACCCGCGTTGAGGTTCTACTTGTTGACGCCCGCTAGCTGCGGTAGACGTCTCGGCTCCAACATGCCTGCTGCCACCACCAACTATAGAATGTGATAGGAAGATCTCTATCACCACATCCTGATCTAGCACCCTGACATATGTGGAAATTACCAAGGGTACTATGAAAGCACGGATCTCTCAGCGGAGACCCTTCTCAAACTTCTGTGCTCGGATGTTGTCGTCATGGACCATGTTCGGGTAAAAGTGTGCACGGTCTTCAAAACTAACCGCGTACTCAGCCACCATCATCCCTCCCTACTGAAACTATAGGATCTTCTAAATCCAAATAGATTATAAGTAGGAGGGGAAAAACTCCTCACGAAACAACAACTAAAATTCACCCCCATGAAAGTGACGACTCTTCAAGAAACTGAGTCACCAGACTCCACCAACGCCAAGCTGCTCCACGAAAAAGGTTGGCTTCCAAAGCCACTCTTTGATCTTCCGGTGTCTGCACAACCCTGAAGAGGCGAACCACAGTCTCAAACCAAACATATTCTGCCTGAGGGTCTGGCTCACCACTGAACCTCAGCGGTCTCTATTGCTGGAACTCACGAAGCGTGCTCAACCTGCGCTCAAACTCCGCCTGCTCTACTGAAGCTGTCTGCTACTCAATAGGTGGGGGTGCTGCTACCGGCCCACTCGGAGAAAGGGGCTCGCATGATGGGTCCTGGACTGAGGCCTCGTAGCTCACAGGGTCGTTGTCGCGAACCAAAGCTGTTATCCTGGTTGGATGTCTTCGCAGAGACATTCTGAATATTATCAAGGAGTGCTGCGGTCAGATGAGTATATATGTATATCACAACAACAACAACGATGTGGGGATGACTCAAGAAGGATAGTCAAGACTCAATCCTATGTGATGCACAAACCAATTTTCCCTGCAACAAGTGTCTCAGCATGCTGATTCGACAAGTAGGTTATGAGGGTCCTGGTGAATGGATATGTCAGCCACCGCACCATCACTAGACTCCCAGGCCTGAGAGCCGCTCTTGAGACACGTCGATACTGTTTCCCTAGATCCCAACCAATTCCTTTTTAGGGACGTCCGAACAACTTCCCAAGGAACAAACCACCTATGATACCACTTTGTCACGACCCGACCCTACTCGGGCTCGAGCTGCAACTACCCCAGGCCCGCCTCCATAGGCTAGGGGCTGGCGACCAGCACCGAAGGCACAACTACTCAGGGAGGCCTTTGCCGAAGTACCTATACACACATACGCAACACACTCAATGCAAAAGTACAGAGTAAAAAGAAAATCAAAGTACCAACTGCTATAAATAAACTACAATGTGCATCGACCTCTAAAAGTATAAAGCAAGTGCCGAAGTTAAACTGAAAAGAAAATGGTCAAAACACGCGCCCAACCAGAAAAGTGCCACAACCCGGAAACTGGTAAACAAAAGGAAACAGCTGGAAGGGTCCCCCAGCTGGAACCTGACTACAACCAACGCACGCGGTCCAAGCTCCTGAACTCCTAAGCTCCATTGAAGTCACGACCAATCTGTCTGTCGTCTGCAAGGTCACACCAAGTGCGGGAAAACCCCAAGCAGGTTTGAGTAAAAAAATTCTCCCTAGGATACCCCGAAGGCTCGAGGGAGCAACAAAGGTGGTACCGAAGGGTGAGCAGTAGATCGAATAGGTAAAGTAGAGGAGTACAACCGAGAGTGCAGTAAAGAGTATAGTAGAGAGTCTAGCTCAACCCAACAAGAGAAAGGAGATAGACTCGTCTAGACACAAGGAGCTGGAAATAGTGAGAAGATGAAATTCTCATCAATTCTTCGCTACCTATAGCAAGAGAGTAGACTCGTCCAACCATGAGAAGCTAGACACGGAAAGCACATGGCATACCTCATGTGTCTTCACCTCTCCTGGAAGGAGAGTAACCAAAACCCAAGGAGTGGGTACTAGAACAAGGTATATACATATTCTTATGCTCATACTAGAAACCCGAAAAATATCGTAAGGGGATCTCCATCCCGTATCTCAGCCCAAGAAATTAAGTCGCCATCAGTCTCAGATGTAACCATCATCAATGCCCAGCATCCCACACGCCTGCCCTGAACTACAAGTTAAGGGGCTAAAATCACCGCACCTTGATATTATCCGCTTTGGGTGGCACTGACTCACCCGAACGGTTTTAGGTCACGTCACAAGTACGAGTCTTAATGGGGAAAGCGCCCCTCGTACTTGAGAATTCTGGGGAAAGTCGAACCACACATCGTCACTGCCCTTCAATCGAGAAGTCTTCTCAAATTCAAGTCGTCACAACACTAACCCGTACAACCAAGGGTCTCACTCCGGTAGTCACAGAGAAAAGCCAAAAACTAGACTGGTGGAAAGGACTAAGTTTGAAAATCCAACGGGTGACCCACTGCCCAGCCCTGTTGGAGGGTAAATCATAATAAGATATCTGGTGACCCACTGCCCAGCCCTGCTGGAGGGTAAACCTAGAATAAGTCTTTAGGAGACCCACTGCCTAGCCCTACTGGAGGGTAGACCTAGAAGAAGTCGACAGGTGACCCACTACCCAGCCCTGCTGGTGGGTAAACCTGGAACAAGTCAACAGGCGACCCACTGCCCAGCCCTACTGGAGGGTAGACCTGAAACAAGACGACGGGCAACCCACTACCCAGCCCTGCTAGAGGGTAGACCCTCAAGAGTCGTCGGGTGACCCACTACCTAGTCTTTGCTAGAGGGTAAACCCTGAGAAGTCAATGAGCAACCCACTACCCAGCCCTGTTGGAGGGTACACCAGAAGAAGTCAATGAGTAACCCACTGCCCAGCCCCGCTAGAGGTTAAACCCAGAACTGCTCTGGCCATCTCTACTAGATGGAACAACACTGGCCAACCGAACACGGAGTGGGTATCACGAAACCACCCAACTCTGGAACAATTCACCTAATAGAGGTTCAGTGCTCATGTCATCACTGGGTGTCACTAGCACCGCTACCGTGCATAGGTTCGGAGTAAGCTCAAAGAAGCCTCTGACCAACGCCTTTTCATATTTCCAAATTTAATAAGATCATATAATAGGCTTCTCTCGCCTAAAAAGATCACATCATTGTAATCCTCATGGAAAAACACGTGAGATAGACTACTTACTCCCCCAAAACGGTCAACCGGTGAATATAGTACTATTCACTATAGCCAGCCCGTGTGGGGCCCACACCATGATCCTGAAACTAAACAAATGGATCACACCACCGTGATCTCCTCGGAAAAACACACGGGATTGACTACTCAATCGCCCCAAACGGACACCCGGTGAAAAAGGTATTATTCACCATATCCAACCCTGGTGGGACCCACACCACGATCTCGAAAAATTTGTAGTACGTTGTTCACAGCTTAAAAGACGGCACGTGGGGCCCATGCCTCAACTCTGGCTTCAATGCCCAAAACCACCTCGGTCAAATTCGCCTTGATGTCAGGGTCACAACGCCGTTGATGGAACCTAAAATAGACTCTGGATACAGAAGCTTCCAATTCCTGTATTATACACAAACGGGACCCCGTGGGGCCCACACCTCGGACCCGAAAATAGTCGGGCACATCGCACCATTACGATCTCCTTGAAAATACACGTCAAAAGGACTGCTCCCTTCAGTGGAACAAATATTCTGAGAAAAATATGCATTTCGTCAAACTGCACATGAGCGGTTCTACATGGGACACGAACCCCGGTCCCAATGCGATCCTCTCGAAAAAGTACACAAGATGGACTATTCACTTTTCCAAAATGGACACCGGGTGATAAAGTTGGAAATCACCGCCAACTCCCAAAATGGCCCTCATGGGGCCCGCCCCACTATGTGGAATTATAGCGGGTAGGTTGCGCCATCGCAACGCCCTTGGAAAAACTCCTCGAATCGACTACCCATTCACCCTGAATGGACGTTTGATGAAAAATTTATAAAAAGTCGCAACCCACTCGACCGACAGCCCATGGGGCCCACGCCTCGGCCCCAAATCATGTATCCGATATTGGACTCAAAAAGACCGTCTCAAGGTCAGGATCACACTGCCGCAAATGACGTGTAAAATAGATTCCTTGGTTAAAAGATAAAACTGGTAAGACAATTTTCCAAGAAAAACAATAATAATATTTTATATTATTATTTTAATAATAAAGACATCAAAAAAAGGTGGGTTACTCCTCCCCCTTCCCCCATGCGCCTAAGGCTACAAAGGTGGGTCACGCCCCACTATTTCCTTTTCCCTTTCTTTTCTATATTTTTTTTTATTACTCTCTCACCAATCTCCCTTCTCCTTGTTTGTTCCTCACGGGTGGCACCCCCCACATGCCATATTTCCTTCTTTTTTTATTCTTTATTCTCCTTATTTTTGTTTTCTTCTCTCTCTAATCAAAACCAAACTCCTCCTTCCTCTCTTCAAACCCCAGACCCACACGGCGCAGGTCTTGTTTCCCCCGTTGGTCGCCCAGGTCCCCGCATCAACCACTCCGCCTTCGGCCACCTGCACCGATCTCTGGCGCTCGACCTGACACACTGGCTAAGCCCCGTCTGTCGTCCTCCCGCACTCCCGGTGATCTCTAGCGCTGCCTCCGAAGTTCTCGGCTCCCGAAGAACCAGCACCCGCCGGCTGGGCTGACCCTATTCCGCAGCGCCCTGTCCTGCTCCAGCGACCGCCTCGGCCTCACCGGACTCCGTCGTCGCTCACCATGCTCACACCATCCAGACTGATTGGACTTGCCGTTGGATCCACACGGAACCACCACACCCTCCGGTTCCACTCGCCCCCCCGCAGCTCCGGTCCAAGTTGAAATGAGGACACGATCACAGATCTGGAATTCATGGACCCAAATCTACACAACTTCATGCCCCGCTCCACGATCCATAGACTTTCCATCATATAGAAAATTAAACGATGAAAAACACGTGAAGAACACGCGAAGGAAGAAACCAAAAAGAGATCGATCTATGGACTTGTTTGATCGATCATCATTGTTAATGTTCAAAGTAGTCGAATTGACAATGAAACAATATTTTGAATCAAAAAGAATATTAATTGGGGATATAGAATTCGAAACAAAGAATCCTACCTGGAATTGGATCTTTCGTCGAAGAGGAACATGCTCGCAAAGATCCGTTGTGTTCGTTGCGCTTCGGAACACCTCGATTCGTCGTCGTCCGCCAAAGGGAGGAGGATGAGATGATGGGTGTTTAGAGGAGGAGAGGGAGAGGTTGCGTAAGGGGAAATGAGGGGAGGATATGGGAGGAGAGGAAACATAAATAAAATAAAATAAACCCTTTAAAATAATAAAAACTCAACACAAAATTAAATCTTCATCTGAAACCCCCAACGCGGTGAAAGTTAGGTCGCACCTAGGGTAAACACCACCTCCTTAGCACAACGGTGGTCTCAGAATTTTAATCCGAGGATCCGTTCGAAATATATAAAATCTAATGTCTAAGACCACTTAATTACGAAAATGCCCCTAGTGGCGTTTTCCACAGAGGGTCTACGGCAGCGAAAGTTACACACCTCCTTGGGTAAACGGCACACTCCGAACTCAACAGTGCCCTCGGTTTTCCAATCTGTGCTACCATTTAAGAGATACTTGAGTTAAGCCATTAAACGAATAAATTAATTATTTAATTTATATGTTCCACGCTTCGATAGCGATCGAGGGGTCCAAACGTCCCGTGCCGACATGTTTTATGTCGTTCCTAGGTTAAACACCCCATTACAGACCCATTCATACACTCAGATTTAATATTTGAAGCACCGTTTAGGAGTTATCCCATTTATTTGGTGTGCACAGTGTGAACACACTGAAAATTAAACTTCGGCCACTTCGGGGCTCGGAATCACACGTCGTCTGAAGGCGCTTCTCTGTAATAACATCAAGAATATTCCAAATTCCTTTATGTCCAAAAACCAGGTTCTTACATTGTGTTCATGGAATTGATGAATTATATATTTTATAAATATCTTGATTCTTTTGTGGGGGTATTTGTTGATGATATACTAGTATATTTGAGAACAAGGGTAGAGCATGAGCAGCACTTAGTGATAGTGTAGGGGATCTTGAGGGATCATCAGTTGTATGCCAAATTGTCAAAGTGTGAATTATGGATACAGGAGGACTTTTTTCTTGGACATGTTATTTCTAATAAGGGTATTTCAGTTGATTCAGAAAATATAAGGGTTTTTATCTCATGGAAACTGCCAAAGAACATATTCAAGATACGAAGCTTCCTTGGTCTACTTGGCTATTATCGATGTTTTTTCATCATTTCTCAAAATTGTCCTCACCAATGAAAGATTTGATGAGGAATAATGTTCCATTTCAATGGGATGATAAGCATCAAAAGTTTTTTGAAGTGCTAAAAGGACGCCTTAAATTAGCAACAATCATGGTTTTTATAGAACCTGGGAAAGGGTACGTGGTGTTTTGTGACACATCGGGATTAGGGTTAGGGATTTTTCTCATGAAGGGGGGTCATGTGGTTTTATATGGATCGCATTAGTTGAGGTTTCATGAGATGAACTACCCAACACATGATTTGGAGTTGGGGGCAGTGATACATGCATTAAAAATGTGGCATTATTATCACTTCGTTGAGAAATTCATGGTGTTTACCAATCACAATAGTTTAAAGAAAATTTTCTCACAAATAGATTTGAACTCAATGAATAGGAGATGAATGGAAAATATTAAAATGTTTTATTTTGACTTAATGTACACACTGGGTAAGGGAATTTTGATGGAGGATGCATTAAGTAGAAAATCATATGCTCAGGTGGTGAAGCAAGAATTGGATCAGTGGCAGTTGATGTTGGTCATATCCAACATGTGGTTATAATGTGAGGATCAAGGTGACAGTGTGGTCTTCTTTCTGGTTTTTTTGGTTCCTGACATGGTTGGTTTGGTTAAAGAGGAACATGCATCTAATTCCGAGTGTATGGCGATGAGGTCAAAACACAATGGTGGGAAGATGATTGAGGGGTGTGAACTGAATGGGAATTTAGTTTTGTGTTTTTTGGAATTGGATGGTGGTACCAGTGCCTTTTCAGGAGGAAATTCTCAAGGATTATCAACATTATAGGTGGGTTATCCATCATGAAATTCAGAATATGTATAAAGCATTGAAAGTGAGGTTTTGGTGGGCTGGTATGAAAAGGGAAGTGGCCAAGTTTGTTTCGAGATGCTCGACTTATAAGTAAGTCAATGTAGAGCATCAATGTACAGTGGGAATTTTGTAAGATTTTTCATATTTCAGTGCCGAAGTGGGAATAAATAAAGATGGATTTTGTGACAAGACTCTCAACAACAGTCTGGAAAGATGATTCCATAGGGGTAATTATGGATCGGCTCACAATGTCGGCCTATTTCAGCCTGATTCGTGAATCTCATGCAGTGGAGGATCTATCCAAATTTTATATCCATAAAGTGGTAAAGATGTATGGTGTTCTAGTTTCAATTGTATCCAATATAGATCTGAGAATCACATATCATTTATGGAAATCCTTGCAAGAATCCCTTGGGACACAGTTGAAAATGATCATGGTGTATCATCCTTAGACGGATGGCCAATCCGAGAGGACGATAAAAACTTTGGAGGATATGATAAGGTCTTGTGTGATAGATTTTATTGGTTCATGGGAGGATCCCTTATCCTTTGTGGAGTTATCATATAATAACATTTATCAAGATTCAATACATATGGCTTCATTTGATGCATTGTATGGGTGTCTATGTTATTATCAACTATGTTTGGTGGAAATGGGTGAGATGTTGATGATTGGATTGATCCTTGTCCAAGAGACAGAGATAATATCAAGTTGATCAAAAAGAGGATAGAGACGGATCAAAGTTATCATAAATTGTATGTGAACCATCATCAATGACCATTTTCATTCGAGGTGGGTGATCATGTATTTTTGAGAATCACTCTTAGGTTGGGACATTGTTGGTTTAGAAAGAAGGGTAAGATATCTCTAAGGTATATTGGTCCATTTGAGATACTTGATC
The DNA here is from genome assembly GCA_963277665.1 of Viscum album. NCBI lineage: Eukaryota > Viridiplantae > Streptophyta > Magnoliopsida > Santalales > Viscaceae > Viscum > Viscum album. Next base: position 569,851,012 of record OY728161.1, on the reverse strand, counting down.
AGATTGGAGAGTTTTATTATCAGTTGTCTTTTCCAACACAGTTCAGTGTAGTTCACTATGTGTTTCATGTGACGTAGTTGAAAATGTATCAGATGGATCATGACCATGTGATTTGATGGGATCATTTGAGATGGAGTCAAATTCTTGTTTGGTGCACGTGCCAATGAAGATTATGGATAGGGAAGATAATGTTTAATGTAGGAAGAAAATTAGTTTAGTTTAGGTCTTGTGGAAGCATAGTAATATTTAGGAGGAGACTTGGGAGCATGAGAAAGAGATGGTAAAGAAATGTCTTGAACTCTTTTGGCAGAGTGGTGTTTCTCTACTTTATGAGGATGGAAATTCCAATGGTGTGGAGAATGTAGCACCCCCGGTTTGAGGTATGTGTCCCTTTTTTATTACTTTTTATGCATAATAAGTAGTTGGGAAAGGATTGGGAGAGTTTGGGAGAGTTTTGAAGGGTTTTGGAAAAGTTGGGTGGCCTTTTTAAGGCTGCATGGTTTGAGCATGGTTAGGGGAAACCATGCGATAATCCCATGTAACTGGGTGATATGACACTGTTCGGATAGTAGAATATGCATGGTTAGCGCACGGCTTGTTAAACCATGTGATCTAACCATGCGGCCCATTAAAAATGTATTTTTAACGGGGTTAGTATGGTTTTTCCCTAACTCACTAATTTCTTCTCACATACTAAACCTACACGGTATTTCTTCATCTCAATGTCTAGAGGGGCTCTCCCACCCCTTTTGGATGTTAATCAAAGGGGTTTCTTGGTGGTTTAAACGCATTTCATCTCCAATAAGTCTTCTCTCTTGGTTCCATTGTGGTTATCTCTAGATCTTATCTTCTCTCTATTTTTGTTTTCTATATCTACATATGTTGCATGTAGATCTAGTGTTTTTTCCCTTAAGTGATGATATTAAGTCTTGTTGATGATACAGAAGGAGATATAGGGTGGTTTTGGTGGAGTTTTTTCTTCAATTTGTGGGGTGGTTTCCTGTTGTTCGATTTCTCCAGAACCCTAAGGTAGGTGGCTTCCCTCTCAACTCCACTTTACTAGAACATGAGGACTTATTTTCAATTAATATTTTTTCATAAAATAAATATTTAATATGATATTAAAATCCTGGTGGAAACCCATTGGGTGATGATTTGGTGATTTTGGGTAAAATGGGATTTTGTTGAAAATAGGGGGTTTGCTGTGTGATTTTAAAATTTGTTGTTTGGTTTATGAAAATTGTTTATGGAAATGGTTTTCAATAAGAATGTGATTTATTGAAATGTAGTTTGGCATGGTAAATGGTTAAAGGGTGTTTTCAATAAATGGGTGACTTATGTAAGTGATTGGTATGTGTTGGAAATGGTTGTGTGAATAATGTGTGGCCTTGGTGTGCTTTATTCTTATTGGTTGGCCAAGTACTATGGCTTGTGTTGATTGTGTGTGAAGTGGACAAGAATTATCACTATAAAAGGGTTATGTATAGTGGGTGTAAGGGAAACCATTATGGATAATTGGTTTAGAATTACCACTAGTGTGGAAAAGTAGTAAATGGGTTTGGGTGGGAAGTTCCACAGTGGTTGTTTTCCTTATTGTGTATTGATATGAAAGATGAAAATTATTGTGCTAATTGAAATGGTTAAATGGATTATGGAATGGTTATTTGGATTTCCATTTGGGTCCATGGTTTGGGTAATGTGGAATGGTAATTGTGTTTTCAGATTATCGGTAATTGTTGAACTATTTGATATTTTATATATAAACTATTTTATATAAATATACAAACTGTTTTATCCTAGTGGAATGTGTAGGGAAGTCATTTGAGGAAAACCTAATGAGTATTTATACTCACCCCCTACTTTGGAACTTTGGTTATTTTGAAGATGTCATTTTATGGGACATAGGTAAGGGTAAAGCATCTCATTTTGCTAGCAGTTCATCATGATGCTTGGGCAGTATGGTGGTTCTTGGAGCATGGAGCTTGGTGTGGATCCAAGGAGCATGTCATGGTTCCATTTGGGGTTTGTTATTGAGTCTTCCTTGGTACTCTGATTGTGGATAGTTTGGTTATTATCATGTCCTTTTGGTCTTTTTGAGTTGTAAGACATTGTTGACAAGCATCATGTAGTTTTTTGGTAATGGCTTGGTTGGTTGGTTGGTTTTCCTCAAGGGAAAATCATTCCCCAATTTATTTTTCAAGCCCCGACATTTATTTCCAACATTTGGTGGCATGGGAACGTCTCTTAAGGACTATTATCACCTCACCACCTTCTCAAGACAATGATTAAGGTTTGGGTAATTACATTAGGTGTTCTTGAAATCATCATGTGGCATCAATGGGGTTACATTAATTTTATAATTGTTTTATTATAATTGATCATTATATGTATTTAAGGTTAGTTTTCATTTCATAAATTTTTATATTAAATTTGATATTCAATATTTGTTGTTCCTCTATTAATTTTTCACTTATATAATCAATATCCAGTTAAATATTAATAAGAATAATGAATGAAATCATCATGAGGTTCCAAGAACTATGTCCAGACAATAGAGTATTATGCAGTGTGTTACGGGAGTAAATGCAATGTATCTCAATTCATTTCACATAGGAATAGTGATAGTTATTTTTCTAGATAATGTAATGAATAACACATTGTGCCTTAAATGATACACATGATGATCAATCAAGGATGAAAAATGAAAAGTGGGACTACACGTCATGTAACTGGGTTACACACCATGTAGTCTATTTGATTTCGTGGTGAAAACAAGTTTTCGAATATGTGTAGAGTATTAATTAAATGATGAATACATATTTTAAATCGTGAAACAAGTTAGTTTTATGACATGTAATAGATATACACATCATTTACCCCACAAATGTCCAAGGATAAATAATTCTCATCCTCTAAGCATGTTCCACAGGTATACGATGAGGTAGATACATGGTGTGTAGATAGATGTAAATTCCATTTACACACCTGGTTATATAGAAAATTAAAATTAATTTATCACTCCATAAACATCATCATTATTTATTTCATTTTACATTTATAGACTCATAAGCACCATATATTATGTTTTATTTTATATTTAATTCATAATTAATTTCTACATAAAATATTTTCTACGTTAAATAAATTGTCGTAATACATTTTATACTCTATGTGCACTAAAATAATTACAATCTATTTTTATTATAATATATTATATGTTTCATTTATTGAATTACACACATAATGTAATTATGTGATAAAATGTGTTATATATATGATGCATGAGTATACTATATATGATCTCAATACATGTTGAGTAGTATAAACAGGTACTCACCAGTTTTCTTCCAAGAACAATCCTTGTACTTATTTTATGAACTTATAAATTAAGTTAATTAATTTAATTTATTTAAAATCACGGTTGATGTGTATACCTAAGACATATTAGATGGATATTAAGATAATATTAATTAATTGATTAATTAGATTAATTTATGTGTGTTTTATCTTAATAAATGAATGAAATTAAATGAATACAAGATAGTTATCTAAATATGTGTTTGTTGTACAATTGGAAGATCGTGAGCATTGACCAACATATGTATATGTTATTTTTAATTAATTTAATTATTGGATTGGTTTTTTAAATTATTATAATTAAATTAAAATGATGTCCTTTGATTCATCACTCCATTATTATGTACGGTCCATCATTCCTAGAGGTTTTTATGTAAGCCTCCCTTCTCGCTCCCTTCAAATGTGTGTGAAGTGAATTAATTTTAAGGAGGGATCTCCCAAGCACATGTATTTGGTTTAATGTGGAGCCAAGTTGAAACCAATCCATGATGATACATTGGAAAATGATGGAATACTGTAATTCAATCGCAGACTAGATCAAGGAGATTTTCCCCCTATGGTTAATTTTTTATTTATTGTATCCTCAATAAACAAACCAATAGGTAAATCTCATGATAAATCCATATTTTTTTAATTTTATTTATATCAGTTATATGATTTATTTTATAATTCAAGACCATGATCACATAAACAAATGAATTATTAAGTAAATATAAAATTATAATAAAAGGATTATGTGTAATCATTTTATTAATCCCATGGTTAGTCACTTTAGTAAATTCCACTTAACATTGTCAGGTAATTTAAATGTATAAATAAAGAATTTTTATGAATAATAATAAAAATCCCTCAAGTTAATATTAATTCATTACACCTTACACTATCTACATTAACACTAACCATAGTTAAAGTGTTAGTTTAGGCCATAGTTTTGGGAATTTTTAATTATTAGTGAGTCGTAAATATGATAATTGGTTGAATTATAAAAATATTGAATTTAATGGCTAGGGATTGTTCAATAAAAATTTAGAGGACTTTTGTGAGTAAATTTGATTTAGGATTTTAGGATTGGGGATTCCACTCAAGGGAACAAGGAACTACAAGCCCACAGTTGGAAATACCGACTACCTAAACACCTTCCTATGGTTTTTATGGCCATATTCTTGAAAATAATGGGATAAAAATGGATCATTTTTGGAATAATTTTCATTGTGATAGGACATTCTAAGTTCAATGGTAAGGTTCTTTGATACATGATAAAATAGTGGGAGGCATACTAAAATTAAATTTATTTTGTCAAAAATAAATTATAATAAAGTGATGCAAAAATAATATTCAACCTTATTACTATAGAAAAATGAAATTTTCATCATCCAAATTATCTTTATGAGAAATTATATAGATATACCATCACCTAAATTGTAATAATTTCCTAGAATGGTCCAGATGCTTACAGTTTGGGTTACACCACGAATAGAAGATTTATGTGCTAAAATCATTAATCCTTGGACTACTTTCAAAGGAGGGAAGTGATGAGGAGATCATTGTCCATGAAAACACCTAAATTATGCTCTATATGTTAATTATTTAATGATATCATCCATGTATATCAAATTCATTATGTCCAATTAAAACATGGATTCCTATATCATGCTCTATAATAGTATTGATCTTTATTATTAGAGAGACATACATAAATATTTTGAGATATCAAATTCATTATTCACAAGAAAATTTGAAAAAGGTGAACCATTTAGGATTCACATAGTCAAACTCATTGTCTCTATTAATTATATAAAGGTTTTGGTGTTTATGTTTTGTAAATAATTATGTATCAATATCATTAGTTCATCACACTATCATAGATTCACTATTTTTGGTGAAAATTTTAATATTAACAACTTAGATAAGTCTCTCCAAGATCATATCACTCCACTTCACCAAGTTGAAAATGATATGAATTGAAAAAAGAATTTTGTTCTTATAGTGAATAGAGGCAAAGGACCAATGAAGAGATCTAAGTCTAATTCCAAGTATAATGTAAATTCAAAATTTCCTACCAATAAAATGAGGGTCAAATGGAAATCAAGATAATAATAAGCTATTTATTTTTCATGTGAAAAGTAAGGCCACTACAAGAAAAACTGAACCCAAAAATTGAATCAATGGGAAGCTTCAGGTGCATCTTTTATCAAGTGAAATTTATCTTTTTCTACACATTAGTTACCAGATACAACACAAGGTCCTCATAATATGTTCAATCATAGAAACTAATTAAATTTTAAATAAGTTACCATGGTAAGGTAGATATATGAGTAACCAATAGATCTAGACTTTCTATTGTGTCTATTGGAGACAACCACCTCACAATGACGATTGGAATGGTATATGTTTTTAAATATAGTGATTATGTGTCTCCAGTTACCAAAAACATGATTTCTTTGTAAATAATTGTTACATACGGTTTTATTTTAATGTTTTGGTCTAAGAATTGATTTTTTACAAAGAAATAATTTGTTATGGTAAAGTGTATTTGAATAAATGACTCTATTTCTAAATTACAGCAGCTAATTTATACCATTTTGTAAAAAAAAGTTCACATGGATCATACAACCGCCAACTATGGCATCACTAGATAGGCCGTGTAAATGAAATTCAATTGACCATATTATACCAAGATAGATATTTTTATACATTTAAACTAAAACAACATATTATATTTCATACGTGTTTATAAGGAAAAATGACCAAAGCCCCATTTATTGGAAATGATGAAAGGGCCCTAGATATTCTTGAGTTAGTCTATGCCATTGTGCACAAACAACTTCTAATTGAATCTAGGGTATGTAATAATACTTAATAAAAAAATTTATGAACTTGGTAAATGTTGATATGTCTAATTAATGTGGTATAAGATAGATTAATTTGATTGTTTCAAGGAATATAAGTATTATGTTGAGAACCAATTTGGTAAGAAGATTAATAAAATCCACTAATACTGTAGTGGATAATAACTTAATAAATAATTCATTGGTAATTTATGGGAGTTTGGAATTATATCCCAAATCACTCCTCTATATATACCATAGTGGAATATTGTAAGTGAATGGAAGAACCACAACTTGTTTGAAATTTTAAGATCAATGATGAGTCATCATTGTCTTCCAATATCCTTTTGGGATATGTAACATATAAATCATCATAAATTTTAAATTGAGTACCAACTAAAGGAGAAAATAGTATTATATATGAGCTTTGGTATGTAAATAATATCATGTTATCGTATGTATGAGTATGGGTTTGAAAATTATTTATTAAGGCTATTTATGGAATCAAACTTCTACACTGGTCCACTAAGAGTTTATTTATAGGGAATACTATGGAAAAATAATGGATATTACCTATATGATTCTACATATACTAAATGTTTTTTTGACATACCTCCCATGTTTCTTTCAATGGGATGCATCTCTATATGATATAGTGGGATTGAGATAGAATTTTATGAATTCTAGGTTTAATATAAAAAAGAGTTGTCATATGAATATATCCCACAAATAATCATGAAATAGGATGTTTTAGAGACTTTGGTTCTTAAATGGAGTATAATAGAGGTTAAAAAACAAGAAATATATGATTTTCTAGTCACCAAGTTTGTAGACTTATTTTTAGTTGATAATAATGATCCAGTAACCTACAAAAATGTCATAATTAGCATAGAAGCTACTAAATAGTATGGATGCATCTATTCTAAAATGTATTCCTTTTATAAAAACCTAGAATTTAATTTTTTATATCCTCTATGATATGTATATACCATTGGTTGTAAATGATTATTCAAGAATAAACTAGATATGGATGGTCAATTCATCACATAAAAGTCAAGACTGGTTGGAAAAGGGTTCAAGCAACATCAACGGATTAACTATGATGAACCCATTTTACCAGTTTCATATGCATAAATCCATCATAATTATATACTACATAGATGAATTCCATGATTATGATATTTCATAGAAAATTTCAAAACACAATTCCTTATTGAGAACCATCAGGAATATGTCTATATGTCTCAACCATAAGGGTTTATTAATCAAAAGGATGATAAAAAAGTATTCATTTTATAGATATCAATTTTAGTATTAATTTATGCATCCAGATAATGTAACATTCTATTTGATTAATCCATAATAGAGTTTGGTTTAATAAAGACTAGATGTGATCCTTATGACTATAAATAGTTTGGATGGATTGTGGACATTTTATTAATAGCATATAGACATGGTGTACCACTAATTGAGAACAAAATACATGTATTATAGTCTATGATATCCTAGTTTATCACATGATTCTCTATGAATTAATTATAAAATGTAGTGTATATTCTTGGGATTATGACCCATCGTGATATATTGAAGAGGTTTCTTAGACTAAATCAAATTGCGTACACTGATAAGATATCGAAGAAATATAGTATGGAAATTTCCAAGAGGGGATTGTTTCTATAGTCACAGTGTATTCATATTTCGTGGAAAATGTTTCCTCAAACATAGGATGAAATACAAGGTATAGAAAGGATTATATTTTTGTTAGTGATTTGTTCAGTAATGTATGTTATGTAATGTACAAGGCTAGATGTGTCTTACACTTTAACCATGGTGGGAAGATATCAAGGAGACCACTATTATATGGAAGTCAAGACTATCCTTAAGTTTCTAAGGAAATATAAGGACATGTTATTGGTTTATAGAGGATATGAGGATATATTCATCAAATAATATGTATATGTTATCTTCCAAATAGATCAAGATGATCTAAAATCATTGTTAGGATACATCTTCACTCTTAATGGTGATGTTGTTAGTTGGAAGTGATCAAAGAATACTACGGCTGTAAAATCTATAGTGGAATCATAGTACATTTTAGAGTCTAGTGAAACTAATGAATTTGTTTTGATACAATAATTCATCCATTATAATGACATGGTTCCTAATAGTAAAGACCCCATCACACTCTATTGTGATAATACTAAAGCAGTTTCTCTAGAGAAAGATCATGGTCACATTGGTAAACAAATCCCATGCATTTCAATTGTCATATATTAAGTGATTTTTCCTAGATAGTTGACATCATCATGAGAGAGTTTCAATAGAGGATAATGTGGTGAACCCCTATTCTAAGAAACATGATCATCAAGTGAGATCTAGTAGAAAAAATTCATTGGTAGTTAGCGTGATTCCAAGTGGGAGTTTACTGAAGTTTTTTTCCTCAAACAAATTGTTGATACATTAGATTTCATATATATATATACATGAAGAAGATAATATAATGAAATATATTATTACATAACATTTATTGTTCTACATGACATTAATGTAATAATGTCTATGACTATCTATCAAATTGAGAAAGGTTATAGTAGTTCCATGCAGTGATGAGGACAATGAAATGATATAATGATATTATTAAATATTTTTCTATGATCATATAATAATCTATGATTGGAGACATAGTATGTTGATATTATGTAAGAATACTCATAAACGAATGAGACATCATCTAATGATGTCCATACTTGGTAATTTTCATAGATGGTGGTTTATGAGAACATTCCCTCAAGTAGGAATTCCATATGTTTTTTGTGTCATTATATATTCTTATCTCTAAACATGTGTAATGATCATTATACATTAATATAATTATTAATACATCTCATGACTCCCATAATTACATTTATTTTTATAGACTATGATAACATATGTTAATAATGATGTTGGTTCTATTAGGTGTGTCATGAATTCTATGTCATTAATGGATAATTCGAGGAAGGATGTATTCTTTCCATCATTATATATATTAATATCTCATCCCATTTACTGAAATAGAACAGTATCAGAAAATTCCACAGCCATGGTGTATAGAATAATTCATTCTAGATAGTAAAAAAATGATGTATTAAGAGAATATGTTGATGAAACAGGTGAGTATCCTGGTTAATGAGATATTATGAAAAAGGTATTATATTATAAAATGAGAATTCATATAAGGACATTTTCATTGTGACATGTCTTTTTTCTCAATGGTATCCTTGATGCATTTCAGGAATGTAGTATTATACTTCATGTAAGCCTGCCTAATACGACTAAGGAAGAGGCCTAGAAGGTCACATGCAAATAGTTTCCTTTAATTTTTGTTAAATATCATTTATATTTAAAAATTGAATAGATATTATAATTTAGAATATTAATTAATATGTATTTCATTTTTAAAAATTGATCACAAATATTAATAAAATATCTACATATAGGGTAATTATTTGTTACGAAAATATACAATATTTATTTATGACTTATTATTTGCATGGTAAAAAATAATTATTTATTTGATAGACAAAAAATTATTTAGTTATGAGAATACTTTATAAATAATTATCTTTATAATTCTTAATAATTTTTTATTAATTTATTTATTGAATGAATATTTTTTTTTTTTGAAATATTTATTCAATAATTCAATAAATGTTGAGGAGGCTAATTTGACTATATTTTTTCCAATGATAAATATTTCAGTAACAAAGAGTAAAATAAATATTTATCATTGTATGGGGTACCAAAAACCATGTAATAAAGTAATATTATTATTTTATAACAAATAATGGGGTTATTTTTGGGTTTAATATATTATTAATGTCTATAGTATAATTAATTAAGTAATAAACCTTAACCTTTGGTCTATAAATAGATGGTTATCCCCTTTCAAAAGATGTTAATCTTTGTACACATCAATTTAAATTCACGATCACCCTCCTCTTATCCTATAAATACAAAAAATAATAATATAGATTACTTCCTACCCAATGTAATGTGAAGAGATTAAAGAAAAAAATGTTAGATGAACAAGCGGTTGTACTAGAACCCAACATTTAATCAGTGTCGTTTGAAGATCAAAAGAGCACATCTGGATCACCACTAGTGGGGATCTACTTTTAGTTATCACTATGCAATGATGATGAATTTATATTATTATATTAATCAACACTATAAATTTAACACCCCAAGATTTCATAGTACGTTATCTCTTTAAAGTAATTCAATATCTTGTGTTACACGCAACACCGAGTTTAAGCGCATCATGACCTATCAAACTAGCCATTTAAAAAAACGGTTATGAATAGTATTAACCACATTTTTAATTTTATTTATATCCTATATAATTTTTAAAATCATATTTTTTGTTTCTTAGATATAATATAAGGACAAATTCAAATTTTCATATAAAAGAAGTATTTTTCAAAAAATGCAGTTTTTCTGCCATTTAATGGAGAACCCTTTTTATATCTAATATTTGACACTTTTATATATTCAATTTAATGAAATTAAATTCTTCTTTAGAATAGGTACATAAAAATTTGTTTTTGATGAATTTTTGGTATTTTTTTGAAAATATTCAATTTTTCATGAATAGTGAAAAACACTACGTTATTGTTTAAAACTGAATTTTTATTTAAATAATTATTCATTTTATTTAAATTTATTTTAATTAAAAAAATATAAATAATACCTATATAATTTCAATTTAATTCATTGGATTCATTTTATAATAAAATTAGATGTATAAAATTTTATTGAACTTTTTAACATCTTTTACCCACCTTCTAGGCGCACTTAAAAATTTGCATAAAACATAATTTTACCACTTCTTTGAGTTGTATTTTAAAAATAAGAGACACACGGTTGACATAAAAATTTAAAATTTCATTCAATAGGACGAAAATAATTTTTGGTGAATAGTAACTTTTGAATTTTATTTACCACGGTTGAAAGAAAATATGGTAATTAAAGGTAAAAAATGATATTATAATTACCCTAACACATGTCCTAATTCTATAGGATAAGTTTTTTTCGACCTAAATAAACCATAGGAATAAAATATGATTCTATTTGATCCACATGTATTAGATTAGGACATTTATTATTATTTTATTTAAAGAAGAGTTAAAATTGTTAAATTAAAATTTTCATAACTAAAACATTTTTAATATAGGGTTATACATAAGGTAAATTCAACTATAAATATTCATTAGAATTAAAAAATTTATTTCCTATATGATTCAATTTTATTTATGATTTTTATACATTAAATAATTAAATTTATTTGCGACACAATGATGATGTAATAATAACATTATTAATGAAAGATAAAAATAATTGATATTATAAATATCCAAATAAATGTAAATTGAGACTTTTGATGCATTACACTAATTTTATAGGTTATTATTACATTTTATAATTTATTTAATGTATTTTTTTTCAAAGTAAACAAGTTTTTTTGACTTTCACAAAAACCAAATACTAAATAGTGTCAAAATTGACATAAATGAGTTTTTAAAACAAATACTATATTATAAGATGATATAAAATTCCTAAAAATATTAGGTTTGGAAAAAGAACTTATATAATTATTTATATTTCATTAATGAACCACTTTTGGTTTTGTTGTCATTTTATAGTATGTTTATTAACCATGTAATATAAAAATACAAGAAGACGTTGTAAAAGTTAAACTATTTAACTAAGAGTTAAATCTAAAAGATAAGGTTAATATGGTAAAATAAACCTATCTAAAACCTATTGTTTTAAAGGTTTTCAACCCATCCCTACTTTATCCTCGAAATAAATCCTTTTGGATCCATTATAAACCAAATATTATTGTATAATAAAATAATATTTCAAGTTTTCCCTAAATTGACCATCACCTATCTTATTAAAGGGTACTTTCCCTTCCTGAAAAAAAACACCTCCAAAGCCATTTGTCTCAGCCAACCCCTGATCAAATATCATCCCAACTACCCTCACATCAATCTATAGGCCTTACTTTAATCATAAATCCAACCAAATGAGCCCTTTTGATCAAATCAAAAGGAAGAACCCAAAGAAGAGGTAATTATTTCATCACCCCTTTCAAAGTTCTTTTCTTCTTCCACTTCCTCTTTCTTTGTTTTTTTCATACCAAAATAATAACTCCAGTACCTTCTACATACTGTTATGTTATTATAAATATTGAACAACCATGTACATTATTCTATCCATCCTATGAATGACAAATTTACCATTCGTGTGTACGTACGGCTTACCATCTCCACGTCGTTGTGTAGTTTGTTATTCAACACTTCATTATTTGGATGGGTATAATATTGAGTATAATTGATGTAAATAAAAAATATAACATGTTAATGATTTGTTATATTTAATATACCATCCAATTACATACAATTTTACAATCAACATAATTATATCATCACTCAAGCGTATGTACGGCTTACCATCTCCACGACGCAATGAGATTCATTTCCATGTTCACCATTCAATGATGATTATATATATATATATATTATTAATAAGTATGTAATATATGACACAATAATGATACTGGAAATATATAGATATATATATATGTGTGTGTGTGTGTGTGTTTGTGTGTGTATTTACATATATCTCATTCACTTACTTCTGTTCAATACGATATGAAAACGGAAACGACATTTATGCATATGTACAGCCAACCGTCTCCATAAACAGTGTTTTCCATTTCATATATCTATCTGTTATACATACTTATATTCTAAATATATATGATACATAAGTAATGTTTTATATTCTAGAATCAATAAAAGATTTTTTCTGATCATTTTCAACAATGTCAACATCCTTTACTGAGTATTATTCATGATTGAGGTTTATTTATTTTAATACAATGTTCTATATTGTATTGAATGAGTTATGATATGTTTGACTATGAATGTGTTGCTTTTATACCATTCATGGTTTATGGTTAAAGTGTTGACATTTTGTATGCTAGTTTTAATATTAATGTTTATGTTATGTTTCAACCTTTTCATATGAGGAATGCATTGGACTTAGTAAGTGACAGGTGGAGCCCGCTATATCTCCTCAATGAATTAGTAGGTCTCATGATACAAATTAGTGTCTTGGAACAGGGCCTTGAAAAAAAATTATTTGTAGTCTTGGCATAATGCCTTGAATATGTGGTTATGATTTCCAGCATTAGGCATTCTGTTATTATGAAATTGGGTATTGATATTAGATGTGATTATTCGACTAGTAGAATATCCATGTGAATAAGTAAATGGAATTATTTGATTTATCTTTTCCATATTATTCTATAGTTTATGTTTAAAGGGATTGTGTTTCAATTTTATACCTTTTCATAAAAGTTTATGATTATTTATGATATCTTCCACTATATTTATTATCCTTATTGAGCATCTGAGCTCACCCCCTTCTTATGTTTTATATTCATAGGATGCCAAGAAGTATATTATGATTTATATGCAGGTTTAAGCAAAGGGAATAATGGAATTCTCAAAAGATTTTTTATGTTGTGTTTTACATTAGAAATTGTAATGTAAAGTTCACATATGTAATATATTTTCCAATAATGATAAACTAATCAGTCCTTCGTGTCTTGATTCCTTATAATAATTCCAATGTATTAAAACAATGTACCATCTCTATGTAACTGGGGTCGGAGAGTTACAGTTGGTATCAGATGAAGTTTAGTACATACCTTAGAAACTAGATTTAGAAAAACTCTAATTATAGAACATTACCATAACATAAACTTTGAGGATTAGTATAGAATAAATTTCTATAATTTTGGTAATGTATAGATTTTGTGAGTTTTACAAGCAATACATCCATGTCTGGATAAGAGTAGGTAGAGGTGGCTCTAGCACAGATGTACCTAGGAGTGAAAACTCTGACCAGGAGTTTTGGGCTTGACTTGGGGTATCCTGGTTCACGACAATGGGCCTTGCTGCACTCTTGGTTACGACACTCTCAAGGGATATGCTTAGGATAATTAACATTTTATTTACAAACCATTATGAAGGATTTATGAGTAAATATATTGATAAAGAAAACAATGTTATTATTATGAATTAATGCGGATAATTTTTATATTTTTTGGATTATACATTTTGATATGATCTAACCTAGTGTATTTCATCATTTATAAATGGTGCCCAGTAGAAAGAATGATAACTCCAGCAATGCGCATGATCCAAATAGTAAAAAGGATCATATATTTCATGGTCTTTAGTCAACATTTACAACTAAAATAGTCTCCCACGTATTCTCATCATATAAAGAAATAGTATTATGTGTTAATAATATAAGTAAATAATTCTATGAGTCCTATGGCTTTGAAGGGAATCCAGATAAGAAAAGGATGGTAGAGAGAAATATGGATAAAGGGAAGAAGGTAAAGAAGGATTTTTCCCATATGTGATAATTTTGGAAAGAATCATCTTGGTAAATGCTTAAAGAGAATTGGATTTTGTTATAAGTGTAGAGAAAAAGAACACCAAGTATGTGATTTCAAGGGTAAGAAAAAGGTTTCAAATGTACAATGCTTCATCTGCAAGGATTTAGGACACTATTTGAATCAATGTCCCAATCATAAGAGTATACCTCAAATGATGCTATTGGATAATAATCAAGTTATGATATTACCACAGATAAATAGGAATTATTAGTGTTCTTAAGTTTTTATTAAATAATTTTTTCATTTGAGTACACGTTATAATAATTATAAAGTATATAATAATTTTACTGCAGTACGCTTTCATAAAGGATTTGAGATTTTATGTTACCAAGTAAAGTGACATAGTTTCATGTTAATCATTTTGGAAAATATATGTTTGGGGAAAATATTTCCCTTAATATGTTTCTGAAACTGAGATAATGATTTCAGAATAAGATATAATTTATTTGGATAAAGTATACTGGATACTATTGACTACCTTGGAAGTAATTAATTGTTTGTTTATTCCATAATTTTTGGAGTTTACAACATTTTTTTATTTAAGGAGTATATCTAGTATTATGTAAAGAATAAGGGAGAATGGATGTATTCAATAAGGTTTTATGGTAATTCAGGGTGTTAACATGTTTTAAGAGAATATATGATCAAGGTATTCACAATTTTTTACATGGCAAAAGAGATCTTCATTAGGTTTATCTTCCTTATAAATTTTGGATAGTGAGTTTGGACAAGAGTATTTTGGATAAGCCTAAATGTAGGAATGAATTAAGTTGGACATTGGATACTATTGTTTAAGGTTAAAACATTTATTGATATTATTTTTGGATTGTTATAAAAACAACAACCCAAAGGTCGGGCGACACACCGTCGCATTCGGCAACGCCGTGAGACTTGAACCCGCAACTAAAGGGAGATAAGGGTGCATCACCTACCACTGGCCTACGTGATGTCCTGGTTTGTATAATGTAATTTTATTTTTTTATGGTCTAGAAGATGAATTATAAATTCATTATTTTTAAAACCCTATACTATTAGGATAAATAGAATATTTTTAGTTCTTTTGTCTTTTTGAGTGAAAGATGAGTTTGTGGTAGAAATTAGTTAAAGGATGGAACTCTACTTGTGATGTTTTTTTCTTATTATATGAATAAATTAATTCTTAAACTTTAGGTAAAGGATCTTATAATTAAAAATGTGTTATCGTAATACCCTAGTTTTTGATGAACCAATGATATTTTTAGCCATCATATATTTATGGCTTTAAGGCCATCAATTTTCTATTTATTGTTCACTTGTTTCTCATTGATTAACTCAATCACTCCCTATAAATATTTATGTTTTTTCACCAATTATGTGTCTCAAATTTCCACTAATGTTCTCCTATTTGAAATCCTAATTTGGTGGTGACTTTTTCATTTCCCATTCCATGTTATCAAGACTAAATTTTAGTAACCAACTTGTTGATGTGGGTTTTCCACAAAGGTATTTTTAATTTTCAACCTTTTATTTTAGAAGAAAGATTTCAAATTGCGAGGAAGAAATTTATTGAAGGAGGGGAAAATGTAACACCCCAAGATTTCATAGTACGTTATCTATTTAAAGTAATTCAGTAGCTTTTACTACACGCAACATCAAGTTCAAGCACCTCACAGCCTATCAAACTAGCCATTTAAAAAGTAGTTATGAATAGTGTTAACCAATTTTTTAATTTTATATATATCCTCTATAATTTTAACATTAATCTTTTGTGTTTCTTAGACATAATATAAGGACAAATTCAAATTTTCATATAAAATAAGTATTTTTCAAAAAATGCAGATATTCAACATTTTAATGGAGAACCCTTTTTTAAATCCAATATTTAACACTTTTATATTTTCAATTTAATGAAACTAAATTATTCTTTATAATTGGAACATAAAAATTTAGTCTTGAAAATTTTTTGGTATTTTTCTGAAAACATTCAATTTTTGATGAATAGTGAAAAACACTTCGTTATTGTTTAAAACTGACATTTTATTTAAATAATTATTTATTTTATTTAAATTTATTTTAAGTCAAAATAGATACATAATACCAATATAAGTTCAATTTAATTCATTGGAGTCATTTTTTAATAAAATTAAATGTATAAAATTTTATTGAACTTTTTAACATCTTTTACCCACCATCTAGGCACATTTTCAAATTTGCATAAAATGTAATTTCACCACTTCTATGAGTTGAATTTCAAAAATCCGAGAGACATGGTTGATAACTGTGAGTAAAATGTGGTTTAATAGGATGAAAATAATTTTTGGTGAATAGTAACTTTTGAATTTTATTTACCACGGTTAAAAGTAAATAGGGTAATTAAAGGTAAAAATGATATTATAATTACCCTAAAACATGTCATAATTATATTGGATAAGTGTTTTTGGAAAAAAAAATAAACCATATAAATAAAATATGATCCTCTATGATCCATTTGGATTAGATTAGGACATTTATTATTATTTTGTTTAAAGAAGAGTTATAAGTGTTAAATTAAAATTTTAATAACTAAAACATTTTTAATATAGGGTTATAAATAATATTTATTATAATATAAATATTAATTAGAGAGATAAAATGATTTCCTACATAATGGTATTTTATTTATAATTTTTATACATTAAATAATTAAATTTATTTATGACACAATGATGATGTAGTAATAACCTTATTAATAAAAGATTAGAATAATTGATATTATAAATACCCAAATAAATGTAAATTGAGACTTTTAATGAATTACACTAATTTTATAGGTTAATACAACAATTTATTATTTATTTAATATATATTATTGAAGTAATCAAGTTTTTTTGACTTTCAAAAAAACAAATACTAAATAGTGGAAAATTTGACATAAATGATTTTTTAAAACAAATACTATATTATTAGATGATATAATATTCTTAAAAAATATAAGGTTCGACCAAAGGACATATATAATGATATATATGTAATTAATTAACCACTTGGGGTTCTCTTGGAATTTTATAGAAAGTTTATTAACCATGTAACATAAAAATACAAGAAGACATTTTAAAAGTTAAACTATTTAACTAAGAGTTAAATCTACAAGATAAGGTTAATATGATGACCTAAACCAATCTAAAACGTATTGGTTGAGAGTTTTTTGACCCATACCCACTTTATCCTCTAAATAAATCTTTTTAGAACCATGATAAACTGAATATGATTGTATAATAAAATAATATTTCAAGCTTTTCCTAAAGTGACCATCACCTCTCTTATAAAAGGGTACTTCCCCATCTCTCAAAATAACACCTCCAAAGCCATTTGGTTCGGCCAAACCCTGATCAAATATCCTCAAAAATACCCTAAATTTAACCTAGAGTCATTAATTTTATCATAATTTCAACCTAAGGATCCCTTTTGATCAAATCAAAAGGAAGCACCCGAAGAAGAGGTAATTATTCCATCACCTCTTTCAAAGTTTTTTTATTCTTCCACTTCCTCTTTCTTTGTTATTTCCAAACCCAAATAATAACTCCAGTAACTTATACATATTGTGATGTTATTATAAATATGGTACAACCATATTCATTATTCTATCCATATTATTAATGACAAAGTCACCAAACGTGTGTACGTACGGCTTGCCGTCTCCACGTCGTGGTGTAGTTTGTTATTCAACACTTCATTATTTGGATGTGTATAATAATGAGAATAATTGATGTAAATAATAAATATAACATGTTATTATTATTTATATGTAATATACCATCCAATTACATATAATTTAACCATTAATATAATGATATCATCGTTCGTGCGTACGTACGGCTTACCGTCTCCACGACGTGATGAGATTCATTTCCATGTTCACCATTCAATGATGATTATAAATATATATATATTATTAATAATTATGTAATATATTACATAATAATTATATTGTAAATATATACATACATATGTGTGTGTGTGTGTTTATTTACATATATCTCATTCACTTTCGTTCAATATGATATGAAAATGGAAACGACGTTTATGCATACGTACGGCCTACCATCTCCATAAATGGTGTTTTCAATTTCATATATCTATCTATTATACATACTTATATTATAAATATATATGATAAATAAATAATTTTTTATATTCTAGAATCAATTAAATCATGATATAAGTTATATGATCAAGAATAACAAGTTAAAACATGTATGATAAAGAAAGTGATTATTACCCGAAATGTTTTTTTAACAAAGAAATTGTTATTAAATTGGTAGTATAAAGCCATAAATGAATGAAGTATTATACCATAAATATTAATATGGTTATTTTTTAATTTAATAACATACTATGGTCATTATACAAGAGGTTAAACATACCCTCAACCAAAGGAATGTACTAGGTAAGGGTTAATTACTCAATCTCATTTTTATCCGAGATTATTTCTGTGTAAGTTTTTATTGAGAGATATTTATTATCTACGTACATGTTTCATAAAATATTTTTCAAAAGTATTCTTTTTAAAGGGATATTTAACTAAGACAACATTTTAAATGGTTTAAATATTTATTCTTCTAAATCATTCTCATTAATGTCCATGTTTTCAAAATGGTTTTAAGGATTTATTTATATGGACATTAATGTTTTAAAATGTTAATTCCTTTCAAAAGTTTAAAAGTGGTATGGGACACTTTGATTCAAAAACATTATTTTAAATGTCTTCCTTTCTAAATTTTGTGACTTTTAAAAGACTACATGAAAAAGTGATATTACTCTCAAAGAGTTTTACGGATCATTTTCAACTATGTCAACATCCTTTACTAGATATTATTCATGATTGAGGTATATTTATTTTAATACAATGTTCTATATTGTATTGAATGAGTTATGATATGTTTGAATATGTATGTGTTGTTTTTATACCATTCATGTTTTATGGTTAAAGTATTGACATTTCGTATTCTAGTTTTAATACGAATGTTTATGTTATGTTTCAACATTTTAATATGAGGAATGCATTGGACTTTATAAGTGACTGGTGAATCTCACTATAGATCCTTGATGCATCAGGTAGGTCTCATGAGAAAAATTAGTTTATTGGCATAACGCTTTGACAAAAAATTTATTTTTATTCTTGGCATGTGGCCTTGACTATGAGGTTATGATGTCCAGCATTATGCATTCCATTATTATGAAATTAGCTATTGATATTACAGGTGATTATTCGACCAGTAGAATATCAATGTGAATAATTAAATGGAATTATTTGAGTTATATTTTCCATATTATGTTATAGTTTATGTTTAAATGGATAATGTTTCAATTTTATACCTTTCCATAAAAGTTTATGATTATTTATAATATCTTCTGCTGTATTGTTTATCCTTACTAAGCATCTGAGCTCACCCCTTTCTTATGTTTTATTTTCCCAGGTGCCAAGAATTATATTATGATATATATGTAGGTTTAAGCTTTGGTAATAATGGAATTATCAGAGGATTATTTATGTTTAGTTTTATGTTAGAAATTATAATGTAAAGTTCATGTATTAAATCTATTTTCTAAGACTAATAAACTGATCGGTCCTTCAGGACTTGATTTCTTGTAATCATGTCAATGTATTAAAATAATGCACTGAATCTGGGTAATTGGAGTTAGGGCATTACAATAAATAAATATCTCATGACTGGGTAATCATTCTTCTTGTGTTTTAAATTAAATGTAATTTTTTGTGAAAATACCCAATCTCTTGTTTATGGGAAAAACATTTTTCAATATTATTCTAAAAAATTTACTTTTTTCATGACATTAACATCATGTAAATTGTGGATGATACGTTGAATCCAAAAAATATCAAGTTTTCAGAAGGCCAAATAGGTGCTTTCAGTGCCAATAGAACCATAAAAGACAACCTTAGGAATTAATATACAAATATCATGGGAAATAACCATGATTTTAGAGTGGTATTAATTATAATAGAAGTTAAGAATACCATCATATATAACATTCCCATCTGAGGTAACAATTCCAATTGGATTTTCCAGAATAGAAATCTCATTCTTCCAACTTCTCATAGATGCTCACTCATGGAACAAAATATCATTCTAATATCCTTTATTAATATGTTCCTCTCTAGCTTGCATAAGCCAATATACGTCTTTCTCGTGAAGGGAAAAATTATGATCCTTCTCCAAATTAGATATTTTATTAAGAATTGAGTGATTACATTGAAGGGGAAATAATTTCCCCAATTCACTTTAAACATAGTTGATCCTTCATTAAAAGACCCAAATCACCAAGAACTCCAATCTTGTAGGATAATTGAAACTACAGAGAGATAATATTTCAAAAAATGGTGTCAAACAACCCAAGAGGATCTGATAACATCCTCACATCAAGTAATATTTTTTCACATATAGCGGTGGGGGTGGGGATTAAATTTCAAAAATATGTAGATTGTGAAATTATTTCCCAATCTATATATGTAACTAAGGGGGCCTTCACACTGAATGGCGGACACTGACTGAGATATAGGATTCTTTATAAATATTATAAAGAAGGGTTTCTTCATGAACGTCCCCCCTTTAAGATACTTCCAAAGAATGAATTTTCCCAGATAATGCCTTCTTCATAAGTATCCTAAATAAGGTGATGTATCTAACTCCTCCCCCCTTCTATCATTTTAAAAAGTTTTTTTTTCTTTGTTTTGTTTATATATATATATATATAATAAAATATCAAATAGTATTTTATTATTTTTATATTAGGTATTATTTCAAGCATAGTATTTTAAAAATATTAAGTAAAATCTCACACAACCTCTCCTGTTATTTGGGTGTGGTACTCATCATATTTTCTAGGGTTTTGATGTGGGATTCAGAAACAACTTATCTTCCATTTAATAAATAATATAGTATTTATAATAACATGTTTATGATAATAAATAATTAGTCATGAATTATTTTCAAAAAAAAAGTTGTTATTTGATAATGTAATGAATAGTAACCAATAATATCATAGTAATGATTACTAATAATGTCATTAATGCTTTCAAAACTATAAATAATAAAACTTTTTATTAAAAGATGTGAATTTTTTTATATTTTTTTAAGGTTGGGTCCAAAGCCTCATTTTTTATTATTAAATAAAATACCTCTTTTTTGTCTAGGTAGAGAGAGACCCATTATATAGCCCAAAGGGCCAAGGCTAAGTGGCCTAAATACATGGCTTGAAAGCCCATTTTTTGGCCCAAAGGGGCCTTTGGTGAATAGTATTTATACAATACCCAAGCTTCTATAGTACTGTCACCGCTATAGTGTCACTGCTACTACAGTACCTGCTACAGTGCAGCTGTAGTAACTTGTGAATTCCTCCCCTGGTCGGATTTGATCCTCGGTCTTTTGGATGCCATGTAAGAGCCTCTAACACTTTGGTATAGGCTCATTGGCTTAAAATTTGTGATTAATAATTTAAGTTATAATAATAATAATAATATTGTTAATTTCTAATACTTATAAATATTCGGGGAGGGGGAATTTGAAATACTATATAATTTCTAATACCAAATATAAAAAAGGTAATTAAATTATAATTAACTTTATATTTCAAAATAATTAGTAATAATAAATTATATATTGAATATGAATTATTATTAAGATATAATATTTTGTTTCATGTAAATATTTTTTTTGTTTATTATATTTATCATCAATAATAATGATAATGATAATGATAATAATAATAATGATTTTTATAAATAAAAAATATAACATTTATTTTACATTATATTATTACCAAATCCATTATATATATTAATATTTATATTATTTTCATCATTTTTTTCATTCCATTTATTTTCAATTATTTTTTATCTGTACATTCAATGTTTTAAATTTCATGTAGATTTTATTTATACTATATTTTACACATATAAATTTTGTGAAGTGTAAAACTTATGTAAATAATCAATAATGTTTTTGTAGTGTAAGTTATATTTTCTTTATTATATTTATTTTAAAAAATATTATATGTTTAACCCAATTTTTTATTTTTCATTTAGAATGTACTCATAATATATATTTTATAAGCTTCCAAAATCACCAACATAAAACATAATAATATTTCAAGAAAGTGAATTTGAAACCCTATAAATTATAAAGTCTAAATAAAATATAAATAACATTTAAAACATTGAAAAAAAATTAAATAATAATTAAATATAAAAAAAATTAAATTAAATGATGAAAAATAATTTCAATGGAAAAAGATATTATTTCTTCAAAACACAATGTTTTACTTATACTTTTTTTTGCATAAAACAATTTTTTTTGTAAATTAATTTTTTTGTTTATTAATTTTTTTAAATTCCTTTTATTTTAAATTATTTTTTTTATTTTTTTTAGTCAATGAATATAATTTAATTTAGATTTTATTTATAATATATTTTATATTCTTAAAATTTAGGAAGTTAAATTGTATGCATTTAATCAATAATTTTGTGTCCTGTAAATTAATAATCATTTATTATATTTATGAAATTATTTTTATTTTCAATTATTTTAATATGATAAATCCATGTTTTTGGTTTCATTTACATTTTACGTATAGTTTATATTCTATAGGCTTCCAAACTCACCTACTTAAAATGAAATAATGTTTCAAGTAGGTGACTTTGAAATCCTAAAATTATAAAGTAGAATTAAAATATAAAAATTGAAACAATGACTAAACATATAAAAAATAATTGAAAATAAAAATAATTTCACAAAGAGAACAATGAAAAATATTTTTAATAGCACAGATGTTTTTTTGTTTCAAAACAAAAATTTATACTTATAAATTTTTTTACAGTAAAAATTGATTGTGTAAATTAACAAATTTTGTTTATTATTTTTTAACATTCATTTTATATCTAATTTATTTCTATTTATATATTCAGTGTTTTAAATTTCGTTTAGATTTTATTTGTACTATGTTTTATTCAAATAATTATATTAAGTGTAAATGTTACGTTTTAATCAATATTTTTTTATTATGTAAATTAGTTTTGTTTTATTATATTTTATAACTTTTTTTTATTCTCACCTGTTTTGTATATATTTGATCCATGTTTAAATGTTAATTTATATTATAGTAATAATTTATATTTTATAGTATTTCAAAAATACATACTTGAAATATAATAAGTTTTCTTATGTTTCAATTAGGTGACTTTAAAATATCATAAAAAATAAACTATAAATAAAATAAAAATGAAATTTAAAACATACACTAAACACACTAAAAAATTACACAAATAAAATTATATACATAAAAATAATAAATAGAAACCAATATAGATGATACAAAACAATGTTGTTCCACAACATAACATTTATACTTTAAAAGAAGTAGGTTGCTTTAAAATCATATAAAATAGAAATTAAAATTAGTTGTAAATGAAATTTAATATATATAAAAAAACTAAAATGAAAATAATATCATAAAAATAATAAATAAAAAAATACTAATTAATAATATTAATTTACTAAATAATAATTTTATAATTAATAATTAAATAAAAATAAAAAATATTTTCTACATCATAACTACTGTAATTATTATTATTTTTATTAATTATATTATAATTTAAGTAACAATTACTAACATTATAATAATAATAATCAATACTTAATAATAAAGTTATTATTTATTTAATTATTAATAAATAAATTATTATTATTATTCATAAATAATAATAGTATTATTATTATCATGAATTTAAGAAAATATAATTATCATGAATTTATTAATCTAACTTTATTAATAATATCTTGAATTTATTATAATGACTTTAGAATTATTAAGTTCTTATTATCATGAATTGAATGTACAGGCCTAATTATCTGTGTTTATGTTCTCAAATTCCTTTATTTTATTTGTATCTATGTGTGTATGTAACCATCATTAATTATTATTAATAATATTATTTTTATTCATAAATATAATAAATAAAAATAAATTTACATGACACAAACATTATTGATTAAAAACAAAACACTTACACTCTAAAAAATATCAGTATATTTATTATCAAGAATTATATTATTAATTAATTTATATTTGAAATTATTAAGAATTTCATATTTTTAATTATAATATAAATAAATAAATATATTAATTTTTATCTACACAATTATTTATATAATTAATTTAATAAATTTTTATTTATAGTATTGACTATGTTAATTATTAAAACATTATTATTAATTATTAATAATAATTTTTTAGGGGTTAAGGTCAGATCCCATCCATTACAAATAGGAGAAAAAAAAGCATAAAAATGGTGTTATACAAGGAAAAACTGTCATCATCAACAACCAATATGAAATGAAATCAATTTTAATAGACCAGGTTCTTTTTTATTCTAATCCTGAATGTAAAGACTCTCATTAAGGTGAGCACCCCAATCAATCCATTCACATCCACACCCTCGACCACTTGGGTGACGACCCCTTCGTTGGGTTTTCCAATGTTTGTATGGACCACAAGAGTCAATTGATTCCCTAGAGTCTATATAGTTTCTTCTCACGATATATTCATGACCATTTCCTGCCTTTGATAAGTCCCTAGATAATTCCACCTTGCTTTTATTAACCATCCCCATAGTGGACCCTTCAATCATCCCTAAATGAACATTTTTCCCCAAATCTATGGGTCTGGCACTATAGGCCTCATCTATGGGGTCCTTTTTCTTCTCAATATGGCTCTTTAATTTCAAAGGAGCTCCAAGATTATAAAAAAATGTAGAAGGTTACTTTGTTTTCTACCTAGGTACTAAATCCAATGTATATGTGTGAGAATTCATCAATGAGTCGCTATCTACACCTTTATTCGTAGGTTCCCCTTAGCCAGGATCTATGTTATCCTCTTTCCTAGGTAGTCCACCATATGGTTTTCATGTTTAATGTGGTTTCCTTCATTAGATTTAGGAGAAACATCCACAAAGGCACCATATTTTTATTAATAGTTAATAATTCCATAATTACTAATAGTAATAAGATCCTAATTTATAAATTCATAATTAATTAATTAACAATGATTAATATATTATTTTAATGATGTTAGAGTAATTAATATATTATTTAATAATATTATTATTATTTAAAAATATTTTTATTTAATATTAATAATATTATATACATCATCATCACCATTATTATTATTAGTATTATTAGTCATAAATAGAATAAACATAAAAAAATGAAAAAAAATTATTATTTTATAGTAATTAATAATTATAAAAATATTATTATCAACTTATCTAATAATAATATAATTAATATTGATTATATTATTAATGATTAATATTTTTAAAATATCAAATTAAATATATTACTAATTACATAATTTATATTCATTATCAAAAACTAATATTAATAAAATAATTAGTATTAATTACATTATGAATAACATAATTTAAAAACAATATTATTTAATATTGATTACTATTTTAACAAAATTAATTAAATTATTAGTAATCATCGCTATTACATTCTTAGTTACTAATTATTACATTATCAAATAATAACAATTTTATAAAATAAGTATTTATTAGTAATTCATTATCATTAATATGTTATTATAAATAATATATTATTCATTAAATGGTAAAAAATGGGTTCGGGATCCGTCATAGAAAACATGGAAAAGATGTCAAATATCGCACCCTCATATATGGGGAGGTTGTGTGGGATTACACATAACATTTTTAGAATACTTTTCTTAATGTAATACTGAAAATAAGAACATTTAAATATTGTTTAAATTTTTATTTTTATTTTGTATATATATATAAATAAATAAACCAAAAAATTAAATTTTTAAAATATTATCAAAGGGATTGAACTCTTTGAGACAACACCCTCTTAAAAAAACTTTTAAAGATGGTGTTTTCTAGATGATCACCTTTTGCAGAAGTATCTTAAGGAGGAAATTGTCTCAAACAACCTCTTATTTATTATATTTATAAAGAAGGCGTTGAATCGGACATATCCTTATTCAGAAATATCTTAATAAAGGAATAGTCATTGACAACACACACCCTTTAGTGAAAAGCCCCCTAGTTCCATTGTTATATTTGGAAATATTTTATCAAACATCATTTTTTAGAATTTTTTATTTTTCTATTATATGAAAAAATTTCCCATCTATTGTGTTAAAGCCACAGGCTCTTACAGAAAATGTCCCACAAAATAATATGTTTAGTTGAATAAAAATATAATGGGACAAATATATGGAATTGGTCTGATGAAACATTGGGTAGGTGAGAAACATTATACTAACAAAATAAATCCTTCAAGTCATTTCATCGAAAAAATAGGTCCATCCACTCAGAAGCACACACCTTAGAAGATCTACCTTGAACCCTTGTAAATTGATCCATAGAATTTCCAAGGTCACATAACTCAGTTTTGTTAACAGTATCTTGAAAAAATTGTATAACCTTACATTGTCTACCACCTCACTAAAGTTTTTATTATTCATAGAGAATTTCATGAATGTCTCATCCAATAAAAAGATTCCATAAGATGTTGTAGAGAAGTTATTTCAAGTGATCTTGTGTTTCTCTTTCTTTTTCTCAAATGAGGCTATCCATACATACCTATGAAATCCCATGTGGGTGATCCTAATAGTGAAATAGTTTTTTTCAATATGATTGTAATAGTAACTCAAAATATTAACCTAAGAATCAGATTTCCATAGAAAATATAAGCCTATAGCATACCCTCTCCTCTTGATAGGATAAGAATTCTAAAAACCCAAATTCATTCTAATGACCCTTATGTACTTATTGGTCAATATTATTTCATACTAGATAAAAAAAATTAAGATGATACTTATTATTTCAATGTTGAATCATAAGAATTATTCAAGGCTTTCCAAACCCCCAAAACACATAAAAATAATCCTTATTTTACAAGGTGAGGCTATTTCATACAATCATATACAATTTATATAGGATATGTCAAGTTGAATGAAATTCCATACCGTTTCTAAGAACACATATCGCCCCATTCAATTATGCCTTCATTTTATCATTTCCTACTTCAAATAATCATTTTAGAAACTTCAATATTGATCAACATTCGATTTTACTTTCACTACTCTCTTTGGGGTAAACAATTAATTTTTCGATCGTTGTTAACCTCTCAATAAGGTTCCATGAATGTTTCCTTCGGAAAGAACTCAAGGGGGTTTATATTTCTAAAAGCCCATGAAATAATTATTGTGGGATTGTAGAAACATTCTAACAATATTTTTTTATACCTACTCAAGAAGAGAAATTTTGGAAAAAGGTTTAGTTAAATGTGTTCATATTATTATCCCCTAAAGAAAAATAAGGCCCCATAAATTATTTAACCACATTCCCTCTGCAACATGACAGGTCACATCAATTCACATACAACCCCACATAATATTTTTAAGCATATGAGCCTCATTAAATGAATATATAGCCCCAGAATCCAATTATTTAATTAATATATACCCTTACATACCTTTCAAACTATTCAATAATTGAATATTTCTAAGGGTAAAGGGGGGCTTGGAAGACCACATGCACACTCTTCTGTTTATTTATAAAGCAACAATATTATTCTATTTCAGATCAATCCCTACCATTTTAATTCTCCAATTAAAGAATGAAATGTATACTCAAACCCTTATCATGAATCCATTCCCCATATTAAAAAAAAATAGGACATTATTGTTTACTATCTTGGAATCATATCACTTTTCTTAATACCCAAGTCACCTACAATAGAATAAAAAAAGTAGGAGTGAGTCATATATGAATGAATCCCAAATCACATGAGTCATAGGTTTTCATAATTATTCCTCATGGTAACAGAAAATCAAAAAAAAATCCCTCATCCGAATAGTGGGGCCTCAAATGATTGGATGTGATGTATCCCATTCAAGAACCTCTCCAATAATTACTCAAATACCGTCTCATCTAGTTTTTCATATATTAGTTTTGATCCGGTTTTTTGTAAATCCTGATACATTTTATGGGTTTTGGGTGAGATTAATTTTTATTTTTGAATTTCCATATATGTATAATCATCCTACCATAGGTTCCCCATAGCTTGTTTGGGGGTTTTCAAGAAATGGGCGGTTACTTCAAGAGTTGGGCCAAATAGAGAGTCTATTTCTAGATATAAAAACAAAATTTCTTTCTTTTATAACTCCTTTGTTTTTCAGAATTTTTCACCCATTACACTACCCACTTGGACTCCCCTAACCTATTAAAACCAAAATATCCATTTGGACCCCATAGTAATTCTTAATCATGGTGGATTTGGGTTATTTATTCTAGTATTGGGCCAGCCTATGATCCCATTTCCAATTTTAAAAACATATTTTCTTTATTTTATATCTTATTAATTTTTTAATATTTTTCATTCATTCCATATCCAACATGAGACCAAAAACCATAGGCATACCTCCATGTTCAATTTTCCCTCTTTGGACCTCATCTTCACCATGGATTAGGGCGATCTTCATCAAGGTTTTTCAAGTCATCCATATTTGAAAAGGTAATTTGATTCATTCATAAATCTTTAATTTTTTACTATTTTTCCCCAAAATCATATTTCCTTGGTTCTTACAGAACTATGGAGCCTCTCCATTTAGTTACAATCCATTCCCTCTTATATAAGGGTGTTGATCTATGGGAATATGAAGAGTTTTCTAATTATCAAGGTGAGTTTCCTTCTCCTTTCTCCTCCTTCCTCCTCCTTCCAATTTTTCTTGGATCTATATTATCCCTTGGTCATTAAAGACCTAGTGTTGTGTTACAAAATGATTTTTTATTATTTTTTTTTCTCATTTTCGTCTGGTATTCATATTTTTAGGGTTTATAAACCCTCAGAAGATGTTATGAAGTGTGTGTTTCCATTCTGCCTTGGTTTTGAGGTAAGTTCTCCTAAGAAATGACTTTATAATTCATGATTAATCTATTTATTGATTTTTTCACATTATATTTATTCTATTTATTGTTTTTAATCCTTTGGTTAAATTATTTATTGTTCAAGAAGGGTAGTTTATGCCTTGTTTAGTGAAAATTATGTTGTTTTGGTTAAACTATGCACAATAAGTGTTTGTTTAAATGATCCATTTATGTTCACGCCTGACTTATAATGTTTTGAACCTGTTTTAGCTATTTAAATAAATTTTTGTCATTAAAATTTTTTTATAATATTTTTAGTGTTAAATAGAGTGTGTTTTATTAATTGGTGCATGCCTCGTTATCGGGAAATTGCCCGGTTTTCTTTTGTGTGCTCAAGGTGATATAAAATGTTTTTTTTGGCTTCTGAAAAATATTCGTAGCATGTGAATCAATGTTTTTGGGTTTCTTATGTGGGTTAAAATGTGTTTTTTGGTTTTTTAATGAAGTGAGTATCCGTTTTTAGGGTATTTTGGCATGTGTTCTCAGGTAATGTCCTATTTGGTACCTTTATATAAATGGATAGGTTTTTAATGCATAACATGAGTTTTTGAGTGGTTTAATTAAATTTTATATTCATTAAAATGGTGTGTTTAAACCATTTTAAGAATAGTGTAATTGGTTCTTTTCATAAATGTTGTTTTTTTGAATAATTCTTAAAGGCTCGTTTGGCATTTTTCATTTCAAAATGGTTTTTGTGTGTACTTCATGTTGTATCTTTTGGATCCATTATATATTCCATGAAATTTATTTATTAAATGGTTTTCGGGCTAAAAAATATGTTTTGATATGGTAATGGTGGGTTTTTTTCCTTAAAAGATAATTTTTAATGGATTTTATGTGCAAAGCCTCATTATAATTCGTGGAATTATTTTATGAAAATTTTAATTGGTATATTGATTTGTGAAAGAAATGTGGAGCATGTTTGCGGGATGTTTGTGTGTGTATGATTTGGGAATCACATTTTCATATGCAAAGTGTATTTCATAATATGTGGAACTTGATTGAACACTAAAGGGAAACCTGAGTATCTTGCTGGGAGGATATGTACTAGTATGCAAGTGATCAGAAGTGGTTTCATCCCTATTTCACATAGAAATTTTGAAGATGACAACACTAACTAAACTATGATGATGATGTTGGAGATTGAAAGGTTATGGGTATTTTTCCCTACTAGTGGATCATGCATGAGAACGGATATTGTTATGGATACTTTCACATCGACATACGAGGTACCTAGGGCTCACAACGAACTAGTTCCTAGGGGTGTTCCTGTGACTAGTGCCCATTGGATATATTGTATCCATCATCGGCATATGGTATTTTTGGTTGGAAAATTTACTAGATAGTGTGTTTTATTTAAAAGTTTACTTTCTTTAAAGCATCCCTCTTGAAAATTGTTTTCATTTTGAAGTTGCATATCTCTAGAAATTGTTCTTTCATTCTTGTGTATAAAACATGTAAACTTTTTTCTAATAACATCTATAGCATGGAAACTTTTTTGGAAAACATACTTTTATATATTTTATTTCAAACATGGAATTTATGTTTCTTTTATTTTATGTGGAAGTGAATTGGGAATAGAATATCAGGCTAACCTACAGAGTTTTAATACTCATGCCTATAGTTTTCTTCTTCTTTTTATCCCTTTTGTAGGTTTCAGCTTGAGTTCGGTCACCGTGGGTGACATGGGATCTTTGTATTGGACAGTGACTATACGGGTAACATGGAGTTAGTTGGCCATCATGTCTATATGGTTTAGTTTTATCGTTCATTTTCACTTTCAGTTTTTTCATACAAATGATGTCAGATCAATTTTTATATAAGTGTGTATTGGGTAGTCCATTCATTCCGTTGTTTTCCTTACTATTTATATTTGGGTGAAATTGTTCCCTTGTTTACTATATTAATTCCTTAGGTTCTTGTCTCCATCCCAGGAGGATCAGGAACGCCTTTCAGGAATTGTCGTAGAGTGGCCTGAGTGACCGGTTCAGGGTAGACTTAGGCTGGTTCATGACAAAAATGGTATCAAAGGAGGTCAGATCTTAGCGGAATTTTCTTTTTAGAGCACCCTTGTTATTTAGGAGATGTCAAGTTAGATGGAGTAGTATTTTTGGGAGTTGAGGGGTAAGTGTAGGATGAATGTTGTAAACTCTTGCTCATTCTGATCCTTTGGTTTCCATGGGATGCCTGGTTATATTAGTGTCCTTGGTTCTTGTTGATTTTTTATTGTTGGGATATGACAAGGGGAGTTGAACTAATGGTTTCTGTGATCTCATAGAGACTAGAAATCCATGTAGATCTAGGGCATGGTCCTAAGAAGGCTCTATGTGTTGGTGGTGTGTTTAGCATGTAGCCTCCAACCATATGGTCAAGTCACCCACTAACACTAGTTCTCTTTTATGGGTCTCTTAGACCTTTCTTGAATTCAAAAATTATTTTGAAAATCCTAATGTGAGAATTGTGGAAATTGGTTTTCAAAATTTAAAATAAGAACGGTTTTGGATTGTTGGGTTTTGTGAAACAAATCTTGGGAATAAAGTTAAAATGATTTAATGGTATTGGATTTTCCCGAATCTAAACTTGTAGTTGGTCGAAATAAAATATTTTGAAATTGTGGATCATTTTATAGTGATTCTGAATCATTGTTTTAAATGGGTTGTTTTGGGAAGTTCAAAAGTGTTTGAATCTGATAAATTGGTTATGAAAATTGGTTTTGAGTGGTTGGCATTTTCCTAGAAAGGGTATTGGTCTCTCTGTCCATCGGATTATGAAAAGAGACCTTGCTGAATTTTTAAAAATGGGAAGGGGTTGTATGTATTAGATTGGTTGTTATGAAATTTATTAAAAATGAAATGGGGTAGGTTTTTAAGCAAATGGCTCTTGATGAAGCGTGGTTTGTTTTTTGAAGTCTAAAAAGGGGTTTTTAAAAGGAGGTTAGTGTGCCTTTGGAAGGTACACGATTTTTGGAATGATTTTTTTAGCCTTTGGTGTTTTCATGGGTGCTCACATGCTTGGTTTTATGGATATCTGGATGGATGGACACTATGGAATGGTGTTTGGGTGCCCAGGGTGGCATTGAAATGTGCATGTGAGTGATACTTTATGAAACATCATTGGTGAATGTGGAAATCCACAAAGTTAGTTTTTTATTCAAAAGTTTTTTGAGCTGAAAAATTGTGGCATTTGTTTATAAAATTATGGTTATGTGGTTGGTTTTTCCAATGTCTGAGAAGTGTCATTTATTCAGTATGCTTCCTTGTGATCTGAAGTCATAATCTTGTTGTGTCTTGGGATGGGATCTTGTTGGTGGATCTGTTTTAGAGTAATTTTTAGTGGGTTTTGAAAGATGTGTTGGATATTGTGATGTGGCCACAGATGGTTCTCTGTTGAAAAATTTTCTAGTTTATCAGCCTAAGGATTCATTCCAAGGGTTAAATCCACCACTTTGGATGATTCCTCAGCCTGTTTGTTGGAATAGAGAGTTGTTTGGGCTTGGATTAATGTGCCTTCCTATTATGGTGACTCTATCAGTTTGGGTAATAGTGCTCGGTGATGTTTATGTGTTTCACCATCTTCCTTTTCCATTATGATCCTCATTCGGAATGAGAGATAATGGTTGTGTGTATCCTTATGTTTTTGTTGGTTAGTGGTGCTTTGTTTTTACTAGTGATCTTCTTCAGGTGTTGTGATCCTTAGCTCCTGACTACGGTGCAGTAGAAGCTTCAAACATCAGGCCTCTAGACATAGGCCTTGGAGTGAAGCTTTTAAGGGGTTAGAAAATCGTTATAGGTGTGGGGAGCTCGACTATGCTCCTGCCTTCGTTGTTTTGGTAAGGTAGTTTCTATGTTTATAGTGTGGTTCCTCATCACTATGAATTACCTATTGTTGCAAAAAAAAGATAGAATTACCCCTCATGCAGTGTCTATGGTTATACAATCTTGGATGTGAGCTTCTGGTTAGTTTTCTTGTGTGGACCACCCATGTGAATTGGGTACGGTATTTGATTTTATTTTTCCATAGGTGAAGAGTGGTGGGTGGTTTTCAGTTTTGGTTTTAGTGGTCCATTCATTGGGCCACTCCCCTCCCCTCCCAGTGTGGTGGTGTTTTTTGGTATGGGAAAGATATTTTGGATATGTTCTTGTCCCCTCCATTTGGGAGTGATTAGTTTAAAAGATCATGTTGTGTTTTTCTTGGCCTGGGTTGGTAGGCCGTTGTAAGGGATTTTTGGTTGGCCTCTATGGGACAAGCCCAATTCTAGATCATGTGGAAATCTTGTTTGGTCATTGTTGGTTGGTTCTTAATGGTGGGGAGTCTATTCTGGCCTCCCATGAAATCATTGGATTTCATGATATTCTTTGGTTTGGGGTGGTTATTGGGATCTTTGGTATAAGGTCCAACAATATTGTCTTGTATTGGTTGTGGATGAGTGGCTTGATCCTTCCAATGATTCTTGGGAAGTGGTTGTGAGTTTT
The DNA here is from genome assembly GCA_963277665.1 of Viscum album. Taxonomy (NCBI): domain Eukaryota; kingdom Viridiplantae; phylum Streptophyta; class Magnoliopsida; order Santalales; family Viscaceae; genus Viscum; species Viscum album. The sequence continues at coordinate 569,816,839 of OY728161.1, read as the reverse complement.
TGTTCCATTTCAGGCAAGAGGCCTAAGTTTGGATTTGATAGGTGAAATTTCCTTGGGTTAAGAGGCTGGATTGTGTTGATGAGGAATCCTTAGGTGTTGATCAAACATCTGGAAAGTGTTGTGGCTTTCAAGGGTGGAATGCTTTAATGGTGGGGAGAATTGTCCCACTCAGTTTTTTATGTCTTGGTTTTGATCTAGGTCATTGGAAATATTGATCCATTTATTGGGTTTTGGGTGATATTAATGTTGAGTTTTGAATTTCCATCTATATCTAATCATCCTACCATGCTTTCCCCATATCTTGTATGGGGGTTTTTGGAGAAAAGGGTGGTTACTTCAATAGTTGATCTAAACTGTGAGCCCATTTCCAGAATTAAAAAAAAAATTGTTTATTTTATAAATCCTTTATTTTTTAACATTTTTCACCCATTAAACTTCTAAATTGGAATCCCCTGACCTATTCAAACCACCATATCCATTTTTACCCCTTATGAATTCATAATCATGGTTATTCACGTATTGGGCCATCCCCTGAGCCCATTTCCAGTTTTAAAAAATATATTTTGTTTCTTTTATATCTTATTCATTTTTTAATATTTTTCAATAATTCTACCTCCCACTCTAGAACACAAACCTTAGGTGAACCCCTATTTTCCATTTTCACTCTTTGGACCTCATCTTCGTCAAATGTTAGGAAGAACTTCCTAAAGGTTTCTCAAATCATTCATATTTAAGAAGGTAAATTGTTTCTTTCATAAATCATTCCTTTTTTACTCTTTTTCCCCCAAATATTATTTCCTTAGTTCTTCCATACCTATAGAGACTCTCCATTTAGTTCCAAGCCATTCCCTCTCCTCTAAGGGTGTGGATCTAAGGGAAGATTAAGAGTTCTCTAGTTATCAAGGTGAGTTTCCTTCTCCTTTCTCCTCCTTCCTCCTCATCCTTCAAATTTTACTTGGATATATCTTATCTATTGGTCATGAAATACCTAGTATTATGTTATCCTATAATTTTTTAGGAGTTTCTTTCTTGTTTGGATCTAGTATTCATGGGGTTAGGTTTTATAAACCCTCTAAAGTTGTTATCGGTTGTGCGTTTCCATTTCGCCTTGGTTTTGAGGTAGGTTCTCTCAAGAACTGCCTTTATAATTCCATATTCATATGTTTCATGTTTTTTTCACCATATATGTATGATAGGTATTGCTTTTCACCCTTAAGTTTAATTATTTAGTGTGCAAGAAGGGTAGTTTATGCCTTAATTTTGTAAAAATTGTGTTGTTTTGGTTAAAGTGTGCACACTAAGTGTTTTTTTAAATGATCCATTTACCTTTTCACCTGACTTATAATGTCTAAGAATTATTTTAGAAATTTAATTAAATTTTTTTCATGAAAATTTGGTTTTATAACATTTTTAGTGTAAAATAGAGTTTGTTTTATTAATTATTTCATGCCTCGTTTTCGAGAAAGTGCTCGGTTGGATTTTGTGTGCTCAAGGAGATATGTAATGATTGTTTTGGCATATTAAAAATATTTTAAGCATGTGAATAAATGTTTTTTGGTTCATTATATGGGTTGTAATCTGGTTTTGGGTTTCATAATGAAGTGATTATTTGTTTTTAGGGTGTTTCGGCATGTATTCTCAGTAAATGTTATGTTTGGAACCTTTATATAAATGGATGGGTTTTGAATGTGTAACCTGAGTTTTTTAGTGGTATAATTAAATGTTCTATTTCTTCCAATTTTTTTTTTACAAGTTTTCTGAATAGTGTAATTTTATCTTTTGATAAATGTTGTTTTTGAGAAGAATGCTTAAAAGCCTGTTTGGGATTTCTCTTTTAAAAATGGTATTCATGTGCACTTCATGTTGTATCATTTAGATCCATTTTATGGTCCTTGAAATTGATTTATTAAATGGTGTTATAGCTTCCAAATCTGGTTTGATATGGTAATGGTGGGTGTTGGGCCTTAAAAGATCATTTTTGAATGGATTTTATGTGCAATTCCTCATCATACTTCTTGAAATTGATTTATGAAAATTTTAAGTGGTTTATTGATCCGTGAAATGAATGTGAAGCATGTTTATAGGTTGTTTGTGTGTGTGTGTCTGATTTGGGAATTAAATTTTCATGTGAAAAGTGTATTTGATAATATGTTGAAATTGATTGAGATATAAATGGAAACCCGGGTATCTAGGTGGGTGGACATGTACTAGTATGCTAGTGATCCTGAGTCATTTCATCCCTATTTCACATAGAATGTTTTATGATGAAAACACTAACTAAACTATGATGATGATATTGGGGACCACTAGGTTATGGGTATTTTTTCCCTACTAGTGGCTTGTGCATGAGAACAGATATTGTTATGGTTACTTTCACACCGAGATAAAAGGTACATGGGGCACACAGCTAACTAGTTCCTAGGTATGTTCCAGTGTGTATTTCTCATTGGATATATTGTATTAACCATTGTAATATGGTTTATTTGGCTGGAAAATAAAATATCATGTGTTTTTTATTTAAAATTTTACTTTTTTAAATCATCCCTCTTGAAAATTGTTTTCATTTTTAAGTTGAATATATTTGGAAATTGTTCTAGAATTATTATGTATAAAACATGAAAGCTTTTGTATGATAACATCCATAGCATGGAACCTTGTTTGGAAAACATAATTTTATATATTTTGTTTCAAAAATGAAATTTATGTTTCTTTTATTTTATGTGGAAGTGCATTGGGAATAGAATATCAGGCTAACCTACTGAGTTTTAATACTCATGCCTATTGTTTTCTTCTATTTTTTTAGCTCTATAGGTTTCAGTTTGAGTTCAGTCATCTTGTGGGACATGTGATTGTTGTGTTGGAGAGTCAAAATAGGTTTCACATGGAGTTAGTTGTTCATCGGGTCTGGTTGGTTTAGCTGTATCGTTCATTTTTACTTTTCGTTTTGTCATACAAATGATATCGGTTAAATTTTTATATAAGTGTGTATGGGGTTGTCCATTATTTCTGATGTTTTCCTTGTTGTTTATATTTTGAAAAAATAATTCCCTTATTTAATCTATTGATGCCCTCAATTCTTATCACCATCCTGGGAGGATTGGGAACTCCATTCGAGAATTGTCGCAGAGTGTCCTGAGTGACCAGTTCAGGGTCAACTCAGGCTGGTTTGTAACAAATACCATTCAAACCCTCATTGGTTCTATAAAAAAATGGAATGAATTATACATGAATTCAAAAATGGAAACAAATGAAATATATATTTGTGAGATTAAAGTCCTTATCAGGAGAAAAAATAACTTATAATTTATTATCTAAATTCTATGGACTACCATGTATAATCTTATCATTGTTATAAAAACATATACAAAAATTTTTGATCCCCCCACCCCCTCATGTATAAAAAACGCATCATAAAACTTCCATTCAATTTTCATGATAGCCTATAAATCATTTTAAAAAATGATTGTTTTTTCATATACATGCCAACATGGATAAGGGAAATGAATTTCTCTAACAGGTAATCCACCCAACCTTCTTCATTAATAATCAATCAATCATTTTCCATGATAGAAACAAATTTATATCCATCAATAGGTTCATCTTCCATAGGAAAAAATACAGACATCTCAAGAAAATGGTTTTTGTTTTTGTGTTCAAGAACCAACTATTTGTATATTGGATTACATGTATATTCAAAGAGATTAATAATTATTAAAATATATTAATACCTTTTATTTATATTTTTAGTTTATTATAATGTAAAAAGGTCTTAGAGTATCTGTCTCATTAAAAATGTCAAATAAATTCCATACTCTTATGAAAAACATTAAGGTTACAAGATAATATTCTTAAACATACTTCTACTATCAGACAATATTATATGATGGGGAAAATATTGTGTTGACTATTAGGTGTGATTACTCATAAGCATATGATACTTTCCATTATGATGTTCAATCTTAGTTACTCTCTGATGGAAGATTATGAGAACAGACCCTCCAGTAAGAATTGTTTAGGTTTATCTATCGTAGGATATTCCTGTCTATGAGTGTGTGTAATAGTCCTTAGAATTAAATATAATTATCAATCAATTTAATGACACACACAAATATATTTATTGAAAAAAATAATGATGTTATATATTCGAGGTAATTATGGTATGTTGGGTGAATCACAAATGGCATATTATTAATGATTATGTCAAGGAAAGAGTTTTATCTTCCATATTCATATAATTTAATATCTCATCCATTTGAATGAAATGGAACCATTGCATTAAATTTCATGTCCCTGGTGTAATTATGAGTTTATTTCCAATATTCAAAGAACGGTGCATCAATATTATAGGTTTATGATATGAATTTGAAACCGTTATGATGAGATATTTTGAAAAATGGAGTGTATTACACAGTTTTCACTCGTATGAGTTTGTTGACATTAAAAAATTATCTTATTTATCTTGGGGTTCTTGAACCATTTCTAGACCATAATCTTGAACATTAGTGATGTGTTCGTAAATACATTGAGAAGTAATCCTAGATGTTCACACACTAAGTTTTTCTATTGTTCTCAATTGAACTCTATTTGGATTTAATTTTTTGAATAAATTTCATTCTCAATATTGAGGAATAATTTTAATCTATATTTATTGATTGTATAAGGTAATTATTAATTACATTTATACATAATTTTTATGTTTTTTAATTAATAGATATTTATTCATGTATTTTATAAATATTGAGGAGGCCAAGAAGACCAAGATTGTGTCTGGTGACAAATTTTAATTTCAAAGAAGGCGAAATTATATTTATCATTGTGCCAGTTAGATCCCACCATTAGAAAATAATAATAATATTTTCATTATTTCATATAATGGAACCATATAAGTATTAATATATTATTTAGGATTTTTTTCAATTAAATAACATTTTAACCCAAATTGTGTCTTTATAATGAGATGATTTTGTTTAATGTGAAGTGTTTATTTGATGTAGAGAATCATTGTACACAATGAAATCTTGAGATATCATTCAAGAGAAAATAATTCTTGAAATAATATCCTTCCCCCTATATCATCTCAAGAAATAGATTAAAATAATGACTCTTAATGCCAAAAGTAATTGTCATATTGATCAAGAAAAACACCGCAAGACGATCAAACTACTACATAAGCTCTCGTTAATCCATCAACATTGCTTTGAGAACATCGGAGCATGTTTGGATCACCACTAGAGGAATTATACACTTGGATCATACAAGTGCAATGAAAATTGATAAAAATGGGTTTCATATGATCAATTGCTTCATCGAAGAAAGATCTTGAGATTAAGTTATTATTTCATTCTATCTGTTTATATTAGTTATAAATTTAACATGAATAAGTATTCTATTAGTTTCAAAAACATTCATAATCAATATTATTTTGAAAATTTTATTTTTTTAAATATTTTTAAATCTTGTAAAATATGAAAATGATCATTAGAATACAATAGTTACTATGTCATGATTGGTCTTGATAAGTTCATTCACCATGCCCAGAAAGATAAAGTAATATCAGAGTATTCACATTCAAATTTAGAAGTATATATTTTAGTTTTTATCATTGCACATTTATAAGATAAATTTCATTTCATGTTATAATTTCTTCTTGATCCATCATCAAATTATCTTTATCCTCCTCTTTGTTTCTCTTTCATATAACTCAGAGTAGATAATAATTAATGAATAACTTGTCTAAAGAACTTTTTGAGAGCTTCCAATAATTCTATCCAAATAACACAATGTTTCATGGCATATAATATTTTTTCACATGTCCTATAGATTTCACATATGAATATGCATTTCATGTGTTTTCTTGTAAAAAATACGGGGTAATGATGTGTCGTATTAATACACTATGTGTATTTAATACACTATGAATACATGTTGAAAACCATGTAAATTGAAGTACACACCATGTATACTTTCTATATTCCATGTACCACCTAAACGTCCATATGATGTATATGTTGATACACTTGGGATGTCTTACAGAGATTTGGAGAAAAAAAATTACACATCGTGTGGCCAACTTACACACATCATATACTTTTTATATTTATGTAGTAACATTATATGGAATTAATTACACCATTAAACCACATCTCTATGTATTAAGTGTTTCATTAATTCAAAAATACAAAACAGTGAGTGGATTTAATATTATATTAAATGTATAATTAATTTCAATTAATATTTGAAACAATTAATCATGAGCGGTAATTGTTTACTAAAGAATCTGTGAATTAAACTGTATAAGAAACATAATATTCATGTTTTCCAAGTGTTATTAATTTGAAAGTACACTATAAAATTTGAAAATATTCTATGTACATATTAGGTTGATTGAGTGCATTGTATTCAACAAGAACCATACGGAATAGTTTGTATATGTACTAAACAAGTTGCTTCCAAGTACAAAGTTGTGTACAAATTTTATTTATTTTAAGTAAAATTAAATTATATATTTTATTTAAAACATATTTGATCGTAATTTAAAGATGATTTTATGGAATAATATAGAATGAATTAATTATTTAATAAATCTATTAATTGGATTAATTCGAGAACATTTTATTTAATTAAAGAATGAATTAAATTTAATGCTAGTAAGAAGTTTAAAATGGGTAGTCGTTGCATGTTTATGATTGATCATGAAATTTGACCATATATATGTATGTGTCTATTTTATTTAATTTAAAATTAATACGTGGTTTTACAATTATTTGTTATTAAATTAAATAAGTTGAATTGTGTGTCACCCCCCTTCTTAATTATGTAAGACATGTGTGTCCACAATTTATTTATTTATTTCCCCTTAACCAATCCTTTGGTTCCCCTAACCAGCATTTGTGTGGTAAAAAATATGTAATAAAAGGATCATGTAAAGGTGCATGGAGGCGGTTCAAGTTAGAACAGAGGAGGAACAAAATGGCATGAATCTATGAATTGTGAAATGGATTTAATTTACCAAAACCTATTCTGGATTTTGATAAATCTTACCATGGATTAGAATCCCATTGGTTATAAATGTTTATTCAAGAGGAAACTATACATAGATGGACAATTAGGTACCTATAAGTTTTGACTGGTTGTAAAAGGTTTCAAACAACATCATGAAATGGATAATGATGAAACATTTTCACTATTTTTTAGGCTAAAATACATTATAATTATAGTTTCAATAGCACCTCACCAGGACAATGAGATTTGGAAAATGGATTTCAAAATAGCCTTATTTAATAGAAACTTTCATTAAGTTGTCTATATGATAAAACCAAAAGGGTTTGTGACTTTAAATGATTCAATTAAGGTATGAAAATTGTACAGATCCATTTATGGATTAAATGAATAATCCATGTCATGAAATGTTCATTTGATGATTCCAGAATGGAATTTGGTTTCATATAGAATGAATTTGAGCCTTGTTTATATACAAATTTTATTAGGAGTGTGGTCATTTTCTTAAAAAAATCAATGACATTTTACATATTGGAAATGAAATATCAGTCTTATAGTCTTTTAAATCCTAGAAGAACATGTTCTTATCCATTAATTACATGGGTAAAATAGTATATATTATTGGTGTCATAGTACATCATGATAGATCCAAGAGACTACTTGGTTTATGTCAAAGAATATATATTAACATGATACTGAAGGTATTCACTGTAGAATATTCTATGAGAGGATTTTTTCTAACCTCACATGGAATTCATATTTACACAAAAATATGTCCTTTGATATTTATGGAAACAAAAATTATGGAAGGATTCCATTCATACTAGTGGTTGGGATAGTTAGGTATGTTATTCTATGTACAAGTCTAGATGTTACTTATACCATGATCATGATAGGAAGATATGAAGATGACCTAGGTGACTTTGATTAGATGGTAGTAAAGATTATCCTTATGTATGTAATTTCAACTAAGGATATGTTTCTAGTATACAATGGAGATGGTGATCCAGTCATCATAGAATACATAGGTGCTAGTTTGCAAATAGATCAAGATTATCTGAAATCACAGTTGGGATGCATATTTACACTGAATGGGGGTGTTATGAGTTGGAAGAGATAAAATTAAGGTACAGTCATAGATTGTATTATTGAGTCTGATTATATTGTGGATTCTAAGGTAGCTAAATTATTTTTTTGGATATGAAACATCATTTAAGAGACTGACATGATTCATATTATTAAATACCCTATCACGTGATATTATGATAACACTATAGTGGTGGATCTTTCAAAGGATAAGAGATCTCATCAGTGGATGAAGCAAATATTTCATAGATATTATCTATTAATGGATTTTTATCCATGAAATACAATGTATAAGACCCTATGATTAAATCCTTTACTCATTAGAAACATGATCATCATGTGATTTCTAATGGACTAAAAGTCATTTCCAATTTTCTCTAGTTTAAGTGGAAGTCCACCAGAGTTTTTTTATCGAAAAAACAACTTTTAATTTGGATTAAGAGTAAATTAAATGAAATGAAGATTTATTAAACCATAATACTACATATCATTCATATTTCTATATGACTTTAATTTAATTATTTATATTATCTGTTGCATTGAAAAGGTCATAGTAGTTCCTCGCTATGAGGAGAACCACTAGATGTCATGATGAAATTATTAAACATAGATATATGGTATATAAAACATGCTATTATGGGTCACATAGTATGTTCACTATATTGTGTGAGTACACATAAGCCTGTGATACTTCCTCTCATAAATTCCACACATAGTAATATTAATGATAAAAGATTATGAGAATAGACCCAACAGTACCATTTATGTATGTTTATGGGTCATTGAATATTCCTTTTTGAGAGTGTGTGTAAGGGTCCTTAGAAATTAATATTAATATTAATGCATGTAATTACTCATGAACTTGGATTTAATAATAAAAACAATGACATCATTTGTTCTCGGGATGTTGGGTATATTGGGAGCCTTATGAATGATTAATTATGGAAGGATATTCCCCTTACATATTAATGGAAGTTGATATATTGTACTATTTATTTAAATGGAACTTTCACATTAAATTTGACGTTCATGATGTAAAAACATGTTTTTTTAGATAGTCAATGAAATAAATATAAAGAATATTTTTGGATAACACAGTTGTGAAACATTCATGATTAGATATTGTGACAAAGAGATTGTATAACATAATGAGCAATTGTATGTGGTTTTCAAGGATGTTACATTAACTTCATTATCATAGGTTCCATGACCCGTTTCTATACATTAATCTTGTACTTTGGGTAATACCACCTAATTCCAATGATAAATACAACAAAAGGGTCACACACTATGTCATTCCATTGATCACAATAAAATTATATATGAATTAAATTTTTGGAATAAATATTATTCTCTAGTACATTTAATAATTTTATTAAGGATTTATTTTTAATGATCCTAGGTAGGCCTTTTTCTACACCACAATTATCCACGTCAATTGGCCAAGTGGTGACCAAATGTCACACCACTTTCCACTTGGATGATACTGTCCTCTATCATCTAGGGTTTTTATTGGGCATACTCCATAACTAAAACTCAGGACCATTGGTATAACATCCCACTAATGAGAATTATGATTACCACTGCACCAATATCTTAATTGTACTCATAATTCCCCTCAGTGGGATATTATGCTTTATGTCCTGAGTTCGAGTTATATAGGAGGCCGAATAAAAACCCCAGATTTTGTAGGATGGTACCTTCCACATAGAAAGTGGAGAAGCATTTGACTGCTAATATCCTCATCATTTAATGATAATATAAATCATCTATGATAAGAATATATGTTTATTTTTATGTGAAAATTCAATTTCTTAATAAAAAAATCAATTAATGGAATATTTAAAGGATTTATGTAAGGGTAGAAGCCTATTTTACATCTTGGAATATTCCAGGGAATATTTTTGGTGTTAGGTGCAGAGTTGGAATGAGATTATATCTCTTGTAGAGCCTTTTTTTATATAATAAAAATATTAAATATATATATATTGACATGCACATACATCTTTACAAAAATAATGCAATATCTCTCAAATGGTTTATCGTATGAGAAATCTGAGACCACCATTATGTCTGGATATGGAGTTCATCCAAGGTGTGATGTAACATTTGTTTTCATTGGGTTTTTGGTAAAATCTCACTTGAGGGAAATTTATTTAATATTTTATTATAATTTTTTATGAAAAAAGTTATGTATCTACCGAACAATGTATCCTAAGGGAAATGTGTAACCACTATTAGGTTTGGAATGCAAATTTTACCCTAAGTGTGACATAAGCTTTTGTGCATGTCATCCTTCAGGTTAGATCGCACCTAAGGGTATGTTATTTTATATTTTCAATTATATTATTATTATTATTTATTAAATTTTTTTAATTTTTAATTTTCCTTTCCTATGCATGTCGAAGCCACCGTTGTTATGTGGGGTTTAATCCAAAAACTTCATAATCAACTATTTTTTGACAAATAAAAAATTTTAATGCCTTAATAGGGATAAATTAAAGACTCTACCTTAAATTTGTAGTTAATTAATAGAATAAAATTACCATTTTAATCTAGTGTTTTGATTTGTCAAGGTTTAGGGGTTCTAAATAGCTTGATCACTCAGTTTTCAAGGTTGGTTCATTCGACTGAGTATCAAATGATAATTTTAAACAAAATTATCAAAGGATAAATTACAAATTTATCAAAAGATAATTGAAATGAATTATAATAATTTAATAATTAAGAATTATCAAGAGATAATTGAAACGAATTATCAAAGTTTTGTTGCATGATATTCATGAAGATAGTAATATAAAAATTATGACAGTATAATTATATAGTAGTTATCTTTTGACAAAAGATAATAAAAATTATCATAGGATAATTATGTGTGTTATCGAAAAATAATTATCAAGAATTGTCAGGTGATAGTTATACAAAATTATAAAAGGAAAATTTAAAGAAAAATTATCAAAAGTTAATCAAAACATTTATCAATGGATAATTTGTAATAAATTATCATGTGACTGTTGTAAAATTATAATTTACTAAATTTATCAAAGGATAATTATTTTGATTATAAAATAATAATTATAAAGGACTATCACATGTGTTATAAATTTAATTTAGAGATATTATGATAACAATTGTTGTTTTATAATTATTATGAGTAAAATATTATGAATCCTTGTGTTGACATAAAAAGATAAGTCATAAATTATCTAGGAGAGAGAAATTACCAATACATGTGATATTTTATTTCTTATTGACGTAAAAATTTCATTTTTCATTCTAGGAACCCTTCGAGAACCTTGAGTGTTAACGCATCAATGACTGGGATAATAAGGCCCTATGGAGGTGTTCTTGATTGTTTAGGTTTCCACTACAATTTTCAGACCTCACAATTTGGTTTATTCATATTATTGAAATCAATGACTATAAGGTAGGATGGTATTATCTCTAGGTATCTTGTTTACACATGTTTCTATACTATTATTTATGCATTGACATATTTGAAACTATGTATGATTGTGATCGCATGTGGTTGTATGTGTATCCCAAGAAACCAGTCATGATATTTCATTCCATGAGTGATACTAATGAAGATTATTTCCATGTTTAATTATGATCACATGATGTTATGTGTGCTTATATATACTCATGATTATATGTTATGTCTGCTTGGGTGATCCACATGTATGTGTCTTACCATGCCTTGGTGGTTTTTAGCAGTACTTGAGATAGGATGAAAATTGTTATATATTTATCCCTTGGACAAGAAGTGTGCTACCTTGAGAATATGGTGACAAGATACCTAATCAAGGGGTAGAGGTATAAGGAAGCCATAGTGTCATGCTAAGGATGAACATGAGGTAGTGATGAATTTCCATGTTCCGTGCACCATGAGGTATCCAGGTAAATGTGAGTACTATATATTTTTTATTAGAGGATGACAGTTGACATGGCCCTCTTGAGGGATAGATGATGTTGGGTTTCATGTTCACATGACATTGGGAGGAAACCATGGTGGATATGGTTTGGTTATTACAAATTTATTCATTTATTTTCTAGCACGAAGCTGAAGAATCTATGGTCGGGGATTTGTGGGAACTTGGATAGCTCATGACTGCTCAGTTTTGGATGGTATTTTTATGCTGGTTACACATTTATTATTATTATGGTATTCACATTTTATACAAGATAACATTAGCTTAAGGATCCCTTATTGGTGTCCTAATGAGTCTTGTACTCATACCCAACTCGTTCATTTCAATGCGCTTGTAAATTTCATGAGGGGTCAAGTGAAGGGAAAGGGCCCAGTGGTGAATTTCTATGTAGAGGAGGATGAAGCTGGTAGTGGATTGTGATGGACTCTGCTGGACCCTACAGTTTATTTGTTGTATTTATATTCTTGTATAACTATGGAAATGCTTACTGTATTGGGGTTTTTTTATTTAAATGAAATGTATGTCATTTATTTGGTTAAGCATTGTTACTCTAATGTTTTATGGATTTCTTTATTGTTATTATTGATCCTATGAAATGATACATAGTGTTTTTAGTATCCCCATTGTTGGACTCTGACCCTCAGTGCTTGTCGACATCATCCTGTATACGTGGAGGTACACATGAGGTCATGTGACCTTCCCTCTTAGACTCGATGGTTTGGGTTGGAATGTTACATTATTGACAGTGTAAATTAAATAAATATTTATTTTCAAGGTAATTATTAATTACAAAAATATATAATATTTATTTTTTATTCAATGAATAAATATTTTTTCGGGTATTTGATAAATATGAAGGAGGTTTAGCGAACTATGATTGTATCCGATGAATAAATATTATTTGAATGCTGGTAAAATAATATTTACTGTTGCACCAGTTTGCAAACATTGTGAGAAAATATTATTATTTGTAGTAGTATAATTATTATATTGTGGCATATGGTCGTATAAGGCTTAATATATTATTTGAGGTCTATTGTGAAATTAAACAAAAATTTTCCCTAACCTTATCTCCATAAATAGATGATTATATATATTTGTAGTGTTTGAACGGTATAGAGAATCATTGTGTACAATGAAATCTAGAGCTCTCTCTCAAGACTGAAGAAAAATTTAGAGAATCTTCTTCCTCCTATATCATATCAAGAATGATATTTCAAGGATGGATCTTCAAGATAGAATGAATCATCACAGTGATCAAGGAAAACATTATAAGGTGATTGATCTGATTCGATTTCTCATGAAAATCAATCGATGTTGTTTAGAGAACATATAATCATGTGTGGATCACCACTAGAGGGATTCTAAACATAGATCTTGTATGCACAATGATAGATTACCAAAAAGTGATTCAGATAGTCATAGATTCATCGAACAATTATCTCAAGACCAAGGTATTATTTATTTCGATCTATTTATATTAATAGTAAAAATAACGTGAAAATATATTTCCCTTGGTTTTGGATACCTTCTTCATCAATATTATTTAGAAAAATTACATTTGATATGAAATTTATGTCTTGTGCAATATACGATTGATCCATCAAATCTGAAAATTTCTATGTCTGGATCGGCCTTGACAAGCACTTCTACTACACCCAGAAATATCAAATGAAATACAATCTAAGAAGAAAAAAAGTGAATATCACCCGATAAAGAAATTGAGAAATGAAAATATTTAGGAAGAACCCCTAGGATAAAACGTGGGAGACGACTCCAAAGGATGGGGTGACTATAAAACAATTTTGTACATTCTTATTTTTATATATAAATGATTATGTTAAAAAGTACATATATATATACATATATTAGAAAATATTTATGTATATATGCATGTATATACTTGTATTAATATATTTTTATACATACTCATATTGATTTTTGATTATAAATATCTATTAATAACTAAAATTTTTCACTGTAAATTCTCATTGGAAATATAGAGGCTTCAATTGGAATTTAAAATTGGAGTATAAATTTACACAGGTAACATAAATGTTTCACTTTAAATTTTCATTAGAAATTTTTGTGTAAATTTCATAATAATCTATTGGAAATAAGATTTTGAGTACATATTTTCAGGAGTAAAATTTGGGAAGTCATAATTGGAAATTAAATTTTGACTAAAAATTTATATATGTGGATATAAATAGAAATATAAATATTTATACATAAATAATATATATATTATAAATTAATATATATATTATAAATTAATATATATATTATAAATTAATATATATATTATAAATTAATATATATATATATAATGACTTTTCATTCATAATAATAAAAAATATAATAATTTCATTATATTAAAATGTATAATATACATAATAATTTCAATATATATATATATTAAGTATATTTATATTATTAATTAGTTTCACATAATAAATATATCATATATATTATATAAAATAAATATAAATATTATTATATTTATAAATGTATTGATATAGGAGAAAAAAGAATCAGTGGTAGCCTCCAAAAAAAGGTTTCATGGGTGTTATTATTCAGAAACGGGTTTGGAATCATAAGCTAGGACCTCCAACATGAGATGATGTTAATCCCCAATGGTAAAGTATTTTCTTTGGTACGGGATTTGACATGGTCCTACAATTCACGACTGGGATGGCATCATGGATAATATTGATATATGTATCCTCGAATAATAGATTTCTGAATTGAGGGCCATTTTTTCACAAAAATTATGTTTTGAACACATTCATGGATTGAAAAATATATCCTTCATTATCATTTTATAACATTCCCCACTAATACACGATATATTCATTATAAGTGAAATGATAATGATGATGATGATTATTATTATTATAACATTTTTGAAATTTCATATTCATCTAAATTTTTCATTGCATTAAAATATAATAAGTGACAACATTTTTTTCAAAAAAATCATATAATTATGTTTTGATAAATAATTTTTTTATTATAAGTAAAAAATATTATTATCATAATAATTAATTATTTGTATTTATATGATTATATGTTTTTTAAAATTTTAAATTAAATTTATACAACTTTATTCTTTTAATCTAATTTATATATTTTATTTATAACAGAAATTAATATTATAATATCTTTTTTATATATCCATATTTATATAATTTTTGTAATGTTGGTAATAAAAAAATCACAATGATTGTTGTTAATTTTAAGAAAAAATACATATTTATATAATTTTTTTAAAAAAACATAATATATATATAGACACATTATTTCATCACACTGTAAGGTTACAATGAGATTTTTTTAAAACAAGTCATACTAATTATTATTATTATAATAATGACATTGTGTTTCTATTTATAATGTTTTTAAAAAATATAATTCCCATTATTTTATTTGAATGAATATATATTAATATATCTTAATTAAAAATCATAAAAACAGTTATAATAAAGATAAGTAAACAACTATTTTTATGCCAATCACAAATCCATTCCAACATATACCAAATCTATGGATACAAAAGATAAATCCTCAAAAGTTACAAAACTAAAGAAAACAGACACATTAGAAGACAAATGATACCTAACAATATGATGGGTCACCGTATTACCCAATGATTTATATAAATAAAGAACAATCGAAAAATTCCAAAGGTGCACACTAGATCTCATCCAAGAGGAGACCCAAAGATATAGAGATGGCATGGGGGCCTTAAAAAAAGAGGCAAGGGAGAGGAAATATGATCCCAAAATAATTTTATACCAATATTGATCCCTCAAAAATCTTTCTAAGTCCAACACAGAATGAAATATCTCTAGAAACATGTGGACAATAATTAGCAGTGAAAACATGTCATATAGAAACCAGGACCACCATAGAATAATCATGACCCATCAAAACAACTCCAAACCGATCATCTTCAAAGATAGTGGAATCCACATTTGTAATAATATGCATCCCCTTCAAAAAAAATGAATAGGAATCACATCACCAAAAATCCTCCACAAAATTTTTGAAACATTAGTAATAAGTAAGCAAATCAAATATTCTTCCAAACTGAATTAGAGTCGTGAATGATCCTCTGAAAATCCATCTAATATCCATATTTTACCCTGAACCCTTCATGTGGAGAGTGGATATAGAAGACCCAATCACCAAAAATCAATCTATAAACAGGGATATTTAAAATCTAATTTCTATCCCTAATATTTAAAAAATAACTAATTTTACCAATGACCCATCTTGAAAAATCATCATTAATAATATATCCAAAACTACATTCTCCATTCCAAATTTTTATGTTGATGTGATAATAAAATAAACACCACGAAGCCAAGGATCATTCCTAATATTAGTAGTCTTCCCATCATAGATGAGGTAATAAATATCGTCAAGTAGAAAGACCTTGGCTTCCCAAAACCTATTCCAAAAAAAACATGGTTGATTTCAATGTGGAGCCTACAACAAACCAACATAAGAAAAATACTTAGCACTCAAGAATTGAGTAGAAAGTAAACAAAAATATCATTAAATCATCCACCACTACATATCAAGAAATCTGTTAAAAGACCCCATGTTCCAAAATCCCAAACTTCTATCCTCTTTTTGGTAACATAATTTTTTCCTTGCAACCATATGGATATTCCATTTGAGTTGGTGCCCTAGAACCAATTTTTGTGCACTTTATGATATCCTATATATATTTTATTTAATATTAAAAAAAATTATCACATCATGATTTTTATTCTACGTGACATAGTATGTGATAATGTTCTAAGAGTAGTTGTCACACAGAAATGTAATAGCAATTCCACTCTCTGATGAGAACCCAGAAATTTGATGACAATATTCTGAAATATATGTTATATAGACAAATGAAATTATTTTAGTGGTGAGAATGATTCAAGCTTACATTATAGGAGACTCAAAGTAATTTGACACACATTCCCATGGTGTACAACATTGGTAATATCTAGCATAGGATATTATGAGAAGGATACACTACAGTTGGAAATCCACATTTATACATTTCGTTTGATATTCCTATTTGTGAATGTGATTATTGATCCTTAATCTTAAATATTATTATTAATGAGTTCTATAAGTCGCGTACATTGATATATTGATGAAAACGATGATGACATATGTCCGCAGTGAGGTAGGTTATGATGGTTGTGTCGTGAGTAATATTTCATTAATAAATAATACAAGAAAGGATTTTTCTCTTCTGTTCATTAATAGAAGTTTATATCATAGGCCCTTTGATGGAAATTATATAGCCTAAATATATCCATGGTCATGGTTTTCTATAAGATAGTTTGATTTCCCAAAATTCAAAGAGAGACACATGAAACACAAAGGTTGATGGGACCAACATGCAACTTACGTTGTCATAGATATTTCGATATAGGGATTATGTTTCATAGTAAGCATTCGTATGAGGTATTATCTCATTTAGGCATTAACTTATTTCTTTATGGGTTCCTTGTCATGTTTTTAGATGCTAACTATAGACTTTATACTAATTCTAATGCCATTGCGAAAGGGTCCTAGAGGGCCACTCAAAAAGTATATCTAAAATCTCAGTTAAATAATATATTTTTATTTATTATTTAATAAGTTGAATAAATATTATTCCTATAAGTGGTTTAATAATTATTCACATTTTTATAATCACATATATTCTGTCACCAGGTATTCAAGAAAATATTTTTTTAGCAGAATATTTAATAAATATTTTTTTTTATTCAATATAATATTTATTTATTTATTGGTGAAGAATGTAGAGATATTTATTTAGTAAATAAATAATAATTATTGATGGTCCGATAAATACTATAGAGGAATGGGGGACTGAGTTTAATAGTCTGGTGATAAATATTATACATTGAATATTATATGAATAAATAATGATTAATTTTAATCCATGAGTTTAGTGCATGTCAATAAATAAGATTATTATTATTGTAATGTATAAGGGGCTCTAAGGGATTAATTAAATAATAATGGGAACTTGTGGAATTATTCATTTCTAACCCTAGTGTTATATAAATCCAATTATATTGTTTTTTAGAGATCCAATTCATTTTTTTATGCACATATAAATCCATAGAATCCTCTTGAAGCCCTAGAGAGCTCCCTTCTCCAAGAACGCTCTCCAAAAGGGAGAATGATCTTCCCCCACCTTCCACTCAATTATAGATAGATCTAGGAGAATCTATTGGAAGAGATTATTAGGGAGATCAATGGTGAATGACACAAATGATACGATCTACCATTCTAGCAACCAGAGATTCCTATGACAATGTTTGGAGATTTGTAGACCTCATGAGGATCACCACTAGACAAAATATAATCTTGATTCCTAAAACACAACAACGGTAATACATAAATCCATTTTTAGATCCATTATTTATGAAATAATTTCACAGAAATCAATTATTTAAGTGTTTAAATTTATTATAAATAATATGTTATGATCTTGCACATTGTTTCCAGCATTTATCCATTTTCTACATTATTTGATTCAATTTCGTTGATCACAAAATTCATCATTATATAAATCTCATATTAGTCATTGATAATGAAATAAGAAAATTTGGGAATGACTTATGACACACTTACACTTCACCTAAAACCTATAAGTGGCATCAGAGGGGTCATAAAATTATTTATAATTATTTAATGGTGGATTAGTTATTTATGCATTAATTATTGGTTTCCAATTCTAGTTTAATCGTTCTTTAATATGAATTATGATATCTTTTTCCTTCCTATTATTTTCACATAAAGATAATCAAATTGATAAATTTTATGAATGAAATAAATTTAATGATCTTATCCGGAGGTGACGAGGAATCTGTCCTTATACCACTAGGGTACATGTCATGTAAGCCAGAGGTACATTTCATGTACTAGTGTTTAATGAACTAATTATTAATTCATAATTAATTCATTTCATGTGGATATATTGCATGTGGTGATATTGAATATACAGCACATGTTGACTAGGCTAGCCTACAACACGGTCAGCTGGAGTACACACTTTGTAACTACAGGACATGATGTGTTGTCCCTTAGTCACAGAAGGGTCTTTTATTCTCTTACATGACCAACATGAATGGTGATCATGTAACTCAAAGACCACACGCCAAGTACACCAATGTTTTTTGTGTCAAAGTTACATACCAAGTCCCTAGGCATGTCCCAAATATCGATTTTGAGAAAAATATACATGTTGTTGTTCTAATGTAAACATCATGTACTTTTACCAAAGTACAAAAAATTAAAATTAATTTATTATACTATAAAAACCATATAAACATGTTCTTGTGTGTGTTCATTATGTTTATAGGATACTACATGTGACGTATTTTAGGTTCATAAATATATAATTAATTTTTACATAATGTTCAGATCTACTTATCATGTATAATTCATATTATAGTTCTTATTCTATGATAATTGAAGAAAAACACACTACATAAATAGAATGTAAACTATGTGATCACTAAGTTGATAGTACATGTCATGAAATTATGTTATTAATTCATGTATGCCACATGTTGCAGGAGTAAATTGTATATGATTATAATACACATTGGGTAGTTTAGATGGGTACTCAATGTGTTTCCTCCAAGGTACATTTTTAAACCTAATTAATTTTAAATAAATTTATTTAATTTGTATAAATTATAATGGATGTGAATACTAATTAATTTTCAGATGAGAATTATGATAAAGGAATTGATTAATTAATGAAGATAATTATTTTATTCAAGCATAATTTATCTTAAATAAGAAAATTTAGAATTGAATGATAATTTTATTATATTCATAATTCATTTTATGAATGTAGATGAGCAAGATCCTAGAATAGACCTTTGTATGGTATTTGTTACATTTTATTTATTATTAAATAATTTCTTTGGACTGCATGTCATCTATTATCTCATTATGTAAGGGCATGCAAGCCCATGGTTTATTTTATAAAAACCCCTTAACCAATCATTTGGTTCCCCTCACTTGCGTGTGAGTAAAATCATATGTAATGGATGGAGCTTCAATGCTAGTGTTGGTGGGTTATATTAATAGCTAAATAGAAACCAATCTGAGAAAGATACATAGGTGGATAGGTGGAAAGATACAACACGAACCATAAATGGTTCAAGGTTATCTCCCAAAGGTTAATGGTTAGTTTATCATCTGGTAGATAAACTAATCATTTGTAAAAAATATTGTGATAATACAACTATTGTTTTATTTATGTCAATATGTGTGGGTATTTCATTATGGATCTTTTGTCGCGATCATGTGAATTAATGAATTAACAATAATGGAAGATATAACTAAAACAAATTGGCATATGTGTAAATATTATCTAAGACATAGTTAATAACATAAGAAAATCCACTTCATATTTACAACCATGTAATAAAGATAATAATTGTAAATTTTTGCATAAAATATAAAATCCCTCAATCATATATTTTACTTTGGTATATCCTTCCTCTACATCAGTTAAAATAGAACCATAGTCCACAGTTCTTGATTACCCAAAGTTGTGATGATTTCAATTTTTGGGGAATTATAAGTTGATGTTTTGTGTTGAACTAACTTATTTCACATCAAAGGGTTGACTGTCAATGAAGTACATGGTTTAACGAAGATAAAATGGTTGAGGAAATCCAATTTATGGATTTCAGGATTGGGGAGAAAACTCAAAATAATAAGGAATTGTGAGTTAATGTAGTTTTCATTTGGAATGACTACCTAAAACCTTTAAAATTTTCTCGATCATCCAAATTTAGGGTGATGAGAAGCAAAATATTGATCCTTGAAACTAGAGTATCCAAGAAACAATATATTTTAATGCCAATGTTTTGGGATATTGGGACTCGATAAAATAGTGGGAGATTAATAAATATAATATTTATTATTTTTCTAAAATTTATTAGATAATGTATTAAAACTATTGTCATATTATTTATAGAGAAAACAGTAAAAATGTCTTCGAACATATCGTTGTGATCCATACATGAGAAGGATAACCTTCTCATAGACACAAATTTCAAAGAATGGAAAAAGTGATTACGCATTATCCTATGCCATGATATGAAACTGTATGTTCTAGAAGAAAAAATTATTAATCCACCTCGTAATGAGACTAGTGAGGAAGAGTTATCTCTCTATGAGAAACATTTGAAGCATGCTACATATGTTTAATGCCCCGTGCTATTATCTATGTCCAATGAGGTTTTGAGGAAACATGAGGTCATGGATGCGTATTGCATGGTGTCTCACCTTCAAGATCTCTATAATGAGAAGGCGAGACAAGAGAGATATAAGATCTCCAATAATCTGTTTACAACTACGCATGGAGATTTAGTGTCATCTTTCCCTCATGTATTCAAGAAGAATGGCTACATTGAATGCTTAGATATCATAGGGATTAAATTATCATGTGAGTTGTACATAGGTCTCATTCTTTCCTCACTACCCAAGACCTTCTATTATTTTATTATTAATTATAACATGATAAATATTGATAAGAGTATTTTAGAAATTATAACTCTGATTCTCTAAGTGGATAATGACATGGGGTGTGAAAAACCCACAATCCTTATAGAAAATAAGAAAATGAATAACATGGAAAAATAAGGCCAAGAATCCTAACAAGTCTAAAGATCCTGAGGAACATCCTTATAAGAATTATAAGATCCAGAGGTAAGGTTAGGAAAATGAATAAGTATGTTTTTCATGTGGCATGAAAGGCCTAAGGAAGAATAACTACACCAAAAAAACTAGGAGAGGCTAAAGGTGATTTAGTTATCGAATGTAATGTTTCAATATCTGCACATTAGGTATTAGATACATCTTATAATGCTCACATTTGTATCCAAATCCATGAACCTAGTGGATTCTGAATGATTTCTAGAGCGGTGGATTTGCAAGATGCTAATGCTGAGAGGCCAGCTGCTCTTGTCATTGGTGACTACCACTTTTCATTGCCAACATGAATAATATTGGTTTTAAGGTAATGTTATTATGTACCAATAGTTAACAAGAACATAATTTTTGTGATGTGGATGGTTTTGTTTTCATGAATAGAAATAAAAGTTGTTTATTTTATAAAGGAAACATATGTTATGGTATGACACATTTAAATAATTAAATTTATGATTTCAATTACAAAAACCTAGTATTTTCAATAGATAAACAATCATGTTCACATGAATCATATAACCCCAAGTTATGGCATCACTATCTTGGTCATGTAGATGAAAAGAATTTGACATAGCTCTATCAAGATGGTTATTTAGACTCTTGTGAACTAAAACCACTTGAAAGATGCCATAATTTTTTGTAATGAAAAAATAACCAAACTATCATTTGGTGGTGAGGTTGAAAGGTCTATAGAGCTTTTAGATTTTGTACATAGTGATGTGTGTGGACTATTTCTAATACAAGGAATAAGAGGGTATTCTTACATAATAAATTTTATCGATGACTTTAGTATATATGGATTTGTCTGCATGATTGGGTATAAGGTCCAGCCATTTGAAAAATTAAAAGAATTCAATAATGAATTATAGAATCTACTTTGAAAGAAGATAAAGGAGATTTGATCAGATCATTGTGGAGAATATGTTTACCTAGAGTTTATCAACATTCTATGGGTGTTTGGGATTCTATCACAACTCACTCCACCTTACACAACACAGTGTAATGGTGTTGGTCAAAGGAGGAATCATACCTTTTTCGACATTTGATGGTCAAGGATGAGTCATAAAGATATTCTAATTTTTGTTTGGGGAGATACATTACAAACTACGGTACATACATTAAAATGAGTACCAACCAAAATGGAAAATGTAATTCCCTTCGAGTTGTGGAGTATAATGAAATCTGTTTTTTCGCATACACATGTATGGGATTGTGTGGTGTTTTAAGGCCATTTAGGGCAATAAACTAGCACCTTGGGACACTAGGTGTATCTTTATTAGGTATCGTAAGAAAATAAAATGATATTACCTATACAACCCATTAAAAATAAAGTTATTGTTGCCAGAAAATCCTTCCTTCTAGAGAGGGAGAACATAGTCAAAAAGGATAGTGGGAGAAAGATTGATTTTAATGAAGTTGAAACTCAAGATACACAAGAGTTGGTATAGGAAAAGATTCCATAGGTCCCCAGGGAAAAGGTAGTTCCTGAAATAAATGTACTACATATGAGCACTAGATAGGTAAGAGAACTAGATAGATATGGTTTTCTAGTCATGGAATATGGTGAATCATTTTTGGTTGAAAATAACGAACCTTCCTCCTACAATGAGGTAGTAGAGTGCTCAGATGGAAAGAGGCCATGAATACTGAAATGAATTCCATGTAAAAGAACAAATTTTATGTTCTGGACAATGTCCTGGTTGATAGTAATCCCATAGAGAATAAATGGTTATTCAAGAGAAAACTAGGCATTGAATGTAATAAAAATACTAATAATGTATGTCTAGTTGCCAAAGGGATTAAACAGCATCAATTAATTGACTATAATGAAACCCTTTCACTAGTTTCAATGCTTAATCCATCAAAATTGTACATTCTATACTAGCTTACCAAGATTGAAATTTTGAAGATGGATTTCAAAAAGGATTTCCTTAATGAGAATGCTTAGTAAGATGTCTATATGACACAACCATAAGGGTTTCCAACTCTAGATAATGCCAAATGTATTTCCAAGTTACAGAGATCCAATTATGGATTAATGCAATCATCTTGGACATGGAACATTTGATTTGATGAATCTAGAAATGAATTTGGTTTATTTACGAGTGAATTTGATCCATGTATTTAAAAGATGTTTAGGGGGAATATGGTTATTATCCTAGTAGAATATGTTGATGACATATTATTTATTTGAAATGACATACCAGTCTTACAGTCTATTAAGGACATGTTAATCAAGTGTTCCTCCATGAAAGGCTTGGGTGAAGTAGTCTATATTCTAGGGATCAAGAACATTCATGATAAATCCAATAGGTTTCTTGGACTAAGTCAAA
Organism: Viscum album; assembly: GCA_963277665.1. Taxonomy (NCBI): domain Eukaryota; kingdom Viridiplantae; phylum Streptophyta; class Magnoliopsida; order Santalales; family Viscaceae; genus Viscum; species Viscum album. Next base: position 569,792,727 of record OY728161.1, on the reverse strand, counting down.
GTAAATATATTGACAAGATACTAAATAAATTTAGTTTGGAATAATCCAAGAAGGGATTTGTTCTAGTATCACATGGTATACATATTTCTTAGAAAAATTTTCCTCAAACACAATAAGAGAAAGAGATAATTTGTAAGATCTCATATGCTTCAGTGATATGATCAATCATGTATGTCAAGTTATGTTATAGAATTGATGATTCCTATAAATCGAACATGAAAGGAAGATATCAAGTAGATCCATGAGAATAGTATTGGTCTTTTATTAGGGCTATCCACATGTATCTTAGAGGAACTAATGATATAATCCTGGTGTATAGTGGAGATGTGGAGGTAGTCATCAGGGATTTTATTGATTCTAGTTTTTAAATAGATCAAAATGATATAAAGTTGTTGTCACAATATGTTTTCTATGTCAATGGATGAGACGTGAACCAGATGAGTTTAAAGAATCTAGTTATTATAATGGATTATAATGCAGCCAAGGATGATGTTTGGACATGAATCTTTGTCCAAGAGATTGATTTGTTACCTAACAGTAAATACCCTAACACGTTGTATTGTGATAACAATATTATGGTGGCTCTTGCAAAATATCTACGGTCACACCAACCGACAAAGCAAACACTCTAGAAGTATCACCTCTTGAGGGTTTTTTAACAAAAAAGGGAATATGTAGTAAGCAGTGTTCTCATAAAAGAAAACATGGTGGACCCCTTGACTAAAGGTCTACCTCAACCAAAGCATGAGTATAATATTGGAGATAGAAGACTGAAGGTTTTTAGAAATTGGATCTAGTGAATATGGGAGCCTGTTGGAGTTGGTTCCCAAGAACAAACTTATATTTACTTTATGATAATCTATATTCATTGTTTTGAATATTAATAAAATCCTTATCAAATCAATATTTTTCTTCTATATCAAATAAAATGTGATAATTTCCTAAGAGTAGTTGTTTCACCAGAAGGTCATACAAGTTCCCCACTATGATGCAAACCTAGAAGTGCCACAGTAATATTTTTAAATATATCTTTTATTCCAATATGAAAAAATTTGGGGGGGATAATACAAGCTATCAAGGGAGGAGACACATCGTAATTTGAGTCTCTTTCTCATGGTATATATCCTTGGTAATATCCAATATAGGATCCTATGAGAACGAGACCTGCCAGTGGGAAATCCAAATTTATGTGTCATTGGATGATCCTATTTGTGAATGTGTTTATTGATTCTTAGACTTTAGGATTATTATTAATAACTAATTCATGTCACTCACTTAGATATATTGATGAAAAATATGATGACATGTGTTCATGGAGTGGTATTATACAATGGTGAGTTATGAGTAATATTTCATTAATGAATTATACAAGAAAATATTTTTACCTTCCATTCTTTAATGGAATTTGATATCCCTAAACATTTTATAAAACCGATTAGCCTAAATAAATCCTTGAACATGACGTTCTATATGAATGTTTGATTTCTAGAATGCCAACGAAAGATACATCGAGCATATAGGTTGATAGAACCAGCACACAACCTTCTTGATTAGAGATATCATGATAAATGGATTACATTAAATAGTAAGTGTCGGTCTGAGGTATTATGTTGTTACATTAAATTATTTATCTATGCATGTCTTGGTATGTTGCTAGATGTTAATCGTGGACTTGAGGCTACTTCTCTTGAAGCCATAGAAAAAGTGGCTAGAGGGTCACATAGTAAGTGTATCCAGAATCTCAGTTAAATAATATATTATTATTTATTATTTAAAAAGTCAAATAAATATTATTTATACATGTGGTTTAATAATTATTCATGTTTTTTATCATATATATTCTGTCACCAGTTATTTCGGAGAATATTGTGTGAGAAGAATGTTGAATAAATATTTATTTTCAATTTAAAGAATATGATATTCGTTTATTTATTAGCAAATAAAGTGATATTTATTTAATAAATAAATAGTCATTCTTCAAAGCCCAATAAATATTATGGAGGAATGGTGGACTGAGTGTAATGTTCCGGTGTGAAATACTTTATATTGAGTATTATTTGAATAAAAAATATTTAATTGTAATGTGTGAGTTTGCATTTCAGAAAATAATATTATTATTATTATCAATATGGGTTTGCAAGGTGATTAAATAAATAATAAAGAGCATGTGTGCAATTATTTATTTGTAACCCTAGGGGTATATAAACCCAATTATATTATTTTTCCAATGGGCCAATTCAATTTGTTATGCACAAAAAAATCTAGAGAATACCCTCAAAGACCTAGATAGATCCCTTCTTGAAGAACGCTCTCAAGAATAGAGAGAGATCTTCCTCTACCTTTCACTCTCGAGTCTAGAGAGATCAAGGAGAATACATTGAAAGTGATTCATGGAGAGATCATAGGATAAAAATGCATGATATAGGATCTACCATGCTAGAACGTGGAGCTTCCTATGGTTACGTTTATAGATTCGTGGACCATGTGTGGATCATTACTAGAGGGAATCTAATATTTATTTCTACAATGAATAGAAAGTATGATGTAGATACTTTGTCAGATCCATAGATGAAGAACAAAATTTATGCAAGGAAATTTTGTAATTGTTTAAATTATATACATATAATATGTTACAATCATGTGCTTTGGTTTTGTAATTTATCCATTATATATATTCTTCGATTCAATTATGTTGATAATGGTGTTCATCATCTTGTATATCATAGATTAATCATCGGTCATGAGAAAAACCAACGTTGGAAAGGACCCATCGCACACATCCATTGTTCCTGAAACATATATATTCTTCCTACCATCCATATAACCCCATGACATGTATAGGAACATAGAAATAAACTTACTGATAAGTGTGTTTGGGAGTCTGATGAGGGGAATTAAATAAATAGGAACAAATCATTCCACTGATATGATCTAGATAGCCTTCCCAACCCTTGATAGACCATTCCCCCTCCATCCATTAATCCACTTTGAACACCTACCCATGAAAAATGTAAACACCAATAATTTTGATCTTCTAACAAAAATTAGAATACCAATGTAATGTCCTGGACCTCTCCGGTCCATTACTTTTTGAAAATGTGGTGTTGGAGGTGTTTCGGGAGGTCAAGGTGACTTATCCCCAACACTTTTCCAAATTTCCAGTTCAGTGAACAGTGTTTCCAATTTTATGATTTGTTATATTGGTATGTGTATAGTAATGCTAGGTGTACAGTAACGGTAGGTGTACAGTGTTTCACATGTCGGTTTCACAGATCGGTAGGTGTACAGTAACGGTAGGTGTACAGTGTTTCACTGATCGGTTTCATAGATCAGTAGGTGTACAGTAACTGTAACGCCCCGCCCCTACCTCATTGGCTTGAGGAGGTGGTGAGGGTTACTTGGACTTAAGCGACGTTCCCAAGGCGCCAAAGGTTGGCAATGAATGTCGAGGGCTTCAAGAGAAAAGTGGGGAACGATTTTCCCTCAAGAGGATAACCCAACCAACCCACAACCAACAACTATAAATGCATGCATCTCAACTTAACCACTCATGCCATAACAACCCAAGGTTCGTACAACTGATCATTACCAAAACATCATAGTACAACAGAAACTAAAATGAACATCCACGACAATCCGTGACACCTCCACAGCTCCACTCCAGCTCTAAACTCCATGCTCCACCAAGCATCACGAGGCACCGCTAAAAGAAGGTGATGCCTTACCTTTTCCCATGTCCCGGTATACTACATCTGCAAAGATACCAAAGTGACAAAGCAGAGGGTGAGTACAACTACTCAGTAGGATTTCCCCAAATGACTTCCCTACACACGCAACTAGGATAAACCGTTAGCACATTTATATAAAACATTTTATATAAAACAATCCCATTTGAAAACTTATTACAAAATCCAAACATGTCACACAAGGGAAAGCCACAACAATCAAGCCACATGTCGGTTACCATGTTCACATTTCACTCACAAGCCCCATCTACAAACATCACATAGTCAAGCAATCAACCAACAACGGGGGTACTTTCTCGGCCATCCCGTGCACAACCCGACAAGTGGTACTTTCTCGGCCACTTGCCTAGATGGTGGCCCTTCCGTCCATTATCCATCCATTTCCCTAATTATAGTGGCACTTTCTCAACCACTCTACAATATCACAACACATTCTAATACAAAATCCCATCCATATCCACACAAGCACGAGCCACACAACAATCTCACATTATCGCAAACACCATCACATGTCATTTTCATGCTCCAGTTCATTGTCATTTTAAAATCAACATTTTAAAATCATCCAATTTAATCCATTTTCAACAAAACCCATTTTTACCCAAAAATCCCAATTTCTTGCCATAAACCCCCAATTTCATCACCCATAAATTTTCCAACCAATTTTCCACATGATTTACCAATTAAATTTCAAGCACACAATTTAATTGTAAATGAACCACACAATTCCGCCAAGTGGAGTCGAGAGAGAAGCCACCTACCTTTAGGGTTCCCAAGAAATCGATCCACACACAACCGCACCTCCAAAACTGGAGAACGCACCACTAAAACCTCTCTAGATCCTCTTCCCTAACACCCACAAGCCTTAAAACATCATCCAAGGCCACCACAACCCTAGATCTACACACAACAAGTGTAGATCTAGAAAACCAAGAAGGAGGGAAGAGCAGATCTAGAGGAAAACACAAAGAAACCATGGGAGAAGACTTACCCAGGAGGAATTGCCTTCAAACCCTCTTGAATCCTCCTCAAAACCCTTCCAAAATGAGTGGGAGAGCCCTTCTAGCCCCTGGGAACCGAAAATCCCGAGTGAGGTTCGAGTGGGAGGAAGAGAGGAGTGTTTTAGGTCAAGCCCGAGGGAGCCCGGACTTAAAAACCCCAACTTTAAGTGGTCACACGGTTAGCCCGCACGGTTTGGCAAACTGTGCGCTAAATGTGCACACGCCACTACCTTGAGAGCAGGTGCCCGCACGGTTTGACAAACCGTGCACAGGCCATGCGTAGCCTACTGCCTCTCCCTGCATGGTTTCCTGGAGCATCCGCACGGTTTACACTAATTGTGCTCAAACCGTGCGCCCCTTTAAAAGCCTCCAAACTCATCCAAAAACATTCTAAACTCTCCTAACCTTTTCCCAACTCATCCCATGCCCGTAAACTCATAAAAAAACATAAAAAAGGCTACATACTTCAAATCGGGGGTACTACATTCTCCCCACCATTGGACTTTCCGTCCTCGGAAAGTAATGACCCCTCCATTTGCCGAAAGAGTTCGGGCCACTACTCGACCATTTCTTTCTCCCGTTCCCAAGTTTCTTCCTAGATCTGGCCATGTTGCCACAAAACCCGAACTAGACCGATGCTTTTATCACGCAAGACTTTCTCTTTCCTATCCACAACCCGCACTGGCACGTGCACCAACGAAACATCTGGCTCTAGCTAAACATGATCCCATCGAATAACATGGCCCAGATCCAGCTGATACTTTTTCAACTATGACACATGAAACACATTGTGTACCGCACTGAACCTAGGTAGCAAAGCCAACCAATAAGCCACCTCACCAACCCGCTCAGCAATCTCAAAAGGTCAAATTTACCTCGGAGATAACTTTCCTTGTTTCCCAAACTAGCGATGTCCCAACCGAGGAGAAATCCTCAAGAAAACATGATCACTCACCTCGAACGACAACGATCGTCGACGATGATCCGCATAAGATTTCTGACGACTCTGAGTCATCTCCATCCTCTTCCTGGTCAACTTGATCTTTTCTATAGTCTCCTGGACAAGACTCGGTCCAACCATCGAAGACTCACCCGCTTCCACCCAACATAGTGGAGAACGACACAACTGCCCATACAATGCTTCAAACGGAGCCATCTGTATGGAAGCTTGATAACTATTATTATACGAGAATTCAAACAAGGACAGGTGCTCCTCCCACGTGCCACCAAAATCCATCACACAAGCCTGCGACATATCTTCCATGGTTTGTATCGTCCTCTCGGATTGGTCATCCTTCTGAGGGTGATATGTCGTACTCATGGTCAACTTTGTTCCAAGGGATTGCTGCAAAGATTTCCAGAAACAGGATGTAAACCTCGGATCTCAATCTGATACGATCGAAACTGGAACACCATGCCTCTTTACCACCTCTCGGATATAGATTTTGGACAGATCCTCCAACGTATGAGATTCATGAATTGGAATGAAATGGGCCGACTTCGTTAGCCAATCCACTATCACCCAAATGACATCGTGTTTTCTGACCGTTCTTGGGAGACCTGTGACAAAATCCATCGCTATCTACTCCCATTTCCAAATAGGGATAGGTAAAGACTGCAACATTCCCGCTGGCCTCTGCTGCTCTGCCTTGACCTGCTAGCAAGTCAAGCATTGTGAAACGAACTCAACCACTCTTCTTTTCATTCCATCCCACCAGAACTATGCTTTCAACGCCTTATACATCTTCTGAATTCCAGGGTGAACAACTCACCTGGAATGATGGTATGCCCTGAGAAGATCCTCCTGACAAGCCACCAGTACAACTATCCGTTTCCGGAAACACAAAACTGATTCTTTATTTAGCTGCCAACCCTCAATGGTCTCCCCGCCATTGAGTTTCGACCTCATGGTCTCACACTCCGAATCAGACATTTGTGCCTCTTTAACCAGGCCTGCCAAGTCAGGAATCAAGGAAACCGGAAAGAATACCAGTTTATCACCTTGGTTCTCACCTTCAAACCACATGTCAGCTATCACTAACATCAACTGCCACTGGTCTGATGCCTGCTTCACCACCTGAGCATATGATTTCCAACTTAATGCATCCGCCACCGAATTTCCCTTACCCGGTGTGTACATTAAGTCAAAATCAAACATCTGGAGATATTCCATCCATATCCTTTGCCTCAAGTTCAGATCCCTTTGTGAGAAAATGTGCTTCAAACTCTTATGATCCGTGTAGACCGTGAATTTCTCACCGAAGAGATAATGGCGCCACATTTTCAAAGCATGGACCACTTCCGCCAACTCAAAATCATGAGTTGGGTATTTATTCTCATGCACCCTCAACTACCATGAGACATACGCAACACATGATCCCCTTTCATGAGGACACACCCCAACCCTGATCCCAATGCATCGCAATACACCACGTACCCTTTCCCCGGTTCTGGAAAAACCAAGATTGGTGCTGATGTAAGGCAACCCTTTAGTTATTAGAAACACTGCTGACACTGTTCATTCCATTGGAATGGAACATTCTTCCTTGTCAAAGCTGTCATTGGTGAAGCCAACCGTGAAAAGTCACGAACAAAACGTCGATAATACCCAGCTAGACCAAGGAAACTACGTATCTCAAACACATTCCTTGGCGGTTGCCACAAGATAACGGCCTCTATCTTTTCTGGATCTACTAAAACACCCTTTTTAGAAATCACATGGCCAAGAAAACAAACTTCATGTATCCAAAAGTCACATTTTGACAATTTGGCATAAAACCGATGATCTCTCAAGATCCCTAGAACTATCGCCAAGTGTTGTTCATGCTCCTTCCTTGTCTTTGAATACATGAGAATATCATCCACAAACACCACCACGAATGAATCCAGATATCTCTGAAATATCTAATTCATCAATTCCATAAACACTGCTGGTGCATTTGTTAGACCAAAGGGCATAACAACGTACTCATAATGGTCATATCGACTCCTGAAAGCTGTTTTAGGAATATCCTCCTTCCTTACTCGCAATTGATGATATCCCGATCTCAGGTCGATCTTGGATAACCACTGGGCGCCCCTCAACTGGTCAAACAGGTCATCAATTTGTGGAAGTGGATATCTGTTTTTTATCGTCACTTGGTTAAGTCGACGATAATCAACACAAAGTCTTAAAGTTCCATCGACATTTTTCACAAACAAAACTGGCACTGCCCACGAAGATGTGCTAGGCTGGATAAAGACGTTGTTCCATCGGCATTTTTCACTGTTCACGCATCACAATCGATGTGGGCCTTAAACGCTATTAGCCAATCCATGCCCAAGATTGCATCATAGTCATCCATCTCAAGTATTGAGAAATCCCACACTATCTCAATCTCGCCCACAACGATACAACATGCTCTACACAAGAAGGCTCGAAACTCATTTCTACCCAGAGGGGTTTGAAGTTTCAAAACCAAAGGCATCATCCCTACCTTTAAACCCAACAACCCAGCAATGCGTGCAACAATAAAAGAGTGTGAAGAACTTGTATCAAACAACACTTCCATGCAGGTAGAATTTAAAAGAATAGTACCTCGTACTGTAGATGGTCCTGACTGATCATCCACCACAATCTGGTCAGCTCCGAACAACGTCTTAGTTGCTGCATCATGGTCTTTACTCCCTTGTTGAGGTGTCATGGTGATTCGAGAATCACCATGACTAACCTTACCTTGCTTACGAGGGGTATGTTGTTGCCCCCGTATCGTCGAAGCATAGGACGCCTGCGATCCTTGCGGAGTGTCACGCACACTCGTCCTCAGAGCATTCCTACAGTAGCGCTGGAGATGCCCCATCTGCTTACAACTATAACATGCTCTGGGTTGTGTCGTGCAATCCTTCTTGATATGCATCGAGGAGCCACACTGAAAACAACCCAATTTACTCTGGGGCTTCAGAGGAAGGTTCAATGATCCCGTCGTCGCATTTTGTGTCGTGCTCCCGCTCTAGGAATATGTGTCCCTCTTCCGCTTGAACCCAGTGTTAGAGTTCCCATTAGTCCCTGTGGGTATTACCACGCTTCCTCCACCCGGAGTTCCCCGCAGATCTCGCTCAGCTACAGAGGCTCGATTTACCATTTATGTGTAGTCCTTGATACACAGTACCGCTATTTTAGAACGGATTTCCTGCCTCAAGCTCGCCTCAAAAATCCTTGCTTTCAGAGACATGCTACCCACCACCGCGGGTGCAAACCGCACTAAGCTCATAAACATAGCTTCATACTCCATTACCGATATCTGTTCTTGCTTCAAACTGAAAAAGTCAGTTGTACACTGAATCTTGAACGTATGATGGTAGAATTGTTTGTTAAACAATTCCTCAAAGGTTTCCCACGTCATACCCTGGTCCGTCCCCGCTTGGACTACAAGATCCCACCATTGAAGGGTAAGATCCTCCAGCTTATACATTGCTAGCTTGACCTTCATCTCGGCCGGGGTTCCCAAGAATTCAAAAATCCTATTTATTTGGGACAGCCACGCCTCTGCCCTTTCTGGGTCTGCATCACCCCTAAAAACAGGTGGGTTCTGCTTCTGAAACTGAGTCGCATAGTCAACATGCTTGGGATCTTCCACTCTATTTATACTTCCCACTACTTGGAAGGCTTGGACTACACTTTTCACTAGCTGCTGGTTCAACTGGGGCTCAGGTGCAACCACATTCTCATCAGCCACTTCCGGTTGGTCTCTATGATGCCTACCCGGTGCCATTTCTATAAACATAAAACAAACGAGCATGAGTCTCCCTTCCGTAGACATCATGAATCAACCACGTCAAGTACCATTTCATAATAATCAATCACAACCAGGCTTTCCATTCTTGCACATTTCCCATGTTGCACCATTTTTGAAAATCAACCATTTTCAAAATACCATGTTTATTCACATTTTAGGTTCACACATTTGAAAAAACGTTTTTCAATTCAACCCATAAATCATTAAACCCAATAAAATATGCATCCTAGAGGGAAGTCATTTCTATCATATATTTTATTCTCATCTCATTGGCTACACCCACGACAATGAGATTTCCAATGCCTATAAGTGTCTTCAAAACACTTATGTACCCAACTCCCTCGTAACTTGATGTTCAGCATAAAAGGGTTAGCTACGTCCTTTTATGCTATATATTCCAATCTCTGACAGTCCTACACCTTGCTACCATCCCGACTCAAGGAATAACCAAGAACGAATGTCAACTCCAAATCCGAGAATCAACTCCAAAGGACCGAACAAGATGATACCACTTGTAACACCTCGCCCCTACCTCATTGTCTTGAGGAGGTGGTGAGGGTTACTTGGCCTTAAGCAACGTTCCCAAGGCGCCAAAGGCTGACAATGAATGTCGAGGGCTTCAAGAGAAAAGTGGGGAACGATTTTCCCTCAAGAGGATAACCCAACCAACCAACAACCAACATCTATAAATGCATGCATCTCAACTTAACCACCCATGCCATAACAACCCAAGGTTCGTACAACCGATCATTACCAAAACATCAGAGTACAACGGAAACTAAAAAGAATAGCCACGACAATCTGTGACACCTCCACAGCTCCACTCCAGCTCTAAACTCCCTACTCCACCAAGCATCACGAGGCACTGCTAAAAGAAGGTGATGCCTTACCTTTGCCCATGTCCTGGTATGCTACATCTGAAAAGACACCAAAGTGCCAAAGCAGGGGGTGAGTACAACTACTCAGTAGGATTTCCCCAAATGACTTCCCTACACACGCCACTAGGATAAACCGTTAGCACATTTATATAAAACATTTTATATAAAACAATCTCATTTGCAAACTTATTACAAAAGCCAAACATGCCACACAAGGGAAAGCCACAACAATCAAGCCACATGTCGGTTACCATGTTCATATTTCACTCACAAGCCCCATCTACAAACATCACATAGTCAAGCAATCAACCAACAATGGGGGTACTTTCTCGGCCAACCCGTTCACAACCCGACAAGTGGTACTTTTTCGACCACTTGCCTAGATGGTGGCCCTTCCGTCCATTATCCATCCATTTCCCTGATTATAGTGGCACTTTCTCGACCACTCTACAATATCACAACACATTCTAATACAAAATCTCATCCATATCCACACAAGCACGAGCCACACAACAATCTCACATTATCACAAACACCATCACATGCCATTTTCATGCTCTAGTTCATTGTCATTTTAAAATCAACATTTTAAAATCATCCAATTGAATCCATTTCCAACAAAACCCATTTTTACCCAAAAATACCAATTTCATGCCAAAACCCCCCAATTTCATCACCTATCAATTTTCCAACCAATTTTCCACATGATTTACCAATTAAATTTCAAGCGCACAATTTAATTGTAAATGTACCACACAATTCCACCAAGTGGAGTCGAGAGAGAAGCCACCTACCTTTAGGGTTCCCGAGAAATTGATCCACATGCAACCGCACCTCCAAAACCGGCGAACGCACCACCGAAACCTCTCTAGATCCTCTTCCCTAATACCCACAAGCCTTAAAACATCATCCAAGTCCACCACAACCCTAGATCTACACACAAGTGTAGATCTAGAAAACGAAGGAGGGAAGAGCATATCTAGAGGAAAACACAAAGAAACCATGGGAGAAGACTTACCCGGGAGGAATCGCCTTCAAACCCTCTTTAATCCTCCTCAAAACCCTTCTAAAATGAGTAGGAGATCCCTTATAGCCCCTGAGAACCGAAAATCCCGAGTGAGGCTCGAGTGGGAGGAAGAGATGAGTGTTTTAGGTCAAGCCCGAGGGAGCCCGGACTTAAAAACCCCAACTTTAAGTGGCCGCACGGTTAGCCCGCACAGTTTGGCAAACCATGTGCAGGCCGTGCGTAGACTACTGCCTCTCCCTGCACGGTTTCCGGGAGCATCCGCACGGTTTACACTAACTGTGCTCAAACCGTGTGCCTCTTTAAAAGCCTCCAAAATCATCCAAAAACATTCCAAACTCTCCTGACCTTTTCCCAACTCATCCCATGCCCATAAACTCATAAAAAACATAAACAAAGGCTACATACCTCAAACCAGGGGTACTACAGTAACGGTAGGTGTACAGTAACGGTAGGTGTACAGTGTTTCACAGATCAGTTTCACAGATTGGTTTCACAGATCGGTAGGTGTACAGTAACGGTAGGTGTACAGTGTTTCACAGATCGGTTTCACAGATCAATAGGTGTACAGTAACAGTAGGTGTATAGTAACGGTAGGTGTATAGTAACGGTAGGTGTACAGTAACGGTAGGTGTACAGTAACGGTATGTGAACAGTGTTTCCAGCTTCCTACAGTTTTGGCCCTTTTGACGTTTCCTTTGACGTAAAATACATTTAAAGCCTTATTTTAAGGACTCTTAAGGACGATTCAAAGACCATAAATCCTATATTAATTATTCATATGGCTCGGGATGTTTTTACTTGGTCAAACCGCGTGGTTTAATGCGATCCTATTTTAATGGGGAATTAAGCGTATCTTAAACCGTCGCCCCATTAAATCTTCAAAAGGGACGAGATATCTTCCTCCCTTTTTCTTCCTCTTTGTTCTCGGCTATGAGACACTTGAACCTTTTAATCCTTCCCGTAGGAATTGCACAATCAAACTTTACTCCTCAGATTGGTTCCGCTCAGTTTTGATGCTACCAAGCTGTATCGGTCAATCTTCGATATAAGGTATGTTTTATCATCATTCCTTTGGGATCAACTCCTTATGTTTCTCCTCTCCATGTTATATCATGTAACCTCTATGCTTTTAATGGGGTTTTCCTTGGGGTTTGGTTGGTGCTGTCATACCGTGGCATCCTCGGGTGGATGCAGTTGTCGCGGGAGGAGGATCGTGACTCTTGGTGTGGATAAAGAACGTGAGGAACTGTTTGAGGTAGGATATTCGTTTCTTCTCTTTCGTTTACGTGAAACTGTATTGTTAGCATGTTTAATCCCGCTGGATGACAATGGAATTGACATAAAAAATACTTTGAACCGAATAAAGGAACTATATCGATCGTATGTTATTGCCTCTTTTTTTGCTAGATAGTGTGATATCTATGCCTGCTTTACATAGATGTTGTTCTTGATGAAAATCGGTAAAGAACGTAAACTGGGATTAATTGATAATTGTTTGGAAAAAGATAAAGAGGCATGAAAACGAATCTGGTTCTTGTTGTAATTTAATGTTAATCAAATTGTCATAGTAAGCATGTTTAATTATTTGTGATAGCTTACTGATTAGGTTTTCTGAATTTGGAACCTACGAATAATAAATCTGAATTCAACATGGATTAAAGAAATGACTGTTTGATTATTCCTTAAAGGGTTCTGAGTTACCCTCTTGATTGTTAAAGGACCAACATCCCTATTGATGTGATGTTGTTTTCCTACTGCTTGTGTTGTGATGTAATCCTAGATGGTTGTGGTTATATGTGGAGGCATGTAGGCCTTTTGGTTGTGACAGTAGATAACGCCTAGAGTGGTGAGATGCCTCGGTTTATGCATGTGGGTGTCGGGGAGGACGACAGGGATGATGGAATGGGATGGATGTGATTGTTGGATGCTTGATGGTTCTTTGATTATTTATCTGCTCTACATTTCCCCACTGTTCAAGGCAGCTGGTCTTGCTTAACCTTCCTCTGAAGGAGGAGAAGATGCGCGGGGTATGCCAGGTGCTTTCCGTGTCTAGCTTTTCAAGGAAGGATGGGTCTACGCTCTTGCTATAGGCGGAAAAGACTCGACGGGTAGTACATCTACTCACATTGTTGATCCCCCTTGTGTTTAGTAGCATAGAATGTTTTTCTAGAATGTCTGGAAATGTGATAAAGTATTTCTATAATGAATAATTGAATAAATGGTGTTAACCCATGGGGATGGAGATGATGGAACATAATGAAGAGGTTGAAAATTAATTGAAGGAGCAGTTGACTTTGGGTGTGTTGTTAATGAAATTTAATGTGGATTTGTTCATGTTAATTAATATCTTAAGAATTAATTAACGTACAGTGGAATTGATAAAAAGGGAATGAAGGAATCTAATAAATCTCTTTAAATGGTTGTGTGCTTATAAGATACCTAGTCTTAGAAGTGGCAGCTTGGAGTCCGAGAGACGTTAGTTGCAGTTATGTCTAAAGACTAGGTTATGCCCATAGTGTGGTTGTGAGTTATAATACATTTTGTACTTTTTGTGTTTCTATACGCTACTTCACCCTGTCGGTAAGGGCAACTGACACCCCGGGGATTCTGAGCCTGGGGGGTGTTTTCCCCAACATTCTGGTGGGAGGATGAATGGCTGACTACCCCCTTTGGCCCTGCTCTCTTCTCTTGGTAGATACTTGTGTCATTGGGCACAGCGGTTAGTTTTCCTCATATATGTGTGTAGAGGGATGTAATGGATTGTGATTATTTACACACATATATTCTGGATATAGTATCCTATGGACTACTATAGGTGTAACATGTATATGTTGTGATGGATTGAGAATCCTTACTCGGTGTATGGGTTGTAATGGCTTGAGGTATAATACCCGACATATGATACATGTTACGTGAGTTGTGGTGCCTCCTAGAAACTACCTGGTTACTTTGGTTGTGAGGATGGTTTGGTGCTTCGCCCAGGTGTCTGCGGGCAAGCCTTTGTGGTGCACGAGGTGCAGATTGTGGTGCTTCGCCCAGGTGTCTGCGGGCAAGCCTTTTTGGAGAGAGATGCTTAGTACGTGCGACATTGGGTCAAAGCGGCAAACTAGTGGGGGAGTAGTAGCAGGGTACCCTTGATATTATTTATTATATGTTATATTCTTGTATGCGTTACTTGGTGATATTAGCCATGGTGAGGTTGGAAACATAGTATACCTGTTTAGGTGGCGAGTTAGTTTCACTTGTTGTTCACTGTGCTTTATCATGCTCTCTTTACTTTTGCACGAGAGGCTTCAGGGAGGATCCTACTGAGTATACTGTTATACTCACCCTATGTATATATATAAACTGTTTTTCAGGTCACTTGGAGCAGGTTGGAGATCAAGCTAGTTTCTACTAGCTTGGAGTTGCAGGAGCTGTTCAGGCTTGTGGTTGTTGTTGTTTTATTTTCTTTTGGGTACTTGCAGTTTTTCCCTTCCAGTTGTAGTACTTTTGCATGACATTTCAAATATGCACTTGGGTTTCTTTTATATTCCAGTTCTGAGTTGGAGATGATTGGTGTCTATCTTATCTCTCTCTTCCGCAAGTGTTCTCTTAAAGGGTAATGCCTCCCATTTGTGTGTTTATTATAACCTCGGTGCTAGTCGACAACCCGGGACCTACTGGAGGTAGGACTCGGGGGTCATTATCTCCCTTCTCACATTGTCGGCCCAGGAGGGGTACACTTTGTGGGGAGGGGGTCGTGACAGAGTGGTATCAGAGGTTTGGTTGAGGGATAGGATGTAGTTTGGAGTTAGGCATAGGTGAGGTTGCATGGGTTGGTAGGGAAACGGTATCAATCATGTTTAGTAAGTGAGGTAAACACTGGACATCGGCTGAGACATAGGCGTTTAGGGCCCCCTATGATCTAATGTACGGACCTTTAAGTTTACAATGGCCACTAAACAAGGTGATACTAGTTGCAGGGTAGAGACCTAGGAAAGGATCACACATCATTCTTCTTTGTGTCTGTGTTTGAATGGGTAGACCATGAGATAGGTTAACCTAAAATGAATAAAAGAAAACAATAAATTAATTAATGTTGAGTCTTCCATATTCCTGGCTTAGGAGCTCTAACGGGTTGTTATTTTACAGGAATGGCTCCAGGTTGACGTCCTCGTCAGGTTTGCGCAGAAAATGTACAACAGGCTGTTCCAGCAGATCGTCGCAGGGTAGAGGTTGACGACGACGAAACTTGGAGGAAGACACTCTGAGAGTTTCAGCGCCAGAGTCTGCAGAAGTATAAAGGCTCTGTTTCAGATTCAGTCATGGAAGACTGGTTGGAGGAGGTCGAAATAGGCTTCAGTTCGATTCGTGCTCGGAAGGAGCAATGGGTGTCCTTGGTCGTGACGATGCTGCGTGGAGCAGCGAGGCAGTGGAGGTTCTTGTTCCTTGGGGATCGTGATGAGTCAGCAATCTCATGGGAGGAGTTCCGAGACAGGTTTAGAGTCGAGTTTCTTTCATTGACTGTGAAGGCGTCCAGTCGCCAGGAGCTTCTTACCCTTTGACACGAGAGCTCCTGTGTTCGAGAATTTGGAATCGGTTTCAGGAACCATTTACGATATGCTTCGGACCTGTTACCAGATGAGGAGGCTAGGGAGAGGCACTTTGAGGAGGCTTTGCGTCCATAGATCCAGCGCCAGGTCACCCCATTTATGTTGAAGACATATCTTGAGGTGCTAGCGATGGAAGAGGTTGTTGAGAGGACTTTGTCTTGAACCGGATCATCACGAGAGGGGAATCAATGTAACACCCCGAGATTTTATGATAAGTATTATTTTTAATTTATTTGATGTCATGTGTTTTATGCTACACCAAGATTATCTTGTGCTATACGCAACACCATATTAGCTTGCAGTTTACGCAACACAATTCTTGGATCGTGTTATACACAATTTCAAATTCATTTGATAGAAGTTATTCTACGCAACATTGAGTGTGTGTATATATATATATATATTCAATCTATAAATAAAAAATGGTTGGATTTTTTTATACGCAACAACAAAGGAGTCTTGCACTACACACAACCTTGACTTGGCTTTCATTACACACAATCGCGACCTTCCTCGATAGCGTGTGTCGTACGCAATACCGTGTTTCACTAAACAACGATATATGGTTATAATATTATCATGAACTAGCCACTATGAATAGAATTAACCACATTCTAGATTTTATAACATTATTATTCATCTTATAAATTTTCTAAAACATTTTATGTGAACAAAATAAATTTTTCGGGTAAAATAAGTATTTTGCAAAAAATGCAGTTTTGTCGCCTTTTGATGGTGCACCCACATTAAATCTAGTTTTTGACATATTTATAAGTTCAATTTTACAAAATAAACATCTTCTTTTGAATCAGGATATAAAAATTTACATTGGATAAAGTTTTGATATTTTTCTGATAACTTTCATATTTTAATGAATAGTAAAAACACGCTATATTTTAATTAAAAACAAATTTTTTTCATCGTAATAATTTATATGGTTAAATTATTATATTGAATGGTTTTAAAGTATAAATAGAATATATTTTTACCATTTAATATAATGTATGTCATTATCATTATTTTACCTTGAATTCGTAGGTTAAACCAATTTAATCTTTTGCAATGTTTTATAAAAAACCCGTTTTCTTTCGACAACGGGATTAATTTTAATTTAATTTCTGCAACTTATGTGTATTAAATTTGGAAAAATGGATTCCATATTTGGAATCAGTGGGTCCAAATTATATTAATAGAATACTTTTTTATTTTTGGGCATTATGAATAGTAACTACGGTAAATTTTATTTACCATAGTTAAAGGTAAATCGGGCAATTAAGGGTAAAAATAATATTATAAAATTACCCTAACACTTGGAAAAATCCTATTGGATGACTAAAAGTCGACCCATATCACCTAAGGGTCGGATTAGAATAATTTAATGGACTTTTGTCCATGAAAATAACTTAATTATTATTAAAACCAAAGAATGTGACAACATGTCACTCTCTTAAATCTTATAAGTATATTAATTTTAATTTAGGGATAAACTTCATGAAACTTCGAACATGAATAGTCTCCAGAAAGCTAATGAAATTATATACATCATATGAATTTATTTATAATTTTTAGAGATTAAATAATTATCATTAATTATGACACAATAGTGATGCAGAAATTGTTTATCTAGTGAAAAATCAAGAATATAGTTTTTATTAAATTAATAGTGACCATAAAATGCACAAAACCCTGACCAAAACTTATTGGTCATGTAAATGTAAACCATAATCATCCAATGGTCGAATATTTGACCATTTGGAGCCTTATAAAAGTGATTATGACACTTATATTATTTTATTTTAAATGATGTCAAAGTTGTCACATTCATAATTTAATAAATATAACAATTTAAATTTTGTGATTTTAAGATGATAAATTTGAGTAAAAGTATTATTGTGAAAGGTAATAGATTTATCTTCATCATAGAAATTTATCTTGTATGCAACAAATAAGTATATTAAATAATTATACAAAAATGATGTAGTAATTATTTTATTAAGAGATAAACCAAATAAATGGTTTTAAATATAATAAAATAAATATTATATGAACTATTTAATGTGCTCCACTAATTTTCCAGATACATATGGCCTTTTATGAATCTATTAAAGCTTTTAGTTCGAACATATCTTCTGTATATATTTTATTTAAATTCATATAAATGAATAGTGTCAAAATTGACACTATTGTTATTTTATAAAAATAACATATTATAAAATTGTTTAAAAATCACAAAAATATTTAAAAATTATAAATTTAAATTTATATGGTCTAAAATGTTATAAAATATCCAATTATGGACAATTCACAACAAATAAGTAATTTTTTGTTATAATTTAAAATTTAGAATTTTGTTACCACAAATAAAATTAAATTGATTAAGGATAAATCAAGTTGATAATGTTTAAAATAAATTCCTAACATGTCTAAATTTGATTGGTTGATGAGATTACAACCCTATCTCATCTAATCTTTGTATATGAGTCATTTTTGGAGGTTTTTAAGTGGGGTTAGATTTATTATAAATTAATATTTTTAAAAATTCCAAAGGTGCCCCTCTCCTCCCTTATAAAAGGGCACCTCATCCCTCTCTTCCTCACACCACTTCGAGCCTTCAAGCTTGGCCAACCCCTACCCATTTCACTTCCCCACTTCCCTAGAAACATCCTAGAGGTTCTGGTCTTCTTCAAAGACCAATTTTAGTTCCCTAAGAGGAGGTCTCAAAGAGGCGCTTCAAAGAAGAGGAGGTTCGGATACATACGAAGCATATTGGACATAAGGTAAGGGATAATTTTTCAAATCTAATTTTTATCTGAGATTGCTATTCGTAAGTATTTTCTGGGGTTATTGCTATCATCCATGTCCATGTTTTATAAATGTGTATTCATGTATTTTTAAAGTCTTTTTTACCCATTTTGACTTTTACCCCATGGTATGGAAGGAATCTTTCTTTTATTTACCCTACAAGGTACTTTTTGACTTTTCCGACAAAAGTATGAGAAGAATGTTTTTTTTAACTTATACGACATGAACAGATTTTTACGGTTTTATAAAGCCTTATTTTCATGAAGCTTCCTCCAAAATATTTCATGACTATTTTCAACAAAATCCTTTTCTTTTAAAAATTCATGACATTTTGTGAAAAGAAAATGATTTTAAAGAAGAAAGGATATTTTCCTCAAGAATTCATTTCAAGTGTTTTATCAAAACCATTTTTTATCTAAGATTACATTATTTCATATGTGTATGTTTCAAGTATAATGTCTCTATGATTTACATGGTTTCACTTTCCTTATTATGAAATGATATCCATTTCTTTTATATGGATTATTTAATGATGGGATGATGTTTATGAAACCCATTTTATTTATTGGGTTTTTATGAATGATGTATGTTTATTTTGTGGCACAAGTAAGAATGATTTCATTATGAGATGGGTGGGACCTATATCTCCCTCCAATGCATTGGGTAAAGATTTTATATCTCATGAGATAGACATGGCTGGAACGGTAAGTTAATCTGGTTCAGTGTTACAGGACTGAAACGAGGAGTGAAATCAATTCAGAATGGGACTTTGTCCACTAAGATGGTCTTGGCTGCAATGTCTTGGCTACTATGAAAATCATTACATGTGCTTAATGGATGCTACAATTACATGTTTTATTCTCAGGCTATTTTATCATGATTTATGTTCCATTATGATCTATGTCTTATGTACTTCCATGTTTTATGTCGTTGCTCAATATTTTTAATGTTCATGTTTTTTTTAAGTTCAAATGTATATGGTATGTTTTATTTTATCCATGCTTACCCTTACTGAGCATTTAAGCTCACCATTTTTATGTTTTCTTTTCCCCTCGGATTAAAAGAAAGATTTTAGGTAAGGAAACAAAAATGGGAAGATCTTTATGGGAGATATTGAAGATCTTTCACCACGATTAGAAGATTACGTTCCGAGTTTCCAAAGATACTAAACTATTACGGTCCTTGTGTGTCTGTTTTTGTTGTGTATTAAGTATTCCGCAAAAGTAATGTATTTTCCATGTACGTCAAGCTTTGGGTCTCTACAGTTGGTATCAGAGGAAAGGTTTAGTCAACCTTTGGAAACTAGGATGCAAGAACTTTATTGAGATCCCTAGAGATATTTCTAAGGTTTGCCTAGGGATGTCCCTAAGGATAAGTATACGTATAGGATATAGTCCTAGAACTACGGTAATGATCTTAGAATTTGACCTAAGATGTTAGATATTTAAGGTACTCCCCCTTGATTATGTTATTTTCCTTGTATGATTTTTGCCTCTCACAGAATTCTTTTTGTGTTTTAGTCAATGGAGGGAACCAGAAGGAATTCGGTTAACATTGAATCCAATGGAAAAATTAGTGACTATGAGCAACAAAATTACGTAATGCCTAGAGAGAAAGATATTGTGATTATGCTGAATCAGTCATCGCGATATATGATTAACAAGGTGAAATTTAGTGGTATGCCTAATTCATCAAATAAGAAAAATATAGACTTTTATGCATGTTCGCATGTTGAGGAGCATAAAGAAAGGAAGATTGAGATTTCTAAAGAAGGGAAGAAAAACCTTGAGGAATACCTCAAATGGAGGGACAGATGTTATCTGTGTGGAGAAAAGGGTCATAGAGTGATAGACTGTTATGGAGTTCAATGTATTATTTGTGGAGAACATGGGCATTACCCAACTCAATGCTCTGACCTAAAAAGTATCTTCTAAAATCAAGGAAGGACTTATTCCAGGACAATCATTGAAGAGGATGGATTGAAGTGTTTATGTATTGGTATTCAAGAATAATTTTGTTGAGGTACTTTTACGGTGTATTAGAATATTTTTGTATTAGTCTATTGTGGTTTTCAATAATTTTATGGTACCGGTAACCATAAAAAGTGATTCAAATATTTTGGAAAGCAGATGACATGTGCATAATGAAGGGATAAGGAGAAAATGAAATGTTTGACAGTATTCATGAGCTCATGATTGATATAAGAACTAAGTGATATCATGATTTGAGTATATAGAATTTTGAGGATTTTGGTATGTGGAAAGAGTTAACTTTTGACAGCACTCAGGTTTTCACTAAGATTCAATGGGTATTCATTTTTCAATAGAATACATGATTAAGGCCTTCGAATGTTTGGAATGTGACCAACAAGACATATCTTATGATATATGGGGATCAATGATGGTATTAACATGTTTGTTATATGAACTCTCAGATAATCGTTTTCACTATAATGTGAGATTGGACAGTAGTATTTTGGATAAGCCTAAAGATTGGAATGGATTATGTTGGACATAAGTTAGTATTGTTTAAGGTTAGAAATTTTTCGATATTATTGATGAAAAGTTATAATAATGTAGTTTTAGAAAAAAGACAACCTGTAGGATGGGTGACAACCCGTCGCGTCGGACAAGGTTGCGGGAATCGAACCCACGACCGAAGTGCGACAGGCCTTTATCGCCTACCACTGGCCTACAGGAAGTTCCCAGTTAGTATAAATGTGTTTTAATTTATTAAGTGGTATGATATATGAAGTATACATCCATTTTAGGAACCAAATATGATTAATCTCACTATAGATGGACTTATGTATATTTGATAACTTTTACTAACCTTTTGTTTGAGATAGATGGAATGACCTATCATTCTATCACATGATCTGCTAAAACTTCGCGAAAGACAAATTCAACTTCATTTCTTAAAGAGATGAAGTGGAAATTGTTCAAGGCACGAACAATGGTGAGATTATACCAAAATAAAGTATTTATTCTAATTAAATTCATCAACTTTAGGGAAATAATCTTGAAAACCAAAAATGTTGTCCTAGTTCTCTTATATCCGATGAATCAGATGGTACCTTAGATCATCACCAATATATGGATTTGTGATTGTTGACTTTTTAAAAGTCATGTTCTCTATCACTCTCCATCAGAACTTGATGGTTAGATTTCTCCTCCATATCCATATTTTCACCTATGATCTCCTATGTGGAAAACTAGTGATGAGTTAATTTGGGTAACCGTTATGTTTCATACTTAACTTTTTAAAATTAAGTTTTAGCATTCCTTTTTACGATGTGGGTTTCTATGATAGAAATTCTCAAGTAACAAACCATTTATAACCCCGACGAATTTCGAGGGCGAAATTCATTTTAAGGGGGGTAGAATGTAATACCCCGAGATTTTATGATAAGTATTCTTTTTAATTTATTTGATGTCATGTGTTTTATGCTACACCAAGATTATCTTGCGCTATACGCAACACCGTATTAGCTTGCAGTTTACGCAACACAATTCTTGGATCGTGTTATACACAATTTCAAGTTCATTTGATAGAAGTTATTCTACGCAACATTGATTGTATATATATATATATATATATATTCAATCTATAAATAAAAAATGGTTGTATTTTTTTATACGCAACAACAAAGGAGTCTTGCACTACACGCAACCCTGACTTGGCTTTCATTACACACAATCGCGACCTTCCTCGATAGCGAGTGTCGTACGCAATATCGGGTTTCACTAAACAACGATATATGGTTATAATATTATCACGAACTAGCCACTATGAATAGAATTAACCACATTCTAGATTTTATAACATTATTATTCATCTTATAAATTTTCTAAAACATTTTATGTGAACAAAATAAATTTTCTGGGTAAAATAAGTATTTTGCAAAAAATGCAGTTTTGCCGCCTTTTGATGGCGCACCCACATTAAATCTTGTTTTTGACATGTTTATAAGTTCAATTTTACAAAATAAACATCTTATTTTGAATCAGGATATAAAAATTTACATTGTATAATGTTTTGATATTTTTCTGATAACTTTCATATTTTAATGAATAATAAAAACACGCTATATTTTAATTAAAAACAAATTTTTTTCATCGTAATAATTTATATGGTTAAATTATAATATTGAATGATTTTAAAGTATAAATAGAATATATTTTTACAATTTAATATAATGTATGTCATTATCATTGATTTTACCTTGAATTCGTAGGTTAAACCAATTCAATCTTTTGCAATGTTTTAAAAAAAACTGTTTTCTTTCGACAATGGGATTAATTTTAATTTAATTTCTGCAACTTCTGTGTATTGAATTTGGAAAAATGGATTCCATATTTGGAATCAGTGGGTCCAAATTATATTAATATACTACTTTTTTATTTTTGGACATTATGAATAGTAACTACGGTAAATTTTATTTACCATAGTTAAAGGTAAATCGGGCAATTAAGGGTAAAAATAATATTATAAAATTATCCTAACACTTGGAAAAATCCTATTGGATGACTAAAAATCGACCCATATCACCTAAGGGTCAGATTAGAATAATTTAATGGACTTTTTTCCATGAAAATAACTTAATTATTATTAAAACCAAAGAATGTGACAACATGTCACTCTCTTAAATCTTATAAGTATATTAATTTTAATTTAGTGATAAACTTCATGAAACTTCGAACATGAATAGTCTACAGAAAGCTAATGAAATTATCTACATCATATGAATTTATTTATAATTTTTAGGGATTAAATAATTATCATTAATTATGACACAATATTGATGCAGAAATTGTTTATCTAGTGAAAAATCAAGAATATAGTTTTTATTAAATTAATAGTGACCATAAAATGCACAAAACCCTGACCAAAACTTATTGGTCATGTAAATGTAAACCATAATCATCTAATGGTCGAATATTTGACCATTTGGAGCCTTATAAAAGCGATTATGACACTTATATTATTTTATTTTAAATGATGCCAAAGTTGTCACATTCATAATTTAATAAATATAACAATTTAAATTTTGTGATTTTAAGATGATAAATTTGAGTAAAAGTATTATTGTGAAAGGTAATAGATTTATCTTCATCATAGAAATTTATCTTGTATGCAACAAATAAGTATATTAAATAATTATACAAAAATGATGTAGTAATTATTTTATTAAGAGATAAACCAAATAAATGGTTTTAAAAATAATAAAATAAATATTATATGAACTATTTAATGTGCTCCACTAATTTTCTAGATACATATGTCCTTTTATGAATCTATTAAAGCTTTTAGTTCAAACATATATTATGTATATATTTTATTTAAATTCATATAAATGAATAGTGTCAAAATTGACACTATTGTTATTTTATAAAAATAACATATTATAAAATTGTTTAAAAATCACAAAAATATTTAAAAATTATAAATTTAAATTTATATGGTCTAAAATGTCATAAAATATCCAATTATGGACAATTCACAACAAATAAGTAATTGTTTGTTATAATTTAAAATTTAGAATTTTGTTACCACAAATAAAATTAAATTGATTAAGGATAAATCAAGTTGATAATGTTTAAAATAAATTTCTAACATGTCTAAATTTGATTGGTTGATGATATTACAACCCTATCTCATCTAATCTTCGGATATGAGTCATTTTTGGAGGTTTTTAAGTGGGGTTAGATTTATTATAAATTAATATTTTTAAGAATTCCAAAGGTGCTCCTCTCCTCCCTTATAAAAGGGCACCTCCTCCCTCTCTTACTCACACCACTTTGAGCCTTCAAGCTCGGCCAACCCCTACCCATTTCACTTCCCCACTTCCCTAGAAACATCCTATAGGTATTGGTCTTCTTCAAAGACCAATTTTAGTTCCCTAAGAGGAGGTCTCAAAGAGGCGCTTCAAAGAAGAGCAGGTTCGGATACATATGAAGCATATTGGACATAAGGTAAGGGATAATTTTTCAAATATCATTTTTATCCGAGATTGCTTATTCGTAAGTATTTACTGGGGTTATTGCTCTCATCCATGTCCATGTTTTATAAATGTGTATTCATGTATGTTTAAATTCCTTTTTACCCATTTTGACTTTTACCTCATGGTATGGAAGGAATCTTTCTTTTATTTACCCTACAAGGTACTATTTTGACTTTTCCGACAAAAGTACGAGAAGAATGTTTTTTTTAACTTATACGGCACGAACATATTTTTACGGTTTTATAAAGCCTTATTTTCATGAAGCTTCCTCCAAAAGATCTCAGGACTATTTTCAACAAAATCCTTTTCTTTTAAAAATGCATGACATTTTGTGAAAAGAAAATGATTTTAAAGAAGAAAGGATATTTTCCTCAAGAATTCATTTCAAGTGTTTTATCAAAACCATTTTTCATCTAAGATGACATTATTTCATATGTGTATGTTTCAAGTATAATGTCTCTATGATTTACATGGTTTCACTTTCCTTATTATGAAATGATATCCATTTCTTTTATATGGATTATTTAATGATGAGATGATGTTTATGAAACCCATTTTATTTATTGGGTTTTTATGAATGATGTATGTTTATTTTGTGGCACAAGTAAGAATGATTTCATTATGAGATGGGTGGGACCTATATCTCCCTCCAATGCATTGGGTAAAGATTTTATATCTCATGAGATAGACATGGCTGGAATGGTAAGTTAATTCGGTTCAGTGTTACAGGACTGAAACGAGGAGTGAACTCGATTCAGAACGGGACTTTGTCCACTAAGATGGTCTTGGCAGCAATGTCTTGGCTACTATGAAAATCATTACATGTGCTTAATGAATGCTACTATTACATGTTTTATTCCCATGCTATTTTATCATGATTTATGTTCCATTATGATCTATGCCTTATGTACTTCCATGTTTTATGTCGTTGCTCAATATTTTTAATGTTCATGTTTTTTTAAGTTCAAATGTATATGGTATGTTTTATTTTATCCATGCTTACCCTTACTGAGCATTTGATCTCACCCTTTTTATGTTTTCTTTTCCCCCAGGATTAAAAGAAAGATTTTAGGTAAGGAAACAAAAATGGGAAGATCATTATGGGAGATATTGAAGATCTTTCACCACGATTAGAAGATTACGTTCCGAGTTTCCAAAGACACTAAACTATTACGGTCCTCGTGTGTCTGTTTTTGTTGTGTATTAAGTATTCCGCAAAAGTAATGTATTTTCCATGTACGTCAATCTTTGGGTCTCTACAATCAACATGATTCCTCATGAAGCAGAGTTGTGTTTCGGGGTTCCCGATTTTCAGGGCAGAAGAGTTTCCTTTCAGTCGGGGGTAGGTCCCAGTCTTTCACATCTCGTTTCTCCAGAGGCAGAAACTCTCAGGCTTATTGCAAAGGATCAGGCGCTTGTTTTTCTTATGGTGGTCGTGGCCATCAGCAGCGGGAGTGCCCAACCTTTCAGAGTGGTCATCATGCATCGGGCGCTACACTCCAGTTTCCTCCGTTGAGGCAGTTCTAGCTGAGGCAGCAGCAGCCAGTTGGGCCAGCTTTAGATCAGCATAGGGTAGATGGGGCAGGCAGAGGACAGCCTCATGATGCTCCCCATCCTCAGAGAGCAGAGTGCGGTCGTGGTGGTGGTTATCATCAGGGTCAAAGAGGCCATGGAGGAGGTCGTGGTCAGCTTCATGCTCTAGCGTTGCCAGCATCAGACTAGCCAGACGTTGTTCGAGGTACCCTTTTCTTGTTTTCTACCTTGGTGTATGCCTTGTTTGATTCCGGAGCGACACACTCCTTCATATTACCTACCCTTGTCCATGCTTTGGGACATGAGGTAGAGAGGCTTCCAGTGCCCCTGGCATTGACTACGCCAGTTGGAGGTCGAGCTGACTTGTTTGAAGTATGTAGAGACTGTGAGCTAGTGTTGGGGCAACACCTCTCATGAGGAGATTTCCTATGTTTACGAATACAACCATATGATTTCATCCTCGGCATGGATTGGTTGTATTCGGTGCAGGCTATCGTGAATTGCTTCAGGAAGAAGGTCATCTTCATTGGTGCGAATGGAGAGCAAGTGGTGTTTGCTGGTGAGCGAGATCCTTAGATGGGTCATAGGCGCGTTCCATCCTTATCATCCATGATGGCTGAGATGATACTGAGTTCTTCAAAGGTTCAGCAGTTGGCGTTTCCTAGGGTCGTAGAGGAGTACCCTGATGTATTTCCAGAAGAGGTTGTAGCATTACCCCCGCGATGATAGATCGAGTTTGGGATCGAGCTACAGCCAGGAGCGTCTCCTATCTCCATGTCTCCATATAGGATGGCCCCTTATGAGTTACGAGATCTATGTATACAACTTGATGGTCTGTTAAAGTGCGGTTTTGTTCGGCCAAGTGTGTCAGCATGGGGTGCACCCGTTTTGTTCGTGAAGAATGTTGACGGTAGTTTGCAGTTGTGTGTCGATTACCATAGCTTGAACAAAGTGACAATAAAGAATAGTTATCCTCTTCCACGGATTGATGACTTATTCTATCAACTGAAGGGTGCATGTTGGTTCTCAAAGATTGACTTGCAGTCAGGATATCATCAAATGCGTGTGAAGGATGAGGATATCCCGAAGACTTCTTTCTGTTGTAATCATGAGCATTATGAGTTCGTTGTAATGTTGTTCGGCGTGACAAATGCTCCAGCTGTGTTCATGGGATTGATGAATATTGTGTTCCGTGAGTTCCTGGACAAGTTTGGGGTGGTTTTCATCGACGACATCATTGTGTACTCCACATGTGAAGAGGAGCATGCAGAGCATCTACATGCTGTTTTGGGAGTTCTTTATAAACATCAGTTGTTTGGGAAGTTGTCGAAGTGTGAGTTTTGGGCTTGAGAAGTCCGTTTCTTGGGCCATGTTGTGTCCCAACAGGGAGTAGCTGTGGATCTATCGAAGATAGAAGCAGTCTTGTCTTGGGAAGCCCCCAAGACAGTGTCAGAGGTGCGAAGTTTCCTTGGTCTCGCAGGCTACTACAGGAGGTTCGTAGCCAATTTCTCCCGAGTTGCAACTCATCTGACATCTTTGAACAGGAAGGATCAAGCGTTCATATGGATTGATCAGTGTTAGACAGCTTTCAAGTATCTAAAGGAGAAGTTAGTAAGTGCTCCAGTTCTTTGTCTTCCGACTGAGGGAGTTCAGTTTGATGTTTTCTGCGACGCATTGCATCTGGGGTTAGGATATGTTCTCATGCAGCAGAGGTCAGTTGTTTCTTATGGGTCTCGACATTTACGTCCCCATGAATGTATCTATGCCACTCACAATCTTGTGTTAGCATCTGTGGTGTTTGCTCTGAAGTTGTGGAGACATTACCTCATTGGTGAGCGCTTTGTGGTTTTCACCGATCATAAGAGTTTGAGGTATGTTTTCTCCCAACGTGACTTGAACTTACGACAGCGTCGGTGGATGGAGTTCTTTCAGGAATACGACTTCGAAATATCGTATACACCTGGAAAAGGGAATGTTGTAGCTGATGCGCTAAGCCGAAAGTCATGTAGTGATGCTCTGCGAGAATCTGGTGATTCTTGGAGAGTAATGGAAGAACTGTCAACATTACATCTTGATATGGGAGAAGTTGGGGGTAGAGGATGTCTTTTTCAGATGACGGTACAGTCATCCCTGGTGCAAAAGGTGGAAGAGTCCCAGTTGGGGGATCTAGAGGTAGAGGTTTGGAGAGACCGAGTTGTTTGTGGTGAGGCCCCTGATGGTTGGTCGGAGAATGACCAACACCGAGTGTTGTATCATGGAAGGATTTTTGTTCCCTTGATGGTGCATGAGACGGTCCTCATAGAGTTCCACAGTTCGCCTTTAGCAGTACATCCTGGCGTGACAAAGATGTACCGATCCTTAAGGAGTCAGTTTTGGTGGCCTGGTCTGAAGCGTGCGGTTGCGGAGTTTGTGTCTCGGTGTTTAGTCCGCCAGCAGGTGAAGGCCGAACACCGTGTCCCTAGTGGTCTACTCCAGCCATTAGAGATTCCTCAGTGGAAGTGGGAGGATATCTCAATGGACTTTGTTACTGGTTTACCTCGAGCTCCAGGAGGACATGATGCTATTTGGGTGGTAGTGGATTGCTTAACAAAATCGGCCCACTTCATAGCGATCAAGGAGTCGAGCTCAGTGGAAGTCTTGTCGAGGCAGTATCTAGAGGAGGTGGTGAGACTTCATGGAGTCCCTAGGACTATCATTTCTGATCGAGATCCTCATTTTACCTCTAGGGTGTGGAGAGGTCTCCAACATTCTTTTGGTTCTCAACTATGCCTTAGCACTGCTTTTTATCCTCAAACGGATGGTCTGACAGAGCGAATCATCCAGACTCTTGAAGACATGTTATGCTCTTGTGTTCTTGATTTTGGAGGTTTATGGATGAGGCACTTACCCTTGGTGGAGTTCACCTACAATAATATTTTTCACTCCACCATCGGCATGGCGCCGTTTGAAGCCCTGTATGGTCGGCCTTGTCGTTCTCTGTTGTGCTGGACTAGGGTCGGAGAGTCAGCAATTCTCGGACCAGAACTAGTGCAGAATACAACAGAGATGGTCCAGGTTATTCGTGAGAGGATGAAGACAGCGCAAGATCGTCAGAAATCATATGTTGATCAAAGGAGGAGACCCTTGGAGTTTAATATTGGGGATCATGTGTTTCTGAAGGTGACTCCCCGTCGTGGGCATCGAAGGTTTGGTCATGGAAGTAAGCTTTTTCCCTGGTTTGTTGGTCCTTTCGAGGTGTTAGATCGTGTTGGAGTTGTGGCGTATCGTGTAGCACTTCCCCCACAGATGAGTCGGATACATGATGTTTTCCAAGTATCACAGCTTTGTCGTTATCTTCATGATGACTCTCACATCATCGATTGGGGAGAGATCGATGTTGATGATGATGCAACCTTTGAGGAGCGACCTGTGGAGATCCAAGATCGCAAGGAGAATGTGTTGCGTGGACATTCTATCCCCTTAGTTTGTGTCTTGTGGCGACACGGTGGCATGGAGGAGAGTACCTGGGAACGTGAGTAACAGATGTGTGTCCAGTACCCAGAGCTGTTTTAAGTTGTTGTGTTGAGTTTTCTTTGATCCTTTCTTTTATGTACCTTTGATGTGATGTTATGCTTAAATTTTTTGGATATGGAATGTTTGTTCCCTTTCTCTCGGATGTCGTGGTTTTTTTTTAGCTTTCGAACAACTAAGGATGGTTTTCCCCAGAGAGGTATCTTACGGGGTGGTTGTTCGGACCCCTTTTTTCTTCTGGGTTGGTTTTGAATTCTCGAGGATGAGAATGTTTTGAGAGGTATCTGATGTAATGGTCTGGACCTCTCCGGTCCATTACTTTGTGAAAATTTGGTGTTGGAGGTGTTCCTGGAGGTCAAGGTGACTTATCCCCAACACTTTGCAAAATTTCCAGTTTAGTGAACAGTGTTTCCAGTTTTATGATTTGTTCTATCGGTAGGTGTACAGTAACGGTAGGTGTACAGTAACGGTAGGTGTACAATGTTTCACAGATCGGTTTCACAGATCGGTTACACAAATTGGTTTCACAGATCGGTAGGTGTACAGTAACGATAGGTGTACAGTAACGGTAGGTGTACAGTGTTTCACAGATCGGTTTCATAGATCGTTTTCATAGATCAGTTTCACAGATCGGTAGGTGTAGAGTAACAGTAGGTGTACAGTGTTTCACATATAGGCTTCACAAATCGGTTTCGCAGATCGATAGGTGTACAGTAACGGTAGGTGTACAGTAACGGTAGGTGTATAGTAATGGTAGGTGAACAGTGTTTCCAGCTTCCTACAATTTTGGCCCTTTTGATGTTTCCTTTGACATAAAATACATTTAAAGCCTTATTTTAAGGACTCTTAAGGACGATTCAAAGGCCATAAATCCTATATTAATTATTCATATGGCTCGGGGTGTTTTTTCTTGGTCAAACCGTGTGGTTTAATGCGATCCGATTTTAATGGGGAATTAAGCGTATCTTAAACCGTCGCCCCATTAAATCTTCAAAAGGGACTAGATATCTTCCTCCATTTTTCTTCCTCTTTGTTCTCGGCTACGAGATGCTAGAACCTTTCAATCCTTCCCTTAGGAGTTGCACAATCAAACTTTACTCCTCGGATTGGTTCTGCTCTGTTTTGATGCAACCAAGCTGTATCGGTCAATCTTCGATGTAAGGTATGTTTTATCATCATTCATTTGGGATCATCTCCTTCTGTTTCTCCTCTCCATTTTATATCATGTAACCTACATGCTTCTAATGGGGTTTTTCTTGGGGTTTGGTTGGTGTTGTCGTATCGTGGCATCCTCGGATCGATGCAGTTATCGCGAGAGGAGGATTGTGACTCGTGGTGTGGATAAAGAACGTGAGGAACTGTTTGATGTAGGGGATTCGTTTCTTCTCTTTCTTTTACGTGCAACTGTATTGTTAGCATGTTTAATCCCACTGGATGACAATGGAATTGACATAATAAATACTTTGAACCGGATAAAGGAATTGTATCGATCATATGTTATTGCCTCTTGTTTTGCTAGATAGTGTGATATCTATGCCTGCTTTACTTAGCTGTTGTTCTTGATGCAAATCGGTAAAGAACATAAACTGGGATTAATTGATAATTGTTTGGCTAAAGATAAAGAGGCATGAAAACAAATCTGGTTCTTTTTGTAATTTATTGTTAATCAAATTGGCATAGTAAGCATGTTTAATTATTTGTGATAGCTTACTGATTAGGTTTCCCAAATTTGGAACCTACGGTTAATAAATCTGAATTCAAGATGGATTAAAAAATTGATTGTTTGATAATTCCTTAAAGGGTTCTGAGTTACCCTCTTGATTGTCAAAGGGTCAAGAGCCCTATTTATGTGATGTTGTTTTCCTACTGCTTGTGTTGTGATGTGATCCTGGATAGTTGTGGTTATATTTGGAGGCATGGAGGCCTTTTGGTTGTGGCAGCAGATGACGCCTAGAGTGATGAGATCCGTTTATGCATGTGGGTGTCGGGGAGGACGCCAGAGATGATGGAATGGGATGGATGTGATTGTTGGATGCTTGATGGTTCTTTGATTATTTATCTTATTTACTTTTCCCCACTTCTCAAGCTAGTTGGTCTTGCTTACCCTTCCTCCGAAGGAGGCGAAGACGCGCGGGGTATGCCAAGTGCTTTCTGTGTCTAGCTTCTCAAGGGAGGATGGGTCTACGCTCCTGCTATAGGCAGCAAATACTCGACAGGTAGTACATCTACTCACCGTGTTGAGCCCCCTTGTGTTTGGTAGCATAAAATATTTTTTTTAAATGCCTGGGAATGTGGTAAAGTATTTCTATAATGAATAATTGAATAAATGGTGTTAAACCATGGGGATGGAGATGCTGGAACATAATGAAGAGGTTGAAAACTGATTGAAGGAGCAGTTGACTTTAGGTGTGTTGCTAATGAAATTTAATGTGGATTTGTTCATGGTTAATTAATGTCTAAAGAATTAATTAACGTACAATGGAATTGATAAAAAGGGAATGAATCGATCTAATAAATCTCTTTAAATGGTTGTGTGCTTATAGGATACCTAGTCTTAGAAGTGGTAGCTTGGAGTCCGAGAGACGTTAGCTGCATTTGTGTCTAAGACTAGGTTATGCCCATAGTATGGTTGTGAGTTATAATATATTCTGTACTTTTTGTGTTTCTATATGCTACTTCACCCTATCAGAAAGGGCAACTGACACCCCGGGGATTCTGTTCCCTGGGGGGTATTTTCCCCAACATTCCGGTGGGAGGATGAATGGCTGACTACCCCCTTTGGTCCCGCTCTCTTCTCTTGGTAGATACTTGTGTCATTGGGCACAGCGGTTAGTTTTCCTCATATATGTGTGTAGAGGGTTGTAATGGCTTGTGGTTATTTACATACATATATTCTGGATATAGTATCATATGGACTACTATAGGTGTAACGCGTATAGGCTGTGATGGCTTGAGGATCCTTACTCGGTGTATGGGTTGTAATGACTTGAGGTATAATACCCGACGTATGATACATGTTACGTGAGTTGTGGTGGCTCCCAGAAACTACCTGGTTACTTTGGTTGTGAGGATGGTGTGGTGTTTCGCCCAGGTGTGTGCGGGAAAGCCTTTGTGGTGCACGAGGTGCAGATTGTGGTGTTTCGCCCAGGTGTCTACGGGCAAGCCTTTTTGGAGAGAGATGCTTAGGACGCGCGACGTTGGGGCAAAGCGGCAAACCAGTGGGGAAGTAGTAGCGGGGTACCCTTGATATTCTTTATTATATGCTATATTCTTGTATGTGTTACTTGGTGAGATTAGTCATGGTGAGGTTGGGAACATAGTATATCTGTTTAGGTGGCGAGTTAGTTTCACTTGTTGTTCACTGTGCTTTAGCATGCTCTCTTTACTTTTGCATGAGAGGCTTCGGGGAGGATCCTACTAAGTATACTGTTATACTCACCTTATGTACATATATAAACTATTTTTCAGGTCACTTGGAGCAGGTTGGAGATTAAGTTGGTTTCTACTATCTTGGAGTTGCAGGAGCTGTCTGGGCTTGTGGTTGTTGCTGTTTTATTTTCTTTTGGTTACTTGCAGTTTTTCCCTTCCAGTTGTAGTACTTTTGCATGAAATTTCATATATGCACGTGGGTTTCTTTTATATTCCAGTTCTGAGTTGGAGTTTATTGGTGTCTATCTTATCTCTCTCTTCCGCATGTGTTCTCTTAGAGGGTAATGTATCTCATTTGTGTGTTTATTATACCATCGGTGCTAGTCACCAACCTGGGGCCTACTGGAGGCGGGACTCGGGGGTCATTATCTCCCTTCTCACATTTTCGACCCAGAAAGGGTACACTTTGTGGGGAGGGGGTCGTGACAACCTAGATA
The DNA here is from genome assembly GCA_963277665.1 of Viscum album. Lineage (NCBI taxonomy): Eukaryota > Viridiplantae > Streptophyta > Magnoliopsida > Santalales > Viscaceae > Viscum > Viscum album. The sequence continues at coordinate 569,758,990 of OY728161.1, read as the reverse complement.
CTTATTTTGATTAAGAACCAAATTAACATGTAATAGAGCACACAAATCACCTGTATTCTCCTAAAGAACCCCTTGTTAAAAGAGTATTTCATTTTTGAGAAATTAATCATTAGACCTGATGCATCATAGTAACATCTAATAAATTGAGTGATGTTAGAACGCTCCTTACAAGTGGTCTTGAATTGAAGAAAGAAATCATCTGAAGAAGTATGTGGAAGTTTCAGGTCTATTCCTACTCTCCCTAACACTAGGGATCTTACCTTGCACAACTGATTTTGATATCTTCTTGGAAAACACATCTACAATGCTAATAAAAAGATATGGGGAGATAGACTCCCCATTTCATCGGCCTCTAAAAGAGACAAAAGTATCAATAAACTCACCATTAACAATAATCTTACAACTTACTTTTGAAACATATCTCATTATGTTTCAAATAAAATCCTCATGAAACCTCTTTTAAAGAGGATATGCTCCATGAATTCTCATTCCATATTTTCAAATGGATTATACATGTAAATCATCAAACCCATGGAATATTTCAGAGCCAAATATATCACTTTCATTAGGTGGAAAACATCATGAGACACAATGGCGTTATCTATGGTTAATTTTTTTGGTGAAAATCACTTTAAATGTCAGAGGAAATGTATGGAAAGATAAAAAAAATTGTTATCCAAAACATCTAAATTATTTTTATAAATCACATTATAGTGGCCAATAGGATAAAAAAATTCATTGAGAAAGACCATTAAATTTAGGAACTAATGAAATTATAGTTTCATTTTATGGTCAAAGTTTTTTCATGCCTCTCCTAAAATGATTAATAAGATTTAAAACATATGGACCAACCACATTCCATAATGTCTTATAAAAATCACATGGAGTTCATCCACCAAAAGTGACTTCAAAGAGTGAATGTATTTTAGAACATAAATAACCTCACTAACCTAAATATCACTACGTAATTAGGAATTCTTGTATAAAGAAATAATAGGAATGAGTTAGGTATCCATGTCCTCTGGGATAATAACTTCCACTGATTTGAGAAAAGAGTTCAAAATATCTAAACCAAATTCAAAAGACCATTCCCATTTTCAACTCAACTCAAATTAGAGTATTGAGTCTTGTGAATAAAGATATTTCACCTCATGGAAGATTCCTTTTTTTGGAAGAGATTTTTATTCTGATTACATTACTGCACATGAAGAGCTTGAGATTAGAGATTCCAAAAATGATCCTTACATAAAAGAAAGTAAGTCATATTCTACTTGAGAAACCACATAGTATCAGTGGATATGCCAGATGAAAACTCTCATATTCCCTTCTTAGTTCTTAAATCTACCTAATATCTTAGTCAAACTATTGATGGTTCATATCCCCCATTGATGCAAATCAGAGTCCACATTCTGTATTTTATTGAATACACACACATCTCCCCGCCTCCATGACACTAATAATCCCCTCAAAATTCACATCCTTTAACCACATTATTTCAATATGAAACCTCCTTTAACTGGACAAAAAAACTTACTCTTATTAAAAGTCACCAAAATCAGATTATGGTCAGAGGTAATGGGTAGCATGTGAATAATTTCCAAAATAAGGAAATACGGGTGTTGGGTCTCCTACCTCTAGACCATGTAAAAGGGTCACCAAAAGTACCAAAACCCACAAATGTTTTATCATCTAATGCACTCTGAAATGAATTCATTAAATTCCCATTCCCCTTAACCCCACCAATCTTCTCCTTTTTAAAAATAATTTCATAAAAATCCCCTCCAATTAGTTGATGGATCAAAAACTCAAGTATATGTCTGTTGATAAGATGCAAAGTCCTCCAATTATCAACTCTCAAAGGCCAACCAAACATAATAATAAAGAACCTAACCCCAAGATCATCTTCCCAGATAGAAGAATAAATATTCTATTGGGAGTACTAAAAATGGTAGCATCCAATCCATCATTCCAAAAGAGGCCAAGGCCACTAACATTACCAACCATATCAATAAACAATACATTTTAAAAAAACCCATGCATGACATTGAGAGACAGGGTTTCCTTACTTATGGATATAGTTTTAGACATAAAGATCATATTCAGAAAGTGTTTCGAACTATAATGATGGAGTATGAAAACTATATGATGGATATCGATTCATTAAAAATTCAAACATAAGAGTCTTACTTCTCTCGGTGGGGCTAGTAATCACCAAATTATACCATATATTGATAAAACATATGAAAATGATGAAAAATATTATGTATATGTAGATGGTTAAATAAATCTTACAAAAATATATTATACAGAGCTTCTCATCAACCCAATGTGGACACACAATCAATTTGACGTAGATCAAGATGGACAAGTACACTAGGAGTAGGCACCCATGAAATCCATAATATACAATTATAATATATTCAATCATGTTAAACCCTCTTTTATTATTTTGGGTATTTCCGAGTCCCACATCGGAATACTCCTGTATGTATTCCTCTTTCTCAATCTATAAAAGAAGGTATCCGCCTCACCTGGAGCTAAGGCAGTTTCCCATTCTACAAGGTATCGTAGGGAACATCCCATTAGATATTTTTTTCTCCTCCCGGATCCGACCTACGTGGCACCCCCTATAAGAAATCAGCATTAAAACATTACTTAATTTTGAATTTTATTAAAGAATATACATTATTAAACATCGAGGATCCTATTGTGTTTAGAGTTTTAGAGAATTAAGATACCTTACATACATAACATACCAAAATCATACAAGAGGATACTACTAAAAAGAGTTTCCATTTTTTCCAAATATAAAACATTAAAGCTCAAAACATGATTTCTTTTACATGACTCCACATTATTCATCATGAATCCCTTTGTTCTATTACCCATCCTTATATCCGGTCAAAAACATTTTAAAACTTGGGATGAGTATAAAACTCAGTAAGGGATATAAAGAAAGAAAACGTTAGTCAAGTGATAACATAAAAACCTATAAAACCCATAATCATAAAAAACTCATATGCATAAAAACATCAAGTATTTTCCATGGAACATATTTACCATATCACTCTTAAATCTTCCATCTTCAGAGTACCCAATGCAATGGGGAGCTATAATGGGGCACACCCATCATATCTTGAACTATAATGGGCTCAACCCAACATATCATGATCTATAATGGGATAAACTCAACATAAATAATGTCCAAGGAATATATCATGGTATTGAAGTTTCTTGAAATCAGGATAAACCACTCACGCCATATTTATAAAAACAATCCTTTTGAAATTTATTAAAGAGACTTTTAAAATGATTTTAAAAGGAAAGTCCCTTAAAAATATAACTGGAGTGTGAATTAATAGAATGGAATCAATATATGTATACACTATAAATACACATAATACAACATAATATAAACAAAAATTCATCACACCAACAATCTTAAAACCACATAATGGATAAGTAGAAGGTTAACCCAAAGATTGGAAATTGGGCTAAGAATTCTCTTACCTTGGGTTTGTCTTACTTAAAACCTGTTTAAACCACTTGTATAATGGTTAAAAGAGTGTTATTAATATATTACATAAACATATCCATCTTTATAATATCTTATATGATCATTTCATTATATCATTTCACCTTTTAATTGTTAGTATTTTGTTCCTTGCATTGTTTTGGGTGGGTTTCTTTACATGATTTCCATGATTGGTTCATGGTGGATATTCTTGTCGATTGGAATTGAAACTCCAAAATTGGAATGTAAAGGTATTTACATATTTACAGTATCATATATTATACCATTTATCATTTTGACATTTGTTATTATGATGATTCATAAATTAAAACATTAATGATATTCGTTTAGATCATTTTTGAGGTTTTTTGATAATAATAACCTCATTTTGTTTTATAAATTAAAACCATGTGTAAAAAATAATTCCAGAACCATGGATGAGACATAATACATATATTATAACCTCATTCAACCCTAAAAATGGATTCATGACAAGAATTGAAAGAATTAATGTAAATTGAAATCACATCATCCACGATGTCGGTAATTTGACACATCACATACAATGTTTTTATTTCTTAAATAAATGGGAGAGGAGAAGAAGATTGATGATGAATTTTCCATGACCATGAGAACATCCAGAATATACAAGATTTTTTGAGCTTTCATGCCACTTGGTCTAGAGGAGTTGAGGAAAGAATAAGAAAAGAAACTCAAAAAAAGAATAGTTGAGAAATCCTTTACAAAAATTTGGCTGCATAATGGCTATTCAACATGGTTTTAGAAAACATTAAAAAGAAAGGGGATAAGTGTCACTCATCCAGAAATGAATCATAATACAGAATAAAGATAAAATAAAATGAAAATAAGAACATGGTATGGATTCTTGAATTCTATACCACATAAAAGAGAACTTGAAGGGAAAAAAAGAAAGTTGAGAATTTTCTTACCTTGTAGAGTAACTCTTAGAACATGATGGTTGGAACCTTTGGGGCTTGAGGAAACCTTGGGAGGACTACTATTGATGAAAGGAAGTCAGAGCTTCGTTGATGAGAAATTTTGAATGAATTTATTGAAGGAATGGGCTTGTATTTATAGCAAAAGTGAGGAAATATTATAATAATTTCCAAAGGACACCTCATTAGTGGTATTTGTAAAACCATGGGCTTGCCCATGGTATTTTTTCATGGTATTAGCCACTTGGGAAACCTAATATCTTATTTTATTGTACACAAGTCAACAAGAAATATTACATCATTATTACATCATTAACAATGTCATTAAACACATAGAAACTCAAAACTGTATTTTTATTATTCACCGAAAAAACAACTATTTCAAAAAAATACCAAAAATTCACCCTACCCATTTTTCGACATGAAGAATTTAAAAATGAACTCCATTTTTTGAAAATAATTTTCTAATATTATTACTTTAATTTTTAAATAAAATCATACTTAATTCAAAAATTAACAATTTTAAAACTATAATTGCTTTTATATCACATTGAAAAATTAACAAAGATGTCATTATCTTAAATCCTTAAAAAATAAAATAATAATACAATTTACTATTTATTAGGGTCATATTACTATTCATAAGGGTATGTTACTATTCACCAAAAAAACAAGTTGGTTCCATCAGACTCCAAATAACTTACTGAACACAATTGTATATGACTATTTTTTTGAAATTCAAAACATAGAAGCTGCAAAATTATGTTCAAAGACTAGTTATAAATATCTACATAAAACAAAGTTTCATGCATTTCATTTATTTTTTTTAAACTTTGGGGTGTTACATTATCTCCACTTTCTAGAAATTGCGTCCTCAGAATTTTATTTATTCATTAAACAAGTGATGGTATCTTTCGCTCATAGCATTTTCAGATTCACATGTTACTTTTTCAACCATGTGGTTTCTCCACAAAAATTTTACCTGGTAAATTACCTTATTCCGCAATTCATGTTCACTTCGATCAAGAATCTAAACTGGTTTCTGTTCATAAGAAATGTTCTTTTTTAGCTGAACTGCTTCTGGACTCAAGACGTGATGGATCTGGCACATAGTTTCTCAACATAGAAACATGAAAAACATTATGTACCTGAAATAAACTCGGAGGCAAAGCTACTCAGTATGCAACTGGTCCAACATTCTCCAGGATTTCAAAAGGACTGATGAATCGCGGACATAGCTTTCCTTTGTTACAAAAGTGCATCACACTTTTCCAAGGAGAGATTTTAAAGAAAATATGGTCACCTACCTCGAAAGAGAAGTCTTTCCTTCTGTTATCGGCATAACTTTTCTGCCTGCTCTGAGTTGTCCACATGTGCTGCTGGATCATTTTCACTTTCTCAGCCACTTCCTCTACTAATTCTGGTCTCATCAACTTCCTTTCCCTGACTCCATCCCAAAAGGATGGAGTTCAACACCGCTTCTCATGCAATGCCTCAAAAGGTGTCATCTGTATACTGGAATGAAAACTGTTATTATAAGAAAACTCAACTAAAGAAAGATAATGATCTCAACTTCCCTGGTAGTACATTGAACAAGCTCGAAGCATATCCTCCAAAGTCTGAATCGTTCGTTCTGACTGTATGAATCGCGGACATAGCTTTCTTTTCTTACCAAAGCGCATCACACTTTTCTAAGGAGAGATTTTAAGAAAAACATGGTCACCTACCTCGAAAGAAAAGTCTTTCCTTCTGTTATCTGCATAACTTTTCTGTCTGCTTTGAGTTGTCCTCATGTGCTACTGGATCATCTTCACTTTCTCAGCCACTTCCTCTAGTAATTCTGGTCTCATCAACTTCCTTTCCCCGACTCCATCCCAAAAAGCTAGAGTTCAACACCACTTCTCATACAATGCCTCAAAAGGTGTCATCTGTAAACTGGAATGAAAACTGTTATTATAAGAAAAATCAACTAAAGAAATATGATGATCTCAACTTCTCTGGTAGTCCATTGAACAAGCTCGAAGCATATCCTCCAAAGTCTGAATCGTCCGTTCTGATTGCCCATCTGATTGAGGATGAAAAGATGTACTAAAATATAATTCTATACCCAATGACTTCTAAAGCCCCTTCCAAAAGTTAGAAGTGAACTTGTGATCCAGATCAAATACAATGAAAAAAGGAACTCCATGTAGCCTGACAGTCTCTTTAAGGTATAGTCGAGAAAGCTGATTCAATGACATTGTATCTCGAATAGAAATGAAATGTGCAGATTTTGTCGGCCGATCAACAATAACCCAAATCGCAATGTTACCTTGAGAAGTCTAAGGTAGTCTCACTACGAAGTCCATGGATGTATTCTATTATTTCGACTTTGGCATAAGAAAAGGCTGAAGCACCCTCTTCGGTAACTGTTGTTCTGCTTTAACCTGTTGACATGTCAAACATTTCACAACAAATTCTGCAATATCCCTTTTCATTTCATCCCACCAGTAATACTCTCGAAGGTCTCTGTACATCTTAATACATCCAGAATGAACTGAAAATGGAGAACTATAAGCTTCACACAACAAATCATTCTTTAACTTAGAATCACAAGGCACACAAAACCCTTTTCCAAATCTTAAAACACAATATTTATCAAGGTTAAATTCGGGAAACTTACTCATTTTAACCAATTCTACCTTTTTTTGTAGCTCACAGTCTTCATTCTTCGCTTGCTTAATCCTGTCTGATAATGATGACTGCACTGAAACCTAAAATAAAATAGATATATTCCGAGCACTAACAACTTCTAAGCCAAAATTCATCAAATCAGTAATCAATGGATCATGGTCCAAATGTAACATGGTTAATGATGAATGATGTTTTCGACTCACGGCATCTACCACTTTGTTTGCTTTTCTTGGGTGATAATTGATCGTGTAATCGTAATCCTTTATCAGTTCAATTCATCTTCTCCACCTCATGTTTAATCCCTTCTGAGTGAATATATACTTCAAAATTTTATGGTCATTATATATATGACATTTGACTTTGTATAAATGGTGCCTCAAAATTTTCAAAGCAAAAACCACAGCTGCCAATTCCAAATCATGTGTAGTCTAATTTAACTCATGAGGTTTTAGTTGTCTTGAAACATATGCAATTACCTGATCATTCTACATTAGAACACAACCAAGTCCCTTCAATGAATTATCACTATAGATGACAAACTCACCATTTCGGGAAGGCAAGACCAAAACCGGAGCATTCACCAATCTCTTCATCAGTTCCTAAAAACAAATATCACATTCTTCTGTCCAAACAAATTTAACCTCTTTTTGTGTTAACTTAGTTAGCGGACTAGATAACCGTGCAAATTTTTTAACAAACCTTCGGTAATAACCTATTAATCCAAGAAAACTACGAATCTCTGTAACATTTGTAGGTCTTGGTCATTCATCAACCACTTTTGTTTTGACGGGATAAACTATTATTCCATCCTTATTTACAATGTGCCCAAGAATAGAATTCTGTTGCAACCAAAAATCACACTTTCTGAATTTTCCATACAGTTTCTTTTATTTTAATGTTTGCAAAATAACTCATAGATGTTTTTCATGTTCATCTTCACTTCTAGAATATACACTATTGTCATCAATAAATACAACCACAAACTTATCCAAGAACCCATGAAATATTATATTCATAAGATCCATGAATACAACAGGTACATTAGTTATTCCAAAAGGCATAACTACTAATTCATAATGGTCATATATAGTACGGAACACAGTCTTTGGGATGTCTTCATTATTTACTTTCAACTAATGGTACCCCAACCTCAGGTCTGCCTTTGAAAAATACTACGCTCCCTAGAGCTGATCAAACAAATCATCGATATGAGGCAAATGATACTTTCTTTTAATAGTAATGTTATTCAATACTCTATAATCAATGAAAAGTCTCATTGAACCATCTTTTTTCTTAACAAACAAGATAGAAGCGCCCTATGGTGAAGTGTTGGGTTGGATGAAACCTTTATCTAATAATTCCTACAACTGCTTTTTTAATTCCAGAAGTTCCATTTGGGTCATTCAATAAGGAGGATTAGAAATTGTCTTAGCATCAGGAAATAAGTCAATAGTAAACTCAACCTCTCGATTAGGAATAACACCAGAAAAATCATCAGGAAAAACACTCAAGTATTCATTTACCACTGGTACATCATTAATCTGGATAGTTCCCTTATCTTCAAATATATGAGCAAGATAACTTTCATTTTCATCCTTTTTCAGTTTCTTAGCGTCCTGATATGTTATTAATGGTATGGGTTCATTCTTGTACACAAACTGAAATTCTTTTTGAAAAAAACTTATTTTTCTCTGCAATCTATCTTAGCATGATAAAAAAGAAAGTCAGTCCATACCAAGAATAACATAAAACTCTACTACACGCAAAACAACAAGGTTTGCAGGTAAACTCTTTCCACGGACAAGGATATGAAGATTCTTATAATTTCTTTTTGCCACAATATTTCCTCCATGTGTTTTTACATTGATATCTGGTTTCATTTCATGAGGTTGAATTCTCAATTTTTCCAAAAAATTCTCAGAAATGAAGGAATGTGTAGACCCTGAATCAAACAACACATTTGTGAAATCTGAAAAAACAAGCAATGCACCTAAGACTACCTCATTTGATGGCTCAACATCTGCTGAAGTGGTTGCAAATGTTAAACTATTCTGTTTTTTATCTTACTGATTCCCTGCTTGAGTAACTAGCTTCGAACAAACATTAGAAAAATGACCCAATTCCTTACAGTTAAAGAATATCACTATCGGTTTCTCATTAATTTTATCATCATTTTTCTTGCACTCACGAGACATGTGTCCAAACATTTCACATCAGTAGCATTTCCCAGAATTTACAAGACATTAACCAGGATGCATTTTACCACACTTTTCATAAGAAGGGAAATTCATTTTCTTACCCCCAGACTTCATTGGTGATTTCTTCCCCATTGTATGCCAACCAGACCGCTTTTTATTCCTGTCATCACGAGGTATATATGTTTCAGCAAACTCCATCTCAACTTTTTCAGCACAATTAACAAGATTCTCATAGCTTTTAAACTCTCCTGAGGCCAAAGCTCTTCGCATAAACGGTTTCAAACAAGAGTAAAATCTATTAATTTTACTTTCAAAATCTCAAGTAAAATCTGGTACATACCCAGTTAGTCTTGTAAAATTGGCTTCATATGCTCCACAGAATCATCTTCCTACTTCAGTTCCATGAATTGTTTCTCCATTCTGAGTCGAACAGTTTTGGGAAAATATTTTTCCAGAAAGACTCTTAATATCATCTCATTCCAAAATGTCAAGATCACCTCTTTCTCGTGTATTCTTAACCAGAGACCATCATTGATCGGCTTCACCTTCCAAATGATAAATGGATAGTATTACCTTTTGATGCTCTGAACATCCATTGACATCAAATATCTTTTCTAGAGCATTGATCCATCCTTCAAGCTATCACTGGATCTACGGTTCCACTGAATGCTGGAGGATGTTTCCTCATAAAATGATCCACAAAAGACATGCTTCTTCCTGGTAGATCAAGTTCCTCTCTAGCATGGATACCACCCCCGTTTATTTCTTGAATAAACTCATCCATTACTGTCACAAACTGCTCAGTTTCGATTCCCACCATTTCGGGCTGCAGATTCAGACAAACATCAGCCTCTTGGTGCCTTCATACTACATCTTCCCTGTTTCTTCTAAAGAAAACCATTCTGTATAAACATAACGTAGATGAAGAAACATGGTAAACCTTAAATGCTATAACATTTCAAATTACCATAGTGTAAAAATCAGTTATGTTATTCTTTAAATATCATCCCAACCCCTATAGCCATCTAAATCATCCTCTAATACCAACCATATGGACTCAACCTTAAAACATTACTTAATCTCGAATTTTAGTCAATAATATACATTATTACGCAATGAGGATCTTTTTGAGTTTAGAGTTTTAGAGAATTAGGATACCTTACATACATAACATACCATAATCATACAAGAGGATACTACTAAAAATAGTTTCCATTTTTTCCAAAATATAAAACATTAAAGTTCAAAACATGATTTCTTTGACAACCCTCCACATTATTCATCACGTCTCCCATAGTTCTCTTACTCATCCTTATATTCTATGAAGAACATTTTAAAACTTGGGATGATTATAAAAATCAGTAAGGGATATAAAGAATGAAAGCGTTAGTCAAGTGATAACATAAAAACCAATAAAACCCAAAATCATAAAAACTCATATGCATAAAAATATCATGTATTTTCCTTGTAACATATTTAACATATCACTCTTACATTCACCCTTACACATGTAATAACCCTTTGGTCAACTTACATCTCAAAGTACTCAATGCATTGGAGAGCTATAATGGGGTTCACCCGTCATATCTTGAGCTATAATGGGCTCAACCCAATATATCTTGAGCTATAATGGGCCCAACCCAACATATCTTGAGCATTAAATGGGATCAACCCAACATAAATAATGTCCAAGGAGCATATCATGGTAATGAAGTATCTTGAAATCAAGAGAAACCACTCACGCCATATATATAAAAACAATCCTTTTGAAATTTATTAAAGAGACTCTTAAAAGGCTTTTAAAATGAAAGACCCTTAAAAATATAATTGGAGTGTGAATTAATAGAATGGAATGAATATGTGTATACACTGTAAATACACATAATACAACATAATATAAACAAAAATTCATTACACCAACAATCTTAATACCAGATAACGGATAAGTAGAAGATTAACCCAAAGATTGGAAATTGGGTTAAGAATTCTCTTACCTCAGGTTTCTCTTACTTCAAACTTGTTTAAACCTCTTGTATAATGGTTAATAAGGTGTTATTAATATCTTACAGAAATATATTCATCTTTATAATATCTTGTATGATCACTTCATTACATCATTTCACCTTTTAATTGTTAGTATTTTGTTCCTTGCATTGTTTTCGGTGGGTTTCTTTACATGATTTCCATGATTGGTTCATGGTGGATATTCTTGTCGATTGGAAGTGAAACTTCAGAATTGGAATGTAAAGGTATTTACATATTTATAGTATCATAGATTATACCATTTATCATTTTGATGTTTGGTATGAGGATGATTCATAAGTTTAAACATTAATGATATTCGTTTAGATCATTTTTGTGGTTCTTTGATAATAACGACCTCATTTTGCTTTATAAATTAAAACCATGTGTAAAAAAGAATTCCAGAACCATGGATGAGACATAATACATATATTATAACTTGTTTCAACCCTAAAAATGGTTTCATGACCAGACTTGAAAGAATTAATGTAAATTGAAATCGCATCATCCACGATGTCGGTAATTCGACACATCACGGACAATGATTTTATTTCTTGAATAAGTGGGATAGGAGGACAAGAATGATGATGAATTTTCCATGAACATCAGAACATCCAAAATATACAAGATTTTTGGAGCTTCCGTGCCATTTGGTCTAGAGGAGTTGAGGAAAGAATAAGAAAAGAAACTAAAAAAAAGAATAGTTGAGAAATCCCTTACAAAAATTTGGCAGTCGAAAGGCTATGCAACATGGTTTTAGAAAACATTAAAAAGAGAGGGAACAAGTGTCACCCATCCAGAAATGAATCATAATACATAATAGAGATAGAATAAGATGAAAAGAAGAACACGGTAAGGATTCTTGAATTCTATACCACATAAAAGAGAACTTGAAAGGAAAAAAGAAAGAAGTTAGAGAATTTTCTTACCTTGTAGAGTAACTCTTAGAACATGAAGGTTGGGACATTGGGGGTTTGAGAAAACCTTGGGAGGACTACTATAAATGTAAGGATTTCAGATCTTCGTTGATGAGAAATTTGGAATGAATTTAATGAAGGAATGGGCTGTTATTTATAGCAAAAGTGAGGGAATATATTTTAATAATTTCCAATGGACACCTCATTAGTTATATTTGCAAAACCATGGGTTTGCCCATGGTATTTTTCCATGGTATTAGCCACTTGGGAAACCTAATAACTTATTTTCTTGTACACAAATCGAAAATAAATATTACATCATTAATGATGTCATTAAACACACTGAAACTCAAAACTGTATTTTTATTATTCACCGAAAAAAACAATTATTTCAAAAAAATCCCAAAAATTTACCCTAACCATTTTTCAACATGAATAATTCAAAAATGAACTCCATTTTTTGAAAATAATTTTCTAAATATTATTAATTTAATTTTTAAATAAAATCATACTTAATTCAAAAATTAACAATTTTAAAACTATAACAGCTTTTATATCACATTGAAAAATTAACCAAGATGTCATTATCTTAAAGCCTTAAGAAAATAAAATAATAATACAATTTACTATTTATTAGGGTCATATTACTATTCATATTACTATTCATAAGGGTAAGTTATCATTCATCAAAAAAAACAAGTTGGTTCCATCAGACTCTAAATAACTTACTGAACACAATTGTAGATGACTATTTTTTTGAAATTCAAAACATAGAAGCTGGAAAATTATGTTTAAAGGCTAGTTATAAATATCCACTTAAAACAAAGTTTCATGCATTTCATTTATCTTTTTTAAAACCTTGGGGTGTTACATTATCTCCACCTTCTAGAAATTGTGTCCTCACAATTTTATTGACTCATTAAACAAGTGAGGGTATCTTTCCCTCATAGCATTTTCAGATTCACATGTTACTTTTTCAACCATGTGGTTTCTCCGCAAAACTTTTACCTGGTAGATTACCTTATTCCGCAATTCATGTTACATTCGATCAACAATCTAAACTGGATTCTTTTCATAAAAAATGTTCTTTTTCAGCTGAACTGCTTCTGGACTCAAGTCATGTGATGGATCTGACACATAGTTTTTCAACATAGAAACATGAAAAACATTATGTTCCTGAGATAAACTCAGGCAAAGATACTCAGTATGCAACTGGTCCAACTTTCTCCAGGATTTCAAAAGGACCGATGAATTGTGGACATAACTTTCTTTTCTTACCAAAACACATCACACTTTTCCAATGAGAGATTTTAAGGAAAACATGGTCACCTACCTCGAAAGAGAAGTCTTTCCTTCTGTTATCTGCATAACTTTTCTGCTTGCTCTGAGTTGTCCTCATGTGCTGCTGGATCATCTTCACTTTCTCAGCCACTTCCTCTACTAATTCTGGTCTCATCAACTTCCTTTCCATGACTTCATCCCAAAAAGTTGTAGTTTGACACCACTTCTCATACAATGCCTCAAAAGGTGTCATCTGTATACTGGAATAAAAACTGTTATTATAAGAAAACTCAACTAAAGAAAGATGATGATCCCAACTTCCCTGGTAGTTCATTGAACAAGCTCAAAGCATATCCTTCAAAGTCTGAATCGTTCGTTTTGACTGCCCATCTGATTGAGGATGAAAAGTTGTACTAAAATCTAATTCTATGCCCAATGACTTCTGAAGCCCCTTCCAAAAGTTAGAAGTGAACCTGTGATCCCGATCAAATACAATAAAAAGAGGAACTCCATGTAACCTGGCAATCTCTTTGAGGTACAGTCAAGAAAACTGATTCAATGACATTGTATCTCGAATAGAAAGGAAATGTGCATATTTTGTCAGCCGATCAACAATAACCCAAATCGCATTGTTACCTTGAGAAGTCTAAGGTAGTCTCACTACGAAGTCCATGGATATATTCTCTTATTTCCACTTTGGCATAAGCAAAGGATGAAGCACCCCCTTCTGTAATTGTTGCTCTGTTTTAACCTGTTGACATGTCAAATATTTCACAGTAAATTATGTGTTACAGAATCGTCGGGAGTCACAATGACAGAAACGAGAAAAACGAAAGAAATCAACAAAAACAAAGTGATTTACGTGGTTCGAGAATAATCCCTACGTCCACAGGAGAGGAAAAATTTCACTATTCGGGAGCACAAAATTACAGAGGATTCTTTCAGTAGTAACCCTAGCCCGAAAAAGGGCTATAAATTGGAGAAGACGATCAATGTTCGAAAAAGTAAGTCTGCGTCGCTACAGTGAATGGCGGCCAGCTTTGTCAAAAGCGCTACAGTGGCTGCCAGCTGGAGAAGTCAAAAGTGCTACAATCCAATTGACCCCAAAGTCTGCACAGCTACATTTGCGGGCCACAAGCATTCGGCCCAACAGGATTGAGCTACACAAATCCAACATTCTTCAATATCCCTTTTCATTCCATCCCACCAGTAAAACTCCAGAAGGTCTATGTACATCTTAGTACATCCAGGATGAACTGAAAATAGAGAACTATAAGCTTCACACAACAAATATTTCTTTAATTGATAATCACAAGCCACACAAAACCCTTTTCCAAATCTTAGAACACAATCTTTATGAAGGTTAAATTCTGAAAACTTACTCATTATAACCAATTCTACCTTTTTTTTGTAGCTCACAGTCTTCATTATTCGCTTTCTTAATCCTGTCTGATAACGATGACTGCACTAAAACCTAAAATAAAACAGATGTATTCCTTGCACTAACAACTTCTAAGAAAAAATTCATCAAATCATTAATCAATGGATCATGGTCAAAATGTAACATGGTTAATGATGAATGATGTTTTCGACTCAAGGCATCTGCCACTTTGTTTGCTTTTCTTGGGTGATAATTGATCGTGTAATCGTAATCCTTTATCAGTTCAATCCATCTTCTATGTCTCATGTTTAATTCCTTCTGAGTGAATATATACTTCAAACTTTTATGGTCAATATATATATATGACATTTGACTCCGTATAAATGGCGTCTGCAAATTTTCAAAGAAAAAAACCAAAGTTGTCAATTCCAAATCATGTGTGGGATAATTTAACTCATGAGGTTTTAGTTGTCTTGAAACATCTGCAATTACCTGATCATTCTACATTAGAACACAACCAAGTCCCTTCAATGAATTATCACTGTAGATGACAAACTAACCATTTCGGGAAGGCAAGGCCAAAACTGGAGCAGTCACCAATCTCTTCTTCAGTTCCTGAAAACAAACATCGCATTCTTCTGGCCAAAAAAATTTAACCTCTTTTCTTGTTAACTTAGATAGTGGGCTAAATAACCCTGCAAAGTTTTTAACAAACCTTAGGTAATAACCTATTAATCCAACAAAAATAATAATCTCTATAACATTTGAAGGTATTGGTCATTCATCAACCACTTTTTTTGACAGGATCAACTATTATTCCATGCTTATTTACAATGTGTCCAATAAAAGAAATCTGTTGCAACCAAAAATCACATTTGCTAAATTTTCCATACAGTTTCTTGTATTTTAAGATTTGAAAAATAGCCCATAGATGTTTTTCATGCCCCTCTTCACTTTTAGAATATACCATAATGTCATCAATAAATACAACCACAAACTTATTCAAGAACTCATGAAATATTCTATTCATAAGATCCATGAATACAGAAGATATATTAGTTAACCCAAAAGGCATAACTACAAATTCATAATGGTCATATCTAGTACGGAATAGAGTCTTCGGGATGTCTTCATCATTTAATTTCAACTGATGGTACCCCGACCTCAGGTCAGCCTTTGAAAAATACTACGCTCCCTAGAGCTGATCAAATAAATCACCAAAATGAGGCAAAGGATACTTGTTTTTAATAGTAATGTTATTCAATGCTCTATAATTAATGCAAAGTCTTATTGAACCATCTTTTTTCTTAACAAACAAGATAGGAGCGCCCCATGGTGAAATGTTGGGTTAGATGAAACATTTATCTAATAATTCTTGTAAGTGCTTTTTTAATTCCAGAAGTTCCATTTGGGTCATTCAATGAGGATTAGAAATTGTCTTAGCAGCAGGAACTAAGTCAATAGTAAACTCAACCTCTCAATTGGGAATAACACCAAGAAAATCATTAGGGAAAACACTCGTGTATTCATTTACCACTGGTACATCATTAATCTGGATAGTTCCCTTATCTTCAAATATATGAGCAATATAACTTTCATTTCAATCATTTATCAGTTTTTTAGCTTCCTGGTATGTTATTAATGGTATGGGTTCATTCTTGTACAAAAACTGAAATTCTTTTTGAAAAAAACTTCTTTTTCTCTGCAATCTATCTGAGCATGATAAAAAGAAAGTTATTCCATACAAAGAATAACATCAAACTCTACTAGACGCAAAACAACAAGTTTTGTAGTTAAACTCTTTCCACATACAAGGATATGCATATTCTTATGATTACTTTTTGTCATAATATTTCCTCCAGGTGTTTTCACCCTGAGATCTGGTTTCATTTCATGAGGTTGAATTACCAATTTTTCTGAAAATTTCTCAGAAATGAAGGAATGTGTAGACCCTGAATCAAACAACACATTTGTGAAATCTGAAAAAACAACCAATGTACCTAAGACTACCTCATTTGACGGATCAACAACTGCTGAAGTGGTTGCAAATGTTAAAACCTCTTGTTTCCTATCTTACTGATTCCCTGCTTGAGTAACTAGCTTCGAACAAACATTAGAAAAATGACCCAATTCCTTACAGTTAAAGAATATCACCATCGGCTTCTCATTAATTTTATGATCATTTTCCTTGCACTCACGAGACATGTGTCCAAACATTCAACATCAGTAGCATTTCCCAGAATTTACAATACATTCACCAGGATGCCTTTTACCACACTTTTCACAATAAAGAAAATTCATTTTCATACCTCTAGACTTCATTGATGATTTCTTCCCCATTGTATGCCAACCAGACCGCCTTTTATTCTTGTCATCATGAGGCACATATGTTTCAGCAAACTCCATCTCAACTTTTTCTGCACAACGAACAAGCTTCTCATAGCTTTTAAACTCTCGTGAGGCCAAAGCTCTTCGCAAAAACAGTTTCAAACCATAGTAAAATCTATTAATTTTACTTTCAAAATCCCGAGTATAATCTAGTACATACCTGGCCAGTCTTGTAAAATTGGCTTCATATGCTACCACAGAATCATTTTTCTACTTTAGTTCCATGAATTGTTTCTCCATTCTGAGTCGAACAATTTTGGGAAAATATTTTCCAGAAAGACTCTTAAAATCATCTCATTCCAAAATGTCAAGATCATCTCTCTCTTGTATTCTTAACTACAGACCATCATTGATCGGCTTCACCTTCCAAATGATAAATGGCTAGTATTACCTTTTGATGCTTTGAACATTTAATGACATCAAATATCTTTTCTAGAGCATTGATCCATCCTTCGGCTATCACTGGATCTGCGGTTCCACTGAATGCTGGAGGATGTTGCCTCATAAAATGATCCACAAAAGACATGCTTCTTCCTGGTAGGTCAAGTTCCTCTCCAGCATGGATATCACCCTCATTTATTGCTTGAGTAAACTGAGCCATTACTGTCACAAACTGCTCAGTTCTGATTCCCACCATTTCGGGCTGCAGATTCAGACAAACATCAACCTCTTGGTGCTTTCCTACTACATCTTCCCTGTTTCTTCTACGGAAAACCATTCTGTACAAACATAACTTAGATGAGGCAACATAGTAACCCTTAAATTCAATAACATTTCAAATTACCATAGTGTAAAAATCAGTTATAGTATTCTTTAAATATCATCTCAACCCCTATAGCTATCTAAACCATCCTCTGATACCAACTATAAGGACTCGACCTTAAAACATTACTTAATCTTGAATTTTAGTCAAGAATATACATTATTACGCATTGAGGATCTTTTTGTGTTAGAGTTTTAGAGAATTAGGATACCTTACATACATAACATACCATAATCATACAAGGGGATACTACTAAAAATAGTTTCCATTTTTTTCAAAAATATAAAACATTAAAGTTCAAAACATGATTTCTTTGAAAACCCTCCACATTATCCATCACGACTCACTTCGTTCTCATACTCATCCTTATATCCTATGAAAAACATTTTAAAACTTGGGATGAGTATAAAAATCAGTAAGGGATAAAGAAAGAAAGCGTTAGTCAAGTAATAACATAAAAACCAATAAAACCCAAAATCATAAAAACTCATATGCATAAAAATATCATGTATTTTCCTTGGAACATATTTACCATATCACTCTTACATTCACCCTTACACATATAATAACCCTTTGTTCAACTTCCATCTCAAAGTACTCAATGCATTGGAGTGCTATAATGGGGCTCACCCGTCATATCTTCAGCTATAATGGGTTCAACCCAACATATCTTGAGCTATAATGGGCTCAACCCAACATAAATAATGTCCAAGGAACATATCATGGTAATTAAGTATCTTGAAATCAGGAGAAACCACTCACGTTATATATATAAAAACAATCCTTTTGAAATTTATTAGAGACTTTTAAAAGGATTGTAAAAGGAAAGTCCCTTAAAAATATAATTGGAGTGTGAATTAATAGAATTGAATGGATATGTGTATACACTTTAAATACAAATAATACAACATAATATAAACAAAAATTCATTACACCAACAATCTTAATACCACATAATGGATAAATAGAAGATTAACCCAAAGATTGGAAATTGGGTTAAGAATTCTCTTACCTCGGCTTTGTCTTACTTCAAACTTGTTTAAACCTCATGTATAATGGTTAAAATGGTGTTATTAATATCTTAAAGAAACATATAAATCTTTATAATATCTTATATGATCATTTCATTACATCATTTCACACTTTAATTGATAGTATTGTGTTCTTTGCATTGTTTTCGGTGGGTTTCTTTACATGATTTCAATGATTGGTTCATGATGGATATTCATGTCGATTGGAAGTGAAAATCCAGAATTGTAATGGAAAGGTATTTACATATTTCCAGTACCATAAATTATATCATTCATCATTTTGAAGTTTGATATGAGGATGATTCATAAGTTAAAACATTAATGATATTCGTTTAGATCATTTTAGTGGTTCTTTGATAATAACAACCTCATTTTGTTTTATAAATTAAAACAATGTGTAAAAAAAATTCCAAAACCATGGATGAGACACAATACATATATTATAACCTCATTCATCCATAAAAATGGTTTCATGACCATACTTGAAAGAATTAATGAAAATTGAAATCACATCATCCACGTTGTCGGTAATTGGACACATCACGGACAGTGTTTTTATTCCTTGAATAAGTGGGAGAGGAGAAGAAGAATGATGATGAATTTTCCATGAACACGAGAACATATAGAATATAAATTATTTATGGAGCTTTCATGCCTCTTGGGTAAGAGGAGTTGAGGAAAGAATAAGAAAATAAAGGAACTCAAAATAAAAGAATAGTTGAGAAATCCCTTACAAAAATTCGGCAGCCTAATAACTATGAAACATGGTTTTAGAAAACATTAAAAAGAGGGGATAAGGGTCACCCATCCATAAATGAATCATTATATAGAATAGAGCAAGAATAAGATGAAAAGAAGAACATGGTATGAATTCTAGAATTCTATACCACATAAAAGAGAACTTGAATGGAAAAAAAAAGAAGTTTAGAATTTTCTTACCTTGTAGAATAACTCCTAGAACTTGAAGGTTGGGACCTTGGGGGCTTGAGAAAACCTTGGAAGGACTACTAGAGAGGTAAGGAGGCCAGAGCTTCATTGATGAAGAATTTAGAATGAATTTAATGAAGGAATGAGTTGGTATTTATAGCAAAAGTGATGGAATATTTTAATAATTTTCAAGGGACATTTCATTAGTGGTATTTACAAAACCATGGGCTTTCTCATGGTATTTTCTCATGGCATTAGCCACATGGGAAACCTAATATCTTATTTTATTGTACACAAGTCGACCAGAAATATTACATAATTAATGATGTCATTAAACACACTGAAACTCAAAACTGTATTTTTATTATTCACCGAAAAAACAATTGTTTCAGAAAAATCCCAAAAATTCACCGTAACAATTTTTCGACGTGTAGAATTCAAAAATGAACTCCATTTTTTGAAAATAATTTTCTAAATATAATTAATTTAATTTTGAAATAAAATCATACTTAATTCAAAAATTAATAATTTTAAAACTATAACTACTTTTATATCACATTGAAAATTTAACCAAGATGACATTATCTGAAAGCCTTAAGAAAATAAAATAATAATACAATTTACTATTTATTGTGGTCATATTAATATTCATAAGGGTATGTTACTATTCACCAAAAAACAAGTTGGTTCTATCAGACTCCAAATAACTTATTGAACATAATTGTAGATTACAGTTTTTCGAAATTCAGAACATAGAAGCTGCAAAATTATGTTTAAAGGCTAGTTATAAATATATACTCAAAACAAAGTTTCATGTATTTCGTTTATTTTTTTAAACCTTTGGGTGTTACACCCCCCCCCCCCCCCTCCGAGTCTGCCCTACGCGGCCACCCCCCCCCCCCCCCCGTGGGTCTGCCATACGCGGCCACCCCCCCCCCTCAGTTGTGCCCTACGTGGCCCCCCAGCTCCCGCCTTCCACGGCTCCCATCCCAACGGCTCCCTCCGGCGTCGTCCCGGCATACTCGACCCCACGGATCCATCTAGCGACTCCCTCCGACGTTGTCCCAGCATCGCCCCTCAGTCGCGCCACAACCCGGGCACCCCTCCCTCCAGCGATGTCACTGTCCCCTGCAGCCGCTCTCCTGACGGCTGCCCTCCCTCCAGCGTAGCCTCCCTCCAGTGGACTCCCGCTGCGGTTCTCCCCCGTCGCGGCATCGCCCTCTTTTCTGGTGATTCCCACAGTAGCCCCGCCCTGTCCTGCATGCAGCCAACCAGTGCAAAATCGATCCGTTGGAACTCCCGTTAACCCTCACCCAACGAAATGGCGCCTCTCGATCTGACACCACCGCCCGGCCAGCCACCTTTCCCGGCGCTTCCCTGTCCGGACTTTATTTGGCCCCGGCCTCCAGAGGCTTCCCAGCGACACCCAGCCCTCGCCCGATGCGGCTCCCAACTCCCACGGCCCTACTGCCCGACGTGCCTCGTGTGGCCCTCCCGCGCTCATCCCCGCCTCTCGTGGTTGTCCACCCATGTAGCCGCAACACCGCGTGTGTGCCTCCTATCGCCAGCCTCCAGTACACTAGTTCGACACTACTCTGTCTGCATCCATGTGCTCCCAACAGCGCTCCCGACTCGTGGCACCCTCTGTTGGCCTCCCACTTTTGTCGTCGTCACCCACATTGTCCTAAAAATCACATCTCCCTTCATCTGCCAACCGAACGCCTCTCCTGGCACCTTTTGGTTCCTACGTCACCTCCTGAATCACGACACCCTCCAACGATGCATCTCGGCCCTTCCCTGCCCGCACCATGTTTCATCTGTGCATCCGGATGCCCACCTAAGACATCATCCCTTGCTTTGTCATCGGCTCTACCACACATTTATTCCCCTTCATCTAGCCCATGTTACAGAATGAAACTCTCAGTAGAAGAAATTGCCTGGATACAATCTTATCTGGCGACTGTGCCACTTTCCTCTACTCCAGCCCCTATTACTCAGACTGACAGCTCTACTGCATGTGTCTCTCAACAACCCACGACATTGATTCTAGACTCTGGTGCATCGGAACATCTCACAGGAGACTCTGGTATGTTCACAACATATCATCCGTACATCAGTGTCTCTACAATTACTATTGAAAATGGATCAACAA
This sequence comes from Viscum album, assembly GCA_963277665.1. Taxonomy (NCBI): domain Eukaryota; kingdom Viridiplantae; phylum Streptophyta; class Magnoliopsida; order Santalales; family Viscaceae; genus Viscum; species Viscum album. Next base: position 569,736,787 of record OY728161.1, on the reverse strand, counting down.
TCCACATCATCGGATTTGGAACATGTCACTTGACCCCGTCTATTCTCCTGGATTTGGTTGCTCATATTCCTCACAATCCCTTTAATCAACTCTCAATCAGAAAACTCACCAAAGATTTAAATTGTGTCGCTACTTTTACTTCTTCGGGTGTTCTTTTTCGGGAGAAGACAGCGAATTGAGAGCTTGGTCGAGGTCATCTTCAGAATGGGGTGTACATGTTCGATACCCCACCATATCTCGCTTGCTCATCTACCTCGTCTCGTGCTCTTGACCTACATTTCGGTCTTGGTCATCCACCTGATTCCATCCTCCGTAAAATGTGCCCCCAATTCAGTTCTCACCTCTCATTTGCATTGTGAATCCTGCAAGTTTGCTAAACATCATCAGGTAACATATTCTCCTCGATAGGAACCTCATGTAGTGAATCCTTTGGATCATGTTCATACCAATGTATGGGGTCCTTCCAGGGTTCCGAGTCAGTCTGGGTATATCTATTATATCACCTTTATTGATGACTACTCCCGCATGACATGGCTTTACATGCCTTGTGATTGGTCTGAAGTATTTCCTGTCTTTCAGACCTTTTATAATGAAATTCATACTCAATTCTCCACCTCCATCAAATGTCTCCTCTCCGACAATGGATGAGAATATTTATCTACTTCCTTTTAGCAGTTTCTCAAGGATCACGACATCATTCATCAGACATCATGTCCTAATACACCTCAGCAGAATGGAGTGACAGAGCGGAAAAATCGTCATATTTGGGAAACTACTCATGCCCTCCTATTCCACATGCAGGTGTCACTCTGCTTTTGGACCAATGTCATCCTGACTGCAACCTACCTCCTAAACTGACTCCCTTCTTCTATCCTTCAGGGGGAGACTCCTTTTCGGATTATGTTCTTCTCTCTCCCTCCTCAGTCACTTCCACTTCGTGTATTTGGATGTCTCTGTTATGTCTGTGACACTCGTCTCGGCCACTCCAAACTATCTCCCAAATCTCTCTATTGCATCTTCCTCAGATATTAATGCACTCAGCATGGATATCGATGCTTCTCTCCAAACCTACGACGTTATATCACCTCTAATGACATCTCATTTGTTGAGAGTTCTTCATTCTCACTTCCCTCTCCCCATCCAGATACTGATATCGATGATTGTCTTACACTCATCATTCATCCTCCTCCTATGTTGTCTACTGCTGCTCATCAGTTTGGTACGGTCTACTCCCATCGCCCATCGACTAGGCCCCCCATCCAGACCGAGGAGACCATTGTCTCAGCTTCGTCTGATGCTCCTGCACCGCCACCGGACGACCTTCCCATTGCACTACGGAAGGGTACTCTGGCAGAACAATCCTTTATTTACATCTTCATATAAAGGTATGTCAACTCTAGAGATGATATCTATTCCCCACATAGTTGGTGAGGCCAAATCTCATCCGGGGTGGTTGCACGTGATGAGAGATGAATTGCAGGCTATGGAGGACAATCATACATGGGATCTGGTTCCCCTCCCTGCCGGTAAACAGGCGGTCAGCAACAAAAGGATTTACACAGTCCGTCTGAACATCGATGGCACTCTCCATCGACTCAAAGCCCGACTTGTGACCAAGGGTTTTGCTCAAACGTATGGTGTCGATTATTTTGACACATTCTCTTCAGTTGTCAAGATGACATCCATTCGATTATCCATCTCTTTGGTTGCTCATCATCACTGGTTGCTTTATCAACTGGACGTCAAGAATGCATTCCTCCATGAATTTCTTGAGGAAAGGGTTTATCTGCAGCAGCCCCCCGGCTTTTGCGCCTCCGGCTACAGGTCCCAAGTCCGTCAACTACGCCGCTCTCTATACAATCTCAAGCAGTCTCTTCGTGTTTGGTTTGGCCGATTCAGCACCGTCGTCACCGACTTTGGGTTCTCTCACAGTATGAAGGATCTCACAGACTTTGGGCTCTCTCACAGTATGAAGGATCACACCGTGTTCTGCAGAACGGCATCCACCGGCTGCATCCTATTGGCCGTGTATGTGGATGATATCATCATCACTAGGAGTGACTCTGCTGGTATCGTCCACCTCAAAAGGAATCTTCTCTAGCACTTCCACACCAAAGATCACGGCCCTCTCACATACTTCCTTGGCATCGAGGTCTCCCGTTCTCCGGACACAATCTTCATTTGTCAATGGAAATATGCTTTGGATATTCTAGAGGATCTTAGGGTGACACAGGCCACCACCGTTGACACTCCTCTTGAGAATGGGGAATGGTCTCTCTATGACTTTTCAGAACCGTATTCACACCCGGAGCGGTATCATCAACTGGTTGGCAAACTCAACTATCTCACCATGACTTGTCCCGACATTGTCTGCGTTGTTAGCAAAGTGAGCCAATTCCTGGCGCATCTGACCACCTCTCAGTGGGATGTTGTACTCTGCATCACCAAATACACCAAGCGAGACCATGTTTGTGGTCTTCGTGACTCTCACCACGCTCATCAGAATATTGAGGCCTTCTGTGATCCTGACTATGTTGGGTGTCTTGCTACCCGAAAATCTACTTCTGGGATTGTCGTGTTTTTCGCAGGCAACCTCATCTCTTGGCGCAACAAGAAACAGACTGTCGTCTCCCTATCTAGTGCGGAGTCTGAGTACCGTGTCTTGACCACCATCACTACAGAGATCCTTTTGGCTTCGACAACTCCTCTAGGAGCTTGGCTTTCCTCAGCAGACATCTGCTCACATCTGGTGTGACAATCAACCAGCCATCAAGATTGTTTCGAATCCCGTCTTTCATGAACGCACGAAGCATATTGAGGTGGATTGTCACTTTCGTCGACACCACCAAGAGCACAATCATATTAGCTTTAGCCACATCCTGACAGCGGACCAGCTTGCTGACATCTTCACCAAAGGTCTCCCTGGGGCTCGTCTGGCCTCGCTCAGTTCCAAGTTAGACATCCACAGTATCTGCGACCCAGCTTGAGGGGGAATGTGTTTGGTCTTGTCTGGTGTCATCTTCCTTTTTGTGTGACTCGTGATCAAGCTGGGGGAGTGTTAAACCCTCTTATTATTTTGGGTATTTCTGAGTCTCACATCGAAATACTCTTGTATGTATTCCTCTTTCTCAATCTATAAAAGAAGGTATCCGCCTCACCTTGAGATAAGGCGGTTTCCCATTCTACAAATCATATTGACTAAAACAATGCAGCTACATACATCTGATCAATATGATGCAATCTGATCAAACTAAAACAGTCTGATCTAATCAATGAAATATGATACAAGTCAATGAAACTAATCAAACAATGAAAACTAATGCTGATCTGAACAAACTGATACTGAAATAGATGATATAAAGCTGATGTAGACGCAATCTGATCATGATAAAGAAAATGTAGAAACCAAAAAATCTGATTCTATCGAAACAAAACTGGTCATTGCGAGGCTACCAAAGTAGGTTGATATAAATAATCAAACTAAGCAACTGATACAAAAGCAGTCTGAGATACACATGGTGGGAGAATAAGGGGAACCACAAATTTGAACCATGGGAAATATAACAAACAACCGTATATTGGAAAATCTAGAAGAAACCCAAAAAAGAATCTCCTACATAGGGGATACATCCGTAGAAAAGTCTAATACGGATTTTCCATGATAAATAAACATGTAATTATTTCATTTTTTTAATCGAATTCCTATAAAAATTTTAATAAATTTCAACTAAAAATTTATATTATAAATTCATGTGGGAATTTAAACTAAAATTTTTCAGTGGAAATATTCACTCGAAGGTTCCATTTAAAATTTCAAAGGAAACATTTGGGTGAAATTTTACATTTTTTTTATTTATGTATTCATATTTTTGCATTGTGGAACTTCAAACTGAAAACTTCCAATCAAAATTTGAATTGAAGGTTTCTAAGGGAAATTTGGACTTGACAATTTCCGTATGAATGTTGAGTTCGAATTTTAAGTGAAAAATTAAATTATTTATTCATGTGTTAATAAATTTTCATTGAAAATTTAATCATTAATTTATTTTAGAATTTTGGTAATAAAATTCCCCATATAATTATAATAAAAATTAATTAGAAATTTTCACTAAATATTTAAGTGGAAATTTGATTTTAAAGTTCTTGGGAAATTTTTCAATTCAAACATCTGTTGAAAATTCAAATTTTATAATTATCTATTATTATATTTTCAATTATATTTTAATATATGTTATTTTAAGAAAAATTAAAACCTAAATAATAAAGATAAATGAAATAGAAAATGGTTTATGTATGTATTCATAATGTTTATATCCATAGAATATTTGCAATTTAATTTTTAAAAATGAAAACTAAATTTTATATTTATATTATTGTAAATATATACATAAATACATATGTATGTTTGTATACACTTAAAATCTTCACTACAATTTTCCATAAAAAACACATTATATATTTATATTATGATATATATACTGAAAAGTTAAATTTATTGTTATGAGAGAGAAAATACAGCAGTTTAGATGGGCTGAAGTGATGGAGAACCATGGCATCACCAGTAACAATAAGATTACAATCCATAGGGAGAGAGTGCATACTAAAATATATGACAATCGACTCACCTCGGATCCCCTTACTAGCTAATGCATCCGCTGCAAAGTTTCTTTCTCTCCATCTCTCCAAGTATGCTGGACTGATAATCCATGATCAAACAGTCTCACCCCTTTCCTTATGACATAAGTCAGCTCCCAGGGAATACGGTTAACTTGCAGCAGCCCTACAAGCACTTTTGAATATGTCTCCACTTCCTTAAGCATGATGTTGTACAGCTTAGAAAGTTCTAGCCCGCTAATCAGAGCCCTTACCTCCGCTCCAAGAGAGTTTCCTGCACCATAAAAAGCACTAAAAGCCCCAATAACAGATCCTCTACCAACCCTAACCAGCCCGCCGCCTTTCATGGATTCAGTAGCACAGGGACGTCCACATTTAATTTATGCCCAGAAGCAGGAGGGTTCTAGCAAACCCAGGCGCCAATGTTGGATGTGGGAAGCCTATCAGCATGTGAAACCATCCTCGGGATGAGCTTCCGGATACAAAGGGGGACACGCCCATGGAGCCGGAGGCCACCCAGTTCAGCCACCATAATTCTGATCCGAATCCGTATGCGAGTTTGAGAATAAGGACTGCCTTCCCTAGCTTTGTTGCACGCTTCCCAGATAACCCAACAAGCAGTAGAAAAAAGCATACTCCTCACCTTTGGTTCCTTGATGCGAACATCCAACCCCTGATACAAGGATGAAAGGAAGTCTGCCATAGATTCCCCATCACCTGTCACTCCAATGCAGCTTCCGATGTAGCACCGGACACCCCGTGCCATATCATCCCTGAAGAACAAATGGCAAATGGATTCGCATTGAGAAGCACAACACCAGCACCTGGATGCCAGCGAGACTCCCTTCTTCTCGATATTCTCCTCTGTCGGGAGAGCTCTGTTCGGTAGCCTCCATGTGAGAACATTCCTTTTTATCGGAATCAACTTACACCAAAGGATAGCTGCCCAATCATCATTCCCGCTCCTTACATGTAGGCACCCCTGAAGGTCCCTTCCTCTAAAGCACCTAGAACTTGAAGAAGTGAGAACACACTTATCCGGTTCATTACACAACGACATATTATGAAAAACTGCCCTCTGCTGAGAATCAAGCATTGCATGTATAAAGGCTGGAAATCCAAGTGCCTCTCTGACCATGATATCCAGAACTGGAAAGCCTGGAAAGAACAAGGTGTCGCCACTCCAGTTGTCCTTCGAGAAGCTTATCTCACCCCGCCAAACAACCCATATCACCTTATCCTCCAGGATCTCTAGACACTCAACCATGGTTCTGGCCAGCTTCGATAAAGGCCTCCACCCGGACGACCAATCTTTCCAGCATACACCGTACCTGTTTCTAATAAACCTCGCCCAGAGAGACTTTCCGTCAATGATTTCCCAATCCAATTTACCTTGCATTTCTTTCATGACCTACCATATATCCCGAATGTCGATACCCCCTTCATCCACAGGTCTTTCAATTCTTTTCCAGCTTTCCCATTGATATTTCCCGGTATCATTCGCATCCCATAAAAACTTGTTCAAAATTTTCTCCAGACGATCAATAGTGCCTCTTGAAGACCTAACAATTGACAGAACATGGATCGCCATAGAGGATAGCATATTATTAATCAGCGTCATACGTTTCCCCAAAAGATAAGAAAATGATTTTCCAATTGAAAATTCTGCAGGTAATTTTACCTAGGATCTCCTCAAACAAGCTCTTTTTGATTCTTCCATTGGAAATTGGAGCACCCAGATATATAAGGGGAAGTTTCTTCTCCGTCATTCCCAACATATTTTGGATGCCCTTGGCTTGGCAGGTTGGACATTTATTAGAAATATACACATGACTTTTCCCTAAGCTCATGCACTGCCTACTCAAACTGCAATAAACTTCCATCATTTTCCTCCATCCACATATGGATCTCTTCCGGCCATTAATGAAAAATAGAATATCTTCTCCGAACATCCAATGAGATATCATTCTATCCCCCTCCTTATTCCTATACAGCCTAATGAGCCCCTCCTGTAAACAGGATTTCATATACCTCGAAAGCGCATCCTAAGCAATAATGAATAAATTGGGAGAAAGAGGGTCACCCATCCTCAAACCTCAGACCATTTTGAAGAAACCAATGTTCCTCCCCAAAAAGGAGATAGATAACCATGGAGAGACATAGAATCTGAAAAATAAATCACAGGCCCACTCATGGAATCCCAGCCTTCTCGTAATTTTAATGATGAAGCCCCGTTGTAGCTTGTCATAAGCTTTGCCCCTATCCACCTTAATAATAATGTTTGATCCCACCGTTTTCATATTCAAGTCCTCTTCCATCTACTGGGTGATCCCCAATTCCCTCTGAATACCCTCCATTTACTGAAACTATGTTGCTCCTCTGAAACATTTCTAGGCACAAACCATTAACGCCTTCTATTCAAGATGCTAGCTAGAATTTTATATGCAAAATTGCATAAGCATATGGGATGGAATTGGCTGATGTTCTCAGGATGCGTAACATTGGGGACCAAAACCACTCTAGAATCATGATCTATCATTGGAAGATCTCCCCGTTTAAAAAGGACCCAAACTGCCTCGCTCACCTGAGCTCCTATGATATCCCACATGTGTATAATGAAGGACCCCAAGAAGCCATCCGTCCCTGGCGCACTTTCCACTTTCATACTAAACACAACATTCTTTATTTCCTCCCCATCTGAGAAGGCCTCCGTCTCATTATTATCCTTACCATCATTCATGTAGGGAACACACTTCCGAAATCTATCTTCATTGGCATCACCACTTGGACCCAAAGTAGAAACTCCACTAGGCCCAGCCAAAAGGTTCCTAAAACAGTCCAAAGCTAAATACCCTACCACCCCAATGTCGCTCGTGAAGGACCCATCAGGAAGCTTTAGATTTATCCTCTTAGACACCCGCCTCTCATTGATGCAGTCCTGGAAGTATGTCGTATTTCTATCTCCCTCCTTAAGCCAAGAGGCCCTTTATTTTTCCATGAAACCCCTTTCAATTTCCATCAATTTTTCAGAAACCAAACTTTTCTTGTCCATTAGAACATCAAACAAATAATCATCCCATGCTTGATACATACTCTGTTCCAAGCCATCAATCTCTTCATAGATTGCCTCGAGCGAATTACTTCTGTCAATCCTACTCATATTCCTCTCCTGAAGGTCAATCCTCAGTCGCTTGAGTATCAAGGATAAGCTAAACCAGGGGATCCCTTCCGAATGCAGAAACCAAGAGTCCCTAACCTTCTGCTTGAAACATTTAATGCCCGATCGGCTACAAGAGTAAAAAAAAATTATCCTGTCCCTCAGTCTCACTCTTGATATTGACCACCAGCGGCAAGTGATCCAACCGGGCTCTGGGGAGATGGCTTACCACCGATTGAGTGAAGAGGTCCAAGGATTGGATGTTACCCAAACAGTGGTCAAGCCTACTCCATATGCACCTACTACTCTTCCTATTGTTACACCAGGTAGGTGATTACCCTGGAATCCCATATCCAACAAATCATTTAATGTCATGAATGAAATGATGTCCTCCATTCCACAGTTGGGATACTCAATGCCACCTTTCTTCTCCCGCATGTCCGCAATTATGTCGAAGTCGCCTACAACGAACCATGCCAAATTACCTGCACCAAATCTGCTCATAGACTGCCATAAATCCTTCCTGACAGAGGAGTAAGAACTTGAATACACCAAAGAAACAAAGAACTTCGAATCCCCAACAGAAACTTTAGTTGTAATGTGCTGATAGGAGGCCTCAATCATTACCACCTAAACACCTTTCTTCCAAAGAACCCAAATGTGACGGTGACAGGGATTTGCATGCAGAGCATCAGAAAAACCCATACGCTTTGTGAAGGACATAATACGATCAACATATTTTGTAGATTTAATAACAGAAACTAAAGAAACCCACAAATGACGAGATTCATTCAGTATGATGGCACTTTTTCCCCTCACACCCATTCCACTCAAATTCCAGACCATAAAAAAAATCATTGATGCAATGCAGAAATGGATTTGAAGCGAGAAGAAGAACACACATACCTTTCAGAGATGATAGAACGCACTTCCTTGGCACGAGATCGGGTAACGGGACCGTTTCCCACTGGAGATGACCACACCATATTACTGGAAGCATCCTTGGAACGCGAACAGCCTGACACCTCCTCATCAACCTCCAACATATCCAACGCCGCAAATCTATTGGACGAAGGGGGACAGACCACAATCGCCAGCGCATCTTCCGAAGAAATCACCGAGGGATCCATAGGTGGAAAGCTCGGAGTTTCCACCGCCACTTGCTTCCCCGAGCAGAGGGCCCTAAAATCTCAGAATTCCTGGGATGAACAGACTATAGTGTTGGGCGCCTTGCTGGTTGGTGCCCCGCGTAATCCCTCCTCAATTGGAGCACCAAGCAGTTTCGGTGTTTTTAATGCGGATCAAGACCGCGTGAATTAATTCACGCGGAGACGCGTTTTTGACATGGTGACACATCGTCACGCGGATTGTTTTGGTATAAAAGGAGGTAGCGACAAGACTTTTACAGGACATCCACAATATCAAGAGCAGAGCCAATTTAGTTATCGCCTTTCATCGACGATCATTTTTCTCTGCATTGGAGAGTATTACTTTTGAGATCCCTTTTATTTTTTGGGAAGTCTCTACCATGTACTTATTCATTTTAGTGGATTCCTCTTTCTGGACTAGGTCTCGTGGTTTTTCCCTTTCGGGTTTTCCACGTAAAAATTTCCGGTGTCAAATTTATTTTTCTGCACATTTAATTTTGTCGTTGCGCATCCGCTTTTATTTGGGGGGATAGATTCAATTTCCGCTGCGCGTTCGCTTTTTCTTTTGTTTGCGCATTCGTCGCTTTCCCGTCTTTCCCAACATCTGGTAGCAGAGGGATTGGTTGAATTCCTCAGTTGCAGAACACGGTGGCAGACATCTGGTGGAACAATTTTTTTTCAAGGACTCAAAGGACGTTATCAGAAGACAGTGGCAGTACCAAAGGTGTTTCTGGGATATCGAAAGTCTGATTGACTAGCAAGAGTCATGATGCGTGTTCCGTTGTTGATGATAGTCAGAGTTTGTTTTTGGATTTCTTTTTGCAGGGGGAGCTGTATCTTGGCAGTCTAGATTGCAGAGATGTGTTGTTTTATCTACCACAGAGTCAGAGTTTATTGCAGCTACTGAGGCGTGCAAAGAATTGTTGTGGATGAAAACGTTTATTCGAGAGCTCAATTTAAATCAGGACAGGTATGTTTTATTTTGTGATAGTCAGAGTGCTATTTGTTTGGGAAAGAATTCTACTTTTCATGGCAGGTCGAAACATATCGATGTTCGATATCATTGGATTCGCAACGTCCTTGATTCGAGACAGTTAGAGCTTGAGAAGATCCACACTGATGACAACGGGTCAGACATGTTGACCAAGAGTTTACCCAGAGGAAAATTTGAGACTTGCCGACAAATTGCTGGGTTGGCGGTGATCCCCACTTGAGTCGGAGGGGTAGATTGTTGGGCGCCTTCCTGGTTGGCGCACTGGGCAACGCCTCCTCAAATGGTGCACATGCAGTATCTGTTTTAATGTGGTGTTTTAATGCGGGCCAAGACCGCGTGAATTAATTCACGCGGTGACACTCTTTTGACGCGGCGACATTATTTTGACGCTGATTCTTTTCCTATATAAGGAGGTAGAGGCAAGACATTTCAACATCACCGGCAGCAACAACACCAAGAGAAAATCCCATTTGGTGATCGTCTTTCTTTGACGATCATCTTTCTTACTCTCCACCTTTTGATCCATACTTTTATTCTTGAGTATTACTTTTGAGATCCCTTCCATTTTGGGGAGTCTCTACCGTGTACTTCTTGATTTTAGTGGATCCCTCTTTCTGGACTAGGTCCCGTGGTTTTTCTCATTCAGGTTTTCCACGTAAAAATTTCCGGTGTCAAATTTATTTTTCTGCACATTTAATTTTGTCGCTGCACATCCGCTACTATTTGGGGGGAAAGATTCAATTTCTGCTGTGCGTTTGCTTTTTCTTTTGTTTGCGCGTTCGTCGCTTTCCCGTCTTTCTCAACATATAGCGGGAAGAGCCAAGCAAAAACACACCTCCGAATAGGTCTCGGTGGAAAGATGAAAACCTAAAAGCAAAGAGACCACCCGCGGTGTAGAAAACCAGTGAGACCTGTGAAAATCCTGAATCAACTCTAACACTTTCAGAGCAAAAAGGAGAAAAGATCCAGGCATGTGAGATGTAACATCCACGTTTGAAAAAATGGAGTCGATGCTTAAACCACCCTGGCCGGATGGGTCATGCACCACCGGCTCCGGCGCCCCCACCATCCTGAGCTCCATGGAAGCAGAAGACCTACCCCCATCAGTCGGCTCCTTCACCGGGGATCCATGCACGAACGAAGATGTCGCCACCTCTGAAAAACCGTGGGATATCCCGACCTCCGTAGCACAAAAACTACCAGTCTTCCACTTCCTCCTACAAAAATCATCTGAATGGCCCTTCCGGCAACACTGGGAGAAAAACCTAGGAGCCGCCTGGTACAACACCCTTTGCCACCAGGAAGAAACATCACCGCCTCAGATAAGCGCCCGGGATGGCATACTAACTGTCAAATCCAGTTACAAATCCTCGTAGAAGCTGCCGCCTGCATACAACCTGTATCATTGTCGAGGCAAACAAAGATACCCAGCGCATTACCCACCGACGGAAGCTGTGAATTAAGTTTTTTTAATTCATTGTTTTATTTTCCATATTAAAATTTCCATGCCTGCCATTTAATTTTTTACACCCCATGTTTTATATACTTTTTATTATGCGGGGTTATTTTCATGCGGTCTGCTGCTTATTTGAGGGCTGTATTTTCCTGCCTACTTGCAAACCCTGTTTTACTCTCCGGTTTTATTCCTTGCACCGCCCTTTTACTGTTGGTCGTCCATCTTGCGTCCTGTTTGTTCGAACCGTTCAAGTGGTTCGGCGTTCAGTTTCACAGTCTTGTCCTCATGGCAGCCCTAGACGGGGCATTCAGTTTTTGGGGAACCGTCGCTCGCAGGGGGCTTAATCACCCCTGCTCCGGCCCTTCCCAAGGGTTCCGTGGGTGATCTGACATCAGCTTCTTGGGTCTCTTTGGTGGTGTGATTTCGTTCCTCCACGGGTGAAACCCTTGCAGCGGGTAGGGTTTTTTTTGAGACCAGGGTGCGAGAGATATGAAAATTTCCACCGGAGAAATCTCCCCTCGCATGGCTAGGAATACGCTTCCCTTCTCTCATCGCGGCAGGACCAAATTCACGGTCTCCGGCCGCGGGATTCTGGATCTGGTGGTTTCTGAAGGCGTCGAGTCCATATTCGGGAAGTTTGCGCCGAACCAGAACCGAGGCGACAAGATTGTTGTTGACAACGAAGGATATGTGTCGTTGTGTTGTGCGGCGTCAATCTCCTTATGCAGCGAGGTCTTGTTGGGCGACAACATCCGGGAGGCTGCACGTTCAACCCTCGTCTTGAAGTGATCTAGACTACCCGACCCGAGCATCCAGCATTGTAAGTATAGATTACAGTTTCAATTTGTCATCAGAAATTCGTATTTCTTGCTTGTTTATTGTTCTGTTGCTTCTTGATAGTTTCATTGTTCTGTATTGTTCTAAGTATTGTTTTGAGAAATTAATAAAATGTGTGTGTGGGTGTGGTGTTCTTACCGTGCACGTAGGACCCCTATGGGTCTGAAGCACATTAGATCAGCGTGTCCCTTTATTATTCTGCATTTTTCGATTTCTGTTTTGAATCTTTTATTTTTGAAATCACAACTCCTGGCCGATCATGCGTCATTGTGGTTTTTCTTTTGTTCTGCTACCTCAACATACCACAACAAGTGGTATTAGAGCCTTCCTGGGTGCTGTGTTGTTTTGATTTCGATAATCTGCTTGCTTTCCCTTTGGATTTTCGTTTCTTTAGAACTGTTTTGCATTGTTGCGTTTTGTTCACAGCCCTGTTACACTTGCTGTTTCCAGTTAACTACTTCTATTTATAGTTCTGTCAAACTACCTTGTTGCATTCTGTTTGCATTTTATTGCAGTCTGTGTACATTTTATTAATTTGGGTTTTCTTGCATTTTATATGCATTTGTATTTCTGTTTAATTCTGTCTGTTTAAATTGATTTTTATTTATTAATAGAAACCATTGTATTTATAGAAATCCTCTGATTTTCGTATCTCACGGTACATGTTTACCCAATGAGATTGGTCGGTTCCTGGGGGCATACGTCGCGTTGTCCTCTACCACTCAACATCCACTCATCTGGATAAACATGTCTACAATGCGATACGAAATTGAGAAATTCGATGGAGACAAAAATTTCAATTTGTTGAGAATTAAAATGAGAGTCTTGTTCAATAAGGCTTAATTGATGCTCTATGTGGGCCCAAGAAACCCATTATGACAGTTAATCAAACTGGTCAGACCGTAGTAGAATACCAAGAAGTCCCCCTTGATGTGCTTGTTAAAGCCCATAGCTCCCTTTTACTTTCCCTAGGAGATAAGGCCTTAGAAAGGTTGTCTTCGTGTCCACTGTGGTCAACATTAGGTTGAAATTAGAGAAATTGTATATGATTGCTTCATTAGTTGATAGACTATATAAAAAACATTTCATGTTCACTTTTAAGATGAAATTTGGTAGTTCTATCAAATCCCATATTGACGAGTTTAATAAAATCATGCAAGCTCTTGTTGGGCGGAGAAGTGATGGCAAGAGGGGGGGGGGGTGAATTGCCTTTTAAAAAATAATAAACAATTTAAAAACAAAGTAAAAGTGCAGCGGAAATAAAAGAGGCAAGACACGCAACTTGATAACGGAGTTCGGCTTAAACCCAAGCCTACGTCTCCGCTCCCAACTCAATCGTTGAGAGATTTACTACCGCTTGCTTTTTAATGGTTTTAGCAAGAAACCCACTAGACTTTAAGGTTAGTCTAGAACCTATTACAGCTTGCTTTTATTGGTTGAGCAAGAACCCACTTGCTTTCAATGGTTGAGCAAGAACCCACTAGCCTTCTTACAGGTGAAGGCTAGCTCACCTTTGATTCAAGCCTTTTAAAGGGAAGGCTTGACTAACCTCTTCACACCTTAAAGGTGATGTGAAAACCCAAAAGAATGGAGGATGAGAGAAATGGGAGTTTGTAGGCACAAACTCAATTTAAAGCTCAAAATGATAAATAATGAAAAACCGTAATGAGGAGAAGCCTTGGGTGCCAATGATTGATTGGAGTTGATGAAGGGTGCTCCCAAGCTTCTATGGTGGTGCTCCTTGGATGTGGAATTGAGTTGGAGCAATTGTGTATTCTTGAGGGAGTCCGCCGGAGGTTTGCCAAATGATGAGAAATGTTCCTGTGGGCTTCCGTTGGCTTGGTTATGGTTCTGGTATTGTTCCGGGGCTTCCTAGTCCTTTATTTATAGAGGGGGAACCCTCAAATGGCCTTTGGGGGGCTTCGGAGCCGTTGGAGAGGCCTTCGGAGCCGTTGGGAGTCAAGTGGACAAGCCTGGTCAAAGCCCAACGGCTAGTTTGACTGGCTCCACCGGCTGACCGGTGCTAGGCCACCGGTTGGCCGCTGCTTTGAAAAAGGGAGAGGGCTCGGGCTCAGGCACCACCGGCTGGCTGGTGAGGAGGCCACCGGTTGGTCGGTGCCTTGACAGAGGGAAGATCCTTCTGTCCAGGCTCCACCGGCTGGCCGGTGCTGAGGCCACCGGTTGGCCGGTGAGGAGGCAGTAGTTGTCCCTTCTGCCCAGGCACCACCGGCTGGCCGGTGCTGAGGCCACCGGTTGGCCGGTGCTGAGGCAGTGGCTCAGCCTTCTGTCTGGGTTCCATCGGCTGGCCGGTGGTGAAGGCACCGGTTGGCCGGTGGACATGAAAACAGTCCACTTTTCCTCCTTTTCCACTTCTTGCTCCTGAAATCATGCCTATTAACAAAAACACTTGAAAACAAGATTAGATAAAAAGGAGAGTGATTGTGATCATGAAAATTAAACCACGAGGGGTACGAGAGGTACAACAATCTCCCCCTATTTTGATGATCACAATCACCAAAACAAGCAATGTAAAAGACTGAAATTAGAGGTATGATTTAAAGGATAAAGCAAAGTAAAGTAAAGCATGAGAGAAAGATTTCTCCCCCAATCAACCAAGAATTTCTCCCCCTTTGTGATTATCAAAATAGCACGGGGCATAAAACTTGATTGAGGGAATGAGTTGAAAAAACAAGATAGAGATTTTAAACCAATTGAAATTTTTGAAATTTGAATTGAAAGTTTTGAATCGAAAATTTTGAATTGAGAATTTTGAATTGAAAGTTTTGAAATTGAAATTTAGAAATGAAAGTTTTGAAATTGAAATCAAAAAGGCTTAAACGATCCTAACTCCCCCTAAATAAAAACAACAAATCACAGGGGAGAGGTTTTTGAAACCGAGACAAATTTTGGTCCGGTGAGACTCGCTAAAAGGGATTTTTCAATCCACACTTGTCTAGTGGCGGGTCTTCTCCTAATAAATTCATCACTAAGGGAAATGGTTTTAGGCCTTCCATACCGGGCATTTTTGCAATTGCACTCATAGATTAAGTGCCCAGGTTTTTTGCAATAGTTACAAAATTTATATTGGGAGCTCCCCCTTACAAAAAATAGTTGGAGCATGGGAAGAGGAAGCTTGCTTGGAATAGCCAAGCCCTTCGGTGGTTCTAGATATGCGTTGGGAACCTAGCAATTTGGTCAAATTTTGTTCCCCTTGGGTGAATTTGGCTAGAGATTCCCTTAAATCCTTGATTGTTAATTCCATAGAATCAACATCGGGAAGGTTTTGGATCTTGAGGGACAACTCCTCCTTTTCTTTGAGAAGTTGTTCCTTTTCGGAAGAGAGTTTTTTGAAATTCTTTTTTAAAGCAACAAATTTGGAAGAAAGTTCATGAAAACCTTCCTCCAATTGATCTCTAGCATGTTGGAGATCCTCATAAGATAAATGATTAAATGAATTTGAAGAACAAGAGGATGAGGAGTCGGAAGATGTTACCTCATGGAATGCCATTAGGCATTTTTTACCGTTGTCACTTGAGGAGGAGGAGGAGGAGGATGTGGAGCTATCACTCCATGTGGCCTTGAAAGCCTTCTTCTTTTCCTTTTGCTTGGCCTTTTTCTTGTTGAGTGGGCAATCGGGCTTGTAATGGCCTTTCTTGCCACACCCATAGCATGTTACCTCGGGCTCGGATTTTTCGTCGTGTTTTTCCTTTCAAGCCTTGCGGGATTTCTTCTTTTTGTTCTTCTTCATGAATTTGTGCATCTTGCGGGCAAGATTCTCCATTTCGGAATCGCCGCTTGAAGAGGAAGATGATGAGGAGGATGAGCTTTCTTCTTTTTGAACTTTGAAGGCGATGTTCTTTGGAACTTTGATTGGTTTGCCTTCCTTTTCAGCTTGCCTCCTCATGGTGATCTCATAGGTCATGAGGGATCCGATGAGCTCTTCGACCGGCATGTTCTTGATGTCTTTTGCTTCTTGGATTGCCATGACTTTTGGTGCCCATGTGCTTGGTAGGATCCAAAGGATCTTCTTGACCATTGTTTCTGTAGAAACATCATCACCAAGGGACTTTCTCCCACTGCAAACATCAGTAAAACGTGTAAACATTTCAGTTATATTTTCAGATGGATGCATGGTAAAAGACTCAAAATCTTGACGGTACATGTCCAATCGAGTATCCTTGACTTTGTTGGTCCCCTCATGGGTAACCTCCAATAGTTTCCAGATTTCATGTGATGAGGTGCATGTGGAAACTCGATTGAATTCATTACGATCAAGGCCGCAATGTAGAGCGTTCATGGCTTTGCCATCAAGCTCGAAATTTTTAATATCGGCTTGGGTCCATTTGGATTCATCGGGAGAGGAGAGAGAATAACCATGCATGACAATTTTATAAATAGGATAACCTATACTTCTAAGAAAAGTGGTCATGCGGGTTTTCCAATAGGTATAGTCGGTTCCATCAAAAAATGGAGCACGACCCAAAGAATAGCCTTCGGGGGCGAAAGAAGTTGAAGCCATCATAAAGGATCTTAAATTTGAAACCGGTTAAGGTATTACTCAAATTTCCCTCTGATACCAATTGTTGGGCGGAGAAGTGATGGCAAGAGGGGGGGGGGGTGAATTGCCTTTTAAAAAATAATAAACAATTTAAAAACAAAGTAAAAGTGCAGCGGAAATAAAAGAGGCAAGACACGCAACTTGATAACGGAGTTCGGCTTAAACCCAAGCCTACGTCTCCGCTCCCAACTCAACCGTTGAGAGATTTACTACCGCTTTCTTTTTAATGGTTTTAGCAAGAAACCCACTAGACTTTAAGGTTAGTCTAGAACCTATTACAGCTTTCTTTTATTGGTTGAGCAAGAACCCACTTGCTTTCAATGGTTGAGCAAGAACCCACTAGCCTTCTTACAGGTGAAGGCTAGCTCACCTTTGATTCAAGCCTTTTAAAGGGAAGGCTTGACTAACCTCTTCACACCTTAAAGGTGATGTGAAAACCCAAAAGAATGGAGGATGAGAGAAATGGGAGTTTGTAGGCACAAACTCAATTTAAAGCTCAAAATGATAAATAATGAAAAACCGTAATGAGGAGAAGCCTTGGGCGCCAATGATTGATTGGAGTTGATTAAGGGTGCTCCCAAGCTTCTATGGTGGTGCTCCTTGGATGTGGAATTGAGTTGGAGCAATTGGGTATTCTTGAGGGAGTCCGCCGGAGGTTTGCCAAATGATGAGAAATGTTCCCGTGGGCTTTCGTTGGCTTGGTTATGGTTCCAGTATTGTTCCGGGGCTTCCTAGTCCTTTATTTATAGAGGGGGAACCCTCAAATGGCCTTTGGGGGGCTTCGGAGCCATTGGAGAGGCCTTCGGAGCCGTTGGGAGTCAAGTGGACAAGCCTGGTCAAAGCCCAACGGCTAGTTTGACTGGCTCCACCGGCTAACCGGTGCTAGGCCACCGGTTGGCCGCTGCTTTGAAAAAGGGAGAGGGCTCGGGCTCAGGCACCACCGGCTGGCCGGTGAGGAGGCCACCGGTTGGCCGGTGCCTTGATAGAGGGAAGATCCTTCTGTCCAGGCTCCACCGGCTGGCCGGTGCTGAGGCCACCGGTTGGCCGGTGAGGAGGCAGTAGCTGTCCCTTCTGCCCAGGCACCACCGGCTGGCCGGTGCTGAGGCCACCGGTTGGCCGGTGCTGAGGCAGTGGCTCAGCCTTCTGTCTGGGTTCCACCGGCTGGCCGGTGGTGAAGGCACCGGTTGGCCGGTGGACATGAAAACAGTCCACTTTTCCTCCTTTGCCACTTCTTGCTCCTGAAATCATGCCTATTAAAAAAAACACTTGAAAACAAGATTAGATAAAAAGGAGAGTGATTGTGATCATGAAAATTAAACCACGAGGGGTACGAGAGGTACAACAGCTCTTGCCAATATAAATGTAGCAGTTGATAATGATGATCAGATAGTGATCCTCTTAATTTCTCTTGACAACTGTTATTGTTCTTTGGGAGAAACTATGATGTATGGTAGGGACTCGCTGACCCTAAAAGAGGTTAAGTCGGCTCTTCTTTAAAAATATTTGCAGGCCAAGAATGGGTTAGGATCATAGGGAAAAGGACTTTGTAAATACCCGAAAAATTCAAGGAAATTTTTTTCTTAATTTTCTTGGGAATTTTACAAGAACACAGTTTCTGACGGCACCTAATTCCGAGGCCCGGTGTGCCTGGAATCTTTTTTCGAAGTTTAGTTTGGGTACGTTCAGTGAACGAACGAGCGGGTTTTTCTTAATTTTGAACCGGTGCTCGGAATCAGATTCCAAGGGCACCGTTGGAATCGCAGCGCCGATAATTGCTTAGAAACACCTTTTCCGGAGTTGCGTTTTCTCGGGTGTGGTTTTTAAATTTTCGGGTTAAGTAAATGAATAAAATAAATTGGTCGTACCATTTATTTTATTTAAGTTGTTTAAACTATGTTAAGTAGATGATGTGGGACCCACAATATCCCACCCACTTGGTAGGATATTTGTGAGGTGGGGCCCATACGAGCCCCACCGTTTCTTTTCTTCTTAAGTAACACACCCGCACCCCCCTTTTTAATGAAGTAAACTCTTGCGTTTAATCTAGATATTAAACGCCTCATTAATTGAGCGGTTTTAAACTCCTCAATTAATTGATCGTTTCTTTTCTTTTTGAATTTCAAGCGTTGGTTTGTGTGTAAATAAAATAAGACACCACTTATTTTATTTAGTGAGTCTTGTTGTGTTGAGAGGCTAGGGAGAATTCGCCCAGGTTCTTGAAGTTATTCCTCCTCGACGAAGAACGCAAAGAACGCGAAGAACGCGAAGAACGCCGACCTCCGATGAAGGTCGACAAGAACGCCAGATCCTCGGAGATCGACGACGCGACGCCGATGAATCCTTTCTCCGCGACGCGATGAACCCCCTTCCGCGACGCCTTCTTCCGCGACGTGCATTTCCGCGACGAACCCTCGCTCGACGACGCTTGAGGTAGGGGTTTTGATTCAACTAAATCTTTGAGATTTATACCCTCAGCTTATGTTTAAAAATTGTCAGAAGCCTTTTTAAACCGCTAACGCGGTGGGTGGGGATTAACGAACAAGTCTGAACCCACCGTCTCTTCGTTCTTGGTGTGCGGATTGGCGGGCGATGATGATGCAGGCCGCACGGGTGTTGTGAGGTCCTCGCAATGAAGGATGGGTCCCAGGAGGGCCATTGGCGAAGACGGTAGGCAAATTCGACCACCAGAGCTCGTCCGGTGGTCCGCGGAGCACTCCACCGGCGGCCGACACCGGCCGGCCGCTAGGAGGCGGCGGCGCCCGGCGCGCCGCCGGGAAGGGCCGCCGCGACTGAAGTTGCGGTGGCAGGCCGCTGGTCCTGCGACCGCGCGGGACCGAGGGAGGTGGGACGCGGCGCTCGGCCGCCTCCGTTGACAAGGAGCGGCACCCCATGGGGCCGCGGTTACGTGCTGGCGGGGGGCAGCGTGCCACCCCGCACCGCTCGGCCGAAACGGCCGAGCCGCCAGACCGGACCGCCAGGCCGGGCCGCGCCCAAGCTGGCCGGACCGGGACCCGGGTCGGGTCAACCCGGTTCGGGCCGACCCAGGGGGTACCGAGCCGGGTCGGACCGGGCCCGAACCCCCTAATATCGGACTTTTTCGGTCTGTTACCCATAACTTGGGCTATAGACCTCCGATCGATGCACCGTCAGTTGCGTAGCGATCCTTGGATTGAGACGGTCGTTTCATTATTTTACACTCAAGGTTTCGGAGAACTTTGGGTTCGGCTGGGTTGGTTCGAACATGAAACCAATCGGGCCCTCGGAGCGGAAAAGCTTATAACTTGAGCTATGGACGTCCGATTGACGTGCCGTCGACTTTGATGGATTCCTCTTAGTGAGACGGACATTTTGGATTACTCCGCTCAAGGTTTGGACGCAGTTGGAGTACGGTCGGGTTGGTTTTGACTTAAAAACCAACCGGGCTCCTTGGACGAAAACGCCAATAACTCTCAGACCAGGCGTCTGATTGACGCGCCGTCTGTGTTGTTGAGTTCCTGTTGACGATACATAACTTTTGGACATATCAACTTCGGACTACGTGTCATTTGATGTATCAGCCCCTCGGCTCGTGGAGCGGACCCTCCCGAACGAGTTTACTGTGTGCGGGAACCCTAGAGCTGGATGCGACTGCGACGACGATGACGACTGTGCAGAAATCCTCCGTGGATTCGACGGCGATGACTACAACACTCAGCGATCCTACGTGGATTAGTGCTATTGATCCTTTGTGGGTCAGATCCTGTGTGGGTCAGCGCTCAACGGTCCTGTGTGGGCCAGCGCCTACAGATTCTGTGTGGGTCCGATCCTGTGTGGGTCATTGCGGGGGTTAGTTACCTATCGATCTTGTGTGGGTCAGATCCTCTGTGGGTCATTGCGGGGGTTAGTACCTATCGATCCTTTGTGGGTCCGACGGCTTAGATGAATCAGTGGTTATATCTAATTATTTCTATCTTCATACAGAGAAGTGTACCTGTGTGAGCTGAGTCTTGACTTTCAATCCTTATCTTTGATAAGTTTGACTTGATATCCTGTATGGATTACGTTATGCTTTCCTGTGTGGATTTGGTTGTGTTTTCCTGTGTGGACTGGGTTGTACTTGGGCTCGGATGTTGGAGTCGAACGAGAATTGATGACTTAGGTATATGTATGGACATATACCTAAGTAGTGTTGGATGTTACTTCGTGATTGTATCTTTCCTTTGTGGATTATCCTTTGTGGATTCTGGGAGACCTTCGGGGGTCTCGGGGTCCCTACTGATTAGCTTATACTCACCCCTGCATAGGCTATGCCCGCACTACGTTGTGTTGGTTGCAGACGACGGATAGCGCTGATCGTGGTTGAGGCTTGCGGAGCAGGACGATACCTGGAGGTGGACCACTGGGCGAGACGTACTCAGAGCAGACGGCTGGACCCGAGGAGTTGTGGAGAGCTCGGGACGCCTCTACGTTCAGGAGATTGTACGGCTTCACGGTGTGCCATCATCTATCTTATCCGTTTGAGATGCTCGCTTTACTTCCCGACTGTGGAAGGGGTTGTAGGAGGCGTTTGGGACGCAGTTACGTCTGAGCACCGCCTTTCACCCTCAGACAGATGGTCAGACGGAGATGACCATTCAGACTCTCAAGGACATGCTTCGTGCATGTTTCCTCAACTTTGGTCGCAGTTGGGAGAACCACTTACCCTTGGTGGAGTTTGCGTACAACAACAGCTACCACTCCACCATCAGGATGGCACCATACAAGGCGTTGGATGACCGACCTTGCAGATCACCGCTGTACTGGACAAACCTTGGGGAGTCAGCACTTGTGGGACCGGAGATGGTCCAGGTCACGACAGAGAAGGTCTAGGTCATCCAGGAGTAGATGAGGACAGCTCAGAGCTGGAAGAAGTCTTATACTGACAGGAGGCGGAGACCACTGGAGTTCGAGGATGGTGACCACGTCTTCTTGCGGGTCTCACCTCGACGTGGATTACGGAGATTTGGCCGAGGCGGCAAGTTATCTCCGCGCTTTATCAGATCCTTCCAGGTCCTCAACAGGATTGGCGAGGTGGCTTATCGCCTGGCTCTACCAACTCAGTTTCACCGGGTGCACGACGTCTTCCACGTATCCCAGCTGAGGAGATACGTGCACGACCCGACGCATATCATTGACCATGAGGAGCTGGACGTTGATGATGGGGAGAAGTTTGCGGAGGTCCCGGTGGAGATCGAGGATCGACAGGAGCGGGTCCTACGTGGACGGTCGATTCCTCTAGTGCGCATCAGATGGCAGCACAGGAACCTCTAGGAGAGCACTTGGGAGCGGGAGGCTCAGATGCATGCTCAGTACCCACATTTGTTTCCCTAGTTTTGATGTATCTTTATGGGGATGTAAATCCCTGAGGTGAGAGTGATGTAAAGACCCGAAAAATTCAAGGAAATTTTTTTCTTAAATTTCTTTGGGAATTTTACAAGAACGCAGTTTCTGACGGCACCTAATTTCGAGACCCGGTGTGCCCGGAATCTTTTTCCGAAGTTTAGCTTGGGTATGTTCAGTGAACGAATGAGTGAGTTTTTCTAACTTTTGAACCGGTGCTCGGAATCAGATTCCAAGGGCACCGTTGGAATCACAGCACCGGTAATTGCTTAGAAACACCCTTTCCAGAGTTGCGTTTGCTCGGGTGTGGTTTTTAAATTTTCGGGTTAAGTAAATGAATAAAATAAATTGGTCGCACCATTTATTTTATTTAAATTATTTAACCTATGTTAAGTAGATGATGTGGGACCCACAATATCCTACCCACTTGGTAGGATATTTGTGAGGTGGGGCCCACACGATCCCCACCGTTTCTTTTCTTCTTAAGAAACGCACCCGCACCCCCCCTTTTTAATGAAGTCAACTATTGCGTTTAATCTGGATATTAAACGCCTCATTAATTGAGCAGTTTTAAACTCATCAATTAATTGATCGTTTCTTTTCTTTTTGAATTTCAAGCGTTGGTTTGTGTGTAAATAAAATAAGACACCACTTATTTTATTTAGTGAGTCTTGTTGTGTTGAGAGGCTAGGGAGAATTTGCCCAGGTTCTTGAAGTTATTCCTCCTCGACGAAGAACACGAAGAACACGAAGAACGCGGAGAACGCGAAGAACACGAAGAACACCGACCTCCGACGAAGGTCGACAAGAAAACTGGATCCTCGGAGATCGATGACGCGACGCTGGCAAATCCTTTCTCCGCGACGCGATGAACCCCCTTCCGCGACGCCTTCTTCCGCGACGCCTTCTTCCGCGACGTGCATTTCCGCGATGAACCCTCGCTCGACGACGCTTGAGGTAGGGGTTTTGATTCAATTAAATCTTTGAGATTTATACCCTCGTCTTATGTTTAAAATTTGTCGGAAGCCTTTTTAAACCGCTAACGCGGTGTGTGCGGACTAACGAACAAGTCCGAACCCACCGTCTCTTCGTTCTTGGTGTGCGGATTGGCGGGCGATGATGAAGCAGGCCGCACGGGCATTGTGAGGTCCTCGCAGTGAAGGACGGGTCCCGGGAGGGCCATTGGCTAAGACGGTAGGCAAATCCGACCACCGGAGCTCGTCCGGTGGTCCGCGGAGCACTCCGCCGGCGCGCCTCGCCGGCACGGCGGCCGGCACCGGCTGACCGCTTGGAAGGGCCGCTGGTCCCGCAACCGCGCGGGACCGAGGGAGGTGGGACACGGTGCTCGGCCGCGTCCGTTGACAAGGAGCGGCCCCCATGGTGTCGCGGTTACGTGCTGGCGGGGGGCAGCGTGCCACCCCGCACCACTCGACCGAAACAGCCGAGCCGCCCGATCGGACTGCCAGGCCAGGCCGGGCCGAGCCCAAGCGGGCCGGGCCGGGACCCGGGTCGGGTCGACCTAGTTCGGGCCGACCCAGGGGGTACCGGGTCGGGTCGGACCGGGCCCGAACCCCCCTAATACCGGACCTTTTCGGTCTGTTACCCATAACTTGGGATACGGACCTCCGATCGATGCACCGTCAGTTGAGTAGCGATCCTTGGATCGAGACGGTCGTTTAGGTATATTACACTCAAGGTTTCAGAGAACTTTGGGTTTGACCGGGTTGGTTCGAACACGAAACCAACCGGGCCCTCGTAGCGGAAACACTTATAACTTGAGCTCCAGACGTCCGATTGACGTGCCGTCGACTTTGATGGATTCCTCTTAGTGAGATGGACCTTTTGGATTACTCCTCTCGAGGTTTGGACGTAGTTGGAGTACGGTCGGGTTGGTTTTGACTTAAAAACCAACCGGGCCCCTGGGACGAAAAAGCCAATAACTCTCAGACCGGGTGTCCGATTGACCCGCCGTCTGTGTCGTTGAGTTCCTGTTGACGATATGGAACTTTTGGATACATCATCTTCAGACTACGTGTCAGTTGATGTATCATCCCCGCGGCTCGTGGAGCGGACCCTCCCGAATGAGCTTGCTATGTGCGGGAACCCTAGAGCTGGCTGCGACTGCGACGACGATGACGACTGTGCAGAAATCCTCCGTGGATTCGATGGTGATGACTACAGTACTCAGCGATCCTATGTGGATCAGTGCTACCGATCCTGTGTGGGTCAGATCCTGTGTTGGTCAGCGCTCAGCGGTCCTGTGTGGGCCAGCGCCTACAGATCCTGTGTGGGTCCGATCCTGTGTGGGTCATTGCGGGGGTTAGTTACCTATCGATCCTTTGTGGGTCAGATCCTTTGTGGGTCATTGCGGGGGTTAGTACCTATCGATCCTTTGTGGGTCCGATGGATTAGATGAATCAGTGGATACATCTGATCATCTCTATCATCATACGAAGAAGTGTACCTGTGTGAGCTGAGTCTTGACTTTCAATCCTTATCTTCGATAAGTTTGACTTGATATCCTGTGTGGATTACGTTATGCTTTCCTGTGTGGATTTGGTTGTGTTTTCCTGTGTGGACTGGGTTGTACCTGGGCTCGGATGTTGGAGCCGAACGAGAATTGATGACTTAGGTATATGTATGGGCATATACCTAAGTAGTGTCGGATGTTACTTCGTGATTTTATCTTTCCTTTTTGTATTATCCTTTGTGGATTATGGTAGACCTTCGGGGGTCTCGGGGTCCCTACTGGGTAGCTTATACTCACCCCTGCATGAGCTATGCTTGCACTACGTTGTGTTGGTTGCAGACGACGGACACCGCTGATCGTGGTTGAGGCTTGCGGAGCAGGATGGTACCTGGAGGTGGACCACTGGGCGGGACGTACTCGGAGCGGACGGCTGGACCCGAGGAGCTGTGGAGGCTATCTGTACCCACCCTTCAGGTGGGACTTTCAGTGGATGGCTCGACGTTGCAGCTTTACTTTCAGTTGCTGTTTTTCGTTTCCAGTTGTACTTTACTTTTAGTTTGGGTTTGTATTCTGGCCCACTTACTTTTCCGCACTTACTGTTGTACCCAATTTTTACTTAGTGTTTACTTCTGCTTGCTTGCTCTGTGGTGTTTGTTTACTTTACAAAGGCAATGTCTTCTCTTTTTACCGGGAATTACGCCTTGGTGCTAGTCGTCAGCCCCTGGCCTATGGAAGGCGGGCTTGGGGTAGTCATGGTACGGGCCCCAAGGACGGGTCGTGACAGACTTAATGGTATGGGTAGAACAAATGATAGGGGACAAGGGAAAAGTAGTGATAAGGGTAAAAAGAAAGGTGCAGGTTAGTTTAGCTCACTGAAGTGCTATCAGTGTGGGAAACCAGGACACTTTAAAAGGGACTGTCCTGAAAGGAATGGTTCAAGGGGTTATGGGGCTCAATCTAATGTAGTCGAGCTTGGTTTCAATGATGTCATCGTTCTGTAGTGTTTCTAGTGTGTTGTGTGTGTGGGGGGGGAGTTGTTGATCCAACTCTGGATTTTGTTTCCTTATTTGTTTCCTAGGTGTGTTAGGCTTCTCGGGAGGTGAGCTGGTGTGAGGACAATATAGCGTTGGGGCAGTGGTTAAGAGAAGCAGATCATGGGATGTGTCTTGCTGATCACCAGACTTCACGATGGGAGTGCTACTGATATATATTTTTCGACATTGGATGAGTACCTGGGAATAAGGTGCTTGATGTTGCGAGTGGGCTAGACGAGGATGGTTTTTCCCTTGGATGATAATGGGCTGCCCTTGCTTGCTGGGTTTGTTTTCTCGTGGTTAGGAGTTGGCTTTAGGATCAGGGCTGTATGAGATATACAAAGATTGAGGTTAGGAGGTGTCTTCCCCTGTTGCATGGTTCTAGGCAGTGTCTTCTCCTTAGGTGGAGAGTCTTCAAGGCCTGTCGTAGATCTAGGTGGAGTGAGTTTTTTCTTACTCTGAGTCTTGTTCTCTGTTTGTTTTGTTTGCTTTCTTTTGCATGAGTTGTTTTCTTAGCTGCTATTTGAATTACTACATTGTTTTTTTGAGATATATTCTTTATGAATTGTCTGAGATTGATTTGCCATGTTTTTTTGTTAGAGGATTGGTACTACTGTGTTTGATGTTTGTGTGTAGGTACTAGTTTGCAGTATGAAACTTCCTTGATGGCATGATCTCAGTAGTCAGATCAAGTATGTGAAGGTATGAGTTCTATTTATGTTTGGAGCTGTTTAATTCTAAGAATATTTTATGTAGTAGATTAGATTGAATTGATGAGGGAAAATGTGTTACACATTGATACACATGTTGGTCATAAGCAGTGAATAGTTTGACTAACATTGTTTATTGTTGTTTTTGTTTTTCTTAGGCTTTTTAACATGATTGCTCAATTCAATTCATAGGTTAGGTGAAAGAACATCTCCAAATTTAAATTGAAAATGGTGAGAATTTAAGAATTAAGTCTTCCTAATTCATTGTTTTATTTTTCATATTAAAATTGTGATGCCTTCCATTTAATTTTTTACACCCCATGTTTTATATACTCTTTATTATGATGGTTATTTTCATGTGGGACACTTCTTATTTGAGGCCTGTATTTTCTTGCCCACTTAGCACGCTGACAAACCCTTTTTTACTCCGATTTTATTTCCACCGCTGATCTCCGTGCACCACCCTTTCACTACTGGTCCTCCATCTTGCACCCTTTTTGTTCAAATCGTTCAGCTGGTTCGACGCTCGGTTTCACAGCCTTGTCATCGTGGTAGCCCTAGACGGGGCATTTTTTTTTTGGGGAACTGCTGCTCGCAAGGGGCTTAATCACCCCTACTTCGGCCGTTCCTGAGGGTTCAGTGGGTGATCTGACACTGGCTTCTTGGCTCTCTTTGGCGGTGTGATTTCGTTGCTCCTTGGGTGGAACCCATTCAGCGGACAAGGATTTTTTTGAGATCAGGGTGCGAGAGATCTGAAAATTTCCACCAGAGAGATCCCCTCGCACCGCTAGGAATACGCTTCCCTTATCTCATTGCGGTGGGACCAGATTTGTGGTCTTCGACCATGGGATTCTAGATCTTGTGGTTTTCGAAGGCATCGAGTCCAGATTCAGGAGGTTTGCACCAAACCAGATCTGAGGTGACAAGGTTGCTATTGACAACGAAGGCTGCATGTTGTAGTCCTGGTTTACAACGAAGCAGTGTTGTGCGGCATCAATATCCTTTTGCAGTGAGGTCTTGCTTCACAACGACATCCGGGAGGCTGCACGTTCAACCCTCGGCTTGAAGCGATATGGACTGCCAAACCAGAGCATCCGACATTTTAAGTATAGATTGCAGTTTCAATTTGTCATCATAAATATGTATTTCTTGCTTGATTTTGTTCTATTTCTTCTTACTGGTTTGATTGTTCTGTATTGTTCCGAGTGTTGTTTTGAGCAATTAATAAAAGGTGTGCGTGGGTGTGGTGTTCTTTCCGGGCACGTAGGACCCCTAAGGGTTCGAAGCACGTCAAATCAGCGTGTCCCTTTACTATTCTGCATTTTTTTATTCTGTTTTGAATCTTGTATTTTCAAAATCACAGCTCCAGATCAATCTTGCATTATTGTGTTTTTTTGTTCCGCTACCCCAAAATACCACAATAGATGCATTGCTAGATTCTTGAGGGGGAGAGTTAACTAGTAAATCTGACCCAAAAAACTGCAAGACTAGACCCTTCCCATGGTGAATATCTCATGAACAATAGGAAAGAGAGAAGTTTGAGGAGCCACTGCGCCTCCCCTCTCGACTCCAATCCTTCACAAAATACTCTGAGAAAACATGGACACATAAATCATACCCCGATAATAGCGAGACCGCATCCAGTTGAGAAGGCCCCCAAGAAGCCACAAATTTTTTAAAGAAGGCCACAAATGGTTTATCATGCCTGAAGTTTGCTACCAAAGTCCATTTTTCACAATCCACTGCTGCTCTCAATTCATCACCCAAAAAGTCGACAGTGTTGGAACTTGTACTTTTCCAGCTGCCTTGGTAGGTGGCTGGTGCATCAACTCTACCCACCATGGTAGGTGGAAGCCATTGGAGAAGTCCATGATTGGTGGGGGGGTGGAGAATTGGTGGGGGTGTTGTGTCAAACCTGACACCCCCACTATGCCTATATAAGGAAGCCTTGGGGTGCTTCCATCAACAGATTAGTTGAGCCAAGAGAGCTCTTCCATCCGAGAGAGCCTTGAGATCTCCATGTAAGAAAGAAAGGGAGGTGTGGGAGGGGTACATTGTAACCTTTGTTCTTAGTGTAATAAATTTCTGGTTTCCTCTTCCATTCATCTCTTTAAGTGGTCAGTGAAGCACAACAAGTGGTATCAGAGGTGGTTCTGGTGAAACAGTGATGGGCAGTGGAAATTTTTTGATGACCAGAAAATTCAAGTTGCCCGAAATCATTTTTTGAAGGCATATTCTGAAAGCCTCTGTCGAGACGATTCCAACAGTGCAAACGACATTGAAAACGGAGTTAAAATGAGCTTCCTTGGGCTGGTCAAAGTTTGGTCAAACTTTGGGTGCTACAGTACCACCTTGCCAGAGAAGAAGGTACTATTCCGGTGCTTATGACTTTTTCAGCGAGTTTCTGGCAGCTGCTCCGGCATGCCACGTCATCGCCACATCATCAAATGATCTTAGCTGTTGATATTGTTTTGATCATATCTTGATCAATCGGTTTTTCGATTTCGACGATCCAGGAGTCGATTCCACCATTTTCGGCCGTTCCTGATACATCGGTGAGCTCCATTTTCCAGATTATGCATAAATTTTATCTAAATTGAAATCCAATGGAGGGATCATCCACGGGAGGGATGATCATGTTGTCTTCTTCGAACTACTCCATTTAGAAGTCTCGAATGGAATATCTTCTTAATGCTAAGGCTCTTTTTGACCCCATTGATAATGAGAGAGTCAAACCTGATGACACCAAGGACGAAGAGTAGAAGAAGATGAACAAGAAGACGATTGGTCCAATTCCCAATTGATCGATCACAATGTTTACCACCGTGTTTCTCAAGAGACTGGTGCGTACAAACTTTGAACAAAGTTAGAAAATACGTACCAGTCAAAGACCGCTGGAAAGAATATCCTTTTGTTGAAGTGGTAGATGAATCTCTGACTACATAGTGGAAGCTCTATAGCTGAACACACCAGCGAGTTCCAAAGCATGGTGAACTAGTTGGTGGCTGCTTGTAAGACTCTAAATGATGAAGATCAGGCAAACCACTTACTCTGAAAACTTCCTGATAGCTGGGATACGCTTGTCATCTTACTCAGAAACTCAGCGCCTGGAGGAAAACTTACTATGGTGATGGTAAAGGATGCATTATTCAACGAAGAGGTGCAAAGGAAGGATGCAAGTTACAACCAGACACAAGATCTCATTCTGGAGAAGCGAGGGAGACAACAAAGAGAAGGTCGTGGGGAAGGAACTAGAGGTCAAAGCAAGAATAGAGGTAGTTCCACATATGGAAAGAGGCCAATATTCAAATGCTACCATTGTGGAATGGCGGGACACATGAAGAAGAACTGCCAAAAGTTTTTACAAATAAATGATCAAAGTAGCAACCAACAAAGAAGAAATGAAGACGCTCATGTGAGAATCACTGGATAATTTATTCTTCGCTCCAATGACAAAGAATAGACATGCTTCTTTACATAAGGCCAAGACACAGAATGGGTGGTCGATAATGCAGCATCGTACCACGTCACACCGCTTCGTGAGTATTTCTTGACTTATCAAGTTGGTGACTTTGGTGCAATCAAGATGGGGAATACCAGTTCGGCAGAGATTTTTGGCATGAGTGATATCCAATTCAAGATGAATGTTGAATACAAAATGGCCCTGATGGATGTTCAAAATGTTCCAAGCCTTCGGCTCAACCTGTTATCAGGTGTAGCCTTTGATCAACAGGGCTATGACAACATATTCAGCAATGGAGCATGGAAGATGACAAAAGGAGCCATCATCATCGACAGAGGACACATATGTGGTATGTTGTACAAAAATCATGTGAAGATATGTGCAGATAGCCTCAACATGGTGGAATGAGAAATGTCATCCAATATGTGGCATAGAAGGCTCGACCACATGAGTGAAAAGGGTTATCTACCCGGTCCCTAACAAAGAAGAAGTACATCAGTATTGACAAGGATAAATCACTTGATCCTTGTAAATTCTTCTTGTATGGGAAACATCATAGATTCTAAATACAACTTCATTATGAAGATCAGAGTTGCTGGATCTGGTGCACTCTGATGTATGCGGACCCATGGAGGTGGATTCACTCATAGGTAACAAATATTTCTTATCCTTTATTGATGATGCATCTCGAAGGGTGTGCCCGTTCTTATTGAAAACGAAGGACCAAATACTGGACTACTTCAAGATGTTCCACACCATGGTAGAGCATAAAATAGGAAGGAATCTGAAGTGTCTTCGTTCATACAATAGAGGAGAGTACACATCCAGGTAATTTGTTGCCTATTGTAGGAGTCAGGGCATCCGACATGAGAGGATTGTCCCTCGCACCCCAAAACACAATGGAGTTTCAGAAAGGATGAACATAACCATCATGGAGAAGGTGATGAGTTTGGATAAGATTCTTAAGCCATTCTGGGGAGAATCTATTCAGGTTTCATGCTACCTCATCAACCGATCACCGTCAATCTCACTGAATTTTGAGATTCCACAGAATAAATGGTCTGGTAAACTTCCCTCTTACTCTCATTTATGAGTATTTGGATGTTTGGAATTTTCACATTTATCCAAGGAGCTTAATTAGAATCTAGATGAGATATCTACTCCATGCATCTTCATTGGATTTGGAGATGAGGAGTTCAGATACAAGCTTTCGGACCCGAAGAAGAAGAAGGTGATCAAAAGCAAAGATGTCGTGCTCCATGAGAACCAGATGATTGAGGATATTCAAAATACTAGAATGTCACGAAGGGAAAGTGTTGAGGACTCAATTCACGTTCCAACACCTATACCATCACCAAAATTCATTTAATAGGAGGAGGTGCAAGAAGACTCATCGGCAGCGAACCAGGAGGCAGTGGATAAGAATATTGAGTAGGTGGAGACTCAATCCTCTCTGAAAGAAGTTTCAGAACCATCACTGGATATTGATGATGGTGTGCCTCCCAAACCTAATATTTCACAGGTTCAAAGATCATCATGAGGAAGGATTCCATCAACAAAATATTCAGAGTCAGATTACTTGTAGCTGACTGCTGAGGGAAATCTATAAGGGTATCAAGAAGAATATCGACATTCATTATCATTAGATATGCGAAGTGATGGATCAACTGATGGTGAAACTTGTGAAGATACACATGAAGGAGAACCCGAAAAATATTTGGACTAAGTTGGTTTCCTAGGAGAAGTAGGACCTTTGCTGATGCTCCAGCGGATTGCAGCTAGAGGGGGAGAATTTTTGGAAATGTTACTTTTCCAGCTGCCTTGGTAGGTGGCTCGTGCATCAAAACCACCCACAATGGTAGGTGGCAGCCATGGGATACATCCATGGTGGGTGTGGGGATTGTTGGAGAATCGGTGGGGGAGTTGTGTCAAACTTGAAACCCCCACCATGCCTATATAAGGAAGCCTTTGGGAGCTTCCATCATCAGATTAGTTGAGCCAAGAGAGCTCTTCCATCTGAGAGAGCCTTGAGAGCTCCATGTAAGAAAGAAAGGGAGGTGTGGGAGGGGTACATTGAAACTATTGTTCTTGGTGTAATAAAGTTCTGTTTTCCTCTTCCATTCATCTCTCTTAGTGGTTAGCGAACCACAACAAACAACATGAAAACCATCCACACAGTTCACGCACTGAGGAGCCACCGGGACTGGAGGAACCTTGGGAAAAGAGATAGGAACATTACTGGACCCACCAACACATCCTTGAAATAATGAGAAAAACCAGCCTACACCCCACAAGATGCACCAAAATCCCAAGATTGAGGAACCAACAGCCCAGCCTGACCCTCACCAGGAGGAGCCGGAACCGAAACTGAAACTAACCTCAAAGGGTCCTTCGGAGAACCAGAAGGGGAGGGCGGAAGCATGCCGAGCACCAGAGGTAGGAGATATGAGGAAGTCATCCTTCAATTAATACACACACACACACACACACACAAATTTATAAACACATGTGCACACATAGTGCGTAGAAAATATATATCGAAATTTTGAATGGAAAGATTATCTAGAAATTTCTTCTAATGTTTTCCTATAGAAATTTACAATAAATTTTTCTACTAAAACATTTCGATACAAATTTCTAGTGGACATTTACATTGTATTATTTATATATTGATTAATTTTCATTATAATTGTTATTTAAAATTGGAACTGTAAGTTTCTGTGTAAATTTTTCATGAAAATTTCCCTTTGCGATTTGCAAATCCTATTTTTAGTGAAAAATTACTATGTTTTTTTATTTGTTAATATATTTTCATGAAAAATTTAAACATAAATTTATTTTGATGTTTTGTAATAAATTATTTATTACAATTATAACAAAAAAAAATAGTGGAAATTTTTAGAGAATTTTTTTCAAAAAAAATTGAATTAATGTTTTTCGGTAGTTATTTGCACTAAAATTTTATACTGAAAAATTTCAATGCATATTTTTAGTTAAAATTTACATTTTTATGTTAAAATAAATTTTTAATTTGTTATCAAGTGTAAATTGGATCTAAAAATTCCATTGTAAAACTTAAATGAATATTTCTAATGTTAACTTATACTATATGATTGTATGTGTATTTATAAATTCATTTTTGTGTATATAATTATGTATATAATTACATTAAAATGTATATATATATATATATGTACTTATATTAATATAAATTTATGTTTATATGTTTGTGTATAATTGTATTAATATATATGAATATACTTATATTAAATTTTGATTATAAATTTCAAATAATATCTAAAATCTTTTGGTAGATTTTCTTTGGGAATTATCATTGGAATTATGGATGCTTTCATTAGAAAATAAATTTTGATTATAAATTTATGCTAGCATCATTACATTGTTAGTAAAATTACATGGTAACATTATAAAGGTACCCTAACATGGGTCTTACATTTACATGTTACCCTTACTCAACCAATACCCTTATGTGTTTACCCTAATGAAAGGAATGCTTTGTGTTACGCCTCTATGAAAATCCTAGGATCACAATTTTATAGACCAGTTTTTGTTAATATGTTTGATATATTTAATGGTGTATCAAAATGAGATGAGTACATATAAGCTCAAAAGAATAAAAAAGCATGAAAGGAAACTAGATTTAATAACCAAAGGGTCCATTGGGATCTGGCGTGCATGGAAATAACACTACCCATACACATAGATTTTTTAATGTCAATGAAAACCAATAAGTTAAAAAAATAGATGTATGAAAAATAGGAAACACGCTTATATTTAAAAAAGACTTACATGTCAGAGAGGGTAGCTCTCTGATGGTCTTATCACTTTTTAATGCTTGAAAACCATCTACATATAGAGGAATATAGTTCTCTAAGAGATCCTGGATCAAGCAAGTGGTCACACATATTCTTTACGAACGACGAAGCCAATCACTCAACCAATAATGACACACGAGCAATAGTTAATGAGGATGGAAGGCTATTAGTGATGTTTTAGGACGTAGATTAGTGGGGTGAGTAAGGGGTTCACCAAGAGTTCACAAAGAAGTGAGAGTGAGGAGAGATCAAGAGAGAATGATTTTCCAACTATGGAAAACACAAGATCATATCATGTATTAAAGTCTCTGATAATGAAAAAATACTTTATAACTCTACAACCAATCAATAAGGATGAAAGAAGATTGAAAAATTGAAATGAAGTCTCATAACCAAAAATCAAACAAAATAAATGTAATGTAAGGGCTATTATGTATGTGTATATAGTGCATGAAGGTCCCGTTTAAGGGTCCTCAGTCGTGTAAGGGTAAGAAAAACTATCGTGTAAAGGTACCGTAGTTGAACCCCCAGATTTATAAGGGTAAACACGTAAGGGTATTGGGTGACTAATGGTATTATGTAAATGTAAAAACTATGTCAAGGAATTTGTGTAAAGGTATATTGTAAGGGTACCTGCAGCGTAATGGAGCTGACGTAAAGGTACCATGCCATGTAAGGTCACAAATGTAAGGTTACATACCTATGTAACGGTTCCTATGTAAAGGCACTACTCCACATAAGGGTACCTACATAAGGGTACTTCCTTGCATAATGGTTTCCACGTAAGGGTATAACCCTACTTAAGGGTACCTCTATAAGGGTACACACTATTGTAAGGGAACCCATGTAAGGGTACACCCCTATATAAGGGGACCTACATAGGGGTAGCCCCCCCCCCACATAAGGTTACCAACACAAGGGTTTCAGGATCCATGTAAAGGTACAGAGACCCTCATGTAAGGGTAAATCTATGCTATGTAATGTTAAGGGACACTAATTCAAGGGTTCCTAAACACATGTAAAGGTATTATTTCCCTCACGTAAGGGTAAAATGTTAAGGAAAAGATTTAATAAATGAGCATAATAATAAAAGGGAAATTTAAATTCACATTTTTCATACATGAATAACACATTATAAATGGGTTAAATAAACGATCAATTTATAAGGAAATTAAAAAATAAATTCCCGACATTTTTATATGAAATTGGTTATGCTATTATACCTATTTTTTTTGAATTGGAACAGGGTTTAATTATTTTAAACCATGATTGAACATAGATAATGTCACAATCTTAGTCAAACTATCACATGAATTGTCATTTATGTGTTTATTATTGGCACAAACAGTTCCTGAATCAATGGTGTCACTATTGAAAGGAAATCTATTGTCAATATTATTAAACCTACCCGGACATACAAAATTTTTTAATAGGTTTTGGGAATATTTAATATTAGAATATTTATAAATAATAGCCACTAACACTAAATTCATAATGAAAAAGTTTGAGTCAAATGGCCTCTATGATGAAAATTTTCAGGGATATACTTTCATATTTTTTGGTTGAGAGGTCGATCATGTATTTCATATTACTTTTCCCTGACATTGGTACTCTATAGGTAGTGAATATATAGTGACCCTACTTTTCTTACATAACTATTACATATTTTTAAGGTAAAGAACACAATATAATTACAAGAAAAATGATCTAAAGGTTTAATATATTTGGGAAAATTAGGACAATACATATCATATGAATAATAAAACATAAAAATTCATTTAATTCCTTCTTTTCTAGCTTACTAGTTGCCCTCGTGTTCTCCTTATTACACTTAACCACCTAAGTATATACATTAAAGAATAGGGTGAGCTAAACTACCAGTAAGAGGATAGATAAAGACATTAATCAATATAACATGGGGTGAGCATAATCATCATCATCATAACATAATCATAAGGTCATCATTGTAATCATGATAGGAATCACTTGATAAATTAATGGAATTTGTAAATGAATAAAAATGAAACATCATGCATTAATCATCAACTATCACACATGGTCGTAAACCAAGATGACATCATTTTCACACATAGCATATGTGCATAATCATAAAATCGTCATTGTGAAATAAGATAGCGTTATGCTCATGAATATTTCACATTATCTCATTAGATACATCACATTACCCAGTGCATAATAGTGGTATATAATTCTGGGTGAACCTGTCACATCATAAAATTTACATAATCATGCATGGCACATAAAATGTATATCAATCATAGACATAAAATAACCCATGTAATGGAATTTGTTTCATTTAATAAATCATAATTTCATGAATAAACATTGGTCTCCCCAAATTATATTGGGAATAGCATTTTCATATAAGAATCATCAATCTTGAGTGAAGAAGAAACAATCTCAAGAGAAGTAAAATATGTATTTTTAGAAAGAAGAGTTATTTTGTAAAATCATTATGTATGTGGAAAATAATGATTATAAGAAATATATCATAGAATATAAAAGTTAAGAATAGTGAAATAATATTTTAGGAATATTAAAAGAACACCCACAATGAAGTTTGGCATGAAAGTACAGTGACCCAAAGGAAGGGAGTTGGCTTTTAGAATCCCCTTACCTTTTGTTTGAATCACTTCTTCAATTGAATATCCTAGATAATCAAAATGGATTCATTAATTTATAAATAAACCACATCTTATACATTTATTTGATTCGTTATAATTTTATTATGTTTTTATGGTCAGTAGGAAGTGTTATAGAGTTCAATTTCAACATTTAGGGGTGTTTGTTTTCTTTGTTTTCAGGATCAGTTCACTTGTATACATGTATGGATGATCTTGTAATATGAAAGTAATTTTACAAAATTAAAATTTTATGTCTATAATGAACATAAATAATTTTAAATGGTCTTATATTTTTTTTCTAGAAACCAGGACTGTTCATTAGATAAAATTTTAATGATAATCATTTAGATTAATGTATCATAAAATTATATTATATTAATAACACAAAAAAATATTTAATTATGAAAACATTATATGAAAATAATTTTTTTAAAAATTCATTATATTAATTATAAAATTTTAATTAAACCTCTATGTTTTACAAAAATACCGACTATTTATCATTTCTGAACCATTAATTTCCTAATATTATGATATAATTATATCATATATTCATTTATAATATTTGTAAATTTTATTTATAATCTCACAGGTGAGTTTACTATTCTATTTGCTTGATTACTATTCCAGATGGTTATGTTACTATTCCAAGGTTGAAGTTAATATTCCATCGATATAGGATTCTTAATTTCTAAAAAACTATTATTTTATTCATTATTCATTTATAATGTTTTTATTGGGAAATCTATGTGATTTTATGTGATTAATATTATATGAAATAATTATAACAAGGTAATTTTGATTCATAAATGTTCAGGTCTTTACATTCTTCCCCCTTTTGAAATTCCACCCTCCAAATTTTGTTTTTCAAAAACTTGTGTGAGTATTTCTCCCTAATTACTAATTTCGGTTCCCAAGTTGCTTATTCATACTTATGGTTCCTCTACAACACTTTAAAAATGTGGTTTCCATGTTGTGTATAACCTTATCTCTCCGATCCAAATTCAGTACTAGTTGCTCCTCATATGATAAATCATCTTCCAATTGTACTACCTCTTAGTTTAGTTCATGTGAGGTATTTGGTATGTATTTCCTCACGAGAGACACCTAGAATACATCGTTAAGATGAGCCATATTTGGTGGAAATATAAAAAAATTGGCCAATTCTCCTATGCGATCAATGATCTCGAAGTGCCCAATGTACTTTCGTGTAAACTACCCTTTATTTCTAAATTACATGACTCTTTTCCATAGTGATATTCAAAGAAAGACTTTATCTCCAACATTGAACTCTAAGTCCCATTAACGATTTTTATTATATCTCTTTTCCCAGCTCTGAGTAGTTTTGATATGTTTTTAGATGGCTTGATCCTTTTCTATGATCTCTTTCCAAATATTATATCCAAGTAGTTTTTTTCACCAAATTAATCCCAATAGGTTAGAGTTATACATCAATTTCCATACCAAGATTCATATGCGTCCATATAAATACTTGAGTGGATGTTTTTGTTGTATGATAACTCAACCAATTGAATATGATGATCCCATCCACCTTGGAATTCCATTGAGTAATATCTTATCTTGTATTTAAGCACATGAATAGTCCTTTTAGATTGTCCATTAGTTTAGGTGAGATAAGTCATGCTGAAATTCAATTCAGTACTCAAATCCTATTAATTAATTCTCCATAACTTATATGTGAACCTTGGATCACGATCATAGATGATCAAAAGTGCAACCACATACTGCCTTAACACTTTCTTCACATATATATTAGCATGTTGTTCAAGTAAGAGAGCTTACTGAATTTCAATAAAGTGGGAAGTCTTGGTCAGTCGATCCACCACTACCCATATCTCATTGTTTCCATTGGCTGTTTTTTGGGATACCAGTGACAATGTCTATAGTGACATTATCCTATTTCCACATGGGTATAAGCAATGGTTTCATCATCCCATTGGACTTCTATTTCTCTGCTTTAACATGCTAACATATTAAGAATCCTAAGATACACTACTCAATATCCTTCTTCATGTTTCCCACCAGAAGTGTTCTATAATATCACGATACATATTAGTACTCCCAGGATGGATAGAGAAAGTTGAGCTATGTGAATTATCCAATAGACCCTTCTTTATCTCAGGTGATGAAGGAACACAAATCATTCTTCGAAACCAAATCAAAACATCATCATTGATATGGAACTCTTTCTTTATCCCTTCCCTTACTTCATCAATCTTCTTTTGTAACTCTAGATCATCCAATTGTTCCTCCTTAATATTCTCTTGGATAGATTGTTTGGAAATATTTTTTGGAAAGGTATGATGTATTCCCTACTGTTATGATTTTTAAATCCATTATTTTCATATACATGATGATATGGCCTTTATCAATCTCCATCATCTATAGAGTAGTTGTTTCCTTTCTACTAAGAGTATCACCTTCCTTGTTTCCCTTACAAGGATGATAGTGACTAGTGAAATTGTAGTATATGATTATCTCTAACCATCTCCTTTGATTCATGTTTACTTCCTTCTGTGTGAATATATAATTTAGTCTCTTGTAGTTAGTATATATGTCATACTTTTCACCATAGAGGACGAGAAACCAAATTTTCAAGGAAAAAATCACAGCTGCTACCTTGAGATCATGCATCAGGTAGTTCTTATCATGGATCTTCAACTGTCGCGAGGCGTAGGTTATCACCTTATCATTCTTCATGAGTAAAAAACTCTATCCTTTCTTTGAAGTATCATTGTATATCAGAAATCATTCTCCACTTTTTGGCAATGTGGTAATAGGTGTAGTGACTAGCCTCTTCTTTAGCTTCTTGAAGCATTCCTCGCATTTTTTCATCTAGAAATACTTTACCCCTTACCTTGTTAACATATTTAGTCGGCTATACAATCATGAGAAATTTTTCAAAATACATTGGTATTACCCTTATATACAAGAAAACTATGAATTTATGTGACACTAGAGTGTCTGTGGCATTCCTCAATCGCCTTTGTCATTGAAGGGTCCACATAAATTCACTCACTTGTGATCCTATGTCCAAATAATGAGACTTGATGCATCCATAAGTCTCACTTAATGAACATGTCATTCAATTTATCCTTTCATAATGTCACCAGCACAATCCTTAGATGTTCATCATGCTCCTCTATGCTCTTGGATTAGATGAGAATATCATTGATAAAAACTGCCACAAATTTTTCAAGGTAGTTAGAAAAGACTCTATTCATCAAATGCAAGAATATTGATGGGGGATTAGTAAATATGAAGGGAATCACTAGAAACTCATAGTGCTCATACCTTGTATGGTAAGAAATCTTCTAAATATGTTCCTTCTACACCTTAGATAATGATATCCAGAACGATGATCAACCATTAAGATGTATTGACCATCTCATAATTGATTGAACATGACATCAATTATTAGAAGAGGATAATTTTTATTAATGGTTGTCTTATTAGGTTCCAAATAATCGATGCACAACCACATTGAGCAATCCTTTTCCTTTAAAAAGTGAACTATCAAACCTCATGGTGATGCACTAGGGTGTATGAACCCTTTGTCCAAATGATATTGAATATTCTTCTTTAACTCCTCTAATTCGATCGGGCATATCAAGTAAGGACATTTTGAGATGGGAGTAGCTCCAATTATGAGTTTTATTTATAACTCTACCTCCCTATATGGGGAAAATTTGGGTAGCTCTTTGGGAAATACATCACCGTATTCCCTCACAAGGGAAATTTCCTCTAGGTTGATACCTTTATTTGAATTAACCATTTGAGTGAGGTATGATTCTTCATAGGGACGCAACACCCACACCATTGAGATATCCTCTAAAGGATATTCATGGTATTATTTAAATTTGTTGAGATGTTTGGGATGGTTTGTAATTTGAAATGATATTTCATTTCCTAGTTAGTTAATGTGTGATCTATATAACAAGATCTAATCCATGCCCTTTATAGCTTCGAATTCCACCAAGGGAGGTATCAGATGATTCGCTAGAAAGATGTCCCCACA
Organism: Viscum album; assembly: GCA_963277665.1. NCBI lineage: Eukaryota > Viridiplantae > Streptophyta > Magnoliopsida > Santalales > Viscaceae > Viscum > Viscum album. The sequence goes on along the minus strand of OY728161.1, from coordinate 569,696,468 downwards.
TAGGCAAATGATAGAAGATTCCAAAATTAAGGTTGCAATTATTGCGCTAGTAGGTGTTTTTAAGGATATATCTTTTTCAAGGTTTTGGTTCGTTGATTAAATAGTTCCATAAAACTTTGAAGACATGATAGATTTCATAGAACCAAAATTAGATAAGACATTTTCCATTATTGAGTGACTTGGAAGTGTACCTTGTACAAATTAATTTTCATGCTCCACATTAGCAGTAGTGATGGAATAATATTTTCCATTCTCATTTGGATTTGGTGGTTGTTGACACTGATTACCCATGAGGAGTCAATATTTAGTGCGCTGACTTGCATAGTTCCCTTTCTCCCTATAGTTTTAAAATTGAACCATGGGTGGTTCTCTCATTTCATCCATCATATTTGTGGGATTATTTATATATCTCTGACAATCGTGACCTTGGTATCCTTCTATCACATACATATAGAATTTTCTTGTCCCTTTGTGGAAATTCCCATGATGTTTCTTCCCACATTTTTGACATGTGAGTGGTTGAGCTTTCATTCCACATTTTTCATTATATCCTCCATGTGAGAGCTATATCTTTCATTTATTATCTCTAAATCCAAGGTAAAATTGTCCAAACACCATCTCCACTTTGAGGTCACATCAAAAAACTTCTTCATAACTATCAAAGTCTTGAATTTCAAGATCCTTTTGAACATGTCCTTTTAAACTAGTAAAGAATACTATTATTTTTCTATCATTATTGATAAAAAACATGAGGCATACCTTTCAATATTTATGATGTTTTATTCATATGTCTTGATAGAATCACAAATCATTTCCTTCTTCTCTATGAATTCTCTCTTCGTCATTGTATAAAGAGTTCTTGGGAAACACTTGGTAAGAAATATCTTCTTAAAGTATTACCATTCCATATCTTCTATTTCATCCATTGGATTGGTATTATTAATAATTTCTCACCATTGGTTGGACTCCACTACAACCAAATCAGGTCCGACCCAGGTTTGACCTAGTCCACCTCCGCCTAGACCACTACGGTCTAACTTTTCCCATCTAGGTAGGCCCAACCCACTTCGTTGGGCCCAACTAGCCAGGTCGGCCTACACTACATCAGTCAATGCAATCACCCCTTATTGTAGTTAATGCGGACACCCACCAATTTTTGAGGCAATTTTCAGTGCTAAGAAGCTATTCACCACCCAAATTATCACCACCACTCTAGTGTAAAGCCTCCCCTATTCCATGAGGAACCACCACCCCATGACTGGGGTCGTCGCCGTGTTCCCCTGCTGATTTGCCCCAACGTCGGCTCATAGGTTGTACCTTATGCCGACCGCCGTTCATTCTTTGTTTGCCCAAAAAAACATGTCAAACCCCCTTGGATTGATTTCTTCATAGACCTAATCCCCACTTGATGATCCATTGATGTTTTGAGGTGTTGAAAAGTTAACAATGAAAACCATTAAGAATTGATGAATAACACAATGAATAAAATGGAAACAAGCATAGATCGATGGCCGTGTTAGTTCGACCATCAATGATGAATTTCAAAATGATGAAATAGTTGACAAAAAATGAATTTTTCAAATGAAGAACTTTAATTGAAAATATGAAAATTCAAAGCAATGAAATACTACCTCATTCGAATTGTTATTCATTGAACATGTTTGCCACACCTCTGATGTGATCCACTAATGGTTCATCGATGATTCACCAATGGGGTTGAACTCATCCTTGGTGGTGGTGGTATTAGGAGCCAATGGTAATAAAAAACCCATAACCACATATTTATAACCCTTTTAGTTAGGTTAATGGTATCTTCTTAACCGCTCCTCCAACGGTAGCAGGATCTGAACAACCCGCTATCTATTATTTTAGGTCATGCTTAGGTAAAACAGTGTATCATAAACTCAAATGTGGTATCAGATTTCCAATCCAAGTTCATGTTAAAGAGTTTTTTTGATACGAATTCCAAGTTAAAATAATTTAATTTAATTATTTTATTTACGGTTTTGTTCTCGGTGACTTCTTCAACAGAAAACCCTCACTGGAAAAAATTATGTTAGACCTAGGGTAAACACCATGCTATGGACTCAACCGTGGCCTAAAAATTCTGATTCGAGATTCCTTTTGATAATTTTCCCATTTCATCATTTTTATAGTATAAAATATAATTAATATTTTTATAAAATTAATTCTGAGCATATCGGGTCTTAGATTTTCATGTTGTCTCAATGCCTAGCTTCAGAAATATATATAGAAATATTTCAAATTATTACAAGGAAAAAAAGGGTCTCTAAAAATTATATGATCATAATATAGTTTTTAGGTTTTGTTTCCTATAACTTCTACACTAATATCAAGAATATTATGGTTTTTATTGTAACCCTATTCATTATATGAAATTAGAATATAATAATTCACATGGATGGATAAAAAATCTAGAGAATATTTTTATTTGTCGTTAATGATATGTTGGTGGTAGATTCCAAAAGTAAAAATATGATAAATGGAATGATGAATTTAATTTATTATTTAACATTATTAGACTCCAATGTTAGAGGTGAAGTTAAAGACATAATGAATGTTAAAAAAAGAGAGTGGCTAGGCATTAGTAACTGAAGGTAGATTTATTAATACTATGTTTTTATTTTCTAAATCTCCCAAAAAATGATTGGTTAAATAAGTTAAATACCCCAATATCATTTTCCCTCCAAAATCACTCCTCCCAAATGGACTATTAAGGATGAATTTGGTGAATAAAATACAAAATAATCCATTGCTAGAATTGAACAATCAAAAACACCAAGAAATAAGTATCCGGACCCTTTATAAATCATGTTCAAACAAATAACCATGATAGAATTTGTTTCATCAATCTTTGATATTTAAGAACCTGATAGTCTTGATATTTTTGGCCAAGACAAGTCATTATGTTAGGGGAATGGAGGAGGTATTGTACATGGGAAAACAATAACTAAAAATGGTGAAATGATGGAATACAATATAAAGAGGAGAATAAAGAATCACATACCATAGGTTTTGAGAATGTCGATTCTTCCAAGATGTTTGAGGGGGATCAATGGTAGAGGAAAAGTTCTGCATGAGCATGAAAGGCATAAACGAGTGGGGTTTTGTTATGGTTAAATTTCAAATATTGGGAAATGTCTTATTATATTTAATAAATAATGGTTTTATCATTATTAAAGTAATATGGGAATATAAAACTTATTTATATTAGGGATAAAATTTAATGATGATAAAGATTTATGTTTACCAATGATGGAATTTTAGTGATTTTAAAGAGAGGTTTTATATATTCTTATTATTTTAGAACTGATAAAAACTATTTTTATCAGTGATTTTTTAAGAACTAATAAAAACTGTTTAAAATGTGGACTACCTCATCAAAATGGATCCTGGGTTAGAAATGCTACTTATTAAATTGGCATCCTTCCTCCACCTGAAGACTATGAGTCTATAATGTATTGTAGAGTGCACTATTTGAGTTCAATGAAATGACTTCCTATTTATTCTTCTAAATAGACCAAAAACATTCTGGATTGTCTAGGATTCATCTTAGTTGGAGATTTTGAAATTAAATGAGGTATAATATGAGGATATTAACATCTACAAAAGTGTGTGGAGCCCTCCCCCATCAGGTACTACAGTGATTATTGTGGATGGGTCTCTCTCTAGGGGAGGTTCAACTGGTGTTTGTTTTATGGTGTATGATTTCATCAAATGGTACGTTTTGGACTTCCAAAAATATTTTTTCACTAATTGTGTTCTAGTTGTGGCTAAATCCCAATCCCATTTGGTCAAAATGAAGCTCGCTATAGAAAGAGGCTAGAAATCAATCATTATGGAGTCTGACTGCCTTACCATTATCAATGCTAGCTCTGCACTAGAGAGTGGATTCCATCCACTTGGATGTCTAGTTTTGAAGATTCTCTCCATTATCCACATCATGTTTTCTTGTTATTTCACTTTCATTAGAGTATAGGGAAATAATATATATTACATGATGGAAACTGATGTCCTTTCTGGCCATTCACATTTTTGGTTTGTTGATTTTCCTTATTGGATGAGCTCTCTTATACTACATAATCTTATCTATTCTATTTAAAGTTCACTTTTCATTCAAAATATTTATATTTTTTAATATATAAATTATGATTAATAAAACATATTATATATCTATCACTTAAATATATTTATAAAACAATATATGATTTTAATGATATAATTTTTTATATGAAATATACATTTTTTCTGTTTTATTTACATTGATAAAGGTCACCCTTTATCAGCTCTAAAAAATGTGAGAAAAAAGGTTTAATTTTTTCAATGTAATGAAAAAATAATTGATCAAGGGAGGACCTTTATTTGTTATTTTTTAGCATTGAAATAGTTAACCTTTATCAATTCTTTTTTTCACTCATAATGGGTAACACATATTAACGCCCTTAGCTAGTACTGATAATGGGTTGTGTTGATTATATTGGGATTTTTAGTATTTTAATCAATGATTTATTTGTGACCCATAAGATTCTAAAAGGAAAAATGGGCCTAGGACAAAGGAATGCATTGGAAAAGTCAACATGGGGTATGTATTTTTCATGATGGACTTGAGAAAAAAGGTATTATAGTTCTTTCAAAAGTCTCCAACCCTACATAATGTGTAGTAACTCATAAAAAAGATGAAAATTATTAAATCCTAAACCTTCACAAAAATTATGAATGTACCACTTATCCCAATACCCCCAAGGTAGTTTATTCCACCCATTATCATATCCCCGTCAGAAAGTAGAAAAATTAGAATGAATTTGAAAATGAGAGTATTTGGAATTTTGAAAATAGGAATCAAATATTTGGAAATAGATTGATCCACCTCTTTAATAAGAACCATTTTCAAAGCCTTAGAGTCTTTCCTACAGCTCCATAATTGAACTTTATTTGTGAACTCATAAAGGATAGTAGAGAATAGTTATTTTTTTAATCTTCTATCAACTTTAGGAAGGATAATATACTTCTATTGTTTTTCATCTACCAGGCCACCATAGTCATGTTTAAATATTTCTCAAAAAAATGAGTTTACACCTTTTCTGAATGATATTTTTTAATTCATTAGATTAACAAACTCTCCTAAGGCCTTTTAAAAAACATTAATAATGCTCTAAATGGCATGACATTCTAACATGGATTCCCTTGAGAATAAAAGGTAGTCATCTATAAAAAATAGAAGGAGATGAGAGGGCTTCAACAACACACTTTTTCACAATGAATAAGATTAACATTAGTTTCTCCTAAAAAAATATTTGAAAAATCATCAAAAATAAGGATGAAGAGAGACATGGACTAGGGGTCTTCTTCTCGAAGGCCTTAAGTGGGGGAACACTTTTGGTCAGATTTTCATTGACTCGAATCATAAAAGAAATTGGAGAATCACATTCCCTAATGACCTGAACACATTGGAAATAAAATTCCATTTTAATAAAAATAAAATTAAAAAAGGCCATTCCAGTCATTGATATGCTTTATTCATGTGAATTTTTTTATCCATCACAACTCTTTGAACAAGAACATGTCTTAATTAAATGAATAATTTCATGGTCAATAATAAAATTATTAATGGTTAGCCTTTGGGGTGTGAAGGAACATATATCTTTAAAAATTGTAGAATGGATCATATTTTGAAGTTGATTGACCATGATTTTAGAGAAAATATTATAGGTCACATTACAAAGAATGATAGGCCTGATTTCTGAAACACGCATAGAATTATTCACCTTGTGAATAAGAATGATTAGAGTTTCATTAAAAGGATTTAATCTAGCCTTTCCAATCCATAAATCATTCATGATCATCATAATATTAGGTCCTAAAATGTTCTAGAGCCATTTAACGAAAAGGGAAGGGAACTATTCAGTCCATAGAGATTTTGTTGCATAGATATTTTTGAGGGCCATTGAAACTTTCTCATTATAAATATCTATAATTAGTTTTAGGTTCATATATCGATTAAAAACATGAGAGATAGAAATAAAAAAATTATTTGGAATAGTTAAATCACTTGATAAAAAATTTTCACTAAAAAAAATTATAATAACATCCCAGATTTCAATTTAATGGTTAGTAGAGTTTCTATAAGTCAACTCTAACAACGAGATAGGATTCTTCCTACACCTATCTGATTATCTATGAATTACGTACATGGTATTCTGATATCTGTCCTTACATCTGTATTAATACAAGTCCATACATATGTATATTTTATCAGATATATATATATATATAAGTTTAAACAAAAAAGGAATTTAAATATTCACATACAATCAAACTGTGTATTTTTTTCATTAGAAATGTTCACCATAATATTACCAGGGAATCTTATGTTCAAATTTCTACTTAAATTTCCAATGAAAATTTAAACTTAATTTTTAGTAAATTTGAACTAATAATTTGATAAAAAAATTCTAAAATAAAATAATGTTAAAATTTTTCATGAAAAAATATTGACACATAAATAAATAATGTGATTTTTGATTAAAAAATTACTTCAATTTTCAAAGGGAAATTTCCATTTTAGATTTACATAAAAAAATTCAATTAATTTTTTCACATAACATTTCAATGAAAATATATTAATACATAAATAAAAATTTAAATTTTCACCAGAAATTTGAATAGAAAATTTTAAATATGAAATTTTAGTCTAAATTTATACTAAAATCTTTTAGTTTAAATTTTCACTTAAATTTCCTGTGAAAATTTCAATGTACATTTTCAACACATAATGTTTATGTGTGTTTTGTATATGTATATATATACAAACTAATATTAATATATAATGTATTTTTTATGGAAATTTATATTGAAATTTTTTAGTTTGAACATACATGTATATATATGTATACATACATACAAACATATAAATGTATATATTTACACAGGTATAAATATAATCTGCAATTTTCAAGTATTAAATTTACATTGAAAATATTATATAGATAGAAACATGCATGAATACATACATATATTGTTTTTTAATTTATTTATATTTATATTTAGTATTTTTTAAAATATAATAACATTTCAAAAAAAATATATTAATACATAAATATCAAATGGTAATTTTCACCGCAAAATTTCAAAGAAAATTTGTACAAGAAAATTTTAATGTAACATTCCATTAAAAGTTTTAATGTGAATTTTGACTAAATTCATATTACAATTATACTAAAAATTTGATTATTAGAATCCATTATCTATAATATAGCTTGAAATTCTCCCCTCCACGTGTCATCTCCTTGTTCATTTGGATAATGTGTCTCCCTCTCTGTTATTCCACTCACCTTCTCCCCAAATATACTCTCCCTCCCCTCCCAGAATCCCATCTCAACACTGCCATCCTCCCCACCTCCCTCCTCGACCCCTCTTGACACAACCTCCCTCCAGGCGTCCTTCCCCGACTTCCCTATCCAGCCAGGCATCCACCTATGCCTCCCCTCTGCCTCCACCTCCACCTCTGTCCTCCTCCTTGAATACCTGCTCAGCGTCGCTCCCCTCTTTTCCCTTACCGTACACCTCCAATCATAATGGAGTTGAACATGATCAACATTCATACGCAGATCTGGATGCACCTATCATGCTTGGGGAAGATGAAAAGGTTATATTTTTCATAGGTTATGATTTTTTTCATAATTATTTTAATTATCAAAATACCATCCCCATCTTTTAATCATCAGTGAAGGTGATGGATCCCTTATTTCCTCGGTTGAGTCCTCCGTGCTTCCCCTCATGCCGGAGTCACTTCCAGTCATCACCGAGTCTCTAGGGACTCTCTAACCACAGTATTATAAGCTCGTAGAAATTTAGCGTGTTGACCCCATCTGTAGATCAACACCCTATGAATGATTCTTAAGGGTTCTGTCTCCGGTAACTGAATATATAATGTTATAGTGTGGCTGGTTTCCATGGATGAGAATCATTTATTCCCAACCCTTCATGTCAGTGCCGGTGCTAGATCATTTCCACCTCCTGATGCCGATAACTGATTGGTCTCAAGGTATGATAATGTCTCTGCACCTTTTATTGATAGCAAATATTTAAACACCATTTTGATTTCCATCATCTATGTTTTTTATCGATTTCTTATCTCAATGCTTCTCTAATTTTTCTTTATTTTGAATTTTCATTTGTCTATGGTTTATTTGATTTTTCATTTATTTGTCATTAATTTTTGTTTTCTAATTTATTATACTTTCTGTTAACCCCTTTCACCGGTTCCCTTATATTCCACTAGGGATTTCAATACATTCTATGTAAGTTCATTCAATCTGTCAGACTGATTATTTTTTTATCATTTCCTGGTAGAATCATCTCTTCACTTTGTTCCTGGTTTTATGTGTAAGTGCATGCTGTATTTTTCAATTCATTTTTTATGTGATGGAAATTTACTGTGTTTTTATCCTTTTTTTGATTTCCGATGCGTCAATTCTTTTGATTTTAGGGGTTGTGTTTGCATCAAAGAACATGTATTTTTATTGGAAGGTGTTGGTTCAGATGAATTTGGTACCTTGGAATTCTGTACATCTTTCTATGTAAGTTTATTCAACTTACCAGTCTAATTATTTTCATGATATATTCATTTGTATCTATTTTGGATTCAATCATGATATTATGTATTCTATTCATGTTTGGGAAAATATTTTGGCTGCTATCATGGTGGCTACATCTTTGAAGACTGACTTAGTTTGGAACACGATTTGGGATTTCACTATTTATGATAAATTGGGAATTCAAGGTTAGTTCACGATTTATAATGGCTTCATCTTTTATAATTGGAAATCTCCCTATCTATGTTTGATCAATATCAACATGGATATTTCTTCCTAGTTAAATGTGGACCTGAATGTTGAATGACACTAAAATATTTGATAGAAATAGTGGTGAGATTAAACTCCTATATACACACTTCAACAATGCACACTATTTAAACATACATGTACATTTTTTGGTGCCATACAATGTTTAAACATACATTATACTCCTGTATAAAAATGTTAAAAATATAGAATGTGCCATACGATTCAACAATATAGTGTATTGTATACATTACAATCCTATATACAAATGTATACATTAAATTACACTCCTACATACAAATGTATACATTACATTACACTCCTATATCAATTACACTTAAACAGTGGTGATGAAAAAGATGTAGCCATGTTGATCAGGTTAGTTTCAGATAGATTCACTATTTACATCATTTATAATTAGTATAAAGGGTTATGAAATACTTACACAATGGTAATAATTATAGTTATATTTAGGCAGTTTTGATAAATTTCACAGAACCAAAGAAAACATCCCTCATTTGGTTTTTCTTTCTTTAATGCCTATTAAACATTAATTTCAATCTCATTATTTTATTTAGTCAGTTATCACTCTATTTTTTAAAATAATTATCTTTTACATATCATCATTACTTTTTTTAGAATGTAATGAATGGGATTTTTATTAATGTTAGTCACACATTTACTCGTGTGTTGTATTCCCACATAAAGATGTTCATGTAGTTTTAGGTGAATAATCTGTGTAGAGCATAGAATGTTATCTATTTGAACTGTCGTATATTAATGCAGTTGATACGAGTACTCTTCTTGATTTCCGTTTCAATTAGGAAGGATATTCCCAATTCAAGAATCTATTTCAGATAGATGTTATTGAGGCATAGTTTATCATATGGTGGAATAGGAATGAAAGAATATCTAACAACCATTACATTGACATTAACTCAGTCATGAATATCATTTTTGCAGCTATCAAGGTGGGTACATCAAGAGAGGGCCATATTTTCAAGGCAACCTCTAAACATAATTCTTAAACCCTAGAGCATACCTATTATACTATGTTCTTTGAGCATTGGTGATGTACTTCACAACCTACTGTAAGTCAATACATATTCTCCAAGTCAACATGTAAATACTACTATAATTCCAATGTATCATCAAGAGAGTTCAATATTTTCAAGGTAACCTCTAAACATAATTCTTAAACCCTAAATAATACCTCTTATAATATGTTCTTTGAGCATTTGGCATTGTAATTTTATTTCACGACCTACTTTAAGTTAGTCCCTATACCGGTATTCATTATGTTTGTTGTTTCTTGGGTATATTAGACATAATCAGCTTCTATATGATGATAATCTAATGGATATTGCCTTGAGATTTCACTATGTTACAAAAGCTGGAAAATATGCCTCCCATTTAATTTTAGAATTATTTTTTTTCATGATAGTCTTGGAATTGTATTTGAATTATTTTTTTAAATTTGAGTTGCCTATACAAAGTAGTCTAGAAATTGTTATAAAAATTGTTTTTTATAATCAAGTTTGTAAACAGATTTTGAAAATAATTCTCCTTTTAATATCATCTTTACTTTTTTTATAATATAATGAACAAGATTTGATGTAATTGTAGTCAAACATTAATTCATGTGTTTTATTCCCATATAAATATGTTCATGTAGTTTCCAGTGACTAATCTGTGTAGAGTATATCTACTTATATATTTGAAGTGTAGTATATTAATATAGTTGATTCCAGTACTCTTCTTGATTTCTGTTTTACCTTGGAGGGATTTTCCCATTTCATGAATCTATTTCATATAGGTGTACCGAGGCCCAGTGTATCATATGGTGAAATAGGAATGAAATAAGTTATGACATCCATTACATTGATATTAACATATCCATGAATATCATTTTGGCTGATATCAAGGTGGATACATCTTTGACGACTGACAGGCTTGGGAACTCGATCTAGGATCTCACTGTTTATGACATATTTTGCATTCAAGGTTAGTTCATGAATTATAATGGCTTCAACTTTTATGCCTAGAAATCCCCATATCTAGGTTGGATCAACATCAACATGGATGTTGATTGCAAGGGAAATGTATACCTATATGTAGAAAAAAACAGAAACATCTATTATCTATAGTATATCTTGTGCCCTCCCCTTTACGCGTCTCTCTCTCCTTCATTCGCACCTTAATTTGTGAAGGTGTCAATCCCTCTGTAAAAAACCACTCTCCAAAAAATTGATATCCCTCATTTCTCAGGCTCCGCGACATCTCGTCTCCCCCACACCAGCTTCCTCCTCTGCATCATCTTCCTCATCCACCTCAGCCTCCGCCTCGACTCCTCATCTACCTTAGCCTCCACCATGGCCTTCGCTCACCCTATACTATGATACCATTCCTCCCCTATTCCAATTCAACAATTCCTCAACAAACCCTCAATTCCTATCAGGCTCCCCATATTATGGAGTTCTCGTGTCTATTTCCCTTAAAACCTACGCCCCTCATCTCCAACCTAGCTCCCCTCACTCCCCTAACTCAATCCCTATCTCCCTGTCTCCATGTCCTTATCTCCTTATCACCACTATATCCTTCACCTTCACCGAATTATGGTTTTAAGCAAGTTACTTCATTATACAGGTTCGTTGGATACTAGAAACTACAACAATAGCCATTTCTCACAAAATACATAGGTCTCTCTTAGATCTCATCCACAAACATTGTCTTTTGTTTCATTCAGCATTATGAGATCAACTCAATTTCACTCTATACCAATGTCCCCCGCTTCTCTAGGTTTGATAAACACTTCATTATTTTCTCTCCATGAAGCCCTTTTATTTCTACTAAGGTCTTCAACCATTTGATTTAGGATTTCATTACTTGATTACTCTACCCCTATTTTTTATGGTCAATTGAATGTATATGAATTCATTTGAAACTGAAATTCTAGATCCAAATCGCATCATTTTATATTATAATATTTATACCTAGGTCCCAATTTATTATTACTCAACTCATAGTTCCCTAGAATTTTTTTATGCAAAGTTTTTTCTAAAAATTATTTTTGTATAGAGGTGAGAAACTTATTCTTACTGGGTTCCTATGAAAATATCACATTATATGCTAGAACCTAAAATATAATATTTCACTAGACTGGTTATTTCATATACAACTACTATTTCATCAATTATTATTATGTTTTGCATGCTTTGTTTGGGATTTTTTTGGTTTATATTACATGTTTGTTGTTTCAAAACTGACTGAATTTTGGCGAGTTTGGTTTTTTTGAGGTTCATATTTTTTTAATAGGTTCATATATTCTTTCTATTTTTTCATATTTTTTTTTCAAAATAGGTCCATATTTTTTTTCTGTACAGGTACGTGGGTTCTGTTCATGATTATTGTCATATTTCCTGCTTTGATGACTATGTACGGAGTTACTAGAGTCGATAGAGATATCTTCTTTTTTGTAGGTACATGGTTTACATAATTTTATATCTTTGAAACTTCCTTTCTAAGCCATAAATGTAGAACATTAATGCGGATATTTGGAAAATGGAATTGATGAGAGGCACCATGTACATTAAGATTTTCCATCGTGTTGTTCTGGTGTTTTATTGTTGTTGGAATGGTGAGTTTGGTTATTTATATTGGTTCATATTTTTTAAACAGGTTCATATTTTTTTTAATTTCTTTATTTTTTTTCAAATAGGTTCATATTCTATTCCATATAGGTACACGGATTCTGTTCAAGATTACTGTCCTATTTATCACTTTGATGAGTATATATGAAGTTACTGGAGTCAATGAAGAATTATGATTTTTTGTAGGTATGTGTTTCACATCATTTTCTTTCTTTTACGCTTCATTTCCAAGCCCTAAATGTAGAAAATTAATGTGGCTGGCTAGAAAAGGGAATCAATTAGAGGATCCATGTATGTCTAATATTTCTTTTCTTGTTGTTCTGGTGTTTTAGGGATGTCAGAATGGTGTGTTTTTTAGAGGTTCAAATTGTTTTAACAAGTTCATATTTTTTCTAATTTGCTCATATTTTTTTCAAATAGGTTCATATTTTATTCTATATAGGTACAAGGATGATTACTATCCTATTTCCTTCTTTCATGAGTATGTTTGGAGTTACTGGAGTCAATGAAGATTTCTTCTTTTCTGTAGGTACATGTTTCATATCATTTTCCATATTTAACACTTCCTTCCCAAGTTCTGAATGTGGAATATTAATGTGGCTAGCTAGAAAAGGGAATCAATGTGAGGTTCCATGTATGTCTAATATTTTTCATTGTTTTGTTCTCCCAATTATTTTTTACTCCGATGAGGTATTTTTCTCAATCTTCACCTCAAAACATCAAGTTTTCATTTCCAACTTGAGTTCATACATGAGTGATAATGAGAATTGTTACATTTTGAGTTAGGTGAGTGAATTATTAGAACACAGAAGTGAAAGAAGGGTACTGCAAGATAGTCATACTTTTACCTCCAGATGAATTAAGCAAGCAAGATATTGCTTTATTTAATAATCTTGACAATGAGTTTAACAAAGTTATGTTTTATAATTTTAAATAGGAGGAAGTTATGAAGGAAGGTAAAGATTTAAATTTTCGATTATAAAGTGGAGGAAGTGATGAAGAAAACTGAAGATTTAAATAAGAAAACTGATGCTTTCATTGCATTGAGGATCAAAGTCGAGTAACTAGTGGTTACATAGATTGGAGGATCAAATAATGAAATTCCCACTTCTCAATTCTCATGATATATCCAATTTAATGGTAAATTTATAATGTGAAATAATTTGACAAAGATTAATGCAGTTTTATAAGTCTAGCATCTCTGATGTTTGATATATCTGTATAGGGGGTTCACAATTTGATGTAATCAATGAAGTCTAGATGAGTAGTGAAGGAGAATGGGAGAAAGATCTAAAAAGTAATGCTGCATAGACAAATCACAGGAAAATTATCAATGCATTGAGCCAAAATCACAATTCTCTGGCTGTATTAAAACATGTAAAGGTTAATATCACTTCAAATAATCTATTATCCAGGGTTAAAGGCATCCTCATGGGGTTGATGTCTGGATTTTCATTTAGGTAGTTAGTACTAAAGATGGTAAAAGAACTACAGATGAAGGCTAAAATTGATTTTTACTATCAGTATTGGCTTTTTAAAAGTTACTGGTAAGATTCTAACATCTTAATTTATATTAGTTGACTTCTCATATAGTGTACACGAGATCACCATTGATTACTGCAACAGCTTCTTGAATCAATTTCCATCGTGCATAGGAGTGAACACATAGCCAAACCCCAGCACAAATTCTTCATCCTTTTAGATCTTCTACCATATATATCATCATACCCCAGAAGTCAGATCCAAGCACGCTTGGACCGAAAATTTATTAATAAAAAGAAAAGTGCAGAGACAAACAAGAGAAAGAGGACGAGATTACATGTCGGAATAGTCATAAGCATCACATTTTATTTCATTCCAATCATACCACTTAAACCATGCACATGATTATGGTTATAAATAGTTGATTTTTATTACTTTCAGCTGAGGACCTCCTGTACCTATCAACCTATAAAGGTTGTTTTATGTGTTCAGAACTACTATTCTAGTGATGACCTCCCATACACCACTTCATGGTTTTCAAGTCACTTCTTGAAGTTATTTACTATTTTTTAAAACTGAAATTATAGATTCAATTGAACATTTAGTTTCTTTTTTATACATGACCATTGTGGTTTTCTAAACGACATGTTTATTAACACATTTTTTTAGCATTTTTATATCCAATTTCATACATTCTGAATACAAAATTGTTTCTTTAAAATATATATAGTATAATATTTTTTGATCACTCAATTTGTAGTCATGTTTCTGGAGTTGTGTATACATTAAAGAAACTTCATAATTAGACCAGTGATACATGAAAGTAAATGCAACAATTATTGAGGAATAGTTTCAAAGTAAATACTCTTATATGAATAAGTATGTGTAATTTTTCAGAATCTAATATTCATTATGGATCAATAATGAATATTTGGACATGTATCGGTATATGTATGAGAAAAACCCACAACCTATAGTTATATGGAAGAGTAATTTACATATCTATGATGGATCAAATACCAATACATACGAGTCATTTTCATGATTAGAGGGATACATAAAATTCAAAGTCTGTGAAATTTTGACCAAGGATACTAGAATCATGGATTGTGCCAGAATCCATGAGTATGAGTAACATGATTTGGACATAATTTGATACAGACCCCATGAAATTAGTAGATTTTTTTTTCAATACTTCTACGGTATCTCAAACTACTAAATTTTGTACAAATTGAATTTTTTAAATTGTTTTTTGTATTGTTTTAATAACTAAAATATTTAGTTTGAATATATTGTTTAAATTTTCCTTCTTTTTATCATTGTATAATATGAATTTTAAAGAAAAAGTCTTCATTGTACTAATATGTACTATTTATTTACTACATTCTCATATAGTTTAAGAAAACTCAAATCATATGTCGAATCATATGATGTTTTTTCTAATAATGTTGGTTTTAATTTTTTTATCGCATTGATATGTTACTTTATTTTCACAATTATGATTCACCTCAAACTGTTAAGGATTTGGAATATTCTACTTCCAAAATGATGTTCAATGAGGTTACATTATCCTTCATGTTTTCCCTTATTTACCCTCACCCATCTCTTTATCCCATCTCAACTCTCTATCTCACTTCATTGATGTTGTCCCTTCAATCATCTAATTAGTTATCCTTAGTGTCTGATTTAGCATTTCATAAAAGATTAAACATCTCTATTTGTGCATCTCAGAATTTTCATTGATGATCTAATTTGGAAAACCAATCTATCAACTGTTCCATGTAAAAATTCATATTACAATTTTGTATAATTAAAATTTTCTCTTCTCTGTGCTTTTATTTCTACAATTCTGCACAAAAAAATCATATATTTATTAAATTTTTCACTATTTATAATTAGATGAAACTGCAATCTATAATGTAGATCGGTCCAAGGGTTATGGAAGAGTTTCATCGTGAAAAAGGACTAATAATTATAAAAAAGGAGAACCCTCATTGGCTTTAGGGGTGAGTGAATTTTTGGGACACCTATATTGTTTTTTTCAACTTTATTATGTCACACTGTAATATTTGACACTGATTTTTCTTCTAGAAAATTTCACTTGGAGGCTTTCTTTGTGATGTGGGAAGCAACTAGAAGAAGTCTTCCAAGAATTCTTATAGAAAAGGAAACCATGTGAATGAAACTGTTGTTGATAAGGAATCCGATGGAGGTCTTTCAAATCTTGGAAAAAACGATACACAATTTTCTTACAACCATGAGTCGCTGTAGAAGCTGAAAGCCCACATGGATTACAACACAGAGCATTACAAGGAGGTCTAGGAAAAATTAAAATTCAGGAATTTATACCCCCTACTGGTAAATATATAGTGGTTGCGGAGGGTTTTGCAAAGGCAAAAGTTTTCCATGGTTACCTTAGTGACATGTATGAAGTTATTGCTAGGTGTCGTCATGTAAGGGACTTGGATACAAGTTCCGGATCTGTGCGACCTAAAGATGGTTTTAGTATGTTATGAGAAGTCCCATATAATGTTACGAAACATCTTAAGAGCATCATGACGGTGCTAAATAGGTTGCCGTATTATCCTTTATTAGTTTTTCATTATTTTTTTGTATTAAATTATGGATCAAATTATGAAAATTTGTATCCATGGTGCTGTGATAATAATATAAATAATTAAGGATTCGTGATGTTGGATATCATGTAAAATCTGAGTTTTTTAATGTGTTTTGACTGTTAATTATGCATTGAAATTTATGATGTGCTTTCCATCTCATTTTATCACATTATAGCTGTTTCATATTGATGTTTATCACATTATGTTTTTTTATTATGCACTTATTTTCGATCAATTGTTTTTTATATTTAGCACATCCCACTTGACTTTAAATGGAAATTTAATTAATGGGATTTCAAAAATAATTAAAAAGGGATTTTTTTATTAAATTAATGTCTTATCACATTATGATTTTTATTATCCACCATTCACTCCCTCCTAGCCCCTTTCACAATATCTCTTATGATACCCTAGCCCAATATCATCTTCCATTTTGATCACCTCCAACTTCCTCTGGAATCAACTCTCGGTGGCCCATGATGGGTTTTTTTATCCATAGTAAAGTGTTGAGAACTTGCATACATGCATACCGTTTATCTTCAACTGTATGAGCTCTAATTTAAACTGTATAAACTGTATGAGATCCGACATCAAGTGCCTGCATATATGAATATAGATGTTTAGCACTTTATGATTATGGGGAACACGTGGAGGGTTCTATTAAGCAAGGAAAATTCATGAGATAATTATAAATATTGTTGGAATTTTACCTTTTCCTGAATATAATAAGCGTATAATGGGGGTTCTTCCTTCATTTTTCTTTGAAATCGGGCTAAGGTATTCAAGTAATTTTGTTGGACATGTTTTTCTACCATTATTTTCTATTTCTGGAATGAAAATATATATTATAGGATCACATTTATTCTTAGATTTTCAATCATTGGTCATATTTGATTATAATTTTCATTTATTTTTGAAAACATATGTATTAATATATATATAGGCACTTGATGTGGTTATGATTTTAATTTTAATTATAATTATAATTTACATTATAATTTTCTCTAGATGTGATTATAATATTTATTATAATTTGATTATAATTTGCATTATAATTTTCATTTCATTCTGAAAACATTTGTACTATCTTAATCAAGTGCCTGCATATATGAATACAGATTTATATTTCCAAATTGTACCAAATTTAGTAAAATATATGAATACGGAGTATAAATAAATTCATACAGTTTATCATCATCAACTGTATGTGCTCCAACATTAACTGTATAAAAATATGCACAATTTAATTTTTCAAAACAGGTAATTCTATTCATTTGAATAATTAGTTCTAGATCATGATTATTATTTAAGGTGTTGCTATTCAAAACAGGCATTGCTATCTATAATAATGTGTGCCCTTATATTATCTGGCATTTCATATTGGACAAGCAGTCTGTTCTAATTGAATTTTCATATATATCATGATCGAATGATTATCGTAGTCATCACAGACTTTTTAAAAGGCATATTGGGATGTTTTAGGATCTTATCACTGCAAAGGAGAAGAGTTTATTCAAGATATTGGAAGAAAACATCGGGTTCAGGTACTCCCATGATTAAATTCTTTTGTTAGGGAAAACATTAAACATTGATTTTATACACTATTTTGGGCCACAAGTCCTCCGTATCGACTAGTTCAGGTATGGGGTCAACACTCCCTTCATCCTGATGAGGCATGGGTCCCTCATACTATAGTTGGAGTCGGTACTTCCGCACAGGATGGGGTGTGAGATCTTTACCTATAGAAGTTGATAATTATCCATGATATAGCGTGTTAGTCCTCCATATTTTATGCATACATTAATTTAGTTTATACACACTTGTATATATAAATTCACATCTATAGTTTTATAGAATGCTTCCAGCTGTATGTGTCGCCACCATCCTTCATTCCATCTCCATTTGTCACAAGAATCCCACTCACTCCATTTATTCTTCCAATTTTCTTCTCTACCAATGAGTGATACATGTTTCGTAGATCATCACCACATTTTTTTGTGCATGTTAATGAATTTTTTTAATTTAATGATCATTTCATGAAAATGTACGAGTTGAGTACTAGTTCTAAAATAAATTCATGTTTAAATGTTTCATGAAAATATATTAGAACATAAATAAATAACTTATGTTTGCATATGCAATTTGAATTATAAATTTCATTGTGAAATTTCCCCATAAAATCTTCTAATGAAATTTGTATTTTAATGACCCATAATTAAGATATAGCAATATATAAATAGAAAAGGTAAATTTTCACTAAAATATTCATTTATAATTTGAACTAGCAACTTTTTTGTAAAAATTTCAATTAGAAAATTGTGGTTCAAATTTCCATTTAAAAATTGTGGTTCAAATTTCCACTTACATTCTTAGAGAAAATTTTCTCTTAATTTGTATTATAATATTACCGGAAACATGAATTCAAAAAGTTTAGAATAAACATATGTTTATTTTTATTTATTTTCAAGGTTTTATATTTTTTAAATATGTTATATTAATATATATATATATATATATATATTATTAAAGTGAATATTGGGAATTATAATTTTTTAAAACACTATAAATGTATTGGAATAAAAATTATTATTACAATAATAATTATTATATTGGGATGAAAAAATACACATTATAGGCATTCAATGTGAAAAATAATAATTCTTATGTAAATATAATTATATATTTATTCTTATTTATTTTTTATTAATTGGTTTTCTAAAAAAAACTAAATCATTAATTATATTGAGATACATTTGTTTTTAAAATAAATAAAAAAAATGATAATTTTTTTAAAAAAAAATTCAAACATAATATATATAGATATATTAAAATGTTTTTATAATATTAATATTTTCATAATTAAAATGTAAAAATTGGATTATTAAAATGATGTTATATTATATTATTTGAAAACATTAAAAAATACCTAAACACAAATACATAACTGTGTAAAAAATATGATAATAATATTTTTATTTATAGAAAAAATATTTATCCATAAATAATTGAATGTCAGTATTTTAATAAAATTAAAACTATTTGTTTTATTTTAATAAAATACATAATATTTATAAATAATAATTTATAGATGTTATTATTATTATAATTATTATTATTATACTTATAAGGAATACATAGTGTGTTGGTGATGAGTTAGGTAAAGGGTATTTTTTCCAACCCATAAATCTATTCAAAATGTAATTTTTTGAAGAGAGACCCACAATTCCAGAATTCATTATTAATTACATTAATTTCTCCTTTATTCATATATCCATTCCCGACTTGAATTGAAGGTACATGTTGGATCCCAAACCAAACATGATATTTTTCCATTGGGTGGTGTGAATGTGTTACACGATGATACTATCAACTCACATATTTAGATTATTTCAAAGTGCGATGTTTGATCCTGTGGAGTGGGAGGATCTTTGGTAGCATCTTTCAATCTTCAATCTGGTCTCTTCTACCTGGTTCGTTGGGGGTAACTTTAATTTCATCATGGACACTTCTCAGAAGAAAGAAGGTGGGATATATTTCCACCAAGACATTAAAGATTTCAAGGATTTTGTGGCCAACAATAATCTTATTGATATGGGATTTACTGGGGATAAATTTACTTTTTGTAATAATAAAAGAGGGATTCATTGAATTTGGAGTCACTTGGATCGCTGATTTACAAATATGTTGGGAATGTCAATGTTTTAAGAAGTGTCTCATCTTCCTGGTGAAATATTGGATAATGAACATGTCTTGGATTAGATGAAAAATAATAATGTTTGAATAATGATTTTTTGGTTTGCGAGCATGTGTAACAAGAACGATGGCTTTCTAGAAGTAGTGGCTACATCATGGAATAGTCCCATATTGGGAAATGAATCGGTGCTACTACACAATAACCTCAAATGTCTTAAGGAAAATCTCATCATTTGGGAGTTCTCTCTTCCAAATGTCTAGGCTGGCATTGACGATCAAAACTTTGATTGGCCAGTTGGACCTTAGTCTTTATGATCATTGGGATTATGAGGTCTTTTCCTTACTCATTACCAACCAGGACTTGCTCTCCAATATAATATTGGAGGTGGAAAGGGAATATAGGGAGAGGAATTGGGTTTGATGGATTGGATAAGGAGATCAGAAAACTACATTTTTTCATTCATGTATCAGAGAAAGGGAATACATAGGGAATTAGAATTTAATGTTGGAATATGAACCTTTTCTAGTCACATTGAGGTGATTGGAAACTGTGCAGTGGTTCATTTATAGAAGTCTCCTAGAAGATCCTACACTAGATAGATTAGGGGATATCTAAGGAGTGATAGTTGTGAACCATTTTTCAAAAACATTCCCAGGATAGTTAATTATTCAATTAAATTAGATTTTTTAATCTTCAGAGAGAAGAAGAGATTACAAGGGTGATGTTTCATTTGAATCCTATTAGTGCTATTAGAACAGACTGTCTCCAAATAATTTTCTTCACATCTTCATGGGATATTAATAAATATTGTGGGGGACACTCCCAATTTTGAGAGTGATTGGTGGCTGTAAATTTGTCGGCAACAACTACATTGGGATTTTTTCTTCCCTGGTGGGCAGTGCGGTGGACAACAACCAATGCAGTGAACAAGCAGTTGGCCAAAGGAAAATTTTCAATGGTAGATGAACTACCCAACAACCCTTGACCAGGCTAGTTTTTGATCATCTATAAAATGGAATGTAATCCCATGATTTGAATCAGTGTAATTTTTGTGTGGTCCTCCGTCGAGTTGGATATAGAGAAGAGTGAAATAAAAGAGTTTCCATGTTTCTCCCATGGACGATGTTCATACGACCAAACCACATTGAAATATTTTTTTTCTTCGTTTTTCTTCTATATTTATGTGCTTTTTGATGCCACACACCTCCATTGTTCCCATAAAAGTGGTATCAGAGGGAGCCGGAGGGTGGGAGTTCGAAATGGTGAGGCGACAACGAGTTTTCCGATGATCAAAAAATTGAAATTGGTTAAAAAAAATTTCCAACTCCAAATCTATGAAGAGGATGATGATATGATTCCAACGGCAAAAGTGGCATTGAAAACAGAGTTGAAATGAGCTCTGTAGAGCCGGTCAAAGTTTTGGTCAAATAGTGGGTGAATGGTAACTTAGTGCTGGAGAAGACGGTATAGTTCACGCCACCAAAGAAATTTCAGACAAGATTCTGGCGGCTACTCCAGCATGCCACATCAGTGCCACATCATCACCACGTCAGCATGCGATATAGACCGTTGAATTTGTTTTAGCGATATCTCAGCCAATCAGACTCAAATTTCGGTGATCCACAAGTCGATTCCAACTATTTCGACCATTATGGATGCATTGGTTCTGTTATTTTTAAAAAATTAGAAATCCATAAGGTGGTTTCATAAGGTTACAACATCAATGGTTTTAATTGTGTTTTGCGACATCGACGAGGGCTGGTGGCACAACACTACCAAAATTCAATATCGAGAAGTTCAATGGTAGGAAAAATTTAAGTTTGGGGAAAAGCATAGTGAAAGATATTCTTGTGCAGTAGGGCATGATCAGAATGTTGATCGGAGAAAAGCCTGAGATAACTAGTGATGATGATTGGGAAGATCTTGAGATGAAGGTTGTCATCACAATTCAATTATGTTTGGAAAATGAAGTAAATAACTTGGTGTTGGATGAGACCTCACAAAAGGAGATTTGTAAGAAGTTAGAGAAATGATATATTGAGAAGTCACTCACCAAAAAATTATTTTCAAAGAATAAATTGTACCAGTTGTGTATGGACAAGGGAAAAAATTGTTGGATCACACCAAAAAATTCAATAAGATAAGGATGCAATTATTGGGGATCTATGTGAAGGTTGGAGAGGAAGACAAAACACTTTTTCTTTTTTTATCTCTTCCATGTCCATTTGATGTACTTTTGACTACATTGTTCATTGTAATGGAAACATTGAATTTGGATGAGGTGATGGAACTGCTTCAAGATTCGGAGGTATTTCGAAGACTTACGACACATTCATGTAAGAAAATCATGATGATGTGAGATGATCAACTTGGGAGGAGATGATATTGGATGTTTGTAGGTAATGAATGGTGGCTAAATTCAAGAGGATGTGATCCAATAGAAATCACGTGTTTTGAGTGAGAGAAAAAGGGTCATTATAAAATTGATTGTGGAGAGAGAAAACAGTATGTTGTTGGAAAAGAGAAAGTTGAAGAGAAGGATGTGAACATCACAGAATTATCAGTAGATTATGTAGGCTACATGAAAATTTTAATATTTCACTCAGATGAGAGAGTTGAATGGGGTGAAGTGTAGTGTCATTACTACAAATGATATGGGCACATGAAGCGGGAATGTTGATTTCTAAAAAGGAAGAACGAGCGAGCTCAAAATCCAGAGGAAGAATGATGTGTTTTGGATTTTGGGAAATTGACACACATATGTATGAACAAAAGTGTGTTTTTTACCTTTAAGAAGGTGATATATTCAGTGATACTTGGTGATGGGTCAACATGCGAAGTTTGAGGAATCAGGACAGTGACATTGAATACACTCGATGGTGCAGTACAAAAACTGCTGCTATGAAATTTGATCTGAGGATGAGACCGAACTTGGTATCATTAGGTAGGCTCGATGAAAAAGGGTAAAATATTTCCATAGAAGGTGGAGTATTGGAAGTATCATGTGGGGATGTATCAATGATCATTAGAAAAGAGTCCTAAGGATTGTATCATTTTATGGGGACCACAATCAGCCCATGATCGATTGAAGAAAGTTGAAGTTCCATGTCATCTGGTGTTAAGAAACGTGTATGATTTGCTAATGAAGTTTTCAATTCCTACAAGGAGACTGTAGGTTAAGCTTCTACCCCAAATTGGTTTTGAGGGTGAGTTTTTTGGGGCCACTCCCAATTTTGAGAGTGATTGGTGGCTGGAAATTTTTCGGCAACAACTGCAACATGATTTTTTCTTCTAGGGGGGCAGTGAGGTGGACGATAGCCGATGCAATGAACAAGCATCCAACAGCGGGACATTTTTCATGGGTAGATGAACTTCCCACAAACCCTTGACCATGATATTTTTTGTTCATCTATAAAATTAAATGTAATCCAATGATTTAAATTAGGGTAATAATTGTTTGATCCTCTGTCGAGTTGGATATGGAGAAGAGTGAAATAAAAAAGTTTCCTTATTTCTCTAGTGGATGAAGGTCATCCGACCGAATGACATTAAAATCTTTGTGTTCTTCATTTTTCTTCTATATTTATGTGTTTTTTGATGCCACACACCTCTTCTACGCCCTTACAAATATAACCTCCTGAATGCAGTTTAGGATTTCTTCAGAGGGGGTTTCTTCCCAATATTTACAGTGCCACTACTATTGTTTTCATTCCAAATTTTAAAGTCCCCACATCCTATAGACAATATCGACCTATTTCTCTATGAAAAATTCTTATAAATTTCTGACCACCATCGTGAATCATATGATTTATTTGTTTATGCCTAAGAATATTTCTGAAGAACATCATGGTTTTATCAAGCACATGGGCATCCAAGTGGCTATAGGTCTTCCTAAAGTGATATTTAGAGAAATTTATAGAAAGAGGATAGTCTCTAACATCGGGTTCAATATTTACATGGATAAATCATACAATATTGTTGAATGTATTTTGATCATCAATTCCATGAGGGCCTTTGGTTTCTCCAAGGATTTAGGTGATCTTAACTTTCATTTCTATTGGTATTTGGGGTTTTCTATTACTATTAAGGGTAGAAAATTTGGATTTTTTAATTCTACTCATGGACTACATCATGGTGACCCTATTTCCCATCCCTTTTCATAATGGAAAAAGATGTGTTGAGTAGAAATTTCAATGTAACTGTAGTGGATCAGATGATATTACATTTTAGTGGGTTGTTTGGTTGTATTGGTATCAATCATATCTTTTTTTTAATGATATGTTGTTATTTATTAATGGTTCTTCAAGGTTGATTCAGGGTTTCAATGAAATCATGGACAAGTACCCAAAATGGAGTGGTTCTATAGTTAACAAGGTCAAGAGAAATGTGTATCTATCCAAGTCCCTTCCAGGTCGAAGAGCTCTCTAAATTGAGGAGGGTTTGGGTATGAACCATAGGAATTTCCCAATTAATTATTTTGGTGCTCCCATCACTCCAAGAAGGTATAAGATTCATCATTTTGAGGATTTGGTGGATCAAAACACGGATCAGTTTGATAATAGGGAAAGAATATTAGGTTCCTTTGGTTGACGTATTACACTTATTAATAGTGTTATTTCTTCTAGTACTATGCACATCAATTATGCGATTTGGATTCCTAAATCAGTTGTCAAGCCTATTGAAAGGGTGTTGAATAAATTCATTTGGGATTCTCATGATGCTAGGAAGCTCTATTGGGTGATATAGGATATATTGGATAAACCTTATAGTTAAGTGGGAATAAACCCAAATAATGAAAAATAATGTTGAGGAAACTTTATTTTTTCCTTTGAACTAGGCTTTCCTAAGAGATTTTGTAGGGAAAAACTCTCGTCTTCATTTATGCGTGCCAAGTATAGTTACTGTGGAACTAAAAACACTATTTCTTATGGAAAACATTTAGAGTTATGTAACTACAAGTTAGAATTTTCTCCAATTATTTATGAATTCATGAGATGGATTGTCATGAGGGGTGAGCTATGTTTTTGAAAGGATAAGTGGGATGATAATCATCATTATTTTTTTTTTCTGATTCTTAAATGCTATTTTCAGGAAGACAGTGATTTTCTGATGTTTTTATGCACAATTATCAGTAGGGAACAAGATTATATTTTGAGGATATTTGTTTCTCTGATGATGATGAAATGTGATTTTTGGCTTCTTCCATTTTAGGTTCTTTAAAAATAGAGGATCTGTGTAACTCTTTTCATGTGGGTCGACATATAGATTCTTAGATGGGGAAGTCATGGTGTAGTGTTATCCCTATCAAATTAAATTTTCTTTTTTGGAACATCTATAATATTGTTATTCTTTTTGATAAAGAGTTTCAAAGGGGAGGTATTTTTTTAGCCTCAAAGTGTTGTTATTGTTTGGCATTGTAAGTAGAATCCTTATTCCATCTATTTGTTGGCAACGAGCGGGTGGTATTCCTTTGGAATATGCTGGGTGGTTTTTTATGCATTAATACTCAATATTTTTCTCAACATGATATTTTGGAGTAGTGGGTGAATAGAATTAGTGATGAGGCTATCTATCTTACACATTTTTTGTTCCCTGTAGCAGGGTTTTGGGTTATGTGGGGGACTCACAATAATTTGATGTTCAATGGACTAAACTACTACCTACTTGTTCTGAAGGTGAGAGATCTGTCCCTTATTTTGGAACTTGGTGATATCATTAAATATAAGGATAGGTTCCCCATTATTAGGTCTCTCCTAAAACAGACCGAGCCTCATCAGAGTCTTTTATCTGGTTGAGGCCAATAGGTCTATTGGCTCAAGCCTGATTGTGGTAGGAAGCCGAATATTGATGGGTATTTTGTTATGGGCATCATGATAGGTGTCGGGATGGTCCAGAATATGAGGGGTTCAGTTAATATTGCTTTCATTTCTTTTTTTTCTTGGTTCATATCTTCTTGAGGAGGCAATATCCCTTCTTAGTGGCCTTATCATTTCTAGGCATTATAATATCAATAATCAAGAGATCGATTTGGATTCATCCTTGGTGCATAGAGCTCTCACTATCTAGAGTGATGCTCACTAGTCCATTGTCTATCAGGTGCATTGGTGAAAATCACATTTGGATAACCGTGTGGCTGTTAAACATATACGGAATGAAGGAAAAAAAGTTGCATATTTTTTTCCTCTCAAGGTATGCAAGGGAATAATCCTATTATCTATTCTTATAATGGGTCACTGCCTGATGGTTGTTTGGACATTGCCATGAAGATGCTTTTGGTCTTCAACATTTTTTTACGCCTTGAATTCCATGGTTCATCTCTTCATTTATTAAATTCATATTTTGGGTGTGTAATGAAATTATAATCATTATAATAACATACATATGTTTGTATGTTTAGATTTTTTTTAAAAGTTTGAATATAAAATTATATAACATAAATTTTTAATCAAATTTATATATTTTAATTGTACATAAATTAATATTATAATAATATTTTTATATATCCATATTTATATCATGTTTGTAATGATTTATAATAAAAAAATTATAAATTTCATTGTTTATTTTAAAAATAATATATATTAAGAAATTTTTTATTAAAAAATGTATAAAAATAATATATTTATATATATACCAACATTATTTATTGGCATTACAATTGTATTTTTTTAAAACCAAATAATAATTTTAATTATGACAATAATGTTTATGAGTATATTTATAATGTTTTAAAAAATTATAATGTCTAATATATTCACAAAAATTATATATATTAATATAACTTATTTATAAAATGTAAAACCTTAATAATAAATATGAATACATATTTCTTTTCTTTAGAAACTTTTTATCCCATTTCCTTTAATTTTTTTAAAAAAAATTAAATGTAAATTTTCATTGCAAACTTAAGTTGAATTTTGAACTATATTTATGATGTAGAAATTTACACTAAATGTTTGAAACAAAAAATCTTGTAAAAATTTACATTTTATTATTTATGTATTTATATATTTGCATTGTGAAACATGAAAATGTGAATTTCTAGTGCAACATTGCACTAGAAACATCATCTGGAATTTTTAGTACAAATTTTAAGCAAAAATTTACATTTTATAGGTATTAAAATGTTTTCATTGTAAATTTAAACATGAATTTATTAATAGAATTTTATTAATCAAAATTTATCTAAAATTACAGTAAAAATTAAGATGAAATTTTCACAAAAAATTTATATATAAATTTAAATTATAAGATTCTAGATAAAATTATCAATGAAAATTTTCATAGAAAATTTAAATTTTATATTTATATTTTAATATAATGTCATTGATATTTTAATACAAGTTATTAAAGAAACTAAATCATAATGATAAATAAAATTGAACACATTATATGTATGTTATAATTCATGTGTATGTCCACGAAATATTTACAATATAACTTTCAAACTAGAAAATATTACTTCACATATATATATATATATATATATTAGTGTAACATTTATTATCAAACAAATAGGGATATTTAATAGAATTATCAATGATAAGGAAGAGAAATACAGTTCAACCCTAATGGAAACACATCCAGACAAGCTTGTTTCTCTCCGAAAATATCACGGGTCATAAGCAGATGGAATGCCCCATTCCCTTCTGTTTTAGTAATGGAGAAGGAACATGTTGATAAGAGATGAATCACAAAATAAATATTTAAAAACATCACTCCATTAAATTGAAATCTCATTTTCTTATAATGGGTAACATTAACAATGATGAGACGATATGATTCAATGAAAATGAATATCCATACTCTAAAAACAAAAAAATCATTCCCATATAGATAACATGAGCTCATCTACCCACGGTCCACAAAAATCATGAAGCGACTCTTTTCATGATGTAAAAATACACCCAAAGGATTCATAATCATACCAACTAATACTAATCAACCCTCCCACAAAGATTAATGCATCCATATTAATCTATAAAACACCTATTTGTGGGGGTTCCAAGTTCTTATGCTTGTTTGTATGTTGATATTATCATACCAAACATCACGAACATTAATTTATCCAATTAGGCAGTGGACCGCTCAACCCAAAATGAAGATAGTCTGGATACCATGTAAATTATACGATCATTTATTCCAAACTAGTTAGGTAATTCCATGGTGCATAATAAAGGTATAATCTCTGCTGAATGGGTGGACGACTATAACCTTTGCAACACAACAAGTCAAGATGCCCTATCCAAAAGGTGATATGTATTCCTAGTCCCTAGGAATTTGACAATCACTTGCATATGAGTTTATGAAGCTTCCATTCACAAAGTGAAAAGGGATTCATCAGTTGCATGGAGATATTAGTGAAACTCCATGGACATGATGATTTCAACACAGATATACCACTAGAAAAAATGAATTATGGTTGGGACTAGCTGACTCTAAATGATTTTCCAAGGCACATCACTCTCCAAATTTTGTCCCTCAAGTGCCATCCAATAGCCAGAATTCACAAAATAATATCCTGATCCGTCTTTGCTCCATCAAATCTTATGTTTCCCCATATCCATCACACATGGGATGCTCAAGATGATCCGTCTATATCATTTATTAAATCATGGGCAAAGATTTTCCAAACACAACCCTTAACCTGTATCAAATAACCAATTTGGTAATTAAGGGTAACAAAACATTTGGAACACATTTATGGGTGGAAAAAATGTCATTCATTGTCTTTTTATATCTTTCCCCACCAATACACTATCTATTAATTATAAGTATAATAATTATTATTATTAAGATTATATTTTTTTAAATTAATATTTATAAATATATTTCATTTCATTAAAATAAAATAAATAGTCATTTTAAAAAAAATAGATTTTTAATTAAGTTTTGATATATTTTTATTATTATAAGTGAATAAATTAATGTCATAATAATAACCATTTTATATTTCTATGATTATATATTTTAAAGTGTCTGAAAATAAAATTATATAACTTCATTTTTAATCTACTTTATTTATTTTAATTATATAAAATTAATAATATAATAAAATTTTCTATATCCACATTTTTTAAATGCATATAAAAATTCAAAATAAAAAAGATGACGTCGCAAGTTTGTTTTAAAAACAAATATATATTAATATTAATTTTTAAAAAAAAATTAATAATAAATATATTATTATATGTATACAAAGATTATTTATTTTCACTTCAAGGTTACTATGTGTATTTTTTAAAACAATTATTCTTAATTATTATTGTAACAATAATGTTTTTTCATATATGTTTATAATATTTGAAAAAATTATAATTCCCAATATTTTCTTTTGAAATATATATATTAGTATGAATTATTTTAAAAAAAATTAACCTTAATAATAATGATAAATAAAAATGAATATCTTTTATAATTTCCATAATCAAATTTCTATTAAAATTATAATACAAATTAAGTGAAAAATTTCAATGGAAATTTATGTTGAAATTTGAACTACAATTTTACAATAGAAATTTTCACTAAATGTTTCCAATGAAAATTTTCAATGTAAATTTCTAGTTGATGTCTTATTTATGTACTAATATAATTTCATTTTGTAACTTCTAAATAGATATGTCCTGATGAAATTTGCAATGAAAATATCCAATGGAAATTTGCAAAAAAAAAATTCACATAAATTTATAGTTCATATTTTTAGGGAAAAATTTCATTATTTATTTATATGTTAAAATATTTTCACAAACAAATTAATCAGGAACTGTTTTTAGAAAAAAAATTAATCAAATTTTCAATGTAATTATAATAAAAATTATGTGGAAATTTTCATTGATTTTTTTTTGTGAAACATAAAATAAATGTTTTTGGTGAACATTTTCAAAACAAATTTTTTGTAAGAATTTATATTTAAAATTTATTAATTATATATTATCATTGAAATTTTAAAATAATTTATTTAATAAAACAAAAAACATATATAATAAAAATAAATACAATATAAAATTATATATGTATTTTTAAATGCCATATATTCTATAGAATGTCCTAAGCACTATTTTATGTGCCATATTTTTAATTAATTATCTATTATATCAGGTGTAAATGTATATTTAGTCATATATAAATAATATTTAATAAATTATATTATATTTGTATCAATAAAAATATATTTGAATTTTAATATATCGTTGTAGTGTTTTTTAAATATACCTATTATCAAAACATTTTAGCATAATAAATGGTAATATTTATCAGGACTAAAAAATAGATGACAAGGATACCCAGTACTAAAAAAGAACTCATAATGTGGTGTCTCTATCAATGTTAATAATGTGTACCTTTACCAGTGTTTTTAGAACAGATAAAGAGTAGCACTATTTATTAGTGAATAACTAATATTTATCAAATGGATTTTGAAAATGAGTGAACATTAATTAAAATATGAATAGATTGAAAAAATATTCAAAAATGAATAAGCGTTATTAATTATAAAAAATTTAAGAAAATAAAAATGAAAATGTTCACACATATTTAATATGTAAATTAAAACTATATTAAAAACATTAAATGTAATCCATAAATGAAATTAAACATTAAAAATGAATAAAATTACAAAAATATTAAACAAATAAAAATAAAAAATGAATAATTTTTAAAAAATACTAAAACGATATTAATTAAATAAAACATAATAATAATAAATATAATTTAATATATATATATATATTAAAAAGTGAAAATAGAATATATTAAATATAAATATATGTAATGAATAATCATTAATATTTTAAAACATTTTAATAAATAAAAATATAAAAAGATAATATCAACAATTTATTATCTGAGTATGTTTTCCTCTATAAAGTTGAATTAATTTCATATATGTACATGTGAAATTCTGGTATTACATATTAAGTGCAACATATTTAGAATTTTTTTAATTAATAATTAAATATTTATTATGTGATATATATGTCAATATGAAGAAAATGGAATTGATAAAAAAATATTATTAAATATATATTAGTATTAAATAGTAAATATTTTTAATTAATATTATTTTTTAGTCAACTTATAAACCATTTTTCATTAAATATATTATATAATTATAAATATATTTATATATAAAATATGATTTGTATATACATATTTAGTATTATATTAATCAAATTTATGAAATACATACATACATACATACATATATATATTTCTAAATTAAATATATGATTATTAATAATATATAATTTTTTCAAATTAATATATATTCAATATTCAATAAATATCTTATATATTAAGTTTAAATGTATATATAGTCTTATATAAATATTATTTAATAAAATATATTATATATTATATTTATATCGATATAAATATATTTATATATTAATATTTTATTTTTAATGAAATAGTTTTATATTAAATATTTCTTTTGTCAGCGTTGACAAAGGTGACCTTCATCAGTGCTAAAAAAAATTATGATAATGTGGGGACCTTTATCAGCACTTTTAAATATAGTTCATTATGGGATGATGTTATTCCTCTTCAGCTACACACCATCAATACCCTCCCCACCCACCCTCTAGCCTGAAGTTACAAGGGCTTTGTAGAAAGAATGGTATTAAAATGTGGTCCAAAATTTTAATTTAGAACCTGAACAGCCATCACTGCTAATGATCTATGTTTCCTCTATCCCGATATAGGTGATAACATCATTATGAAATATTTAATGAATCATATGTGATAAAAGAAATGACTAAATTTTCAATCAGATTACAAAACCAAACTCTTTTTAGGTTGAATAGACCTGTTCTTGGTTAGAAAAATGGAAAAGATAGGAAACATAGATTGATTTATCAAGTTCCTACCAACTCATAAGCACATGGATTCCCCCCAATAGGTGTCATAAAGATCAATGTTAATAGGTCATTCCATGGGGATTTCCTTATCGACATTGGAGTTATGGTCTGTAATTCCTTTGGGGAGATTAACATGGCCATCCATGTCTTGGAAAATACCTTCTAGGATCCACCAGTGGATTATTACCAAGAAATATGTGCCATAATGATCTTTATCTAAAGAGAGGTTGGAAATCTATCATGACTGTGATTGACTATCTCTCTATTATCAACTCTATTCATGTGATGGAATGTGGATTGCTATTGATTGGATCACTGATTCTAAAGATTCTGTGACTACTCCATCACTTCTCAGCATGCTCTTTCTACTTTATTAAAAGAGAGAGGAATATATAATCTCATTTTTTTGGTGACCCGAGGACTTTCTGGTAAGACTCACATTTAGTTGGATGATTTTCCTCAATGGATAATTTCCCATGTACTTTCAAAGCTTTAATATTTTAATTGAATTACCCTATGACTATCAAATATATATATATTTTCATGGAGAATTTAAACATGAATAATTTTTAGAATTTGGGTTATCATATTTTCAATTAAATTATAACAATAATTAAAAATAAATTTTCATTATAATTTTATGTTGAAAATTGAAATGAATTTCTCTCGTGGCGATTTTCACTAAAAATTTTTAATGAAAATTTTTAATGAAAATTTTTATGGAAATTCAATTTTTTAAGAATTTATATATTTGAATTATAAATTTAAGAGGAAATTTGAACTTCAAATTCCCTTGTAAGATTACAGTGATAATTTATAGTGTTATGATACTCTTTATGATCATATGTGTATATGTAAATATTTTTTGTGTGAATATACTTATATATAAAAATAATTACATTAAAATCTATGTCTATATGTACTTTTATTAATATAAAATCATGTATATATGTATGGATATACTTATATTAATATATATATTTTTATTTATATTTATATCTATGTCTATATACTTATTTTGAATAATGATTATAATTTTTCATTAATAACTATAAGGATTCCTTGTATATTTTCATTGGAAATTTTAGTTGGAGTTATTGAAATTTCAATTGGAAATTAAATTAGGATTATAAATTTACATCATAAACTATAAATTTTAATTGATATTTTAAATTAAAATTGATGAATTATTTATTTAAAATTATACTTTTGGTATATAATTATATAGGTAAATATTAATAAATTTTGAAAATTTTGAAATCTACATTAGAATTTTTATCATGAGTAAGAATTTACACATATAATCATAAATATTTATACCTAAATATATATAGAAAATAATTTAATATAAGTCTCTTCTTTATAAAAGTTTCATCTGGTGTTTTCCATTGTTTTGGAAATTAGTGCCTTCTTGCCCCAGTTTTTTGATTGGTATGAAAATCATTCCCTCAATGACTTTAGTTCATTGGTCTTCTCCGAAATAGTTGTTTATTTCCATATATTCTACACCATTTGGTATTCTACTAGTCTTGGGTCACCTATATATTCTTCCTTAGTGGTTCTAGGCTAGGTCGGTGTGGATGGAATCATCATCATCTGACATATTTTTTGGTATTATGGATCATCTATGGAGCATCAGATTTGTGGATTTTGTGTTCAATCATGATTATATGGGTGCAACATCCTGACACTTCTTTCCAACCAAATAGTGCTCAGGGTTAGTGTTCCACTATTCCTTAGGTGTGCCTCCCCATGTACCAAAGGATTCCAACTAGCAGTGAGGGTGTAGGAGGTGATAGTGGGGACACTATACCCTCTAGAGGTGAATAATAATAATTCTCTAAGCATAAAATGAGTAGAAAAAGTAAAGGTCATAATACACTGGACCAATAACCCACCCATGGAGGAACCATATGCAACCAATAGTAGATGCATAATCAAAAACATCAATAGAAATTAATGAAGAATCCAACATACATTTTGTAACTAAAAATTATTATAAAAATAGGTCATACAAAATAGTATTAAAAATGTTCTCTCATGAACGACCTCAATAGTAGATACATATAGGCATGATAATAAAAAAATACTCAATGGAAACCACTCCATATGATGCAATAATACATTTTCCTTTCCATCCATCTGATGAAAAAATGGTTCAACATGATCACTAAGTTCCATCTTCTAATCTCGATCTGTTACTGGATCCTAAAAGCATAATGTCTACACGCCTCCTGAAGGGATTATATAAGGTGTGAGAAATAATATCAGTAGGCCACCATCAAAATGTTCCTATCATATATATGTGATTTCTGGGATGTATACAGAAAATAAATAAAATAATCACTTCACATCGTATATTTGTATATAACCTAATTCACTTTTTCTCAAAATAAACAAGTAAGCATTCACATGCTTCAGTCATTTCTAGTATAATGGTAGTAGAAGGATCCATAGTGTATATCCCATGTAATCCTATTTCTAAAATCATTTCAGGTGAACCCTCTAGTTCCACCATCAAAATGTCACTGAACAGCTCATTCCATCCACAAGTATCTAATATCCCAAATGCATTCCCAAGAAAAAACATAGTCCCTCAGACCCCATGTCATATTCACCATCTTCTCAAAGCCCGATGTACAAGGCATAGTGGTGTTAGTCCTCCAAATGATTCTATCTCACGGCCTCAATATACCATGTTCCACAACCCCCAAATGATGGTATCAACAATATAAACTGATGTCTCTTTACCATCCACATGGAATTATACAACAATATCTTCCAAACATCACCCAAAGTCACATCTAGTAGATGCCTCTCCCCACATGAGTGGTCAACACCACTTTATCATCTGAGTCATATCTATGTGGACATGTCTCCAAACGACATGTTAGCCAATCAAATTGTGCAAAAATCCATATAAAAATACTATTACACATCATAAAGTACCTCATTAACCTACGACCATATCACCCTTTATGATTTTCAACACCATACAACATCACACAAGCCATGCCCGCAATCTAAAAATCACATCACCTATTCCGGACGACCAATTAACCTATCCAGTGATCAATATCACCCATGATATATGGGCCCAAAGCATCCTGGTGACCAATTTCACCTCATCTAGATGATCAGAACCATCTCACTCCTCAGGTCACACCCATCACATTCCCATATAATTCACAAGAAATTTATATAATAAAAAAAATTAAGTTTACATAAACAAAACATACCCAAAAAGAATATTCCTATGTTTTGAAGCCTCTCACTAAGATCATACCACATATATTCTTTATTGAGGATTCCCATTGGATTATCATGGGTTTAATTAATAAATTATAGATAAGAAATAAAATTTATGGGGTATCTCTTGGTCAACACAATGGTGAACTCAAGAACACACCTCCAAAACACTCAATAAATATTTATGAACGGTAAGAACCACCTACCTCATGTTGGTATATGGTCACACATTTGATCTATCCTCTAAATCATGCTGATTTAGAATAAATCAGAATTTTATATGAATTCCCTAAAAATCGGATAAATTGTCTCACATGGATTTAGCGCACTGTATGAAGATAGAAAAGGAAAAGAGAAGCATTCGGATTGAATCCATTACCAAGATGGATCCAAATCACTCAAAGGATTGAAGAATGGATCTCAGATGATGAATCTTGTTCAAAGCCTAAGGGTGTATGAAGGGAGGGCCACGACGATTGGAGAGGAGGCCCAACACGGGAGAAGAAAAATGGGAGAAGAAATGTAAAAGAGAGTAGGGGTAAATGGTAATTTTTCCTCTTTAAATGAGGTGCACAGTTATATCACATGGTTTGGCTAACACTGTGCCAACCATGTGGTATCACCTACTTCAGTCTCCATATCGCATGACCATGGTGCAGAGTTTACCAAACCATGTGCCAGCTTTGTGAATCACCTATACAAAAGATTGTAGAGGTTCCTTACAGCTGTGAAACCCCTCCTGTATAGTTTGGAAAATTTATCCCAATATACTTGGAGGGACACACGGTTACACCTGGGATGCCACATGGTTTTTCCAAACCTTACACCCCAGTCTACGCACCTACGAAAGTTGGGTGTTCGGTCTTCGATGCCCTCAAAACATAACCAAAACCCTAAGGCACTTAACAAACCTCTACAACCATCAAAAAGGGTCTTGGGTTTATGAACCTCTTGGAATTATATTTCAATAATAAAGAAAATAGTTGGTCTACCCACAAAACATCGAAAATTCAAAATGAATGAGTAATTAGACCTGATATAAAAACACAAGACATTACGATATCCACGCCTTAACATAGCTCATTCAAGATATATAAAGTCTTTTCCAAAGATGGTACCAAATAATCCCACGTCATTTACATTTGTTTGGTTTACCCCAGTCATAAGGTGTAGGTCAACTCTCTCAAGGTGATACTAACCATAAGAGTTACCTACCCTAGTCACATCCCAACACAAACCTAAAATGAAAAATTAATGGCCCACCAACCATAAAAGGGATGATATGTCCTCCCATGATGCAACGCCACTCCATCCCCTCACCAAGTTCTCACATAACCCCCATGCAACATATGTCACTCATCAAGCACCACACCTCATCAGATTCCCACCTCATTCCTATGAGACACACATTACATATGAGGTACCACATCTCAATATATGATCATAAGAAGTCCGAGTGCATCAAACGTCAAACAGAGCTTGAATCAAACCGATTCCTTGATACTGACACACTTTAATAAACACACATTGCATCAATTCCCCAAAAAAATATTTGTGCTATGCACTACACACATATATATAACACACTAGAGCTAATGGTGACTTACTAACCAGTACCTTGTGAGCCCAAAATCACATCTCATGCAACATGTGAGCCCAAAAAAACATGCCTACAAAAGGGATCCATTCTAAAAAAAGGAATACAACCCGGTCACACCCATGGTATACCTATAATCATCATCGGAACACTAGCCTACATGGAACTTTGAAGCTCTATGACATGCACCTAGTTTGAAGACTAAATTTCTGAATAATGGACTCCCTATGGTGCTGCACCATCCATAATACATTGACACCATAGCTGAGTCATGTTGTCTCTTCCATGACCTTTGCATATAACCGACTCTCAGCTACCAACTCACGGTACCACTCCTGTTCCGATATCAAATGCATGTGTCTTTTCCTATCCTTGGATCCTAGATTACCATGAAGGATTACTATATAACCTATCAAGATATCCTATATGTCCATATTATTGGAACACCTTTAGAGATATCTCTCACGGAGTCCAGACATGTCCAGCTACCTGCACTGAAAACACATTATTGAAGACCCACTCCTCGATGGTCTTCCTGAGTCCTTTTTATGACTTCCCTACTGAAACTCCTCTCGTCCTTACTTCCTACACCCATAATAATCATAAATAATGTCACCTAAATCTTTTTCCTAGCTCGAGTATGACCATTCCATTATATTTCACTGTGTTATGAGCACGTGATACACCACTTCTGAGAATGAGGCCAGCCTGAAAATATTTACCTGCAACTGAAAGGCATGTCGTAAACCATCCTTAAAACTCCTCATCCTGAAGGTTTCATCACCCACTATAATGGGTGTGAAACAAGATAACATAGTTAATGTAGCTACATAGTACATGATAAACATATCTCCCTATCAAAGACTCAAGAACTCCCAACCTCCCCCGTCAATCCCCTGGATGAAATGTATTAGGATCTCTCATAGCTACTCATCAAGACACATAAAAAATATTCCATTTCATGTGGATGGCCCACCTATAACTGATCCTATACCTATGGCTCATTATATGCCTGAACCTCAGGGTTCTTGACCTATGAATGCTCCACAGACACCACATCATCGCCCTCGTGATGCTCATTAGACCTAATATGGTGGTATCTTGTAGAATAAAAATACCATGGTCAGAACACCATAAAAATATATATATATATATAACATAGATAGAGACATCAGCAATAGACAACACGATCTCACTACCCTTACCCTACCCCATTGCAACTTGGTCATACAACATCATACCTCATGGCCCCTTACCCTCCCATATTAGAGCCAAGTATCACATATAATTCTAGTCACATAGCCCCTTTCTTACCCACATCGAATTTAGGAATCGCATAATAATATGATAAAGCTAATTAAGATTCCACTAAAGACATTTAGAAAAGAAAATAGTTCTTTTCTTCCATTGTTGACATTTTAAATAGATCACCACATATTACCCGGTCCACACCCATCCTGAAAAACCATGTCACCTCAATCTGATGACCATGTCACCCAACCTGGTGATTAGAATCACCCCATTTCCTTATCCTTACCCGATCCTATAATTTCTAGGCTCGTACATATATATCACATCACATAGAAATCACACATATTTCATTGGGTCTACTTGCCTTGGATTATTGAGTAAAATTCCACCAAACATATATTATGATGGAAAACACTTTTTATCTTCCTTTATTGGTTCTTAAAACATCTCAACCCCCTTATCACAATTCAAGAACCCAATGAAAATAAAATGAAATTTATCACTAAAACATACATATTAATATAAAACATCCTTTTTACTTAACTAGAAAGCATATCCAAACCTCCCTTTCCATACTGGGACAAGTGTTAAAAATCATCCCTTTCTATACTAGGTCAATGGTCACATATCATTACAAGAAATAATCACACCCAAGTGCACCAATAAATGTGTAATTCATATCAACTATAAAAGAGAAATGTAAAATAGGAATTACCACTCCTGAAAAAATTGTATATCACCCATTCCTGGGGCCGCATGCCCCCAAATACAGTCTCTTAACCCAGTTATAAAAATATCATAATATATTTTCTACCATAACCCAAATAGTAAGACTAGAAAAAAGAAAGTAATTAAATGTCTTTAGTATCCATCCAAAAACTACTACAAATTTCCAATTAAGAACTGCTCTGATACAAATTTGTAGTGCCCCAACCTATATTTCCTCCCAAAAAATTCTTAGGGTTTTTATGCCAATAGAACCTAGGAACACCTCATCATACACTAGAGGATTCCAACTAGCTACAAGGGTGTGGTAGGTTATAGTGTCGAGACTATACCCTTTGATGTTTAATAATAATACTGGTCTAATCATAACATGATGAGTGGAAATAATGGTTATAAGCCACATGACCAGTAACCCATGCCTGGAGAAAGCACATACAACCAAAAACATAATCATAATAATCAACAGTAGTAGAAATAAATAAACAATCCAACATACCATTTCTATCTAATAATTCATATCACAATAGGTTATACAAAACATTTGTAAAAAAGAGTCGCACATGACCGACTTCAGTAGTACATACATATAGGCATGCTAATATAAAAGAAATAATGTAATGAAACAACTCCAAATAATGTAGGAACTCAAAATCCTTTCCATACATCCCCTAAAAAAAGTACAACTTGTCCCTAAGGTCTATCTCTGGAGATCAGTCTCCTACCTAATCGCAGAAGTAAAATGTCTACAAACATCCCAAATGGCCTATGTAGGGTGTTAGAAAAAATCATTGTTGGCCGCCACCAATGTGTTCCAATATTTTATAAGTGATTACATAGGTGTATACTAACAATAAATAATATAATCACTGCACCTACTGAACTTGTGCTCAAAACCTATAAGGAATCATTCACCTGCTTTGGCCATTGCTGGTATAACAGTAGTGGAAAAATCCTTAGCATATAGCCCATGGAATCCTGTATCTAAAATTAGTCCAAGTGAACCATCTGGTTACACCATCAAAACATAACTTAGAATCTTGTTCCATCATCAAGTATCTAACATCCCGAAGGCACACCAAATCAAAAAACTAGTCCTTCAGACCTAAAATCATATTCCCCATTGGCTCGAAGCCCAACGTCTGAGGCATAGTGGTGTTTTTCTTCTAAGTGATCCATCTAACAACCTCAGTATAAAGGTATCCTTATCCATCAACTAATGGTCTCAACACAATCAAATGATGGCCCATTACCATTAATGTGTAATTTTACATGAATCACCTCCAAGAATAACCCTATGTTTCACCTAACTAAGTCCTCTTCCCATATGAGTGGTCAACATCACCTCATTATTTGAGTCCTATCTATGTGCACACGACTCCAATCGACATGTGGGGAAATATTGGTGAGAAGAAATCACTAAGAAATTCCTAAGACAAATCATCCCACACCATGCCCCCTATGATTAAGTCTCTCAATTTGATGTTCAACGCCATCAAACATCGCATAGGCCATGCCCATAACCTAATGAAAACATGGCCTCATACCAACGACCAAGTCGCACAACCAATGATCAACATTACCCATGATATTCGTGAAAGGCCCAACATGATGATCAATTTCGCCTCATCTAG
Source organism: Viscum album (assembly GCA_963277665.1). NCBI lineage: Eukaryota > Viridiplantae > Streptophyta > Magnoliopsida > Santalales > Viscaceae > Viscum > Viscum album. Next base: position 569,655,848 of record OY728161.1, on the reverse strand, counting down.
ATGGTCAAAATCATCTCACTCCATGGTTCACACTCATCACATTCCCATAGAACTAACAATCAATTAATATAATTAATACTATTCAATTTACATAAATAGAAGACAGTCGAAGCTAATATTAGAATAGTAAAAATCCTCCCACTATGTTCATACCACTTTTAGTCTTGATTTAGAATTCCCATACACATATAATGGTTTCTATTAATTTATTTAATATAAGAAATTAAATGTTTAGGGTCTCTCTTAGTCAACCCGATGGGGTGCTCAAAAACACACACCCAAATCATAGGAGAAATTGTATAGAATGATAATAACCACTTACCTCATGTAGGTAGACATATTAAAATCCAATATTAGCCTCTAACTCAAGAAGATTTAGAATATATAGAAACAACAACCTTTTAAACAGAACATTACATAATTTTAAGAAAAATTAAACATCAAATTACAATCCAAGGATCGTGAAGTCTAGTGTCTTTGACGGCTGGGTACATAAAACATAAAACATGTAACTAAAAAATGTCTTTATTTAATCTCCATAAAGAGATCCAGACTTCCTTTGAGCCCTTACATATACATAGAGAACCCTGGGGATCACATGAACCAAGGGATGATATAAAAGGCCAGTAAGGGAATAAACATAAGAATAAGTCTTTAGCACATGGGTTAGAGATCATGACATAATGATATAAAATGGAATATAGAATCATAACATATAAACACGAGATCATATAAAAATTGAATAATTGAAATGTGTCACCAACATAAAACATGAATTTAGCACGAGTCAAGGCTAAACACCAAGACTATTTGACATGGTAGCACAAGACAAGTTTAACCGCCAAGACCATCGCACATGGTAGCACAAGCCATGGCTAATCGCCAAGACCGTCACACATAACGTCTAATGAGAATCAACTATACCCAATGCATTGGAGCACTATTTGGTTAAACCCATCTCAACTATTCATGAATGTTTTTCCACATAAAGAATAATACATAATCAATCTTACATAAATATAAGTGTTACCCATGGAAAGAATTGGGTACTACAATCAAGTCATAAATCATAACAAATGAGCGTATCATAAAAGTGTCCATGAAAGAAAGGAACTAAAATATAAATGGACATTCATAAGGGAATTTAAAAATGTATCATTTTAGGTAATGTAAATTAAAAGTAACAACATGTAAGAAAAGTATTTAAGAAATTTTAGCATTAAAACATTTTTGTTCAGTTTTAAGGAAATTACAATAGAGACTTTAAAATATAAAAGAGAAAAATCTTTTATATAAACTAGAACTGAACCAAGAAGGCTGTCATAATAAAAAAATGAATTTATAAAGACAATTTTATCTTTAAACAGAGGATATAGTTCACTTGAAATTAGGTAAGAATTCGGGAATTTCCCTTAAAACAAGTTTTCTTATTAGGAATTATTGAGGAGGGAATCACTTAAAAACTTGCATATCCCCAAAAGTGATTAATGAAAGGGTCCTGATAAATTAATTTGGTACATGTACATAGAAATTATAATATGAAAATAAAAATATAAGATAAATTCCTTTTGATAATAAGAAAGATGTGGTAACTATAAGGAATAAAGGTGGTTCAGGTAGAATCCCTTGAGAATTATTGGCATTGTATCAGGTGTACCTAAGAGGGATTAATGAGAGATAAAGGGGTCTCTTATCAATTATAAATAATTAGGTCAGTATGTGGGATATTCTAAATCATACCCCATCATAAGGAATGACACATAAAAGGGCATAACATAGAGGACATTCTTCAATAAAAGTGAAATAGAGAGGATCCATTACCTTAAGCTTGATAGTGTTCTCCACTTGATATTAATGACCTGAATAATAAAATCAGGATCATTAATTAATAATTGAAGCACTTATTTTACATTTAAATGAGTTAGTATATCTTTTTTAGTTTATTCATAACCTTTTTTATTGGTTATGAGGTTTAATTTCATTTTTTCTGGTTCGTTTGTTTAATTTGTTTTAATGTTAGGTTCACTTATATTCATGTTCAAACACACATGTTTGATGAATGTTTTTTTCCATAATTTATGTCATATAACATTAGTAAAAATATAGAATATTACATGGTTATAAAATTAATTAGATTATTTGGAGTGAAGTTGAATCATTATATAAAACATTAATGTAAATACTAGGATTAACATGGGTATTTTTCCCATAATTAACTTGTTTTGTATTATTATTTTATATCTTGTGTGAAAAAGGATTACAGAATAAAACATAAGATAAAATACATATTTAATAGTTTGGTTTAACTCTAAAAATAGTTTCATGACTAGAATTGAATATGGTAACAAAAAATTAAAACCCATCATCCCTGAATGTTGTAAATTAACACATTTTAGATGGTGTCTTTACTACTAAAATAAAATAAGGTTAAAGGAGAGATGATAATGGATTATACCATTATCATAACCACATTCTATTACATGTATGTTACTGATTTTTTATACTATATGGATGTGGAGTATAAGGACCCAGCCTTATTACATACATAATCTTGAATTTAGTCAATAAAACACTTCCTTTTACATTGAATATCTTTTCTAGTTTAGAGCTTTAGAAAATTAGGACAATACATTCATGATATTACACATTATTACATAGTGGATACCATAAAAAATTTTCCATTTTTTTCAAAATATAAAACATTAAAACTTAAAACAAGACTCCTTGATAATTCTTCAACATTTAACATGGCTTACTTCTTTGTATTAAACATTAATTAACCTATGAAAAATAATTTAAAAACTTGGGATGAGCACAAAATCTCAGTAAGGGATGTAAAAGAAGGAAAGATCACATTAGCCCATGAATACTCGTAACATATGAAATCATTTTCAAAAGACATTCTTGTCACCCATATATACTTACTTTTTGTAACATGATACTTACACAAGATCGAAAAAAAACATGAGAACATAAATATAATCATAAAGGTATCTTGGGGAATTACTTACATAATCTTGTAACCATTCTTGGATACTTTATAATTTGTAACCCTCACGGCTACCTTACTTTGTGTAACCATCACAGTTACACTTGGAGTAACCATAGAGTCGACCTCCAACTTACTCATACCCAATGCATTTGAGGGAGATATAGGTCCCACCCTTCATCATAAATAATTCCCAAGAACCAAAATATAATCATACAACATGAATAATTCCATAAAAAACATTGCTTTGGAATTTTGTAAAACTGAATTTAAAAAGAGGATTTTTAAAGAAATGCCCCTTATAAATATCGTACAATTGAAAAGTGAATTAATAGATTGGATGGAGTATATATATATATTGTAAATAAACATAATAAAACCTAATATAAACAGAACCCATCACACAAACAAATTAAATAGAACATAAATAATTAAGTAGAAGGTTAACCCAAAGAATGGAAATCGGGTTAAGAATTCCCTTACCTTGGGTCTGTCTTACTTCAAACTTGTTTAAAAATCCTGTATAATGGTTAAAAGAGTGTTATTAGTATTTTATAGAAACATTTTCATGTTTATAACTGTAAAGACCCAGAAATTTCAATGGAAATTTTTTTTCTAAATTTTCTTTGGAATTTTACAAGAATGTAGTTTCTGACGGCACCTGATTCCGAGGCCCAGTGTGCCCGGAATCATTTTCTGAAGTTTGGATCGGGTACGTTCAGTGAACGAATGAGTGGGTTTTTCTAACTTTTGAACCGGTGCTCGGAATGAAATTCCGAGGGCACTGATGGAATCGAAGTGCCGGTATTTTCTTAGAAACGCCTCTTCCGGAGTTGCGTTTGCTCGGGTGTGGTTTTTAATTTTGGGGCTTTAAGTTAAGAAATAAAATAATTGGTACGACAAACTTTATTTTATTTCACTTTAAGCCACTTAAAATCCACTTTAAGCTGCTTAAGATGAGTTGAAGCAGATAGGGTAGAACCCGAAATATCCTACCCTCCTGGTAGGAAATTTGTGAGGTGGGGCCCGCACGAGCCCCACCGTTTCTTTTCCGCTAAGTAACGCACCCGCGAAAACCCATAATTATGAAAGTCAACTAACGTGTTTTCTTAAATTCTTAACGCACCAATTAATTGGGCAGTTTTATTCGTTGAATTAATTCGACGAATTAATGGGTCGTTACTTAACTTATCTTTTTTTTTCGTTTGTTGGCATGATAATAAAATAAGACCAACGCTATTCTTCTTAAGTGTTGTTCGTTGAGTGGATTTGATAGAAACCTCAAGTTCTTCCTCCTTCTTCGCGAAGAACGCGAAGAACGTGAAGAAGGTGAAGAACACGCCACCTCTGACGAAGAACGCTCGTTTTCCTTCCACGGAATTTTCCCCCCTTCCGCGGTGAGACTCTTCAACGGATCTTCTTCTTCCCCTTCATCATCAATGGATTGACGAACAAGCTCGGAAGTGGAATCAGGTAGAGAGCGACGACGACTTCGTCTTCCCTCGAGTCGGACGAACGCCGACGTCCCTCTTCGACGTCGTCATCCTCGCGATGCCATACCGCGACAAACCTCGAACGACGACGCCTCCTTCCGATCGTCTTATACCCAAGGTAGGGGTTCGACTATTTTAAGTTGGTGATTTTTTCCTTCGAATATGAAAGATAAATTTGATGGCCATGTTCCAATTTTTTTTTATTTAAATTAAAAAAATTGTGAAGGTTAAATGTTTTATGTTTCGGCCAACTGCTATCAATATAACGGGAGGGGATCGGTCCGCACAAACACGGCCGATACCCCTCCCCCCTTTGCTATTCTTCGTTTTGATTAGAGAAGACGGTAATGCATCGTTGCACCGCGCTTGAACAAAAGGAGACGTGAACGATGCAGGCCACGACGAAGAAACGCGACATCGTCGCGCTGCGTCGAGGGTACGAACAAGGCCGTGGCTGAAGTCGGGCCGCGACGGAAGGACGCGGCGTCGTCACGCCGCGCCGGACGAATTTGCAGCCATCCTGGAAGTAGCGGCCGGAAAAACCACCCACTGGAGAAATCGAAGAAGGAGGCCAGAACTCCGGCCGCCGGCCCCGGAAGGCGCGGGACCGCGGGGTCCCGTGGCGAGAAACCGGCCGGCCCTGCACTGGCCGACCGTTACAGGGGAAAAGCTGGGGGGTTATACCCCCCGGGTTGCACACTTGGCGCGACCCCTTAAAAAGGGGGGCCGCCGTTTTGAATTAAAGGAGGGGCGTAGCCCCTCCCTTGGCACGCTCGCGCGGCGCGCTGGCCGCGCTGGCCGCGCCGCCGCGCTGGCCGCACCTCCGTGCCGCCAGCCGGGCCGGGCTTCCAGGCCGGGCCGGGTCGTCGGGCCGGGTCGCCGCCCGGGCTGGGTCGACCCGGTTCGGCCGACCCAGGGGGTACTGGGTCGGGCCCAGACCCCCTATTTCGGACTACTTTCAGTCAAATGCCCATATCTTGGGCTATGGACCTCCGATCGAAGCACCGTCAGTTGAGTATCAATCCTTGGATCGAGACGGTCGTTTCAGTATATCGCACTCAAAGTTTCGGAACACTTTGGGTTCAGCCGGGTTGGTTCGGATACGAAACCAACCGGGCCCTCGGAGCGGAAACGCTCATATCTTGAGCTATGGACGTCCGATTGACGTGCCGTCGACTTTGTTGCTTTCCTCTAAGTGAGACAGATCTTTTGGCTTACTCCACTCGAGGTTTGGATGCCGTCGGAGTGCGGTCGGGCTGGTTCGCTCATGAAACCAACCGGGCCCCTGGAACGAAAAAGCCAATAAATCACAGACCGGGCGTCCGATTGACGCACCGTCTGTCTCGATGATTTCCTCTTGATGGGACGGAACTTTTGGCATACTTCGCCCGAGTTTTGGTTGCTGTTGGATAGTGGCCGAGTTGGATTTCACCCAAAATCGAACCGGGCCCTTGGAACGAAAAAGATGATATCTTTCAGTCTGGACGTCCGTTTGACGAACCGTCAGCGGCGTTGATGATCACGTTGAGAAACGGTCCCTATGAGTATACGCTACGAGAGTTCAGGGTACAATTGAGATACGGCCAGGATTGGTTCGCTCACGAAACCAACCGGGCCCCTGGGACGAAAAGGCTAGTAACTCACAGACTGGGCGTCCGATTGACGCGCTGTCTGTTGCGTTGAGACCCCTATGATGAGGCGGTCCTTTGAGATACTTCTTCGTGGGACTTTGAGATACTTCTTCGTGGCACTTTGAGATACTTGGAGTATCGACTTGTAGCTCGTGGAGCAGACCCTCCCAGAGATGAGCGTGCGGAGTACGGAGACCGTGTAACCGACTGAGACCTGACGACTACTTGACCGACTCGACTTGGAGTGAGTCGACTCTCCCAGTGGACGGAGCACTACTTTGTGAGGTGTAGACCCATAGCGGACGGAGCAATACCTGTGTGACAATGCAGACCTGCGGTACTCGTCCGGAGAGTACCTCAGCAGGCTACTAGGGGGTGTGCACTACTGTGTTTGGGTGGCATACCCCGGCGGGAAGCACTACTGTGTTTGGGTGGCTGGCCCATAGTACTCGACAGGAGGAGTACCTCAGTAGTCTTAGGTTAGTGAGCAGTACCTCGGAGTCGTGACAGTACCACTGTACACTCCATAGACGGAGCTCTTCAGCAGTTACGGTTTCGATAATGAAAATCCTGGTTTGAGCTGAGACTTTTGACCTTTGTGTTACCTCATGATTGAGATGGTTCACTTGATAACTTAGGTATATGTATGAGCATATACCTGGGTAGTGGTTATCCGTTTATTTCATGATCCTTGTGTTTCCTCATGATTGAGATGGGTTACTTGATAACTTAGGTATATGTATGGGCATATACCTAAGTAGAGGTTATCTGTTGAGATCTTCTTTGTGGTTATCCTTGTTGGTTTTAGTGAGACCTTGAGGGTCTCGGGGTCCCTACTGAGTATCGTTATACTCACCCCTGCACGGGCTATGCCCGCACCTCGTTGTGTTGGTTGTAGACGACGGGCAGTGCTGACGGAGGCCGAGTGTTCAAGGATTGGACGGTACCCAGAGGTGGATTACACGACGAGTCAGTACCCGGAGGTGGACTACACGACGAGTCAGTATCCAGAGATGGACTTCGCGATGAGACGACACACGGAGGAGGTCGACGGGTGAGAGCGTTGAAGAGCTGCGCTATCTGTACCTACCCTTCAGGTAGGATCCGTGGTGGATGCTCCAGGAGCTGCACTGTCTGTACCTACCCTTCAGGTAGGATCCGAGGAGGATGACCCAGGAGCCGCTTCCATTCTTCCAGCTATTGTCTTTTTCTGTTGTACTTGTTCAGTTGTAGTTGTACTTCCATTTGGGTTTGTATTCTGGCCCATTTACTTTTCAGTACTTTCTTTTGTACTTAGTGTTTTGCTTCCGCTTGTACTCTATGGTGTTTTGTTTACTTTTATAAAGGCAATGTCTTCCCAGTTATCGGGATTTACACCTTTGGTGCTAGTCGCTAGCCCCTGGCCTATGGAAGGCGGGCTTGGGGTAGTCAACGCACGAGCCCCAAGGACGGGTCGTGACAAATTGGTATCAGAGGAGCCGGTTCTACCGTAGAACTTATAACTCTGATATTTTCTTTCTATGAAGCAATAGTGTTAAGGGTACCGAGTGTGGTATTCAGTTCAGGGAGTCCAGTGTTGGTGCGGGCGGCCGATTTATCCATACACCAGGACCCTGACAACTGAATTCCGACTTTGTGCATGAAAACACTGATTGCATGTTTGTTTTCCTGAAGTTTTATTTAAATATCTGCTCAAAATAGGTCAGCTCACCAGGTATAATCGTTTGACTGTGTCACGTTGTTTCTTTCAGGATGCCTTTTCTCGGATGACTAGCTAGAGCCCAGAGGGATGTGCGTGCTGACAGTCTGTCGAGCGACAAGGCTTCGGTATAGGGCCCTCTTACAGTTGAGGCACCAGCGGAGGCACCAGAGGTACTACCATACGTTGGGCCACCGATGCCACCAGCCCCAGCAGTAGGCGATACACGCCACTTGAGTGCGCTACACGAGTTCCAGCGCCAGAGGCCACCCAGGTTTCGGGGAGAGACGGACCCGCAGGTGGCTGAGGTTTGGCTGGAGGTTGTGGTGAGAGTCTTCCGGCTAGTGGGGACGCCGGATGACTTCATGGTGATCTTTGCTGCCAGCCTCCATTAGGCAGCAACAGGAAGGTGGTGGAGCCACTTATTCCAGTTTTGCGACGGGATGACCTTCGCATGGGAAGACTTTGAGACCTTCTTCAGGGTGGAGTTTGTGCCAGTAGCTCTACACCCCGAGCGTGTACAAGAGCTTCTGCCTTTGCCGCGTGATTTTCGATCAGTAGCCGAGTCATCTGTGGGAAGTAGAAAGATGATGCAGAGGTCCAAGAGGGCCAGAGCTAGCCGTACGAGGAGTAGGAAGTGTTATGAATGCAGCGGAAAGGGTCACCTGGCACGTGACTGTCTGACTCCTCGTACAGTTGATCCGCAGGCTTTGGAGGAACCACCGAGGCAGAAGTAGCGGCGGGTGCTTGAGCAATAGTCGAGCAGTGGACAAGGTAGTAGAGCTCCGAGAGCAGGTGGACAAGAGTGTAACTAGTGGATACGTCCCTTGTACTTCTAGTTCCATTTTGTTGTTGTATTTGTGTCTTTGTACTATGAGCTTCAATAATAAAAAGACACTTATCTTTGTTTTCTTTCCTGTCCTTTTGTTTGGTTGATACTGAGTGGTCCCGGTTAAACTGTTGACTTGACCCTCACTTTCGAGATTTCTACTGGAGGAGACCCAGTGACCTCACACTGATGCCAACAGTGTGACTCGACCCTTGGAGGTGAGAGTGACATTTGGATCTCTTAGTAGTTACGTCGAGACCTTACGACGTCATCCATGGAATGAATACATCATTCATGTCAGGATTGACTGTATTAGGCAATGGGCGTGGTTCATCCATGGGATGAGACCGAGTTTCTCTTTTCGGCAAAGGAGAAATTTTAGCAGCTCTTCAGATCATAGGCAAAGAAGGTGCAGATCATCCAGGAGCGGATGAAGACTGCACAGTGCAGTAAGAAACAGGAAACTGACACCAGTCTTGGAGACTCGGGCATGTTAAATGTTTCCATAAGAGGAAGCTTAAAGGAGAGATGAGTCTGCAAAGCAGCAGACATGGAGGTAGAGCTAGGAGAGCAGCATGAGGTGGTGTACATCTTAACATGCTACAAGCACCCGCCTTAGTTATCCTCACCAGGATCAGGGAGCTGGAGGGCGGAGGAAGAGTGCAGCTGCATGCGGTCAAGGAGTGTGACCCAATGGCTCTAAAAATGATTCAAGGGACAGTTTGTGTCCACTACTAGCTGCTGTAGTAACAGACGTCGATATGAATCATTCCTCGCTTTCACAAATCTTGTCCCAGACCTAGAGTTTCCGGTAAGCCGTGGACTTGACCCTCACGTCTGGAGATACCTTGGGAGGAGACTCGATAATCACACTTACACCGATGGTGTGGTCATACCCTTAAGGTGAGAGTTTTGGTTGGAATCTCTTGGTGGCAGCGTCGAGGCCTTACGACGTTGGTTTGAGTATGGACTAGGCAATCACAGTTCATACACAAATTGACGGTATTAGGCAAAAAGGTTGTGGTTTAACTATGACGTCGGGATGGGTTTTCCTTGGTTGGCGAAAAGGAAACCCCAGGAAGCACATGATAAGCTCATGCTCAGGAGGGTGTGACCGATCACTCTTGAGTCGGTCAACCATACCCTCGTGGCAGTAGTCGTTTGAGTTTCAGTTCTAACAGGAGTTGGAGACCTCTGAGTTCGAGAATGACGATCAGGTCCTTATATGGGTCTCACCTCGACGAGGTTTACGGAGATGTGGACAAGGCGGAAAGTTATCTCCGAGGTTCAACGGACCTTTCTAGGTCCTCAGCTGGGTAGGCGGGGTGGTTTACCGCTTGACCCATCCACCTCAGTTGCACCAGGTGCACGACGATTTCCATGTATCTCAACTGAGGAGATACATGCTCGACCCTTCGCATATCCTTGACCATGAGGAGCTGGACGATGGCGATGAGGTTACTTCCACAGAGGTTCCTTTGGGGATCGAGGATCGATAGGAGCGGATCCTACGAGGATGATCGATTCCTCGGGTGCACTTTCTCTGGCAGTACGGGAACCTCCGGGTGAGCACATGGGAGCAGAAGGCTCAGATGCGTGCTTTGTACCGCTTTTGTGACCCTAGTTTGTGTTAAAGCTTTACGAGGACGTAAATCCCTGAGGTGGGAGTAATGTAAAGACCCAGAAATTTCAAGGGAAATTTTTTTTCTAAATTTTCTTTGGAATTTTACAAGAACGCAGTTTCTGACGGCACCTGATTCCGAGGCCCAGTGTGCCCCGAATCATTTTCCGAAGTTTGGCTCGGGTACGTTCAGTGAACGAATGAGCGGGTTTTTCTAACTTTTGAACTGGTGCTCGGAATGAAATTCTGAGGGTACCGATGGAATCGCAGCGCCGGTATTTGCTTAGAAACGCCTCTTCCGGAGTTGCGTTTGCTCGGGTGTGGTTTTTAATTTTGGGGCTTTAAGTTAAGAAATAAAATAATTGGTACGACAAACTTTATTTTATTTCACTTTAAGCCACATAAAAGCCACTTTAAGCTGCTTAAGATGCGTTGAAGCGGATAGGGTAGAATCCGAAATATCCTACCCTCCTGGTAGGATATTTGTGAGGTGGGGCCCACACGAGCCCCACCGTTTCTTTTCCGCTAAGTAATGCACCCACGAAAACCCATCATTATGAAAGTCAACTGACACGTTTTCTTAAATTCTTAACGCACCAATTAATTGGGTGGTTTTATTCGTTGAATTAATTATACGAATTAATGGGTCGTTACTTAACTTATCTTTTTTTTTCGTTTGTTGTCATGATAATAAAATAAGACCAACGCTATTCTTCTTAAGTGTTGTTCATTGAGAGGATTTGACAGAAACCTCAAGTTCTTCCTCCTTCTTCGCGAAGAACGCGATGAACGCGAAGAAGGCGAAGAACGCGCCACCTCTGACGAAGAACGCTTGTTTTCCTTCCACGGAATTTTTTCCCTTTCCGCGGCGAGACTCTTCAACGGATCTTCTTCTTCCCCTTCATCGTCAACGGATTGACGAACAAGCTCGGAAGCGGAATCGGGTAGCGAGCGACGACGGCTTCATCTTCCCTCGAGTCGGACGAACGCCGACGTCCCCCTTCGACATCGTCATCCTCATGACGCCATACCGCGACGAACCTCGAACTACGACACCTCCTTCCAATCGGCTTATACCCAAGGTAGGGGTTCGACTATTTTAAGTTGGTGATTCTTTCCTTCGAATATGAAAGATAAATCTGACGACCATGTTCCAATTTTTTTTTATTTAAATTAAATTTTTTTTAAGGTTAAACATTTTATGTTTCGGCCAACTGCTATCGATATAACGGGAGGGGATCGGTCCGCACAAACACGGCCGATACCCCTCCCCCCTTTGCTATTCTTCGTTTTGATTAGCGAAGACGGTAATGCATCGTTGCAACGCGCTTGACCGAAAGGAGACGTGAACGACGCGGGCCACGACGAAGAAACACGAGGCCGTCGCGCTGCGTCGAGGGTACGAACGAGGCCGCTGCGGAAGGATGCGGCGTCGTCACGCCGCGCCGGATGAATTTGCAGCCATCCTGGAAGTAGCGGCCGGAAAAACCACCCACCGGAGAATTCGAAGAAGGCGGCCGGAACTCTGGCCGCCGGCGCCGTAAGGAGCGGGACCGCGGGGTCCCACGGTGAGAAACCGGCCAGCCCTGCGCTGGCCGACCGTTACAGGGGAAAAGCCAGGGGGTTACACCCCCCGGGTTGCACACTTGGCGCAACCCCTTAAAAAGGGGGGGCCGCCGTTTTGAATTAAAGGAGGGGCGTAGCCCCTCCCTTGGCACGCTCGCGTGGCTCGCTGGCCGCGCCGCCGGCCGGGCCGGGCTTTCGGGCCGGGCCGGGTCGTTGGGCTGGGTCGACCCGGTTCGGCCGACCCAGGGGGTACTGGGTCGGGTCGGGTCGGGCCCAGACCCCCTATTTCAGACTACTTTCGGTCAAATGCCCATATCTTGGGATACTGACCTCTGATCGACGCATAGTCAGTTGCGTAGCGATCCTTGGATCGAGACGGTCGTTTCGGTATATCGCACTCAAAGTTTCGAAACACTTGGGTTTGGCCGGGTTGGTTCGGATACGAAACCAACCGGGCCCTCGGAGCGGAAACGCTCATATCTTGAGCTCCGGACGTCCGATTGACGTGTCGTCGACTTTGTTGCTTTCCTTTAAGTGAGACGGATCTTTTGGCTTACTCCGCTCGATGTTTGGATGTCGTCCGAGTGCGGTCGGGCTGGTTCACTCACAAAACCAGCCGGGCCCCTGGAACGAAAAAGCCAATAACTCACAGACTGGGCGTCCGATTGACGCACCGTCTATCTCGATGATTTCCTCTTGATGGGACGGAACTTTTGACATACTTCGCCCGAGTTTTGGTTGCTGTTGGATAGTGGCCGAGTTGGATTGCACCCGAAATCCAACCGGGTCCTTGGAACGGAAAAGCTGATATCTTTCAGACTGGACTTCCGTTTGACGAACCGTTAGTGGCATTGATGATCACGTTGAGAAACGGTCCCTATGAGTATACGCTATGAGAGTTTGGGGTACAGTTGAGATACGGCCGGGATTGGTTCGCTCACGAAACCAACCGGGCCCCTGGGACGAAATGGCTAGTAACTCACAGACCGGGCGTCCGATTGACGCGCCGTCTGTTGCGTTGATACCCCTATGACGAGGCGGTCCTTTGAGATACTTCTTCATGGGACTTTTAGATACTTGGAGTATCGACTTGTAGCTCGTGGAGCGGACCCTCCCAGAGACGAGCGTGCGAAGTACGGGGACCGTGTAGCCGACTGAGACCTGACGACTGCTTGACCGACTCGACTTGGAGTGAGTCGACTAGCCCAGTGGACGGAGCACTACTTTGTGAGGTGCAGACCCATGGCGGATGGAGCACTACCTGTGTGACAGTGCAGACCCGCGGTACTCGTCCGGAGAGTACCTCAGCAGGCTACTAGGGGGTGTGCACTACTGTGTTTGGGTGGCATACCCCGGCGGGAAGCACTACTATGTTTGGGTGGCTGGTCCGCGGTACTCGACAGGAGGAGTACCTCAGCAGTCTTAGGTTAGTGAGCAGTACCTCGGAGTCATGACAGGACCACTGTACACTCCAGAGACGGAGCTCTTCAGCAGTTACGGTTTCGATAATGAAAATCCTGGTTTGAGCTGAGACTTTTGACCTTTGTGTTACCTCATGATTGAGATGGGTCACTTGATAACTTAGGTATATGTATGAGCATATACCTGGGTAGTGGTTATCCGTTGATTTCATGATCCTTGTGTTTCCTCATGATTGAGATGGGTTACTTGATAACTTAGGTATATGTATGGGCATATACCTAAGTAGAGGTTATCTGTTGAGATCTTCTTTGTGGTTATCCTTGTTGGTTTTAGTGAGACCTTGAGGGTCTCGGGGTCCCTACTGAGTATCGTTATACTCACCCCTGCACGGGCTATGCCCGCACCTCATTGTGTTGGTTGCAGACGACAGGCAGTGCTAACGGAGGCCGAGTATTCGAGGATTGGACGGTACCCAGAGGTGGATTACACGACGAGTCAGTACCCGGAGGTGGACTACATGACGAGTCAGTATCCGGAGGTGGACTTCGCGACGAGACGACACACAGAGGAGGTCGACGGACGAGAGCGTTGAGGAGCTACGCTATCTGTACCTACCCTTCAGGTAGGATCCATGGTGGACGATCTAGGAGCTGCACTGTCTGTACCTACCCTTCAGGTAGGATCCGAGGAGGACGACCCAGGAGCCACTTCCATTCTTCTAGCTGTTGTCTTTTTCTATTGTACTTGTTCAGTTGTAGTTGTACTTCCATTTGGGTTTGTATTCTGGCCCATTTACTTTTCAGCACTTTCTTTTGTACTTAGTGTTTTTCTTCTGCTTGTACTCTATGGTGTTTTGTTTACTTTTATAAAGGCAATGCCTTCCCAGTTATCGGGATTTACGCCTTTGGTGCTAGTCGCCTGCCCCTGGCCTATGGAAGGCGGGCTTGGGGTAGTCACGGCACGGGCCCCAAGGATGGGTCGTGACAATAACATCTTATATTATAATTTAGTAACATCATTTAAACCTTTAATTTTTAGTATTTTTCTCCTTGCACTGTTTTTGGGTGAGTTATTAACATTATTTCCATGATTGGTTCATTGTGGATGTTCTTGTCGATTGGAAGTGAAATTCCAGAATTGGAATGGAAAGTTATTACATATTTCTAGTACCATAATTTATACCATTTATCATTTATATGTTTAATATGAGGATGATTCATAAGTTAAAACATTAATGATGTTCGTTTAGATCATTTTAGTGGTTCTTTGATAATAACAACCTCATTTTGTCTTATAAATTAGAACCATGAGTACAAAATAATTCCAGAACCATGGGTAAGTCATAACACATATATTATACACTAGTGCAAAAAACATTTTTTACATCGGTTATTTTTCATTTTTTACGTCGGTTTTTAGCCGACGTTACTACAGAAGACGTTATAAATATTGTTTTTTACGTCGGTTATTTAAAAACTGATGTAAAAAACATAACATCGCGGTGTTTATCGCATCGGTTATTTAATAACCGATGTGAAAAACCAGTGTCAGAGTGTTTATCACATCGGTTATTAAATAACCAACGTGAAAAACCAGGGGGGAGGGTTTATCACGTCGGTTATTTAATAACCGATGTGATAAACCAATGCGGGGGTGTTTATCACATCAGTTATTAAATAACTAACATGATAAACCATTTCCCAGGCCTTTATCACATCGGTTATTAAATAACCGACGTGAAAAACCATTCCACAGGTGTTTATCACGTCAGTTATTCAAATAACTGACATGATAAACCCTTACCCATTCCATTATCACGTTGGTTATAAAATAACCGAAGTGGAAAACCAATTTTATTTAAAATAGAAAGCATTCCTCTGCTCTCACCAGAAACAGCCAGAAACAAAACCAAGAATTCATACAAGAAAAATAGAAGTAGACCAAAAAAAGAACCAAAGAAAAATTAAGCATTTACATAGATAACATTTAAAACTTACCCCACTGGACAACCCCCCCCCCCCACCCCCTGGACAACACCCCTCACCCCACTGGATAGCCCCCACCACACCCCTGGACACCCCCCACACCCCTGGATTGCCCCCGACCCCCTGGACAACCCCAGACACCCCTGGACATCCCCACCACCCCTGGACAGCCCCCACACCCCTGGAAAACCCCCACCCTCATGTATACCCCCACCCCCTGGACAACACTCCCACACCCCTGGATAGCCCTCCCACACCCCTGAAACAAGACCAAAAAGTTACCAAAAACAGACCAGAACCCCCTCACCCCACTGGACTGACCCCACCACACCTCTGGACACCCCCTAGACTGCCCCCACTCTCATGGACACCCAGAACCCCCCACACCACCGGAAAACCCTCCCACACCCCTGGACACCCCCACCCCACTGAACACCCCCACACCCTTGGAACCCCTACCCCCCAGACCAGAAACCATACCAAAAAAACCATCATAAGTAGACCAAAACAAGAAGTATAGCAAAATTAAACATTCACATATTTAACATTCAAAACTTACACTGTTAACTTAAAAAAAACTAAATCCAACCTAAACGACTACCAAATACACAATTACAACGACAATATTCAAAATTACATTTTACACTACAAACAACTAAAATTCAATCAAACCTGTAAAATAATTTGACCATTCCACTTGTAAGTGTTTGATGTCTCGAGCAGTATAGGGTTGAGGTTCATCAAATAGCTACAAATTAAAAGGATATTAGTTAACATGTATAATGAATAAATAAAATTGAAATATTATGGCAAAGTTTAAAAGGAAATCTTACCAGGTCAAAGTTCACAACTATCCCAACCCTCTAGAAAGCCCCCCAGAACCATGGATTTTTAACCTCAAGCTACTAGTTTTGGAATATCTAGGGATTTTAACCTCAAGCTACTAGTTTTGGTATCATGCCATTATTCAAAATGAGAACCATGAACTGTATCTCTTACTAGTCTAAAATGCTCTATTGTTCAATGAATTGGGTTTTAATAGCATATGAAGACTTATAATAGTCTATGAAAATAACCGACGTAAATAGTTTATGGAACAACAAAGAGTGATACCCAAAATAGAAATAACCAAGGATCCAAAACAAACATTCCACCATGAAAAACCATATACACTTATAAAATAAATCACACTGGTACACGGAATGGGTGTATCACAATGGTTTAGATATAAATTGCAGTAATATAGGTGAATGAGATCATTAGTTTTCAATGACAACAAATATTACCCTAAATGTAGGGCATCCGCGAAACAAAAACAAAAGAAATAGAAGTAGGTGAGGCTTACTTGAATATTGCAAGCCGATCTAATAGATCTGGTGATAATAAATAATATGTTGATGGAAAAAAGAGGTAAGAGGGTTTGAAATCGATGAATCTTACCTAGTTTAAACAAAAAAATCACAAAATGTAAATATAGACTATCCGAAAAAAAAAACGAACGAAATAAAGTCATGGGAGGCTTACCTGAGTGTTGAGAGTGGAGATGATAGATCCGAGGAGAGTAAAGATGATAAACGATGATGAAAAAACAAGTTTAACGAAATGAGATCGAAGAGTCAATTCTAGGTTTTCCGTGCGAGAGAGATGAGTCGCAGGTCTGTCGATCAAAAAATCAGAAATGACAATCCACGGGGCGTGATAAATTTTTTAAATGTTTTATAACATCGGTTATTTAATAACCGACGTTATATACTATTTTTTGTTACATTTATAACATCAGTTATTATAATAACCGACGTTATAAATGTATCAAATACCGCATTTTTTACGTCGGTTATTTTATAACCAATGTAAAAAAATCCACGTGTTGGTTTTTTACGTCAGTTATTCTATAACCGGCCTAAAAAACACATCAGAAACCACAAGTTTTACATCGGTATTTTATAACCGATGTAAAAACTGTCGTGTGTTGGTTTTTTACGTCGGTTATAATATAACAGACGTAAAAAATTCTGCGGGTTGGGTTTTTACGTCAGTTATCAAGTAACCGACGTCAAAAAGGCCTTAGATGCTGCCTTTTTTACATTGGTTATTTTATAAATGACATAAAAAATTTGTTAGATACCTCATTTTTTATGTCGTTTATCAAATAACCGACGTAAAAAATTTACCCTCAGTATTTTTTACGTCGGTTATAAAATAACTGACGTAAAAAACCACATATCACAGATTTTCACATCGGTTATATATAACCGACATAAAAAATGGTGACGTTAAAAATGATTTTTGCACTAATGATAACCTAGTTCAACCATATAAATTGTTTCATGACCAGACTTGAAATAATTAATGGAAATTGAAATCACATTGTCCACGATGTCGATAATTTGACACAAATGGACAATGTTTTTATTCATTAAATAAGTGGGAGAGGAGAAGAATAATGATGAGTAATTTTACATAAACATGATAACATCCAAAATATACATGATTTATGGAGATTTAATGCCTCATTAGTAAGGATATATGAAGTAAGAATAAGTAAGGAACTCAAAGTAAAAGAATAATTGAGAAATCCCTTACAAAAAATCCGGCAGCCTAACGGCTACACAACATGGTTTTAGAAAATATTAAAAATAGAGGGGATAAGGGTCACCCATCCAGTAATGAATCATAATATAGAGTAGATCAATAATAATAAGGAAATAATAATATGGTATGGAAACTTGAAAATTATACCACATAAAAGAGAACTTGAAAGGAAAAAAGAAAGAAATTGAGAATTTTCTTACCTTGTAGAGTAACCCTTAGAACTTGAAGGTTGAGACCTTGGGGGATTTTGGAAACCTTATGAGGACTAATATGAAGGTAAGGAGGCCAGAACTTCTTTGAGGGAGAATTGGGAATTAATTCAATGAAGGGAAGAGTTGGTATTAATAGGAAAAGTGAGGGATTATTTTAATAATTTTCAAGGGACACCTCATGAGTGGGACTTACAAAACCATGGGCTTGCCCATGGTATTTGCCCATGGTATAAGCTACTTGGGACACCTCACATATTATTTAACTATACACAAGTCGAATAGATTTATGACATCATTATTATATCATCAATGATGTCATTAACACACCAAAACTAAAAACTATATTTTTTACTATTCACCGAAAAATCAACTATTTTAGAAAAATTCCCAAAATTCACCCTAACCATTTATCGATGATTAGATTTCAAAAATGAAGTCCATTTTTTGAAAATAATTTTCTAAATATTATTAATTTAATTTTTAAATAAAATCATACTTAATTCAAAAATTAACAATTCTAATTCTGTAACTACTTCTATATCACGATGAAAAATTAACCTAGATACTATTACCTTAAATCCTTAATAAAATAAAATAATAATAAAATTTACTATTCATTAGGTTCATATCATTATTCATAAGGGTATGTTACTATTAACCAAAAAACAAGTTGGTTCTAATAGACTCCAAATAACATACTGAACACAACTGTAGATGACAATTTCATGAAATTCAAAACAAAGCAGTGGATAAATTATCTTAAAATGCTAGTTATAAATATCTACTTAAAACAAAGTTCCACGAATTTCTATTTATTTTTAGAAAAACATGGGGTGTTACATTATCCCCACCTTTTGAAATTACGTCCTCGCAATTTTATTTACTTATTAAATAACTAAGGGTACTTTTCCCTCATAGCATTTTTAGACTCCTATGTTGCTTCTTCAACCATGTGGTTTCTCCACAAAACCTTTACCTGGTGGATTACCTTATTCTGCAATACCTATTCCCTTCGATCAAGAATCTGAACCGGTTTCTCTTCATAAGAAAGGTTCTCTTCCAGTTGAACTGCTTCTAGGCTCAAGACATGTGACGAATCTGGCACATACTTTCTCAACATCGAAAGATGAAAAACATTGTGTACCTAAATCAAACTCGGACGCAAAGCTACTCGGTATGCAACTATTCTAACTTTCTCCAAGATTTCAAAAGGACCTATGAACCATGGACTTATATTTCCTTACTTAACAAAACACATCACACTTTTACAAGGAGAGACTTTAAGGAAAACATGGTCACCTACCTCGAAAGATAAGTCTTTGCTTCAGTTATCTGCATAACTTTTCTGCCTGCTCTGAGCTGTCCTCATGTGCTGCTGGATCATCCTCACTTTCTCAGCCACTTCTTCAACTAATTCTGGCCCCATCAACTTTCTTTCACTGAATTCATCCCAAAACACTGGAGTCCGACACCACTTCCCATACAAGGCCTCAAAACGTGCCATATGAATACTACAATGAAAACTGTTATTATAAGAAAAATCAACTAAAGAAAGTTTTTGATCCCAACTTCTCTGATATTCCATTGAACAAGCTCGAAGCATATCCTCTAATGTTTGAATCGTTCGTTATGACTGCCCATCTGATTGAGGATGAAAAGCTGTACTAAAATTTAACTCAGTTCCCAATGACTTTTGAATTCCCTTCCGAAAGTTAGAAGTGAACCTTGGATATCGGTCAAATACAATGGAAATAGGAACTCCATGTAACCTAACAATATCCTTGAGGTACAATCGAGAAGGATGATCAAAATACATTTTATCTCGAATTGATAGAAAATGTATAGACTTTGTTAACCGATCAACAATAACCCAAATAGCATTGTTACCTCGAGAAGTCTTTGGTAGTCCCACCAAAAAGTTCATGGATACATTCTACCATTTCCACTCTGGCACTGGAAAAGGATGAAGCATCCTCTTTGGTAACTGGCACTCTGCTTTAACCTATTGAAAAGTCAAACATTTCATGGTAAAATCAGCAATATCTCTTTTCTTTCCATTCCACCAATAATACTCCCGATGGTCTATGTACATCTTAGTACTACCAGGATGAACATAAAATAGAGAACTATGAGCTTCGCACAACAAATCTTTCTTCAACTGAGAATCACTAGGCACACACAAACTTTTTCAAAATATTAAAACACAATCTTTATCAAGGTTAAATTCTGGAAACTTACCCATTTTAACCAATTATACCTTTTTCTGTAGCTTATGGTCTTCCTTCTGTGCTTGCTTAATTCTGTCTCTCAACAAAGACTACACTGAAACCTGAAACAAAATAGATGTATTCCCTGCACCAACAACTTCTAAGCCAAAATTCATCAAATCATTAATCAAGGTATCATGTTCCAAAGGTAACATGGTTAATGATGCATGGTGTTTCTAAATCAAGGCATCTTCCACATTGTTTGATTTTTCGAGATAGTAATTGATCGTGCATTCATAATCATTTATCAGTTCTAGCCATATTCTCTACCTCATTTTTAATTCCTTATGATTTAATATATACTTTAGAATTTTATGGTCAGTATATATTTGGCATTTGGTTCCGTATAGATGATGCCTCCAAATTTTCAAAGCAAAACCCATAGCTGCCAATTCCAAATCATGTATGGGATAATTTTTCTCATGAGGTTTAAGTTGTCTTGAAGAATAGGCAATTACCTAATCATTCTGCATCAAAACACAACCATGTCCCTTCAAAGAAGCATCACTATAGATGACAAACTCACTATTTCGGGAAGGTAAGGCCAAAAATGGAGCATTCACCAATATCTTCTTCAGTTCCTGAAAATAAACATCACATTCTTCTGTCCAAACAAATTTAACCCCTTTTCGTGTTAACTTAGTTATTGGGCTAGATAACCATGAAAATTTCTTAACAAACCATCGGTAATAACTTGCTAAGCCCAGAAAACTACGAATCTCTATAACATTTGTAGGTCTTGGCCATTCATCAACTACTTTTAATTTGGAAGGATCAACTGTTATTCTATCCTTATTTATAATTTTCCCCAAAAAAGAAATATGTTGCAACCAAAAATCACACTTGTTGAATTTTCCATATAGATTCTTTTCTTTTAAAGCTTGAAAAACAACCCATAGATGTTTTTAATGCTCCTCTTTATTTTTAGAAAATACCAAAATGTCATCAATAAATATAACCACAAACTTATCAAAGAACTCATGAAATAATTTATTCATAAGATTCATGAATACAGAAGGTGCATTAGTTAATCCAAACGACATACCAACAAATTCATAATGCCCATATCTAGTAAGAAAGGCTATTTTCGAGATTTCATCCTTCTTCACCTTCAGTTAATGGTATCTAGATCTCAATTCAATCTTGGAAAAGTACGGAGCTCCCTGGAGATGATAAAACAATTCATCAATGTGAGGCAAAGGATACTTGTTTTTAATAGTGATGTTTTTCAAAGCTCTATAATCAATTCAAAGTCTCATGGAACCATCTTTCATTTTAACAAACAAAATAGGTGCTCCCCATGGTGAAGTGCTAGGACGAATGAATCCTTTTTCAAGAAAATCCTGCAACTGATTTTTCAAATCAAGAAGTTCTATTGGAGCCATAAGATAAAGGGGGTTTTGAAATTGGCTTAGCATCAGGAACTAAGTCAATTGTGAATTCGAATTCTTGATCAGGTATGACACTGGGTAATTCATCAGGAAAAACATCAAGGTATTCATTTACCACTGGCACATCATTAATTTGAATAGTTACCTTGTTTTCAACAATATGAGCAAGATAAATTTCATTTCCATCTTTCAATAGTTTCTCAGCTTCCTGATATGTTATCAATTGTATGGGTTCATTCTTGTATAAAAACTGAAATTCTTTCTAAAAAACAACTTCTTTAGCTCTACAGTCAATCTGAGCATGATAATCAGAAAGCCAGTCCATCCCTAGAATAACATCAAACTTGACTAAGGGTAAAACAACAAGGTTTGCAGGTAAATTATTTCAACATACCACAATAGAAATATTCTTATAATTCCTTTTTGCTATAACATTTCCCCCTGGTGTTTTAACAACAAGTTCAGGTCTCATTTATTTAGGTGATATTTCCAATTTACCAGAAAATTTCTCAGAGATGAAGGAATGTGCAGACCCCATATCAAACAAAACTTTAGCAAAATCTGAGTGAACAAACAAAGTACCTGATACAACTTCATTGGATGTCCCAACATCTGTTGACGTTGTCGCAAAGGATCTCACTACACCTTTCTGCTTGTAGTCTGGCTTTTTTGATTCATTCAGATCTCTCTTTGGGAAGGCGTTTGCATAGTGACCCATCTCACAACATTTAAAACACTTTACAGTTTGCTTATTAGGATTATTATTAGGATCATTTTCATTGCAATCTCGGGCCATATGTCCAAACTTACCACATTTAAAACACTTCCCAGTTTTTCTAAGACATTCCCCCGGGTGTTTCTTTCCACACTTTTCACAAATTGGAAGTTGGATTTTCTTACCATCAAATTTCTTGGGTTGATTCTTACCCATTTCTTGCCAACTGGACCTCTTCTTCTATTTGTTTCCAAAATGCACATGATCATTAGAAAACTCCATCTATACCCTCTCAGCACATCAGAAAATTTTCTCATAACTTCTGAATTCACAGGAGGCCAACGTCCTTCGATACCTTGGATTCAATCCTAAGTAAAAGAGGTTGATTTTACTATCAAGATCCAGAATAAGATTTAGATATTACCTCGCTAGTCGGGTGAAGTTTGCTTCATACACAGCCACTGAGTCTTCCTCATTCTATTTCAATTCAAGGAATTACTTCTCCATTCTAAGTCGCACCACCTTAGGAAAATATTTTTTAAGGAAAAGTCTTTTAAATTCATGCCACTCTAAGGCATCAAAATCCTCTCTACCCCTAATATTCCTTACCATTGACCACTACTGATCAACTTCCCCTTCAAAACGATAAATGGGAAGAATTACCTTTTGATTTTCTGAACATCCCATAACATCGAATATCTTTTCAAGGGCTTTGATCCATCCTTCAGCTTCTACTGGGTCAGAAGATCCATTGAATGCAGGAGGATGTTGTCTGATAAAATGTTCCACTACTATCAGGTTTCGTTGTGTACCTCTATTGGTCCTCTTGTATGGATTCCACCACCATTTATTTCATGTGTTAGCTGATCCATTACTGTTACAAACTGCTCAGTTCCAATCCCTACCATTCCGGGCTATAGTTCCGGAAGGATGTCATTCTGTCGGTGCCTCTCCTCTTCAGTATCCCTGCTCCTTCTACGGAAAACCATTCTGAACAAACATGTCTTAGATGAAGCAACATGTTAATCTTTAAATTCTATAACATTTCAAATTAAACATAGAGTGAAAATCATTTATGGTATTCTATTAACATCACTATAACCCCTAAAGTTATCTAAACCATCCTCTGATACCAACTTTAAAGACACGACCTTATTACATAAATAATCTTGAATTTAGTCATGAAAACACTTCCTTTTACATTGAAGATATTTTCAAGTTTAGATATTTAGAGAATTAGGACAATACATTCATGACATTACACATTATTATAGTGTGGATACCATAAAAACAGTTTCCATTTTTTTCATAATATAAAACATTAAAACATAAAACAAGACTCCTTGACAATTATTTCAACATTTAACGTGACTTCCTTCCTTATATTAAACATCCATTAACCTGTGAAAAATAATTTAAAAACTTGGGATGAGCACAAAATCTCATTAAGGGATGAAAAAGAAGGAATGATCACATTAGTCCATGAATACTCGTAACATATGAAAGCATTTTCAAAAGACATTCTTATCACCCATATATACTTACTTTGTGTAACATGAGACTTACACAAGATCCACAAAAAAAATGAGAACATAAATGTAATCATAAATGTATCTTGGGGCATTACTTACATAATCTTGTAACCATTCTTGGCTACCTTATAATTTTTAACCCTCACGGCTACCTTACTTTGTGTAACCATTGCAGTTACACTTGGAGTAACCATACAACCGACCTCCAAATTAATCATACCCAATGAATTAGAGGGAGATATAGGTCCCACCCTTCATCATAAATAATTCCCAATAACCAAAACATATTCATACAACATGAATAATTCTATAAAAACATTACTTTGGAATTTTGAAAAACCGAATTTAAAAAGAGGATTTTTAAAGAGAAGCCCCTTATAAATATCATACAATTGAAGAGATAATTAATAGAGTGGATGGAGTATGTTTATATAATGTAAATATACATAATAAAACATAATAGAAATATAACCCATCACACAAACAATTTAAATAGCATATAAATAATGAAGTAGAAGGTTAACCCAAAGAATGGAAATCGAGTTAAGAATTCCCTTACCTCGGGTTTGTCTTACTTAAAACTTGTTTAAACTTCCTGTATAATGGTTAAAAGAGTGTTATTATTATTTTATAGAAACATTTTCATGTTTATAATATCTTATATTATCATTTCATAACATCATTTCAACCTTTAATTGTTAGTATTTTCCCCCTTGCACTGTTTTTAGGTGAGTTCTTAACATGATTTCCATGAATGGTTCATGGTGGATGTTCTTGTCGATTGGAAGTGAAATTATAGAATGGAATGGAATGGTATTAAATATTTCCATTACCAAAATTTATACCATTTATCATTTAGATGATTAATATTAGGATGATTCACATGTTAAAACATTAATGATGTTCGTTTAGATCATTTTAGGGGTTCTTTGATAATAACAACCTCATTTTGTCTTATAAATTAGAACCACGAGTAAAAAAGAATTAAAGAACCATGGGTGAGTCATAAAACATATAATATAACCTGGTTAAACCATATAAATGGTTTCTAGAATTTAAATAATTGATGTAAATTTAAATCACATCGTCCACGATGTCGATAATTTGACACAAATAGTCAATGTTTTTATTCTTTAAATAAGTTGGAGAGGAGAAGAATAATGATGAGTAATTTTAAATAAACAAGACAAAATACAGAATATACATTATTTCTGGAGATTTCATGCCTCTTGGGTAAGGAGATATGAAGAAATAATAAGGAAGGAACTCAAAATAAAAGAATAATTGAGAAATCCCATACAAAATATTCGGCAGCCTAACGGCTACACAATATGGTTTTAGAAAATATTAAAATAGAGGGGACAAGGGTCACCCATCCAGTAATGAATCATAATATATAATATATCAATTATAAGAAGGAAATATGAACATGGTATGGAAACTTGAAAATTATACCACATAAAAGAGAACATGAAAGGAAAAAAGAGAGAAATTGAGAATTTTCATACCATGTAGAGTAACCCTTAGAACATGAATGTTGGGACCTTGGGGGATTACAGAAACCTTTTGAGGACTAATATGAAGGTAAAGAGGCCAGATATTAATTTATAGAGAATTTAGAATGAATTCAATGAAGGGAAGAGTTGGTATTTAGAGAAAAATTGAGGGATTATTTTAATAATTTTCAAGGGACACCTCATGAGTGGTATTTACAAAACCATGGGCTTTACCATGGTATTTTCCCATGGTATAAGCCACTTGGGACACATCACATATTATTTAACTATACACAAGCCGACCAGATTTATGACATCATTATTATATCATTAATGATGTCATTAACACACCGAAACTAAAAACTGTATTTTTACTATTCACCGAAAAATCTACTATTTCAGAAAAATTCCCAAAGTTCACCCTAACCATTTATCAATGTGTTGATTTAAAAAATGAAGTATTTTTTTTTGAAAATAATTTTCTAAATATTATTAATTTAATTTTTAAATAAAATCATACTTAATTCAAAAATTAACAATTCAAATTTTGTAACTACTTCTATATCACAATGAAAAATTAACCTAGATGCTATTATCTTAATT
This sequence comes from Viscum album, assembly GCA_963277665.1. Lineage (NCBI taxonomy): Eukaryota > Viridiplantae > Streptophyta > Magnoliopsida > Santalales > Viscaceae > Viscum > Viscum album. Next base: position 569,629,805 of record OY728161.1, on the reverse strand, counting down.
CCTTAATAAAATAAAATAATTAAAAAAATTTACTATTAATTAGGGTCATATCACTCTTCATATTACTATTCATAAGGGTATATTATTATTCACCAAAAAATGTTGGTTCTAATAGACTCCAAATAACATACTGAACACAACTGTAGATGACAACTTCTTGAAATTAAAAACATAGAAGTAGAAAAATTATGTTAAAAGGATAGTTATAAATATCTAATTAAAATAAAGTACCATGGATTTATATTTATTTTTAGAAAAACTTCAGGTGTTACATGGAGTGGTTAGGAAAGAAAATATAACAATGGAACATGAAAAGAAAATGATAGAAAAAAAGAGAGGAATTCATCTCTTGATTTAATCTTCCTTGAGAGCCTATTAAGGAGAGAGGATTTGGTATTTTGAAGAGACCAATGGTTTCTAGACATGGGGGAGGATCTTGGGAGATATTTAGTCAGAATTAGGGAAGGCACAAGGCTTGAGAGGAGTGAATAGAAGAGGGAAGTGTGGGTGGTTTTTATAGTAGAGGGGAGGAGAGTTTTCTAAATATTATAATCATTAGTTTATTATTTTTCCATAAGATAAAACATATTAATGATTCTTGTGACCAAAAACAATAATATGTGCATGTTATTTCTAACCAATGGCCATTTAAATCATCTCTATCAAAAGCATGATGTAGAATTTCAAGTTTTAGCATTAATCGTGAATTATCGCATTTTACTATTCATAAAAAATTCAAGTATTTTATAAAAATAAAAAAATTCAACCTAAGAATTATTCAATATTTATAATCCAAAAATAAAATAAATTTTTAGAAAATAATTTTCTAAATATTATTAATTTATTTTTTAATTAAAATCAAAATTTACTTGAAAAATACAGATTTTAAAACTATAACTGATTTTATAATGATTTCATAAATTACATAAGGTCTTATAAAATTATCTTCATAATAGAAGAAATAAAAAATTAATTTATGAACACCTTTTAGGAAAATTTATTTACGTTTAAAATAATTAACTATTTGTCATTAATTATTTATGACTTACAAAAATACCAATACTTTTACTATGGTCATATCATCACTTATAAGATGCCTAAATTTTATTTATACATTCATGGATGAGGTTACTATTATTTTGGAAGATTTAATATTAATAAGTTTCATATTAATATTTATTAGGGTAGGTTACTATTCATAAGGTATGTTACAATTCACTAAAAATTAAGTTTGTTCCATCAGACCCCAAAAATCACCTTGAATGTAACCGTATATGTCAGATTTTTAAAATTCAAAACATAGAAGTGACAAGATTATGTTTAATGGTCATATAGTATTTATTAGTTCATTGTGTTGTGATTTTATTTTATTATATGATATAATTATCATAAGGTAATTTATATTGACAGAACATGGGATCGTTACATTTTCCCCCTTATGAAATATCACCATTGAAATTTCGTTTTACATTCTAACCCAGAAATAGGTGAGGATTTCAATACTTTTCTAATAAATATAAAAATAAAACTTTAAACATAAAAGGATAAACATGTAAAGGAGAAGTATATCCTAAATTGTGATTCACTATGTTTCAATCTAGGTTATCTTTGATATATTTCTTAACTTATATACTTATGGGATTCTTTCCATTCCCTTAGTAATGGTTTATACCATGATCATGAGTTTACCAAAGAATATCCCACTGGAGTGTCAAACCCAGCATTCTGTAAGGCCCGTTATTGTGCATCAGTTTCTGTTTGAGTCTAGCTGAAAGTGGTGTTTTCAGGTTTTACCATTAGATACATCTATACCAGAGCCACCTCTACCTGTCTGTATCTATACAAGGATGTATTTTCTTGATAAACCAATTACTTTATACTTAACAACATTCAGGGGGTGTTTTCTTATACATAGTCTCATCCATAAGGTTCATACTAAAGTTCTATATTCCTAATCTTAAAAAATAACTTGACCATCCTCTTATACAAACTATAAATACCCTAACCTTTTACACATAACATTACATGATTTTAATCATAATTAAACATCAAATTTCAAGATAAGGTTTGTGAAGCCTATTGTCTTTGAATACCTGGTACACACAACTTAAAATATGGGACTAAAAAATACTCTTTATTTAATCTCCATAAAGATCTAATAACTTTCTTTGAGCCCTTAAATCTACATAGGGTACCCTGGGGATCACATGAACAAAGGGATGAGCTAAAAGCCCAGTAATAGAATTAACATAAGAATAAGTCTTTAGCACATGGGTTAGAGATCATGACATAATGATATCAAATGGCATATAGAATCATAACATATAAAAATGGTATCATATTAACATTGAATCATAGAAATGCGGTAGCAACATAAAACATGAATTTAGCATGAGTCAAGGCTAACTAGAAAGACTGTTTAAATGGTAGCGCAAGCCAAGGCTAACCGCCAAGACCGTTGCACATGGTTACACAAGCCAAGGCTAACAGCCAAGACTATCACACATAATGTCTCACAAGAATCAAAATTACCCAATGAATTAATGTTCTATTTGGGAACAACCATATTAACCTTTCATGAATATGTTTTCCACATAATTAATCATACATAATCAATCTTACATAAACATAAGGGTTACCCATGGAAAGAATTGGGTACCACAATCATGTCATAAAGCATAAATAATGGGCATATCATAAAAGTGTCCATGAAATAAAGGAAATAAAATATAAATGTATATTCATAAATTAAAATAGGCATGTATCTTGTTATGTGATGTTATGTATAATTGACAACATGTAAGAAAAGTATTTAAGAAATTTTATCATTAAAACATTTTTGTGCGGTTTTAAGGAAAATACTATAGAGAATTTAAAATAGAAATGGGAAAAATATTTTATATAAAACAAAAAGTGAACCAAGAATATTTTCATAATAAAAAAAATTATTTTATAAAGTCTATTTTTGATTAAAAGAAACATAGAGTGTACTTGAAATAGGGTATGAATTCGAGAAGTTCCCTTAAAACAAGTTTGCATATTAGGAAGTATTGAGGAGGGAATCCATTAAAAACATGTATATCCCCGAAAGAGAATGATGAAAGGGTATTGATAATGAATTTTTAACATTTAAATAGAATTTATAATATTAAAATTCATAGATAATATGACTTAATTTTGGTAATAATAATGTTGAGGCAACCCGAATTAATAAAGGAGGTTCAGGTAGAATCCCTTGAGGATTACTGGCATGGTATCAAGTGTACTTAAGAGGGATTAATGAGAAGGAAAGGGGTTTCTTATCACTTATAAATCATTAGGGAAGTATGTTGGAGATGATAAATTATACCCCATCATTAGTAATTACCCATAAAAGGGCATAACATTGAGAACATTCTTTAATAAAAGTTAAATAGAGGGGATCCATTACCATAAGTCTGATGAGGTTCTCCACTTGATATTAATGACCTGAATAATAATATTTGGGTAATTAATTAAAAATTACATAACCATAATTTACATTTAAATGTTTTAGTATAACCTTTTTGAGTTCATTGATATCTTTTTTTATTGGTTATGAGGTTCAGATTCATTGTTTGGGTTTGTTTGTTTCATTAGTTTTAATGATCTGTTCACTTATATTCATGTTCGGGCACACATGTTTGATGAAGGTGGTTGTACATAATTTAAGTTATATAACATTAGTGAACATACATAATATTAAATTTTTATAAAATTAATTTGGTTATTTTGAGTGAAGGTGAATGATTATATAAAACATTAACGATAAACACTTGGATTAACTTGGAGATTTTTCTCATAATTAACTTGTTTTCTTTTATTATTTTACATCATGTGTGAAAAAGGATTCCAAAACAAAAGATAAGATAAAATAAATATTTAATAATCTTTTCAACCATAAAAATGGTTTCATGACCATAATTGAAGATGCTAATGGAAATTGAAAACCCATCGTCCTTGAATGTGGTAAATTAACACATCTCAGATTGTGTCTTTACTACTAAAATAAAATAAGGGTAAAGGAGAGATGATAATGGATTATCCCATTATCATAAAAAATTTAATTGCATGTATGGTAATTAATTTTTAATACCATTTGGATTAGGATAGGTTAGGAAAGAAAAGAGAACAAAGGAAGATGAAAATAAAATGTAAGAAAAGAAAAGAGGAATTTACCTCTTGATTTAATCTTCCTTGAGAGCCTCTTAAGGGGAGAAGATTTGGTCTTTTGAGGAGACCAAGGGATTTTGGAAGTGAGGGAGGATCTTTGGGAGATATTTGAGAAGAATTTAGGGAAGTCACAAGGCATGAGAGGAGTGAATAGAAGAGGGAGTGTGAGTGGTTTTTATAGTGGAGGGGTGGAGGGTTTTCTTAATATTATAATCATTAGTTTATTATTTTTCTATAAGAAAAGAAATATTAATGATTAATAAGACCAAAAAAATTAATATGTGCATTTTATTTCGAACCAATGGCCATTTACATCATCCTTGACTCAAGCATGATGCATAAATTAAGGTTTTAGCATTTATCGTGAATTATCATATTTTACTATTCATAAAAATTCAATTATTTTAGAATAATACCAAAAATTCACTCTAACAATTATTCAACATATTGAATACAAAAATGAAATCCATTTTTCAAAAATATTTTTTTAATATTATTAATTTAATTTTTAATTAATATCCCAATTTTTATGAAAAATACATATTTTAAAACTATAACTGATTTTATAATGCTTTCAAAAATTACATAAGGTCATATAAAATTATCTTAAAATAATAATACAAAAGTTTTTAAATTTATGAAAAAAATTTAGGAAAATATATTTTCTTTAAAAATAATTAATTAATTGTAATTAATTATTTATGAATTACAAAAATACCATTACTTTTACTATAGTCATATTATCACTTATAAGATGCTTAATTTTATTTATACATTCATGGATGAGGTTAGTATTCTTTAAGACAATTTAATATTAAAAAGGGTCATATTACTATTAATAAGGGTAGGTTACTATTCATAAAGGTAGGATATTATTCACAAAAAATTAAGTTTGTTCCATCAGACCCAAAAGACACCCTGAATGCAACTGTGTATGTCATATTTTTAAAATTTAAAATACAGAAGTGACAATATTATGTTTAAAGGTAACATAGTACTTAGTATTTCACTGTGTTGTTATTTCATGTGATTATATGACATAACTATAAGAAGGTAATTTCCATTGATAAAACATTGGTTCATTGTAGAATAAACCAGTATTTAGATGAACACCATGAAAATAGGGTAAATATGATCTCAAGGATTTAACACACTATATAGAGAGAGTAATGTAAAAGAGAGGAAATATTATTTTAGAAATTATAGAGATGAATACAATGCACCTGACAATTGGAAGAATGGAGCCTAGATGAATAATCAAACTCAAATCCTAACAAAGGAGGAAGGGAGATCCACGATTCCAGGAGAGGAATCCCATGTGTGATAGAAGAAAAATTTTAGAAGATACTAAATCTAGGAGGGGTAAAAATGTAATTTTTCCTCTTTAGATGAGGTGCATGGTTGGATCAAATGGCTTGGCCAACCATGTACCAACAGTGTGGTAGCCCCTACCTAAGAATCTACCTTGGACGAACATGGTGTATAGTTTACCAAACCCTATGGTGATCATGAAAATACCATATACTAATAATTGTAAAGGTGAAAAGTGGCCGTTCACCCACTTCTGCATGGTTTGGTAGACCATGCATAGTAGAACTAGAGTGATGCATGATTACACCTGGGAGGCTGCATAGTTTTTCTAAACCATGTTCCCCAGTCTATAAACCCTGGAGAGTAGGGTGAATGGAATTTTATGAACATAAAACTTAACCAATCTACCAAGGTATTTCTAATACTCTAAAACCATCCAAAAATAGGGTCTTGGGTTTTCAAAACTCTTGTAATTATGTTTTCATAACCCAGAAAAGAGTTGGTATACCAACTAATATCTAAAAAATAGAAACAAGTAAAGAATTATACACACTCTAAAATCTTGGGACATTACATTGGTGTTATGTTTTCTCCGAACCCATAGATCTATGTATCATCATATGTCTCCATATTTGAATGCCTTATTTGTATATTCATACCAGTTTCAGATCTATTGATCATCTAAAGATCATTGATCATCTTCATCAGGTCTTATTTTTTCTTTCTTTCATCTTTTTGTTCATCGTTGGTTCCTAGGAAGTGGTTCTTATACTTTTTATCTCTAATATACAATGTAGTGTATGGGTTCCCATGAGAGGGGTTCTCATTCTTGACTTATGATTAGTCTCCTTTAAAGATTAATATTTATCTTATTTATTATTATTTTTATGTGAGATTGGTATCCTATAGATATTTTCCTTATGAAAATCATATAATGGAATTGTCATGGACTTGGAAACCCATTCTCATTTTGTTTTCTCCATAAATGGTGGTCAAAGTATATCCCTTTCAATGTCTTATTGTCCATTACAATTTTGGAAAGAAATGTTATAAGAGGAATTTATTCTAAATCAATATTTTATAATTCTTTATCAGTATGATGTTCAGGTCATGTAGCTGGACTTTATTTCATGTAGAGAGGGTATTTTTATGCTTATGTGGTTAGGTTTTCCCAAAACCACATTTCCTATTCAATTTTCCAACCTTCAAAACCTGAATTTCACTTTATTTGTTTTCAAGAGTGTTATGGGAAATAAAAAAATTAGAGAGTCTGTTATATAATTAATTCTATCAAAAATATGCTTCAAGGTCCTATTATTTTTTGTGGAGATTTCAATGATATCCACTATAAAAATTAGAATAATTGCGGCACCACCCTGAATATTTCTTGTATGCATTAATTCTATGGATTATTAGATTCCTTCATGCCTCTTAGTTCTTGGATTCTTGGGTATCCTATTTACTTGGTTATGTAGATGGGACCTTTCCCCCAAAATATATATGTTTCCTGATAGTTTAGTGGAATATTGATACTATTTTTTGACATTCTAAAGGTATGAGGTTTCCCACATTCATCATGTTTTATTTTACAATTTCCCTATCTTTCCCTATACCCAGGTGGTGTCCCTGGGCAGTAGACCAATTTATAGAATTATAATTGAATTCATGAGGATTTATAATAATAAATGTAGGTAATTGGTCAATGATACTTAGTCTCCCTCTCAATAATTAGCTTTCAAAAAGAATAAATCGGTGGCTGCTCAGCTACAATAATGGAGTTTCCAGTATTTTAGGAAAATCGAACTAAAAAATCAGAGGATTTAGAATGCTCCTGAGTGATGTAATGAGGGTCCCACTTCTGAATCTTCCTTGAATAAGGCATTTATCCTAGAAAATAACTATATGAATCCTTGAGAGACCATGAAAGCTATTTTTTTATAAATTAATAGAGGATTTCATCATACATGAGGACCAAAATTTGACTTACTTAGTATTATACAGAAGAATAAAGAACTTCATTTAAAAATTAGAGGTAGGGGAAATAAGATTTAATTCTATAGGTGGTGTGATTCAAGAGTTGATCAGAACCTTCTATAAAGATTTGTTTTTTTTCTAAAAATCATACGTACCTTGGGGACCTTTTGAGATATGTGGAGCCAAAATATACTAAGGTCAGATCTTCGGATGTTGTGATGGAAATTTATATGGAGGAAATTGTGTCATACTTAAAGAGTATTCATACATAAAAGGCACCTTGTCTGGATGGTTTCCATCCATTATTATTTATGTGGTTTTGGAAAATTGTGGGTTTAGACATTATCACTATGATGTAGGTTTTAGGGGTGGGCTCTATAATTATGGAAATGGTCTATGAATCTCTGATTTTTTATTAAAAAAATAACTATAATGGAAAAATATTCTAATTTAAGGCCTACTAATTTGTGTAAAGTGGTTAATAAGATTTTCTCAGATATCTCATCCCATATCATTGGTAGTATCATTTTTTTGATATGATAAACAAAGTGTGTATTTTCCCAATAGACTTATTACGTACAATTTCATTATAGCTCAAGAAATATTCTATTCTATAAAAACCCATTATAATTTCAAGAGTGGTATTTTTTCAATAAAATTTTATTTGAAATAATCATACTAATGGGTGGAATGTGATATCCTAGAACTAGTTATGAATAATATTGTTAGTGGAGAACAAATGGAATAGGGTGATCATGGATTGTGTCAATAACATTTCATACATTATCAAGGTCAATGGAAATCTCAAAAATAACTTCAAACCATCTAGAGGACAACTGTAGGGTGACTCTATTTCTCCTTTTTTATTTCTACTTGTTGCTGATTTTTTTTCACATCTTCTATAAAATGTAGTATTTGATGGACTCATTAATGGGGCTATGGCTTGTTGACATAGTATTCTCATTAACACAATTATTTTTCACGAATTATTGAATCTTTTTCTCAATAGAAAATTCTCACGAATGCCTATAGATTCTTGAAATTATTAATTCATTCACCAAATTCTTAGTCTAACCTATCTACTTCACCAAATTATGAATGTATTTAACTCAAGGTGTGAAAGAAGTGGGGCCATTCTGGTGATATATTCTAAATATTATTAATTTATTTTTTAATTAAAATCAAAATTTACTTGAAAAATACAGATTTTAAAACTATAACTGATTTTATAATGATTTCATAAATTACATAAGGTCTTATAAAATTATCTTCATACTAGAAGAAATAAAAAATTAATTTATGAACACCTTTTAGGAAAATTTATTTACGTTTAAAATAATTAACTATTTGTCATTAATTATTTATGACTTACAAAAATACCAATACTTTTACTATGGTCATATCATCACTTATAAGATGCCTAAATTTTATTAATACATTCATGGATGAGGTTACTATTATTTTGGTAGAATTAATATTAATAAGTTTCATATTAATATTTATTAGGGTAGGTTACTATTCATAAGGTATGTTACAATTCACTAAAAATTAAGTTTGTTCCATCAGACCCCAAAAATCACCTTGAATGTAACCGTATATGTCAGATTTTTAAAATTCAAAACATAGAAGTGACAAGATTATGTTTAATGGTCATATAGTATTTATTAGTTCATTGCGTTGTGATTTTATTTTATTATATGATATAATTATCATAAGGGAATTTATATTGACAAAACATGGGATCGTTACATTTTCCCCCTTATGAAATCTCACCATTGAAATTTCTATTTACATTCTAACCCAGAAATAGGCGAGGATTTCAATACTTTTCTAATAAATATAAAAAGAAAACTTTAAACATAAAAGGATAAACATGTAAAGGAGAATTATATCCTAACTTTTGATTCCCTATGTTTCAATCTAGGTTATCTTTGATATATTTCTTAACTTATATACTTATGGTATTATTTACATTCCCTTAGTAATGGTTTGTACCATGATCATGAATTTACCAAAGAATATCCCCCTGGAGTGTCAAACCCCGCATTCTGTAAGGCCCGTTATTGTGCATCAGTTTCTGTTTGAGTCTAGCTCAAAGTGGTGTTTTCAGGTTTTACCCCTAGATACAACTATACCAGAGCCACCTCTACCTGTCTGTATCTATACAAAGATGTATTTTCTTGATAAACCAATTACTCTATACTTAACAACATTCAGGGGGTGTTTTCTTATACATAGTCTCATCCATAAGGTTCATACTAAAGTTCTATATTCCTAATCTCAAAAAATAACTTGACCATCCTCTTATAAAAACAATAAATACCCTAACCTTTTACACATAACATTACATGATTTTAATCATAATTAAACATCAAATTTCATGCCAAGGTTTGTGAAGCCTATTGTCTTTGAATAACTGGTACACAAAACTTAAAACATGGGACTAAAAAATAATCTTTATTTAATCTCCATAAAGATCTAATAACTTTATTTGAGGCCTTAAATCTACATAGGGTACCCTGGGGATCACATGAACAAAGGGATGAGCTAAAATCCCAGTAATAGAATTAACATAAGAATAAGTCTTTTGCACATGGGTTAGAGATCATGACATAATGATATCAAATGGCATATAGAATCATAACATATAAAAATGGTATCATATTAACATTGAATCATAGAAATTCGGTAGCAACATAAAACATGAATTTAGCATGAGTCAAGGCTAACTAGAAAGACTGTTTAAATGGTAGCGCAAGCCAAGGCTAACCGCCAAGACCGTTGCACATGGTTACACAAGCCTAGGCTAACAGCCAAGACCATCACACATAATGTCTCACAAGAATCAAAATTACCCAATGAATTAGTGTGCTATCTGGGAACAACCATATTAACCTTTCATGAATATGTTTTCCACATAATGAATCATACATAATCAATCTTACATAAACATAAGGGTTACCCATAGAAAGAATTGGGTACCACAATCATGTCATAAAGAATAAATAATGGGCGTATCATAAAAGTGTCCATGAAATAAAGGAAATAAAATATAAATGGATATTAATAAAGTAAAATAGGAATGTATCTTGTTATGTGATGTTATGTATAATTGACAACATGTAAGAAAAGTATTTGAGAAATTTTATCATTAAAACATTTTTGTGCGGTTTTAAGGAAAATACTATAGAGACTTTGAAATAGAAATGGGAAAAATATTTTATATAAAACAAAAGGTGAACGAAGAATGTTTTCATAATAAAAACAATTATTTTATAAATTCTATTTTTTATTAAAAGAAACATAGAGTGTACTTGAAATAGGGTATGAATTCGAGAAGTTCCCTTAAAACAAGTTTGCATATTAGGAAGTATTGAGGAGGGAATCCATTAAAAACATGTATATCCCCGAAAGAGAATGATGAAAGGGTATTGATAAATGAATTTGGTACATTTAAATAGAATTTATAATATTAAAATTCATAGATAATATGACTTCATTTTGGTAATAATAATTTTGAGGCAACCCGAATGAATAAAGGAGGTTCAGGTAGAATCCCTTGAGGATTACTGGCATGGTATCAAGTGTACTTAAGAGGGATTAATGAGAAGGAAAGGGGTTTCTTATAACTTATACATCATTAGGGAAGTATGTTGGAGATGAGAAATTATACCCCATCATTAGTAATGACCCATAAAAGGGCATAACATAGAGAACATTCTTTAATAAAAGTGAAATAGAGGGGATCCATTACCATAAGTCTGATGAGGTTCTCCACTTGATATTAATGACCTGAATAATAATATTTGGATCATTAATTAAAAATTAAATAACCATAATTTACATTTAAATGTTTTAGTATAACCTTTTTAAGTTCATTGATATCTTTTTTTATTGGTTATGAGGTTCAGATTCATTGTTTGGGTTTGTTTGTTTCATTAGTTTTAATTATGTGTTCACTTATATTCATGTTCAGGCACACATGTTTGATGAAGGTGGTTGTACATAATTTAAGTTATATAACATTAGTGAACATACATAATATTAAATTTTTATAAAATTAATTTTGTTATTTGGAGTGAAGGTGAATGATTATATAAAACATTAATGATAAACACTTGGATTAACTTGGAGATTTTGCTCATAATTAACTTGTTTTATATTATTATTTTACATCATGTGTGAAAAAGGATTCCAAAAAAAAGATAAGATAAAATAAATATTTAATAATCTTTCCAACCATAAAAATGGTTTCATGACCATAATTGAAGATGTTAATGGAAATTGAAAACCCATCGTCCTTGAATGTGGTAAATTAACACATCTTAGATTGTGTCTTTACTACTAAAACAAAATAAGGGAAAAGGAGAGATGATAATGGATTATACCATTATCATAAAAAATTTAATTGCATGTATGGTAATTAATTTTTAATACCATTTGGATGAGGATAGGTTAGGAAAGAAAAGAGAACAAAGGAAGATGAAAATAAAATGTAAGAAAAGAAAAGAGGAATTTACCTCTTGATTTAATCTTCCTTGAGAGCCTCTTAAGGGGAGAAGATTTGGTCTTTTGAGGAGACCAGGGGATTTTGGAAGTGAGGGAGGATCTTTGGGAGATAATTGAGAAGAATGTAGGGAAGTCACAAGGCTTCAGAGGAGTGAATAGAAGAGGGAGTGTGGGTGGTTTTTATAGTGGAGGGGTGGAGGGTTTTCTTAATATTATAATCATTAGTTTATTATTTTTCTATAAGAAAAGAAATATTAAGGATTAATAAGACCAAAAAAATTAATATGTGCATTTTATTTCGAACCAATGGCCATTTACATCATCCTTGACTCAAGCATGATGCATAAATTAAGGTTTTAGCATTTATCGTGAATTATCATATTTTACTATTCATAAAAATTCAATTATTTTAGAATAATACCAAAAATTCACTCTAACAATTATTCGACATATTGAATACAAAAATGAAATCCATTTTTCAAAAATATTTTTTTTAATATTATTAATTTAATTTTTAATTAATATCCCAATTTTTATGAAAAATACATATTTTAAAACTATAACTGATTTTATAATGCTTTCAAAAATTACATAAGGTCATATAAAATTATCTTAAAATAATAATACAAAAGTTTTTAAATTTATGAAAAAAATTTAGGAAAATATATTTTCTTTAAAAATAATTAATTAATTGTAATTAATTATTTATGACTTACAAAAATACCATTACTTTTACTATAGTCATATTATCACTTATAAGATGATTAATTTTATTTATACATTCATGGATGAGGTTAGTATTCTTTAAGACAATTTAATATTAAAAAGGGTCATATTACTATTAATATGGGTAGGTTACTATTCATAAAGGTAGGATATTATTCACAAAAAATTAAGTTTGTTCCATCAGACCCAAAAGACACCCTGAATGCAATTGTGTATGTCGGATTTTTAAAATTTAAAATACAGAAGTGACAATATTATGTTTAAAGGTAACATAGTACTTAGTAGTTCACTGTGTTGTTATTTCATGTGATTATATGACATAGCTATAAGAAGGTAATTTCCATTGATAAAACATTGGTTCATTGCAGAATAAACCAGTATTTAGATGAACACCATGAAAATAGGGTAAATATGATCTCAAGGATTTAGCACACTATATAGATAGAGTAATGTAAAACAGAGGAAATATTATTTTAGAAATTATAGAGATGAATCCAATGCACCTGACAATTGGAAGAATGGAGCTTAGATGAATAATCAAACTCAAAGCCTAACAAAGGAGGAAGGGAGATCCACGATACCAGGAGAGGAATCCCATGTGTGGGAGAAGAAAAATTTTAAAAGATACTAAATCTAGGAGGGGTAAAAATGTAATTTTTCCTCTTTAGATGAGGTGCATGGTTGGATCAAATGGCTTGGCTAACCATGTACCAATAGTGTGGTAGCCCCTACCTAAGAATCTGCCTTGGACGAACATGGTGTATAATTTACCAAACCCTATGGTGATCATGAAAATACCATATACTAATAATTGTAAAGGTGAAAAGTGGCTGTTCACCCACTTCTTCATGGTTTGGAAGACCATGCATAGTAGAACTGGAGTGATGCATGATTACACCTGGGAGGCTGCATAGTTTTTCTAAACCATGTTCCCCAGTCTATAAACCCTGGAAAGTAGGGTGAATGGAATTTTATGAACATAAAACTTAACCAATCTACCAAGGGATTTATAATACTCTAAAACCATCCAAAAATAGGGTCTTGGGTTTTCAAAACTCTTGTAATTATGTTTTCATAACCCATAAAAGAGTTGGTATACCAACCAATATCTAAAAAATAAAAACAGGAAAAGAATTATACAAACTCTAAAATCTTGGGACATTACATTGGTGTTATGTTTTCTCTGAACCCATAGATCTATGGATCATCATATGTCTCCATATTTTAATGCCTTATTAGTATATTCATACCAGTTCCAGATCTATTGATCATCTAAAGATCATTGATCATCTTCATCAGGTCTTATTTTTTCTTTCTTTCATCTTTTTGTTCATCTCTGGTTCTTAGGAAGTGGTTCTTATACTTTTTATCTCTAATATACAATGTAGTGTGTGGGTTCCCATGAGAGGGGTTCTCATTCTTTACTTATGATCAGTCTCCTTTAAAGATTAATATTTATCTTATTTATTATTATTTTTATGTGAGATTGGTATCCTATAGATATTTTCCTTATGAAAATCATATAATGGAATTGTCATGGACTTTGAAACCCATTCTAAATTTGTTTTCTCCATAAATGGTGGTCAAAGTATACCCTTTCCATGTCTTCTTGTCCATTACAATTTTGGAAAGAAGTGTTATAAGAGAAATTTATTATAAATCAATATTTTATAATTCTTTATCAGTATGATGTTCAGGTCATGTAGCTGGACTTTATTTCATGTAGAGAGGTTATTTTTATGCTTATGTGGTTAGATTTTCCCAAAACCACATTTCCTATTCAATTTTCCAACCTTCAAAACCTGAATTTCACTTTATTTTTTTTCAAGGAGTGTTATGGGAAATAAAAAAATTGGAGAGTCTGTTATATAAATAATTCTATCAAAAATATGCTTCAAGGTCCTATTATTTTTTGTGGAGATTTCAATGATATCCACTATAAAAATTAGAATAATTGCGGCACCACCCTGAATATTTATTGTATGCATTAATTCTATGGATTATTAGATTCCTTCATGCCTCTTAGTTCTTGGATTATTGGGTATCCTATTTACTTGGTTATGTAGATGGGACCTTTCCCCCAAAATATATATGTTTCTTGATAGTTTAGTGGAATATTGCTACTATGTTTTAACATTATCAAGGTATGAGGTTTCCCACATTCATCATGTTTTATCTTACAATTTCCCTATCTTTCCCTATACCCAGGTGGTGTCCCTAGGCAGAAGACCAATTTATATAATTATAATTGAATTCATGAGGATTTATAATAATAAATGTAGGTAATTGGTCAATGATACTTAGTCTCCCTCTCAATAATAAGCTTTCAATAAGACTAAATCGGTGGCTGCTCAGCTACAATAATGGAGTTTCCAGTATTTTAGGAAAATCAAACTAAAAAATCAGAGGATTTAGAATGCTCCTGAGTGATGTAATGAGGGTCCCACTTCTGAATCTTCCTTGAATAAGGCATTTATCCTAGAAAATAACTATATGAATCCTTGAGAGACCATGAAAGCTATTTTTTTATAAATTAATAGAGGATTTAATCATACACGAGGACCAAAATTTGACTTACTTAGTATTATACAGAAGAATAAAGAACTTCATTTAAAAATTAGAGGTAGGGGAAATAAGCTTTAATTCTATAGGTGGTGTGATTCAAGAGTTGATCAGAACCTTCTATAAAGATTTGTTTTTTTTTTCTAAAAATCATACGTACCTTGGGGACCTTTTGAGATATGTGGAGCCAAAACATACTAAGGTCACATCTTTGGATGTTGAGATGGAAATTTATATGGAGGAAATTGTGTCATACTTAAAGAGTATTCATACATAAAAGGCACCTTGTCTGGATGGTTTCCATCCATTATTATTTATGTGGTTTTGGAAAATTGTGGGTTTAGCAATTATCACTATGATGTAGGTTTTAGGGGTGGGCTCTATAATTATGGAAATGGTCTATGAATCTCTGATTTTTTATTAAAAAAATAACTATAATGGAAAAATATTCTGATTTAAGGCCTACTAATTTGTGTAAAGTGGTTAATAATATTTTCTCATAAATCTCATCCCATATCATTGGTAGGATCCTTTTCTTTTTTTTGATATGATAAAGAAAGTGTGTATTTTCCCAATAGACTTATTACGTACAATTTCATTATAGCTCAAGAAATATTCTATTCTATAAAAACCCATTATAATTTCAAGAGTGGTATTTTTTCAATAAAATTTTATTTGAAATAATCATACTAATGGGTGGAATGTGATATCCTAGAACTAGTTATGAATAATATTGTTAGTGGAGAAAAAATGGAATAGGGTGATCATGGATTGTGTCAATAACATTTCATATGTTATCAAGGTCAATGGAAATCTCAAAAATAACTTCAAACCATCTAGAGGACAACTGTAGGGTGACCCTATTTCTCCTTTTTTATTTCTACTTGTTGCTGATTTTTTTCACATCTTCTATCAAATGTAGTATTTGATGGACTCATTAATGGGGCTATGGTTTGTTGACATAGTATTCTCATTAACACAATTATTTTTCACGAATGATTGAATCTTTTTCTTAATAGAAAATTCTCACGAATGCCTATAGATTCTTGAAATTATTAATTCATTCACCAAATTCTTGGTATAACCTATCTAATTCACCAAATTATGAATGTATTTAACTCAAGGTGTGAAAGAAGTGGGGCCATGCTAGTGATATATTCTAAATATTATTAATTTATTTTTTAATTAAAATCAAAATTTACTTGAAAAATACAGATTTTAAAACTATAACTGATTTTATAATGATTTCATAAATTACATAAGGTCTTATAAAATTATATTCATACTAGAAGAAATAAAAAATTAATTTATGAACACCTTTTAGGAAAATTTATTTACGTTTAAAATAATTAACTATTTGTCATTAATTATTTATGACTTACAAAAATACCAATACTTTTACTATGGTCATTTAATCAATTATAAGATGCCTAAATTTTATTTATACATTCATGGATGAGGTTACTATTATTTTGGAAGATTTAATATTAATAAGTTTCATATTAATATTTATTAGGGTAGGTTACTATTCATAAGGTATGTTACAATTCACTAAAAATTAATTTTGTTCCATCAGACCCCAAAAATCACCTTGAATGTAACCGTATATGTCAGATTTTTAAAATTAAAAACATAGAAGTGACAAGATTATGTTTAATGGTCATATAGTATTTATTAGTTCATTGTGTTGTGATTTTATTTGATTATATGATATAATTATCATAAGAGAATTTATATTGACAAAACATGGGATCGTTACATTTTCCCCCTTATGAAATCTCACCATTGAAATTTCATTTTACATTCTAACCCAGAAATAGGTGAGGATTTCAATACTTTTCTAATAAATATAAAAAGAAAACTTTAAACATAAAAGGATAAACATGTAAAGGAGAAGTATATCCTAACTTGTGATTCCCTATGTTTCAATCTAGGTTATCTTTGATATATTTCTTAACTTATATACTTATGGGATTCTTTCCATTCCCTTAGTAATGGTTTGTACCATGATCATGAATTTACCAAAGAATATCCCCCTGGAGTGTCAAACCCAGCATTCTGTAAGGCCCGTTATTGTGCATCAGTTTCTATTTGAGTCTAGCTCAAAGTGGTGTTTTCAGGTTTTACCCCTAGATACATCTATACCAGAGCCACCTCTACCTGTCTGTATGTATACAAGGACATATTTTCTTGATAAACCAATTACTCTATACTTAACAACATTCATGGGGGTGTTTTCTTATACATAGTCTCATCCATAAGGTTCATACTAAAGTTCTATATTCCTAATCTCAAAAAATAACTTGACCATCCTCTTATACAAACTATAAATACCCTAACCTTTTACACATAACATTACATGATTTTAATCATAATTAAACATCAAATTTCAAGCCAAGGTTTGTGAAGCCTATTGTCTTTGAATACCTGGTACACAAAACGTAAAACATGGGACTAAAAAATACTCTTTATTTAATCTCCATAAAGATCTAATAACTTTCTTTGAGCCCTTAAATCTACATAGGGTGCCCTGGGGATCACATGAACAAAGGGATGAGCTAAAAGCCCAGTAATAGAATTAACATAAGAATAAGTCTTTAGCACATGGGTTAGAGATCATGACATAATGATATCAAATGGCATATAGAATCATAACATATAAAAATGGTATCATATTAACATTGAATCATAGAAATGCGGTAGCAACATAAAACATGAATTTAGCATGAGTCAAGGCTAACTAGAAAGACCATTTAAATGGTAGCGCAAGCCAAGGCTAACCGCCAAGACCATTGCACATGGTTACACAAGCCAAGGCTAACAGCCAAGACCATCACACATAATGTCTCACAAGAATCAAAATTACCCAATGAATTAGTGTGCTATCTTAGAACAACCATATTAACCTTCCATGAATATGTTTTCCACATAATGAATCATACATAATCAATCTTACATAAACATAAGGGTTATCCATGGAAAGAATTGGGTACCACAATCATGTCATAAAGCATAAATAATGGGAGTATCATAAAAGTGTCCATGAAATAAAGGAAATAAAATATAAATGGATATTCACAAAGTAAAATAGGCATGTATCTTGTTATGTGATGTTATGTATAATTGACAACATGTAAGAAAAGTATTTAAGAAATTTTATCATTAAAACATTTTTGTGTGGTTTTAAGGAAAATACTATAGAGACTTTAAAATAGAAATGGGAAAAATATTTTATATAAAAAAAGTGAACCAAGAAGGTTTTCATAATAAAAACAATTATTTTATAAATTCTATTTTTGATTAAAAGAAACATAGAGTGTACTTGAAATAGGGTATGAATTCGAGAAGTTCCCTTAAAACAAGTTTGCATATTAGGAAGTATTGAGGAGGGAATCCATTAAAAACATGTATATCCTTGAAATAGAATGATGAAAGGGTATTGATAAATGAATTTGGTACATTTAAATAGAATTTATAATATTAAAATTCATAGATAATATGCCTTCATTTTGGTAATAATAATGTTGAGGCAACTCGAATGAATAAAGGAGGTTCAGGTAGAATCCCTTGAGGATTACTGGCATGGTATCAAGTGTACTTAAGAGGGATTAATGAGAAGGAAAGGGGTTTCTTATCACTTATACATCATTAGGGAAGTATGTTGGAGATGAGAAATTATACCCCATCATTAGTAATGACCCATAAAAGGGCATAACATAGAGAACATTCTTTAATAAAAGTGAAATAGAGGGGATCCATTACCATAAGTCTGATGAGGTTCTCCACTTGATATTAATGACATGAATAATAATATTTGGCTCATTAATTTAAAATTACATAACCATAATTTAAATTTAAATGTTTTAGTATAACCTTTTTGAGTTCATTGATATCTTTTTTTATTGGTTATGAGGTTCAGATTCATTGTTTGGGTTTGTTTGTTTCATTAGTTTTAATGATCTGTTCACTTATATTCATGTTCGGGCACACATGTTTGATGAAGGTGGTTGTACATAATTTAAGTTATATAACATTAGTGAACATACATAATATTAAATTTTTATAAAATTAATTTGGTTATTTTGAGTGAAGGTGAATGATTATATAAAACATTAACGATAAACACTTGGATTAACTTGGATATTTTTCTCATAATTAACTTGTTTTCTATTATTATTTTACATCATGTGTGAAAAAGGATTCCAAAACAAAATATAAGATAAAATAAATATTTAATAATCTTTTAAACCATAAAAATTGTTTCATGACCATAATTGAAGATGTTAATGGAAATTGAAAACCCATCGTCCTTGAATGTGGTAAATTAACAAATCTCATATTGTGTATTTACTACTAAAATAAAATAAGGGTAAAGGAGAGATGATAATGGATTATCCCATTATCATAAAAAATTTAATTATATGTATGGTAATTAATTTTTAATACCATTTGGATGAGGATAGTTTAGGAAAGAAAAGAGAACAAAGGAAGATGAAAATAAAATGTAAGAAAAGAAAAGAGGAATTTACCTCTTGATTTAATCTTCCTTGAGAGCCTCTTAAGGGGAGAAGATTTGGTCTTTTGAGGAGACAAAGGGATTTTGGAAGTGAGGGAGGATCTTTGGGAGATATTTGAGAAGAATGTAGGGAAGTCACAAGGCTTGAGAGGAGTGAATAGAAGAGGGAGTGTGGGTGGTTTTTATAGTGGAGGGGTGGAGGGTTTTCTTAATATTATAATCATTAGTTTATTATTTTTCTATAAGAAAAGAAATATTAATGATTAATAAGACTAAAAAATTAATATGTGCATTTTATTTCGAACCAATGGCCATTTACATCATCCTTGACTCAATCATGATGCATAAATTAAGGTTTTAGCATTTGTCGTGAATTATCATATTTTACTATTCATAAAAATTCAATTATTTTAGAATAATACCAAAAATTAACTCTAACAATTATTCGACATATTGAATACAAAAATGAAATCCATTTTTCAAAAATATTTTTTTGAATATTAATAATTTAATTTTTAATTAATATCCTAATTTTTATGAAAAATACATATTTTAAAACAATAACTGATATTATAATGCTTTCAAAAATTACATAAGGTCATATAAAATTATCTTAAAATAATAATACAAAAGTTTTTAAATTTATGAAAAAAAATTAGGAAAATATATTTTCTTTAAAAATAATTAATTAATTATAATTAATTATTTATGACTTACAAAAATACCATTACTTTTACTATAGTCATATTATCACTTATAAGATGCTTACTTTTATTTATACATTAATGTATGAGGTTAGTATTCTTTAAGACAATTTAATATTAAAAACGGTCATATTACTATTAATAAGGGTAGGTTACTATTCATAAAGGTAGGATATTATTCACAAAAAATTAAGTTTGTTCCATCAGACCCAAAAGACACCCTGAATGCAACTGTGTATATCGGATTTTTAAAATTTAAAATACAGAAGTGATAATATTATGTTTTAAGGTAACATAGTACTTAGTAGTTCACTGTGTTGTTATTTCATGTGATTATATGACATAGCTATAAGAAGGTAATTTCCATTGACAAAACATTGTTTCATTGTAGAATAAACCAGTATTTAGATGAACACCATGAAAATAGGGTAAATATGATCTCAAGGATTTAACACACTATATAGAGAGAGTAATGTAAAAGAGAGGAAATATTATTTTAGAAATTATACAGATGAATCCAATGCACCTGAGAATTGGAAGAATGGAGCTTAGATGAATAATCAAACTCAAAGCCTAACAAAGGAGGAAGGGAGATCCACGATGCCAGGAGAGGAATCCCATGTGTGGGAGAAGAAAAATTTTAGAAGATACTAAATCTAGGAGGGGTAAAAATGTAATTTTTCCTCTTTAGATAAGGTGCATGGTTGGATCAAATGGCTTGGCTAACCATGTACCAACAGTGTGGTAGCCCCTACCTAAGAATCTACCTTGGACGAACATGGTGTATAGTTTACCAAACCCTATGGTGATCATGAAAATACCATATACTAATAATTGTAAAGGTGAAAAGTGGCCGTTCACCCACTTCTGCATGGTTTGGAAGACCATGCATAGTATAACAGGAGTGATGCATGATTACACCTGGGAGGCTGCATAGTTTTTCTAAACCATGTTCCCCAGTCTATAAACCCTGGAAAGTAGGGTGAATGGAATTTTATGAACATAAAACTTAACCAATCTACCAAGGTATTTCTAATACTCTAAAACCATCCAAAAATAGGGTCTTGGGTTTTCAAAACTCTTGTAATTATGTTTTTATAACCCAGAAAAGATTTGGTATACCAACCAATATCTAGAAAATAAAAACAGGTAAAGAATTATACACACTCTAAAATCTTGGGACATTACATTGGTGTTATGTTTTCTCCGAACCCATAGATCTATGGATCATCATATGTCTCCATATTTGAATTCCTTATTTGTATATTCATACCAGTTTCAGATCTATTGATCATCTAAAGATCATTGATCATCTTCATCAGGTCTTATTTTTTCTTTCTTTCATCTTTTTGTTCATCGCTGGTTCCTAGGAAGTGGTTCTTATACTTTTTATCTCTAATATACAATGTAGTGTGTGGGTTCCCATGAGAGGGGTTCTCATTCTTGACTTATGATCAGTCTCCTTTAAAGATTAATATTTATCTTATTTATTATTATTTTTATGTGAGATTGGTATCCTATAGATATTTTCCTTATGAAAATCATATAATGGAATTGTCATGGACTTGGAAACCCATTCTCATTTTGTTTTCTCCATAAATGGTGGTCAAAGTATATCCCTTTCAATGTCTTCTTGTCCATTAAAATTTTGGAAAGAAATGTTATAAGAGGAATTTATTCTAAATCAATATTTTATAATTCTTTATCAGTATGATGTTCAGGTCATGTAGCTGGACTTTATTTCATGTAGAGAGGGTATTTTTATGCTTATGTGGTTAGATTTTCCCAAAACCACATTTCCTATTCAATTTTCCAACCTTCAAAACCTGAATTTCACTTTATTTGTTTTCAAGGAGTGTTATGGGAAATAAAAAAATTAGAGAGTCTGTTATATAATTAATTCTATCAAAAATATGCTTCAAGGTCCTATTATTTTTTGTGGAGATTTCAATGATATCCACTATAAAAATTAGAATAATTGCGGCACCACCCTGAATATTTCTTGTATGCATTAATTCTATGGATTATTAGATTCCTTCATGCCTCTTAGTTCTTGGATTCTTGGGTATCCTATTTACTTGGTTATGTAGATGGGACCTTTCCCCCAAAATATATATGTTTCTTGATAGTTTAGTGGAATATTGCTACTATGTTTTAACATTCTCAAGGTATGAGGTTTCCCACGTTCATCATGTTTTATCTTACAATTTCCCTATCTTTCCCTATACCCAGGTCGTGTCCCTGGGCAGTAGACCAATTTATAGAATTATAATTGAATTCATGAGGATTTATAATAATAAATGTAGGTAATTGGTCACTGATACTTAGTCTCCCTCTCAATAATAAGCTTTCAATAAGACTAAATCGGTGGCTGCTCAGCTACAATAATGGAGTTTCCAGTATTTTAGGGAAATCGAACTAAAAAATCAGAGGATTTAGAATGCTCCTGATTGATGTAATGAGGGTCCCACTTCTGAATCTTCCTTGAATAAGGCATTTATCCTAGAAAATAACTATATGAATCCTTGAGAGACCATGAAAGCTATTTTTTTATAAATTAATAGAGGATTTCATCATACATGAGGACCAAAATTTGACTTACTTAGTATTATACAGAAGAATAAAGAACTTCATTTAAAAATTAGAGGTAGGGGAAATAAGCTTTAATTCTATAGGTGGTGTGATCCAAGAGTTGATCAGAACCTTCTATAAAGATTTTTTTTTTCTAAAAATCATACGTACCTTGGGGACCTTTTGAGATATGTGGAGCCAAAACATACTAAGGTCACATCTTCGGATGTTGAGATGGAAATTTATATGGAGGAAATTGTGTCATACTTAAAGAGTATTTATACATAAAAGGCACCTTGTCTGGATGGTTTCCATCCATTATTATTTATGTGGTTTTGGAAAATTGTGGGTTTAGACATTATCACTATGATGTAGGTTTTAGGGGTGGGCTCTATAATTATGGAAATGGTCTATGAATCTCTGATTTTTTATTAAAAAAATAACTATAATGGAAAAATATTCTGATTTAAGGCCTACTAATTTGTGTAAAGTGGTTAATAAGATTTTCTCAGAAATCTCATCCCATATCATTGGTAGGATCCTTTTCTTTTTTTTTGATATGATAAACAAAGTGTGTGTTTTCCCAATAGACTTATTACGTACAATTTCATTATAGCTCAAGAAATATTCTATTCTATAAAAACAAATTATAATTTCAAGAGTGGTATTTTTTCAATAAAATTTTATTTGAAATAATCATACTAATGGGTGGAATGTGATATCCTAGAACTAGTTATGAATAATATTGTTAGTGGAGAAAAAATGGAATAGGGTGATCATGGATTGTGTCAATAACATTTCATACGTTATCAAGGTCAATGGAAATCTCAAAAATAACTTCAAACCATCTAGAGGAAAACTGTAGGGTGACCCTATTTCTCCTTTTTTATTTCTACTTGTTGCTGATTTTTTTTCACATCTTCTATCAAATGTAGTATTTTATGGACTCATTAATGGGGATATGGTTTGTTGACATAGTATTCTCATTAACACAATTATTTTTCACGAATTATTGAATCTTTTTCTCAATAGAAAATTCTCACGAATGCCTATAGATTCTTGAAATTATTAATTCATTCACCAAATTCTTGGTCTAACCTATCTACTTCACCAAATTATGAATGTATTTAACTCAAGGTGTGAAAGAAGTTGTGATATATTCCATCACGAATGATGTCTCTCTTTTATCTCTCAGACTATATTATCCACCAACATCATTCATATTTTGTCAATTCTTAGTGGGGCCATGCCAATGATAAAAATAACATACATTGTACTACATGGGAGAAGATTTTTGTTCCAAAGGCTGGTAGTGGCATGGGATTCAGGAACATGAATGTTCTTAGCAATGCCCTTCTATCCTAGTATAAGGATTTCACTTATTATAGGATTCAGATAGTTTGTGTGAAAAAGGGTACAAAGACATGTATTTTCCCCATGATTATTTTTTTCATCCAATCTATGACCTCAGAAGAGGTTTTTCTAGAGGAGTGTTTGGGGATCCAAATGTGTTTTACACCGTGGGTTTTATTGATGAATTTTCATCAGTAAATTGTTTAATATCTGTTAAATCCTTAGATGCATGTTTTGGTCGGTATGATACACAAATCTAAGCTACTTCCTAGCCTAGAGAATGACTCATTGATGGATATTTTGGTTTATTATCTTAGTGGATATTATTTTTTGAAATATTGATATTTTCCTTTATAAGGCTAAATGAAAAGAAATATTATCAGTTCTAGTGGAACATGGAGATAAAATAAACAAGCCGTATTGGAATTATGAGAGATCAAGCTTCTACTCAGTCTGCTCGTGTTACTAGATTTTCCTCGCAAGCGGTGATGCTTTAGGGCTTCTGTTGTGGAAGAATTTTTGGAAGTTTAATTGTTTACTGAATGCCATACTTTTATATTGGATGATGTGTTGTGGTATCCTTACCACCTTACATTTCCTTTCTGATCAACATCTATTTGAGATCACCTTGTTCCCTCTTTCTGGGACCACTACTGAAATCGAGTTTCGTGTGATCATCTAATTCCCATGGGTTTCTGGGATGTGTTCGATGTGAGACATGTAGTAGTATTATTTTTTGTGAAATATCGAGGTTGTATAGATCATTTTGGTGGAGTGGTTCAGATCAATTCTAGAACATACTATCGTTAGATTGTGTATCCATGTATGGATTGTCTATTTCCACCATATTTCCTTTGTGTTTGATCACACTATCAGAGATGATAGGGATTGGATAGACCCGTATGAATAACTAGGGTTCTTAGTTTAATGAATTTTTTTTAGGATCATCCTCCTTTGTAAATTAATCCCACCCTATATTGATAGATTCCTCCCCCTCTAGGTGTCTTCAGAATTAGCACGAATGCAACACTTACTGGTTATGGGTCTATTGGACTCGTGGTGGTTCTTTTTTATCATACAAGATCCCTTACCGTGTATTTTTTTCTCAATTTTTTTCACATTGGGATCCTTCTGTGACTAAGGGTATAGCTATTTGGAATGGTGTGGACATCTCCACTTCTCATGGATGGTGGAATATTGTGGTCTAATTTGATTGTAAAGTTTTTATCAATGCTTTAGAATTTGATGATGGTGGGAACCTATCTTTTTGGTACATTATTGATAAAATTGCATCTTTTGATATTTTTTCACTTTTTATAGTTTTTCATTTGTTCGGATATAGGGAAATCAGGTGGCTTATTTCATGGCATCTTTTTGCAGAAGTAAGGGTTCTATGTGTTCAGTTTCTTCTCTTCCCCTGTAGTTATGTACATTATATTATGATGATATTAATGTTGAGGATTATCTCTTTCAAATATATATATATATTGTAATTGAATATATATATATATATATTAATTTTACATTCATATTAATAAAAAAGATATAATTTTATTATAATAAAATTTATAATATACATAATAATTTCAATATATATATATATTTACATTTTATTTATATTTATAAAATCAATAAGTGTGTGTGTCTGTGTGAAAATTTAATTAATCCATATGGGTTTTCGTTTCTCCACCAATTAGAGTGAGATATTTGGGTTTCCTAAGGTTTGACAATTCCAAATTTTTATTAGGTTTGGCAGTGATATGGTGGTAACTCTATGATTGTTTCTACCCATCACGATCTTACCCAATGGTGGTGTTATAATTCTCCTTAAATTGTATGGTGTTATGGATATAATCCTAGTAAAAGTTATAAACTCTCACTAACCGATAAGTATAAATCTTTTATTGTTTCCAAGAAGGGTAAAAACATTTTACAACTTTATTGTGTGTCTCTCTTAACCTTTTGTAAATTTATTACCCAATGACATTTCAATTAGAATTCCCTAAAAACTATTCTAAAATCCATATAAAAATTATAGGATGGAGTATCCATAAGAGAAATAGGATCTTGAAATCTAATTTTTGATTCTATTAATGAGAAGGATAAATATTATGTAATTATTGAGTGTCCATGGTTGTTAGATAATCACTTTATTCTGATGGAGGATCTATGAAATAGTAGGGTTTTTTTAAATATAACCATTTCTAATACAAAATTTTGGGTTTGTTTAAAAGGTATCCCATTTTTTCAATTATTATAAGGGATTATATGAGACACTAGAGGCCACATCTGAGATTATATTGAATGAGATCACTCATATCCTATTCATTGGGGGTAGTTTGTGTGGATTATGGTCCTGATCAATGTTGAACAACCACTATTGAGGAGAAAATTCCTATATATGGATGATTCAGGAACATGGATCTCATTTAAATATGAAAAACTACATTTTTTTCTTTTTTTTCTGCATTTTGAATATTGAAAAATATTTCATCTCCAGTATATATGATAGAGAAGTTATTATCATGAAATATGGCATAGTTATTCAAGTAAAAAACCTTGGTATTTCCTTCATCCCAGAATCAAAAGGGAAAAGGTAATGATATAAACCTGCTAAGGACCTATGTGTGAAATAATATCCAAACCAAAAAAGTTCATCATGTGTGGACCATCACCCCCTTTTATAGTTAATATTACCCATTATTGATCAATGGATTTTAAGAATCAAGTGAACCAACCTATGTCTTTTGAGACTGGGAAAACCTATGAAAACCTGGTTAATCCTTATATGCTAATGTCCTCCCCTCTTGAATTCTTTCCCACAACCATTGGGGGTAAACTCAAATTTTCCTAAGCCCAAAATGGTTCTGTTTTGACCCACCTAAAGATGGTTTCCTTTTAGGGTGTGTTCCCACTTTGCACTCCTATGTGTTAGATGATGTCCAAAATTATTCTTTGATGACTGGACCAAAAAAACATTGGACATGAAGGATGAATGTTATACTGGACTACAATACTAATCTTTCTATGGTTGAACCAGAATGCTCCAAAATATAGTTGGATGCTCTATAAGTCGTAGAGTTATATTATATAAGATGGAAAATTATGGGGGATGCATAATTTTTCGAATTCATAGAGTTAAAGGCCAGAGCGAACCAGCCCCTCCCATCCTAATGAAAATATTATGCTGGAATTGTCTTAGGAATTGAAAACCATGAAAAATTAGGATTCCCCAGAACTGGTGTGCTAAAAGTGTCCATGATATGGTTTTCCAATCCAAACCCATGTTATAATGAAAAGACATGTATGGAGTCAGGTAAAAGGTGGGGTTTCAAGGGTGTCTTCCAATTTATCACCATGGTAATTTTGATGTAATTTTCCTCTTATGAATGGAAGAGTTAGAAGTTAGGGTTAAGAGGTTTTCCTCAAATATTTTTACCACCTATATTCACCATCCTGATGTTCATGTTTGGGTGTTTTTGGGTTTATATGGATAACCTTATCATAAGAAAAAAATGTAAATCTTGGTATCTCCTCATGTATCTATTGGAATAAATTCATATTACTCTTTTAATTAGTGGATACATTAATAAATTTTTGTTCTAAACATGAGAGTATAGGGGGTTCTAGCTGGATTTATGCATCAATCAAGAATTTCTAAAATTTATCCCAAACTATGGATCTTTCTGATATGGGATATTAGGGAAACCCTTTTACATTGTATTTTGGGACATCTGAAAATGTCTGCATTGTGAAGACAGTGGATTGGTTTTTTGGCTAAAACTAATTAAAGAATATAAAAAATATTTTCCATGTGTCTAAAACTGCTCCCACCATATGGGATCACATCCCTGTCATCATAAAACTATCCCATGATGGTAGGATACCTAGATAAGTGAGGCCCTTTATGTTTGAAATATTTTTGTCTTGGGAGATGTACTGTGAAAATGTGATATGATTATGTTAGATGATAAGTGATTCATAAATTAAAAAGAAAATTTATCAGGTTATTTCAAAGATGAAAATTTAGAGTGATAACAAGTTTTTGTAGCATGAAATCAAGTGAGATGTTATCAAAAAGTGGTTAGATTAAATTTACTCTCACCCCCCATACGATGTGGAATTATCTAGAATCTGTACCCTTAAACAAGAATTTAATGAAGCACTTCGAATTAGATAATGTTTTTAGGAAATGTGTGCATGTGATGAAAAAAATTAAATATGGTGAATAAAATACTATATATTTCCATAAAACTGCATCTATGAGGTGTAACAATGATCTATTCTCCAACCTCACTAATCCTAATGGTATACCTAGTTTGAAAGAGGAGGATATCCATAACTTTATTCTATACATTTTCAATGATCATTTTTCAGTTGGAGAACATTCAATCCCCCAAGATACCTCATTTGTACATAAAACTAGTGATAAAAAGCATGATGAATCAGAGGTTTATTATTGAAATTATTTATAATGAAATCATTTTGGACCTTAAAAAATTCCATTCCACCAAATCACCATGTATTTATGGTTTATATTCCTTGTTCTTCAGTATGTTTTGGCAGGTCATTGAGCCTAATATCTCTGATATTATGTGAGATCTCTAGATGGGTGGATTAAATTTATATTCTATCAATGAAAATATTATTATCATCATTATTAAGATTAAAAAACCATCACTAGTTTTGAACTTCAATAGCATAAGTTTATGTAATGTCATGTATAAAATCTTTTTAAGGATACTGGTGAACCACTAGCATACTTTGATGCCTTTTATTAATTTTGAGAATAAATGAAATTTTTTCCCAAAAGTTTAATATTAGATAATTCTATTATCTAACATTAAATTTTACACTCCCTTAAAATGATCTATATAGCTAAAATAAGTTTCGTGTCTTAGAAACTGTATATGAAACAAATCCTAAGACCGAGTGGTAAGGTTTTTCCTTTAGTTTGTGATGAGTAATATGGTTTTTTTATATAAATGGATTGATGTGGTTATGCATGGTGTTACATTTTATTCTTTCAAGATTCAAATAAATTTTATCCTCTCTTAGAGAATTACTCTATCTAGGGGTCTTTACTAAGGATAACCTCTCCCCACATTTCATTTTATTTTGGTGATATATTTTTTTTCTAATAATTTTCAGGGGCATCTAATAACTACAATATTCATGGTGTGATGGTATATCACTGATGAAAACCTATTTATAATTTTATCTTTGTTGACAATTTATTAATTTTCTCATGGACAACCTTAGAGAAATAAAACTAAAATTCTCAACTTATTCACAATTACAATATGGATTCTCCGAATTTGATTTATATCTCTTTATATGAAATATATTTCAACTCAGTAATTCCTTCTAATATGAAGGTTTAAATTCATAAAGATTCCGGTTTATATATGGCTTATAATAATCATAACTACCATATTATACCCCTATTTTTGGTCATTAAAAAAATATGTGTTCTCATGTATTTTGGATAAGGAGGAAAAAAATCTGGGATATACCAATAAATGTTTTTCTAATGTAGGAAAGTAGGTTCTCATCAAGGATGTGGCCCAATAATTTTTTATATATGTTATGTCCGTTTTTTAAACTTTATATAATCATTGATGACCAACTTAAATCACAACTATCTAATTATTGGTGGGGAATTAATAAAGTGAGAAATAAAATCACCTAGATTGTGTGGGACAAACTTTACGACTAGAATGAATGTGGGGGAATAGGTTTTGATGATTTTCATCTCATTAACTATACTCTTCATTATAATCAGGTATGGTGGATCATCTAGTACACAAATTCTCTATGTATGAAGGTCCTTCAAGAAAAATATTTTCTTTATTTATACTTATGTGGAGATTTTTTAGGTCCACAGTATAATTTTCTATAGAAAATACTATTGAGTTATCCTGAGATACTAATTATTGGAATATATAGGGGAAATGGATATGGATACACTATTAAGATCTAAAAGGATTTGTGGTGGTAAATTTTGATAGATCTAAGTTGATTTCCCCTATGGTGGATGGTTAGGAAGATTCAATAGTTCTATATTTTCTTAATGATACTGGTAATAATTGGTGCACAAATAAACCAAAATCCTAGTTTATTGAGAGAGGCGGGATTATTATTCCGATTATCCCATATGTGAGAGAGATGGGGCTAGAACAATTTTGATGAAGTGATGAGACTTATGGCATATACTATGTGAAATCAGGTTATAAAATGGTACTCAAATCACCAAACATAGGAGTTGATGATTTATGTATAACCCTCTAGTGCCTCCTGATCCCACCCAAGGAATGGTACTTTTAGTGGAAATATTTCCCCAAGATCCTCCAATCTAGGATGTTAATTTTTTTTTCATAAAACTAATGATCTAACCTATGGCCTTGTAGTGTTTCTAATGAAGTGGACTTATTACCTCACTATGAAGGTCATGAGTAACTTTTGTTCAATGCATTGGATGATTTGGTTAAGAATAAATGACCTAGTATTTAATTAGGTATCCATGACAAGATATTCATCAGTTGAGAGTACCAATCTTCGACTGTCTACCAGAAACCACTGTGATTTCCACGATAATGGTAAAAGTACTTGTCTAGATCCTGACATTTGAGTCTCACCCCTAAAAGAGTTATAATGATAAATGTGAACATGTACCATTTTTATATATGTTTCACTATTGTTTTCATGTGTTTTTAGGATTTTCTCTATTCTGTAATCATAGTATACCAGAAGTCTTTTAGAGAAAATTTGTACCATTGGTGGTGTAATCCCTAGAAATTATTATTTGTTTAGAGGTTTCAATTAATAATAGCCAGAGTTCTTCCATTATAGAGTTGGACTACCTAAACATTTTCAATGATATCTATTCAATTATTATCAGTCTTCAGCCATTTGGATTGTTAGTTTTAGTATCAATTTAATCCAGCCCATGGTCCCCCAAGAGTAACACATAATCCCTTATGGTGTTCTATCCTAAAACCTAGTGGTGGTAGGAGGAATTTTCCATCCTAAGTTATATATGATCCAACATCCTTTGTGGAATCCAATTTGAGAATTGGGTTTTCACCAAAAATCAATCCCTCGACCCAATGAATAAACAATACGACCTCCCCTTCAATGATAATCCACCAAATCCAACCATATTTTACTATTTGTTTCTCATAATCCATAGTCACGGTATAACTAGAGATATTAGAAATAATTTCAACACAAGGAGCAACCAATCAATATGATTCTAATCACCCATAATTACCTATTTAATTTTTGTGGGAAATAATCTACCTACATAGCACCTAGGTTGTACCATGGATCTGATTCCACTTGTTAGGATCCTTTTTCTTTATCCCTTTTATAGCCTACCCACCCCTCCTTTTGAATCCCCTCAATTAAATTCTTTTTATTAATTAATTGGTAATAAATTTAGGGTCCAATAAACATTGAATAAGTTTATTATGGAATTCATTATTATTATTTTCTCTCTTTAAAAGTCATCCAGCATGTTGGTTCTGGGTGTAGTGGAAACATGCGGTGGTGAGTAATATATTAAAATTTATTTTAATAATCGTTTCTTGAAACCATGAGAGAGGATATTTCACACAAATTTTATAACTAACTAATTTAATATATAATTATATAAATTCTTAGTCTTAGGAACTTTATTCATTGATGAATGTTGATTACTCAAAAATTTCCTTTCAAATTTCTTTCATTACACTATGAGGATCCAAGGATAGAATCCTTCTAGTAGTGATCCACAAGTGTTCCAATAATCTCTGAGAAACACCACACAATCTCCAGGATCTTGAGTGGTGAATTTAATGACTTTCATTGTTAATTATTGATCACTGAATTTTCTATCTTGAATAAATCTCTCTTGTGTTTCTCAATCTTTATAAGGATAGAGAAAGAGGGTAAGAGAGAGAATTTGTTGTGTGAAACAATTTTCTATTCTCAATTTTGGATGTAATATACAATAGACATAACCATCTATTTATAGAGATGGAGTTTTGGTTCAAATATTATTTAATTTCATGATGACTATTAAATAACATTTAAAACCTCTAATAAACCTCATTCAATATTATAATAATATCATTATTATTATTTTGTGGTACATACCATCTTTCACAATTAAAAAATGTTATATAATAGTTTTGTTAATTATTTTTTGTCACTGGACTCAGCCTTGATCTTTTATAACTCCCCATACCTTTATTAAACAACCAAATAAATATTTTATTCTTAAATTAATATTTTATTCACAATCTAGAAAATGAATATTTATTAAAAATATACAATAATTAAAATAAATATTTTATTAAAAAACTAGTGAATAAATATTTTATATATATTAACATATTCAAATAAATTAATTAGTCATAAAAAATAATTGTTTATTACCTTTTGAATAATTGGGATCAATAAAACATGATAAAATTATCCCTCATCATTGAGAATAATATTTATTCCAATAATTAAATTCAAATATATTTTAATTGAGAATAATGGAAACACATAGTGTGTCACCCTCTAGGATTCTTTATTTTTTAAATTAGGTGGGATAACATGAAGTCCAAGATTAATGTCCGCAAATGGTTCAAGGAACCCAAGAGAAAGAACTTAATGTCACAATGATGACAACCACATATGAATGATTACTTTATAATATAATGCCTTTGTCTTAATATCACATTAAGCAGATTGCACATCCATGTCACCAAACTATATGATCGATACATATCTCATTGATTATCTAAAATAATCACATTGTTGCATCATGACCATCAAATTTATAGGGAGGGTTTGATTCCAATCAAAGGGTCAAGATATCATCTTCCATAAAGATATAAGCAGAAAATCATTCCTTGAATTATCAATTAATGACATGTCACTCATGATGCACCTGGTGTATTTAACATTTACATGATATATCATCATCAAGGTTTATAAGATACATCAAAGTACGTGATTTTTATCAAGAGTTAATAATAATATTAAAGTTTATAGACCATCACACACACTCCCAGATAGGAATATCCAATGACACAAAAACATGCGGAATTCCAATTGGTGGGTGTTTTCTCATAATCTTCCATATTGGGTATTACCAAGTGAGAACTTCATGGGAATAAGGTTCATCTGCTTACAAGTGCTAAAAATTGAAAATTTATGTATAGCATGCCCATTAATAGTACATTATCCAACCTAAAAACATTTATTTAAGAATATCATCATATCACATCATGGTTCTCATTATATCGAGGAACTGTTATGACCATATAAATAAGACATATAATCCACAACATTATTAAATTTTAGTTATGCAGGAAAATGATGAATATGTTATAAGAAATTTTATTAATATTAAATACATAAATATACATGTAATCAATGTAAAAATAGTTGTTCTTAGGAAAAAAACTCCACCAAACTCCCACTTGGAATAGAGCTAACCACTTATGAAAATTAGTCCACTAGATCGCACATGATAGTCACATTTCTTCTCAGTCAAGGCTTTATTCAAGGGATATTCCACATTATCTTCAATAGAAATACTGATAACTGCAATTTCACCTATATGTGAAAAATATCTCAAGATATTATACTTATAACGTATGTGCTTCATTTGCTGATATGACCTTGGTTATTTTAGAATAGCCACCACTACAGTATTATCACAATAGAGTTTGATAAGATCTTCACTTCTAGGTACCTCATCAATCACAAATGAATTTGTGCATCTATAATTCCTCTTTAACTACATTAGAAGCCACAATATACTTAGAATCTACTATATAATCTATAACCTCAACCTTATTTGAGCTCTTCTAGCTCAGAACACCACCATTCAATGTGAATGTGTATCCTGTTTTGACTTCATGTCATCTTGATAAGTTTGGAAACTAGAATCTGCATATCCTATGATGAATAGTTCTTAATATCCTCCATAAACATGAAATATATCCATAGCACGCCTTGGATACTTAGGGATTGTCTTTAATTCCACCCAATTGTGGTCACCTAGTTCAATTTGATATCTTCCTACTACATTTAACGCATATGTGATGTCTAGACAATTACATAGCATATAATACACGATTGACCCAATTTCTAAATAATATGGAATTTATTCCTTTATTTTTCTTTCCTTATGTGTTTGAGGATATATTTTCCTAGAAATATGAATGTCGTGGGATTCTAGAAACAATCCCCTCTTGTATTGTTCCATACTGAATATTTTTAGTATCTTGTCAATGTATGTACTTTGAAATAGGCCGAGTAACCTATTTGTTTAAACATGATGAATCTTGATACGGATAATATAGGTTTCCTCTCCCAATTCCATTATAGAGAGTCATTTATTTAATCATTCCAAAACCAACTATATGACTGATATTTCGTTTCTAATGAGTAATATGTCATAAACATATGGTATTAACAGAATGACTACACCCACACTGAACTATTTATAGATAAATAGATTGCATTCATTCTTTATGAAAACAAATTCCATTATGGCCTCATCAAACAGAATATTCCATGACCTAGATCATTGGCTTGATACATTAATGGATATCTATAACTTGAATACCTTATTGGCATAATTTGGAGTAAAAAACCCTTAGGGTTGTTTCATATAGACATATTTCAAAATGTTCACATTAAGAAATGTTGTTTAGAAATCCATTAGCCAAATATTATAATCATGGAAAGCTGAAATGAAATGTGGAATTATGATGGATTTCCTCATTGAAACTGGTAAAAAGGTTATATCATAGTCAATTCCTTGATTCTATTTAATCCTTTTCAACCAATAATTCTTTATAGGCATTGGATTATCATTCCATGTCTAGTTTATTCTTAAATACCCATTTTCAACCAACATACTTTACATTCACTAGATGGTCTACCAAAATACTTCCTTGTTCTTTGGAACATGGAATCATGGACTCTTTCCATATGGAATCATTTTTCCCACTTAGTTATTCCTTATAGGTTATATGATCATTATTACTAACTAACAATGAGTCACCATCCCCAGTGACTAGAAAAAAATATCATTATAGTTCTATAACCTTTCTTGTAATCCTACACAGTAATTGTGTCTCTAGAACCATTTATTCTTCCATGGGGATTTGTGGAATTGTTTCCTATGAAAACTCTTGTGTATCTTATGTCTAGAGTTCATCAAATTCTATCTCACTCCCACTATCTATTTTATATAGAATATCCTCCTCACAAAATTTGTTACATTTTTCAACCACAGACTTTTTTTCTAATGGATTGTGTAGTTATTATAAATTTTTTCTTTGGTATATCCTTTAATGATACATTGTTACCTTGGGTGAAATATTATTAACTAAAGAGGGATTGAATAATTATTAAAAACCCCACATATGTAAGTAATAAATCAAATATTTCTTTCTATTCCATAATCGGAATGTTATAACCTTGGTTTCATTAGCTGGAACTCAGTTTAGTACACATGTTTCTATTTGTAACATGTATCCCCAAAAAGATAATAGAAGAATCACATGACTCATCATTGATCTCACCATGTCCAAAAAGGTGTGTCTTATCCTTTCCCTTACACCATTCCACTAAGGTGTATAAGGATGATTGATTTGAGATAGTATCCCAAACTCCTATAAATAATCAATTAAGTCCTAATTAATACATTCTTCACAATGTTCTGAGTATATATTCTTAATATTTTTACCAATATTGTTCTCAAATTCAATTTTTTATTTCTTTAATCTATCAATATAATTTTACTTATCCATAATTAATTATAAATTTCATTATCTCATAAAATCATCAGTAAAAGTTATGATGTATGAGTACCCACCCCTTGCCTCAATAAGAAATGGTTTACATACATCGGTATGAACTAATTCCAAAATCTGTTATCCATTTCACCTTTCCCACAAAATGGGGATTTAGTCATTTTTTCTTATAAACATGTCTCATATACACCATGTGGTTTTATTTCCAAATAATCTAAATATCCATCTTGATGTAATTTAGTCAAGCACTTTTCATTTACACGACCAAGTTAGTGGTGAAAAAGATAGGTTTGATATGAGCCATGTGAGGTAAATTCAATATCGATTTTCATTACTTGGTTTTTGTAATACAACACATAAAGGAAATTATTTAAATGTTCAGTACCATTAAAATGATATCTTTATTTAATAGGAAACATTAATTCCAAAATTTGAAGATAAATCCATCTGTATCTTGTCTGGATATAGAAATAAAGTTTTTGGTAACTGAAGACACATAATAACAACACTTTAAAACCAATCTCATTATGGTTGGAAATGTGTGGTTGTATTCCTCGAATTCTAAAATAGTAATATTTTTTTATTTTGGTTGTTCATAGATACACCTCCCCTTGATCAATCTTTTTTAATTTATTTATTCCTTTATTTTAATATATATTTGACCACCAGAAGCTGTTTCTAATACCCAATTTGTAGAAACATATAAATCACCCTTGATAAAAGATTCAACTTATGCTTCCCCTTGATTCATTTCATTGGTGAAGTCAATTTTTCAGTGTCCTTATTTCCAAAAGTGAAACAGATAGCACCCTATTCCCATGATTTCCACTTTATCTTCCTCTTTTTGTATGGGTGAGATGATGATTTGGACATAGAGATATTTTCATTCCCTTTGTGTTTGTTCACCCTAAGGATGGTAGGATTTTCCCTTTGTATCCTTAATATATGGATAAGAAGAGTGAGAATATCTTTAGATACTTCTAATTTTTATTCATATTAAAATTTACAACAATGATATAGAACCTCAGAGGGAGATATTCCAAAATGAGATTAGTGCTCAGTTATTTAGGGATTCTGAACCTTACGACATTAAGTCACTCAATATATCAAATGAACTTGACTACATGAGGCCAGGATGGGGCTCCCCCTCCATGATTTCTCTGAAAAATAATGTTGGAAATCTAAAACCATTACTATCTTTATCATTCCAATTAAATACCACATGGGTTCTCAAGAATTCTATACACATCGATGTTTTTGCGATAGTTCAAAAGTTCACTAGACCTAGAAAAAAGCATCAAGCATTGATTTTCAATCACATTATTCAAATGATTCTCATAGACTAGGAACTCTTTATAATTTCCCTCCTTAAAAGGCATATTATGAAATGAGGATTACAACATGTAAGATTTTTTTTCATGGTGTAGAACAACCTGAAGGAATATATACCATTCTTGGAAGTTACTTCCATTTAAGAGGTTCTATTTATCCAATATTGATCGTATGGAAAATGTGAATGATGACCTTTCTGATTTATTATATAATTAAATGATTTTATTATTAGTACTTTTCTTGATTAAACATTGGGGGAAATATAATAAATTAATATAT
Source organism: Viscum album (assembly GCA_963277665.1). Taxonomy (NCBI): domain Eukaryota; kingdom Viridiplantae; phylum Streptophyta; class Magnoliopsida; order Santalales; family Viscaceae; genus Viscum; species Viscum album. The sequence continues at coordinate 569,591,970 of OY728161.1, read as the reverse complement.
TTTATTACATCTTAGAGTATTTTTTCCATGTCTCGATATCCCTTTCCATTGAACATTGAATTTATAGTTGTTATGGAATTCTTGTGCAAAGTATCCTCAATGCATTTCTTAGTAATTCTGACTTTATCCAAGAAAACCATAAGAAAGTAATTAGACAGGTGGTCTTTCCAACTACAAGATTTTATCTCCTCGATCCATTTATTGGATTCCCCTATCCTAAAATATTGACTTGTATTTTTCAACACTTAACTCCAAATTTGTATTGAACATACCTTGGATCTTAAAATTAATACATGTTCGGTTAATTCAACCCTAAACTCTCATGAGAAATCCCTGATAAAATTATGGTTCTAGACTCTGGCCGGGTGCTACACGTAATTTTATGGTTTTATTTCCAATAATTTAATGGAAGGATAACTGTTAATTAATATTAGGTTATGGTATTTTAATTAATTTACGCGTAAATTTTTTTCTTCTTTTATCCTTTACAGGTCTTCTTAATATCTGGTGGATGTTAATTAATTAATTAACCATTTTGGATAAAACATTTACACATAATTAATTTATTTAATTTCAATATTTTCAAATTAATTCATTCATTATGAGACTATGGTCCTACATACATAAAATAAATAATGAATAAATAGAAATAAATAAATAATGTAAATGACCCGATCATGGGTTTATCTAATAGTTTATTTAGTGATTAGACATTAAATCAACTTATGACCTTTGGGAATAACTCCATTTATCATTCATGGAATTATTTACAACATTCCACCATTATATCTATGTATCATCTAGTTGGAAACATTAGGGTTCCATCTTAAACCTGCTCTACAAGCCTTAGGGTGCTCTACTAATTACAAGTATTTATTACATACATATAGGTGAGGGGAAACAAAGGATTTTTTAAAGTTTGTTACATATATCTCCTTAGATACACAGGTCCTATATAATAATTGAGGGAGGTAAGACTGCTAGACCATCATTTAATTTAGTATTAAACAATCACAAAAATGCAATAAATTAAATTAAATAAATCCCAAGACATATACAGGTCTTGGTCAAGATCATGCTAAGTCCTACATCCAATGAATATGAAAAAGTAACCAGCTAGAATTCATTTCTTTATTTATTCTTTATTTTTAAGATAAATGTGCATTCATTAATTAATTAATTAATTATTTCCCTTTACTCTTAATGATTGTCTAATCTTAATCAATGATAACCATAATTTATAGAATTCATAGAGAATAAATTGAAGAAATAATAATTACATATTATTTACAATAAATTAGTTGAGAATTTAAAATTATTTAAAACCGTTATTAAATTTTCAAATACACATTGGTGTGATAATCATTAAAATAAGTATTTAATGCAGAAAATTTAAATTTATTGTAATGTTTAACTCTTTCCTTTATTGGGAGACTAAACCATGTGTATAGTCCAACTACAATCTATGTAACTAGGATGCATTTCATTCAAGTAACACACATGGGGCTCAGACATGTTAAATCTATCAGACTACATGACATGTATATTCTAGTTACATGCCATGTTTCCACTTTCCATGTGCCAGGCCGATCTTGTCAACACGTGGTGTGAAATAAATTCCATTTTTTTGATTGACTGCTCGATGCTTCTAGGTACAATGTTCATGGGTACATGTCATGTACTCCTACTACACACTGTGTAACCATGATTTATTGGTAAAAGTTTTGTAACTTCCTGATGGAATCTTCGATCATTATTCATTTATTCTTAAACCTTTATGAAAATGAAACACTAGATGAATATGATTAATATGAAGAATCATGATAATTAAAATCATATTAATGAAAAGATAATAAGAAGGGAAGATTCAACCTCCATTACGTATAAAAAAAAATAAAATAAATATTTATAAATTTAAATGAGACAACTCTAATACAAATTATTGGTTATGGACATGGAGAAAGGTACAATAGAGGGTGATATATTAAAATTTCATTTTTTAATAATTTCTGAAAACCATAAACAAGGATCATGTATGTCATTTTTATAACTGATTTATTTAATATTTGGAGAAATAAATACAATGGATTAGGAACTTTTTTCGTTGATTAATGTTGATCATCTGAAAAGTTCCTTTAACACTACATTCATTGCGTTGTGAGGAACCAATGATTGACTCCCTCTAGTAGTGATATGCTTGTTCTATAATGGTCCCTGAGAAATACCACTCAATATTTTGGTTCTAGTGCAACAAATTGAATGGATTGTGTTTTTTATTGATCGCTCGTTCTTCTATCTTGAATAAATCACACTTGTGTTACTCGTTCTTGGGAGGGTGAGAGAACTAGTATTTGATCGAGAAATAATTGTGTTCAAAACTTATCTATTATAAATTTTTGATGAAATATATAAAATATATAACCTTATATTTATATAGTTAGATTTTAGGTTAAAATAGGATTTAACTGCATTCTAGCTATAAAATAACATTTAAAACCTTTAATAAACTTCATGCCATATAATAATAATATCATTATTATTATTTTGTTGCTTGCACCAACTTACACAATAAAAAATATTATGTAATGGAGTTACTAATTAATATTTGTCACCAGACTCGATCTTAGTATCTTTGAACAACTCTAGTATTTATTTAACAACCAAATAAATATCTTATTCAAAAATAAACATTTTATTCCCAATATATGGAAAAATATTAAATAAATCAAATAAATATTTTATTCACAATATAGAGAATACATATTTCATATATAATCACATAATCAAATAAATTATTTATTAATAAAAAACATAATTATTTATTACATTGTGAATATATTAGTGATCAATTAAAATTGAATAAAATTATTCCTTAGTCTTTAGAGACTTATTTTTTTAAATAATTAAATTCAAATAGAATTTAATCATGATAAAAAAACACTAAGTACATTACCCTGTATGATTTTTTATCATTATAATTAGGTGAGATTTCCTAATGTCCAATATTATTGACCAGAAATGGGTCAAGGCATCCAAGAGAATGAAAAAAATTTCACAATGATGACAATGACATACAAACTATCACTCTATAATATAATCCCTTTGCCTCAATATCTCATTATGGAGGTTGCACATCCATGTTACCAACCTATATTATTGATAAATATTTCATTAGATATCTAAAATAAACTTGTCATTGCACCATGGCCATGGAATTTTGGGTAACAATTCCTTTCCAATCAATAAGACAAGATATCATTTTCTATAAAGATGGAAGGGAAAAATCCATCCTTGACTTATCCATTAATGACATGTCACTCATGACACACCCAACATATCAATCATTTCCATGAACTTTTATTATCATGGTTTATGCAATACATCTATGTACATGAGTTGTAACAAGCATAAATAATAATATTAATGATTAATAACCATTATAATCACTCGCCCATAAGAATATCCATTGATTACATAACATGAAAAATTACTACTAGCAGGCTAGTCCTTATAATATCGTATCTTAGTTATTACCAATTGAGAACTTCTTGAGAATAAGCATTATCTACTTACAAGTACTGACACCTGAGATTCAATTTACTACTTCCCCTATCATAGTAAATTATCCAATCATAGATCATTTATTTATGTATATAGTCACAACACATCATGGTTCTCATAATAAAAGATAGATTCTATGTCCTTATCAATGTGATGTGTACTCTAGGACATTATTATAGTAGATTCATGCTTAACAATGATCAATATGTAATAAGAAGTTTTATTAGTATTCAATAAATTGAATATACATGTAATTAATGTACAAACAGTTTGTCCTAGGACACCAAACCCAACACAAAAAATTTATAACTTCTTAATTTTATTAAGTACCAATCACATATACACACATATTTTATATCTTTCAAACATTTTTCTTATGTCTCTACAATGCCGCTTGAGGATCTACAATATCTGAACTTTTCAGTTCTCATAACCTTCATTAGGATATATATCAAATTTTATTCAGTTTGAATTTTATCTAAATCCAAACATCCATACTTATCCACATATAAAACAAAATGATATTTTAATCCAATTTCCTTTTTCCTAAAATAAAAAATATGGATTCCTTATAATGTATAAGACACTATGACTATCACAAAAAAATGAAATTATCTTTTTTTTGTGGATGGACTCCTCCAAAAACTTTTTTGTCCAAATTTACACTTTGGAAGAATTTGTAGCTGCCATGTATTCCACCTGTAATGTGTATAAGTCCACAATATACTATAATTTGGAAATCCATCTCACAGGTCATCATGATTGATTACTAACATAACTATTAGTGGATTTCCTCTAGTTAGAATCACCTAAAATGTAAATATCAACATATAATTTTATGGTAAAATATGATTCTCTATAATATAATGTAGTGTATGAAGCCTCCTTAACATATAATAGGATTCTCTTCACCAAGTTCCAATTCTAACATCCTAGACTCTTTATTTAAAGGCTAACATATCCCATTACATGTGTAATATCCAATTTAGTTGAAACCATAACAAACATTAGACTCAACACTAGTGATTCATATGGAACATGAGACATTTATATCCTATCCCCTTAAAAACTAGGACTAATCGTGGATTATGACTTGAAATTAATGGGAAGAGGTGTTGATATTGAATTATAGTATTCCATTTTTCACAATTTTATGAATCTCCTTAAGTAATTATTCTGTGATATCCAAATCATCCTATTATTTTTTTCTTAGTGAATCAGCATCCTATGAATCTTTTTTTAGGTCCCAATTCCTTCATATCAAACTCCCTAGACAACTATGCCTTCATCTCCTAGATTTGATCATTTTTGGTGATAACAACCAACATGTCATCCACACACTATAGTAGAATGAAAAAATCATTACCATATAGACCCATAAAATAGGGACAAGGCTGTTAATTAAGTTTTCATAACCAATTATCATGATATAGAAATAAAATCTCTTTTTAAAACACCTCAATTCCTATTTGAGACCATATAGATATATTTTTTTAATTATAAAAATCATGTTCTCTATAACTTCTAAAGAAAAACCTTAGGGTTGGAGTATATAGACTTCATCATCAAGGTCATTGTGAATAAATGATGTTTTCACATATATTTTCTCTAGATGTAGATTGTATGTAACACACTTTTCTAGAACATAACAAATTGTCATCAGTCTAACAATAAGAGAAAATATTTCATTGAAATTAGTACATTCCTTCTGAACATATCATTTGACAACCAGTCTCTCATTATATATTTCATCAAAGTCTATTTAATATTACGTGATTTTGTATACCCTTTTTATCCCATAGACTTCCTTCCTTCAGGTAATGGAAAATATCTCAAAACTTGTTCTTGTGAAGGGCTTCATGCTCCTCCAACGTCTCCAACTTTCATGAATATTTTTCCAAACTTTGGAACTCCCCCATGAAAGAATATAATTATCTATCCACTTTAAATAAAAAATACCCCACATTTCTCTAAATGAAATAATATGAGTTCCATATTGGTGGTATTTTCTCTTGTTTTGATAGTTATAGTCCATGATCATTTGGTACTTGATCATCATGATCTGGTAATTCCATATAGGAAACTATTTATTTATTTATTTCATCCTCCACTGTGAATATTTTAGATTTTGTACTCCCTTTCTTCAAGTAATTATTAATCATAATTTTATTGTTTAATTTGAAAAAATTACATTTCATTTGATGATTAATTTGTTAGTAGTGGTATCCCACAAATGATACCCCTTCACAACATCAATTTATGACAATAACATACATTTCATAGATCACTAGTACAACTTTTATCTTTTCTAGTCATTAAAAAGTTCATATATAGGGATTACAAGATTATAAAACATGGAATAGTATGTAGTTTGACCAGTATACATTTCCATCGGTGCCTTTAGATCAATTGAAATTGAAGGGGATTGATTGTTAAAAACGTAGGTGGTATTTACTACTTCTTCCCAGAATGTCTTGTAAAATCGTATAGTTTTCAACCTCACCCTTATTCTGTCCAACAAGGTTCTATTCATCCACTCCGCCTCTCTATTTTACTAAAGAGTTTATGTTATAGAAAACTATATCTTGATAACTTACTATTGAAAAAAAGAATAAGACTCCTCTCTTTAATATTCTCCATGTTTTTTAGTCCTCAAACACTTGATCTTCTTTTCAGATTCAAGATCCTTCAGTTCTTTGAATGATTTGAATACATCAAAGATATCTTCATTCCTATTTAATGGAAACACCCAAAATCTCCTATAATATTCATCAATAAAATATTAAAAGTTACTTTCTCCACCCAGGGATATAATACCTATTTTCCAAACATCATTATGCATCAACTCCAAGATCTCCTTACTCTATTTTAGTAGATAGTTGATGTTAGAGTCATGTGTGTGCGAGAATTGGAGTCAACATAATGAACATGAAAGCAGAAAATTTAAATTCAATTGCTTTTAATAGTTTAGAAAAACAGTCCCTCTGCAAAAGTCCAAAACTGGATAAATATTTTAACTCTTCAGTAATAGATTTAATTCTGAATCACTAGCTTTACATAGTCTACAAAAATAGATTATACAAGAAATCTCAGTTAGAAGAACAAAAAGAAAAAATAAAATTTAATAATAGAGGGAAATCTACTGCATAGTTACCGAAGGATTTAATTTATGAAATGTATTAAGAATTTATCATCATTATGATTTTGAATGTACCATAAACTAAGATCATAATTCAGATTTTGAGTGTACCGTAGTATTGACTGTGGGTGATTGGAAGGCATTCTGGGCACAACTAGGGTTAAGCTAGGGCACTGGGGACGGAGAGGTCGCAAGGGGATGACAGTCTAATACGATGTGGATGACGGTAGTCGAGTGAGGAAGACGACTTGGAACACTTGGAATGGCTAGGTCTACCATGTGGTTTCACGTGAGGATGCTGACCAGGAATAGAGAGGTGGTTCGCACGATGATATCGGAGGGGGATGTCGACCGGGAACATGGAGGGGTTCTTGAGACGATGTCAATGAGGAACGCCGACTGGGACGGTTGCTGCGAGGAGGTCTGTGAGGAATGCTGTCAGGGAAAAGGGAGGTAGGGTTGAGGAAGGGGGTAGCAGCGAGGGGTGGTGCGGGGTAGTGGGGTGGGCGGGCAGTGATCTCATTAGTGGGTCTTTTTAATTAATTGTTTTCATAACTTTTTTTAAAATTTTGTTTCATTTTAATTTTTTTCATTACTAATATTTATTAATATAATTTTTTTATTAAATCTTTTTATGATTTTTCCATATATATAATTTTTTTATTATCAAAATGATATATTTGTAGTGGATGATATATATATCTATATATTCAATATTTGGTAATATATTTGGTATTATTGAATAATTTTTTGATAACATATTTTTATGATAGTAAAATATTTGTCGATAATGATAATTTTTAATAACAGATTCATTTGTCGGTAAATTAAGTGTTGGTATTATTATAATAAAGAAACAGATTTAAATGTTGGTAAAAGATTTGTTTCTATTGAACTACTAATATAAACAGATATATTTGTTGGTAAAAAAAATTTTTGGTACTCATAGTTAATATCAACATAATTTAATATCTGTTGGAAATAATCATTTTTACCAATAGATATATTATCTGTTAGTAATTTTCTGTTGGTAATGGTTAGTTTTTTTGTAGTGTATTAATATGATTACTTAGATCATGATTACTTAATTCCAGAATATAAAACATGATTTATATATAATATATATTCAGAATATACATATATATAATAGATCAATAAATGGAAATAAATACACCATTCATGGAGGCGGTAGGTCGTACATACGCATGAACGCTGTTTTGCATTTCCTTATTGAATTGAATGGAATTGAGTAGATGACATACATATATATATACATAAATCCAGTAGCCTAATTATTTCATATATTTCATGATTACTTATTATATATTCTTTATAATCATTCTTGAATTGTTAACATGGAAAATGAATCTCATCGCGTCGTGGAGACGGTAATCCGTACGTACGCACGAGCGATGATATCGTTCCCATATTTATTGAATGGAATTGGAGTGGATGATATAATATCTTAGAAGCAGTATGATGTTATAATAATCATATACAGTTATTATTTACACCATTATACACATCCATGTAAGGTGGTGGTGCAAAAACTGATTACACCACAGCGTGGAGACGATATTCCGTACGTACGCAAGCGCGGTGATTTCATTTTCCGTAGGATGGATAGAAGGTGAAATAGGGTTGTTTCATATTTATAATAACATATAATTATATAATTAATACTGATTTTATTAATTTATATTGAAACAACTAAATAAGAAGAAGTAGAAGAAGAAAGAAACTTGAGAGAATCAGAAGAAAAGATTACCTCTTCTTCGTCGCACCTCCTTTAAGCTTCCTCTTAAGGAAGTAGAGTTGGTCTTTTGAGAAGACCAGAACCTCCAGAATGTTTATAGGAAAGTGGAGAAGAGAAATTTTCAGGGGTTGGCCGAGCTTCAAGGCTCAAAAGGGTGTGAAGAGAAGAGGGAAGGGGTGCCCTTTTTATAAGGGAGGAGAGGGGCACTTTAGAAAAAACTTAAAATATTATTTTATAATAAAGTCATATTCGATTTATAATAGCTCCAAATTTATTTATTTCGAAGATAAAGTGGGGATGGGTCGAAATAATCTCAACCAATAGGTTTTAGACAAGTTTAGGTTACTATTTTAACCTTATCTTTTAGATTTAACTCTAAGTTAAATAATTTAACTTTTACCGTGTCTTCTTGTTTTCTTACACTATATGGTTAATAAACTTACTATAACAAGACAAAAGAACCCCAAGTAGTTCATTATTAATATATATAACCTTATCTAAGTCATTTTTCCGAACCTTAGAGTTTTAGGAATATTATAAAAATTAATAATATTATATTTGTTTTAAAAACTATTTTATGTCAATTTTGACACTATTTGGTAATTGATTTTTCTAAAAATCATAACCGAATTATTAGTTCTAAAAATGATAATTAAATCAATACTAACATGTCATATTAACCTAAAAATTTGGTGTAATTCATAAAAAGTCTCAAATTACATTTATTTGGGTATTTATAATATCAATTATTTTAATATTTCATTATTTAGGTAATTAATGCATCACCATTGTGTCATAAATAAATTAAATTATTTAATGTCTAAAAATTATAAATAAAATACCATTATGTAGGAAATATTTTTAACTTTATAATGAATATTTATAGTGTAATTTATCTTATTTATAACCCTATATTAAAAATGTTTTAGTTATTAAACTTTGATTTCAACTCTTTTAAGTCTTCTTTGAATTAAATAATAATAAATGTCCTAATCTAATCCAAGTGGACCTAAATGATAATATTATATTCCTAAGGGTGTTTTTGGTCGAATTATACTTATCCAATAGAATTAGGACATGTGTTAGTGTAATATAATATCATTTTTACCCTTAATTACCCTATTTAATTTTAACCGTGGTAAATAAAAGTAAAAAGTTACTATTCACCAAAAAATATTTTTATCCTATTGAACCACATTTTACTCCTTGATTTTAACCATGTCTCTCGGATTTTCAAAATTCCACTCAAAGAAGCGGTAAAATTAAGTTTTGTGTAAATTTTCAAAATCTCCTAGGAGGTGGGTAAAAGATGGTGAAAAGTTCAATAAAATTTTTATATATCTAAAATTATTATAAAATGACTCCAATGAATTACATTGAACTTATATATGAATTATGTATAAATTTTGACCTAAAATAAATTTAAATAAAATAAATAATTATTTAAATAAAAAGTCTGTTTTTAAATAGTAACCCAATGTTTTCACTATTCATCAAAAATTGAAAGTTTTCAGAAAAATACCAAAAATTAACCCTAGGATAATTTCAACATTCCAAACCCAAAAATGAAGACCATTTTGAAAGATAAAATTTATAAAATTTCAAAAAGTGGGTATTACTATTCACAATGGCTAGTTCATAATAATATTATAATAATATCTCGTTTAGTGAAACTTGGTATTGCATACTACACACGCTATCGAAGAAGGTCTTGATTGCGTGTAATACAAGCCAAGTCAGGGTTGCGTGTAGTGAAAGCTCTTTTTGGTGTTGCATATAACATAATCAAAACTTATTTCATTTATACATTAAACAAAATCTATACTTAATGTTGCGTAAAATAATTTCCACAAAATGAACTTGAAATTGTGTGTAACACGATCCAAGAATAGTATTACATATACTGCAAGCTAATACAGTGTGGCGTATAGCACAAGATAATCTTGGTGTAGCATACAACACAAGACATCAAATAAATTAAAAGGAATACTTCTCATAAAATCTCGGGGTGTTACATTCTACCCCCCTTAAAATTAATTTCACCCTCAAAATTCGTCGGGGTTATAAATCGTTTACTACTTGAAAGTTTCTTTCATAGAAACCCACATTGTAAAAAAGAATACTAAAACTTAATTTTAAAAATTGAAGTATGAAACATAACGGTTACCCAAATTAACTCATCACTGGGTTTCCACATAAGAGAACATAGGTGAAAATATGGATACGGAAGAGAAATCTAACCATCAAGTTCTGATGGAGAGTGGTAGAGAACATGGCTAGGAAAAATCCAACAATCACAAAGCCATAAATTTGTGATGATCTAAGGTACCATCTGATTCATCGGATATAAGGGCACTAGGACAACATTTTTGGTTTTCAAGATCATTTCTCTAAAGTTGATGAATTAAAAGAAATACTTACATGATTTTGGTACAATCTCATTGGTGTTTGTGCCTTGAACAATTTCCACTTCATCTCTTAAAGAAATGAAGTTGGATTTGTTATTCGTGAAGTGTTAGCAGATCATGTGATAGAACGATGGGGCATTCTATCTGTTTCAAACATAAAGTTATCAAAAGTTATATACATAAGTCCATCTATGGTGAGATTAATCAGATATGGTTCCAAAATGGACTTATACTTCATATATCATCTTTCATAATAAAATAAAACTAGTTTCTACTAACCAGGGACATCATGTAGGCCAGTAATAGGCGATAAAGGCCTGTCGCCTTCGGTTGTGGGTTTGATTCCCACAACCTTGTCTGACGCGATGGGTTGTCGCCCGTCCTGTAGGTTTTCCTTTTTCAAAAACTACATTATTATAACATTCCATAAATAATATCGAAAAATTTCTAGCCTTAAACAATACTGACTTATTTCAAACATAATATATTCCAATCTTTAGGCTTATCCAAAATACTTCTGTCCAAGCTCATAGTATAAAGAAAACAATTACTAGAAATGGAATCTGCTGAGCATGTGAATACCATCATTTATCCCCCATATATCATACGATATATCTTGTTGGTCAAATTCCAAACATGTGAATACCTTAATCATGTATTCTCTTGAAACATAAATTACCATAGAACCTTAGTGAAAACATGAATGCTATCAAAAGTTAACTCTTTCCACAAACCAAAATCCCAAAAATTCTATATACCCAAACCATGATATCACATTGTCCTTACATCAGTCATGAACTCAATAATACAATTAAACATCTCATTATCTCCTCATCCCTTCATTATGCGCATATCATCTACTTTCCAAAAATATTACAATCACTTTTCATGGTTACAGGTACCATATAATTATTGAAAACCAATACATAGATATTCCAAAATTCCACGATTCCATCAATGAGATTCCATGATACTATTTTGACATCCCATTACATAAACACCTAATCATTACACAACATCATTGTCGTACTCATCATCACAAATAGTGATCGCATGTGACTTCCCTTTATCCTTTTCCTTAAGTGGTTGCTCACGTTGATCATCATTAACCCTTGGATTAGGGAATTGATTAGCATAATGCCCCATTTCCTTGCACTTGAAGCATTGAAGTGTTGGTGGTGCGTTCTCTACAGTCTTTTTTTTATTCACATCATTAGAAACCATTTTTTCATTACGTCGACACTCAGCTGCTTGATGACCTTCTTTCCCACACTTAAAACATTTTCTAGTCCCTTTAAGACAATATCCACCATGCTTCTTTCCACACTTTGAGCATAAAGAAACATTCATCTTCTTTTCACCATTATTCTGAGATTTCTCCTTGAAATCCATCTTTCGTTTCTTGTCAAAACCATGACATGGATATGTAACACCAACTTCCATTTCTACCTTGATAGCACAACTCAAAATTTCTTCATAGCTACTAAAACCTCTTATAGCTAATTCCCTTCAAAGAATTGGTTTTAATCCATTGAAGAATCGATCAACTTTACTTTCATGTTGGATGATAAAGCTAGATGCATACCTTGCAAGCCTTGTAAAATTTGCTTCATATATACCAATAGATTCATAATCCTTTTGCTTAATCTTAAGGAAATCCTTTTCCATCTTTGTTCGAATAATACGAGGGAAGTACTTATTGAAAAATAAGTTCTTGAACTCATCACATTCCATGGATTCAATTTCATCTAGGGGCCTCGTATTCTCATTTAGAGTCCACCATTGATCTGCTTCAACTTATAAATAGTAAATAGCTAGAATGACTTTTTCATGTTCCAAACAAATAAGTATGGAAAATATCTTTTCAATGGTACTGATCCATTGTTCAGCAACAAGTGGATCATAAGACCCACTAAAAGAAGGTGGACGTTGCCTCATGAAGGACTCAATAGAATATTGTCCCCTTCTCTGATTATTTGGAAATACTAAATGATTCATAGCTTATATAAGTATAGAAATAATATTTTTCACTCCATCTCCCATAACATTGGTTTGTTCAAAAGGACAATCATTGCATTTTCCATTACATTGATCAACACAGTTCCTTCGGGTTCCAGCCATCGTCTAAAACCCAAAAAGAATAGTGTGAGAGGAAAAAATCATGCTAGGGAAAACAAAATAATAAAGGGGGAGTAACTTCAATATATAACATCTTAGGGTTAATTCTAAGATTGTTATCATAATTCTAGGACTATAACCTATACTTATACTTAACCTTAGGGAAATCCCTAGACATACCTTAGAAATATCTCTAGGGATCTCACTAAAGTTTTCGCATCCTAGTTTCCAAAGGTTAACTAAAACTTTCCTCTGATACCAACTGTAGAGACCCAAATCTTGACGTACATGGACATTACATTACTTTTGCAGAATAATTAATACATAACAAAAACAGACACATAAGGACCGTAATAGTTTAGTGTCTTTGAAAACTCGGAATATAATCTTCTAATCGTGGTGAAAGATCTTCAACATCCCCCATAAAGATCTTCCCCTTTTGTTTTCTTATCTAAAACCTTTCTTTAAATCCTGGGGAAAAGAAAACATATAAAGGGTGAGGTCAAATGCTCAGTAAGGTTAAGCATGGAAAAAATAAAACTAACCATATACATTTGAACTTCAAAACATGAACATGAAGTTTAAACATCAAAATATTGAGTTGTGAAATAAATATTGGCAGTACGTAAGGCATAGATCATAAAGGAACATCAATCATGATAAAATAAAATGGGAATAAAACATTTAATTGTGGAAAAACATTAATCACATGATATGATTTCCATAGTATCCAAGGCATTGCTGCCATGACCATCTTAGTGGATAAAGTCCCTTTTTGAATCGAGTTCACTCCTCGTTCCAGTCTTGTATCACTAAACCAGATTAACTTACCATTCCAGCCATGTCTATCTCATGATGTAGAAATTGTTACTCAATGCATTGGAGGGAGATATTGGTCCCACCCATCTCATAATGAAATCATTCTTAATTGTGCCATAAAATAAACTTAAAACATTCATCATAACCCAAAGAATAAAATGGGTTTCATAAACATCATCCCATCATCACATAATCCATATAAAACAAATGGATATTTCGTCATAAGAAAAGTGAAACCATGTAAATCATAGAGACATTATACTTGAAACATACACATATGAAATAATGTCATCTTAGATGGAAAATAGTTTTGATAAAACACTTGAAATTAATTCTTAAGGAAAATATCCTTTCTTCTTCAAAATAATTTTCTTTTCACAAAATTCCATGAAATTTTAAAATAAAAGTATTTTTTTGAAAATATTCATAAAATATTGTAGAGTAAGATTCATGAAAATGAGGCGTTATGAAACCGTAAAAATCCGTTCACGCTGTATAAGTTAAAAATAACATTCTTCTTGTACTTTTTTCGAAAAAGTCAAAAAGTTCCTCGTGTGGTAAACAAAAGTAAGAATAATTTCATAACATGTGGTAAATTTCATAAATGGGTAAAATAGAATTTAAAAATACATGAATTTTTTTTTAGAAAACACGGGCATGGATGATAACAATACCCCCAGTAAATACTTATGAATAACAATCTCGGATAAGAACGAGATTGGAATAGTTATCCCTTACCTTAGGTCCAATTTCTTCTGTATGTGTCTGAGACTCCGGTATAATGGGTTTAAACATATTATTAACTTGTAACAGAACCATAATAATATTTATTATATCATATATGATTCACTTATGACTTTATATTATCCATTCATTTGTCAATCCCATGTTAAAGCAGTGTTTTGGGTAAAATCGTTTCATTTATCATCCATGTTTTGACTTCTAATTATTAATATGATTACTTAGATCATGATTACTTAATTCCAGAATATAAAACATGATTTATATATAATATATATCCAGAATATACATATATATAATAGATCGATAAATGGAAAGAAATACACCGTTCATGGAGACGGTAGGTCGTACGTACGCATGAACGATGTTTTTCGTTTCCGTATTGAATTTTGAATGGAATTAAGTAGATGAAATACATATATATACATAAATCCAGTAGCATTATTATGTCATATATTTCATGATTACTTATTATATATACTTTATAACCATTCTTGAATTGTTAACATGGAAAATGAATCTCATCGCGTCGTGGAGACGGTAAACCGTACGTACGCACGAGCGATGATATCATTCCCATATTTATTGAATGGAATTGGAGTGGATGATATAATATCTTAGAATAATTATGATGTTATAATAATCATATATAGTAATTATTTACACCATTATACCCATCCAAGTAAGGTGGTGGTGGAAAACTGATTACACCACGGTGTGGAGACGGTATTCCGTACATACGCACGCGCGGTGATTTCATTTTCCGTAGGATGGATAGAAGGTGAAATAGGGTTGTTTCATATTTATAATAACATATCAGTATATAATTAATACTGATGTTATTAATTTATAGTGAAACAACTAAATAAGAATAATTAGAAGAAGAAATAAACTTGAGAGAATCGGAAGAAAAGATTACCTCTTCTTCGTCGCACCTCCTTTAAGCTTACTCTTAAGGAAGTAGAGTTGGTCTTTTGATAATAAAAGAACCTCCAGAATGTTTCTAGGGAAGTGGATAAGATAAATGGTCAGGGTTTGTTCGAGATTCAAGGCTCAAAATGGTGGGAAGAGAAGAGGGGAGAGGTGCCCTTTTTATAAGGGAGAAGAGGGGCTCTTTAGGAAAAACTTAAAATATTATTTTATAATAAAGTCATATTCGGTTTATAATAGCATAAAATTGATTTATTTCAAAGATAAAGTGGGGATGGGTCGAAATACTCTCAACCAATAGGTTTTAGACAAGTTTAGGTTACTATTTTAACCTTATCTTTTAGATTTAACTCTAAGTTAAATAATTTAACTTTTACCATGTCTTCTTGTTTTCTTACACTATATGGTTAACAAACTTACTATAACAAGCCAAAAGATCCCCAAGTTGTTAATTGTTAATATATATAACCTTATCTAAGCCATTTGGATGAACCTTAGAGTTTTAGGAATATTATAACAATTAATAATATTATATTTGTTTTAAAAACTATTTTATGTCAATTTTGACACTATTTGGTAATTGATTTTTCTGAAAATCATAACAGAATGATTAGTTCTAAAAAATTTACTTAAATCAATACTAACATGTCATATTAACCTATAAAATTAGTGGAATTCATAAAAATCTCAAATTACATTTATTTGGGTATTTATAATATCAATGATTTTAATATTTCATTATTTAGGTAATTACTGCATCACCATTGTTTCATAAATAACTTAAATTATTTATTGTCTAAAAAATATAAATAACATACCATTGTGTAGGAAATATTTTTATCTTTCTAATGAATATTTATAGTCGAATTTATCTTATGTATAACCCTATATTAAAAAAATTTAGTTATTAAACTTTGATTTTAACTCTTTTAACTCTTCTTTGAATTAAATAATAATAAATGTTCTAATCTAATCCAAGTGGACCTAAATGATAATATTATATTCCTAAGGTTTTTTTGGTCGAATTATACTTATCCAATAGAATTAGGACATGTGTTAGGGTAATAATAATATCATTTTTACCCTTAATTACCCTATTTACTTTTAATCGTGGTAAATAAAAGTAAAAAGTTACTATTCACCAAAAAAATTATCTTTATCTTATTGAACCACATTTTACTCCTTGATATTAACCATGTCTCTCAGATTTTCGAAATTCCACTCACAGAAGCGGTAAAATTAAGTTTTGTGTAAATTTTCAAATTCCCCTAGGAGGTGGGTAAAAGACGGTGAAAAGTTCAATGAAATTTTTATATATCTAAAAAGTATTATAAAATGACTCCAATGAATTAATTTGAACTTATATAGGTATTATGTATCAATTTTGACCTAAAATAAATTTAAATAAAATAAATAATTATTTAAATAAAAAGTCGGTTTTTAAATAGTAACCCAGTGTTTTCACTATTCATCAAAAATTGAATGTTTTCAGAAAAATTCCAAAAATTCACCCTAGGCTAATTTCAACATTTCGAATCCAAAAATGGAGACCATTTTGAAAGATAAAATTTATAAAATTTTAAAAATTGGTTATTACTATTTATAACGGCTAGTTCATAATAATATTATAATAATATCTCGTTTTGTGAAACTTGGTATTGTGTACTACACACGCTATCGAAGAAGGTCTTGATTGCATGTAATGCAAGCCAAGTCAGAGCTGCGTGTAGTGAAAGCTCTGTTTGGTGTTGCGTATAACATAATCAAAACTAATTTCATTTATACATTAAACAAAATCTATACTTAATGTGGTGTAAAATAATTTCCACAAAATGAACTTGAAATTGTGTGTAACACGATCCAAGAATAGTGTTGTGTATAGTGCAAGCTAATACGGTGTGGCGTATAGCACAAGATAATCTTGGTATAGAATACAACACAAGACATCAAATAAATTAAAAAGAATACTTCTTATAAAATCTCGAGGTGTTACAGTCTAACTATGGAATTGATGCCTTCTATTTTAAAACAACAAACTCCTCTAGGTAAAATAGAGTGTTGGGCCTTCCTATGTAGAGCGTGTTGATTAGTTGTGGATAGAATGGAATTGATGTGGGATTTATCAGTGCTTGAGATGGATTCTTTTGATATAATCCTGGGAATGGATTGGTTGAAAATTCATAAGTCTCGCATCAATTTTTATGTGTGAACGGTTAGTTTTATAATGAAGGATGGCATTGAACACCTCTTTAGAGGGGAGAAGAATGAAAAACAAGGTGAAATATGCCTATTGACATCAACTATTGGCATGATATCTTATCATTTAGTTGTGTTGTCATTGGAATCAATGGATTCAAGTAAGTAGAGAGTTTTTTCATCATTTTTTTATCAGTTTATGGTTGTATTTCATAAAGAATTATCATGGTTTCCACCCGTGAGAGAAGTGGAGTTTACAATTGACCACCATCTGGGGACTAGTCCTATCTCACATTCATCTTACCAAATGTAACCATTGGAATTGCAAGAATTAAAAGTATAGTTAGAAGAATTAGAAAACAGAGGGTATATTCGGCCTAGCACATCTCCATGGGAACCACCAGTTTTGATTGTTAAAAAGGTGGATGGAACTCTGCGGCTATGTGTATATTATCGTAGACTTAATCAAGTTATGATAAATAACTGATATCCACTTCCAGACATTGATGATTTGTTTGACCAGTTGAGGGGAGCTCAGTGGTTCTCCTAGATTGACTTGAGGTCAGGATATCATCAATTGCGAGTGAAGGAGGATACTCCTGAAACAACTTTCAGAAGTTGATATGGCCATTATGAGTATATGGTTATTCACTTTGGTCTAACGAATGCACTAGTTGTGTGTAATGACCCGACCCTACCCAGGCTCGAGCCGCAACTACCCCATGCCAGCCTCCATAGGCCAAGGGCTGGCGACCAGCGCAGAAGGCACAACTACTCGGGGAGGCCTTTGCCTAAGTACCTGTACACACACACGCAGCACACTCCATTCAAAAGTACAGAGTAAAAAGAAAAGCAAAGTACCAACTACTATAAATAAACCACAATGTGCATCGACCTCTAAAAGTAAAAAGCAAGTGCTGAAGGTAAACTGAAAAGAAAAGGGGAAAAACACGCGTCCAACCAGAAAAGTGCCACAACCCGACAACAGGTAAACAAAAGCAAACAGCTGGAAGGGTCCCCCACCTGGAACCTGACTACGACCACCGCATGCGGTCGAAGCTCCCGAACTCCTAAGATCCACTGAAGTCATGACCAACCTATCTATCATCTGTAATGGAACACCAAGTGCGAGCAAAGCCCAAGTAGGGGTGAGTATAAAAATACTCCATAGGATACCCCGAAGGCTCGAGGGAGCAACAAAGGAGGTACCGAAGGGTGAGCAGTAGATCGAACATGGAAAGTAGAGGAGTACAACCGAGAGTGCAGTAAAGAGTACAGTAGAGAGTCCAGCTCAACCCAATAAGAGAAAGGAGATAGAATCGTCCAGACATAAGGAGATGGAAACGGTGAGAAGATGAACTTCTTGTCGAGTTTTTTCTACCTATAGTAGGAGAGTAGACTTGTCCAACCACGAGAAGCTAGACACGGAAAGAACATGGCATACCCTGCGCGTCTTCGCCTCTCCTGGAAGGAGAGTAACCAAAACCCAAGGAGTGGTTACTAGAACAAGGTATATACATATTCTTATGCTCATACTAGAAACCCGAACAAGATCGTTAGGGGATCTCCATCTCATAGCTCAGCCCAAGAAAGTAAGTCACCATCAGTCTCAGAAGTAACCATCATCAATGCCCAGCATCCCACATGCCTGCCCTGAACTGCAAGTCAAGGGGCTTAAATCACCACACCTTGATATTATTTGCTTTGGGAGGCACTGACTCACCCGCACGGTTTTAGGTCACGTCACAAGGATGCGTCTTAGTTGGGAAAACACCCCTCGTACTTTAGAGTTCTGGGGAAAGTCGAACCACACCTCATCTCTGCCCTGTAGTCGAGAAGTCTTCTCAAATTCATGTCATCACAACACTAACCCGTACAACCAAGGGTCCCGCTCCGGTAGTCACGAAGAAAATCCATAGACTAGCCTAGTGGAAGGACTGAGTCTGAAAAGACAACGGGTGACCCACTGCCCAGCCCTGCTGGAGGGTAAATCATAATAAGATATCGGGTGACCCACTGCCCAGCCCTGCTGGAGGGTAAACCCTAATACATCCTCAGGTGACCCACTGCCCAGCCCGACTGGAGGGTAAACCTGGAATAAGTCATCAGGCGACCCACTGCCCAGCCCTGCTGGAGGGTAGACCTAGAAGAAGTCAACGGTTGACCCACTGCCCAGCCCTACTAGAGGGTACACCCGGAACAAGTCAACAGGCGACCCACTGCCCAGCCTTGCTGGAGGGTAGACCTGAAACAAGTCGATAGGCAACCCACTGCCCAGCCTTGCTGGTGGGTAGACCCTCAAGAGTCGTCGGATGACCCACTACCTAGTCTCTACTAGAGGGTAAACCCTAAGAATTCAATGAGCAACCCACTACCCAGCCCTGCTAGAGGGTACACCCGAAGAAGTCGATAAGTAACCCACTGCCCAGCCCCGATGGAGGGTAAACCCAGAACTGATCTAGCCATCTATACTGGATTGTACAACACTGGCCAACCGAACACATAGTGGGTATCGCGCAACCACCCAACTCCGAAACAATTCCCCTAATAGAGGTTCAGCGCTCGTGCCATCACTAGGTGTCACTAGCACCACTACCATGCGTAGGTTCGGAGTACGCTCAAAGAAACCTCCGACCAACGCCTTTTCATATTTCCACATTTAATAAGATCATGTAAGAGGCTCTGCTCGCCTGAACAGATCACACCATTGTAATCCTCGTTGTAAAAACACGCGAGATAGACTACTCACTACTAGAAAAGGGGGCAGTGGAGGCCCCCTGACTCGGGCGACCGCCATTGGCGGTCGCTATAGCCCACCATTGGCGACCGCCAATGGCGGTCGCTAACCTCCCTAAAAATATTCGGGGGGTTTCTGCCCCCCCCCCCCCCCGACCCCGGACACCCCCCCCCCCCCTCGCTGCCCGTCCCCCGTCCCCTCACCGCCTCCTCTCCTCCAGCTCCCCGCCGCCGCCGCCGCCCGTCCCCTCCCTTGCCGCACCGCCTTTGGCTCCGGCTCCCCTTCGCTGCTCCTCTCCCTCGCAGCACCGCCTTCGGCTCCCCTCCCTTTCAGGTTTGTAGCTCAATCAGGTAACATGAGCTTTCAGTTACATTATTATTTTATCAATGGTTCATAAACAAATGATTAATATTTATTTTGAATATAGTTGATTTGAAAAATGTAAATGTAATAAGTATTGTGTAAATGTTTGTTATACAGATATTATTATGGATAAGAGTTGGATTGATCTTCCAAATCGAACGTCTAGAGAATATTTCAATGGCATTATGCAGTTTATTGACTTCACGAGAGGATTTGAAAGTGACTATATTAGTTGTCCATGTAGAAAATGTGCTAACAGATATCAATTCACACGAGATACTGTGAGGGAGCACCTTTTCTTTAATGGATTTCTGAAAAATTATAAGAGTTGGACTCGTCATGGAGAAGAATATGTTCGTTGTCAAAATACAGATGCAGCTCAGATGGATGTTGATGCAAGGATGACTGATCCAATGCATGAAATGCTTACTGAAATGGTACGTGGGTTTGATCCTGAAGGCATTGACATCCAGAATCTTGAGACTGGTGAGATAAATCTTCGCTCTGGTGCAGATCGTGATTCGAGGAGGTTTTATGAAGTACTTGATGATGCGAAAACAGAATTATATCCTGGATGTACTTCTTACAATAAACTGTCGTTCATCGTGGAGTTGTTGCATTTGAAGACTTTGAACAATTGGTCAGACACATCATTCGACATGCTTTTGGTTTTATTGAAAAAAGTTCTTCCTGTCGACGCTAAGATTCCTGAGTCGTATTACTATGCTCGTAAGTTGACAGAGAACTTAGGTTTTACATATGAGACTATAGATGCATGTGCAAACAACTGTATGTTGTTTAGAAATGAAACTGCTCATTTGGATATCTGTACGGTTTGTGGCGCTTCCAGGTGGAAAGAGAACAGGGGAAATAAGACTCATCAAAGTCAGATTGCGATACAGGGGAAACCGATTGCCGTAAAGCAAATGCGTTACTTTCCCCTTAAACCGAGGTTGAAAAGATTTTTTATGTCATCTAAAGTTTCTAATTTAATGAGATGGCATGCAGAAAGAGTTCATGAAAGTGACATGTTAACCCACCCGGCAGACTCTCATGCATGGAAGGATTTTGATAAGAGACATCCCGACTTTGCTAAAGATGTTCGTAATGTCCGATTGGGATTGGCAGCAGATGGTTTCAATCCATTCAAGTCTATGGTTGGTGCAACTCATAGCACATGGCCCGTGGTGTTGGTTCCATATAATCTTCCTCCGTGGCTTTGTATGAAGAAACAATTTATATTACTTTCCACTCTTATTGATGGACCTAAAAGTCTGGGGGATAAGATTGATGTTTACCTTCAGCCATTGATTGATGAGTTGAATGAATTTTGGGGCGATGGTGTGATGACTTATGACTGCGAAACGAATGAAATGTTCAAACTGCATGCAGCTTTATTGTGGACAATCAATGACTTCCCAGCTTATGCAAATTTATCAGGCTGGAGTACGAAAGGGGAATTTGCTTGCCCTTGTTGCAATAAAAGTAAAAAATCTGTATGGCTTAAACATTCCAAAAAATGGGCATACATGGGTCACAGGCGTTTTCTCCCTCCCCAGCACAGGTTCAGAAAGGACAGAGTGGCATTTGATGGTTCTAGAGAGTTCAGCCCAGCACCAAAGATCATGACAGGAGTCGAAATGTTATCGCAGATTGAGGAAGAAAACATCCGCACGGTATATGAAATTCAGGATTTGGTGGCTCCTCCAGTACGTAATATTCGTGCTGCGGGTAGGCAGCGCAGTCACAATTGGAAAAAGAAAAGTATTTTTTATAGTCTTCCGTATTGGAAAACTAACATGTTGAGGCATAATTTGGATGTCATGCACATTGAAAAAAATGTTTGTGATAACATATTGTGGACCATTTTAGGTGTCAGTGGAAAGTCAAAGGACCATGTTAATGCACGCCGTGATTTGGAAGAAATGGGTTTAAGGAAACAGTTGCATTTACAGTTAGCTGAGGGAAACAAGGCATATATGCCTGCTGCACAGTATTCGATGACTACAGAGGAGAAAGAGACATTTCTTTCCATTTTGAAGATGGTCAAGGTGCCTGATGGTTACTCTTCTAATATTTCAAAGTGTGTGAATCTGACGAGCAAGACATTGCAAGGGTTGAAAAGTCATGACAATCACATATTACTTCAGCAGTTGATTCCAATCGCAATTTTTGATTGTTTATCCCCCAATGTTGTTCAGCCCTTGATTGAGATGAGTAATTTTTTTAGACAGCTTTGTTTAAGAAATCAACGAATGAGTGATTTAAAAAGTTTGCAGGACCGAATTGTACTTACGCTTTGTCACTTTGAGAAACTTTTCCCCCCCTCATTTTTCGATGTTATGGTCCACTTAACAGTGCACCTAACTGATGAAGTAATGGCTGCTGGTCCAGTGCAATTCAGGTGGATGTATCCTATTGAACGGTATTTGAGTACATTGAAAAGATTTGTACGCAACAGAGCTCGTCCAGAGGCATCAATAGCCAATGGTTATTTGATGGACGAGTGTACTACCTTTTGTGCATAATATCTTACGGATGTTGAAACAAAATTAGATAAGCCCTCTCGGATTCATGATGGTCCAGTTGGAGAAGGAACCACATTTGATATGGACAACATCGAGTGGATACAAGCACATCGATATATCTTGTTCAATACTCCATCAGTTGCACCATTAATGCAGTAAGTATCTTATCAATGTGCTTGTATAACTTTTACATGTTTTCTTTGCATAAGTTGATCTTTTAAACATCGCGTAATCATTTGCAGGAAACACATTAATGAGATAAAAGAAGAGATGCATCGTGCGACTGAGTTGCAAATTCAACAATCTCATTATGCGGCATTTCATGATTGGTTCAAGGATTATGTATGTATAAATTGATTTTCATTATGAGTGAAGTATTAAACTAATTCTTTCTGCATATATCAGTATTGATTTTTATAAATTATGTAGGTTCGTAAGCTGAGGGAGTTAGGGGACCCCACGTTACCTGAAGTATTTATCCAACTGGCTGAGGGTCCATCTATAACCGCTCGTCGTTATAAAGCTATTGATGCTAATGGTTTTCGATTTCGCATTAAAGATGTTGATGACAAACGAGCAACACAAAACAGTGGAATCGGTTGTCCCTTTGTCGATTCTGGTTATTACTATGGTCAATTGATAGACATCATTGAAGTTGTATACACACACGGTTTGAAGTACATATTGTTAAAGTGTAATTGGGTTGATCCAGTGCGTGGATGTAAAGTCGATCAATATCAGTTTTCATTGGTGAATTTTAACTACATGTTATACAGAAATAATGAACGAGTTGAGAATGAACCTTTCATCTTGACATCACAAGCGGAACAAGTATTCTTCGTTACTTTGCCTTCGGATCCAAGTTGGCAAGTTGTTGTCAAAATGTCTCGGCGAGGAGTGTTTTTATTTGAAGAAGATGAACCCGAGACTGTTCCGTTTGTTTACCAACAACTTGATCAACATACCGTAGTTCAACGTGAAGAAGATATTTATTGGGTCAGAGCGGCTGTTGAAGGAGAAACGGTCGATTTGCATGCTTAATGAAAGGTATGATTGTTTTCCCGCTATTCAGTAGAATGTCCTAGGATATCATAAATTATCTAATCATTTTATAAATCCTTATAAGTTTTAATCCTCACTTTTGTAAGTTAATTCAGTCATAAATATTTAGGTTGATTAACTTTCTGATTTTTTAAAATTCATTCACAACTAATTATTCAATCCATTTTTTGTTTGATTAACAGTTGTACAAGTTTGATTTATTAAGAACAATCCAATTTATCTTTTAAACACTTTGGACTCATTACTGATATTTTGTATGATTGCAGACATGTCAGGGGAAGAGGCATAAAATCCACATCATCCATCTGAGGCATCTACGTCTCAGGGTCGAGGTATGTTTGACAGTCATTATCTATATTATTTATGTAATTAACATATATATATATATATATATATATAACATTTGTCAATTTATATATAAAATTGTTTTCAACAGGATCAGACTCGGCTGCTTCTTCCTCTCGCAGGAGAGGCCCTGGTCGTGGCATATTAGCATGGAATTCCGACACGACGATAGATGTTTCATTTGATGAGGTATTTCATCCCGTGGGACCGAATGCCCCGGCATTTATTCGTCAGCTGGGTCATATCATACGTGACCCACATCGATTTCCATTGACCACGCGTGATTGAGCTTCTATCCCTCAGGACACATTAGATCGTCTATGGAGGGAGGTTCAGGTAAGAAAATAATTTTACTTTATTTTCTATTTATAAATAATACTAATATGTTTGATTATTTTCATTATAGCAAAATTTGAAAGTATGCCCTGAAGAGTTTCGGCCCGTGTGTATGAGCAAATGCCGTAAGCTGTGGAAAGATTATAAAGGCAAAGTGAAGAGGGACCACTGGGTACCAAATGTGGGTGCCCCTGACATTTTGGAAAAAGTCCCGAGAGGTGTCCTCTCGGCTCAGTGGCGTGACTTGGTTGCATATTGGTCTACTGAGGGTGTTGCGGTTTGTATATTAATTATTTTGTTGTATATATATTTTCAAGAATATGTGATTTGTTTGAAATTTGAATGAATTGAATGTAGGAGGTGTCAACACGCCATTCGGAGAATCGAGCGTTGCAGGGACCAGCTCACAGGCTCGGGACTCGTCACGTGTCTCAGATCCGACATGAGGTATATATTATTCACTTTTTAATTAATTAATTAATATGGTTTTGTGTTTATATTCTTTTAATATACAGTTGCGAGGGCAAGGTGCAGCAACTGATAAAATGTCGGTGTGGATAAGGACTCGTGATCGCAATGATCCAGAGGTTGCAGCATTGATAGTAAGTGTCTGTACTTACCAATAATTACATAAATCTTTATATTAACATATATATATTTATATATATTTAAATATTTCACAGGATCAATTTGAAGCTGAGTTAGAACATCTGCCAGAGGACCAGCGACAGCTTCCCATGCGACGGGATGAGATCTTTCATCGCATTATTGGTCGGGACGGGCATGGCTATAGTTTGACCTATGGAGCAGGGATTCCTCGTTCTGTAGTGTCACGCGCTGCGGTTGTCGGTCCTGCTGTTGCTCATATGACACAGCAGATGTCAGATTTTGAGGCACGGCTGCGCGCTTCCGAGGAGACAAATGCGCAATTGACAGCTGAGGTAAGAGCACTGCGGGAATATGTGCGTCGAGCTGATGGTACAGGGGATCATACGACGCAGGTATATACTGTATTTATTTATTTAATTTAAATTATTTTTGTTATTAAAATATTTATAATGTTTATTTGTTGTAGGCACCTGGTCCACCAGAAGGAGGTAACAGTGATGGCAACGCGTGACGCACCATATATTCACGAGATATGTTTTTTGTTTTTACTGGTAGGGTTGATGTACTGTATTTATTCATTTAAGTAATGCATTATTACCATCCATGGTGGTCTTTTAAATATTTTATACACATATTGAGTTTTTGATCAGATACTCTTGAATGATTCTACATTTGAAAAAGTCGAAGAACTAATTCCAACAGATCAATAAATCTGATATTATAGATTATGTATTATCCAATATATTTTTTATAAATTTTTGTATGGTATCGATAAAAGAAATATGTATTAATTAGATGTTATCACTTTTATTTTTCACTTTTGTAATCAATGGGATGACCTTTGCACCCCCGGAGAGCCCCCCGCACCGCCGTACAGCCCCCCGCACCCCCGTACAGCCACCCGCGCACCCCCCGTACAGCCCCCCGCACCCCCGTACAGCCCCCCCGCACCCCCGTACAGCCCCCCCGCACCCCCGTACAGCCCCCCGCACCCCCGTACAGCCCCCCGAACCCCCGTACTGCCCCCCGCCACCCCCGTACAGCCCCCCCCCCCCCCCCGCACCCCCGTACAGCCCCCCGCACCCCCGTACAGCCCCCCCCCCCCCCGCACCCCCGTACAGCCCCCCGCACCCCCGTACTGCCCCCCGCCACCCCCGTACAGGCCCCCGCCACCCCCGTACAGGCCCCCGCACCCCCGTACAGCCCCCCCGCACCCCCGTACAGCCCCCCGAACCCCCGTACAGCCCCCCGCCACCCCCGTACAGCCCCCCGCACCCCCGTACAGCCCCCCGCACCCCCGTACAGCCCCCCGAACCCCCGTACAGCCCCCCGCCACCCCCGGAGAGCCCCCCCGCCACCCCCCTATAGCCCCCCGCCACCCCCGTACAGCCCCCCGCCACCCCCGTACAGCCCCCCGCACCCCCGTACAGCCACCCGCGCACCCCCGTACAGCACCCCGCACCCCCGTACAGCCCCCCCGCACCCCCGTACAGCCCCCCCGCACCACCGTACAGCCCCCCGCACCCCCGTACAACCCCCCGCACCCCCGTACTGCCCCCCGCCACCCCCGTACAGCCCCCCCCCCCCCCCCCCGCACCCCCGTACAGCCCCCCGCACCCCCGTACAGCCCCCCGCACCCCCGTACTGCCCCCCGCCACCCCCGTACAGGCCCCCGCCACCCCCGTACAGGCCCCCGCACCCCCGTACAGCCCCCCCGCACCCCCGTACAGCCCCCCGAACCCCCGTACAGCCCCCCGCCACCCCCGTACAGCCCCCCGCACCCCCGTACAGCCCCCCCCCCCCCCCCGAACCCCCGTACAGCCCCCCGAACCCCCGTACAGCCCCCCGCCACCCCCGTACAGCCCCCCACACCCCCGTACAGCCCCCCGAACCCCCGTACAGCCCCCCCCCCCCCCCCCCGCACCCCCGTACAGCCCCCCCCCCCCCCCCCCCCGCACCCCCGTACAGCCCCCCCGATTGTGTCGTTTTCAGCAGCGCGGCGCGCGCTCAAATGGCGCGTTGGGGGGTCAAAACCACCCGAACGACCTCCGAATGCCACGAAACCGTACGACAACATCCGGGGCGTCAATTGTGAAATGGTCGGCCAGACGGCACCTCATTCGGAGGTGCCGTGCGACCGCGGCGGCCGGAAACGCGTTTCCGGCGCCGTTAAACACCAAAACGGCGTGCGGCGGTCCGATTCGGAGCAAACGTGCTCCGAACGACCTGAAACCGCACGGGGACGAGAGGAATATTATTCCTGAGATGCAGGAGGAGGCCGCACGTCCATCGGACGTGCGGTGCGCGCGGCACGCCCGATTGTGTCGTTTTCAGCAGCGCGGCGCGCGCTGAAATGGCGCGTTGGGGGGTCAAAACCACCCGAACGACCTCCGAATGCCACGAAACCGTATGACAACATCCGGGGCGTCAATTGTGAAATGGTCGGCCAGACGGCACCTCATTCGGAGGTGCCGTGCGACCGCGGCGGCCGGAAACGCGTTTCCGGCGCCGTTAAACACAAAAACGGCGTGCGGCGGTCCGATTCGGAGCAAACGTGCTCCGAACGACCTGAAACCGCACGGGGACGAGAGGAATATTATTCCTGAGATGCAGGAGGAGGCCGCACGTCCATCGGACGTGCGGTGCGCGCAGCACGCCCGATTGTGTCGTTTTCAGCAGCGCAGCGCGCGCTGAAATGGCGCGTTGGGGGGTCAAAACCACCCGAACGACCTCCGAATGCCACGAAACCGTACGAAAACATCCGGGGCGTCAATTGTGAAATGGTCGGCCAGACGGCACCTCATTCAGAGGTGCCGTGCGACCGCGGCGGCCGGAAACGCGTTTCCGGCGCCGTTAAACACCAAAACGGCGTGCGGCGGTCCGATTCGGAGCAAACGTGCTCCGAACGACCTGAAACCGCACGGGGACGAGAGGAATATTATTCCTGAGATGCAGGAGGAGGCCGCACGTCCATCGGACGTGCGGTGCGCGCGGCACGCCCGATTGTGTCGTTTTCAGCAGCGCGGCGCGCGCTGAAATGGCGCGTTGGGGGGTCAAAACCACCCGAACGACCTCCGAATGCCACGAAACCGTACGACAACATCCGGGGCGTCAATTGTGAAATGGTCGGCCAGACGGCACCTCATTCGGAGGTGCCGTGCGACCGCGGCGGCCGGAAACGCGTTTCCGGCGCCGTTAAACACCAAAACGGCGTGCGGCGGTCCGATTCGGAGCAAACGTGCTCCGAACGACCTGAAACCGCACGGGGACGACAGGAATATTATTCCTGAGATGCAGGAGGAGGCCGCACGTCCATCGGACGTGCGGTGCGCGCGGCACGCCCGATTGTGTCGTTTTCAGCAGCGCGGCGCGCGCTGAAATGGCGCGTTGGGGGGTCAAAACCACCCGAACGACCTCTGAATGCCACGAAACCGTACGACAACATCCGGGGCGTCAATTGTGAAATGGTCGGCCAGACGGCACCTCATTCGGAGGTGCCGTACGACCGCGGCGGCCGGAAACGCGTTTCCGGCGCCGTTAAACACCAAAACGGCGTGCGGCGGTCCGATTCGGAGCAAACGTGCTCCGAACGACCTGAAACCGCACGGGGACGACAGGAATATTATTCCTGAGATGCAGGAGGAGGCCGCACGTCCATCGGACGTGCGGTGCGCGCGGCACGCCCGATTGTGTCGTTTTCAGCAGCGCGGCGCGCGCTGAAATGGCGCGTTGGGGGGTCAAAACCACCCGAACGACCTCCGAATGCCACGAAACCGTACGACAACATCCGGGGCGTCAATTGTGAAATGGTCGGCCAGACGGCACCTCATTCGGAGGTGCCGTGCGACCGCGGCGGCCGGAAACGCGTTTCCGGCGCCGTTAAACACCAAAACGGCGTGCGGCGGTCCGATTCGGAGCAAACGTGCTCCGAACGACCTGAAACCGCACGGGGACGAGAGGAATATTATTCCTGAGATGCAGGAGGAGGCCGCACGTCCATCGGACGTGCGGTGCGCGCGGCACGCCCGATTGTGTCGTTTTCAGCAGCGCGGCGCGCGCTGAAATGGCGCGTTGGGGGGTCAAAACCACCCGAACGACCTCCGAATGCCACGAAACCGTACGACAACATCCGGGGCGTCAATTGTGAAATGGTCGGCCAGACGGCACCTCATTCGGAGGTGCCGTGCGACCGCGGCGGCCGGAAACGCGTTTCCGGCGCCGTTAAACACAAAAACGGCGTGCGGCGGTCCGATTCGGAGCAAACGTGCTCCGAACGACCTGAAACCGCACGGGGACGACAGGAATATTATTCCTAAGATGCAGGAGGAGGCCGCACGTCCATCGGACGTGCGGTGCGCGCGGCACGCCCGATTGTGTCGTTTTCAGCAGCGCGGCGCGCGCTGAAATGGCGCGTTGGGGGGTCAAAACCACCCGAACGACCTCCGAATGCCACGAAACCGTACGACAACATCCGGGGCGTCAATTGTGAAATGGTCGGCCAGACGGCACCTCATTCGGAGGTGCCGTGCGACCGCGGCGTCCGGAAACGCGTTTCCGGCGCCGTTAAACACCAAAACGGCGTGCGGCGGTCCGATTCGGAGCAAACGTGCTCCGAACGACCTGAAACCGCACGGGGACGAGAGGAATATTATTCTTGAGATGCAGGAGGAGGCCGCACGTCCATCGGACGTGCGGTGCGCGCGGCACGCCCGATTGTGTCGTTTTCAGCAGCGCGGCGCGCGCTGAAATGGCGCGTTGGGGGGTCAAAACCACCCGAACGACCTCCGAATGCCACGAAACCGTACGACAACATCCGGGGCGTCAATTGTGAAATGGTCGGCCAGACGGCACCTCATTCGGAGGTGCCGTGCGACCGCGGCGGCCGGAAACGCGTTTCCGGCGCCGTTAAACACCAAAACGGCGTGCGGCGGTCCGATTCGGAGCAAACGTGCTCCGAACGACCTGAAACCGCACGGGGACGACATGAATATTATTCCTGAGATGCAGGAGGAGGCCGCACGTCCATCGGACGTGCGGTGCGCGCGGCACGCCCGATTGTGTCGTTTTCAGCAGCGCGGCGCGCGCTGAAATGGCGCGTTGGGGGGTCAAAACCACCCGAACGACCTCCGAATGCCACGAAACCGTACGACAACATCCGGGGCGTCAATTGTGAAATGGTCGGCCAGACGGCACCTCATTCGGAGGTGCCGTGCGACCGCGGCGGCCGGAAACGCGTTTCCGGCGCCGTTAAACACCAAAACGGCGTGCGGCGGTCCGATTCGGAGCAAACGTGCTCCGAACGACCTGAAACCGCACGGGGACGACAGGAATATTATTCCTGAGATGCAGGAGGAGGCCGCACGTCCATCGGACGTGCGGTGCGCGCGGCACGCCCGATTGTGTCGTTTTCAGCAGCGCGGCGCGCGCTGAAATGGCGCGTTGGGGGGTCAAAACCACCCGAACGACCTCCGAATGCCACGAAACCGTACGACAACATCCGGGGCGTCAATTGTGAAATGGTCGGCCAGACGGCACCTCATTCGGAGGTGCCGTGCGACCGCGGCGGCCGGAAACGCGTTTCCGGCGCCGTTAAACACCAAAACGGCGTGCGGCGGTCCGATTCGGAGCAAACGTGCTCCGAACGACCTGAAACCGCACGGGGACGAGAGGAATATTATTCCTGAGATGCAGGAGGAGGCCGCACGTCCATCGGACGTGCGGTGCGCGCGGCACGCCCGATTGTGTCGTTTTCAGCAGCGCGGCGCGCGCTGAAATGGCGCGTTGGGGGGTCAAAACCACCCGAACGACCTCCGAATGCCACGAAACCGTACGACAACATCCGGGGCGTCAATTGTGAAATGGTCGGCCAGACGGCACCTCATTCGGAGGTGCCGTGCGACCGCGGCGGCCGGAAACGCGTTTCCGGCGCCGTTAAACACCAAAACGGCGTGCGGCGGTCCGATTCGGAGCAAACGTGCTCCGAACGACCTGAAACCGCACGGGGACGAGAGGAATATTATTCCTGAGATGCAGGAGGAGGCCGCACGTCCATCGGACGTGCGGTGCGCGCGGCACGCCCGATTGTGTCGTTTTCAGCAGCGCGGCGCGCGCTGAAATGGCGCGTTGGGGGGTCAAAACCACCCGAACGACCTCTGAATGCCACGAAACCGTACGACAACATCCGGGGCGTCAATTGTGAAATGGTCGGCCAGACGGCACCTCATTCGGAGGTGCCGTGCGACCGCGGCGGCCGGAAACGCGTTTCCGGCGCCGTTAAACACCAAAACGGCGTGCGGCGGTCCGATTCGGAGCAAACGTGCTCCGAACGACCTGAAACCGCACGGGGACGACAGGAATATTATTCCTGAGATGCAGGAGGAGGCCGCACGTCCATCGGACGTGCGGTGCGCGCGGCACGCCCGATTGTGTCGTTTTCAGCAGCGCGGCGCGCGCTGAAATGGCGCGTTGGGGGGTCAAAACCACCCGAACGACCTCCGAATGCCACGAAACCGTACGACAACATCCGGGGCGTCAATTGTGAAATGGTCGGCCAGACGGCACCTCATTCGGAGGTGCCGTGCGACCGCGGCGGCCGGAAACGCGTTTCCGGCGCCGTTAAACACCAAAACGGCGTGCGGCGGTCCGATTCGGAGCAAACGTGCTCCGAACGACCTGAAACCGCACGGGGACGAGAGGAATATTATTCCTGAGATGCAGGAGGAGGCCGCACGTCCATCGGACGTGCGGTGCGCGCGGCACGCCCGATTGTGTCGTTTTCAGCAGCGCGGCGCGCGCTGAAATGGCGCGTTGGGGGGTCAAAACCACCCGAACGACCTCCGAATGCCACGAAACCGTACGACAACATCCGGGGCGTCAATTGTGAAATGGTCGGCCAGACGGCACCTCATTCGGAGGTGCCGTGCGACCGCGGCGGCCGGAAACGCGTTTCCGGCGCCGTTAAACACCAAAACGGCGTGCGGCGGTCCGATTCGGAGCAAACGTGCTCCGAACGACCTGAAACCGCACGGGGACGACAGGAATATTATTCCTGAGAGGCAGGAGGAGGCCGCACGTCCATCGGACGTGCGGTGCGCGCGGCACGCCCGATTGTGTCGTTTTCAGCAGCGCGGCGCGCGCTGAAATGGCGCGTTGGGGGGTCAAAACCACCCGAACGACCTCCGAATGCCACGAAACCATACGACAACATCCGGGGCGTCAATTGTGAAATGGTCGGCCAGACGGCACCTCATTCGGAGGTGCCGTGCGACCGCGGCGTCCGGAAACGCGTTTCCGGCGCCGTTAAACACCAAAACGGCGTGCGGCGGTCCGATTCGGAGCAAACGTGCTCCGAACGACCTGAAACCGCACGGGGACGAGAGGAATATTATTCCTGAGATGCAGGAGGAGGCCGCACGTCCATCGGACGTGCGGTGCGCGCGGCACGCCCGATTGTGTCGTTTTCAGCAGCGCGGCGCGCGCTGAAATGGCGCGTTGGGGGGTCAAAACCACCCGAACGACCTCCGAATGCCACGAAACCGTACGACAACATCCGGGGCGTCAATTGTGAAATGGTCGGCCAGACGGCACCTCATTCGGAGGTGCCGTGCGACCGCGGCGGCCGGAAACGCGTTTCCGGCGCCGTTAAACACCAAAACGGCGTGCGGCGGTCCGATTCGGAGCAAACGTGCTCCGAACGACCTGAAACCGCACGGGGACGAGAGGAATATTATTCCTGAGATGCAGGAGGAGGCCGCACGTCCATCGGACGTGCGGTGCGCGCGGCACGCCCGATTGTGTCGTTTTCAGCAGCGCGGCGCGCGCTGAAATGGCGCGTTGGGGGGTCAAAACCACCCGAACGACCTCCGAATGCCACGAAACCGTACGACAACATCTGGGGCGTCAATTGTGAAATGGTCGGCCAGACGGCACCTCATTCGGAGGTGCCGTGCGACCGCGGCGGCCGGAAACGCGTTTCCGGCGCCGTTAAACACCAAAACGGCGTGCGGCGGTCCGATTCGGAGCAAACGTGCTCCGAACGACCTGAAACCGCACGGGGACGAGAGGAATATTATTCCTGAGATGCAGGAGGAGGCCGCACGTCCATCGGACGTGCGGTGCGCGCGGCACGCCCGATTGTGTCGTTTTCAGCAGCGCGGCGCGCGCTGAAATGGCGCGTTGGGGGGTCAAAACCACCCGAACGACCTCCGAATGCCACGAAACCGTACGACAACATCCGGGGCGTCAATTGTGAAATGGTCGGCCAGACGGCACCTCATTCGGAGGTGCCGTGCGACCGCGGCGGCCGGAAACGCGTTTCCGGCGCCGTTAAACACCAAAACGGCGTGCGGCGGTCCGATTCGGAGCAAACGTGCTCCGAACGACCTGAAACCGCACGGGGACGACAGGAATATTATTCCTGAGATGCAGGAGGAGGCCGCACGTCCATCGGACGTGCGGTGCGCGCGGCACGCCCGATTGTGTCGTTTTCAGCAGCGCGGCGCGCGCTGAAATGGCGCGTTGGGGGGTCAAAACCACCCGAACGACCTCCGAATGCCACGAAACCGTACGACAACATCCGGGGCGTCAATTGTGAAATGGTCGGCCAGACGGCACCTCATTCGGAGGTGCCGTGCGACCGCGGCGGCCGGAAACGCGTTTTCGGCGCCGTTAAACACCAAAACGGCGTGCGGCGGTCCGATTCGGAGCAAACGTGCTCCGAACGACCTGAAACCGCACGGGGACGACAGGAATATTATTCCTGAGATGCAGGAGGAGGCCGCACGTCCATCGGACGTGCGGTGCGCGCGGCACGCCCGATTGTGTCGTTTTCAGCAGCGCGGCGCGCGCTGCAATGGCGCGTTGGGGGGTCAAAACCACCCGAACGACCTCCGAATGCCACGAAACCGTACGACAACATCCGGGGCGTCAATTGTGAAATGGTCGGCCAGACGGCACCTCATTCGGAGGTGCCGTGCGACCGCGGCGGCCGGAAACGCGTTTCCGGCGCCGTTAAACACCAAAACGGCGTGCGGCGGTCCGATTCGGAGCAAACGTGCTCCGAACGACCTGAAACCGCACGGGGACGAGAGGAATATTATTCCTGAGATGCAGGAGGAGGCCGCACGTCCATCGGACGTGCGGTGCGCGCGGCACGCCCGATTGTGTCGTTTTCAGCAGCGCGGCGCGCGCTGAAATGGCGCGTTGGGGGGTCAAAACCACCCGAACGACCTCCGAATGCCACGAAACCGTACGACAACATCCGGGGCGTCAATTGTGAAATGGTCGGCCAGACGGCACCTCATTCGGAGGTGCCGTGCGACCGCGGCGGCCGGAAACGCGTTTCCGGCGCCGTTAAACACCAAAACGGCGTGCGGCGGTCCGATTCGGAGCAAACGTGCTCCGAACGACCTGAAACCGCACGGGGACGAGAGGAATATTATTCCTGAGATGCAGGAGGAGGCCGCACGTCCATCGGACGTGCGGTGCGCGCGGCACGCCCGATTGTGTCGTTTTCAGCAGCGCGGCGCGCGCTGAAATGGCGCGTTGGGGGGTCAAAACCACCCGAACGACCTCTGAATGCCACGAAACCGTACGACAACATCCGGGGCGTCAATTCTGAAATGGTCGGCCAGACGGCACCTCATTCGGAGGTGCCGTGCGACCGCGGCGGCCGGAAACGCGTTTCCGGCGCCGTTAAACACCAAAACGGCGTGCGGCGGTCCGATTCGGAGCAAACGTGCTCCGAACGACCTGAAACCGCACGGGGACGACAGGAATATTATTCCTGAGATGCAGGAGGAGGCCGCACGTCCATCGGACGTGCGGTGCGCGCGGCACGCCCGATTGTGTCGTTTTCAGCAGCGCGGCGCGCGCTGAAATGGCGCGTTGGGGGGTCAAAACCACCCGAACGACCTCCGAATGCCACGAAACCGTACGACAACATCCGGGGCGTCAATTGTGAAATGGTCGGCCAGACGGCACCTCATTCGGAGGTGCCGTGCGACCGCGGCGGCCGGAAACGCGTTTCCGGCGCCGTTAAACACCAAAACGGCGTGCGGCGGTCCGATTCGGAGCAAACGTGCTCCGAACGACCTGAAACCGCACGGGGACGAGAGGAATATTATTCCTGAGATGCAGGAGGAGGCCGCACGTCCATCGGACGTGCGGTGCGCGCGGCACGCCCGATTGTGTCGTTTTCAGCAGCGCGGCGCGCGCTGAAATGGCGCGTTGGGGGGTCAAAACCACCCGAACGACCTCCGAATGCCACGAAACCGTACGACAACATCCGGGGCGTCAATTGTGAAATGGTCGGCCAGACGGCACCTCATTCGGAGGTGCCGTGCGACCGCGGCGGCCGGAAACGCGTTTCCGGCGCCGTTAAACACCAAAACGGCGTGCGGCGGGTCCGATTCGGAGCAAACGTGCTCCGAACGACCTGAAACCGCACGGGGACGAGAGGAATATTATTCCTGAGATGCAGGAGGAGGCCGCACGTCCATCGGACGTGCGGTGCGCGCGGCACGCCCGATTGTGTCGTTTTCAGCAGCGCGGCGCGCGCTGAAATGGCGCGTTGGGGGGTCAAAACCACCCGAACGACCTCCGAATGCCACGTAACCGTACGACAACATCCGGGGCGTCAATTGTGAAATGGTCGGCCAGACGGCACCTCATTCGGAGGTGCCGTGCGACCGCGGCGTCCGGAAACGCGTTTCCGGCGCCGTTAAACACCAAAACGGCGTGCGGCGGTCCGATTCGGAGCAAAACGTGCTCCGAACGACCTGAAACCGCACGGGGACGAGAGGAATATTATTCCTGAGATGCAGGAGGAGGCCGCACGTCCATCGGACGTGCGGTGCGCGCGGCACGCCCGATTGTGTCGTTTTCAGCAGCGCGGCGCGCGCTGAAATGGCGCGTTGGGGGGTCAAAACCACCCGAACGACCTCCGAATGCCACGAAACCGTACGACAACATCCGGGGCGTCAATTGTGAAATGGTCGGCCAGACGGCACCTCATTCGGAGGTGCCGTGCGACCGCGGCGGCCGGAAACGCGTTTCCGGCGCCGTTAAACACCAAAACGGCGTGCGGCGGTCCGATTCGGAGCAAACGTGCTCCGAACGACCTGAAACCGCACGGGGACGACAGGAATATTATTCCTGAGATGCAGGAGGAGGCCGCACGTCCATCGGACGTGCGGTGCGCGCGGCACGCCCGATTGTGTCGTTTTCAGCAGCGCGGCGCGCGCTGAAATGGCGCGTTGGGGGGTCAAAACCACCCGAACGACCTCCGAATGCCACGAAACCGTACGACAACATCCGGGGCGTCAATTGTGAAATGGTCGGCCAGACGGCACCTCATTCGGAGGTGCCGTGCGACCGCGGCGGCCGGAAACGCGTTTCCGGCGCCGTTAAACACCAAAACGGCGTGCGGCGGTCCGATTCGGAGCAAACGTGCTCCGAACGACCTGAAACCGCACGGGGACGACAGGAATATTATTCCTGAGATGCAGGAGGAGGCCGCACGTCCATCGGACGTGCGGTGCGCGCGGCACGCCCGATTGTGTCGTTTTCAGCAGCGCGGCGCGCGCTGAAATGGCGCGTTGGGGGGGTCAAAACCACCCGAACGACCTCCGAATGCCACGAAACCGTACGACAACATCCGGGGCGTCAATTGTGAAATGGTCGGCCAGACGGCACCTCATTCGGAGGTGCCGTGCGACCGCGGCGGCCGGAAACGCGTTTCCGGCGCCGTTAAACACCAAAACGGCGTGCGGCGGT
Source organism: Viscum album (assembly GCA_963277665.1). Taxonomy (NCBI): domain Eukaryota; kingdom Viridiplantae; phylum Streptophyta; class Magnoliopsida; order Santalales; family Viscaceae; genus Viscum; species Viscum album. Next base: position 569,554,547 of record OY728161.1, on the reverse strand, counting down.
CCGATTCGGAGCAAACGTGCTCCGAACGACCTGAAACCGCACGGGGACGACAGGAATATTATTCCTGAGATGCAGGAGGAGGCCGCACGTCCATCGGACGTGCGGTGCGCGCGGCACGCCCGATTGTGTCGTTTTCAGCAGCGCGGCGCGCGCTGAAATGGCGCGTTGGGGGGTCAAAACCACCCGAACGACCTCCGAATGCCACGAAACCGTACGACAACATCCGGGGCGTCAATTGTGAAATGGTCGGCCAGACGGCACCTCATTCGGAGGTGCCGTGCGACCGCGGCGGCCGGAAACGCGTTTCCGGCGCCGTTAAACACCAAAACGGCGTGCGGCGGTCCGATTCGGAGCAAACGTGCTCCGAACGACCTGAAACCGCACGGGGACGAGAGGAATATTATTCCTGAGATGCAGGAGGAGGCCGCACGTCCATCGGACGTGCGGTGCGCGCGGCACGCCCGATTGTGTCGTTTTCAGCAGCGCGGCGCGCGCTGAAATGGCGCGTTGGGGGGTCAAAACCACCCGAACGACCTCCGAATGCCACGAAACCGTACGACAACATCCGGGGCGTCAATTGTGAAATGGTCGGCCAGACGGCACCTCATTCGGAGGTGCCGTGCGACCGCGGCGGCCGGAAACGCGTTTCCGGCGCCGTTAAACACCAAAACGGCGTGCGGCGGTCCGATTCGGAGCAAACGTGTTCCGAACGACCTGAAACCGCACGGGGACGACAGGAATATTATTCCTGAGAGGCAGGAGGAGGCCGCACGTCCATCGGACGTGCGGTGCGCGCGGCACGCCCGATTGTGTCGTTTTCAGCAGCGCGGCGCGCGCTGAAATGGCGCGTTGGGGGGTCAAAACCACCCGAACGACCTCCGAATGCCACGAAACCATACGACAACATCCGGGGCGTCAATTTTGAAATGGTCGGCCAGACGGCACCTCATTCGGAGGTGCCGTGCGACCGCGGCGTCCGGAAACGCGTTTCCGGCGCCGTTAAACACCAAAACGGCGTGCGGCGGTCCGATTCGGAGCAAACGTGCTCCGAACGACCTGAAACCGCACGGGGACGAGAGGAATATTATTCCTGAGATGCAGGAGGAGGCCGCACGTCCATCGGACGTGCGGTGCGCGCGGCACGCCCGATTGTGTCGTTTTCAGCAGCGCGGCGCGCGCTGAAATGGCGCGTTGGGGGGTCAAAACCACCCGAACGACCTCCGAATGCCACGAAACCGTACGACAACATCCGGGGCGTCAATTGTGAAATGGTCGGCCAGACGGCACCTCATTCGGAGGTGCCGTGCGACCGCGGCGGCCGGAAACGCGTTTCCGGCGCCGTTAAACACCAAAACGGCGTGCGGCGGTCCGATTCGGAGCAAACGTGCTCCGAACGACCTGAAACCGCACGGGGACGACAGGAATATTATTCCTGAGAGGCAGGAGGAGGCCGCACGTCCATCGGACGTGCGGTGCGCGCGGCACGCCCGATTGTGTCGTTTTCAGCAGCGCGGCGCGCGCTGAAATGGCGCGTTGGGGGGTCAAAACCACCCGAACGACCTCCGAATGCCACGAAACCATACGACAACATCCGGGGCGTCAATTGTGAAATGGTCGGCCAGACGGCACCTCATTCGGAGGTGCCGTGCGACCGCGGCGGCCGGAAACGCGTTTCCGGCGCCGTTAAACACCAAAACGGCGTGCGGCGGTCCGATTCGGAGCAAACGTGCTCCGAACGACCTGAAACCGCACGGGGACGACAGGAATATTATTCCTGAGATGCAGGAGGAGGCCGCACGTCCATCGGACGTGCGGTGCACGCGGCACGCCCGATTGTGTCGTTTTCAGCAGCGCGGCGCGCGCTGAAATGGCGCGTTGGGGGGTCAAAACCACCCGAACGACCTCCGAATGCCACGAAACCGTACGACAACATCCGGGGCGTCAATTGTGAAATGGTCGGCCAGACGGCACCTCATTCGGAGGTGCCGTGCGACCGCGGCGGCCGGAAACGCGTTTCCGGCGCCGTTAAACACCAAAACGGCGTGCGGCGGTCCGATTCGGAGCAAACGTGCTCCGAACGACCTGAAACCGCACGGGGACGAGAGGAATATTATTCCTGAGATGCAGGAGGAGGCCGCACGTCCATCGGACGTGCGGTGCGCGCGGCACGCCCGATTGTGTCGTTTTCAGCAGCGCGGCGCGCGCTGAAATGGCGCGTTGGGGGGTCAAAACCACCCGAACGACCTCCGAATGCCACGTAACCGTACGACAACATCCGGGGCGTCAATTGTGAAATGGTCGGCCAAACGGCACCTCATTCGGAGGTGCCGTGCGACCGTGGCGGCCGGAAACGCGTTTCCGGCGCCGTTAAACACCAAAACGGCGTGCGGCGGTCCGATTCGGAGCAAACGTGCTCCGAACGACCTGAAACCGCACGGGGACGACAGGAATATTATTCCTGAGATGCAGGAGGAGGCCGCACGTCCATCGGACGTGCGGTGCGCGCGGCACGCCCGATTGTGTCGTTTTCAGCAGCGCGGCGCGCGCTGAAATGGCGCGTTGGGGGGTCAAAACCACCCGAACGACCTCCGAATGCCACGAAACCGTACGACAACATCCGGGGCGTCAATTGTGAAATGGTCGGCCAGACGGCACCTCATTCGGAGGTGCCGTGCGACCGCGGCGGCCGGAAACGCGTTTCCGGCGCCGTTAAACACCAAAACGGCGTGCGGCGGTCCGATTCGGAGCAAACGTGCTCCGAACGACCTGAAACCGCACGGGGACGACAGGAATATTATTCCTGAGATGCAGGAGGAGGCCGCACGTCCATCGGACGTGCGGTTGCGCGCGGCACGCCCGATTGTGTCGTTTTCAGCAGCGCGGTGCGCGCTGAAATGGCGCGTTGGGGGGTCAAAACCACCCGAACGACCTCCGAATGCCACGAAACCGTACGACAACATCCGGGGCGTCAATTGTGAAATGGTCGGCCAGACGGCACCTCATTCGGAGGTGCCGTGCGACCGCGGCGGCCGGAAACGCGTTTCCGGCGCCGTTAAACACCAAAACGGCGTGCGGCGGTCCGATTCGGAGCAAACGTGCTCCGAACGACCTGAAACCGCACGGGGACGACAGGAATATTATTCCTGAGATGCAGGAGGAGGCCGCACGTCCATCGGACGTGCGGTGCGCGCGGCACGCCCGATTGTGTCGTTTTCAGCAGCGCGGCGCGCGCTGAAATGGCGCGTTGGGGGGTCAAAACCACCCGAACGACCTCCGAATGCCACGAAACCGTACGACAACATCCGGGGCGTCAATTGTGAAATGGTCGGCCAGACGGCACCTCATTCGGAGGTGCCGTGCGACCGCGGCGGCCGGAAACGCGTTTCCGGCGCCGTTAAACACCAAAACGGCGTGCGGCGGTCCGATTCGGAGCAAACGTGCTCCGAACGACCTGAAACCGCACGGGGACGAGAGGAATATTATTCCTGAGATGCAGGAGGAGGCCGCACGTCCATCGGACGTGCGGTGCGCGCGGCACGCCCGATTGTGTCGTTTTCAGCAGCGCGGCGCGCGCTGAAATGGCGCGTTGGGGGGTCAAAACCACCCGAACGACCTCCGAATGCCACGTAACCGTACGACAACATCCGGGGCGTCAATTGTGAAATGGTCGGCCAAACGGCACCTCATTCGGAGGTGCCGTGCGACCGTGGCGGCCGGAAACGCGTTTCCGGCGCCGTTAAACACCAAAACGGCGTGCGGCGGTCCGATTCGGAGCAAACGTGCTCCGAACGACCTGAAACCGCACGGGGACGACAGGAATATTATTCCTGAGATGCAGGAGGAGGCCGCACGTCCATCGGACGTGCGGTGCGCGCGGCACGCCCGATTGTGTCGTTTTCAGCAGCGCGGCGCGCGCTGAAATGGCGCGTTGGGGGGGTCAAAACCACCCGAACGACCTCCGAATGCACGAAACCGTACGACAACATCCGGGGCGTCAATTGTGAAATGGTCGGCCAGACGGCACCTCATTCGGAGGTGCCGTGCGACCGCGGCGGCCGGAAACGCGTTTCCGGCGCCGTTAAACACCAAAACGGCGTGCGGCGGTCCGATTCGGAGCAAACGTGCTCCGAACGACCTGAAACCGCACGGGGACGACAGGAATATTATTCCTGAGATGCAGGAGGAGGCCGCACGTCCATCGGACGTGCGGTGCGCGCGGCACGCCCGATTGTGTCGTTTTCAGCAGCGCGGTGCGCGCTGAAATGGCGCGTTGGGGGGTCAAAACCACCCGAACGACCTCCGAATGCCACGAAACCGTACGACAACATCCGGGGCGTCAATTGTGAAATGGTCGGCCAGACGGCACCTCATTCGGAGGTGCCGTGCGACCGCGGCGGCCGGAAACGCGTTTCCGGCGCCGTTAAACACCAAAACGGCGTGCGGCGGTCCGATTCGGAGCAAACGTGCTCCGAACGACCTGAAACCGCACGGGGACGACAGGAATATTATTCCTGAGATGCAGGAGGAGGCCGCACGTCCATCGGACGTGCGGTGCGCGCGGCACGCCCGATTGTGTCGTTTTCAGCAGCGCGGCGCGCGCTGAAATGGCGCGTTGGGGGGTCAAAACCACCCGAACGACCTCCGAATGCCACGAAACCGTACGACAACATCCGGGGCGTCAATTGTGAAATGGTCGGCCAGACGGCACCTCATTCGGAGGTGCCGTGCGACCGCGGCGGCCGGAAACGCGTTTCCGGCGCCGTTAAACACCAAAACGGCGTGCGGCGGTCCGATTCGGAGCAAACGTGCTCCGAACGACCTGAAACCGCACGGGGACGAGAGGAATATTATTCCTGAGATGCAGGAGGAGGCCGCACGTCCATCGGACGTGCGGTGCGCGCGGCACGCCCGATTGTGTCGTTTTCAGCAGCGCGGCGCGCGCTGAAATGGCGCGTTGGGGGGTCAAAACCACCCGAACGACCTCCGAATGCCACGTAACCGTACGACAACATCCGGGGCGTCAATTGTGAAATGGTCGGCCAAACGGCACCTCATTCGGAGGTGCCGTGCGACCGTGGCGGCCGGAAACGCGTTTCCGGCGCCGTTAAACACCAAAACGGCGTGCGGCGGTCCGATTCGGAGCAAACGTGCTCCGAACGACCTGAAACCGCACGGGGACGACAGGAATATTATTCCTGAGATGCAGGAGGAGGCCGCACGTCCATCGGACGTGCGGTGCGCGCGGCACGCCCGATTGTGTCGTTTTCAGCAGCGCGGCGCGCGCTGAAATGGCGCGTTGGGGGGTCAAAACCACCCGAACGACCTCCGAATGCCACGAAACCGTACGACAACATCCGGGGCGTCAATTGTGAAATGGTCGGCCAGACGGCACCTCATTCGGAGGTGCCGTGCGACCGCGGCGGCCGGAAACGCGTTTCCGGCGCCGTTAAACACCAAAACGGCGTGCGGCGGTCCGATTCGGAGCAAACGTGCTCCGAACGACCTGAAACCGCACGGGGACGACAGGAATATTATTCCTGAGATGCAGGAGGAGGCCGCACGTCCATCGGACGTGCGGTGCGCGCGGCACGCCCGATTGTGTCGTTTTCAGCAGCGCGGTGCGCGCTGAAATGGCGCGTTGGGGGGTCAAAACCACCCGAACGACCCTCCGAATGCCACGAAACCGTACGACAACATCCGGGGCGTCAATTGTGAAATGGTCGGCCAGACGGCACCTCATTCGGAGGTGCCGTGCGACCGCGGCGGCCGGAAACGCGTTTCCGGCGCCGTTAAACACCAAAACGGCGTGCGGCGGTCCGATTCGGAGCAAACGTGCTCCGAACGACCTGAAACCGCACGGGGACGACAGGAATATTATTCCTGAGATGCAGGAGGAGGCCGCACGTCCATCGGACGTGCGGTGCGCGCGGCACGCCCGATTGTGTCGTTTTCAGCAGCGCGGCGCGCGCTGAAATGGCGCGTTGGGGGGTCAAAACCACCCGAACGACCTCCGAATGCCACGAAACCGTACGACAACATCCGGGGCGTCAATTGTGAAATGGTCGGCCAGACGGCACCTCATTCGGAGGTGCCGTGCGACCGCGGCGGCCGGAAACGCGTTTCCGGCGCCGTTAAACACCAAAACGGCGTGCGGCGGTCCGATTCGGAGCAAACGTGCTCCGAACGACCTGAAACCGCACGGGGACGAGAGGAATATTATTCCTGAGATGCAGGAGGAGGCCGCACGTCCATCGGACGTGCGGTGCGCGCGGCACGCCCGATTGTGTCGTTTTCAGCAGCGCGGCGCGCGCTGAAATGGCGCGTTGGGGGGTCAAAACCACCCGAACGACCTCCGAATGCCACGAAACCGTACGACAACATCCGGGGCGTCAATTGTGAAATGGTCGGCCAGACGGCACCTCATTAGGAGGTGCCGTGCGACCGCGGCGGCCGGAAACGCGTTTCCGGCGCCGTTAAACACCAAAACGGCGTGCGGCGGTCCGATTCGGAGCAAACGTGCTCCGAACGACCTGAAATGAGATTATTTTTTTGAATCGAAGTTTTTAAATTATTATAGCACAATGATTTGATATATATATATATTAAATATATATTAAATATATATTAAAACATTTAAAATATATTATATATATATATATATATATTTAAAATATTGTATTTAATTGTATATATATATATATATTTATAGCACAATGATTTGTATTTAAAATATTGTATTTAATAGTATATATATATTATAGCACAATGATTTGATAGTATATATATATTAAATATATATTAAAACATTTAAAATATATTTTATATATATATATATATATATTTATATTCAATTCAATAAAAAAAATTTTAAAAATTTTTTTTTTTAGAATAGCGACCGCCATAGGCGGTCGCTATAGGGGACCGGGCAGAGGGCCTTCAGCGACCGCCATTGGCGGTCGCTAAAGGCCTCTAGCGACGAGGGCAACAGCGACCGCCATTGGCGGTCGCTGCGCGGCCGCTAAAGCCCTTTAGCGACCGCCAATGGCGGTCGCTAATGGCCTTATATATAGTAGTGACTTACTCGCCTGAAATGGTCAAACGGTGAATATAGTACTATTCACTATAGCCAGCCCATGTGGGGTCCACACCACGATCCTGAAACTGAACAAACGGATCACACCATCGTGATCTCCTCAGAAAAACACACGGGATTGACTACTCAATCGCCCCAAATGGACACCCAGTGAAAAAGGTATTATTCACCATAGCCAACCCAGGTGGGACCCACACCACGATCCCAAAAATGGTCGGGCGAACTACTCCATCGCGATGCTATCAGAACAACACGTCAAATCGACTATTCATTCACCCCAAATGGACGCCCAATGAAAAATTTGCAGTACGTTGTTCACTGCTTAAAAGACAGCCCGTGGGGCCCACGCCTCAACTCTGGCTTCAACGCCTGAAACCACCCCGGTCAAATTCGCCTCGATGCCAAGGTCACAATTCCATTGACGGCGCCTAAAACGGACTCCGGGTGTAGAAGCTGCCAATTCCCGCGTTATACGCAAACGGGGCCCCGTGGGGCCCACACCTCGGACCTGAAAACAGTGGAGCGCATCGCACCATTGCGATCTCGTCGGAAAGACATGTCAAAAGGATTGCCTGCTTGAGTGGAACAGATATCCAGAGAAAAATATGCATTTCGTCAAACCACGCACGAGCGGTTCTACGTGGGACCCGCACCCCGGTCCTGAAGCATAGCGAACGGATCGCACCATTGCGATCCTCTTGAAAAAGTACCCAAGCTGGACTGTTCAGTTTTCCAAAACAGACACTTGGTGATAAAGTTGGAAATCACCGCCAACTCCCAAAACGGCCCTCGTGGGGCCCGCACCACCGTGCGGAATTAATGCGGGTGGGTTGCGCCATCACAACGCCCTTGGAAAAACTCCTCGAATCGACTACCCATTCACCCCGAACAGATGTCCGATGAAAAAGTTATAAAAAGTCACAACCCGCTCGAACGACGGCCCATGGGGCCCACGCCTCGGCCCCGAATCAAGTATCCGATATTGGACTCAAAAAGACCGTCTCATGGTCAGGATCACACTACCGCAAATGACGTGTCAAACAGATGCCTCGGTTAAAAGATATAACTGGAAATACAATTTTCCTAGAAACACAATAATAATATTTTATATTATTATTTTAATCATAAATACATCAACAAAAAGGTGGGTTACTCCTCCCCCTTCCCCCATGCGCCTAAAGCTACAAAGGTGGGTCACACCCCACTATTTCCTTTTCCCTTTCTTTTCTATATTTTTTTTATTACTCTCTCCCTAATATCCCTTCCCCTTGTTTGTTCCTCACGGGTGGCGTCCCCCACATGCCATATTTCCTTCGTTTTTTTATTCTTTATTCTACTTATTTTTGTTTTCTTCTCTCTCCAATCAAATCCAAACTCCTCCTTCCTCCCGTCAAACACTAGACCCGCACGGCGTGGGTCTTGTTTCCCCCACCGGTCGCACAGGTCGCCTAGGTCCCCGCGTCAACCACTCCGCCTCCGGCCACCTGCAACGATCTCCGGCGCTTGACCTGACACCCCGGCTAAGCCCCATCCGCTATCCTCCCACACTCTCGGTGATCTCTTGCGCTGCCTCCGAAGATCTCAGCTCACGAAGAACCAGCACCCGCCGGCTGGGCCGACCCCATTCCGCAGCGCCCTGTCCAGCTCTGGTGACCGCCTTGGCCTCACCGGACTCCGTCGTCGCTCGCCATGCTCTCACCAGCCGGGCTGATTGGACTTGTCGTTGGATCCGCACGGAACCACCACACCCTTCGGTTCCACTCGCCCCCCGCAGCTTCGGTCCAAGTTGAAACAAGGACACGATCACAGATCTGGAATTCATGGACCCAAATCTAAACAGCTTCATGCCTCACTCCATGATCCATAGACTTTCCATCCTATCGAAAATTAAATGACAAAAAACGCGTGAAGAACACGCGAAGGAAGAAACCAAAAAGAGATCGATCTATGGACTTGTTTGATCGATCATCGTTGTTAATGTTCAAAGTAGTCGAATTGACAATGAAACAATATTATGAATCAAAAAGAATATTAATTTGTGATACAGAATTCGAAACAAAGAATCCTACCTGGAATTGGATCTTTCATCGAAGAAGAACACGCTCACAAAGATCCGTTGTGTTCGTTGCGCTTCGGAACACCACGATTCGTCATCATCAGCCAAAGGGAGGAGGATGAGATTATGGGAGGTTGGAGGAGGAGAGGGATAGGTTACGCAAGGGGAAATTAGGGGAGGAGATGGGAGGAGAGGAAACTTAAATAAAATAAAATAAACCCTTTAAAATAATAAATACTTAACACAAAATTAAATCTACATCTGAAACCCCCAATGCAGTGAAAGTTAGGTTGCATCTAGGGTAAACACCACCTCCCGAGCACAACGGTGGTCTCAGAATTTTAATATGAGGCTCCGTTTGAAATATATAAAATCTAACATCTGAGACCACTTAATTATGAAAACGCCCCTGGTGGCGTTTTCCATAGAGGGTCTGCGCCCGCGAAAGTTACACCCCTCCTTAGGTGAACGGAACACTCTGAACTCAACGGTGCCCTCTGTTTTCCAATCCGAGCTACCTTTTAAGAGATACTTTAGTTAAACCGTTAAATGAATAAATTAATTATTTAATTTATCCGTTCCATGCTCCGATAGCGAGCGAGGGGTCCAAACGTCCCGCGCCAAACATGTTTTATGTCGTTACTAGGGTAAAAACCCCATTACAGACCCATCTGTACACTCATATTTAGGATCCGAAGTACCGTTTAGGAGTTATCCCATTTATTTGGTGTGCACATTGTGAACGCACTGAAAATTAAATTCCGGCCACTTCGGGACTCGGAATCGCACGCCGTCTGAAGGCGCTGCTCTGGAATAACATCAAGAATATTCCAAATTCCTTTATGGACAAAAAATGGGTTCTTACATCATTCCCTACTTCAAGCTTTTCATCCTCGAAAAGCAAAACCAGGGAACAACTCAGGGTACTAAGCCCGCACCTGGCTCTCCCATACCTAGAAGAACTCTTGCACAGTTCTGTGTCACCGCACAAAGACCAAAGGATTTGATCTGTTCACGTGAGGTCTGCCCTCGCCGATGACGTGCATATAAGCACGCACACTTCTTCTTAGGTGAGTCATGTGGGAGACGTCGTGCACCCACTCCAGACTTTGGGGTTAGGGAAAGGCGGTAGACAACCTCGCCATCCCTTCGCACGGTCTCAAACGACCCGAAGGCTCTCGGGGGTAGCTCACCTCCCCAACCGAACCCCTACATCACACGCTGAGACTGGAATCACAGCCCTCACCTGGAACAAGGCCCGGTGATTCCCTCCTTTAGAATATCCATATGGTGAAACACCCAAGGATATCAGGTCACGCAAGATTTCAAAGTTGATGTCCCATAACCAAGACCCTCTTACACGTTTGGAAGCGAAGGAGTCAACACCATCGACTAAAGAGAATGGTCCTACGCCTCTTACCTTACCAACACAGGGTTACACCGATGCCCCGTGCCACCCTGGTGACAACTCAAACATGGAGCAGGGAGAAAATCATTTCACATTCAGAGTCTAACAATTATACTGTAAAAAGTAGAAGAGTTGTAGAGCGTACCTCTTACCACCTCATGCTCCGCAGGATCGTAGAAATACAAAGCTTGTGGTTGTCTGTGGTCCCAACTGTCAGCTCCCGGAGCCTGACGTGGACCTCCTAGTGGTGATGGGAAGACCTTGTAAGGTCATCCTCTACTTCTAGCTCCTCGCGCTCCTCTTCTAGCACAACCTCTCTTGGTACTACTCCGATCATGTTGCTACCTTTGTCGAGGTGGTGCAACTGTTGCCTGTCTGAAGCTCTTTGCATGCCTGGTCAGGCAGTCCCGTGCCAGGTGACCTCACCCATCGCAAGCATAGCACTGACTCTCTTCGGGCTGCACTGGTGCCCTCCAGCTCCACTATGGTGTACGACCACGCCCATGAGTCTGGTTGTCAAAAACCCACCCGCGTCGAGGTTCTACTTGCCGACGCCCGCTAGCTGCGGTAGACGTCTCGGCTCCAACATGCCTGCTGCCACCACCAACTATAGAATGTGACAGGAAGATCTCTATCACCACATCCTGATCTAGCACCCTGACATATGTGGAAATTCCCAAGGGTACTATGAAAGCACGGATCTCTCGGTGGAGACCCTTCTCAAACTTCTGTGCTCGGATGTTGTCGTCATGGACCATGTTCGGGTAAAAGCGTGCACGGTCTTCAAAACTAACCGCGTACTCAGCCACCATCATCCCTCCCTACTGAAACTATAGGATCTTCTAAATCCAAACAGAGTATAAGTAGGAGGGGAAAAACTCCTCACGAAACAACAACTGAAATTCACCCCCATGAAAGTGACGACTCGTCACGAAACTGAGTCACCAGACTCCACCAACGCCAAGCTGCTCCACGAAAAAGGTTGGCTTCCAAAGACACTCTTTGATCTGCCGGTGTCTGCACAACCCTGAAGAGGCGAACCACAGTCTCAAACCAAACATATTCTGCCTGAGGGTCTGGCTCACCACTGAACCTCAGCGGTCTCTATTGCTGGAACTCACGAAGTGTGCTCAACCTGCGCTCAAACTCCGCCTGCTCTACTGAAGCTGTCTGCTACTCAATAGGTGGGGGTGCTGCTACCGGCCCACCCGGAGAAAGGGGATCGCATGATGGGTCCTAGACTGAGGCCTCGTAGCTCACAGGGTCGTTGTCGTGAACCAAAGCTGTTATCCTGGTTGGATGTCTTCGCAGAGACATTCTGAATATTATCAAGGAGTGCCGCGGTCAGATGAGTATATATGTATATCACAACAACAACAACGATGCGGGGCTGACTCAAGAAGGATAGTCAAGACTCAATCCTATGTGATGCACAAACCAATTTTCCCTGCAACAAGTGTCTCAGCATGCTGATTCGACAAGCAGGTTATCAGGGTCCTGGTGAATGGATATGTCAGCCACCGCACCATCACTAGACTCCCAGGCCTGAGAGCCGCTCTTGAGACACGTCTATACTGTTTCCCTAGATCCCAACCAATTCCTTTTTAGGGACGTCCAAACAACTTCCCAAGGAACAAACCACCTATATACCACTTTGTCACGACCCGACCCTACTCGGGCTCGAGCCGCAACTACCCCAGGCCCGCCTCCACAGGCTAGGGGCTGGCGACCAGCACCGAAGGCACAACTACTCAGGGAGGCCTTTGCCTAAGTACCTGTACACACATACACAACACACTCAATGCAAAAGTACAAAGTAAAAAGAAAATAAAAGTACCAACTGCTATAAATAAACTACAATGTGCATCGACCTCTAAAAGTATAAAGCAAGTGCTGAAGTTAAACTGAAAATAAAATGGGCAAAACACGTGCCCAACCAGAAAAGTGCCACAACCCGGCAACTGCTAAACAAAAGGAAACAGCTGGAAGGGTCCCCCAGCTGGAACCTGACTACAACCAACGCACGCGGTCCAAGCTCCTGAACTCCTAAGCTCCATTGAAGTCACGACCAACCTGTCTGTTGTCTGCAAGGTCACACCAAGTGCGGGAAAACCCCAAGCAGGTGTGAGTAAAAAAATTCTCCCTAGGATACCCCGAAGGCTCGAGGGAGCAACAAAGGTGGTACCGAAGGGTGAGCAGTAGATCGAACAGGTAAAGTAGAGGAGTACAACCGAGAGTGCAGTAAAGAGTATAGTAGAGAGTCCAGCTCAACCCAATAAGAGAAAGGAGATAGACTCGTCTAGACACAAGGAGCTGGAAATAGTGAGAAGATGAAATTCTCATCGATTCTTCGCTACCTATAGCAGGAGAGTAGACTCGTCCAACCATGAGAAGCTAGACACGGAAAGCACATGGCATACCTCGTGTGTCTTCACCTCTCCTGGAAGGAGAGTAACCAAAACCCAAGGAGTGCATACTAGAACAAGGTATATACATATTCTTATGCTCATACTAGAAACCCGAACAAGATCGTAAGGGGATCTCCATCCCGTAGCTCAGCCCAAGAAATTAAGTCGCCATCAGTCTCAGATGTAACCATCATCAATGCCCAGCATCCCACACGCCTGCCCTGAACTACAAGTCAAGGGGCTAAAATCACCGCACCTTGATATTATCCACTTTGGGTGGCACTGACTCACCCGAACGGTTTTAGGTCACGTCACAAGTACGAGTCTTAATGGGGAAAGCGCCCCTCGTACTTGAGAGTTATGGGGAAAGTCGAACCACACATCGTCACTGCCCTTCAATCGAGAAGTCTTCTCAAATTCAAGTCGTCACAACACTAACCCGTACAACCAAGGGTCTCACTCCGGTAGTCACAGAGAAAAGCCAAAGACTAGACTGGTGGAAAGGACTAAGTTTGAAAATCCAACGGGTGACCCACTGCCCAGCCCTGTTGGAGGGTAAATCATAATAAGATATCTGGTGACCCACTGCCCAGCTCTGCTAGAGGGTAAACCTAGAATAAGTCTTCAGGAGACCCACTGCCCAGCCCTACTAGAGGGTAGACCTGGAAGAAGTCGACAGGTGACCCACTACCCAGCCCTGCTGGTGGGTAAACCCGGAACAAGTCGACAGGCGACCCACTGCCCAGCCCTGCTGGAGGGTAGACCTGAAACAAGACGACGGGCAACCCACTACCCAACCCTGCTGGAGGGTAGACCCTCAAGAGTCGTCGGGTGACCCACTACCTAGTCTTTGCTAGAGGGTAAACCCTGAGAAGTCAATGAGAAACCCACTACCCAGCCCTGCTGGAGGGTACACCAGAAGAAGTCAATGAGTAACCCACTGCCCAGCCCCGCTGGAGGTTAAACCCAGAACTGCTCTGGCCATCTCTACTAGATGGCACAACACTGGCCAACTGAACACGGAGTGGGTATCACGCAACCACCCAACTCCGGAACAATTCACCTAATAGAGGTTTAGTGCTCATTCCATCACTGGGTTTCACAAGCACCGCTACCGTGCATAGGTTCGGAGTAAGCTCAAAGAAGCCTCTGACCAACGCCTTTTCATATTTCCACATTTAATAAGATCACGTAATAGGCTTCTCTCACCTAAAAAGATCACATCATTGTAATCCTCATGGAAAAACACGTGAGATAGACTACTTACTCCCCCGAAACGGTCAACCGGTGAATATAGTACTATTCACTATAGCCAGCCCGTGTGGGGCCCACACCATGATCCTGAAACTAAACAAATGGATCACACCACCGTGATCTCCTCGGAAAAACACACGGGATTGACTACTCAATCGCCCCAAACGGACACCCGGTGAAAAAGGTATTATTCACCATATCCAACCCGGGTGGGACCCACACCACGATCCCGAAAATGGTCAGCGAACTACTCCATTACGATGCTCTTAGAACAACACGTCAGATCGACTATTCATTCACCCTGAACGGATGCCCGATGAAAAAGTTGTAGTACGTTGTTCACAACTTAAAGGACGGCACGTGGGGCCCATGCCTCAACTCTGGCATCAATGCCCGAAACCACCCTGGTCAAATTCGCCTTGATGCCAGGGTCACAACGCCGTTGACGGCACCTAAAATAGACTCTGGATACAGAAGCTTCCAATTCCTGTATTATACACAAACGGGACCCCGTGGGGCCCACACCTCGGACCCGAAAATAGTCGGGCACATCGCACCATTACGATCTCCTTGAAAATACACGTCAAAAGGACTGCTCCATTCAGTGGAACAAATATTCGGAGAAAAATATACATTTCGTCAAACTGCACATGAGCGGTTCTACATGGGACACGAACCCCGGTCCCGATGCGATCCTCTCGAAAAAGTACACAAGATGGACTATTCACTTTTCCAAAACGGACACCGGGTGATAAAGTTGGAAATCACCGCCAACTCCCAAAATGGCCCTCATGGGGCCCGCCCCACTATGCGGAATTAAAGCGGGTAGGTTGCGCCATCGCAACGCCCTTGGAAAAACTCCTCGAATCGACTACCCATTCACCCTGAACGGACGTCTGATGAAAAATTTATAAAAAGTCGCAACCCACTCGAACGACAACCCATGGGGCCCACGCCTCGGCCCCAAATCATGTATCCGATATTGGACTCAAAAAGACCGTCTCAAGGTCAGGATCACACTGCCGCAAATGACGTGTAAAATAGATTCCTTGGTTAAAAGATATAACTGGTAAGACAATTTTCCAAGAAAAACAATAATAATATTTTATATTATTATTTTAATAATAAAGACATCAAAAAAGGTGGGTTACTCCTCCCCCTTCCCCCATGCGCCTAAGGCTACAAAGGTGGGTCACGCCCCACTATTTCCTTTTCCCTTTCTTTTCTATATTTTTTTTATTACTCTCTCACCAATCTCCCTTCTCCTTGTTTGTTCCTCACGGGTGGCACCCCCCACAAGCCATATTTCCTTCTTTTTTTTATTCTTTATTCTCCTTATTTTTGTTTTCTTCTCTCTCTAATCAAAACCAAACTTCTCCTTCCTCTCTTCAAACCCCAGACCCACACGGCGTAGGTCTTGTTTCCCCCGTTGGTCGCCCAGGTCGCCCAGGTCCCCGCATCAACCACTCCACCTTCGGCCACCTGCACCGATCTCTGGCGCTCGACCTGACACACCGGCTAAGCCCCGTCTGTCGTCCTCCCGCACTCCCGGTGATCTCTAGAGCTGCCTCCGAAGTTCTCGGCTCCTGAAGAACCAGCACCCACCGGCTGGGCTGACCCTATTCCGCAGCGCCCTTTCCTGCTCCAGCGACCGCCTCGGCCTCACCGGACTCCGTCGTCACTCGCCATGCTCACACCAGCCGGACTGATTAGACTTGTCGTTGGATCCACACGGAACCACCACACCCTCTGGTTCCACTCCCCCCCCCCCCCCGCAGCTCCGGTCCAAGTTGAAATGAGGACACGATCACAGATCTGGAATTCATGGACCCAAATCTACACAGCTTCATGCCCCGCTCCACGATCCATAGACTTTCCATCATATCGAAAATTAAACGATGAAAAACACGTGAAGAACACGCGAAGGAAGAAACCAAAAAGAGATCGATCTATGGACTTGTTTGATCGATCATCATTGTTAATGTTCAAAGTAGTCGAATTGACAATGAAACAATATTTTGAATCAAAAAGAATATTAATTGGGGATACATAATTCGAAACAAAGAATCCTACCTGGAATTGGATCTTTCGTCGAAGAGGAACATGCTCTCAAAGATCCATTGTGTTCGTTGCGCTTCGGAACACCTCGATTTGTCGTCGTCCGCCAAAGGGAGGAGGATGAGATGATGGGTGTTTGGAGGAGGAGAGGGAGAGGTTGCGCAAGGGGAAATTAGGGGAGGATATGGGAGGAGAGGAAACATAAATAAAATAAAATAAACCCTTTAAAATAATAAAAACTCAACACAAAATTAAATCTGCATCTGAAACCCCCAACACGGGGAAAGTTAGGTCGCACCTAGGGTAAACACCACCTCCTTATCACAACGGTGGTCTCAGAATTTTAATCTGAGGCTCCATTCGAAATATATAAAATCTAACGTCTAAGACCACTTAATTAAGAAAACGACCCTAGTGGCGTTTTCCACAGAGGGTCTACGGCCGCGAAAGTTACACACCTCCTTGGGTAAACGGCACGCTCCGAACTCAACAGTGCCCTCGGTTTTCCAATCTGTGCTACCATTTAAGAGATACTTGAGTTAAGCCATTAAACGAATAAATTAATTATTTAATTTATATGTTCCACGCTCCGATAGCGATCGAGGGGTCCAAATGTCCCGTGCCGACATGTTTTATGTCGTTCCTAGGTTAAACACCCCATTACATACCCATTAGTACACTCAGATTTAATATTTGAAGCACCGTTTAGGAGTTATCCCATTTATTTGGTGTGCACAGTGTGAACGCACTGAAAATTAAACTTCGGCCACTTCGGGGCTCGGAATCACACTTCGTCTGAAGGCGCTGCTCTGGAATAACATCAAGAATATTCCAAATTCCTTTATGTCTAAAAACTAGGTTCTTACATTGTGTTCATGGAATTGATGAAATATATATTTTATAAATATCTTGATTCTTTTGTGGGGGTATTTTTTGATGATATACTAGTGTATTTGAGAACAAGGGTAGAGCATGAGCAGCACTTAGTGATAGTGTAGGGGATCTTGAGGGATCATCAGTTGTATGCCAAATTGTCAAAGTGTGAATTATGGATACAGGAGGACTTTTTTCTTGGACATGTTATTTCTAATAAGGGTGTTTCAGTTGATTCAGAAAATATAAGGGTTTTTATCTCATGGAAACTGCCAAAGAACATATTCAAGATACGAAGCTTCCTTGGTCTACTTGGCTATTATCGATGTTTTTTCATCATTTCTCAAAATTTTCCTCACTAATGAAAGATTTGATGAGGAATAATGTTCCATTTCAATGGGATGATAAGCATCAAAAGTTTTTTTAAGTGCTAAAAGGACGCCTTAAATTAGCAACAATCATGGTTTTTCCAGAACCTGGGAAAGGGTACGTGGTGTTTTGTGACACATCGGGATTAGGGTTGGGGATTTTTCTCATGAAGGGGGGTCATGTGGTTTTATATGGATCGCATTAGTTGAGGTTTCATGAGATGAACTACCCAACACATGATTTGGAGTTGGGGGCAGTGATACATGCATTAAAAATGTGGCATTATTATCACTTCATTGAGAAATTCATGGTGTTTACCAATCACAATAGTTTAAAGAAAATTTTCTCACAAATAGATTTGAACTCAAGGCATAGGAGATGAATGGAAAATATTAAAATGTTTTATTTTGACTTAATATACACACTGGGTAAGGGAATTTTGATGGAGGATGCATTAAGTATAAAATCATATGCTCAGGTGGTGAAGCAAGAATTGGATTAGTGGCAGTTGATGTTGGTCATATCCAACATGTGGTTATAATGTGAGGATCAAGGTGACAGTGTGGTCTTCTTTCTGGTTTTTTTGGTTCCTAACATGGTTGGTTTGGTTAAAGAGGAACATGCATCTGATTCCGAGTGTATGGCGATGAGGTCAAAACACAATGGTGGGAAGATGATTGAGGGGTGTGAACTGAATGGGGATTTAGTTTTGTGTTTTTTGGAATTGGATGGTGGTACCAGTGCCTTTTCAGGAGGAACTTATCAAGGATTATCAACATTATAGGTGGGTTATCCATCATGAAATTTAGAAGATGTATAAAGCATTGAAAGTGAGGTTTTGGTGGGCTGGTATGAAAAGGGAAGTGGCCAAGTTTGTTTCGAGATGCTCGACTTATAAGTAAGTCAATGTAGAGCATCAATGTACAGTGGGAATTTTGTAATATTTTTCATATTTCAGTGCCAAAGTGGGAATAAATAAAGATGGATTTTGTGACAAGTCTCTCAACAACAGTCTGGAAAGATGATTCCATAGGGGTAATTGTGGATCGGCTCACAATGTCGGCCTATTTCAGCCTGATTAGTGAATCTCATGCAGTGGAGGATCTATCCAAATTTTATATCAAGAAATTGGTAAATATGTATGGTGTTATAGTTTCAATTGTATCCAATATAGATCTGAGAATCACATGTCATTTATGGAAATCCTTGCAAGAATCCCTTGGGACACAGTTGAAAATGATCATGGTGTATCATCCTTAGACGGATGGCCAATCCGAGAGGACGATAAAAACTTTGGAGGATATGATAAGGTCTTGTGTGATAGATTTTATTGGTTCATGGGAGGATCCCTTATCCTTTGTGGACTTATCCTATAATAACATTTATCAAGATTCAATACATATGGCTTCATTTGATGCATTGTATGGGTGTCTATGTTATTATCAACTATGTTCGGTGGAAATGGGTGAGATGTTGATGATTGGATTGATCCTTGTCCAAGAGACAGAGATAATATCAAGTTGATCAAAAAGAGGATAGAGACGGATCAAAGTTATCATAAATTGTATGTGAACCATCATCAATGACCATTTTCATTCGAGGTGGGTGATCATGTATTTTTGAGAATAACTCTTAGGTTGGGACATTGTTGGTTTAGAAAGAAGGGTAAGATATCTCTAAGGTATATTGGTCCATTTGAGATACTTGATCAGATTGGAGAGGTTGATTATCAGTTGTATTTTCCAACACAGTTCAGTGTAGTTCACTATGTGTTTCATGTGACGTAGTTTAAAATGTATCAGATGGATCATGACCATGTGATTTGATGGGATCATTTGAGATGGAGTCAGATTCTTGTTTGGTGCACGTGCCAATGAAGATTATGGATAGGGAAGATAATATTTAATGTAGGAATAAAATTAGTTTAGTTTAGGTCCTGTGGAAGCATAGTAATATTTAGGAGGAGACTTGGGAGCATGAGAAAGAGATGGTAAAGAAATGTCTTGAACTCTTTTGGCAGAGTGGTGTTTCTCTACTTTCTGAGGATGGAAATTCCAATGGTTTGGATAATGTAGCACCCCCGGTTTGAGGTATGTGGCCCTTTTTTATTACTTTTTATGCATACTAAGTAGTTGGGAAAGGATTGGGAGAGTTTGGAAGAGTTTTGAAGGGTTTTGGAAAAGTTGGGTGGCCTTTTTAAGGATGCATGGTTTGAGCATGGTTAGGGGAAACCATGCGATAATCCCATGTAACTGGGTGATATGACACTGTTCGGATAGTAGAATATGCATGGTTAGTACACGGCTTGTTAAACCATGTGATCTGACCATGCGGCCCATTAAAAATGTATTTTTAATGGGGTTAGTATGGTTTTTCCATAACTCACTAATTTCTTCTCACATACTAAACCTACACGGGATTTCTTCATCTCAATGTCTAGAGGGGCTATCCCACCCCTTTTGGATGTTAATCAAAGGGGTTTCTTGGTGGTTTAAACGCATTTCATCTCCGATAAGTCTTCTCTCTTGGTTCCATTGTGGTTATCTCTAGATCTTATCTTCTCTCTATTTTTGTTTTCTATATCTACATATGTTGCATGTAGATCTAGTGTTTTTTTCCCTTAAGTGATGATATTAAGTCTTGTTGATGATACAGAAGGAGATATAGAGTGGTTTTGGTGGAGTTTTTTCTTCAATTTGTGGGGTGGTTTCCTGTTGTTCGATTTCTCCAGAACCCTAAGGTAGGTGGCTTCCCTCTCAACTCCACTTTACTAGAACATGAGGACTTATTTTCAATTAATATTTTTTCATAAAATAAATATTTAATATGATATTAAAATCCTGGTGGAAACCCATTGGGTGATGATTTTGTGATTTTGGGTGAAATGGGATTTTGTTGAAAATAGGGGGTTTGCTGTGTGATTTTAAAATTTGTTGTTTGGTTTATGAAAATTTTTTATGGAAATGGTTTTCAATAAGAATGTGATTTATTGAAATGTAGTTTGGCATGTTAAATGGTTAAAGGGTGTTTTCAATAAATGGGTGACTTATTTAAGTGATTGGTATGTGTTGGAAATGGTTGTGTGAATAATGTGTGGCCTTGGTGTGCTTTATTCTTATTGGTTGGACAAGTACTATGGCTTGTGTTGATTGTGTGTGAAGTGGACAAGAATTATCACTATAAAAGGGTTATGTATAGTGGGTGTAAGGGAAACCATTATGGATAATTGGTTTAGAATTACCACTAGTGTGGAAAAGTAGTAAATGGGTTTGGGTGGGAAGTTCCACAGTGGTTGTTTTTTTTATTGTGTATTGATATGAAAGATGAAAATTATTGTGATAATTGAAATGGTTAAATGGATTATGGAATGGTTATTTGGATTTCCATTTGGGTCCATGGTTTGGGTAATGTGGAATGGTAATGGTGTTTTCAAATTATCGGTAATTGTTGAACTATTTGATATTTTATATATAAACTATTTTATATAAATATACAAACGGTTTTATCCTAGTGGAATGTGTAGGGAAGTCATTTGAGGAAAACCTAATGAGTATTTATACTCACCCCCTACTTTGGAACTTTGGTTATTTTGAAGATGTCATTTTATGGGACATAGGTAAGGGTAAAGCATCTCATTTTGCTAGCAGTTCATCATGATGCTTGGGCAGTATGGTGGTTCTTGGAGCATGGAGCTTGGTGTGGATCCAAGGAGCATGTCATGGTTCCATTTGGGGTTTGTTATTGAGTCTTCCTTGGTACTCTGATTGTGGATAGTTTGGTTATTATCATGTCCTTTTGGTCTTTTTGAGTTGTAAGACATTGTTGACAAGCATCATGTAGTTTTTTGGTAATGGCTTGGTTGGTTGGTTGGTTTTCCTCAAGGGAAAATCATTCCCCAATTTATTTTTCAAGCCCCGACATTTATTTCCAACATTTGGTGGCATGGGAACGTCTCTTAAGGACTATTATCACCTCACCACCTTCTCAAGACAATGATTAAGGTTTGGGTAATTACATTAGGTGTTCTTGAAATCATCATGTGGCATCAATGGGGTTACATTAATTTTATAATTGTTTTATTATAATTGATCATTATATGTATTTAAGGTTAGTTTTCATTTCATAAATTTTTATATTAAATTTGATATTCAATATTTGTTGTTCCTATATTAATTTTTCACTTATATAATCAATATCCAGTTAAATATTAATAAGAATAATGAATGAAATCATCATGAGGTTCCAAGAACTATGTCCAGACAATAGAGTATTATGCAGTGTGTTACGGGAGTAAATGCAATGTATCTCAATTCATTTCACATAGGAATAGTGATAGTTATTTTTCTAGATAATGTAATGAATAACACATTGTGACTTAAATGATACACATGATGATCAATCAAGGATGAAAAATGAAAAGTGGGACTACACGTCATGTAGTCTATTTGATTTCGTGGTGAAAACAAGTTTTCGAATATGTGTAGAGTATTAATTAAATGATGAATACATATTTTAAATCGTGAAACAAGTTAGTTTTATGACATGTAATAGATATACACATCATTTACCCCACACATGTCCAAGGATAAATAATTCTCATCCTCTAAGCATGTTCCACAGGTATATGATGAGGTAGATACATGGTGTGTAGATAGATGTAAATTCCATTTACACAACCTGGTTATATAGAAAATTAAAATTAATTTATCACTCCATAAACATCATCATTATTTATTTCATTTTACATTTATAGACTCATATGCACCATATATTATGTTTTATTTTATATTTAATTCATAATTAATTTCTACATAAAATATTTTCTACGTTAAATAAATTGTCGTAATACATTTTATACTCTATGTGCACTAAAATAATTACAATCTATTTTTATTATAATATATTATATGTTTCATTTATTGAATTACACACATAATGTAATTATGTGATAAAATGTGTTATATATATGATGCATGAGTAGACTATATATGCTCTCAATACATGTTGAGTAGTATAAATAGGTACTCACCAATTTTCTTCCAGGAACAATCCTTGTACTTATTTTATGAACTTATAAATTAAGTTAATTAATTTAATTTATTTAAAATCACGGTTGATGTGTATACCTAAGACATATTAGATGGATATTAAGATAATATTAATTAATTGATTAATTAGATTAATTTATGTGTGTTTTATCTTAATAAATGAATGAAATTAAATGAATACAAGATAGTTATCTAAATATGTGTTTGTTGTACAATTGGAAGATCATGAGCATTGACCAACATATGTATATGTTATTTTTAATTAATTTAATTATTGTATTGGTTTTTTAAATTATTATAATTAAATTAAAATGATGTCCTTTGATTCATCCCTCCATTATTATGTACGGTCCATCATTCCTAGAGGTTTTTATGTAAGCCTCCCTTCTCGCTCCCTTCAAATGTGTGTGAAGTGAATTAATTTTAAGGAGGGATATCCCAAGCACATGTATTTGGTTTAATGTGGAGACAAGTTGAAACCAATCCATGATGATACATTGGAAAATGATGGAATACTGTAATTCAATCGCAGACTAGATCAAGGAGATTTTCCCCCTATGGTTAATTTTTTATTTATTGTATCCTCAATAA
Organism: Viscum album; assembly: GCA_963277665.1. Lineage (NCBI taxonomy): Eukaryota > Viridiplantae > Streptophyta > Magnoliopsida > Santalales > Viscaceae > Viscum > Viscum album. The sequence continues at coordinate 569,531,389 of OY728161.1, read as the reverse complement.
ACAAACCAATAGGTAAATCTCATGATAAATCCATATTTTTTTAATTTTATTTATATCAGTTATATGATTTATTTTATAATTCAAGACCATGATCACATAAACAAATGAATTATTAAGTAAATATAAAATTATAATAAAAGGATTATGTGTAATCATTTTATTAATCCCATGGTTAGTCACTTTAGTAAATTCCACTTAACATTGTCAAGTAATTTAAATGTATAAATAAAGAATTTTTATGAATAATAATAAAAATACCTCAAGTTAATATTAATTCATTACACCTTACACTATCTACATTAACACTAACCATAGTTAAAGTGTTAGTTTAGGCCATAGTTTTGGGAATTTTTAATTATTAGAGAGTCGTAAATATGATAACTGGTTGAATTATAAAAATATTGAATTTAATGGCTAGGGATTGTTCAATAAAAATTTAGAGGACTTTTGTGAGTAAATTTGATTTAGGATTTTAGGATTGGGGATTCCACTCAAGGGAACAAGGAACTACAAGCCCACAGTTGGAAATACCGACTACCTAAACACCTTCCTATGGTTTTTATGGCCATATTCTTGAAAATAATGGGATAAAAATGGATCATTTTTGGAAGAATTTTCATTGTGATAGGACATTCTAAGTTCAATGGTAAGGTTCTTTGATACATGATAAAATAGTGGGAGGCATACTAAAATTAAATTTATTTTGTCAAAAATAAATTATAATAAAGTGATGCAAAAATAATATTCTACCTTATTACTATAGAAAAATGAAATTTTCATCATCCAAATTATCTTTATGAGAAATTATATAGATATACCATCACCTAAATTGTAATAATTTCCTAGAATGGTCCAGATGCTTACAGTTTGGGTTACACCATGAATAGAAGATTTATGTGCTAAAATCTTTAATCCTTGGACTACTTTCAAAGGAGGGAAGTGATGAGGAGATCATTGTCCATGAAAACACCTAAATTATGCTCTATATGTTAATTATTTAATGATATCATCCATGTATATCAAATTAATTATGTCCAATTAAAACATGGATTCCTATATCATGCTCTAGAATAATATTGATCTTTATTATTAGAGAGACATACATAAATATTTTGAGATATCAAATTCATTATTCACAAGAAAATTTGAAGAAGGTGAACCATTTAGGATTCACATAGTCAAACTCATTGTCTCTATTAATTATATAAAGGTTTTGGTGTTTATGTTTTGTAAATAATTATGTATCAATATCATTAGTTCATCACACTATCATAGATTCACTATTTTTGGTGAAAATTTTAATATTAACAACTTAGATAAGTCTCTCCAAGATCATATCACTCCACTTCACCAAGTTGAAAATGATATGAATTGAAAAAAGAATTTTGTTCTTATAGTGAATAGAGGTAAAGGACCAATGAAGAGATCTAAGTCTAATTCCAAGTATAATGTAAATTCAAAATTTCCTACCAATAAAATGAGGGTCAAATGGAAATCAAGATAATAATAAGCTATTTATTTTTCATGTGAAAAGTAAGGCCACTACAAGAAAAACTGAACCCAAACATTGAATCAATGGGAAGCTTCAGGTGCATCTTTTATCAAGTGAAATTTATCTTTTTCTACACATTAGTTACCAGATACAACACGAGGTCCTCATAATATGTTCAATCATAGAAACCAATTAAATTTTAAATAAGTTACCATGGTAAGGTAGATATATGAGTAACCAATAGATCTAGACTTTCTATTGTGTCTATTGGAGACAACCACCTCACAATGACGATTGGAATGGTATATGTTTTTAAATATAGTGATTATGTGTCTCCAGTTACCAAAAACATGATTTCTTTGTAAATAATTGTTACATATGGTTTTATTTTCATGTTTTGGTCTAAGAATTGATTTTTTACAAAGAAATAATTTGTTATGGTAAAGTGTATTTGAATAAATGACTCTATTTCTAAATTACAGCAGCTAATTTATACCATTTTGTAAAAAAAAGTTCACATGGATCATACAACCGCCAACTATGGCATCACTAGATAGGCCGTGTAAATGAAATTCAATTGACCATATTATACCAAGATAGATATTTTGATACATTTAAACTAAAACAACATATTATATTTCATACGTGTTTATAAGGAAAAATGACCAAAGCCCCATTTATTGGAAATGATGAAAGGGCCCTAGATATTCTTGAGTTAGTCTATGCCATTTTGCACAAACAACTTCTAATTGAATCTAGGGTATGTAATAATACTTAATAAAAAAATTTATGAACTTGGTAGATGTTGATATGTATAATTAATGTGGTATAAGATAGATTAATTTGATTGTTTCAAGGAATATAAGTATTATGTTGAGAACCAATTTGGTAAGAAGATTAATAAAATCCACTAATACTGTAGTGGAGAATAACTTAATAAATAATTCATTGGTAATTTATGGGAGTTTGGAATTATATCCCAAATCACTCCTCTATATATACCATAGTGGAATATTGTAAGTGAATGGAAGAACCACAACTTGTTTGAAATTTTGAGATCAATGATGAGTCATCATTGTCTTCCAATATCCTTTTGGGATATGTAACATATAAATCATCATAAATTTTAAATTGAGTACCAACTAAAGTAGAAAATAGTATTATATATGAGCTTTGGTATGTAAATAATATCATGTTATCGTATGTATGAGTATGGGTTTGAAAATTATTTATTAAGGCTATTTATGGAATCAAACTTCTACACTGGTCCACTAAGAGTTTATTTATAGGGAATACTATAGAAAAATAATGGATATTACCTATATGATGCTACATATACTAAATTTTTTTATGACATACCTCCCATGTTTCTTTAAATGGGATGCATCTCTATATGATATAGTGGGATTGAGATAGAATTTTATGAATTCTAGGTTTAATATAAAAAAGAGTTGTCATATGAATATATCCCACAAATAATCATGAAATAGGATGTTTTAGAGACTTTGGTTCTTAAATGGAGTATAATAGAGGTTAAAAAACTAGAAATATATGATTTTCTAGTCACCAAGTTTGTAGACTTATTTTTAGTTGATAATAATGATCCAGTAACCTACAAGAATGTCATAATTAGCATAGAAGCTACTAAATAGTATGGATGCATCTATTCTAAAATGTATTCCTTTTATAAAAACCTAGAATGTAATTTTTTATATCCTCTATGATATGTATATACCATTGGTTGTAAATGATTATTCAAGAATAAACTAGATATGGATGGTCAATTCATCACATAAAATTCAAGACTGGTTGGAAAAGGGTTCAAGAAACATCAACGGATTAACTATGATGAACCCATTTTACCAGTTTCATATGCATAAATCCATCATAATTATATACTACATAGATGAATTCCATGATTATGATATTTCATAGAAATTTTCAAAACACAATTCCTTATTGAGAACCATCAGGAATATGTCTATATGTCTCACCCATAAGGGTTTATTAATCAAAAGGATGATAAAACGGTATTCATTTTATAGATATCAATTTTAGTATTAATTTATGCATCCAGATAATGTAACATTCTATTTGATTAATCCATAATAGAGTTTGGTTTAATAAAGACTGGATGTGATCCTTATGACTATAAATAGTTTGGATGGATTGTGGACATTTTATTAATAGCATATAGACATGGTGTACCACTAATTGAGAACAAAATACATGTATTATAGTCTATGATATCCTAGTTTATCACATGATTATCTATGAATTAATTATAAAATGTAGTGTATATTCTTGGGATTATGACCCATCGTGATATATTGAAGAGGTTTCTTAGACTAAATCAAATTGTGTACACTGATAAGATATCGAAGAAATATAGTATGGAAATTTCCAAGAGGGGATTGTTTCTATAGTCACAGTGTATTCATATTTCGTGGAAAATGTTTCCTCAAACATAGGATGAAAGACAAGGTATAGAAAGGATTATATTTTTGTTAATGATTTGTTCAGTAATGTATGTTATGTAATGTACAAGGCTAGATGTGTCTTACACTTTAACCATGGTGGGAAGATATTAAGGAGACCACTATTATATGGAAGTCAAGACTATCCTTAAGTTTCTAAGGAAATATAAGGACATGTTATTGGTTTATAGAGGATATGAGGATATATTCATCAAATAATATGTATATGTTATCTTCCAAATAGATCAAGATGATCTAAAATCATTGTTAGGATACATCTTCACTCTTAATGGTGATGTTGTTAGTTGGAAGTGATCAAAGAATACTACGGCTGTCAAATCTATAGTGGAATCCTAGTACATTTTAGAGTCTAGTGAAACTAATGAATTTGTTTTGATACAATAATTCATCCATTATAATGACATGGTTCCTAATAGTAAAGACCCTATCACACTCTATTGTGATAATACTAAAGCAGTTTCTCTAGAGAAAGATCATGGTCACATTGGTAAACAAATCCCATGCATTTCAATTGTCATATATTAAGTGATTTTTCCTAGAGAGTTGACATCATCATGAGAGAGTTTAAATAGAGGATAATGTGGTGAACCCCTATTCTAAGAAACATGATCATCAAGTGAGATCTAGTAGAAAAAATTCATTGGTAGTTAGCGTGATTCCAAGTGGGAGTTTACTGAAGTTTTTTTCCTCAAACAAATTGTTGATACATTAGATTTCATATATATATATATACATGAAGAAGATAATATAATGAAATATATTATTACATAACATTTATTCTTCTACATGACATTAATGTAATAATGTCTATGACTATCTATCAAATTGAGAAAGGTTATAGTAGTTCCATGCAGTGATGAGGACAATGAAATGATATAATGATATTATTAAATATTTTTCTATGATCATATAATAATATATGATTGGAGACATAGTATGTTGATATTATGTAAGAATACTTATAAACGAATGAGACATCATCTAATGATGTCCATACTTGGTAATTTTCATAGATGGTGGTTTATGAGAACATTCCCTCAAGTAGGAATTCCATATGTTTTTTGTGTCATTATATATTCTTATCTCTAAACATGTGTAATGATCATTATACATTAATATAATTATTAATACATCTCATGACTCCCATAATTACATTCATTTTTATAGACTATGATAACATATGTTAATAATGATGTTGGTTCTATTAGGTGTGTCATTAATTCTATGTCATTAATGGATAATTCGAGGAAGGATGTATTCTTTCCATCATTATATATATTAATATCTCATCCCATTTACTGAAATAGAATAGTATCAGAAAATTCCACAGCCATGGTGTATAGAATAATTCATTCTAGATAGTAAAAAAATGATGTATTAAGAGAATATGTTGATGAAACAGGTGAGTATCCTGGTTAATGAGATATTATGAAAAAAGGTATTATATTATAAAATGAGAATTCATATAAGGACATTTTCATTGTGACATGTCTTTTTTCTCAATGGTATCCTTGATGCATTTCAGGAATGTAGTATTATACTTCATGTAAGCCTGCCTAATACGACTAAGGAAGAGGCCTAGAAGGTCACATGCAAATAGTTTCCTTTAATTTTTGTTAAATATCATTTATATTTAAAAATTGAATAGATATTATAATTTAGAATATTAATTAATATGTATTTCATTTTTAAAAATTGATCACAAATATTAATAAAATATCTACATATAGGGTAATTATTTGTTATGAAAATATACAATATTTATTTATGACTTATTATTTGCATGGTAAAAAATAATTATTTATTTGATAGACAAAAAATTATTTAGTTATGAGAATACTTTATAAATAATTATCTTTATAATTTTTAATAATTTTTTATTAATTTATTTATTGAATGAATATTTTTTTTTGAAATATTTATTCAAGAATTAAATAAATGTTGAGGAGGCTAATTTGACTATATTTTGTCCAATGATAAATATTTCATTAACAAAGAGTAAAATAAATATTTATCATTGTATGGGGTACCAAAAACCATGTAATAAAATAATATTATTATTTTATAACAAATAATGGGGTTATTTTTGGGTTTAATATATTATTAATGTCTATAGTATAATTAATTAAGTAATAAACCTTAACCTTTGGTCTATAAATAGATGGTTATCCCCTTTCAAAAGATGTTAATCTTTGTACACATCAATTTAAACTCACGATCACCCTCCTCTTATCCTATAAATACAAAAAATAATAATATAGATTACTTCCTACCCAATGTAATGTGAAGAGATTAAAGAAAAAAATCTTAGATGAACAAGCGGTTGTACTAGAACCCAACATTTAATCAGTGTCGTTTGAAGATCAAAAGAGCACATCTGGATCACCACTAGTGGGGATCTACTTTTAGTTCTCACTACGCAATGATGATGAATTTATATTATTATATTAATCAACACTATAAATTTAACACCCCAAGATTTCATAGTACGTTATCTCTTTAAAGTAATTCAATATCTTGTGTTACACGCAACACCGAGTTTAAGCGCATCAGGACCTATCAAACTAGCCATTTAAAAAAACGGTTATGAATAGTATTAACCACATTTTTAATTTTATTTATATCCTATATAATTTTTAAAATCATATTTTTTGTTTCTTAGATATAATATAAGGACAAATTCAATTTTTCATATAAAAGAAGTATTTTTCAAAAAATGCAGTTTTTCTGCCATTTAATGGAGAACCCTTTTTATATCTAATATTTGACACTTTTATATATTCAATTTAATGAAATTAAATTCCTCTTTATAATAGGTACATAAAAATTTGTTTTTGATGAATTTTTGGTATTTTTTTGAAAATATTCAATTTTTCATGAATAGTGAAAAACACTACGTTATTGTTTAAAACTGAATTTTTATTTAAATAATTATTCATTTTATTTAAATTTATTTTAATTAAAAAAATATAAATAATACATATATAAGTTCAATTTAATTCATTGGATTCATTTTATAATAAAATTAGATGTATAAAATTTTATTGAACTTTTTAACATCTTTTACCCACCTTCTAGGCGCACTTAAAAATTTGCATAAAACATAATTTTACCACTTATTTGAGTTGAATTTTAAAAATAAGAGACACACGGTTGACATAAAAATTTAAAATTTCATTCAATAGGATGAAAATAATTTTTGGTGAATAGTAACTTTTGAATTTTATTTACCACGGTTAAAAGAAAATATGGTAATTAAAGGTAAAAAATGATATTATAATTACCCTAACACATGTCCTAATTCTATAGGATAAGTTTTTTTCGACCTAAATAAACCATAGGAATAAAATATGATTCTATTTGATCCACATGTATTAGATTAGGAAATTTATTATTATTTTATTTAAAGAAGAGTTAAAATTGGTAAATTAAAATTTTCATAACTAAAACATTTTTAATATAGGGTTATACATAAGGTAAATTCAACTATAAATATTCATTAGAATTAAAAAATTTATTTCCTATATAATTCAATTTTATTTATGATTTTTATACATTAAATAATTAAATTTATTTGCGACACAATGATGATGTAATAATAACCTTATTAATGAAAGATAAAAATAATTGATATTATAAATATCCAAATAAATGTAAATTGAGACTTTTGATGCATTACACTAATTTTATAGGTTATTATGACATTTCATAATTTATTTAATGTATTTTTTTTTCAAAGTAAACAAGTTTTTTTGACTTTCACAAAAACCAAATACTAAATAGTGTCAAAATTGACATAAATGAGTTTTTAAAACAAATACTATATTATTAGATGATATAAAATTCCTAAAAATATTAGGTTTGGAAAAAGAACTTATATAATTATTTATATTTCATTAATGAACCACTTTTGGTTCTGTTGTCATTTTATAGTATGTTTATTAACCATGTAATATAAAAATACAAGAAGACGTTGTAAAAGTTAAACTATTTAACTAAGAGTTAAATCTAAAAGATAAGGTTAATATGGTAAAATAAACCTATCTAAAACCTATTGGTTTAAAGGTTTTCAACCCATACCTACTTTATCCTCGAAATAAATCCTTTTGGATCCATTATAAACCAAATATTATTGTATAATAAAATAATATTTCAAGTTTTCCCTAAATTGACCATCACCTATATTATTAAAGGGTACTTTCCCTTCCTGAAAAAAAACACCTCCAAAGCCATTTTTCTCGGCCAACCCCTGATCAAATATCATCCCAACTACCCTCACATCAATCTATAGGCCTTACTTTAATCATAAATCCAACCTAATGAGCCCTTTTGATCAAATCAAAAGGAAGAACCCAAAGAAGAGGTAATTATTTCATCACCCCTTTCAAAGTTCTTTTCTTCTTCCACTTCCTCTTTCTTTGTTCTTTTCATACCAAAATAATAACTCCAGTACCTTCTACATATTGTGATGTTATTATAAATATTGAACAACCATGTACAATATTCTATCCATCCTATGAATGACAAATTTACCATTTGTGTGTACGTACGGCTTACCATCTCCACGTCGTTGTGTAGTTTGTTATTCAACACTTCATTATTTGGATGGGTATAATATTGAGTATAATTGATGTAAATAAAAAATATAACATGTTAATGATTTTTTATATTTAATATACCATCCAATTACATACAATTTTACAATCAACATAATTATATCATCACTCATGCGTATGTACGGCTTACCATCTCCACGACGCAATGAGATTCATTTCCATGTTCACCATTCAATGATGATTATAAATATATATATTATTAATAAGTATGTAATATATGACACAATAATGATACTGGAAATATATAGATATATATATATATGTGTGTGTGTGTGTGTGTTTGTGTGTGTATTTACATATATCTCATTCACTTACTTCTGTTCAATACGATATGAAAACGGAAACGACATTTATGCATATGTACGGCCAACCGTCTCCATAAACAGTGTTTTCCATTTCATATATCTATCTGTTATACATACTTATATTCTAAATATATATGATACATAAGTAATGTTTTATATTCTAGAATCAATAAAATATTTTTACTGATCATTTTCAACAATGTCAACATCCTTTACTGAGTATTATTCATGATTGAGGTTTATTTATTTTAATACAATGTTCTATATTGTATTGAATGAGTTATGATATGTTTGACTATGAATGTGTTGCTTTTATACCATTCATGGTTTATGGTTAAAGTGTTGACATTTTGTATGCTAGTTTTAATATTAATGTTTATGTTATGTTTCAACCTTTTCATATGAGGAATGCATTGGACTTAGTAAGTGACAGGTGGAGCCCGCTATATCTCCTCAATGAATTAGTAGGTCTCATGATACAAATTAGTGTCTTGGAACAGGGCCTTGAAAAAAAAATTATTTGTAGTCTTGGCATAATGCCTTGAATATGTGGTTATGATTTCCAGCATTAGGCATTCTGTTATTATGAAATTGGGTATTGATATTACATGTGATTATTCGACTAGTAGAATATCCATGTGAATAAGTAAATGGAATTATTTGATTTATCTTTTCCATATTATTCTATAGTTTATGTTTAAAGGGACTGTGTTTCAATTTTATACCTTTTCATAAAAGTTTATGATTATTTATGATAGCTTCCACTATATTTATTATCCTTATTGAGCATCTGAGCTCACCCCCTTCTTATGTTTTATATTCATAGGATGCCAAGAAGTATATTATGATTTATATGCAGGTTTAAGAAAAGGGAATAATGGAATTCTCAAAAGATTTTTTATGTTGTGTTTTACGTTAGAAATTGTAATGTAAAGTTCACGTATGTAATATATTTTCCAAGAATGCTAAACTAATCAGTCCTTCGTGTCTTGATTCCTTATAATAATTCCAATGTATTAAAACAATGTACCATCTCTAGGTAACTGGGGTCGGAGAGTTACAGTTGGTATCAGATGAAGTTTAGTACATACCTTAGAAACTAGATTTAGAAAAACTCTAATTATAGAACATTACCATAACATAAACTTTGAGGATTAGTATAGAATAAATTTCTATAATTTTGGTAATGTATAGATTTTGTGAGTTTTACAAGCAATACATCCATGTCTGGATAAGAGTAGGTAGAGGTGGCTCTAGCACAGATGTACCTAGGAGTGAAAACTCTGACCAGGAGTTTTGGGCTTGACTTGGGGTATTCTGGTTCACGACAATGGGCCTTACTGCACTCTTGGTTACGAAACTCTCAAGGGATATGATTAGGATAATTAACATTTTATTTACAAACCATTATGAAGGATTTATGAGTAAATATATTGATAAAGAAAAAAATGTTATTATTATGAATTAATGCGGATAATTTTTATATTTTTTGGATTATACATTTTGATATGATCTAACCTAGTGTATTTCATCATTTATAAATGGTGCCCAGTAGAAAGAATGATAACTCCAGCAATGTGCATGATCTAAATAGTAAGAAGGATCATATATTTCATGGTCTTTAGTCAACATTTACAACGGAAATAGTCTCCCACGTATTCTCATCATATGAAGAAATAGTATTATGTGTTAATAATATAAGTAAATAATTCTATGAGTCCTATGTCTTTGAAGGGAATCCAGATAAGAAAAGGATGGTAGAGAGAAATATGGATAAAGGGAAGAAGGTAAAGAAGGATTTTTCCCATATGTGATAATTTTGGAAAGAATCATCTTGGTAAATGCTTAAAGAGAATTGGAGTTTGTTATAAGTGTAGAGAAAAAGAACACCAAGTATGTGATTTCAAGGGTAAGAAAAAGGTTTCAAATGTACAATGCTTCATCTGCAAGGATTTAGGACACTATTTGAATCAATGTCCCAATCATAAGAGTATACCTCAAATGATGCTATTGGATAATAATCAAGTTATGATATTACCACAGATAAATAGGAATGATTAGTGTTCTTAAGTTTTTATTAAATAATTTTGTCATTTGAGTACACGTTATAATAATTATAAAGTATATAAGAATTTTACTGCAGTACGCTTTCATAAAGGATTTTAGATTTTATGTTACCAAGTAAAGTGACATAGTTTCAAGTTAATCATTTTGGAAAATATATGTTTGGGGAAAATATTTCCCTTAATATGTTTCTGAAACTGAGATAATGATTTCAGAATAAGATATAATTTATTTGGATAAAGTATACTGGATACTATTGACTACCTTGGAAGTAATTAATTGTTTGTTTATTCCATAATTTTTGGAGTTTACAACATTTTTGTATTTAAGGAGTATATCTAGTATTATGTAAAGAATAAGGGAGAATGAATGTATTCAATAAGGTTTTATGGTAATTCAGGGTGTTAACATGTTTTAAGAGAATATATGATCAAGGTATTCACAAGTTTTTACATGGCAAAAGAGATCTTCATTAGGTTTATCTTCCTTATAAATTTTGGATAGTGAGTTTGGACAAGATTATTTTGGATAAGCCTAAATGTAGGAATGAATTAAGTTGGACATTGGATACTATTGTTTAAGGTTAAAACATTTATTGATATTATTTTTGTATTATTATAAAAACAACAACCCAAAGGTCGGGCGACACCCCGTCGCATTCGGCAAGGCCGTGAGACTTGAACCCGCAACTAAAGGGAGATAAGGGTGCATCACCTACCACTGGCCTACGTGATGTCCTAGTTTGTATAATGTAATTTTATTTTTTTATGGTCTAGAAGATGAATTATAAATTCATTATTTTTAAAACCCTATACTATTAGGATAAATAGAACATTTTTAGTTCTTTTATCTTTTTGAGTGAAAGATGAGTTTGTGGTAGAAATTAGTTAAAGGATGTAACTCTACTTGTGATGTTTTTTTTCTTATTATATGAAGAAATTAATTCTTAAACTTTAGGTAAAGGATCTTATAACCAAAAATGTGTTATCGTAATACCCTAGTTTTTGATGAACCAATGATATTTTAAGCCATCATATATTTATGGCTTTAAGGCCATCAATTTTCTATTTATTGTTCACTTGTTTCTCATTGATGAACTCAATCACTCCCTATAAATATTTATGTTTTTTCACCAATTATGTGTCTCAAATTTCCACCAATGTTCTTCTATTTGAAATCCTAATTTGGTGGTGACTTTTTCATTTCCCATTCCCTCTTATCAAGACTAAATTTTAGTAACCAACTTGTTGATGTGGGTTTTCCACAAAGGTATTTTTAATTTTCAACCTTTTATTTTAGAAGAAAGATTTCAAATTGCGAGGAAGAAATTTATTGAAGGAGGGGAAAATGTAACACCCCAAGATTTCATAGTACGTTATCTATTTAAAGTAATTCAATAGCTTTTACTACACGCAACATCAAGTTCAAGCACCTCACAGCCTATCAAACTAGCCATTTAAAAAGTAGTTATGAATAGTGTTAACCAATTTTTTAAAAATATATATATCCTCTATAATTTTAACATTAATCTTTTGTGTTTCTTAGACATAATATAAGGACAAATTCAAATTTTCATATAAAATAAGTATTTTTCAAAAAATGCAGTTATTCAACATTTTAATGGAGAACCCTTTTTTAAATCCAATATTTAACACGTTTATATTTTCAATTTAATGAAACTAAATTCTTCTTTAAAATTGGAACATAAAAATTTAGTCCTGAATTTTTTTTGGTATTTTTCTGAAAACATTCAATTTTTGATGAATAGTGAAAAACACTTCGTTATTGTTTAAAACTGACTTTTTATTTAAATAATTATTTATTTTATTTAAATTTATTTTAAGTCAAAATAGATACATAATACCTATATAAGTACAATTTAATTCATTGGAGTCATTTTTTAATAAAATTAAATGTATAAAATTTTATTGAACTTTTTAACATCTTTTACCCACCATCTAGGCACATTTTCAAATTTGCATAAAATGTAATTTCACCACTTCTATGAGTTGAATTTCAAAAATCCGAGAGACATGGTTGATAACAGTAAGTAAAATTTGGTTTAATAGGATGAAAATAATTTTTGGTGAATAGTAACTTTTGAATTTTATTTACCACAGTTAAAAGTAAATAGGGTAATTAAAGGTAAAAATGATATTATAATTACCCTAACACATGTCATAATTATATTGGATAAGTGTTTTTGGAAAAAAAAATAAACCATATAAATAAAATATGATCCTCTATGATCCACTTGGATTAGATTAGGACATTTATTATTATTTTGTTTAAAGAAGAGTTATAAGTGTTAAATTCAAATTTTAATAACTAAAACATTTTTAATATAGGGTTATAAATAATATTTATTATAATATAAATATTAATTAGAGAGATAAAATTATTTCCTACATAATGGTATTTTATTTATAATTTTTATACATTAAATAATTAAATTTATTTATGACACAATGATGATGTAGTAATAACCTTATTAATAAAAGATTAGAATAATTGATATTATAAATACCCAAATAAATGTAAATTGAGACTTTAAATGAATTACACTAATTTTATAGGTTAATACAACAATTTATTATTTATTTAATATATATTATTGAAGTAATCAAGTTTTTTTGACTTTCAAAAAAACAAATACTAAATAGTGGAAAAATTGACATAAATGATTTTTTAAAACAAATTCTATATTATTAGATGATATAATATTCTTAAAAAATATAAGGTTCGACCAAAGGACATATATAATGATATATATGTAATTAATTAACCACTTGGGGTTCTCTTGGCATTTTATAGAAAGTTTATTAACCATGTAATATAAAAATACAAGAAGACATTTTAAAAGTTAAACTATTTAACTAAGAGTTAAATCTACAAGATAAGGTTAATATGATGACCTAAACCTATCTAAAACGTATTGGTTGAGAGTTTTTTGACCCATACCCACTTTATCCTCTAAATAAATCTTTTTGGAACCATGATAAACTGAATATGATTGTATAATAAAATAATATTTCAAGCTTTTCCTAAAGTGACCATCACCTCTCTTATAAAAGGGTACTTCCCCATCTCTCAAAATCACACCTCCAAATCCATTTGGTTCGGCCAAACCGTGATCAAATATCCTCAAAAATACCCTAAATTTAACCTAGAGGCATTAATTTTATCATAATTCCAACCTAAGGATCCCTTTTGATCAAATCAAAAGGAAGCACCCGAAGAAGAGGTAATTATTCCATCACCTCTTTCAAAGTTTTTTTCTTCTTCCACTTCCTCTTTCTTTGTTATTTCCAAACACAAATAATAACTCCAGTAACTTATACATATTGTGATGTTATTATAAATATGGTACAACCATATTCATTATTCTATCCATACTATTAATGACAAAGTCACCAAACGTGTGTACGTATGGCTTACCGTCTCCACGTCGTGGTGTAGTTTGTTATTCAACACTTCATTATTTGGATGTGTATAATAATGAGAATAATTGATGTAAATAATAAATATAACATGTTATTATTATTTATATGTAATATACCATCCAATTACATATAATTTAACCATTAATATAATGATATCATCGCTCATGCGTACGTACGGCTTACCGTCTCCACGACGTGATGAGATTCATTTCCATGTTCACCATTCAACGATGATTATAAATATATATATATTATTAATAATTATGTAATATATTACATAATAATTATATTGTAAATATATACATACATATGTGTGTGTGTGTGTTTATTTACATATATCTCATTCACTTTCGTTCAATATGATATGAAAATGGAAACTGCGTTTATGCATACGTACGGCCTACCATCTCCATAAATGGTGTTTTCAATTTCATATATCTATCTATTATACATACTTATATTATAAATATATATGATACATAAATAATTTTTTATATTCTAGAATCAATTAAATCATGATATAAGTTATATGATCAAGAATAACAAGTTAAAACATGTATGATAAAGAAAGTGATTATTACACGAAATGTTTTTTTAACAAAGAAATTATTATTAAATTGGTAGTATAAAGCCATAAATGAATGAAGTATTATACCATAAATATTAATATGGTTATTTTGTAATTTAATAACATACTATGGTCATTATACAAGAGGTTAAATGTACCCTCAACCAAAGGAATGTACTAGGTAAGGGTTAATTACTCAATCTCATTTTTATCCGAGATTATTTCTGTGTAAGTTTTTATTGAGAGATATTTATTGTCTACGTACATGTTTCATAAAATATTTTTCAAAAGTATTCTTTTTAAAGGGATATTTAACTAAAACAACATTTTAAATGGTTTAAATATTTATTCTTCTAAATCATTCTCATTAATGTCCATGTTTTCAAAATGGTTTTAACGATTTATTTATATGGACATTAATGTTTTAAAATGTTAATTCCTTTCAAAAGTTTAAAAGTGGTATGGGACACTTTGATTCAAAAACATTATTTTAAATGTCTTCCTTTCTAAATTGTGTGACTTTTAAAAGACTACATGGAAAAGTGATATTACTCTCAAAGAGTTTTACGGATCATTTTCAACTATGTCAGCATCCTTTACTAGATATTATTCATGATTGAGGTATATTTATTTTAATACAATGTTCTATATTGTATTGAATGAGTTATGATATGTTTGAATATGTATGTGTTGTTTTTATACCATTCATGTTTTATGGTTAAAGTATTGACATTTTGTATTCTAGTTTTAATACGAATGTTTATGTTATGTTTCAACATTTTAATATGAGGAATGCATTGGACATTATAAGTGACTGGTGAATCTCACTATAGATCCTTGATGCATCAGGTAGGTCTCATGAGACAAATTAGTGTATTGGCACAGGGCTTTGACAAAAAATTTATTTTTATTCTTGGCATGAGGCCTTGACTATGAGGTTATGATGTCCAGCATTATGCATTCCATTATTATGAAATTAGCTATTGATATTACAGGTGATTATTCGACCAGTAGAATATCAATGTGAATAATTAAATGGAATTATTTGAGTTATATTTTCCATATTATGTTATAGTTTATGTTTAAATGGATAATGTTTCAATTTTATACCTTTCCATAAAAGTTTATGATTATTTATAATATCTTCTACTGTATTGTTTATCCTTACTAAGCATCTGAGCTCACCCCTTTCTTATGTTTTATTTTCCCAGGTGCCAAGAATTATATTATGATATATATGTAGGTTTAAGCTTTGGTAATAATGGAATTATCAGAGGATTATTTATTTTTAGTTTTATGTTAGAAATTATAATGTAAAGTTCATGTATTAAATCTATTTTCTAAGACTAATAAACTGATCGGTCCTTCAGGACTTGATTTCTTGTAATCATGTCAATGTATTAAAATAATGCACTGAATCTGGGTAATTGGAGTTAGGGAATTACAATAAATAAATATCTCATGACTGGGTAATCATTCTTCTTGTGTTTTAAATTAAATGTAATTTTTTGTGAAAATACCCAATCTCTTGTTTATGGGAAAAACATTTTTCAATATTATTCTAAAAAAATTACTTTTTTCATGACATTAACATCATGTAAATTGTGGATGATACGTTGAATCCAAAAAATATCAAGTTTTCAAAAGGCCAAATAGGTGCTTTCAGTGCCAATAGAACCATAAAAGAAAACCTTAGGAATTAATATACAAATATCATAGGGAATAACCATGATTTTAGAGTGGTATTAATTATAATAGAAGTTAAGAATACCATCATATATAACATTCCCATCTGAGGTAACAATTCCAATTGGATTTTCCAGTCTAGAAATATCATTCTTCCAACTTCTCATAGATGCTCACTCATGGAACAAAATATCATTCTAATATCCTTTATTAATATGTTCCTCTCTAGCTTGCATAAGCCAATATACGTCTTTCTAGTGAAGGGAAAAATTATGATCCTTCTCCAAATTAGATATTTTATTAAGAATTGAGTGATTACATTGAAGGGGAAATAATTTCCCCAATTCACTCTAAACATAGTTGATCCTTCATTAAAAGACCCAAATCACCAAGAACTCCAATCTTGTAGGATAATTGAAACTATTGAGAGATAATATTTCAAAAAATGGTGTCAAACAACCCAAGAGGATCTGATAATAATATTTCAAAAAATTGTGTCAAACAACCCAAGAGGATCTGATAACATCCTCACATCAAGTAATATTTTTTCACATATAGCGGTGGGGGTGGGGATTAAATTTCAAAAATAGGTAGATTGTGAAATTATTTCCCAATCTATATATTTAACTAAGGGGGCCTTCACACTGAATGGCGGACACTGACTGAGATATAGTATTCTTTATAAATATTATAAAGAAGGGTTTCTTCATGAACGTCCCCCCTTTAAGATACTTCCAAAGAATGAATTTTCCCAGATAATGCCTTCTTCATAAGTATCCTAAATAAGGTGATGTCTCTAACTCCTCCCCCCCTTCTATCATTTAAAAAAGTTTTTTTCTTTGTTTTGTTTATATATATATATATATATATAATAAAATATCAAATAGTATTTTATTATTTTTATATTAGGTATTATTTCAAGCATAGTATTTTAAAAATATTAAGTAAAATCTCACACAACCTCTCCTGTTATTTGGGTGTGGTACTCATCATATTTTCTAGGGTTTTGATGTGGGATTCGGAAACAACTTATCTTCCATTTAATAAATAATATAGTATTTATAATAACATGTTTATGATAATAAATAATTAGTCATGAATTATTTTCAAAAAAAAAGTTGTTATTTGATAATGTAATGAATATTAACCTATAATATCATAGTAATGATTACTAATAATGTCATTAATGCTTTCAAAACTATAAATAATAAAACTTTTTATTAAAAGATGTGAATTTTTTTATATTTTTTTAAGGTTGGGTCCAAAGCCTCATTTTTTATTATTAAATAAAATACCTCTTTTTTGTCTAGGTAGAGAGAGACCCATTATATAGCCCAAAGGGCCAAGGCTAAGTGGCCTAAATACATGGCTTGAAAGCCCATTTTTTGGCCCAAAGGGGCCTTTGGTGAATAGTATTTATACAATACCCAAGCTTCTATAGTACTGTCACCGCTATAGTGTCACTGCTACTATAGTACCTGCTACAGTGCAGCTGTAGTAACTTGTGAATTCCTCCCCTGGTCGGATTTGATCCTGGGTCTTTTGGATGCCATGTAAGAGCCTCTAACACTTGGGTATAGGCTCATTGGCTTAAAATTTGTGATTAATAATTTAAGTTATAATAATAATAATAATAATATTGTTAATTTCTAATACTTATAAATATTCGGGGAGGGGGAATTTGAAATACTATATAATTTCTAATACCAAATATAAAAAAGGTAATTAATATTATAATTAACTTTATATTTCAAAATAATTAGTAATAATAAATTATATATTGAATATGAATTATTATTAAGATATAATATTTTGTTTCATGTAAATATTTTTTTTGTTTATTATATTTATCATCAATAATAATGATAATGATAATGATAATAATAATAATTATTTTTATAAATAAAAAATATAACATTTATTTTACATTATATTATTACCAAATCCATTATATATATTAATAGTTATATTATTTTCATCATTTTTTTCATTCCATTTATTTTCAATTATTTTTTATCTGTACATTCAATGTTTTAAATTTCATGTAGATTTTATTTATACTATATTTTAAACATATAAATTTTGTGAAGTGTAAAACTTATGTAAATAATCAATAATGTTTTTGTAGTGTAAGTTATATTTTCTTTATTATATTTATGAAATTATATTTATTTTAAAAAATATTATATGTTTAACCAATTTTTTATTTTTCATTTAGAATGTACTCATAATATATATTTTATAAGCTTCCAAAATCACCAACATGAAACATAATAATATTTCAAGAAAGTGAATTTGAAACCCTATAAATTATAAAGTCTAAATAAAATATAAATAACATTTAAAACATTGAAAAAAAATTAAATAATAATTAAATATAAAAAAAATTAAATTAAATGATGAAAAATAATTTCAATGGAAAAAGATATTATTTCTTCAAAACACAATGTTTTACTTATACTTTTTTTTGCATAAAACAATTTTTTTTGTAAATTAATTTTTTTGTTTATTAATTTTTTTAAATTCCTTTTATTTTAAATTATTTTTTTTATTTTTTTAGTCAATGAATATAATTTAATTTAGATTTTATTTATAATATATTTTATATTCTTAAAATTTAGGAAGTTAAATTGTATGCATTTAATCAATAATTTTGTGTCCTGTAAATTAATAATCATTTATTATATTTATGAAATTATTTTTATTTTCAATTATTTTAATATGATAAATCCTTGTTTTGTGTTTCATTTACATTTTACGTATAGTTTATATTCTATAGGCTTCCAAACTCACCTACTTAAAATGAAATAATGTTTCAAGTAGGTGACTTTGAAATCCTAAAATTATAAAGTAGAATTAAAATATAAAAATTGAAACAATGACTAAACATATAAAAAATAATTGAAAATAAAAATAATTTCACAAAGAGAACAATAAAAAATATTTTTAATAGCACAGATGTTTTTTTGTTTCAAAACAAAAATTTATACTTATAAATTTTTTTACAGTAAAAATTGATTGTGTAAATTAACAAATTTTGTTTATTATTTTTTAACATTCATTTTATATCTAATTTATTTCTATTTATATATTCAGTGTTTTAAATTTCGTTTAGATTTTATTTGTACTATGTTTTATTCAAATAATTATATTAAGTGTAAATGTTACGTTTTAATCAATATTTTTTTATTATGTAAATTAGTTTTGTTTTATTATATTTTATAACTTTTTTTTATTCTCACCTGTTTTGTATATATTTGATCCATGTTTAAATTTTAATTTATATTATAGTAATAATTTATATTTTATAGTATTTCAAAAATACATACTTGAAATATAATAAGTTTTCTTATGTTTCAATTAGGTGACTTTAAAATATCATAAAAAATAAACTATAAATAAAATAAAAATGAAATTTAAAACATACACTAAACACACTAAAAATTTACACAAATAAAATTATATACATAAAAATAATAAATAGAAACCAATATAGATGATACAAAACAATGTTGTTCCATAACATAACATTTATACTTTAAAAGAAGTAGGTTACTTTAAAATCATATAAAATAGAAATTAAAATTAGTTGTAAATGAAATTTAATATATATAAAATAACTAAAATGAAAATAATATCATAAAAATAATAAATAAAAAAATACTAATTAATAATATTAATTTACTAAATAATAATTTTATAATTAATAATTAAATAAAAATAAAAAATATTTTCTACATCATAACTACTGTAATTATTATTATTTTTATTAATTATATTATAATTTAAGTAACAATTACTAACATAATAATAATAATAATCAATACTTAATAATAAAGTTATTATTTATTTAATTATTAATAAATAAATTATTATTATTATTCATAAATAATAATAGTATTATTATTATCATGAATTTAAGAAAATATAATTATCATGAATTTATTAATCTAACTTTATTAATAATATATTGAATTTATTATAATGACTTTAGAATTATTAAGTTCTTATTATCATGAATTGAATGTACAGGCCTAATTATCTGTGTTTATGTTCTCAAATTCCTTTATTTTATTTGTATCTATGTGTGTATGTAACCATCATTAATTATTATTAATAATATTATTTTTATTCATAAATACAGTAAATAAAAATAAATTTACATGACACAAACATTATTGATTAAAAACAAAACACTTACACTCTAAAAAATATCAGTATATTTATTATCAAGCATTATATTATTAATTAATTTATATTTGAAATTATTAAGAATTTCATATTTTTAATTATAATATAAATAAATAAATATATTAATTTTTATCTACACAATTATTTATATAATTAATTTAATAAATTTTTATTTATAGTATTGACTATGTTAATTATTAAAACATTATTATTAATTATTATTAATAATTTTTTAGGGGTTAAGGTCAGATCCCATCCATTACAAATAAGAGAAAAAAAGCATAAAAATGGTGTTATACAAGGAAAAACTCTCATCATCAACAACCAATATGAAATGAAATCAATGTTAATAGACCAGGTTCTTTTTTATTCTAATCCTGAATGTAAAGACTCTCATTAAGGTGAGCACCCCAATCAATCCATTCACATCCACACCCTCGACCACTTGGGTGACGACCCCTTTGTTGGGTTTTCCAATGTTTGTATGGACCACAAGAGTCAATTGATTCCCTAGAGTCTATATAGTTTCTTCTCACGATATATTCATGACCATTTCCTGCCTTTGATAAGTCCCTATATAATTTCACCTTGCTTTTATTAACCATCCCCATAGTGGACCCTTCAATCATCCCTAAATGAACATTTTTTCCCAAATCTATGGGTCTGGCACTATAGGCCTCATCTATGGGGTCCTTTTTCTTCTCAATATGGCTCTTCAATTTCAAAGGAGCTCCAAGATTATAAAAAAATGTAGAAGGTTACTTTGTTTTCTACCTAGGTACTAAATCCAATGTATATGTGTGAGAATTCATCAATGAGTCGCTATCTACACCTTTATTCGTAGGTTCCCCTTAGCCAGGATCTATGTTATCCTCTTTCCTAGGTAGTCCACCATATGGTTTTCATGTTTAATGTGGTTTCCTTCATTAGATTTAGAAGAAACATCCACAAAGGCACCATATTTTTATTAATAGTTAATAATTCCATAATTACTAATAGTAATAAGATCCTAATTTATAAATTAATAATTAATTAATTAAAAATGATTAATATATTATTTTGATGATGTTATAGTAATTAATATATTATTTAATAATATTATTATTATTTAAAAATATTTTTATTTAATATTAATAATATTATATACATCATCATCACCATTATTATTATTAGTATTATTAGTCATAAATAGAATAAACATAAAAAAATGAAAAAAATAATTATTATTTTATAGTAATTAATAATTATAAAAATATTATTATCAACTTATCTAATAATAATATAATTAATATTGATTATATTATTAATGATTACTATTTTTAAAATATCAAATTAAATATATTACTAATTACATAATTTATATTCATTATAAAAAACTAATATTAATAAAATAATTAGTATTAATTACATTATGAATAACATAATTTTAAAACAATATTATTTAATATTGATTACTATTTTAACAAAATTAATTACATTATTAGTAATCATCGCTATTACATTCTTAGTTACTAATTATTACATTATCAAATAATAACAATTTTATAAAATAAGTATTTATTAGTAATTCATTATCATTAATATGTTATTATAAATAATATATTATTCATTAAATGGTAAAAAATGGGTTCGGGATCCGTCATAGAAAACATGGAAAAGATGTCAAATACCGCACCCTCATATATGGGGAGGTTGTGTGGGATTACACATAACATTTTTAGAATACTTTTCTTAATGTAATACTGAAAATAAGAACATTTAAATATTGTTTAAATTTTTATTTTTATTTTGTATATATATATAAATAAATAAACAAAAAATTAAATTTTTAAAATATTATCAAAGGGATTGAACTCTTTGAGACAACACCCTCTTAAAAAAACTTTTAAAGATGGTGTTTTCTAGATGATCACCTTTTGTAGAAGTATCTTAAGGAGGAAATTGTCTCAAACAACCTCTTATTTATTATATTTATAAAGAAGGCGTTGAATCGTACATATCCTTATTCAGAAATATCTTAATAAAGGAATAGTCATTGACAACACACACCCTTTAGTGAAAATCCCCCTAGTTACATTGTTATATTTGGAAATATTTTATCAAACATAATTTTTTAGAATTTTTTATTTTTCTATTATATGAAAAAATTTCCCATCTATTGTGTTAAAGCCACAGGCTCTTACAGAAAATGTCACACAAAATAATATGTTTAGTTGAATAAAAATATAATGGGACAAATATATGGAATTGGTCTGATGAAACATTGGGTAGGTGAGAAACATTATACTAACAAAATAAATCCTTCAAGTCATTTCATCGAAAAAATAGGTCCATCCACTCAGAAGCACACACCTTAGAAGATCTACCTTGAACCCTTGTAAATTGATCCATAGAATTTCCAAGGTCACATAACTCAGTTTTGTTAACAGTATCTTGAAAAAAATGTATAACCTTACATTGTCTACCACCTCACTAAAGTTTTTATTATTCATAGAGAATTTCATGAATGTATCATCCAATAAAAATATTCCATAAGATGTTGTAGAGAAGTTATTTCAAGTGATCTTGTGTTTCTCTTTCTTTTTCTCAAATGAGGCTATCCATACATACCTATGAAATCCCATGTGGGTGATCCTAATAGTAAAATAGTTTTTTTCAATATGATTGTAATAGTAACTCAAAATATTAACCTAAGAATCAGATTTCCATAGAAAATATAAGCCTACAGCATACCCTCTCCTCTTGATAGGATAAGAATTCTAAAAACCCAAATTCATTCCAATGACCCTTATGTCCTTATTGGTCAATATTATTTCATACTAGATAAAAAAAATTAAGATGATACTTAGTATTTCAATGTTGAATCATAAGAATTATTCAAGGCTTTCCAAACCCCCAAAACACATAAAAATAATCCTTATTTTACAAGGTGAGGCTATTTCATACAATCATATACAATTTATATAGGATATGTCAAGTTGAATGAAATTCCATACCATTTCTAAGAACACATATCGACCCATTCAATTATGCCTTCATTTTATCATTTCCTACTTCAAATAATCATTTTAGAAACTTCAATATTGATCAACATTCGATTTTACTTTCACTACTCTCTTTAGGGTAAACAATTAATTTTTCGATCGTTGTTAACCTCTCAATAAGGTTCCATGAATGTTTCCTTCGGAAAGAAATCAAGGGGGTTTATATTTCTAAAATCCCATGAAATAATTATTGTGGGATTGTAGAAACATTCTAACAATATTTTTTTATACCTACTCAAGAAGAGAAATTTTGGAAAAAGGTTTAGTTAAATGTGTTCACATTATTATCCCCTAAAGAAAAATAAGGCCCCATAAATTATTTAACCACATTCCCTCTGCGACATGACAGGTCACATCAATTCACATACAACCCCACATAATATTTTTAATCATATGAGCCTCATTAAATGAATATATAACCCCAGAATACAATTATTTAATGAATATATACCCTTACATACCTTTCAAACTATTCAATAATTGAAGATTTCTAAGGGTAAAGGGGGGCTTGGAAGACCACATGCACACTCTTCTGTTTATTTATAAAGCAACAATCTTATTCTATTTCAGATCAATCCCTACCATTTTAATTCTCTAATTAAAGAATGAAATGTATACTCAAACCCTTATCATGAATCCATTCCCCATATTAAAAAAAATAAGACATTATTGTTTACTATCTTGGAATCATATCACTTTTCTTAATACCCAAGTCACCTACAATAGAATAAAAAAAGTAGGAGTCAGTCATATATGAATGAATCCCAAATCACATGAGTCATAGGTTTTCATAATTATTCCTCATGGTAACAGAAAATCAAAAAAAATCCCTCATCCGGATAGTGGGGCCTCAAATGATTGGATGTGATGTATCCCATTCAAGAACCTCTCCAATAATTACTCAAATACTATCTCATCTAGTTTTTCATATATTAGTTTTGATCCGGTTTTTTGTAAATCCTGATACATTTTATGGGTTTTGGGTGAGATTAATTTTTATTTTTGAATTTCCATATATGTATAATCATCCTACCATAGGTTCCCCATAGCTTGTTTGGGGGTTTTCAAGAAATGGGCGGTTACTTCAAGAGTTGGGCCAAATAGAGAGTCTATTTCTAGATATAAAAACAAAATTTATTTCTTTTATAAATCCTTTGTTTTTCAGCATTTTTCACCCATTACACTACCCACTTGGACTCCCCTAACCTATTAAAACCAAAATATCCATTTGGACCCCATAGTAATTCTTAATCATGGTGGATTTGGGTTATTTATTCTAGTATTGGGCCAACCTATGATCCCATTTCCAATTTTAAAAACATATTTTCTTTATTTTATATCTTATTAATTTTTTAATATTTTTCATTCATTCCATATCCAACATGAGACCAAAAACCATAGGCATACCTCCATGTTCAATTTTCCCTCTTTGGACCACATCTTCACCATGGATTAGGGCGAACTTCATCAAGGTTTTTCAAGTCATCCATATTTGAAAAGGTAATTTGATTCATTCATAAATCTTTAATTTTTTACTATTTTTCCCCAAAATCATATTTCCTTGGTTCTTACAGACCTATGGAGCCTCTCCATTTAGTTACAATCCATTCCCTCTTATATAAGGGTGTTGATCTATGGGAATATGAAGAGTTTTCTAATTATCAAGGTGAGTTTCCTTCTCCTTTCTCCTCCTTCCTCCTCCTTCCAATTTTTCTTGGATCTATATTATCCCTTGGTCATTAAAGACCTAGTGTTGTGTTACAAAATGATTTTTTATTATTTTTTTTCTCATTTTCGTCTGGTATTCATATTTTTAGGGTTTATAAACCCTCAGAAGATGTTATGAAGTGTGTGTTTCCATTCTGCCTTGGTTTTGAGGTAAGTTCTCCTAAGAAATGCCTTTATAATTCATGATTAATCTATTTATTGATTTTTTCACATTATATTTATTCTATTTATTGTTTTTAATCCTTTGGTTAAATTATTTATTGTGCAAGAAGGGTAGTTTATGCCTTGTTTAGTGAAAATTATGTTGTTTTGGTTAAACTATGCACAATAAGTGTTTGTTTAAATGATCCATTTATGTTCACGCCTGTCTTATAATGTTTTGAACCTGTTTTAGCTATTTAAATAAATTTTTGTCATTAAAATTTTGTTTTATAATATTTTTAGTGTTAAATAGAGTGTGTTTTATTAATTGGTGCATGCCTCGTTATCGGGAAATTGCCCGGTTTTCTTTTGTGTGCTCAAGGTGATATAAAATGTTTTTTTGGCTTCTGAAAAATATTCGTAGCATGTGAATCAATGTTTTTGGGTTTCTTATGTGGGTTAAAATGTGTTTTTTGGTTTTTTAATGAAGTTAGTATCCGTTTTTAGGGTATTTTGGCATGTGTTCTCAGTTAATGTCCTATTTGGTACCTTTATAGAAATGGATAGGTTTTTAATGCATAACATGAGTTTTTGAGTGGTTTAATTAAATTTTATATTCATTAAAATGGTGTGTTTAAACCATTTTAGGAATAGTGTAATTGGTTCTTTTCATAAATGTTGTTTTTTTGAATAATGCTTAAAGGCTCGTTTGGCATTTTTCATTTCAAAATGGTTTTTGTGTGTACTTCATGTTGTATCTTTTGGATCCATTATATATTCCATGAAATTTATTTATTAAATGGTTTTGGGGCTAAAAAATCTGTTTTGATATGGTAATGGTGGGTTTTTTTCCTTAAAAGATAATTTTTTAATGGATTTTATGTGCAAAGCCTCGTTATAATTCGTGGAATTGTTTTATGAAAATTTTAATTGGTATATTGATCTGTGAAAGAAATGTGAAGCATGTTTGCGGGATTTTTGTGTGTGTATGATTTGGGAATCACATTTTCATATGCAAAGTGTATTTCATAATATGTGGAACTTGATTGAACACTAAAGGGAAACCTGAGTATCTTGATGGGAGGATATGTACTAGTATGCAAGTGATCAGAAGTGGTTTCATCCCTATTTCACATTGAAATTTTGACGATGACAACACTAACTAAACTATGATGATGATTTTGGAGATTGAAAGGTTATGGGTATTTTTCCCTACTAGTGGATCATGCATGAGAACGGATATTGTTATGGATACTTTCACATCGACATACAAGGTACCTAGGGATCACAACGCACTAGTTCCTAGGGGTGTTCCTGTGACTAGTGCCCATTGGATATATTGTATCCATCATCGGCATATGGTATTTTTGGTTGGAAAATTTACTATATAGTGTGTTTTATTTAAAAGTTTACTTTCTTTAAATCATCCCTCTTGAAAATTGTTTTCATTTTGAAGTTGCATATCTCTAGAAATTGTTCTTTCATTCTTGTGTATAAAACATGTAAACTTTTTTCTAATAACATCCATAGCATGGAAACTTTTTTGGAAAACATACTTTTATATATTTTATTTCAAACATGGAATTTATGTTTCTTTTATTTTATGTGGAAGTGAATTGGGAATAGAATATCAGGCTAACCTACAGAGTTTTAATACTCATGCCTATAGTTTTCTTCTTCTTTTTATCCCTTTTGTAGGGTTCAGCTTGAGTTCGGTCACCGTGGGTGACATGGGATCTTTGTATTGGACAGTGACTATATGGGTAACATGGAGTTAGTTGGCCATCATGTCTATATGGTTTAGTTTTATCGTTCATTTTCACTTTCAGTTTTTTCATACAAATGATGTCAGATCAATTTTTATATAAGTGTGTATTGGGTAGTCCATTCATTCCGTTGTTTTCCTTACTATTTATATTTGGGTGAAATTGTTCCCTTGTTTATTATATTAATTCCTTAGGTTCTTGTCACCATCCCAGGAGGATCAGGAACGCCTTTCAGGAATTGTCGTAGAGTGGTCTGAGTGACCGGTTCAGGGTTGACTTGGGCTGGTTCATGACAAAAATGGTATCAAAGGAGGTCAGATCTTAGCGGAATTTTCTTTTTAGAGTACCCTTGTTATTTAGGAGATGTCAAGGTAGATGGAGTAGTATTTTTGGGAGTTTAGGGGTAAGTGTAGGATAAATGTTGTAAACTCTTGCTCATTCTGATCCTCTGGTTTCCATGGGATGCCTGGTTATATTAGTGTCCTTGGTTCTTATTGATTTTTTATTGTTGGGATATGACAAGGGGAGTTGAACTAATGGTTTCTGTGATATCATAGAGACTAGAAATCCATGTAGATCTAGGGCATGGTCCTAAGAAGGCTCTATGTGTTGGTGGTGTGTTTAGCATGTGGCCTCCAACCATATGGTCAAGTCACCCACTAACACTAGTTCACTTTTATGGGTCTCTTGGACCTTTCTTGAATTCAAAAATTATTTTGAAAATCCTAATGTGAGAATTGTGGAAATTGGTTTTCAAAATTTAAAATAAGAACGGTTTTGGATTGTTGGGTTTTGTGAAACAAATCTTGGGAATAAAGTTAAAATGATTTAATGGTATTGGATTTTCCCGAATCTAAACTTGTAGTTGGTTGAAATAAAATATTTTGAAATTGTGGATCATTTTATAGTGATTCTGAATCATTGTTTTAAATGGGTTGTTTTGGAAAGTTCAAAAGTGTTTGAATCTGATAAATTGGTTATGAAAATTGGTTTTGAGTGGTTGGCATTTTCCTAGAAAGGGTATTGGTCTCTCTGTCCATCGAATTATGAAAAGAGACCTTGCTGAATTTTTAAAAATGGGAAGGGGTTGTATGTATTAGATTGGTTGTTATGAAATTTATTAAAAATGAAATGGGGTAGGTTTTTAAGCAAATGGCTCTTGATGAAGCGTGGTTTGTTTTTTGAAGTCTAAAAAGGGGTTTTTACAAGGAGGTTAGTGTGCCTTTGGAAGGTACATGATTTTTGGAATTATTTTTTTAGCCTTTGGTGTTTTCATGGGTGCTCACATGCTTGGTTTTATGGATATCTGGATGGATGGACACTATGGAACTGTGTTTGGGTGCCCAGGGTGGCATTGAAATGTGCATGTGAGTGATACTTTATGAAACATCATTGGTGAATGTGGAAAGCCACAAAGTTAGTTTTTTATTCAAAAGTTTTTTGAGCTGAAAAATTGTGGCATTTGTTTATAAAATTATGGTTATGTGGTTGGTTTTTCCAATGTCTGAGAAGTGTCGTTTATTCAGTATGCTTCCTTGTGATCTGAAGTCATAATATTGTTGTGTCTTGGGATGGGATCTTGTTGGTGGATCTGTTTTAGAGTAATTTTTAGTGGGTTTTGAAAGATGTGTTGGATATTGTGATGTGGCCACAGATGGTTCTCTGTTGAAAAATTTTCTAGTTTATCAGCCTAAGGATTCATTCCAAGGGTTAAATCCACCACTTTGGATGATTCCTCAGCCTGTTTGTTGGAATAGAGAGTTGTTTGGGCTTGGATTAATGTGCCTTCCTATTATGGTGACTCTCTCAGTTCGGGTAATAGTGCTCGGTGATGTTTATGTGTTTCACCATCTTCCTTTTCCATTATGATCCTCATTCGGAATGAGAGATAATGGTTGTGTGTATCCTTATGTTTTTGTTGGTTAGTGGTGCTTTGTTTTTACTAGTGATCTTCTTCAGGTGTTGTGATCCTTAGCTCCTGACTATGGTGCAGTAGAAGCTTCAAACATCAGGCCTCTAGACATAGGCCTTGGAGTGAAGCTTTTAAGGGGTTAGAAAATCGTTATAGGTGTGGGGAGCTCGACTATGCTCCTGCCTTCGTTGTTTTGGTAAGGTAGTTTCTATGTTTATAGTGTGGTTCCTCATCACTATGAATTACCTATTGTTGCAAAAAAAAGATAGAATTACCCCTCATGCAGTGTATATGGTTATACAATCTTGGATGTGAGCTTCTGGTTAGTTTTCTTGTGTGGACCACCCATGTGAATTGGGTACGATATTTGATTTTATTTGTCCATAGGTGAAGAGTGGTGGGTGGTTTTCAGTTTTGGTTTTAGTGGTCCATTCATTGGGCCACTCCCCTCCCCTCCCAGTGTGGTGGTGTTTTTTGGTCTGGGAAAGATATTTTGGATATGTTCTTGTCCCCTCCATTTGGGAGTGAGTAGTTTAAAAGATCATGTTGTGTTTTTCTTGGCCTGGGTTGGTAGGCCGTTGTAAGGGATTTTTGGTTGGCCTCTATGGGACAAGCCCAATTCTAGATCATGTGGAAATCTTGTTTGGTCATTGTTGGTTGGTTCTTAATGGTGGGGAGTCTATTCTGGCCTCCCATGAAATCATTGGATTTCATGATATTCTTTGGTTTGGGGTGGTTATTGGGATCTTTGGTATAAGGTCCAACAATATTGTCTTGGATTGGTTGTGGATGAGTGGCTTGATCCTTCCAATGATTCTTGGGAAGTGGTTGTGAGTTTTTGTTCCATTTCAGGCAAGAGGCCTAAGTTTGGATTTGATAGGTGAAATTTCCTTGGGTTAAGAGGATGGATTGTGTTGATGGGGAATCCTTAGGTGTTGATCAAACATCTGGAAAGTGTTGTGGCTTTCAAGGGTGGAATTCTTTAATGGTGGGGAGAATTGTCCCACTCAGTTTTTTATGTCTTGGTTTTGATCTAGGTCATTGGAAATATTGATCCATTTATTGGGTTTTGGGTGATATTAATGTTGAGTTTTGAATTTCCATCTATATCTAATCATCCTACCATGCTTTCCCCATATCTTGTTTGGGGGTTTTTGGAGAAAAGGGTGGTTACTTCAATAGTTGATCCAAACTGTGAGCCCATTTCCAGAATTAAAAAAAATTGTTTCTTTTATAAATCCTTTATTTTTTAACATTTTTCACCCATTAAACTTCTAAATTGGAATCCCCTAACCTATTCAAACCACCATATCCATTTTTACCCCTTATGAATTCATAATCATGGTGGAATTGGGCTATTTATTCACGTATTGGGCCATCCCCTGAGCCCATTTCCAGTTTTAAAAAATATATTTTGTTTCTTTTATATCTTATTCATTTTTTAATATTTTTCAATAATTCTACCTCCCACTCTAGAACACAAACCTTAGGTGAACCCCTATTTTCCATTTTCACTCTTTGGACCTCATCTTCGTCAAATGTTAGGGAGAACTTCCTAAAGGTTTCTCAAATCATTCAGATTTAAGAAGGTAAATTGTTTCTTTCATAAATCATTCCTTTTTTACTCTTTTTCCCCCAAATATTATTTCCCTAGTTCTTCCATACCTATAGAGACTCTCTATTTAGTTCCAAGCCATTCCCTCTCCTCTAAGGGTGTGGATCTAAGGGAAGATGAAGAGTTCTCTAGTTATCAAGGTGAGTTTCCTTCTCCTTTCTCCTCCTTCCTCCTCATCCTTCAAATTTTACTTGGATATATCTTATCTATTAGTCATGAAATACCTAGTATTATGTTATCCTATAATTTTTTAGGAGTTTCTTTCTTGTTTGGATCTAGTATTCATGGGGTTAGGTTTTATAAACCCTCTAAAGTTGTTATCGTTTGTGCGTTTCCATTTCGCCTTGGTTTTGAGGTAGGTTCTCTCAAGAACTGCCTTTATAATTCCATATTCATATGTTTCATGTTTTTTTCACCATATATGTATGATAGGTATTGTTTTTCACCCTTTGGTTTAATTATTTAGTGTGCAAGAAGGGTAGTTTATGCCTTATTTTTGTGAAAATTGTGTTGTTTTGGTTAAAGTGTGCACACTAAGTGTTTTTTTAAATGATCCATTTACCTTTTCACCTGACTTATAATGTCTAAGAACTATTTTAGAAATTTAATTAAATGTTTTTCATGAAAATTTGGTTTTATAACATTTTTAGTGTAAAATAGAGTTTGTTTTATTAATTATTTCATGCCTCATTTTCGAGAAAGTGCTCGGTTGGATTTTGTGTGCTCAAGGAGATATGTAATGATTGTTTTGGCATATTAAAAATATTTTAAGCATGTGAATAAATGTTTTTTGGTTCATTATATGGGTTGTAATCTGGTTTTGGGTTTCATAATGAAGTGATTATTTGTTTTTAGGGTGTTTCGGCATGTATTCTCAGTAAATGTTATGTTTGGAACCTTTATATAAATGGATGAGTTTTGAATGTGTAACCTGAGTTTTTTAGTGGTATAATTAAATGTTCTATTTCTTCCAATTTTTTTTTACACGTTTTATAAATAGTGTAATTTTATCTTTTGATAAATGTTGTTTTTGTGAAGAATGCTTAAAAGCTTGTTTGGGATTTCTCTTTTAAAAATGGTATTCATGTGCACTTCATGTTGTATCATTTAGATCCATTTTATGGTCCTTGAAATTGATTTATTAAATGGTGTTATAGCTTCCAAATCTGGTTTGATATGGTAATGGTGGGTGTTGGGCCTTAAAAGATCATTTTTGCATGGATTTTATGTGCAATTCCTCATCATACTTATTGAAATTTATTTATGAAAATTTTAAGTGGTTTATTGATTCGTGAAATGAATGTGAAGCATGTTTATAGGTTGTTTGTGTGTGTGTGTCTGATTTGGGAATTAAATTTTCATGTGAAAAGTGTATTTGATAATATGTTGAAATTGATTGAGATATAAATGGAAACCCGGGTATCTAGGTGGGTGGACATGTACTAGTATGCTAGTGATCCTGAGTCATTTCATCCTTATTTCACATAGAATGTTTTATGATGAAAACACTAACTAAAATATGATGATGATATTGGGGACCACTAGGTTATGGGTATTTTTTCCCTACTAGTGGCTTGTGCATGAGAACAGATATTGTTATGGTTACTTTCACACCGAGATAAAAGGTACATGGGGCACACAACTAACTAGTTCCTAGGTATGTTCCAGTGTGTATTTCTCATTGGATATATTGTATTAACCATTGTAATATGGTGTATTTGGCTGGAAAATAAAATATCATGTGTTTTTTATTTAAAATTTTACTTTTTTAAATCATCCCTCTTGAAAATTGTTTTCATTTTTAAGTTGAATATATTTGGAAATTGTTCTAGAATTATTATGTATAAAACATGAAAGCTTTTGTATGATAACATCCATAGCATGGAAGAATATCAGGCTAACCTACTGAGTTTTAATACTCATGCCTATTGTTTTCTTCTATTTTTTTAGCTCTATAGGTTTCAGTTTGAGTTCAGTCATCTTGTGGGACATGGGATTGTTGTGTTGGAGAGTCAAAATAGGTTTCACATGGAGTTAGTTGTTCATCGGGTCTGGTTGGTTTAGCTGTATCGTTCATTTTTACTTTTCGTTTTGTCATACAAATGATATCGGTTAAATTTTTATATAAGTGTGTATGGGGTTGTCCATTATTTCTGATGTTTTCCTTGTTGTTTATATTTTGAAAAAATAATTCCCTTATTTAATCTATTGATGCCCTCAATTCTTATCACCATCCTGGGAGGATTGGGAACGCCATTCGAGAATTGTCGCAGAGTGGTCTGAGTGACCAGTTCAGGGTCAACTCAGGCTGGTTTGTAACAAATACCATTCAAACCCTCATTGGCTCTATAAAAAAATGGAATGACTTATACATGAATTCAAAAAGGGAAACAAATGAAATATATATTTGTGAGATTAAAGTCCTTATCAGGATAAAAAATAACTTATAATTTATTATCTAAATTCTATGGACTACCATGTATAATCTTATCATTGTTATAAAAACATATACAAATATTTTTGATCCCCCCATCCCCTCATGTATAAAAACGCATCATAAAACTTCCATTCAATTTTCATGATAGCCTATAAATCATTTTAAAAAATGATTGTTTTTTCATATACATGCCAACATGGATAAGGGAAATGAATTTCTCTAACAGGTAATCCACCCAACCTTCTTCATTAATAATCAATCATTCATTTTCCATGATAGAAACAAATTTATATCCATCAATAGGTTCATCTTCCATAGGAAAAAATACAGACATCTCAAGAAAATGGTTTTTGTTTTTGTGTTCAAGAACCAACTATTTGTATATTGGATTACATGTATATTCAAAGAGATTAATAATTATTAAAATATATTAATACCTTTTATTTATATTTTTAGTTTATTATAATGTAAAAAGGTCTTAGAGTATCTGTCTCATTAAAAATGTCAAATAAATTCCATACTCTTATGAAAAACATTAAGGTTCCAAGATAATATTCTTAAACATACTTCTACTATCAGACAATATTATATGATGGGGAAAATATTGTGTTGACTATTAGGTGTGATTACTCATAAGCATACGATACTTTCCATTATGATGTTCAATCTTAGTTACTCTCTGATGGAAGATTATGAGAACAGACCCTCCAGTAAGAATTGTTTAGGTTTATCTATCGTAGGATATTCCTGTCTATGAGTGTGTGTAATAGTCCTTAGAATTAAATATAATTATCAATCAATTTAATGACACACACAAATATATTTATTGAAAAAAATAATGATGTTATATATTCGAGGTAATTATGGTATGTTGGGTGAATCACAAATGGCATATTATTAATGATTATGTCAAGGAAAGAGTTTTATCTTCCATATTCATATAATTTAATATCACATCTATTTGAATGAAATGGAACCATTGCATTAAATTTCATGTCCCTGGTGTAATTATGAGTTTATTTCCAATATTCAAAGAAAGGTGCATCAATATTATAGGTTAATGATATGAATTTGAAACCGTTATGATGAGATATTTTGAAAAATGGAGTGTATTACACAGTTTTCACTCGTATGAGTTTGTTGACATTAAAAAATTATCTTATTTATCTTGGGGTTCTTGAACCATTTCTAGACCATAATCTTGAACATTAGTGATGTGTCCGTAAATACATTGAGAAGTAATCCTAGATGTTCACACACTAAGTTTTTCTATTGTTCTCAATTGAAGTCTATTTGGATTTAATTTTTTGAATAAATTTCATTCTCAATATTGAGGAATAATTTTAATCTATATTTATTGATTGTATAAGGTAATTATTAATTACATTTATACATAATTTTTATGTTTTTTAATTAATAGATATTTATTCATGTATTTTATAAATATTGAGGAGTCCAAGAAGACCAAGATTGTGTCTGGTGACAAATTTTAATTTCAAAGAAGGCGAAATTATATTTATCATTGTGCCAGTTAGATCCCACCATTAGAAAATAATAATAATATTTTCATTATTGCATGTAATGGAACCATATAAGTATTAATATATTATTTAGGATTTTTTTCAATTAAATAATATTTTAACCCAAATTGTGTCTTTATAATGAGATGATTTTGTTTAATGTGAAGTGTTTATTTGATGTAGAGAATCATTGTACACAATGAAATCTTGAGATATCATTCAAGAGAAAATAATTCTTGAAATAATATCCTTCCCCCTATATCATCTCAAGAAATAGATTAAAATAATGACTCTTCATGCCTGAAGTAATTGTCATATTGATCAAGAAAAACAACGCAAGACGATCAAACTACTACATAAGCTCTCGTTAATCCATCAACATTGCTTTGAGAACATCGGAGCATGTTTGGATCACCACTAGAGGAATTATACACTTGGATCATACAAGTGCAATGAAAATTGATAAAAATTGGTTTCATATGATCAATTGCTTCATCGAAGAAAGATCTTGAGATTAAGGTATTATTTCATTCTATCTGTTTATATTAGTTATAAATTTAACATGAAAAAGTATTCTATTAGTTTCAAAAACATTCATAATCAATATTATTTTGAAAATTTTATTTTTTTAAATATTTTTAAATCTTGTAAAATATGAAAATGATCATTAGAATACAATAGTTACTATGTCATGATTGGTCTTGATAAGTTCATTCACCATGCCCAGAAAGATAAAGTAATATCAGAGTATTCACATTCAAATTTAGAAGTATATATTTTAGTTTTTATCATTGAACATTTATAAGATAAATTTCATTTCATGTTATAATTTCTTCTTGATCTATCATCAAATTATCTTTATCCTCCTCTTTGTTTCTCTTTCATATAACTCAGAGTAGATAATAATTAATGAATAACTTGTCTAAAGAACTTTTTGAGAGCTTCCAATAATTCTATCCAAATAAGACAATGTTTCATGGCATATAATATTTTGTCACATGTCCTATAGATTTCACATATGAATATGCATTTCATGTGTTTTCTTGTAAAAAATATGGGGTAATGATGTGTCGTATTAATACACTATGTGTATTTAATACACTATGAATACATGTTGAAAACCATGTAAATTGAAGTACACACCATGTATACTTTCGATATGCCATGTACCACCTAAACATCCATATGATGTATATGTTGAGACACTTGGGATGTCTTACATAGATTTGGAGAAAAAAAATTACACATCGTGTGGCCAACTTACACACATCATATACTTTTTCTATTTATGTAGTAACATTATATGGAATTAATTACACCATTAAACCAAATCTCTATGTATTAAGTGTTTCATTAATTCAAAAATACAAAACAGTCAGTGGATTTAATATTATATTAAATGTATAATTAATTTCAAGTAATATTTGAAACAATTAATCATGAGTGGTAATTTTTTACTAAAGAATCTGTGAATTAAACTGTATAAGAAACATAATATTCATGTTTTCCAAGTGTTATTAATTTGAAAGTACACTATAAAATTTCAAAATATTCTATGTACATATTAGGTTGATTGAGTGCATTGTATTCAACAAGAACCATACGGAATAGTTTGTATATGTACTAAACAAGTTGCTTCCAAGTACAAAGTTGTGTACAAATTTTATTTATTTTAAGTAAAATTAAATTATATATTTTATTTAAAACATATTTGATCATAATTTAAAGATGATTTTATGGAATAATATAGAATGAATTAATTATTTAATAAATCCATTAATTGGATTAATTCGAGAACATTTTATTTAATTAAAGAATGAATTAAATTTAATGCTAGTAAGAAGTTTAAAATGGGTAGTCGTTGCATGTTTATGATTGATCATGAAATTTGACCATATATATGTATGTGTCTATTTTATTTAATTTAAAATTAATACGTGGTTTTACAATTATTTGTTATTAAATTAAATAAGTTGAATTGTGTGTCACCCCCCTTCTTAATTATGTAAGACATGTGTGTCCACAATTTATTTATTTATTTCCCCTTAACCAATCCTTTGGTTCCCCTAACCAGCATTTGTGTGGTAAAAAATATGTAATAAAAGGATCATGTAAAGGTGCATGGAGGCGGTTCAAGTTAGAACAGAGGAGGAACAAAATGGCATGAATCTATGAATTGTGAAATGGATTTAATTTACCAAAACCTATTCTGGATTTTGATAAATCTTACCATGGATTAGAATCCCATTGGTTATAAATGTTTATTCAAGAGGAAACTGTACATAGATGGACAATTGGGTACCTATAAGTTTTGACTGGTTGTAAAAGGTTTCAAACAACATCATGAAATGGATAATGATGAAACATTTTCACTATTTTTTAGGCTAAAATACATTATAATTATAGTTTCAATAGCACCTCACCAGGACAATGAGATTTGGAAAATGGATTTCAAAATAGCCTTATTTAATAGAAACCTTCATTAAGTTGTCTATATGATAAAACCAAAAGGGTTTGTGACTTTAAATGATTCAATTAAGGTATGAAAATTGTACAGATCCATTTATGGATTAAATGAATAATCCATGTCATGAAATGTTCATTTGATGATTCCAGAATGGAATTTGGTTTCATATAGAATGAATTTGAGCCTTGTTTCTATACAAATTTTATTAGGAGTGTGGTCATTTTCTTAAAAAAATCAATGACATTTTACATATTGGAAATGAAATATCAGTCTTATAGTCTTTTAAATCCTAGAAGAACATGTTCTTATCCATTAATTACATGGGTAAAATAGTATATATTATTGGTGTCATATACATCATGATAGATCCAAGAGACTACTTGGTTTATGTCAAAGAATATATATTAACACGATACTGAAGGTATTCACTGTAGAATATTCTATGAGAGGATTTTTTTCTAACCTCACATGGAATTCATATTTACACAAAAATATGTCCTTTGATATTTATGGAAACACAAATTATGGAAGGATTCCATTCATACTAGTGGTTGGGATAGTTAGGTATGTTATTCTATGTACAAGTCTAGATGTAACTTATACCATGATCATGATAGGAAGATATGAAGATGACCTAGGTGACTTCGATTAGATGGTAGTAAAGATTATCCTTATGTATGTAATTTCAACTAAGGATATGTTTCTAGTATACAATGGAGATGGTGATCCAGTCATCATAGAATACATAGGTGCTAGTTTGCAAATAGATCAAGATTATCTGAAATCACAGTTGGGATGCATATTTACACTGAATGGGGGTGTTATGAGTTGGAAGAGATAAAATTAAGGTACAGTCATAGATTGTATTATTGAGTCTGATTATATTGTGGATTCTAAGGTAGCTAAATTATTTTTTTGGATATGAAACATCATTTAAGAGACTGACATGATTCATATTATTAAATACCCTATCACGTGATATTATGATAACACTATAGTGGTGGATGTTTCAAAGGATAAGAGATCTCATCAGTGGATGAAGCAAATATTTCATAGATATTATCTCTTAATGGATTTTTATCCATGAAAGACAATGTATAAGACCCTATGATTAAATCCTTTACTCATTAGAAACATGATCATCATGTGATTTCTAATGGACTAAAAGTCATTTCCAATTTTCTCTAGTTTAAGTGGAAGTCCACCAGAGTTTTTTTATCGAAAAAACAACTTTTAATTTGGATTAAGAGTAAATTAAATGAAATGAAGATTTATTAAACCATAATACTACATATCATTCATATTTCTATATGACTTTAATTTAATTATTTATATTATCTGTTGCATTGAAAAGGTCATAGTAGTTCCTCGCTATGAGGAGAACCACTAGATGTCATGATGAAATTATTAAACATAGATATATGGTATATAAAACATGCTATTATGGGTCACATAGTATGTTCACTATATTGTGTGAGTACACATAAGCCTGTGATACTTCCTCTCATAAATTCCACACATAGTAATATTAATGATAAAAGATTATGATAATAGACCCAACAGTACCATTTATGTATGTTTATGGGTCATTGAATATTCCTTTTTGAGAGTGTGTGTAAGGGTCCTTAGAAATTAATATTAATATTAATGCATGTAATTACTCATGAACTTGGATTTAATAATAAAAACAATGACATCATTTGTTCTCGGGATGTTGGGTATATTGGGAGCCTTATGAATGATTAATTATGGAAGGATATTCCCCTTACATATTAATGGAAGTTGATATATTGTACTATTTATTTAAATGGAACTTTCACATTAAATTTGACGTTCATGATGTAAAAACATGTTTTTTTAGATAGTCAATGAAATAAATATAAAGAATATTTTTGGATAACACAGTTGTGAAACATTCATGATTAGATATTGTGACAAAGAGATTGTACAACATAATGAGCAATTGTATGTGGTTTTCAAGGATGTTACATTAACTTCATTATCATAGGTTCCATGACCCGTTTCTATACATTAATCTTTTACTTTGGGTAATACCACCTAATTCCAATGATAAATACAACAAAAGGGTCACACACTATGTCATTCCATTGATCACAATAAAATTATATATGAATTAAATTTTTGGAATAAATATTATTCTCTAGTCCATTGAATAATTTTATTAAGGATTTATTTTTAATGATCCTAGGTAGGCCTTTTTCTACACCACAATTATCCACATCAATTGGCCAAGTGGTGACCAAATGTCACACCACTTTCCACTTGGATGATACTGTCCTCTATCATCTAGGGTTTTTATTGGGCATACTCCATAACTAAAACTCAGGACCATTGGTATAACATCCCACTAATGAGAATTATGATTACCACTGCACCAATATCTTAATTGTACTCATAATTCCCCTCAGTGGGATATTATGCTTTATGTCCTGAGTTCGAGTTATATAGGAGGCCGAATAAAAACCCCAGATTTTGTAGGATGGTACCTGCCACATAGAAAGTGGAGAAGCATTTGACTGCTAATATCCTCATCATTTAATGATAATATAAATCATCTATGATAAGAATATATGTTTATTTTTATGTGAAAATTCAATTTCTTAATAAAAAAATCAATTAATGGAATATTTAAAGGATTTCTGTAAGGGTAGAAGCCTATTTTACATCTTGGAATATTCCATGGAATATTTTTGGTGTTAGGTGCAGAGTTGGCATGAGATTATATGTCTTGTAGAGCCTTTTTTTATATAATAAAAATATTAAATATATATATATTGACATGCACATACATCTTTACAAAAATAATGCAATATCTCTCAAATGGTTTATCGTATGAGAAATCTGAGACCACCATTATGTCTGGATATGGAGTTCATCCAAGGTGTGATGTAACATTTGTTTTCATTGGGTTTTTGGTAAAATCTCACTTGAGGGAAATTTATTTAATATTTTATTATAATTTTTTATGAAAAAAGTTATGTATCTACCGAACAATGTATCCTAAGGGAAATGTGTAACCACTATTAGGTTTGGAATGCAAATTTTACCCTAAGTGTGACATAAGCTTTTGTGCATGTCATCCTTCAGGTTAGATCGCACCTAAGGGTATGTTATTTTATATTTTCAATTATATTATTATTATTATTTATTAAATTTTTTTAATTTTTAATTTTTCTTTCCTACGCATGTCGAAGCCACCGTTGTTATGTGGGGTTTAATCCAAAAACTTCATAATCAACTATTTTTTGACAAATAAAAAATTTTAATGCCTTAATAGGGATAAATTAAAGACTCTACCTTAAATTTGTAGTTAATTAATAGAATAAAATTACCATTTTAATCTAGTGTTTTGATTTGTCAAGGTTTAGGGGTTCTAAATAGCTTGATCACTCAGTTTTCAAGGTTGGTTCATTCGACTGAGTATCAAATGATAATTTTAAACAAAATTATCAAAGGATAAATTACAAATTTATCAAAAGATAATTAAAATGAATTATAATAATTTAATAATTAAGAATTATCAAGAGATAATTGAAACGAAATATCAAAGTTTTGTTGCATGATATTCATGAAGATAGTAATATAAAAATTATGAGAGTATAATTATATAGTAGTTATCTTTTGACAAAAGATAATAAAAATTATCATAGGATAATTATGTGTGTTATCGAAAAATAATTATCAAGAATTGTCAGGTGATAGTTATACAAAATTATAAAAGGAAAATTTAAAGAAAAATTATCAAAAGTTAATCAAAACATTTATCAATGGATAATTTGTAATAAATTATCATGTGACTGTTGTAAAATTATAATTTACTAAATTTATCAAAGGATAATTATTTTGATTATAAAATAATAATTATAAAGGACTATCACATGTGTTATAAATTTAATTTAGAGATATTATGATAACAATTGTTGTTTTATAATTATTATGAGTAAAATATTATGAATCCATGTGTTGACATAAAAAGATAAGTCATAAATTATCTAGGAGAGAGAAATTACCAATACATGTGATATTTTATTTCTTATTGACGTAAAAATTTCATTTTTCATTCTAGGAACCCTTCGAGAACCTTGAGTGTTAACGCATCAATGACTGGGATAATAAGGCCCTATGGAGGTGTTCTTGATTGTTTAGGTTTCCACTACAATTTTCAGACCTCACAATTTGGTTTATTCATATTATTGAAATCAATGACTATAAGGTAGGATGGTATTATCTCTAGGTATCTTGTTTACACATGTTTCTATACTATTATTTATGCATTGACATATTTGAAACTATGTATGATTGTGATCGCATGTGGTTGTATGTGTATCCCAAGAAACCAGTCATGATATTTCATTCCATGAGTGATACTAATGAAGATTATTTCCATGTTTAATTATGATCACATGATGTTATGTGTGCTTATATATACTCATGATTATATGTTATGTCTGCTTGGGTGATCCACATGTATGTGTCTTACCATGCCTTGGTGGTTTTTAGCAGTACTTGAGATAGGATGAAAATTGTTATATATTTATCCCTTGGACAAGAAGTGTGCTACCTTGAGAATATGGTGACAAGATACCTAATCAACGGGTAGAGGTATAAGGAAGCCATAGTGTCATGCTAAGGAAGAACATGAGGTAGCGATGAATTTCCATGTTCCGTGCACCATGAGGTATCCAGGTAAATGTGAGTACTATATATTTTTTATTAGAGGATGACAGTTGACATGGCCCTCTTGAGGGATAGATGATGTTGGGTTTCATGTTCACATGACATTGGGAGGAAACCATGGTGGATATAGTTTGGTTATTACAAATTTATTCATTTATTTTCTAGCACGAAGCTGAAGAATCTATGGTCGGGGATTTGTGGGAACTTGGATAGCTCATGACTGCTCAGTTTTGGATGGTATTTTTACGCTGGTTACACATTTATTATTATTATGGTATTCACATTTTATACAAGAGCACATTAGTTTAAGGATCCCTTATTGGTGTCCTAATGAGTCTTGTACTCATACCCAACTCGTT
Source organism: Viscum album (assembly GCA_963277665.1). Classification (NCBI taxonomy): domain Eukaryota; kingdom Viridiplantae; phylum Streptophyta; class Magnoliopsida; order Santalales; family Viscaceae; genus Viscum; species Viscum album. Next base: position 569,488,839 of record OY728161.1, on the reverse strand, counting down.
CATTTCAATGCGCTTGTAAATTTCATGAGGGGTCAAGTGAAGGGAAAGGGCCCAGTGGTGAATTTCTATGTAGAGGAGGATGAAGCTGGTAGTGGACTGTGATGGACTCTGCTGGACCCTACAGTTTATTTGTTGTATTTATATTCTTGTATAACTATGGAAATGCTTACTGTATTGGGGTTTTTTTATTTAAATGAAATGTATGTCATTTATTTGGTTAAGCATTGTTACTCTAATGTTTTATGGATTTCTTTATTGTTATTATTGATCCTATGAAATGATACATAGTGTTTTTAGTATCCCCATTGTTGGACTCTGACCCTCAGTGCTTGTCGACATCATCCTGTATACGTGGAGGTACACATGAGGTCATGTGACCTTCCCTCTTAGACTCGATGGTTTGGGTTGGAACGTTACATTATTGACAGTGTAAATTAAATAAATATTTATTTTCAAGGTAATTATTAATTACAAAAATATATAATATTTATTTTTTATTCAATGAATAAATATTTTTTCGGGTATTTGATAAATATGAAGGAGGTTTAGCGAACCATGATTGTATCCGATGAATAAATATTATTTGAATGCTGGTAAAATAATATTTACCGTTGCACCAGTTTGCAAACATTGTGAGAAAATATTATTATTTGTAGTAGTATAATTATTATATTGTGGCATATGGTCGTATAAGGCTTAATATATTATTTGAGGTCTATTGTGAAATTAAACAAAAATTTTCCCTAACCTTATCTCCATAAATAGATGATTATATATATTTGTAGTGTTTGAACGGTATAGAGAATCATTGTGTACAATGAAATCTAGAGCTCTCTCTCAAGACTGAAGAAAAATTTAGAGAATCTTCTTCCTCCTATATCATATCAAGAATGATATTTCAAGGATGGATCTTCAAGATAGAATGAATCATCACAGTGATCAAGGAAAACATTATAAGGTGATTGATCTGATTCGATTTCTCATGAAAATCAATCGGTGTTGTTTAGAGAACATATAATGCCCCGTGCTATTATCTATGTCCAATGAGGTTTTGAGGAAACATGAGGTCATGGATGCGTATTGCATGGTGTCTCACCTTCAAGATCTCTATAATGAGAAGGCGAGACAAGAGAGATATAAGATCTCCAATAATCTGTTTACAACTACGCATGGAGATTTAGTGTCATCTTTCCCTCATGTATTCAAGATGAATGGCTACATTGAATGCTTAGATATCATAGGGATTAAATTATCATGTGAGTTGTACATAGGTCTCATTCTTTCCTCACTACCCAAGACCTTCTATTATTTTATTATTAATTATAACATGATAAATATTGATAAGAGTATTTTAGAAATTATAACTCTGATTCTCTAAGTGGATAATGACATGGGGTGTGAAAAACCCACAATCCTTATAGAAAATAAGAAAATGAATAACATGGAAAAATAAGGCCAAGAATCCTAACAAGTCTAAAGATCCTGAGGAACATCCTTATAAGAATTATAAGATCCAGAGGTAAGGTTAGGAAAATGAATAAGTATGTTTTTCATGTGGCATGAAAGGCCTAAGGAAGAATAACTACACCAAAAAAACTAAGAGAGGCTAAAGGTGATTTAGTTATCGAATGTAATGTTTCAATATCTGCACATTAGGTATTAGATACATCTTATAATGCTCACATCTGTATCCAAATCCATGAACCTAGTGGATTCTGAATGATTTCTAGAGCGGTGGATTTGCAAGATGCTAATGGTGAGAGGCCAGCTGCTCTTGTCATTGGTGACTACCACTTTTCATTGCCAACATGAATAATATTGGTTTTAAGGTAATGTTATTATGTACCAATAGTTAACAAGAACATAATTTTTGTGATGTGGATGGTTTTGTTTTCATGAATAGAAATAAAAGTTGTTTATTTTATAAAGGAAACATATGTTATGGTATGACACATTTAAATAATTAAATTTATGATTTCAATTACAAAAACCTAGTATTGTCAATAGATAAACAATCATGTTCACATGAATCATATAACACCAAGTTATGGCATCACTATCTTGGTCATGTAGATGAAAAGAATTTGACATAGCTCTATCAAGATGGTTATTTAGACTCTTGTGAACTAAAACCACTTGAAAGATGCCATAATTTTTTGTAATGAAAAAATAACCAAACTATCATTTGGTGGTGAGGTTGAAAGGTCTATAGAGCTTTTAGATTTTGTACATAGTGATGTGTGTGGACTATTTCTAATACAAGGAATAAGAGGGTATTCTTACATAATAAATTTTATCGATGACTTTAGTATATATGGATTTGTCTGCATGATTAGGTATAAGGTCCAGCCATTTGAAAAATTAAAAGAATTCAATAATGAATTATAGAATCTACTTTGAAAGAAGATAAAGGAGATTTGATCAGATCATTGTGGAGAATATGTTTACCTAGAGTTTATCAACATTCTATGGGTGTTTGGGATTCTATCACAACTCACTCCACCTTACACAACACAGTGTAATGGTGTTGGTCAAAGGAGGAATCATACCTTTTTAGACATTTGATGGTCGAGGATGAGTCATAAAGATATTCTAATTTTTGTTTGGGGAGATACATTACAAACTACGGTACATACATTAAAATGAGTACCAACCAAAATGGAAAATGTAATTCCCTTCGAGTTGTGGAGTATAATGAAATCTGTTTTTTCGCATACACATGTATGGGATTGTGTGGTGTTTTAAGGCCATTTAGGGCAATAAACTAGCACCTTGGGACACTAGGTGTATCTTTATTAGGTATCGTAAGAAAATAAAATGATATTACCTATACAACCCATTAAAAATAAACTTATTGTTGCCAGAAAATCCTTCCTTCTAGAGAGGGAGAACATAGTCAAAAAGGATAGTGGGAGAAAGATTGATTTTAATGAAGTTGAAACTCAAGATACACAAGAGTTGGTATAGGAAAAGATTCCATAGGTCCCCAGGGAAAAGGTAGTTCCTGAAATAAATGTACTACATATGAGCACTAGATAGGTAAGAGAACTAGATAGATATGGTTTTCTAGTCATGGAATATGGTGAATCATTTTTGGTTGAAAATAACGAACCTACCTCCTACAATGAGGTAGTAGAGTGCTCAGATGGAAAGAGGCCATGAATACCGAAATGAATTCCATGTAAAAGAACAAATTTTATGTTATGGACAATGTCCTGGTTGATAGTAAGCCCATAGAGAATAAATGGTTATTCAAGAGAAAACTAGGCATTGAATGTAATAAAAATACTAATAATGTATGTCTAGTTGCCAAAGGGATTAAACAGCATCAATTAATTGACTATAATGAAACCCTTTCACTAGTTTCAATGCTTAATCCATCAAAATTGTACATTCTATACTAGCTTACCAAGATTGAAATTTTGAAGATGGATGTCAAAAAGGATTTCCTTAATGAGAATGCTTAGTAAGATGTCTATATGACACAACCATAAGGGTTTCCAACTCTAGATAATGCCAAATGTATTTCCAAGTTACAGAGATCCAATTATGGATTAATGCAATCATCTTGGACATGGAACATTTGATTTGATGAATCTAGAAATGAATTTGGTTTATTTACGAGTGAATTTGATCCATGTATTTAAAAGATGTTTAGGGGGAATATGGTTATTATCCTAGTAGAATATGTTGATGACATATTATTTATTTGAAATGACATACCAGTCTTACAGTCTATTAAGGACATGTTAATCAAGTGTTCCTCCATGAAAGGCTTGGGTGAAGTAGTCTATATTCTAGGGATCAAGAACATTCATGATAAATCCAATAGGTTTCTTGGACTAAGTCAAAGTAAATATATTGACAAGATACTAAATAAATTTAGTTTGGAATAATCCAAGAAGGGATTTGTTCTAGTATCACATGGTATACATGTTTCTTAGAAAACTTTTCCTCAAACACAATAAGAGAAAGAGATAATTTGTAAGATCTCATATGCTTCAGTGATATGATCAATCATGTATGTCAAGTTATGTTATAGAATTGATGATTCCTATAAATCGAACATGGAAGGAAGATATCAAGTAGATCCATGAGAATAGTATTGGTCTTTTATTAGGGCTATCCACATGTATCTTAGAGGAACTAATGATATAATCCTGGTGTATAGTGGAGATGTGGAGGTAGTCATCAGGGATTTTATTGATTCTAGTTTTTAAATAGATCAAAATGATATAAAGCTGTTGCCACAATATGTTTTCTATGTCAATGGATGAGACGTGAACCAAATGAGTTTAAAGAATCTAGTTATTATAATGGATTATAATGCAGCCAAGGATGATGTTTGGACATGAATCTTTGTCCAAGAGATTGATTTGTTACCTAACAGTAAATACCCTAACACGTTGTATTGTGATAACAATATTATGGTGGCTCTTGCAAAATATCTACGGTCACACCAACCGACAAAGCAAACACTCTAGAAGTATCACCTCCTGAGGGTTTTTTAACAAAAAAGGGAATATGTAGTAAGCAGTGTTCTCATAAAAGAAAACATGGTGGACCCATTGACTAAAGGTCTACCTCAACCAAAGCATGAGTATAATATTGGAGATAGAAGACTGAAGGTTTTTAGAAATTGGATCTAGTGAATATGGGAGCCTGTTGGAGTTGGTTCCCAAGAACAAACTTATATTTACTTTATGATAATCTATATTCATTGTTTTGAATATTAATAAAATCCTTATCAAATCAATATTTTTCTTCTATATCAAATAAAATGTGATAATTTCCTAAGAGTAGTTGTTTCACCAGAAGGTCATACAAGTTCCCCACTATGATGCAAACCTAGAAGTGCCACAATAATATTTTTAAATATATCTTTTATTCCAATATGAAAAAATTTGGGGGGGATAATACAAGCTATCAAGGGAGGAGACACATCGTAATTTGAGTCTCTTTCTCATGGTATATTTCCTTGGTAATATCCAATATAGGATCCTATGAGAACGAGACCTGCCAGTGGGAAATCCAAATTTATGTGTCATTGGATGATCCTATTTGTGAATGTGTTTATTGATTCTTAGACTTTAGGATTATTATTAATAACTAATTCATGTCACTCACTTAGATATATTGATGAAAAATATGATGACATGTGTTCACGGAGTGGTATTGTACAATGGTGAGTTATGAGTAATATTTCATTAATGAATAATACAAGAAAATATTTTTACCTTCCATTCTTTAATGGAATTTGATATCCCTAAACATTTTATAAAACCGATTAGCCTAAATAAATCCTTGAACATGATGTTCTATATGAATGTTTGATTTCTAGAATGCCAATGAAAGATACATCGAGCATATAGGTTGATAGAACCAGCACACAACCTTCTTGATTAGAGATATCATGATAAATGGATTACATTAAATAGTAAGTGTCGGTCTGAGGTATTATGTTGTTACATTAAATTATTTATCTATGCATGTCTTGGTATGTTGCTAGATGTTAATCGTGGACTTGAGGCTACTTCTCTTGAAGCCATAGAAAAAGTGGCTAGAGGGTCACATAGTAAGTGTATCCAGAATCTCAGTTAAATAATATATTATTATTTATTATTTAAAAAGTCAAATAAATATTATTTATACATGTGGTTTAATAATTATTCATGTTTTTTATCATATATATTCTGTCACCAGTTATTTCGGAGAATATTGTGTGAGAAGAATGTTGAATAAATATTTATTTTCAATTTGAAGAATATGATATTCGTTTATTTATTAGCAAATAAAGTGATAATTATTTAATAAATAAATAGTCATTCTTCAAAGCCCAATAAATATTATGGAGGAATGGTGGACTGAGTGTAATGTTCCGGTGTGAAATACTTTATATTGAGTATTATTTGAATAAAAAATATTTAATTGTAATGTGTGAGTTTGCATTTCAGAAAATAATATTATTATTATTATCAATATGGGTTTGCAAGGTGATTAAATAAATAATAAAGAGCATGTGTGCAATTATTTATTTGTAACCCTAGGGGTATATAAACCCAATTATATTATTTTTCCAATGGGCCAATTCAATTTGTTATGCACAAAAAAATCTAGAGAATACCCTCAAAGACCTAGATAGATCCCTTCTTGAAGAACGCTCTCAAGAATAGAGAGAGATCTTCCTCTACCTTCCACTCTCGAGTCTAGAGAGATCAAGGAGAATACATTGAAAGTGATTCATGGAGAGATCATAGGATAAAAATGCATGATATTGGATCTACCATGCTAGAACGTGGAGCTTCCTATGGTTACGTTTATAGATTCGTGGACCATGTGTGGATCATTACTAGAGGGAATCTAATATTTATTTCTACAATGAATAGAAAGTATGATGTAGATACTTTGTCAGATCCATAGATGAAGAACAAAATTTATGCAAGGAAATTTTGTAATTGTTTAAATTATATACATATAATATGTTACAATCATGTGCTTTGGTTTTGGAATTTATCCATTATATATATTCTTCGATTCAATTATGTTGATAATGGTGTTCATCATCTTGTATATCATAGATTAATCATCGGTCATGAGAAAAACCAACGTTGGAAAGGACCCATCGCACACATCCATTGTTCCTGAAACATATATATTCTTCCTACCATCCATATAACCCCATGACATGTATAGGAACATAGAAATAAACTTACTGATAAGTGTGTTTGGGAGTCTGATGAGGGGAATTAAATAAATAGGAACAAATCATTCCACTGATATGATCTAGATAGCCTTCCCAACCCTTGATAGACCATTCCCCCTCCATCCATTAATCCACTTTGAACACCTAGCCATGAAAAATGTAAACACCAATAATTTTGATCTTCTAACAAAAATTAGAATACCAATGTAATGTCCTGGACCTCTCCGGTCCATTACTTTATGAAAATGTGGTGTTGGAGGTGTTTCGGGAGGTCAAGGTGACTTATCCCCAACACTTTGCCAAATTTCCAGTTCAGTGAACAGGGTTTCCAATTTTATGATTTGTTATATTGGTATGTGTATAGTAATGGTAGGTGTACAGTAACGGTAGGTGTACAGTGTTTCACATATCGGTTTCACAGATCGGTAGGTGTACAGTAACGGTAGGTGTACAGTGTTTCACTGATCGGTTTCATAGATCAGTAGGTGTACAGTAACTGTAACGCCCCGCCCCTACCTCATTGGCTTGAGGAGGTGGTGAGGGTTACTTGGACTTAAGCGACGTTCCCAAGGCGCCAAAGGTTGGCAATGAATGTCGAGGGCTTCAAGAGAAAAGTGGGGAACGATTTTCCCTCAAGAGGATAACCCAACCAACCCACAACCAAAAACTATAAATGCATGCATCTCAACTTAACCACCCATGCCATAACAACCCAAGGTTCGTACAACTGATCATTACCAAAACATCATAGTACAACGGAAACTAAAATGAACATCCACGACAATCCGTGACACCTCCACAACTCCACTCCAGCTCTAAACTCCATGCTCCACCAAGCATCACGAGGCACCGCTAAAAGAAGGTGATGCCTTACCTTTTCCCATGTCCCGGTATACTACATCTGCAAAGACACCAAAGTGACAAAGCAGAGGGTGAGTACAACTACTCAGTAGGATTTCCCCAAATGACTTCCCTACACACGCAACTAGGATAAACCGTTAGCACATTTATATAAATTGAAAACTTATTACAAAATCCAAACATGTCACACAAGGGAAAGCCACAACAATCAAGCCACATGTCGGTTACCATGTTCACATTTCACTCACAAGCCCCATCTACAAACATCACATAGTCAAGCAATCAACCAACAACGGGGGTACTTTCTCGGCCATCCCGTGCACAACCCGACAAGTGGTACTTTCTCGGCCACTTGCCTAGATGGTGGCCCTTCCGTCCATTATCCATCCATTTCCCTAATTATAGTGGCACTTTCTCAACCACTCTACAATATCACAACACATTCTAATACAAAATCCCATCCATATCCACACAAGCACGAGCCACACAACAATCTCACATTATCGCAAACACCATCACATGCCATTTTCATGCTCCAGTTCATTGTCATTTTAAAATCAACATTTTAAAATCATCCAATTTAATCCATTTTCAACAAAACCCATTTTTACCCAAAAATCCCAATTTCTTGCCATAAACCCCCAATTTCATCACCCATAAATTTTCCAACCAATTTTCCACATGATTTACCAATTAAATTTCAAGCACACAATTTAATTGTAAATGCACCACACAATTCCGCCAAGTGGAGTCGAGAGAGAAGCCACCTACCTTTAGGGTTCCCAAGAAATCGATCCACACGCAACCGCACCTCCAAAACTGGCGAACGCACCACTGAAACCTCTCTAGATCCTCTTCCCTAACACCCACAAGCCTTAAAACATCATCCAAGGCCACCACAACCCTAGATCTACACACAACAAGTGTAGATCTAGAAAACCAAGGAGGGAAGAGCAGATCTAGAGGAAAACACAAAGAAAGCATGGGAGAAGACTTACTTAGGAGGAATTGCCTTCAAACCCTCTTGAATCCTCCTCAAAACCCTTCCAAAATGAGTGGGAGAGCCCTTCTAGCCCCTGGGAACCGAAAATCCCGAGTGAGGTTCGAGTGGGAGGAAGAGAGGAGTGTTTTAGGTCAAGCCCGAGGGAGTCCGGACTTAAAAACCCCAACTTTAAGTGGTCGCACGGTTAGCCCGCACGGTTTGGCAAACTGTGCGCTAAATGTGCACACGCCACTACCTTGAGAGCAGGTGCCCGCACGGTTTGACAAACCGTGCACAGGCCATGCGTAGCCTACTGCCTCTCCCTGCATGGTTTCCTGGAGCATCCGCACGGTTTACACTAATTGTGCTCAAACCGTGCGCCCCTTTAAAAGCCTCCAAACTCATCCAAAAACATTCTAAACTCTCCTAACCTTTTCCCAACTCATCCCATGCCCGTAAACTCATAAAAAACATAAACAAAGGCTACATACCTCAAATCGGGGGTACTACATTCTCCCCACCATTGGACTTTCCGTCCTCGGAAAGTAATGACCCCTCCCTTTGCCGAAAGAGTTCGGGCCACTACTCGACCATTTCTTTCTCCCGTTCCCACGTTTCTTCCGGGATCTGGCCATGTTGCCACAAAACCCGAACTAGACCGATGCTTTTATCACACAAGACTTTCTCTTGCCTATCCACAACCCGCACTGGCACGTGCACCAACAAAACATTTGGCTCTAGCTAAACATGATCCCATCGAATAACATGGCCCAGATCCAGCTGATACTTTTTCAACTTTGACACATGAAACACATTGTGTACCGCACTGAACCTAGGTAGCAAAGCCAACCAATAAGCCACCTCACCAACCCGCTCAGCAATCTCAAAAGGTCAAATTTACCTCGGAGATAACTTTCCTTGTTTCCCAAACTAGCGATGTCCCAACCGAGGAGAAATCCTCAAGAAAACATGATCACTCACCTCGAACGACAACGATCGTCGACGATGATCCGCATAAGATTTATGACGACTCTGAGCCATCTCCATCCTCTTCCTGGTCAACTTGATCTTTTCTATAGTCTCCTGGACAAGACTCGGTCCAACCATCGAAGACTCACCCGCTTCCACCCAACATAGTGGAGAACGACACAACCGCCCATACAATGCTTCAAACGGAGCCATCTGTATGGAAGCTTGATAACTGTTATTATACGAGAATTCAAACAAGGACAGGTGCTCCTCCCACGTGCCACCAAAATCCATCACACAAGCCTGCGACATATCTTCCATGGTTTGTATCGTCCTCTCGGATTGGTCATCCTTCTGAGGGTGATATGTCGTACTCATGGTCAACTTTGTTCCAAGGGATTGCTGCAAAGATTTCCAGAAACAGGATGTAAACCTCGGATCTCAATCTGATACGATCGAAACTGGAACACCATGCCTCTTTACCACCTCTTGGATATAGATTTTGGACAGATCCTCCAACGTATGAGATTCATGAATTGGAATGAAATGGGCCGACTTCGTTAGCCGATCCACTATCACCCAAATGACATCGTGTTTTCTGACCGTTCTTGGGAGACCTGTGACAAAATCCATCGCTATCTGCTCCCATTTCCAAATAGGGATAGGTAAAGACTGCAACATTCTCGCTGGCCTCTGCTGCTCTGCCTTGACCTGCTAGCAAGTCAAGCATTGTGAAACGAACTCAGCCACTCTTCTTTTCATTCCAGCCCACCAGAACTATGCTTTCAACGCCTTATACATCTTCTGAATTCCAGGGTGAACAGCTCACCTGGAATGATGGTATACCCTGAGAAGATCCTCCTGACAAGCCACCAGTACAACTATTCGTTTCCGGAAACACAAAACTGATTCTTTATTCAGCTGCCAACCCTCAATGGTCTCCCCACCATTGAGTTTCGACCTCATGGTCTCACACTCCGAATCAGACATTTGCACCTCTTTAACCAGGCCTGCCAAGTCAGGAATCAAGGAAACCGGAAAGAATACCAGTTTATCACCTTGGTTCTCACCTTCTAACCACATGTCAGCTATCACTAACATCAACTGCCACTGGTCTGATGCCTGCTTCACCACCTGAGCATATGATTTCCAACTTAATGCATCTGCCACCGAATTTCCCTTACCCGGTGTGTACATTAAGTCAAAATCAAACATCTGGAGATATTCCATCCATATCCTTTGCCTCAAGTTCAGATCCCTTTGTGAGAAAATGTGCTTCAAACTCTTATGATCCGTGTAGACCGTGAATTTCTCACCGAAGAGATAATGGCACCACATTTTCAAAGCATGGACCACTGCCGCCAACTCCAAATCATGAGTTGGGTAGTTATTCTCATGCACCCTCAACTACCATGAGACATACGCAACACATGATCCCCTTTCATGAGGACACACCCCAACCCTGATCCCAATGCATCGCAATACACCACGTACCCTTTCCCCGGTTCTGGAAAAACCAAGATTGGTGCTGATGTAAGGCAACCCTTTAGTTCTTAGAAACACTGCTGACACTGTTCATTCCATTGGAATGGAACATTCTTCCTTGTCAAAGCTGTCATTGGTGAAGCCAACCGTGAAAAGTCACGAACAAAACGCCGATAATACCCAGCTAGACCAAGGAAACTACGTATCTCAAACACATTCCTTGGCGGTTGCCACAAGATAACGGCCTCTATCTTTTTTGGATCTACTAAAACACCCTTTTTAGAAATCACATGGCCAAGAAAACAAACTTCATGTATCCAAAAGTCACATTTTGACAATTTGGCATAAAACCGATGATCTCTCAAGATCCCTAGAACTATCGCCAAGTGTTGTTCATGCTCCTTCCTTGTCTTTGAATACATGAGAATATCATCCACAAACACCACCACGAATGAATCCAGATATCTCTGAAATATCTAATTCATCAATGCCATAAACACTGATGGTGCATTTGTTAGACCAAAGGGCATAACAACGTACTCATAATGGTCATATCAACTCCTGAAAGATGTTTTAGGAATATCCTCCTTCCTTACTCGCAATTGATGATATCCCGATCTCAGGTCGATCTTGGATAACCACTGGGCGCCCCTCAACTGGTCAAACAGGTCATCAATTTGTGGAAGTGGATATCTGTTTTTTATTGTCACTTGGTTAGTCGGCGATAATCAACACAAAGTCTTAAAGTTCCATCGGCATTTTTCACAAACAAAACTGGCACTGCCCACGGAGATGTGCTAGGCTGGATAAAGGCGTTGTTCCATCGGCATTTTTCACTGTTCACGCATCACAATCGATGTGGGCCTTAAACGCTATTAGCCAATCCATGCCCAAGATTGCATCATAGTCATCCATCTCAAGTATTGAGAAATCCCACACTATCTCAATCTCGCCCACAACGATACAACATGCTCTACACAAGAAGGCTCGAAACTCATTTCTACCCAGAGGGGTTTGAAGTTTCAAAACCAAAGGCATCATCCCTACCTTTAAACCCAACAACCCAGCAATGCGTGCAACAATAAAAGAGTGTGAAGAACTTGTATCAAACAACACTTCCATGCAGGTAGAATTTAAAAGAATAGTACCTCGTACTGTAGATGGTCCCGACTGATCATCCACCACAATCTGGTCAGCTCCGAACAACGTCTTAGTTGCTGCATCATGGTCTTTACTCCCTTGTTGAGGTGTCATGGTGATTCGAGAATCACCATGACTAACCTTACCTTGCTTACGAGGGGTATGTTGTTGCCCCCGTATCGTCGAAGCATAGGACGCCTGCGATCCTTGCGGAGTGTCACGCACACTCGTCCTCAGAGCATTCCTACAGTAGCGCTGGAGATGCCCCATCTGCTTACAACTATAACATGCTCTGGGTTGTGTCATGCAATCCTTCTTGATATGCATCGAGGAGCCACACTGAAAACAACCCAATTTACTCTGGGGCTTCAGAGGAAGGTTCAATGATCCCGTCGTCGCATTTTGTGTCCTGCTCCCGCTCTAGGAATATGTGTCCCTCTTCCGCTTGAACCCAGTGTTAGAGTTCCCATTAGTCCCTGTGGGTATTACCACGCTTCCTCCACCCGGAGTTCCCCGCAGATCTCGCTCAGCTACGGAGGCTCGATTTACCATTTCTGTGTAGTCCTTGATACACAGTACCGCTATTTTAGAACGGATTTCCTGCCTCAAGCTCGCCTCAAAAATCCTTGCTTTCAGAGACGTGCTACCCACCACCGCGGGTGCAAACCGCACTAAGCTCATAAACATAGCTTCATACTCCATTACCGATATCTGTTCTTGCTTCAAACTGAAAAAGTCAGTTGTACACTGAATCTTGAACGTATGAGGGTAGAATTGTTTGTTAAACAATTCCTCAAAGGTTTCCCACGTCATACCCTGGTCCATCCCCGCTTGGACTACCAGATCCTACCATTGAAGGGTAAGATCCTCCAGCTTATACATTGCTAGCTTGACCTTCATCTCGGTCGGGGTTCCCAAGAATTCAAAAATTCTATTTATTTGGGACAGCCACGCCTCTGCCCTTTCTGGGTCTGCATCACCCCTAAAAACAGGTGGGTTCTGCTTCTGAAACTGAGTCGCATAGTCAACATGCTTGGGATCTTCCACTCTATTTATACTTCCCACTACTTGGAAGGCTTGGACTACACTTTTCACTAGCTGCTAGTTCAACTGGGGCTCAGGTGCAACCACATTCTCATCAGCCACTTCCGGTTGGTCTCTATGATGCCTACCCGGTGCCATTTCTATAAACATAAAACAAACGAACATGAGTCTCCCTTCCGTAGACATCATGAATCAACCACGTCAAGTACCATTTCATAACAATCAATCACAACCAGGCTTTCCATTCTTGCACATTTCCCATGTTGCACCATTTTTGAAAATCAACCATTTTCAAAATACCATGTTTATTCACATTTTAGGTTCACACATTTGAAAAAATGTTTTTCAATTCAACCCATAAATCATTAAACCCAATAAAATACGCATCCTAGAGGGAAGTCATTTCTATCATATATTTTATTCTCATCTCATTGGCTACACCCACGACAATGAGATTTCCAATGCCTATAAGTGTCTTCAAAACACTTATGTACCCAACTCCCTCGTAACTTGATGTTCAGCATAAAAGGGTTAGCTACGTCCTTTTATGCTATACATTCCAAGCTCTGACAGTCCTACACCTTGCTACCATCTCGACTCAAGGAATAACCAAGAACGAATGTCAACTCCAAATCCGAGAATCAACTCCAAAGGACCGAACAAGATGATACCACTTGTAACACCCCGCCCCTACCTCATTGTCTTGAGGAGGTGGTGAGGGTTACTTGACCTTAAGCGACGTTCCCAAGGCGCCAAAGGCTGACAATGAATGTCGAGGGCTTCAAGAGAAAAGTGGGGAACGATTTTCCCTCAAGAGGATAACCCAACCAACCAACAACCAACATCTATAAATGCATGCATCTCAACTTAACCACCCATGCCATAACAACCCAAGGTTCGTACAACCGATCATTACCAAAACATCAGAGTACAAAGGAAACTAAAAAGAATAGCCACGACAATCCATGACACCTCCACAGCTCCATTCCAGCTCTAAACTCCCTACTCCACCAAGCATCACGAGGCACCGCTAAAAGAAGGTGATGCCTTACCTTTACCCATGTCCTGGTATGCTACATCTGAAAAGACACCAAAGTGCCAAAGCAGGGGGTGAGTACAACTACTCAGTAGGATTTCCCCAAATGACTTCCCTACACACGCCACTAGGATAAACCGTTAGCACATTTATATAAAACATTTTATATAAAACAATCCCATTTGCAAACTTATTACAAAAGCCAAACATGCCACACAAGGGAAAGCCACAACAATCAAGCCACATGTCGGTTACCATGTTCACATTTCACTCACAAGCCCCATCTACAAACATCACATAGTCAAGCAATCAACCAACAATGGGGGTACTTTCTCGGCCAACCCGTTCACAACCCGACAAGTGGTACTTTTTCGACCACTTGCCTAGATGGTGGCCCTTCCGTCCATTATCCATCCATTTCCCTGATTATAGTGGCACTTTCTCGACCACTCTACAATATCACAACACATTCTAATACAAAATCTCATCCATATCCACACAAGCACGAGCCACACAACAATCTCACATTATCACAAACACCATCACATGCCATTTTCATGCTCTAGTTCATTGTCATTTTAAAATCAACATTTTAAAATCATCCAATTGAATCCATTTCCAACAAAACCCATTTTTACCCAAAAATCCCAATTTCATGCCAAAACCCCCCAATTTCATCACCTATCAATTTTCCAACCAATTTTCCACATGATTTACCAATTAAATTTCAAGCGCACAATTTAATTGTAAATGCACCACACAATTCCACCAAGTGGAGTCGAGAGAGAAGCCACCTACCCTTAGGGTTCCCGAGAAATTGATCCACATGCAACCGCACCTCCAAAACCGGCGAACGCACCACCGAAACCTCTCTAGATCCTCTTCCCTAATACCCACAAGCCTTAAAACATCATCCAAGTCCACCACAACCCTAGATCTACACACAAGTGTAGATCTAGAAAACGAAGAAGGAGGGAAGAGCATATCTAGAGGAAAACACAAAGAAACCATGGGAGAAGACTTACCCGGGAGGAATCGCCTTCAAACCCTCTTTAATCCTCCTCAAAACCCTTCTAAAATGAGTGGGAGATCCCTTATAGCCCCTGAGAACCGAAAATCCCGAGTGAGGCTCGAGTGGGAGGAAGAGATGAGTGTTTTAGGTCAAGCCCGAGGGAGCCCGAACTTAAAAACCTCAACTTTAAGTGGCCGCACGGTTAGCCCGCACAGTTTGGAAAACCGTGCACAGGCCGTGCGTAGACTACTGCCTCTCCCTGCATGGTTTCCGGGAGCATCCGCACGGTTTACACTAACTGTGCTCAAACCGTGTGCCTCTTTAAAAGCCTCCAAAATCATCCAAAAACATTCCAAACTCTCCTGACCTTTTCCCAACTCATCCCATGCCCATAAACTCATAAAAAAACATAAACAAAAGCTACATACCTCAAACCAGGGGTACTACAGTAACGGTAGGTGTACAGTAACGGTAGGTGTACAGTGTTTCACAGATCAGTTTCACAGATTGGTTTCACAGATCGGTAGGTGTACAGTAACGGTAGGTGTACAGTGTTTCACAGATCGGTTTCACAGATCGATAGGTGTACAGTAACAGTAGGTGTATAGTAACGGTAGGTGTACAGTAACGGTATGTGTACAGTAACGGTATGTGAACAGTGTTTCCAGCTTCCTACAGTTTTGGCCCTTTTGACGTTTCCTTTGACGTAAAATACATTTAAAGCCTTATTTTAAGGACTCTTAAGGACGATTCAAAGACCATAAATCCTATATTAATTATTCATATGGCTCGGGATGTTTTTACTTGGTCAAACCGCGTGGTTTAATGCGATCCTATTTTAATGGGGAATTAAGCGTATCTTAAACCGTCGCCCCATTAAATCTTCAAAAGGGACGAGATATCTTCCTCCCTTTTTCTTCCTCTTTGTTCTCGGCTATGAGACACTTGAACCTTTTAATCCTTCCCGTAGGAATTGCACAATCAAACTTTACTCCTCAGATTGGTTCCGCTCAGTTTTGATGCTACCAAGCTGTATCGGTCAATCTTCGATATAAGGTATGTTTTATCATCATTCCTTTGGGATCAACTCCTTATGTTTCTCCTCTCCATGTTATATCATGTAACCTCTATGCTTTTAATGGGGTTTTCCTTGGGGTTTGGTTGGTGCTGTCGTACCGTGGCATCCTCGGGTGGATGCAGTTGTCGCGGGAGGAGGATCGTGACTCTTGGTGTGGATAAAGAACGTGAGGAACTGTTTGAGGTAGGAGATTCGTTGCTTCTCTTTCTTTTACGTGAAACTGTATTGTTAGCATGTTTAATCCCGCTGGATGACAATGGAATTGACATAAAAAATACTTTGAACCGAATAAAGGAACTGTATCGATCGTATGTTATTGCCTCTTTTTTTGCTAGATAGTGTGATATCTATGCCTGCTTTACATAGATGTTGTTCTTGATGCAAATCGGTAAAGAACGTAAACTGGGATTAATTGATAATTGTTTGGAAAAAGATAAAGAGGCATGAAAACGAATCTGGTTCTTGTTGTAATTTAATGTTAATCAAATTGTCATAGTAAGCATGTTTAATTATTTGTGATAGCTTACTGATTAGGTTTTCTGAATTTGGAACCTACGAATAATAAATCTGAATTCAAGATGGATTAAAAAAATGACTGTTTGATTATTCCTTAAAGGGTTCTGAGTTACCCTCTTGATTGTTAAAGGACCAACAGCCCTATTGATGTGATGTTGTTTTCCTACTGCTTGTGTTGTGATGTGATCCTGGATGGTTGTGGTTATATGTGGAGGCATGTAGGCCTTTTGGTTGTGACAGTAGATGACGCCTAGAGTGGTGAGATGCATCGGTTTATGCATGTGGGTGTCGGGGAGGACGCCAGGGATGATGGAATGGGATGGATGTGATTGTTGGATGCTTGATGGTTCTTTGATTATTTATCTGCTCTACCTTTCCCCACTGTTCAAGGCAGCTGGTCTTGCTTAACCTTCCTCCGAAGGAGGAGAAGATGCGCGGGGTATGCCACGTGCTTTCCGTGTCTAGCTTCTCAAGGAAGGATGGGTCTACGCTCTTACTATAGGCGGAAAAGACTCGACGGGTAGTACATCTACTCACAGTGTTGAGCCCCCTTGTGTTTAGTAGCATAGAATGTTTTTCTAGAATGTCTGGAAATGTGAGAAAGTATTTCTATAATGAATAATTGAATAAATGGTGTTAACCCATGGGGATGGAGATGATGGAACATAATGAAGAGGTTGAAAATTAATTGAAGGAGCAGTTGACTTTGGGTGTGTTGTTAATGAAATTTAATGTGGATTTGTTCATGTTAATTAATATCTTAAGAATTAATTAACGTACAGTGGAATTGATAAAAAGGGAATGAAGGAATCTAATAAATCTCTTTAAATGGTTGTGTGCTTATAAGATACCTAGTCTTAGAAGTGGCAGCTTGGAGTCCGAGAGACGTTAGTTGCAGTTATGTCTAAAGACTAGGTTATGCCCATAGTGTGGTTGTGAGTTATAATACATTTTGTACTTTTTGTGTTTCTATACGCTACTTCACCCTGTCGGTAAGGGCAACTGACACCCCGGGGATTCTGAGCCTGGGGGGTGTTTTCCCCAACATTCCGATGGGAGGATGAATGGCTGACTACCCCCTTTGGCCCTGCTCTCTTCTCTTGGTAGATACTTGTGCCATTGGGCACAGCGGTTAGTTTTCCTCATATATGTGTGTAGAGGGATGTAATGGATTGTGATTATTTACACACATATATTCTGGATATAGTATCCTATGGACTACTATAGGTGTAACATGTATATGTTGTGATGGCTTGAGAATCCTTACTCGGTGTATGGGTTGTAATGGCTTGAGGTATAATACCCGACATATGATACATGTTACGTGAGTTGTGGTGCCTCCCAGAAACTACCTGGTTACTTTGGTTGTGAGGATGGTGTGGTGCTTCACCCAGGTGTCTGCGAGCAAGCCTTTGTGGTGCACGAGGTGCAGATTGTGGTGCTTCGCCCAGGTGTCTGCGGGCAAGCCTTTTTGGAGAGAGATGCTTAGTACGTGCGACGTTGGGTCAAAGCGGCAAACTAGTGGGGGAGTATTAGCAGGGTACCCTTGATATTATTTATTATATGTTATATTCTTGTATGCGTTACTTGGTGATATTAGCCATGGTGAGGTTGGAAACATAGTATACCTGTTTAGGTGACGAGTTAGTTTCACTTGTTGTTCACTGTGCTTTATCATGCTCTCTTTACTTTTGCACGAGAGGCTTCGGGGAGGATCCTACTGAGTATACTGTTATACTCACCCTATGTATATATATAAACTGTTTTTCAGGTCACTTGGAGCAAGTTGGAGATCAAGCTAGTTTCTACTAGCTTGGAGTTGCAGGAGCTGTTCAGGCTTGTGGTTGCTGTTGTTTTATTTTCTTTTGGGTACTTGCAGTTTTTCCCTTCCAGTTGTAGTACTTTTGCATGACATTTCAAATATGCACTTGGGTTTCTTTTATATTCCAGTTCTGAGTTGGAGATGATTGGTGTCTATCTTATCTCTCTCTTCCGCAAGTGTTCTCTTAAAGGGTAATGCCTCCCATTTGTGTGTTTATTATAACCTCGATGCTAGTCGACAACCCGGGACCTACTGGAGGTAGGACTCGGGGGTCATTATCTCCCTTCTCACATTGTCGGCCCAGGAGGGGTACACTTTGTGGGGAGGGGGTCGTGACAGAGTGGTATCAGAGGTTTGGTTGAGGGATAGGATGTAGTTTGGAGTTAGGCATAGGTGAGGTTGCATGGGTTGGTAGGGAAACGGTATCAATCATGTTTAGTAAGTGAGGTAAACACTGGACATCGGCTGAGACATAGGCGTTTAGGGCCCCCTATGATCTGATGTACGGACCTTTAAGTTTACAATGGCTACTAAACAAGGTGATACTAGTTGCAGGGTAGAGACCTAGGAAAGGATCACACATCATTCTTCTTTGTGTCTGTGTTTGAATGGGTAGACCATGAGATAGGTTAACCTAAAATGAATAAAAGAAAACAATAAATTAATTAATGTTGAGTCTTTCATATTCCTGGCTTAGGAGCTCTAACGGGTTGTTATTTTACAGGAATGGCTCCAGGTTGACGTCCTCGTCAGGTTTGCGCAGAAAATGTACAACAAGCTGTTCCAGCAGATCGTCGCAGGGTAGAGGTTGACGACGACGAAACTTGGAGGAAGACACTCTGAGAGTTTCAGCGCCAGAGTCTGCAGAAGTATGAAGGCTCTGTTTCAGATTCAGTCATGGAAGACTGGTTGGAGGAGGTCGAGATAGGCTTCAGTTCGATTCGTGCTCGGAAGGAGCAATGGGTGTCCTTGGTCGTGACGATGCTGCGTGGAGCAGCGAGGCAGTGGAGGTTCTTGTTCCTTGGGGATCGTGAGGAGTCAGCGATCTCATGGGGGGAGTTCCGAGACAGGTTTAGAGTCGAGTTTCTTTCATTGACTGTGAAGGCGTCCAGTCGCTAGGAGCTTCTTACCCTTTGACACGAGAGCTCCTGTGTTCGAGAGTTTGGAATCGGTTTCAGGAACCTTTTACGATATGCTTCGGACCTGTTACCAGATGAGGAGGCTAGGGAGAGGCACTTTGAGGAGGCTTTGCGTCCATAGATCCAGCGCCAGGTCACCCCATTTATGTTGAAGACATATCTTGAGGTGCTAACGATGGAAGAGGTTGTTGAGAGGACTTTGGCTTGAACCGGATCATCACGAGAGGGGAATCAATGTAACACCCCGAGATTTTATGATAAGTATTCTTTTTAATTTATTTGATGTCATGTGTTTTATGCTACACCAAGATTATCTTGTGCTATACGCAACACCATATTAGCTTGCAGTTTACGCAACACAATTCTTGGATCGTGTTATACACAATTTCAAATTCATTTGATAGAAGTTATTCTACGCAACATTGAGTGTGTGTATATATATATATATATATATATTCAATCTATAAATAAAAAATGGTTGGATTTTTTTATACGCAACAACAAAGGAGTCTTGCACTACACGCAACCTTGACTTGGCTTTCATTACACACAATCGCGACCTTCCTCGATAGCGTATGTCGTACGCAATACCGTGTTTCACTAAACAACGATATATGGTTATAATATTATCATGAACTAGCCACTATGAATAGAATTAACCACATTCTAGATTTTATAACATTATTATTCATCTTATAAATTTTCTAAAACATTTTATGTGAACAAAATAAATTTTTCGGGTAAAATAAGTATTTTGCAAAAAATGCAGTTTTGCCGCCTTTTGATGGTGCACCCACATTAAATCTAGTTTTTGACATGTTTATAAGTTCAATTTTACAAAATAAACATCTTCTTTTGAATCAGGATATAAAAATTTACATTGGATAAAATTTTGATATTTTTCTGATAACTTTCATATTTTAATGAAGAGTAAAAACACGCTATATTTTAATTAAAAACAAATTTTTTTCATCGTAATAATTTATATGGTTAAATTATTATATTGAATGGTTTTAAAGTATAAATAGAATATATTTTTACCATTTAATATAATGTATGCCATTATCATTATTTTACCTTGAATTCGTAGGTTAAACCAATTCAATCTTTTGCAATGTTTTATAAAAAACTCGTTTTCTTTCGACAACGGGATTAATTTTAATTTAATTTCTGCAACTTCTGTGTATTAAATTTAGAAAAATGGATTCCATATTTGGAATCAGTGGGTCCAAATTATATTAATAGAATACTTTTTTATTTTTGGGCATTATGAATAGTAACTACGGTAAATTTTATTTACCATAGTTAAAGGTAAATCGGGCAATTAAGGGTAAAAATAATATTATAAAATTACCCTAACACTTGGAAAAATCCTATTGGATGACTAAAAGTCGACCCATATCACCTAAGGGTCGGATTAGAATAATTTAATGGACTTTTGTCCATGAAAATAACTTAATTATTATTAAAACCAAAGAATGTGACAACATGTCACTCTCTTAAATCTTATAAGTATATTAATTTTAATTTAGTGATAAACTTCATGAAACTTCGAACATGAATAGTCTCCAGAAAGCTAATGAAATTATATACATCATATGAATTTATTTATAATTTTTAGAGATTAAATAATTATCATTAATTATGACACAATAGTGATGCAGAAATTGTTTATCTAGTGAAAAATCAAGAATATAGTTTTTATTAAATTAATAGTGACCATAAAATGCACAAAACCCTGACCAAAACTTATTGGTCATGTAAATGTAAACCATAATCATCCAATGGTCGAATATTTGACCATTTGGAGCCTTATAAAAGTGATTATGACACTTATATTATTTTATTTTAAATGATGTCAAAGTTGTCACATTCATAATTTAATAAATATAACAATTTAAATTTTGTGATTTTAAGATGATAAATTTGAGTAAAAGTATTATTGTGAAAGGTAATAGATTTATCTTCATCATAGGAATTTATCTTGTATGCAACAAATAAGTATATTAAATAATTATACAAAAATGATGTAGTAATTATTTTATTAAGAGATAAACCAAATAAATGGTTTTAAATATAATAAAATAAATATTCTATGAACTATTTAATGTGCTCCACTAATTTTCCAGATACATATGGCCTTTTATGAATCTATTAAAGCTTTTAGTTCGAACATATCTTCTGTATATATTTTATTTAAATTCATATAAATGAATAGTGTCAAAATTGACACTATTGTTATTTTATAAAAATAACATACTATAAAATTGTTTAAAAATCACAAAAATATTTAAAAATTATAAATTTAAATTTATATGGTCTAAAATGTTATAAAATATCCAATTATGGACAATTCACAACAAATAAGTAATTTTTTGTTATAATTTAAAATTTAGAATTTTATTACCACAAATAAAATAAAATCGATTAAGGATAAATCAAGTTGATAATGTTTAAAATAAATTCCTAACATGTCTAAATTTGATTGGTTGATGAGATTACAACCCTATCTCATTTAATCTTTGTATATGAGTCATTTTTGGAGGTTTTTAAGTGGGGTTAGATTTATTATAAATTAATATTTTTAAAAATTCCAAAGGTGCCCCTCTCCTCCCTTATAAAAGGGCACCTCATCCCTCTCTTCCTCACACCACTTTGAGCCTTCAAGCTTGGCCAACCCCTACCCATTTCACTTCCCCACTTCCCTAGAAACATCCTAGAGGTCCTGGTCTTCTTCAAAGACCAATTTTAGTTCCCTAAGAGGAGGTCTCAAAGAGGCGCTTCAAAGAAGAGGATGTTTGGATACATACGAAGCATATTGGACATAAGGTAAGGGATAATTTTTCAAATCTCATTTTTATCTGAGATTGTTATTCGTAAGTATTTTCTGGGGTTATTGCTATCATCCATGTCCATGTTTTATAAATGTGTATTCATGTATTTTTAAAGTCTTTTTTACCCATTTTGACTTTTACCCCATGGTATGGAAGGAATCTTTCTTTTATTTACCCTACAAGGTACTTTTTGACTTTTCCGACAAAAGTACGAGAAGAATGTTTTTTTTAACTTATACGGCATGAACATATTTTTACGGTTTTATAAAGCCTTATTTTCATGAAGCTTCCTCCAAAATATTTCATGACTATTTTCAACAAAATCCTTTTCTTTTAAAAATTCATGACATTTTGTGAAAAGAAAATGATTTTAAAGAAGAAAGGATATTTTCCTCAAGAATTCATTTCAAGTGTTTTATCAAAACCATTTTTTATCTAAGATTACATTATTTCATATGTGTATGTTTCAAGTATAATGTCTCTATGATTTACATGGTTTCACTTTCCTTATTATGAAATGATATCCATTTCTTTTATATGGATTATTTAATGATGGGATGATGTTTATGAAACCCATTTTATTTATTGGGTTTTTATGAATGATGTATGTTTATTTTGTGGCACAAGTAAGAATGATTTCATTATGAGATGGGTGGGACCTATATCTCCCTCCAATGCATTGGGTAAAGATTTTATATCTCATGAGATAGACATGGCTGGAACAGTAAGTTAATCTGGTTCAGTGTTACAGGACTGAAACGAGGAGTGAAATCGATTCAGAATGAGACTTTGTCCACTAAGATGGTCTTGGCTGCAATGTCTTGGCTACTATGAAAATCATTACATGTGCTTAATGGATGCTACAATTACATGTTTTATTCTCATGCTATTTTATCATGATTTGTGTTCCATTATGATCTATGTCTTATGTACTTCCATGTTTTATGTCGTTGCTCAATATTTTTAATGTTCATGTTTTTTTTAAGTTCAAATGTATATGGTATGTTTTATTTTATCCATGCTTACCCTTACTGAGCATTTGAGCTCACCCTTTTTATGTTTTCTTTTCCCCCCGAATTAAAAGAAAGATTTTAGGTAAGGAAACAAAAATGGGAAGATCTTTATGGGAGATATTGAAGATCTTTCACCACGATTAGAAGATTACGTTCCGAGTTTTCAAAGATACTAAACTATTACGGTCCTCGTGTGTCTGTTTTTGTTGTGTATTAAGTATTCCGCAAAAGTAATGTATTTTCCATGTACGTCAAGCTTTGGGTCTCTACAGTTGGTATCAGAGGAAAGGTTTAGTCAACCTTTGGAAACTAGGATGCAAGAACTTTATTGAGATCCCTAGAGATATTTCTAAGGTTTGCCTAGGGATGTCCCTAAGGATAAGTATACGTATAGGATATAGTCCTAGAACTACGGTAACAATCTTAGAATTTAACCTAAGATGTTAGATATTTAAGGTACTCCCTCTTGATTATGTTATTTTCCTTGTATGATTTTTGTCTCTCACAGAATTCTTTTTGTGTTTTAGTCAATAGAGGGAACCAGAAGGAATTCGGTTAACATTGAATCCAATGGACAAATTAGTGACTATGAGCAACAAAATTACGTAATGCCTAGAGAGAAAGATGTTGTGATTATGCCGAATCAGTCATCGCGATATATGATTAACAAGGTGAAATTTAGTGGTATGCCTAATTCCTCAAATAAGAAAAATATAGACTTTTATGCATGTTCGCATGTTGAGGAGCATAAAGAAAGGAAGATTGAGATTTCTAAAGAAGGGAAGAAAAACCTTGAGGAATACCTCAAATGGAGGGATAGATGTTATCTATGTGGAGAAAAGGGTCATAGAGTGATAGACTGTTATGGAGTTCAATGTATTATTTGTGGAGAACAAGGGCATTACCCAACTCAATGCTCTGACCTAAAAAGTATCTTCTAAAATCAAGGAAGGACTTATTCCAGGACAATCATTGAAGAGGATGGATTGAAGTGTTTATGTATTGGTATTCAAGAATAATTTTGTTGAGGTACTTTTACGGTGTATTAGAATATTTTTGTATTAGTCTATTGTGGTTTTCAATAATTTTATGGTACCGGTAACCCTGAAAAGTGATTCAAATATTTTGGAAAGCAGATGATATGTGCATAATGAAGGGATAAGGAGAAAATGAAATGTTTGACAGTATTCATGAGCTCATGATTGATATAAGGACTAAGTGATATCATGATTTGAGTATATAGAATTTTGAGAATTTGGTATGTGGAAAGAGTTAACTTTTGACAGCACTCGGGTTTTCACTAAGATTCAATGGGTATTCATTTTTCAATAGAATACATGATTAAGGCCTTCGAATATTTGGAATGTGACCAACAAGACATATCTTATGATATATGGGGATCAACGATGGTATTAACATGTTTGTTATATGAACTCTCAGATAATCGTTTTCACTATAAGGTGAGATTGGACAGCAGTATTTTGGATAAGCCTAAAGATTGGAATGGATTATGTTGGACATAAGTTAGTATTGTTTAAGGCTAGAAATTTTTCGATATTATTGATGAAAAGTTATAATAATGTAGTTTTAGAAAAAGGACAACCTGTAGGATGGGTGACAACCCGTCGCGTCGGACAAGGTTGCGGGAATCGAACCCACGACTGAAGTGCGACAGGCCTTTATCGCCTACCACTGGCCTACAGGAAGTTCCCAGTTAGTATAAATGTGTTTTAATTTATTAAGTGGTATGATATATGAAGTATACATCCATTTTAGGAACCAAATATGATTAATCTCACTATAGATGGACTTATGTATATTTGATAACTTTTACTAACCTTTTGTTTGAGATAGATGGAATGACCTATCATTCTATCACATGATCTGCTAAAACTTTACGAAAGACAAATTCAACTTCATTTCTTAAAGAGATGAAGTGGAAATTGTTCAAGGCACGAACAATGGTGAGATTATACCAAAATAAAGTATTTATTCTAATTAAATTCATCAACTTTAGGGAAATAATCTTGAAAACCAAAAATGTTTTCCTAGTTCTCTTATATCCGATGAATCAGATGGTACCTTAGATCATCACCAATATATGGATTTGTGATTGTTGACTTTTTCATAGTCATGTTCTCTATCACTCTCCATCAGAACTTGATGATTAGATTTCTCCTCCATATCCATATTTTCACCTATGATCTCCTATGTGGAAAACTAGTGATGAGTTAATTTGGGTAACCGTTATGTTTCATACTTAACTTTTTAAAATTAAGTTTTAGCATTCCTTTTTACGATGTGGGTTTCTATGATAGAAATTCTCAAGTAACAAACCATTTATAACCCCGACGAATTTCGAGGGCGAAATTCATTTTAAGGGGGGTAGAATGTAATACCCCGAGATTTTATGATAAGTATTCTTTTTAATTTATTTGATGTCATGTGTTTTATGCTACACCAAGATTATCTTGTGCTATACGCAACACCGTATTAGCTTGCAGTTTACGCAACACAATTCTTGGATCGTGTTATACACAATTTCAAGTTCATTTGATAGAAGTTATTCTACGCAACATTGAGTGTATATGTATATATATATATATATATATATATATATATATATTCAATCTATAAATAAAAAATGGTTGGATTTTTTTATACGCAACAACAAAGGAGTCTTGCACTACACGCAACCCTGACTTGGCTTTCATTACACACAATCGCGACCTTCCTCGATAGCGTGTGTCGTACGCAATATCGGGTTTCACTAAATAACGATATATGGTTATAATATTATCACGAACTAGCCACTATGAATAGAATTAACCACATTCTAGATTTTATAACATTATTATTCATCTTATAAATTTTCTAAAACATTTTATGTGAACAAAATAAATTTTCTGGGTAAAATAAGTATTTTGCAAAAAATGCAGTTTTGCCGCCTTTTGATGGCGCGCCCACATTAAATCTTGTTTTTGACATGTTTATAAGTTCAATTTTACAAAATAAACATCTTCTTTTGAATCAGGATATAAAAATTTACATTGTATAATGTTTTGATATTTTTCTGATAACTTTCATATTTTAATGAATAGTAAAAACACGCTATATTTTAATTAAAAACAACTTTTTTTCATCGTAATAATTTATATGGTTAAATTATAATATTGAATGATTTTAAAGTATAAATAGAATATATTTTTACAATTTAATATAATGTATGTCATTATCATTGATTTTACCCTGAATTCGTAGGTTAAACCAATTCAATCTTTTGCAATGTTTTAAAAAAAACCGTTTTCTTTCGACAATGGGATTAATTTTAATTTAATTTCTGCAACTTCTGTGTATTGAATTTGGAAAAATGGATTCCATATTTGGAATCAGTGAGTCCAAATTATATTAATATACTACTTTTTTATTTTTGGACATTATGAATAGTAACTACGGTAAATTTTATTTACCATAGTTAAAGGTAAATCGGGCAATTAAGGGTAAAAATAATATTATAAAATTACCCTAACACTTGGAAAAATCCTATTGGATGACTAAAAATCGACCCATATCACCTAAGGGTCAGATTAGAATAATTTAATGGACTTTTTTCCATGAAAATAACTTAATTATTATTAAAACCAAAGAATGTGACAACATGTCACTCTCTTAAATCTTATAAGTATATTAATTTTAATTTAGTGATAAACTTCATGAAACTTCGAACATGAATAGTCTACAGAAAGCTAATGAAATTATCTACATCATATGAATTTATTTATAATTTTTAGGGATTAAATAATTATCATTAATTATGACACAATAGTGATGCAGAAATTGTTTATCTAGTGAAAAATCAAGAATATAGTTTTTATTAAATTAATAGTGACCATAAAATGCACAAAACCCTGACCAAAACTTATTGGTCATGTAAATGTAAACCATAATCATCTAATGGTCGAATATTTGACCATTTGGAGCCTTATAAAAGCGATTATGACACTTATATTATTTTATTTTAAATGATGCCAAAGTTGTCACATTCATAATTTAATAAATATAACAATTTAAATTTTGTGATTTTAAGATGATAAATTTGAGTAAAAGTATTATTGTGAAAGGTAATAGATTTATCTTCATCATAGAAATTTATCTTGTATGCAACAAATAAGTATATTAAATAATTATACAAAAATGATGTAGTAATTATTTTATTAAGAGATAAACCAAATAAATGGTTTTAAAAATAATAAAATAAATATTATATGAACTATTTAATGTGCTCCACTAATTTTCTAGATACATATGGCCTTTTATGAATCTATTAAAGCTTTTAGTTCAAACATATCTTATGTATATATTTTATTTAAATTCATATAAATGAATAGTGTCAAAATTGACACTATTGTTATTTTATAAAAATAACATATTATAAAATTGTTTAAAAATCACAAAAATATTTAAAAATTATAAATTTAAATTTATATGGTCTAAAATGTCATAAAATATCCAATTATGGACAATTCACAACAAATAAGTAATTGTTTGTTATAATTTAAAATTTAGAATTTTGTTACCACAAATAAAATTAAATTGATTAAGTAAGGATAAATCAAGTTGATAATGTTTAAAATAAATTCCTAACATGTCTAAATTTGATTGGTTGATGATATTACAACCCTATCTCATCTAATCTTCGGATATGAGTCATTTTTAGAGGTTTTTAAGTGGGGTTAGATTTATTATAAATTAATATTTTTAAGAATTCCAAAGGTGTCCCTCTCCTCCCTTATAAAAGGGCACCTCCTCCCTCTCTTCCTCGCACCACTTTGAGCCTTCAAGCTCGACCAACCCCTACCCATTTCACTTCCCCACTTCCATAGAAACATCCTAGAGGTCTTGGTCTTCTTCAAAGACCAATTTTAGTTCCCTAAGAGGAGGTCTCAAAGAAGCGCTTCAAAGAAGAGCAGGTTCGGATACATACGAAGCATATTGGACATAAGGTAAGGGATAATTTTTCAAATCTCATTTTTATCCGAGATTGCTTATTCGTAAGTATTTACTGGGGTTATTGCTCTCATCCATGTCCATGTTTTATAAATGTGTATTCATGTATGTTTAAATTCCTTTTTACCCATTTTGACTTTTACCCCATGGTATGGAAGGAATCTTTCTTTTATTTACCCTACAAGGTACTATTTTGACTTTTTCGACAAAAGTACGAGAAGAATGTTTTTTTTAACTTATACGGCACGAACATATTTTTACGGTTTTATAAAGCCTTATTTTCATGAAGCTTCCTCCAAAAGATCTCATGACTATTTTCAACAAAATCCTTTTCTTTTAAAAATGCATGACATTTTGTGAAAAGAAAATGATTTTAAAGAAGAAAGGATATTTTCCTCAAGAATTCATTTCAAGTGTTTTATCAAAACCATTTTTCATCTAAGATGACATTATTTCATATGTGTATGTTTCAAGTATAATGTCTCTATGATTTACATGGTTTCACTTTCCTTATTATGAAATGATATCCATTTCTTTTATATGGATTATTTAATGATGGGATGATGTTTATGAAACCCATTTTATTTATTGGGTTTTTATGAATGATGTATGTTTATTTTGTGGCACAAGTAAAAATGATTTCATTATGAGATGGGTGGGACCTATATCTCCCTCCAATGCATTGGGTAAAGATTTTATATCTCATGAGATAGACATGGCTGGAATGGTAAGTTAATTCGGTTCAGTGTTACAGGACTGAAACGAGGAGTGAACTCGATTCAGAATGGGACTTTGTCCACTAAGATGGTCTTGGCAGCAATGCATTGGCTACTATGAAAATCATTACATGTGCTTAATGAATGCTACTATTACATGTTTTATTCCCATGCTATTTTATCATGATTTATGTTCCATTATGATCTATGCCTTATGTACTTCCATGTTTTATGTCGTTGCTCTTATTTTATCCATGCTTACCCTTACTGGGCATTTGATCTCACCCTTTTTATGTTTTCTTTTCCCCCATGATTAAAAGAAAGATTTTAGGTAAGGAAACAAAAATGGGAAGATCATTATGGGAGATATTGAAGATCTTTCACCACGATTAGAAGATTACGTTCCGAGTTTCCAAAGACACTAAACTATTACGGTCCTCGTGTGTCTGTTTTTGTTGTGTATTAAGTATTCCGCAAAAGTAATGTATTTTCCATGTACGTCAATCTTTGGGTCTCTACAATCAACATGATTCCTCATGAAGCAGAGTTGTGTTCCGGGGTTCCCGGTTTTCAGGGCAGAAGAGTTTCCTTTCAGTCGGGGGTAGGTCCCAGTCTTTCACATCTCGTTTCTCCAGAGGCAGAAACTCTCAGGCTTATTGCAAAGGATCAGACGCTTGTTTTTCTTATGGTGGTCGTGGCCATCAGCAGCGGGAGTGCCCAACCTTTCAGAGTGGTCATCGTGCATCGGGCGCTACACTCTAGTTTCCTCCGTTGAGGCAGTTCCAGCCGAGGCAGCAGCAGCCAGTTGGGCCAGCTTTAGATCAGCAGAGGGTGGATGGGGCAGGCAGAGGACAGCCTCATGATGCTCCCCATCCTCGGAGAGCAGAGCGCGGTCGTGGTGGTGGTTATCATCAGGGTCAAAGAGGCCATGGAGGAGGTCATGGTCAGCTTCATGCTCTAGCGTTGCCAGCATCAGACTAGCCAGATGTTGTTCGAGGTACCCTTTTCTTGTTTTCTACCTTGGTGTATGCCTTGTTTGATTCCGGAGCGACACACTCCTTCATATCACCTACCCTTGTCCATGCTTTGGGACATGAGGTAGAGAGGCTTCCAGTGCCCTTGGCATTGACTACGCCAGTTGGAGGTTGAGCTGACTTGTTTGAAGTATGTAGAGACTGTGAGCTAGTGTTGGGGCAACACCTCTCATGAGGAGATTTCCTATGTTTACGAATACAACCATATGATTTCATCCTCGGCATGGATTGGTTGTATTCGGTGCAGGCTATCGTGAATTGCTTCAGGAAGAAGGTCATCTTCATTGGTGCGAATGGAGAGCAAGTGGTGTTTGTTGGTGAGCGAGATCCTTAGATGGGTCATAGGCGCGTTCCATCCTTATCATCCATGATGGCTGAGATGATACTGAGTTCTTCAAAGGTTCAGCAGTTGGCGTTTCCTAGGGTCGTAGAGGAGTAGCCTGATGTCTTTCCAGAAGAGGTTTTAGCATTACCCCCGCGATGATAGATCGAGTTTGGGATCGAGCTACAGCCAGGAGCGTCTCCTATCTCCATGTCTCCATATAGGATGGCCCCTTATGAGTTACGAGAGCTATGTATACAACTTGATGGTCTGTTAAAGTGCGGTTTTGTTCGGCCAAGTGTGTCAGCATGGGGTGCACCCGTTTTGTTCGTGAAGAATGTTGACGGTAGTTTGCAGTTGTGTGTCGATTACCATAGCTTGAACAAAGTGACAATAAAGAATAGTTATCCTCTTCCACGGATTGATGACTTATTCTATCAACTGAAGGGTGCATGTTGGTTCTCAAAGATTGACTTGCGGTCAGGATATCATCAAATGCGTGTGAAGGATGAGGATATCCCGAAGACTTCTTTCTGTTGTCATCATGAGCATTATGAGTTCGTTGTAATGTTGTTCGGCGTGACAAATGCTCCAGCTGTGTTCATGGGATTGATGAATATTGTGTTCTGTGAGTTCCTGGACAAGTTTGGGGTGGTTTTCATCGACGACATCATTGTGTACTCCACATGTGAAGAGGAGCATGCAGAGCATCTACATGCTGTTTTGGGAGTTCTTTATAAACATCAGTTGTTTGGGAAGTTGTCGAAGTGTGAGTTTTGGGCTTGAGAAGTCCGTTTCTTGGGCCATGTTGTGTCCCAACAGGGAGTAGCTGTGGATCTATCGAAGATAGAAGCAGTCTTGTCTTGGGAAGCCCCTAAGACAGTGTCAGAGGTGCGAAGTTTCCTTGGTCTCGCAGGCTACTACAAGAGGTTCGTAGCCAATTTCTCCCGAGTTGCAACTCATCTGACATCTTTGACCAGG
Source organism: Viscum album (assembly GCA_963277665.1). Classification (NCBI taxonomy): domain Eukaryota; kingdom Viridiplantae; phylum Streptophyta; class Magnoliopsida; order Santalales; family Viscaceae; genus Viscum; species Viscum album. Next base: position 569,457,145 of record OY728161.1, on the reverse strand, counting down.
AAGGATCAAGCGTTCATATGGACTGATCAGTGTCAGGCAGCTTTCAAGTATCTAAAGGAGAAGTTAGTAAGTGCTCCAGTTCTTTGTCTTCCGACTGAGGGAGTTCAGTTTGATGTTTTCTGCGACGCATCACATCTGGGGTTAGGATATGTTCTCATGCAGCAGAGGTCAGTTGTTTCTTATGGGTCTCGACATTTACGTCCCCATGAATGTAGCTATGCCACTCACAATCTTGTGTTAGCATCTGTGGTGTTTGCTTTGAAGTTGTGGAGACATTACCTCATTGGTGAGCGCTTTGTGGTTTTCACCGATCATAAGAGTTTGAGGTATGTTTTCTCCCAACGTGACTTGAACTTACGACAGTGTCGGTGGATGGAGTTCTTTCAGGAATACGACTTCGAAATATCGTATACACCTGGAAAAGGGAATGTTGTAGCTGATGCGCTAAGCCGAAAGTCATGTAGTGATGCTCTGCGAGAATCTGGTGATTCTTGGAGAGTAATGGAAGAACTGTCAACATTACATCTTGATATGGGAGAAGTTGGGGGTAGAGACTGTCTTTTTCAGATGACGGTACAGTCATCCCTGGTGCAGAAGGTGGAAGAGTCCCAGTTGGGGGATCTAGAGGTAGAGGTTTGGAGAGACCGAGTTGTTTGTGGTGAGACCCCTGATGGTTGGTCGGAGAATGACCAACACCGAGTGCTGTATCATGGAAGGATTTTTGTTCCCTTGATGGTGCATGAGACGGTCCTCATAGAGTTCCATAGTTCACCTTTAGCAGTACATCCTGGCGTGACAAAGATGTACCGATCCTTAAGGAGTCAGTTTTGGTGGCCTGGTCTGAAGCGTGCGGTTGCGGAGTTTGTGTCTCGGTGTTTAGTCCGCCAGCAGGTGAAGGCCGAACACCGTGTCCCTAGTGGTCTACTCCAGCCATTAGAGATTCCTCAGTGGAAGTGGGAGGATATCTCAATGGACTTTGTTACTGGTTTACCTCGAGCTTCAGGAGGACATGATGCTATTTGGGTGGTAGTGGATTGCTTAACAAAATCGGCCCACTTCATAGCGATCAAGGAGTTGAGCTCAGTGGAAGTCTTGTTGAGGCAGTATCTAGAGGAGGTGGTGAGACTTCATGGAGTCCCTAGGACTATCATTTCTGATCGAGATCCTCATTTTACCTCTAGGGTGTGGAGAGGTCTCCAACATTCTTTTGGTTCTCAACTATGCCTTAGCACTGCTTTTTATCCTCAAACGGATGGTCTGACAGAGCGAATCATCCAGACTCTTGAAGACATGTTATGCTCTTGTGTTCTTGATTTTGGAGGTTTATGGATGAGGCACTTACCCTTGGTGGAGTTCACCTACAATAATAGTTTTCACTCCACCATCGGCATGGCGCCGTTTGAAGCCTTGTATGGCCGGCCTTGTCGTTCTCTGTTGTGCTGGACTAGGGTCGGAGAGTCAGCAATTCTCGGACCAGAACTAGTGCAGAATACAACAAAGATGGTCCAGGTTATTCGTGAGAGGATGAAGACAGCGCAAGATCGTCAGAAATCATATGCTGATCAAAGGAGGAGACCCTTGGAGTTTAATATTGGGGATCATGTGTTTCTGAAGGTGACTCCCCGTCGTGGGCATCGAAGGTTTGGTCATGGAAGTAAGCTTTTTCCCTGGTTTGTTGGTCCTTTCGAGGTGTTAGATCGTGTTGGAGTTGTGGCGTATCGTGTAGCACTTCCCCCACAGATGAGTCGGATACATGATGTTTTCCAAGTATCACAGCTTTGTCGTTATCTTCATGATGACTCTCACATCATCGATTGGGGAGAGATCGATGTTGATGATGATGCAACCTTTGAGGAGCGACCTGTGGAGATCCAAGATCGCAAGGAGAATGTGTTGCGTGGACATTCTATCCCCTTAGTTTGTGTCTTGTGGCGACACGGTGGCATGGAGGAGAGTACCTGGGAACGTGAGTAACAGATGTGTGTCCAGTACTCATAGCTGTTTTAAGTTGTTGTGTTGAGTTTTCTTTGATCCTTTCTTTTATGTACCTTTGATGTGATGTTATGCTTAAATTTTTTGGATATGGAATGTTTGTTCCCTTGCTCTCGGATGTCGTGGTTTTTTTTTAGCTTTCGAACAACTAAGGATGGTTTTCCCCAGAGAGGTATCTTACGGGGTGGTTGTTCGGACCCCTTTTTTCTTCTGGGTTGGTTTTGAATTCTCGAGGATGAGAATGTTTTGAGAGGTATCTGATGTAATGGTCCGGACCTCTCCGGTCCATTACTTTGTGAAAATTTGGTGTTGGAGGTGTTCCTGGAGGTCAAGGTGACTTATCCCCAACACTTTGCAAAATTTCCAGTTTAGTGAACAGTGTTTCCAGTTTTATGATTTGTTCTATCGGTAGGTGTACAGTAACGGTAGGTGTACAATGTTTCACAGATCGGTTTCACAGATCAGTTTCACAAATTGGTTTCACAGATCGGTAGGTGTACAGTAACGGTAGGTGTACAGTAACGGTAGGTGTACAGTGTTTCACAGATCGGTTTCATAGATCGTTTTCATAGATCAGTTTCACAGATCGGTAGGTTTAGAGTAACAGTAGGTGTACAGTGTTTCACATATAGGCTTCACAAATCGGTTTCGCAGATCGATAGGTGTACAGTAACGGTAGGTGTACAGTAAAGGTAGGTGTATAGTAATGGTAGGTGAACAGTGTTTCCAGCTTCCTACAATTTTGGCCCTTTTGAAGTTTCCTTTGACATAAAATACATTTAAAGCCTTATTTTAAGGACTCTTAAGGACGATTCAAAGGCCATAAATCCTATATTAATTATTCATATGGCTCGGGGTGTTTTTTCTTGGTCAAACCGTGTGGTTTAATGCGATCCGATTTTAATGGGGAATTAAGCATATCTTAAACCGTCGCCCCATTAAATCTTCAAAAGGGACTAGATATCTTCCTCCATTTTTCTTCCTCTTTGTTCTCGGCTACGAGATGCTAGAACCTTTCAATCCTTCCCTTAGGAGTTGCACAATCAAACTTTACTCCTCGGATTGGTTCTGCTCTGTTTTGATGCAACCAAGCTGTATCGGTCAATCTTCGATGTAAGGTATGTTTTATCATCATTCATTTGGGATCATCTCCTTCTGTTTCTCCTCTCCATTTTATATCATGTAACCTACATGCTTCTAATGGGGTTTTTCTTGGGGTTTGGTTGGTGTTGTCGTATCGTGGCATCCTCGGATCGATGCAGTTGTCGCGAGAGGAGGATTGTGACTCGTGGTGTGGATAAAGAACGCGAGGAACTGTTTGAGGTAGGGGATTCGTTTCTTCTCTTTCTTTTACGTGCACCTGTATTGTTAGCATGTTTAATCCCACTGGATGACAATGGAATTGACATAATAAATACTTTGAACCGGATAAAGGAATTGTATCGATCATATGTTATTGCCTCTTGTTTTTCTAGATAGTGTGATATCTATGCCTGCTTTACTTAGCTGTTGTTCTTGATGCAAATCGGTAAAGAACATAAATTGGGATTAATTGATAATTGTTTGGCTAAAGATAAAGAGGCATGAAAACAAATCTGGTTCTTGTTGTAATTTATTGTTAATCAAATTGGCATAGTAAGCATGTTTAATTATTTGTGATAGCTTACTGATTAGGTTTCCCAAATTTGGAACCTACGGATAATAAATCTGAATTCAAGATGGATTAAAAAATTGATTGTTTGATAATTCCTTAAAGGGTTCTGAGTTACCCTCTTGATTGTCAAAGGGTCAAGAGCCCTATTTATGTGATGTTGTTTTCCTACTGCTTGTGTTGTGATGTGATCCTGGATAGTTGTGGTTATATTTGGAGGCATGGAGGCCTTTTGGTTGTGGCAGCAGATGACGCCTAGAGTGATGACATGCATCCGTTTATGCATGTGGGTGTCGGGGAGGACGCCAGAGATGATGGAATGGGATGGATGTGATTGTTGGATGCTTGATGGTTCTTTGATTATTTATCTTATTTACTTTTCCCCACTTCTCAAGCTAGCTGGTCTTGCTTACCCTTCCTCCGAAGGAGGCGAAGACGCGCGGGGTATGCCACGTGCTTTCTGTGTCTAGCTTCTCAAGGGAGGATGGGTCTACGCTCCTGCTATAGGCAGCAAATACTCGACAGGTAGTACATCTACTCACCGTGTTGAGCCCCCTTGTGTTTGGTAGCATAAAATATTTTTTTTAAATGCCTGGGAATGTGGTAAAGTATTTCTATAATGAATAATTGAATAAATGGTGTTAAACCATGGGGATGGAGATGCTGGAACATAATGAAGAGGTTGAAAACTGATTGAAGGAGCAGTTGACTTTAGGTGTGTTGCTAATGAAATTTAATGTGGATTTGTTCATGGTTAATTAATGTCTAAAGAATTAATTAACGTACAATGGAATTGATAAAAAGGGAATGAATCGATCTAATAAATCTCTTTAAATGGTTGTGTGCTTATAGGATACCTAGTCTTAGAAGTGGTAGCTTGGAGTCCGAGAGACGTTAGCTGCATTTGTGTCTAAGACTAGGTTATGCCCATAGTATGGTTGTGAGTTATAATATATTCTGTACTTTTTGTGTTTCTATACGCTACTTCACCCTGTCAGAAAGGGCAACTGACACCCCGGGGATTCTGTGCCCTGGGGGGTATTTTCCCCAACATTCCGGTGGGAGGATGAATGGCTGACTACCCCCTTTGGTCCCGCTCTCTTCTCTTGGTAGATACTTGTGTCATTGGGCACATCGGTTAGTTTTCCCCATATATGTGTGTAGAGGGTTGTAATGGCTTGTGGTTATTTACATACATATATTCTGGATATAGTATCATATGGACTACTATAGGTGTAACGCGTATAGGCTGTGATGGCTTGAGGATCCTTACTCGGTGTATGGGTTGTAATGACTTGAGGTATAATACCCGACGTATGATACACGTTACGTGAGTTGTGGTGGCTCCCAGAAACTACCTGGTTACTTTGGTTGTGAGGATGGTGTGGTGTTTCGCCCAGGTGTGTGCGGGAAAGCCTTTGTGGTGCACGAGGTGCAGATTGTGGTGTTTCGCCCAGGTGTCTACGGGCAAGCCTTTTTGGAGAGAGATGCTTAGGACGCGCGACGTTGGGGCAAAGCGGCAAACCAGTGGGGAAGTAGTAGCGGGGTACCCTCGATATTCTTTATTATATGCTATATTCTTGTATGTGTTACTTGGTGAGATTAGTCATGGTGAGGTTGGGAACATAGTATATCTGTTTAGGTGGCGAGTTAGTTTCACTTGTTGTTCACTGTGCTTTAGCATGCTCTCTTTACTTTTGCACGAGAGGCTTCGGGGAGGATCCTACTAAGTATACTGTTATACTCACCTTATGTACATATATAAACTATTTTTCAGGTCACTTGGAGCAGGTTGGAGATCAAGTTGGTTTCTACTATCTTGGAGTTGCAGGAGCTGTCCGGGCTTGTGGTTGCTGCTGTTTTATTTTCTTTTGGTTACTTGCAGTTTTTCCCTTCCAGTTGTAGTACTTTTGCATGAAATTTCATATATGCACGTGGGTTTCTTTTATATTACAGTTCTGAGTTGGAGTTTATTGGTGTCTATCTTATCTCTCTCTTCCGCATGTGTTCTCTTAGAGGGTAATGTCTCTCATTTGTGTGTTTATTATACCCTCGGTGCTAGTCACCAACCTGGGGCCTACTGGAGGCGGGACTCGGGGGTCATTATCTCCCTTCTCACATTTTCGACCCAGAAAGGGTACACTTTGTGGGGAGGGGGTCGTGACAACCTAGATACTTATTTTGATTAAGAACCAAATTAACATGTAATAGAGCACACAAATCACCCGTATTCTCCTAAAGAACCCCTTGTTAAAAGAGTATTTCATTTTTGAGAAATTAATCATTAGACCTGATGCATCATAGTAACATCTAATAAATTGAGTGATGTTAGAACGCTCCTTACAAGTGGTCTTGAATTAAAGAAAGAAATCATCTGAAGAAGTATGTGGAAGTTGCAGGTCTATTCCTACTCTCCCTAACACTAGGGATCTTACCTTGCACAACTGATTTTGATATCTTCTTGGAAAACACATCTACAATGCTAATAAAAAGATATGGGGAGATAGACTCCCCATTTCATCGGCCTCTAAAAGAGACAAAAGTATCAATAAACTCACCATTAACAATAATCTTACAACTTACTTTTGAAACATATCTCATTATGTTTCAAATAAAATCCTCATGAAACCACTTTTAAAGAGGATATGCTCCATGAATTCTCATTCCATATTTTCAAATGGATTATACATGCAAATCATCAAACCCATGGAATATTTCAGAGCCAAATATATCACTTTCATTAGGTGGAAAACATCATGAGACACAATGGCGTTATCTATGGTTAATTTTTTTGGTGAAAATCACTTTAAATGTCAGAGGCAATGTATGGAAAGATAAAAAAAATTGTTATCCAAAACATCTAAATTATTTTTATAAATCACATTATAGTGGCCAATAGGATAAAAAAATTCATTGAGAAAGACCATCGAATTTAGGAACTAATGAAATTATAGTTTCATTTTATGGTCAAAGTTTTTTCATGCCTCTCCTAAAATGATTAATAAGATTTAAAACATATGGACCAACCACATTCCATAATGTCTTATAAAAATCACATGGAGTTCATCCACCAAAAGTGACTTCAAAGAGTGTATTTTAGAACATAAATAACCTCACTAACCTAAATATCACTACGTAATTAGGAATTCTTGTATAAAGAAATAATAGGAATGAGTTATGTATCCATGTCCTCTGGGATAATAACTTCCACTGATTTGAGAAAAGAGTTCAAAATATCTAAACCAAATTCAAAAGACCATTCCCATTTTCAACTCAACTCAAATTAGAGTATTGAGGCTTGTGAATAAAGATATTTCACCTCATGGAAGATTCCTTTTTTTGGAAGAGATTTTTATTCTGATTACATTACTGCACATGAAGAGCTTGAGATTAGAGATTCCAAAAATGATCCTTACATAAAAGAAAGTAAGTCATATTCTACTTGAGAAACCACATAGTATCAGTGGATATGCCAGATGAAAACTCTCATATTCCCTTCTTAGTTCTTAAATCTACCTAATATCTTAGTCAAAATATTGATGGTTCATATCCCCCATTGATGTAAATCAGAGTCCACATTCTGTATTTTATTGAATACACACACATCTCCCCGCCTCCATGACACTAATAATCCCCTCAAAATTCACATCCTTTAACCACATTATTTCAATATGAAACCTCCTTTAACTGGACAAAAAAACTTACTCTTATTAAAAGTCACCAAAATCAGATTATGGTCAGAGGTAATGGGTAGCATGTGAATAATTTCCAAAATAAGGAAATACGGGTGTTGGGTCTCCTACCTCTAGACCATGTAAAAGGGTCACCAAAAGTACCAAAAACCACAAATGTTTTATCATCTAATGCACTCTGAAATGAATTCATTAAATTCACATTCCCCTTAACCCCACCAATCTTCTCCTTTTTAAAAATAATTTCATAAAAATCCCCTCCAATTAGTTGATGGATCAAAAACTCAAGTATATGTCTGTTGATAAGATGCAAAGTCCTCCAATTATCAACTCCCAAAGGCCAACCAAACATAATAATAAAGAACCTAACCCCGAGATCATCTTCCCAGATAGAAGAATAAATATTCTATTGGGAGTACTAAAAATGGTAGCATCCAAGCCATCATTCCAAAAGAGGCCAAGGCCACTAACATTACCAACCATATCAATAAACAATCCATTTTAAAAAAAACCCATGTGTGACATTGAGAGACAGGGTTTCCTTACTTATGGATATAGTTTTAGACATAAAGATCATATTCAGAAAGTGTTTCGAACTATAATGATGGAGTATGAAAACTATATGATGGATATCGATTCATTAAAAATTCAAACATAAGAGTCTTACTTCTCTCGGTGGGGCTAGTAATCACCAAATTATACCATATATTGATAAAACATATGAAAATGATGAAAAATATTATGTATATGTAGATGGTTAAATAAATCTTACAAAAATATATTATACAGAGCTTCTCATCAACCCAATGTGGACACACAATCAATTTGACGTAGATCAAGATGGACAAGTACACTAGGAGTAGGCACCCATGAAATCCATAATATACAATTATAATATATTCAATCATGTTAAACCCTCTTTTATTATTTTGGGTATTTCCGAGTCCCACATCGGAATACTCCTGTATGTATTCCTCTTTCTCAATCTATAAAAGAAGGTCTCCGCCTCACCTGGAGCTAAGGCAGTTTCCCATTCTACAAGGTATCGTAGGGAACATCCCATTAGATATTTTTTTCTCCTCCCGGATCCGACCTACGTGGCACCCCTTATAAGAAATCAGCATTAAAACATTACTTAATTTTGAATTTTATTAAAGAATATACATTATTAAACATCGAGGATCCTATTGTGTTTAGAGTTTTAGAGAATTAAGATACCTTACATACATAACATACCAAAATCATACAAGAGGATACTACTAAAAAGAGTTTCCATTTTTTCCAAATATAAAACATTAAAGCTCAAAACATGATTTCTTTTACAGGACTCCACATTATTCATCATGAATCCCTTTGTTCTATTACCCATCCTTATATCCGGTCAAAAACATTTTAAAACTTGGGATGAGTATAAAACTCAGTAAGGGATATAAAGAAAGAAAACGTTAGTCAAGTGATAACATAAAAACCTATAAAACCCATAATCATAAAAAACTCATATGCATAAAAACATCAAGTATTTTCCATGGAACATATTTACCATATCACTCTTAAATCTTCCATCTTCAGAGTACCCAATGCAATGGGGAGCTATAATGGGGCACACCCATCATATCTTGAACTATAATGGGCTCAACCCAACATATCATGATCTATAATGGGCTAAACTCAACATAAATAATGTCCAAGGAATATATCATGGTATTGAAGTTTCTTGAAATCAGGATAAACCACTCACGCCATATTTATAAAAACAATCCTTTTGAAATTTATTAGAGACTTTTAAAATGATTTTAAAAGGAAAGTCCCTTAAAAATATAACTGGAGTGTGAATTAATAGAATGGAATCAATATATGTATACACTATAAATACACATAATACAACATAATATAAACAAAAATTCATCACACCAACAATCTTAAAACCACATAATGGATAAGTAGAAGGTTAACCCAAAGATTGGAAATTGGGCTAAGAATTCTCTTACCTTGGGTTTGTCTTACTTAAAACCTGTTTAAACCACTTGTATAATGGTTAAAAGAGTGTTATTAATATATTACATAAACATATCCATCTTTATAATATCTTATATGATCATTTCATTATATCATTTCACCTTTTAATTGTTAGTATTTTGTTCCTTGCATTGTTTTGGGTGGGTTTCTTTACATGATTTCCATGATTGGTTCATGGTGGATATTCTTGTCGATTGGAATTGAAACTCCAAAATTGGAATGTAAAGGTATTTACATATTTACAGTATCATAGATTATACCATTTATCATTTTGACGTTTGTTATTATGATGATTCATAAATTAAAACATTAATGATATTCGTTTAGATCATTTTTGAGGTTTTTTGATAATAATAACCTCATTTTGTTTTATAAATTAAAACCATGTGTAAAAAAGAATTCCAGAACCATGGATGAGACATAATACATATATTATAACCTCATTCAACCCTAAAAATGGATTCATGACAAGAATTGAAAGAATTAATGTAAATTGAAATCACATCATCCACGATGTCGGTAATTCGACACATCACATACAATGTTTTTATTTCGTAAATAAATGGGAGAGGAGAAGAAGATTGATGATGAATTTTCCATGACCATGAGAACATCCAGAATATACAAGATTTTTTGAGCTTTCATGCCACTTGGTCTAGAGGAGTTGAGGAAAGAATAAGAAAAGAAACTCAAAAAAAGAATAGTTGAGAAATCCTTTACAAAAATTTGGCTGCATAATGGCTATTCAACATGGTTTTAGAAAACATTAAAAAGAAAGGGGATAAGTGTCACTCATCCAGAAATGAATCATAATACAGAATAAAGATAAAATAAAATGAAAATAAGAACATGGTATGGATTCTTGAATTCTATACCACATAAAAGAGAACTTGAAAGGAAAAAAAGAAAGTTGAGAATTTTCTTACCTTGTAGAGTAACTCTTAGAACATGATGGTTGGAACCTTTGGGGCTTGAGGAAACCTTGGGAGGACTACTATTGATGAAAGGAAGTCAGAGCTTCGTTGATGAGAAATTTTGAATGAATTTATTGAAGGAATGGGCTGGTATTTATAGCAAAAGTGAGGAAATATTATAATAATTTCCAAAGGACACCTCATTAGTGGTATTTGCAAAACCATGGGCTTGTCCATGGTATTTTTCCATGGTATTAGCCACTTGGGAAACCTAATATCTTATTTTATTGTACACAAGTCAACAAGAAATATTACATCATTATTACATCATTAACGATGCCATTAAACACATAGAAACTCAAAACTGTATTTTTATTATTCACCGAAAAAACAACTATTTCAAAAAAATACCAAAAATTCACCCAACCCATTTTTCGACATGAAGAATTTAAAAATGAACTCCATTTTTTGAAAATAATTTTCTAATATTATTACTTTAATTTTTAAATAAAATCATACTTAATTCAAAAATTAACAATTTTAAAACTATAATTGCTTTTATATCACATTGAAAAATTAACAAAGATGTCATTATCTTAAATCCTTAAAAAATAAAATAATAATACAATTTACTATTTATTAGGGTCATATTACTATTCATAAGGGTATGTTACTATTCACCAAAAAAAACAAGTTGGTTCCATCAGACTCCAAATAACTTACTGAACACAATTGTATATGACTATTTTTTTGAAATTCAAAACATAGAAGCTGCAAAATTATGTTCAAAGACTAGTTATAAATATCTACTTAAAACAAAGTTTCATGCATTTCATTTATTTTTTTTAAACCTTGGGGTGTTACATTATCTCCACTTTCTAGAAATTGCGTCCTCATAATTTTATTTATTCATTAAACAAGTGATGGTATCTTTTCCTCATAGCATTTTCAGATTCACATGTTACTTTTTAAACCATGTGGTTTCTCCACAAAAATTTTACCTGGTAAATTACCTTATTCCGCAATTCATGTTCACTTCGATCAAGAATCTAAACTGGTTTCTGTTCATAAGAAATGTTCTTTTTTAGCTGAACTGCTTCTGGACTCAAGACGTGATGGATCTGGCACATAGTTTCTCAACATAGAAACATGAAAAACATTATGTACCTGAAATAAACTCGGAGGCAAAGCTACTCAGTATGCAACTGGTCCAACATTCTCCAGGATTTCAAAAGGACTGATGAATCGCGGACATAGCTTTCCTTTGTTACAAAAGTGCATCACACTTTTCCAAGGAGAGATTTTAAAGAAAATATGGTCACCTACCTCGAAAGAGAAGTCTTTCCTTCTGTTATCTGCATAACTTTTCTGCCTGCTCTGAGTTGTCCACATGTGCTGCTGGATCATTTTCACTTTCTCAGCCACTTCCTCTACTAATTCTGGTCTCATCAACTTCCTTTCCCTGACTCCATCCCAAAAAGATGAAGTTCAACACCGCTTCTCATGCAATGCCTCAAAAGGTGTCATCTGTATACTGGAATGAGAAAACTCAACTAAAGAAAGATGATGATCCCAACTTCCCTGGTAGTACATTGAACAAGCTCGAAGCATATCCTCCAAAGTCTGAATCGTTCGTTCTGACTGTATGAATCGCGGACATAGCTTTCCTTTCTTACCAAAGCGCATCACACTTTTCTAAGGAGAGATTTTAAGAAAAACATGGTCACCTACCTCGAAAGAAAAGTCTTTCCTTCTGTTATCTGCATAACTTTTCTGTCTGCTTTGAGTTGTCCTCATGTGCTACTGGATCATCTTCACTTTCTCAGCCACTTCCTCTAGTAATTCTGGTCTCATCAACTTCCTTTCCCCGACTCCATCCCAAAAAGCTAGAGTTCAACACCGCTTCTCATACAATGCCTCAAAAGGTGTCATCTGTAAACTGGAATGAAAACTGTTATTATAAGAAAAATCAACTAAAGAAATATGATGATCTCAACTTCTCTGGTAGTCCATTGAACAAGCTCGAAGCATATCCTCCAAAGTCTGAATCGTTCGTTCTTATTGCCCATCTGATTGAGGATGAAAAGATGTACTAAAATATAATTCTATACCCAATGACTTCTAAAGCCCCTTCTAAAAGTTAGAAGTGAACTTGTGATCCAGATCAAATACAATGAAAAAAGGAACTCCATGTAGCCTGACAGTCTCTTTAAGGTATAGTCGAGAAAGCTGATTCAATGACATTGTATCTCGAATAGAAATGAAATGTGCAGATTTTGTCGGTCGATCAACAATAACCCAAATCGCAATGTTACCTTGAGAAGTCTAAGGTAGTCTCACTACGAAGTCCATGGATGTATTCTATTATTTCGACTTTGGCATAAGAAAAGGCTGAAGCACCCTCTTCGGTAACTGTTGTTCTGCTTTAACCTGTTGACATGTCAAACATTTCACAACAAATTCTGCAATATCCCTTTTCATTTCATCCCACCAGTAATACTCCCGAAGGTCTCTGTACATCTTAATACATCCAGGATGAACTGAAAATGGAGAACTATAAGCTTCACACAACAAATCATTCTTTAACTTAGAATCACAAGGCACACAAAACCCTTTTCCAAATCTTAAAACACAATATTTATCAAGGTTAAATTCGGGAAACTTACTCATTTTAACCAATTCTACCTTTTTTTGTAGCTCACAGTCTTCATTCTTCGCTTGCTTAATCCTGTCTGATAACGATGACTGCACTGAAACCTAAAATAAAATAGATATATTCCTAGCACTAACAACTTCTAAGCCAAAATTCATCAAATCATTAATCAATGGATCATGGTCCAAATGTAACATGGTTAATGATGAATGATGTTTTCGACTCACGGCATCTACCACTTTGTTTGCTTTTCTTGGGTGATAATTGATCGTGTAATCGTAATCATTTATCAGTTCAATTCATCTTCTCCACCTCATGTTTAATCCCTTCTGAGTGAATATATACTTCAAAATTTTATGGTCATTATATATATGACATTTGACTTTGTATAAATGGTGCCTCAAAATTTTCAAAGCAAAAACCACAGCTGCCAATTCCAAATCATGTGTGGTCTAATTTAACTCATGAGGTTTTAGTTGTCTTGAAACATATGCAATTACCTGATCATTCTACATTAGAACACAACCAAGTCCCTTCAATGAATTATCACTATAGATGACAAACTCACCATTTCGGGAAGGCAAGACCAAAATCGGAGCATTCACCAATCTCTTCATCAGTTCCTGAAAACAAATATCACATTCTTCTGTCCAAACAAATTTAACCTCTTTTTGTGTTAACTTAGTTAGCAGACTAGATAACCGTGCAAATTTTTTAACAAACCTTCGGTAATAACCTATTAATCCAAGAAAACTACGAATCTCTGTAACATTTGTAGGTCTTGGTCATTCATCAACCACTTTTGTTTTGACGGGATAAACTATTATTCCATCCTTATTTACAATGTGCCCAAGAATAGAATTCTGTTGCAACCAAAAATCACACTTTCTGAATTTTCCATACAGTTTCTTTTATTTTAATGTTTGCAAAATAACTCATAGATGTTTTTCATGTTCATCTTCACTTCTAGAATATACACTAATGCCATCAATAAATACAACCACAAGCTTATCCAAGAACCCATGAAATATTCTATTCATAAGATCCATGAATACAACAGGTACATTAGTTATTCCAAAAGGCATAACTACTAATTCATAATGGTCATATATAGTACGGAACACAGTCTTTGGGATGTCTTCGTTATTTACTTTCAACTAATGGTACCCCAACCTCAGGTCTGCCTTTGAAAAATACTACACTCCCTAGAGCTGATCAAACAAATCATCGATATGAGGCAAATGATACTTGCTTTTAATAGTAATGTTATTCAATACTCTATAATCAATGCAAAGTCTCATTGGACCATCTTTTTTCTTAACAAACAAGATAGAAGCGCCCCATGGTGAAGTGTTGGGTTGGATGAAACCTTTATCTAATAATTCCTACAACTGCTTTTTTAATTCCAGAAGTTCCATTTGGGTCATTCAATAAGGAGGATTAGAAATTGTCTTAGCATCAGAAAATAAGTCAATAGTAAACTCAACCTCTCGATTAGGAATAACACCAGAAAAATCATCAGGAAAAACACTCAAGTATTCATTTACCACTGGTACATCATTAATCTGGATAGTTCTCTTATCTTCAAATATATGAGCAAGATAACTTTCATTTTCATCCTTTATCAGTTTCTTAGCGTCCTGATATGTTATTAATGGTATGGGTTCATTCTTGTACACAAACTGAAATTCTTTTTGAAAAAAACTTATTTTTCTCTGCAATCTATCTTAGCATGATAAAAAAGAAAGTCAGTCCATACCAAGAATAACATAAAACTCTACTACACGCAAAACAACAAGGTTTGCAGGTAAACTCTTTCCACGGACAAGGATATGAAGATTCTTATAATTTCTTTTTGCCACAATATTTCCTCCATGTGTTTTTACATTGATATCTGGTTTCATTTCATGAGGTTGAATTCCCAATTTTTCCAAAAAATTCTCAGAAATGAAGGAATGTGTAGACCCTGAATCAAACAACACATTTGTGAAATCTGAAAAAACAAGCAATGCACCTAAGACTACCTCATTTGATGGCTCAACATCTGCTGAAGTGGTTGCAAATGTTAAACTATTCTGTTTTTTATCTTACTGATTCCCTGCTTGAGTAACTAGCTTCGAACAAACATTAGAAAAATGACCCAATTCATTACAGTTAAAGAATATCACTATCGGTTTCTCATTAATTTTATCATCATTTTCCTTGCACTCACGAGACATGTGTCCAAACATTCCACATCAGTAGCATTTCCCAGAATTTACAAGACATTAACCAGGATGCCTTTTACCACACTTTTCATAAGAAGGGAAATTCATTTTCTTGCCCCCAGACTTCATTGGTGATTTCTTCCCCATTGTATGCCAACCAGACCGCTTTTTATTCCTGTCATCACGAGGTATATATGTTTCAGCAAACTCCATCTCAACTTTTTCAGCACAATTAACAAGATTCTCATAGCTTTTAAACTCTCGTGAGGCCAAAGCTCTTCGCATAAACGGTTTCAAACAAGAGTAAAATCTATTAATTTTACTTTCAAAATCTCAAGTAAAATCTGGTACATACCCAGTTAGTCTTGTAAAATTGGCTTCATATGCTCCACAGAATCATCTTCCTACTTCAGTTCCATGAATTGTTTCTCCATTCTGAGTCGAACAGTTTTGGGAAAATATTTTTCCAGAAAGACTCTTAATATCATCTCATTCCAAAATGTCAAGATCACCTCTTTCTCGTGTATTCTTAACCAGAGACCATCATTGATCGACTTCACCTTCCAAATGATAAATGGCTAGTATTACCTTTTGATGCTCTGAACATCCATTGACATCAAATATCTTTTCTAGAGCATTGATCCATCCTTCAAGCTATCACTGGATCTGTGGTTCCACTGAATGCTGGAGGATGTTTCCTCATAAAATGATCCACAAAAGACATGCTTCTTCCTGGTAGATCAAGTTCCTCTCTAGCATGGATACCACCCCCGTTTATTTCTTGAATAAACTCAGCCATTACTGTCACAAACTGCTCAGTTTCGATTCCCACCATTTCGGGCTGCAGATTCAGACAAACATCAGCCTCTTGGTGCCTTCATACTGCATCTTCCCTGTTTCTTCTAAAGAAAACCATTCTGTACAAACATAACGTAGATGAAGAAACATGGTAAACCTTAAATGCTATAACATTTCAAATTACCATAGTGTAAAAATCAGTTATGTTATTCTTTAAATATCATCCCAACCCCTATAGCCATCTAAATCATCCTCTAATACCAACCATATGGACTCAACCTTAAAACATTACTTAATCTCGAATTTTAGTCAATAATATACATTATTACGCAATGAGGATCTTTTTGAGTTTAGAGTTTTAGAGAATTAGGATACCTTACATACATAACATACCATAATCATACAAGAGGATACTACTAAAAATAGTTTCCATTTTTTCCAAAATATAAAACATTAAAGTTCAAAACATGATTTCTTTGACAACCCTCCACATTATTCATCACGGCTCCCATAGTTCTCTTACTCATCCTTATATTCTATGAAGAACATTTTAAAACTTGGGATGATTATAAAAATCAGTAAGGGATATAAAGAATGAAAGCGTTAGTCAAGTGATAACATAAAAACCAATAAAACCCAAAATCATAAAAACTCATATGCATAAAAATATCATGTATTTTCCTTGTAACATATTTAACATATCACTCTTACATTCACCCTTACACATGTAATAACCCTTTGGTCAACTTACATCTCAAAGTACTCAATGCATTGGAGAGCTATAATGGGGTTCACCCGTCATATCTTGAGCTATAATGGGCTCAACCCAATATATCTTGAGCTATAATGGGTCCAACCCAACATATCTTGAGCATTAAATGGGACCAACCCAACATAAATAATGTCCAAGGAGCATATCATGGTAATGAAGTATCTTGAAATCAAGAGAAACCACTCACGCCATATATATGAAAACAATCCTTTTGAAATTTATTAAAGAGACTCTTAAAAGGCTTTTAAAATGAAAGACCCTTAAAAATATAATTGGAGTGTGAATTAATAGAATGGAATGAATATGTGTATACACTGTAAATACACATAATACAACATAATATAAACAAAAATTCATTACACCAACAATCTTAATACCAGATAACGGATAAGTAGAAGATTAACCCAAAGATTGGAAATTGGGTTAAGAATTCTCTTACCTCAGGTTTGTCTTACTTCAAACTTGTTTAAACCTCCTGTATAATGGTTAATAAGGTGTTATTAATATCTTACAGAAATATATTCATCTTTATAATATCTTGTATGATCACTTCATTACATCATTTCACCTTTTAATTGTTAGTATTTTGTTCCTTGCATTGTTTTCGGTGGGTTTCTTTACATGATTTCCATGATTGGTTCATGGTGGATATTCTTGTCGATTGGAAGTGAAACTTCAGAATTGGAATGTAAAGGTATTTACATATTTACAGTATCATAGATTATACCATTTATCATTTTGATGTTTGGTATGAGGATGATTCATAAGTTTAAACATTAATGATATTCGTTTAGATCATTTTTGTGGTTCTGTGATAATAACGACCTCATTTTGCTTTATAAATTAAAACCATGTGTAAAAAAGAATTCCAGAACCATGGATGAGACATAATACATATATTATAACTTGTTTCAACCCTAAAAATGGTTTCATGACCAGACTTGAAAGAATTAATGTAAATTGAAATCGCATCATCCACGATGTCGGTAATTCGACACATCACGGACAATGATTTTATTTCTTGAATAAGTGGGATAGGAGGACAAGAATGATGATGAATTTTCCATGAACATCAGAACATCCAAAATATACAAGAGCTTTCGTGCCATTTGGTCCAGAGGAGTTGAGGAAAGAATAAGAAAAGAAACTAAAAAAAAGAATAGTTGAGAAATCCCTTACAAAAATTTGGCAGTCGAAAGGCTATGCAACATGGTTTTAGAAAACATTAAAAAGAGAGGGAACAAGTGTCACCCATCCAGAAATGAATCATAATACATAATAGAGATAGAATAAGATGAAAAGAAGAACACGGTAAGGATTCTTGAATTCTATACCACATAAAAGAGAACTTGAAAGGAAAAAAGAAAGAAGTTGAGAATTTTCTTACCTTGTAGAGTAACTCTTAGAACATGAAGGTTGAGACATTGGGGGTTTGAGAAAACCTTGGGAGGACTACTATAAATGTAACGATTTCAGATCTTCGTTGATGAGAAATTTGGAATGAATTTAATGAAGGAATGGGCTGTTATTTATAGCAAAAGTGAGGGAATATATTTTAATAATTTCCAATGGACACCTCATTAGTTGTATTTGCAAAATCATGGGCTTGCCCATGGTATTTTTCCATGGTATTAGCCACTTGGGAAACCTAATAACTTATTTTCTTGTACACAAATCGAAAATAAATATTACATCATTAATGATGTCATTAAACACACTGAAACTCAAAACTGTATTTTTATTATTCACCGAAAAAACAACTATTTCAAAAAAATCCCAAAAATTTACCCTAACCATTTTTCAACATGAATAATTCAAAAATGAACTCCATTTTTTGAAAATAATTTTCTAAATATTATTAATTTAATTTTTAAATAAAATCATACTTAATTCAAAAATTAACAATTTTAAAACTATAACAGCTTTTATATCACATTGAAAAATTAACCAAGATGTCATTATCTTAAAGCCTTAAGAAAATAAAATAATAATACAATTTACTATTTATTAGGGTCATATTACTATTCATATTACTATTCGTAAGGGTAAGTTATCATTCATCAAAAAAACAAGTTAGTTCCATCAGACTCTAAATAACTTACTGAACACAATTGTAGATGACTATTTTTTTGAAATTCAAAACATAGAAGCTGGAAAATTATGTTTAAAGGCTAGTTATAAATATCTACTTAAAACAAAGTTTCATGCATTTCATTTAACTTTTTTAAAACCTTGGGGTGTTACATTATCTCCACCTTCTAGAAATTGCATCCTCACAATTTTATTGACTCATTAAACAAGTGAGGGTATCTTTCCCTCATAGCATTTTCAGATTCACATGTTACTTTTTCAACCATGTGGTTTCTCCGCAAAACTTTTACCTGGTAGATTACCTTATTCCGCAATTCATGTTACCTTCGATCAACAATCTAAACTGGATTCTTTTCATAAAAAATGTTCTTTTTCAGCTGAACTGCTTCTGGACTCAAGTCATGTGATGGATCTGACACATAGTTTTTCAACATAGAAACATGAAAAACATTATGTTCCTGAGATAAACTCAGGCAAAGATACTCAGTATGCAACTGGTCCAACTTTCTCCAGGATTTCAAAAGGACCGATGAATTGTGGACATAACTTTCTTTTCTTACCAAAACACATCACACTTTTCCAATGAGAGATTTTAAGGAAAACATGGTCACCTACCTCGAAAGAGAAGTCTTTCCTTCTGTTATCTGCATAACTTTTCTGCTTGCTCTGAGTTGTCCTCATGTGCTGCTGGATCATCTTCACTTTCTCAGCCACTTCCTCTACTAATTCTGGTCTCATCAACTTCCTTTCCACGACTTCATCCCAAAAAGTTGTAGCTTGACACCACTTCTCATACAATGCCTCAAAAGGTGTCATCTGTATACTGGAATAAAAATTGTTCTTATAAGAAAACTCAACTAAAGAAAGATGATGATCCCAACTTCCCTGGTAGTTCATTGAACAAGCTCAAAGCATATCCTTCAAAGTCTGAATCGTTCGTTTTGACTGCCCATCTGATTGAGGATGAAAAGTTGTACTAAAATCTAATTCTATGCCCAATGACTTCTGAAGCCCCTTCCAAAAGTTAGAAGTGAACCTGTGATCCCGATCAAATACAATAAAAAGAGGAACTCCATGTAACCTGGCAATCTCTTTGAGGTACAGTCAAGAAAACTGATTCAATGACATTGTATCTCGAATAGAAATGAAATGTGCAGATTTTGTCAGCCGATCAACAATAACTCAAATCGCATTGTTACCTTGAGAAGTCTAAGGTAGTCTCACTACGAAGTCCATGGATATATTCTCTTATTTCCACTTTGGCATAAGCAAAGGATGAAGCACCCCCTTCTGTAATTGTTGCTCTGTTTTAACCTGTTGACATGTCAAACATTTCACAGTAAATTATGTGTTACAGAATCGTCGGGAGTCACAATGACAGAAATGAGAAAAACGAAAGAAATCAACAAAAACAAAGTGATTTACGTGGTTCGAGAATAATCCCTACGTCCACAGGAGAGGCAAAATTTCACTATTCGGGAGCACAAAATTACAGAGGATTTTTTCAGTAGTAACCCTAGCCCGAAAAAGGGCTATAAATTGGAGAAGACGATCAATGTTCGAAAAAGTAAGTCTGCGTCGCTACAGTGAATGGCGGCCAGCTTTGTCAAAAGCGCTATAGTGGCTGCCGGCTGGAGAAGTCAAAAGTGCTACAATCCAATTGACCCCAAAGTCTGCACAGCTACATTTGCGGGCCACAAGCATTCGGCCCAACAGGATTGAGCTACACAAATCCAACATTCTTCAATATCCCTTTTCATTCCATCCCACCAGTAATACTCCAGAAGGTCTATGTACATCTTAGTACATCCAGGATGAACTGAAAATAGAGAACTATAAGCTTCACACAACAAATATTTCTTCAATTAATAATCACAAGCCACACAAAACCCTTTTCCAAATCTTAGAACACAATCTTTATGAAGGTTAAATTCTGAAAACTTACTCATTATAACCAATTCTACCTTTTTTTGTAGCTCACAGTCTTCATTATTCGCTTTCTTAATCCTGTCTGATAACGATGACTGCACTAAAACCTAAAATAAAACAGATGTATTCCTTGCACTAACAACTTCTAAGAAAAAATTCATCAAATCATTAATCAATGGATCATGGTCAAAATGTAACATGGTTAATGATAAATGATGTTTTCGACTCAAGGCATCTGCCACTTTGTTTGCTTTTCTTGGGTGATAATTGATCGTGTAATCGTAATCCTTTATCAGTTCAATCCATCTTCTATGTCTCATGTTTAATTCCTTCTGAGTGAATATATACTTCAAACTTTTATGGTCAATATATATATATGACATTTGACTCTGTATAAATGGTGTCTGCAAATTTTCAAAGAAAAAACCAAAGCTGTCAATTCCAAATCATGTGTAGGATAATTTAACTCATGAGGTTTTAGTTGTCTTGAAACGTCTGCAATTACTTGATCATTCTACATTAGAACACAACCAAGTCCCTTCAATGAATTATCACTGTAGATGACAAACTAACCATTTCGGGAAGGCAAGGCCAAAACTGGAGCATTCACCAATCTCTTCTTCAGTTCCTGAAAACAAACATCGCATTCTTCTGGCCAAAAAAATTTAACCTATTTTCTTGTTAACTTAGATAGTGGGCTAAATAACCCTGCAAAGTTTTTAACAAACCTTAGGTAATAACCTATTAATCCAACAAAAATAAGAATCTCTATAACATTTGAAGGTCTTAGTCATTAATCAACCACTTTTTTTGACAGGATCAACTATTATTCCATGCTTATTTACAATGTGTCCAATAAAAGAAATCTGTTGCAACCAAAAATCACATTTGCTAAATTTTTCATACAGTTTCTTGTATTTTAAGATTTGAAAAACAACTCATAGATGTTTTTCATGCCCCTCTTCACTTTTAGAATATACCATAATGTCATCAATAAATACAACTACAAACTTATCCAAGAACTCATGAAATATTCTATTCATAAGATCCATGAATACAGAAGATATATTAGTTAACCCAAAAGGCATAACTACAAATTCATAATGGTCATATCTAGTACGGAATAGAGTCTTCGGGATGTCTTCATCATTTAATTTCAACTGATGGTACCCCGACCTCAGGTCAGCCTTTGAAAAATACTACGCTCCCTAGAGCTGATCAAATAAATCATCAAAATGAGGCAAAGGATACTTGTTTTTAATAGTAATGTTATTCAATGCTCTATAATCAATGCAAAGTCTTATTGAACCATCTTTTTTCTTAACAAACAAAATAGGAGCGCCCCATGGTGAAATGTTGGGTTAGATGAAACATTTATCTAATAATTCTTGTAAGTGCTTTTTTAATTCCAGAAGTTCCATTTGGGTCATTCAATGAGGATTAGAAATTGTCTTAGCAGCAGGAACTAAGTCAATAGTAAACTCAACCTCTCGATTGGGAATAACACCAAGAAAATCATCAGGGAAAACACTCGTGTATTCATTTACCACTGGTACATCATTAATCTGGATAGTTCCCTTATCTTCAAATATATGAGCAATATAACTTTCATTTCAATCATTTATCAGTTTTTTAGCTTCCTGGTATGTTATTAATGGTATGGGTTCATTCTTGTACAAAAACTGAAATTCTTTTTGAAAAAAACTTCTTTTTCTCTGCAATCTATCTTAGCATGATAAAAAGAAAGTTATTCCATACAAAGAATAACATCAAACTCTACTAGACGCAAAACAACAAGGTTTGTAGTTAAACTCTTTCCACATACAAGGATATGCATATTCTTATGATTACTTTTTGTCATAATATTTCCTCCAGGTGTTTTCACCCTGAGATCTGGTTTCATTTCATGAGGTTGAATTACCAATTTTTCTGAAAATTTCTCAGAAATGAAGGAATGTGTAGACCCTGAATCAAACAACACATTTGTGAAATATGAAAAAACAACCAATGTACCTAAGACTACCTCATTTGACGGCTCAACAACTGCTGAAGTGGTTGCAAATGTTAAAACCTCTTGTTTCCTATCTTACCGATTCCCTGCTTGAGTAACTAGCTTCGAACAAACATTAGAAAAATGACTCAATTCCTTACAGTTAAAGAATATCACCATCGGCTTCTCATTAATTTTATGATCATTTTCCTTGCACTCACGAGACATGTGTCCAAACATTCCACATCAGTAGCATTTCCCAGAATTTACAATACATTCACCAGGATGCCTTTTACCACACTTTTCACAACAAGGAAAATTCATTTTCATACCTCTAGACTTCATTGATGATTTCTTCCCCATTGTATGCCAACCAGACCGCCTTTTATTCTTGTCATCATGAGGCACATATGTTTCAGCAAACTCCATCTCAACTTTTTCTGCACAACGAACAAGCTTCTCATAGCTTTTAAACTCTCGTGAGGCCAAAGCTCTTCGCAAAAACAGTTTCAAACCATAGTAAAATCTATTAATTTTACTTTCAAAATCCCGAGTATAATTTGGTACATACCTGGCCAGTCTTGTAAAATTGGCTTCATATGCTACCACAGAATCATTTTTCTACTTTAGTTCCATGAATTGTTTCTCCATTCTGAGTCGAACAATTTTGGGAAAATATTTTCCAGAAAGACTCTTAAAATCATCTCATTCCAAAATGTCAAGATCATCTCTCTCTTGTATTCTTAACTACAGACCATCATTGATCAGCTTCACCTTCCAAATGATAAATGACTAGTATTACCTTTTGATGCTTTGAACATTTAATGACATCAAATATCTTTTCTAGAGCATTGATCCATCCTTCAGCTATCACTGGATCTGCGGTTCCACTGAATGCTGGAGGATGTTGCCTCATAAAATGATCCACAAAAGACATGCTTCTTCCTGGTAGGTCAAGTTCCTCTCCAGCATGGATACCACCCTCATTTATTGCTTGAGTAAACTGAGTCATTACTGTCACAAACTGCTCAGTTCTGATTCCCACCATTTCGGGCTGCAGATTCAGACAAACATCAACCTCTTGGTGCTTTCCTACTACATCTTCCCTGTTTCTTCTACGGAAAACCATTCTGTACAAAC
This sequence comes from Viscum album, assembly GCA_963277665.1. NCBI lineage: Eukaryota > Viridiplantae > Streptophyta > Magnoliopsida > Santalales > Viscaceae > Viscum > Viscum album. The sequence continues at coordinate 569,433,300 of OY728161.1, read as the reverse complement.
ATAACTTAGATGAGGCAACATAGTAACCCTTAAATTCAATAACATTTCAAATTACCATAGTGTAAAAATCAGTTATAGTATTCTTTAAATATCATCTCAACCCCTATAGCTATCTAAACCATCCTCTGATACCAACTATAAGGACTCGACCTTAAAACATTACTTAATCTTGAATTTTAGTCAAGAATATACATTATTACGCATTGAGGATCTTTTTGTGTTAAAGTTTTAGAGAATTAGGATACCTTACATACATAATATACCATAATCATACAAGGGGATACTACTAAAAATAGTTTCCATTTTTTTCAAAATATAAAACATTAAAGTTCAAAACATGATTTCTTTGAAAACCCTCCACATTATCCATCACGACTCACTTCGTTCTCATACTCATCCTTATATCCTATGAAAAACATTTTAAAACTTGGGATGAGTATAAAAATCAGTAAGGGATAAAGAAAGAAAGCGTTAGTCAAGTAATAACATAAAAACCAATAAAACCCAAAATCATAAAAACTCATATGCATAAAAATATCATGTATTTTCCTTGGAACATATTTACCATATCACTCTTACATTCACCCTTACACATATAATAACCCTTTGTTCAACTTCCATCTCAAAGTACTCAATGCATTGGAGTGCTATAATGGGGCTCACCCGTCATATCTTCAGCTATAATGGGTTCAACCCAACATATCTTGAGCTATAATGGGCTCAACCCAACATAAATAATGTCCAAGGAACATATCATGGTAATTAAGTATCTTGAAATCAGGAGAAACCACTCACGTTATATATATAAAAACAATCCTTTTGAAATTTATTAGAGACTTTTAAAAGGATTGTAAAAGGAAAGTCCCTTAAAAATATAATTGGAGTGTGAATTAATAGAATTGAATGGATATGTGTATACACTTTAAATACAAAAGAATAGAGCAAGAATAAGATGAAAAGAAGAACATGGTATGAATTCTAGAATTCTATACCACATAAAAGAGAACTTGAATGGAAAAAAAAAGTTTAGAATTTTCTTACCTTGTAGAATAACTCCTAGAACTTGAAGGTTGGGACCTTGAGGGCTTGAGAAAACCTTGGGAGGACTACTAGAGAGGTAAGGAGGCCAGAGCTTCATTGATGAAGAATTTAGAATGAATTTAATGAAGGAATGAGTTGGTATTTATAGCAAAAGTGATGGAATATTTTAATAATTTTCAAGGGACATTTCATTAGTGGTATTTACAAAACCATGGGCTTTCTCATGGTATTTTCTCATGGCATTAGCCACATGGGAAACCTAATATCTTATTTTATTGTACACAAGTCGACCAGAAATATTACATAATTAATGATGTCATTAAACACACTGAAACTCAAAACTGTATTTTTATTATTCACTTAAAAAAACAATTGTTTCAGAAAAATCCCAAAAATTCACCGTAACAATTTTTCGACGTGTAGAATTCAAAAATGAACTCCATTTTTTGAAAATAATTTTCTAAATATAATTAATTTAATTTTCAAATAAAATCATACTTAATTCAAAAATTAATAATTTTAAAACTATAACTACTTTTATATCACATTGAAAATTTAACCAAGATGACATTATCTGAAAGCCTTAAGAAAATAAAATAATAATACAATTTACTATTTATTGTGGTCATATTAATATTCATAAGGGTATGTTACTATTCACCAAAAAAGAAGTTGGTTCTATCAGACTCCAAATAACTTATTGAACACAATTGTAGATGACAGTTTTTCGAAATTCAGAACATAGAAGCTGCAAAATTATGTTTAAAGGCTAGTTATAAATATATACTCAAAACAAAGTTTCATGTATTTCGTTTATTTTTTTAAACCTTTGGGTGTTACACCCCCCCCCCCTCCGAGTTTGCCCTACGCGGCCACCCCCCCCCCCTCGATTGTGCCCTACGTGGCCCCCCAGCTCCCGCCTTCCACGGCTCCCATCCCAATGGCTCCCTCCGGCGTCGTCCCGGCATACTCGACCCCACGGATCCATCTAGCGACTCCCTCCGACGTTGTCCCAGCATCGCCCCTCAGTCGCGCCACAACCCGGGCACCCCTCCCTCCAGCGATGTCATTGTCCCCTGCAGCCGCTCTCCTGACGGCTACCCTCCCTCCAGCGTAGCCTCCCTCCAGTGGACTCTCGCTGCGGTTCTCCCTCGTCGCGGCATCACCCTCTCTTCTGGTGATTCCCACAGTAGCCCTGCCCTGTCCTGCATGCAGCCAACCAGTGCAAAATCGATCCGTTGGAACTCCTGTTAACCCTCACCCAACGAAATGGCGCCTCTCGATCTGACACCACCGCCCGGCCAGCCACCTTTCCCGGCGCTTCCCTGTCCGGACTTTATTTGGCCCCGGCCTCCAGAGGCTTCCCAGCGACACCCAGCCCTCGCCCGATGCGGCTCCCAACTCCCACGGCCCTACTGCCCGACGTGCCTCGTGTGGCCCTCCCGCGCTCATCCCCGCCTCTCGTGGTTGTCCACCCATGTAGCCGCAACACCGCGTGTGCGCCTCCTATCGCCAGCCTCCAGTACACTAGTTCGACACTACTCTGTCTGCATCCATGTGCTCCCAACAGCGCTCCAGACTCGTGGCACCCTCTGTTGGCCTCCCACTTTTGTCATCGTCACCCACATTGTCCTAAAAATCACATCTCCCTTCATCTGCCGACCGAACGCCTCTCCTGGCACCTTTTGGTTCCTACGTCACCTCCCGAATCACGACACCCTCCAACGATGCATCTCGGCCCTTCCCTGCCCGCACCATGTTTCATCTGTGCATCCGGATGCCCACCTAAGACATCATCCCTTGCTTTGTCATCGGCTCTACCACACATTTATTCCCCTTCATCTAGCCCATGTTACAGAATGAAACTCTCAGTAGAAGAAATTGTCTGGATACAATCTTATCTGGCGACTGTGCCACTTTCCTCTACTCCAGCCCCTATTGCTCAGACTGACAGCTCTACTGCATGTGTCTCTCAACAACCCACGGCATTGATTCTAGACTCTGGTGCATCGGAACATCTCACAGGAGACTCTGGTATGTTCACAACATATCATCCGTACATCAGTGCCTCTACAATTACTATTGAAAATGGATCAACAATCCACATCATCGGATTTGGAACATGTCACTTGACCCCGTCTATTCTCCTGGATTTGGTTGCTCATATTCCTCACAATCCCTTTAATCAACTCTCAATCAGAAAACTCACCAAAGATTTAAATTGTGTCGCTACTTTTACTTCTTCGGGTGTTCTTTTTCGGGAGAAGACAGCGAATTGAGAGCTTGGTCGAGGTCATCTTCAGAATGGGGTGTACATGTTCGATACCCCACCATATCTCGTTTGCTCATCTACCTCGGCTCGTGCTCTTGACCTACATTTCGGTCTTGGTCATCCACCTGCTTCCATCCTCCGTAAAATGTGCCCCCAATTCAGTTCTCACCTCTCATTTGCATTGTGAATCCTGCAAGTTTGCTAAACATCATCAGGTAACATATTCTCCTCGATAGGAACCCCATGTAGTGAATCCTTTGGATCATGTTCATACCAATGTATGGGGTCCTTGCAGGGTTCCGAGTCAGTCTGGGTATATCTATTATATCACCTTTATTGATGACTACTCCCGCATGACATGGCTTTACATGCCTTGTGATTGGTCTGAAGTATTTCCTGTCTTTCAGACCTTTTATAATGAAATTCATACTCAATTCTCCACCTCCATCAAATGTCTCATCTCCGACAATGGACGAGAATATTTATCTACTTCCTTTTAGCAGTTTCTCAAGGATCACGACATCATTCATCAGACATCATGTCCTAATACACCTCAGCAGAATGGAGTGACGGAGCGGAAAAATCGTCATATTTGGGAAACTACTCATGCCCTCCTATTCCACATGCAGGTGTCACTCTGCTTTTGGACCAATGTCATCCTGACTGCAACCTACCTCCTAAACTGACTCCCTTCTTCTATCCTTCAGGGGGAGACTCCTTTTCGGATTATGTTCTTCTCTCTCCCTCCTCAGTCACTTCCACTTCGTGTATTTGGATGTCTCTGTTATGTCTGTGACACTCGTCTCGGCCTCTCCAAACTATCTCCCAAATCTCTCTGTTGCATCTTCCTCAGATATTAATGCACTCAGCATGGATACCGATGTTTCTCTCCAAACCTACGACGTTATATCACCTCTAATGACATCTCATTTGTTGAGAGTTCTTCATTCTCACTTCCCTCTCCCCATCCAGATACTGATATCGATGATTGTCTTCCACTCATCATTCATCCTCCTCCTATGTTGTCTACTGCTGCTCATCAGTTTGGTACGGTCTACTCTCATCGCCCATCGACTAGGCCCCCCATCCAGACCGAGGAGACCATTGTCTCAGCTTCGTCTGATGCTCCTGCACCGCCACCGGACGACCTTCCCATTGCACTACGGAAGGGTACTCTGGCAGAACAATCCTTTATTTACATCTTCATATAAAGGTATGTCAACTCTAGAGATGATATCTATTCCCCACATAGTTGGTGAGGCCAAATCTCATCCGGGGTGGTTGCACGTGATGAGAGATGAATTGCAGGCTATGGAGGACAATCATACATGGGATCTGGTTCCCCTCCCTGCCGGTAAACAGGCGGTCAGCAACAAAAGGATTTACACAGTCCGTCTGAACATCGATGGCACTCTCCATCGACTCAAAGCCCGACTTGTGACCAAGGGTTTTGCTCAAACGTATGGTGTCGATTATTTTGACACATTCTCTTCAGTTGTCAAGATGGCATCCATTCGATTATCCATCTCTTTGGTTGCTCATCATCACTGGTTGCTTTATCAACTGGACGTCAAGAATGCATTCCTCCATGAATTTCTTGAGGAAAGGGTTTATCTGCAGCAGCCCCCCGGCTTTTGCGCCTCCGGCTACAGGTCCCAAGTCTGTCAACTACGCCGCTCTCTATACAATCTCAAGCAGTCTCTTCGTGTTTGGTTTGGCCGATTCAGCACCGTCGTCACCGACTTTGGGCTCTCTCACAGTATGAAGGATCTCACAGACTTTGGGCTCTCTCACAGTATGAAGGATCACACCGTGTTCTGCAGAACGGCATCCACCGGCTGCATCCTATTGGCCGTGTATGTGGATGATATCATCATCACTAGGAGTGACTCTGCTGGTATCGTCCACCTCAAAAGGAATCTTCTCTAGCACTTCCACACCAAAGATCACGGCCCTCTCACATACTTCCTTGGCATCGAGGTCTCCCGTTCTCCGGACACAATCTTCATTTGTCAATGGAAATATGCTTTGGATATTCTAGAGGATCTTAGGGTGACACAGGCCACCACCGTTGACACTCCTCTTGAGAATGGGGAATGGTCTCTCTATGACTTCTCAGAACCGTATTCACACCCGGAGCGGTATCATCAACTGGTTGGCAAACTCAACTATCTCACCATGACTTGTCCCGACATTGTCTGCGTTGTTAGCAAAGTGAGCCAATTCCTGGCGCATCTGACCACCTCTCAGTGGGATGTTGTACTCTGCATCACCAAATACACCAAGCGAGACCATGTTTGTGGTCTTCGTGACTCTCACCACGCTCATCAGAATATTGAGGCCTTCTGTGATCCTGACTATGTTGGGTGCCTTGCTACCCGAAAATCTACTTCTGGGATTGTCGTGTTTTTCGCAGGCAACCTCATCTCTTGGCGCAACAAGAAACAGACTGTCGTCTCCCTATCTAGTGCGGAGTCTGAGTACCGTGTCTTGACCACCATCACTACAGAGATCCTTTTGGCTTCGACAACTCCTCTAGGAGCTTGGCTTTCCTCAGCAGACATCTGCTCACATCTGGTGTGACAATCAACCAGCCATCAAGATTGTTTTGAATCCCGTCTTTCATGAACGCACGAAGCATATTGAGGTGGATTGTCACTTTCGTCGACACCACCAAGAGCACAATCATATTAGCTTTAGCCACATCCTGACAGCGGACCAGCTTGCTGACATCTTCACCAAAGGTCTCCCTGGGGCTCGTCTGGCCTCGCTCAGTTCCAAGTTAGACATCCACAGTATCTGCGACCCAGCTTGAGGGGGAATGTGTTTGGTCTTGTCTGGTGTCATCTTCCTTTTTGTGTGACTCCTGATCAAGCTGGGGGAGTGTTAAACCCTCTTATTATTTTGGGTATTTCTGAGTCCCACATCGAAATACTCCTGTATGTATTCCTCTTTCTCAATCTATAAAAGAAGGTATCCGCCTCACCTTGAGATAAGGCGGTTTCCCATTCTACAAATCATATTGACTAAAACAATGCAGCTACATACATCTGATCAATATGATGCAATCTGATCAAACTAAAACAGTCTAATCTAATCAATGAAATATGATACAAGTCAATGAAACTAATCAAACAATGAAAACTAATGCTGATCTGAACAAACTGATACTGAAATAGATGATATAAAGCTGATGTAGACGCAATCTGATCATGATAAAGAAAATGTAGAAACCAAAAAATCTGATTCTATCGAAACAAAACTGGTCATTGCGAGGCTACCAAAGTAGGTTGATATAAATAATCAAACTAAGCAACTGATACAAAAGCAGTCTGAGATACACATGGTGGGAGAATAAGGGGAACCACAAATTTGAACCATGGGAAATATAACAAACAACCGTATATTGGAAAATCTAGAAGAAACCCAAAAAAGAATCTCCTACATAGGGGATACATCCGTAGAAAAGTCTAATACGGATTTTCCATGATAAATAAACATGTAATTATTTCATTTTTTTAATCGAATTCCTATAAAATTTTTAATAAATTTCAACTAAAAATTTATATTATAAATTCATGTGGGAATTTAAACTAAAATTTTTCAGTGGAAATATTCACTCGAAGGTTCCATTTAAAATTTCAAAGGAAACATTTGGGTGAAATTTTACATTTTTTTTATTTATGTATTCATATTTTTGCATTGTGGAACTTCAAACTGAAAACTTCCAATCAAAATTTGAATTGAAGGTTTCTAAGGGAAATTTGGACTTGACAATTTCCGTATGAATGTTGAGTTCGAATTTTAAGTGAAAAATTAAATTATTTATTCATGTGTTAATAAATTTTCATTGAAAATTTAATCATTAATTTATTTTAGAATTTTGGTAATAAAATTCCCCATATAATTATAATAAAAATTAATTAGAAATTTTCACTAAATATTTAAGTGGAAATTTGATTTTAAAGTTCTTGGGAAATTTTTCAATTCAAACATCTGTTGAAAATTCAAATTTTATAATTATCTATTATTATATTTTCAATTATATTTTAATATATGTTATTTTAAGAAAAATTAAAACCTAAATAATAAAGATAAATGAAATAGAAAATGGTTTATGTATGTATTCATAATGTTTATATCCATAGAATATTTGCAATTTAATTTTTAAAAATGAAAACTAAATTTTATATTTATATTATTGTAAATATATACATAAATACATATGTATGTTTGTATACACTGAAAATCTTCACTACAATTTTCCATAAAAAACACTATATATATTTATATTATGATATATATACTGAAAAGTTAAATTTATTGTTATGAGAGAGAAAATACAGCAGTTTAGATGGGCTGAAGTGATGGAGAACCATGGCATCACCAGTAACAATAAGATTACAATCCATAGGGAGAGAGTGCATACTAAAATATATGACAATCGACTCACCTCGGATCCCCTTACTAGCTAATGCATCCGCTGCAAAGTTTCTTTCTCTCCATCTCTCCAAGTATGCTGGACTGATAATCCATGATCAAACAGTCTCACCCCTTTCCTTATGACATAAGTCAGCTCCCAGGGAATACGGTTAACTTGCAGCAGCCCTACAAGCACTTTTGAATATGTCTCCACTTCCTTAAGCATGATGTTGTACAGCTTAGAAAGTTCTAGCCCGCTAATCAGAGCCCTTACCTCCGCTCCAAGAGAGTTTCCTGCACCATAAAAAGCACTAAAAGCCCCAATAACAGATCCTCTACCAACCCTAACCAGCCCGCCGCCTTTCATGGATTCAGTAGCACAGGGACGTCCACATTTAATTTATGCCCAGAAGCAGGAGGGTTCTAGCAAACCCAGGCGCCAATGTTGGATGTGGGAAGCCTATCAGCATGTGAAACCATCCTCGGGATGAGCTTCCGGATACAAAGGGGGACACGCCCATGGAGCCGGAGGCCACCCAGTTCAGCCACCATAATTCTGATCCGAATCCGTATGCGAGTTTGAGAATAAGGACTGCCTTCCCTAGCTTTGTTGCACGCTTCCCAGATAACCCAACAAGCAGTAGAAAAAAGCATACTCCTCACCTTTGGTTCCTTGATGCGAACATCCAACCCCTGATACAAGGATGAAAGGAAGTCTGCCATAGATTCCCCATCACCTGTCACTCCAATGCAGCTTCCGATGTAGCACCGGACACCCCGTGCCATATCATCCCTGAAGAACAAATGGCAAATGGATTCGCATTGAGAAGCACAACACCAGCACCTGGATGCCAGCGAGACTCCCTTCTTCTCGATATTCTCCTCTGTCGGGAGAGCTCTGTTCGGTAGCCTCCATGTGAGAACATTCCTTTTTATCGGAATCAACTTACACCAAAGGATAGCTGCCCAATCATCATTCCCGCTCCTTACATGTAGGCACCCCTGAAGGTCCCTTCCTCTAAAGCACCTAGAACTTGAAGAAGTGAGAACACACTTATCCGGTTCATTACACAACGACATATTATGAAAAACTGCCCTCTGCTGAGAATCAAGCATTGCATGTATAAAGGCTGGAAATCCAAGTGCCTCTCTGACCATGATATCCAGAACTGGAAAGCCTGGAAAGAACAAGGTGTCGCCACTCCAGTTGTCCTTCGAGAAGCTTATCTCACCCCGCCAAACAACCCATATCACCTTATCCTCCAGGATCTCTAGACACTCAACCATGGTTCTGGCCAGCTTCGATAAAGGCCTCCACCCGGACGACCAATCTTTCCAGCATACACCGTACCTGTTTCTAATAAACCTCGCCCAGAGAGACTTTCCGTCAATGATTTCCCAATCCAATTTACCTTGCATTTCTTTCATGACCTACCATATATCCCGAATGTCGATACCCCCTTCATCCACAGGTCTTTCAATTCTTTTCCAGCTTTCCCATTGATATTTCCCGGTATCATTCGCATCCCATAAAAACTTGTTCAAAATTTTCTCCAGACGATCAATAGTGCCTCTTGAAGACCTAACAATTGACAGAACATGGATCGCCATAGAGGATAGCATATTATTAATCAGCGTCATACGTTTCCCCAAAAGATAAGAAAATGATTTTCCAATTGAAAATTCTGCAGGTAATTTTACCTAGGATCTCCTCAAACAAGCTCTTTTTGATTCTTCCATTGGAAATTGGAGCACCCAGATATATAAGGGGAAGTTTCTTCTCCGTCATTCCCAACATATTTTGGATGCCCTTGGCTTGGCAGGTTGGACATTTATTAGAAATATACACATGACTTTTCCCTAAGCTCATGCACTGCCTACTCAAACTGCAATAAACTTCCATCATTTTCCTCCATCCACATATGGATCTCTTCCGGCCATTAATGAAAAATAGAATATCTTCTCCGAACATCCAATGAGATATCATTCTATCCCCCTCCTTATTCCTATACAGCCTAATGAGCCCCTCCTGTAAACAGGATTTCATATACCTCGAAAGCGCATCCTAAGCAATAATGAATAAATTGGGAGAAAGAGGGTCACCCATCCTCAAACCTCAGACCATTTTGAAGAAACCAATGTTCCTCCCCAAAAAGGAGATAGATAACCATGGAGAGACATAGAATCTGAAAAATAAATCACAGGCCCACTCATGGAATCCCAGCCTTCTCGTAATTTTAATGATGAAGCCCCGTTGTAGCTTGTCATAAGCTTTGCCCCTATCCACCTTAATAATAATGTTTGATCCCACCGTTTTCATATTCAAGTCCTCTTCCATCTACTGGGTGATCCCCAATTCCCTCTGAATACCCTCCATTTACTGAAACTATGTTGCTCCTCTGAAACATTTCTAGGCACAAACCATTAACGCCTTCTATTCAAGATGCTAGCTAGAATTTTATATGCAAAATTGCATAAGCATATGGGATGGAATTGGCTGATGTTCTCAGGATGCGTAACATTGGGGACCAAAACCACTCTAGAATCATGATCTATCATTGGAAGATCTCCCCGTTTAAAAAGGACCCAAACTGCCTCGCTCACCTGAGCTCCTATGATATCCCACATGTGTATAATGAAGGACCCCAAGAAGCCATCCGTCCCTGGCGCACTTTCCACTTTCATACTAAACACAACATTCTTTATTTCCTCCCCATCTGAGAAGGCCTCCGTCTCATTATTATCCTTACCATCATTCATGTAGGGAACACACTTCCGAAATCTATCTTCATTGGCATCACCACTTGGACCCAAAGTAGAAACTCCACTAGGCCCAGCCAAAAGGTTCCTAAAACAGTCCAAAGCTAAATACCCTACCACCCCAATGTCGCTCGTGAAGGACCCATCAGGAAGCTTTAGATTTATCCTCTTAGACACCCGCCTCTCATTGATGCAGTCCTGGAAGTATGTCGTATTTCTATCTCCCTCCTTAAGCCAAGAGGCCCTTTATTTTTCCATGAAACCCCTTTCAATTTCCATCAATTTTTCAGAAACCAAACTTTTCTTGTCCATTAGAACATCAAACAAATAATCATCCCATGCTTGATACATACTCTGTTCCAAGCCATCAATCTCTTCATAGATTGCCTCGAGCGAATTACTTCTGTCAATCCTACTCATATTCCTCTCCTGAAGGTCAATCCTCAGTCGCTTGAGTCTCAAGGATAAGCTAAACCAGGGGATCCCTTCCGAATGCAGAAACCAAGAGTCCCTAACCTTCTGCTTGAAACATTTAATGCCCGATCGGCTACAAGAGTAAAAAAAATTTATCCTGTCCCTCAGTCTCACTCTTGATATTGACCACCAGCGGCAAGTGATCCAACCGGGCTCTGGGGAGATGGCTTACCACCGATTGAGTGAAGAGGTCCAAGGATTGGATGTTACCCAAACAGTGGTCAAGCCTACTCCATATGCACCTACTACTCTTCCTATTGTTACACCAGGTAGGTGATTACCCTGGAATCCCATATCCAACAAATCATTTAATGTCATGAATGAAATGATGTCCTCCATTCCACAGTTGGGATACTCAATGCCACCTTTCTTCTCCCGCATGTCCGCAATTATGTCGAAGTCGCCTACAACGAACCATGCCAAATTACCTGCACCAAATCTGCTCATAGACTGCCATAAATCCTTCCTGACAGAGGAGTAAGAACTTGAATACACCAAAGAAACAAAGAACTTCGAATCCCCAACAGAAACTTTAGTTGTAATGTGCTGATAGGAGGCCTCAATCATTACCACCTAAACACCTTTCTTCCAAAGAACCCAAATGTGACGGTGACAGGGATTTGCATGCAGAGCATCAGAAAAACCCATACGCTTTGTGAAGGACATAATACGATCAACATATTTTGTAGATTTAATAACAGAAACTAAAGAAACCCACAAATGACGAGATTCATTCAGTATGATGGCACTTTTTCCCCTCACACCCATTCCACTCAAATTCCAGACCATAAAAAAAATCATTGATGCAATGCAGAAATGGATTTGCAGCGAGAAGAAGAACACACATACCTTTCAAAGATGATAGAACGCACTTCCTTGGCACGAGATCGGGTAACGGGACCGTTTCCCACTGGAGATGACCACACCATATTACTGGAAGCATCCTTGGAACGCGAACAGCCTGACACCTCCTCATCAACCTCCAACATATCCAACGCCGCAAATCTATTGGACGAAGGGGGACAGACCACAATCGCCAGCGCATCTTCCGAAGAAATCACCGAGGGATCCATAGGTGGAAAGCTCGGAGTTTCCACCGCCACTTGCTTCCCCAAGCAGAGGGCCCTAAAATCTCAGAATTCCTGGGATGAACAGACTATAGTGTTGGGCGCGTAATCCCTCCTGAATTGGAGCACCAAGCAGTTTCGGTGTTTTTAATTCGGATCAAGACCGCGTGAATTAATTCACGCGGAGACGCGTTTTTGACATGGCGACACATCGTCACGCGGATTGTTTTGGTATAAAAGGAGGTAGCGACAAGACTTTTACAGGACATCCACAATATCAAGAGCAGAGCCAATTTGGTTATCGCCTTTCATCGACGATCATTTTTCTCTGCATTGGAGAGTATTACTTTTGAGATCCCTTTTATTTTTTGGGGAGTCTATACCATGTACTTATTCATTTTAGTGGATTCCTCTTTCTGGACTAGGTCTCGTGGTTTTTCCCTTTCGGGTTTTCCACGTAAAAATTTCCGGTGTCAAATTTATTTTTCTGCACATTTAATTTTGTCGTTGCGCATCCGCTTTTATTTGGGGGGGATAGATTCAATTTCCGCTGCGCGTTCGCTTTTTCTTTTGTTTGCGCATTCGTCGTTTTCCCGTCTTTCCCAACATCTGGTAGCAGAGGGATTGGTTGAATTCCTCAGTTGCAGAACACGGTGGCAGACATCTGGTGGAACAATTTTTTTTCAAGGACTCAAAGGACGTTATCAGAAGACAGCGGCACTACCAAAGGTGTTTCTGGGATATCGAAAGTCTGATTGACTAGCAAGAGTCATGATGCGTGTTCCGTTGTTGATGATAGTCAGAGTTTGTTTTTGGATTTCTTTTTGCAGGGGGAGCTGTATCTTGGCAGTCTAGATTGCAGAGATGTGTTGTTTTATCTACCACAGAGTCAGAGTTTATTGCAGCTACTGAGGCGTGCAAAGAATTGTTGTGGATGAAAACGTTTATTCGAGAGCTCAATTTAAATCCGGACAGGTATGTTTTATTTTGTGATAGTCAGAGTGCTATTTGTTTGGGAAAGAATTCTACTTTTCATGGCAGGTCGAAACATATCGATATTCGATATCATTGGATTCGCAACGTCCTTGATTCGAGACAGTTAGAGCTTGAGAAGATCCACACTGATGACAACGGGTCAGACATGTTGACCAAGAGTTTACCCAGAGGAAAATTTGAGACTTGCCGACAAATCGCTGGGTTGGCGGTGATCCCCACTTGAGTCGGAGGGGTAGATTGTTGGGCGCCTTCCTGGTTGGCGCACTGGGCAACGCCTCCTCAAATGGTGCACATGCAGTATCTGTTTTAATGTGGTGTTTTAATGCGGGCCAAGACCGCGTGAATTAATTCATACGGTGACACTCTTTTGACGCGGCGACATTATTTTGACGCTGATTCTTTTCCTATATAAGGAGGTAGAGGCAAGACATTTCAACATCACCGGCAGCAACAACACCGAGAGCAAATCTCATTTGGTGATCGTCTTTCTTTGACGATCATCTTTCTTACTCTCCACCTTTTGATCCATACTTTTATTCTTGAGTATTACTTTTGAGATCCCTTCCATTTTGGGGAGTCTCTACCGTGTACTTCTTGATTTTAGTGGATCCCTCTTTCTGGACTAGGTCCCGTGGTTTTTCTCATTCAGGTTTTCCACGTAAAAATTTCCGATGTCAAATTTATTTTTCTGCACATTTAATTTTGTCGCTGCACATCTGCTACTATTTGGGGGGAAAGATTCAATTTCTGTTGTGCGTTTGCTTTTTCTTTTGTTTGCGCGTTCGTCGCTTTCCCGTCTTTCTCAACATATAGTGGGAAGAGCCAAGCAAAAACACACCTCCGAATAGGTCTCGGTGGAAAGATGAAAACCTAAAAGCAAAGAGACCACCCACGGTGTAGAAAACCAGTGAGACCTGTGAAAATCCTGAATCAACTCTAACACTTTCAGAGCAAAAAGGAGAAAGATCCAGGCGTGTGAGATGTAACATCCACGTTTGAAAAAATGGAGTCGATGCTTAAACCACCCTGGCCGGCTGGGTCATGCACCACCGGCTCCGGCGCCCCCACCATCCTGAGCTCCATGGAAGCAGAAGACCTACCCCCATCAGTCGGCTCCTTCACCGGGGATCCATGCACGAACGAAGATGCCGCCACCTCTGAAAAACCGTGGGATATCCCGACCTCTGTAGCACAAAAACTACCAGTCTTCCACTTCCTCCTACAAAAATCATCTGAATGGCCCTTCCGGCAACACTGGGAGAAAAACCTAGGAGCCGCCTGGTACAACACCCTTTGCCACCAGGAAGAAACATCACCGCCTCAGATAAGCGCCCGGGATGGCATACTAACTGTCAAATCCAGTTACAAATCCTCGTAGAAGCTGCCGCCTGCATACAACCCGTATCATTATCGAGGCAAACAAAGATACCCAGCGCATTACCCACCGACGGAAGCTGTGAATTAAGTTTTTTTAATTCATTGTTTTATTTTCCATATTAAAATTGCCATGCCTGCCATTTAATTTTTTACACCCCATGTTTTATATACTTTTTATTATGCGGGGTTATTTTCATGCGGTCTGCTGCTTATTTGAGGGTTGTATTTTCCTGCCTACTTGCAAACCCTGTTTTACTCTCCGGTTTTATTCCTTGCACCGCCCTTTTACTGTTGGTCGTCCATCTTGCGTCCTGTTTGTTCGAACCGTTCAAGTGGTTCGGCGTTCGGTTTCACAGTCTTGTCCTCATGGCAGCCCTAGACGGGGCATTCAGTTTTTGGGGAACCGTCGCTCGCAGGGGGCTAAATCACCCCTGCTTCGGCCCTTCCCAAGGGTTCCGTGGGTGATCTGACATCAGCTTCTTGGGTCTCTTTGGTGGTGTGATTTCGTTCCTCTACGGGTGAAACCCTTGCAGCGGGTAGGGTTTTTTTTGAGACCATGGTGCGAGAGATATGAAAATTTTCACCGGAGAAATCTCCCCTCGCATGGCTAGGAATACGCTTCCCTTCTCTCATCGCGGCAGGACCAAATTCACGGTCTCCGGCCACGGGATTCTGGATCTGGTGGTTTCTGAAGGCGTCGAGTCCATATTCGGGAAGTTTGCACCGAACCAGAACCGAGGCGACAAGATTGTTGTTGACAACGAAGGATATGCGCCGCTGTGTTGTGCGGCGTCAATCTCCTTGTGCAGCGAGGTCTTGCTGGTCGACAACATCCGGGAGGCTGCACGTTCAACCCTCATCTTGAAGTGATCTAGACTACCCGACCCGAGCATCCAGCATTGTAAGTATAGATTACAGTTTCAATTTGTCATCAGAAATTCATATTTCTTGCTTGTTTATTGTTCTGTTGCTTCTTTCTAGTTTCATTGTTCTGTATTGTTCTAAGTATTGTTTTGAGAAATTAATAAAATGTGTGTGTGGGTGTGGTGTTCTTACCATGCACGTAGGACCCCTATGGGTCTGAAGCACATTAGATCAGCGTGTCCCTTTATTATTCTGCATTTTTCGATTTCTGTTTTGAATCTTGTATTTTTGAAATCACAACTCCTGGCCGATCATGCGTCATTGTGGTTTTTCTTTTGTTCTGCTACCCCAACATACCACAACAAGTGGTATTAGAGCCTTCCTGGGTGCTGTGTTGTTTTGATTTTGATAATCTGCTTGCTTTCCCTTTGGATTTTCGTTTCTTTAGAACTGTTTTGCATTGTTGCGTTTTGTTCACAGCCCTGTTACACTTGCTGTTTCCAGTTAACTGCTTCTATTTATAGTTCTGTCAAACTACCTTGTTGTATTCTGTTTGCATTTTATTGTAGTCTGTGTACATTTTATTAATTTGGGTTTTCTTGCATTTTATATGCATTTGTATTTCTGTTTAATTCTGTCTGTTTAAATTGATTTTTATTTATTAATAGAAACCATTGTATTTATAGAAATCCTCTGATTTTCATATCTCACAGTACATGTTTACCCAATGAGATTGGTCGGTTCCTGGGGGCATACGTCGCGTTGTCCTCAACCACTCAACATCCACTCATCTGGATAAACATGTCTACAATGCGATACGAAATTGAGAAATTCGATGGAGACAACAATTTCAATTTGTTGAGAATTAAAATGAGAGTCTTGTTCAATAAGGCTTAATTGATGCTCTATGTGGGCCCAAGAAACCCATTATGACAGTTAATCAAACTGGTCAGACCGTAGTAGAATACCAATAAGTCCCCCTTGATGTGCTTGTTAAAGCCCATAGCTCCCTTTTACTTTCCCTAGGAGATAAGGCCTTAGAGAGGTTGTCTTCGTGTCCACTGTGGTTAACATTAGGTTGAAATTAGATAAATTGTATATGATTGCTTCATTAGTTGATAGACTATATAAAAAACATTGCATGTTTACTTTTAAGATGAAATTTGGTAGTTCTATCAAATCCCATATTGACGAGTTTAATAAAATCATGCAAGCTCTTGCCAATACAAATGTAGCAGTTGATAATGATGATCAGATAGTGATCCTCTTAATTTCTCTTGACAACTGTTATTGTTCTTTGGGAGAAACTATGATGTATGGTAGGGACTCGCTGACCCTAAAAGAGGTTAAGTCGGCTCTTCTTTAAAAAGATTTGCAGGCCAATAATGGGTTAGGATCATAGGGAAAAAGACTTTGTAAATACCCGAAAAATTCAAGGAAATTTTTTTCTTAATTTTCTTGGGAATTTTACAAGAACACAGTTTCTGACGGCACCTAATTCCGAGGCCCGGTGTGCCTGGAATCTTTTTTCGAAGTTTAGTTTGGGTACGTTCAGTGAACGAACGAGCGGGTTTTTCTAACTTTTGAACCGGTGCTCGGAATCAGATTCCAAGGGCACCGTTGGAATCTCAGTGCCGGTAATTGCTTAGAAACACCTTTTCCGGAGTTGCGTTTTCTCGGGTGTGGTTTTTAAATTTTCGGGTTAAGTAAATGAATAAAATAAATTGGTCGTACCATTTATTTTATTTAAGTTGTTTAAACTATGTTAAGTAGATGATGTGGGACCCACAATATCCCACCCACTTGGTAGGATATTTTTGAGGTGGGGCCCATACGAGCCCCACCGTTTCTTTTCTTCTTAAGTAACACACCCGCACCCCCCCTTTTTAATGAAGTCAACTCTTGCGTTTAATCTGGATATTAAACGCCTCATTAATTGAGCGGTTTTAAACTCCTCAATTAATTGATCGTTTCTTTTCTTTTTGAATTTCAAGCGTTGGTTTGTGTGTAAATAAAATAAGACACCACTTATTTTATTTAGTGAGTCTTGTTGTGTTGAGAGGCTAGGGAGAATTCGCCCAGGTTCTTGAAGTTATTCCTCTCCTCGACGAAGAACGCAAAGAACGCGAAGAACGCGAAGAATGCCGACCTTCGATGAAGGTCGACAAGAACGCCAGATCCTCGGAGATCGACGACACGACGCCGATGAATCCTTTCTCCGCGACGCGACGAACCCCCTTCCGC
Source organism: Viscum album (assembly GCA_963277665.1). Classification (NCBI taxonomy): domain Eukaryota; kingdom Viridiplantae; phylum Streptophyta; class Magnoliopsida; order Santalales; family Viscaceae; genus Viscum; species Viscum album. Next base: position 569,415,783 of record OY728161.1, on the reverse strand, counting down.
GACGCCTTCTTCCGCGACGTGCATTTCCGCGACGAACCCTCGCTCGACGACGCTTGAGGTAGGGGTTTTGATTCAATTAAATCTTTGAGATTTATACCCTCGGCTTATGTTTAAAAATTGTCAGAAGCCTTTTTAAACCGCTAACGCGGTGGGTGTGGACTAACGAACAAGTCTGAACCCACCGTCTCTTCGTTCTTGGTGTGCGGATTGGCGGGCGATGATGATGCAGGCCGCACGGGTGTTGTGAGGTCCTTGCAGTGAAGGACGGGTCCCAGGAGGGCCATTGGCGAAGATGGTAGGCAAATCCGACCACCAGAGCTCGTCCGGTGGTCCGCGGAGCACTCCACCGGCGACCGACACCGGCCGGCCGCTAGGAGGCGGCGGCGCCCGACGCGCCGCCGGGAAGGGCCACCGCGACTGAAGCTGCGGCGGCAGGCCGCTGGTCCCGCGACTGCGTGTGACCGAGGGAGGTGGGACGCGACGCTCGACCGCATCCGTTGACAAGGAGCGGCCCCCCATGGGGCCGCGGTTACGTGCTGGCGGGGGGCAGCGTGCCACCCCGCACCGCTCGGCCGAAACGGCCGAGCCGCCCGACCGTACCGCCAGGCCGGGCCGCGCCCAAGCTGGCCGGACCGGGACCCGGGTCGGGTCAACCCGGTTCGGGCCGACCCAGGGGGTACCGGGCCGGGTCGGACCGGACCCGAACCCCCTAATACCGGACTTTTTCGGTCTGTTACCCATAACTTGGGCTACAGACCTCCGATCGATGCACCGTCAGTTGCGTAGCGATCCTTGGATTGAGACGGTCGTTTTATTATATTACACTCAAGGTTTCGGAGAACTTTGGGTTCAGATGGGTTGGTTCGAACATGAAACCAATCGGGCCCTCGGAGCGAAAACGCTTATAACTTGAGCTATGGACGTCCGATTGACGTGTCGTCGACTTTGATGGATTCCTCTTAGTGAGACGGACCTTTTGGATTACTCCGCTCGAGTTTTGGACGCAGTTGGAGTACAGTCGGGTTGGTTTTGACTTAAAAACCAACCGGGCTCCTTGAACGAAAACGTCAATAACTCTCAGACCAGGCGTCCGATTGACACGCCGTCTGTGTCGTTGAGTTCCTGTTGACGATACAGAACTTTTGGATACATCAACTTCGGACTACGTGTCAGTTGATGTATCAGCCCCTCGGCTCGTGGAGCGGACCCTCCGGAACGAGTTTACTGTGTGCGAGAACCCTAGAGCTGGATGCGACTACGACGACGATGACGACTGTGCAGAAATCCTCCGTGGATTCGACGACGATAACTACAACACTCAGCGATCCTACGTGGATTAGTGCTATCGATCCTTTGTGGGTCAGATCCTGTGTGGGTCAGCGCTCAGCGGTCCTGTGTGGGCCAGCGCCTACAGATCCTGTGTGGGTCCGATCCTGTGTGGGTCATTGCGGGGGTTAGTTACCTATCGATCTTGTGTGGGTCAGATCCTCTGTGGGTCATTGCGGGGGTTAGTACCTATCGATCCTTTGTGGGTCTGACGGCTTAGATGAATCAGTGGTTACATCTAATTATTTCTATCGTCATACGAAGAAGTGTACCTATGTGAGCTGAGTTTTGACTTTCAATCCTTATCTTCGATAAGTTTGACTTGATATCCTGTATGGATTACGTTATGCTTTCCTGTGTGGATTTGGTTGTGTTTTCCTGTGTGGACTGGGTTGTACTTGGGCTCGGATGTTGGAGCCGAACGAGAATTGATGACTTAGGTATATGTATGGGCATATACCTAAGTAGTGTTGGATGTTACTTCCTGATTGTATCTTTCCTTTGTGGATTATCCTTTGTGGATTCTGGGATACCTTCAGGGGTCTCGGGGTCCCTACTGATTAGCTTATACTCACCCCTGCACAGGCTATGCCCGCACTACGTTGTATTGGTTGCAGACGACGGATAGCGCTGATCGTGGTTGAGGCTTGCGGAGCAGGATGATACCTGGAGGTGGACCACTGGGTGAGACGTACTCAGAGCGGACGGCTGGACACGAGGAGTTGTGGAGGCTATCTGTACCCACCCTTCAGGTGGGACTTCCAGTGGATGGCTCGACGTTGCGGCTTTACTTTCAGTTGTTATTTTCCCTTTCTAGTTGTACTTTACTTTCAGTTTGGGTTTGTATTCTGGCCCACTTACTTTTCCGCACTTACTGTTGTACCCAGTTTTTACTTAGTGTTTACTTCTGCTTGCTTGCTTTGTGGTGTTTGTTTACTTTACAAAGGCAATGCCTTCCCTTTTTACCGGGAATTACGCCTTGGTGCTAGTCGCCAGCCCCTGGCCTATAGAAGGCGGGCTTGGGGTAGTCACGGCACGGGCCCCGAGGACGGGTCGTGACAAATTGGTATCAGAGGAGTTTGGTTCTACCGCAGAACTCAGGACTCTGATCTTTTTCTATATGAAGCAAGAGTGTTAAGAATATTAAGTGTGGTTATCAGTCCAGGGAGTCCAGTGTTGGTGCGGCGGCCGACGTATCCGTACACCAGGACCCTGACTTCTGATTTCCGACTTAATGCACGAAAACATTGATTGCATGTGTGTTCCAAGTTTTCTTTGTGATTACTTTGTGTCAGCTCACCAGGTATACTGTTTGACCGTGGCACACCTGTTTCTTTTCAGGGTGGCCCCACGATGGCAGCCAGCTAGGGTTCCGAGCGTTGTGCGGGATGAAAGCTCACCGAGCGACGAGGCCTCGATACAGGGCCCTTTAACAGCAGAGGCACCGACGGTACCTCTACCCGCCAAGCCACCGATGCTTCCAGCCCCAGCCGCTGACGATGCACGTCGCCTTAGTGCACTGCACGAGTTTCAGCGTCAGCGACCGCCCAGGTTATGCGGGGAGACAGACCCTCAGGCATCCAAGGATTGGCTGGAGGCAGTTGTACAAGTTTTCAGGTTAGTGAGGACACCAGCTGACCTCATGGTGATCCTCGCAGCGAGCCTCCTGCACGCGGCGACAGGAAGATGGTGGAGCTTGATCCTTCAGGTGCACAACGAGGCATCTCTCCGGACGGACTTTGAGAGCCTCTTCCAATCGGAGTCCGTCCCAGCCACCGTTCGTGCGGTGCGCATCCAGGAGCTTTTACAGCTGCGGCAAGGCAGCTTGACGGTCACCCAGTACTCGGTGAGATTTACCGATCTCTCGCGCTATTCGACGGACATGGTACGAGACCCATTCTTCTGGACCCGGACCTTTGAGCAGGGATTGAGGCATGAGATCAGGGCATCGCTGATCTCCCTCAGCATTCCGACACAGGCAGGAGTACTAGAGCGGGACCTTCTCATCGAGAGCTTCCTTGCTGAGCCTACTTCAGCAGCGAGACCTACCGCAGGGCGGCACGTAGAAGAGTCTTCTGCAGCAGGCAGTCGACGGATGAATCATGAGTCCAGGAAGACCAGACCCTCAGGCAGACGACCTCAGGACACTGGCTCAGTGGTGCGGGGCACACAGCGCGAAGCCAGTCTTTCGAGAGGCAGACAGTGCTACGCATGCGGCGGGCAGGGCCACATGGCTCGTGACTGCCCGACCCACCGTACTGAGGAGCATCAGACGGTTGAGGGACCACCCAGGAAGAGGCAGAGGGTCGACCGTGGAGGTCCACAGGGAGCAGGCGGACGAGGTAGAGGAGCTGGCCGAGCAACAGGTGGTGGGCGACGCTTTGAGGCTCTACCACCACCACCACCAGGAGGCCCACCCCGACCACAGGGAGCTGGCGGGCAGAGACAGGCACAACTACAGGCAGTGAAGGCCTATGACCACGGCGCGCCTGAGATGATTCAAGGTACTATCTCTGTCTATTCCACCCTTGATGCAGTTCTTATAGACATAGGAGCGAGTCATTCTTTCATAGCCACCGACCTTGTTCGGAGCTCAGAGATTCCGACAGAGCCGTTGGATTGATCCTTACGACTAGAGACTTCTACGGGAGCAGACTCGATGATTACGCACTGGTGCCAACAGTGTGAGCTTACTATAGGAGGTGAGAGATTTGGCTGGGATCTTCTTATAGCGGCGTGGAGGCCTTACAATGTCATATTGGGAATGGATTGGTTATCTACAGTCCATGCTCAGATTGACTGTATTAGGCGCAAGGTGCGATGTGTACGCACCGACGGGAGCAGGTTCACCTTCACCGGCGAGAAGGGAGCCTTCGCAGCACAGGATGGACTCACGCAGAGGAGAGGACAGCCCATCACTCATCAGTTGGCTAGCCTCATCCTAGAAGTAGTTGATGTGCGGAGTCCTGGTTTTCCTGCAGTGGTGGATCAGTATGCGGACGTTTTCCCCGATGACATCCCAAGGATACCTCCTCGCAGAGAGGTAGACTTTTATATTGACCTGTACCCCGGGACAACCCCGATATCCACCCCAGCATATCGGATGACACCCTCCGAGCATCGGGAGCTACGAGTACAGTTGGAGGACTTTCCAGGCAAGAGATTCATCTGACCCAGTGTTTCACCCTGGGTTTCCCCGATATTGTTCGCCAAGAAGGAGGACGGGAGCTTGCGACTTTGTGTCGACTATCATCTCCTGAACCAGGTGACAGTGAGGAACAAGTATCCGCTACCGAGGATTGATGACCTCTTCGATCAGCTCAAGGGAGCACAGTGGTTCTCGAAGATAGATCTTAGATCAGGCTATCATCATCTCAGAGTTCGGGACGAGGACGTGCAGAAGACGGCCTTCAGATGTCGGTATGGCCACTACGAGTTCTTGGTTATGCCATTCGGCGTAACCAATGCTCCGGCAGTGTTCATGGGGCTCATGAACAGGATCTTTCAGCCATACCTCGATCGATTTGTCGTGGTCTTCATTGACGGCATTTTGATATACTCAACCACTGAGGAGGAGCACGCCTACCACTTGCGGGTTGTACTAGACACACTCCGAGAGCACCAGCTTTATGGAAAGCTCTCGAAGTGTCAGTTTTGGATACGCGAGGTCCACTTCTTGGGACACGCCATCTCTGAGTCGGGAGTTGCGGTGGATCCTGCGAAGATCGAGGCAGTGCTAGCTTGGGAGCCACCCAGGAGCGTGACGGAGGTGTGGAGTTTCTTGGGACTAGCTGGATACTATTGGAGATTTGTGCCAGACTTCTCCAAAGTTGCGACACCACTCTCAGCTTTGAAAAAGAAGGGGAAACCCTTTGTGTGGTCAGACAGATGTCAGCAGAGCTTCCAGGAGCTGAGACAGAGATTGACCAGCGCACCTATCTTGAGGCTTTCGGAGGAGGGAGTTGGGTACGTAGTTTACTGCGATGCATTAGGGACCGGACTCAGATGTGTCCTGATGCAGGAGCAGGCAGTGATCGCCTATAGATCACGTCAGTTGAGGCCGCATGAGAAGAACTACGCTACCCATGACCTAGAGTTAGCAACAGTGGTCTTCGCTCTGAATATGTGAGGACACTATCTGATGGGCGAGCGCTTTACAGTCTATTCTGGCCATCAGAGTCTCAGGTACATCTTCTTGCAGAAGGACCTGAACCTGAGACAGCGACGATGGCTTGAGTTCCTTCAGGACTATGACTTTGAGATATTCTATACTCCTGGAAAGGGGAACGTAGTAGCCGATGCCCTCAGCAGGAGGACGGGCATTCAGCTGCTTGGGAAGGTGACAGAGCAGCCAACCGCTTTGCAGATATCCTTCGTGGATAGAGATGGAGCAACCTTTCTTCAGTCACTCACAATCACTCCTCCACTACTGCAGCGGGTCAGAGAGGCACAACGTGGGGACGCCGACTGTGAGACGTGACGTGCACAGATATCCTCAGGACAGGCACCTGATGGTTTCTCTTTAGGGGGAGAACATGATGTCCTTTTCAGAGGACGTACCATGGTACCAGCTACTTTATAGGAGGAGGTGCTGAGAGAGTTTCACACTTCCCCTTTGGTGGTACATCTTGGAGTGGCGAAGATGTACCAGAATCTCAGACGACAGCACTAGTGGCCAGACATGAAGAAGGCTGTGGCAGAGTTCGTTTCTCGATGCCTCACCTGCCAGCAGGTGAAGGTAGAGAACCAGGTACCAGCCGACTTGGTACAACCCTTGGAGGTCCCGGAGTGGAAGTGGGATGAGATATCTATGGACTTCGTGACTGGACTTCCACGCACTTCCAAAGGTCACGACTCCATTTGGGTGATTTTCGACCGACTCACCAAGTCGGCTCACTTCTTACCCATCAGAGAGCAGGGCTCAGTGGAGAGCTCGGGACGCCTCTACGTTCAGGAGATTGTACGGCTTCATGGTGTGCCATCATCTATCGTATCCGTTTGAGATGCTCGCTTTACTTCCCGACTATGGAAGGGGTTTTAGGAGGCGTTCGGGACGTAGCTACGTCTGAGCACCGCCTTTCACCCTCAGACAGATGGTCAGACGGAGATGACCATTCAGACTCTCGAGGACATGCTCCGTGCATGTTTCCTCAACTTTGGTCGCAGTTGGGAGAACCACTTACCCTTGGTGGAGTTTGCGTTCAACAACAGCTACCACTCCACCATCAGGATGGCACCATACGAGGCGTTGGATGACCGACCTTGCAGATCACCGCTGTACTAGATAAACCTTGGGGAGTCAGCACTTGTGGGACCGGAGATGGTCCAGGTCACGACAGAGAAGGTCCAGGTCATCCAGGAGCGGATGAGGACAGCTCAGAGCTGGAAGAAGTCTTATACTGACAGGAGGCGGAGACCACTGGAGTTCGAGGATGGTGACCACGTCTTCTTGCGGGTCTCACCTCGACGTGGATTACGGAGATTTGGCCGAGGCGACAAGTTATCTCCGCGCTTCATCAGATCCTTCCAGGTCCTCAACAGGATTGGCGAGGTGGCTTATCGCCTGGCTCTACCAACTCAGTTTCACCGGGTGCACGACGTCTTCCACGTATCCCACCTGAGGAGATACGTGCACGACCCGACGCATATCATTGACCATGAGGAGCTGGACGTTGATGATGGGGCGACGTTTGCGGAGGTCCCGGTGGAGATCGAGGATCGACAGGAGCGGGTCCTACGTGGATGGTCGATTCCTCTAGTGCGCATCAGATGGCAGCACAGGAACCTCCAGGAGAGCACTTGGGAGCGGGAGGCTCAGATGCATGCTTAGTACCCACATTTGTTTCCCTAGTTTTGATGTATCTTTATGGGGATGTAAATCCCTGAGGTGAGAGTGATGTAAAGACCCGAAAAATTCAAGGAATTTTTTTTCTTAAATTTCTTTGGGAATTTTACAAGAACGCAGTTTCTGACGGCACCTAATTTCGAGACCCGGTGTGCCCGGAATCTTTTTCTGAAGTTTAGCTCGGGTATGTTCAGTGAACGAATGAGTGGGTTTTTCTAACTTTTGAACCGGTGCTCGAAATCAGATTCCAAGGGCACCGTTGGAATCGCAGCGCCGGTAATTGCTTAGAAACACCCTTTCCAGAGTTGCGTTTGCTCGGGTGTGGTTTTTAAATTTTCGGGTTAAGTAAATGAATAAAATAAATTGGTCGCACCATTTATTTTATTTAAATTGTTTAACCTATGTTAAGTAGATGATGTGGGACCCACAATATCCTACCCACTTGGTAGGATATTTGTGAGGTGGGGCCCACATGAGCCCCACCGTTTCTTTTCTTCTTAAGTAACGCACCCGCACCCCCCCTTTTTAATGAAGTCAACTCTTGCGTTTAATCTGGATATTAAACGCCTCATTAATTGAGTGGTTTTAAACTCATCAATTAATTGATCGTTTCTTTTCTTTTTGAATTTCAAGCGTTGGTTTGTGTGTAAATAAAATAAGACACCACTTATTTTATTTAGTGAGTCTTGTTGTGTTGAGAGGCTAGGGAGAATTTGCCCAGGTTCTTGAAGTTATTCCTCCTCGACGAAGAACGCAAAGAACGCGGAGAACGCGAAGAACACGAAGAATGCCGACCTCCGACGAAGGTCGACAAGAACGCTGGATCCTCGGAGATCGATGACGCGACGCCGGCGAATCCTTTCTCCGCGACGCGACGAACCCCCTTTCGCGACGCCTTCTTCCACGACGCCTTCTTCCGCGACGCCTTCTTCCGCGACGTGCATTTCCGCGACGAACCCTCGCTCGACGATGCTTGAGGTAGGGGTTTTGATTCAATTAAATCTTTGAGATTTATACCCTCGGCTTATGTTTAAAATTTTTCGGAAGCTTTTTTAAACCGCTAACAAGGTGTGTGCGGACTAACGAACAAGTCCGAACCCACCGTCTCTTCGTTCTTGGTGTGCGGATTGGCGGGCGATGACGAAGCAGGCCGCACGGGCATTGTGAGGTCCTCGCAGTGAAGGACGGGTCCCGGGAGGGCCGTTGGCTAAGACGGTAGGCAAATCCGACCACCAGAGCTCGTCCGGTGGTCCGCGGAGCACTCCGCCGGCGCGCCTCGCCGGCACGGCGGCCGGCACCGGCCGACCGCTTGGAAGGGCCGCTGGTCCCGCGACCGCGCGGGACCGAGGGAGGTGGGACATGGCGCTCGGCCGCGTTCGTTGACAAGGAGCGGCCCCCATGGTGTCGCGGTTACGTGCTGGCGGGGGGCAGCGTGCCACCCCGCACCACTCGACCGAAACAGCCGAGCCGCCCGATCGAACCGCCAGGCCGGGAAAAGCCGAGCCCAAGTGGGCCGGGCCGGGACCTGGGTCGGGTCGACCCGGTTCGGGCCAACCCAGGGGGTACCGGGCCGGGTCGGACCGGGCCCGAACCCCCCTAATACCGGACTTTTTCGGTCTGTTACCCATAACTTGGGCTACGGACCTCCGATCGACGCACCGTCAGTTGTGTAGCGATCCTTGGATCGAGACGGTCGTTTCGGTATATTACACTCAAGGTTTCGGAGAACTTTGGGTTTGACCAGGTTGGTTCGAACACGAAACCAACCGGGCCCTCGTAGCGGAAACACTTATAACTTGAGCTCCGGACGTCCGATTGACGTGTCGTCGACTTTGATGGATTCCTATTAGTGATATGGACCTTTTGGATTACTCCTCTCGAGGTTTGGACGCAGTTGGAGTACGGTCGGGTTGGTTTTGACTTAAAAACCAACCGGGCCCCTGGGACGAAAAAACCAATAACTCTCAGACCGGGCGTCCGATTGACCCGCCGTCAGTGTCGTTGAGTTCCTGTTGACGATATGGAACTTTTGGATACATCATATTCAGACTATGTGTCAGTTGATGTGTCATCCCCTCGGCTCGTGGAGCGGACCCTCCCGAATGAGCTTGCTGTGTGCGGGAACCCTAGAGCTGGCTGTGACTGCGACGACGATGACGACTGTGCAGAAATCCTCCGTGGATTCGATGGTGACGACTACAATACTCAGCGATCCTACGTGGATCAGTGCTACCGATCCTGTGTGGGTTAGATCCTGTGTTGGTCAGCGCTCAACGGTCCTGTGTGGGCCAACGCCTACAGATCCTGTGTGGGTCCGATCCTGTGTGGGTCATTGCGGGGGTTAGTTACCTATCGATCCTGTGTGGGTCAGATCCTTTGTGGGTAATTGCGGGGGTTAGTACCTATCGATCATTTGTGGGTCCAATGGATTAGATGAATCAGTGGATACATCTGATCATCTCTATCATCATACGAAGAAGTGTACCTGTGTGAGCTGAGTCTTGACTTTCAATCCTTATCTTCGATAAGTTTGACTTGATATCCTGTGTGGATTACGTTATGCTTTCCTGTGTGGATTTGGTTGTGTTTTCCTGTGTGGACTGGGTTGTACCTGGGCTTGGATGTTGGATCCGAACGAGAATTGATGACTTAGGTATATGTATGGGCATATACCTAAGTAGTGTCGGATGTTACTTCGTGATTTTATCTTTCCTTTTTGTATTATCCTTTGTGGATTCTGGGAGACCTTCGGGGGTCTCGGGGTCCCTACTGAGTAGCTTATACTCACCCCTGCACGAGCTATGCTTGCACTACGTTGTGTTGGTTGCAGACGACGGACACCGCTGATCGTGGTTGAGGCTTGCGGAGCAGGATGGTACCTGGAGGTGGACCACTAGGCGGGACGTACTCGGAGTGGACGGCTGGACCTGAGGAGCTGTGGAGGCTATCTGTACCCACCCTTCAGGTGGGACTTTCAGTGGATGGCTCGACGTTGCAGCTTTACTTTCAGTTGCTGTTTTCCGTTTCCAGTTGTACTTTACTTTCAGTTTGGGTTTGTATTCTGGCCCACTTACTTTTCCGCACTTACTGTTGTACCCAATTTTTACTTAGTGTTTACTTCTGCTTGCTTGCTCTGTGGTGTTTGTTTACTTTAAAAAGGCAATGTCTTCCCTTTTTACCAGGAATTACGCCTTGGTGCTAGTCGCCAGCCCCTGGCCTATGGAAGGCGGGCTTGGGGTAGTCATGGTACGGGCCCCAAGGACGGGTCGTGACAGACTTAATGGTATGGGTAGAACAAATGATAGGGGACAAGGGAAAAGTAGTGATAAGGGTAAAAAGAAAGGTGTAGGTTAGTTTAGCTCACTGAAGTGCTATCAGTGTGGGAAACCAGGACACTTTAAAAGGGACTGTCCTGAAAGGAATGGTTCAAGGGGTTATGGGGCTCAATCTAATGTAGTCGAGCTTGGTTTCAATGATGTCATCGTTCTGTAGTGTTTCTAGTGTGTTGTGTGTGGGGGGGGAGTTGTTGATCCAGCTCTGGGTTTTGTTTCCTTATTTGTGTCCTAGGTGTGTTAGGCTTCTCGGGAGGTGACCTGGTGTGAGGACTGTATAGCGTTGGGACAGTGGTTAAGAGAAGCAGATCATGGGATGTGTCTGGCTGATCACCAGACTTCACGATGGGAGTGCTGCTGATATATATTTTTCGACATTGGATGAGTACCTGGGAATAAGGTGCTTGATGTTGCGAGTGGGCTAGACGAGGATGGTTTTTCCCTAGGATGATAATGGGATGCCCTTGGTTGCTGGGTTTGTTTTCTCGTGGTTAGGAGTTGGCTTTAGGATCAGGGCTGTATGAGATATACAATGATTGAGGTTAGGACGTGTCTTCCCCTGTTGCATGGTTCTAGGCAGTGTCTTCTCCTTAGGTGGAGAGTCTTCAAGGCCTGTCGTAGATCTAGGTGGAGTGAGTTTTTTCTTACTCTGGGTCTTGTTCTCTGTTTGTTTTGTTTGCTTTCTTTTGCATGAGTTGTTTTCTTAGCTGCTATTTGAATTACTGTATTGTTTTTCTGAGATATATTCTTTATGAATTGTCTGAGATTGATTTGCCATGTTTTTTTTGTTAGAGGATTGGTACTGCTGTGTTTGATGTTTGTGTGTAGGTACTAGTTTGCAGTATGAAACTTCCTTGATGGCATGATCTCAGTAGTCGGATCAAGTATGTGAAGGTATGCGTTCTATTTATGTTTGGATCTGTTTAATTCTAAGAATATTTTATGTAGTATATTAGATTGAATTGACGAGGGAAAATGTGTTACACATTGATACACATGCTGGTCATAAGCAGTGAATAGTTTGACTAACATTTTTTATTGTTGTTTTTGTTTTTCTTAGGCTTTTTAACATGATTGCTCAATTCAATTCATAGGTTAGGTGCAAGAACATCGCCAAATTTTAATTGAAAATGGTGAGAATTTAAGAATTAAGTCTTCCTAATTCATTGTTTTATTTTTCATATTAAAATTGTGATGCCTTCCATTTAATTTTTTACACCCCATGTTTTATATACTCTTTATTATGATGGTTATTTTCATGCGGGCCACTTCTTATTTGAGGCCTGTATTTTCCTGCCCACTTAGCACGCTGACAAAACCTTTTTTACTCTGATTTTATTTCCACCGCTGATCTCCGTGCACCACCCTTTCACTACTGGTCCTCCATCTTTCACCCTTTTTGTTCAAATCGTTCAGCTGGTTTGACGCTCGGTTTCACAACCTTGTCATCGTGGTAGCCCTAGACGGGGCATTCTGTTTTTGGGGAACTGCTGCTCGCAAGGGGCTTAATCACCCCTGGTTCGGCCGTTCCTGAGGGTTCAGTGGGTGATCTGACACTGGCTTCTTGGCTCTCTTTGGCGGTGTGATTTCGTTGCTCCTTGGGTGGAACCCATTCAGTAGACAAGGATTTTTTTGAGATCAGGGTGTGAGAGATCTGAAAATTTCCACCAGAGATATCCCCTCGCACCGCTAGGAATACACTTCCCTTATCTCATTACGGTGGGACCGGATTTGTGGTCTTCGACCATGGGATTCTAGATCTTGTGGTTTTCGAAGGCATCGAGTCCAGATTCAGGAGGTTTGCACCAAACCAGATCCGAGGTGACAAGGTTGCTGTTGACAACGAAGGCTACATGTTGCAGTCCTGGTTTACAACGAAGCAGTGTTGTGCGGCATCAATATCCTTGTGCAGTGAGGTCTTGCTTCACAACGACATCCGGGAGGCTGCACGTTCAACCCTCGGCTTGAAGCGATATGGACTGCCGAACCAGAGCATCCGACATTGTAAGTATAGATTGCAGTTTCAATTTGTCATCATAAATATGTATTTCTTGCTTGATTTTGTTCTATTGCTTCTTACTGGTTTGATTGTTCTGTATTGTTCCGAGTGTTGTTTTGAGCAATTAATAAAAGGTGTGCGTGGGTGTGGTGTTCTTTCCGGGCACGTAGGACCCCTAAGGGTTCGAAGCACGTCAAATCAGCGTGTCCCTTTACTATTCTGCATTTTTTTATTCTATTTTGAATCTTGTATTTTCAAAATCACAGCTCCAGATCAATCTTGCATTATTGTGTTTTTTTGTTCTGCTACCCCAAAATACCACAATAGATGCATTGCTAGATTCTCGAGGGGGAGAGTTAACTAGGAAATCTGACCCAAAAAACTGCAAGACTAGACCCTTTCCATGGTGAATATCTCATGAACAATAGGAAAGAGAGAAGTTTGAGGAGCCACTGCGCCTCCCCTCTCGACTCCAATCCTTCAAAAAATACTCTGAGAAAACATGGACACATAAATCATACCCCGATAATAGCGAGACCGCATCCAGTTGAGAAGGCCCCCAAGAATCCACACATTTTTTAAAGAAGGCCACAAATGGTTTATCATGCCTGAAGTTTTCTACCAAAGTCCATTTTTCACAATCCACTGCTGCTCTCAATTCATCACCCAAAAAGTCGACAGTGTTGGAACTTGTACTTTTCCAGCTGCCTTGGTAGGTGGCTGGTGCATCAACTCTACCCACCATGGTAGGTGGAAGCCATTGGAGAAGTCCATGATTGGTGGGGGGGGGGGTGGAGAATTGGTGGGGGTGTTGTGTCAAACCTGACACCCCCACTATGCCTATATAAGGAAGCCTTGGGGTGCTTCCATCAATAGATTAGTTGAGCCAAGAGAGCTCTTCCATCCGAGAGAGCCTTGAGATCTCCATGTAAGAAAGAAAGGGAGGCGTGGGAGGGGTACATTGTAACCTTTGTTCTTGGTGTAATAAATTTCTGGTTTCCTCTTCCATTCATCTCTTTAAGTGGTCAGTGAAGCACAACAAGTGGTATCAGAGGCGGTTCTGGTGAAACAGTGATGGGCAGTGGAAATTTTTTGATGACCAGAAAATTCAAGTTGCCCGAAATCATTTTTTGAAGGCATATTCTGAAAGCCTCTGTCGAGACGATTCCAACAGTGCAAACGACATTGAAAACGGAGTTAAAATGAGCTTCCTTGGGCTGGTCAAAGTTTGGTCAAACTTTGGGTGCTACAATACCACCTTGCCAGAGAAGAAGGTACTATTCCAGTGCTTATGAATTTTTCAGCGAGTTTCCGGCAGCTGCTCCGGCATGCCACGTCATCGCCACATCATCAAATGATCTCGGCTGTTGATATTGTTTTGATCATATCTTGATCAATCGGTTTCCGATTTCGACGATCCAGGAGTCGATTCCACCATTTTCGGCCATTCCTGATACATCGGTGAGCTCCATTTTCCAGATTATGCATAAATTTTATCTAAATTGAAATCCAATGGAGGGATCATCCACGGGAGGGATGATCATGTTGTCTTCTTCGAACTACTCCATTTAGAAGTCTCGAATGGAAGATCTTCTTAATGCTAAGGCTCTTTTTGACCCCATTGATAATGAGAGAGTCAAACCCAATGACACCAAGGACAAAGAGTAGAAGAAGATGAACAAGAAGACGATTGGTCCAATTGCCAATTGATCGATCACAATGTTTACCACCGTGTTTCTCAAGAGACTGGTGCATACAAACTTTGAACAAAGTTAGAAAATACGTACCAGTCAAAGACCGCTAGAAAGAATATCCTTTTGTTGAAGTGGTAGATGAATCTCTGACTACATAATGGAAGCTCTATAGCTGAACACACCAGCGAGTTCTAAAGCATGGTGAACTAGTTGGTGGCTGCTTGTAAGACTCTAAATGATGAAGATCAGGCAAACCACTTACTCTGAAAACTTCCTGATAGTTGGGATATGCTTGTCATATTACTCAGAAACTCAGCGCCTGGAGGAAAAATTACTATGGTGATGGTAAAGGATGCATTATTCAACGAAGAGGCGCAAAGGAAGGATGCAAGTTACAACCAGACACAAGATCTCATTCTGGAGAAGCGAGGGAGACAACAAAGAGAAGGTCGTGGGGCAGGAACTAGAGGTCAAAGAAAGAATAGAGGTAGTTCCACATATGGCAAGAGGCCAATATTCAAATGCTACCATTGTGTCATGGCGGGACACATGAAGAAGAACTGCCAAAAGTTTTTACAAATAAATGATCAAAGTAGCAACCAAAAAAGAAGAAATAAAGACGCTCATGTGAGAATCATTGGATAATTTATTCTTCGCTCCAATGACAAAGAATAGACATGCTTCTTTACATAAGGCCAAGACACAGAATGGGTGGTCGATACTGCAGCATCGTACCACGTCACACCGCTTCGTGAGTATTTCTTGACTTATCAAGTTGGTGACTTTGGTGCAATCAAGATGGGGAATACCAGTTCGGCAGAGATTTTTGGCATGAGTGATATCCAATTCAAGATGAATGTTGAATAAAAAATGGCCCTGATGGATGTTCAAAATGTTCCAAGCCTTCGGCTCAACCTGTTATCAGGTGTAGCCTTTGATCAACAGGGCTATGACAACATATTCAACAATGGAGCATGGAAGATGAAAAAAGGAGCCATCATCATCGACAGAGGACACATATGTGGTATGTTGTACAAAAATCATGTGAAGATATGTGCAGATAGCCTCAACATGGTGGAATGAGAAATGTCATCCAATATGTGACATAGAAGGCTCGACCACATGAGTGAAAAGGGTTATCTACCCGGTCCCTAACAAAGAAGAAGTACATCAGTATTGACAAGGATAAATCACTTGATCCTTGTAAATTATTATTGTATGGGAAACATCATAGATTCTAAATACAACTTCATTATGAAGATCAGAGTTTTTGGATCTGGTGCACTCTGATGTATGCGGACCCATGGAGGTGGATTCACTCATAGGTAACAAATATTTCTTATCCTTTATTGATGATGCATCTTGAAGGGTGTGCCCGTTCTTATTGAAAACGAAGGACCAAATACTGGACTACTTCAAGATGTTCCACACCATGGTAGAGCATGAAACATGAAGGAATCTGAAGTGTCTTCGTTCATACAATGGAGGAGAGTACACATCCAGGGAATTTGTTGCCTATTGTAGGAGTTAGGGCATCCGACATGAGAGGATTGTCCCTCGCACCCCAAAACACAATGGAGTTGCAGAAAGGATGAACATAACCATCATGGATAAGGTGATGAGTTTGGATAAGATTATTAAGCCATTCTGGGGAGAATCTATTCAGGTTTCATGCTACCTCATCAACCGATCACCGTCAATCTCACTGAATTTTGAGATTCCACAGAATAAATGGTCTGGTAAACTTCCCTCTTACTCTCATTTATGAGTATTTGGATGTTTGGAATTTTCACATTTATCCAAGGATCTTAAGTAGAATCTAGATGAGAGATCTACTCCATGCATCTTCATTGGCTTTGGAGATGAGGAGTTCAGATACAAGCTTTTGGACCCGAAGAAGAAGAAGGTGATCAGAAGCAAAGATGTCATGCTCCATGAGAACCAGATGATCGAGGACATTCAAAATACTAGAATGTCACTAAGGGAAAGTGTTGAGGACTCAATTCACGTTCCAACACCTATACCATCACCAAAATTCATTGAATAGGAGGAGGTGCAAGAAGACTCATCGGCAGCGGACCAGGAGGCAGTGGATAAGAATATTGAGTAGGTGGAGACTCAATCCTCTCTGAAAGAAGTTTCAGAACCATCACTGGATATTGATGATGGTGTGCCTCCTGAACCTAATATTTCACAGGTTCAAAGATCATCATGAGGAAGGATTCCATAAACAAAATATTCAGAGTCAGATTACTTGTAGCTGACTGCTGAGGGAAATCTATAAGGGTATCAAGAAGAATATCGACATTCATTATCATTAGATACGCAAAGTGATGGATCAACTGATGGTGCAACTTGTGAAGATCCACATGAAGGAGAACCCGAAAAATATTTGGACTAAGTTGGTTTCCTAGGAGAAGTAGGACCTTTGCTGATGCTCTAGCGGATTGCAGCTAGAGGGGGAGAATTGTTGGAAATGTTACTTTTCCAGCTACCTTGGTAGGTGGCTCGTGCATCAAAACCACCCACAATGGTAGGTGGCAGCCATGGGATACGCCCATGGTGGGTGTGGGGATTGTTGGAGAATCGGTGGGGGAGTTGTGTCAAACTTGAAACCCCCACCATGCCTATATAAGGAAGCCTTAGGGAGCTTCCATCATCAGATTAGTTGAGCCAAGAGAGATCTTCCATCTGAGAGAGCCTTGAGAGCTCCATGTAAGAAAGAAAGGGAGGTGTGGGAGGGGTACATTGAAACTATTGTTCTTGGTGTAATAAAGTTCTGTTTTCCTCTTCCATTCATCTCTCTTAGTGGTTAGCGAACCACAACAAACAACATGAAAACCATCCACACAGTTCACGCACTGAGGAGCCACCGGGACTGGAGGAACCTTGGGCAAGGAGATAGGAACATTACTGGACCCACCAACACATCCTTGAAATAATGAGAAAAACCAGCCTACACCCCACAAGATGCACCAAAATCCCAAGATTGAGGAACCAACAGCCCAGCCTGACCCTCACCAGGAGGAGCCGGAACCGAAACTGAAACTAACCTCCAAGGGTCCTTCGGAGAACCAGAAGGGGAGGGCGGAAGCATGCCGAGCACCAGAGGCAGGAGATATGAGGAAGTCATCCTTCAATTAACACACACACACACACACACACACAAATTTATAAACACATGTGCACACATAGTGCATAGAAAATATATATCGAAATTTTGAATGGAAGGATTATCTAGAAATTTCTTCTAATGTTTTCCTGTAGAAATTTACAATAAATTTTTCTACTAAAACATTTCGATACAAATTTCTAGTGGAAATTTACATTTTATTATTTATATATTGATTAATTTTCATTATAATTGTTATTTAAAATTGGAACTGTAAGTTTCTGTGTAAATTTTTCATGAAAATTTCCCTTTGCGATTTGCAAATCCTATTTTTAGTGAAAAATTATTATCTTTTTTTATTTGTTAATATATTTTCATGAAAAATTTAATCATAAATTTATTTTGATGTTTTGTAATAAATTATTTATTACAATTATAACAAAAAAAAGTGGAAATTTTTAGAGAATTTTTTTCAAAAAAAATTGAATTAATGTTTTTCGGTAGTTATTTGCACTAAAATTTTATACTGAAAAATTTCAATGCATATTTTTAGTTAAAATTTACATTTTTATGTTAAAATAAATTTTTAATTTGTTATCAAGTGTAAATTGGATCTAAAAATTCCATTGTAAAACTTAAATGAATATTTCTAATGTTAACTTATACTATATGATTGTATGTGTATTTATAAATTCATTTTTGTGTATATAATTATGTATATAATTACATTAAAATGTATATATATATATGTACTTATATTAATATAAATTTATGTTTATATGTTTGTGTATAATTGTATTAATATATATGAATATACTTATATTAAATTTTGATTATAAATTTCAAATAATATCTAAAATCTTTTGGTAGATTTTCTTTGGGAATTATCATTGGAATTATGGATGATTTCATTAGAAAATAAATTTTGATTATAAATTTATGCTAGCATAATTACATTGTTAGTAAAATTACATGGTAACATTATAAAGGTACCCTAACATGGGTCTTACATTTACATGTTACCCTTGCTCAACCAATACCCTTATGTGTTTACCCTAATGAAAGGAATGCTTTGTGTTACGCCTCTATGAAAATCCTAGGATCACAATTTTATAGACCAGTTTTTGTTAATATGTTTGATATATTTAATGGTGTATCAAAATGAGATGAGTACATATAAGCTCAAAAGAATAAAAAATCATGAAAGGAAACTATATTTAATAACCAAAGGGTCCATTGGGATCTGGCGTGCATGGAAATAACACTACCCATACACATAGATTTTTTAATGTCAATGAAAACCAATAAGTTAAAAAAATAGATGTATGAAAAATAGGAAACACGCTTATATTTAAAAAAGACTTACATGTCAGAGAGGGTAGCTCTCTGATGGTCTTAATCACTTTTTGATGCTTGAAAACCATCTACATCTAGAGGAATATAGTTCTCTAAGAGATCCTGGATCAAGCAAGTGGTCACACATATTCTTTACGAACGACGAAGCCAATCACTCAACCAATAATGACACACGAGCAATAGTTAATGAGGATGGAAGGCTATTAGTGATATTTTAGGACGTAGATTAGTGGGGTGAGTAAGGGGTTCACCAAAAGTTCACAAAGAAGTGAGAGTGAGGAGAGATCAAGAGAGAATGATTTTCCAACTATGGAAAACACAATATCATATCATGTATTAAAGGCTCTGATAATGAAAAAAGACTTTATAACTCTACAACCAATCAATAAGGATGAAAGAAGATTGAAAAATTGAAATGAAGTCTCATAACCAAAAATCAAACGAAATAAATGTAATGTAAGGGCTATTATGTATGTGTATATAGTGCATGAAGGTCCCGTTTAAGGGTCCTCAGTCGTGTAAGGGTAAGAAAAACTATCGTGTAAAGGTACCGTAGTTGAACCCCCAGATTTATAAGGGTAAACACGTAAGGGTATTGGGTGACTAATGGTATTATGTAAATGTAAAAACTATGTCAAGGAATTTGTGTAAAGGTATATTGTAAGGGTACCTACAGCGTAATGGAGCTGACGTAAAGGTACCATGCCATGTAAGGTCACAAATGTAAGGTTACATACCTATGTAACGGTTCCTATGTAAAGGCACTACTCCACATAAGGGTACCTACATAAGGGTACTTCCTTGCATAATGGTTTCCACGTAAGGGTATAACCCTACTTAAGGGTACCTCTATAAGGGTACACACTATTGTAAGGGAACTCATGTAAGGGTACACCTCTATATAAGGGAACCTACATAGGGGTATCCCCCCCCACATAAGGTTACCAACACAAGGGTTTCAGGATCCATGTAAAGGTACAGAGACCCTCATGTAAGGGTAAATATATGCTACGTAATGTTAAGGGACACTAATTCAAGGGTTCCCAAACACATGTAAAGGTATTATTTCCCTCACGTAAGGGTAAAACGTTAAGGAAAATATTTAATAAATGAGCATAATAATAAAAGGGAAATTTAAATTCACATTTTTCATACATGAATAACACATTATAAATGGGTTAAATAAACGATCAATTTATAAGGAAATTAAAAAATAAATTCCCGACATTTTTATATGAAATTGGTTATGCTATTATACCTATTTTTTTTTGAATTGGAACAAGGTTTAATTATTCTAAACCATGATTGAACATAGATAATGTCACAATCTTAGTCAAACTATCACATGAATTGTCATTTATGTGTTTATTATTGGCACAAACAGTTCCTGACTCAATGGTGTCACTATTGAAAGGAAATCTATTGTCAATATTATTAAACCTACCTGGACATACAAATTTTTTTAATAGGTTTTGGGAATATTTAATATTAGAATATTTATAAATAATAGCCACTAACACTAAATTCATAATGAAAAAGTTTGAGTCAAATGGCCTCTATGATGAAAATTTTCAGGGATATACTTTCATATTTTTTGGTTGAGAGGTCGATCATGTATTTCATATTACTTTTCCCTGACATTGGTACTCTATAGGTAGTGAATATATAGTGACCCTACTTTTCTTACATAACTATTACATATTTTTAAGGTAAAGAACACAATAGCATTACAAGAAAAATGATCTAAAGGTTTAATATCTTTGGGAAAATTAGGACAATACATATCATATGAATAATAAAACATAAAAATTCATTTAATTCCTTCTTTTCTAGCTTACTAGTTGCCCTCGTGTTCTCCTTATTACACTTAACCACCTAAGTATATACATTAAAGAATAGGGTGAGCTAAACTACCAGTAAGAGGATAGATAAAGACATTAATCAATATAACATGGGGTGAGCATAATCATCATCATCATAACATAATCATAAGGTCATCATTGTAATCATGATAGGAATCACTTGATAAATTAATGGAATTTGTAAATGAATAAAAATGAAACATCATGCATTAATCATCAACTATCACACATGGTCGTAAACCAAGATGACATCATTTTCACACATAGCATATGTGCATAATCATAAAATCATCATTGTGAAATAAGATAGCCTTATGCTCATGCATATTTCACATTATCTCATTAGATACATCACATTACCCAGTGCATAATAGTGGTATATAATTCTGGGTGAACCTGTCACATCATAAAATTTACATAATCATGCATGGCACATAAAATGTATATCAATCATAGACATAAAATAACCCATGTAATAGAATTTGTTTCATTTAATAAATCATAATTTCATGAATAAACATTGGTCTCCCCAAATTATATTGGGAATAGCATTTTCATATAAGAATCATCAATCTTGAGTGAAGAAGAAACAATCTCAAGAGAAGTAAAATATGTGTTTTTAGAAAGAAGAGTTATTTTGTAAAATCATTATGTATGTGGAAAATAATGATTATAAGAAATATATCATAGAATATAAAAGTTAAGAATAGTGAAATAATATTTTAGGAATATTAAAAGAACACCCACAATGAAGTTTGGCATGAAAGTACAGTGACCCAAAGGAAGGGAGTTGGCTTTTAGAATCCCCTTACCTTTTGTTTGAATCACTTCTTCAATTGAATATCCTAGATAATCAAAATGGATTCATTAATTTATAAATAAACCACATCTTATACATTTATTTGATTCGTTATAATTTTATTATGTTTTTATGGTCAGTAGGAAGTGTTATAGAGTTCAATTCCAACATTTAGGGGTGTTTGTTTTCTTTGTTTTCAGGATCAGTTCACTTGTATACATGTATGGATGATCTTGTAATATGAAAGTAATTTTACAAAATTAAAATTTTATGTCTGTAATGAACATAAATAATTTTAAATGGTCTTATATTTTTTTTCTAGAAACCAGGACTGTTCATTAGATAAAATTTTAATGATAATCATTTAGATTAATGTATCATAAAATTATATTATATTAATAACACAACAAAATATTTAATTATGAAAACATTATATGAAAATAATTTTTTTAAAAATTCATTATATTAATTATAAAATTTTAATTAAACCTCTATGTTTTACAAAAATACCGACTATTTATCATTTCTGAACCATTAATTTCCTAATATTATGATATAATTATATCATATATTCATTTATAATATTTGTAAATTTTATTTATAATCTCACAGGTGAGTTTACTATTCTATTTGCTTAATTACTATTCCAGATGGTTATGTTACTATTCCAAGGCTGAAGTTAATATTCCATCGATATAGGATTCTTAATTTCTAAAAAACTCTTATTTTATTCATTATTCATTTATAATGTTTTTATTGGGAAATCTATGTGATTTTATGTGATTAATATTATATGAAATAATTATAACAAGGTAATTTTGATTCATAAATGTTCAGGTCTTTACATTCTTCCCCCTCTTGAAATTCCACCCTCCAAATTTTGTTTTTCAAAAACTTGTGTGAGTATTTCTCCCTAATTACTAATTTTGGTTCCCAAGTTGCTTATTCATACTTATGGTTCCTCTATAACACTTTAAAAATGTGGTTTCCATGTTGTGTATAACATTATCTCTCCGATCCAAATTCAGTACTAGCTGCTCCTCATGTGATAAATCATCTTCCAATTGTACTACCTCTTAGTTTAGTACATGTGAGGGATTTGGTATGTATTTCCTCACGAGAGGCACCTAGAATACATCGTTAAGATGAGCCATATTTGGTGGAAATATAAAAAAATTGGCCAATTCTCCTATGCGATCAATGATCTCAAAGTGACCAATGTACTTTCGTGTAAACTACCCTTTATTTCTAAATTACATGACTCTTTTCCATGGTGATATTCAAAGAAAGACTTTATCTCCAACATTGAACTCTAAGTCCCATTAACGATTTTTATTATATCTCTTTTCCCAGCTCTGAGTAGTTTTGATATGTTTTTAGATGGCTTGATCCTTTTCTATGATCTCTTTCCAAATATTATATCCAAGTAGTTTTTTTTCACCAAATTAATCCCAATAGGTTAGAGTTATACATCAATTTCCATACCAAGATTCATATACGTCCATATAAATACTTGAGTGGATGTTTTTGTTGTATGATAACTCAACCAATTGAATATGATGATCCCATCCACCTTGGAATTCCATTGAGTAATATCTTATCTTGTATTTAAGCACATGAATAGTCCTTTTAGATTGTCCATTAGTTTGGGTGAGATAAGTCGTGCTGAAATTCAATTCAGTACTCAAATCCTATTAATTAATTCTCCATAACTTATATGTGAACCTTGGATCACGATCATAGATGATCAAAAGTGCAACCACATACTGCCTTACCACTTTCTTCACATATATATTATCATGTTGTTCAAGTAAGAGAGCTTACTGAATTTCAATAAAGTGGGAAGTCTTGGTCAGTCGATCCACCACTACCCATATCTCATTGTTTCCATTGGCTGTTTTTTGGGATACCAGTGACAATGTCTATAGTGACATTATCCTATTTACACATGGGTATAAGCAATGGTTTCATCATCCCATTGGACTTCTATTTCTCTGCTTTAACATGCTAACATATTAAGAATCCTAAGATACACTACTCAATATCCTTCTTCATGTTTCCCACCAGAAGTGTTCTATGATATCACGATACATATTAGTACTCCCAGGATGGATAGAGAAAGTTGAGCTATGTGAATTATCCAATAGAACCTTCTTTATCTCAGGTGATGAAGGAACACAAATCATTCTTCGAAACCAAATCAAAACATCATCATTGATATGGAACTCTTTCTTTATCCCTTCCCTTACTTCATCAATCTTCTTTTGTAACTCTAGATCATCCAATTGTTCCTCCTTAATATTCTCTTGGATAGATTGTTTGGAAATATTTTTTGGAAAGGTATGATGTATTCCCTACTGTTATGATTTTTAAATCCATTATTTTCATATACATGATGATATGTCCTTTATCAATCTCCATCATCTATAGAGTAGTTGTTTCCTTTCTACTAAGAGTATCACCTTCCTTGTTTCCCTTACAAGGATGATAGTGACTAGTGAAATTGTAGTATATGATTATCTCTAACCATCTCCTTTGATTAATGTTTACTTCCTTCTGTGTGAATATATAATTTAGTCTCTTATGGTTAGTATATATGTCACACTTTTCACCATAGAGGACGAGAAACCAAATTTTCAAGGAAAAAATCACAACTGCTACCTTGAGATCATGCATCAGGTAGTTCTTATCATGGATCTTCAACTGTCGCGAGGCGTAGGTTATCACCTTATCATTCTTCATGAGTAAAAAACTCTATCCTTTATTTGAAGTATCATTGTATATCAGAAATCATTCTCCACTTTTTGGCAATGTGGTAATAGGTGTAGTGACTAGCCTCTTCTTTAGCTTCTTGAAGCATTCCTCACATTTTTTCATCTAGAAATACTTTACCCCTTACCTTGTTAACATATTTAGTTGGCTATACAATCATGAGAAATTTTTCAAAATACATTGGTATTACCCTTATATACAAGAAAACTATGAATTTATGTGACACTAGAGTGTCTGTGGCATTCCTCAATCGCCTTTGTCATTGAAGGGTCCACATAAATTCACTCACTTGTGATCCTATGTCCAAATAATGAGACTTGATGCATCCATAATTCTCACTTAATGAACATGTCATTCAATTTATCCTTTCATAATGTCACCAACACAATCCTTAGATGTTCATCATGCTCCTCTATGCTCTTGGATTAGATGAGAATATCATTGATAAAAACTGCCACAAATTTTTCAAGGTAGTTAGAAAAGACTCTATTCATCAAATACAAGAATATTGATGGGGGATTAGTAAATATGAAGGGAATCACTAGAAACTCATAGTGCTCATACCTTGTATGGTAAGAAATCTTCTAAATATGTTCCTTCTACACCTTAGATAATGATATCCAGAACGATGATCAACCATTAAGATGTATTGACCATCTCATAATTGATTGAACATGACATCAATTATTAGAAGAGGATAATTTTTATTAATGGTGGTCTTATTAGGTTCCAAATAATCGATGCACAACCACATTGAGAAATCCTTTTCCTTTAAAAAGTGAACTATCAAACCTCATGGTGATGCACTAGGGTGTATGAACCCTTTGTCCAAATGATATTGAAGATTCTTCTTTAACTCCTCTAATTCGATCGAGCATATCAAGTAAGGACATTTTGAGATGGGAGTAGCTCCAATTATGAGTTCTATTTATAACTCTACCTCCCTATATGGGGAAAATTTGGGTATCTCTTTGGGAAATACATCACCGTATTCCCTCATAAGGGAAATTTCCTCTAGGTTGATACCTTTATTTGAATTAACCATTTGAGTGAGGTATGATTCTTCATAGGGACGCAACACCCACACCGTTGAGATATCCTCTAAAGGATATTCATGGTATTCTTTAGATTTGTTGAGATGTTTGGGATGGTTTGTAATTTGAAATGATATTTCATTTCCTAGTTAGTTAATGTGTGATCTATATAACAAGATCCAATCCATGTTCTTTATAGCTTCGAATTCCACCAAGGGAGGTATCAGATGATTCGCTAGAAAGATGTCCCCACATAGGCAAATGATAGAAGATTCCAAAATTAAGGTTGCAATTATTGCGCTAGTAGGTGTTTTTAAGGATATATCTTTTTCAAGGTTTTGGTTCGTTGATTAAATAGTTCCAGAAAACTTTGAAGACATGATAGATTTCATAGAACCAAAATTAGATAAGACATTTTCCATTATTGAGTGACTTGGAAGTGTACCTTGTACAAATTAATTTTAATGCTCCACATTAGCAGCAGTGATGGAATAATATTTTCCATTCTC
The DNA here is from genome assembly GCA_963277665.1 of Viscum album. NCBI lineage: Eukaryota > Viridiplantae > Streptophyta > Magnoliopsida > Santalales > Viscaceae > Viscum > Viscum album. The sequence goes on along the minus strand of OY728161.1, from coordinate 569,390,143 downwards.
ATTTGGATTTGGTGGTTGTTGACACTGATTACCCATGAGGAGTCAATATTTAGTGCGCTGACTTGCATAGTTCCCTTTCTCCCTATAGTTTTAAAATTGAACCGTGGGTGGTTCTCTCATTTCATCCATCATATTTGTGGGATTATTTATATATCTCTGACAATCGTGACCTTGGTATCCTTCTATCACAGACATATAGAATTTTCTTGTCCCTTTGTGGAAATTCCCATGATGTTTCTTCCCACATTTTTGACATGTGAGTGGTTGAGCTTTCATTCCACATTTTTCATTATATCCTCCATGTAAGAGCTATATCTTTCATTTATTATCTCTAAATCCAAGGTAAAATTGTCCAAACACCATCTCCACTTTGAGGTCACATCAAAAAACTTCTTCATAACTATCAAAGTCTTGAATTTAAAGATCCTTTTGAACATGTCCTTTTAAACTAGTAAAGAATACTACTATTTTTCTATCATTATTGATAAAAAACATGAGGCATACCTTTCAATATTTATGATGTTTTATTCATATTTCTTGATAGAATCACAAATCATTTTCTTCTTCTCTATGAATTCTCTCTTCGTCATTGTATAAAGAGTTCTTGGGAAACACTTGGTAAGAAATATCTTCTTAAAGTATTACCATTCCATATCTTCTATTTCATCCATTGGATTGGTATTATTAATAATTTCTCACCATTGGTTGGCCTCCACTACAACCAAATCAGGTCCGACCCAGGTTTGACCTAGTCCACCTCCGCCTAGACCACTACGGTCTAACTTTTCCCATCTAGGTAGGCCCAACCCACTTCGTTGAGCCCAACTAGCCAGGTCGGCCTACACTACATCAGTCAATGCAATCACCCCTTATTGCAGTTAATGCGGACACCCACCAATTTTTGAGGCAATTTTCAGTGCTAAGAAGCTATTCACCACCCAAATTATCACCACCACTCTAGTGTAAAGCCTCCCCTATTCCATGAGGAACCACCACCCCATGACTGGGGTCGCCGCTGTGCGCCCCTACTGATTGGCCCCAACGTCGGCTCATAGGTTGTACCTTATGCCGACCGCCGTTCATTCTTTGTTTGCCCAAAAAAACATGTCAAACCCCCTTGGATTGATTTCTTCATAGACCTAATCCCCACTTGATGATCCATTGATGTTTTGACGTGTTGAAAAGTTAACAATGAAAACCATTAAGAATTGATGAATAACACAATGAATACAATGGAAACAAGCATAGATCGATGACCGTGTTAGTTCGACCATCAATGATGAATTTCAAAATGATGAAATAGTTGACAAAAAATGAATTTTTCAAATGAAGAACTTTAATTGAAAATATGAAAATTCAAAGCAATGAAATACTACCTCATTCGAATTGTTATTCATTGAACATGTTTGCCACACCTCTGATGTGATCCACTAATGGTTCATCGATGATTCACCAATGGGGTTGAACTCATCCTTGGTGGTGGTGGTATTAGGAGCCAATGGTAATACAAAACCCATAACCACATATTTATAACCCTTTCAGTTAGGTTAATGGTATCTGCTTAACCGCTCCTCCAACGGTAGCAGGATCTGAACAACCCGCTCCTTATTATTTTAGGTCATGCTTAGGTAAAACAATGTATCATAAACTCAAATGTGGTATCAGATTTCCAATCCAAGTTCATGTTAAAGAGTTGTTTGATACGAATTCCAAGTTAAAATAATTTAATTTAATTATTTTATTTATAGTTTTGTTCTCGGTGACTTCTTCAACAGAAAACCCTCACTGGAAAAAATTATGTTAGACCTAGGGTAAACACCATGCTATGGACTCAACCGTGGCCTAAAAATTCTGATTCGAGATTCCTTTTGATAATTTTCCCATTTCATCATTTTTATAGTATAAAATATAATTAATATTTTTATAAAATTAATTCTGATCATATCGGGTCTTAGATTTTCATGTTGTCTCAATGCCTAGCTTCAGAAATATATATAGAAATATTTCAAATTATTACAAGGAAAAAAAGGGTCTCTAAAAATTATATGATCATAATATAGTTTTTAGGTTTTTTTTCCTATAAATTCTACACTAATATCAAGAATATTATGGTTTTTATTATAACCCTATTCATTATATGAAATTAGAATATAATAATTCACATGGATGGATAAAAAATCTAGAGAATATTTTTATTTTTCATTAATGATATGTTGGTGGTAGATTCCAAAAGTAAAAATATGATAAATGGAATGATGAATTTAATTTATTATTTAACATTATTAGACTCCAATGTTAGAGGTGAAGTTAAAGAAATAATGAATGTTAAAAAAAGAGAGTGGCTAGGCATTAGTAACTGAAGGTAGATTTATTAATACTATGTTTTTATTTTCTAAATCTCCCAAAAAATGATTGGTTAAATAAGTTAAATACCCCAATATCATTTTCCCTCCAAAATCACTCCTCCCAAATGGACTATTAAGGATGAATTTGGTGAATAAAATACAAAATAATCCATTGCTAGAATTGAACAATCAAAAACACCAAGAAATGAGTATCCAGACCCTTTATAAATCATGTTCAAACAAATAACCATGATAGAATTTGTTTCATCAATCCTTGATATTTAAGAACCTGATAGTCTTGATATTTTTGGCCAAGAGAAGTCATTATGTTAGGGGAATGGAGGAGGTATTGTACATGGGAAAACAATAACTAAAAATGGTGAAATGATGGAATACAATATAAAGAGGAGAATAAAGAATCACATACCATAGGTTTTGAGAAAGTCGATTCTTCCAAGATGTTTGAGGGGGATCAATGGTAGAGGAAAAGTTCTGCGTGAGCATGAAAGGCATAAACGAGTGGGGTTTTGTTATGGTTAAATTTCAAATATTGGGAAATGTCTTATTATCTTTAATAAATAATGGTTTTATCATTATTAAAGTAATATGGGAATATAAAAATTATTTATATTAGGGATAAAATTTAATGATGATAAAGATTTATGTTTACCAATGATGGAATTTTAGTGATTTTAAAGAGAGGTTTTATATATTCTTATTATTTTAGAACTGATAAAAACTATTTTTATCAGTGATTTTTTAAGAACTAATAAAAACTGTTTAAAATGTGGACTACCTCATCAAAATGGATCCTGGGTTAGAAATGCTACTTATTAAATTGGCATCCTTCCTCCACCTGAAGACTATGAGTCTATAATGTATTGTAGAGTGCACTATTTGAGTTTAATGAAATGACTTCCTATTTATTCTTCTAAATAGACCAAAAACATTCTGGATTTTCTAGGATTCATCTTAGTTGGATATTTTGAAATTAAATGAGGTATAATATGAGGATATTAACATCTACAAAAGTGTGTGGAGCCCTCCCCCATCAGGTACTATAGTGATTATTGTGGATGGGTCTCTCTCTAGGGGAGGTTCAACTGGTGTTTGTTTTATGGTGTATGATTTCATCAAATGGTACGTTTTGGACTTCCAAAAATATTTTTTTCACTAATTGTGTTCTAGTTGTGGCTAAATCCCAATCCCATTTGGTCAAAATGAAGCTCGCTATAGAAAGAGGCTAGAAATCAATCATTATGGAGTCTGACTGCCTTACCATTATCAATGCTAGCTCTGCACTAGAGAGTGGAAGTGGATGTCTAGTTTTGAAGATTCTCTCCATTATCCACATCATGTTTTCTTGTTATTTCACTTTCATTAGAGTATAGGGAAATAAGGTATATTACATGATGGAAACTGATGTCCTTTATGTCCATTCACATTTTTGGTTTGTTGATTTTCCTTATTGGATGAGCTCTCTTATACTACATAATCTTATCTATTCTATTTAAAGTTCATTTTTCATTCAAAATATTTATAGTTTTTAATATATAAATTATGATTAATAAAATATATTATATATCTATCACTTAAATATATTTATAAAACAATATATGATTTTAATGATATAATTTTTTATATTAAATATACATTTTTTCTGTTTTTTTACACTGATAAAGGTCACCCTTTATCAGCTCTAAAAAATGTGAGAAAAAAGGTTTAATTTTTTCAATGTAATGAAAAAATAATTGATCAAGGGAGGACCTTTATTTGTTATTTTTTAGCATTGAAATAGTTAACCTTTATCAATTCTTTTTTTCAATCATAATGGGTAACACATATTAACGCCCTTAGCTAGTACTAATAATGGGTTGTGTTGATTATATTGGGATTTTTAGTATTTTAATCAATGATTTATTTGTGACCCATAAGATTCTAAAAGGAAAAATGGGCCTAGGACAAAGGAATGCATTGGAAAAGTCAACATGGGGTATGTATTTTTCATGATGGACTTGAGGAAAAAGGTATTATAGTTCTTTCAAAAGTCTCCAACCCTACATAATGTGTAGTAACTCATAAAAAAGATGAAAATTATTAAATCCTAAACCTTCACAAAAATTATGAATGTACCACTTATCCCAATACCCCCAAGGTAGTTTATTCCACCCATTATCATATCCCCATCAGAAAGTAGAAAAATTAGAATGAATTTGAAAATGAGAGTATTTGGAATTTTGAAAATAGGAATCAAATATTTGGAAATAGATTGATCCACCTCTTTAATAAGAACCATTTTCAAAGCCTTAGAGTCTTTCCTACAGCTCCATAATTGAACTTTATTTGTGAACTCATAAAGGATAGTAGAGAATAGTTATTTTTTTAATCTTATATCAACTTTAGGAAGGATAATATACTTCTATTGTTTTTCATCTACCAGGCCACCATAGTCATGTTTAAATATTTCTCAAAAAAATGAGTTTACACCTTTTCTGAATGATATTTTTTAATTCATTAGATTAACAAACTCTCCTAAGGCCTTTTAAAAAACATTAATAATTCTCTAAATGGCATGACATTCTAACATGGATTCCCTTGAGAATAAAAGTTAGTCATCTATAAAAAACAGAAGGAGATGAGAGGGCTTCAACAACACACTTTTTCACCATGAATAAGATTAACATTAGTTTCTCCTAAAAAAATATTTGAAAAATCATCGGAAATAAGGATGAAGAGAGACATGGACAAGGGGTCTCCTTCTCGAAGGCCTTAAGTGGGGGAACACTTTTGGTCAGATTTTCATTGACTCGAATCATAAAAGAAATTGGAGAATCACATTCCCTAATGACCTGAACACATTGGAAATAAAATTCCATTTTAATAAAAATAAAATTAAAAAAGGCCATTCTAGTCATTGATATGCTTTATTCATGTGAATTTTTTTATCCATCACAACTCTTTGAACAAGAACATGTCTTAATTAAATGAATAATTTCATGGTCAATAATAAAATTATTAATGGTTAGCCTTTGGGGTGTGAAGGAACATATATCTTTAAAAATTGTAGAATGGATCATATTTTGAAGTTGATTGACCATGATTTTAGAGAAAATATTATAGGTCACATTACAAAGAATGATAGGCCTGATTTCTGAAACACGCATAGAATTATTCACCTTGTGAATAAGAATGATTAGAGTTTCATTAAAAGGATTTAATCTATCCTTTCCAATCCATAAATCATTCATGATCATCATAATATTAGGTCCTAAAATGTTCTAGACCCATTTAACGAAAAGGGAAGGGAACTATTCAGTCCATAGAGATTTTGTTGCATAGATATTTTTGAGGGCCATTGAAACTTTCTCATTATAAATATCTATAATTAGTTTTAGGTTCATATATCGATTAAAAACATGAGAGATAGAAATAAAAAAAAATATTTAGAATAGTTAAATCACTTGATAAAAAATTTTCACTAAAAAAATTTATATAACATCCCGGATTTCAATTTAATGGTTAGTAGAGTTTCTATGAGTCAACTCTAACAACGAGATAGGATTCTTCCTACACCTATCTGATTATCTATGAATTACGTACATGGTATTCTGATATCTGTCCTTAAATCTGTATTAATACAAGTCCATACATATGTATATTTTATCAGATATATATATATATATATATATAAGTTTAAACAAAAAAGGAATTTAAATATTCACATACAATCAAACTGTGTATTTTTTCATTAGAAATGTTCACCATAATATTACCAGGGAATCTTATGTTCAAATTTCTACTTAAATTTCCAATGAAAATTTAAACTTAATTTTTAGTAAATTTGAACTAATAATTTGATAAAAAAAATTCTAAAATAAAATAATGTTAAATTTTTTCATGAAAAAATATTGACACATAAATAAATAATGTGATTTTTGATTAAAAAATTACTTCAATTTTCAAAGAGAAATTTCCATTTTAGATTTACATAAAAAAATTCAATTAATTTTTTCACATAACATTTCAATGAAAATATATTAATACATAAATAAAAATTTAAATTTTCACCAGAAATTTGAATAGAAAATTTTCAATATGAAATTTTAGTCTAAATTTATACTAAAATCTTTTAGTTTAAATTTTCACTTAAATTTTCTGTGAAAATTTCAATGTACATTTTCAACACATAATGTTTATGTGTGTTTTGTATATGTATATATATACAAACTAATATTAATATATAATGTATTTTTTATGGAAATTTATATTGAAAATTTTCAGTTTGAACATACATGTATATATATGTATACATACATACAAACATATAAATGTATATATTTACACAGGTATAAATATAATCTGCAATTTTCAAGTATTAAATTTACATTGAAAATATTATATAGATAGAAACATGCAAGAATACATACATATATTGTTTTTTAATTTATTTATATTTATATTTAGTATTTTTTAAAATATAATAACATTTCAAAAAAATATATTAATACATAAATATCAAATGGTAATTTTCACCGCAAAATTTCAAAGAAAATTTGCACAAGAAAATTTTAATGTAACATTCCATTAAAAGTTTTAATGTGAATTTTGACTAAATTCATATTACAATTATACTAAAAATTTGATTATTATAATCCATTATCTATAATATAGCTTGAAATTCTCCCCTCCACGTGTCATCTCCTTGTTCATTTGGATAATGTGTCTCCCTCTCTGTTATTCCACTCACCTTCTCCCCAAATATACTCTCCCTCCCCTCCCAGAATCCCATCTCAACACTGCCATCCTCCCCACCTCCCTCCTCGACCCCTCTTGACACAACCTCCCTCCATGCGTCCTTCCCCGACTTCCCTATCCAACCAGGCATCCACCTATGCCTCCCCTCTGCCTCCACCTCCACCTCTGTCCTCCTCCTTGAATACCTGCTTAGAGTCGCTCCCCTCTTTTCCCTTACCGTACACCTCCAATCATAATGGAGTTGAACATGATCAACATTCATACACAGATCTGGATGCACCTATTATGCTTGGGGAAGATGAAAAGGTTATATTTTTCATAGGTTATGATTTTTTTCATAATTATTTTAATTATCAAAATACCATCCCCATCTTTTAATCATCAGTGAAGGCGATGGATCCCTTATTTCCTCGGTTGAGTCCTCCGTGCTTCCCCTCATGCCGGAGTCACTTCCAGTCATCACCGAGTCTCTAGGGACTCTCTAACCACAGTATTATAAGCTCGTAGAAATTTAGCGTGTTGACCCCATCTGTAGATCAACACCCTATGAATGATTCTTAAGGGTTCTGTCTCCGGTAACTGAATATATAATGTTATAGTGTGGATGGTTTCCATGGATGAGAATCATTTATTCCCAACCCTTCATTTCAGTGCCGGTGCTAGATCATTTCCACCTCCTGATGCCGATAACTGATTGGTCTCAAGGTATGATAATGTCTCTGCACCTTTTATTGATAGCCAATATTTAAACACCATTTTGATTTCCATCATCTATGTTTTTTATCGATTGCTTATCTCAATGATTCTCTAATTTTCCTTTATTTTGAATTTTCATTTGTCTATGGTTTATTTGATTTGTCATTTATTTGTCATTAATTTTTGTTTTCTAATTGATTATACTTTCTGTTAACCCCTTTCACCGGTTCCCTTATATTCCACTAGGGATTTCAATACATTCTATGTAAGTTCATTCAATCTGTCAGACTGATTATTTTTTTATCATTTTCTGGTAGAATCATCTCTTCACTTTGTTCCTGGTTTTATGTGTAAGTGCATGCTGTATTTTTCAATTCATTTATTATGTGATAGAAATTTACTGTGTTTTTATCCTTTTTTTTGATTTCCGATGCATCAATTCTTTTGTTTTTAGGGGTTGTGTTTGCATCAAAGAACATGTATTTTTATTGGAAGGTGTTGGTTCAGATGAATTTGGTACCTTGGAATTCTGTACATCTTTCTATGTAAGTTTATTCAACTTACCAGTCTAATTATTTTCATGATATATTCATTTGTATCTATGTTGGATTCAATCCTGATATTATGTATTCTATTCATGTTTGGGAAAATATTTTGGCTGCTATCATGGTGGCTACATCTTTGAAGACTGACTTAGTTTGGAACACGATTTGGGATTTCACTATTTATGATAAATTGGGAATTCAAGGTTAGTTCACGATTTATAATGTCTTCATCTTTTATAATTGGAAATCTCCCTATCTATGTTTCATCAATATCAACATGGATATTTCTTCCTAGTTAAATGTGGACCTGAATGTTGAATGACACTAAAATATTTGATAGAAATAGTGGTGAGATTAAACTTCTATATACACACTTCAACAATGCACACTGTTTAAACATACATGTACATTTTTTGGTGCCATACAATGTTTAAACATACATTATACTCCTGTATAAAAATGTTAAAAATATAGAATGTGCCATACGATTCAACAATATAGTGTATTGTATACATTACAATCCTATATACAAATGTATACATTAAATTACACTCCTACATACAAATGTATACATTACATTACACTCCTATATCAATTACACTTCAACAGTGGTGATGAAAAAGATGTAGCCATGTTGATCAAGTTAGTTTCAGATAGATTCACTATTTACATCATTTATAATTAGTATAAAGGGTTATGAAATACTTACACAATGGTAATAATTATAGTTATATTTAGGCAGTTTTGATAAATTTCACAGAACCAAAGAAAACATCCCTCATTTGGTTTTTCTTTCTTTAATGCCTATTAAACATTAATTTCAATATCATTATTTTATTTAGTCAGTTATCACTCTATTTTTTAAAATAATTATCTTTTACATATCATCATTACTTTTTTTAGAATGTAATGAATGGGATTTTTATTAATGTTAGTCACACATTTACTCGTGTGTTGTATTCCCACATAAAGATGTTCATATAGTTTTAGGTGAATAATCTGTGTAGAGCATAGAATGTTATCTATTTGAACTGTCGTATATTAATGCAGTTGATACGAGTACTCTTCTTGATTTTTGTTTCAATTAGGAAGGATATTCCCAATTCAAGAATCTATTTCAGATAGATGTTATTGAGGCATAGTTTATCATATGGTGGAATAGGAATGAAAGAATATCTAACAACCATTACATTGACATTAACTCAGTCATGAATATCATTTTTGCAGCTATCAAGGTGGGTACATCAAGAGAGGGCCATATTTTCAAGGCAACCTCTAAACATAATTCTTAAACCCTAGACCATACCTATTATACTATGTTCTTTGAGCATTAGTGATGTACTTCACAACCTACTGTAAGTCAATACATATTCTCCAAGTCAACATGTAAATACTACTATAATTCCAATGTATCATTAAGAGAGTTCAATATTTTTAAGGTAACCTCTAAACATAATTCTTAAACCCTAAATAATACCTCTTATAATATGTTCTTTGAGCATTTGGCATTGTAATTTTATTTCACGACCTACTTTAAGTTAGTCCCTATACCGGTATTCATTATGTTTGTTGTTTCTTGGGTATATTAGACATAATCAACTTCTATATGATGATAATCTAATGGATATTGCCTTGAGATTTCACTATGTTACAAAAGCTGGAAAATATGCCTCCCATTTAATTTTAGAATTATTTTTTTTCATGATAGTCTTGGAATTGTATTTGAATTATTTTTTTAAATTTGAGTTGCCTATACAAAGTAGTCTAGAAATTGTTATAAAAATTGTTTTTTATAATCAAGTTTGTAAACAGATTTTGAAAATAATTCTCCTTTTAATATCATCTTTACTTTTTTTATAATATAATGAACAAGATTTGATGTAATTGTAGTCAAACATTAATTCATGTGTTTTATTCCCATATAAATATGTTCATGTAGTTTCCAGTGACTAATCTGTGTAGAGTATATCTACTTATATATTTGAAGTGTAGTATATTAATATAGTTGATTCCAGTACTCTTCTTGATTTCTGTTTTACCTTGGAGGGATTTTCCCATTTCATGAATCTATTTCATATAGGTGTACCGAGGCCCAGTGTATCATATGGTGAAATAGGAATGAAATAAGTTATGACATCCATTACATTTATATTAACATATCCATGAATATCATTTTGGCTGATATCAAGGTGGATACATCTTTGACGACTGACAGGCTTGGGAACTCGATCTAGGATATCACTGTTTATGACATATTTTGCATTCAAGGTTAGTTCATGAATTATAATGGCTTCAGCTTTTATGCCTAGAAATCCCCATATCTAGGTTGGATCAACATCAACATGGATGTTTATTACAAGGGAAATGTATACCTATATGTAGAAAAAAACAGAAACATCCATTATCTATAGTATATCTTGTGCCCTCCCCTTTACGTGTCTCTCTCTCCTTCATTCGCACCTTAATTTGTGAAGGTGTCAATCCCTCCGTCAAAAACCACTCTCCAAAAAATTGATATCCCTCATTTCTCAGGCTCCGCGACATCTCGTCTCCCCCACACCAGCTTCCTCCTCTGCATCGTCTTCCTCATCCACCTCAGCCTCCGCCTCGACTCCTCATCTACCTTAGCCTCCACCATGGCCTTCGCTCACCCTATACTATGATACCATTCCTCCCCTATTCCAATTCAACAATTCCTCAACAAACCCTCAATTCCTATCAGGCTCCCCATATTATGGAGTTCTCGTGTCTATTTCCCTTAAAACCTACGCCCCTCATCTCCAACCTAGCTCCCCTCACTCCCCTAACTCAATCCCTATCTCCCTGTCTCCATGTCCTTATCTCCTTATCACCACTATATCCTTCACCTTCACCGAATTATGGTTTTAAACAAGTTTCTTCATTATACAGGTTCGTTGGCTACTAGAAACTACAACGATAGCCATTTCTCACAAAATACATAGGTCTCTCTTAGATCTCATCCACAAACATTGTCTTTTGTTTCATTCAGCATTATGAGATCAACTCAATTTCACTCTATACCAATGTCCCACGCTTCTCTAGGTTTGATAAACACTTCATTATTTTCTCTCCATGAAGCCCTTTTATTTCTACTAAGGTCTTCAACCATTTGATTTAGGATTTCATTACTTGATTACTCTACCCCTATTTTTATGGTCAATTGAATGTATATGAATTCATTTGAAACTGAAATTCTAGATCCAAATCGCATCATTTTATATTATAATATTTATACCTAGGTCCCAATTTATTATTACTCAACTCATAGTTCCCTAGAATTTTTTTATGAAAAGTTGTTTCTAAAAATTATTTTTGTATAGAGGTGAGAAACTTATTCTTACTGGGTTCCTATGAAAATATCACATTATATGCTATAACCTAAAATATAATATTTCACTAGACTGGTTATTTCATATACAACTACTATTTCATCAATTATTATTATGTTTTGCATGCTTTGTTTGGGATTTTTTTGGTTTATATTACATGTTTGTTGTTTCAAAACTGACTGAATTTTGGCGAGTTTGGTTTTTTTGAGGTTCATATTTTTTTAATAGGTTCATATATTCTTTCTATTTTTTCATATTTTTTTTTTCAAAATAGGTCCATATTTTTTTTCTGTACAGGTACGTGGGTTTTGTTCATGATTATTGTCATATTTCCTGCTTTGATGACTATGTACGGAGTTACTAGAGTCGATAGAGATATCTTCTTTTTTGTAGGTACATGGTTTACATAATTTTATCTCTTTGAAACTTCCTTTCTAAGCCATAAATGTAGAACATTAATGCGGATATTTGGAAAATGGAATTGATGAGAGGCACCATGTACATTAAGATTTTCCATCGTGTTGTTCTGGTGTTTTATTGTTGTTGGAATGGTGAGTTTGGTTATTTATATTGGTTCATATTTTTTAAACAGGTTCATATTTTTTTTAATTTCTTTGTTTTTTTTCAAATAGGTTCATATTCTATTCCATATAGGTACACGGATTCTGTTCAAGATTATTGTCCTATTTATCACTTTGATGAGTATATATGAAGTTACTGGAGTCAATGAAGAATTATGCTTTTTTGTAGGTATGTGTTTCACATCATTTTCCTTCTTTTACGCTTTATTTCCAAGCCCTAAATGTAGAAAATTAATGTGGCTGGCTAGAAAAGGGAATCAATTAGAGGATCCATGTATGTCTAATATTTCTTTTCTTGTTGTTCTGGTGTTTTAGGGATGTCAGAATGGTGTGTTTTTTAGAGGTTCAAATTGTTTTAACAAGTTCATATTTTTTCTAATTTGCTCATATTTTTTTCAAATAGGTTCATATTTTATTCTATATAGGTACAAGGATGATTACTATCCTATTTCCTTCTTTCATGAGTATGTTTGGAGTTACTGGAGTCAATGAAGATTTCTTCTTTTCTGTAGGTACATGTTTCATATCATTTTCCATATTTAACACTTCCTTCCCAAGTTCTGAATGTGGAATATTAATGTGGCTAGCTAGAAAAGGGAATCAATGTGAGGTTCCATGTATGTCTAATATTTTTCATTGTTTTGTTCTCCCAATTTTTTTTTACTCCGATGAGGTATTTTTCTCAATCTTCACCTCAAAACATCAAGTTTTCATTTCCAACTTGAGCTCATACATGAGTGATAATGAGAATTGTTACATTTTGAGTTAGGTGAGTGAATTATTAGAACACAGAAGTGAAAGAAGGGTACTGCAAGATAGTCATACTTTTACCTCCAAATGAATTAAGCAAGCAAGATATTGCTTTATTTAATAATCTTGACAATGAGTTTAACAAAGTTATGTTTTATAATTTTAAAGAGGAGGAAGTTATGAAGGAAGGTAAAGATTTAAATTTTCGATTATAAAGTGGAGGAAGTGATGAAGAAAACTGAAGATTTAAATAAGAAAACTGATGCTTTCATTGCATTGAGGATCAAAGTCGAGTAACTAGTGGTTACATAGATTGGAGGATCAAATAATGAAATTCCCACTTCTCAATTCTCATGATATATCCAATTTAATGGTAAATTTATAATGTGAAATAATTTGACAAAGATTAATGCAGTTTTATAAGTCTAGCATCTATGATGTTTGATATATCTGTGTAGGGGGTTCACAGTTTGATGTAATCAATGAAGTCTAGATGAGTAGTGAAGGAGAATGGGAGAAAGATCTAAAAAGTAATGCTGCATAGACAAATCACAGGAAAATTATCAATGCATTGAGCCAAAATCACAATTCTCTGGCTGTATTAAAACATGTAAAGGTTAATATCACTTCAAATAATCTATTATCCAGGGTTAAAGGCATCCTCATGGGGTTGATGTCTGGATTTTCATTTAGGTAGGTAGTACTAAAGATGGTAAAAGAACTACAGATAAAGGCTAAAATTGATTTTTACCATCAGTATTGGCTTTTTAAAAGTTACTGGTAAGATTCTAACATCTTAATTTATATTAGTTGACTTCTCATATAGTGTACACGAGATCACCATTGATTACTGCAACAGCTTCTTGAATCAATTTCCATCGTGCATAGGAGTGAACACATAGCCAAACCCCAGCACAAATTCTTCATCCTTTTAGATCTTCTACCATATATATCATCATACCCCAGAAGTCAGATCCAAGCACGCTTGGACCGCAAATTTATTAATAAAAAGAAAAGTGCAGAGACAAACAAGAGAAAGAGGACGAGATTACATGTTGGAATAGTCATAAGCATCACATTTTATTTCATTCCAATCATACCACTTAAACCATGCACATGATTATGGTTATAAATAGTTGATTTTTATTACTTTCAGCTGAGGACCTCCTGTACCTATCAACCTATAAAGGTTGTTTTATGTGTTCAGAACTACTATTCTAGTGATGACCTCCCATACACCACTTCATGGTTTTCAAGTCACTTCTTGAAGTTCTTTACTATTTTTTAAAACTGAAATTATAGATTCAATTGAACATTTAGTTTCTTTTTTATACATGACCATTGTGGTTTTCTAAACGACATGTTTATTAACACATTTTTTTAGCATTTTTATATCCAATTTCATACATTCTGAATACTAAATTGTTTCTTTAAAATATATATAGTATAATATTTTTTGATCACTCAATTTGTAGTCATGTTTCTGGAGTTGTGTATACATTAAAGAAACTTCATAATTAGACCAGTGATACATGAAAGTAAATGCAACAATTATTGAGGAATAATTTCAAAGTAAATACTCTTATATGAATAAGTATGTGTAATTTTTCAGAATCTAATATTCATTATGGATCAATAATGAATATTTGGACATGTATCAGAGTATGTATGAGAAAAACCCACAACCTATAGTTATATGGAAGAGTAATTTACATATCTATGATGGATCAAATACCAATACATACGAGTCATTTTCATGATTAGAGGGATACATAAAATTCAAAGTCTGTGAAATTTTGACCAAGGATACTAGAATCATGGATTGTGCCAGAATCCATGAGTATGAGTAACATGATTTGGACATAATTTGATACAGAACCCATGAAATTAGTAGATTTTTTTTCAATACTTTTTTGGTATCTCAAACTACTAAATTTTGTACAAATTGAATTTTTTAAATTGTTTTTTGTATTGTTTTAATAACTAAAATATTTAGTTTAAATATATTGTTTAAATTTTCCTTCTTTTTATCATTGTATAATATGAATTTTAAAGAAAAAGTCTTCATTGTACTAATATGTACTATTTATTTACTACATTCTCATATAGTTTAAGAAAAATCAAATCATATGTCGAATCATATGATGTTTTTTCTAATAATGTTGGTTTTAATTTTTTTATCGCAATGATATGTTACTTTATTTTCACAATTATGATTCACCTCAAACTGTTAAGGATTTGGAATATTCTACTTCCAAAATGATGTTCAGTGAGGTTACATTATCCTTCATGTTTTCCCTTATTTACCCTCACCCATCTCTTTATCCCATCTCAACTCTCTATCTCACTTCATTGATGTTGTCCCTTCAATCATCTAATTAGTTATCCTTAGTGTCTGATTTAGCATTTCATAAAAGATTAAACATCTCTATTTGTGCATCTCAGAATTTTCATTGATGATCTAATTTGGACAACCAATCTATCAACTGTTCCATGTAAAAATTCATATTACAATTTTGTATAATTAAAATTTTCTCTTCTCTGTGCTTTTATTTCTACAATTCTGCACAAAAAAATCATATATTTATTAAATTTTTCACTATTTATAATTAGATGAAACTGTAATCTATAATGTAGATCGGTCCAAGGGTTATGGAAGAGTTTCATCGTGAAAAAGGACTAATAATTATAAAAAAGGAGAACCCTCATTGGATTTAGGGGTGAGTGAATTTTTGGGACACCTATATTGTTTTTTTCAACTTTATTATGTCACACTGTAATATTTGACACTGATTTTTCTTCTAGAAAATTTCAATTGGAGGCTTTCTTTGTGATGTGGGAAGCAACTAGAAGAAGTCTTCCAAGAATTATTATAGAAAAAGAAACCATGTGAATGAAACTGTTGTTGATAAGGAATCCGATGGAGGTCTTTCAAATCTTGGAAAAAACGATACACAATTTTCTTACAACCATGAGTCGCTGTAGAAGCTGAAAGCCCACATGGATTACAACACAGAGCATTACAAGGAGGTCTAGGAAAAATTAAAATTCAAGAATTTATACCCCCTACTGGTAAATATATAGTGGTTGCGGAGGGTTTTGCAAAGGCAAAAGTTTTCCATGGTTACCTTAGTGACATGTATGAAGTTATTTCTAGGTGTCATCATGTAAGGGACTTGGATACAAGTTCCGGATCTGTGTGACCTAAATATGGTTTTAGTATGTTATGAGAAGTCCCATCTAATGTTACGAAACATCTTAAGAGCATCATGACGGTGCTAAATAGGTTGCCGTATTATCCTTTATTAGTTTTTCATTATTTTTTTGTATTAAATTATGGATCAAATTATGAAAATTTGTATCCATGGTGCTCTGATAATAATATAAATAATTAAAGATTCGTGATGTTGGATATCATGTAAAATATGAGTTTTTTAATGTGTTTTGACTATTAATTATGCATTGAAATTTATGATGTGCTTTCCATCTCATTTTATCACATTATAGCTGTTTCATATTGATGTTTATCACATTATGTTTTTTTATTATGCACTTATTTTCGATCAATTGTTTTTTATATTTAGCACATCCCACTTGACTTTAAATGGAAATTTAATTAATGGGATTTCAAAAATAATTAAAAAGGGATTTTTTTATTAAATTAATGTTTTATCACATTATGATTTTTATTATCCACCATTCACTCCCTCCCAGCCCCTTTCACAATATCTCTTATGATACCCTAGCCCAATATCATCTTCCATTTTGATCACCTCCAACTTCCTCTGTAATCAACTCTCGGTGGCCCATGATGGGTTTTTTTATCCATAGTAAAGTGTTGAGAACTTGCATACATGCATACCGTTTATCTTCAACTGTATGAGCTCTAATTTAAACTGTATAAACTGTATGAGATCCGACATCAAGTGCCTGCATATATGAATATATATGTTTAGCACATTATGATTATGGGGAACACGTGGAGGGTTCTATTAAGCAAGGAAAATTCATGAGATAATTATAAATATTGTTGGAATTTTACCTTTTCCTGAATATAATAAGCATATAATGGGGGTTCTTCATTTTTCTTTGAAATCGGGTTAAGGTATTCAAGTAATTTTGTTGGACATGTTTTTCTACCATTATTTTCTATTTCTGGAATGAAAATATATATTATAGGATCACATTTATTCTTAGATTTTCAATCATTGGTCATATTTGATTATAATTTTCATTTATTTTTGAAAACATATGTATTAATATATATATAGGCACTTGATGTGGTTATAATTTTAATTTTAATTATAATTATAATTTACAATATAATTTTCTCCAGATGTGATTATAATATTTATTATAATTTGATTATAATTTTCATTATAATTTTCATTTCATTCTGAAAACATTTGTACTATCTTAATCAAGTGCCTGCATATATGAATACAGATTTATATTTCCAAATTGTACCGAATTTAGTAAAATATATGAATACGGAGTATAAATAAATTCATACAGTTTATCATCATCAACTGTATGTGCTCTAACATTAACTGTATAAAAATATGCACAATTTAATTTTTCAAAATAGGTAATTCTATTCATTTGAATAATTAGTTCTAGATCATGATTATTATTTAAGGCGTTGCTATTCAAAACAGGCGTTGCTATCTATAATAATGTGTGCCCTTATATTATCTGGCATTTCATATTGGACAAGCAGTCTGTTCTAATTGAATTTTCATATATATCATGATCGAATGATTGTCGTAGTCATCACAGACTTTTTAAAAGGCATATTGGGATGTTTTAGGATCTTATCACTGCAAAGGAGAAGAGTTTATTCAAGATATTGGAAGAAAACATCGGGTTTAGGTACTCCCATGATTAAATTCTTTTGTTAGGGAAAACATTAAACATTGATTTTATACACTATTTTGGGCCACAAGTCCTCCGTATCGACTAGTTCAGGTATGGGGTCAACACTCCCTTCATCCTGATGAGGCATGGGTCCCTCATACTATAGTTGGAGTCGGTACTTCCGCACAGGATGGGGTGTGAGATCTTTACCTATAGAAGTTGATAATGATCCATGATATAGCGTGTTAGTCCTCCATATTTTATGCATACATTAATTTAGTTTATACACACTTGTATATATAAATTCACATCTATAGTTTTATAGAATGCTTCCAGCTGTATGTGTCACCACCAGCCTTCAGTCCATATCCATTTGTCACAAGAATCCCACTCACTCCATTTATTCTTCCAATTTTCTTCTCTACCAATGAGTGATACATGTTTCGTAGATCATCACCACATTTTTTTGTGCATGTTAATGAATTTTTTTTAATTTAATGATCATGTCATGAAAATGTACGAGTTGAGTACTAGTTCTAAAATAAATTCATGTTTAAATGTTTCATGAAAATATATTAGAACATAAATAAATAACTTATGTTTGCATATGCAATTTGAATTATAAATTTCATTGTGAAATTTCCCCATAAAATCTTCTAATGAAATTTGTATTTTAATGACCCATAATTAAGATATACAAATATATAAATAGAAAAGGTAAATTTTCACTAAAATATTATTTTATAATTTGAACTAGCAACTTTTTTGTAAAAATTTCAATTAGAAAATTGTGGTTCAAATTTCCATTTAAAAATTACGGTTCAAATTTCCACTTACATTCTTAGAGAAAATTTTCTCTTAATTTGTATTATAATATTACCAGAAACATGAATTCAAAAAGTTTAGAATAAACATATGTTTATTTTTATTTATTTTCAAGGTTTTATATTTTTTAAATATGTTATATTAATATATATATATATATTATTAAAGTGAATATTGGGAATTATAATTTTTTAAAACACTATAAATGTATTGGAATAAAAATTATTATTACAATAATAATTATTATATTGGGATGAAAAAATACACATTATAGGCATTCAATGTGAAAAATAATAATTCTTATGTAAATATAATTATATATTTATTCTTCTTTATTTTTTATTAATTGGTTTTCTAAAAAAAAACTAAATCATTAATTATATTGAGATACATTTGTTTTTAAAATAAATAAAAAAATGATAATTTTTTTAAAAAAAAATTCAAACATAATATATATAGATATATTAAAATGTTTTTATAATATTAATATTTTCATAATTAAAATGTAAAAATTGGATTATTAAAATGATGTTATATTATATTATTTGAAAACATTAAAAAATACCTAAACACAAATACATAACTGTGTAAAAAATATGATAATAATATTTTTATTTATAGAAAAAATATTTATCCATAAATAATTGAATGTCAGTATTTTAATAAAATTAAAACTATTTGTTTTATTTTAATAAAATACATAATATTTATAAATAATAATTTATAGATGTTATTATTATTATTATTATTATTATTATTATACTTATAAGGAATACATAGTGTGTTGGTGATGAGTTAGGTAAAGGGTATTTTTTCCAACCCATAAATCTATTCAAAATGTAATTTTTTGAAGAGAGACCCACAATTCCAGAATTCATTATTAATTACATTAATTTATCCTTTATTCATATATCCATTCCCAACTTGAATTGAAGGTACATGTTGGATCCCAAACCAAACTTGATATTTTTCCATTGGGTGGTGTGAATGTGTTACACGATGATACTATCAACTCACATATTTAGATTATTTCAAAGTGTGATGTTTGATCCTGTGGAGTGGGAGGATCTTTGGTAGCATCTTTCAATCTTCAATCTGGTCTCTTCTACCTGGTTCTTTGGGGGTAACTTTAATGCCATCATGGACACTTCTCAGAAGAAAGAAGGTGGGATATATTTCCACCAAGACATTAAAGATTTCAAGGATTTTGTGGCCAAAAATAATCTTATTGATATGGGATTTACTGGGGATAAATTTACTTTTTGTAATAATAAAAGAGGGATTCATTGAATTTGGAGTCACTTGGATCGCTGATTTACAAATATGTTGGGAATGTCAAGGTTTTAATAAGTGTCTCATCTTCCTGGTGAAATATTGGATAATGAACATGTCTTGGATTAGATGAAAAATATTAATGTTTGAATAATGATTTTTTGGTTTGCGAGCATGTGGAACAAGAACGATGGCTTTCTAGAAGTAGTGGCTACATCATGGAATAGTCCCATATTGGGAAATGAATCGGTGCTACTACACAATAACCTCAAATGTCTTAAGGAAAATCTCATCATTTGGGAGTTCTCTCTTCCAGATGTCTAGGCTGGCATTGACGATCAAAACTTTGATTGGCCAGTTGGACCTTAGTCTTTATGATCATTAGGATTATGAGGTCTTTTCCTTACTCATTACCAACCAGGACTTGCTCTCCAATATAATATTGGAGGTGGAAAGGGAATATAGGGAGAGGAATTGGGTTTGATGGATTGGAGAAGGAGATTATAAAACTACATTTTTTCATTCATGTATCAAAGAAAGGGAATACATAGGGAATTAGAATTTAATGTTGGAAGATGAACCTTTTCTAGTCACATTGAGGTGATTGGAAACTGTGCAGTGGTTCATTTCTAGAAATCTCCTAGAAGATCCTACACCAGATAGATTAGGGGATATCTAAGGAGTGATAGTTGTGAACCATTTTTCAAAAACATTCCTAGGATAGTTAATTATTCAATTAAATTAGATTTTTTAATCTTCAGAGAGAAGAAGAGATTACAAGGGTGATGTTTCATTTGAATCCTATTAGTGCTATTAGAACAGACGGTCTCCAAATAATTTTCTTCACATCTTCATGGGATATTAATAAATATTGTGTGGGAAAATCCCAATTTTGAGAGTGATTGGTGGATGTAAATTTGTCGGCAACAACTACATTGGGATTTTTTCTTCCCTGGTGGGCAGTGCGGTGGACAACAACCAATGCAGTGAACAAGCAGTTGGCCAAAGGAAATTTTTCAATGGTAGATGAACTACCCACCAACCCTTGACCAGGCTAGTTTTTGATCATCTATAAAATGGAATGTAATCCCATGATTTGAATCAGTGTAATTTTTGTGTGGTCCTCCGTCGAGTTGGATATAGAGAAGAGTTAAATAAAAGAGTTTCCATGTTTCTCCCATGGACGATGTTCATCCGACCGAACCACATTGAAATATTTTTGTTCTTCGTTTTTCTTCTATATTTATGTGCTTTTTGATTCCACACAACTCCATTGTTCCCATAAAAGTGGTATCAGAGGGAGCCGGAAGGTGGGAGTTCGAAATGGTGAGGCGACAACGAGTTTTCCGATGATCAAAAAATTGAAATTGGTTAAAAAAAATTTCCAACTCCAAATCTATGAAGAGGATGATGATATGATTCCAATGGCAAAAGTGGCATTGAAAACAGAGTTGAAATGAGCTCTGTAGAGCCAGTCAAAGTTTTGGTCAAATAGTGGGTGAATGGTAACTTAGTGCTGGAGAAGACGGTATAGTTCACGCCACCAAAGAAATTTCAGACAAGATTCTGGCGGCTACTCCAGCATGCCACATCAGTGCCATGTCATCACCACGTCAGCATGCGATATAGACCGTTGAATTTGTTTTAGCGATATCTCAGCCAATCAGACTCAAATTTCGGCGATCCACAAGTCGATTCCAACTATTTCGACCATTATGGATGCATTGGTTATGTTATTTTTAAAAAATTAGAAATCCATAAGGTGGTTTCATAAGGTTACAACATCAATGGTGGTAATTGTGTTTTGTGACATCGACGAGGGCTGGTGGCACAACACTACCAAAATTCAATATCGAGAAGTTCAATGGTTGGAAAAATTTAAGTTTGTGGAAAAGCATAGTGAAAGATATTCTTGTGCAGTAGGGAATGATCAGAATGTTGATCGGAGAAAAGCCTGAGATAACTAGTGATGATGATTGGGAAGATCTTGAGATGAAGGTTGTCATCACAATTCAATTATGTTTGGAAAATGAAGTAAATAACTTGGTGTTGGATGAGACCTCACAAAAGGAGATTTGTAAGAAGTTAGAGAAATGATATATTGAGAAGTCACTCACCAAAAAATTATTTTCAAAGAATAAATTGTACCAGTTGTGTATGGACAAGGGAAAAAAATTGTTGGATCACACCAAAAAATTCAATAAGATACGGATGCAATTATTGGGGATCTATGTGAAGGTTGGAGAGGAAGAAAAAACACTTTTTCTTTTTTCATCTCTTCCATGTACATTTGATGTACTTTTGACTGCATTTTTCATTGTAATGGAAACATTGAATTTGGATGAGGTGGTGGAACTGCTTCAAGATTCGTAGGTATTTCGAAGACTTACGACACATTCATGTAAGAAAATCATGATGATGTGAGATGATCAACTTGGGAGGAGATGATATTGGATGTTTGTAGGTAATGAATGGTGGCTGAATTCAAGAGGATGTGATCCAATAGAAATCACGTGTTTTGAGTGAGATAAAAAGGGTCATTATAAAATTGATTGTGGAGAGAGAAAACAGTATGTTGTTGGAAAAGAGAAAGTTGAAGAGAAGGATGTGAACATCATAGAATTATCAGTAGATTATGTAGGCTACATGAAAATTTTAATATTTCACTCAGATGAGAGAGTTGAATGGGGTGAAGTGTAGTGTCATTACTACAAATGATATGGGCACATGAAGCGGGAATGTTGATTTCTAAAAAGGAAGAACGAGCGAGCTCAAAATCCAGAGGAAGAATGATGTGTTTTGGATTTTGGGAAATTGAGACACATATGTATGACCAAAAGTGTGTTTTTTACCTTTAAGAAGGTGATATATTCAGTGATACTTGGTGATGGGTCAACATGTGAAGTTTGAGGAATCAGGACAGTGACATTGAATACACTCGATGGTGCAGTACAAAAACTGCTGCTATGAAATTTGATCTGAGGATGAGACCGAACTTGGTATCATTAGGTAGGCTCGATGAAAAAGGGTAAAAGATTTCCATAGAAGGTGGAGTATTGGAAGTATCATGTGGGGATGTATCAATGATCATTAGAAAAGAGTCCCAAGGATTGTATCATTTTTGGGGACCACAATCAGCCCAAGATCGATTGAAGAAAGTTGAAGTTCCATGTCATCTGGTGTTAAGAAACGTGTATGATTTGCTAATGAAGTTTTCAATTCCTACAAGGAGACTGTAGGTTAAGCTTCTACCCCAAATTGGTTTTGAGGGTGAGTTTTTTGGGGCCACTCCTAATTTTGAGAGTGATTGGTGGCTGGAAATTTTTCGGCAACAACTGCAACATGATTTTTTCTTCTAGGGGGGCAGTGAGGTGGACGATAGCCGATGCAGTGAACAAGCATCCAACAGCGGGACATTTTTCATGGGTAGATGAAATTCCCACAAACCCTTGACCATGATATTTTTTGTTCATCTATAAAATTAAATGTAATCCAATGATTTAAATTAGGGTAATAATTGTTTGATCCTCTGTCGAGTTGGATATGGAGAAGAGTGAAATAAAAAAGTTTCCTTATTTCTCCAGTGGATGAAGGTCATCCGACCGAATGACATTAAAATCTTTGTGTTCTTCATTTTTCTTCTATATTTATGTGTTTTTTGATGCCACACACCTCTTATACACCCTTACAAATATAACCTCCTGGATGCAGTTTAGGATTTCTTCAGAGGGGGTTTCTTCCCAATATTTTCAGTGACACTACTATTGTTCTCATTCCAAATTTTAAAGTCCCCACATCCTATAGACAATATCGACCTATTTCTCTATGAAAAATTCTTATAAATTTCTAACCACCATCATGAATCATATGATTTCTTTGTTTATGCCTAAGAATATTTCTTAAGAACATCATGGTTTTATCAAGCACATGGGCATCCAAGTGGCTATAGGTCTTCCTAAAGTGATATTTAGAGAAATTTATAGAAAGAGGATAGTCTCTAACATCGGGTTCAATATTTACATGGATAAATCATACAATATTGTTGAATGTATTTTGATCATCAATTCCATGAGGGCCTTTGGTTTCTCCAAGGATTTAGGCGATCTTAACTTTCATTTCTATTGGTATTTGGGGTTTTCTATTACTATTAAGGGTAGAAAATTTGGATTTTTTAATTCTACTCATGGACTACATCATGGTGACCCTATTTCCCATCCCTTTTCATAATGGAAAAAGATGTGTTGAGTAGAAATTTCAATGTAACTGTAGTGGATCAGATGATATTACATTTTAGTGGGTTGTTTGGTTGTATTGGTATCAATCATATCTTTTTTGTTAATGATATGTTGTTATTTATTAATGGTTCTTCAAGGTTGATTCAGGGTTTCAATGAAATCATGGACAAGTACCCAAAATGGAGTGGTTCTATAGTTAACAAGGTCAAGAGAAATGTGTATCTATCCAAGTCCCTTCCAGGTCGAAGAGCTCTCTAAATTGAGGAGGGTTTGGGTATGAACCATAGGAATTTCCCAATTAATTATTTTGGTGCTCCCATCACTCCAAGAAGGTATAAGATTCATCATTTTGAGGATTTGGTGGATCAAAACACGGATCAGTTTGATAATAGGGAAAGAATATTAGGTTCCTTTGGTTGACGTATTACACTTATTAATAGTGTTATTTCTTCTAGTACTATGCACATCAATTATGCAATTTGGATTCCTAAATCAGTTGTCAAGCCTAATGAAAGGGTGTTGAATAAATTCATTTGGGATTCTCATGATGCTAGGAAGCTCCATTGGGTGATATGGGATATATTGGATAAACCTTATAGTTAAGTGGGAATAAACCCAAATAATGAAAAATAATGTTGAGGAAACTTTTTTTTCCCTTTGAACTAGGCTTTCCTAAGAGATTTTGTAGGGAAAAACTCTCGTCTTCATTTATGCGTGCCAAGTATAGTTACTGTGGAACTAAAGACACTATTTATTATGGAAAACATTTAGAGTTATGTAACTAAAAGTTAGAATTTTCTCCAATTATTTATGAATGCATGAGATGGATTGTCATGAGGGGTGAGCTATGTTTTTGAAAGGATAAGTGGGATGATAATCATCATTATTTTTTTTTTCTGATTCTTAAATGCTATTTTCAGGAAGACAGTGATTTTCCGATGTTTTTATGCACAGTTATCAGTAGGGAACAAGATTATATTTTGAGGATATTTGTTTCTCTGATGATGATGAAATGTGATTTTTGGATTCTTCCATTTTAGGTTCTTTAAAAATAGTGGATCTGTGTAACTCTTTTCATGTGGGTCGACATATAGATTCTTAGATGGGGAAGTCATGGTGTAGTGTTATCCATATCAAATTAAATTTTCTTTTTTGGAACATCTATAATATTGTTATTCTTTTTGATAAAGAGTTTAAAATGGGAGGTATTTTTTTAGCCTCAAAGTGTTGTTATTGTTTGGCATTGTAAGTAGAATCCTTATTCCGTCTATTTGTTGGCAACTAGCGGGTGGTATTCCTTTGGAATATGCTGGGTGGTTTTTTATGCATTAATACTCAATATTTTTCTCAACATGATATTTTGGAGTAGTGGGTGAATATAATTAGTGATGAGGCTATCTATCTTACACATTTTTTGTTCCCTGTAGCAGGGTTTTGGGTTATGTGGGGGACTCACAATAATTTGATGTTCAATGGACTAAACTACTACCTACTTGTTCTGAAGGTGAGAGATCTGTCCCTTATTTTGGAACTTGGTGATATCATTAAATATAAGGATAGGTTCCCCATTATTAGGTCTCTCCTAAAACAGACTGAGCCTCATCAGAGTCTTTTATCTGGTTGAGGCCAATAGGTCTATTGGGTCAAGCCTGATTGTGGTAGGAAGCTGAATATTGATGGGTATTTTGTTATGGGCATCATGATAGGTGTCGGGATGGTCCAGAATATGAGGGGTTCAGTTAATATTGCTTTCATTTCTTTTTTTTCTTGGTTCATATCTTCTTGAGGAGGCAATATCCCTTCTTAGTGGCCTTATCATTTCTAGGCATTATAATAGCAATAATCAAGAGATCGATTTGGATTCATCCTTGGTGCATAGAGCTCTCACTATCTAGAGTGATGCTCACTGGTCCATTGTCTATCAGGTGCATTGGTGAAAATCACATTTGGATAACCGTGTGGCTGTTAAACATATACGGAATGAAGGCAAAAAAGTTGCATATTTTTTTTCCTCTCATGGTATGCAAGGGAATAATCCTATTATCTATTCTTATAATGGGTCACTGCCTGATGGTTGTTTGGACATTGCCATGAAGATGCTTTTGGTCTTCAACATTTTTTTCCACCTTGAATTCCATGGTTCATCTCTTCATTTATTAAATTCATATTTTGGGTGTGTAATGAAATTATAATCATTATAATAACATACATATGTTTGTATGTTTAGATTTTTTTTAAAAGTTTGAATATAAAATTATATAACATAAATTTTTAATCAAATTTATATATTTTAATTGTACATAAATTAATATTATAATAATATTTTTATATATCCATATTTATATCATGTTTGTAATGATTTATAATAAAAAAATTATAAATTTCATTGTTTATTTTAAAAATAATATATATTAAGAAATTGTTTATTAAAAAATGTATAAAAATAATATATTTATATATATACCAACATTATTTATTGGCATTACAATTGTATTTTTTTAAAACCAAATAATAATTTTAATTATGACAATAATGTTTATGAGTATATTTATAATGTTTTAAAAAATTATAATGTCCAATATATTCACAAAAATTATATATATTAATATAACTTATTTATAAAATGTAAAACCTTAATAATAAATATGAATACATATTTCTTTTCTTTAGAAACTTTTTATCACATTTCCTTTAATTTTTTTTTTAAAAATTAAATGTGAATTTTCATTACAAACTTAAGTTGAATTTTGAACTATATTTATGATGTAGAAATTTACACTAAATGTTTGAAACAAAAAATCTTGTAAAAATTTACATTTTATTATTTATGTATTTATATATTTTCATTGTGAAACATGAAAATGTGAATTTCTAGTGCAACATTGCACTAGAAACATCATCTGGAATTTTTAGTACAAATTTTAAGCAAAAATTTACATTTTATAGGTATTAAAATGTTTTCATTGTAAATTTAAACATGAATTTATTAATAGAATTTTATTAATCAAAATTTATCTAAAATTACAGTAAAAATTAAGATGAAATTTTCACAAAAAAATTATATATAAATTTAAATTATAAGATTCTAGATAAAATTATCAATGAAAATTTTCATAGAAAATTTACATTTTATATTTATATTTTAATATAATGTCATTGATATTTTAATACAAGTTATTAAAGAAACTAAATCATAATGATAAATAAAATTGAACACATTATATGTATGTTATAATTCATGTGTATGTCCACGAAATATTTACAATATAACTTTCAAACTAGAAAATATTACTTCACATATATATATATATATATATATTAGTGTAACATTTTTTATCAAACAAATAGGGATATTTAATAGAATTATCAATGATAAGGAAGAGAAATACAGTTCAACCCTAATGGAAACACATCCAGACAAGCTTGTTTCTCTCCGGAAATATCACGGGTCATAAGCAGATGGAATGCCCCATTCCCTTCTGTTTTAGTAATGGAGAAGGAACATGTTGATAAGAGATGAATCACAAAATAAATATTTAAAAACATCACTCCATTAAATTGAAATCTCATTTTCTTATAATGGGTAACATTAACAATGATGAGACGATATGATTCAATGAAAATGAATATCCATACTCTAAAAACAAAAAAATCATTCCCATATAGATAACATGAGCTCATCTACCCGCGGTCCACAAAAATCATGAAGCGACTCTTTTCATGATGTAAAAATACATCCAAAGGATTCATAATCATACCAACTAATACTAATCAACCCTCCCACAAAGATTAATGCATCCATATTAATCTATAAAACACCTATTTGTGGGGGTTCCAAGTTCTTATGCTTGTTTGTATGTTGATATTATCATACCAAACATCACGAACATTAATTTATCCAATTAGGCAGTGGACCGCTCAACCCAAAATGAAGATAGTCTGGATACCATGTAAATGATACGATTATTTATTCCAAACTAGTTAGGTAATTCCATGGTGCATAATAAAGGTATAATCTCTGCTGAATGGGTGGACGACTATAACCTTTGCAACACAACAAGTCAAGATGACCTATCCAAAAGGTGATATGCATTCCTAGTCCCTAGGAATTTGACAATCACTTGCATATGAGTTTATGAAGCTTCCATTCACAAAGTGAAAAGGGATTCATCAGTTGCATGGAGATATTAGTGAAACTCCATGGACATGATGATTTCAACACAGATATACCACTAGAACAAATGAATTATGGTTGGGACTAGCTGACTCCAAATGATTTTCCAAGGCACATCACTCTCCAAATTTTGTCCCTCAAGTGCCATCCAATAACCAGAATTCACAAAATAATATCCTGATCCGTCTTTGCTCCATCAAATCTTATGTTTCCCCATATCCATCACACATGGGATGCTCAAGATGATCCGTCTATATCATTTATTAAATCATGGGCAAAGATTTTCCAAACACAACCCTTAACCTGTATCAAATAACCAATTTGGTAATTAAGGGTAACAAAACATTTGGAACACATTTATGGGTGGAAAAAATTTCATTCATTGTCTTTTTATATCTTGCCCCACCAATACACTATCTATTAATTATAAGTATAATAATTATTATTATTACGATTATATTTTTTTAAATTAATATTTATAAATATATTTCATTTCATTAAAATAAAATAAATAAAGTCATTTTAAAAAAAATAGATTTTTAATTAAGTTTTGATATATTTTTATTATTATAAGTGAACAAATTAATGTCATAATAATAACCATTTTATATTTCTATGATTATATATTTTAAAGTGTCTGAAAATAAAATTATATAACTTCATTTTTAATCTACTTTATTTATTTTAATTATATAAAATTAATAATATAATAAAATTTTCTATATTCACATTTTTTAAATGCATATAAAAATTCAAAATAAAATAGATGACGTCGCAAGTTTGTTTTAAAAACAAATATATATTAATATTAATTTTTTAAAAAAAATTAATAATAAATATATTATTATATGTATAAAAAGATTATTTATTTTCACTTCAAGGTTACTATGTGTATTTTTTAAAACAATTATTCTTAATTATTATTGTAACAATAATGTTTTTTCATATATGTTTATAATATTTGAAAAAATTATAATTCCCAATATTTTCTTTTGAAATATATATATTAGTATGAATTATTTTAAAAAAAATTAACCTTAATAATAATGATAAATAAAAATGAATATCTTTTATAATTTCCATAATCAAATTTCTATTAAAATTATAATACAAATTAAGTGAAAAATTTCAATGGAAATTTATGTTGAAATTTGAACTACAATTTTACAATAGAAATTTTCACTAAATGTTTCCAATGAAAATTTTCAATGTAAATTTCTAGTTGATGTTTTATTTATGTACTAATATAATTTCATTTTGTAACTTCTAAATAGATATGTCCTGATGAAATTTGCAATGAAAATATCCAATGGAAATTTGCAAAAAAAAAAAAATTCACATAAATTTATAGTTCATATTTTTTGGGAAAAATTTCATTATTTATTTATATGTTAAAATATTTTCACAAACAAATTAATCAGGAACTGTTTTTAGAAAAAAAATTAATCAAATTTTCAATGTAATTATAATAAAAATTATGTGGAAATTTTCATTGATTTTTTTTTGAAACATAAAATAAATGTTTTTGGTGAACATTTTCAAAACAAATTTTTTGTAAGATTTTATATTTAAAATTTATTAATTATATATTATCATTGAAATTTTAAAATAATTTATTTAATAAAACAAAAAACATATATAATAAAAATAAATACAATATAAAATTATATATGTATTTTTAAATGCCATATATTCTATAGAATGTCCTAAGCACTATTTTATGTGCCATATTTTTAATTAATTATCTATTATATCAGGTGTAAATGTATATTTAGTCATATATAAATAATATTTAATAAATTATATTATATTTGTATCAATAAAAATATATTTGAATTTTAATATATCGTTGTAGTGTTTTTTAAATATACCTATTATCAAAACATTTTAGCATAATAAATGGTAATATTTATTAGGACTAAAAAATAGATGACAAAGGATACCCAGTACTAAAAAAGAACTCATAATGTGGTGTCTCTATCAATGTTAATAATGTGTACCTTTACCAGTGTTTTTAGAACAGATAAAGAGTAGCACTATTTATTAGTGAATAACTAATATTTATCAAATGAATGTTGAAAATGAGTGAACATTAATTAAAATATGAATAGATTGAAAAAATATTCAAAAATGAATAAGCGTTATTAATTATAAAAAATTTAAGAAAATAAAAATGAAAATGTTCACATATATTTAATATGTAAATTAAAACTATATTAAAAACATTAAATGTAATCCATAAATGAAATTAAACATTAAAAATGAATAAAATTACAAAAATATTAAACAAATAAAAATAAAAAATGAATAATTTTTAAAAAATATTAAAACGATATTAATTAAATAAAACATAATAATAATAAATATAATTTAATATATATATATATATATATATATTAAAAAGTGAAAATAGAATATATTAAATATAAATATATGTAATGAATAATCATTAATATTTTAAAACATTTTAATAAATAAAAATATAAAAAGATAATATCAACAATTTATTATCTGAGTATGTTTTCCTCTATAAAGTTGAATTAATTTCATATATGTACATGTGAAATTTTGGTATTACATATTAAGTGCAACATATTTAGAATTTTTTTAATTAATAATTAAATATTTATTATGTGATATATATGTCAATATGAAGAAAATGGAATTGATAAAAAAATATTATTAAATATATATTAGTATTAAATAGTAAATATTTTTAATTAATATTATTTTTTAGTCAAATTATAAACCATTTTTCATTAAATATATTATATAATTATAAATATATTTATATATAAAATATGATCTGTATATACATATTTAGTATTATATTAATCAAATTTATGAAATACATACATACATATATATATTTCTAAATTAAATATATGATTATTAATAATATATAATTTTTTCAAATTAATATATATTCAATATTCAATAAATATCTTATATATTAAGTTTAAATGTATATATAGTCTTATATAAATCTTATTTAATAAAATATAAAATATATTATATTTATATCGATATAAATATATTTATATATTAATATTTTATTTTTAATGAAATAGTTTTATATTAAATATTTCTTTTGTCAGCGTTGACAAAGGTGACCTTCATCAGTGCTAAAAAAAATTATGATAATGTGGGGACCTTTATCAGCACTTTTAAATATAGTTCATTATGGGATGATGTTATTCCTCTTCAGCTACACACCATCAATACCCTCCCCACCCACCCTCTAGCCTGAAGTTACAAGGGCTTTGTAGAAAGAATGGTATCAAAATGTGGTCCAAAATTTTAATTTAGAACCTGAACAGCCATCACTGCTAATGATCTATGTTTCCTCTATCCCGATATAGGTGATAACATCATTATGAAATATTTAATTAATCATATGGGATAAAAGAAATGACTAAATTTTCAATCAGATTACAAAACCAAACTCTTTTTAGGTTGAATAGACCTGTTCTTGGTTAGAAAAATGGAAAAGATAGGAAACATAGATTGATTTATCAAGTTCCTACCAACTCATAAGCACATGGATTCCCCCCAATAGGTGTCATAAAGATCAATGTTAATAGGTCATTCCATGGGGATTTCCTTATCGGCATTGGAGTTATGGTCTGTAATTCCTTTGGGGAGATTAACATGGCCATCCATGTCTTGGAAAATACCTTCTAGGATCCACCAGTGGATTATTACCAAGAAATATGTGCCATAATGATCTTTATCTAAAGAGAGGTTGGAAATCTATCATGACTGTGATTGACTATCTCTCTATTATCAACTCTATTCATGTGATGGAATGTGGATTGCTATTGATTGGATCACTGATTCTAAAGATTCTGTGACTAATCCATCACTTCTCAGCATGCTCTTTCTACTTTATTAAAAGAGAGAGGAATATATAATCTCATTTTTTTGGTGACCCGAGGACTTTCTGGTAAGACTCACATTTAGTTGGATGATTTTCCTCAATGGATAATTTCCCATGTACTTTCAAAGCTTTAATATTTTAATTGAATTACCCTATGACTATCAAATATATATATATTTTCATGGAGAATTTAAACATGAATAATTTTTAGAATTTGGGTTATCATATTTTCAATTAAATTATAACAATAATTAAAAATAAATTTTCATTATAATTTTATGTTGAAAATTGAAATGAATTTCTCTCGTGGCGATTTTCACTAAAAATTTTTAATGAAAATTTTTAATGAAAATTTATATGGAAATTCAATTTTTTAAGAATTTATATATTTGAATTATAATTTTAAGAGGAAATTTGAACTTCAAATTCCCTTGTAAGATTACAGTGATAATTTATAGTGTTATGATACTCTTTATGATCATATGTGTATATGTAAATATTTTTTGTGTGAATATACTTATATATAAAAATAATTACATTAAAATCTATTTCTATATGTACTTTTATTAATATAAAATCATGTATATATGTATGGATATACTTATATTAATATATATATTTTTATTTATATTTATATCTATGTCTATATACTTATTTTGAATAATGATTATAATTTTTCATTAATAACTATAAGGATTCCTTGTATATTTTCATTGGAAATTTTAGTTGGAGTTATTGAAATTTCAATTGGAAATTAAATTAGGATTATAAATTTACATCATAAACTATAAATTTTAATTGATATTTTAAATTAAAATTGATGAATTATTTATTTAAAATTATACTTTTGGTATATAATTATATAGGTAAATATTAATAAATTTTGAAAATTTTGAAATCTACATTAGAATTTTTATCATGAGTAAGAATTTACACATATAATCATAAATATTTATACCTAAATATATATAGAAAATAATTTAATATAAGTCTCTTCTTTATAAAAGTTTCATCTGGTGTTTTCCATTGTTTTGGAAATTAGTGCCTTCTTGCCCCAGTTTTTTGATTGGTATGAAAATCATTCCCTCAATGACTTTAGTTCATTGGTCTTTTCCGAAATAGTTGTTTATTTCCATATATTCTACACCATTTGGTATTCTACTAGTATTGGGTCACCTATATATTCTTCCTTAGTGGTTCTAGGCTAGGTCGGTGTGGATGGAATCATCATCATCTGACATATTTTTTGGTATTATGGATCATCTATGGAGCATCATATTTGTGGATTTTGTGTTCAATCATGATTATATGGGTGCAGCATCCTGACACTTCTTTCCAACCAAATAGTGCTTAGGGTTAGTGTTCCACTATTCCTTAGGTGTGCCTCCCCATGTACCAAAGGATTCCAACTAGCAGTGAGGGTGTAGGAGGTGATAGTGGGGACACTATACCCTCTAGAGGTGAATAATAATAATTCTCTAAGCATAAAATGAGTAGAAAAAGTAAAGGTCATAATACACTGGACCAATAACCCACCCATGGAGGAACCATATGCAACCAATAGTGGATGCATAATCAAAAACATCAATGGAAATTAATGAATAATCCAACATACATTTTGTAACTAAAAATTATTATAAAAATAGGTCATACAAAATAGTATTAAAAATGTTCTCTCATGAACGACCTCAATAGTAGATACATATAGGCATGATAATAAAAAAATACTCAATGGAAACCACTTCATATGATGCAATAATACATTTTCCTTTCCATCCATCCGATGAAAAAATGGTTCAACATGATCACTAAGTTCCATCTTCTAATCTCGATCTGTTACTGGATCCTAAAAGCATAATGTCTACACGCCTCCTGAAGGGATTATATAAGGTGTGAGAAATAATATCAGTAGGCCACCATCAAAATGTTCCTATCATATATATGTGATTTCTGGGATGTATGCAGAAAATAAATAAAATAATCACTTCACATCGTATATTTGTATATAACCTAATTCACTTTTTCTCAAAATAAACAAGTAAGCATTCACATGCTTCAGTCATTTCTAGTATAATGGTAGTAGAAGGATCCATAGTGTATATCCCATGTAATCCTATTTCTAAAATCATTTCAGGTGAACCCTCTGGTTCCACCATCAAAATGTCACTGAACAGCTCATTCCATCCACAAGTATCTAATATCCCAAATGCATTCCCAAGAAAAAACATAGTCCCTCAGACCCCATGTCATATTCACCATCTTCTCAAAGCCCGATGTACAAGGCATAGTGGTGTTAGTCCTCCAAATGATTCTATCTCACGGCCTCAATATACCATGTTCCACAACCCCCAAATGATGGTATCAACAATATAAACTGATGTCTCTTTACCATCCACATGGAATTATACAACAATATCTTCCAAACATCACCCAAAGTCACATCTAGTAGATGCCTCTCCCCACATGAGTGGTCAACACCACTTTATCATCTGAGTCATATCTATGTGGACATGTCTCCAAACGACATGTTAGCCAATCAAATTGTGCAAAAATCCATATAAAAATACTATTACACATCATAAAGTACCTCATTAACCTACGACCATATCACCCTTTATGATTTTCAACACCATCCAACATCACACAAGCCATGCCCGCAATCTAAAAATCACATCACCTATTCCGGACGACCAATTAACCTATCCAGTGATCAATATCACCCATGATATATGGGCCCAAACCATCCTGGTGACCAATTTCACCTCATATAGATGATCAGAACCATCTCACTCCTCAGGTCACACCCATCACATTCCCATATAATTCACAAGAAATTTATATAATAAAAAAAATTAAGTTTACATAAACAAAACATACCAAAAAAGAATATTCCTATGTTTTGAAGCCTCTCACTAAGATCATACCACATATATTATTTATTGAGGATTCCCATTGGATTATCATGGGTTTAATTAATAAATTATAGATAAGAAATAAAATTTATGGGGTATCTCTTGGTCAACACAATGGTGAACTCAAGAACACACCTCCAAAACACTCAATAAATATTTATGAATGGTAAGAACCACCTACCTCATGTTGGTATATGGTCACACATTTGATCTATCCTCTAAATCATGCTGATTTAGAATAAATCAGCATTTTATATGAATTCCCTAAAAATCGGATAAATCGTCTCACATGGATTTAGCGCACTGTATGAAGATAGAAAAGGAAAAGAGAAGAATTCGGATTGAATCCATTACCAAGATGGATCCAAATCACTAAAAGGATTGAAGAATGGATCTCATATGATGAATCTTGTTCAAAGCCTAAGGGTGTATGAAGGGAGGGCCATGACGATTGGAGAGGAGGCCCAACACGGGAGAAGAAAAATGGGAGAAGAAATGTAAAAGAGAGTAGGGGTAAATGGTAATTTTTCCTCTTTAAATGAGGTGCACAATTATATCACATGGTTTGGCTAACCCTGTGCCAACCATGTGGTATCACCTACTTCAGTCTCCATATCGCATGACCATGGTGCAGAGTTTACCAAACCATGTGCCAGCTTTGTGAATCACCTATACAAAAGATTGTAGAGGTTCCTTACAGCTGTGAAACCCCTCCTGTATAGTTTGGAAAATTTATCCCAATATACTTGGAGGGACACACAGTTACACCTGGGAGGCCACATGGTTTTTCCAAACCTTACACCCCAGTCTACGCACCTATGAAAGTTGGGTGTTCAGTCTTCGATGCCCTCAAAACATAACCAAAACCCTAAGGCACTTAACAAACCTCTACAACCATCAAAAAGGGTCTTGGGTTTATGAACCTCTTGGAATTATATTTCGATAATAAAGAAAATAGTTGGTCTACCCACAAAACATCGAAAATTCAAAATGAATGAGTAATTAGACCTGATATAAAAACACAAGACATTACGATATCCACGCCTTAACATAGCTCATTCAAGATATATAAAGTCTTTTCCAAAGATGGTACCAAATAATACCACGTCATTTACATTTGTTTGGTTTACCCCAGTCATAAGGTGTAGGTAAACTCTCTCAAGGTGATACTAACCATAAGAGTTACCTACCCTAGTCACATCCCAACACAAACCTAAAATGAAAAATTAATGGCCCACCAAACATAAAAGGGATGATATGTCCTCCCATGATGCAACGCCACTCCATCACCTCACCAAGTTCTCACATAACCCCCATGCAACATATGTCACTCATCAAGCACCACACCTCATCAGATTCCCACCTCATTCCTATGAGACACACATTACATATGAGGTACCACATCTCAATATATGCTCATAAGAAGTCCTAGTGCATCAAACGTCAAACAGAGCTTGAATCAAACCGATTCCTTGATACTAACACACTTTAATAAACACACATTGCATCAATGCCCCAAAAAAATATTTTTGCTATGCACTACACACATATATATAACACACTAGAGCTAATGGTGACTTACTAAACAGTACCTTGTGAGCCCAAAATCACATCTCATGCAACATGTGAGCCCAAAAAAACATGCCTACAAAAGGGATCCATTCTAAAAAAAGGAATACAACCCGGTCACACCCATGGTATACCTATAATCATCATCGGAACACTAGCCTACATGGAACTTTGAAGCTCCATGACATGCACCTAGTTTGAAGACCAAATTTCTGAATAATAGACTCCCTATGGTGCTGCACCATCCATAATACATTGACACCATAGCTGAGTCATGTTGTCTCTTCCATGACCTTTGAATATAACCGACTCTCAGCTACCAACTCACGGTACCACTCCTGTTCCGATATCAAATGCATGTGTATTTTCTTGTCCTTGGATCCTAGATTACCATGAAGGATTACTATATAACCTATCAAGATATCCTATATGTCCATATTATTGGAACACCTTTAGAGATATCTCTCACGGAGTCCAGACATGTCCAGCTACCTGCACTGAAAACACATTACTGAAGACCCACTCCTCGATGGTCTTCCCGAGTCCTTTTTATGACTTCCCTACTGAAACTCCTCTCGTCCTTACTTCCTACACCCATAATAATCATAAATAATGTCACCTAAATCTTTCGACTAGCTCGATTATGACCAGTCCATTATATTTCACTGTGTTATGAGCACGTGATACACCACTTCTGAGAATGAGGCCAGCCTGAAAATATTTACCTGCAACTGAAAGGCATGTCGTAAACCATCCTTAAAACTCCTCATCCTGAAGGTTTCATCACCCACTATAATGGGTGTGAAACAAGATAACATAGTTAATGTAGCTACATAGTACATGATAGACATATCTCCCTATCAAAGACTCAAGAACTCCCAACCTCCCCCGTCAATCCCCTGGATGAAATGTATTAGGATCTCTCATAGCTACTCATCAAGACACATAAAAAATATTCCATTTCATGTGGATGGCCCACCTATAACTGATCCTATACCTATGGCTCATTATATGCCTGAACCTCAGGGTTCTTGACCTATGAATGCTCCACAGACACCACATCATCGCCCTCGTGATGCTCATTAGACCTAATATGGTGGTATCTTGTAGAATAAAAATACCATGGTCAGAACACCATAAAAAAAATATATATATAAAACATAGATAGTGACAGCAGCAATAGACAACACGATCTCACTACCCTTACCCTACCCCATTGCAACTTGGTCATACAACATCAGACCTCATGGCCCCTTACCCTCCCATATTAGAGCCAAGTATCACATATAATTCTAGTCACATAGCCCCTTTCTTACCCACATCGAATTTAGGAATCGCATAACAATATGATAAAGCTAATTAAGATTCCACTAAAGACATTTAGAAAAGAAAATAGTTCTTTTCTTCCATTGTTGAAATTTTAAATAGATCACCACATATTACTCGGTCCACACCCATCCTGAAAAACCATGTCACCTCAATCTGATGACCATGTCACCCAACCTGGTGATTAGAATCACCCCATTTCCTTATCCTTACCCGATCCTATAATTTCTAGGCTCGTACATATATATCACATCACATAGAAATCACACATATTTCATTGGGTCTACTTGCCTTGGATTATTGAGTAAAATGCCACCAAACATATGTTAGGATGGAAAACACTTTTTATATTCCTTTATTGGTTCTTAAAACATCTCAAACCCCTTATCACAATTCAAGACCCCAATGAAAATCAAATGAAATTTATCACTGAAACATACATATTAATATAAAACATCCTTTTTACTTAACTAGAAAGCATATCCAAACCCCCCTTTCCATACTGGGACAAGTGTTAAAAATCATCCCTTTCTATACTAGGTCAATTGTCACATATCATTACAAGAAATAATCACACCCAAGTGCACCAATAAATGTGTAATTCATATCAAATATAAAAGAGAAATGTAAAATAGGAATTACCACTCCTGAAAAAATTGTCTATCACCCATTCCTGGGGCCGCATGCCCCCAAATACAGTCTCTTAACCCAGTTATAAAAATATCATAATATATTTTCTACCATAACCCAAATAGTAAGACTAGAAAAAAGAAAGTAATTAAATATCTTTAGTATCCATCCAAAAACTACTACAAATTTCCAATTAAGAACTGCTCTGATACAAATTTGTAGTGCCCCAACCTATATTTCCTCCCAAAAAATTCTTAGGGTTTTTATGCCAATAGAACCTAGGAACACCTCATCATACACTAGAGGATTCCAACTAGCTACAAGGGTGTGGTAGGTTATAGTGTCGAGACTATACCCTTTGATGTTTAATAATAATACTGGTCTAATCATAACATGATGAGTGGAAATAATGGTTATAAGCCACATGACCAGTAACCCATGCCTGGAGAAAGCACATACAAACAAAAACATAATCATAATAATCAACAGTAGTAGAAATAAATAAACAATCCAGCATACCATTTCTATCTAATCATTCATATCACAATAGGTTATTCAAAACATTTGTAAAAAAGAGTCGCACATGACCGACCTCAGTAGTACATACATATAGGCATGCTAATATAAAAGAAATAATGTAATGAAACAACTCCAAATAATGTAGGAACTCAACATCCTTTCCATACATCCCCTAAAAAAAGTACAACTTGTCCCTAAGGTCTATCTCTAGAGATCAGTCTCCTACCTAATCGCAGAAGTAAAATGTCTACAAACATCCCAAATGGCCTATGTAGGGTGTTAGAAAAAATCATTGTTGGCCGCCACCAATGTGTTCCAATATTTTATAAGTGATTACATAGGTGTATACTAACAATAAATAATATAATCACTGCACCTACTAAACTTGTGCTCAAAACCTATAAGGAATCATTCACCTGCTTTGGCCATTGCTGGTATAACAGTAGTGGAAAAATCCTTAGCATATAGCCCATGGAATCATCTATCTAAAATTAGTCCAAGTGAACCATCTGGTTACACCATCAAAACATCACTCAGAATCTTGTTCCATCATCAAGTATCTAACATCCCGAAGGCACACCAAATCAAAAAACTAGTCCTTCAGACCTAAAATTATATTCCCCATTGGCTCGAAGCCCAACGTCTGAGGCATAGTGGTGTTTTTCCTCTAAGTGATCCATCTAACAACCTCAGTATAAAGGTATCCTTATCCATCAACTAATGGTCTCAACACAATCAAATGATGGCCCATTACCATTAATGTGTAATTTTACATGAATCACCTCCAAGAATAACCCTATGTTTCACCTAACTAAGTCCTCTTCCCATATGAGTGGTCAACATCACCTCATTATTTGAGTCCTATCTATGTGCACACGACTCCAATAGGCATGTGGGGAAATATTGGTGAGAAGAAATCACTAAGAAATTCCTAAGAAAAATCATCCCACACCATGCCCCCTATGATTAAGTCTCTCAATTTGATGTTCAACGCCATCAAACATCGCATAGGCCATGCCCATAACCTGATGAAAACATGGCCTCATACCAACGACCAAGTCGCACAACCAATGATCAACATTACCCATGATATTCGTGAAAGGCCCAACATGATGATTAATTTCGCCTCATCTAGATGGTCAAAATCATCTCACTCCATGGTTCACACTCATCACATTCCCATAGAACTAACAATCAATTAATATAATTAATACTATTCAATTTACATAAATAGAAGACAGTCGAAGCTAATATTAGCATAGTAAAAATCCTCCCACTATGTTCATACCACTTTTAGTCTTGATTTAGAATTCCCATACACATATAATGGTTTCTATTAATTTATTTAATATAAGAAATTAAATTTTTAGGGTCTCTCTTAGTCAACCCGATGGGGTGCTCAAAA
This sequence comes from Viscum album, assembly GCA_963277665.1. Classification (NCBI taxonomy): domain Eukaryota; kingdom Viridiplantae; phylum Streptophyta; class Magnoliopsida; order Santalales; family Viscaceae; genus Viscum; species Viscum album. The sequence goes on along the minus strand of OY728161.1, from coordinate 569,349,517 downwards.
ACACACACCCAAATCATAGGAGAAATTGTATAGAATGATAATAACCACTTACCTCATGTAGGTAGACATATGAAAATCCAATATTAGCCTCTAACTCAAGAAGATTTAGAATATATAGAAACAAAAACCTTTTAAACATAACATTACATAATTTTAAGAAAAATTAAACATCAAATTAAAATCCAAGGATCGTGAAGTCTAGTGTCTTTGACGGCTGGGTACATAAAACATAAAACATGTGACTAAAAAATGTCTTTATTTAATCTCCATAAAGAGATCCAGACTTCCTTTGAGCCCTTACATATACATAGAGCACCCTGGGGATCACATGAACCAAGGGATGATATAAAAGGCCAGTAAGGGAATAAACATAAGAATAAGCCTTTAGCACATGGGTTAGAGATCATGACATAATGATATAAAATGGAATATAGAATCATAACATATAAACACGAGATCATATAAAAATTGAATAATTGAAATGTGTCACCAACATAAAACATGAATTTAGCACGAGTCAAGGCTAAACACCAAGACTATTTGACATGGTAGCACAAGACAAGTTTAACCCCCAATACCATCGCACATGGTAGCACAAGACATGGCTAACCGCCAAGATCGTCACACATAACGTCTCATGAGAATGAACTATACCCAATGCATTGGAGCACTATTTGGTTAAACCCATCTTAACTATTCATGAATGTTTTTCCACATAAATAATAATACATAATCAATCTTACATAAATATAAGTGTTACCCATGGAAAGAATTGGGTACTACAATCAAGTCATAAATCATAACAAATGAGCGTATCATAAAAGTGTCCATGAAAGAAAGGAACTAAAATATAAATGGACATTCATAAGGGAATTTAAAAATGTATCATTTTAGGTAATGTAAATTAAAAGTAACAACATGTAAGAAAAGTATTTAAGAAATTTTAGCATTAAAACATTTTTGTTCAGTTTTAAGGAAATTACAATAGAGACTTTAAAATATAAAAGAGAAAAATCTTTTATATAAACTAGAACTGAACCAAGAAGGTTTTCATAATAAAAAAATGAATTTATAAAGACAATTTTATCTTTAAACAGAGGATATAGTTCACTTGAAATTAGGTAAGAATTCGGGAATTTCCCTTAAAACAAGTTTTCTTATTAGGAATTATTGAGGAGGGAATCACTTAAAAACTTGCATATCCCCAAAAGTGATTAATGAAAGGGTCCTGATAAATTAATTTTGTACATGTACATAGAAATTATAATATGAAAATAAAAATATAAGATAAATTCCTTTTGATAATAAGAAAGATGTGGTAACTAGAAGGAATAAAGGTGGTTCAGGTAGAATCCCTTGAGAATTATTGGCATGGTATTAGGTGTACCTAAGAGGGATTAATGAGAGATAAAGGGGTCTCTTATCAATTATAAATAATTAGGTCAGTATGTGGGAGATTCTAAATCATACCCCATCATAAGTAATGACACATAAAAGGGCATAACATAGAGGACATTCTTCAATAAAAGTGAAATAGAAAGGATCCATTACCTTAAGCTTGATAGTGTTCTCCACTTGATATTAATGACCTGAATAATAAAATCAGGATCATTAATTAATAATTGAAGCACCTATTTTACATTTAAATGAGTTAGTATATATTTTTTAGTTTATTCATAACCTTTTTTATTAGTTATGAGGTTTAATTTCATTTTTTCTGGTTCGTTTGTTTAATTTGTTTTAATGTTAGGTTCACTTATATTCATGTTCAAACACACATGTTTGATGAATGTTTTTTTCCATAATTGATGTCATATAACATTAGTAAAAATATATAAGATTACATGGTTATAAAATTAATTAGATTATTTGGAGTGAAATTGAATCATTATATAAAACATTAATGTAAATACTAGGATTAACATGGGTATTTTTCCCATAATTAACTTGTTTTGTATTATTATTTTATATCTTGTGTGAAAAAGGATTACAGAATAAAACATAAGATAAAATACATATTTAATAGTTTGGTTCAACTCTAAAAATAGTTTCATGACTAGAATTTAATATGGTAACAAAAAATTAAAACCCATCATCCCTGAATGTTGTAAATTAACACATTTTAGATGGTGTCTTTACTACTAAAATAAAATAAGGTTAAAGGAGAGATGATAATGGATTATACCATTATCATAACCACATTCTATTACATGTATGTTACTGATTTTTTATACTATATGGATGTGGATTATAAGGACCCAGCCTTATTACATACATAATCTTGAATTTAGTCAATAAAACACTTCCTTTTACATTGAATATCTTTTCTAGTTTAGAGCTTTAGAAAATTAGGACAATACATTCATGATATTACACATTATTACATAGTGGATACCATAAAAAAGTTTCCATTTTTTTCAAAATATAAAACATTAAAACTTAAAACAAGACTCCTTGAAAATTCTTCAACATTTAACATGGCTTACTTCTTTGTATTAAACATTAATTAACCTATGAAAAATCATTTAAAAACTTGGGATGAGCACAAAATCTCAGTAAGGGATGTAAAAGAAGGAAAGATCACATTAGCCCATGAATACTCGTAACATATGAAATCATTTTCAAAAGACATTCTTGTCACCCATATATACTTACTTTTTGTAACATGATACTTACACAAGATCCAAAAAAAACATGAGAACATAAATATAATCATAAAGGTATCTTGGGGAATTACTTACATAATCTTGTAACCATTCTTGGATACTTTATAATTTGTAACCCTCATGGCTACCTTACTTTGTGTAACCATCACAGTTACACTTGGAGTAACCATAGAGTCGACCTCCAACTTACTCATACCCAATGCATTTGAGGGAGATATAGGTCCCACCCTTCATCATAAATAATTCCCAAGAACCAAAATATAATCATACAACATGAAAAATTCCATAAAAAACATTGCTTTGGAATTTTGTAAAACTGAATTTAAAAAGAGGATTTTTAGAGAAATGCCCCTTATAAATATCATACAATTGAAGAGTGAATTAATAGATTGGATGGAGTATATATATATATTGTAAATAAACATAATAAAACCTAATATAAACAGAACCCATCACACAAACAAATTAAATAGAACATAAATAATGAAGTAGAAGGTTAACCCAAAGAATGGAAATCGGGTTAAGAATTCCCTTACCTTGGGTCTGTCTTACTTCAAACTTGTTTAAAAATCCTGTATAATGGTTAAAAGAGTGTTATTAGTATTTTATAGAAACATTTTCATGTTTATAACTGTAAAGACCCAGAAATTTCAAGGGAAATTTTTTTTCTAAATTTTCTTTGGAATTTTACAAGAATGCAGTTTCTGACGGCACCTGATTCTGAGGCCCAGTGTGCCCGGAATCATTTTCTGAAGTTTGGCTCAGGTACGTTCAGTGAACGAATGAGCGGGTTTTTCTAACTTTTGAACCGGTGCTCGGAATGAAATTCTAAGGGCACTGATGGAATCGCAGCGCCGGTATTTGCTTAGAAACGCCTCTTCCGGAGTTGCGTTTGCTCGGGTGTGGTTTTTAATTTTGGGGATTTAAGTTAAGAAATAAAATAATTGGTACGACAAACTTTATTTTATTTCACTTTAAGCCACTTAAAAGCCACTTTAAGCTGCTTAAGCTGAGTTGAAGCAGATAGGGTAGAACCCGAAATATCCTACCCTCCTGGTAGGAAATTTGTGAGGTGGGGCCCGCACGAGCCCCACCGTTTCTTTTCCGCTAAGTAACACACCCGCGAAAAACCGTAATTATGAAAGTCAACTGACGTGTTTTCTTAAATTCTTAACGCACCAATTAATTGGGCAGTTTTATTCGTTGAATTAATTCGACGAATTAATGGGTCGTTACTTAACTTATCTTTTTTTTCGTTTGTTGGCATGATAATAAAATAAGACCAACACTATTCTTCTTAAGTGTTTTTCGTTGAGAGGATTTGACAGAAACCTCAAGTTCTTCCTCCTTCTTCGCGAAGAACACGAAGAACGTGAAGAAGGTGAAGGACGCGCCACCTCTGACGAAGAACGCTCATTTTCCTTCCACGGAATTTTTTCCCCTTCCGCGGCGAGACTCTTCGACGGATCTTCTTCTTCCCCTTCATCGTCAACGGATTGACGAACAAGCTCGGAAGCGGAATCGGGTAGAGAGCGACGATGACTTTGTCTTCCCTCGAGTCGGACGAACGCCGACGTCCCCCTTCGACGTCATCATCCTCGCGATGCCGTACCGCGACGAACCTCGAACGACGACACCTCCTTCCGATCGTCTTATACCCAAGGTAGGGGTTCGACTATTTTAAGTTGGTGATTCTTTCCTTCGAATATGAAAGATAAATTTGACAGCCATGTTCTAATTTTTTTTTATTTAAATTAAAAAAATTGTGAAGGTTAAACGTTTTATGTTTCGGCCAACTGCTATCGATATAACGGGAGGGGATCGGTCCGCACAAACACGGCCGATACCCCTCCCCTCTTTGCTATTATTCGTTTTGATTAGCGAAGACGGTAATGCATCGTTGCACCGCGCTTGAACAAAAGGAGACGTGAATGATGCGGGCCACGACGAAGAAACGCGACGCCGTCACGCTGCGTCGAGGGTACGAACGAGGCCATGGCCGAAGTCGGGCCGCGACGGAAGGACTCGGTGTCGTCACGCCGCGCCGGACGAATTTGCAGCCATCCTGGAAGTAGCGGCCGGAAAAACCACCCACCGGAGAATTCGAAGAAGGAGGCCGGAACTCCGGCCACCGGCCCCGGAAGGCGCGGGACCGCAGGGTCCCGTGGCGAGAAACCGGCCGGCCCTGCGCTGGCCGACCGTTATAGGGGAAAAGCTGGGGGGTTACACCCCCCGGGTTGCACACTTGGCGCGGCCCCTTAAAAAGGGGGGCCGCTGTTTTGAATTAAAGGAGGGGCGTAGCCCCTCCCTTGGCACGCTCGCGCGGCGCGCTGGCCGCGCTGGCCGCGCCGCCGCGCCGCCACGCCGCCAGCCGGGCCAGGCTTCCAGGCCGGGCCGGGTCGTCGGGCCGGGTCGCTGCCCGGGCCGGGTCGACCCGGTTCGGCCGACCCAGGGGGTACTGGGTCGGGCCGGGTCGGGCCCAGACCCCCTATTTCGGACTACTTTCAGTCAAATGCCCATATCTTGGGCTATGGACCTCCGATCGAAGCACCGTCAGTTGCGTATCGATCCTTGGATCGAGACGGTCGTTTCAGTATATCGCACTCAAAGTTTCGGAACACTTTGGGTTCAGCCGGGTTGGTTCGGATACGAAACCATCCGGGCCCTCGGAGCGGAAACGCTCATATCTTGAGCTCTGGACGTTCGATTGACGTGCCGTCGACTTTGTTGCTTTCCTCTAAGGGAGACAGATCTTTTGGATTACTCCACTTGAGGTTTGGATGCCGTCGGAGTGCGGTCAGGCTGGTTCGCTCATGAAACCAACCGGGCCCCTGGAACGAAAAAGCCAATAACTCACAGACCGGGCTTCCGATTGACGCACCGTCTGTCTCGATGATTTCCTCTTGATGGGACGGAACTTTTGGCATACTTCGCCCGAGTTTTGGTTGCTATTGGATAGTGGCCGAGTTGGATTTCACCCGAAATCGAACCGTTCCCTTGGAACGAAAAAGCTGATATCTTTCAGACTAGACGTCCGTTTGACGAACCGTCAGCGGCGTTGATGATCACGTTGAGAAACGGTCCCTATGAGTATACGCTATGAGAGTTCAGGGTACAATTAAGATACGGCCAGGATTGGTTCGCTCACAAAACCAACCGGGCCCCTGGGACGAAAAGGCTAGTAACTCACAGACCGGGCGTCCGATTGATGCGCCGTCTGTTGCGTTGAGACCCCTATGATGAGGCGGTCCTTTGAGATACTTCTTCGTGGGACTTTGAGATACTTCTTCGTGGTACTTTGAGATACTTGGAGTATCGACTTGTAGCTCGTGGAGCGGACCCTCCCAGAGATGAGCGTGCGGAGTACGAAGACCGTGTAACCTACTGAGACCTGACGACTGCTTGACCGACTCGACTTGGAGTGAGTCGACTAGCCCAGTGGATGGAGCACTACTTTGTGAGGTGGAGACCCATGGCGGACGGAGCACTACCTGTGTGACAGTGCAGACCTGCGGTACTCGTCCGGAGAGTACCTCAGCAGGCTACTAGGGGGTGTGCACTACTGTGTTTGGGTGGCATACCCCGGCGGGAAGCACTACTGTGTTTGGGTGGCTGGCCCGCGGTACTCGACAGGAGGAGTACCTCAGTAGTCTTAGGTTAGTGAGCAGTACCTCGGAGTCGTGACAGTACCACTGTACACTCCAGAGACGGAGCTCTTCAGCAGTTACGGTTTCGATAATGAAAATCCTGGTTTGAGCTGAGACTTTTGACCTTTGTATTACCTCATGATTGAGATGGGTCACTTGATAACTTAGGTATATGTATGGGCATATACCTGGGTAGTGGTTATCCGTTGATTTCATGATCCTTGTGTTTCCTCATGATTGAGATGAGTTACTTGATAACTTAGGTATATGTATGGGCATATACCTAAGTAGAGGTTATCTGTTGAGATATTCTTTGTGGTTATCCTTGTTGGTTTTAGTGAGACCTTGAGGGTCTCGGGGTCCCTACTGAGTATCGTTATACTCACCCCTGCACGGGCTATGCCCGCACCTCGTTGTGTTGGTTGTAGACGACGGGCAGTGCTGACGGAGGCCGAGTGTTCAAGGATTGGACGGTACCCAGAGGTGGATTACACGACGAGTCAGTACCCGGAGGTGGACTACACGACGAGTCAGTATCCAGAGGTGGACTTCGCGATGAGACGACACACGGAGGAGGTCGACGGGTGAGAGCGTTGAGGAGCTGCGCTATCTGTACCTACCCTTCAGGTATGATCCGTGGTGGATGCTCCAGGAGCTGCACTGTCTGTACCTACCCTTCAGGTAGGATCCAAGGAGGATGACCCAGGAGCCGCTTCCATTCTTCTAGCTGTTGTCTTTTTCTGTTGTACTTGTTCAGTTGTAGTTGTACTTCCATTTGGGTTTGTATTCTGGCCCATTTACTTTTCAGCACTTTCTTTTGTACTTAGTGTTTTGCTTCCGCTTATACTCTGTGGTGTTTTGTTTACTTTTATAAAGGCAATGTCTTCCCAGTTATCGGGATTTACACCTTTGGTGCTAGTCGCCAGCCCCTGGCCTATGGAAGGCGGGCTTGGGGTAGTCACGGCACGAGCCCCAAGGACGGGTCGTGACAAATTGGTATCAGAGGAGTCGGTTCTACCACAGAACTTATAACTCTGATATTTTCTTTCTGTGAAGCAATAGTGTTAAGGGTACCGAGTGTGGTATTCAGTTCAGGGAGTCCAGTGTTGGTGCGGGCGGCCGATGTATCCATACACTAGGACCCTGACAACTGAATTCCGACTTTGTGCATGAAAACACTAATTGCATGTGTGTTTTCCTGAAGTTTTATTTAAATATCAGCTCAAACTAGGTCAGCTCACCAGGTATAATCGTTTGACCGTGTCACGTTGTTTCTTTCAGGATGCCTTTTCTCGGATGACTAGCTAGAGCCCAGAGGGATGTGTGTGCTGACAGCCTGTCGAGCGACAAGGCTTCGGTATAGGGCCCTCTTGCAGTTGAGGCACCAGCGGAGGCACCAGAGGTACTACCATACGTTGGGACACCGATGCCACCAGCCCCAGCAGTAGGCGATGCACGCCACTTGAGTGCGCTACACGAGTTCCAGCGCTAGAGGCCACCCAGGTTTCGAGGAGAGACGGACCCGCAGGTGGCTGAGGTTTGGCTGGAGGTTGTGGTGAGAGTCTTCAGGCTAGTGGGGACGCCGACTGACTTCATGGTGATCTTTGCTGCCAGCCTCCATCAGGCAGCATCAGGCAGGTGGTGGAGCCACTTATTCCAGTTTTGCGACGGGATGACCTTCGCATGGGAAGACTTCGAGACCTTCTTCAGGGTGGAGTTTGTGCCAGTAGCTCTACACCCCGAGCGTGTACAAGAGCTTCTGCCTTTGCCGCGTGATTTTCGATCAGTAGCCGAGTCATCTGTGGGAAGTAGACAGATGATGCAGAGGTCCAAGAGGGCCAGAGCCAGCCGTACGAGGAGTAGGAAGTGTTATGAATGCAGGGGAAAGGGTCACCTGGCACGTGACTGTCCGACTCCTCGTACAGTTGATCCGCAGGCTTTGGAGGAACCACCGAGGCAGAAGTAGCGGCGGGTGCTTGAGCAATAGTCGAGCAGTGGACAAGGCAGTAGAGCTCCGAGAGCAGGTGGACAAGAGTGGAACTAGTGGATACGTCCCTTGTACTTCTAGTTCCATTTTGTTGTTGTATTCGTGTCTTTGTACTATGAGCTGCAATAATAAAAAGACACTTATCTTTGTTTTCTTTCCTGTCCTTTTGTTTGGTTGATACTGAGTGGTCCCGGTTAAACTGTTGACTTGACCATCACTTTCGATATTTCTACTGGAGGAGACCCAGTGACCTCACACTGATGCCGACAGTGTGACTCGACCCTTGGAGGTGAGAGTGACATTTGGATTTCTTAGTAGTTACGTCGAGACCTTACGACGTCATCAATGGAATGAATAAATCATTCATGTCAGGATTGACTTTATTAGGCAATGGGCGTGGTTCATCCAGGGGATGAGACCGAGTTTCTCTTTTCGGCAAAGGAGAAATTTTAGCAGCTCTTCAGATCATAGGCAAAGAAGGTGCAGATCATCCAGGAGCGGATGAAGACTGCACAGTGCAGTAAGAAACAGGAAACCGACACTAGTCTTGGAGACTCGGGCATGTTAAATGTTTCCATAAGAAGAATCTTAAAGGAGAGATGAGTCTGCGAAGCAGCAGACATGGAGGCAGAGCTAGGAGAGCAGCATGAGGTGGTGTACATCTTAACATGCTACAACCACCCGCCTTAGTTATCCTCGCCAGGCTCAGGGAGCTGGAGGGCGGAGGAAGAGTGCGGCTGCATGCGGTCAAGGAGTGTGACCCAATGGCTCTGAAAATGATTCAAGGGATAGTCTGTGTCCACTACTAGCTGCTGTAGTAACAGACGTCGATATGAATCATTCCTCGCTTTCACAAATCTTGTCCCAGACCTAGAGTTTCTGGTAAGCCGTGGACTTGACCCTCACGTCTGGAGATACCTTGGGAGGAGACTCGATAATCACACTTACACCGATGGTGTGGTCAGACCCTCGAGGTGAGAGTTTTGATTGGAATCTCTTGGTGGCAGCGTCGAGGCCTTACGACGTTGGTTTGAGTATGGACTAGGCAATCACAGTTCATACACAAATTGACGGTATTAGGCAAAAAGGTTGTGGTTTAACTATGACGTTGGGATGGGGTTTCCTTGGTTGGCGAAAAGGAAACCCCAGGCAACATAGGATAAGCTCATGCTCAGGAGGGTGTGACCGATCACTCTTGAGTCGGTCAACCATACCCTCGTGGCAGTAGTCGTTTGAGTTTCAGTTCTAACAGGAGTTGGAGACCTTTGAGTTTGAGAATGACAATTACGTCCTTATACGGGTCTCACCTCGATGAGGTTTACGGAGATGTGGCCAAGTCGGCAAGTTATCTCCGAGGTTCAACGGACCTTTCTAGGTCCTCAGCTGGGTAGGCGGGGTGGTTTACCGCTTGACCCATCCACCTCAGTTGCACTAGGTGCATGACGATTTCCATGTATCTCAACTGAGGAGATACGTGCTCGACCCTTCGCATATCCTCGACCATGAGGAGATGGGCGATGGCGATGAGGTGACTTCCATAGAGGTTCCTGTGGGGATCGAGGATCGACAGGAGCGGATCCTACGAGGATGATAGATTCCTTGGGTGTACTTTCTCTGGCAGTACAGGAACCTCCGGGTGAGAACATGGGAGCGGAAGGCTCAGATGCGTGCTTTGTACCGCTTTTGTGACCCTAGTTTGTGTTAAAGCTTTACGAGGACGTAAATCCATGAGGTGGGAGTAATGTAAAGACCCGGAAATTTCAAGGGAATTTTTTTTCTAAATTTTCTTTGGAATTTTACAAGAACGCAGTTTCTGACGGCACCTGATTCCGAGGCCCAGTGTGCCCCGAATCATTTTCCGAAGTTTGGCTCGGGTACGTTCAGTGAATGAATGAGCGGGTTTTTCTAACTTTTGAACCGGTGCTCGGAATTAAATTCTGAGGGCACCGATGGAATCGCAGCGCCGGTATTTGCTTAGAAACGCCTCTTCTGGAGTTGCGTTTGCTCGGGTGTGGTTTTTAATTTTGGGGCTTTAAGTTAAGAAATAAAATAATTGGTACGACAAACTTTATTTTATTTCACTTTAAGCCACATAAAAGCCACTTTAAGCTGCTTAAGCTGCGTTGAAGCGGATAGGGTAGAACCCGAAATATCCTACCCTCCTGGTAGGATATTTGTGAGGTGGGGCCCGCACGATCCCCACCGTTTCTTTTCCGCTAAGTAACACACCCACAAAAACCCATCATTATGAAAGTCAACTGACACGTTTTCTTAAATTCTTAACGCACCAATTAATTGGGTGGTTTTATTCGTTGAATTAATTATACGAATTAATGGTTCGTTACTTAACTTATCTTTTTTTTTTCGTTTGTTGGCATGATAATAAAATAAGACCAACGCTATTCTTCTTAAGTGTTTTTCATTGAGAGGATTTGAAAGAAACCTCAAGTTCTTCCTCCTTCTTCACGAAGAACGCGATGAACGTGAAGAAGGCGAAGAACGCGCCACCTCTGACGAAGAACGCTTGTTTTCCTTCCACGGAATTTTTTCCATTTCCGCGGCGAGACTCTTCAACGGATCTTCTTCTTCCCCTTCATCGTCAACGGATTGACGAACAAGCTCGGAAGCAGAATCGGGTAGCGAGCGACGACGACTTCATCTTCCCTCGAGTCGGATGAACGCCGATGTCCCCCTTCGACGTCGTCATCCTCGCGACGCCATACCGCGACAAACCTCGAACGACGACACCTCCTTCCGATCGGCTTATACCCAAGGTAGGGGTTCGACTATTTTAAGTTGGGGATTCTTTCCTTCGAATATGAAAGATAAATCTGACGGCCATGTTCCAATTTTTTTTTTTTAAATTAAAAAAATTGTGAAGGTTAAACATTTTATGTTTCGGCCAACTGCTATCGATATAACGGGAGGGGATCGGTCCGCACAAACATGGCCGATACCCCTCCCCCCTTTGCTATTCTTCGTTTTGATTAGCGAAGACGGTAATGCATCGTTGCACCGCGCTTGACCGAAAGGAGACGTGAACGACGCGGGCCACGACGAAGAAACGCGACGCCGTCGCGCTGCATCGAGGGTACGAACGAGGCCGCGGCTGGAGTCGGGCCGCGGCGGAAGGATGCGGCATCCTCACGCCGCGCCGGATGAATTTGCAGCCATCCTGGAAGTAGCGGCCGGAAAAACCACCCACCGGAGAATTCGAAGAAGGTGGCCGGAACTCCGGCCGCCGGCGCCGTAAGGCGTGGGACCGCGGGGTCCCACGGCGAGAAACCGGCCAGCCCTGCGCTGGCCGACCGTTACAGGGGAAAATCCAGGGGGTTACACCCCCCGGGTTGCACACTTGGCGCAACCCCTTAAAAAGGGGGGCCGCCGTTTTGAATTAAAGGAGGGGCGTAGCCCCTCCCTTGGCACGCTCGCGCAGCGCGCTGGCCGCGCCACCGGCCAGGCCGGGATTTCGGGCCGGGCCGGGTCGTTGGGCTGGGTCGACCCGGTTCGGCCGACCCAGGGGGTACTGGGTCGGGTCGGGTCGGGCCCAGACCCCCTATTTCAGACTACTTTCGGTCAAATGCCCATATCTTGGGATACTGACCTCTGATCGACGCACCGTCAGTTGCGTAGCGATCCTTGGATCGAGACGGTCGTTTCGGTATATCGCACTCAAAGTTTCGAAACACTTGGGTTTGGCCGGGTTGGTTTGGATACGAAACCAACCGGGCCCTCGGAGCGGAAACGCTCATATCTTGAGCTCCGGACGTCCGATTGACGTGCCGTCGACTTTTTTTCTTTCCTCTAAGTGAGTTGGATCTTTTGGCTTACTCCGCTCGAGGTTTGGATGCCGTCCGAGTGTGGTCGGGCTGGTTCGCTCACGAAACCAGCCGGGCCCCTGGAACGAAAAAGCCAATAACTCACAGACCGGGCGTCCGATTGACGCACCGTCTGTCTCGATGATTCCCTCTTGATGGGACGGAACTTTTGGCATACTTCGCCCGAGTTTTGGTTGCTGTTGGACAGTGGCCGAGTTGGATTGCACTCGAAATCCAACCGGGTCCTTGGAACGGAAAAGCTGATATCTTTCAGACTGAACGTCCGTTTGACGAACCGTCAGTGGCATTGATGATCACGTTGAGAAACAGTCCCTATGAGTACACGCTATGAGAGTTCGGGGTACAGTTGAGATACGGCCAGGATTGGTTCGCTCACGAAACCAACCGGGCCCCTGGGATGAAAAGGCTAGTAACTCACAGACCGGGCGTCCGATTGACGCACCGTCTGTTGCGTTGAGACCCCTATGACGAGGCAGTCCTTTGAGATACTTCTTCATGGGACTTTGAGATACTTGGAGTATCGACTTGTAGCTCGTGGAGTGGACCCTCCCAGAGACGAGCGTGCGAAGTACGGAGACCGTGTAGCCGACTGAGACCTGACGACTGCTTGACCGACTCGACTTGGAGTGATTCGACTAGCCCAGTGGACGAAGCACTACTTTGTGAGGTGCAGACCCATGGCGGACGGAGCACTACCTGTGTGACAGTGCAGACCCGCGGTACTCGTCCGGAGAGTACCTCAGCAGGCTACTAGGGGGTGTGCACTTTTGTGTTTGGGTGGCATACCTCGGCGGGAAGCACTACTGTGTTTGGGTGGCTGGTCCACGGTACTCGACAGGAGGAGTACCTCAGCAGTCTTAGGTTAGTGAGCAGTACCTCAAAGTCATGACAGGACCACTGTACACTCCAGAGACAGAGCTCTTCAGCAGTTACGGTTTCGATAATGAAAATCCTGGTTTGAGCTGAGACTTTTGACCTTTGTGTTACCTCATGATTGAGATGGGTCACTTGATAACTTAGGTATATGTATGAGCATATACCTGGGTAGTGGTTATCCGTTGATTTCATGATCCTTGTGTTTCCTCATGATTGAGATGGGTTACTTGATAACTTAGGTATATGTATGGGCATATACCTAAGTAGAGGTTATCTGTTGAGATCTTCTTTGTGGTTATCCTTGTTGGTTTTAGTGAGACCTTGAGGGTCTCAGGGTCCCTACTGAGTATCGTTATACTCACCCCTGCACGGGCTATGCCCGCACCTCATTGTGTTGGTTGCAGATGACGGGCAGTGCTAACGGAGGCCGAGTATTCGAGGATTGGACGGTACCCAGAGGTGGATTACACGACGAGTCAGTACCCGGAGGTGGACTACATGACGAGTCAGTATCCGGAGGTGGACTTCGTGACGAGACGACACACGGAGGAGGTCGATGGGCGAGAGCGTTGAGGAGCTGCGCTATCTATACCTACCCTTCAGGTAGGATCCGTGGTGGACGATCCAGGAGCTGCACTGTCTGTACCTACCCTTCAGGTAGGATCCGAGGAGGACGACCCAGGAGCCGCTTCCATTCTTCTAGCTGTTGTCTTTTTCTATTGTATTTGTTCAGTTGTAGTTGTACTTCCATTTGGGTTTGTATTCTGGCCCATTTACTTTTCAGCACTTTCTTTTGTACTTAGTGTTTTTCTTCTGCTTGTACTCTATGGTGTTTTGTTTACTTTTATAAATGCAATGCCTTCCCAGTTATAGGGATTTAAGGCTTTGGTGCTAGTCGCCAGCCCCTGGCCTATGGAAGGCGGGCTTGGGGTAGTCACGACACGGGCCCCAAGGATGGGTCGTGACAATAAAATCTTATATTATAATTTAGTAACATCATTTAAACCTTTAATTTTTAGTATTTTTCTCCTTGCACTATTTTTGGGTGAGTTCTTAACATTATTTCCATGATTGGTTCATTGTGGATGTTCTTGTCGATTGGAAGTGAAATTCCAGAATTGGAATGGAAAGTTATTACATATTTCTAGTACCATAATTTATACCATTTATCATTTATATGTTTAATATGAGGATGATTCATAAGTTAAAACATTAATGATGTTCGTTTAGATCATTTTAGTGGTTCTTTGATAATAACAACCTCATTTTGTCTTATAAATTAGAACCATGAGTACAAAATAATTCCAGAACCATGGGTAAGTCATAACACATATATTATACACTAGTGCAAAAAACATTTTTTACATCGGTTATTTTTCATTTTTTACGTCGGTTTTTAGCCGACGTTACTACAGAAGACGTTATAAATATTGTTTTTTACGTCGGTTATTTAAAAACCGATGTAAAAAACATAAAATCGCGGTGTTTATCGCATCGGTTATTTAATAACCGATGTGAACAACCAGTGTCAGAGTGTTTATCACATCGGTTATTAAATAACCAACGTGAAAAACCAGGGGGGAGGGTTTATCACGTCGGTTATTTAATAACCGATGTGATAAACCAGTGCGGGGGTGTTTATCACATCAGTTATTAAATAACTAACATGATAAACCATTTCCCAGGCCTTTATCACGTCGGTTATTAAATAACCGATGTGAAAAACCATTCCATAGGTGTTTATCACGTCAGTTATTCAAATAACTGACATGATAAACCCTTACCCATTCCATTATCACGTTGGTTATAAAATAACCGAAGTGGAAAACCAGTTTTTTTTAAAATAGAAAGCATTCCTCTGCTCTCACCAGAAACAGCCAGAAACAAAACCAAGAATTCATACAAGAAAAATAGAAGTAGACCAAAAAAATAACCAAAGAAAAATTAAGCATTTACATAGATAACATTTAAAACTTACCCCACTGGACAACCCCCCACCACCCCCTGGATAACACCCCTCACCCCACTGGATAGCCCCCACCACACCCCTGGACACCCCCACACCCCTGGATTGCCCCCGACCCCTTGGACAACCCCAGACACCCCTGGACATCCCCACCACCCCCTGGACAGCCCCCACACCCCTGGAAAACCCCCACCCTCATGTATACCCCCACCCCCTGGACAACACTCCCACACCCCTGGACATCCCTCCCACACCCCTGAAACAAGACCAAAAAGTTACCAAAAACAGACCAGAACCCCCTCACCCCACTGGACTGACCCCACCACACCTCTGGACACCCCCTAGACTGCCCCCACTCTCATGGACACCCAGAACCCCCCACACCACCGGAAAACCCTCCCACACCCCTGGACACCCCCACCCCACTGAACACCCCCCACACCCTTGGAACCCCTACCCCCCAGACCAGAAACCATACCAAAAAAACCATCATAATTAGACCAAAACAAGAAGTATAGCAAAATTAAACATTCACATATATAACATTCAAAACTTACACTGTTAACTTAAAAAAAAAACTAAATCCAACCTAAATGACTACCAAATACACAATTATAACGACAATATTAAAAATTACATTTTACACTACAAACAACTAAAATTCAATCAAACCTGTAAAATAATTTGACCATTCTACTTGTAAGTGTTTGATGTCTCGAGCAGTATAGGGTTGAGGTTCATCAAATAGCTACAAATTAAAAGGATATTAGTTAACATGTATAATGAATAAATAAAATTGAAATATTATGGCAAAGTTTAAAAGGAAATCTTACCAGGTCAAAGTTCACAACTATCCCAACCCTCTGGAAAGCCCCCCAGAACCATGGATTTTTAACCTCAAGCTACTATTTTTGGAATATCTAGGGATTTTAACCTCAAGCTACTAGTTTTGGTATCATGCCATTATTCAAAATGAGAACCATGAACTGTATATCTTACTAGTCTAAAATGCTCTATTGTTCAATGAATTGGGTTTTAATAGCATATGAAGACTTATAATAGTCCATGAAAATAACCGACGTAAATAGTTTATGGAACAACAAAGAGTGATACCCAAAATAGAAATAACCAAGGATCCAAAACAAACATTCCACCATGAAGAACCATATACACTTATAAAATAAATCACACTGGTACACGGAATGGGTGTATCACAATGGTTTAGATATAAATTGCAGTAATATAGGTGAATGAGATCATTAGTTTTCAATGACAACAAATATTACCCTAAATGTAGGGCATCTGCGAAACAAAAACAAAAGAACTAGAAGTAGGTGAGGCTTACTTGAATATTGCAAGCCGATCTAATAGATCTGGTGATAATAAATAAGATGTTGATGGAAAAATGAGGTAAGAGGGTTTGAAATCGATGAATCTTACCTAGTTTAAACAAAAAAAATCACAAAATGTAAATATAGACTATCTGAAAAAAAAAACGAACGAAATAAAGTCATGGGAGGCTTACCTGAGTGTTGAGAGTGGAGATGATAGATCCAAGGAGAGTAAAGATGATAAACGATGATGAAAAAACAAGTTTAACGAAATGAGATCGAAGAGTCAATTCTAGGTTTTCCGTGCGAGAGAGATGAGTCGCAGGTCTGTCGATCAAAAAATCATAAATGACAATCCACGGGGCGTGATAAATTTTTTAAATGTTTTATAACATCGGTTATTTAATAACCGACGTTATATACTATTTTTTGTTACATTTATAACATCGTTTATTATAATAACCGATGTTATAAATGTATCAGATACCGCATTTTTTACATCGGTTATTTTATAACCAACGTAAAAAAATCCACGTGTTGGTTTTTTACGTCAGTTATTCTATAACCGGCCTAAAAAACACATCAGAAACCACAAGTTTTACATCGGTATTTTATAACCGATGTAAAAACTGTCGTGTGTTGGTTTTTTACATCGGTTATGATATAACAGATGTAAAAAATTCTGCAGGTTGGGTTTTTACGTCAGTTATCAAGTAACCGACGTCAAAAAGGCCTTAGATGCTGCCTTTTTTACATTGGTTATTTTATAAATGACATAAAAAATTTGTTAGATACCTCATTTTTTATGTCGGTTATCAAATAACCAACGTAAAAAATTTACCCTTAGTATTTTTTACGTCGGTTATAAAATAACTGACGTAAAAAACCAAATATCACAGATTTTCACATCGGTTATATATAACCGACATAAAAAATGGTGATGTTAAAAATTATTTTTGCACTAATGATAACCTATTTCAACCATATAAATTGTTTCATGACCAGACTTGAAATAATTAATGGAAATTGAAATCACATTGTCCACGATGTCGATAATTTGACACAAACGGACAATGTTTTTATTCATTAAATAAGTGGGAGAGGAGAAGAATAATGATGAGTAATTTTACATAAACATGATAACATCCAAAATATACATGATTTATGGAGATTTCATGCCTCATTAGTAAGGATATATGAAGTAATAATAAGTAAGGAACTCAAAGTAAAAGAATAATTGAGAAATCCCTTACAAAAAATCCTGCAGCCTAACGGCTACACAACATGGTTTTAGAAAATATTAAAAATAGAGGGGATAAGGGTCACCCATCCAGTAATGAATCATAATATAGAGTAGATCAAGAATAATAAGTAAATAATAATATGGTATGGAAACCTGAAAATTATACCACATAAAAGAGAACTTGAAAGGAAAAAAGAAAGAAATTGAGAATTTTCTTACCTTGTAGAGTAACCCTTAGAACTTGAAGGTTGAGACCTTGGGGGCTTTTGGAAACCTTAGGAGGACTAATATGAAGGTAATGAGGCCAGAAATTCTTTGAGGGAGAATTGGGAATGAATTCAATGAAGGGAAGAGTTGGTATTTATAGGAAAAGTGAGGGATTATTTTAATAATTTTCAAGGGACACCTCATGAGTGGGACTTACAAAACCATGGGCTTGCCCATGGTATTTGCCCATGGTATAATCCACTTGGGACACCTCACATATTATTTAACTATACACAAGTCGAATAGATTTATGACATCATTATTATATCATCAATGATGTCATTAACACACCAAAACTAAAAACTATATTTTTTACTATTCACCGAAAAATCAACTATTTTAGAAAAATTCCCAAAATTCACCCTAACCATTTATCGATGATTAGATTTCAAAAATGAAGTCCATTTTTTGAAAATAATTTTCTAAATATTATTAATTTAATTTTAAATAAAATCATACTTAATTCAAAAATTAACAATTCTAATTCTGTAACTACTTCTATATCACGATGAAAAATTAACCTAGATACTATTACCTTAAAGCTTTAATAAAATAAAATAATAATAAAATTTACTATTCATTAGGGTCATATCACTATTCATAAGGGTATGTTACTATTAACCAAAAAACAAGTTGGTTCTAATAGACTCCAAATAACATACTGAACACAACTGTAGATGACAATTTCATGAAATTCAAAACAAAGCAGTGGATAAATTATCTTAAAATGCTAGTTATAAATATCTACTTAAAA
Organism: Viscum album; assembly: GCA_963277665.1. Classification (NCBI taxonomy): domain Eukaryota; kingdom Viridiplantae; phylum Streptophyta; class Magnoliopsida; order Santalales; family Viscaceae; genus Viscum; species Viscum album. The sequence goes on along the minus strand of OY728161.1, from coordinate 569,330,941 downwards.
CAAAGTTCCATGAATTTCTATTTATTTTTAGAAAAACATGGGGTGTTACATTATCCCCACCTTTTGAAATTACTTCCTCGCAATTTTATTTACTTATTAAACAACTAAGGGTACTTTTCCCTCATAGCATTTTTAGACTCCTATGTTGCTTCTTCAACCATGTGGTTTCTCCACAAAACCTTTACCTGGTGGATTACCTTATTCTGCAATACCTATTCCCTTCGATCAAGAATCTGAACTGGTTTCTCTTCATAAGAAAGGTTCTCTTCCAGTTGAACTGCTTCTAGGCTCAAGACATGTGACGAATCTGGCACATACTTTCTCAACATCGAAAGATGAAAAACATTGTGTACCTAAATCAAACTCGGATGCAAAGCTACTCGGTATGAAACTATTCTAACTTTATCCAAGATTTCAAAAGGACCTATGAACCATGGACTTATATTTCCTTACTTAACAAAACACATCACACTTTTACAAGGAGAGACTTTAAGTAAAACACGGTCACCTACCTCGAAAGATAAGTCTTTGCTTCAGTTATCTGCATAACTTTTCTGCCTGCTCTGAGCTGTCCTCATGTGCTGCTGGATCATCCTCACTTTCTCAGCCACTTCTTCAACTAATTCTGGCCCCATCAACTTTCTTTCACTGACTTTATCCCAAAACACTGGAGTCCGACACCGCTTCCCATACAAGGCCTCAAAACGTGCCATATGAATACTACAATGAAAACTGTTATTATAAGAAAAATCAACTAAAGAAAGTTTTTGATCCCAACTTCCCTGTTATTCCATTGAACAAGCTCGAATCATATCCTCTAATGTTTGAATCGTTCGTTATGACTGCCCATCTGATTGAGGATGAAAAGCTGTACTAAAATTTAACTCAGTTCCCAATGACTTTTGAATTCCCTTCCGAAAGTTAGAAGTGAACCTTGGATATCGGTCAGATACAATGGAAATAGGAACTCCATGTAACCTAACAATATCCTTGAGGTACAATCGAGAAAGATGATCAAAATACATTTTCTCTCGAATTGATAGAAAATGTACAGACTTTGTTAACCGATCAACAATAACCCAAATAGCATTGTTACATCGAGAAGTATTTGGTAGTCCCACCAAAAAGTTCATGGATACATTCTCCCATTTCCACTCTGGCACTGGAAAAGGATGAAGCATCCTCTTTGGTAACTGGCACTCTGCTTTAACCTATTGAAAAGTCAAACATTTCATGGTAAAATCAGCAATATCTCTTTTCTTTCCATTCCACCAATAATACTCCCGATGGTCTATGTACATCTTAGTACTACCAGGATGAACATAAAATATAGAACTATGAGCTTCGCACAACAAATCTTTCTTAAACTAAGAATCACTAGGCACACACAACCTTTTTCAAAATCTTAAAACACAATCTTTATCAAGGTTAAATTCTGGAAACTTACCCATTTTAACCAATTATACCTTTTTCTGTAGCTTATGGTCTTCCTTCTATGCTTGCTTAATTCTGTCTCTCAACAAAGACTACACTGAAACCTGAAACAAAATAGATGTATTCCCTGCACCAACAACTTCTAAGCCAAAATTCATCAAATCATTAATCAAGGTATCATGTTCCAAAGGTAACATGGTTAATGATGCATGATGTTTCTAAATCAAGGCATCTTCCACATTGTTTGATTTTTCGAGATAGTAATTGATCATGCATTCATAATCCTTTATCAGTTCTAGCCATATTCTCTACCTCATTTTTAATTCCTTATGATTTAATATATACTTTAGAATTTTATGGTCAGTATATATTTGGCATTTGGTTCTGTATAGATGATGCCTCCAAATTTTCAAAGCAAAACCCATAGCTGCCAATTCCAAATCATGTATGGGATAATTTTTCTCATGAGGTTTAAGTTGTCTTGAAGAATAGGCAATTACCTAATCATTCTGCATCAAAACACAACCATGTCCCTTCAAAGAAGCATCACTGTAGATGACAAACTCACTATTTCAGGAAGGTAAGGCCAAAAATGGAGCATTCACCAATATCTTCTTCAGTTCCTGAAAATAAACATCACATTCTTCTGTCCAAACAAATTTAACCCCTTTTCGTGTTAACTTAGTTATTGGGCTAGATAACCATGAAAATTTCTTAACAAACCATCGGTAATAACTTGCTAAGCCCAGAAAACTACGAATCTCTATAACATTTGTAGGTCTTGGCCATTCATCAACTACTTTTGATTTGGAAGGATCAACTGTTATTCTATCCTTATTTATAATTTTCCCCAAAAAAGAAATCTGTTGCAACCAAAAATCACACTTGTTGAATTTTCCATATAGATTCTTTTCTTTTAAAGCTTGAAAAACAACCCATAGATGTTTTTAATGCTCCTCTTTATTTTTAGAAAATACCAAAATGTCATCAATAAATACAACCACAAACTTATCAAAGAACTCATGAAATAATTTATTCATAAGATTCATGAATACAGAAGGTGAATTAGTTAATCCAAACGACATACCAACAAATTCATAATGCCCATATCTAGTAAGAAAGGCTATTTTCGAGATTTCATCCTTCTTCACCTTCAGTTAATGGTATCTAGATCTCAATTCAATCTTGGAAAAGTACTGATCTCCCTGGAGATGATAAAACAAGTCATCAATGTGAGGCAAAGGATACTTGTTTTTAATAGTGATGTTTTTCAAAGCTCTATAATCAATTCAAAGTCTCATGGAACCATCTTTCATTTTAACAAACAAAACAGGTGCTCCCCATGGTGAAGTGCTAGGACGAATGAATCCTTTTTCAAGAAAATCATGCAACTGATTTTTCAAATCAAGAAGTTCTATTGGAGCCATAAGATAAAGGGGGTTTTGAAATTGGCTTAGCATCAGGAACTAAGTCAATTGTGAATTCGAATTCTCGATCAGGTATGACACTGGGTAATTCATCAGGAAAAACATCAAGGTATTCATTTACCACTAGCACATCATTAATTTGAATAGTTACCTTGTTTTCAACAATATGAGCAAGATAAATTTCATTTCCATCTTTCAATAGTTTCTCAGCTTCCTGATATGTTATCAATTGTATGGGTTCATTCTTGTATACAAACTGAAATTCTTTCTAAAAAACAACTTCTTTATCTCTACAGTCAATCTGAGCATGATAATCAGAAAGCCAGTCCATCCCTAGAATAACATAAAACTTGACTAAGGGTAAAACAACAAGGTTTGCAGGTAAATTATTTCAACATACCACAATAGAAATATTCTTATAATTCCTTTTTTCTATAACATTTCCCCCTGGTGTTTTAACAACAAGTTCAGGTCTCATTTATTGAGGTGATATTTCCAATTTACCAAAAAATTTCTCAGAGATGAAGGAATGTGTAGACCCCATATCAAACAAAACTTTAGCAAAATCTGAGTGAACAAAAAAATTACCTGATACAACTTCATTGGATGTCCCAACATCTGTTGACGTTGTCGCAAAGGATCTCACTACACCTTTCTGCTTGTAGTCTGGCTTTTTTGATTCATTCAGATCTCTCTTTGGGAAGGCGTTTGCATAGTGACCCATATCACAACATTTAAAACACTTTACAGTTTTCTTATTAGGATTATTATTAGGATCATTTTCATTGCAATCTCGGGCCATATGTCCAAACTTACCACATTTAAAACACTTCCCAGTTTTTCTAAGACATTCCCCCGGGTGTTTCTTGCCACACTTTTCACAAATTGGAAGTTGGATTTTCTTACCATCGAATTTCTTGGGTTGATTCTTACCCATTGCATGCCAACTGGACCTCTTCTTCTATTTGTTTCCAAAATGCACATGATAATTAGAAAACTCCATCTATACCCTCTCAGCACATCAGAAAAGTTTCTCATAACTTCTGAATTCACGGGAGGCCAACGCCCTTCGATACCTTGGATTCAATCCTAAGTAAAAGAGGTTGATTTTACTATCAAGATCCAGAATAAGATTTAGATATTACCTCTCTAGTCGAGTGAAGTTCGCTTCATACACAGCCACTGAGTCTTCCTCATTCTATTTCAATTCAAGGAATTACTTCTCCATTCTAAGTCGCACCACCTTAGGAAAATATTTTTTAAGGAAAAGACTTTTAAATTCATCCCACTCTAAGGCATAAAAATCCTCTCTACCCCTAATATTCCTTACCATTGACCACTACTGATCAACTTCCCCTTCAAAACGATAAATGGGAAGACTTACCTTTTGATTTTCTGAACATCCCATAACATTGAATATCTTTTCAAGGGCTTTGATCCATCCTTCAGCTTCTACTGGGTCAGAAGATCCATTGAATGCAGGAGGATGCTGTCTGATAAAATGTTCCACTACTATCAGGTTTCGTTGTGTACCTCTATTGGTCCTCTTTCATGGATTCCACCACCATTTATTTCATGTGTTAGCTGATCCATTACTGTTACAAACTGCTCAGTTCCAATCCCTACCATTCCGGGCTATAGTTCCGGAAGGATGTCATTCTGTCGGTGCCTCTCCTCTTCAGTATCCCTGCTCCTTCTACGGACAACCATTCTGAACAAACATGTCTTAGATGAAGCAACATGTTAATATTTAAATGATATAACATTTCAAATTAAACATAGAGTGAAAATCATTTATGGTATTCTATTAACATCACTCTAACCCCTAAAGTTATCTAAACCATCCTCTGATACCAACTTTAAAGACCCGACCTTATTACATAAATAATCTTGAATTTAGTCATGAAAACACTTCCTTTTACATTGAATATATTTTCAAGTTTAGATATTTAGAGAATTAGGACAATACATTCATGACATTACACATTATTATAGTGTGGATACCATAAAAACAGTTTCCATTTTTTTCATAATATAAAACATTAAAAAATAAAACAAGACTCCTTGACAATTATTTCAACATTTAACGTGACTTCCTTCCTTATATTAAAAATCCATTAAACTGTGAAAAATAATTTAAAAACTTGGGATGAGCACAAAATCTCATTAAGGGATGAAAAAGAAGGAATGATCACATTAGTCCATGAATACTCGTAACATATGAAAGCATTTTCAAAAGACATTCTTGTCACCCATATATACTTACTTTGTGTAACATGAGACTTACACAAGATCCAAAAAAAAAAAATGAGAACATAAATGTAATCATAAATGTATCTTGGGGCATTACTTACATAATCTTGTAACCATTCTTGGCTACCTTATAATTTTTAACCCTCACGGCTACCTTACTTTGTGTAACCATCGCAGTTACACTTGGAGTAACCATACAATCGACCTCCAAATTACTCATACCCAATGAATTATAGGGAGATATAGGTCCCACCCTTCATCATAAATATTTCCCAATAACCAAAACATATTCATACAACATGAATAATTCCATAAAAACATTACTTTGGAATTTTGAAAAACCGAATTTAAAAAGAGGATTTTTAAAGAGAAGCCCCTTATAAATATCATAAAATTGAAGAGATAATTAATAGAGTGGATGGAGTATGTTTATATAATGTAAATATACATAATAAAACATAATATAAATATAAACCATCACACAAAAAATTTAAATATCATATAAACAATGAAGTAGAAGGTTAACCCAAAGAATGAAAATCGAGTTAAGAATTCCCTTACCTCGGGTTTGTCTTACTTAAAACTTGTTTAAACTTCCTGTATAATGGTTAAAAGAGTGTTATTATTATTTTATAGAAACATTTTCATGTTTATAACATCTTATATTATCATTTCATAACATCATTTCAACCTTTAATTGTTAGTATTTTCCCCCTTGCACTGTTTTTAGGTGAGTTCTTAACATGATTTCCATGAATGGTTCATGGTGGATGTTCTTGTTGATTGGAAGTGAAATTATAGAATTGGAATGGAATGGTATTAAATATTTCCAGTACCAAAATTTATACCATTTATCATTTAGATGATTAATATTAGGATGATTCACATGTTAAAACATTAATGATGTTCGTTTAGATCATTTTAGGGGTTCTTTGATAATAACAACCTCATTTTGTCTTATAAATTAGAACCACGAGTAAAAAAGAATTAAAGAACCATGGGTGAGTCATAAAACATATAATATAACCTGGTTCAACCATATAAATGGTTTCCAGAATTGAAATAATTGATGGAAATTTAAATCACATCGTCCACGATGTCGATAATTTGACACAAACAGTCAATGTTTTTATTCTTTAAATAAGTTGGAGAGGAGAAGAATAATGATGAGTAATTTTAAATAAACAAGACAAAATACAGAATATACATTATTTTTGGAGATTTCATGCCTCTTGGGTAAGGAGATATGAAGAAATAATAAGGAAGGAACTCAAAATAAAAGAATAATTGAGAAATCCCATACAAAACATTCGGCAGCCTAACGACTACACAATATGGTTTTAGAAAATATTAAAATAGAGGGGACAAGGGTCACCCATCCAGTAATGAATCATAATATATAATATATCACGTATAAGAAGGAAATACGAACATGGTATGGAAACTTGAAAATTATACCACATAAAAGAGAACATGAAAGGAAAAAAGAAAGAAATTGAGAATTTTCATACCTTGTAGAGTAACCCTTAGAACATGAATGTTGGGACCTTGGGGGCTTACGAAAACCTTGTGAGGACTAATATGAAGGTAAGGAGGCCAGATATTCATTGAGATAGAATTTAGAATGAATTAAATGAAGGGAAGAGTTGGTATTTATAGAAAAATTGAGGGATTATTTTAATAATTTTCAAGGGACACCTCATGAGTGGTATTTACAAAACCATGGGCTTTACCATGGTATTTTCCCATGGTATAAGCCACTTGGGACACATCACATATTATTTAACTATACACAAGCCTACCAGATTTATGACATCATTATTATATCATTAATGATGTCATTAACACACCAAAACTAAAAACTGTATTTTTACTATTCACCGAAAAATCTACTATTTCAGAAAAATTCCCAAAGTTCACCCTAACCATTTATCAATGTGTTGATTTAAAAAATGAAGTATTTTTTTTGAAAATAATTTTCTAAATATTATTAATTTAATTTTTAAATAAAATCATACTTAATTCAAAAATTAACAATTCAAATTCTGTAACTACTTCTATATCACAATGAAAAATTAACCTAGATGCTATTATCTTAATTCCTTAATAAAATAAAATAATAAAAAAAATTTACTATTAATTAGGGTCATATCACTCTTCATATTACTATTCATAAGGATATGTTATTATTCACCAAAAAATGTTTGTTCTAATAGAATCCAAATAACATACTGAACACAACTGTAGATGACAACTTCTTGAAATTAAAAACATAGAAGTAGAAAAATTATGTTAAAAGGATAGTTATAAATATCTACTTAAAATAAAGTACCATGGATTTCTATTTATTTTTAGAAAAACTTCAGGTGTTACATGGAGTGGTTAGGAAAGAAAATATAACAATGGAACATGAAAAGAAAATGACAGAAAAAAAGAGAGGAATTCATCTCTTGATTTAATCTTCCTTGAGAGCCTATTAAGGGGAGAGGATTTGGACTTTTGAAGAGACCAATGGTTTCTAGACATGGGGGAGGATCTTGGGAGATATTTAGTCAGAATTAGGGAAGGCACAAGGCTTGAGAGGAGTGAATAGAAGAGGGAAGTGTGGGTGGTTTTTATAGTAGAGGGGAGGAGAGTTTTCTAAATATTATAATCATTAGTTTATTATTTTTCCAAAAGATAAAAAATATTAATGATTATTGTGACCAAAAACAATAATATGTGCATGTGATTTCTAACCAATAGCCATTTAAATCATCTCTATCAAAAGCATGATGTAGAATTTCAAGTTTTAGCATTAATCGTGAATTATCGCATTTTACTATTCATAAAAAATTCAAGTATTTTATAAAAATAAAAAAATTCAACCTAAGAATTATTCAATATTTATAATCCAAAAATGAAATACATTTTTAGAAAATAATTTTCTAAATATTATTAATTTATTTTTTAATTAAAATCAAAATTTACTTGAAAAATACAGATTTTAAAACTATAACTGATTTTATAATGATTTCATAAATTATATAAGGTCTTATAAAATTATCTTCATACTAGAAGAAATAAAAAATTAATTTATGAACACCTTTTAGGAAAATTTATTTACGTTTAAAATAATTAACTATTTGTCATTAATTATTTATGACTTACAAAAATACCAATACTTTTACTATGGTCATATCATCACTTATAAGATGCCTAAATTTTATTTATACATTCATGGATGAGGTTACTATTATTTTGGAAGATTTAATATTAATAAGTTTCATATTAATATTTATTAGGGTAGGTTACTATTCATAAGGTATGTTACAATTCACTAAAAATTAAGTTTGTTCCATCAGACCCCAAAAATCACCTTGAATGTAACCGTATATGTCAGATTTTTATAATTCAAAACATAGAAGTGACAAGATTATGTTTAATGGTCATATAGTATTTATTATTTCATTGTGTTGTGATTTTATTTTATTATATGATATAATTATCATAAGGGAATTTATATTGACAAAACATGGGATCGTTACATTTTCCCCCTTATGAAATCTCACCATTGAAATTTCGTTTTACATTCTAACCCAGAAATAGGTGAGGATTTCAATACTTTTCTAATAAATATAAAAAGAAAACTTTAAACATAAAAGGATAAACATGTAAAGGAGAAGTATATCCTAAATTGTGATTCACTATGTTTCAATCTAGGTTATCTTTGATATATTTCTTAACTTATATACTTATGGGATTCTTTCCATTCACTTAGTAATGGTTTATACCATGATCATGAATTTACCAAAGAATATCCCACTGGAGTGTCAAACCCAAAATTTTGTAAGGCCCGTTATTGTGCATCAGTTTCTGTTTGAGTCTAGCTGAAAGTGGTGTTTTCAGGTTTTACCCCTAGATACATCTATACCAGAGCCACCTCTACCTATCTGTATCTATACAAGGATGTATTTTCTTGATAAACCAATTACTTTATACTTAACAACATTCAGGGGGTGTTTTCTTATACATAGTCTCATCCATAAGGTTCATACTAAAGTTCTATATTCCTAATCTTAAAAAATAACTTGACCATCCTCTTATACAAACTATAAATACCCTAACATTTTACACATAACAATACATGATTTTAATCGTAATTAAACATCAAATTTCAAGCCAAGGTTTGTGAAGCCTATTGTCTTTGAATACCTGGTACACACAACTTAAAACATGGGACTAAAAAATACTCTTTATTTAATCTCCATAAAGATCTAATAACTTTCTTTGAGCCCTTAAATCTACATAGGGTACCCTGGGGATCACATGAACAAAGGGATGAGCTAAAAGCCCAGTAATAGAATTAACATAAGAATAAGTCTTTAGCACATGGGTTAGAGATCATGACATAATGATATCAAATGGAATATAGAATCATAACATATAAAAATGGTATCATATTAACATTGAATCATAGAAATGCGGTAGCAACATAAAACATGAATTTAGCATGAGTCAAGGCTAACTAGAAAGACCGTTTAAATGGTAGCGCAAGCCAAGGCTAACCGCCAAGACCGTTGCACATGGTTACACACGCCAAGGCTAACAGCCAAGACCACCACACATAATGTCTCACAAGAATCAAAATTACCCAATGAATTAGTGTGCTATTTGGGAACAACCATATTAAGCTTTCATGAATATGTTTTCCACATAATTAATCATACATAATCAATCTTACATAAACATAAGGGTTACCCATGGAAAGAATTGGGTACCACAATCATGTCATAAAGCATAAATAATGGACGTATCATAAAAGTGTCCATGAAATAAAGGAAATAAAATATAAATGGATATTCATAAAGTAAAATAGGCATGTATCTTGTTATGTGATGTTATGTATAATTGAAAACATTTAAGAAAAGTATTTAAGAAATTTTATCATTAAAACATTTTTGTGCGGTTTTAAGGAAAATACTATAGAGAATTTAAAATAGAAATGGGAAAAATATTTTATATAAAACAAAAAGTGAACCAAGAAGATTTTCATAATAAAAAAAATTATTTTATAAAGTCTATTTTTGATTAAAAGAAACATAGAGTGTACTTGAAATAGGGTATGAATTCGAGAAGTTCCCTTAAAACAAGTTTGCATATTAGGAAGTATTGAGGAGGGAATCCATTAAAAACATGTATATCCCCAAAATAGAATGATGAAAGGGTATTGATAAATGAATTTGGAACATTTAAATAGAATTTATAATATTAAAATTCATAGATAATATGACTTCATTTTGGTAATAATAATATTGAGGCAACCCGAATGAATAAAGGAGGTTCAGGTAGAATCCCTTGAGGATTACTGGCATGGTATCAAGTGTACTTAAGAGGGATTAAGGATAAGGAAAGGGGTTTCTTATCACTTATAAATCATTAGGGAAGTATGTTGGAGATGAGAAATTATACCCCATCATTAGTAATGACCCATAAAAGGGCATAACATAGAGAACATTCTTTAATAAAAGTTAAATAGAGGGCATCCATTACCATAAGTCTGATGAGGTTCTCCACTTGATATTAATGACCTGAATAATAATATTTGGCTCATTAATTAAAAATTAAATAACCATAATTTACATTTAAATGTTTTAGTATAACCTTTTTGAGTTCATTGATATATTTTTTTATTGGTTATGAGGTTCAGATTCATTGTTTGGGTTTGTTTGTTTCATTAGTTTTAATGATCTGTTCACTTATATTCATGTTTGGGCACACATGTTTGATGAAGGTGGTTGTACATAATTTAAGTTATATAACATTAGTGAACATACATAATATTAAATTTTTATAAAATTAATTTGGTTATTTTGAGTGAAGGTGAATGATTATATAAAACATTAACGATAAACACTTGGATTAACTTAGAGATTTTGCTCATAATTAACTTGTTTTCTATTATTATTTTACATCATGTGTGAAAAAGGATTCCAAAAAAAAAGATAAGATAAAATAAATATTTAATAATCTTTTCAACCATAAAAATGGTTTCATGACCATAATTGAAGATGCTAATGGAAATTGAAAACCCATCGTCCTTGAATGTGGTAAATGAACACATCTCAGATTGTGTCTTTACTACTAAAATAAAATAAGGGTAAAGGAGAGATGATAATGGATTATCCGATTATCATAAAAAATTTAATTTCATGTATGGTAATTAATTTTTAATACCATTTGGACGAGGATAGGTTAGGAAAGAAAAGAGAACAAAGGAAGATGAAAATAAAATGTAAGAAAAGAAAAGAGGAATTTACCTCTTGATTTAATCTTCCTTGAGAGCCTCTTAAGGGGAGAAGATTTGGTCTTTTGAGGAGACCAAGGGATTTTGGAAGTGAGGGAGGATATTTGGGAGATATTTTAGAAGAATGTAGGGAAGTCACAAGGCATGAGAGGAGTGAATAGAAGAGGGAGTGTGGGTGGTTTTTATAGTGGAGGGGTGGAGGGTTTTCTTAATATTATAATCATTAGTTAATTATTTTTCTATAAGAAAAGAAATATTAATGATTAATAAGACCAAAAAAATTAATATGTGCATTTTATTTCAAAAAAATGGCCATTTACATCATCCTTGACTCAAACATGATGCATAAATTAAGGTTTTAGCATTTATCGTGAATTATCATATTTTACTATTCATAAAAATTCAATTATTTTAGAATAATACCAAAAATTCACTCTAACAATTATTCGAAATATTGAATACAAAAATGAAATCCATTTTTCAAAAATATTTTTTTGAATATTATTAATTTAATTTTTAATTAATATCCCAATTTTTATGAAAAATACATATTTTAAAACTATAACTGATTTTATAATGCTTTCAAAAATTACATAAGGTCATATAAAATTATCTTAAAATAATAATACAAAAGTTTTTAAATTTATGAAAAAAATTTAAGAAAATATATTTTCTTTAAAAATAATTAATTAATTGTAATTAATTATTTATGACTTACAAAAAGACCATTACTTTTACTATAGTCATATTATCACTTATAAGATGCTTAATTTTATTTATACATTCATGGATGAGGTTAGTATTATTTAAGACAATTTAATATTAAAAAGGGTCATATTACTATTAATAAGGGTAGGTTACTATTCATAAAGGTAGGATATTATTCAAAAAAGTTAAGTTTGTTCCATCAGACCCAAAAGACACCCTGAATGCAACTGTGTATGTCAGATTTTTAAAATTTAAAATACAGAAGTGACAATATTATGTTTAAAGGTAACATAGTACTTAGTAGTTCACTGTGTTGTTATTTCATGTGATTATATGACATAACTATAAGAAGGTAATTTCCATTGATAAAACATTGGTTCATTGTAGAATAAACCAGTATTTAGATGAACACCATGAAAATAGGGTAAATATGATCTCAAGGATTTAGCACAGTATATAGAGAGAGTAATGTAAAAGAGAGGAAATATTATTTTAGAAATTATAGAGATGAATCCAATGCACCTGACAATTGGAAGAATGGAGCTTAGATGAATAATCAAACTCAAAGCCTAACAAAGGAGGAAGGGAGATCCACGATGCCAGGAGAGGAATCCCATGTGTGATAGAAGAAAAATTTTAGAAGATACTAAATCTAGGAGGGGTAAAAATGTAATTTTTCCTCTTTAGATGAGGTGCATGGTTGGATCAAATGGCTTGGCCAACCATGTACCAACAGTGTGGTAGCCCCTACCTAAGAATCTACCTTGGACGAACATGGTGTATAGTTTACCAAACCCTATGGTGATCATGAAAATACCATATACTAATAATTGTAAAGGTGAAAAGTGGCCGTTCACCCACTTCTGCATGGTTTGGAAGACCATGCATAGTAGAACTAGAGTGATGCATGATTACACCTGGGAGGCTGCATAGTTTTTCTAAACCATGTTCCCCAGTCTATAAACCCTAGAAAGTAGGGTGAATGGAATTTTATGAACATAAAACTTAACCAATCTACCAAGGGATTTCTAATACTCTAAAACCATCCAAAAATAGGGTCTTGGGTTTTCAAAACTCTTGTAATTATGTTTTCATAACCCAGAAAAGAGTTGGTATACCAACCAATTCTAAAAAATAGAAACAGGTAAAGAATTATACACACTCTAAAATCTTGGGACATTACATTGGTGTTATGTTTTCTCCGAACCCATAGATCTATGGATCATCATATGTCTCCATATTTGAATGCCTTATTTTTATATTCATACCAGTTTCAGATCTATTGATCATCTAAAGATCATTGATCATCTTCACCAGGTCTTATTTTTTCTTTCTTTCATCTTTTTTTTCATCGCTGGTTCCTAGGAAGTGGTTCTTATACTTTTTATCTCTAATATACAATGTAGTGTGTGGGTTCCCATGAGAGGGGTTCTCATTCTTGACTTATGATCAGTCTCCTTTAAATATTAATATTTATCTTATTTATTATTATTTTTATGTGAGATTGGTATCCTATAGATATTTTCCTTATGAAAATCATATAATGGAATTGTCATGGACTTGGAAACCCATTCTCATTTTGTTTTGTCCATAAATGGTGGTCAAAGTATATCCCTTTCAATGTCTTCTTGTCCATTACAATTTTGGAAAGAAATGTTACAAGAGGAATTTATTCTAAATCAATATTTTATAATTATTTTTCAGTATGATGTTCAGGTCATGTAGCTGGACTTTATTTCATGTAGAGAGGGTATTTTTATGCTTATGTGGTTAGATTTTCCCAAAACCACATTTCCTATTCAATTTTCCAACCATCAAAACCTGATTTTCACTTTATTTGTTTTCAAGGAGTGTTATGGGAAATAAAACAATTAGAGAGTCTCTTATATAATTAATTCTATCAAAAATATGCTTCAAGGTCCTATTATTTTTTGTGGAGATTTCAATGATATCCACTATAAAAATTAGAATAATTGTGGCACCACCCTGAATATTTCTTGTATGCATTAATTCTATGGATTATTAGATTCCTTCATTCCTCTTAGTTCTTGGATTCTTGGGTATCCTATTTACTTGGTTATGTAGATGGGACCTTTCCCCCAAAATATATATGTTTCATGATAGTTTAGTGGAATATTGCTACTATGTTTTAACATTATCAAGGTATGAGGTTTCCCACATTCATCATGTTTTATTTTACAATTTCCCTATCTTTCCCTATACCCAGGTGGTGTCCCTGGGCAGTAGACCAATTTATAGAATTATAATTGAATTCATGAGGATTTATAATAATAAATGCAGGTAATTGGTCAATGATACTTAGTCTCCCTCTCAATAATAAGTTTCAATAAGACTAAATCGGTGGCTGCTCAGCTACAATAATGGAGTTTCCAGTATTTTAGGAAAATCGAACTAAAAAATCAGAGGATTTAGAATGCTCCTGAGTGATGTAATGAGGGTCCCACTTCTGAATCTTCCTTGAATATGGAATTTATCCTAGAAAATAACTATATGAATCCTTGAGAGACCATGAAAGCTATTTTTTTATAAATTAATAGAGGATTTCATCATACACGAGGACAAAAATTTGACTTACTTAGTATTATACATAAGAATAAAGAACTTCATTTAAAAATTAGAGGTAGGGGAAATAAGATTTAATTCTATAGGTGGTGTGATTCAAGAGTTGATCAGAACCTTCTATAAAGATTTGTTTTTTTCTAAAAACCGTACGTACCTTGGGGACCTTTTGAGATACGTGGAGCCAAAATATACTAAGGTCACATCTTCAGATGTTGAGATGGAAATTTATATGGAGGAAATTGTGTCATACTTAAAGAGTATTCATACATAAAAGGCACCTTGTCTGGATGGTTTCCATCTATTATTATTTATGTGGTTTTGGAAAATTGTGGGTTTAGACATTATCACTATGATGTAGGTTTTAGGGGTGGGCTCTATAATTATGGAAATGGTCTATGAATCTCTGATTTTTTATTAAAAAAATAACTATATTGGAAAAATATTCTGATTTAAGGCCTACTAATTTGTGTAAAGTGGTTAATAAGATTTTCTCAGAAATCTCATCCCATATCATTGGTAGTATCCTTTTTTTTTGATATGATAAACAAAGTGTGTATTTTCCCAATAGACTTATTACGTACAATTTCATTATAGCTCAAAAAATATTCTATTCTATAAAAACCCATTATAATTTCAAGAGTGGTATTTTTTCAATAAAATTTTATTTGAAATAATCATACTAATGGGTGGAATGTGATATCATAGAACTAGTTATGAATAATATTGTTAGTGGAGAAAAAATGGAATAGGGTGATCATGGATTGTGTCAATAACATTTCATACATTATCAAGGTCAATGGAAATCTCAAAAATAACTTCAAACCATCTAGAGGACAACTGTAGGGTGACCCTATTTCTCCTTTTTTATTTCTACCTGTTGCTGATTTTTTTTCACATCTTCTATCAAATGTAGTATTTGATGGACTCATTAATGGGGGTATGGCTTGTTGACATAGTATTCTCATTAACACAATTATTTTTGACAAATGATTGAATCTTTTTCTCAATAGAAAATTCTCACGAATGCCTATAGATTCTTGAAATTATTAATTCATTCACCAAATTCTTGGTCTAACCTATCTACTTCACCAAATTATGAATGTATTTAACTCAAGGTGTGAAAGAAGTGGGGCCATGCTAGTGATATATTCTAAATATTATTAATTTATTTTTTAATTAAAATCAAAATTTACTTGAAAAATACAGATTTTAAAACTATAACTGATTTTATAATGATTTCATAAATTACATAAGGTCTTATAAAATTATCTTCATACTAGAAGAAATAAAAAATTAATTTATGAACACCTTTTAGGAAAATTTATTTACGTTTAAAATAATTAACTATTTGTCATTAATTATTTATGACTTACAAAAATACCAATACTTTTACTATGGTCATATCATCACTTATAAGATGCCTAAATTTTATTAATACATTCATGGATGAGGTTACTATTATTTTGGAAGATTTAATATTAATAAGTTTCATATTAATATTTATTAGGGTAGGTTACTATTCATAAGGTATGTTACAATTCACTAAAAATTAAGTTTGTTCCATCAGACCCCAAAAATCACCTTGAATGTAACCGTATATGTCAGATTTTTAAAATTCAAAACATAGAAGTGACAAGATTATGTTTAATGGTCATATAGTATTTATTAGTTCATTGTGTTGTGATTTTATTTTATTATATGATATAATTATCATAAGGTAATTTATATTGACAAAACATGGGATCGTTACATTTTCCCCCTTATGAAGTCTCACCATTGAAATTTCGTTTTACATTCTAACCCAGAAATAGGTGAGGATTTCAATACTTTTCTAATAAATATAAAAAGAAAACTTTAAACATAAAAGGATAAACATGTAAAGGAGAAGTATATCCTAACTTTTGATTCCCTATGTTTCAATCTAGGTTATCTTTGATATATTTCTTAACTTATATACTTATGGGATTATTTCCATTCCCTTAGTAATGGTTTGTACCATGATCATGAATTTACCAAAGAATATCCCCCTCGAGTGTCAAACCCAGCATTCTGTAAGGCCCGTTATTGTGCATCAGTTTCTATTTGAGTCTAGCTCAAAGTGGTGTTTTCAGGTTTTACCCCTAGATACATCTATACCAGAGCCACCTCTACCTGTCTGTATCTATACAAAGATGTATTTTCTTGATAAACCAATTACTCTATACTTAACAACATTCAGGGGGTGTTTTCTTATACATAGTCTCATCCATAAGGTTCATACTAAAGTTCTATATTCCTAATCTCAAAAAATAACTTGACCATCCTCTTATACAAACTATAAATACCCTAACCTTTTACACATAACATTACATGATTTTAATCATAATTAAACATCAAATTTCAAGCCAAGGTTTGTGAAGCCTATTGTCCTTGAATACCTGGTACACAAAACTTAAAACATGGGACTAAAAAATACTCTTTATTTAATCTCCATAAAGATCCAATAACATTCTTTGAGGCCTTAAATATACATAGGGTACCCTAGGGATCACATGAACAAATGGACGAGCTAAAAGCCCAGTAATAGAATTAACATAAGAATAAGTCTTTAGCACATGGGTTAGAGATCATGACATAATGATATCAAATGGCATATAGAATCATAACATATAAAAATGGTATCATATTAACATTGAATCATAGAAATTCGGTAGCAACATAAAACATGAATTTAGCATGAGTCAAGGCTAACTAGAAAGACTGTTTAAATGGTAGCGCAAGCCAAGTCTAACCGCCAAGACCGTTGCACATGGTTACACAAACCTAGGCTAACAGCCAAGACCATCACACATAATGTCTCACAAGAATCAAAATTACCCAATGAATTAGTGTGCTATCTGGGAACAACCATATTAACCTTTCATGAATATGTTTTCCACATAATGAATCATACATAATCAATCTTACATAAACACAAGGGTTACCCATGGAAAGAATTGGGTACCACAATCATGTCATAAAGAATAAATAATGGGCGTATCATAAAAGTGTCCATGAAATAAAGGAAATAAAATATAAATGGATATTCATAAAGTAAAATAGGAATGTATCTTGTTATGTGATGTTATGTATAATTGACAACATGTAAGAAAAGTATTTAATAAATTTTATCATTAAAACATTTTTGTGCGGTTTTAAGGAAAATACTATAGAGACTTTGAAATAGAAATGGGAAAAATGTTTTATATAAAACAAAAGGTGAACGAAGAAGGTTTTCATAATAAAAAAAATTATTTTATAAAGTCTATTTTTTATTAAAAGAAACATAGAGTGTACTTGAAATAGGGTATGAATTCGAGAAGTTCCCTTAAAACAAGTTTGCATATTAGGAAGTATTGAGGAGGGAATCCATTAAAAACATGTATATCCCCGAAAGAGAATGATGAAAGGGTATTGATAAATGAATTTGGTACATTTAAATAGAATTTATAATATTAAAATTCATAGATAATATGACTTCATTTTGGTAATAATAATGTTGAGGCAACCCGAATGAATAAAGGAGGTTCAGGTAGAATCCCTTGAGGATTACTGGCATGGTATCAAGTGTACTTAAGAGGGATTAATGAGAAGGAAAGGGGTTTCTTATCACTTATACATCATTAGGGAAGTATGTTGGAGATGAGAAATTATACCCCATCATTAGTAATGACCCATAAAAGGGCATAACATAGAGAACATTCTTTAATAAAAGTGAAATAGAGGGGATCCATTACCATAAGTCTGATGAGGTTCTCCACTTGATATTAATAACCTGAATAATAATATTTGGATCATTAATTAAAAATTACATAACCATAATTTACATTTAAATGTTTTAGTATAACCTTTTTGAGTTCATTGATATCTTTTTTTATTGGTTGTGAGGTTCAGATTCATTGTTTGGGTTTGTTTGTTTCATTAGTTTTAATGATCTGTTCACTTATATTCATGTTCAGGCACACATGTTTGATGAAGGTGGTTGTACATAATTTAAGTTATATAACATTAATGAACATACATAATATTAAATTTTTATAAAATTAATTTGGTTATTTGGAGTGAAGGTGAATGATTATATAAAACATTAACGATAAACACTTGGATTAACTTGGAGATTTTGCTCATAATTAACTTGTTTTCTATTATTATTTTACATCATGTGTGAAAAAGGATTCCAAAACAAAAGATAAGATAAAATAAATATTAAATAATCTTTCCAACCATAAAAATGGTTTCATGACCATAATTTAAGATGTTAATGGAAATTGAAAACCCATCGTCCTTGAATGTGGTAAATTAACACATCTTAGATTGTGTCTTTACTACTAAAACAAAATAAGGGTAAAGGAGAGATGATAATGGATTATACCATTATCATAAAAAATTTAATTGCATATATGGTAATTAGTTTTTAATACCATTTGGATGAGGATAGGTTAGGAAAGAAAAGAGAACAAAGGAAGATGAAAATAAAATGTAAGAAAAGAAAACAGGAATTTACCTCTTGATTTAATCTTCCTTGAGAGCCTCTTAAGGGGAGAAGATTTGGTCTTTTGAGGAGACCAAGGGATTTTGGAAGTGAGGGAGGATATTTGGGAGATATTTGAGAAGAATGTAGGGAAGTCACAAGGCTTCAGAGGAGTGAATAGAAGAGGGAGTGTGGGTGGTTTTTATAGTGGAGGGGTGGAGGGTTTTCTTAATATTATAATCATTAGTTTATTATTTTTCTATAAGAAAAGAAATATTAAGGATTAATAAGACCAAAAAAATTAATAGGTGCATTTTATTTCGAACCAATGGCCATTTACATCATCCTTGACTCAAGCATGATGCATAAATTAAGGTTTTAGCATTTATCGTGAATTATCATATTTTACTATTCATAAAAGTTAAATTATTTTAGAATAATACCAAAAATTCACTCTAACAATTATTCGACATATTGAATACAAAAATGAAATCCATTTTTCAAAAATATTTTTTTGAATATTATTAATTTAATTTTTAATTAATATCCTAATTTTTATGAAAAATACATATTTTAAAACTATAACTGATTTTATAATGCTTTCAAAAATTACATAAGGTAATATAAAATTATATTAAAATAATAATACAAAAGTTTTTAAATTTATGAAAAAAATTTAGGAAAATATATTTTCTTTAAAAATAATTAATTAATTGTAATTAATTATTTATGACTTACAAAAATACCATTACTTTTACTATAGTCATATTATCACTTATAAGATGCTTAATTTTATTTATACATTCATGGATGAGGTTAGTATTCTTTAAGACAATTTAATATTAAAAAGGGTCATATTACTATTAATAAGGGTAGGTTACTATTCATAAAGGTAGGATATTATTCCCAAAAAATTAAGTTTGTTCCATCAGACCCAAAAGACACCCTGAATGCAACTGTGTATGTCGGATTTTTAAAATTTAAAATACAGAAGTGACAATATTATGTTTAAAGGTAACATAGTACTTAGTAGTTCACTGTGTTGTTATTTCATGTGATTATATGAAATAGATATAAGAAGGTAATTTCCATTGATAAAACATTGGTTCATTGCAGAATAAACCAATATTTAGATGAACACCATAAAAATAGGGTAAATATGATCTCAAGGATTTAGCACACTATATAGAGAGAGTAATGTAAAACAGAGGAAATATTATTTTAGAAATTATAGAGATGAATCCAATGCACCTGACAATTAGAAGAATGGAGCTTAGATGAATAATCAAACTCAAAGCCTAACAAAGGAGGAAGGGAGATCCACAATGCCAGGAGAGGAATCCCATGTGTGGGAGAAGAAAATTTTTAAAAGATACTAAATCTAGGAGGGGTAAAAATGTAATTTTTCCTCTTTAGATGAGGTGCATGGTTGGATCAAATGGCTTGGCTAACCATGTACCAACAGTGTGGTAGCCCCTACCTAAGAATCTGCCTTGGACGAACATGGTGTATAATTTACCAAACCCTATGGTGATCATGAAAATACCATATACTAATAATTGTAAAGGTGAAAAGTGGCTGTTCACCCACTTCTGCATGGTTTGGAAGACCATGCATAGTAGAACTGGAGTGATGCATGATTATACCTGGGAGGCTGCATAGTTTTTCTAAACCATGTTCCCCAGTCTATAAACCCTGGAAAGTAGGGTGACTGGAATTTTATGAACATAAAACTTAACCAATCTACCAAGGGATTTCTAATACTCTAAAACCATCCAAAAATAGGGTCTTGGGTTTTCAAAACTCTTGTAATTATGTTTTCATAACCCAGAAAAGAGTTGGTATACCAACCAATATCTAAAAAATAAAAACAGGTAAAGAATTATACAAACTCTAAAATCTTGGGACATTACATTGGTGTTATGTTTTCTCTGAACCCATAGATCTATGGATCATCATATATCTCCATATTTGAATTCCTTATTAGTATATTCATACCAGTTTCAGATCTATTGATCATCTAAAGATCATTGATCATCTTTATCAGGTCTTATTTTTTCTTTCTTTCATCTTTTTGTTCATCGCTGGTTCTTAGGAAGTGGTTCTTATACTTTTTATCTCTAATATACAATGTAGTGTGTGGGTTCCCATGAGAGGGGTTCTCATTCTTGACTTATGATTAGTCTCCTTTAAAGATTAATATTTATCTTATTTATTATTATTTTTATGTGAGATTGGTATCCTATAGATATTTTCCTTATGAAAATCATATAATGGAATTGTCATGGACTTGGAAACCCATTCTAAATTTGTTTTCTCCATAAATGGTGGTCAAAGTATACCCTTTCAATGTCTTCTTGTCCATTACAATTTTGGAAAGAAATGTTATAAGAGAAATTTATTATAAATCAATATTTTATAATTCTTTATTAGTATGATGTTCAGGTCATGTAGCTGGACTTTATTTCATGTAGAGAGGGTATTTTTATGCTTATGTGGTTAGATTTTCCCAAAACCACATTTCCTATTCAATTTTCCAACCTTCAAAACCTGAATTTCACTTTATTTGTTTTCAAGGAGTGTTATGGGAAATAAAAAAATTGGAGAGTCTGTTATATAAATAATTCTATCAAAAATATGCTTCAAGGTCCTATTATTTTTTGTGGAGATTTCAATGATATCCACTATAAAAATTAGAATAATTGCGGCACCACCCTGAATATTTCTTGTATGCATTAATTCTATGGATTATTAGATTCCTTCATGCCTCTTAGTTCTTGGATTATTGGGTATCCTATTTACTTGGTTATGTAGATGGGACCTTTCCCCCAAAATATATATGTTTCTTGATAGTTTAGTAGAATATTGCTACTATGTTTTAACATTCTCAAGGTATGAGGTTTCCCACATTCATCATGTTTTATCTTACAATTTCCCTATCTTTCCCTATACCCAGGTGGTGTCCCTAGGAAGAAGACCAATTTATAAAATTATAATTGAATTCATGAGGATTTATAATAATAAATGTAGGTAATTGGTCAATGATACTTAGTCTCCCTCTCAATAATAAGCTTTCAATAAGACTAAATCGGTGGATGCTCAGCTACAATAATGGAGTTTCCAGTATTAGGAAAATCGAACTAAAAAATCAGAGGATTTAGAATGCTCCTGAGTGATGTAATGAGGGTCCCACTTCTGAATCTTCCTTGAATAAGGCATTTATCCTAGAAAATAACTATATGAATCCTTGAGAGACCATTAAAGCTATTTTTTTATAAATTAATAGAGGATTTAATAATACACGAGGACCAAAATTTGACTTACTTAGTATTATACAGAAGAATAAAGAACTTCATTTAAAAATTAGAGGTAGGGGAAATAAGCTTTAATTCTATAGGTGGTGTGATTCAAGAGTTGATCAGAACCTTCTATAAAGATTTGTTTTTTTTTCTAAAAATAATACGTACCTTGGGGACCTTTTGAGATATGTGGAGCCAAAACATACTAAGGTCACATCTTCGGATGTTGAGATGGAAATTTATATGGAGGAAATTGTGTCATACTTAAAGAGTATTCATACATAAAAGGAACCTTGTCTGGATGGTTTCCATCCATTATTATTTATGTGGTTTTGGAAAATTGTGGGTTTAGACATTATCACTATGATGTAGGTTTTAGGGGTGGGCTCTATAATTATGGAAATGGTCTATGAATCTCTGATTTTTTATTAAAAAAATATCTATAATGGAAAAATATTCTGATTTAAGGCCTACTAATTTGTGTAAAGTGGTTAATAAGATTTTCTCATAAATCTCATCCCATATCATTGGTAGGATCCTTTTCTTTTTTTTGATATGATAAAGAAAGTGTGTATTTTCCCAATAGACTTATTACGTACAATTTCATTATAGCTCAAGAAATATTCTATTCTATAAAAACCCATTATTATTTCAAGAGTGGTATTTTTTCAATAAAATTTTATTTGAAATAATCATACTAATGGGTGGAATGTGATATCCTAGAACTAGTTATGAATAATATTGTTAGTGGAGAAAAAATGGAATATGGTGATCATGGATTGTGTGAATAACATTTCATACGTTATCAAGGTCAATGGAAATCTCAAAAATAACTTCAAACCATCTAGAGGACAACTGTAGGGTGACCCTATTTCTCCTTTTTTATTTCTACTTGTTGCTGATTTTTTTTTCACATCTTCTATAAAATGTAGTATTTGATGGACTCATTAATGGGGCTATGGTTTGTTGACATAGTATTCTCATTAACACAATTATTTTTCACGAATGATTGAATCTTTTTCTTAATAGAAAATTCTAACGAATGCCTATAGATTCTTGAAATTATTAATTCATTCACCAAATTCTTGGTCTAACCTATCTAATTCACCAAATTATGAATGTATTTAACTCAAGGTGTGAAAGAAGTGGGGCCATTCTAGTGATATATTCTAAATATTATTAATTTATTTTTTAATTAAAATCAAAATTTACTTGAAAAATACAGATTTTAAAACTATAACTGATTTTATAATGATTTCATAAATTACATAAGGTCTTATAAAATTATCTTCATACTAGAAGAAATAAAAAATTAATTTATGAACACCTTTTAGGAAAATTTATTTACGTTTAAAATAATTAACTATTTGTCATTAATTATTTATGACTTACAAAAATACCAATACTTTTACTATGGTCATATCATCACTTATAAGATGCCTAAATTTTATTTATACATTCATGGATGAGGTTACTATTATTTTGGAAGATTTAATATTAATAAGTTTCATATTAATATTTATTAGGGTAGGTTACTATTCATAAGGTATGTTACAATTCACTAAAAATTAAGTTTGTTCCATCAGACCCCAAAAATCACCTTGAATGTAACCGTATATGTCAGATTTTTAAAATAAAAAACATAGAAGTGACAAGATTATGTTTAATGGTCATATAGTATTTATTAGTTCATTGTGTTGTGATTTTATTTGATTATATTATATAATTATCATAAGAGAATTTATATTGACAAAACATGGGATCGTTACATTTTCCCCCTTATGAAATCTCACCATTGAAATTTCGTTTTACATTCTAACCCAGAAATAGGTGAGGATTTCAATACTTTTCTAATAAATATAAAAAGAAAACTTTAAACATAAAAGGATAAACATGTAAAGGAGAAGTATATCCTTACTTGTGATTCCCTATGTTTCAATCTAGGTTATCTTTGATATATTTCTTAACTTATATACTTATGGGATTCTTTCCATTCCCTTAGTAATGGTTTGTACCATGATCATGAATTTACCAAAGAATATCCCCCTGGAGTGTCGAACCCAGCATTCTGTAAGGCTCGTTATTGTGCATCAGTTTCTGTTTGAGTCTAGCTCAAAGTGGTGTTTTCAGGTTTTACCCCTAGATACATCTATAC
Source organism: Viscum album (assembly GCA_963277665.1). Lineage (NCBI taxonomy): Eukaryota > Viridiplantae > Streptophyta > Magnoliopsida > Santalales > Viscaceae > Viscum > Viscum album. The sequence continues at coordinate 569,306,307 of OY728161.1, read as the reverse complement.
CAGAGCCACCTCTACCTGTCTGTATGTATACAAGGACGTATTTTCTTGATAAACCAATTACTCTATACTTAACAACATTCAGGGGGTGTTTTCTTATACATAGTCTCATCCATAAGGTTCATACTAAAGTTCTATATTCCTAATCTCAAAAAATAACTTGACCATCCTCTAATACAAACTATAAATACCCTAACCTTTTACACATAACATTACATGATTTTAATCTTAATTAAACATCAAATTTCAAGCCAAGGTTTGTGAAGCCTATTGTCTTTGAATAACTGGTACACAAAACGTAAAACATGGGACTAAAAAATACTCTTTATTTAATCTCCATAAAGATCTAATAACTTTCTTTGAGCCCTTAAATCTACATAGGGTACCCTGGGGATCACATGAACAAAGGGATGAGCTAAAATCCCAGTAATATAATTAACATAAGAATAAGTCTTTAGCACATGGGTTAAAGATCATGACATAATGATATCAAATGGCATATAGAATCATAACATATAAAAATGGTATCATATTAACATTGAATCATAGAAATGCGGTAGCAACATAAAACATGAATTTAGCATGAGTCAAGGCTAACTAGAAAGACTGTTTAAATGGTAGCGCAAGCCAAGGATAACCGCCAAGACCATTGCACATGGTTACACAAGCCAAGGCTAACAGCCAAGACCATCACACATAATGTCTCAAAAGAATCAAAATTACCCAATGAATTAGTGTGCTATTTGAGAACAACCATATTAACCTTTCATGAATATGTTTTCCACATAATGAATCATACATAATCAATCTTACCTAAACATAAGGGTTACCCATGGAAAGAATTGGGTACCACAATCATGTCATAAAGCATAAATAATGGGCGTATCATAAAAGTGTCCATGAAATAAAGGAAATAAAATATAAATGGATATTCATAAAGTAAAATAGGCATGTATCTTGTTATGTGATGTTATGTATAATTGACAACATGTAAGAAAAGTATTTAAGAAATTTTATCATTAAAACATTTTTGTGTGGTTTTAAGGAAAATACTATAGAGACTTTAAAATAGAAATGGGAAAAATATTTTATATAAAAAAAATGTGAACCAAGAAGGTTTTCATAATAAAAACAATTATTTTATAAAGTCTATTTTTGATTAAAAGAAACATAGAGTGTACTTGAAATAGGGTATGAATTCGAGAAGTTCCCTTAAAACAAGTTTGCATATTAGGAAGTATTGAGGAGGGAATCCATTAAAAACATGTATATCCCTTAAAGAGAATGATGAAAGGGTATTGATAAATGAATTTGGTACATTTAAATAGAATTTATAATATTAAAATTGATAGATAATATGACTTCATTTTGGTAATAATAATGTTGAGGCAACTCGAATGAATAAAGGAGGTTCAGGTAGAATCCCTTGAGGATTACTGGCATGGTATCAAGTGTACTTAAGAGGGATTAATGAGAAGGAAAGGGGTTTCTTATCACTTATACATCATTAGGGAAGTATGCTGGAGATTAGAAATTATACCCCATCATTAGTAATGACCCATAAAAGGGCATAACATAGAGAACATTCTTTAATAAAAGTGAAATAGAGGGGATCCATTACCATAAGTCTGATGAGGTTCTCCACTTGATATTAATGACCTGAATAATAATATTTGGCTCATTAATTAAAAATTACATAACCATAATTTAAATTTAAATGTTTTAGTATAACCTTTTTGAGTTCATTGATATCTTTTTTTATGGGTTATGAGGTTCAGATTCATTGTTTGGGTTTGTTTGTTTCATTAGTTTTAATGATCTGTTCACTTATATTCATGTTCGGGCACACATGTTTGATGAAGGTGGTTGTACATAATTGATGTTATATAACATTAGTGAACATACATAATATTAAATTTTTATAAAATTAATTTGGTTATTTGGAGTGAAGGTGAATGATTATATAAAACATTAACGATAAACACTTGGATTAACTTGGATATTTTTCTCATAATTAACTTGTTTTCTATTATTATTTTACATCATGTGTGAAAAAGGATTCCAAAACAAAATATAAGATAAAATAAATATTTAATAATCTTTTCAACCATAAAAATTGTTTCATGACCATAATTTAAGATGTTAATGGAAATTGAAAACCCATCGTCCTTGAATGTGGTAAATTAACACATCTCAGATTGTGTATTTACTACTAAAATAAAATAAGGGTAAAGGAGAGATGATAATGGATTATCCCATTATCATAAAAAATTTAATTGAATGTATGGTAATTAATTTTTAATACCATTTGGATGAGGATAGGTTAGGAAAGAAAAGAGAACAAAGGAATATGAAAATAAAATGTAAGAAAAGAAAAGAGGAATTTACCTCTTGATTTAATCTTCCTTGAGAGCCTCTTAAGGGGAGAAGATTTGGTCCTTTGAGGAGACAAAGGGATTTTGGAAGTGATGGAGGATCTTTGGGAGATATTTGAGAAGAATGTAGGGAAGTCACAAGGATTGAGAGGAGTGAATAGAAGAGGGAGTGTGGGTGGTTTTTATAGTGGAGGGGTGGAGGGTTTTCTTAATATTATAATCATTAGTTTATTATTTTTCTATAAGAAAAGAAATATTAATGATTAATAAGACCAAAAAAATTAATATGTGCATTTTATTTCGAACCAATGGCCATTTACATCATCCTTGACTCAATCATGATGCATAAATTAAGGTTTTAGCATTTATCGTGAATTATCATATTTTACTATTCATAAAAATTCAATTATTTTAGAATAATACCAAAAATTAACTCTAACAATTATTCGACATATTGAATACAAAAATGAAATCCATTTTTCAAAAATATTTTTTTGAATATTACTAATTTAATTTTTAATTAATATCCGAATTTTTATGAAAAATACATATTTTAAAACTATAACTGATTTTATAATGCTTTCAAAAATTACATAAGGTCATATAAAATTATCTTAAAATAATAATACAAAAGTTTTTAAATTTATGAAAAAAATTTAGGAAAATATATTTTCTTTAAAAATAATTAATTAATTGTAATTAATTATTTATGACTTACAAAAATACCATTACTTTTACTATAGTCATATTATCACTTATAAGATCCTTAATTTTATTTATACATTAATGGATGAGGTTAGTATTCTTTAAGACAATTTAATATTAAAAAGGGTCATATTACTATTAATAAGGGTAGGTTACTATTCATAAAGGTAGGATATTATTCACAAAAAATTAAGTTTGTTCCATCAGACCCAAAAGACACCCTGAATGCAACTGTGTATATCAGATTTTTAAAATTTAAAATACAGAAGTGACAATATTATGTTTAAAGGTAACATAGTACTTAGTAGTTCACTGTGTTTTTATTTCATGTGATTATATGACATAGCTATAAGAAGGTAATTTCCATAGATAAAACATTGGTTCATTGTAGAATAAACCAGTATTTAGATGAACACCATGAAAATAGGGTAAATATGATCTCAAGGATTTAGCACAGTATATAGAGAGAGTAATGTAAAAGAGAGGAAATATTATTTTAGAAATTATAGAGATGAATCCAATGCACCTGGCAATTGGAAGAATGGAGCTTAGATGAATAATCAAACTCAAAGCCTAACAATGGAGGAAGGGAGATCCACGATGCCAGGAGAGGAATCCCATGTGTGGGAGAAGAAAAATTTTAGAAGATACTAAATCTAGGAGGGGTAAAAATGTAATTTTTCCTCTTTAGATGAGGTGCATGGTTGGATCAAATGGCTTGGCTAACCATGCACCAACAGTGTGGTAGCCCCTACCTAAGAATATACCTTGGACGAACATGGTGTATAGTTTACCAAACCCTATGGTGATCATGAAAATACCGTATACTAATAACTGTAAAGGTGAAAAGTGGCCGTTCACCCACTTCTGCATGGTTTGGAAGACCATGCATAGTAGAACTGGAGTGATGCATGATTACACCTGGGTGGCTGCATAGTTTTTCTAAACCACGTTCCCCAGTCTATAAACCCTGGAAAGTAGGGTGAATGGAATTTTATGAACATAAAACTTAACCAATCTACCAAGGGATTTCTAATACTCTAAAACCATCCAAAAATAGGGTCTTGGGCTTTCAAAACTCTTGTAATTATGTTTTTATAACCCAGAAAAGAGTTGGTATACCAACCAATATCTAGAAAATAAAAACAGGTAAAGAATTATACACACTCTAAAATCTTGGGACATTATATTGGTGTTATGTTTTCTCCGAACCCATAGATCTATGGATCATCATATGTCTCCATATTTGAATTCCTTATTTGTATATTCATACCAGTTTTAGATCTATTGATCATCTAAAGATCATTGATCATCTTCATCAGGTCTTATTTTTTCTTTCTTTCATCTTTTTGTTCATCGCTGGTTCCTAGGAAGTGGTTCTTATACTTTTTATCTCTAATATACAATGTAGTGTGTGGGTTCCCATGAGAGGGGTTCTCATTCTTGACTTATGATCAGTCTCCTTTAAAGATTAATATTTATCTTATTTATTATTATTTTTATGTGATATTGGTATCCTATAGATATTTTCCTTATGAAAATCATATAATGGAATTGTCATGGACTTGGAAACCCATTCTCATTTTGTTTTCTCCATAAATGGTGGTCAAAGTATATCCCTTTCAATGTCTTCTTGTCCATTACAATTTTTGAAAGAAATGTTATAAGAGGAATTTATTCTAAATCAATATTTTATAATTCTTTATCAGTATGATGTTCAGGTCATGTAGCTGGACTTTATTTCATGTAGAGAGGGTATTTTTATGCTTATGTAGTTAGATTTTCCCAAAACCACATTTCCTATTCAATTTTCCAACCTTCAAAACCTGAATTTTACTTTATTTGTTTTCAAGGAGGGTTATGGGAAATAAAAAAATTAGAGATTCTGTTATATAATTAATTCTATCAAAAATATGCTTCAAGGTCCTATTATTTTTTGTGGAGATTTCAATGATATCCACTATAAAAATTAGAATAATTGCGGCACCACCCTGAATATTTCTTGTATGCATTAATTCTATGGATTATTAGATTCCTTCATGCCTCTTAGTTCTTGGATTCTTGGGTATCCTATTTACTTGGTTATGTAGATGGGACCTTTCCCCCAAAATATATATGTTTCGTGATAGTTTAGTGGAATATTGCTACCATGTTTTAACATTCTCAAGGTATGAGGTTTCCCACATTCATCATGTTTTATCTTACAATTTCCCTATCTTTCCCTATACCCAGGTTGTGTCCCTGGGCAGTAGACCAATTTATAGAATTATAATTGAATTCATGAGGATTTATAATAATAAATGTAGGTAATTGGTCAATGATACTTAGTCTCACTCTCAATAATAATCTTTCAATAAGACTAAATCGGTGGCTGCTCGGCTACAATAATGGAGTTTCCAGTATTTTAGGGAAATCGAACTAAAAAATCAGAGGATTTAGAATGCTCCTGAGTGATGTAATGAGGGTCCCACTTCTGAATCTTCCTTTAATAAGGCATTTATCCTAGAAAATAACTATATGAATCCTTGAGAGACCATGAAAGATATTTTTTTTATAAATTAATAGAGGATTTCATCATACACGAGGACCAAAATTTGACTTACTTAGTATTATACAGAAGAATAAAGAACTTCATTTAAAAATTAGAGGTAGGGGAAATAAGCTTTAATTCTATAGGTGGTGTGATTCAAGAGTTGATCAGAACCTTCTATAAAGATTTTTTTTTTCTAAAAAACGTACGTACCTTGGGGACCTTTTGAGATATGTGGAGCCAAAACATACTAAGGTCACATCTTCGGATGTTGAGATGGAAATTTATATGGAGGAAATTGTGTCATACTTAAAGAGTATTCATACATAAAAGGCACCTTGTCTGGATGGTTTCAATCCATTATTATTTAGGTGGTTTTGGAAAATTGTGGGTTTAGACATTATCACTATGATGTAGGTTTTAGGGGTGGGCTCTATAATTATGGAAATGGTCTATGAATCTCTGATTTTTTATTAGAAAAATAACTATAATAGAAAAATATTCTGATTTAAGGCCTACTAATTTGTGTAAAGTGGTTAATAATATTTTCTTAGAAATCTCATCCCATATCATTGGTAGGATCCTTTTCTTTTTTTTTGATATGATAAACAAATTGTGTATTTTCCCAATAGACTTATTACATACAATTTCATTATAGCTCAAGAAATATTCTATTCTATAAAAACAAATTATAATTTCAAGAGTGGTATTTTTTCAATAAAATTTTATTTGAAATAATCATACTAATGGGTGGAATGTGATATCCTAGAACTAGTTATGAATAATATTGTTAGTGGAGAAAAAATGGAATAGGGTGATCATGGATTGTTTCAATAACATTTCATACGTTATCAAGGTCAATGGAAATCTCAAAAAAACTTCAAACCATCTAGAGGACAACTGTAGGGTGACCCTATTTCTCCTTTTTTATTTCTACTTGTTGCTGATTTTTTTTCACATCTTCTATCAAATGTAGTATTTGATGGACTCATTAATGGGGCTATGGTTTTTTTGACATAGTATTCTCATTAACACAATTATTTTTCACGAATGATTGAATCTTTTTCTCAATAGAAAATTATCACGAATGCCTATAGATTCTTGAAATTATTAATTCATTCACCAAATTCTTGGTCTAACCTATCTACTTCACCAAATTATGAATGTATTTAACTCAAGGTGTGAAAGAAGTTATGATATATTCCATCACTAATGATGTCTCTCTTTTATCTCTCAGACTATATTATCCACCAACATCATTCATATTTTGTCAATTTTTAGTGGGGCCATGCCAATGATAAAAATAACATACATTGTACTACATGGGAGAAGATTTTTGTTCCAAAGGCTGGTAGTGGCATGGGATTCAGGAACATGAATGTTCTTAGCAATGCCCTTCTATCCTAGTATAAGGATTGCACTTATTATAGGATTCAGATAGTTTGTGTGAAAAAGGGTACAAAGACATGTATTTTCCCCATGATTATTTTTTTCATCCAATATGTGACCTCAGAAGAGGTTTTTCTAGAGGAGTGTTTGGGGATCCAAATGTGTTTTACACTGTGGGTTTTATTGATGAATTTTCATCAGTACATTGTTTAATATCTGGTAAATCCTTAGATGCATGTTTTGGTCGGTATGATACACAAATCTAAGCTACTTCCTAGCCTAGAGAATGCCTCATTGATGGATCTTTTGGTTTATTATCTTAGTGGATATTATTTTTTGGAATATTGATATTTTCCTTTATAAGGCTAAATGAAAATAAATATTATCAGTTCTAGTGGAACATGGAGATAAAATAAACAAGCCGTATTGAAATTATGAGAGATCAAGCTTCTACTCAGTCTGCTCGTGTTACTGGATTTTCCTCTCAAGCGGTGATGCTTCAGGGCTTCTGTTGTGGAAGAAATTTTGGAAGTTTAATTGTATACTGAATGCCATACTTTTATATTGGATGATGTGTTGTGGTATCCTTACCACCTTACATTTCCTTTCTGATCAACATCTATTTGAGATCACCTTGTTCCCTCTTTCTGGGACCACTACTGAAACCGAGTTTCGTGTGATCATCTAATTCCCATGGGTTTCTGGGATGTGTTCGATGTGAGACATGTAGTAGTATTATTTGTTGTGAAATATCGAGGTTGTATAGATCATTTTGGTGGAGTGGTTCAGATCAATTCTAGAACATACTATCGTTAGATTGTGTATCCATGTATGGATTGTCTATTTCCACCATATTTCCTTTGTGTTTGATCACACTATCAGAGATGATAGGGATTGGATAGACCCGTATGAATAACTAGGGTTCTTAGTTTAATGAATTTTTGTTAGGATCATCCTCCTTTGTAAATTAATCCCACCCTATATTGATAGATTCCTCCCCCTCTAGGTGTCTTCAGAATTAGCACGGATGCAACACTTACTGGTGATGGGTCTATTGGACTCGCGATGGTTCTTTTTTATCATACAAGATCCCTTACCGTTTATTTTTTTCTCAATTTTTTTTCACATTGGGATCCTTCTGTGACTAAGGGTATGGCTATTTGGAATGGTGTGGACATCTCCACTTCTCATGGATGGTGGAATATTGTGGTCTAATCTGATTGTAAAGTTTTTATCAATGCTTTAGAATTTGATGATGGTGGGAACCTATCTTTTTGGTACATTATTGATAAAATTGCATCTTTTGATATTTTTTCAATTTTTATAGTTTTTCATTTGTTCGGATATAGGGAAATCAGGTGGCTTATTTCATGGCATCTTTTTGCAGAAGTAAGGGTTCTATGTGCTCAGTTTCTTCTCTTCCCCTGTAGTTATGTACATTATATTATGATGATATTAATGTTGAGGATTATCTCTTTCAAATATATATATATATATATATATATATATTGTAATTGAATATATATATATATATATATATATATATTAATTTTACATTCATATTAATAAAAAAGATGTAATTTTATTATAATAAAATTTATAATATACATAATAATTTCAATATATATATATATATTTACATTTTATTTATATTTATAAAATCAATAAGTGTGTGTGTTTGTGTGAAAATTTAATTAATCCATATGGGTTTTTGTTTCTCCACCAATTAGAGTGAGATATTTGGGTTTCCTAAGGTTTGACAATTCCAAATTTTTATTAGGTTTGGCAGTGATATGGTGGTAACTCTATGATTGTTCTACCCATCACGATCTTACCCAATGGTGGTGTTATACTTCTCCTTCAATTGTATGGTGTTATGGATATAATCCTAGTAAAAGTTATAAACTCTCACTAACCGATAAGTATAAATCTTTTATTGTTTCCAAGAAGGGTAAAAACATTTTACAACTTTATTGTGTGTCTCTCTTAACCTTTTGTAAATTTATTACCCAATGACATTTCAATTAGAATTCCCTAAAAACAATTCTAAAATCCATATAAAAATTATTGGATGGAGTATCCATAAGAGAAATAGGATCTTGAAATCTAATTTTTGATTCTATTAATGAGAAGGATAAATATTATGTAATTATTGAGTGTCCATGGTTGTTAGATAATCACTTTATTCTGATGGAGGATCTATGAAATAGTAGGGTTTTTTTTAAATATAACCATTTCTAATACAAAATTTTGGGTTTGTTTAAAAGGTATCCCATTTTTTCAATTATTATAAGGGATTATATGAGACACTAGAGGCCACATCTGAGATTATATTGAATGAGATCACTCATATCCTATTAATTGGGGGTAGTTTGTGTGGATTATGGTCCTGATCAATGTTGAACAACCACTATTGAGGAGAAAATTCCTATATATGGATGATTCAGGAACATGGATCTCATTTAAATATGAAAAACTACATTTTTTTTCTTTTTTTTTCTGCATTGTGAATATTGAAAAATATTTCATCTCCAGTATATATGATAGAGAAGTTATTATCATGAAATATGGCATAGTTATTCAAGTAAAAAACCTTGGGATTTCCTTCATCCCAGAATCAAAAGGGAAAAGGTAATGATATAAACCTGCTAAGGACCTATGTGTGAAATAATCTCCAAACCAAAAAAGTTCATCATGTGTGGACCATCACCCCCTTTTATAGTTAATAGTACCCATTGTTGATCAATGGATTTTAAGAATCAAGTGAACCAACCTATGTCTTTTGAGACTGGGAAAACCTATGAAAACCTGGTTAATCCTTATATGCTAATGTCCTCCCCTCTTGAATTCTTTCCCACAACCATTGGGGGTAAACTCAAATTTTCCTAAGCCCAAAATGGTTCTGTTTCGACCCACCTGAAGATGGTTTCCTTTTAGGGTGTGTTCCCACTTTGCACTCCTATGTGTTAGATGATGTCCAAAATTATTCTTTGATGACTGGACCAAAAAAACATTGGACATGAAGGATGAATGTTATACTGGACTACAATACTAATCTTTCTATGGTTGAACCAGAATGCTCCAAAATATAGTTGGATGCTCAATAAGTCGTAGAGTTATATTATATAAGATGGAAAATTATGGGGGATGCATAATTTTTTGAATTCATAGAGTTAAAGGCCAGAGCGAACCAGCCCCTCCCATCCTAATGAAAATATTATTCTGGAATTGTCTTAGGAATTGAAAACCATGAACAATTAGGATTCCCCAGAACTGGTGTGCTAAAAGTGTCCATGATATGGTTTTCCAATCCAAACCCATGTTATAATGAAAAGACATGTATGGAGTCGGGTAAAAGGTGGGGTTTCAAGGGTGTCTTCCAATTTATCACCATGGTAATTTTGATGTACTTTTCCTCTTATGGATGGAAGAGTTGGAAGTTAGGGTTAAGAGGTTTTCCTCAAATATTTTTACCACCTATATTCACCATCCTGATGTTCATGTTTGGGTATTTGTGGGTTTATATGGATAACCTTATCATAAGAAAAAAATGTAAATCTTGGTATCTCCTCATGTATCTATTGGAATAAATTCATATTACTCTTTTAATTAGTGGATACATTAATAATTTTTTTTCTAAACATGAGAGTATAGGGGGTTCTAGCTGGATTTATGCATCAATCAAGAATTTCTAAAATGTATCCCAAACTATGGATCTTTCTGATATGGGATATTAGGGAAACCCTTTTACATTGTATTTTGGGACATCTGAAAATGTCTGCATTGTGAAGACAGTGGATTGGTTTTTTGGCTAAAACTAATTAAAGAATATAAAAAATACTTTCCATGTGTCTAAACCTGCTCCCACCATATGGGATCACATCCCTGTCATCATAAAACTATCCCATGATGGTAGGATACCTAGATAAGTGAGGCACTTTATGTTTGAAATATTTTTGTCTTGGGAGATGTTCTGTGAAAATGTGATATGATTATGTTAGATGATAAGTGATTCCGAAATTAAAAAGAAAATTTATCAGGTTATTTCAAAGGTGAAAATTTAGAGTGATAATAAGTTTTTGTAGCATGAAATCAAGTGAGATGTTATCAAAAAGTGGTTAGATTAAATTTACTCTCACCCCCCATACAATGTGGAATTATCTAGAATCTGTACCCTTAAACAAGAATTTAATGAAGCACTTCGAATTAGATAATGTTTTTAGGAAATGTGTGCATGTGATGAAAAAAATTAAATATGGTGAATAAAATACTATATATTTCCATAAAACTGCATCTATGAGGTGTAACAATGATCTATTCTACAACCTCACTAATACTAATGGTATACCTAGTTTGAAAGAGGAGGATATCCATAACTTTATTCTACACATTTTCAATGATCATTTTTCAGTTGGGGAACATTCAATCCCCCAAGATACCTCATTTGTACATAAAACTAGTGATAAAAAGCATGATGAATCAGAGGTTTATTATTGAAATTATTTATAATGAAATCATTTTGGACCTTAAAAAATTACATTCCACCAAATCACCATGTATTTATGGTTTATATTCCTTGTTCTTCAGTATGTTTTGGCAGGTCATTGAGCCTAATATCTCTGATATTATGTGAGATCTCTAGATGGGTGGATTAAATTTATATTCTATCAATGAAAATATTATTATCATCATTATTAAGATTAAAAAACCATCACTAGTTTTGAACTTCAATAGCATAAGTTTATGTAATGTCATGTATAAAATCTTTTTAAGGATACTGGTGAACCACTAGCATACTTTGATGCCTTTTATTAATTCTGAGAATAAATGAAATTTTTTCCCAAAAGTTTAATATTAGATAATTCTATTATCTAACATTAAATTTTACACTCCCTTAAAATGATCTATATAGCTAAAATAAGTTTCGTGTCTTAGAAACTGTATATGAAACAAATCCTAAGACCGAGTGGTAAGGTTTTTCCTTTAGTTTGTGATGAGTAATATGGTTTTTTTATATAAATGGATTGATGTGGTTATGCATGGTGTTACATTTTATTCTTTCAAGATTCAAATAAATTTTATCCTCTCTTAGAGAATTACTCTATCTAGGGGTCTTTACTAAGGATAACCTCTCCCCACATTTCATTTTATTTTGGTGATATATTTTTTTTCTAATAATTTTCAGGGGCATCTAATAACTACAATATTCATGGTGTGATGGTATATCACTGATGAAAACCTATTTATAATTTTATCTTTGTTGACAATTTATTAATTTTCTCATGGACAACCTTAGAGAAATAAAACTAAAATTCTCAACTTATTCACAATTACAATATGGATTCTCCGAATTTGATTTATATCTCTTTATATGAAATATATTTCAACTCAGTAATTCCTTATAATATGAAGGTTGAAATTCATAAAGATTCTGGTTTATATATGGCTTATAATAATCATAACTACCATATTATACCCCTATTTTTGGTCATTAAAAAAATATGTGTTCTCATGTATTTTGGATAAGGAGGAAAAAAATATGGGATATACCAATAAATGTTTTTCTAATGTAGGAAAGTAGGTTCTCATCAAGGATGTGGCCCAATAATTTTTTATATATGTTATGTCCGTTTTTTAAACTTTATATAATCATTGATGACCAACTTAAATCAAAACTATCTAATTATTGGTGGGGACTTAATAAAGTGAGAAATAAAATCACCTAGATTGTGTGGGACAAACTTTATGACTAGAATGAATGCGGGGGAATAGGTTTTGAGGATTTTCATCTCATTAACTATACTCTTCATTCCAATCAGGTATGGTGGATCATCTAGTACACAGATTCTCTATGTATGAAGGTCCTTCAAGAAAAATATTTTCTTTATTTGTACTTATGTGGAGATTTTTTAGGTCCATAGTATAATTTTCTATAGAAAATACTATTGAGTTATCCTGAGATACTAATTATTGGAATATATAGGGGAAATGGATATGGATACACTATTAAGATCTAAAAGGATTTGTGGTGGTAAATTTTGATAGATCTAAGTTGATTTCCCCTATGGTGGATGGTTAGGAAGATTCAATAGTTCTATATTTTCTTAATGATACTGGTAATAATTGGTGCACAAATAAACCAAAATCCTAGTTTATTGAGAGAGGCGGGATTATTATTCCGATTATCCCATATGTGAGAGAGATGTGACTAGAACAATTTTGATGAAGTGATGAGACTTATGGAATATACTATGTGAAATCAGGTTATAAAATGGTACTCAAATCACCAAACATAGGAGTTGATGATTTATGTATAACCCTTTAGTGCCTCCTGATCCCACCCAAGGAATGGTACTTTTAGTGGAAATATTTCCCCAAGATCCTCCAATCTAGGATGTTAATTTTTTTTGTCACAAAACTAATGATCTAACCTATGGCCTTGTAGTGTTTCTAATGAAGTGGACTTATTACCTCACTATGAAGGTCATGAGTAACTTTTGTTCAATGCATTGGATGATTTGGTTAAGAATAAATGACCTAGTATTTAATTAGGTATCCATGACAAGATATTCATCAGTTGAGAGTACCAATCTTCGGGTGTCTACCAGAAACCACTGTGATTTCCACGATAATGGTAAAAGTACTTGTCTAGATCCTGACATTTGAGTCTCACCCCTAAAAGAGTTATAATGATAAATGTGAACATGTACCATTTTTATATATGTTTCACTATTGTTTTCATGTGTTTTTAGGATTTTCTCTATTCTGTAATCATAGTATACCAGAAGTCTTTTAGAGAAAATTTGTACCATTGGTGGTGTAATCCCTAGAAATTATTATTTGTTTAGAGGTTTCAATTAATAATAGCCAGAGTTCTTCCATTATAGAGTTGGACTACCTAAACATTTTCAATGATATATATTCAATTATTATCAGTATTCAGCCATTTGGATTGTTAGTTTTAGTATCAATTTAATCCAGCCCATGGTCCCCCAAGAGTAACACATAATCCCTTATGGTGTTCTATCCTAAAACCTAGTGGTGGTAGGAGGAATTTTCCATCCTAAGTTATATATGATCCAACATCCTTTGTGGAATACAATTTGAGAATTGGGTTTTCACCAAAAATCAATCCCTCGACCCAATGAATAAACAATACGACCTCCCCTTCAATGATAATCCACCAAATCCAACCATATTTTACTATTTGTTTCTCATAATCCATACTCACGGTATAACTAGAGATATTAGAAATAATTTCAACACAAGGAGCAACCAATCAATATGATTCTAATCACCCATAATTACCTATTTAATTTTTGTGGGAAATAATCTACCTACATAGCACCTAGGTTGTACCATGGATCTGATTCCACTTGTTAGGATCCTTTTTCTTTATCCCTTTTATAGCCTACCCACCCCTCCTTTTGAATCCCCTCAATTAAATTCTTTTTATTAATTAATTGGTAATAAATTTAGGGTCCAATAAACATTGAATAAGTTTATTATGTAATTCATTATTATTATTTTCTCTCTTTAAAAGTCATCCATCATGTTGGTTCTGGGTGTAGTGGAAACATGCGGTGGTGAGTGATATATTAAAATTTATTTTAATAATCGTTTCTTGAAACCATGAGAGAGGATATTTCACACAAATTTTATAACTAACTAATTTAATATATAATTATATAAATTCTTAGTCTTAGGAACTTTATTCATTGATGAATGTTGATTACTCAAAAATTTCCTTTCAAATTTCTTTCATTACACTATGAGGATCCAAGGATAGAATCCTTCTAGTAGTGATCCACAAGTGTTCCAATAATCTCTGAGAAACACCACACAATCTCCCGGATCTTGAGTGGTGAATTTAATGAATTTCATTGTTAATTATTGATCACTAAATTTTCTATCTTGAATAAATCTCTCTTGTGTTTCTCAATCTTTATAAGGATAGAGAAAGAGGGTAAGAGAGAGAATTTGTTGTGTGAAACAATTTTCTATTCTCAATTTTGGATGTAATATACAATAGACATAACCATCTATTTATAGAGATGGAGTTTTGGTTCAAATATTATTTAATTGCATGATGACTATTAAATAACATTTAAAACCTCTAATAAACCTCATTCAATATTATAATAATATCATTATTATTATTTTGTGGTACATACCATCTTTCACAATTAAAAAATGTTATATAATAGTTTTGTTAATTATTTTTTGTCACTGGACTCAGCCTTGATCTTTTATAACTCCCCATACCTTTATTAAACAACCAAATAAATATTTTATTCTTAAATTAATATTTTATTCACAATCTAGCAAATGAATATTTATTAAAAATATACAATAATTAAAATAAATATTTTATTAAAAAACTAGTGAATAAATATTTTATATATATTAACATATTCAAATAAATTAATTAGTCATAAAAAATAATTGTTTATTACCTTTTGAATAATTGGGATCAATAAAACATGATAAAATTATCTCTCATCATTGAGAATAATATTTATTCCAATAATTAAATTCAAATATATTTTAATTAAGAACAATGGAAACACATAGTGTGTCACCCTCTAGGATTATTTATTTTTTAAATTAGGTGGGATAACATGAAGTCCAAGATTAATGTCCGCAAATGGTTCAAGGATCCCAAGAGAAAGAACTTAATGTCACAATGATGACAACCACATATGAATGATTACTTTATAATATAATGCCTTTTTCTTAATATCACATTAAGCAGATTGCACATCCATGTCACCAAACTATATGATCGATACATATCTCATTGATTATCTAAAATAATCACATTGTTGCATCATGACCATCAAATTTATGGGGAGGGTTTGATTCCAATCAAAGGGTCAAGATATCATCTTCCATAAAGATATAAGCGGAAAATCATTCCTTGAATTATCAATTAATGACATGTCACTCATGATGCACCTGGTGTATTTAACATTTACATGATATATCATCATCAAGGTTTATGAGATACATCAAAGTACGTGATTTTTATCAAGAGTTAATAATAATATTAAAGTTTATAGACCATCACACACACTCCCAGATAAGAATATCCAATGACACAAAAACATGCGGAATTCCAATTGGTGGGTGTTTTCTCATAATCTTCCATATTGGGTATTACCAAGTGAGAACTTCATGGGAATAAGGCTCATCTTCTTACAAGTGATAAACATTGAAAATTTATGTATATCATGCCCATTAATAGTACATTATCCAACCTAAAAACATTTATTTAAGAATATCATCATATCACATCATGGTTCTCATTATATCGAGGAACTGTTATGACCATATAAATAAGACATATAATCCACAACATTATTAAATTTTAGTTATGCAGGAAAATGATGAATATGTTATAAGAAATTTTATTAATATTAAATACATAAATATACATGTAATCAATGTAAAAATAGTTGTTCTTAGGAAAAAAACTCCACCAAACTCCCACTTGGAATAGAGCTAACCACTTATGAAAATTAGTCCACTAGATCACACATGATAGTCACATTTCTTCTCAGTCAAGGCTTTATTCAAGGGATATTCCACATTATCTTCAATAGAAATACTGATAACTGCAATGTCACCTATATGTGAAAAATATCTCAAGATATTATACTTATAACGTATGTGCTTCATTTGCTGATATGACCTTGGTTATTTTAGAATAGCCACCACTACAGTATTATCACAATAGAGTTTGATAATATCTTCACTTCTAGGTACCTCATCAATCACAAATGAATTTGTGCATCTATAATTCCTCTTTAACTACATTAGAAGCCAAAATATACTTAGAATCTACTATATAATCTATAACCACAACCTTATTTGAGCTCTTCTAGCTCAGAAAACCACCATTCAATGTGAATGTGTATCCTGTTTTGACTTCATGTCATCTTGATAAGTTTGGAAACTAGAATCTGCATATCCTATGATGAATAGTTCTTAATATCCTCCATAAACCTGAAATATATCCATAGCACGCCTTGGATACTTAGGGATTGTCTTTAATTCCACCCAATTGTGGTCACCTAGTTCAATTTGATATCTTCCTACTACACTTAATGCATATGTGATGTCTAGACAATTACATAGCATATAATACACGATTGACCCAATTTCTAAATCATATGGAATTTATTCCTTTATTTTTCTTTCCTTATGTGTTTGAGGATATATTTTCCTAGAAATATGAATGTCGTGGGATTCTAGAAACAATCCCCTCTTGTATTGTTCCATACTGAATATTTTTAGTATCTTGTCAATGTATGTACTTTGACATAGGCCGAGTAACCTATTTGTTTAAACATGATGAATCTTGATACGGATAATATAGGTTTCCTCTCCCAATTCTATTATAGAGAGTCATTTATTTAATCATTCCAAAACTAACTATATGACTGATATTTCGTTTCTAATGAGTAATATGTCATAAACATATGGTATTAACAGAATGACTACACCCACACTGAACTATTTATAGATAAATAGATTGCATTCATTCTTTATGAAAAAAAATTCCATTATGGCCTCATCAAACAGAATATTCCATGACCTAGATCATTGGCTTGATACATTAATGGATATCTATAACTTGAATACCTTATTGGCGTAATTTGGAGTAAAAAACCCTTAGGGTTGTTTCATATAGACATATTTCAAAATGTTCACATTAAGAAATGTTGTTTATAAATCCATTATCCATATATTATAATCATGGAAAGCTGAAATGAAATGTGGAATTATGATGGATTTCCTCATTGAAACTGGTAAAAAGGTTATATCATAGTCAATTCCTTGATTCTATTTAATCCTTTTTCAACCAATAATTCTTTATAGGCATTGGATTATCATTCCATGTCTAGTTTATTCTTAAATACCCATTTGCAACCAACATACTTTACATTCACTAGATGGTCTACCAAAATACTTCCTTGTTCTTTGGAACATGGAATCATGGCCTCTTTCCATATGGAATCATTTTTCCCACTTACTTATTCCTTATAGGTTAGATGATCATTATTACTAACTAACAATGAGTCACCATCCCCAGTGACTAGAAAAAAATATCATTATAGTTCTATAACCTTTCTTGTAATCCTACACAGTAATTGTGTCTCTAGAACCATTTATTCTTCCATGGGGATTTGTGGAATTGTTTCCTATGAAAACTCTTGTGTATCTTATGTATAGAGTTCATCAAATTCTATCTAACTCCCACTATCTATTTTATATAGAATATCCTCCTCACAAAATTTGTTACATTTTTCAACCACAGACTTTTTTCCAATGGATTGTGTAGTTATTATAAATTTTTTCTTTGGTATATCCTTTAATGATACATTGTTACCTTGGGTGAAATATTATTAACTAAAGAGGGATTGAATAATTATTAAAAACCCCACATATGTAAGTAATAAATCAAATATTTCTTTCTATTCCATAATTGGAATGTTATAACCTTGGTTTCATTAGCTGGAACTCAGTTTAGTACACATGTTTCTATTTGTAACATGTATCCCCAAAAAGATAATAGAAGAATCACATGACTCATCATTGATCTCACCATGTCCAAAAAGGTGTGTCTTATCCTTTCCCTTACACCATTCCACTAAGGTGTATAAGGATGACTGATTTGAGATAGTATCCCAAACTCCTATAAATAATCAATTAAGTCCTAATTAATACATTCTTCACAATGTTCTGAGTAGATATTCTTAATATTTTTACCAATATTGTTCTCAAATTCAATTTTTTATTTCTTTAATCTATCAATATAATTTTACTTATCCATAATTAATTATAAATTTCATTATCTCATAAAATCATCAGTAAAAGTTATGAAGTATGAGTACCCACCCCTTGCCTCAATAAGAAATGGTTTACATACATCGGTATGAACTAATTCCAGAATCTGTTATCCATTTCACCTTTCCCACAAAATGGGGATTTAGTCATTTTTTCTTATAAACATGTCTCATATACACCATGTGGTTTTATTTCCAAATAATCTAAATATCCATCTTAATGTAATTTAGTCAAGCACTTTTCATTTACACGACCAAGTTAGTGGTGAAAAAGATAGGTGTGATATGATCCATGTGAGGTAAATTCAATATCGATTTTCATTACTTGGTTTTTGTAATACAACGCATAAAGGAAATTATTTAAATGTTCAGTACCATTAAAATGATATCTTTATTTAATAGGAAACATTAATTCCAAAATTTGAAGATAAATCCATCTGTATCTTGTCTGGATATAGAAATAATGTTTTTGGTAACTGAAGACACATAATAACAACACTTTAAAACCAAGCTCATTATGGTTGGAAATGTGTGGTTGTATTCCTCGAATTCTAAAATAGTAATATTTTTTTATTTTGGTTGTTCATAGATACACCTCCCCTTGATCAATCTTTTTTAATTTATTTATTCCTTTATTTTAATACATATTTGACCACCAGAAGCTGTTTCTAATACCCAATTTGTAGAAACATATAAATCACCCTTGATAAAAGATGCAACTTATGCTTCCCCTTGATTCATTTCATTGGTGAAGTCAATTTTTCAGTGTCCTTATTTCCAAAAGTGAAACAGATAGCACCCTATTCCCATGATTGACACTTTATCTTCCTCTTTTTGTATGGGTGAGATGATGATTTGGACATAGAGATATTTTCATTCCCTTTGTGTTTGTTCACCCTAAGGATGGTAGGATCTTCCCTTTGTATCCTTAATATATGGATAAAAAGAGTGATAATATCTTTAGATACTTCTAATTTTTATTCATATTAAAATTTACAACAATGATATAGAACCTCAGAGGGAGATATTCTAAAATGAGATTAGTGCTCAGTTATTTAGGGATTCTGAACCTTACGACATTAAGTCACTCAATATATCAAATGAACTTGACTACATGAGGCCAGGATGGGGCTCCCCCTCCATGATTTCTCTGAAAAATAATGTTGGAAATCTAAAACCATTACTATCTTTATCATTCCAATTAAATACCACATGGGTTCTCAAGAATTCTATACACATGGATGTTTTTGTGATAGTTCAAAAGTTCACTAGACCTAGAAAAAAGCATCAAGCATTGATTTTCAATCACATTATTCAAATGATTCTCATAGACTAGGAACTCTTTATAATTTCCCTCCTTAAAAGGCAGATTATGAAATGAGGATTACAACATGTAAGATTTTTTTTCATGGTGTAGAACAACATGAAGGAATATATACCATTCTTGGAAGTTACTTCCATTTAATAGGTTCTATTTATCCAATATTGATCGTATGGAAAATGTGAATGATGACCTTTCTGATTTATTATATAATTAAATGATTTTATTATTAGTACTTTTCTTGATTAAACATTGGGGGAAATATAATAAATTAATATATTTTATTACATCTTAGAGTATTTTTTCCATGTCTCGATATCCCTTTCCATTGAACATTGAATTTATAGTTGTTATGGAATTCTTGTGCAAAGTATCCTCAATGCATTTCTTAGTAATTCTGACTTTATCCAAGAAAACCATAAGAAAGTAATTAGACAGGTGGTCTTTCCAACTACAAGATTTTAGCTCCTCGATCCATTTATTGGATTCCCCTATCCTAAAATATTGACTTGTATTTTTCAACACTTAACTCCAAATTTGTATTGAACATACCTTGGATCTTAAAATTAATACATGTTCGGTTAATTCAACCCTAAACTCTCATGAGAACTCCCTGATAAAATTATGGTTCTAGACTCTGACCGGGTGCTACACGTAATTCTATGGTTTTATTTCCAATAATTTAATGGAAGGATAACTATTAATTAATATTAGGTTATGGTATTTTAATTAATTTATGAGTAAATTTTTTTCTTATTTTATCCTTTACAGGTCTTCTTAATATCTGGTGGATGTTAATTAATTAATTAACCATTTTGGATAAAACATTTACACATAATTAATTTATTTAATTTCAATATTTTCAAATTAATTCATTCTTTATGAGACTATGGTCCTACATACATAAAATAAATAATGAATAAATAGAAATAAATAAATAATGTAAATGACCCGATCATGGGTTTATCTAATAGTTTATTTAGTGATTAGACATTAAATCAACTTATGACCTTTGGGAATAACTCCATTTATCATTCATGGAATTATTTACAACATTCCACCATTATATCTATGTATCATCTAGTTGGAAACATTAGGGTTCCATCTTAAACCTGCTCTACAAGCCTTAGGGTGCTCTACTAATTACAAGTATTTATTACATACATATAGGTGAGGGGAAACAAAGGATTTTTTAAAGTTTGTTACATATATCTCCTTAGATACACAGGTCCTATATAATAATTGAGGGAGGTAAGACTGCTAGACCATCATTTAATTTAGTATTAAACAATCACAAAAATGCAATAAATTAAATTAAATAAATCCCAAGACATATACAGGTCTTGGTCAAGATCATGCTAAGTCCTACATCCAATGAATATGAAAAATTAACCAGCTAGAATTCATTTCTTTATTTATTCTTTATTTTTAAGATAAATGTGCTTTCATTAATTAATTAATTAATTATTTCCCTTTATTCTTAATGATTGTCTAATCTTAATCAATGATAACCATAATTTATGGAATTCATAGAGAATAAATTGAAGAAATAATAATTACATATTATTTACAATAAATTAGTTGAGAATTTAAAATTATTTAAAACCGTTATTAAATTTTCAAATACACATTGGTGTGCTAATCATTAAAATAAGTATTTAATGTAGAAAATTTAAATTTATTGTAATGTTTAACTCTTTACTTTATTGGGAGACTAAACCATGTGTATAGTCCAACTACAATCTATGTAACTAGGATGCATTTCATTCAAGTAACACACATGGGGCTCAGACATGTTAAATCTACCAGACTACATGACATGTATATTCTAGTTACATGCCATGTTTCCACTTTCCATGTGCCAGGCCGATCTTGTCAACACGTGGTGTGAAATAAATTCCATTTTTGTGATTTACTGCTCGATGCTTCTAGGTACAATGTTCATGGGTACATGTCATGTACTCCTACTACACACTGTGTAACCATGATTTATTGGTAAAAGTTTTGTAACTTCCTGATGGAATCTTCGATCATTATTCATTTATTCTTAAACCTTTATGAAAATGAAACACTAGATGAATATGATTAATATGAAGAATCATGATAATTAAAATCATATTAATGAAAAGATAATAAGAAGGGAAGATTCAACCTCCATTACGTATAGAAAAAAATAAAATAAATATTTATAAATTTAAATGAGACAACTCTAATACAAATTATTGGTTATGGACATGGAGAAAGGTACAATAGAGGGTGATATATTAAAATTTCATTTTTTAATAATTTATGAAAACCATAAACAAGGATCATGTATGTCATTTTTATAACTGATTTATTTAATATTTGGAGAAATAAATACAATGGATTAGGAACTTTTTTCGTTGATTAATGTTGATCATCTGAAAAGTTTCTTTAACACTACCTTCATTGCGTTGTGAGGAACCAATGATTGACTCCCTCTAGTAGTGATATGCTTGTTCTATAATGGTCCCTGAGAAATACCACTCAATATTTTGGTTCTAGTGCAACAAATTGAATGGATTGTGTTTTTTTTATTGATCGCTCGTTCTTCTATCTTGAATAAATCACACTTGTGTTACTCGTTCTTGGGAGGGTGAGAGAACTAGTGTTTGATCGAGAAATAATTGTGTTCAAAACTTATCTATTATAAATTTTTGATGAAATATATAAAATATATAACCTTATATTTATATAGTTAGAGTTTATGTTAAAATAGGATTTAACTGCATTCTAGCTATAAAATAACATTTAAAACCTTTAATAAACTTCATGCCATATAATAATAATATCATTATTATTATTTTGTTTCTTGCACCAACTTACAAAATAAAAAATATTATGAAATGAAGTTAATAATTAATATTTGTCACCAGACTCGATCTTAGTCTCTTTGAACAACTCTAGTATTTATTTAACAACCAAATAAATATCTTATTCAAAAATAAACATTTTATTCCCAATATATGGAAAAATATTAAATAAATCAAATAAATATTTTATTCACAATATAGAGAATACATATTTCATATATAATCACATAATCAAATAAATTATTTATTAATAAAAAACATAATTATTTATTACATTGTGAATATATTAGTGATCAATTAAAATTGAATAAAATTATTCCTTAGTCTTTAGAGACTTATTTTTTTAAATAATTAAATTCAAATAGAATTTAATCATGATAAAAAAAACACTAAGTACATTACCCTGTACGCTTTTTTCTCATTATAATTAGGTGAGATTTCCTAATGTCCAATATTATTGACCAGAAATGGGTCAAGGCATCCAAGAGAATGAAAAAAATTTCACAATGATGACAATGACATACAAACTATCACTCTGTAATATAATCCCTTTGCCTCAATATCTCATTATGGAGGTTGCACATCCATGTTACCAACATATATTATTGATAAATATTTCATTAGATATCTAAAATAAACATGTCATTGCACCATGGCCATGGAATTTTGGGTAACAATTCCTTTCCAATCAACAAGACAAGATATCATTTTCTATAAAGATGGAAGGGAAAAATCCGTCCTTGACTTATCCATTAATGACATGTCACTCATGACACACCCAACATATCAATCATTTCCATGAACTTTTATTATCATGGTTTATGCAATACATCTATGTACATGAGTTGTAACAAGCATAAATAATAATATTAATGTTTAATAACCATTATAATCACTCGCCCATAAGAATATCCATTGATTACATAACATGAAAAATTACTACTAGCAGGCTAGTCCTTATAATATCGTATCTTAGTTATTACCAATTGAGAACTTCTTGAGAATAATCATTATCTACTTACAAGTACTGACACCTGAGAGTCAATTTACTACTTCTCCTATCATAGTAAATTATCTAATCATAGATCATTTATTTATGTATATAGTCACAACACATCATGGTTCTCATAATAAAAGATAAATTCTATGTCCTTATCAATGTGATGTGTACTCTAGGACATTATTATAGTAGATTCATGCTTAACAATGATCAATATGTAATAAGAAGTTTTATTAATATTCAATACATTTAATATACATGTAATTAATGTACAAACAGTTTGTCCTAGGACACCAAACCCAACACAAAAAATATATAACTTCTTGATTTTATTAAGTACCAATCACATATACACACATATTTTATATCTTTCAAACATTTTTCTTATGTCTCTACAATGCCGCCTGAGGATCTACAATATCTGAACTTTTCAGTTCTCATAACCTTCATTAGGAAATATATCAAATTTTATTCAGTTTGAATTTTATCTAAATCCAAACATCCATACTTATCCACATATAAAACAAAATGATATTTTAATACAAATTCCTTTTTCCTAAAATAAAAAATATGGATTCCTTATAATGTGTAAGACACTATGACTATCACAAAAAAATGAAATTATCTTTTTTTTGTGGATGGACTCCTCCGAAAACTTTTTTGTCCAAATTTACACTTTGGAAGAATTTGTAGCTGCCATGTATTCCACCTGTAATGTGTATAAGTCCACAATATACTATAATTTGGAAATCCATCTCACAGGTCATCATGATTGATTACTAACATAACTATTAGTGGATTTCCTCTAGTTAGAATCACCTAAAATGTAAATATCAACATATAATTTTATGGTAAAATATGATTCTCTATAATATAATGTAGTGTATGAAGCCTCCTTAACATATAATAGGATTATCTTCACCAAGTTCCAATTCTAACATCCTAGACTCTTTATTTAAAGGCTAACATATCCCATTACATGTGTAATATCCAATTTAGTTGAAACCATAACAAACATTAGACTCAACACTAGTGATTCATATGGAACATGAGACATTTATATCCTATCCCCTTAAAAACTAGGACTAATCGTGGATTATGACTTGAAATTAATGGGAAGAGTTGTTGATATTGAATTATAGTATTCCATTTTTCACAATTTTATGAATCTCGTTAAGTAATTATTCTGTGATATCCAAATCATCCTATTATTTTTTTCTTAGTGAATCAGCATCCTATGAATCTTTTTTTAGGTCCTAATTCCTTCATATCAAACTCCCTAGACAACTATGCCTTCATCTCCTAGATTTGATCATTTTTGGTGATAACAACCAACATGTCATCCACACACTATAGTAGAATGAAAAAATCATTACCATATAGACCCATAAAATAGGGACAAGGCTGTAAATTAAGTTTTCATAACCAATTATCATGATATAGAAATAAAATCTCTTTTTAAAACACCTCAATTCCTATTTGAGACCATATAGATATATTTTTTTAATTATAAAAATCATGTTCTCTATAACTTCTAAAGAAAAACCTTAGGGTTGGAGTATATAGACTTCATCATCAAGGTCATTGTGAATAAATGATGTTTTCACATATATTTTCTCTAGATGTAGATTGTATGTAACACACTTTTCTAGAACATAACAAATTGTCATCAGTCTAACAATAAGAGAAAATATTTCATTGAAATTAGTACATTCCTTCTGAACATATCATTTGACAACCAGTCTCTCATTATATATTTCATCAAAGTCTATTTAATCTTACGTGATTTTGTATACCATTTTTATCCCATAGACTTCCTTCCTTTAGGTAATGGAAAATATCTCAAAACTTGTTCTTGTGAAGGGCTTCATGCTCCTCCAACGTCTCCAACTTTCATGAATATTTTTCCAGAATTTGGAACTCCCCCATGAAAGAATATAATTATCTATCCACTTTAAATAAAAAATACCCCACATTTCTCTAAATGAAATAATCTGAGTTCCATATTGGTGGTATTTTCTCTTGTTTTGATAGTTATAGTCCATGATCATTTGGTACTTGATCATCATGATCTGGTAATTCCATATAGGAAACTATTTATTTATTTATTTCATCCTCCACTGTGAATATTTTAGATTTTGTACTCCCTTTCTTCAAGTAATTATTAATCATAATTTTATTGTTTAATTTGAAAAAATTACATTTCATTTGATGATTCATTTGTTAGTAGTGGTATCCCACAAATGATACCCCTTCACAACATCAATGTATGACAATAACATACATTTCATAGATCACTAGTACAACTTTGATCTTTTCTAGTCATTAAAAAGTTCATATATAGGGATTACAAGATTATAAAACATGGAATAGTATGTAGTTTGACCAGTATACATTTCCATCGGTGCCTTTAGATCAATTGAAATTGAAGGGGATTGATTGTTAAAAATGTAGGTGGTATTTACTACTTCTTCCCAGAATGTATTGTAAAATCGTATAGTTTTCAACCTCACCCTTATTTTGTCCAACAAGGTTCTATTCATCCACTCCGCCTCTCTATTTTACTAAAGAGTTTATGTTATAGAAAACTATATCTTGATAACTTACTATTGAAAAAAGAATAGGACTCCTCTCTTTAATATTCTCCATGATTTTTAGTCCTCAAACACTTGATCTTCTTTTCAGATTCAAGATCCTTCAGTTCTTTGAATGATTTGAATACATCAAAGATATCTGCATTCCTATTTAATGGAAACACCCAAAATCTCCTATAATATTCATCAATAAAATATTCAAAGTTACTTGCTCCACCCAGGGATATAATACCTATTTTCCAAACATCATTATGCATCAACTCCAAGATCTCCTTACTCCATTTTAGTGATGTTCTAAATATTGACATGTTTTTCTTGCTGAAAATATAAGGATTAAAAAATTATAAGGATTCCTTCATAAGCCCAGAAAAAAAGTATTGATTAGAAAGGATCTGTCACGACCCATCCCATAGAACCCATTCCGTGACTACCCCAAGCCCACCTTCCATAGTTCAGGGTTTGACGACTAGCATCGGAAAGGCATATCCCTAAAACGGGAAGGAATTGACATAAACATGTAGAAAAAAACAATACAAGAACACAACAAGATGAAACCACAAAATAAAACAGCAGTAGTAAAGGTGTGTACTGAAAGTAAAGGGGCTAGAATACAAGCCCAATTGAAAAGAAACAACTACAATAGAAAACAAAAAATAGAAAACAACTCATGAGACTGTCCACCAAGGGTCCTACTTGAATGTTAGGTACATATCGTCTCCATAGCTCTCCACATCAGCCAGTCACCTCTGGGTACCACCTGGTCCTGGAACCTGTAGTCTCAGACAAGCTTCTCATCATCTGTAAAAGACATAACAAGTTTCGGGCAAAGCCCATGCATGGGTGAGTATAAAAATACTCCGTAGGGACCCTGAGACCCCAGAAGGTCTCTCATAATTCCATAAAGGAAAACTACAAAGCATGATCTCAATCACAAAGAAAAAAGAAAAGGACTCAGCTTCAATTAGGTATAACTTAAGTAAAGAAGTAAAAATTATTAGTCTTAAAGCTAGATCATCTTATTCTACCAAGGGTTTTGCTACAGATCCACACAGGATCGATCAGTACTAACCCCTAATGACTCACACAGGATCTGAACCGCCCAGGATTGATAGGTACTAACCACCGTTGACCCACACAGGATCTGACCCATAAAGGATCAGTATGTGTTGAACCACATAGGATTACTGAGCACTGACCCACATTGGATCTATCCCACATAGAATCATTATGCACTGAACCACACAGGATCACTTAGTGCTAACCCACATAGGATCTGACGCACACAGAATCAGTATGCGCTGACCCATAGAGGATCATAGAGCACTGACCCACACTGGATCTGACCCACACATGATCGTTAGGTGATGATTCACATAGGATTTCTAGGTGCTGATCCATACAGGATTACATGGTGCTCATCCACACATAATCACTAGGTGATGATCCACACATTATCTCTAGGTGATGATCCACAGAGGATCGCTATTCATTCTTCAGGTCTTAGCCAGCCACTGGATTCTCCGCAACCTATGCGCTAGAGTTCATGAGTATTAGCTCCTCAAGATACCGGTCATGCCTCAAATACCACGACGTTCCACTATGTAGTAACCCAAAGGAACATATTGTTGTAAGGGTCCCAACGCGATAGATGACACATCGATCGGACGCTCGATCAGTGAGTTATAGGAATTTTAGTGTTGAGGTCCTGTTTGGATTTAGGTTCGATCCAACCCGGACATACTCCAACATTCCCCAAAACTCAGTTGGTGTATCTTAAAAGGATCATCTCATTCCAAGGATTCCAACACCATAAAAGGTTCATCAAATAGACCTATGGTTTGCATGATACGACCTTTTAATCATATATGGGATGAAAAGGGTTCGGGTCTGGTCTGACCCAGCCTGGGCCTACTCAACTCAGTCTGGGTCTGACCCGGCCTGGCCCAAACTAGCTGAGCCTCAGACCGGACCATCCTGAACTGGCTGAATTGGGCCACAACGAGCTTAGCCTGCTAGGCAGTGGACTGGCCTGGCCTGGCCTGCCTGCTGGCATGACCAGCACGAGGGGTCGCACGACCCCTCTTTCCCAAACAGATCAAAGACTCATTCGACTATTTCAGTGGTGACACCACGTTGTGCTTCCTGGCTTTCCACATGACCCATAGGAAGCGGGTCCTCATCCTCCACACCTTCTAAGCCATGAATTCCACCTGCGGCGCGCAATGACGGGCCGCTCTTCCTCCAACGCGACCGACAGTTGCTGGATGCCGCCTCATCCTCCGCCCTCGTCCATCGGCACCGGTTGCCATCACCGCCACACTGGTGTCGTGCTGGTGTATCTTCCACGAGGCTCTAATGATGCTTCGGATCTCCGTTTTCACTCATGTCTATGCCTACAGGCCTCCTGGAATGTTGTTGTCGCTGCGTGCCTCCTGGTTACAAGGTTTTGTCGTGTTGAGAAAACCGCTCCCAAAGAAATCATTGATAAAACAAGAGGCAATGGGTCTAGGCCTTGTTCGTTTGGCTCGTGCCCTACACATTAGCATCATAACATGGGAGATATTAAATCATCTTCAAAAATCCTAGAATTAATCAAGGAAAAACCTAAAGAATTAGTGAAGAAACCCCTCCCACCATGAGAATCATTGGAGGTGTCACAGTTGTGGCGGAAGAAGAGTCCTGGTTGGATGATGTCACCAACGTTTGTCTCTCCCAGATCGTAGCCACCCAAGCTTCCATCCTCCTTCGGTGGAAGTTTCCACAGTACTTCGCTAGAGGTTCCTCGCTTGATGAAGCCTTCTCAAAAACCCCAACCTGAGCTCCATTTAAATATAGGGGGATGCGGAGTAATGCATTGAAAAAATTAATTAGGTCCATTAATGAGTTTTAAATTAATGAACCTCTTAATTCCCAATGGTGTGGTTAAAAAATTGAAGAGTCAAGCCATTAAATGGATTGATAACACAAAGGTCACACCACCACCACCCAACAAGAGGTATGATAATAAAATAAAATTTTTTATTTAATTTTATTATTTCTTTAAAAGTCTCAAAAACTAACTTTTTCACTGGAACAACTAGTGTCGAAGTTAAGATTACCTTAAGAAAATCCTAGCACTGTGGATTCAACGGTACCCTTATATTTTTAATCTGAGCATTGGTTCAAATGATATAAATCACCGTCAATATGTTTAGTGAACGTAGATTTAAAAAAAATAATAATTTACATTCACCCTCGACCCACACTGATCGAGGTTAGGCTCTACTTATGGGGAACACACCCTCACAAGATTAATGGTACTCTCAAATTTCCAATCCGAGTTACCATTTAGGTGTTATATAATTTAACAGAAAAATAATTATTACTTAATTATTTTATTTATAGAAAAAAACTAACTTCCACTTTTGTCCCATGCCGACCAATTTTAGGATCTTAATAAAGAAAGAATACCATCATGAGTTTATCGGTGGTCTCAAATTTTTAATTCGAGTCTCCATTCATGAGTTATAAGTATTTGAAAAATAATATAATTTTATTTAATTATTATTTTTATGGTTATGTCATTTTGGGGTTTTCTCACCAGAGGCCTGCACCGACTAAACTTAAGTCATGCCTAAGGTAAACCCACCATCGTGAATGAAAAAGTGTCCCCAGATTTCTTATTTGGGCACCCATTTAAGAGCTATTCCACTTATTTATGAAAACTGCTCACACATGCTATTTAAAGCATAGCATTTTTCGATGGATCATTCAGGGAACTTCGGTCCTCGAAATCATGTGCCCTCAAATTTGAAAATTTTGTAATAATTCTATATAAATTTAAAAAAATTATACATAATTTCTGGGGCATTACATTCTCCCCACCTTAGGGAATTATGTTCTCAAAATTTATAACAAAACTAGGGGAAAAAAGGGGGGTACTGAGCACGTATCTAAGCCTTCCGCTCCCATGTGCTCTCTTGGAGATTCCCGTTTTGCCAACAAACTTGCACTAGAGGAATGAAACACCCATGAAGCACTACAGGAAAACTGTCGTTTAGTGGCAGTTTTTTCGTAGAGGTTTTAAAAACCGCCGCTAAACGTGTTTCGGGCAGCCATTTCGCGACGGTTTTTAAACCGCCGCGAAATACCATAGATTTTTTTTTAATTTTTTTTAATTTTTTTTAATTTTTTTCGAGGATTAGAGGTGGTTTTTTAAAAAAATGCCGCGAAATAGCGGCGGTTTTGGTAAAACCGCCGCGAAATGAAAGGAAAAAATAAAAAAACATGAGAAACCCCGAAATCACTAAAATGACCATAACTTTTGATCTGGGTGTCCGTTAGAGCACCACGACCAGTCAAATCGAAGCTCATGAAGAGATCTAGAGGCACATATAATCAAAACCATGAGACGGTCTAAGGTGCAGAACATATTAGAGTTATAATAAAGTTGAAAAAAGTTCCCCAACTTCAAACGACCATAACTTTCGCTCCGGGTGTCCGTTTGGGCTCTACCACATATCAAATTGAAGCCAGCGAAGAGAGCTACACACTAGTTTGACAGAAGCAAGCTTATGTTGTGTTTTTCGACCTCAAAACCCCACCAAAGGCCTCTGAAACCCCATTTCTGTCACCGATGTCCCGTCGAACTTGTCTTCAAATAGACCAAACTTTCGATCCGCTTGTTAGTTCGGACTCCTCCACCTGGAAGATCAGAGCTCGTTCTATGAGCTTCAGTTTGACTGGTCGCGGTGCCCACATGCACTCTTGGATCATATGTTATGGCCTTTTTAGTGGGTATCAGGTTTGTTATGTTTTTCGATGCCTCGTTTCAAGCACCCGTTCCCCATTAGCTTTTTCTTAAATGTTCGTAACTTCCGATCTGCCTGTCCATTCGGACTCTTTCACCTATCAGGTTGAAGATCGTTTCAGGATCTTTGATTTGAAAGGTCGTGGATCTAAAACGGACTCTCGGATCATAAGTTATCTCTGTTAATGTGAGTCCAATATTTTTGTCTCTTTATGACCGTTTTGACGGGTTTTAACGGTAGCTCCATTTATTACTATTTATTTGGGTTTCCATGACTTGTTATCTTTATCAATGGTTTTTTGTGGGTTATTATGATGATTATGTTGAATTATTAAGGGGTTTTCCAGAGTTGTCATGAGTTTTCATGCGTTCTCATTCTTTCTAATGCCTCATTCTTCATATGCTTCTCCATCCGTTTTCATGCGTTTTCATGATTTTTTCATCCCTTATCACATCTTTTCATACTTTTTCATGCGTTTCTTTTATTATTTATTATTTATTATTTATAATATACTTTAATTTATTTATTATCTATTATTTATTACTGGTTATTTCTTATTTCTTATTTATTATTTCTTATTTGTTATTTATATTTATTTATTATTTATTAATTATATTTATTTATTAATTATATTTATTTATTATTTATATTTATTTATTATTTATATTTATTTATTATTTATTATTTATTATTTATTATTTATTATTACTAATAATAAAATATTATTATTAATAATAATATTTGTTACTGGTTATTTATTATTTATTATTTATTAATTATTTATTATTTATATTTATTTATTATTTATATTTATTTATTATTTATATTTATTTATTATTTCTATTTATTTATTATTTATATTTATTATTTATTATTT